>OY992527.1:17171152-22556152 GCA_963921215.1 Scoparia ambigualis
CTTAATAAAAGGTATAACGTAACTTTTAAATACGGTTTACTTGACTTTAAAGGAGCATAAATGTTTTGAAATTTTATTTATAAAACGATTTGTCTTTAGTCCTTTCGGTTCACAAAATTTTTGTTTCCTTGTGGTGTTTGTGAAATAAAATAAGTTAAGAAATGGTGGATAATATCATTGAAATTAATATTGAATCTATATTGTGCAGTTGCTAAATTCAAGATGACGTCTAGATTTCTATGGGAATGCCACTTTATTAATATTGTATGTGATTAGTGTTTTACTGTAGCTCTCTAAAAATATCCGAAATTTCGTTAATTTACAATATATATATTTTTTTATTTTTTATGCGATAAGGTCAGCCATTGTTGTACATGTCATCAGTAGACTGTTATTGGATTGTAATATAACTTTCACTCAAGTAGACGTTTTTAGAACGACTGGGAGGCAGTCAACTTTTCACCAAAAAACGATAGGTAGGTGGTGAGCCCATCGCCGCTCTATGCTGTTGGATGTATGTGCAGTCTTTTGTACGTTAATCGCATTTTACGACACCCAAGGGAAGAGAGGGGATGGTAGTATTCTTTCACCGCCACGCGACACGGTTTCTAAATACATTAACGAAATATACCAGAATCCAAATCACGAGTGAACAGATTACTTCTAGGCAAGCATGTTCCATCGTAGGCCACATCATCACTTACCATCAGGTGAGATAGTGGCCAAATACAAGCCTATCACACAATAAAAAAAAATAAAAAATATTAATAATTAGTATTATTGGCATGGCAATAAATACATAACTAACAGTTTAAATTGCAAAATGTATATAAATTGTATTGCAATATAAATATACTTACAATTATATAAGTAAGTACTATTTTTTTTTTCAAATATCTTATTGACTTTCTATAATCAATTGTGTGTGATAACAAAATCAAAGTTATCAAATCAGTAATCTGCTAAATCTACTGAATGATATCGGAATGACAAATTTATAAATATTGACTTTACTAAAAATATTTTACTTCCTATTAACTGTGTACCCAACGCTGACCATGGATTGTACCCATGGAATAGATGATTGTACCAAACGAATTAGTCATGTTAATTTCGGCGAGACTCACAGTATAAGTATATATAGTATTAAATATTGGGAGATCGGAGCAGATCTGGTAGGCTACTCTTGAAACAGAATTGCATTAATCAATTTCCAATCACAAATCTAAAAAATGACAAATGGCACTTTTGTAAGCGACAATAGCGCCACATTGGAATTAAATTGCGTGGAAATTGATTGAACAAATTATTATCGAGATGGCGTTCCGGAATTATCTTTACTTATCCCAATATCGATACATATTAATCGCATTGGAATTGTATTAAGATTGAGTTTGCGTTTGAGAGTAACGCCCCTGACACGGTCTGAATCACAACTTGTGATTTGGTTGTGATAATTTAGCGTAATCGCCCCCCAGAGCGCATTAGGTGGTTGTATGCATTTCGAAACCATAGGAAATTCGATAACTTTTAATTAAAATGTGCATACAATTGCGTCAACAAGCCCTTGTTAAAGCTCATCGGACAAAAGCGAAACGAAGATAAAATCGTTTCGCTGCGTTCCTTCGATCACATATGAAATTTCTCGTTCAGAAAACTACATATAGTTCGCGGTGTGAACGACAAAAAAAGCGAAACGATGTGATATTGGCTACGCTCCCCAGTTTGGCGTGGGCTTATGACTAGCCCTTAAGAAGAGTTTAAACTACTTATTTTTTACAACATGAAAAAACGCCGGTATATTACATTTTGATGTTTCCTATTGATTGTGTCCCCAGAACAATGCCGAAGGTCGTGCTCACCTACTTTCGCATGAAGGCGCTGGGCGAGTGCGTGCGCTGGCTGCTGGCGTACGGCGGCCAGGAGTTTGAAGACGTGCGCATCACCCTCGACGCCGCCTGGGACAAGCTCAAGCCATGTGAGTTGCATTGACACTTTTCAAACCACTCCACACAGTTTAACACCCGCCCCCTTTCACATTGAGGGCACCAAATGCCTGTTAGTTTAAAATCTTTAGCTTGTTGATGCTCCAACCACCCGCACAAAACCGTAAGACAATTCATCAGATCCATATTTAATCTTATTCGTAGATTGACTAGGTTTTTGGCCCTCCTGAAGTCATAGATTTGATGCCAGAAATTAACTTCCAAGTTAATTCTTGAAAGTAAATTTCTGGGTGAACTATTTTACTGTTAGCGGTCACCCAAGCTAGTCTGCGAATGTTTGAAACTCCAGTGATATAGGTATTTATTTTTAATATTAAGACTTTGAGGCTAATTTGAATATGCTTTTTCTGGCCAAGCAATGTTTATCATTCAGTCGTGTAAGCGATGCGGATCGGTGCAGACGCATCAAATTAAAATAAATAATATTACGCGTAGCGCGGCGCATGCCGCTGCTCGACTAACGTCATGAGTGACAAACTCGTGGCAAATGAACTCCTGGCGTTCCTGCAACAAAAGCTGGACGTCATGGACGAGGTGAGCGCAGTGCAAATTTGCAAGTCTAGCTTCAGTGAAGATGAGGTGGCTGGTGCGAAGAAGCTGCTCTACGAGTCTGTCGGCAAGAGCGACCAGATGGTGTCCCGGAGACGAGATGGGACGCAGAAGAGTCTGCAGGAGATCATAACACTGATCAAGGCAACCGATCCAGATGACATGCCGACGTTTGTGGCGAGAGACCTCAACAAGTTGCCTCCCGTCACCTTCGACCATGTCGACGTCACCTGCCTCCTGAAGGACATCGTGTCCCTTAAGGCGAGTTTGGCTGAAGTGATGCTGAAATTTCAGACATCTGAAAATACCGTGAGTGAGTTGCGCAAGGAAGTTGATTTTCTACGCGAATCGCTCGCGGTAAGTAGGTCATCGATCGCGGGCTCATATGTCAACACTCGACGAGGGGCCTGCCTCGATACGTCGATGTCGAGCTGCAAGTCAGCAGTTTCGGCCCCGTCTCCGATACGACCCGAGCCGAGCCGAGCGTCGCCGGCGCAGCTGTCAGCCGCGAGCGCAGTCTCTACGCCCCGCGCGCCTGCCGCCGCCGCCGCCGCCGCGCCGCTGCCTGCATCGCCGGCCGTGACGACGCATGCGCCTATCATGTGTGCGCCCGTCAACTGCCGACGTCGTGATTTCGCCGCTGTTGTTGCCGCTAAGGCAAAAACACGGTCACAGCGACCTGTCGCCGAGGCAAAGGCCGCTCCACGAAACGTCGCGCTCCCGGATCAAGACGAGGATGGCTTCGTCGAGGTTCGAAGCAAGAAGCGACGTCGTCAGCGAGCGAGCCAGAACCGCTGCGGTACTGCACCGACAGGGCCCGCCTTCCTGCTGCGTGCCGCGACACCGACCACGGCCGTGTACCTGTCCCGCCTGCACTACACCACCACATCGCAGGAGGTAGCAGAGTACATTCGCATGAAGTCTAACTTCAATTTGAGGATTGGACAGCTGGAGTCGCGCTATAACACGAGCTTCAAGGCGTTTGTGGTGCGAATCCCGACATCAAAGCTGGACATCTTTTTGAAGGAGGACTTCTGGCCTAAGGGTGTAGTCTACAGGCGTTTCCGAGGGAAGCTGCCTGTTGCTACCGAGTTGGTACCGCAGGTGCCAATTAAATAATACTAACATTAGTTATTAAGTTATTTACTAACAAAACATTGTATTTTATTTGTATATATGTTAGTCTGTAAGGTATATATTAAATGGGCCAATGTAATTTACCATCTGTACATTTTGTTGCCTGAATTAATTGATTATTATTATTATTATTATCAACATCAGATGAGATTGTTGGCAAACGCTTACTCGTTAGATTTTAACACTTGGAGTAGTGTATTTAACTTGCTGTTACCCTCCAGCGACGCCGTTCGGCCAGTTACCAGTGCTGCTGATAGACGGGCGGGAGTACGCGCAGAGCGTGGCCATCGCGCGTTACCTGGGCCGCAAGTACGGGCTGGCCGGCGCCGACATCGAGGAGGACTACCTCATCGACCAGGTCATCGACCACGCCATGGACTTGAAAAACAGTAAGTCCTTTCGACTTCAATCAATGCTATTTATTGTTCGTTCGAAGGTGTAGCTTGGGGAAGATGCCCTCATCATTATCATCAAGTTATTAGATATAGACGTGTAACTCACTGCTAAAATATGACAAACGGAGCCGCAGCACCATCAGGCTCCTGTATTCTACGTTAAGATATGATCTACAAAAGCTCTGTCATAGTTAAAAATATAAGCTACCAGTTTTTAACAAATATCATGGTTGTAAATGGCGTTGCCGTATCTGAAAAAGGTAAAAGGAGAACGCCTGCCCCTACGCCATTGTAAACAAACATTATTAATATTCCAGAATGCGTGGTGTCGCATTACGAGAAGGATCCTGTCCTCAGAGAGAAGAGACACGAGGAGTACACGAAGAACGTGTACCCGGCGCTGCTGAAGAAGCTGGATGACATCATCAGGGAGAACAACGGATACGTCGCCAATGGAAAGGTATTTCATTTTTCAATTATTCTAATACCTATCATTGACTACTGACGAGAACTCCCTCTTTACACAGCATCATCATTTTCTGAAGTGCTTTACTGGACTATGTTTAAGTTATCATTTAACTTAATCATAGTCCAGTTAAGCACTTTGACACATTTATTGTTAATATTACTGTTACTTGACTTAAGGCTACTTAATGGTCATATGAGGACTTGATTATACTTGGAGATTTAAGTAACTCATTGAAGTAAGTGCTGGTTATATCCAGAACTTTTATCTGCGACTCCTCTGGTTTTGCTGGTGTCCATAGGCGGCAGAGCTTACTTTACATCAAGTAACCCGTCTACTCGTTTGCCTCCTTTTCAAAAGAACTAGTGTAAACAGCAGTGAGCTTGTTGCAGCTATCGTGGGGCGACTTCGTGGTAGCAGGCATGCTGGACTACCTGAAGGAGATGCTGCGGCGGCCGCAGCTGGAGCGCGAGTACCCCGGCCTGCAGCAGGTGGCCGACCGCGTGCTGCAGGCGCCGCAGCTGGCCAAGTACCTCGTGCAGCCGCGCCCGGTGGACTACACCTACTAGTCCATGGGCGGCAGCTACCTCGGATACCTCGCACAGCCTCACGAAGGCGACTTCACCTATTATTTCGATAATACTATTTGTGATATTAGTTTATAACAAACGTTAGGAATTGTCAATAGTGTAAGATTAAATCGAGTATTCCTCTAAACGGTTTTTACAAAACCCTCTGTGTGAGAACGCTTTGCTCGAATCATGTAAGTATGTTTTAAACTGCTAAAGAAGTCCATATAAAATCATCTGAAACAGACCGATAGACAAATAAAACAAAATTTTTCTTTCTAAATAATTTATTATCTGTTAATTTATTAAGATACTCTTGATGCTAAAGCTATTTTAACGGGACCTAACCTTAAATTAAAACAAAGTTTTAATCTAAGGACCTAACACGATTAATTTTTGTAAGTAAGTACAGCGAACTCTTCGCTCGCTTGCTTGACGTTTCGGTCGCTTGTGACCACGGCCGCAGCATCGCGGCCGAAACGTCAAGCAGTAAGTAGATATGTACTTACTTACAAAAATTTATCGTGTTAGGTCCCGTTAAAATAGTTTAAAGTCTTAACTCTTTGTTATTAACAACTTTTAATAGTTTTCCTGCAAGGTAGAAAAATGTATTCACTAAATGTTTATCGTAACATTATATTATCTATGTGATGCGGGATAGTAAAAAAACGTGAAGAGTGAGTGAACGGTGAAGGATATTTCATAAGAAACGAAAGAGAGATGGGTTACGATCTAGCTAGCAAAGTCGAACGTCGCTTGTCGTAGGCCTGTATTTTTATTTTTATATGTATTTTAATTAAACAATTTCACCGAACCTCCTTGGTTTTTATAATCCCACATTACTCATTTAGTAATAAACAAAACTAGAGGCCCGCCCGCGACTTTGTCCGCGTGGACTGTATGGTCTGTATGTGACGAATTCCCAAAGATTTTCTCTCATACAAGCCTTGTATTAACAATTACGAACAGAATAAAAAAAACCGGACAAGTGCGAGTCGGACTCGCCCATGAAGGGTTCCGTAGCAGCAAGTAACATCATATAAAAGTTCTTGTAGTTCGTTGTAACTTTGATCGATGTTTTAATAACAGTGTATTTTTTTAAATTAATTAACTTATGACGTTTTAAAAAAAACTACTTACTAGATCTCGTTCAAACCAATTTTCATGGTGGAAGTTTGCATGGTAATGTACATCATATATTTTTTTTAGTTTTATAATTCTCTTATTTTAGAAGTTACAGGGGGGGACACACATTTTACCACTTTGGAAGTGTCTCTCGCGCAAACCATTCAGTTTAGAAAAAAATGATATTAGAAATGTTATATCATGTGCTACTTACTCTACTCGTGCCTAATCGCCTCTGTGGTCTAGTGCCAAGCCACCGGTTTCAGGTCCAGAGGTCCCGCGTTCGATTCCCAGCGGGATATCTTTGTGTGCTCTGTTTGGGTTGGTGTTAGGGGTAGGGCTGTCAAATCCGCCTGGCTAGTTACCACCATCTTATCTAAGTCTGTCGCTATAACAGCATAATTGTGTTCCGACAGTTTGAGATAAAATAGTCAGTTCCTCATTGGTTCGGGTGAAGCGCGCTTCCTATTGTCACTTACCATCAGGTGAGATGAAGGCCAAGGCGCTTACCCGTTGTAGAATTAAAAAAACTCGTACCTACCTATTGAAAATTAAAATATTTTCTTGATTGGATTTAATTCTGGCTGGCACCGACTTCAAAAGTAGACAAGTATAATTATGAATTTTAGTTATTCGAAATAACACTATTATTTTGATCTTTTTAGTTACTAATGTCGGTTAATTTTTATTATTAGTGCCGGTTTTTTAGTACCATTTTCGTTTTTTTGAGGTCGTTTTATTTTATATTTTAATTTTGCAAAATGCAATATTAAAGTAAGTAGGTAATTAGCCTATATTAAGTCCTGCTATACGACCACTTACTACACGACCTCCGTAGTCGACTGGTTAGCACGCCGGTTTGGGCGCCGCACAATCTCTGAGGTCCCGAGTTCAATTACCGGTCGGGTATATCGAGAAAAACTGCTTTTCTAAACTGATTTCGGGTCTGGGTGTTTTCAATGTTTATGTTGGTTTATCCGATAACTGCAGTAGTTAACCATTAAAACCAGTTTCAAAAAAACGCTTAATTTGTTCTAGATAATTAGGTATTGGTGTGAGCTCATTAGACAGACTCTTATAAAAATTCTTTCTTGAATGACCGCGTTTGGCTGCTGCTAAATCGTACGGGACAGGTAGCCTGCTGTCTACCCTTACTGTACGATTTGGGGGCCTACGTATTCGAAATTTAACCAGCGTGGCTTTTCCAGCGTTTTTGTATTCTGCTCATAGCACGCACAATCTCTACCGGAAGATTATCAACCCATTCTTGGGGTCCGTAGAGTTGTCGTGCAAAGCAGATGCCACAAACGCTTGGCAAACCACCTGTCCAAATTCCAACTTCCCTTTGTTACCACAGTCGCAGAGGCATTGGGACGAGCCTATAATTGCAAACAAATTCTCGAACGGCTTCTATCTACTTCTGATAACACGGCAGAACTCGCTCGTCTCACTGCCGTCTCCGAGAGAGAGTCAGGTCATTGGTTTCAGGCATGACCCTCTGCTAATGTTGATACCTTGCTGGACGAGCCGTCCCTCACTCTAACGGTTTGCCTCCGCCTTGGTGCTAGAATGGTCCACCCTCATCGCTGTGTGTGTGGGGAGGCTGTTGTCGAGCTTGGCCAACACGGGCTCTCATGCGCTCGCAGTGCTAGGTGGATGTTACGGCACTCCTCGCTCAACAGCATCATCCGCAGTGCTTTTGCTACCGTTGACTTACCAGCTGTCTTAGAACCGGCTGGTATCTCTCGCAGCGATGGCAAAAGAACTGACGGTATGACCGTAGGACCGTGGAGGCTTGGCAGGCTCTGGTGTGGGATGCGACCTGTGCAGATATCGTGGCTCCCTCACTACATGTCGGGGCTGCTGCTACTGCGGGAAGCGCAGAAAATCGCAAACGGCTCAAATACGCAAACCTGTGACCTAATTATACATTTGTGCCGTTTGCGGTGGAGACAATGGGTACGTGGGGGCCGGAGGCTAAGCATCTTGTAAAAGATTTAAGTGCACGTCTTGTTGAGGCCTTCGCTCCGGTGACAAGAAGTCTGGCAGCTACCTTTGCCAGCGTATTCGTCTGGCAATTCAAAGTAATGTGCCGGCATTCTTGCCCGCAGTTGGAGGACATTATTTTTTATTTATAGTTTTTAGTTTTAAATTAGACATTTTTTTTTTATACTAAGCCCGGCAAATGCCCCCACTCCACCTGATGTTAAGTGGAAATGAGGTCCAGGCGCGAGGACAACTGGTGCAGCGTAAGAGACGTAGCATCAGTCATCCTCACTCTGCCGGCCCACAAAGTGCTTCTTCACGCCTCGTTTGAAGGACCCTATGTCATAGGTAGGAGGGAATACGTGTGCTGGTAGACTATTCCATCTTTTGGAAGTGCGGCAAAGAAACGAGTCACCAAATTTCTTTGTGCGAGATGGAATGTTAGAGACTGTAAATTGGTGACTCCGCAGAGCAGCACGCGTACTCCTATGGAGGAAGGGAGAAGGAGGGATGAGGTCAAAGAGTTCTTCAGAGCACTCGCCATGGTATAAACGGTAAAAGACGCTGAGTGACGCAATATCTCTACGCAATTGCAAAGGCTCGAGAGTTTGAGTGACCTCTGCATTGCCGATAATGCGTACAGCGCGGCGCTGCAATCTGTCCAAGGCATCGAGAAGGTACTTTGCGGAGCCGTCCCAAAGGTGAGAGCAATACTCCACGCAAGACCGCACCTGTGTCTTGTATAATAGACACAACTGATCAGGCGTGAAGAATCGCCGCACCTTGTTCAGGACACCGAGTTTACGTGAGGCATTTTTAATCACGGTTTCGATGTAGTCCTTTTGGTTCAGATCGCAGCGGATATCCATACCGAGCATGTTAATACTGCTCTGCAGGCCTAGAGATGTACCCTGAAGAGACCGAAGGGGAAGGAATGGCGACTTTTTCGCTGTGAACGCGCACACCTGTGTTTTCTTGGCATTGAACTCCACCAGATTATCGGAGCCCCATCTAGAAATGAGGTCCAACACCCGATCGAGCTCAATGACAAGATTTGCTCGCTTCATTTCGGTGTCTACCCGCCCAGCCGTTGGGTGCCCGTTATATCCCCCATGCACTGTGCTATCATCTGCATAGCAATGAATGTTTCCAAGAGGAAGCATGTCATTGATATGCAGAAGGAACAGCGTGGGGGATAGAACGGAGCCTTGAGGAACACCAGCGTTCACTGACATAAACCGCGAAGCGCATCCATCCGAAAGGACACGGATTCTACGCTCATGCAGGAAGCTGGCAATCCAGGTACAGAACTGAGCGGGCACACCGTATGCCGGGAGCTTGGACAGAAGAGCTTTGTGCCAGACCCGATCAAAAGCCTTGGCTATGTCAAGGCTAACTGCCAGTGACTCGCCACGCTTGTCAATAGCCTCACCCCAGAGATGTGTGACGTAAGTACGCTAGAAGATCACCCGTTGACCGTTTTGGCCGAAACCCATATTGACGATCGTGAATTAGGGAGTGACCTTCTAGGTATCGAATAAGCTGTTTGTTCAATATTCGTTATTCGTTCTAGGATCTTACACAACACTGAAGTTACGGCTATAGGGCGGTAATTAGTCGGATCTGACCGATCTCCTTTTTTAGGGATCGGTTGCACATTAGCTTCTCTCCAAGATTCCGGCACACAACCCGAAGAAAGCGAGAGACGGTACAGACGCGTTAACACAGGGGACAACTCCGCTGCACACATTTTCAGGACTATTGCTGGGATGCCATCAGGACCGTTAGCTTTCCGGACATCGATTGACTGCATTTCCGCACGGACATCACACTGCCTGATTTTAATATCAGACATTGTGTGGCCACAGTGAGGAATTGAGGGTGGCTGTGCATCACAGTCATCGATCCGGGAGTTAGCCGCAAAGAGTTTGGCCAGGAGATCGACCTTTTCCTGCGGCTTGTGAGCTAAAGTTCCATCAAGACATCTCAGTGGTGGCAGCGAGGGTTGGCAGAAGTTGGATTGCACGGCTTTGGCCAGACGCCAGTAGCTACGGCTGCCCGTAGGATGCGTCAGGAGTTCTTGGCCTACTCGTGCAACGCGCTGGGCATCCGCTCTAATGTACGCCCTCTTACACGACTTGGTGGCATTATTATAGGCTGCTTTTAGCGAGCGAGTTTCGGGAGCTCCATGAGCTTTACCTCTGATCCAAGCGCGGTATGCCGTCTGTTTGCTCTCAACAGCGCTGGCACACTCGCGATTGAACCAGCGGTTGCGTCTGCCTTTGCTGATGACATAGGAGTGTGGAATATAGTATTCCATTCCTAATACTATCTCATCAGCAACGGCAGTGGCGCTAGCGGTCGGGTCCTTCCCACTAAAGCAGCGCTGCCTCCAAGGGACGGATGCAAAATACTCCCGCATCCCGTCCCAGTCTGCCGACGCGTAGTGCCAAATCTGGCGTTTCGAAACCGCTGTTGGCAGGCGCGATGCCAAGGGCACTGTGCTGGATATCAAGCAGTGATCCGAGGAACCTAAAGGAGCTCGAATCTCCACCCGGTATCCAGCTGGGCGACTCGTCAGCAGAAGGTCGAGTAAGGAGGGCGCATGGCCAACTATGTCTGGGATCCTGGTGGGCTGGTTCACCAGTTGCGTCAGGTCATGCGTGAGAGCGAATGCGTGGGCAGTTCTACCAGCATGGTCTGTTTTGGAGGAACCTAACCACAACTCATGGTGGGCGTTGAAGTCCCCCAAAAACACCAGTTCCGCCGATGGAAACCGCTCCTGCGCATCATCTGCTACCCGACTAAGATGTTCAATTAGTCGAGTTGTCTCCATGTCGCCGTTATGGGATCGGTAGACGCAGACGTAGACACGGCAATGAGAGCCTAAGTCGACGTGTACCACTAGGAGGGAGAAGGAAGGGTCCTCCAGACAGCGCAGACGGCGACAGCAAACATCCGCCCGAACGAATAAGCAAACTCCGGCTTTGGCTTTGAAGGATTCTTCAAGCACAAAGCCGGGATAGTTCAGGTAGGTGGTGTCAGCTGGGCGGATTATTTGCGTCTCCGTCAGGAACAACATTGCTGGCCGTGCCGTCTCAAGATGGTGGTGGACGGCATTGAGGTTTGCATGGAGTCCGCGGATGTTAGCGAACTCCACCTCAAACGGTAAGGTTGTGGTGGGGGTGTGCACCGCTGTAGAACCAGTTTTGTTGTTAGGCGCTGTCATTTTAGGAGTGGAAAGAGAGAGGCGTGAATCGAGAAAATGATGCCGCGATGCGAATGGTCAAAGTGTGGTGACCTGTTTCCCCAGGAATTTGCCCATAGACGAGTATTATTAACCTGCCGAACGGAAGGGCCCCCGAACCCCCCCGGGAATGGCCGCCGGGACCCCACCTTCCGGTCACCAACCGGCACGACGGACCACCCCGAGATTATGCGTGGCATGGTGAGGCAGCCTCACGAGCTGGTTAGGCTCGCTTGGGCCCCTGTACTGTGCCACGGGCGGCCAGCGGGACAACCGTTTCTACGGGTCTCCCTGGTCGGCAGGTTAACGAAGTCCTCCTGGCACTGGTTTGACGGAAGCCTCCACAGACCAAATACATCGCAGCATCATCCTCTCGAGCTCTGGTTATACGCTGGCTGATCCCGAAACGCGACCGACAAGCAGTCACTTGACGGGTTTTACACCATGCGTACGGTGGTCACCAACCAGACGGGTCAAGCCCTACCACCAGTGGAGCAGATCATCGCTCGAAAGAGTCCGTTAGTCGCTTCTTACGACACCCACCGGACGGAGAGAGGGGCGGCGATTGGTATTCTTTCTCCGTCACCGCACGGATCAATTTATAGTTTTAAGTTATTTTTTTTTGAAGTCGTGTTGTTATATTTCCTTCTGTTTTTCGTTTGTTTTTATAATTATGTAGGTATCTATATTACAACATTAAGTACTTAATTATTTTAATTATGTCAGTGAAGAACTTGATATTCCACCACGACCTCACCAAATTTGTTAAAACCAATTCTTAGGTGTAATTTCGTTACAATATTTGACAAAAAAACTTTCATTACTAAACCTTATTACTATGCTCTTTATTTCATTTAATTCTTATTTTTACTATTGTGCTGGACGATGGCATCCCTCATTGAATCAAATCATTGCTACAGTTGATAACTCTTGTCTTATTCTCCACACTTTCCAAGTGCGCGTTGGTGATCAGTGATCACAAACCCGGGCTACCTACGCATCAAAAAATCCATAACACACTTTGCCCGAGATGAAAACTAGCATGCGCAACACAAGATAATGTCGCGGACGATATTCTCTCTTCCTTCGATGGCGGGAACGACAAACTGGAGTTTCTCCCGTGTTCTTTTAGCAACAACACGTGTTGTGAGATTCCATTTTATTTCAATCTAAACAATACTACTTAAATGTACTTTTAAATCCACTTGAAATTGACTTAATAACAATAATAATAGGGTTTGTAGACAAAAATACCACAGACTAGACAGACAACTACTATTAAGGCCTCAGTACACAGTGGCGTGTGATGGGCCATGCTTGGCCATGCACAACTGTAGACAACGATGGGCCACGATCACTTGGCGTTCATACAATGGCGCATGGCTCATTGCTGCCGGGCGAACCACTTGCGATGTATATATATATATGATAGTTCCAAAGCAGGCATTTACAGGGAGTCTGCAATGCGATTCCCTGCATCATTGACCTGAAAACATCGTACCTACATTACTACAAATACAAAAAAGTGCACTATCCCGGCCAGCGGTCGGTGACGAACTAAACAATGGGCCATTGTGTGAACGCCACAGGCCATGCTACGCCGCGATACGCCACGATTCCTTTGAAGAGTGCAACACACAACAACGCCACTGTACAACATTTACACCATGTACACAACGGCGATGGCTTGCAGTGGGCCAGCATACGCCACTGAAAACTGGGGCCTTTGTCTATTTTTGACATATCGCGTATAGACATAACACAAGAAAATGGGTCGAGAAAATTTTCTCGTGTTGCGCATGTTATGGCCCCAGTACACAGTGGCGTATGATTGGCCATGCTTGGCCAAGCACAACTGTAGACCACGTTGCCGGCCACGATTACTTGGCGTTCACACAATGGCGCATGGCTCGTTGCTGCCTGGCGAACCACTTGCGATGGACGTGGAAGTGATTACGGCCGCAGCTATTAATTTATATGAAAGAAAGAAAGAAAAACAATTTATTATTTATTGATTGTCACAAATAAAAATAGAAAACAAAACAAAATGTAAAAACAGAAAATAACAAACAAATACTTATCAAATAACAAAAATAAAACAACAGTGTGACGAGCCAATCAGAACCCTACCTCAGCATATTGCCGCTACGGTGTGACAAAGTTGACGACCTCCTTGGTCGAGTGGTTTGTACACCGGTTTTCATGGTGTCGCCATCTCTGAGGTCCCGGGTTCGATCCCAGGTCGGGTCAATTTAGAAATTATTGTTTTTCTAAATTGTTTCGGGTCTGGGTGTTTTCTACGTATAATAAGTATGTATTTAAGTATTTTAAGTATGTTTATCCGTTGTCTAGTAACCATTTAACGAGTTTCTTCGAAGCTTCTCTTGGGCTAGATAATTGGTGTGATTGTAGGAAAGTTTAATTTAATTTTAATTTAAAGTCACATCACAACGGTGCTAATATTCTGGCAGGGCCTGTACGAGGTCACCTGTACAAAATCAATAACTAAATACTATATAATCTGCTTATTATATTTATTTATATACCACGCCCACCCACACAGTTCACGTTTCAGCAAGAAACAACTTCACAGTCTGCATAATGTGCTTAGGTGGTGAACCTTAACCAGTTAGTCGCTTTTACGACACCCAAGGGAAGTGAGGGGTTGGTAGGATTATTTTGACGAGCTCATCGCCGCTCTATGCTGTTGGATGTATGTGCAGTCTTTAGTCCGTTAGTCGTCTTTTACGACACCCAAGGAAAGAGAGCGGTTGGTAGTATTATTTTGATGAACCCATCGCCGCTCTATGCCGTTGGATGTATGTGCAGTCTTTAATCCGTTACTCGCCTTTTACTACACCGAAGGGAAGAAAGGGGTTGGTAGTAGTATTTTGATGAGCCCATTGCCGCTCTATGCTGTTGGATGTATGTGCAGTCTTTAGTCCGTTAGTCGCCTTTTACGACACCCAAGGGAAGAAAGGGGTTGGTCGTTGGTTGTATTATTGAACGTTGATGAGCTCATCGCCGCTCTATGCTGTTGGATGTATGTGCAATCTTTACTCCGTTAGTCGCCTTTTACGACACCCAAGGGAAGAGATGGGTTGTTATTATTTTATTAATAAGTCACAATTACACAGAACAACACAGAACGATTTTCAAGTATTCACTATCAAAAAAGTGCACTATCCCGGTCAGCGGTCGGTGGCGAACTAAGCAATGGGCCATTTACCCCGTGTACACAATGACGATGGCATGCAGTGGGCTAGCATGCGCCACTGTGTACTGGGGGCTTTATTAGGCTAGCTGGACTTTCGGTTATCAGACCGAGCGCATAGGCTTAGTTCCTTGAATTCAAATCAAGATGTGACGTCACTAGACTTAAAATTAAGATAAAAATCAGCACAAAACAATTTAGTATCTAGGTGCATATTAAGAAAGATTAGGCACTGCTTAAATTACTGTGTTTTCGTTGATAATTAATATACTCGTAGATAGAACTTAAGTGCGATATTTAAAAGTCACAATTTTAAAGGAAGTTCTTTGTGAACATAAGGATATTTTTATCTTATTACTAGCTGACTGGGCGAACTTTGTTCCGCCTTAGAGGCAATAAATGAACATTTTTGATATTAATGAAATAATACAAAAATTTACACAAAGGGGATGTTTAATTTTGTATGAAGAAATGGCCAACATGGCCAACACCTTGTGCACAATACGTAAACATAGCTAAGCTAATGCATGGAATAAGCTTCTTTGTAATTTTTTTTTCATTAAATGAATAGTTTTTTAAAATTAATAGTTTTTACGTAAGAAGTATTTGAAATAACAAAATATAACAAGCTTCTTGATGGCAGGTAGGCGACATTTTGTCAATGTGTAGTGGCTGTCAAAACAAAAAAATATGCGTTTCGTTCATATAAAAATCAGGTTTCTTCCATTGAGGATAACTCAATGGTTTCTTCCTTTTTCTTACGCAAAACTTTGTCAAAGACGCAAAAATGATAAAGCACATCGGGGTATTACTTATTTCAACTATAAAGAAATGTATTTTATTATTTTTTTCTTCATAATTAAACATCTCCTTCATAATTTCCCAAAATGTCTGATGTTTTAATAATAATTGTGACAAAAAAACATTGGCAAAGGAATAATAATGTCACATTATAGAAAACTCGGAATAATTTAGTTAAGTTCAATTAAAAATATGGCAATGCCAAAATGGCAAAGGCATAATAATAAAAACCGCTACGCAGAAAACCGAGCATAAAATGATCGCAATTGCCGTCTAGTCGGCCGACTAATCGGCAATTCGAAAAGCGACTGATTTTCGAATTTATTATTATGCCTTTGCCATTTTGGCATTGCCATATTTTTAATTGATTATTATTGAAACATTAGACATGATGTTTAATTTTAGGCTAAAACCATTAGACTTGCTAAAAAAATATAATAAACTAGTCGGAAAATACCATAGTCTGCCCTTCTAGTATAAAGTTATTTGGCATAAGTTTAAAAGCCCTAATATTGGAAATTGGAATGATTAATGCTCATAATTATAATAATAGTTACAATTCATAATGGTTCCATGTACTTATGATGTACTTAGTCAAAACATCGAAATTACATCGAGTTACTTTCGAATTTATCTTTTGCCTGCGGCACAGGCTGTACTTTGCTTAAGTTTATTCATGTTGACAAGAAGGCCGGCAACTACCTCTGCCAGCGTATCAGCCTGGCATTCCAAAGAGGTAACGTTTTGCCAGCATTCTTGGTGGCCCACAGTTGGAAGACATCTTTTATTCATTGACGTTCATTCATTTGACGACCTCCTTGGTCGAGTGGTTTGTACACCGGTTTTCATGGTGTCGCCATCTCTGAGGTCCCGGGTTCGAACCCCGGTCGGGTCGATTTAGAAATTATTGTTTTCTAAATTGTCTGGGGTCTGGGTGTTTTCTATGTATAATAAGTATGTATTTAAGTATTTTAAGTAAGTTTATCCGTTGTCTAGTAACCATTTAACGAGTTTCTTCGAAGCTTCTCTTGGGCTAGATAATTGGTGTGATTGTAGGAAAGAGTTTTTTTTTTTATTCATAGGTTTATTTTCTTTAGTTGTAAGTTTTAAGTTTAGGTAATTTTATTTCATTTATGTAAGTAATTAGGTTTTGTTGTTTTTTTTAGTTTCTTTTGTTTGGTTATAATAAAGCCCCAGTCTAGAACGTTTCATAAAATTCAGCATTGCATCTTATCAACATAAACACCCGCTGACGTATATCTATTTTACAGTATTTAAGCTGCAATATCACTTTGCAACGTACTAATCACCGTCCGCTTGGCTTCGTTGATTCTTGTCGTTCGTGCTGCCACTAAAGTGAATACCAAATTACCTGGTAAGCCAGATTTAGTTTTATTGGGTTTGGCATTAATCAAGGTTAAAATACTTGTATGGTGCAGGAGCCCTACTGTCGCCTGTTATAGCAGTAATACCACAGAATAATATTACTAGGTATTACTTTAATCTTATGTAAGTACTATCCAAATTTTGTATGGGAATTTGCATAGTAAGAATAAAGTTGCTCTACTACTGCTCTAAGAGTTGATGGTAGACTCCAGTACTTCTTTTGGTTAGTAATAGGGAACTTTATTGTCCTTAGAAGGAAAATCTCTTAAAGCTTTTATCTTTCATTTTTTACAAGTTTTTCTCATTTTTTTACTTACAGTACTGGGTGAGCGTAGGCCCTCAGCCTAACTTTTTGTAACTTTTATTCACTATTCGATCACGTTACCCAAAACGAGTTTTATAGCAAAACTGAAACTCACCTGCCCCCCACGACAATAAGTGGCAAAGGCTCCCCCCCCCCCCCCCTTCAGTTCGTAATTCGTCGTAAATTGAAGTGTACTATGGGGGTCACCGTCGCTTTACCACTTCGCAGAAATTTTCGTATGAAGCGCACCGACCGCCCGGGTACGTGCCCGTACCAAATGATTTTGACCTTTATACTGGTGAAGCGACGGAGTCCGCGATAGTACATGGTACCTACTGTGCCAAATAAAGCAGCGCCGCGGATTGTACGACGAATTGCGAATAGATAGGGGGAGAGCGATTGCCATTTGTCCTAAAGGGGTTGTTGGTCACCAGGAGGCGCTGCTTCCATGCCATACAAATTCTCGTTAACATGAACAAATGGTGAATAAAATTCGCCATTAACACTCTGTTGATAGTAGTTTTAACATTCTAGATATCTGTGTGTAGTGTCGGTGCTAGGGTTTGCAAATATTCGATGATATACATACATATGATCACGACTATTTTAGTCAGAGATAGGTTAGTCAGAGACTAGGCAATGAGGACCGCAAAATCAGTTCTCTGCCATAGTCCATTTTTCACCAAATAGCGACCGCACTTGTGCGTATTCGATGACGTTGGGTAGGTACTTACTTAATAATCCGGAAAAAAGGTAAAATACACTCGAGAGTAATAAACCGGGTCGCTTAAAGAAACCTATAAATCTCAAAAACTAAGAATGCTAGCTTCAATGCTGCATAATGAAATAAATTGTGTTTAATAGAAAATTGAATATTCCTTAAATGAAGGTATTAAAACTTCTTAATTATTGTAAAGTTATGTCACAAAAAAATCAAATTTGAAAAAGGGAGAGTTTGGAAGACGGAACTACGAAATTACTGCATTTGTTTTTGCTATTATTATTTATTTGCTATTATATTATTGTTTCTAATCTGTCATTTAAGTGGGTATATATACCATGTTGATAGAGTTCAATATTTATTGTCCAAGCTGTGATCATGTCGCTTATATCCTGAGGTGTAAAACAGCACGAGAAGATCGATACTTGGTAAACACCATGCTTCGTAATCGCTTTCTCACAGGAACTAAACTTACAAATCAGTTTTGACGCCTCGGAGGAAGTATCCCAAGCGCATTGACAGTAAGACGACGACTTGCTGAAGCTCACTTGAAACCACTTAGACCTGAAAACGGCCCTAAACTGGAGCGTGGGCATCGTATTTGAAGACTAAGATATGCCCAGAACCACTCATAATTAGACTATTATTATCATAGCTTAATTAATGGCTTCGCGTTTAGCATCAAGCCAATTTCAAGAAGTGAGTATTATATTTTAGTACATTTAGTATTGTACGGTAGATTGAATTAAAATGGACACACAACACGTGTTGTTGCGAAAAGAACACGGGAGAAACTCCAATTGGACATTGAAGATTGGTCAAAAGTTATGTTCTCCGAAGAAAGAAAATGTATGCTCTACAAGCACAATGGAAGACACAGAGTGTATAGAAGACCAGAGGAAAGATTCAAGCAAGCATGCATCGAAGTAAAAGTAGCCTACCATCTACCATGATGGGTCTGTACTTGCGTGGGCCGGAATTTCTTCTGAGAGTCGCACAGAACTGGTGTTTATAGAAAACGGCTTTTTAACTAGCGTAAGATATGTGGAAGAATGAGGATGAGGATGCTATTTTAATGCATGACAATGCCCGACCTCATATCTACAGGTTGGATTGTGATTTGTGAGTGACTACCTTCAAGAGATGAATATTACTCGTATAAGTGGCCAGCACCCAGCCCGGATATCAACCCGATCGAGCATGTTTGGAACGAGCTAGGGAGATGCGTAAAACAACAAACCTCTCCCCCAATCACGCTTCGTGAGCTCAAAACTGCTCTCACAGAGGAATGGGAGAATGTTCCTCGAAATCGTAAAAGGAACTTGGTGTACAGCATGCCAAACCGCCTAAACGCAGTAATGGAAGCACGAGGATCCAATACGAAGTACTATTAAAATTCTAGAAAATCGTAATGTTGTTAAAAAAATTCATGTTTCCTATTTTTGTTTTAAAGCGAGACCAGCAGTTTAATTTTCTTTATGTAATTTTTGTAAATAAAATGTATTGACTCATAAACATTACTTTCATTTAAGGGTAGAGTAGGACAATGGCGAAATCATTGCAGAATGAATTCTCTAGCGTCTATAAAGCTTTTCTGAGCTCGCTGACCGAGGGACTCAGCAATACCATGTCGCGACGTGGTAGTGTATTATTTAGGTTGATGACACTCTTCCCATTCTCATGACAACCGACTTGTGTGCTGCCGAGTCTCAAGAACAGCTCCTACATGTAGAAATTTAACAACTGAGGTAAGCTAAGTCCACCTTGCCCCACGCCACATTTCAACCTATAAGGCTCAGACAGCTTGACCGTCCATTTTACGCAGTTGGTCCGGTACTAGTACCAATAGCAAAACAAGAGATAGGTTACATTCTACAATCTTTTACAAAAAAAATTTTACGACACCAGTGATTTTGTACCATCCATTAAGCAATGAATCCGGGTCACTTAAAGAAACCTATAAATCTTGAAAACTAAGAAAAAATACATTGTTTTCAAAGACAATTAAATACTTCAAAAAGGGATCTCATCTTATCATCACCATCGTGTCAAACTTCAATTCTTGCTTATTTGAAATACTTTTACAAAAAACTTATAGTGCTTGATAAGGCGAGTAAATTCAAAAGAAATTTAATACAATCGTAAATCTCGTTTGGAAAATATAGTGTTTTGAAGTTATTAGATCCCACGAAAGTGATGCAATAGTCCACGAAAGTGACTTCACTTTACAGCCATCATTTTGTCAAAATTTTCAGTCAAAGTTTAAGTTTTTACAACATAAATAATCTTAATTTCATATTTAAACTGGCGAATATAATTTAAATAAACGAAAGAGACAATTATCGGTTCAATCCTAGGTTCGGTCATCCTGCGAAGTAGGTTATATAAGTACTATGCCTTTTAATAGTGTAAGTAAAGTTTTTATTACAAACCTTATTACTACGAGTATAATTTGTAAGTGTAACAAATAGAAACTTGATGATTGATTTACTTACTTTACCTACCGACAAGCGAGTGTATTTTACTTTAATATACCCTCTATAAATGTATGAAAATATGATCACATACAGATCAAACAAGCCCAAACACAGCCGGTTTATCTTGTTCCATTGCTTCATCTCTACTTCACAGTGCTCAATTTGGATTCAGGGCTGGGATTATTAGGTTTAAAACACACAGTCATACCGCATTTTGTGTTATACCTTACACAGACCACAAGACCCCTGTATTGGTTGCTTCTTGGACCTCTCGAGGGCTGATTCAATATTTGATTTTTTTTTAAAGATAGTGTTCAATCTATCATCCATCAGTCTAAGACAGATACAACCTACTACTACAGGTACTACAGATACTACAATACCGAAATTACACCATGGAATAAACAAAATTCATAGAAACACACTTGGTGCGCCTCGGTAAGTATGCGGCTTCCGCATTTAGCCAGTGTTACCTAAGTAAGGAGATGATTAAGTATAAAGGTTTACTTTAAGATATCTAAGGTGACTGCTAGAAACCGCAAGAAACTTCAAGGGCTGGTCAGGTCAAGTGTTTTAAACATGACAAAAATGGTCTCATTGCAGACCTCGGACCAAATGTAATATTTGGTCCGAGTTGCAGACTAACGTAGGTAGGTAACTAGGTACTTATCGCCCAGCTGACGCGAATGGGTCAACAGACGGTATATAGGCCGACCGGCCGTTGCCCGGGCGTTGTAAAAAGTTTTTTTAATTGCTTTGCATTTTTTTATGTTATTGCTTTAAATAAATTAGATACTCAAAGACTATCCAATTAAAATTCACAAAATGGATTATTTAATTAAAAATAAAAATAAAAACAAATTAGGTAGTGCGTTAATTATAAATCTAAGAACATCACTGTAATATTTTGTCTATTGTTTAAAACTACATAAAAATATCAAACAAAATTAGCGCTAATCGCAATAAGTAGGTGCAATAAGTAAATCAATCATAAAAGATAACAATAAAAATCAATCAACTTTGTTACAAAAACAAATTATATAATTATCTTTAAGATTTTGAGGAAATGTTACATAATGGCAAATGTAATAATAGGTCTAATAATTTGGAAAAGAAAACAAAGAAAAAACAAGGAGTTTCCAGGCTCGCGGCGTCTGGTAGGGAGAGTAACGTCACCACTCCATTTTAATGACTCCAAAACTTTGGCTGTAAATTATTTTGAAACTACTAAACTGGAAACGCAGCTGCTTCGAAGAGTCCTCGTTATAGCGACACTGGAAGCGTGCGGAACGAAGATAAAATCGTTTCGCTTCGCTGAAATTATCTAAATATAAGAGTCAGTTTACTCTGTAGCTCCGTAGTTCGTGGTGTGAAACTGTGAACGAAAAAAAAAGTAGGAATAAAAAACACGGTAGCGACATGAGGAAAGCGAAACGAAGTGGTACTCTTTTCGCTCCCAGTGTGGCCTGTTAAGACTACTTCTTAGGAAGTTGGTAACCGTAATCGTAATCGTATCTAACGTAACGTAATCTATTATTTTGACAACAACAAAACGGGTAGGTATAGGTACGCTACGCGCCTCGAATGGCTATGGACGCGTCACTTTCTACGCCCGCGCACATGTACAATGGTGGACTCCTTCGCTTTACCATTCTAAAGGTCAAAATCCCTTGCACATCGAGTCGTTTATTTGGTACGGGCACGTACCCAGACGGCCGGTGCGCTTCATACGAAAATCGCTGAAAAGTGGTAAAGCGACGGTGACCCCGACCGTACTGACGCCAACGGTTTGCGTGTAAGATTTGTATTATTATGTATTCTATGGTGTAAGGAGGAAAGCGCTGCTCACGTACAAGGATTGTTGTGAAGAACAGGCACACGGCATGCATGCGATGTGTTCGCGAAAAAGGGTTTTGACTGTCTCTTCATGCGAACAAGTCCATAGTTAGTTCCTAAGATGCACGCGAACCGCACTGTTCGCGTTTTCGAGAGGACATCATAACTTGCACGCGAACTACTCGCTAACCCCTCGCAAACATGTCCAAAGGTGTCCATACCTGTTTATGTTCTTGAATACTCGTGAACCGCACAGTTTCTTGCGCGTGCACAGGTCTGGGCCAGCCATATCATTTTGATGTTGTCTATTGAACGTTTCCCCAGTACGATGCCTCAGGTCGTGCTCACCTACTTCCGCTTGAAAGGGCTGGCCGAGTGCTTGCGCTGGCTGCTGACGTACGGAGGCCAGGAGTTTGAAGACGTGAGGGTCACCTACGACGAGGCCTGGTTCGCGCTCAAGCCCTGTGAGTTAAATTGCCACTTTTCAGCCCACTTCATTGATAGCTATACTTCATCCGTCCCAATGTTTATAATGATTGATTTTAAAATATCTTGACTTAAGAGTTGTGTACTATCAAGCCATTGCCTCTCCAGCGATGCCGTTTAGACAGCTGCCAGTGCTAAAGATAGACGGGCGGGAGTACGCGCAGAGCGTAGCCATCGCGCGTTACCTGGGCCGCAAGTACGGGCTGGCCGGCGCCGACATTGAGGAGGATTTCCTCATCGATCAGGTCGTCGACCACGCCATGGACTTGAAGGACAGTAAGTCCTTTTACCTGAAAAATTAACGATAGAGGTGCTACTTATTGTTTGTCGGAAGGTACAGCTTGAGGAAGAGGCCCTCATCATCATCAACCTGTAAACGTCTCACAATCTACCTACTAAAAGATTGCAAATCGAGTGAGCAAAGTCGAGCTCCTGTATTCTACGTAAAAATCTCATCTACAAAAGCTTTGTCATTCATAACTCATAGTTCTTCAGCTATGAGTTATGAATGACAGAGCTTTCATCTTCATCTTCATAAACGTGACCAATGTTACCTGAAACATATCACATGTTTCAGGTAACATTGCCTTAATTTAAAATGCTTCTTCTTCGTCGAGTCCTCATGACTTAAGTCGTTACCACTAATGACAAATTTGTGGATCAAAACTCTTCACGGATAGCCGCCTGCGTGTTGCATTGCAGGGCTTCAAGGACTGCGTTTCGTACACCGGACAGGCGCTCTTCCTCTGCTTCTTCGTCCACCTACGTTGCCCACCAAACAAAAACTTAAAGACATGCCTCTACGCAACAATAAACAAATATTATAAATATTTCAGAATGCGTAGTGGCGCACTATGAGAGTGATCCTGTACTCAAAGAAAAAAAGCATGAGGAGTACACGAAGAACGTGTATCCAGCACTACTGAAGAAGCTAGACGACATCATCAGGGAAAACAACGGATACGTCGCCAATGGAAAGGTTTGTTTATTCCAATATTAACCACATGCATAACAATTTCCTGGAGGGTTAGCTTGGCTGGATGCTTATAATGATGGTGATGCTGGTTAAATCAAGAACTTGTATAAAACAGCAGTGCGCTTGTTGCAGCTGTCGTGGGGCGACTTCGTGGTGGCGGGCATGCTGGACTACCTGAAGGAGATGCTGCGGCGGCCGCAGCTGGAGCGCGAGTACCCCGGCCTGCAGCAGGTGGCCGACCGCGTGCTGCAGGCGCCGCAGCTGGCCAAGTACCTCGTGCAGCCGCACCCGGTGGACTGCGACTACTAGCTCACGGGCTGCACCCGCCGCTGGCGCGCAAATATCCAATATTATTTAACGAATACTACATTTGTGACATCAGTTTTTAACAACGGATATAGGCATTGTCCATAGTCTAAGATCACGTAGTATACGTATCACGAGTTTTCCTCCAAACTATTGTAACAAAACCTCCTGGGCGAGCACGCTATGCACTTTGCACCGAACCTTGTAAGATGTAGGTAAAAATCTTATTCCGCTTCAAGGCGTCTGCCTTGGAGCGTTTTAGAAGGTCATGAACGAAACCGTTCTCAATGACAATGATGTGCTTAGGCATAATACTTAGTACTGCTGATACAACTAGTAGTAAATATGATATAAGTCGAGGAAAAAGGCGCTGTGGACGTAGTAACCGAGGGAGGACAAGATCATTTCCCGCGAAAAATTATTATAGAGAGAGTTTGGGAAGGTAAAGATGGGTTGCGGTCTACTTAGCAAATGAAGAACGTCCTAATAAGTCTGTATTATTTTTTTTTTAATAAAACGATTTCACCGTACAGCTTGTTTTATTGATCTTACGTCTAAGATTTATATTACCAACTAACTAAGTATGTACTAAGTTGCAATATAAAGTAAGCAAGTATTTAGCCCCTATTTTGGTCCTACTGCTGGGCGATGAATCAAGTCATCGCTATCGTAACATGGAACTTTCGGATGTCAAGCGGAGCCGAGCCCCATTAATTTAAAAATAAAGTATCGTTTTAAATTGTTTCGCTTCACTCATATTGCCCAACTATTAAACCATAAAAAGGTATGAAAAAATAGGCTTAGAGTATAAATAACTATCTATGTCTATCTAAATGGCCCCACAGGTCGCCGCCGGCAGGTATCGGCCTGTCGGTTGGTGGTGCGGTGCAACGCACGGGCGGCGGCGGCGGCGGCGGCTGAACTGAAGGGCCCCACACACGATCAGTTCGCCCGCCGGCAGGTATCAGGTACACGATCAGTTTGCCCGCGTGTAACCGTGTTTAGGTACTGATACCGTATCAGCCTGCCAGTTAGTACTGGCCGCTCGCCGCCGCCGCCACCCGTGCGTTGTACTGTACTACTGACTGACAGGCCTATATCTGCCGGCGACCTGATCGTCTGTGAAGCCCTTAAGGCGGAAGGTAGGTAGGTAAATGCGTGCAGTGATACGTTTCGCTCCCATTAGGAAGTATTGTGAACTGTCGTGTCGTAAATTATTATCGTTTTCACAAATGTTGAATGCTTAGATGAATGCTAGAAAATATAAAGTACCTACAGGCACAGACTAGGATGCTAACGCCAATAAAGGACCCATACTTTATATTATTTAAATAATTAACGGCTTGTGCGTTTTGCACATTTAGCCAGTGTCAAGTAAGTGGAACTGGAAATGTAGTTAAATATTGTCTTAACTTAAAGTAGGCGTTAATAATGAGTGTTAATGTAAATTATATTTTCCCCACATACCTCTTGAGTGTGTCCGTATTATTATTATAACTTAATTAATGGCTTCGCGCTTAGCATTAAGCCAATTTCAAGTACTTAGTACCTATATATTTTTAAAGTACATTTAGTATTGTACGGTAGATTGAAGTAAAATGGAGTCTCACAACACGTGTTGTTGCTAAAAGAACACGGGAGAAACTTGAGTGTGTCCGTAGGTACGTACTAGTATAGGTAGATAGGTACTTACCTATTTTTTTAAAGGAGATGTGACGTTACAGCATGGAATTTAAATCAAAATGAAATGTGTAGGTACTAACCACACAAAAAAAGTAACTATTATCTTTGTTGGTGGATATTATTTGTCAAATCGTTCGAGTTTTCCTGAAGGGACTAAAAATATTGTGTCGTAGGTAAGTATTCGGTATTTAGGAATATCTATTTATCTTGATATTTACAAGAAACAAGCTTTTTTAAAACTTATGTGCGTTCAAATAAAGTCAAAATTTTAAAGGAGTCTGCTATTTGAAAACACTCATGCACGTTCATGTACGGTTATAATAATGCACCATAATTTCACATTAATATTTGACAAAAATACTTGAAAATAAAACAAAACTTCAGACATGGTAACTCGAACATGAATCGTGTAAGGGTGTAGCAATTTAGTTACTTACAACTTTAAAATTTTGTAAAAAATATTAAAAAGCTGGCTTGTCGTTCGACAAGGCAACTTTTTAAGCCGAAATTAATTATCTACTTAACTGTTCTAGTTAGCTCCATACAAATTATGTCAAATTTGTAACTCTAGTAGGCATAATATCAACAGATCTACTGTATTCAGCATAATAGAAGGTGGGGCAAAAGTAATAAATAACCCGATTTTCTTTTTCTGTATTTCTTTTTCTAATGAAAAACTCTGGCTCTGCTTGTGAAATATTTTTATTTAATCCATTACAGTTTATGCCATTAAGTCGAGAAAATGATATCGGCCAAATGACCGCCGCCAGAATTAATGACCATACGGGCCCGTTTTATGGCATTTTCCATTACTCTTGCTTTATCTTCGGGCGACAGGTTCTCGCATTCGTGGCGAATCCTTAAGGGCTTCAAGAGTCTGTGAGGCTTGTTGACGTAAACACGCGACTTAAAAAAACCCCATAAAAAGAAGTCTGGAACTGTTAAATCGGGTGATCTGGCCGGCCATCCCCTCTCCTTATTCACTAAGTTTTATTTGTACTGGCACCTCCAGACCAACCGTTAGGTTATGCAAGAAGTGCCAGACGTCCCTGCGCCAGTAAAACTCTCGCGCAGGAGACCATCTGCGTTAGGTCTTGACGCCAAATCAATGCCCGCCGAAGCGCGCTCTTCATTCGGTACTCATAAGACTAGTGTCTCGGGAGAGTTTCCTGGTGAACACGTGTAGTTCTACGTCCACGTCCTACGCGGCTGGCTGGATGGCTACGGCATCTAGGGGGCCGCCTCTAGGTACTAGTTCTCCAGACTAGTACCTGAGATGTCAACACCAATGTCCAATGAGAACCACCGGACAAAACTGCCAACTAAGGGAAACTCACGTTCCCTGCAGGACTTTTCGCTTCTGGCCCCACAGAGACTGCTAATAGGCCCCGCTCGCTATGAGCGAGTTTGGAAGTCCTGACACACAATACCAGGATAAACGAACATTCCCAAGCTCTACAGCTAACCACAAGACACTACGAGTCCAACCCACGTCTGGATCCCACCGGAGGCGCCGGTCAAGGCACAACCAGCGAGGGGCATGAACCGGCCAGTGGCCATCACCAAAACAAGAGATTAAGCGACCCAGCGACCCAGAAATGCTTCCTTCAGAATATCGGTTGTGGCTCGAGCAGGTGCGCCGTTACACCGTCCTGTTGAAACTACATCTCATCACTCCAGTCCCAATTCACCCAATTGAGGAAGAAAAAATTCGGTAATCATGCTCTGTAGCGCGCGTCGTCCACAGTCGTCTGGCACGCGGCGTTCTCGAAGAAAAATGGTCCGATGACTCCTCCAGTGTAAACACTAACAGCACACCACGCAATAACTTTTAGCGGGTGTAATGGCTCTTCGTGGTAATACGCGGATGTTCGGTGCCCCCAGGAACGATAATTTTGTTTGTTCACGTAACCGCTGATATGAAAATGAGCCTCATCGCTCATAATGATTTTCGATGAAAAATCGTCTTCCTCTTTGATAAGATTCAGGATGACTTAAGCGTAGGTTAGGCGCGTTTGGCGGTTTGTAGCTAACAGCTGATGCACTGTATGCACTTTGTCAGGGAACATCTTCAAATCTTTCACCAAAATTCTGCGTAGGGACCGCAGCCGGCTAATGCCCGATTGCGTGGCACGTCGTCTGGATGACGTTTCTGGCCCCTCTTCGACATCTTAGGCAACAGCAGCGATATTCTCAGCGGAACGGCTGCTTCAGGGCCGACCAGCCCTGGGCACGTCTTGGCGTGTTGTCCCAGTATCTTAAAGGCGAATGGCCAAACGTCGCAGTGTTGGGCCGGTTGGTGTCGGACGGCCAGGAAACCTGCTTCGAAATTCACGCTGCGCCAACACAACCGACAATTTTTTGCGCATATAAATGAAAACAACCGCGTTCTTGAGGAGTAAACCGATTCATGGCTGGTCGACTTGTATTCTACGTCAGTCTCCTTCACAAATGTCAGAACCGAATTGACATTTGGCGCCATTAAGAAAAGTTATAGCGTCTTCCAATAGGGCGATTTTGCCCCACCTTGTACATAGTTAATTCAGTGAATTAACTATGTACAAAAAAAGAAAGAAGAATGGGCAAAACGCCCCCCCCCCCCCCCCCCCCGCCCACCTTGTAACACATACATTTATGCATCAAATAAAAGTACCTATTTGAAAAGTGACGCATTTTATTGTATGACAGCAAATCTGTCAGGTATTGGAGAGAAAAAAGTTATTGAATAGAAGAAAATTAAAATAATAAATGATAATAGATAGATAGATAGATAGATAGATAATACTTTTATTGTAACATAATAACACAAACATTAATAACGATAATATAAAATTCAACATTTTTTCTTGAATTTAACTCTCATTTTAATTTTATTTTTTAATTTTTACATTTTTTTCTTTCTTGTCATCTAATCATTCGCTCGTTCATATTTGCTGTCCTTACAACAAAATACACTATTTATTTCGAAACTTACCATGTGGGAACTTACAAGGGGTGGGGTTTCATACAAAAACGCCCATTCTTCTTTGCTCTGTGGTGTAACCACAGACCGGCAAAAAAATAATATAATTATTATGTCAAAATATTATATTAAACGTACCTACTTAACCGTGTCGCGTAGGGAGAAAGAATACTACCACCCCCTCTCTTCCCTTGGGTGTCGTAAAAGGCGACTAACGGACTAAAGACTGCACATAGGTACATCCAACAGCATAGAGCGGCGATGGGCTCACCACCTGTAACGATGAGCACATGTGCAGTCGCTATTTGGTGAAAAGTGGACTATGGCAGCATACTGCTTTCGCGGTCCTCATTGCCTGGTAACCCTCTGACTAACCCTTCGGGGATAATAGTCGTAATTATAAGTATGTATGAATTTGAACTACCTACCTAGATCGCCATAAGCTAATCAATTTTACTAACAGCCATAGAGTACCTACAGATAACAGTATGCTTAGTAATTAATTAGACCAATGAGGTAGACTTAGGCGCGGTCTCTTTGCTAGATAACTAGGGGTGAATAGGGTGTGGTGTGACATCACCGCTCTGAGTGAGTGTTTTAGAAACAAATAGTCATTTGGGACTCATTCCCACGCACAGTACCTAATTGAATCGGGCGCGTTGTGACGGCTACCATAAGTTCTGACTACTAAAGTGATTTGAGTATAATTAGTAAGTAATCAACTTAAAATAAAAATCAATAGCCACTTTAGACCGGCTCCACTTATTTGGTTAATTCTTATAAGTTAGCCTGTATTTGCCAGGACCAGGTGCATGAAAAATAATTTTTGGAAATTCTTCACGGGGACCGCGGGGTACGGAGTCCACGCGGACGAGGTTGCGGGCACCTGCTGCTATAATATCTCTAGATATACCTATAGCTTTTTTTTTTTTTTTTAATTTATTTATCATATTACAAAACATTAGGTACATAGCATGATAAAGAGTCGCATACTTAAACCACTAAGGTTTGTAACGACGCAACCCGAGTCGACGATATAACTTAGAGGTTACAATTAGGTAGGTATATCAGATATAATATTACAAATTAAAAGAAAAGAAAATAAAAAACAAATAAAAAAACAAAAATGGTACCATAAATAACAAATAACTATCGCACTACTAGGACTTGAGTAAACGTAATTGGATGCAATTTTGCAATGACAAGTACCTACCTACTTAGTTATTTTTTAGGTTTTCTACAAAGAACAGTTTTAATTTTCGTTTAATGTTATTCTCATTCAAATTATCGTGCAAGGTCGTAGGTAGTTTGTTTATGAGTCGCGGAATAATGTAACCTACCGTCCGTTCCCCATACATATTATTTGCACGGCTCGTCTGCAGCCTGTGGCTGCTAACCGCGCGCGTACACACGGTGTGTTTAATTTCTTTTTTTAAGTCCTCATTAAAATAGTGTTTGATTAATAGTAAGTATTTTACTTGGGTGTGAACTGGTAAAACATTGCAGTGCTGAAAGAGTCCACTGTCATCGTCACGGAATTTATTTTTAATGTTATCTGATACGATATGCTTGAGTATGCTTCTTTGAAGGTTATATATTTTATTTAAATAGGTTTTAAATGTTCGGCCATAGCTGCCTAAACCATATTGTATATACGATTCTGCTAGGGAGTTATATAACATCAGTTTTACCTTGAAAGGGATTCTGTTCTTGAGTATTACAATATTTGCTAAAAATTGTCTTAGTTTGCTACACACATATTCGACATGGTTATGCCAATTAAATTTATTGTCGATTTGCAATCCCAGGTATGTTTGGGTTTCGACGAGTTCTATTAAAGGGCAGCTACAGGTTCCTCCGCTGGAAGAGTGGAGACAGCTGTGATCATGAGCCACAATGAGTTTTGGTATAGTACATGTTATGTAGGGAGATTTTATGTGTAACATTTTAGTCTTTGTAGAATTCAGAACTAGTCCTGCGTCATGACACCATCTGGTGATCATATTAAAGTCGGACTGAAGTAGTTCATAGGCTATACTAGGGTCTTTGTCTGCAGCAAGCAAGCATGTATCATCTGCAAATTGGTAGCATGAACAATTTTTAATATAGTGGCGCATGTCGTTAACGTATGACAGAAAATGTAATGGACCCAGCACAGATCCTTGAGCTGTGCCTTCAGTAACATGAACTAAGTCACTATATGTGTCATTTATTCTCACAGAGAATTTCCTATCATTCAAATAATCAACACACCATTGCAAAAGAGGTCCCCGTATTCCACAATTATCCAGCTTTGCAATAAGTTGCTTATGATCAAGCTGTACATTACGGACCCATAAGTTGGAGGTTAACAATTTTTCGTTGTAAAGGTTTATTAATAAGAAGTAATTCAGCAAAGGCGCAACATGAGCAAACTTATAGTATTCGAGAAAAAAATTCTCATAACTTTATATTTTTTCGTAATACTGGTTCATCTGGGAGACGAGTTCATAGTTACGCGGAAGAAATCAGATTAGTAGAGATATTATAGCAAAGATTTAATTCAAATTAGTGTTGATTAGGTCAAAATAGGTAACAGAACCAAATTAGTCAACCACGACTCCACGTGGTACTAGTATGCCCCCCCCCCCCCCCCCCCCAACTTTAAAAATGCATAAAGTGTTGCTTTTTCTTGCCTCCGAACCTCAAATTTCAATCTCGAATATGGAACTAAGCATTTGCTCCGGTTGGGAGCTGCTAAGAAAGGCTCAGAGACCCCGGAATGCCATGATTGTAGAGCTGCGCAGGACACAGCTGATCACACCCTTGGTGGGACACGGGCTGCGCACCGTCGCATCCTGACGGGCATTCTTGGAGTGGACCTCTTCCTATCTACCAATAGATGCTGGACAGCGAAAGGTCATAAACGGCGACGGCATCCAGTAAAGAGGTGAATTCACACAAGGAGGCCGCGGAAAGGGTCCGCGAGAATGCCATCCACGCGGACCTGATTCGTCGGCATAACGGGAGAAGTAGGCGGCAGTACGCTCGCCTCTTTCCACCACAATGAGGTAATGATGAGGGATAGGGAATCCCTAACCATCACTAGTCTGGAACACATCCAAACATCCTCAGGCGCATTCCGTCTGGCGGGCCGCGGCTGGGGTAAACACCGGAGACTGCCTAACCCAGCGGCTAAGTGAGGGGATGTACTTGGGTTTTAGTGGGTATGCCCCCTTCCTCCCGAATCCTTGTCCAGGCCCGAAGGCCTGGACAGGGAGGCGGGAGCTGAATACCACCGTGCCGCCACGGGCGCGGTGGTGTCCAGTAACTAATAAGGTTCCCAAGTAGGTATAAAAAGGAAGGGCAAAGAGACCCTACTTATTTGTTGATCCTGAAATTTTTGTGGCACCTGCACCGAGTAGATACCTACAATCAACAAGGCCTTTAATAATTAAATATAAATAGGTTAAATTACATTAAATTTGTTTACGCTCACACTAACTATGTAGACTTCTAGACCAAAATGAGTATTCTTTTGAAACTCGTTAATATGGTAAGTTAACGGATAAATATACCTAAACATAGAAAAAACACCCAGACCCGAAATAAATTTAGAAATACAGTTTTTCTCTAAATTGACGGGAGTTGAACCCAGACCCGGCGTGCTAACCACTCGACCACAGGTAAGTATTTAAATTTATTTGTGTACCTACTCTGTTTCTTTAGTGATAGATAATCTATTTTAAGGCTATGGTGTTATCTACACCATAGCTGTTCTGTGGAAAACACCATACGTAAAGACCTCAGAACAATAACTAAATTATTGTTTTGAGATATAGACAGACTGGTATAGATAGGCAACTCTCGTTCAAAGTGAAGCTTAAGTTTATGGACCTCGATCACTAGATGGCGCTGTTTCCATACGTATAGTACCTATAGGCATACAGAGAGCAAAGGCCTATGTAATGCACCTATAGAAACCTATCTGTGTAGGATTACTGTCACCTCATAAAGCAGTATTACTTTAATCTTACTATGAAATTTCCCATACTTACGTATTTTGCATAGTAAAAATAAATTAATACAGCTTTATGAGGTGACAGTAGGCCCTAAGTTATAAAACTTACAACCTGTCCAAAGTATCAGTAGACTTAGCTGAAATGCGCGGTTTTTCTTAAGTTACTTTATTAACAGATATTACTTTATATTTATAAATAATAACCAACTTAAACACAATTTCAAAGGCATATAAAAAAACGCGTATTTAGCGATCACCAGATCACCACAGATATTGAGTACTTACCTACCTAAATATCATGTGAGTGGGTAATAAAACAGTAAGTACTTAAAAGTAGGTATTATTTAAAATAAAGAAAATTCTAAACCAATTTGAAAAATCAAAATTATGTATTTTTTTTTCTTTATTGCAAATAGTGCTGTTTCCGAAGACATATTGATTACATTACAAAACAAAAAAATAACACTTAGTGCGGGAACTGGAAGTCATTTTCACAATATCCAAAAAACGTAGCCAAGTTAGATGATAGCAGGGCACAGCTACACAGTATAAATATGAGCACTGTGACAGCTAGGTCTGTTAAAATGATGCAAGGTCAATCAATAAGGCAATCCAAACAGAGTCCATGAATTCGCAGCCAAGGTCACACAAAGTTGACGCAAATCGAAATCCGTAAAACAAGCCAAGTCAATTAAATGTGAAATTAACACAAAGAAAATCATCAAACACAACAAAGCAGCCAAAACCTTTAAAAAAGTAATGTCATTCTACCTACCAAAACGGTTTGAAATTCAAATTGGAGCTGTCAAAAAAAAAAAAGTTAAATTTTTTTATTGTTTATTGAATTTAAATTAAGTTTATTTTATTAAAAATATAAGTAGGTAATACAATGTTACATAAAATACAAATAAAAACATAAAATAAATTTATTTCTATTTTAATTAATGTCAATCAAACTATTATTTCACAGTAGTGACATCTAGCGAAGATTAAGAGAGTTTGAGCTATGTTGTAGGGCGCGGAACATTAGATGGCGCTACTTTCTTTATAAATAATATTTATTTTTCTTGCTAAGGGAATGACATGCATGGCCCTGTTAGTAACCATCAACTGCTCCGACAGTTGGGGATAAGAGAAGCAGATAACATAAGGGATAAAATAAGACCAGTTCCCTTTATAACTCTACTCTTTGCCAGTTCCTCAGTAGTTGGAAGATTCCGGAAGAAGTGTGCTTTTACCTCGGTCTTACCGTGTTTAGATGGTATAACAACATGTTCCCCGTTGTTGTAGAGCTGTGCGGTCAGCAAAAATTCCGGGCCCTCGCGGGTGTTGCGCGCTTGAAACCCCGCACGGTTTCAAGCGCCTTCACATTTTTATCAAAAAGTTTATACAAATGTTTAGTTTTTGGAAATTCAAATCAGTCAAGAAATCGAAAAGGTAAATACCTATGTGTTTATGATTTTATAGATATTATTATAGTAAAACAAGGTCGTAATGTGCATTTATATGAAATTTTAGAGGTAACTTCAGGATTATTTTTTATCGAGCATAATGTTTCCAATCGTGTTTTGGAAACAATCATCCTCTAACACATACGTTCTGTAATACATATTGAAAATTTTAGTGTGAAATATCTAAAAAAAATTGAATAACACAGCTAATACAAAACAGCCAATTTTTCCGTTTTCACCGCCTACCCCTTAAACCTTTGAAATGCCGGACCGTGGATCCATGTATTTAACAATTGAGATTATTATTGTCTAGTCTTACAGCAGAATACAGGCTAAAATAATATTACCAACCAATCTCTTCCCTTGTGTCGTAAAAGGCGACTAACGAACTGAGAACTGAAGACGACGATAAGCTGACCACCTATTACGCTGAGCTGAGCACATCTACAGTTCTCATTTGGTGCGCCGTGGACTACGGAAGTGCACAGCTTCTGCTGTCCTCATTGCCTAGTCTCTGACTAACCCTTTGAGGATAATAGTCGTGAATGTATGATATATAAATATTAGGCTTGTTGAAAAAATATCGATACATCGATATTTTTTGTTCAATATATCGACATTTTTAGGCGATATTTTTTATTTCGATATATCGATACAAAATAACCATTATCGAAATTCGTATCAAAATCGATATTTTTTATTTATTATCATCGCATCACGATCTAAATTTTTAATTCGTTAGAATTCAAAGCCGTAAAAATGTAAAAAAATCTTATTGTTGCTGAATTCCATTAATGTAATCTGTGGTAGTGAGTGTGTAACTCTCACTATCAGTGCGTTGCTTCAATCAACTTCATGTCATGTGTGCATGTGTGCTACGTATACGCAACGGAAATATTTAACACCTACGGCTTCCTCCGTGCCGTCAGAGAGTGGCTTTTACCGTAAATATGGCGGTTCCTAACACTTAAGAGGGCGGCATGATTAACAGGTTCACTGTCCTAAAAATATAACATAGGTTAATCAATTGTTATGGCCCATATGGGCTGCGGTACTGTAAACCGGTTAAAACAATAATTTAAAATAAAAAATCTGTTTTTATTACTGGGCTAGGCTCACCTAAATTATTTTTTAACCGATTTTAAGAAAAAGCAGGTGGTTCTCCTTTTTTTAAAACCGGTGAAAAATTTGACCGATATATCGATATATCGATATTTTTTTCGCGATATATCGAGCCCGATATTGATATTTTTCAAAATATCGATGTTCGATATATCGATATTTTTTTTCATTTCCGACATCCCCGTTTGGCAATAAAATAATTATAACAATAATGAAATTTCATTATCTTCAAAAGGAGACCCGGCGTTTTATGCTTAAGTTGTATACTATTTTATTTTTTTCTGTTATTCATTATTTCACTGGCATTATCTGTAAACAAATGACAGTTGTTGACAAATGACAGCCGCTAGCTGCCAAATCACACATGACGTGACGGCATTGTTGACATTTCCCTTTTTTAAAAGCAAAAGAATTATGGTTTATGCAGCCACGTTAGACATTTTTACAGTAACATGTCTGTTTTTTGAAGACTTAGTGTTTCCATATTAAAAAATTATAATAATTAAATAACTGTTATCCGCGATTCGATAAAAATAAGACAAAACTTGGTTTAGGTAGCAAATAATATTAGCTTTACTTTATGACTAAATTCTATTGTACACAAGTTAAGCATTTTTTCTATGAAAAATGCCGGTTCTACTTTATTTCTTATAGTGAATATAAATAAAAACAAAAACTTAGTTCTTTGTTTATTTTTATTTTTAATAAAGTAATATTTACAATGTCATGTACCTAGTTTATAATGAAATCAACATTCATAAAATCCTTTTCTTCTTGACTTTTTAAATTATTAAATGGGTTTACTACTCATGCTTTGGAAGGCACGTTAAGCCGTTTTCATAAGATGACAATTGTTAAAATTTAAATCCGCATTATGCCAGCGTATAGCCAATGTCCATGTAGGAGGCTTGTTCCCAACAATAGGACAATTAGGTAATAACTATAATTTGAACTTTATTCCCGTCACTCACAATAAGGTCGGAAACCATTGAAAATTTTATTCCATGTGGAAAGTAATAGGACAAATTAGTAACAGGTATAATTTGAACTTTATTCCCGTCACTCACAATAAGTGGGAGGCTTGTTCCCAACAATAGGACAAATAGGTAACAACTATAATTTGAATTTTATTCCCGTCACTCACAATAAGTGAGAGGCTTGTTCCCAACAATAGGACAAATAGGTAACAACTATAATTTGAACTTTATCCTCGTCACTCACAATAACGTCGAAAAACATTGAACAAATTATCCTCGTCACTAACCGCCTTTTTTGTTTATTATAGAGTCCTCTATCAATAAAAAAAACTAACAAGGTGCGACACAACTTTGAAATAGCAAAATATGACCAAAGAGAATTCAATACTATGGCAAATGACGGCATACTCATCTATGCCAGCTTCTATACAAAAATGCGCAAACTCCTTTAAGTTTTATTTCAGACTAAAATTCAGATTAAGATATTGAATAATTTATAAGTATCATTTTTCTAGTACTGCTGATGAAATCAGTGTACACTGCGGATTAATCTGTCCAAACCTGTCAAATTTCTCCAATCGACATTGATTCTTACACTCGAGTGACAAAATTCAAATGTATTGAAAAAAATTGTCATTTTGTGGTAGGTTTAAGTGCTGACTGTACATTTCATGCTTCGGTTACTGCTGTCGCCTCCTTGTATTGCTCACACCAATGCTCGGGAGTTTTCTCAAATGCCTGCAATCAAACATATACGCAATTAAATATCTAAGTTTTCTTTCCTTTTTTCGTCAGAAGCGCGATATTTAAAATTTTAACTCTCAAACACTCATACCAATTATCTGTCCCAAGAGAAGCTTCGATAAGAAACTCGTTAAATGGTTACTAGACAACGGATAAACATACCTAAAATACTTTAATACATACTTATTATACATAGAAAACCCCCAGACCCGAGACAATATAGAAAAACAATAGTTAATAAATTGACCCGACCGGGGATCGAACCCGGGACCTCAGAGATGGCAACACCATGAAAACCGGTGTACAAACCACTCGACCAAGGAGGTTGTCAATAACGACCAGTGATAATGAAATTAAAAATGGACATACGCTATAAGATCACGTAAAAAAAATTGGCGGGGGGTCCAAAATGAACCCTATATAGCCCTCCTGATGGTACGCGGCCACCGCAGCCCATGGACGCGCACGGGACCGTTTAGTAACATAAGAGAGATGAATGCACATTAAGTGCCTTCGCACACGGCGGCGTATCGTAAGCGTATCGTAATACGCGCGTAGGACGAGAGCAGGGGGGGTTACTCTCGAACACAAACTCAATCTTAATACAATTCCAATGCGATTAATATGTATCGATATTGGGATAAGTAAAGATAATTCCGCAACGCCATCTCGATAATAATTTGTTCAATCAATTTCCACGCAATTTAATCCCAATGTGGCGCTATTGTTGCTTACAAAAGTGCCATTTGACATTTTTTAGATTTGTGATTGGAAATTGATTAATGAAATTCTGTTTCAAGAGTAGCCTTCCTGGTCCGGAACAAGTCCGCACTAGAGTTTTAAATTTATAAAAGGAACACACATTTCAGTTATAAAAGGAAAATAAAAAGGGTCTTATTGCACTTTGCAGACTAACGTAGGTACTTATCGCCCAGCTGACGCGAACGGGTCAACAGACGATGGTCGGATGGCCGTCGTTGCCCGCGCGTTGTAAATATTCGTTATTTTTAATTGTTTTTGATTTCATTTTTCTTATGTTATTGCTTTAAAATAAATTTGGTACTCAAAGTCTATCCAATTAAAATTCAAAAAATGAATTATTTAATTAAAATGTCAAAAACACCAATTCCTTTTGTCATGTTTAAAACACTTGACCTGACCAGCCTTTGAAGTTTCTTGCGGTTTCTAGCAGTCCCCATAATACCGCACGCAGCCTCTCGCCCCCCACTTCACGTGGTATTTTTCGTACGCGAACATGTTTATTCGAAGTGCATTTCAACTAGCTAGATCTGCGCCATTTTGTTGTGTTTTAGTTGAAAATAGACGTTGATCAAAGATTTAAAATATAATCAACTGTGTTTTATTTGAAATCAATATTTTATCTTCAATGGCCAAGATCGAAACTAACATCGTAGATCGTTTTAAGGATAGTAAAGCCAAAAATATTTTTATAGACAGTATTCAATTTTTACCCGGTATTTAATAAAAATACCCGGTATAAATGGGTATAAATGGGTAAATACCCTTTTTTACCTTTCCTCCCAATTTTACCCACCCCAATTTTTATCCACCCGCCCATCTGTAGTCCGCACACGAAGCGGTGTCTCCTACGATTCGCTGCTGCAACGCTTCGTGTGCGGACTTGTTTGAAAATGTACCTGCTCGTATTGCTCTCGTCCTACGCGCGTATTACGATACGCTTACGATACGATTACGATACGACGCCGTGTGTTAGGGTGTTACCAGACCAATCGATCGACGGCATCGATCTACGTCGATCGAAGTTGATCGACTGGTCTGAACGCTGAGTGTAAGTTGAAAATGTGCAAACGTTACTATCGCGTTTGAGTTAAGAGTTTTGATTCTCGATCTTATTTACTTAGCTTTAAGATCTATCTGTCAAAACTTAACTCAAACGCGATAGTAACGTTTGCACATTTACAAACTTACACTCAGCCCTCTGGTAGCTTTAATCAATCGACGTATACCGTTTGACTAACCAATCGATCGACGACGGTCGGTCGACGTTGATCGACAGGTGTGGTAGCTTTAATCGATCGACGGATACCGTTCGTCTAAACCATCAATCGACGTTGATCGATTAACCCCGGCTATATTCCATCAGTTTCTTACGAAATGTATTCAGAAGAGGACTCGTTGTTCTTGTCCAGTACGATGTTGCTCGTACTATTATTACGGAGACGCAAACGCAGAAGAATCTGGATGCGGCCGTTTTTTAAAGTGTGTTTCAAATGACATTTTAAGTAGCGGTTTTTGTTTTTGTTTTTTTTACGTAGCGATTGTCATGTATTTTGAGGTTATTTTTTTATTAGACAACAGAAAACTAGCTCCATTCAAAAATATCTGGGGGGGGGGAAGGGAGGGGGTACGGTAATGGTAACTTAGTAGAATATTTATTTTTTTACCTAAAAATAACCTTAATAAATATCCTAACATAACCTCAAAATAAAAATATCTTGAAAACTATGCATTTCCACAATTTGGCTCCCCTCCCCCCCCCCCCCCTTCCCCCCTTTTTCGGTTCTAAAGTGCTTCCCAAAGGGTTTGGGGGGAATATCATTTAGCATTTAAACGTTCATATTATCGTAACTCATTAACATCAACTTTAAGCATAATCAATGAACTCTATTATTACGACTAGTATCTATGAGCACGAGATTTCGCAGATGGCTTGTGCTGGAACAATCCCTGGCGTTGACCTCTGGTCGTCCACTCCCCAGTCATATTGTGTAGGCACTTTTTTGTTTATGTTTTTTCGTTTTGTTTTGAGATAAGTGATTGCTTAGTATGTAAATGTTTTGTTCCGTCCAGTGATATGGCGACTTTTTACTTGGCGAATTTTTATAAAAATTTCGAAGCGTGTGTCGCAATTCGCAACTCATGTCGCGTCTTATTACTATGTACATTTTTTTTTAAAAAGGCTGTGGCAGAATAGCAGAAGCTGTGGATATTTACTATCTGCGGCTTCTGAGCCATAGACCGTTTTGTTCTTCATTTAACTTTACCATTTGCGTACTAATGTTCCCTATGTACTTTGTATTTTAGATTGAAGACAAATAAATTCGTTATTATTATTATTATTATTATTAAATAAATTTATAAAAAAAAAGTGAAGCGGCCGGCGCGTCTAATCAAACAGCACGATCTAAACCCAACCCATTCTACCGGTCGATTGTCGATCGACATCGGTCGATTGGTCTGGTAGGAACTATCGATCGACGTCGACTAATCCATTTCACCATCGATCGATGTCGTCGACCGATAGGTCTGGTAGACACTATCGATCGACGTCGACTAATCCATTCTACCGTCGATAGTTACCGTCGATCGACGATCGATCGATTGGTCTGGTAACGCCCTTAGTGAGTTAAGGCGTGTCGCGTGGCGGTGAAAGAATACTATACCACCCCCTCTCTTCCGTTGGGTGTCGTAAAATAGGGATGCGTCGATCCGATCCGATCCTTTGAAAGATCGATCCAGCGATTTTCGGATCGGATCGAGGGCATACGATTTTTGGCCGGATCGATACAAAACTTGAAAGATCGGATCGCTTGAATCGTATGCAAAAAAACGCGCTTTTTAAAAAATAAATGGGTACATACTTTGGTTTATTTTTTACGAAAACGTGTTCTATCTTTGTTCACATTTTGATTTTGGCGGCAACCTTTGCGGGTAGATTGATATAGCTGTTAAATTGTTATAAATGAATGTTGTGGGATAGGTATACAAGCATAAAATGTGTGTATCCAGTCACATGCATACTTATTTACAAGGTTTACATAGGTTTACCTAATAAAGATTTAAATTAATTGTGTCTTACTTATTTGCATCCGATCCGGATCGATTTCCTGAAGATCGGATCGATGGCATGCGATCCGATCCGCGGATCGGATCGTAGCGTTACGATCCATTACGATACGAAAAATCGGATCGACGACCCAGATCGCGCATCCCTATCGTAAAAGGCGACTAACGGACTAAAGATTGCACACATCCAACAGCAAAGAGCGGCGATGGCCTCACCACCTGTCACGCTGAGCACATGTGCAGTCCCTATTTGGAGAAACGTGGATTATGGCAGAGGAATGCTTTTGCTGTCCTCATTGCCTAGTCTCTGACTAACCCTTCGGGGATAATAGTCGTGATTATATGTATGTATGTGTTTCTATTTTTCTATAACGGTACCTCTGCCATTTTGTTGAGGAGAAACAGCTTAGGCACCTCTTCTATGGCGCGCTGGCCCCACTCGAACACGTTTCTGGCCAACTCACCTTCGCCAACCTGCGAACAAAACGTATTATTACGTAATATTTGATGTTTTATGGGTTAATAAAGTTTCAATATACTAAAAGATATGCGAGGGAAAGATGGTCTAGAAAAGAGAAAGATAGGACCGAGTCAAAGATCTTGGGGGAGTCCTATGTCCGAGGACAAGCTGAGTTTACTAATTAAGCTGAGTTTTATTGTTATTAATTAATTAGCACTTTTGTTCCCATTAATTCACCACGCTCCCATTCCACCTTAGGTTGACTGGAAGAGATCTCTTTTAGAGATAAGTCCACCTTTGCTCAGTATTGTTTGTATTTTTTTTCTGTATGTTTGTTATGTGCAATAAAGAGTATATAAATTAATAATCTACATAGCAATAGCAAAACTAGTTTTTAAGAATATAATGTAAATCTAAGCAATAAAGGCTGTGAAATATTGAAAAAACCATTCCCTTCTAAGGTAGCTATTCATTTATATTTCTATTTTCAATCTTAATAATTGTAAAGCTTTACCAACAATGTTCACTTACATCTAACATGTTTACAGAATTAGATTCCCACAAAATCAGTAACAGGATTATTGCTAAGTAGACTAAAGAAAGCTGGATGGACTGTGTGATGGCATGGGCAAGAAAGGAGTGAATGCAGAGATTATGGCTAATAGGAGAATAGAAGAGACAGACATGTTGTGCCAACCGTACCTAGCGGGATAGGCGCAGGAAGATGATGTTGATGCCATGTTATGAAGTTACAATGACAATTTTGGTTGGTGGTAGGGCTGTTAAGTCCGCCTGGTTAGCTACCACCATCTTATTTAAGTCTGTCGCCATAACAACGATGTTTATAGCATTGTTGTGTTCCGACAGTTTAAGATAAGATAGCCAGTTCCTCAGTGGTTGAGGATTCCGGGTTGAAGCGCGCTACCACCTTCGAACTTACCATCAGGTGAGATGAAGGCCAAGAGCTTACCCGTTACCCGTAAAAAAAAAGCCTATTAGCTCTGAGGAAACATACAATTCCTATTGTAAGTTCAACATAGAAAAAAAAGCCTATAAAGGTCCATTATTGGGCACAGGCACTTCCCACATAGTCAACAGTACAGGCCATGTGCATGGACACAGCCTGGGATAAACCTCAATATGCAGTTATTTACTTCTCTTCAAAAGGTATGCCCCATTTCTGCTTGGTAGAATATAGCAGTGAGAGTATAATTCTGATTTACCTTTGAGAACATCAAATACATTTGCCTGGTCAATGTACTTGTTAATATTTTCCGGCCGGCATGGTCATTTTCCTCCAACAAACCGGCTTCAGACAAAAACTTCCACATGTCATCTAGAAATGCACAAAAAATTTACTAACATTGTTAAGTACCTGAATTATAATTAAATTAGGGTTAAGATAAGTAATGGAAACATAAACAGCCAATCAAAAACCAACAACTGGAACAACAAATTCTAACATGCCAGGATAACTACCACTCGAAAAAGCAGACTAAAGAGTTCATAACAAACTTAAAATCTATCAGCACAGTAACAATAACAAAGAAAAATTATTTTTCTTAATTTGAAAAATAAATGTAAACAATCAACCTTCTTTAACTGGTCCTCCTGTCAAATAGATATGTGTGAGAGCCGCAACCAGCAACTTCCTCTGGTGAGCATCAACTGCACTCGAGTCTAACGACTCACATTCCTCAGTCAGTATCAAAATATACTGAATGCCACTCTTAGCCTCCACTTGCACAAGTTTATACCCATATATCTGGAATTAAATAAATATTTTAATATATATTACATCTCTAAAATCTATATAATTATGTTAAGTATACTTAAGTTATTTAAAAAAATATACGAAATACAAGCTAAGTAAGTAATCTTTGCTGGTAGTCGAAGCTTTGTGTATGCACGCTTTTGGTATACATGCCTGTTAATTACTCCGCTTTCTTGTTACAAATTTAATTTGAATGTATCGAAATGCGATCGGAAAACAATTACCTATTATGATTATAAACAATAACGCGGCAAACTTAGTCCCAGTATATTTACCCGTTTCAACACCTTATTGACTTCAATTATGACGGTGTTTACTTGATTAGGAGGCGTTTGGCATGTGGTATTCAAATGCTTTATGATTTCCGCTCTCTTGATGGGTATTTTACTACCTTCCCGGCAAGTGATGAACCGCACACATTCGTTGATAGCATCCTCCAAACTAGCTTCGATTTCTTCTGAATTCGACGTGTTTGCTGTACGGTTGGCACGCCGTTGGCTCATTATTAATTATTATTTTTTTCAAATTGCCAGTCAAAACATACAAAAACCATTCACAAACAACACAAGCAGTGCTTGCTTGTGCTAATGTGCTTGTCAAGCACAACAATTTTGACAGATGACAGAAAGAACTTTTTTTTTTAAAGATTTGTTCCGTGAAGGCACAGGCCAAGATCAGAAACCATACTGCCTAGTCATTAGTATTTTTATTTCTTTTTTTCTCCATGATGATAATTAATGATTAAACGAACTTACCTAAGTGAAGTTCGATCATAATTATACGAAGTGCTTCGTCCGAAAAGATTAGTATACTTACCTGTTTTACCTATTCTACTAATTAACTATGTAGTAACGCTTAAGTGTTGCCACAATCAGCACTATTTTATAAAGAAGATACCTCATTTCCGGTCTAAGTACAATAATTAGACCGAAAATGACAATTTTTTTACACATTTCCGGTTAAAATTGACAGATATCCATTTCCCGCCAACATCCACCCCACCTCCAAGTTCACAGTGGCGCTCTCGTCATTAAGTTTAGAGTAGTAAATAAATATTTCCACTTAATGGGTAACTGTTTAAACAGTTTGTTGGGCGGGAGGGAATGCATACTGTGGCGGCCTGCGTCGCCACATAATTTATTATCATCACGTATTGGTTAAAGAGTTTGTAAGCACATTCCTAAACGCGTGCAGTTCCGATTAAGATATGACACGGCATCATCCCTCCAACATCTACGTAGTTATTATTGTATAAATAGTCTTGTAAGGTTTAGATAATAAGTTATTCACAATGTAGTCACTGTAAATATACAACATCACTTAAAGAGACGCAGTCGTTATTTACCATCGCCATGGAACTCCATCATCACTACCTCGCATACTTCGCAAGACGGAACACTGGTGACCCCGACGTGATAACTTCTCGCACTTTCCCGGCGGAACACTGGTGACCCCGCTCAAGCAACAAGTGACCTTCTAATGGAGTACCCGAAAAAAAACACGTGAGTCATTTGTAATATCTACACATCAACCATGGCAGTAACATTCTGTTCAGCGACGGACGCAACAAGATTATCAAAATTAAATCACTATGCAGAGCCACACCGAGCTGCGACTGCGTCATTTAACATCATTCTATGGCTCCCACAACTTTGGCTTCCTTTCCGGCACATCGTATCAAGAACGTTTTATCGACCAAGGCAAAAGAAATAAGGTACCAAGAAAAACAATACGATATAGAATATAATAACGATTTCATAACTGTACACATTACGTTATAAATAAATTGTGCGGTGCAGCGAACGCCCAAGAATTTCCAACGCAGCACTTTTCGCCGTTTGCTCTACGCTTGCGCAAATTCAAGATCACGGCATTAATGACTATACTGCTATACGGAAACAATTTTGTACAGAGTTGTGGATTTTTCTATAGAAATAAATAAATAAAATCCAAAGAAAAATAAGCATAATATGTATACAACGAGTATTCACCCGTTTAACCGCCTCACTTTTACCGACTGACAAAGTGGTTTGAGGTATGTTATTTATAATTACGGGAAGAGATATTTAGAAGCATTATTTTACCAGTCGATTATTTTATGAGATATTATTACACTTCATAATTTACTTAAATGCTACTAGCTACCACCAGTGCGAATTGATTTTTCCGGTTATCTGACAAAGAGCCAAGGAACACGCCAGTCTGAGGATAATTATGAAGCTATAATGAAGTTGTACTCAAAATGAAGATATTCAACAAGTTTAAAATGCTTTGATTGTGCAATAAGAATACAGTAGAATAAATAAGCACAAAAATGAACCATGTTAGGGTAACTAATGTAATAATAAGATTTTAGTCAATTTTAATTATATGTTTTAGCTAGGCACTTATTTCCTTAAATAAGTATGTATATTGAATGCAACATGTCTTATCTCTATGTACTTAATGTTTAATCTTAGTCAATTCTATTTTTTATGTTTTGTTATTATGTATTTTATTAAGTCTAATAGTTCAATTTATTATTAACATGTAATGCGTAATTTAAAGTTCATTGTAAGAATATGCATAATTTAAAGTTGTACTTGTTCATGTCACTTAATTTGTGTGTATAATATAGTCTTGGTATAACGTGATATAGAAATAATATTAGTAACAATATTATGATGTTGAGAAGAATTATAAAAAATGTACTTAATGTTTAATCTTAGTCAATTCTAATTTTTATGTTTTGTTATTATGTATTTTATTAAGTCTAATAGTTCAATTTATTATTAACATGTAATGCGTAATTTAAAGTTCATTGTAAGAATATGCATAATTTAAAGTTGTATTTGTTTATGTCACTTAGTTTGTGTGTATAATTATAGTCTTGGTATAACGTGATAAAGAAATAATATTAGTAACAATATTATGATGTTGAGAAGAATTATAAAAAATATTCGTGTACGTAAATGTAAAACGACCAATCGTTTTTAAAAGGTATACTTACCTATAATAAGTATTTTGTTCAAATATCGGAAACAGCTCTCATTAGCAGCATTCAGCAAGCCAGCCAGCCTTAAGGTTCCATCGCAGCAACGTAACGCTTCCGTACCGTCGCACTCCACACGTCTCGACTCACAGCAGACATGGTAGCACACGCTCGTCTCGAGTCACTGTAGACTGGAGAACGCTCGTATTGTCAATGAAGACTTGAGCACGCTCATCACGACTTAACGTGGATTAGAGCACCACTGGCATCTCCAAGCTGAAGACCTGATGGATTTTTTCCCTTTTCTAGAGGGGGAGTACTGTGGCGGCCTGAGTCGCCACATAATTTATTATCATCACGTATTGGTTAAAGAGTTTGTAAGCACATTCCTAAACGCGTGCAGATCCGATTAAGATATGACACGGCATCATCCCTCCAACATCTACGTAGTTATTATTGTATAAATAGTCTTGTAAGGTTTAGATAATAAGTTAGTCACAATGTAGTCACTGTAAATATACAACATCACTTAAAGAGACGCAGTCTTTATTTACCATCGCCATGGAACTCCATCATCACTACCTCGCATACTTCGCAAGACGGAACACATACTAATCTTTTCGGACGAAGCACTTCGTATAATTATGATCGAACTTCACTTAGGTAAGTTCGTTTAATCATTAATTATACTCGTGCTTCGTCCTCAAGATTAGTATACTTTACTTACCTGTTTTACCTATTCTACTAATTAACTATGTAGATGTTCAGAGCAGGGAAATATTTATTTTGATGAATTAGACATAATAGACAACAATTTAATACAATCAATTGTATGTTTTGATTGATTGAATGCAAGTTAATAATATAACAAAACAAAAGATAACTACATAACACAAAATAATGTCTGTATTACAGTGTATTTAACGTTTTTGCTAGCAAGGTAAAATCATCGTTACTTACAATAGGGCGACTATAATGTTTTTGTAAAGACAGTACAATTGTCACTAGCCAGCAGAATTTCTTATTAAATCAACATTGACTCCATTATTGTATGCAGACGATGGATGTAGCTGCATGACGGGTACTGTTAGCAGAAAAAATGGATATTATATCAATTCCCTGTCTTTCAATGTGGAGTTAATCCATCTGCTAATCGTTTGAGCACAAACTGGTTTATCAGGTTTTCGAAAACTAATTATTAAGTTATCAGTGTCTGATGTTGTTAGTGCTATCAATAAACGAAGTTAAAGTTACTGCAGGACAAATAGCTACTCTACTTTCAAATAAGGCAAATGTAAGGCTGGTTGGTGAGATCCAGCTCTAGAAGTTTTATTAGTTTTGGAGTTTTTATAATTATTTAATTATTTTGTAAATAAATTAGTTTTTGATCTTAATTTTTGATAGGGTTTGCACTTATTGTGCAGTAACAAGAGCCAAAAGACACTTCTTTGTGATTGTGAGTTGTTCTAGAGTAATTTTACTGCGTTAATTTAAGGAAGATAAATAATTTAATAGGATATTTGTATCCCACGTTATATTGTAACGACGTACAGGGGGTTTGAGTTTGTATACGCCCTTACAGAACCTTGTAATTAAGTCGTCATCTAAGGGTCCTGATAATAATGATATTGCAGATCTAAAAACAATTGATTGTTCGGTATTGACCACCACTGTTAAAATATAAGAAATTCGATTATTTTTGGTATTGAAGGTTTGTTTTAAACAATTTTATTTTCAGTGAAATAATGAAACCATTTTAGTAAGCATGAATCGTACTGCTTTATAAGATTGACTGATAGGGATAACAACATTATATCCATGGCAGTCTTTGGAATGTTCCTTTGCCAAAGGTCTTTGCGGATAAGACTGCGGTCTCCATGGTAAGGTTGTGGTGAATATTTCTCCTGGAATAAGCAATGGCAAAATGTTGTGAGTAAAGTTCTACTACTTTCGATATACCTAATGAGGCGATGGAACAGTGGATACCAGGGTTGTGTCGGCCACGATGGTACAACTATGACACCTTCACCTTAATCGGAGATAATCTTTCTTAGTATTTTAAGAATAATAGCTACAGCTACAAGGAAGGCATAAAAGAAGCAATTTGTGAAAGAAAACGTGAAGGCATCAATGGCTTAAGCATCTGGGTCACGGTTCCAGGAAGCATACAATTCACATTTATTGTTAAGCCGGTTTACAAATAAATTGATTTGAGGGTATCCAAAGTTTTTCATTATTAAATCAAAACCTGAACATCGGGATGTGAACGTCTCGATTCGTAGTCAGCAACAACATTAAATTGTCAGATGACTTTATATTAAAAGCAGCGTTATGGCGTGATTCACACCACCGTCAAATGCTTTTTGTGATATCGTGGAGATGAGGATATTGTACTCCACCTATACGGTTCATATCTAACGGCAGTAGTGTTATCAACGCGTAAAAGTATTTGACAATTTCTACAGTTATTGCGAATATTTTTAAGGCAAAAAAAAAATCAGCTAAAAGTTCTACACTGTTAATGTGCAAGGTGCGTTCTGAATTTAACAATTGGTCACTAGCTGTCTGACCGTTACACAAGCTGCTCCCCACCCCATTGTCGGTGCGTCAGAATATATCTCCAATGCATATTTACAAAGTTTTAGTTTTTTATATTCTAGAATTTTGTTTAATATTTTATTTCGTTTTTCTTGTGGTAGGGATTTCATTTACTTTTTTCTTCATTTGTAAAGAACCCTAGGGATTGTAACAATTTTATTGTTGCATTAACATTTTCCTCACACTCTGAAAAAGTGGATTCTGTTAAATAAAAGTAAATTTGGTAAATATGTAAGGAGCTGTACTGATACCAAAGGGTAGAACGTTGAATTCATACATATTTTAGTATTTGGATCGATTTTATTCATGATAATGATATACTTTTTTGAACTAGGATGTATTTTAATTAAAAAATATGCATCTTTATGATCTATAGTTGCCATAAAACAATTTTTTGATATAATTTCAAACCTGTACCCAAATCCTCTAACATAAAGTGGTTGGTATAAACAAGTATAATTAAGTTTTTGAAATTCAAAATGAATTGAGATCTTTTCATTGGATTTAGAAACCAGAAAAACACAGGAGACATGTCGTTTATCCCAAGGTGTACAAGGGGAAATGGCTCCTATTTCAAGGAAATCTTCTATGGATTCCTGATAGTGTAATTTTTCTAAATTTGAACTGATCTCTGTGATAGGAGGGTTAAACTGATTTATAAGCGCACGCGCCACAAACATATTCATTAACCCATGAGAGTACCGATTGGTCCCAGTAATTAGCGACCACTGTTTGTAAAAATAGTGTAGGTAACCTGCCTGCGTAGCCTACCATATTTGCACTTAGTGCTTCCTTGTTTGTCTGGGCCGATAGGCAGACGTTGTCGAGGAGCGACCGCGCAGACTCGACGTTGTCGGTTGTGGCGGTAGCGGTGGTGGTGGCGGGTAATAGTTCATCATTGCTTCGGCTGATCAGGCCGGTTGATGACGACGAGGGCCCGGCACCGCCCGTCGGTTCCCGGGAACCAGCTTCCGGTTTAAATTCCTGCTTTGTTTAGATTTCCTGATAACATCTGCCTTAAGGTCAAAAGACCATTTAGAACTGCTTTAGCCGTTTTTAAGGTTTCTGTTAAGTTTGTTCCGATAAATCTTATTATGAAGAGCATAGTTTCGTCGAGCATATGATTGAAGATACTGTACGTCACAACATACGACCGACATCCATAAAGCTTTTTAATAAATCGTTAACTCTGTCAGTGTTCTTAATTTGATCACTTATAGGTAATGCGACCAACGCATGTAATAGCTGCGGAAATCTGTTTTTGGTTGACTTCAATTGACTTATCACGCTTATGGACATGCTCTGAAGTTGCAGACTTGATGTTAAGGTTCATTTGGGGCGCTAATATGTTTTTACAATGGGCGATTTTCCAAAATCAAAAAAAAAAAGAAATTGGTTCGTAAATGACTTCATAGATGGCGCTTAGCATAGATTAGTATAGCGCATGGTAAATGGCGGGTTCATGAAGAGCACGTGTATGGCTGCGTAATATTTATTCTATTCCAAAATAGAAATAGGTTCTGGATGTCCTGAATATAAATAGGTAAGGACTTACTATTTTTTTATTCTTTTGGTAGACAAGTTAAAGTGTAGAATTTATTACAGCCCTTAGGTAGGTACGGCTGGTGGCCGGCTTTTATAAAACGACATCTATCGGGTGTTTTTGAACTAATTTTTACTTTTTAATTTGGGCTGTCAGAAAATCACCCATTGGACGGTTTAAGGAACCTTTTTAATAAATCTTTGCGATTTTCTTTATCAAGGCCATGAGTGGCAAGGAAGTAAGTTGACTTGCCAGTTCATCGTTATTGGGACCAAATTCCTCAATCTGTGAGGGGTCCATTGGTTTTCGCAGCATCCTGACTTTCGTTGGCCAGGCCCACCGACGACGTCGCCGGCCCAGGATTCAACGCCTCTAACGAAGTTAACGGTAAGACAGGTGTTTGTTCCGTCGTCACTCAAATCGACGACTGTTCATCTCTGTCTATAAGACAAAGGAACTGGTTGTCATCGAGATATCTCGAATAAAATAACCACATAAGTGATGGTTAAATATTGGGTTTAAAAAGTCACACCATGGGTGTTCAAAAGTGGCGGGTTAGTGCCGCGTTTAGAATTATTAGTTTGGCACCATGGATACCGAATGCAGTGAATATCTAGAACATTATTCCCGAGTGCATTCTTCAACGGTTATAAATAACCTTCGCCCTTATTAAGGACCCGGTATAAGGCATCATGGATGCCGAATGCAGACACATAATAGGTTTCAATGCATTCCTTGAGGTTAAAATGACCTCGCATCAGTCTTTTTTTTAAAAAGGACTGGCGGAAATTTTTATTTTACACCGTGGGTGTAGAATGATTAATTTGGCACCATGGATGCCGAATGCAGTGAGTATCTAGAACATATGTTCCTGAGTGCATTCTTCAACGGTTATGACATTCGCCCTTATTAGGGAACCGGTATAAGGCATCATGGATGCCGAATGCAGACACATAATATGTTTCGATGCATTCCTTGAGTTTAAAATGACTTCGCATCAGTCTTTCTTTAAAAAAGACTGGCAGAAATTTTTATTTTACACCGTGGGAGTACAAAAAAATAAAAATTTGCAGATTTTTGCAGATTCGCTCTTTCAGATGAAGCGAATAAGGTGACGCAGCTGGTGAAGATTCTCTTGAGCTTGACGTACTTTTTACACTACTTGAAGATTCCGACGCTGATCATTGACGTTGATTTTTAAACATTTTTCCTAGTTTTTTATTTTACTAACTAAATAATTGAAATCATCATCATGCTTTCTTTTGAGCATTTTGATGGCGAACGTGCGATGTGGCTAAGCACTAAAAAGCGAATGACGAGAGCGCCACTGTGAACTCGGAGGTGGGGTGGATGTTGGCGGGAAATGGATAGCTGTCAATTTTAACCGGAAATGTGTAAAAAATTTGTCATTTTCGGTCTAATTATTGTACTTAGACCGGAAATGAGGCATCTTCTTTATAAAATAGTCCTGATTGTGGCAACACTTAAGCGTTACTACATAGTTAATTAGTAGAATAGGTAAAACAGGTAAGTATACTAATCTTGAGGACGAAGCACGAGTATAATGAGTGGTGATTAAGATGATGAATGATAAATGATGTTCCCGAAACCCCTTGAGCCCTCAGTAAAGATGTGGGACTTCACTGAGGTCTCACACGGACTTCTTGAGAGAATTTGAAAAGTGATGTTGCACTGTTTTGTTACATTTGCCAACACTCATGCACGTTCACAAACACATAACGGTTAATAATCCACTATTATTTCACATCAATGTTCGAAAAACACAAATTTTAGAAAATAAAACAAAACTGCAGACATGACGCTTCACTTTTCCGCCAAGAAGCCCTTGACAGAACCAGAAGCATTTTTTTTATATTTATTCCGTGAAGGAACAGGCTTAGATCAGAGACCATACTGCCTAGTCATTAGTATTTTTATTTCTTTTTTTCCCCCTTAATGATAATGAGTGGTGATTAAGATAATGAATGATAAATGATGTTCCCGAAACTCCTTGAGCCCTCAGTAAAGATGTGGGACTTCACTGAGGTCTCACACGGACTTCTTGAGAGAATTTGTAAAGTGATGTTGCACTGTTTTGTTACATTTGCCAACACTCATGCACGTTCACAAACACATAACGGTTAATAATCCACTATTATTTCACATTAATGTTCGAAAAAACACGAATTTTAGAAAATAAAACAAAACTGCAGACATGACGCTTCACTTTCCCGCCAAGAAGTCAGAACCAGCATTGTTTTTTAAGGTTTTCTTTCGTTGTGCAAATAGCAAAGAGACCTAGGTTATACAGCCAAGTTTTAATTTGTTTTGCGATAAATAAATGCTTAAGCTAAAGTAAAATAATAATGAGCAATAATAATTAGCTGATAGGAATATAGTGTACAGTTAATGGAAAATAAAGTTTCTCCTATACCCCTGATATTTCAGTAAAAGTGTGGGGTTTTATTGAACGTTGACGTTCAATGTTTTGTTTTGTTTGCACAATCGTTAGTTAGATAATACAATTAATATTTACTGCTTCTAACAAAATACTCGCCATCACTATCAATCTATAAACATCCCACACCTGTGCACAAGCCTTCCCAAATTCTCAACAGCACATGGAGACATTGGGCCATTAACCAGCAAGCTGGCCCAATGCAGGTTGGTGGGTTAAAGTCACAGAACAGTTTTAAAGTTAAACTAACACATGAAAAATCATAAAAAATAAAAATGTAATGAACTCTTGGTTTATAATTGATTAAGTATTCTAATATTGATTGATGATGATGATAAATGATCGGATCGACCCAGGTAATTATTTCATAAAATAATTGGAGCCCAATATAACTTTAATATTAGGTAGGTAGGTACACTTAGTGTACTTATAGATTTGGTAGGTATTATAGGTAAGTACTCAACTTTAATGTCTGCTGAGTGCTGTAGAAGAAGTCAAAATACGTCAACCGTTTTAGTCCGCTGCACAGAATAACTTCGGCTGTACCACGAACTTTAATAAATGTTTTCTATGACCAAGATGACTGTACGGTCAGTCGATTGATAATAAATAAACCTATAAAATAATCATAATCGAAAGAATGTGATTAAAAATGTCTAAATATTTACTTTAATACTAAACATGTTAACTCGTAGAAGGTAAATCTTGCTTGACTGAATTTTCTTCAATAAATTAGTTTATCAGTTTAACAAAAACATACTGTGATCTTATCAAAATAAAGTTGTTTTTTACTTAAAATGTCTCCTTAATATTGACAACAATGAATTTTCTATTGATGCCAGCTATATATACATACATGCATTCTATTTTGGTCATGCGCGGCCATGACCTTGAACGTGCCTACAGCTACAACCCGCCTAACTATGAAGTATTACAATACTACATACTTACACTGAACAACGATCGTCACCGAACGGATATTAAATTATTGTTATATGGGCGCTACACACTCAAATCGAGTACACACACACACACACACACACATCGCTACACACTAAAGCCTTGAAACACAAAACCTCTTGAAACTTCCACTTTTTATTTCGAACTATCGGCTCGCCCGCGACTTCGTCTGCCGTGAACCCGTATCGTATGCCGTAACAAATTTCCATTTTCTTTCTTTCAAACATTTCAATTCAAACCTTGTCCTGACAATAAGTATAATTTGCAAACACAACAAAAAAAGATTTGGCGAAATAGGTGCAGCCGTTCCGAAGATACTATCAATGGACTTAGAACCAAGAAATTTGCGTTTTTTTTTCATATTGCTGCCCCGTTTTTGTTTTTTTTTTCTACAACTTTGTAGTTGTGTCGGCCGGTATTAATAAAAATACGTAACATATTTTTTATTTGCCATATTGTTCAGAAGATAATATTCAAACGATATTTTTGTATGGAGTTAGGTTTCTGTTGTCTAATAAAAAAAAAAATAACCTCGAAATTCAAAACAATCGCTACGCTGCGCTTCACGATTGTCTTAAATTACTAACCTATCACATGACCTACAGGAGAAGGTTAACTAGTACTTCTGTTGTCTAAATAAAAAACTTTACGGCAGATTAGGCGGCGCCACTATTATCACTATTATAGGTACTTACCGCAAAACTTACAGTAGGTACCTACCTACCCGAACCGATTAAGATACAGTGCACACTTTCTTCAATAAATCATATTGTACGTCATTGAATAGAAGAAAACAGTCTAAACAACTGTTTAGAAGTTAAAAGTAGGTAACACACTATCAAGGTAAGGTGCAAAATGCATAATAAACCGATTGAATTAAATTTACTCAGATTTTAAATGAAATGAAATTATACAGATTAAATTAAAATCATACAGATTAAAATAAAATAAAATAAAAGTATTTATGTAGTAAGTAAGATATTATGCATTTTGCACCTTACCTTGATAGTGTGTTACTTTCAACTTCAAAACAGTTGTTTAAACTGTCTTCATCTATTCAATGACGATCAATATGTTCTAATGAAGACGACAGTGTGCACTGTTATGTGTTCGTGAACGTGCATGAGTTTTGGCAAATAAAACAAAACCGCGTGCAACATCACTTTTGAGATTCTCTCAAAAAGTCCGTGTGAGATCTCAACTAAGTCCCACAGCTTTAGTGAGTCTCAAGGGCTTTGGGGGAATATAATTTACTCAATAATTGTTTTCTTAAACTATCACTCACAAAGACATTAAACTATTACTATTTAAATCTCTTTGATCACTCATAATCATATACTTTAAACCATAAACTTGACACTGGTTAAATCATGTGCTGACCGAAAAATTTTGAACTTAGTTTTGACCATATATTTCAAAAATATAATGTACTTAGGTGATACGAAGTTTACGGGGTCATCCAGTAAATAATAAAAAAATACTCAATCAATGTCACACAATAATGTAATGAAAATGATGATAGCGCAGATCGGTCGAGCCGTTCACAAGTAATTCTTCGTGTCGTACTTACATGTGGTAATTGGCTTTTATTTAGATAAACCTAAGAAATATAACATCAAACGTTTCGATATAAAAATAGTGTCCCGGTAGTTCAAAAGAGCAGTTGCCTGCCTAGATTGCGAAAAGTTGTAGGTTTGAGTTCTTATTGGGGTAAACAGTGTCTTTTTTAAGCGGTTTTGATGCCGTTTTTTTATATAAGAAGGAGGCAAACGAGTAGGCGGCTCACCTGATGGAGAGCAATCACCGCCGCCCATGGACACCCGCAAAACCAGAGGATTCGCCAATGCATTGCCGACCTTCAAGAAAAGAATAGGGTTAAGGAAGGAACAGGAATTGTGAGGGGGGAGGGGGGAAAGAGACTCCGGAACTCTCACTGGCCAAACGAAACACAATAGCACCAAGTGCTATTATTTCACGCCGGATATTTGTGAGAGGGTGGTATTACCCCGGGCGAGCCGGCCCAACACAGCGTGGTTCTACCATGACTCTGTCAGTGTCACTCTCATTTAGCACCACCCAGGGGTCACGTGTAGGGTCTCAAGGGTAAACCTACGGAGGCGAGTAACTTTAACCCCCTAACATACAAATGACAATAACAGCATAAAAACATAAAAAAACAAGGATTCTGGTGGAGAATTCGTATGACATCATCAGCCTATGAACGTCGCAAATATGTACCACATTGGACAACTACGCTGGTCCAATGTGGATTTGAGGGTTATCACGACTGCCATCTTACGACAAAAACCGGCACCAGCTGATTTATGTGTCGTCCGAATTCTGAAGCACCGAGGAGTTCGAGATGTTTTTTTTATTTGGTCCACATTCTGTACCTGTATAGAGGCAAATAAAAGAAGTTTATAATAATTAATATATTAATTATTAATTATTAGGTAAGTACTAATATAATGATCGTAGGTATTGTGCTAGTGACCTTGAGACGATCGCAAATGCAGTAGCTACGAGTGCTACGACATAGCTACGATGCGATGTCATACGAGAAGGAACCAACCCGTATTGGGTTATTATAGCCTTGTACACACTTAATAAGTACCTTAGTAAAACATCGACACAACTTAAATTTTTCAGTTTTGAACTAAATTGTAAACTTTGCTCTTTAAAGTCAATATTTTAGTAGTTAAACCAAAATGATGAGTTGGGTCAATGCTTTACTGTCAATGTTATATATCACGACTATTACTATTACCCCGAAAGATTAGTTAGAGACTAGGCAATGAGGGCCAAAGAGTCCTCTGCCATATCGTTCAGTTCACTTTTCACCAATACCGACTGATTTAGAGAAATACAAATAAACAAATATTCTGTTCGATTCGTTCAATTTGTATAAGAGTCAACTATCAACAACAGATGCTAGGAAACGTAAAATAATGAAGTACAAAGGTAATAGAGAATAATACAACATATTGCACCTTCTTCTTAACATCCCCATTCCTCAAGGCAACTGTAGTTGTTTCTTCATATGTAGGCTCCGGATAGCTTGCAGAGTTCTTGTAGTCGAGGCTTAAACAGAGGTTTAGTTAGGAAATCGGCCAACTGATCCTTTGTGGAGAGTTTCTCAACACGTAGATCCTTTTCTAGGACACTTTGTGTTGTATTTCTATTCCAAGAAAATACGAGCCACATTTTGTCGTTAACTTGAAACGTTGTCTCATCTCATTTAAAAACTCCTCTTTTTCATCCAAACTTGCAGACGCAATGAGTCCGTCGTCAACATATAAAGCTAGTAATAGCTTGCAGTGGCGAAGCGTGAAATATTGAGAGAGGTAAGCCGGAGCAAAAAAAATGCTTACCTACTCCGAGCGCGGGCACGCAGTCTTGAGTCCTTACCGAAAATCTGTGATTGGCATCCTGGCTTCAGTCTTGTATAGGCAGATGTATCTTCAGTCCACTTTTACTATACGTGTAAGCACTGAGATATTGAAACAGTGTCTTGCAAGCATAGAAGTGGCTTTGGTAAAAGCCGTTTGTGGTGAAATGATGATATGATGTAAATTAAACAAAACTTAATCGACTAAGTACTAATAATACTACTTAAACTCTAAAGCTATTCGTCTATTCTTTCTTACAAAGTGCGCTAAGACATTATCATAAAAGCCGGGAAGAATCTAAAGCTATTAATGCCGACATCTTACAATTCTACCGATTACTTTGCAAATCTACTTACTCTAAATACGTAATTTCAACTTATTACAATATCTACTTACCGCAAATACCTAATTACAACGTACGTCTTCGTAACTACTTTCATCACTACACACAACACAAATAAACAAAGTCCAACTACAATACTAATCATTCTAATAGGTGAAACTAACTAATAAATTCAAAATACTAATAAAACACAGTCATGCATTCAATGATGAATTGCAATTACGTGAAACACAAACCGAAAACGATATTCCTCCATCCCGCTCACGCGCACGCAAATTGTATTACTTTCTCTATCAAGTAACTCGGATAAAGACGGCTTACCGGCTGCTAATACGCAGGCGGGTTTATTGACCTTTATGTGACGTCATGAGGTATATCTTGTACAGAAGTTTAACTGCCAAAAAGCCGATCGCGCCTGCGGCTTATTTTATAGCAATATGTTGTTGAAAAGCAAATTTTGTTGATTTAATGTCCATAGTGTAGGCGTTTTGTAATGTTTCTTTTATATATTTACTTTTATAATTACTGATTGTGCCATTTCTCAATTCAAGTAGAGAGTGGTTGTGTTCTAAACTTCTCTGGAGGTAAGCCGGTGGGAATCGAGTTGTATGGAACCTTCGTCACTGATAGCTTGTACTTTCTCTCTCCTCCTTTAAACAGACAAGGGTCGCTTTTACTCTGTTTGAAACCAAGTTCTAGGATGTATTCTGTTATAGTGGAATTCCAGCAGCGCGGCGCTAGTTTGAGGCCATAAAGACTGCGTTTAAGCCTGCATACTTTTCCATCATCATTTGAATACCCTTCAGGAGGCTACATATACATTTCTTCTTTCAATGTTCTGTAGAGAAAAGCGGTTGACAGATCGAATTGAGACAGTGAAAGTTTTTCTTGAGCAGCTGTAGCGAGTAGCGCTCTTATTGTGCTTGTCTTCGCTACAGGGCTGAAGGTTTCGTTGTAATCCATTCCCTTCTTCTGTGAATAACCCCGTATTACAAGGCGGACTTTATATTTCTCAGCCGAACCATCAGGGTTTGTTTTAATCTTAAAAAGCCACTTGCTAGAGATAGCTTTTCGTCCTTTTGGTAAATTTACCATTTCCCAGGTTTGATTTTCTCAAAGAGAATTGATCTCGTTATCCATTGCTTTACGCCATTGATGAGAATCCTTGCATGCCATAGTTTCTTGGAACGTGCTTGGTTTCGCTAGAGGTTCATCGTTAACAGAATTAACGTTAAAGCAAACATTGCAGACAAAGTCTTTTAATTTAGCTGGTGGCTTAAGATTTGACCGCTGTCGTAGCGTCCTCGTGCCTTCCGCCTAAATTTCAAATGCAGATAGACGACCTTCTATTTTTGGTTCATTTGCATCATTGACTTCTTGGTCTGCTTCCATCGTATCATAATTAACCTCTTGCGCAGGTATTGGGTCATCAATAGTCTGTTCCGCCTCTAAAAATGTATGAGTCTCGGGATCATTTTCTGAATATGATGGTTCAAAAGAATGTTTATCTTGCTGACTTGATGACGTAATGCTTGTACCTCCTCCACCATGACAAGTAGATGGCTGCTGGTCATCGCTCATCTCAGCCGGGACGTGTTTTTCATTTTCAGGCACAACAAAGTCAAATAGGCAGTCAAACCTTTTATCATCAGCTTTGCTCTGAGAGGAATCAGGCTTCTCCGATTTTTCTAGGTGACCCGATAGAGGATTCTCATCGAAGGTGACATCTCTTGACCGAATCAACTTTAATGAGTCACTGTCCCATATACGGTAACCATCGTCAGAGTCGTAGCCGATCAATATTCCCTTTTGGGCATTTTTATCTAACTTCCTTCTTCGTTGCTTGGGAACATGTGGATAACAGTGAGATCCTAATATTCTCATATGACTCAATCTAGGCTTCTTGTGGTGCCATAGCTCGTACGGCGATTTCCCATCTATGCAAGTAGGGCCAGTTCTATTCAAGATATACACCGCTGCTAATACCATTTCAGCCCAAAGTCCAGTAGGAATCTTGGCATGTGCATACATCAGACTTCGCGCCATCTCCACAACAGTCCTGTTCTCTCTCTCCGTCGGATTTTGCTCTGGAGTGTAGGGCATTGTCAATCTTTGAGTGATCTTTGAATGCCTTCCTTTTTAAGAGTACCTTCTATTTTGGTGTTGACAAACTCTCCGCCATTGTCACTTAATATTTCTTTTATGACAACTCCAGCTGCTTTCACTTCAGCTAGCATAAGCAACAGCTTTGCGTGAACTTCTGCTTTCTCTCTCATGAAGTACACAAATCTGTACCTCGTGTAATCATCTTTGAAAAGGACAAAATACCTCAGCTTTGTTATAGAACACGGAAAGGGTCCACAGACGTCAGCATATACCAATTCTCCGGGTTTCGGTGCTTTCTCCCTGGTTCCAAACTTTAACCTGTAAGATTTACCATAAATCCATCCTTCACAGAGTTCCTTGGTTGTTTGGACTATGATATTGAACTCCCTTTCTATCAGTTTCTTCACGTGACTCTTATTTTGGTGACCAAATCTTTCATGATAAAGCTGTAACAGATTTGAAGTTATGGACAGCTGATTCACTTGTAGAGTTGGTTTCAGACATTTATTTATTTATTTAATCTTCTTTGCAAAACGAAACTGCAAAAGGCGGACTTAACGCCACATGGCATTCTCTACCAGTCAACCGGTAAGGATGTGGGAGACTAGAAGTAAGGCGATGGAACAAAACAGTTAAAGTAATAAAATCAGATAAGTAATTTCTTAATACAAGACATAAATACAACATATATTATAAACTACTTATATAAATATGATACATAAATATTAAGCATAAATAAATACATATTTATACATAGACATCTGAGTTTCAGTTTGAATAATCCCCCACACTTGCTGCGGGTGCCAATCAGTTTTGTCTGTCCATCCATTTTGGGAGTACATGATAATGTAGTAGACTCAAAGACACTCCTGTCCGATATATCATGCGTAGCAAGTACTGAGAATAAATTTCTGCTAATACTGGGTACATACATACCAAACATCCTTCAACAGTATCGTCTCTAGCTTGCCGTTTACATCAGCTTCTGCAAGAATATCTCCAATGCCTGGGGCTTCAATACATTGGCCATTTGCGCCAGTCACAGTATGCTGACTTTTGAAGTACTTGAAGCTTTGAAACAGGTCTCCTCTATTAGTCACGTGACTGGTCGCACCATTGTACGCGTACCAATTTTCTAGATCCTTTGTTTCGCCAAATCCTTCTGCCGAATGTACTGCAATTAATGTCAGATTCATGTTTACTGTTTGTGATTCCTTTAATAAACGTAAAATAATGAAGTACAAAGGTAATAGAGAATAATACAACATATTGCACCTTCTTCTTAACAGACTGCACATGTGCTCAGCGTGACATGTGGTAAGCCCATCGCTGCTCTATCCTTTTTGATGTATGTGCAGTCTTTAGTCCGGTAGTCGCGTTTAACGTCACCCAAGGGAAGAGAAGTGGTGGTAGCATTCTTTCACCGCTGCGCAACACGCTTATGTACCATAGTTATGACCCAATTCGTAGAAAATTTGTGAACAAGGATATTTATATTTATTTATATTATTTTAGAACACCAACAGCAAAATGTACAAAACAAAATTAAAACATATTTAAAAATTTCCAGCACTTGTACTAGTACAATTGCCACTTTTAGGTCTGCCACATCATTCACGGACCAGAAATTCTGTTGTTTTAATATTGTTATGTACATTTTGCTGTTGGTGTTCCAATATATAAATAAATATAAATATCCTTGTTCACAAAGTTTCTACGAATTGGGTCATAACTATGGTACATAACCGTGCCGCGTAGCGGCGAAAGAATGCCCACCCCTTCTCTTTTCTTAGGTGTTGTTAAAGGCGACTAACGGACTAAAGACTGCACATACATCAAACAGGATGGAGCGGCGATGGGCTCACCACATGTCACGCTGAGCACATGTGCAGTCGGTATTGGTGAAAGGTGGACTGAACGATATGGCAGCGGACTACTTCTTCGGTCTTCATTGCCTAGTCTCTGACTTACCCTTCGGGGTAATAGTAATAGTCGTGATATATAACATTAACAGTAAAACATTGACCCAACTCAACATTTTGGTTTAACTACTAAAACATTGACTTCAAAGAGCAAGTTTACAATTTAGTTCAAAACTGAAAAATTTAAGTTGTGTCGATGTTTTACTAAGGTACTTAGTATGTACAAGGCCATAATAACCCAATACGGGTAGGTTCCTTATCGTATGACATCGCATCGTAGCTACGTCGTAGCACTCGTAGCTACTGCATTTGCGATCGTCTCAATGCCGGGTCACTAGCACAATACCTACGATCATTATAATAGTATCTAATAATTAATATATTCATTATAAAATTCGTTTATTTGCCTCTATACAGGTACAGAATGTGGACTTTTTTTGTGGGTTGTTTCAGGAATCGGACGACACGTCCGGATTTTGTCGTAAGATGGAAGCCGTGATAACCCTCAAATCCACATTGGACCAGCGTAGTGGGTTATGAAGTTATGTTGGCCCAAATTCCCCACATGCTGATACATATTTGGGACGTTCATAGGCTGATGATGTCATACGAATTCTCCACCAAAATCCTTGTTCTTTTATGTTTTTATGCTGTTTTTGTCATTTGTATGTTAGGGGGTTAAAGTTACTCGCGTCCGCAGGTTTACCCTTGAGACCCTACACGTGACTCCTGGGTGGTGCTAAATGAGAGTGACACTGACAGAGTGGTATAGCCACGGTATCAAAACCGCTTATAAAAGAAACTGTCTCTACCTCAATAAGAACTCAAACCTACTACTTTTCGCAATCTAGGCAGGCAACTGCTCTTTTGAACTACCGGGACACCAATGTTTATGTCAAAACGCTTGATGTTATATTTCTTAGGTTTATCTACCCATCCATAAATAAAAGCCAATTACCACATGTAAGTACGACACGAAGAATTACTTGTGAACGGCTCGACCGATTCGCGCTTTCATCATTTTCATTACTTACATTATTGTGTGACATTGATTGTGTATTTTATTTTATTATTTACTAGATGACCCCGTAAATTTCGTATCACCTAAGTACATTAGATTTTTGAAAATATGATCAAAACATAATAGTACCTACAAAATTTTTCGGTCAGCACATTATTTAGCCAGTGTCAAGTTAATAAGTAGGTAATTGCATAAAGTATATGATTATGAGTGATAATATAAGATAACGATTATTGAGTAAATGATATTCCCCAAAGCCCTTGAGAATATAACTTGCAAATATAACTTTCAACACACTTGCTCGTAAAGTGGCTCTTATTACACCGATTTCAGGATCGTAATGTAGCTTATTACACACTAGTGCGGCAAATGTACTTAGTTCAAAAATAGAACCTCAACATAAAGTTTTTATAAATAGATATTTTTTTAAAAGCGAACATATTTGTAAATAAATTAACTATTTTGAATAAAACTGTTTTAGATAAATAAACACGGAGTAATTTCACCAAATTATTTATTTTGTCAATAAATTAACCTTACAGGGGCTACCAGACTGTTGTAAACCGACGTTTACAACAGCGGTTTACAACAGTGTGGTAAGTTGTTTGCAACGAAATTTTGGTTGACCTTTCCACGACATTGGTTTGCGGGCGCGCGTTGAAAACTTGCTGCGGTCCACTGCCTTACACACAAACCGCCATCTTCAACCTACAACCAACATACAACGTGGTTACTGAAAAAAGCCAAGTTTGTATATTAATGTACGTACAGCGCGGTATTTTTTACATCTTTAAAAGATAAATATTATCTTAAGACTTATTTTAAGCGACAGATAGCAAATTCGCTATCATTTTATTTTAAGTATTTAGCCAATAACATGGCTAGCTCAGCGGCTTCTATTGAGCTGCAACATACTGACATGCCAATTCAGACTTTGGAATATGTTCCAAATAATTTAAATTAGATTATAAGACAATAGAGGACACCTCTAGCAAATTATTGGAATTAAATTATAAGACAAAAGAGGAACTCTCTTGCAAAATGTTTGCAAATAAAATGAAATTAAATCAATGTAAAAATAGCTTTATAAAAAGCCCCGGTCAATCATTAAATTTAAAAAATGTAGAATCTTTGAACATTGTTCACCAGAACATCCAAGGAATGATGGGCAAAGATTTAGAGATTGAATTGTTCATGAACTGTAATAATATTGATATTCTTTGCATTACCGAGCACTGGCTTAGAGACCATCAGTTCATGTTCAATTTTAAGAATCATTTGGTAGGAAGTTCGTTCAGTCGAGGAAATGCAATACATGGTGGCTCCTTAATTATTGTTAGTAAAAAGTTTAAATTAAAAGAACGCAAAGACATGGTGAGCCTCTCGGTTGAGCGAACAATAGAAAAAGCTTGTGTGGAGTTGGAGCAGTTTGTTGTGATAAGTGTATACAGACCTCCTTCAGCATTGTATGATCTTTTTGAAAAAGTTATGGATGAGACATTGCGTAAGGTCCGCAATGTAGGTAAAACAATAATTGTTTGCGGTGATTTTAATATAAATTTGCTAGAAAACTCCACATTGTCAACTAAACTAAACTTAAAAAACTTAAACTAACCTAAAATAAAATTAAAAAATTATTTCTATCATACAATTTGAATAATTTATTTTTGGAGCCGACAAGAATAACTGCCACTTCGGCCACCTGTATTGATAACATATATACAAATGTAAAACCACTGGCTACGCAAATTATTAATAACCTGGACTCTGATCATTGTGGCCAAATGGTCAGCTTTCCACGCCAGCGTAAGCAAGTGATGAAAAAGAATATCACTGTTGTGCCAAAAACTGCAGGTCGGCTGGAACGCTTTAAAAGCAATCTAGATACAAAATTAAATTATTTAGAATACAATGATAACCCTGATGTCTTTTATAATGATTTTTTTAACATATATTGTTCAGAATTTAATAAATCTTTTGTTCCAAAAAAGATCTCGGTTAGTGGGACTGCATCTTTTAATGAATGGGCTACAATTGGTATTCACAAAAGTAGGAAACGCCTTTATGAACTTTATGGTGTACGCAACTATAACACCAGCGACGACTTCAAATTATATGTTAAAAATTATTCAAAGTTATTTAAAAGAGTAGGCCGATTAGCCAAGGCAAACTATCTGAGTTCTAAGATTAAGAATAGTAATGACAAAATAAAAATGACATGGAATATTATAAATAGTGAAACAGGAAAGGTCAGAAGTCGTAATAATGAGTACAATTTAAATTGTGATAATAAAACCTTGACTTCTGATGCTGATGTTGCTGCAGCATTTGAGAGGTTTTTTACTGACATTCCAGTTTCAACTACAAAAGCCTTGATTTCCTCACCCACTGTAGCTGAATCTGTTTTGAAGGAGAATGTTAAAGATTGTGAAAGTAATTTCAGTTTTCAAAAAATTTGTGTTATAGATATATTAAAAACATTTAACACTCTCAATAAAAAGAAAACTGCTGATCTGTGGGGTAATTCCGTGGATGTCGCTAAATCAGTAATTATGACAATAGCTCCAGTTTTAGCTTGCATATTTAACGAATGCATTGACTGTGGTGTTTTTCCTGAGCTAATGAAACATAGTAAATTAATTCCATTGTTTAAATCAGGTAGCACTTCTGACCCCTCTAATTTTAGACCTATTTTTGTGCTACCCACATTTAGTAAAATTTTTGAAAAGTTGATGCTAGACCAAATTCAAATTCATTTTCATAGAAATAAACTTTTACATTGTAAATAGTATGGTTTTACTAGGGGTCGCTCAACAACTGACGCCGGTGTTGAGCTTTTAATCCAAATATTTGATACCTGGGAGGAATCACAGGATGCCCTAGGGGTATTTTGTGATTTATCCAAGGCTTTCGATTGTGTTTTACATGAAACTTTGGTCAGGAAGCTTAACCACTATGGAATTAGGGATGCTTCTTTGAGCCTTCTAATCTCATACTTGAGTAACAGGATTCAAAAGGTCGACATTAACGGTAAAAGATCTCCGGGATCAGTGGTTACAATGGGAGTTCCGCAGGGTTCAATACTAGGTCCATTCTTGTTTTTGGTTTATATTAATGACTTACCTTATTTTGTAAAAGACAGTCATGAGATAGTATTGTTTGCTGATGATACTTCACTTTTATTCAAAGTGAAACGACGACACCCAAATTATGACGATGTGAATAATGCGATCTCAAAGATTGTTCACTGGTTTAGTGTAAATAACTTGCTATTAAACGAGGGAAAAACCAAATGTGTAAGATTTGTATTGCCTAATGTTAAGCAAGTAACAACTAGTGTACAAATTAAAGATAAGAATGTGAATCCTGTGGACACCACTGTGTTTCTAGGCATCACGTTAGATGCCAAGCTTCAGTGGTGTGGTATATGTGGGCCCACATATAGCTAAATTGTCGAATAGACTTAGCTCTGCGGCTTATGCAATAATGTAGATCCGTCAGTTAACTGACGTTGATACAGCTAGATAAGTTTATTTCAGTTACTTTCATAGTGTAATGTCGTACGGCATTTTACTGTGGGGAAATGCTGCCGACATTCAAACTATCTTTGTGCTTCAGAAGCTATTCGAGCAATCTATAACCTAAAGGCTGGCGACTCTCTCAGAGAGAGATTTAAGAATATAAATATAATGACAGTTGCATCACAATACATTTATGAAAATTTGATTTATGTTCATAAAAATACTGGAATGTTTTCAAAAAACAGTGATATTCACAATGTAAACACTAGAAGTAAGAACAAATTAGCAGTACCTTATACTAGGCTCCATAAAATAAATAATTCTTTTATGGGTCTGTGTGTAAGATTTTACAACAAAGTACCAAATGATATTCAGAAATTAGATCTTGATAAATTTAAATCAAAATCAAAGAAAAGCTTTATAAAAAAGCTTATTATAAAGTGTCAGATTACACAGAAGACAAAACAGCTTGGATCTGAAATGCTCCAAGCCTCGGACCAATATTTGGTCCGAGCTCCAAGCACTCCAACAGCTATTTCTAATTGTCTTTATTTAATTGATACTACATTGTATTGTAATTTTGTATTGCATCATTTTTTTTTTATTTTTAAATTCATATTTTGTATTGACCTGGTAACAACATACTCTTTTTTTTGTTTGTAAATGTCGTTGCTTTTGTGCGCTGTGGTTTCTTGCGCCCATTCTTTGCCGCAGTTATAAAATTATGTCATGAATGGGTGGTAGGTTAAAAAAGATTTGGACGATTCAAAGTACTTATTAATTGAGTTTATTGAATAAATATATTTTGACTTGACTTGACTTGCTCATATCTAATAAAGATATAAAATTTATCTCGTTTTTTTCCAGCAAATTGATCTTTTTTTTTATTACCTACACTACTTAGGTATATCAAGGAAGGGATGCCAATAGCGCTATCGCGTCGTAAAAGAAATAAATAGGTTGTTGGAAATGAAAATTAAAAACACTATTACTGATAGCAAGGTATTAAAAAGATAATATATTTTTCACTCCTTTTGCTCAAAAAGACAGTCATTGTAGCGTTCTAGAGCGAGGATAAAACATTGAGCTTTTAGTTTACCTCAATGGGATAAAATAGCTTTTCTTGCCATATGGGAAAAAGATTTTTTTTTGTCTGTCATATGACAATGAGCCTACAAAAACGAAAAAGTATTTAGTCATAAGTAGAATAATCATGAAAAAAGACTCGACTTATTACTGTTTACTTAGATCAACAACTTTTTTGAGATAGTTACTATTAAAGTTTATGGTAAAGTTAGTAATCTATGGACAACACAGACCACGCCCACACAGTCCAAGCTTCAGCAAGAAACAACTGCACAGTCTGCACATGTGCTTAGGTGGCGAGCCTTTAGCCCGTTAGTCGATTTTACGACACCCAAGGGAAGAGAGGGGTTGGTAGTATTATTTTGATGAGCCCATCGCCGCTCTATGCTGTTGGATGTATGTGCAGTCTTTAGTCAATTAGTCGCCTTTTACGACACCGAAGAGAAGAGAGGGGTTGGTAGTATTATTTTGATGCGCCCATCGCCGCTCTATGCTGTTGTATGTAAGTGTAGTCTTTAGTCCGTTAGTCGCCTTTTACGACACCCAAGGGAAGAAAGGGGTTGGTAGTATTATTTTGATGAGCCCGTCGCCACTCTATGCTGTAGGATGTATGTGCAGTCTTTAGTCCGTTAGTCGCCTTTTACGACACCCAAGGGAAGAGATGGAAGACTGCACATACCTACTATCCAACAGAATAGAGCGGCGATGGGCTCATCAAAATAATACTACCAACCCTTCTCTTCCCTTGGGTGTCGTTAAAGCAACTAACGGGTTAATTTTTAATAAAATAAACCAATTCGTATTTTATTGGATTGTTTTATTTTCTCGCATTCGTAGTCAAAAACAGAGCGTAACACACGGCGCTAAAAACCCATTAAAACTCGGTTTCTATTTACTCCCTCGCTAAAGCTCTGGAGTAAAACTACCTCGTATATAATGGGTCATTTTAGCCCCTTGTATAACAATCTACTATTGAACATACTTACAGAAGTAAATTATTTATAGAATAGCCGTAATTTAAAAAAAATATTTTTACACTAATTATTATAAGTAGTAACAGCAAAACATTATTGCTAAAAGGGAACATCATATTGCAACAATGGTAATAAGTAATACTAATTAAATGACGGAATTTTACATAATTCTTCTTTATTATACTTAGTAATAAAGTTAACAATAAATCCGTAATAGGCTACCATAATCTTTACTAATATTTTTATATACTTACTTATAATGTTTTTGAGTCCATCATTTTAATCATTTTTAAAGATGGCTCAAATGTTGTACAATCATTATTAAGGTCTGATATACCTTGTGCAACATGTAAAATAAAATTTAAGTTACATGGTCAACTGTAAACTTGTTTCTGTTTTTATTTTTATTAAATTGACTTTAGAGATAATTCTTTCACAAGCGACATTTAAAGCGGGCAACAACAGCATAGCCTTAGCAAATCTGCTGAGAACCCCATACCTACTTCAATTATTTTTGGTTACTGGCGTCGCCATCTGTAATGTTTCTCACATGGCCCCAAAATTTGTCAACTGGCAAATTACAGACACTGCACTACTACTGCTACTACCACTGTTACTCGATTCGACATAACTTTTAACTAAGCAACCACATTGTGTAGACATAAATTAGTTTACAGAAATAGGTATATGTCAAAATATGCAAAATTTTACGATAATGCTGTAACGGTACAGAATGAATGATATCCGTCCGTTAGTAAGGAATGTGTGGGAGTAGCATTAAAATAAATATTAATGCGTAGCACCATTAATATAATAAGCATGAAAAGGGGAATAATAAACTAGTTCAGAATAATGGTCAATGGTCTAGCGCTTTATCTTTAGTTTGAATTTCGCGGAGACGGCTCTGCGCGTCCCTTGCGGCATAGGCGGCGTCTAGCGGAAGTTATTTACGTAAGCTTCGCATAAGGTTGCTAGTTTGACTTCTTTATTTTGAATTTCGCGGGGACTGCTCTGCGCGTCCCTTGCGACATAGGTGGCGTCTAGCGGAAGTCATTTATTTGGGCTTCGCGTAAGGTTGCTAGGTTGACTAGGACCGTATTTTATTTTGAGTTTCGCGGGGACTGCTCTGGGGTCGGCAAAGTGGTTCACCTACGGGCGGACGCCATCTATGGTCGGAATACGGAACTTTTGATAGTTTCCCAAAATATAGGATTATTGGCTTAAGTGGAGGATTATTAAGAGGGAAGTGTTAATAGAAGGCTACATTTAGATATTCAACGATGAAATATTGGCTGTCGGACGAGATTTGGTTAGATTATGGAAAAATTTTAGAATTGCGCGGCGAAAGCGGCTATGAGCGAGCGAGAGGTTGAGAAAAAGACAGAAAGAGAGGTCGGATGATAGCTCCACGTGGCGCGACGCGAAGGCGGGGGGGATCGGGGAAACGGCTAGCGATTGGTTGAAGGGAAGAAAAGTGGGCTCGCGCGGAAAAATCTTAGGCGTGTGGCGCGAAAGTAAGATGCTTAGGAAAAGGGCGGAAAATTGAGGACATTCAGTTTTGGGACGTCAACGGAGCGGTCCAACTTAAGAGTGCGGTACGACTCATACGGGAAAAATAGCGTCCGAGCTTGATAGTGCGCTAAGTGATATTCGAGCTGCGATATTAATTAAGATTTGTGAAATTGAAAGTTATTAATAAAGTAAACTATTGCGATCGCAACTCGAATCCGTTAACAGAATGAAGTATTCTGGGGTACATCGGCGGAAACGAGTCACGGTGACAACAAAACCCTATGTACCTTTCAACAGACTTCGGTCTGGATGATCTTTGATTGTATTTAATAAGATCGGCGTTTTACACTATTACGCTAAACAATACACTATCTTCGACGGAGTAATGGGGGAGAGACAGTTGTCTCCCTAGTGAAAGTTGAAGATAGGTCAGACACCATTTAGCTGGAGGTAGACCCGTATGACCCAGTCCAATCTCGAGTCTATCTCCATACATACAGTGTAGTGATAGGAAAATAACACACTGAGTATACTGGCTCGACTGATAGAACATTTAGGAGTTAGTTGCTTTCAGGGGCAATGCGACTCTCACCACACACCACGAATTTAAATTAAATGAGGCTTGGCCTAGTTTGCAAGGTACACAAGAGGGACTGTTAGTTCGACAAAATATAGGCATTTTCAAGTGAGGAAAGTTGTAGGAATCTATAGGTAGGCGGATATATATATATAGTTAGTTATTAATTCAGACTAATAAGGCAGGGATAATTAAGTTACGGCGCTAAATAAAATTATGATGAAGTGATGTGGGTCCTAGCTAGGCAAGTAATCTGTTACCGCAGGCCGGTAAAATTCTAATTGTTTTCCTAAAGTTGTTACCAATTAATTATTCATTTTAAATAATTAACAGAAGTATGATAATATCGTACCATCATTACTTTGGAGTACCTAAAAGTCTAGACTGGTTTTCTATTACAAGAAAAATACTAAAAAGTTATAGCAAATAAGCTTAGTCGTACTGTGATGTTTGATTTCTAACACTGATATGACCAAACAGGCATTTGTTAGCTTTCCCTGGGATGCAATACGATCTCACATGGCTATACTCTTCAAAGTATGGAAAATTTTACATCCGATACCTTAGCAAAAATAAGCTGATACAAACTGAACAACTAAAACCAGTTTAGAACCTAGGATAAGTCGTTGAAAGAAGAGATTGCAAGCTATGAGCTTCTAATAATCTGAAACATAGAAATAATTGATTGATAACAACCAGCTAATTAGCCTGACAATGGTCTACTAATGCCATTTGAATAGACCTCTTAAGATATGTAAGTACTTACTTCTAATAATATGAAACATAGAAATATTTGATGGGAACAATCTAATCAATCAGACTAATACCTAGTACAGTCTAATTTAAACTTATTAAAGTGAGTAAAAGATAACTTCTAAATGTAATTTATTTAATGATTAACAGTGATAATTAACTACCTAATTTACTACCTACTAAAGGTATACTAACTATGATTTAGTAGTCTATCAAATTAACCACTCAGTCTGAGAGACAGAGGGTGGAAGTTAATGGGAAAATAATTAACTACATTCACTCTCTAAAAGTCAGGGATGTTGAATGAATTAAACATCTTTCAATAAACTTGAGATGTATTTATACTTTATAAGATTTGTATAATGAACACTAAGAGTAACCCAAAGTAATTTACTTCAAATGATAGTATTCTATTTCAGTTCACTTCCTAAAGTCAAGGATATTGAATGAATTAAACATCCTTTAATAAACTTAAGATGTAATAATCTGCCAATGCAGCAATCCAATGTAGTTATATTGGAACTTTACAAGACCTGTATAATAAATACTAAGAGTAAATAAAAGTAGTTTTACCTGAATTAATAGCATTCTACTTTAGCCACCGCCTGAAGTGGCGTTTGATTAAATTATCCACCCTTTACGGAACTGAATATAAGTTATTGCATTGAATAATTAAGTTCTTAATGTGAAAAGGATATTTGGATGATAGCAAGCCTTGAGATAAACTCTATTGATTTATGTGGAATAATAAGAATTTAAATTGCTAACACATAGTTCATAATGTAAAATGAAATTAGATTTTGAGAGGAGATGTAAATTCTCAGTTTGAAAGAATTAAAGCTACAAGCTAATAATTAATGTTAAAGCCAAAGTGGACGGGGCCATAATTAAACAATGAGATGTAATGGCACGCTATGGAGCGGCGGTTGGAGCTCATAAACTTCCACAAGACTCTTATATTTCCACAAGACTGTTAAACTTCCACAAGACTCTTATATTTCCACAAGACTGTTAAACTTCCACAAGACTCTTATATTTCCACAAGACTGTTATACTTCCACAAGACTTTTATAATCCCACTAAACCTTTATATAAATTGCACCAGGCTTCTTATGTATCATGCTACTGATAATAAATAATAATACCTACAAGCTAAGCTATCATCTGATTACCTTTGAGTGGTTACAAATCTTCCCCGCAGCTGCAGTGAAGGATTTAGGTCACAGTTCAGACGGAGTCATTGCTAGGCTACACATATTTATGTTAGGATTTATAGACTGGTAGGTAATTAGGTCAGGAGAAAATAATTTAACACAGGGATAAGCCAATTACTAAACTTTCACGAAAGAACTTGAGTTACTTAAATGCGGTTAACAACGGAGGGTTCACTAGACGATCTGGCCAAAATAGTAGTTATTATAATATTACATTGCTTGACTGAAATTCACTGCAAATAGAATTAAGCTATGCTAAGGTTTCATCATCATACAAACAATACGCACTAAACAAAAACTCCAGACACAACCATTAGATTGTAGATAAATTAGGTTAATTAGTTTTAAGAATTAGATAATAATTTAAGTTAAGGTAAAGCGGCGAGGATGTGTGTATGTATTATAAGCTAGCTAGGCATATAGGTGGAAGGCATTAGATTTAGGTTTAGATAGGTGTAGCAATTTTAATATAAAAAGGGGGGGGAGGTTACAATTTGGTAAGCCATGACCAGGATTAGAAAGTTAAGTTATAAATTATCATTAATATAGTTGTATTGGATTTCAGTCAAGCGGTAATACTTTAATTTAGAAGTGGGATTTTTCCCACAAATTGTTGTCGTGTTGCGATGTGTGAGTTTAGAATTGGCTTAATAGGGAATAATTCAATGAAGATTAATTAATTCAGAGATATTGAAGAATTATAATTTGACACTTTTCACAATAAACGTTGTTATCTTCTAAAGTTGATTCATACACTTTGTATTACGGGCTCTTGATAGTGGGTGAATTATAATTTGACACTTTTCACAATAAACGTTGTTATCTTCTAAAGTTGATTCATACACTTTGTATTACGGGTTCGACCAATATTGTAGACAGTCGCAATGAGAGCTGGAGCTAAATTTTGTTGTACGAAATCTGTAACAAAAAGATTCTCAGGTTAGGTTAAAGGTCAAAGGAGGAGATAAAGCTACAAAACAATAGCGTAATGAGTATTATTTGAAATACAATACCTTTCAGTTATTATCTTTTTCTTCTTTATTTAATGGCGGATTTCGCCAGCATCAGGTACCGTGCGTTGTTGGTTTTCCAAAGTTTAATGAGTGAACAAAGTACTTAGATATAGTCAATAACCAAACTATTCCGGGGGTCTGGAGTATTAAATTTTAAAATTGTTGAGTTATCTGTGAATACTGAAACCTTTAGTAATTGTTTCCTTGAATACTGAAACCAGGTATCCAATTTTTGTTGTTGACGTTAGGAGCTATGGTAACTGTAGTTTTGTTTCTATTCCTGGTGATAGATTTCATATAGGCATAGGCAACTGGTTCATACAGCCTTGTGTTGAGTTATTTTTAGGATCGTAAAAAGTCGATAGGGTGACATAGTTCAACATTTATTGATTTAGAAAGATTTGTAGAATAGGGGGCGGTTTAATTATTATTGCTGTCGGATGGGAAGGCTAGGGGGCGAGATTGGACAGAGGTAACTGTAGTAGATATTAATATGGTAGGTAGATTTGTATAAATGTACCCACACTAATGATGAATAAAGATCAGTATTCAACTAGCAAGCAGTCTTTTACTACATGGTGACAGCGGTGTCGTTAAAACAGTGAAGTCAAAGTACTTATAATAATATTAATTGTGCGAATAGATACATTACTGTGTTACTTATTTATTACGCTTTAAATAACTGATAGGTATCGTTATAATGGAGCATGCTCGCCCCCCTCCGGAATTATCTGTGGAAGGCAGTCCGGCCGCGCGCGCGGAGTCGTGGCGAAAGTGGTGGAAACTGTTTTCGGTGTTTTTGAAGGCGTCCGGTGTTTATAAGGAGTCAAAAGACGTCCAGGCTAGCTTGCTGTTGAATCTCATAGGGGCGGAAGGATATGAAATATTTTCAACGTTCACTTTTACTAAGGATGAAAGCCCGGATGATATTGAATGTTTAAAAAAGAAATTTGACTCACATTTCGGAACAAAGGTTAACGTTACCTCGCTGCGGTTTAAGTTTTTTACCCGAAACCAAGACACGAGCGAGACAATCAACCAGTACGTGACTACGTTGAAGTTACTCAGCCAGGGCTGCGAATTCGAACATCTCGTAGATGGCCTAATTAGAGATCGTATCGTCTGCGGTGTGGTGGATAACGTCGTGAGAGATAGGATGCTGCGGGCGGAGGAACTGACGCTCGCGAAAGCTGTGCAGATTTGTGAGGCTGCCGAGATGTCCAAGGAGGAGAGTCGGCAAATAGAGGGAGCAGCATCAGCTTGTGGGCACGTGAACGAGGTGCGCGCTCGCGGCGGGCGCCGGCACGGGCAGCGTGGCCAGCAGCGCCGTGGCGGCGGCGGCGGGCGCGGCGCGTGGCGGGCTGAGACAGCGCGGCAGCTGTGTGCGCGCTGCGGCCGGCCCTCCTGCGAGGACGTGCAGCGTTGCCCGGCACTGAAGTCGACGTGCTTCGTTTGTAACGGCAAAGGACATTTCGCTCGCGTGTGCTTTAATAAAGTGATCGGTAAACGAGTTCATAATCTGAGTATTGCGGAGTACACGGATAACTCCGACGATGAAGTGATGTTCGTAAATATGGTAAAAATACGTGAAGAAAAAAATAATGCACCGAAGGAGTGGATTGAGATTATAGACTTTGAAGGTACGCGTATTTTATTTAAATTAGACACGGGTTCGATGCTTAATGTGCTATCGAAAGCAGATTATGTGCAGCTAGGATTAAGTCTGAATAGCTTAGCTTCATACAACAAAAAAGTTTATTCATACACGGGAAATTCGGTTCCTATTATAGGAGAATGCAATATCAAAATAAAATATAAAAATTGTTATCATAGTTTAAAATTTGTTGTTGCAAATATGCACTGTCAAAATATTCTTGGCTTAAATGCATGTGTACAGATTGGAGCTATTCAGAGAGTAGATGCTGTTAACATAAATGATTATTCAGATTTGTTTCACGGCTTGGGAAAATTACCAGGAAAACATACTATTGTTGTAGATAAAAGTGTACCATCGGTTATATGTCCGGCGCGTAGAATTCCCATGGGTATGAGGCAAAAGTTGTGTATAGAACTGAAAAGAATGGAAAGCTTAGGTGTCGTGCGCAAAGTCAGTCATCCTACTGAGTGGGTTAACGCTATAGTTCTCGCTGCAAAGAAGAACGGCGACATAAGAGTGTGCTTAGATCCGCGCGCGTTGAACCGTGCGGTGCGGCGCGCGCACTTCGCGCTGCCGACGGTAAGTGAGCTGGCGGCGCAGATGCGCGGCGCGTGCTACTTCAGCGTGCTGGACGCGCGCTGTGGCTTCTGGATGCTGGAGCTGGACGAGGCCAGCAGTGACCTTTGCACCTTCGGAACGCCCTTCGGAAGGTACCAGTTTTTAAGACTCCCTTACGGTATCAACTGCGCACCGGAAATCTTCCACGCGAGGGTGAGGCAGCACCTGGAGGACCTGGAGGGCACGGAATCCTTCATTGATGACGTCATCGTGTGGGGTACTACTAAACGGGAACATGACATGAGGCTAGAAAAGTTACTACTCAGAGCTAGAGAGGTAGGTATAAAATTTAATAAAGATAAGTGCAAGTTTGGCGTGACTGAAATAATGTACTTAGGCCATATATTCGACGAAAGAGGTGTGAGACCGGATACAGCTAAGGTGAAAGCGATAGTGGGCATGCCGGAGCCGCAGGACCGGAAGGCCTTAGAGAGATTCTTGGGGATGGTGAACTATCTTTCTAAATTCATTCCCAACTATTCAGAAAAGGTTGCAGTGCTCAGAGGTCTTTTGAAAAAAGATTCTGAATGGCTGTGGGAAAAGCATCATACTGAAGCGGTATGTAGATTAAAAAAAGATATATCGTCTGCACCAGTGTTGACTTTATACTCTAACTCGCTACCGATCGTGGTGTCCGTGGACGCGAGTGCGGGCGCGCTGGGCGCGGTACTACTGCAGGCCGGACGGCCGGTCGAGTTCGCTTCCCTCACGCTCACGAACACGCAAACGCGGTACGCTCAAATAGAAAAAGAGATGTTGGCAATTGTGTTCGCGTGTGAACGATTTCACCAATATCTATTCGGTAGGTGTGACGTCACGGTGCAATCTGACCACAAACCCCTTGAAGCTATTTTTAAAAAAGCATTGTCCGCTGCACCGGCACGGCTACAGCGCATGATGTTACGCATACAGAATTACGATTTTAAGGTCGTCTATACTCCAGGTAAATATATGTACGTCGCAGATACGCTATCTCGTGCCGCATTGCCAGAGTTAATGCATGAACGTGTGGATGAGGAGGTCGACGCTCAAACATGTTTCATGCTGGAGCATCTGCAATATAGTAACGAAAAGCTTCAACTGATAAAGAAGCACCTAGCGCGAGATAACGAGGCTAAAACACTAATGAAATACATATTGAGCGGCTGGCCCAGGAGCCAGTATAACATTGACGTAAGTCTTCGTGCGTTCTGGCCTTATAGAGGGACGTTGCAGTATGTGGACAATCTTATATTAAATGATGGTCTTGTCTACATCCCGACGGAGCTACGTGGCGAAATGGTGCGGCGCGTGCACGAGGGCCATCTGGGCATCGACCGCTGCAAGCGGCGCGCGCGTGACGTCATGTTCTGGCCGGGCATGGCGCGGGACGTGGAGCGCGCGGTGCGAGGCTGCGTCACTTGCGCGTTGCATGCCGTGCGCCCACCCCGGGAGCCACTGTTACAGCATTCGATTCCTGACTTACCCTGGGTAAAACTAGGCTCAGATATATTTGAATATAAGAAAAAATACTTTGTAATATTGGTAGACTATTTCTCCAATTACGTAGAAGTAAGCGCTCTAAAGTCATTGAGTAGCAAGACGGTGATTGAGGTTATGAAAGAACAGTTTTCTAGACATGGCATACCAAATGAGTTGATAACCGACAATGGACCATCGTACAGCTCAAAGGAATTTAATGAATTTGTAAAAAGCTGGGAAATAAAGCACGTGACTTCATCTCCTTTGTACGCACAGTCAAACGGAAAGAGCGAAAGAACTGTACGTACGGTAAAAAACCTAATTAAGAAATGTGAGGACTCAGGTCAAGATTATTATTTGGGTTTATTAAATTTAAGAGCTACGCCTCGGGACGGCGTAGATTCTCCGGCTCAAATGTTGATGGGTCGGCGGCTTACTACGCGGCTACCGATTCATAGATCGTTAATAGAGGCAAAAGTCGACAATAGAAAAAATTACGACGCGATTTGGGAAAAGCGAGCTAAACAAAAGGAGGTTTACGACAGGGGTTCAAGAAAGCTTCCTACCTTAACATGTAACGATAAAGTAGTAGTAGCCGATGGAAACAAGCGGGAATTCATGACAGTAGTCAAAAAGGCACCGGAGCCAAGATCGTACATCGTGCAGGACTCAGTGGGACGTAAGTATAGACGAAACCGTCGCCATATATTATACAGACAGCCGCAGGGCGAGACTGGCGGGGACGCAGGTGAGTCGGCAGACACGGCGCGCGCGAGCAGCGGCGCCGAACAGCACCGCCCGGCGTTACCGAATGACAAAGGTACAGTTGCGGTCAGTAACAACGATTCACAGCCGCGCGAATCTAAGCAAAAACTTGGTACAATGGTTACTACTAGGAGCAAGGCTAGACAGTTGGCCAAAAGTATATTAGACACAATGTAATTTAGTATGATTCATTCTTTATTGTATACTTACCTAGATAATTCTGTATAGCTACAGACCTGCCTAGTTGATGTTGTAACGTTGTTTGCTTGCATATGAAAGTATTTTGGTCTAGATTAAGTTTCACAAATATAAAAAATACATAAGTACTTGCTTATTTATGTAGTTAGGTATGCAATTTGATTTTATGAAAAATAGGTAATTAATTGTTAAATAATTGTGTAAAATAAAATAGTGATAATGTGTTTGAAAATTTATTAAGTTGGTTCTTATAACGAATAAATATTATCAACAGCATAGTTTATTTTACCTAGGTAGGTACTTAGATAGCATCAATCTTTAAAAGTTTAATACTTACATGGTAATATTACTAGTAGGTACTTACCAAGATCACAGAATATTAATAGCCTAGATATATAAGTTGGTGAAGGGATCAAGTAGGTAGGTAAGTATAGTTTGTAAACGTAAAACATAAAAGTAGGTTCCTAATTGTTTTAAACTAGCTAGGTACTTGTTGCCAATTGTTCATTGATTATATATATGATATATATATATAATAAGTATAGTTACATACATATACATAATACTAATTGTTATAACTTTAGCATTAGGATTAAGTTTAATATGTTTTATATTAGTTTAAGTCCGAAAAGGGAAAGATGTAGTAGATATTAATATGGTAGGTAGATTTGTATAAATGTACCCACACTAATGATGAATAAAGATCAGTATTCAACTAGCAAGCAGTCTTTTACTACAGTAACCAACTTAATTATTGCTGGATTCAATTTATATTATAGGACGGCGATATGCTGTACAATATTATAAAGTTATGACGCTAACAGCATAATATAAAACTAATAATAATTATATTTTGACTAATAATCGTTGAGCGATTGCGGTTTTTAGTTGATGTGCTATTCCACGTATTATAATTTATTTTGTTGGTTATGTTAGAGAAAAAAAAATTATAATAGTGTACTTGAGTCTCACATCTGAAATCCATAGAGTAGTTTAGGCTAGTCAAGGACTATAACGTTCTTTGTCTATGGTTGGACCATAGAGACAAATGATTTAGCGAGACCATAAACAATCTAGAATTAGGAATGATTATAAAACATGACGTCATAAAACCAATCGGAGAGGAAACTTCCATAACGCGTAATCATGTGATTTTGTTATAGCAAGTGGAATCACCTGTTATTTTCCATACCTGTTATTTTTAATACCTGCGATTTTTACATTGAAAGAGATTTTCCTAATACTTATCACGTAGTAGATTAGAATGCAATGACATGGGAAATGCCGCTTCATTTTGTTAGTTCGCTAAAATCCTAGGAAAAGTAACATAAAATAGTATTACGGTTCAAAATACACGCGTTGATGAGGAATCGCGATTATAAGTAATAACAAGTAGCAGGTATGTCATGTAGGGGATAGAATCATATGACTATTCATTGCTAGTAGGAATTTTGGTTTAAAAGCAACGTAGTTTGGGATGCATAATGTAAACGGATAAATACGTCTAGTAGGCGATAAAAGTCGTTACCGTCTGGAAACAACTATCTAATATCTACTCTATTGTGGGGAGGTTACCTATTAGCGAGGCTAGATGGCGTTGGGTTACCAATAAAAGATTTTATTTTGGATGATGGTAAAAGGGTGCTGTCTAATAATAATATGTATAATTGAAATACTCTTGCAGCGTTGTAAGTAGTCGTTACCGGTAATCATTGCTTCTTACCGTATAGTTGAAATCGTGATAAATAGTTAATTATGAAGATTTATAAAGGATTATTATTAGCTTAAGATGAGGTTAACGTACGCAGAGGTAAAGCTCGCTGGGCACAGCTTACTATACCTACTTACCTAATATTATCAGTTGTGAGTTACCTAGAGATATCTAAGTCGGGAGAGCGGTGAAAAGAAAAGACTTTACTACATGACTAATTAGTTAGGATAGGTAGAGATAGATAAATCATTAAATTCACTGGGTTGGATTAGCCTATTAAGAAGGGTACCTTGCACAATTGTCTATCTCCGTTGAACGATTAAGATGAAATATTTCTCGAGGATACCTAAGATTGACGGATGATGGATAATTGTGGAAGGTAGATATTAATTGAGCTTGGGAGCAAAATAGGGGTCGAAAGAAAAATACAATAGTAAAGAAAGAATAATAAATTGAAAAAAAAATAATAGTAGAAAAAAAAAATAGTTGACTGGCTTGAAGTCGAGATTTAACTGCAAAATTAACGAGTTATAGCACTGTTATGCTATAGGGATAACAATAGCGTATGTTATCACATCAATTATAAAGGCGAGTTGCGGGCGGATGTCACGTCATAATCAATAGTTAACTCGTTTTATTATTTTAAAAGTTAACGCAAGCTACTTATAAAACAGTGATCGATTTTATATACCACAATTTTAAGTTGTAGGATAAATTTAAACTCATAGTCCGCAGAAACATTCAAGCCGGAAATAAAGCGATGATATTGCGAGCTGAGAATAAATTTCTTAGTGTAAACTTTATTAATAAGTAAATCCCTGATATTGCGTTATCGAGATTACAATACAAAATTAACTATCACAATTCGAATCATCCAAAGTAATTATTTAGATGTTGTCTCGCGTCGACAGGTACAAATTTTAATTTAGATGGGTAAACGTAAAGACATTAGAACTGAAATGGGTTTCGGATGTGTGACGTTCTTAGGACACGTACTGTTTAGTAGCATAATTTAAATTTAGTAAAATCGGCCGTATTGGACATATTTCGTTTGGCGGATATATATATTTAATCGAGATTATTGTGGAGGTAGCCATAGTTCAAAGTTTACTAAACCCGACCTAGAGTCATAGCCTATCTTTATATGTCAGAAGAAAATAATAAATTTATAAGTAGTAGATTTTAAAGTCAATAGTAAATTTATTTTCCCGAGGTGCGACCTTAAACCTAGTTCGCACTAGGCCATTCAAATACTTTAACCGGTAATGTTGATTATAATAAATAAAGATGTTCGGGATTTATAATAATATTCTAATACTGCTATATTAAAATTGTTATTATGAAATTAAATAAGTTTGCTTAACAATTGGCAAATAATTATTAACTCAAGAATTTGTTTAGTACAAAGTAAATGTCTACAGGTTTAGAAATGATAGGACGAACGAAACGCGGTTTTGACTGGTGGGAAGGTCAGCGCAGACTGTCAAAGCGGTATTATCTTGTTTTGGTTATTTATTATATTAATATGAATTGCTAGAATTCTTAAATAATCTAGATTATTGGCATCTAATATGTACGTGATGAAATTGTAGATGATTAAAATTAGTGCTAAGGTAGGTTATTGTCGAAATTATGGCACAACCTTAAAATTGTTAGTTAATGTGAACTGCATGTTGCATCTAGATTGTTTTATACAAACTAATTGATTGGGAGTTTTCACATATGTAGGCCGGGACATTGAGTTGATGAAATAGTGTTATCAAAATATTATTCATCACGGAAAGATAAAGATATTTTATTTGCAAGTGTGAATACAAAAGTTTACTTCGGTTAGTATTATTCGGTTCTAGTCTAGTTTTGTGGTAGCGTTTTACCTAGGGTTGTTCTAAATTATAAGTAATTAAATATTAATTGTCTGTTGCTGTCTTCTACGTTAGAGAAGGAACGGAGAAAGATAAGGGGGACTCATTTTGTTATAGTCAGCTGTATGATAGATAATCCTCCTAGTAAATATTTCTTGTGATTGCGGTAGCAACATAGAGTGTTTATAGGATGTTTTGTTCATTAACTAATTATCTTCACCGCAGCTGTGGATAGGGATGGCTAAAGTATGTGAACAGGGGTGGAGAAGATAGGTCATTATAAATTAAAATAAATACTTGAATTGCAATATGCCTGACTAAATAGTGCGAAGAGATGGAGTAACTATGTTAGAGAAATTCTCTATTGCATAATATTCGAACTTTTGACATTTTCAATTGTAACTTTAGAATTTTGATTAGAGTATTTAACTAAGCGGGTCCAACGAAGAAGGCATGCTGAAAGCGAGGTCTTTGGTCGTCTATGCACACAATAAAATTATAGATGACACAAGGGAGCATTCTTAATTGGCACTGTTAAATTAGTAAAAGTAGCTTGTTTAGGGTGTTCGAATATTTTTAGTCGCACTGGGCACAAATAGAACTTAGTTAAGCGTGTAGGGTTTATTTTGATTTACCTGGTGAAGTAATTGAATCGAAGTTTCGGAACTGTGCTGTAGAAGTGGGAATTACTCAGCACACAATAAAATTAAGTGGTTTCCATTTAGCTTCATTTCCTAAACTAGCCTTTCTTAAAGTTGCGGAAATTCTGCTGTAAGGTGGTTCCTTTGGGGGCGTCTTGTGAAGTCTAAATCAGGACAATTATACTTGACTAACCTATAGAGAGATAATGTCTTAGGCTGCAGAAACAGAGGCCATTGATGGCATTTCATTTTGGCGTGGTCAGGGGATCTCGTGTTGCTGGGGAATTTTACCATCTGGACGGAAGGCTGAAAAGTAAAGTAGAATGCATAATGAGTAACCAATTAGAGTTACAAACATTCGGGAGATTACCATCTTAATAATGTGTCTTGTGCGAGTGTAAAATTAAAATCATCTAATAAAAAAAAATAAAAAATAAAAAGAAACTAGCACTATTGAATCACGCAGTTTGGAATTCAGTAAATACGAGAAGGAACTTACGATATTAATTACCATGAATACTAAGACGAAGTGTCACCTTTAATGACTTATTATTTACCGATTTGACCGATTATTAGTAATATAAAAGGTAGGAAGTTAAGTAGAGTTGTGGGGGCGGATAAGATAGTTACCGGTCTGTTTAATTTAAAAAGAAAATGATATTTTTCAAAGGTATAGGAAAGTAAGGGGATATTGACGTATTATATATTGGCAAATGAGACTAAATGTTGTCTTTCGTACATAGTAATAACTAGGGATGAGACATAGTTACTAGATAGGTTTTGGCATAAGTATTTGCTTATACGTATAGGCTCAGTACTTGTCAATTAGTATACAATGTCCAACACGTACCGGGGTATTAACAAGTATTTATCGATGACGCATACATTGACAGTTGGACGGATATACATAGCACACAAACTTCTAATAGATCTGAACTACGGGGTAGCTAGTTCAAAACTCAAGGACGTGTTTCGAGATGCGTGGCCCCTTAGAGTGAATGAGTTTTTCCTAAATATTTACGATCGACAACCTTATTGTAAGGCGTTGAGACCTCTATTTGTATGCACGGTGAGTGGGTGTCACTGCGTACCGGACGGAAGCGAGTCTAGTATTCTATCTCGGTTATTTGTAGGATTAGACATAGATGTATCTCATCTAAAATAAAGTTATAACTCTTGGGCGATGATGGTATGCCTACTGGGTTTGGTTGATATGGGGGTTTGGTTAAGATTTCTTATCCGCGTAGAGGAAAATAGGTTTCGGTTGAAAGAAGTAGCTAATTAGGGATTGTGGAGGACGCGGGTTCGATCCCTGCCTGAGGTAGACAATTGTTCCGACGTTTCGTTATCTTAGGTAATTATATAAGCTAAGATGAGATTGGTAGCGTTGAAGTATGAAGGAAAGTTTTAATTCAAATTATTAATTATTATTCATTAACCTAGTTGGAACTAAAAGACCATGACGGCGAAGTGGTTGATGCTTCACCCACGAAAGATCCCAGGTTCGATCCCTAGGTTGCAACATTTAGATGCGAAACAAGTTGTAAGAAGGGACGTAAGTTAAAAGAAGGCCATGATGACAGATGTACTTGAAATTATTCTAGGAAAATAATTTAAAGAATAGAATAATTGAATGGTTCGGAAGATGTTATAAACTTACGTCGGAATCGTCATAGAGTTGAAGAGTTTTCGCTAGGGGGCGTTAGTAGACAGAGCAAGAGACTGTTATATTGATTTATATTATATTATGATTTGTTGTTATGATGGTAAACAAAAGGCAAATCATTATTCGGAGGTTGTGTATGATTAGAGAAATGGTAGATGTCTAAGTTATTGGGAAATATTTACCGAGACTAAGTTTACTGGGATTTCGTTTCGAACACGAGAACTGGGTATGCGATTATGATTTTGTGTCAGTTGAATAGAATGAGGGGTGTGGGCTATTTTGCAATAAGAAAGCTTATGGAGGAAGGAGTCATTAGGGATTTGGGGAAGAACTATAAATAGTAGGAATATCTTTGAGGGCTAGGATGACAATGGGGTTAGCAAGGAAGGACGTGCTATTTTGTACTTAATTAAGTACAGGGTTTAGATATAATTCGCCGCAGATAAGAGTGGTACTTTATCTGCTTAAATTCTATCGGGGGCGGCTGTAACGGTACAGAATGAATGATATCCGTCCGTTAGTAAGGAATGTGTGGGAGTAGCATTAAAATAAATATTAATGCGTAGCACCATTAATATAATAAGCATGAAAAGGGGAATAATAAACTAGTTCAGAATAATGGTCAATGGTCTAGCGCTTTATCTTTAGTTTGAATTTCGCGGAGACGGCTCTGCGCGTCCCTTGCGGCATAGGCGGCGTCTAGCGGAAGTTATTTACGTAAGCTTCGCATAAGGTTGCTAGTTTGACTTCTTTATTTTGAATTTCGCGGGGACTGCTCTGCGCGTCCCTTGCGACATAGGTGGCGTCTAGCGGAAGTCATTTATTTGGGCTTCGCGTAAGGTTGCTAGGTTGACTAGGACCGTATTTTATTTTGAGTTTCGCGGGGACTGCTCTGGGGTCGGCAAAGTGGTTCACCTACGGGCGGACGCCATCTATGGTCGGAATACGGAACTTTTGATAGTTTCCCAAAATATAGGATTATTGGCTTAAGTGGAGGATTATTAAGAGGGAAGTGTTAATAGAAGGCTACATTTAGATATTCAACGATGAAATATTGGCTGTCGGACGAGATTTGGTTAGATTATGGAAAAATTTTAGAATTGCGCGGCGAAAGCGGCTATGAGCGAGCGAGAGGTTGAGAAAAAGACAGAAAGAGAGGTCGGATGATAGCTCCACGTGGCGCGACGCGAAGGCGGGGGGGATCGGGGAAACGGCTAGCGATTGGTTGAAGGGAAGAAAAGTGGGCTCGCGCGGAAAAATCTTAGGCGTGTGGCGCGAAAGTAAGATGCTTAGGAAAAGGGCGGAAAATTGAGGACATTCAGTTTTGGGACGTCAACGGAGCGGTCCAACTTAAGAGTGCGGTACGACTCATACGGGAAAAATAGCGTCCGAGCTTGATAGTGCGCTAAGTGATATTCGAGCTGCGATATTAATTAAGATTTGTGAAATTGAAAGTTATTAATAAAGTAAACTATTGCGATCGCAACTCGAATCCGTTAACAGAATGAAGTATTCTGGGGTACATCGGCGGAAACGAGTCACGGTGACAACAAAACCCTATGTACCTTTCAACAGACTTCGGTCTGGATGATCTTTGATTGTATTTAATAAGATCGGCGTTTTACACTATTACGCTAAACAATACACTATCTTCGACGGAGTAATGGGGGAGAGACAGTTGTCTCCCTAGTGAAAGTTGAAGATAGGTCAGACACCATTTAGCTGGAGGTAGACCCGTATGACCCAGTCCAATCTCGAGTCTATCTCCATACATACAGTGTAGTGATAGGAAAATAACACACTGAGTATACTGGCTCGACTGATAGAACATTTAGGAGTTAGTTGCTTTCAGGGGCAATGCGACTCTCACCACACACCACGAATTTAAATTAAATGAGGCTTGGCCTAGTTTGCAAGGTACACAAGAGGGACTGTTAGTTCGACAAAATATAGGCATTTTCAAGTGAGGAAAGTTGTAGGAATCTATAGGTAGGCGGATATATATATATAGTTAGTTATTAATTCAGACTAATAAGGCAGGGATAATTAAGTTACGGCGCTAAATAAAATTATGATGAAGTGATGTGGGTCCTAGCTAGGCAAGTAATCTGTTACCGCAGGCCGGTAAAATTCTAATTGTTTTCCTAAAGTTGTTACCAATTAATTATTCATTTTAAATAATTAACAGAAGTATGATAATATCGTACCATCATTACTTTGGAGTACCTAAAAGTCTAGACTGGTTTTCTATTACAAGAAAAATACTAAAAAGTTATAGCAAATAAGCTTAGTCGTACTGTGATGTTTGATTTCTAACACTGATATGACCAAACAGGCATTTGTTAGCTTTCCCTGGGATGCAATACGATCTCACATGGCTATACTCTTCAAAGTATGGAAAATTTTACATCCGATACCTTAGCAAAAATAAGCTGATACAAACTGAACAACTAAAACCAGTTTAGAACCTAGGATAAGTCGTTGAAAGAAGAGATTGCAAGCTATGAGCTTCTAATAATCTGAAACATAGAAATAATTGATTGATAACAACCAGCTAATTAGCCTGACAATGGTCTACTAATGCCATTTGAATAGACCTCTTAAGATATGTAAGTACTTACTTCTAATAATATGAAACATAGAAATATTTGATGGGAACAATCTAATCAATCAGACTAATACCTAGTACAGTCTAATTTAAACTTATTAAAGTGAGTAAAAGATAACTTCTAAATGTAATTTATTTAATGATTAACAGTGATAATTAACTACCTAATTTACTACCTACTAAAGGTATACTAACTATGATTTAGTAGTCTATCAAATTAACCACTCAGTCTGAGAGACAGAGGGTGGAAGTTAATGGGAAAATAATTAACTACATTCACTCTCTAAAAGTCAGGGATGTTGAATGAATTAAACATCTTTCAATAAACTTGAGATGTATTTATACTTTATAAGATTTGTATAATGAACACTAAGAGTAACCCAAAGTAATTTACTTCAAATGATAGTATTCTATTTCAGTTCACTTCCTAAAGTCAAGGATATTGAATGAATTAAACATCCTTTAATAAACTTAAGATGTAATAATCTGCCAATGCAGCAATCCAATGTAGTTATATTGGAACTTTACAAGACCTGTATAATAAATACTAAGAGTAAATAAAAGTAGTTTTACCTGAATTAATAGCATTCTACTTTAGCCACCGCCTGAAGTGGCGTTTGATTAAATTATCCACCCTTTACGGAACTGAATATAAGTTATTGCATTGAATAATTAAGTTCTTAATGTGAAAAGGATATTTGGATGATAGCAAGCCTTGAGATAAACTCTATTGATTTATGTGGAATAATAAGAATTTAAATTGCTAACACATAGTTCATAATGTAAAATGAAATTAGATTTTGAGAGGAGATGTAAATTCTCAGTTTGAAAGAATTAAAGCTACAAGCTAATAATTAATGTTAAAGCCAAAGTGGACGGGGCCATAATTAAACAATGAGATGTAATGGCACGCTATGGAGCGGCGGTTGGAGCTCATAAACTTCCACAAGACTCTTATATTTCCACAAGACTGTTAAACTTCCACAAGACTCTTATATTTCCACAAGACTGTTAAACTTCCACAAGACTCTTATATTTCCACAAGACTGTTATACTTCCACAAGACTTTTATAATCCCACTAAACCTTTATATAAATTGCACCAGGCTTCTTATGTATCATGCTACTGATAATAAATAATAATACCTACAAGCTAAGCTATCATCTGATTACCTTTGAGTGGTTACAAATCTTCCCCGCAGCTGCAGTGAAGGATTTAGGTCACAGTTCAGACGGAGTCATTGCTAGGCTACACATATTTATGTTAGGATTTATAGACTGGTAGGTAATTAGGTCAGGAGAAAATAATTTAACACAGGGATAAGCCAATTACTAAACTTTCACGAAAGAACTTGAGTTACTTAAATGCGGTTAACAACGGAGGGTTCACTAGACGATCTGGCCAAAATAGTAGTTATTATAATATTACATTGCTTGACTGAAATTCACTGCAAATAGAATTAAGCTATGCTAAGGTTTCATCATCATACAAACAATACGCACTAAACAAAAACTCCAGACACAACCATTAGATTGTAGATAAATTAGGTTAATTAGTTTTAAGAATTAGATAATAATTTAAGTTAAGGTAAAGCGGCGAGGATGTGTGTATGTATTATAAGCTAGCTAGGCATATAGGTGGAAGGCATTAGATTTAGGTTTAGATAGGTGTAGCAATTTTAATATAAAAAGGGGGGGGAGGTTACAATGCTAAACATCCTGCTGTAGCCTAAATGTATCCTTTCACATATGTAGGTAGGTACCTATATTTTGTCGATTCATACAACGGCTTCTTATTCAATACTTATTACCTACTTTGAAAGTTTAAAAATAAATATGTCTAGTCGGTTTCTAGCAGGCGCCTTATGTAAACAACAGTGTAGGTAGGTACATAAATATTGACATGATACAATACACAAAGACAATAAGTACCTATTTCCCTATCTACTTATACTTATACAGATCTGTATAAGGGGGACTTTTGTTAATGTTTTTATCTTTATCTATTCTGACTCATTATTGTCATTATATTTCGCTTCAGGTAGGTATGTCCGTTTATTCAATTAGGTATAATTATATTATATCATGCAACAAACACAATTAAAAAATAACAAAAAAAGAACATTATAAAACAATGAACCCTACAGACTAAAATTAGTATTCACAAGCAGTGTTCAATTTTGCGATACACGCAAATAAATAATTATATTCGCTATGGATTGCGCCATGTTAACGCAAGTGGTGCAACACAAAATGGTGTGTGAATACAATACAAAGTATAGGTACAACACACAAGCGTCTAGTAGCCTTTATATGTTTCAAGGCCGACATCGGACCAGTCCCCGAGAACTGAACCACGTGAACTGCGAGAAAAAAATTAATAAGTCTTATCAATATCACTTAAGTATTATCCTTTAAAATGATAAGTACGTTTTTAATCAATTCCGTCATTTCTTTAAACAATTCGGTTATTGAACCACCTGCTATGATAACATAAAGCGTGGCAGCAGTGTTGTCATAACAAGTTGTTGCTACGCGAAACAGCGGAAACGTGGCGTGCTAGCGATCTCGCGACTGGTACAGACGTACGACAGGTCAAATTGGTCCAATTTCTCCAATCAATTTTAAACTTTATCTGTTGAGTAATAAGGATTAATATCGATTAGAGAAATTCGACATTTTGAGGGAGTTTCACTTGCTGACGTGTGTGTGTTCGTAACCCCGGCCCCCGCCCACTAAACTTAGGGTTGTCATTGTCTGTACAGTATAACAGTAAAGTTAAATACTATAATACTTAAGGGGATCCTGCACGAAATTATGAAAATTTACGTATTTTTAAGTTACTTGTACAGTCACGAGCAAAAATATGTAAACAATTGTAACTCTTAATACAATGGAAGAAGAGTCAAAGTGTATACATATTGGTGCTCGTGACTGTACTATGCGCTGAATTATGTAGTTAAATACATTAAAAGAACTTACGAAAGTTAGCCTGATCATTGCACAAGGTCGTGGCCTTGTTGAAATTAGAAACAATTTCTTTGAACAATAACAAACAATACATAAATTTAATGACTCCTAAAAACATTTTTTTTCGACAACTTTCTATCTTTCGTTCTTCTCTAACCGCAATAAAAAACCTAAAAATACATGCATACACACTCACGTCATGGCTATTACCCACAAAGGATTAGTCAGAGACTAGGGAATGAGGACCGCAATAGCAGTGCACAACCTCAGTCCACGTTTTACCAAAATACCTAACAAATGCAATGCGCATGCTTATTACTTCCGCATGGTGTACTCGTATAATAAAGAAATCCCGATCAAGGAACATAGAAGTTCTTTAATCCCGATCGAAACGCGCGTGCGTGACAATTGACAACCCTGACAACTGGCCGGCTGCCAAACAGTGTCAGATCGCCCTTACAGCACGCACACCCGCTCAACAAAACAATATCGGGTTTTGAGCAGCCGGCCGGCGTTTCTCATCCATCAGTTACCAGAGTTAGCCAGTCCGCTCCCATCCGCCGCCGCCGTCACAGTTAGCCAGTCAGCTAGTGTTGCCGAAGCCGTTCACACAAAAAAAAAGTGAGTCCAATAATTAGAAATAACCTCAAACACCTCATGGGTGTAATGTAAGGCAAACCGGTTGATGCGTTATTGTTTTTAGCTGTTTTCGTTTTTGTAGTATTTTTGTTGCGAGTTTGTAACAACTGCCCATTGATTCTTCCACCACAGTAATTTATTATTATTACCGTGCTTCCACTTTAGTCCGGTGTTTGTGATAATCTTGTGTTCAATTGTTTTTATGCGAGTTGGTAACTCTGTTATCAATATCGCATCGCATGTTTTATTGAACTATTGATGTTGGAGTGTTAGTGTACCTTACCTACTTTAAGGTACCTTTTTATTATCTAGGCATTTATTTTAAGATCTAAAAACTTATTATTTTCAGTTTTTAGTAAGTACATAAGTATAAGTAGGTACTTAGAAAAATAATTGAATTAAGTTTACATCGAAGCCTCTGTAAATAATTATTTACTTTTATTTAGTCGCATTCGTATTTTCAAGAATGAAAAAAATTTAACTCAATGGAAAAAAATGAACATTTATAATAATCAGGAAGCTTGATATCGATTTCTTTTATGTAAGATTTTAATTTATACGGGCAAGGTCAATGTAGACAGGTTCGTCCACACCTATCAATCAACTACTAAAAGTAACATGTTGAGAATACTTTTCAAAGAATTGACCTGCTTCGATTCCCGGTTGTGTACCTACCTACCTATAGTATTTGGTAGAGAACTAACTACCTACTTAGGTATTATTGAAAACTTTACCAATGCAGTAAAATAACATAATAATTTTCCCTTTCTCTTACCTACCTACTTTCGATATCCCCATTTATACTACTTATACTTACTTAAATCAGATTGCTCATTCACTGTTATAAATAAAAGCGGTCGCAGGTCGATGAAAGGACTTTAAATATTGACTGGCCTTGGGTGCTTGGGATGTAACATGAAAAGCATATTGACAGGTATTGATTTATGTTCGCTTGAACGGTACCTACTGTTCCATAACACGCTATAAGCATACCTATTATACTATACTTACCCATATTTAGATACTAAGTAAGTAGGTACCTAAGTATGGCCAAGTAACACTGTGGTATGGCCATGACATGAGCTTCTCCTGTCGAAATATTATACTTAAGCATTGAGATAATTCGGGTAATTCTGAACGATTTTTACACGAGTTGACATCACCTCTGCATTTTAATCAACCAAGCAAAATGGGTACTTCATTCTACCAGTTAATATTTTCCCCTGAACTTGAATTTACAGGCTAAGGCTCCGCATCGAAAACTATCGTAAATATCATCTAAGTTTGGAAATATAAGTGTTTAAAAAAACAAAAAAAATCCAAACGGCAAACGAAATTCCGAACTAGTTCGGGTAATTGCGAAATACCCATAAAAGTAGGTTTAAGTGAATTGTGTGTTACGGTTCACATTCCATTTCCATTCAGAATAACCCTACCATGAAAAAAAATCTTGAATTTGGTTAAGGAACAGCCGAATCACATTTTGACGAATTGCCCGACAAAAAATGTGTGATTCTCAAACTTTAATTTTATGATCACCTAAGTATACCTACCCAACACAAAATAAAGATTTCGAATTAAATAAACGACCTTCAAGATAGGGACAAACTGAGCCCTTGAAACTTTTTTAAATTTATATACAAAGAAGAAAATACAGGTAAATATTCATTTTGTATCACAAAAACCTTGACAGTTTGTCTGAATACTAATCACCCTTCAGTGTCTCATATGCCATACTGCTTTGCGTGGTGGGCTCAGTTTGTCCCTAACTTCTTCCTTTGGTTGAATGTATGAAAAGTATTTTATGTCAAAGTTTTAATAAATACTAAGTATATCTCAAGTTGGCTAATAAACTCCTAGCGAGACTAGAATTAATCTTAAAAAATCATTTTAATTTTATTTTAAAGAGTGCGCTCATTAGTTTAACAATTAAATTTAAGGATATTTTAAGCAAACCTCGCTTTATATATTTAACATAGATACTAATTTATTAATATAAAATAGGTACATACTTTTCGTGCAGTAAACAGATGGGTCGTTTCATAATCAAACGGCAGTACGACAATCAAAACCCTAAAAAACTTATTTAAAAAAACTGTCTTTCAAATATTAAAAGATTGAGAACCTTTGACAATTACTATGGAAAAACCACATCGGTAATTCCGATTTAATTTTTAGTTCGGATTTGCCTTCTTCGGTCAATTCCGAAAAATAAAACCAAAAACATCAGCTGAGCTGTTGTCCTGAATCTATATAATAATGTGTCAAAAACTTTATTTTATCTAACAAAGAAACAACGAATTGGTTAACTTATCAAATTTTAAAGATATGAATGTTCGGGTAAATCCGAAATTACAAAAACGCGCGAAAATGCACTCGCTCACAATATTACCACAATGTACACGCATGCTTACGGATAGCGACCTGGACCCTTACCACCATCTCATAATGCGATTCATTTTAGGACCTAAACTGAATAGAATCGCTTATTCGTACTACCACGTCTTATAAACGTCTCAGATGGAGAGTCGTTTTTTGACAGCGATTCACTTATAAGTTGGATCGCTGACACGACTTCGTTCATTCAATTTGTATGAAATTTGCTACCACCACGTCCCTTGACGACCTAAACTGATACGCGTAGCTGTCATTTAAAGCGAACCAAAATAAGTTGCTATTTTTTAACCTAAAGTGAATAGATTATGTGATTTGTGTTATTCCTGTTGGATTTGATTACAATAAATTGTTTTCGTGAGTATCCAGTGATGTGAAAAAGCTTCATCAGGTATTGTATTTAATTTATACTTAAATATTTTAAGTTTAAAGTTAGTTTTATGCGTTCCATAACCTAACAATAATAAATTCTTTGTGTTTAGAATATTGTGAGTAACTAAAGGATGGCTTGACGAACTTCGTACAACGAACATAATGGTCTCTATAGTCCAGCCACCTGGGAGTCAATAAAATCCCGAAAATAATAGATAGGTACCTAAGTACTTTGTTTGCTCAAACATGTAAGGTCATTTGCTTTCATAGACATTGTCTTTACCGAAATTGAATAACAACAAAAGACCCGTAATTTTAGTTGTAAGACAATGCATTTATTGTAAGTTGGACGACCCAAAGGCGTGGCAAAATTTTATTTTTATCCTAGTTAGTGTTATTGTTTCACGAGAAACTGTCGTGGCGGGGTGCTGAACCCCATCTGGTCGGGTATAGTGAGACCTTTCGCGAAATTTCGGTTCCCAGCCCCCACTAGCCTGCACAACATCAAAAGGAGAACTGGTTGTCCGGTCCGAGTAGTCAGTTCCATCCACATGTTGTTAAATTCCAGTTCCATCCGAATGGTGTTACATTCCATATCAATCCTGAGAAGTAACAATGATAGTTACATCTGAACAGTCAGTTTGTTCGAGTCAACCGCTTTGAATTAAAAGTAATTATAATTTAAGTAACTAGAAATGTCCGCTGTAGGAAAATAATTCATCACCAAGGTATCGACTTACAATATATTTTATTTTTTAGATGTCGGATGAATGGGCCAAATTAGAGTTCTTGGAGAATGACTACAGCGAGTCAAATTTAAGGCGAAAGCGTCAGCGTATGTCGCTAAGGGTACAGGCGGATGCTTTTGAACTTGACGACCGAGAGTTCATTCGGCAATATTGCCTATCCAAATCATTGGCGCAAGAGCTTTGCAAGGAAATAAGACTAATGATCAGGGAAACAAGACGGTCTAGTGATCTGTCTGGGGAGACAAAGGTAGGTAGAGCACTGCCAAATTTTCGGAAACTTACTAAGTATATCAGTGTTACCTACTGTTAAATAGTTTTAGTAGGTGATTTGTATGTCAATTTGAAACTTTATTTTATGCCTATTTCAGGTTTTAACTGCATTGTCGTTTTATGCCAATGGCTCCTATCAGAGACCCATTGTTAGTATCAGTGCACATTCAATGGCTCAACAAACAGTGTCATCGGCTATAGCACAGGTGACAGCATGTCTAAATTCATCTGCAATGAGAAGAAAGTATGTGGTTTTTCCAAAAAATCAACAAGAAAGGTCTCTCATTAGAGCAGAGTAAGTCATAATTAAATTTGAATTTGACATATACAATTAAAGTGTTCATTTACAATTTTCTAGCCGACTTAAAGATTGTATTTAAACAGGAAATCCTTGAAACTATGGTTGTCTTTGTTTTTTACATAAATGACAAAATAACTTTGCTAAGTCCAAACTGTCCAAACCTATCATCCACAGTAGACAATTAAACATAATAGTGGACAGTTTACTGTACCTATGAAATGTATGTATATGTACTTGTATAAATTGAAACAAAATATTTGGTGTGAGATCATTCAATTTATTACCATTTATAATAAAATAACAGACTATTTAAACTAACATTTTTAATATTTACAAGGTTCTACAAGAAATTTAACATTCCCGGGGTGATAGGATGTATTGATTGTACTCATGTTGCTATAATCAGACCTTCACAACATGAAGAAAGATATTACTGCAGGAAACACTATCATTCCCTCAATGTACAATTGGTGAGTTTCTTTACTACAACGTAATTAAGTACTCATTTTAAGTCATTTACCGTCAATAAATTGTCCTGTGATGGTCCCTCCAGTGGAAATGGTTCCAAAAATCATGATGTTAGCAAATAGGCTACTTTTCATAATAATTTTGAGTACATTTAAGTATGTTATAAAATTATTTTGTTTTCTTACTACAACGGGTAAGTGCTTGGCCATCTTCTCACCTGATCGTAAGTGACGATAAGGACGAAGGTGGAAGCGGAATCCTCAACCACTGAGGAACTGGCTATATCGTTATTATGGTGACAGACTTAGATAAGATGGTGGTAAACTAGCCAGGAGACTTAACAGCCCTACCAACCAAACCGGCCCAAAAAGATGTAAACCCCCCCCCCCCACCCCTCGTTGGGAATCGAACCCGGGACCTCTGGGTCTGAAGCCGGTAGCCACTAGACCACAGAGGTGGTTAAAAATTAATAATAATCTACAATTTTATTAATATCAATTTTATTACAGATTTGTGATGCCAATATGCAGATTACTAGTGTGGATGCTAGTTATGGTGGAGCAACCCATGATATTTTTATATGGAATAATCATCCTATAAAAGTCATCTAGAAAGTCTAAATGAATCTGTGTGGTTACTTGGTAAGCATTTTTTATTTATTTTAACACACAAGACAGATAATTTAATAATTATTGTTAATTTACATAGGTACTAAATACTCTTTTACTATAAATTAATCAGACATTATTTCCTTTATATTCTTGGTATTAATCAGTCTATTGTTTAAATTTTTAAAATATAATTCTATACTAATAAATTACCTAATCTCTAAATGTTTCAGGTGATTCTGGGTATCCATTAAGGCTATACATTATGACTATTGTCAATGCATTGCCAAACACTCCAGAGGCTCACTATACTCAAATGCATGTTCGGGCTAGGAACATTGTAGAGAGGACTATCGGGCTACCTCAATTGTGAATGCTTGTGTAATCCTTCACAACATATGCAACAAGGCGAACACAGAAGTCTGACTGAGCGATGCCGAATTTCAACAAGAAGCTCAAATGCAGCCAGGAGGAGAAGTCTATAACCCCAGTTGTGGTAATAATCCTGACTTGCAAATGGGACAGGCTACAAGGCAGGACCTCATTCAACGTCTGTGGCAGGCAAGGGCATCCTAAAATGAAAAATAACAAGTTGATAATGTTCATTGATTGTTACTCTTTATACTTAGTTTCCTAAAAAAATATTAAGTTACCGTTTGTCTGATATCAAATATTTTCTTTAGAGTAGAGTTAGCATTTAATTATTATTAAGTTTAGTATTTAAAGTAGGTACCTAAGTTGTATTGTAAAATTATATTAGTTTAAAAACCTAGCACAAGTTTCTTGCCCATTCCTTTAATTTTTTTAATATTAAATATGTATAATGCAATGTAGTTAAATTATCAAATTAAAATAAAACCCTTACTCATCGTGAATTTAATATATTTTTTATTTCCCTTATATCCTTAACTAAATATCTAAGGACATTTAATTGCTTCCGTGACAACGTAGTTCTATCACTGGAGTCTAATACTAGCGCTCTTTGTGCCGCCTCTTGCGTCATCAGTGGTTCACCTCGTCTCAGCCTCTGCCGTGTTGGTGCGAGTCTCATCGTCGAATGCTGTCGAGGCGGCGGCGTTTGAATCCGCAGACGGCGAGAGGTGTACGTCGAGATCGTCGCTCGAGTGGAAGGCCCGCGGTGGCTGCGGGGCTGGCACGCCGCGACATGAGACGAGGTGGACGACGCGGCGTCGCTGGTAGAAGAACAGCAGGTGACGCAGGTGGAGGGGTTGCTGTTGGGTGCTGCTGCGCGTCATAACCTACAGTCAGTAGTGCTGGGTATGGCCACTGTGACAATAAACTTTTCGAGCAATGCTGACTTTGGTCTGCTGGTGGTGCCTGTAAAACAAACAATCTTTATTGTACTTTATCTACCAGCTGCTAGTCGATGATTCAAAAGTAAAAGTGATTTCCTTCCAATTTTTAAAATAAATAAAATATTTCCATATCCTATGCCATTGCTATATTGCCAGGGTTTAGCATAACTCATAAATTTGAATGTTTGTTTCTATAGTAAATTTTGCCATCCTATGAAATTATTTCCAAATTTTTTAAGGGATGAATTTAAAGAAACTGAAGGATTGTTCACAAGGCAAATTTTATAAAAGTAATACACTTCATCATAATAATATGAAATTTGCTAAAAATAAATTATACTGATTCTCTATTTATTGATGTCAATTAAATTATTTAATAGGACTGTATGTATTAACTGTTACTGAATTAAATAAATAAATGATAAGTACTCACATCATGAAATGGTTCAACCCTGGCATCCGGATTACCAGAACCAAAATCCTCTCCTACAATTTGGAGGAATTTTATTCTATATCTGTCAATAGGTGCACTTTTGATGTCCACCACCTGTATGTTGAAGTGATACTCGCACAGAGACCACTCTAGACTTAAGCTTGGATTTATAGTCATTCCAGTACTGTAATTTAAGAAGTACAAGGTTAAATTAGTTTTATTCAAAACTAAACTAATGTTACAAAGGAAAAGAGTTATTGTTATTACTCGGTAAGAGGTTGCCGTTGGCCTTATGGGCTTATTGAATGAATATGCATTTTTTTTATATTGTACCTACTTAAACTGCTATGCCACACGGGATACATGGCGTGCACATTCTCTTTAATATACATACATAGAATCATGACTGTTATCCCCAAAGGGTTAGTCAGAGACTGCCTAGTCTGTGGTAGAGGACTGTCTTCATTGCCTAATGAGGACAGCAAAGCAGCCCTCTACCAGTCCACTTTTTAACAAATTGCGACTGCAAATGTGCGTAGCGTGACAGCTGGTGGTGATCCAATCGCCGCTCTATGCTGTTGGGTGTATGCAGTCTTTAGTTCGTTAGTCGCCTTTTACGACACCCAATGGAAGAGGGGGTGGTAGTATTCTTTCACCGCTACGTACGCAACACTGTTAATTTTAACAACATTAGACTTTTTTTATTTATATTTAAACTGCGACGCTGCTACGACGAGGTCCCACGCCTAAAGAAAGTAAACCTACTAGGTATGTCTTATTGAAAAACAAACAGCCACTTGAGAACACTTCAAACCCACATTCCATGAGTTCGTAAGTTTGAGACTGCGAAGGCGCGGGATGTGAACAAAATGTAAACCAACCACACATGTACACAAATTACTAGGTTTTCTAAAGCAATACTTCAATTTTAAATAGGTACTTACGGCATTGTTAAACCAAAAAATGATTAAATACTATTTTATTTTTGAATTTAAACACCGCGGTACCGCGGGTGTTCACTTCACAATGACAGATTTCACAGAACGTACGTTCAAAGTTCTGTGTTTCAAACTCGTGTTGTCAAATCTTTGTAAATAAAAAAAATTGAAATTATCGATACAAAGGTATCACATACGTGCTTTTTTACTCAAAACTTTACAAAACAATGTTTTAAATTGATTGTATTTACATTAAAATTATATTACGTTAAATAAAGTAGGTTTATAAAACCGATTATTTCCGCAACTTTTTAAAAGTAGTTTACGAACGCTCTTCAAGCTGACTTGAAAGCGAGACGCACTTATAGCAATTCTACGTAGCGCCATCTCTTTCTTTTCTCAAGGTTAGACACGCAGACCAGCGACAATGGTCATTCATTCGATCGGACCAAATGCGGCTCAGATTATTTAGGATGATGGTACGGATCTAAGCGATTCAATTTCAGAACCTATACTGAACTGAGTAGAACTTGAGTCGTTTGCTAAAAGATGGCGGTAAGGGCCCTGAGTCAACTAAAGCAGGGAAGCTGAGTATGGCGTCTAGGTAAGGGTAGCCAGACCAAAAAATACTGTCGCATTCGGTAGAAATTCGTAATTATTGAAATTACCCGATTTTCGGGATTAGCCTAGTACACCTTACGACCCAATATTATTAGGTATTTAAAAACGAGGCATTGTAGGTATGTTTTTCTTCTATTTTCATTGAAGACACGTCGTTTTTTATGTTGTTTTTATTTATTACGACCTTCGATAAACTAAACCCCTACTATCGAAGATTACGACTATTTTAATACCTATAACAGAACCTTGTTTTAAATTGTCTTTGCTTTTAGCAGAAAAAGATAAAATATTATTTCTTTTGTTAATTTTGTATTGTCAATTTTTGCGTTGACAACTTGGTCTGTAGATCATTGCTATTGCGAAAAAATAAGTACCTAAATAAAAAGATTAGTTGACGCTGTAAGCTCTATTTCGTGTTACGAGCAAACTAAAGTACCATACCGTCTGCGCAATGGAAAGCGGCCAACGCAGCCCTTATACGCTTGCAATGCAACAACAAAGGTACAAATAAATAATATACTAATAAATAATACTTACAAAATAAATAATAATGTAATAAAAGAAGTAGACGACATTAGAGATCTTGGTATTCATCTAGATAATAAGCTTCGTTTCCACAAACATGTTAATAATTTAGCAAGAAAATGTTTTAAATTATTAGGTTTCATAATATGGAATTGTAGGGATTTCAGAAACGCTTCAAGTAAAATAGCTATATATAACTCATTAGTAAGATCAAGTTTAGAGTACTGTAGCGTAGTCTGGAATCCTTATTATGATGTGCACAATCGTCGTTTAGAGTCGATACAAAAAAGATTCTTGTGGCACTTATCGTATCAGTGTGGAATGGCTAGGCAGCTTCCTTCATATAGCTCACGCTTAAAATATTTTAAACTTCTCAGCCTCGTCAGTCGAAGAAAGATTTCTGATCACTTGTTTTTATTTAAATTAGTTAATGGAAATTTAGATTGTTCGGATTTGTTGAAGCAAGTAAACTTTAATGTACCATATAAACTGGCTCGACCGTCACGATACTTACCATTTAAAGCGAGGTGCTCAAAGACCAATCTTGGACATTTCTCTGCTATTAACAGAATGCAAGCACAATATAGTCACTTGTCACGCTCGTCTGCAGTTAACATTGACATGTCTTATCCTGAATGTAAGTTTAGATCTATACTGATAACCGAATTAAATAATCAATTGCCTGGAGGGGCCACAACCGCAAGGTGATTATTACAAAATCGGCTTGTGGTTTCTTGAATAAATCTTGTAGTTCTTAAGTAGTTTGTTAAGTGAATGATAGTGTGTGCATAGTTTGCTTCCTAATTTTAGTTTTTGCATGTCGTGGCAACCTCTAATTAAGACAGCGCTTTAAAATGTAACCCAATATCTGTTGTTTTATAAATGTACATGGTGTTTGTTTTGTTGGTTGTCCTTAAGTAAATAAATAAATAAATAAATATCATGCGCGGTTTTTCCAGCCTGCATTTTCTTTTTTTGATATGTATAGTCAAAGGTCAGTTTTGACTAATACATGACCCAGCAAAGGAGTACGACCGCAGCCTGCAGCCCATGAACGCGCGCGCTGCCGACAACAAGATTTGTTTTGGTTGTCATATTTTTTTTACCTCTACGCGCCCTGTAGTTTCATTAGATCAAGGACGACATCTTATTTGTCTATGATTTGATCTACCTAATTGGTTGGTTGGTTTGGTACCTTAGAGGAAAGCAAAAAGTTTTAAAATAAGTTTCAAATAACTTTTAGATTTGTGTGGCCATCCAGGGTAAGGTTACTATTTGATGACCTCCGTGGTCAAGTGGTTAGCACGCCGGGTCTGGCGACACGCCATTACTGGTTCAATTCTCGGTCGGGTCAATTAAGAGAAAACAGCTGTTTTTCTAAATTGATTTCGGGTCTGGGTGTTTTTTTATGTTTATGTAGGTATATTTATCCGTTAATATTATTAACGAGTTTCCAAAGAATACTTATCTTGCTCTCTCTGCTTCAATTTTATATATTTTTATTTTATTTATGTAGTAATTTTTTTGTCTCGCCAGAAACATGCCGAAGGTAGTTTTCCAATACTTCCCGGTGAGAGCGCTGGGCGAGAGCGCCCGCCTGCTGCTCAGCTACGGCGGCGAGGAGTTCGAAGACCAGAGGATCACGATGGAGCAGTGGCCTGAATATAAGGATTGTATGTAATTTTCCCTTTTTGCTGCATAGAAACTACCGCACCATCTCTTCCCTTGGGTGTCGTTAAAGGCGACTAATAGATCAAAGACTGCACATACATCCAACAGCATAAAGCGGCGAGGGGCTCACCACCTGTCACGCTGAGCACATGTGCAGTTATCATTTGGTGAAACGTGGACTGTAGCAACTGGCACTGCTTTTGCGGTCCTCATTGCCTGGTCTCTGACTTCAGGGGTAGTTGTCGTGAAAATAATATGAATGAATGTATGAATGTAAATAAGTACCTATGTTATTTAAAAAAAAAATCTACTGTGTACTATGCGTGTTTATAGGGCCACTATCCTGAGACACCAGTCCTTATGGGTACTGAATGAAGAATGCGCTTCGGTGGATTCTAATTCGACGTCAAGGTCTTAATCCCCTCTGCGAGTTTAGTTTAACTTGCGCAGAGTCGTCTGTCATTTAATGTACTTATAACCTAACAATAGTATAAAACTGTGACAGTATAAATACTAGCTAAATTTGTGCAATGAGGTGTGGGATACCCCCGCCGGAATCGATACCGGGACCACTGGGTCTGAGAAATCGTTCCGACGCACCGTTTTCGCTTTCGAGATCGCGACGTTCGGTGAGGTAACTTTCGATTTCATGTAGGGAACCCGAGACTGCTGGAAGTCTGACCACTAGACGTGACTGTTTAGACTAATACATTTAAAGCTAATTCTCATACCAGAATATGTGTAACGAACACTTAATGGTAAAGACAGCATGCTTCTGAGCGAAATTTTTAATAAAGAAAAAAAACAAAATAACATTCTTTTACTGATAAGAAAAAAATACTTACTAAAACTTACTCATCGATACTGATCTTTACTACACTATAAGTATTTTAAAAAATCTATTATTTAGTTATTCAAATAATATAACCCGTTATCTGGTTGTTATTTGATTTATATCTTGTTTCCAGATAGATGTTACGATTTAAACTAGATTAGACTCCGTTCCGATTCCGTCTGTGAACGCGCCGTAACGTATCCCGTGACGTATCCAAAAATATTCTTTCACAATATAAAAATGTCCTGAAAAAATTACAAACATAACAAAAAAAAGTAACAGCCAAATAGGTGCAGCCGTTCTGAAGTGATGCGCGAACATGTTCGTAATAGCAATTGATTTTTATTTATTATTCTTTGATAAAATATTAAAAACGTGGTAGTTTAAGCCTTATTAGTTAAATTTAAATTACCAATAGGTACACTATTATTGTTCATCAAAACATGCAGGGCCTGGCCGGCAAAGAGAAACATTTTATGTATACTTAACTGAGAACTGGCTTAAAGATTATCAGTTAATTTTTAATATTAAAAACATTCAGCTTTCTAGTGCTTTTACTAGAACAAATGCAATTCGCGGCGGATCCTTAATATTTGTTAATCACTGTAAACATAAGATTATGGAACGAAAGGATGTAGTTTCCCTTTTTGAACGCGTTTTAACGTACAGGAATAATCAAACTTCATACATTACTGTTTATTCATAAAATTTTACAAAGGACATCCTGCTCTAAATCGACAAACATTTTAATACTATCAATAACCCCCTGATAAAAAACAAAGATCAACATTTTTCATAATAAGCGTAAGTAGAGATAGGAAACTACGTCAATCAATAAAAATGTTTAGGTATTTAATAAAAAGAACATGTTTGATTATAAAATGATTCAATAGAACGATAACAGCTTCAGTGATAACTAAAGCACGTCTAAAGACCTACTTACCTACGGCTCTTTATGAACTTTCGCGTTTTATTAGATTATAATTATTAAGAATATTATTATTATTCTCCCTGGTTTCGGCACCATTTATGTTCGGGATAGAACATAAAAACTATTAAATTAGATTAATTTTCTTTATTCAGCTTTTACACATGACAGCAAATATGACGAAGAGAATTATCATAGACAAACACTTTCTTATATTGCTATGTTTCTTTTTAATTTAAACAGGTAGATAGATAATTACTTAGTATTAAATAGATATTAGATACAAATAATTGTATGGATATAAGACTTAGTAAAGGACTAATCATTCTGATTTCTGTGGTAAAGGGCATCCATCCTACGCCTTTACCTTAGGTAACCACTATTTGCTGCCGGTATCGTACCAAATGTCTCTGTGGCCGTGGCTCCGTCCGATATCCGTAGGTCTGAGGTTTCATTCCCAGGCCTTCTAAAGTGTGTGATTTTCCAATATAAATTCCCTTCGTTTCTGACCCTCAACCAGCATATGGCAAGCGGTAATTAAGCCAATACTTACCCATCTATTGTATGTTTATTAAACTATGTTAGAAATAAAAAAGGGACATTATGAGAAAGGGACATTTTGCAAAGTGAACATTCTGCGAAGTGGACATTCTGCGAAGTGGACTTTCTGCGAAGTGGATATTATGCGAAGTGGACATTCTGTGAAAGGGACATTCTGCGAAAGGGACATTTTGCGAAAGAGACATTCTGCGACCAGTGGACATTCTGCGCCTGTGCCTTTTATTTAGTATATTCTAACAATGAATATATCTGCATAGTTACACTGTTTTTTTATCAGTGATGTCACAATGATATGATAGCAATTAAAGCTCTCAATTCAGTCTACAGTGTTTTGTGATTCAGTTTGTTTCCGTTTACAAGGAACGTGTTAACTTATAAGTTATGTAGATGTATGTTAATTTACTGATATATTTTACGTACTGTTGAGAATATATTAAATATCTAGATAAAATATAGAAATGAATGATATATCATCAATTTATGAATTTAGTTGCTTAGTTGTAATTCTTCAGTAAAGGATTGTAATTGAACTTGCATTTATAAACTACTTTAAAGCTCTTACTCTCTCTTACTTTAATTGCCCTTGTCTATTTTAATATATAAATTATTAATAAAAGCTAAAAGTGTGGTCAGGACATGGGAAGTTTTTTTTAATTTTTTAGTCTACCGCCGACTAATGTCGCCGACGCCTATGCCTGCTGCTGCTCTATTTCTCTTTCATGCTAGTTATCTCGATTATTCTTCTCGCACTTTCATTCTGCATAGGTACCACACATTCATCTATTGTCTTTCATTCTATTGCGGTGGGTGTTCCGCTTCAGACTCTATGCTATATTATCAGACAGTCTTTATTCATATTCCAGCTTATTCCAGATGATGGGGAGATTGGGCATTATTATAACCCACCACGCCGGGCCAATGCGGTTTTTGTTGGTTTTATCGGTTTTCCTACTACGACAACAACCGGGACCAACGGCTTTACATGCCTTCCGAAGCACGGAGGAGCACGAGATGTTTTTTTTGTTACAATTTGGTCACCCATCCAGTAAACCGGCTTTGCGATCGCAAACCGAACGTCTAAGCCGAAGCGGAATCAAGATGCTCCTTAAAAAATGATGATACATAACAATTTATTTACTATTCAATTTGATAACGTGAGACACTCATAGGTATCTTTCTGATAGCACTTATTATTTTGAAAACACTTAGATATTACCTCAATGCTTAGATATCAATAAGTAAATACCAATCGCATATCAATAACAGTCAGGTGCTTGAGTAGATAATTATGTTTGTTGTTGACAAATCTCGAAACTGGAGTATACTTACAATACAAGTAAATGGCATGGTGTAATAATATCACAAACTGCGCTTAAACTTAGGCTACATAATTGGTGTGAAAGTGGAAAAGTTATAATACATGAATCTTTGTTTGCAGATCTAGTAGACAGACACCATTTATAAAAAACTAGTTTTTGAGCGAAACTTTTTAGCAAATCTGTTCTCTTTATCTATCAATATCATGCTACTCATTAGACTATATTGGAAACTACATTATATATTATTCGTGGGTGGTTATCATGGTGGTTATAGATTGTGGTTTTGTGATCTTATCTCGCAGGTACTTACCTACTACTTTTTTAGGGTTGCAACTTCTAATAAATAGGTACCTAATAATTGTTTGTTGCATGAATACTACAGTGCTACAGACCTACGATTGAGTTAATTGCCTCTGTGGTCTAGTGGCTAAGCCACCAGTTTCAGACCCAGAGGTCCCGGGTTCGATTCCCAGCGGAGGGTACATCTTTGTGTCTTCGGTTTGGTTGGTGGTAGGGCTGTTAAGTCCGCCTGGCTAGCAACCACTATCTTATCTAAGTCTGTCGCCATAACAACGATGTATAAAGCATTGCTGTGTTCAGAAAGTTTGAGATGCTGTTGCTGACGGACCCTGCAAACTGTTCGAACGAAACGTCACGTTTAGAGTTGCCACCCGTACTCTAAATAGAGTATTGTCCTCTTTTTAAAATCTAAAGTATTAATTGTTATCAAATGAAATTATAATTTAAGTAAGTAGCCATAAAATAAAAACACTCCAAAAACCGACTACGACGTTTGCTACCCAGAAAAGGGACAGTATGAAACCGATAATTTACTTAATTTAAAATATCTTTTTTAACTGAAAAAAAACTATTTTAATCTATGTATCATGAAATTTAGGAAAACTATCCTGTCTATTTTCAATATACTTACTTATGTAAAAATCGGTTGTAAAATATATTTCTGTATGCTAATTAAAATTATGTAGGTATGTACAGGGACACCTCAAAAAGGGTAACTTGCCATTTAAAATGAAAATGCCCATCCACTTAATGTAAAGAAAATAATAATTACTATTAAAAACTTGACACTGGCTAAATGTGCTGATCGCACGAAGCCATTATTTAAGAGAAAAAAAAACGGTTTTTTACAACTTTAGTAATATAGTTTAATAATACTCAGTTATATATTCTGACACACATAAACTCTCATCGGGAGTAGGCAGGTAGACCACATACCTACCTATCTACTAGATAATTTTATTGTAGACACGTCTGCCTCTAGCTAGATGTTTTTGTTTCCAATATTCATACTAAGTAAATGTAACACACAAAAACAACATGTTCTAAATCAACACCAACATCACTTAATAATGTGTACCTACCTATGTTTATGAATAAATGATTCTGATTCTGATTCTGAAAAAAAAAACCATGCGCTCAATTTTTCCGCGTATATAAAAGAGGTAGCAACAGACTCCTTACAATTTTTTGTGATCGAAACTCCTCGGAATGGGTTTGGTTGATTATAGCCGAAAATGAACTTTGCTGTTACGGCATAGACTACATTGTTGAACATCAAGGCACTTGTTGATCGGAACGATACGGTTACTAGTCATCAAGGTCAGTTTATATTTCAGTACTAATAGTCTGATGACGTCATTGGTGTTTCTCCGCCATTATTTATTCAGTATAATAATATGGCTTTTCCTAATGGAAGAGTGATGTAGGCAGTAGGCAGGTACCTATCTAACCAGAGTTGGAGTGGGTAAAACAAACACATGAAATAGCACAAAAAACTAAATAATGACTTTACTGAGATGATTTAATCGACACAAGTGAATGAATTTAAACAATTATACCCTAATCACACAGGTAGGTACTTAGATAAAACAAAAATTAGTAATACTTATGATAAATTAATAATTGTTAAAAGAAATCAAAGATCGTAAATCTTAATTAATACATAATATTATGTAAACATGAAAATATATTTATACTAGCGTCCCGCCCGCAACTAACCAAGTGACGAATTTCCAAAAAAAAACCTTACATTCAAACCTTGCCCTGACAATTACTATACCTACATACAACAAAAAATAATAAGGTAGCCAAATGGGTGCAGCCGCTCTGAAGTGAAGTTGTTAGAACTGTGGCAGTGCACTGCAGTGCATTGCTTTTGGGTCCGGTGAGCGTATGTATGTACTATTGCGGACTCTGTCGCTTTACCAGTCTAATGGCCAAAATCAAAAGTGGTAAAGCGACGGTGACCCCGACCGTACAGTCAGATAAAGATATTCGCTTGCACACTATCTAAGTTCACGCTACTGTACGTACGCGCTGTCCGAATGAAGCGAATATCGCCGAAAGGTGGTCTACCGGGAACTTCCCCGACTGTACCTATACCTAATTATAATATAATATCATTATAGTATGTATGGTTGATTGAACATGTCCGTTTGGCAGCGACCCCGTTCGGCCAGATGCCAGTGCTGCTGATCGACGGCAAGCAGTACGCGCAGAGCATCGCCATCGCCCGCTACCTGGGCCGCAAGTACGGGCTGGCCGGCGCCGACATCGAGGAGGATTTCCTCATCGACGAGGTCGTCGACTTCGTCAACGATATCAGAGCTAGTAAGCCTTGTTCTTCTATTTTTCTCTTTCTTCAGCTTCAGCGTATAATCGTCCATTGTCCCTCATCCAACCGGTGTTGTCGTCAGTGTCGCCTGTGATCTGGTCAAGATCTTAAAGCAGGTGGGTCACCTGATTAAAGTAATCACCGCTGCCCATGGACACCCGCATAACCAGAGTCGTGATGCATTGCCGACCTTGAAGAAGGAGTAGGATCTTTAAGGAAGGAATAGGAATTATTGTGAGGTGGAAGACGAAACACAACAGCTAAGTAGTGTCATTGTTTCACTCCGATATTCCGTGACAAGGTGGTATTACGCCTAGGCGTGCCGGCCCAATTCGTGCTGCAGCACGAATTGGGCCGGCACTTCGTTGCGCGGCACTTCGTTGCGCGGCACTTCGTTGCGCGGCACTTCGTTGCGCGGCACTTCGTTGCGCGGCACTTCGTTGCGCGGCACTTCGTTGCGCGGCACTTCGTTGCGCGGCACTTCGTTGCGCGGCACTTCGTTGCGCGGCACTTCGTTGCGCGGCACTTCGTTGCGCGGCACTTCGTTGCGCGGCACTTCGTTGCGCGGCACTTCGTTGCGCGGCACTTCGTTGCGCGGCACTTCGTTGCGCGGCACTTCGTTGCGCGGCACTTCGTTGCGCGGCACTTCGTTGCGCGGCACTTCGTTGCGCGGCACTTCGTTGCGCGGCCACGCTGCAGCGCAGCGTGGCTATCTACCACTCAAGTCGACCCTGTGCTGCGGTAACTTATTAGCGTTTTTCCGACGCGTAATAATAAGTTAGTTTTTGAAAGTGTGTGTAGGCATAATGTAGGCGCGGTTGAACTTACACTATCTATTATTTTTACGCACTATCGATTTGTTCAGTCGTGGGTTCAAGTCCCGCCTAAGATAGTCTTCTTTATCAAGTGCTACTTTAACTTATGACAACGCAATTTTTTTTTAATACGGTGAAAAATGCCCTCCATGCGTATTTGCGAGCGTCGGATAAGACGCAGATAGTTGTGAAACTCTCCCCCTAATTACCCGTGCTACCCAGTACCGAAGAGGTCAACGGGTTGTCACTCGGCAGACACAGTTACATTACTTACAAGAGTTGGTTTTACAAATTTCGATTAACATTATGCCTTCTCAAACTTCAGAGGGCGCATCAGTCCACTATGAGAAGGATGAAGCTCTGAAGAAGGCGAAGCAAGAGGATTACGTGAAGAACGTGTACCCAGCGCTCCTGAAGAAACTGGACGAGATTGTCACCAAGAACGACGGGCACCTCGCTGCTGGAAAGGTACCTACATAAAGAACACAATAATCATCATCAGCCTATACATGTCTCACTGCTGGGCGCAGGCCTACTATTACATGCATTAATTTTTATTCGTTTTAATGAAATTAAAGGTGAGTTCCACCCATGAAACTGAACAACTTTCCCCAAGAATCTTATGTGCAAAAATGACCAAAAAATTTCGACCTCCCATACAAAACTGTCTAATCAGATGACGACAATAGTATGGCAGGTCGAATTTTTTTGTCATTTTTGCACAAGGGTTTTTTTGGGGATAGTTGTTCAGTTTCATAGGTGGAACTCACCTTTAATTTCATTAAAACGAATAAAAATTAAGGGTGTATGACAAAGTTCAAACATATAAAAATAAACAAATATATTGAAGTAAATACATTTTGTGGTAGGTGTAGTACTGGGGTCTGTATTCCCTATCGTCCTAATACTTAAAATCGACGCTTGCACCCTGGGCACCAAACCAGATGGTTTAACCATTAGGTCAGATAGGCATTGACAAGCTAGGGTATTAAACGCCAAGCTAATGTCTATGGGCTTGGGGGGCATCCCCTCTCCTTATTCACTAAGTTTTATTTGTACTGGCACCTCGAGACCAACCGTTAGGTTATGCAAGAAGTGCCAGACGTCCCTGCGCCAGCGAAATACTCGTGCAGGAGACCATCTGCGTTAGGTTTTGACGGCAAATCAGTGCCCGCCGAAGCGCGCTCTTCATTCGGTACTCATAAGACTAGTGTCTCGGGAGAGTTTCCCTGTGAACACGTGTAGTTCACTGCCTATTGTCCAGATAGGTAACTGGAGCTGTCAAGCTCGCTCACTTCTCGTTGCACGAAAGGCACAACTCGCAGTTGCCACTGTTCGGGTCGTCGACTCTAAAGTCGACTCCCAAGTGTCCACCTTGATCGCGGAGTAGTATACTCACTCACTTCACGGAACCCATCCGGGCGCCTAGCCATTTCCCACGTCCTACGCTGCTGGCTGGACCGGAAGCTAAGGCATCTAGGGGGCCGCTTCTACTAGTTGTCCGGACTAATACCGGAGATGTCAACACCAATGTCCAATGAGAACCACCGGACTAAGCTGCCAACTACACTCGGCGTCAAAAAAATCGCACCTCTTAGAAAATCACTTTCAAATGTCATTTACTCTTGATATGCACATGCAGTCGCATTAATTATGATTTTATTTACACCGGTGACTATATCCGCAGACACGGTTCGGGTAGACGTCGCTGCACTTCGGAAAGAGACGACCGGTTCGTTGTGTCGAACTCTTTGAGAAATCGTTTCTCCAACGCTGTTGAGTTGCAACAGCAGCTCCAGGCAGTTCGCAGACGCACCGTAAGCGTATCTACGGTTAGAAGAAGATTGAAGGAGAAGAAGATAGCGGCCCACAGAGCTGCTACGGGTCCAAAATTGACTGCAGCGCATCGGCGAGCCCGCTTGCAGTTTGCTCGTGACCACGTCGATTGGACCCTTGAGCAGTGGAGAGCTGTTCTCTTCTCAGACGAGACGCGAGTGTGTCTTTTCTGCAACGACCGACGGAGAAGAGTATACCGGAGGCAGGGTGAACGTTTCGCCCAAGCCTGCATCCAGGAGACGGTGGAATATGGTGGCGGATCCTGCATGTTCTGGGGCGGTATGTCTGCTGGCGGCAAAACCGACCTTGTCTGCGTCTCCCGGACTGGAGGTGCTCGCGGACAAGGGTCGCTGACTGCTCGCCGCTATGTCACTGAGGTCCTGGAAGTGCATGTGGTCCCCTTTGCCGAATCTTTTGGCGAGGGGTTCACATTAATGCACGACAACGCTCGCGCTCACACTGCAGGCATCGTGAGCGACTTCTTGCAGAGGTCCCAAATCTCTGTGATGCAGTGGCCAGCGCGAAGTCCGGATCTGAATCCTATAGAGCACCTCTGGGACCATCTTAAACGTAAGGTTCGATCTCGGGATCCAGCTCCTTCGACTCTACAGGAGCTCCAAGACGCGGTGATTGAAGAATGGGGGCTTATCCCTCAAGAAGAGCTCCTGAAGTTGGTGAGGTCCATGAGGGACCGTATGGAAGCCGTGATCAGGGCAAGGGGGGGTAACACTAGATTTTAAGTTAATTTTAAGACACTTTTTGTACATTTTTCTTTGTAAATTATCTGTTGTTAATTAGGACTTAATTAAGGATTTTTATTATTTTATTAATTTTAATGTTGTTTGTATAATTATAATTAAACAGAAAGTTAAATTTAATTGTTTTTTGATACTCCTTTTTGTTACCTTTCTAATGATACCCAACACTATCCTCTACATAAGGTTTAAGAATTTTTAAAGATGATTTTTAAAAGGTGCGATTTTTTTGACGCCGAGTGTATAAGGAAAACTCACGTTCCCCGCAGGACTTTTCGCTTCTCGCCCCACAGATACTGCTACTAGGCCCTGCTCGCTGTGCGCGAGTTTGGAAGTCCTGGCACACAATACCAGGACAAACGAACATTCCCAAACTCTGCAGCTAACCACAAACCACTATGAGTCCAACCCACGTCCGGATCCCGCCGGAGGCGCCGGTCAAGGCACGACCAGCGGGGGGCTTGAACCGGAACCCCGTAGTACCCCCGAGAAACACAGCCGGACCCGTAGTTCTAGCTGCGATACCCTATCTGTAGGGGTTAGTAGATAGGGCTTAGGGGGCAGTTGGTTGTTGGAATAAACGATGATTAATAACTAAGTAAGAACATGCACACCCACCAACGCTTTGGGCCAACTTGGTGGGTTATGGCCCAATCCCCCATGTGCTGTTGTCCACGTGGAGAAGGCATGTGCCCAGCAATGGGACGATTATGGGTTGATGACGAAGAACATACACGCACGTCATAAACGCTATGGCCAGAAGTTCTCTTTCATAAAGATTTAGACCCTGTCGAGACCCAAAAATGCTTTAAAACTGGCAGTTTCTCCAACTCCAGCAAATTAGGAGTCATAATCTATTTATTAATGTAAACTAAATAAATAAGTAGGATTTTCGAATCGACCAAAAAAATTTGTACCAAAAAGTACTGCGATTGACCTTCGCTTCGCTTGTTTCAGCTGACGTGGGGCGACTTCGTGTTTGCGGGCATGTTCGACTACCTGAAGGGGATCCTGCAGCGCCCGGACCTCGACAAGGAGTTCCCGAGCTTCAGGAAACTCGTTGACAACGTATACAAACTGCCCCAGCTCGCCAAATACCTCGCGCAAGCACCCGAAACAGAAATATAAGGAGTTTACAATCAGCCCCCTTACCACGATTCTCTTTGATGGGATCAGATCTTTACATTTGCGACAGCAGAAAGGAAATTAAGCTGTTTAGCGGATTGGATCGCGACATCGTGGTAAGAGGCTTTGCCCTATCTACCATACTGTGCTACCACTGTCTAGTCGTCGTATTTAATATGATTGGACGGGATGTTGAATTAACCTTACAAAAATTCAAGTGTTAGCAAAGGGCGCATAGAGTTACAATCACGCATTTTGAATGCAATTATTAATAATAGAAGATATTGTTTGATAAGTGAATCACGCGTTTCGAATGTTATTAAGGATCATAAGATATGTTTGGTAAGTGTCATTGTGTACCTTTAATAAAAATAAATAGCAATTAATATTATTTAATTTTAGTTTTTATTCTCCCCTTCAAACATTACTTAGTACCTACACTACCTACCCACATTATTAGGGCGGGCCACGGGGCCATACAAAATCACCCGCGCGCGTGAACGCGACAGGCGATTTTGTATGGCCCGCGCGCGGGACCCGCTTATAACGTAGCGGACGCCCTTACACACGTGCATTCAGAGAATAGGCAATGAGGACGAGTGTAAATCAGTGCATTCGCCACCATCGCCACTTAATGATAATGGATGTATGAGCAGACATCAGCCTGTTAGTCGCCTTTTAGGACATGCATGAGATGCGATGGGTTTGTAAAATGAGCCGCCACCACACAGCGTAGGTAACGGTCCGTACACTTTTTCCTCCACCTGAATCCATCGTACCAGTCAATTCCAAATAATGGACTCTTAGACACTTTAAGGTGCACTTGATCCTCCAAAGAGTTTTATACGCTAATTGTTTTATTAGTTTTATACCTATTGTATTACAGGTCTGGGGTCATCTATAACAATCTCAGGCGGGAATTGAACCACGCACGAATGTTCAAATATTTGTAAAAATATTTCTTTCTGATCTCAGGTGGAAACTTTCAAGATTTGATGAAGCAATGTTAACTAAAAACATAAGCATCAAGCAAGCACTGACAAATTTCGACGGGTGAAAACCAGACCTTGGTAGCCAAGTGGTTAAGGCAGCCGCCCGGAATGCGGAAGGTGCGTGGTTCGATTCCCGCCTGAGGTTGTCGTCTGTTTTCAGTGTTAAAAATTTTACTTAAGTATATTTACATGTTAATAAAACGCTAAAATATATAAAAAACATTAAGCCTTTTTAAGTTTTAACGCTAACGGCTCTATTTTTTTCCGTTTATAATGCTAGATGACCGCAGACCTGTAATACAATAGGTATTACGCGTTAATAAAACGCTAAAATATATAAAAAAAACATTAATCTAACGCAGTTTTATCTTAACCGAATGTTCAAATATTTGTAAAAATATTTCTTTCGGATATCAGAGGTGAAAACTTTCAAGATTTGATGAAGCATCCCCCCTCCTTAATTCACTAAGTTTTATTTGTACTGGCACCTCGAGACCAACCGTAAGGTTATGCAAGAAGTGCCAGACGTCCCTGCGCCAGTAGAACACTCGCGCAGGAGAATTATTCCTCGTAGGTACACTTTCCTCGTACCTATGGGTTGTTACCTCGAAAAACTCATCAAAAGTACAGTAAATATAAAGTATATGTGTGTGTAACTGAAAGGTGTAAAAATACTAGTGAATTAAAATGAATATGGATATAATCATAGAGGCAACATTTATTATCACTCTGCATATAAATTTACAATTTCTATGGTTAATAGGCACTTTTGTCATAGTCTTTTATCAAAATGTTACTAAAAATACACAATAAAAATAAGGGAGACTTCTAAAAGTCATGGGAATTATAACTATACGTTTTCTGATTTTTCGAGGTAACGACCCATCGATCAAATGTAACATCGAAGAAAAGACCCGTCGAGGAAGAGATCCTTGGAGGTATTGACCTTTCGAGGTAACGAGCCATCGGTGAAGTGTACCGTCGAGGTAGAGACATCGAGGTAACGTCATTCGAACTAGAGTATCAGACCCTAGGCAAGCACCTTCTCGACGCCCCTCTATCATACATTTTAACTACCTAGTGCTAGTAAGTAGTAAATATTGATGACTGTAGTTGGCGTTAGGTACTACTCGTACATGTGCGGTAGAGGTTACTCCAAGCTCAAACAAATTTCTTTATTCCAACTTGTAGTAACCTCAACTACAGAGCTGCTGTTGTAGACACAATTTTCTTCCGTGTATACGCACTAACCTCAATCACTCTGTGTATTGTGCCTCAATCTTCGAGCATACCTATCAGAGAAGTACCTACCTATAGGTACAATAATTTTATAGCATTCGTGTTGGTAGTTTTTTTGCAATTAATTGAAATGTGTGATGGTGGGTGAGTGAATAATATGATGTAAGAAGTATATGTTGGCAATTTATTGTCAACCCATACATCGAAACCATGCTTCTCGGCACGCGCCGTCGGTTGTCGGGTCAACCCGTGTCGGAGCGGGGATGATCGACGGGAGACGAGGCTGGAAGGGGCAGGCGGCTGAAGGAATAAAAACGGCTTGTAGACCGGCAGGAGCGGACTTTTTTGCTAACTTTTGAAAAGATAATCTGTACACTTTATCTGTTATTATTTAATTAAATAATTATTATTCTCTCAACTTGTGCTCGTCTTATTTGAGTTGGTAATATAGTTAACATCAGAAGTGGGATCATACTCGTTTTCACGTAATGGGTAGGAAAGGTAATAAACGCTCGAAGCAAAGAAGAGAACGTTCCAGCTCCAGTTCAAGCGCCAGCAGCGCCAAGACTCCATCACCTCCGCCCAAGCGAAATTTAAAGGTATCACGTAAAACTGATACTGGACCTGTGAGTACATCCAATCCGTTTACCTTGAACAACATCATACCCGAATTCGATCCTTTAAAAGATGACATAAATGCATGGCTTAGTATTATTCAGTCTTACGCTAAAACCTTTGCTTGGTCCGACGAAATGACACGTTATCAAGGTCTAAACAAATTAAAAGGTTCCGCAAAGGTCTGGTACGATTCGTTATTACGCACTAATATTGGAAATGGAAGGATTGGAAACGTAAATTGATGGGTAGTTTTAGAATTCGTCGTAACATGTACGAGCTTTTAAAAGAAGTTATAGACAAAAAACCAAGTGATAACCAATCGTTATATGAGTTTTACTTTGAGCAAAAATGTAAGATTGATCGCTTATCGCTTAATTTTTCAGAACAGGATATTATTTCAATTATTGTCGGAAATATTGGAGATAGTAGTAGTGTCGGAGCTTCTATTGAAGCAAGTAATTTTGTCTCTTGTGATAGCTTCGCCAATTTAATAGCTTCGCCAAATAACCGACAGCGTCTCAGTCGAATGGATTGTCAGGTTCATCTACATTTCTTTCTACCCAAACCTCAACGAATAATGCCACGCAGGAATCTGGCCAACCACAGGGACGAAAACAAATCAAGTGTTATACGTGCGGTGGGAATCATAAACAAAATCAGTGCGAGGTTAATAAATGCAATTACTGCGGTAAGTGGGGTCATTCGGAACCCGCCTGTTACCATAAAAAGAACGCTGTGAAACCAGAACAACAGGAAACAAAATCTGTATCCACCCTCAATACAAAAAATAAATTTCTTAAGAATGTAATGATTAACCATTTAGAGAATGTAGCATTCATCGACACCGGAAATAGTTGTTCATTAATTTTGGAAACATTAGTAAGTACTTACTTAAGCATAAGTTAAACAGCGTTCTTCTACCCTCGCCAATTTTGTTACAAGGATTTTCTAAACATACTTCCCGGTCCGTGACGCATAAAATAACGGTTGATTTGAAAATCGATTCTGTGAGTTTGAGCCAGGTTGATTTCTACATACTTGATGACTTAGCCGATTACGAAATTTTGATTGGACGTAATGTGACCGAACGCTCCGATATTATTTATTCTAGGATAGGGGACGTTCTCAAATTTGATTACGCCAATTCACTTACCGAATTTTGTAACGTTTTAAAAGATTTTAAGTTAGACGCAGATACACATCAGAATGAATTATTAATCCTATTTAATAAATACCGGAAATGTGTTGCGAATAATCTTAAAGAATTTGGTAAAGTAAACAACCATCAAATGGAGATAAACCTGACTACTACGCAACCCATTCAATGCAGACCCTTTAGAACTTCCCATTCGGATAGGAAAATAATACGCGAAATGGTAGATGAGTCAAATGGAGATAAACCTGACTACTACGCAACCCATTCAATGCAGACCCTTTAGAACTTCCCATTCGGATAGGAAAATAATACGCGAAATGGTAGATGAGTTGTTGGAAAATAATATCATACGTGAAAGCAAGTCACCGTATGCGAGCCCTGCATTGCTCGTTAGTAAAAGGAACGCATCTGAAAAAGGCTCTGCATTGATTACCGTGTGTTAAATAAAGTGACGGTCAAAAATAAATACCCGATGCCTCGCATTGAGGATCTTGTTGATAGATTACAAGGATTTAAGTGTTTTACTAGTTTAGACCTCATAAGTGGCTATTATCAGCATAAAAATGCACCCTGAATCTATCAACAAGACAGCCTTCATAACAGAAGACAGGCACTATGAGTTTTTAAGATTCCCCTTTGGTTTGGTGAACGCTCCATCTTGTTTTCAAGTAATGTTGAATAAAGTGCTAGGAAAATTGAGATTTGAAAACGTGTTATTGTACTTGGATGACGCTTATTTGGTGACTAATACGGTTGAAGAAAACTTGAAATTGTTAGAAAAATTTTTGATAATTTTTCGCGATAGTGGGTTGACTTTAAATTTAAAAAAATGTCATTTCTTCAAAACAGAGATGAAGTTCCTAGGCTACAGAATTAAATCAGGTTGCGTCATGCCGAATGAGGAAAAATTAAACGCAGTTAGGGATTTTCCCGTGCCCAAATCAGTCCATCAACTTCAACAGTTTCTTGGGCTAATTAGTTACTTTCGTAAATTTATAAAAACTGTGCGATGTTTTGCTCCCCTCTGACAAAACTGTTTAAAAAAAGACTCTGTGTAGACGTGGAATGAACTGCATGATTCAAACTTTTCAATTCAAAATTCAAACTTTGAAGGGAAAACTTCGAAAAGTGTACTATCGATATTTGATCCCAATAAAGAGAATGTACTTTACACAGACGCGAGTAGGGACGGCATTGCCGGCATACTCATGCAAAAAACAGATGATGGTGAGAAACCAGTTCATTTTTATAGTAGGCAAACTTCAGAAGACGAAAAGAAATACCACTCATTTGAGCTTGAACTTTTAGCTATCATATGTTCTTTGCAGAAAATCCGATTGTATTTGATAAGCTCATCTTTTAAAATAGTAACTGATTGATAACCCCGCGCAATCCGGCGAAAAAACGGAAACCGAAATAATAATGTCTATAACAGAGGCAGATTGGTTATTGTCAGTACAATTACAAGACTCTGAATTACAACACATAAAAACAATTTTAGAATCAGGTGAAGCCGTTCAAAATAAAGATATTTTCAACAGGTTCGAACTGTTAGGTGGGAAGGTCTATATAGGAGAACTACACATGGTCGTCGGTGGGTAGTCCCAAAAAAATGTATTTTGCAAATAATCTGATGTAACCATGACGACTTGGGGCATTTTTCTGTAGACAAAACTGTGGAACGGATTAGTCATTTGTATTGGTTTTCTCGAATGCGTCACATAGTAAAAAAGTACATAAAAATTGTTTGAAGGTGAGTTATATCCGTTGCCAAAAATGCACGACTCTTCCACACGCTTCACATTGACCATTTAGGTCCATTTGTGAAGAGTCAGAGCAAGAATAGATATTTGCTGGTCATCGTCGATGCCTTCACAAAGTTTATGTTTATTTCCGCTACTCGTAATACCAAGTCTTCAGGCGTCATAAAAGAACTCGAGAATATAAGTAAAACATTTGGAAATGCAAAACGAATAATATCTGATGCGGGATCTTGTTTCACATCCCGCGAATTTACACAATATTGTGTTAACAAAAATATACGTGTGCATATTGTGGCGACGGGTATGGTACGTTCTAACGGACAGATCGAACGTTTTAATAAAACCATTTTGGAAGCTTTAAAAACTACACCGGTGCTAACACGACAGACGATAGGTGGGATCAATACATAAAGATAGCACCATTCACAAAACGACAAAAGCCGTCCCCAGTGAAGTTTTTCTAGGCTATAGGTTGCGAATGGATAATGACAGTCTTTCACCGGACCTTGACAATTTAATGGACGTGACCAACTTGCGTGAGAAGGTAGATGAAAATACTAAGGCCAATGCTCACATGTAAAAATAAAGGTTCGATAAATCTTGAACAAAAGCACGCATATATTCGGAAGGAGATTTGGTACTGCTTAAAATTCAAAGTCAAAGTAATGATGGGAACAGCAGAAAGTTATTACCTGTATTCAAGGGCTCATTTTAAGTGAGAAAAGTTATGGGAAATTATAGATATGAGGTGACGGAAGTCAGAGGAAGTGAAAGAACCTCAAAAAAATATACTGATATTGCTGCTGCTGAAAATATAAAACCTTTGATAAAAATATATGAATTGGATGTTGATTAAGTTGATTATATGCTCTTCATGTTGGCAAAGTAACTAAAAACATAAAAAAGTGTATATTTCTTTATTTATTTATAAATTTATATTTATTTCAGACTATTGTCCTTATTATGATGTTATTAACCAAAATGACTTATTCTATGTTAGTAATTACATCAAATTAAAATAAATTAGAACTAACTTTACATTGAAGTTGACATTTAAATTTAAATTAATTACATTACATTTATTGTTTACCAATGTTATTGTCAGATGCTTGGAGTGCGAGTCAAGATAAAACACTTTATGGATGAATAATAATATGATTTGAGGACAGATAAACAAATAAAACTTAAGTGAAGCAAAATGCTCTTTCTCACAAAAATATTTTTTTTAATGCCTTTTTTATCTTGCACGGGAATTTCTCTATAAAATCAATCTTTTGGGAAACATTCTATAGTCTACCTTACTGACAACTTTTTGCAAGTAATTTGGAGCATGTTATCTCTTGTAGATTTTGAGTAATCAAGAAAATATTATTTATTGCCGTGAATGTAATGACATCTACAGGAGTGTAATGACATTTTCATATTGCAGTATAGGAATGAAGGTATTTAGTGGCAATAGGTAGGTATTATGAATACATGTAGGTGTTAATTCTTGAAATTATCTTATAAGAATTATAAAAACTTAATAAAAAAGTAACTATCAATATATATATACTCCCTGGCCGATTTCGGCTACGGTGACTGCTAAAAGAAAGAGAAGAAAGTTCCGCTAATCCACAGTATTATGTCTACGTTGAGCTGCCCTATCATGTGCCCTCTGATGACTACAGTAGCCAATCTTATTTGAGAACGTGCGCAAACACTGGCGGCACGTGAGGGCACCGTCGACATAATTATAAAAGATGGCCCGAGGTGGTCTGGCCTTCAGAGCATCGCGTTTTGCATCTAATTCGGCTTTTCTTTGCTCTTCAAAGTTATTTACTTGCACTCGCACAAAACGTCTCCATTCTGGGCGACGGCTTGCAGCATCCTCCCACTCCTGTGGGTTGATGTCGCATCGCTTCATATGTCTCTTCTGAACATCCTTGAATCGTAAGAACTGGCCGCCTTGTTTCCGCTTGCCATCTTGGAGCTCAGAAAAGAAAATGCGTTTCGCAACCCGGTCGTCAGCCATTCGTGAGACGTGACCACACCAACGAAGTTGTCGCCGCATCAGATACGCCTCAATTCCACAAACATTTGCGTGTCGCAGTACATCGGTATTTCTCACCCGATCCGACCACTTGATGTTTAAAATATCTCGCAAGCATTTAAGGTGGAATTTTTCCAGTGTGCGTATGTTTTTCCGATATAAGACCCATGTCTCGGAGGAGTACAAAAGGTTTGGAAGAACTACTGCCCTTTAAACCGAGATTTTGGTAGCGAGTTTCAAATCATGTGATCGTAGCATCTTGAATCGAAGTTTGCCAAAAGCAGCAGCTGCCGCGCTTATACGGTTGTTTATTTCGGCTTCAAGGTCACACTGGGATGTAATAGTGCTGCCCAAGTACTTGAATTTCCTTACTTGTTTCAGCTCACTATCGCCAAGACCAATCTTAAAAGGCTCTGTGCCCTCAAAGAAATCCATTGCCATAACTTCCGTCTTTGAGACACTGATTTTAAGACCATACCGACAACAGACTTCGTGAAGATTCGAGACCAGCAACTGAAGATCCTGAGGCGAGTTTGCAACAAAACACAGATCATCCGCATACATTATCTCCTTTACAACTGAGTGCGACACTTTAGTGTAAGCTTTGAGTCTAGTCAGGTTAAAAAGTCCACCATCAGTTCGGAATCGTATTTTTATGCCAGCAGAAATCTGCTCCACGACTTCACCGACTGCTACTGCAAAATAGAGCGCAAACAGTGTTGGTGCTAGCACACAACCTTGCTTGACGCCACAACTTACTGGAAAGTACTCTGTCTGTTCACCGTTGTAAGTTACACAACAGGTCATTTCATCGTGCAGGAGTCGGATCATTCGAACAAACTTTTCCGAGCATCCTAATTTTGCCAGTACGGTCCATAGGGCTTTCCGCGGCACACAGTCAAAAGCTTTTTCCAAGTCAACAAAGCATAAATAAAGCGATTGGCTTTGTTCCCGACTTTTTTCCTGTAGCTGGCGGATGGAAAATATAGCCTCGCAGGTACCCCTATCCGGACGGAACCCGAACTGAGTCTCAGGCAATAACTTTTCCGAAACTGGTAAAAGACGGTTGAGAAGTACTCTGGCGAATACCTTCGCAGGAACGGAGAGAAGCGATATACCTCGATAGGAGTTACAATCAGAACGGTCCCCTTTGTTCTTATAAAGTGTCTGTATACGAGACATCTTGAACTCTGGTGGCACTTTTTCTTCGTTCCAAATGCGTTGGAATAATTGCCAGATTATAATGTGCAGCTTCTCTCCTCCATACTTCAACAGTTCTCCAGCAATATTATCTGTACCAACTGCTTTCTGGTTTTTTTGTTCATTGACGGCAATCTTCACCTCTTCTAAAGACAGTGGTTCATCGAGGTTGGGATATTCTGGCAATGCCGGAATCGATGAAATATGGTTCAGATCAGCTGCTCGATCTACATTGAGCAGTTCGTTAAAATGCTCTGTCCAGCGTTTCAGTACATCTTGCTTATCAGAAACTTTTTGTGTGCCGTCGCGCAATTTTAATGGCACGCTACTCCGCACGGAGGTTCCTAGTAGCTTACGTACTTCTTCATAAAAAGCACCCAACTGGTTTGTATCCGAGAACCACTGAATCTTATTAGCCTTTTCTAGCCACCACCTATCTTTGCACTCCCTGGTGATTTGTCTTAATACCGTCCCACTTTTCTTGGCTTCCTCTGGTAGGCTCTTGTTATTGCGTCTCAGCAGGCCACGGTATTGTTCTAAAGCCGCAGACAAGACACTATCATTTTGGTCAAACCAATCCTCGTTAATTCTCTTTTTTGGGCCTAGTACTTCCGTGGCAACTTTTAGAACAGAGGAAGATATATTTTGCCACTGCGTTAATAGATCACCGTCTTTGACGTCAAATGCTGTTAATATATCAGCCAGGTTACCTTGATACTGTCCCCGTACCTCTGGATCACTCAATCTATCTAAGTTGAGAGATTTTGGCTTGGGTTTGATAGATCTACGGGGCAAGTATAGACGTAGTTTGAGCTTAGTCATTAGAAGTCTGTGGTCCGTCCAGCAATTAGCGCCACGCATTACGCGGGTAATGTGCACCTGGGGTATGTCTCTTCGTCGGGTAATAACATAGTCTATTAAGTGCCAGTGCTTGGAACGAGGGTGCATCCATGTAGTCTTATATTTATCGGGCAGTCTAAATAGCGTGTTGGTAATGGTTAGATCAAATTGTGCACATAAAGTAAGAAGTAACAGTCCATTACTATTCATGGCGCCCACACCATTTTTACCAAGCACACGCGGCCACAAATCATGTTCTCGACCAACCCTCGCATTAAAGTCGCCTAGTAATAAAATTTGCTCCCTGGGGCGAATTCGGCTAAGGCATTGACAGAGTTCTTCATAAAATTGGTCTTTCACGCTATCTTCGTTACTCATTGTTGGCGCATAAACGCTAATAACATTCAGGTAATTATTATTCTCCAGGTGAAGACGCAGCGTGATGGTGCGGTCCGAAATGTATTGTGGACATTCTGGTAATTTTTTGGCAATAGATGTCTTAATGGCAAACCCTACACCAGCTTGCCTGGGTTCAGCCTGGGGCCGTCCTTTCCAGAAAAACGTGTAACCACCTCCGATTTCCTCAAGCTCACCTTGATCAGCTATACGGGTTTCACTGAGGGCAGCCACGTCAATATTGTAGCGACCAAGTTCACGAGCAACTATGGCAGTCTTACGTTCCGGACATAGGTTGCCATCATTGTCAATTAGTGTGCGCACATTCCAGGCGCCAAATGTCATAGTTGATGTTTTTATATTTTTCTTGTACTTTCGACCGCGAAGAGTGGGGTGCCTGAGCAGCCGCGGTTGCTACCCCCCCAGTATGAAGGGCGAACTTTTTTTAAGGACACCTTTTCTAGCCCCCTCCCCGGCTGAGCGGGGGAAGCAGTGCCTCCCTAAATAGGGCTGCTTCGTCACCTAAAGTGCTGCCCAATCTACACTGTCGCCCAATGCAGTACAGAAACGACCACTCTCCTTAGGCCGCCTACGTGCAGGTTTTGGACAAAGCCGAGTGTGCACCACTACCCGACCTCTCTACCGCCGCCTATCGCCGCAGGACTTGTCATGCTCGGAGTCCGGAAAGCGGAAGCAGTCAGATGCGCGTGACATATTGAAGTGCGTAAGTAGTTGCGCTGTTACAGACGCACTCTCTCGTCCTTGCCCTCATGGATCCGATGGAGCGGATAGCCGCTACGACCGGGGGAGGGTTCGGATGCAGTCTCTGGCCGACAGTTTCTTCTGACCTCTACCGTCGCCCTCGGCATTCAACGATGCCTTGCTGACTCGCCATCTCCGCCAATATTATTTGCATATCTGCATTGTTTGCCTTTGATACCGAGTCAGTCTTAGTACACTATGCGGTAGGTTTCCGCAGAAAGCCTGTGTGATTCGGCGTTGTTGCTCGCTTAGCACCACCCGGGGGACACGTGTAGGGTAGACCTAGAAAAAGGTGGTAAGTCCTACGGACGTGAGCAACCCGCCCCCCTATCTACTATCAATACTTTGTATTCAATTAAAAAAATAAAAAATAACAATAGTAAGTACCTTAGTACATAATATTTAAAGTCAGTCTGAATAACCATAACAATATATTTTTAGGCATTATCATAATAATACGTACGATTTCGTCGGATAGGCCGATCAGTTTCAGTCTCATCAGGAGACCATGCTCAGGGTGTCAGGGTTAATGCAAGATAACTACGCCGCGGTAAGGTTCTAGGTCCTCTAAAATCTACTCGAAAGATAAACTCAAACACAAATACTACTCAAAACATAATATATACTGAAAGATAAATTCAAAACAAACATACAACTCGAAACAAAAATACAACTCGAAACAAAAATACAACACGAAACAAAAATAAACTTCGTAGAATTAACAAGGCTTTGATTTTTTATAGTAACAGACCAGTAACAATACTTTATCTCTTAGATATAATAGCTAACAATTATGACTGTATTAACTGCAATATAAAATGCAAGGAATAATTCGGTGTTAATTAGGAACATAAATTACGACTTTGATTTACATTTACCCAATAAAAAAATATTCCAAAATCCGTAGCATCTTCGAGATCAAGATAATTTATAATTCATAAAGTACTTAGTTTCAAAAACACCTAAGTAATTTAAGTTCGTAATCTGATTATAAAATAAAAAAATAATCTTAAACTTAATAGTAGGCTTTTTATTTCTTTGGCTTTTGAACGTAATGGCTAAGAGCGTAATGACAAGACGAGCAATGTTAAATTATAATTTTTGCTAAATAAGAAGTTAATAGGTAAAACGCCACACATTTATCGTTGGGCACCAGGGTCTAATAAATGCATAAATTAGAATTTACTTATGGTTGATCATTTTACAGTTATACGTTCAAACGGAATGACATTGTAATGGATTGCTGGCGGGGAGTCGAACCCCGGACTCTCGTGGCGGGAGCACGCCGAGAGTGAATCCTACATTTCCTTCCGCCGGAGGGGCTTAGAAGGTTTCCTAGCTAGCTCAGCGTTAGAAGGGTTAGCCACGGGTATGCGGCAAATAAACACAGGTATACAATTATTGTACGGACGGGTCTTTTACGCCCCTTTATTGAAAATAAGTACTAAGCTACGTCTACGGTGGCGTGACGAGAGTGATCGTGGGGTTACTACGGAAACGGAATACGGCCCTACGTGAACAGTTCCAGGGGAACGGAGGTCTCAGACGAGCGAGTGCGGGGCATGCCCGCACGGTCACAGCTACGGTAAGAGAACACTCCACTAATCTACAGACAGGGAAACCCAGGTGAGCAGCTCTCGGTGGAGCCCGCACTGCTCCAACCTGAGGATACCTGTCTATACCGATACAATGTACCCACAACCACTAAATCACGCCCGGCTACGGGATCTACGACTACCGCGGATTGACTCAAACGTCCCTAAAGGTGGCCACTGACGATCAGTTTTTCCCATCAGTTGAACTGACGTCAGTCCAAAATTTGTTCGTGAATGTCAAATCGTCACTCCAGAGTTTTAACTGACGGCGCGACACGTAAAGCCGGCGCGTCGCGCCAAACTGACCGTGAGTGTGTGATCGTCACTCCAATCGGGTCAGTTCGAATTTCTCCAATGAATATATTGATCCTTAGCACCATACAATAAAGTTCAAAATTGATTGTTTCGCGTCAGTTCGAACTTCTCCAATGAATATTGATCCTTAGAGCCAAACACTAAAGTTCAAAATTGATTGTACCGACCGGTCGAGACTGACGAGCCGGCGTGACGCCAGTGAATGGGGAAATCTGTTTGGCGTAAAACCATTTGCAGTGACGCCACAGTTTTAAGCTGGCCACTGACGATCAGTTTTGCGCGTCAGTCCAGGCGTAAAACTGTGGCGTCACTCGAAATGGTTTTCTATCACCGGCGGAAAGATTTTCATCCTGTCGCCTCCCTCGCAGACGGCGCGCGTGAAATTAATTTTCTGCACTTTAATAGCGCTTGACAATTTATTCCAATCCTTGCATTGCAAGACATGGATTGGCGGGATATCGCGTTTGCGTTTCGCGGGCTCCTCCTGGCTCGACTTGGGCCTTGGAGTGTTAGGGCGCTGACCGTTGTCAGCCTTGGCGGCTTTCGACGCGGGTGGTGACGACGGCGCGGTTTTGCGTTGTCGCTTGCCGGTGCGAGATACGATCGTGTAGTCGGAGTCAGACGAAGCTGAGTCCGACGACGAGTCGTAGTCTGACACTGACGGGCAGACATCCATATCAACCGGGTCGATATGGGACGAGGCGGTTTTAGTTACCGGAAGGGTAACATCTGGCGACGCGGGGTTGTCGTAAACGACAACCATCGGTTGCGCAGAAGGCGGCTTAATCGCGACGAACGCGGAAACGGTCTGCGCTGAAGGCGCTGAGGACGCGGACGTAGGTTGTGCATAAGGCACCGGACGGAGTTGCGCTGAAGGCGCTTTGCACGCGGACGCGGCGGGTTGCGCAGAAGGCGCTAGATTCGCGGCGGCGGGTTGCGTTGAAGGCGCAGAGGAGGCATTAGTTGAATGGATGCGGCTCCTAATGAGCTCGACCGCGTCGGGTTGCTCCAGCAAAGCCGAGAGCTCCCCGACGTCCATTGTGGCGGAGTGCAATGCACACAATGGGTGAGTTGGCGTCAGACCCTCCCTGCCTGTGAAGCAGGGAGGCGTGAGTAAGAGGGGAACCTACTGCCTGAATGGCCCTAGGTGAGTCCACCGATGAAATTCAATTCACCGTTGGGTGTGTACCTAGACTGGTTAGTGTGGTTAGTAAGTTGTGAGTATAACTAGTAGACCCCCCAAGGCCAGGGACTCACACTCTTCCGGAGTGTTTTCCCCCCAAGAGGGTAAGGAGGGCAGCCGGGTCAGTGCCCCAACTGGCTTCGTTGGCACCGTTAAGTATCCACCAGTTGGCTACTAAAATCGTAGTCTTGCTTTGACGTTTTGGTGTTGTCTATAATGAAATAGAGATCTTGACGTCTTGTCCGAAATGAGCACCAATTGACGACTTGACGATAATGAAAGGGCGACCCCGCAATAACAATTGCGCCGGTGCGCCTTGAGAGCAGGGACTGAATAACCCAAAAATTAAGGTACCTTTATATAGCGGTATGGCGTCATACCGAAAAATAGCGGTTACCAGAATATTCCGATATCCAAATTTATATCGGTACCGTAATTTTGAGTTTTTAAATAATAAAGGTTTATTTCGGTATGAAAGAGACGGCTAACAACCGTTTCAAGCATAAGCGACTACTGGTTTGCTTAGAAAGCTTTAGTTTGGATTGTTCTCGTGGTCAAAACACGTGCGCCGCGCATAGGTGTCTAAGTAATTTTTTTCTTGTGGATAACAATGTCAAAAACACACGAAAAGATATAATATCAGCAACAGGTAAGTAGATACTTAAGTAAATTCCTTTAACTAGATACTTACTTATTGTAATAAACACAACAAATACTTAGTGTAATATTTTCGTTATTTTTCATTAAAATTATGTGATATGTTTTCCATTTGTTTCTGGCTATTGCAACCATCCAGCACAATAGAACAGTTACGTAATTATATTTATTTAAGTAGAACCACAGAATAATATTGTAGAACAATGCAACTGCCGTGCACACGGACTTTTAAAAGTACGCTTGCTGGTAGGTATATTAACGCCAACTCAAGCTAGTGTCTGCTAATAAGCGGACGGACTTTTATTTATCCCATAACCGATTCATTGCGTATCCCACTTTTAATGACTTTTGTGCATTGCGGCTAACAAATATTCTGTGGCGCCTCCGGGCGTCAGCCGCCACCCATTAAAGTGACGCGCTTGCGCGTCTTCAGCCATGAGTGAACATATTTTGTTTTTGTTATGATTTTGGCTTGTTTACACGTGATTACATTCAGTCGGCATCGGATGTCAAACGTGAAGGGTTTGCTAATTCGTTTAGTGTATTGTAAAGTGACTTATCTACGCGATTTTGCTGGAATGGCTGCTAAGTGATTTATTTGGATCAGTGGTTGTAAACCTTTTGTGTATTTTTAGTAAAAGTTTACAAAAGAGTGTGAAAGGAGTACCTTTATTTAGGTTCTATACCGAAGTGTTGCGATGCAGTCACTATAACGAGTCAAAATATAAAAAAAAAATAAAAAATACGCATGAGTAGGTGTCGGAACTGTTGTTCTCATTGTTAATGAGCAATGTAGTCCAATGAAATGGAAAATGGGTCGTGGTGGTTCAACTTCATATTGAATAATCGCTTGAATTTGCGAATAATCGAACTTACTTATAAAAGCAGTTTTCAATCTAGCCATTTTTAATAGTAGATTGATACACAAGTCGCTAAAATGACATATTAACCTCGTTTTAATTATTTATTTTATTTAATTATTATATATATTTATTATTATTATATTATATTATTATATTTAATTACTTATTTTAACTCCCGAACTTAATTCGATTGCGAAAAAATAAAATAATCCAATACAATATTTAAAATAAATAATGTACGGCCACTCAGGGCTTGTTTATTCCCTTCCGGGCTGTTTGGAACTAATCTCGAAATACCCCATTACTCAATACGACCTAAGATCTAAAAGACCTTTTCTCATATGGAATGAAACCCGAATGGACTAACTACCAAAAAGAGCGGTTCTCAACATATACTATTAAGCCAATAAGACTTAATTTCAAATGAACTGAGTCTCATTGAAACTTATTCCCAAAACGTCTCATTCCCAAAATACACTAAAATATATACACATGGAAATATCAAAACACACGATTCCCATAATGACTAATTTTCAAAACGTCCTAGTCCCAAAATACACTAAATGTTTGATTCAGCAGGTTTGAGTGCAAAAATTGCTGTAAGCACCAGATTAGTTCTCTAAGGCGCGAATTATACAGAGGCGAAGGCGCGGCGCAGGCATCTCGCCGCTTCAAAACGTTTTCATATGAAATGTATGAAGGCGTCGTGTTGTGAATTACACTGAAGCGGCGGCGCAGGTACACCCGCTTTGTTGTTCTGTGCCTGCGCCGCGACTTCGCCTTACGCCTTCTCTGTATAATTCGCGCCTAAAAGTGTCGGATTATGGATTAATAGGTCAAGGATTATAAGACCGCCGGCGGTCGCGAAACAATCGATTTTCAATTGTGTCTGGTTTTACGATCAACAAAGGGTTAAGTAAGGCAAATTGGTTTGATTATTGAAGACCAAGGTGAACCGGATCGCAGGGCGAATCGGATCAAGTTAGGAATTTACCTAAAATTAGTATATTTCTTCATTTCGTGTGTAATCCAGAACTTCCAAGTTTTGAAAAAAAAACTGCTTTTTTCGCCAAAACGCAGGTCACCAGGCCTATTGAGAGGCAAACCTAATTTTATAAGTTTTTTTTTGCTACCTAAAGTGTTGAAATTTGACTGATAAGTTTGTCTAGAGAGTATAATAAATGACGGAATTTAGTGTGTTTAGGGACTAGGACGTTTCTAGAATTAGTTTTTATGATAATCGAGTACTTTGATACTAGAATTTAGTGTATTTTGGGAATGAGACGTTTTGGGAATAAGTTTCAATGGGACTCGGTTCATTTGAAATTGAGTCTTATTGAAAATAGTATATATTGAGAACCGCTCTTTTTGGTAGTAAGTCCATTCGAGTTTCATTCCTTATGTGAAACGGTCTTTTAGATCTTAGGTCGTATTAAGTAATAGGTATTTCGAGATTAGTTCCAAACAGCCCGGAAGGGTTTATCTGTTAATTTTCAAACCTTGTCAGCAGCCAGTACATAGGAACCGTTTTATTAAGGTTTGGCTCTTTTTTTTTAAACAAGGAAAAATCCTATTTACGGATACACAGCGGGTCTGGGGAAGCCCGCTGGTTATGTGGCGACTCTCCCCCCAACGCCCGCTTCCCTGTCCAGGTCCGAAGGCCTCGACAGGGACTCGGGTGAAGAGGGGCCTTACCCACTAAAACTCCTTGTACCATCCCATCACTTGTCGTCAGGGTGGTTCGGGACCACGGACAGCAGACTCCAAATTCCACTCTACGACGGCCCGCCAGTGGGGAGGACGCCCAGGATAGTTTGGGCGCCCTCCAGACTCCCATGAGGCTCGTGCAATGCAACTATGGGGTCTCCCACCCCACAGTCACGCAAGCCTCACTGCGATGGAAGGAGGTGGGCAAAATGCCGCCTCCTCCTACCGACTCGCCTGCGTCGGATCGGGTCCGCATGGGTTCTGTGAAACAACCGCTTCACTGAACAAGGCCATGGCCCTCCATGATCTGTCGCTGTCTAGCATGGCTTTTACCACGCTAGGCAGCGAGAGGTCTTCCCCAACGACCGACATCAGACTGTGGCGCTGCGCAGCCCACGACCCGCACTCCTCAAGGGTGTGCGTTTCTGTGTCCTGCGCAGCTCTACAGCTGTGGCATTCTGACGTCGGCTTCCTTCTTGCCACTCGGTGCAGGTAGTGTCCAAAGCATCCATGCCCAGACAGCATCTGCACCAAGTGGAAAGATAGAGTCCCATGTCGCCGCTGTAGCCTTCTTCCCAATTCTGGTTCGGTGGCTCGGCACAACCGGGAGACGTAAGTCGACAAACGCAAATCATCGGCCCATTTGGCCAGCAGCTCTTGGTCAGCCAAATCTCGAGCCCGTTTAAGCTCTTCCCGAGTATGGTTTCTACCCTGTTCTTTAGCCTCTGCCCGCTGTCGGTACAGTTCCGCCAGCTTCACTGCCTCCAACTCCCATGGCGGGATGCCAGCCACCGCACAAGCTGCAGCATGAGACACTGTCCTGTACTCTCTGATGGCCCTCAACGCTATTATCCGCTGTGCGGCACGAAGATGTTGTTTGTTGGTAGCGTTGGGGGCAGTCACCCATAAAGGGGCCCCATAAAGAGCCATCGAGCCCACTACTCTAGCATAAAGCCGGCGAGTCAAAGCGTTCGGCCCACCAACATTCGGCATGTTGCATCCCAAAGCGGATGCCGCACTGACGAGAAGAGGGGAGAGTTCGCGAAAGTGCTCCTCGAAGCGCCAACGCCCGTCCAGAATGAGACCCAGATACTTCATCCGGACCCCAACCCGGATCCTATGCTCGTCTATTTCTAGGTGGGTTCCAGGCGGCAGTCCTCGTCGAGGCCCATGGAAAAGAAGAGCCTCAGTTTTACCGATCGCTATCTCGAGCCCCAACATACGGATTCTGTCCACCACCAGAGATATTATGACGGTGGCCAGTCTCCCTGCCTCTGCGCAATTTCCGCCCCGGGCCGTGATCAGAGTATCATCTGCATAACAGATTACATCGGCCCGTGGGCCTACCCAAACCTTAAACAAACCTGTTTCTAAAAAAACAAAATGGGTTTTGAATCAATTAAACGGTTTAAAGATGTTTTTTTCTTTTTATAAGTACCTAAACACAACGGGACAACGCGAGCGCGCGAGTGGCAAAGCGAATAGCGACCTTCCATACGTAGGCATGAATTCTATTTGCCTGAAATACCGCTCTCCCAAAGCGAGCGCGCGAGTTTTAAATCGACTAGCGAGCTTATGTCTACACACGAAAGGTTGCCATTAGCCTAATCGCCTCGCCAGCAGTAAATACATTTCGCAGCTTTGGATTAAACCGGTTTATTTAGGTTTTTGAAGCCCTCTCATATACATTGGAAGCAGTTTTTGTAAAAACCTTAATCAATAACCGGGATTTTTTAAACCGGTTCCAAGCCCTATCGTCACTAATTCAATTTATAATTAGAAAATATTAATAAAAGAAAGATGGCGAGCCAGTTTAAACCTTTACATCGTTGTTCCATAATAAGTCTTAACGCGTCAAAAACGTATGCCGCATAATCGCGTTTATCGTCCGGCATAGAAAAACGCGTAGCGAATTATTTATAACATCAAGCAAATCCGCAATATAATGAAAGTTCTGCTAATTAGAACTCTCTAAAAAGTAATTTTACAAAGTTTCAGTGGAATTTTCTTTATGACGCTAAGTATGTGGCGTCATACGCCATACACAAAAGAAGTAAAATTAGGGAACAAAAGGTTTGCAACCACTGAAGTTTTTTAACTGGCACTATCTCTTAAAACGATCCATACAGGCATAATCTACGTGTCAAATAATGTAAGTTCTGTTAATTAGAACTCTCTAAATAGTCATTCTATAGAATTTCAGAGGAATTATTTATGACGCCATTTGGCGTCAAACGCCATACGTAAAAGATATCAATGACGGTCCATGGTGTCATACGCAATGAATCGGTATGCATGGCAAATGGCAACACGTAATGATGGACTTATTATACTAGTGCAGTAAGTTGGTTTTCACAGACGAGTAGACTAATGTAAAGCTTACTATTGACATGAGTTTGTAAATACCAATTTCCGCATTAGTGTAAAATGATGTTTACACGCGCACATTTTTTACACATTTTTGCGCGCGACACGCAACAAAAACAGGTTTTTACTCGTCGCCTCGCAAGCAAAAGCAAGTCTCACCCCTCACCCTGCGCCCCGCAACTGTCAATGCAACGTTTTTCGGTACCGATATCGCATAAATAAAGGTTAAATAACGGTAAAGCCTTACCTTTATTTTATTAAGGTACACTTATTTTTTACCGGTAACGTAACCTTATACCGTAACCGCTTTCAGTCCCTGCTTGAGAGCGACGAGCTGTGTGAGCGAGACACACAGCGAGAGAGCGGTCGGCGAACCGACCGGCAGCGGAGCGGGAGCGCGCGAGCGCGACACGGACGGCGAGCGGGCGGAGCGAGCGAGACGTGCGTGCGGCACGGCAGTAGAGATGTGTAAGCACTGCGAGTAATGCATTACGCGTAATATAACACGACCGCGTACTGTAACAGTACGTATTACCCGGCAAAATTTAGCATGACACATGACACTATACATGTCATTATGACTTCAGCCCGCTCGCTCGGTGCCAGCCGGCACTGCCATGAACGCTATGCGTTCTGTTTATGGCTTACATTTCTTTGACACCGCTCCCCGTAGGTCGTAAATATATCATAACATTCGCGCGCTTTCTTTCGTCTATTTGAGTTCATAGTCCGTGTTTTTGATAGTCCCCACGTCTTTTTAGTTAAAAGTTTAATACTAAAACATATTGCCTTGTTAAAAAAAATAGTCCTATTCTTAAAACAAAAAAAATGTCCCAATAATTGTTTAAAAAGTAGTAATTAAAAATATAAATTTATTACAAAAAAATTTAAAAAAAAAACAAAAACACAAAAAACAAATAAATACATTTTGTAGATAAATGTAATAAAACTAAGTACCTAATTAATTTTTATTAAAAACAAATCATTGTTTTATACAATAATAAAAGGTCATAAAACTATCTATTTCTATCACATTGCACCTGAACATTCAGTACAATAACACAATGACATAGGTGATAGCAGGCTATGTAGGCATTCTAGGCAATCTAAGCATTATAGGGCATCTCTCTCAGGTAGGTCATGTTTAGCGTACTGGGTAATGCTGTAATGCCATATTACGCGGTACGAAATGTCATGACATATGGCAGTACTCCATGGAGTACTGTTTTGCGCATGTCTACACGGCAGCTAGCGCGAGACTGGATGTGACCGCGAGCTGCGTGCGCGGGCGCTTTTTATAAGGCTCGCGGCTGTGACGTCACGCAGCTGCCCGGCTATGCGATTCTCAAAGCGACACATAGACGCTGCGCGCATGGCTGTGATCTGCTGTCTCTTTCCAATTCTATGAATATGAAATAGACAGAGTCATTTCTCAGCGCTGCGGCAGCCGCTGCTACCAAGACTTTAACTTAGAGAATCACACTGCGGTATCTCTGTTCCTTGCGCGGCGTGTGGCGTGGCGTCGCAACATAAAGTAGTGACAAAATGCTGCGAACGAAAGTTGGTTAAAAAAATATCAATATCAAACGTCTTTCTCCCAGTGATCACGGTCGACGAATGAAGGCAGGCCGGTGGGCGGGTGTTTAGTGAGGTTTCGGCAGGTCACGGCACAATCAAACGTGAATTTAAAATTTTCAAAAGTCGATTTGGCATCGTGAACTGAATGACGGATTTACGGTGACAAAACTTTAAATTGAATTATTTTCCAAAATATTAATTATTTTTAATTATTATATCTATTAACTTAATGGGACATTCATCAAGTCACAGTGATTTTATTTGTGTTTTGGTTCTAGTAGTAGTTTTATTTTTATAATTATGTTATTATAAGGAGCCCAGTTGGCTTCAAGCGTCTGAGTGACATTTTTCATATAGAAATGAAATTATGTTTTCTGAACGTTAGACCATAAGTATTTATAACAAACATTACACACCCAATCATACTATGGCGATGAAAACATAAGTCACGGAAATGAAACACCTGACCACGGCAATGAAACTAAACTGTTTTACAAGATTTTTTTTTTCATTACCGTGTCTGTTTTTATTGCCATAGCAAATTTTGGCTACGGAAACCACGGCAATGAAAACACGGCGATGAAAATCAAGGCAAAAATATAAAATAACAAGAAATCTATTAATAATTCGAAGTAATGAACACTTCACAAACAAACATAAGAGAAATAGTGTTCTATCGAATGCTTAATCAAGAGGTCAAACTTATTCAAGTAGAAGTTATACCTATCCACGGAGATGAAAGAAAAAGTGTCCAGTAAAATAATAAATGGAATACTTAATTTATGGCGCCAAAACGCAGGCACGTCTGTATGTTCTTCCACGTCGAGCACTTAAGCGGCACTGATATGCAACGTTTAGCGCACAGGGGGGAGGACACAATTCGTTAGATAAAACAATATTCTTAAACATGTTTAGGACACGGCGATGACAGATAGTTCTGTGACAAATGAATTTTTATTTACCATTCGTTGCATTGTTTAAATATTTGAATAAATGTATTCCGTAACAATACTTTTATTATTAGCGTATCATATAAAATTAGGTTTTAATATAAATAACCCGTAGATTAAATGTTTTCAATGAGGTATAATGCATCAAGGTGTCATGTGGACAAACACAGCAATGAAAGATTTCGAAGTTTAATTAATTTTTTTGGAGTACCTATTAATCCTATTAATAAAATATTTAGTGCCACACATAGATGACTATTTCACCTAACCAGTAAAAATGTTAGAACATTATAACTATGTTTTTAGTACCGATTTCATCGATGCCACGTAATTTTTGGTCCTGGGAAATTCACCCATTTATAGGTTTATTTTCTTTAGTTTTACTTCTTTCTTCGTTTCTTTACTTTTGTTTTGTTTCAATAAATCTCACAATATATGTTAACTATATTACCAACTCAAATAAGACGAGCACAAGATGAGAGATAATAATTATTTAACTAAATAATAACAGATAAAGTGTACAGATTATCTTTTCAAAATTAAGCAAAAAAAGTCCGCTCCTGCCGGTCTGCAAGCCGTTTTTATTCCTTCAGCCGCCTGCCCCTTCTAGCCTTGTCTCCCGTCGATCATCCCCGCTCCGACATGGGTAGACCTGACAACCGACGGCGCGTGTCGAGAAGCATGGTTTCGATGTATGGGTTGACAATAAATTGCCAACACGGCCAGCGTGGTGTCGGTCCCTGGCACCTCACGAGTCTGGATAAAACACTGAAAACAATCAATTCTTTAGTACTTTTATCAAGTATTAGTATGCAGTTGTACCTAGGTAATGCGGTCATTATTTTCATGAGTAGGTACACTAAGTATAACTATGGATTTACTTATCATGAGGATTTTATAGTTCTAGAACTATCCGCACTTAAAGGGTCTTTGCCACACTTAAGAGACCAGATTAGTCTTTGAACAAAGATAAACCACTCTCGCTTAAGGGTGGATCCTACAACATTCGATATCAACAATCTACCGTTGATTATTTTTTCGGAGTTTTTCGGCGGTAGTGTTAAAAAAGTATAGACGTGGCTTAGTTTCTCAATTTAAATTTAATTTAATTTAATAACTTTTTTATATTTTTTAAAGTAAAAATACATATTAGTACTTATAAATAACCCGTACTCACGTTATCCTGAGTTTATGTGGCACCACAATCACATAATATAAAAACACCACCGGCCAGTTCATTCACAAGCACAAATCAGTCTTAAAGTACACTTCTAAGCCCAATGGCTCAACTCGCAGACATCCAATCGGCGCAAAGGGACCTCGAAGAGTGTTTCATCAAGAAATTGGGTGAGCTGGAAACCCAGATCCAGAATGCGGGACCTGCCAAGGACACTGTAGCCAGGATAGCAAAGGAATTTCGCACGTTCCGAGAGCTGATGTTTTCAATGCTTAGCCTACTCCGGAAGCAAATTAATGAGTGCTCACGAGTAATCGACGACATGGAGACTAGGAGTCGGCGCAAGGCTCTCATCTTCACAGGCTTTGTTGAGAAGGACAAGGAGGATCCCAAGGCCTGCATATTGGAGATTCTTAATAAAAAATTGGGCTTAACAGACGTTACTGCAGCTTCTATCAAAGTCTGTCATCGACTCGGAGTGGCCAAGCCAGAGCGCCCTAGACTCATCTTGGTAAAGTTTTTTAACGTGGACCACAGGACGGCTGCGTGGAGGGCGAAGTCGGCTTTAAAGGGATCACCGGTCTCGGTTCGGGAGTTCCTGACAAGGACCAGGCAGGCGCTGTTTGGCAGAGCTCGTCACCATTTTGGTATGAAGGCTAGCTGGACGCAGGACGGTGTTATCATTATCAAATCTCCTGATGGAAACCGTCATTAGGTAACATGTTTAGAAGATCTAAACCCCATATTGGCCAAGTTTCCCAGTAAGTCAAGTGAGCCACCAATACGAACCAGGAACAGACCTGAAAAAGATGTGCGTAGTTAGTTGTTGGTCTTGATTTGTTAACATTCATTTAACATTCTTTTTCTTTATTTTTATATTCTTTTAACCTTTCATAAATACTTACTTGCACTTGTCTTGTCAAAGTTAGTTAGTTAGTTAGATAACCTTTATTGTTATTGTTGCTGTCATTACATTTAATCTCTATATGTGTTACCATACCCACAAACTAGATCAGCTTTTTATTTTTCTATTTAGATCTACCAATATAGCACTTTCATTACCTACTTAATTTGTTTTGTAATTTTTTTATCCGAGCATTAAAATTCATAAAAGCTATGCTGACAGCTTTATAGTGTCAGACTTTTTTTTTTGTTTTGTAAAGGATGTCAATGGAATCCGGATCATACAGCCATGTGTTCGATTTTTTTTGCGTGCAAGATTAAGGATTTTGTAAATTTTATTCTTTTTTTCTTTTTAGCTGTTTGTATTATACTTTTATTGTGAATGGTCGGCTGGCGGGTGGTGTAGTGTTCGCCAATCTTGGTATATTGTTTTTTAGTTGTATATTTACATTATTACTATTTTTTTGTTTATCTATTTTGCTATATATATTTATTCTCCATTCTGCTGCTGATTCCACGGACTTATCGAGTAATGCCAGTTTTTCCTCAAGCCTGGTACTCTTGGTGACTTCGTTCGTGAAAACTTTAATCTAAACACAAAAAACTTGTTAAACATCTGTCACATAAACGCTCAAAGCATTCCTAGCCACTACAGTGACTTGGTGGAGGCATTTACTGGCACTAGCGTTCATGCCGTTCTGATTTCCGAGAGTTGGCTCAAACCTCACCTTCTTTCTACCTCCTATCCTCTTTCTGGTTTCATTCTTGTCCAAAATGACAGGATTGGACGGGGAGGGGGTGGCGTGGCCATCTACATACGTAGTGTTTTTCCCTACAAAATTCTTGCTTGTTCAGTCTCAAATCCTTGTCCTTCAGCTGAGTACCTCTTCCTCGAGATCAGTGTTAAAGGGGTTAAGACTCTCCTCGGTGTGGTATACTGTCCTCCGGCTGTGGATTACTTCATGGATCTGGAACTGGTTCTTGAGTCGTTTGGGTCAGAGTATGCGCATTACGTCATCATGGGCGATTTCAACACAGACCTCATCCGTTATTCTCCACGTTCCCGTAAACTCCTTCACATCATTGAAGCTGCTGGCCTTTACGTCCTTCCACTCCAAGCCACCCACTGTAACATTACAGGCGAGGACACCTAGCTAGACCTCATCCTCACATCCAACTCATCTCTTGTTTCCTCTTACGGTCCATGTCCAGCTCCCGGTTTTTCCCATCATGACTTAATTTTCCTCTCTTACATCCTTAAGCCCCCAAAACCTGTTCCTAAAGTGCTGCGTATGCGTTGCTTTGGTCGTATGGATGTAGAAAGATTGCTCAGAGACGCTTCCCAAATCAATTGGGAACACTTAATGACTGTCCCCACGGTCGACGAGAAGGTTGGTATCTTTAACCAGGCAATCCTCTCACTTTATGATGTGCATGCTCCTGTTAAGTCAGTTAAGCTAAAGCGTCCACCTGCCCCTTGGCTGACCAGAGGGATTCGTATGGCGATGAGACGTAGAAATCGGGCTTTTCGAAAATTTAAAAGAGAGCGGTCTGAGGGTAATTGGTGTCTTTACAAGTCTGCAAGAAACCTATGCAATCAGATGATACGCAACGCTAAACGCCGACACATTCATGAAAATATCTCAATGTCCTCCCCCACTAATATCTGGAAGTTCTTTGGAAGCCTTGGTATTGGCAAGGCCCGTAGTGTTGTTCTGCCTAACACAATCGTGTTGGATGATTTAAATCGTCATTTCACCACCACTGTTAGTATAGATCATTCAACCATTTGTCAAACGGTAGATTACATTGCGGGTCTACCTCGTCGCATTACTGACTCTTTTCATTTTTCTCCTGTTACTGTGGATGAAATCAAAAAGATTATCCTCTCCATCAAATCCGGAGCCCTAGGACATGATGGCATCAGTCGTCGTATGATTGTCTCTATCCTAGATCACGTTATTTTTCCAATTACCCACATCATCAACTTTTCCTTTGACTCTGGTCAATTCCCTTCCCAATGGCGTAAGGCTTATGTCCGTCCTTTACCCAAAATCTCCAATCCGTCCCATCCAACCCATTTTCGACCCATATCCATTCTTCCGTTCCTGTCCAAGGCAATCGAGGTCTGTGTCCAAAAGCAACTTGCAAGATTCATTTACCAAAATAACCTCGTTGTTCCTCTGCAATCTGGTTTTAGGCCTGGGCACAGCACAGTTTCCGCTCTCCTGAATTATTGGTTTCATCTGAGGTAAAGGAATGGTTCACCTCTTATCTTCAAGAGCGTCAGCAGTCGGTCCGCATTGATGAGACATCATCAAATTGGCGTAACCTGAATGCTGGTGTTCCACAAGGCGGTATTCTTTCTCCATTATTATTTTCAATATTCATCAACTTTATTACCCATCACCTTCAGTGTGCGTATCATCTGTACGCCGATGACCTTCAGCTTTACACCCAAACACGTGTAGATGACTTATCAGACGCTATTATTAATATAAATCGGGACTTGGAAGCTGTTAACGACTGGTCTCGTAGGTTTGGTGTGGCTGTAAACCCTACAAAATGTCAGGCGATAATTGTTGGCAGCTTGCGAATGACGAATAAAGTGAGAATTAACTCTGTTGCTCCTATAATATTTGATGGTACGGTCATACCATTTAGCACGACCGTTAAAAATCTCGGCTTACATCTGGATAATACACTCAGCTGGCATTCTCAGGTTGCTAGTGTCTGTAAAAAAGTTACTTGGACTCTGCGCTCCTTAAATCGTCTGAGGAACTTTTTACCGTTCAAGACAAAAGTAATGCTTGCGCAGACTTTAATTTTTCCTATGATTGACTATGGTGACGTATGTTATTACGATCTTAATTCAGTCTTGCTGGATAAGCTTGACAGACTGCTCAATAACAGTATCAGATTCATTTGCAACCTGAAGAAGTACGACCACATCTCACAGCATAGGTCTGAGTTAAAATGGTTGCCCATTCGCCAGCGGAGGTGTTGGCGCGCCCTTACCACACTTTTCTCCTTCCTAAATTCTCCTAATGCTCCTTCCTATCTTACTCCCCATTTTCAATATCTTTGCACCTCTCATGACAGGAATCTCAGATCTTCAAATAATCTTCTCCTTCTCTCTCCTTGCCACTCTTCTGGCTTTGTTCATTCTTCCTTTTATATTCAGTCCATACTGCTCTGGAACGCGCTACCTCAGGAAGTCAGAATGGCTACGACTCGTGACGCTTTTAAAAAGAAAGTCCACATGCTACTTTTTGATAGAACCATGGCAGAATCATCTCGATAACGCCTTTTTTATATATTATTTAGTGTATGTAAGTATATTTATATTATTGTAAAAGTATTTATGTATATTCCTACACTTATGTATATGTTTATTTATATATATATATTTTTATTGTTTTTTTTTACATCTTTTGTCACCGCAGCTAATTGCACCTACCATGTTATCTCTGCACCACCCTATGGTTGACTGGTAGAGAATGCCTTAGGCATTAAGTCCGCCATGTAATATATTGTTGCAAAAGTTTTAATAAATAAAATAAATAAATAAATAGATTATTTATAGAATTTCAGTTTTTTTTAAATTAATTTTAGCTGCAAATAAGGAGTACACAATTATACTAACTAGGTAAGAAAGAATTACATGTGTTTTATCACTCTTTAAAAAAATAAGCTTAAAAACTATGCAAAATGTCATTCAGACGCTTGAAGCCAACTGGGCTCCTTATAATAACATAATTATAAAAAGAAAACTACTACTAGGACCAAAAAAAAATCACTGTGACTTGATGAATGTCCCATTGTCCTAATTAGCCCATGACAATGCAACGAATGGTAAATAAAAATTCATTTGTCACAGAACTATCTGTCATCGCCGTGTCCTAAACATGTTTAAGAATATTGTTTTATCTAACGAATTGTGTCCTCCCCCCTGTGCGCTAAACGTTGCATATCAGTGCCGCTTAAGTGCTCGACGTGGAAGAACATACAGACGTGCCTGCGTTTTGGCGCCATAAATTAAGTATTCCATTTATTATTTTACTGGACACTTTTTCTTTCATCTCCGTGGATAGGTATAACTTATATTTGAATAAGTTTGTCCTCTTGATTAAGCATTCGATAGAACACTATTTCTCTTATGTTTGTTTGTGAAGTGTTCATTACTTCGAATTATTAATAGATTTCTTGTTATTTTATATTTTTGCCTTGATTTTCATCGCCGTGTTTTCATTGCCGTGGTTTCTGTAGCCAAAATTTGCTATGGCAATAAAAACAGACACGGTAATGAAAAAAAAATCTTGTAAAACAGTTTAGTTTCATTGCCGTGGCCAGGTGTTTCATTTCCGTGACTTATGTTTTCATCGCCATAGTATGATTGGGTGTGTAATGTTTGTTATAAATACTTATTGGTCTAACGTTCAGAAAACATAATTTCATTTCTATATGAAAAATGTCATTCAGACGCTTGAAGCCAACTGGGCTCCTTATAATAACATAATTATAAAAATAAAACTACTACTAGAACCAAAAAATAAATAAAATCACTGTGACTTGATGAATGTCCCATTAAGTTAATAGATATAATAATTAAAAATAATTAATATTTTGGAAAATAATTCAATTCAAAGTTTTGTCACCGTAAATCCGTCATTCAGTTCACGATGCCAAATCGACTTTTGAAAATTTTAAATTCACGTTTGATTGTGCCGTGACCTGCCGAAACCTTACTAAACACCCGCCCACCGGCCTGCCTTCATTCGTCGACCGTGATCACTGGGAGAAAAACGTTTGATATTGATATTTTTTTAACCATCTTTCGTTCGCAGCATTTTGTCACTACTTTATGTCATTCCGTTTGAACGTATAACTGTAAAAGGATCAACCATAAGTAAATTCTAATTTATGCATTTATTAGACCCTGGTGCCCAACGATAAATGTGTGGTGTTTTACCTATTAACTTCTTATTTAGCAAAAAATATAATTTAACATTGCTCGTCTTGTCATTACGCTCTTAGTCATTACAACACGGAACCCTTTAAACTTTATCAAAACTAAATAGTTGAAAGCAAAGGAAAAGGAAAGGCAAAGGAGGAAGTAACACTAGACAGAGTTCATTACTCCAATCAGCTGATTGATAGTTTTGTCATAATGTCGATATACTCGTATTATTTTTAAAAGTATGTACTTCCAGAATGCCCGAGATATCAAGAAATGTTTTTATGTGTACCAGCTCACTAAAAGTAAGTGATTTAGGTACGTGATGTTAATGTTACGAATTATTATGAATTTTTTGTTGCGTTTTGTGACTTAGTACAACTTAATAATGTAGCGAATTGTAATAATAGACAGCTAGATTTGGTGTTATGTTCGTCGAGCATAGCGGGAGGGGTGGACGTTACCGCGGCAAACGAAGTCCTGGTACCTATTGATGGGCATCACCCGCCACTCGCGGTGGGTGTTCATCTCGTGGGCCGCAGCGCCGTGGGAGCGCCTCCGCCTTCGCCCGCGACCGCGCCGTCACCCGCGACCACACTCGAAGGGGAATCATATAACTTACCGAGCAAAGTTGCGCAGTATAATTTTACTAGGGCCGATTTCAGTTCCTTGTATTCGTTAATTGAAGAAGTAGATTGGAGTCCATTGTATGGCATGCGAGACCCCGAAAATACCGTCAGATATTTTTACAGTATTATTAACAATCTTGTATCTGAATGCGTACCGAAAAAAATCAGATAGGTATAGTTATCCCGAGTGGTACTCACTGGATATCATTCGAACCATACGTTTAAAAGCGAGACTACATAGAAGATTCAAATCTAGAGGGACGAAAGAGGACTATAAGGTTTTTTCAGAGTGTCGGTCGAAGGTAAAATATATGATAAATGATGCGCATGAGCGTGATAAAGAGACCGTGCATAGAAATTTGACAAAAGACCTAAGGTCGTTTTGGAAATACGTGAAATCCAAAAAAGGTACAGTAAATCGGAAAAAAATAACCAAGGAAGGGAGAGTTTTAACAGAGGGTGAATGTGCAAACGAGTTTGCTTTTTATTTTCGGTCGGTGTACGGCAGAGAGTCCGCGAAACTAGACGTGGACACCGCGGATATGGCTAATGACGCGGGCGCCGCCACCAACGTTCAATTGCCACGTCTTACACTACCAGAGGTACGAGCGGCGCTCGCGCGTCTCCAACCGAAAAGATCGGCGGGGCCGGACGGCATTCCCTCGTTTGTAATTAAGGATTGCGGTATTGTTCTGGCGAAACCACTTCTGCACATATACAATTTGTGTTTGGAGGAGTCATATTTCCCAGAATGCTGGGAAACCACACGAGTGGTACCGATACCTAAAGGGGTCTCTGGTACAGAAGTGAGTGCTTTCAGGCCGGTGGCGATTCTCTCCACTTGTGCAAACGTATTTGAATCGGCTGTGAAAAGTAGTATCCAAAAGCAGCTGTCAGTGTGTCTTTCCGACGCCCAGCACGGGTTCAGACCAGCGCGCAGTACTACTAGCAACCTGCTCAATGCGATGACATATATCATCCCTCATGTTGATGCAGGGATATCATCCCTCATGTTGATGCAGGGGTACAAAAAGCATTCGATATGGTCGATAAAGATATACTACTGTCGAAGTTAGCGGCTATCGGATGCAATAAGAAATTATTATTTTTTCCGCAAGCTACATGAGGGACAGGAAACAGTATGTGGATTTTGGCGGATGCACATCTGAACCTTACTTGACAAGAACGGGGGTAAGTCAAGGATCGAATCTTGGTCCATTGCAGTTTCTCATTTTTATAAACGACCTGCCGGAGGTGGTACAGAGTGCTCGTTGCTTGTTGTTTGCCGAAGACCTCAAGTTGCTCTTGGCGGTTAAAGACAGAAGTGACTGTGGGCGCATGCAGGAGGATATTGGCAGAGTAGTCGAGTGGAGTCATAGGAACAAGCTTCTATTTAATATTGATAAATGCTCATTAATGAGTATCAGTAGATCACGTACACCACTTCACTTTGATTATGAAGTTGATGGCGAAATTTTGAAACGTGCAGACGTGGTCAGGGATCTTGGAGTTAAAATAAACAGCGAATTAACATTCAAGGGACATATTGTGGATATCTGTAAGGGAGCCTACAGGACTTTGGGTTTCGTCTTGCGTCAGGCTCGGGGCTAAACGAATTTAAAAACAGTTTCGGCGCTTTATGATGCTCTTGTTCGGAGTAGACTAGAGTGTACAGCCGTCGTGTGGGCACCGCATGAAACAAAGTACAGTCTCATGTTGGAGCGGATACAAAATAAATTTGTGAGATACTTGTACTGGAGACTATATGGAGTTTACCCCTTCTATCCGTTGTTGTATCCAACTCTATTTGTTTTGGGTATGGTTGGATACGACAAACTGGAAACAAGGCGGGGTCTTGCTCTCGCATATTATATGATAAGAGTATTCCGCGGCAGCATTTCCAACCCGGTAATACTAGAGTCCATGAGGCTGCGGGTGCCGGAAGGGTACGTGGCACGAAGGCGGCGTCCGAAGTTATTCGCGGTTTCAATAGCGAGAACTAATTTGTTGGCTAAATGTTCTTTGACAAGGGCGTTACGCACTTTAAATCTATAGTTGCCGAAAGAATTGACTTGTTTTTTTGTTCAGTACCAGATTTTAAAAGAGCTGTATTAACAGAACTTTGTTATGGAAATGGCTAGTTATTTTTAATTGTGTTTAATTTGTGTAGGTGATTTTAATGACGATTTTTTTTTGTTTTTGATTGTAATAACAATGTTTAATAATAGTTATGTTTAGTATTACTTACACTATTGCATTAGGATTAAGTCCTGTATAGATAGTTGTAATTTGTATTTGAAATAAATAAATAAAATAAATAAATAAATAGTAGTTGAAATACCGGAATTTTCATTTCCTTCCCTAATTGTCACTTACTTGTTCAAATGTTATAAAACTTGTAACAGATTTATAGGCACATCCTTAAAACAGTATGTAAATAATCGGCTACTGAATCGATTCCAGTCAAAAAAAATATAGGTATTATTTTGTCCTAAAAATAATTTAACTTATTAGAGTTACAGTCACTCTTACGATCAACAGTCGAAACAAACATAAATAAATAAAAAAATAAAACTTAACGCAAGGCAACAAGGCTTTTTAAAATGCATTCCTCCACAAAACAGTTGATCAACAAAATAAACTAATAATAATTAGTTCTATTCCTATGACTTAAAAGTTTTTTTGTTCGAAATCGATTTAAACGAATGCAGTGATGCTCACAGTAACAAAATAGAGACGTGACAATAGTTCCTTACTTTCTTCCGCAAGTTCAAAAACGATAGGAAAAAGCGAGACGCCGCTCGTCGGTCGGCCGGCGAAAGAGCGGCACGCGGCGGTTTACGGAAACAAAAAACTTAAAACATTAGTCATGCGCCGGCTCTATCAAAGGGTGATAGTTTCGCACGTTACGCAAATTTGAGTGACTACTTTCGCGCGCGATGTCTTTTCGTTAAAATAACATTCAATACACTGAAACGGTGAAAATGAGAACCATAGCGGCAATGTTTGGTGGTGATGTGACACAAGCGCGTGTAGAACGTTCAACTATAGGTAGGTACGGTACTAGTGTATTTCACTCTCGCAGGACTATGATAGCCGCTACTCAGCGGCTCCGGAGACCACGGATCCTTTCAGCCGAATACAGCCATTGACAGGGGCAGGGGTACCAAATAGTGCCAATGTCAGCAACTCGATTCTTCTGAGTATGCTGACCGCTGGATCGTTCGCGGCGGACTTGTCCCGTGGTCTACTCGATCACATGAGTTGATGCCTCTGACTTTTTTTGTGGGACATATCAAGTCATTAGTTTATTTTACTGAGACAACAAGTGCTAATGACCGCCTTTGAAACAGTAAAAAATGACACTGAAGTGTTAGTTATGCACGCGAACGCATAAACATTAACAACAATTACTTAAACGGACAATCATAAAGTGCATTAGACAAGTAGGTACGTTGGTGGAAGGAAACATTGAAAACGTTCAGCAGAACGACACGCAGTACTAGTGTTAAATAACCAGTAAGTTGCTACTTGACACTTCATTACATTTGTCGCTGGCATAGGCGCTGTCTGTGTTCAAGTTTGTTGTAATAATATCAGCTCTAACCTAACATTAGCTGTGCAAATTATGCAATAATGCTAACCTTACTATTCCGTTATGATATTTCATTGACATTTTACTAGGTACCATATTACTTACACCTACAATATTGATTATTACTCACAGTCGACAGTCGAAAGTATAAAAAGTACATAAGGAAAGAATCGTTATTTATTTACTAGATGTAAACAAGTCAGGCCTTTGCTCAGCAGTGGGGCAGTAAGAGCTAATACATAAAAGTCAACTGCTAAATACGATTCGTATTTCGTGTAACCGTGTAGGTATGCGCCTACGTTTGTCGGCAAATTGTCGGCTCTATTCGGTGCTAAGCGGCATGTGTCTTAGTGTGCGTAGGTAGGTAGGCTAAAAGTTCTAATATACCCATACTGTTTGCTACCGATGAGGATAACTTATATGTTAAATAAACCTTACTTAATTCAATAAAAGTAAAATTATTTTGCTTATTTTATAATTAAAACAAAATATTCTAATTGGAGTATCTGAGGATAAACGTTAATTCTGTTACATGTTGTATATTGTATAAGCTGATTTTGGTTAATCTTCATCAAAATTATCGATTTGTCGAATTTCATAACGGAACATCCCTACCGCAGAGCGACACCTACCGTGGGGTAGGTAAAACTTAATCTAATTGTTCTTAGTACACTTAATAATATTCTTAATTAAAAAGTTTTGCTTTTCAAGGTTAGATGGCGTAACTTGAGCAACAGCTCAAAGTTTTGTATGAAATAGTGTTTTAGCCGCTCTATTACTATTTAAATCTCTTTGGAACATATCAATATTGTGCAACTGTCAAACTGTAAACGAAATTAGGGAAAATAGAAATAGGTCCTGAAACAAAAATACCAATTTTTTAATTTTTTGGTTGTCAAACAAAAGGGCACCGTTTGTGTACGGCTCGGCTTTCTTAACGCCATCTATCGAGCGTTTTTGAACTAATTTATATTTTTTAATATGGGCTGTCAGAATGGGCAATTTTCTGACAGCCCAAATGGGCGATTTTCTGACAGCCCAAATTAAAAAGTAAAAATTAGTTCAAAAACACTCGATAGATGTCGTTTTATGAAAGCTGGGCTACTTATGGGCTGTAATAAATTCTACACTTTTACTTGTCCACCAAAAGAATAAAAAAATAGTATTTACTTCCCTATTTATATTCAGGACATCCAGAACCTATTTCTATTTTGGAATGGAATAAATATTACGTAGCCATACACGTGTTCTTCATGGACTCGCCTTTTACTAACCCTATACTAATCTATGCTAAGCGCCATCTATGAAGTCATTTACGAACCAATTTATTTTTTTTTGTGATCTCGGAAAATCGCCCATTATTTATTATGAAAACCACAGACAACGTATTGAGCTATTTTAGAAACAAACCATCGAGTGGCATAGGTATTAGATAAACACTAGCTAGTCTCTAGTCTGACATTGACAGCTGTCTAAGCCAGCTGGGTCTCATTTGGAGACGTAAAGTTTAAAATTTTTCAACTCATCACTTTTAGTTGATAAGTGTTTAACAGTGTAATTTTTTATATTTAATATTATAAATTTTCCGTACAACTCGTATTTGACAAATAAACACAATGGCACCACCCCCTGCAGCCCCTCCAAAAACTATCCCAAATGTATTGAAATTCGCGTTCGGCGGCCTTGCTGGGTATGATTTTCTTAGATTTATTTTAAGATTAGCTACTACTCGTCCTTTAAATATATGAATGTCATGAACACTGGAACTGTTGTTTAAACTAACTGTATTTTTTATTTTTACGTAATAAACAAACATTTAGAAAAATAATATGATTCGTTATTTATCTAACATATCACCTACTTGTTAGGTAATTTATTAGGAGCAATAGTGTGGTAGTTAATGACCTTTACCTATCTTAAAATATTACTTGATGCTGTTAAATTTACTTCATGAAATTATGTAATAACTTTGCACCATTTTACAATATTCATAATCATGACACAATCTTTAAACTAAGAATATTTTTATTTTTTGTGTTAAGTTAGTTTGGGTTTTTCTTCTTAACTGTTACGTTTTAAGGCAGTAAGTAAGTGTAGTTCTCTACTATCTTTCTCCTATTATGGATTAAAAGGAAAGCGAGAGACTCACAGCTCCTAGGCTTAGCAGCTTGGTTGGTCTCTGTTAGGCTTATATTAGGTATTTTGGTTCTAATTATACAAAGGGAACCTCCGAATTTGGGGGAAAATATTTTATCAAACTTAAATAAGGCCTTATATGGTTTTTACCATATTAGTTTTAGCATGACCAAGATCACAGATAACGAAAAATTGAAAAAAATTGTCTACCTCAGGCGGGAATCGAACCCGCATCCACCGCAATTCGATTCCCGCCTGAGGCAGACATTTTTTTCAACGTTTTGTTATCTTTGTGTTTACTTGAGCGTTTTTTAACGCAAATAATTAAATATTATATGAATGACTAAGATCATTGCAAAGAACAGCTATTCGTAATTGAGCAACTCGGTAATTGCGAAAAACAGACAGCTATTCCAGACAAAATTGCAACTAAGTATTTGACCTAAATGTATAACAGCTGCAATTTCATATTTTATCTATTTATTTATTTCTATTACCTGCTATCTAAAACACCAACATGTACATAACAAAATGAATTTGAAATGCTTGATTACTAGAAAACATTATATAATAAAATAAAATTAAATAACGTCAACAATGTAAACAAATAAATAGTTTTTCTCTACACTTAAAAGGATGGCCCAGTTGCAGAATTTGAAACAACAAGAATGGCTAAGCGTATTAAGATGATATTTTGTAAACAGACATTACCATGCCCCGGACTAAGACACAACAGTCCTATCATCATCCTAATCAGCCCGTGTTAGTCCACTGTTGGACATAGGCCTCTCCTAATGCATGCCACTGAGCCCGATCTTTGGCTCTCCTGGTCCAACTGCTGCCAGCCACCCTGCGTATGGCGTCGCTACACCTAGCCTAGTGTAGACCCAACATGCAGGCAACATTTAAGAATAGAAACGTTAAATCCTTATAATTGTTTGCAGAATGGCAGCATCATGCGTAGTACAACCATTAGATCTGATCAAGACACGCATGCAGTTGGGCGGCGGCGGACGCTCCTCTTTCGCCGTGGCCAGCGAGATCATCGCCAGGGAGGGGCCCCTCGCCCTCTACACCGGTCTCTCGGCTGGTCTAGCCCGACAGGCGTCATACACAACCACCCGTCTTGGAGTGTACACTTACCTTTTCGACACCTACAGAGAGTGAGTGGATGTCTGATTTTATTGATAGTAGTATTATTGATAGTATCTTAACCGCCTCTCTGGTCTAGTGGCTAAGCCACCGGTTTCAGACCCAGAGGTCCCGGGTTCGATTCCCAGCGGGGGGTACATCTTTGTGTGCTCGGTTTGGTTGGTGGTAGGGCTGTTAAGTCTGCCTGGCTAGCTACCACCATCTTATCTAAGTCTGTCGCCATAACAACGATGTTTATAGCATAGTTGTGTTCCGACAGTTAGAGATAAGATAGCCAGTTCCTCAGTGGTTGAGGATTCCGGGTGAAGCGCGCTTCCACCTTCGGCCTTATCGTCACTTACCATTAGGTGAGATGAAGGCCAAGCGCTTACCTATTACCCGTAAAAAAAAAAATTAAGATTTTTAATATTATTTTAATGCAAATTTTTACTAAATTACTTGCTAACAATGCTTAGCAGCTGATCGCAGAATGCCAATAAAAAAAATTACTTCAATCAAAATAATTTATTTTTTAGTTTTCTTAGTTTTATCACATTTCTTAGTTTGTATGTCCATAGAACAGTGTTTGGCAATGAGAAATTAGAAACAAATATTTGTGGATGTAGTGTTTAAAGGTGAAACATGGTGTGAAAGTTTAAATGTTTTATTCATGTGTGTATTCATAATTTATTCTTTAAATTGTTTTCTTTTAATAGTCTGGTAGTCTAACCACCAATTCTATTTTTGTGTTTTTTACGCATGCATACCTATGGCATGACATAAAACCATCGATAACCGGAGCTCTCTACCTAATAATTAGGTAGAACATAATATGAACTTAAAACTAAGTGTTGTCTCATTTAGAGGCTGCCACGAGTGCCACGTACGGCGTGCAATGTGGATTACAGTTTTTTTATAATACTACTTATTTACTACTATTGTTTGTGGGTATCAATGATATATCCGATTCGATTGAGGCAATAAAATTAAATAACAATAATTTACTATAAAAAAACTATAACTTTATTCAATTTTTTATTTTAATTTATTTTATTTCATAAGATACTTACAGCTATTTATTACAGCTTACAGCATTTGCTCTAATCAAACTCAAAACACCTATAAGCTTTAAACTTTAACAAGTTTTCACATATCAATATTATTCATCATCATCATCATCAGCCTATAAACGTCCCACTGCTGGGCACAGGCCTCCCACGTGGCCAATAGCACGTTGGGATATTGGGCCATAACCCACCACGCTGGTCCAATGCGGGTTGGTGGGTTTTAACGACTGCCATCTTACGACAACAACCGGGACCAACGGCTTAACGTGCCTTCCGAAGCACGGAGGAGCTCGAGATGTTTTTTTAAATTTGGTTACCCTATCCAGCGACCCGGGGCATTGCGAAAGTTGTTTAGCGAGCAATATCGCAAGCCGAACGCGCTAGCCGCTGCGCCGAGCTCCTCCTCATCAATATTATTATCATTACATATTACAAAGTAAAGTCGCCGTGTTCCTCTGTCTGTGGCACCACACTATTCTCCTAAACCACGCAATGGATTTTTATGCGGTTTTCACTAAAAGATAAGATTCAAGATTCAAGATTCAATATCATTTATTCAGGTTAGGCCAGGTTTAGGTTACAGCACTTATGAATGTCATTTATGCCATCGGTTCGTAAGTCTAACTATGGGGCGGGAGCCTTGTACTGAGAAGAACCAGCAAGAAACTCAGCAAGGGCATTTCTTTTCTCCCTTTCTTTTACAGTGTCAAATAACTCTATCTTTTAGTGAAAACCGCATAAAAATCCATTGCGTTATCAGTTAAGGATGGTTTATGTATGTATATAAAGTAGGTTATAGTTTTTTTAAGAAGATGCGGTATAAATTAAGTAATCTTCAAGTGCACTACAATGTGTTAACCAGTGGAAAGAAACGTTTTCTGTGGTACGTACTATAAGTAACCATAACAATTAAATTCTTATATAATTTTTCTTTGTACTATACTATTATTTATAATAATAATAATATTAAAACCTTTGTTCAGAAAAAGTTTGTAAGTACATTTTTAAAATAACAATTCAGTAATAAATATCTGTTTGCCCTTTTTTGGCAAAGGCCTCCTCTAGCCTACTCCGTTCTTTCCTATCTTTCGCTATCCTTGTCCCCTCTGATCCCGCCATCTCTTGCAACTCATCCTCCCATCTCTTATAATGTCTCCCTCTCTTCCTCTTATTGTAAATTGGGAACCAGCTCATTATTTTAAGATTTTGCTCCATTTATCTTTTCCTTTCACAGTGTGACCCGCCCATCTCCACTTTAATTTCTTTATTTTTATGCTCACGTCTTCAATTTTTGTTAAAAAAAAGAAACTATTATTTATACTAGTTTTATTTATTTTCTTTTTGACGTGACAACGTCTTATAAATTGGTTTGCCGGGTGACACTTCAAGAAACTGCGTTACGCTCCGCTAACGTTATGCGCTCACAATGAGAGCGAGTGAGAGGCACGCGTCCCTTCCACTCGGGCATGGTTAGCCCGCCTAAGAGCGAGAGAGACAGACATAAAAAGTGAAAGGCACGCGTCCCATGTTTTAAATTGTTACTATTATTTCATCCTTCTTCCTACTATACGAATGAATATTCACATTAAAATTATTTTACCACTCAAAGTCGTTGTCACGTAAAACTTTCGCCCGTATACCGACTTTACAGGCAACCAATTTTTTTTTGCTACTTATAAGGCAGACTGTAACTTAAGTACATAGTTTAATCGTCCTCATAACCAGCAAGGAAATCCTCATGATGCAGGCCTATGCCCAGCAGTGGGACAGTAAATAGGTTATACTTTACTGTATGTCCTTTGAACTAGTATTCATAGCATATTATGCGTCTCCAACTCCATCGACGGACATCGCGACCTCTTTGTTAGCAAGTCATTGTGTGCTAATACAAACATTCAGGCGATTTACTTGATATAAGCAGGTATCCGTTTCCCCCGCCTATGTAGTCTAATGGTTAGACCACCTAAATCAGACGCAGAAGTCCCAGGTTCGATTCGTTTAGATAAGCGTTTTATGTGTACCACCATTCGTTGTAGTGTTTTGTTCTCTAGATTGTATAGTTTCGTTTACCTGTTGAATCTATGTATTATATTTTCCCATGTTATAAACGGTTTTATAATAAGTCCACATTATCAGTACACCCATAGCTTTAAGATTATGTCATGTGTAACTGTTATTTGTGTGTGTACAATAAAGTATTGTCTATCTTCTAGACTCTCTGATATAAGTGTGCATGGGGCTTCATGTGCCTTCCTACGTGACTTGCTTACTTCACTCTCTTAATTCGTCTTCTTTCTTAGATAATGGCTTGGTGTGATAAGCACATTCAGCCAGCCACAGTATCAAGTAAGAGAGATAATAGCAAATATATTATTGGCATACAGTTAGATGAGTGATAAAATGAATGTTTAATAGTAAATAATGATCCCCCAAACCCCATTACTTTCGGTAAAGATGTGGGAGTGGGACTTTACTGATATCTCATACGGACTTCTTGAGAGAATATGAAAAGTGATGTTGCACTGATTAGTTTTATTTGACAACACTCATGCACGTACAACGGACAATTCTCGGTTAATAATCCACCATTTGGAAAAAATTACAAAACTGCAGACATGACGCTTTAGTTTCCGACCAAGAAGTCTCGTAATCCGTCTTACTTTTTTTTTTTTTTACAAGCGATTAGCACAGTACATTCATACACAGCAGTTTACGACGAATTACGAGCCAGCGAAATCTCGGTGCTGCTTAGAGAATAGAGCCTAAGGCTGAACTTGAGACAATCGTCCTAGTGCGGGTTTTATAAAGCATTCATCCAATTTCCTTTGACGACATGTGGTCGAATGAGCAAATGCCATCTCTGAGGTCTCAGCTTCATTTGCCAGTCACTTTATGGGTGACCAAAGAGCTCCTATGTGCTTCGGAATGCACGTAAAACCGTTGGTCCCGGTTGTTGTCGTAGGATTGCAGTCGTTAAAATCCATCATTCCGCATTATGCCAGCGTTGTTTATATAAGGTGACTGCTAGAAACCGCAAGAAACTTCAAGGGCTGGTCAGGCCAAGTGTTTTAAACATGACAAAAATGGTGTCATTGCAGACTAACGTAGGTACTTACTTATCGCCCTGCTGACGCGAACGGGTCAACAGAGACGGTCGGCCGGCCGGCCGTTGCCCGCGTTTTATAAAAAATCGTTATTTTTAATTGTTTTTCATTTCATTTTTCTTAAGTTATTGCTTTAAAATAAATTAGATACTCAAAGACTATCCAATTAAAATTTACAAATTGAATTATTTAATTAAAAATGAAAAAATAACACGAATTCCTTTTTTGTCATTTTTGTTATGTTTAAAACACTTGACCTGACCAGCCCGGTTTCTAGCAGTCGCCTTATATATTTAATAAACTATTTAACTTTTTTGATATTTACGCCAGGGGGGTGTCACTTCTTAGTTTAGGTACGTTCGGCCGGCGCGCCTCTGGGCAGGCGTTTAGCAGTAGTAGGTTGCCGCTCGCGACGCACGCTCCACGTTGCGTGTAAAACGAACGATCATTTCTGTGATTTTTGTGCACCCAACAATGACTACTAAGCGATCTTATAATCCGTATGAAAGATACTGTTGTGTTTACGGGTGTCTAAATAAAAGAAATAACAATGAATCTGATTTATTTTAATATATACTACCTACTTAAATATATATATCCATGAGTGGAAACCCTGCGCTCCTGACTTCAAATCAATATCGAGTTAGCATTGCTTATCGAAATATGAACGCTCGGGTCACACGATAAGTTTCAATTTCGCGTGAAAGTCGTAAGAGTAGACAATTGTTTTATACCTAAACTTGACTTTAGTTAGAGAGTGAACCTTCTGTACGGTAGTACTATTAGTTATTCTGTGCTTATGCCCAGCAATTGGACGTTTTTGGCGATGATGAAGTAGTAACAATAAACTCTTTTACAGGCAGAACGCGGGTAAGAACGCGTCTTTCGGCGTGAAGATGCTGATGGGCATCGCGGCAGGCGCGGTGGGCGCCTTCGTGGGCACGCCTGCGGAGGTGGCGCTCATCAGGATGACGGCTGACGGTCGGCTGCCGAAAGACCAGCGCAGGAACTACAAGAACGTGTTCGACGCTTTGGCCAGGTAGGTTTATATGTGTGTCTTATTTCAGTCGTGTGCAGTGTGTGGTTCGGTGCATACCTACGTATCGAATTAATAAATACTTTTATTAAAACACGCGCAGCGCGACGCAAGCCGCAGCTTGATTTCCGCCATGAGTGAACCCAAACTTGTGGCGAACGAACTCCTTGCGTTCTTGCAACAAAAGCTGGACGTCATGGATGAGGTGAGTGCTCTGCAGATATGCAAGTCCAGCTTCAGCGAGGACGACGTGGCTGACGCTAAGAAACTACTGTACCAGTCACTCAACAAGAGCGACCAGATGGTGTCCCGTAGACGAGACGGGACTCCGAAGAGCTTGCAGGAGATCATCGACCTGCTGAAACAGACCGACCCCGATGACATGCCGACGTTCGTGGCGAGGGACCTCAACAAGTTGCCTCCCGTGACCTTCAACCATGTCGACGTTACCAGCCTTCTTAAGGATATTGTGATCCTGAAAGCGGGCTTGGCGGAGGTAATGCGAAAATTCCAAGCATCAGAAAATACCGTGTGTGAATTGCGTAAAGAAGTCAATGATTTACGCGAATCACTCGCGGTAAGTAGGTCATCGATCGCGGGCTCTTATGTCAACATTCGACGTGGGGCTTACCTCGATACGAGCACACCAACATCGAGTTGCAAGTCTGCAGTTTCGACGTTGCTGTCTACGCCACGACCCGAACGGAGCCGAGCGCAAGCGGCGCCCCCCGCGCCCCTCGCCGCTGCCGGTGTCACGCTGACGCCGCCGCCGCCGCCCGCGCCGCCTACTGCTGCGCCGCGCGTACCTGTGGCGCCGGCGTGTGCGCCTCTCAGCTGTCGCAGGGATTATGCTACCGTAGTTACAGCTACAGCCGTGGCTCCGCGAGCCGTTGTCCCGGACCATATTGAAGATGATTTCACTGTGGTCCGGCGCAAGAAGGCGCGTCGTGTGAGCCAGAACCGTCGCGGCACCGCACCGACAGGGCCCAACTTCCTGCTGCGTGCTGCGACGCCGACCACGGCCATGTATCTGTCTCGCCTGCACTACACTACTACCGCGCAGGAGATTGCAGACTACATCCAAACGAAGACCAACTTCCTTTTGCGGGTGGAGCAGTTGGAGTCGCGCCACAACACCAGCTTCAAAGCATTTGTGGTGCGAGTCCCATCAGCAAAGTTGGATGCCTTCATGAAGGAGGACTTCTGGCCGAAGGGAGTGGTTTATAGACGTTTTTGTGGAAAAATACCTATAAGTGCCACCGATACGACACAGAAAATGTCCTAATATTAATTTACTAACATAGTAACTATAAGTTTTCATATTTACTAACAAAATTTTATTATTGTATGTATGTTAGTCTGTAAGGTATTTATCTATGGGCCTGCGTTGCCTGATAATAAACGAATAAATAAAAAAAAATAAAAAAATATATTTGGTACACTAACGTACACACGCCAGCTGGTCAAACTATCCAAAACTGACGAATTTAGCTATAATAGATTTGATTTTAATTTCCAAACAAGCGGCCGCTCGCCGTTTTACCCGCGTTTCCCGTTCCCGTGTGAATATCGGGATAAAAAGTATCCTGTGTGTTAATTCAGGTTATAAACTATCTGTATGCCGAATTCCATCCAAATCCATTCAGTAGTTTTTACGTGAAAGAGTAACAAATATCCATACATACTTACAAACTTTCGCGTTTATAATATAAGTAGGATTATAAAGTTCTTAATTTTAAAGAAATTTGACATTTTGTGGTAGATTGAAGTGCTAACGTCCGTACATCATAAAGTTAACATTAATAAAAGAATACAAAAAATTGTTTTATCGTGAAGTTGGGAAATGACTTCGCTCCAACTGAGGTTAAGCGGAAGCAGAGTCCAAATCTAAGGGTGCAGGATCGTGCCACACTAGCTGCCTTTACTATGTCGACCTGCAAATTGCCTTTTTACACCTGTGGACCTAGAATACACGAGATATGTCGCGGACGAGGGACGACAAACCATTTTTGTTGTCATGTTAAGGTTTGTAGACAAAAATACCACAGATAAGCAAAAACTACTATTAAGTCTATTTTGACATATTATGTAGAGTTCTAAGCGCATCCTTGATCATCAAGCGCATCATTGGGTGGTAGAGCCACGCTGCGTTGCCGCACGCATTGGGCCGGCTCGCCCGGTGTAATACCTATTCCTTCCTTAACCCTATTCCTTCCTTAAGGACGGCAATGCGCCTGCGATTCTGCTGGTTTTGCGGGTGTCCATGGGCGGCGGTGATTACTCTCTATCAGGTGAACCGCCTGCTCGTTTGCCCCCTTCTTTTATATAAAAAAATCCAAGTGTCTCTTGTGTCGATAGACATAAGAAATAAATAAATAAAACACGAGAAAACGGGTTAAGAAGAGTTATCGTGTTGTGCATGCTAGGCCGGATGGTCTAAAGGAGCTGATTTACGAGTGCTGTAAAGCATTCCATTTCTCCCAGCCTCTTGAGTAAAAGGTTAGGGCGAGAGTACCCTAAACCGACGAAAATTATCCAACTAATTCTAGGTACTAACATTATAAACGCGAAAGTTTGTAAGTAGGTATGGATGGATGTTTGTTACTCTTTCACGTTAAAACTACTGTGATTTAGATGAAATTCGGCATACAGAATACAGATAGTTTATAATCTGGATTAACACATAGGATACTTTTTATCTCGATAATCCCACGGGAACGGGAACCACGCGGGTGAAACCGCGAGCGGCCGCTAGTAGTTAATAAACCAAAAAAAAGCCGTGCCGTGGTCTCTGTCTGACCCTTCGGAAAACTGTGGAAATATATACAGTCATATTAGTCAGTCAGTCGCTTTACCAGTCTAAAGGTCAAAATCCCTTGCACACCGCGTCGTCTTTTTGGTACGGGCACGCACCCGGGCGGTCGGTGCGCTTCATACGAAAATCGCTGCAAAGTGGTAAAGCGACGGTGACCCCGACCGTACAGCGTACGCACTTACCGAAACTAAAATTTACACTTTAAAAAAAGATTACTGCCCACCTGTTTCTGCGGCATTTTTTTATTTCAGTTTTTTAGTGTTAGGCATTTGGCAAGTCGACATGAACCGTGCTATATTGAAAATACGGGTTGGGCGCGGATTCCCTAAATCGCAATTCGTCTGATTATCTAAATTACCAGTTTCTCATTTCGTACACATCGCAAATCGTCTTAACTTATACCTAGGTACTACTACTATATTGATTTCTAAATATACGCGAATACACAATGAATTGAAACAGTTTACGGGAGCCGCGATTAGCTGTATCTATCTATAAGTATAACTATTATCCCCGAAGGGTTAGTCAGAGACTGAGCAATGAGGACCGCAAAAGCAGTCCTCTGCCATAGTCCACTTTTCACTAAATAGCGACTGCACATGTGCTCAGCGTGACAGGTGGTGAGCCCATCGCCGCTCTATGCTAATAGATGTATGTGTAGTCTTTAGTCCGTTAGTCGCCTTTTGCATGAAAAACATCCTGGTTCGCTTACAGGCAGACGGAGGTGTTGGTCGTACTATTAATTTGTTGCTAGCTTGATACCGTCGTCAAATTTATTATTTGGAGTTTGGACCTCGGTCATTGGATGCGTTTCAACTCACGCCTAATAAACTTACTCTTTAGGTCTGGCATTGTGTTTTGAAATTGCAAACTTAGATCCTAGAGATGAGCTGTTGTTCCGTAATAGTCTAAGATCCGAGTATAGAACGACCTTCACCGGGCCGGTTAATGGATGAAAAGTATTTTATATCAAATTTAATATATTAAAAAATATATTGTGAGTGGGTTGGCTAAGAAATTTCAGTCCAGTACGTATAATTATTAATTTAATATTTTTTTTTTACATTGCACTGGTTTGGTGTGTATGTGTGTTTGTAATTAGATTATCTTTAAATAAACATAAATTTTATTTATTTAACCAGACAGATATTAGTAATTTGCAACAAATTACTAATATTGACTTACCTGTTTACACCTGCCTACCCAATGTTATGACGGGAAAAAAATAGGCTTCATACTTTCGATTGGTACCTATGTATTTTATCTATCATCCAAACCAGTGCAATGTTAAAATATTTTTTTTATTAATTAATCATACTGGACTGAAATTTTTTAGCCAACCCACTCACAATACTTATATTTTTTTAATATATTAAATTTGATATAAAATAATTTTCATCCATTAACCGGCCCGGTGAAGGTCGTTGTATACTCGGATCCTCCACTATAACCAATATCTCATTATAAGGAGTCAAAGGCTTAAAATGTCAGAGTTAATTAAACGAAAGTAAATGAAACAGTTATGCGCTTCATTTTGTTATCCAAATACCATGGTAACATCCGAAAAGTATTTAGTGTATTATTCTTTTCAGTTTAACGTTTGAAACAGGAAACTTTTCACGTTTAATCAAGCTACGTTATCTTTGTTTTATTAATAGTTTTAATTGGCGGATAAAGGTGATGTACTTTTCTTTTACGAATGTACTTTACGTAATCGACGACTGTAGTTTACAATACGATGTTGGACAAACCCATTTGACCTTGCCCATAGCTGCGACAGGGACTTTGCGTTTAGTATCAATAATTGGTCAAAGAATTATCAACCGAAGATAACACATCGATGCCATATTGTTTGTATATTTATTCAAAAATAATCTTGGGTGATTGACGATTCTGAAGTTTACTCACTCATTAGTCTTTACATAATTCCTTCAGGCTAACGTTACGAACCATCGATCAACAATACAACTAGATGTCAGGTCGGCGCTAAAAATGTGTCTCGGTAAATAAGAGCGCACTTGAGAAGTGAGCTCTTTATTATTGATTGTATAATTTGGTAACGACTTATTGTTTTGTAAATGTCGTTACTTCTAAATTATTATAAAGCTGTGGAGTTTCTTGCGCCCGTTCTTCTCCACAGCTAAAAGACGTTCTGAATGGGTAGGGTGGGTGGGTGGGTTCGTTGCCTATCCATCCATCCATAGAAGTAAAATTAAATTTGGATGATTCAAAATACTTATTTTAAGCTTACTGAATAAAGAAATTTTGATTTTTGATTTCTTTAATTTTTGATCTCGACCACGTCCGGTCTTGTGTTGCTCGCTTCCAGCGGCTACCCGTGATCGTCGGTCCGCCTTGTTGTTGGCCTGCCTATACACTGCGTCGCGTGGTTTTACCGGCTCAGTAACATATAATAATATCGATATCACATGTTAAATACCATACATAAAATTATATATTTTTTTTAAATAAATAAATTTTGTTTACGCTCACACCAATTATCTAGACCAAGATGAGTATTCTTGTAAAACTCGTTTATATGGTAAGATAACGGATAAATATACATAAACATAGAAAAAACACCCAGACCCGAAATCAATTTAGAAAAACAGTTTTTCTCTAAATTGACCCGACCAGGGATCGAACCCGGGACCTCAGAGATGGCGACACCATGAAAACCGGTGTACAAACCACTCTACCAAGGAGGTCGTCAAATGTAACGTAACATCCTGCTGCTAATTGGTTGTCATGAAAACGACCTTAATTTGCACGACACCGTATCGCTAGTGACAACGCACTGCACGTACGAAGATAAATTAGCAGTGGCATTTGACGTATGTGTCTATATACATATATCTACATCTGCGGACGAGTGGCTAAGCGCTTAGAGTTTAGAGCTCAGCTCGTTTTAGAGCCCGGGATTTAAATTATGGAGGCCTTTTACCAATAAACTTATAATATAATTTAGAATTTGATAATGAAAATAAACTTCAATTAAAGAATTTGATATGTTTACTAGAAAAAAAACAACCAGACTCAAGAAAGCTCGAACGGGATTCGAACCCGTGACCTTTGGATTGCCGGTCCACTGCTCTAACCGCTAAGCTACCGAGACCCCAGAAGACTCGTTGAATTTTTTCTAGTAGTTGACACGCTGCAAGCCAGCGGTATTACGTCACTGTGAAGTCTACCCTCACATTCGAAAGAAATACTATTACAAGTATTTAACAATCAATAAAGACGTAATTGCTTATAAATATCTTTATTGTTGAAATTTTGCATTCACAATGCTATATAGATATAGGATAAAGTGTTTACTAGAAAAAAACAAAATTGGACTGGCAGTCCAAAGGTCACGGGTTCGAATCCCGTTCGAGATTTCCTGAGACTGGTTGTTTTTTTTCTAGTAAACATTTTATCCTATATAGCATTGTGAATGCAAAATTTCAACATTAAAGATATAAAGAATTTGACTTTGTTATTGTAGCTGATCACCCGTCTCTGTCGTTGTCTGCAGGATAGTAAGAGAGGAGGGTGCGCTGAAGCTGTGGCGTGGCGCCACGCCCACCGTGGCGCGAGCCATGGTCGTCAACGCCGCGCAACTGGGCACATACTCACAGGTAAGCTATGTGTGTAGAGCTGTGTTTCCCAAACATCGTTTTGCTATGACTATTTCCCGATAACGTCGTACTGCTCAATCGCGAAAACTTCTATCACAATTCTTTGTGCAGACATCTAGTGATTAGTGTCACACGATTTTTCATTTTCTAGAGAGAAAGACACCATTGTTATAGTTTTCTCGTTAATCTATCTCAAGAAACTGACTGAGTATGTTTACTGACGTATTAGCTTGCTTTACCGCCATATCAATGCTTCGATGCTATGCAAACTATAGTTTGAGCTAACTCATTTAATTAGTAACTAAAATTAGCACTAGCTACTGTGAACAACCTATATAGAATTTGTTCGCAACAAGCGTAACATTGTTATGTATAATGTATTTATAGATTATACGATTTAAAACCGCAACTAATTTCGCTGTGAACAAGCGATAGTCGTGACCAATTACTGATAACGAGACAGTCACGCACTTTCGACACAGTTGATGTGACCTCACAAGTCAGAGCTGAGAGAATTGGAATTGTGTCACCTTCATAATGTGAAATAATCAAGAGATATGTGATAAATATCTTTCCGACTAATATAAACCTTTTGGCCTTCATCTCTCCTGATGGTACGTTACGATAAGGCTGAATGAAGGTGGAAGTGCGCTTCACCCGGAATCCTCAACCACCGAGGAGCTGGCTATCTTATCTCTAAACTGTCGGGGCACAACAATGCCATTAACGTTGTTGGTATGGCGCCAGACTTTAGATAAAATTGTGGTGGTGGACGAACTTAAGAAGGTTTACGCGTTTCCGTTTCCCATACAAACTTCCAAGTTCAAAATTTTACAAACCAATGAACTAATTTTAACGAAACTTTGCATGCTAAGGTAAAATACAGAGATCTAAATACTTTGTAGAAAACATTTTAATAGAACACGGTTATTTACACAGAGTTATTGCGATTTTAAACTTTTTTAAGTGGACTGTAAATCGCAATAACTCAGCTAAATAAAAGTTTTTTTTTCATAAAATGTCTAATCCAGAAGGGTCGTCCTACACGAGTTCATATTTTAAAATGTGGTTGTGCAAACGGGTTATAGCTTTAGTTCAAACACGAAGGTTTCTACAAGAATTGAAACTATAAAATGAGGTTTAGCAAACGGGATGTAAATGTAATCTTAAAACCCGCGGTGGTCCCCAGGCGAGCGAGATGCTGGCCAGCCACGTGCCGGCGGGCATCCGGCTGCACTTCTGCGCGTCCATGATCTCCGGCCTCATCACCACCATCGCCTCCATGCCCGTAGACATCATCAAGACCAGGTTACATTGTTTATTATTTCTACTGTTTCATTAAAAGTACGCTTACAATATCGTCTAGATAGACAAATAAAGGCCAGCAACGCACCACTATCACACAACTCACCACTATGGCCTGATCACCACCAGCGCATCCATGCCCGTTGACATCATCAAGACCAGGTTTGATTGTTTATTATTTCTACTGTTTCATTAAAAGTACGCTTACAATATCGTCTAGATAGACAAATAAAGGCCAGCAACGCACTTATCACCACTATGGCCTGATCGCCACCATCGCCCCCATGCCCGTCGACATCATCAAGAACAGGTTTGATTGTTTATTATTTTCGTCTGGTATGTGTACCAGAAGGGAAGGCCTTTGACACAGTATAAATATAAGCTAAAGCAGTACAGAAACTAGACCTTTTTGTTGAGATATATACCTACGCGCCAATTGAGCGTTAGGGTTGTCCTCTTATTTTTGTAAAATTGAAAAGTTTTTGTTTAGTTAGCGCTGTATCTCAGGTAGTTAGCGAAGCATTAGGGTTGTCACTTTTAATTTTTATAAAATTAAAAGGTTTTTTTTATTATTTATCAAAACGTTGTTTGGGTTCTATAATGATCAAATAATCGAGTGAATGGACTAGTTTACAAATGTTTAATTAAAAAATCTTCAACATTTTAAGAAGTTTTTAATCTTCGTTAGTTATTATAAATTACTCACTGAAAAATACTTTCGCCTGCTACGACACGTTCGAAAAGCTTTATTATTAAATTTTATAGTGTAAAAAATTCTCATTCTAATGAATAAATTATCGAAAAACATGGACACGGCACGCGCTACTGAGAGAGAGATGTCCGCTTAGGGGCCCTGTAAAGACGTTTGTCTGTGGGCGTGCGTCGTTTCGAGCGTTTGTATGTAGCTTCCTTACTGCCTTAGCTTATATTTATACTGTTCCTTTGACCTGTCCCTATCTACTGACCTCTATAGATAGGGTATCGCAGCTGGAACTACGGGTCCGGCTGTGTTTCTCAGGGGTACTACGGGGTTCCGGTTCAAGCCCCCCGCTGGTTGTGCCTTGACCGGAGCCTCCGGCGGGATCCGGACGTGGGTTGGACTCGTAGTGGCTTGTGGTTAGCTGTAGAGCTTGGGAATGTTCGTTTGTCCTGGTATTGTGTGCCAGGACTTCTAAAACTCGCGCACAGCGAGCGGGGCCTAGTTGCGGTCTCTGTGGGGCCAGAAGCGAAAAGTCCTGCGGGGAACGTGAGTTTCCCTTATAGTTGGCAGCTTTGTCCGGTGGTTCTTATTGGACATTGGTGTTGACATCTCCGGTACTAGTCTAGACAACTAGTAGAGGCGGCCCCCTAGATGCCGTAGCCTCCGGTCCTGCCAGCCGCGTAGGACGTGGGAACTGGATAGGCGCCCGGATGGGTTTCGAGAAGTGAGTGTGCTTACTACTCCGCGACCAAGGTGGACACTTGGGAGTCGACTTTAGAGTCGACGACCCAAGCAGTGGCAACTGTGAGTTGTGCCCTTCGTGCAACGAGAAGTGAGCGAGCTTGACACCTATCTGGACAATAGGCTGTGAACTACACATGTTCACGGGGAAACTCTCCGAGACACTAGTCTTATGAGTACCGAATGAAGAGCGCGCTGCGGGCGGGCACTGATTTGGCGTCAAGACCTAACGCAGATGGTCTCCTGCGCGAGTATTTTGCTGGCGCAGGGAAGTCTGGCACTTCTTGCATAACCTAACGGTTGGTCTCGAGGTGCCAGTACAAATAAAACTTTGTGAAGTAAGGAGAGGGGATGTGCCTTTGATCTGCAGTAAGATAATTAATCAATAATAATATATAAATAAAATTTGTTGACGTTCACACCAATTATCTTACCCAAGATAACTATTGAAATTCGTTAAGGGGCGTTAGGCGGTCAGCGAAAATTTGGATGTTGCGCGGGCCCTCGCGGGTGTTGCGCGGTGCGGGGTCCGCGGTAATTCGTAAGCGCCATTCACATTTATATCAAAGAGTTAATAAAAATGTTTAGTTTTTTGGAAATCCAAATCAGTCAAGAAATCGAAAAGGTAAATACCTATGTGTTTATGATTTTATAGGTATTATTGGTAGGTAGATCTACCTATTAATTAGTTAACTTTAATTATTATTAAAACTAAAGAACTAGAAATTCTGAAGACTTGACAATTTGCGAATCTGACAATTTGCGAATAAACCGAATTATTATTGTAAAACACGGTCGTAATGTGCATTTATATGAAATTTTAGAGGTAACTTCAGGAGTTTTTCTATCAAGCAAAATGTTTCCAATCATTGAAACAACATTTTCAACACATTGAAAATGTCAGTGCGAAATATCTAGAATATTTTGATTAACAGCTAATAGAAAACAGCCAATTTGTCCGTTTTCACCGCTAAGCCCCCTTAATATGGTTAACTAGATAACGGACAACTATACATAAACATAGAAAAACACTTTTAGACCGAGTTGCACCGGCCACGGCCGGTGCAACTCGGTCGTAACGTCGAGTATAAAAGGTATGCGTAGAATGCCTTTACTAAGTAGTTTTGCGTTAAATCCTATCTAAATATGTGTGAATAATGGAACGCAAAAGTTTAAAAGGGTTTTATGTTTTAAGGGTTATAGTTGTCCGTTAAAATAAGTCTAAATATGTGTGCATAGAAAAACACCCAGCCCCGAAATCAATTCAGAAAAACGGTTTTCTCTAAATTGACCCGACCGCGAATTTAACCCGGCCGGGACCTCAGAAATAGCGCGACGCCAGACCCGGAATTTTTCCCTATGTCCTAAGTGATACAGTTCAAAATGTATTGAAGAATTTGTCAATTTGTAGTAGGTTGAAGTGCTGGCGTCTGTAATCATTCACATTAAAAGTATGTTGACATAACATCATCGTCATGGACAACAGCACATGGGGAGATTGGGCCACACCCAGGGCTTGGAACCGGTACCGAAAATACAGGTATTATATCGGTAAGTACCGGTATGTTTCATTTCGGTTCCTGGACTGGATACCGATTTTTCCATGAGTACCGGTATAGTACCTCACAAAAACCGGTATCTATCTGCGACGTTGCCAGTCTGTTTGTCACGTGATATGCATTGCACTCTGTACACTGCGGCCCCTACGGCTGCGGCTGTGCGAAAAAAAAAACAGTTAAAATAACTTTATTTAAAGCATATTGTCAGACTTTTTATACTTGCAGCCTGTGGTGTGACTATACGCAAAGGACTGTCAATGCGCTCAGAGTAAAATACAATAATGCCTTCAGGATGCTGATGAGGCTCCCTAGATACTGCAGTGCATCCGCCATGTTTGCTGAAGCAGGGGTGGATGACTTTCACAGTATCCTAAGAAAGCGGACAGCTTCGATTTTAAGAAGAGTGCGGGGGAGTACCAACAGCATCCTGGCGGTTATAAAGGATAGGCCTGACTGTCCAATATTTTGGCAGTGGATCCAGCAACATATGCGTGGATCCAATAAATATTTAAATTAAATTAAATAAAATAAATTAATGTTGTAATTGCGCCCTTACTAATATAGTTTTTAAGTGTACATACTAACATATTTTATGGATTATGAGATCTGAAATAAAAATAATTGAATTGAATTGAAATGCAGTGCAGTTAGCCAATCCAAGCGCCACTTATTTATCTACTCGGTATCTCTCGCTCGCACTAATGAATTTGGTTACTTGGTACCGGTATTAGTACCGGTATAAGTATCTGTTATATATCTGTATAATACCGGTACTACCTACTACAATTCTACTGAATACCGGTATCGATACCGGTACCTTATTTAAGTCAAAGGTACTGGTAATTGAAAATACCGGTATTCCAAGCCCTGGCCAGTGGCCATACCCCACCAACTGGCCCAATGCGGGTTTGTGGGTTTTAACGAATGTCATCTTACTAGAACAACGGGGACCAACGGCTATACGTGCGCCAATTGTATTATAGCAGTGTTATTACAGGGTTTAGGGTGGATTCGACCAAACTGGAATAAGGTCTTATACCTAGATTAAACGCCGAATATGGATAGACTAATCTCGGAGTAAGTCTTATTCCAGTTTTGTCGAATCCACCCAGAAGCATAAAAACTGAAGGCTTCAAAACGGCGCCGTTTTATAAATTGAGGCAGCTATAATCGTACTCTTTTGCTATTTTACTCATGTCTCTGTTACCAATAAAGTTATTTTTATTTGTTATTTCAATTATACGTTTTCTAATATTTTGCTTCGTAATAACTAAGCGTTTAAGTTGAAGTAGTTTGTTATCACCGGCCGTCGACCCGCGCGTCTGGTTCGTCGTCGATGGCCGTCAGGTTATCGCTGATACCGCTAATGTAGCTATTACGCCACTCACTGTCACTTGACGCACTCATATCGCGTTATGTCACAATCAATGAGATTACATGACACTATAAAAATAGTTTGTTAATGTTGGCAATGCAGGAGCGCCTCGACCTAATATCAACTGTCTGGTTATGACGCCTTGTACACACGCCACGTCAGCAGGTCAATTCTCGTTCCATTTCTCTTTCAATGTTTTCAATTGATTTTAACATTTATCTGTTGGGTTTTCAGTTCAAAGTCGATTACAGAGTTGACATTTTGACATTTTGGGGTAGTTTGACCACGCACGCACTTTATTTTGTTATACCATAAGTGGTAATAGAAATGAAGAAACCGAACCCGTTAAGTTTTATTAAAAATGTGGAACTACTCAGTCTCAAACGGACTTCTTGAGAGAATTTTGAAATGTAATGTTGCACTATTTTAGATACAATTATAAACATACGAGGGGCGTTCAAAATATTCTCGGTATTGATACGTTACAACCTCTTTTATATATATATTTGTTACTGGCCGCTAAGATTCATCCATTGACATTAAAAAAAAGTAAAATTGGAACCGAGATGTTCTTTTGTTTTTCTGCAATTGCCGAACAAACATGAACACCATGAGCGAATTAACCATTTTAACGAAATTAGAGCACCGATCCGTCATAAAATTCTTGACAAAACAGGGTAAAAATCAAAAAACCATAAAAGAGGAAATGGATTGTGTTTACCGTGAGTCTGCTCCTTCTTTATCTACTATTCAAAAATGGTCAAGCGAATTTAAGCGTGGAAGGGAGAGTATTGAAGATGACCCTAGACCTGGCCGGCCTGTAGTGGCTACCTCACAAGAAAATATTGATAAAGTGGAAAAACTTATATTGGAAGACGGCCGAGTGAAGGTAAAATCTATAGCTCAAGTAACCAATCTCTCTATTGGTACCGTACATGACATTATACATGACCATCTTAATATGTCAAAAGTAAGTGCAAGATGGGCTCCGCGAATGCTGACGCTTCTTCAAAAGGATATGCGTGTGGCTTGCTGTTCAGATTTTATCGACCTGTGTGGTGAAAATCCCGATGAGGTGCTGCAAAAAATAGTTACTGGAGATGAAACCTGGGTTCATCATTATGACCCAGAGAGCAAACAGGAGTCCATGCAGTGGCACATTAAGGGTTCAGCTCATCCCAAGAAGTTCAAGGTAATCCCGTCAGCTGGCAAGGTCATGGCCACAATATTTTGGGATTGTGAAGGAGTTTTGCTTATCGATTATAAAGAAAAAGGTGTAAATATCACAGGGCAGTACTACGCTAACGTTATACGTCAATTAAGAGATGCGATCAAAGAAAAGAGGCGAGGAAAGTTAACCAAAGGTGTTCTGCTTCTGCATGACAACGCCCCTGTCCATACTGCTCATATTGCCAAGGCAGCTATTGTTGAATGTGGGTTTGAAACTGTTACTCATCCACCCTATAGTCCGGACTTAGCCCCAAGCGACTTCTTTTTGTTCCCCAATCTTAAAAAGGATCTGCGTGGAATTAAATTTTCTGACGATGAAGCGTTGAAGACGGCCGTGGAGGAGCATTTTTACACCAAAGATAAAAAATATTTTTATGAGGGATTAAAAAAAATAATTGATCGATCTTATAAGTGTATGAACATAGGGGGGGAGTATATTGAAAAATAAAAATATCAAACTTTTCGTACTTGTTTGTTTTTATCCACATACCGAGAATATTTTGAACGCCCCTCGTACATGCAATTTCACGAACAGTTAATAATTCACCATTATTTCACAATAATATTGGACAAAGAACAAATAGAAAATAAAACAAAACTGCAAACATGACGCTTCACTTTCCCGCCAAGAAGGCATTTTAAACTATACAGACAGTGTGACGCCTCACTTTTTTTTTCTTTTCTGTTAATGGAGCTCGATGGCGCAGCGGCTAGCGCGTTCGGCTTGCGATCTTGCCCGCTAAGCAACTTTCGCAATGCCGGATCGCCTGATGGGTGACCAATTAAAAACATCTCGAGCTCCTCCGTGCTTCGGAAGGCACGTTAAGCCGTTGGTTGCGGTTGCTGTCGTAAGATGGCAGTCGTTAAAACCCACCAACCCGCATTGGGCCAGCGTGGTGGGTTATGGCCCAATATCCCCACGTGCTATTGTTCACGTGGGACTCGTGGGACGCCTGTGCCCAGCAGCGGGACGGTTATAAGCTGATGATGATGATGAATGGCTTTGTGCGTTCTGCACATTTAGCCAAGTCATCACATTTTGTCAAGTAATAGAGATAATGGTAAATATTTTCTTTGTTTAGAGTAGATGATAATGAGTGATAATATGAATGTTTACTGATAAATGATATTCCCTCCCAAACCCCTTGAATTTCAGTAAAGTGTTGGACTTTACTGAGATCTCACACGGACTTCTTGAGAGAATTTGAATAATCATAATCAATTGTTTATTTGCTAGAATACATTGAATAAAGTTCTTAAAAATAAGTTCAAGACAATGTATTCAGCCTGCATGCAGGCGTGCAAATATTACATAGTTAATTTGAAATTACATTAATGTTTATTATATATATTTTTACGATAATTATTATAATTATATTAAAATTTAATAAAATTATTACATAGTATTAATTAATTATTTATTGAAATTTAGGTATTCATTAAGGCTATAAAAACAATTCTGCATTAACCAATTACTTAGCTTTTTGTTAAACACATTTGCTTTGAGCACTTTCAGTTCTTCAGGTAATTTGTTATAAACTACTATAGACATATTATAAATATTTCTCTTATATATATCCCTATGGCATGGAGGTTGATATAGTAGGTTTTCAAATTTTTTTTCTTTTCTGTCGTGTGTTGACCTCACTGCGGGTTTTAAAATAATTTGGATGGGTCCTTACAAAAATGCACACTTCTCTAATATACTCGTATAGGCAGTAGAGGCAATAGTGATGTTGCACTGTTTTGTTTTATTTGCCAACACTCATGCACGTTCACGAACACTTAACAGTAGATAATCCACCATTATTTCCTATTATTATTCGACAAAAACATCAACATTGGGTCAACATCCAATTAAAATTAAATGAGCTTAAGCAAATTCTCTCGATCTGCGCGGTTTACTTGCCGTCGCCTGCTAAACTAGATGTTCAGCAACATTTTCTGGACAATGTTGATGCAGTGATGGGCGAGACAGATGTAGTAGTGTTGGGCGATTTTAATTTAGACTTTATTACTTGGAATTGTCAAAACAATTGCACATATATGACACCAACCAATTATGGCAGTAAATTGGGTTATTCATTAACTGATTTTATGTCACTCAATACCCTTTATCGGGCAAATGGCATTACTAATAACGATGGTAGAGTTTTAGACCTTGCTCTTAGCAACATTGAAAATGCGTTTGTTTCGACACCCTCAGATCTGTTAAGTAAATTGGATGTTTACCACCCCAACATTTTGTTTACCATACCATCTTTCAGTAGCGACAGTACACGGAGTCTCCTTCCAAATAAGCGTGAAGACTATAATTTTTATAAGGCTGATTACGAGGCAATCACTAATGAAATTGAACAAATTGATTGGCAGGAGGTTCTGGCTGTCTGCAAGGATGCTAACATGATGGTTTCAGCTTTTTACGCTATTTTGAATAACAGTATCGAGAAATATGTTCCCAAACGAAAGCTTAAAACGTCTAAATTCCCCATTTGGTTTAATAAAAACCTTATACAATTATTAAATGAGAAAGATAGAATCCGGAAAAGATGCCGCAAGTTTGGCAACCCACGTGATAAATTAGAGTTCGAGTTATTAAGGCAACGCTGTCACAAGCTAATGCAAACATGTATCATAGACTATAAGAATAAAATGGAATCAAACATCCGTAAAAATCCGAAAATGTTTTGGCGGTACATAAAGGATAAGCGTAAGGGTCTCTCTACTCTCCCAGCCGAAATGAAATTGGAAGATGCTGTAGCTTCCACTGGGCCGCAAATTGCTGATCTCTTTGCGAAGCAGTTCTCTTCTGTGTATACTGATGAGGCGTCAAACGCAACCGATTATGGTAATAATATTGTTCCTATTACAAGTGACTACATCTCTAGAAAAGTATTTACAAAACGCGAAGTATTAAAGAGCATTAAAAGATTGGATGTTTGTAAGGGTGCCGGTCCCGACAATATACCACCTTTATTTGTAAAGCGCTGCGGGTCTTCCATTGCTCAACCACTAATGATCATCTTCAATAAATCTTTGAGCCAAGGCATATTTCCGGAAGAATGGAAGAAGGCTAGAATTGTTCCGATCCATAAAAAAGGTGACCAAACGGATGTCAAGAACTACCGGCCTATTTCCATCTTGTCTTGTTTCTCAAAACTTTTTGAAACCTTAATCTATCCTTTGATCTATGCACACGTGGAGAGCGGCCTTTCAGATTTCCAGCATGGGTTTAGAAAGGGGCGGTCGGTGGATACCAATTTAGCATCACTTGTATCTTCGATAGCACATGACGTTGACGGAGGTCAGCAGGTGGATGCTATATATACCGATTTTAGCAGCGCTTTTGATAAAGTTGGTCACAAAGCGTTATTAATAAAGCTGGATCGAAGTGGCATAGGCGGTTGTTTGCTGTACTGGTTTAGGTCGTATCTCTCAAAAAGACCTCAGACAATCGTAGTGAACGGATTTGCTTCTGATGTTTATATTGCTCAGTCTGGAGTTCCACAGGGGTCCCATTTGGGTCCTATTTTGTTCCTCATTTTTGTAAATGATATCACGACACGTATCTGGCATAGTAAAGTCTCTTTATTTGCGGACGATTTAAAGATTTACAGAAATGTCAAAACTACAGCCGACGCAAATCTTCTACAAACCGACTTAAACAATATTAAAACCTGGTGTAGTGATAATGGTATGACTCTAATTGCAGAAAAGTGCTTCCACATTACTTTTACAAAAAAAGTTAGACCCCTTGAAACTGCGTATGTCCTTGATGGTTTGGTTTTGTTAAGAGTAAATGAAACTCGAGATCTGGGAGTGGTACTGGACAGCAAGCTCAAATTTTCCGCGCATATAGATAAAGTGGTAAAGAAGGCTGCCCAAATGTTAGGTTTTCTTAAGCGCAATTTGAAGGGGTTTAAAAAGCTGCAGACTAGATTGACTCTTTATAATTGCCTAGTTCGTAGCCATCTGGAATATGCTGGCGTTGTATGGAATCCGGTCTATGCTACTCCATCACAACGTGTAGAAAGTATCCAACGCGCCTTTACCCGTCACCTTGCGTTCGTCTCTCCCGGCATAACTCATAAACGACCATATGAACAGAGATTGTCTTTCTTCAAAATGTCAACTTTGAGAGATCGACGTACAATTGCGGACTTGTTGTTTCTACACAAAATTCTCAATAATCAGATTAAATGTACAAATTTACTTGAAATGTTGCGATTCTCCGTTCCCTATAGTTATCCCCGGCATCGCGTGACTAAAACTTTTAGTCTACCTCGATGCAGAACTAATTTGGGTTTGCATCATCCCCTCTCCAGAATTTGTCAACATAGTACAATGATATGAACGTTAAATTACCGGACATTGACCTCTTTAATGATTCCTATCAACAGTTTAAGCGTAAGATTCTGAAATCCATTTAGGTTTTATTGTTGTATTGTTTTGTTGTCTTATTTTGGTATTGTTATTTTAGTAGTGTTATTAGTACTCATGTTATTTATGTCTTTATTTTTGAATGTTGTGTACACTTTTAAGTGGCAAACATATAATGCGTGTTTTTAATGTGTAATTAGTTTCTAAGTGTATATATGTATTGCTGTAAGTGTGCCTATCTGAATAAATAAATAAACAAAAACAAATTATAGAAAAAAAACCAAACTGCAGACATAATGCTTCACTTTCCCGCCAAGAAGGCATTTATACAGTTTGACACTACTTTCCCACCAAGAAGGCCTTATACGGTGTTGCCAACCGAACCAGTGCTTTTCCTTTTGTTTCCATTCCATATCATACACAGTGCTCGACAAATTAAAGAATTTTTGAATGTTATTTTGCAGGATCCAAAACGCAGCGAAGGGCCAAAGCCAAGTGGCCGTGGTCTCGGAACTTATCAGAAACGAGGGCTTGTTTTCCTTGTGGAAGGGTTTTTTGCCGTACTACGCGCGCCTCGGCCCACACACGGTGCTGACTTTCATGTTCCTTGAGCAGCTCAACAGTTTTTACTTGAGCAGAGCATAGGACTCTGCGTAGACCTGATCTGAAGCGTCCGACCGAACCTGTGTGACTCAGCCTTTATCCTAACCAGCATACGGCGTTGGCAACTGAAATTGAGGTTAGAATTTTGCTGAAATTAGTTATACTTATTTACTACTATCCCACAGAGCATATATGGTATGTAACAACTCGATCTAACCTATTAGACGCGCAAACTGTGCTTGAAACAAAATGTTGTCGCTGTTGTCAAGGGCTTAAGTCCATTTCTTGTTAAACTATTCTTTGGCTTGTTTCAAAAAAGTTCTAAAAAATTGCAAAACAAAACTCCACACGATTATTAAAAGCGTTGTAGAAACCGACTTGAAACTGTGTCTGGAGTGTCAATCACGCGTTTATTAACAGTTCACATTAGATTGGTATTTTTTATTTATGTAATAAATATTGTTAGATTTAAAAGCAATTTCTTTTAAGTCAAATAATATTTATCTCTTACTCTCGACGCTTTGGAAATAAGGCTTCGGTTTTGGTCGGCAGGACAACGCACCAAAGATTAATAAAATGTCATTACGCAACATCACGCATCAGGTTAGTAGATTTTATTTGACAGATAAATTAAATGCATTTCGCTATCAAACAAAAGCATTTATGTTGATAAATGTAACTATAAGTTAGCAGTGTATATCTGTCAATTAAGTCTGTAACTTGTTGTAATAGAGCGGCCACAGACCTTACCACAAATTGGCACCAATGTATTGTTAAGGCCGAAAGAGAAATTTAATTATATCAGTAAAAAGCCGAGACATTATCTGAAGCTAACATGAGAACAAGCTGTTTTTAGTTTCATTGACGACGTGTAAATCGTCTAATCTTCGGTGTGTTTTCCATTCCCCACAGATATTCACTCACAATGTTGAAACTACTCTATATTCTGTGAAGCTATTATGTTTTCTCGAACTTTCTCAATAATTTTTAACATAGTTGTTATTTCAATAAAAACAATATTTTAGTAAAAAAATCTTATGGTGGTATTAAAATGACATGACATAAATATGGAAAATGGCTTGAACCAAGAAGTTGTAAGGTGAACTTGTCACATAACAATTATATTGTCAAAATATGTACGAATACATACTTTAGTTGTATTGTGACATTGTTTGCTTTGGGATCACTAAGAAAGCGAGAGTTAATTTTCATAACTTAATCTAACATCTATGACATACGTCGTAAAAATATAGATTGAAAGTTGAAACAAACAAAATCGAAAACATTCGAAGAACCTAATGTTGATGTGAATTAAATCCATTTCTGTAGCGCAACTTGGGTATTTGGTTAGATTATTTAAATGCTATTGGTACTGCTTTCTCTCTAAAGGACAATTATTATTATGTCCTTAATTTTTTATACTTTGAATATAAGTACTTATATTATGACTTTAAAATTTTAAAAAGGCGGTAGCTTTCGTCGATTTAGTTTTAATTTTGCATTATTCAACATATTTAAAATATATACGCATTGTGAGTGAATTTTGAGCTTTATAGGTACTTTAATGTAGAAGGTAAGTTTTTGAATGGCACAAACTATGAAATTATTTTTATTCAATATACAGTGTGGTGAGAAATATTTGTTAGTTTTTATTAGAAGCACAAAAATATAATTTTAATTGTATATTGTTTAGCGAGTCTTACAATTACGTATACACATCAAAAATTGCCTTGAACATAAAATATTCATGAAACGAATTTATACTTAAACTAAAAAAGGTAAAACTAATTTTTAATAAAGAAAAAAATAGTAAATTGTTATGCCGGGTCTCCTGCGTCACTGTTTCTAGTAAAAAAATCTTTAGCGAAGTGTTGATTACGTCTTTACTGAATTTAAATTTGTTTTAATGTCGGCCGTCATATTATTTCTCCGCCATTATTTAATGAACTTGATTAATAAATGAATTAGGTAAATAAATGTTTGGTAGCTTTAAAAGTATTGTTCATTACTTTATTGAACGTTGGATAAAATTTACTAATACGGCAAATTATTAGAAAAAGTTATAGAATGTTACTAAAAACTGTAATAGAAACATTAAAATGTATGTACTTTTTAAGTTGCAGTTGTTTAAATACTTTAAATTATAGTTACATAATTTTCATATGAAATTGTAGCTGTTGGATAATCTGTCAATGCTTGTACTTTAGAAATCTGCAAGCCAAGTGTAGTTATATGAAAAAGTAAATAAGTAATGTATTTTTTTATTATTTGTTATTATATATATTTTATTCTAGTGTGTATATTAATTACAGCTGGATTTATGTTCTTGGCCTACATAGACAGCTAGCTTAGATTGTTTACCTACTGTTTTGCCTTTAATTTCGAATATGATGTGCCAAAAGTCAACAATTTCAAATACATTCGACACTTATTTGTAATGAGCTAATATACTTTTCCAACTTTTGATTAATAAAGATTTACATTAAGTTATTATTACACAAATGTGTTTATCGTTTTTAATAAAGATTTATTTTTGTTACTACCACTTTCTGGTGAATATTAATTTGTTTATTTATTTTAACAATGTCATCTCATAGTACACATTCGTACCTAATTTTGAAATAATTTAGTGATTAATATACCAGTTTTGTACAAGAATTTACTATTTTGGATGTTTTTACAAATATAGTTGTTAGAATAATAGATATTTGTCGAAGTAAAGTATAATAGATAGAAATATCAAGGCACAATGTTTACGATCTACGCTGAGTTTGCTTGCATTTTAGAGAGTATTTTTATGTTGTGCGGAGTATGAATTAGTTATACTTAGTAGAAGTAGACATTTTGCTTTGTGAGTGGATATATTATTTTAAATAATATATTCCATGTTATATGTTCCTTGCGATATGCTAAAAATGGAGGTATTCTATGTGATATCTTAATTACATAATTATATAATATTATATATTTTTATAGACGCAATTTTATTATAATTTGTGACTAACGTAAGCGAGAAATTTTGGTAATGTTAAAGATACGATAATAAAGAATTTTGTTCCGATTTTGGATTTTGTTTGTGATAGTAGTAGTATATAAGTACTAAGTTTGAAGAGACATTATGAGAGAGTATTAAATCACAGAATAAGTAATAGTACTACCGTACAGAAGGTTCACTCTCTAACGACTTTCACGCGAAATTGAAACTTATCGTGTGGCCCGAGCGTTCATATTCCGTTAAGCAACGCTGACTCGATATCGATTTGACGTCAGGAGCGCGCGCTAGTGTAGGGTTTCCACTCATGGATATTATATTTAAGAAATATTACGCGCGACGTGGAGCGTGCGAGCCGAGCGGCAACCTTTAACGGCGGCGTATGGCGCACGCCTGCTTGGGAGGCGCGCCGGCCGAACGTACCTAAACACCCCCCTGATCAAATGCAGATATTTTGCGTACGGCAAAATGCGCCTGTTTGCTGAAAAGTTGACGGTAGTCGTAGTTGCTTACTAAAATACAGAAAACATCATACTGTACCAGTTTTCACTACTTACTACTTTTATGTGAGAATTCAAAAATCGAAGCCCAACAAACTTAAAGCCAAATATATATCAGCACTTTATTCAATGAGACGCTATAGGAGAATGACCTTTTTACTATGGGAGTTGAATGAATGTTCTGAATTATGAAGAAAAAAATACATCACAATATCATGCGGGAGTTTGAAGATATCTTCATTTTTAGCTTGTGACTTTTTAGGTATTTTGAGGTTATGACAACTGTACTAAAATGCTCAGTATTTATTTAAAATGGATGTAGGCAATGAAGTTACAATAAAAATATTTTTAATATAATATCATTGGATGCGATCCCGTTCCGATGGACAGCTAACAATTCTCATCAACAGTCATTTTAAATTATGTCTCATGGGCCTAAAATAGAAAAGGTGGCACTCGAAACATTTAGATTTGTTTATCATATTTCAGCCATTTTGTACAAAATATCGACAAATTATATAAAAAAACTATCGTCCTTTATCGATCGTTGTATCAGTGAAAATCGCGTACAAATCCATTGCGTAGTTTAGAAAGAGATAGCGGAACCACATACACAGGACAACGGGGACTTTACTGTATAATTATGTAATCTTTAATAATAAAAATCAAAGTTTATATGTTCGTCCTCTATGCGTTTCGAAATCATTGATGAGATTGTGTTGAAACTTTGGTACGTGTGTTCTCAGGACGCCCGCGATGGCACCTGGCCCAAAAAAAGTGGCATTGCAACGCATGCCGTGTACAGTCACGAGCACCAATTTGTATCCACTTTGACTCTTATTCCATTGTATTAAGAGTTACAATTGTTTACATATTTTCGCTCGTGACTGTACATAAATGATTTGGATAAAAACTCACCTTTTAAGCCCGGCAAATGGCCCTACTCCACCTGATGGAAGTGAAGTCCAGGCGCGAGGAAAACTGGTGCAGCGTAAGGGACGTAGCATCAGTCACCCTCACTCTGCCGGCCCACAAAGTGCCTTCTCACGCCTTGTTTGAAGGAACTTATGCCATAGGTAGGCGGTAGGATCTTTTAGAGGTGCGACAAAGAAACGATTACTGATAGACCAAGGAGCTCTCTTGATGTATAGTGTTTGTGACTATGACCATAGCTATATAAGGTGACTGCAGAAACAGCAAGAAACTTCAAGGGCTGGTCAGGTCAAGTGTTTTAAACATGACAAAAATTACAAAAAAGATTCGTGTATTTTAAAATTTTTAATTAAATAATTCATTTTGTGAATTTTCATTGGATAGTCTTTTTGAGATCTAATTTGTTTCAAAGCAATAACATAAGAAAAATTAAATGATAACATTTAAAAATAACGATAATTTACAACTCGCGGGCAATGGCCGGCCGGCCGTCTGTTGACCCGTCCGCGTCAGCCGGGCGATAAGTACCTAACACGAATTCCTTTTTTGTAATTTTTGTCATGTTTGAAACACTTGACCTGACCAGCCCTTGAAGTTTCTTGCGGTTTCTAGCAGTCACCTTATATACACTATGTCGTGCCCACGGTGCGGCGGGCGCACGGAGGATAGCGCGAGCCATTGGCGAGATGAACGTGTCGTCTGCGCATACCGTGTGTTGTCCAGTGATACGTGCAACAAGGAGTGCACTACAAGGGATCCTGCACGAAATTGTCAAAATTTACGTATTTTTAAGTTACTTGTTCTATGCGCTGAATTAGTTAAATACATTAAAAGAACTTACGTAAGTTAGCCTGATCATTGCACAAGGTCGTGGCCTAGTTGAAATTTGAAACAAACTCTTTAAACAATAACAAACAATTCATGTATTATATTCATATATTCAAATGTAATGAATCCTAAAAACATTTTTTTTTGATAACTTTCTTAATTTTACGCATGAAACAATAATTCTTACATGAAGATATTTGTATTGATATTTCGCAGGTTACCCCCGTTAATTTTAATTTTTAACACAAGCGCGTGATGGTTTTGTACATTTCACAGAATAAAAACATTGCTCTAATAAAATTACTAGGTCTGAAACTTCAAAGCAGAAATTGTTCTAATTTTATATATCAATATGATTGATTTTTCTTTGAAGTTCATTAACCCATTCATTGCCACCAACGCACCGTATGCATTGATCGAGATTTCTACGTCATGCCACCAACGCACCATATGCGTTGAGTGTACTCTGTGACGTTTTTTAGTAAGTATTACATAAAAATTATAGTAATTTATTTAAAATTTGGCAACAATCACGGCTAGAAACAATTTTTAAATGTGGAAACACAGTCGGTTTTTGATTCGGATTGTCATTCTTGTTTTGGTAAGGGAAAAACGGTTGGTGCAAAAAAGGTGAATTTTGTTATTGGAATAACTTACGTTTTATTGCGTGTTCATCATATATTTTAGAATTGGGTGATAGAAGTAAGCAATATTCTTAATTTTATCATTATTTTCTATTGTTATATCGTGTATTTTTTTAATAAAATCACGTGCACGCAAAAGGTGCGTTCATTGGCGTGGCATAAAATTTTTTGTTTGATAGTTTTATGCAAAACAATTAATCACGCCAGAATGTATGCACATCTTACATTGTTTTTATATATTATACAATTGTCAATTTGTACATTAGACAAATTGAAAATTGCAAGATTAAAATTATTATTATAAACCTACAGATTTTTTTTATTGATCTGTTGATTTTATTTTTACACTGGCATTTATAAAGCAACAATTTATCCTTAGGCTGAAATCTTTTGGAACTTACGTCTCTGCTGTGATATTTGCGATACGGTACGGTACGGGTACGAGTACGGTACCTACGAGATCGACTTCGAAACGAATTAACGTCAGAACAATACTATGAAAATGGTTTTTGACGTTAAGTCGATCCAGCCCCCTTACTCTTAAAACCGATCTCGATCGATCGAGATTGGTATTGTGAAATTTCGTACTTTTGAGTTACGACACCAGCGCTAATTTGGTTTCATATTATGTGAGCAATAGAACAAGGGCACTTCATAGAAACTTTCAAATCGATAGTATATTATTCTCTTAGCGCCGGAGTTATACCTACGCTACGTCCACAACATGTTGTTTCGGCAGTTCAAACGCACGGTAAAATACACACACATACACACACACAAATAAAGTTTCGCATTTATAATATTACTAGTGTTGTAAGATATTATTACTTAATTATAAATAAACAGATCAAATGAAAAAGAATACAACCTCAAGTATATTTCCCAGAACATGTTTGCATAATAACTATCCAAACGTGCGTTCGTATCATACGGTGCGTTGAATGCTCCGTGGTTGAATGGCACTTACGAATTAAATTCTTTTACCAGTGCCACCAACGCATATGGTGCGTTTTCCATTATTAGATGGATTTTAGTTATTTAGGATTTTTTTTACTATTTAAAACACATTTAAATAAGCATTATCTATTGTAATCATTCAAAATATTAAGTGGCACCCAGGTGAAGTTTTCAAAATATTGGTGGCAATGAATGGGTTAAGAGACTTATGTCAGTTTTTGCGATCGCGCGGCACCCCTTAACACGAAATCCTTATTATTTTACTTTTTGTGAAAATGAGGCAAACGAGCAAGTGCGTCACCTGTTGGGGAAGTAATCACCGTCGCCCATGGACACCCGCAAAACCAGAGGACTCGCAGATGCTTTGCCGGCTTTGAGGAAAGTAAAGGACCTTTGAGGGAGGAGTAGAAATTGTAGAGGGGGAGGGGGGAGAGATGGGCCTCCGGTACTTTCAATCACCAATCACAACAACAACTAGTGAGAAGCTGACTTTCTTAAATAAACTGTGTAAACCCCACAATACTAATAACGTGGTTGTTACAGCCCCAGACTTGTAAGTTGGTGGTAGCTAGCCAGATAGGTCTTAAAGCAGGCCCTGCCACCAACCAAACCGAGAACTATAATAACACTGCACAACTGCATTTCAGATGATTGGGTTATGTTATATGATATAAGTCCAATTTTCAATGACGATTTCAAATCTGTGACTGAAATTTCTGTATCAGCTCTAGTTAAAAAAAATATGACACATTGTTTTTTTTTTTTATAATAAAACACTTTACTTATATTTGGAGATGATTTCAATTTATTTAATTTTTAGTGGAAAATAACTTTCTTTTATTCGATTTTCTTGCTGAAGCTAAAGGCAGAGAGCTATTCTGAATACTCCAACAATAGTCAGCCATCATGTGAGCGTTTCAGTAGCCTTGATAGCGTTCAAGTAGCCTTGATAGCGTTCCTCCATCGTACGAAGGTCCTGGTGGAATCGCTCGCCCTGTTCTTCACTTAGATCCCCAAGATTGGCGGGAAAATAGTCTAAGTGGTTGTGAAGAAAGTGTAACTTGATGCTCATGTTACATCCGAGCTTTTGAAAGTGACTCATTAGTTCTTTAACGTGTTGAGAAAAGTCCGAACTTTTCTTATTTGCCAAAAAATTTTGTACCAGTCAAAGAAACTCATTCCATGTCTTTTTCTCATAGTTGTCATAGTTTTCCATAAAATTTGAGTCTTTTATTAATGACCTTATTTGTGGCCCGTCAAAAATTCCCGCTTTCATCTTTTCTGCACTCAGTTTTGGAAACTTTTTTGATGGGAAAAGGAAACAATTTCCATTTTTGTCAAGACCTTTTACAAATTGTTTTATAAGGCCTAGTTTCATATGTAACGGAGGCAAAATTATACGATCCCTTGATACTAAAGGTAGGTTTATCTCGTTTTGTTCTCCTGGAACTAGCGCTTCCCGACGAGGCCAATCTTTTTTAATCCAATGTTCATTTTTAGCTCTACTATCCCACAAGCAAAGAAAACAGGGGTACTTTGTATAACCACCTTATTGGCCTAAAAGAAAGTTTACCATTTTCAAATCAACACACATAAGCCAGTTGTGTTCCACGTATTTAATTTTGTCCAAAACCAAAGCAATAGTTGAATATTCTTCTTTTACTTTTGTGGAATGTGCAATAGGCAACGAGTAACGACCCTAATTTATTCCCATTGTGTAAGAGAACACATTTTAGACTCCGTTTCGACAAATCTATGAATAAACGCCACTCATTAGAAACGTAATTTTGTAATCCCATTGCAGCCATTAAACCTGGTACATCTTTACAAAATACGAAGTCATCTTCTTCAGCAAAATATTTTAAAAGCTATAACTTGTAAACAAGAGCTGTTATAAAAAAAGAGGGTATATCTAGAATCAGCGACGTCAAACTAGTAAACATCATGTGATAAAAGTCATCATCAGACAAAAGTTGCAATTTTGTTGTGCAGTGTAATATGTACCTACCTAGCTCCCGCTGAGAATCGAACCCGGGTATTTTGAGTCTAAGACTGGTACTCTAACGGCGGCAGCGAGACCAGCACGGAGGCCATAACGGCATGATAATTTTTCGTTGTGGATTCTATAAACAGAAATAAACTTTGAGTCTGCGTAGGTAACAATTGCAAAAGTATAGGTATCTGTACCGATAGATACCGAGATAGAAACTCCCTCAATGTAAGTTATAATTGGGTTGTTCATCCTTCTACTTTACTTACCTACTCGTAGGATCTCAAAATATGACATAATATAAATTAACGCTACTCGTATGTGTTTCATTATAATTAGGTACCTTAATGTGCGTCTTTGCAAGACAACTATGTTCCTAAAGGTATATTTGCCTGGGCTTCGGATGAATTAAGGTTAGCTATGGAAGGTATATTAGCCTTCACATTTCATGATTAGGAGGTTGAACATCTTTTTCGATTGCTTTACCAAATACGCCTTTACTTTAAAAGCAATTATGAAACAACAACGGAATCTTGTGTTGCAATTCTTTCGTCTGCCCCAACGTGTTTGCGATAATCTAATTAAGAATGCGCTTAAGTAGGTATTCGCCGTAACATACCAACTGTCCCTATAAACAACGCAATACGTAGTTAGATTGATGTAGCTGCACCCGTTTGTATTGGATTAAATACATAAAAGTCATACATTGATCGGACGCCGGAGAGCCGCCAGTTCATACCCCCGCTAATGCTGCCACTTGCGGGTCTTCAATTAGTCACTATTGACATACTTTGGTACGAGCCTGGCAATTTGCAAGCCTTTCTACACTCACTTCACATTTTTATAATAACTTGACACATATAAAAAAGCGTTTACCTGAACCAAAAGGTGTTTCCTCAACACCTGTGTGCCGTTATTGATTTGGTAACGTGTTTTGTGTGTGTGATTGATGAAATATCGTCTGGGAAAGATAAAGGCGTATTTGGTGAAGAAATCGGCGAGGATGTTTAACCTGTACCAGCATATGAAGGCTAACAACGAGGGGAAGGAGACTAAGGAGCCAGAGACGACAGGCCACGACAGGTTCTATCAGGAGAGGCCGCGGACTAGTTACAGAAAGAAGAAGCGCCGTGGCGCGTGCCGAAGAGCGCAGTCTGCTGCGGAGCTGAACCCTGATTCTATCGCTGCTGCCAATAGGAGGAATGCCTTCAAAATACGTTCCGTCTCCACGGACAGAGATGAGAGCGAAGGTACGACTTGCATATAATACGAATTATCCTCTTTAAAAGGTTGTCTACGTAGATGACTTTTTCTTTTTTCCGTTGCGTCCATCCTCTTATATCTTTATTTCCTTTTTGCACTCTGAATGTAGTTCACGCAATCCATTACTACTTATTTATTCTTATAATTTATGTCTAGGAGATTGCTCCCATGTCATAGTTATATTGATGACATTGTTACACTGTAACAAACAATGTCATCCATATTAGTATAACCCTGGTATTTTTTCTGTCAAATTCCAAAAATTTTACATTAGGTACTTACCTACATCTTTTGTCTTCAACTCACTGTGGTTCCCTATGAAATGTCCCGTCGCTGTGTACGCTGGCCTATTTATCCCGAGCTTTAAATTGCAATTTTTGTTTTTGCCGACGCAAGATGGCGGGAAACAGGATGACGCGGATGGATCGCAGAGCGCTTGTAGTTCAAGTACTTTACCTATTTCTATTTTCTTTCTTTACTTCTCCTGTCTTTACTCTGGCCCTTTTTTTACTTCTACGCTATTATGTTTGTTATTTTCTAGAATATTATGTTCAGTTCAAATATTTATGCAAGTATAAGTAGGTAGTTACTTGTTCATCAGTGTTTTATGCTAGAAATTTTTATTATGTTCATTAAACACTTTCTTAGCATTAAGGCATTCAAAAACTTACATGCTGAACGCGAATATTTTTATCGACAAAGCAAATAGTATTTATTTATTATTACCTCGAATATGAGAACTGCTATGCGGTAGTAGGTAAAACAATGTTTGGAAGAGTCAAAAACGTCTACTTTTAACGACTAAAGCGCTTTTAAAACAAATACTAGAATTTTACCTTGCCCTTCCTTGTTATGAAATTACGAGAATAGGAATTAGAAGAAGCGCGTCATCACTTACATCATATACATAAGTAATTATTTAAACATTTAAAATAGATAATTTGACCATACTCTGTTACTAAGTTAAATATTCAGTTAAATCTGAACAAACTAATAGATGATTAGAACTGGTAAGGTACCTAATAAATACTCCGCATTGCGCTTACAGCTGTTTAATTCGGGCCAACGGATTTGAACTTAACGGCGAAAGCAAAGAAATCGCGTAGACCTCTGGAGCTGTACCTACTTAAGTTCAATATTAATTAACAATTCGTTAACAGATTTAATAGAATGTTTAACTAACCAACGGAGTAACTGCCGTACTCAGAGACGTCAATTAAGTTTTAATGACAATTAAGTCTCTTGCTGTCACTTTCTTAAGTATAGTACTGTGGAACTCGTAAAGGTTGGGGGGCGTTTGTTTTAATAACAACAACCTTTATTTAGTATACGAGTTCATTTATTGTATACTTTTATATACATTTACAATTACATATTTACAATATAAAAATAACATGGTCAAGTCTACCCATGTTGGCACTTCAGATCGATCTCCTCAATTCCCCGGTTTGACATCTTGTCAATTCAAATTAAGTTTTTTTTACAAATTACTATAAAGTAAAACCAGCCAGCGCCCTAACATGGTATAAACTCTACATTCCTCCCGACCTGGGAAAAAAAAAAAATTTTTAAACAATAAAAAAAATTTTTCCAACTTTTTTTTTTTTTACATTTCTACCCATTTCTATACATCACTACACATCCTAGCGGAAACGGGAAAAATAATACATACAAGAATGATTCAACCTAAACCCGACTTGGATTTAGCTATTCGAAGAATTAAACTTCGAAGAACTTGGCACATAAAAACCCGTCAAAACTATATACCTATTTCGAATCATCCTCCAACACTAACCAACACGACTCATAAACATCACCCTTAACAAAAATTACATAACTAACTTTATCAATCTGCATGTTAAAATATTTAATGTTAATGCAGAGAAAAATTCCAACTTTCTAAGGGTGTGATAGTCGTTCTTAAACTTAAGCTTTATAGCAAGACTCAAAGCAGATACTATCAACTTATCAAAAGGAAAAAATATTCTACACCATTATATTTAAAACTCTCAAGAATTCAAGAGGCTCAAGTACAAGGTAAGAAATAGAATCCCCAAAAACATGTCAACTATCCCACGTTATGACTTGATACTCAACAATACAATATTCCCTCATAATCTATAGAATTAGGGAATTATTGATTAAACTTTAAGGCAAAAGATAATCCCTCTATTTCCAATCCATTACTTAGGTAGAACTTCTACTAAGTAATTCCGAATGCTTATGAGAATAGTCACTCTATTCTACACCAGAAATTGCTTATCGTGAGAGAAATTTATTAACTCACTACAAACTACTAAAATAACAAACTATTAATTAACCCTAAACTACTATTACACTACTTCTATAAATCAAATAACCTACAACATCATACTCCCCCATACTACTAACTCCTTAACCCTTCATAAACTAATGTTATAAATACTCAACCCTTTATCTGCATACTACATACTGTTAACTCCTAAACCTTCACCAACTATGCTATAAATACTCAGTCTTTAACCCTCAATAATAACAAACCATTTACAAACCAGATACTAACCCTATATCCCATCATTTATGTGTGTGAAACCCAAATCAGGAATCCATGACAAATAGCTTATTGCCTAATCATGTTACACCAAATAATAGAATTAGTCGACTAGATCTATAACAATCTAATTCTACTTAACCCTTACAACTCCTTTTTATCTTTTTCGAATCATTACTTTACCAGCATTCAACATTACAAATACGTTAACAAACCTATCTCACGCTTTTTAACAATATTTCCTTAACATATCAAACTACTATGTGTTATTTGTATTTGGGCCTCTTTTTCAAACATCAATTGCTCCTAAAATACGTTTTTCTCACTTCCCTCGTACATATGAAACATTAAGACACATATAAGCAAATAACAATGATAACACACAAACATACATACACAACAATGTCTACAAACACACATCATCGTGACATGAAATGCTTCATGCGATTTGTATGAACAAAGAACCCTACAAGCCACCAACATTAGACCTCCCATCGCTTAATGATTCTATATGCCATTGATAAAGACGTGCCAGTTTCGTACATCTGCCAATAACTCGCCTTGGAACATAATAAAACTAAATTATTGACGTTAAAGAATACCGGTCTAATTCTTACGTAGTGCCTTCGTAAATAATCTACACATACAACCTACCTATTCTATCGAATTTTCGTTTTAGGATAACCCGTTCCTAAATCTACATTAGTTACGAAACGTTTTTCCTCCACCGGCAAGGAAAACTCACCACTATTTGGTGCCTTCAAGAAATATACGTAATCATTGTTACGCAATTTCTGAAAATCAATAAAGTCAACATTTGATTGATGCCTGTCACTTGTTGACACATAATGTTTTTCTTTTCCGCGCCCGGCTCGGAACTTTCTAAAACAATTGCCTGATCTAGCACATTCGATGTCCTATCTGACTTTTGTTCTAACTTCAAACTTTCTAAACCAATTGTTTGACATGGAACATTCGATGACTTACCTAACTTTTGTCTAACAAGCGAACTCGATTTTTCCGAATCCTGTCTTGCAACAATAGCGGCTTTACCTATTTCGCTCGACACATTTGGCTGAACTAAATGAATATCTCCTAACTTTTGTCTAACAATCGAACTCGATCTTTGCGAATCCTGTCTTGCAACAAAAGCGGATTCATCTTTTTGGCTCAACACATTTTGCTGAACAGAATGAATATTTCCTAACTTTTGTCTAACAATCGAACATCTTTCAGAGTCCTGTCTTGCAACAAAAGCGGATTCATCTTTTTGGCCCAACACATTTGGTTGAAAAAAATGAATTTTTCCTTGGGAAAAAGACACACAATTGTTATAAAAATCAATACACATTTTATTCGTTATTAAGAAATCCTGACCTAATACTACACTACATTTTAAGTCAGTTATAATTATGAATTCTTGTTTAAATAAAAAATCGCTCAAAGAAAACATTACATCGCATTTTCCAACTACTTTTAACCTACTACCATTACTCACACTAATACATCTATTTTCTATATCTCTACATTTTATTCCTATCTCATCCGCGGCAACTTGACTGATGCAGGAAACCGTGGCACCTGTGTCTACAAGAGCTACACAATTTACCTCATTTGTAGAAAATACTAATAATGGCAATAACGCAGAAGAAGGTCTAACCTGTTGACTAGCTTCATCCATCGCTTGCAATTTCACGTCAGATGTGTGCGCTTGCAAAAGACCAGACGACATCTTAAAAACATCACCGTCGCGACAATTGGCCTTCTTTATTGTCGGCGCGGTTGAAAACCCGGCTGCGACTGCATTTTCCTAAAATTAGAACTTAAATTATAGCTATTTGAAGGTGCAGGTCCTGGTACAACGCGGCATTCATCTTGCACTTCCGTTGTCATTGGCGGACCAAATGGAGTGGGCGTACTATGATCACCTCCCCCACCAACAAACTTATGAACGAACGCAGCATGATTCTGCGCTAAGTTCATCTGCTCTTCACGTGCTTGTGGATACACCTTCTCCAATTGCAAAATAACCCCCCTGAGGTCTCTTTTACACGCATAGTGGGAATATGCTAGTTTACTCTTGAAGTAAGGCTTTAATCCCTTTAAAAACTGCTTTGCTAGCCAACTCCGATAAATTATAAAAATGCTCGCTCAGGCCTTTCAGGTCCTGCTTGGCATTATAAAATAATCCGGAGTAATCACACACTTCAAATTCTTCCCTCAATTTATCCACCACTTCTTCAAAGCTTTTACATGAAGATTTTATTGATCGGAAATAGTGAAGTGCAGACCCTTTTAAAAATGCTGGCAACAACAATAACTGTTCCTCAGAGCTAGTGCACTTCTTATAAACTGCTACTGCTTGGAACTGCTCCAGAAACTCTTCCACCGACTCATCAAAATGACCCGTAAAACAAGTGACTACGCGATCCATTTTGCTTAAAAAAATAATTTTCCTCTTCTTTCAGGTAAGATTATCTTAATTTCTTTTCTATTCTTCATTCTTCAACACTTAGCTTTTTCACCATTCTTTTCAGTGCTTTCGTGCCACCTGAAAAACGGAAACTTTTCGCGCACGGTCGGCTTTTGGCGCCTCCACCATTGTGGAACTCGTAAAGGTTGGGGGGCGTTTGTTTTAATAACAACAACCTTTATTTAGTATACGAGTTCATTTATTGTATACTTTTATATACATTTACAATTACATATTTACAATATAAAAATAACATGGTCAAGTCTACCCATGTTGGCACTTCAGATCGATCTCCTCAATTCCCCGGTTTGACATCTTGTCAATTCAAATTAAGTTTTTTTTACAAATTACTATAAAGTAAAACCAGCCAGCGCCCTAACATGGTATAAACTCTACAGTACCTACCTACTAAATAGAGAAGGAAAAACACTTAATTGTCATTAAAACTTAATTGACGTCTCTGAGTACGGCAGTAAGTGTCGTAAAATTGGGTCCAAAGATCTAAAACGGTTAGACAAACTTTCGCTGTAGCAAGTTTTTGTTTCTTATGCAATTAATAAAGCGGTCTATCGCTAGTCTCTAATTTATCTGCAGTCGTTAGTAAACCAAGTAAAATAATTATGTCATATCAACCTCGACGCCTAGGAGTAATAACGTAATGTCAAAGGCATTAGCATATTAATACATTTTAATGTTTCTTTAATTGCTTTTTGTAAACTGTCTCATAAATTTTTCTTTGGTTTATGCTTTCCTGTGTGCTACATTTAGAAGAGAACTCTGAGCGCGCTCCGCTCGTGGCGCAGAAGATAGACTCGCTCGCGAAGCTCCTGTTCAACAAGTCCCTGATGGGGACTAGCTCCGGCAAGTCATCGCCTTCAGAGCCACAAGCTTCGCCCAGGTCAGTTTGATGATAAAAGACGATAGGCAGATTATAGGCAGATAGCACAGATCGGACAGCTGTGTGGTGGCGTATTAAAATAATATTGTCCCCGAATGGTTAGTCAGAGACTAAGAAATGAGGACCGCAGTGCTCTAACTACCATAGTCCACTTTTCACCAAATAGCGACTGCACGTGTGCTCAGCGTGACAGGTGGTGAGAACATCGCCACTTTATGCTTTTAGATGTATATGCAGTCTTTAGTCCGTTAGTCGCCTTTTACGACACCCAAAATAGTGAGGGTTAGTTTTCTTTCACCGCTACTCGACACGGTTATATTTTCAATGCAACAGAATAAAAGAGTCGTGTCTGTTTGTTTGTTTCATCTAGAGTTGAACGTTCAATGGAGAGTTCGGCGGCACTCGCGATCTGCACAGAATATTTATCACAGACATCAAGGTGAGTAAAGCTATACTGATTGATTATTAAAAGCTAAAATTTTTGGAAAAAGTTGAAAAAATCAATGTTGATTTCATGCAGGCTGGCCAGAGCCACGGTTGCATAGTTGGTACTGTAGTGCACCTCACACGGAATGTCAGAAAGGTGCTGGTTCGAATCTTACTCATGGAGAAAATTTCAACGTTTTTCCATTTGTAAGGACCATGGGGGATTTTGTATGAACCCCGTCCCCACGCTCAACAGTCATGGGATACGTATCAATTTGTTCATTGGGATCCAAAGAAGCCTAAAGTACCTGTGTTAGTTGCAAAAAGTATTGGGTTAATTTAAAAAAAAAATGACTTTTTAATATACACTTTTAAACTTTCGCGTTCTATTATGCACACATATGTATATAAACGGGATTTAACGCAAAACTACTTAGTAAAGGCATCCTACGCATTCCTTTTATACCCGACGTTTCGACCGAATTGCACCGGCCGTGGTCACGGGCTGACTGATCACTCACTCACTTAAATAAACGTTTTTTTTAAATGTTTTCAACAAACTATTTAGATCCCTGTGTTTTACTTTAGCATGCAATGTTTCGTCAAAATTGGCTAAACAGTTTTCAAAAATTTCGACTTGGAAGTTTGTATGGGAAACCGAAATGCGTGCGAAAAGAAACCCTCTTAAATACTGAGAAACTAAACAATATTTTAACATAACAATAATTTGAAAGCTAGACATAATAAGCGTATACAATACAACTTAAAATATCAAGAAAAATTATGTCAAGTGTTTGTGAATTTTTTTCTTTCTTTCTTTTGTGATTTATCTTTAATTCTTTACCTTTTCAGATACGACTTGATATCCCAGCTCAGCGCCATCGGCGCGCGCCCCAGCAAGCACTGGTTTGCAATACACGATAACTCCATAAAAACTGACAGGCTTCTCACTTTGGTAAGCAAATACAATAATTCATTTATTCACTACAATTTGCAATAAGTATTTACATAGTTCATTACACAAGCGTGTGTTAATCAAGATGTTATACATTATTACAAAAATATCTTTTTGAGGCATCAGTAATTTTCTAGTCTTATTTTACCTAATTAAAATTAAATAAGGTAAAACTATTATCAAAATTATTATGTTTTTCTAGGGATCGGGCTGTTGAATGTTAAAAAAATATTTTGAGTTAACGTGAGTTAAGTTAAATCATCCTTTAAAATAATATGACTTTTTAAACAATCTCAAGGTCATTATTAGACTAAAATATCTTTATATGGATAATATCCAAGTTTTATGTGTATTATTTGATTATCCGGGTATTTATCGGCATATCCAAGAGGCATGTAATTTTGTGTTTATATAATTTAGGGTAGGGATATTAAATAATTAAGATAAGGTTATTTATTGCTGTATAAAAACTTAGCCTAGATTTGTAATAAGTTATAGCAAAAATTAGTATTTTATGGAAGAGCCTGTGCCCAGCAGTTTGACGTTTATAGGCTGATGACTTGATTTGATTTTAGTCTTATAAAAGATTTATGTTTAAGTAATTAGGGTTTGTGTATATGATAATATTAAATAAAACAATCGTGAGGGTATTCCAGATGCCCCTAACCAACAAATGCCCGGTAGAGGCGAGCGAGCGCTCCCGCTGCCTCATCATGGAGCTATTCCGCGCCCTCCACCACCCCTACATATGTCCAGTGTTAGACCTGGAACTGTGCAGCGGCCACGCACTGGCAGTGCTGCCTTTCAATGCGAGGGGCAGCCTTAAGGACCTCATTTACAAGGTAAAACTTAAGTTTAAAGACCTTTTTTTTAAAAGATTTTGAATTTTCGTGTTATTTTGCTCGCTGCACCACGCCTACATTTATGTCCATGTCTAGTGTTAAATCTGAAACTGCTGCGGCCACGTGCTGGCGGTGCTGCCTTTCAATGCACGGGGCAGCCTTAATGCTGCCTGTCCTTTGAAGCGGAGCGAGGCTGCGGTGAAGAGAAGCGGAGAAATATTAACCAATAGGATTGACCACTGGAGCGGAGCGGAGATTTAATGCAATCCTATTGGTTAATATTTCTCCGCTTCTCCACACCGCAGTCTCGCTCCACTTCAATGGACAGGCAGCCTAAGGACCTGATCAGGGCAAGTCTAAAGTTTAGAGTTTTCCTGAAGTTGACGTAGTTAGTAATAATCAACTAAGTTCTTACTAGTATCTTATCATTATCATCATCATCATCATTGGCCCCTGCGTCTGTTTCAGATGATTCATTTATGTAGTGAAATAGGACTGGGAACACTTCTTTGCATGGCTGACAAATAAATACCATTTTCGTATCAAAAATATCTAAAGATTTTAGACTTTCAAAGTCACTGCAATAACTTTTAGGAAAAAACGGGGACTCAAAACCACAACAAAAATAAAAGCATGGTATAAATCCCGTTTTGTCCTAAAAGTTACTTTTAGTTATCTAAACATATTTCTTTATTGCACTACAGCAGAGCACTTTTTTTTGACTTGACTTGGCTTTGACTTTGAAAGAGGTCGTGGTCGAGCGGTAAGTGGCTAGTTTCTCTCACTTATTCACCAAAACGCTCTGTTCAGAGCACATGGAAGCGAGGAGTACACCAAGAAGTATGGCACACTGGGCATGGGCTGCCCGCGTGGCAGGTGGCGCACTTCGGAAGGCAGATAATAGAAGGGGTGATGTTCCTAAAAGAGAATGGGTTTCCGCCCTTCTGTTGTCGCTGTAAGCGGAGTGGATTCTTTGACCATTACGCGATATGCTACGGAAGTCTACGTCAATGACTATAGAAAGGACGTAGTGAACAAAGTATCCGCTCACCGCTCCGCTCACAGCGGCATAGTCGTAGCTGAGTCGTAAGGTCGTGCTCTACTTACCAAAGAAGTCTGTCCAGAGCACATGGAATGAGGAGTACACCAAGAAGTATGGCACACCGGGCGCCGGGCTGCCGGCGATGCAGGTGGCGCGCTTCGGCCGGCAGATGCTGGAGGGGCTGATGTTCCTCAAGGAGAAGGGGTTCCCGCCCTTCCGCCATCTGCACTCCGGGAATGTGGTCATCCAGAACGGCGTGGCACGGTGAGTCATCCTGTGAATATGTTGTTGGTTACTGATTTATGCATAGTTTTATTTACACGTATTTTTTATGTAATTATTTATAAAATAATGTATAGTGTTCAAAAAATGTTATACAGTACGCTCCATATAATTGGCTATTTGACAGTTGTAATAATAAAATATGAAATATTTTGGAAATTGTGGGTTATGATTTAACGATAATCATCCAATAGTTTTTTTTTATTAAGATAATTTGTAAATATTTTATTTTTACAAAATATATTTGCGATTTTTTTTTCTGTGGATTACAAGACCCGAAACACGGGCGGCAACAGGCGGCCATGATTGAGCTTCATGTGACGTCACATTTCACAAAATATACGTACAAAAACTATCTGTCAGGTTTCAAGATAAGTTTCTATATTTATTGAAATGTGACGTCACAGAGCAAAATGTCACGTGACCAACCGTTTTCGCTCGAAATTTGAAATCGATAAAGAAAAATATGTTTTTTTCTGTTAAATAAACCTTTTTGAGAAAGAAAATATTGTACGGGGTAAGTATAAAAAAAGCGTTTGTAATTTTTTAAATACTTTTTCGAAAACTGTCAAGTAGCCAATTGTACCTTGGTTGACTGGCACCTCTCGTGGAATATCGGCGTGAAACAATGACACTCGTTGCTGTTGTGTTTCGTCCGGTGAATGAAAGTACCGGAGGCCCAACTTTCCCCCCTCACAATTCCCACTCCTTCCTCAAAGATCCTATACCTTCCTTAAGGCCGGCAACGCACCTGCGACTCCTCTGGTTTTGCGGGTGTCTATGGGCGGCGGGGATTACTCTCCATCAGATGACAACCTGCTCGTTAGCCTACTTTTCACATTAAGAAAATAAACATCACCGTGTGCTAAGGCGTGAGCCGTGTCGTGCAGGCTCACTAAAAGAATACTAGATACGTACCACCTCCCTCTCTTCCCTTGGGTGTTGTAAAAGGCGACTAATAGACTAAACACTGCACATACATCCAACAGCATAGCGCGGCGATGGGTTCACCACCTGTCACGTGCATGTGCAGTTGTAATTAGGTGAAATGTGGACTATGGCAGAGGACTATGCTTCTTCGGCCCTCATTGCGTTGTCTCTGACTAATCCTTTGTGGACAATAGCCGTGAAGCTATGTATGTATGTGTTCTAAGGATATGCGGGCTAGAGAACACACTGATCGGCGCGGTGCCGCACTGCCCCATCGCGCTGGCGGCGCAGCTGGACTGCGTGGAGCCGATGTCACTAGGGAGCGTACTGTTCGAGATGTGCGCTGGGGCGGAACTGGACCTGGCAATGCTGCCCGATTTAGCGCCTAACTACCCGCACGTAAGGACTATTTTGTTTTAATTTACAACGTGGACTGCGAGGAAATGTAACTGGAAAGTGTACTCTTTGAGATGTGCACTGAATCTGGCATTGCCCGATTTGGCGCCTACCACACGTAAGGGCCGTTTTGGTATATCTAGAGTGAGAGGAGAGGCGTTGGACTGTGTGGAGCCAATGTCGCTGTGCAGCGTGCTGTTTGAGATGTGCGCTGGGGCGGAATTGGACCTGGTATCGCTACCCGATCTTGCACATAACTGCCCGCTCGTAAAGACCATTTTGGTATTATCCATAACGTAGAGTCGCTGGACTGCGTGGGACCGATGTCGCTGAACAACGGACATTGCTAAGCTTGTGGCTTGTGTCATTATCACTGAGTTGATCTCTACAGATAAATAATATAACGTACCGCTTGTCAAGTTAAACTAATCAAATGGTATTATTTTCTTTGAGATGTAATTTGGTGCGGAGTAAGAGCCCGCATTGTTGCCCAACCTGGCGCCCAACAGTGTTATTTTTTTATACATAAAACGTTTTTTTCGATCGATCTGTAACGTCCACCGAGGTCGTCAAAATCGGTAGTCGTCGCTTGGAGCCGGTTCCTTATGTAATGGTCCTGTGTCAGGTGGCAGATATAATCGAGCAGATCTTCGGCGCGCGCACGCCGTCGCTGCACGAGCTGCTGCTGTGCGAGCTGTTCCGCAAGATAGACCTGCGGGAGATGAAGGGTTCCTGCTTACCGGTAAGCTGGCAAAGTCAAAGGTATTTATTGCCAATTAAGTGTACATAAAGGTTGGCTGTAGAGCGTAAAAATCTTTGGGGTTTTTTTAAGGGACATCAATACGTGCTAAAGCCCTCAACAATCACTAGAAGATAAAATATATAATAAAATAACTACTACGTTTAGCTGGTCTCCACAAGTAGCAGAGATGAGTCGTAAGGTGTTCGCTGACTCTGGCTCTCTGAGAAAATGGAGGAACTTGCTTCCTGTGAAGACCAGATTGAACTTGCGCAAACTCTTCTTCTACCTATTTTGGACTATGCCGATGTCTGTTTAGTCTACCTTAATGAGGACCTGCTTAGCAAGTTACAACGTCTTCAAAATCTCTGTATTAGATTCATTTACGGCTTGCGCGAGATCGACCATGTGTCTGAATACAGGCACAGGCTCGAATGGCTACCTATTAGATTGCGTCGTCGTGAGGAGCATATCCTCATTCTCGTTTTAAACGTGCTCTATGATCCTCGTACTCCTTCTTACCTTAAAGAGTGTTTCCGATTTCTCGAGGAGGATCACAATAAGGTGCTTAAGGCTTCCTTTACTCGGTCAGGTTACTTCAAGGATTCGTTTACGGTCCAGGATACTTTTCTTTGGACTTTAACTTACCCTTTGAGATCCGTTACTCCAAATCACTGTCCATCTTTAAGGCTAAACTCCACAAGCATCTTTTGGCTCTAACATCTGCTACGAACATGTTATAGTTTATTTATAATGTTTTATTATAAAATGTATGTATGTTTTATATATATTTTGTATTGTATATGTATGTTTATAAATAAATATGTATGCATTTACTGTCCAAATATTATAACTATATTATCTATTTATTAAAACTTGCGCACTTCCTTTATCTCCTTCACAGGTTCCGCTAACCAAAGATTGTCTGGAAGAGATCGCTCTCAGCAATAAGACCGCCTTTGTACATACTAGTTTTGAGTTTATGTCATGTGTAACTTTTCTTGTGTATGTACAATAAAGTGTTTATCTATCTATCTACTCTTTACTCTAATCGTACTCGTATACCTGTGTATTTCCTATTTTATTTTGTTTCATATATTATTTTATTATCCCTCTTATATCGTAACGTGGACTGAAGTTAAAACAGCTTTCAAACAGATGCTGTCCATTTCTGTCAATAAATGCAGATAGAGGAAGCATCCAACTTTCACCAGGTTTTAATTTAGCCACGTTTCATGATATAGAGGAGGATCACAATAAGGTGTGAGAGAGAGAGAGATCGTCTAATTTAAAACTGAATGCCCCTCCACTAAACGTACCTAATTGTTTCAAGATGTGTGATCAAATATATTTATGTAATACTTTACATGTGTGCGCGCGGCGATTATGCTGTGCACTTTGACTGGCTCGCACATGAAAAGGTCAACTAATCGTGCGATCAGTCCCGATACTCTTATCGTATCGTGCTATGTATGGGAATACTCTTCCACTCTGTCGTGCATCTGCAACATTTCATTAGGAGGGTTTACGCCATTCGGTTTCCCATACAAACTTCCAAGATGAAATTTTTAAAAACCAATAAGCCAATTTTAATGAAACTTTGCATGCTGAAGGAAAACACAGGGATCTAAATAGTTTGTTCAAAACATTTAAAAAAAATGTTTATTTAATTAACTAAGTTATTGCGATTTTTAACTTTCTATAGTGGACTTTAAATCGCAATAACTCAGCTAAAAAAATGTTAACGTAAACCCCCTTATGGGCATTCGTGTCCGGCCGGTGAGGAAGTTGTATTATTGCGTCTATATATACATACACCTACCACAGTGTTAAGAACTTACAGTGGTCCAACGCCTTTGAAGTTGCGCGAAATGCCGCCATCGTCTAGACTAGACATTCGTCATTGTCGCAGGGTTGTCACATAAAATTTCTACTCTATTTCATATTTTAATTATTGGTAGATACGTTTATGTAATAATTTTATATTGACAAATTATTGTAATTAAGTAAATGTGTAATTTATTTCTACTTTCTTGGGGTTTAAAAAAAACGGGAGAAAAAATCTTATTTTTAGCTCAAGATTGGCCTGTCAGTTAGTAGTACAACGCACGGGCGGCGGCGGTGGCGGGCGACCAGTACTAACTGACAAGCTGATACCGGCCGGCGGGCCCCACACACGACCAGTTCGCCTGCACACCGGCAGGTATCAGCCTGTCGGTTCCGCCGCCGCCGTAGCTCGTGCGTTGTACTACTAAGTGACAGGCCGTTACCTGCTGGCGACCTGATCGTCTGTGGGGCCCTTAAGAAATATTAGACTGTGCACCTACTTCAGAGGCCTATTACATCTCGACTGTGATTTTTGCGTAAAATGGCCAACTTTGGCGTCATGGATCTCAGAAACAAAAATACACTAACAATTATGACTTATTGAATAGTGTAGAATAGCTATTGGTATAGTGCGTAGTGGCCTCGCTTTTTGTAAATTTTGCTTAACTTTTTAATTATACCAAAATTGCAGAGAAAGATTTTCATAAAGTGCGCGAAGGCACTTTTTTGAGCTCATCGATTGAACTACTGTTCTAAACAAGTGAAATAAAAAAATATAATGTTATCTCTTATATGGTCGAATAGTGCGTAGCGGCCTCGGAATTTTTAGATATCATTGATTTTATTTAGTAAAAAAATCCTATTCTAAACCAAAAACCTTCGAAAATCGCTATAAGTTAACTGTGAATTTCTCCTATTTACGATAACATTATTGAGCAAAATTTATACCAGAGTAATTGTTACTTCATGAGGAATAAAGATTTTATAATGAATTTATTATCCTATTTCGATAAAATCGATAAATACAACAGCAAAATTACTACAAAATGCGATGCGCCGGCCGTACGAATTCAACTTATGCTCACAGAATGGAGATTTGTTATATTATGCACAAATTTATTATCCTATTTTGATAAAAACGATAAATACAAGGCCTAGGCCTAGGCCTAGGCCTAGGTCTCTTAACATGTGAGCGTAAACATATTAGAGGGGCGTTCAGTTTTAGATTGGACGATCTCTACATGCCATCATCAGATCATCAGATGTTGCAACAAGCGTCGTGTATCAGAATTTCAGCCAGCGTTTATCGCGCTCGTGCCTGTCGCTGCTGGGCGAAGTGTCGCGGCGCTCGGGCGCGCCGCGCACGCCGCCGCCGCGCCGCTCCGGGCCCGCCTCACCCGCCACGCCCCCCGCGCGCAGGTACATACACACACACACATCATACGCAGCGCCTCACCCGCCACGCCCCCCGCGCGCAGGTACATACACACACACACATCATACGCAGCGCCTCACCCGCCACGCCCCCCGCGCGCAGGTACATACACACACACACATCATACGCAGCGCCTCACCCGCCACGCCCCCCGCGCGCAGGTACATACACACACACACATACGCAGCGCCTCACCCGCCACGCCCCCCGCGCGCAGGTACATACACACACACACATCATACGCAGCGCCTCACCCGCCACGCCCCCCGCGCGCAGGTACATACACACACACACATCATACGCAGCGCCTCACCCGCCACGCCCCCCGCGCGCAGGTACATACACACACACACATCATACGCAGCGCCTCACCCGCCACGCCCCCCGCGCGCAGGTACATACACACACACACATCATACGCAGCGCCTCACCCGCCACGCCCCCCGCGCGCAGGTACATACACACACACACATCATACGCAGCGCCTCACCCGCCACGCCCCCCGCGCGCAGGTACATACACACACACACATCATACGCAGCGCCTCACCCGCCACGCCCCCCGCGCGCAGGTACATACACACACACACATCATACGCAGCGCCTCACCCGCCACGCCCCCCGCGCGCAGGTACATACACACACACACATCATACGCAGCGCCTCACCCGCCACGCCCCCCGCGCGCAGGTACATACACACACACACATCATACGCAGCGCCTCACCCGCCACGCCCCCCGCGCGCAAGTACATACACACACACACACACATCATACGCAGCGCCTCACCCGCCACGCCCCCCGCGCGCAGGTACATACACACACACACATCATACGCAGCGCCTCACCCGCCACGCCCCCCGCGCGCAGGTACATACACACACACACACATCATACGCAGCGCCTCACCCGCCACGCCCCCCGCGCGCAAGTACATACACACACACACGTCATACGCAGCGCCTCACCCGCCACGCCCCCCGCGCGCAGGTACATACACACACACACACATCATACGCAGCGCCTCACCCGCCACGCCCCCCGCGCGCAAGTACATACACACACACACATCATACGCAGCGCCTCACCCGCCACGCCCCCCGCGCGCAGGTACATACACACACACACATCATACGCAGCGCCTCACCCGCCACGCCCCCCGCGCGCAGGTACATACACACACACACATCATACGCAGCGCCTCACCCGCCACGCCCCCCGCGCGCAGGTACATACACACACACACATCATACGCAGCGCCTCACCCGCCACGCCCCCCGCGCGCAAGTACATACACACACACACACACATCATACGCAGCGCCTCACCCGCCACGCCCCCCGCGCGCAGGTACATACACACACACACATCATACGCAGCGCCTCACCCGCCACGCCCCCCGCGCGCAGGTACATACACACACACACATCATACGCAGCGCCTCACCCGCCACGCCCCCCGCGCGCAAGTACATACACACACACACGTCATACGCAGCGCCTCACCCGCCACGCCCCCCGCGCGCAGGTACATACACACACACACACATCATACGCAGCGCCTCACCCGCCACGCCCCCCGCGCGCAAGTACATACACACACACACATCATACGCAGCGCCTCACCCGCCACGCCCCCCGCGCGCAGGTACATACACACACACACATCATACGCAGCGCCTCACCCGCCACGCCCCCCGCGCGCAGGTACATACACACACACACATCATACGCAGCGCCTCACCCGCCACGCCCCCCGCGCGCAGGTACATACACACACACACATCATACGCAGCGCCTCACCCGCCACGCCCCCCGCGCGCAGGTACATACACACACACACACATCATACGCAGCGCCTCACCCGCCACGCCCCCCGCGCGCAAGTACATACACACACACACATCATACGCAGCGCCTCACCCGCCACGCCCCCCGCGCGCAGGTACATACACACACACACATCATACGCAGCGCCTCACCCGCCACGCCCCCCGCGCGCAGGTACATACACACACACACATCATACGCAGCGCCTCACCCGCCACGCCCCCCGCGCGCAGGTACATACACACACACACATCATACGCAGCGCCTCACCCGCCACGCCCCCCGCGCGCAAGTACATACACACACACACACATCATACGCAGCGCCTCACCCGCCACGCCCCCCGCGCGCAGGTACATACACACACACACATCATACGCAGCGCCTCACCCGCCACGCCCCCCGCGCGCAAGTACATACACACACACACACATCATACGCAGCGCCTCACCCGCCACGCCCCCCGCGCGCAGGTACATACACACACACACATCATACGCAGCGCCTCACCCGCCACGCCCCCCGCGCGCAAGTACATACACACACACACACATCATACGCAGCGCCTCACCCGCCACGCCCCCCGCGCGCAGGTACATACACACACACACATCATACGCAGCGCCTCACCCGCCACGCCCCCCGCGCGCAAGTACATACACACACACACACATCATACGCAGCGCCTCACCCGCCACGCCCCCCGCGCGCAGGTACATACACACACACACATCATACGCAGCGCCTCACCCGCCACGCCCCCCGCGCGCAGGTACATACACACACACACATCATACGCAGCGCCTCACCCGCCACGCCCCCCGCGCGCAAGTACATACACACACACACACATCATACGCAGCGCCTCACCCGCCACGCCCCCCGCGCGCAGGTACATACACACACACACATCATACGCAGCGCCTCACCCGCCACGCCCCCCGCGCGCAGGTACATACACACACACACATCATACGCAGCGCCTCACCCGCCACGCCCCCCGCGCGCAAGTACATACACACACACACACATCATACGCAGCGCCTCACCCGCCACGCCCCCCGCGCGCAGGTACATACACACACACACACATCATACGCAGCGCCTCACCCGCCACGCCTCCCGCGCGCAAGTACATACACACACACACATCATACGCAGCGCCTCACCCGCCACGCCCCCCGCGCGCAGGTACATACACACACACACATCATACGCAGCGCCTCACCCGCCACGCCCCCCGCGCGCAGGTACATACACACACACACATCATACGCAGCGCCTCACCCGCCACGCCCCCCGCGCGCAAGTACATACACACACACACACATCATACGCAGCGCCTCACCCGCCACGCCCCCCGCGCGCAGGTACATACACACACACACACATCATACGCAGCGCCTCACCCGCCACGCCCCCCGCGCGCAAGTACATACACACACACACATCATACGCAGCGCCTCACCCGCCACGCCCCCCGCGCGCAAGTACATACACACACACACATCATACGCAGCGCCTCACCCGCCACGCCCCCCGCGCGCAAGTACATACACACACACACATCATACGCAGCGCCTCACCCGCCACGCCCCCCGCGCGCAGGTACATACACACACACACATCATACGCAGCGCCTCACCCGCCACGCCCCCCGCGCGCAGGTACATACACACACACACATCATACGCAGCGCCTCACCCGCCACGCCCCCCGCGCGCAAGTACATACACACACACACACATCATACGCAGCGCCTCACCCGCCACGCCCCCCGCGCGCAGGTACATACACACACACACATCATACGCAGCGCCTCACCCGCCACGCCCCCCGCGCGCAAGTACATACACACACACACACATCATACGCAGCGCCTCACCCGCCACGCCCCCCGCGCGCAGGTACATACACACACACACATCATACGCAGCGCCTCACCCGCCACGCCCCCCGCGCGCAAGTACATACACACACACACACATCATACGCAGCGCCTCACCCGCCACGCCCCCCGCGCGCAGGTACATACACACACACACATCATACGCAGCGCCTCACCCGCCACGCCCCCCGCGCGCAAGTACATACACACACACACACATCATACGCAGCGCCTCACCCGCCACGCCCCCCGCGCGCAGGTACATACACACACACACATCATACGCAGCGCCTCACCCGCCACGCCCCCCGCGCGCAGGTACATACACACACACACATCATACGCAGCGCCTCACCCGCCACGCCCCCCGCGCGCAAGTACATACACACACACACACATCATACGCAGCGCCTCACCCGCCACGCCCCCCGCGCGCAGGTACATACACACACACACATCATACGCAGCGCCTCACCCGCCACGCCCCCCGCGCGCAGGTACATACACACACACACATCATACGCAGCGCCTCACCCGCCACGCCCCCCGCGCGCAAGTACATACACACACACACACATCATACGCAGCGCCTCACCCGCCACGCCCCCCGCGCGCAGGTACATACACACACACACACATCATACGCAGCGCCTCACCCGCCACGCCCCCCGCGCGCAAGTACATACACACACACACATCATACGCAGCGCCTCACCCGCCACGCCCCCCGCGCGCAGGTACATACACACACACACATCATACGCAGCGCCTCACCCGCCACGCCCCCCGCGCGCAGGTACATACACACACACACATCATACGCAGCGCCTCACCCGCCACGCCCCCCGCGCGCAGGTACATACACACACACACATCATACGCAGCGCCTCACCCGCCACGCCCCCCGCGCGCAAGTACATACACACACACACACATCATACGCAGCGCCTCACCCGCCACGCCCCCCGCGCGCAGGTACATACACACACACACATCATACGCAGCGCCTCACCCGCCACGCCCCCCGCGCGCAAGTACATACACACACACACACATCATACGCAGCGCCTCACCCGCCACGCCCCCCGCGCGCAGGTACATACACACACACACATCATACGCAGCGCCTCACCCGCCACGCCCCCCGCGCGCAAGTACATACACACACACACGTCATACGCAGCGCCTCACCCGCCACGCCCCCCGCGCGCAGGTACATACACACACACACACATCATACGCAGCGCCTCACCCGCCACGCCCCCCGCGCGCAAGTACATACACACACACACATCATACGCAGCGCCTCACCCGCCACGCCCCCCGCGCGCAGGTACATACACACACACACATCATACGCAGCGCCTCACCCGCCACGCCCCCCGCGCGCAGGTACATACACACACACACATCATACGCAGCGCCTCACCCGCCACGCCCCCCGCGCGCAGGTACATACACACACACACATCATACGCAGCGCCTCACCCGCCACGCCCCCCGCGCGCAAGTACATACACACACACACACATCATACGCAGCGCCTCACCCGCCACGCCCCCCGCGCGCAGGTACATACACACACACACATCATACGCAGCGCCTCACCCGCCACGCCCCCCGCGCGCAAGTACATACACACACACACACATCATACGCAGCGCCTCACCCGCCACGCCCCCCGCGCGCAGGTACATACACACACACACATCATACGCAGCGCCTCACCCGCCACGCCCCCCGCGCGCAGGTACATACACACACACACATCATACGCAGCGCCTCACCCGCCACGCCCCCAGCGCGCAGGTACATACACACACACACATCATACGCAGCGCTTCACCCGCCACGCCCCCCGCGCGCAGGTACATACACACACACACATCATACGCAGCGTTTCACCCGCCACGCCCCCCGCGCGCAGGTACATACACACACACACATCATACGCAGCGCCTCACCCGCCACGCCCCCCGCGCGCAAGTACATACACACACACACATCATACGCAGCGCCTCACCCGCCACGCCCCCCGCGCGCAGGTACATACACACACACACATCATACGCAGCGCCTCACCCGCCACGCCCCCCGCGCGCAAGTACATACACACACACACATCATACGCAGCGCCTCACCCGCCACGCCCCCCGCGCGCAGGTACATACACACACACATCATACGCAGCGCCTCACCCGCCACGCCCCCCGCGCGCAGGTACATACACACACACACATCATACGCAGCGCCTCACCCGCCACGCCCCCCGCGCGCAGGTACATACACACACACACATCATACGCAGCGCCTCACCCGCCACGCCCCCCGCGCGCAGGTACATACACACACACACACATCATACGCAGCGCCTCACCCGCCACGCCCCCCGCGCGCAGGTACATACACACACACACATCATACGCAGCGCCTCACCCGCCACGCCCCCCGCGCGCAGGTACATACACACACACACATCATACGCAGCGCCTCACCCGCCACGCCCCCCGCGCGCAAGTACATACACACACACACATCATACGCAGCGCCTCACCCGCCACGCCCCCCGCGCGCAGGTACATACACACACACACATCATACGCAGCGCCTCACCCGCCACGCCCCCCGCGCGCAGGTACATACACACACACACATCATACGCAGCGCCTCACCCGCCACGCCCCCCGCGCGCAGGTACATACACACACACACATCATACGCAGCGCCTCACCCGCCACGCCCCCCGCGCGCAAGTACATACACACACACACATCATACGCAGCGCCTCACCCGCCACGCCCCCCGCGCGCAGGTACATACACACACACACATCATACGCAGCGCCTCACCCGCCACGCCCCCCGCGCGCAGGTACATACACACACACATCATACGCAGCGCCTCACCCGCCACGCCCCCCGCGCGCAAGTACATACACACACACACATCATACGCAGCGCCTCACCCGCCACGCCCCCCGCGCGCAGGTACATACACACACACACATCATACGCAGCGCCTCACCCGCCACGCCCCCCGCGCGCAAGTACATACACACACACACATCATACGCAGCGCCTCACCCGCCACGCCCCCCGCGCGCAGGTACATACACACACACACATCATACGCAGCGCCTCACCCGCCACGCCCCCCGCGCGCAGGTACATACACACACACACATCATACGCAGCGCCTCACCCGCCACGCCCCCCGCGCGCAGGTACATACACACACACATCATACGCAGCGCCTCACCCGCCACGCCCCCCGCGCGCAAGTACATACACACACACACATCATACGCAGCGCCTCACCCGCCACGCCCCCCGCGCGCAGGTACATACACACACACACATCATACGCAGCGCCTCACCCGCCACGCCCCCCGCGCGCAGGTACATACACACACACACATCATACGCAGCGCCGCGCACGCCGCCGCCGCGCCGCTCCGGGCCTGCCGAGCCCACCACGCCCCCTGCGCGCAGGTATGAACACACATACATGACGGGTCTACTTTCAAAACCCGCTAAAGGCACTTTTTCATAAACGAAGATAATTCATGTGTAATTTTTTACAAAACCGAGTAATGGCTTTTAACGTGTTTTAGTGGGATTTGTTACGGAATCATTAGTGGATCATGGAAGGAATTCGTTGTATTTTGTTTTTTCGGTAATAGTTAAATTTTTACCAATATTTTGTTTTAACGGAGTTTGAAAATAGAACCCTCACATACCGCTCCGGGCCCGCCGAGCCCGCCACGCCGCCCGCGCGCAGGTTAACATACACATAACACTAGGATCAATAAGTCATGAGACTAAATACTAAAACAAAAGTCTGTTGAAGAAGAATCTGAAATAAATCAATATAAGTATTTTAATTGTGCGATTTTCTAAAAAAAAACCAAAACTATCATTTAATGGCCAGTACTTTCTAAACATCAAAAGAGTTTTTAATATATGTGCCATCTCCAAGTGAGTCCCGGGACTTATTGAACGATCTAGTACGTAACAGTGTCGCGTAGCTTTTCTTCGTACATGTATAACGTAAGAAGATATAGCATATTTACGATTAGTTCGGTAAAAGTGTCTGCACAACCTAAATAGCTTAGAAGCGGGGGAAATAACTTTTGCCTATGCAATTTGTCCAGGCACTTCTACCGAACAAATTTTATAAGATTTGTTAGATCATTTTCATAAAAGCATATTTTTATAGAAGCAAATTTTTGTATCGATTTTTTTCATATTCGTATTTTTTTTTATTCGCGAATTTTAATGTAGCAAGTATTCATATCGCATTTTTTCATAATCGTATCATAAAGCAATATCGTTTTCATAAAGCAATATTTTATGGTCTCGTTTATTTTAATCGCATAAATTACCAGTAGCTTTTTTATTATCTGCAAATATTTTCAGTAGCATTTTTTCTTTTACATTGGTTCTTTTATTAGAAAAATTTTCATGCCATCAAAAAATGTGGATTGAGAAAAAATGCTGCTGAAAATATTTGCAGATAATAAAAAAAGCTACTGGTAATTTATGCGATCAAAATAAACGTGACCATAAAATATTTCTTTATGAAAAATCGCTACATTAAATTTCGCAAATAAAAAAAATTACGATTATGAAAAAATGCGATATGAATACTTGCTACATTAAAATTCGCGAATAAAAAAAATTACGAATATGAAAAAAATCGATACAAAAATTCGCTTCTTTATAAATATGCTTTTGTGAAAATGATCTAACAAATCTTTTATAAATGCTTTATCTTCTTACGTAATGTACGTCGTAGTATGTACGAAGATAATACTGAAATGTATAAATGAAGTAACTATGAAGCAATTATTTCCGCTAAACACTTTAAGAAACCCTGACAATTTGCGCAGAACTAGGAGGTGACCAGCAAACCTGACGTCACGATTTCTGAAACTATATCATATGTAGCAATTATTTAATATATGAAGCAAATATAAGCAAATATGTAGCAATTGTTTATTTAACTCTCACAGCCAAAAACCATAGGCAACCAGCCATTCTGACGGAGACCGATTTTAGTTTGCTATTTATAGCGCTTCCATTGTTTTTGTAATTTAAAACAATTTTTTAAAAATTAATACTTAATCTAAATGCCAAACCGAATTTTGTATGAACGAAATTTCAGAAGGAATGGAAACCGCTGTAAATAGTAAACGAAAATCGGCCGAAATTTCGTTTCAGAGAAAGAGAAGTAGGCCCTTAGCTTTTGGTTTGCCTGTTAGACTTGGACATTTGACATAATTTGTATGGACGAGCATACTCGTAAGTCAAACTCATAACTCTAGTAGGCAAAACAACGAGAGTAATAATTACGGCTCATTCTCATAGGGACAGATTAGGACAGATTGTCAAAAAACCGAAAATGGTACAGGTGCATACATAAATAATATGAAAGAAATATCTTGCACACTATTTCCACATTATAAATTAGTATTTTTCCTAAACTAACCTACCAGCTTGATCCTACTCATTATGGCCAGGTAGAGGAACAACGTGAAGTGTGTCGAAATATACGTCGTTACTCTGCTTTTGTCCACGTTGCTTAATTCCTGCAAGTTGTTCATTATCATTATGGATAACTGATAAAATACATTAATAGGATCAACGAAAAAAAAATTAAATAAAATACAATAATTAAATAAAAAAATAATCATTTAAAAATATATTTTTTTTAATTATTAATTTAATTATTTTTTATATTTAATTTTTTACTGTTAATTATTATTATTAATTATATTTTCTTTAAATAATATAAACGTTATTTTTTAATGAAAATAATAATAATATTGATTTTTCTCTTTATGTGCTTACGTGTACTTCTGTCCTTTTGAGAATCAAAAGGACACTTAAGAGAATGACCCGTAATTACGGCCGTTAGAGAGAGAGAGATGTGACACTACCGACCGTTCGTCTATCTAAAAGGAAGAGTAGAACTGTCCTATACCTATTGCCACTTTAGACCCACTTTCCTATATCACTAATATAACATTTCAACTTTATTGCTTTTCAGAAGGCATTTTCTGCCAGAGCAAGACTACACAGAAGAATGGCAATGGTAATAGAAGAAGACGCCACATAAAGGTGCGCTTCCACTAAATCGCATTCATAGCATAAAGATTATAAGTAAGATATAACTTTGTTTTCATTCATATAGTTGTTTCTTACTGGATCGACAAACTCCAATCTATGCGAATTAATACAAAGTAATATGTTCGTATGCTCCGATTCCGATTCAGAGGATGCGCACCTTTAATGGACTAAGAAATAACAAATAACTGATTAGTAATAAATATGTATTGGATACGAATTGGACTTTTATATGAATTTACGTTTCTAGATATGGACTATTTTCTGTCTGTAAATCTGGCGATATCAAAATATTGACCGATTTTATTAAGTTTTTTGTCCTGTACTACTACTGTTAGTAGGACAGCACAAAAAACTTAATAAAATCGGTCAATATTTGTCAACAGGTTGTTAATCTAATAAAACAAATTTTATTTAAATTAGGTGATTTATTTATTTTATAACATTATACACAGCCCAGTCCTACATAATACTAATTTAAATAGAACATTAACATATTAAAAAAAATGTATTACGCCATAAACGCGCGGCTATATTAAAAAAAAAAACAAGAGGGTAACTTTACTAAAAATTTGCAAATGACTTTTACAAAATCGAAATTACGATATTAAAATTACGGCGCTAAAAATGTGTCTCGGTAAATAAGAGCGCACTTGAGAAGTGAGCTCTTATTTTCTCGCAAGGCAATAACAGGAAAATGTACTTTATTTGTTGATTTCACCACTAAATGTTATTGACGTCTTGTAATTTTTAAGTGACAGGAGTAATTTATTGCTTTGAAAAAGTATTTATTCACGTGGACAGAATTTAGCTTTGATTTTGTACGTGACGCGTTATCTAGTTGGTACTTATTGTTGATCGAAGGAAATATCAGTTTTAATGACAAAAGTCTCTTGCTGTCACTTTCTTATATAAAGTGCTAAATAGAGAAGGAAATACATTTAATTGTCATTAAAACTTAATTGACGTCTCTGAGCACGGCAGTAACTCACTTAGGGCTGATTTTTCAATCCTAACTTAAAAAAACTTAAAACTTATCTGTCTGTTAAAGTATAACACAATCAAACTAAAATATCACCTGTAAAGAAAGAAAAGACTGATGACAATAGATTTTCAAAATGGTCGTGCAATACTTTAACAGACAAATAAGTTTTAACTGACTGTTGAAAAATCGGCCTTTAAACATTCTGTTAAAACTTTAACTAACTGTTAAGTTCGATAAGTGATCCATAATTCTACAATGCGCTACTGGCTGTTTAATTTACTTAATTACATCCTTTGACTAAGTAAAAACGTTGAGTATCAAAATTAAACAGTCAATAACGCATTGTGAAACATTCATTAATTAACTTTAACAGTTTGTTAATATTCAACAGAAAATTCTAAAAACTAATAGTAGAGGATGGAGTATACAGTTTTATTAAAGTTACTTGTAATTAAAAGATAAGGATGTTAGAGTTAACTTTGCATTCGGCATAAAACACGCTTCTTACTTTACTAACTGTAAAGTGTGACGTAATACATTGTTACGTTTAAAATAATCTAAAATCACAATTCTACAAAATTCCTTCACCAAACGATATCATAGATATACCCTCCACAGTCACAGGTTATAAGTAAATAGCTTCTAAGTACAGTGACAACTATATGGCGATACGCAAACGAGGATACTTTCTAGTACCGAAACGGGACCAACCAACATACAAAAACGCAGTTGCTTGTAGAGGCAACTGAACGACACTACAAGTCTTAGGTCCTGTTTTACAAACTCTTCTTAGTTTTTATTAGCCTTTACTTGACAGATAGTTCATACAAAACTGTCCGTTTTTTAACTATGTATCTAATTATCTATATTTTATCGTCAGACATTGTAAAACAAGCCCTAAATGTAAGTATACAGGTCACAAATTCCAATACAGAGTTTTTATTTAGCATTCGATCATGTGAACAATAACGCGAATTTGTATAACTTTGAAGCAGTAACGCCTATTTTCCAACAAGGTGAACTATATTTTTACCATACAAAGGTTTGGTTTTCAGGTCACTGTTCTATAAAACTAGTACAGTCACCTGCATTAAGATGTGATGATGCAAAAATATCTGATCATTGGTGGAAGGCTTAATATAGGCCTATATATGCCTTCCACCAATAATCAGATATTTTTGCAGGCCGTCAATAGTCACATCTCAATGCTGGTGACTGTACCTACCTACTTGTTTACAAACAAAGAATTGACAGCACAGACATTAATTAAAGACGGTTTACACATTTTTTACACGGTCTGTTTTATATTTTTTTCTTGAATTCACTTTACTATCCTAAGAATGTGTAGCAGTAATTGCATTTTGCAATAAGAACGCTCTTTGGAATTTTTTATGAAGAAATCTTCATCAATTCCCGTTTCCTGTTCTTCTGTAAACATTAATACATTATTTAAAATGTACGCAATATAATTAACAATATAAAAATGTTTACCTACTCAATATCTTACAAGATATTGAGTAGGTAAACATTTTTATATTGTTAATTATATTGCGTACATGTATGTCAATAGTTATCTTGAGTGACATTTCGGTACCTAATAACCAGTAAACTTTAGAATAACTGCTAATAAATCAAGACGAATTTTAAAGAGTATATTGTTAAAAAAAAGTACAGACGCCAGCAGGTAATCCTACCCAAAACTATCAATTTTTTCTAATCAATATTGACTGTTATAGCCGAAACATAAGGTTCTAAATTTATTTAATTTTAAACTTTCGCGTTTCATTATAAACACATACACATTTTTGCCGCCAAATTTTATTACGTGATCTTATAGCAGCAGTACAACCAAATAATGAAATAAAAAAAACATTATTTTTTTACATTTTTGTTTTAACTTTTCCTTAAGAAAATAAAAATTATTGTCACCTAGCGCGCGGCCTACCGCGGTTATCAAAGCGCATGCGCGTGACCGCTATGATTCACCCCGTGCACCAATCACAGCGCGCCGTCGCTTTGACAGCGAGGGTGAGCGCACGCACCTAGAACTATAGGATATAAAAAGCAGGCAAAAAAAATTTTATAATTCTTTCTACGTCAAATATTTTATTTTACTTTTGGCGGGGGGTCCATAATTAACCCTGTATTTAAACATGATTTAACGCAAAACTACTTCTACTAGTAAAGACATCCTACGCCACCGGCGGCGGTGGTCACGGGCTGACAAAATGTATTGACAATATTTGATATTTTGTGGTGCGTCAACCCGCTGGCGTGTGTACGTTAAAAACTTAATTCAAGTGTATGAAACATGTCGTAGCAATGGTAAAGCGAGTTGATACTTGTACGGTGCGCAGAGCAGTCAGCCGTAAGCCACCTCCTCAACGATAGTCTCCCAGGAGTCCGTGGAGTCAGCCTCCCAGCTGGAATCGTCCGCTTCTTCCTCTGGCCCTTCTTCTTCGTCGTAGTAGGCGAGCTGAAATTAGAAAGAGACATTGCCTAAATATTATTTAAATGCACAAATTAATTCTTCTTTATACGGCTCGAAGGACCATCTATTTAAGTATTACAATTAAAAATGTGTTTATTGAAATTCATCATCATCAGCCTATAAACGTCCCACTGCTGGGCACAGGCCTCCCACGAGAACAATAGCACGTGGGGATATTGGGCCATAACCCACCACGCTGGCCCAATGCGGCTTGGTGGGTTTTATTTAACGACTGCCATCTTACGACAACAACCGAAACACGGAGGAGCTCGAGATGTTTTTAAATTGGTCACCCATCCAGCGACCCGGCATTGCGAAAGTTGCTGAGCAGGCAAGATCGCAAGCCGAACGCGCTCCATTATGATTTTGAAGTTATGTGATAAAAATACCTTAACATTATACAGTCAAGATCAATACAATAACAATTATTATTACAAAAACACGTATCCTGCTGGGAATCAAGCCCGGGAACTCGGGGGTCTTAAAATTACTAAAATGGATGGGACGCGCTGTTGTTTCTTCCACAATCGATTGGCACAGTACGTACACACACAGAGGGCCTTTTCTGTATCTAAGTTAGCGCTGAGAATCGACTCTGTCTGTTTCCAATTCTATGAAATTTTTTTTACATAAGATGGAGGCAAACGAGCAAGCGGATCACTTGATGGAGAGCAATGACCGCCGCCCATGGACACTCGCAGAACCAGAGGAGTCGCAGATGCGTTGCCGACCTTTAAGAAAGGAATAGGAATTGTGAGAGGGGGGGAAGGGGCCTCCGGAACTCTCACTGGCCAGACGAAACACAACAGCACCAAGTGCCATTATTTCACGCCGGATATTCGTGAATATGAAAGAGACAAGAGTCAATTCTCAGCGCTGACTGAGATACAAAATAGCCCCTCAGGAGTGAACGTCGAGTCGGCCCAACGAAGTCTCCGGTGCCCAACGAGAGTAGGGCCTCTATTACTACTATAAGAAACCACTATTATATATAGTTACTAACGAGGGTTTTCGCATTTCGGTTTCCCATAAAAACTTTCAAAAAGTTCAACATTTTACAAACCAATGGGCCAATGTCAATGAAACATGGCAATCATGGCATGCTAAAGAAAAATACAGAGAAATCCCGATATTGAAAATACCGGGAAACCACGGGACTTTTTAAACAACCCGATACCGGGTCTTTAGCGATCGAATACCTACCGGTTCTTTCGATACTGCATATCATTTTCTCACTATCTGTCTTTCAATATACGATAAAATTGTATAACTAATTAAAGTATGTTTTTTTATGTAAGTAATCATCAATAAAATTCATAAAGAATATTTTTAATCTAAATAAATACTGAGAATATTCGCACAATTTTACTTGCATCACATCAGAATACTCGTCCACTGATGGACATAGGCCTCTCCAAAAACACGCCACTGAGCACGATCAGCGGCCACTCTCATCCAGCTCTTGCCAGCCACCTTGCAAAGATCGTCGCTCCACCTTGTCTGAGGGCGTCCTATGCTACGCTTGCCGATACGCGGTCTCCACTCCAGAACTCGTCTACCCCAACGGTCATCGGTACTGCGACTGACATGCCGGCCCACTGCCACTTCAGCTTGCTTATCCGGTGGGCTATGTCGGTTACCTTGGTTATCTGCCGGATCACATCGTTTCGAATCCGATCCCTCAGAGAAACGCCAAGCATAGCCCTTTCAATAGCCCGCTGAGTGACTTTAAACTTGTGAACCAGCCCTACCGTCAGTGTCCACGTTTCGGCTCCGTATGTCATGGCGGGTAGGACGCACTGATTGAAGACTTTCGTCTTAAGGCATTGTGGAATTGGCGACGTAAAGACTCGACGTAATTTCCCATACGCAGCCCAGCCCAGTTGTATCCTTCTGTTGGCCTCTTTCTCAAAGTTGTTTCTACCCATCTGTAAAATTTGTCAGAGGTAGACATATTCCTTAACAACTTCGAGAGCACCGCCTTGTATTGCAATCGGTTCCGGGATGACATGTTCGTGGACAAACCGTGGTTTTTTGAATTATCGCTTAAAATTTATTTATTTAGTATACGAGTACAAGCATTAACCGTGTCGCGCGGCGGTGAAAGAATACTACCACCCCCTCTCTTCCCTTGGGTGTCGTAAAAGGCACTAACGGACTAAAGACTGCAAATACATCTAACAACATAGAGCGGCGATGGGCTCACCACCTGTTACGCTGAGCACATGTGCAGTCGATATTTGGTGAAATGTGGACTATGGTAGAGGATTGCTTTTGCTGTCCTAATTGCCTTGTCTCTGACTAACCCTTCGGGGATAATAGTCGTCATTATTATGTATATACTTACAAGCATTTTGAAAATGACTCTTATCATGTCTTTTTTTACAAGTAACATTTCAGGTTGTTAGCGCAACACTTACATGGATAAGGTTTATCCGAGGATTGAAAAATCGGCCTTAAAGCAATGAGGTAGACAACTATAGGTACTCCAGCCAAATTCGATGGCGAATGTTTGTAAACATATTACTGTCATTTCTTTGTGCAAATATCTAGTTTCACATGGATTTTTACTTTTTCTTGAGAGAGATTCACAAGAAAACAGTACCCTTACTCTTAAAACCGATCGGTATTGGATCGGATTGGTATTGTGTTTGTATCCGCGCAATATGATATGAATCCATATTAGCTCTAGTGTCGTAACTTAAAACTACGAAAGTAACCAACACCAATATCGATCGATCGGGATCGGTTTCAAGAGTAAAGGGGCAATTAACTAATGTGGCTTTATTCCAAAAAAAAACAGTAAAAATCCGAGTTAAACTAGATATTTGCACAAAGAAGTGAACGTTATCTGTTTGGCTGGAGTCAATGATGTTACAATAAAAAGATCATATAGTGATAGGGTCCTTCAAACGAGGCGTGAAGAAGCACTTTGTGGGCCGGCAGAGTGAGGATGACTGATGCTACGTCTCTTACGCTGCACCAGTTGTCCTCGCGCCTGGACCTCATTTACACTTAACATCAGGTGGAGTGGGGTCATTTGCCAGGCTTAGTATAAAAAAAAAAAAACATGGGCTGGAGTATAGACAATACCACTCACCTCATTCTCACTAAGCCGGTGCACCGTGTGCACGCGTATCTGGAACATCCAGGCGCGGCCGAGCACCGCCACCGTGCCGCTCAGCAGCAGCGGCATGCTGTAGCGGCAGCGCCACGCCAGCCCCATCAGGAAGATGAACAGGGACTTGCGGCCCGCCGTCATTGGCTGATAAACAAATTATCGTCATCATCATCATGCTTTGGTTTAGTGTTGCCGCTCGATAGTCCACTATCGATAGTCTATCGATAGTTGAGCAAAAGCAACAGTATCGATAGACCCGTAACCGTCAATACTATCGATACTATTACTGCTGAATATGGCAATAACAATCGATTAAATCGATACTATCGAAAGTTTTGTCCTATCGATAGTGACTTTCCCTGAATAAAGTCAAAGTCAAAATATGTTTATTCAATAAACTCAATTAATGGGTACTTTGAATCGTCCAAATCTTTTTTAACCTTGGTAGGTTAAAAAATGATGTCCTGAATGGGTGGTCTCATTCAGGACATCATTTTTTAACTGTGGTAAAGAACGGGCGCAAGAAACCACAGCGCACAGAAGCAACGACATTTACAAAAAAAATATATATGTCGTACCTGGTCATAAAATACAAAATATAAATTTGAATGTAAATAGTTTAATTAAATATGATGCTTTATTAATTATAGACAATTAGAAATAGCTGTTAGAGTACTTGGAGCATTGCAGACCCAAGCTGTTTTGTCTTCTGTGTAATCTGACACTTTATAACAAGCTTTTTTATAAAGCTTTTCTTTGATTTTGATTTTTTTATCAAGATCTAATAGTATTGCTATAGGTATATTAATATTCATAAACAATACTATTGAGTCACAGCCTACTATTTTTTACAATTGTCATAGCAGATACTATCGATAGTGATTACGATATTGAGCTCAATATTAGGTACTATCGGTAGTATTGCAGTATACCGATACTATTGTACCAAACTGAGCAACCGATACTATCGATATTATAGATGACTAGCGACCGCTGGCGGTTTCACCCGCGTGGTTCCCGTTTCCGTGGGAATATCGGGATAAAAAGTATCCTATGTGTTAATCCAGGTTATAAACTATCTGTATGCCGAATTTCACCCAAATCCATTTAGTAGTTTTTACGCGAAAGAGTAGCAAACATCCATCCATACTTACAAACTTTCGCGTTTATAATATTAGTAGGATTTCCGAGGTCAACTATCGATAGTGCGGCAACACTACTTTGGTTTCATACATGCCACCGTGCCGCTCAGCAGCAGCGGCATGCTGTAGCGGCAGCGCCACGCAGCCCCTCAAGGAAGATGAACAAGGACTTGGGGCCCGCCGTCATTGGCTAACAACACATTTTTACATCATCATCTTTTTCGGACACATTCAGAGAGGATTCTTATACGCGTTCCCACGGCTTAATCCTCGATGGCCAAATTCTGGGAAAAAAGCGAGGTCCGCGGCGTTCGAGACGTAACTAAATGGTTGAACGATATCAAGATATCAAACTAGTGGACGTCTTGGCTATCGTCAGTTAGATAAGCTACTTCATGCGACCAACTGACCTCCAAACTTCATTATGAAAATGACACACAATGATGATGAACATCCAAAACCAAAAAATGATGATCAACATAACCCACCACGCTGGCCCAATGCGGGTTGGTGGGTTGACTGCCATCTTACGACAATCGGGGACTAACGGCTTTGCATGCCTTCTGATACACGGAAACAATAAATTACAATGACTTTAACTGAAAATATAAAGATAGTGGAACATTGACAAATAAACGACTAACTCAGGTGGGAATCGAACCTACCTCTTCTGTGTACCCGTGGCTGCTTGACCTCTCGCAACTTTGACTATATTTCAGCGTTATAATGAAAAAAATCGTCAAAATATATGTTTTAATATTCTGTCAAGAAGTCCTCGTGAGTTCTTAGTAAAATCAATTATGGAACTGACTTAGAAATCATAAAAAATAAGTACTTATGAGCTGTTCCATACATTTCAAGTCTGTTTTGCTTCCAAAGTCATCTGACTTAAAAACTTTTATATTTATTTTTGTTCACCCATTTGGAATTGTCATAATTTCTTAGTAGGTTCATATTACCAGCTAATTTATCTATGGTGCAAGGTTCAAAATAATTTATTAATTACCACGAATACATTTTTCTCTATTTCTTCTTCATCTTACAATCTTTCCCGACTTTTTAAAGCTCTAAAGATATCCGAGAAATGTGTATTATTTCTAATTATGAAATAGCATTTGTTTGTCTCATCTCCTGAGTACTGAGTTAGTTACCAATCTTTAAACGGAGCAACATTTTTCGCCTAGACATAGGGTTACTTTTCAGGTGTGATACAGTACTTGCTGTTTGCGGTCCCGATCCGTACCAAGACAGGTTTTAAGGATGGTACACTGGGGTTTAAGGCCGGGTTTCCACTGAAGCGGAGCTGTTGTAGGCTTACTCTTGAAACACAATTGCATTAATCAATTTCCAATCACAAATCTAAAAAATGTCAAATGGCACTTTTGTAAGCGACAATAGCGCCACATTGGAATTAAATTGCGTGGAAATTGATTGAAAAAATTATTATCGAGATGGCGTTCCGGAATTATCTTTACTTACCCAAATATCGATACATATTAATTGGAATTGTATTGAGATTGAGTTTGCGTTCAAGAGTAACCTTCCTGAGCGGAGCGGAGCTGAATTGACCAATCACGATGGTCGAAATCTCCGCTCCACAAGATTTCGAGATTTTTGGTCAATTCAGCTCCGCTCCTCTCAGCTACAGCTCAGTGGGTCCATCTCGCCTCCTTAAAGTGCCTCGGTGCTGGACTGGGAGGATAAGTCACAATGAACTCTCAGGTCTCCCGAGCATATGTAGGTATGTATATACGTCATGTGATTTACCTGTATATATTTTTTTTTATCTACAACAGGTAACGCTTGGCCTTCATCTCACCTGATGATACTCGTAAGTGACGATAAGGTGGAAGCGCGTTTCACCCGGAATCGTCAACCATTGAGGAGCTGGCTACCTTATCTCAAACTATCGGAACACAACAATACTATAAACATTGTTATGGCGACAGACTTAGATAAGATGGTGGTTGCTAGCCAGGCGGACTTAACAGCCCTACCACCAACCAGACCGAGCACACAAAGATGTACCCTCCGCTGGGAATCGAACCCGGGACCTCTGCGTTTGAGACCGGTGGCTTATAGCCACTAGACCACAGAGGCGGTTAAAATATGAATATATGTAATCTTATAACTTCGTGGTAGAGATCTTTTTTTTTTTTTGTTTTCTTCTGAGGAGGCCTTTGTTTAACAGTGGACGTTCTTCGGCTGATGATTATAATCATAGCCTATAGGTTTTCTACGAGCGCGGGCGGGAAGACCTAGTTAAAATATATTTAAGTAAAATTTTAGACACTAAAAAAAAAGACGACAACCTCAGGCGGGAATCGAACCACGCACTTTCCGCATTCCGGGCGGCTGCCTTAACCACTTAGCTACCGAGGTCTGGCTTTTAACCGTCGAAATTTGTCAGTGCTTGATGCTTATGTTTTTAGTCAACATTGCTTCGTCAAATCTTAGAAGTTTTCACCTCATCGTCTTTTTTCAGTGTTTAAAATTTTACTTAAGTATATTTAAGCGTAAATAAAAATATAAAAAAACATTAATCTAAAATATATTAGATTACCTATTCCATCACGACACATCCTCACGATATTTTTGGTGACTAACTTTAGCTATCATTTTTGAACGCACTAGAATAGAATAGAGTTAGAGTACTAGCGTTTCTTGGTTCCATTCATCTTTTATCGATTAGTAAATAAAAGTAACATCACTGCTGAGTGCTGTACTCTGGTGGCCATTGCGGATATCTTGGATGCCTAATAATGGCATAATAATCACTTTCAACAATTTTTAGAGTTTAGAGCCGGAATCAGCTACTGACATTAAAAAGAACATTATATTCGGCTTTGAACTGAAGCCTTCTTCGCAGTAAGCAAGTAATTATGTCAAAAAGAAGCGAGTACCTACATTACTCCGCTACTTTGCATAATTAAAATAAATAAACCTTAAAAAAAACTTTCCTACACTCACACCAATTATCTAGCCCAAGGAGAAGCTTCGTTATGAAACTCGTTAAATGGTTACTAGACAACGGATAAACATACTTATTATACATAGAAAACACCCAGACCCGAGACAATTTAGAAAAACAATAATTTCTAAATTGACCCGACAGGGGAACAAACCTGGGTCCTCTGAGATGGCGACACCATAAAAATCGGTGTACAAACCACTCGACCAAGCGAAGTAATGGCCTCACTACACTATTAAACCACTCGCGTAGTGCGAATAAGGCTTGAGGATTCAGTGCAAGTTTTATTCACCGCTAGCGGCTCGCCCGCGACATCATGCGTGTGGACCCCGTACCAATTTTACATACATACAAATAATCACGACTTTTATCCTCTAAGGGTTAGTCAGAGACTAGGCAATGAGGACCGCAAAAGCAGTCCTCTCCCATATTCCACTTTTCACCAAATAGCGACTGCACATGTGCTCAGCGTGACAGGTGGTAAGCCCATCGCCGCTCTATGCTGTTGGATGTATGTGCAGTCTTTAGTCCGTTAGTCGCCTTTTACGACACCCAAGAGAAGAGAGAAGGTGGTAGTATTCTTTCACCGCTACATTAGCCAAAAAGGTGTAGCCGCTCTAAAGTGATGCGCGAACAAACATTCGTTGCAATTAATTTTTATTTGTATAGATTCAAACTCGCCTCGTTGGTCACCAAGAGGCGCTGTTACAATGCCGCCGTACAAATTCTCGTTATCGATAACGTGATAAGATCCTAACTACTCTTAATGCGAAAGTAAGTTTGTTACTTTCACGCTTAAATCGCTGAATAGATATTGATGAATTTTGATATAGAAATAGGATAGACCCTGAAAACAGTTTTTTTTAAATTAAATTTAGGCTTGCTCTTTGCCACATTCTTATATCCGTAGGATTAACAACTGGCCGACGATGGAGCGAAGCGAGCGAACGGTTATAATAAGCTACTTTGTCCCGCAAAAAAGTAACGCGAAGACGCGGGCAATAGCTAGTGGTGTATAAAAGTCGCACTACTAGGCACTGTCCACTCTGGAAGATCTTGTAAGGTAAACCCTACAAGATATGGATAAGTTTCAATTTTCTATACTGAAATAAAGAAATTTAAAACTTGTAATGTTAGGCCACAGGCACAGTTAGGGTATTCTGGCAGCTATTACAGAATATCTAGATATAACGATTTAGACAATACAGTGTCTAGAATTATATGGCTGTTAGGAGATTCATTTTTATACTTTTATACTTTTTGATATTCTTACAATTTCTATGATTTTAGATAACTATGTCATTATGTCAGTATCTTTTAGGACCTTCATATCTGGGAACAATTGTTATGTAACAGATAACATATGAAAACAATATGATTAACAAAACAGATACACAACAGTAAAATATCAAAGGTCAAAAAAGATATGAGATATAAAATGAATGTAACTCATATTTTACTAAATAATAATGTAAGGTTCGGGGAAACATTAAAAAGACAAATCACTTCAAGCATTTATTTGTTAGTTCATATGAATTGCATCCATATTATATATATTAACTACTATACATACAATAAAATTACGTAACATTGAGGAATGATAGAAGGAATGTTAATGTGAATCTAATGTTCCTGTCATAGTTTTTTACATTACATCCAAATGTAGGCAAATATAAAAAAGATATCAGAATCCTAAAGATTTATGTTATTTAATATCAATACTTTGTTCTTATTAAGTAATTTATAAAACATATGCATAGTAATAGTTTCTTTTTCTTACTATATTGAAGATTAAAAAGTTTATTTTGAAGTTTAATGATATCTACATTGTACCTACACAAGACAGAATCATTGAGCCAGCAACAATATTTTTTGGCAATGAATACTCTAGAAATTGCATATACTTATATAAATCCTATGTAAGAAAGCTACAAAATTTTAGAGAGCCAAATTAGATTCGTAAATTTCTGAATAGTATTATTCATCATCAAAATAATCAACGTGTTCCCCAGGGGAGAACTTGCCGGCCAACAAGACCTTCATACATTTTTTAGCTGTAACTTCTGGCTTCAACAGTGTACCTTGGTTTTTAAAAGATGTAAAAACATCTTTCAAGTTGTCATTCACAGCTTTGTCTATGACATAATCAATCATAGCCGTCTCTACTGGCCCTGGAGAGTAGTTAAGAACTCTGACATTCTTTTTCTCTTCAGCAAGCACTCGGAAATACATCTCACGAGCAGCTTTCCCACTGCAGTAGTAGGCCATCCCACTCATAGGTTTGATTGCACAGAGAGATGTGATATTAACAATGATCACATTCTCCTCGAATATTTTAAGGAATTGAGTGTTCAGCGAGATCACATTGAAAACATTCAGATCATAGTAGTTTCTTAGTTCTTGTACATCTTCCATGCGATCAGTCTCCACAGACAAGTTTCCAAGTGAACCGACATTATGGAAGATCAGGCCAGTGTCAAAGTCCTTCACTTTACGACCTTCCAGAGGTTTATTGAGGACATCGTACATTTCGGCATTAGACACTTTTGATAAGTCAGTTGTCTCGTACAACACTTTTACATGACTCGACTCACAAAGAGAAGCTGTTTTTGATAGCTCTTGCTTATTACGCGCCAAAAGAAGCATAACCGATTTCGGCCCGAGAAGCTTGGACACCTCAACCGCCATAGCTCTACCAATACCCTGAGAAGCTCCCGAGACAACACAGTACACTGATCCAGACAGGTCAACATTAGATGATGAGGATGCCATGATAACTTACAACACTTTTATTTCAGCTTATTCTTGTAACAACTTCTCAGCTTCCGTGTCACCGATGACAGGGTCCAAGTCACAGCCGTCGCGCATCAACCGATTGATACAATCAGCTCTGTATGCTGACAAGTCCTCCACAACTTTGCTCTTAGATCTGACCGCTTTTAATTTTCTTTCTGAAATAGCACAAAGGTTTGATGTATAAACGTGGTGTAAATGGAAACGAATTTACAATATGCGGTGTAAGTGTAATTCAATAACGATAACGTTGCGGTTTACTAACGCACAACAGACGTCAAAAAACCTGTTTCTGATAGTGTTGTGAGTTTAAAATTATCTGTAATTATTACCTAAAACTGCTAGGTATTCAGCTGAATCGGAAAGCTTTTCGAACTGTTGGCTTGCTTCAGTGAAGTCGTCTTCGAACTTGGGCACAACAACAGCAGTTTTTACTTTAGAGCCCCAAGGATCCATCAACTCTGAAAGTAAAGGTATTTATCTTTTGATAATAGATTTGATCCACTATTGCACTGAGAAAGCAATTGACAACTTCTACTACATATAACTACTTACTTACGGTTAGGCTAAAAGCCAATTATTTAATGAAAAGGTATTGAAATTGTGTTTAAAATAAATCCGCAGAAAGGCAAGGCCAATGTAGGTAATGTACCTAAAAGTAAAATGTGAAATTGACAACACTGACTGACAGTTGATTGACACTGACAGCAACTAGTGAGGTAGGTAGCGAGAAATATCGATTTTTATGTGAATATTTTAACCATAGACAAAGTCAAAAACTTTGGTAGAATAAGAAAATGGTAATATGGTAATACCGGAACGGAGATTCTTGCGTAAAGCCTTGTTCGCACTAGACGAGAAAGTTTATCGTAGTAGAAGAAAGAGTATTAATACCACAGACATATTAAATGTCTGTGATTAATACATTGCTTCGCTAGTTTTATTATTTTGTAATTCGTTTTACATAAGCAAAGTGGTGAAGCTATTTTTTGGCGTTTTGACAAAATCACTCGCCTAATGCGAATCAGGTGTTACTAACTCAGTAACTTTTAACCTGGTCGAGTTTAATGCCAGGAAAACCCAGGTTTGTGCATTCTCGTCCAAGATAACTCCCTTCCTTACTCCTCTCTTCAGAACCTTCCTTTACCCATTTCAGTTGACCTCAGCATTCTTGGAGTGGACATCGGCCAGGAACTGAATCCAAAATGCTACATCGAGAGTGTTATTTTTTTAACTGCCTCCCGTAAGTTGGGTATTATTTTTTTTATTAAACTGGGCAAGCATTTTGTGTTTTTGGTAAGTAATTTATTTGTCAACTCGTAAGTCAGACTGAATGTTTATTAGATATTTAATACATCCGGCCGCAGAACTAAATTCAGCCTCTGTACTGAGCAGTAACTAGTTTACGTGAACACCAATGAATTGGACCACCACCATAAAATATTACAAAGCCAGTCGTACTTTTCCTAGTACCTATCCGGATCACCTGCAAAGTGTGCATCACAATACGCTTTTAAAAATAAATCGTTACGAACTTAATGTATACCACTGCTGACTGTATTTTTAATATATCTAAAGAGGTTCTTAATAATTCCAAAATCATTCAAGTTGAGATGTTCTTGATGCCTACTGCAATGGCCAACATGGAAAGTCAAATCTAATCTTGTTTTATTCACCAAATACAATAGTGAACCAATCAGTTGCCTATACTGCCGTACTTAAGCTAAAAAAGGGTTAACCCTCGTTTGATCAATTTTGAGTTAATAATGCAAAGTAACAAAGCGCAAAATTCTTTACATTTTGATCTAGGTACCATACCTGTATCATTATTAGTTATAGAGATACAGCTTGTCGGTGAACAGTTAAGTGACACTATTTTTACGATTTACTTAATTAAAAATCAGCTAACCCACAATACTAGTCTATAAGGGGGCTAAAGTATCATAACTTAACGAAGACTAGATATTTTTGTATAAATTGCTTAGCTTTAAGAGGGTTATTCATTTATGCTAGACTTAAATTAAGTTATGGGACTTTAACCCTGCTAAAGGCTAGTACAGTTTAAGGTAATGTTCGTACAAAACTAAACTATAAATAGGTTAACATCAAAAACTTAATAAAAAATTAGTTAAGATCCTTTAACCCTTCTTATGCCAAGTAAAATAAATTCATTTTATACACGTCATCCTTGGTTTAAAAAAGGTTAAGCCTCATTAATAGGCTAGAACACAGTTATCTACAGTTGCATCTCGTGCCACGGACGCACACGGCGGTTGTCAATTATTGTCAAATCTAATTCTTTTAGATATTGTTCTATCTGTGATTTGGCCGGAGAGCCCACGAGCAGCGAATTTCGTCGCGTTCCTGCCAAAACACAATGTCTCGTAATATGGAAAAGTAAGTCATTTAGGTTTTTATTGTAGACATGATTTTACTTGTATATCTTGACCACGACCGCTGTACCGCTGCTGCCATACAAGTTAGTAGGTATGTACTTGCTGCCATACAAGTTATATATTATACAGCAGATATAGACGCTGCGCGCATGACTGTGATCTTAAATATTACAGCCGTCACATCTTTCGCTGCAGTCACGGCTGTGGTCAAAGTTGAGGCTGTTTTATTTATAGAATACCAATTTTATACCTACAAGAAAGGTCAAAGAAGTGACTCCCTATCACGCCGCTTACAGCCGTGCGGAGCTTGTGTCGAACAGCGTTGAAAATATTGATATGTACCACCTACATTTTCAACTACATAATAGCATCTTCAGGATGAAACAAAACACTAATTTATCTAAAACTAAATTCTCGCGGGTGGAGCTGTGCACAAATTCTAGTAACCTTCCTAAAAACTATTACCGACGTTTGTTAAAGAAGGTAATAAAATAGCATTTACAACTTAAGTTATGATTGTTGATAGTTTTTATTATAATTATATTTGAAATAAATAATAATGTTTTAGTGAACAAAAGCCATGGCAAAGGAGAACAACAAAATTCTAACACTTCGATTTTAAAAACATTTTTTTGGGTCACCTGATGGAGAGTAATCACCGCCGCCCATGGACACCCGCAAAACCAGAGGAATCGGAGACGCGTTGCCGTCCTTCAAGGAAGGAATAGGGTTAAGGAAGAATTAGGAATTGTGTGAGGGGGGGGGGGGGGACGGGCCTCCGGAACCCTCACTGGCCGGACGAACCACAAAAGCACCAAGTGCCATTATTTCACGCTGGATATTCGTGAGAGGGTGGTATTACGCCGGGCAAGCCGGCCAAATGCGTGCTGCAACGCAGCGTGGCTCTACCACTCAAAATCTAAAACGTCTCAAAATATGAAAAGTCTTTTTTCTTTTAGATGACTTGATGGAAGAACTTTCTAATTGGTCTTTGGCAAATACGTTCAAGAAAACCATTCATGAATTGGTAGTTAATCTTGACTACGATAGCGGCGATTATTATGAACCTAATGAAGACTACTATGATTCAAGCTGTAGTTAAATAAGCAATTTACCAGAACAAACAACATCTAATCGTGTGTATCAAATGAAAAAACGCATATTTTCTATAGAAAAACTTCAGACTCTTCATGATAAAAAATGGCAATTATCTTTGAAACGTAACATATCCCCACTATCTGAAAACGAAGGTCCAGTAATTTTAGATAATGACTGAATTAGTAACATTAGAAGATCATAAAGGCCCTACAAATGAATCATCTGACAGTGCTAATTACTTTCTACCTCCTAGAAAGAAGCCATGTTTGGAGGCTGTTGTAAGCGTCAATGTAATTGAAAAGGGTTGTTCGAGCAGTGATTCTGATAACGAAGAAAGTTTTATCAAAAAACTATAGTTATCCATAAACCAAATAACTGTGTACCTAATATTTGATGCTTCACCCAAAAATGTTATTGATTAGGGAGTTGACAGCTTGAATCGCGATTCAAATATACCTACTTATGGTATCATGGTTTACAATTAATTTACCAAATTCAATAAACAACAATAACACTCAGGAGACAGGTACAATTAACAGCTATGAGTCAGAAATGTCGCAAAAAGTAAATAAGAAAGTTGTGAATGAAAATGGAAACAAAACTACATGGAAAAAAAACGCAAGTAAGTTAACAAGATTGCAAGGATCTCCGTATCATTCTACAGTGGCCAAAAAGAAACCTGATGACGTAGGGAGTCGTAAGCTCAAAGCTCATTGTTCATGTATATTATACTTTTATGTCACCAAGAACATACTTATATCAGACGTTTACCATCGTTAAGAAGTTAAAACCATAAAGCTGCATTGAAACATAAAATTACAGTTCAGTCATATAAATTGTCAGCAGAAAGTCGTTTATTAATTTAACAATAAAAAATATAATTTTATATTATTTAAAGATTAAAAATGAGTCTATTTATTAAAAATATAAAAGGTAAGAATGGTTATTAGTAAGACTCAAAAAACTGTTAAATATCGTTGATTTTGTATTAAAATTTTGACAAACAAGTCTTTAAATTTTTTTTTGCTCTCTTGTAAACCGACTTTTTTAGATACGACCTTATGCTTTTCATGTCCAGAAGTATTTAGTTAGTAATGTTGTGTGATTACGTGAAATTTTATGGATCTAATTTTGATAATTATTATGCTAAGTACTCACAGATTTTTAATTTTATAATGTTTAATTTAAGCAATTTTAAAACAGAATTATTTTAAGCTTTTGCTAAATTTTTGTGATTTCATGTTAAACGTTTTCGAGAATTTTATTAACTTTAAAATACGACGTGTAAGGTGTAGTAACTACGATAAGGTAAAATTTTATGATGTTGTTTAATTTGTTGAAGAGAGCTTTTATTTTTTTAAATTTAAGTTTTATGATATTTATTACACATTTTATTTGAATTAAGTACCTAATGGTTTTATTTTTTCAACTTATCAATGATCTTTGCTAAACTATAACAGGGTTAACCACGAATAATATGTACATAACTTTATTTTAGCTAAGTAATGTCTTGTAAATTCTTGCTATACTTTTAAAAACATTTCCTTTTCTTAGTTAAATAAAGGGTACAATACCTTAGCCATTATCTTATTTAGGATTGTGCTGCTGTTTTTCATATAGAAAGCTTAGTTAGAAACCAGTTAAGAGGCTTAGCTGTCTTATAGCTAAGCATTTCTAAATAACTTTGAAGTAAATTATTGATTGTGACAGTTACCCGAAATTACTACGCTAAAAGTCAGTTACGGTATGGTTAACCCGGTTTTAGTGCCGTAATTATTTTAACTCTAGAAAAAAATACTTAGTATAATTAAAAAAAATCATTTTTTGGAATTTTACTGACAATATTTTAAAATGGCAATAATACCCTAAGGTAGAGTACAATATGTGCTATCTTTGTGTAAAATAACGTTTTCTCTATCTTTTATAGTTTTTTAGAGATATTATTTCCCACGTTTTTTGACGATATCTCAAAATCGACTACTTGGGGTTAACCCTTTTCTAGCTTAAGTACGGCAGCATATCAATGCACATCATCAACTCCCACTTTCCCCTCTTGATGTGTATCGACTAAAATATCTGGATGACCACTATCTTTCAAGTTTTCATATTAAATCTTTTCCTATATCCTATATTTGATTAATATAACTTTCCTAACTAATTTTTTTAAAATTTTCTCCTACTCTAACATTAAACCCTATAAACTTTTCAGTTTTATCAAATCATTTCAAATTATGTTTCCAATTTATTTATAATTTTATATAAATCTATCTCATTTTCCCCAATGGGCGATTTTCCGAGATCAAAAAAAAAATAAATTGGTTCGTAAATGACTTCATAGATGGCGCTTAGCATAGATTAGTATGGCGCTTAGTAAAAGGCGGGTTTATGAAGAGCACGTGTATGGCTGCGTAATATTTATTCTATTCCAAAATAGAAATAGGTTCTGGATGTCCTGAATATAAATAGGTAAGTAAATACTATTTTTTTATTCTTTTGGTAGACAAGTAAAAGTGTAGAATTTATTACAGCCCATAAGTAGCCCAGCTTTCATAAAACGACATCTATCGAGTGTTTTTGAACTAATTTTTACTTTTAAATTTGGGCTGTCAGAAAATCGCCCATTATTGTACTTAGACCGGAAATGAGGTATCTTCTTTATAAAATAGTGCTGATTGTGGCAACACTTACGCGTTACTACATAGTTAATGAACGATTTTCCGAGATCAAATAAAAAAAAGAAATTGGTTCGCAAATGACTTCATAGATGGCGCTTAGCATAGATTAGTATGGCGCTTAGTAGAAGGCGAGTCCATGAAGAACACGTGTATGGCTACGTAATATTTATTCCATTCAACTGTTCAACTGTTCTGTCATTCGACGCTCACCGAGATAGACACGTAACCCATCGCTCTCTTAAAATTAAATTAAAGCTACGGTTCCAACATTGTATTCTTACATTGAGTGACTTCAAACAATTCCTCGCAAAATTTGCTGTACTGTGGAATTGTTTTTTTTTGCAAGAAAATTAGCTGACAAGAGCTGAATAGTGAAAAACTATAAATGTTTCGTTATTGAAATCAGTGTGTGGTGTAGTGCAAAACTTTTAATTTCAACGTTACCCACTCACACTCACTCTCGCTCACTGATCAAACTATCTCGTCAATACGGATCACTTTTTTGGCCAGTCGCTATTAAATCTCCTTGGTGTAGCGGTTATCTGCCTACCGATAACCCAGTGGGCCGCGGATCGATCCTGCGCAGAGAAGAATTTTTGTAACATCTTTATATTTTCTACATTTTGCATTCTAAGTGGCGTGAAGTCTTCCAGAGTTATAAATTGGTTTCAAATAAATATTTATTGTTGCTGGCTTTCTGCATTATGAATTGCAAAGCGTGTAACACGCCGGTGTCGGCGGACGAGCTGCTACGTTGTAATCCGTGCAGGAAATCGTATCACTTTAAATGCTTGAATATGTCATTTACATACTTTGCAAAGAACAAAAAGGAATTGCTTCACACCAGGGGCCCAAATCTGCTAATTTACGAATGGCATAATTGAATCGTAATTGTATCGCAATTGTATCGCATTGTAATTGTTTGACACATTTGGTATTCATAAATGAGTAAGAGAATACCAAATGTGTCAAACAATTACAATAAGATCCAATTGCGATTCAATTATGCCATTCGTAAATTAGCAGACTTGGGCCCCTGGTATTGTCCTAGTTGTGCTAGCGTGAAGCGGCGTAAGGATGCTAACACACCCGTGAGTAAACACTGCATGGAAAATATGAATGACTCAATGATGTGTTGTGATGATTCTATCACCGAAAGCCCCAAAAACGTTGACAAATCTGTAGGACACTCCTCTTCCTCCCCACCTGAGGTTCGGGCATGCGCTAACATTAGCATGACCTATGAGTCCTTTCTGCAACTGTTAGACGACAAATTAGACACTAAATTGAATGGTTTTAAGGCCTCAATCAGCAGTATGATTAAGTCTGAAATATCGTCATCATACGAGAAACTGAAAGCGGATTTCACGCAGACTACGGACTTCGTGGCTGTGAGAGACAACAAATGAGATATTTTTAAATATATTGGCCTGTGATTATGATGTAATTTGTCTCACGGAAACGAATTTAAATCATAGTGTACATGACTCGGAAATTTTCGATAGTAGATATGATGTATACAGAAGGGATCGTGATACAACCTGTAGTTTAAAATCAGACGGTGGTGGGGTGTTGATTGCAATTAAGAAAAAATTTAATGTTATACGTAGATCGTATTTGGAAAGCTGGGCTGAGGATATTTGGTTGACCATTGCTCCGGATGCGACTTACGCACCTACAATAAATCTTTGTGTTTGCTACTTGGCTCCTGACTTGCAGGCCGATATGCTTGTGGACTTTTACAATCACACGCAGCACATCTTGCAACAGATGGGCAGTAATGCAGTTCCTATTCTTGTAGGAGATTTTAACACACCTGCCATACCGTGGTCACAGAGTGGCTTGTCTCTCGTTCCAGGCTGCTCATCAGATTATAAGTCTCGTCTTCTCCTTGAAACAATGTCCCTTTGCAATTTTTCGCAATTTAATCATGTACACAACGCCAATAACCGTATAAATATTTCAAATACTGAATCAATCTCGCGTCTGGATCGTCATCACCCAGCATTATTGATAGAAATGACAATCGATCTGCCAACAAAGAGAATGATTTCAAATAAAAACTCTCGCTTAAATTATAACAAATGCAACTATATAAAAATTAAGTCAGATCTCAATAAAGTGAAATGATTTGAGGTATTTGCTGGGTGTGACGTTGACATGTCTGTCAATAAGTTTTACAATACGTTGTATGATACATTAAATAACTATACTCCATTAATCAAAGACGGAAGATCTAATTTTCCGAAATGGTTTTCGCCTGCTTTAAAAAGGTGTTTACAAGAAAAAAATAAATATCATAAGCGTTTCAAGCAATTTAAAAATCCTCGAGATTATGATACGTTTTCGCTCTTGCGAGCTCGAGCAAAAACATTGATGGCGGCAAACTACAGGAACTTTGTTGATTCAGTTGAGAATTCAGTAGACTTCGATATTAAGAAATTTTGGCGATATGTCAAGGACAAAAAGGGTGCAAAAGACATTCCACAGACCATGCGACTGGGTGACGATTCGGCTTCTGACGGAAAAGAGATAAGCAACCTATTTTCAAGGTACTTTGGGTCAGTTTACGAAAAGCCGGACCTCAACTTTTCAGGTAGCGTGGTCACTGGCAACTCCTTTAATGATTCCCTGTCTAGAATACATGTATCTGTTGGCGATGTTCTATCCAAATTAAGGCAACTAGACGTGCGAAAGGGTGCAGGCCCTGATGGTGTCCCCCCCAAGTTCTGGAAAGAGTGCTCTGAAGAACTCTGTCTACCGCTAGCACTCGTTTTCAATGCATCACTAGAGCAGGGTGTATTCCCGTCTTTTTGGAAGCGTGCTCATTTGGTACCTATTTATAAGTCTGGAGACGCATCTGACTGTGAGAATTATAGACCCATCAGCATATTGTCTTGTCCGGCCAAAGTTCTTGAATCTATTGTGTATGGTAGTGTCTATCGTCATGTGAGTCCGCTTCTTTCTGAAAGCCAGCATGGCTTTGTCAAGAATAAATCCACGATTAGCAATCTCTTAGAATACAAAACATATTTATGTCAGGTCTTTAATGGGGGAGGGCAGGTAGACTCCATTTATACGGATTTTAGTAAGGCTTTCGACAAAGTCAACCATTGGATTCTCTGTCAGAAGTTATCGGCTGCTGGTATTCATGGTTCGCTTCTTCGCTGGGTTGAATCTTACCTCACTAACAGACACCAACTCGTGGCTCTCAAGGGTTTCTTGTCGGATCCTATTGTAGCCCCATCTGGTGTTCCCCAGGGTTCGCACTTAGGGCCTCTATTCTTCGTTGTCTTTATTAATGACCTTGTAGCTAAACTATCTAGTCCATGTTTAATGTACGCAGATGACTTAAAGGTTTATAGTAAAATCAAAAACACAGTTGACTGCGAAGGGCTACAGAGTGACCTCAATATTATAACGAATTGGTGCCATGCAAACCGCATGTTTTTGAATGTAAAGAAATGTCATTCTGTCTCTTTCACAAATAAACGAACAAAGATAACCTTTCCTTATGCTCTTGAAGGTCAGGTACTTGAGCGCAAAACGATAGTTAAGGATCTCGGCATCTTATTTGACGAGAAACTGACTTTCAAAGAACATTTTGATCATGTTGTTAAAAAATCGCTTTAGGTAATGGGTTTTTTGGGAAGAATAACGAAGGACTTTCGAGGGAAGGAGAGCCCTATTATCTTATATAACGCCCTCGTTAGAAGTAGACTTGAATATGGTTCTGTAATTTGGTCTCCAAATTACGCAATTCATTCCAACTTCATAGAAAAGGTGCAGCGGAAATTCTTGCGTATTGTCTGTTTTAGGCATAATCTTGGTCGCGGACTCGCATCCTATGAGGAGAGGCTGGCTCATTTCAACATCGTGGATCTGAGAACTCGTCGCTTAAAACAAAGTCTTGTAATTCTGTACAAAATACTGCATTCTATTATTGATTCTCCTGCGCTACTTAAAAGTTTGGGCATCAACACTAAATATAACCCAAGACGTTTGCTCCCTCCTTTTGTCATTCCAACTTACAGGAATAATAAAGCATTTTTCGGCCCTGTTGCAAGTATGTGCCGAAACTATAATGAACTATCACACCGCGGTGATGTTGATATGTTCGGTCAAAGTTTAGTCTGTTTTAAAAAAGTACTCACAGAGATCCTCGGTGCTGTTTCCTGCCCCTAGTGATTCTAATATCAGGTTTATTATTAGTATTTTTTTTAAAATATATTATTCTCACCATTATTTTCATCCTTGTGCACAAAATTTATTATTTAATATTGTTAATTTTGATTTTAATTGTAGTGATTCGGGTATGGCTTAAACTCATGTGCGACTTGCTAAGGACTTTGGCCTGGTCCTGAACCGCTGTACTAGTTTAAGTTTTATCTGTTTGTGTCAATGTCTGCTAAAAAAAAAATCCAAAATAGAAATAGGTCCTGGAGATCCTGAATAAAAATTAGTAAGTACTATTTTTTTATTTTCTTGATAGACAAGCAAAAGTGTAGAATTTATTACAGCCCTTAGGTAGGAACGGGTCGGCTTTCATAAAACGCCATCTATCGATTATTTTTGAACTAATTTTTATTTTTTAATTTGGGCTGTCAGAAAATCGCCCATTAAAATTCCATCATCTACATAAAAAGCCAAATATATATCTTAGTCTATATTATCAACACACATGGATTTGATTTCAGTTGTATAAAACCGAATATTTTCAAAAATTCCGTTAACCTTTGTTCCACATAAGCGATGTTTCAATCCATACATACTCTTCATTTATTTACAAGCTTTATTTTCTTTGTCTTTTATTTCTTATCCTAAAGGTATTTCTATAAAAATATCTTCATTTAGTTCTGCATATAAAAATGCTGGTTTAACATCAAACTGTTTTATTTTAAAACCTTTTTGAGCTACAATCGCCAATAACAATCTAGCACTATAGTAGTGTTTACCACTGGACATTAAGTCTCCTTATAAACTATATTATATTTTCGGAGAAAACCTCTCGCCACTAATCTAGCCTTATATCTTTCTCTAGGTTTTAATGCAAATATAAATTTACTTGAAATTATTTTTTCTATTTCTTACTTCCTGCTTATTAGCAATTTCCCAACTTTTATTTTTCTCCAAAAAATCTTTTTCCTCATTAATTGCTTTTTCCCATAAATCTTTATCTAAACTTTTAAAAACATCTGGGGCAGGAGCCCCAGTTGTGGCCACTACCCCGGTTTTGGCCACTTGCAACTTTAGAGGTCAATAAATAAGGCATAGAAATCAGACTTCCTTCAGTCTGTGGTAAAAATCCTTTATCTATGGTCCTTTCTGATAAGTGACAGTTGTGACGTCTTATAGCTTCAAAACAATTTTTTGTGAGGTTGATAATTTTTATCAAAATTTTCTGGTACTTTCTTAGGGAAAACCAAGGGAAAACCTTAACAGACACTAGGTAAGTAATCAATAAACTCAGAAAGTTTTTTAATTTTTGTATTGGATTTTATTGAAGCCTATTATCAGAATGTCTAGCAACATGGTTTTGAGGTTATTTTGTTACTCTTAATACCGTATTGGGAAGAGGGGGTGGCCACAACTAATACACTAATTTGTACTTTGCTTGGGTTGTGGCCATGCTTGTGGCCACAACTGACTCCAATACAACATCAGTTTTGGCCACTTTGTTTTTTCTTTTTTTTTTTTATAAAAGAGGGAGGCAAACGAGCAGGCGGGTCACGTGATGGAAAGTAATCACCGCCGCCCATGGACACCCGCAAAACCAGAGGAATCGCAGATGCGTTGCCGGCCTGTATGGGAGGAATGGGTTTAAGGAAGGAATAGGAATTGGGAGGGGGTGGGGGGGAAGGGGCCTCCGGAACCCTCACTGGTCGGACGAAACACAACAGCACCAAGTGCCGTTATTTCACGCCGAATATTCGTGAAAGGGTGGTATTACGCCGGGCCAGCCGGCCCAATGCGTGCTGCAACGCAGCGTGGCTCTACCACTCAGTCAGTGTTACTCATTCAGCACCACCCAGGGGTCACGTGTAGGGTCTCAAGGGTAAACCTACGGACGCGAGCAACTTTAATCCCCAAATATTTTATGTTTGCTGCTTCACAATTACTAGCTGGTTTGGCATTACAACTTTTTATTTCTTTTGTACTTAGGTTGGGTGAAATGGCTCCAAAAAATAATAAAAAAATGCAAAATTGATATTTCGAAGAGTAAGCTTTTTGCTTATTCGCCTTCCAAAATTGCGTTGGCTTTAAGGGGGTTTACGCATTTCGGTTTCCCATACAAACTTCCAAGTCGAAATTTTTTTAAACCAATTAGCTATTTTTAATGAAACTTTGCATGGTAGAGTAAAATACAGGAATCTGAATAGTTAGCTGAAATCATTTTTAAAAAGTTTGAAATCGCAATAACTAAGTTAAATATGTTAGAGGTCTGAGATCGAAGAGCGCTGCGTGTGAGAAGTATGGGAAAAGTCAAGATGGTATTCTAGCAAATAATTAAACAGCCAATATCTTCAGGTACATACCAAAGTTTTATTTAGCAATTAAATAAACAGTGGATGATGATTTTCTTTATAAAATAAACGGAGCTACAAAAATACAGCGTGGTTGGCTTGACAGCTCGATCGGAAGGGGAGAGTGTTGCTATACCTAATTTCCAATAAATTAAGTTATGGAAGCATACCATATGAAAAAACACTTTTAACACTTCCCCTTATGCTTACAATAACGTTACAGATATAACATTAACATGCACAAGAGAAACACATTACAACAGCATTCACATATATAGCAATTACATGCACATTCAATATGCTTACAATACTATGACAAGTAGAGCTATTGGAACAAAGTTACACTATGTCAATATTACATAACTTCACAAACTTTTTATGTTTAACTGAACCTAAAGCTTTAGTACACATATCCGCTATCATTTCATCTGTAGGCAAGTACTTTACATTAATAGCATTACACTTAACTAAGTCTTTAACATAATGGTAGCGGAGGTCTATATGTTTAGTTCGTTTGTGACCTGTATTCCTGTACCTGTAACCATCTTTGAGCACTTTGGTTATCATTATACAAATTTATAGATAAATTTTCAACCGAAAGTTCTGACATAAAGTTTTTAATGAAACATATGTCTTTACATACATCTGACATTGATAAATATTCTGCCTCACAGCTAGAAAGCGCTATACAGCGTTGTTTCCTAGATTCCCAATGGATGGTGTCATTGCCTAATTTAATAATAAAACCAGTATATGATTTTCTATCTAATTGGTCGTTAGCCCAATCGGCATCGGCAAACGCGTTTAAAATACAATTGTTATTTTTTGTGAATAACAAACCATAGCCAATTGTCCCTGCTAGATACCGAAGTATACGTTTAGCTGCCAACCAATGAGTTTGATCAAAACCATTATTAAATTGACATAATTGGCTGCAGGCAAAAGCAATGTCGGGCCTTGTGCATACACATAGATACATTAGAGATCCCATCAATTGCCTATAGTTATAAGTATCATCATCTAAACATTTTTCAGGTCTAACAAATTTACTATTTGGCAACATGGGTGTGCACACGGCCTTACAATTTTACATACCAAACTTAATGAGCAATTTCCTTATATACTCTGACTGGTCTAACCTTAAAATTCCTTTAGACCTATCACGTGTTACATTAATTCCTAAACAGCTCTTTAGAGTGGCAAAATTCTTGACATTAAAATTATTTTTCAAAATATCCAATAACTCTTTATAGCTGTTACTACCTTTACTGTAAAATATGTAGAAGTCATCGACATACAAAGCTATTACAATAAAATCATTTTGTGACTTCTTGACATAGACACAAGGTTCACTTTTTGCTTGACGGAAACCATTACAAGAAAGCAACTCGTGAACTTTATTGTTCCATATTCTATTGGATTGCTTTAAACCATAAATTCCCTTCAACAATAGGCAAACCTTGCTCTTATCACCGTTATCAAAACCAGGTGGTTGCTCCATATAAATTGTCTCTTTTAAGTCCCCATTCAAAAAAGCAGTAGCGACATCTATGTGATCTATGTTTAAATCTAATTTGTTAGCAAGTGAGAACAAAATTCTCATACTAGAGTGTCGCACTACTGGGCTGAAAACTTCTGTGTAATCCTTTCCAAAAACCTGAGTAAAACCCCTGGCAACCAAACGAGCCCTGTGTTTATCGAAATTCCCAGAAGCGTCGTGTTTAGTTTTATAAACCCACTTATATTTTACGACATTAACGCCTGGAGGGCGATCTACGATTTTCCATATATTATTAGATAGCAAAGAATTAAATTCTTGCTCCATGGCTGCCTGCCAATGGCTACTATCAGGGCCAGCCACGGCTTCCTCAAACGACTGAGGCTCCGAAATTGAAATACTATTAGCTATGAGTTAGTAATCCATCTCATACTCTTCATACCTGGACGGTAGCTTAGAACGCGTACTACGCGCCGGGCGCGCTCGGTCGAGTACAGGCGGCAGTTGGTCATTCACCCCGTCCCCTCCAGCTGATGCCTCGTACGAAGACGTCACACGCTCCATGCGGGGCGTCCCGCACCGGAGACTCGGCAGAGATCTCGGCCTCGCTGCCCGTGCAGTACTCGTCAGCACCTGAAATTCCAGACAAATTTTGATTATTATCACTTGAATTTAATTCAGTTTCAATATCCGAGTTTATCCTAACATTACTAGAATTAATTTTTTTGTTACTATAATCCACTTCAGCATTTTGACTAGAATTCGGTACACTAACATCGGAACAATTATTATTCTCTATATTTTGACTAGAATTCAGTTCACTATCGCTAGAAGTATTATTATTATTTAATTCAGTAAAATTTTCATTATTAGACCATTCAAAAATAATTAATTCATTATTATCACAGACATTACCAATGTCAATATCAATTAAAAATTTATTTTCTAAAAAAGCTACGTTCCTTGATAAAATAACCTTTTTGGGATTAAGGGGGTCTGCTAGCCTAAAACCCTTAGAAGTCTCACTGTACCCTACAAACACATACTTCTTGCTCTTTGGGTCCAGTTTACGTCGGTAATGATCAGGCACAAGCGAGTAAGCAATACAGCCAAAAACGTGAAGGTGACCGAGGTCCGGCCGAGACCCAGTCCACATACCTTCCGGAGTCTGTCCTGATAGAGCAGATGTGGGGCTGCGATTCTTTAAATATATAGCAGTCATGACACTTTCACCCCAATATCGCTTACAGAGACCAGCACACTGTAACATGCATCTCGCCTTGTCCATTAAAATCCTATTGAGACGTTCTGATACCCCATTTTGAGCGGGGCAAAACGGGATAGTTTTTTGATGAATAATACCCTGTTTCCCTAAATAGGCAGCAAATTTAACATTACAATACTCACCACCCCCATCCGAACGTAGTACCTTTATAGGCAAACCTAGTTTTTTCTCTACGAGCGCTTTAAAAGTAAGAAAACTTGACATTACCTCAGATTTTCTTCTTAGCAAGTATCCAAACGTTTTTCTCGTATAATCGTCCGTGTACGTCACAAGGTACTTCGCGCCACCCCAGCTGTCCTCCTGCATCGGCCTACAAACATCCGAGTGCACTAGTTCCAACGGCTTGCTGGCACGCAATGCAGTGCCCCTGGGAAATGGTTGAGCACTCAACTTCCCCTCAAGGCAAGGCACGCAATCCTTCAGATCCTGCAAATTATCCTGAAACATAACACCGGTAGCAAAATTGTTCTTTAAAGACCTCAGGCCTTCAAGATTCAAGTGGCCGAGCCTTCTATGCCATAACTCCACAGGCATAGGAGAGACAGCGACATTAGCATTCTGTTGCTCTTGTCTAGGACACAAAAGCACTGAAGAATGCACATCTCGCGAAGATTCACCTGACAAACACACAATCTTATCCAACTTGTAGAGACCATTATATTTACTAGCTGTTGATACTAGGTTGCCAGATGTTTTATTTGTATTGTCAAATATCTAACAGCCCCTCGATTCAAAGCTGACAGTAAAGCCCCTGTCTACCAACCTACTAACTGACAAAAGGTTTGCAGTAAGATCTGGTACAAACAATACATTTTTAATCATGCTTACTGAACTATCTGTGTCTATAGCTATATCGCCTACTCCACAGCATTGCAACTTGTCACTATTGGCTATAGATATGCTATCATTACAGTCTTTAAAGTTAGACATTATGCTTCTATCGTTGCACATGTGAGCCGAACAACCGGAGTCAAGAAACCAATTACTGTTTTTCACCATGAAAGCCGAAGCGATAAAAGTCTGACTTGAACTGGAGTCCTTTTTCTTGTCACGCTTCAACTTGTAGCACTTTGACCTAATGTGACCTGGCCGCTTACAGTAATGACAAATCACTTTATCACTGACTTAATCACACTTTTTAAATTTCGAGACGAACGCAGAAGCACTGTCGGAACCATTCGAATTCTTTCTGAACTCCTCTTGTAGCAATCTAGCCCGCACAAGTTCACTTGACAAACTATTCGACATGCAAGCTGTTTCCAAATTGGACACCAGAGCGTCGTACTCACTGGGAAGACTGCTCAGCAGCAATTCAGCAACCTCGGCATCTTCAATAACTTTACCAATATCGGCTAGTTGCTGAACCAGCGTCATCACCTCTTCTATGTAGCCGCTCATGGTAGTACAGCGGGAGAACTCCACCCTGTGCAGTTTCCGTAGCAATAAGACACGCCGAAACAAACCTTTGTCTTCAAATACATTTGACAGTTTGTCCCAAGCTTCTTTTGAAGTATTTACATCTCTGACGTATTGATAGCCATTTGGCTTTACTGATTAAAAAAATCCGGGCTAACGCGCGTTGATCGCGCGCGACGTCAACACCCGTAAAATTCACGCAGCTCCAAAAACCTTCCAAGGTCAAAATCATCTTCATGACAAATTTCCACGAATTGTAGTTGGCTGTACCTTCTAATTTGTCAATGGCTAAGTTCATACCTGAAGCACCAGTAGTAGCGGGAACAATGGGAACAGGCGCGGCGTGGCCATCGTCGGCGCCAGCCATGCCGCCAACCATTGACATTATTTGAGGTTATGTCACTTTGCAAAATATTACTTCTCAAAGTTATAATATTTATTCTGTTCAACACACCAATGACTTTCCCATATTCCCTCAATCTAAATACACTGGGCCCATAACCTGTTAGAGGTCTGAGATCGAAGAGCGCTGCGTGTGAGAAGTATGGGAAAAGTCAAGATGGTATTCTAGCAAATAATTAAACAGCCAATATCTTCAGGTACATACCAGAGTTTTATTTAGCAATTAAATAAACAGTGGATGATGATTTTCTCTATAAAATAAACGGAGCTACAAAAATACAGCGTGGTTGGCTTGACAGCTCGATCGGAAGGGGAGAGTGTTGCTATACCTAATTTCCAATAAATTAAGTTATGGAAGCATACCATATGAAAAAACACTTTTAACAAAATAAACGTTTTAAAAAAATGTTTTTAGCAAACTATTTAAATCCCTGTTTTTTTTTAAATTTCGACTTGGTAGTTTGTATGGAAATCAGAAATGCATAAACCATCATAAGAGCTATACAAGGTGGTAAGAAAGTAGCTACTGCTAGCCGAAACCTTCCAATTCCAAGTGCCCGTGTTCAAAGCGAGGTTTTCTATGTACCTGGAATGGCAAAATATTGGAACTGTTACTTACCTAACAATAAATATTTACTTATATAATTATTTATTTTATTTTCTTATAAGAAAACCGAAATATCCCCTTACTAATTCAATGGCCACAAGTGGTGCAATGGTATGGCCACAACTGGGGAAAAGTGGCCAGAAATGGTGAAATCACACCTTTTATATTTATAACCACATAAAAAAAATATATTGACTCAAATCATACATTTACCTTTTAAAGTTTAAAAGGTAAATGTATACCCTTAATTTTGGTTATTTCAAACCGCCACATTACACATTCTTGTATTAGTAGAAAATTTTTAAACATAGAAATTCCCTTAAAGTGGCCAAAACCGGGGCTCCTGCCCTGTATAAGTTAAAAACAAACTTTCTAAATTATAATCTTTTAGCCTAGATGGTAATTTCCTTTCTCTATTTGGTAAAATTATCAATCTATCATTAATAACTTGTTCAATTGCATCTTCAACTTCATCTTTATCTTCAACTACTATATCTTCTCTAACTTCGCCTCTCAAAGTATTATTCTCTTCAACACTATCTTCATAATTCTTTCACATTTCAGCACATTTTGCGATGGACTCGATATACTCACCAAAGTTTCGATTTGACGACATATTCAGGCCAAGAAGCTACAGCTTTTCGGTCACCGCTAACGATACACCCTGGAAAGTCGGAGTTAGTTGAAAGGTACTCCGTTTGGCGGTAAATAAACACGCCTGGGTTTTTTTGGCAACATTTTTTAAAACTGACAAGATTGGCGCTGCCAAAGTCAGAGACAGCCTGAAGTGCCAGATTCGTTTGCTTAACCAGGGACTCTCGACAAGACTGAATTTCATCTTTGGTGGCCTTTGCATCCGATAAATATCTGCTAGTTATAGTGGTATCAATTGCATATACCCAATGGTACTCCGTACCAGCAGGTCGTTGATATGCAGGAGAACAGTGTCGCAGATAAGACTGAACCTCGGGGAACTTCCGCATCAATTTCCATTAGGTCGGACGATTGACCGTCCACCAGGACTTGTATTGAGCGTTTTTCGGGTAAGTCAGTGATCCAGACGCAAAGGCTTTTAGAGTTCCTTTAGGCGGAGAGCTTACTGCTGCTATGCCAGACCCTATCAAAGGTTTTGGAGATATCAAGCGAGACCGCAAGGGCTTCGCCGTTTCTCGATCGCTTCACTCCGAAGAGTGGCATACACGAGAAGATCTCCGGTAGACCGACCGCGGCGAAATTCGAACTGGCGATCACTGAGGAGATCATTGGTCTCACTCAAGGTATGCCAGCAGTCGAGAGTTCAGTACTTCCAGTAGTTCCATAATCTTGCAGAGTATGGACGTGACTGCAAATCGGTAGACCCCCTGGTCGATCACGCTAAATAATCACAAGTAAACCACAACTATACCGCAGCCGTTAATAGTGTTATCCCATTTGATACACGCGATGGCACTATACGAAGTAGGCAGAACAGCTGCGGTTCAGTTGTGGTTTGGTTGAGGTTATTTATAATAATAATAAATCTCTTTATTTCAGGCAACAAACAATGTACAGGATGGTAAAGATACAAAGAGGCCCATATAATAAATACCTTACATGCTAACATACATACAATATAAAACAATTTTGTTAGTATATAATACTTATTATCTATGTTAGTAATAACTTATTTTACACGTAATGTACTCATCGTACATGTCGGCGACGTGTGGCGCAACGCGGTGTCTGGTAACCAACCCCTGAACCGCCGGTACACGACACCCTTCGGCCAAAAGTCCTCCTTCATGAAGGTCGACAGATGGTCAGTCGGCACTCTCACCACAAACGAATTAAAATTTACGTTGTGGCGGGACTCCAACCGCTCGACTCTCAGGGTGTACTTGGCTTTAATTCTGATATACTCCACAATCTCCTCTGACTTCGTGGAGTAATGCAGTCGGGACAGGTATAGCAGCGTCGTCGGCACCGCCGGCCGCAGCAGATGGTTAGGACCTGTCGGTGCTGTGCCACATAGGTTACGGCTGGTAGGCTCCTTTTTCCTCCTCTCCACCTTCGTAAAACCGTCGTTGTCACACATTCCCATCTGCCTTTGTGGTTTAGAAATAACTCCGGAGACAGGTACGCGGGTATTGTTTTTCCCCTTCGTCGTTCGTCGCTCCGGTTGCGGAGCGGCGGGTCGGCTTTGGCTGGCAACAGCAGCGACAGCGGCATATGCACGTGAGGTAGATGTGCAAACGCGTGACGTTTCAGTCGGGGCGAGGGAGCGGGCGGCGGGACGCGGGGAATCGCGTGCGGCGATAGCAGCGGCCGGTGACGCATCCATATGAGCCGACTCAAAACTGCTGATGACGATGTCGAGTGATTACGTTGGGGGCCTCAGGTGACCTACATACCGAAACAGCGCTGCTTAACAACGCTACTTGGGCACGCAACTCACTTATGGTGTTATCGGAGGCCTCCAATTTACACAGTACCTCGGTCAGGCTCGTCTTGAGGGAAGTAACATCCCTCAACAGCCTGGTGACGTCGACGTGGTTGAATGCGACGGGGGGCAGCTTGTGCAGCTCTTTCGCCACGAATGCAGGCACATCATCCGGGTCGGTCTCCTTCAGAAGAGTTATTATATCTTGGAGACTCTTCTCGCCTCCATCCCTCCGTCGTGATGGCATCTGGTCAGCTTTGCCGAGGAGCTGGAACAACAGCGCCTTGCCACTGCAAATCTCATCTTCCTTGAAGCTAGATTTGCAGATCTGGACGATGCTGACCTCGTCCATTGTGTCGATGTCATGCATATTTAGCGCAATCTCCCCCCAGTCTTAAGTGTGAGGCGATATAGGCGTGTTAGAACAGGAGACAACTCAGGTGCACAGTTACGTAGGACAACAGCCGGGATTCCGTCGGGACCGCTAGCCTTATTCACGTCTAGAGTACGGAGAGCTCTGAGTACTTCTTTGCCATAGTAGAATAAAAGAAGTATGGTATCTTCATACATACGCACCGAGCGCGGATTGTATGTGAGCGCGGCTGAGCCATCCCTTACGTACGCGTCGTCGCACGCACACACTGACGAGTTTATTGATGCTAATGATACCAGTTGCGGCTGAGCCGTACGTACGCACCCGCCGCTGCCGCTCGTAAAGCGACAGGGTGGTAGTGAAGGGCGACATAAATTGGCCTCGGCTGCTTTGATAAGGGACCAAAACGCCCTACTTCCAGATGGATGCGCGGCAAGTTTGGCAAAGTTGAGGCCGACGTGACTGAATCGTGTCTTACGTAATGGAGTTACTGGACTTGGCGGCTTGGTTATAGTCTTTCTTCAGGGTCTAGGTATACGACGACTTGCGTGCTCGAGCATCCCCCCCCCCCCCCCCGGAGATGGCCCAGGTAGGCCTCCCATCCGGTCGCCAGCCGGCATGGCGAGAATAGCACAGCTGCTATAGAGCGGCGCTCCGACTTAATAGGTCACGGATCATAGACCGCCGGCGGTCGCGAAAATTAATTTAGGGGTTACCCCGTCGGGGGGACAAGTAAAAAAAACCGACACGTTAAAGCATCCCGGAATTTTTCACGAGGTGGCGGGGCAGCCTTTCACAGGTGGCCAACCTGCTACTTTGGCCCCCTACTTTCTGTGGTCAGCTAGCGGCGGCATTGTGCTTCGGATCCCGCTTACGTGTCTCATAAAAAAAAAGGATATAGATAATTTACTATTAACTTACTACTCTAAGGCCCGTATTATAGGACGAGACTCAAGCACTGGTTGAACTCTAATCACCTGATGATCTCTACTCAATTACTGAATCTAGCCTCAAGCACCCCGCTGATTCCAAAACAATGCTCGAGTCGAGACTTAGCTGATCTCTACTTGGAGTAATGCTCAAGCAGAGCTTTCATGAGCCTTGCACAGATTAGGTAGAGACTTACGTTTAGCTATGGTTAGAATCTGTTTCCTATTACAAAACTGAGTACTAAACATAATTTATGCAGAATGAGTTTCATCTTACGCATAATTAGAATAAAATTGGGAAACGTAAATGTTGTTTCGCAATGTGATTTATATTTTTTATGAGTTGCATTGACAGTTACACGTTATTTTTATTATATATCGTGGGGTGACAAAAAAAACTCACTAAGTACAATTTTTGGGAAAATTACTTTTTTGCACTAAGTTTATTATTTTAGCTTATCCGTTTGCAAGAAAATGTCACTAAGAACATACTTCCCCATTTTTGCCATTTAAAACATTTAAATTGTCATTATCTACTACTATGAACAAAATTACAGGCAGGTAAAATTCATTAAGTACTTAATGACATTGTGCTGGCAACGTAGTGAAGCTGTCAACTACCGCACGTCACTAATGTCAATGTCAGTATTATTCGTTTCGCGGCTTTTCGTTCGATACTTAGGAGAAAAGTGAATATTATTAGAGAATTATTAATAAAAATAATTCAAGGGGTAAATTAATGGTTGATTTATCATTAAAAGAAGCTCAAAAACAGAATAATGAACTTGTAAATACTCGTACCTATTAAAGTTATAAAGTGTGTCAATTAAATTAAAGTTTGTCAGTTTTATTGCAACCAAAGTATACATAAACGTGTGTGATTCCTTCCAAAATTTTATAACAGCAAAATTACAAAATTTTAATGATACATTAGTCCGCCTTTTCAAAATTAACAGTCACATGGCTTTTTACTTTAATACGCTATTCCCTTTTCGTTCTTAAGTTCACGTACCTATGTCTTGCAGTGTTGTCAGCTGTGGAAGTTCCCTGACCTTCTTGCCAGCTTAGATAGCACCTTAAAACTTACACTCTCTTCCATTTTAAACATTAACTTCTATGACCGCTCTTGGACCCAAGCATCATTTCCAATATTTAGATTCGATGGCCTGGGTATCCGTAAAACTACTGACGTTTCCCTCCCGGCGTTCTTGTCCTCGGTCCATGCTTCCCTACCACTTATTAACAAAATACTGGAACGAACGTCAATTAATTCCTTTTTGATGCCTGCGTGGAATCCAGGTGGAATCGGCTTGTGTAATTGGCTGAAAGTCATCAAACCTGCGTGAGAGACGATTAGTTAAAACTCTCGAGAACAGCTTATAAAGCTTAAAGAACAACACAACCACACTTTCATGCCACACTTCTGGCGTTCTACCTCCGAGTACGACAGAATTATGTAGTTTCTGAAGAGCTGCAAGTACCGGTATTTCGCCTGCTTTCAGAAGCTCAGCCGTAATTCCGTCAGCACCCGATGCCTTGCTGTTCCTAAGCTGCTTGAGAGCCATACCAATCTCGTACAGACTGATGTCCGAGACATCTTTGCCCGTGTTCTGATCGTCCAGCCAACACCTCCTCCCAAAGGCTTTGGGACGGGCCCCTCTGCGAACTGTTGCGAAATAACATTATCAACAAGTCTTCTTGTTCCGCAGAGCGTGGCCGCTTTTTAGCTGTAGGCAGATGGGAGTCGGGTCTTTGGTTACAGGCTACCCTCATTGAACACGGGTACTTTGCTAGTCCGCAGTACTTTTCGCCTGGCCACTGCCCTGCGTCTTGGCGCCCCCAGTATCACCCCCATCATTGTCGTTGTGGCGCACCGGGAGACACCCGCGGCCACCCCTGGCAGTCCTGTGCACGGAGCGCTGGCCGCATTGCCCGCCATCACTCTTTGAATGACATCATTCGTCTGTCACACGTCACAATTTGCTACCTTTGTCTGCAGCAAAAAAGGAGACCTTGTCAAACTGTGCAATGCTTGTCAAATACCAGAGGAACTAATTCAATGTGGTGGCTCAGATTGCGTGCTTCATTTGATGATAGTGATGATGAGAGTGATGATAATGGAAATTAATAGTTGTTTTTTTAAGACATTTTTAATCTAATAACATTTTGTAGTTTCATTAAATATCTGTACAGGAGATACCTACAGACAGGTAAAACTCCTTAAGTACATTTTTATTAATTACTAATAGAGTTGTGAACTTTTTTATAAAATTTATTTTCGGTTAAGTAAGATATCCTTTATTTTAATAGTCACCACCATTTCAAAGATTTAGATGCAAACACTGAATTTTAATAACAAAATATGTTTAAACTCTCATTATCTCTCGTTAGCTCATAATGCAATTAATGAGTTTTACTTGTCACCCTACGATATGATATTTGTGCTTACAATTAAAGGAATATTGATAAGATTTTTAAGGTAATGTTGTCAACGCAGTAAGTTATTTCGTAAATCGGAGTTGCACGTGAAGTCAGTGTCACTGCCACTAGTTGCTGGATTTACACGGAGCCAATACTTGAGACAATCCACTAAGCCAGTCCAATATTGGCATCGTGTAAATAGAGACAGTCCACTACAATGAATTGTCCTCAAGCCATTTTTGCTTAACATTAGCATTGGCTTATTGGACTGGCATATTGGATTGTCTCAAATATTTAATTGGCTTCGTATAAACTGTAAATGCAGCATAATGCAGGATTTACACGAAGCCAATACTTGAGACAATCCACTAAGTCAATCCAATAAGTCAATAAATGCTATGCTAAAACGGCTTGACGACAATCCAATGTAGTGGACTGTCTCTATTTACGTGATGCCAATATTGGACTGGCTTAGTGGATTGTCTCAAGTATTGGCTTCGTGTAAATGCAGCATATGTACCTACTCATGGGGGTCACAGTTAATTAAGGGGCTACCAGACTGTTGTAAACCGACGTTTACAACAGTGTGGTAAGTTGTTTGCAACGAAATTTTTGTTGACCTATCAACGACCTTGGTTTGCGGCCGCGCGTTAAAAAACTTGCTGCGGTCCGCTGTGTTGCCACTGCCTTACACATCACTATTATTCATTATCATTACACACAAATGACACAAACCACTATCTTCAACCTACATACAACGTGGTTACTGAAAAAAGCCAAGTTCGTATATATTAATGTACGTACGAGTACAGCGCGGTATTTTTTACATCTTTAAAAGCTCATATTTAGCTAATAAAGATATATTAATCGCGTTTTTTTCCAGATAAGCGATAAGGTAGTAAAGCGCCACCTAGCGAGAATTTATAGTCGCTCTAATTGGTCTCGTTGTGTTTTATTTACCAACACTCATGCACGTTCACGAACACAACCGTTAATCATCCACAATTATTACACATTAATATTCGACAAAACACAAATTATAGAAAATAAAACAAAACTGCAGACATGATGACGCTTCACTTTCCCCGCCAATAAATCGACAAAATCTCTGCTCAAGAGTGCCCTCGACCATATTTACGTAAACTGAGATCAAATCCTGACTTGAGCAGAGATTTTCAGTCAAGCACCGTTTTAAAATAAGCTATAATCTGAGTCGAGTACTCGAGCATCGTTTTAAAATTAGCGTGATCTGAGTTTGAGTTTAGTTTGTCGAAGCTCTGCTCAAGCACCGTTCTAAAATTAAAACTGTACCTAAAACTAGTTTTAAGTAGAGATCAAGGCTTGAGTCTCGTCCTGTAATACGGGCCTAAGTTTCTAACACTAGCCAAAAGTGCAAATCGGACTTCTTGGCGGGAAAGTGAAGCGTTATGTGTAAGATATCCCTGCAGTTTAGTTTTATTTTTAAATTTTGATCCTAGAAAATAATGGTGAACTATTATAGGTTAAGTGTTCGTTAACGTGAAAACAAAACAATACCTACAGTGCAAATCCTTTTTCAAATTCTCCGTTTTTCATAGCTCTTCTTTCTTTCAAAGTCCGTATGAGATTATGTATTAGTAGATCCCACATCATCATTGATACTCACTTGGGTTTAGGCGGAACATCATTATTACCATTTCACGTTCTTATTAACACTCATTAGTCATTATTTTATAATAATGACTAATGAGTGTTAATAAGAAAAGCAACGAAATTACCATTATCTCTCTTACTTGACACTGGCTGAATGTGCTAACCGCACCAAGCCATGGAAAAAAAGTGCAAATCGGGTCTTGGGACTTCTTGGAGGGAAAGTGTCATGTCATGGTGCCATGCAGTGCCATTTGTCATGTCTGCAGTTTGGTTTTATTTTGTTGTGTTTTGCAGCCCAAGCTACAAACCACTTTTGACTAAGAACACAATTATGTTCTTTAGGTCGTCAAGGCCCAATGGCCTTGACGACCTCTGTGGTCAAGTGGTCAGCGCGCCGTGTCTGGCGCCGCCGCCCGCCGCGCCATCTCTGAGGTCCCTGGTTCAATTCCCAGTCACCCGACTGAATTCGAATGATGGTCGATCCTTTTTGTAAATAATTAGCCTTTTCTTAATCTATTCTTACATAAAATGTGAAGTGTTTGTATTAAAAGCAGTAGTTTACGCATAGTAGAGTTTAATAAGAAAACGTTATAATCCGATGGAATATGGTTGTATTTAGTTTATTTGTTTTACAAATCTATTTTTTACTATTTTCACCAAAAGTCACAATACAACGACTGCAACCAACAGATTTTCTTCTAAGACAGACATTTGACACTCAATAATATTTACGAATAAAGAAGTCTTTGGGAGTTTCTCCCGTGTTCTTTTAGAAACAACACGTGTTGTGAGACTCCATTTTATTTCTATCTACCGTACAATAATAAATAAACTTTAAAAAAAATTCAACACTTGAAATTAGCTTAGGTAATGCTACACGTGATAACCATTAATTAAGATATAATAATAAAAAAAGAAGTCTTTGTTCTCGAAAGAGTTTGTACATAATCAGAAAACTCAACACTTTCCCTCAAAGCTTATTTTGATCGTGGTCTCCAGAACTATCTACCTCTAGATCACGTTCTTGTTCGATTGAGGTTTCTAAATGCTCGTTTCAAGTCTGACATTCTTCATCGCTGACATTAACTCCCTCATTTTCTGCAGGGACTTGATTACGTTCGCTTGTCCTTAACGAAACTTTAAATTCAATTTCACTCGCAAATGTCTCTGGACCGAGTGGTTTTTGTTCCATCCCAAATGCGATAACCGTCGTTGTTTTCATATCCGATGAGCACTCCTTTGATAGCCTTCTTGCAGAGCTTCTTTCTGCACTGTTTGGGGACGTGAGCATAGCACTGGCTTCCAATTATCTTTGGCTTCTTTCCGAACCAAAGTTCAAAGGGAACCTTATCTTTTTCTCTTGTTGGCCCAGTTCTATTAAGATCATAAGCAGCAGTATTTATTAGTTCAGCCCAGAGTTTCTGCGGTAGTTCACCTCTTGCGTGTAACCATGTTCTTGCGGCTTTGACTAGAGTGCGATTCTCACGCTCGCTACACCCGTTTTGCTCCGGAGTGTATGGCATTGTAAGTCGCTGATCAATCCCGTGTTTACTCAGAACTTCCATAACTTCTTCGTTATCAAATTCTCGTCCATTATCACTTAAGAGGCATTTGACAGTATGGTCGGTCGTTTTGAATTTATTTAGCATCATCTTTAGCTTATCTATGACTTCAGATTTTTGGCGCATGAAGTAGACTAGATGGTAAGAAGAGAAGTCGTCTTTAAAGAGCACAAAATATCTATATATTGATACACTGGGATGTTTGAAAGGTCCACGAACATCAGCGCGTATTAAATCACCAGGTTTGGTTGCTCTTTCCCTTCTTCCAAACGGTTGCTTATGGGCCTTTCCAAATATGCATGCCTCGCATTTTACTTCATCTGCTGGTGAATTAATTCCAAATTCTCGCTTGACAAGGACTTTAACATGTCTTTTATCTTGATGAGCAAAACGTTCATGGTATACCTGTAGCATATTGGTGCCCGTGATTGCGTTCACTTCAATTAAGTTTGATATCTGTCTTTAACTGTACTTTATACAGTCCACTTTTAGGTTCTCTTTTCCCAACAATCCTCGTAACTCCATCGATATCTAACTGACAACTAGTAGCGGTTGATGTGAACATACTATTCCGCACTTGGTCTTGTGCTGCCAAGGTCGAAAAAAGATTTTTCGTCAAAGATGGTACAAGCCAGACATCTTCCATTCTCAGAGTTTCCTTTTTGTTACCTACAATCGATTCAACCATAACAAGTCCTTTCCCTAACGCTGGAATGACTGTTCTATCTGCCGTCTTCACAGATTGGTCTTCTGAATCGAAGGGTTCAAAAGTGTGAAACACGTCTCTTCTAACAGTGATATGTGTCGTTGTACCATTGTCCACAAACCAATTCTATCTATCTTGATTTGCGGGTTGTGAACATGCATTAACCACCATTAAAGTTAAGCTTTGTACAGTCTGATTTGACCTGTAAGGCACTGAGCTGCTTGGCTTAGGGGGTCTCCCATCCTTAATCCACTTCTTGTTGTTCTTTACTCTATGTCCTATATGAGAGCAGTAATTGCACTTAACTTTCTCATCTTTTTTTCTTATTCGACTTATGAATTTCTTGTGTAACTAGCGTCTCTTGACTAGTCCCTTCTTTGCCCTCGAGTGCTTTTTCATACGAGCAAAGTTGAGTTGTGAGGTTGTCGATTGTTTTATCGGTCTTGTTCAAAAGTAACCAGCTGGATTTGAACGCGAAAAATCTTTCATCGAGAGTTTCGAGGATCTTACATATCAGGAACAAATCAGGCAGATGTCTAGAATCAGTCTTGTTGATTTCAATGTTCAAAGTGTTCCAAATGTTCTTCAAGTTTGACATGTGGGTGGATACGTCATCCGACATTTTGCGTTTGAAACAAAAGAACTCCAGGCACAAGTTGTAGACTCTGTCCTCGGATTCGCCGTCAAATAATCGGCGAAGCTCTCGCCAGACTTCATGAGCTACCTCAAATCTCATTACTTTTTGTAACGTTTCTTCCGTCATGTTCGTGGTCAAGATTAACAGGGCGGTACAGTCGGCCTTTTTAAAGTTTTCTAATACTTCATTATAAGCGCTGTCATGCCAATGTCCGCGGACGCATCTGCCGACGTCAAGAGGCGCTTTAGCGTGCATACGAGGGCAGTTTGGCAACTCAATGACTTTAAGGTTGAATAAGAACTTTTTTAATATTGTTTTTTGTCTCATATTTGGAAACTCACTACGAAGCGCATGCCGTTCTTTTTTAAAATTTGGCGCGAAAACAAGCTTTAAGAAAACAAAAAAGTTAGGCGACTTTTAAGTATTCTTTGAAAATGGAGAAAAATAAGTTTCGAGTGCTAATTAAACACTATTTTTTACGTGGTAAAACTATTAAGCAGACCGAAGACAAATTGAAAAAGTATTATGGTGATTCTGCGCCTTCTCATGGGATGGTACATAAGTGGTTTACTGAATTCCGTTGTGGACGTACTACCACTAATGACGCGGAGCGCCCAGGAAGGCCGATTGAGGTCACTACGGAGGGCATGGTTAATAAAATACATGATATTGTTTTGGCAGACCGTCGAGTGAAGATACGCCAAATAAGTGATGCTGTGCACATCTCGACTGATCGAGTTTTTTATATTTTGTATGATATTCTGGGCACGAAAAAGCTTTCTGCAAGAGGGTGCCGCGTTTACTAACAGTCGACTAGAAACGAAATCCTGTAACAGCTTCTGAGGAACGCCTAGCCATGTATAATCCCAATCCGAGTGAGTTTATGCGTCGGTACATAACAGTTGACGAAACGTGGGTCATCATTATACACCAGAGACTAAACAACAGTCGAAGCAATGGACTTCTACCGGGGAACGTGCTCCAAAGAAGGCAAAAACTGTTTGCTCGGCTGGTAAAGTGATGGCCACAGTTTTTTTGGATAAAGGCAAGACAATAACCGGGGCTTACTATGCTGCATTGTTAGATAGAGTCAATAAAAAGTTGATCAAAAAACGACCGCATCTAACAAAGAAAAAATTATATTTTATCAGGATAATTCACCGGCCCACTCGTCTGCAATCGCGACATCAAAAATTGTCGAATTAGGATACGAATTATTGCCACACCCTCCATATTCGTCAGATTTAGCCTCCTGTGACTTTTTCCTCTTTCCAAACATGAAGAAATGGCTTGGCGGGCAAAGATTTTCGTCAAACGAAGAGGTGGTAGCCGAAACTGAGGCCTGTTTTTCAGGGTTTGACAAAAATATTTTTTGACGGGTTAAAGGGGTTGGAACATCGCTGGACTAAGTGCGTAGAGTTGAAAGAAGATTATGTAGAAAAAAAATGTATATATATAATATGTAAAAAGAGTGTTTCTTCTTTCCAAAGTCATGGACTTATCAAACCGCCCTCGTACATACGCCCTCGTATATATATAATCACGACTCGTATATATATTATCCCCGCAAAAGCAGTGCTCTAACTGTAGTCCACTTTTCACCAAATAGCGACTGCACATGTGCTCAGCGTGATAAGTTGTGAGCACATCGCTGCTTTATGCTGTTGGAAGTATGTGCAGTATTTAGTTCGTTAGTCGCCCTTTACGATACCCAAGGGAAGAGAGTAGGTGGTAGTATTCTTTCACCGCTATACGCGACACGGTTGATCGTGCTTATTTTATACGACACCCAAGGAAAGAGAGGGGTTGGTAGTATTATTTTGATGAGCCCATCGCTGCTCTATACTGTTGGATATATGTGCAGTCTTTAGTCCGTTATTTGCCTTTTACGACACCCAAGGAAAGAGAGGGGTTGGTAGTATTATTTTGATGAGCCCATCGCTGCTCTATACTGTTGGATATATGTGCAGTCTTTAGTCCGTTATTTGCCTTTTACGACACCCAAGGAAAGAGAGGGGTTGGTAGTATTATTTTGATGAGCCCATCGCTGCTCTATACTGTTGGATATATGTGCAGTCTTTAGTCCGTTATTTGCCTTTTACGACACCCAAGGAAAGAGAGGGGTTGGTAGTATTATTTTGATGAGCCCATCGCTGCTCTATACTGTTGGATATATGTGCAGTCTTTAGTCCGTTATTTGCCTTTTACGACACCCAAGGAAAGAGAGGGGTTGGTAGTATTATTTTGATGAGCCCATCGCTGCTCTATACTGTTGGATATATGTGCAGTCTTTAGTCCGTTATTTGCCTTTTACGACACCCAAGGAAAGAGAGGGGTTGGTAGTATTATTTTGATGAGCCCATCGCTGCTCTATACTGTTGGATATATGTGCAGTCTTTAGTCCGTTATTTGCCTTTTACGACACCCAAGGAAAGAGAGGGGTTGGTAGTATTATTTTGATGAGCCCATCGCTGCTCTATACTGTTGGATATATGTGCAGTCTTTAGTCCGTTATTTGCCTTTTACGACACCCAAGGAAAGAGAGGGGTTGGTAGTATTATTTTGATGAGCCCATCGCTGCTCTATACTGTTGGATATATGTGCAGTCTTTAGTCCGTTATTTGCCTTTTACGACACCCAAGGAAAGAGAGGGGTTGGTAGTATTATTTTGATGAGCCCATCGCTGCTCTATACTGTTGGATATATGTGCAGTCTTTAGTCCGTTATTTGCCTTTTACGACACCCAAGGAAAGAGAGGGGTTGGTAGTATTATTTTGATGAGCCCATCGCTGCTCTATACTGTTGGATATATGTGCAGTCTTTAGTCCGTTATTTGCCTTTTACGACACCCAAGGAAAGAGAGGGGTTGGTAGTATTATTTTGATGAGCCCATCGCTGCTCTATACTGTTGGATATATGTGCAGTCTTTAGTCCGTTATTTGCCTTTTACGACACCCAAGGAAAGAGAGGGGTTGGTAGTATTATTTTGATGAGCCCATCGCTGCTCTATACTGTTGGATATATGTGCAGTCTTTAGTCCGTTATTTGCCTTTTACGACACCCAAGGAAAGAGAGGGGTTGGTAGTATTATTTTGATGAGCCCATCGCTGCTCTATACTGTTGGATATATGTGCAGTCTTTAGTCCGTTATTTGCCTTTTACGACACCCAAGGAAAGAGAGGGGTTGGTAGTATTATTTTGATGAGCCCATCGCTGCTCTATACTGTTGGATATATGTGCAGTCTTTAGTCCGTTATTTGCCTTTTACGACACCCAAGGAAAGAGAGGGGTTGGTAGTATTATTTTGATGAGCCCATCGCTGCTCTATACTGTTGGATATATGTGCAGTCTTTAGTCCGTTATTTGCCTTTTACGACACCCAAGGGAAGGGAGGAGTTGGTAGTATTATTTTGATGAGCCCATTGCCGCTCTATGTCGTTGAATGTATGAGCAGTCTTTAGTCCGTTAGTCGCCTTTTACGAATCCGAAGGGAAGAGAGGGGTTGGTAGTATTATTTTGATGAGCCCATCGCCGCTCTATGCTGTTGGATGAATGTGCAGTATTTAGTCCGTTAGTAGCCTTTTACGACACCCAAGGGAAGAAAGGGGTTAGTAGTATTATTTTGATGAGCCCATCGCTGCTCTATGCTGTAGGATGTATGTGCAGTCTTTAGTCCGTTTGGGTCATTTTAGCTCCTTGTATAACAATCTACTACTTTGCTTTTTATTGTCTCGCAGATGGTGTGAAAGTAGAGTATTCCCCTCAGGGATAAAGATGCCTTCGTCTTAGGCGATCTTGAATCCCACGCTTGCACTCAGGATTCTTGTGTTAACTCCCTCGCTTTGCTCGGGAGTTAACTCTAAACACCCTCGCTAGCGCGGGAGTAGACACTAGAATCCTTCGGATTCAATACGGGGCGCCTACCTGCTATATAAGACACTACTTTATCCCCTTGGTGCATAATCTACTATCATGTGTTGGCAAACAAAACAAAACAAAACAAAACAGTGCAACATTACTTACTTTTCAAATTCTCTCATGAGTCCATGTGAGATATATCTCAGTCCCACATCTTTACTGAAACTCAGGGGGTTTGGGCTTCGATCATAGACGGTTTGGGGGGAATATCATTTACTTACCATTAAACGTTTATTATCAAACATAAGTACGTAATATTTGCTATTATCTCTCTTACTTGACAAAGGCAGAATATGTTAACCGCACTGAACCGCACCTGAAAAGATAATTTAATACTTAATAATAATTATATTTATAAGTACAAAATCCTACCTCTCATATACCTCGTCATCATTCAGTACAAACAGAAGTCTTGATAGCGTCGTTATCTAAGGTGGCGAGTTACCTGATACCAACGAAAATGATAATATTTTCAATCATATTTGTTTTAGAACAAGGCGTAATTCCTATTCTGTGGTTAATACAACATAGTAAGTAATAAAAACACGGCTATAAAACATTAAACCAGAATAGGATAAATTAAATTTTAGAAATCGTAATATCGACGATCTCGTAGTTGTAACTACCGAATGTTACATAGAGCGCACAATCGCCGAGTAATTGCTTTACGAATGATTGCTGAAAATAATTACAATTCCAATTTGAACCTTACACTGAAAACGATAAAGTATAATCTCAAATAATCTACTGTGGAGAATGAAAACAAAGCACGGCGCATGCTTTTTAAAAATATATTGTATTCCATTAGAATAGAGCTATATTTTGTGTGCTTGTCGGTTCAGATAAAAACAGTCGTTCTCCGAGCGAACGGCCGCGGTAGACGCAGCTGCCTCGTCCCGCGTCCCGCGGTGCCCCCGCCCCGCGCCTGTCGCGGCACCAAAGAGTAGCAAGCAGATGTGACATCATAATAATCCTTTTGTTGATAGCTACGATCCAAATCATTCTTAGAGGACAAGTATTAATTTTATTACTCTAATACTCGACCTAATTTTTGTTTAGGTTAGAAGTTTTATCGTTTCGTTCTGATTTTAACATGTATTGTAATCAGTTTCTTGTTGTTGCGTGTTACTTTTATATTAGTTTACATACTTATTTGGTATTTATGGTAAAAAAATAACATCTAAATGTCGAAATGAAAAAACCTAATTTATTTTTAGACCTGGAGTCTTACATTTTTATTTATTTTTTGCTTTTCGTAATTAACTGTTAATTTATTAAAATTCTGCATTTTCTTTGTATTCTGTACGTATTTTAAGTTTTTTTTTAGTTTTAGTAATTGTTCAGTTATAAGCGTTTTTGTCAGCTCAGTCACGGTCGGTACACTTTCGGTATACTTCGGTCAACAGCTGGAACGCCTAGACAGCCCATGTTAGATCGTTTAAATATACTGGATGCTTCAGTAGCTAGATGACGCCACTTGTATTATCCGACGTAAGTTGATTAAAAAAAAATAGTAGATTTTTGGGACGTTTTATGTACTGCCTATAGTCATTCTGCGGTAAGGAGGTTAAGTGAAGTACCGTATAACGTGACTGGCGGTATTGTGGGATAGTTTTTGGTACCCGCCTTAAACACCAGAAGCTCGTTCTTACTAGCCTTATACCGGAAGTCATGAGCCGCTGCATGCCTCCCACATATACTGACAAGTTTTCTGAGGGCGCTAATTGACGGACTCAGCAGCACCATGTCGTCGGCATAGCTAATGTTGTTTACAAATGTGCCATCTAAGTATAGAACAGGCTACCATAGTGCTACTGAGCTCCCCAATCAGCCAGTTAACGTACAAGCTGAACCCTGCCTCACCCCACACTGCAGCCTGTGCGGCCCGGATAGCGACCCCGCCCACCTCACCATATTGCTCTGGTGGCTGTACCAAAACTTGAGCAGTTCTACGAGTTCTCCTGGCAGTGTCGTCTCCTCATACAGTTTTTGCTACAGTTTGTTGTAGGACACCAAAATAAAAGCCTTTGACAGGTCCAAAAAACATGCATAAACAGGTATGTTCCTGTATGTGTAGTACGAACAGTATGCTTGAGACACAGTATTGCTCTCTCGAGCATACTGTTCGTAAGACTGATTTCACAGTCACGCGTTTGATCAGCGCCGGCCACACGCGCGCGTTTGCAATTACACAAGATAGCAGTTGCGTTTCATAGTCACGCACGCAGTTGAAAAGCGCAACTACTATGTAGTGTAATAATTGTAAGCGCGCGCGTTTGGCCGGCGCTGATCAAACGCGTGACTGTGAAATCAGCCTAAAATAAAGTGAGTAAAGTGCAGTAAGTTATTTTTAAACAATTGCATCGGCATATCAATATGTACCTACAGTACCATCACGCACATTATAGAAAAGGTCGCATAAAATTACCATCTGGAACTTCACTCATATTTTTTTTTACAAACATCATACTCACTCAATTTATTTATTTAGATAGGCACACTTACATCAATACGAATATACACTTACAAAAAATTACAGTCACATAAAAAACACGCATTACATGTTTGGCACTTAAAAGTGTACACAACATTCAAAAATAAAAATATAAAATAACATACCTACTACTAACACAACATAACAACTATCAATGTAGTTAAACTTATTATCTGTACGGAACTCGAAATTTAAATGTTACTTATATCTAGGACTTCGAATATACTTATTATTTCTTCTAACTGTATAAAATATAAAAAAGCAGATAGAGAGATGGGAGACTTCCGTCAAAATAGAAATTAGCGGTATAATAAAGTACAATACATATACAATTTTATATTAAGCAATTCACATCAAAAATTGACAAGTCCTAATCGACGTCAATTAAGTTTAAAGTAAATACCTACTCTGGGCGCTCTACATGAACTTAGCTACTCTTTGCGTCGAGTGGGCCGCGGTTCGCGCCGCCATTCTGGATATTTTGACGGGAAGGTCGGTCACGTGACACGACGGCGGGCGCGGGCACGGGGAGCGGGGAGCCGGCTAGACTCTCCAGTAGCCGAGCCATCCGTCTGCTGCTTTGACTGCGGCCAGTCGTCGGAATCCACGCCCCAGTCTAAGCCACTCGCAACTATTACGTAGCTACTATTTCAATCTCATGTTTCGAAACTTTTCTTATTGGAATAAATCGTTAAACTTCAAATTGGATTTAACTAGTGTAAGTTAAGTGATTATCGAGTGAAATTCTATAATGGTTCAGTGACAAAAAGAAGATTTTCGTGAATTTTTGCACGGATTTGTGTGCGGCGACGGGGCGGAGACGCCGCGAAAAGGCGGCTTGCGCTCGGCCGGGCCGTCGCGACGGCTCGGCACACTCGGCAGACATGTTTCGATCGCGACCGGAGCGCGTCGCGCGTGCCGGCGCGTAGGCTCGCTCGTGACATGCGCCCCGCGAGCTCCCGAGTCGGTGGGGGTGCACTATCATGGATGTAGTGACGTCCCATATCAATTCCGTGCTGAAAACGTACCAGGCGAGCGCGCCGCGCAGCCTCCAGGGCCCGGGCAGCGGGCGCAGCGCGCCGCGCGCCGAACCGCCGCCGCCGCCGCCGCAGCCACAGCAGCCGCCCGCCGCGCCGCCCATCCTGCTGACCGCCGACCCCGTGCTCGGCGAGCGCGGTGAGACGCTCCTCGAGTGCGAGCCTATCTCCTGCTTCAGCGTGGGCGGCGAGCGGCGCCTGTGCCTTCCGCAGATCCTCACTTCCGTGCTGACGGACTTCAGTTTGGAGCAGATCAACCGCGTGTGCGACGAGCTGCAGATATACTGTTCGCGATGCACGCCGGAGCAGCTGCACGAGCTGAAGTCGACGGGCGTGCTGCCGCGTTCGGCGCCGTCGTGCGGGCTGATCACGCACACGGACGCCGAGCGGCTATGCGCGGCGCTGCTGCACGCGCCCAAGGCGTCCAGCCCGCACAAGCTGCCTGGCTTCCGGGTGTACCATGAGTGTTTCGGCGGCGCGCGCGGCGTATGCGCCCCGGATCTGAACCTAGTGCAGTGCTTGGTGTGCCGGTCGCTGTACTCGCCGCGCCAGTTCGTGTGCCACTCGCACGAGACCGAACACCGCACGTGCCACTGGGGCTTCGACTCGTCGCGGTGGCGCCGGTTCCTGCTGGTGGCCGACGAGGAGCTAGAGAAGGACAAGTGCTGCGCGCTGCTGGACGAGCTCGTAGCGAGAGAGACGCCCCCCCTGCCGCCCGCACCCCCCAAACCCCTCAAACGGAAACAGGTACGTGCTAAGCTGCTCTACCTTACATTACATCTGAAGATCGAAGTTCAATACAATTTTATAAAAATTGTGATTGTTTCCTCACAAGATTCTTATTAGAATTTATTTATTAAATAAACTTTTTAACATGGTATTTTGCTGTGGGCTTATTTTGTAGTTTGGATTTGTTGCATGTAGCATTTCAAATCATTATAGTTTAGACATTTAGGCTCAGCCTAATGTAGCATGTTTGTAGTATTATGGTTGAGACTGCCGGTAAAACAAACTACAATAATCGGTTTTGTGGCAGTCTTGTAGAAATCGGTGAGTTGGTAGATAAAATTTCATTCGAGTTTCTAATGCAGAAAAATGAAAATTGCAATACCCTAGCAGAAGCAAAAATACATGCTAAAACGTAGAAGCACTAGATACGTTTTATTGAATATGTATCACGTGGAATAATGAGGGCGAGAATTTATATTATTTGCAAAATATTATATTATATTATTTGCAAAAGCTAAATTCTTAAAGCTACTTACCTACTGATTTACCTACATTAAAAAATGCTCTACATCGATTTGCTTCTGAAAGTTCTTATCAATCAGCTCATGAAACCAGATCGAGGACTATCATCAATAATCATCGCCCAAACAGAAATTAGAAAACCCCTCACTTTATGCGTCTCATTAGTTATCCAATCTTAGACAAATACTCACCTTTCGTCGTAAATACAGGCAATTTTATTCTCTACCATTTAAACAGTATGTCTCTAAATCCCGATTCCATTATTTTAGTAGTTCTTATAATACTACGTTTCATTATTAAAGTCTACCTCTACTTCTCGATAGCATTCGGTGACTCTGATAAACCAAAAAAATAAAAATAAGTATACTTTCATTGTGTGCAATTACGTCATCAGTATACATTAACAGTCAACTAACTCATTAAAACACTTTTGACTTTAAAAATAATATAATCACGGATGGTGAGCGTAAACATAATCATTTGACACGGAAGGAGAGACCTGTCTATTTGAAGAACAACCGAAATCAGCTGAATAGCAAGTAGCTAAATTGTAACATAATTTGATAAAATCCCTAGATGTTGTTGCTGCGTATTTATAATTTTGGCAGTAATGCTGCAAAAAATACCTTCCTTGTTTAAAAATGAGGTGAGTCGCTGGCCGAGCGGATAGATGCTTGGGTTGATTGAGAGATATTATGGTTCCGATCCCCATAGCTTTGTTAGATAACTGACCCATTCCTAATACAAGCATCAGCTTTCCAGGTTAGTAGAACTACCTCTTACCAGCGAAATATTTGATGCCATATATTTATGCCTTGTACAAAAATCGACCCTATATACAACAAATGTAGTAACCCTCAAATTATCAATTTTACAGGACGAGCAAAAAACAAAATCTATAAACATTGATATTTCCATATCCTTCCTACTAATATTATAAACGCGAAATTTTGTAAGTATGGATGGATGTTTGTTACTCTTTCACGTAAAAACTACTAAATGGATTTTGATGAAATTTGACATACAGATATTTTATAACCTGGATTAACACATAGGATACATTTTATCCCGATATTCCCACGGGAACGGGAACCACGCGGGTTAAACCGCCAGAGGCCGCTAGTCTTTTTATAAAATTAACGTATTATGCGCCACCTAAGCTCATTTTTCTTAGACTTTTGAGTTCTTTACTAATATAAAACTTAAAATGATGTAGCATTGATAGTTACAGAGATAGCATGGCTTTTACTACAAAATATAACTGTAGTAACTGGCCTTAACGCCTTTTTAAAACTTTACTAAATTAACCAATTATTACTTTTGTATTAATAGCCTTCACCAATAGTTTAGTGGAAGGTGATTTTGCATTAAAAGACAAAATGTGATCAAAACAAAATGTATTTTTTGTAGCAAATTCAGTACAAATAAATGTGTTTTTAAAAATGTAACCTGAATAATGTTATATATACCACGAATTTTCATAGAATTTAAAATCAAATTTAACATTAACTGAAAATTATGCAAAATGAAATAGTAAATCTAAAACAATTCAAAAGTAATTAAAAATCTTTTTTCTTTAAATATTTTCTGTTACTAAGTTAATAAATATAGTTTTTAAATAAAATGTGTCTTGACATGAAATCACTAACTACATAATCATAAAATTTCTGTAATTTCAATTGAAGAGACGTACACTTAAGTTAACACTATTTAAGCTGCAGAAATTTTATGATTTCTTGAGTTTGCACAACTATGTAATATTTATAGTAAAGATAACAACTTTTACGAAATTAAACTAAGTATAAATATTAAACACCTATGTGTACCTACCTATTCAAATTCTGACGTTACTGTAAGTTAAATTTGTAAAAAATGTTTTCTTCAACAGAGTAGAAAGTTATAGACCTTATCATGTAACCCTAGATACACAGCTGTTATTAGCCACATTTACTAGGTATTTACGAGTACCATACCTACTTAAAACAATCTTTGAAAACCTACTATCAGTCTTTTTAGTATGCAACAGGTAGCCGTATATATGAATGTACTTTTAACGACATTTTCTAACTAAACAAAATGATAGCTAATTTAACACTCGTATTATAATTTATTTTAACGTGTGTTGTAATTTTACTATTTTCTCAGAATGTAAGCGAAAATTGTATACAAAATTGTAATGACAAGTTAGAATCATCATCACTAATTAAAAATTTCAAAAAATCCTTTTTTTACTACTAATTATACATACTTTTTTTTTTATTATTAAAGAGGGAGGCAATCCAGCAGGCGGGTCACCTGATGGAAAGTAATCACCGCCGCCCATGGACACCCGCAAAACCAGAGGAATCGCAGATGCGTTGCCGGCCTTTAAGGGAGGAATAGGTTTAAGGAAGGAATAGGAATTGGGAGGGGGGGGGGGGGGAAGGGGCCTCCGGAACCCTCACTGGTCGGACGAAACACAACAGCACCAAGTGCCGTTATTTCACGCCGAATATTCGTGAGAGGGTGGTATTACGCCGGGCGAGCCGGCCCAATGCGTGCTGCAACGCAGCGTGGCTCTACCACTCAGTCAGTGTCACTCATTTAGCACCACCCAGGGGTCACGTGTAGGGTCTCAAGGGTAAACCTACGGACGCGAGTAACTTTAACCCCCAAAATACTATACTACAAATAAACTTAGGTTCCTTTTTTGTACTGTATCACACATTGTAGTAAAAGCCAGGTTATTTCAAAATTTGTCATTTACAGCATATTTTTTTTAAATTTCACTGTCTAAATTGTTCATTACGACAAATTAACTGAACTTTAACTGTTAATCGGACTACATCGTAAAAAACATTTTTATGCGAATTTAAACACTTTGAATAGACAGATCGATAGAGCTCGAAAAACTGAGTATAATGGTGACAAAAGGTTATTTTGACCAACATTGGCGTTTCTACATTTTGTTGTTTAGAGGGTCGAAATGTTGGCTGAATTCATTGGGATAGAAGAATGTTGAGAGTCTTGGGACGAAAATGCAACATCTTTACTGAACTATATACAATTGTCATAGTAATTTTATTTTATTTTAAAATATTTTTTTAAAATTTGGTGGTGATGCAAAATAATCAAAGACATAATATGTATCATAACTTATTAAGTATGTTATTATGAACTAAAATGTTTAACAAAGCATTAATCTGTCTATTTCATAATAGAGTTTCAGCAACAGTTATAAGTACCTATTTTTATAAAATTATAGTACTTATAAGATTATAGCAAGTATGTAGATATTATTTATATCTGCCTGATAGCAGTGAAACATACGTTTTATCAAAATATTAGATTGCCTTCAAAACAATTTATCGCACGTCAGATAAACACACTAAGGTTGTTTTTGCCAATTTTATCAAGTTTTTTGTGTGATAAGGTCTCTTTGTCTTTGCGATGTTAATATTATAAACGTAAATTGTTGCCATGCTGTTTAAAGCAAACACGTGCCGATTGGCTGGAAGAGATAGCTTTTAGCGATAAGCCTGCGTCTACCCACAATAGCGTAAAGATTAGTGTTGCTGTTTTCCTTACGCTTATGAGTAATAAAATGTCTATCTATATCTTTGTATGACACTTCCTAAAACTTTAAATATTTTTATAATATTATTTCACAATGCATGTTTAAACACTAGATATTTTTTTTTAGATTTCATATAAATAATTTTATTGCAACTAACCTTAATTAATAACAATATTTAGTTGGTTATCCTATTATTTCTTGACCACATTTCCTTAAAGATGAAGAAACGAGGAATCGTAAAGACGTGATGTTTTTCGTGTTTCAGTTCTGGAATTATAGGATAATAGCGTAGAAAACTGTAGTGGTGTGGTGCATTAAAGCGTGGCCGAGGGCCGAGATCATTCCCAGAAAACTATTACAGCGATCCCGAGTATTCCCGAGGCCCGCACGACACTTCTCAGAAAACATAAATGACCTTACGGCCTAGCAATGATGCGGGAACGCTGATACTATGTCGCAAACACGATGATTTTACTAGAGCACAATATATTTTTGTTCAAAATTCAAAGTTAACTCAGCCTAGAACGCCTGTGAATGTCACAGCACCATCGTTTGTAATCAATGGAGCGGGTAACTTTGTACTGAGAAGAACTGGTAAAAAACTTCTTCTTTAAATAGTGGAAAAATACTTTTATTCTTTAATAAAGATGAAAATAAATGTTGGATATTAGAGGAAATGCAATCTTACTGGAGAGATGTTATTTGGCAGTGCTGATTAAGAATATATTGACTTTTATTTAATGACGCGTTATATGATTAGATTCCAAAAGTAATTTGTTAACAAACTTCATTAAGTCTGTTGTTTTTTTTGGTAATGAAAATACTTTTGAGATCTTTCTGAATCCCTAGCTCTGTCTCTCATCTATCTGGATAGATGAAAGTAAGTGAGACCAAATCATGAGTAAACGTCAAAATATTTCATAACTCAAGAGTCACTGTCCCTCGCGAAAATATTTGCCTTTCCCATTTCCGTTCCACCGATGATAAATTGTCAACTCTTGGTCAGTGGCCAATGGACATCAAATGTGATATGACAGCCACAAAGTCCGCGGTGAATCAGTGACAGCACTGACAACCCTGGCAGCCGGATGTTTACTTGATCAGCGGAATTAAGAAGTAACTAGAAACATGCTATTTGTAAAATGCTATAGGTAGATGTAGAATTTACAAAATAATACACTATGGATATTGGATACCTACCTAGAAACGGCGTAATTTTTTAATCAAGTGCGGCGATTTGATTGATCGCAGCTAGAGATCGTTAAAATGGTTCTAGAGTAGACTAGACTAGGTATTCTAGGCTTCTAGTGTGATCTATTACTTTATAAGGTTTTTAGAAGGGTCACAAGTAGTAAAAAAGTAGTTTGTGTACATCAATATTATCTTACCTTATCTTAGTGGGGCCTGAAGAAGTCTCCCTCTCGCTGTAGCACGTCGCCCCTTGGGATCTTTTGTGCAACCCCGTCCTATCACTCTGTTTCCTCAGTGAAAACGACTGCCATGAAACTCCATGCTAATGTTACCAACCGATCCAATAGAAGTAAGAGGCATAATATTGAACCTTAAAACCAGCAGTGTTGGAGGTTACGACCAAATCCCTACAAAAATGTTCAAAAAATTCCACCAATATCTATTGGAACCAATAACACATCTCTGTAATCTTAGCTTTTCGACGGGAGTTTTTCCCGAGATACTTAAGAAAGCCACTGTATCACCTATCCATAAGGGCGGCGATAAAACTCTTGCTTCCAATTACCGACCTATATCTTTATTATGTATCCTATCCAAGATTGTAGAAAAGCTTGTAAATAAGAGACTTATTAGTTACCTAGAATCTAATGAGCTTCTTTCTCCTAATCAATTTGGATTTAGAACCGGTAAATCAACAGACGACTGCATCATAAACGTGACATCAAAAATAAACAAATACGTTGATGAGGGGGACAAATGTATAGGTATTTTTATTGACCTGCAAAAAGCCTTCGATACAGTGTCAACATCGATTCTCTTACGCCGTTTGGAGAACATAGGAATAAGAGGTACTACGCTTCTATGGTTTCAAAGTTACCTGTGTGATAGAAAGCAATGCGTTAGGGTAGATGGCTGTGTTAGCGATGATATGCTATGTACATATGGGGTCCCACAGGGAAGCACACTAGGGCCGACATTGTTTTTAACCTATGTTAATGACCTCAGTAACATTAATTTAAACGATGGTAACGTTACCATGTACGCTGATGACACAGTCATACTGTTTCATGCAAAGTCTTGGGAACTAGTGAAACAGGCCACTGAGGCAGGACTGGCAAAAGTTTCATGCTGGCTTGAAAATAGTTTGCTATCCCTTAATACAGCGAAAACAAAACTGATTTGTTTCAGTAAAACTCAAGCGGGTCAACCAAACAAGGATCTGAAGTTGAGGATTCATACAAATCCATGTAACAGACTCAATGATATCCAAACATCTTGTAACTGCCCTTACGTAGCTAAAACTGATACAATTAAATATTTGGGCATCATTATTGACGAAAAGCTTCAGTGGAAACATCAGATAACATCCATTAGTAAAAGGGTAAGAAAGCTTGTCTACGTTTTTAGGTTGCTGCGATTTGTAGCAAATTCTAAGTTACTATTGCAAACTTATAGGGCTTTGTGTGAATCTTTGATTAATTATGGTATTTGTGCTTGGGGTGGCGCTTGTAAAACAATTCTTGTAGAAGCTGAACGTGCTCAACGATGTATTTTAAAAGTAATGCTGTCACTACCGTTTCGTTATCCAACCACACTAGTGTACGATAAAGCCCAAGTACTAAGCGTAAGAAAACTCTTCATCTTTCAAAGCATACGTAGGTATCATCGAGTTACTGCTCCATACATTAAAATCCCAAAGAAAAGAGTTTTCAGATACCCGACACCTAGAACACGTAGTGCCTTTGCAAAAAGACACTATGATTGTTTGGCTCCATACTTGTACAACAAATTGCATAGGGAGAATAAGTATCTATGTAACTACAGTAATCACCAAATAAAATCTAAGATCAAAGAGTTGCTCAAGAATCTTGACTACGATGGTACAGAGGCTCTTATAATATGAGTTGTAAATTGTAGTAAAGATGTATTTTATACTCACACGCACACACACATACATACACACACACGCACACACACACACACACACACACACACTCACACACTCACACTCACACTCATACATCTTAACAAAGTAAACGCTAAAACTTAAAAATGTTAAAGAAAAAGTTTTTTTTTTTCTAATTCAAATGTATTTTATGTCAAAATACTTTCTTAAAAGTGAGAAAAATATTTAAGTCTAGTTTAATTTAGTATATTTAGACCTTTGTTTAAACTTACCTAAAGGGAGGTACTGGCTCCTGAAACACAGATTTTTCTAGCTCGGGAGTCAGGGCAACAATGAATTATTGTAAAAGGTTATATTTTATTAATAAATAAAGTTATTATTAAAGTTATTATTATTATTATAAGCTTGGCAATGTCTCTGAAGGCGAGAAGAGCCTAAAATCTTCTGGTTTCGGGTTGGCCATCAATTTACACTCTATCTCCATGTTCGACCCTACAGAATTTCTTAACGCTGTTTCCAGTTGCTAAGTAACTAGAAAGTCGAGATAAGTCAATATAGATAAAACTCAATCACAATATTTATTTCATACGGAAAATGTTTAAGATTTTACACAGTGATTAATATTACAACTATGTAGCGTTGTAGAAAGGGCTCTATAAACAACATAATATTTTAGTTTTTAACTGCTACAAATCACGAACGAGCAATTTGTTGTTTTTTCTCTCCACAATTCTTGTGTGATGTAAATTACCTATCTCTGTCCGAGCAAATGATTCAGTCAGCAATGTCAGATTAAAATTCCTTCTTTTTTATGAATGTGGACCAGAATTTTATGAGTATCTCGCGTTTGACTTTGGTGCCAGTTTAAAATAACTAGTGGTATGTATTATCATCGACGTGGAATCTCGTTTCTGTGGTATGTGTAAAATTTGGCTTCATCTCATCTCGTGGTGGACATTCGGTTACACGGACTTCTGGCATTCCTTACTGGTGATCGCGAATCGTTATTCTAGGAAAACTACGAACCAGGGGCCTCACTCGTGTGCGCGATGAATTACAGGCCAATGAAGTTTCGGATGCGCTAAGACAGTGACTCCCTGAGCACCTTACCATCAACTCTTAGAGCAATATTACTTTAATCTTACCATACAAATGTCCAAAACGAATTTTGCAATATAAGATTAAAGTGATATACCGCTCTAAGATGTGACAGTAGTGCCCCTGAAACCGTTTTAGTAGTACCTAATTCACTAGCTGTTGTTCGAAACTTTACTTCGTACGTAGTGCGGACGGTAGACCCGAAATCACCCAAAAGTGTCCTAAGTTATAAATTTCAAGATAACTATAATTATGAATTTTCTTCTCTCACCAACTGCCTAAATTATTCCAGTTTTTAAGAAAGTAACTTCGTTCTTGAAAATAACTCTTTTATGTTGTTAAAATTGGCTTTAATCAATCAATTTACGCAGTATGTACAATTCTACATGATTAGATGGATTATTAATAAGACATGAAAATTGTAACATCTCTATAACTTCAGAATTGTATCGTTTAGTTATTTAACCAATATTTTTCACATGTATATTATAAAAAAGAATGAAAAGAGACATTTAAGCATACTAGTCAATTAATGTCTTCTGGCTGTCGGGTAGTGACTAAACTAGCAATGAATTACAAATTCACAATTTTCTAGTGTAATTTTATCCAGCACGGCAGAAATTCCAAACTACCGCCATTTTACCCTTCAGTCACGATCACGACTCCAACGGCTTCGCCGAAATGAATGAAAACAAATTTTCTGAATGAGATCTAGTTTCCCATTACGCGTGTCACATAACTCGGCTGTTTTTATCTGCAAGGGGTTCCATTGTCAACTTGGCGTTGGCGGTGCTGCCAACATTCCGCGTTTTCATTACTTGGCAGGCATACCAACCGCTCCACGCGGGAGAATCTCCTCATCCTCCTTATAGCTGACTCATTTGTGATATAAAAATATATATAGGTATTTTACTCTAGTCATTGCCAAATATTTAAGGAAAACAAACGAGAATATAGTATGAAAGTTAACTTACTAACAAATACGGAATGCCTAGTGCAGGTTTTAGAGTTAATGAAAACGAATTTTTGTTTTCATTAACGCAAATAGCTGTCGTCGTGACTCGTGACATATCGGTTGTTAAAACACCCCAACCTGTAGTGGGCCAGCATGGTCGGGTATAGTCCAATCTCACCACATGTGCTGTTGTCCATGAGGTAAGCCTGTGTCAAGCAGCGGGACGTTTATAGGCTAGCTTAGATTAAAACAAAAAGGGAAGATACGGCATTAGCGTCTCGTGAGTGAGCCGCCAAAATTAGGCCTAAAGGCACAATTTCACTTCAGTCACAATTTGCCGAGCGAACAGGCTACATCGCACTATTGCGGATATTCTACTGTGTGAAAAAGAGAAAGACGCTACTCCGCAGAGGCGTCGGAATCGGTCGTACCGAGTACGTAGCGACCGAATGAACGTCAGGACTGAGGAGCCACCCCTAATTTTTAAAGGAAAATCATACCATCAATTAGTAGTATAAAAAATAATTTTGTAGGACAAATTCTGGAATTTGTAGTATAATACTTTCTAAGGTACGTCAATATAAAGCTGGCTCCTCAATCCATACAGTATGGATTGAGGAGCCACCCTAGAACTCGGAAAGTAATGAAGTTACATTTTTGAAAATTTAGTATGTTTTAGTAGGTATTTTGTAGGTTATCTACAAAAAATTTCAGTGCGGTACTGCCGAAATTAAATAAACTACAATCGTTTTGTTGTGGCTCCTCAGCCCGTATACAAAAGCGTGAATTCCTATGAAATTGATCCACATATTAATATATTCAAACTAATGGACAATTAGTAGTATGTATGCTTGAATTTGTAGTATAGAAATAAAATAGCAAGATTAAGTAAATTAGCTAAAAAAACTTATTTCATCTGGCTCCTCAATCCAGACACTTTCATTTAAATAATTGACTGTATCTACCTAACTATAGAAGATAATCAAAAGCTTTATATGCCAATATTTAGTAGAAATTTCTACTAAATATCTATGTACAAAATAACATTGTACAATTTGGTCAAAGGAAGTTATAATGATTATTCGATTTTCCATACAATTCACTAAGGGTGACCATGTTATATGAATGAAAACAGGACAAATTGTTATATTATTTATAACATTATAATTGTTAAGTTCATAATATATATTTTGTTAAAACTTAATGTAAATAACAATTTGTCCTGATGGACTGTTGTAATCACATCATGTTCCATTTATTCAGTAATGTAATTTGTTAAGGGTTTAAAACGTTAAACTTTTATCAGATCCTATTTCTGATCTGATGAGAGATATATAAGATCTGAATCTGAGAAATAAAATGCATTGTTTGAATAAAATTACAGCCTAATTAATGTAAACAAATATCTAAAAGATACTTTGCACCTATTAAATTATGTTGAAACATTATAAAAGGAATTAAAGTAAAACTTTCATCATGCCCTATCTACTACATCTGCCATTTTGTAATACTTTACAGCACTGGCATCAAGAACTTTTGAGCCGAACCTTATAAATAAAAAAGTCTAATCGATACATTTTACTATTCATTCTTATAAAAGTAATTTTGAGGGTTAAAGTTACTCGCGTCCGTAGGTTTACCCCTGAGACCCTACACGTGACCCCTGGGTGGTGCTAAATGAGTGACACTGACTGAGTGGTAGAGTCATGCTGCGTTGCAGCACGCATTGGGCTGGCAAGCCCGGCGTAATACCTCTCACGAAAATTCGGCGTGAAATGTGTGCACTTGGTGCTGTTGTGTTTCATCCGGCCAGTGAGGATTCCGGAGGCCCCTCCCCCACCCCCTCTTCCCAATTCCTATTCCTTCCTTAAACCTATTCCTCCCTTAAAGGCCGGCAACGCGTCTGCGATTCCTCTGGTTTTGCGGGTGTCCATGGGCGGCAGTGATTACTCTCCATCAGGTGACCCGACTGCTCGTTTGCCTCCCTCTTTTATGAAAAAAAATAATAAAAAACAAATTATAACTTACTCTTGACATATGAGCAGTCGCTATTTGGTGAAAAATGGACTATGGTAGAGAGTCCTCTACCATAGTTTATCCTCTACCTAAAGCAGTCGCTTTTGCTGTCCTAATTGCCTAGTCTCTGACTAACCCTTCGGGAATAATAGTCGTAATTATATGTATGTTTGTATATAAGTTCCTTGGTTTTAACACTTTGCATCGTTCAATCTCTTTTCTGATCTTGTATGTTAGACAACTATAATTAATACACAAAAAAACTTATGCTGGATTTACACGGAGCCAATATTTGAGACAATCCAATAAGCCAGTCCAATATTGGCATCGTGTAAATAGAGACAGTCCACTACATTGGATTGTCCTCAAGGCATTTTTGCTTAGCATTGGCATTGGCTTATTGGACTGGCTTAGTGGATTGTCTCAAGTATTGGCTTCGTGTAAATCCAGCATTAATGTTTGCGCCTCACGCTTTATTATCAGTGTATGCGTTCTGGTAAAATAATTAAATTACATAACTGTTGTGTTCAAAATTGTTTAAAAAGGAATCAAAGTTAGACTTGTTTACGTCATTGCCTATCTACCACATCTGTTATTTTGTAATATTTTACGGCACTGGCATCAAAGATTATTGAGCCAAACCTCATGCATAAATAAAATAATCTAATGAATTACACGTTTTATTCTTTGAAATCAAAGAAAAAAGTTAAAGTTCGAAAGTAATGAAATAAGTTGTCACTTATATTACAGCCTTTATTAGACAAAAAATGCTAATGATGAATGATAATGTGTGTTACACATTACGTATAACGTTATATTAAGACAGTATGAGATAGATCTCTTTGCTTTTCTAATATCTAAAAACATAATAACCTCTCGAGTGTCGGCGGGAATACCGGCATTCCCCCAAAAAAAAAGTACCGTTGAGTGTCGGCGGGAATGCCGGGTGTCCCGCCAGTGACAAGGTCTATTGTTAATTTTTTATTACCTTTAACTTATTTTAACCAATAAGAGTGTTTGACATCGTTCGATTCTGTGTTCTATGCGCTTGCATACTAAATTATGATTGGCTATCGTGTTCATAGAAAATGTGTGAGTATTGGTCGTTAAAAACAAATAGTGACGAATTTGTGAACAAGATTGTGTTGTGTCAGTCAATTAAAAGTATTAAATGTCAAATTAAACTTAAATTGTTTTGATGTTATTTTCTTGAACTTTTATCTCTTGTTACAAGGTGTAAAAATATTCGAAACGTAAGTGTTCGCGAAAACGACAAACAGTTTTGTGTAGTGCAAGTGCAATTGCTTCTAAACAAGATCTTTAGATGATTTATCGTAAGCAAATTACAAGTATTAAATATCAAATTAAACAGAAAGATGTATAGATTGCTTTGATGTGATTTTCTTGAACTTTTATCCCTTGTTACATAGTGTAAAAATATTTGAAACGTAAGTGTTCGCGACAATGACAAACAGCTTTGGAATAAAAATGGCGTTTTGAGCTGTATTATAATTCTATAGTTTTGTTTACAAATGCGTATGGTGCAAAGTGTTGAATGTTGTATGATGATAAGTGTATAAGCTTGGTGTGTAACTAAAAATAATGTGATTTAGTGCAACTTTTACATAATTTCTGAATCGTCAAAGTTTGTGTATTAAAGAATTTTTGACCGTTGGTAAAATAAAATGCCATAAAATGCAGTAAAAAGGGTATGTATTTGTTATTACTTAATTTTAATGGTTAGACAATGTTTCTAGGTTTCTAAAAATGTAAAAATCATAAAAAAACGGACGAGAATCATGGGTTATCTAAGCAAAATAGGTCCGGTCACGCGTCGACACTCTACGGTATCCGAGCATTTTGAAGCGCGACATCTGAGACGTTAAAGTAGTTGTTTTAAACACGTACGTTTAAAATATTCTCATGAAGTGTTAAGTTAAAATAACGCAATGAACTTTCCTTAAAGCGTGTACCAGACTGTTGTAAACCGAAGTTTTCAACAGCGGTTTACAACAGTGTGGACAGATGTATGCAACGAAATTTCGGTTGACCTTTCCACGACCATGGTTTGCGGAAACGTTTTAAAAACTTGCTGCGATCCCTCTGGCGGGCGGTCCGCTGTGTGGACGTTGTTGTAAGCCACGTAAGCAGTATTGCCACTGCCTCTAACAAATTACAAATACCACCGCTATCTTCAACCTACATACAACGTGGTTACTGAAAAAAGCCAAGTTCATTTATATTAATGTACGTACAATAAAGATACAAAATTATTATTAATCAAGTGGATCAAATTTTGTTTAATAACACTATTTAAGTATATTAAAGAAGGGATGCCAATAGCGCTATTTAAATAAGTAGATTTATTGCATTATGTACGTAAAAATTGTAGGATTTATGATTCTGGAAGAAAGAATTAAAATGATAACAACAGTTTTACAGAAATAAGTCCTGAAAAATTTTACGATGGTTAAACATCCTGCTGCAGGTAGCCTAAATACTCTTAAAAATGCTAAAAAAAACAGCATCCTGCTAAAAATGGCAACACTGCTTGTAACGCACAAAAAGCGTGTACCAGAATGTTGTAAACAAGCCTCCCCACCAGGTCACCTTGGCGGAAGCTGGTTTACAACCGCCGTTGTATTCCGTCCACACTTGTTGAAAACAAGGCTTTCACTTAGTTTACAACCGCCGTTGATGTTTTCCGTCACAAGTATGTTTGATTTCACAGCTAGCGGCTGCACAACTATCATTTGTTGACAGATATTGCCAGATGATAATGAATTACAGATTAAAAAATAAAAAAGTAGATATACAACTTAAGCATAAAACGCCGGGTCTCCTTTAGTTGCAAACAACTGTCCACACTGTTATAAACCGCTGTTGAAAACTTCGGTTTACAACAGTCTGGTAGGTATACACGCATAATACTCGGCTCTAGCGTAATGTTGCCAACTCGAAGATTTAAACATGAAAGTGTTTTCGACTTTTTTATATTATACCAACATTTTCACTCCTTTCTATTAAAGGTTCATTAAAATCGTAAGTTGTACTTCAAAATATTTTTAAAATGTTAAATTAATTGTAGGTAGTTCTTTTAAAAGATAAAGTTTTTCTACAGTTTTAAAAATGACTCCAATTTTCTATATTTTGTCTTGGCATTTTGATAATGTTCCATGAAAACTTAATTAGTTGGTACAAACACATACTAATATATAATCACGACTATTATCCCCGAAAGGTTAGACAAAGACTAGGCAATAAGGACAGCAAATTAAAGCAGTCCTTTACCATAGTCCACTTTTCAATAAATAGCGAGTGCTGATGTGTTTAGCGTGACAGGTGATGAGCCTATCGCCGTTCTATGCTGTTGAATGTATGTATGTGCAGTCTTTAGTCCGAAAGTTGCCTTTTACGTCACCCAAGAGCGTGTTGGTATTCTATCACCACTACGCGACACAGTTCATTTACGTCAGCTCAGCAACAACAACGATATAGCACTCTTTCCACGCAATCTTTAGTTTACATCCTATGATGCTAATAGTTCCGGTTTTCTTATTTTTATATTTACTTTGTTAATTAGTTAGTTTTATATTACTACAATAGCATTTAATATAGGTAAGTACTTACTATAACTAATCAAAAGGTCGAGGTTGAGAATTCAATCAAAACCACAAAAACATGTATGGTTTATTAGTAGTGATCGAAAGCTAGGTAAAGTGTTACATTTTTCTTAAGATTTTTTAGGATGTAAACCTGTTTGCGTGATTTAGGAATCAACAAATAAATAAAAGAGCCATCTATGATTCTTTACTAGAACTAAGTTAGTTTCATGACAATTTGTACAATAATATTTTGTTTATGTTTTGTATAAACTTAAACAAATGCTATGTAACCACAATTGTGATAAATTGCATTTCTGGTCGTGTTCAAAAACTAGAGTATGAAGAGTTGTAGGTATTCATTTTAATAATCAATGGGCGATTTTCTGACAGCCCAAATTAAAAAGTAAAAATTAGTTCAAAAACACTCGATAGATTTCGTTTTATGAAAGCTGGGCTACTTATGGGCTGTAATAAATTCTACACTTTTACTTGTCTACCAAAAGAATAAAAAAAATAGTATTTACTTACCTTTTTATATTCAGGACATCCAGAACCTATTTCTATTTTGGAATAGAATAAATATTACGCAGCCATACACGTGCTCTTCATGAACCCGCCTTTTACTAAGCGCCATACTAATCTATGCTAAGCGCCATCTATGAAGTCATTTACGAACCAATTTCTTTTTTTTTTTGATCTCGGAAAATCGCCCATTGTATCAGCAGTCGGAAATACCCCATGAGTATCATCAACAACCTTACACGTCCCACTGCTGGGAACAGGCTTTCCCACGCTGGCCCAATGCGGGTTAGTGTCTCATTTACTTTAAGTTAACGTACGCATAACATTATATTATTTAAATAAATAAATAAAATAATTAATTAATAAAAGTACGCGTAACGTTTTGTACATACGAAGCAAAACATACAATACGCTACCTTAATACGGGTACTTAACCATATTTTTATTCTCTTTGCCAGTATCGATATGGTCACCCTATATAATGAATTGTATGGAATATCGAATAATCATCATAACTTCCTTTGACCAAATTGTACAATGTTATTTTGTACACAGATATTTAGTAGAAATTTCTACTAAATATTGGCATATAAAGCTTTTGATTATCTTTTATAGTTAGGTAGTTACAGACAATTATTTAAATGCAAGTGTCTGGATTGAGGAGCCAGGTGAAATGTGTCTTTTTAGCTAATTTACTTAATTTTGCTATTTTATTTCTATACTACAAATTCAAGCATACATACTACTAATTGTCCATTAGTTCGAATATATTAATATGTGGATCAATTTCATAGGAATTCACGCTTTTGTATACGGGCTGAGGAGCCACAACAAAACTATTGTAGTTTATTTAATTTCGGCAGTACCGCACTGAATTTTTTTTTAAATAACCTACAAAATACCTACTAAAACATACTAAATTTTCAAAAATGTAACTTCATTACTTTCCGAGTTCTAGGGTGGCTCCTCAATCCATACTGTATGGATTGAGGAGCCAGCTTTATATTGATGTACCTTAGAAAGTATTATACTACAAATTCCAGAATTTGTCCTACAAAATTATTTTTTATACTACTAATTGATGGTATGATTTTTCTTTAAAAACTAGGGGTGGCTCCTCAATCCTGACGTTCATGCGACCGAGACGTCAACGCGCAACGCGCTACTCGCTGACTCCCTCGCGCTGACGTTGAAACTTACCGCTTTGTCTCGCTCGCTCGATTTACACTTTATAGGTGTGCGTGTGAGTGTTTGCTTGATTCATGTGGTAGGACTATATTTTGAATGACTACAAGTAGGAGCATGCCGTATCTTCCCTTTTTGTTTTAATCTAAGTAGGCTAGCGATGAACGATGATTGAAGTATCATTGCTTCTTGTTGACAAACGAGGTGAGTTTGAAGTTTGCTGCAAATTCTCCCGTTTTCGTTAACGTGATCGAATGCTAAATAAAATTAAATAAATAAATGGATGGATGGATAATAAATTCATCTCAAGTGCGTAAACCAGGGAGAAAATTAAAATCTAAAATATTTATCTAGACAACTTCAATCTCAAGATCATACGTGTAACGTAACACAACACGTGTCCGCTCCAGTGTTATGCGTAAGTCGTGTTACTCAATACCAGCTGTTACGCTGGCTGGTGCCTTCCAATAGTATCACAATATGCAGCCAATGAGTCACCTCACCACCAGTCGACCTATGACAATTGAGCTATTACAACTGAAGACGACACCGCAAAGCAAGTATAAGGAGTTGCGGCCCATGGGCTGCAAACGCCTGACAATAAAGCCCTTAACCTTCGATCAACAATAACAACTAGTTAACGCGTCACGTACAAAATCAAAGCTAAATTCTGTCTACTTATGTATACTATGTATACTATATGAATACTTATGTACTTATAAGCTGTATACAGCTACATTTCTTTACTAACGAACTGAGACAAAAGTTATAAAACAGTTTTAAGTTCAGCCTAATTGCAACCATGGCACCCAGTAATAAAGTCACAAATGCATCCATCCACGCATCCACTTGACTGTTCTGTTACACAAATGTTGGCGCGTCTATTGGCCAACGTTGGTCAAACATTTGTAGCGTGGGTTAAAATCGGTAATTGTGTTCACAATTTAATATTATTTGTTAGTTTAAAGCTTAAAATATAATTTATTCTACATGTACTTACCGAACGTTAGACACTCCGGCCGTTAAATTGCTTTTTCGGGCATTATTTTTGCAACTTTTAAATATACACATTGCGGCATTGTTAACGTGTTTACATTGGCCGTGTTTCAAGCAAACTAAACAAAATAAGAGCTCACTTCTCAAATGCGCTGTTATTTACCGAGACATATTTTTAGCGCTGACCCGACATCTAGTTGGTATTCTTGATCGAAGCCCTAAACCCTACCTACACGCCCCACTCGTTGCCTGTTATTATGTATCTAGTTAAGCACATTTTTGTATCGAATAGCTGCTCTAGTAATACTACCTCAATACCGATGACAGATATCAATTCACGCTCGCACAGTCACCTATAAAAATACGTAAACACATCTGAGGGCCTAGTCAATTGGCAAACAAATTAAACGCTACGAAATCTTCGCTACGATAAACTGAATGTATGGGATTGACATAAGCAAAAGTTACCTACGACGTAAAATTTACGCTAAAATAGACCTAATTGACAGTTTGACAAGCCAAGAATCGCTAATCTAGCGATCACTCAAACATTGAAGATAAAAATTCACACAAAATGGCGATTGCTTGATCAGCTGATGAAGGAATAGTTGTGTTGTGTTGAAAGTTTTGTTTAAAATGCTCTTTTTATGGCTATTGTGGACTGCGATAATCAAGTGCTCAGGCGCTAAGGAAGAATTGTTTCCCTACGTTACTTGGAGCAAATTAACGAAATCGAGTTTGTTGTACTTGTGAATAGTTCTCGGAGTTCTCGTTTACGAACTTTCAAATATCTAACTAAGGTCTGCCGGGAATTGCATGCTGATATAGTTGTTGCGATGTGAGTGACCAAATAAATGTGTGTCATGCAACATTTTCCGCAACGAAGAGCAAGTCGCTGCATAACAATTTGTAGGGGCTCTCAAACCATACAAACATTTGGGCCAAATAAATCCACCTAAGTACCTTTAATCATGACAAGAAAGGTCAAGAATAAGACAACAGTAAGGGACTTTTTGTATAAATATTAAATGTAACCTATCCATAATGTCCATTTATCAATTTATAACTTAGATTGCCTATTTGTTTTACAGCTTCCAATGAAGATTTAATTTGCCAGGTAGCTTAGAGTATTAAACCAAGGCTCTAAGTGTAGTAAGGTGTACCTATTGACTATACCCTATAAATCTATACAGACAAGCATCTTTCATAATAGGAAAAGATATCAGTCCTTATGTTCAAACGGTAAGTTTTAATAAATAAATTATTCCTTACATAATAAAGGTAAGTATTATGCCTATTATTATATTGGAATTTACCAGGAAATGTCAGTTTTGTTAAAATTGCTAGAATAAAGAGTATTGACATAAAGATAAAACTATTTTATGTGGTTTTGCAGATTTGAGACGACGATTCAAAAATCTTAAATGTTACCTCATAATTTGGAGGATGGACTTCCTCAGAATGGTGAACAAACATGGTTATTTGGTAAAAAACAATATCAAGCAATTTTGAATAATACATAGGTACTTACCTACTAACTTTTTATCTATGACAATTTTCTATAAGTAAGTATATTGTTCTAATTTCTTAGGAGATTCTGGATACCTTCAAAAAGCATGGTTAATGATAATAACAACAATATTTAATGCTGCATCAGACTCACAAGAAGGGAGGGGTGTGTACCACATGTCATATCCAACAATGAAACTGCATTGAACATGGCTTTGGCATCGTTGAATTTAGTTATTTATATGGTTTTTTTTTGTGGAGCTCTAATGTTGACAACGTTTTTATTCTACAAAAAGGAGCAGTCTGTGCCATAAATATATTTATCCATAAAATAGTAATTTCGTTTATTTGATGAGGAAAAATTAAGTATACAGTAAATTTAGTTCTAAGTTTATTGTGCTTTATTTAAAAAGATTTACTTATGTACAAAAAAACAGTACCTTCGTTGACAACATTTTTATTTTAAGAAGAGGAACAGTGTGCCATAAATATATTTAACCCATAAAATAGTGATTTGGTTTATATGATGGGGAAAAATTAAGTATAAAGTTAATTTAGTTCTAAGTTTATTGTACTTTATTAAAAAGATTTACTTAGGTAGGTACTAAAAAACAGTACCTTCTTATACACACAATTGGCATTTATTTTTATACACATATAGTTTTAATGTCAATAAGAGAAAGTGAAGCCTCATATTTAATAAACTTTGACTTTGAAAGAGTTACGTAAGGAAATAAGAATATATTAAGAAATACAACATTAATGTTATTTTTTACTTGATATTTAATTTTACTTGCAGTAGGTACCTATAGAAAATGTTTAAGTACCTACTTATATCAATTTCTACTAGTCATAACATTAAGCTATTGAAGTTGTACTTGATTCATTATCAACATACAAAGGTAATTATATGTATAAACTTGCATTATTATTATCCGATTATTAAATCTGGTGGGTTCTATTGTGTTTGTTATAATATTGTTTTTTCTTTAAATAGGTGGCTTAACATAAGGTGGCTTGTTATACATATAATACAAATTAAGTTCCATATCTAGCATACTCTGTAATAGTTTAGTTATTATCAATTTGGCGATTGTGAAGTAATCGATTGTAATTGTTGCTTGAGTTTGTAATGTTACTATCACATTTTTATTTGTGTGAATCTGTAAATGGTTTGCTGTTTCACATTTTCAGTGTTATACTTTTTATAGAACTGTCGATTCACCTGTGAATATAAAATAAATAAATAAAATTAATTGTTTTTAAATTATTTTTGGTAAATATATACTACCTACTAACTTTTTATGTATGACAATTTTCTATAAGTAAGTATATTGTTCCAATTTCTTAGGAGATTCTGGATACCTTCAAAAAGCATGGTTAATCATAATAACACCAATATTTAATGCTGCATCAGGCTCACAATAAAGAAGGGATGTGTACCACATGTCGTATCCAACAATGAAACTGCATTAAACATGGCTTAAAGTTGTACTTGATTCATTATCAACATACTAGGGTAATTATATAAAATTAATTGTTTTAAAATTATTTTTGGTAAACATATAAATAATCCTATGTTTTATTTCGAAACATTATCAACCAACTCATAATGAATAGCAGTGAAATAAATAATGTAAAATAAATAAATATTTTAACTTGTCGCGTAGAGACCACGATCATGTCATTGTGTCTGTGATGTGAAGGCGTAGGTATATTTAATAAATGATTTGACTTTTAATTTCAATTATTTTCGGTACCTACCGCTATAAATAAGTAACAATGAAACAATCCTATATTAAGGCGATGTTGTCTTCATCGTCATCCTATGAACGTCCTGAACGTTCCCACATGAACGACAGCACTAAGGCAGACTGGGCTATACAGGCTTAAGCCCTGAGCCAATACAACCGCAGTGTGCTTTACGTGCCTTCCAAAGCACGCAGGAGCTCGAGACGCTTTTTATTTGGTTACCCATCCTTTAGCTCGGTAATGTGAAAGTTGCGTAACTAACTGGCAAGATCACAAACCGGTGCGGCTCGTGCGGGGACTTTTTGCATTAGTTGAACCTCTAGCATTACCTTTCAAGTAACAGTAAGTACATTGCTTCGCTAGTTTGCATATTTTAAAATTAGTTTTAATTTAACTAGCAAAACCATGTACTTGGAATGTTTTTTATTTTATTTTATTTAGGACAATAATCAATTAGAAAAGTAATGTGATAGGTGTTGTAGTTAGACAACTAAACCCGAAAGCCTTAGCCGCTACGCCATAGAGTTACTTTAGGCGATGTACTCATACAAGATGCAAACGTTTTAATCACTACCTAGTGGGTACTCGCATCTAAGATCAAACTGTTTAAATGTTTGCGCGGTTTGTAACATTTAGTGTTATCACTTATTTCATTACAGACGGACGTCAAGTTGTTAATATTTGAGAAATTCTTGGCAGCAAGCGTTTGCTTGTGATCTTCAGTCTTAATTTATTTATATTATAAGCTGAAAAATGGGTTTGGTCTCATATCAATATCATATTATGGTAGGTAAGTCACTCGTCATCATTATAAGTACTTATTTACAAACGTGCTTGTCTGGCGAACTTCCGGCGAAAAAAGCGATTGATTCATTTTTTAAATTGTCTCAAGGAGTCTACCCGAATTTCTTAGTAAAGTGACATTCAATTCACTAAAACTCAAAAGGATCGGTGTGGTTACTACCTATTTATTAATCTTACTTAAGCGTTACATTATCATCAAACAAAAAAATACTAAGACAAGCCTGTATGTTCTATATCCCTTAGCTTATCGATATCGATGTAGCCTAGCGAATTTGATGAGCGATTTTGACGCTGTCACCGGTCGAGCGTTTGCCAGTTGACTAGGCCCTCTGACAGTTTGTTAGTCTCATTGCAATGTGATTAAGTTGGTAAGGGTTGTCGAATGTTAAAAGCTCTACAGATACGTGACTTTATGTTGAATTGCAATGAAATTGTTTTAATAAAATAATAACAACCGTATCGCGTAGCAGTGAAATAATACTAGTACCTATATAAATACTAGTACCTATATAAATACTCTTTCCTTGGGTGTCGTAAAAGGCGACTGCACATACATCTAACAGCATAGTGGCGATGGGCCGACCACCTGTCGCTATTTGGTGAAAAGAGGACTATGGTAGAGGACTGCTTTTGCGGTTCTTATACTCGTATATTGTCTAGTCTCTGACTAACCCTTCGGGGTTAATAGTCGTGTATGTATGTAATAATACAGGGTGTTTGTTAAAAAGTAGATGTTATTATTAGTATTTAATAGTTATTTAGTTATTATTAGGTTTTATTAAGTGTAAAGAATAACTATTTGTACGGATGCAACTTTGAAATTGCGATAGAAAATTGCTCCATACAAAACAGCAATTATACTTTTAGACCATGGAACAGCTGTTATTTTTTTCGCAATTTCTGAGTTAATTAGGGGATTAAAAGGGTTTTTTAAAATATGAAAGCTATATAGTTTTTAACCTGTTTTACATACTTACCCAAGTTTTTAGAACAGGTTTTTGGTATCATATCACTATGTATGCTTGTCATAGTCGTCTGTTACTCACAGAGTATCAGTTCTATAAAGCTGTCTAGCTATGATTAAATATATCGATAACGCCTAGGAAGTATTAGGATATTTTTTTATGATAAGATGCCTAAATTTTGCAAAAAATATATCGTTCTATGCCGTCCCAATAATTTTTACAGGCTTTGTGTGATTTACATTTTACAACATGTTTGTCTTTCTTCGTTTTGATTTCTTTATTTTTTAAATACTTGTTAAGTACGTAGGTACCTACCATTAAGTACTATAGGCATAAGATCGTATAAAAAACATTGAATTCCAAAGATAAAGTAGCTAAGAAAGAAAAAACAAAAAAAATAAGACAAAAGATGTTTTTATTAATAACTATAACCAGAACGTCTCGCTTTCGAAATTGTTCATCACCAAATAATTAGTCACGGCCCATCAACAGTGCTCGTAAAATAGGAACGCTCCTCATTAAAACTGAAGATAATTCAGGTGGCTGAATGACTCACTGCTGCTTTGTGCCAAACATAACATTTAAAAAAAGTGTACGCGCCCGACAACGCGATCCACGCTCTCCTTCGTAGCGTAGACGAATGGAGACATAAATATTTGTCATTAGCGTTACTAAACAAACTATTATTAAATAATTAGCAATCGTTTTTTACGTTTATTTATAAGAATATTAGGTTTAGTTAGTAATTGTCCCTACTTTAAAGGTACTTATTATAGTGATGCATCTTGATCTTTATAAAAAGGTTTTTGGTTTTTAATAAAAATACAAAACTGAAAACACAGCACTTAAAAAATGACGACTTGCCTCATGGATTCGACCTTTCGAGAATGCAAATTGTAGTCAATCACTACTAGAGAATCTATGATTGAATAATTAATGATGTGACATAAATTAGCCCCTTATGGCATTAAAATTTCTCATCTTTCTTTAAAATTACTCTGTCAATCTGAGCCGAGGAAATAGGTTTAAAATTCAGCCAACCTAAGTGTTTCCGATGTCGGCAACTGCTTCGGAGAACCTGCTTAATGCCATCCATACACCATAGAGAATTTGGACACAATCGCTTGAAGAGCCTTAAGTTTTTCGCCATCCAATAAATCAGGTTAATTATAAAGCCGTCGTACCCAGAGCAAAATCGGTCTATTAAAAAAGGAACTTAGTTGCACTCCACACTAAGAGTTGAAACGCACATGGCGTTCAGGTGGCTACATACTGTGGCTACGAAGCTTAGTGAGGTCTAAAGCTGTACGGTAAAGGTGTTTAAGCGTGCACACATAAGTTGGTCGTTTGTCGTAATAATACTTAGTTGGCTCGATGCCAGTACTGCCAGTGCGGCTACCGACCCCGAGGCTGACCGTTTGTGCTGCCTGCGGGTGATATACACTGCCGGCTCTACATGTCCGATTTGACATTAGAGAATTATGAATTACTAGCGGCCGCTCGCGGTTTCACCTGCGTGATTCCAGCTCCCGTGGGAATATCTGGATAAAAAGTGTACTAAGTGTTAATCCAGGTTATAAACTATCTGTATGTCGAATTTCATCCAAATCCATTCAGTAGTTTTTACGTGAAAGAGTAACAAATATCGATCCATACTTACAAACTTTCGCGTTTATAACATTAGTAGGAGGGACTTTTCGAGTGATTGTCGAAATGGCAATATTGGCGTCTTCAAATCACGAGTGAACAGGTCCCTCCTAGGCGAGCATGTTAAACCGTAGGCTACATCAATTCATCAGTTACCATCAGGTAAGATAGTAGCTAAATGCAAGCCCCTCATAATATAAAAAAATAGCAGAAATAAGTTGTAGTTTAGATTTGAGTTGGGCGTTTTAGTTTGGTCTGCAAAGTACAAGATTTATTCACTATTCGATTACGCTAACACAAAAGAAACACCGCCACCCGCAGCACTACACATTGACGTACATACATACATATAATCACGACTATTATCCCCGAAGGGTTAGTCAGAGACTAGGCAATGAGGACCGCAAAAGCAGTCCTCTACCATAGTCCACTTTTCACTAAATAGCGACTGCACTATGTGCTCAGCGTGACAGGTGGTAAGCCCAGCGCTGCTACAATGCTGTTGGGTAACGTGAAGTCTTTAGTCCGTTAGTCACCTTTTACGACACCCAAGGGAAGAGAGGGGGTGGTAGTATTCTTTCACCGCTGCGCGACACAGGTAACTTTGACAGTTAAAATTAATTACAACATTAATATTTTGAGTACCTAAATATAATATTAGAAAATGAAAGTAATCTAAAGTTAGCAATCTAGATTTCAAATGCCACTATTAATTAAGAGTGAATTAGACGACAATTAGTCTTAATTAGAGAAACACGCGAGCCAAACCAGCCCAGTCTCTGCACACAAGTACGTATCTACAATTAAACACGACACCATTATTGTTGTATTTATTTACTTGTTACTGGCTGTTACACGCCGTCACTGTAAATGTAACTGATATTTGTTAACAAATAAATAAATATACTTACCAAAATACTAGGTACTTACTTAATTTCATAAATACCTACTTACTACTTTGTACTTAATTTATTAAATATTATAGTATTTATTAAATAAGTAATTATTTACAAAAACTGAATTGAAGAGTAAAGAACGGAAAGATAAAGTGTTTTAAAGTCTTTAAAAATAATTTATGGTTTCTTTTCTTTCCTTTTGAACCGAAAAGGTTGACCTCAGTGCTTTTGGTCACAATGAGCAACGAAAATGTAAGTATCATATCACGTAGAAACGCTAGCCAAGAACCACCAATGCCGTAACAGTAGGAAGAAGTCTAACATTTTGTTTCATTGACATTGATTGAGAATAGCTGTCACCAGCTAAAGCTAAAATGAAACTCAAAAGTCAATATGCCAACCATTCGCACTGGTAAAGAGCACAACGCAAATGCGCGATCAGAAAATAACATGTACACACAACACCACTATCTATATAAAACTGTCTAAATACTACAATTGATTTTCAACTTTACCTATTAACTTCTAAGTTCAAATTCGATTGCAGACTTTTCACGTTTTAGGTTGACATGCTGTTACAGAGAGTGTCACGACAAGCGTGACACTGTTAATTTGATATTGCCATTATTGTGTAGCACAAAAGGTTTGAATTCCAATGTCAGTGTTCTGTTTGCTTTATTAAAGTTTAGGGGAGAGTAATGTTAAATGGAATTGAAGCTACACAGGCGAGTCGGTGAGAATAGATCGCAATAAGATCAAAATGAGGCTTGGAGAGGACAGGTAGCTTTGCCGGCTTTAGCCTGAGGAGATTCACGGATTGCGCGAGTATAGTGGTAGATAAATAAGAGTACTTATTGTATGTACTTACATACATACTCGTACATACATTCACAACTACTTATTATCCCAAAGCTAAAAAAAAAGCTAGACAGTCTACAATATATATTCTTCAACATCTTTCACGTAAATAAAAGTGTCACTTAGTAACTAAGTATCTCCAGTATGACGGGCAACATTTAATATTAATGAATCAAATTGATTAAAATTTTACAAAACACCAATCAAATTGAATGTTATTTTCCCTCGTTCATAATATCTTTTCTTTGGACGGTTTTAGTTATTGTGGTATTTCACAATAACTAGCAATTGGACCCATTGGTCTAAGCAATAAAGGTGAAAACGCTTTGACAGAGTTTAGAGTTTAGGTATTCTTTCTATCGAATGATTTAATGCAAATTATGGGGAATTTACATTTAAATTATAAAAATTATTCCCTAAAAGGTCATTCGGAAGAGGCACCCGCGTTGATTATGCGATTTTATGTTGTATCTTAATTTGTGGATTCGCATAAAATAATAGTTTACGACATTTTTCCAATAAAAGTAGTTAGGTAGGTAGGTACCGCTTATTATCGTTCTGAGAGCTGATTGTAGGTTTGTAAATGTGCAAAAGTTACTATCGCGTTTGTGTTAAGAGTTTTGATTCTCGATCTTAATTAATTAGCATTAAGATCTATCTGTCAAAACTTAACTCAAACGCGATAGTAACGTTTGCACATTTACAAACTTACACTCAGCTCTCTGATTCTAAATGTAGTTAACTTTTATTCGTTTTAGTTCAATCCTATGATTGAATCCTATGACTCTATGTCGGAACTACATACATACAATAATCACGACTATTATCCCTAAAGGGTTAGTCTGAGACTAGGCAATGAGGACTGCAAAAGCAATCCTCTACCATAGTCCACTTTTCACCAAACAGCGATTTAGCATGTGCTCAGCATGACAGGTGGTGAGCCCATCGCCGCTCTATGCTGTTGGATGTATGTGAAGCCTTTAGTCCGTTAGTCGCCTTTTACGACACCCAAGGGAAGAGAGGGGTGGTAGTAGGTTCATTTACCGCTAAGCGGCACGGTTACCTAGGAATAGAGTAATTTAAAAATTACTTTTATTATTACCATTAAAAACGTTAACCCTACCTATATTTTTTACCATCTCTTAGAAATGGTCGACTTAGTGCTAAGTGTGAGGTTATATAACTATTCGTAGAGTTAAGAGTTAACAACAATTTGTATGGGATCGACAAAGAACTTTAAAAAGTACTTGCCAAAAATAATCATGTCTATTAAGTGATATACTATTATAGTAGTATCGCAAATATTCGTCTTTTCTAAACAGTACAATAGTTCTTTCACTTTTGTATATCGATATTAGCAATCATTTGTACAGTGGTAAAAAAAAAGTATCCAACTAAGGGTGGATTCGACCAAACTGGAATAAGGTCTTATACTTAGATTAAACGCCGAATTTGTATAGACTAATCTCGAAGTAAGTCTTAATCCAGTTTGGTCGAATCCAGTCTAAGACGAGAACAATCTTTGGATTACCATAAAAACCATATTAAACATAGAATTAAAACAAACTCCCCAGAAAAGAGAATTCATTCATATTAATTTGTTTTGAACTTCAATGACGTTCCGATTAAGTAGGTATAAGACAAATGAGCAGCGTTGTTTCTAGATGTTTTCCAGGACCGTTATCGGGGTGTTATTAGGCCGCGATATCACGGCTCGTATCACTCGTCGGGTAATGAACTCGACCGCAGCTCTGTATGTAGATAAAAGGGTATCTATAAGTAGCAAAATAGCGAAATACCGTTCGTACGCGACTTCGTATGAAGGCAATTCAGTACGCACTTAATTAATTTTAACTTCAAGATCTTGTTTAGGAGTGCGGTCTTTGAACTATGGTATAATGATGAGTGCACTTAGTGATGTCCAACTTCATGGTGCTCCGGTGAGATTCCAAAGCTGTACTCTTGCTCTTCGTATACATATCAGTAATATACTCTACAATAACAGGTTTGTAACTTTGTATGTAGGAGTAGGAGGTAATCTCCAAAACTACTCTTGTAATTCCAAAAATTGTTTCACAAATATTTAGTACTTATAGACCTTCAAGGTGAACATAAGCATTTTATACTGTACTAGACTAGAGGATCCTCGTGGTTTTATCCGCGTGTGGTACGCGTTCCCGTGGGAATATCGGGATAAAATATAGCCTATGTTAATTGGAAAGAATGTAGCTTTCTAATGGTCATAATTTTCTAAATCGGTCCAGTTGTTTCGGAGCTTTCGGAACAAACAAATATTTCCTCTTTATAATATTAGTATAGATAAGCAAAATCGTCACGGGATTTGGGATTTTCTGTAAACGAAGACGCGGACGTTTCACTAACGTGTGTAATACTCCGTATTTGTATTAAAAAGCCGTAGCATCTACGGCGCCGGCGTCGTAGCTGCCATTTCGTAGCAAGTTGCGTGAGTTTGTTCCCACAAAGTTTTATAGAAAAAAAGATAGGTCTGGCTAACAAAAGCTGAACCTCGTAGTTATTTGATTGGCAACACTTTGTCTCTATGTGTGTCTATCTGAGGTGTCATGTCGTATGACAAATTGAATATTTTGTGAGAAAATTGCAGCTGTTTGAGTGACCCTGTTTTACCCTGTCATGATTTTTTTGAATTTGCCGCGTTTTTCATTGTTCAGCTTTAATTGGCCAGACTCTAACTATTTTTATAGTTTTATTTCACACAGTTAGGTAACTAAGTTATTATAATAATCATTAGTTATCACGGCCAACCCTGAGTGCCTGGACGCTCTGGTGTGACGTAAATGCTCGCGAAAATAGGTCAGCTCAATCAAAGTTCACATTTATTTTATTATGATAATATGTACTCACTCTGTTCATTATAATTACTTATAACGAATTAAGTAAATATTTTATAATGTTCTCGTATTCAATTTATTTCCGTATCGTTTGTTTACGTACACGTACTTACATGTGTATACGGGTACATATAATTATACTTTTGGACGATCTTTTGTAGTATAATTTAATTTAAAAGACAACAAAGGAAAGGCAACTTTTAACATAGCATGTTACATATAAACTAATATACTTGCTCATAGTTACTTTAGAACGACGACTAACGAGTTGCGACTGTTAATTTTTTTGTGGGAAACGAAAGGCTAAAATTGAATATATTTGTGGTGTGTACCGATTGTAAAGTTATGTTGTAGCGATACTATTCAATAGTCTGATACAATTACGTCTCTTTGCAATGCTGTCACCTTGTTTTTCCGCCTACTCCGAACTTTTAATCTTTTCCTAATGCGCAGTAAGTATTGTTAATTAGATAAACTGTTCACTCGTATCTAGACAAACACTTTATTTATATCTAGTTAAGACTCATGTAGGTCACGAGCTAATGTTATCGGCAGCTAAGAGTCAAAACAAAATAGCGATTATGTTTCCGGAGTGATATTGAAAAACAAAAATACTTACTTAGTTAATTTTGAAAAAAGAAAAATCGATAAATTGAATTAACCTGATGAATAAGTGTGATTGAGTTTATCGATCTCTTTGTCGCACTCTGGGTTTGTTCATTTCTAAAAAATATTCGATACAATTAGGTAATTTAATTTGCATTCCGCTATCAAAGAGTCAGTTAGCGTGTTAAGTTCAGTTCCGTCACTAGCCCAAGGTCACGTGGTATACGCATACCACCGAAGTGTATTTTTTAAGACTGTAGAGTTCTAGTCGTGCGCCCGCCTTTACGCTTGCAAGCACAGACTATGTAGCCCATATAATTGTGGTCTGTGTTTACAAGCCCCATGTTTCCCGCCCAACTATTTCTAAATACCAAATGCGCTTGTGCTTTATGAGTGGGTACAAGTCGGCGTCGGTTTATAACTATTGGAAATGATCTGCAAAGTCTCGCGACTAACCCGAACATTTGCCGGTGCGGTTATCGACGCCGATGGGGTATGATGAGTTGACATGTTGAGTGTAGTAAGTGTTGAGTACATATTGTTATTTAGCGCCCATCGTGGTACTATTTTGATGACATTTTTTTTTCTTTTTTTACATTTACTTTAGATAGGTAGGTAATCTGATATTTAATTATATAAAATGGGTAAAAAGATATTAGAAATCATAGCTTAGTTGAAACAATCGTAAGAAGTATCTACGTTCATTTAGTAAGCAACAATGCTGTTTAAATGTTAGTACTCAGATATTTGTTTCGTGATTGCATGCCTGCATGCGCAACGCATGCAGCCGTCGCCACTCAATATTCCTCATAACCACCCGGACATGGCGCGATCGCGTCTACACTTCAATAGGAACGCTATCTAGGAGCCGCCGGCGGGCGTATCGAATATAAATTACACAAAATTATAGTAGGCGCATAAAATCTGCGTTACGTGCCGCCATAGGCGCGGCGGCGGCGACGGGCCATTTTGAAATTCAAACGCTCCACTCGCGCGCTTTGCTTTGACTGCGTGCGGCGACCCGGTGAACGCGCGCACATACTAATGCGCTGACCGCCCACGGTCGTGCTATCCGACCAAGTTTAATTACAACCGAAACCGAACCGAAATCGCTGTGCAATACGAACGTCTCTGGCCGTCCGCGCGCCGCCGAGCGTCGTCGTCGTCGTGGACACGTCGCGCGCGACCCGCGCTCGGTCTCGTCTCGCCGTCTTAGACGCATTTATTGCTTTTGATTTGAACTTTTTCGGCTGTTTACGAGCCGAGCCGAGGTCGCTGGGCGTCCGTTTTGAATATCGTTTCTTTTTATGGCGGCACGCTTGTTTATAATATGGCGTTCGTCTCGTCTCGTCCATTCGAAAGTTTCGGCTTAAGATCGCACAGAATAGAAAAGCTATTTTGATTGCTCTAAATATGTGTCGTAATATTCGTAATAGGTGATATATATAGATGTAGACTACTTTAATAAGTAATCGTACAATATTTGAGATAACGTCACAGTGATGGTGGAAGATTACTACCTATGTTTTGTTTGAATCTCGTACCTCATTCATTTCAAACAGATATGTTTATGAAGAGTAAACTTATTTGTTGACTTATTTTTGTCCTTCTTTTATCACACGATATGCTCACTATGTTTTGTTGAAAAGTTCGTGAGAGTGAGTGACCTTTTAATTATTAAATAACTGAGTTCACTCATTTCACCTTCAACCTATGAAAGTATTGCACGTTTGTTGTCGCTACACGATCTACGATTAACTATTCGTTCGGTTGAAGAAACCAGTTATTGTCTCTCACTCTTAGCAGGTGTATAATCTGCGTGTGGTTATTGCCCTTTACGACACCATGCATGCAATCTCTGTAAATGCATCAGGTTTGTATCTATCGGATATGGCAGATACAACTGCAGAGACTTAATTGGAGGTCAGAAACATCAAAACAAAGGAAAGTAAACAACTTGGCTGTACCAAGGAGTCAGTCACTCAATGCCATGCTTTTACAGTAAAATATTATTGTTGCACATTATTCATAACAATCATAATAGAACGTTGACCGACGTACTTACAAATTGGCAATGTTTGCTAAACGTCCATCGACGTTGCCGTCCTCCAAAGTGTTAATTAAAGGAGGTTAAAATTCAAAACAGTGAAGTGTTAAATAAATAAAAAAAAAGTAAATGTTCTAATTTCAAATAGTGAACGCCTTCCGAGGCTTCGCGTCGGCGGGCGGCGGCGGGCGGAGTGGCAACATGGGCGCGCGGCAAGCAAGGTCAACTTTACAACAACTGGGACGCGACCAGCCATCATTGATTTCACTATGTGACGCAACTGGCGCCGCTCTCGTCCACCGAATAGAGCTTATTATGCTTCAGTTATGATCATGATAACCTTTTTTTTGTGTGACTCTTGGGTCGTTACGGAAACGGTGGGCTGACCAGAGGTTTTATGTGGAAGGAAAAAAAAAAATTTTACAAAATTGTTAAAAAAAAACTACTTCTCTATCAATATTGACAATGGCTCGCACTTGAATAAAAATATTTTAATAATAACCTAGTAGGTAGAGTCGTTTTTATACGATTGAATAATACAGTTTTCTGTGCAACTGATAAATATCTTTTATTTAACAACATATTTTATAGACGTTAAATTAAGATTTTAATAAAACAAAATTAGATGTTTAGTGGTTTTATGAAAATCTCATTACGTTTAAATAAAAACGACAAAAAATGGATATTCTTAACTGGAAACGCTATAAACGAAGTGGAACTTTCAGAAGAAAAGGAACTGGTCTACATCTAAGATCACCTGTGTAAATCGCGACGTAATACTTGTCGTGAATGTCGTGATAAGCTGTTTGAAACATAATACACTTATCACCTACTGTATAACTGTTTGGGGAGGATCTGGTGTCACATCAATGCTCACTCTGGAGAGAGCGCAACGTGCCGTTTTGAAAACAATGTACAGTAAAAGCTACTTATACCCCACCGATACCCTCTATGCTGAGGCTGAACTACTAAGTGTACGGCAACTTTACGTGTTAAAATCTTCCCTATTGATGCACCGCGAAATCTTAACATCTGCTAGCTATCATTCTATGGCACAAAAACGCGTATTCAAAGCCCCAAAGATCAAGGTGCAAACAGCCTTCGCACAGCGTCATCCCTCATACTTGCTGCCTTTTGTCTATAATAGAATGACTAAGTGTTGCAACTTTAAGACTGCAACTGTTAACCAAGCCAAGAAACTTATTACCCTGCAACTCCTCTTCATGACTTACCGGGAAACGGAAAACGGAAAAGCTGGTCACACCGCTCGTATAATCAGCTCTCACATACACACGCATGCAAGCACGCAATACCTTACACACACGCACACACTCAGACTCACACACACACGCACACACCCCACACACACACGCACACACCCCACACACATACACACACAACTAACTTTTTCTAGTTTATTTATGTAAACCATAGTACTTAATCTATCTGGTTTAGGATTATTTAATTTTTATTTAATTTTATATAAAAATCTGCTTTGTTTTGTCGCTTACCGTTAGCTTTATGGCTTAGGAAGCCCACAATTCAGGATTTCCTAGTGTGGGATTCACTTTTTTGCTTTATTTTTGCATAGTCAAGTTACAAGTTTATCTGTTTTTACTGTTTCATAGTTTTAGATATGCTGTGGTAATGTTACTTGTTACTTGTATTAATAAATTATTCTTATTCTTATTCTTATTCTTAATAAAAAGTGGTGAAACTGGCCCTAAAGATTCTTAAAGATTATAATATCATTTACAATAAACTCTCAAAGAATGATTTAATAAACGTAGCACTGGGTAGAAGATATATTTTCTCAAAAATACCTGAGTATATATAGATATAGATATTATTTCAAAATATATAAGGGAGAATATAATAAACTTATCAATCAGTATAATTAATTACAAATTATGAAAGACGACTCGCACGCCCGCACGCACGCACACTGACGTCACACAAACACAACAACACAACCATGAACATATAGCACATGGAAAAATAAGACCCTAACTAACCTACCACGTGGTAGTGTACCTATAATTTTAATTATTTTACTTTGCTTTTAATATTCTAATCATTCGCGTATTTTTGTAGCATGTGCCATGTCGCCATGTGCCACGCCACGACATGAATCATAGAGCCAGCTTCACGCTATGAAGGAAAAAAACATTTTGCACAGATTTTATTAGCCGATCTAGTGCGTACCATAGATTATCAGAATAATATGTTAATAACATTTATAACTCAATGGGATAAACTCGAGGGGCGTTCCGTTGCGATGGTGCCAAAATTCGCGCGCGCTCCACATCTGTCAAATAGCATTTCAAAGTAATGCCGGATTATTTTTGGAGGGAAAACCCGCAAATATCATGACATTACCACATTTTTATTAAGAAACGCTCGAATAATATCAGCGGCAGCGTTATTTATGCTTGCACAAATAATTAAGCTATGCGTAGCTAAATTTAAATAAATATCTACCTACGTCTTGTTAGAATACAAAGAAAATGTATTCAATTTCTAAGAAGTAAGAAACTTACGTGTATTATTGTGCGTATCAACATTGTTAACATTGTTGTTATGACGACTGACTTTAGTTAGAATTATGGTGATAGCTAGCAAGGCGGACTTAACAAGCCCTACCATCAACCAAAACAATGGGACCTCTAACTAGGTCCAAGATCACTAGACCACATACGCGGTAAAAGTATAGTAATATTGTAGTGTGCAGCTAAAAGCGTACACATGATTGTAAGTACCTAGTTTACCAGATGCCATTTCTATTATCGATGGTGATGTGCCTATGCGATAATTTCGATGATCGATTAATCAATTGCATAATACAAAGCAGCAGCATCATTAGTTAAGCGATCATGAATCGAATTACAATAGCTTTGTTTATTATAATTTATGAGTTCCCGAATCATCGACGTTTTCTGTAGTTTATTTCACTAACATTTTCGAAATTCCAACTCGAATGCAGTTCTCGCCTGTTATCTTTTAACACCATTGCCATGACGATCGGTCAATAATCATAGAAGCTACATCACTTTTATATACAGAAATACCCGTTTTCTAATGTATAACACTGCACAACACAGAGAATAACATTTTCTTTTCTTGTGAATTTCACTTAGATTTTCGAAATTCCAACTCGTATGCACTTCTCGCCTGCATCCGCATCTTTTAACACCATTATTTACCATGGTGATCAGTCAATAATCTTAGAAGCTACATCACTTTTATATACGGAAATACCCGTTTCTCTACAATTCCAAATCTAAAGGAACCACCTACAGGTCACAATTTATTAACCGAGTTTCAAATTTTTCCGCCATTTTGTAGGTAAACTAATATACTAACCCTAGGACCGTTTTTTAAAATTTTTTCTTAAGACTTTTTTTACCGAAATATTTACAATTTAGTAAAAAAACCCGTTTTTTATTTTTCAAAATTCCAAAAAAAGTTACAAGCTGATTTACGCTTACATGTGTATAAATATTCCTCAATTCGATAAATTCCTCAACTCTTGGTTACTATTTCCATCTCGATCCTCTTAATATCCTCGGAGCTATGGCGAAAAATACGTCTCAGGCGATTTGCATCTGATAACCATTTTTAATGGTAAAAATATTGTGTACCTACAGTTCAGACATCTTTTTTGCAAATACTATTTCAACCATGCTTTATAATTCTTATGTTATAACTTTTATCAACTGCTATAAGTAGTTTTCAGTAAAATGAAAAGGCAAATGTTCGATTAGATAAATCATTTCCTGTTCTTACCCATGGTACTACCGATGGTCCTACTGGTACTGGTAGGTTAGTACCACGGGTTTTTTTTTTGCCCGTAGTACTACTATCCTGTCTGGTAGTTCCTCGGGAGCTTTTACATTACCCCTGGTACTACTTATCAATTTAATATTCTTTCCAAAAACGTATTTCGAGGTATGCCTTGTCTTGAAAAATCGAGTGTTGTAGAACCTTTTTCAAATTATGTAAGTAGGTACTGTTTAGTTATGAAAGTATAAAACAAAACAAAAAAACAATAGAAAAACAAAAACAAAAGAAGAAACAAAAAAAACAAAAAAGAGGTTCTACTCGTACAACACTCCATTTTTAAAGCATACTTCGAAATACGTTTGTAGGGAATATTAAATTGATAAGTAGTATATTATACCAGGGGTAATGTAAAACCTTCCGTGGTACTACTAGACAGGATAGTAGTACTATGGGCAAAAAAAATCCCGTGGTACTACCAGCAGGACCATCGGTAGTACCACGGGTAAGAACAGATCATTTCAGTATTTCACTCAGGCAGTTTTCGACGACTACATTAATTGGCATTTTCTATAAGTGGCCGTGCCAAGCGGCGACTATCACGATCACGACCTTATAGCATTAATGCTCTAAGATCACAACTTTATACGTGTATGTCTGTACATGAAACCTTTTTATTCTACCTTCATGCATAGTTCAGTTCCGAAGGGAATATGGAGTGCCAGCAGCAATTAGAAGCAAAGCGTAAGCTACAAAACTCCCCAGTCTCCGCAGTCTCCCTACCGAGGGGAAACGTGCCCACTTGAAAATAATTAGAACTGCATATACTTAGCATGTATGTGTGTAGAGCATTTTTATTATGCGTACCCTGATGAAGATGAGTTTTTATCGACTTTCTTTACAATGAAGATTTTTATGTATGAATAGATACAGAATGTGCGCCGTTTTTACAGTTTGCCTGCAAAAGCCATGTCGCATTTTATGATTAATTTAATAAGAGTGCATGAATTCGCTTAGGAATGAAACTAACATGTCAATGATGAAAACCATCAATGCCTAAGAAGAGATACCGGAATTTTTCTCTATACTATTTTAAAATTTCCTCTTAAGAGGGTTTACGCCATTCGGTTTCCCATACAAACTTCCTAGTCGACATTTTTAAAAACCAATAAGACAATTTTTATGAAACTATGCATGCTGAAGGAAAACACAGGGATCTAAATAGTTTGTTGAAAACATTTTCAAAAAATGTTTATTTAACTGAGTTATTGCGATTTTTAACTTTCTATAGTGGACTTTAAATCGCAATAACTCAGCTAGAAAAACGTTTTTAAAAATGTTCTTAACAAACTATTTAGATCCCTTTACTTCAGCATGCAAAGTTTCATCAAAATTGTCTTATTGGTTTTTAAAAATTTCGACTTGGAAGTTTGTATGGAAAACCGAAATGCGTACACCCTCTTAACTTTTCTCGTAGTATATAATGTAAAAAAGTTTAGCTAGCTTAGTTTATACTTCCGTGATATATGCGCGCAATGAAGTTGTTTTTCCCCTTGTTTGCACTTTGTCACGAAGACTCCTAGAGGTTGCTAACAATTGAATCTCTATTGTGTCTGGTATTACTTACGACAGTTGAGCTCATATATAATTTCAAATTCAGCTTGATTCATCCTCTTGTAAGTCTTCTCGACCTCCAGAATCTAGTGAGGTATTGTAACGCTTTCGTGATTTCGGACCCTAGATAATGATAACCTCTATAGTCAGTCACTCCCACGGCTTGAGGAATCACCTCAACCACCTTTCTGTTCCTTTCCTCGCATAGATTCGGTTACTCTGTAAACTTAATACCATAGGCCATAGACCACTTTTATACCATGGACGGTCGGCCGAAATGTTTTTCCATTTCATTTCCTCCTATGCCAGTAGAAGTTATCTTAGTGAATCTAAACGTTTACACAATAGAACCCATTTTGAGTAGCACAAAAATAAACAGTACCTATTCTTGCGCATTAAAATTAGTAACAGGAAAATGGCATAATATTTTCGAATGAAAAAGTATAACAGTCAAAGTCACAGCGTGATGTCTTCTTGTTTATTGTTATTCGTTTATTCACGGGCCGTAAATAAGCAAATCATGATTAAAGAGATAACAGGCATGATCTTAAGAACTCCGTCGGTTAACCTATGGCTGCGAGCCTCGTGTTGCTGGTTGCTACTCGTATATGTCTGTAGGTATGTATCTCGTTTACACATGCCTCGTTTCATTGTATTTTAAGTTTGCATAATAATGGTTGTTCAAGGAGGTCAGTGGTTCGGGTTGCGGTCGCGCAAGTTCAGTAACTTCTGCTATGGGTTCCCGATGACGGGTGATTAAATTAAACTCGAACTTAGTATTTAGTAGGCAAGTTAACACCCATCCTATCAAATTCTTCAGGGGCTCTTACCATCAACAAATTCCCATAAGAATTTTGTATAGTAAAATTAAAGTGATACTGCTATAAGAGTTGATGTGATGATAAGGGTAGATCACGGGTAGAGAACTGGGTAGAGCGCAGGCATTCAGTGCAAGTTAAGCCGTCGCGCGTCGTCGCCGGCCCAGTGTTTGTCGTAAGATGGCCGTATTCAACACCCCGCCACCAACCAAATTAAAAAAAATATATTTTTTTTGATGAAACGCTCGAACTATTATTCAGATCAAGATGAGTATTCTTCTGAAACTCGTTGATATGGTAAGATAACAAAAACATGTTCATAAACACAGTAAAAACACCCAGACCCAAAATCAATTTAGAAAACGGTTTTTCTGTAAATTGACTTGACCGGGAATTGAACCCGTGACCTCAGAGATGGCGCGACGAAGGCCCCGGCGTGCTAACCACTCGACCACGGAGGTCGTCACCCATTAACACCCACCACCAACCATCATTGCTTGGTGGGTAATTATGACTTGATTTATCCATGTGCTTTAAGCATAACGGGAACCCTTACGATCATATAAACTACACTGGGTCAAAGTGACTGGGTAGCTATCATTAAAATAGTGATCAAAGGGCCAGGCAGAGCATATCTCTGGTTAGTGGCGTTACACCGTGCCTTAACTAATCCTAATTTCAGCGTGTTGTTTTTTACTGGGCCGGCAAACGCAGCTAATGGACGCTTGCCACAGCAAGGTTGTCGATCACGCGTCGCCGAAACCGGAACACAGCAAGGCGAAACAATGCTGCCTGGCGGAAAAAAGGAATTAAGATGGTCGCCATCCAGTCAGAATCCTGCCACCAGCCAACTATCATGCCAAATTGTTGAAGCATGGTTATTAGCTCGCCGCCATTAAGCCAATCTTTGTCACAAAGAACGTAAACTGCGAATGTGGTTAAAATTACTGCTGCAATTGCGCTCGCGGCGCTTAAGCGACGACAAAAAATAACATATGACAATGACAATGCTTCGTTCGTTGCCCTTTAAAATAATCCAGAGATCTGTCACCGCATTAGGGCCGGGGTGTCATTTGTCTTTTTGCCTTTAACTACCACTTAAATGCGACAAGGTCGATGTACAAATTCTTTCATTAAAAAAAAATGTGTTTTTCGCTCGTTTCTTTACAGTTGCACTTAATTGCAGCGTGCGTTGACCTCAGCCATAATAATTGAGTTGCTAAAGTATTTACTACCGCTGATCGTAAAATTTTATCTCTTACCCCTATCTAGTTTGGTGCTCTTCATATTTTTGAAGTCAACTTTAAAAGTTTCATAGCTGTGTTTTTTTAGTGCTATTTATGTGCTTATAAGTAACATGCTATCCCACTAATATTATAAACGCGAAAGTTTGTGAGTAGGGATGGATGTTTGTTACTCTTTCACGTAAAAACTACTAAATGGATTTGGTTGAAATTCAGCATTCAGATAGTTTATAACCTGGATTAACACATAGGATACTTTTTATCCCGATATTCCCACGGGAACGGAAACCACGCAATAGTCAACAATAGTTCAGTAAATCTCTCTAGAAGTCTGTCTCATGTTTTATGTTAGGTTCACGTCATTTGGAGTTACGGGGATCGATCGAACCAATATTTCTCGAGTTAAACACGAACATCTATCCATTCAACTACCGACGCTTCTACACAGTATTATTGTGTTAGCAGCCAAGCAGTAGCTTTAGAATGCACAACAAACATTTCAACTACGTCCAAGTATACATCTATCTCCTCTCCTAAAGGGAAAACCGCTAATTATTTGTGTTAATAATTGTTAGTAGGTTGGGTTGCTTTAGAGAATCGCTTGATTCGCTCAAAGCGAGGCATTGGTAACGAATTCTCTGCTCTCCAGGATGTTGGTAATGAAGACGTGGTCGTAGACATTGAAACTAAACAAAAAGAGTTAAAGAAAAAGGTTGCGGCTATTATTTTCGAAAGCGTGTCGCTTAGCGGTGAAACAATACTACCATTCCCTCTCTACCCTTAGGTGTCGTAAAAGACGACTAACGGACTAAAGACTGCACATATATCCAACAGCATAGAGCGGCGATGGGCTCACCTGTCACGCTGAGCGTGTGCAGTCGCTATTCGGTGAAAAATGGACTATGGTAGAGGACTTGTATTGCTGTCCTCATTGCCTATAGTCTCTGACTCTGACTAACCCTTCGGGGAAAATAGTCGTGATTATATGTATGTATGTATTATTTTCGCCGATGTTGTTGTTATTTCCACAAACAGCCTATGTTACACGGCCAAATTGGGACTGACTTTCACTACGGACCCACCACATTTGTGAGAGGTACGACAATGCAGGAGATAAGAAAGTTACTTATTTATCTGCATTTGATTTTCTATTACTTATAAAAACAATATTTTGTAATAATGATGTGCCTAAACCGAATTCCAGTTTGGCTTACACAAGGTGGTGTACTAGATCCCATTTTGATTCATTAATTTTAATGAGACAATTCACATTACAAATCGTCTGTAACATGATTGCAATGTATGAATTCTCTGATAAAAGTTACATTTTTATTTTTCGAAATATTATCAATAAATACTAACGAACATTGTACGAAAATCAATGGGTTTAGTTTACTTAGCGTTTATACAGTTACTATGAACAGTCGGAACGAATCTTTCTTATAGGATATTTCGTAAGATCACAAGATCCTGTTCTAAGACGTGAGCTGTTGCTATGTCCGTTTTTGTGGCCCTAAAAAGTGAGCGGATAGTTAGGGTTCTTCCGTATTATTAGCAAACCTTTGATTGGTTATTGATGTGACTTTTTAAATACTTAATTCATGTGTGACACGAAAAAGTAGGTATATTTGCTATAGAATAAAAAAATGTTAATAGTGATTGAACTGATACTCCAATGTTGAGTTAATATGTATGCAGCAACAATAAAGCAATAGTTATCTCCTTTATTTTTAAGTAGATATAACTTTGGTAAGTCTGTTAAAGATAAAGCATGTCTGTTAAAGATTAGTTATAGATTAAAGCTCATGAATTGATATAAAGCATTGAAATTTGCTTTTTGTGTCAAGTCAATGGGAGCGTAAGAGATTATTTTATTATAAGGGGTCTGTCTCAGGTCGACGTCCTCGGTAACAGCTGACGGGAAAAGGAGTTACGCCCCGTAGTGCGTTGAACCTCAGGCTCCACAATTATTGACTATTCAAGTCTGCCACGCTTTACATACAGCCAAGATTCTGTATAGGGTTTCACGGAACTTACCTAGGTACCTGTATATATTATGGTAGATGCATTCTGAGATTATTTTTTTTCTGTTATTATTCAAATGAGTTTGGATAACTTGCTAATGTCGCAGACTAATGTGGATTAGTATTAGTCGTATCACGGGCTAGTAATTATCAGTGGGTAGATATAGAGACGATGTTTGGAAATTTTGTTCCTGTTAGACGGATGTTGCTGATAGATTTTATAAGCGATTGGGCACGGAATGTTTTATTTCAAAGAATAATAATTAGTAACACAGGCTATTAGTATTGTCAACGGAGATAAACCATATTATAGCTTACAAAAAATGTATACTTACATACTTAAAAGAAAGTTTTTGCTGTCTAAGCCTGGCTACGTGCAATCGACCAATTAAAAATCATAACGACCCAATTAAGATAGTTGTCAATCGAGCTACAATTCAAGGTCATTACCCCTAGCCATAACAAAGTTTTCGAACACATTATTCGATTACAACGCAAATTTAAAAACAATTTAAATAAATAAACGACGAAACCTTTCTTGCACAAACAAGTTGTTTCAATACCGGTTCTGGTTTGCTGTCTCGTTCGCACGGTGGATGAGTAACTGGCGCGAGAGAGATGGCGCGACAAGGTCACTGGTCAGCCGTTCGCCGTCAGACAGTGGGGCGCGCGGGAGGGGCGGGTGCGCGGCGGCGGCGCGGGCGCAGCTAGCACCAGACATGCGCGCGTGACGTCACTACGCCGACTTGCACGAAACCTCTCATGCGTAGGAAAACTGGAGGCGCACAATAAACGTATCTGGTTATGTGTGCAGATTTAGCGCATTTAAAACGCTAGATTGTTTGTTTAGGTGCTGAGCTAACAATGACTCACGGATACGTCACATCAGACGGGAATTGAAGATCGTATCGTTAGCACGGGCAGGCAGTCTAGTCCATTAGAATATTACGAACTGGTTTTTATTGCTTAGTCTCAGCTGTTGGAAATGTGTTAGTCAACAATTCAACATCTACTATTTTTCTACAATGTTTGGTTTCAATTGATTTTATTGAATTAATATTTTTTCATACTTTGATTGATTTATCTACCACACGTGATCATCAATTTTCACTACAAGCAGCCCGTGTCAATCCACTGCTAAATGAAGCGCGGTCTTCATTCCTTCATATCCAACTGCTGCCAGTCCCTTTGCAATCGTTCGCAACACCTTCTCGGAGGGCGCTCTACATAACATTTACTATCTGCTACCCTATCGGCTAAAAATATGAATATAAACATAGGCTTCATTTGACATTTGAAGCCCATAATATGCCCATATAAGGACAAAATATAGGCTTCAAGTGTCAAATTAAGCCCATGTCCATATCCATATTTTTTAGCCGATAGACCCGCTGGTCATTAAGAGGAAACACTACGTGGAAGGGGCATGCAAAATTCTCATACGAAACACAAAAAAACGACGTTTCGTAGTCCCCTGTTTCCTCCTTCAGAACCAATTTTTATGTTTTTTTAGCATCGGCTATGTAGTATGTTTGGGTATGTAGTATAGTATAGTATAATATAGTATGTAGTAAACTACATACCCAAACATAAAACTAAAGAAAAATATAAATAACTATAATATAAACCTACAAAGATAAAAATGTCCATCGTGTTACCAGGGGCATAATTTTCGTCCACAAACATTTAGCGTTGCCATTCCAAAGTTATCCTAGTGTTCGATGCACTATATTTCACGCTGCCCACTTGTTTTCCGTTAGTTTATTTACGAATGTGAGCGGGGAGCGGTTTGTCAACGCGCCAAAATGTATAATTAGACTTGTAGTTGTCAAAACTGTGCACTCCGCGCCACTTCGATTGCGCAATACGGCCTCACGCCTCGATACTGGTAGAGAAGAATGGAAGCAATAACTCGAATATAGTTAGAACTACTTTCTAAACATTTCTATTTTCAACAGCTTCCTTATGCAAATGCAGAACTGTGTTATCGTGCAAATGGTTACATTTTAATATTTTGCATGTGCAAAAAATATAAAATCCATCCCTAAGCAGAAATACTCGCATAAGAAAAAATATTTTGTAGATCATAATCCGATATTACAGGCTGAGGCTGATAAGGTTTATTTGAAAAAGAGTTTTAGGTGTACAATATATGAAAAGAGAGCTTCAAGAATCCATGTTGTCAAAAAGGTTCAGCTGAAAACACAAAGGGTCTATAGACAACGGACGACCTTCACGTCCGCGTCGCGTCGTCGAGAACATATTTCCGCTAATTAGCAATTTCATTCGTTAATGAAATTTCCCGCAGTGCCGAGTGGTATACGTGCGCGACCCGCTTCCCTGCGCTCTGTTGACCCAAATAAGGCGATTCGTCACGGGCTCGCGCCACCGCCATTTTAAAAGCTCATGCAAAACGGCGAGAGCTTTGCAGAAGGTAACACCTATACGCTCATTTTCCTCATTTTCCCATAATGTTAGAAAAATAAATAAAGAATAGAAAGCTAGACCTGGACAAGTATAGGTGTAGGCGGTAATCCTAACTGCAAAAAAGAACAAAAGCGTGATGTATGCAAGTGTAGTACCTACCTATGAGGAATGGAAGTACGAGAGGCATAAAAGCGAGAACTGGAATGCAAGAGAATATAACAAGTACAGAATGGCTCTGGTCGTCCATATCAAAAAAATTAAAAAAACACATACGCTGGATGGCTATAGTAGACTTAAATTTCCGGTTGAAAGCTGTCACAAATAGCCTTAAAACGATGTTTTTTAATCATTGAGATGCACACTCGCATTTTATCTCGTACATCTGGTTTAATTAAGATCCCGCTAATTATCAATTCTTTTTATCCTTTCATTAGAAATTTAAACCGTAACTGGTTTTTAATTGTAACCTTGTCGCGTGGCGGTGAAAGAATACTACCCCCCCCTCTCTTCCCCTGGGTGTCGTAAAAGGCGGCTAACGGACTAAAGACTGCACATACATCCAACAGCATAGAGCGGCGATGGGCTCACCACCTGTCACGCTGAGCACATGTGCAGCCGCTATTTGGTGAAAAGTGGACTATGGTAGTGGACTGCTTTTGCTGTCCTCATTGCCTAGTCTCTGACTAATCCTTCGGGGATAATTGGCGTGATTATATGTATGTATTAGAAATTTTTATTTAGAAATCAAAGATCTGAATGTAACGTTTCTACAAATTAAACTACTATGTATTTTGTAGTCATAACCAATACACTTATCTGGTTGTAATTAACTTTATTAGCATTCCAAACACACGCACAGTTTAATACCACAACTAAAAGGACTGAAAATAAGTAAACGTCCCCTGGTGAATGTTGCTGACATATCAAATGACGCGTAAATTCCCTTATTTCTGCTTCAACTGCTCAGCATCACACAAAGGCTAAACTACTGGTTGCCTAGGTAACTAAACACTACGGAAGGCTCTATAAAGATGAATCCGTCCGTCTCGTCTCCTGCCCCTCCTCCGACACTCCCGGTCCACCCACTGGGGAAACCAGGCCAGAGGGAGGAGGGGGCCTTGTCGGCCCGGGAATAATTTTAGCTCGGCGCGCGGTGGCATGGAACTGAAAAATGTCATGAGCTACGTACTCCCGCACGCCTCACCTGCACCCGAAGCCCTGATATGCGGCCACGATCCGTCGGATAGCTGTTCTATTATTTAAGGTTAGCTAACGAAGGTGACCATTCGGGGGCAAGAATTATTTACAACTGTAATGTTCCATGATACTCGTAATAACAGTGCTATAAGTCACTGTGACTTTCTGACAATTACATAATTTTGGTCCTTCGAATCGGATTTAAACCATAGCAGCATACAATATCTTCGGCATCAGTGGACACCTACTTACCCCCTTACTGCGTCACATATCTTTACTGTAATATTGTAAACAAATTCATAATCTGTTAGAGCTAGTGCGAAATTCCGACGCACAAAGTCACGTTCCAATTGCTTCACATAGATCGTTCATTTCCATTACTGCGTCGTAGTATTTTCAGCTTTATTGAGTCGAACACCATAAATAATTTAAAGGTGGAATATGTGCACATACGCAGAGACGTGAAAAACCGCTCAGTTAAAGTGAAATACCGCTCAGTTATCTGATTTTTTTACGAAGCATTAAACATTTACAACTGTCAACTTTGTTAAACAAAACAGAGATTCATCGGTTGGTATCGTATAACTTAATATATCACAACAAGAAACGAATACAGACAAATAAGCTTATAGTATATTTCCAGAACAATTATTACGAAAACAAAATACAGATAAACATCCTTCAGATTTATAAGTTGAATCAAGCTGATAAGTGATATGTTATGTAATAATAATAATTATGCGTATTTGATTATTCAGAGGAAAAACTTTTATCGATATTTGGAGATGTGTAGCTTGGTAATCATGAATTGACAAAAAAAAACTGATTTGTAATAGCCCCCCGTGATGTGAAATGAAGAGCGAACGTCACAAGCAACGTTGCGTAGACTGGAATTACGGCCCAAATAATTATGCAAATCAGTTGTCTGTCACATGGAAAGGAACTTTGTCGAGACTGGTCGAGAGGACTTATGAGATTCGTAGAACTATCGGAGATGCGATAAGAATGTCTAATGTCTTATTAATGGAGATCGATACTAACAAACATGTCGTTTTTAGATTATCGAGACAAATTTTTATTCGGAAATAATGAATCTTTTTTCGCAATAGAGCTTGCCTATGCCTATATTTGTGAAGATTGAATGACGTTATAGTTGTTGACATTGAATAAGTTTCACTTTGCATAAAAAGTATAGATGGGTGTTGTTGACTTGACGAGTTGGATACAATTATGATAGCTTGGTTGGTTGGGTACCAGGGTCCTAAGTTCCTCTCCATCCAACTCCTAAGTTACACCTGCTGCTTTCTTACTAGTGGTAACTACACGTATAATAGTAGTCTCTTTCATTTCATTTGTGGATAAATAAGAGTTGTGATTGGTTCTTTGTCATTAGTATCATCAGCATTATGTAGAGAGATAGTATGCATAATTTAACTGTACTTACTACTCGACTCTTCCAAAAACAGGATGGAGCGAAATATGGCCTAGGAATAAAATTCTCACCGGATGCCGTTATCTGGGTCACCCCGCTTTAGTATCGATGTTTTCGTTACAACCTAACAGTTTCTATTGTTTACGCGTTCCGAATGCCAATTTCTTGGTGAAGACAATCATATGAACTGTCAGAGTATTTTTAAGAAAGTGTCCTTCTATGGCATTAATTTCCAATTTTCATCTGATGCTGTATAGAGTAAGAGGAAACAAAGCCCTTGCCGAGTTTAAGGCTGGCTCTTCTCCCATCTCCGTCTAGCGACATTCATAAATGCTCAATCAATAAATTATATGGAATCTTTGTGGCCAACTAGTTAAGTTGCAATATTTCCTTACAATTTCTCGATTCCTCGATTGAGCTGTGTGATGGCGTCTCATTGTTTAAATAATTTATCCACAATCACGTTTAAAATAAACTCTATCACCAACTAAACTTTATAAACCCCCACGGCAAATTGAACTAGGCACCCCGGGCCTAAAACCGGTTGTGAGACCACTAGACTACAAGGTGGTTATATAAGTTCTATCTGTAAAAATATTCAGTATGTTATGGACGATAAATTTTAATGAAACTGCTGAGATAATGATATGTTGTTTAATTACAAATTTAAAAAAAGATACTGAAAACATTATGGTCGAATACGCTCAGGAAAAAATATTTGCACAGTGTGTGGTAGATAGGTACCTATACTTGGAAATAATTATGGTGAGATAGAGCTATAATTCTCTAACTTGCTTCGAAATATTTAACCTCAAATAAATGTAAATATTAAAAGATAACAAAAAATATACTTACCTATTTTAAATTTTATTAAATTGAGTAAGAAGATACAAACATATCACGACTATTATCCCCGAAGGGTTAGTCAGAGACTACTAGGCAATGAGGGCAGCAGAAGCAGTCCTCTACTATAGTCCACTTTTCACCAAATAGCGACTGCACACACACGCTCAGCTTGACAGGTGGTGAGCTAATCGCCGCTGTTTGATGTATGTGCAGTCGTTAGTAAGTTAGGCGCATTTTAGGACATCCAAGGGAAGGGAGGGGTGGTAGTATTCTTTCACCGCTACGTGACACTGTTAAAGTTAATAGATTAATATAAGTTATAAATGGTAATATAAGTTTTCAATTAACAGCCTTATCGGTTATCGTCACTTTCCATCTGCTAAGGTTAATAGCCTTATAAAACAATATATTACGCAAGATTTACAATACAAAATAAACCTGGCCCAATTGTTGGGAACATCATATTTGTTTGCATTCCTTCTAGGAAACGCCTTCCTAATACTCTGAAAACATGTAGTTAAGTTTTTGTCTGCTGAGTTATTTTTGTGTGTTCCCTGTTAATGCCAATTAATAATAACTCGTTTTCTCTTTCGAGGTAATATTCACCTAATGACTACGAAAAATAGGTACTTATTTTACATCTCTTCACAGAAAGCGCCTCCTGGGGCCTTACCTGAAGTCTTACTATGCCTATTCCCATACGAATTTTGCATAGTAAGATTTAAGTAATACTGCTCTAAGTGCCGTACTCAGAGTCAATTAAGCTTTAATGACAATTAAGTCTCTTATTTATTTATTTATAGTTTATTGCACAAAATCAAGTACAAATGGCGGACTTAATGCTAAAAACATTCTCTACTAGTCAACCAGTAAAAAGAGGTAGAAAAAGAAGATAAACGGTGCAAAAAAAGATACCTACTGTACGTACTAAATATACATCATTTATATAAGAAAGTACACATAGTAAAATTTTATTATCATCATTACATTTTATAAAGTAAAGTCGCCGTGTTCCTCTGTCTGTGGCACCGCACTATTCTCCTAAACCACGCAATGGATTTTTATGCGGTTTTCACTAAAAGATAGAGCGTTAACTGAGGATAGTTTTTGTTTATATTATGTAGATATATTTTTTTAAATGGCTGAACTATGACGGTCTTTCTAAGTTAGCGTGGACGAAGGCGCGGGCGGGCCGCTAGTAGATACTAGATAATATACTACATAAACTACACAAATAATATGGCCTCTGATGATATATTGTTACAGACTAAGATTAAATTAATGCTAGCGAGTCATTCGCTTAAAAGATTGTATGTTGGGATCAGGCTTGCCAGACCAAATTTATAAAATTACTGAACATATCCCCACGTGCTATTGGCGACGTGGGAGGCCTGTGCCCGCAGCCGTGGGACGTTTATAGGCTGATGATGATGATGATGACTGAACATGGCCGTGCGAAGGAATTTGCTGGGAAATTTAACATTTATTAAAGAAATTTCACATATATGTCAGAGATGGAAACGGATTTTGTTAAAAATCGTAGTCTCAGTCCGCCATTTTGATTGTGAAAAAAAATCAGTGCGCACGCAACCGGCGCAGTCGAGCTCTCGAGTTAAAGTGAGTGCGTTTCACCCAGGAACAGTGCCAGATGTCATAGACACACTATGCCCTCACTACTCGCCCGAACTACTGACTCAGGGATACTTTTATAATGCCAAGCTATTCAGCCACGTTATTCAGCCAAGCTATACAGCCACGTAATTCAGCCAAGCTATACAGCCACGTTATTCAGCCAAGCTATTCAGTCAAACTACTCAGACTAGTCGATACCGGGTCTATCGATAAAGATGGCAATACTTGTCTATGGAATAACTCCGACATATATTTTAATGAAATTGATTATAGGTATTTATCAAAGTTTGTTCGTAAATATTTATAAATAATAATTATGGCCAACCTTCCCATACAAGAAAAAACAGTGTGCGCCAGCCCAGTTATTAGCAACTAGCGCGGCGTGCGGCGTCGTCTCGCGCCTACTCTTTGATGATTTGAGTTTGCAAATCAATAAATAAATAAATATATGCAAGACTTCAAAAATACCGAACCATTTATACTTCGGTATTTTTGTCACACCGAACACCGAACACGCAGTTGAAATACTGAACAGTTCCGTAAAAAACCGAACACCTGGCAAGCCTGGTTGGGATACGAGCTTGGCGTATCTTGAGGGGAAGAGCGTTCCAAAGAAAAATTGCGGTAACGGTGAAGGAGTCTCTTGCTGTCACTTTCTAATGTAAAGTGTTAAATAAAGAAGGAAAGACATTGAATTGTCATTAAAACTTAATTGATGTCTCTAAGTAAATGATGTGTCTAAGTACGGCAGTAAGAGGTGATAGGTAGGGCTCCTAGTGTTAAGGTGCGTTTCCACTGAGGCGGAGCTGAGTGGAGCGGAGCTGAATTGACCAATCACGGCTCGAAATCTTGTGGAGCGGTGATTTCGACCATCGTGATTGGTCAATTCAGCCTCAGCTCTGCCTCAGTGGAAACCCGGCCATAAACGAGAGTTGCGATTTTGCCATACAAATCCTGGTTCTCATTGATTTTAAGTATGAGATACCTACTTAGTAAAAGCCGATCAACGCCCGCCTTTTCCGGATTTCTAGAAGGTGAACAAATATGATTATCCCTACTTTTTCTGCGAAAGGTACAGCCAACCACTCAGCTGTAGTAGTGCCAGTTAAGCTGAGCTCAGATCGCTATTAGGTTACCGACTACGCGGAGCTCAGCTAATACTGGCACTGTTACGCCTGGTGTCTGTCTGTACAACAGCTATTTTTCAAAAATACTCGTAATGGTAATTGATCTGATCCGATTTTTCGGGTGATCAGTAGATTATATAACAAAGACACTTAAACACATGGTTATAATAACGTAACAAGTCTTTACCATAATAATTTAAAATTTTAAAAAATCTAGCTAAATTGCACTTTGCTTTGTGGCAAGACTTTGCCCGCTGGTTACCTTTTCAGCACGTATGATAATCAATAAAAAACTGCTTGCTGGATTCACGAAAGCAACACATTGGACTGGTTACATCATGAGAAGAGTTAAACGTACAAATTTTAATTCGGCAAATTCTGAGTTTTGCACAAGTTTTCAGGTTGTATGCTCCTCCTTTTAAGGATCACCATCACCACAATTCGATAATTATTAATTATTATAATATTCGGCTGCAGCTTAAAAATAGGAATTTGGTATTTTTTCATTTAGCAACGGGTAAGCGCTTGGCCTTCATCTCACCTGCTGGTAAGTGACGATAAGGCCGAAGGTGGAAGCGCGCTTCACCCGGAATCCTCAACCACTGAGGAACTGGCTATCTTATCTCAAACCGTCGGAACACAACAATGCTATAAACATCGTTGTTATGGCGAGAGACTTAGATAAGATGGTGGTAGCCTGGCTAAGGCGGACTTATCAGCCCATGATTTCGCAATTTTTGAGTCCCTTATAATATACAAATGGTTATAGTGTAGGTACCTATTATAAAAATTGCCCGGTAGCGGGATTATATATATTAAAAAACTGCCTATAAAATTACCCATACAAATAATGCGCTTATCATAGGTATAAAAAATCAGGTATGCCACAACAAATCAACAAGTCACCAAATCACTGGCCTCTGGACAACCGCCAAGCTTCAATCAAACTTCGTTTTTGTAGTTTTTTTAATTACTGACAGTGTTTTATGGCCTTCGTTTTGATTGAGTTATCCCATTTGCAGAAAGAAAGAAAATCCATTTATTTTATTGTTAGTAACACAAAACACAACAACGGAACACAAAAATGACAAATATTGTTGCCAAAGAGAATTTTAGTATTGTTGTGCATTAGCCTAGGCTGTGCACTAGACTAGAATGCCCAGCGCGAGTTCTATTGTGCATTTTATTCGCTACTAGCTTTTGCACGTGACTTCGTACGTATTAATTTTTCCCAGGAAAAGTAGCCATAACCGTCTCCAGAGCCCAATCTATCTATACACCAAAATTCATTTAAATCGGTTTAATAGTTTCAAAGTGAAAGCCTTACAGAAAAACAAACTCACTTTCACAATATTAGTGAGGATTTTATCACTTTTTCGACAACGAAAATTTGTATGTCATGAGCAGTGCTTTACAACAAAGGCGAGTTATATTTTTGCCATACGTTTACGCTTGCCGAATAGTGAATACTAGTAGAACTCACCACTCAAAGGCGGTAGAACATTAGCCAGTCAGGCACGTAAGAAAACACATTTCGCAGTCGATATACTAGCCCGTACGAGCGGTCAACATGCCTCAGTTAACGGGCTCTATTTTAAATTCGGCTATTTGTGCGGCACTCGACCTCGCTCCGTGGGAATGGTGATGGTGGCCGCTGATTACATTTACAAAAAAAATAACAATATGTACTAATGCATATTGCACATACTTCGTTTCTTAGTTGACTTGGTCTGGACCTATAAGGGCACATAGTGGTTTTCTACTACGTTACAAATTAGACAAGAGGGATTGATGAGAATCTGACGGTAATCAAAATCCAGAATTGTAGAAAAGTAGTAGGATGTAATTACTAGAATTGTTCAATGTGTCTTAGGCTACTGCTACTACTCATTACTACATTATGATACCATAAACACCTCTGATACCACAAAATACAGGGTGTTTATATGTAAGTACGGTCGGGGTCACCGTCGCTTTACCACTTTGCAGCGATTTTCGTATGAAGCGCACCGACCGCCCGGGTACGTGCCCATACCAAATAGACGACGCGGTGTGCAAGGGATTTTGACCTTTAGACTGGTAAAGCGACGGAGTCCGCCATTGTACCTACCTAGTCTTGATGCAAAGCAAACTTACATTACAAGTAAATAGCAACATCTTTTGGTCAATCCATTCATTAAATAATATGTCAAATACAGTTGTTATTTAGCTAGTTGCCAGGTGTTGGAAGTGGCACAAACTTACTTCGAACGATCGACGCGTGTAATAAATTAACGTGCTCTGCCTCAGCCTTCGGAGGATAAGATAGCTGGTTCAAGAACACTTAAGACTACGCAGGTAAATAGTGTATAGGCTCTCATTGGTCGAGACAGTAGGCACGACTGGGTATCCGTTCACTACATAATATTATAAATATATATTTACCTTTTTCAAGGCGTTCTGTCAGAATATATTGTATAAGTACAGCAACTAGTGGGTGAAGTAAACTAAAACTTCGCGCTCTCCAGTTTAACTACAACAATGCTATCAGGAGACTGTTGAAGCTTTGCAAGTTAATTTACCACGATCACGGTATATGGCAATTGCAATAACAAATTGGAACACATCTTGTTGTTATAAAAAGGCGTTGATTCAATGAAATATGCAATACAAGTTTTCGAAGGGCATTTAAATTTTCTAATAATAATCGCGTGTAGTTTTTTACGCGATACCTTATCGAAACTGTCGGAAACGAACAAAACTTTTGATAACCTCGTGTTCTCTTTTGAAGAAGAGATCTAGATTTCATTCAAACGCAAATTCAAATGTAAAAAATATCCTAGTAACAATAATAGGAAACCGACGCGCAACCAATCCTACTACAGAAAAATAGTCAGGGTCTTGAATAATTCAGAGGTTGACGAATGTCTTCGACCTTTGTGGTCTGAATGAATGATCGTTATGTAGTCGCATTCACATTTAGTTCTTTTCGTTTTAGCTATGAAAATCCTTGTTTTTAGTCGATAATGATAATGGCTTCTGCATCCACTGGCCACCACGCTGGTCTCTGTATTGCATTGTAAACCCGGTTCTTACGCACTTTTGACTACTTGCTTTTGCTAGCTGCTTCGCTCGCGTTAATTTCTCGCTGGACAAAGTAGCCTATAACCGTCTTTAGGGCTCCATCTATCTCTATACCAAAATTCATAAAAATCTGTAAAGCTGAGAATTATAGAGCACCATTTTCGTCGCCGACAATTACAAAGCATAAGCAGCTTAAAACGACACACATGTAGTTTTATGCTGCTTATGCGCTATCCTCGCTATTACGAGTTGCGACACAGTCTACCAACGCCGAGGTCAATATTCTCCCTAGAGACGATCGCGTGATGCTAAACCCTAAGAGCTTCAGGGTTTTGATCGGTCACAACGGCTTGAGGAGCAAGCTTCTCGCCGCCCATAAAACCCGATGAACTGTAAAAAAAGAGGCATACAACAAAAAATATCTTGAAAGAAATAATACCATCCCACGATAAAATCTGGCCAAAGTCGTATGGAATGATTGTATGAAAAAATATCCTTTATTCATGAACGTGCTTTGTAACACAAATGTGTCTAGGTTTTCTAGCACAAAAGTCAGATGAGATAATATCTCTAGTGAGTTAACAAGGCGCTCTTACGGATCCGTTAGATGACTATCTAAATGATGACTGCGATGATGTGCCCGCATACGACCACCATTTACCAGGCTAATCGCTTAGGGACGTGTTTATTTATCATATCCTAGAAACCTGGAATGTGAGTACATATAATTTTACTCGGTTGAACATGTTTAATGTAGCGTTCTTCCTTACAATATGCCTTTTGCCTCGCGTTTGACGCAAAACAGGCCTCCGAGTCTATTTGCGAGGAATTCTAGTCCAAAAGAAGAAAGCTCAAGAATCATTTTTAAGCCAACATATCTAATTTTTGATAAACATGACTAGACATTTTGTACTTTTTTATTTTTCTATTAAACATGTTATGCTGGGCAACAAAAGGTTCGCATGAATTGAATTAGTTTCATATTTGTTTACTTTAACTGTCCACGCTCTTTTGTTTTTCTGTGGTTTCTCGTCCTTGTTTAATTTGGTAAGTTTCCTTAATTTTGTTGTCAACTTCTCCAACGCCATTTTAATACCTCCAACGTCTCCGTTATCATCCATATCATCCATGGCCGTGCACTTTCAATGTAAACTACCCATTAGACTACAACATATTCCGCGGAGTGCGCTAACAGTATTTAAATACAATGGCTGACACGCCGGTAGCGATGCCACGGGACTTTAAAAGAAAATCGATCATGTTTACAAGCACCGCCATCGCCGAGTCCCGCGTCTCGACGGCTCGTAACGGCTGCACCGTGTAATTTGTGAGATGCAATGCATCGATACAAGCCCATTAAGTGTGCGGTAGCAAATTGCCTCGCGATTTTGTGGAGCATTGCTCTAGAAACCAGTAAGTTAACTGTTAGTTTTAATCTGTCCGTAACACCCAGTTGTGCGCAGGGGGCAGTGACGAGCCTCATGCTGTCTACCTGTGGATTATTAAGAAACAAAAATGTAGAAAAATTTCCTCGAGGATCTATATTTTGTGGAATATTAAGAAACAAAAAACAGAAAATACTTATCCCTGAAGATATAGGTTCTTTCTATTGTTCCGGAATACTATGTATTCAAAGCACAGAATTAGCAGAAAGTCTGGGTGGTAGGCTAAAAAAAACCGAAAGATTAAAAAAACTCTTTGAATATTTTTTTTATTTGGGTATCAAACCACAATAAATACCTATTTTTAAAGTCAATTGAATGTTTGATAGATAACATTTATTTTATTTTATATGATTTAGGTATGAAATCTAGAAAACACTTAACTTAAAAACTTCATAAATGACAAACTATAGCTGAATGTATCAAAACTACTATTACACCGACTTTAAATTGCACAGACATTAGACAAGAATTTGATAAGATAAACTTAAGTGCCAAGCAGATATCAAATGGAAGCTATCAAAGGTCTTCTGAATTAACACCTGGTGCCCTGTGAAAGTCGTGACATTTAAGTAAAAAGAAAATCTGATCACACTTGGCCTTCCATCAGATATCTGTCTTATATCAATTAATAGGTACACTGTGGCTCTGGCGTTTTAGATATCGTAGTTTTAGTAACTACGAGATATGTTATTATCACTGGCTTTAATATTGTTGTTGATAGTTGTTGATTTACAATTAGGTATTAGTTCACTAAATAGCAAACTACTCAAATTATATTCTTGTTGTGTGTGATCGATTAGGTACTTCTTTGTTTTGAATACCTAGGTTTTCTCGTTGATTTTAATAACGTGATTTTGCTCAAAATATATTACGTTTTTTTTTTAGCTATTATGTGTAACTACAAGCATGTACCTCTAAGATATAAAGTTTATGCGCTGTAAAGGATTATGTTATCAGTATCTATCTTGAAGAGTTTCCAAATGGATTTACTACCTTAATCCCTGTTGACGACGACAACACCACGTAGTAGATTTATACTAAGCAGGTATTAAAGAATTTTTGGGTAATTCGTATGACTTTCTTGACAGACACAATATCAATGACACATTGAATACTATGAGACGAGACATTAGAATACTATGAACAGAATTCAGTAAAATATGATTCACAATATTAACCTAATGAATCTATTTGAAAAATTTGAGTAAGTGCTACCGATTTACAAGGAATTAAAAAAGAATGCTTTCAGCAGAATTGCCAACATGCGTGTGATACTATAATTATGTTTTGCTACGTATCTATGGTAACAGTAAACTATCGATAGTCTATAGAAAGTTTATAAAATAGGCGGAGTCAGAGTGGTAATTCTCTCCACCAACAAAGCCGCGTTGCCATTGTCCAGGAACATTTATGAGATCAGCTCGATTCCAGAAATAGAATTTCTCTAACAATACATCAAAGCGTCCTTTGTTTATAGAACGCTTAATTGACCTGTTGTGCTTGGTCAATTTCAACCAACTACCGGGTACATATTCTAAATGTGGAATGGGTACCTATTTCTATTCAAAGACTTTGTTTTGAAAGATTTTGTTTTTTCTAGTTCATGGTTAAGGCTTTTATAATTTTGAATCGGATCCTTCCACGTTACCTCACACCTACTTATATATATATTGCCGGCAATTCGGCAATGGTTCTCTTCCAACGACATAGGGTTGACGAGTTCGTCCGTTTCGTATCGTAGCGAAGCATAAATTGCCACTATACATAATTCATGCGACGCGACGCTAGAATTCATTGATTGTTCAAGTAGTACTATGCTGCTCACACCGAACCTTGTGGACTTTTGCCGCCGGATTTCGAGCCGTCATCCGTTGTTTCAAGACACAAAATGGTTTGGCTGCTTACTGTGTTTACACGTACCTCCAAATTGGGTTCTAGGTAGTTGTAGTAGGGTGTAGTACCGCTTGGCTGGAGTGATCGTCTGCGGACTGACCTTGCCCGTTTGGGGTGTAACAGCGTCGTCTGGCTGCCCCCTTAGGGGGTGCGATGCGTCGCCCACTTGCGTAAGTTATTCTTACTCCTAAAATATACGATGCCTACCGAACCTACCTATCTCGCTACCTACCGACTGTTCTTACGAAAATACTGGAAATTTTGTCAATAAATTCAGTTAAGTGATTCGCCAAATAGCCAATAATGTATGCGGCTGTTATTTCAACGAATACTCGTACATTCAAAACAAACGAACCAGAAAAACGTAGGTACTGAAACGAACAACTTATGCCTATATGACTACTTATACCTTATCAGACTTTTCCAAAAAGGATCCTTATAGGATCATACAAAAAACCGAAAATGAAAGTAAGTACCGAAAATGTCATACCTACTTATAAGTAAAATAAAAATTAGGAAATTATTTCTTTATACCCGTTTTTTGAAATTTATTTATTCAACAATGTTTCAACAGCATAATATAATATAATATAATAACTAAACGCAAGGTACAGAAATGTTACTGAAACATAAGCCAATTATAGAAACACATTAGGTATGCTACTAAAAATGTCAACACAATTAATGAACGCAGCTGTATAGGTACCTAGTCTAAAAATAAAAATAGGTAAGGAGATGAATTTTGTCGAATGATAACTTGCAGAATAGGTTTGAATCTGATTGTGTTGTGTCGATGTGTGTTAGTGCGTGTGAATGTATCGTGGTTGGTTAAATGTTGCTTATTGATAAAATGATATACGATTATAATAATAGCATAAAATACGAAAGGGCTTCGCCTACCAATCCGCATTGGGACAGGCAGAGGGGAGAGAGGGTTATGCCCTATCTCCCCATGTGGCCTGAGCTTAGCAACGGGGCGTCTAATAGCTATTGATTTTTTTCATTGTTTTGTAACGAGTCATTGCCATAATATAATACGTTATACTTAGTAGAGATGGATAGATAGATAGATAGATAATACTGATTGCAAAACGCCCCTTGATCGATATTATGAAAACATAAAAAATAGGCACTTTGAACAAAATTTAACAAATACTTAATACAAAGTTCGAAGGTAGCGAAGGTTTATTTAATCAAATATTAGGTACGAAAATGTAAAGCTTCAATTTGGCGGTATTGTCCCTTTTTAGCGATCGCTTGTGGAAAACCAGTCGAATGGTGATAGCTGTCGTCGGGTGACGAGTGAGAGTTTTAATCACCTTTCATTCGACCACAAAAGAATTTGTGAACAAGAAACAAGTACCAAAAGTGCCAAATTTCCCGGTAAATCCCGGTTCCAAGTACAGTACCGAAAATCCAGTCTCGGTTCTTGAGAGGGAACCGGTACTGCATCCCCTAGTATCGAAGCAAAAATCCTTGTGCCAAACGAGGTGCCATGCCTTGAAATGAAATTAAATGAAAAATACGTGGAAAAGTCGCCCTGGTGACGAACGAGGCGAGTTGCAATTTCGCCATGCACTTCGATTTCGTCAACGTGATCTAATGGTGAAATAAGTAAACTCAGCACGTTAGAATTGTGAGTTGTAAAACCAAAAAAATACTATAAAAGCCAGCTCGTTCAATGGCCATTCCTCCATTGAATTCATAAATCGAAGAATGCGACGCAGAGCCGCGAACGTAAAGCGTCGCTTATACAGATTGAGGTATAATAACTAGAGACGTACCGCGAAGAAAATTTTTTGCACATTTAGTTGCGGCCCACGGGCTGCAAACGCATCGCTGGTTTACAGCTCTCCGGGAGATCCGTACGGACCGCCCGTACGGACCGCCCGTACACGGGAGACCCGTACGGGTAACACCGCGGTGCTCTGAAACGAGGTTTTAGTACGTACGTAACGTACGGAGCGTGTCGCATACGGACTACTTAATCCGCGTCGCTGTAAAAGGATGTTAGAAGCACCTTACGTGTGTCTCCGTTCCGGTAACCCGTAGATCTCCCGGAAAGCTGTGAAAGCAGCCTTAAAGTGACTTGGTGTTTTTGTAGCCCGTGGACCGCTTCTCAGTGCGCCAAAAATTGCTCTGCGGTGCCGTCTTTACAATACCTCAATGCATAAACAAGCTGCCACCGTTGCTCATGCATGGTGAAACGAAACCGGAATTCGCACCATTGCCCATTACTCGTGCGCCCGCGCATGTTCCCGCGCCCGCGATGTCAAAACAAATACGCCTCGCCGATGTTTGAGTAACACTGAACGGCTGAAATAATTGGACTATTAGGGCCGATTTTTCAATACTCGGTGAAACTTTTCTCTCTGATATATAAAGTACTAGCGGCTGCTCGCAGTTTCACCCGCATGGTTCCCGTTCGCGTAAGAATATCGGGATAAAAAGTATCCTATGTGTTAATCCAGGTTATAAACTATCTTTATGCCGAATTTCATCCAAATCCATTCAGTAGTTTTTACGTGAAAGAGTAACAAACATCCATCCATACTTACAAACTTTCGTGTTTATAATATTAGTAGGAAGTAGGATTGTGCGATCTAGCTAAAATAGTACTTGTAAAAACTAAAATAACATGACAATACATTTTCAAAATCTAATAAGTTTTATCTGACAATTCACAAATCGGCCCTAAATCCGATAGTCAATTGGATTGTAGTGTAAAAACCATCCTGAGTGTCTTGCCTCATAATTTGAAAGAAGGTGGACTTTTGCTCGATCTATCTATCAGTGTTTATTGTATTACTTAGTTTTATTGAATTTTAATATTGACATGGTTTCTTTAAAACTAATTTCGCTATATCTTATAGTTTGGGTCTTCCCCGTAATAACCTATTGGATTGGTCATGCATGCTCATTCTGTAGTGGCATCCAAACATTCGTGATGTTTCTTGTAAGAATCTCTTTTCACAAACCCACACATAAATTATGAATGAACTATGTAATTGGGTTACGCCCGTTTAATACGACATGACTTACAAAACTTGAAAGGAAGGTAGTTTTAGTTTCAGTTATCAGCGATTTAGTGTTTAAAAATATTTTGTTTTGAATGAAAGCAATGTTCGCTCCTAGAAGGTTGTGCATTGTCATGCTTTATTGTATCGTTTTTTCATTAAATATGCAACGATAATTTAGTGAACCTAAAAGCTACAAAATAATTAAAAATAAAATCGTGAAATTTATGTCAACAGTCAACCATTCTTATCATTATAAATGTTGATTACTCATTTATACAGGTTATGCTACGCCCCACGATAAGTACGAAAGATCAACAACAAAGAGGTCAAGCTTAATAAAACCGAAAAAAGACGACAACCTCAGGCGGGAATCGAACCACGCACCTTCCTTCGCGTGGTTCGATTCCCGCCTGATGTTGTCGTCTTTTTTCAGTGTTTAAAATTTAAGCGTTAATAAAACGCTAAAATATAAAACATTAATTAATAAAACCATTTAATGAACACGCCTGCTTCCCGTAGGGGTAGACAGAGACGACAGCTTCCTTTTTGCTACGAAATGCTACGAAATGCTACGATGACGATTTATTTGCTACGATGATCCTGACAAGGATGTATCCTTTGCTTCACTTACTCTCGTAACGTTCTTCATACATGCTCGTCGTTTTAGCAGAGTACTTTTGGCAGATAGTTTTCTAACACGTTGACTGCCACAAAACCAGACACAATTGAAATTTCATTATTTGTCGTTCACCGTAACCACCACGGCGCTTAAAGTCTACGAGCAGATATTTGTTTAATAAGAACCCTTTAAATATGGTTTACGTGGTGGATGAATCCGCAGGCGCGGTCTGTATACGAGTATAATATACTAACTGATATGGAAGCAATGTACATATCAAAGTTAATTAGTTACTTATATAAATAACTGCGAATGATAATTCATATGATAAGACACAGAATTGTATTTTTATATGAGTGGTTTTTCCACCTTTGAACAAGCTTTTTCATTCATTCATTGATAATCAGCCCATGCCAATCCACTGCTGGACAGACCTCTCCCACCCCGATGCATGCCACTGCGCGTCCGTACTTCGGCTCTTCTATTCAACTTTGATGTCTTTGCTGCCTTCGCTTTATAATTTAAAAAAGAAATACATGCCACCCCATAAAGAGTTTAAATTAATTTAGCATTGGAAAAAAACTATTCTGTTGTTTGAATAAAAAATGGTTTTTAATTAACTTATCTATAATAATACTATAGATGCGTTTTAAATCAATACCAACAATTCGGTCTGTAAAACAGTTAAAAAATTTAGCGTTTTAGAGTAGGTAAACTCAACTATAATATACTTTATACTTATATAATATCAATAAAGACTATGGGCCCATGTGCCCCGTCCTCATAGGGTCACCACATATCTTGTTTATTGCAAGCAATAAGGTTTAGTTAATAATAATTAAATAATAGCCAAGATTAAACGAACGTCAGATACGGAGCGCATGTTGTGACTGCGGCGGGCGGCGCGGGCGCATGAAATTGTTCACGATAACAGCAAGCTACCATGATAACCTCAATTAATTTGAATAAACAGAATACTTTGTCGTAAAGTATCTTATTATTCGCGCCACTCGATAAAAATCATGTCACATTTATTACTCACAATAACAGAGTCGCTCAAAATACACTGTTTACTATAAATCTGTTGATTATTATTTGCACACAAATAATGCGCAACGAAACGCACTCGATTGTGTTGAAATTATAAGAAAGTATGGTTAAGGTCTGAGTACAGATTAATAAAAGGTCTGAGGCCAACACTGCGATGAAAATAAGATAGAAAATCGGTCTTAAAAGAAACCTTTGTAACCAACCAAACATATTATAATAAAAAAACTGTTTATGAAAAATGCCGCATAATAAAAAGAACTGTTTCAGACAAAATATATGTCTGGGTATCGAACCCATGTCCTCTAAAGACACCGGTGGCTTTTACCAAAGACGTTTTACCCATTCCCGTCAGTCGATTGTTCTGCGTCTGGTATGTGGAAAGTTATCACAAAAACGTCTTGCCTTTATAGGCTGTATGGCAAGGCAGCAACTCTTTGTACACGCATTTTTTTTTATTTACTGATAGTGATAACTAGTAGCGGGCGAGTTGCGCAGCGCGTTGCGCGTTCTCTTAAGTATTAAGCAACGTGTCGCGATGCCGTGTCAACGAATGGGTGACCATTATTGAAATATCTTCTCTCCTTCGTGTTTATGTCGCCTGCTCCGTGTTATAAAAACGGCTTTATGTCATCTTGGTTGAATATAGCACAACCTCTCCATTTTCTGTTTATTTGGCAATTGACATCTGTGTGTCGTAAGAATTAATAGATAGAGATAGATAATGAATTATGAAGATAAAGACTTGATAGGAATAGGTTTAATCTTGTAAATGCGAAAAACTCGATGTTCGACCGTTCACATTCATGAGTATTTGAGTACTGAAATTTCGATGGATTTAGTATAGTGATGATAGTATAGTGGTGATGAGTGAGGTATCTATGATCCTAAGCTGGTCGAAATAAATGAATTTTATTTTATTTTTATTTAGTACCAGTATGGTGCTTACACACAGGACCGAACGCTCGTTAGCAGACGCACACTAATAAAAACAACTAATTTATGGTACAAAAAGAAAAATACATAAAAAAAACTGCGACCGTGCTCTGCAGTAGGTACATTTAGTGTAGGCTAGGTGGAGCGACGACATTCGTAAGGTGGCTGTCGGCAATTGGAGAAGAGCCGAATATCGGGCTCAGTGGCATGCTTTGGGCAGGCCTACGTCCAGCAGTGGACTGACACGGGCTGATTATGATGATGATGGTGATTTGCGGTCGCAAAGAGCACGGGCGCAGTTTTTTCATGTATTTCTCTTTTTGTACCATAAATTAGTTGTTTTTATTAGTCTGCGTCTGCCTTAGAGCATTCAACCAACGTCTGCTAACGAGCGTTCGGTCCTGTGTGTAAGCGCCACGCGGTCACCGCTGCGCCATTTTATTTTATACCATGCACTAGCGCCCCGCCCGCGCCTTTGTCCATACGCTCACTTAGAAACACCGTCAGAAGTAGGTACTTACCTACTTCTTCTACATAAGAACTTCAATAGGGTTGCCACCCTTTATTAGGACAAATAAAGTATTTTTTTTATTTTGTTATAGAACAAAAATAAAGTACATAGGTAGCATAAAAAGAGTATTTATTTTTGTCCCTAAAACGTATTTTTTGTTGCTCTTTGCGACATTTACAACAAATATTTGTCTTTTACGTAAATAGTTTTACGATATAGAGTATTTTGCTGTACTTTATTGGTGTCGTAGATTATAAAGTAGGCTTACATGAAAAAGGACCATACTCTATTTTAGAGTACCTACGGGTGGCAATTCACAATTTAACCATTTTGTACAAAATATCTTTAAATTATGAACATAAACCATCCTCAGTTATCGCTCTTTCTTGTAGTGAAACCCGCATAAAATCCAGCAAGCAAGGTTTAGAAGAATAAAACGGAGCACAGACACAGGAAAACGGTGACTTTACTTTATATTATAGTAGCGGCCGCTCGCGGTTTCACCCGCGTGGTTCCCGTTCCCGTGGGAATATTGAGATAAAAAATATCCTATGTGTTAATCCAGGTTATAAACTATCTGTATGCCGAATTTCATCCAAATCCATTCAATTGTTTTTACGTGAAAGAGTAACAAACATCCATCCATACTCACAAACTTTCGCGTTTATAATATTAGTAGGAAGTAGGCCTTAGCGGCCCGCCCGCGCCTTCGTCCACGATAACTTAGAAAGACCGTCATAGTTCAGCCATTTAAAAAAATATATCTACAAAATATAAACAAAAACCTTCCTCAGTTAATACGCTCTATCTTTTAGTGAAAACCGTATAAAAATCCATCGCGTGGTTTAGGAGAATAGTGCGGTGCCACAGACAGAGGGAAACGGCGACTTTACTTTATAATATTTAATGATGATGATGTAAATGTGATACATACATTACGTCCGTTTCCTAAAGGGGCAGAAATACACTGGCCTGCAAAAATAAGTATTACACTTTTAAAATTACATTTTTTTCTAAACTATAGAAGTTAGAGATTTAAAAAAAAAAGTTTTACTGCAATTTTATCAGATTTCATTGAAACTATAGTAAATTATGCAATAGTAACATTTTTAAGTCCTGTGTGTCTTGTTTATCTTGTGTACTTTAAAAGTTATTGCAATTATTATTTTAAAAGTGTGATACTTATTTATGCAAGCCAGTGTAGTTTTCATTCGTTACGATACGACCCCGACACAGTTCTGTAGGATCATTCATTTTCTCTCATAACATTCTTCGTACACGTCGGTTAAGTGTACTCTTCGATTCTTGATTTTATTTATTTTTGTTAGCAAGGACAGGAATGATAGGTTTAGCTCAGCCCTCTTACATTGCGCTGAGACAGATTCGCGCCGCGCGTGGGGGGGCTTTGAATTCCTCTCCCCACCAACAAAAAACGTTAAAAAACAAGCCGGAAGCTCTCCACGAATTGTATGGATAAGGACCAGACCAATGTAAAATCAACTTTCATGGAAAAATTAACTTCGCTCAGTTTCTTGGCGGCTTTTCTCAGTACACGGTTTCCCGCTCCGTATAGACTTAGGAACTCATGGTGTAGTGACTTTTATGTGATGTATCCCTTTAACGGTCATAGCATGTGCAGATTTTTCATTGGTTTTCGACCTTATCTAAATTGCATAAAGTTCAAAATTTGGTGGGAATATACATCCCTCTGCCCGTTAAAGGGTTAAGACTAAATTGAATGAATGATTGGAATTTTAGTTGCATTTTGTTACACCACCTAACCCTAACGATGCGGCGTTATGCGATCGGCCCACTCCTCCGAATGTACGGGCAACACCACGTTAGTCTACACCCAAGAAAACCCCAAATTCAGTAATCAATTTTGTACTTAACTCCTAATAGCTAAAACTGAAAATCGATTGCAGAGCTTTATCAGTTGTGTATAAACTAAAGTGCTGTTGTACCACGCGGGTAACTACAAATGTTTTGTTTATCCCACGTTGTTGTCTTTACTAACACCGCAGCCGCCCGCAGCCGACTTCTTTTCGTAAGCAACTATGGGCTGAAAGGTGGAGCTCAATAATGACTTTATTTCCAGCGGACGTTTAGTCTATCACATTGCGTTCGTGCTATTCTAAGATACACCCGGACAGTAATTGCGCAAGATATTCCATTATTCCATTAGATAGTCGAGGAATTGCTAATCGATTTATGTGTAGGTTAGTAAAGCTTCAGTAGTAGATTATCATCGGAAACGTCCCACTGCTGGGCACCGGCCTTCCGACATGGACAACAGACTTTGAGGAGATTGGGTCAACTCACAGCACACTGCACAACTCACTACGTTTGCTCAATGTGGGTTGGTGGATCGGGTAGATTCAATCCTCATAGTCACTATATTAAATTTAAATTAAAAATTTGTTTATGCTCACACCAATTATCTAGACCAAGATGAGTATGACACTATACATGTATGATAAATATACATAAACATAGAAAAAACACCCAGACCTGAAATCAATATAATAACAACAGTTTTTCTCTAAATTGACCCGACCGAGAATTGAACCCGGGACCTCAAAGATGGCGCGACGCCAGACCCGACCCGGCGCGCTAACCACTCGAGTTTGACCACGGAGGTCGCCAAATACGAACATGATGTGAACACAGAGTAGGTAATTACCTAGATATAACACAAACTTATTAGCTTTCTGCAGGGTTATTATTAATAATTATTATGTCAACAGGACATGGCTCTTCCAAAAAAACAAAACAAACTCGTAAACAAAATCAACAGGTCGCAACGATGGTGTTGTCTACTAAATGAGTTCACTCTGAGACAGACAGTCCCACGAGATCACATAATGGAGATACTCCATAATGCAAGCGCGACTCGGGGAAAACAGTCGCCAAATTACTTGCAAGTAGGCTATGCAGCCTCGCCTACGCCGAACCAGAGTGTGGCGACCCCCGAGAACCCATTGACCCACCTTCACCGTGCCCTTTTATGTATTCGACACGTCGCCGGTGGAAGGGGCGGCGGGAGGTCTAGCTATAATGGTCCTCGCTGCAGATGAGTCTCTGACCCCCACTGCTCTGATTACGACAAAGTACCTTCGGGTTTTTACGGCGGCGCGGCGGCGGGCGGCGGGCGCGGCGTCCGCCATTTTCGACAGTCTTTTGTTTTGTGTCACCGGGTTCAAATTAGTGTTGAAAAGATGGAATAGGAACCTACTTCTACTTACTACTCGTAACCTTCATATTTAGCAGTTAATATATTTATTGTTATCAAAAAGTTAGTAGGTAAGTAGGTATAATAACATTGTTTGTTCTCATAATAATACTTACATATTTATTTTGCGTTTTTTTACGTAGTGTACTCGGCGTTCATACACGTATTTAGAAACATAAATGAAATAATTATTATTTTTATATTGGTTTAGGTTAAATGGGAACAAATTACTGCCAGGAAAATAAATATGTAGTAAACTTTAAAAAATCTAATTTTTCGAGTTCGTTTTACATTTAGGAACCCTTTGCAAATTAACGGATCACAAAGAGAGTCATCATTTTCATAATAAAGTGTTTCATTTCCATCAATAGTAATTGGTAAGTAGTATGCAAACCGCAGGGCGCGCGGAAGTGAGTCGGCTTTGTTTAGACATTCCAACAGAAGAGGACCTATTAGCGGTTTATCTTTGTGTAATTAATTAATTGTATTGTAATTGTGAGTCATAAATTCGCGCAGTTTTGGTAGATAAGGAATGGAAATACAGTTTTTGGGTTAAGTAGTCAACCGGAAAACCAGTTTAGTCATAATAACTGTGTCCGCCTGTCTGCCACAGACCTTTTAAGAGCCCTATCACATCTCGACTGTGATTTTTGCGTGAAAAAGCCAATTTTGGCGTTCTTGATCCCAGAAACAAAAATACATTAACAATTTTGAATTATTGAATAGTATAATAGCTATTAGCATAGTTCGTAGCGGCCTCGCTTTTTGTAAATTTTACTTAACTTTTTAATTAAACCGACATTGCAGATAAAGATTTTCATAAAACGCGCGAAGGCACTTTTGTAACTCCTAGATATACTGTTCTAAAAATGAAATAAAAAAATTAGAATGTTATCTCTTATATAGTCGTATAGTTCGTAGCGGCCTCGGATTTTTTAGTAATCATTGATTTTATATAAAAAAAACATCTTATTTTAAAGCAAAAAACATCGAAAAGTTAACTGTGAATTTCTCCTATCTACGAGAATATTATTGAGCAAAATTTATACCAGAATAATTGTTACTTCATGAGGAATATAGATTTGATAATGAATTTAATACTTATCCTATTTCGATAAAAACGATCAATACAACTGCAAAATTACTACACAATGCGATGCGCCGGCCGTCCGAACTCAGCTTATTCTCGCAGAGTGGAGATTTGTAATATTAAGCATGAATTTATTATCCTATTTCGCTAAAAACGATAAATACAACTGGAAAATTACTACCAAATGCAAAAGTGGGCATTATTCGCAAAAATCATAGTCGAGATGCAATGGCCTCATAAGTAAGTACCTACCTAGCTACTTCCAGACTACGAAAAACGCTAAGTTAAAACTCTTTTTGCTACGAATATGAATACAACGCCAACAAAATCATTATATGGTTTATAATTTAAAAAAAAATTTTAGTTCTATGTGTTGCGGTATTTTAGTCTATATCTATATTAAGAAGTACATGGGCCATTCTCAAAAAATGACTTAAAATTACTTAAGTATTAAAAAAAAATTTTTTTTTTGATATGATCCAAAATGGTCTCAAATGAAAGGTAACATATCCTACAATGTGTGCCAATTACGAGCCTAGCTATTTTCAGGCGAAATAAAGGAAAAACAATTGGCTTCCGCGGAAGTGACACTGATCCATGGCAGTGACATATTTTTACAATTTTATTGAAGTAATGTTGGATAAAACTTATTCTTTGCAACCTGTGTCAAAAATATTTACATCAAATTCGATCAAATCTCCGAAGGGTTAGTCAGAGACTAGGCAATGAGGACAGCAGAAGCAGTCCACTACCATAGTCTACTTTTCACCAAATAGCGACTGCACAATATTTACTCAGCGTGACAGGTGGTGAGCCCATCGCCGCCCTATGCTGTTGTATGTATGTCAGTCTTTAGTCCGTTAGTCGCCTTTTACGACACCCAAGGGGTGTTTACTTCATGACCTATTTCATTTATAAGTACCTATATTAGCGGCCTGCCCGCACTTCAACCACATATGTGCTTCAACATCCCGTACACCTTGACCAACTTGCAAAAAAATTACCTATTTGAAACAAACCTTGTGCAACCGTTCTGAAGTGACGCGCGAACATTATCTGAAAATGAATTTTATAATACAGGTAACAGATAGATTATAATGCTTTCTAAACGGCAGCGCCAACAGCACTCATTGATCCATCCAAATAAACACTCCCAAGGCGTCGAATTGTAACAAAAACAAACTGGCCGAAAAATGTCGGTGGTAAAACAGTGTAGCACGTATCATACGGCCGCCGCCGGTGTGGGGCGAGGCTGGCGTCTAGGGGTCGTCTGGGCACGGCCGCGACCTACATGCCCCATCCCTGACCCCGCCTGCCCCCGCCTGTCCCCGCACGCCCCGCGGGGGACTGATGACGCGCTTCGTCTGCCCCCAGCACCCCACCCTGCTTACCCTGCCTGCCACCTGCATTACGTAAGATGAATGTGTTTTGCGGATAGCGAAGTGGTTTAATGTATGTATGGTAACAGGTTTTTACCATTTTGGTAGGTTAGTATAAGAGAGATGAGCAAATGAGCTGTTTCATAATAATAGTGATATGAATTTTGCCGTCTCAAAAATTAAAGTATCGATTTCGCTGGCTCGTTGTAACGGAGTTTTACCTTTTGTACCACAAAGGCGAGGTTGTTATTCTATGTCACGGATTTAGAAAAGAGCCGTTATGTTAATTAAATAAGTTTTTATAGTCGAGTACGGTTTATTCTACATTTCACAGATTCTACTTTTGACAGATTCTACACATGACAGATTCTATATATGACAGAATATCTAGCTGCCTTACTCCTGTAGGTCACGTGCGTGATAGGTTAGAAATTTAAGACAATCGCGAAGCGCGCAGCGTAGCAATTGTCTTGAATTTAGAGGTAATTTTTTTATTAGACAGCAGAAATACTTGCTGCCCTACCCCTGTAGGTCACGCTGTCATAAATAGAATCGGTCCATTGTAGAATCTGTCAAAACTAGACTATGATGTCAAAAATAGAATCTGTCAAAAGTAGACTAAACGTCAAGTAAGTACTTTATGAAAGTCAGAGTTGGTAAAAATCACAGAACAATTTATTCTAGCGAGATAAAAATACATATACTTACATAATAATAGAAGATCGAGTACCTGTAGACTCTAGGGTGCTCCACCTCTAGACTTCCGCCTTACATACTTAAAACGTTTTAGGACACCCTGTAGACCTACTGATAACAGTGTCAATGCTACTCAACAATAAGGACACGTGGATTTCCTGCCAATTCGATAACATATATTATAGATAACCGTCACCAATCTTATTCCATTAATTCCGAGTGCAATAATAATATCATAGTCGCTCTATCTAGCTAGGTATAATTATGTTTTGCGTTGTTTACCAGAAGATAAATCGTTGACGTCAGGGAAGGTCACGTCTATTGGACATTCACGCGAAAACATCTTGGCATTTGGCATAGAATGCCTGTCAGAAACTCGGAGCCATGCAAAACAGTTTGAAATGAATACATTTTCTGAATTATTTTAACAAATACAAAGCTCTTTCTTTGTTTGCAGTCCTTAAAACGTCTTTTATCAATTACGAATTGTATTGCAAATTCTTACAAGTATAGGCATGCTTCAGTGTGTCAGGTCAGCTTGAAGATAAACCCAGCGACTTGCAATTACCCACCCTTGTGTAATATTTACTAATAGTGATATTCCATTTCCATTATAAAAGTATGTATTCTCCACATTCCAGGTGGTGGAAACAGTCGTATGCAAGCCGGAGCCGCCCGAGTCGCCGCCGAAGAAGGCACGCTCCGAGGAGTACGGATATGCCCTATACCTGGACCACTACGCGCACCTGCAGTACCGGTCGCTGTCCGCCTTTCGGCCGTGGGGCAAGCGGGAGCCAGTATTGCAAAACCCCGAGCGGGTGGTCCGCGTTGCGCACTGCACCAGCTTTGAGCGTGACTACCAGCCCAATGTCGCCCTGAAGCCGCTCACGCCGCCCGTCGATGACGTCACGTCTTCCACCTCCCCGCCCCCGACCGAGCCCGAGCTCGCTGCGAGGCTCCTCGATGCAGAAGCAAGGCTCGCCGAGCGCGCCCGCCTGCTCGACGAGAGAGAAGCGGAGCTCGCGCGACGAGAGGCACACCTCGACGAGAGAGAAGCTGAGTTGGCGCGACGAGAGCTGGTCATCGACGAGAAGCCTAAGATGGCCACCGCGCCCCCCAAACAGGAAGACGGCGAGCCGCCGTGTTGACCGGCCAGCGTCATCACCAGGCTGTACAATTCGCTATGAACGCTCAGTGACATTGCGTCTTCAGAGTACAAAAGTTTGAAAACCGAACGTCTCGTCTATAGTTTGGAAACGAGGCACAGTGTATAATAATTAAGAAGAAAATACATCCTTCTCCGAACGTTTGGGATGATGCCCGTCTATCGATGAGTTGTACTAAAATTCTATTTATACTCTTATACTTGCTTAATCGAACATTATTTACGTGGTGATCCCCCGAGTCAGCTGTACGACAGCACTGGACTAACTGGACGTCATCGTCACTCAGCCCGACACAGAGCTAACCACAACACAGTAGCCGGAAGCAAATACAATAGATGTACATAATCATATCAAGTACAGTTTTATGAAATAATTGTTTTGTACATTATACAGTTTTCTCGTAGTCTCTTTAACGTGTGCCATTCTGAAGGTACCTCTGTTACCTTTCCAAATAACCTCAGTCTGTGCTTTTTCAATAATTAACAAAATACTCACAATAATATACATAATGAAATAGTTATATACATTTTTACAATAATAAGCATAATTTATACAGGGTTATTTTTAAGTTTTTAATTGCGAATTGTACATACAGATAAGCCTTGATATTTTAGATTCGTTTTCCCTCCCTCTCTCTCTAAACTCAAAATAGTTGGTGAAATATGCCGATTTGTTTGAAAGAGTGCAGCTGCCTCACCACCTTTCCTGGTTAAATTATTTAGATTGTAGGGTTAATAGTCTGTATATAACCTCAACCATACCAAAAATAAATACACACGTAAACACAATAATAGCCTCAGATGCCCGTATTTCGTTCACTTAAGTTTTATAAAGATTGTCAAATACTTTTCAAGTAATGTCCACAGTTCAAAAGAGACCTTTAAGAAATATCTATTTTACAACAATTATGCTGTGAAACTTGTGGCTGTTTCTGTAAACTATTTAATTCGAAGTTATGAAGTATTTTATGCTTATCAGATGGGATTTATACAAATGTATTTTACAAAGCAAAATTCGGATCCCTACTTTTTAATTTTGATAAATGTAAGTGAGACAGCAATCTAAGAAACATAAAATGTATTTTCTATTGATTAAAAAGGAAGTGTTAATTGTCATGGCTGACAAATTTTAAAATAAGGGGTTTATCCCACATTCTACCTCATTGTAAATAATTTAAAAAAATATTTGGCTAAATTAAGAAATTTTGTATAAGCTGACATTAATTTAGATTTCCATATTCGATTGTTTGAAGCAATAATTTCGATTGTGTAAAATACAATTTTACGTCACTGCCTGAAGTCGTTGTTTATGATTTTGTTTTTATCGTGCCGTGGCTAGGAATTTTAATACCACGCTGGATGTTGTACCTAGATTAAAAATTATATGTGTCGTAGATATGGGAAACACGAGCGTTTATTCAACGTACAATTCTAAATGAGAAGTACTGGAAAATTTCTACACTGCCATCTTTTCTATGTTTTACGTCGCTCTATGTCATCTTATTAAATTACTGTTATTTTGATGAATGAACTTTATTATAAAATTTACTATTCACGCTTCGTGGTAATTGATTTTCTTTATATTAACGAATGTTTAATTCAGTGAAACATTTGAGTCTAAATAGCTTTTTTCAAACGAGTGCGTCTTCTGTTGTGTTGTCTCTAACTTCGAAAGAGCAACATTAAATTCTCCTTTGACGATACTTTTCTTCACCATTTTGTTCGATTTTGAAATAAGTAAGGTTATATCTCTGCAGCATATTTATTTAGGCATAACACGTCGATTAATTTATTAAATGATAATACTTAACGGTTTAAAGTGAAAAGGCGTTGCGGTGTCAGCCTTTGCCAGTAACTGTGCATTTTCGTTTGTTGCATGTAGTTTAGTGACTGAGCAACTTCTTAGTAGTGTGTCGGTGGACACATTTCGGATGGTGACATTCGATGTGATTTCGTGTGATTCTCATAGCAGTCTATAGCTTAGGAGCCCGTCACAATAACGTTGGCGCCAAAACTTTTCGTTTGTAATCGAGTGCCGGGGATAATTAGCTTCGTAGCGGTCCCTTGTTACGGGGTTACTGCGTATTTATTACTGAACGAGGTAGCAGCTAAAATTTTACATTAAAATTGTATTTTAGATACAAAGTGTTGCTCCCAGCCCGGTCGCCCCGGGCAAAAAGCGCAATAAAATTGTGAATCTATTGTGAAATGTGATTTCACGGTGCGTGTGACCGTTCGATCTTTTGGCAAAGCTCAAATTTTAGAGAAAATATGTTTGTTTCTTTTCATTATTTTCCCTTTCAAAGAGTGCTATGTTACATCGTATTTAAGTAATGTTATAAGTTTTCAGTTCTAGGTTAGGTTATATCTCTAGTCAGAGACTTTTTGAGAAATAAAATTACCATTTACTTATTAATATATTATTGAAATAGGTACCTACCAAATGCGAAGGTTTTTGGGACGCGCGCGCGGCGGGCGCAGTGGTAGCCGTATTTTAATATACCTGTAGCGTAGATACCCGGGGCATGAGCTGCATGTCCATATTATAATAATAAGTTCTATGATTATTATACAATACTTATGTATTATTCTGAAACTTTTCTATCAGTACTGTTTGTTGAATACGTATTTTGGTGCTATGATGTTTTCGGCTTGGCTAACTTAGTGTTTAATTGTAAGTATATAATATTTTAGTAATTTGTCGGTAACTATTTTTTGTTTTACTGAAATTTGTTTTAAACTTAAATTATTGTTTGACATTATTGAAAAAGAAAACTTATGTGTTTTAGTTTGCGGGCGACAAAACGATGGCTTAGCCATTTATTTAAAATAACGCTTTAATTATTAGCGTAGGCTATTAATAGTTTTATATATTTGTATATATCGTGGTGTTGGTAGAAAAGTTTCATGACGACGTGGTCTCTCACTGTCTTTTTCGGAATATATAAATGGTGCTAAATAAATACCTGACAAATGTACTTGGTTTTCTTTTTAAATCTTTGAAAACATACTCGGTAGGTTGTATTCTTTCTAATGATGAGATAGAGTTTATGAATTATATTTTGAGATATAGATTTAGAGACAGTGAGAGAGCAATGTAAATACAGTTTTGTTTTTTACAATATGGTACGATAGCGCGCTTCTCGACGCGCTAGTAATGATTCATTGCACGCAACAAGGTGTCTCAAATAGAAATCTTTATAATGTTGCTATTTTAAGCTGTTTGAGGATTTGCTAAAGTATTTTTGTGAACAGCTAAATAATTATGTACCTACTTGGTAAGGGTATTGATGATTCGAAATTGATATTTTTACACTTACCCATGTAAGTATATTGCTTCTAAATTCTAAAGTTGACGCGAACGTTACACATTGAAATGAAACGTTTTATAATCAGATCTATTATTTTTTGTTTTATCCTGATGTTTGTCTGAGTCTTACTGTGAGCAGTCACACACCAGGCAAAGGATTAGAAACGGCATAGGTAATTGATAAACGCGGATAGATCTGTATAGGTACCTAAAGTGTTTTATCTTTAAATCTTCTTTATATGCTGAATTTCTGGCTTGGTTTTTTTAAATTAATTTTCAACCACCTATTGATAGGAGACTCTAACGTTGCGTGCTTGGTGATAAGCCAGGGTATAACACATACTCCTGTGATCTCAATGTATGTTTGTCAATAATAGACCCTGCGTGGCGATGTGTTAGGATCACATTCAATTGAGCATCAGCTTCATTTGACAGATCTGCCTATTCAGTCAATTTGTACATTTATGACAAGGATAATCGATCGAGATCTAGATATTTTTGACTAGGTACTTCAATCTTTTAACAACACTGTCAACATGTTTGATTTTAGCAAAACAGACGTAAAATTTATTTACTCTATAATCAAAACTCATCATTTTTTTGACCATTTTGTATTGCTTATATGCTTGGATCTATTCGATGCTGTCTGTTAATCTGTCAGAGGAAGCATGTGCTCGCTCAGTCTGTGTGGGTTACGCATTCGCCCAAACGTTTAGAAACGTGTTGTGATAGTCGCAAAACTACGCCGTATGATGACTGCTAATTTGTAATCTTTTCCGATGCATTTAAATTGTTCTTAAACGTTACTGCCGTCTTAAGAGGTTGGAGCTTATGAAGGTTGTAGATATATTAAAGTATAATATTGCATATTAAGTTACATAGGTACTTTCATTTGTTTACCTAGATTTTTAAACCACGGTTGAACATTTAAAAAACTTCTTGTAAGTTATGCTCCATGAACAAAGGAATTTTTATATTTGCTTAGCAAAACGCCAGAAAAGCCATGTCTCTATGCGTTTTTATTCAACTTCTTTCGCTATAGCACGAATAGATACGTAATAGCTAAAAATATAGGCTATTTATGTTTTACAAGTAAGTATAGTAATGTGATGTTATGGTCTGGATATTTCAAAACTTTCAGACAAGTAGAGTTTTAATTATCACTTAAAATCTGGGCATACTTACCTATAACAATTACCTAATTAACTTGTTCTTCTCAACATTATGGGTTTTAGGTTTTGGCCGTTATGAAACATTTTGACCTAAATAATAAACGTTGTTGTACTTAGGTAATGCCTTGTGCCAACCAATAAACAGTTGGAAGTCCGAATGACGGCAGTAACGTCAGTCTTTAACTTTAAATGTCAAAATCTCTGATCAGAAATGTTTACCTACACCTACCTAGTAGGTAGGTACGTAAGAACATACATTATGTAAAAATTTCGCATCACGTTAAGTAAGACATAAATCATTTATAAGTATTTTGATTGTATATTCGAGTTTAAAAATACGTGAGAATAATACGGTGTCATAATAGTAATTCATATAGGACACAGAGTCTGTCTCTCGGTTTTATCGCTCTATGATGATAATCAATAATAACAAAGCGACAATAGGTATCTACATTATACTGTTAAGATTTAATTAAACGCGTCAGTACGTCTGTACATACCTACGTAGACATAAAAATATTTAGTTATTTAAGTGTTTATAATTTTCTATTCTCAGACAATTTAAATACTTATAAAGATAAAATACACTGTAAATTGTTATCGCAATCGGAAATCTTTCAGGGCTTGGAGATAATTAAACTAACTGCCCCTGGTAAAATATTATAGAATTTAAAAAAATAAAAATGGATGTCAATGAATATTGGTTTCAAAATTCCCATCCCAATTCTAGTTGCTGTCAGACAACTTACATAACCTTTCTGTTTACCGATTTTATTAAGTATCTTAGTTGTTGTCTTCCTCCATCTATTGACATCTTGCATTTCAGTTCCTTGCTACTCATTATATTTATAGTTCTCGCAATACTTATATTTGGAGACATTTATGTAAGTATAGGTACATACTTTACACTTGACAAGTACCTATATAAACTCTTTTCCACTTATTTTAACTAGATACTTACGTGAAAGAGAGTCCGATTACCTATAGTGCTATAGTTTTGATTTTAAGTTGTTCCCCCGTCTGACATACCTAATCAATCACACTTGATTTTCTCTCAAGCCTTTTCGTCGTCCAAAGGAAAAATCGTATTTAATTACCCTTATTTAATTTTACAAGCAATAATTGATCCTTGAGCATCAGTAAAGTTCCATTTACCAGGTTATTCTATTGCTGAAACAACATATAGATCATAGGGCCTAGCCAAGTGACATGAACGCTTGTAGAATAGAATGGTTATTGTATGGGATTGACTTATTAGTCATTTCTGCTTCGTCTTAAGCGAACTTTAAATTGGTTGATTTGATTGGTACATTTCTATTTGTAATGTTTTGTTGTCAACTACCCTATTGACTACGGTAATCGCTCACCATCAGCCTGCCTGATCTTTATGATTGCTACCTTAGTCTATGAAATCGTTGACCTTAGTGGTAGGTATTTAAAACATGGTTGATTTCTTTTCAATTTCGACATAGGTTCTTGTGTTCGAGCAGTAGAGTATCCTGTCACAAGTAAGATTACTGATTGTAAAGGACCTTAAAATAATATGTTTTCTAGTCTTACCACTCTTCTTCTGAATAAAATATAAACCTATGATTTGTATCGCGTATCATACCTAGTTATTTTGCGACTTCATGCAATCGTTTTCATAAACCAGCTTTGTTATGACTTGTGTGTTTATATCAGAATTAAGGTTTTTTTGCTGTTCAAACTCTTGAATCCAAGGGAGCATTCCGTATTGAGAGTTCTTTGGATTATTCAAAAATTAAATATGATAAAAACAGATTGTATAATGTTGTACCTGATAGATTAGACATTTTAAGATTATACTAAAATAAATGAATAATGTTCTGTTATGCACACACATGCTCGTAACGTGTGGTATCGAAGTGTGTTATTAAATTGAAAATAAAAGCTTATAAGTACCTTGTGGAGCAATAAAATGAAATTATTTCCAAAAACGAGTGTTTTATTTTCTCTTACCCATAGTCATTTTAATATGTTGGAGTGCCACAAGGAATGAAACTTGGTAAAGGTACGTTGTACAATTTGACTGCCTTCGAAGTCTACTGATTCGTGTGGCTCATCCTGGCTTGCCTGCCATAACCAAATCAGATCTTCGCTGCGAAAAGTAGTTTTCGAGATAGGTACAAGGTGGACACACCAGGATGAGCCCTCACTCTGGCATGGCCACCTATGACCCCTTATAACTTTTGAAATGTAGACCGACAAACTCTAATATTTGGCGACATAGGTACAATCTATAACCCAAGCGGCGACCTCTCTTTAGAGCTCTCCTTTACCCATTTCAGTGGACCTCAGCATTCTTGGCATGGACATCGGCCAGGAACTGAATCCAAAATGCTACATCGAGAGTGTTATTTTGACTGCCTCCCGTAAGTTGGGTATTCTCAATAAGGTGAGGCGGTTTTTCACTCCCGAGCAGCGCTGTTTGCTGTACAAGACTCAGGTGCGATCGAGTATGGAGTATTGTTCCCATCTATGGGACGGCTCCGCTAAATACCTCCTCGATGCACTTGATAGAGTGCAAAGGCGAGCGGTACGCATTATTGGAGATGCTGAGGTTACAGCCTCTCTTGAGGACCTCCAGGTGCGTAGAGACATTGCTTCTCTCAGTGTCTTCTACCGAAATTACTACGGAGAGTGTTCTGAAGAACTTTTTGATCTAATCCCGCCCTCTCCTTTCCTGTCCCGGATTACACGTGCTGGTCTTAGGAACCACCATCATACTGTGCAGAATATCAGCACTCGTACCAAAAAATTTGGCAAGTCGTTCCTCTGTAAGACTATTCGGCTTTGGAATTCTCTGCCGGCGCATGTGTTTCCCAGTTCCTATAATCCCGGGTCTTTTAAACGGGGCGTGAAACGGCATTTATGCAGGCCGTCATGAATGTGTGCGCTTGTTACCGTGCTTGTTCCACGGTGGGGAGCGCTCTCATTATTTGGGACTACATCGGCTGCTTACCATCAGGCAGGATGTAGTCACTATGACGTGTCACATTAAAAAAAGACAACCTGTGTGGCACCGCACCGAGACCGGAGCAAACCATCTGCTGCGTCCAGCCAGCCACGGCGACGACCGACGCTGCTGTACCTAAGTGTCCCGTCTTCATTACCTACTCTACGAAGGCAGAGGAGATCGTAGAGTGTACGTGCGAGTGAAGTCCAAGTTCTGTCTGAGAGTCGAGTGGTTGGAGTCGCGCCACAATGTAAGTAAACTTTAATTCATTTGTGGTGAGAGTCCCGACCGACCATATGTTGACCTTTTTTTCTTTGTTTTAGTCGGAGAAAATGCTTCTCTGCACTGGCATGAGGCCTCGAGAGAAACGTGAGACACCCCATGCACTGTCCAGGGCTGGAATCCATGTGTCCCCACCCGCCCCCCTAAGGGAAACGGGTGAGTAAGGACACACAGGCCCGACCTGGTAAAAGAACCGACACCTTCCTTCAGAAGCGCGACGCGGCGCCGCGGTACCGCATAACTACGCCCCGCGAAACGCCGCAACGCTACGGACCCAGTTTTACCTGGGTCCCCTGCCCCAGAGGAGCAGCCTGGTAGGTAGGTTCAGGCTGCTCCCAAACGGGAGGAGGGCTTGTGCAATGCAGCCTAGTGCTCCTCAACACTAGGCCGCGGCCCTCCTAGAGGGGGGGGGAGGTTTCCCTCGACCCCCCCCCCCCCTCCGCTTCTTCCCTGTGTGGGACCACGGCCCCACACGTGAGACCGCGGTCCCACGCAGGGAACAAACCATCTGTTGACCTGCATGAAACAGGACTATCGGCCGAAAGGTGTCATGTTTCGACAGCGCGCGGCGTCACGCGCACGTGTTGCCGTCACACTGTAGCATTTTGAGTTGGGTGATTGTAGGGCCCCCGTCCACTTTTTAGTTGGCCAACCGTGAGGCTTGTCATTGTCACCCCTAAAAATAGTAGTACCAAACCAAGTAGGATCATCGTTGGGCTTAATATAATTTTCTACGCTGAACCAACCACGTGGAAGAGGCCCAAAAGTTAGCTTAGCTTTACGTTGGATTCTCAGTCATAAAACAAGGAGGCCCAATGATGGCAATTAACAACATTTACAGCATAAAGTCTTTTTTTCTTGAGTTGATGCCGGGTCCACCCGTGATGAGAGTGGAGCGAGCCCTGAACATCTCGTCGTAATTAAAAAATCATCAGTGAAAAAAACTTTCAGATATTACGCTGAAAAGAACAACAGTATCAGATACTCATCATACTACTTACTACACTATGCTATCATAGCTTAGCCAAAAGGCCGAGGCCGAAAGCGATTTCAAAATAGGGTGGACTGGCCTTGTTATACTTAGCGCTTAAAAATCTTGTCACCGCCATTCAGAAATTGTATACGCGGGTACAGCGCCATCTAGTAAAACATTTTTGAACTACAGACACAAGCTGGCTTGTAGTGTTTATTTAAAAAAGAATCAATTCGAATAAAAATTTTCGAGTTCCATTTCCATCACTTGTTGCCAATATTGCCGGCAAACAAAAATAATTTTTGCCAGGTACTGTGCTTATTAGTAGGTACCATTTAAAGAAAATATACACTACCGCCTGTGTATAATCTTTGTCATTTACAAACAAAAGTACCTAGTAGATAAGTAAGTACCTACAAAAAAGAAACTAAGTAGGTAGTCAACTAACTTATTACCTACATTGAGTTATTATGTACTACGTACTAGAGAAGACATCTCCACTAGATTGTTTGTAACACGCGTTAGAGCCAGCTCGCTCCAACTGTAGTAGTCTGTGGCAGGCGCTAGACGCAATAATACGTGTGTATTCTGTGTTCTATTTTATCAAAATATACCTTTATGTGTGCTGAACAACTCAAGAAATACAAATAAAACCAAAGGAATCACTTTTCACCTGGAAATACGTACTAAATTATCGATGTAACATGCATTTGACTAATTATTTTATCAAATCGCCGAGACATTAAGCGGCGGCCATGTTTCGGTAAAATGCATATAGAGTAACAATATTTCTGTTTTGTGCAGAAGTGACACTTTTAACGCTTTATGTAAAATAATTACTAGGGTTAAGATTATGGTGGCAGTTTGATAGGGGATTTTGTTATAATTAATAAACTTACCTAAAATACTTTTTTATTAATGAACTTGACCGTTTTTTTCGAGATCATTAGATATATTAATAAATATTAGATATTTACCTTCGGGGTATCACAGGATTCACGCGGCGTGGAAAATAACTTTATTCTTTAGCTCCGATGCATCGTTTCTGTAATATTTTTATTTGTATTTTATTACCTACTACCTAGGCAGAAGAAATAGTACGTATGTATATAAATGTATTTGGTCATAAATAAACACAAAGAGTTTCTTTCATTTTATCAAACCATAGTATTATCTGTGGTTTAATCTGAAATAATAAAATGTAATAAAGATTGAATTCTAATTAAAGGTAGGTAGAAAACATGCACAACAACTATGTCCGTTCTGCAGTGTAAAATCTATTATCTGTTGCACTACGTTGAATTATGGTTGAACAAAACGCGTAAGCGCGCCGTGCAAATGGCGGCGCTTTTGAACTTTTGGCCGCGAGAAAAAAACACTCTAGAAGCGGTCTAGCGCTGTTAATTGTATATGGTTAAAGAGTAATATGTTGTCAAATAATACACAATTTCACTCCCATTGTCTGTCACGAAAACACGTAGAGGTTACTAATCATTAAGGTGCAATAAACTAGGAAGACCAGTTTAGTCTTTACCTGCTACACCTTGTTTAGTCACCTAGTATTATCTTAATTAATGGCTATCGCGTGTAGCATTAAGCCAATTTCAAGTGTTTAATTTTTTTTAAAGTTTATTTATTATTGTACGGTAGATAGAAATAAAATGGAGTCTCTCAACACGTTCTTGCTAAAAGAACATGGGAGAAACGCTGTTTAGTCACTTCCCAGCGATTACGTTGCCTATATTGTTGCGTTGTTTAATAGCGCTAAACTCGACGAGCATTCAGTCAGGATATCGGACCTTGAACGTAAAATGGATGATATTCAAGGTTTGCAATCTTCAATTAGTTCCTCAGCTAGTGATGTCGCCACCCTTAGAAAAGATCTAGCAGCTAAGGAGCAGTGGGCAAGACTAAATAGCGTGGAAGTGAAGGGTATACCTATAAAGACTGGAGAAAACCTGTTTTCCATTGCTGAAGCTCTGACCAAGGTAGTGGGCTACAGCTTCCCTAAAGCGCAGATAAATTATAGAGCAAGAGTACCTGTCCATAATTCTAAGGATAAAAGTATAATTATTAACTTTATCAACCGCTACATCAAGGAGGAGTTTATTGCAGCGGCACGAGTAAAGAAAAGGTTGACTGCTGCTGACATTGGTTTTGTTTTATTACATTGTTTAGTCGATCTGTTTTTAACATTGATATTTTTAATCTTTAAGTTTTATTACTCGCTTTGCAGTTTTTATTTGGTAATTTTAAGGTATGTTTTATCTATTTTTCTAGTCTTAATCACTGAAATTGTTATATTTCTTTCTAACTACAAAGGGTTCACGATGTATGCTTTACCTAACTCGCTAATACCTCGCTATTGTTTACAAGCCGCATTTCTAAATTATTTTAAACCGGTTTGCTGTACCGTGCATGTGCAGCACAGTGTCGCGCCCTTATTTGTTTCTTTCATACTGCTGATTTCCCGATTTGAATGCTTGCTCGCTCGCACCTATGCCTTGTTCGCTTGACTATTATTTTGCTTAAAATCCATGCATGCTTATAAGATTATCTTGCGCTTGCGTAATATTGTTTCATATTATTGGCTGTCCGCTAGTAGTCTAGAACTTCGTATTCTTTGTATTTTTATGTTTTTATTGTGTTATTGTTTTTTAGCTTTTGTTAATGGATAGTACAACTAAAAGAAATAATAAATATAGTGTTTATTATCAAAACGCACGGGGCTTGCGTACTAAGACATCACAATTTTATCGTAACCTACGAGGCTGTGACTATGACATTGTTCTTATAACCGAGACATGGTTATTGGACGGCATTAAAGACACTGAGCTATTTGATGGTCGTTATGTCGTTTGGCGACGTGATCGTAATTATGCCGCAACAGGTCAGATGTATGGAGGTGGCGTACTCATAGCAACACATCGAGATCTAGCAGTCCAAGCGCAGCCTACATTTCACTCGAGCGCAGAGGATCTATGGTTGGCATTAACGCTTAAACAATATGGTAGTACTGCGCCTGTGAAATTACATGTCTGCGTTCTCTATTTATGTCATGAGAATCGAGGTTTTACCTTTTCCCAACAGTTATCGAACTATTTATCTAGACTGAACGATATAATTGCAATAAATCCAAATGATAAGTATCTTCTAGCAGGAGATTTTAATTTAAGTGGTATAGATTGGATCCCTAGTGCTAGTAACGACAATTCTTTTGAGCCATTTAACTTTAGAACCGCTGATGAAGTTCTATTGATTGACGAGATTGACACCCTTGGTCTTAAACAGTTTAATGGCATAAAAATCACTTATGGTAAGATCCTCGACCTCATATTCTCTAACGATAGTGTTTGTGTTAGTAGTTGCAGCGAAGACCCCCTTGTCTCTATTGACTTACATCACGGCGCTTTGTCTATTGTCCTTCACTTCGCGGACAGCTCTCTACTCAATCACGCTCCCCACGTTCAGCGTCTTTACAACAGGGGTGACTATGACTCGATAAACACAGAAATATCTAAAGTTCATTGGGATGATGAACTATCGTCGAAACCTTTAGAAGTTGCCGTTGAGTATTTTTATACTTTTATTGCCACATTAATTGAAAAGTTTGTACCTTTTAAAATGATTAGTTCTGATTGCTTTCCGAAATGGTACTCACCCGCTTTAAAAAAAGTTATTAAAGAAAAATATAAATATTTAAGGAAATTTAAAAATTATGGCAAGCGGTCGGATGAAGATACGTTTAAATTGTTGCGTGATCGAGTTAAAACACTAGAGAGATCCTATTACCATGTTAACTCTGTTGAGAACTCTTTGAGGGACAATCCAAAGAAATTTTGGTCTTTTGTCAAGGCTAAATCTAAAACCAATGCAATGCCGAGCAGTCTTAACTACGGAGATTCAGTATCTTACACGGGTCATTCCATATGTAACTCTTTCTCAGACTACTTCTGCTCCAACTTCTTGAACACTACTTCCTCGTCTACCTTGGATTTTTCCAGGTCTGTTGACCGGTCTTTCTCTGATATTACAAATGTCAGAATCAGTGTGGACGAAGTGGTGAAGCTGCTTCTTACCCTGGATCCATCCAAATCTGAAGGCCCAGACCTACTGCCATCTCGTTTCCTTATTAACTGTGCAAAGGGTACTATTGTTGGACGTCGATGCTGCGTACTGTAGGTATGTCGGTGTAACGCCCACTGGTGTCGGTACCGAGCTTCGTTGTGTTGTCTATAAGTCTTCGGTTCTTCAAATCAACTAGTAGGTTGTGATGTTTAAGGAAGTCTGCTCCGATTATCGGTTTTGTAACGTCGGCCACGATGAAACGCCATTTATAAGGTCTTCGTAGGTTGAGGTCCAATGTCATTGTTTTTTCACCGTAGGTTGGTATGATGGTGCTATTGGCGGCGTACAGGGTGAATTGAAGAGGTTTCGCAGATGTTCCTTTTCGCTTCGGCAGAACGGAGATGTTGGCGCCGGTGTCGATTAAAAACGATAATCTGGAGCTTTTGTCGGTGACGAATAGGCGGTATGACTTTGTTCCGACGACGTTGGGTTCCGCCTCTGCCAACGTGTTTGCTAGTTTTCCGATGTTTCTTCATTGTTGAAAGTACATGGTGTTGTGCAGCGTTTTGCATTTTTCCCAAAGCGACGATGATAGTAGCAAAACGGTGATGGCGTGGCAGAGCGAGAACGGGATGGTCCGTCGCGGTTGCGAGACGGAGACGGCGAACGGCTGGTATTTCTTTCTCTTGCATTTCGATGTGGATGTTGTTGTGCGTAGTGATAGCGTACATGTGGTCGTGGGCGAGGGTACGAGTAGTTGTTTCTAAATGCTCGGAGTTCTGCAACTTTTAAATGGAGTTTTCTTATCTCGTCGGCCAGGAACTGTATGTCGACGTGTTTTTCTTGCCGGGTTGATGACGAAACTGAAGCTATCGTGGAGACTTGACGATTTTGTTCCAGCATCTTGTCAGCAAGCTTGGCTAGCTCGTCCAGCGCTGTGTCGTTGCTAATCGCATCGCTAACGATCACCGAGTGCACGTGCGGTGGCAGGAGGTTCATCCACATCAATCGGAGTGTACTGTCAGGAACCTTGTTGCGTGCGAGGGTTCGCATGCGCCGTAACAACTGGCTCGGCTTCTGATCGCCTAGGTCCATGTCGGACAACAGCTTTTGTAGTTGCTTTCCATCCGATTCTTCATAGACAGAGATTAGTCGCTCTTTGATGATTGAGTAGTAGCGTTCGGCTGGCGGCTCGTAGAGTAGGTCGCATATTTGCTCTATGTCTTCTTTTTCGAGTTGTGCGATGACCATCTGCGCCTTTTGTGCTTCGCTTTTCTTTAGTTCGCTAGTTGCGGCTTCGAAACTTATAAACCAGAGACGCGGACGATCTCGCCAGAATGGTGGTACACGCATAGAGAGTGCAATGCCGGAGACTTCTTGCAGGTGTTGTGCTGGAGAGGTTGGTGCTGCTGGTTCTTCGTTAGCCATTTTCTTCTTTCTGGATTGTTCTGAGTAGGGTCTTCTGTGTTCTGACTGGGGTCACCACTTTAGCGAGTGGGGTTGAAGCGAAGCTTGGAGAGAAATTATACTCAGGATGGTCAGTCGTAGAATGGATACTTTATTTTAGTTAGTGATCATATATATTACAATTATTATATTTACAAACATAGGTTGCTTAACTTAGTCACTTACGCAAAAGAGAGAAGAACAACGGGTGTCTCATTCACACCCGCGGTCGCTATGCAACGCGGTGCGGGGAACACGCGGCGCGGGGCTTCGCGACGCGGGGAAAACTGGCGACGTTCGTTGCGCTCGGCCATTTCGACGGCCGACAGACCACGGAGCGGACGCAGTGAAGATGCGTGGCGTGCGGCGTGCGGCGATGGCGATAACGTGGCGCTGTTACGAGTGATGTGTACACGCAGCTGAGAATGGTGGCGAAGAATGAAGATGCTGTTTGCATGCTGACGAAGCTCCATTCCTATTTCATTACGACAGCCCTTTTCGGTGCTATGTTCCTGTTTCATATCGATCTATTCTTATTTCATTATGGCAGCTCTTTTCAGAGCTATGTCCCTGTTTCATATAGAAAAGGCTTCCGTCTGACATTCTATTAAATGGATTTGCTTTACGTCTTCTGTGCTTGTTATTGTGAGTGTGCGGCTACACTATTCCAATTTCAATTATTTATAAGAGATCTTTAAAGGAAGGAATTGTTCCTAATATATGGAAGCGCGCCTTCATCACACCGGTTCATAAAAAGGGTTCCAAAACAGATGTCACCAATTATCGGCCAATATCAAAACTTTGTATTGTATCTAAGGTCTTCGAAAAGATTGTTTATGGTCAAATCTACCCAGGACTGAAGCAGTCGCTTAGCACCGCTCAGCATGGATTCTTAAAGGGTCGTTCCACTGTTTCGAATCTAGTCTTATTGAATAGTTCACTTACTGAAGCCATGGATAATGGTTATCAGGTCGATGTTATTTATACTGATTACAGTAAGGCATTTGACAGAATCCAGCACAATTTACTCTTGGTCAAACTACAAAAAATTGGGATTTGTGGTGACCTACTGAGATGGTTTTCCTCTTACATCGATAATCGTTCGCAGGCAGTAGTCGTCAATAACTATATATCTGGATGGGTGGTGGTCCCCAGTGGAGTACCTCAAGGGTTCTTACTTGGCCCCCTCCTTTTTGTAATATTTGTAAATGACATCGAGCACTGCCTTCACTCATCCAGTTTGCTATGCTTTGCTGATGATATGAAAATATTTGCCACTATTTCATCAGAATCGGATGCTGTTTTGTTACAGGAGGACCTTTTCAGACTGAGTGTTTATTGTGCGGAGAACCACTTAGATTTAAACCCATCCAAGTGTAGCATTGTAACATTCAGCCGGAAACGCAATTTGGTATTGTTTGATTATACGCTAAAGGGAGTTAATCTGCAACGTGCAACTATTGTGCGAGACCTTGGTGTAGTCCACGACTCTAAGTTAGTATTTGACTCTCATATTAATAATATAATTTCCAAAGCGTCTAAGGCTCTCGGATTTGTCATGCGTAACTCTAAAGATTTTACTCAAGTTAAGACATTTAAAATTTTATACTGCACGTTCGTTCGTAGCATTCTGGAGTACGCGTCTCAAGTATGGAACCCGAGATATCAAACTTATATATCTCGAATTGAAAACATCCAGAAAAGATTTATCAAGTATCTCTGTTTTCGTCTCAAAGATCGGTACGACTCTGCGCAATACCCTAGTTTTTGCAAAAAACATCATCTACTTCCTTTAGAAATTCGCCGTGAAATTGCTGACATTACGTTTCTATTGAAAACCGCTTCGGGTTCCATCGACTGTCCTGATCTTCTGTCTCAGATTCAGATCACTCTCAGAGCACCTACAAAACTTCTTAGGTTCAGTCCACTAATATATTTGCCCCCATCTTCTTCCAACTATAGGCAGAACACGTATATTTGGCGAGTGAGTAATAGTTTTAATACAATAAGTAAAGAAATTGATATTGACCTTTTTAATACCAGTGTCGCAACGATAAGGCGTCTCATGAGCCAGTTATTTTTTGGAGGTTACATTGATGAGCAGTAGATAGTGATTAGTGAATAACCTCTGTACCTAATTGATTGAGTTTCTTGTAAGACTGTATCACAGTTTAAGCTACTCTATTTTTAACAGTGCGAACCTGTAATTGGCTTTCTGATTTTAACTATAAGATTCTACATTGCAACATAGCTGTTGGTTTTCCTATCAATAAATAAATAAATAAATAAATATTATTGTGAATAATAGGAGTCAAGGACATTTTTTTTCAAAGAGTCGTGTCCTAATTTCAAATAAAAATTGGAACGCGATTTTTTTATTTTATTTTATGGCTGTGAGTAATTAAACTAATATTCGTAAAATAAGTAATTCAGATGAAGCGCTCAGGACTCAAATACGATTTTTAATCTCATCTCAATAATGCTTGAAAAATTTGAGCATCTGAATATTTGATACTCAGTAATATTTTTACACGTACCTACTTAAATAAATATTTTTCCAAAATAATTGAAAAAGATTTTTGTTTTTGATTAATGTTTTATATTTTAGCGTTTTATTAACGCTTAAATATACTTAAGTAATTTTTTTTTAAAACACTGAAAAAAAGACGACAACCTCAGGCGGGAATCGAACCACGCACTTTCCGTATTCCGGGTGGAGATTTTTATAATTTTTATGAAATATTTATTAACTAAATTATTTACTTACTTTTATTTTTGGCATTAATTTACTTATTTTCATTTCTATATTACAATTACAACAATCAATAAATATAAAAACTAACATATTAGTTTTTAAACAACATTAACTTACAACTTTACAACTCTGTAATAAATCTGTATGAAGAGTGTGTCGCATCTGCGCTTAGACATTTCTATGACAACTAGGTATAGTGTGGCAACACTGCCAACTGTTGTGCTAAGCTCCCAATTTTTTTTGTTCAGAATATTAAATATCGGTTATAATTTACCTCGAAAGTGGTTTAAAAGTAAAGTGCAGTATCAAAAATAAGCGTGGTAATGTTATCTACGCTGTTTGCGGGCAGAAACTCTGGTGAATGGTTTGATTCGTATCGGAATTTTATACCCTCAGTTTGAAGTCATCAAGATTTAAAACAAAAGTACCCTCTTCCTTCAAAATATTGATCTGCCAAACTCAAATTGACAGCTGACATTTCCGTTTTGATTAGACGAGGGTTGCCAGCGCTGAAAGATTTACCCAGTATTCGGGACTTTTTGAAAAAGGAGTAGAACGCTGCTGTGTCACAGATAGAAGATAAAGAATATCACCTAAGATGCCATCCAACAAATGCGCCGGCTGCCAGGCAGCCCTTCATAGTCAAGAATTCTTGAAGTGTATAAAATATAAATGTCGTTACGACTTACCATGTACCAGCATTTCCAGCAAGCGTTTTAATATGATGACTACTGAAAACAAACTCGCGTGGATATGTACTATGTGCCGGAACAAGGAACCTAAGGCAGGGAACCTAAACACTCCCATTCGCCAACTATCTCCTGTGGCAAGTAGTTCAGAGGAGTCTCAGACACCTACATCTGCTAGTGATGTTTCTAATGTTACCCTGCGACGTAAAAAGGAGTGCTATCCACATGACAGTGCAACTGTTGTATCAAGTGATAATAGCGATATACAGAAGATAGTAAGGCAGGAAATGGCATCGATAAGTGAGGCTATAAAACGCGAAATCTCCACGTCAATAAGAGAGATCATAAGGGACTCAATCGCGGCGGAGTTGAAAGACCTGAAGGATAACATATTGAGTGTTCAGAGTTCCCTATCATTTTTTAACTCCCAGTACGAGGAGCTCAAAAAGAAAATCGACGAACAATCTGCTGTTTTAGTTAAAGTAAGAACGGAGAACGAAGACCTGCGAATTACTACGAAGGATCTAGTACTGCGACTGTCAGCGGTGGAGCAACACATGCGTGATAGTAACGTTTAGATCAATGGTATACCGGAGCATAAAAATGAGTTGCTGAGTGGGATAGTTATGCAACTTGCGAAAACAGTTGCGAGTCCTTTGCAAGACAGTGACATTCTTCATGTTACTCGGGTGGCTAAAATGGACAAATCCAATAATAGACCCCGCACAGTGGTCGCTAAATTTCGATCGACTCGTCTTCGTGATGCTTTTCTTGCTGCCACTGCTACCTATAATAGAAAAAATCCTAAAGAAAAATTGAACTCACATCATCTTGGATATACTGGCACTAGTAGCCAAGTATACGTCGCTGAGCACCTGGCGCCGTCCGGAAAAGCCCTGCATGCTGCTGCGAGGAAGAAAGCTAAAGAGTCTTTATACAAGTTTGTTTGGATACGTAATGGCCGCGTGTACGTCAGAAAGGATGAGACTACTCAAGCTATCTACATTCGTGATATAGACTGTCTTGGAAAAATAGCATAAGTTATCTCATAGTGTTAATTTCATTTCAGTGTCCTTTATCTAGTACTTCATACTGAAAACTGGTTCTCAATGGATATTTACTATCAAAATATTAGAGGTATTAGAACAAAAACTAATGAAGTATATAATAACATTATTTTAAGTAATTATAAAGTAATTGGCTTCACAGAGACCTGGCTCAACTCTAGTATAATGAATAGCGAATTCATTGACCCCCGCTATACTGTATACAGAAGGGACCGTATATGTTGTAAAGGTTCTAAGAAGGACGGTGGTGGAGTTTTATTGGCGGTTGCTTCTGACATTCCATCCGCAAGAATGCTAAGCTGGGAAAGTGATAATGAGGATTTGTGGGTTACAATAGATGTAGAAATTAATAACAAAATTAGAAAAGTGGCTATTTGTCTTGTGTATATACCACCGCCAGTCAAAATTGAACATATGACTGCATTTTTAGATAATGTTAACAGGGTACTTTGTAATACTGAGGATACTATTATTCTAGGCGACTTCAACTTGGGGTTTTTGAGCTGGTCTGGTGGCGCCAACAGTTTAACTATGACACCGACAAACTATAACAATAATCTAGGTTTTGCATTTGTTGATTTTGTTACCTTGAATAATTTGTCCCAATTGAATTATGTAACTAATGAGGACAACAGAATATTGGATCTAATTTTATGCAACTTACCTGGCTCACATGTGGAGGAACCGTTACAAGTACTCAGTAAAATTGACTTAAAACACCCTCCCCTACAATTAACGTTAAGATTTTGCAACACAACGTTTTTACCCACTAAAAATACAAACACACATAATTTTTTTAAAGCAGATTATAATGTTATTTCTCTTGAACTAAGTAAAGTTAACTGGCACGCAGAATTTGATGACGCGCAGGATGTAAATGTAATGTTATCAAAATTTTACTCAATATTAAGATGTATTATAAATAATAATGTCCCAAAACGCAACCCTAACACACGTAAATACCCAACCTGGTTTAGCAACGGCTTAATCCGTCGTCTCGCTGAAAAGAATAGCTGTAGGCGTAACTACAAAAAACATAGAAACCCACGCGATAAATATGAATTTGAATTACTTCGGGACCGCTGTCATAAGTTACTCGCTACGGACCTTGCCACTTATCAAAAAAACATAGAGAAGGACATTGTGAAAGATCCTAAGCATTTCTGGACTTATCTAAAAAGTAAACGTAATCATAAATCTGCAATACCGTCGACTATTCACTACGATAATAATGTAGCAAATACAGGCCTTGACATTGCACATTCATTTGCATCATATTTCTCTTTAGTGTACACAATAAATACGTCATAACAGTATGATGAATCTGCGACAACTGCCTCGAATAGACTTCTTTCATCGTTGCGCTTCAGTGAAAGAGAAATAGCTGAAAAGACTAAAAACATTGATATAGCAAAAGGGGCTGGACCAGACAACATTCCACCCATCTTTGTTAAACGGTGTAGCAAGGTACTATCTTTCCCCCTTAGTTTAATCTTTAATCGCTCTCTGCAATCCGGACAGTTTCCTGATGAATGGAAGAAGGCCCGAATTATTCCTGTATTCAAAAAAGGTGACATTGAAGACGTAAAAAATTACAGGCCCATATCCATACTCTCCTGCTTCTCTAAGCTTTTTGAATCTTAATTATGCCCTTCGTTGAATCACCACATCGACAGTCATATTACAACACACCAGCATGGCTTTAGGCGCGGTCGCTCCACGACTACAAACCTGGTATCCTTCGTTAACGACATATCTCAGAGTCTTGATAGGGGTCTGCAGGTGGATACAATCTACACAGATCTCAGTAGCGCTTTTGACAAAGTAGATCATTGTCTCCTCACCCAAAAACTTAGAGCAGTTGGCATACATGGGAATCTCTTGCGTTGGTTCTCCTCATATTTGAGTAATCGGTCGCAGTTTGTGGCTGTTGGTCATTTTGAGTCTGGTACTTACTATGCTCAGTCAGGCGTTCCGCAGGGTTCCCATTTAGGTCCAATCCTTTTTCTCATATTCATTAATGACTTAACAAATAAAATTCTACACTGCAAATTTTCCTTATACGCAGATGACTTAAAACTTTACAAAACAATAATATCAGCAAAGGATAATACCCTGCTTCAATCCGATCTGTTATATGTATCACAATGGTGCCACGACAATAACATGTTGCTTAATGTCGGGAAATGTCTACAAATAACTTTAACGCGAAAAAAGAAACCTCTCATTTTTAAGTACCATATAAATAATGAACTATTAACAACAGTGACTGAAGTAAGGGATTTAGGGGTTACAATTGACTATAAATTGCAATTAACTGCGCACATTGATAAGGTTGTAAAAAAATCCGCACAAATGCTTGGATTTTTAAGAAGGCAAAGCAAATCATTTCACAATTCAAAAACTAAAATTATTTTATACAACGCACTAGTGCGTAGTCACCTGGAATATGCTAGCTCGGTATGGAACCCAAGTTACAGCATTCACTCCCAGCGAATCGAGCGCATTCAACGTGCATTCACTCGGCATCTTGCGTTTACTTCCCAAGGGATATCTCACAGATCATCATACGATCAAAGATTGGAATTTTCAAGATGACTTCACTGTACAGCAGACGGGTGCTACTGGACATAACTTTTCTGTATAAAATTGTCAACTCCTACATCGATTGTAGTCAGATCCTAGCTGAGCTGTCACTCACTGTTCCTAGAACCACACCCAGGTACCCTCTAGCGAAAACTTTCTGCCCGCCTTTCAACAGAACCAACATAGGGTCAAACGCTCCAATAAGTAGAATAATAAGAGAGTTTAATAACATAAATAAAGCTACAAACATTGATTTATTTTACGACTCTCTCCACATTGTGAAAGGTAAGGTGCAAAATGCATAAAATACTTAAATATATATATCTTTTTTTATATAAGTACCTACTTTAACATATAATTTTTATTAATTTTATTTAATCAATTCAAATCAATTTGTTTATTTTATTTTAATCTATATAATTTTAATTTAATCTGTATAATTTAATTTAATTTAATCAGAGTAATTTAATTTAATCTGTTTAATAATTCTGTTCCATGAATGATGTGTACACCTATAAGTGGCAATTGTACTAGTACAAGTGCTGGAAATTTTTGAATATTATTGTTATGTACATTTTGCTGTTGGTGTTCCAATAAATAAATAAATAAAATAAATAAACTAGGTAAGCCCCGCACCACGGTACAAGTATCATTGTAGCTGTGCACAACTGCACATTTATTGTATGGGTCGTCTACTCTAGTATATTTACCTCAATGATTACCTATTCGTATTTTGAATTAAGTAAGCCAATAATGTAACAACGGAACGAATTCCTCGTTGATAAATCAACCGAAGAGCTAGTAGGCCTAAGTTTGTAGTAAATACAACACAAACATTGTTGGCTAGCCAACTGTTGAGATCGATGGCCTGCTGTCATGTGTTTGTGGAAAATATAACTTTTTTTCTATTGTGACACGTCATAGTGACTACATCCTGCCTGATGGTAAGCAGCCTTCTCACCGTGGAAATAGTAGAAGACACTCAGAGAAGCAATGTCTCTACGCAGCTGGAGGTCCTCAAGAGGGGCTGTAACCTCAGCATCTTCAATAATGCGTATCGCTCGCCTTTGCAGCACTGAAAAAAATAAAACGGGACTTTTAACTGTTGATGTACAGTAAAAAAAAAAACGGTTAAGTAAACTTATTTTTATGTTGACATAATTGATTACTGACAGTACTCTTAAATGGGCATATCCAGTAAAGAGCTAAACAGTTATTTCAATTGTATGAACATTAAAGTTCACTGAAACAAACAGTTACTTTTAAGTATTGCCCTTTTCAGAGCTTTACTGATATCGCAGCAGTTATTCTTACTGACTTCTAAACAGTTATTGTAGCATACAGTAATGAGTGAAACAGTAATTTCAATTGTTTGAACATTAACGTTTACTAAAACAAACAGTTTTTTTAGTATTGCCGAGTTCATGAGCTTTATTGATATCGTAGCAGTTACTTTTACTGTTTCTGAACAGTTTCTGTAGCATACAGTTAGGAGCTAAACAGTAAATAACAACTGTTTTTACAATAACGTTTACTGATACAAGCAGTTTCTTTCAAGTCTTGCTGTGTTCAGACTTTACTGATATTGTAGCAGTTACTTTTACTGCTTCTAAACAGTTTTTGTGGCAAACTGTTAGAAGCTAAACAGTAAAAATCAACTGTTTGAACATGTAACGTTTACTGATACAAGCAGTTTCTTTCAAGTATTGCGATGTTCGGGCTTTTCTGATATCAAAGCAGTTATTTAAACTGCTTTTGAACAGTTTCTTTAGCATACTGTAAGGAAATAAACAGTTAATATCAACTGTTTAAACATGAAACGTGCACTGATACAAGCCTTTTTTTTAAAAGTATTACTGAAATCAAAGCAGTTATTTTTACTGCTTCTGAACAGTTTCTGTAGCATACAGTAGGGAGCTAAATAGCTTAAATTAATTGTTGAACATGTAACGTTTACTAATACAAGCAGTTTGTTTTAAGTATTGCCGTGTTTAGGCTGTACTGATATCGTAGCAGTTATTTATACTGCTTCTGAACAGTTTCTGTAACGTACTGTAAGGAACTAAACAGTTAATATCAACTGTTTGAACATGTAACGTTTACTGATACAAGCAGTTTCTTTTAAGTATTACTGATATCAAAACAGTTATTTTTACTGCTTTCGAACAGTTTTTGTAAAATGCGGTAAAGAGCTAAATAGTTAAAATTAACTGTTTTAACATGTAACGTTTACTGATACAAGCAGTTTCTTTCAAGTATTGCCGTGTTTAAGCTTTAATGATATCGAAGCAGTTATTTTTACTGCTTCTGAACAGTTTCTGTAACATTTTGTAAGGATATAAACATTTAATATCAACTGTTTAAACAAGTAAAGTTAACTGATACAAGCACTTTCTTTTAAGTATTACTGATGTCAAAGCAGTTATTTTAACTGCTTCTGAACAGTTTCTGTAGCACGCGGAAAAGAGCTAAATAATTAAAATTAACTGTTTGAACCTGTAACGTTTACTGATACAAGCAGTTTCTTATAAGTGTTGCCGTGTTTAATCTTTACTGATATCGTAGCAGTTATTTAAACTGCTTCTAAACAGTTTCTGTAGCGTACTGTAAGGAACTAAATAGTTAATATCAACTGTTTGAACATGTTACGTTTACTGTTACAAGCAGTTTTTTTTAAGTATTACTGATGTCAAAGCAGTTATTTTTACTGCTGCTGAACAGTTTCCGTAGCATACAGTAAGGAGCTAAATAGCTAAAACTAACTGTTTGAACACGTAAAGTTTACTGATGCAAGCAATTTCTTTTAAGTATTGCTTTGTTTAGGCTGTACTGATATTGAAGCAGTTATTTTTACTGCTCCTGAACAGTTTCCGTGGCATACTGTAAGGAAATAATCAGTTAATATCAACTGTTTAAACATGTAACGTTTACTGATACATGCAGTTTCTTTTAAGTATTACTGATATCGAAGCAGTTATTTTGAATGCTTTTGAACAGTTTTTGTAGCATGCGGTAAAGAGCTAAATAGTTAAAATTTACTGTTTGAACCTGTAACGTTTACTGATACAAGCAGTTTCTTTTAAGTGTTGCCGTGTTTAATCTTTACAGATATCGTAGCAGTTATTTAAACTGCTTCTAAACAGTTTCTGTAGCGTACTGTAAGGAACTAAACAGTTAATATCAACTGTTTAAACAGGTAATGTTATTGATACAAGCAGTTTATTTTAAGTATTACTGATATCAAATCAGTTATTTTTACTGCTTCAGAACAGATTCTGAAGCATACAGTAAGGAGCTAAATAGCTTAAATTAATTGTTTAAACATGTAACGTTTGCTAATACAAGCAGTTTGTTTTAAGTATTGCCGTGTTTAGGCTGTACTGATATCGTAGCAGTTATTTATACTGCTTCTGAACAGTTTCTGTAACGTACTGTAAGGAACTAAACAGTTAATATCAACTGTTTTAACATGTAACATTTACTGATACAAGCAGTTTCTTTTAAGTATTGCCGTGTTTAAGCTTTAATGATATCGATGCAGTTATTTTTACTGCTTCTGAACAGTTTCTGTAGCATTTTGTAACGATATAAACATTTAATATCAACTGTTTAAACATGTAAAGTTAACTGATACAAGCAGTTTCTTTTAAGTATTACTGATGTCAAAGCAGTTATTTTAACTGCTTCTGAACAGTTTCTGTAGCACGCGGTAAAGAGCTAAATAATTAAAATTAACTGTTTGAACCTGTAACGTTTACTGATACAAGCAGTTTCTTTTAAGGGTTGCCGTGTTTAATCTTTACTGATATCGTAGCAGTTATTTAAACTGCTTCTAAACAGTTTCTGTAGCGTACTGTAAGGAACTAAATAGTTAATATCAACTGTTTGAACATGTAACGTTTACTGTTACAAGCAGTTTTTTTTAAGTATTACTGATATCAAAGCAGTTATTTTTACTGCTGCTGAACAGTTTCCGTAGCACACAGTAAGGAGCTAAATAGCTAAAACTAACTGTTTGAACACGTAAAGTTTACTGATGCACGCAGTTTCTTTTAAGTATTGCTTTGTTTAAGCTGTACTGATATCGAAGCAGTTATTTTTACTGCTCCTGAACAGTTTCCGTAGCATACTGTAAGGAAATAATCAGTTAATATCAACTGTTTAAACATGTAACGTTTACTGATACATGCAGTTTCTTTGAAGTATTACTGATATCGAAGCAGTTATTTTGAATGATTTTGAACAGTTTTTGTAGCATGCGGTAAGAAGCTAAATAGTTAAAATTAACTGTTTTAACATGTAACGTTTACTGATACAAGCAGTTTCTTTTAAGTATTGCCGTGTTTAAGCTTTAATGATATCGAAGCAGTTAATGTCACTGCTTCTGAACAGTTTCTGTAGCATACTGTAAGGATATAAACATTTAATATCAACTGTTTAAACTTGTAAAGTTAACTGATACAAGCAGTTTCTTTTAAGTATTACTGATATCAAAATAGTTATTTTTACTGCTTCAAAACAGATTCTGAAGCATACAGTAAGGAGCTAAATAGCTTAAATTAATTGTTTAAACATGTAACGTTTACTAATATAAGCATTTTCTTTTAAGTATTGCCGTGTTTAGGCTTTACTGATATCGTAGCAGTTATTTTTACTGCTTCTGAACAGTTTCTGTAGCATACTATAAGGAACTAAACAGTTAATATCAACTGTTTGAATATGTAACGTTTACTGATACAAGCAGTTTTTTTTAACATGTTCAAACAGTTAATTTTAACTATTTAGCTCCTTAGCTAAATAGTTAAAATTATTTGTTAGAACATGTAAAGTTTACTGATACAAGCAGTTTCTTTTAAGTATTGCCGTGTTTAGGCTGTACTGATATCGTAGCAGTTATTTTGACTGCTTCTGGAAAGTTTCTGTAGCATACTGTAAGGAAATATACAGTTAATATAAACTGTTTGAACATGTAACGTTTACTGATACAAGCAGTTTCTTTAAAGTATTACTGATATCGAAGCAGATATTTTTAATGCTTCTAAACAGTTTTTGTAGCACGCGGTAAGGAGCTAAATAGTTAAAAATAAGTGTTCGATTACGTAACGTTTACTGATACAAGCAGTTTCTTTTAAGTATTGCCGTGTTTAGGCTGTACTGATATCGTAGCAGTTATTTTTAATGCTTCTGAACTGTCTCTGTAGCACACGTAAGGAACTAAACAGTTAATATCAACTGTTTGAACATGTAGCGTTTACTGATACAAGCAGTTTCTTTTAAGTATTACTAATATCGAAGCAGTTATTTTTACTGCTTCTGAACAGTTTCTGTAGCATACTGTAAGGAATTAAACAGTTTAGTTTAAAATCACAATAGATAGGATTCTCTTTTCCATCTGATATAAGCGTGTTTGGTTTTGGGCAAATATTACCTAAAAAACTTAATTTATTTTTACATATTTTTAAAAAACAAGCTTTTATTTAGATGTGCTAAAAGGAAAACACGTGAAAATTGTGTAATTACAATACAATTTATACGATATAAAAGGTCGTCGCGAGATTTAAGTATGTTCTCGTATTTACTTAGCCTTTTATATAAGTAATATAAATTGTATAATGACGTTTCAAGTGAATAGTAAAAGTTTTTTTTTCTTTTTAGCGCATACAAATAAAAGAAAGGTTTTTACTTTTTTTTACTTTTTAGTCATCCCTGGACACGTTTTTCATCTGTTCAACTCATTGAACGTGTAGGTAGGTATACAGAATTTATTTACGTCCACCAAACCACCACCACTCGCCACCTATCAAAAACGGTCTACCCATTAAGACAAATCAATCTCGACGCGGTCGTGTCGCTTAATTACTGAGTTTCTATGGCCACCTTGCAGCTCCATCATCAGATCCTGGTTACCATCTAGCACCAAAGTACTCGTCAAGACGAATCAAACGAGCCCATACTCGATGGGGTTATGTCGTTTAATTACTTATTGAGTTTCTATGGCCACCTTACATCAGACTCTGGTTACCATCTAGCACCAAAGTACTCGTCAAGACGAATCAAACGAGCCCATACTCGATGGGGTTATGTCGTTTAATTACTGAGTTCCTACGGCCATCTTCCAGCTCCATTATCAGACTCTGGTTACCATCTAGCACCAAAGTACTCGTCAATACGAATCAAACTAGCTTAGACTCGATGGGGTTGCGTCGATTCTTTACTGAGTTCCTATGACCACCTTCCAGCTCCATCATCAGATCAGACCCTGTAAAAGTTTGAAAACAAAGTACTCGTCAAGACGAATGAAACGAGCCGAAACTCGATGGGGTTGCGTCGTTTCATTACAGAGTTCCTATGACCACCTTCCAGCTCCATCATCAGACCCTGGTTACCATTGAAAGACAAACTATTCGTCAAGACGATTCAAACGAGCCCAAACTCGATGAGGTTGTGTTCTTTCATTGCGAAGTTATTATGGCCACCTTCCAGTACCATCATCCAGATCACCACCATGTCATCATAATTGCATTGTCAGGCGACTTACACAGGTATGCAAAATTTCAGCTCAATCGGTTGAAGATAATCTGCTTCAAAATTGAGTTGCAAGATTTCACCCGAACAAATATACATGCTAGTTAAATAAAAGCTTGTACCTATGTGATATAAAATTTATAAATAACTAGCTGACCCTACAGACGTTGTCCTGTTAATTAATTAATTTAATTATGAATATAGAATTAGAATTTAAAAAGAAAAAAAAATTTCTTTAATAAGAACCTTCTCCTGACAATAACAAACAACAAAGTAATAAAGGTCCAGCCGTTCACGCGTGATGTTGTTACCTCTAAAATATTCATAACAATTTGCTGTTGTGGGCTCATGTTAAAGCTGTATAACATACCTATTTACATAAGACTTTCTTATGTAGGTATTTACAAACTATCTTGAATCATGATTGATGAGTTTTCGATTTGTGCTAGGTAGGTACTACGTAGTTACCTACTTAGCCAATAGGCTATTTGATTACCTACTATTGGGAAATAATTCTTACGTATTGGCTGATAAATAATAAATCGAATGTTAAGTACTAATATTTCTTCCAGTAGGTAATTGGTATAAAATCTAATTTTAAAGTTTGAAAACGCTCATCAACGTCATGGCTCCATTGACATGACTCCGTCATACCTACATAGTTAAGTATAAGTAGTAAGTTTGACGACGAAGTCATATGAATATTGTTGTTTTAACCTTTCAACTGCGGCAGCGCACTGATCAAGTGTACAATGAAAAGAATTTCTATTGTGTAGTGGCGGCGCGTTCTAAGTGTTAAGCTTTATGAAACTGGAGAATTAATCTTTCTACAAGTCGTGTATTGTGCCGAATGGGAAAGTACAACCTACCTACCTACCACAACAAATTTATACACCCGAAAAACTATTTCTATCAGTTCTATCGTTTCTGTCGGTGCCCAAGAGAAAAAAAAGTGTCTCGAACTAGCTCATAAAACAATAAAATCATTGAAGTCAATACTCTAGTAAGTAGGTACCTACTTGCTACATCTTGCTAACTTATGTGTGAAATTAAAACTATTAAGTATAATTACCTAACCCAAATCTGAGCGCGAGTGACGGAGCACTGATATTACCTACCTACCCGATGCATCTAGGTACTCCAGATTTATCAGACTCCGCTAGGTTAGTAGGTAGGTACATATTTGGCATTTTGGGTAAGTTATATCAGATCCATTGAGGTACCAGACCCTACTGTTTCTTTTAGGTAGGTAACAAGAGCAATTTTGCATCTCTGCTTAACTAAAGTACCTAAACAAAAGAAAGGTATTTTTATGGCCTTCCGCCATAACTGTTTAAAACATTAGAATCATAGCATAGCAAAACATTTAAAATAACTGTCTAACCGCGGCCGCACGTTGCATCGTTAATTAGTGATGTACCTACTCACCTCGTCTCGAGTTTCGATGTCATTACGATTTATATTAAAAATAAAACGCAATAACACTTGTGTACATGACGAAATCCCAGGATCACTGATAGTTTATTGCGTAGATGAGCTTGTGCCACCTTTAACATTACTTATAAATCAGTCTTAAAACGAAATTTATTAATTTAATAATTAAATTATCTAACCATGTTTTCCCAATGCCTTGAAAAAGTAAATTTGTGACTAGCATAACACCTTTCTAACACAAACATATTTCTGTATGTTATTGTACTTTTTGTTACAAATTTAAGTGGAATAAATGGATATGAATATGAATATGACATTGTTGACATGTCACGCTTACAAATTAAAACACTCCGTATTCAATCGTAGTACTATCTACAATGAACAAAATTACCTATGATGTTCTTGCGGCGGTATAAAATAAACAAATATTAATTCAGGTCTATCTTCATTTCATTTCATACTCACGGCAGTCTTACTTATGTACGTAACTCGAGACTATTTCAACAAATAGGTGTAGGTAATCTTACTTTGTTGTAGATCCTAAATTCGAAACTTTCCTGTACGAATTACAATTGTTCGAGAACGGTATGAGGAAGTTTTAAATACCAGATTTTACATAATTTTGTTAATCCATAAACTTATCATACAAACGTTTAATTTTCCAGAAAAACTATTAGCCGATTATCAAAACTACTTTTTTTCTTTTGGAAGATGTTATGGAAAACAAAAAATTACAAAACGTTTTCGGCCAAAAAAATTCGTACAGGCAAATTTCGAATTTATGATACGTAACCGTTGTAGATACATCGTCTCCGCTGAAGTGTTAGTGTTGCCAAAGATCATAAGTATCGTGTAGTTTGCATTATTTTTGTATTTGATTGATACGATTTTTTCATACGATCTTCCAAGCATACGATTCGATCTGAGCAAAGATCGTTCCTGTTGAATCGATAAAAAAAATCGGCAGATTGTATTGCCGTGAATCGATTAAGATCGGGCATCCCTAGCTCGCACGCGCCACAATCTGAAGCCAGTCAGTTCGCGCCCGCTGTAAGACATAGTCGCAATTCGCGAAAAAAATTAAATAGTGACAAAGCAGTGTACCACGTGTGAAAAGGAACCATGGAACTTTTATTTAAAGAGTGGGGCTTTGAGAAATATCTCGACCAAATCTCGAAAGTGACTGGTAAGTAGGTACTTTGCAGCGTACGTTCCTACCAATATTATGGCCAAATTTAATAAGATTTTATGTTACAGAGATGACTTAACTTGTTGGAGTCCATTCATTCACGTCTAAGAGAGTTTAATGGTAATAATAATAACCTACACACTATATTATGGAAAGCTTCTTGTGTTATTTTTCACATTGTGGAGATTCAGATTATCCTAAATGTGTCCCCCGTGGACACGGTATTATGGCCGATTCACACATCCACAAGGAAGTAGTAAGTTAAACTTACTTACTTACTTATGGATGTGTGAATCTGCCATAATATGAATCTTCCTTTAAGTTGGGAATGGGTTTGCTTGGTTCCATTGCACCTCTGTGGCGTTTGTTATGTCTAGGTTAGAATGGCATGGCTAGTTTATACTTGTACCTACATGTAGGTACGCTACACAGTCGGATAAACCTGGGACCTGGGACACCACTAATTTGACTTGCGCAGTAGGTAGACGATTTCTCTGCGCAAGTCGAACCACGTGATCCGTCAGGTCTCATCTTTCGTGACGCGGATTGTAAGTACTCGTGCACTGTGCAGTCAGTAGCTTGACAGGTTTGAACTGTTTACATGACTGTGTTGCGAGCTTGCTTACTGCACAGTCAGTTGAGTGCGTAATGCCCGATATAGACGTATTAAGTAAGTTAAGTTAACAACTAAAGAGCTAAAATAGAATTTTGTCTATTTTTCGGTTAAGTTGGTGGGCAGGGCTTGTCACTTGACATGTTTGGACAGACACAATTTAGGCTGGCCTCACACAGTCGGAATGGCTTTCTGAATTCAGTTTGATCAGTAGTCTTGTGATTCCCGGCACATGCAAAATTGCAAACGTCTCTGGGACGTTAACCGCTTGCTGTGTCAACGTGTTGGCAAATAAAACAAAACCGTGCAACATCACTTTTCATATTCTCTCAAGAAATCCGTGTGAGATCTCAATACTACTTAAAACGTGTAAATCGGACATATGGTAAAATGTAAAATAACTAAAAAATTTTGCTAATGAAAATCTGTGTTGAGATTGCTGTGGGTGCCGCTGTCTGTATATATGTATTATTCTCTATGCAAGACTGTAATTAATTCTTTATTAAGTCTGAAGGGGTTTGGTTTGGGTTTGGTTAATTTTTTAAACGTTCATAATCACTCATTTTCATTATCATCTAGTTTATGCAAAAAAAATATTCACTTTAATATCTTACTTGACACTGGCTAAATGTGCTGACCACACAGAGCCATTATTTAAGCACAGAATTTACGACTTCATTACGTTGTTGATCGTCCTTCTTGAGTGAACTAAAGAGCTTAACTACTTAAATATGTATGGACACACACTTAAATTTAAGTCACTTAAAATTTAGTTAAAATTTAGTTAACCACTAAACTACTTAATACGTGTAAATTGGGCATGAGGTAAAATGTAATATTACTAATAACTACTTACTAATAAATTTTACTTATGAAAATTTGTGTTGAGATTGCTGTGGGTGCCGCTGCCTGTATATATGTATTATTCTGTATGCAAGACTGTAATTAATTATAAATGTTTGTTATTCAAGAACATGAAGTTGACATAGAGGCGCTGTCTTTGCTCGATGATCAGCAAATCCGGGTGCTACTACCAGCTATTACCAGCTATTGGCCCTCAAGCCAAATTTAGAAGAGCGCTTCAGAAGTGGAAGGCTTCCAAACTAAATTCCGATGTAAGCACACAGCATGGTTAAGTCAAAAAGGGGTGCAGGACTTACAAAAAATTTTAAGCAAAATTAACTTTTTTTCACAATCTGACGGAAAACATTGCTATCAAAAAGAGATTAAAAAAATTCCAAAAAAATAAGGTTTCGAGGTTATTTTTTTATTAGACAACAGAAATCCAGCTCCATACAAAAATTAATGTTTATTTTTATCCTAAAAATACTTTATATCTCTTTTTGATAGCAATGTTTGCCGTCAGTTAGTGAAAACAAATTAGAGTGTATTTTTTATGCAACGCCTTCGCGACACCCGGTCTTAATTTATGTATAAAAATATGGGCACGCCTTGGAATCTTTTTTTTTGTGAACATAATTTGTTTTTATTTTACAGATTTATGACAATCTTGAAAACCTTGTGGAAGTGTACGGAGAGAATGTTGGTGGACTTACAAATTCACCAATAACTTCGGCATTATCGTCACCAAGCACCTCGTCGTCATGCAGATCCATGTCCCTATATCTCGATGTAAGTTATCTATCAATTAACACTATTCATAAGGACCCTGTATCAGCCAAATATTTTTAGTGCTTGGGCGAAGCTTTAGCTCAATCGCCGTGCAAACTCATAGCTCCAAACTAGTTCCGTTTCCCCCATAACACCTACTTTTTTCATGCCTATCTTATTAAGGCAAATAATACAAGCAAGCTTTCTAGATTTTTTTTTCTGCGGTTATGTTTTTCGAGATTTTTGACCTTAACGTTTACTTACGTTTTTTTAATTTTTAAATATTTTGTAAACTATGAGACTGCGATATATCATGTACATAAAATATGTTTTTTGGGCCACCTATAGCGACTCTAAGGCTATAACTCCAACTGTTACTAAGACGATACTCTGACCCTAAACTCGCAATATTAACAATCTTCCCCGTTTTCAGAATCTCACAACGCTGCTCGAAAAGACTCCCGATGGCTTACAGCTTCTTAAAGAAAGGCAACAACCATTGGGAGAACAAAACCGTAAGGTACTAGTTCGAGAAATAGCTACACACACACTTCGGGCAAATCCGAAAGCTCACGTAACAGCCGAAACATATATTACTTGGATAAAAGAAATAAGTAAGTTTAAATTACTTATTAATTACAAGCACACATATGTACATAGGTTCATTTCATACGCCAAATCAGTTAATCAGTTAGTGAATCCATTTTAAATATCGATGTAGGTATATTCTTAATATATATTCGATATATCTATAAATATAGTAGAATTGCGTAGCGACTCCTACCTTCCTACATTTTTTATCTATGTACTTGTTTTACTTACAGAGAAAGTGTTTCCCAAAGAGAATAGCAGCATTTATTATACGAAACCCAATGGGTCATTGGGACGGGCTCACGGTCGACTCTTTGATGCCATTACCAATTTAAAGGCAAAGTATCGACGCAACAAAGTCTTTGAACCACGGGCACGTCGTTCACTTGAAAAAGTATTAACACCGAAACCATCTACCAGTTCATCTAGCGAGAGGTCTACAACACATTTCGATGACTTGATTGCTGCTGACAATGACAACGACACTAACCAGGAGATACAGGAAATTATAGAATGGCTAAAAAGCAATGTTCACGATTACAGTTTATGTGCAGAAAAATTTGACAAAACTAACAAGGAACGACTAAAACGCATTTTATCAAATGAAAACGAATCGTACATCCAGGAATTTCCCTGTATTAGACCTTGGTATGTATTTATCACATTATTAAAGTTTGTGTCTGTTTATGTTTGTCACCTCATTAAACCAAATTGGCCGAACGAAATAAGATTAAGTTAATCAAGATCCACGAGGGCCATTACCTACATAAAATTATACAATAGTTTACTAAAAAATCTTAATATAATATAATACAATATAATATAGGTTCCTAATATCACAGTAATTTCGGTTTCAGCTAATTGCCGACTTCCATGCATGGTACCCAGGAAACGAAACCTCATTCGATGACAAATTCCCTCTGCTCAAAGTAAAGTTGCTTGCAGCATTTGACAAGATCGCAAGAAAGAACACACACCTGGCAGAGTTGAAACAACTTGCTCGTGGTGAGTTGTTCTTGTGTAATTTTTATTTAATTACCTACTAGACAAGCTACGCCCCGCGGTGTTAATCGAGCTTACCAGGCATAAAAGTAGCCTACACTGTGTTAATCCAACACGTTTAAGTTGTCTCCTTATCAAATTCATCAAAATCCGTCCAGCCGTTTTAGCATGAAAGAGTTACAAATATACATACATGCACATTACAAACATTTTACATTTACATTTTCTATTGTAGAATTGACAGCTTGTTTATCACTTTTCAGTTACCTACTATATATTTTAAAACGCAGTCGGTTTTAATGATTTTTTTTTAATTCGTGAGTAATTTATTTAAAAAAATATTTTAAAACTAGCGGTCCATCCCGGCTTCACACGGGTGGACATTTATTTTAATAAATATATTACTTATGTTATGTACTCAGAGATAATGTAGCATTCTAATGGTAAAAGATTTTTTAAATTGGTTCAGTAGTTTTTAAGTTTATTCGTTACATACATACATGACGACCTCCTTGGTCGGGTGGTTTGCACACCGGTTTTCATGGTGTCACCATCTCTGAGGTCCCGGGTTCGATCCCCGGTCGGGTCAATTCAGAAATTATTGTTTTTCTAAATTGTCTCGGGTCTGGGTGTTTTCTATCTATAATAAGTATGTATTTAAGTATTTTAAGTATGTTTATCCGTTATCTAGTAACCATTTAACGAGTTTCTTCGAAGCTTCTCTTGGGCTAGATAATTGGTGTGATTGTAGGAAAGATTTATTTTATTTATTTAATTCAAAAACACAAATCTTACCTCTTTATAATTTTAGTACAGATATGAAAACTATGCACTATACAAAACAATAAAATATTTTTTCGAAGATATTTTTTAATTACTTACTAAATGATTACTTTTATTTTTCAGACCCAGATCCTGAGACGAGCAATCTTGCGGTTCTTCTGCTAATTCCGCATATACTTGGACCTTCTTATATAAAGAAAAAACTTTATCCTACATATTGAAGAAGAGCTAAAGCTTCAAGAACAGCAGCAAACACGCCAGGAAAAGTTTTTACATGTAAGGTTAACAATTCAGCCATACATAATAATTGCAGGCACTCTGAATAAAATTTCAGCCAGGTATGTGATTGTCGACAATATTGTTTATGAAATGCCAAACATTAGGTATCAAGGCTGTGGATACGTGTTTCAAGATAATTTGGGCTCTCAATTTGGAATATCCTATTGAATGCTTGCCTGTTTGGCAGTTTTTGCAACGTGTAATTTATACATTTTCTGACATAGCAATCCCAAAGGACAAAGTTTCTGTATCCGTCTTGGGCTTGATCGATGTAATATAAACAAAATGGTAACATGTTTTATCTGCAAAACTTTATTGACTGACTTAAGAGCACTTCGAACACATTTCCATTTCTTTCATACACACCACACATTTGATCAATATCGCTGCGTTGAAAATGGTTGTTCTCGACCTTATACCATCTGTTTAATTCTTTCCGTCGACATTTCTTAAAAAATCACTGTACGCTAGCTACCGCGACCACCACAACCTCACAGTCTAATGAATATAGACAGCTATGCGATTCTCTAAGCGACACATAGACGCTGCGCGCATGGCTGTGATCTGCTGTCTCTTTCCAATTCTATGAATATGAAAGAGACAGAGTCATTTCTCAGCGCTGCGGCAGCCGCAGCTATCAAGGCTTTAGCTTAGAGAATCGCACGGCTGTGCTCATCAACTTATTATGATGCTCATTATGAATGCTCTACAAGTAATGCTGTTGAAAATAATATCCAACTGTTATGTACTTAATTTAGCACCAGAAGTGTCTGTGCCAGACAGTTAAATAATTGATGTTCAAAATGGTAAATATTTTCTTGAATTATTCACGAGTTTATGCGTTTTCTCATACAATTCACGGCTTTCCTTAACACGACGTGATTTATTCTTGATAATATTTATTCTAAGGACCTTTTTAAACTTTCAACAGTGTCGTAGTTAGTTTTAAAACGTGGTAATTAAATGTATGAAAATTATAAGTTATAATTTTATTAAAAGTTCCTTAGTGGTTTGATCAATCACATACCTACGTCTTCACTTGGTACACTGCACTGTCACTATTTATTCTAAAATTATTATATTAAACAGCGGACGCGAACTGACTCAATTTTCCGACTGTCTAAATATATATTTTATAAATTTTTGTATTATATTTTAATACTAAGACACAAATGTAACTGGAATATTAAAAATAACGCTAAATTAAGCGAGGGAGAGCGTTGCGCGCTGGAAGCGCAATATTAAGTTATGGCGAGACGTCCGCGCAGTATGTACATTTTGTATGACTACATATTATACTTATATAAAATATACAATTGAGTAAGTGTTTTTAAAAATATTAGTTTAACATTAATATTAGTCATACACAATGCACATCGTGCGCGGACCTCTCGCCATAACTTAATATTGCGCTACCAGCGCGCAACTCTCTATCTCGCTTAATTTAGCGTCATTTTTAGTAAAAAAATTTTTTTTTTGTTTAAATTATTGGCGAATATTTTGTACATTATTTCAAAAGTATTTCCGTTTTGTTATCTTTTATTGATGGAGGAGTATCACAAAAAGTGATTTTTTAATGTGTTTAAACTTCTCTGTCAATACATAAAGGAAATATGAAAATGGCAATACTTTCACAAAAGCTTTTTTTTACGTTTTATTTAAAAATTAGTTTTTTTTATAATTATGTGGGCGAGCTGCAAGCAGCTCGCGGTTATTGTGTTAGTAGAGATTTTTTTAGTTAAGTTGCCATGGACGTACCTAGCCTAGTCTTAAATTTTGTCTAAATCGAAATCAATGTGTAAATTTTGCGATTAAATAATGTCAGCCATCTTGGATTTCAAAATGGACATCTTTTTCGTAATCTATGTGTTTCAGTTGACCGAAAACGATACCCATCTAAGTTGATGTGTTCGCTTCGCTCACCGCAATACGACTCCGCTCTTGCTAAGCGACGCATGTCACCTCCGTGACCTCCGTAACGCTGCAAGGTGATCAAAACGAGCCGCGCTTTCTGGTCGTCACGCGTCACACAGCAAGAGCGGAGTCGTATTGTGATAGCCATGTAGGTAGGTACACTTTTTGCCAGAAGGAATTTTTCTTAGAAGCATAGTAATTAAGTCTAATCTTGATTATAATTTATGTTTAAATATTAAATAGGTTGCAGGTGTAGGTACCTTTTATGTACGCAGTAAGTTAAAATGTTATAGTCATACTTTTATTCATAGTAGTAGAAGATCCGAGTATACAACGACCTTCACCGGGCCCGTTTAATGAATAAAAATATTTTTTGTCAAATTTAATATGTTAAAAAATATATTGAGAGTGGGTTGGCTGAAAAGTTTCAGTCCAGTATAATTGATTAATTAAATATTTACAAAGACACACACCAAACCAGTACATTATTTGTTTAATTATTTATAATAGGTACTGGACTGAAATTTTTCAGCCTACCCACTCGCGATATATTTTTTAACATATTAATTTGATATAAAATACTTTTCATACATTAACCGGCCCGGTAAAGGTCGTTCTATACTCGGATCTTAGACTATAGCTTTCTTCCGCTGCGATATCATAATATAATCTGTTAATATAAATAAAATTAAGAGAGAGAAACAGTATTTTGTTTTTTAGATGTGGTGTGTTCCTCCTCACCACCACCACACCTCTCCAAACGTTCTTTCTTTCTTTTACTGTGGTGCTCTCTTTCTTCCCGAAATTGATCCGACACCGCCGAGTCGTGGATAAATGATTGCCGAAGAGAGAGAGGAAAACTTACTGAAAGTACCAAAGTAACAGAAAGAGGGAGAATAAAGAGAGGTGTGGCGGTAGTGAGGAGGAACACACCAAACCTAAAAACAAAATATTGTTTTTCTCTCGCAATATCACAGAATATCGCAGCGGAAGAAGACTATAGATACTGACATTTATTAACTTACTTCTAACTTGTTCATTAATTAAAAATTAATTATAGTACATTAATGTAATTATAATCTAATATTTAAAATAATAATTATTAAAAATAAATCCGTATACTTTTTACAAGTTTTTGCATTTATTACTAATATTCCTACTGAAATAAAACTGTATATTGTATAATGTTTAATATTACGATATACAGTAATTACTACCGTATATCGTAGTATTCAATATTACGGTATATCGCAATGTTCAAGCATTACGATATAGAGTAGTTATTACTGGGATGGGTACCCAGTAATTACTGTAATGTAATAGTACCTGTCACTGCGAATGAACAGTTGTAAGTACTGTAACCAAACTTTTTCGGAACTGTTCATTCGCAGTGACAGGTACTGTTACATCACAGTAATTACTGTGTACCCAACCCAGTAATTACTACTGTATTTCGTAATGTTATACAGTAGTTATTACTGGGTTAGGTACCCAGTAATTACTGTGATGTAACAGTACCTGCCACTGCGGATGAACAGTTGTAAGTACTGTAAGCGAACTTTATTGGGAACTGTTCATTCGCAGTGACAGGTACTGTTACATCACAGTAATTACTGGGTACCCAACCCAGTAATTACTACTGTTTTTCGTAATGGTATACAGTAGTAATTACTGGGTTGGGTACCCAGTAATTACTGTGATGTAACAGTATATGTTACTGCGAATGAACAGTTGTAAGTACTGTAAGCGAACTTTATTGGGAACTGTTCATTCGCAGTGACAGGTACTGTTACATCACAGTAATTACTGGGTACCCAACCCAGTAATTACTACTGTTTTTCGTAATGGTATACAGTAGTAATTACTGGGTTGGGTACCCAGTAATTACTGTGATGTAACAGTATATGTTACTGCGAATGAACAGTTGTAAGTACTGTAAGCGAACTTTATTCGGAACTGTTCATTTGCAGTGACAGGTACTGTTACATCACAGTAATTACTACTGTATTTTTTAAATGTTATACAGTAGTAATAACTGGGTTGGGTACCCAGTAATTACTGTGATGTAACAGTACCTGTCAATGCGAATGAACAGTTCGGAATAAAGTTCCCTTACAGTACTTACAACTTAGCTTCTACAGTACCCGTTAATGTGACAATACGTTATAGTAACTGAGTCGCACAGTACTAAGTAATGCACGGTCATTGCATGTTACTGTGGAATTATGTACTTAAACCTGTGAGGCACAGTTTCTTTTAATGGATCCACAGTTGTTATAACTGATAATCACGGTATATCTTAATGAGCCCACATTTCCTAATAGCGACCTTCACAGTATCTTTTAAAGTATTCTCACAGTATCTAATACCAGACAGCCAGTATTTGTTACTGTTTTCGCACAGTAACTATTAAGTATCTCCACTGTACAAATAACTGAGAGGGAACGGTTGTTATTAATGTGTACTATCAATTATTATAACTGATATCTGAAGGTACTTCAAACTGGACAGCAAGGTATATTTTAATGAGCAACCAAAGTATACCTTACTGTGTATTTAGATACCTGTTACTGTGAGGAAACGGTCACTATTAATGCATACTTACAATGAACAGAACTGGTTGCTTACAGTTTGTTCTACTGGATCGCACAGTACTCATTAATGTTGTCCTATGTAGTTCGTACTCTGTAAACACAGTAAAATCAACTGTAAGCTTAAACTTTATGACAGTTATAAGTACTATCATAGTTCAGTTAAACCTACTGTTAGACACCTTTTTTTTTTTACTGTTTATAACAGTAAAACAAAAAAACAGTTCATAAGAGGACTATTACTGTTATCATTAACTGTCTTACAAACAGTTAGAATTACCGGCCTGAAAACAGTTGCAGATGCACAGTAAAATCTACTGTTCTAACTTAACAGTTAGTTTTACTTCTTTGGACAATAGGCTCTATTTTTACTGACCAAAGCGGTGAATATTACCGAAAAATCGATTGGGTTTACCGATTTTTTTTTTTCAGTGAGTCTATCAAGTGCATCGAGGAGGTATTTAGCGGAGCCGTCCCGTCCCATAGATGGGAAAAATACTCCATACTCGATCGCACCTGAGTCTTGTACGGCAAACAGCGCTGCTCGGGAGTAAAAAACCGTCTCACCTTATTGGGAATACCCAACTTACAGAAGGCAGTTAAAATAACACTCTCGATGTAGCATTTTGGATTCAGTTCCCGGCCGATGTACATGCCAAGAATGCTGAGGTCCACTGAAATGGGTAAAGGAGAGTTCTGAAGAGAGGGAGGCGTAAGGTAAAGTAAAGTAAGACGAGAATGCACAAACCTGGGATTTTCTGGCATTAAACTCGACTAGGTATTCAGATCTTCACTTAGAGACACGATCGAGAGTCAGGTACAGTTTGGCAACCAATTCTTGCCTCTTCACCACGATTGATATGCAGAAGAAATAGAGTAGATAGAGCACAGAACCCTGCGGCACTCCGGTATTGACTTTGTAGAACTCGGAGGAACTACCCTCACAAAGGACACGAACCCTCCGCACTTCTTAAAAGTCTGCAACCCAGGCGCACAAACAGGGCGGCACACGGAATGCCGGCAAATTGAAAAGAAGGGAGCGATGCCATACTCTATCGAAAGCTTCGGCGACATCAAGGCTAACTGCCAGAGATTCGCCACGCTTTTCCATCGCTTCACCCCATACGTGAGTAACATAGGTAAGCTAGAAGATCACCCGTTGATCGCTTGGGTCTGCACCCATACTGCAGCGAGTGATCCTCTAGGTAGTGAATGAGCTGGGAGTTAGCTATCCGCTCAAACACCTTGCACAGCACAGAAGTTACAGCGATGGGTCGATTAGTTGGCTGGATCCGAGCGATCCCCTTTTTTGGGGATGGGTTGGGTTGTATGTTTCGCTTCCTTTCAAGACACCGCACAATACCGGTATCGTAAGACATCCTAAACAATCGTGTCAACTCGGGAGACAACTCAGCCGCGCATCTGAGCAGCACAATCGCCGGAACACCATCCGGCCCGCTAGCCTTCCGCACGTCGAGCGACCGCAGCACGGCACTTACATCACACTGCCTAATACAAATATCAGGCATGGTGGCTCCACAATGTGCTATGATTGGGGCATCGGAACCGGTTTTTCCTGGTTCCAAAAGAACCGGGTATCCCCGGTTCTGAGGGTCACAAAAAGAACTGGTTCCAAAATATCAAAACCAGATTCATTCGGTGCTTTCGGTTCTTTAGAAAAATCTATACTTAATATTATAAAGAGGAAAGATTTGATTGTTTGTTTGCATTGAATAGGCTCCGAAACTACTAGACCGATTTGAAAAATTCTTTCACCGTTGGGAAGCTACAATAGGCTAAATTATGTTTTTTTTAAATTAGGGATCCTTACTAAAACTCCAATAATGTAACCCAATTTGTAAAAACAATGACCCAAAAATTTCTTACATCGCGTGGGCTGCGAAAATTATTGATGATAGAACAAAATAATGTATTACCTACGACTTTGCAGAACACATCATTATCTACAAAAAATGTCGCGACAGCAATAGGTCTATTATAGTTATGTCACAATAAGTGTTCTTTTTTTTAAAAAAAAATTGATAGAAATGCTGTCGTTAGAAAAAGCTCTTCATTTGTACCTGCGTATAATCCTTATCAAAATAAATTTCTTCATACATTCAAGACCGCCTCAATACCTTTATATTACTTTTTGAATTAAGTATTCAATTTAGACATTTCATTCGAAACATATCACAAGTTAATAAATTTATTAGAAGTATTTGAGCTGGGCAGCACCTAATCCTTTTTTCAACGTTCAATATTTTTAAGTAAAGTAATAAATAAATAAATAAATAAAACAAAATAGTACTAACGCAAATATATCCAATATATTATGTACGCTTGAATTAAATATAAATAAAACTGCGATTTTGCTAAGTGTGTTTTAAACGGTTACAAATGTTTAAAGATTTTATTAATTGCCTAAGTAATTACCTAAGCTCTAATCTAAAGCTTAATAGTGGAATGGGAACAGCGTTTCAATTTTAACTACGTAAAAATAACGGAAAGAACCGAAAGAATCGAAAGAACCGGGTACTCGGTTTATAATAGCGATCAGAACCGAAAACCCGGTTCTCGATGCCCTAGCTATGATAGGTGGAGTAGCGCCACTATCGTCGACGCGCGAATTAAGGTTGCTTCACACATATCAGTGAAGCCACAGTTCCGACGCAGTACCGGCACAGTGAAAAATATTATTTCAAACATTCTCTATGAACGTATCCCCACATATCAGTGAGAGCACTGACATATCACAATATAATACAGATAATATTAGTACAGATAACATTCGCTCTTTTCGTCACCTAAGTACAATCAGGTGAGATGACCCTTACACCCACCCAACCTAATATAAGATTCTATAACGTAATGGTTAGGCACAGAGCGTAAACTAGTACCTACTTATTTGTATGGCGTCGAAGCAATTACACAGGCACTAGGTGACGCTGCTTGACCGAAGAAGCAAACGCTAGGAAGGAGAGGGTATTAGCGGTATCCCTGGATATCGCTAATGCGTTCAATACCCTCCCATATAGCTGCATTATCGAGGCCCTTTTATGCTATAGAATCCCGGGCTATCTGCGGCTGGTCCTAGGGGACTACATCCGGAACAGAAAATTCTGTTCCTAAACCCGAAGGGGCTGTAATTAGCGCCCACCGCATGGTATACGGGGTTCCGCAGGGATCAGTACTGGGGCCACTCTTGTGGAACCTTGGGTACGACAGGGTCCTGAGGGGGGAACTCCCCTCGGGGACGGGTGTTATGTGCTATTCAGATGACCCAGTCACCGCAAGGGGTGGTGGCTACCAGGACGCCGTGCGGCTGGCTTTGATAGCCGCCATTAATGACCGTTCGGAAAATCCGACTGCTAGGGTTAGAGGTGGCTCTGTCAAAGACAGAGGCGATGGTGTTCCATGGGCCCCGGTGCACACCCGCAACTTAACCCACGTCATAGTGGATGACGTCCCAATAACAGTAAGCTCCCAGATGAAATACCTGGGCCTCACTCTGGACAGCCGGTGGTTCTTCCACGCCCTTTTCGCTAAGTTGGCACCACGAGTGATAGGAGCGCTATGTCACAGGCGCGTCTGGGGCCCGGGCGATAACTGCAGAAAGCTATTGCCGGCGTGTTACGCAGCATGGCGCTGTATGGGGCACCTATCTGGTCTGACGCCCTGTCCAGAAGAAAGGTGGACCTCTTACGAAGACAGCAGTGAGTGGTTGCGGTGAGGGTGGTCAGGGAATACCGGACGGTGTCATTTGCGGCTGCTATACCGCCTTGGCAGGGATGATTCCGTGGGGGCTGGAAGCCCAAGGTTCTGACCGAGGTAAGTATACGAGTTCCGCACGGAACGGAGGGAGAATGAGGAACGCTCGAGAGGTGGCGCTCTGGCATTGGGAGGCTTAGATGGAGGCCTCAGAAGCCGGAGTACGCACTATCGAGGCCATACGCCCAGTCCTCTTAGCATGGCTGGAGGCCCATGGGGGGATGTGCTACCCTACCACCTGACGAAGATACTTACCAAGCATAGATGCTTCGGTAAGTATCTGCGTCGAATTAGTAGGGAGGAGGAGCTGGTCTGCCACGAGTGCGGGGCAGCAGAGGGCAATGCACATACCCGAGCGATATGTGGCGAGTTTGCCTCGCAACGTTTGGTTTGGTGGTGGGGTAATTCCTTAGTGGACAGGTCTCACGGCCTCCACTTTTTCCCGAATTGCTGTTCCCCAGTGCTTAGTGGGTAAATGTCCCTCCCCTTACCCTTTCTGTGGCAAGGGGACGGATGAAACCCCATATAACCCCGCATGTGGGGTATTCATAAGGCGGATTCACTGGTACAAAAACTAGGTGGCGCTGCTTGAATTCCATTGTTTTTTTTTTATTTATTAACCTATGTTTTTTAGACTTATGTAAGTATTATCTGTTCGTAAAATAATTCATGTTTTTGCGTTAATAACGCTGATATACCAACTTAAAGATATTGAAAGAATTAATATTTCAGGTGGGAAAATCGGACCCATGTCCTCCGCAATACTTTAGGATGTAAATTCTAAAAAGTATGATGCGACACTGTTGTTATAAAAATATAAAAAACCAAAAGCGTTGAAAAATTTCGACACGTCTAAACAATGGCTCGGTGGTGGAATGGTCAACGCAGCCGCCGAAGCGGGGGATTCCCACTTGACTTGTTGCATTTTCTATTCAACGCTTCGATATCTATTAACCGCCTCTGTGGTCTAGTGGCTAAGCCACCTGTCTCAGACCCAGAGGTCCTCGGTTCTATTCCCAGCGGGGGGTACATCCTTCTGTGCTCGGTTTGGTTGGTGGTAGGGCTTGTCGCCATAAACGATGGTCGATGTTGTCACTTACCATCAGGTGAGATGAAGGCCAAGCGCTTACCCTCAGTTGAATAAAAAAATAAGCGCGCGCGGCGGGCTAGACCAGGAGTGCGTTCCGTCGTTCTGGGTGTAGTTGTTTGGTTAAAGTTTAACTCGTTTGAGTTGCAACTGAGCCACGGAACGATCGAGTTGTTTTTCTAACCTCTTCTGAAGTATTCCTGTCCAAAACGAGAGAAAACTCTTCTTTTGTCCACATTTTTTCCACTTTTAGACAATATTTAAACCTAATTATTAAAAAGTAAAACAATACGAAACATACAGGCCGAATTTTTCGAGATGTTTTGACATAAATTGCAAAATTTGACACTATAACAATGATTTAAACGTCAAATAGCTGTCAGAGTGAAAAACAACCATCCGATTTCATGGTTGTTTGGTTGCTGCGCTCTGAGCCACAGAACGGATGAAACTACGCACTGACAGCCGTCAGAGTAAAATTTCACCAAGCCACGGAACGGGTAGAGCGCGCGCCGGAGTGCGCTCGAGTGCACTCGAGTGAAGCCACGGAACGCAGCCTAGAGAGGCTGCGGCTGGCGGCGACGGTCGGCGGCAGCGGTGGCGGGCGAGGCGGGCGGGTGGAAACAATGCTATGGGCTAGTTTGCGTCTGGCTGCGTCTGGCCACGGTGCACAGCGGTTTGTCGGGCGGTTGAAAAGGGCTAGGCGGGACCGATCGAGCGAAACAATTTTTTTGACGAATCTACGAGCGGTAGGACATTATTATGGACAATTATAGACTACTTCAATATGTTGAAGTATAATTTTAATCAAAAGTTTTAATACTCATTCTAGTGGACTCCGCAGCCCGCAGAAGTCAGCCGCGCCCGCGCTTACGGCCTGCGTAGACGGCGCGGCTTAAGTGGACTAGAGGTGGTTAATATAGCGCATAGCGCCATATTCTAGCGCGCTACCTGTATATCGCGCGTATCGCGTGCTATTTATTTAGACGCGTTGGCGCTATGCGCTATGAATATCTCGCGATCGCGCGCGGCAACCTGCAGCGGCGCTGGCAGTCGTCGCGTGCGCGCTAATGCTATCGGACGCACGTTACGTTTGTTCTCGCAACACGTTAGGTACGTTTCGCGCGCGATCTATATATTCTCTCTCGCAGCACATTATACACGTTTCGCGCGCGATCTTTTCGCGCAAAACGTTAGGTACGTATCGCGCGCGACCGTTGTAATGTAAGATTAGTTAATATTTTAAATGTAATATAGTAAACGTATGGGATACGGACCTCGTTATGTGACTATGTGTGAGGTAGTATAGTTTATGTATATAAGGTAAGAAGAGCTGCCGAAGAGCTAGAAAAATATGTTGACTAAATGCGACGCATTCAAAAATAATATTTTTGTATAGCACGTAGTCTGTCCAACGAACGATATGTAAGGTAACGTGCTACGAGATCTAGCGTGCTCTATGATTAATCGCGCCTGTCGAGCGCCCACACGCTTCTTAAGTCATAGCGCGCTAAAAATATATCGTATTTTTTAGCGCGCTAGAAATTTATAGTTTATAGTCTTTCGCGTGCTATTGTTTTATAGCCGTTTTGAACAACTCTAAAGTGGACGTATTGAGGATGGCTCTAACTAAAGTGACGCGTAGCCTCTCGCGCGTCGCGCCCGAATGGCCCGGCACCCACCCATTCGCGTCGTGCTAGAATTCGCACGCACCCCCCGTTGAGCGTCGCGGCGATTCGTAATACTTTTTTTTTTGCGGGCCGCGCGACTTTGTTTGGTTTTTCAAAGATAAATGCTATAATTGTTACTGGAAACTTCGTTAAATTATATATTTTCAGAAACTAGATTAAATTTCCTATATTTTCATGTAGCTAACATGCCAAAAAAGATAAATATACGAATGTAATCTTAAATCAAACACAAATTTATGTTTTTTTAAGTAAAGTTTTTAAAGTTATATTATTTTATGAAACATAGTAAATGCACAGCAAACTTTTAGTTAAATTAGTTTAATATACATTGGACTCACGTTTTTAGCTTATTTCTCCTCAAAGTAATGGTTATTTTTATTAAAAATACACTCTGAATGCTACTGTAAAACTAACAAATGGCCACGAGAAAACTTCCTTCCAACATAAAAAGTATTTTGTCTCTGGACTGCTAACAAAACTGTCAAAATATAGCTAGCAAGTTTCTTCATAAACAAAATCCCGTTCATTAGAAGAGGAAAGACCCATTCGTTTTTAATCCGTTTTTAAAAATATAAACATCAAAAAGGTCGAGCGTCGAGTGCCGACTATCGGCACGTGACGCACTGGGAAAATTTATTTTCATGCCGACTATCGGCACTCGACGCGACGAGGGTAGTTGCCTTGACAGCAGTTCGTATTTTAAGCACGACATTTTAAATTCAAGAGACGGGGTGCATAAATTAAATAAAGAAAAATAAAATGAAAAACAATTAAGAATAACGATTATATTTACAACGCGCGTGCAGCGGCCGGTCGTTGACCCAACCGTCTGTTGATCCGTCCGCGTCAGCTGGGCGATAAGTACCTACGTTAGTCTGCAATGAGACCATTTATTTTCCTATTACGAAATGTGCTTATTTTTCTTATGTTATTGCTTTAAAAAAATAGATACTCAAAGATAATCCAATTAAAATTCGCAAAATGAATTATTTACTTAAGGGGATCCTGCACGAAATTGTGAAAATTTAATATTTTTAAGTCACTTGTACTATGCGCTGAATTAGTTAAATACATTAAAAAAAACTTAAGTAAGTTAGCCGTAGCCTAATTCACGTAACAAAACTTCAACGACATGCTAGCGATTTGATCGCTGAAGTCACTTTTGGTATTCACGTATCAATCGCACGATTTTGTTTAAGTTGGTTTTGTGTCAGCGTATTCACGTGCATTAATCGAAGTTCGATCGTTGCCTCCGCGGTATTCACCTATTATTTTGACGTTTAGTTTGATCGGATTTCAGCGATTACACGTCAAATTAGACAATTTTTAAGTCATTGGAAAAAAATAAAAAACATTTCTGCATGTTTTGCTACCAACAAGTATTAGAATTTATTTGGTAGAATTGTAATGGCAATATTAGGTTTAAATAGTTGACAAATCGCTGAGTTGCGATCCTATCGAGTAATCGTTCTATCGAAATGACAGGTGAATACGGATTTATGACTGTTTTTCAATAGAACGACTTCTAAACGTAAGCGACATTTTAACTATTACGAAATACGTGAATCAGGCCACTGATTATTGCACAAGGTCGTGGCCTTGTTAAACTTTGAAACAAATTGTTTAAACAATAACAAACAATACATAAATCTAATGTCTCCTAAAAATATTTTTCTTCGACAACTTTCTTAATTTTACGCATGAAACAATAATTCTTATATGAAAATATTTCTATTGATATTCCGCAGGTCGCCCTCATCTTAAAAAAGTAAAATTTAGTTTTTAACACAAGCGCGTGATGGTTTTGTACATTTCGCACTTTGACTATATACATGTCTAGACGGAGCATCGCGGTACAAACGCTTCTCAAAATCCGCCCGGTTTTTGTATTGAATTTGAAGTGTGCGTGACAGCCGCGTATCTGACACTAGCGCGAATGGTTGCCAGCGAATGCCTGATTTCCGATAAAGTAGGGAAAAATATTTATGTACTACTTATATAATTTTAAAATGATTCATAACACAACATAACTTTTTAAATTAGGTATGTCTATCGTATATGTAGGTATAACGCATTAAAAAAAAAAGCTGGTGTGTTTAGAAAAAATTGATGATTGAAGGCGAGGGCGAGTACAATAAAATAATGCGCTAATGGAAGCCTGCGTGCGTGTGATATGTTTGTAATAGAGACGAAATAGAAGCAACAGGCAGGATGATTTACACTTAATAATAATTGATTTTTTAATTAGAAATTTAAATATTTTAAATTAAAATCAAAACAATTAATGGCGTCCTCTTTGTATTTGTTTCTTAAATTAGGTACTTTCGTTTGGATGTTACATCATTTTTCATGTTCTCTAATTTCTTATTAAGTTGAAACCTTATAGTTAAATATTTCGACGACTTCTTTCTACCGGATCAGTTGGAAATCTGAAAATTAAAATGTTTGCTATGTGGTCGAACACTTGTAAAGGTTACATAATGTGATGACTGCTCATCAATATCCGTGTCCAATAGTTTACCTACATGAGACGAGAAATATTAACCTTTTAGGGGCACAAACATACACCCGCACTTTCTCAAACATCGTCATCATCATCATCATCAGCCTATAAACGTCCCACCGCTGGGCGCAGGCTTCTACGCGGAGATAGCACGTGGGAATATTGGGCCATAACCCACCACGCTGGCCCAATGCGTGTTGGTGGTTTAACAACTGTCATCTTACGACAACAAACGGGACCACGGCTTAACGTGCTTTTCGAAGCACGGAGGAGCTCTAGATGTTTTAAATTTGGTCACCCATCCAGTGACCCGGCATTGCGAAAGTTGCTTAGCGGGCAAGATCGCAAGCCGAACGTGCTAGCCGATGCGCCATTGAGCTCTGAAGCAAACATACTACCATCCCCTACATACATATACTTAAGCACACACTTCTTACATAAATAGGTACTTACGTATACATTCCATTTCAAACATAATATTTTTTTTATTCGTTCGAATATCGATACGATACCATACCACAATAACAATTTATAATAATAGTATTATAAAATATAACAGTAGGTATTATATTTTTTCTTGTTTTAGAACGGAACCTATAATCCAGCCAAATTCGATGACGAATGTTTGTAAACAGATTACTGTTATACCTAGTTGCAGTAGGATTTTACTTTTTCTTAAGAGACATTCATAAGAAAACAGTTAACTATTGTGTCTTTCTTTCAAAAAACAAAAATCCTAGTGAAACTAGGCATTTGCACAAATGACAGTAGGTAAAATGTTTACAAACATTCGGCATCGAATAGGAACCGTGACATTTATTCACGCTCCTAAAGATCAGACATCAGTTTAAAAAAATAACTTTGAAAGCGTTCCAATAATAATTATAATTAATGTATTTACTTTATTTACAACAAAACCATGTATAAATACTAACTTACAGGACTGAATATTTTTTTATCATACTTATTATATTTAAACCTCCTTTTATATTCTGCCACCAATAATGGGAATTCTACATTTTGATACCAGCAACACTACGCATACATGGCCGTTATTATTGTTAAACTTTAAATTTTCATTAAAATTTATCGATACTTACAGATGAAACGTGACTTTCCTTTTCGATAAAAATTTTCTTTTGTAGTTTCGACAGAATTTCACGGAGTAAACGGTCATTTTGCGAACAATTTCACCGAAACGCGAGAGGTAAACACTGCTTGACGTGACGACACAATGTGAGCGTCAAGTTGGCAGGCACACCACGGAATTAGACGGTTTTGACTATGTCAAAAATTGTGTATAAATAGTTATAAATAGTGACGTATAGCATATAAATAGGGATACTATGGTTCAAAAGATATTTGAGTATCTTGGTGTGCCTGCTAACTTGACGTCAAGATAGCAGGCACCTTAAGAAATACAGTTCGTATCAATGTGATTTATATGTCAAAAAACTGTGTATAAATAGTGAATCGTATACGCAAAATTTCAACAATTGTACTTCAATACAAACCGAGATATTACGGTCTCTAATGGGGCTGCCAACTTGACGATTCTTGCGATGGCGATTCCAGAGAAACGGGTTGAAGTTTTAAACAAATAAATACTTACATGAAAAAATTGTGTGTGAAATTGTGAATCTTTCAATATCAATAAAAAAGAATTCTTCTTTGCTATTTTCCAAAAATCTAATGTAATCTTCTACCATACATTCGATTTTAAGTACAATCGTGCACAATTTTGTTTATTGACTTAAGATACCTACTGGCAAAGTCTTTTTAATTTTTATTCAAGTTATAAAATTACACTTAAATCTACCGTTGTAATGTCAGTTTCACGTTATTTCTATGAAACTTATGTTACCTGTCATTTAAACGTAATTTTTAATTAGAGTAAAAGAGACAAAACACGGAATAACAATTCGTAGCTCATTCTTTGTTTATTGGTCATAAAAGACTAGGCAGGTAACATTAATATTTAATGCACTAGGAATATACTTAACCCTAGTTAACTTTACGAAAGATTAGCTAGGTAAGTACCTACTTATGAAGTTATACGTATTACTCGACCAACATAATTAGGTGCATGTCAGCTAGACGTTTATCACAGTTGTTCAATAATTTACAAACTAAACGTATCTTCTACGATATTCCATTTTAAAATCTGACCACTCAGCATGTGCATACTAATTGAAGTGCAATATATTTAGATTGTTAATCATTGAACAATTATGATAAACGTCTAGCTTTAATGCGATTAATTATGTTGGTCGAGTAGTAAATATGAAAAGTTTTGAATGACTGAGAAAATATTTACCTCACATTAGGAACAATGGCGGACTCTGTCGCTTTACCAGTCTAAAGGTCAAAATCCCTTGCACACCGCGTCGTCTATTTGGTACGGGCACGTATGTACCCAGGCGGTCAGTGCGCTTCACACGAAAATCGCTGCAAAGTGGTAAAGCGACGGCGACCCCGAAAGTACCTAGGTATATCTTTTTTGTAAATACCATAGTAGAAAATAAGCTGCGTACCTATAAAAATGTAGGTTGTTATTAAACTATTTAAACACTTTCACTTCTGATGCAAACGTACTCACTGCTTACCAATTTCAACACAAACAAATAAAACTTTTCGCGCACCATTCTCGTATCACCGGCTCACCGCACGTAAACAAAATCATGCCATCTCTCGGTTGTTCGCGACAATCGCTCGTCCACCACTATCCGAGACTTTTAATTCGAGTCACTAAAATTACAAATTGCTTGACATAAGTTTCATAGAAATAACGTGAAACTGACATTACAACGGTAGATTTAAGTGTAATTTTATGACTTGAATAAAAATTAAAAAGACTTTGTCAGTAGGTATCTTAAATCAATAAATAAAATTGTGCACGATTGTACTTAAAATCGAATGTATGGTAGAAGTTTACATTAGATTTTTGGAAAATAGCAAAGAAGAATTCTTTTTTATTGATATTGAAAGATTCACAATTTCACACACAATTTTTTCATGTATTTATTTGTTTAAAACTTCAACCCGTTTCTCTGGAATCGCCATCGCAAGAATGGTCAAGTTGGCAGCCCACTTAGAGACCGTAATATTTCGGTTTGTATTGAAGTACAATTGTTGAAATTTTGCGTATACGATTCACTATTTATACACAGTTTTTTGACATATAAATCACATTGATACGAACTGTATTTCTTAAGGTGCCTGCTATCTTGACGTCAAGGTAGCAGGCACACCAAGATACTCAAATATCTTTTGAACCATAGTATCACTATTTATATGCTATACGTCACTAATTTATACACAATTTTTTGACATAGTCAAAACCGTCTAATTCCGTGGTGTGCCTGCCAACTTGACGCTCACGACACAATGACACTGACCGCCAGGATTGTGCGATAGGCCAATTTAGGCCTATAAATTTTTCTACGTTTTTTTACGGCCAGGCTCTATCTAGACATGTATTATAATCAAAGATTTCGCAGAATAAAAACATTGCTCTAATCAAATTACTAGGTCTGAAACTTCAAAGCAGAATTTTATTGTTCTAATTTAAAATATTAATATGATTGATTTTGCTTTGAAGCTCATTATAAGACTTATGTCAGTTTTTGCGATCGCGCGGCTCCATAAAAACGAAAAAAGCATGAAATTTTTTTAAGTCATGTTTAAAACACTTGACCTGACCAGCCCTTGAAGTTTCTTGCGGTTTCTAGCAGTCGCCTTATATTTACGACTATTATCCCCGAAAGGTTAGTCCGAGACTAGGCAATGAGGACCGCAAAAGTACCTAGTTCACTGCCAGTCCACGGCACCACAGCGGTGACACTCCGTGTACGTGTGAGCTCGGGCGCTAGTGACCTTGAGCGTAGTACTATTATTTATTCTGTGCCTTGAGCGGAACGTGTCCTCGGAACGCCTCAGTCGAGGCGGCCTCCAGACCGCCCGCCCACACCCCGCGCGCCGCGCACGACACCCACACATAGCCGCGAGCGATTTTACGAGCACACATGCTTAAGTGTCGCTTCTTTTCACGGTAGTGTATATACTCTCTAACGGCACACCAAATGGCAACTGTACATGCGTGCATGTTAATCAGATTCAGATTGTGTCTTTGTATAAGATTCGAAAATGCGTTCCTTCCTAGCACGGCCTCCCGAGCTAGGCCGTAAAACTAATGACAATGCTTCAGTTGCTCAATGTACCTCTAGAATTTATCAACAGAATTCCATGTACTTACCTCAACCGTTTTGACAGGAATTACGATAAAATGCCTGATCTTCCCAGCTGGGCCCTCGGCTGTATAAGGCTCGAAATACATAAAAAAATATACTGATCTAATGGACCTCCAATGTACCTCCCGATTTATGTAATAAATTTCAGAAATCCGAATTAGAACAGAAGATATTGAGCTTTAAAGTTTCGTCTTCCTAGCGGGGCCCTCTGTAATTATAGTAAATACGAATAAAAAAAGTATACAATTTTTTTGTTTTTACAATGTACCTCTAAGTTCTTCGCAATTTGCCAAATTTAGATACAAAATTATGATATTGGCAAATAACAGTACACGCTTGGTAAGGTAAGGTCAGCAACAGGTAATATTTCCTGCAATGAGGGTAGCTGTGAATAGTTTAGCTATACTGTTATTTACCAATATCATAATTTTGTATCTAAATTTGGTAAATTGCAAAGAACTAAGAGGTACATTGGAAAAACATAAAAATGGTAAACTATTTTTATTCGGGGCCCTCTGTAATCATAGTGAATATATGATTACAGAGGGCCCCGCTAGGAAGACAACACTTTAAAGCTGAATATCTTCTGTTCTAATTAGGATTTCTGGAATTTAACACATATCGGGAGGTACATTGGAGGTACATTAGATCAGTATATTATTTTATGTATTTCGAGCGTTATACAGCCGAGGGCCCAGCTGGGAAGATTAGGCATTTTATCGTAATTTCTATCAAAACGGTTGAGGTACATTGAATTCTGTTGATAAATTCTAGATGTACATTGAGCAACTGAAGCATTGTCATTAGTTTTACGAGCCTAGCTCGGGGGGCCGTGCTAGGTAGGAACACATGATTCAAAATCCAATAAAAAGGGACAACATTAATTTGTCAAGTCGTTTTGATAACAGAAAAAAGGTTAATCTCATTCCCACCTACATTTGTAATACCCACCAAAATAGAAATCAATTATAAAAATAGTCAATTATTGTAAAAATATATTTAATGAAAAATTTGAGCCATCTTTAATAATATTATGGAAATAACCACTTCAAAAAAGTTAATTGGTGTAAAACATTTCATTTTTACAAACAAATAATAGAAAATAATTATATATCTACAGCTTTACCGAAAAACCATATTATTTATAGCATTATTTAGTAAAAAATTGTTTTGTCTACGTCACACACGTCATTTTGAATTCGATCAAAACAATTTAACTAAATAATGCATAAATAGTGTTTATAAGTAAGGTCCATTATATTTAAAAAAGAAAACAGTACGGAATGGTATAATCATAGGCGATAAATAAAAACAGCATATAAAATTATAGAATCTAGATAATATTCTTAACAACAACAATAGAAATAAATATCTATTGCACCTAATATAAAGTTATTGCAATATTTGTGGTGTTTGCTATCATATATCAGTTCCTGAATATATTTAGCGAAATAAGCTTACTATAATGCCCCTTTACCACAGTTCCATAACCAGAAGAAATCCCTGAGGACCGAAGATACAGATTACAGCTTGGAGCGTATGGCATCGATCCTGCCCGCCGCTTGGCGCTGCAAGTCCGTGAGTTTCATCGCCAACCCCATATTGCCTTGGATTTTGATCTTCCCTTGGAAGAAAGCCTTCTGCGGGTTCAGCTTGCCAGAAATGAGGTCTGCCACATCTTCGTCGTTGATCGTGAACGTCACGTCCGGTTTCTCCTTGCTGTCGTAGGTGACTTTACCTTTGCCTTCTTTGGCGTTGATGACCCAGTAGCCTTCGCTGCCGTTCGGGCCATTTCTAACCTTGAAGCCGTAGATGCCGCGAACTTTTTCGATGAGCTTATCCTCGTCCGTCTGCATCGCCTCTTCTAATATCTGCAGGTATTTGTAGACCTTGAACCCTTCGGGGTTGGCAGAGATAGCTGCCACCTGATTGGGCGAGGCATTCTCGAAACCTTTGCGGTACATCGCGATGACGACGGCTCCACCGAGTCCCAAGTTGTGTTGCAAGGCTATCCTTGCGCGAGGAACCTGGAATTGAGGAAAAGTATGGTTTTAAAACCGAACAACATCGTTGAATTTGACAATACTGTCTGTTGTCTACTGTGTAAACAAATCAATTTGTTTCTCTTCACAGGTACAGTTTTTATGTAGTGATCAACTTTATGGTATGTATTGGATTAACAAGAATAATTAAGCAAAACAAATGAATTTAATTATTTATAATATTTTTGTTATTACAGTAGCTGTGCCAGCTAGATGTGCATGAAGGGTCATTTACCCCACTTGTACCAGTGGGGTGCTGCAGTTTAGGTACGTTCGGCCGGCGTGTCTCCCAGGAAGGCCGCCTAGGCGTATGACAGTAAAGGTTGCCGCTCGGCTCGCACGCTCCACGTCGCGCGTCGTCGCTTAAGGCCAGGGGCCCAGGTCTGCTAGTTTGCGCGTGGCGTGGTTGAGTCGCGGTTGTGTCGCGTTGTGGTTGTTTGGCACATTTGGTATTCTTAAATGAGTAAGAAAATGCCAAATGTGTCAAGCGGTTGCAGTGCGATCCAGCTGCGATTCAATTGTGCCATTCGTGAATTGGCGGACTTGGGCCCCAGGTATTTCTCTCTCGCGGCTTCTCTCGCTCTCGCGATGGTACGGGACGGGTATAACAGCGAAGCGGCGCGTTTTATAGGTTTTATTGCCTTTAGGTCTAGACTTTATAGGATTCTCTACTAATTTATCTGCGAATTGTTTGTCTTTCGTTGAGTACAAAATTTAAATGTTAAGTATCAGTAGTTTAGTCATAATATTGAAAAACATTACAAAAAGGGGTAATTTTGGGTTTTTTTTTTTTCTATCCTATGAAGTTCATTGGATCTTGTAACTGAATGAGACTTTGAATAGATTAGATCCTTAACTATGGCCTGGGTGCAGCCGCTGTGCCGCGCCTTGGGTATGCGCGGGTGGTGGGGGGAGTGGGAAGTAAAGAGCATAAACTCACATGAGATTCGTAGTGTCAGACAGTTCTTACGATATCGAAGCACAGTTTATTGAAGCTTTATATTTACGAGTATAATTACATCCAATCCGTTTTTGAATTAAAGAACCAATATAAATGAAATAAATCTTTAATTCTTGGAAATATATGGGGTGACTGCTAGGGGCCGCGGGGGGCTTCGGGGGCTGGTCGGGTCGGGTGTTTTGAACATGACAAGGATGACAAAAAAGGAATTCGTGTTTTTTTTTTCATTTTTAATTAAATAATTCTTTTTGTGAATTTTAATTGGATAGTCTTTGTATTTATTTGAGTATCTAATTTATTTTAAAGCAATAACATAAGAAAACTAAATGAAAAACAATTATTTACAACGCGCGGGCAACGGCCGGCCGATCGACCGTCTGTTGACCCGTTCGCGTCAGCTGGGCGATAAGTACCTACGTTAATCTGCAATGATACCATTTTTGTCATGTTTAGGACGCTTGACCTGATCGGCCCTTGAAGTTTCTTGCGGTTTCTGGCAGTCACCTTATATAATATAAACTTTGTTTGCTTTTCTTTTCTTAAAATATTCGGCCACTTTAAAAATGACTGTCTTGATTATCTCGTGATAATGCTCGACCCATTTTGGATATTTTATCTCATGTGCGTCTGACACACTAGTTGCCGCCGTGAGCGATGACGGCAGAATAACTAAATGGAGCAACTGTTTCGCCCCCCCGCCTCGCCGCTCGCGTGCCCGGGGCGCGGTGCGGCGGTGGCGGTCAGACTATAATACATACTTTTTTTTCCAAAATTTAAACCATTATTTTCTATGTCTTAGATGGTTTGAAAAACTCAAAGCGCGACCTATCTAGCCTTAACTCGTAAACCCTACGCGCGCGCGTAAACCCTGCGCTCCTGACGGACGTCAAATCGATATCGAGTCGGCTTTGCTTAACGGAATATGAACGCTCGGGTCACGCGATGGGTTTCGGTTTCGCGTGGGGGTCGTTGGAGGGTGAACCTTCTGTACAGAAGTAATATTAGTTATTCTGTGCTTGTACCAAGACGAAAAACGAAACAATTTTAAAACACACAAATTTATGCTTATTAATTTTTGACGTTTTCTATGCTTAAGTTTTTATAAAAAAAGATATTTGAATGATTAAAAATGTCAACCTTATTGGTTAGGTACTAATGTTTTCCAAAACTCATTTCAACCGTTACTTTATTTTACTTTAAAAACTCAGTTTTTTCCAATTTCTATTACTTACCACAATATCGATACGATAATTGGAAATCACATTTAATTTTATTTCTTAAAGTAATAACTTAAGTTAACAATTCATTGTGATTTATCATTCTACACCTTTCATCCAAAAAAAAAACCGATAAATTACCTATAAATATTAGCCGTTTGTGTCGCTAGGGGAGAGACACTTGCCCGCTATTTTTGTCTCGTACCAGGATACGTTTGTTTACACAATTCTATGACCACGGCTTAAATTTCGGTTCGACGCGATTCTGTTTCGGCGTGCAGTGGTACTGGGGGTAGCGATGCGCATTTTGTCTGGCACAGACTCGTTAGATTAGTTGTTAAGTCTTAACTATAAGTTAGTTAACTGTTTTTTTTATTATTATTATTATTGACGTCAATAAGTGCCTGTAAAGGTTTACATTGAATAAATAATTTGACTTTTTTTTTGACTTTACATAAGCCACCCACTCTCATAGCATTCGGTAGCATGGAGTAATTCTTCAAAGAGCAACATTAATTCAATGTAAATTAAGAATGTAACTCTCATAGGGTTATCATTTAGTAATTTGAAAAGTCCTGACAAAAAGCCTGACATTTCGATAAAAGTCCGGACTTTTTAGTTACAAAATGCAAACATTACTCACATTTTGTTTTGTTTTTAAATAAATGAGAAGTTAATAAAGATTAAAGACTTATTCGATATTACTTAAAATGTAGTTTTGTTACTCATCATATTCCAAAATCCGGACAAATTAAAGAGTCAGAGTCTAAAAGTCCGGAATCATTCGGAAGGATGATAACCCTACTCTCATAGCATTCGGTAGCATGGCGTAATTATTCAAAGAGCAATATTAAGTAAATGTAAATTAAGAATGTAATGTACTTATAGAGACTGTCACTGTTATGAAAAAACATAGAAACATTTTTACAAATACCGCACACAGTACACGAAAACGAAAACTAAGACCCGGTACACAAAATGAGGATGTTGTTTTGGCTGTTCTTTATTTCCTTTCGGTAAATATTTATATTAGCGTCGCATTCGGTTAAATTAAATAATGATGATAAGATTTCCCTCAACATATAACACAACATCTAACAAATACTATAAGCTTAGCTAAAGAATGATACATTTAAAAAAAAAATATTTAGGAACAAACAGTTATACATGATTTATAAATATATACTAAAATTGATTGTAAAATAAACCTATAGTTCCCTTAATTATTATTTAACATTACTTGAACAACACACATCCAAACAAAAATAAAAATAGCACACATTCACTATAACAAACAAAATTTCCCCCAAAACACCGAACCCGCAAGCAAAATACAAATAATAATAATAACAAAAGGAACAATAATACAATACAAACTCGGCAATCCAACCCGAACCGCAACACCTGTCCTCACAGAGGCAATGCGTTGCGACCGGGAACGAACGTGTTGATTGATTGACATTTTGATTCATTCATTTTTTAATTGGGTACCTATTACCTGAAAGATTATGTTAAAGGTATATTTGAAATTGTCTCGAAACCTATCTTTTTGCAATCTTTGTACGCCTTTTTTTCCACTTCACTACTACCTGCGCAGTTGAAGGTCTTGTGTTCTACTCTCGTTGATATTTTCATTTACTATAAAATTACAATCAAATGCAACGCTATATCTTTTTTATAGGCATTATCGGTGTGATCCATGCTTTCCATGCGAGTGTTAGTGTAACCTGTAAAATAACCCAATGTGTAACAATGGTACGTATGCCATTCCGTTCAAATTATTTTTAAATTTTATCATTACGTCATTCCGGAAGTGCTATAACAATTTATAAAATATTTACTTAAAATAAAAGTATTTATTTATCGTTTGAGAAACATGCGAGTCGATAAAGATGCAGAGGGCCGCGAAATTTATTTACTATTCGTTCACGTTATCGAAAACGAACTTGTACTTATGGCAAAATTTTTTTGTTTGTTTTAATCATAATTATAAACAAAAAAACTCGTTATGCCATCGAATGGGCACAATGTTATGGACTACGTACTTGTACTGGAATAAGACAACGTCGCGTCCAAAGTTCAAGGCGATAGCAGTAACAAAGGCGCAGCAACATAATTACTGATGCATGCTAATGTTTTCCAATATTCAATATTATCCAGTGCTGACTCTAAGAATACGTTAGTACATTTTGAAGTTAAAGCCAAAATGTCTTTATTCGAATTAACATAATTGATATTATGTACTTTTGAAACATCTAAAATTTGTTTTACCTTAGGTACCGGGTACGCTACGTTCAGGGCATTTTGAATTGTGGAGAAAAATGGGCGCAAGAAACTACGAAGCTTTAGATAGACCATACTAATGGTACTCCGATTAAGATGCCTATCCTAAGCATACCTACCATTTGCCGAAGTTTTAGTAGAGTCGCCGTAGTAAGATCAAGCATTGACTGGGCCGAAACTTAAGAAATAACTTTGGAATCATATTTATAAGAAATGAATGCATTGTTTACTTTCCTCTCACACTAACGTAACTGTATTTCTCATCATCGCACTATTTTGTTATTTAGACAATCTGGGCGGCCATAAACAAATTTTCACAACTTTAGCGGAGGTAGACTAAACAGTATTTTTAATTAACTTAAACGTCAGAAAAAGCAAATACCCGCATTTTTGTACAATCCTAGCCTCCGTACTGCCAGTCGAAACTTGTTCGTCAATCAAAGTGAAACGTATCTCTTATCGACTTTTTGATTAATGCGAACTTTAACAAGCTCATTTGTTTACATAAGTGTACAGCATATCGATAAAAGTTATGGATTGTGTTAAAGCAGGTAAGTGTATCTCGTTTTTATAGTGTTTCAAGCAATATTTATTAGTGTCGGAAATAAATAAAAACATAGATAAGTGATTTTTTATCTGTATATGTTCTCAAACTTTTACAAACTTAGGAGTAATAGTTGTTTACACCGAAGAGCCCCGACATTGATTTTATATTTAAAAAAATCTTTGAGATCTCAACTATCTTATGGTAAAAAGAAATATTGCTATTTTTTGCTAATTCTCGAGATAATTTATTTTTAAAGAATAAGTTATAATTAACGAATAATTCACCAAATATTGTTAGTCATTGTTCTTTTGTTAAAGGACCATCAAATGTCAAAGTAATAAATTAAATAAATAAATTTTATAAATTTTGTTTACGCTCACACCAATTATCTAGACCAAGATGAGTATTCTTGTGAAACTCGTTAATATGGTTAGATAACGGATAAATATACATAAACATAGAAAAAACACCCAGACCCGAAATCAATTTAGAAAAACAGTTTTTCTCTAAATTGACCCGACCGGGGATCGAACCCGGGACCTCAGAGATGGCGACACCATGAAAACCGGTGTACAAACCACTCGACCAAGGAGGTCGTCAATGACCCGGAAACATTTATTTAGTATAATGCAACAACGGAACTTGAATACAATCGGCGAAAAGTTGGACCTTTTGGAAAATTACCTTCTACACCTTCATCTTACTCGGACTAGAAAATAAAGTGTTTATTTTCCCAGAGTTGTTTTTAATAATAAAAAAAATGGTTTCTATAATGAAAAAAATATTTTATATTCATTTTTACACTATTATCTTATCAAAGAATATATTTAGAATAAACTAAACCGACAAATTCATTTTGGCCGCCCAGGTTGTCCAAATACCCTATAGTGCATCGTTAGCCTATATCACACTTCACACTAATATTATAAAGGCGAAAGTTTGTGAGTGTGTATGTTTGTTACTCTTTCACGTAAAAACTACTGAATGGATTGGATGAAATTTGGCATACAGATAGTTTATAGCCTGGATTAACACATAGGATACTTTTTATCCCGATATTCCCACGGGAACGGGAACCACGCGGGTGAAACCGCGAGCGGCCGCTAGTATATTATACATCCCATTGCTGGTCCAGTGACCAGGCCAGTGCCTTCCCACATAAACAAAACACATGACAAGGTTAGGCCATTAGCCATAACCCATCAGGCTGGCGCAATGCGAGTTGGTGGGTTGATTGCGTATGTCAAGCACAGAAACTAAGAAATACTTTTAAATATTCTCGGAATTTATTAATTCTGTAATGCATAAAATTATAGTGAAACTGGAAAACCATACAACGTCAGCTATAGGATTAAAAATGACCTTTGACAAAAATCAAAGATAATGCCTTGTTAAACGAACATTGAACCATGAGTACTTACATGTTTATTGTATTATTTATCCCGTGGTGACCTTTGGAATCTTAATATCTCTGAATAGTATTCGTAAGATACCTAGGTATATTCCGAAAAAATATTACATTCTAATGGCTAAAAATCGGATTCAAATAAACTTTCTTTTACTTCCATACCAATACTACTTTTTGAAACCAGCGATATATACGTTACACTACTTACACTAGATAGGCCCTTCCGAACACGCACTATGTTCCACTCATCTGCGGAGTCGACTCGGCACCTTGCTTTAGTGTGGCTTTGACATTCGCGCGTGCGGAGCGGCGAAAATAATTATTTATTTCTTTTCAAAGTGTACACCTAGACGTTTACTACAATTCAGCTGTCAAGTAAGCGAAATTAATTGTTATTCAAGTCATTATTAAGTAGTTATATCGTATTATAACAATAAAAAAGATTTTTTTTCAATTATTGTTATTGACAATCTATTTGGGACGCCATCTTGATACACACTACGTTGTATTTGACCGATCTGGCGCTGCGGCGCAATATCGCCGTATCTGTCTGTTGATTAGACGACATTTAAATGTTATAGCGCTGCAGCGGCTGCAGCGAATTTTAGGTCTCTCGTTCCAGAATTTGGACAAATGGTTTGGACGTTCTTGTCTATACTTCTAGGTCAATGTTTGAAACTGTATATTAAATTTAAATAATTAACCAATAAAAAGTACCTACCGCCTTTATAGTTTTCCACTGCTGGCAAAAGCCTACATTATTGAAATAAAGTCACAAAATTAAAGGGTGACGGACTTAAACACCATGTTTGCCAAATTCTGGTTGGCGATCATAAACCCTGACTATGCATCGAAAAACATTAAGCATACGTCGACCTCCGGATCACGGGTCCGCTTCACCACTATGCCACCGAGACGTTAATGCAATAAGAAGTGCCTTCGCACACGGCGTCGAATAGTCGGTCGCGATCGCGAATCGTAGGAGATGTGATGTAGGAGGAGATTGTCTTCTACGCGCGTATTACGTTAACGATACGCTTAGAATACGACCGACGCCACAATACACATTACACATATAATATCGACGCCGTGTGCGAAGGCACTAAGGCTCGTATTCTAAAACCAAACTCAAACTCAAATCTCAGCTTAAGTAAAGGGCCCTACAGACGATCAGGGGCCCAAGTCTGCTAATTTACGAATGGCATAAGTTAATCGTAATTGTATCGCAATTGTATCGCATTGTAATTGTTTGACACATTTGGTATTCTTATACGAGTAAGAGAATACCAAATGTGTCAAACAATTACAATACGATCCAATTGCGATTCAATTATGCCATTCGTAAATTAGCAGACTTGGGCCCCTGGTCGTCTGCAGGTATCGGCCTGTCAGTTAGTAGTACAACACACGGGCGGCAGCGGCGGCGGAACTGACAGGCTGATACCTGCAGGTGAACTGATTATGTGTGGGGCCCGCCGGCAGGTATCAGCCAACTGACAGGCTTATACCTGCCGGTGTGCCGGCGAACTGATCGTGTGTGGCGCCCGCCGGCAGGTATCAGCCTGTCAGTTAGTACTAGCCGCCCGCCACCGCCGCCGCCCGTGCGTTGTACTACTCACTAACAGGCCGATACCTGCCGGCGACCTGATCGTCTGTGTGGCCCTTTAGAAAGGGATGGTGCTTAGTGATGTACCGTGCCCGGAAATATTGCCGAGGGACTTGCTGGCAATGTTCGCAAAGTGGGAATTTATTGGGAATTTTGGTTAAATATTCAGAAACTTAAAAATATTTGTCTTTAACTAACTTTAGTTTATAATTAAAATAAAAGCTAACAATAAAGTATCATAATAACGAAAACTCCTAATGTTCAAGCAATGTTCCCGGCAATGTTCCCAGTTTGTTGCCAGCAATTTTGGATAACTATGAGAAGCTATTTATTTACCTCGCCGGAAAGTTTTAAATAATATTTAAATACCTACTTCTAACTACTAATTTGACTTACATACTAAATAGTCACTAAGGTTTAAAGAAGATCCATACGATATTAAAAAAAAAATCATAGCCGACAATATCTTAATTAATATCAATCTTTAATGGCTTATTATCATAGTGCAACCTATGAACTATGTAATATAACATGGTCTGCTCGCTCAGCCCCCCTTAGACAAGTAGCAAACGCACCCTGTCCTGTCCTGTCTATTCGTAAGTTTGTCAATAGTAAATAACTCCAATTGATCATCACCAGGCGAATGACGCTGCTGCTGGACAAAGACCTCCCCCAAGGATCTCCACCACGTCCGGTCTGATGCTGCTCACATCCAACTGCTTCCAGCGAACACATCGATGGTTTACTTTGTTGAAGGCCTGCCCACACTGCGTCTTCCGGTGCACGGTCGCCACTCAAGAATCGTTCTGCCCCAAAGATTTGGATCGACGCATCGGTTCTACAAGGGGTGTTCCCTGACAGTGAAGCTTGAGTTTAGCAATTCTTTGGGCTATTTCGGTGGTTTAGTTCTTCAACGGTTTCTTATTTCTAATTCGATCCCGCAGAGGAATTGCCCTTTCCATTGCTCTTTGAGTGACCTTGAGCCTTCTTATAACGTCCTTATAGCACAGTTTTTAAAGCATAGTAATACTGTGCCCTTAGTGAGCGACTACGGCTCTTTCCCGTATGTCAGCACTTGCAATGCACACGGTCCAAGACTTTCGTCTTGAGACACTTTAGTATTTTGGATGCGAAAGCCTTTTTGCATTAGCGTAGAATCCGAGTTTTCTCAGATGGAAAGGTTCACGGATCATGTCAGTGAACGCTGGTGTCCCTTAAGAGTTCTGTTCCATCCTCCACCCTGTTCCTTCTGCATATCAATAGTATGCTTCCACTTGGAAATATTTCTTGCTTTGCAGATAATAGCACTGCGCATGGGGGATATAACGGTTACCCAGCGGCTGGGCAGGTCAAACCCGAAATGAAGAAAGTAAACGATTCAGTCATTGAGCTCGATCGGGTGTTGGACTTCGGTATGGAGATTAACCTCATGTAAACTCGGTGTCCTGAACAAACTGCGGCGATTCTTCACGCCTAGTCAGTTTTGCACTTAGTACAAGACAGGTGTGGTGACAAATGTGGTCTTATGTGAAGTATTACCTCACCTCTACGATGGCTCTGTAAAGTACGTTCTCGATACCTTGGACAGATTGCAGAGCAGCGCAGTGCATATTATCGACAATTCAAAGGTAACTAACACTCTCGAACCTCTACATTAGGGTAGAGATATTGTGTCATTTAGCGTCTTCTACGGCTTATACCATGGCGAGTGCTCTGAAAAACTCTTTGACCTCATCTCTTTTTTCCCTTTCTCCAGAACGCGTAGCTCTGGAGCGTGCCGCTCTCCGGAGTCATCGATTTACTGTCACTATCGCTCACAAAGAATTTGGGTTCTAAAGGCGTGATGAGGTACCTAATGGACAGGCAGGGTGAGAGTGACTGATGCTTTGTTTTTTCAACGCTGCAACAGTTGTCTGCGGGCCTGGTCTCCATTTCCACTTAACATCAGGTTGAGGGGAGACTGATGCCGGGCTTATATAAAAAAAATAAACTAAGATATGTGTACAGTAACTACATTAATTCATTATATGGCCCGTATCGTCCTTGTCTCCTTTGAAGTATTCGTGTACTTTATATTTATTACGCCTTTTCACAAAACATTACGGTGCGCATGCGCAATAAATACACCTTTTCACAACAACTCACACGAAACTACTACTAAACACAGCGCGTGTTGTGGAAACGCGCGAGAAGTGCTCGCAGGGCGAGGCAGCGATTATAAGGAGGTGCGGGTGGGTAGGGATAATCATCTAAAACTCTTTCCTTTCATGGCATTCTGATACGAAAGGTATAAAATAACAAATAGTTTGCTGGGAACATTGGGCAATAGTGGAAAGTTCCCGGCAGTGGCAATATTCCCAGACGTACATCACTAATGGTGCTATTCATCGCATATGTCGCCATTCCTTTCTAACTGTATTCAAGCATGGATTTGATTTTGAGTTTGGTTTTAGAATACGAGCCTTCGTGTTCCAAACAAATACCAAGGCTAAATATTGCTTTCTAATTATAATGTAATCGTATTGCGACTTATTGCTAATGTATTTAACTTAATTGTTAAAACCTACATAGTACGGGTGAATGAACCATTTACTTCCACTATTTTACTTGCGAAAAAGGGTACAAAGCAACCAATCTGAAGCAAGTGCAGGCGAAGTGTCATAAAACCGTAGTTAGTTACTATGCCCGTTATCTTGATGTATTCCTTAGTGTTTTTCCGTGCATCGTAGTACAAAGAACTCAGTGAAAGTTATTTATTACAAAGTGAGTGTGATATTTAAATATGTGTATGGGATTCGTATCTTTTTGATATTGTTACACAACGCTCATATCCTACTATAGTGCAACATTGAAAATGAGTTCGAGTTCCGCCTGAGGTAACGTTTTTTTTTTAACTTTCGCATTTTAATATTAATAAAATGTTTATCGAGGTTTAACACTAACTGGTCGGTTAAGCAGCTAATCCTAAGCATACAATTTAAGTAAATAAGTACCCGATAAAAAAGAAACTCATTCATTGTTTATTTCTCGTATAACAAAACTAAACTCATAATATTTGTCATCTTTATTAATGACCTAGTTGATCGTCTCTTATGCCCTGCACTTCTATACGCTTCTCGGATGTGTGGAACGATAGTCAATACATCGCGTTGCAAAATGACCTTAATATTATCTCGGACTGGTGCTCATCTAACAACATGAAACTTAACGTCAATAAGTGCTGCGTAATATCTTTTACTCGAAAGAGAAATATTCATAAGCGATCATATTGTGTCAACGATCAAGTCTTATGTAGGAAGCAAACTGTTAAAGATCTAGGCGTTTTGTTTGATGAGCAGTTGTCTTTCCGTCCTCACTATGAACATATCATAAAGAAGAGTCAGAAGCTTATGGGTTTTGTAATAAGGTCAACAAAGGATTTTAAAAAGCCACAAAGTGTTCTTGCGCTGTTTTATAGTCTGGTCAGAAGCGGTTTGGAATTTCAATATGGTCACTTTACTATAAGGTCCACATGGAAAATATAGAGAGGGTTCAGAAGCGATGCCTAAGGTATGTTACCCGCAGATGTGGCCTTGGTCGTACACTCGGCAGTTACAATGCAAGGCTGTCTAAGTTTGGTGTACTTTCTTTGACTGCTCGTCGGGAGAGATACGACCTATTATGTCTCCATAAAATACTGCACTCTTCCATCGATGCTCCAAATCTGCTGTCATCATTGAAAATTAATACCATATATAGAACGCGTTTTCCGAGCACTTTTGCAATACTTGTGTTCAAAAACAACACATCCTATTATAATCCCTTAGTCAGAATGAGTCGAACTTTTAATGAGTTGTTGCGCCATGATGGAGATGTGGACGTTTTTAGTAGCTTTCCTCAATATAAAAAGATGGTCACTAACATTATGTACGCCAAGTGTTCTCAACCTCCTCCTCCGTCTGCTCAATGTGGCAGATAGTCGAGTCATGGATTTATTTGTCTCGATTGTAAGGGTCACCCACCTTTTCGTTTGTTTTTTAAAAAGTAATAATTAATAGATTAGTATTATTTTTTTTCGATAATATTTATAAATATTAGTTTTAAGTAAGTATTAGTTTATTTAAGACCGGTAGATACGGTTGTTACGTAACGTTCCAAACATTATACAAATATCATGCTGTGTACACTGATTAAGGATTACCGTCTAGCAAATAAAAGTCAACAAAGTGCTATTGTACGCAGGCATTGACTGTAATCTGTTTGTGTACCAATTGAAATAAATAAATAAATAAAAATAAATAAACAACGGTGGTTTAATAAAAACGTTCTTTTTCCAAAAGTCAAAGAAGATAATGCTTTGTTTAAATGAACATTGAACCATGACAGTACTAAATGTTTATTGTTTTATCATTACCGTGATAACAGCAATCGACCTTTGGAGCCTAACATACCTATCTCTGCAATATTATTCTTGAAAACAAGTGAAAACAAAACATCAGCTAAATAAATAAGCCAGTGCTATCGTACTAAAATAAACTTATGATACATACTCTATAACTGACTATTATCCCTAAAGGGTTAACATAGACTAGAGAGCTGAGTGTAAGTTTGTAAATGTGCAAACATTATTATCGCGTTTGAGTTAAGTTTTGACAGACAGATCTTATTACTAAGTAAATAAGATCGTGACTCAAAACTCTTAACACAAACGCGTTATTAACGTTTGCACATTTACAAACTTACACTCAGCTCTTAGGCAATGAGGACCGCAGCAGTCCACTGCAATAACACATGGCACAGTTTGTCCACTGGCAGAGCGAGCGTAAATATTGTGGTAAATCGGTTTTATCCAGTGGCGGCGCATACGCGACGCAGCGGCTAGTGGACACGCACACATGCGCCGGCCGTATGCTTGTAGTAGTTGACTCGCGCGCGACGGCGTGGTTGTAATAAGAAGCTTTGTCTCTGTACCGTTTCTTTACTCATGTGGCCATAGTCCACGTTTCACTAAATTACAACTGCACATGTGCTCAGCGTGATAGGTGGAGTGCCCATCGCCGCTCTATGATGTCGGATGTATGTGCAGTGTTTAGTCCGTAAGTCGCCTTTTACGAAACCCAAGGAAAGGGTTGGTGATATTTTTTTAGTGAGATGGTACACACACACCACACTGGAATTATTACTACGACCTCCGTGGTCGAATGGTCAACACGCGCGAGTTCTGGCAAATGGCATCACCATCTCCGAGGTCCCCGCTCCCCGGGTTCAAATCTCGGTGTCGTGGTCAACTTAGAAATCATTGTTTTTCTTAGTTGTCTTTGGTAGTATTTATGTGTGTTTATCAGTTAAATTGTATAGTTGACTATTATACGTGGGGCGTACTAAAAGTTTCCGGAATGAATAAGAAAAAAATACTATTAAAGGTCAAAAATGAATTTGTTGTTTCTCAATATATTCTCCCTTTGCGTAAATGCACTTTTTCATTCGATTAAACCAATTTTGAAAACTTTTGTGCCACTCCTGCCTGGTGGTGACCTCAAAAACGTGTTTTTCATACTCTTCGACAGCCTCTTCTGGTGATGAAAATCGTTGACCGCGTAATTGGTTCTTAATTTTTGGTAACAGAAAAAAGTCACAAGGTGCCAGGTCGGGACTGTATGCAGGATGGCTCATAAGTTCTACGTTTTTCACCTTCAAAAATTCGTTTGTCTGTCTGGCCGAGTGGGAACTAGCATTGTCGTGGTGCAAGATGACACGACATTTACGGTTATTTTTACGGAGTTCGTCAATAATTTCTGGCAAACAAATGGTCGTGTACCAGTCACTATTCACGGTACGATGATTCTCTAAAGCAACGGTAGCCACGTGTCCAGTTTTATTAAAAAAGAAGCATTCATCCGCTTAGATGCACTTTTTACGCGCGCCGCTTTAGTTGGTATCGGCTCATCGAAAGACCCATACGCTCGATTGCTGTTTTGTTTTGGGATCGTAGCAATAAGTCCATGTTTCGTCATCTGTTACTATGTCCCACACCAAATTTGACGCACCTTCGTTGAGTATCTGGTAAGCATGGCACTGCACCAAGTGACGCGGTCCGTTTTTTGACCCTCTGTCAAATTGTGTGGGATCTACCGCGTGCACAGCTTTCTCACACCCAAATGTTTGTGTAGGATTGATTGTATTTGACTCATGCCTATGTCTAAGGATGCGCGAATCTCATGCCTGTCTGTTTCAATCCTACGGCGCACAGCATCGATGTTTTTGTTGTTCACAGCGGTGGACGGACGACCATCGCGAGGTTCGTCACTGAGATTGACACGAGTCGTCTTGCATGGTGCTTCATCGCCAAAAGCAGATTGAAGCCGAGCGATGCTCTGTTGAGCTGTCAAATTATACTTAAAATCGTAGAAAATCATACTACGAAAATTTTCCCGAGTTATATCCATGTTAATGTAGACACGCAATTTTTAAAATGGCGCCACAGTGTAAAAGCAATGACAGTCAGATGAAACAAACTGCATTCTACAGCTAAAAAGTTCCACTTTCAAATGTTGTAATTACTTTTTAAATATTGTTTATGTAAGTGGCCAGTTCCGGAAACTTTTAGTGTGACCTATGTACATAGACAAGATCAAATCAAACGTATGCTTAGCCTTAAAATTGGGGGAAGTTATTATTTGTACTTTTATTTTATTAGGACATGGTACAGTACCGTAATAATTAAAATACGTATATACTATGAACAAATATAACATAATATTATAAATGCGACAGTGCGTTTGTTTAATTATTTCTTATGCTATCTATGTCATGGGGTACAGAAAAATACTTCTACATACATACAAATAATCACGACTATTATCCCCGAAGGGTTAGTCAGAGACTAGGCAATGAGGATAGCAGAGCAGTTCTCCACCATAGTCCACTTTTCACCAAATAGCGACTGTACATGTGCTCAGCGTGACAGGTGGTAGTGACCGCTCCATATTGTTGGATTTGTGTGCAGTCTTTAGTCCGTTAGTCGCCTTTTACGACACCCAAGGGAAGAGAGGGGGTGGTGTGTAGGATACTTCTTATCTCAGTAAAAGGTTCTTTTGAACAATAATGTACCTAATGAATAATAATGATTAATGATGTCTGAGTGCACACATCAACAAATAGGTAGCACACGAGGTGTTCAAGCCACACCCTAAGCTTTACAGACTGGTACTTACTGTTTGTACCTACTAATGAAAATGTGAAAACAAAGTAAATGCACCTCAAGTCAAATGTAAATACAATGTAATAAATCAAATATAACTGGTTGTTCGTAACAGTGAACCCATCTGACTTTGATAACATAATTATTGAGGTTGTTTTGCAGCTTTTAGATAATATGTACTTATTGTTTTTTGAGGTTTAATCGAGCACTACACATTGTAATGAAACACTTTTTTACAGATTAACTCGCGTTTAATTTACTACACAGGGAGTCTCCCTGTGACCACGGACCCTGTAAAGGGTTCGAAACGTCAGGGTAATATAAAAAACTATGTAAATGATAAATTAAACGTGAGTTAATCCGTAAAAAAGTGATTCATTTTAATGTTTGATATGTACTTGTTTTCAATAGTAGTGTAGTGCGCTAGCTAGATATAATTAGAGTAGTCTAGTAGTACTAGTATAGTACACTCTTATGTTACAGAATGCAACATAAGAAAAATAATGCTTTTAAATAAAATAAAAACTTTACGAGAAATTTACCTCTCTAAGAAAATAATAGTGTGAGACAATATTTATATTTTTTAGTTAAGTGTCGTATATACCGTTAGAAAGGCCATAAACTACAGAACCTTTTACAAGAAAACGAAATTTTTAATACCTGTTACTTTTTTTTAAATGAATTTTGCAGTTGTATTTTATTCACATGTGGTGAACATTGTTTTTAAAAAAAAAGGTAATTTTTCCTAATTTTCGGTGTAGATTGGGACAAAAAGCATTGTTTATATAAAAACGCATGTTTACAGAATGCAAGTGGAAAAAAGAATTGAAGTTATAATAAAGAATAAAAAGTTATGGGGTTTTAATTGCGGTACTTTGGGAAATTTTATAGAAAAAGGGCAATAAATCATATCTCCATAGCCCTAACTCCTTGGACCAGAGACTAATGATGGAAAGGTAAGAAATTACCCTACCAGCACCCCCAAAAATTCTGTCGGTCCATGCGCCAAACACCCTGTATACTGTCCCACTGCATAGCAAAGGCCTCTATCATTGAAATCAAGTCATTGTTTCCATTTATAGATTTTGTCATAACTTACACTCATAATAATAAAAATTAATTTTAAGGTTTATTTCCTACATTGTTAATAAATTGAAAAACTAAGGCCATATGGAAGTGACTTTGGCAGTCTGCTGAATTTAAATTACTCATTATCATAATAATATAATAGAAAAACTCTTTAAATTGTACAATTGAATTCCTGTTTCGATGATGTAATTTTGTTTAAAATGTTTATAACAATACCTTGTAGTTATTTTGTTTAATGAGAAGTATTAAAGCACAAGTGTAACATCAACATTTACCTATGGGACGAACAAAGGTAAAGTATGTACACTTGCTTGCTTAATATGTACAGTTGCATACACAATTTTAACTACACAGCAGTGACGAAGGTTCTATACAACTCGATTCCCACCGGCTTCCCTTCAGAAGTTTAGAACACAACCACTCTCTACTTCAGGGATGCACAGACTACGGCCCGCGGGCCGCATGCGGCCCGCCGGTCGAATACTGGTGGCCCGCCGACAGCAAAAATAATACTCTCGTACATTCGAAAATATTGAGTTCTATTCCAGAATAAAACCAATAACAAATGTTCGAAAAGTAATTTGAATCTCGCGCGCGCGCTCTATCAATCTTATCGGTGCGCCGTGCATGCGTCGGTAACAGCGGTCGGTAATGTTCGTGCTGATCTCGGTTAAATTCGTTTTCTTGAGGAAGCGCGCCGCGTTATACTGTTCGAGCGAGCGAGATAGCAATAGTCCCAAATTCCCGATAGCTCGCGTAGGTAGATACACGAAGCTTCCAGAGTCGGTTTCGAGATTTCTCCAGACAGTTTTCGACTCTATGCGCGTGGTATAAAAGCCACGCTAACCGCAGCGACCGACAGTTCGGTTTTAATTTGAGTAAAGTGTCGTTAGTTCTAGTGTAGATTTTAACTCGACTAGCCGGTGTCATAATTATAATATATTTTGATCCACATTCAACGTAGATTTCCCGTCAAGTGCCGTGTATAATTGTGTTGTGAAATCGTAAGTAAAACTGTTATTAATTTTATCTACATATTTTATCAATTATTTTTGGTAATTAATTAGGAACTGTAATAATTGGTTTTAGGTGCTGTGGTAATCCTAGTCAGGATTAAAACGCAACATGGACATGCCAGGAACTAGTAAAAAACGTAAGGTTAAAGATGAAAATCGGCAGTTTCAAGAAATTTGGACTGAGAAATACTTTTTTGTATGGTCGCATAACAAAGTCGTTTGTTTAATTTGCAAGAATTCTGTTGCGATTGCAAAGGAATATAATGTAAAAAGGCACTATGAAACGCAGCATCCTACTTTTACGAAGTTTACAGGCGAATTAAGAAAGCAAAAAGTTTTGTCTTTAAAACGGGAGCTTATTGGTCAACAAGCTATGTTTACAAAACCCATTCAAGATACAGAAACAGCTACAGAAGTTAGTTATGAAATTTCTCGAATGATAGCAAAGCGGAGTCGCCCCTTCAATGATGGGGATTTTGTAAAAGAATGCATAGAAATTGCCGCTAAGAAAATGTGTCCAGAAGCAGCAAAAAAGTTTGAGAAAATTCAACTGAATCGTATGACCATCCAAAGACGAATTATGTCTTTGTCAGATAATATTGCGGAACAATTAAATGAAAAAACTAAGATAATTGATTTTTTTTCATTAGCACTCGACGAATCCACTGATATTAGTTCCACAGCTCAACTTCTTATATTCATACGAGGTGTTACTCAAGATTTTGAAGTCTTCGAAGAGTTATTAGGAATGTGTTCATTGAAAGGTCAAACCAGAGGAGTTGATATACTCAATGTACTTTTGGACGAGTGTTCAAAAACTGATTTGGACTTATCGAAATTATCGGGAGTTTCGACTGACGGTGCTCCTTCGATGATTGGTGTCAATTCTGGGCTAGTTACTTTGTTGAAAAAGCATTTGCAAGAAAAAAACTTAAACGCTGAAGATCTCATGCAGTTTCACTGCATTATACACCAAGAAGCCCTCTGTTCTAAAAAAATTGAATTTGAAAATGTCATGAAAGTGGTAGTTTCGACTGTGAATTTCATAAAATCACGAGGACTCAATCACAGGCAATTCAAACAATTCCTTGATGACATTGAATGCGAACATGGAGATTTACTGTATTATACAGAAGTAAGGTGGCTAAGTCGTGGATTGACACTGGAACGATTTTTAAATTTAATAGAAGAAATTGATATTTTTCTGGCGGAAAAGCAAAGGGACGTCCCGGAACTTAAAAGTCCTGATTGGTTGTGTGATTTGGCTTTTTTAGTTGACATTACAAATCATTTGAATGTCTTGAACACACGGCTTCAAGGCAAAAATCAACTGATATCCCAGCTCTACGCACATCTATCATCCTTTCAATGCAAGCTGACACTTTTCAGATCGCAATTGAATTCTGGAAATTACAATCATTTTCCGAATTATAAGAAAATGGCTGAAAAATTCAAAAAAACTGCTATTAATTTCAGTTATGTAAAAAAGCTAGATATTTTGATTCAATCTTTTCAAGACAGATTTTCGGAGTTTAAAACAGTGAAACCTCTGTTGGACATATTTAGCAATCCTTTCACGATTTCAGTTGAAAATGCGCCAGAGTTAATGCAGTTAGAAATTATCGACATTCAGAACGACCAAGATTTACGCAACAAATTCAACGAAGGAGACTTGCTGAACTTTTACCGCTGCATTGATAAAAATACGTACAAAGAGTTGCGCATAAACGCTCTGAAATGTGCAAGCTTATTTGGTTCTACCTATATATGTGAACAAACCTTTTCAATCCTAAATAATAATAAAACAAAAAATCGAAACCGCCTTGCAAATGAAAGTTTGGAAGCAGTTTTACGTGTTGCTACAAGTAAATTTGAGCCAAATATAAAAAAGATTGTAAGCACTATGCAGTGCCACGCTTCAAATTAATAAATTCTTTTTCAATTTGAATACATTATTATCAATTTTTCATTGTCTTTAATTACCTATACTTCTGGTGGCCCACCATCAGTTCATAATTTGCCCGAGTGGCCCCTAGTCTTAATAAGTCTGTGCATCCATGCTCTACTTGAATTGAGAAATGGCACAATCAGTAATTATAAAAGTAAATATATAAAAGAAACATTACAAAACGCCTACTATTAAATGTCCACTATGGACATTAAATCAACAAAATTTGCTTTTCAACAACATATTGCTATAAAATAAGCCGCAGGCGCGATCGGCTTTTTGGCAGTTAAACTTCTGTACAAAATTTACGTCATGACGTCACATAAAGGTCAATAAACCCACCCGCGTATTAGCAGCCGGTAAGCCGTTTTTATCCCGAGTTACTTGATAGAGAAAGTAATACATTTTGCATGCGCGTGAGCGGGACGGAGAAATTTCGTTTTCGGTTTGTGTTCTGTTGACAAATAATTTGACGTAATTGCAATTCATCATTTAATGCATGACTGTGTTTTATTAGTATTTGAATTTATTAGTTAGTTTCACCTATTAGAATGATTAGTATTGTAGTTGGACTTTGTTTATTTGTGTTGTGTGTAGTGATGAAAGAGTTACGAAGACGTACGTTGTAATTAGGTATTTGCGGTAAGTAGATATTGTAATAAGTTGAAATTATGTATTTAGAGCAGGGACCGGAAAACCCCTTTTTTTGGTTAAGCCGATTGTTAGGGAAACCCCATCAAATGGTTACCAAACGATAGGGTTTCCCTATTGATAGGGTTAGTCTTTCGTAGCGGTAACTTTTATGAATAAGGTTAACTGCTTCCAATGCACTTACCTAATCAAATAGGGTATTTGTAACGGTAATTTTAAGCGCTTATCAACCAATAAGGTTACCCTATTGTCTCCTATCTCGTTTTCGCGCACAGCTGGCGGCGGGTTGCGGGCGGAAGACTGCAGTCCGCCGCTGCCGCCGCCCGCTGTTGTCACATGAGTAAAGAAACTAAAAAAAACGGAACAGAGACTAAGCTTCATACAACCGCGCCGCCGCCGCCCGCGCCGTCTCGAGACTCGCGAGTCAACTACTACAAGCATACGGCGCATGTGTGCGTGTCAACTAGCCGCTGCGTCGCGTATGCGCCGCCACTAGATAAAACCGGTTTACGCTCGCTCGGCCTGTTTTGTGCTCCTGCATATTTCTTACGAAACTGTTTTAAGTGGAATAAACTGTAAATAGTTATAAAAGTGTAAATAATTAGTTCTAGACTTGTAAAATAGTGGTAAACTATTACCGTTTGTATGAATAATACTTATTTGTCTATGATATTACTATACAAGCTTTTTATTTAACTTGCAATGTATGTTTGTTCGGGTGAAATCTTGCAACTTAATTTTGAGCCAATTCCCATTTACCGATTAAGTTGAAATTTTGCATACATGTGTAAATCGCGTCACAATGCAATATTATGATAACATGGTGCTAAGGAAGCTGGAAGCTGGAAGGTGGTCATAGGATTTTCGCAATAAAATAACACAACCTCATCGAGTCTGGGCTCGTTTGAATCGTCTTGACAAGTAGTTTGTCTTTCAATGGTAACCAGGGTTTGATGATGGAGCTGGACACACCAATTATCTATCCCAAGAGAAGCTTCGAAGAAACTCGTTAAATGGTTACTAGACCGTGGATAAACATACTTAAAATACTTAAATACATACTTATTATACATTGAAAACACCCAGACCCGAGACAATTTAGAAAAACAATAATTACTAAATTGACCCGACCGGGGATCGAACCCGGGACCTCAGAGATGGCGACACCATGAAAACCGGTGTACAACCACTTGACCAAGGAGGTCGTCAATTGTAATGAAACTGTAATGAAACAACGCAACCCCATCGAGTTTCGGCTCGTTTTATTCGTCTTAACGAGTACTTTGTTTTTAGATGGATACCAGGGTCTGATCTGATGATGGAGCTGGAATGTGGTCCTAGGAACTCAGTAAAGAAACGACGCAACCCCATCGAGTCTCAGCTCGTTTGATTCGTCTTGACAAGTACTTTGGTGCTAGATGGTAACCAGGGTGTGATGATAGAGCTGCAAGATGGCTATGGAACTCAGTAATTAAACGACATAACTCCATCGAATATGGGCTCGTTTGATTCGTCTTGACGAGTACTTTGGTGCTAGATGGTAACCAGGGTCTGATAATGGAGCTGCAAGATGGCCATGGAACTCAGTAATTAAACGACATAACTCCATCGAGTATGGGCTCGTTTAATTCGTCTTGACGAGTACTTTAATGCTACATGGTAACCAGGGTCTGACGATGGAGCTGGAAGGTGGCTATAGGAACGAACCATTAAGACGAACAAACGGAAACTTTAATTCGTCTTAATGGGTGGACCGTTTTGATGGGTGGTGAGTGGTGGTGGTTTGATGGATGTGAACAAATATTGGATAAACGTTCAGTGAGATCAACTAAAAAGTAAAAAATAAATTATATTAAAAACCTTTTATTTTAATGCGCTAAAAAGAAAAAAATAAACTTTTACTAATAAAAACCTCATAAAAGTTTATTTATTTTATTCTCTTTTGAAACCTTACTAAAATAAGAATAAAAATTTTCGAATGCTCCCTAGTGCTGTTGTTTTATGTTTTTTTTTATTGACTAGTCATAGTGACTGCATCATGCCTGATGGTAAGCAGCTGATACAGTCCAAAATAATGAGAGCGCTCCCCACCGTGAAATAAGCACGGTAACAAGCGCACCCATTGTATTTTTTAGTACGAGTACTGATAGTCTGCACAGTATGATGGTGGTTCCTAAGACCAGCACGTGTAGTCCGGGAGAGACACTCTTTTTAGTAATTTCGGTAGAAGACACTGAGAGGAACAATGTCTCTACGTAGCTGGAGGTCCTCAAGTGAGGCTGTAACCTCAGCATTTCCAATAATGCGTACCGCTCGCCTTTGCAGTTTATCAAGTGCATCGAGGAGGTATTTAGCGGAGCCGTCCCATAATAGGTGGGAACAACACTCCATACTCGATCGCACCTGAGTCGTGTACAGCGATCGATACGTGTACGATCGAGAGCCAGGTTCAGTTTGGCAACCACTTCTTACCTTTCGCAACGATATCGGCATGCTTTACCGCAGGATGTCCCAAGTATCGCTCATGCACCGTACCGTCATTCGCATAACAATGAATATTGCCCAAGGACAACATGTTATTAATATGCAGAAGAAATAGGAGTAGATGAGAGCACAGAACCCTGCGGCACTCATGCATTAACCTTGTAAAACGTGGAGGAACTACCCTCAAAAAGAACACGAATCTTCCGCTCCACTAGAAAGTCTGCAACCCAGGCGCACAAACGGGGCAGCACACCGAAGGCCGGCAACTTGGAAAGAAGGGAACGATGCCACACTATCGAAATCTTTGGCGATATCAAGGCCAACTGCCAGGGATTTGCCATGCTTGTCCGTCGCTTCACCCCACGCTTGAGTAACGTACGCTAAAAGATCACTCATTGATCGCTTGCATATTCCAAAATCCAGACAAACTAAAGAGCCGGACAGAGTCCGGACTAGAGTCTTAAAAGTCCGGACTTTACCGGTATTATCCGGCCGGATGGTAGCCGTAGTCGGGGGAGGCCGGACGTGACGTCAGACGGCCCTGCATGGCTGATACAGGCAAAGGAATCAAGTTTGCTACTCTTATGTTGTAAGGCTTGGAAGAACGGTCCAGTTGCCTTGGCTTAATGTCCGGAATTTTTGTCGGGACTTATTAAGTTTCCAAATAATAACGTGGTTTTTTATTTGTTTTAGACCCCGGTGGGTTGACCAGACCATAAAACTGAACAACTTTTCCCAAGAAAAAGGCCAAAACACGAGATATTATTTTTACTTTTCCATACAAACCTTGCTCGGTCAATAGAAACTTTGAAAGAATAAATACCACATAGTATATAGGTAGGTAGCTTAATAATGTACAATTGTATAATCCCACCAACCCGCATTGGGCCAGCATTATCCGGACAAAAAATAACAAAAATTAAAAGAAAAAAATACATTTTAAAAACAAGCTTTTATTATGTTCTTGTTGTTAAAAGATATAAAAATTTAATAATAATAATTTAATCCTGATAAGAAAAATATCATTATAATAGGTATACCAACATTGCAACCTTTAACAGTAATTAACCATATTCGTCTACGTCATAATAATCAAATATCGTAAGTAGGTACATACCTATTAGACATTTTTATTAAACCATAAAACCTTACACCTTGTATTAAATCTTTGCGTTTTTATCACATACCCAATTTTTTATAAATAAAAGCGTAAGAATTATACATTGTAATGGAACATTAAATAACATTCAGCATTATTACACCGTCATTTTTTTTGCAATCACAATGTAACATTCTTTTATTTATAAAACATTGGGTATATTGTGATAAAAACGCAAAGTTTTAATACAAGGTGTAATGTATTATAGTTTAATAAAAATGTCTAATAGGTATGTACCTACTTACGATATTTGGTTATTGTGACGTAGACGAATATGGTTAATTACCGTTAAAGGTTGCAGTGGCGGTACCTTCATACAAGCCGAAAAGCCCGGCTTGCCCTAACAAAAACTCAATATCACTATTGGTAAAACGCAATTATTAAAATCACTTAATATTTTTTACCATTGTTAATTTTCTTTCATCAGCATTCAAATTATCAATTTTATAAGTTTCTCATATTAGAATCACCAAACAAATCGCATAAAGCTGCTTATAAATCGTGCGATGCTTTACATCTCTCTCGCACAAGTTGGCTTGCAACCGGGCTTCGGATTTAAAGTATATCCGCTCTCTTCTAACTTTAACAAAATTGCTACTCTATCAACATAATACTGCGTAAGTATGTATAGATTCTATGAGAAATTCATACTCTTCTTCAAAGCCAGCTTGCGTTATGAAGTTCGCAAGTAAGGCCTTCTCCAAATCAGGCTTTATTTCTACCGAATCACGTGCAACTTCAACGCGGGCGAACCAATCAGAGGCGACCGACGACAGCTCGAGCTCGGGCGAACCAATCAGAGGCGAGCGTTAATACGCGATTGTGCTGTGCAGCAGCCACAGGCTGCAGCCAGCCATTTTTTATTCTTTGTTATTGTCACACTTCACTTTGTTTGAGCGATTGTTTTTAAGTAACAAGTGTTTTCGTAATTTGTGATAAAAGAAATGTGTTCTGAGTTCATTTCGTCGCTTTATTGGTCTCTGTGACGAACTTAGATGTATTGGGCATGTGATGTGTTATATATCGTTGTGTGTTGCAAACAAATGTGTACTTAAACGTGTTGATGAGTGGCATACGAAAGGCAGAGTTAAGTAAATAAATTCTTTGAACATCATACATGATTTATGTATTTCGCAAACTATTAAAAGTCATCTAGGACATTAATTATAATAGTTCTATGTAAAAAACTCTTTGGATTGTTGGTTGCTTCCATTCAAAATAATTAACTAATAATTAGTAAATTAAGTGTAGAGGCCTGCCTACATATCGACTGTGATTCCGGCGCAAAATGCCCATTTTCGCATTTTGTAGTAATTTTCCAGTTGTATTTATCGTTTTTATCGAAATAGGATAATAAATGCATGCTTAATATTATGAATCTCCACTCTGCGAGAATAAGCTGAGTTCGGACGGCCCGGCCGGCGCATCGTATTTTGTACTTAGTTGTAAGTATTTATAGTTTTTATCGAAATAGGATAATAAATTCATTAAGTATAACATTTTTATTCCTCATGAAGTAACAATTATTCTGGTATAAATTTTACTCAATAATATTATCGTAGATAAGAGAAATTTACAGTTAACTTAACGCGATTTTCGAAGTTTTTTTAGTTTTGAAAACTATTTTTTCTACTTATATAAAATCAATGATATTTAATAATTCCGTGGCCGCTACGCATAATACGACAAGATAACATTCTCATTTTTTTATTTTATTTGTTTAGAACAGTAGTTCAATCCAGGAGCTCAAAAAAGTGCCCTCGCGCAATTTATAAAAAATCTTTCTCTGCAATTTTGGGTTTAAATAAATAGTTAAGCAAAATTTACAAAAAGCGAGGCCGCTACGTACCAATAGCTATTCTACACTATTCAATAAGTAAATACTGTTAATGTATTTTTGTTTCTGAGATAAAGAACGCCAAAATTGGCCGCAGTAATTTTTTTTTTCAAAAATTTCTCGCAAAAATCACATTTAAGATGTAATAGAAGGTAATAGGCTGTTTTTTTACAAACGACAAGAACGTTTGGAATGCCACGGCCTATGACACAAATGGGTACCAACATTGTACCTAGGTAGCAAGATTAGGAACTTCAGGTTTCGTGGCTTGCCCCAATCTGAAGTCCTAGGCACGCCACTGAAAGGTTGCAATGTAGGTATACCTATTATAATGATATTTTTCTTATCAGGATTAAACTATTATTTTTAAATTTTTAGTTCTTTTTATCATCAAGATCATGAAAAAAGGCTTGTTTCTAAAAAGTATTTTTTTCTTTTAACTTTAACTTTTTAGTATTATTTTATGTTTTAATACCTTTACATATCAATAAAAAGTGGTCCACCCATTAAGACGAATCAAACTCGACGCGGTTGTGTCGCTTAATTAATGAGTTCCTATGGCCACCTTCTAGCTCCATCATCACACCCTGGTTACCATCTAGCACCAAAGTACTCGTCAAGACGAGTCAAACGAGCCCATGCTCGATGAGGTTATGTCGTTTAATTACTGAGTTCCTATGGCCATCTTCCAGCTCCATCATCAGACCCTGGTTACCATCTAGTACCACAGTACTCGTCAAGACGAATCAAACGAGCCGAGACTCGATGGGGTTTCGTCGTTTATTAACTGAGTTCCTATGACCACCTTCCAGATCCATCATCAGACGCTAGTTACCATTGAAAGACAATCTACTCGTCAAGACAATTCAAATGAGCCCAAACTCGATGAGATTGTGTCGGTTAATTGCGAAGTTTCTATGGCCACCTTCCAGCTCCATCATCAGATCAGCACCATGTCATCATAATATTGCATTGTCACGCGCTTTACACATGCATGCAAAATTTCAGCTCAATCAGTAACCGAGAAGTGGATAAAATTCAATTTGCTAGATTTGATGACAAACGGACAGGTGAAACTAAATAAAAGCTTGTAAAAATCTAACAAGCTGCATTACAAGCACCGTGCGACAGGTCTTAACGTGAACTGATCGACAAGTCACACGAAAATTAACTTTAGTGCGAATAACTTATTTATATGATTCGTTATTTATCTGACTACGAGTAAGCGATATTTTGCAGCACGCTCGCCGCCGAGGGGGCCTCTGTTGAAAGCTACATACGTAAACAGTAATGCAATAATAAGTCTAATGCATTGCACGTAGAAGCTTGAATCGCTTGTGCGCGTTAAAACCCTTTTTATAGGGTTAGCTTCAACAGGGTTTTTGGATGCGGTTAGTGCTTACCCTAATTAACTGTATCAATTTAGTTATCCTTTCGATGCGGTAAGTCGACGATATGCTAACCGTATTGATAGGGTTAGTGAAAACAAGTCTATGAATTACCCAATCAAAAACCCCTTATTTGGTAAGCGGTTCCGGTCCTTGATTTAGAGCAAATTTAGAGTAGGTAAGTAGATTTGCAAAGTAATCGGTAGAATTGTAAGATGTCGGCATTAATAGCTTTAGATTCTTCCCGGCTTTAATGATAATGTCTTAGCGCACTTAGTAAGAAAGAATAGACGAATAGCTTTAGAGTATAAGTAGTATTATTAGTACTTAGTCGATTAAGTTTTGTTTAATTTACATCATAATTATCATCATTTCACCACAAACGGCTTTTATCAAAGCCACTTCTATTATGCTTGCAAGACACTGTTTCAATATCTCAGTGCTTACACGTATAGTAAAAGTGGACTGAAGATACATCTGCCTATACAAGACTGAGTAGGTAAGCATTTTTTTTTGCTCCGGCTTACCTCTCTCAATATTTCACGCTTCGCCACTGCTACACAGATGTTATAAATTGTATATAATGATTTCAGAAGAAGTGTTATATGCTAATGCATGCAGCTGTGTTTAAGAAACTTCATTTGCAAATTATACCATAATGAAAATTAATAATCTATAAAATATATCATTCGGGATGTATATCGGTAACATACATGTACTTAAAACTTTTCACATTTTGAATTTGAAAAAATCTTTGTTACTCTTGTTCTTTAAAGAATTCAAAATCTAATACTGCACTGGTGCATTTTTAGTTGCATAATTAATTTAAATACGCCATTACACCACTGTAATAGGTAACATAATAATAGTATTACACTGGCAGTTTTATTGCAGGTTCTTACGCTTCGGTTTCATAACTCGTTATAGAGGATTTAGCAAGAGTGTAGTACAGTTTTTTTTGTGCTTATCTGAAATCAGTAGTCAACTTTAAGCAGATAGGTTGTGGGCTCTTGTTAAAATATACATAGTTTTTGCCCATAATTATTAAACTTCTTTGTAATAATAAGATTGTAAGCCAGATACGAACAGGATAAGATTAAAGTAAGTACCTACTATTTAGTAACACTTTTTTATTTTATTTTGTTTGGGAGCTTACAGCATTATTATTATTATCAGCAGAGTCCTCCCACTGCAGGACCCGTGCTTCCCCATTTTCACTCATCATCTTCGATAGATGCTGAACCAATGATGATAATGTTATTATTTAAATGGTTTTATACCACTAAGGTGGCAAATTACATGATATTTGCAATGGAGGTCCTATCTAGAGCATTCTGAATTGATTTCATTGTACGCCAAGCACATTGCACAGACACACAACCAAATTGCCCCACAACAAGACCCAATTTATAAAACAAACCTGTCGATCTCCAGCCTCTCCCCGGAGCTGCCACACTAGTTCAGCACACTGGGCCAGGCCGGTAGCACCCAAAGGATGGCCCTTGGCTATCAACCCCCCACTAGGGTTCACAACCACCCTCCCACCATAAGTATTGTCTCCAGCATCAATAAATTTTCCAGCTTGTCCCTCTCCACACAACTGTAATCCTTCATAAGTAATTAATTCATTTGCAGAAAAGCAATCATGCAACTCTACAACATTTACTTGCATCGGAGACACACCAGTCTTCTCGTAAAGGCGTTTCGCTGCCAAAGCAGTCATATCGGTACCAGCTACTTTCATTAAGCTTTTCTCTGCAAACAGTTCAGTCGTATCAGTGGCCATTTCCATACCAATGATTTCAACAGCCTTTTTCTGGAGACCATAACGGATAACTGCCTCTTCAGACATTAAAACTGCAGCACCGGCTCCATCACTAGTGGGACAGCACTGAAGTTTCGTAAGGGGCCCATAAATCTTTCTAGACTTTAACACTTCTTCAACAGTGTATTCCCGACCACCTTGTGCTCTAGGATTTTTAGCACCGTGTCTATGGTTCTTCGCAGCTACCTTTGCAAAGTGTAATTCTGTTGTACCATATTTCTTCATATGTTCAATGCCGGCATTTCCAAAAAATTGTGGTGTCATTGGACCGGGTGCAATGTCAGCCATCTCTGCCATGTGGAGGACATGCTTTTCCAAAGGGTTAGCTCTGTCAGTGTATGCTCCACCGCCTAACGCTCCACGAGCCATTTTCTCAAAACCAACAGCAAGGATGACATCCGAAATACCACCTTCAATAAGTTGTTTAGCAAGAAACAGTCCACTGGAGCCAGTGGAACAGTTGTTATTCACGTTGTAGATAGGAATACCGGTCATGCCAACCTGGTAGAGGACGCGTTGACCACTCGTAGAGTCACCAGCCACATAGGCACAGACAGCTTGCTGGATATCGTCGTATTTTATCCCGGCATCTTTGAGCGCGTCCACTACTGCTTCTTTACCAAACTCAGGATAATCTTTGTCGCCACCAGGTTTGACAAACTTCGTCATTCCGACACCGACAACATATACTTTTCTAGGCATTTTGGAAATTTGATAATTACCTCTTGACTGTGAAGACACGCGTCGCGTAGCTCGAAGGCACACAATGTAATTGGAACAGTGGGCGAACTGAATTATCTACAGCAATAAACTGATTAAATTAATCTAGAATGATATATTTCTAAGATAAAAAAAGACTTATAAAAAACAACTGTTACTTTTGTGATAGGAAGCTACCTAATAAAATTATTTCCAACAGACATCAATCAACGACCTTTAACCTCCTCCCTTCCTTTCACTCCCGACCCAAATCACAAATTAATTTGACGGAAATTTAATGAATGAAATGAATGACGACTGACGTTCATTTTTTTTTATTTGTTCTTTGTAGGAACAAGCTAAGGTCCGAGACCATACTGCCTACGACTGACGTTCATGTGACGGAAGGAATAATATTTTTTTTAAATATTTGTTCCGTGAAGGAATTCAATTATAAGATTGACTTGTCAGATTGTTGTTGTGAGCACAAGTGCTGCCTAGTGTTTTGCAAATTAAAATCCAATAACTGTGTCTTATACCGTTACAATACAACTAAAGTGTAGCATAGGCAGAGATTGCTTGGTGTTGAATTTGACATTTGAGATAATAAAGTTGCCAGTGCAGGAAATTATTTACCAGTTTAAGCAGCTTACAATTAATTAGTGTTTCTTAATTATTATTATTTTTTGCAAAATGAGTTTAAGAAATATCAAGTGTTCCAAATGTACCAGAACCCCTAATGATAAGAAACTGTCAGTATCATGCGACGCTTGTAAAAACGTCCTATGCAGTGATTGGCATGGACTGTCACCCACTGAAGTAAGAGTTTTTGAATTGAAAACAGTAGCTCGAGTGATAACATTTTTATGCGATGATTGCAAATCTGCAATGATTCAGTTGCCGAACATTATGAAAAAACTAAACGAGCTAACTGAAGAAGTGCAAAACTTGCGTATGCGTCAGAACATGCTTTCTACTGAGGCTGCTATACAGGAGATAACAGAGCGTACTAAAAGAGCCAGCAATATAATAATACACGATGTGTCTGAATCAACCTCTGATCATCCCCTTGAAAGGCAAGAGCATGACAAAGAAGAGTGCAAGAAGATAATTGCTAGTGTGACCAAGAAAGTAATCTGTAGTAATATAAAAGTGTTTCTTCTTGGTGCACCGAAGGCCCGCACTGGAGCTCCACGCCCCATTAAAGTAGTCATGAGCAGCAAGATTGATGCTATCGAGGTATTACGTAACAAAAATAAAATGGATAAACCTTCGTCTATTAAAACAGATCAAACTTCAATGCAACGAGAATATCTGAAACATCTCCGCGATGAACTTGAAAAACGCAGCAATAGTGGTGAACCAGATCTGACAATAAAATACATACAGGGACAGCCAAAAATTGTTAGCAAGACACATCTAAAAAACTAGATTATGCCCTAGATGCAACCGGCCGACAACAAGTAATTAAAAATGACACAGGCAATGCAACAGGTTATATTTTAACATCGGAACTTTTAAAAATAACTATTCTATATACAAACATACAATCAATCACTTCAAAATTGGACTTACTTATTGCAAGGATACAATCAGAGAAGCCGTCAATTATAGAACTCACAGAGACATGGCTCAAACCAGCTATACCTGATTCTTTGATTAAAATAACGGGCTACGACGTGTACAGAGATGACCGCATTGGCAAACGAAGTGGTGGAGTAGCTATCTACACATCAAACCAAATTAATTATATGAGTACAAAGCAGAATAATAAATATAAAACTAAGTATGATACTTCAGAATGCGTATGGGTAGACATTGAAGTAGGAGAACAAAAAATCCTGATTTGTGGAGTATACCGGGGCCATGAATCAACTATAGATCACGACAACATGATTTATCAAGAACTACAGCTAGCTGCCCAGTCCAACACAGTAGTAATTATGGGCGATTTCAACTTTGGAGGAATTAAGTGGCCGCTTCAAGATTGTGGATATCTTCTGCCGAAGGAAATAAATTTCCTGCAATGGTACAAAGACAGTGACTTCTATCAGTTAGTAAATAAACACACAAGATTTCGCCAGGGCAACCAGCCATCTTTTTTGGATTTAATCATTACTAATGATGAGTTACTCATAGCCAATATTAGTTATGAAGCAGCTATTGGCAAAAGTGATCACACATGTATAATTTCAACAATACAGCTACAAGTACAAAAACAGAACCGGCAACAAACAACACCTAAGCGAAATTACAGTAAAGCAGACTTTGAAAAAATTAATGTAGAGCTAAAGCGTATTTTGACAGGGTTTTCTGTATACTTGAACTGCGCAAAAAACCAGTACAAAAATCTGCATGAGGCGATTACGAATAAGGGTGTTCGTTATATTAGGTAGCAGAATAAATATTACTAATATTGATTTATATTCATATATTAGTATATATTTAAATATTAGGCACACCTAATATATTAGTATCTAAATATTAATTTACACAGCTAACAAAAATTTACGGAGTGCGCCATCTATTGGAGCCTGCTAAAACTAACTAGTAGTACCGCAACTGCCGTAAATTGAATTGTGTTTTATTGCAAGGGGATAAGATCTAATATTATTGTTCACCGCTGGATTTTAAATTAGAGCAGGACAAAAGTAATATATTACTTATAGGACAAAAGTAATATATTACTTTTGTCCTGCTCTGCATGTCCATAACGAATATTACTAATATTTTTCGAATTCAAACGTGATATAATATTAGTAGGTACGCGGCCGGTTTGCTAGGTGTTGTTTTGCTAATGTTGTAAATTTTGGTGTAGATAATTGTGTGTACATAGTTTTATTTATAATAGGTAGGTAGTGTATTAGACTTTAGTTTACTAAGTGTTTGTAAATAAATAATAGTTTAAGAAAAATGCTGCGCAAAAGCCATTTTTGGAAGTATTTCAGAGTGTGGACGATGTTGCCAAAAAGGCTGTGTGTGGTGTGTGTAAAGTACCTACAAAAGAAAGTACAATGAGTTTATTTTTTTGCCAAAATAAAACAATACTTACCTGTTTTACTTGTTGATTGTTATTCATTGTTCTTAAATAAACATGCTCTGATTTATAAATGTTTTTTTTTGTGTTGGTATTGCGCTTTTACTTTTAATATATTTTTCTCCAATAAAATAAAAAAATCAAGTTTCAGGTTAATAATAATATGACATTTATCATTTACAGCCTAATGTATACCGCAACGCCAACGATTGACGTAACGAGCCAACGAACGCTCGACGAAGTTATTGTGAATATTACTAATGTTCTACTAAACTAATATATTAGAGCTTAAAAAATATTAGGTTATTTTAAAATAGCATATCGTTATAACGCGTTGGCAATATGTAGCCGTTGTGAACACTCCTAATTACGAATACTATAAACACCCACGTGCCTCTTATAAAGATACCAAGAAAGAGAAGATTTAATAGACCCTGGGTAACGTTTGAAACATGTCAATTAATTAGACAAAAAAAGTTATTATGGAAGAGGTATACCTTAACTGGATCCAATGACCTTTACAAGGAATACAGAAGACTTAATAATAAACTGACAAACTTCTGTTGCACATCGAGAACAGTATATGAAAAAAATCTCTTAAAGGCTGGACCAAAAAAATTTTACTCGTATATCAGACAGCAAATCACTTCTAAAGTCAGTATACCACCCGTTATAAGAAACATTCAAGGACAAGATGTCACGCAACCAAAAGATATAGCTGAAGTTTTTGCAGATCAATTTTCTAGCGTATTTGAAAAAGAACCTGTAGGAACGCTTCCATTTTTGGATCCATGCCTCAGAGTTGCAGAGTCAATCGAAGATCTTATATTTAATGAAAATCAAGTACAATCTGCTATTAAAAGAATGAAAGCAGACTCTTCACCTGGGCCGGATGAGATACCAGTGGTCATACTGAAGAATTGTGACCTTGATAACCAATTGGTATCTATAATGCAAACTTCCTATGACACCGGAATTTTGCCAGACTTATGGAAAACCGCAATAGTAACCCCTGTGTACAAAAAGGGAAACAAGCTACAGGCAGTAAATTATAGACCAATAAGCCTAACTAGCGTGATATGTAAAGTCATGGAGAAGATAATAGTCAAACACATCAGAGAGTTTCTTGACAAGGTGCGAGTCATCAGCAACCAACAACATGGTTTTTGCCCACATAGGTCCACAATATCGAACTTGTTATCTTGCCTATCATCTTGGACCACAAGTCAGAATGCTCGACAACCTGTAGATGTGATTTACCTCGATTATGAAAAAGCATTTGACAAAGTACCGATAAGTAGACTTCTGCAAAAAATAGAATACGTAGGAATACGTGGAAAACTTCTAAAGTGGATTGAGGCCTTTTTGCGACATAGGACATTTCGAGTGAGAATTGGTGACACTCTTTCAGATGAAAGAGACACACAAAGTGGTGTTCCCCAAGGCTCTGTCCTAGGGCCATTATTATATATTATTTTCACTTTTGATCTACCGAAACATTTGAATTGCAAAGTTAGTATGTTTGCTGACGACACAAAGATTTTTGCAGACCCAGAAATGGATTTTGAACGGCTTCAAGCGGATCTAAATCAAATAGTAAGCTGGTCAAAGGAGTGGCTCATAAAACTAAATTCAGCTAAATGCACAGTTCTCCACATAGGAAATCGGAATCCCCATCTTACATATACAATAAATGATGAACCATTAAAAGAAACAAGTGTCCAAACTGACCTGGGGGTACATATATGTGAAAATCTCAAATGGGAACACCATATTGCAGCAATAACTAAAAAAAAAAAAAGCTAATAGCTTTATATACCTTATCAGAAAAGCATTTGGACAGTTAACACCCGATATGATGCTAAAAATTCACAAAGCGTATGTTCGGCCTATCTTGGAATACGCTTTCCAAGTCTGGAACCCATATTTCAAGAAGGATATGGAATTACTAGAAAGAGTACAGCGGCGATTTTCCAAAGTACCTAAATCTTTAAAAACAAAACCATATAAAGAGAGACTGTATGTGTTGAAACTCACTACTCTTGAAGAACGCAGAAAACGAGGAGATCTGATTGAAACCTTTAAAATATTACATGGACACTACGATCTTGAAGGTTTTGATAAACAGATGTTTCAATACTCAAAGAATACACATCTTAGAGGACACCATCTTAAGCTGTCAAAAACTGCATCACATAATAACCCACACAAACATTTTCTAAGCAGCAGAGTAATTGAAGCTTGGAACAGGCTGCCCAAAGAAGTGGTATCAGCACAAACAATAAACCAATTTAAAAACAGGCTAGACAAGCATTTGAATATGAACAAATAACCAGACTAAGACATTAAAAGGAGGAAACAGGATACAGACTATACCAGTTGTCTTACAACTGCCTGTCTGTTAAACAATAATAAAAATAATTATAAAAAGGAACAGGCTAAGATCAGAGACCATACTGCCTAGTCATTAGTATTTTTATTTCTTTATTTCCCCCTTGATGATAATGAGTGGTGATTAAGATGATGAATGTAAATGACGTTCCCGAAACCCCTTGAGCCCTCAGTAAAGATGTGGGACTTTACTGAGGTCTCACACGGACTTCTTGAGAGAATTCGAAAAGTGATGTTGCACTGTTTTGTTACATTTGCCAACACTCATGCACGTTCACAAACACAACGGTTAATAATCCACTATTATATCACATTAATGTTCGAAAAAACACGAATTTAAGAAAATAAAACAAAACTGCAGACATGACGCTTCACTTTCCCGCCAAGAAGTCCTGACATCTCGGATGGAATGAAGGCAAAAAAAAGTTAAGAATTTTTTATTATTATTTATTTCGTGACCATGGATACTAGTCCTTCAGTACCTAGTAATCTAGTAATATTAGAGTTCATTGAATATGCATAGATAAAGTCTTCGATCAACAATACCAACTAGATATCGCGTCACGTAAGTCAAAGTCAAAGTCAAAATCAGTCAAAATACATTTATTTAATAAACCATTGAGCTTCATAACTATGGAGAGAGCATGAGTTTGCTATCTCTTTTTGCCTTTAACCATTACTATTTTGGTTCCGTTTCGGCACATCATGTTTACCCTAAGTAAAACAAATACAAAACATAGGATGAAAAGACCGTGTCGGTGAAACTGTGCAACTTCTTACATGGGGCCAGAGCGGTCAGCCGCACTTGGACCCAAACAAACAAATCGCTGTTATTATTTGACCTGCCAAATAATTATTTCTTTTTTTAAGTTGATTATGTATACATTCTAGGAGTACATATTATTGCGGTGGGCTTAATTGAATAAGGAGTTGTTCAGTCAAACATTTTAGTAATAGAAGTGAGTGGCAAGTGCCTGGTATATCGTTTTCAAGGTAAGTTTTGTTAACCTGGTTTCGTGATGATTATTTACAATTTACCGTGCGATATCTGGATTTGTTTCTACTCAAAATGCTTATGAATATTTGCAAATCTCTAATTCTAGTGATAAATATGTGTGCTGTTGGTTTAATACGAAAATTTCATAAAAATATTCCAAAATAGCCTCTAACCAGTATTATTATTATTATTTTTATTATTAATCTTAATGAATGGGTATCGCGTGTAGCATTAAGCCAATTTCAAGTAGTTTAATATTTAAAAATTAAAACTATTATTGTACGGTAGATAGAAATAAAACGGAGTCTCACAGCACGTGTTGTTGTTATAAGAACACGAGAGAAACTCCTCACCAGTATTGTCAGGTCTAGCTAGTGCAATAACTGTAGCTGTCAAAGTCGAATGTCAATGTTCTTTCATTCCTCATACTCGGAAAGTAGGTAGATCTGAAGTTGCCTGAAGAGCGAGTGGAAAGTAGTACTTTCCGCCTTATTCGGCAAACGCATTCGCAGACGTCATCTGCGGATGCGTCGGCCGACGTGTAGGGAGGTGATTTTCTTCTGCCGATGTGAAGAGGGGGCATTAGGAAGAATCATTTTTAAGAACCATGATCACGGAGTAACTGAGTAACAGTAACTCAAAACCACAGACATATAATTATGTCTGTGCTCAAAACCAACAACTCAGACATGGTATAAATCCCGTTTTTTCATAAAAATAAGGCTGTGGATAGAATGCCACAAGCGGCATTCTAGTACGATCGGTTACGATGCCGTAATGGGCGATTTTCTGACAGCCCAAATTAAAAAGTAAAAATTAGTTCAAAAACACTCGATAGATGTCGTTTTATGAAAGCCGACCCGTACCTACCTAAGGGCTGTAATAAATTCTACACTTTTACTTGTCTACCAAAAATAGAAAAAATAGTACTTACCTATTTTTATTCAGGACCTATTTCTATTTTGGAATAGAATAAATATTACGCAGCCATACACATGCTCTACATGAACTCGTCTTTTAATAAGCTCCATACTAATCTATGCTAAGCGCCATCTATAAAATCATTTACGAACCAATTTCTTTTTTTATTTGATCTCGGAAAATCGCCCATTACGGCATCCTAGTACAACGTGTAGGCAGTGAATAGAGTGCCACAAACGGCAACATAGTACGATCGGTTACGATGGGTCATTTGACGGCATCCTAGTACGAAGCGTATAGAGTGCAACAAGCGGCATTGTATCTCAATCGTTCGGAACCGTAACATATTTTTTATTTGTCATAATGTTCGGACGACATAATATTCAAAAGATATTTTGGTATGGAGTTAGATTTCTGTTGTCTAATAAAAAAAGATAACTTTGAAAGGACATAATTTTTTTTGGTACTAAAATAAAAGAAAAATTAACTGCAACAATTCATATACTTTCTTATCCAAGAGACTAAATGCTATCATAGTGTATATTTTTTTAATTTTTAATTACCTCCGATAAAGAATACTGTATTTTGATAGTTTTGTACATTTCTGAACGAAAGTTCCGGTTTTTTAAATGTTAACGAACGCAGGGTTATTAAGTAGGTAAGTGTATGAGGTCTATGATGCACACAACTAATGGCGGCACTTCACTTGGCGTATCGTGTTCGTGTGGCGATATCGTTGTGTTTGCCCAAATAATCTGGCACATCGCTTGGCGTCAAACAAGCCATCCACACATGGCCTATACGGGCAAACAACGCAAATATTCACCATATTTGCTTGTTCACAAACAAATTGAATGCAACAGTGATGGACGTGTCAGTGGCAGCAGCTTATTATATTTATCTGAATGCGGCTAGCCAACACCTGTTTTTTTATTGTGCAGGGTTCTCCTAAGTTATTTTGAATATCTCGTCCTCTGGGGGTTAATGCAACGTGTTCGGTTTTTGTTTTTATGAGAGGCATTTTGGGGTCCCAAACACTAGGATGCATTTGGTATAATTCCAAAAATCGCAATACGGTTTCGTTTGTCCAATCCATTTTACTATTTTTACGTATAAAAAACTGAACACGTCTGAACAGGATAGCCGCACGCGCGCTTCTGAACAGAACCAAGTGTGGACGGCCGACGCAAATATTTGCCGTATTTGATTCCTTTGATGTGTGATCAAAAACCGACAAGTGGACGGAAACGCATATTCGCTATTTGCGTTGTTTGCCTTATTCGTGCAAATAAAGCAAATATATTCAAATAGGCCGCCTACACATTGCCGTGTTCGGACAATTAATGCAAATACGCGAACACGATACGCCATGTGAAGTGCCGGCATAACACAACGAAAGTGCGGCCGGGAATCGTCTGGCGGCTGGCTGACAGTGAGTGTGACATCTGTCTACGATGCGTTTTGACTCATAAAACGTCAGACAAGCGTCACTTTTTCATTTTTAATTACTTATAGTGTCACAATCTTACTATAATGTTGCCATTTTCGAGTAGAAATCAATGTTGGTTTATAATTTATATAAAAAACGGAGGTCTTTAAATTAATAATACGGTCATAAATATGTTGATAATAATGTATTCTTCAAGTATTTATACATTGGGGTCAAGTTAAAAGACTTTGGAATTTAGTACGAAGCCCCATAGTAAAAAAAACTATGTCCTTTATGACAATCGCTACGCTGCGCTTCGCGATTGTCTTTTTCTAACCTATCACGTGACCTACAGGTGTAGGGCAGCTAGTATTTCTGTTGTCTAACAAAAACTTTACGGCAGCTTAGGCGGCGTCACTATTATACCGCAAAACTTACGGTTCCCTAACCGATCGAGATACAGTGCTGCTTGTGGCACTCTATAGATAATCGTTTTTCTGACAGGTACTGTCATGTGTAGTTGTGACTTATTATTAAAATAATAATAATAACAAAACATCTCTTCCCCTGGGTGTCGTAAAAAGAGACTAACAGACTTAAGACTGCACATACATCCTACAGCATAGAGCGGCGATGGGCTCATCGTTATTTTAATAATAAGTCACAACTACACATGACAGTACCTGTCAGAAAAACGATTCTCCCTAATAATATTTTAAACTTTCATGGTCACTACAATTATTTATATGAAAAAACGGGATTTTTACCATGTCTGAGTTGTTGGTTTTAAGTCCCCGATATTTCGGCGCAGTTGCATGCAACATGATGACGGAGTAACTGTTACTCAGTTACTCCGTGATCATGGTTCACAAAAATGATTCTCCCTAATGCGGGGGCATTATGGAGAATCATTTTTTTCATCAGACGTCATCTGCGGATGCGTCGGCCGACGTGTAGGGGGGTGATAATTAATCACCTATCATAAGGCGGAAAGTACTTCTTCCCACTCGCTTCTCAGGCAACTTCCTACTTTCCTACCTACTTTCCGAGTATGAGGAATGAAAGAACATTGACATTCGACTTTGACAGCTACAGTTAATGCACTAGCTAGACCACAGACATATTAATAGGCTAGCCGACAAAATAGAGTTGTGCACCATGCGCGCATGCCATTCACTCAATAATAAAGATAACAATTATTATTCCAAGAGTAACTAATCTGTGAATTGCATGGAAAAATCAGACGTCTTTATTCGAGAATAAAATCGTGGAATATATATATATTCTTACTACTGTTATTTTTGTAAAAATTCTAGTTTGGTCGAATACTCTCTAAGTAACAAACTAAGGTAAGGTAAGTTATCTCAAAATAACATATTTATTACTAGCTATTCTAAATTATGAGAAATCGTATCAGTTAATAAAAAGAATGAGACCTCTATTATGCATCGTTTGAGAGAGAGAAATTAGTGCCAGCCACTTTTCAACCGCGCGGCTATGGTCAAACCCTTACACATTTTAGAATATTGTTTCTACGAATTTGCGACTTCCATTGTTAGCATTTCATAAATTCCTACGTACGACACTGTGTCCGATGTCACTTAGTTTTTCTGCTCATTCTGTTCCGTAAATCATAATTAATTAATACAACAATAATTAATTAATACTCAAATAAAGTTACTGTTTGCGCCTCACGCTATATTATCAGTGTATGCGTTCTGTGTAAAAAAGTATTACAAAATAACAGTTAAGTAGTGGTAGATAGGAAATGACGTAAACAAGTCTAACTTTAATTTATTTTTCGTAATTCATATATTGCAACAGAATCTGTTGCATTGCAATACTTAATTGAATTTTTTGATTTCTTATCTACCACATCCATTGAGCTTTATAACTATAGAGAGAGCATAAGTTTGCTATCTCTTTCTGCCTTTATCCATTACTATTTTGGTTCCGTTTCGGCACGTCATGTTTATCCAAGGTAAAACAAAGACAAAACATAGGATGAAAGGACCGTGTCGGTGAAACTGTGCAACGTTTTACATGGAGCCAGCGACACTTGGCCCCAAACAAATTGCTGTCATTATTTGACCTGCCAAATAATTATTTGTAAAATAAATAATTGATTTTGTGTATATTTTAGGTGTACATATTATTCCGGTGGGCTTAATTGAACAATGAGTTGTTCAGTCAAACATTGTGGTAATAGAAGTGAGTGACAAGTGCCTAAAATATCGTTTTTTACGTAAGTTTTGATAATCTGGTTTCGTGATGATTATTAGCAATTAATTTACCATGCAATATTTGGATTTGTTTCTATTCAAAATGCTTGTAAAATGTTTGCAAATCTCTAATTCTAGTCTTAAATGTGTGCTTTTGGTATAATACGGAAATTTAATTTAATTATTATCAAAGAAAAAAAAATAAAGAAAAATGAAATCTTAGCGAAATCGCGGCCACTTATCAAAACTTGATAACACGAATACTATTGAGGACTTGAATACTGACAAAAAAAATCAAGAAGTAAGTAACTAATTAATAATAACTAGTAATAAGTATCACAAATCATAAAGTGTGGCGCTTCTGAGATTTTGGTGTCAAAACTTGCATTTCTTTTATTATTTCATACATTTTTTTCTTAACATCGCCATTTTTGTTTGTTTTTAACTTCTCTATTGGTTTTATCAGTGACCGCGATTTCGCAAAATTCTCTTTTATTTTATTATGAATTTTCGGTATTCCACAAAGTTACGATGAGGTATAATTTATGATTAAACGAACTTACCTGTACGTGAAGTTCTATCATAATTATACGAAGTGCTTCGTCCGAAGAGATTAGTAACATTCAGGTATTATATGACACAATGTAGTAACGCGGTAGTGACACCACCTCAGCACTAAAGTTGAGAAAATATGGAGTGTAAGATAAAAAATAATTTATTTTGTACTAGCAACACTATAGGATTTCATTTGGCGCCATAATATCTGTCATCATAATGCTTGCCGCGCTCTGGCACCACTGCTAGGCCTCATTAAGTTCAGAGCATTTTGATAATTCCGAGAAAACCAAGGGCCCAGCAATGGGTGGGCGGGTTTTACTAATCTCTTCGGACGAAGCACTTCGTATAATTATGATAGAACTTCACGTACAGGTAAGTTCGTTTAATCATAAATTATACTCGTGCTTCGTCCTCGAGATTAGTAACATTCAGGTATTATATGACACAATGTAGATGTTTAGAGAATTTCGAGGGAATATCAAAACTAATACACTTTATTAATAATAACTATATTTATTAATATCAATCAGTTTATAACGAACATACAGCCCTCGCTAACGAGACGTAATCATTACACTCAAGAAGAGGTCTATTATAAAATTTTGCAAAGGTAGAGGAATTGCCGCTCCATCCAACCGTTTTTCTAATAAGGTCTAAATTTACGCCCAGCTTATGCACTGCTGACGTAGCGGCATGTCGTGTACTATGGGAAGAAAAGATGGACACGTCTATTCCGCTATCTTTGAGTGTACACTTAATCCAACGACTGAGAGTCTGAGTAGACACACAGTTATGCGGTTTGCGAAAGCTAATGAATAATTGATTAATTTTCCTAATTTCTTTAGTCTTTTCTATGTAGACCTTAAGGGTTTTAGCGGGACATATCTCTGGACGTTGATTATAAAAAGGTAAATAAAGTGTGGGTTGATTTTTGCCTAATTTTGATGTTTTGATCAAATCTGATATTTTAATTATTACTTTATCATTTTGATAAATTATTTGATCACATTTTATTTTTGATAATGTTTGTACTCTATGCGCTGTAACGAGCGCAAGTAGTGTAATGCATTTTTTGGACAATTGTTCAAGGCTTAAACTTTCATTAGGATAAAGAGCAGCTAAATAGTTCAAGACTGTACTTGGATCCCACGTAACATTATAACGTGGCAATGGAGGTCTTAATTTATATACACCTTTACAAAATCTTATAATTCTATCATCATCTGACATGTTACCTATTAATAGCGAAAGTGCAGATCTGTGGCTATTGATAGTACCGTACTGACCTCCATCATTAAAAATCTTTGTAAGGAAATCTATTACAATTGGAATGGATGGGTTGTATATGCTTATATTATTTTCATTGCAAAATGTATACCATCGTTTGAAGCAGACATCGTATTGCTGTAAGGTATTCTCGGACAGTGATGCTAAGGTGATATCTAATGCAGACTCTGGGATGCAGCGTTGCAATAGTGCTGTCCGGACAAAACTCCGGCAACCAGGGTAGTGTGAGCTTGCATGTTCTGGCTGCTGGAAGAAGGTATGACAACATCATAATGCTGAAGCTTTATTACGTCTGAAACAAGTAATTTGTAAAATAGAGGATACCAGGGTTGGGATGGCCAGTCAGGCACAACCATAATACCTTTGGCACTATCGGAAATTATTTTCCTCAGGGATTTAAGTACGACTGCCACTGGTGGGAAGGCATAAAAAAACTTCCTAGACCAGTCTAAAGTAAAGGAATCGCAAGCAATGGCCTCGGGATCTGGATGTAAAGAGACATACCTATCGCACTTCTTATTGATGCGGTTAGCAAATAAATCAATTTCAGGGATTCCTAGATTATTAATTAATTTTTGGTAACCAAAATTTGTAAGCTCCCATTCTAAATCTGGATGGGTACGTCTAGACTCTTTGTCGGCTATAACATTTTCTGAGGATTTAATGTATGAAGCAACTATAAATATTTTTCGCTCTTCACACCAGTCCCATATAGCTTTTGTGACTGAATTTAGATGTGGGAACTGGATACCTCCCATGCGATTTATATACCTGACTGCAGTAGTATTACCTACTCTAAGCAATATTTGACAATTGTAAAATTTTTTCCCAAATATCTTAAGAGCAAAGTAGGCCGCTAGTAATTCGAATTGATTAATGTGTAATTTCTTTTCACTATTAGTCCAACGACCACAAGCTGTTTGTTCGTTACATGCTGCCCCCCACCCCGTTGTTGAGGCGTCAGAGAATATTTCTAACATGTAACTATCATTTCTAATTCTATGTACGGAATGATCAATTACACTTGTCCACCAATCAAAATCGAGATGCAAGGATTGTGGTAAAGTCATGTATTTATCATAGTCATTATGACCTAATAAATGAAGAAACTTACATCGTTCTAATTCTTTTGTATGCAGCCAACCATATTCAATCGCAGGACAGGCAGATATTAATAAACCTATTAATTGCGCGAATGTTCTTATTTTAAACCGTTTACGTTTTCTAAGGTTCCCAATTTCTATTTTAATACGAATTCTCTTTTCCGGAGGTAATGTAATTTGCCATTTATGCGTGTCTATTATAAAACCTAAATAACGACAGTTCTTTGAGGGTATATTTACACTTTTTTCTTCATTAATAATAAACCCTAAGGCTTTTAAAACAGACTGAGTGATTTCAATATTTTTTAAACAATCTGTATGTGTAATTCCTGTCAAAAAGAAGTCATCTAAGTAATTTGATGAGATATATCCCAAAGAACGTAACAATTTGACCACTGGTTTCATCAGTTTTGTAAATATAAATGGAGCTGTACAGGTACCAAATGGAAGAACATTGAATTCATACAAATTATTGTTTACAAAAAATCGAAGGTACTTTCGAGATTCCGGATGAATTTTAATTAAAAAGTAGGCATCTTTTAAATCTAAAGTAGCAATAAAAGAGTCTTTAGATATAAGTTTGAGAACTGTTCGAATATCCTCTAATTTAAATGTTGTGATTTCATGAATTTATTTAAGCTTTTAAGATTTAATATTAATCTTTTCCCGCCATTTGGTTTCGGTACTAAAAATATGCGAGATATGTATTGATCAGAACACGGTTCACATTTAGATATGGCTCCAACAGAAACTAAGTTATTGATTGTTACTTTTACATGAATTTGTTGCGAGTCTGCGAAGTTAGTTACAGCCGGTAAATGAGATTGTTGAACTGGACGTTCAAATTTTAATTTGTAACCATTAATCCATGATAAAATGTTACGATCACATGTTATAATCGACCATTGTTTATAAAAAAGCGCAAGCCTGCCGGCGTAACGTACCGAGTTTACTGGTGTTGTTGGTTCGGGGCTGGCCGATGTGAGTAATTCATTGACGACATCCCGCGGCGAGGCGGTGGTGCGTTGCGAGCTGCTGGCAGCTGGAAGCGTGGCGACGGGCCCGGTGGCTGCCTGCGAACTGGAGCCCTCGCCTTCCAGTTTAAATGCTTGTTTGGTACGTTTGCAGACGTTGAACTCTTTGGTTTCTTAGAAATATCCAACTTGAGGTCTGTACTGGATTTTGTAACTGCCTTTGCGGTTTTCAAGGTTTCAATCAAATTGTTTCCAAACAAATATTTATCTATTTTTGTAAGTGACAATTGGTCTTTTAAGTCCTTTTTTACTGAATATAGACAGAAGTTCCGTCTTGCTTCGGATTCTGAATGCTGAATATCACAAAATATTCGGCCAATATTCATGAGTTCTTTAATTAACTCGGTGTTTTTCTCAGAAGCACTAAGCTGATCTGATATTACTTTGCTTAGACATGAAATGCCAGCTGCAATCTGTTTTTGTCTGGACTCAATGGCCTTGTCTCTTTTGGTGACTTGTTCGGTAACAGCGGCTTTTATTTCAGCATTAAGCTGTGGTGCGGCTATGTTTACACAATTTTCCGGCACTAGGTACTTTTTGAGTAGCTCTTTCCGAGCATCTTTGCTTAAGCCGGAAGTGGCTATATGATTGAATCTAGTTGCCAAGTCTTTGTTAATTTTAGTTCCGTATTCGACGACTAACGACGGATCTTCGCCCAAAATGTTTAAGATGTCTACATCAGGAGTGGACGAAAGACCACTAGGGCCAGTTTCAACATTTTGAGGAACTTCTGCGATGTCTATATTTTGAGGTATCTCGTTAGTGTCAGTCTCCAAATCAATAGTTTGAACTTGCTCCGCTGAGTTCCGATTTGTTTCAAGGCCTAAAACAATATTTAACGGTCTTTTAGACTTTGCTATCGTTTATTTAAAACAGAAACGGTATACGGTAATATTGATAAAGGGAAAAATAATAATTGCGGGTAGTTGTGAAAAAAGAAGAGAAAATGTTTTTTAATTTATTGTTATTCTTCCTTCTAACCACTAAAAATATGAACTATTAAGATTATGTGCAAATTTTTTGGTTTACGAACCATAGAGGATTTACAGACATTGCGGCGGGATAGCCCCAATATTCATATTATTTTTCAGCCACACCGAGCGTCGAGACTACTCTGATGCACGTTTAAATTTTAATCAGACAGTAATTGCGTCGAGATAGTCCCTCGAAAACTACTCTGATGCAATCGATTAACATCATGCGTCAAGCTAGTCCCAAAGACTACTCTGTGCATGAAAAAACAATCGTTACTTATATTAGAATTGAAAGACACTTGCTACGAGTTAGTCCCTCAGACTACTCTGATGCAAGTTTATAAGTAAGTTGTTTAGTGCACTAATGGAGAGAGAAAAAAAAAACAACGTAATTGTGGGTACTTACTGTTAGAATTCTCCTGAATATCAGGTGTGGGAGCTCTCGACGAATTAGATGATGAGCTGGATGATCGACTAGAAGACGATGAAGAACTTATCGATAAAGTATTTTTATTACGCCGCGAGCGTTTAACCTCCTTCTCTAATTTCTTTAATTTTTTTTTTTACAATTGACTCTAAACTAGTTTCCGCCGACCGTTTCGGCATGATTGCGAAAAAACGTGTGAAGTGGATGAGCACTAAATTGCGAATGAGGCCTAGCAGTGGTGCCAGAGCGCGGCAAGCATTATGATGACAGATATTATGGCGCCAAATGAAATCCTATAGTGTTGCTAGTACAAAATAAATTATTTTTTATCTTACACTCCATATTTTCTCAACTTTAGTGCTGAGGTGGTGTCACTACCGCGTTACTACATTGTGTCATATAATACCTGAATGTTACTAATCTCGAGGACGAAGCACGAGTATAATTGTGTTACAGGTTGTATAATCGTGCAGTAGTTGCAGTACTGTTTACAGTTTTTTTTGTGTTGTTCTATTTTAAGCACAGGAAGGCAATCAAACAGCCAAGATAGTGCCGTAGTGTTATTGTATTTTATACTTATTGTTATTGTTTTTATTTTTATTTTTTGTGTTCAGCGTTTTATTATTTATTTGTTAAATCCTTGTTTTGTGGACACCTCACCGATTAGGCCCCTCCAGAATACCAGCGTTGCAACGGCTTTATGTCGCTGTAGCACGTGCTGAGGCTGGGGCCTAGTTGGCCACACTTTGTCTTTTGTTTTAGCTTTATATTGGTACTGTAAAAATCGTACTTTTGTCTTTATTCATATATTTTTATTTTTTTACATGTATGTAATTTAATAGTGTGTGCCAATAAACATATTTTCTTTCTTTCTTTCTTTCTTTACTGAAGAAACATTAGAACCAAGGCAGCAATGCATCTTTTTCACCTTATTAATCTTGAATTTGTTATTCAGATTCATCCTTATTAAAAAACAGCGATTAAAAGTTAAACTTACGTTAAAATTAATATTAAAAAGAAGCTATGTAGGCCACGGATTGTTTCATAAATAAGAGTCATTATAATTTGGCTTCAGTGTTTTATTTTATTTTATATTGTATAAAATTTCTCAAAGATTTATTGATATTTGATCCACAATACATTGTTGTTGATTTTAAATTTTTGTTTCTTTTATCCTAACCGTTCTACATCCGACACAAAAATGAGGTGTTATGTCGAGACGTGGTGTTTGTTCTTGACATTGTATAACATTTACCCCTATTTAGGGAGTGACACTAAAGCTGGCAACATTTTAGTAACGCACACATAGGCGACTTCTTTTGTGCATGTGTGAAAATGTTGCACATCGAATTTACCTCTATAGAGAGAGCATAAGTTTGCTATCTCTTTCTGCCTTAATCCATTACTATTTTGGTTCCGTTTCGGCACATCATGTTTACCCTAAGTAAAACAAAGACAAAACATAGGATAAATAAAAGGACCGTGTCGGAGAAACTGTGCAACGTTTTACATGGAGTCAGCGACACTTGGCCCCAAACAAATCGCTGTCATTATTTTACCTACCAAATAATTATTTGTTTTTTTAGTTGATTATGTGTATATTTTAGGTGTACATTTTATTCCGGCGGGCTTAATTGAGTTGTTCAGTCAAACATTGCAGTAATAAAAGTGCCTGGAATATCGTTTCTTACGTAAGTTTTGTTAATCAGGGGCCCAAGTCTGTTATTTTACGAATGGCATAATTGAATCGCAATTGTATCGCAATTGTATCGCAATTGTATCGCATTGTAATTGTTTGACACATTTGGTATTCTTAAATGAGTAAGAGAATACCAAATGTGTCAAACAATTACAATGCGATTCAATTATGCCGTTCGTAAATTAGCAGACTTGGGCCCCTGGTTTCTTGATGATTATTAGCAATTTACCATGCAATATTTGATTTGTTTCTATTCAAAATGCTAATAAATGTTTGCAAATCTCTAATTTTAGTCATTAATATGTGTGCTTTTGGTTTAATACGGAAATTTTATAAAAATATTTCAACATAACCTGTAATCAGTATTGTCAGGTACTTCGCAAAGTTTACATCAAAAATATTTAGATTTAATATGGAACAAATAGCATAACATAAATTATCTAATTGAATTATATCCACCTGTACTTTTTACCTTTCCTGTCTATTTGAGCGTTAGACTGAGCGTGGTAGAAAATACTAAATTTAGTTTTAGGTTTTAGGGGCCTCACGAGAATCAAGCCAGCCTAGTGTAAATAAACTTTTATTTTCTATTTATTTTAGATTTCCAAAGGATGAAACACTCAAAAAAATGATGATGGAGACATAAAAATAAAGAAAAATGAAATATTAGCGAAATCACGGCCACTTACTTAACAAAACTTGATAAATTTTTCTGTAATATTTTAAAAGAAATTTCCTAATTAGAAACAAATTATTATAATTACGTAATGAACAAATCAAAAATAAACAGAAACAAGGAATACTTATGAGCCTTTAGAATTTTGCAGATACTTGATTTGTGTGATTAAAAAAAGGGTAAATAGTAAAGTTTAACTGAAATGTACTCTTGTAGAACGCTTACAGACATGGAATAAGCTTACGTAAATCTCGCTAATGCCTAGATATAAATAAATTCTTAATGTACCTACGTTTTATAATTACAAAACAATTAATTATTGAGCTTTGGCATATATTAGTACATCTAGCTGCATATTTTTTTTACATCAGTGCGTGTAATTCTGCTTATACAATCATCGTAAAAGTGCCATTTGGAGCCAGGGTTTGCAGTGTGCCTTATAGTGCCCTAAGTCGCTTATTAAACCTGGTACGTATTCTATTGCTGAAACCAATAATAATAATCTTTTTGAAGGTATTTAAAATATGTGTTTTATTTCGTTTCTTCTATTATTAATTATTTCATTGTTCAAATTTCCAATAAATATGATTTACTTTTGTAAGAAGTTTTATTTCTTACCTATGTGTACTGACTTTTCAATCAAGTGTGGCCACTCTACGACTAAATGTTACGCTAACCTCTCGTGCGTGTGGATAGCCAGTCTTCTTGCCGCGTTGCGTATCTACTTGTCAGTGTGTGTAGTTTTGGATTGCTAGGAATAGATTTTAAAAGCAAATTACTATGAACGTAACGTATCTATAGTTTATAATATCATTGGTTTAAGGGATTTACAGCCCTCAATCACACAAGACATTTTGTCACACGTAAAGCATAAATATCACTAACAATGCTATGGCTAGTTTATAAGTTTATTCAGAAGAATACCTTGCAAATAAATAAATTTATCTGAGAGGAGCTACAACATAGCGTGAAAATAATCCGTCATTATAATGTAACCAAGTTAGGTTGCCACTTATTTACACAGCAACAAAAAGAAAATAACGACACATTTAATCTGATGGTGTTATAAAGACATCCAATTACATCCGTTTGACATTTACCTTGTGACAACCTAGAAAAAATAGAAACGAATGTGGATTAGAGGTTTCATTCACTCTCGTAACAGAATTATATAAAGTCATATGAGTAAGATAGCTGTTGTCTAGCTCGTCTTTTAGCGTGGTTTCTATGCTTTAGTTATTGTTCTGGGGGGTAAATAACAGCCCACTTTCTTATTTTTCTCGCAAGGTAAGGCAAGATAAAAAGTACTGTATTTGTTGTGGGTTAAGGTTGATTTCAAAACTAAATATTATTGACGTCTTTGTGACAGGGGAGTAATCATATAATGAAGAAAAAGTATTTATTCACGTGGACAAAATTTAGCTTTGATTTTGTACGTGACGCGTTATTTGGTATTGCTGCTCGAAGATGGTTTTAGTTTAAAACTTAGAATAATATTCTGGGGTTAAAAAAGCTCAATGATCTAAGATAGGTTTAATAATTGTCATTTAGATACATTGAGTTATATGGACTAGAGAAGACGTCCCATACAATAAATGTGCAGTTGTGCACAGCTACAATGATACTACTTGTACCGTGGTGCGGTGCGGGGCTTACCGTTGTCATAGAAATATATAAGCGCGCAGATGCGACACACTATTCATACAGTTTTATTACCGAGTTGTAAAATTGTAAGATAATGTTGTTTAAAAAACTAACATGTTAGTTTTTATATTTATTGATTGTTGTTAATTGTAATATTGAAACGAAAATAAGTAAATTTATGCCAAAAAAATAAGTAAATAATTTAGTAAAAACATTTAAGTAGGTACTTACTCTACGTATAAAAATATTACTGAGTATCAAATATTCAGATGCTCAAATTTTTCAAGTATTATTGAGATGAGATTAAAAATCGTAGGTATTTGAGTCCTGCCCGCTTCATCTGAATTACTTATTCTACGAATATTAGTACTATTACTCACAGCACATAAAGTAAAATAAAAAAGTCGCGTTCCAATTTTTTATTTAAAATTAGGACACGACTTTTTAGAAAAAAATATCCTTGACTCCTATTTAATTATTCACAATTATATCGGCAACGTAATCTCTCTTGAGTGATTGAAAACTACTTTTCTGTGAAAGAGAAGGCGTTTTTTTAATTCTGAGACGTCTATGTCTAGATAACCCATGTATGATTCTGAGTAGTAACCTCTACGAGCTTTCGTGACAGACAATGGGAGTGAAATTGTGTATTATTTGACAACATATTACTCTTTATCCATATAAATACAGGATAGCATGTTTGAAAAGGTAGTCATAAACATTGAGTTATAATGTACGAGTACCTACTACGTACTAGAGGAGCTATCCCAAGCAAAAGTCTTGTTCTATTTTTTTTAAAGTTAAAACAAAAGTGCGTTGCAGCGCTAAAACAATAATTTATCGTATTTCTGAACAATCTAAACATACAGCGCTAGACCGCTTCTAGAGTGTTGCTTTCTCGCGGCCAATAGGTCAAAAGCGCCGCCATTTGCACGGCGCGCTTACGCGTTTTGTTCAACCATGTTCAACGTAGTGCAACAGATATTAGATTTTACACTGCAGAACGGACATAGTTGTTGTGCATGTTTTCTACCTACCTTTCATTAGAATTCAATCTTACGTCTTTACAATCTTTATTATTTCAGATTAAACCACAGATAATACTATGGTTTGATAAAATGAAAGAAACTCTTTGCGTTTATTTATGACCAAATACATTTTTAAACATGCGTACTATTTCTTCTGCCTAGGTAGTAGGTACTAAAATATAAATAAAAATATCACAGAAACGGTGCGTCGTAGCTAAAGAATAAGGTTATTTTCATCACGCCGTGTGAATCCTGTGATACCCCGAAAAGGTAAATATGTAATATATAATAATATTTCTAATAATCTCGAAAAAAACGGTCAACCTCACTAATAAAAAAGTATTTTATGTAAGTTTATTAATTCTAACGAAATCCCCAACTAAACTGCCACCATAATCCCAACCCTAGTAATTATTTCACTTAAAGCGTTATAATAAGTGTCACTTCTGCACAAAACAGAAATATTGTTACTCTATGCATTTTACCGAAACATGGCCGCCGCTTCATGTCTCGGCGATTTGATAAAATAATTAGTCAAATGCATGTTACATCGATAATTTAGTACGTATTTCCAGTTGAAAAGTGATTCCTTTGGTTTTATTTGTATTTCCTGAGTTGTTTAAACAGTACCTTATCAGTTATCACACATAAAAGTATATTTTAATAAATAAAATAGAACACAATACACACGTATTGTTGCGTCTAGCGGAGCGGCTGCTACAGTAGACTTGTGTAACTCCTGAGCAGTGTTGCCAGATCCGTAGGTCAAAACTATCCTAGATTTACTGCAAAATTATCGTGTTTTTATCGCATTCAAAAAGACAGAATTTATACGACTGGGCACTCCAAATATGGTAAAAAAAAAAAAAGCTCATCACCTAGAAAAAGGACTGACTGTGGTACCTTAAATTTCGTTATTTCCAAACTATGACTGATGCTAAACCAGGTTTGTCACAAAATTATCGTAGAACTGACAAAAAATATCGTGGAAAGTCGACGAACTATACAAATTATCGTGCGATACTTAATTATTATTTTTTATCGCATGCCCCTCCTAATTATCGTGGATCTACGATAATTATCGCACGTCTGGCAACGCTGCTCCTGAGTGAAAGACAAAAATGACATATAGATATGTTTTCAATGAAGCGTATCACTCACTAACTCACTTGCATCTCAATTATATCTTTATTTTGTAGGGGCTTCGTCGATTGTAGTGAAAGGCAGAGTGATTGCAATAGACATTTAATACCGGACACCACTTTCTTATATATGATTTACACAAAACAGAACGGAACAACACATATATTTTATTCTACTCGCACACTATAAATATATTCTAAGGGCACCACCGGAGACTCCACAATCTGTCCAGAACCATGGTGCCGTACGTTGTTCTACCTTCAGATGTCTTCAATAAGTAAGAAGGAACGAGACAGCATATTCATGTGTCCTTTAACATTTTCGTTATGCTGTCCTGCTCGCACACTATATATATTGTGCGGCGCTCGGCCTCGGCTGGCTCAGTAGTCTCGTGATGCGCCGGCGAGCTGTCGTATGCCTCCATATCACTCCCTCTCAAGCAAAGCGTACGGTCGGCTTCGACACACGACCCGATCTTGTAATGTAGGATGTTTTTGATTCGCCAGTGTCTTCATGAGAGGTTGTGATCGTCTTAGGTGTGTTGCAGTCTTCGTGAAGTGAAAATGCAGGTTTCAACCTTTCAACGGTTACCACGGCAGTGCGATTCGGTAGTTGTATCTTGTAGAATTTTTCGTATCGTTTTACAACTTCATACGGACCATCGTAAGGCGGTATAAGTGGCTTCCGGACGGTATCGTTTCTCACATAGACGTGCGTGCAGGTTGCGAGGTCCTTAAAAATGAACGGCTTCAATTGCGATGTGCATTTTCTAGTGCTCGGTGTTAGTGACGCCATAGTCGTAGTTAGGTGACGTACGTAGTCCGCGTCATCGACGTTTGGCTGCGTAGGCACGAAGAAGTCAGATGGGATGCGGAGCGTAGAACCATACGTCATCATAGCGGGACTCACATCATTGTGACGTAATGTAGTGCGTAGCCCGAGCAACACAGTAGGTAGTTCGTCTGCCCATGTTGTTGTTGTTCCTCTTGCCATTAATGCCGCTTTCAGCGTTCGGTGCCATCTTTCAACTTGGCCGTTGGACTGTGGGTGAAATGCGGTGGTTCTTATTCGAGTTATTCCGAATCTTTTTAGCAGCGCGTTGAACAACGAAGACTCGAACTGTCTACCCTGATCAGTGGTTATGCGTATTGGACAGCCAAATCTCGATATCCAGGTTTCATACAGAGCCTTTGCCACGGTTTCGGCAGTGATATCACGTACAGGCACAGCTTCCGGCCACTTGGTACATCTGTCGATCATTGTTACGCAATAGCGATATTCGTTTGATATTTGGAGGGCGCCTATTATATCTATATGTACATGGTCGAATCTTTGTGACGTAGGAAGCTCGCCGATAGCTGTAGTAACATGTTTATGTATCTTAGCACGCTGACAGCCATTGCATGCTTTAGTCCATTCGCCGACTTGCTTATTCATTGCGGGCCAAAAGTATTTTGAGGCTACTTGTTTTCTTGTAGTTTTCACGCCTGGGTGACACATATCGTGTTGTGCTTTATACGCTTCATAACGATACGTTGTCGGTAGGTATGGCCTTGGTGTGCCGGTGGACATCTCGCAGGTGATCGGCCGAGGTAGTCCGGGCAGTGTAACGTTGCTGAATTTCAAATGTGGTTGTTGCTTTAATGTTCGTAGTTCGTCGTCGCTTTCTTGTCTCGCCGCAAGCTTCGCGTAGTCAATATACGTAGGACACTGTATCTCTTCGATTCGTGATAAAGCGTCGGCGACCGAGTTCTCATCTCCTTGTATGTATTTAATTGCTGTGCAGAACTGGCTTATGAAGTGTAGCTGCCGCTCTCGCCGTGGTGTATCGGTGCTGTTTTGTAACCTTGTTAAAGCGTGGGTTAGCGGCTTGTGGTCGGTGAACGCGATGACGTCATTGCCTTCTATTAAGCGGCGAAAGTGCTTTACAGCCATGTATATCGCTAGGAGCTCGCGATCATACACGCTATAACGGCGCTGCGTTGGACTCATGGCTTTAGAGAAGAAAGACAGGGGCTTCCAAGTGCCTTCTACGAGTTGATGAAGTGCAGCTCCGACGCTGTGGTCAGACGCATCGCTCATGATGCTCAGTTGCGTGCCAGGAACGGGGTGCGTTAGCATGGTGGCTTCTAATATGCTTTGTCTGCATTTTTCAAAAGCTTGGTCTGCTTCACTTGTCCACTTGATTGGCGTTTTGTCATTCTTCTTTGTATTATGTAAGTAGGCATTCAGATGCGTTTGGAAGGTGGCTTGATGAGGCAGGCAGTCACGATAAAAGTTGAGCATTCCCAAAAACCGTCGCAGCTCAGCGACAGTCGTTGGCTTTGGATATTTGGAAATGGTTTCGATTCTCTCTCTTGTGGGAGTTATTCCTTCGCCCGTTACTTGATAGCCCAGAAAGTTGATATTGTTCTTGCCGAATTCGCATTTGTCGACATTTAAGGTGACTCCATACTTGTCAAGTCGCTGTAGGACTTCTTGAAGTAGGGCCTTATGACTCTTCTCGTCTCTTGTATACAGAAGAATATCGTCCACGAAGCAGTAGCAGCCTTTAATGCCTCTTAATACTTCGTGCATGAACCTTTGAAATGTCTGGCTTGCGTTACGTAGGCCAAAGGTCATGCACTTAAATTCAAAAAGGCCAAACGGCGTGATGATGGCGGTTTTCTGTGCGTCTGCTTTTGCCATTGGAATAAAAAAATACGCCATTTTTAAATCGAGCTTTGAGAAGATCTTCATGCCATTTAGTTGGTATGTGAAGTCTTGGACGCGTGGAATGGGATATCTGTCTGGTTGCGTGACTGCATTTAGTCGTCGGTAGTCTCCACAAACACGTAGGCCGCCATCCTTCTTCTTAACAACATGCATCGGGCTCGCCCAGGGGCTATTCGAGGGTTGACAAATTCCCATTTGCATCATTCGTTCGAACTCCTCTTTTGCTGCTTTGTGTTTGTCTGGCGGTAGTGGGCGGGGCCTAGCGAAAAGGGGCGGGCCGTTGGTCTCGATGTGATGAGTTACATTATGCTTTGTAGGGCTCTTCAATGACATGGGGCGAAAAACTTGTGGAAACTTCTTCAAGATGTCGTAGTAGGTTTGGTCGGTGCTGATGATGTTTACAGTTTCCATTTTGCAGGTAACATCTACGGAGTTTATTGATAGGTTGGTTATTCCGTCTCTTAGCTTCTTCTGGTGCAAGTCTACCAATAGGTTGTGGTAACGTAAGAAGTCTGCGCCCAATATTGAAGTCTTTACGTCCGCTACCACGAATGTCCACGCGAAGCTGCGCCGCAGTCCTAAGTTGAGACGTATGTTCCGCTCGCCGTATGTTCGAATCGGTGTATTGTTCGCTGCGTATAACTTGTAGTTGCTTGGCGTTAACTTTTGTTTATTTCTTGCCGCTAAAACAGATATCTCTGCGCCAGTGTCTACAAGGAAGCGCTCTCTAGTTTCTAAGTCGTATATGCATAGGCGGTTATAAGATGTAGGTACACCGATGCCCGCCACTAACGGTGTATGTGTTAGTTTTCCTGCTTCCGCTTTCTAGCGCATGGTGACTCACAGCGTCTTGCTTTGTCACCGAACTTGTAGTGGTAGCGACATTCCCAATCAGTATCTCCGGGTTTCTTTGGTCTTGCCGATGTCGACTTTGAACGAGAACGTGATCGTTGGTATGGGCGAAAGGGGCGGCGATCTCTCTGTCTTCCTCGACGTAACTCGGCGATCTCCAAGGACATCTTCTCTATTTGTTTCGATAATAAATCGAGCTGGCGGTTGGTAATGGCGGTGGTGTCGCTGGAGTGCATGGGTTGAGTTGCCGAGGTACTGGCGATTGATGCGACGGCAGCGGGCTCATGTTGATCCATCATCTGATCGGCCATGGCGGCCAACGTTGACAGTGTCGCTTCGTTGTTGATAGAGAGGACTGTTCTCACGTATGTAGGTAGTTGGTTCATCCACATAACTTTCATAGCGTCATCAGGGACCATACTGCCGCCAAGTTCTCTCATCCGTCGAAGGAGCTGAGTCGGTTTCTGATCGCCCAGCTCCAAACCGCTGATCAACTTTTGAAATTGCTTGGTTTCTGATTCTTGGTACACGGAGAGTAGGCGCTCTTTGAGGGCGTCGTATTTCCCTCTTTCCGGTGGGTTTAAAAGTATGTCGCTTATTTGTTGTATTTCCGACGTTTGTAGGACTCCGAGGACGTATCTAAACTTCTGTTCATCTCCAATCTTGAGAGGGTTGATGAGAGTTTCGTACTGGGCAAACCATAAACGTGGATGATCACGCCAGAATGGTAGTATCTTCGACTGTATAGAAATGCCGGCCAGGTCGAACTTGACTTCTGCGCTTTTGACTTCGTCGCCGGCGTTATCTTGTTTCGCGTCTTCAAACATGTCGGTTGGTCACCAGATGTAGGGGCTTCGTCGATTGTAGTGAAAGGCAGAGTGATTGCAATAGACATTTAATACCGGACACCACTTTCTTATATATGATTTACACAAAACAGAACGGAACAACACATATATTTTATCCTACTCGCACACTATAAATATATTCTAAGGGCACCACCGGAGACTCCACAATCTGTCCAGAACCATGGTGCCGTACGTTGTTCTACCTTCAGATGTCTTCAATAAGTAAGAAGGAACGAGACAGCATATTCATGTGTCCTTTAACATTTTCGTTATGCTGTCCTGCTCGCACACTATATATATTGTGCGGCGCTCGGCCTCGGCTGGCTCAGTAGTCTCGTGATGCGCCGGCGAGCTGTCGTATGCCTCCATAATTTCATTAGATATACGGTTTCTTTTCGAGCGACGGTGCAATGTGAGTGAGATTGCCGCTACGTTAGTCACTCAAAAAAAAGTCCGAAACTGATTGAAAAATTAACGAAATTACCCGTTTAGTAGATTTTTTTATTATATAAAAAGGTACGGTTTATTTTTACATGCGGTACCCTTTTAAAAATTAACAGACTTTACTAATATTTGTTGATTTTCAACCGATTTTTATATGTTTTTAGAAAACGAACTAAATACAGAAACTTTTTTACTAATTAGTTTGGTAAAGGGAACATAGCCCATACAGCCCAATCAAATATGTTTAGTAAATTAGTATTTTGTAAACGTGTATGTAGTAAAAAAAATACCCTAAATAAAATTACCCGGCAGTGAACGTTACCCGGAAACTACCAGCTCAAAGCCAAAATTTTATTTTTTTTATTTTTTTTTATGTTAAGCCCGGCAAATGACCCCACTCCACCTGATGTTAAGTGGAAATGAAGTCCAGGCGCGAGGACAACTGGTGCAGCGTAAGAGACGTAGCATCAGTCACCCTCACTCTGCCGGCCCACAAAGTGCTTCTTCACGCCTCGTTTGAAGGACCCTATGTCATAGGTAGGAGGGAATACGTGTGCTGGTAGACTATTCCATCTTTTGGAAGTGCGACAAAGAAACGAGTCACCAAATTTCTTTGTGCGTGATGAATGTTAGAGACTGTAAATTGGTGACTCCGGAAAGCAGCACGCGTACTCCTATGGAGGAAGGGAGAAGGAGGGATGAGGTCAAAGAGTTCTTCAGAGCACTCGCCATGGTATAAACGGTAAAAGACGCTGAGTGACGCAATATCTCTACGCAATTGCAAAGGCTCGAGAGTTTTAGTGACTTCCGCATTGCCGATAATGCGCACAGCGCGGCGCTGCAATCTGTCCAAGGCATCGAGAAGGTACTTTGCGGAGCCGTCCCAAAGGTGAGAGCAATACTCCACGCAAGACCGCACCTGTGTCTTGTATAATAGACACAACTGATCAGGCGTGAAGAGTCGCAGCACCTTGTTCAGGACACCGAGTTTACGTGAGGCATTTTTAATCACGCTTTCGATGTAGTCCTTTTGGTTCAGATCGCAGCGGATTTTCATACCGAGCATGTTAATACTGCTCTGCAGGCTTAGAGATGTACCCTGAAGAGAGGGAAGGGGAAGGAATGGCGACTTTTTCGCTGTGAACGCGCACACCTGTGTTTTCTTGGCATTGAACTCCATCACCAGATTATTGAAGCCCCATTTAGAAATGAGGTCCAACACCCGATCGAGCTCAATGACAAGATTTGCTCGCTTCATTTCGGTGTCTACCCGCCCAGCCGTTGGGTGACTGTTATATCCCCCATGCACTGTGCTATCATCTGCATAGCAATGAATGTTTCCAAGAGGAAGCATGTCATTGATATGCAGAAGGAACAGCGTGGGGGATAGAACGGAGCCTTGGGGAACACCAGCGTTCACTGACATGAACCGCGAAGCGCATCCATCTGATAGGACACGGATTCTACGCTCATGCAGGAAGCTAGCAATCCAGGTACAGAACTGAGCGGGCAAACCGTATGCCGGGAGCTTGGAGAGAAAAGCTTTGTGCCAGATCCGATCAAAAGCCTTGGCTATGTCAACTCTAACTGCCAGTGACTCGCCTCGCTTGTCAATAGCCTCACCCCAGAGATGTGTGACGTACGCTAGAAGATCACCCGTTGACCGTTTTGGCCGAAACCCATATTGACGATCGTGAATTAGGGAGTGATCTTCTAGGTATCGAATAAGCTGTTTGTTCAATATTCGTTCTAGGATCTTACACAACACTGAAGTTTAGTTAGCTAATTATCCGAAATCAGGTAAAAATTCCCGAAATGACAACGCTGATGAGACGAGTGAGGCATTGTGAGCCGCAACTGCATGCGAGGGCTTGTAAGTGAAAGATAAAAATTAATAGCTATCGCTCAAGGCCTCATTCAAAAGCGGTTGACGTTGACGAAAAATCAATCATTGGCTATGGAATTTACTTTGTCTGATTCGATTAGACAGATCTAAATAAAGGACATAATTTTTTTACTATGGGGCTTGGTAACATTAACATTAACTTGACGCCAATGTATAAATACTTGAAGAATACATTATTATCATCATATATATGACCGTATTATTAATTTAAAGACCTCCGTTTTTTTATATAAATTAAAAACCAACATTGATTTCTACTCGAAAATGGCAACATTATAGTAGGATTGTGACACTTTTTGTTATTAAAAATGAAAAAGTGACGCTTGTCTGACGTTTTATATGTCAATACGCATCGTAGACAGATGTCAGACTGTCAGCCGCCAGACGATACCCGGCCGCGCTTTCGTTGAGTTATTCGTGTGAATCGTTATTAAATACTTTTAAGTGCGAAAAAGATAACTGTGTTAGCGATATCGTTCCTACATTACCATAGACCTCATAGACTTATCTACATAATAACCCTGTGTTCGATAACATGAAAAAAACTGAAATTTCTTCTATTGGCTCCATATAAATTCAGCATAAAGGGGGCAAAGCTTAGATTAAAACCACAGACTTAGTCGCCTATGTGTGCGTTACAAAACTTACCTTGAAAACGATATTCGAGACACTTTCCACTCACTTCTGTTACTACAAATTGTTTAACTGAACAACTCATTAATTAATTAAACCCACCGAAATACCAAGTTTACCAAAAAATAAACTTATTCAACTAAAAAATAGTTATTGGCAGCGATTTGTTTGGGTCCAAGTGCGGCTGGCTCCATGTAAAAAGTAGCACCGTTTCACCGACACGAGGCCCTTTCATCCTATGTTTTGTCTTTGTTTTACTTAGGGTAAACATGATATGTGCCGAAACGGAACCAAAATAGTAATGGTTAAATGCAGAAAGAGATAGCAAACTTATGCTCTCTCTATAGTTATAAAGCTCAATGGTCCAATCCTAAGGAAAGTTTTTTTTATATGACAGGAATAGATTAAGATGTCAAATGAATGAATGATCTTTTAACTCTTTTATTTATTAAATTAAGATAACCAAATAATAAAATAAGAAGGTATTACAATGTCAATGATCATGGCACTTTAATAAACCAACAAAATTGTCATCCCAAAAATGTCAAGTACCTACTTACTTAATTGAAAATAGAATTTCCCAAAACAAAAAACGTTACACTTCAGATTTGATTATGGTTTGAAATTGCTGTCATGACTTAGTTTAATTTTAAATTAAAATTGTTCGTTATTTTGTAATTTTAGCTGGGTGTTTTAAAATTTATGCGTTAATATTATACATTCATAGCATTACTATGTCTTTAGATAAACAAAGGATACTGAGTGAGCTAGGTAGTGTTATGAATCAACTTCAAAGCGCCGATTGGTAAGTCAATAACATATTATTATACATAGGTAGAAAACTTAGATGAATGATAGGTCTTGCTGCGCTCGACCGCAGCGAGACCAATCATTCATTTATGGTAGAAAAGATGGCACGCCCCTCCACAATTTCTTTTGGATTACACGCTGTGGGTAGGTACGTCACAAACGCGATTCGTCAAGCCGGCTCCATACGTTTGGCAAACAACGGCAAACAGCAAACAGCAAACAACAAACACGAACATGTGGACGAGTGTTTGTGAGTGTTTGCCTGTTTGTGTTTGTGTTCGCCAGTGTTCGGCGTCGGTGTCGGTTTTTCTTCACAAATCAAAGGATGTTCGGCAAACAGTTTGCGATGTCTCCACACGCTTGCTGAGCATCAGTATTGCGTTGCGCGCGAGCTTGCGGGCGGCGGACGTTCCGGTTCCCAGCTGTTTTCCGCGCGCAAAGTGGCGGAGCTAGGAAAATGGCTGATTGGTCTCAGGATGCAACTCTATCCTTTTTGAAAGCATACCATAATGAGCAATGCATTTGATATACTAAAGATGCCAATCATAAAAATAGGCAGAAGGTGACCGATGCGTTGGACGCGCCTTAGTTTTTAGTGTCATTATGAACAAAAATATAAAGAAAATAAAAAATAAAAAGGAAATATTATTATTCTTTTATTGATACTTGATAATATATACTTATAAGTAAATTTTTTTGACTAAAAAACAAGCATTAAGCACTGACTAATTTCGACGGGTGAAAACCAGACCTCGGTCGCCAAGTGGTTAAGGCCCGGAATGCGGAAGGTGCGTGGCTCGATTCCTGCCTGAAGTTGTCGTCTTTTTTCAGTGTTTAAAAATTTTACTTAAGTAGGTATATTTAAGCGTTAATAAAACACTAAAATATATAAAAACATTAATCTATAAACGCAGCTTCATCTGAACCAAATATTTGTAAAAATATATCTTTCGGATCTCGAGAGGTGAAAACTTCTAAGATTTTATGAAGCAATGTTGGCTAAAAAACATAAGCATCAAGCACTGACAAATTTCGACGGGTGAAAACCAGACCTCGGTAGCCAAGTGGTTAAGGCAGCCGCCCCTAATGCGGAAGGTGCGTGGCGTGGTTCGATTCCCGCCTGAGGTTATCGTCTTTTTTCAGTGTTTAAAAATTTTACTTAAGTATAGCTATTTAGGCGTTAATAAAACGCTAAAATATGTAATAAACATATATACACATTTATTTGAATTTAAAATTAAAATAGGTCAACCCGAAACTAATAGCTGCCACAAGTTCGTCGTCCGTCGTGTTTGCCGATCCGGAATATACTAGCACGTTCGCCAAATATGAGGATGCCTGTTTGTGTTGGGTGTTTGTGGTCGATGTTTGCGACTTTGTTTGTAGTGATCGGTGTTTGCGGCAAACAGAAAGCGTCTGGAGCCGGCTTTACATACGCAGTTCGACATAATACGCGATTTGACACTATCGCTATTTGTCACGAACGTAGTGCCACAAACGCCGTATATCTTAAACGCGGTTTGACACACGCAATTCGTCACACACGCATTTTGTCACAAACGCAGTTCGTCACATAAGAAGTTTGTCACTCGATTTCTTCAAACTTTATATCATTAGGATGACTATCACTTTTTCGAAAAAAACTGCTAAATGCGAGTAGATGCAAAATGAGAGAGGGTGTAAAATACATATAAGTAAGTAACTAAGTATACAGGGCCTAACAAAATCAATAAGCGAACGTTTAAGGGCGGTATCTATACATCATTCTTAAAACAATGACAAAAAATGGGCTTGTTTTATAGTGATTTTTAAAAGTTATGTTTTCTAACGAACTAAATCAATTAAAATATTGCACTCATGACATGAAACATGCTGTATCTTTACTAACACGCACGCAAGCGTCGATAAAAATATAGCTTAGTGTGCTCAGAGTTTAGTGTGCATGTTCGGCTATCTTTGTGTGCGTGTAGTACAGCTGTACGGGTTTGGAAATGGTGTATTTTTTGGTGAATTACGATAATGTTTTGTTGATTATCTCAGTAACGAGCCTGTAGTTTTAGACCAAATTTGGTAAGCATGTTCAATGACTTCAATGTGATGTATAGATGCTCCCCTTAAACGTTCGCTTATTGATATTGTTAGACCCTATAAAATACTTAATTTTTAAAATGTTTGTAGTTAATTAAGTAAAATATAAATTATGTACAACATTATTAGGATCCTGTTGTCAACAATATATGTATTTAATTAAAAGCTCAGAATTTGACGAGTAATACTTGACCAAATTATATAATAGGAGAGAATTAAACAAATTCGTACAAATACTATTGACAAGCGTTTTAAAATCAATTCATTCGAATAATATGAAATTACTAATTAATACCAAGCTGCATTAGGTACATAGGAGGGAAATAATGGTTCAAAGTATTTCGTAAATCATCATTTTATTGTCAGTTATCCTGTAGGTACAAAGTAGGTAACATAAAGTAATATTATAACTATGCAATGTTATCTTAGTTGTTTGTTCACCTCTATGCTCATGTAGGTATATTAATGTCAAAATCACCTGTAGTCAAAGTCAACCTTAACAAAATAACTATTAATAGTACCTATTAGGTAAAGACATATATTAGTAATTTCTTAATCACTACCATACACTACAAAGGGATATAAAATATTTATATCTCAGTGTTGGCAAAATTAAATATACCATTATAACCCCTTGAGGATCGTAAAACCAGACACCAGACACAGATTGATTGAAAATCAATTGTTTCTCGACCGCCGGCGGTCTTATGATCCTTGACCTATTAAACATGTCACACAATTTAATTGCACATACACAAGAAACAGTTACACATGACACAATCTTAAAACTGGCATGGGCAAAAGCGGTCTTATCGCAAAAATCGATCTCTTCCAGACGATCTTTGGATTATGGACATATGAAGGAGATAGGGAAATTATACTCGTGCTTCGTCCTCAAGATTAGTATACTTACCTGTTTTACCTATTCTACTAATTAACTATGTAGTAACGCGTAAGTGTTGCCACAATCAGCACTATTTTATAAAGAAGATACCTCATTTCCGGTCTAAGTGCAATAATTAGACCGAAAATGACAAATTTTTTACATCTTTCCGGTTAAAATTGACAGATATCCATTTCCCGCCAACATCCACCCCACTAACTCCGAGTTCACAGTGGCGCTCTCGTCATTCGCTTTTTAGTGCTTAGCCACATCGCACGTTCGCCATCAAAATGCTCAAAAGAAAGCATGATGATGATGATTTCAATTATTTAGTCAGTAAAATAAAAAACTAGGAAAAATGTTTAAAAATCATAAAGTACGTCAAGCTCAAGAGAATCTTCACCAGCTGCGTCACCTTATTCGCTTCATATGAAAGAGGTAAGTTCACTGCAAAGTTTTATTTTTTTGTACTCCCACGGTGTAAAATAAAAAATATCTGCCAGTCCTTTTTAAAGAAAGACTGATGCGAGGTCATTTTAACCTCAAGGAATGCATTGAAACATATTATGTGTCTGCATTCAGCATCCATGATGCCTTATACCGGTTCCCTAATAAGAGCGAAGGTCATAACCGTTGAAGAATGCACTCAGGAACATATGTTCTAGATACTCACTGCATTCGGCATCCATGGTGTCAAATTAATCATTCTACACCCACGGTGTAAAATAAAAATTTCCGCCAGTCCTTTTTAAAAAAAAAAGACTGATGGGAGGTCATTTTAACCTCAAGGAATGCATTGAAACCTATTATGTGTCTGCATTCGGCATCCATGATGCCTTATACCGGGTCCTTAATAAGGGCGAAGGTTATTTATAACCGTTGAAGAATGCACTCAGGAATAATGTTCTAGATATTCACTGCATTCGGCATCCATGGTGCCAAGCCAAACTAATAATTCTAAACGCGGCACTAACCCGCCACTTTTGAACACCCATGGTGTGACTTTTTAAACCCAATATTTAACCATCACTTCTGTGGTTATTTTATTCGAGATATCTCGATGACAACCAGTTCCTTTGTCTTATAGACAGAGATGAACAGTCGCCGATTTGAGTGACGACGGAACAAACACCTGCCTTACCGTTAACTTCGTTAGAGGCGTTGAATCCTGGGCCGTCGACGTCGTCGGTGGGCCTGGCCAACGAAGGTCAGGATGCTGCGAAAACCAATGGACCCCTCACAGATTGAGGAATTTGGTCCCAATAACGATGAACTGACAAGTCAACTTACTTCCTTGCCACTCATGGCCTTGATAAAGAAAATCGCAAAGATTTATTAAAAAGGTTCCTTAAACCGTCCAATTGTAAAAACAAATTAGCGCCCCAAATGAACCCTAACATCAAGTCTGCAACTCCAGAGCATGTCCATAAGCGTGATAAGTCAATTGAAGTCAACCAAAAACAGATTTCCGCAGCTATTACATGCGTTGGTCGCATTACCTATAAGTGATCAAATTAAGAACGCTGACAGAGTTAACGATTTATTAAAAAGCTTTATGGATGTCAGTCGTATGTTGTGACGTACAGTATCTTCAATCAAATGCTCGACGAAACTATGCTCTTCATAAAAAGATTTATCGGAGAAAACTTAACAGAAACCTTAAAAACGGCTAAAGCAGTTCTAAATGGTCTTCTGACCTTAAGGCAGATGTTATCAGGAAATCTAAACAAAGCTGGAATTTAAACCGAAAGCTGGTTCCCGGGAACCGACGGGCGGCGCCGAGCCCTCGTCGTCATCAACCGGCCTCATCAGCCGGAGCAATGATGAACTATTAGCCGCCACCACCACCGCTACCGCCACAACCGACAACGTCGAGTCTGCGCGGTCGCTCCTCGACAACGTCTGCCTATCGGCCCAGACAAACAAGGAAGCACTACGTGCAAATATGGTAGGCTACGCAGGCAGGTTACCTACACTATTTTTACAAACAGTGGTCGCTAATTACTGGGACCAATCGGTACTCTCATGGGTTAATGAATATGTTTGTTGCGCGTGCGCTTATAAATCAGTTTAACCCTCCTATCGCAGAGATCAGTTCAAATTTAGAAAAATTACACTATCACGGATCCATAGAAGATTTCCTTGAAATAGGGGGCATTTCCCCTTGCACGCCTTGTGATAAACGACATGTCTCTTGTGTTTTTCTGGTTTCTAAATCCAATGAAAAGATCTCAATTCATTTTGAATTTCAAAAACTTAATTATACTTGTTTATACCAACCACTTTATGTTAGATGATTTGGGTACAGGTTTGAAATTAATTTCAAAAAATTGTTTTATGGCAACTATAGATCATAAAGATGCATATTTTTAAATTAAAATACATCCTAGTTCAAGAAAGTATCTCATTATCATGAATAAAATCGATCAAAATACTAAAATATGTATGAATTCAACGTTCTACCCGCAGCTCCTTACATATTTACTTACCAAATTTACTTTTATTTAATAGAATCCACTTTTTCAGAGTGTGAGGAAAATGTTAATGCAACAATAAATTTGTTACAATCGCTAGGGTTCTTTACAAATGAAGAAAAAAGTAAATGAAATCCCTACCACAAGAAAAACGAAATAAAATAGTAAACAAAATTCTAGAATATAAAAAACTAAAACTTTGTAAATATGCATTGGAGATATATTCTGACGCACCGACAACGGGGTAGGGAGCAGCTTGTGTAACGGTCAGACAGCTAGTGACCAATTGTCAAATTCAGAACGCACCTTGCACATTAACAGTTTAGAACTTTTAGCTGAATTTTTTTTTGCCTTAAAAATATTCGCAAAAACTGTAGAAATTGTCAAATACTTTTACGCGTTGATAACAAACACTACTGCCGTTAGATATGAACCGTATAGGTGGAGTACAATATCCTCATCTCCACGATATCACAAAAAGCATTTGACAGTGGTGTGAATCACGCCATAACGCTGCTTAAATTATAAAGTCATCTGACAATTTAATGTTGTTGCTGACTACGAATCGAGACGTTCACATCCCGAAGTTAAATGGGAATTGTCGTTTTCAGGTTTTGATTTAATAATGAAAAACTTTGGATACCCTCAAATCGATTTATTTGTAAAGCGGCTTAACAATAAATGTGAATTGTATGCTTCCTGGAACCGTGACCCAGATGCTTACGCCATTGATGCCTTCACGTTTTCTTTCACAAATTGCTTCTTTTATACCTTCCTTGCTGTAGCTATTATTCTTAAAACACTAAGAAAGATTATCTCCGATTAAGGTGAAGGTGTCATAGTTGTAGCATCGTGGCCGACACAACCCTGGTATCCGCTGTTCCATCGCCTCATTAGGTATATCGAAAGTAGTAGAACTTCACTCATAACACTTTGCCATTGCTTAATCCAGGAGAAATATTCACCACAACCTTACCATGGAGACCGCAGTCTTATCCGAAAAGGCCTTTGGCAAAGGAACATTCCAAAGACTGCCATAATGTTGTCATCCCTATCAGTCAATCTTATAAAGCAGTACGATTCATGCTTACTAAAATGGTTTCATTATTTCACTGAAAATAAAATTGATTAAAACAAACCTTCAATACCAAAAATAATCTAATTTCTTACTTATATTTTAACAGTGGGGGTCAATACCGAACAATCAATTGTTTTTAGATCTGCAATATCATTATTATCAGGACCCTTAGATGACGACTTAATTACAAGGTTCTGTAAGGGCGTATACAAACTCAAACCCTCTGTACGTCGTTACAATATAACGTGGGATACAAATATCCTATTAAATTATTTATCTTCCTTAAATTAACGCAGTAAAATTACTCTAGAACAACTCACAATCACAAAGAAGTGTCTTACACTTTTGGCTCTTGTTACTGCACAATGAGTGCAAACCCTATCTAAAATTAAGATCAAAAACTAATTTATTTACAAAATAATTAAATAATTATAAAAACTCCAAAAGTAATAAAACTTCTAGAGCTGGATCTCACCAACCAACCTTACATTTGCCTTATTTGAAAGTAGAATAGCTATTTGTCCTGCAGTAACTTTAACTTCGTATATTGATAGCACTAAGAACATCAGACACTGATAACTTAATAATTAGTTTTCGAAAACCTGATAAAACAGTTTGTGCTCAAACGATTAGCAGATGGATTAACTCCACATTTAAAGACAGTGGAATTGATATAATATCCATTTTTTCTGCTAACAGTACCCGTCATGCAGCTACATCCATCGTCTGCATACAGTAATGGAGTCAATGTTGATTTAATAAGAAATTCTGCTGGCTAGAGTGACAATTCTACTGTCTTTGCAAAAACATTTTAATCGCCCTATTGTAAGTAACGATGATTTTACCTTGCTAGCAAAAACGTTAAATACACTGTAATACAGATATTATTTTGTGTTATAGTTATCTTTTGTTTTGTTATATTATTATCTTGCATTCAATCAATCAAAACATACAATTGATTGTATTAAATTGTTGTCTAATATGTCTAATTCATCAAAATAAATATTTCCCTGCTCTCAACATCTACATAGTTAATTAGTAGAATAGGTAAAACAGGTAAGTATACTAATCTTGAGGACGAAGCACGAGTATAATTAATGATTAAACGAACTTACCTAAGTGAAGTTCGATCATAATTATACGAAGTGCTTCGTCCGAAAAGATTAGTATTTTTTATTTTTTTTATTTTTTTATAGCAGAAGGAGGCAAACGAGCAAGCGGGTCACCTGATGGAAAGTAATCACCGCCGCCCATGGACACCCGCAAAACCAGAGGAATCGCAGGCGCGTTGCCGGCCTTTAAGGAAGGAATAGGCTCGTTTCTTGAAGATCCCTAAGTCGTAACGGTCCGGAAATACCGGATGCATGCATGCATTCCCTCCCGCCCAACAGACTGTTTAAATAAAACAGTTACCCATTAAGTGGAAATATTTATTTACTACTCTAAACTTAATGACGAGAGCGCCACTGTGAACTCGGAGGTGGGGTGGATGTTGGCTCGAAATGGATATCTGTCAATTTTAACCGGAAATGTGTAAAAAAATTGTCATTTTCGGTCTAATTATTGTACTTAGACCGGAAATGAGGTATCTTCTTTATAAAATAGTGCTGATTGTAGCAACACTTACGCGTTACTACATAGTTAATTAGTAGAATAGGTAAAACAGGTAAGTATACTAATCTTTTCGGACGAAGCACTTCGTATAATTATGATCGAACTTCACTTAGGTAAGTTCGTTTAATCATTAAGTGCACAAGATCTGATGAATAAATGTACTTACATTAAGAAATTATATAAGAGATACATAAATAATACAAACATAATTATATAAGTACCTACTAATACATTTATATACATATAACACAGACATATAATATATTACCTACTAGCGGCCGCTCGCAAGTTCACCCGCTTGGTTCCCGTTCCCGTGGGAATATCGGGATAAAAAGTATCCTATGTGTTAGTCCAGGTTATAAACTATCTGTATGCCGAATTTCATATAAATCCATTTAGTAGTGTTTACGTGAAAGAGTAACAAACATCCATCCATACTTACAAACTTTCGCGTTTATAATATTACAAGCGGCCGCTCGCGGTTTCACCCGCGTGGTTCCCGTTCCCGTGGGAATATCGAGATAAAAAGTATCCTATGTTTTAATCCAGGTTATAAACTATCTGTATGCCGAATTTCATCCAAATCCATTCAGTAGTTTTTACGTGAAAGAGTAACAAACATCCATCCATACGTTCCCGTAGGAATATGGGGATAAAAAGTATCCTATGTGTTATTCCAGGTTATAAACTATCTGAATGCCAAATTTCATCCAAATTCATTTAGTAGTTTTTACGTGAAAGAGTAACAAATATCCATACATACAAACTTTCGCGTTTATAATATTAGTGTGATAGTAGGATTGGCTAATAATACGTAATAGTTAGTTTATTACGTCCATGATCTGAGGTCATGTTACGACATGTTTAATTGAAATTTTATCTGAGAAAATTGCAGCTGAGTGACCCTGTGTTACCCTGTCATGTTTTTTTTTCTGGTTCAGCTTTCGTTGGCCAGACTCTAGTCTAGCAGGTATTAAGTAGAAACAATGCACAAATTATAGTAAAATTTTTGTATAACCTTACCTCTGACATTCATAGGTACCTATAGGTATAGTCCGGTCGTGGGACATTAAATTCCATAAAGAAGTTTTGATAATTCTAAAACTTTTCGTTTTTGCTGAGTGGATAGAGTATGTGGATTGTGAGCTACTTTTAAAAAGTTAGAACTTTTATGACTGTGCTTTAGGTATGGTTTAGGTATTTCATAATATTTCGTGTAAAGTAATGTATATAATATTAAAGTTTGAAATGTTGAGTGTTTTATAATAAGAACTATCTTATCTTTGTGTTGTAAAAAGTTTAGAAACATAATATATGTGGAACTATGAAAATCACAAAATCACTCTTTTTGTCGTTAAATAAAATTTTAAAATTTATGAAATAATATTTAAGACTTTCAGTGGTTAGTGGTATACATGTTGAACAAAGTTTAGAAAGTTAAGTGGTGTGCTTCTTTGATCATTTCATTTTTCTTTCGTAACACACGCAATAATAAATTAAAATTGACAGAATCGCTCATACATGTCCTTTGTAATACTATTTTATACCACACAAAAAATTAGAAATATACATACAGTGCATTTTGTTTAAATCACGAATAAAATATTTCGCTAACGTACGTTTCTTTATGCGGACGCGGGCGGCTGCGGGCGCGGCGCTGCGGTGGCGGCGGGCAGGCGCGGGGGTGGGGGCATACCTACCTACACTCTATATGACTGATAATCCACTCGTCACGTCAGACGAGTTGAATAGTGGATACAAGGCGAACATAATACAAGAAGACTTAATGCAGGAAAGTAAACTAAGTACCTGCCTACTTACTTTACATCTTAGCTGACAACAAAACATTATTAAATGACAAGTTTTGAGTAGGTAGTTAAGTACAGATCGCGCAATTCTTCTTACAGATAAGATTATTCTACAATTATCCGAATTGGATGAATGGGATGAAAACGTACGTAACGTAAACGGATGAGTATGTAACATATTCTTAATTAAAAATAAAAACTGCAAATGATTAAGTACGTATCTGTTTATTTTTCATTTTGGTTAATCAATCTATCATCCTGTCATGTTCACAAATCACAATAATAGGAAAGTAATTTTTAAGATGCATGATTACAATAGGCTATAGAATTGCGTATCTAGCTAGGGCCACATCATACGATTAAAGTTTTTTCCACAACCCTTACGTGTTTTTTTGACAATTAATCAATTAAGAGCTTCAGGTAAGTATGCAAAATTATTTCCTAAATTATAGTATGGTAAGTAGGTACTCTTATTATCACTAAATCATTCATCACTACCTAGGTACCTACTAATTATAAAACACAGTCCCCCTGCGTCTGTATGTCTACATAAGTACGTAGGTACCTATTTACTTAATTAAGTATTATAATATCAATTCTACTAGTCACCTGCAATTATTAAGTACCTACCGATATTATTACAATTTACAAGTACTTATCTAGGTTGGTAGTTACTAGGGCTTGCTCCCAGGAATTCCTGGTATTTCCCGGGAAATTGACTTTTTACGCAGTACCGGTACTGAGAATTTGTTTCCCGGGAAATTCGGTACTTTTGGTACTTTTGTTATAACTTCAAATTACGCCAATATTAGGCTCCGCGTTTGCGGTAGTCGTTACCGGTAACCTCGGCTAATGCTCTTAGTTGAAAACCATACAAATTTCGTAGCGTTACCAAATTTTTGTCTCCACAGTTCTCAACCGTTAAGTCACCGGTACTTTTTCTGGGGAAAAAATTGTAACTAAGGTACCCGTACCCTACACCGTACGGTTTCATCGTCATCGCACTCCAATGATTTGATAATTCCATTTAAATAATTTCTTTTTTGTTTGCTAATTTAGCTTTACCTTCCAAATGACCTCGAAACTGAACGTCACTCGAAACATCGACGACAAGGATTCCAATAGTCGGATTGGTATCAAGGGAGAGCTCCCTCAAAAGTTCAGAGGTACGAGAAAGGGATGTTTTTTCGCGGTAAATGCGCAAACTTGTGTTTTGGAGGGGTTACAGTGGACTAAGTTATGTCGGCCCCAATTCAAGACATGACTTAACATGTTCTTGGTGTCAGTCACAAGTTTATTCCGGCTCTCGATGACGCTTTCCCGAGAAATATTAGCTCGTCCAGTGTAGAGCGTTACTCCCTTACTGACAATCGCGTAGCAATGAATGCTGTTGTTATGCAACATGTCATTGATATGCAGAAGAAACAGAGAATGGGCTAACACACACCCCTGTGGGACTTGTTGGGATTACTTTGGAGAGCAAAGAGGTGATGGCTATTGGCCTGTAGTTGGACGGATCTGAGCGATCGATTTTTTTCGAGAATCGGGTGGACAAGGGCTGTCTTTCAAGAGCTCGGGACAACGCCAGTAGTGTAAGAGAGCCGGAAAACGCGCGTTAGAACCAGCGCCAACTCATGGGAGGAACTGCACCAGGCCCACTCGACTTATGGATATCAAGGAAAAAAGAGCCTTACGAACTGACCTTTGTAGGAACCGGACGTTTGGCATTGAACAAGCGCAATGCGGTATGGTTGGTGGAGAGTTTTTCCCATCGTCCAAGGCGAGTTTGATGCAAAAAGAGTGCCCAAGAGATCGGCTTTCTCCTTTGCAATATGGGTGAGGCAGTCATCGGTCTTGTGCAATGGTGGTAGGGACGGCTGACAAAAATTCCCTAAGATAGCTTTGGCGAGAGACCGGAACGCACGCGTACCCGAAGGAAGACGCACTAGCCTCTCGCCAATTCCACTTATGAATGATGACTTCGCCTTGGCAATGTCCTTCTTAAAGGACCTGGCGGCAAAGTTGTACCTCTTCCTGAGCGCACTGGTGTTTGGATCCTTTGATGACACCGCATTAGCCCAGGCCATGTAATGTTGTCACTTTTGGCGAGACACCATTTTGCAGCAACGACCAAACCATGGTTGAGACCTGCCGCCAATGGGAACTACAGAGTTTGGATTAAAAAGTTTCATTCCCTGCAGTATCACATCAACGATAAAGTCGGCGGCGACATCAAGATCATCCAGTGAGAAGCAAACTCGTAGTAGGACGCAAAGAAACTCCCATCGCATCCCAGTCCGCTGACCTATAATGCCAGACTCGACGTTTTTAAAATTTCTGTGAAAGGCACAGTGCTACGAATCAGACAGTGGTCTGATGAGCCTAGTGGTGCATCAATAGAAACTTGATAGCCGTCTGGGTGAGAGGTCAGCAGAAGGTCCAATAAGAAAGGTGCATGGCCCTCCACATCTGGAATCCACGTAGGCTCTGTTACCAATTGGGACAGACTGTAGGCCAAAGCGAAGTCATGAACGACTCTACCCGTTCCCGTACCCGTGGTCAGTTTTGAGTGAACCAAGCCATTCGACGTGGTGGACATTGCAGTCTCCTAATACCACAATCTCGGCCGAGGGCATCCGTTGGAGAAGGGTCTGTCGCCGTTTGAACGGTCTCGGTTTGGACGAATTTATATTTTTTACTCACCTTAAAACACTCATGATAAAAATCCATTGTATATAGACTCTTTTAAATTTAAAACATTCAACTCGAATGACCTCTAGCCAATTCCATTCGATAAAGTGATGCCACAGCTAGTATAGCAATTAGCAAAACAATTTTTTTATTATAAAAATTTTGTGTAATATTTTGATTTGCTCATTGATCCATTAATCAAACGTTAGTTACATCTGGCTTAAAAATTCAGTACCAAAAAGTACCGGAAATTTCCGGTTTTCCCGGTACCATAGTAAGCGCAGTACCGGGAATCCTTTTTTCTCCACAGTACCAGGACTGCAAGCCGTAGTAGTTACTTACTTAATGGAGTAACTGCTAATACTACTTTACGTTTCATAACATACTATGTAACATAATTATACATACGTCTTCTTTGGCAAAAGTCTAAATTCCATTTCGGTATTAAACGCTAGTGTTTATACGTTCTGCTCAAGGTCACCAGCGCTCGAGCTCTCACGTACACGGAGTGTCACTGGTGGTGCAAATAAACATGTATAGGTAGCACAGTAATATATATTATATTACCGTTTAGGTAGTCTGATGTGGCGTTGACTGTACTGACATACCTAGCCTAGGATTATTTGAAATGGTAATTTGTTCACTTTTAAGTACACATTATAAACACCATAACTTGTAGTAAATTAAGTAAGTATTCAGATTAATTATTACTTAAAAGAAGACAACCCAAAAGTCATTAGAAGAGATAAGAGTACGCGATAGAAAGAGAGGCAACTTCTAGGTGAATTTAACTGTAGATAAGGGAGCGGTGTGCGACCTGAATTGCATTTTATTGTGTCTTAGCAAGAGTCGCTATTTATTTAAATGACTTTGCGGAGTGAATCTTCTGTACTTGTACTATTATGTAAGTATTCTATGGTATTATGCACAGATAAGGGGCAGGGGCAAATAAGATAATAACGTCGGCTTACTGCAAGAAATCATTAAAGAGCAGTAATAAAGTAAGTAGCTGCAATAGCTACAAAAATTACAATGTGTCCTAATAGAAATAAATCAACTTGTGACGGGTTGAAACAAATAATACTGCTTTTAGCGGTGTGACCAGTTAGAACAAAATTTTGGTGTAACGAGTTGATGCCCAAATCCACCTGCCCACGTCCTGCATGCCCAATCGCGTATTTAGGGTGGATTCGACCAAACTGGAATAAGACTTACTCCGAGATTAGTCAATACAAATTCGGCGTTTAATCTAGGTATAAGACCTTATTCCAGTTTGGTAGAATCCCCCCTTGGTGAAATATTTTATTCGTGTTAAAACAAAATGCACTGTATGTATGTTTCTATTTTTTGTGTGGTATAAAATAGCATTACAAAGGCCATGATGAGCGATTCTGTAAATTTTAATTTATTATTGCGTGTTTACGTTTTCATCCCATTCATCCAATTCGGATGATTGTAGAATAATCTTATCTGAAAGAATAATTTCGGATGATTGTAGAATAATCTTATCTGAAAGAAGAATTGCGCGATCTGTAAGTACTAACTACTGAAAACTAGTCATTTAATAATGTTTTTATTGATATCATAAGATGTAAAGTAAGTAGGTTAAGGTACTTAGTTTACTTTTTCTGCATTACGTCTTCTTGTATTATGTTCGCCATGTATCCACTCGTCTGACGTGACGATTGGATTATCATTCATATAGAGTGTAGGTAGGTATGCCCCCACCCCCGCGCCTGCCCGCCGCCACCGCCGCGCCGCGCCCGCACGGCCCGCAACCGCCCGCGTCCGCATAAAGAAACGTACGTTAGCGAAATATTTTATTCGTGATTTAAACAAAATGCACTGTATGTATGTTTCTAATTTTTTGTGTGGTATAAAGTAGTATTACAAAGGACATGTATGAGCGATTCTGTCAATTTTAATTTTTTATTGCGTGTGCTACGAAGGAAAAATGAAATGATCAAAGAAGCACACCACTTAACTTTCTAAACTTTGTTCAACATGTGTACCACTAACCACTGAAAGTCTTAAATATTATTTCATAAATTTTAAAATTTTATTCAAAGACAAAAAGAGTGATTTTGTGATTTTCATAGTTCCACATATATTATGTTTCTAAACTTTTTACAACACAAAGATAAGATAGTTCTTATTATGAAACACTCAACATATCAAACTTTAATATTATATACATTACGTTACACGAAATATTATGAAATACCTAAACCATACCTAAAGCACAGTCATAAAACTTCTAACTTTTTAAAAATAGCTCACAATCCACATACTCTATCCACTCAGCAAAAACGAAAAGTTTTAGAATTATCGTAAGTAATTTTTGTCCGGCTACGCGACTAGTAATTCACTTATGTAATCTAAATACATAGTACGAATTTTGTTAGCCGATAACCGTGGTCGTTCTTGGTAATGTAGTTAGAATAGTTGTAATGATGAAAAATCGCGTTTAAGACGAATTGCGATTATGACAAAAGGTGTATAAGACGTACTGCGTTGATGACAAATCGCGTTCATGACGAATCGCGTACGAACTGCGTATGTGACGAATTGCGTTTGTGACGTACAGCATGTAATCCTTTCTTTTTAATGTGTGTGTGTGGATAAACGTCACATTGTACAGTAAAGCAAAGTAAACAGTAAAGTATAGTACTAACTGCTGACAAGATGCAACCATGTACCAAAAAGACGGTTATTGATAAGGATAACGCATCTTAGCACTATACTTTAGCGAAGAAAATACTTAAGGTACCTACTCAAGTCATTTAACGCCCACCTAACTTCGGGTCACATATTTTTTAATAAATACTGTTAAAATAATAAAATAGAATTAGAATAGAATAGAATTCCTTTATTGCTTAAACTGTGTAACAAGTTCATTATTAAACATTTATTTATGAATTGAAATAAGTATACCAAATATGAAGTGTTACAATTGCAGATTTTTGTGCTGTAATATTTAAAAACCTGGTTTTGGGCGTTAAATGCCATGTTTTATACCGGCCATCTAATAAGTATTTTTTTTTAGGAAAAATACAAGGGATTAGTGGATACATATTTAGTAAAACACAATAGTCACACATTAATGTATTGTATTAGATACAACAAAAATAAATAAAATATTGTACACTTCTCAACCCAATTTAAACAAACATAAAACTTCTGTTCTATTTATTTACATACAGAAATAGGTAAGTAAATGGAATAGGAAACAATATTAAATTAAAACTAAAACTAAATAACTTAAATATTATATAAAAAACTAATTAACTACAAAGTTACTAAAAGTAATACAAAAAAAAAAAGGGATACTTACAAGTAAAAAATATGCCCCAAATCACTCCCCAGCGGCATTGTGCCCAGAAAGCTGGTCGCATTCCCTCGCTGGATGGTCAGGCTTATTCGCTGACCCAAGAATGCCCCAGCCCGCTGGTCACCCGAGGACTCAACCAAACGCTTGGCGAGATCCCGGAATAAACGGTGAGCGCTTGGCCCCCACGGTCCGAGGGTCTCAACTCCAAACGGCTCAAATATGCAGGTGTTGCTAAGATCGACATATTTGCGCCGCTTGAGCGACTCTGCTGCTGCAGCAGCAGTTCCAGCCTCTATTGAGGTTTGGGGAAGGTGAGATGGGGCCAGGGTGTCGACGCAGGTTGCGTCCCACACCAAGGGCCGGCCCATCTTCCACGGAACCAGGGTCATGCCATCGGGTCTCTTGCCATCGCTTCGTAACAAGCCATTCGGTTCTAGAACGGCTGGTATAGAAGCGCTAGCAAGGGCCCGGCGGATGATGTCATTAAGGCCGGCGTGGCGGGGAATTCTCCCCGCACTTCTGCTGCAGGAAAGACCGTTATGGCCAAGCTCATTCACCATGTCACCGCATGGGCAGCGATGTGGGACATATTAATAATTCGAAAGATTTTTTAGTTTTTGTTTTTATTTAATTGTACAGTGGGTTTTTTTTTAATTTTATTATCTGGTATGAATAATTAGTTAAATTATTAATTCTACTTACCTAAGTAAAACAATAATTAAATTATAACTTAGGAGCTCTCATCTCTTCTTTTGTCCATGATTGCACTCTTTTCTCTTTCGCAGAGCTTTTGCTGTTCAGGAGGAAAATATTAAAAAATTTGAAGTATATTTTAAAAACTATTATTCAAGATTTTGTTTATTAAATCAAGGGTAGTTCAGAATTATTATGCAATTAAATTATGTACCTTTTTTCTTAATGTACAACACCGCCCAAGAGTAGGCCAATAACGCACAACAACGGTCATTTCAATGGGCGGCATTGGCCAAATGGGCGTTATTGTCACTTTCAACTATTTATGATTAAATTATGCAAATTTCCTCATTTAACATAATGAAGTATGATTGGTAGATTTGGTAGGAACATCCACTTTGATATTAATATAAAATTAAATAAAATCATTCAAGAAAACCACCAAAAACTTACAATTTTGTCGAAGCAACTTTTACGATCGATCATCATCAACATCAACATCCTTTTTAGGAACAAATAGGACAAAAAGGGCGTTTGCTATTGGTTTGATTGCAAAACAGTACGAGTGCTTTTTTACATAATTTAATTAAATATCTGGGAGCTCGATGGCGCAACAACTAGCGCTTTCGGCTTGCGATCTTTCCCGTTAAGCAAGCCGTGTCGCCTGATGGGTGACCATTAAAACATCTCGAGCTCCTCCGTGCTTCGGTCGGAAGGCGTTTATAGGCTGATGATGATGATGAATTAAAAATCATAACCGTCTATTTATTTAACTTTATTGTAAATAACAGCAATTCTACAAAGAGGAAATATAATTAGGCAACCATGCCGTATGTGAAAGGTAATTACATATGATGCCAGATGCGGCAGACTAAATAATTTAGAATTAAATTTGATGTGTGCATTGCTGGCTGGCTGACAGTAGGTACCTAACAAATTTCAAATTCTCGTCGATTTATTGCTCGACTCAAAGCTTGACCACTCATTATTAAAGGACCGCTTGATGAGGCGGGCGGGTGTCAGTCATACAAAAATGTCAAGAGGTCCTGAAACTATGAATACTGAAAAATTTGTGATTTATGTTGATTGAACCTATCTAGCAACAGATCCATGTTTTTGTTTATGTTCAGTTCACAGTTGCCATAGTTCTAGAATTCAACATCTGCACTTGAACACCGATACATTGTAAATATGCAATCATAGTCAGTGAGAGTGTGACCTTCCGCGAGTGTGACTTTGCGCGAGTGTGACATAGCGCGAGTGTGACATAGCGCGAGTGTGACATTACGCGAGTATGACATTACAAGAATGTAAATTTCAAGCGGGACATTCCGCTAAAATGACGGATTATGCGTCGAGAGGCATTTTAACCATATGTGACAAAATATCGTAGGATCTCTACTTACCTAATATTAATTTTAAAAAAGTAACTATTAATAAAAACCCTGTACAACCTCTTCTGTAACTTTATTTAACTATCAATTTGAACAATTTTTATTGAGTGACTGAGTGACCTCAAATATATTTGTTAATCTTTTTAATTCTTTCCAAATCTTTCCGTTTCAGTGGGTGTATGGGGAAGATGTTCTCTAATCAAGGAGGTCAAGATGGTACTGCTACCATGGGTTCTCCATCGCCAACTTGCGGAGGTTGCAGACGTGGGCGGTGCCACGGGCATGGCTATGGCAACTGCGCGCCGGCGGGGGGCGAACCCTACTCCATGAACCAATCTATGGGCACGAACCGACCTTGCATGGGTCACTGTAATCCCGCTAAACTTTATGGTGATACACACAGTTACTTGAACAACAACCTCATGCAGCCTGTTGTGCAAGAAGTCTATAACGATTTGAAATCTATCACTCCAGCTAACACCGTCATGAACAACTCATCAGCTAACAATATGGGGCTTTCACAAGGACAGGCTAGCAATGCTAGTAATGGCATGGGTATGGCGCAGAATAACGAACTACCCGCTGGAAACATGGGCAACCAAATGCAGAGTTCAATGTCGATGGGCCAGACTCCATCGCCAGCAAATAACATGAGTGGCATGGGGCATCAGATCATGAAGATGATGATGGGTGAAAGTGCAAAGCAAGGGAATACTCACAAGCCATATCAAACCGGAAAGTTAACTGGATCGATGGTAATTGATGCTCCGCAGTCTCCACACGGTCAAGTGGGACTTACACCACTTAACCAACATTCGGGTGCAGACCAGGGTCAGTTTAATACCAGCATGAATCTCAATGCGAACATAAATCGAGACCAGTACAATGCACCTAATATGAACTCGTTTGCCCAGAATCCTACCACGCAATATATGACTCAACCAAATTCATTTTCAGGAGCAAACGCTCAGAACAGTCCCGTGGCAGGACAGGGAAACGTTCAGCATTTAGAGAATAGACAAATGGGCAATCCTAATGCAGACCCAGTCCCTCGACAGATGGCGGCACCGAACTATGGCCAGCATACTCAATGCATGATAAAGTTCAACGAAATGTTCCCAGGTGTTATGAAAGGTGACCTTGGGTTTGACCCTATGGCTATTGCAATACAAATGAATCCAGCAAATCAACAAAAGGCAGCGATGGACACAATGCAGAAATTAATGCACGGTATACCTACGAACTCACAGGAGGCAGATATTCAGCCCCCCGCAGTAAGTTTTGCTCAGCCACAAAATACACAGAACGCTGAACCTCCACAGAATTCTCCATTAACTGGTCAACAATATGTAAATCAGCAGAATATACCTCCCAACCAAAATATAAACCAACAAATGGCGCTTAGACAACAGCAGCCAGCCAACGCAAATGATGGAGCTGTGCCGCAACATCCAGTTGTTACAGAGACGCCGTCACCCAATCAGCAGCAGATGTATCAGCAACCATTAGAACCTCAGCAGCAAGGTACAGAATCAATTGGAGTAGCCTCTATGCCACCAGTTTCTAGTAACCAGAGATTGGAATTTGTAAATCCGCCACAACAGCAGATGATCAAGGAACCAATATTCCCAGCAGACACTACCAAGAATCTATCTTCGGCTCACTTTAAGCCACAAAGGCAATACGAATATAACACTCTAGGGCAACCCATTGAAATGTTGCCTGCACATATTTACCATCCGCCAGAACCAAACCTTCCTCAGACGCTTTCGCCTCAGCCGATTTCATCACATTTGCGTAGTGATCAAATGAGATACAGCAATGTTAAGTCAACAGTAAGCAAAACATCGTTGATGGGCAACAAGCCAGTGGGGAAAGTGCCAAGTAGAAGCCAGTTGCAGCATATTTACAACCAGTACAAAGGATCGCATTCGTATACTCAGCAGAACGTGAAGCCAGTAGGCGCATCGACACTCTCAGATGGAAGGTTGAACGTGACTCATTCCAACGCGAACCCTCCACAACACGCTCCAGTAGAGAGAGTGGCAGGCGATACAATTGATAACAACTCAACTAATGATAACCGGCTCACTAATAAGGTGGAACAAGTGATGGGACAAGTTGGAGAAGTCCCGGCTGCCAATAAACCACACGGCGATATAGAGCCTGTAAAGGTAATTTAGATTTTTATTTTTTAACTTATAACGTGAACGCCATTAAGATTCACAACACAATACACAAGTAGGGCATGGAATACCGGGATGATTTTCATACCGGTATTGTTACAGGTATTGATACCGCGGTATTGAAATTCCAAATACCGGTACACCGAAATTTCGGTATTTACTCTGCTAGTTACTGTTTAATTAAATTATTCCAAGAACGATTAGTAAGTCTCGTTTGCGGAGAGTGATTAAAGCAGTTTTCTACGCTATATGGCAGAAATACTTAAACTATTTATCAACTCTCTAGAAACCATAAAATGAGTTACAATAGTATAGGTAATTAGGAATACTAAAGAAAATACGTTATTTGATATTAATATTAATAATACCCATAATTATTTATTTTGTTTCATTGGCACAGATATCACAATCAAATAGGTATTAAAATCAGTCTAACTCTCTAATGGTAAGAAAACATGTAACAGAAATTTTTAATATTTCTCTTAGGGTGGATTCGACCAAACTGGAATAAGGTCTTATACCTCGATTAAACGCCGAATTTGTATAGACTAATCTCGGAGTAAGTGCCCAACTAGCAAAACGGTGTGCTATAACAGTCACGGCAACGTTCCTGTTTTACTAAACAGTTCTATAAGAGCGTCGTTATAAGTTGAATAGATGTGGAGTCAACGTGTATTCAACGGGATTTAGGCGCAAATTACTCCACTAATTGGTGCAATAGAAGCAGATTAACTGTGGAATAAATCGCCTAATTATGGAATAGATGTGATTTAACAGCAAACCTAGCACATTTTAGAGCAGTAATAGCATTGTCGCGGCAACTACTGTACTATTTGATGGAGTTAAAGTTACATGGTTTCCAATATTCCACAAAATAATGCTATAAAGGTTGCCGATGTGCTACAAATCGATATTTTGATGCGATAAAAGCGAATAAAATACTGTTGTTCCAAAAAGTTCTGCTTCAATGCAACTGCAACTGAGTGAACAAATACCAATCTCCTCCTATGTTATTATCCAATACTAATGGAAGTACTCAACCAAATATGAATTTTGTAGTATGGTTGCACGTGTACAGGTGTAGAGATCTTGCGAAATTAATTTACATAAATAATAATAAATAATAAATAATATATAAATTACACAAATTTGGTGAATAGATTGCTGTTATAGCGCATAAATTCGATCATGTGTTGAATAACTGCGACACTGTTCCACCATATTTAATAAATAGAGTTATTTTAGGGTTCCTGATTCAAAGTCGGTAACAATACTTGAATGGTTAGATATAACTATAGATGTAAAGCTGGTTACTAACATTTCTAGCCTAGCGGCTAGAAACGGCTTTTTTGGCTTGTTATCATTTCTAGCGATAACTAGCGGCTGAAAACGGCTGCTTACATTTTATTGTACAGTTTATATTCACATGATTTAGTTTTGTTTTTGTTGTTTTTCTGATTTATTTACTATAGGATAGGTACATTTAACATAAATAGACATAAACAGTGAAATTTGCATCCGTATTATGTGTTAAATACTCAAAATTCTCATACAAAATGTGACGCAGCAGTGGAATACAGCATTTATTCTATGAAATAAGGTGTGGACAGATACCTAGTAATAGTAAGCATTTAGTTGTATTTCTTCAATGCACCAAAAGCCTGTGAGCCTACATTTTGCCGCGAGATTCCTGCGTTTGGTTTATAAATTAGATCTAAAGTAAACTAATTTAGCAACCTTTATTCTTATAATTTTCATACACTATCATATCATATCATAAACACAAACTCTTGTTTCAGTTTCAGTTTCCTGTTCGTCTATAAATTAATGTTTATTAAAAAAAACCAGAACATAGTAAGTCCTACTTTTTAACAAAAATAATAGTTTAACAATAAAAAATGTAATAAATATCGTTTTTTTTCGATGTGAAGTCGGGTATCTTCTACCTGGTATCAAGCTGCTGGTTATTCGTTTCTAGCCGCAGCCGCAGGTTTCGGTAACTACCGGCTTATAAGCCGCTGGTTTACAACCTATAATCTGGTAGTCACTGAAATGATTCAAGTTTTTTCTCTTTCTAGATGATTGTTTATAATTATGAATGTGGACACATGGCAGGAAACGCATTTTATTTTATTAGAAAGGTGCTACGGATGTAGAGTGGAAACAGATTTGAATACGAGAAAAATATATTTTATTCTAAATCTCTCTGTTTTGTTCATTTTCAAAACTCTCTGGGTCTTCAACATCTGAACTGCAATTACAGGAATCTTCAAAAACTCATTATTATTAACTTCTATTGCAAATAGTGAAGCCTGACAGTCGACTTCTTTACTGTATTCTATCAATTTAATTAATTAAACATGAATTTCAAGATTGTCGTGAACTAATAAATTGTGTACGGAACCACTATCTTCAGAGTGGTTAAGAAAATATCCTCACATTAGAGCTCTAAAGGTCACTAAAAATCTGTTATTGCATCTTGTACTGAATAAATGTGATATAATGGCATTGCAAACAATTCTGGTTCAGTAGCTGTAATCTAAAAGCTATTATTGGACTAGTCGATTTATAACGCTGTATCAGTAATCATGACGCTTTTTAATAAACGGGTAGCAACTATTCAGCAAATTGGCTCCGATAACGGAACGTTTAGTAGTGGCTGTATAGTTGCGACCTACACAGACAAATAGCTAATTCAATGGTCTTATAGCGCTACTATAACAAACTCATGTTGAATAAACGAGTAATAGACACTATTACACGATTGTCGAATAGTTGCGGTATAAGTACGTAGAATAAATAAGGAAAATAATAGAATAATAGGGAAAATAGCTAAAACGTCACACGAACGCATCTTTAGCACAACATGATCACCCGGTAGCCATTATTCAACATTTATTCGATCTTAAGTGGAGTAACTGATCGCTTATTCCACTACTTTGCTAGTTGGGTGTTATTCTAGTTTGGTCGAATCCACCCGAAGTCACCGCTTATACTATGAATACGAACGCATTCTTAAAACAAAATCAAATTGAAAATGAAGGTACCGTAAAAAGTACTTAATTATTTTGATATACTTAATCCAAGATATAGGCGCAGGTCAAGTCAATCAATCAATTCATCCTTATATGTACCGGTATCAAAATACCCTATACACAAGCTTTATTATTGAGTAATTATGATTGTTTAAAGCTAAGCCACAGAATAAATACCTAATAGTACCGTCTAAGCTAAGTCTTATCTTAAATACACTTCTGGACACATCTATTGGCCCACCTTGCATTTTCAGTTTTGTTTAGTCCTAGCTAAAAATTTATATTAGGTCGAGCAAAAAGTTTTTATACAGTTTTGAACCAGGCACATTCATAATTTTATTCAATAGTATTTTTTAAAATTTTGAACACAGACTTTAAAGAAACAAAAGACAATTTGGAGCCTGTTCGTTGATATTAAAAAAATCGAATACTAAGAAAACTTGATTTTATTGGTTTACTTGGATTTAATTCTTGAAAATGTGATTTTTCTCTTTGGTTTTGCAACAAACATTACTTATTCTCTCTATCAATAATCTATGGATACTTCGCCTGAAGTCGCCGCCCAAGCGGTGGCACTTATCCAGGCCGGACACAGCCAAAGAAATGTGAGTGCTCAACTTAATTAAAGTCGATCTGCGGTCCGAACTGTTTATTGGAGGTACCTAGAGACTGGCGGCTTTGTTCGTCGCCAAGGAAGGCCACGATCTCGGGTCACAACTGAAAGGCAGGATCGATTCATCGTGACGACCAGTACCTCCATTGAGATACAAAACCAACTTAGCGACTTCCACGGAGTATCTGTGAGCGCTCGAACTCTTCGGAGAAGGTTACAAGAACACGATATGGTACCACACAAGCCAGCTAATGGCCCAAAACTAACGCGAGCCCACCGATCAGCGCGTCTTCATTTCGCGCGCACTCATTTAAATTGGACTCAGCAGCATTGGAGCCGTGTACTCTTTTCTGATGAGTCTAAAATTGCGTTACATGGCAATGATGGAAGGAAGAAGGTCTACCGACGTAAGGGAGAGCGTTTTGCACAATGCTGCTTTGAAGAGAGGGTTGCTTATGGCGGTGGCTCATCGACTGTTTGCGTATATCCGCGAGCGGCGAAACTCAACTTGAGGTTATTACGGGACCACGGCTGCCAACATTAAATGCTGAAAGGTACATTAGTGAGTGCTTAGAACCTCACGTGATGCCATACGTGGACCATGTGGGCCTAAATTTCCTTTTTATGCATGATAATGCAAGAGCCCATACGGCCGGCATCGTCAGGGAATATCTTCGGGATGTGAACATCACAGATATGGACTTGCCAGCCAGAAGCCCAGACATAAACCCGATTGAGCACATGTGGGACGAGCTAAAAAGACGTGTTAGGGCTCGTCAGCCAGTTGCCCAGACGATGCAGGAGTTGAAAACTGCCATAGAAGAGGAATGGGAGATGATCCCTCAAAATTTCATAGAGCGGTTGATAAACTCTATGCCTAATCGTATGAGAGCTGTCGTAGATGCCCATGGAGGCAACACGCGTTATTAAATTAAACCTTTATTTGATAAAACATGTGCCATTTATTCACGCTCCTATAAATCAAACATCAGTTTAAAAAAAAAACTTTGAAAGCGTTCCAATAATAATTATATTTAATGTATTTGTTGGCGCTTAAGGCACCAACATGCGACGAGGTTGAAGGCTGAAGGCAGGAAGGCTGAAGGAAGGAATGACTTACCGGGAACAGCTGGTTGATCTGGGGCGATCGGGTGTCGCCGGCAGGTACGGGCGATTGGCGCTAACGGCGCGGGCGTTGCAGCGGGCTTTCGCTGGTGAGGGCGGTAGCACACACACTTCACTTTAGGGCACTGGTCGTAGGCGTTTTAGGGGTAGTTGAGCTGGTAAACAAAGCGCTCTTAATTCACATACACTTAACACATGGTTGTTCACGCGTGGATTCTCTTTGAAAGGTCGGAGCACACTGCCGTTGCCCAGCGCCGGCGGCGCGGGCGAACACTTCGTCGAGTATAATTGTCACCTCACTGTGATTGGCCGATCATTCGTTGCACATTCGTTGCACCAATATGCACCTTAATTGACCGGCGCAGAGACGGTTATCCGTTGCGCTGTGGCGCGAACAGTATTTACTTTATTTACAACAAGACCATGTATAAATTACTAACTTACAAGACTGAGTATTTTTTATCATACTTATTATATTTAAACCTCCTTATATATTCTGCCATCAATAATGGGAATTCTACATTTTGATACCAGCAACACTACGCATACCTACATGGCCGTTATTATAACAATAATTTTCTTAAACTTAAAAAACTTTAAATTTTCATTAAAATGTATCGATACTTACGGATCAAACGTGACTTTCCTTTTCGAAAAAAAATTTCTTTTGCAGTTTCGACAGAATTTCACTGAGCAAACGGTCATTTTGCGAACAATTTCACCAAAACGCGAGAGGTAAACACTGCTTGATGGCACAATGACACTGACCGCCAGGATTGCGCGATAGGCCAATTTTGGCCTATACATTTTTCTACGTTTTTTTACGGCCAGGCTCTATCTAGACATGTATATAATCAAAGCTATCAGGTTTAAAACTGCATCAATAGTTTTTGTTCAATCTAGCAATCATATTTAAGTAGGGGCCATAGAAACCTAAACTCTAAGGTGGGCCAATAGATGTGTCCAGAAGTGTACGTAGGTACTAGTAGTAGTAACTTTAGTAATGAATATGGGTTTGTAGTTAAAGTATCAGCATCTCCTAAATAATCATTTAGATGAATTCAATGATATTAATGAATGAATTCCATAACTATTTTGAATAAATTAAATAGTTGCTACTATTATTTTACACTGAATGCAGTTCATGTAATTTTTGACAAGTAAACACTCGACACAGTATTACCACAATATTAGTATAATTTTGTTTTTTGACTTCGCCAAACTATAAAAAATACTTTCTTTGCTGCAGCCTACATCGGCTATCCCCGCTCGCCAGGCAAAGCTCAGGAATGGATTGCAAGATGTGGTATACACTTCATACCCCACCGCCGCCGCCTGGTCCTTCCACGGGTCGCACACCTCCCGCCGTATCCCAGCGGGATACAATTTCCGAGGCATGTTGTGACTTGTGGCAATGATGCCAGATGGCCTAGACAACCGGCAAACGCTTCACCCCCCCTGAATATTCGTAATTCATCGTACCCTGCTGTGTACTGTGCCAATTGTTAGTAAAAAACTTAGATTAAAACAAAAAGGGAAGATACGGCATGCTCCTACTTGTAGTCATTCAAAATATAGTCCTACTCAATCACTTAAGCAAACACTCACACACGCACACCTATAAAGTGTAAATCGAGCGAGCGAGACAAAGCGGTAAGTTTCAACGTCAGCGCGAGGGAGTCAGCGAGTAGCGCGTTGACGTCTCGGTCGCTTCGCAACAGACGAGTACGTACGACCGATTCCGACGCCACTGCGGAGTAGCGTCTTTCTCTTTTTCACACAGTAGAATATCCGCAATAGTGCGATGTAGCCTGTTCGCTCGGCAAATTGTGACTGAAGTGAAATTGTGCCTTTGACGATCAGTTTTTCCCATCAGTTGAACTGACGTCAGTCCAAAATTTGATCGTGAATGTCGAATCGTCACTCCAGAGTTTTAACTGACGGCGCGACACGTAAAGCTGGCGCGTCGCGCCAAACTGACCGTGAGTGTGTGATCGTCACTCCAATCGACCCAGTTCGAATTTCTCCAATGAATATATTGATCCTTAGCACCAAACAATAAAGTTCAAAATTGATTGTTTCGCGTCAGTTCGAACTTCTCCAATGAATATTGATCTTTAGAGCCAAACACTAAAGTTCAAAATTGATTGTACCGGCCGGTCGAGACTGACGAGCCGGCGTGACGCCAGTGAATGGGGAAATCTGTTTGGCGTAAAACCATTTCGAGTGACGCCACAGTTTTACGCCTGGACTGACGCGCAAAACTGATCGTCAGTGGCCAGCTTTAGGCCTAATTTTGGCGGCTCACTCACGACTCACGAGACGCTAATGCCGTATCTCTTCCCTTTTTGTTTTAATCTAAGGTAAAAAATAACGCAGGCACGCGCAGTGTACGCTTTATTACGAATAGACAAGGGTCAGCGTTTGCCACTAGTCTAGAGGGACAGAGATTGTACCATCGTTTGAGTTTAATACTATGTTATTGTTTGTTGTTGGCGCTGATCCTTGTGAAAACGTTTCGGGGCATCGTTGTTGTAATTTATATATTGTAAGGTTAGTTTATTAGTACCTGATATAGATAGTAACTGAATGCAATGTTAAAACTGTAAAAGCAATAAAGAGATTTTAAGGCGGACGTTTATATAAATGTTTTTTTTACCATGCACTGCACCCTCTCGACGCATGCGTCTATTTAAAGCTTTATTACTGATTAAACGAACTTACCTGAAGTGATGTTCTATCACAATTATACGAGTTGCTTCGTCCGAAGAGATTAGATAACATTTGTAGTAACACGAGTATGTGCGTGTAAGTCAAAACGCGTGTATGTCAATATGCGTGTGCGTAATTAGTCATTAAGGCGAGGTATTTCGGGCGCTTCTCTCTCGCTCTCTCGACGGTACGACGGTAAGGGACGGGTATAACAGCGAAGCGACGCGAATAATCGCGTTTTATATTTAAAAAAAATTATAGATGTAATAAATAAGAAATGATCGGCTATAATTCCTCAAGTTATCTATGCACTTCATTTTGGTAAATGACTCATAATATTAAATCACTTATTTTAAGAAAAAAACCTGGAAAAGAAGATAAAATGACACAAAAATATGTAACTTTGTGAATTTATTCTATCGAGCCAACTTTATCAAATCGTGTTTCCATCGGGTGTATTTCACAGATTAAAGCCTCAACAATATTTCATAATTTTCGCAATTTTAATTTTACTGTTTACTACTTCAAAAAGTAATTCTAAGAACGGGTTATTTTAATTTTTCACTAACACCTAGCCTTAAGCGAGTAACTTGATATGTTTATATGAACATTTGCGAGCACGAACTTAATTTTGACGTAAGGTATCGTGGATGACGAAGGCTGGCTAGCGTGAACTTACAAATGTTTCTACACGGAGAATTTGTGGGTGAAAAAGTATTTAGTGAGGGGAAGAGCAATATAAAACATGGTAGTAGAAAGAATTAATATCATACTTAATTATTGAAATGAATCAGAGTTGGTGATTCATATTATGAAAATTATTACGAGTCACATCCGCATCAATGCCCGCATCGGACCCCTACCAAAGCCTGAGGAGCACCCAAAGACTTAATACATTTTATAACATTGTCTACAATTTTTCATTTTCATTTATTCTATTTTCTAATATTATAATTTATTCAAAAGTACATCCTAATACGTACGAAGTATCTATACTTTAATTATTTATTTATCTTTATTGATACAGAGCAACACAGCAAGGCGAACTTAATGCCAAAAGGTGCCTTTTGCTGTGTATCAATTAGTCATAGTCAATTTGTCGTTCTCTGCTAGTTTACCAATAAGAGTGGCAGTTGGTAGACAAGGAAAATTGGCAATTTATTACATTTAGGTACTTAATTATTTATTTATTTTTTATTGTTCAATACATTTTAAATACAAATTTTACAACATTTAATCCTCAGCAAAAACGTCGTGGGTTCATGTGCCTTTCCCTTTCAAAGTACCTACCTAGTTAGTTACATAACAAACACACATTCATAGCTTCTTTTATGAACTCTAACCATTGCTCCTCCAGGTTAATAATTATTGATACTACTGGGAAACTATAGTAGGCTGCTGCTCGTCTGCTGGAACAGCTACAGTAGGTTGGCTGCAGGTTGGAGCATTTCAATCCCCTGTAATATAAATAAAATTCCTGTTAATAATTAGGACAAAATCTAACATAAAAATATTTATTTCGCGGCCTTGATGATAAATGGAGACTAATTTAAATAGAGGCCTATTTACGAAGAGCATTACAATGCACGCACCGATAATTTCATTTCGTATGATAAAAACATAATAGAATCAATGGGTCCTTCATTAAAGTTTACCTGTGCTTTCCTCCTGCGATGGAAAAGAACCTCAGAATTTGACTGCTCGGGTTGAAATTAAGGAGTGGAAAGCGTTGCGTCTTGACCCTGAAAAATATTTTATATGATTTTTATTATTGGTATTAATATTGTTACTTTAAAGTTTACTAAATACAGATTCCACTTAGAAATAAGGCGGCTATTGGGTACGTATAGGTACACTGCACAATATAGTCTGTATGTTTTAATATGTTGTTAAGAGGTCAAGGATCACAAGACCGCCGGCGGTCGCGAAGAATTGATTTCAATGTGTCTGGTTTTACGGTGCTCAAGGGGTTAATTTGAAATGATGAAGCGGTGGAACCAGCTTCCACAACCACAACCCCGATAGCAGCTTGTACTCCAGTAGGTACCCTACAGTAGGTATTATACTTCGGGTCTCAACCGAAGACGATTACTTATTACATGCAGCAGTACATGAGATGGTGCTATCTTCTTCATACTTTTAGATATCCTAAAAAGAAATATCTTATTTCCGTTCCCTGCACTGGCAACCCCGCGTCACGAGACGTCATTACGTGTTTTTGTGTTATCGGAATCACACGTACTTTATTTAATATGATGGGAAAATGTTAAAGTTCGAAGTTGAGAGACAGTGATCATTATGGTATTCTTCGTAAAGTAATCATTTTAATTCCAAAAACGTATGCGTTTATCACATCGGTGTCGGTGAATAGTGATAAATGTTGTATCAACGATATTACGACACGCAGGTATTGGAACATAACGCTAATTTACCAGGAAAATTAACTATTAAGGAATGTATCATAATTGTAAGGAACTGAGATCATTTATCATTTTAGTTATCTACCCTCATTTTTATTGGTTTTTCTTGGGTTCTATAATAATGATTATACTCGTGCTTCGTCCTCAAGATTAGTATACTTACCTGTTTTACCTATTCTACTAATTAACTATGTAGTAACGCCTAAGTGTTGCCACAATCAGCACTATTTTATAAAGATGATACCTCATTTCCGGTCTCAGTACTATAATGGGCGATTTTCTGACAACCCAAATTAAAAAGTAAAAATTAGTTCAAAAACACTCGATAGATGTCGTTTTATGAAAGCTGGGCTACTTATGGGCTGTAATAAATTCTACACTTTTACTTGTCTACCAAAAGAATAAAAAAATAGTATTTACTTACCTATTTATATTCAGGACATCCAGAACCTATTTCTATTTTGAAATAGAATAAATATTACGCAGCCATACATGAACCCGCCTTTTACTAAGCGCCATAGTAATCTATGCTAAGCGCCATCTATGAAGTCATTTACGAACCAATTTCTTTTTTTTTTGATCTCGGAAAATCGCCCATTAGACCGAAAATGACAAATTTTTTACACATTTCCGGTTAAAATTGACAGATATCAATTTCCTGCCAACATCCACCCCACCTCATGGCTCCTCTTCACAATCGCCGATCATAGACGATTACGGGCGAGCACGATTGTGTGTAGGCCATACTCGGCCGTATTCGCCGATCATCGTCTATGATCGCCTGCAATCGCCTGCGACCCGTGATTTGTCGGTTTTTCGGGCACGCATCAAAGGGAATCGCGCCGGGTGTTTGCGCAGGTGCCCACACCAGCGTTGCCAGACGTGCGATAATTATCGTAGATCCACGATAATTTGGAGGGGCATGCGATAAAAAATAATAATTAAGTATCGCACGATAATTTGTATAATTCGTCGACTTTCCACGATATTTTTTGTCAGTTCTACGATAATTTTGTGTGTTTGACCTACGGATCTGGCAACACTGGCCCACACAATCGCCGATCATTCATTCGCCTTTGGACAGTGAAGCGTTGCACACGTCCGCAATTTACTTAAAAATACGCACTAAAATGGCTAGTGGGTGGTGTAATGAATGAAGAGACTTTATTAAGCACGTACCGACGACCTCTTTGGTCTAGCGGTTAGCACGCCGGGTCTGGCGTCGGTCGCGCCATCTCTGAGGTCCCGGGTATAATTCCCGGTCGGATCAATTTAGAGAAAACTTTTTTTCTAAATTAATTTATCCGTTATTTTATTCTGTTATTATCTTACCATATTGACGACTTTCAAGAGAAGCTTATCTTACGTACATATATATAATCACAACTACTATCCCCTAAGGGTTAGTCAGAGACTATATAGCTAACATCAAATAGTGACTGCGCATGTGCTCAGCGTGACAGGTGGTGAGTTGGATGTAAGAATAAGAAGAAGAAGTATATGCAGTCTTTAGTCCGTTAGTCGCCTTTTACGACACCCAAGGGAAGAGAGAGAGGGGGTGGTAGCATTCTTTCACCGCTATGCGACACGGTTATCTTGGTTTAGATAATTGGTGTGAGCGTAAAAAAAATTATATATTATTTATTTATTAACATAATTTAATAAATGGTAGCAACAGCAACACACTCCACGTCCATCTTGTACGCTTGCCGTTCGACGACTACTACAGACGAATGTGTAGACGCTTGCACGATGATCGTGCCGGTGATCGTGGCGAATATAGACGATCACACGATCGGCGATACTCGCTGACTGTGAAGTGGCGGCATCAGAGTTCACAGTGGCGCTCTCGCCATTCGCTTTTTAGTGCTTAGCCACATCGCACGTTCGCATCAAAATGCCCATAAGAAGGCATGATGATGATTTCAATTATTTAGTTAGTAAAATAAAAAACTAGGGAAAAATGTTTAAAAATCAACGTCAATGATCAGCGTCGGAATCTTCAAGTAGTGTAAAAAGTACGTCAAGCTCAAGAGAATCTTCACCAGCTGCGTCACCTTATTCGCTTCATCTAAAATGCAAATTTTTGTTTTTTTATACACCCCACAGTGTAAAATAAAAATTTCCGCCAGTCCTTTTTTAAAGAAAGACTGATGCGAGGTCATTTTAACCTCAAGGAATGCATTGAAACATATTATGTGTCTGCATTCGGCATCCATGATGCCTTATACCGGGTCCCTAATAAGGGCGAAGGTCATAACCGTTGAAGAATGCACTCAGGAACATAAATGTTCTAGATACTCACTGCATTCGGCATCCATAGTGCCAAACTAATCATTCTACACCCACGGTGTAAAATAAAAATTTCCGCCAATCCTTTTTAAAAAAAAGACTGATGCGAGGTCATTTTAACCTCAGAGAATGCATTGAAACCTATTATGTGCCTGCATTCGGCATCCATGATGCCTTATACCGGGTCCTTAATAAGGGCGAAGGTTATTTATAACCGTTGAATAATAATAAATAATGTTATAGATATTCACTCCATTCGGCATCCATGGTGCCAAACTAATAATTTTAAACGCGGCACTAACCCGCCACTTTTGAACACCCATGGTGTGAATTTTTAAACCCAATATTTAACCATCACTGCTGTGGTTATTTTATTCGAGATATCTCGATGACAACCAGTTCCTTTGTCTTATAGACAGAGATGAACAGTCGCCGATTTGAGTGACGACGGAACAAACACCTGTGTTACCGTTTACTTCGTTGGAGGCGTTGAATGGGCCGTCGACGTCGTCGGTGGGCCTGGCCAACGAAGGTCAGGATGCTGCGAAAACCAATGGACCCCTCACAGATTGAGGAATTTGGTCCTAAAGCGATGAACTGGCAAGTCAACTTACTTCTTTGCCACTCATGGCCTTGATAAAGAAAATCGCAAAGATTTATTAAAAAGGTTCCTTAAACCGTCCAATTGTAAAAACAAATTAGCGCCCCAAATGAACCCTAACATCAAGGCTCTAACTCCAGAGTAATAATCCTTAAGCGTGTTAGGTCAATCGAACTCAACCAAAAACAGATTTCCGCAGCTATTACACGCGTTGGTCGCATTACCTATAAGTGATCAAATTAAGAACGCTGACAGAGTTAACGATTTATTAAAAAGCTTTATGGATGTCAGTCGTATGTTGTGGTTGTGACGTACAGTATCTTCAATCAAATGCTCGACGAAACTATGCTCTTCATAAAAAGATTTATCGGAGAAAACTTAACAGAAACCTTAAAAACGGCTAAAGCAGTTTCTAAATGGTCTTCTGACCTTAAGGCAGATGTTATCAGGAAATCTAGACAAAGCGGGAAATTTAAACCGGAAGCTGGTTCCCGGGAACCGACGGGCGGCGCCGGGCCCTCGTCGTCATCAACCGGCCTCATCAGCCAGAGCAATGATGAACTATTAGCCACCACCACCACCGCTACCGCCACAACCTACAACGTCGAGTCTGCGCGGTCGCTCCTCGACAACGTCTGCCTATTGGCCCAGACAAACAAGGAAGCACTACGTGCAAATATGGTACGCTACGCAGGCAAGTTACCTACACTATTTTTACAAACAGTGGTCGCTAATTACTAGGACCAATCGGTATTCTAATGGGTTAATGAAAATGTTTGTTGCGCGTGCGCTTATAAATCAGTTTAACCCTCCTATCACAGAGATCAGTTCAAATTTAGAAAAATTACACTATCAGGAATCCATACAAGATTTCCTTAAAATAGGAGCCATTTCCCCTTGTACACCTTGTGATAATCGAGATGTCTCTCGTGTTTTTCTGGTTTTTAAACCCAATGAAAAGACCTCAATTCATTTTGAATTTCAAAAACTTAATTAAACTTGTTTATACTAAACACTTTATGTTAGAGGATTTGGGTACTGTTACGGACAGAAGTCTCGACTTTATAATATTATATAGTTAGATATAATACGGCTAAATTTAGATATGTGTATTTGCGTAAGTAGATTAAGTCTCATATGTGTAAAGGTTTTTTGATAATAAATAATTAATTTTTTGCGTTTCATTTAAACAAAAGGTAAAAGTTATTAAACAGGTAATGGTTTTGACAAAGGTAAGGGCCAAGTATACGTGCTCAGGAACCTTACGCCTCTCTAAGGTAATTAAAGTTAGGAAAGTAAGAGATTAGCTTTCGTAATTATAGGTTTCTATTGTTATGAATATCAATGTAACTAGGAAAATAAATATATGTAGGGTATCCAGATTACGAGTGATACCGTAGGGTAGGTAACAAATTTCAGATAAAAAGAGAGGTCCGAACGAAAGGGACAGCTGCACAAATTACGACGGTTCATGTGGGTAGTTAGTTATGGTAAAATGTAAAACTGCCCACATGAGCCGGCAGCTGTCCCACAAGGCTGCTAGTTGCCTACCCATAATGTGTTTAAGTCACGGCCGGTCAGAGCAGAATTTGCAAGCTCTCCGGACCCCACCTAGAAGAATAAAGAACCACTAATCAAGAACCGAGTTTTTATTGAAGAACCTACAGTCCACATCGAAGCACAACGGCTAAACTGTTCGGCGACTACACCCGTCGGGAACAATTTCTTTGGACCTTCGGAGCCGGATTTGAAGAACTGAAGCCTTCGTCCATTTGAAGATAGAAGATCTACGTAACCACCAACGTGACCACCAACGTAACCACTAACGTAACCACCAACGTATTGTAACCACACCACTTGTGTTCTGCAACAAGTGCTAACGCGGGCGGACCGCGGCTCAAAACGTCACATCACCTAACGGTGCCAAACGGTGTGCGTTCTGAGTAAACGCCGTTCAAGGCGGGACGACTTATCGGATGGGGTCGTCAGTTTGTCCTTTTTAGGGCAAGCTTAAGAGTCCCTCTACGCCAGTACGGTTTGTCGTGGACCGGGGTCCTTTCTGTAGGCACTGCCTAAGCTGTCGGACACTCCAGCAGATTCGCGAGCGCCCCGTTGTCCACGTCGACTCTCTGCTGGGTAGGTCCTACCTTTCCACTCCCGCACGTACTCCATCCTTGGACGGGCTCCCCACATAGCGTGCCCGTTTGAGATTGTTAGGAGTAGGGGCAGCAAGAAAGAAGATGCCGACCACCCGAAGACAAAGCCAAGCCGAGACGACAACGGGACTACGAACGTTCGACAGACCACCCGCATCACCCTCAAACCTTGCCTCAACCGTGACGCCAATGGAATCGCAACAAGAGACCGCTGAACGCGGCATCACCGCCACTACGGAAGTTAGACGCAACGACGACGCACCCCCACCCGACGCGCCCAGAGCCGGGCCGCCGTCGGTACGATCGACAACGAGCGTCGCCTCACGAGTGAAACAAGCGCAACTTCAAGCGGAGGAGCGGCTCGCCGAAGTACGTCGGCGAGAGTTACAATTGGAAACGGAAATAATTAAGAAGAGACTTGCATAGGTACGAAATCGCCGTATTTGAAGAGGAAACGGATTTAGAACCGGAGAGCCTACCCGCCGATATTGCCCAACAGAGAGTGGATGAATGGTTGGATCGGCGTCGGAACGTGCATGAGCCTGACACAGATAAAGTCGGAAATGTGCGACAAAGACAAAAGGATGCGCGCGCAAGTGAGATGGACAGAGGTCGCCATCTCACTGATTCGCCATATGTTGAAAACGAAAACGTAGTGAAAGAGGCAGCGAACCGTGATCAAACGAGCAAAGACGACACGGGGATGGTTAAGCTCGCACTTACACTAGAGAAAATGATGCATAATCGACCGGTACCACGACAGGCGCTGGATTTGCCTATATTCAGCGGCTCGCCGGCCGAATGGTTGCCGTTTAAAGCGGCGATGCGCGATACGACTAAACAATTTAACTTTAGCAAAGCCGAGAACTTGGCACGATTAAGAAGCTGTCTTAAAGATGAAGCAAAGGAAGCGGTGTCCGCTCTTTTATATACGGCCGTGGACCCGGAAGTTGTTATGAAAACACTCGAGCAATGCTTCGGACGGCCAGAAGTGATAATTGATCGAGCGCTGGACGACATTAAGAGACTGCCGCGTCCAGGCACGACGGCCAGTGAGTTGAACACATTCGCGATCAAACTGCAGAACATTGTGTGCATACTCGATAATATCGACAACAGAGGGTACTTACGAAATCAATGTTAACGCGAGGAGTGGTGGACAAGCTCGGACCGCACCTACGCTCAAGGTGGTGCGACTACGCAACTGACTACGGAAGCTATGCCGAGCCTGAGATCGTCACGCTATCCCACTTCCTCATGAGAGAAGCCGACAGAGCCCTACAGTATGCATACGTGAGCTACAACCCTACGCGAAAGAACGTTATTACGGAAACACGAGCGAACGTGAAACAACGAATCGAGCGAAAGAAAAATACGGCTGTATACGCAACAAGTAATGACGTCATAAACAAAGAATGTCTATGTTGTGGAGGACGTCATGACGTGCCGCAATGGGGAATCCATCATTTTATCGCAATTCCTTTCAACGATTTTCATTACCCATAAAACGATTCGCAGAACTTTTTGTAGAATATTTAACAAATTCTAGAATTAGGTTATTTCATTTTGTCAAATATTAATTATCTACCAAAGACACTTTGTTATCTACAAACACAGTTCATCGTTATTTCTTTTCATGTTTTATACATTTTCTTGAAATAATGTTACATCGAAGTTTTTTTACCCATATTTTTGTTTCATAATAAGTTTCAGTTTGCAAAATAATTGAAACATCAATTTTTACTTCATTAAATCAATGTAAGTACATCAAAAATACGATTTCATGCAATTAATTAGTTCTGTGCGTAATGTCTTTTTATTTCATAAAAGTCATAGTTTTATAAAGTATAATTGTAAATGTCCATAAATTTATTTTCTATTATTACTATGATGTATACTTACGTACGTTAAGCAGTAAGTTTGTGCTTAAAAAGTCAGTGACAGAAACGAATCGCGGCAAAACCGACTCCACGTAGTTTGTCTGCCCTACGCTAGAGTGTAATGGGCGATTTTCCGAGATCAAAAAAAAAAAAGAAATTGGTTCGTAAATGACTTCATAGATGGCGCTTAGCATAGATTAGTATGGCGCTTAGTAAAAGGCGGGTTCATGAAGAGCACGTGTATGGCTGCGTAATATTTATTCTATTCCAAAATAGAAATAGGTTCTGGATGTCCTGAATATAAATAGGTAAGTAAATACTATTTTTTTATTCTTTTGGTAGACAAGTAAAAGTGTAGAATTTATTACAGCCCATAAGTAGCCCAGCTTTCATAAAACGACATCTATCGAGTGTTTTTGAACTAATTTTTACTTTTTAATTTGGGCTGTCAGAAAATCGCCCATTCAATCCCGCGTAGGCGCGGAGGGGCGAGGCGGCCTGCGAGCTGAGGAGCAGGTGGGTTTAACGCCCGCCGCGGTGGTGAGCGAAACCCATCTGCGACGATAAGCTCGCGTGGGACCGCCGGAGCCTCGCAGCGCCGGAGCCGTGACAGAAAACATGCCTGCTGCAAGCTTGCCTGCATGCTACATGCTTGCCTGCATACTGCATGCTTGCCTGCATGCTGCATGCTTGCCTGCATGCTACATGCTTGCCTGCATGCTGCATGCTTGCTTGCATGTTGCATGTTTGCCTACATGCTGCATGCTGGTTTGATCATATTATCAATAAGTTTTATCTTATTGCTTGTATGCTTTTTTAATATTATGTCTTCTGAACATTATGGCAAATAAAAAATATGCCTTTTGTTACTTACGCTTATCAAAATTATGCCTTTCTATGGTTATGCCTTTTCAATTTTACCCATTCATGTTATGCGTTATGAAATAATAATATAGAACTGACCGCAATACAATTTATCGTCAACAGGCGAATGCATCGTTCGATGAAACGTTACTGCGATAAAAAGTTGTTAAGTGAAAAAGTATTCAGGGTTCCGATACATATTGTAATATGTTTTTACGAATAGTTTCATCGATAACTTAATACTTTTATGAAATGTAAGTTCGATATACCGTTTTTCTGGTAATAAAATGAATTTTAATAGATTTTTTTAAAGAAACGTTTTTCGATTTTATAAAACAGCGATGATTAACTATTTGATGAATTGAAAAAAAAATATGTTAAAAATCGTGGAATAGTTTTCGGTAAAATGAAATTCGATATCAAAAAAATCTGTATTCTAATAGACACCCAATTCCGTACGTATATTAAGTTTTGATATAGCCTGAGTAGTTGTTTAGTTCTAAGCTTTTTTGTCAGCTCAGTCAGGGTTCGTAGTCTTCTGTACACTCTTCTAGTAGCTCTGGAAACAGCTGGACGTTTAGCGCCATGTTGTATTACGGGCTTGGATGTTGAAGTGGTTAAGCAAAGACGCGTAGTTTAGTATTTTTGTTTTCGAAATACATTTTGAACCTTAGTTATTTTTTCTTTTATCGTTTATAGTTCTACTACTCACCGCTAGATGGCAGTGTACTGCAGTGTACAATTTCTGCATCGCGCAAACATAATTTTTAAGAAATAGTATAAGTTCAAGACTAAAGTTTAACTTTTTTGAAGTACCAATTAACTGTTGCAAAAACAAGATTTACAACTTGTTTTATTATTTTTGCATAGGTCATTCGAAGTAACGTGTTGTTGCGTTTGATATGGCCTATTATTTATGAGCAAAGACATTAAACTATTCTTTGTTTATGAGAGAGTGTCAGAGACTCTGACTCAGAGTGAGTCCGGAGTCGTTACGTTACTCGTTACGTGATTAACCATTACGTAGCATAATATCGTCGTCACCTGTTTTTAAACGAATGATTTTTCGTAACCAAACCAGTTATTTTTACAAGTGCTTTGACAATGAGCTGAGCTGAAATCAGCTGAATGAACATAACAGCAAGCAGCCTCCTGACTACGACTAGTGACACAAGTCACCAACCCCAACCGACCTATCACTCTTGAGTATGCGCTGCGCTGTAGCTAGCTACCGTTATTTAGTAATCAGTGACAATTTAAACAAGTTTTATATCATTATTGTAGAAGTAAGCAAGCATTGATCTTTGATCTAAAGAACTTTCCTTCATGCTTTATCCAGGCTTAGGACTAACTGCATTAACTATGTAGGAAGGATAAATTATGTAATGCAGGCGTATTTAAAAGTTCATTCTGTACAATGTTTTGAAATTAATACAATGTTTTACAGTTATTTACACTCATTTTCTCATAAACGATTTAAAAGTTATTTAAATTTGAATCATTGCTGACTATTTACACCTTTTGATTATTTACTTAATCATTTTTACGGATTGTAACTCTATCAAATCAACTATGACCAAAAAGGATTTGTCCCCACGTGTTGCTCGTTGGTGGACGTTTATGCAAGATTTGGCTTTGAAATTGTATATAAGAAAGGCAAATATCTTGGGCATGTAGACTTTCTTAGCCGTAATCCTGTTGGAACTATTCCTTCACACAACGTCGAAACATTATATAGTCCCAATAAAATAGTCTACCTTATTGACGAACCTCAATCTTGGTTAGAAGCAGCTCAACAAAACGACCCTGAAACTCAACATTTAATGAGTCAAATAGTGGCTGGAAACCTAGACCCAAATAGATACTTTTTGCGTAACAATTTGTTATTTTATAAAATTCAACCTGATAAACCTAAACTTTACGTTCCGAAGGGATGTAGATTTGGTTTAATGCAAATGTTTCATGATGAAAACTGTCATACAGGATTTTATAAAACATTGTCAAAACTTCAAGAACACTTTTGGTTCCCTCATATGGTTGCTTACGTCCGTAAGTACTTAAAACACTGTTTAATATGTGTGGAAAGAAAAAGTCATTCTGGACCAAAACAGGGTTTTTTACATCCCATAGAAAAAACTCCAGTGCCCTTCCATACTGTCCATTTAGATTGCACCGGTCCGTTCTCCCAGACATCTGAAGGATATAAATACATATTACTTTTAGTAGATGGTTTTACTAAATATGCCTTATTGAAACCGCTTAAAACTCTTACAAGTCAGGAATTAGTTCCACTTCCGAGACACTATCACTTTATTTGGGACTCCTGCAAGGGTGATCACCGATAGAGGTACTAATTTTAGTTCCATTCAAATAACATCCTTATTCAGAGATTTACATATTCAACACCACATGATCGCCACAGGTACACCAAGGGGGAACGGCCAGGTAGAACGATATGTAGGTACAGTGACCGATATGTTGAACACCAGTTGTAATGAGTCGTCAGATTGGCCAAGCGGGTTGTGGAAGGTACAACAAACAATTAATACCACTGTCCAAAAATCTACAGGTTTTATTATTATTAATAATATTATATAATTTACTTCTTTTCATTCCAGTATTACAATAAACAACAATCAATAAATATAAAAACTAACTTAACTAACTGTAGTTTTTTCAACAACATTATCTTACAACTTTACAACTCGGTAATAAAATTGTATGAACAGTGTGTCGCATCTGCGCGCTTAGACATTTCTATGACAACTAGGTAAGCCCCGCACCACGGTACAAGTATCATGTCGTTGATAGCTGTGCACATTTTTTTGTATGGGACGTCTTCTCTAGTTAATTTATCTCAATGGTAAAAGTTTTTTTTTTTCTTTTTTAGAAAGGTTTTTTACTTTTTTTATTATTAGGTCTGCCAACATTGTTACATTACAGCTTATATCTAAAATGGTAATGTGAATAATAATAATAGTTACAATGCAACAACATTATACTGCCGTCATAAATTAAAAAGGCACATCTAACATTTTGCAAATCTAGAGAAAAACGAGCTTTAAAAAATTCTTTGTTTTCGGCGAATAAATTTGATAGTATCGTGTTTGTCGGAAATGCATAAATGAAAATAGTAGCATCAATATGAGTTTTACAAGATTATTTAATTACAAGTTTTTATTTTAGTGGCATTTATTAAATAATCTACATTTTCCTTTTCAACGTAACAGAAAAAATTGAGTAATAGCATTTATATTACATATAAAAGGCATAATTAACCAAATGCGACTTTTCTTTCTAACATTCAGTGAAAAGAAAAATAAATATTACAATACAAAGACACATTTATACAATGGTGCCTTTTTATTCTAGATTAAACAAGTTATAGTTGCTACATATACTACTATTATACAACTGAAAAATATAAAACTTTTATTTAAAACGGGACAAAAAATGTTGTATCTTTATTAGTATAATTAGTTAATGTAACTATCACATCAATAGGGGGGTAGTTGCAACAGTTACGTAACATTACATTAGCGCCGATAAATTTTGAATTTAAAAATATTAATTCTTAAAACATCGATATAAATTTATAAGTATATTCATCATAAGTGTAGGTTTATCAAGTGGAGATAACATTTTCGCCAATAAATCTGCATTTTGTAGAATATTCTCAAAGATACCTACTCGGAACATCAAACCATGGCTAAGTGCAGTGCCTGTGCAAGTGAGTTGAAAGCGAAGGAAAATACAGTCACGTGTTCTAGATCAACATGCAAGCTCCAATATCATTTGACTTGTGTTAGCCTTAAAAAAGGAGACTCAACATGGGTTTGCCCTGAGTGCAGATCGAAACAAAAACGTGGTGACAACACAAATACGCCGGTAAAAGACGTTGCTGACAGCAGTACCGAGTTCGTCAATATCAACCCCAGGAATCGGCTTCCAGAATGCGGTAATCAAGAAGGTTCGAGTGATGTGGTTGCCACTATAAACGCTGAAGTTCAACTTGCAATCCAACAAGCCGTCCAACAAGCCCTACCTGGTTTTTTTTATCAAAAGTCACTAAATCGGTCACCAGGGCAATCGAAGAAAAGTTCGCCGAGCTTGAAAAGTCTGTGAAAACGTTGGGTGACTTATACGATACCGTCAAAAGTTCTGCCGCCAAAAACTCACTTACTATCAAAAAAATGCAGTCAGAAAACACCAATCTAACCAACCAACTGAAAACACTACAGTCAAAACTGAATGCCATGGAAGAAGCATCCCTAAAGCAAGAACAGTGGTCCAGGCTTCAGAACGTCGAAGTAGTAGGAGTTCCTGAGAATGCTGGTGAATCACTGCCAACTATTGTAAATGATATCGCGAAGCAACTTAATATAAAGATTAGCCCACAGGAGCTGGACTTCGTCCATCGTATACAAGCGAAGAGATCAGTAAAAGGAACACCTCGTAATTTAATAATCCGATTCCATAGTCGTTCAAAGAAGGATGAGGTTTTGTCAGCCGCTCGGAAATGTCGTGGTTTAACCTCAAAAGATATTGGAACGCAGGGTGAGTTAAGTAAGATTTACATAAATGAGCATTTGTCTGTACATAACAAACAGTTATTAAAAAATTGCAAGGCAAAAGCTAAAGATTGTGGTTATAAATTTGTTTGGACAAAAAACTGCCGTATCTATACTAGAAAAGCAGAAAACGCACCGTACATTCTAATATCCTGCGAGGAAGATTTAAAAAAAATATTGTAATAGATTATTTTGTTCTAATTACAAAATATATTATTGTACTCATTGCCAACTTTTTCATAATTAATTTTAATTTTAATGTTTTAAACACGTCGCTTGATAATAACAGTGTCTACTTACCCCAACAATACATTTCATACACACAATCATCTACACTTTACATAAACACCCCTACGCTCGTTTTGAATTATCGTGGTTATCGCAGTAAACTAACATTTTTAGTCCTTGATAATTTGATTGCTTGCCATTTTATTTTTATTATTACTATTTTTCAATACAATGTACCGGAAATTACAAAATATAAATACAAATATAAATACATATCATTACTGTATACAAGTACTGAATACAAACATAGTAAAAAGGCGCGTGCAATATTGTTAATAATTTAAGTTTCCTGTATCAAAATGTTCGACGCCTCAGATCAAAAACAATAGATTTCTACAATAATATTCTTAACTCGGATCGCGATATAATTTTAATCATTGAAACTTGGCTTAATGATAGTGTTTTGAACTCTGAGCTGTCGGATAGTAGGTATGAGGTATTTCGCGACCGCGGGTCGAACGGAGGTGGTGTTATGATGCTGTGCTCCCGTAGACTGAATGCGCGAGCGCGCACGGAATGGCAGCGGGATGATATCGAGTGCTTGTGGGTTACGGTAGACGGGCGAACAATAGGCTTGCAGCATAACTTGCATATAGCGCTGGCTTACATGTCGCCAGACCGGGCGTTACCTTCTCGTATAAATAGCTGCCGACAATTGCTGTCTGATGTTGCCGTGTCGCTTAGGGACGATTTGTTCGTATTGGCTGGCGATTTTAATTTGTATAACATTGTATGGGGACCTTCTGGGCCGACACATTTGAGAAAGGGGTCCATTGAATTGCAGAATGCTGGGATTGATTTAGTAAACCAGTCCTACTTCCTCGGTCTGCATCAAAACAATCATTATTTAAATAACGCTGGTAATACTTTGGATCTTTTCTTTTGTAATTTCAATGTGGAGGTTACTGAATCGGCATCTCCATTGCTAAAGGAGGATATCCAACACACTACCCTAGCTATTAAGGCGACTGACATTCAAGTAAAACCATTGCAAAAGTGCTCTAGAACAAAATATTTGTTTAGAAAAGCAGACTACGAAGCAATTAAAGAAGAAATGTGTATGGTTGACTGGGATAGCGTAATGGCATCAGGCACAGTTGATGAGGCTGTTGAGACTTTCTACTCTATCTTGTATCGCATAATTGACCAATTTATACCAGTTGTAGACCCTAGCATTTACGATGCATACCCTGTGTGGGATAATCGTGCCCTCATTAATTTGCTTAGGGAAAAACAGAAAGCTCATCGGCGGTAGAAACGTTATAAGAATCCTTTGGATTACGATATGTTTTCAATGCTCAGAGGTAGAATGAAGGTTATGCAAAATGCCTGTTATCTTAAATATTTAGCAAACTGTCAAAAAAACATTAAATGTGACCCTAAAATGCTGTGGTCATACGTTAACTCTAAACGTAAATGTAATACAGGATATCCAGGTACAATGACGTTAGACGACAAGCAGTTGACGGGTAGCGACGACATTTGTGCAGCTTTTAATTGTTACTTTAAGAGTATGTTTGCTCCGCCATCTAGTTTTGTGACAGGTCAAGCATCTGGAGCTGACTCTAATAACTTCACAAGCACTTTCTCAGTTACGCAAAATACTGTTTTTAAGATGCTATCAAAGTTAGATACTAAGAAAGGGGCCGGTAGCGACCTAATTCCGCCATTTTTTGTACTAAAATGTGCTGAGGCACTGTCCGTCCCCCTGTGTATTATCTTCAACCGATCACTTTCTAAGGGAGTTTTTCCTGCAAAATAGAAAGAAGCTAATATAGTTCCTCTTCACAAAAAAGGCACTAAATGCAAAGTAGAGAATTACCGCCCAATATCGATTTTAAATATTTTTGCCAAATGTTTAGAGCGAGTTGTTTACGATGAAGTTTACCCAATAATAAAAAAAGGAATACCGGACGAACAACATGGTTTTGTAAAAGGTAGATCGACAACGTCAAATTTGAGCCTGTTTGTTAGCGACGTACATAGAGGCATGGGCTTTCAGTCTCAGGTTGATGTGATATATACAGATTTTGAGAAAGCCTTTGACCGCGTTGATCACTTCATACTGTTGCAAAAACTACAACAGCTTGGTATACATGGCGATCTATACAGGTGGGTAAAATCATATATATTAAACCGTAAACAAGCTGTAGTTATTGGTGGCAATCGTTCGGATTTTGTATCTATCCCTTCTGGTGTGCCGCAAGGTTCCCTTCTCGGACCGTTATTTTATATAGCCTTCATAAGTGACATCGGATTGTGCTTTAGACATGCTCAGCTTTTACTATATGCCGATGACACTAAAATCTATATGAAGGTTAATACAATTGAGGATTCCATTAAACTGCAGGAAGATCTAGACAGACTATCACTGTATTACATAACCAACCGTATTACAGTCAATGTTGCAAAATGTGCACATATTCAATTCACTAGGCGTAAGAATCCCATTGATTACGATTTTAAATTAAATAACGTTAGTCTGAATAAGGTTGATTCTGTGAAAGACTTAGGGGTTTATCTTGATTCAAAACTAACATTTAATAGTCACTTTCAATATATAATAAACAAGGCTTACAAAAACTTAGGTTTCATAATAAGGGTCACACGCGATTTTACTGACATTTCTTGCATAAAAGTGTTTTATTATGCTTATATTAGAAGTATTCTCGAATACTGCAGTATTGTTTGGAATCCACAGTACGTGACTCACAGGCATTCACTTGAACGCCTTTAAATTAAATTCGTTAAATATTTAAATTTTAAAAGCAAATTAAAAATTGATGATTACACTGAATCATGTCAAAAGTACTGCCTCATGACTCTGGCTGACAGACGTGAGATATAAGACATGGCTATGTTTCATGATATATGTTCTGGAAAGCTAGACTGTGTTGAACTATCAAATAGAATACTCCACTTGAATGCCCCTGGTAAAAGAACTCGTCACACCCATCTTTTTCATATACCGTTAGCGCGCACAAACTATGGGGCTAATGATATGTCTATTAGATTACAAAAAACGTACAATAAGTTTTATTCAGATATTGACATATTTACAACATCCAAAACTATGTTCAAAAATGCAGTTCATTAGCTTAAGTTAAGTTAAAAGTATGTTTTAAATTGAATTTTTAAAATATATAAATATTTTAATGTTTACTACAATTAATAACCAACTGTCATAATCAATCAATTCGAGCGCACATGTAAACCAACCACGATATTACACTCACACGCACTTACACACATCGACACAACACAATCAGATTCACACCTACTCTGTAAGTTATCAATCGACAAAATTCATTTACTTAAGTACCTACCTATTATTTTTTAGACTACCTACCTGCGTTCATTAATTATGTTAACATTTTTTAGTAGCAAAATGTGTTTCTATAATTAGCTTGTGTTTAAGTAACATCTTCTGTACCTTGTGTTTAGTTATATGCTGTTGAAACATTGTTGAATAAATAAATAAATAAATCACATTATTAAGGAACTTGTTACAAACACAATACACCAAAGTACGTCAAGACGAATCATACGAGCCCAAACTCGATGGGCTTGAGTCGTTTAATTACCGAGGTCCTATGGCCATCTTCCAGCTCCATCATCAGACCCTGGTTACAATCTAGCACCAAAGTACTCGTCAAGACGGATCGAACGAGTCCAAACTCGATGGGGTTGTGTCGTTTAACTACTGAGTTTCTATGGCCACCTTCCGGTTCCATCATCAGATCAGCTCCATTGTAACGTTTTGTTACATTAAAACTTCTTTTGCGCGGACGCGACGCAGTTAGAAAACCTAAGCATCTACCGAGATTAAAAACTCTTTGCGCCCTTTTTTCCGTCTTCCACGCGCCTCATGAAAAATACGCTTTGTCACTTTTGGCGCCAAAGAAATTACAGTGCGAACCGTATTGTAATTTACGCCTATAAATTATTGATTTTTAACTTAAAACTTACTTACGTTAACCATAATTACTTAAAGTTTTCCTTGTCCTAGTAATTAAGATATACTATTAGAGTTATTTATAGTACCTGATTAAAATCCCTTACTGGGTAAGTTGTGCATTTAATATAATGTGTTATATATAATAGAATAAGTGTGTTGTAGTTCTTTTACTGCTGTTTGTAAATAAAGTATGTGTTAATATAATTATTAGGTACTTACTTATATACATTGTTTAATAAAATAAGTAATTAGCTTTTAAATGCCAACAGTTATCTTGTAACCGTTACTGCTTTTATTATAACTGCCACTTCAAGCCAGAACAGTTTAGAATATCTAGGTCACTCCTTCACTCCTTGTACTTACTAGTGCTTTAAGATTACCTACTGGAAATGAGACTAGTGGCAGTATCAGACGTCGTCGTTCCGAGTATTAATTAGAACCATTGACTTGTTAAAAGGAACACCGTACGGGTTGAGATTGACCTCAGTTCATCTTGGACATCCTGGGCCTGCTGGACTTGGAAGTATTATCCCGTGTCTCGCGCTTTGGGAGCTTTGAGCCGACGGTTGAAGCAGAAGTACAGGGGAGTGCCCTACTACGGCGTTCTACCTTAATTAACCTCTAACCTACCCCGACCCTGAGACCTGACCTAGACTTAAATAAATTTGTATTCTGTATATATACACACATCAAAAGTGTCTAGGGATCAACATATATTTTTGCAATAACTTTTCTCCTGATTGATATTAATTAAAATTTTCTTTAAGGATTCATCAAATAAAGTGTTTTCTTTTGTCTACAGTAACGATAAACCAAGTCACCTTTGCATTAATAAAGAAATTTGCCATTTTCCTAATAAAGGGATTTTTGACATTTGAACCACTAACATTAAAGTTCGAAAAAAAGACTGAAATAACAGTTTTCTTTAAAATTTTATTGGGTAACTTAAACAATTAATAATCCGTGTTTCTACCGCGAACACTAACAACACAAGAACATCGGTTTGGCATACTCAAAATGAGTTCATCCAAATCACGCTGTGGAATGGCCGCCCATGTTCGTTGCAACAACAAAAAAAGATCTTCTTGCGACTGGATACCCTCCATATTCGGCAGAGCTCTTCTCTGTAGCATATCCCATGCATGCTCAATCGGGTTCAAGTCTGGCGACTGAGCAGGCCAGGGCATGACATTGATGTTAGCTGCGGCGAGAGTCTGTCTTACAACTCTTGCGGTGTGCGGTCGTGCATTATCATCAGTGGTCGGAGTAGGTATATTGAATTAAGGTCACTGACATCAAACGTATATGTTAATATGGATACTCCTCCGAGTTTCCGGATTATTATGATAAAAATACCGAAACATCGAAATTATTACATGAAACTAGTTAAAAATGTATCAATACTCTCAACGCTATGCTGCTAGTGGCGTAGATGACCAGAATTTAATAGTAAAAAATGACTGGTGTGTAAAAACCTTGTTGTAGTAAAAGTGTTGGAGTAAAAGCCTAAGCATGTATAAAATGATATAATAATAATATTCATTTCAACACACGACATCCGGCAAACAGGGTCTTTTGTCCTCTTATCTCTATGCTCAACGCATCTGACCAATTAGAATCAAGTATCCAGGATGACTCATTGACTGTTTGTTCGAAAACAATGCGCTCGCACCGACATCCAGACCAAGTGGCTCACTCACTTATTTCGGTTCGTGGAGTGCGCTTATTTTATGTGTTGTGAATATCTTGACTTGACCCTGGCTTGTTTACTGTCTTCTGAAATCTACTTAAAACGACGAATTTGGCTTATAACTACGGACATCGATTTATTACTCTTGGATTGGGCCCATTTGAAGTTGTTTTTGTACGGGTAAGTTTTAATTATTTTCACTATTTAAGAAGGTTTTAGAACTTGGAAACAGTTAAAAAATCACTTTATAGCAATCATCACAGCGCATGAGAGTCCGGTACGCACACCGCAGGGCTATCACCGCTTCAGTTAAAAAAAACACTTTATATGAAACAGAATTTCATTATCGACTTTACAGTTGTGTATGTATATATTGTAAATTTAAATCATTGTTTTAGGTGAGATATAAATAAATATGGCAAAGGTCAAGGCTGAAACAGTGCAAAAGTGGTTATTGCACTATCCTGAGCTACTTTACGATAACGCTAGTGGCACTATATACTGTACAAAGTGTGAAAGTCATTTGAAAGCTGTGAATAGAGGCAACATTACCAAACACATTGAAGGCGCTGTACATCAAGGAAAATTTAAGAGACCGCAAGAGGAATTTTACTTCGACCTCATTAAGTTCCTGATTCTATGCAATATTCCTTGGTCGCAAATGAAAAATCCAGCGTTCAAAGAGTTTTTTCAGAAATATATGTGCAGTACTTGTTGTTGCGTTTGTACCAATCGTAAAGTGGTTGACGAATCACAGTTACGAAAAGTTTATTTGGAGAAGTTTTATAGGAATAAAATCAATTCGATTTATGAAACTAATAAAAATGAGAAACTATGGATATCGCTGGATGAGACAACAGACATTTTTGGTCGATACATAGTCAATTTCCTAATAAAACCATTGCATCCTAGTAATAGTGCAGGCCGGCCTTATTTGATTGCTTGTAAAATGCTAACAGCAGTAAATGGACAAACAATAACACAATTTGTACTGCAATGTCTAGAAAATTTATGGCAAAACACTTTTGAAGCGAAAGTTGACAATATTTTAATGCTTTGCACTGACAGTGTAGCGTACATGCTATCTGCAGGGCGAAATTTAAAACATTACTTACCTGAAATGAAGCATGTGACATGTTTGGCGCACGCTCTTCATCGTGTAAGTGAGCAGATAAGGTCAGAATACAACGATGTTGATATTCTTATATCAAATGTTAAAAAAGTATTTTTAAAGGCTCCTAGTAGGGTAAACATTTTAAAAGAAAAATATCCTGACTTACCGTTGCCTCCGCAACCAGTCATTACCAGATGGGGTACTTGGTTACAGGCAGCATCTTACTACGCTCAACATTTAGATAAAATAAAAGAAGTTTTATCCTGCTTGAGCAGTTCTGATGCTATAGCCATACGAAACGCAAAAAACATTTTGGAAAAACAAAATTTAGAAAATGATTTAAAATATATTGAAGAAAATTACTCTATTATACTACTAGCCCTAAAAGAGTTACAAAAACAAAATTTATCTCTAGCTGATTCACTTTTAGTATTTGATCAAGTAAGGGCTACGCTTAACGAGTGCAATAATGAGAATATAAAAAATAAAATAGAATCAGTTATGGAACGAAATCCAGATTTAGATACAATTAGAGAATACAGCGAGAGTATTGAAAAAAGCGTAGCAAATAATCAGAAACTTTATTTCAAATTCGCTCCATTGACATCTACAGATGTTGAACGATCATTTTCCACTTACAAATGGATCTTAGATGTTAAAAGAAATAGCTTAAAATTAGAAAATATTGAAAAAATTATAGTTATTTATTTTAATTGTATAGAGACAGAAAATCAAAATGTAGAACTTGTAACCGATGAGGATTAAAAATAATTATTTTTAATAAAACTGTAATAATGATTATTTGTATTAACAATAAACAATTTTGTTTGCTTACATATGGTTTTTTATTTTATTACTCTATTTACCAAATTTTTGGAAACTCCGGTACATTCCGGAAGAAATGCATGTCCATGTTATGATATCATGACGCAAGTATCTAAAATCAATATACCTACTCCGACCACTGATTATCATGCATTAACTGAAATAAGGGACTGATTTGCACTTGTAGAGGAACGATGACGTCTGATACAATCGTCTCAGCATAAATTTGAGCGTTGAGTTTGCCTCTGATCCAAATCAACTCAGTTCTTCCGCCGATCCAAATACCCGCCGATACCATGCTGGTTCCACCACTATAAGGATGGACTTCCTGGCAGGATTTTAATCGCTGTTGGCGTCCAGGGGTTCTCCAGTGTCGTATACGTCTTGTATCCGGTCTCATACCAAAACGAGACTCATCAGAAAAGCACACGAAACGCCATTGTTCTTCTGCCCAATTTCTGTGTTCAAGAGCCCATTGATATCGAATCCTACGATTGTGCATTGCTATAGGTGGTACCCTTAGCGGTCTTCGGGAATGAAGGTTCACTTCATGCAAGCGGTTTCTGACTGTTTGGTCGCTAATTAAGTTCCCTGAAGAGTGATGAAGCCTCACGGCTAACATCATGGCGGTTATTGTTGGAGCTCTTCGAGTTGTGATTTGAATGTATCGGTCTTGTCTCCGTGTGGTGCAGCGATACCGTCCTCCATGGCGCTCAGCCACGGTACTAGTGCTTCGGTAACGTGTCCAAAGTCGACTGATAACACTCTGACTTGTATTCAGAGCTAAAGCCATAGTACGTTGCCGGGAACCAGCTTCTATTATTCCCACGGCTCTGAGCATTTCTTCCCTGCTTAAATGACGTCGCCGCTCCATAATAACGTTGGTTTTAATCAGTAGTAGGGAAACAGTAGCACTAATAATGTCTTCAATGCGTTGTATGTTTTTATAGGGAAAATATTGACAGCTGATTTTCATCTTTTACTAGAAATTGATTGAAAGTTCCTGTTTCAAATTATGAAATGCACCAAAAAGGATCCATTTAAATTTATAAAATCATAAATTTATTACAAAGCCACATCTCAATCTCAAGAAATCCGCATAAAAATGCTTGATCCCTAGACACTTTTGATGTGTGTATATATATATTGTCGTTTTACTTATCTTAGTAGAACCCTGACAGTGGCGCCCAGTCTTAGTTAAAGGTTTAGAGGTTATTTTCTGGTGTTGATAGTGTGTGTGTGTGTGTTTGTAAAACGATGATAGTAGTCATTAAAATTGTGTGCTTAGTTCTTTCTTAAGCTAAATGGTTTGTATATAGCTCTTAATATATTTTTTAATAGACTAACATTTGTACGTGAAGGTAGATTAAATAAAAATACTTAAGCAAGTATAAAAAAAATGTAAAGCACATAATTTTTTTAAAATTAACTTTTAACTTGTTTTAATTTCTATGCTCATTTAATTTTTTTATTTTCCTTTCATACTACATTGTTTTAGATAAAAAATGATTATTGTGACAGAACGGGCATAACTGATTTGGCTGTATATACCTAGATTTTTAATATTATTTTGTGTTAATATTTCTTTTCAATTGTTTTTTATGTGTGTGTGTAAACATACACTCTATTAGTTACTTGCACAACTTACTAAGATAGTTGATGGTACGAACCGATTTAGATTTTTTTTTAATTATCATTAGATAATATTATGGCGTTCTCCATTAAGTACTTACATCTGCAAAAGTCTGAACTGCAGTAAGAAGTATTAATTAGAGGTGGAGAATCTGACCTTACGGTAGTGGAATTAAAACGTCAAGTATGTAAACTGACACAACTGTATCCCCCTGAAGATATATCGGATTCTTGCATTGATTTTACGGATGATTTAAGGGGTGCTACTGAAACGTTAGACAAAGTTAAGTTAAATTTAGAACAATTGCGGTTAACATCTGATGCAGCATTGACGGATAGAACTTTGTCGTTTTTGAATCAATTACATCATCGTATTCGTAGAGTAGAGAAGACCACAACTCCAGAACAACTTAAACTTCTTGAAAATTTTATATAATTCTTTGACTATTACTATGCCCAGTTCAAAGATTTATCAAAGCCTGTTACATCAAAGACTACGGTTGAAAGCGATGTTTCTAAAACTATTCTTGAACAGGGGGGTCTTAATGTCCAGGTAACTTGTGACCGAGGCATTTTTAATGATCTTTCTAAGCTAAAGTATGATGGAAAGTCTTGCGTCAGGGCTTTTATAGAAAGATTGGAAGAGATACGTTCTTCTAAAAACATATCGGGAGAAAAGATGTGGTCTTCGGCTAGTGATATTTTTACAGGAGATGCTCTCCATTGGTTTCGAGGGGTTATAGATAAAATTATCTCTTGGGTTGACTTGCTGGTGTTGCTAAGAGGTGATTTTGATGTTGCTGACTATGACTACCGTATGATCTTTGAAATTAGGAGTCGCAGTCAAGGAGAGACTGAGAACATTGTTGTGTACCTAGCCATAATGCAGGGCATGTTTAATAGGTTGAGCAAATCGTTATCAGAGAGTGACAAGTTAGATATTATACTGCACAATATTCGACCTTGTTATTCAAATGTTTTAGCTAACAGTTCAGATATTACAACAATTGAGAGATTACGTGATGTATGTCGCAATTACGAGAAGTTTAAAATTAGGTCTGATAATTTTAAAGAACCGCCCGCTGTCACTTTCATAACTTTAGCTCCCGAATTTGCTTATCAGCAAACTTCTAAGCCTCCAAGCAAAAATAATAATTATGTTGGTTATAAGCAAAATAACTATACAAAAAATTACACAAATTCTAATCCAAGAACTTACGCTATTGTTGAGCCTGATTTTGATAATAGGTTGAATTCTAATGAAGTCAGTGCAATTAGCGGTTCAAAGGTTTATTGCCATCGTTGCCGCGTCGACACACATAATATGAGAGACTGTAAAGCAGAACGAGTGATTTTTTGTTTCAAATGCGGTGATAAGGGTGTTCGTACTTCGGAATGCACCAATTGTAATCCAAGAGTGTCAAAAAACGAATAGGTCCAAATTGCAATATAATAATAATAATAAATAATAATAGCGACTTCGACTAATGATACTGATTGGAAGAGTTGGTTGCAATTTGTTAGAAATTTCTTTTCTTGTTATAAAACTGCCTCAATTTTTAATATTCGACCAAGTAGCGATCCTCGGCCCTACGTTAATATAAGTATTGACGGCATAACTGATAGCAACATTTTTGGTCTACTTGACTCAGGATCAGCGATAAGTATACTCGGAAATAATTTCTATAGCGTGTTACTAAAACATAATTTTAAACTATATGCTGATAGCATTATATCGGTTTTTGCGGCAGGGGGACAAGTTCTTAGTTCTTTTGGTTATATGCTACTTCCTGTGCCGTTTAATGGCCAAACAAGTGTCATTAAGGCTCATATTATCCCTGAAGTCGATACGACTCTTATATTAGGCATTGATTTCTGGAAAATATTTAAGATATTCCCAAAGCATATAAAGAATGTTTCATTCTTTAATATGGGCGACCGGAATGTACAGGAAATTAGTACTAAGCCTGAGGGTGAAGTGTTCCTGCACTCATACGACAACTTAAGTGATAGTGAAAGGATAAAAGCTGATGAAGTAGTAAGTAAGTTTAAGGCAATATCTTATGAGGAGAAAGGTTTAGGGAGGACACATTTAATTACGCACTCAATTGATACTGGGGATACCGAACCAGTGCGACAAAGATATTATCGACTGTCTCCTGAGAAACAGAAGATGATTGTGGAACAGGTAGACGAGATGTTATCACTTGACGTTATTGAATCGTGTGAAAGTCCTTGGCTTTCCTCAGTGTTAATAGTAAAAAAGAAAGATGGTAACACCTCGCGTGTGTCTGGATAGTAGGAAACTGAATTCCGTTACAAAAAAGGATGCCTACTGTCTTCCTTATGTTTCTGAAATACTAGACAACCTTAGAGACGCTAGGTCTTTATCTAGTCTAGACTTATCTAAGTCGTTTTAGCAAGTGCCAATTAAAAGTAAGGATCAAGAAAAGACGGCTTTTTATGTTCCTGGCAGGGGTACCTTTCAGTTCAAAGTCACTGCTTTTGGTTTGACTAATGCTCCAGCCACACAGCAGCGTCTTGTAGATACTTTGTTTGGGCCGGAATTCGAATTAAAGGTTTTTGTTTTCGTTGATGACGTGATTATCATAAGTCAAACGTTCGAGGAACATGTGTCGCTACTTAATAAAGTCTTAGAAAAACTTCAGGATGCAAATTTAACTATAAACTTAAGTAAGTGTAATTTCTTTCGTAGTGAACTGCGTTATTTAGGATATATAGCCGATGCTCGAGGGTTGCGCACAGACCCGGAAAAAGTAGAGGCTATGCTTAACTACCCCACTCCTACTAATAGGAAAGAGGTAAAGCGTTTCCTCGGTACAGCTTCCTGGTATAGGCGATTTATATCCAATTTTAGTACAATAGCTGGTCCCTTGAACAAGCTAACATCTACTAAAAAGAATTCCTCCCTTTCACTGGTCAGAACAGGCTAACCACGCATTTCTTGAGCTGAAGTCGTTACTGATCAAAGCTTCTATTCTAAGTTGCCCTAATTTTAATTATCCCTTTGAGGTGCACACGGACGCCAGCAATTATGGTGTCGGTGCAATGCTTTCACAAACAATTGACAGCATAGAGCACCCTGTGTCTTTTATGAGTAGGTCGCTTTCAGAAGCAGAAAAAAACTACAGCGTTACCGAAAGGGAGACATTGGCGGTGCTTACTGCACTTGAGCATTGGCGGTGTTCCCTCGAAAACGGAAAGACTTTCACAGTGTATACAGACCATTCGGCTATAAAGTGGTTTTTGTCCATCTCGAACCCGACGGGACGTTTGGCGAGATGGGGAGTTCGACTATCGACCTTCGACTTTATTGTTAAGCACCGTCGTGGTAAAGACAATATCATACCAGATGCCTTATCGCGGTCTGTACCTGTCGCTCTGATTTCTACTCAGCCGACTACTAACGATGCCTGGTATTTAAATATTTACGTGTGCCTAATAGCTATCTTAACTATCGGATAGAAAACGGAAAGCTTTATCGTTACATGAAAAATAAAAACTTCCTTACCACCGAGTTTCATTGGAAGGAAGTGATACCAAAAGAAGGACGAGAAGAAATCCTAAGAATCAATCATGAAGAACCAACAGCTGGTCATTTTGGGGTTTTCAAAATTTTAAGAAAAATTAGCTTAAACTATTTTTGGCCTCACATGCACTCAGACGTAGTTAATTTTGTGGCAAACTGTGATATTTGTCAAGCTTATAAAATATCTACTCAAGGCACCCTTGGCACTATGGGTAGACCTAAGGAGTGTTGTAGACCTTTTCAGACAATATCCATCGACTTGGTCGGTCCCTTGCCGCTTTCCCGGAAACAACATTGCTACCTTTTCGTCATAACTTGTTGCTTCACAAAGTACTGCTTAATGTTTCTACTGCGTAGGGCTACTGCTGAAATAGTAACTATTAATTTAGAAAATAACGTTTTTCTAATTCATGGTATTCCACAGACCGTTATCTTAGATAACGGGGTTCAGTTTACTAGTCACAAACTGGATGCCCTCTTTAAAAGATATCGCAAGTTAACACCGTCGAGAGATACAATAAGACGATTATGACAGCGGTGTCATCATTTGTTAACGACGATCACCGTTCGTGGGATAATAATCTCTTCAAAATTCAATTCGCAATTAATAATTCTATTAACGAAAGTACTGGATTTACACCTTCCTTTTTAGTCTACGGGAGAGAGTTAGTAAGTTGTGGGTCTCACTACGTCGATAACGATATTCCCAATGATTTGGTGTTTCTGCCACGGGATACTTATGCTGAAAACTTAGGATATTTACGGTTATATTTTGATAAAGTTCAAACTTCACTGTGGGAGGCTCACGATAAGAATTCTCGACGCTATAACCTAAGGCGTAAAGAGGCCGAATTTAATGAAGGTGATATAGTATGGAAGCGTAATTATTTTCAAAGTGATAAAGACGCAAATTTTGCAAAGAAATTAACGCCTAAGTACACAAAGTGTACAGTTAAGCAAAAACGTTCACCATTGGTGTATGTGCTGGAAGACATGATAGGCAACGACCTAGGAGCCTGGCATATCAAAGATTTAAAACCTAAAAACGTTAATTATAATTGTTAGTTTTTTTTCTGTGTTTCATAAGTCGGATTTTTTTTATCGAGAATAAAAATCTTTGTTCTGGAGGGGGAATACTGTAACGTTTTGTTACATTAAAACTTCTTATGCGCGGACGCGACGCAGTTAGAAAACCTAAGCATCTACCGAGATTAAAAACTCTTTGCGCCCTTTTTTCCGTCTTCCACGCGCCTCATGAAAAATACGCTTTGTCACTTTTGGCGCCAAAGAAATTACAGTGCGAACCGTATTGTAATTTACGCCAATAAATTATTGATTTTTAACTTAAAACTTACTTACGTTAACCATAATTACTTAAAGTTTTCCTTGTCCTAGTAATTAAGATATACTATTAGAGTTATTTATAGTGCCTGATTAAAATCCCTTACTGGGTAAGTTGTGCATTTAATATAATGTGTTATATATAATAGAATAAGTGTGTTGTAGTTCTTTTACTGCTGTTTGTAAATAAAGTATGTGTTAATATAATTATTAGGTACTTACTTATATACATTGTTTAATAAAATAAGTAATTAGCTTTTAAATGCCAACAGTTATCTTGTAACCGTTACTGCTTTTATTATAACTGCCACTTCAAGCCAGAACAGTTTAGAATATCTAGGTCACTCCTTCACTCCTTGTACTTACTAGTGCTTTAAGATTACCTACTGGAAATGAGACAGTTAGAACCATTGACTTGTTAAAAGGAACACCGTACGGGTTGAGATTGACCTCAGTTCATCTTGGACATCCTGGGCCTGCAGGACTTGGAAGTATTATCCCGTGTCTCGCGCTTTGGGAGCCTTGAACCGACGGTTGAAGCAGAAGTACAGGGGAGTGCCCTACTACGGCGTTCTACCTTAATTAACCTCTAACCTACCCCGACCCTGAGACCTGACCTAGACTTAAATAAATTTGTATTCTGTATATATATATATATATATATATTTTCGTTTTACTTATCTTAGTAGAACCCTGACACCATGTCATAATAATTTTGCATTGTCATCCGATTTACACATGCATGCAAAATTTCAGCTCCATCGCTAACCGGGAAGTGAAGCACAATTTCAATTAATGAACCACACATAATTAAGTAGGTAGAAAGTCTCTCATATGCCTATGTATGGGGCCACAAAGTTAAGATCACGCGTGCTCATAACAAAATACTAAAACAGTAGAGAGGTAACTTTTTAAGGACTAACATTAAATCGTAGAAATTAGTACATTTATAACGGAATTTCTTCGAAATACTAATGATACGTTAGCTTGTTAGTAATACGTATCGCTGCTCTAAGCTGTAAGAGTCTTTAGTCCATTAGTCGCCTTAAACGATACCCAAGGGAAGAGAGGGGGTGGTAGTATATTCTTTCATCGCTACGCGACACTGTTAATTATTTATATAATATCGATTAAGGGACATTCGTGTTTAATCTAAATATATAAAACAAAGTCGGGTTAGTTACACAATTCCCAACTCTTGCACCGTGTGTATGAATAATTCCGGAAAAAATAAGGATAAGTATTTTTTTTTTTAATATTTTAAACATTTAGTTAAGATAAGACTGCTTTATAGATTTGTAATATTTGATTATTTGCGGAGGACGCGGGTTCGATTCAACACAGAAGACAATTTTTTTTAACGTTTCGTTATCTTTGAACTAATTTAAATTTAGTATGTGTCAAATTACACTAATCCTTTTTTATTCCTTTTTGAAATGCACATTTTATTATGTACCTCTACCTACTTACCTTATTTTAGTTTTCCTCCCTAATTTTTTACACGTGAAGCGGGTGTCATCCTTATCAGAATAGGTATGAATTTTGCGCGTTTTTAGAGAGCTTGCACTCTGTAGGGTAGTTACTCATGTGGCCGCGGCCTGCGGCGCGGGGCAACCGAACCTTCTTCATCCCGTTGAATATTTCTTGGAACCAGTAGGCATACCTTTTCTATTATTCCCGGGCAATCAATTTTATGGTGCATTACCGACAGATAGTGTTTTAAGAGAAACATAAGTCTTGTAAATTTGAGGGTATCCATGTCTACCATGCCAAAATATAAAACAATATACAATGACGGATATAGATATGGGTAGTAACCATATCTTTGTTTGTACTGCCAGCGTGCAAACTTACGCTGTACTTTTTCTATCATGAGCGCATATTTGGCTTCGTACGGATCCCAGATCATAGCACAATACTCTAGCTTGCTGCGAACGAAGGCATTGTATAAAACCAATGCAACCTTCGGATTATCAAACTGAGCCGTGGTTCTTATAACAAAGCCTAACATTCTTTTAGCTAACTTACAGATTGTTGTTACATGCGTATGAAAGTCAAATTCCGTATATTTAATTCTAATCCTAAGTCACGAATGTTACTAACCCTTACTAATGGTGCGTCTATTAAATTATATATTGCCTGTATCGGATATCGCTTGCGAGAACAAGTCATGACTTTGCATTTGTCATTATTGAGGGGAAGGTGATTGTCTCGACTCCATACCCAAACAGAATTAATGTCTTCCTGCAACGTTAGAGTGTCACTGACGTCAGTAATATTGAGACTCAACTTAAGATCATCCGCAAACATAAGACATTTAGCTTGCTGCACGCAGTTTGGGAGGTCATTCACAAAGATCAGAAATAAGGTAGGCCCTAAGGTACTGCCTTGACTCACCCCTGATCTTGTGTAGTATATCTTTGATTCATAGCCATTCAGCCTGACATACTGACATCGATTACGCAGATAACAGGACATGAATCCAAGCAGGTTTGGTGTAAACCCTATCATCGCCAATTTCTCTAACAAAACATCATTATCCACCAGATCGAAGGCCTTACTGAAATTAAAATAGGCCACATCCACCTGACCACCTTTATCCATCTCAGCACAGACGTAATCAACATGCTCCACCAGGTTTGTTGTGGTGGAGCGACCCTTGCGGAACCCATGTTAGCTGTCATGTAATAAATGACGTATTTGTTGGCTTATATGATAATTCAGGATAAACTCAAAAATGTTAGCAAATACTGAGAGTACTGCTATTGGTCTGAATGATGACACATCTATTCCTCCATCACTTTTAGGTATTGGAGTAACTCGTGATAGCTTCCATCTTTCAGGATGAATTGCTTTGCTGAGAGAGGTTAAATATGTGGAGAAGAGGATCACTCAAAATAGCAAAGCAATCCTTCGCTAAAAACACTGGGATGCGATCAGGTCCTTCAGAAGATCGCGGTTTGAGCCGTTTTACTGCTAATTAAGGATCTCCTGCGTTTACTGACAAGATCGAAATGAAAGTGGCATCAGATTTAGCGTTGTCAGTGACGGAGGCGTCACCGTGATCCAGACACGCGGCGTCGGCGCGAAAGACAGATCCAAAATACTTAGCAAAAGAGTCAGCCGCATCCTGACCCTTCACTTCTGCACCCTGATAAGTGTAAGTATTAACACCACGTCGCTGTTTTTTCTTATCATGGACATAGTTCCAGAATTGCACGGGATCATCTACAATTTTACTTTGGATAAAGTTTAAGTGCCGCTGATACTCAATATCCATCAATTTCTTAACACGTTCCCGATAGTACTTAAAAAACTCCCTGTTGAATTCCTTGCCCTCTTCCTTATACCTAACCAGATGGAAATATTTTTGTTTGATGTTATTTATTATTTCTGTAGTAAACCATACCGGATAAGTGTTCGGTTGGCTTTTTGCTGAGTAATTCTTAAGCGGGACAAATTTTGCTATACAGTCGTACAACTTATCATAAAAAAGTTCTACAGCAGAATCTACATCGGTAGTTTCGAATAATTGCGACCAACTAATATCATATAGCGCCTCATACAGCCCCTGTAGATCGCCTTTCCGCCAATTGAAGTCAGGACCAAATGCAGAAAACAAGGTGGGAGGAGGCATGGTTGTTAACACAGGTTTTTGGTGGGAAAATTTGATTTCCACTTCAAGGGCTGGGTGATGTTTATCAAGGAGAACCAGGGGGTCAAGACTAGAGGTAACACTGATATCATCGAGCTCAAGATCACTCAGCACAAGATCTAACATTACTCCATTATCATTAAATACACTATTATGTTGCTGCAGCGCACAGAGGTCACAAAAAAAGTCAAATTGCATTTTAACGTTTACAGTACAAGAATTAAGATTGAAGTCACCTATAACTGGGGTGGTTGGGATCTACCTCCTAGCGGTCCACCCCGGGCAACGACATCACGGACCAACATGGCCCGTGGTGACGGCTGAAGATCCCAGTGGCGGTGGTAGGCTCCGCAAGGAGCCGCCTGGCTCGCGACCACCATCCTGCCGAAATCCGGCGCCAAGCAGTCCGCTGCGTTCCGTCGGCGTGCGGGAGTGCCAGTGCCAATGGGGGTTGGTTAGAAGTCAGTTGCGCAGATTAGGACCGGTCTTGAAGCCTTAGCATTGCTGTACCGGGTAACTCATTCTGGAGGGTAGCGGGATCTGAAGCACGGTTTTAGCCGTTGGCCGACCGCAGTTAGTAGGGGGCCCAACTAGCGCGCTAGCCACGTGTGAAAGGCTGCCCCGCCAACTCGCGAAAAATCCCGAAATGCTCCACCGTGCCAGTTGGCGACTGGACGGGAGGACCCGGTGGCCATTTCGGGGGGGTTTGGGCGTCCCCGCAGTCTCCAGGTGAGTTCCCCTTTGGTCAGATTTGCCTAGGGCAACATCGATGGTCGACTAAGTAGCGCCTCGACTGAAAATCCTTCCCCCCAACACTCATCACAAAACATGACAAAGCAAAGCAAGAAGAAAGTGTGTAAACAACGGCTGCACTTCCTCCCATTAAAAGTGCACCTCGCGAACATCAGAGGATTGCACTCAAATCTCGATCCGGTCCATCACCACCTTGAGACTGAGAAGCCACACCTATTCTTCTTGACGGAGACGCAAATAGCAACCCCGTCGGACGTGGCGTACCTCAACTACCCTGGCTACTCAATTGAGCATAAGTTCAAAAAGAGTGCAGGGGTCTGTGTGTACGTCCGCGATGACATTTGCTGTAGGCGTCTCCGTTGCTTTGAAAAATCCGGGTTCTCCGTTATTTGGCTTCTGGTGGACACTGGGGTAGAGAAGATAATCTACGTCTGTGTCTACCGATCGCACAGCGGTGATCAGGAGGCGACTCGGCTCATAGACTACCTCACTGAGACGGCAGACTTAACAACTCAGCGGTATCCAGCGGCGGAGCTTGTCTTTCTGGGGGACTTCAACGCTCACCACAAAGAGTGGCTGTACCCGTTCCAAAAGACTGACCATGCTGGGAGAGAAGTGCGAAGGTTTTCCCTAGCACTAAATCTCACTCAGCTGGTGGATCAAGCGACGCGAATTCCGGATATCGCTGGCCACACACCCAATTGTCTTGACTTACTGCTGACAACCGATCCACACAAGCATTCGATATCGGTCTCAACCCCGCTGGGAACGTCCGACCATTGTGTGGTGAAATCCGTATCGATTTGCTCTCCTCCGGATATGAGCCCTAGGGGCACGAGACGAGTATGGCGATACGAGTCAGCAGATTGGGACGAGATGCGTATTTTCCTTGCATCTTATCCCTGGCGGCAAACATGCTTCTCTTCTAACGACCGAATTTCTGCCGTCAAGAAATTTCGACCCGTCAGGTTTCTGCATGGGTGGTAACATAGGACGGCAGAAATTCGCCTCGGCTGACTTCGAAAGGGACCAGAACTGTTTACTACCGCTCGGGTAGGATAGCAACTTCGTCCCTATTCGGCTGATGTGATCGAATCTGGCCTTTCGAATAACCCTTTTGCACGACATGGCGGCCGAATTAAAGGCTCTCTTCTTTGCTCGGATTCTCCGTGCACGGACTTTGCGATCCCGGGCTTGCACCCAAGCTTGGTAAGCAGACTGTTTTCGGGCCACAGCATGAGTACAGTCCGCATTATACCAAGGGCGGGACTTGTAACCGAGCGGGATGTCGGAGAATGGAATAAAAAACTCCATTCCCTGCCGGATTACATCCGTAATCGCATCGGCCGTACACAAAGGGTCCTTAGAAGAGAAGCATGTTTGCCGCCAGGGATAAGATGCAAGGAAAATACGCATCTCGTCCCAATCTGCTGACTCGTATCGCCATACTCGTCTCGTGCCCCTAGGGCTCATATCCGGAGGAGAGCAAATCGATACGGATTTCACCACACAATGGTCGGACGTTCCCAGCGGGGTTGAGACCGATATCGAATGCTTGTGTGGATCGGTTGTCAGCAGTAAGTCAAGACAATTGGGTGTGTGGCCAGCGATATCCGGAATTCGCGTCGCTTGATCCACCAGCTGAGTGAGATTTAGTGCTAGGGAAAACCTTCGCACTTCTCTCCCAGCATGGTCAATCTTTTGGAACGGGTACAGCCACTCTTTGTGGTGAGCGTTGAAGTCCCCCAGAAAGACAAGCTCCGCCGCTGGATACCGCTGAGTTGTTAAGTCTGCCGTCTCAGTGAGGTAGTCTATGAGCCGAGTCGCCTCCTGATCACCGCTGTGCGATCGGTAGACACAGACGTAGATTATCTTCTCTACCCCAGTGTCCACCAGAAGCCAAATAACGGAGAACCCGGATTTTTCAAAGCAACGGAGACGCCTACAGCAAATGTCATCGCGGACGTACACACAGACCCCTGCACTCTTTTTGAACTTATGCTCAATTGAGTAGCCAGGGTAGTTGAGGTACGCCACGTCCGACGGGGTTGCTATTTGCGTCTCCGTCAAGAAGAATAGGTGTGGCTTCTCAGTCTCAAGGTGGTGATGGACCGGATCGAGATTTGAGTGCAATCCTCTGATGTTCGCGAGGTGCACTTTTAATGGGAGGAAGTGCAGCCGTTGTTTACAATAGGAGGACGGAGGACCTAGCCGCAGTGGACAGCAGCACACACAAGCAAATACGCGCTAAAGCAGAGACGGTTAATGTGGGGTCAAGTACTGATGTACTCGACCCACCATTTACAGAGACAGAGCTGCGTAATGCTGTCTGTTCATTCAACCCAAAGAAGGCCCCCGGAGGGGATGGATTAACAGCAGACATATGCAAAGAGGCAATTAGCGAGGATCCAGAATTGTTCTTGGGTATAGCAAATAAGTGCCTCGAGCTGGGATCTTTCCCGAAATGTTGGAAGAAGGCCACAGTGGTCATCCTTAAAAAGCCCGGTAAGGAGGACTATACGACTCCAAAGTCATACAGACCAATCGGCCTCCTACCGGTACTGGGAAAAATTTTCGAGAAGATGCTGGTGGGCTGAAATACCACATCTTACCCAGACTGAGCCCACATCAATACGGATTCATGCCCCAACGCAGTACGGAGGACTCCCTCTATGTCCTCATTAACACCATAAGGGATAATCTTCGACAAAAGAAGATAGTTACGCTATAATATCCCTGGACATAGAGGGAGCGTTCGATAACGCTTGGTGGCCAGCTATTAAAACTAGGTTGGCGGAGGAGGAGTGCCCAACAAACCTTAGGAGAGTGCTAGACTGTTATATGTCCGATAGGGAGGTCAACATTAGGTACGCTGGCAAAGAAGTACATAGGAAACCCTCAAGGGGTTGCATGGCTGCAGGGCTGCAGGGTTCCATCGCGGGTCCCATCTTATGGAACCTACTACTAGACCCCCTCCTGCACACTTTGAAGGATCAAGGAGTCCATGTACAAGCCTTCGCGGACGACATTGTCCTACACTTTGCCGGCGACACAGCACAAAATATCCAAACACAGGTCAACCCAGTGCTCGGGCATGTTGCGGCGTGGGGTGGTCGTAATAAGCTCAATTTTGCGGCTCACAAAACGCACAGCCGTGTTATTACAAAGAAGCTGAAGTACGACACCCCCCGCCTCAACATGAACGGAGTACAGATCGAAAATAGGCCTGAGATCAAAATCCTGGGTTTAACAATAGACCACAAGTTGACTTTCAACACGCACATCAATAACATCTGTCGGAAAGCCGCTGCTTTTTACAAACATCTCTCGAAAGCGGCGCGCGTGAACTGGGGTCTTACACCTGATGTGTGCAGGACAATATACACTGCAGCGGTGGAACCCGTTGTGACGTATGCAGCTGCCGCGTGGGCCCCGGCGGCCGACAAGGTCATGACGCGCAAGCAGCTGGATGCGTTACAGCGGGGCTTTGCACAAAAAATGTGCAAAGCGTACAAAACAGTCTCACTCACCTCTGCCCTGGTTCTGTCCGGAACGCTTCCCCTTGACCTCCGGATTAAAGAGGCCGCAGCCCTTTATGAAGTGAGGAGGGGGGTGCCCTGGCCAGAACTAAGGGGCAGAGACATAGACACTCCACACTCCGCATTACACTTGCCGCATCCGGCAGAATACACCAACATTGACATTACACACATCACAGAAAAAACACAAATACACACAAACACGCATAACATACAAATATACACCGACGGCAGCAAGATAGACGGGAAGGTCGGAGCGGCACTATCTCTATGGAGAGACGCCGCCGAGATAAGAACGATCAAACTTGCACTGCCGTCGTACAGCACAGTTTTTCAGGCAGAACTGCTCGCACTCCACAAATCTTCGGAGGTAGTGCTCAGTAGGAAAGAGCTTTCTTTTGGAATTTATAGCGACTCGATGGCAGCCCTGCAAGCCGTTACCGGCGTAAATTCCCTCCACCCCCTCGCAGTTGAAATCCGCAAAAACATCGGTACAGCATTTAAGCAAGGCAAAGCTGTAGCTTTGCATTGGATAAAAGCGCACGCGGGGTTGGAATGGAATGAAAGGGCCGACGTGCTAGCCAAGGAAGCCGCTATAAGTTCCAAAAGAAAGCCCGACTACGACAGGTGTCCTGTTTCATTCGCAAAGCGTCTCATCCGCGATGGGACGCTGGGCGAATGGAACCGGAGATACCAGTCGGGTACTACAGCCGAAGTCACAAAACTTTTCTTTACAGACACCACCGCTGCATACAGAGTCACACGAAAACTCACGCACACTAAATACACCACACAGGTACTCACAGGGCACGGCGGGTTTTCCGCATACTTACACAGGTTCAAGTGTAAGGACAACCCGTCGTGCGCCTGTGACCCTAACACCGACGAAACACTGGTACACATCCTCTCCGAGTGCCCTATACACACTCGTGAGAGGTACAATGTTGAGGCGGAATTGGGCACCCGCATTGTCCCCAAAAATTTCCCGGACCTTCTGTCTGCGGAAAAAACAAGAGAGAGATTCATGAATTACTGCACGAAGTTTGCAGAAACTGTTTGCAAGCGAAACAAGTAAACAAAACAAAAATAAGAAATTGTAAAATGCCGAGAGATTTGTGCGCATTTATGAACAATGCGCATCAAATCTGCTCATGTGCAAGAAATAAGATAGATAATTATAAATAGTATATAAGAGTGCAAACAAAAATGTAAACTTAATAAATATAAAATGAAAAAACAAATGTAATAGAAAATTAAGAAATAGTATAAGATATATATGTAAACATAGTATAGGAAAAATAGAATAAGAAAAGCAATTTAGTAATAAGCAAAACGTTGTAAATAAAGCCAACCTAGTTTGTAAGTTTTTCATGCTCTTGCTTTTCAGGAGAAGTGTACATTATTTCCCTGCTCAACCCTGTAAAAGAAAAATAGTATAAATATGTAAAAATAAAGAATTAGATTAGATAGAAAGTAATGAATAGAGATTAGATAGGAAGATGGTGAAGTTTGAATTAAGCCAGTAGACGGCAAAACCCAGCCGTATAGTATAAAAGAACATTGTAGTACACTCGGCGTCAAAAAAATCGCACCTTTTAAAAATCATCTTTAAAAATTCTTAAACCTTATGTAGAGGATAGTGTTGGGTATCATTAGAAAGGTAACAAAAAGGAGTATCAAAAAACAATTAAATTTAACTTTCTGTTTAATTATAATTATACAAACAACATTAAAATTAATAAAATAATAAAAATCCTTAATTAAGTCCTAATTAACAACAGATAATTTACAAAGAAAAATGTACAAAAAGTGTCTTAAAATTAACTTAAAATCTAGTGTTACCCCCCCTTGCCCTGATCACGGCTTCCATACGGTCCCTCATGGACCTCACCAACTTCAGGAGCTCTTCTTGAGGGATAAGCCCCCATTCTTCAATCACCGCGTCTTGGAGCTCCTGTAGAGTCGAAGGAGCTGGATCCCGAGATCGAACCTTACGTTTAAGATGGTCCCAGAGGTGCTCTATAGGATTCAGATCCGGACTTCGCGCTGGCCACTGCATCACAGAGATTTGGGACCTCTGCAAGAAGTCGCTCACGATGCCTGCAGTGTGAGCGCGAGCGTTGTCGTGCATTAATGTGAACCCCTCGCCAAAAGATTCGGCAAAGGGGACCACATGCACTTCCAGGACCTCAGTGACATAGCGGCGAGCAGTCAGCGGCCCTTGTCCGCGAGCACCTCCAGTCCGGGAGACGCAGACAAGGTCGGTTTTGCCGGCAGCAGACATACCGCCCCAGAACATGCAGGATCCGCCACCATATTCCACCGTCTCCTGGATGCAGGCTTGGGCGAAACGTTCACCCTGCCTCCGGTATACTCTTCTCCGTCGGTCGTTGCAGAAAAGACACACTCGCGTCTCGTCTGAGAAGAGAACAGCTCTCCACTGCTCAAGGGTCCAATCGACGTGGTCACGAGCAAACTGCAAGCGGGCTCGCCGATGCGCTGCAGTCAATTTTGGACCCGTAGCAGCTCTGTGGGCCGCTATCTTCTTCTCCTTCAATCTTCTTCTAACCGTAGATACGCTTACGGTGCGTCTGCGAACTGCCTGGAGCTGCTGTTGCAACTCAACAGCGTTGGAGAAACGATTTCTCAAAGAGTTCGACACAACGAACCGGTCGTCTCTTTCCGAAGTGCAGCGACGTCTACCCGAACCGTGTCTGCGGATATAGCCACCGGTCTCTATGAAGCGCTGGTACACTCTTCGAACGGAATAACGGCTCAGGTTCAGTTGCCGGGCGACATCACACTGCCGCACCCCTGATTGCAGTAGTGCAACCACTTGAGCGGCTTTATCAGCTGTGGTATCCATCAAAATCTGTGCGTGTGTCCTCTTCAACGGTTGAATAGCGAATGACCCACATTGAACCCGTGTTGACCGTTTTATACCCACAAAGGAAGCGCAACTAGCAACTCTCACGGGTAGCAAAATTTGCATCGAATTTTTGTGACACTTTATTTGTTGCATTAGGTTTTATTTGATAATGAAAAGTAATGTTTTTTATTAAGTTAATTAAGTAACCTTGTAAATAAAATCATAATTAATGCGACTGCATGTGCATATCAAGAGTAAATGACATTTGAAAGTGATTTTCTAAGAGGTGCGATTTTTTTGACGCCGAGTGTAGTTAAGACCTAGTATATAGAGAATTAGCTAGATAGGAACGAGATGGCAAGGGTGACCTAGTAAATGTATGTAGACGGCAAACCCAGCCGCATAGGAATATAAGATGATGAATGGTAATAGAGAATTATGAATGAAAGTGCGAGAGGAATAAATGAGAGAAATGGAATGAATGTGTGAACTAAGCAAAAAATGGCTCCCATACCGTGGGAGAAAACCGTTAGCAGATAGGAAAAAAAAAAAAAACCTGTCGGGTCGCTGGCTCATTCTGCAGCTGAGAAAGCAAGTTTATTTGCCTCTCTGTTTGCGAGCAACTCGCATCTAGACACCGGCTCTCAACAACCACCAAATTTACCTCGCTGTGATTCTTCGATGCCGGAGATCACAATCCACAATAAAGAGGTCCGTAGAGCCCTGCTTAGTCTGGACGTGAACAAGGCCAGTGGTCCTGATGGCATACCAGCAAGGGTACTGAGGTATTGTGCGCCTGAGTTGTCACCAGTGCTAACGCGCTTGTATCGCCTTTCTCTCGAGGCAAAAACCGTACCTAAATGCTGGAAGCTTGCTAATGTGCAGCCAGTACCCAAAAAAGGAAGTCGTGCCGACCCATGCAACTACCGACCGATCGCCATCACTTCCATACTCTGTAAGGTCATGGAAAGAGTTCTAAACTGGAAGTTGCTCTCATACCTAGAAGTTAATGACCTCCTCAGTGACCGTCAATATGGGTTTCGCCGAAGACGATCGACTGGGGATCTTTTAGTTTATCTGACGCACTACTGGGGTGAGGCCCTCGAGATGCATGGCGAAGCACTCGCCGTATCACTTGACATCTCAAAGGCTTTTGACAGGGTCTGGCACGCAAGTCTACTGCACAAGCTTCCAGCGTATGGTATCCCCGCTGATTTTTGTAGTTGGATAGCTGATTTCCTGACGGAACGGTCGATCAAAGTAGTCGTCGATGGCTGCTCCTCTGACTCAGTGGCTATTGATGCCGGAGTTCCTCAGGGGTCTGTTCTCTCTGCGACGCTTTTCCTGTTGCACATCAATGACCTGTTGATACCGGGAATTGTTGGGTATGCAGATGACAGTACTGTCGTAGAGAGATTCCTTTCGGATGCAAAAGCTAGTGGTGATGACGTGATGTTGATGAGAGAGGCCATGGTTGAGCGAACGAACCAGACATTAATCCACGTTTGCCAGTGGGGTGACAGTAACCTGGTAAATTTCAACGCCACCAAAACGCAAGCGTGTTTATTCACCGCTAAAAGGAGTCCCTTTAACCTGACTCCTACTTTTCGGGGTGCATCTGTGCCTGTTACCGATAGTCTCGTCCTTCTGGGCATGGAGTTGTATTCAGACCGCAACTTCGGCACCAGCATCGAGTCCAAGGCTCAAACTGCAGCTAAAAAGCTGGGCGTCTTAAATAGAGTCAAGCGATATTTCATGCCGGGACAGCTTTTAACTCTCTATAAAGCTCAAGTCCGATCTTGCATGGAATATTGCAGTCACCTGTGGGACGGCTCAGCTAAATACCAACTAGCTGCACTGGACGCGATTCAACGCAGAGCTGAGAGGCTAATTGGCGACAAAGAACTGGTGAAGAGCAAGTTTCACACCCTAGCTCACCGCCGCAAAGTTGCCTGTCTGTCGGTCTTTTACAGACTGTACTTCGGAGAGTGTGCTCTGGAGCTGCATGAGCTCATACCCCCATCCCCCTTCTTCCATCGGACATCCAGGCGCACTGCAGGCTACCACCCTTTCTTGGTGGATATTCCTAAATGTCGCACAAAGCGTTACTCAACATCTTTTATACTGCGTACAGCAAAGGAGTGGAACTCCCTCCCTGCGTCTATGTTTCCGAGTACATATAACCCGTCCATCTTCAAAGCAAGAGTAAATAGGCACCTTCTGGGTAAGCTCGCACCATCATAGATCCTGTCTTAGCCCCTGGGCTTGATTGGGATCAAGAGCAAACCCATACCTAGTAAAAAAAAAAAAAAAAAAAAACGAATATATCTATGTCAGAGTACATGAAAGATGCATTTTCAATACATGTCAATACATTTATATACTGGTCATCATTATAACTAGGAGGGAGATATACAACACAACACAAAAATTTAATATCCTTATTACTAACAATGACGAATACAAGTTCTTTGTCCTCAGTCAGAGTTGAAATTTCATTAATAACGCGTACTGAGTAACAGTCACGAATTGCGAGCAATACTCCTCCCCAGCCAGAGTCACCAGCTCTATCTTTACGCACCACCGTGTACCCAGGAGGAAACAGTTCCCCATCACATACAGAACTTGTTAGAAATTTTTAGTTAAAGCGATAATATCAAATTTGCTTTTTAAAACATTGTTATAAAAAACACTAGTTTTTGATCGAAGTCCACGCACATTTTGATAAAACAAGTTTATTTTAATAGATGGGCGTGTTTTTTTACGTACGCCCCTCTTTGAACGAAAGTTCTGTCGCCAAGGCTTTACACATATATCTTCAGCCCAACTGTTTGGACACATGACAGATTCGGCAGCATGGATTGGTACACCCAACTTAAATGAAGCATAACGCCCCCGCGGCTTTAATTCCTCTACGGTACAGAATGATGTCACCACCACACACTGAGGTAAGATGGTCACGAACCTGCTGCACGCAAGCCGTTTCGGGAATATGTACTTTATACATTTTAACAGTGTTGAGGCCTTATTTTACTCCACGCTAGCCGTTTCATGGTTTCTTACTCCACTTGAACTGTGTAGAAGATTTTCTACTCCACTTAAACCGTGAGAGGCCATACCTATTTCACCCTAACAGTTTCACGTTTCCACGTCCTCCAAGGAAAAAGCAATCTCAACATTGTCGAGGACGTGGGTTCGATTCCCACCTGAGGTGGACATGTTTTCAACATTTCGTTATCTTCGGGTTTACTTATCAATAATGATTTGGTAAAGACATCTTGAACTATGTCATTGATGTTTATAATGACTCAGCCAGTAGCGGCAGAAACGAAGCTTGGCCATTCGCGCTGCTTGCAGCGCTAGCGCCTGTGCTCGTGCCAGCTGCGCCACTAAGATCTTCGATCTGTCCCCGTATATGACGGTCAGTCCGACGATAGCCTGCTTTCATTGGACACCCATAGATTCTACAATTGCTCAGAGAAGAACCTCATAAAAAATGGTAATAATGTACATATTGTAACGGCACAAATGATGGTCAGCTTAAGGACATGGTTGTCTTTGTTTGGTCATAACTTACAAGGTTTTGAATCAATAGGTGATCAGATTTAAATATAAAGTGAAAAATCATTAGGGAATCGTTTTACAAACTTTTAATTTGTATTCTTTGAACACTTTTTTAATAAAAAAAATAAATACTTGAAAACTCAAAATACACCAATGATGGTCATTCAAAATCCATTAATGGGCACCCAGTAATGGTCAAGGTGTAAATACAAACATGAGTTAACTATAAAGAAATGTACTTACAGTATAAAATGTGCGACATTGTGGTAGGTAAGAATTATTATGTAGATATGTATGGATTTTGCCCCAGCCTGTGACCTAGCAGTGGGGATATCACAAAAGGCTGATGATGATTATGGATTGGGATCAGCTTTTCTTCTAGGTAACCGCTAATTTTACTTATTATCACAAGCTTTTACTGTAAAACTATTGAATTGAGCCAAGGCAAATCTTAATCTAAGTTACTTTTTATAAATATAAGAAGGAGGCAAACGAGCAGGCGAGCTGCCGGATGGTGAGCGGTCACCGCCGCCCATGGACATCAGTAACACCAGAGGTGTTGCTTTTGCGTTGCCGACCTGGGGCCCACGTCTGCTAATTTACGAATGGCATAATTGAATCGCAATTTGATCGCATTGTAATTGTTTGACATATTTGGTATTCTTAAGAATACAAACAATTACAATGCGATCCAATTGCGATTCAATTATGCCATTCGTAAATTAGCAGACTGGGCCCCTGAGAAAAACCTCTTTACACCCCTTTTGAAAGAGTCCATGTCGTAGTTTAATGGGAAAACTTCTGATGGCAGCTCATGCCACAGTTTAATAGTGTGTGGAATAAAGCACTTCTGGAAGCGAACCGTTCGCCAGGAAATGTTCGTGTGCTTTGTTCCGATGGCGAGCGGTGCGATAGTGGAAGGAAGAAATAGGCACCAAATTAAAGAGTTCCTCAGAGCATTCTCCATTATACAGGCAGTAGAACCCACACAATGAGCCGATGTCACGTCGCAAGGCTAGGGGTTCTAACCGGTCAGTGAGTTTGGGATCGTTGACCAATCGAATAGCGTGTCGCTGCAAAGATTCCAGAGGGTGAAGCTGGCATTTAGGAGCTCCGGACCAAAGATGAGAACAGTACTTCATGTAAGGTCTAACTTGGGCTTTGTACAACTGTAAAAGCTGGTTAGAGGTGAAATACCGTCTCGCTTTCCTAAGAACTTCTAATTTCTTGGGTGCCATCTTCGCTTTGTCCTCTAGATACCTGCGGAACTGTAAGTACATCACTTGATATGTCAACACCAAGGATCCCAATGCTGCTTGAGATGTTAAGTGGAGTGCTCTGGAACTGTGGTGCTACGACAAATGAATCCCTTTGGCGGTGAACACGCAAACCTGTATCTTGGAGTGGTTGAACTGAACTAAGTTCGATTTACCCCATTTTGAGACCCTTTCCAAGGAGTTCTCAACTTCGGACATAAGTTTCAGTCGATTCTCCTGTGTAAAAGTCCGAGGCACATTAGGTCTTCCGATGTACAGGGCGTCTCCCGTACTGTCATCGGCATAGCAATGCATACTCTCAATGTTGGCCATATCATTGATATGCAGCAGAAACAGCGTGGGACACAGAACCGAGCCCTGGGGAACGCCATGGGCATGACAGCAGAGCAGCAACCGTCGACAGCGACCTTAATGCTCGATTCAATCAAATCAATATTGCATTGCAATACACAACAATTGGCTTGACGCCGCGCCGCGGTGGGAACGCATAGTTTTCGGGAACCGATTTTTTTAGTTGTTTACTTTGCCTTGCCACCGCAAAGGTTTGCGAATAGTTAATTTGTGAAACAATTAAAACTCATGAATTTTGTTTCATTGTGATGTGAAAGTGATCTTTAAATGAGTAAGTACTTAAGTATATTTCATCTGTAATAAGATTTTATGTTCATGTCGATTTGCAGTTGATCTTTCATTAGCTAGGTAGGTACATACTCAGTTTGAATATATTATGTATACTTACCTACAGAAATACGTTATTGTTTTTTATTAATCGTAGAATAACAAATTAAATCATATTCTTAGTTTTCTGGACTGACTGTATAAAGTGTTTAACTTCGGACGGTTTTCAGTCATATTCGGAAGATGTTAGCAAATATTTTTTTCTCGAGAGTTACGTTACTTAGCACAATAAATTAAAGTTTTTAAAGTAAATTTATTGTTAATAAACAGGCATAAGGTAGAATGTGTTTTATATAGTTATAAACGAAACAACTACTATTTTTCTGGTGTTTAAAATACGAATAAAATCTATTAGTGAATTCCATAGTTATTCTAATCTCAATTGCTTTGGTAATAAAAATAATATATTACCATTCACTGTGCTCGACTGTACCACACGTAATTTTTGTATGTGGGAGTTTGCTATCAAATTTAATGGCTTTCTAGTGTAAAAGTCAAATAACAATTACACTCTAAGAGGGTACTATTTCCGGTACAATTTATTGAGATAGAAATGGGAGCCATTGCTGGTTCTGTTTTCGCGCAACGAGGTGAGTATAAAGGTACTATTTATTTCCTTTGGGCACTATTTGGGTAAAGTTTTTTGAAATACTAATTATATATTGTTTTCTGAGGTTTAAGCGAGCACTACACATTGAAATGAAACACTTTTTTACGTCAGGATAATATAAAAACTATGTAAATAGTCCGTAAAAAAGTGTTTCATTTCAATACTAATTATTATAGTTGTAGCTTACTCAGTTTTCCTAAACTAAGGTGAGTACGCTAGGCGTAACCTACGCCTGGCTTCCTTTTTCTTTGTTTTAGTCGGAGAAAATGCTTCTCTGCACTGGCATGAGGCCTCGAGAGGAGCGTGAGACACCCCATGCACTGTCCGGGGCTGGAACCCATATGTGCCCACCCGCCCCCCCGTGGGGGAAACGGGTGAGTAAGGACATACGGGCCCGACCCGGTAAAAGAACCGACACCTACCGTCTGGAGCGTATAGAGGCGCCGCGTTACCGTGGTACTACGCCCCGCGGACGCCGCACGCTCACCAAACTACGTCTATAACTTTTTAACCATAAAGGTACTATTTATTTCCTTTGGGCACTATTTGGTACTAATGGGTACAGTTTTTTGGCATTCTTGAAATAACAGAATTCCATGGTGAGGACGCCAGGCGTAAGTACACGTATTTTCCTGTTAGATTTATCCATAGTCACCATCGCATTATATAATTGTCCCTCTTAACACACCGCCACAATGTGTTCCTACTTTTGTTTGTTATGTGTTTAAAATGTTCACCATAAAGAAGTGATAAGTAACCCTTCTGATTCTTTACAAACTCAAATTCTTCGTCCACCATGATAAACCCAATAATATTAAATATTTCAGATTTATTAAAACACACTGCTAAATAATAACTAATGAATCAGCCCATGTCGTACGTCTCTACGAAATTTACACTTTTTATTAAACTACCTTCATAGTTATGTAGGAAAAATAAATACTTTGATACGTTTCTTTATTGCAAATACAATGAAACTTTACTTTTTATGAGTTGTATTATTTAAATGTACCGTGTTTATTCCACATAATTTTATATTTCTTTACGAAATTGTCTTTTATTCATCTGTTTCTTAAAAATCTTTTATTTTCCAGTATAATTGAGGAAAGTAGCAGAGAACTATGCATAATGTTAACCATTTCGCTGCTTTAGCGATCGTTTACCATTTTGCTGTTTTACCGTTCCGCGCTTAAAGGAATTGTGGTTAACGAAACATTGTTTTTTTTTTCTTAAAAATTGATTCATTTTAGTGGTTTAACTTCCGTTGGTTGAATATTACATTCCAAATTTTTTTTTATTGTTTTGCTATAATGCCGTTAACGTAAAAGGTTCATAGTTTAACGGCGTTTTAACGTAACTACGAACCAAGTTTTTGCTTGAAATTGATATAGGTACATTTGTAGTTTACCAGACTTAAAAGCGGTAAAATGCAAATAACGGCACAAAGTCTAACATGAGTCAGTTCTTTATAACCTAATATTTAGCTAAACCAGGGCTAAGTACTATAACGACGTTTTAGCTAAACATAGATGAGACTTTTTTAAGTGTTTTAAAAGGCAATATTTTTATTTTAAATAGAAACACTAAAATATGCCGTTAGTTTATTGTTATTGCCGGTTATTGCCGTGGATTAACTAAAACGAAAAAAAGCGTTTATTCATATAAAAATAAATAATAATTACAGTACTTATAACAGAACAACAATTAAAAATTATTTTACTTGACGTATTTTTTGGTGCTTTTAGGTCTCAAATTGGTGTTGTCATCGACAAATTACATAGGTTTAAATTTTTACCGCGTTTTTTGGTCATAAAATTGGGTTTTGGTAGATAATGGAATTATAGATATACCTACCACGGCAGATTTGTTCGATAAAACATTTAGGCCACGCCCCTAATTTATGGGTAAAACTTTTAATTCGAGTCGGGATGAGTACCCCTCCACTTACCCCCCCTGCCGCAGACAAGTAGTTTTTAAGTTAAGGTCTTCGCATACGTAACGGAAAATTTTCGCGCACTTCGGCACGGGCCGCACAGGGCGTGCGGGACGAAGGCCTCCCGTCCGGTTCCGCCCCGCACGCCCGCGCGGCCCGTGTGCCCCATCCCGTCCGGGAAATTTCCCGTTACGTATGCGTAGACCTTTATGTTAATTTTTGTATTTTGAGTGAGTTGCGGGACTTGCAGGTTGCAGTTGCGGGCTCACAAAAGCATCGTATTAATATTAAGTTATTGTCTTTTATTGTAGAACTACAATAAAAGACAATCAGCCGCCGTCAAACACAGAAATAGCACCCACCAAGGGCCTTACCATCAACTCTTAGGTGACAGTAGGATCCCTGTATTGTTCTTCGTCCGGGCGACTATAGTATAGTCGCCCAAAAATTTCTTGCGTTAACCGTTAGGGCGATTAGAGCGGCCCTGCCCGATGTCGAACTTTATTAATTTGTATCAGCTCAAAACACAATACGTAGGTCTGTCAAAAAATTTGAGATGGTTCTGTGGTTACTAATTTATCTTAAAAGTAAAAGAAATCTATTTATTTGCAAAAGAGAATTCTCATAAAAAATAATGAAATTGACAGTTCGCCAAAACGGAATTTTGCAGCGTAAGCGTCTTTAAAAATGTCGAAATACTCTTCTAGACACCGTATTTCCTAAATAAGTGCACATCAAAACAATCGCAAACTAATTAGCGTTAAATATTGGATAAGTTTGTTTACATTCGTAGACAGTGACATTGCAACTAAATTTTTTTTCTGACCAAGCTCCAACCTCTCGTCTGTGAAGTGGCTCAATTGAGCCATATTATTTCTAACGCACGTCTGTGTGCTGGAAAATTTGAGGTGGCTGTATGGATATTGATTTAACCGTAGAGCAACAGAACATTATGGCATAGTGTACGAGAACCTTTAGTAAAAAAATGAAATTGTTGACAATTTTGACGGTTCACCATTTTTTTTGCATAGGATTTTTTTGTGCTAAAAATGTTGTTATTTCTCTTCGTAATCATCGTTCTTCCTAATAATATGCACATCAAAACAATCGTTATGGTTTTAGCTATCGAACATGGTATGATTCTTTATATTTGAAACAGTGACTTCCAAGTAATAATAACTTCTTCATGTCGATATATTTTTACGTATTTTTTTTTGTCTTGGAATGTTTATTTTTGTAAGTTTTGTTATAGCTTTTCGTAATTAACTGTTAATTTATTAAAATACTGCGTTTTCCAAGCATTCCGTACGTATATTAAGTTTTGATATAGCCTGAGTAGTTGTTTAGTTCTAAGCTTTTTTGTCAGCTCAGTCAGGGTTCGTAGTCTTCTGTACACTCTTCTAGCAGCTCTGGAAACAGCTGGACGTTTAGCGCCATGTTGTATTACGGGCTTGGACGTTGAAGTGGTTAAGCAAAGACGCGTAGTTTAGTATTTTTTGTTTTCGAAATACATTTTGAACCTTTTTTTTTTATAGCAGAAGGAGGCAAACGAGCAAGCGGGTCACCTGATGGAAAGTAATCACCGACGCCCATGGACACCAAAACCAGAGGAAACGCAGGCGCGTTGCCGGCCTTTAGTTATTTTTTCTTTTATCGTTTATAGTTCTACTACTCACCGCTAGATGGCAGTGTACTGCAGTGTACAATTTCTGCATCGCGCAAGCATAATTTTTAAGAAATAGTATAAGTTCAAGACTAAAGTTTAACTTTTTGAAGTACCAATTAACTGTTTCTAAAACAAGATTTACAACTTGTTTTATTATTTTTGCATTGGTCATTTGAAGTAACGTGTTGTTACGTTTGAAATGGCCTATTATTTATGAGAGTGCCAGAGTGAGTCGTTACGTTACTCGTTACTAGTTATGAGTCGTTACGCGATTCTAAAGAAACGAAACGTAACCAGTTATTCCGATGTCGTCACCTGTTTCGAAACGAGTGATTTTTCGTAACCAGTGATTTTTACAAGTGATTTGACAATGATTAATCTAATAACAGCCTGACTAGTGACACCACATGCATGAGTATGCTGTAGCTAGTTACCGTTATTTAGTTATTATCGGAACTTAGTGACAATTTAAACAAGTTTTATATATTTTTATATTTTTGTGTGTACAATAAAGCGTTATATCTATGATCTAATAATTATTGATCTAATGAACTTTCCTTCATACTCTATCCAGGCTTAGGACTAACTGCATTAACTATGTAGCAAGGATAAATTGTATTTAAAAGTTCATTCTATCCAATGATTTGAAATTAATACAATAATATACAGTTACGAGTATTTAAACATTTTCACTTAAAGGTTTTAAAAGTTATATGAAGAATCGTTTCTGTCTTTTTACACCTTTTGATTATTAACAGATTTTCATAGTTCTTTCTAGCTTTTAACACATTTTTACAATATTTACGTTTTTTTGTTCTTTGTTACATTACGTTTTTTTGTGTCAGTCACATTTGTCACCGGTCGGCGTTACTCGCGCTTTGTGCATAACGTCGTTGCTCTAATAAACTGGTTACGAAAAATCACCGGTTCATTGTTCAAGCCGAAACTAGTGATTCCGTTACAGGCTGCATAACCTGTTACTGAAACTGGTTACGTTAAATAACGCCCATACCTACTCGTTACGTGATTAACGATTACGAAGCATAATATTCGTCACCTGTTTTGAAACGAATGATTTTTCGTAACCAAACCAGTTATTATTTTTACAAGTGCTTTGACAATGAGCTGAGCTGAATGAACATAACAGCAGCCTCCTGACTACGACTAGTGATAGTGACACCAGTCACCAACCCCAACCGACCTATCACTCTTGAGTATGCGCTGCGCTGTAGCTAGCTACCGTTATTTAGTAATCAGTGACAATTTAAACAAGTTTTATATCATTATTGTAGAAGTAAGCAAGCATTGATCTTTGATCTAAAGAACTTTCCTTCATGCTTTATCCAGGCTTAGGACTAACTGCATTAACTATGTAGGAAGGATAAATTATGTAATGCAGGCGTATTTAAAAGTTCATTCTGTACAATGTTTTACAGTTATTTACACTCATTTTCTCATGAAGGATTTAAAAGTTATTCAAATTTGAATCATTGCTGCCTATTTACACCTTTTGATTATTGTTTCCTTCCTCTTTCTCTCCCGGGTTATTGAAAAAGCATTTATGCAGGCCGCCATAGTGAGAGCGTTCGGCATAGCGTGGTAGCGCTGTGACGAACGCTTTCACTTCTTGGGCTTCACTGGCTGCTTTTCATCAGGCAGGGTGAAGCCACTATGGCGTGCCACAATAAAAAAATAAAAAAAAAATTTACAAATTTTCATTGTTTATTTTTAGCCTACCTATTACACATTACGTTTTTTTGTTCTTTTTTACATTACGTTTTTTTGTGTCGGTCACATTTACATTCGTCACCGGTCACCCGTCGGCGTTACTCGCGCTCTGCGCTTATCGTAACGACGAAGCAACGGCTATATGGAACTGGTTACGAAAAATTACCGGTTCATTGTTGAAGCCGAAAGTAGTGATTCTGTTACAGGCTGCATAAGGCTGCATACAGGCTGCTTGCTGCTTTTGGGGGTTAAAGTTACTCGCGTCCGTAGGTTTACCCTTGGGACCCTACACGTGACCCCTGGGTGGTGCTAAATGAGTGACACTGACTGAGTGGTAGAGCCACGCTGCGTTGCAGCATGCATTGATCCGGCTCGCCCTACGTAATACCGCCTTCTCACGAATATCCGGCGGGAAATAATGGCACTTGGTGCTGTTGTGTTCATCCGGCCAGTGAGAGTTCCGGAGGCCCCTTCCCCCCCCCACATCTCCTCACAATTGCTATAACTTAGAACTAAACGCATAGTAAAAAGTTGGCTTCTGAGATGAAGTAGCGAGTAGTAGCGATGCCCGATATGTGTTGCTTTGTATCGATATATTGTATCGTAATGTATCGCAACATTCGCAACTGATATCAAACAGACAGGGTGTTTGGTAACTAGGGTATCAAATCAAGCCGTAACGTACCTATGTTAACATGCCTAATGCCTATATTACGCCAATGTCAAAAAATGAAACTGTAAAAAAAATCGACTCCATACAAAATGACCCATCAGCTGATCGAGTTAGTATGGAAAGTCCAAAATATTTTTTTACAATTGCCATTTTCTGACGTTGGCATAGTATTTATATAGGGTTTAACAATATCAATAAGCAAACGGGGAGCATCTATACATCACACTGAGCATGCTTACCAAATTTGGTTCAAAACTACAGGCTCGTTACCGAGATAATCAACAAAACATTATCATAATTCACCAAAAAATACACCCTTTCTAAACCCGCACAGCTGTACTACCTGTACAGCTGTACTTACGCACACAAAGATAGCCGAACATGCACACTAAACTCGGAGCACACTGAGTAGTACTATTATTTATTCTGTGAACTGAGCTATCTTTTTATTGACGCTTGCGTGCGTCACGTGCGTGTTAGTAAAGATACAGCATGTTTCATCATGTGCCATATTTTAATTGATTTAGTTTGTTAGAAAACATAACTTTGAAAAATCTCTGTAAAACTGGAGCCCATTTTTTGTCATTGTATTCAGAATAGATATTGCCGTTAAACGTTCGCTTATTGATTTTGTTAGACCCTGTATAGACATGATTGTTAACATGGGTACGTTTCGGGAAGATACACCTGTTACACCAACACCCTGTGTATATGAAAACTCATGACATTATATATGGCGACTGCTAGAAACCGCAAGAAACTTCAAGGGCTGGTCAGGTCAAGTGTTTACAAAAATGACAAAAAAGATTTTCGTGCTTTTCTCATTTTTAATTAAATAATTCATTTTTTGAATTTCAATTAGATAGTCTTTGAGTATCTAATTTATTTTAAAATAATAGAATACGCGCGGGCAGCAGCCGGTCGTTGACCCAACCGTCTGTTGACCCGTCCGTGTCAGCCGGGCGATAAGTACCTACGTTAGTTAGTCTACAATGAGACCATTTATTTCCCTATTACGAAATGTTCGTATTTTTCTTATGTTATTGCTTTAAAATAATTAGATACTTACTCAAAGACTATTCAATTAAAATTAGCAAAATAAATTATTTAATTAAATGAAAAAAGCACGAATTATTGTCATTTACACTTGACCCTAGCAGCCCTTGAAGTTTCTTGCGGTTTCTAGTACTCGCCATAAATAGGTTCTGTTTTAGCCATCTACGACTAAGGGTGGATTTGACCAAACTAGAATAAAACTTACTCCAAGATTAGTCTACTATACAAATTAGGCGTTTAATCTAGGTATAAGACCTTATTCCACTTTGGTCGAATCCACGCTCCATCGTTAATTCATGTTATAACACCGCGAAATATGAAAAGCGTTGCGTGTACACATCCTTTCCTAATATGCCTATCCCTTTCCATCGCCATACTCAACCGCTGGTGTTAGTGAGAAGACTCCAAGTCCAACGCCAATCAACGACCCGACGGGCGCCTGCGACGCGCAGCGCCCTCTGCATTTTTCACGAGTACTAAAAAAGTAACGCTTGGAAAGACACCGCAAACGCACCGCTCCCGAAATAATTATAAAATCAGCTCAAACTTCAATTACTAATAATTATAACCCGCTCATTAAGTCAAACTGCCCCCGAAGTGAATTTGGGCGCAAAAGGAAGAGGAGATCAGGCCAGGCCATTGCTGGTCGGGTCATCTGCAGCTCCGGAGTTTGGCGAGTCCTTTTCTTGTCTGTTTCCTTTCCACTCCCGATTCTACAACAGACAAGACTTCCACTCTGACTACTCCTGAATAATTACCATTAAATGATAATTACTCAATTATTCAGCCGCACGCAATGATATTACTTTATATTACCATTGGCCGCACGCCACAACATTTTTTGGTACGCCTTCGAATCGGATAAATACCTATTTATATACTTATAATAACCTATTAACCTATTACACCGCATATTTATGACACAAATTCACTCATTTATTAATATAACATACACCGCATCATTTATTACAATTTCCGTTCGTGTCTCTAGCTACAGGTATGAACACGAGTACAAGAAACGGCTCGGCGCCGCAGCTGTCCTAGACTCAGACCGTGAAAAGTCATCTGACTGACTTTGAAGAAGACTCTAGGTAATTATTTGCTATTATTCTCAAGACTTTGGTTCTATGTCGCCATAATTGCCATATTTTTAAATACTTTATTTTTATTTTCTTATTTTGACGACCTCCTTGTTCAATTCGGTCGAAACGTCGGATATAAAAGGTATGCGTTGGATGCTTTTACTAAATAGTTTTGCGTTAAATCCTGTTTATTTATGTGTGCAAGATATTTATTTATGATATATCTAAAAGTGTGAAGAAGATAGCACCATCTCATGTACTTTTGCATGTAATAAGTAACCGTCTTCGGTTGAGACCCTCGCATAATTGGAATCAAACTTCACAAGGTAAGTTCGTTTGATTCTTAATTATCTTTACTTAGGGCTGGCCTCACACAGCCGGAATGTCTTGCTGAATTCAGAATCTGAATTTAAGATTCTGAATTCCGGCACCTTGACTCACACATTCATAAATACAATATATTTAAATTAAAGTTAAAAACTTGGTTATTTAATAATGTTTTCTATACACTAAATGAATACTTTAGTTTCAAGACTAATTAATTGTTAAATTCACGATGAATTTTGTAAATATTAAGGTTAATAATATTTATTTGTGTACATTTCATGCCTGATCATGGGCAAACTATTGATACTATATATTTTTTTAAGAACTTGTTACACAGTTTAAGCAATAAAAGAATTCTATTCTATTCTATTCTAAAAATTCAGATTGATCAGTAGTCTTGTGATGCCTGGCATATGCAAACGTCTCCGAGACGATAACCGCTTGCTCATTGAGATAGATCTCAATGCGCTTGCTGTTTCAACCAGGGTTGCCATTTTTTTTCGCTGTTCCTACCAATTGACGACCTCCGTGGTCAAGTGGTTAGCGCGCCGGGTCTGGCGTCGCGCCATCTCTGAGGTCCCGGGTTCAATTCCCGGTCGGCGAGTCAATTTAGAGAAAACTGTTTTTCTTAATTGATTTCGGGTCTGGGTGTTTTCTATGTTTATTTATATTTATCCATTATCTAGTTTAACCATATTAACAACTTTAAATAGAAGCTTATATTACTAACAATATAAAAATAAAATATACTTAATAATAAAAATTTATGGTAAATCCTGCTAAAACTGCTAAGCGTTGTTTAAAAAATGCACCAAAACTGCTATATTTTCCTGTTAACTAGGTGCAAAAGTTTGTGTGTGTGAGTTTGCTTGTGTGTGTGGGGGTGTGTGTGTGTGTGTGTGGGGAGGTGTGTGGGGGGGGGGGGTGGTGTGTATGGGGGGGGGGGGTGTTCTATTGCAAGTTTATTCGACGGACTTCATAAGTCCTTCTGTGTCCTCGTAAGAGAGAGTAGAAAGATTCAGTAAAGTCCTACATCTTTACTGGAACTCAAGGCGTTTGGGGGGAATTCCATTAAGTGTACACGTATTAAGCATTACGTAACCGTTCATAATATCATCACTCATTATCATTAGTTTAAGCCTTAGAGCATTCAATCAAGAGGAGACGCTACTGGCAGACGTTCCCCTCTGCCAAGAGGGTATGCCCAATGGTCATACCCGTTATATAAAACTAGTTTTCGCGTGTCACTGCACCATTTGCATCTCACAGTTCTGCCGTCACATGAACAAATACCCTACAGAATGCAAGCTGCCTATATGCGGCCCGCTGTAGGTGTACCCATACAAAAGCGCGGCGATGTGTGCGTGACCTCTCACCGACAGGTTCACCGACGCGCCGCCGTGGTAAAAACTTATTTGCGCCGGTTCAGTTGTGGTATGACGGACAGGGCCGCACGTTCGCGCGCATTAGATGAGATTCAGTTATTCGAGTGATTTTGTTGACGAATTTGGGATTTTACCATTACACTGTTTTAATAGTACATTATGATATGAGTGCGGTAAGTTGAAAATTACAGCAGAGGCGATATTGCTTGCCCGAGCCGTAGGCGAGGGCTACAAGACAGCAGAGGCTGTAATTATCAAAGCGCACGTACGAGTATGTCATACGACGTTTTATAACATATTTGCAAGGAAAACACATTTTCTGAAAATGACTGCGTGTTTTTGTTGTTTTTCTAGTGTATAATTTTTGGTGAGCTAACATATTTTTCTTTGGACTTAGATGGTGTGGCTGTCAATAACATTTTGTGCTTCACTTATTATTTCCGGTGGTGTAGACTGAAGTTTAGTTCTTCATTACTAAAACTAGACATATTTATTTTTAAACTTTCAAAGTAATTATTGAACAAGAAGCCGCTGTTTGGATCGACAAAATATAGGTATGTGAAAGGTAGGAAGTCTTTCCATCAAACCCCTTGGGTGTCGTAAATGGCGACTAACGGACTAAAGACTGCACATACATCCAACAGCATAGAGCGGCGATGGGCTCATCAAAATAATACTACCAACCCCTCTCTTTCCTTCGATGTCGTATAAAGCGACTAACGGACTAAAGACTGCACATTCATTCAACAGCATAGAACGGCCATGGGCTCATCAAAATAATACTGCCAACCCCTTTCTTCCCTTCGGTGTCGTAAAAGGCGACTAACGGACTAAAGACTGCACATACATTCAACAGCATAGAACGGCGATGGGCTCATCAAAATAATACTACCAAACCCCTCCTTTCTCTTCGGTGTCGTAAAAGGCGACTAACGGACTAAAGACTGCACATACATCTAACAGCATAGAGCGGTGATTGGCTCTTCAAAATAATAATAGGTACCAACCCCTTTCTTCCCTTGGGTGTCGTAAAAGGCGACTAACGGACTAAAGACTGCACATACATCCAACAGCATAGAGCGGCGATGGGCTCATCATAATAATACTACCAACCCCTCTCTTTCCTTCGATGTCGTAAAAAGCGACTAACGGACTAAAGACTGCACATTCATTCAACAGCATAGAACGGCAATGGGCTCATCAAAATAATATTGCCAACCCCTTTCTTCCCTTCGGTGTCGTAAAAGGCGACTAACGGACTAAAGACTGCACATACATTCAACAGCATAGAACGGCGATGGGCTCATCAAAATAATACTACCAAACCCCTCCTTTCTCTTCGGTGTCGTAAAAGGCGACTAACGGACTAAAGACTGCACATACATCTAACAGCATAGAGCGGTGATTGGCTCTTCAAAATAATAATAGGTACCCACCCCTTTTTTATCTTGGGTGTCGTAAAAGCGACTAACGGGCTAAAGGCTCACCATCTAAGCACGTGTGCAGACTGTGCAGTTGTTTCTTGCTATAGCGTGGACTGTGTGGGCGTGGTCTGTGTTGTCCATAGATGCAAATTATTACTAATTTTACATTACCGCACTAGTGTGTTATTATTACTAATTTTACATTACCGCACTAGTGTGTAATAAATAAGCTACATTACGATGCTGAAATCGGTGTAATAAAAGCCACTTTACGAGCAAATGTGTTATAAATATTTATATACATACATACACATAATCAGGACTTTTATCCCCGAATGGTTATTTATTACAAGCTTTTATTTAACTTGCAATGTATGTAATGTATGTACTTATCTTTTGTTCGGGTGGAATTTTGCAACTCAATTTTGAAGCGGATTTCTTCAACCGATTGAGCTAAAATTTTGCATACATGTGTAAATCGCGTGACAACGCAATATTATGATGATATGGTGCTGACCTGATGATGGAGCTGGAAGGTGGCCATAGGAACTTCGCAATAAAACGGCACAGCCTCATTGAGCTTGGGCTAGTTTGAATCGTCTTGACGAGTAGTTTGTCTTTCAATGGTAACCAGGGTCCGATGATGGAGCTGGAAGGTGGTCATAGGAACTCTGTAATGAAACTACGCAACCCCATCGAGTTTCGGCTCGTTTGATTCGTCTTGACGATTTCATTGGTGCTAGATGGTAACCAGGGTCTGATGATGGAGCAGGAAGATGGCCATAGGAACTCAGTAATTAAACAACATAACCCCATCGAGTATGCGCTCGTTTGATTTGTCTTGACGAGTACTTTGGTGTTAGATAGTAATCAGGGTCTGATGATGGAGCTGGAAGGTGGCCATAGGAACTCAGTAATTAAACGACATAACCCCATCGAGTATGGGCTCGTTTGATTTGTTTTGACGAGTTCCTTGGTGCTAGATGGTTTAATGATGAAGCCGGAAGGTGGCCCTAGAAACTCAGTAATTAAGCACACAATCGCGTCGAGTTTGATTCGTCTTAATGGATAGACCTTTTTTGATGGGTAGTGAGTGGTGGTGGTTTGGAAGACGTGAATAAATTCTGTAGTATACCTACACGTTCAGTAAGATGAACAGATGAAAATTAGTTATCCCTGGACACGTTTCCAAGGATAACTAAAAAGTAAAAACTAATTTAAAAGTAAAATACCTTTTTAAAGAACAAGCTTTTATTTAAATGCGCTAAATAGAAAAAAATAAACTTTTACTTTTAAACTTTTACTATAATAACAAATTATATCGTTATTACAAAATTTATATAATAACTAAGGTTTTTCCGAGATTTATACTATATTTAAATAAGTAAATTAAATAACTTGATGCGATAGGTTTTAACTATTAAAATTTTCAATCTAAGAAAAAACGAGTACATAAACCTCGCGACAACCTTTTATATCATTATAAATTGTGTAATGACGTTTTAAGTTGTTAGTAAAAGTTTTAAAGTAAAAGTTTATTTTTTTCTTTTTAGCGCATTTAAATAAAAGCTCCTTTATAAAAAAGTTTTTTTACCATATTTTTTTTATTTTAACTATTAGGTCTACCAACATTTTTACATTACAGCTTATATCTAAAATGGTAATGTGAATAATAATAGTTACAAATCAATGCATTACATTACATTATAGGCAAACACAACATGACAATAATGAAAAATAATCAGAAGTAATTTCGGGAAAATGATATGAACCTTATTTAATTGAATCAGTACTACAAAGAATTCCAAAAAGAAATCACATTAAATAAACAAACATAGCATTAAAAAATATAAAATTATATTAATAATTAGTCAGAGACTAGGCAATGAGGACAGCAAAAGCAGTCTGTTAGGGTCCTAACTAGAGGACTTAAATGATGAGAGTAGTGGACTGTATAAAATGTATAATGTGGTATTATAGACGAACATTGGTTTAATTATGCTAACTAATTAAAGCGCGCGCGTCTGGTGTCGTCCGTGATCCGTGGCGAAGTGGTCTGTCTGCTGTGAAGTAAGGCGCCCGGCGCCTCCCGCGGTGGTGTGAAGTTCGCATGAGAACACCCGCCGGCGGCGGCACCCGAGCGGTCTCGATGATGCACGAACATCCTCCCGCCCCAGCTTGTAGGATTCAACTGAGAGGAAGAGGGCAAATATTATTAAAGGCCCGAAGCAGTGTCCCCCTCTTGGTCTTCAACTCGGCCACACGCCTTGTCCCGTCGCTGCCTGGGAAGACTTTGGTGACTCGCCCCAACGGCCAAAGCAACGGCGGCTGTCCTTTCTCCTTAATAAGGACGAGCGTTCCGACTGCCAGTTGCTCTGCGGAAGTACTCCATTTCGTCTTTTGCTGGAGCAGAGAGACATATTCAATTTGGAAGCGTTGCCAAAAATGTTGCTTGATGTGCTGAACTCTCTGGTAGCGCTGGAGTCTGTTGATGTTGATGTCAGATACCTGCGGATGCGGAACAGAAGTAAGCGAGCGTCCAATCAAAAAGTGAGAAGGAGTGAGGGCTGTCAAATCTAGAGGATCAGAGGAAAGTGGGGTGATAGGACGCGAATTAAGAACAGCTTCTATTTGAGCCAAACATGTAGTGTGTTCCTCATATGTGAAGTTCGTTAATTGAAGTAACCGCTTTAAATGATGCTTAGTAGAACGGACGGCGGCTTCAGCAATACCGTTAAAGTGAGGAGAGTATGGAGGGGCAAAAGTAAACTTGATACCTTGTTGAGCAATGTCGTATGAAATATTTGACTCCTGTAGGAAGCGTTGCAACTCGTTACAAGTACCAACGAAGTTGGTCCCGTTGTCGGACAAAATACTATGAGGCTTGCCACGACGAGCAACAAATCGATTTAATGCGGCCACGTAAGCCTGCTTACTCAGGTCTGTAACGAGCTCGATGTGAACAGCCTTGACTGCAAGGCAAACGAAAATGCACAGGTATGATTTTATAAGCCTACACCCTCGCCCTTTACGGTCGGCTATCAAAACTGGCCCAGCGTAGTCGACACTACAGTTCAAAAACGGGAACTCTAGTTGAGTCCTTGAAGTCGGTAGCTGTCCCATTATGGGTTGTATATTTTGACACTTGTGCTTAAAACATTTAAGACACTTTTTTACTGTGCCTTTAGATAGATTTCTGCCACCTAATGGCCAAAAGCTTTGTCGAATGTTTGCTAAAAGTAGCTGCGGTCCAGCATGTAACAAATCTGTATGAAATTTTGAAAATATTAATTTTGTTATGAAATGTTTACTACATAGTAAAATAGGGTGCTTGACATTGTAGTCATAAAGTGAGTTGTCTAGTCTCCCACCGACGCGAATTATGTTGTCATTGTCAACGAAGGGAGTCAATGATATGATTCTATTTTTACGAGGTAAGGATTTTCGAGACTTAAGTAATAAATATTCCTCAGGGAACATCTCTATTTGAGCATGATGTATAATAAAATTAAACGAATTATTAAGCTCTTCACTTGTTAAGGAACCATTAATCTTATTTTGTTTATTTTTTAAATTGTGTATGAATCTGTGTATATATGCTGTAACTCTTTGTAGTTTATTAAAATTGGAGAATTTATTAATTAAGGTATTTATAAACAAATGACTATTATTTAAATGCTATGAATGAATATTAAAATGTGATGAAAGATCAGGTAGATCCTGTTTCACAGATACATTGGGCATTTGTGGCCAACATTGATTGTCCTTTAACAAAAATTGAGGTCCTGACCACCACAAAGAACTTTCGCTGATAAGGTCAGCCTTCAGCCCGCGCGAAACAAGATCCGCCGGGTTGTCCTTGGACGGCACGTAGCTCCACGTATGTTGTGCAGTGCTCTCTTGTATTTCGTCGACACGATTTCTTACAAAAGGCTTTAAAGAGTTTGGTGTCATAGATAGCCAACTCAACACTATGGTTGAATCGCACCAAAAGTAACATTTACTTATCGACAAGGTAAGAGAACTCAAAACCTTAACACACAGTCTTGTTCCTAACAGAGCCCCGCACAGCTCTAACCTGGGTATAGTCGTTGGTTTAATCGGTGCTACGCGATTTTTTGAAGTTAACAGACTAATTGTTATTGAGGCATCGGAACTTATAGTTCTTACGTACACACATGCACCGTAAGCTCGTTCAGATGCATCTACGAAGACATGAAGTTCATGTGTGATCGCGTCATCGCTTAGAACCCACCTTGGTATTTTTATAGTATTTATATATGGCAGGATATTTGCAAAGGAGCGCCAAAGAGTAAGAATGTCTTCTGGAACTTGCTCATCCCAGTCACACTTTACTATCCACAGCCTTTGCATGACAATTTTAGCCTCTACAATACAAGGTCCCACCAGACCAAGGGGATCAAAAATTTGGCTAATGACCGATAAAATGTGACGCTTTGTTACCGGGCCGCTGGTGTCTATGTCGATTGAAAAAACTCGACTGTCAGACTTACAATTCCAGTGTAACCCTAGCGTTTTGGAAGATACATTTCTGTCGAGGTTTAAATTAACGGACTCTATATTCTCGTTAGTAATTTGTGCCATCACCTGTGGACTGTTTGACTTCCATTTGCGAAGATGAAAGTTAGCTGAAGCCAAGATAGAGCTAACTTCTCTACCTAACTCTATCGTCTCTTGTATAGAGTTGCTACCTCCTATGTAGTCATCCACATAGAGATCTCTCTCGATAGAGTCCTTCACCCTTTTGGAAGTGGCAGCTGCTGAAAGACTGACCAAACCCTTTGTTGCCAAATAAGGAGCAGATGCAGTACCGTAGGTGACGGTGTTTAAAGTGTAGGTCTTTAAAGGCAATTTAGGATCAGCCCGAAAGACAATTTGCTGTAAACAACGTTGAGCTGGTGAAATAGAGATGGCTCTATACATTTTCTCAACATCGCCCGAAATTATGTACTTATGTTGTCGAAGACGGAGAAGTATTGAAAAGAGGTCGTCCTGAACAGTAGGACCTACCATTTGGATATCATTAAATGATAATCCGGATGTTGTTGCGGATGAAGCGTCAAATACTACACGCAGCTTCGTTGTAGAGCTAGCCTAACGACACCATGGTGAGGCAAAAAATACTCCACCTGTCCCGAGTGCAGGTTCCTAGTTCTACTGTTTTCTGTCATGTGACCCAAACGCTCGTACTCTTCCATGAAGGATACGTAACTTTCTTTAAAAACGTTGTCACGTATAAAACGACGTTCTAAGGACAAAAAACGACGCTTAGCTATCTCAAAGGAATCGCCTAAGACACTCGGTTTGTCCTTTAGTGGTATAGTCACCACAAAACGACCATTATCGTCCCGAGTAGTATGAAGATGAAAACTTTCTTCACAAGCTCTTTCCTCCTGAGATAAGGAATGTTTAGAAGAGACCGAGTCAAGTTCCCAGAACTTTTCTAAATTTGTATGCATATCACTAAGTATGGCCTGATTACAGAAGTGTGACTGCTTTGACGTGGGAGGATGTGATGGAAGAGCAACAGGGCCTGACACAATCCACCCGAACTTAGTTTCGAATAATTTAGGTTTATTCCTGCCTAGGTTAATGGATGTAGCACCTAGGATATCCCAAAATACCTCAGCGCCAACTAAAATGTCAATTACTGACGAAATATGAAAAGATGGGTCAGCTAGATTTACGCCTGTAGGTATGGGGATGGTATTTATATTAACTAAATTACAAGGCGCGACCTTAGTAATCTCCCGCAAAATTAAACAATTAATTTGTGCTTTATAATCACCGGTGCGAGACTCAATACTAAGGTTACAAGACTGTGTAGTAATTGAGGTTTGGTTGTTTATACCTGTGATTGTGGAGCTCGTGCTACGCCGAGGCAATCGCAGCTTATCACAAAGCGTCTGTGTTATAAAATTGGCTGTGCTACCGTTATCCAGCAGTACTCGGGCGTCGAACCTCTCCCCGCTGCCGCTGACCACTCTCACCAGCGCTGTGGAAAGCAAAATGTGCGAAGCAGTATTTTGATGTAAAGAAGTGTCACTTGATAAGACGACACTATCTGGAGTGCTAATAGGTAAAGGGGCAACTCCACATATGTCAATAGGTAGGGCAACACTATTAGAACTGCTAGGCATTGGGTCTTGAAAGTTGGTTGGCATTGACTGCTCGACATGCAAAAGCGTGTTGTGTTTAGCCTTACAATACTTACAATGTGACAATCTACATTGTTTTGTTAAATGACCAGGGCGTAAACAATTAAAACACAATTTAAATTCTTTCATTTTGTTAATTCGAGTTTCTATTGGGAAACTTCGAAAATTTTCACATGTGTACAAAAAATGATTTTTAGAACATAAAGGACAAATTATTTTATTATTATAGGTTTGAATATTTAATTTTAGATTTTTATTATTAATTTTATTTTCACTACTATTACTTCTTGCTACTATAAAGCTTCTAGGTTTATTTTCTACTTTGTTAACTAATCTATCTAAGTTTTGATTTTCGATCGTTTCTAACAAATCAGCTTTATTACTAATAAACATGCAAAATTGAGACAATGTTGGTGATTTAGACAATGTATTGCGATGTTCTTCCCAATTTCTACTAGTAGCGGAATCTAGCTTACTTGACATCATATACACTATAAGCGTGTCCCAATACTCTGTGGGCTCGTTCAATATTTTAAGTGCTCTAATATTTTTATTAATTGTGTCAATAAGACGACGCAACGAAACACTGCATTCGTTAGTTACACGCTCAACATTGAACAACGCCTGCACGTGATTGTTTATTAAAAGCCTACTGTTGTTATAGCGTTCACACAACAAATTCCACGCCATTTCATAATTGTCGCCTTTAAAATCAATGTTTTTAATAATTTCTTGTGCGTTGCCCTTTAGCGACGCGCGAAGGTAATGGAATTTGCTGATGTTGTCTATGCAGCTACTACTATGGATTAGTGAGGAAAAGGTGTCTCTAAACTCAAGCCAGTACTGATAACCACCATCAAAATGAGGCAAATCTATTTTAGGTAAGCGTATAAAAGCATGTTGCGATGCACCTGTGTTTTTTCCTGCCGCCGAGCCCGCCACAGACCCGTAGTCGCTGCCGCTGGCAGACCCCAGCAAGCTGCGTGCCCGTGCTGCGAGCGAGTGATAACGCTCTTCGAACTTGGCCCGCTCAGCATAAGTGTCTTCTGGCTTGCCCGATAGTATTTCGATCTCCAACTGTAAACTGTCAAATTCATCATATAAGGCATCAAATTTATTTAAGCGACCCTCCAATTCGATACGTTGCAAATTGGAAAGTTCCTGGCGGCTGCTAATTGTGTCTATGTGAGTGCTGAAGTTTGTAAGCTTTGCCTTCATAGCACTACGCTTGCGAATTAAAGTTTCTTCAACAGACATTGCTAATGGCTAACGAAACGTAAGGAATGAATTTAAGAATTAACGTTACAAAAAAACTGCAATAAAAGCAACGAAATATCGTATGCACGAAATTGCAATTGATTGCTGACGTGCGCTCGAACGACCTTGACCTACTCAGTCAGCTGTCGTGCACCGGCTAACTGTAAACAAATCAAGCCAAAAGCCAAGCGCAGGCGCAGTCGTATAGCAGCAATCATATGAATAGTGCAAATGTACAATATAAATGAGAAACGATAATAATAATAAGGACGATTACTACTTAATTTCGACTCAAATATTAGCGAAGGTAGTGAAACAAAAAAAAAGAGAAAGTTTTAAAAATAAAACGTACTTTGAGAAGAGTTGAAATAAGGAAATGATTGGAACAAACTCACAAAACCTCTGTCGTTATCCACAAGGTAACCTGATTCCTCCCGCGAAGCGATGACTCGAACAAAATATGCAGCTGAGTACTTGAAGACTTCGGGAATCCTTCTTGCGTTCGTTCCTTTATTAGTCTTCCTTTTCTTCCAACTTGTAAGGCGACTTCCCGCGAGTGTAGAAGAGATGACACGTAGTGACACGGCGATTTTGAAACGACGAAGTATAAGGTTCGTTAAAAATGTAACGGTCGTAGTACTACTGATGCAATAAAACGGCGAATTGAAGGACCATTTGTTAGGGTCCTAACTAGAGGACTTAAATGATGAGAGTAGTGGACTGTATAAGATGTATAATGTGGTATTATAGACGAACATTGGTTTAATTATGCTAACTAATTAAAGCGCGCGCATCTGGTGTCGTCCGTGATCCGTGGCGAAGTGGTCTGTCTGCTGTGAAGTAAGGCGCCCGGCGCCTCCCGCGGTGGTGTGAAGTTCGCATGAGAACACCCGCCGGCGGCGGCACCCGAGCGGTCTCGATGATGCACGAACACAGTCCTCTACCATAGTCCACTTATCACCAAATTGCGACTGCACATGTGCTCAGCGTGACAGGTGGTGAGCCCATCGCCGCTCTAAGCTGTTGGATGTATGTGCAGTGTTTAGTCCGTTAGTCGCCTTTAACGACACCCAAGGGAAGAGAGGGGGTGGTAGTATATTATTTCACGGCCACGCGACACGGTTAATTATTTATATTAGTGTTTAATCTAAATATATAAAACAAAGTCGGGTTAGTTACACAATTCCCAACTCTTGCACCGTGTGTATGAATAATTCCGGAAAAAATAAGGATATTTCTTTTTTTAATATTTTAAACAATCAGTTAAGATAAGACTGCTTTATAGATTCGTAATATTTGATTATTTGCGGAGGACGCGGGTTCGATTCAGCACAGAAGACAATTTTTTCAACGTTTCGTTATCTTTGAAATAATTTAAATTAAGTATGTGTCAAATTACAATAAACCTTATTTTATACCTTTTGAAATACACGTTATATTATGTACCTCTACCTACTTACCTTATTTTATTTTTCTTCCCTAATTTTTTACACGTGAAACGGGTGTCAGCCCTATCAGAATAGGTATGAATTTTGCGCGTTGTTAGAGAGCTTGCACTCTGTATGGTAGTTACTCATGTGGCATAGTTACAGTAAGTGCGCTCTCGACGGTTTCGAGAAAAACGCGGTTAAAGTTTTGCAGCGAAATTTTTCCATATATCCTTTGTTTGTAATCAGATCATGGTGGTTGATACTTTAAATGAAAGAGGACCTCAGCACTTATGTATTACTTATTTGAAAACCAATACTAAGTAATTGAAAGACAAGATAAATTCATTATTTTAGTTGTACTAAGTATATCCTAAAAGCTCTCTAATAGGGAACACTTAGCATAAACACAGGAAGGGTGTTTTTTACTGTATTTATGCTAAGTAACCATATAAATTTAAATCGTTTATAAGTTTTATATAATCATGCTGGCCAATTATTAGCTATTGGGTTTTATTAATATATTTGGAAAAAATTATAATATTGTTTCAGAAATTCTGTTACTTACTACCTAACTAATGCCGAAAATAAGCTAGTAATAAAATTGGACTATCATGATAGGTTTAGAGAAAGAAACTATCATTTAGTTCAAATTAAAACTTATTTCTTACAATTAAGTCGCACATATGATCACATACTTAGATGAATGATTAGTATGATGGTCTCGCTGCGCTCGCGCAGCGAAACCATCATTCATCTAAGATCACATAATTAATCACAAAGTTACGTTTCTTACTTTACTTAATTGAATCAGTCTTTTCAGTTAAAAAATGGCACAACCAAGAATTTAGTGTTCTTACATTAATCATTCACCTCAAGTTAACTTAATAAGTATTAATCAGTCTGTCTGTTTAGTAGTAATAATTCTAAAATCTCAGATGCTAATATAAGGCAAAGTGAATTATCTAAAGTAGCTTTACATTTACATCAAACTAAATAACCTTTCTTCGGTATCAAATCAACATTTATTGATCTATCGAACAAACCTTGGGGATCATGTAGATACTGAAGCCGTAAATAACAAAAGTTATAACCATTCAGGTAAAAAAATAAAACATTCTTCTTTAACAATGTAACGTAAATAAAATATTAAATGAATGAACTAATTAGGAATCAACTCTTATTAAACAATAAGGCGAGAACTAATCGTCAAGGTCCTTGGAAAGATTTAAGGATGCATCGTCAAATTTACTGGCAAGTAAAACCAGAATTGCCTTCGGCTGGGTAACAGTAAGGGTACGAGTTCTTTGATAATTTTCTCTTTTCGTGAAGAGTCGATATATCCCTTGGCAAACATCTCTGTTCAGCACAAGGGAATTGTTTGTTATTGAAAATATTGGCTTGTAAAAAGTTTAGGGTCCTAAATTCCTCATCAGCGTGACATTTTTTGTAAAAACTCTCTCACTCTCACAACTTTAACCACTGTAAAATCCTTAAGTGTTGATTTGATACCAAAGTAAGGATATTTACTTTTTTGAAATGTAAAGCTACTTTAGCTAATTCACTTTGATTTACATTAGCATCTGTGGTTATCTGTATGGTCTCTTATCTGTATGTGGTATCTTATCTGTATGGTCGTGGGTTCGAATCCCATTCGAGCTTCCTGAGACTGGTTGATTTTTTTTCTAGTAAACATTTTCCTAGTTTTTGTAATCATCATCTTCAGCAGTTAGTTGTAAGTATTTCTTTAATAAGATTTAAATGGGTAGGTATACATTTCTCTTTTCTGTAACTACTGTTTAACACAGCTCCTTTTTCGAATCCTTTTCTTTAAAGTTAGGGCTAATACAAGGGATAATATAGTTTTAACTTTATGTAGATGAAGATGATGATTACAAAAACTAGGAAAATGTTTACAAGAAAAAAAATCAACCAGTCTCAGGAAGCTCGAATGGGATTTGAACCCACGACCTCTGAATTGCCGGTCCACCGCTGTAATACCGCTGGCTTGCAGTGTAAATCCAACTACCTAATAGGAAAAATTCAGCGAGTCTTCTGGAGTCTCGGTAGCTCAGGTCGGACCTTTGGATTGCCGGTCCACTGCTCTAACCGCTGAGCTACCGAGACCACAGAAGACTAGTTAGTTAGTAGTAGTTTTGTAATCATCATCTTCAGCAATTAGTTGTATTTCTTTAAGAAGATTTAATTGAGTATACATTTCTCTTTTCTGTAACCACTGTTTAACCCAGCGCTTTTTCGAATCCTTTTCTTTAAAGTTAGGGCTAATACAAAGGATAATATAGTTTTAACTTTATGTAGATCCATGACAACACGTGTAATCACGCGGCGAAGGATCCGCGGACTGACGAAATCCAGATTGAATGTGTAATGTTGTAGCGCAATCCATCAATCTGTGATCGCGATCAGGCTGGCTAGATCGCGATCTGGATTGACCGTGTAATGGCTGCCTTAGTTCGGTTTCGTACGTTATCGAATGCGTAATTAATTACACCTAAAAGTAAATTTTCTCGTTTTCTCGTTTCGTTTGGTTTAGTTGTCTAACCAACTGTTAGTGCTGTTAAGTGAGTGTTTCTGGAGTGCTTGTTGTACTGTATTTTTATTAGTGTCGAAGATTTAAGATGCCGTTTCATGCATACAGTACACGCGAGTACGTCAACATGGTGTACTGTTACGGTATGGCTCATGGAAATGCCTCCGAGGCCTTGAGGCTGTATGGGATTGAACACCCTAATAGCTCTCAGCCTCGTGATCCTCGAGTGTTCACTCGTGCGGTGCAGCGATTATTGGACAACCAGCCTATCGCTCCGATTTTAGGAGGGGGGGGGGGGGGGGGCGGGGCGCAAATAAGTCCTGCAGCCGAAGAAGCCGTTTTGGCGGTGATGCGCCAGAATTCTCGTTTGGGTATTACAAAAGCAAAAGTATTACGGAGTCAGCGAGGACATCGCGCTCGCCATATGGTATCCCACTCCACGGTCCATAAAATTTTAAAAAGAAATAGGCAACGACCTTGCAAGATACACAAGGTGCAAGCCCTCAAGTAACAAATTATCGTTGCATAATAGTTCAGAAAACGTTTTACATTTCCTTTTGGTTATATAAAATGGGTCATATAAACGTGTCGTAGACGTTTATACAACGCGAAATAGGCCCATATTAAACGACATTATTGTTAATTACAAGTTAAATAAACGTCAGTCAAGAACTTTTAAATGTTACATAAAAAAGTTTTCGACCGACTGTTATCGAACCACTGAAGTCCTATAACAATTATTGCATAGACATTAGAAGATGACTGTAATGTCGGTTAAGTGTTTAACATCGACTTTTATTGTACACAATGGAATGAACTGAAGATCATTCCATTCATTCGTTCCTGTGATGTTTTTGAAAAGTGCGTGTTATGAAATACAAATTTTAAACGGTTTATAAGTCATAATTTACTTAATTATTTTTACATTTACTTTAACAATATTATACACGAACAGAGTGTAAGGATAAATGTGTGCAGTGCACCTAGTTCTTATGGGACGTTTAGTTTTGTGGTGAAATATAGGTGTGTTGTTGTGAAATTTTTTACGCCCCCTTCGAATTTCTTGAAATTAAATTATTGTAGACTATTGCTTAAAATTTGTTTACATACTAAAGTAGCAGCCATCTTGTCTAAGTTAAGAAACGACTTCTATACATCAATTAGATAATGAAAAGGTCGCATAATGCGGTTTCTTGCGACCAAGATGGTCGGCCATGATAAATTATTTTAGAGTTCCGTGAGATAATAAACATGAACAGATAAACTTTAATTTAAATAAACCCTTTATACATGGTGTCATATTTTTTTTATTTATCCGACCTACAACCTGGCTTAATAATACGACGATATAATAAAGCAGTCGTAAAAACTTTCACGTAACCTATACTCTAACTAACACCACTATTCGACGTTGTATGAATCAGTCGTAAAAACGTCTACCTAAACTATACACAGGCACCACTATACGACGTTGTAGGAATCAGTCGTTAAAACGTCTACCTAATCTATAGACAGGTACCACTATTCGACGTTGTATGAATCAGTCGTAAAAACGTCTACTTAACCTATACACAGGCACCACTATACGACGTTGTATAAATCAGTCGTAAAAACTTCTACCTAACCTATACACAGGCACTACTATATGACGCTGTATGAATCAGTCGTAAAAACGTCTACCTAACCTATACACAGGCACCACTATACGACGTTGTATAAATCAGTCGTATAAACGTCTACCTAACCTATACACAGGCACAACTATACAACGTTGTATAATACAGTCGTAAAAACGTTTACTCAACTTATTTAGTGGACCATTTAGTTACGGGACTAAATCGTTATAGGAATAACGGGTACACAACGTTGTAGTTGTCTAATAACATCAATTCAACAGTTATATAACCGAAAGTCGCATAGCACAGTTTTTATATGACCAATTTGCTTGGGGTTCCAGGCGATACACAGCGCCGTATGGATTACTGTAGATGGCTCCTGCGGCAAAACAGAAATTTTGTAAAAAATGTTATTTACACCGATGAGAGTACCTTCACAAATAATGGGATGTGGAACAGAAGGAACTCACATTATTGGGCATCAAGCAATCCTTACGAAACCCAAGAAACGGGGATCCAGACGCGGTGGAAGCATAATGTTTGGGCAGGTATACTTGGTAATCAGATTCTCGGACCCGTTTTCTTGCCGCACAGGATGGATGGAGCTGCCTATCTCGCCCACATTAATGGGTTTTTACAAAATTTTATGGACGACATGCCGTTGTCTCAACTGCGAGTCACGTGGTACCAGCACGATGGCGCTCCCCCCCACATTGTGAGACCAGTACGCGAGCGGCTGACGCAATTGTTTGGTGATCAGTGGATCGGGCGGTTTGGACCTCACGCATGGCCCGCACGTTCGCCAGACTTGACCCCCCTGGACTTCTTTTTGTGGGGGTTCGTCAAGGACAGAGTGTTCGACCGTCCCTGCCAATCCGCAAACGAAATGCGTGACAAAATTATCAGTGTTTTTGATGAACTTAAACAGCGCTCAGTTACCGAAGGAATCCTCGACAGAGTTCACCAAAACACGATTTATAGGGCTCTCGTTTGTTTGCATGTCGAGGGCCGCCAGTTTGAGCCACACCTTGTACGTTTGGAGCGACCTACGCTGGACGTCAACGATGGGCAGTAGGTAAGTACTTACAATGGCTACATTCATGTGAGTTTTTTGTGTTTTAAGCACCGCCGCCATAGTTCCCACTTCCTCCCGTCAGTGATCAATGGTATTTCGTATTTCTCTATTTTCTCTCCGCGCCGGCCGTCCGCGTGTTTGTGTAGTGTGCGCCATTCAACTCACTACACACACACACACGCTTAATTTGTTGCGCTTTACATTGCGTGCATCAGAAAATGATTATTTTTTGACTTGTAAAAATGAAAGTCGTTTCCCCGCAACGATATTTGGGGATTATAAGCAACAGAATGCGTAAGTTTCGGTTTCGTTAAGGTTCTTTTTACACCCGTATTAATAAAACCAATAGCTAATAATGTTTTATTATCACTACCAGCCTGATAAAATAAAACTTATAAACGATTTACTATATCTACTTACTGTAATTATGCTATTGACGGCAGAATAGTAAGGTACGTAAAGTAGGTACTAACAAAAAATATAAGCATACATTTTTATTAGCATACATGCAGTATCGCATCTTACTGTCTGTATTTTATGAAACCAGAAGGCGATGAATATGACAGTGCGAAACAAAATTATCGCAGCATACTGTTTTTTAGACTAGACTTTTTAGATTTAGTAAATATTGGTAAACAGCTTAGGATCATAACAGTATATCTTCTTAGTGTTTATTTGCTCGGGTCATATCAATGATATTTTATGTTAGGTCATTGGGTCATATCCAATTTTTAAACAGTAAATGACTTAACATATTAGTGGTATAGATGTCATACTGTAGTTTTGCCGAGAGACTCTGATTAAGAACTTTTGCAGTAAGTGTACTCACTGTGATCATGCTTGGTAATATAAAAAATTTGCTCGACTTACTGCAAATTTTTAATCACGTCATAATAATCGTGTCACGACGGGAGCAAATAATGCCAAATTGCAGCGTGTTTTCGTGCAAAAAGCGAACAGATACATCAAATTTACAAAAGGATAGCGTTACTTTTCATCTGTAAGTATTATTTTGTCTTTATACTATTGATAAATGCACTAAATTTGCAATAAACTGAGAAATATTGTCAATCAAAAAGTGTTGCCACTAAAACGACAAGCTGCTTCTTTGCGTAACTTTCAAAGTTGAACGTTCTAACATTAAAAACAACTTTTATGTCTCATTCCATAAATTAATAATTGGTCTCGCTGCGCCAGGGACTAAAATATCGATAATAAAATTTATCGATATTAAAATTTATCGGTTAAAAATATTGATTTTTCTATTATCGATAATTATATCGAAAAAATATCGATAATTAATTATCGATGAGGCTTTGTCGCGTCATGCATTGTTGCCAAATTTACGTTTTGATATTGTCTGGTGGCTAGGCTCGCGCGCCGCGCCGTTGCTGTTATTTATCGTTTATATATTATTTATCGTATCGTTCTTTTTGCGCAATACCGTTTCGTAAAGGAAAGATTTGATTGTTGGTTTTTATTGAATAGGCTCCGAAACTACAAGACCGATTTAAAAAATTCTTTTACCGTTGGGAAGCTACACATCTCCGGGTGACATAGGTTATATTATATTTTCAAAAAATTAGGAATCTTTACTAATACTATTACTAATAGAACAAATGCGATGTAGGCGTCGTCACTGGGGTATGGGAGGAGAGTCATTTTGAAAATTCGTCACGGGGTACGGGGTCCACGCGACAAAGTCGTCGGCGGTCTGCTTAAGTATATTAATGTTGTTTTATAATAAGTGATTGACATAAGTTAGAAAATGAATCCTTTAAAGCGAATAAAAGCTTTACCGGATAGTAAACCATTTTCCTCTGAAGCTGGTGCAAATTTTGATACAGAGGAAAATTGCTGTACCGTGTACTATCTGTGGGTTCCAGATAACGAAGAGTCACAGTCATTGATATCACCACCTAAGAAGCGTCAAAGCAATAAAATTTTAGTTTTAGAAGCCAACTCTGTAATTTATTCTGATGATGATCTTGACAAACCGGATACACAGCCATTGTTCACTGAAACTGAAAAGTGCCTTGTTTTGGATACATCAAATGGTAGGTCAAGGTCAGACGTATCATCACATCACTCACATCGCTGTACGTAATGTAAAATGGCGAATCCTACAATCCGACGGCGACATGAATACCTGCACTACTGTTGGCTTTTCTTTTATATTTTGGAATTGCGTTTGACACGTCATGTAGTTTGGCATTCTGTAACCCTGGATTCGCGCGAGTGTTGAGGCGAATGGCGAGGGCGGTCAGGCAAATATCAACCTTCCGAGCGTAGAGCGAATAGCACTTATGTCTACACGCGGAATGTCGCTATTCGCCTGATCGCCTCCCCGTTTGCTTCGCGCGAATGTGTAGACGCAGCAACTAAAGTATAATAAAGGTATACCTACCTACTAGTGATGTAAGGAATATTCGCAATAATTCGCATTCGCGAATATCATCTGTGATGGTTTGGTAGGGCGTGTCCTACGAAGGCGTGACAAAGCTCCATTTTTGTGAACAAGGGTTGAAAACACGAGCAACTAACTACCAAAGCGATATTTTAGAGAAGGTGGTTAAGCCACTAAGTAACACTGTGTTCGCTAGTAAACAATGGATATTTCAACAAGACTCAGCACCAGCGCACAAAGCGAAATCAACCCAGCGCTGGTTAGACGTGAATTTAACGAATTTCATCGTCTCTAAAGATTGGCCCCCTGTAAGTCCTGATCTTAATCTTTTGGATTATTGCTTATAAGCCTGCCTCAACCTCATCGAAATATCGAGTCCGGTTGTTTTCCGGTTGCCACTGTTTGCGTGTCTCTGCAACAACTTCTTGGCTCTCACGATTCTCTGTGGTACCCCACTCCATGTTTACACAGCTATGTGTTAAATCGAAATGAATAGAATAAAATTTACATAATATAATTAAATCTAATAACAGTACTACCGTCATATTATTTATTTTAAAATACCCTCATTTAAGGTGGGACAGAACTTATGGCCAGACTAGGTATGTATGTACTACGTTTTAGTTTTCTTCATTTTTCGAACTCGCGCTCATTACGATCATCAGAAAACCTAACCCTTAAAACCCCTCCGCACCACACCACCTGCAATTTGTTTACACATTTTAAGGAGCTCGTGAAAAATTTCTACCTATCCACTTAACCATATCCTGCTGCAAAGCTGCTGTTATTCACTACTTTCTACAAATGTGAAATCAATTTTTTTTTGTCCGTTGAATTGTTAAAAATTTCATTTCAATGAAGTGAAATGTATTTAAATAATACTAAATATTTTAATACCATGAGAAATATTTTAGTTGAGTGAAATTTTCTTCTTAATTCCGAAGTTGTATCAATTTAAGTAAAATCAATGGCTCTACCATTGATAAATGACGCCAAATTTAAAAGTGAATATTCGTGAATATATAAAATGCTTAAGGGGGTCCTGCGCGAAGATGTGAAAATTTTCGTATTTTTAAGTCACTTGTACTATGCGCTGAATTTGTTAAATACGTTAAAAGAACTTATGTAAGTTAGCCTGATCATTGCAGAAGGTCGTGGCCTTGTTGAAATTTGAAACAAATTCTTTAAACATTATCAAACAATACATAAGTCTGATGACTACTAAAAACATTTTTTTGACAACTTTCTTAATTTTACGCATGAAACAATAATAATTATTGATTTTATATTGATTGTATTTGTATTGATATTCCGCAGGGCAGCCCCTTCTTTAAAAAGTAAATTTTAATTTTTAACACAAGCGCGTGATGGTTTTGCACATTTCGCAGAATAAAAACATTGCTCTAACTAACTTACTAGGTCTGAAACTTCAAAGCAGAATTGTTCTTATTATTAATTTCAATAAGATTGATTTTGCTTTGAAGTTAATTAAGAGACTTATGTCAGTTTTTGCGATCGCGCGAAACCCCCTTAAAAATAGATATTCGTTACATCATTAATAGCTACATACCTAAGTACTTAAGTTTTCGTGTAGTAGGTAAGGTAGGTAGGTACTTTCTATTGATTTTCTATAAACTAATTAAACGAAACATGACATCAGGTGACGGGAACTTGCCCATAATGAAGTGTAAAACACAGTTCTTTTATTTTTGTAGGCGAGTTTTCAACAGTTTAAAACGTTTTGTTTGGGTTTTAAAACAGCAACATTTTATTTTAAACGTTTTAAATCCGTTGTTTTACATTTATCTATACACTCCACATACTACATACCTAACTAGGTAATTCTCCCCAATTCATAATTAAACTAACAATAACAACAACATAATATGAATGTGAATAGGTAGGTAAGTATGTAGGTAGAAGTAGGTATTTACTTTTAAAATCTTGAAATGAATCACTTTTTTACGGATTAACTCGCGTTTAATTTACTATTTACATAGTTTTTTTATACTATCCTGACGTAAACGTGTGTTAATCCGTAAAAAAGTGTTTCATTTCAATGTGTAATGCTCGTTTTAAAATCTTATTGCACATCTTGATGTACCATCATCGTGCCGGTTATATCTTCTGTATACACTTTTAGTTTTTCTTCTTCCCATTTTGCACCACAAATAAATAGGAAAAATTACTAAAATATGCAAGGAACGTACAACTGCCGCTTGCCAAAATGCAAAACAAAATTAAAAGTTTAAAACCGTTTTAACAAACAAGCTTTTTTTAAATGCGCTAAAAAGAAAAATATAAATTTTCACTTAGGTGCCTTACAAATAAACAAAGAATAAGCTACGAATAGTTATTCCGTGTTTTGTTCCTGTCATGCAAACGTAATTTTAAATTAGACTAAAAAAGACAAAACACGGAATTACTATTCCTACCTTATTCTCTGTTTATTTGTAAGGCATTAAAACTTTTACTATCAACTTATAACGTCATTACACAATTTATATGATACAAAAGGTTGTCGCGAGATTTAAGTAAGTAAATACTCGTATTTTTAGGTTTTAATAGTTATAATCAATCACATCAGGTTATTAGCGACAACCTTTTATATCATACAAATTGTGTAATGACGTTATAAGTTGATAGTAAAATATAAAGTACCTATAAGTTTTTTTTCTTTTTAGCTTGTTTTTTTAAAAGGTTTTTTACCTTTAATTCAATTTTTACTTTTTAGTTATCCCTAGACACCTGTTTCATCTGTTCATCTCACAATACACACATATTTATATAACTATACAAAATTTATTCACGTTTACCAAACCACCACCACTCACCACTCATAAAGACGAATCAAACTCGACGCGGTTGTGTCGCTTAATTACTGAGTTCCTATGGCCACCTTTCAGCTCCATCATCAGACCCTGGTAACCATCTAGCGCCAAAGTACTCGTCAAGACCAATCAAACGAGCCCATATACTCGATGGGGTTATGTCGTTTAATTACTGAGTTCCTATGGCCATCTTCCAGCTCCATCATCAGAACCTGGTTACCATCCAGCACCAAAGTACCTTCAAGACGAATCAAACGAGCCGAGACTCGATGGGGTTGCGTCGTTTCTTTACTGAGTTCCTAGAACCACCTTCCAGCTTTATCATTAGATCAGACCCTGGTAATCATCTATAAACAAAGTACTCGTCAAGACGAATGAAACGAGCCGAAACTCGATGGGGTTGCGTCGTTTCATTACAGAGTTCCTATGACCACCTTCCAGCTCCATCATCAGACCCTGGTTACCATTGAAAGACAAACTACTCATCAAGACGATTCAAACGAGCCCAAACTCAATGAGGTTGTGTTGTTTCATTGCGAAGTTTCTATGGCCACCTTTCAGCTCCATCATTAGATCAGCACCATATTATCATAATATTGCATTGTCACGCGATTTACACATGTATGCAAAATTTCAGCTCAATCGGTAACCGGGAAGTGGATCAAAATTAAGATGCAAGATTTTGTTTGAACATACATACATTGCAAGATAAATACCTACAAGCCAAAAAGCTTATAAAAAAATTAACACTTGTCGGTGTCGCGTCGCTCCGCCGGCAATCCCAAACATCTACGCCTGCTAAAGCTGGCAACGTCGCACTCGTCAGTTTACAATATCGATTTTAAAATATTGATAAAATTATCGATATTTTTAACGCTTTTTCGTATCGATATCCAACTATCGAAATTTTATTGAATTATCGATATTTATAAAATATCGATTAAAGTCCCTGCGCTGCGCTCGACGAGACCAATCATTAATCTATGTCTCATTCATTATTGTTAAAACTATTTTCCACTATGGATGCTTATGATATGAGTGATAGATTACTATTTATTAATTGTTACTTATTTTCATTTACTTCAGTCTTTTTTAACTAAATTGCTTTAAAAATTATCAAGACTGTTTGTTTATGACCGGTCTACTTCAATAATATATTATATTTACAGCCTGTCATTTATCCAGAAATTAGGAAAATTCTATTTCATTACATTGGCACTCTGAAACAGTTTTAGAGATACGACAGTACAAAATAACGATATCGACTTTAATGTTTATTCTTGTTATTAATTTTTCAGATTTCCAAAATATGCAATTATTCGAGATATTTGGATCCGAGTTTGTGGAAATCATGTTTCGTGGACTCCTAAGCGCACTAGCACACTTGCTCACAGCATTTTCCAACTTAAAGATTGGATAAGTTTCTTTACATTCGTAGACAGTGACATTGCAACTAAATTTTTTTTCTGACCAAGCGCCATAAACACGGCAACGTTCTTTGATAAGGTTGTTGCCCACTGCACCTAGTTCGTAGTTCCGCAAGAAAATTTGAGGTGGCTGTATGGATATCAATGGGCGATTTTCTGACAGCCCAAATTAAAAAGTAAAAATTAGTTCAAAAACACTCGATAGATGTCGTTTTATGAAAGCTGGGCTACTTATAAGCTGTAATAAATTCTACACTTTTACTTGTCTACCAAAAGAATAAAAAAATAGTATTTACTTACCTATTTATATTCAGGACATCCAGAACCTATTTCTATTTTGGAATAGAATAAATGTTACGCAGCCATACACGTGCTCTTCATGAACCCGCCTTTTACTAAGCGCCATACTAATCTATGCTAAGCGCCATCTATGAAGTCATTTACGAACCAATTTCTTTTTTTTTTTGATCTCGGAAAATCGCCCATTGATCTGTAGAGCAAAGAGCATAGATGGCGCTTAGCATAGATTAGTATGGCGCTTAGTAAAAGGCGGGTTCATGAAGAGCACGTGTATGGCTGCGTAATATTTATTCTTTTCCAAAATGGAAATAGGTTCTGGATGTCCTGAATATAAATAGGTAAGTAAATACTATTTTTTTATTCTTTTGGTAGACAAGTAAAAGTGTAGAATTTATTACAGCTCATAAGTAGCCCAGCTTTCATAAAACGACATCTATCGAGTGTTTTTGAACTAAATTTTACTTTTTAATTTGGGCTGTCAGAAAATCGCCCATTGAAACTATGGCATAGTGTACGAGAACCTTTAGTAAAAAAATGAAATTGTTGACAATTTTGACGGTTCGCCATTTTTTTTGCATAGGATTTTTTTGGTGCTAAAAATGTTGTTATTACTCTTCGTAATCATCCTTCTTCCTAATAATGTGCACATCAAAACAATCGTTATGGTTTTAGCTATCGAACATGGTATGATTTTTTATAGTTTCAAACAGTGACTTCCAAGTAATAGTAATTTCTACATGTCGATATATTTTTACGTATTTTTTTTTTGTCTTGGAATGTTTATTTTTGTAATTTTAGTAATAGATTTTCGTAATTAACTGTTAATTTATTAAAATACTGCGTTTTCTAAGCATTCCGTACGTATATAAAGTTTTGATATAGCCTGAGTAGTTGTTTAGTTCTAATTTTTTTTGTCAGCTCAGTCAGGGTTCGTATTCTTCTGTATACTCTTCTAGCAGCTCTGTAAACAGCTGGACGCTGGGCGCCATGTTGTATATAGGGGCTCGGACGCTTAAGTGGTTATGCAATCCAATAACAAGAGGAGATTGAAAAAGCGTGTGGTGCCTACTCTCGTTTTTCAGAATTTAAGCTTTTTATTCTTCGATCACTTAGAATAACTAGATGCACAATCAAGGTTCTAAAAACGTCTGCACAAAAAGAGTTTGTTATCTAGTGAGATTTTTAGATACCTACTTATTTCGTTTAGTGAGCTAAATATCAACATGAAGAAGAGCTTCTTCAAAAATTCTGCCAAAACATAAATACTTACGTCAATTGATGTACCTATATGTCAAAGCTGCCACTATTCCGCTATCATTTAGTAGGATTGTGAATCTATTTATATTGTGTTTGAAGTTTTTATTAAGATAAAGTAGGTACTAAACATTACTAATTCTTTGAAATACTTTCATTACAAATAAAGATTATTGAAATTGTTGTTTAGTTTTCTCATTTTGTTTTCCCAACTTTAAGAAATCCTTAAAGATGAAAATCCTTTATTCAGATAAATAATAGGAATATTTTACAATTTTTTGAAATAGGAGCAGTTAATGTAGAAGGTTCATTTTCATCTTGCTAATCTACTTTTATCCTCATAGTCCTTTTCTTAGAGGACCTTTCCTACACTAACTACATAAAAATAATAAATCGGCTAATCTCTCTACTTTCTTCTGCGACCAGGTATCCATTTTGCTGCAACTTTTCCCATCATTATCGGTTCCAAGAACTCGTATCTGTCGTGTCTAAGCACATGGCCCATATTATGTAACTTCTCTTTGCTTGATAGCTTGCAAAAGCTCACGTTTCTGGCTGACCCGTCGCAGAACTTCCTCTGGTGACTTTCTGAGTCCAGGATATAGACATCATGCGTATGTATGCCCACATTTCAAAAGCTTCTATACGTTTCCCGAGATCTTCCTTTATAGTCCAAGCCTTACATCCGTAAAGGCCAGGGGGGCGCTAAATAATCACAACCAAACCACAACTGAACCGCAGCCGTTCTGCCGACTTCGTAATTCGTATAGCGCCATCGCGTGTGTCAAACGCGATAGCACTATAACGGCTGAGGTTCAATTGTAGTTTAGTTGAGATTGTTCAGCTCGATCGCCCTCCTGATATAACATTGGAGAAGACGTATTCGGATTGCGATTATAAGGTTTCGGTTGCAAAGTACCTTACTCATTTTTCCAAAGGCACTGCGGGCGATATTTACGTATATTTAAGGATCACCAACATGACATCTATGTCACGTTGGTGATCTTATCCAATGGTTACCATTCATTGAGTATATATCAATGTTACCATTACAGAGCTAATATAGTACGTATCTAATTAAGTATTGTCACAATTACAGGAGATCAAATTTCAAGTGAAAAGTAGATACAGCAGCACGCGCGCTTTGTACAGCGAATTAAAAATAGACAGGAGGTGAGCGTTTCCCACTTTTCTAGGTAGACTGAAGAGCCTAAATTAAAAAAAAAAATTACTTGTATTTTGACATTGAATTGAATTGAATTAAATTGGATCGACATCGAAAATATTTAATCCATAGTGTCAACCTCTATAGACGTTTACATAAATATGACGTTAGACTTGTGCACGGACAGGTAATCTCTGTGTGTGAATATAATAGTGTGCGTCTATTTTATGCTAGTTTTCAACAATGTTGTCGTATGAGTGCTTAGCGACGTTATTCAAAAATGCATTAGTGTGCTAACAATGGGCAATTTTCTGACAGAACAAATTAAAAAGTAAAAATTAGTTCAAAAACACTCGATAGATGTCGTTTTATGAAAGCCGAGTCGTACCTACCTTAGGGCTGTAATAAATTCTACACTTTTACTTGTCTACCAAAAAAATAAAAAAATAGTACTTACCTATTTCTATTCAGGACATCCAGGACCTACTTCTATTTTGGAATAGAATAAATATTACGCAGCTATACACGTGCTCTTCATGAACTCGCCTTTTACTAAGCGCCATACTAATCTATGCTAAGCGCCATCTATGAAGTCATTTACGAACCAATTTCTTTTTTTTTCTGATCTCGGAAAATCGCCCTATTCTATGTGTGTTTTCTTCCCCCCGCAGGAAATGACAGAATTTTTGCATAGAAATTAGAGCGCGTGTCGTCTTCTGTTGGTTGAATGCTCTAAGGTTTAAGCGTAATCAATGAACTCTAATATTACGACTGAAGGACTAGTCTCCATGGTCATGTCATGTAATAAATTAAAAAATATATATAATCTATGCCAGATTGCCAGTCTGTGATGCTGTAGACGGGCAGTGTTGCCAACTCAGCTACTTTGTATCTAGATCTAGCAACTTTTGGAAGCAGGGCAGCTACAATTTAATGAAACTTGTAGCTAAATCTTTTAGCTACTTTTTCTAACTACTTCACGAAAAGCATTGCTTGGTCTCTGACTAACCCTTCGGGGATAATAGTCGTGCACAATTTTCATTAAACAATTAATAAATTGTAATTGATATTTATTTATTATTTAGATTTTTAAATTTTTGTAAAATTACCAAGTTAACTGACTTATTTAACAGACTCTAATAATATTTTAATATCGAAAAAAATATCTACTTGTGTTTAATTTAATTTAAAAACCGATATTGTCATACAATTTTTGTTTAACTGTTTAATAAAGAAACATTAAGCAATTTTTAACACCTTTTGTACTTCTAGCACCTTTTTTGGGGTTAAAAAATCGAGCAATCTATCTACTTTTTGCAATACGTCTAGCCACTAGCTGGAGGTAACAGTTGGCAACACTGTAGACGGGACGGGACGAACGAAACGAAATAACGAATCGTTGTAATTCATTCATTCATTCATCCATCACTATCATTGCTTTGCTTTGCTAGAAAATTCCCAAAAAAATTGGCGGAGTGGACTGCTGAGTTCATTTACATTTCGGGTTTTAGTGTAGCAATTTAATAATTCACTTTGTTTTGTGTGTGTCCAACTTCCGGATTTTCGGACATCAAACTTGTGAAATAAAACAATGTCTCTCTTCGGATCCTTGATGGCCGACGTGGAGGACGACCCGTTTTTTGGGTGAGTTTTATTAATTTCTTTCGAATGGTAAGGTGGTTTATCAGCAATTCTCTATGACCTAGACATCAATACCATTCTAATTTCCCTAATGACTGAAGAATGCTGCCGTTAGGTACTTGAGTAAAACTGAAGCTGTAACTTCGTATTATTTTTGCAGTTCTCACATGAGGCACATGCGCCAAATGAACAACATGATGAACTCTTTGTTCTCTGATCCGTTCGGCATGCTGGGGGGCGCAGGTCCGCTGGCCATCGGCGGCCCACGCCACGGCAGCGCGCTCATGCCGTTCATGCCTCAGATGCCTTCGCTAAACAGACTGTTCACAGGAATGCCAGGTAAATAGCTATACAAGTTGTTTGGGGAAAGGTAAATCTGGCCAAATGGGGATGTAATTTCACATAAAATTATGCAAATTGAATAGGTTTGAAGAGTATAACCCGCGCCAATTTTCTAGTTCGCTGTGAACACGAAGCGATTCGCGTCGCAATAGTACTATAATGGGTATCTGTGAGACCTAAGCTGTTAGGGAGGGCAGGGCACACCCTCGCTCACCCCTGCGCTGTACCGCGCTCGCTATGTGTATTCTTTTGGTTTAGCGGTGGAAAGTACAGTCACCTGTATATATTTTATTTGGTTGTGTCGCAATATTAGGTTTTTGTTATTGTTTGTTGTTGTGTTACTGTTTTAAGTTGTTGATTTATAAAAGGTTTTTGTTTAGTTTTTGAAAGGCTGTTATAATGTCTAGATGTAATACCGTTTCACTTCGGCAAGCTAGAAAAAATATTTATATGAAAACAGTTTCCACAGCTTCTTAAAAATGTATTTTTTTTAAATATGTGTATGCTTATAATTTAATTGTTGTTATTAATTTATCCTGGTTTATTTTGGGTATTAAAAAATAAATAAAGCGCCTAATTTATAAATTATCTTGTTATTATATTGTATCTTTATTATAACACTCTAATTATAATGTTGCTAACTGTACACTTGCGCGTCACAACTTCAGAGCGAGCTAGAAGTTTGGCACTACCTATAACTTTTGTAGTAATCAGCTGTTCCATACATTTAAAGTAGCCATTGTAGAATATTTTTTTTTGTAACTGATGTTTGTTTTTAAAATCCTATATTGTGTTAGTTTCAATACCATATATTTTGTTTTATTTACAATATTATATTAAGTGTTATTATTAAATATGTTAAGTATACAGAAAATATATTGTAACTAAGCATGCAAGACCGTGCAAGAGCAGTTTGTAAATACTTACCACATTACAACAAAAAGTGCAATATTGAAATATACATATATGCCGATCCTATCCTAAGTCACAGAGAAGTAGCAAACAATTTCAATTGGAAAAAACATACTTAACCCGGCGAGATGGGAATGGAAAATTGTTACACCAAGGTGGGGGCCGGGTAATTATTACCGGAACAGACAATGTCATATATTTCAGTATCTATTCGAGGAAATGTAATATTTTTTGTTACAAGCATTATGTTACTGTTATCAAGGTAATAAAACACTAAAAAAACTTAAGAATAAACTTTTAATCAATAGGACCAAGTCTTTGGAACTTAATGTCTAAAAAAAATCAACAAATTTGGCTTCTTTCAGCAAAATAAAAGTTAAATATAACAATTTATTAGTGTTTAATATTGTAAGTAATTTTTTTTTAAATCTACTGATATCAGCAATTAAAAAAACAGTCGAAAACACTAATTAACGTCATCATTATTGATACAATCCTCATAGAAAGAAACAATATGTTGAGGACAAATCGCCGTCATTCTGCCAAAACCGATTGTCTGCAGTTTTGGTCAATTATGAGTTAAATATACCAAACGATTCAGTTTTTTCAGATCTGTCGTCTGCCAATATCGGTTAAACGCAAAAACCCATAGTTGCAGAGTTACTCTGTGCAAATAACGGCTAACTTATCCATTTCTGTAAAAAGACGCCAGCCAAAAACGATTAAATTTGTTTAACGATATTATATTATGCTTATTAAACACGTTTAATTGATTTTCTCATTCACGCACTGGAGCAGGTCCACAGATGATTTATTCAGCCAAAGTATTTCAAATGCCGCTAGCCGGTTTTGGAAAATTATTTACTTATTGAAAACTTTAATAACATACGTCTGCAAAAATTTTTATTATTAACTTTAACTCATTTTGGCACGCGCCCTTAAAATGCAAGATGAAATAATGTTTTTCTGAAAAAAATGAATTTAAGCATTTAATTACTTTTGGCTAACGTTACTACGGGTTCTATTATATAAAGCCTCTCCAGCCAAAAGCGATTAAATGTTGAAACTCGATCACTAAGTAATTATTTACATTGATCTTTTAATCAAGCTCAATAGTTCAATAGCAATGTCCAGCAGTGTAGTGCAAAGTAGCCTATACGTTAATCTTTTGCCTTATCTATCTACTTACCGAATTTCACACAAATCCGTTCAATAGTTTCGGATATTAACGTGTCCAGAAAAATGTATATAAAATGTAATGTAAATGTATGAGTATAAAAAGAATAAATGACAAATCCTTAATTTTTTCGTCAGGCAAAACTGACTAAAATTATGTCTTACTCTTTATTTCTGTTCTTCTGATAACATTTAAAAGACAACATTTTCTACATATGTTTAATGGTAAAATGAATATCTGCTTCTATGCATTATTACAAATTGGTAGACTTAAAGGTTCAAATTTATCAAATAACTGTTTTTGATAATTGCCAGCCAAAAGAGATTAAATACACTCCTCTCGGATATATTTTTTTATTTTAATCCGTTTCTATAAGGATAATCGAATCAACTTAGTCTTGACTTCTACAGAAGAATAAATATTGCATCGGAAAAAATATAAAAAAAATTAATGAAAGCTAGTATTTAACAAAATAATCTACAGTAAACTTTCAAATTGATTTATCTCAAATTGCATTATTGTGCATTTAACTGGTTTTGGCAGAATGACGACGAAATATGGTTGAAGCAACTTTCGCACACATGAGTTGTTTTGTGGTCTTTGCTCGCAGTTCACACCTGGTACCTCTTGTGAGTGTTTGGTTTTCTTGTTGGTGGCTCCCACGAAGATTCGCCAGCAAATTTGCAGATTTTTTTACGCAATTCTCGTGGCAAACTTGTAACATTCCGGCGGTTTTTCAAGTAGTCACTGACAAGAGCAAGGCCGAGAGAAAACGGCAACGTCGCATAAATAGTTTGAAAGTTATAGGTAAACTAAAAAGGCGCGGGTAATCTTGACCCAGCCCCCATGACGCCGGGTTAAATGGCCAATATAACATTTTATTTGGCCTTCCTGTAAAATTGTGAAGAAGCAGGTAGGTATGCAATTTTTACTAACTGCTTTTACTTGGTCTCCATGCTTACCAACAAAGTGTCACAATTTTATGCTAATAGGCGCTGCACTGTTTAACTAAATTAAAAAATTAAAAGTAAAGACCATGTTGCGTAGATGTGAAAGAATACTACCTCTCTTCCCTTGGGTGTCGTAAAAGGCGACTACCGGACTAAAGACACATAGGTACTTCCAACAGCATAGAGTGAGCATAGTGTCACGCTGAGCACATGTGCAGTCGCTATTTGGTGAAAAGTTCACTATGGTATAGGACTGCTTTTGCTGTCCTCATTGCCTAGTCTCTGACTAACTTTTCAGGGATATAAGTCATGATTATGTGTAAAAGTCATAAAGGCACATATTTGCAGATATAGATGGCCACATGAGCGCTGGCAGCTCCTTCTCTAGCAGCACAGTTGTGATGTCTAGCGGACCCAATGGTAAACCACAAGTAAGTACATTTATTTTATCCCCTTGTCTGTCACAAACACTTAGGTTGGATTCGACCAAACTGGAATAAGACCTACTCCGAGATTAGTCCATACAAATTCGGCGTTTAATCTAGGTATAAGACCTTATTCCAGTTTGGTCGAATCCACCCTTGGAAAGTTTGCCAACAATTTATTTTGTATTGTGTCTGGTCTGGTATTACGATAGCTGTGCTCATAAGGTTGGTTTCACAGTCACGCGTTTGACCAGCGCCGGTCACACGCGCGCGCTACACTACATAGTACGAGGGGCGTTCAAAATATTCTCGGTATGTGGATAAAAACAAACAAGTACGAAAAGTTTGATATTTTTATTTTTCAATATACTCCCCCCCTATGTTCATACACTTATAAGATCGATCAATTATTTTTTTTAATCCCTCATAAAAATATTTTTTATCTTTGGTGTAAAAATGCTCCTCCACGGCCGTCTTCAACGCTTCATCGTCAGAAAATTTATTTCCACGCAGATCCTTTTTAAGATTGGGGAACAAAAAGAAGTCGCTTGGGGCTAAGTCCGGACTATAGGGTGGATGAGTAACAGTTTCAAACCCACATTCAACAATAGCTGCCTTGGCAATATGAGCAGTATGGACAGGGGCGTTGTCATGCAGAAGCAGAACACCTTTGGTTAACTTTCCTCGCCTCTTTTCTTTGATCGCATCTCTTAATTGACGTATAACGTTAGCGTAGTACTGCCCTGTGATATTTACACCTTTTTCTTTATAATCGATAAGCAAAACTCCTTCACAATCCCAAAATATTGTGGCCATGACCTTGCCAGCTGACGGGATTACCTTGAACTTCTTGGGATGAGCTGAACCCTTAATGTGCCACTGCATGGACTCCTGTTTGCTCTCTGGGTCATAATGATGAACCCAGGTTTCATCTCCAGTAACTATTTTTTGCAGCACCTCATCGGGATTTTCACCACACAGGTCGATAAAATCTGAACAGCAAGCCACACGCATATCCTTTTGAAGAAGCGTCAGCATTCGCGGAACCCATCTTGCACTTACTTTTGACATATTAAGATGGTCATGTATATTGTCATGTACGGTACCAATAGAGAGATTGGTTACTTGAGCTATAGATTTTACCTTCACTCGGCCGTCTTCCAATATAAGTTTTTCCACTTTATCAATATTTTCTTGTGAGGTAGCCACTACAGGCCGGCCAGGTCTAGGGTCATCTTCAATACTCTCCCTTCCACGCTTAAATTCGCTTGACCATTTTTGAATAGTAGATAAAGAAGGAGCAGACTCACGGTAAACACAATCCATTTCCTATTTTATGGTTTTTTGATTTTTACCCTGTTTTGTCAAGAATTTTATGACGGATCGGTGCTCTAATTTCGTTAAAATTGTTAATTCGCTCATGGTGTTCATGTTTGTTCGGCAATTGCAGAAAAACAAAAGAACATCTCGGTTCCAATTTTACTTTTTTTTAATGTCAATGGATGAATCTTAGCGGCCAGTAACAAATATATATATAAAAGAGGTTGTAACGTATCAATACCGAGAATATTTTGAACGCCCCTCGTAGTTGCGCGTTTGAACTGCGTGATGATTAAGAAACGCATCCTACAATCTAGTGTAATTGTAAGCGCGCGCGTGTGGCCGGCGCTGGTCAAATGCGTGACTGTGAAACCAGCCTTAGAACCATTGACTCTATTTTCTTAAAGCGGGTACAGACTTACGCAATGTAACATGAAAGGAGCATTTCATAAGTGTGGATGCAGCGCGCGCACGAACCGAGCATGTACCTACTCGCATCTGTTCCCGGCATGCGCGGCGACCTTAGATTAAAACTAAAAGGGAAGATACGGCATTAGCGCACATGAATAAATACCCTACAGAATGCAAGCTGCCTATATGCGGCCCGCTGTAGGTGTACCCATACAAAAGCGCGGCGATGTGTGCGTGACCTCTCACCGACAGGTTCACCGACGCGCCGCCGTGGTAAAAACTGATTTGCGCCGGTTCAGTAGTGGTATGACGGACTGGGCCGCACGTTCGCGTGCATTAGATGAGATTCAGTTATTCGAGTGATTTTGTTGACGAATTTGGGATTTTACCATTACAGTGTTTTAAATATTTATATACATACATACACATAATCAGGACTTTTATCCCCGAATGGTTATTTATTACAAGCTTTTATTTAACTTGCAATGTATGTAATGTATGTACTTATCTTTTGTTCGGGTGGAATTTTGCAACTCAATTTTGAAGCAGATATCTTCAACCGATTGAGCTAAAATTTTGCATACATGTGTAAATCGCGTGACAATGCAATATTATGATGACATGGTGCTGACCTGATGATGGAGCTGGAAGGTGGCCATAGGAACTTTGCAATGAAACGGCACAGCCTCATCGAGCTTGGGCTCGTTTGAATCGTCTTGACGAGTAGTTTGTCTTTCAATGGTAACCAGGGTCTGATGATGGAGCTGGAAGGTGGCCATAGGAAATAAGAAATTAAACGACATAACCCCATCGAGTATGGGCTCGTTTGATTTGTCTTGACGATTTTTTTGATGCTAGATGGTAACCAGAGTCTGATGATGGAGCAGGAAGATGGCCATAGGAATTCAGTAATTTAACAACATAACCCCATCGAGTATGGGCTCGTTTGATTTGTCTTGACGAGTACTTTGGTGTTAGATAGTAATCAGGGTCTGATGATGGAGCTGGAAGGTGGCCATAGAAACTCAGTAATTAAGCACACAATCGCGTCGAGTTTGATTCGTCTTAATGGATAGACCGTTTTTGATGGGTAGTGAGTGGTGGTGGTTTGGAAGACGTGAATAAATTCTGTAGTATACCTACACGTTCAGTAAGATGAACAGATGAAAATTAGTTACCTGGACACGTTTCCAAGGATAACTAAAAAGTAAAAACTAATTTAAAAGTAAAATACCTTTTTAAAGAACAAGCTTTTATTTAAATGCACTAAATAGAAAAAAAAAACTTTTACTTTTAAACTTTTACTATAATAACAAATTATATCGTTATTACAAAATTTATATAATAACTAAGGTTTTTCCGAGATTTATACTATATATAAATAAGTAAATTAAATAACTTGATGCGATAGGTTTTAACTATTAAAATTTTCAATCTAAGAAAAAACGAGTACATAAACCTCGCGACAACCTTTTATATCATTATAAATTGTGTAATGACGTTTTAAGTTGTTAGCAAAAGTTTTAAAGTAAAAGTTTATTTTTTTCTTTTTAGCGCATTTAAATAAAAGCTCCTTTATAAAAAAGTTTTTTTACCATATTTTTTTTTATTTTAACTATTAGGTCTACCAACATTTTTACATTACAGCTTATATCTAAAATGGTAATGTGAATGATAATAGTTACAAATCAATGCATTACATTACATTATAGGCAAACACAACATGACAATAATGAAAAATAATCAGAAGTAATTTCGGGAAAATGATATGAACCTTATTTAATTGAATCAGTACTACAAAGAATTCCAAAAAGAAATCACATTAAATAAACAAACATAGCATTAAGAAATATAAAATTATATTAATAATTAGTCAGAGACTAGGCAATGAGGACAGCAAAAGCAGTCCTCTACCATAGTCCACTTATCACCAAATTGCGACTGCACATGTGCTCAACGTGACAGGTGGTGAGCCCATCTCCGCTCTAAGCTGTTGGATGTATGTGCAGTGTTTAGTCCGTTAGTCGCCTTTAACGACACCCAAGGGAAGAGAGGGGGTGGTAGTATATTATTTCACGGCCACGCGACACGGTTAATTATTTATATTAGTGTTTAATCTAAATATATAAAACAAAGTCGGGTTAGTTACACAATTCCCAACTCTTGCACCGTGTGTATGAATAATTCCGGAAAAAATAAGGATATTTCTTTTTTTAATATTTTAAACAATCAGTTAAGATAAGACTGCTTTATAGATTCGTAATATTTGATTATTTGCGGAGGACGCGGGTTCGATTCTGCACAGAAGACAATTTTTTCAACGTTTCGTTATCTTTGAAATAATTTAAATTAAGTATGTGTCAAATTACAATAAACCTTATTTTATACCTTTTGAAATACACGTTTTATTATGTACCTCCACCTACTTACCTTATTTTATTTTTCTTCCCTAATTTTTTACACGTGGAACGGGTGTCAGCCCTATTAGAATAGGTATGAATTTTGCGCGTTGTTAGAGAGCTTGCACTGTGTATGGTAGTTACTCATGTGATTAGCGTCTCGTAAGTGAGCCGCCAAAATTAGGCTTAAAGGCACAATTTCACTTCAGTCACAATTTGCCGAGCGAACAGGCTACATCGCACTATTGCGGATATTCTACTGTGTGAAAAAGAGAAAGACGCTACTCCGCAGTGGCGTCGGAATCGGTCGTACGTACTCGTCTGTTGCGAAGCCACCGAGACGTCAACGCGCTACTCGCTGACTCCCTCGCGCTGACGTTGAAACTTACCGCTTTGTCTCGCTCGCTCGATTTACACTTTATAGGTGTGCGTGTGTGAGTGTTTGCTTAAGTAGTTGAGTAGGACTATATTTTGAATGACCACAAGTAGGAGCATGCCGTATCTTCCCTTTTTGTTTTAATCTAAGGCTGGCCTCACACAGCCGGAATCGCTTTCTGAATTAAGAATCTGAATTCAGAAAGGCCGGAATATCATACAATATTAGTATGCTCCACACACATGCTGATTTTTTCAGAATCTGAATTTCTCAGATCGATCTGGAAGAATGAGCTGACGAGCGTCCGGAATTCCGTGTCTGAATATTTAAGATTCTGAATTCAGAACGCGCGTATTCCCATACATTTTATATGGAGCGGCACACACATGCTGGAATTCAGATTCTGAATTATTTCAGTGTTGCCATTTTTAGTAGGATCCTGCTTTTTTAGCATTTTTAAAAGTCAATTAGTAGGAACAGCGAAAAAAAAATGGCAACCCTGGTTGAAACAGCAAGCGGTGAACGTCTCGGAGGGAGACGTTTGCTTAGGCCGGGAGTCACAAGACTACTGATCAATCTGAATTTTTAAGAATGTGTGAGTCAAGGTGCCGGAATTCAGAATCTTAAATTCAGATTCTTAATTCAGCAAGCCATTCCGGCTGTGTGAGGCCAGCCTAAGGCGGCGACCATAGCTCAGTCTGCCGTGTTTTATTTCTCCATTGTTCGTGCGCGTTCCGCCCCGTACAGACACACACAACCCGTCCACACTAGCGCCACAGTATATATATGAGCCATATTTACAGAGGTGGGCGTTAAAAGTAAAAGCACTTAAAAAAGTATACTTTTAGACAAAAGTAATAAGCATGCTTTTAGGTTTACACTTATTATGCTTTTTACTTAAAAAAGTGTACGTCCCGACATCTATGAGGTCTTTATAAAACTACTTGAATACTTCCAGTATTTCAGTCTTTCGCCACAAAAGGCAGCACCGTGTATGCGTATGCGACAAAATGCATTGCACAGAATTGCACTTAATTTGGTCGGTTAATGTTAACGATTTTGTCTTGCTTTTTTAAGTAAAAAGTAGTACGTTTGTCAGTGTGAACAACTTTACGTTTTTCGTTTAAACACAACGTAGCTAGCAGCTTTTTGTAAGTAAAAAGCAAAAAAGTAAAAAGCATTTTTAAAAGCATGCTTTTTAAAAATCGTACAATGCTTATAGTTACGTTAAAATAAAATAAGCACTTTTTCCCACCTCTACATATTTATACTGTGCTAGCGCTCGCTGCACACCGCGCGCTCCTTTGTGTTCGGCTAAAAACCGACAAATTGCGGGTCGCGGCGCGCACTAGTTGAAATGCTCTGGGGCTCTTAAATGAGTAAGAGAATACCAAATGTGTCAAACAATTACAATGCGATCCAATTGCGATTCAATTATGCCATTCGTAAATTAGCAGACTTGGGCCCCTGTTCGTGCGCGCAAGGCGTCCACACTATGGGAATTATGTTATATTGCATAATACGTTGCAGTAATGTGGACGGCAAATTCTTTCATTGCGTGTTACATTGCATGTTTAATTGCGTAAGTCTGTACCCCTTTATAAGAGCCTTTCTTGCAATGAACCATGCTAAGTCTGTTTTATGGATAAATAATTAATGGTCAGATCAATAAATATTAAGAAGCCTGTATGTTAAAACTGGCTGGCGGCTGAGCTGAGCAGAGGCGAAAATTTGACGTAACTGGCTTAATTGATTTGCTAGCGATTTATTAATTTTCTTTTCTGTAAATGTGTTGTTTAAGATACTTGTTGGGTATCGAAAGAAACAAAGTTATTAGTTAATGTGTAATAACATTTACACTTTATACAATACTACAATTTATACTTTTTTCATCGGGTTGGCTTTTGAATCGAGTCGCCTGAATTTAAAGAAACTGACACTGTGGGAGGGGCGGGGGGGGGGTCTAAGGGGTTCTTAAATAAAGGTTTATTAACATTTTAGCTGCCGCCGTTGCGTTAAAATATTAAAAACACCACTTTGAAAGTTTTGTCAAAATCGGCTATAATCTCGAAAAATGACACGTTTTTAGGTTATATAGTACCATAGAAACAGAACCGAAGCGGGGGGACGGGGGGCACGGCCCCACCGCGAGGGAGGCTCGGCCCCACCGCGAGGGAGGCGAGGGGCCCCCCGCCATGAAAAAAGTCTAAGGAGTTAATTAGGTTAGGTTAGTATGTTGACCAAAAACGCCGAGCGAGCGAGCCGAGCGTGCCGCGGCCGGCGAAGCCCCCGAAACGACATTTTTGTTAATTTCCATATTTAAAAAAAATTAACATAACTTAAAAACTACTTGTTTGCGGCAGGGGGGTAAGTGGGGGTGGGGGGGTACTCCTCCCCTCCCTTGCCAGTGGTGCTAAGCACTCTCGATCGCAAGGACATATGGAAGAGTAAGGTGCTACAGGACTATCGGGTTCTTACTGGGCCTGATGTAGATTTGCCTGCCTTGGGTGAACTGGCTACGTTTCGGCGCCCTCTTTGGGGAAATCAAAGGTTTTGTCTGTGCCATTGAAAATGAAGTTATCAAGACGGTACGGTCGACATTTGTTGGGCATGTCGCCGTCCGGTAGAGTCGCTTATAGAGTATTTGCACAGACACATCCAAGTAACCAGAATAATTCACCAGCAACTTGCTCTTGGATATGGCTTTATTGAATCAGAGCTGCTGTATTAAAGTACGCACCTGCGCCAGTTCTTTAGAATGTTCGTGCAACGCTTTTCTGGGATCGCTCTATCATCACGGACAGGGCTATTATCGCCAATAAGCGTGATATCGTTGTGGTCTTCCGATCTCAGCGTCGAGCAATATTGGTTGATATCACCATACCTCATGATAAGAACCTCGTGAAAGCCGAGAAGGACAAGCTCAGTAAGTACCTTGACTTGGCTCACGGAGTTACCGCCATGTGGGATTTGGATTCAACCATTATTGCATCGATAGTCGTTTCGGCAAACGGCCTTGTAGCTTAGAGCCTCGATCTAGAGAGGCTCTCGCTTAAAGGTTGGGTCAAGTCAAGGTCATGCAGATACAAAAGACAGTATTCCTCCACCTCCAGAGGTTATAGAGGTTACAGTCTTAACCAGCGATAGCTTGGGTCTAGCTGGTGGCAGACTAGGTTAAGTTTTTTATAATATTTTATATTGTTTGTTTTTTTAAATATTGTAAAAAAGTTGTACTTAAGATCTAAATTGAATAAAGAGAATAATAATAATAATAATAAAGAGCATAATAATAATATTTTTAAAAAAGCGACGCATGTTAAAACCTGTTTATAAATATTGACACAGGATTTATGGACGAACAAAAAATTTCATAATTAAATCCTACGGGCGGCGCAAGTTCTTCGAGATAATCCGTGTTAAATATCTTATACAAACATCCTCCAATTAAATACTTAAACTAAACCAAACTACACTTCTGTTGTAAATTACAAGTAGTTTGAATATTTTTATACTTAAGTACTTAGGTACTTAAGTATGTAAGTAAGTAACTATAAAAATATTCACACACTTAGATAATTATATCACGCCCGTTTCAGAGGGAAACGCCGAAACCATAGCTTTTCGTTGACTATGCCACACACTTGAATCTTTCTAAAATATATTTATAGAGTTGGAAGGTTATCATCATCAGTCGAAAGACGTCCACTGTTCATATAAGCCCGCTGGGTGCAATAGAAAGACCTCCCCTAAGGATCTCCACCATGACCGGTCCTTTGCTGTATCTTAATAGGGGCGAAATTGCCATAATCGCGTCGTGTGGCAGACGGGGTGGCTATCGCAGAATGGTAACAGATACAACCGTGTCGTGTAGCGGTGAAAGTATACTGCTACCCCCTCTCTTCCCTTGGGTGTCGGAAAAGGCGGCTATCGAACTAAACACTGCACATACACCCAACATCTAAGAGCGGCGATGGGCTCACCACCTGTCGCGCTGAGCACATGTGCAGTCGCTATTTGGTGAAAAGCGGGCTATGGCAGAGGACAACGATTGCGGCCCTCATTGCCTAGTCTCTGACTAACCTTTCAAGGATACTAGTCGTGATTATACGTACATAAGCATGTAAAAATAATCTTAAGAGAGACACTATCTTCTGGAGTGTTTCCTCTGTTGCTTTCCGCGACACCCACGGGAAGAGGAGAGGAGAGAAGATTTTTATCCTCTTTATCAACTTACCTACCATCGTATTAGTATATAGTATTGATGTATTTACTTGATTGATTTTATTGTCTGTGATAATTTAAATTTATATTTTTATTTAATGATGTTTGTTTTAATTGGTGAACTTAATTATAATTTGTATTGATTTTATTACTTTTTTTTAATGTTTGAATTTTAATTACTATTTAGATTTTAATTAATTAATTTATGATTGTTAGTTTACTTTTTTTTTTTAATGTATTATTTATTTGTATTTCCTACACAAAGTTATTTGTTCGTGGAATAAATGAAATGAAAAAATCAACTAATATTGGCTACTTTCAGGTTTACTCATCTTCAAGTAGCACCAAAATTGGGCCAAACGGCGTCAAGGAAACGCGGAAGACGCTGCAAGACACACGCACTGGGACCAAGAAAATGTCTATCGGTGAGTTACATACAGAGAGGTGTCACACCGGCGCTGCCGGCGCGCTGCGGCGTTGTAACGCGATGATTTTACGGCCTGGGCCCTTATTCTGTAACGATTCCTTGTTTCAAAACCACGTTAATTCCTTAAAAAGTTACGATATCTTCCCAAAAACGTATGCGTTTGACGTTTGTGCGCGGTAAGGTTTAGGTGTGGAATCTATAGATTGTGATACAAGAATCAGGGCCCTGAGTGCCACACGAGCGCTGCGATGTCGCCGCACCTTGTTCCAACGCACCGTATGGCATGCATATCATTCAGATTTATATGTAAAACTACGGAGAACAACTTTATATGTAGAGCTACTATTTTGAAAGGAGAATGACCAAACCAGCCTATTCAATATAAATTTGTTTACGCTCACACCAATTATCTAGACCAAGATGAGTATTCTTGTGAAACTCGTTTATATGGTAAGATAACAGATAAATATACATAAACATAGAAAAAACACCCAGACCCGAAATCAATTTAAAAACAGTTTTTCTCTAAATTGACCCGACCGGGGATCGAACCCGGGACCTCAGAGATGGCGACACCATGAAAACCGGTGTACAAACCACTCGACCAAGGATGTCGTAGCCGCAATATCTATTGTGTCTTAATCATTCACTTATCAAAAGTGTTCTCTTAAGTTATAATGATTACTGTTAAAAAAGGTTTTCTATAGAACGCCGCGTTAAGAGTCAAGTGATAAATAAATGCTGAACTGAACTGATAGTCATACGATAACAGTTGTCATAACCTCAAAATACCTAAAAAGTCTTAAGCTAAAAATGAAGATAGCTTCAAACTCCCGCATGATATTCTAATGTAATTTTTTCTACATAATTCAGAGCATTGCTGCTATTGATTTCATTAAAGCGCTGTGTTACGCTAGCTAGCTAAAAAACTAGCCTAACTCACATAGTAAAATGGTCATTCTTCTTTACTAGGTCCATTCACTAATTTTCTTCTGCTATTTTTTCGAAAAACACTAAAATGCCATAGGAATTGGACCCGGGTATCGAACCGAGCAATTCACCATTTGGCCACTAGGCCTCTTCAATGATTAGATGGGATTGTGTCCATTGAGATACAATAAACTAGAGAAGACAACGCGAAGCAAGTTTGTGCGCAACTAAGGTGCAGCCGCAAGGTTCACAATCGCTTGAATCACGCGCAATCACTGAGGTGTTTGCAGCCCATGGACTGCACCTTAGTGCGCACAAACTTGCTTCGCGGTGTCTTCTCTATGTGTTTATTATACCTCAATGATTGTGCCATTCTATTATGAGATTTTGAGTGACAAATAGTCGCTACTCAATATTTTTGAGGCGTAAACGTCGTTCGTCCATGTCATCTCACCTAATTACTAAATATTTGTTAAAACAGAAGCATGAGGAATCAAGACTGTCATTGGCTCATCTCTATTTGTGGCGTGGGTTGTAGGCTGATGTCATGACGGAGTGTGAATGTATTTGCGCTTGCAAAAAAACCATTGTTAGTTTGTAGAAGGCTAGGCTTCATAGCAGGCAAAAAATAGTAAATGATCATTGATAAATTATTGTATCTACCTAAATATGCCTACTATAGAGTGGAGCTGTGTGGGGGCAAGTATACTAGCAACCGATCTATTCTCTTGGGTGTCGTTATAAAATAAATAAAATAAATAAACTTTCCTAAACTCACACCAATTATCTAGCCCAAGAGAAGCTTCGTTATGAAACTCGTTAAATGCTTACTAGACAACGGATAAACGTACTTAAAATACTTAAATACATTCTTATTTTACATAGAAAACACCCAGACCAGAGACAATTTAAAGAAACAATAATTTCTAAATTGATCCGACCGGGGACGAACCCGGGACCTCAGAGATGGCGACACCATGAAAACCGGTGTACAGACCACTCGACCAAGGAGGTCGTCAATAGGCGACTAACGGACTAAAGGCTGCACACCCAACAGTAAAGTAACAATGGACTCGCCACGTATCTACGCTAAGCATATGTGCAGTTGTTACTTGCTATTGCTATGGCTTTTGTGATCCTCATTGCCTAGTCTCAGACTAACTCTTTGGAGATAATAGTCGTTAAGGGGGCTTAGGGGGTGAAACCATAAAAGTTGGCTGTTTTCTATTAGCTGTTATCCAACATAGTTTTAGATATTCCGCACTGACATTTTCAATATGTACAGTCAGCATCAAAAGTAACTGAACAAAAATAAGGTGGCAAAAGTAATAGTCACGTGTAAGTGTCTTTACATATACTCATCATTTAACATTTCAGAATTATATGACATTTTTAGTGTTCACAATTATAATTTGTCTGTAATTACCTATAGTGACGGTCATGTACTTTTGATTTAACAGCTATGTCAGACAATTCTGGTCATTTCAACCATAACAATCACTTGAAAATTTCATATCAAATATTCAATGGAAACTTCTTTATTACAGTTATAATGTAAATAACCATAATTAGGTAGTTATTATATTTAATAATTCCGTTTCTGCGATGAAAACATTTATGGTTTGTTTACATTATAACTTCAATATTTATATGATTTTCTTCAAAAATCGAAATTTTATTGTAAGTATATTCGCGACATTTTGCGAAAGTGACATTCTGCGAAAGAGACATTCTGCGAAAGCGACATTCTGCGAAAGAGACATTATGAGAAAGAGACGTTTTGCGAACGGTAGACATTTTGCGAAATAGACGTTTTGCGTATGAGCCATACATCCAACAGCATAGAGCGGCGATGGGCTCACCACCTGTCACGCTGAGCACATGTGCAGTCGCTATTTGGTAACTATGGTAGAAGGCTGCTTTTGCTGTCCTCGTTGCCTAGTTTCTGACTAACCCTTCGGGGATAATAGTCGTACTAGTATAAAATTAAGCACATAAAATAATAAAAAACGTTTTAAACTTATGTCTTCAACTGAAACCTTGCTATTTAAAATTCACAATAGAAAGGTCGAAGCCACATAAATTATAAACACTGTTTTGATATATTTTTCATAAGCATAGAAAGTTTCTATAGAATGGGTTTTTGGTTGAAAAAGTTTTGAACTTTGTATGGCTTACGAAAATGTTAAAAAGCCTCTTAAATGCTTTCACCGCATTTATTTATTTACGCAACCGCCGCGTTGTGCATTCGCATTGTTTTGAACTTTTATTCAGGAACCTGTGTCGCAACCTACTCTGCGTAGGCTGGGTTGCTAATAGGAAAGTACTATTGCGTTGTCGTCTCTTATATACAAACTTTTATAAATTATACTGGGTCTGAATGCTGTGTTAGGTCTGCCGTCGTTAAGGTTGCTTCACACGTATCATTGAAGTCACAGTTCCGACAGTACCGGCACAGTGAAAAATATTGGTTCATGTATTCTCTATGAATTTTATAAAAAACGAATACGTCCGTGATTTTCCGGTGGCGGCACTAACACAGAGCATTATCACTGACAGGTGGGGATGCGTTCATAGAGAATGTATGTAAAACACTGTGCCGGTACTGTGTCAGAACTGTGGCTTCACTGATATGTGTGATCCAAGGGAGAAAATGTAGCTAAGAACCATCTCGATCACATTAGCTTTCGCATTAACGTCACACACTTAATTTATTTTTCTTGTTTTTATTATTTTACTTTGTTTTTTTCTGTAAGTACGTAGCCTGCGTTATGTTAATTTTAATTTCTCTTTATATTTTGTATACATATTTATCTTGTTAGTGTGTGTTCGTTAGTTATATGTCTTTCTATTCTATTCTTTCAATAAAAAATATAAAATAAACTTATAACTCCGCTTTTTTTGCATCGGGGTTTTAAAAATACGCAAAACTGCGTTTTTCAAATCGTAGCCTCTGCTCACTATACTTACCAATTTGGTGGTTGTTGTTGTGCGAGACAACATAATTATTATTTTTATGAAAAAACGTGATTTTTACCATGTTTGAGTTGTTGTTTTTGCGCCGAAATATCGGGGACTCAAAAACAACAACTCAAACATAGTAAAATCTCGTTTTTTCATAAAAATAATTGTTGTGACCATGAAAGATTAAAATAACACAATTATTTCACACATACTAGCGAGCTAGAAGAAGAAACATCATGTTGTAGTGGGGCCTGCCGAGGTCTGCCTGTTGCTTTCTTGTGCATACATATAATCACGACTATTATCCCCGAAGGGTTAGTCAGAGACTAGGCAATGAGGACCGCAAAAGCAGTGCTCTGCCATTGTCAATTTTTCACCACATAGCGACTGCACATGTACTCAGCGTGACAGGTGGTGATGCTGTATGTATGTGCAGTCTTTAGTCCGTTAGTCGCCTTTTACGACACCCATGGGAACAGAGGGGGTGGTAAGCATTCTTTCACCGCTACCGCAACACGGTATACAGCGTGTTAGTTAACACGAGGGACATATTTAATCCTATGGTAGTATATGCCTGGGGAAACATAATCAAATACAAAAATACTACGGGAAGCATCCTACTAATATTATAAACGCGAAAGTTTGTAAGTATGGATGGATGTTTGTTACTCTTTCACGTAAAAACTACTGAATGGATTTGGATGAAATTCGGCATACAGATAGTTTATAACCTGGATTAACACATATGATACTTTTTTATCCCGATATTCCTACGGGAACGGGAACCACGCGGGTGAAACCGCGAGCGGCCTCTAGTATAAAATAATTCAGAAACCGATGTTAAAATTTCATAAAATTTTCCGTAATGTTTGGGCACCCTAGTGCTTTCAACTCATTTACGCGTATGGTATTGAATAAGTAGCTGTCGTGGTTGGTGTGACCCGTTTTTCCTTCATACTTTATCATATTTGATCTTTTCCTGCGCTTGGTGTATAACGCTAACATTATTTAAAATAGAATAATTCTTATTATGCAAAAAATTTATAATTTTTTTTTAATAAATCAGATAGGGAATCGACTACCTAATGTCCTCCCTTAATATGTCCCTCGGTTAAACTAACGCGCTGTATTTTCTTTGACACGGTTGAGCGGTCTTTTCCTCTTTTTTCCTACCTACGGCCAGGTTTCCAGGGGGGTAGACAGAGACCATGGCTATTACCACAGAATAGATCTAAATAGAAGCCGCACGTGTAAGTACTTTGCGTGTCCAAGTAGTGCCAAGAATGGTAAAATCCCATCTTCCGACCGAGTTTTATTTAGCCTTTTTCAGCACACCGGACTTAAGTGGAATTAAAAAAAAACTACTACTACTTGCGTCGTATCGAACTGTAAACACTGTACAAGATATGTTAACCGAGATAGTCGACAAGTTTCCTCTCGTTAAGTAATTTCGTCATTAAGAGAGTTTACGCATATCGGTTTCCCATACAATTTTCCAAGTTGAAATTTTTAAAGACCAATAAGCCAATTTTAATGAATCTGCGCATGCTAAAGTGAAATACAGGGATCAAAATAGTTTGTTGAAAACATTTTTAAAAAAGGTTTATTTGGCTGAGTTATTGCGATTTAACGTCCACTAAAGAAAGTTTAAAATGGCAATAACTCAGTTAAATAAACCATTTTATAAAATGTTTTCAACAAACTATTTGAATCTCTATATTTTACTTCAGTATGCCGATTTCATCATAATTGGCTTACTGGTATTAACAAAATTCAACTCGGAAATTTGTATGGAAAACCGAAATGCGTAGACCCTCTTAAATTGACACATAAAAAAGTAACAAGCTCGGTTTTCATACAATTGAGCTAACATGCGGCTTCTATTTAGATCTATTTCTGTGCGTATTACTAAATTATTAACGTTTACACTTAGATTAAAACAAAAAGGGAAGATACGGCATGCTCCTACTTGTAGTCATTCAAAATATAGTCCTACTCAACCACTTAAGCAAACACTCACACACGCACACCTATAAAGTGTAAATCGAGCGAGCGAGACAAAGCGGTAAGTTTCAACGTCAGCGCGAGGGAGTCAGCAAGTAGCGCGTTGACGTCTCGGTCGCTTCGCAACAGACGAGTACGTACGACCGATTCCGACGCCACTGCGGAGTAGCTTCTTTCTCTTTTTCACACAGTAGAATATCCCGCAATAGTGCGATGTAGCCTGTTCGCTCGGCAAATTGTGACTGAAGTGAAATTGTGCCTTTAGGCCTAATTTTGGCGGCTCACTCACGAGACGCTAATGCCGTATCTTCCCTTTTTGTTTTAATCTAAGCGTTTACATTAAACTCCTACCGTCTTCTTAATAAAAATGGCTAAATGTTACACCTCTGTTTAAAGTAACGCTGTCTCGTTTTTGTTAAAGAAGACAGATAGAGACAGTGTCAATTTATTCCTAAGTGTAACATGAATCAACGTTTTAATAACTGGGCTGCAGTCGAACCTTAAATTTACAATCTCTAATTTACAGTCTCTAATATTCCATCACGCACAAAGTAATTTGGTGACTCGTTTCTTTGTCGCACTTCCAAAAGATGGAATAGTCTACCAGCACACGTATTCCCTCCGACCTATGACATAGGTTCCTTCAAACGAGCCGTGAAGAGGCACTTTGTGGGCCGGCAGAGTGAGGGTGACTGATGCTACGTCTCTTACGCTGCACCAGTTGTCCTCGCGCCTGGACTTCATTTCCACCTAACATCAGGTGGAGTGGGGTCATTTGCCGGGCTTAGTATAAAAAAAAAATCGAAAGTGTTTAACTTAATGTGGCGAATGCCTCAACGCTGGTGTTCTCTGTTACGATCCGGCCCCATTCAGCACAATACAATGCAATGTATACAATGTTGTCATCTATGTTGATTGTATAAAATATGTTAGAAATATACATAACATAAATACATACATGTAATCATGACTATAATCCCAGAAGGGTTAGTCAGAGACTAGGCAATGAGGACAGCAAAAGCAGTCCTCTACCATAGTCTACTTTTCACCAAATAGCGACTGCGACTCAGCGTGACAGGTGGTGAGCCCATCGCCGCTCTATACTGTTGGATTAATGTGCAGTCTTTAGTCCGTTAGTCGCCTTTTACGACACTTAAGGGAAGAGAGGGAGTGGTAGTATTCATTCACCGCTACGGGACACGTTTATATACATAACATACTCAAGACTATTATCCCCAAAACTTTAGTCAGAGACTCAGAGACTAGGCAACGAGGACCGCAGCAGAGCACTGCCACAGTCCACGTTTCTGTCTGTCAGTCTACTTCACACATTTTGTACAAAATATCTACGAGTTATTTAAAAAAAAGCCGTGTCGCCTAGCGGTGAAAGAATACTACGGACTTCTTGACGGGAAAGTGAAGCGTCATGTCTGCAGTTTTGTATTATTTTCTATAATTAGTGTTTTGTCGAATATTAATGTGAAATAACGGTGGATTATTTACTGTTAAGTGTTCGTGAACGTGCATGAGTGTTGGCAAATAAAACAAAACAGTGCAACATTACTTTTAAAATTCTCCCAAGAAGTCCGTGTAAGACCTCAATAAAGTCCCACAGCTTTATTCAGTCTCTATGGGTTTGGGGGAAAACAATTTACCATTAAACGTCCATTATCACTCATTATCATCCACTTAATTTAAAGAAAATAATAATTGTTTACTATTAAAAACTTGACACTGGCTAAATGTGCTGATCGAACGAAGCCATTATTTAAGAGAAAAAAAAGAAAGAATACTACGTAGCACCCCCTCTCTTTCCTTTTGTGTCGTAAAAGGCGACTAACGGACTAAAGACTGCACATACATCTAACAGCATAGAACGGCAATGGGCTCACCAGTCACCACCTGTCACGCTGAGCACGTGCAGTCGCTATTTGCTGAAAAGTGGACTATGGCAGAGGACTGCTTTTGCGGTCCTCATTGCCTAGTCTCTGACTAACCCTTCGGGGATAATAGTCGTGATTATATGTATGTAAGGTATGTATGTTATTTTAAAAAAAACGTATCCTTTACCGATTTTTCTATTAGTGAAAACCGCGTAAAAATCCATTGCGTGATTTAAAAGGAGAAAGCGACCACAGACACAGGAAAATGGCGACTTTTCTACTTTATAATATGAAATGAAATGAAATTATTTATTTGCGTACGAATAGGGTACATGAGGAGATGTTGTGAAAGGAGAATGACCCAACCAGCCTATTCGATGTCTATTGCGTCTTAATCATTCATATATTAAAATTATTCTCTTAAATTATAATGATTACTGTTGAAAAAGGTTTTCTATAGAACGCCGCGTTAAGAGTTGCTGAACTGTAGTACTGATAGTCAACATACGATAATGGACTAAGTCTATTCTATGATCTAAAAACTTGTTTTATTCCAAATATCGTTTTCTTAAAGTAGGATCAGTAAGTAAATAGGTAGATACTTAAGCATTTAAATAATTTCATATACATATGTCATATCATAACCTAAAAATACCTAATAAGTCTTACGCTAAAAATGAAGATAGCTTCAAACTCCCGCATGATATTGTAATGTATTTTTTTCTTCTTTATTCAGAGCATTGCTGCTATTGATTACTACTTATTTCATTAAAGCGCTGTGTTACGCTAGCTAGCTAAAACACTAAGCCTAACTCCCATAGTAAACAGGTCATTCTCCTTCTTACGCTCATCCCATTTAGCCAACCAACGTAGCATGCAAAAATAGGTACATTAAAATAAAAAATTAAATACAATGCAATTAAAATTAAATACAATACAATAAAAGTAAAATTAAAATAAATGCTGCCCTTTAAAATTTCACTTTCTATCCAGCCTGGAAGAAATTGCTTTTTTGCGATAAGGCCGCCAATTGTATGTTACTTTGTGTTTGTCCTTTTGTTATTAATTTGGTGTACAATAAAGAATATTTTATCTTATCTTTTTTTTAAAATTAAATACTACATAAATGGAAATAATCTAAAACAAATAAATTAATAAAATAAAAACACAATTAACCAAAAGGAGTCACTTTGAGGCTGTATGGTGCAGCTCCTCTGCCTTGTTTGTTCAAAGTTACAATACGCTGACAAACAAAAAACTAATGGTTTTTTATTCATAAATAATATGTAATGATAATGGTATATTGTGTCCAGGTCACCACATCGGCGAGCGCGCGCACGTGGTGGAGCGTGCTCATAACTTGTACTCTGGCGAGGCGGAGGAGTGCCAGGAGTACATCAACATTGAGGAGGAGGAGGCAGAGGACTTCGACAGGTACTTTGATACTTTTAATCAAATTCGTAGCAATGCATGTATGTCAGGCGGTTACAGAAGACCAGCTACGTAGTGTCATTTATTTATGAATGTACTTACGGCCGGTTTACTGTCCTACTGCAGAGGAAAGCCACATGAGTAAAGAAACGGAACAAAGACAAAGCTTCATACAACCGCGCTGTCGCGAGTAAACTACTACAAGCATACGGCGCGCACACATGCGCCGTAAGTGTCAACTAGCCGCTACGTCGCGTACGCGCTGCCACTGGATAAAACCAGTTTATTACAGTATTTACGCTCGCTCGGCCAGTGGACAACGGAGAGATTCGCGACGGCGCAGTTGTATGTAGCTTTGTCTCTGTTCCGTTTCTTTACTATGTGGCAAAGCCCTCCAACATTAAAATCAAGCCATCGCTGCAATCGATGAGTATTGACTTAAGAGGAAATACTTCGTCGAAGTGGCATGCAAAATTCTCATACAAAACACAGAAAAACGACTTTTCGTAGTCCCTTGTTTCCTCCTTCAGAACTGGACCAATTTTTATAACTTTTTCAGCATCGGTTAAAGAAAGATTTTCTATGTCTGTATGTTTGATTTTTTTTTAAACCAGCCACTTAATGTTTCTGAAGACGCCTTAAAACGGAGTGATTTCGCTAAATTTTGAAGGCTTCTGGATAATAAATAAATGGCTTAATGCAAAAAAATCAAACATACAGACATAGAAGAAAATGTATTTCTTTAACCGATGTTAAAAAGTAATAAAATTTGGTCCAGTTATGAAGAAGGAAACAGGGGACAACGAAACGTCGTTTTTCTGTGTTTTGTATGAGAATTTTTCATGCCACTTCCATGTAGTGTTTCCTCTTAATCGCTATGCTTCCCTAATGCGGGTTAGTGAACACAAACCCGGCCTTTGCATTAAATAATCAGAATACACACTTGCCTCGAGTTGGGAGTTGAACCCGGGAACTTCGGATATCGAGCTGCGTGATAGACCACTCGTGCACCGAGGCGGTTTATTTATAAAAAGAATATACACTTAAACTTTCGCGTTTCATTATGCCCGACGTCAGTCCACCCGTGACCACGGCAGGTGCAACTCGGTCGAAACGTCGGGTATAAAAGGTACGCGTAGAATGCCTTTACTAAGTAGTTTTGCATTAAATCCCGTCTTAATATGTGTGCAAAAAGAATATATTTGTCCTTTTTGTACAGCGTAGTAATGCTATACAAGGTAAATAGTAGTTGCAGTTAAGTAAGTTGTAAGTTTAGTTTAGTTACTAGACTGATTATGATATATTATGTTCCGAAAAGAGGAATTTATTCCTGTTCACATTGCTTAATAAAATTTTAATGATACTTACACTGAAAATTTAACCACCACCTCGAACCACAAACAGATAATGTTGTGGTGACACACTTGTTATCTATCATGAACTTTGTTAAAACTGTACCTTTTGTTGTGCTGGTAAGGACTGGCACTTCCACCTTTCCTATCCATTCTACATAAATTGCGTTGTTTTAACGACTGTGATGCTTATTAATAGAATACTACTTACCCCTTTCTCTTCCCTTGAGTGTTGTAAAAGGCGACTAACGGAATGAAGACTGCACATATTAGTAGAGGATCCGAGTATACAACGACCTTCACCGAGCGGTTAATGGATGAAAAGTATTTTATATCAAATTTAATGTGTTAAAATAGTAGATTGTTATACAAGGGGCTAAAATGACGCATTATATACGAGGTAGTTTTACTCCCGAGCTTTAGCGAGGGAGTAAATAGAAACCGAGTTTTAATGGGTTTTTAGCGCCGTGTGTTACACTCTGCTTTTCACTACGAATGCGAGAAAATAAAACAATCTAATACAATGTGAATTGGTTTATTTTATTAAAAATTAACCCGTTAGTTGCTTTAACGACACCCAAGGGAAGGGAAGAGTTGGTAGTATTATTTTGATGAGCCCATCGCCGCTCTATTCTGTTGGATAGTAGGTATGTGCAGTCTTTCCATCTCTTTCCTTGGGTTTTGTAAAAGGCGACTAACGGACTAATGACTGCACATACATCCAACAGCATAGAGCGGCGATGGGCTCATCAAAATAATACTACCAACCCCTCTCTTCCCTCTGGTGTCGTAAAAGGCGACTAACAGGCTAAAGACTGCACATACATCCACCAGTATAGAGCAACTATGGGCTCATCAAAATAATACTACCAACCCCTCACTTTTCTTCGATGTCGAAAAAGGGGACTAACTGACTAAAGACTGCACATACATCCAACAGTATAGAGCGACGATGGGCTCATCAAAATAATACTACCAACCCCTCACTTTTCTTCGGTGTCGTAAAAGGCGACTAATGGACTAAAGACTTCACATACATCCAACAGCATAGAGCGGCGATGGGCTCATCAAAATAATACTACCAACCCCTCTCTTCCCTTGGGTCTCGTAAAAGGCGACTAATGGACTAAAGACTGCACATACATACAACAGCATAGAGCGGCGATGGGCTCATCAAAATAATACTACCAACCCCTCTCTTCCCTTGGGTGTCGTAAAAGCGACTAACGGGCTAAAGGCTCACCACCTAAGCACATGTGCAGACTGTGCAGTTTTTTCTTGCTGAAGCGTGGTCTGTGTTGTCCATAGATTCAAATGATTACTAATTTTACCATAAACTTTAATAATAACTATCTCAAAAAGTTGTTGATCTACATAAGTAAACAGTAATAAGTCGAGTCTTTATTCGTGATTATTCTACATAAGACTAAATACTTTTTCGTTTTTGTAGGCTCCTTGTCATGTGACAGACAAAAATTTTAAAAAAAATTACTTTTTCCCCTAGGGCAAGAAAAGCTATTTTAGCCCCGCTCTAGAACGCTACAATGACGGTCTTTTTGAGCAAGAGGAGTGAAAAATATATTGCGAGTGGGTTGGCTGAAAAGTTTCAGTCCAGTATATGATTAATTAAATATTTAAAAATATATTTTTTTAAATACCTATTGCACTTGTTTCGATAAAAGAAAAATAAATACGTACCAATCGAAAGTATGAAGCCTATAGAATATGCAAACATTAGGTTGACTATTTTTTTCCTGTCATAACATTGGGTAGGCAGGTGTAAACAGGCAAGTCAATATTAGTAATTTGCAACCGTCTGGTTAAATAAATAAAATTTATGTTTATATAAATATAAGCTCATTACAAACACACACACACCAAACCAGTGCAATGAAAAAAAAAATTTTTTTTTTTAATATTAAATTAATCATTAATGGTACTGGACTGAAATTTTTCAGCCAACCCACTCGCGATATATTATTAAGCATATTAAATTTGATATAAAATACTTTTCATCCATTAACCTTCCCGGTGAAGGTCGTTCTATACTCGGATCTTATTCTATATATCCAACAGCATAGAGCGCTCGGGCCTCGGGCTCATCACCTATTTATTACGTTAAGCACTTGTGTAGTTGTAATTTAGTGAAACGCGGACTATGGCAGTGGACTGCTTCTGCGGTCCTCATTGCCTAGTCTCTGACTAACCATTTGGGGATAATAGTCAATAACCTATGTACCTATGTATGTATTACTCGCCGTCGGTCGCCCACGTAATTAGCTACTTGATAGTTCTCGGAAAAGTATTTTAAAAATTACAAACGCTTATTTTATAACTATTACAATACTTTTTTTTCTCGACAATGCTTTATTTAATAGAAAAAAAAAACATATTATTCGTCATTAATTTCAAATTTCGCACGAAAACGGTTGGTCACGTGACTTTTTGCCCTGTGACGTCACATTTCATTAAACCAACAAATTTTATCTTGAATTCTGACAGATAGTTTTTGTTTGTTTTGTGAAATGTGACGTCACACGAAGCTCAATCATGGCCGCCCGTGTTTCGGGTCTTGTGATCCACAGATCAAAAATCGCAAATTTATCTTGTAAAAATAAAATATTTACATTATTGTTTCATTATAAACTACCATATCCGACATATTTCATATTTTATTGTTACAACTGTCAAATAGCCAATTAGCGTTGCGGTATGGTATGTAAACAGTTCGTAAACGTATCACCCCGGTGTATTGTAGGGAGTTCCAGATGAAGGCAGGCTCTGCGGGAAGCCGGGCGCGGCTCGCGATCGCCGCGCCGCCCGCGCTCGCGGCGCCGCTCGCCATCACGGCGCCGCCGCCCGCTCACACTGCGCACCCGCACCAAAAGTCAGTATACGATGTCTCAGTATACATCAGAACATTTAATCACATTATAAAAACTAGATAGACAGTCCAATATATGACTTAAACGTGTACTTGACGTAATATGTGTTTTGGCAGATTAGTAATTTTTGAAGGAGCACTTCGTCACAGTATATATATATATATAAGCTAAAGCAGTAAAGAAACTACGTACAAACGTTCGAAACGACGCACGCTCACAGACGCACGTCTAAACAAGGCACCTAAGCGGACATCGCAGTGCTGTCAGTCGCGAGTGCCGCGTCGAGTTCTATAGGTAGTGCCAAACTTCTAGTTCGCTCTGAAGTTGCGACGCGCAGGTGTACAGTTAGCAACATTATAATTAGAGCTTTATAATATTTATTCAATAACACATCAAGATAATTTATAAATTAGGCGTTATATTTATTTTTTAATACCTAAAATTAACCAGGATAAATTAATAGCAACAATTAAATTATAATTTAATTTATATATATTATATATCATTTTAACCCGTGGAGCGCTCGACGCCTAGGAAAAAAAAGCGCCTCAAGCGCTCCGCTATATTACAATGTTTTTTTTTTTTTGGTTTATCTTCAGAAATAACCTAATTACATAATTCCTGTATAATGTATCCATAAGTGTTATGTATCAATGTAATCTGCATGAAATTTCCTATCGAAATATCATAAGCTTAGTAAAAAAATAAACTTACATGAGGGTCTGAGGTGATGATTGAATTATGATGAATGTTATCTTCGCAGCGTACCTACACTTTCACACCTCAATACACATATTTCCCATACACTTTCACTCAAAACAACACTAACACCACAAAGTTCACTTATTCAAGTATTCACATTTAAAATTTCAGGCTTTGAAGTCACATATTAACTTAGTTATTCACAATAATATGCACCGCATAGGCAAATACCTAACAGCGGCCATCACCGAACTGAGTCCGCGAAATCTCGTTTTTTCGTTGTTTTCATTGTTATTAGTTACATTAGTTATTTGGTAATGAAATGTTATTTTATCAATAACTGTTTATGTAATCGACAAACTTACAAACTATTATTTATATTTCTTACTGAGGAAAAAACCTACTCGCCATACACGCTTACGAAAAAATCACACTTCAAAAGTTCATGACTTTTTTTTACAAAGATAAACACTGATTCCATAATAACCATTATTTTACCACAATCTACACTCTTTTCCAAGTAATTAAATATATACTTTATATAAGATTACTCGCCGTTTTCGTCGAGAATTCATTTTTACCTACCTACTACAAAGTGAGTGACGCAACAACTGACAAAAAAACGTTCGACTTTTTATATAATTTTTCTGACTTCCGTTCCAAATTGTAGTCAAATGGTTCCTAAATAAAAGTTACTCCATACAAACCAAATAATAATTCAAGCTAAACGGAAACACCGCTAGTACCAATCGAAAAGCTAAAATTTGAACGCCAGTGGCGCGCTGTAAATCTGTTCTACCTTAAGAACACTTTGCGCACGTGCAAGAAAAAAAACATGTATCAAACCTGAGTACGTTTGACGCTCGACGGGTTAATAAGCTGTGGAAGCTGTGTTTTTCCTTATCGGGAGTACGGAAAACTGTCCAAAGATCCGACTTATTTTGCTTCTTTATTAATTCTGCGCACCGTCCATAGTCCATACTGAATCAAAGTAGCAGCCGAAGTTCTTTTTTGTGCATGTTTAAGGTCAATTTGTATACCTTTGTCAGCTTCATTCTTCATAAACTCCGATACGTATTTTTTCTAGCTTGCCAACGTAAAACTATAATTATTATATAATAATAATTACGTCTAGCCTTTCAAAAACAAAACAGTACCTACTACAATAACAGTAACAAAAAAACATAAATTGACAATTTAAAACAGTAACGTAACATCAAACAATAACAAACACCGAATAACGCGACGCGACCAAAAAAAATATACTCGTGACTGTACTTTACACTGCTAAACCAAAACAAACGAATACACATGGCGAGCGCGTTACAGCGCAGCGGTGGGCGGGGGTGTGCCCCGCCCTCTAACCGCTTACGTCCCGCTGATACCCATATTGTGCTACTGCGACGCGAATCGCCTCGTGTTCACAGCGAGCTAGATGTTTGGCGCGGGTTATACCACCGGATGATTTTGTTCAATATGTCGAGAAAATGGACGAATGTTTTCGCTGTTGTTTTCAAAGAAAACACATTAATTGTAAAGTAGCTTTATTAATTTACAAAGTAGACAAAATCAATTTTATAGTGCCGTGTCCATGTTTTCCGACAATTTATTTAATTTATTAGAATGAGATTTTTTTACACTATATTTAATAATAAAGCTTTTAGAACATGTCGTAGCAGGCGAAAGTATTTTTCAGCGAGTAATTTATATTAACTAACGAAGAATTATTAAGACTTCTTAAAATGTTATACATTTTTTAATTACACAATTTTGTTTGTAAACTAGTCCATTCATTCGATTATTTGATCATTATAGCACCCAATAAACGTTTTAATAAATAATAAAAAATGCCTTTTAATTTTATAAATATTAAGAGTGACAACCCTAATGCTTTAATGAAGAGTAGCTAGTTATCTCAAAAAAGGCCTAACTAGCTGAGATACAGCGCTAACTAAACTAAAACTTTTTCAATTTACAAAAATAAGAGGGCAAACCTTACGCTCGATTGGTGCGTAGGTATTTATCTCAACAATAAAGACCTAGTTTCGGTACTGCTTTAGCTTTTATATATAAGGCGTTTGCTAGAAACCGCAAGAAACTTCAATGGCTGGTCAGGTCAAGTGTTTTAAACATGACAAAAATGATAAAAAATAAATTCGTGCTTTTTCATTTTTAATTAAATAATTCATTTTGTGAATTTAAATAGTCTTTGAGTATCTAATTTATTTTAAAGCAAGAAAAATAAAATGAAAATCAATTAAAACAAACGATTATTTACAACCTGCCTGTTGACCCGTCCGCGTAAGCCGGGCGTTAAGTACCTACGTTAGTCTGCAATGAGACCCCATTTACGTGTGTATTTTTATTATGTTATTGCTTTAAAATAAATTAGGTACTTACTCAAAGACTATGTAATTAAAATTCGCAAAATAAATTATTTAATTAAAAATGAAAAAATACGAATTTTATTTTTGTTATTTTTGTCATGTCTAAAACACTTGACCTGACCAGACCTTAAAGTTTCTTGCGCTCTCTAGCAGTCGCCTATGCTGTGATTTCGTTGTGTTGACGCTTAGCTCGCAAGCTACTGTACGAAATGCGTACCTATATGCGTAGGCGGGCAATTCGTCGATCTACTGGCGATGGCCGGCAGTGGTCCAACATACGCCAATGTGTACTGGGGCCTTAAACATCTGGCTAGGTAGGTACTCATTTTGTGCGCACTTTTTGAGAGCTTGTGCTGAGAGATTGTGCAACTAGTTTTTATAATGTGATCGAAGATTAGTACACGAAAATTTCCTAATTCTTTTTTTATTTTTTATTAGTTGATAGAAAACAAACGGTCTTTCATTTCACAAATGCAACACACAAAGTTAACAATAAACAGACCTATAGTTTCCTTAATTAACTATATTATTATAGCTTACTTTGATATATATTATTATTCTTAAGTTTTGTTATAATTTCCCAGTAGCCCTGGAATATGTTGCCGTTCAAAAGCAAGAGCCCATAAGGCGGCATGCATATACGCCGTAGTACACTACTATGTTCCAATTAGACAGTTTTGTTAGAAATTTCCGCTAGCGTTGGAATATTATGGGGCTATTTAAATCAAAAGGGCCCGTATGGCTTGCATACATACGCCGTTTTTTAATCTTTCTATTTAATTATGTCCTCGTCGCCTTTTGATTTGAACGACCTCATTGATTGTCAGAGTCAAAGTATTTATTTGATGTAACATAAGTTTACTTGAGTTCTTAACTTAATCTAATTACTAAATACCTAAAATAATATTGTTACGACGTTAACTAATACGTGTTACTATCAACAATAGATTCTAAAGCTTTATGGTGTGCAAACAAAAATCGAAAACGTTTGATCTACCGCCTAGCGAAATTAGTTTGGGCGACCGCCGGCCGTGCAGTATATAGTATTTAAAATAATCGCCTAAACCAAATTCTTTGAATCTGCAAATCCTCAAAACTGCTTTGAATGATATTGTTGTAAGTATTTATTTATGCTTACAGAAAAGTAGAAGCGCACATGTGTGTACTTGTTTATTTTATTTTATTTACATAGAATCATGATTGAAGTAGACATTTGCATGTTTGTGTGTTATCAATCAGTTATATTAAGAATATCCTTCTGGTACCATATTAGTAGCTTTTTATTTTATTTTGATTATTTATTCAGGAGTTGGTTACACGGAGTTCACGTTGTTAAACTTTTTTTGAACTAATCATTAACGCCATAGTTTTTAATCTCTTTGCACATAATTTGCTTATAAGCAAGCCAGGGTTGTTTAGCTACAGTTTTTATTCATGTGAAACAAATAATAATTCACCTACTTCCTTGTAGAAAGGCTTGTAATGTAATCATTATTCACTCTATGCCAACGCTTGAGTCTATTATAATGACTACTGAACACAAGCGTATGCAGTAGTTGCTTAAGGAGTTGAGAAAAAGTAAGGAAATAGGATTTTCGCAAGAGATTTCCATGAGTCGACGGGCTACAGCGAGAGGGAGACCAATGCAGGCCTCACTAAGATAAGATAAGAAGGAAATTCGATAGTAGACATATACAAAAAACTATATTGTTTCTTTACGACGATCATGAAATGTTTTTAAGAGAACGAAAAACTAACTAAACTAAAGAATAAAACCTGTAAGAGTATTTCAATTAGAGCCTGGGTTCCGAACCTGGGGGTAATTACCTCCGCGGGAGTAAAATAGTTAATTTGCGGGATAATAAAGCGTAGGAAAAATTTTGTGGTTTAGAATTTATCTGCAGTAATAGATTCACTTGAGTAATATTTTCTAAACATAGATAGGTAATCGTCAGTCCAACTCTTGGATATTAGGATCATTTTCTGCAAGCTTTTTTACGGAAGGGTAAAATCAGTTTCCCTAATAGAAAGAAAGACATCAACACATTAAAACAGAAAATTATAAACAAACTAACATAAATAATAGATCATAGGGGGTACCAAGATTAAAAAGGTAAAAAACCACTAAATTAGAGGGATAAGCAAAATGAAGTTTAGTTACATCACCGCTTCTTTGGCATCAGACATCATTGCTTCAGTAGCACGATTGTTTAGAAGATTGCGTTTTATACTTGTGTGTACTCTCTAAGAAAGTATTGAGTACTTTAAATATAAATAATTGTAGATATCTTGACTTTACAAATTAATAAATAATCACTGACATAGCAATTTTGCAATAATTATTATGACATTATGACATGACTTAGCTGCGTTAAATCTGTTGTCGTTTATTGTTATAAGCGAAAGCGCATGGTACTTATTAGAATGATATTATTTTGTTAATAGCTAAAAGCGAAACATTTGGTTCTTCACACTTAATTAAAGTTGTTTCATTTTATGAAATTTCACTTGTGTCGTTAGTTGGAAATAATCTGTAAAGGATGTTATTAATTAATTCTGACAGCCAGACGCACCATTACTAATTATGTACTTGTTACAAAAATGATACATTGTTCATTTGATTCGTATTCGCCGTTTACATTTTGTATAAATAAAAAAGTTAAACGGAATGCACCTTAATGTATGTACTTAATGATGTTTAAGTGAAATTATTCGCCGCAGGAGAGATAAAACAACTCGTTCTCTTAATCAATAAGAAATTCGTGTAACCAAACCTGTGTATGTAGTTAGAGCGCTTGGTATACGTATTGCAGTACAATTAGCGATGGCACGCGTCGGGCGTCGAACCTGCGACCGAGCACGCGTCGACCTCTCCGCCCGTCCGCCAGCCCCCTGACTTTGCCCTCCAGGTAAACGTTTAATTGTCGACAATACATCATTTTAAAAAATCAAACAAACCATCCATATCTTTCCATACTTTTAGACTTTATACTTACTACCGCCTAATACAACATTATAATAAAGTACCCTTAAACTTTCACGTTCCATTTTAAATAATATACGTCGTATATCATCCTAATATAGTTTTTTTTTTAACCTTTGGGCACCTAATTCATTTCATTAATTTTAAATATCAAGTTCGAAAACTTCAGTACTAACTAAATATTAATAACAAAGTACATTTGCAACACATAAGTTTTTCCCATTTTGCAAAAAAAAACAATGCTAATAGAATTTGCAACACGCATAAGTTTTACCCATTTCGCAAAAAAAAAGAATCCTAATAGAAATTTTGAAACTTCTCAATGTGCACCCTAAACCCACCGTAAATTAAGCAAGAAAGTTTTGAAATAACCCTACTCTTTTCTTTCAAATGAATAAGAAATCACAAAAATGAACCTTATTTTCTCCGAATAAGATTAAAAACCGGGTCGCGTAGCGGTGAAAGAATCCTACCACCCCCTCTCTTCCCTTGGGTGTCGTAAAAGGCGACTAACGGATACATCCAACAGCATAGAGCGGCTATGGGCCCACCACCTGTCACGCTGAGCACATGTGCAGTCGCTATTTGGTAAAAAGTGGACTATGGCAGAGGACTTTCGCGGTCCTCATTGCCTAGTCTCTGACTAACCCTTGGGGGATAATAGTCGTGGTTATGTGTAAGATTGAAAACAAACTTGTGCTCGGTCTGTTAAAGGGTTAAGGAGTGGATCGCTCAGTCCATTTAAGGATTCAATTCTAACTTGAATAAAAAATCAGAACGTTTTGTAAAAAATCTTTTTTTTATCATTGGTTGGTCGAAGGTGCCAGTTCAAATAAAAATAGAAAATAAAGAGTAGGATTGTCCTTATTACCTGGGGCATCGTAAAATTTCATTATTACAACATTTTGCTCATATAACGAAATTCCAAATTTTAAAAGGAAGTGTCTAGCCTATCACCAGTGGTTATTTACTTAATAAAAATTAATATACTGCCACTAGTGGTAAGTTAAGAAAATTTCTATTAATGTTATTCTGCCGTAAGTTATTAGGTATTCCAATTTGTTCCTTAACGCAAGCTCATAAAGTTTAATTTCAAATATACATTATGGTAGCGTAGTGAAATAGTTCATTAGCGGCAGACTAACATAAAAAGCTATTCTGTCACAACTTATTTATTAATCATTGGAATATGTATTTTGTAATTTCGAGGTTATATTTTTTATTAGACAACAATAACAATACATGTGACATACAGGAGTAGGGCAGCTAGTATTTCTGTTATCTAATAATAAAAAATAACCTCGAAATTCAAGATTGCTCTTCGCGATTGTCTTAAATTTCTAACCTATCACGTGACCTACGGCAGTACATTAATTTTTATTAGATAACCGCTGGTGGCAGACTAGAGACACTTTGATTTTAAAATATGTTCTGGTTAGTTCCAGATACTGGAGGAGGCGTCACTACTATTAATTCTGTCGTAATATATATTTCTTACCGTTATTTGTCGTTATTATATCGCTGTACATACGTTTGCTACGAGTTTCGATTCAGCTATTACTATTGTTTGTGCTCAAAACATTTTTGTGGCTGTTTTTATTTTATTTTGGGCATGATGTAAAATTTCTTTCTCTTTTATTATGAGTTAGTTTTGGCTTTACTTGTGATGTTTAGCCGGCGCTGGTTTCATCGATTCTTATATAGATCATCTATCAGAATGGTTCTGCAAGAAAAACTTTTGCATAGGCCACCTCAAACATAAAAAACAAACAAACACAAAACAACATAAACATAATTTTTTTGCAGTTGTTAATAAAACTTTGTAGGTACATATTTTGGTTTTATGACAAGTTAGCAAAAGAACTTAAAATGCAAAGCGGTGCGGAAATAAGGCCAATACCGCATTCTGTAAACCAAAAAAAAATAAAACGGTACGTCATTTATAACTGTTTCACAATTTACCTAAGTAACCATTCACTTTCAAAATTAAAGACACAATTACATTTTTTGCATGTTTATTATCTATCAAGTACTTATAAAAACTTTTTGCATTGCCATCATTAAAATAAATTGTTATGCATGCATGATTAATTACTATTTTATTACAGTTTAAAATAATTGGATTATTATAATTTTGATATTTTGTCAAGAATGGATTTTTTGTACATACATTAGATAGATTCTAGTGTAACGACTGATGGATTGTCTGGGCCTTAAAAGAAAATCATATCTACACTTAAAAGATTACTTGAGATTTTTGTAAACTTTCTTGGCTCATCCAGAAATCAAATAATAATAAATTGCACAGCCAAGGGACTGGGGTTTTTGATTCCCTGATGGGGTACATATTGTGCTTGGTTTGGTTGGCAATAGGGCTTGTGCGCAACCCAGCATTCTTACCCAGTTTTCTAGTCAGTGCCCTTTTTAACTTCGGCCTTATCGTCACTTTCCATCAGGTGAGTTAAAGGTTCAATGCGGAGCTGTGGAGATATAGTTTAGTCCAATATAAATTTTTTATTCCATTGTCCATAATTTTTTTAGAATATACGGGGTGACTGGAAATTAGTGGCGGAGCCGTTAAGGGTAGGTAGTCTTGGGTTATTCCGACAGATATCACTATGAGACCTACCGTCCTTACTTAACCAAAAAATTGATGTTTTATCAGCCTTCAAAGTATTTTTTTTACATTTTCTGTTTTTTAAGTAGGAATATCTTGGAAAGGGTTAAGTAAGGACGGTAGGTCTCATAGTGATATATGTCGGAATAACCCTAGACTACCTCCCCTTAACGGCTCCGCCACTAATTTCCAGTCACCCTGTATATAATCTATAGATAGTAAGAATTAGTCAGCAACAAAAGACGCTGAACACTTTACTATGTCAAGATTATTGCCTGTTAAACTTAAAATAAAACTTTACAGTTTATAGGTTTTGAACAATATCATAATATATTTATTGACTGCTCGGTCACGACCACTGGCGGTTTGCTGTTTCTTACGTTATTTCTATAGAAAGTTATACCGTTTAGAGTAAAACTGCCGTAGAACACGCAATGAAACCGATTGCCGCGTCGCTAAAAGATTGTGCTCGTGACCGGGGCCTAAAAGGTCCCGACTGGGCTGCCCTCATTGGGTTTTTGACTTTATTACTTTTTGTTTACTGCTATTAGGCAACGGTCTTAAAACCTGCTACTTGTGCATAGAGAATAATCACAATTTACGTTAATGTTTTATATTTTAGCGTTTTATTAACGCTTAAATATACTTAAGTAAAATTTTATACACTGAAAAAAGACGACAACCTCAGGCGGGAATCGAACCACGCACCTTCCGCATTCCGGGCGGCTGCCTTAACCACTTGGCTACCGAGGTCTGGCTTTCAACCGTCGAAATTTGTCAGTGCTAGATGCTTATGTTTTTAGTCAACATTGCTTCATCAAATCTTAGAAGTTTTTCACCTCTGAGATCCGAAAGAAATATTTTACAAATATTTGAACATTCGGTTAAGATGAAGCTGCGTAGCGTAGCGAAAAACATAAGCATCAAGCACTGACAAATTTCGACGGTTGAAAGCCAGACCTCGGTAGCCAAGTGGTTAAGGCAGCCGCCCGGAATGCGGAAGGTGCGTGGTTCGATTCCCGCCTGAGGTTGTCGTCTTTTTTCAGTGTATAAAATTTCACAATTTACGTCTTGAAAATATATGTATAACTAAAGGCGTTACTTTGGTGCACTACAGAGCGTTATTTCTGAATTTGGTTCTAAATTAATTTAATTGAAGGAAAAACTTAATGAAGGCAGCACTGTCGTGCAGCGTGCTCTTAAATTTGTAAAGTGGTTTCCTTCCTTCGACGAAGCGTTAAAGTGTAAGCGACTTTCGTTGCTGACGTTATTACCTCCAGAGGCCCTACTCTCTGAGCGCATTCGGGACTTCGTCTGCCCTTAATCCGTCGTGCACGCATAAGTGCATGTACTGCGCCAATCGCTATAGTCAACGCAGACTCGTGACAGACGGTGCAAGAAAACGTGCGAATGAGACAGCGCACATCATGTGCTCTCTCGCACTTACACTGTTTATAGGTGACGTCACAAAGACGTAGTGATGCGCGTTGTGTGTATACTATTTTATATACCAGTTTATCGATAATTAGTTTTAAGTGGGTTATTTTAAATGTGACAAATGTAATTGATTGTTTTGTTTATTATTAGTATTCATTTAATATTCTTACAAAAAATATTTGAGACTAATCGTCTTTATCGTCGTCGGTGTCGTTAATGTCAACATGTATTTTGACTTTGTCTTTACGTAATGTGTAAATTTGTCATAGTTTAATAACTATAATGAGGTGATTTGTAAATATTTGTCGATAACTCACAAACAATGCTTTTTATCGACAATCCTGTAAATTTTCAAGTACGCATCTCTGTTACAATAGTGATTTATGGCACCGTCTGCCAAGAGTCTGCGTTGAGTATAGTAAAAAAAAACAACAGCGCGCGTGCATTGTACAGACGCCAGCACTTCTCCCTACCACAAAATGTCTTTCTTCAACACATTTGGAACTTTATTGCTTGGGATATAAGGAACAATATCGATTGGAGAAAGGAGAACCGGCACTTTCCATAGAAAAAATGCTAAACTTGTATACAATAGAATTTGGTCATAAAGTAACGCTAATATTATTTGCTACCTAAACCAAGTTTTGTCTTGTTTTTATCGAATCGCGGATAAGAGTTATTTAATTATTAATATTTTTTTAATATGGTTACACTGAGTCTTCAAAAGGCAGACATGTTACTTTAAAAATGTCTAACGTGGATGCATTAACCATTGCTTTTAAAAAAGTAAAACTTCCACAATGCCGTCACGTCATGTTTAATTTGACAGCTAGCGGCTGTACAACTGTCATTAGATATTGCCAGATTATGAATTACAGATTAAAAAAGTATACAACTTAAGCATAAAACGCCGAGTCTCCTTTGACAATTTTGCATAAGTTGATCGGCAGGCGTGTGTACAACGAATTACGGGCTAACGGAGTTTCGGATGCGATGTGTGACCGTCGTTTCGTTTGCCAGCAGCCGTGTGCGCGAACTGTACAGTAGCGCGCACCCCGCCCGCTCGCGCCACCGCCACCACAAGCACCGCTCATCGCCCAGCGACAACTGAACGACCACAACGCCCGCCCACACTCGCGCCGCACCTCACTCCCGCAGAGTATTATAAAACAAGGTTGGCAATGCTTTAAAACAATGAGGAAGATACGGTACCCCCCAGCAGCAATTGAACATCCGCCCACACTCGCACCACACCTCACGCCCGCAGAGTATTGTAAACTTCGATCAACAATACAACCCGATGTCAAGTCGGTGCTAAAAATATGTCTCTGTAAATAACAGCCCACTTGAGAAGTGGCTCTTATTTTTTCGCAAGGCAGGAAAAAGTACTTTATTTGTTGTCTTATAAGGTTGATTTCACCACTAAATGTTATTGAAGTCTTTTCATTTTTAAGTGACAGGAGTAAGCTCGTTGTTTGTGACGAATGATCGTAAGTATAAGATAATACTTAGAAGATTTGAGACTTTATAACTGGGTGCCATGGTTGTAATTAGGTTGAACTTAAAACTGTTTTATAACTTTTGCCTCAGTTCGTTAGTAAAGAAAAAGTATTTATTCACTATGTAGCTGGTATTGTTGATCGAAGATTGTAAAACATAAGGTTCGCATTATGTGAGAGGCCCAAACTTGCCGTATGCCTAACACATAAATTGAATGCCGATGGGCCGTTTATTTAAAATTGTATAACTTGGTTCATCTGGCTCGCTCATATAACGTTGTCATGGGAACCGCCTGACGTTTTTCAACAAACAGGTTTAACTTTTTTGGAATATGGTTACTCTGCGGCACAGGCAATGAGTGCTGGCACGTCTACTGACACCGTAATACGAGATTCAATATCATTAGCGTTGATTTGGCATTATCATAGATGCAGGAATTTAATAGTAACTGTGTCCAAAGCGCGACTTTTTCATATCCGGTGACTGCATTTTGTATGGGGTAGGACACAAAATACTTCCACTAAAGATGGATGGAAAACGGTCACTGCAGCTTATCATACTATGCGTTTGATATCCCAAAGACCACACGTGGGAACTACATTAAAACTACATGTAATATGTGCAATTTGTATAGAGTTGATTTTGCCATGATATCACGTTTATTGTAACAAAACTCGTGTTAGGGTTCTAGATGACCTTTGTACTCTAGTTCAATAATTTTACGGGATTACAAAAATCGAAGTAGATTAACTTCGTATGGTTGTTTCGTCATACGCAGCTGTGCAGAAAGCCGCCGAAGTTCGATTCGTCGATTATTGTAATAACACCCCGATTTGTGTTCGAATGCTACTGGCTGACAAGATAATGTGGTCTCACTAATAAATTAATATTGTGACAGACGGCAGAAGTGAATGCAATTCTTTAACAAATTTTATTACCATTCAGTCCAGCCTTGTCTTGCTTCCAATTTTAAGAACCTGTGATATGCATTGTCGACAAACTGGAAAAACGGAGGCCAGAATATTTTATGATTGATTTATAATATGAAATGACGGTCGGAAATATTAGTAAATTTTAATGTAATAACAACAGCAACTAGATTACTTTGGATTTGATTGCTTATTTATATTTTATTTTGTTATCTTAAGTGTCATCATGGCCTTAACCGTGGACTAAAGGGAACATCATTACAATGTTATTTATCTTGTCTGAGCACTAACTTAAAGTTTGTGAGTAATCACAATAATGAAGTGTCGAAGACAAATAGTATTTTGTGTACCTGTGTCGTATGTAGCTTATTTTGATTCTACATTGCCACATTAGACTACCAGATATTAGCAGTATAGTTACACTAAAATATTATATTTTTTCTATAATTTATTTTTTTGTAATTACTGAATAACACCATCATCAATCTATTGTATAAATGAAATTGTTTATTTCCTATAGTTAGCTAGCTATTTCCGATAATAGTATTGCCGTAAAAATATATAAAAATATAATAATTATATATTAAAATATATTATATATCAATATATCGATAAAGTTTAACAGTTTTATGTAGGTAGACCTGCAGGCGTGTGTACTTTAGCTACGTTTGACTATAAAGTCGTATATTTTTTTATGTCGATCCTATTGTTTTAAAGTTTACGATTAACATTCTTATTATCCGTTGATGTTTCCGACCGTACTTGATAATTTCCAGATTTTCACGTAGTGCATGCGTTATACACTCTCAATTTTTATTCGTTTTAATGAAATTAAGGGTGAGTTCCACCCATGAACTGAAAACTTTCTCCAAGAAACATATTTGCAAAAATGACAGAAAAATTTCGACCTTCCATACGAACCTGTCCGATCAGCTGACGACAATAGTATTTCATTTCATTAAAACAATAAAAAATGAGGGTGTATTATGATACTGGTATCACAGAATAACTAATAGTACTACCGTATGTCGTATCTTAGTACTGGTACTGTGCAGTTTGGAAGGGGTAGCTAATGAACTGATAGGATTTAAATGCAATGTGTGATAGCGTCTGGGGGGCATTCAGACACATTACGTATGAGAAATTAATTTTGTTTCAGTGCCTGCAGTGTAGTAGGGGCTTTTCATTACGAGAGTTATTTTCAAATTAGTGTTTTCCTTAATTTTTTTTGATCTAAAAACTTAGCTCTCCATACATATTTGTGTGCTAATTATTATAGTGATTCGATATTTTTTAATCTTGGGAAAGTTGTTCAATGAAATCATGGGGCACTAATTAATTAGTACTTTAATAAAGCCTTTTAAAATGTGTAATGTTCGCCTCCCAGATTCTGGTGTGATTATGGATAGTTTATAATATTGTCATTCGAGTCTCTCTCTGCTTTTGTGAAGTTGCCAAAAGCAATTACAAGCATATAAATTATTGTAGAGTAATTAATTGTATTACTCGCTCTTGTATAGTAATTTTTCCTCCCGGTGAATCTATTTGTAACTATAATCTCCTGAAAGATAATGTATTTGTGGGATATAATTCACTTTGATTACTTTGCATATTTTAAATTCTGCTTATGCCTTTTGTATTCGGTGTATTAGAGTAATGATCGAGTTAAATATTATATGTCGATATAGCAGCTCTACACCGCAAAGCCTAACTTTCTATCACCGATAGACATCATCATTACAATATGTCGACATGAGAATGTCACTAAAAAGTGATTGAAACCATTGATGATAGAATTATTCTCGATTTGTGGAGTAGGCACCAATATTATTTATCAGTATTTTAATATTTAGTGTTTTAAACATTTATTATGACTACCGAATTATTAATAAAGATATTGATAATTTGAACCGCATAGTAAATTCGATATATATAGTGTCATCAATAGCTACATACAATATTGTACTGTTTTATCCACGATGATATGTACATTGTTACAATTGCGTAAACTTTATATGGTATATTACATATATCTTGAAATTTATGTTGTCGGTAGTGTAATGATTGTAAGCTGTGTAATAATAAGGATAACAATATAAAAATGTATGCTATTGCTCCAATTAACTGAGATCGTATGAAAAGTACACCGTATAATGTAGTATATCGCATAAAATAGTTATATGTTTAAATAAGTTCTCATAAGATTAAATAGGTACTTAGCCTCAGACAGCTACAAAGTAGGTCCTTACTGTTCCCACCTCAAACACCATAGTTTATTTTAGAGCGCGTATTATGCGCGGGTGCATATAGATTTGGCTAAAGAACTCATTGGCACATCGATGAAATTCAAAAAAGATTCCAATTTAAATGATTGTCATCATCATGATTGTAATATTGTTTATTTTCATGTTGTTCTTCCCATCAAATACAAATAATACTTTTAATGCGTCTCATAAGAAAATTATTAGCTAATATGAACTGTCAAGCATCTGATTGACTCAGACTTGGAATGTTTAGTTCCATATTATAGAATAATTAGTAGTATAGTGTTGGAAATGTTACATGGGAGAGTCCTTATATAATTTTTCCCGAATCACTCGTGAGACTTTCCAGTAAAATTTTTGGTGGATCGCTCCTATGTAACATTCTGCTGTATTTAAGTTAGTCAGTAGTACGGGTAGTACCAGCCCGACCTGATCCATTGTCTAACTCACGAGTAAGCGTTAATATTTATATCGTAGGCTATTATGTTATGTGTGTAGTAGTAAGTGTGTGTAAATTCTCGTCTCCATAGTTCCCGCGGTGAACGTGTAATATTCGACTGCACAAAACTTGAAAGGTGCTGGATGTGATCGCCCATTCCTTCAATAAAATATTGTTTCTCGGAAACATTTTGTTTTATTTATATAATAACAGGTTTCTTTTTCTCATAGCTGGGTAAATGTAAATGAGCCTATCAATTACATAGTCTGGTTTACGTTTATTCCTGGATGCCACTTTGTTGGCCACCTTGGTGCATGTATAAATTTGCGCTTATTCTGTGTTTCTATAAAGTTTAAAAATATATCAGGTGGTTTATAGAGAAGACCCCTGAGAGAAATGTGGATGAAGATTGCTACCTACTGATATATTAGGTTGTATTTGAAACGGGTTTGGACAACTCAAAGTGGCATCTGGGAATAAATCTTGTTTTTCTAAGGCTTAATAATTGCTAAAAAAATAATAAATGCTTGTAAATTTGTCAAATAATTATATATTAGAAAGTAATAAAATTCTGCAAATAATGGAATAATAAAAAGAATGTAATGAAAAGAAATAAATTTTAAAATAATTAGCCCCGTAACCGAAAATCAAATAATAATAATAATTATACCGATTATACAATTAATTGAAAAATATTATCATGCTAGATATACCATCTGACAACTAATCTACAAATTATATGACAAATAAGTAGGAATATATTTTTCATGGAACAGCATCCCTGCTGCTCTCTCCGGCGATGCCGTCCGCCATGTTGGCAGCCATTTTGTTTCGGGTGCCATTCCGCTTTGAATGTCAGAGGCTTAGGCGGCAGATCTCATCGTTGATTTTGAGCATCTGGCCGATGAAGGCCTCGTTGGACATCACCCTGGCGAGTTTGCAGATCACCTTGCGCAGTTCACCGTCATCGTAGTTCAATTGCGCGTTGCACAGTTCGATTTCCTCGGATATTGATTCTGGGATCTGTAAAAAACAAAAGTCATATTTTATATGTTCGTAGAAGAAAAAGTTTTTGTTTTAACACTACCTATTAGGAAGGGTTATCTAAATTGTGTCTTCAACCTCGTTACAACCAGTTACAGCGATAATTTATTAAGAAGTTTTCCCTTCACGGTATCGGAGCTAATGGTGTGGAATAGGGATATAGAATATCTAGCCACCGCTAGCCCCAGGACGTCTAAAACACCCCCAAACACCCTCGGGCTTGTTACTTCTAGCGGGTCGCGGCTGGGGTAAGCACCGCAGATTGCCTTCCAGACCCCAGCGGCATGTGAGGGGATAAAATAAAATGTTTACTAGAAAAAAATCAATCGGTCTCAGGAAAGCTCGAATGGGATTCGAACCCATGACCATATAGCATTGTGAATGCAAAATTTCAATAATAAAGGTATGTGAGGGGTTGTACCTACTCGTGCATGATGTTTTTGTAATGTGTTTTCCCAAGAAAAAAGGTATAAAAGTAAGAAAAGCCGACATTCGTCATCGTCAATCGCTTTGTGCGTTGAATCAGTGAAATGACTAACAACTACTCATACTACATATCGTAACATGTTATTACGACATTGATTATTTACAAATAGATTTTGTATAATGACACAACACGGTACCGTATCAACATAGACAAATAAGGTAATCGTCCTTGGTATCAACAAAGGGAAAACATAGCTTATGGCTTAGTACAATACAGTTAATCAACTTGAAATAATATAACAATAATTTTGATATTGATATTATCCGTGGTTCTAAATTGGTGGTTTGATGCAGCAATATTTTATTTTTATCTATTTTATTAGCTACACAAAACTGAATTACAGCGTTTAGATTTTTCAGCAATAAACATATATATTTACCTAGCCAGAAAACCTTTCTACGACTTATTGAAATAATCATATCATCAAATCATTCAGTTGACGCAATAAAGATACTGAAATTAGATTAATGTAGCTAATTTTTAGTAGCATCATTTAGATTCCAGTGGACTCTTTCTGGATAACTATACCGACGATAAACTTAGCTAACATTATATAGTACCTACTAGCTTTTTCCCGCGGCTCCGTTTGCGTTATTTTTTTGGGAAAATAATTTGCCCTAACCATCTTTAGAGACCTATCCGTCTCTATTCCAAAGGAGGAGATGTTCCATTCTCTATACATTGTCCACCCCACAAAATATAATTAATGTGTCATGATGAAAATTGAATTTCTGTATTGGTTTTTCTTTCTATTCTAAGAATCAACAGATTAGAAGTTATTGTTGTGATAGAGGGTTTAAAGATAAAAAAAATACTTATTTAGGTAATATTAATTCCTTGTAAGTAAACAATTTTTTTTACCCACCAACCCTGATTGGGCTAGCGTGGTGGGTTATGGCCCAATATGGGCACAGGCCTCCCACGTGCTATTGTCCACGTGGGAGGCCTGTGCCCAGCAGTGGGACGTTTATAGGCTGATGGTGATGATGAAACTTTTTTTGGATATTAATTGGATACGGGGTATTCATCGCGTCACGCGGACGATGTTGCGGTCGGGCCACTAGTGTAAAATATTAGTTAGATCGTCACTTACATTATCAGACTCCAAGAACGTACAGAATTTGTACTTGGCCTTCCTCTTTTCGCTGCCGTTGTCGAAGAACAGCGTGAACTGCGCGTCCTTGCACCAGGCCCCCACCGGGAAGTACAGGCCTGCTAGCAGGTGGCCCTTCTGGTCGCGCGACAGGAGACTCCTAAGGGAAAACAATAAGGTACTTAAGTCTCTGTGACTACATTTTTAGTATTTTCTCAACGTTATTCACTGGTTGCCAATTCGCCTTATGGAACTTTAAGAAAGTTCATCTTCTGCCAGAGCAGAAGAAGAATAAGACCAAAGATGAAAGGAAAGTTCTCCTGGATTTTTCGACCAATAAGGAACTGGCTTTAAATCTTGCGTCCAACTGATGCAGCATATAACTATGCTGCCAAGCGGATTTACATAAGGTTCTTCAACCGATGCGTGAAGTGGCACTTTGTGGGCCGGCAGAGTGAGGGTGACTGATGCTACGTCTCTTACGCTGCACCAGTTGTCCTCACGTCTAGACTACTTCCTTGTGACATCAGGTGGAGAGGTAATTTATGAAATGACCAAATTCTACCACCATCCAAACCAAGCACAATAGGCCTATCTATTCATTTGGGAGTCGAACTCGCACCTATGGGTCTGAAATCGCTGGTCATAACACTAGACGACAGGCGACTTATCATCTGCTGTCGCAAAGAGTCAGCAAGTCTCATCGACTAAGACAACTTTCTACAATCGATAAAAGCGTTTTCGTGAACCTACCTTCTAGCTAGCTTATGACGCAGCAGAGAGCTAAGGAGTTTGGTTTGCGATCTTGCCAGTTAAGCGACTTTCGCAATGCCGGGTGACCAAATGAAAAACATCTTGAGATCCTCCGTGCTTTGGAACTTCGAAACCCGTTGGTTCCGGCTGTTATCGAAGGATGGCAGTAGTGAAAACCCACCAACTCATTGGGCCAGCGTGGGTTATGTTCTAATCTCCCCATGTGTCGTCAAATTGGTTATTCGACATTGTAGCTAACAATAAAATAATTATGAAATATGTCGGATATGGTAGTTTATAATTTAACAATAATTATCGAATAATTTTTTACTTAATTATGATAGTTTCTAGACAGGACATTGAGATCAAAGATTTATTCCACAACTTAGCACTAAGTAGTGACAGGTCGCTCAGTTTGATGTCATGCGCTCATAGGCAGCCATTACACGGTCAATCCAGATCGCGATCCATGATCGTGATCAGTGATCGCGATCCAGATTGACTGTGTAACGTGTAGATTGACAGATCGCGATCCAGATCACAAAATATCTAGAAATTTTGAAATCTGGATCGCGATCCGAGATCACGCTCTACATTGAACGTGTAAACGCAGGATCGCGTCAGTCTACGCTACGCGCTATGCAAGATGGACGTCGGTGACACGCGCTTTCGCTCGCCGCTGTCGCCGGTCGAACTCAACTCGCCAAATTCACCTTCGCTTCCTCAAGTTAAAGAAGATTTTATTATAATATTTGAAACATTACCAGTATTGTGGAATTCCCAGCATCAGCACTACAAAAACGAATACAAACGAGATGTTGGATATAAAAAACTGCTAGATATATTTAAAAAATATATTTATTTATGGAGTTATCATTTGTAGTAACTCGTTAAAAGATTTTTCATCCATCCTGAAGTAGTTTTTGTATCTTTATTATTGAAATTTTGCATTCACAATGCTATATAAATATAGGATAAAATGTTTACTAGAAAAAAAATCACCCAGTCTCAGGAAGCTCGAATGGGATTCGAACCCACGACCTTTGGATTGCCGGTCCACTGCTCTAACCGCTGAGCTACCGAGACCCCAGAAGACTCGCTGAATTTTTCCTAGTAGTTTGATTTACGCTGCAAGCCAGCGGTATTACGTCACTGTGAAGTTCTACCCTCACAGTCGAAAACAATACTATTGCAAGTATTTAACATTCGATAAAGACGTAATTGCTTATACTTAAATATCTTTATTATTGAAATTTTGCATTCACAATGCTATATGAAAATAGGATAAAATGTTTACTGGAAAAAAATCAACCAGTCTCAGGAAGCTCGAATGGGATTCAAACCCACGACCTTTGGATTGCCGTTCCACTGCTCTAACCGCTGAGCTACCGAGACTCCAGAAGACTCGCTGAATATTTCCTATTAGGTAGTTGGATTTACACTGCAAGCCAGCGGTATTACAGCGGTGGACCGGCAATTCAAAGGTCGTGGGTTCGAATCCCATTCGAGCTTCCTGAGACTGGTTGATTTTTTTTCTAGTAAACATTTTCCTAGTTTTTATAATCATCATCTTCAGCAGTTAGTTGTATTTCTTTAAGAAGATTTAAATGGCTATACATTTCTCTTTTCTGTAACTACTGTTTAACCCAGCGCCTTTTTCGAATCCTTTTCTTTATAGTTAGGGCTAACACAAGGGATAATATAGTTTTAACTTTATGTAGATCCATGACAACACGTGTGATCACGCGGCGAAGGATCCGCGGACTGACGAAATTCAGATTGAATGTGTAATGTTGTAGCGCAATCCATCAATCTGTGATCGCGATCAGGCTGGCTAGATCGCGATCTGGATTGACCGTGTAATGGCTGCTCATCTAGTGCAGTCGTGTTTGTCAGTGAACAGAGTGACACCTACCGTGAGGTAGATGAAAGTTCTTCTAATTGTCATAGACATGAAATATTCTTAATATAAGGTTTTGCTTTTTAACGCTAGATGGCGTTACTTGACTAATAGCCGCTCTATTACTATTTTAATCTCTTTGTTTGTAGGTAAGCAAATATTTTACAAAATAAATTTGCGATTTTTTATCTGTGGATTTCAAGACCCGAAACACGGGCCATGATTGAGCTTCGTGTGACGTCACATTTCACAAAATAAACAAAAACTACAGTATCTGTCAGGTTTCAAGATAAAAATTTGTTTGTTTATGAAGTGTGACGTCACAGGGCAAAATGTCACGTGACCAACCGTTTTCGCGCGAAATTTGAAATTAATGAAGAAATTATATGTTTTTTTTTCGAGAAAAAAATATATGTTTGTAATTTTTAAAATACTTTTACGAGAACTGTCAAGTAGCCAATTGGGAAAGCCTGTGCCTAGCAGTGGGACGTTCATAAGGTGATGATGAACCTACTGAACTACTATCAGCCCGTGACCACGGTCGGCACAACTCGGCCGAAACATCGGGTATACAAGGTATGCGTAGGATTCCATTACTTAGTAGTACATACATACAAACATATGATCACGACTATTACCCCCGAAGGGTTAGTCGCAGACTAGGCAACGAGGACCACAAAAGCAAACCTCTGTCATAGTCCACTTTTCACCAAATAGCGACTGCACATGTGCTCAGCGTGACAGGTGGTGAGCCTATCGCCGCTCTAAGCAGTTAGATATTTGTGCAGTCTTTAGTCCGTTAGTCGCCTTTTACGACACCCAACGGGAGGGGTGGTAGTATTCTTCCACCGCTAACGCTACACGTTTAGTAGTTTTGCGTTAAATCCCGTTTATACATGTGTGAACCTACTTGAAGTTGTACACCAGGTTCCTCCGCTCGGTGACGTCGACTCCATCGCGATAGGGCTTCGCCGCGAACACCAGTGAGGTCTGCAGCTTGACATCGTCGCCGGGGCGCGTCACCCGCTCCTGCCACTCCACGTAGCCGTTGTTCTGCGGGCTCATCACGTAGTTGTAGTCCTTGCGGCACTCCGGCTCGTCCACCTGCGTGAACCAACCTGCCGATGGTATTGTGCTGTTAGTTTTGTTTAATTCGAACCCACTAAATGTATAAAAGTTCAGAAAAAGCAAGATATCGAATAAAGAGCCTAACATCATATGATAGATCAAAGCGGCTTGACTTCGCTGACTCGAACACGTAGGATAGTGGGGGAGGATCGCGCCTTGAAAAGCGTCGGGACGACCGACGGGACTAGACCGGTCGGGCATGCCATTTATCGTTTGGGCAATATCCAGGGCCTACAGGCCTTATATAATGTAAGACTAAGATAAATAAAGAATAGGAGAAAATGTTTAGTCCGGATAGTGAGTAAAATAAAAGACTCTTGAAAATCACAAGATTACAAGATTTCGAAATATGCTGTACCTAAAGATATGTTTAAATACCTGGCCTGAGCAGGTACCTACTTAAAACAAAAATGTCTTCACATACTTTTTAATTACCCGGATGAGAAATTATATTCCGCATTTACTAAGGTATAAGTAGATACACATGCCTGCTTGATTAATAACCTATCCAAAACGGTCGCATTTGTCCAATCTTGTTACAAAGTTCAAAAGGTAGGTATTGAATAAATTTGACATTATGTGGTAGAATAATAGACATTAGGTGGTAGAAAAAGAAATAGGAAATGAACCATGAAGACATTATATTGCACGTCTGCTGTAGTAGTTACCAGTGTGAGGGTAAGCCCTATCCGCCATGACCGTGATGACCCTCGGCACGTGGTAGCCCGGGTCGGCCAGCAGCAGCGCCGCGCGCCCGTCCAGCCGTATCTGCACGCCCACCATGACGTGCTCCTTCTCCGCCGCGCCCGCAGCGGGGCAGTCACCTCGCGACACGTACTCCCGAACGTCGACCACCGCCTCCTCGCATGACAGCAGCGCGGTGGCTGCGGCGAACCCAGGGAACTCCTTGTTGAGGCCACGCCAGCGCCTTATCAACTCCAATCCCAAGCCTGCGGAGAGGTCACGTTTGAGGAACTTTAATACGACATAGGTAAAAGGAATTATGGACAAACAGTTGAAACAAATTTCTGAGAACCTACTCTCAGGTAGGTACATGAAATATTTGAGAGTACTTTTTATTAACCCTATCAGATCAGAGCTGATTTAAATAAGAATGAGAAGGTTCCCGATTCAACAAGGACTGATTCTTGAAACACTTTACTTCAAGTAGTTTCATAGAAGTAGGTATCGTACTTTCGGTATATTATTTTCTAGACACGAGATATCATAATGAACGCTGTATTTCTGGCCCCCTTACCTACACATGTGTGCTGGTAATCGCGAATCGGCGGCGCATATTTCTCGTACACATCGTACAGAGGCTCCGCGGACCGATCGAACTCGTCATGCAGCGACAAGAAGTTGTGCACCGAGTCATAGTTGTTGGTGACGAGTAGGCGGCGGAGGATCGCCTCCGCCTTCGTGACCAGCTCTTCATGAGTGGCGGGTGTCAGGTTGAGAGGGTTGCGTGATCGGCCCCACCGCGCTGGCGGCAGGGGTAGCCTGGTCAAGTCGCGTTCGAGGCCGGCCTCGTCGCGTCCCGAATCGAGTCAACTCGGCCACTCAGCGCCCCAGCGGCCGACCGCCGGCGCGGCCGCCTCCTCCTCCGCCCCCGGTCCGTCCTGGCGCCCGTCATCGCGGGCGTGCTCTTTGGTGTCGACGCCCTTCCCGAGCGCCTCACGCTGCCACTCTTTCAACGATAATGACACTTTTTCACGCTCTGCAACAATAAAAATCAGTATTAAGATCGTAAATCATTGAACCTGTACCTATAGTATTGTGATTATGGTGTGCAATAAAAATATTGAGAAGGTATTGAAAATCGCAATTCAATCAAAAGTCACGTCCGTCAATATTTATTTCAGGAAGTTATTACGAGTGTACGAGACGTCATTATATTATCTACCGATTATTTTTACAACTTAAAATCATAGGTGATAATATGATAACGGATAAGTACCTAGTTAGCGGTATTAGTAGGTACCTATCTACCTAAGTATACCTATGTCATTTTGTGTTCTATTTGTTTCCGCAAAGTGAACACCCAATCCCATTAATCCAGGCACGTGTTACTGCTATGGATAATCGAGCGCCATTATCATTGAAAGTCAATCATTTTTATCTGTGGCGTAATGCAAATAGCGGATAAGATTGGATTAGATCATCAGCTTCATAAACTAGATGAACATTAGCAAATATTGGCTATCTGTTTTAGGTATCTTGCGATATCTCTCTTATCTCGCGGTATCTCTAAGTATTATTGGGGATTTTGGATGAATCACTGGCAGGAGAGGCAAGGTAACGCAGTGACTGACGCAGTTTGGTATTAGTAATAAAATGCGCTGTAAATTTTTTGCGATTTACAGTTTTCTTTGAGAAGAAAAGAATTCATTCACTTTAGTCTTTTATTCTCTTTGAAGTAAGGCCGCTAAGGTTTTCTTTTGTCAGTTCGTATAATATTTATAGACTGTTTTGTTTTTCTTTCAGTGTTTCTTTCTTTAATCATTCCTAATAATCATAGTTCGCTTTATTAATTTTATTGAAACGCTAACTGACTTTATTTATTGTTATTGAATTATACTAAAATATATGAATTGTTAAAAGTAAACAATCTCTCTCTAATTGGATCGAGTCCTAATTAATCGCATATAAGTAAGTACTTCTATTCATGAAGTACCTACCTACCTCACTTTTTTAATATCTAATTTCTACCTAAGTATTACTACTTGGAAATAAGTATAAAAGGCGTGACAAAGGCGTCCTTGCCGATAAATAAATAGAATGATAGATACGTGACCCTTTCGTACGTAAGTGAATTTGTGAACATATAGCACACACCTATCTATAAACTGATAGGTACTTTGGAGTTCAAAGTAGGTCCATCACCTTAGTTCCATACACCTTGAATAATTTAGCATTTAGACACAACATCACTGTCAATTCAAAACGATAGTAATTCCGTGGTATGGCGTAAACTTCGAGGAATTCAAACAATGCATCGCCACTATACGCTCGTTTATCATTCTTGGCAGGCAAGCATAAAACAAAAAGAGGGCGTTTCGCAAAGTTAAGCGACGATCACTGAGTATCGAGACGTGGTTTTCGTTTCATGAATAATTTCACAAGAATTTTGGCTTGTGCACACAGAGCTGTCTTTATAGTGTGCACACAGAAATCGGATGATTGCTACCAAAGTTTAGTAAAACATCATTAAGGAAACAACTACCGAAGCGTAAAATCCTAAACTTTCGACATGGCCACTAATGGTTCTAAGTACATCACAGATTATAGTGGACAGCTATCTGTGTGTCTCGTAATATCTGTATCTTTAACCTGCTGTATGAGTCTTTAGAAGAAGTCGAATGTAGCTTGTATGGTACGTCACAGCAGGCCTTTCCTTATTATCATGGCGAACCAAATTAAATTGGATCGAACGGATGTAGGTACTTATAACTAAACGTACCAGTCTCACAAACCATGCATGACACATTGTTTGTGAATACGCTATTATGTTATGTAAGTAGAGCAAGTATATAAGCATGGTTATGTTTGTTTATAAACTTTAGGACAACATGGGAACTCGCTGGAATGGTAGGTAATACCTTGAGCACAATTAAGCATATGTATATACTTAGCTACTGTGATAATATTTAATATTTATTTGGAATTAATTACTGTCGCTTTAGATACGGGTTCAGAAGCGACGCGTCACGCGATGGTTTTACAACATTATACATAAAATCAAGACTATTATCCCCGAAGGGTTAGTCAGAGACTAGGCAATGAGGACAGCAAAAGCAGTCCTCTACCATACTTTTCACCAAATAGGGACTTCACTATGTGCTCAGCGTGAATATAGTTAGCCCATCGCCGCTCTATGCTGTTGGAAGTATGTGCAGTCTTTAGTCCGATAGTCGCCTTTTACGACATCCAAGGGAAGAGGTGGTGATATTCTTTCACCGCTACGCTACACGGTATTACTTACTTATAATGGCGATTAAAACCCCGGACGCTAGAGTAAAGGTCGCTTTCGAGGAAGTGCCCTTATATTGCTAGTTTCTCCGTTGCGTGGGATTTGAGAACTATCGAAAGCGGAAAATTAGAGAGCGCTTCTAAAGGGTAAGAATAGACCTCAATTCAGGTACATTGTTTCCGGGGGAGGGTACCCATCAATTGTAGAGATGTTTTGATTTTAATGATGGAGCCCGTTTCCTAGAAAAGTGGGGTAGTGGGCATTAGAGATACTTGACGAGAAAACGAGACGGGAAAAATCGTTACTAACCCAATCTAAGTCGCACTAGACTAGACACTCAAGGTATGTGTAATTATAGTAGGTAGGTACCTACTTTTAGGTACACCTACAACCTACATTGATAGAGGTTATTTGACCTCATAAAGGTTAATTACTATTAGTTCACAATGTGGAATCCGACTACTAGGTGTCAAATGGTCCTTCGAGCCGGATACGCATACCACTTTACAGCTGATAATGATAACAGCTTGCGTTACATTTGAGTGACAACACTATTGTGTGCGCTTGTGAAAGCAATGTCGTTACATTTGTGATAGATACGTCACTACGTAAAAAATTACATACATACATACATTTACATTAATCCGAGTTAGTCAGACACTGCAACGAGCACCGTGAAACTGCCACAATACACGTTTTACCATATAATAACTGCACATGGTGTTCAGCGTAACATGTGGTGAGCCCATATGTGCAGTATATTAAGTCCGTTAGTCGCCTTTTACGGCACCCAAGGGAAGAAATGGGTTGGTAGTATTCTATTAATAAGCTCTGTGTGAAAAATTAGAGGAATTTAAAAAAGGGATTGAAGTAGCAGTTAGTGGTAGCGTGGGTTTTTGCAGTACCTAAAAGACTAAATTAAAAATGACCTTTAAAATTTCACTATATATCCAGTTCAACACGGTTGCCTGGAAGAAATTGCTTTTTAGCTATAAGGCAGCCAATTGTATGTTACTTTGTGTTTGTCCTTTTGTTGTTAATATGGTGTACAATAAAGAATATTTTATCTTATCTTAAATTATCACATTGTGAATGTGCATCTAGCTAAATCTAGCTGTACCTGAATGACCCCCACGTATGTTCCACGATTTTCAATAGTTTTCAAACTATAAACCTTTGAAAAACTCAAGTTTGAATACCTACTTAATTGGTCACTGTGACTCTAGTGAAGGAATAGTACATTGTTACCCTAGGGGTGAAAGTAGTTTATTTAGTCCCGAGACGGGGTTCGAGCTTAGAGGATTCAGCCAACTGAATGCTCTAAGGGTTCGAGGGACTATATAAGTCTTTCACCTGAGGTAAACACGGTGCTTTTCATTACGAATACAAGGAAAGTAAAAATAAAAACATGAATTAGCTAAAGAAATATGTTAATGCAAATCTCTGCTATACGGAAGTCATAAAACTCTACAACTTGAAAAAACAAATGAATATAGATTGCCACTTTATTTCCGCCTATTTTGTTTTTTTTTTCAGTGGCCGGCCAGCTATTCAGCCCTTAGTTTTCATTTTCATCATTGAAAAAACGGTAAATATTTTGGCCAAATCTATGATATACCAATGTTATTTGAAAGAAATAATTGAAAGAAATTTAAAGGTAATAAAATAATTTCATAAATAAATTCTTTATAGTGTAGTATCTTTATGTTATTTCAATTTAACATCGCGCTGTAAATAAGTGGCTGTATAGAGAGTTGGGACATGGTTCACAGAAATGTGAAAATAGAACTAGATTTTTTTTAATTTGACAGAATACCTGCTACCTAGTACCTGTCTGAAAAACGATTCTCCCTAGTGCTGAAAAGTATTACTTTCAGCAAGCTCCCTTTGAAATAGTAGATTATTAACCAAGGGGATAAAGCAGTGTCTTCTGTCGCGGGTGACGATTTAAATCGCGAGCGTAACGAAGGACTCGAGGTTTACTCCCGAGCGTAGCGAAGGTGTTAAAAACTTAAATCACGAGCGAAGCGAGGGATTTAAGACGAGTCCTGAGTGTAGCGATCGATTTAAGTTCACCCAAGACTAAGACAGCTTTATCACCGAGGAAAATACTCTACTTTTCGTACCATTTGCGAAAAAATTAACACAATAATAACATGAGATAAGCATTTATTAAAAATAATGACAATTAAAAGTAAAAGTTAACATTCGAAACATTGGTCTAATTATTGATAGAGAGAGTTACATTTTTGTTTGGTACATTTATTGTTGATGAGTTGATTTGTAATTTTTTTTTATTTCTTTTTTTTATTGATTTATTTCCTTTTTCAAAAAGATGTATAATGCTTTATATACAAACTCAATGATGTAAACACAGATGTAGTTCAGTATAAATTTCGGTAAATATTCCAAATTTAAATCACATTCTCCGCCTAGAGGATGAATGAAATTCAGTACAATTTTCTTTCCCTGTTTATAGCAGATTAAAAAGGTATTTTTCATTACTCATATTCGGGAAGTAGGTCTGAAAACTAAGGGCTGAATAACTGGCCGGCCACAGAGAAAAAAAAACAAAATAGACGGGAAAGCGGCAATCCGATATTCATTTGTTTTTTCGAGTTGTAGAGTTTTGTTTATACTTCCGTATAGCAGAGATTTGTTAACATTTTTTTTAGCAAATTCATGTTTTTATTTTTACTTTTCTTGTCTTTGTAATGAAAAGCACATTGCTTGTTACCTCGGGTGAAAGACTTTACTTAAGTAGTTCTTCGAACCAAACCCCGTCTCGGGACTAAATAGCTACTTTGCTCCATATTTTCAGGTCACATTAACTGAAAAAGTAGGTAGGTATACAAACTAGAGCTTTTCATGAAAATTTTGTTTGAAAACTATTGAACCTACAGGGGGGTGATTTGGGTGTCCCTTGAGCTGATCTGCCTCTAGGCTTCTGCTTGTCCCTATTTCTTGGGACATCCTGTATATTTAACTCACAAACACACTACAGGATCAAACGATACGGAAGTTAAATTTGCGTAAAACGGAAAGCACCTGATAGAAAATATTTGACGGTATGCAAGCTACAAATAATGGGACTACTAACATTATGCCAGTCTCCCTGTGACCACGGAACCTGTAAAGGGTTCGAAACGTCAAAGTAAACAAAATTACGGAATAGATTCGTAAAATGTTTTTCATTTCCATGTGTAATGTAAGTTCGCGTAAACCTTAAAAAATATATTTTTATGTTTTGCTTTCACGAAGCGCATACTATCGTGGGCTTCCGTCGCATTCACCTACATGTGCCCCACGATTCGTGGATTCGTCGACGGAATTCTTTTCCGATAAGAGATGATAAACACACATTCAATGGCACGTGTGTTCTCTACAATAACATCATTATAAGGCGTATTTTAAAGCAAAATAGTACATTATGATATAAGTGCGGTAAGTTGAATTGCTGGCCCGAGCCGTAGGCGAGGGCTACAAGAAAGCAGAGGCTGTAATTATCAAAGCGCACGTATGACATACGACGTTTTATAACATATTTGCGAGGAAAATACATTTTCTGAAAATGACTGCGTGTTTTTGTTGTTTTTCTAGTGTATAAATCTTTGGTAAGCCAACATGTATTTTTCTTTGGACTTAGATGGTAATAGGCTGTCAATAACATTTTGTGCTTCATTTATTATTTCCGGTGGTGTAGACTGTAAATTTAGTTCTTCATTACTAAAACTAGACATATTTATTTTTAAACTTTCAAGGTAAAAGGCGACTAACGGACTAAAGACTGCACATACCTCCAACAGCATAGAGCGGCGACGGGCTCATCAAAATAATACTAGCAACCCCTCCCTTCCCTTCGGTGTCGTAAAAGGCGACTAACGGACTAAAGATTGCACATACAGCCAACAGCATAGAGCGGCGATGGGCTCATTAATATATTACTACAAACCCCTCTCTTCCCTTGAGTGTCGTAAAAGCCGATTAACGGACTAAAGACTGCACATACATCCAACAGCATAGAGCGGCGATGGGCTCATCAAAATAATACTACCAACCCCTCTCTTCCCTTGAGTGTCGTAAAAGCCGATTAACGGTCTAAAGATTGCACATACATCCAACAGCATAGAGCGGCGATGGGCTCATCAAAATAATACTACCAACCCCTTTTTTCCCTTGGTTGTCGTAAAAGGCGACTAACGGACTAAAGACTGCACATACATCCAACAGCATAGAGCGGCGATGGGCTCATCAAAATAATACTACCAACCCCTCTCTTCCCTTGGGTGTCGTAAAAGGTACTAACGGGCTAAAGGCCTATGTTGTCCATAGATTCAAATGATAATTAATTTTTAAATTACATTACCGCACTAGTGTGAAACTTATTAAATTACGATGCTGAAATCGGTGTAATAAGACCTACTTTACGAGCAAATGTGTTATAAAAAAATTGTTTGTATAAAAGTTCGCATGCGTTTTTTTTGTGATTTTAACGTTAGTATATTAAATTTTATTGCACAGAATTTGTAAAACAATTTGTTAATTTTCCAGGAATGTCGTAATGTAAAAATGCCTTGTGGCAAGATGCTTCATTTTCGATACTACTCTATCAAATTGAAATTATTGAATCAAGGATTCACAGGTACACAACCTTTTTGTATTTTAATGGCTTGTAAAATATAATACTTAGATAAACTTGAAGTGCTATTGTATTATTTATTTTTTGATATGTATTTGTATATCTACATATTCGGCATATTAGATATTAACATAACATTTTGTGCTTCATTTATTATTTCCGGTGGTGTAGACTGTAAATTTAGTTCTTCATTACTAAAACTAGACATATTTATTTTTAAACTTTCAAGGTAAAAGGCGACTAACGGACTAAAGACTGCACATACCTCCAACAGCATAGAGCGGCGACGGGCTCATCAAAATAATACTAGCAACCCCTCCCTTCCCTTCGGTGTCGTAAAAGGCGACTAACGGACTAAAGATTGCACATACAGCCAACAGCATAGAGCGGCGATGGGCTCATTAATATATTACTACAAACCCCTCTCTTCCCTTCGGTGTCGTAAAAGGCGACTAACGGACAAAAGACTGCACAAACATCCAACAGCATAGAGCGGCGATGGGCTCATCAAAATAATACTACCAACCCCTGTCTTTCCTTGGGTGTCGTAAAAGGCGACTAACGGACTAAAGACTGCACATACATCCAACAGCATAGAGCGGCGATGGGCTCATCAAAATAATACTACCAACCCCTCTCTTCCCTTGAGTGTCGTAAAAGCCGATTAACGGTCTAAAGATTGCACATACATCCAACAGCATAGAGCAGCGATGGGCTCATCAAAATAATACTACCAACCCCTTTTTTCCCTTGGTTGTCGTAAAAGGCGACTAACGGACTAAAGACTGCACATACATCCAACAGCATAGAGCGGCGATGGGCTAATCAAAATAATACTACCAACCCCTCTCTTCCCTTGGGTGTCGTAAAAGGTACTAACGGGCTAAAGGCCTATGTTGTCCATAGATTCAAATGATAATTAATTTTTAAATTACATTACCGCACTAGTGTGAAACTTATTAAATTACGATGCTGAAATCGGTCTAATAAGACCTACTTTACGAGCAAATGTGTTATAAAAAAATTGTTTGTATAAAAGTTCGCATGCGTTTTTTTTGTGATTTTAACGTTAGTATATTAAATTTTATTGCACAGAATTTGTAAAACAATTTGTTAATTTTCCAGGAATGTCGTAATGTAAAAATGCCTTGTGGCAAGATGCTTCATTTTCGATACTACTCTATCAAATTGAAATTATTGAATCAAGGATTCACAGGTACACAACCTTTTTGTATTTTAATGGCTTGTAAAATATAATACTTAGATAAACTTGAAGTGCTATTGTATTATTTATTTTTTGATATGTATTTGTATATCTACATATTCGGCATATTAGATATTATTTAACTGAAGTCGTTCATTAAAAATTTTCTATTTAGATTACTTATTTATTAAGTAAGTACTTAGTTTAAAGTTTAAACTAGTTTAATTCATAAATTTGTAAAACGCGTAAACGTTATAATTATAATTCATTATTTTGTAAAACTCGTGAACGTATAATTCTAACTAGTGTGTTATTTTATTTTATTTATTATTTTAACTACCAAAGGAGTAGGTACCTAGCGGTAGGTTTAAAACTAACATTAGATCATTATCATTACAATGAAAGTAACGTCGATAATAAAAAGTAGATTAATCAAAATGTGTCAATGATCTCACCTTGATAAGCAAATCGCGGTATTCGCAAATCATAAAGCGAGGTCGTTCGTCATTCGTCTAGTGCGATTTTTTTTATACATTCTTCATCAGCCTGTAAACGTCCCACTGCCGGGCACAAGCCTATCCACATGGACAGCAGCACATGAGTGAGGAGATTGGGTCATATAACCCATGCTGTATGTGTAATTACTCTTGTTGTATATGTAATTACTCGGGTAGGTACCTACACTACAAACCTTATTACGAAAAACTTTATTCTGAAACTCATAATCACGAATTTCAAAACTACGAATTTTATAATTCCGAATGGTTCAGAATTCCGAATATCACAAATCCGATACATCAAAAATCCTTTTTTTTACAAGTCCGAAATTATAAAATCACGAACGTTTACAATTACGAAAATCGAAATTCAATATTTCTATAATACACCCTCAATTTTTATTCGTTTTAATGAAATTAAGGGTGAGTTTCACCCATGAAACTGAACAACTTTCCCCAAGAAACCTATGTGCAAAAATGACAAAAAATTTCGACCTCCCACACTAAATACATATTTAAAATTCCGACTCAACAATAATCCGAACATGCAACAGGAAAGGCTTCTGTCAGAGCCGTGACAGACTGTCACGGCTCCGACGGCGCTGCGAGGCTCCGGCGGTCCCACGCGAGCTAATCGTTGCAGACATGAACCTATATTTGATGAACCTATATGTCGCAGATGACTTTCGTCCGCTCACCACCGCAGTTTCGATTTCGCCCGGCTAACCTCAGCTATACGGCGGCAAGCGTTAAGAGGAAACACTACGTCAAAGTGGCATGCAAAATTCTCATACAAAACACAGAAAAACGACGTTTCGTAGTCCCCTGTTTCCTCCTTCGGAACTCGATCAAGTTTTATTATATTTTTCATCGGAGAAAGATATTTTCTATGTATGTTTGATTTTTTACACTTATGTTTCTGAAAACGCCAAACGGAGTGATTTCGCTAAATGTTGAATGAAGGCTCCCCTAGTTATTAAATAAAAGACAATCCAAAAAAATCAACGCGCCTACTCGGGCTTTAACACTCTAACGTAGGACAGACAAGATTACGTGGAGCCGGTTTTGTAGCGATTCGTTTCTGCCTCTGACTTTTGAATTTTCTGAAAAAGTAATTCCGTTTTTCGGGCTACTTAATAACATTTGGGGTTTTTGTTTGTTGGGACTTATGAAAATCGGAAAATTGAAAAATCGTAACTATCTATGTAATATATTCAGAATATTGACGATCGTGATTTTAAAAAAAGGTAATTTAATTTTTTAGGTAATAAAATTTGGAATTCGGAGTTTTGAAATTCGGAATATTCAAATTCGGAATTAAGTTTTTCGGAGCTTTATTGTGTTCCCAAATCACTCAGCTCCACTTGAGAGGCCCTACTGTCACCTCAGTATTATTGTAACTTTTCTATACAAAATTACGAATGAGAATTTGCGTAGTAAAATTTAAGTAATTCTGCTCTAAGAGTTGATGGTAAGGCCGATGATGCGAAGGCAGCTGGTTAAGCAGAATTATCCCACACTAGCCGACTTGTCGACCATCAAGTTGTCTCTTCACATCTCGCATTATCTCTACATTGTCCATTAGATCACGATTAACAAGAATTTGTACTATTGTGGCATTGAAGCAGCGCCATTAAGAGGTCAGCTGTCGTAATACCTATATACCAGACACCACCTCCTCGCGTCGTGCTCCTCATTACTGAGGGTCGTGAGTCCCCCGCAGAATCACCCTCTCTCTGATTAGTGCCCTCCAGCGGTTTCGGTCTTTGGCCCCGTGAAGGGCTTTGTGAAGGCTGGCGCCTAGACAAGATCGGACTTGGTCAGCCCATCTCGTGGGGCTGCGCCCTCTTGGTCGCTTGCCATCCACCTTGCCTGTCACCATCAGCTGTTCGAGGTTGTGACCATCCTTTCGAGCGATGTGCCCGAAGAATTCTAATATTCTGCGAAGAAGATGATGGGCAGCCTGGCTTTTACATTTTGCTCCCGCAGAATGGACGCATTGGTGCGGAAGGCAGTCCAAGGGATTTGCAACATCTTCCTCCAACACCACATCTCAAAGGCGTCGATGGGACCAGACACCATAGAAGTTCAATTGTTAGCAATAGCTAACTCTGAGTCTTTGTGACTGACATATAGGGTTAAGAAGGTGAGTTGCAACTTCGCTGTTAAAGTTTTTGTTTTAGTTACCGCAATCGAATAAAGAATAATGATTTGCACTACGCATTCAGTTTGGTAAGAGCACGTGACGTATGCAATGTATGTAGGTCAATGCGTGGCCTCCTTACGGCCTCACGCGAGCTCCACCGTTCGCGAGACACTTTTATGCGTAGAAACGCACTTGAATTTGACGTATTGCCCCAGTTGCAAAGCATGCCAACAACGGTACGTTACGAAAGCAAGAGCGCAGCCCTTTAGTTCAGTTCAATTCTGAGTTCTGAGTATACATCAGACTCACGACTATTATCCCCAAAAGGTTAGTCAGAGACTACGCAATGATACTGCAGAAGCAGTCCACTTAGGGTTACCAGATGAAAAACTAAATTATCTGGAAAAAAATTCAAAATGTCTTGATTTTGGGATTATTATCTGTAGAAATAAATTTTAAGAATCAAAATTTTACTTTTTATTTTTAAAATCAACAATTTTGAATGCCCTAACCTTACTGAATAATTAACAATTTTGAGATCAATCAAACTCGCGCTTCATTATTTACCCCATTAAACTTAATTTTTACGTTGCCACAAGTATTTTGTGTTTGATTTTACTGCCTCTACCAATTTCAAGCTCTGAGGTGTTTTGAGGTTAAAATGTAAACAATTTACATTGAAATTCAGCCTTATTATTTATTAGTTCGGCTCTAGAGAGGCGCGGGGCGGCTGGCTGGCCCGCCGGCCAGAATCTTTACGAAAACTATATGTCTGGAGATTTTGTATTTTGTCTGGAGTCTGGCCATCATATAAAATATCTTGAGAATCCAGACCATCTGGCAACCCTAAGTCCCTTTCCCAAAATGGTTTCAAAACGTCCCTTTCTCAAAATGTCCACTTCCCAATAAGTCCCTTTCTCGGAATGTCTCTTTCCCAAAATGTCCCTTCCTCTAAATTGCCGGGATATTTTCGTACAACAGATAGATTTTGATTACACATGAAATGTAGATAAAATAAAACCATAACGGTCAATCAAATTTTAATAAATAATACAAAACAGCTATATAACCTTCCATTAAAACAGAAAAAATTACGTGTGATATTGATTAGTATCATAATTTTAATTTCAAAACAAAAACAATTTGGCAAAATACTTTTAAATCTTTGTAAATCAAGTTACTTATTTAAATAAAGAAAGTCTTAATTTACACACTGTAATTTTCAATAGCTGTTTTGTTTTATTTATTATAGGTAATTTGATTGACCATTATGGTTTTATTTTATTTTATCCATATTTCATGTGTAACCAATGCAATCTATCTGTTGTACGAAAATATCAGTTTGGCAATTTAGAGAAAGGGATATTTTAGGAAAGAGACATTTCGAGGAAGGGTTATTTTGAGAAAGGGACATTTTGGAGAAAGGGACATTTCGAGAAAGGGACTTTTTAGGAAGTGTAAGAGAGTGTTAAGGGAAAGAGACATTTTAAAACCGAGGGATATTATGGGAAAGGGTCATTACGAACCTGAAGGCCATCGCCGCTCTATGTTGCTGGATGTATGTGCAGTCTTTAGTCAGTCGCCTTTTACGACACCCAAGGAAAGAGAGGGTTTGGTAGTACCTATTCTTTTTAGTTGACATACAGCTGTACTTCTGAGTATCTTCTTCTTCTTTTTATGCAGTGGCGGTTTCCCTTTGGATTACGCCAATATCCTTCTGAGTGTTGTGCGTGACTCAAACTTTATTGGTCTGTTGCGTGTTCCGTTGTGCCGGATGTTTGTTTTGGATTATTATTGTCAGCGTGCCGTCATGTCATGCCCCGAACAATATATCGATCGGAATTTAATGACTTCTGAGAATGGCTATAGTTGGCAGATTGATCTTATTCTTCAAGGTTCGTTTTGTCTGGTCGATACATTTAAGAAATGATACATATAAAGTTTAAGAGTAATAAAATAAAAGTACAATAGTTGGTAGGCATGCGCCTACCAACTATTGTGATTTTTTCTAAATGTCAACCTTGATTTTTGAATACTAAATCTATATGTTAACATGCACTAATTGTCTGTCCAAATCAGAGCACACTTACCTACTGAAGGCATTGCTTCTACAAAATAATCTCAAAAGTTTCATCAAAACAATAGCCAGCGCAAACTTTACTACTTATATCTGTAGCAGACTTAGGTTGCCTAATTCCGTACAGAATACCACTAACCAATATTTTTGTCTAGAATTCATTGAAATTCATTGACATACCTAAGTATTATCGTTTCTCATGAAATTATTGTACTTATTCGAGTCTTGCGTAGGTTTTGCCAGTAATTTACGTCGTCAGTACTATAAAGGGTAGGTTTGCTACCCACGGCCGAGACTGTTGACATTTAGGTTGTCCAATGTGATAACGTGGGCGGTATAGAGTGTTACCTTAACTAGTAACAATATTACCAGAATATATTAAAAAGAAAGGATTTTTTTTTATCGACGCTGGACAAACTTTTCCTTAATTTTTTTTGGTATGTCTATCTTTAGCGGTTGTTTTGATTTATTGGTGGGTGATACATTTTACACATACATTGCACAATAGTTGCAACGCAACGGTGTAAAGTTGGGAAAACTGACAGAACAATGTGCTTTACACATCGTAATCTCAATCTCGGAAATAGAATCGATTCTGTGAAGCGATTTCCTCTTAAATTAGCTCATCTGGATTTTCCTTAACAACCGTCTCTCTGAGACCGAGTGGGCATTTTGTATGGAGATACGTATTTTTATAATGATTACACCGTATTTCCTCAACCCTAATAATATTCATAAAAGTAAAAAGTGAAATAGGTAATCTATAGCCTATGTACATACTGGCAAAGACCTCCATCAACAAAATTAGATAAGTCATCGCTACAATAATTGGTGGGTGTATTATTTCTACAAAATTAAATGTGCGATAGTTAGTTCTAAATCATTTGTCCAATTACTTTTATTACCTTAATGGGATTCCATTGTTCATAACTCTTAATTCCATTAGAATAATGCGTCTAACATTTACAAGGTAAATTAAACTTCAATTCAATATCAAAACTTGTTAGACTTATTTAGGAGTACCTACCTAAGTATAGTTAATAATGTAGCTTAAGCTAGCTATGTCGTTTATAAACATTTCTTACCTATAATAATCACTTTGGTCTTATGACGTATCCTAACCATTGTCAATTCCCGTTTACCGAGTGAAAGTGATACGTAATGCGCGTTGTGCGTCTTATAGTTAAGTAGGACTTGTACAAATATATTGTTTGTTATGGCAACGATTGATGAATGAATGTCGCTATATCTATGCAATAAACAACGGCCAGTTAGGGCATACGCGTCAACAAGTATCTGAATACCGTACCTACCTATATTATTTTATAATAAATGTTTACTACCACTGTCTCAACTTTATACAGTCAACTTGAACCTTAAATTAACGTGTGTGAAACGTTAGTTAACCTTTACGGCGTTATTACTTCGCTTTTGTATCTAAGGAAGAAGCCTTTGTTTATGTTTAAAAAACAAAACACTCCCCACTCACGCACCATTAGTGGGCCAATAAAGTCATAATGCGTTCGTTCGCACAATTGCACACCGCTAACACAGATAATAGAACACTGTCACTTTAATTATAGAGGTGGTTGAATAACTCAAATGTAAACTTACCCATACAACGGCTAGGAGCCAAATAAAAAAAGAAAAGATCGCTGCCTGCGGGCGCGCTCAATCCGAACGTACAATCCCTTCGACGACACCAGACAAACTGATCGTTGAATAGCGTTGTGCCCCCGTTATTATATTGTTTTCGCTGATAGTGCTACCTATAAGCGTTATAACGTTATCCGTATAATAACGTTGAGCACGTTCATTTTAGAAAATTAAAATGCTTTTTACTATGCTACGGGTACGCAGACTCAGAATTGATAACTTATTCGTTTCTGGCTTCTAATTTTGGTTATTAAAAATGTTTATAACTTGACGGCAGTTTGCAGAATCCATTTACAACTGATTAGCATTCTTATAATAAGTATGCCAGTCAGTTGTAATCTTTATCTTTTTGCATAGGCAAAAGTAAAATAAAATACACAAAGTTACATGAGTTATAAGTGTCGCGTAGCGGACGTAGCGGTCAAAGAATACTACCACCCCCTCTCTTCCCTTGGGTGTCGTCAAAGGCGACTAACGGACTAAAGACTGCACGTACATCCAACAGCTTAGAGCGGCGATGGGCTTAGCACCTGTCACGCTGAGCAAATGTGCAGTCGCTTTTTGGTGAAAAATGGGCTATGGCAGAGGACTGCTTTTGCGGTCCTCATTGCCTAGTCTCTGACTAACTCTTCGGGCATAATAGTCGTGATTAGATTTATGTATGTATATTTTTGAAACGTGGTACTTGTTGAGTTTTAGTAATACGTAAGGTTATTAGCCACGAAGTGAGGATGGTACTATTACTTTAGAGGCGTCCTTTCAAGAAACACTCAAAATGGCCTATTTAACAATCCGCTACATACCTACACTACATTTTAACTTCAAATATCAGTTAATTTGGTTTTATACTTTTGAATAATGCCAAAATAATATCTCTAAATAATATCTATAAATAATAGCCAAAATAATAGCGCGCCCTAGAGCTCTGCAGCATCGCCTGCAACAACAACACCGTGCCCGGCGACCGCAGCGCGCTCAACCCCAGCGGCATCCGCCTCGGTGAGAGCCCACAGCCACACTCATCACAATACATTCATTCAGTGTTAAGGACTATTTTTTTTAACGACCACTTTATTTGACGACCTCCGTGGTCGAGTGGTTAGCACGCCGGGTCTGGCGTCGCGGCATCTCTGAGGTCCTGGGTTCAATTCCCGGTCGGGTCAATTTAGAGGAAAACTGTTTTCTTAATTGATTTCGGGTCTGATAGAGTTCTTTTTAATTTTGTTAATTTATGTCCGCTCATTCGACGTCTTTACATTTATTTACAGTCTATATTGAAACAAATAATATTTATTTAACTCTACAGCGGAGTACCGTTGCCATTGAACGAGCTGTAGCGGATTTCTCTAACCGTTATTTTCTATAACGTTTAACGTAGCATGCTAAGCGTCATGTAAAGGTGAGTGCACCGAAGGCGGCACCGCTCGCACCCACGTGCTAACGTGGCGTCCATGACAACTGCGCATGACAGCTAGCTAGCACGCCACGCCGCACCGTCAGACAAACAACACAGCTTGCACAGCTGTGACTCGCCACGCGTCCGCTTTGTGTGTGTTGTCGTTCAAAGATTCGATAAGCAAAATAATGGTGACGTCACGGAGCATGCGTATCGAGTGTTTTGACACAGTATTACAATGTATACAGTAGGGGAATAAAGGCACTTGCGCAGAGTGACGGGCAACGGGCGGGGTGAGCCCCTGTTCCCCGAAATACATCATTAAAATTTCCAAAAGTGGATAAATGTTTAATCTGGATTCAAGCTGATGTTGTCTCTTTCCACCTTTAGTAACTAAGATGAAACAGCATTATTTTTAGACAAGATTTTCACTTTGGATCATGTTTTGAATTATGGTTTTGATTTAGGGGTCTTAGAGAAAGGGGGTTTGTAAATGTTTGTAAATTGCGCAAATCTACTCTAGAGCGAACTCGCAGTCATGTCTGTGGAATAAATTTGCGCAAACTGTTCGCACAGACGTTTTGCGCAAGTCTAGATACGTGCATGCATATTACAAGCTATGCAGTTGAGTCTACTGCATATATTGCAATACTGTGACATTGATATCTCAATGGGAAGTACGGCTATTAATTTTACTACGTAGTAGATGGACAGGTACAGGCGTAACAAAAAATAGTCGTCCGTTTATGTTAGATATTAAAACTTTTTTTTCATTATGTCTACTTGCTTTGTTTTTAGCTTTTATAATTGATCGGATTTGGTATGTAGTTGTATGCTGAATAGAAATCATTAACAATTATTTATGTTCAATATAGAAGCGTGAACATACATCACGCCCGTATCCCGGAGGCATAGATAGAGAGCGCAGTTTTCTAGTGCTATTAAGGCTAAGTGTTAGTGAAAAATTAAAATAACACCTTTTTGAAGTAGTAAACAATAAAATTAAAATCTGCGATAATTATGAAATATTGTTGAGGCTTTATTCTGTGAAATACAATCGATGGAAACACGATTTGATAAAGTTGGCTCGATAGAATAAATTCACGAAGTTGCATATTTTTGTGTCATTTTATCTTCTTTTATTTTTATCTTCTATTTTTGAAACAATAATGCATATTATAATTCTATCTTGCTCACTAATCAGATTCAAAGTATTCTACAAAAAACATAAATGCTTTTCCGTTTCTTTCATATTTTCCCGTTTTTTCCGTTTTATTAATAAAAATTATGAATTATATAATTATTATTTTCCTTGAAACTTTCGAATAAAATTTTGATAAAACGAAGGAATTTGAAAAAAAAACAGGAATATTTCCCGCTTATTTCACCATTTGGGCCATTTGCAATTTCCAATATGTACCTAATAAGTAGTACCTATAGCCTATTCTATTACCATACATAAAGAGTTAAAGGCTTAAGTCTTAATTATAGTGCATTATGGACATTGGTTCTTTAGTATTAACATGCGTATGTGGCACTTTCGAGAGTGAAAAGTCTATATACTTACCTAGGCGGTTTACATCTAATCAATGTCAACTTTGGCTGTATTATAGCGCAGGAGACTGCCATTTTTGAATATAATGCTTAGACCACAGACATAATGTCTGTGGCTTAGACTTAGATGCATTTACTGTTTAGACTTGTCAAAAAACTATCTATCAAAGCCTCTGAGAAAAACCCACAGAGCGAAAAGCCCACAGCTGACTGAGGCACAAGATAAAACCAAAAACAAAAAAAAGGAGGACAATTTTTTTTAGAAGGAAAATTTGTAGGTACAAATGGAAATGAGATCCCATCAAAAACATTACATGTACAAAAATGCACAAGTCTCGCAACGCAGTTTTGTCATTAAAGTTGCGAAACTGTAAACCAAGTCGGTAATAAAATTCAGTACTTATCTATATAGGGGAACAGCTATATATTATCCAACCACTTTGTCATAAATTGATACCTTATGTTAGTTAGCTAACAACATTTTTTAGTAATTAATATTATTTTCTTTATTTCTCTAATAAATAGAGTGGACTTGGCAAACGCACACGTCCAAAGAATCTACATAAAACAGAATATAAGTAATATTAGCGCTCTGCACTGTAAATCTAAGGTGTGTTAAAATGACACGCTACGTGTTCAATGTTGAAATTCCGGGGTCAATTTCAACACACTCGAATTATGCCTCATTAATTAGTTTAATTACATTATAGGTACTTTGAGAGATGTAATAATCCCTCAGGACGACTTCGTCATTTTCTTAAACTTGACACTTTCCTAACTTGTCTCATTTTTAAGTCATAAAGTAGGGATCGAAAAATAATAATTACTTTTTGCGATATAGCTATTTGAAGTTTTCTAACTAAGTAATATTAGCGCTCTGCACTGTAAATCTAAGGAATGTTAAAATGATACGCCACGTGTTCAATGTTGAAATTACGGGGTCAATTTCAACACACTCGAATTATGCCTCATTAATTAGTTTAATTACATTATACTTTGAGAGATGTAATAATAAGTCATAAAGTAGGGATCGAATAATAATAATTACTTTTTGCGATATAGCTATTTGAAGTTTTCTAGAGCCACTGACGAATTAGTATTGTCCCACCATAATGTGAAAGCATTCCACCAAAATTGATTGTTGCCACTGGAATTCGGAATAATAAAAACAATTTCATTTAACAGAAAATAAAATTTATTTTTTAGAAAACATCTCAAAATAATGTCCGCAACAACATCTGTTGCAGTGTTTTCATTTATCAAATTATTTTTATTAAATGAATTCATGAGTAAGTAATTCTTATAATGAATTTTAAAAACCACAGGTAGATATTCCGTGAGCTGGCGTCAGACTTGATAACCCAAAAAAATTAACAAAATAACAACCGACTCCAAAAAAATTTTACTGAAATAAATGCACTAAAACGTAAAAAATAGTTTAGTTTGTCAATTTACTTGCAGTATTAACTTATAATCTTAAAAAATATTTTTTGAGTCGGTGCCAGCTTAATACGACAATGTAGCAATGCCTAATAAAATCTATTTACTAATGAACACATTCTTGACTTATTGCTGAAAATATCAAAATTGCTATAGGTATGCCTACAATATTTGAGGAGTTCCCTCAATTCCTGAGGATTCCATCATCAGAACTGGATTTTGATAAAAATGGGACCAATCTGGAAGTATATCCTTTCAAATAAAAAAAGAATTTTCTAAATCGGTGTATCAATGACTGAGTTCTGAGGTAACAAACATAAAAAAAAAACTTACAACCGAATTGAGAACCTCCTCCTTTTTTGAAGTCGGTTAAAAATGGACTAAATCTCGAAAATGTAATAAATACAGCTTTTTGGCTTGGTATTTTGATACTTATTGTGTAAATTATTAATAAAATTACTTAATTTCGTTTTTGACAACTCCTGTGATTCCAAGGTGTCATTTTTGCCATGGGAATAATTTTTCTATGTTTTTTTTTACTAGGTATGGGTTTGCTCTTGATCCCAATCAAGCCCAGGGGCTAAGACAGGATCTATGATGGTGCGAGCTAACCCAGAAAGAGGCAAAGATGCGATCCACAGCCACACCATAGCGTGCAAAGGATTGGGTCCCTTATTTTATTCTTCTTTTTCTTTCTCGCTCTGCTAGCCGTGTTTTTCAAAACGTTCTCGTATGCTCGCTTTTCGACCGTTTGTGAGAAGACAGAATACTGGGTGATGATTATTTTACCGTTCTATGGTGAAATACTTAGATGAATGATTGGTCTCGAGACCAATCATTCAAGGTGAAATAGTTGATATTTATAATAATAAGTACTTAATCATAAAGTTCCGGTGGCACTGGCACTGTTGAATTACGGTGGCTATGTAAACTACTTTGTTGCTGTGTGTGTTCGCCAAGTCGCTCTATTTAGTAAAGAAATAAAGAAAATAATATTAATATGGTTACTATAAAATGTTGTTAGCTAACTAACAAAGTATCAATTTATGACAAAGGGTTGGATAATATATAGCTTTTCCCCTATGGGAAATTACTTATCTATCTATATAAATAAGTACTGAAGTTTGGTTTACATTCGATTTCGCCACTTTTTAGACTTTTTACGACAATTCTGCGTTGCGAGACTTGTGCATTATTGTACATGTAATGTTTTTAATGGGATTAAAGTTATCTCGGAAAGGCAATGCCGAATCTTGTGATGGGTACGCCTTGGGTCAACGTGGAGGGCTATGTATGGCCTATTCTCCCCATTTTTTGCTCATGAGGGAAGACCTAGGACCAGCCGTGGGATGTTTACAGGCAAATGATAATGATAACATGCCGAATTATTTGTAAATTCGATTTTTTGCGTCATAACGCCGCTCAAATAAACACGAAGATAAACGAACCGATGAAAAAATGCGAAGGACGTATGTTCGATTCCTATCTACGGTAGAAATGTCTTTTAACGTTTGTTATAGGTACAAAATTATATTTGCAATGTTATCTTATGATGGTATAAACTAGAACGTGTAAGTAAACTGTGCGTATATAATAATATGTTACGTTCATTGTTTCGGTCACGTTGCCCGGCGCATGACTCTCGAATCGATTTATTTATCAAATTAGGAACTATTGTTTGTTACTTTACAATTACTAATCAATTATCACGTGGTAAACAGAATATGTTCTAAATCACACTGTTTATGACTTACGAGTAAGTCTTGCGACAAAAACGTAAACAAGTTTTAAAAGTATTGAAGCTTTTTAAGAAAATCGTTAAAATCTTGCTTGAAACAATCATTGTTGAAACAATCTCTGTCATTTGTTTTTAGTTGATAGAAAGAAATTGAGGTTTTAATTAGGATTCAGCTTTGCCTACCTCAATTTCTTCAGAAGTATGCTCAGTTTCCCTGCCTGATAGAATTGGACTGATACAATCAACAACAGCGATCAGCGTTCACTCAAAAGATTAAGCAAGTAATAGTGGCATACAATGCGGTTACACCTAACTTTTCCTGCTGAGCTGCTGAGCAGGAAAAAGTTAGGTCATTCGACTGTTTAAACTAACTATGAGTGATGGATGAGACGTTTGTTGTTTGTTGAACATGGACTGTAACAGCTGCTCTGCGGTTCTCATTGCCTAGTCTCTGACTAACCCATTATAATAAATAGTCTTGATTGTTTGTATGTATGTACGAGTATGTATGAGTGATAATAACTGGCCACAGTAAGTCGCGGCGGGGACTTTATCTGACACGTGCCAGTTCTGGGAATTTGAGGACAATGCGATGACTTAGTTAGGCAAACAGCGGCCTATAGTTTCCGATGAAGGTTAAGGGCCCTATTTCAGTAGGACACCGTGGTGGCGCATCCAGTCGCCGCCACAATCAAAATGTATACAGCTCTAGCGCAACCGAGCGGTCTCTACTGGATTAGATACCCTCCATACAGCCGAATACTTTTATTGGTGGCGGCGACTGGTTGCGCCACTATGGTGTCATAATGAAATAGGGCCCTTAAAGGTCAAATCATATTATATGTTTTTTAAAAATTATAAATTCATTTTAACAGCCCATAAACTTTTTACTGCTGGGCTTACATCGGCATAAGAATAACGGCCAGACCGCTCTGGCCAAACTGGCAGCGTGTTGGGTGTTAGTAGATGACATCTTACGACAACAACTAGGACAGTAACTAAGTATCAACATGATAGTGGCTTACGAACCAATGGCGATGGAGTAGATTAATAATAAGTGCCCAATTATACTAGCTTAAACTGATTAAATGATATTGAATTTCAATCACTGGATTTAGTGCGCTTCAAACCGGAATGCAGGCATGCAGCCATGTAAAACTATGCTGCTTAGCGGAAGAAAAGGTAACAGCGTTATTGCCAGCCAGTTGTGTTTTGGCCAAAATTCTACCTGACAGTAACCCCTACCACCTACCATTAAAAAATGAAACACAATTACTGGATTTAGTGCGCTTGAAACCGGAATGCAGGCATGCAGCCATGTAAAACTATGCTGCTTAGCGGAAGAAAAAGGTAACAGCGTTATTGCCAGCCAGTCGTATTTTGGCCAAAATTCTACCTGACAGTAACCCCTACCACCTACCATTAAAAATGAAACATTTATTATGTCTCGGGCTCTGTGGCCTAGTTGTTAGAACATCGTCGTTCTTCCGTTTATATCATCAATAAAATTATCATTCAGTTTGTCGCCATAAAAACAAAGTTGCTAACAAATGCGTTGTGTTTGTGTTCCGCCAGTTATAAGATAAGATAGGCAGTTATTTTGTAGTTGAGGATTCTGAAGGTGAGATGAAGGCATATGCAAGGTGCTGCCCCGTTCTGGTAAACACACAGGTAATGTTTGTACAAACATTCTTATCGAATGTTATTGCGTTTTATTTAGTTGTTGTTTTGGTGATAATACACGACACCTCGGAGAACTAGGCAACTGGTCGAAATACAAAGTAAGCTCACATCTCCTATCAGTCAATTACGCACTTCGATACAATTTATTTTAAGTATAAATAAATTTAAAAGCCTGAAACCTTTAGCGCACGATTCTGCTATTGTGCAAAATTTCGGCATTCTAGGTGAAAGGGTGAGTGATAATTATAAATGTGTCAGCGAGTGAGTCAAGACTTTTCTTTTTGTATTAACTCGTATAATGAATTAGTTTATATTTTAACTACACAATAGCCTTTGTTCCTCGTATACAGTTCATCTTATGTACACAATCATACCAAAAATACTGTGATAAAATAATAAAAATACACACGGAAACCAGTGCTACCCTTGTTATTTATTCATTCATGTGACAGTGTCAATTACATAGCATTTAAAAGTTTTCTCTCGGAAAGTAAGGCGTAATAAGCGGTTTAGTCACCAGTGCTTGCGTGAAAGATACTAATGACACAGGACGTATAACCACACCTGGGCCCTTATTCTGTAACGATTCCTTGTTTCAAAACCACGTTAATTCCTTATAAAGTTACGATATCTTCCCAAAAACGTATGCGTTTGACGTTTGTGCGCGGTACCTAAGGTTTAGGTGTGGAATCTATAGATTGCTATACAGAATCAGGGCCCTGTTATTATTAAAGAGCTGCGACATTTCGATAAGGTCTCTCCCTACAATATCTTTACTTATCTACAAAAACAAGTACTTACCTATAAACAATAGCATATAGTGAGATTGTGTTGGTTTTAACGACTGCCATGTGTGACTCTATGTAGAGTTGTGGTGGATCTAGGAATAATCAAAAAGCTTTGCGGATGACGTGGGTTCGATGACCACCTGAGGTACCTAGTTACCTTTTTAAACGCTCTAAAAGGCCTAAAATAGGTTTGCACATGACTGTAATTCCGTGCTGAGAGCTACTTTTAAGAGGACGTACAATGGCGGACTCCGTCGCTTTACCAGTCTAAAGGTCGAAATCCCTTGCACACCACGTCGTCTTTGGTACGGGCACGTACCCGGGCGGGCGGTGCGCTTCATACGAAAATCGCTACAAAGTGGTAAAGCGACGGTGACCCCGACCGTACATGAATAGGAGATAAGAAGAACGGAACGCAAGGAGTTCTCGCGCGAGTACTATTCCGTGTTTATAGTTAGGTATGTGCTTCAACAGCCATCTAGCGACAACAACCGAGACCAAATGCTTAAAGAGTGTACACTGTGGCACAGTGTTACTGTAGCATGCGTGAGCTCGAGACGAGATGTTTTACCTCGGTCAATTCTCACAAAACTCACCACATTTGTCACCAGATAGCGTTAGCGTTGCTCCAGTTCTTGGTTTCGCATTGTTATCGATTTATACAGATAATAAAACTGGCACTTGCTACTCTGGGGTATTTTCTTCCTTAACAACACAAAAAACCCTTCCGTACCATCTCGATGAAGTCGCGGTGATGGATAAGAGCAGCAAGCAGCAGGTCCAGCTTGCTGCGTATGCTTTGCACAGTGGCATCACGAAGCAGGGCGCAATGTAGGTTATCATTACCCGACTGCGCCAGAAGGAGGGTTATGTTTTTTTCGAGAGTATGTATGTATGTATTATTGTTAATTGTTTATATATATTTGTTACATGTTCGCATCGGTGACCGAGTGGTGAAGCGTTCGGCTCAATATCCGGAGGTCCCGAGTTCAATTCCCGGGTCGAGGATATTGTATATTCGGATTTTTCGTTGCATAGATCGGGTGTGTGATCACCAACTTGCATTTGGCAAGCGTGAAGATTAATACAATACCTACTAATTGTAGCGATGACTTGTTTTCAATGATGAAGGCAGCTTCATCATCAGGCAATGGGACATTATACCACAGAATAAGTAATAGTACTAACGTACAGAAGGTTCACTCTCTAACGACTTTCAAGCGAAATTGAAACTTATCGTCTGATCCGAGCGTTCATATTCCGTTAACGCTGACTCGATATCGATTTGACGACAGGAGCTCGCGCTAGCGTAGGGTTTTCACTCATGGTTTAAGAACGATTACGATTACGCGCGACGTGGAGCGTGCGTGCCGAGTGGCAACCTTTAACGGCGGCGTATGGCACACGCCTGCCCAGGAGGCGCGCCGGCCGAACGTACCTAAACTGCGGAGTGACACCCCCCTGATTATAAGTACTGTAGGCCGTAATTTATATTTTACAAATAAAAAAAAATACAAAAATATTAATTTCAAAACCAGATTAAAGTTACAAACATATTTTTGGGCCCTCCTTTTAGATATAAGGATCTGTACCACAATACCCTTTTTACTTTACTTTACTAATTATTACTTGTTGTATATAAGTTGTTATTGTTGTTTGTGTTTGTTATGTGATTAATATAAATGTTCTTTTTTTCTTTCGTCATGCACCGAGTCCTACCACCATGTGTCTGCCAGGTATAGAAGCCCGGACTCGGTGCTTGCTGTTCGTCATCCTGGGCCGTGCGCTACGGGGATTGTAGCAGAAAAAGGAAGGTAGTACTAACTATATTATTACCCAGGACCTACTTACAAACTTTAGTATCAACCCTTATCCTTCTACTATCCTCTCCCCGGGAAATTTTGAGGAGAGCCTCACACTATCCGGGCTTTACCCTGGTCTCTTAATATCAGGGAGGGATGTCCGGAAGGCTATCTGACACTCTCGTGAATGTTTTTTTCCTTTATTCTACTAACAGGTGACGATAAGGCCGAAGGTGGAAGCGCGCTTCACCGGAATCCTCAACCACTGAGGTACTGGCTATCTTACCTCAAACTGTCGGAACACAACAATGTCATAAACATCGTTGTTATGGCGATAGACTTAGATAAGATGGTGGTAGCTAGCCAGGCGGACTAACACCCTACCACCAACCAAGAAGAATGGGGCTGGGATACCCCACCCTTAGCTAATAGCTCATGGTAGTGGGAGAAATCGGACTAATTACGTATGTGCATGGGGACTTCAGACTGTGTAAATAGATACGGTAGCACCCCAACGGCGCTACTCCTTCGCCATACATATTCACGAGTCACCACGACAATAACCTTAAAAGGTAATTAAGAGAAAGCAATGAAGACAGCTAAAGCAGTGCTCAGCCACACTCCACAGCTCACTAAATAACGACTGCACATGTGTTCAGCGTGGTAGGTGGTGAAGCTCATCGCGCTTTAAACTGTTAGATATATGAGCAGAGCCGCCTTTTACGACACCCAAGGTAAGAGCTGATGAGAATGAGCCGTCACCACTATGTTCTGTGGTCACCACACACATCCTTTGCTGGTACAAAAAAAAACAATGCAAATTTTTTAATATATTTTTTTATTAACCCATTTTGAACCGCTCGTCTTTTGTCTCAGATTGGTTGTAAAATTCTACAAACTAACATCAATGCGCTATGTCTACCCTAGTGGTAAACTATAATTTTATGAATTCTACTTAATAAGAAGAAAAAAATGTGCATTAATAATTAAATGAAGAATAAAAACCGTGATAAAGTAACAGATAACAATGTTACTAATTCCTACTCAATACATAATTTCTGTCAGATAATAATTAAAATTATGTATTTGGAATCCTACTGCTATTTCAGTATTTTTTTAAACCCAACTTTACTAAATGTTTGAATACAATATAATATATGATGTGATAATGAATGTATAAAAAATAAATGAATGTTAATTCTTCAAATAATTATAGAGAATATTCATGTCTCTCAGGATCTGAAGGATTAGTTGGGAGTGTTCAGTTGCCGGCAGATAGCTGGACGACCTTGTCGTTGATATCCAGCACCTCTGCCACGTACTCCTCATCCGCCATGATGGTGGCCAGCCGGTTGAGGATCCTCAGCAGCTCGCCGTCCCTCAGGCGCAGCTGATCGTTACACTGCTCCACATCTTCGACTACGTCATCGGGGATCTGTAGAAGGGGGGGGGGGGGGGAGAATTAGTCAGTATAAGATTGCTGTCGTTCAGCGTCATGTGTGTCTTACATCTAAAATAGGTGATTAATACAGTGTAGTTATTAAGTAACAGATACAGAGGCTTTATGTTTTAACAGATTTGACCGGTTTCGATGCCCGATTCTGTATACGAATAAAAGTATTGTAAAATGGTTGAATACCGCTTGGCGCTTACACCTTTAAATTTTACTATTTCTCTGAATTTATTTATTATTCTATCTCTTTAAGTTTTAGAGTTCCCTATTTTGATTGCACGCACTGTTATAGACCTAAATAGTCTTTAACTTTTGCATCATTATTATTAGTCCATTCAGTAGTAGAACAGCCTACCTGTCGGGTAAAAGCCTACATTATTTTTTGAAATCAAGTCATCGCCACTCAATAGTAAATACGGGTATTAGCTTTATCACCACACTTGCCAAATATGGAAGTTGGTAATCGGCTCTATCGGATCGAAGAATCCGAAACACACTGCCCGACCTGGGAATTGAACTCAGGACCTCCGATTGCGGACCGAGCGCTGTGCCACTCGGCACAGCTTAAAGAAGAGTTAACAGATACTTCACTCAGTAGAAAATTACCAATACCTACTGCTATATTAGCCTACTAATATTTAAACTGTAATAACCTACCGCGCGATCCCACAGTAATCGCAGGGCTGCCCCTTCAAAATAATTAAATTAACATAAATAACTGTTGGTGTCTATTTTATTGAGAACTGTGAATATGATCTGACTATATATAGGTGGTAGTTTAAAATTGTGTCGTTTTTAAAATAGATTTTTTTATAAATTGGTGCTGACACCATCATCAAAAGTAAATAGAGGTCAGTGTGGAGGTAAAATAAAAAACTACTACTGCACAACAAACCCATCTACTGCACATAAGGCACCAGACGGCATCGTAGGTACGCGTGCAAACGAATGGAACAATTAAGGCTGATTTCACAGTCACGCGTTTGATCAGCGCCTGCCACACGCGCGCGCTTACAATTACACTAGATAGTGTTGCGTTTCAGGGCGGTAGGTAATTATAGCGCGCCCTGCACTCGGCCTCCGTGGTACCATTGGCATATTGTTAGTAAGTAATTATCTAGACCAAGATTAAGTATATAATTTTACTACAGTCGCTGAAGTATCAACGCGGCCGACATTCCATATTTTTATAGATTGGCACTCGGCCAGGGCATTGACGTTATGCAGTAAAATTGTTGCCAAAACATTTGCGCTGGAGATAATAACTACATAACACACTCCAGACTGAAGTATAGCCAGAGATACTAACATATTGGCATAGCAGCATCATACGACACTTTTATTTACGGCGCATCAAATTAAGAGTAATGACCAAGGTCCAGGTCGTTTGAAAGGTAGTTTAAGCAAAATAGGTCCAATGGTATTTTTTGTAAATACAGGTAGCAATGACTTGGTTTCAATGATGGAGAACTTTGCTCAGCAGTAGGACAGTATGTGGGCTGTATTTCAGCGGGCTTGCTTGCAAAGATCAAGCAGAATTTAGATAGTGAACCAACCCGCATTGGGCCAGCATGGTATGTTACGGCCCAATATTTCCGTGCGTGTGCTGTGGTCCATGTGGGAAAACCTGTGCCCAGCAGTGGGACGATTAAAGGCTGACGATGATAACTAGGTTTACCTTTCTAAGCTCCGCGAAGGTGTGAAAGTGGAGCTTCATCCGCTGCTTGCCGCTGTGGCTGTCGAAGAACATAGTGAACTGCTGCTCCTTCTGGCGTTTGACGTTGAAGTAGATGCCGGCGGTGAGGTGGCCTTTGGGATTCCTGGCTAGCAAACTCCTGGAAATGAAGAAAATTCGCAAATTGAGAATTGTGTTATTGTAAATATGTTGATTATTAATCCTGACAACAGATGGATGTTATAATCAGACAATCAGTATAAATAATATAGTCATTGATATGCAGAATGTTACATAATAAAATTGATTTTATCAATTTACTGATCATGATTTGTTTATCGAACAGAATAAACATTTCATACAACTATCTACATTCTACAGCGTGTATCTGTAGGACGATTTTCTTGTAGCATTATTTCAGTTTTAAGGGCACTTATCTTACTGTGAGTAACGACTTTTTTGGGAACACTAGTCTTTAGAGAATATGAACGCTGGAAAAAGTTGCCTAAACCAAATCATACTGTTTCTAATAACTCCTTCAAAGTTTGTTTGCTTACCTCATGTCCCAAATAAGGTTCCTCTTCTCGGTGACGCTGACGGCAGTCATGTAACTCCTCGCGACGTAGACCAGCGACAGGCGCTCTTTCGTGACGCCCGCCCTGGTCTCGCGCTCGTGCCACTCCACGTAGCTGTTGTTGTGGGCATTCAGCTGGTAGTTGTACTCTTTGCGGCAGTGCGGCTCGTCTGACTGCGTGAACCAGCCTGTGGGGATATCATAGTTGAAGGGGGTTTTCTTGTCTTATTGTATGTATTAGTTACAGGTGACCGAGGGATGGTGAACTATTGTCTTAAATGATGTAAACCCTTTTCTTCATCATGGTAGTCTCGTGAAATAATAAGGATACTAAAGTCACTATGTATGTAAAAAAGTCTAGTTCATGTATTTTTTTCAATTATGCATTTAAAATAATGATTTTCAAGTATTAGTAACTTACCGGTATGTGGATAGCAACGATCAGCCATCACCGTTACGACTCGGGAGATATGGTATCCCAAATCAGATAGGAAGACTCCAGCCCTTCCTCCAATCTTCACATGAATCGCCAGCATGACGTGATCCTTCTCAGTCTCGATCAAAAAGCCCTGAGGTCCAGGAAACGAGGTGGTGTAGTCGTGCAGATCCTGAATATTCTCGTCGCAAGACACAATCATCATTGACTTCGTGATGCCCGGGTAATCTTTCTCCAAAATACGAAGACGCTTCATGACCTCCATGGCCAGGCCGACGCAGGTGTGCTTATGTGCGCGGATAGGCGGGTTGTACTTTGGGAAGAAGGTCTTGAGGTCCTCATCTGGGGACGCCATGTACGCGTCGTACAAACTAAGAACGTTGTTGATGGAGTCATAGTTCTCTGAGACGACGAGCCGGCTCAACAGCGCCTCGGCCTTCGCCACCATCTCCTCATACTGCTGGAGGGAGAGATGCAGGGCCGGGCGCGGGGCTCCCCACCGCGGCGGCGGCAGGGGGTGGTCTGCGGGCCAGGCCGCAGGTTTGGCAGTGCTGGAGCCGAGTCAGCTCAACCATTCGGCGCCCCAGCGGCCCGTGATGCGGCGCAGCGCCCTCTCCTCGCCTGAGGTGGACGCGATCTCGGTGGGGTCGGCGAAGGTGCCCCCCTCGACCCCAGTGGCCCCCACGCCGTTCAGCGTATCAGGAGACCACACGTCCTCACTTAACGGTTTTATATTAAACATATCTGCGAAGGAAAAATGAACACAGGATTACTGAAATGTTTTCATTCGGTTCATTGGAACTTTAAACAAAAAACATGTTCTATTTATAATGATGAAGTGTCTGATATCGGCACACCGTATGAGACAATGATAATTATGTGATAAACCGATGACGTGTGTAACACTTCCGATTTTCCGCTATAAGGTATTTTTTTTCTGTATAACTAGGCTAATTAATTACCCAAGACGCTAATAAATCTACATGTATTCTTCCTCTATTGCAGTTTAACAAAATGCTAGATATTTTAGTTATTTAAGTAATGACAGTCATTTTAATGATAGGTACAATTTATTTTAATCGCGGTAATTTTGTCATCTTAATTGCAAGAAAACGAAATAAAAGGATAAACTATCCTTCAATATTTTCCTTAATTTGACAATGTACATATTTTACCATTGAATACCATAATTAACAAAATAATGAGGGAAAATTATGTAGGACGTCATTATCATTACCCAGTGTGACTAATTTACAAAACACTTTGGAATAACCATTATTGGTATACCTATTTGGAAAGTAATTGGTAAATTACAGCGACTGTTTCAGTTCTCATCCACCTAAATGTTTCAATTTAACTAAGTACTGAGTAAAAGACTTAAACGACGTAATAACAGAATTATATAGCTCCATTGTAGAAATAATGATAATGAGACATGCAAGCTTAAAGTTGATTATAGCAATTAACTGATGGTTGTAAATCAAATGCTTGGTGACGCATCTGACTGAAACAAGATGAAAAACTTCGACCGGTTAACGTGGTAATTTAAAAAAAAAAAATTGCACCAAGACTTACCACAAAAAAAAACTTCGTGTTTTTTAGTTTAACCGTAAAAACAAAGCTATTAACGTTTGGGGTTGATTTAAAATCCCGTAATATAAGTACTAAGGAACGCGGACTTTCGCGTTTATGAAAGTATGGCTTTTATTTTTATTAATTTGAGAAACTATTCGATCAGGTATAAAGCAAATTTTTAATAATTTATTATCACAAAATGAAAACAAATGACAAGAAATGAACGTAAAAGTTTGACACCTATAGACAAGGTACTAAGCAGCTACGTTAATGTCAATAGCACCTATTTCCGTTTCTTTACTCATGTGCCTATAGTACTTACATAAACCTAATGTTTGTTAGCACATAACATTTCGCATAGTGATAACGGGTAGGTAGGTCCCAACTCCCAGGGTCGCTTGGTCATCCGTTGGTGACTCATAGCACCATGGGAATCGATAACTTTCCACTACATTGCGCAACTTTGCTACTGCAGCATAATTTTACTGGTAGTGTGAGGAGTACAAGTTGGTATTTAAAATATTTTTTGTTTTCTGATCGAAACGATTTGCTTTCAATCGGAAGTTTATAGTCGTCAACGGGTAATTCGTCATAGTTAAGTATTTATTAACGTTATATGATTTTAACGGGAAAATTATAGGAAAACATTTAGCTGGTATTTCAAAATAGAGACATGAAACAACGGAGTTACGTTAAAACTCTATAGTACGTGGTTTTGACAACGTGACAAGAAATGTATGGAAAAACGTAAGAAACTAACACTGGTTAAAAACCTTTTGAATTTTAAATGTGGCGTGTACAAACAAGAAACCATATAAAATTGGCTATAGAATTCACGACACTAAATTTACAAAAATAGAAACGTTTGCTGAAATTAGCACAAACTGTACATATCGAATCTGTTATTGGTTTTGAAATCGCGTTTATTTTACATAATATTTTTTTAATACCAGCGGCGTTGTTTTGCGTCTTGCTTAGTCTCTTACACTTTAAACAATATAATAATGGAGGACATCTTTTATTTATAGTTTTATTTTCTATAGTTTTATGTTTAGGTAAGTAGTTTAATTTTGTTTAAGTATTTAAGTTATTTTGTTGTTTTATTATAATGGTTTGTTTACGTTTATATGATTATAATGACTGATAGACACGGCTTACTTGATAGGTTTTTACTAGGAACTGCTTAAATGAATTTTAGTACCTCACTAACTTTGTGATCGAATCAGGTGACGAACCGATGATGACTCTATTACAGTGACGAACTGGATGATAAGATAATGCTTACGCAACGACGGATGATGATTGATTGATGAGGGATGAGGTAATCAGGTGAACGTACCCATTGCTAAGGCCTTGGCCGATAGTAAGATGTCCCTTGGGAGGTCTGTGTTTGTTTAGGTGTGAAGCAAAACTGGTGGTTGATGCGTCAGCGCGGCCTCATATAGCGTTCATTCCGCAGTTTTCCTCCTCCCCCGCGCCCCGCACGCCCCCTCTCGTACGTCATTGAGTGGTTTACAGTACAGCTGTGCTACAGATGTGTGCGTTTCGTCTGCGACGGTTTATTAATTAACGCACACGACGACAAGACTCGTATTGGTGTGCACGTGTAGCAACGGAATCGCTGCACGTGTATACAGTATAGCACGTGGGTTTGCGGCGCTGTGTGCACTACGCGTCAAAGCAAAACAGACCCTGTCAGCGAGCGTTCACGTTTTATGTGGCACGATGTAGATAACCTGCCTTGTTTAAGGCATGTGCTGTATTGATAGTGAGACATGTGAATGCGTTTTGGACACGTGACCGCCTTTTACGGTCTTCTTTCGGTTAACCTTACTTTTATACATCATTGTTAATGTTAACCTTAGCGAATGTCGAGGTCGTATGGAACTCGTGAACCTCCTATTTGAATTGCTTAGCACTGATGACATAACTTTGTATTTTGGAGGGTTGTACATCTTTCTGTAGTTACTTATTAGAATTTAAGAAGTTGTTGCCATCTTTTAGTTTTGCCGCTTCTGTTATCAACTGGTTAAACCATCGAGTCTCAGGTCCAGGGATCGATTCCCAGCGGGAGTTACATAATGATTCATTACTTGTTTTGACAGATATTTCAACTGGCAAACTAACAACAATCTAACGACAATCTTATCTAAGCTTGTCGCCATAACATCGATATTAATAGCATTGTTGTATTTTCTAAGGAAAGCGTTTCATTTGATAATAAATACACAGGTGTAATGAGGTAGACATACCTACTGCTCTTCGGAAAGTTAACGAAATATGAAACAATAGAATCTAAATGTCGAGGCAATAATGGAAATTGAAGATGTTCTCTGTATGAAACGTGTTGTTTTGTAATGCGTATTTTGTAGTTAGCCGCGGCGTTACGATCGATTATTTCTGGGAATTACTCTACCTAGAGCACGGTATGATTACTCTTTGTTTTGAAGAATTAAACGTCATTACTCATTAGTTTTAAGAAATTGCAGAAACAAAAGTATACTCAGAAATGGTGTTATAAAGTAGGTACCTGTTCACCACACAGTGAACTGAAGCACACTTAGGATTTTAAGAGGAATTAAGCGATCATACCCCCATCACAAAGACCATCACTAGTTTTAATGGCGTCTGGAATGAAAAGCACTAAAATTGTTAGACATATAAGGATGAGCTTTAATGTCTATAATTATACCACTGTCTTGGTGGGTTCAAACCGGAAACTTTTATTTAGTAAATGCCAGACCCTATTAAAAGAAGACAATAATTTGCAAAGCGAAATATTTCTTTCGTCACGCAATACGCAACTTTATCAGCAGAAATTGTAGCAGATTAGAGCGAGGTAGTCCAGGTATTTTTAGTTGTGTGTCTGTAAAGTATTGTGTTTTATATCGGAATAATCAATGCAGAGTCCACAAGTAAACATATTTGTAACTAAACACTAATCTGCGGTACACGTTTAGTCAAAGGTTCAGCAGCTGTGTGAAAATACATTTAGGTCGAATAGAATTTGCTGTTTTGTATGGAACACCAGATTTTTTTCTCAATTCTTACAGAGTTGCTCTACTAGTATACTTAGTTGTTTTTTGCACTTAATAGCTTTATATATACCTAATATTATCTACCAAACACTCTGTGTCTGCTCTACTTGCTCTACTTAGTTTTAATCATAGTCCATTGGCCTAAATAGGACCCGTATGCCCGTCATACGGGTTCCTTCCTGTGAGAACATCTCGTGGGTGTCACGAATTAAAAGTAAATAACATAGGTACATACATATAATTACGACTTTTATCCCCGAAGGGTTAGTCAGAGACTAGGCAATGAGGACCGCAAAAGCAGTCCTCTGCCATAGTCCACTTTTTACCAAATAGCAACTACACATGTGCTCAGCGTGACAGATGGTGAACCCATCGCCGTTCTAAGCTGATGGATGTATGTTCAGTCTTTAGTCCGTTAGTCGCCTTTTGCACACTCAAGGGAAGAGAGGGCGTGGTAGTATTCCTTCACCGCTACGCGACTCTGTTAAAGTAAGGTAAGCAGTAAAGTATTAAAACTTAGCAGTTACATTAATAATGCTCATTAATAAGGACAATGCAAGAGTGTTTATTTTTATATGTTTGGTGCTGTATTTTTAGTAATCAACCATAGTTAAAATTAAGTAAAAGCGTTTTCTTCATGTCTACTCTAACAATACATCGGCGGCGCGGCGGAGAGGTGACGCAGCCCTGAGCCATCCTTTATGCGTTATGCGGAAGACATGGGTTCGTTTCCTATTTGAGGTACCTAGTCGTTACTTTTTAACGTTTACCTATCTTAGGGCTGATTTTTCCATCCTCGGATAAAACTTATCCGTCTGATAAAGTATTAGGCGACCTACCTGAAATGTCACTTGTAGAAAGAGAAAAGACATGATTTGACAGTACATTTTCAAATTGTTTGTATATTACTTTATCTAACGAATAAGTTTTAACTGACAATTGAAAAATCGGCCCTTAAGGGGATCCTGCACGAAATTGTGTAAATTTACGTAATTTTAAGTTACTTGTACTATGCGCTGAATAAGTTAAATACATTAGAAGAACTTACGTAAGTTAGCCTGATCATTGCACAAGGTCGTGGCCTTGTTGAAACACAAAAAACTAAAATTTTTTTTGACAACTTTCTTAATTTTACGCATGAAACAATAATTCTTACATGAAAATATTTGTATTGATATTCAACAGGTCACCCCTATCTTAAAAAAATAAATTTTAATTTTTAACAGTGCGTCATGGTTACACCTAGACCGTGGGTTATACCAAATTAATCAAACTAATCAAACTTTTCTACAATTACACCAATTATCTAGCCCAAGAGAAGCTTCGAAGAAACTTGTTAAATGGTTTTTTTTTTATAGCAGAAGGAGGCAAACGAGCAAGCGGGTCACCTGATAGAAAGTAATCACCGCCGCCCATGGACACCCGCAAAACCAGAGGAATCGCAGGCGCGTTGCCGGCCTTTAAGGAAGGAATAGGCTCGTTTCTTGAAGATCCCTAAGTCGTAACGGTCCGGAAATACCGCCGCCGAGAGCTGGTTCCACAACACTGTAGTTCGGGCAAGAAATTTCTTGAAAAACGCACAGTAGTAGACCGCCATCCATCAAGGTGATGTGGATGGAATGACAGTCGATTGCGTGTAGTGCGGTGAAGGAAATCAGCGGCAGGGATCAAGCCGAACAATTCCTCAGAACACTCCCCATGATATATACGGTACAATATACAGAGAGACGCAACGTCTCTCCGAAGAGCCAGTGGATCGAGCCGTCCTGAAATAAGAACGTCGTCGACAATTCGAGCAACTCTGCGTTGAATGCGGTCAAATGGAAGGAGTTGGTATTGGGGTGTTCCAGCCCAGAGATGGGAGCAGTATTCCATATGCGGCCTGACCTGTGCTTTATACAGTTGTAAACGGTGGGCCGGCGTGAAATACTGACCCGCTCTATTAAGCACACCCAGCTTTTTCGAAGCTAATTTAGCTTTACCTTCCAAATGACCACGAAACTGAACGTCACTCGAAATATCGACGCCAAGGATTCCAATAGTCGGATTACTTACTGGACAACGGATAAACATACTTAAAATACTTAAATACATACTTATTATAGGTACATAGAAAACACTCAGACCCGAGACAGTTTAGAAAAACAATAGTTTCTAAATTGACCCGACCGGGGATCGAACCCGGGACCTCAGAGATGGCGACACCATGAAAACCGGTGTACAAACCACTCGACCAAGGAGATTGTCAATATCAGTGCACCAAAGGTACGTATTATAATAAATAACTTTCTACGCTTACACACCGATTATCTTGCCCTTTAAGCTTCTATTGAAACTGGCTATGGTTAACTAGATAACGGACAAACGTACACATAGAAAATACCCAGACCCGAAAATAATTTAGAAAAACAGTTTTTTTTTCTAAATTAACCCGACCTGGAATTGAACCTTGGACCTCAGAGATAGCGTGACGGACGACCACGGACGGACGGACCTCATTACAATATGAAACGTCATAGACGTAGTTTCCTAAAAGTGAGAGTGAATGGTTATGTAAACAAGCCTGAATATAGCGACGAATCGATAAGTTCACCGGGCGGCGCGGCGGCGTGCGTCGACCTTGTCTGCGGGTGAATGACGTAGACACTATTTCCGAGAAACAGGTGACTCGCGCCGGTTTTGTACAGTCAGCGGCAAAATGGAAGCATACATGCGTCACTACTTGATAAGATCGGAGGGGACTGGCTCATATTAAAGGAGGCTATATACCCAGCAGTGGGAGGGCTGATAATTGACAATTCCTTCCTTTCCTCCACCCAGACGACCTCCTTGGTCGAGTGGTTTGTACACCGGTTTTCATGGTGTCGCCATCTCTGAGGTCCCGGGTTCGATCCCCGGTCGGGTCAATTTAGAGAAAAACTGTTTTTCTAAATGGATTTAGGGTCTGGGTGTTTTTTCTATGTTTATGTATATTTATCCGTTATCTTACCATATCAACGAGTTTCACAAGAATACTCATCTTGGTCTAGATAATTGGTGTGACCGTAAACAAAATTTATTTATTATTTATTTATTTATTACCCATGTTGTCGATACAAATTCTCAAAATTAGTCTCGAAATTAGGAGAAAAAAAACCTAATTAAGTATGACTTCAGAACGAGAAGGTTTATTTGTATGTTTGCTTTTCTTTTTACTTTGAACTGTATCCATGATGTCACTACTGTGTATGTGTTTGTGTGAGTGTGATGCATGCAGGTACTTACCTAATTATTATTTTTGTTACCTGTTGTAATTTGTAATTGTGTGATTCCAATAAATGGTTTGTCCTTTCTTACTTTCTCTCCTTCCTCCCTATTACAACATAGGTAGGTACTGATGTATGTTTATTTGTGGGTTTGTGGGTTTGTTTGTGGGTTTGTTGTGTGATTCCAATAAGTTTGTCAATTCTTTCTTTCTTGCTTTATAGGGTAATCGGCAAAAACTATACAATTAAACATTGTCAATGTAACTAGACTAATTTTATTGTTTTTCATGTTATCCTCCTTATGGATACCGGCCACCAGAGGGGCAGCATAGTTGTGTGGCGGTGGGGTTATGTTCCATCCCCTATTTCTGGGTCAAAAGCCAGGTAGAGTGAGGGAGAGAACCTTGAAATAATCGTAAGGTCAATGTGGGGAAGTCCGTCTAGGAGATAAGCCCGTCTAGCGGCAATAAGTTGCATATTTGAATAGCTAGGTTCTTATGCCTCGGTCGGTAAAACAGTATTACGGAGCTAGTTCGAACTGAGAATCATAGATGTCGCTAACATCATTAGGTCGAAAGAAATCGGTAGGCCATTTTTTTTCGCGTTGTGTACTTGAAGTTGGAGTGTAACGTCTCTTCAAAAAACTAAAAAAAAAGTAGAAAATCAAAGGAATTTTTGGAGTTTCCTTGATTACGTAAGTCATTTAGTGATCCATATACTTATTTCTGGTGATGAATTCATTAATATCCCTTGAGTTTCGTAATTATTACCTGCAACAAATGTCTAAACTCAAAATGTAATAGTTGGGAAGTCCGTCTACATGCATAAGGAAAGTCCGTCATATGCCGGTCTTGCCTCGATTGCAGATATTGTCAACCTTTTCAGCTGCAAGTATTTTATGTTACTATACGATTCTTTGTATTTGCTAGCTACTACTTAAAAGTAGTCGCCCAATGAAAACTATCATTAAGTACCTATTTATATTCAAGCTGTATTGTCTGTCTGGCTACAAGACAATTAGCAGGTGAGGAATGCTCAGTGGCGGGACTATCATTACTGTTATAGACTAGGATAGACAATTTTGATTGTCTTAAGCAGATCTTGAAACGAGTTGCTAAGAATAAGCTTTTCTCAGGTTTTGCACATTGCTGAATTTTGTCATTTATTATTTTTCCTTATTAATAAATATATTATGTACCTACTTAAGTATCTACCTAATCTATTTATCTATCTAAGGTATCTCTATATCTCTTTAAAACAGGCAATTTTAGACAATTCGGTCCGGGTGTCGCAAAGGAGGTGCATAAAAAATACACTCTAATTTTTTTTTCACAATCTGACGAGAGATATTGCTTTTGGGAAGAGATGAAAAGATTTAAAAAAAATTTCAATTTCAAAATATCATTATAATTTTTATATGGAGCTAGATTTCTGTTGTCTAATGTGGTTACCTACATGAGTAGGGCAGTCATACATAATTTTTTCTAAGTCATACAAATTTTTAAAGTGTCGGCTCTATATTATAAACTCAACTAAAAAAAAAATTTGTTTTTTTTCACAATTTTTTTTAAATTTTTCTATCTCTTTTGATGGCAGTGTTTTTCGGCGGTTTGTGAAAAAAAAGTAAATTTTTGCTCGAAAATTTTCTAAGTCTTTCTGCAACCCCTTTGCGACACCCGAACCCTAACTTTGATTTAGATTTAGAAAAGTTCCCGCCAGAAACGACTTGATTTTCAAACTAATAATCTAAAGACTAATGCAAACTTATTATACTGATTTCTTTTCTTATATTGTTTTGCTTACTTTAAGTTAATGTCTAATACGGGTTCGAATCTTTTGGTATAGGTACCTGTCAAATTTCTTTGTTTTTTAGCTCAAAACGGCGGCGTACATGGGACAAATACTTAAACAAAAAAAATACAAATGTTGATTTTTATTAAAGAACCAAAGAAAGTTGACAGGTGTGCAAAAAATGTAGTTAAAAAATTTCTGACCCCTTAAATGATAATGAGGGAAGGTATTTGTCCATTTTGCAGTACTACTTATAATGTTAAATAAAAAATAATGATTTATGTTTTTACTAAGTATTTTATTTTACAAAAAAGGAAATCCGTTACTATTTTATTAAAAATGTTTGCAACCACTGTCACCAAAGATATGCCGGACTTGCCTTAAAATGAAATAAAGTAAATTATCATTGAAATTTAAACTTTATGGACGAATTCATAAAACACACATTTCAACGCCAGTTGTACATCACTGCTACAAACTGTTTTCAGACATATTGCGTCACAAGTTTTGGTTATATTGCTACTAGACGGACTTACCTTAAACTGCACGGGAAGTCCGTCTACACGCCGAGTTTTATTAAATATCATATAAATCTAAAGATTATTGCAATTTATATGATTTTTAGACCAATTTAAGTAAATAAATATATTACCTATAATTTCCGACGACACAAGTTACTTTATAAAGCGTATCTCGATTCAATAAGTTCTGTTAAACTTAAATTTTAGAAAAGTATGCCGGACTTCCCCACATTGACCTTAACTATAAAAGTGGGGTCCAGGGAGTCGAGCCAATCAAAGTAATGGAAGCATCATAAGATTCAAAGTAAGTGATCAAACATCTTCAGATTTAGTAAAATAAATCATTATTATTCTAAGTGCCTTACAAATAAACAGATAATAAGGTCGGAATAGTTATTCCGGGTTTTGTCTCTTTTACTCTAATTTGAAAATATGTTTACATGACAGGAACAAAATACTTAGTAGCTTATTCTGTGTTTATTTGTAAAGGAGCTACCTACGTTAGTTTAGAGTCCAGCTAGTCTAGTAGGTACCTACCTAATAAGATGATTTCGACTCGTCATGTTGGTTCGATCGAATACCAGTAAGTAGATATAGTGTTGTGTGTTGTGTACCTGTAGTTTGTATGTTGTGCTCGGAATTTCTACAGAACTTCACGTGACGTAATCAGATTGAAATTCTGAAAACGATTAAGCGGCTAACTTCATAAATAAGCATATAATATAGAGCATCGCGTTGTTATTGCGTTAGAACTTATACTTACATATAGTTGTATTGTATATGGCACATAATTGATAAGGTGGGTTCTAGGTACTTCTGTAAAACCTTGAGTGACGCAATCGGACGTAGGCTTCAAAACAAAAATGCGGCACACAACTTAAATTACACAAATAAAGTTACTTTTAAGCGGCTAATTTCGATTATAATATAAGTGTAGTATATTAGACGTCTCATTGCTGTTAAAGCGTTTAGAATGTAAACTTTTATTGAAAGGTACTTATTCGAAATCTTCACAAAACCTAGCGATCGCGGTACCTACGTAATAGAAGCAGTACCTACCTACACATACTCCAAAACAATTAGGTAATCGGTAATTGGCTATTTGACAGTTGTAACAATAAAAAAATAAATGATATAGTAGTTTATAATTTAACGATAATTAACCAATAGATATTTTTTATTAAGATAATTTCTAAATATTTTATTTTTACAAAATAAATTTGAGTTTTTTTGTCTGTGGATTACAAGACCCGAAACACGGGCGGCCATGATTGAGCTTCGTGTGACGTCACAATTCACAAATAAACAAAAACTGTCTGTCAGGCAGGTTTAAAAATAAAACTTTGTTTAGTGAAATGTGACGTCACAGGGAAAAATGTCACGTGACTGAATAAAGAAAAATATGTATTTTTTTCTATTAAATTAAGCTTTTCCGAGAAAAATATTGTACGGGATATAAAATAAGCGTTTGTAATTTTTAAAATACTTTTCCGAAAACTGTCAAGTAGCCAATTTTATCACCAGCCTGTAACCGTCGGCTGGGCACAGACCTTCCCACATGGACAACTCCTACGCTGCCCCAATGCGGGTTTGTGGGTCAATTAAGGATATATACCACTTATCGGTGTTATTAAAATTATGTACTCTAAACCTTGGAAATACTCAACAGAAAATCTTTATAAAATTAGTAATTTACTTACAGTTAGAAAGTTATATATCTTAAATACTATTTTTATATTTCACAAAAATTTGCCCTTTGATTCAAGTAACTTTAATAAAAGACGCAGACACATCGTTGCTCCATCTGGTAGAATCCGTACAGTATTTGCTGAACGGCAATACAGTACTCAGTCAGCATTTATTTACAATTTATTATTATTATTATTATTAAGAGCCTATATTTTCCCACTGCTGGGCAAAGGCCTCCCTCCCCTCTTTCCACTTTTCGCGGTCTGTTGCTTGTGCTGGCCAATCCTTTGCATAGGCATCAAGCTCGTCCAATACAATTTATTAATAAGAAATTTAATATATACTATAGGAAGACGTATGAGTGTAAAGCATGGATGCACAGACTTATTAAGACTAGGGGCCACTCGGGCAAATTATGAACTGATGGTGGGCCACCAGAAGTATAGGTAATTAAAGACAATGAAAAATTGATAATAATGTATTCAAATTGAAAAAGAATTTATTAATTTGAAGCGTGGCACTGCATAGTGCTTACAATCTTTTTTATATTTGGCTCAAATTTACTTGTAGCAACACGTAAAACTGCTTCCAAACTTTCATTTGCAAGGCGGTTTCGATTTTTTGTTTTATTATTATTTAGGATTGAAAAGGTTTGTTCACATATATAGGTAGAACCAAATAAGCTTGCACATTTCAGAGCGTTTATGCGCAACTCTTTGTACGTATTTTTATCAATGCAGCGGTAAAAGTTCAGCAAGTCTCCTTCGTTGAATTTGTTGCGTAAATCTTGGTCGTTCTGAATGTCGATAATTTCTAACTGCATTAACTCTGGCGCATTTTCAACTGAAATCGTGAAAGGATTGCTAAATATGTCCAACAGAGGTTTCACTGTTTTAAACTCCGAAAATCTGTCTTGAAAAGATTGAATCAAAATATCTAGCTTTTTTACATAACTGAAATTAATAGCAGTTTTTTTGAATTTTTCAGCCATTTTCTTATAATTCGGAAAATGATTGTAATTTCCAGAATTCAATTGCGATCTGAAAAGTGTCAGCTTGCATTGAAAGGATGATACATGTGCGTAGAGCTGGGATATCAGTTGATTTTTGCCTTGAAGCCGTGTGTTCAAGACATTCAAATGATTTGTAATGTCAACTAAAAAAGCCAAATCACACAACCAATCAGGACTTTTAAGTTCCGGGACGTCCCTTTGCTTTTCCGCCAGAAAAATATCAATTTCTTCTATTAAATTTAAAAATCGTTCCAGTGTCAATCCACGACTTAGCCACCTTACTTCTGTATAATACAGTAAATCTCCATGTTCGCATTCAATGTCATCAAGGAATTGTTTGAATTGCCTGTGATTGAGTCCTCGTGATTTTATGAAATTCACAGTCGAAACTACCACTTTCATGACATTTTCAAATTCAATTTTTTTAGAACAGAGGGCTTCTTGGTGTATAATGCAGTGAAACTGCATGAGATCTTCAGCGTTTAAGTTTTTTTCTTGCAAATGCTTTTTCAACAAAGTAACTAGCCCAGAATTGACACCAATCATCGAAGGAGCACCGTCAGTCGAAACTCCCGATAATTTCGATAAGTCCAAATCAGTTTTTGAACACTCGTCCAAAAGTACATTGAGTATATCAACTCCTCTGGTTTGACCTTTCAATGAACACATTCCTAATAACTCTTCGAAGACTTCAAAATCTTGAGTAACACCTCGTATGAATATAAGAAGTTGAGCTGTGGAACTAATATCAGTGGATTCGTCGAGTGCTAATGAAAAAAAATCAATTATCTTAGTTTTTTCATTTAATTGTTCCGCAATATTATCTGACAAAGACATAATTCGTCTTTGGATGGTCATACGATTCAGTTGAATTTTCTCAAACTTTTTTGCTGCTTCTGGACACATTTTCTTAGCGGCAATTTCTATGCATTCTTTTACAAAATCCCCATCATTGAAGGGGCGACTCCGCTTTGCTATCATTCGAGAAATTTCATAACTAACTTCTGTAGCTGTTTCTGTATCTTGAATGGGTTTTGTAAACATAGCTTGTTGACCAATAAGCTCCCGTTTTAAAGACAAAACTTTTTGCTTTCTTAATTCGCCTGTAAACTTCGTAAAAGTAGGATGCTGCGTTTCATAGTGCCTTTTTACATTATATTCCTTTGCAATCGCAACAGAATTCTTGCAAATTAAACAAACGACTTTGTTATGCGACCATACAAAAAAGTATTTCTCAGTCCAAATTTCTTGAAACTGCCGATTTTCATCTTTAACCTTACGTTTTTTACTAGTTCCTGGCATGTCCATGTTGCGTTTTAATCCTGACTAGGATTACCACAGCACCTAAAACCAATTACTAGGCATGAGTTCGATATATCAAAACGTAACTAATAACCGATATGAGTTTCATATCGTATCATATCGATATGACGGTTGCACATAACCGATATTACAAAAACTATGATATCTATATTATCGAGACGATATCAAAACACGCGCGAGAATACCTACGTTATGAAAACTGCAAACGATATAACCAAAACGCAAAACCGTGCACACAACTGAATGGATTGATATTCGTTTCTTCTCTTTCTTACTAAAGAGCGGTGTAAAAGAGATGGATGAAGCGAATATGAGGTCATTTGCTTGGTCTCTGTCTTCTTATAGCGGTGTAAAAGAGATGAAGCGAATTTGTGTTTATTTGGTTCAATGCTTGAGAAATTAGTTTTAGTACCTAGAGCAGAGCTAAAGTTGTGATTTGTTTGAAAGAGTTTTTTGGTAATAGTTTTGATGCGCTCTTGACCTCGCAGTGGTGGAGAGACCATAAAATTATTTACCCACACTTATCGGACCTGTACCGAACTAAGTGCAACATAGTCGCAACTTCAGTTCCCTGTGAGCGACTCTTTTCTAAGACAGGGCTAATAATCAATGAAAAGAGATGTCGCTTGAAATAAAAAAAAGTACAACAGCTTGCATTTTTAAATGCTAATCTGTCCTTATCCAAGAAGACAGATTTAAAATAAAAAGTCTTTAAATATTGTATACTAAAAAACTGTTAATATTGTATATTAAAAAAAATGTAAATATTGTACATGAAAAATCATTGTAAATATGACGATTTTTAAATGCGCCAGAAAAGTAACATTTGTTAATAATAAGTTTCCTTTTATCTTTCTACTTAACTTTACTCAAGTATTGCACTTTTAAAAATACAAACTTACAAAGCTTTTCTGTTAGTCCTAAACCTAGTAAAGCATGAAGGGAAATCGCCATAAACTAACTGAGCGAGCGCGATCTGTGTTACATATCTATTTAAATAACTCGACAAATATGCGCGTTATCGTTTGTTGTTGGTTTGCCGTAACTAATAACAAGACACAACGCATTAACGCACGCAACGTTAGTAAACTGTACCTACTGATATCGATATCTAAAAACGGTTATCCATATCGATATGAAAACTTCATATCGGTTACATAACGGTTTTGGTGATATAACGAAAACGCCCATGTCTACCAATTACAGTTCCTAATTAATTACCAAAAATAATTGATAAAATATGTAGATAAAATTAATAACAGTTTTACTTACGATTTCACAACACAATTATACACGGCACTTGACGGGAAATCTACGTTGAATGTGGATCAAAATATATTATAATTATGACACCGGCTAGTCGAGTTAAAATCTACACTAGAACTAACGACACTTTACTCAAATTAAAACCGAACTGTCGGTCGCTGCGGTTAGCGTGGCTTTTATACCACGCGCATAGAGTCGAAAACTGTCTGGAGAAATCTCGAAACCGACTCTGGAAGCTTCGTGTATCTACCTACGCGAGCTATCGGGAATTTGGGACTATTGCTATCTCGCTCGCTCGAACAGTATAACGCGGCGCGCTTCCTCAAGAAAACGAATTTAACCGAGATCAGCACGAACATTACCGACCGCTGTTACCGACGCATGCACGGCGCACCGATAAGATTGATAGAGCGCGCGCGCGAGATTCAAATTACTTTTCGAACATTTGTTATTGGTTTTATTCTGGAATAGAACTCAATATTTTCGAATGTACGAGAGTATTATTTTTGCTGTCGGCGGGCCACCAGTATTCGACCGGCGGGCCGCATGCGGCCCGCGGGCCGTAGTCTGTGCATCCCTGGTGTAAAGTATTAGTCGTAGAATGGTTAAAAACCTTAACATATGAAGAGACTGAAAATATTTTAAAAATAATTATATAGTACAGTAAACCAACCAGTAACACGCACATACACATACCTATACATAATCATACATAATCACACACACACACACGCACACACACACATACACACACACACACTAACATATTCAACACCATCTAAGATTTTGTGGTTTTTGTTTATATTTTTTTCTTATTTTTAGTTTTTGTACTTTTGTTTTTTTATTAACAAGCTTTGTCGCAAAGGCTTTTGAGCGAATGCAACCCTAATACGAGCATTTTTCTAAAAATTGCTTACATTGGGTTGATTCTCTGTTACTAGTTATAAGAATTTATGTTAATAAAAACATTTTTATTTTATTTATTAATTTTATTCCGTTTGGAACTAATGGCACAGAATAAACTCCATCATAGATACTGTTACGAATGTAACGCGAGCTGAATACGATGCCTGTTTTGCGAGCTACAGCCATGTTGTTCAAATTCCTCGATTCGTATCCACAGTGTAAAGAGTATGTATTGAGCTTCAGTTGACATGACAGACGATAACGATAACTATACAATCATCAAAGAGGTCTAACAATTGAATTAACATGACGTATTGTGTCTCGTTTTACGACAGCTGATTTTAATTACAAAACTGTCCCATAAACTCCCACTGCTCACTGCCCCCCTGCTGGGGATAAAATTAGTTACTTAATCAAAAATTAAAAATAAATTATTTTTGGAAGTAATTACTAAATAAACACCACCTTTTCTAATAAATCAATAAATCAAATCCTTCACCACGGTTGCTGTTCGATTAGGTGATCACACTGATCTGAGAGTGAGAGCCGAGTGTAAGTTTGTAAATGTGCAAACGCAAAGGCAGGTCTCCTGCGACTGCGACGCTGTTTTGTGTTTTCTAACACCTAACATCAAACATCTAACAAATATGGGCGTGGCCTACGTACATATTTTGTTTGAAGAAGAAAGAAAGAAAATACATTTATTGGCACACACTATTAAATTACAAACATGTAAAAGAAATAATATATGAATAAAGACAAAAGTACGATTTTTACAGTAACAATATAAAGCTAAAACAAAAGACAAAGTGTGGCCAACTAGGCCCCAGCCTCAGCACGTGCTACAGCGACATAAAGCCGCTGCAACGCTGGTATTCTGGAGGGTCCTAATCGGTGAGGTGTCCACAAAACAAGGATTTATGTTAGGTGTTTGATGTTAGGTGTTAGAAAAAACAAAACAGTGTCGCAGGAGACCCGCCTTTACTATAGCGTTTGTGTTTGAGTTTTGATTCTCGATCTTATTTACTTTAAAATTAAGATAGGTCAAAACTTAACTCAAACGCGATAATAACGTTGCACATTTACAAAATTACACAACTCCCAAGGTTTTTAAAAATTACATTGCAAAAAGCATTAGATTTTCTTTCGAGCCTTTTACAGGAATTGGGTCTTAACTTGTCACCGAATAAAAGCAAAGTGTGCACATTTTCAAGAGGTGGAGTACGACAACGGATGAATATAAACATCGATGGTCGTAAATTAGAAAATGTAGCTGTAGTTAAATATCTAGGACTCTGGTTAGATACATCATTAAAATGGGGTAAACATATAAATGAAATATGTGAAAAAGCTAAAAAGTTCCTAAATTTATTTCATGTTTTAGCGGGATCGGCTTGGGGTATTCACCCCATTCATCTTAGAAAATTATATATAGCTATTATTAGAAGTAGATTAGATTTCTCAAGTTTTCTTTATGATAATAGTTCCAAAACTAATATGGCAAAGCTGGACAAAATTCAGAATCAGGCAATGAGAATAGTTGGTGGATTCATAAAGAGTACCCCCATACACGTCATGGAGTCAGAACTGTGTTTACCCCCACTATTTGTAAGGAGGAGATACTTGGCCACAAAATTTTGGCTTAAATCTAAATCCATAGATGGTGGCGAGACTATATCCTGTATATCTAAACTAGCTTCAGAATGTGAACAGTCATCTTATTGGGACAATAAGAAGAAACCGTTACTTTCATTAGTACATAATGAGCTACAATCGCGATACACGATACATAGATCTCAAAGACTCGAGATGTTCTCGCTACCAACTTGGGTTACAAATATTGACACTAAGTCAAATATTCAAGTACAAATTAATGATTTAGTTATACCTAAAAGAACATGTAGATCTTTGGTGTTATTTAAAAAATCCTTACGAAGTATTGCACAAAATTATAATGGTTTTTATCAAGTATATACTGATGGTTCCAAAGATTCGAATGGAGTAGGTGCAGCTTTTTTCGATCCTCAAATAAATTTGACAGCAAGTTTTAAACTTGATTGTAATGTGTCGGTTATGGAAGCAGAGTTATATGCTCTTTGTGAATGCTTGTCGTACTTACTATCGTGTAATGAAACCTATTGTGTGGTGATCTGTGACTCCAAACCTGCTTTACAACATTTTAATAAATGCACATCTGGCAAAAGAGGTCTCCCCATAGCATACACTATTTTAGACCTCATTTTACAGGCGTTCGCTAAAGGAAGGACCATCAAATTTCAGTGGATTCCATCACACATAGGGATACAAGGAAATGAGATAGTTGATAAGGCAGCAAAAGCAGGAATATGTGATGGAATACCGGTAAGCCATTTACCCTGCTTCTCAGATATTTTAAAAGACATTAGAAAAGACTGTTTTATTATATGGAAAGAATATTTTGATAGGAGATCTGAGGAGAAGGGTATTTGGTACAAGACAGTTCAATCGGAACCACCTAAGATACCCTGGTTTGCTGATACAAGGATGGATAGACAGTTAATCGTTTTAAGTATGAGACTGCGTTCCGGGCACATTCCGTTGAACGCGTTTGCACATTTGATGAAAATTGTTGACTCTCCCAATTGTTCTATGTGCGGTATTAGAGAGGATACATATCACGCCTTGGTGGAGTGCGTTAGAGTAGAAGCCGAACGCAGGGCTCTGGAACGAGTAGTTAAAGGGAGTCTTAGAGATGTAGGTTTGTGTAATATAATTTTATCCCAACCATTGTCAGACATAACTATTATTATGTATAAATTAGTTATAAAGCTAATTAAGAGTAGAACTTAAGATAAATTTGTAATTTTTTGGCTGGCATAGTCGCTGAGCGACTAAAGCCTTCCACTCACTCTTGGATTTTTTTTGACACTTTTTTGACAGTAACTGTCAACGTCAAATTAGACAGAATGGAGCATAGATTATGCGATATTGTGCGATAACAATACATAAGATGAACCACAAAACCGAAATAACCAAACTTGTTCATACTAAAGTAGTCTGTAAGTCTATGAAAACACGGTACAAAGTCAAGTGTGTTTTTGTAGGTGCGGTCTCATGCGACCGCTTGGGGTTTGAGGGGGAAAAAAAAAAAAAGCGTAGCCCGAGTTTATGCATCGAACAATCCGAAACACACTCTGCCCGACCTGGAACCCTGGACCTCCAGTTAGTGGCTTAGCAACTCGGTCACCGATGTTTTTTATGTACCTACCTTAGGGGTTCTTTAAATAACTTTAACCGTGCAGCGTAGCGGTGAAAGAATACTACCACCAGAGGTGGTCCTCTCTTCCCTTGGGTGTCCTAAAAGGCGACTAACGGACTATAGTCTTTATAAAGACTGCACATACATCCAAGCGGCGATGGGCTCACCATCTGTCACGCTGAGCACATTTGCAGTCGCTATTTAATGAAAAGTGGACTATGGTAGAGGATTGCTTTTGCTGTCCTCATTGCCTATAGTCTCTTGAGTACTTCGGGGATTATTAGTCGTGCCTATTATACATATATGAGTATATATGTATGTATCTTTAAATGATTTGGCCTAGTTTCGCCTAATGGTCACGCACGCACGATGTTTTATAATAATATAGTTCTTATCGTTTGGCGCTAAACAAAGAGACAACTCGACACTTAAATAACTCTGTTTGGTTTGGTCATTTAATCGTAAAGTGCTAACCTACGATCCAATCGATATAAAGGAGGATGCAAATCCTGGTCCACCCCTTCAATAGCTATGTGTGTTACATATCTGGATAGGTATTTTTGACCTGAATAAAAGTTACTATGGCGCCAAGTTCCAAATGTTAGTCCGTTCAGAGTTATTTTTTGTTTATATATTTATTCTTTATAAACATTGTAGTTTTAGCAGGAGCCACGCAATTATATTTACGTGCATTTCTGTACTACATACACGTTCTGTAAATACTGACATGCAGTTATCAATGAATCACAATCCATTTTATCCGTCTCACTCGCACTCATTATGACAATGAAACTGGTTACTGGCACGGACAGGACGGGCGGCGTCGGCGGGGTAGCTCGCAAGCGCAGGTAGTCGTTCGTCTGTATTAAGAGTGTGACTACGTCTTGTCTCTTTGTTTACCTATCAGTTTCTACTGGACCCCGGCTATCTTTTCGACTTTTTCGGTACCTGTTTAATTAACATTCGGCGTTACATAAGGATTATTGAAGTGCTTTTCGATTGGACTATTGTTTATTACTATGGAAGTTTCACGGAACTGTGTCATGTGTCGTAGAGTATTCTATCGCGGAAGATACCAGCGACATCTTTTAAATGATGAACTTCCAAGAGTGCGACCACAGCTTGCAACATATATTCAAGAAAATGCATTGTTAGAGGTAAATACCTACTTTAAAGATATATTCCTTTATGATATACATTATCGAACTAGAACTAGGGGGTAACTTGATGTGTGGCCGTCTTTACCTACAAAAAGAAAAAATGTTTTCAAAAAATATTGTTTAACGAGATGTTTCATGCTTTATTTACAATGTTATTGAGTTCCGACTGTTTTTTTTTGTATTATTTTTCGGCTATTGTAAGCACCAAGATCACGAGTAAACTGGAGAAACTGTGAGGCTAGGCTAGACTAGGCTAGGTTAGGTTACAAGCAGACATATCGGTCTGCATTCGTTTGCTTGCTAAGCACTGGTACACTACTAATATTCGCACTCTCACCACAAACTTGATCGCGAGACACTACACTAACAGTACGTATCTACAGAATATAACAGTAGCTATAGAAAATATGTTTATTAAGTATACTTTCTTTTACAGGTTGTATTTGACAACACCCGGAGTGTGTGCCATCGGTGTTGGCAAAGGGTTGAAAGTGCGGTCACACCGCCTCCTCCACAAGAAGCAATCGTCGAGCCACAAGCACTCTCAACTGCAATTCACGTTCCCGAGTATTCACGAGCATCAAACACTGCCAGGCACTGTATTTTCCTTAACTGTCGCAATGTCACTCGTCATAGAATACCAGAAGTCATAAAAGTACACACTTTTTGTGAACACAAGCTGTACATTCCTGATAGTGCTAGAGTATGTCAAGAACACCTAGAGAGTAACACCTGGGACGAATTACCTCAACACTGCAATGTCACCCATGACTTCAATGCAGCACAATTCAGTGATATCAATGACATTATGAGAAAAGCTGTACAAAGAGGTTCTAGATTAGATTTTAACACAAGAGGTGCAATGACTAATGAAGAAATGCACTTTTGGACCGGCCGTAGTTTTGAGCAATTCAATGAGATATTGGAACAAACTCCATCATTGAGTCAGACATGTAAACATCCTAGAACCGCTTTAGGTATTTATCTAACAAAGCTGCGAACCGGTGACTCAAATGAGAGGCTTGCGACTTTATTCAATATGTCGAGACAAAACCTTGAACGATTGATGGCCATAGCTCGTGAGGGTCTCACAAATGAGTACGTTGGTCGTCACTTAGGACTTGACCATATAAATAAAGATGACATTTTACGTCGAAACCTGACGATACCAAAGGCTTTATTTGGAAACACTGAAAATACAAAAGCAATCATAATATGCGACGGGACTTATGTCTATATACATAAAAGTGCTAACTTCGTATTCCAACGACAGTCGTACAGCTTGCACAAGTTTCAAAATCTTTTAAAACCGTTTCTATTAGTCACAACAGATGGCTATATAATTGACGTGACAGGGCCTTATGCTGCTACAAAAACAGACGCTAACATAATGAGGGATATAATGAATAATGGTGAACACCCGATTCACTGTCTCCTTGAAACCAATGACGTGTTTATTTTGGATCGAGGATTTAGGGACAGCTTGGACGATGTAGAAGCCTGTGGTTACGAATACCATGTTCCGCCTTCAAAGAATAGACAAAGAAAGAATAGATAGTTTGGTATCTAGGATACGCCAGACACGAGGCGTTTGTAGGCCCAGCCTTATTTTTAAATGACGTCATTGTAGATCATGATCATTAATAAATAAATGTTTATTATTAAAATATATTATCTTTTATTTATAAAAAGCATGTGTTAACGATAAGGTCTGTTTATTGTCATTTTTGAAAAATAAAACATTTAACATTGTTTTTGAATCTTGTAAAACCACTATGTTTAAAAAAAGAATAACTCTGAACGGACTAACATTTAAACTTGGCGCCATAGTAACTTTTATTCAGGTCAAAAATACCTATCCAGCTATGTAACACACATAGCTATTGAAGGGGTGGACCAAATTTCATAGAAACCCTGGCATCCTCCTTTATCAAGACCATAATAGGTAGGTAGGTAGGACCATACCTATTATTTCGATAACGATATTGTCGATATTACCGACAAAAGGACGTTAGTTAGATAGCCACAATCACGGATGTTCAAATAAGTTATCTTTAACAACAGATTAAATAATTATTTTTTGTGTGCATTAGTTTACAGAACGTCCGTGTACCGTATGACAAAGACTGCATAGTTCATTTTAGCTCGACTTCCCACGAAGTCTACTTTACTTCAATGTGTAACGTAACACAAACAAAACACGACACACACACAAGTCCATTCATTTTCATAACAACATTTTCTTTTTCGCTGCTCCAAAGCTAATAGATACTTTAATACCAGCGTATAAAGTGCATGTTTCCATAACTGGTGCTTGGGACATCGATAAGCGGTGTTCCAGACGGCTCGAGTAATTTTCCAACGCGTGTGTTTACCAAACAACTGCGCAGTTCTCATTGATAACTATTTTCATACGACATTTGTAAACATGGCGGCCTTGTGGCGGCCTGTTAGATTGCAGATGGTGGTTGAGGGTTCCGAGTGGAGTGCTCTTCCTTTCTGCCTGCATCACTTCCGTATCAGGAGCTTGGAGCTGTGGGCTTGTGGTTCAGTCCATGAGTAGGCTTGCTCGTGGAAGGAGTAAGGTGGCGGGATTACCCCTTGTCTCCCGTATAATCTTACTCTACAAACTCTCGCTCATCATACAGGCTTCGTCTCCAGCTCTTTCACTCTTTCCGCTATTCGTCTCTGGAATGCTCTGCCAATGCATCCGTCGTGCTCAGAGCAAAGTAGTGTTTTAAAGACTGGTGCGTTTAGAAGTCATACTAGGCATGCCTTTTAAGTTCTGTCGTTTCCATATTTCCCGGCAATGTTGAATTTGGAACTGTTCTATATTCGAATGTGTTTATATTTTGAACCTCAAAACAGTTGAAAGTGTTAGGATTAATGCTATTGTTTAGTAACAGCGTCGATTGGAATCTGTCAGGTTACGTACGAAAATGAATCTTTCTAAGGAAAAGGTTCGTGGAATAATTTTCTACAACTTTAGAAGAGGCCTGACACGGCTTCAGTGTTTTGAAGAGCTAACATCTGTGTTCAGTGATGAAGCCCCATGTCTGCGGACTGTCGAACGCTGGTATTTAGAATTCCAGCGTGGACATACTAGTGTTAGTGACAAATCTCGTGAAGGACGCCCAAAATCCGCCTTCACTGAAGATAACATCATAGCTGTGAGACAACTAATTCTCGAAGATCGTCATGTGACGTATCGAAAGATAGAGGCTCTATTAGGCATCTCAGGGACAACCATTCAGAAGATCTTGCATGAAGCGCTTGGTGTGAGAAAGCTAGTTTGCCGTTGGATACCGCATCTGCTTTCCGACGATCACAAGGCGGCCCGCGTCAGATGGTGTAAGAAAACTCTGCAAAGGCTCAACCGAGGAGTCAAATCACGTCTACGACATCATCAGTGGTGACGAATCTTGGATCTATGCCTACGATCCTGATTCCAAACAACAATCTACAATCTGGGTCTTTCAAGACGAGCCAAAGTCGACTAAAGTTGTTCGTTCTCGAAGCACTTCAAAGAAGATGGTGGCCACGTTCGTTGGAAAAACCGGCCATGTTGCGACTATTGCACTTGAAGATCGTAGAACGGTTAAAGCAGAGTGGTATACCACAGTTTGTTTACCACAAGTCATCGCCGAACTTCGAAAATCTAACTCAAAGCGACGCATCATCCTGCACCACAACAACGCAAGCTCACACAGCGCTCGTCAAACGATTGAGTATTTAAAGCAGGAAAAAGTAGAAATTCTTGACCATCCTCCATACAGTCCTGACCTAAGCCCTAACGATTTCTTTACATTTCCTAAAATTAAGAAAAGTCTTCGTGGTTAAAGGTTCCAGTCCGGTGAAGAAGCAGTCGACGCTTTCAAGTCAGCCGTTTTGAACACCCCCACTTTAGAGTGGAATAAATGTTATAATACCTGGTTTGAGCGAATGGCAAAGTGTATTAAGCTACGTGGTGAAACTTTGAAAAACAATAAAAAGTACTATAAGGTTCTAGTTGTGTTTTTTTCTTCAAACGACAAAACTTAAAAGGCATGCTCGTACTTTCTGATTTTTATTTTCTTTGTTATGTAGGTATGTATTTATTTATGTATGTATTGTATGTATTTATGTATATAAGTATTTTGCAGTATTTATGTAAGTATTTCAATTAGTATTTATGTAAGCCCTGTATATTCTTTTATTATGCTGTTTGTAATTGTTGTTATTAATGTAACTGTATTTAATATCGCCTAACTTCAAGTGTCCCACATCCTTACCTGTTGACTGGTAGAGGATGCCACAGCGTTAGGTCCACCTTTTGCTGTTTAATTAGTAAAGAAGATTAAATAATAAAAAAACAATAATAACCCACAAACCACCATTGGGCCAGCGTGGTGGGCCCTATCTATCTCCCCATGTACAGTTGTCCGTAGTGGAAAGGCCTGTGCGAAACAGTGGAACGTTATTAAGCAGATGATAATTACCGCACTTTTGGTCTGAGACTCTACTATACTTATTGTTTTTTTTTTGTAAAATGGAAGAGGTAGGAATCTCTGTAGCTTCTTTTTGACTATCATTCTTATCATTATGGTTGTGTATTTAATTCTGTGCCCGAAAAAACGTCATTATAAGTTAGTATTATTGTTTCACTAAAGGCACAGATTTATTAGGCCAAAGACGGCCAAGTTTTGTCCATCGGTGTTGTGCAGGCAGATAGGTACTCAAATTTCGATATAGGCATTATTCCACCTACTCCTCCCTACCCTGCGACCCTTAGGGTGGATTCGACAAAACTGGAATAAGACTTACTATGAGATTAGTCTATACAAATTGGGCGTTTAATCTAGGTATAAGACCTTATTCCAGTTTGGTCGAATCCACCCTAAGTATAAATAATAATATACTTACGGCTTTACGGATCGGCGGCGGCGCATATTCTATCATCACATCAGCCGTTGCCGGGTGCTTTCTCAGTCTTTTTAACATACATTCAAATAATCACGACTATTACCACAGAATAATATTCTATTCCCCGGAGGGTTAGTCAGAGACCAGGCAATGAGGACCGCGAAACCAGTCCTCTCTGTCATAGTTTACTTTTCACCAAAAAGCGACTGCACATGTAAAAACTGGATATTGGCGAAATCCAAAGGGAAACGCCACTGCACAAAAAGAAGAAGAAGAAGACTGCACATGTGCTCAGCGTGACAGGTGGTGAGCCCATCGCCGCTCTATCGACAACCAAGGGAAGAGAGGGGGTGGCAGTATACTTTATCCGTTACGCGACATGGTTAGTCGGCCATTTTCATCATCATCATCATCATCAGCCTATAAACGTCCCACTGCTGGGCACAGGCCTCCCACGTGGACAATAGCACGTGGGGATATTGGGCCATAACCCACCACGCGGGCCCAATGCGGGTTGGTGAGTTTTAATGACTACCATCTTACGACAACAACCGGGACCAACGGCTTAACGTGCCATCTGAAGCAAGGAGGAGCTCGAGAATTTTTAATTGGTCACCCATCCAGCGACCCGGCATTGCGAAAGTTGCTTAGCGGGCAAGATCGCAAGCCGAACGCGCTAGCCGCTGCGCCATCGAGCTCCTCCTTTTTAACATCAGAGAAAATGTTTTAAGCGTATGCCACTGCGGCCCGCGGATACATAGATGGTTATGTGGAACTCTCCCCAAGATCCCACTTCCGAATGGGGTTTATCACCTAAACACTTTGATTGTGCGAAAATGCACTAAGCATACCACCATTATCACCGAGCTCGTGTAGGCCTAGATAGTTATGATGAGGAGTCCCTTGGGGATAGTCATCCCCAAGACCGCTGGGGTTATCCGGAAACACCGTAATCAAACCAGCAAGAATTTGACGAAAAAAGACACCAGACTAAGACTAGAGATAGTTGAAGGGCCTTTAATAGGGTACCTATCTCATCTGTCAAGTTAAGGCGGAATAAGAGTCCCACTCAAACAGCGGATCTTCAAATCGTGGGTCTTCTTCCTTCCAGGATGTGAATATTTGTTCACTACTGTAGAAAGAGGGTCCCAAAATTCAAAATTTTACTTTCGACAGCTGCGCTGCGTTCAAAGCAAAGCAATATTATGTGTTCGTTAAAAAAAACTAATAAATCCTGTCTCAAGTACACACGCTTGCAGATCAAAATATCCAAAACTGTAAAATTTCCCGAATGGGTATTGATCCTTATGTCCTAGTGACAAAGATCAAAATGTACTTATAAATGAAATTTTACATTTTATGGTAGGGCGTCTGCACACTCGTGCGAGCAAAAGGAGCTCCCCTAGTCTAGACCGAGGGATGAAACACGTTTCGGTTAGTGCCCGCTCAGTACCATAGTGCTTTGTTGCTGTTACATTGTTTTAGATTTTTTTTTGTAAGAAAAGAATCCTTAATCGCCTTGTACTCTCTTACGATAACACAGAAGGACTAAAAGTCCGTCGAGTTTTGCAATAGGACAAACACACAAACTTTCAATGTACCTAGTTATGTTTAAAAGGTTAATTATTGTAATCTGTATATCGATACCTGTAATTTCAATTGACGTAAAGCACATTTTGGCTAAAACGAGCTATGAATGCCATCTTACTTTGTTTTTTTTTCTCTTTTTTTCTGTCTAATCCATGTAGCAATACGTCCATTAATAACGATTTTAGACACATTGAAAATGTAACGTAAATAACGTTTTCACTGTCAAATAATAAAATTTTAGGTAAGTAGGTATATGTTCATAAATTAATGCATAACGTTAAGATTGAACGTCAAAATCTTATTTCGTTTTAACCCCCCAACCATTTACTCTATATAAAAATGGACATAAAAAACATTAATGAATTATAAAATAATTTTCTAAAATAACAAACTAGACTAAAAACTAAATATTTAATCGCCTGTATCTCAAGATTTTAGGTATGTTTTATCTACATCACTTTTCTATAACTTAAAAACACAAGCGTAATGAATTTAAATCTTAATAAAAACTTATTTTGGCTTTCCTGTAAAGTCGAGTTTTGTGCTTTACGTCAATTGATATTACAAACTGCCCTACCTCTGCTATTCTTTGGGGTTTTATCTGCTACATAGTATTTAAGCTTATGCGGACAGCATCGCTTAAAATTTTATAAATGTAACTATTTTTTTTTAATATATACATTTTATTATTTTTATTAATTGGTAAGTACTTATCCGTTATTGTACGATATCTACAGTGACAAGGTTCTAAAACAGATCAGATAATATATTATTTAGCTTACGTAATAAATAATAGTAAGTGCTATTTTTGTATATAATCGATTTATCACTGTTGACGATCATTTGATTTTTATTGTCAACTAGCGGCCCGCCCGCGACATCCGGACCCAGTACCACGTAACTTATTGGGTCTTATTCATTCACTTATCAAAAGTGTTCTCTTAAGTTATAATGATTACTGTTAAAAAAGGTTTTCTTTATAACGCCGCGGATAAATAACAGTTGTCATAACCTCAAAATACCTAAAAAGTCTTAAGCTAAAAATGAAGATAGCTTCAAAGTCCCGCATGATATTGTAATGTAATATTTTCTTCAGAATTCAGAGCACTGCTGCTATTGATTACTATTTATTTCATTAAAGCGCTGTGTTACGCTAGCTAGCTAAAAAACTAGCCTAACTCCCATAGTAAAAAGGTCATTCTCCTTTCCAAAAATTTTCTTGCATAAGTATTACCACAGAATAACTAATACTTAGTAATACTACTTAACCTTTTCTTGACAATTGCAAACACAAAAAAAAAGAATCCTGATGTCCTGGCGAACTATACTGATGTTTTCATTACTTACTTACATCCCCTTTGCTGCTGTCTTGTTGCAGGTCACTCCTTTAATCATTTTATAGGGAGATTTTTTATGTAATTTTTTACACTTTTCCGTACTTCTTCAAATAAGTATTTTCTTTCACTCAAACCTTGTCTGAATTACGAATACCTACAAAAAAAAGAATTAGCCAAATAGGTGCAGCCGTTCTGAAGTGATATACGAACATTTGGACAATTGATTTTTATTATTTTAATTATCTACCTTACCTTCTGTACGTAGGTATACAAAATTGGAAGGTAATCAGTTTGTAGTGTTGTTATGTTTCTATTATCTATCTATCTATCATTATCATTATTCTAATTCTTGATTTAATTATAACAGAAAAAAAAATCTATACACTAAAACAAAATAACTTAAAAACTAAAAACCTATAAATACCTTATAAATAAAAAATATCTCTAAGAGAACCGCTGCCGCGCGGCAAAGTCCCCAAATGGCTGGCAGCGTTGCCCTTTTGAATGGCCAGGCTAACTCGTTGGCAAAAGTAGCTGCCAGCCCTCCGGTCGCCGGAGGTTTCGACAAGGCGTTTCGATAGATCTTTAACGAAACGCCGTGCTTCTGGCCCCCATGGCCCCAGCGTTTCCACCCCAAACGGCACAAACACATAGCTCTCGCCAAGAGCTTCGTATTTGTGCCGCTTGAGACTTTCGGCTGCGGCTGCTGCAGTGCCCGCCTCGCAGGAGGTCGCACGGATGTGGGAGGGAGCCAGAGTGTCTACACAAGTTGCGTCCCACACCAGCGACCTCCCTAGTTTCCATGGAATTAGAGACATTCCGTCGGGTCTCTTGCCATCGCTCCGAAACATACCGTTTGGCTCTAAGATTGCCGGTACGTCTGCGGAGGCAAGGGCCCGACGGATGATGTCATTTAACGAGGCGTGGCGCGACAGACGACCGGCACTTCGGGAGCAGGACAGCCCGTGATGGCCAAACTCGTCAACGGGCTGGCCGCAGCTGCAGCGGTGCGGTTGGTTGACGCGGGCGCCCAAGCGCAGGCCAACAACAGCTGTTAACATTTGGTTACTCAGGAGAGTACCGATGTTTGCCGATGGTAATGCCTGCAGCCAACATCCTGACTCCTTCTCAGCCACAGCAAGAAGACGAGCGCGATCAGCTTCGTTGTTGCTCGAAGCAAGCAGGTGGTCATGCTGTTTTTGGCATAGCAACTCGTCCCACTGTCGCTGAGAGTGAGGTGTCTTGGGTAGACTGTTAGGACATGTCGAAGACCAGGCGTTCCTGGCCTCAGCCAAATACGACACCTCTACGGAACCCAACGAAGAGCTAACGATACTACTGTAGAGGCTGTGCGTACTGTGGGTAGAAGACAGGAACGCCGGTAATGACACTTCCGAAATTTTGCGAATACCTAGGCCGCCGAAACGGATCGGAAGAGAAGCCTGATCCCAGGACCTGTCGGTTAGAGGGCAATTCAGAATTTTTATTAAAACATTTTGAATTAGTTTGTCCAATTTTTTTAGTAGAGAATCGTATTTCCAAAGTTGAGAACACCGGAGCACATATATGAATTTAGGCACAAAAAGACAAAAACGAAACAATTATAAAAAGAGCCATATGAGCATTCATATCGTAAAGACGATCAGAACACTGATTGAATGTAGACATCTGTTCGTCGATAAAATTTGTGATAGAATCGTCTAAGATCGGAGCTCCTAAAAGGCGCAACGATTCATCATTCAAAATTTTAATCCCAGGGGCCAGTACAGAAAATTTTGATATGATTTCACGTCTGCGTTCAGAGGAAAGGGAATTTGGAATAAAAATTTCACATTTGGAAAAATTTAGATCGAGACTGATACGAGGCGAAATTGTTTATAAGGGTACGCAGGTCACTGAGCACAGCCTCCATATCACCCCCGATCGTTCCATCGTCAAGGTAGCAGACATTAAATTTGGAATTTAATGATGTAATGGTCGGATGGATGGCCAAACTGAAGATTGCAGGACCGAGAGGGTCTCCCTGTTGGCAACCCACGGCGGAGCTTAAGAGGTTGTTTTTGTATAGTAAATTTGACGGTGAGCTATAGCACTGCCAAAGATATTTGTAAATACCTGGAATTTCAGTTTTAACTTGAGACAGAAGTGCGCCGCGATCGACAGAGTTGAAGGCGTTTTTAACGTCCACCTTCAGCAACACCTCCCCACCTCCATGTGTAACGAATGTACGGGTTGCGTGTACAGCAGCCTCACACCCTCCCTTGGAGCCAAAACCTATTTGGTGAGGTTGAAATTTTAATGAAAGATTGGGAAGGATATGCTTGCAGCAAATCTTAGAAGCAACTCGTCGAATAGTGTTCCCTACAGCTATCGCTCTTATACCCCCATCTTTTTTTTTTAGAGCGCACATGTTGGCACCGTAAAGGATAGGAGTAATGTTTGAGGGTACTTGGCCCGATAACATCAGGTTCACCAACGACGAGAGGCTGCGCAAGAGGACTCTGCCGGAGTCACCGGTACCGCCACACAGTAGGTCTTTCAGATGTTGTGGCGTGAGTCCATCAAGACCGCCGGCCGAGCCGTTCTTGAACGACATGACAGCTGCAAGCACATCTTCGGGAGTTGCCTGTGGAGTTAGAAGGGATGATTGCGGTGGATCAGGAAGGCTGAGAGTTGGTGCTGAAGATGGATGTTTGCTTTCCAGTGCAGAGAGCGTCTCCGCCGTGTCAGGAGCGATGGCGTCACTAGAAAATAATAGTTGGGCAGCTCCCTTCAGATCGCCGTCGCTAATTTTTGATTCTACTTTGTGTACTACATTATACGTCTTTTTGGAGGGGTTGTAGTTAACGGTAGGTAGCAAGTCATTGGATATTGGTGTTATACAGTTATTTTTTATTTTTTGAGTAAGGGAGCTGCTTGCACTATCGTCCTTCCGAACATAGAGCGTACGGTATGTAAACGTGAGCAGTTGTTCCCAGCTATCGCAAGAATTTTCACATAAAATTTTGTTAACTGATTTGTTAAGGGCGTTGGCCACCGAGATGCGCGCGCCGCGTGGTACCCTTTTAATTAAAGGAGTTCTGTTTTTCAAAAGTCCTAAAGTTGGATGTTTCATTGACATAGATAATGCTTACAATAACATAGATATTATAAGCTTAGTAAAGAAAATGGATGGCTACGGTGTGGGAACCCGGACTTGTAGTTATCTATGGGAATTTCTTCGCGAAAGACATCTTAAAATTAAGACTGATAATTCTTATATAGTTCGGTATACAAACCTTGGCTTGACACAAGGCGATCCTTTATCACCTTTACTCTTTAATGTTTCTACGATAGATACATGCAAATAAATAAATAATGATAGAGTGTATATATCTCAATATGCCGACGATTTTGTTATCTATACATCTAGCAAAAACGTCTTAGAAGCAGCTGAAATATTATAAGGTTCACTCAACCTAATGACTAGGCTTTTAGCCGATTTAGGATTGAATATATCTCCTGTAAAGACTAAGATTTGTGTCTTTAAAAAGGGGTTTAACCGAAATACTATTAGTCTTAAAATTAACGGGTTTGAGTCGCAAGTAACGTAGAATGTCAAATATCTTGGATTGGTCACTTAGATGGGCCAAACATATTAACGAAACCGTGGAAAAAGTTACTAAGTTTCTTAACGTCCTAAAGGTATTGGCGAGTTCAAACTGGGGTATTCATCCTCAACACTTAAGAAGGGTTTATCTTTCGGTTATCAGAAGCCGTTTGGACTATGCTGGGTTTCTGTTTGGAGATAGCTGCCAAACGCATTTATACAAATTAGATAAAATTCAAAATCAATCTATGAGAATTATTGGCGGGTTTATTAAAACAACGCCCATACATGTAATGCATAGCGAATTATGTCTCCACCTAAGTAGCAACGTCAATATGTAGTGACATATTCGACGTTGCTACTTAGGTGGAAAATATTATTTCAAAAGTAAATCTCTAGACAGTAATAGTAACTTCATTAAACAACTAGCTGAACTCTCAAATCGTATTAGCTCTTGGAACAGAAAAAATAAACCTATTTTGATTACAATATATGAACAGTTTAAGGATGTACAAGTGCACACTAGCCAAAATTTAGAAATGTTAATATATAGCTCTTGGATTAATTATATCGACTTGTCAGACAACATTAAACACAACATAGAGTCCAGTTCAATAATGCGTTCAGGATGCTGTTGGGTCTCCCCCGGTTTTGAGGTGCGTCTACAATGTTCGCAGAAGCGCGTGTAGATTGTTTTCACACCACTATGCGCAAACGAGCCGCCTCGATGGTGCGGCGTGTGAGAGGGAGCTCCAACAGTATGCTGGCCGCACTTGCTGACAGGCTCGACAATCCCTACATTAACCATTGTTGCAAACTGCACATTTCGCACTGTTTGTAGTTGGACTGTCTGAACCTTTGTATATTATATAATAACTGACATGATATGATATGACATGAATTAATTTAATTATAATGGAATGTATGTATTAAGTATAGAATTTTCGGAATAATAAAGTAATTAATAATTGTATGAATCATATATACCTAATCTTATAATTTTGAATAATGTGACTGACAATGTATTAATATGTGAAATGTGATGAGTCTTGTTACTTGAATAAATGATTTTATTTATTTATAGACATTATAGACAAACCAAAACATCAATATAAAACTCATATTTTAAATCAACTATGCATCCAGTATTTAAACTCAGAATTTAAAAATCACTATCTAATATACACAGATGGCTGTAAAGGAAAAAATACTAGCGTTGCAGCTTTCTTAGATCCACAATTAGATACTAACATGATATTTAAAGTTACACCTAAGTTTTCTATAATGTACATTGAACTTTTAGCTATTAGTGAGGCTTTGTCTTATATCAAATCAATTAACTATAATCAGTTTGCAATACTGACAGACGCTAAAAGTGCTTTACAACACATAGCTCGGTGTATCTCGACAGTTCGAGGAACACCGATAGCTTACCAAATAGTAAACCAGATTATAGATCTAAGACAAAGTGGTAAAGTAATAAAGCTTCAATGGATCCCATCTCATGTGGGTATTAATGACAATGAAAGAGTAGACACCCTTGCTAAACAGGCCTGTGGTATAGGTGTCCCCTTAGTAGTCAAGCCTTATTACACTGACCGCCTTTACAAGGTCAAGAAATTTTGCTACAAACTCTGGAAAGAGTATTTTGATCAGAGGTCACAGGGAAAGGGGATCTGGTATAAAACCATACAGCCTGAACCATTGGCTATTCCTTGGATTGATAACTGTTCTTTGACTCGATCCAATGCTGTGATAGCTATGAGACTGCGTTCTGGTCACATTCCATCAAGAAAATTCACTTTTCTTATGGGTATTGTAGACTCACCTAACTGCGAAACATGTGGAGTAATAGAAGATGTGTACCATGTCTTGATGGAATGTGATAGAAATGTAATGTGGAGAATGCAGTTTACCGAACACGTCAATACTTATAATATTGGTGAATGTAATAGTATTTTGTCCGCTCCAACATCAGAGGCGGCCATAATGCTATATAAAATTTACTCCTCTGCCATATCAGGTTAAGTAGTTATAAGAATTTTATTTAGCTTTTTACCGTTACTGTTAAATATTATATAAGGTTTGTTTCGAACGGAGTGACATTGTCAATTGTGACAAAACTCCTTAAATAAAGATTTAAAAAAAAAAGTCCTAAAGTTTGCCAAAATGGGATAGAAGAAGAGTCAGTATCGGAAGTTATTGGTGCGTCAGGGACTGAAGGAGAGCATAGGGGCCTGCACCAGCATTAAGAGGGGTTTTATGTACCCCCCCGATGTGGATTTTCAGGCCCCTCCTTCCGCGGAAAAATCGTGGTTGGGAACACTGCTCACATCTCACGTATTCCAGCGACGCGTCGCTGGATTGGCTGCAGGCATTTTGAGTGTTGGGCGCTTGGTACATAGGCGCCCGCGTCAACGGGACGAGAGATTATACTAACATATACAACAAAAATAAGCCTAAAAAAATTGTAAACAATAATATTATAAAACAATCTGACAGTTGGCGTTGGTTCGTACGGCGCAGGCGCGGAACTTCAGCAGCACGAAGAAAGCGTTAGTAAACACGCCGCTCGTTGGCTGGTACGTGCTGGCTCGACGCTCATTGGTTGCCGCGGAGCCGTTGTCCAGGCGACGATGGGCAACGTATTGTTTATACCGGTGACAAGTAAACTTGACGGAACACCACCAAGCAACGGGTGCTTCGCAGACGCCACAGCGGCGGCGCACGCAGCTGCAAACAACAGCGCAGGCGTGTACAGTTATCTGGATTATAAAGAGCACTATTGCGTGACAAAATACGCTTCGTAACTTTATTGAAAAAATAATTTGCAACGAGTGCTTATGTCACTGTCTAATAGTCATTTTTTATTTAGGTAATTTAAAACAATAACACGAAACAGGATAGGAAAGAGAAAAAGATTAAAAATATATTCTAAAAATGTTAACAATTTTATAAACATTAATAAATTATATTTAATATAAGGTTGTGAAATTACAAAAAGACCAAAAAACAACACTTTGTCAGGTGTGGGGTTCGAACCCACGCTCCCTCTCGGGAACCAGAGCTTAAATCTGGCGCCTTAGACCACTCGGCCAACCTGACATGGAAGCTAGTGGCGAAATAACGAATATAAGACACAGCACTTAATATATTCACGGTTATAACTCGATAGCGTCTTATCTACAATTTCTTTTGAATTATTTATAATTTTTACAAAATATATGTGGATTTTTATTTAGTTGCGCAATGTTATACTAGGTACATATAAAAATAAAATTAAGATGAAACGGAACTTAACGGAATAACTAAAAAAAGTACAAACCCTTTTAATTAAAAAAATAAATTGCCTTTACCCTAATATAGTTAGAGAATTAATAAAAAAAATGCACGAGTTAGAATATTAAAAAACAATTACCGCTTGAATTGACAGGTTAGTTTGTTTTTCAGTAAGACAACTTATTTTTTTAATTTACAAAGGCACTCTTTGTTAAAAAACTACTTCGTTAAAAATTGAGTTCTAAAAAAGTACATTTTTAATAACTTTTCATTTAAACGGCTTTAGCTGCCATCTATTGATATTTCTCTGAACTATTTACGATAAATTTCAGTTCGAGCCAAGTAAAGAGTGCAGCAACAGATTCATAGATGGCGCTAAGGTCATAGACCATACTGCTTTTATTTATTATAACAACTGAATTTAAATGTGAACCGCAATGCAGTTTAAGTGCGTACAGTTGTAGTTATTTTTAGAAAGCCATAAGTTCCCAAAAATTGTTTCGTATTGTATGACATGATAGGGTAAGATGGGGGAAATGCCGGTCAGGGGGCAATGCCGGTCACATCTAAATTTAATACATCCAAACATAATAAAACAAACGATACCAATATCGCCATCTAGTATATACCTGAGTAAACTAATTTACAAAGCGTCTCCGAGTTTCTACGCGATGTGAGTTTGACAGCTGGTTCAAGTTTCAGACGCGCTTGGTTAAAAAAACTTTAAAATTTCTGCTAAAGGTAAGTTTGTGAATAAAACCATTCAATATATTTGTACAAGTCATTGTTGGATTTTATGTCTAGTAATAGTAGTAATCTAGTAGTAATAATACTAATGACTAGTAATAGTACCCCCAACAGTTGACCGCCATTACCCGCAGATTGCGTGTAATGGCGGTCACCGAAAGATTTAAAAAAAATATCATACAATTACAAAAGCTTAATATATTGAAAGTTTGTATCATATACAACTTAAGTCCACTAAATAAGCTATTTAAAAAGTCTGTTATTTTTACCGTAAGTCCTACAAGTACGAAGATATTTGGTTTACTGCTTAAGTGACCGCCATTCCCATCTTACCCTATTATCCATACGTGACCTAAACTCGTCACTGTAACATTGCCGGAAGCCGGAACAGTCATAAAAAGGACAATGGAAGTTTCATGGGCTCATTTGACAAAGCATTTTATTCTATTTTGCATTTCCCAACCCAATTTTAACCTACTCTGTTAAGTTAAACATTCTGGTATCTTTAAACAAACTGTTATGTGGTCCACAATGCGCTAATTGCCGCATAAAATTATAATCGCCATATAATATCTTATATATCTTATCTTATCTTAACATATATATCATTATCTTTTAATAATAATCATTTATCTCAAAGAACATAAATTGTTACCTAACATACCTATTATTTATTTATTTTCAGCCATGATCGTCCCCGTAGGTCAAAGGCATTCCCTTTTTCCGCTCTTTGTGATTAAGATTACATAGAGGACTGCTTTTGCTGTCCTCGTTGCCTAATCTCTGACTAACCCTTCGGGGATAATAGTAGTGATTTAATATGTATATGTATGTAAGAGCTACTACGTATAGTGTGGACCATTACACTATTGTAATGTAGGTACACTATTGTACAAAAAAATGGTTAAGACCTTGTATGGGCATGTAAAATGAAATAAAACTTAGAAGAGTTAGGTGAAATTACGTGTAAGAAAAGTTGGCCTAAGAAAAGTTTTAAACAAAATAGCTGCAAATAGACAGCAGACAAACTTATTCATGTAATAAGAAATACCTTAGACACATTTTTTGTTTCTAATATTCAATCGGTCCTAAAAGTTATTATTAAGAAATTCTGTTTTCGCTAGTTACTTATATCATCGTCAACACAAGTCGTCATGGTTCGTCAAGACTAAAATGCGATCATGAAGATGTGGATAGGTAAGCTGCTGTGAAAACAGACAAGTGATACATCTCAAAATGAAAACTTTTCAGTCTTAACTTGTGTAAAAAATATAAAAAGAGGAAGATCTTTCGTTGTAATATTTTTCAAAGTAATACTAACTACGCTCATGCAATCTGCATTAAAATGGTTTAGTGTCTAAGCCACCGGTCTCAGACCCAGAGCTCCCGAGTTCGATTCCCAGCGGGGGGGTACGTTTTTGTGTATCTACTTGGTATGGTTGGTGGTAAGACTGTTAAGTGCGTCTGGCTAGCTACCAACATCTTATTTAAGTCTGTCGCCATAACAACGATGTTTATAGCATTGTTGTGTTCCGACAGTTTAAGATAAGATAACCATTTCCTGAGTGGTTTCCGGATGAAGCGCGCTTCCACCTTCGGCCTTATCGTCACTACCGTCAGGTGAGATGAAGGCCAAGCGCTTACCCGTCGCAGAATAAATATAAAAAAAACGTATTGGAAATAATAGATTTTCACGTTTCATATTTTTCCGGTGCACTGAAACTTCTCACTGAGATATGTATCACTTTTCACAGGAGGCACAGGATTCATAATACCAATTTACTTATGACATTATCGTTTGTCATAAGTAACTTGGTAGTTCAGTTTACAGATAATTATCTACTTAGCGAATGCTAAGTCTAATAAAATTGAATAAATAGCAATCCTTAGTGATGAGTCTTAAGTAGAAATATTTAAGGGTAGCGGACAAGCGGCATATCTAAATTATTATTATAGTACAGTGTTTTAATGATACGTAGCTCCCACAGATATAATAATAAAGTAGTAGCTCCCTTTTCCACTGTCCAATGTTTTAAGCACCTCCTTTTGTTTCAGCCGGAAGGCCAGCTACTGTACTTTGGTAACGAAAAGAACAAAGCTAGTAACTAGCTGACTACTGTAACAAAGCCGTCAGCCAGTTACTAGCTTTGTTTTTATTTAAAAGAGACAAAAGAACTATAACAATCACTTTATTCGCTACAACAAAGTTCGCATCGTCAACACGCCGCATTATGTTACCAAATTTAAGTGATTAAATGAATATGAATATGAAAAGCACCGCAGCGCTGTCTGTATGTATGTGAGGACTGAGGATATATTTATGCGCCGCGTTGCAGTCGTTTTCGAAGCATATGCACACGGTCTCGAGGTGGTCTTCATTGTCTACCTTCTAGCAATCCTTGTAGCAGAGTCTTTAGTAGAAAGATTTAAGGGTAGCGGACAAGCTAACTACCCTCTCACGGAATATCGGGGTGAACCAATCAAAGGTTTCACTTTCCTCAAGGCTGGTAATGCATCTGTGATTCCTCTAGTTTTTCGGGTTTCCAGGGACGGCGGTAATTACTTCATAAAAAAAACAAGAAGTGTTACAACCTCTTTATTGGTTCCAGAAAGTTCTCATCGTTAGTACACTGGTAACCAGCACCGCAGCGCTGTAGACACGGGAATAAAAAAGAAAATCAAAATTTCTTTATTCAGTAAGCTTAAAATAAGCATTTTGAATCGTCTAAATTTATTTCTACTTCTATGGATGGATGGATAGGCATAGGAACCCACCCACCCACTTACGCCACCAATGTTACTGTGCTGGTGAGGACATGCGATGCGCCGCGTTGCGGTCGTTTTCGAAGCTTTCGCTTTGTAGCAGTCCTTGTGGTGTTGTGCTGCCACGGAACACAGAAAATAATGATATCGGTGTGTGCCGCAGTCTGGCTTTGTTTTTTTAATAAAAAAGGAAACAAAAGAACTGTTATAAATTATTTATTCGCTAAAACAAGGTTCTCATCGTCAGGACGACGCCAACCAGCAGCGCAGTGCTGTACGTGAGGACATGTGCCGCGTTGCAGTCGTTTTCGAAGCACTGGCACACGGTCTCGAGGTGGTCCTCGTTGTCGGCCTTGTAGCAGTCCTTGTGGTGGCGCATCCAGCCGCAGCCGCGCGTCACGCGCACCTCAGCGTCGTGGTGCTTGTGGAGAACTGGAACGATTGAGATCATGTTTTTTTTTATTTAAGAAGGAGGCATACGAGCAGGCGGGTCACCTGATGGAGAGCAATCACCGCCGCCCATGGACACCCGCAAAACCAGAGGAGTCGCAGATGCGTTGCCGACCTTTAAGAAAGGAATAGGGTTAAGGAAGGAATAGGAATTGTGAGGGGGGGGGGTGGGCTCCGGAACTCTCACTGGCTGAACGAAACACAACAGCACCAAGTGCCATTATTTCACGCTGGATATTCGTGAGAGGGTGGCATTGCCCCGGGCGAGCCAGCCCAATGTGTGCTTCCACGCAGCGTGGCTCTACCATTCAGTCAGTGTCACTCATTTAGCACCACCCAGGGGTCACGTGTCCCTACACGGGTAAACCTACGTTTCAAGGGTAAACCTACGTTTTTAATGGATTTGTATGCCATATGTATGACAAAATCTATATTTAGGGATTACATCACAAATTTTGTCTATGTTACACTTGGAAAAATTAATAGACAGAATAAGTAGGCGAATGATGTCGCCACTCAACTTTCTGCTGTGATGTTGAAGTGGATGCGCTTGGAGATAGTTCTTCTTCAGAATACTGATTACTGACAAAATACTGGCTGGCTGACTATAAAATGCGTAACTAATTAAGACATTGAAGTGCAGTGCACTGAAGCGTGTAAGCTTGTGATAAGTAAGGAGGTCGCCGCATCAATGCACTCTGGGTCAGCGCTGCCGTTGCATCTAAATAGTTTCAATGAAAATCATAAGCGTGAAAATTGTATCTATTGTAAAAAACTGGAGTTTCGTAAGATACTGGTACAGGTCTTAGATATAATAAATAATAAGTGTGTTTGGAAAAGGTAACATCCCGAAAGGAGATAAATAAAAAAACATAATTTTAAGTTATGTCACAAAGACTCTTATAGTAATAATAAATAATAAAATTTGTTTACGCTCACACCAATTATCAAGCCCAAGATAATTAAGCTTCTACTGAAACTCGTTAATATGGTTAAACTAGATTTAACGGATAAATATACATAAACATAGAAAAACACCCAGACCCGAAATCAAATCAGAAAAACACCCAGACTAAAAAAATCAAAGAATCAAATTAAAAAACAGTTTTCTCTAAATCGACCCGACCAGGAATTGAACCCGGGACCTCAGAGATGTTGCGACGCCAGACCCGGCGCGCTAACCACTCGACCACGGAGGTCGTCATTTATGGATAGGTTAACAATTGAACTTTTATTGTGTCTGGTTTTACGACAGCTAAGCTCTTATGCAATACTAATCCGATTTTAATAAAACATCAGCACTGACTGGTCTGCACTATCTTCCGGCAGAAGAAGCCGTGCGGTCCGGGGGTGTAGACGCCGCGCTCGCAGTCGATAAAGCGCAGGTATTTGCGCACCGACTCCTGGTCGTAGCTGCCCGGGTCCAGGCACATCGTGTTAGTTGTTGGCATTACTGCATTAGGGGCCTCCGGTTTCATTTACCAGACGTGTGTTATAGCTTATGCCGATATAGATATATTTATAGACATATGAGGGTGGTGATTACGCCGAGCGAGCCGGCCCATTTCTACCGCTCACAAGAACACCATTGCCATTGCTATGTACACACACATGCAGATCAACCTATTCAAAACTTTCAAATTTCTCCAATCTGAAATTGATCCATATTCTTTTAGAAACAAAGTTCAAAATGTATTGAAGAAATTTGACATGTTGTGGTAGGTTGAAGAAAACTGGCGTCTGTACAATACTAATTCAATTTTAATAAAAAATCAGTACTGACTGGTCTGCACTATCTTCCGGCAGAAGAAGCCGTGCGGCCCGGGGGTGTACACGCCGTGCTCGCAGTCGGTAAAGCGCAGGTACTTGCGCACCGACTCCTGGTCGTAGCTGCCCGGGTCCAAGCACATCGTGTTGTTGGCGCTGCTGCACTCGTAGCAGCGGATCGACGCACCTGGTGATCATTCCATTCATTATTCAATCAATCATCAGCCTATAAACGTCCCACTGCTGGGCACAGGCCTTTCCACATGGGAAAAACCATGGGGAGGTTACCATAGGAGACCATAACCCACCACGCTGGTCTAATCTCAATCAGTTTGACATTTAATTTTATTTTATTGTGACATTTTATTTATTTATTTTTTATACTTAAGTACCTAAATCAATTAGTATTTATTTATATTAATGTTCATTCACACGTTTTAATATTATTTCATTTTTTATTGTTATTTTATTGTCCATTAAAAGAAAAATCCGTTTCCGCGGCATAGCGGGTTCTCTGGCGCAAAAACTGAAAACCAGTGCATTTTGCCTTCAAGTTGGTATAGTAACTTTACGGTTTTTGCCCTTTTGCATCGCTGCGGCACACATGCTACCAACTACCAACATGTTATTTGAATGTTTTTTATTTGTTTTTTAGCATGTGTGTGTTTTTGATGCAAATATATGTTTTATCTATCTATCTATCTAATGCGGGTTGGTGCGTTTTTACGACTGCCATCTTTGCAAGACAACCGGGGACCAACTGCTTTGCGTGCCTTCCGAAGCACGGCAATTCATTATTATTCGTTGTTATTCGAGAGCCTAATAGAATACTAGTAACGCCTCTCTTCCCTCGGGTGTCGTAAAAGGCGACTAACATACATCCAACAGCATAGAGAGGCGATGGGCTCACTACCTAGATCACGCTGAACACATGTGCAGTTGTAATTTAGTGAAACATAGACTATGGCAGTAGACTGCTTTTTTTCACTTTGAATAGTCCCTGGCTAACCCTTATGGGATAAAAGTCGTGAATGTGAATGTAATGTTATTCGAGAGGGAATGGGATAGTCGGAAGGGGAAGACCTCGGCAAACGTACTTAGATCAGATCGGTGACGTACTCATTAAAGGTCAGGTCAAGAGTACTCTAAACCGATGAGCATGTATGAGGAACATCCCCTCTCCTTACTTCACTAAGTTTTATTTGTACTGGCACCTCGAGACCAATCGTTAGGTTATGCAAGAAGTTCCAGACGTCCCTGCGCCAGTAAATCAACTCGCGCAGGAGACCATCTGCGTTAGGTCTTGACGCCAAATCAGTGCCCGACGAAGCGCGCTCTTCATTCGGTACTCATAAGACTAGTGTCTCGGGAGAGTCTCCCCGTGAACACGTGTAGTTCACTGCCTATTGTCCAGATAGGTAACCGGAGCTGTCGAGCTCGCTCACTTCTCGTTGCACGAAGGGCACAACTCGCAGTTGCCACTGCTAGGGTCGTCGACTCTAAAGTCGACTCCCAAGTGTCCACCTTGGTAGCGGAGTAGTAAGCACACTCACTTCTCGGAACCCATCCGGGCGCCTAGCCAGTTCCCACGTCCTACGCGGCTGGCTGGACCGGAGACTTACGGCATCTAGGAGGCCGCCTCTACTAGTTATCCAGACTAGTACCGGAGATGTCAACACCAATGTCCAATGAAAACCACCGGACAAAGCTGCCAACTATAAGGGAAACTCACGTTCCCCGCAGGACTTTTCGCTTCTGGCCCCTCAGAGACCGCTACTAGGCCCCGCTCGCTGTGCACGAGTTTGGAAGTCCTGGCACATAATACAAGGACAAACGAACATTCCCAAGCTCTACAGCTAACCACACGCCACTACGAGTCCAACCCATGTCCGGATCCCGCCGGAGGCGCCTGGTTAAAGGCACGACCAGCGGGGGGCTTGAACCGGAACCCCGTAGTACCTCTGAAAACACAGCCGGACCCGTAGTTCTAGCTGCGATACCCTATCTATCGGGGTCGGTAGATAGGGACACATGAATGAGAAACGTTGACAGTGAGTGAAGCAAGGAGCAAAGCAGGGATGTGTATCAGGATCGTATCAAATGGAAAGCTGGGGGGCTATTCTGTATCTCAGTCAGGGCTGCCGCAGCGCTGAGAATTGGCTACTTGACAGTTTTCGAAAAAGTGTTTAAAAAGTTGCTAACGCTTAATTTATACCGCGTACAATATTTTCTTTCTCGAAAAAACCTTTATATACTTAGCAGAAAAAACACATTTTTCCTTATTGATTTCAAATTTCGTGCGAAAACGGTTGGTCACGTGACATTTTGCTCTGTGACGTCACATTTCAATAAATATAGAAACATAACTTGAAACCTGACAGATAGTTTTGTGAAATGTGACGTCACATGAAGCTTGCCGCCCGTGGTCTTGTAATCCACAGATAAAAAATCGCAAATTTATTTTGTAAAAATAAAATATTTACAAATTATCTTAATAAAAAAAACTATTGGATAATTATCGTTAAATCATAAGCTACCATTTCCGACATATTTCATATTTTATTGTTACAACTGTCAAATAGCAAATTGACTCTGTCTCTTTCATACTCATAGAATTGGAAAGAGACAGCAGATCACAGCCATGCGCGCAGCATCTATGTGTCGCTTAGAGAATCGCATATCTGGTCTCTGAAAATTCCTCTGGGAAGCGGCCGGGATGTGTCTGTCTGTGTGTATGTATGTATTAGTTGTTATTCATTGTAATTGAGCCGGGACGTTAACCGTGTAGCGTAGCCGTGAAAGAATACTACCACCCCCTCTATTCCCTTGGGTGTCGTAAAAGGCGACTAACGGACTAAAGACACATACATCCAACAGCATAGAGTGGTGATGGGCTCACCACCTGTCACGCTGCGCACATTTGCAATCGGTATTTGGTGAGAAGTGGACTATGGTAGAGGACTGCTTTTGCGGTCCTTATTGCCTAGTCTCTGACTAACCCTTTGGGCATAATAGTCGTGTTTATATAATATGTTATGTATCTACCGCATTGTCAAATCCCATTTGGGTCCCAACCACAGAACAGTTAACTTTATCTGTTCCGTGGTCCCAACGCAACAAGGCGATGTGGTGGTGGTGGACCGAGGACAAGATGCAGATAGTAAGAAGTGGAATAAAGGAAGGGTGGCATTTGCCCTGCAGTGGGCAGTTTATCTTAAATAAACTTTCTTAAATTACAGTTAAGTACTTATTTTGTTAAAATTATGTTTTGTTGTCTAATAAGTACTAAAAGGCTACCTCAACTACTGATGAAGTGCAAAGTGCAACCACGCTAGTACCTACCATTGATGTTGTATCTTTGTCGTGTTATATTTACTAGCTAGTACTAGCTAGCAGGGTGGATTTGAAACAGCTCTACGACCAACCAAACCAAGTAGAAAATTAGTTATTCTGTGGTAGAAATGTGTATTAGCAACCTGAAGTGACAGTGGGCCATAGATATAGGTAAGCCTCTTTTGCATATTTTTATTATTATTATTATTTATTTATTGAATAATATCAGGACACGTACAACAACATATAACATTGTCCCACAAAACCATACTAGACGGTTTATCTTTTGATCTGCGGGATCGGGAGTCTCAATTATGCTATACATAAGTATACGTAAGTACAAACTAGATATTGTCAGAGTTGTAACAATCAAATTAATTCCTACATCATTTCTATGCAGTGGGTCAGTCATACTAGTCGCTGAACCGACAACCAGGTAGACGTGTTTTGTGAGGCGGCGGGCCGGCCGCACGGGCACTACATGGGGGGCAGTAACTGTCGCCCCCCCAGTGTCAGGCCCAAGCCAGACCTCCCGGGGAGAGCCCGGCAGGCAGAGGGCGCCCCCCCTGCTGGGGGCATGGATGGGGTAGAGGAGGGAGAGGTTGCGCGAGGATATCCTGGCGCTTCCTCTCCAGCGCAGGCGGAGGGGGGGTCGAGGGCGGCGACGTAGCGTCGCCCTCTTCCCCCCCCACGGGAGGGCCGCGGCCTAGTGTAGAGGAGCACTAGGCTGCACTGCACAAGCCCTCCACCCGCTTGGGAGCAGTCGAACTTACTGCTCCCCCCTGGCGCAGGGGACCCAGGTGCAACTGGGTCCGTAGCGTGGGGCGTCCGCGGGGCGTAGGACCACGGTACCGCGGCGCCACTATACGCTCCAGACGGTAGGTGTCGGTTCTTTTACCGGGTCGGGCCCGTATGTCCTTACTCACCCGTTTCCCCCACGGGGGGGCGGGTGGGGACATATGGGTTCCAGCCCCGGACAGTGCATGGGGTGTCTCACGTTCCTCTCGAGGCCCCATGCCAGTGCAGAGAAGCATTTTCTCCGACTAAAACAAAGAAAAAAGGTAGACGTGTTTTGGGATGGAGACCGCAACTCGGCGAACGTATTATAGGACGTTCTCCGGCTAGATGGAGCAAAAATATAGGGAAGATCAGCTCAGAGCGGCCACCTTAACTTTGACTTTAAAAAATGCCACTATAGAATCGATTTAGAAAAAGTTTTTTATATCAAAATAAAGGTAATTTAATAAGCTTTGTGTACATAATAAACTACCTACGCATTGTGTACAGCTGTGTTTTGTATTTATAAATAGCAAGGGTTGCGATTTATTTATTTATTAAAGGCACACAAAACGAGTCACAATCATGTAATACAATAATATTCTGAAACTAAACATTGATCTACTAGATTATAACTCTAAGGATACGTGCACAAAATGATCCAAATTAAAAGGCATGTGGAAATAATAAAAAAAAAACAAAATATAAATGTAAAAACTAAAACTAAAATAAGTAGGTACATGGCATGTAAAAACTAAAACTAAAATGTGTGATTGTCTAAATTAAACCAAACCTATAGCAAACTCTAGTCAGTAGAAATTGACAAAGGAATTAACAAAGGGAGAGCTACAATATCACAATGATAGCCATTATTATTGGTACCTACATAAAATGGTCCGAATCTTGCCTTTAAACGCATGCAGTTCACTGCAAAAAATGTCTAAATGAAGAGAAATTATCGCTCATTATGTCATTATAGAGACGGCACATCCGAGTAATAGGATTGTAGAAAGAGGTGTTGTTGCTGTATATTTGCAAATAAAAGATTTTAGTTGTCGGCTTACGGGACCGAAAACGAATGTTAAATTTAAGGAAAGACAACAAGGTATGACTGTCCACGTGCGAGTGGATAATTTTATGCAAATCGGTACCGATTTGGTCTGCAAATGTACATTTGCGTCGAGATGCAAGAGAAGAGAAATTTTATTCATTTAGTTTATCGGTATATGATCTACAGCCGCGGCCAAGCTGTTATCTATAGCAAACTATGTTAAAGATTTTTTGTTTTTCCTTTCCCTTCGATTCCCTGTTAAGTGACATTACGTTTGCATAATGAGCACAAATAAGCATGTATGAGCCGTGGTGATACGTATGGTTGTATTTGAGTACCTATTTAATTATGAATTACGGTGGCGAGGGGTTAATTTAAAAATCAAGTGAAGTGGAACCTATCTATATGTATTTCTTTTTGTATATTCGCTGGATTGGTAGATCTGTTTTGGTTTGATACTTTGTTAGCAAAATTAAGTAAGATTGCAAACATAAGTAGTATCTTTTTGCGAAGATAAAGCATCGATAAAAATTGTCTCCCTAAGGTGGGAATTTATATCAACGTTTCGTTACTTTACGTTTATATTAACGCAAAAATTCAAATTTTACGAAGTATCTTTTTTGTAAAAAAGTAGGCAAGCAATGCGAAGACATCAGAATCTAGTGAAGCAGGATTGTGCCGCAGTAGCCGTCCTCACACGCAAAAAAAGCTACGGAATAACCGAATTCAACCAATCTGTTCAGCTATTAGCTCTAGCTTTTTCCCGGGGTTTCGTTCGCGTAAATTTTTGCGAGACAATTTTATTTCCATGACAAATTAATCAAAATCAGTTTACCGTTTCAGGCGTGAAAGCATAACAAACTAAACAAACCAACTCACTTTCGCATTTATAATATTAATTAGGATTACTTACCCAAACGGATGCTGATCGAAATCACAAACATCACCACAGCAGCTTTCATCGTGCGGCTTTCAGAGACTAAAGCGAAAATAATGATATCACCACATCCAATAAGCAAATTATGTTAACCGTGCAGTACGCGGGTTGTGTTCCCGACTGATTTAATCACACTGTTTACAATAAGTTCGCCAGTTAAAGTTGGCCGAACCACAATTATGTTGAACATTGAATCAATGCGGCACTATTCTGAACGAATGTTACGTTTTAATAGCAGTTTTGATACAGATGAAGGGAAAATAGAAGAATAGTAACTTCATTTGTTTAGTTTATTTAATAACTTTAATTATTTTGTACAGAAATTCCATTAAAATATCTTAAAAGTAACATTTCTAAGTAGGTTAGGTAACTAGTAAGAGAAGATACTCTTTAAATTATTTTGTGTCGTACGATACGATAAAAACTAGATAACATTTGAACTGCATATAATTATGAGAGACAATTTTCTTTACTATACAAAATTATCTAAATAAGGCAATCGATAACTTTATCATTCATATACATCTATAATAATAATAATATCTTGGATAAACTTATTTGCTGCTTTAATTCTTTACTGCGTTGTTAGTTAGTAATCATTTTTTTCTAAAGTTAGGTAATCCTTATACGGAAAAAAAATAAATTAACCCGATCACTACTTTAAAATGTAGAGCTGTTAAACAGGGTTAAAGGTTAAGATGCACTATATCCTTTAAGGGGATGTAGTTTTCATCATTTAATCTTGACAGCGGCGGCGGTGGGGCTGTGGATAGTGGTTAATGTAAGTGGTCATTTAGGGAAGTGGCTGCTAGGGGAAGCGGTCGCTTACGGATTGTGGCCGTTCAAGGAATGTGGCTGTAGCCAATAGGAAGTGGCCGTTCAAGGGAAGTGGCCGATGGGTAAAGTGGCCGATCACGGGAAGTGGCCGTTCAAGGGAAGTGGCCGATGGGTGAAGTGGCCGATCACGGGAAGTGGCCGTTTAAAAAATGTGGCCGTAGCTGAACGGATCCATTTGACTATTATGCACCGTAACCCAAACTTAACTGTTCGCAAGTTGTTGCAATAGATAGGGTATCGCAACTGGAACTACAGGTCCGGTTGCCGGTTGTGTTTTCAAGGTACTACGGGGTTCCGGTTTAAGCCCCCCGCTGGTCGTGCCTTTAACCAGGCGCCTCCGGCGAGATCCGGACATGGGTTGGACTCGTAGTGGCGTGTGGTTAGCTGTAGGCTTGGGAATGTTCGTTTGTCCTGGTATTGTGTGCCAGGACTTCCAAACTCGTGCACAGCAAGCGGGGCCTAGTAGCGGTCTCTGAGGGGCCAGAAGCGAAAAGTCCTGCGGGGAACGTGAGTTTCCCTTATAGTTGGCAGCTTTGTCCGGTGGTTTTCATTGGACATTGGTGTTGACATCTCCGGTACTAGTCTGGATAACTAGTAGAGGCGGCCTCCTAGATGCCGTAAGTCTCCGGTCCAGCCAGCCGCGTAGGACGTGGGAACTGGTTAGGCGCCCGGATGGGTTCCGAGAAGTGAGTGTGCTTACTACTCCGCTACCAAGGTGGACACTTGGGAGTCGACTTTAGAGTCGACGACCCTAGCAGTGGCAACTGCGAGTTGTGCCCTTCGTGCAACGAGAAGTGAGCGAGCTTGACAGCTCCGGTTACCTATCTGGACAATAGGCAGTGAACTACACGTGTGCACGGGGATACTCTCCTGAGACACTAGTCTTATGAGTACCGAATGAAGAGCGCGCTGCGGCGGGCACTAATTTGGCGTCAAGACCTAACGTTGGTGGTCTCCTGCGCGAGTGTTCTACTGGCGCAGGGACGTCTGGCACTTCTTGCATAACCTAACGGTTGGTCTCGAGGTGCCAGTACAAATAAAACTTAGTGAAGTAAGGAGGGGGGATGTTCGCAAGTTGTCCCTATCTACCGACCTCAATAGATAGGGTATCGCAACTGGAACTACGGGTCCGGTTGTATTTTCAGAGGTACTACGGGGTTCCGGTTCAAGCCCCCCGCTAGTCGTGCCTTTAACCAGGCGCCTCCGGCGGGATCCGGACATGGGTTGGACTCGTAGTGGCGTGTGGTTAGCTGTAGAGCTTGGGAATGTTCGTTTGTCCTGGAAATGTGTGCCAGGACTTCCAAACTCGTGCACAGCGAGCGGGGCCTAGTAGTGGGCTCTTCCGTTCGGCAGGTTAATAATACTCATCTGTGGGCAGATTCCTGAAGAAACAGGCCACTACTACACTTTGACCATTCGCATCGCGGCATCATTTTCTCGATTTACGCCTCTCTCTTTCCACTCCTAAAATGACAGCGCCTAACAACAAAACTGGTACTACAGCAGTGCACACCCCCACCACAACCTTACCGTTTGAGATAGAGTTCGCTAACATCCGCGGACTCTATGCAAACCTCAATGCCGTTCACCACCATCTTGAGACGGCACGGCCAGCAATGTTGTTCCTGACGGAGACGCAAATAATCCGCCCAGCTGACACCACCTACCTGAACTATCCCGGCTTTGTGCTTGAAGAATCCTTCAAAGCCAAAGCCGGAGTTTGCTTATTCGTTCGGGCGGATGTTTGATGTCGCCGTCTGCGCTGTCTGGAGGACCCTTCATTCTGCTTCCTAGTGGTACACGTCTACTTACCCTAATAGCATTTTCCGTTGGCTTACATTCGCCAACTGTTGGCAGATGGTTAGTTTACTTGCCAACTTAAATCAAAATAGGCATAATGGTTATAACTTGCGCAATTTAACCAACGGATAGCCTACCACGGGCCTGATGTTATTTAATTACAGTTGGGCAATTTTTGTAGGGATAAAAGATAAGGTAACACCATTGCGCCAACAAAAAAAAACTGTATCTATTACTACCATGTTATTCCTACCGTCGGGTAATTACTGTAGGCATTTCAGCAAAATAATGTTGGGATTTTGCGAATGCGGTGCTAAGACCCCGAGGGGTGTGATGCAGGGGGAGGAGAGAGGAGGGCAGAGAGGCGGGGGGACAGGGGACAAAATTTTAAAAAGTTAGAAAGGTACTAAGTTCCTTAATGTATGTAGTTCCGATATTTCTTCATAGATGGCGCTGTACTGTTTTATACCATTTCTAAATCGCGGTGACGAGATTTTTGTGGCTTTAGATATATACCCATGGTAACATTCGAATTATTATCAAGTCTCGCTGAACTCTGAACTGGACTGTTGCATCTGAGTGTCGCGTCAATTAGATCGGCAGCTCGGGAGTCGGAACGGTAGTGTCGGCGGGAATTCATTCCTACTTTTAATTTACGAACTCTCTTTTTGAGGACTGCATCTGTCGCCATCTTCCTTCACTCCTTCTTTTATGGGAAGTGGCCGTTCGTTGGGTGGGACAGTACCTACTAGAGATGGGTCATACTACTCTTACTAGGTAAATTTGATACTAAGTGCACCTGTTATCTAATACTCGATCGACCATAAGTTGACCAATCGTACTTAAATAAATAAATAATAGGCAAGTGTATCGTTGGCCCTACTGATAGTTGGGCCTTTGTAGGTAATCTTACTTTGGCCATCAGTTATGGGCCCAACGCGTAAACTGCGCGTCAATTATACTTGTTGGCCAACAAACCGAAGGTACGTGGCCCAACTTAATGCCAACAAAAAATGCTATTAGGGTAGGCTCTCATTGCCGTGTCTACCGATCCCATAACGGCGACATGAAGATAACTCGACTAATTGAACATCTTAGTCCGGTAGCAGATAATGCGCAAGAGTGGTTTCCATCGGCGGAATTGGTGTTTTTGGGGGACTTCAACGCCCACCATGAGTTTTGGTTAGGTTCCTCTAAAACAGACCATGCTGGTAGAACTGCCCATGCATTCGCTCTCACGCATGACTTGACGCAACTGGTGAATCAGCCTACCAGGATCCCAGACATAGTTGGCCATGCGCCCTCCTTACGCGTCCTTCTGCTGACGAGTCGCTCAGCTGGATACCGGGATTCGAGCTCCTTTAGGATCACTGCTTGATATCCAGCACAGTGCCATATTGGCATCGCGCCCGCCAACAGCGGCTTCGAAACGCCAGATTTGGCACTACGCGTCGGCAGACTGGGACGGTATGCGGGAGTATTTTGCATCCGTCCCTTGGAGGCAGCGCTGTTTTAGTGGGAAGGACCTGACTGCTAGCGCCACTGCCGTTGCTGATGAGATAGTATTAGAAATGGAATACTATATTCCACACTCATATGTCATCACATCAGCAAAGGCAGACGCAACCGCTGGTTCAATCGCGAGTGTGCCAGCGCTGTTGAGAGCAAACAGACAGCATACCGCGCTTGGATCAGAGGCAAAGCTCATGGGGATCCCAAAACTCGCTCGCTAAAAGCAGGCTATAATAATGCCACCAAGTCGTGTAAGAGGGCATTAGAGCGGATGCCCAGCGCGTTGCACGAGTAGGCCAAGAACTCCTGACGCATCCTACGGGCATACTACTGGCGTCTGGCCAAAGCCGTGCAAACCAACTTCTGCCAACCCTCGCTGCCACCACTGAGATGTCCTGACGGAACTTTAGCTCACAAGCCGCAGGAATAGGTCGATCTCCTGGCCAAACTCTTTGCGGCTAACTCCCGGATCGATGACTGTAATGCACAGCCACCCTCAATAAACTTTCCTACACTCACACCAATTATCTAGCCCAAGAGAAGCTTCGAAGAAACTCGTTGAATGGTTACTAGACAACGGATAAACATACTTAAAATACTTAAATACATACTTCTTATACATAGAAAACACCCAGACCCGAGACAATTTAGAAAACAATAATTTCTAAATTTACCCGACCGGGGATCGAACCCGGGACCTCAGAGATGGCGACACCATGAAAACCGGTGTACAAACCACTCAGGAGGTCGTCAATTCCTCACTGTGGCCACACAATGTCTGATATTGAAATCAGGCAGTGTAATGTCCGTGCGGAGCTGCAGTCAATCGATGTCTGGAAAGCTAAGTGCGAGATTGCATCCCAGCAATAGTCCTGCAAATGTGTGCAGCGGAGCTGTCCCCTGTGTTAACGCGTCTGTACCATCTCTCGCTCTCTTCGGGTTGTGTGCCGGAATCTTGGAGAGATGCTAATGTGGAATCAATCCCTGAAAAAGGAGATCGGTCAGATCCAACTATTACCGCTCTATAGCCGTAACTTCAGTGTTGTGCAAGATCCTAGAACGAATATTGAGCTTATTCGATACCTAGAAGATCACTCCCTAATTAACGATCGTCAATATGGATTTCGGGTGAGGCTATTGACAAGCGTGGCGAGTCACTGGCAGTTAGCCTTGACTTAGCCAAGGCTTTTGATCGGGTCTGGCACAAAGCTTTTCTCTCCAAGCTCCCGGCATACGGTTTGCCCGCTCAGTTCTGTACCTGGATTGCTAGCTTCCTGCATGAGCGTAGAATCCGTGTCCTACGGAAAAAGGACACGGATTCTCCGTGTCCTTGATGTCCTTGATGATCACGCCTGATCAGTTGTGTCTATTATACCAGACACAGGTGCAGTCTTGCGTGGAGTATTGCTCTCACCTTTGGGACGGCTCCGCAAAGTACCTTCTCGATGCCTTAGACAGATTGCAGCGCCGCGCTGTGCGCATTATTGGCAATGCAGAGGTCACTAACACTCTCGAGCCTTTGCAATTGCGTAGAGATTTTGCGTCACTCAGCGTCTTTTACCGTTTATACTATGGCGAATGCTCTGAAGAACTCTTTGACCTCATCCCTCCTTCTCCCTTTCTCCATAGGAGTACGTGTGCTGCTCTACGGAGTCACCAATTTACATTCTCTAATATTGCATCACGCGCAAAGAAATTTGGTGACTGGTTTCTTTGTCGCACTTCCAAAAGATGGAATAGTCTACCAGCACACGTATTCCATCATACCTATGATATAGGGTCCTTCAAACGAGGCGTGAAGAGGCAGTTTGTGGGACGGCAGAGTGAGGGTGACTGATGCTACGTCTCATACGCTGCACCAGTTGTCCTCGCGCCTGGACTTCATTTCCACTTAACATCAGGTGGAGTGGGGTCATTTGCCGGGCTTTGTATAAAAAAAGAAGTGTTTATTACTTCGTATAAGTAATTGATTTTTGTTATTTTATATTTTTGGCTTGATTTTCATCGCCGTGCTTTCATTGCCGTGATTTCCGTGGCCAAAATTTGCTATGGCAATGAAAAAAAAGATAGCAATAAAAAAGAAATATTACCATGCCTTGTAAAACAGTTTAGTTTCATTGCCGTGGCCAGGTGTTTCATTTCCGTGACATAAGTTTTCATATTGCCGTGAACGCTTGTTTCCTTACCGTGCACGCGTGTTTCATCGCTGTGGCACGAAATTTTTAGTCTTGTAGATCTCGTTTTTTAAGTTATCTGCCAGATAATAAGTAAGAATGTATGTAACATTATCAAAAACTTTAATAACCGCGAAAACATCTATAAAAAAACTTAAAGATTAAAAATCCACGGTAACGAAGATTTGGACCTGTTGAAATTCACCCTAAAAAGTCCTTTTAAATTACTTAGTCATTAAAATATTCCCGAAAATTTCACATGACAAAAGTACACATATTCAGACGGGATTTAACGCAAAAGTACTAAGGGTGGATTCGCCAAACTGGAATAAGGTCTTATACCTAGATTAAACGCCAAATTTGTATAGACTAATCTCGGAGTAAGTCTTATTCCAGTTTGATCGAATCCACCCTTAGTAAACGCGTTCTACGCGTACCTTTTATACCCGACGTTATGACCGAGTTAGGTGGTGGTGAATGGTACGCGTAGAATGCCTTAACTAAGTAGTTTTGCGTTAAATCCCGTCAAAATATGTGTGCATAATGAAACGCGAAAGTTTAAAAGTGTATAATGACAAAAGTAGTCCACAAAACCAAAAAAGTCACCTCACATTAATAGACTTCTTTCACACTTCTTATCTTATTTTAATTAAAGGCTGTTTAACATATTGCCCATTTCAAGTTCCTACCTAGCACAATATTTAATAGTACACTGAATTAAAAGGGAGTCTCACAACACTTTACAAAAAGTTGTTATTTAAAAAAGGGCTCTCATGAAACTTCTTTCACACTTTCTCCCGCCAATTGTTGTACGCCACTACCAAGGAGGTTAGAACAACAGCGGTGATAGCTGTCACTTTGACATTTGCAGCGCCATTGCACATGTCTCCGAAGCACTGGCAGACTGTCTCCAGATGGTCCTTATTGTCGGCAGTATAGCAGTGGCGCTTGTGCTTGACCCAGCCGCAGGTGCGGGTCACCCGGACCTCGGGTGACTTGTCCGCGTGGAGGACTGGAACAAAACAAATAAACATTTAAAGAAGGAGCTCGATGGCGCCGCGGCTAAGGCGCTGCTTAAACGCACAGACACCGAAGTTGCTGTATCCTTTGTAAGCGCTTGGCTTTAATTTCACCTGATGGTTAGTGACGATAAGACCGAAGGTGAAAGCGCGCTTCACCCGTAATCCTCAACCACCGAGGAACTGGCTATCTTATCTCAAACGGTCGGAACACAACAATGCTATAAACATCGTTGTTATGGCGACCGACTTAGATAAGATGGTGGAAGCTAGCCAGGCGCGGGCTTACCAGACACACCACCAACCAAATCGAGCACTCCCCCCGAGAACCCCCATAGGAATCGAACCCGGGACCTCTGAGTCTAAAACCATTGGCTTAGCCACTAGACCACAGAGGCGATTAAGAAAATCTATATGTTGTGTTGCCGATACCGCACACCTTATGAAACCGTAGCTGCTATGTCATGTAGCTATGCAACCGTAGCTGCTATGTCATGTAGCTATGCAACCGTAGCTGCTATGTCATGTAGCTATGAAACCGTAGCTGCTATGTCATGTAGCTATGAAACTGTAGCTGCTATGTCATGTAGCTATGAAACCGTAGCTGCTATTTTTTTTAAATTTATTCTGGCACGGTACAGTCATTACATAAAAAACACAAATACAAAAAAATACACAAAAATTTATAGACAGAGAGTGCCCAAACATAATTTTAACTTACTAATATGTGGTTGTAAAACAAAGCGTTGAAAGTAGGATTCAAAACTCAATTACGTACACCTACCTACATGCATATAATACACATACACATGCATGTACGCAAACACACACATACACACTCTCTCTCCCTCTCTCTCTCTGTCTTACATACAGACACACACACACACACACACACACACCCCCACACACACACACACACACACACACACACCCCCCCCCCACACACACACACACACACACCCCCACATACACACACAATCTATAAATAATATGTGAAGTCACGAGCGTTAAAATGCAAATAATATAACTCCTATCCATTAGGATTAACATACAGTGGAATAAAAGTCAAAACATGTTAAAAGTGTTTTATACTTACATGTTAACGCCCGCGACTGCACAGACACATTGAAGTTTTTTGAAAAGAATTGAGTTCATTAAAAGAAAGGCAGCGGCTAAAGTAGTTATTCCTAGTGTAATTTTTTTCGGGATCGAGGTGGTACAAACATTACAATGAATTACGATAATTGGAAATCATATTACACAATTCTATGACCACGGCTTATATTTCGGTTCGACGCGATTCCGTTTCGGCGTGCAGTGGTACTGCGGGTAGCAATGCGCATTTGTCTGGCACAGACTATAATAGCTCGTTAGATTAGTTATTAAGTCTTAACTATAAGTTAGTTAACTGTTTTTTTATTATTATTAGTATTGACGTCAATAAGTGCCTGTAAAGGTTTACATTGAATAAATAATTTGACTTGACTTGACTTGAATGTTATGTAGCTATGAATCCGCAGCTGTTATGTCATAAAACTATAAACCGTAGTTGCTATGCCATGTAGCTATAAAACCATAGCTGCTATGTAATGTAGCTATGAAACCGTAGCTGCTATGTCATGTAGCTTTGAAAACGTAGCTGCTATGTCATGTACCTATGAAACCATAGCTGGTATGTCGTGTAGCTATGAAGTCGTAGCTGCTATGTCATGTAACTATGAAACCGTAGCTGATATGTCATGTAGCTATAAAACTGTAGCTGCTATGTCATGTAGCTATGAAACCGTAGCTGCTATGTTATGTAGCTATGAATCCGTAGCTGCTATGTCTTGTAGCTGTCACAGCGCTGCGCAAAATTTCAATAATAAAGATATTCCTTACACATGGTAAAGAATATCTTTATTATTGAAATTTTGCATTCACAATGCTTTATAGATATAGGATAAAATGTTTTCTAAAAAAAAATCAACCAGTCTCAGGAAGCTCGAATGGGACTCGAACCCACGACCTTTGGATTGCCGGTCCACTGATCTAACCGCTGAGCTACCGACCCCAGAAGACTCGTTGAATATTTCCCACTGCAAGCCAGCGGTATTACGTCACTGTGAAGTCTACCCTCTCATTCGAAAGAAATACTATTGCAAGTATTTAACAATCGATAAAGACGTAATTGCTTATCTTTATTATTAAAATTTTGCATTCACAATGCTATATAGATATAGAATAAAATGTTTACTCGAAAAAAAGTGGGTTCGAATCCCAATCGAGCTTTCTGAGACTGGTTGATTTTTTTTCTAGTAACATTTTATCCTATTTGTAACGAAATTTGTAATTATTTACTACGTGCCGTACACTTTTTGATTCGCGTTTGCTTTGTGACAGGTGGCAGCGACTGGATGTCTACGTCTGCGCGGTTGGTGGATGATTTCATATTGATTGTATAAAAATAAAATATGTACTCGTAGCCAGTATCTGACACCAGCTTCCAAAAGTATCCTCCCCAAGTAACACAGAAAGCTGTATATTTAATCACTTGTGGTCATAAATGCTGCTTACAGAGTATTAAAGCCGTTATTATAATTCACTGGTGATCCTTAAGCTGAATATAAGTACACAAGGAGCTTATTCTGAATAAGAACTAAATAATGGTAGATATTCTTCACCCTTAAACAGCAAGATGCGTTTATTTGGTATATAACCTACGCTTTTATTCAGCCGTTTTAAATTTTCAAGCCTACTTACTGAATAAGGGCAATTAAGTAGAGGCAAATATGTCATTTGCTGTATAATAGAGTAAATGTGTACCTCTAAACGCTGCCTTTTAAAGGGAGTACATGTGTACTGTTACACAGATATATGATATATAAAGGAGTACATTTCGTGTGTTATTCAGTAAATGGTGTAAAATAAGTATATCCCCGTGAATCTTGTCACGAATCAATTTACGTAACAAGTCCCTAAAATGGATCAGTCTATATTATACGGATCCTTAAAAGTGTATTTTATCACACATTTTATCGATGCTAGTTCGAACGAATATTCAGCCAGTAATCAGTGTATTGCTGTATATGGATTCACATGTAAGACTTTATTACGGCTAAGTTTGAATAAGCAGACATATGTGCCCCATTACGCGGGCTACGACAGTAATGTTGAAGTATACCGGTTCACATCGCTCTTTAATTTCACCACCATTTTTTATTCTGTACAACCTTTAATTTCTACACTGGTATACACAATTTTATTTATTTAACACGAACTTAGTAAAGTAAGGAATTACAAATAAATATTTTTAATGTGATTATTGGTGACAGACTAGAATAATGACACAATCAATCAATTTTTACCCGAAATATTTTCGAATAAATGTGTTTATTTTAGTATAATTTGTAATAAAAACATATTTATGCACTGGCGCTTGAAAATTTTCTTAGAAATATATGTATACTCTAACAGTAATTTTGAATTCCCACTGACTTTCACGTAAAATAATGAAGTTATTAACAGAAGGTACATTATACCGATATCATACAATCATTTTAAAACTTATCTTCTCTCACTGTCATAAATATGAATCATCTGTCACTAAAAGTATTAATAGACGTTCTTACAGAACAAATCGTGAACCTTTAGCTTAATTACTATAAATATAAAAGCGTACATAGACGACAATTGTCTAAATAAAGGGTAACTAGTGTTTCCTTAATTTGCTAGTATTTTGCCTTGTTACCACCTGTTACACCTTATACTGCGATTATAACGTTACTATAATGATATTACTCAGCAATTGCGAACTAAAGCTGAATAATTTGTGCCCATTTAAGCAGTGTAGTGGCTGAATAGTATGCTACTCTGCTTTTATTCAGTAATTTTATTCAGCGCTAAGTACACAATAATCCATTATTCATCTAGTATTCAGCCTATGTGTGTTACTTGTTGCACAGCGCCTAATGCCTTCGGTTTGCGATCGTCCTCGTTATGCAACTTTAGATGGGTGACCAAAAGCCGTTTGTTTGGGGTTGCCACTACCATGCCCTATTGAATACAACTAAAGCTTCTTAATGTTACCTGCATATGTGTAATTAACCTGCTGATTGCTTTGGGCAATACACGTATATTATTGATACATTGTGTATTGTATTGCATTATTTATAATTTTTTAATTCATATTTTGTATTATTTTCTTTGTTTTTGTAAATGTCTCGTTGATAAGAAAACGTTGAAAAGAATGTCTACCTCAGAATCGAACCCTACCGTAGTGCAGTAGATAAGTTATTTATGTCGAAGAAAACAAAATAAAAGAAAGAAATAAATAAAAGAGTTTCCACGTGTTTTGGTATAAAAACCAACTTTAACTGTTTCGATTCGGCACTGGAACAGAATACGGGTGTTTGTGTTCACGCACTGTTAATTTCCAGTGTCACTTTTTGTTCTCACCTACCGCGGCATTCACAAAGTCTTTTTGTACTGCCTAGCCCACTGAGCATGGATATACTCAATGGAATTGTTAGCATACAAATCTAAACAAGGTGTGTACATAAACAGTTAGCTTCTGAATACAAATTGGCTATCAAAAAAGTAAAGTATAGCGTAAACAAGGAGGAGCTTGATGGCGCCGCAGCTATGGTGGATTTGTTAGATCATTTTCACAAAAGCATATTTTTATAGAAGCAAATTTTCATATCGCATTTTTTCATAATCGTATTTTTTTTATTCGCGAAATTTAATGTACCGATTTTTCATAAAGCAATATTTCACGGTCGCGTTTATTTTAATCGCTTAAATTACCAGTAGCTTTTTTTATTATTTGCAAATATTTTGAGCAGCATTTTTTCTTAAACTTGTTATTTTACGTTGATTCTTTTGTTAGAAAACTTTCATACAATCAAAAAGTGGGGAATATTATTTAAACTTGCATTGAATCTTAATTACAATTTGATTTTATACTTTCTAATAAAATAATCAACGTAAAAAAACAAGATTGAGAAAAAAGCTGCTGAAAATATTTACAGATAATTAAAAAAGCTACTGGTAATTTAAGCGATTAAAATAAACACGACAATAAAATATTGCTTTATGAAAAATCGCTACAATAAATTTTGCGATTGCGATTGTCCCGTTAAGTTACTTTTACAGAGTCGGGTCACTAGATGGGTGACCAAATTAGAAACAATTCGAGTGAGATGAAGCGCTTATCCGTTATAGAATAAAAAGAAAAAAAAAATTCATAAAAACCTCCGTGTTTCGTGTGGCACGTAAAGCAGTCGTTAAAACCCAGCATCCCACATGGGATAAGGCCCAATCTCGCTATGTGTAGTTTTCCATGTGGGAAGTTTCAAAATGTCTTATTAGATCGATTTTATTTCAAAGAAATAAAGTTAAAGTTATGGTGACCCATATATCGCTAGAGCCCTGTAAAGCAACTAATAATATGACGGGCGTCAATGTCGAGTACCTAAACCACTACTACTACAAGTAAGTAGGTACGAAAGATTTTTTTATTTCATCTTTATTTTTAGAGCAGCCTCATTATATCCTTAATTAAAATTATCGTAAACTACTTAAAGTTGAAGTGCTAAGTGTTCATCGACTTTAGTTTGTGGACCGTACAGCGGGATCTTGCCCGCCTGCTACCGGAAGTATTTGCGCCGCCTACTTTTAGATATATTGATACTTGATCCCAAAACTTAGATGTACCTTACTACTGTATGCAGATGACCTAAAAAATTTCTGCCGGGTTGACTCAGTTAGGGACGGCATATAACTGCAGAGATATATTGACACCGTTGCGGGTTGGTGTGTAGAGACAACCCTATGAGTCTTAACATTGAGAAGTGTTCTATTATATCTTTCACTCGCAAGAAGAACCTTATTCAATTTGAGTACGCCAGGGTACACATTTTGGGAGGACGACAGTGGTTCGCAATCTGGAGGTGTTGTTAGATGATAAGCTTAGTTTTAACTATCATTATGGCTATTAGGCTTCATATGTCGTGCATCCAGAGAGTTCAAGTCCCCTAATAGTTTGCTGCTGCTCTATAGATCGCTTGTCCTAACGAAACTCGAGTATGCATCCGTAGTCTGGTCGCCTCAATACTTTATAACATTTAAGTGGACATGCTCGAGTCTACTCAAAGGAGTCTTCTCAGGGTTGTCACATTGAGGTTTGGTAGGAAAAGGGAGCTGACGTGTTATGATATGGCGCACGCATGCGCTATTTTAATTTTAAAAGTTTGGAGGTCCGGCGTCAGATGCATGATTTAACTTATCTTTACAAAATATTGAATGGCTCTATTACAACTTCTCTTTTGTCGGGTAAACGCCTTAAAATCCCATCTAAGTCGTCTACACATAATTACACTTTTTAAGTTACTTTCTCCAATAACAATGTTTCCTTTCACAACCCCATATACAGAATGTGTCGCAAATATAACACACTACTGAATAGAGTGGATGTTGTGTGCCTGACATCTATGGTTCATCTCTCTAGGCGCTTGGAAGTCTAGTCTTTCCAAAATTATTGAATATTTTATTTATTAATTTCTTGAAATTTGTTATTATTTTTTATTGAATGTTATGTTTTTGTTTATCCCTATTAATTTTGAATTAGCAATTAATTTTAAAAATATTTTTATTAATAATAATTTAGTAAGTAATTAATTTTAAACTCGATTCCTTTTGATATCGATGTGTTTTATGTTCTATTTTTGTCTGCACATACTTTGGAAGTGCAGTCTACCAATGTACAAGCTTAAAATTATTATGTAAACGCTGTAAGTAATTCCGTTTTGTGTAGCTAATAGAAAAAAGAAATAAATAAACAAAGTATGCTACGTAAGTAATGACGTTCATCCTGGCCAACAGTGTAAGCAGATTGTTTCAGCACAAGCCTTCTCGCAAGGATATCGGCAGTTGGGGAGGCTGGCCCATAAACCACTACGAGGTTCAATGCGAGAACAATGTAAGGATTGTCATTTACGTGCCTTCTGAAGGCTTATTGTTAATAGTACCTACAGCAATGATGACCACCAAAAGACATAAAAGATCAAAGAATAGTTCTTTATTAGGGATGAACCGAATGTGGTTTGAACCGAATACGAACTTCGGCCGAACATTCGGTAAAAAATCAAAATTCGGCAGAAATTCAGCCGAAGTTCGGTTTTTCTCACAGCGCTTTCTCTATTACAACTACAACACATTCTAACTAGTTTATACGCTACCTTCAATCCTTGGTACCTATTGCATCCTGCCCGCAACCCAGCCGCAACCCGCGCGACAAATCCCCGGTCTCCCGTCCCGGTCATTAGCAAATATGTTATCCACGCGACAATTGCGTTATTGTTAACATTATTATCTACGTGATTTTAAGTGAATTAACGAGGTAAAGTAATAGATATATTTTCTTGTTACAAATACAATGAGTGTAAGAAAAGTTCAAGTGTTATTTCAATATTTTCTGGTACCGAAAGTTCGGCATTTGAACCGAATGCCGAAGTTCGGTTCAAGCTGCCGAAATTCGGTTAAACCGAATGTAAAACGAATTTCGGCCCATCCCTATTCTTTATCTATTCCGGGTAAAAGATCATCTGCGGCAGGGTTGGTTTTAAGCTCAATAAATTGACCGATAAACACGTTATATCATTGCGTGTGTGGTGGAATTAGCAGCGGACTAAAGTTAAGGAGTATATACTTACTAGTCTGCGTAATCTTCCTGCAGAAGTAGTTCTGGGGCACAGCGTTAGGCACCGCACTCGCGCAGTCCACCGCCGGGATGGCCGCGTGCATCCTCGGCGAGCGCATATCCAGACAGGCAGAGTTGTTGGCGCTGTTGCACTCGAAACACTTTATTGCGTCACCTAAGGCAAAACCACCGAACAGTTAGGCAATATGATATTCTTAGGACGCTGTGTAGGCAGGCCTCCAATAAGGCGGACCGACGATCAGGGGGCTAATTGCCTAACTTCGACACCTATCGTAAGGCAATACCTTTCTAGTAAAGTACATTGCTTTGCTAGTTTGCTTATTAAAAACCAATTTTAAAATAATGAAAACTACCGAAGCTATGTCCTTTTATTTGAAAGGTTTTGCACAAAAGATTCAAATGGGTCGACGTGCTGCAGCGAGAGAGAGACCTCTGCAGGCCCTCTTTAAGATAAGAAGATACAAACCTGCATAAAATCTAAATTGACAAAACTAGAGCATTATTAATTGGTAACACTTCGAGTGACTATCCCTACATCCATACATAAATAATCACGACTATTATCCCCGAAGGGTTAGTCAGAGACTAGGCAATGAGGACAGCAAAACAGTCCTCTACCAAAGTCCACTTTTCACCAAATAGCGACTGCACATGTGCTCAGCGTGACAGGTGGTGAGCCCATCGCCGCTCTATGCTGTTAGATGTATGTGCAGTATTTAGTCCGTAGTCGCCAATTACGACACTTAAGAGAAGAGAGGGGGTAGTAGGTAGTGTTCTTTCACCGCTACCCGACACGGTTAAGATAAGCCCCCTTACTCTCGAAACCGATCGCCATTGGATCAGATTGGTATTGTGAGTTTTACGAAAATTCACAATATTTTTTATTTATTTTAATTTTTAAGTTACGACACCAGCGCTAATTTGGATTCATATTGGGTGAACTAAATTGCAATGAGTTTTGTATTTTTTTCACTCAATATCCACGCAATATAAATCCATATTAGCTCTGGTGTCGTAACTTAGGAGTACGAAAATTCACAATACCAATCCGATCCAATAGCGATCGGTTTCAAGAGTAAGGGGGAAGAAGATACTTGAAATGTAAGTATGTATTGCAATAGTGAAGGTCGCGTGTAGCCGCTGGACGCGAGCAGAACAAACCCGCACGTGGTGGAGACCTTTGGGGTAGGACTTTGTTCGAAAGTGGACAAACTTCGCGTGCACGGCACAACAGCACAAGGGGGGAACAAACACTAAACAAGTTACGGAAAAACTAGCATCATAGCTCAAATTAAAGGAAAGTTTGCAAACGGTTGAATTTTAACGGAATAAATGACTTACAAGATAAAAAGAAAACACAACACATCCACACTGACAAAATAACAAAGCTTGCACTCATTTTTCCCAACGCCTGCGATTTGTTTGATACCACAATTTTATTTATGGTTTTGCTTATGCACTACGAGTAGGCACTTAATATTTAAATCCAACTTATTTATACAACGCCCAGTTTTACATAGTTGCCCTTTCTCAACTTAAACGTAATTCGTTCTGCTTCGCCTGATACGGACGGTTGACTGTCGGATGGTCAACCAAACATCAGCTTATAATGCCCCTTTGTGAATCACTTGCATTGCCACACAAAGGGAGAAACTGGATTCATTCAGTTCAAAAAACGTCCAATTCGGTAGAAAGGTACACAACATTGTAGAAGGAAGCGCTAATCAAGTCGGAATGGCGTTACATTACTAATGCCCAGTACGTCGGTGCGATCTTGAAACATCCGCATGAATCAGATTATGTGGAAGACATCCTTTATTTTATGGAGGATAATACGCAGGTTGTTCGGAAACGGGTCTAAATCCCTAGCAATTGCCACAATTGCCACCCTCAGTTGCCACAATACAAATTCATTTGCTAGTTACCTCTCGGAGTCATCGTGACAGACAAGAGAATTTAAGCAATTTTTCTGTGGAACTAAAGATCATGCACAAAGTTCCCGATTGATTTGATGATTGATTGCTTCCCGGGTTGAAGTGCTACTTACTGTGAGAGGCACTTTAGCAGAGATAGGTACGGCTAATGATACTATAAATTATACTATGGGGATTAAGTGGAATTGGTAGTATGAAAGACAAAAAAAACAAAATCAAATATTCTATACATTTTGAAGTTTTTTTATTAGACCTCTCCCATCGAAGTCGTGGCAGAAGCTTGCTTGAATTATATGCCGGTTTGCAGGATGCATTAAATTTTTGAAGAAGATTGAAGTCACTGTTGAGTTGTATTGATAAACAATAATTATCCACCCCACATTTGACGACGAACGCTTCACTTCAAAACTGCAACCAGCGGACTTGATTTTCTTGATACCTTAAACTTCTGTATTATCAAGTTTTACATAATTATTTTGATCATCGTGCCTGATTCCTCTTGAGGTCTTAAGATCCCGCAAAAAATTGTTCTTAATTACTTACCATTTTACCACCGATTGAAATTTCGAAAGACTATTTTAATCTACTAAAACCGTAGTCTTATCACAGTATAAAGAATAGAAGCAGAAAATATTGTTCCCTTTCATAGATAAACTTCTAGCAGTCAATTTCACAGTAACATATCGGTAATAGTTACTAGTGTATTTTCGTAATGAAAATTCCCGTTGCAACTGGAGCATATAATTGAATAGGTTAGGCCATAAAATTGAATGTATTTATAGACTTCAAGAGCGGCGCATAATATTTCTTAGCTCACTGTAGGTAACCGTTTTATCTAATATTTTATTACTCCGTTAAATGTCGGGCCAAGAGTAGGTACCCTAAATAAACCGACGACCATGTATGAAGAAAGATAAGTGAAGCGTATACTCGAAAGCATAAGTTAGGATCGTAGCAAAGGAAAGTGGAGCGGATACGGATGTGTGTATGTATGAATGTATAACTTCTTGAAGGGCTGGAGTACCAGTTACAAAGGTTGATACTGTTAAGGGCTCCCCTCCAAGATCTACGTAAACTTCTTATTACTCAGATGATAACAGTGGTATATTATTGTTTTTTATTTGCATTGAATTTGTTTTTTTATTTTAGTTATTTTTGGACAATATTGTGTATGCCTGTTATACATAGTATATGGTGACTGCTAGAAACCGCAAGACACTTCAAGGGCTGGTCAGGTCGAGTGTTTTAAATATGACAAAAATGACAAAAAAGGAATTCGTGTTTTTTTTCATTTTTAATGAAATAACTCATTTTGGTAATTTTAATTGGATAGTCTTTGAGTGTATAATTTATTTTAAAGCAAACGGCCGTCTGTTGACCTATCCGCGTCAGCTGGGCGATAAGTACCTACGAAAAAACACGAATTCCTTTTTTTGTCTTTTTTGTCATGTATAAAACGCTTGACCTGACCAGCCCTTGAAGTGTCTTGCGGTTTCTAGCAGTCATTCTATATACATACAAACATATAATCACGATTATTATACCCGAAGGGTTAGTCAGAGACTAGGCAATGAGGAACGCAGAAGCAGTCCTCTACCATAGTCGACTTTTCACCAAAATAGCGCACTTGTGCTTAGTGTTACAGGTGATGAGCCCATCGCCGCTCTAACCTGTTCGAAGTATATGCAGTATTTAGTCCGTTAGTCGCCTTTTACGACACCCAAGGGAAGAGAGGAGGGTGGTAGTATTCTTCACCGCCACGCGACATGGTTAGTTTTCATTTATGTGTAATACCATAGACAAATAAGATAATATATCGTCCTTGGTAATACTTATAATCTGTTACTTTCCTGTGAAAATTTGCATATTAACTGTTGGTGAACCTTGTAATAATAAATAAACAAATAAATAACGGTAGATAGATAGTTACTAACTGCAAGTATTATTTGACAACGTGCATTGTATTGGGGCAAAAATTATTGTTTGCTATTTTTAAACCGATATAATTTTTGGTATACCATAACCCATAACTCTGAACGAACTACTAAAATTTGGAATTAGCGCCTTAATATGTAACTTTTGGTAAACTCTAAAATACATATCTACCGATGTACACATATAAACAAACTAAAAATATCATTTTACTTAATTTTTTTGTTACACATAACTATTGAAAACCAAAGTTCATACAAATCCTAACATCGTCTTTTGGGTTTCGATTTGCATGATTGCTTGCATTTAACGCTCCTTTTGCATGTGTATACCTAGTTTACCTTACATTTGAGGACGGGAGGGCGATTAACTTAGCGGCAGTTAAGTTAACACAACATAGTTTTGTTGCATTTTTGTACGCCACGGATTTACGCAAAGTAACGCCAGATCTCATTTAGTAATTAGGAAAGTATAATGCATATGTGTTGTTACTGTTTAATTATTTCACTAAGGGGAAGCGCTTGGCCTTCATCTCACGCAACTGATGGTAAGTGACGATAATCTACAAAGTAGGTAATTTTTGATAGAGCTTCCAAATACAAAATAATAAACTTGTGTATCGATTGACTGTTGACAAACGATAACGAATATAGACAGGGAGCGTTAGCCACTTGTCTAGGAGGGTCTTGCAAATGTCCATAGGCTACTGTAACCAATTACTTCAGGTGGGCCGTAAGCCTGCTGACCACCTTTGTAATATAAAAAAATCCTTTTAAAACATATTAAAATTTATTGTACTTAAAAATCCAGATATACGAGTATTTATCGTGATTAGCTAGCCGAATTTATTAAAAGTTGCTATAAATAATATGTAAGTATTAAGTTAGTACTAAAGTGATCTTGGGGGGTTATATAGGCGGTCAGCGAAAATTCCGCCGTTATTGCGAGGTCCGCGGTAATTCGTAAGCGCCTTTCACATTTTTATTAAAAAGTTAATAAAAAATGGTTAGTTTTTAGAAATCCAAATCAGTCAAGAAATCAAAAAGGTAAGTAGCTCCCTATGTGTATATGTAAAATTAATTATTATTGTAAAACACGGTCGTAATATGCATTTAGGTTTATGAAATTTTAGAGGTAACAAGGATTTTTTCTATCGAGCAAAATGTTGTGGAAACAGTCATCCCCTTACAAATACGTTCTGTAAATATTGAATATTTCAGTGCGAAATATCTAAAATGTTTTGAATAACAACTAATAGAAAACAGCCAATTTTTCCGTTTTCACCGCCTAAGCCACCTTTACATGACTTTTTAGCCATTAAAAATGACACGAAAAGCCGTCCCTATTTGATTTAAGAACTAGTTCACACCGGCACATGAGCCCCGATCGGGCACCATCTAGTCGACGCTCCCAAAGAATAACGTCATATCTGTGAGTGAGAGAGAGAGAGTTGTTTGGTAGATATGATGTTATTCTTCGGGGACCATCTAAACCTTTCCTTTGTACCAAAAATGGGGACAAGTGCTAGGTACTTCCTAGGCAACAATCCAAGATGGGCCCGCGTAGGATAGCTATGTGTAAGTGCAGGAAGCCCGTCTGTGCGTCCGTCTGTGTGACAGATTGCCGGAAGTCCGCCGTTCTGCCAATTGCCGCTCCTCACGGCGGCATTAGGCTGGCATACCCGCACGACATGATGGAAGTCTGTAAAGTTTTGTTAATAATTATTTATTAATTTTGTAGTATTACTAAATTATCAACAAAACTTTTGCGTTCCATTAGCGTTAAACGCTTAAATCTTTTTATATCAGACGTTTTGAGCGATTTGCGCCGGTGGATATAAAAATTTTACAAAAACGAATGTTCAAATCGTTAGGTAATATCGAAATTTTTTGATACAAAAGTATTTTTCAACCAAATACTAATTAATGTCCATAAGAAAATGAACTACTTTAATTTAATATGAAAAGAAAATAATAGTACAAAAAAAGAAATAGCTTCCATACAACGCAAATAAATGATATTTTTACAAACCGGGGTGGCAGAGTGCTGCTACGGCGGCGCTACATAAAGTTATGCGTCGTAGTCGCAGCAGTACGTTATTTTATTTGTTACCTTAGATCTTGTATGTTTTATGCAATTACGTCTTTATTTCGCGATTCCTGGGCAGCTTTAACTAAATGCCGTACCTACCTAAAAGCTTGCATTTGGCGTAAACTAAAGGCAGAATAGCAAAATCCGTTATTATTTTCTCCGTAAAGGACAATGCCCCTTTTAGACCTGTTTGTTTTTGAGAATGTATATAGTATATTTAAAACGTAATGACAAAAATAGCTCAAAATTCACTAAATCTAACCATGCTTAGTATTCCTTTTAAGTGACAAGAAAATAATTACATTACATAAAAAAGGTTATACAACAAGGGTAAAACGAAACGTATTTTTGACTTGTCAGTTGTAAGCTTTTTCTGTCGCTATTGGCTGTGAGTCTGTGGATCTCCGATTCGTTATTTTTAGTTAAATGAAACGCATGTTTATTGGCTTCTCAAATAATAATTATGTGTTGTGGACTTAGATTAAAACAAAAAGGGAAGATACGGCATGCTCCTACTTGTAGTCAATCATAATATAGTCCTACTCAACTACATATGCAAACACTCACACACGCACACATAAAGTGTAAATCGAGCGGCGAGACAGAGCGGTAAGTTTCAACGTCAGCGCGAGGGAGTCAGCGAGTAGCGCGTTGAGGTCTCGGTCGCTTCGCAACAGACGAGTACGTACGACCGATTCCGACGCCACTGCGGAGTAGCGTCTTTCTCTTTCTGAAGTGAAATTGTGCCTGTAGGCCAATGATATTTTATGGTCATTGCTGTAGGCCCTTTTTGTTTTAATCTAAGCTTTAGGCCTATTTTTGGCGGCTTACTCACGAGACGCTGGTGCCGTATCTGTCCTTTTTGTTTTAATCTGAGGTTGTGGATGATTATCTGAAACAAAAGTGGTTTAGAGCATGTTTAGCCATATATGTATGTTGCCAAAAAACTTGAAAAACCATTGTCCATTATACATACATACAATCAGTCAGAGACTAGGCAATGAGGACAGCAAAAGTAGTCCTCTACCGCAGTCCACTTTTCACCAAACAGCGAATGCATATGTGCTCAGCGTGACATGTGGTAAACCCATCGCCGCTCTATGCTGTTGGATGTATGTGCAGTCTTTAGTCCGTTAATCGCCTTTTACGACCCCCAAGAGAAGAGAGGGGGTGGTAGTATTCTTTCACACATACGTGATACGCCACCCGCAAACTTATAATTGTTATTTTTAAACTTTCTCTCTCATAACTCTGGCTTTAAATTAAAAATCTGACTTTAGACCAATAAACTGTATTAAAATAGATTACATTTTGCTACCAATATCATTTTATACAAACTAACTCATTGTCAGGTCTATAAATGTATGGCCCGTGGGCATTGTCTTTTTTAATATTTGATGTTTTAGCGTTAATAGCGCTCAATTAAACTTAAAAATAGTGCGTACCCACAGGTTCTATTCCCACCTGAGGTAGTATTTTTTCAACGTTTCACTATCATTTCTCCGTAAATTAATATTTTATGAATCGCTGTGCTGCGTTTTTTTGCATAATCTCCTAACTTTTATGGTTTGACAGGCAATACGGATGCCTAACTCAGTAGGATTCCGTAGAACCTTCTAATGAGCTCCCCTTTTCCCTGTAATTACTGAAATGCAGTGGTAGTGTATGACAAGTTGTTGTATTCCTTTATTGCTATTTCTACTTCCTTTTTAAGGTTTGTCGATGTGTAATCCATTTGGCTTCGAACCATAGCACAAGTTGTTTTTTTTTGCTTTATTTCTTTTGTTTTCTGTAGTTTTTCCGATGACTATTATCTGTCAAACGACAACATAAAAGACATAATAATATGTAAAATAATTTTCATGCGTGCATAATTGGCAATCTATAGTCATATGCATACATTCATTTTCTAGTTTTGTAGAAACTTGTTTAAATCAATAATCTCCCTAGGTTTAGCACCATTTAAGTATTGTATTTAGGACAGTAGTTCGCAAGCAGAGAGTTATTCTTTAATACTTGCGTTATTTTTCCATCGACCATAGTAATTAGGATAGAACTTGCATATAAGTGATTTCTGTGTGTTTTCCACTGCCAGTAGACTTTTCGAAGAAAATTAAATACAATTTTCTTCTAAATATCTTTGAATGTCTTCAGGAATCGTCGTGGCAGATGGAAAAATTACTTAATTCACTTAATATGCACTATTTTAAGAAGCAATTTAGAATAGAGGAACTAATTTTAAACTATATGGTGCGACACAAAATAGAAGCCATTTATATTTACACCCTTCAAGTGATGAGTGCGACACTTTTATCACTTTTGCACTTAAAATTATACGAATTAAAGTTATAAGCCACTATCAAGCTACATATTTGGTGAGTGCAGAGTGCAGATAAAAAAATTATCAATTATAGTCGTGAGACTTCCAAATGACCAACTTCCGGCTACAAAAATGGTATATAAAAATACATTCAACATATAATAAATTGTATTTAATCTTAATGTAGCAATCAACTTAAACCTAAAACATTAACTCTTATTAAAAATGTACATTTAGCATGAATCTTTCTTATTTTTTTATAATACATACATACATATAATCCCGACTATTATCTCCGAAGGGTTAGTCAGAGACTAGGCAATGAGGACAGCAAAAGCAGTCCTCTACCATAGTCCACTTTTCACCAAATAGCGACTGCACATGTGCTCAGCGTGACAGGTAATGAGCCCATCGCCGCTGTAAGCAGTTGGACGTATGTGCAGTTTGTACACCGGTTAACATGGTGTCGCCATCTCTGTGGTCCCGCGTTCGATCCCCGATCGGGTCAATTTATAAATTATTGTTTTTCTAAATTGTCGCGGGTCTGGGTGTTTTCTATGTATATATAAATACATACTATTTAAGTATGTTTATCCGTTGTCTAATAGTAACCATTTAACGAGTTTCTTCGAAGCTTCTCTTGGGCTAGATTAACTGGTGTGATTGTAGGAAAGATTTTTTTATTTATTATTTTACGACACCCAAGGGAAGAGAGGGGGTGGAAGGAGGGGGGGTTCCTTCACCGCTACGCGACATGGTTGTCATCATCATCATCAGCATACACGTTCCCAGGAGTACAGAAAAGGACATAGAATAAATTTTAAACCCTTAAAAGGGTCCTGTATGAAAAAACTGTTAGTTATTTTTCTTATAATTATGTTGGATATTTGCACTATCTCATCATCATCACCATCAGCCCGCCATCACAGATGATGACCCTGCAAGGGCTGGGTATAGGCCTCCTTATTTTATGCCAGTCCCCTCTGTCCTGTGCAGTTAGGTATGGTCTTATGCAATGTCGCATTAAGTTTCGAGGGTACTTCGGGTTAAATACATACATCATACTTATAATCACGACTATTATCCCCGCCCTAAAGGGTTAGTCAGAGACTAGACGATGAGGACCGCAAAAGCAGTCTTCTCCACTTTTCACCAAATAGAAACTGCACATGTGCTCAGCCTGACAGGTGATGAGCTCATCGCCGCTCTAACCTGTTGGACTTATGTGCTGTCTTTGACACCCAAGGGAAGAGAGGGGGTGGTAGTATTCTTTCACCTCTACGCGAAACGGTTAAATACACCTCAAAATTGTAAAGCATTTTTTTTTTTATTATTGGCAACGGGTAAGCGTGTAACCTCCCCCCCCCTTATTATAAATTGCTACACCTAAATCTAAACCTAAATCTAATGCCTTTCACACCTATATGCCTAGCTAGCTTATAATACATACACACATCCTCGCCGCTTTACCTTAACTTAAATTATTATCTAATTCTTAAAACTAATTAACCTAATTTATCTACAATCTAATGGTTGTGTCTGGAGTTTTGTAGAGTGTGTAGCGTTTGTATGAAGATGGAACCTTAGCATAGCTTAATTCTATTTGCAGTGAATTTCAGTCAAGCAATGTAATATTATAATAACTACTATTTTGGCCAGATCGTCTAGTGAACCCTCCGTTGTTAACCGTATTTAAGTAACTCAAGTTCTTTCGTGAAAGTTTAGTAATTGGCTTATCCCTGTGTTAAATTATTTTCTCCTGACCTAATTACCTACCAGTCTATAAATCCTAACATAAATATGTGTAGCCTAGCAATGACTCCGTCTGAACTGTGACCTAAATCCTTCACTGCAGCTGCGGGGAAGATTTGTAACCACTCAAAGGTAATCAGATGATAGCTTAGCTTGTAGGTATTATTATTTATTATCAGTAGCATGATACATAAGAAGCCTGGTGCAATTTATATAAAGGTCTTGTGGAATTATAAGAGTCTTGTGGAAATATAAAAGTCTTGTGGAAATATAAGAGTCTTGTGGAAATATAAAAGTCTTGTGGAAATATAAGAGTCTTGTGGAAGTTTAAAAGTCTTGTGGAAATATAAGAGTCTTGTGGAAGTTTATGAGCTCCAACCGCCGCTCCATAGCGTGCCATTACATCTCATTGTTTAATTATGGCCCCGTCCACTTTGGCTTTAACATTAATTATTAGCTTGTAGCTTTAATTCTTTCAAACTGAGAATTTACATCTCCTCTCAAAATCTAATTTCATTTTACATTATGAACTATGTGTTAGCAATTTAAATTCTTATTATTCCACATAAATCAATAGAGTTTATCTCAAGGCTTGCTATCATCCAAATATCCTTTTCACATTAAGAACTTAATTATTCAATGCAATAACTATGTCTTATGAATTTACTTTTAGATATCTTTGACCTTCAGGAAGTAGACTTAAGTTAATTACTTTTCCATTAACTTCCTTCCTTTGTCTCTCAGACTGAGTGATTAATTTGATAGACTACCAAATCATAGTCAGTATATTTTTTTAGTAGGTAGTTAATTATCCCTGTTAATCATTAAATAAATTACATTTAGAAGTTATCTTTTACTCACTTTAATAAGTATAAATTAGACTGTACTAGGTATTAGTCTGATTGATTAGATTGTTCTCATCAAATATTTCTATGTTTCATATTATTAGAAGTAAGTACTTACATATCTTAAGAGGTCTATTCAAATGGTATTAGTAGACCATTGTCAGGCTAATTAGCTGGTTGTTATCAATCAATTATTTCTATGTTTCAGATTATTAGAAGCTCATAGCTTGCAATGTCTTCTTTCAACGACTTATCCTAGGTTCTAAACTGGTTTTAGTTGTTCAGTTTGTATCAGCTTATTTTTGCTAAGGTATCGGATGTAAAATTTTCCATACTTTGAAGAGTATAGCCATGTGAGATCGTATTGCATCCCAGGGAAAGCTAACAAATGCCTGTTTGGTCATATCAGTGTTAGAAATCAAACATCACAGTACGACTAAGCTTATTTGCTATAACTTTTTAGTATTTTTCTTGTAATAGAAAACCAGTCTAGACTTTTAGGTACTCCAAAGTAATGATGGTACGATATTATCATACTTCTGTTAATTATTTTAAATGAATAATTAATTGGTAACAACTTTAGGAAAACAATTAGAATTTTACCGGCCTGCGGTAACAGATTACTTGCCTAGCTAGGACCCACATCACTTCATCATAATTTTATTTAGCGCCGTAACTTAATTATCCCTGCCTTATTAGTCTGAATTAATAACTAACCATATATATATATCCGCCTACCTATAGATTCCTACAACTTTCCTCACTTGAAAATGCCTATATTTTGTCGAACTAACAGTCCCTCTTGTGTACCTTGCAAACTAGGCCAAGCCTCATTTAATTTAAATTCGTGGTGTGTGGTGAGAGTCGCATTGCCCCTGAAAGCAACTAACTCCTAAATGTTCTATCAGTCGAGCCAGTATACTCAGTGTGTTATTTTCCTATCACTACACTGTATGTATGGAGATAGACTCGAGATTGGACTGGGTCATACGGGTCTACCTCCAGCTAAATGGTGTCTGACCTATCTTCAACTTTCACTAGGGAGACAACTGTCTCTCCCCCATTACTCCGTCGAAGATAGTGTATTGTTTAGCGTAATAGTGTAAAACGCCGATCTTATTAAATACAATCAAAGATCATCCAGACCGAAGTCTGTTGAAAGGTACATAGGGTTTTGTTGTCACCGTGACTCGTTTCCGCCGATGTACCCCAGAATACTTCATTCTGTTAACGGATTCGAGTTGCGATCGCAATAGTTTACTTTATTAATAACTTTCAATTTCACAAATCTTAATTAATATCGCAGCTCGAATATCACTTAGCGCACTATCAAGCTCGGACGCTATTTTTCCCGTATGAGTCGTACCGCACTCTTAAGTTGGACCGCTCCGTTGACGTCCCAAAACTGAATGTCCGCTAATTTTCCCAAGCATCTTAACTTTTCCCGCCACGCGCGCCTCCCATTTTTCCGCGCGAGACCGCTTTTCTTCCCTCAACCAATCGCTAGCCGTTTCCCCGATGCCCCCCCGCCTTCGCGTCGCGCCACGTGGAGCTATCATCCGACCTCTCTTTCTGTCTTTTTCTCAACCTCTCGCTCGCTCATTGCCGCTTTCGCCGCGCAATTCTAAAATTTTTCCATAATCTAACCAAATCTCGTCAGATAGCCAATATTACATCTTTGAATATCTAAATGTAGCCTTCTATCAACAATTCCCTCTCAATAATCATCCACTTAAGCCAATAATCCTGTATTTTGTGAAATTATAAAAAGTTCCGTATTCCGACCATAGGTGGCGCCCGCCCGTATGTCTACCGGCTTGCCAACCTACGCCTATGTCACAAGGCCACACAGAACAGTCCCCGCGAAATTCAAAATAAAGATAAAGCCCGTTGCCAACCTAACACGAAGCTCAAGTAAATAACTCACGCTAGACGGCGCCTATGTCGCAAGGGACGCACAGAGCAGTCCCCGCGAAATTCAAAATAAAGAAGTCAAACTAGCAACCTTATGCGAAGCTCAAGTAAATAACTCACGCTAGACGGCGCCTATGTCGCAAGGAGCACACAGAGCAGTCCCCGCGAAATTCAAACTAAAGATAAAGCGCTAGACCACTGACCATTATTCTGAACTAGTTTATTATTCCCTTTTCATGCTTATTATTAATGGTGCTACGCATTAATATTTATTTTAGTGCTACTCCCATGCATTCCTTACTAACGGACGGATACCATTCATTCTGTACCGTTACAGCCGCCCCCGATAGAATTTAAGCAGATAAAGTACCACTCTTATCTGCGGCGAATTATATCTAAACCCTGTACTTAATTAAGTACAAAATAGCACCTCCTTCCTTGCCAACCTCATTGTCATCCTAGCCTTCTTCCTCAAAGACATTCCTACTATTTATAGTTCCTCCCCAAATCCCTAATGACTCCTTCCTCAATAAGCATTCTCATTGCAAAAAAAAACCCACACCCCTCATTCTATTCAACTGACACAAAATCATAATTGCATACCCAGTTCTCGTGTTCGAAACGAAATCCTAGTAAACTTAGTTTCGGCAAATATTTCCCAATAACTTAGGTATCTACCATGTCTCTAATCATACACAACCTCCGAATAATGATTTGCCTTTTGTTTACCATCATAACAACAAATCATACTATAATTTAAATCAATATAACAGTCTCTTGCGCTGTCTACTAACGCCCCCTAGCGAAAACTCTTCAACTCTATGACGATTCCGACGTAAGTTTATAACATCTTCCGAACCATTCAATTATTCTATTCTTTAAATTATTTTCCTAGAATAATTTCAAGTACATCTGTCATCATGGCCTTCTTTTAACTTACGTCTTTTCTTACAACTTGTTTCGCATCTAAATGTTGCAACCTAGGGATCGAACCTGGGATCTTTCGTGGGTGAAGCATCAACCACTTCGCCGTCATGGTTTTAGTTCCAACTAGGCTAATGAATAATTATTAATAATTTGAATTAAAACTTTCCTTCATACTTCAACGCTACCAATCTCATCTTAACTTATATAATTACCTAAGATAACGAAACGTCGGAACAATTGTCTACCTCAGGCAGGGATCGAACCCGCGTCCTCCACAATCCCTAATTAGCTACTTCTTTCAACCGAAACCTATTTTCCTCTCCGCGGATAAGAAATCTTAACCAAACCCCCATATCAACCAAAACCAGTAGGCATACCATCATCGCCCAAGAGTTATAACTTTATTTTAGATGAGATACATCTAATGTCTAATCCTACAAATAACCGAGATAGAATACTAGACTCGCTTCCGTCCGGTACGCAGTGACACCCACTCACCGTGCATACAAATAGAGGTCTTAACGCCTTACAATAAGGTTGTCGATCGTAAATACTTAGGAAAAACTCATTCACTCAAAGGGGGTACGCATCTCGAAACACGTCCTTGAGTTTTGAACTAGCTACCCCGTAGTTCAGATCTATTAGAAGTTTGTGTGCTATGTATATCTAACTGTCAATGTATGCGTCATCGATAAGTACTTGTTAATACCCCGGTACGCGTTGGACATTGTATACTAATTGACAAGTACTGAGCTTATGTGTATAAGCAAATACTTATGCTAAAACCTATCTAGTAACTATGTCTCATCCCTAGTTATTACTATGTACGAAAGACAACATTTAGTCTCATTTGCTAATATATAATACGTCAATATCCCCTTACTTTCCTATACCTTTGAAAAATATCATTTTCCTATTAAAATAAACAGACCGGTAACTATCTTATCCGCCCCCACAACTCTACTTAACTTCCTACCTTTTATATTACTAATAATCGGTCAAATCGGTAAATAATAAGTCATTAAAGGGGACACTTCGTCTTAGTATTCATGGTAATTAATATCGTGAGTTCCTTCTCGTATTTACTGAATTCCAAACTGCGTGATTCAATAGTGCTAGTTTCTTTTTATTTTTTTATTTTTTTATTAGATGATTTTAATTTTACACTCGCACAAGACACATTATTAAGATGGTAATCTCCCGAATGTTTGTAACTCTAATTGGTTACTCATTATGCATTCTACTTTACTTTTCAGCCTTCCGTCCAGATGGTAAAATTCCCCAGCAACACGAGATCCCCTGACCACGCCAAAATGAAATGCCATCAATGGCCTCTGTTTCTGCAGCCTAAGACATTATCTCTCTATAGGTTAGTCAAGTATAATTGTCCTGATTTAGACTTCACAAGACGCCCCCAAAGGAACCACCTTACAGCAGAATTTCCGCAACTTTAAGAAAGGCTAGTTTAGGAAATGAAGCTAAATGGAAACCACTTAATTTTATTGTGTGCTGAGTAATTCCCACTTCTACAGCACAGTTCCGAAACTTCGATTCAATTACTTCACCAGGTAAATCAAACAAACCCTACACGCTTAACTAAGTTCTATTTGTGCCCAGTGCGACTAAAAATATTCGAACACCCTAAACAAGCTACTTTTACTAATTTAACAGTGCCAATTAAGAATGCTCCCTTGTGTCATCTATAATTTTATTGTGTGCATAGACGACCAAAGACCTCGCTTTCAGCATGCCTTCTTCGTTGGACCCGCTTAGTTAAATACTCTAATCAAAATTCTAAAGTTACAATTGAAAATGTCAAAAGTTCGAATATTATGCAATAGAGAATTTCTCTAACATAGTTACTCCATCTCTTCGCACTATTTAGTCAGGCATATTGCAATTCAAGTATTTATTTTAATTTATAATGACCTATCTTCTCCACCCTTGTTCACATACTTTAGCCATCCCTATCCACAGCTGCGGTGAAGATAATTAGTTAATGAACAAAACATCCTATAAACACTCTATGTTGCTACCGCAATCACAAGAAATATTTACTAGGAGGATTATCTATCATACAGCTGACTATAACAAAATGAGTCCCCCTTATCTTTCTCCGTTCCTTCTCTAACGTAGAAGACAGCAACAGACAATTAATATTTAATTACTTATAATTTAGAACAACCCTAGGTAAAACGCTACCACAAAACTAGACTAGAACCGAATAATACTAACCGAAGTAAACTTTTGTATTCACACTTGCAAATAAAATATCTTTATCTTTCCGTGATGAATAATATTTTGATAACACTATTTCATCAACTCAATGTCCCGGCCTACATATGTGAAAACTCCCAATCAATTAGTTTGTATAAAACAATCTAGATGCAACATGCAGTTCACATTAACTAACAATTTTAAGGTTGTGCCATAACTTCGACAATAACCTACCTTAGCACTAATTTTAATCATCTACAATTATATCACGTACATATTAGATGCCAATAATCTAGATTATTTAAGAATTCTAGCAATTCTAATCAATAACCAACAAGATCATCCCGCTGTGACAGTCTGCGCTGACCTTCCCACAAGTCAAAACCGCGTTTCGTTCGTCCTATCATTTCTAAACCTGTAGACATTTACTTTGTACTAAACAAATTCTTGAGTTAATAATTATTTGCCAATTGTTAAGCAACCCTATTTAATTTCATAATAACAATTTTAATATAGCAGTATTAGAATATTATTATAAATCTCGAACATCTTTATTTATTATAATCAACATTACCGGTTAAAGTATTTGAATGGCCTAGTGCGAACTAGGTTTCAGGTTGCACCTCGGGAAAATAAATTTACTATTGACTCTAAAATCTACTACTAATAAATTTATTATTTTCTTCTGACATACAAAGATAGGTTATGTATGACTCTAGGTCGGGTTTAATAAACTTTGAACTATACCTACCTCCACGATAATCTCGGTTAAATATATATATCCGCAAAACGAAATATGTCCAATACGGCCGATTTTACTAAATTTAAATTATGCTACTAAACAGTACGTGTCCTAAGAACATCACACATCCGAAACCCATTTCAGTTCTAATGTCTTTACCCATCTAAATTAAAATTTGTACCTGTCGACGCGAGACAACATCTAAATAATTACTTTGGATGATTCGAATTGTGATAGTTAATTTTGTATTGTAATCTCGATAACGCAATATCAGGGATTTACTTATTAATAAAGTTTACACTAAGAAATTTATTCTCAGTTAGCAATATCATCGCTTTATTTCCGGCTTGAATGTTTCTGCGGACTATGAGTTTAAATTTATCCTACAACTTAAAATTATGGTATATAAAATCGATCACTGTTTTATAAGTAGCTGGTGTTAACTTTTAAAATGATAAAACGATTTAACTAATGATTATGACGTGACATCCGTCCGCAACTCGCCTTTAAAATTGATGTGATAACATACGCTATTGTTATCCCTATAGCATAACAGTGCTATAACTCGTTAATTTTGCAGTTAAATCTCGACTTCAAGCCAGTCAACTATATATTTTTTTTTTCTACTATTTTTTTTTTTTTTTTTCAACATCTTAATCGTTCAACGGAGATAGACAATTGTGAAAGGTACCCTTCTTAATAGGCTAATCCAACCCAGTGAATTTAATGATTTATCTATCTCTACCTATCCTAACTAATTAGTCATGTAGTAAGGTCTTTTCTTTTCACCGCTCTCCCGACTTAGATATCTCTAGGTAACTCACAACTGATAATATTAGGTAAGTAGGTATAGTAAGCTGTGCCCAGCGAGCTTTACTTCTGCGTACGTTAACCTCATCTTTAGCTAATAATTATCCTTTATAAATCTTCATAATTAACTATTTATCACGATTTCAACTATTCGGTAAGAAGCAATGATTACCGGTAACGACTACTTACAACGCTGCAAGAGTATTACAATTATACATATTATTATTAGACAGCACCCTTTTACCATCATCCAAAATAAAATCTTTTATTGGTAACCCAACGCCATCTAGCCTCGCTAATAGGTAACCTCCCCACAATAGAGTAGATATTAGATAGTTGTTTCCAGACGGTAACGACTTTTATCGCCTACTAGACGTATTCATCCGTTTACATTATGCATCCCAAACTACGTTGCTTTTAAACCAAAATTCCTACTAGCAATGAATAGTCATATGATTCTATCCCCTACATGACATCCCTGCTACTTGTTATTACTTATAATCGCGATTCCTCATCAACGCGTGTATTTTGAACCGTAATACTATTTTATGTTACTTTTCCTAGGATTTTAGCGAACTAACAAAATGAAGCGGCATTTCCCATGTCATTGCATTCTAATCTACTACGTGATAAGTATTAGGAAAATCTCTTTCAATGTAAAAATCGCAGGTATTAAAAATAACAGGTATGGAAAATAACAGGTGATTCCACTTGCTATAACAAAATCACATGATTACGCGTTATGGAAGTTTCCTCTCCGATTGGTTTTATGACGTCATGTTTTTTAATCATTCCTAATTCTAGATTGTTTATGGTCTCGCTAAATCATTTGTCTCTATGGTCCAACCATAGACAAAGAACGTTATAGTCCTTGACTAGCCTAAACTACTCTATGGATTTCAGATGTGAGACTCAAGTACACTATTATATTTTTTTTTTCTCTAACATAACCAACAAAATAAATTATAATACGTAGAATAGCACATCAACTAAAAACCGCAATCGCTCAACGATTATTAGTCAAAATATAATTATTATTAGTTTTATATTATGCTGTTAGCGTCATAACTTTATAATATTGTACAGCATATCGCCGTCCTATAATATAAATTGAATCCTGCAATAACTTAGTTGGTTAATTCTGTCCAATCTCGCCCCCTTGCCTTTCCATCCGACAGCAATAATAATTAAACCGCCCCCTATTCTACAAATCTTTCTAAATCAATAAATGTTGAACTATGTCACCCTATCGACTTTTTACGATCCTAAAAATAACTCAACACAAGGCTGTATGAACCAGTTGCCTATGCCTATATGAAATCTATCACCAGGAATAGAAACAAAACTAGTTACCATAGCTCCTAACGTCAACAACAAAAATTGGATACCTGGTTTCAGTATTCAAGGAAACAATTACTAAAGGTTTCAGTATTCACAGATAACTCAACAATTTTAAAATTTAATACTCCAGACCCCCGGATAATAACTATATCTATGTACTTCGTGCACTTATGATACTTTGGGAATAACAACAACGCCTAACAGCCGCACGGTACCTGATGCTGGCGAACTCCGCCATTAAATAAAGAAGAAAAAGATAATGACTGAAAGGTATTGTATTTCAAATAATACTCATTACATTATTGTTTTGTAGTTTTATCTCCTTTGACCTTTAACCTAACCTGAAAATCTTTTTGTTACAGATTTCGTACAACAAAATTTTAGCTCCAGCTCTCATTGCGACTGTCTACAATATTGGTCTTAATCTATTATCAAGAACCCGTAATACAAAGTGTATGAATCAACTTTAGAAGATAACAACGTTTATTGTGAAAAGTGTCAAATTATAATTCACCCATTATCAAGAGCCCGTAATACAAAGTGTATGAATCAACTTTAGAAGATAACAACGTTTATTGTGAAAAGTGTCAAATTATAATTCACCCATTATCAAGAGCCCGTAATACAAAGTGTATGAATCAACTTTAGAAGATAACAACGTTTATTGTGAAAAGTGTCAAATTATAATTCACCCATTATCAAGAGCCCGTAATACAAAGTGTATGAATCAACTTTAGAAGATAACAACGTTTATTGTGAAAAGTGTCAAATTATAATTCTTCAATATCTCTGAATTAATTAATCTTCATTGAATTATTCCCTATTAAGCCAATTCTAAACTCACGCATCGCAACACGACAACAATTTGTGGGAAAAATCCCACTTCTAAATTAAAGTATTACCGCTTGACTGAAATCCAATACAACTATATTAATGATAATTTATAACTTAACTTTCTGATCCTGGTCATGGCTTACCAAATTGTAACCTCCCCCCCCCTTATTATAAATTGCTACACCTAAATCTAAACCTAAATCTAATGCCTTTCACACCTATATGCCTAGCTAGCTTATAATACATACACACATCCTCGCCGCTTTACCTTAACTTAAATTATTATCTAATTCTTAAAACTAATTAACCTAATTTATCTACAATCTAATGGTTGTGTCTGGAGTTTTGTAGAGTGTGTAGCGTTTGTATGAAGATGGAACCTTAGCATAGCTTAATTCTATTTGCAGTGAATTTCAGTCAAGCAATGTAATATTATAATAACTACTATTTTGGCCAGATCGTCTAGTGAACCCTCCGTTGTTAACCGTATTTAAGTAACTCAAGTTCTTTCGTGAAAGTTTAGTAATTGGCTTATCCCTGTGTTAAATTATTTTCTCCTGACCTAATTACCTACCAGTCTATAAATCCTAACATAAATATGTGTAGCCTAGCAATGACTCCGTCTGAACTGTGACCTAAATCCTTCACTGCAGCTGCGGGGAAGATTTGTAACCACTCAAAGGTAATCAGATGATAGCTTAGCTTGTAGGTATTATTATTTATTATCAGTAGCATGATACATAAGAAGCCTGGTGCAATTTATATAAAGGTCTTGTGGAATTATAAGAGTCTTGTGGAAATATAAAAGTCTTGTGGAAATATAAGAGTCTTGTGGAAATATAAAAGTCTTGTGGAAATATAAGAGTCTTGTGGAAGTTTAAAAGTCTTGTGGAAATATAAGAGTCTTGTGGAAGTTTATGAGCTCCAACCGCCGCTCCATAGCGTGCCATTACATCTCATTGTTTAATTATGGCCCCGTCCACTTTGGCTTTAACATTAATTATTAGCTTGTAGCTTTAATTCTTTCAAACTGAGAATTTACATCTCCTCTCAAAATCTAATTTCATTTTACATTATGAACTATGTGTTAGCAATTTAAATTCTTATTATTCCACATAAATCAATAGAGTTTATCTCAAGGCTTGCTATCATCCAAATATCCTTTTCACATTAAGAACTTAATTATTCAATGCAATAACTATGTCTTATGAATTTACTTTTAGATATCTTTGACCTTCAGGAAGTAGACTTAAGTTAATTACTTTTCCATTAACTTCCTTCCTTTGTCTCTCAGACTGAGTGATTAATTTGATAGACTACCAAATCATAGTCAGTATATTTTTTTAGTAGGTAGTTAATTATCCCTGTTAATCATTAAATAAATTACATTTAGAAGTTATCTTTTACTCACTTTAATAAGTATAAATTAGACTGTACTAGGTATTAGTCTGATTGATTAGATTGTTCTCATCAAATATTTCTATGTTTCATATTATTAGAAGTAAGTACTTACATATCTTAAGAGGTCTATTCAAATGGTATTAGTAGACCATTGTCAGGCTAATTAGCTGGTTGTTATCAATCAATTATTTCTATGTTTCAGATTATTAGAAGCTCATAGCTTGCAATGTCTTCTTTCAACGACTTATCCTAGGTTCTAAACTGGTTTTAGTTGTTCAGTTTGTATCAGCTTATTTTTGCTAAGGTATCGGATGTAAAATTTTCCATACTTTGAAGAGTATAGCCATGTGAGATCGTATTGCATCCCAGGGAAAGCTAACAAATGCCTGTTTGGTCATATCAGTGTTAGAAATCAAACATCACAGTACGACTAAGCTTATTTGCTATAACTTTTTAGTATTTTTCTTGTAATAGAAAACCAGTCTAGACTTTTAGGTACTCCAAAGTAATGATGGTACGATATTATCATACTTCTGTTAATTATTTTAAATGAATAATTAATTGGTAACAACTTTAGGAAAACAATTAGAATTTTACCGGCCTGCGGTAACAGATTACTTGCCTAGCTAGGACCCACATCACTTCATCATAATTTTATTTAGCGCCGTAACTTAATTATCCCTGCCTTATTAGTCTGAATTAATAACTAACCATATATATATATCCGCCTACCTATAGATTCCTACAACTTTCCTCACTTGAAAATGCCTATATTTTGTCGAACTAACAGTCCCTCTTGTGTACCTTGCAAACTAGGCCAAGCCTCATTTAATTTAAATTCGTGGTGTGTGGTGAGAGTCGCATTGCCCCTGAAAGCAACTAACTCCTAAATGTTCTATCAGTCGAGCCAGTATACTCAGTGTGTTATTTTCCTATCACTACACTGTATGTATGGAGATAGACTCGAGATTGGACTGGGTCATACGGGTCTACCTCCAGCTAAATGGTGTCTGACCTATCTTCAACTTTCACTAGGGAGACAACTGTCTCTCCCCCATTACTCCGTCGAAGATAGTGTATTGTTTAGCGTAATAGTGTAAAACGCCGATCTTATTAAATACAATCAAAGATCATCCAGACCGAAGTCTGTTGAAAGGTACATAGGGTTTTGTTGTCACCGTGACTCGTTTCCGCCGATGTACCCCAGAATACTTCATTCTGTTAACGGATTCGAGTTGCGATCGCAATAGTTTACTTTATTAATAACTTTCAATTTCACAAATCTTAATTAATATCGCAGCTCGAATATCACTTAGCGCACTATCAAGCTCGGACGCTATTTTTCCCGTATGAGTCGTACCGCACTCTTAAGTTGGACCGCTCCGTTGACGTCCCAAAACTGAATGTCCGCTAATTTTCCCAAGCATCTTAACTTTTCCCGCCACGCGCGCCTCCCATTTTTCCGCGCGAGACCGCTTTTCTTCCCTCAACCAATCGCTAGCCGTTTCCCCGATGCCCCCCCGCCTTCGCGTCGCGCCACGTGGAGCTATCATCCGACCTCTCTTTCTGTCTTTTTCTCAACCTCTCGCTCGCTCATTGCCGCTTTCGCCGCGCAATTCTAAAATTTTTCCATAATCTAACCAAATCTCGTCAGATAGCCAATATTACATCTTTGAATATCTAAATGTAGCCTTCTATCAACAATTCCCTCTCAATAATCATCCACTTAAGCCAATAATCCTGTATTTTGTGAAATTATAAAAAGTTCCGTATTCCGACCATAGGTGGCGCCCGCCCGTATGTCTACCGGCTTGCCAACCTACGCCTATGTCACAAGGCCACACAGAACAGTCCCCGCGAAATTCAAAATAAAGATAAAGCCCGTTGCCAACCTAACACGAAGCTCAAGTAAATAACTCACGCTAGACGGCGCCTATGTCGCAAGGGACGCACAGAGCAGTCCCCGCGAAATTCAAAATAAAGAAGTCAAACTAGCAACCTTATGCGAAGCTCAAGTAAATAACTCACGCTAGACGGCGCCTATGTCGCAAGGAGCACACAGAGCAGTCCCCGCGAAATTCAAACTAAAGATAAAGCGCTAGACCACTGACCATTATTCTGAACTAGTTTATTATTCCCTTTTCATGCTTATTATTAATGGTGCTACGCATTAATATTTATTTTAGTGCTACTCCCATGCATTCCTTACTAACGGACGGATACCATTCATTCTGTACCGTTACAAGCGCTTGGCCTTCATCTCACCTGATGGTAAGTGACAGTGATGGCATGTCAGAATAATCAAAAATGGTTATACCTATGTATATTTTAGTTTCTTTATTACTGATATGGCAATGCTTTTTTAATAAATAAATGAAAATAAAATTAGCGTGTAAGGTTTTTACATTTATCTGTCATTGTTTGTATTTTCCTCTTCCTTGTTTAACTTTACAACTAACTTATTTATTATAATAAGGTTGTGGAAAAAGTCTTTTCGCATTATGGTATGTATGAACTTGTAATAAAATCTCGTTGACTATACTATTTGTATCTGGCTGGTTTTGGTATCATTTAAAGTTTATAAAGAAGATAATTCCAAATTGAAATTAGGAAAATGTGTGATTTTATTTGTATTTCTTACTGTCAAGATGAGTGATACCCTATCTACCGACCTCAATAGATAGGGTATCGCAACTGGAACTACGGGTCCGGTTGTGTTTTCAGAGGTACTACGGGGTTCCGGTTCTAGCCCCCCGCTGGTCGTGCCTTTAACCAGGCGCCTCCGGCGGGATCCGGACATGGGTTGGACTCGTAGTGGCATGTGGTTAGCTGTAGAGCTTGGGAATGTTCGTTTGTCCTGGTATTGTGTGCCAGGACTTCCAAACTCGTGCACAGCGAGCGGGGCCTAGTAGCGGTCTCTGAGGGGCCAGAAGCGAAAAGTCCTGCGGGGAACGTGAGTTTCCCTTATAGTTGGCAGCTTTGTCCGGTGGTTTTCATTGGACATTGGTGTTGACATCTCCGGTACTAGTCTGGATAACTAGTAGAGACGGCCTCCTAGATGCCGTAGGTCTCCGGTCCAGCCAGCCGCGTAGGACGTGGGAACTGGCTAGGCTCCCCGATGGGTTCCGAGAAGTGAGTGTGCTTACTACTCCGCTACCAAGGTGGACACTTGGGAGTCGACTTTAGAGTCGACGACCCTAGCAGTGGCAACTGCGAGTTGTGCCCTTCGTGCAACGAGAAGTGAGCGAGCTCGACAGCTCCGGCTACCTATCTGGACAATAGGCAGTGAACTACACGTGTTCACGGGGATACTCTCCCGAGACACTAGTCTTATGAGTACCGAATGAAGAGCGCGCTGCGGCGGGCACTAATTTGGCGTCAAGACCTAACGTTGGTGGTCTCCTGCGCGAGTGTTCTACTGGCGCAGGGACGTCTGGCACTTCTTGCATAACCTAACGGTTGGTCTCGAGGTGCCAGTACAAATAAACTTAGTGAATTAAGGAGAGGGGATGTCAAGATGAGTGAATCTTAGAATAATAACGCTATAGAAACCAAGTTCGCGCGCCTATTTTGAAGCACATTAATTGGAGCCAGAAATGGCACCAAACGCCGGACCGCTCCGTAGTGTTCAATGTCACAGCGCGCCGAACGTGTCTCGCGAAAACAAAATAAAAATGACGGTTTGTGCAGTTAAATTGTGTCACAACACATCTGAAAAACAAAAGAAGTGTAATAACATCACTTTTCACAGGTAAGCTTTCAGTATTTCATAGTATCTTGTAGTTAATTAGGTCAAAATATAAACGTACTGCAGTGTGATTCTCTAAGTTAAAGCCTCGGTAGCAGCGGCTGCCGCAGTGCTGTCTCTTTCATATTCATGGAATTGGAAAGAGACAGCAGATCACGGCCATGCGCGCACGTCACGCGTGTGTGAATCGGTTTAGTGCTTCATTTTTGACAGAGCGCTTGTATGAAGACTATCTTTCTATAGCGTTATTAGTCTAAGGAGTGAATATTAAAAAATTCGATACATTTTAAAATTAGGCTACAAAAAAGGTAAAAATTAAACGCAAGCCGCGGAAAAAAAATTGCGATTTTTATGGATTTAGTGCAGTGTCTGTACTGGTAGCACAAAGGTTTAAGCTTTTTCAATCCGGAATTTTTATGTCAAAGATGCACGTCGCTCTGGTCCAATGATATTAGGTCATTGCTCTGGTCGCCATATTACGGATACAATGGATTCAATTTTTGAAAAAGTGGATCAAGATCGGCATATCCGTAGTTACGACGTAGCTGAAGAGCTGGGAATTGACCACAAAATAGTTTTGGCGCATTTGAAAATAACTGGGTGCACAAAAAAGCTCGATATTTGGGTACCTCACGAGCTCACTGAAAGAAACGGAATGAGCCGTGTACATACTCATTTGTGATTCTTTATTACGACGTAATGAAACCGAACCATTTTTGAAGAAGCTGATAACTGGTGATGAAAAGTAGATCACGTACGATAAGAACGTGCGAAAAAGGTCGTGGTTAAAGGCCGGTCAGGCTTCATAGACTGTGGCGAAACCCGGGTTAACTTGCAACAAGGTGATGCTGTGTGTGTGGTGGGATTGGAAGGGCATTATTCATTATGAGCTGTTACCACCAGGCAGGACTTTTGCCCTCTGAGAAAAGAGATGTGTTATAAATCAAATAAAGCGGCCAACTTAAAGCTTTAGAACACCGTTTGACAAAACCAGCGGAGATATCATATGGCCCCGCCCCCTTGCTTTGATCTAGTCATTTTAAAAACCTAAATATTTCTTATCGAGGCAAGTACAAGAAGCTCAGAGAATTTGAATCATTTGTTGATTATATCACAAATAATGTTTGAAACAACAGAAAAAATTATTGGCAAAAAAATGAGTGGCAAATAGGTTACAAATATCAGCACTATTATACGCTGTTGTATTGTTTAGGGTCATTTTGCTAGGGTACTGGTTTGAACATTTATTATTTTTCTTAACGAATGACCAAAAGTATTTGGGGTTATCTTTGATACTATTTTTAATTTTTTTATGTAATCATTATAACAAGTAGTTGCTAATAATTTACATCGTTTTGTTAACATTTTCAGAGAAATTTGATCCAAAGGGTTTTTGTAAATTTTGTATCTATGATAAACTTTCATTCTCTCTTTACTAAGTTTTTTAAGTTCTCTAGAAAACCAGTGAGGATAATTGGCTACTTGACAGTTTTTGAAAAAGTAATTAAAAAATTACAAACGCTTATTTTATACCCCGTACAATATTTTCTTTCTCGAAAAAGCATTATTTATCAGAAAAAAAACATATTTTTCTTTATTGATTTCAAATTTCGTGCGAAAACGGTTGGTCACGTGGCATTTTGCTCTGTGACGTCACATTTCTATAAATATAGAAACTTATCTTGAAACCTGACTGATAGTTTTTGTATACTTTGTGAAATGTGACGTCACAATCTGTCACATGAAGCTCGTCATGGCCGCCCGTGTTAGGGTCTTGTAATCCACAGATAAAAAATCGCAAATTTTTTTTGTGAATATAAAATATTTACAAATTATCTTAATAAAAAAACTATTTGATAATTATCACTAAATCATAACCTACCATTTCCGACATATTTCATACTTTATTGTTACAACTGTCAAATAGTCAATTACTTGTACGAAAGGACATTGTTGAAGTTAGCCTAAGAACCAACACAAACATGACATACATGATAATTCTTAGCTTATTTTTTACGACAGATAACAGTATTTAGATTTTAGCGGACACTTCTAGACAAGTAACCAATAATAAAAAAGAACGTTTGGACATTAATATTGAGTATCATTTTTTTATTATGAGTTGGGTATTGAGAGTTCAGTGCATTCAGCCAGTGAATTAAAGGTTTGTGACCAAATATTTATAATATGTACAAACAAACCGAATAATATTATGCATGCATGGCTAACTCGATATACTTAGTGCCAAATACTCCAAACATCATTAGAATACGATACATCGCTTTTTATTCCAAACTGAAAACGTTAGTCCACTTACGATTCTTTTGCTTTTCCAATGAGGAGAATGTTACTAATCTGCGGTGCAACAAAACAGTGCAACATCACTTTTCAAATTCACTCAAGAAGTCCGTGCGAGATCTCAGTAAAGTCTCACATCTTAACAGGTACTCAAGTGGTTTGGGGGAATATCATTTAGCATTAAACCGAACGTTCATATTATCATCACTGATCATTATCATCAGTTTAAGCATAAACAATGAACTCTAATAATACGACTGAAGGACTAGTACCTATCCTTGGTCAAGAAAAAAAAAAGTTGTCGTTCTGGACTTCTTGGCGGGAAAGTAAAGCGTCATGTCTGCACTTTTGTTATAATTTCTATAACTCATGTTTTGTCGAATATTAATGTGAAATAATGATGGATTATTAAGTGTTAGTGAACGTGCATGAGTGTTGGCAAATAAAACAAAACAGTGCAACATCACTTCTCAAATTCTTTAATTAAACATAACCTCAAAATAATTATAATCTTTTCCTGATATTTAGGTTCTCAGGAGTGTCCTTCAAAAATCTTTGTTTTTACAGTCATTTACTTGCAATTTCGAACCTAGAAAAGAATATTTCATAATTGTTGGTTCTTAGGCTAACAATGTATTGGCGCAGAACATTGTCCTTTTGATAGAGGAAAATATTTAGAGATAATATTATTTAATATTTTATAAAAATTGGTAAGCATTACATTAACATCGTTGCACCCAGCCAGCTCCTCAACCCAATCTAGTCACTCCAATTCGAAAATAATTAAATTATAATCAGCCCTAATGAAAATTGCATTTTTTTTACTGTATAATTTTGCCAAAGCAATACAGGATTGAGAGTACTCATCGAAATCTCCAATGGCGCATGCAGAGGATAAATATTAACCAAATAACAGCACACAGTCATAACAACTGTACTCGAGATATTACTTAAAACTAAATCTAAAACCTTATTTTTATTATTTTCTATATGGTAGTACTGACAAAGATTGTTCAAAGCAGCAAAATCTACTAACTGCTGACCCAACAAAGATCCCTTATTAATTGAGAGTTGATCTGAACCAGGAGCCCAGTTTACGAAACTCCGTCGGGGGATGTATGCGATGTTGATGATGATGGGTGGGTTACATGGCGATGGTAAATAACGACTGCGTCTCTTTATATGGTGTTGTATATTTACTAACTTATTATCTAAACCTTACAAGACTATTTATACAATAATAACTACGTAGATGTTGGAGGGAGGATGCCGTGTCATATCTTTATCGGATCTACACGCGTTTAGGAATGCGCTTACAAACTCTTTAACCAATACGTAAGGATAATAAATTATGTGGCGACGCAGGCCGCCACAGTACTCCCCCTCTAGAAAAAGTGAAAAATCCATCAGGTCTTCAGGTTGGAGATGCCAGTGGTGCTCTAATCCACGTTAAGTCGTGATGAGCGTGCTCAAGTCTTCGTTGACAATACGAGCGTTCTCCAGTCTACAGTGACTCGAGACGAGCGTGTGCTACCATGTCTGGGGTGAGTAGAGACGTGTGGAGTGCGACGGTACTTTTTTGACCGTCGAGTGATGCCGAGGATCCAGGAAGCGATACGTTGCTGCGATGGAACCTTGAGGCAGGCTGGCTTGCTGAATGCTGCTAATGAGAGCTGTTTCCGATATTTGAACAAAAAAATTATTATAGGTTCGGTCGTTTTACATTTACGTACACGAATATTTTTTATAATTCCTCTCAACATCATAATATTGTTACTAATATTATTTTTATATCACGTTATACCAAGACTATATTATACACACAAATTAAGTGGCATAAACAAGTACAACTTTAAATTATGCATATTCTTGCAATGAACTTTAAATTACGCATTACATGTTAATAATAAATTGAACTATTAGACTTAATAAAATACATAATAACAAAACATAAAAATTAGAATTGACTAAGATTAAACATTAAGAACATAGAGATAAGACATGTTGCATTCAATATACATACTTAAGTAACAAGTAAATAAGTGCCTAGCTAAAAAATATTATTAAAATTGACAAAAATCCTATTATTACATTAGTTACCCTAAAATGGTTAATTTTTGTGCTTATTTATTCTACTGTATTTTTATTGCACAATCAAAGCATTTTAAACTTGTTGAATATCTTCATTTTGAGTACAACTTCATTATAGCTTCATAATTATCCTCAGACTGGCGTATTCCTTGGCTCTTTGTCAGATAACCGGAGAAATCAATTCGCACTGGAGGTAGCTAGTAGCATTTAAGTGTCTTATGAAGTGTAATAATATCTCATAAAACCATCGACTGGTAAAATAATGCTTCTAAATATCTCTACCCGTAATTATAAATAACATACCTCAAACCACTTTATCAGTCGGTAAAAGTGAGGCGGTTAAACGGGTGAATACTCGTTGTATACATATTATGCTTATTTTTCTTTGGATTTTATTTTTCATTAATGCCGTGAACTTGACTTTGTGCAAGCGTAGAGCAAACGGCGAAAACTGCTGCGTCGGAAATTCTTGAGCGTTCGCTGCGCGCCGCACAATTTATAACATAATGTGTACACATGGATGCACAGACTTATTAAGACTAGGGGCCACTCGGGCAAATTATGAACTGATGGTGGGCCACCAGAAGTACTACTTTTCGAACATTTGTTATTGGTTTTATTCTGGAATAGAACTCAATATTTTCGAATGTACGAGAGTATTATTTTTGCTGTCGGCGGGCCACCAGTATTCGACCGGCGGGCCGCATGCGGCCCGCGGGCCGTAGTCTGTGCATCCCTGAGTGTACAGTAATGAAATCGTTAGTATATTCTATTTCGCATTGTTTTTCTAGGTACCTTATTTCTTAGCCTTAGTCGATGAAACGTTCTTGATACGATGTGCCGGAAAGGAAGCCAAAGTTGTGAGTTGTAAGAGCCAAGAATGATGTTAAATGACGCAGTCGCAGCTTGGTGTGGTTCGGTGTAGTGAAAATCTTGTTGTGTTCGTCACTGAATAGAATGTTGCTGCCATGGTTGATGTAAATATTCCAAATGACTCACGTGTTCTTTTCGGGGTACTCCGTTGGAAGGTTGCTTGTTGCTTGAGCGGGGTCACCAGTGTTCCGTCGGGGGAAGTATGCGATGTTGATGATGATGGGTGGGTTCCATGGCGATGGTAAATAACGACTGCGTCTCTTTATATGGTGTTGTATATTTACTAACTTATTATCTAAACCTTACAAGACTATTATATACAATAATAACTACGTAGATGTTGGAGGGAGGATGCCGTGTCATATCTTTATCGGATCTACACGCGTTTAGGAATGCGCTTACGAACTCTTTAACCAATACGTGAGGATAATAAATTATGTGGCGACGCAGGCCGCCACAATGTTTTCAGAGATCGCATTAAAATTATCAACGAAGCAATCAAAAATATTCTGCTTAACCGGTGGTGGCAGGTAAGCAACAAAAATGAATGGTTTTATTGTTTGATAGTTCCACTTTAACTCATAGATCTTCACACATACATAGATCATGATAACGCTAGACCTTACACATATTTAGCCACTCAGCAAAAATGAAGAGAGTTTGACTGGGAGGTGTTAATGCATCTGCCGTATAGTCCTGACCTTGCACCTTCAGATTCCCACTTGTTTCGGTTTCTTCAGAATTCATTAGGCAGTGTCAGGTAACATCACGATCACGAGAGGACAGCGAAAATCACTTGTCGCGGTGTTTTGATCAGAAGCCCCAAAATTTCTATAGCAATGGGATCATGTCCCTACCTACAAGATGGCAAAAAGTTATCGAACAAAATGGCACCTACATACTTTAGTTAAATGTAAATAAACTATATTAAAAAATGTTTTAAATTTTCTTAAAAAAATGCGATGAAACTTTTCCCCGACCTATTATTTATCATTGTAATTAGAATTTTTTTTTAAATGTAAGAAACACTTCGTAGTAGGCAGTGATAACATTGTGTCGTGCGGGTGTGCGCAGGACACATCACAGCAGCAACGGGGAACGAACGGGGGCACACGCCAGCACACCTCAGGAGCGTTACGCAACGCCACGTAACGTGCATACGTGCCCAATATATATGTGTGCTTTCAGTAGATAAACGTTCCACTGCTGGACAAGATCTTCCCACATGGGCAACAGCACAGAAAAAGTAAAAAAGGTTTATCTATTCCGTGGACAGCAGGACATGGGAATTGGGAAGTTCTTTTTTAAATAATACGTGTAAGCACTGAGCTGAGCTTTCCATCAGGCCGTATGACAGGCAGTTTGACAGGCAGTATGACATGTCACATTATAAAAAAAACGCACATGGCTTTCTTTTCACCTGATGGTAAGTGACGATAAAGCCGAAGGTAGAAGCGCTTCATCCGGAATCCTCGACCACTCAGGAACTCACTATCTTATCTCTAAACTTTCATAACACAACAATACTATTAACGTTGTTGAAATGGAGCCAGACTTTAGGTAAGATAAGATAGCTAGCCAGGCGGACATAACAAGCCCTACCACTACCACCAATCAAACCAAGTACACAAAATGCGTTTAAATTATACCCATAAAAAACAAAAACATTAACAAGTACACAAAGATGTATCCCCGCTGCGAATCGAACCCGGGACCTCTGGGTCTAACACCGGTGGGTAAGGCACTAGACCACAGAGGCGGTTAAGATAAAAAAAATCAAAAATCTTTATTTACGCTTAGAAAAACCATATTTAAGGCTAGTACCTCGAGTCTCCTGATAAGCATGAAAACGGTTGTGCCAAAAGGGAAGAAGATTGGGCCGCTATGACTGCTGCTATCTAACGAAACTAACCGGGACCAACGGTTTTAATTGTCTTCCGAAGCACGGAGGGGCTCGAGTATTTTTAATTAGGTCACCCATCCAGTGACCCTTCATTGCGACTTTTTGACTTTTGAAATTACAGGCCATAGAGGCTTAATCACAGAAGCATAGAGATGACCAAGTCAAATCAAAGTCAATCAAGTGCTTAGAAGGCAGTAAAGCCATCCCAGTTCTCGTCGCAAGATGGCTGTCGTTAAATCACACCAACCCATATTGGGCAAGCTTGCTGGGTATTTGCCCCATCTCCTCATGTACATGTCCTTGTGGAAATGCCTGTGCCCAGCAGTGGGACGTTAATAGGTTGATGATGATGATTTATGAGCTTGAGCGGTGCGACGATGGAACGGAGCAGTGAACATCATGGCTTACATTTGTACGTTCAAATTTACTTTTAAAGTAAATATAGGTACAGGAGTAAGATAAACTGAATTATCGTAAATCTGTTTAGTGCAACCGCAGAGTAGGTCAAACGAGTGACTCAAACTTTTCCAGTTTCAGCCAGTCCCGTCAGCACGCCGCCGGCCGGCGCCGAACCAAATCTTTCCAAAACCGAAAATATTTCAGTCAAAACGTCGCGTGCTAGATGACCGATAGTGGCATGCAATATCCTATATCACAGTCAATTTGTGGTGGGAATTGAAGCAATTGAATAAGTGTTCAGCTATGGATAGAGCCGAGGGCTGGTATCTAGCGGCCAGTCAGTTTCGCGCCGGGCGACGGGCAACAAGTACGCGGCGGTCGCATCTGCTTACAACCGAACCGAACAATGGCGGCGGTGCAAATATTCTTTTTGGCGGTAATATGCAGTTTGCTACAAGGAGGTTTGTGGACCTTTTTTATTGTAGATACCCACCAAATTTAGATCACTTAAAAACACTCCTTAGATACTAAATCGTAGCAGAACAGTGGCATCGTTGACATATATACCGTGTCACGTAGCGGTGAAAGAATGTTACCACCCCCTCTCTTGCCTTGGTGTCGTCAAAGGTGACTAACGGACTAAAGACTGTACATACATCCAACAGCTTAGAGTGGCGATGGGCTCACCACCTGAGCACATGTGAAGTCGCTATTTGGTGAAAAGTGGATTATGGCAGAGGACTGCTTTTCTTTTGCGGTCCTCATTGCCTGTCTCTTCTAACCCTTCGGGGATAATAGTCGTGATTATAAGTATGTATGTTGACATATTACAATTGACATTTAAGATGTGTTTTAGAACATTGAGCTTTATTAGTTTATTAGCGGCAGCTTGCGGTTCACCCGCGTGGTTCCCGTTCCCGTCGGAATATCGGGATAAAAAGTATCCTGTGTTAATCCAGGTTATTAACTATCTGCATGCCGAATTTCATCCAAATCCATTCAGTAGTTTTTAAATGAAAGAGTAACAAACATCCATCAATACTTACAAACTTTCGCGTTTATAATATTTGTAGGATATGGCTCAATGGTTTTAGAAGCAATTTTTGAAGGAGCTCTCCGCATATTTACACTTAAGGGGGTCCTGCACGAAATTGTAAAAATTTACGTATTTTTAAGTCACTTGTACTATGCGCTGAATTAGTTAAATACATTAAAAGAACTTATGTAAGTTAGCCTGATCATTGCACAAGGTCATGGACTTGTTTAAATTTAAAACAAATTCTTAAAACAATAACAAAGAATACATAAATCTAATGACTCCTAAACACATATTTTTTCGACAACTTTCTTAATTTTACGTATGAAACAATAATTCTTACATGAAAATATTTGTATTGATATTCCGCAGAGCACCCCCTTCTTTAAAAAGTAAATTTCAATTTTTAACACAAGCTCGTGATGGTTTAGCACATTTCGCAGAATAAAAACATTGCTCTAATTATTACTAGGTCAGAAACTTCAAAGCAGAATTGTTCTAATTATAAATATCAATATGATTGATTTTGAAATGAAACACTTTTTACGGATTAACTTGCGTTTAATTTGACTAACTTATATAGTTTTTTAGTTTCCTAACGATCTGTCTCCCTGTGACCACGGACCCTGTAAAGGTTCCGAAACGTCAGGAAACTAAAAAACTATGTAAGTTAGTCAAAAATTAAACGCGAGTTAATCCGTAAAAAGAGTTTCATTTCAATGTGTAGTCAAGTCAAGTCAAGTCAAAATATATTTATTCAATAAACTCAATTACTTATTAAATTAAAAGTACTTTGAATCGTCCAAATCTTTTTTAACCTACCACCCATTCAGGACATAATTTTTTAACTGTGGCAAAGAATGGGCGCAAGAAACCACAGCGCACAAAAGCAACGACATTTACAAACAAAAAAAAGAGTATGTCGTTACCAGGTCAATACAAAATATGAATTTAAAAATAATAAAAAAATGATGCAATACAAAGTAGTATCAATTAAATAAAGACAATTAGAAATAGCTGTTGGAGTGCTTGGAGCATTTCAGATCCAAGCTGTTTTGTCTTCTGTGTAATCTGACACTTTATAATAAGCTTTTTTATAAAGCTTTTCTTTGATTTTGATTTTAAATTTATTAAGATCTAATTTCTGAATATCATTTGGTACTTTGTTGTAAAATCTTACACACAGACCCCTAAAAGAATTATTTATTTTATGGAGCCTAGTATAAGGTACTGCTAATTTGTTCTTACTTCTAGTGTTTACATTGTGAATATCACTGTTTTTTGAAAACTTTCCAGTATTTTTATGAACATAAATCAAATTTTCATAAATGTATTGTGATGCAACTGTCATTATATTTATATTCTTAAATCTCTCTCTGAGAGAGTCGCCAGCCTTTAGGTTATAGATTGCTCGAATAGCCCTCTTCTGAAGCACAAAGATAGTTTGAATGTCGGCAGCATTTCCCCACAGTAAAATGCCGTACGACATTACACTATGAAAGTAACTGAAATAAACTAATCTGGATGTATCAACGTCAGTTAGCTGACGGATCTTCATTACTGCATAAGCCGCAGAGCTCAGTCTATTCGACAATTTAGCTATATGTGGGCCCCACTGAAGCTTGGCATCTAACGTGATGCCTAGAAACACAGTGGTGTCCACAGGATTCACATTCTTATCTTTAATTTGTATACTAGTTGTTACTTGCTTAACATTAGGCAATACAAATCTTACACATTTGGTTTTTCCCTCGTTTAATAGCAAGTTATTAACACTAAACCAGTGAACAATCTTTGAGATCGCATTATTCACATCGTCATAATTTGGGTGTCGTCGTTTCACTTTGAATAAAAGTGAAGTATCATCAGCAAACAATACTATCTCATGACTGTCTTTTACAAAATAAGGTAAGTCATTAATATAAACCAAAAACAAGAATGGACCTAGTATTGAACCCTGCGGAACTCCCATTGTAACCACTGATCCCGGAGATCTTTTACCGTTAATGTCGACCTTCTGAATCCTGTTACTCAAGTATGAGATTAGAAGGCTCAAAGAAGCATCCCTAATTCCATAGTGGTTAAGCTTCCTGACCAAAGTTTCATGTAAAACACAATCGAAAGCCTTGGATAAATCACAAAATACCCCTAGGGCATCCTGTGATTCCTCCCAGGTATCAAATATTTGGATTAAAAGCTCAACACCGGCGTCAGTTGTTGAGCGACCCCTAGTAAAACCATACTGTTTACAATGTAAAAGTTTATTTCTATGAAAATGAATTTGAATTTGGTCTAGCATCAACTTTTCAAAAATTTTACTAAATGTGGGTAGCACAGAAATAGGTCTAAAATTAGAGGGGTCAGAAGTGCTACCTGATTTAAACAATGGAATTAATTTACTATGTTTCATTAGGTCAGGAAAAACACCACAGTCAATGCATTCGTTAAATATGCAAGCTAAAACTGGAGCTATTGTCATAATTACTGATTTTGTCATAATTACTGATTTAACAAAAATTTAGTGCTTGCTTAAACCTTAAAAAACAATGTGATTGATTTTGCTTTGAAGTTCAATAAGATACTTATGTCAATGTTTGCGATCGCGCGGCACCCCTTTACGCGAAATGCTAAACATTCGGCTAGGTACTCTGTTTGAAAGCGTTGATTGCGTATTTAGTTTTATACGTGATCGAAGCCACCGACCCGCATTGGTTCAGCCTGGTGGGTATGGCCCAATATTTCCCTGTGCCGTCGGTGTGGGACAGCCTATGTCCAACAGTGGGATGTTAATAGGCCAATGATAATGTGTGTTATAAGCAGCTGTAGCTGGTGCTGGGTGGGCCGTTTCCATTGTAAGGTTTCAATGAGAATGTCCAATGAATCGGTTAGCGGTTTGATTACGTTTATACATAGGTATACTATCTTTATCTGTTTGGCCTATAACGAAAAATAAGGGGTAATAAATTAGTAACATAGGTAAGTAGTTAGGCTAATATTTAAAACGGTCGTAATGAAATTGAAGAGCTATGCTGTAAGTCAACAGAAAACATTTTACCCTAAAAAATTCTTTTACATGACACTGATGTTAGATAGTTAAACTTTAATAAATACTAAAATGTTTTTTTATTTCAAACACGTGTTATATGTGGTCCAGTGGTTAAACCATCACCGGTCTCAGGCCCAAAGAATGCTGGTTCGGTTTTATGGAATTAAGTATTGTTATTAAATGTTAACCTTGCTATCTACCAACGTCATGTCCAAGTCTATCGCAATAAAAATAAATGCTTATCGCAATGTTGTCTTTACAAAGTTAGAAATAAGATTGCCAGTATTGAGTATGCAGGAGAAATACATACCCACTTTGGCCTTGTCCTCACTTCAATCAGGTGAGATGCTAAACCCATGTCATAAAGAATACTATTATAAAGGTAAATATTTGAATGTAGGATTTTAATGCTATCATCATCATCATCATCATCAGCCTATAAACGTCCCACTGCTGGGCACAGGCCTCCCACGTGGTCAATAGCACGTGGGGATATTGGGCCATAACCCACCACGCTGGCCCAATGCGGGTTGGTGGGTTTTAACGACTGCCATCTTACGACAACAACCGGGACCAACTGCTTAACGTGCCTTCCGAAGCACGGAGGAGCTCGAGATGTTTTTATTTATTTGGTCATCCATCTAGCGACCCGCCATTGCGAAAGTTGCTTAGCGGGCAAGATCGTAAACCAAACACGCTAGCCGCTGCGACATCGAGATCCTCCTTAATGCTATAGGCACTCTTATTATAAATGTGTAAGAAGACTGTAGCAAATCGTAGCAAACAGAAAGCTGTAACCTTTGCCTATCCCTCTGTATCTTATTTATATTAATAAAAAACAACTGCTGAAATGTTACGTTACATCAATTCAGAACAGCTGCACTAATTTGGCTTAATTCTTTTTTTGTTGTGTTCATAATTGTTAGAACAAGGTTTGTGTCCATGCGTTCAACATAGAAAACAGCCAGACCCGAAATCAATTCAGAAAAACTGGTTTTTCCCACAGGAACCTTAAGGGAATAAAATTTGTCCTATGTCCTTTTCTGTACTCCTGACAACGTGCATGCCAAATATCGTGATCGGTTGTGTAGTTAAGGTGTGAAAGAGTAACAAACAGACTCACTAACTCTTACACATTACTACGAGTAATATAGAAATAGGATTGCTCTATGTTTTGTTGAGAAACTTAAAATAGATACATACACTCATAATATAATCACGACTATTATCTTCGAAGGGTTAGTCAGAGACTAGGCAATGAGGAGAGGAAAATTAGTCCTCTACCATAGTCCACTTTTCACCAAATAATGCACATGTGCTTAGTGTGACGGTGGTGAGCCCATCGCCGCTCTATGCTGTTGGATGTATGTGCAGTCTTTAGTCGGTTAGTCGCCTTTTACAATACCCAAGGGAAGAGAGGTGGTGGTAATATTCTTTCACCGCCACGGGGTGGTAGTATTCATTCATATCTAAAACATGTGTACTTACACAACTTGATTAATAATAAGCGTCTATAATAAAGTTTACTTAATCTAAAACTATATCCAATCAAAATTAAATCAAATTAAAGGTCATTAAATATAAAAGTACAAGGTCATATCAGAAGTATCCTCGGCCTTTGAGCATGGATTATTTTGTGGCAGTAAATGAAGCAAGTGAAGAAGTTACCTGCCTACTTTCCCTGGAAGAGTGTGAAGACATAATGCGGTCTAAGTGTCATTCATCAGAAGTTTCCCCTCCACAGGTATGGCGATCACCTGCTATCAATGCAACAGCCACAACGACTCGCGCTGCCTGCTGAAGGCGCTGCCAGACACGCTGCGGCAACCGTGCGGGCCTAAAGACACCATGTGCCGCAAGATCTCGCAGGTGGTGGAGTTCGAGATGAATGGCATGCCGCCCGACAGCCGCGTCATCCGCGGCTGCGGCTGGGACGACAGCAGCTACAAGGTGAGGGCTAGGCATTCCCTCATTATCATCATCAGTTTCCATGGAAGGCACGTAAAGTTGGTCCCGGTTGTTGTTGTAAGATTGCAGTCATTAAATCCCACTTTGGGCCATTGACTGAATCTCCTCATGTTTTTGTCCAAGAGATAAGGCATGTGGCCAGCAGTGGGACATTTGTAGGCTGTTAATAATTATAATTATTATTTTCAACCTTTTTCAACCTACGGGCATAAGCATCTCACTGCTTAAGTCAATTGCCTCGGTCCGTGCTTGCCTGTGCCATGTGCAATCTACTCTCTTAATTATATCATTGATCCGCCCCGGGATAAAAGAGGAAATATTTCTGTACCAGCCACGACCCGGTCGGCATTTGGTCCAACTGACATTACGTCACTAGATAACGTGTCCTGCTCAATTCGGCAACTGCCCAGGGTTTTCGTCATCAGACTGCGAAGGTCAGACTGCTCGGCTCAAGCTTTAGGCTTGGTATTCACTAAAGGGAGAGGATATGTGTCGTACCAGCCAATAAGGGTGATGGATAAAAAATGTAGTGGTTGCCACACTTTCGTGGATGATAAATTGGGATCTCAATTTACCCCTGTGCTCCGGAAAACCATAAAAACAAACTAAGAGGTAAGGCAGTGTCCATATCAATCTCCAACCTTGAGGTCTATCACCATGTGAGAAGACTTAGGTCCGGTGTTATTAAAACTTTTCGAATCACACTGGAAAATCTAGATCCCAATTTGTCATCCAATCCTGGTTTACTTTCCTCTCATAGAGTAGCAAAATTTTCCTAATTGTCGGCTATTAAAAGCCTGAGGCTTACTACATACAATAGGCAATTGTCCATGTGGCAAGACCTCTGCGGTTGGACATTTACAGGCAGATTATGATGATGAGAGTAATTTTGTCTCCAGGGTCGCTGCTATCAGAGGTCAGGCTTCGGCGGCAGACAAGAGGTGTGCTCGTGCTTAGAGGACGGCTGCAACTCCGCCTCCATCCCAATAGCAGCAACAGCCATAATGCTCATTACATTCGCTCTTCTGAGAATCTAGAACACAATTTGAATCATTACAGCTGGAAAGCTTTAGCACAATACCAAGCTGACGAATAAGAATTCTCAGTACCACAGATTAATAGCACAGAGAAAACTAGGGAACCAAGAAATCAACAAGAATATCTGTAATTATTAGAATGATTAAGTCCCCTTGTGTTCGTAATAGTAGAGGTGTATAGTGTTAAATACAGTCAGCACGTTAAATAAGTTAGGGACATGTTGTAAATAGGTGTTAATATTCGCAAGCGCAAGTTACATGCCGCTGCCATGCTGACAACAGTCTTATCTTAAGGCATTAGAGTTCTTAATTAAGTGAACGGTTACTGCCCACTCGCCACCCTGTGTGGATGCAAGTTAGGAACGTGAAATGGTTACCATTCCCGTAATAATCGCTGTAAATTTGTAAAGTGCGACCTAACTTCTTTTTATTGTTGTGTTTGTATATTGCGAATGTATTTATTAAAACGTTTTACATTATAAAGAGTTTTATTTTTGCTATCATAAATTCATCAATCACCATTTTCGTTCTGGTTTGATTCTGTACAACGCTCACCTCGAGTTAGTTTAGTGACGTCGTTAATCTGATAGAGCCAACCTGTGGAGGCCATCAAACAATCTCAATTGTGAAGTTCCGTTTAATCTCGAGCATTCAATGAGGCACATCCTCTTTATTTAAGTCGGATGACAAAATACTTTACAATGGCAGAGGCTTACTATGAATAGGGGCAGGCCAGATGTTTAGGGTCCTTGCTGCTAGGCCGCAGTCTTGGCTCCACAAGAAAGATGGCCGCTTGGGTATATGGGATCATCTTACTGCTTTCTGCTGTTTTTGATTTTGGTAAGTAAGTTTACACTCATTATTATATGTCATTTCATTGTCTGATATTCACATCACATATTCTGGCAACGTTTGTTAACTACTTTGAGTGTTATATTAAATAAAATAATTGATTAAAACGCATCAAGTAGTCATAAACAAAACCGTTAAAGAATCAAATAGAAAATGATGAGACAAACTTCTTGGCGTACAGACATTTACGATTACGACTATAATCCTCATGTGTTAGCCAGAAACTAGACAATGAGGACCGCAAACGCAGTGCTCCGCCACAGTGCACTTACATCAAATGACAACTGCACATGTGCTCAGCGTGATAAGTGGTGAGCCCATCGCCGTCGCCTGTATGGATTTATGAGTAGTCTTCAGTCCGTTAGTCGCCTTTTACGACACCCAAGCAAAGAGATCGATTCACTTCTTAGCAGCAGTCGTAAAATATAAAACATGCGTTGAAATTTAACCAGATAAGCATTTTTTATCATAACGTTTCCGCTGTATTTCGTGTTACAGTTAATAAATTAGTTTATTACTTATTATTAATTGTACTAAAATGTTTTACAATCTCGCACTCCAGGGTCAGCGATCATGTGTTACGAATGCAACAGCTTCACAAACCGCCAGTGCGGGGAGGCCTCCCTGCCTGACAGCCTGAAAAGGAATTGCTCTGACCACGACAGGGGCATCGTCCACACCCTCTGCAGGAAAATCGTTCAGCACGTCGACTACGGGGTCAACGGCCAGCTGCCTTCGAGCAGGGTCATTCGGAGCTGCGGCTGGGATGAGACCAAATACAAGGTAGTTTACTTACTGCTTGACGTTTCGGCCGCGATGCTGCGGCCGTGGTCACAAGCGAACTGTTATGTACTTACTTACAAAATTAATCGTGTTTAGTCCCGTTAAAACAGTTTTAATGCAATGCAACGCGATAGTTTAAAGTCTTAACAAGGTAGTTCGTTATGAAAACATTAAATGCAGTAAGTTTAACAATATTTGTGTCAAGGTCATCTATGATTTTACTGATGCAACGCTTAAACTCAAGTAATGAGGACTGTTTTTTGAGATTTTAAAACTGGCCCCAAGCAAGGACAAATTATATAATGTTTAGTAGTGAATCAGTATTGAAACAATGTAATGAACATCCTCAGGGGTCCTGCTACCATCGGTCAGGGTACGGAGGTCGCCAGGAAGTTTGCTCCTGCACCAGGGACCTCTGCAACGGCTCCCAGGATGTCAGCACCGCTCCACTCCTTACCACCGTCTTCCTGATAATTGGGGGCATTGTCTACCAATGTCAATAGTCAACCTACTGCATGGCTCTGGTGAATGTAACTGGATTAAAGAAATCCTTTCAGTGTTTAGGAAAGTTCTTGGGTGAAATCGTCGCGGTATCTTCCCCCATCGTATAAAAATAATAATAAAAAGCCCTTTCTACTTCAAGCGAAGATGTGTCAGATTAAGGGTGTTTTCTCACTAGAGCTGTGAGAGAAATCCACCAACAGGATTTATGAATTTGTTGTGTCTACACCCAGCGGGATCACATATCTGGGAGAATTATGAGTGATGCAGAGAATTAGATCTGGATATATTCTACTGAATTATGCTGAAAACAGTTTGCTTTATTTAACTAATTTTAATATTATAAATGCGAATGTTTGTGAGGATGGATATTGTATGTATGTATGTTAGTCGTAAATAGTTTAATTTTATTAATTTAGTGTAAAAGTTACAAAAATAATGTCCTTATGAGAAAAAGTCCGCTGACTGGAGGTTTTAATGCAGTTTGATTGTGGCTGAAGTAAGGACGTTAGAATAATGTTTTTTGTTTTGGTGAACAGAACAATTAAAACAATTACATGTCTAAAAGTTAATACCAATTAATAGTTCATCAGACGTAACTTTGGTAAATATCCCGCTGTCTGGAAGTCTGTTAGAAAAGTTTATATTTCCGTTTTTTATACGGAACAAATTCTGTTTTCAGCATAATTCAGTAGAACATAATTATCCAGATCTAATTCTCTGCATCACTCATAAGTCTCCTAGACATGTGATCCCGCTGGGTGGACACATCTTAATTTGACACCTGTTGCGCAAGGCAAAGAAAATAATAAGTCGTATTGGTGGATTTTCTCCGTTTACTAGCTACCGCATGTCTACTCTACGAAAACGCACCCTCAAGGTCATCTTTAAGATTTTGGCATTCTTATCATCATCATCAGCCCATAAACGTCCTACTGCTGGGCACATGCCTTAGCACATGGGAAAGCTGAGCCATAACCCACCTCGCTGGCCCAATGCGGGCTGTGATTTTTAACGACTTTTTTTAACGATTTTTATCTTATGATATCTTGTGACGACCTCCTTGGTCGAGTGGTTTGTACACCGGGTTTCATGGTGTCGCCATCTCTGAGGTCCCGGGTTTGATCCCCGGCCGGTCAATTTAGAAATTATTGTTTTTCTAAATTGTCTCGGGTCTGGGTGTTTTCTATGTATAATAAGTATCTATTTAAGTATTTTCAGTATGTTTATCCGTTGTCTAGTAACCATTTAACTAGTTTCATAAAGATGCTTCTCTTTGGCTAGATAATTGGTATGAGTGTAGGAAAGTTTATTTTTGTATTTTTTTATGACAAAGATTGGGACCAACGGCTTTACGTACCTTCCGAAGCACGGAGGAGTCAAGATGTTTTAAAATTTGGTCAACCGTCTAATACGGGTGATCAAATTAAAAACACCTTGAGAACCACTGCGCAATCGACCTTTTAAATATCGCTCATAGAAGGATGTTTATATATTTTTACTTGCGGCCGCTCGCGGTTTCACCCGCGTGGTTCCCGTTCCCGTGGGAATATCGGGATGAAAAGTATTCTATGTGTTAGTCCAGGTTCTAAACTATCTGTATGCCGAATTTCATCCAAATCCATTCAGTAGTTTTTATGTGAAAAAGTAACAAACATACACACTCCCAAACTTTCGCCTTTATAATATTACTGTGATTCTACGACGGGGAAGCATTTAGCAACCTCACTTGATGGTAAGTAACGACAAGACCGAAGATGTTAAATCACCGAACTTCACTCGAGTTCTCTAGAATTGCTCCACTGAAAATACAAAGAAAAATAACAAAACAAAATAAAGTAAAAATATGTTGTATGTTTACTTACACACATCACATTTTTTATGTTGTACGTTTCTAATTTGCGTTTTACGTTATTTTTAATCCTACCAATAAAGGTTTTATTTTGTTTCCAAAGTGTTTTTTTTTATCTATCAACTGTACAATATGCGTATATACCGGTACCTACTAACCTAAATAGCTATGCTACGCAATAATTTGTGAACCGGTAACAATAGTTCTAAGGCCCTGGTTACAATGTGTACCTGCACTGTAAATACTCGAACGGTATACAGGGTGGTCCAACTCTGATGCATATAAATTTTGTTTTAAATGGTTCACCAAGGGACCGCCAATAAAAAATCTAGTATCATCGAGTATACAAATGGGTCAGTAGAAAGAAGTCTGAAACTATAAGAGATTGGGAAATCTGTTCTTAGGAACCATGGCGTCGATTATAGATTTAATAAAAAGTACATTAAATTTTGTTTGTTCAATCTCATACGGAGAGTGGAACCTGCGGTCTCTATCTCTGTAAACAATGTTATGAATTCTCCAAGTTTATTCGTTGTTATTATTGATAGTATAAACAATAAGTCATAAGAGATACATTTTTAATGGAATCTTGCTTAAATAATTAAAAGAAATCCCAATAATACGATAGTTAATTTTTTTAGGTAAATTTTCAAAATGGTATAGCCGTTTTCCTGAATGCAAAAATAATTAATTAATTAGGTACTTGATCGAATGTCGTATCTTTTTTGTAGTTGACCATGTGAGAATAAAGACTAAATTTTGCTAAGAAACCTTGTGTAGTTGTGTAGGTAGACCTTAGTTAGACAGAATGACCATTTTCAACATAACTAGATGGGTACCAGACGGCCCCATCAAATAGCCCGTGAGAACTCCTGATATCACGCCATTTTATTATTTACTATACATACATATATACGTATTATAATCACGACTATTATCCCCGAAGGGTTAGTCAGAGACTATAGGCAATGAGAACCGCAAAAGCAGTCCTCTACCACAGTCCACTTTTCACTAAATAGCGACTGCACATGTGCTCAGCCTGACAGGTGGTGAGCTCATCGCCGCTCTATGCTGTTGGATGTATGTGCAGTCTTTAGTCCGTTAGTCACCTTTTACGACACCCAAGGGAAGAGAGGGGGTGGTAGTATTCTTTCACCGCTACGCAACACGTTTATATATATTTCCTATGGTTAAATTTAGAAAATTTAACAACAGTCTCAGCCGACATCTTATCACAGATGCATCCAACAAAATACGAAACGCTATTAGTTGCATCCAGGAAAATGGCTAAAATTTTGAACATTTACTTAAAAAAATTATTATCTTATTTTTGGGATTTCTTTCAATTATTTAAACAAGATTCCATTAAAAATATGTTTCTTATGACTTATTACTCATACCATCAACAGTAACAACGAATAAACTTGCAGAATTCATAACATTGTTTACAGAGATAGAGACCGCAGGTTAACCTTCCGGTTACGTGTGAGATAAAGGCTGGATTCGACCAAACTGGAATAAGACTTACTCCGAGATTAGTCTATACAAATTCGGCGTTTAATCTAGGTATAAGAGCTTATTCCAGTTTGGTCGAATCTACCCTTAACAAAACAATTTCAATGCACTTTTTATTAAATCTAAAATCGATGCCATGTTTCGTGAAAACAGATTTCTCAATCTCTTATAGTTTCCGATTTCTCTCTACTGACCAACGAGTTTCCAAAAAGTTTCTCTTATACTGACCTTGTCCTTACAAACACGATAAAAAAGAATTAGCCAAATAAATGTAGCCGTTCTAAAGTGACGCGCTTGCAATCGAGGCAATCCATTAGATCTTCTGTGAGTTTTACAAATAGCACTAATGTTTTGTTCTATCCCCTGGCGTTATCTGTCTACGGGTGTTATAGAGGCATTAGAAACAAAGACGATGACAACATTCAGACCCGAGTAATATACTCGTTGAACAGATATAGAAAAGTTTCTTCCTAAATAAATTTATCGGATCGGTAATCATACCTTGGATGGGTGACCGTGAACTCTGCATGCTCACTCGGCCACGGGCAGGTATTCAATGCTGATGCATGCTGTATAAGTAGTAGGTTTTTTTTATTAAACACATAGGTATTTTTTTTTATTTCTCTGATATTAATATAATAATATTTTAGTTTCTGTTTTTAGGGTTCCGTACCCAAAGGGCAAAAACGGGACCCTATTTATGTCCGTCCGTCCGTCTTTATGTCACCAGGCTGTATCTAATGAACCGTGGTAGCTAGACAGTTGAAAGTTTTACACAATGATGAATTTCTGTTGCCGCTATAACAACAAATACTAAAAACAGAATAAAATAAATATTTAAGGGGGGCTCCCATACAACAAACGCGATTTTTTTGCCCTTTTTTGCTCGATATCAATAATGGCAACAGGTAGGCATTTGAAATATTTACAGACTATTTTAGTATCTAATGTTGTATATGTAGATAATGGTACGGAACCCTTCATGTGCGAGTCCAACTCGCACTTGGCCGGTTTTTTTAATTAATAATTTATTATTATAATTGTTACAAAACTGTTTATTATATTAAATCAATGTCCCACAAAAGTTATCTAGGTACTAAAATTTTTACATTTTCGTGGAGGACCCCTGCACGAAATTGTAAAAATTTATTTATTTTTAAGTCACTTGTACCTACCTATGCGCTGAATTAGTTATATACAAAGAACTTATGTAAGTTAGCCTGATCATTACAAAAGGTCATGGCCTTGTTGAAATTTGAAACAAATTTGTATACTCTTGTATAATAGTATACTAATTAAATTACTAGGTCTGAAACTTCAAAGCAGAATTGTTCTAATTGTAAATATCAATACTTTTTGATTTTGGTTTGAAGTTCAATAAGAGACTTGTCAGTTTTTGCGATCGCGCGGCACCCCCTTAATTTGGCTTAGTACTGCTAGCTCCAAAACTTGTATCCCATCAACTCCAAATTTATTTCGATCTTGTACCGCAAACTCCAAAAACGTACATAAAACTTAAAATCCAATATTTTCAATAATTTAGAATTTCATACATTATGGCCCATCAGCTCCAAAAATATAAAGATACAGTTTGCAAAAAAGTTTACCGAGTCATAATTTTCGTGTTTTAGTGTGTTTAGTTGTGTTTTATGATTTTACATTAAACATATTTAGTTATACAGGATGGACCAGAAAGATTTGCAAATTTGAAAAAATAATAGTAAAAAAACTAAATACAATAAGTTTGTACACATACCAATTTTTATTTCAATTAAAATAGACATCTGGGAAACTTATTTCTTAAAAGTAACATCATTTAGGAGTGCACCGTCGCGCTGCAAACAGTTCTCGAATCTGAACCTCAAATTGGTAAAAACTCGCTGGGACATTACGCGGGGAATAGCTGCCATTTCTTCTCGGATATAGGTCTTCAACTGGTTAATCGTGGCTGGGTTATTGGAGTAGACTCTACTTTTTAGGTATCCCCACATGAAAAATGTGCCGGTGGTGTTAAATCCGGACTTCTAGGCGGTCATGCAATGTCACCTCGGCGCGATATCAGTTTCCCAGCAAACATCTTGTTTACGGCAGCCAAGAGGCATTAGGTGTATGGCATGACACGCCATCTTGTTGAAACCACGTCGCACGATTTTAGGCTTCAAATTGTTGCAGTTGCGGAAAGAAAAAATCCCTTAACATGGCTATGTATCGGTCGGAATTTACAGTGACAAATTGCCATTGTTGATTTTCAAAAAAATGGGGTCCGATAATTTAGTGTGCTGATATGGCCGCCCAAACGGTTACTTCGGCGAATGGCTTGTGGATGGAATCAGAGGCTTTTGATGTTTTGCACATGGGTTCTCTGCAACATAGTAATGGCATTTCTGTTTATGACATACCCTTTTTAGAAAAAATGGGCTTCGTCGGAAAACAGAATATTGTTGAAACTCCGAAAACGTTCCAATATTGTTTTAACAAAAGCTCGTCGTAAAATTGGGTCATTTGGCTGTAATTCCTGCACAAGTTGAATTTTATAAGGGTGCAATTTCAGATCTTTCAACTAAATTCGACGCAAAGATGTTATCGATACCGTAAGTTCGGCTGATTGCTTGCGAGTCGATAGACCAGGATTACGTTGAACTAAAGCCCTAACTGGTTCAGTTGTGTCTTCCGTTCTTGTTGACCTTAGGCGTCCCGCAGGCTTCTGTTTGAAAGTCAAACAAAAAAGTAGCTTCGATCTTTCTGACTCACGATCGAATCACACTTTCCTTCGGACACTGCTTTAGGTCATGTAATCCAAACTCACGCCGAACAATAGCGCACGAATCGCCATTTTGTAATAATGTTTAACGCAGAATGCACGCTGCGCTCCGGTGAAGTGATCCATCGCGACTTTTTCGAGAACCGAGCTTCTCAACCCCACCACCCACGCAGCCCGCTCTTATACCTAAGCTTAAAACGCAAGAGTGTTTTTTAAAATTGTATGCCTTTCTCCTGGCCCATCCTGTAACTATACATATGAAATGAACAATTATTACAACAGAAAAATTCAAAATCAATCAATTCATATGGGAAATATGAATTGATTGATTTTGAATTTTTCTGATATTATTATAATTATTTAAAATCAACAATTGTACATAATTATATAATATTTTTGAAATAAACAGAAAAGTTCGAAATCAACAGATTAAATAGCTAATACAATTCGTTGTAGTCTTAGATTAAAACAAAAAGGGAAGATACGGCATGCTCCTACTTGTAGTCATTCAAAATATAGTCCTACTCAACTACTTAAGCAAACACTCACACACGCACACCTATAAATAAAGTGTAAATCGAGCGAGCGAGACAAAGCGGTAAGTTTCAACGTCAGCGCGAGGGAGTCAGCGAGTAGCGCGTTGACATCTCGGTCGCTTCGCAACAGACGAGTACGTACGACCGTTTCCGACGCCACTGCTGAGTAGCGTCTTTCTCTTTTTCACACAATAGAATATCCGCAATAGTGCGATGTAGCCTGTTCGCTCGGCAAATTGTGACTGAAGTGAAATTGTGCCTTTAGGCCTAATTTTGGCGGCTCACTCACGAGACGCTAATGCCGTATCTTCCCTTTTTGTTTTAATCTAAGGTTATAGTCTGAAATATCTCCGTGTCGTTCGCTCTCGTCCTGTTTCGCGCGTCACACATTATTTCCGACAGGTAGTAAGTAAAATCACAGACATTTATGGGCAGTTTCACTAAAAACTAATTAATATTAAATAATTATCAGACAACAAGAAACAATCACTAATAATCTAAATAATATTGGTGTTTTGGTTGGTATATCAAAAATAAAAAAGGGCCTAGGATTGACCCTTGTGAAACTCGAATTTTTGCATGAGAAACTTAGTTCCATTGACATCGACAGTTTGTGTTCTAGAACTGAGATAAGACTTTATCAAATTAAGCGCAAAACCTTTGAGACCATATTATTTCATTGATTACTCAATTTTACATAATATTGTAAGCATAGGTGTAAATAATAGAGGAAGATACGTTACCAATGTACCGCACGCTCCTCTTGCAAACCCTGTCTTAAAGACCGGGTAGCAACTCGTTGGTACTCGTAACGTTTAGTTGTGTTTTAATAAAAAAGGGACACATAAATAACATTTTTTGAATATTTATAAATTGCACCGTAGTGTCCGCCAAGTTATTTATTAATTAAATTTTCATATGTTTTGTTGCTAACTGTACTGTACGTTCTCTGTAGTTACTGATACAAATAAATAAAATCATTTGGAGTTGGTAGGACAAGAAAATAACAGATTTTGGAGTGGGTCATCCTGTATGGAGTTTTAAAATTTCGAGAACAATGCATTTGGAGCTAGCGGTACTAAGCCCTTAATTTTATTATCACAATAGTGTGTCTGTGTAGCACCCGCGTAGCACCTGGTAGATTACCAAGGAGTCTCTGACGATAATACCAATTTTAACAGCAGAATTAAATAAAGCAATATTGAATACTTGAAAGAAAAATACTTAGGTACTTGTATTTTAAAGTTTACTAACAGTATACAGTACAACATAATACAGTTATGTAAGAATAAAGAAACACATACTTAAATCGACTAGTTTATTCACAATCAATTGTCCGATTGAGTATAGATTTATGAGGTCCGTTTTCTTTAAACAAGGAAAGAATCGTTTTGCCTACAAACCGTTGTATTAGCTACTAGCATAGAATACATACGAGTAGTAGTACCAGTACAGAAGATTCACTCCGCAAAGTCATTTAAATAAATAGCGACTCTTGCTAAGACACAATAAAGTGCAATTCAGGTCGCACACCGCTCCCATACCTACAGTTAAATTCACCTAGGAGTTGCCTCTCTTTCTATAGCGTACTCTTAACTTTTCTAACGACTTTAGAGTTGTCTTCTTTTAAATAATAATTAATCTGAATACTTCATTAATTACAAGTTATTGTGTTGCTACTAGGTGCAAGTCAAATACGTTCCTATAAACTAAGAAAGAGCCGAGTTAAAAATGAGACAAGTTAGGAAAGTGTCAAGTTTAAGAAAATGACGAAGTCGTCCTGAGGGAACCGATAGTAGGTATGTTACTGACGGATTTGCCAGTAACGCTTCGTAACCATAATAAATGAAAGTGGGCAATTAAATACGTTTCTATAAAAAAAAATAGTGTCAGTTACCTGTCAAGTCCACTGTTCGTTGCTCGGACCAAATCCGAGGTTCGTTGCTAATTATTGTACCGGTACTTCACGTATAGTAATTGTTACAAATAGTGAAAATGTCAAGCTCAGACCTCAGTAAAATTGATCAATAGTGATGTAGAAATGCTAAATATGTTATCAGATTGGCATAATTCCGATTGGGGTGATAATTTAGAGCATTCAATTGAATGCTTTAGGGGTGATAACGACTAGTCTAGGAGTAGAATACACGACGTGCTAGAGTTTCACGAGGTACCACAGACATAGTCGGTACAGATAATTTTGTCTAAATTATTGATTGTCTATTGATAAATAAATTGACATATTATGACACATCATGCCATTGTAAAAAAGTTTGCTGGACTTATAAATAAACTAGCGGTCCGCCCGCGCCTTCGTCCACGCTAATTTAGAAAAACCGTCGTACTTCAGCCATTTAAAAAAATATATCTACAAAAAGATAAAGAAACGTTGAAAAAAATGTCTACCTCAGGCGGGAACCGAACTTTTTTTTAACGCAAATAATCAAATATTACGATATCTACAAAATATATATAAAAACCATCCTCAGAGCATTAAGCTCTATCTTTTAGTGAAAACCGCATAAAAATCCATTGCTTGGTTTAGAAGAATAGTGCGGTGCCGCAGACAGAGGGAAACGGCGACTTTACATTAAAATATGTTCTGTTAAGCAAATAAATAAGCAAATTTCACAACTATTACACCAATTATTCAGCCTCAAACAATGCATAGTCCACATATATACGTCTAATATACGTCTGTGGCATAGCCTGAATTATGGTGACTGAATAACGGATAAACATACATAAATAATTATAAACCTCCATAACTCGGTCACAAACGTTTTCTCTCTCAACTCTACATATACTCAACATACAAACATTTGCCCCTACCGGGATTCGAACCCGGGACCGTAGGTTTCGCAGTCAGGGTTGCTGACTGAAACTACCAATAAATAATAAATTAAATAAACAATATCTTTCTGGGATCATTGAACTAGTGATTGTATGTGAGTTATTACATTATTATTGTTTTAAAAGTACAGTTAAGATTCTTAGCAAAGTTTTTGAAAAAACGAAATCGTAAAGGATTCTGAAACTTAAATACATGAGGGAAGAAGGAGGATCGGGCTACCTACGAACACTTGTCGCTGGTAAGCAAGAATCGACTGCTGTGAAACACGAAAAACGCTTCGTTATTAGTAACAAGAAAACGGATGGTACCTACTTATAGTAGAGCGACGATTCGTTAAGGCCGATTTACATCAGACGAGCGAATGCTCATTCTATCCCCACTCTATTAAATTCTTCTAATGTAAACAGACTCCAAACATTCTTTTATTGTTCTATTGCGTTCTATGGAATATTCTAAGAATGCTCGTTTGCTTGATGTAAACGTCACTAGAGCGTGCGAACAGTTGCTTAGAGCGTTCTTGCGTGTTCGGACTTGCTCGCTCCCCGGAGCGGTCTCTTCAAAGCGTTCTAGTGTTCTAATGGTACGTTTCCACCCTTGCCAAGCCTCGGCAAGCGTGTAAACGTACCATAACGATTTGAATACATACCTACTATCCCTTTCGGTTGGTGATGACTACTTCCTGATATGTCCGGTCCTGATATGACCACTTCCCGTTATGGCAACTTCCCGATATGACCACTTCTTGATATATCAGTTCCCTGTAGGTCCGTTCCCGTCCCGATATACCTAACCAGTGCTTGATATATCAGTTCATATAAGTAGGTCATTGTTTCATCTGCATTATCCAGTATCCTTCGTTGCATTAAATTGGTCACCCACCAACGTCTCTTCCTTCTTTTCTCTTTGAGTGTTTGAGACATTCCATCTCGCACAAAGAAATTTGGTGACTCGTTTCTTTGCCGCACTTCCAAAAGATGGAATAGTCTACCAGCACACGTATTCCCTCCTACCTATGACATAGGGTCCTTCAAACGAGGCGTGAAGAAGCACTTTGTGGGCCGGCAGAGTGAGGATGACTGATGCTACGTCTCTTACGCTGCACCAGTTGTCCTCGCGCCTGGACCTCATTTCCACTTAACATCAGGTGGAGTGGGGTCATTTGCCGGACTTAGTATAAAAAAAAAAAAAGACAAAATAATAAATGCAGCACTTGCAATTATAATATTGCTGTCAGAGTCGGACATAACAAAGCACTACCACCTACCACAGAAAATTGACAAAAATGAGCAATGAGCATTCGGCTGATCTAAACGCCTAGCTAGCGTCTAGAGCATTCTAGTTCTTGGTTCTCATTCAAATGCTCGTTGATATTTTGGTGTAAACGCTGTTATCGAGCTTTCGTTTACATTAAAAGATCAAGAAAGAATGCTCTTGTTCTAGCTCTGCTTGCTCTTTGTTCGTTTAGTTTAAATGCACCTTTAGATGTAGGAACCGGACCAATAACCAATTAGAAAAATGTACCATAATGCACGGAGTCAAACTCAAAAAGGTTCCTTTATTACGTATGCGACCCGAAACGCCTCCAGAAAAGCAAAAATGGAATGACAGAAACAAATGAACCAAATCATATGGTAGGTTTCAATTCTTTGGCAACTCGCACATTACTCATCGCACATTGAAGAAAGTGACCATGAACATAACTTTCCACAAAGGAAAAAATAGTTAGGTGGAAACATTTTAGAATAGTGCCCCCAGATTATCAAAATCTAGTGAAATCGTCGTAACGATAAAGCTAATTCGTAAGAATAAAATATTTATAACAGTCAAAAGAACTTTGACAGGCAGCGTTATGCGTTAGGTGTCACCTTTTTTTACTATGCTCTGAACCCTACACCACAGCCTCAGAAGAGATACGATCAAAAATTACAAGGTCAGTAAAAAATATACAATCATACTTACACATGTTATTTACCAAATTTTAAGTTATATAGCACAGTGACAAAACGCAAAGTAGATAGGTAGGTACATATAGAGAAAAGTTATATTATAGGTAAAAAAATGATTTACCGCATTTCGTTGGCACCAACTAGATCAAGGGGTGTACTGTCACTTCATTTTTTTCTCGTGTAACATTTTGAAAAATCAACTGAATATCTTAGCAATCATCCTATCAGCTGTTTTCTACCGCAATTCCAATTAGAAGTATTTTAAAAATATAGTTACAATACTGAACAAAATAAAAAGAAGAGCTCTTATTCCGTAAATGCGTTTTTTTTCACTTAAAGAATTCGAAGATTTTCCTTTTCACCCGCACTATTTATGTATCTTGTGACTAATGGTTCCAAATTTTATGTAAGCCGTTGAAGTTTCATAATTTGGGAATAATCGGAATTCTTAAAAATGTGTAATCATGGATATTGTTAAAGAGACCCAAAGCCAGATGCAAGAATATGGTGGCGGCGGTTCGAGTAAGACGAGCGAGTACCGCGAAGGGGAAGGGGGCAGGGAGAGGAGCGCTCACCTGGACAGCTTCCAGGCCGCGCAGCACCAGTACGCCGTGATGCAGGCCAAGAACTATGGTGAGTAAGCAACCATTGCAGGACCAGATGTCCTGCTGAGCAAGGGGTGACCCCACAACAACGCCTGTACCATTTTTGTATACTATTTAATTTTTAAGATAATGAAAACACTATTATGTACTCATATTCCTCCGAAGAAGTACGCACAAAATTAAATCGAAAAAGAATGTCCTTATGATGAGACTACGAAAATAATTAACTTTGATCATTACTCTACTGTCTTAAATCATTTTTTCTAAAGCCTTGGTTTTAATCGGTTAGATAACTCAATATGTATCAATTTTATTGACTTGTTGACCCCTAAATATAACTGATATTTCATATTTTTCTCCAGGATGCTCCAGCAAAGACATGTCTGACCAAAATATGGCAACATACTGTAGAGTGGCTACTGGTATTTACGAAACTTCTGCGTCCAGCCAACAGTACCAGAATTCAAGGTATAAAATTCCATAGAAACATTAGCTTTCCAAGAGATTGCTTATTAAGATAGGTTTATCTATTCCAGATATAACAATCAGTCTGCTCCTACCTTTAGTTCACCGCCAAACTCTCCACTGGTGGGCTTGGTCTTCGATCCATCGTCACCCAACTACGGAGGGCCGGGTATATCTGGAGAACGAAACCTGAACGCTGATAGACGATCGCAGAGCTCATGGTCCGTCTCCAACCAGGAGCCCATAGGCACAGGAGCTAAGAAAAAGATTGTGAAGAATCAGGATAAACGAAATGTTTACAGTGCTGACCCACGTTATCATGATAGATATAAAGACGCTGGCGTAGAAACCGATCGCCAAAGAAAGGATAGAAACTTAACTTCTGAGTCAACATCTAGCCTAGATTTTTATGTCGAAGGAGAAAGAATGGTTTCAGAACTTTGCAATATTCCTGATACCAGCACTAGAGGTGAAAATAATACCCAAATATCAAATCAAAAAACAAATAACAAAGATGAAGATAAAAACAAACCTTCCTCATCTTCAGAAGCTTTACTGACCGTTTTAGACAAAATAGTTATACATGATCAAATTCCTAATCAAATTGTACAATTGGCTATCGAAGCTTGCACTGATGCCGAAAATATTGCGATTGCTCATCACAATAGACCATGTTTTAAGAACATACATTCTATTTGCGCTAAAACTAGATCTAATGTCCAAAAACCTGATAGCGCTGTTGCCAATCTCCATTCTCAAGGAATACCATGGGTTATCAAAAACTTCATCTTCTCTTTCGTGAGAATTCTAGATGGGTGGAAAGGCGTAAAAGAGCTACTAAGTGAAAAACATGACACATTTTCTAGAATAGAAAATAAATATTATAGTCCGAATATTAGAGAATGTTTTGTACAGTGGCAAGCCGTTACAAAAGAGATGTTGACGCATATATATAAAACTTTTAAATGTCTTGACCACGGTTTCACTATGGAACAAAAGAGTTTTACTCATAATTATTACGCTACGAATTCAGCAGCACCGCGGCATCAGAACCAAAACAAGTTTCAAGCTGCGAAACCACATTCCGGTACTCCCAGACCTGTGAATGCTTCACCACAATCGTTCAATGCAGCTCAGCTACCGTGGATACAAAACCAAACAACTTCTCAAAACTTCAATGACGGACCATGGCCACCTAGATCTGGTGTGTCTTATAAGAAATTTGCAGTTGTACCACCACCAAACTCGCACAACTTTTATCCATTAAATGATCAAAATGATATAGAAACTTTTCCGAAAACGCAATACAAATGTGACCCTTGTAGTATACGTGAATCGAAACCTCGCCAATCTTGGACTATTACCAATGTTCCTGACTTCCGAACTCTTGAAGGTATGTGCCATTCCGAACAAAGGGAACTTTACAGTCAATTGAAACATAAAATTGATGCTGAGCTTGGCAAAGCGCCCGGTCAACCCGTAATTGGCAATATACCAAATGACTTGTTACAGCGGAGGGAAATGGAGCTGAAAGCTAAAATGATACCTCTAAGTCATGTTGAAAAGACACTTATACCCAGCATGGCTACAGCATCTGACATGAGAGGATGTTACTTACAAAAAAACAACAGTTGCGGCGATACCAAAGAAGAGACTGATTTTTTTGCGGCGTGGGGTCAGATGGTCCAAAAAGAACCTAATGATTATTTAACTCATCATGCTCACAATATTTCGATTCAATCTAATATTGTGACGATTCCAAATAATATCTCTGGCCCCGTACAATTTATTGATCCTGAAAATGATGAGTTTCATGAAATGTCAAAAGTTTATATGAAACCTGGAAGTTATAAAGTACCAATAAAACCCGCTGATCCAATTTCAGCTTTCATACAAGGTACTTCCCAGGAAGTCATATTTGATAACCCAGTGGTTGACGAAATGGCTTCAATGAAAATGAAAGTACCATTCCCTCCTGTTACTTTAGCACCGCAACCCAAGTACAATATAGAATCTTGGCCATGTTTGATGTCTAGACGCGTAGATGATGTCTTCGGCAATGATCCAAAATTGATGTCCCGCCATGGTTTACCCTGTATAGATATAAGAACAGTGGATCCACTTGATATCCTCAGTTCTATGACTTCTGACAATGCCTGGGAAGCAGCAAAGCAATCTGCACCAAAACTAATGGATTTCATTCATGAGGGATCTAATAAATCAGATGCAGCTCGATTATACGACGCATTAGGCTTAACTACAAATGAAGAATTTTCTGAGGAATTAAAACAAGTGAGACTAAATATTGGACATGCCTGGGCTACCGAGCTATCGTCGAATAACTTAATAACTAAAGAAATGTCAAATTTGTGGACTTCACAAGCATTGAATAAAAGTGATTATATCCTATCAAGAGGTCAAGATCAGATGTTGGCTACTGATGATATTGTTAAATTGCTCGATTATGATTCAAAGCCGCCAGTGTCAGATGATTTAGCTGAAATCTCTGAAAATAAAAAAGAAGATACTAAAGAAACTCGATGTGCAAATTTTGATCAAACTGGTAATTATGTAAGAGACGACAATCAGAAAAAACCCAGTGGAAGAACCAAAGTAGCTGTTTCAGGAATGTGGTATCATCCTAAAAAGAAAAAGCCATTACAAACGAACATGGTAAAAAAATTTGAGACGATAATTCATAATTTGTCACAGGTTAACGAAGCGACATTTATACAACATGACATGGATATAAAAATGGTAAATTTTCGCAATTAATTAATTAGGAACTAAATCTGGTTTATTTATTTAAGACTTTGTGTTACAGGCGCCACGGTTTTACGAAGTAGTAAAGTATCCAATGTGTCTACATGATATATCAACAAAGCTGAAGAACTCGTCTTACACAGAATATGAGCAAGTCGTACAAGATTTTCGCCGTATTTTTAACAATGTTCGTCTATATCTAAAGGTACTTTCAAAAATTAAAATAATTTCACTGTTGCTATTAATATTACATTATTAAAGTTATACATAAGTTAAGTGAATGATTGTTTTTATAGAATTATCCTGACGCAAGCATGAAAAAAAATGTTAACAAAATCTCTGGTGATTTCGAAAAGTTGCTAAACGAAGAATTTCAAAATAAACATGAAAGTAAAGCTAAAACACAAGATGGTGCTGATTCTCATGCCAACAACAACAAAAAAGATGGGAATAAGGAAGTTAATGCAAATAATGCTGTAAAAAATGACGAGCAGAATAAAAAAACTGACTCTAAAGCTACTTGTCATTAATATGATGTAAAATTATATCAATGCGATGTTGATATTCTTTTTGGCTAAACTGAAAATACTACACGTATCTTCGAATTTAAATCTTGATACGTGAGTAGTCCACTACGTATTTTATAATATTTTTTATTTATTGGTATTTTGTTTATACATTTAATTCTTTCAACGACTAAGTCTAACATAGTTACCGTTTTGAGTAAAATCCTCATCACTATAATATTTTGAAAAATGTTACTGTGCACTTAAATAAGATAATATAAGAAACATCTAGTCAAACGAAGTATTTTTTTAACAAATGTCAGTGATGTTACCAGAACTTATAAACATAAGATTTATCAATTTAATGTGTAAGTGCTTGCCAATTTTTCGAATGGACTTTATGAGCTTCTGAAAGGGGCCAAAGCTTGATTAATTTCTCTACGTTTGCTTGTCTTCTTCTACTTAGCTTGTAATTTCGTATAATTCGCTTTCTTCGTGCTTCTTACATTTTTTATTTCTCCTTGTAATGTGTGTTTGTGTAGGCTGATAACAAATTTATGTTTTGATGCAATAATCAAATAAGTTTCCTTTAAACTGCGAACTAGTAAACGCTAACAGAAATTTATACATAAAACTACTCTTAACGCAACCTGTCATGTCTAGATATTAATTTTTTATGTCTCTATCTGTGATGTATCTTTAGGTAAAAGTTGATAATTGGAATCATTTATCACGCTTAATTACTAGGTTAAACGATTCGATTGAAACTGTATATAGAACAGCGAAAGGAAATAGATAGATGTACACAAATTTTAACATAAAAACCTATGTTGCCATAGAACAAGAAAAATGTCACGTATTTGACAGAATGTTGTTCAAAACAGTACTGTTACGCATCGCGGGAAGTTTAACGAGTAACGTGATGTTTCTTTATTTCATAAAAAAAAGGATTCTGATAAACTGGTTAATTTGATTTAGACGGCGTTAGACTTCTTACGACGCTAGCGGTACTGTGCCCCCTTTGTACCCGCTGGATATTTATTTTTTATCTAATTTGTCATTTCCTGTTCCACATTACCAATATAAATATTTTTTTAAATAATTTTTGAACACAATTTACCTGCCATAGAAATAAGTGAATTGCAAAAGGCGACGTCAGGGTTCGGTCTCTCTCGGTGTAGTTACTTGTCAGTAGCGATAATTAGCAAATTCCAAATTAGATATTTGACGGCGTACGAGTTAATTTTAAGTATTCATTAAGTTGTGATTTTATTATTTAACTTATTTACCTAAAATTATGGCAAGGAACCCCTATGATAATAAAAGAGTTGTTTCATAATTGAATCTTTCATTTTGTAACCGTTTATTCACTTTGCCCTAAAGTAAATTATTTTGCTAGTTTATTCCCGATCATCACCTACTTTCTAAATCTATCTAGAATAAGAAGGCAAGTAGGTACTCATTTGCAATTTGTTTGCTCAAGGCGGTACTAATGCGCACCGTAAAATCAGTCTTCTTGCTATAGTCCGCGTTTCACCAAATAGCAACTGCACACGTGCTCAGCGTGATAGGTAGTAAACCCATTGCCGCTCTATACTGTTGGACACTTTAGTCCGCGTTAGTCTCCTTTTACGACACCCAAACGCAGGAGATGGGTTGGTAGTAGACTATTCATAAAACGAGCCGCTACCACAGCTCCTTGAAAATAAACCGGGAAACTTTCCCAAATTTTCTTACCGTAAGAACCTTTTTAAAATTTAGCCATAAAGTCATAAAACCGTTGTTCTGAGGGGTTACCAACGAACAGCATTTTATTTTATTTAGACAAAAAAAAACCCATTCAGCCTTCCTATTTATTTTTTTATATTTATATATTTTTTTAAATTTATGTAATAGGTACACAAAACAGATAGAAATTAAAAAATAACAAAAAAGCATCACAAATTGTATAAGAGCTGAATTCCTATCTAAAACATGTGTACACAGCACGATTAATAATAAGCGTCCATATTAAAGTTTATCTAATCTAAAACTAACATTCAATTAAAAACTAATTATATACATAGAATGTAGAATAATAAAAATCAAACAAATCGAAAACGGATTCCAGATGAATGTTGACAACTATAAGAAGCTTTCTTATTAAGTGGGAGATGCCGAGCCGAGAATTTCCGTGTGTTATTTCGCGTATGAGAATATGTGTCAATTTGCGTATGTCATTTTGCGTAGATACGATGTGTCATTGTGCGTTGGGCTACCTAAATGTGTCATTATGCGAGTAACCCGAAATTGGGTGGGTTACTCGAATAATGACTAACTTCTTACATGCATATTGACTTACACGCATTTTGACTTACACGTATATTGGCCTACACGCGTTTTTACGTATACGCATATTGACTTACATGCATTTTGACACACAAGATATATTTAAGTATTTAACTCAATGATATTTTATGTTTAGATACGTTGCCTGGCCTGTGTGCGTTAGGACCACGGGTGTACATCACAGAATTGAACTGCTTCTCTACACAAAGATGGTACCTGCAGTGTACCTCAGTGTACCCTTAATGAAATCCGGTGTACTTCTTTTGGTAAAAAGATAAATAGTAAAATATGTACACCCGCTATCCTTAAGTTAGGACTGCGGGTGTGCATTTTTTTCCCATCATGAGGTGCATATTTTACGTATGTTTTTTTTGTAAATATGTGTACCTGCAGTATACCTTATTAAACCTTTAATGAAATTCAGTTTACCTTCTCGGATAAAATGTTATATAATTAAGTATGTACACCCGCCATTCTAATGTTAGAACTGCGGGTGTTCATTTTTTTCTCGGCAAGCAGGTGCATATTTAATTTTTTTATTATTTTTATGATGCGTACCTACTGTGTACCTGCTAATAAAAATATTAAATATAATTAATGTTGACAAATACGAGCAAAAAACGACAAGACAACGGGGTACCTCAAATCTCACTTCTGGAATAGAAATTTAAATGTGTCTATACCTCGCGATTGACCATGTCGTGTGGTTAACGAATTCACTAGATAATTAGATCTATATTTGTTTTATCGAAATATAAGCGGTAAGCAATTTGTTCTATTTTTGTTTTCTTAAAAAATGCATCAATTGTAGCGGTTAGCCAGCGATGTACTTTTGTATTACGCCATATAAAGATATACATCATTAATCTCGTCAATTAGTTCTACATCTGACCAAACTATGTATGTTCTATTCATTACGAAAATGATATTACTAACACTTAAGTGTGAAACGAAAAGTATACTCAGTGATATGTTGATTTGTTATTCCAGTTACCCTATATGTAATTTAAAGATTACAAAGATAACTCGTAAAAATTATTGCGTCACCAATAACTTATATATGAATATTCATATGAATTTTGTGAAATACAATGATTTTGATAAATAATGTTTTGGATATTTTCCATTATGAAGTTCAGAAATACATCGCTCAGTACACTTTCTCTTTCAAAATTATTGCGTTACCAATAATTTATATATGAATATTCATTTGAATTTTGTGCAATACAATGATTTTGATAAATAATGTTTTGGATATTTTCCATTATGAAGTTTAGAAATACATCGCTCAGTACACTTTCCTTTTCAAACTTATATATATATTAGTAGGTAATACAGAATAATAGAGCTACGATTTATTTAAGTATATTTACCCGTCTGCGAAGAAGGAGAGTTATGTTCTTCGAGCCTATGTACGTTTATGTATATAAATGCATTATAAATATACGTACATAGAGTTTAAGTATGTATATTTTTACCCTTGCTTGAGGCTGGTTTGAGGTACCTCGTTGTCTTCACGTTTTTACTCGTATTTGTCAACAATTATCATATTTAATATTTTTATTAGCAGGTACACAGTAGGTACGCATAATAAATATATTAAAAAAAGTTAAATATGCATCTGCTTGCCGAGAAAAAAAATGTACACCCGCAGTTCTAACATTAGAATGGCGGGTGTACATATTGTACTATATATCTTTTTATCAAAAGAAGTACACCAGATTTCATTAAGGGTACACTGAGGTACACTGCAGGTACCATCTTCGTGTAGAGAAGCAGTTCAATTCTGTGATGTACACCCGTGGTCCTAACGCACACCCTGGCCTCCGTAGGACAAATCAAGGTAATTGCCTGGACTTCACTCAGTCACACGTCAGTCAGTGTCACGTCATTACGTTTGTACCTTTTAAGTTTTTTATGTTGTTTGTTAGATAAAATGCCTTCCTGTGTATACAGAAATTGCAAAAACCATACTGCAACAGTAAGAGACAAGAAAAGTGTTTAATTTCATTTGTAATTATTGTAAATATGAATTTAAAATAAAAAATTATCATTTCGTTATGACATTTGCGCTGTTGCCAATTCGATATGCGTGAGCGAGAAGCGTGTACTATGTTTTCTGTAAGAGTGAAAGAGAGAAAACAATGGCGGCCGAGATAGCCATGCAATGGGGAATGCGCTGTTGCCAATTGATCGGTTACCATAAATAGTTTTTATCTCTTTTTAACAATAGGCTTGACATGATTGTATTTATTTTCTTTCTCTTTCGACGTGTATTACGTCATAGAAACAATTTTGCCATTTTTTAAATGCAATTCGTTCACGTATGACTAGTCTATTTATAAAAGGTCATTGATTTAACTCTAGTTTCTAGTGGTGTTTTGCGGATTAGCAGAAATAATTACGTCAATTACTTATAAAATGTTTGCCTCTGAAGTGGAGTATGCCAACCAACCAGCCAGTATTTTATCTAAATAGGTATTATGTATTATAAAAAAGGAAGAAAGAAAATATTACTTTATAAAAAAAAATACTTAATGAAAAAAATATTTAAAAAATATATTAAATGTTTGTTTTATTTATTTATTAAATTATTATTAATATTATTTATTTATTGTAATATATTTGAAGAAATTGAATGAAGGGCGTATGAGCCTTTAGATTTTTGAGAAAATTAATATTACTAAAACTATTAATTAATAATTAAAACATCTGGTTTAATTTTGTGTAAGGACTATGTGTTTCAGTTAGAAGCTAAGTAATTTTAATTTTGTTTTCTTTTATTTGTACGTATCTAATATAAGCATAAAGTTCAATTTTAATTGTTTCATTTCATAAAGTTAATTGTTTCATTTGCTCCTAGCAAATTAAGGTACGGAAAGTTGGTTCTACCAGTCGGTTACAAAAAGGTTGGTGTTATGCTTAGTTGGTATTTTTTACGCAAAATACCAACTAAGCATAACACCAACCTTTTTGTTTACTTGCATAAGTGGTTTTTTCCAAGTTAGGTGATTGCGTAAAGGTGGTGTTTCGCGTATGAGTCTAAAGGTTTCGCAGTTTGTCTGGTTCGTGGTGCGCCTGTTCCAAATATCCCTTCTTTGTCTGTATTCTAGAATTCGTCTGGATCCTTTTTAAGATTAGCATTTCGTCCGGAAGACGAAGCGCTTATTTTTAATATCAGTTTGTCCGGCAGATGAACGCGAATTGTTAAAATGCATGCTCTTTTTAAAGCCATACAAGATAATTATTTACTTTATTTACTGCATCGTTGGTCCAGACGCACTGCGAACTTATATTATTAATTTGTCGGCCAGCCAAATTTGCGAACCAGACAAACTGCTAAACACCCAATAAAAAAATCATAGCCCACATTGTTTATTATGTATGTACTAAGAGCATTCAACTGAATGCTCTAAGTGTAGGATATAGATCTACTGAGAAGGAAAGTTCTTAGTGGATCCACAACTTCAAAATTTGTGAGAAATATTCTTATTAGATCCATCGTGGATCTGGCCAAGATAGGTCAACTGACAAAAAATCACAGTAGATCCACACCTTGAAATCAGGATGCAATGAGAAATAAAAACCTCACTAGATCCATTATGGATTTGGCCAATGTCAATAGCTTATTGCCTAACCATGTTACACCAAATAATAGAACTCGTCGACTAGATCTACTAATCTAATTCTACTAAACCCTTACAATTCGTTACCTTTATCAAATAATTACTTTACTAAGGGTGGATTCGACCAAACTAGAATAAGATTTACTCCGAGATTAGTCTATACAAATTCGGTGTTTAATCTAGGTATGAGACCTTATATTCCACTTTGGTCGAATCCACCCTAAGACCATAAGTAAGACGTAAGACCATACTAAGATCCATTGACCTTCTGGGATTGAACTACCCGCATTTGGCAAGCGTAATGATTATAAGTTAACTTTTAATTAACTTTCCTACACTTACACCAATTATCTAGCCCAAGAGAAGCTTCGTTATGAAACTCGTTAAATGGTTACTAGACAACGGATAAACATACTTAAAAATATACTTAAATACATACTTAATATACATAGAAAACACCCAGACCCGAGACAATTTAGAAAAACAATAATTTCTAAATTGACCCGACCGAAGATCGAACCCGGGACCTCAGAGATGGCAACACCATGAAAACCGGTGTACAAACCATTCGACCAAGGAGGTCGTCAAAAGGTATTGGCTTTTAAGAATAAGTTTTATTATACTTATTCATAAATTGCAGCGATGACTTGATTTCAATGATGGACGGCTTTGCCCAGCAGTGGGACAGCATACTTTACATTAATAAAAAGGAGTAACATAAAAATGAAACACTTTTTTACTTCGGTTTTTGGTCCGTGTTCACAGGGAGACCTGTACCAGGGACAGGTCTCCCTGTGACCACGGACCCTGTAAAGGGTTCGAAACGTCAGGATAATATAAAAAACTATGTAAATAGTAAATTAAACGCAAGTTAATCCGTAAAAAAGTGTTTCATTTCAATGTGTAGTGCTCGCTTAAACCTCAGAAAACAATATGAGTAACATAAAGTTTAAATTTATAGTTCGCTTAATGACGTATCGTTAAAAGTTGGTTCACATTCACCATTATATTCAACAAGCGTTCATGCCACTTGTCTAGGCCCTCTGATCTTTCAGGCCCGGATAAATCGGTCCATCGAGTGCGGCATCAAGAGCCCCGATCATGGATTTATTTTCATTTAAATATTATTTGTAAAATTATTACCCAAATGATGTGAACCAATTACAAATACAATTCACGAGTATAGGATTCAAACCTGCACCCTTCTGATATTCCGGGTCAGATGCTGTTCCTAAATTAAGCTACCGTGGCTCTTATCAACATTTTTAACATTTTCCAATTTTTTTTTGATAAAATCTACCATCGCATAATGCAACACAAGCGAATTGTGGTGGAACGTTGCGTGGAAGCATCGAGTGTCTTCTGTGCGTTTATTTTTAAACCGTACGTGTGCGCAGGCGCAGGCCAGTCCGCCCGGCACCGCATCGCATTACACGTGCGCTGAAATATATACTACATTCTTGATTAATTCCTTTTTGTATGAAAATCTTTAATTAAATCCTGATGTGTTGATTGTGGGTGTATAAACTTTGTCTAAGTAGTGAAAAAACTACTTAAATTCTTGTCAAAGCGTAAGTAAGCACATCTATAATTTGAACCAATTCTGTAGTGTGTTTCTTAAAGATAATATGAAAGCAATCACTTTATGTATAAATTAACCCTGAATTGTTAAGACCTTTATATGGTACTTATTATTTAAGAAGTACTTTAGATACTTTACAGATAAGTACCACAAAAAACAATACAAGTTTATATTTAGAAAAACTATTGATGTTGGTTGACAGAAATTGAAAAGCAGATAAAGTTAGAGCGGCTTAGATTTTTTTAATTTAATTTATTAATTTCTACTTTAATAGAAAAATTTACATAATCATATCAATAAAGTAACTGCAAGAGTACGTTGATGTTTTAAACAGGATAAACTATGATATTACATGTACACGGTCCGCTATGATTATTTATTTAGATTAGGCCTAAATCTAGATTTTAGATTGCGAGCTCTAGACGCAAATTCATTACCGCGCTACTGGCGCCTATGTCTTTATAAAAAGCAATTCATAAGAAATGCGTTTTACTACCGCTTACCTTTAAAAGGGTATTTGTTTAGTAAGGACACCAGCAGTGAATTTATTATCTCATCAACTCCTATAAGTCCTACTTAAATATCTTTCACCATCAGGAACCAGCCATGACACCTAAAGCGGTGTGCGCCATCTGCCTTTCCCCCGCCGAGCAGAAGTGCTCCGGCTGCCAATCCGTCCACTACTGCACCAAGGAGCACCAGAAGCAGCATTGGAAGTACCACAAGGGCCAGTGCTGCCCTGCCAGGGTTAGAGACGATGAGAAGGTGGGGAGATATCTAGAAGCTACGAGGGAGATACGCGCGGGCGATATCCTGATGAAGGAAGCGCCGCTTATCACTGGACCAGCGCAGGTGAGGGTTAGGATATCATACATATATCATATCTATACATGCAAACATGACGTCCGTTTCCCGGAGGTTAATTTTATTTTATTTGGGGAGCTTGCAGCATCATTTACAACAAGTCTTAACATGTAGATTACAAGTTAAGAACACAAGAAAGGCTTGCAAGTATAGTTTTTAGTTATATATATTATATATTATAGGTAGTATGGTATAGTTTTTTCTCCACATCATTTTTAACACATTTCTATAATAATTGGTTTTAATCACAATTTGAAACTAAAATCTTTCAGATCACTCCATCGGTATGTTTGGGATGCTACAAATTGCTGGCGGAAGGGAAATTCGTGACCTGCGAGAAATGCGGATGGCCTTTCTGCTCCGAAGAGTGTACTACGAAGGAGGTGCACCTGCCCGAATGCCATTATACCCAGCAAAGAGGTGACAAGGTACCTAACTTTTTTTTTTATTCTACAACGGGTAAGCGCTTGGCCTTCATCTCACCTGTTGGTAAGTGACGATAAGGCCGAAGGTGGAAGCGCGCTTCACCCGGAATCCTCAACCACTGAGGAACTGGCTATTTATCTCAAACTATCGGAACACAACAATGCTATAAACATCGTTGTTATGGCGAAAGACTTACGGCCGAAATTAATAACCGATCCCGAGATAGAGATATGTCTATTTTGGATTTGTTACTAGGCACTGTTGTTATTTCCCGTCATATAACAGAAATATCTAGGCAACAAATCTAAAGTAGGCCTATCTCTATCTCGGGATCGGTTATAATTTCGGCCGTTAGTTATGATGGTAGATAAGATGGCTAGCCAGGCGGACTTAACAGCCCTACTACCAACCAAACCGAGCACACAAAGATGTACCCCCCGCTGGGAATAGAACCCGGAACCTCTGGGTCTGAAAGCGGTGGCTTAGCCACTAGACCACAGAGGCGGTTAAAAAACATGAAGCATTCAGGCTCTGATCCTGACACTTAGCGTTAGCCATAGCCGCGTGCGCGTTTCTTTAGGCCGACGTATATTCTGCGCAACGTCGCATGTACAACGCCAGAGTCAACTTACCACAAAATGACTTAATAATTGCTTATAATGCCTATAAAATTATTTAATATAACTTTATTTCTTTAATAAAGTTTGATCTTTTGGGTATAAGAACAATATCGATTAGAGAAAGACAGTTTTGGAGGCTCAGGCGCAGAACGTCCAATTCGCAAAATGTCTATTGGTCGCAAAAGGTCCATTTCGCAGTATGTCTCTTTCTCAAAATGTCCACTTCGCAGTACGTCTCTTTCCCAAAATGTCCACTTCGCAGAATGTCTCTTTCTCAAAATGTCCATTTCTCAGAATGCCCATTTCGCAAAACGTCCATTTCGCAGAAAGTATTTTTCTCAAAACGTCGATTTTTATCTCTGCTGGCTAGCAGAGAAATAAAAGCCAGAAACAAAAACAAAACGAAAGCTTTATAAATAAAAAATAATGAGTTTATTCAGTAGTTACACACATTTAATGACTTAAGGGATTGACTAAATTATTTTTTTTTGTATACGATGTTGATTCCTTGTTAGTTGTTATATCTAAATCATCTGTTTGGTGGTGGTTTTTCATATTTAATAAAAAAGACGTTAATAACATGCATTCGTTTTATTTTTGTTTGTGGCTTTTATTTCTCTGCTAGCAAGCAAAGATAAAAGTGGGCGTTTTGAGAAAAAGATTTTCTGCGAAATTGACGTTTTGCGAAATGGCCATTCTGAGAAATGGATATTTTGAGAAAGAGACATTCTGCGAAGTGGACATTTTGAGAAAGAGACATACTGCGTAGTGGACATTTTGAGAAAGAGACATACTGCGATATGGACCTTTTGCGACCAGTAGACATTTTGCGAAGTGGACGTTCTGCGCCTGAGCCTTTTTGGATAGGTAATTTGAAGCGTCCATTCTGTTCATAAGTCAGAAGAACGCGCACGCTCGCCTAAAGTGGTATCAGGGCCTGACATTTGCCTGCATAAGACTTCGATCAAACTGCTTTAAAGCTACATCGATATTAATTGTTTATTTTTACGTGAATCCGCTTAGCGGTTATGGGATAAGCACCCTCGTGAGGTAACTGCTGCACTTCTCAAAGATGTTCTGCATAGGGTTTTTCAAAAAGGACGTGTAAAGCTTTTTACAGGATCAGTAACGCGTGAGTGGTACCTCTTAATGTTGAAAACGTCCACGGTAACTACTGCGTGAGTGGTACTTCTGATGTTGATAAAGTCCATGGTAACCACTTACTGATAGGCGGCCAGAGCTAGCAAGGCATAAAATAAGCTCTGCTTCTGTTTTTCCAGGTGTCAATATCGACCTTCGGCATGCCTCACCCTAACTATCAGAGCATCACGGTGCTGCGATGCCTGTACCAGCGCGACCACAACGAGAAGCTGTGGGAGAGGCTGATGGCGCTCCAGTCGCACTGCGAGGAGCGCCGGGGCACGGACAAGTGGCAGAACGACAGGAAGATGGTCGTGGACTTCATCTGGAATTTCTTCAAGCTGGAGGGCGTGTTCAGCGAGGCGGAGATTATGAAGTGCTGTGGTATACTGCAGGTGACTAAGCCATGAAATTGTTGTACGTTGACCACGTCTTTAAAGGCTACTACAAAGCTTATTAGCTACAAACTATATTAATCAATTTGAACGGCTGCCTTACGACAAAAGCAACAGTTTACATATCGTCCGAAGCACGAAGGTGCCTGGTCAAATTTTGCTAAACCTGATATCTCAAACCGAACGCACAAGCACGCACAAGATTTACCACATCTTTATTAAAAGAACTGGATCCAACAATTGATAGATATAACTAGTAAAGATACACCCACCAACCCGCATTGGTAGCGCAGCGTGGTTGTATAACGACCAATCTCCCCATGTGGGAAGCTGTGCCCAGCAGTGGGACGTTTATAGGCAAATGTTGATAACGATGATATAACAAGCTTTCCCCTGGTGTACAGATCAACGAGAGAGGATTGAGGAGCTCGATGGCGCAGCGGCTAGTGCGTTCGGCTTGCGATCTTGCTCGCTAAGCAAATTTTGCAATGCCGGGTCGTTGGATGGGTGACCAAATTAAAAATATCTCGAGGTCCTCCGTGCTTCGGAAGGCACGTTAAGCTGTTGCTCCCGGTTGTTGACCTAAGATGACAGTCGTGCTATTGTCCACGTGGGAGGCCTGTGCCCAGTAGTGGGACGTTTATAGGCTGATAATTATGATGATGACAGATCAACGGGCACGAGGTCCCTTTGCTCGAGCCGGAGTACCTGGCGGTGTTCGACCGCATCTCGATGGTGGAGCACAGCTGCCGGGCCAACTGCAACAAGAGCTTCACCTCCGACGGGGACATTGTGAGTCAAACACTTCATTGCGAAGCAGTGGTGTCACGAATATTTGAAAACACTCCATAGTATGAGCTTAGAAAGAACAGACGTTTTACATTTATTTCACGAGATCTCCGCACCGGTAGTAATATCACGTCTAATTTGAAAATACTTTAGAGAGTGAGCTAACTTAAGAGGGTTTACGCACTTCGGTTTCCCATACAAACTTCCAAGTCGAAATTTTTAAAAACCAATATGTCAATTTTGATAAAACTTTACATGCTAAGGTAAAATACAGGGATCTAAATAGTTTGTTGAAAACATTTTTAAAAACGTTTATTTTACTGAGTTATTGCGATTTTAAACTTTCTATAGTGGACTTTAAATCACAATAACTAAATAAACGTTTTTTAAAAATGTTTTCAACAAACTATTTAGATCCCTGTCTTTTACCTTAGCATGTAAAGTTTTATCAAAATTGGCATATTGGTTTTTAAAAATTTCGACTTGGAAGTTTGTATGGGAAACCGAAATGCGAAAACCCTTTTAACTAAAAACGTTTAATTGCCCTTTCCTTTACCAGATTCACTGTGCCAAGCGTGAGCACAGGCTGCGGCGCGAGTGCTCCTTCGTTTGCGCCTTTCATAAAATCTGAACATGTCTGTTGTTGTGTGTGGTGACAACTCATTACTAAAATAATACTACGACTAGTGTTGGCCAGGACTCGAGTTCTTTAAGTCTTAATTTAGAGACTGGACTCATTTTGGCAGAGCTCGCAAGACTCCGACTAAAATGAGTCCTGAGTTCTGAGCCTTGAGTTCTTTCATCGAGTCCTAATGCAAAAGACTCGACTCATAGAACTGAGCCTTTATTATAGAACTCCAGTTCTTAAAAAAAGCCTAACCTTTTTAATTGTATAATACTAACATACATTTTGCTCAGCCGTCACCTCCATGGGCAAGTATTTTTTCATAAAAAAATAATAGTAACTCTTCGATCATTGATCGAAGTAGTACCCTTTTGACTTCTTTTTTCCTCTTTGGCGCACTCGTCGCGTTGGTTCACTTGTGGAGGTGGTTGACGAACGCCTCATTGTATAACACTATAGCCTAGAACTTTATATCAACAGAACGGATGTGGAACTCAATGTTTTTAAAAAGACTTCGGCACTAGCAATGAACTCGTCCTAAGAGTCTATATTATTGAAAAAGATTCGAGTTCTCGAGTCATATTGTAAGAACTGGTAACTCTTATCACTGAAAAAAGGTTTGAGCTCTCATTTACGAGCCCATGCAGTCTCGAAAAATTGAGCCCAGTCCCTAAAGCGAATCACACACTACGCAGATACGGTAATATTTTATCTGCGTATAAAAACTTATTTATCTGAAAGCATCACACACTAAACAGATACGATAATATACGAGACGATACATTCACTCGGAATCCTTCACACTGATGCCGATACGGCAGATTTTATCTGCAGATATATTTGTATACGCAGATAATAATCTCACCATCTGTCGGTATATGTCGGTGCTCACAGATACTGTACGATAAAATATAAATTATCTGACCTGTGTGTGTTGGTTCATATGATTTATATAGAGAGCGATATTGAAAGATATCTGCTCAGATACAGATATCTTACCGTATCTGCGTAGTGTGTGATTAGCTTAAAATAGGTCATAAAGAACTCGAGTCCTGGCCAACACTAACTACGACCCGTCTCTTGTGTCGTGAAAGTCAACTAACGGACTGAAGGTTTTGCATACATCCAACAGCATAAACCGGCGATGCGCTGGCACTGACACCATGAACACATTGTGCCGTTGTTACTTGATGAAACGTGGACTGTGGCAGGCAGTGCACTGCTCTTGCAGTCCTCATTGCCTGTCTCTGACTTACCCTTTGGGGATCATATAGTCGTGTGTGTGTAGTCGAGGTAGTTTCCGGTAGACCAGTTTAAGGCGATATTCGCTTGCGTTCCGTTCCGACCGCGCGTACGTACGGTAGCGTGCGAGTAGATACTGATAGCAATGCAAGCGAATATCGCTGGTCGACCACTTGACCGGCAACTTCCACGACTGTGTCATTATTTCTTTATTCAGTAAATTTAAAATTAGCATTCTGAATCGTCTAAACTTAATTTTACTACTGTGGATGGGTATCTGGGCAAAACACCCATTCAGGACGTCTTTTAGCTGTGGAGAAGAACGGGCGCAAGAAACTCCACAGCTTTATAATAATATAGAAGTTACGACATTTACAAAACAAAAAGTCGTTACCAAATTATACGACCAACAATAATAAAAAAATATATATTATAAACAGTTTTACTCGGGCACTATGAACACATTAGAATTAGAACAATATATATGAGAAACTAGAAGAATGTAAATTCCATATGCATTTTTGTCATTGATGTAGTCACTTACAGATGTAATAGCTCTTTTCTAAAAGTCTGCCCCTAACATGTGTCTTAAATTTGTCAAAGGGCAAAATTATAAAATCGTTCAGCATTTTATTGTAATACGCGACACCTTGTTCCATGAATGATTCATAAACTTTCTTAAGTCGAAATTTAGGAATTACAAGTTTATACGTTTGTATGTGCCCCTCAGGTTGAGAACGTCAACTTCCTAAAATGACAAGTTCCGAAAACGACAACTTCCTAAAACGTCTATTCCAAAATAATAAATATCCGAAAATTACAAATTCCGAAAATGACAAATTCCGAAAATGACAACTTACTAATAAGGAAGGGTACTTAATATCGGGTGTGAATTTCGACCCTCAGTTGTGAAATGCAAATTTATACGTATTAGACCGTAGAGTATGGTCATAAGTTTTCCGTAGTAGCTAGTAATATTTGACTGGATGTTTGTGTTGTAACTTTGAATTACTTACTTTGTTTTTCATAGTGTTTGTAATAATGACAAATGTTGTCGTTTTTGGAAGTAGTCATTCTAAATTGTTGTCATTTTAGAAAGTGGTCGTTTTCGGAATCTGTCATTTTAGGAAGTTGTCGTTTTCGGAACTTGTCATTTTATGAAAGTTGTCATTTTAGAAAGTTGTCGTTTTAGGAAGTTGACGTTCTCAGCCTGAGGGGTATGTGCATTGCGATTGCGTTCAGATCCTGTGCGCGGGCGTGGGCGTCGGCAGCGGCGCGCACATCTCTGTGTGCTACTCGGACCCGCTGTGGGGCACGGAGGCGCGCCGCCACCACCTGGCCGACTCCAAGTTCTTCGAGTGCTGCTGCCAGCGCTGCGCCGACGTCACCGAGCACGGCACTAACTACAGCGCGGTGAAATGCAAGAAAAAGTACGTTTTCATATAAAATGCAATATTATCACTTTTACGTGGAGGACTCGCCCAAACGTCTTCTCACTTCAAGTATGTATCAATAACATTTCATTTTATAACCCAACTAGCGGCCGCTCGCGGTTTCAGCCGCGTGGTTCCCGTTCCCGTGGGAATATCTGGATAAAAAGCATCCTATGTGTTAATCCAGGTTATAAACTATCTGTATGCCGAATTTTATCCAAATCCATTCAGTAGTTTTTACGTGAAAGAGTAACAAACATACACACTCACAAAATTTCGCCTTTAAAATATTAGTGTGATGTGATTAGTGTGATAGTGTGATGTGATAACTCGCATGTGCAATAGTACAATGTTTGGTAAATGCTTGCGAGATATATTTACCTATAGCTGATTTTAATCTAAATGTTATCATGTGCAAAGTTTTGTTTATTGGTTTTTGGTTAGGTTTTTTTTGTTTTGTTAAAGTTAATAATTTCAAAGCCAATGTTATCAGTTGCTGCTTATACCACGATTAGGACACATAATTTGGTTTACCGTGTAGTACTTATTTAGTCTTAATTATTTATTGTACTTAGCTTGTTTTGGCTGTATACTGTTTTGTGTCTTTATTAAATAAACTATAAATAAAAAAGAAAAAAAATCATGTAAAAACTATAAGTACAGCCTGTATACTGTCCCACTGCTGGGCAAAGGCCTCCCTCATAGAAATGAAGTCATCTCTACTATTGATGGGCATTGGCTTAATCACCACGCTTGCCAAATGCGGCTTGGTGATCATAAACCCGGGGTCTGCATAGAAAAAACTGAAAACACACTTTGTCTGAGCTGGGAATTGAACCCGGGACATCTAAGTATCGAGCCGAACGCTTGACCAATCGGCCATCGAGGCGTTAAAAATGTAACTATAAAAATAAAAACAAAAAAAGTGTAGGTAATATTTATTTATTTATTAATAGGAAAACCAACAGCTACGTTACAATGTAGGAACTTATAGATAGAATCAGAAAGCCATTTACAGATCCTCACAGATAAAAATAGAGTAGCTTAAACTGTGATACAATCTCGCAAGAAACTCAGTCAAATAGGTAATAAAAGTATAACTGCTCTATAATTATTCTATTAACAATAAACTTTCAGGGACTGCAAAGGCTACCTCCTTCCGGAGACCTTCATCCTGCCGATATTGCAAAAGACTACGAATCCAAACCCTGAGACAAGGAACTTGGACGACAAGTTCTGGATATGCAGCAGCTGCAAAGACTCGGTCTCCGACGCCATCATTCAACAACTGCTTCAGGACATCGGCAGGGAGCTCAGTGTGATGCCAAAGGGTGACCCGGATGCCTGCGAAAGGTACTTGCCTTAATTTTTTCCTTACCCCTACCAAAGAATACCTTGCTGAATATTAGTCGACATTAACTATGATAAATTGACGACTGTCTTTTCTTCTTTTGTTTACCTCTACAATTTTGAATTTGGATTTTATCCCATTTAGCAACATACTTTCTTTTACTACCTATTGTCTAGTAAAGTTTTTGTGGTCTCTAAATACTGTTCAATCTTAATTTCTTCAAGCTAAATTAATATGTAAAATAAACACAAGTAAATTCGTATTGCGTTTACTACATTTATTAATAAAGGTGCCTATTTTTGTATCGTAGCTATGTTATACACGTTTATCCCAATCTGATTACAGATAAAACTAACATCTAACAGCATAGAGCGGCGATGGGCTCACTTCCTGTCACACTGAGCACATATGCAGTCGCTGTTTAGTAAAAAGTGGACTATGGCAGAGGACTGCTTTTGCGGTCCCTATTGCCTATAGTCTCTGACTAACTCTTCGGGGATAATAGCCGTGATTATATGTATGTATGTATGATTACAGATTTATCAACCACTGCAGCAGCTACCTGCACCCGAACCACTACTACATGACGGACGTGAGCCTGGCGCTGGCGCAGATGGTGGGCCAGGAGCACGAGCTGGGCTTGGCGGCCGTCACCGACGACCGGCTGCTGCTCAAGACACAGCTCTGCAGGAAGATCGCGGACTTACTGGAGACTTTGGCTCCAGGTATTAGAATTGCGCAGATTACTTGGCATACTGATCAGAAGTTTTCAGCTTCTGTCAGAGACACTGCTCTGCAGGAAGATCGTGGAATTGCTGGAGACTTTGGCTCCAGGTATGAGAATTGCGCAGATTAGTATTTGACATACTGGTCTGGAGTTCGCAACTTCTGCTTAAGACGCAGCTCTGCAAGAAGATCGTGATTTACTGGAGACGATAGTCCCAGGTATTAGAATTGCGCAGATTAATTAGGCATACTGGCCAGGAGTACGCAGCTCAGCTCGTGTCATGGCATGACACAATTGACGAGCTGACAAACTGACGAGCATGTATGAAGATTGTTATGAGAGTCACTGAAACACGCGTGTCCGTGTGTAATAATAATAATTCTGTTTTGTCGCATTTGTTGTACATGGAGGACCTCAAGTTGTCCGCACCAAACCGCCAATACTTGGTGAAACTGCTGAAAATTACTGAGACTTTCAGCAGTGCCAACAAAATGGAGTTTGGTGTGGATAAGTGTGCGCTTATGCATGTACAGCGTGGGAGAGTAGTAAATTCAACCAATTTACAACTCCCCGAAACGATAAACTTCAGATCTCTCTCTGAAGTTGAATCATATAAATATCTTGGTATGTCACAGTCTTTGGGTGTTGAGGACGGGGACATAAAACAGTCATTACGGGAGCAATTCTTTTGCCGCCTTAGAAAAGTACTTAACAGTCTTTTATCGGGTGGCAATAAGACGCGTGCTTTTAATGGCTGGGTTATGCCCATGTGCCATATGCCATATGCCCCTGCTCACATACTCCTTTGGCATACTAAGATGGACTCAGACCGAATTAGACGCCTTGGATAAAAGGGTCCGTCAAATACTCACGACTTTCAGAATGCTACATCTGCCCTCATCTGTAATGAGGCTGTACATTCCGCGGAGAGGTGGGGGTCGCGGCTTTTTAAATGCCAAGGACCTACATAACCCTCTCCTTACATCACTAAGTTTATTTGTACTGTCACACCTCGAGACCAACCGTTAGGTTATGCAAGAAGTGCCAGACGTCCCTGCGCCAGTAGAACACTCGCGCAGGAGACCATCTGCGTTAGGTCTTGACGCCAAATCAGTGCCCGCCGCAGCGCGCTCTTCATTCGGTACTCATAAGACTAGTGTCTCGGGAGAGTATCCCCGTGAACACGTGTAGTTCACTGCCTATTGTCCAGATAGGTAGCCGGAGCTGTCGAGCTCGCTCACTTCTCGTTGCACGAAGGGCACAACTCGCAGTTGCCACTGCTAGGGTCGTCGACTCCCAAGTGTCCACCTTGGTAGCGGAGTAGTAAGCACACTCACTTCTCGGAACCCATCCAGGCGCCTAGCCAGTTCCCACGTCCTACGCGGCTGGCTGGACCGGAGGCTACGGCATCTAGGAGGCCGCCTCTACTAGTTATCCAGACTAGTACCGGAGATGTCAACACCTCCGGTACTAGTCTGGATGTCCAATGAGAACCACCGGACAAAGCTGCCAACTATAAGGGAAACTCACGCTCCCCTCAGGACTTTTCGCTTCTGGCCCCTCAGAGACCGCTACTAGGCCCCGCTCGCTGTGCACGAGTTTGGAAGTCCTGGCACACAATACCAGGACAGACGAACATACCCAAGCTCTACAGCTAACCACGAGCCACTACGAGTCCAACCCACGTCCGGATCCCGCCGGAGGCGCCGGTTAAGGCACAACCAGCGGGGGGCTTGAACCGGAACCCCGTAGTACCCCTGAAAACACAACCGGACCCGTAGTTCCAGTTTGATACCCTATCTATTGAGGTCGGTAGATAGGGAGCCTATATAACCGTGAGGTGTGCAGTCTCAGGGATTATTTCCTTAACAGTGAGCGCGGGATGCATTTGGATGTCGTAGCGGTTGATAGACACAGTGGTGCTAAGCACTCTTGATCGCAAGGACATATGGAAGAGCAAGGTGCTGCATGGGCGCTACTATCGGGCTCTAACTGAGGCTTATGTAGTGCCTGCCTCGGTGAACTTGCTAAGTTTCGGCGACCTCTTTAGGGAAACCGAAGGTTTTGTCTGTGCCCTTGAAGATGAAGTTATCAAGACGAATAACTTTCGGAAATATTATTATGAGGGACGGTACGGTCGACATCTGTCGGGCATACCGCCAACCAGGAGAATCACTTCGACATATTATTTCCGGTTGTTCTCATCTTGCTAACGTAGAGTATTTGCACAGACACAACCAAGTAACCAGAATAATTCACCAGCAACTTGGATGTGGCCTTGTTGAATCAGAGGTGCCGTACTATAAGTACACACCTGTATCGATAGACGTTTCGGCAAAGGGTCTTTTAACCAAGAGCCTCAATCAACACCTGAGGCTCTCGCTGAAAGGTTGGGTCACGTGCCTATCGGACTGCGTCGGAGGCTCGATGGAGCGCCGGCGCACTACGACCGCAACGTCCGCGCGCATCCCACAGGGATCTATGAAGATCGTTGGATTATTGGTCGCGGTGGACCAATCGCATGGCCAGCACGCTCACCGGACTCGCTGCCGCTGGACTTGGTCTTTCTTTAATTTAAGACTATGTTGTTAAAAAAATTGATCCTTAAGAATGACTCTTTCGGTTGGTATCATAAAATACAGGATGTTTTTTTTTCATATTTCTCCGGTTCGATTCCCAAAGCCGGTGATTTTTCAAAAATCTTTAAATGCAGTTTTAATTATTTTTGAAAAAAAAAAGGATTCTTTCCTTTCAGTAAAATTTGTTATCATCAATATTAAGGGTTCTTTTCTTCCAACCACGGTCTTTTTTTCCACCCTGTATAATATGTGATATATGTTTTTAAGTTCTATGTTTTTTGTTTGTTAACAGCGGAGACTCGAATCCGCGGCTCGGTGCTATTCGAGCTCCACGCCGCTGTGGCGGAGACCGGCCGGAGGAGGTCCCTCACCGAAGGGCCCATGGTCATGCTCGGATACATCACGGTAAGGGTTGATGGTGTTTACAGGCCGATGAATCATATAGGCCGATTGATGATTCATCAGCCTAGGTACTGCTATGCAGTAGCCTTCTTACGTGGACAATATCACATGGGGAGACTGGACCATATCAAACCACGCTGGCTTAGGTCAATGCGGGTTGGTGGGCAAGTTTCAGATCGATCAAATTCAATCAAGTGTCTGGAATCTAGATTATTTTCTAATTTTTACTAAGGTTATGAACAAGTCTAAGATATAACATTTTAAACTTTCATGGTCACTACAATTAATATTATGAAAAAACGGGATTTTTACCATGTTTGAGTTATGGTAAGTCTAACTGCCGTACTCAGAGACGTCAATTAAGTTTTAATGACAATTAAGTCTCTTGCTGTCACTTTCTTATGTATAGTACTAAATAGAGAAGGAAAGACATTTAATTGTCATTAAAACTAAATTGGCGTCTCTGAGTACGGCAGTAAGACATTTTTCTAACGTAAAAATGGCTAAGTACAAACTCAGCTCGATAGCGCAGCCGCTAAGGCATTCTGTTAGCGATCTTAAAAACAAAACAAGCTCCTCCGTGCATTGGAAGGCACGTTAAGCCTTTCCTGTTGTTACCGTAAGATGACAGAGTGGGTTATGGTAATTTCTCCTTGTGCTGTTGTCCAGTTGGCATTTCAACCAAATGGCATGTGCCCAAAAATGGAAGGTTTATGATGATGATGATGTTTATACTTAAATTGACAACTGTACCTAAGTACCTTTTTTTACGGGTAACGGGTAAGCGCTTGGCCTTCATCTAACCTGATGGTAAGTGACGATAAGGCCGAAGGTGGAAGCGCGCTTAAGGACTTTTTGTGCATGGCGCACAAATATTCTGTGACGCCTCCGTGCGTCAGCCGCCACCCATTAAAGTGAAGCCCTTGCGCGTCTTCAGCCATGAGTGAACTTATTTTGCTTTTTGTTATGATTTTGGCTTGTTTACACGTGATTACATTCAGTCGGCATCGGATATCAAACGTAAATTGTTCGCTATTTCATTTAGTACGTTGTAAAGTGACTTATCCACGCGATTTTGCTGGATGGCTGGTAAGTGATTTATTTGGATCAGTGGTTGTAAACCTTTTGTGTATTTTTAGTAGGGGTTTACAAAAGGGTGTGAAAGGAGTACCTTTATTTAGGTCTTATACCGTAGTGTTGCGATTCTTCGAATAAGCGTGAGTATTGAATAATCGCTTGAAAATGCGAACAAATCAAACTTACTAATAAAGAGCAGTTTTCAATCCAGCCGTTTTTTTAATAGTAGAATGATACACAAGTTGCTAAAATGACATATTAAAACGAGGTACCTATTTTAACTCCCGAGCTTAATTCGATTGCGAGAAAATAAAATTAGCCAATACAATATTTAAAATAAACGATGTACGACCACTGAAGCTGGTAGTACTTATGCAGGGTGTTGAATGAAAGTGGACTGTATTACATAGACTGATTATTGTATCTAATTTAAATATAACTACAAGATTAGCCCGACAATGAATTGCTCGTGAGTGCGCGGCCGTGGATGTATGGAAGTGTCCCGCGCGCGGACTCGGCGCCGTTGTGTATATCCGTCTTCCTCGTCCCGCGCGCGCTCCCGCAGATCGCGGCGCCCCCGTGCGCCCAGTGTTGCCATAGCTATACTCCCCGCCTTGAAGTATTATCTTCAACATTTGGAGGCAAGGGACAGATGGTGTTGTAGGCGCGACGTATGACGTCTCTCTTCGTTTTGATGTCGGCGACTCTGGCTACGCCGTCTGTTCCCGGCAAGACGCGAACAATCCGGCCAAGCGGCCACATCAGTGGAGGCGCTGTCTTGTCCTTGATCAGGACTAGCGACCCCTCCTGTAGCTCTCCCCGCGACGTGTGCCATCTTGTCTTCTTCTGGAGCCATAAAACATATTCATGGTTAAAGCGTGACCAGAAATGTTGCTTCAGCGCTTCAATGCGTTGAAATCTTTGAAGTGAAGTCACGCGTTTGTCGATAAATTGCGGACAAGGCAAGGAAACGATTGATCGTCCAATAAGGAAGTGAGCGGGAGTAAGACAGGACAGATCGGAAGGGTCATCAGATAGTGGGGTTATGGGACGAGAATTTAAGATAGCTTCTATCTGTATCAAAAGAGTAGCCATTTCCTCAAAATCTAAATGGGTCAATTTTAAAACACGACGAAGATGATGTTTGACAGATTTAACTGCTGACTCCCAAAGACCACCGAAGTGAGGAGTGTATGCGGGAATAAAAGAAAATTTGATACCTTGGTCTACGAGATCTGAAGAAAGTGAAGGTTCCCTGAGCAGCTTTGACAACTCGTTAAAGGTCCCTACAAAGGTTGTACCATTGTCTGAAAACACGTTCTGCGGCTTCCCCCGGCGTGCTATGAACCTGTTTAGAGCTGCAATAAAGGCTTCTTTAGTCAGGTCCGAGACAAGCTCCAGATGCAACGCCTTGGTGGCTAAACACACAAAGACACAAATATAACTTTTTATTAGTTTACAACCCCTTCCCTTACGATCCGCTATCAGCATTGGCCCAGCATAGTCAACTCCAGTTTCGAGGAAAGGATATTCTAAATGGACTCTGTTGGTAGGTAAGTTGCCCATCACTGGCTGGATAGTTTCTCCTTTCAAACGACAGCACTTAACACATGAACGTACTGTACGCTTTGCAAGCCTAGTCCCTCCTAATGGCCAATAATTATGCCTCGCTGTGGCTAACAACAGTTGAGGACCCGAATGCAGATAGGTTTTGTGTAACGCGCTGAAAATCAGTTGGCACAAACGATGTTTACCACAAAGGAGAATTGGGTGCTTAACGTTATAGTGAGAATCACTAAGCCTGCCACCCACTCTGATGATATTATTAGAATCAAGAAATGGTGACAATGGTAAAAGCCTGTTTTTATGAGGTAATTCATTACTACTGACGAGCAATTGACGCTCCACAGAAAAAGATTCCTGTTGAGAAATTATCACAAGTTTATTAATAGCTACCTTAAGCTCGGAAAGTGATAAGTGTCCTAGAAGTTTATTATTATTTTGTCGACAATTGCTTATAAATCTTAATATGTAAGCTAGTGTCCGTTTTAATTTAGATAGGCTAGATGAATTTTGGATAAGTGTAGATATTAGGTTAGTGTCAGATTTTCTTAAATTAAATTTGGCTGACTCCAATGTACTAGTCACACCTTTACATAGATCAATCGCATCGGTAATGGAGTCTATGCTCGTTAAAAAATCATCTACGTAGAAATCGTGACAGATGGCACGCTTTACCCTAGGGTCAGGTGAATCATGCCCCAGTTGAGACAGACACCTGGTGGCTAAATATGGAGCAGACGCTGTGCCATATGTCACGGTATTAAGGGTGTAAGTCTTAAGAGGGTGAGAAGGGTCGAACCTCCATAGTATACATTGCAGCGTACGTTGTTCTACTTCAATGTTAATTTGTCTGTACATTTTCTCAACGTCCGCCGATACTACAAATTGATGATCACGAAATCGCAATAAAATAGCTATAATTTCATCCTGAATTGTAGGGCCAACACGCTGAATGTCATTAAGAGACCTACCTGACGACGTTTTGGCTGATGCGTCAAATACCACACGTAGTTTAGTGGTAGAACTACTCTCCCTATAGACCCCATGGTGTGGCAAATAGCAATACCTAATCTTTGGATTAGGTGCGACTTCAGTCGTATGACCTAGATCTATGTACTCTCGCATGAATTGTGTATAAAGTTGTTTCATGTGAGAGTCCTTTTCTAAACGATGCTCAAGGGAAAGATACCTATGCCTAGCTATGAACAGCGAATCGCCTAGAACGTCGGGTGACTCTTTTAGAGGCATGGAAACTGTGAACCTGCCGTCGTTGTCCCTTTTGGTGGTATCAAGAAAATACTTGTCACAAGCCTGTTCGTCTGGAGTAAATTTATCTTTCGAAGGAATTGTGTCCAATTCCCAAAAACGAGTTAGTTCAGATTGATTGTCCGAATCATTGGCAAATAGACATAAACTACTCATAGGACCCTGCTGGCATATGGCGCCCGAAACCAACCATCCAAACTTAGTTTCAAATAAGACAGGTTTATTTTTACCTAGCTGGATGCGATTTGTGCCAATCACTCTCCAAAAGACGTCCGCACCTACTAAGAGATTGATGGTTGACGGTACGTTGAAAGTTGGATCGGCTAAGACCACCCCAGAAGGTATGTTAAGATTACTTATATCTATATACGTATTAGGTAATAATGCAGTTATTTGTGGAAGAACAAAGCAGTCAATGTCCGTCCGATAGCCTCCATTATAAGACTCCAATGTAAGAGAGCAAGACTGAGAACTATTAGACGTTTGACTGTTTATGCCCGTTACCCTTGAACATGTTTGATGAGTCGTAAGATTAAGCCGGGTACAGAGATCGTGAGTCACAAAGTTACTCGTACTGCCATTGTCCAGCAAGATTCTAGCTGGATGTGGGTTCCCACACTTGTCAATCACCTTTACCAGAGCTGTCGACAGCAAAACATTGTTTTTATTAGTATCTATTGTATTATCGGCTGAAAGTACAATGCTGTCATGTAGGATAGGCTGTTGAGCTGATTCTATATGCAAAAGAGTATTATGCTTATTGTTACAATACTTGCAATGGGTCAACTTGCAACGAGATTCGTGATGGCCCAGTCTAAGGCAATTTTGACAAACTTTAAATTCTTTAACTCTTTGTATGCGTGTCTCAACCGGTAGCTTACGAAATAAGTCACATGAGTACAACTGGTGATCCTTATGGCACAATGGACAAGTTTGTGATTTGGCTTTGCCAGTTGAAACAATAAAACTTTTAGGCCTTTGAATAGCTGACGAATTATTATTAAAATTAAATTTGTTACCTTTAGCCTCCTCCAATGTCTCCAGAAGGTCAGCCCGGTTTGTTAAAAAGGTTAAAAAGGTATCTAAAGTAGGCGGGTCACTACGATTATTGCGGTACTCCTCCCATTCCCTATTTGTTGTGCCATCCAATTTTGTAGCCATCATGTAAATGATCAATGTGTCCCAATGTTCTGTGGGTTGATCTAAGGTAGACAAAGCTCTTAAATTTCTATTCGTAGTGTCTACAATGTATCGCAAGGCTTTGCTCGATTCCTTTAGGATGGAATTGACATTAAAGAGCGATTGAACGTGATTATTTACAAGCAAGCGTTTGTTGTCGTATCGCTTGCACAACAACTCCCAAGCAGAGACATAATTATTGGCCTTAAAGTCTAAGCTTTTGATGACTAAGGCAGCACTGCCTTGCAAACAAGCACGAAGATAGTGGTATTTATTTATGGCATCAATGCTGTTGTTTGAGTGCACTATGGAAATAAAAGTATCGCGAAACTCAAGCCACTGCTGATAATCACCGCTAAAGGAAGGCAATTCTATTTTAGGTAGTCTTACGAAATTATTTTGTCTTTTTGTGTTTGCATCGTGAAAGCTTACCTCGGAACCATTAGACTCGCTCGGAGAAGCCGCAGAGGACGTGTCGCACAGCGCTTTCGCGATGCCAACCGCGGCGTAGTATTGGTTTTCGACCGCTTCCCGCTCCAAATATCTGGCATCAGGATCATCGGAAAGCTCCTCTATCTCCCCCTGAAGTGCATCAAAATCCAAAAATAAGGCTTCTATCTTGTCTAGACGAGTTTTAAGTTCATTTAAAAGTGGAGGATTAGCAGTAACAGTGCTTTCTTTTATAAGATTAACGTGATTAGAAAAACTTGTAAGCTTGCTCTTAAATGTGCCTCTCTTTTTAATTAATTGGGAAATCTTTGCATCAGCCATTTTAAATAGATTTAAATGTATGTATTTAGTTTTAAGAAAAAATGTAAATATGGCAATAAAATATATATCAAGCAATAGATGTGGTTTAAACTGTTAGAATATTTATAACTGATAAAATAAATTGAAGCAAAAAAAAACAAATCAAAATATCAAATGTGTACGTACACAAATGTTATTAAAACAGACCTTTATTAAGGCTGTATGATACCAATTTCTTTACCTGTCTGCTCTCGAAAAGTCTATGGTTGTCTTGTCTACTGTCTATGTAAATAATTATTATGCAAGAACGTAATTGTGGCTCAAACTAAAAGTGAATTAATGTTAAATTAGTTGAAATTGTCAAAAGTTTAAGTTGTTTACAAAATCAGAAATATGTATTTTACTATGTACTTTTGTCTCAGTATGAATCAATAGTAAAAAATTCAAAATTTAAATTATTGTCGTTATCGTAGGTAGCAAGTAATGTGTCGTACAATTCCAAAATTAAATTCAGTTGGTGCAATAAAAGACGCTAATTAGTGATTATTCCTTTTTTCAGTAAGATAAACAAAACGCTCAACTTTGCAATGCCTCTGCAGCGGCTGCTTCGTCGGCTCGCACTCCCAAAAGGTCATGCAGTGTCCGACCTAGAAACACAAAAAAGGCAAAAATAAGAATAATGCACTATTATTTTCAAAATAAGCAGTTAGCTAGTGACTAACTAAGCAATAGCAACGAAAGCACAGCCAATACTACCTACTTTCTATCTAAAATTACTTAGATTTCTATGCGTTTAACTTATTCTATAATATTGACTTTTTTTACTAAAAGCACTGTAAATGCAACTAAATAACTAACAAAATAAACAAACTACTTCTATAGCTACTGGTTTTATTTACTATGCAAAGCTACAATAAATACGTTACAAACGTTACAATTTACGAATATTGTAACGGCTTTTTATGAAAATTTGATTCTGATTCTGCTAACTACAACTACTGATACAGATGAATGACTATGAAGATGGAAATGATGATGATGAAGATAAATTAATGATTTGAAGATGACTGGAAGAATGGAAGATAAATAGGAAATTGGAACAATCTCACGGTTTTGATGCTATGTCGCAACTTATCCTCTCTTCTTTTTTCTTCTTGACACTTCTTGGGACAGCTGCGCTGAAGACACGATCTTGATTCTGGCCGGAAGACTATTCTTGCTTGCAGACGAAGTATGTAACCGTTACGCGAAGCGATGATTCAAACAGCTGTTCGACAACTTCTAGTCCCGTTACTTCTGCTTGCTCGATGTCAAATTAAACGGCGATAAAAGGACCATATGAAGCTGGTAGTACTTATGCAGGGTGTTGAATGAAAGTGGACTGTATTACATAGACTGATTATTGTATCTAATTTAAATATAACTACAAGATTAGCCCGACAATGAATTGCTCGTGAGTGCGCGGCCGTGGATGTATGGAAGTGTCCCGCGCGCGGACTCGGCGCCGTTGTGTATATCCGTCTTCCTCGTCCCGCGCGCGCTCCCGCAGATCGCGGCGCCCCCGTGCGCCCAGTGTTGCCATAGCTAACCACTCTGGGTTTGTTTATTCGGTTAATTTTCAAACCTGGTCAGCAACGAGTACATAGAGACCGTCTTATTAAGGTTTGGCTCTACCCAAACCTTAAAAAAACCGGTTTCTTGAAATATCAAAAAAAATGGGTTTTGAATCAATTAAACGGGTTGTAGAGGTTTTTTCTTCTTTTTATAAGTACCAACGTGAGCGCGCGAGTGGCAAAGCGAATAGCGACCTTCTATACGTAGACATAAGCTCGCTATTTGCCTGAAATACCGCTCTCGCAAAGCGAGCGTGCGAGTTTTAAATCGACTAGCGAGCTTAGGTCTACACATAGAACGTCGCTATTAGCCTAATCGCCTCGCCAGCAGTAGGTACATTTCGCAGCTTTGGATTAAACCGGTTTAATTAGGTTTTTGAAGCGCTCTCATTAAAATACATTGGAAGCGGTTTTTGTAAAAACTTTAATCAATATCCTCTATTAACCGGGATTTTTTTAAACCGGTTCAAGCCCTGCCGTCACTAATTCAATTTATAATTAGAAAATATTAATAAAGAAAGATGGCGAGCCAGTTTAAACTTTTACATCGTTGTTCCATAATAAGTCTTAACGCGTCAAAAACGCGTGCTGTATAATCGCGTTTATCGTACGACATAGTTATCTTAGAAAATCGCGTAGCGAATTATCAATGCCATCAAGCAAATCCTCCATATAATGAAAGTTCTGCTAATTAGAACTCTCTAAAAAGTAATTCTCGAGTTTCAGAGGAATTTTCTTTATGACGTCATGTGGCGTCATACGCCATACACAAAAAAAGTCAAATTTGGGAACAAAAGGCTTGCAACCACTGAAGTTTTTAAACTGGCACTATCACCTAAAACGATTAATACAAGCATGATCTACGTGTCAAATAATGTAAGTTCTGTTAATTAGAACTCTCTAAGTAGTCATTCTACAGAATTTCAGAGGAATTATTTATGACGCCATTTGGCGTCAAACGCCATACGTAAAAGATATCAATGACGCTCCATGGCGTCATCCGCAATAAATCGGTTAAGATATTCTAATTTTCCTTTTTAAATCTACGAGGGGGTTCTCTATCTCACTTGCACACTCCAGTAGTCGTAAAAGCGTGGTATTATTATTAAGTTATTGTCTTTTATTGTAGAACTACAATAAAAGACAATCAGCCACCGTCAAACACCGAAACACTTCGAGCATTTATGAATGCTCTAAGCCGAAATAGCACCCACCAGCAGTGCTGCCAACTCAATTTTTAAAGAGATCTAGATCACTTACGAAAAAGAGCTAGAAAAGACACATACATTTTCGGGCAAAAAAGAGCTAAAATAAAAGAACGTTTAAAAATAAAATTAAAATTATTGATAAAGAAAAACCGTAACATGATATTTTTTTTCTTGTTTAATTAAGAGGGTTTACGCATTTCGGTTTGCCATACAAACTTCTAAGTCGAAATTTTTAAAAACCAATAAGCCAATTTTGATGAAACTGTGCATGCTAAAGTAAAACACAGGGATCTAAATAGTTTGTAGAAAATATTTTCAAAAAACATTTATTTAGCTGAGTTATTGTGATTTAAAGTCCACTATAGAAAGTTTAAAATCGCAATAACTCAGTTAAATAAACGTTTTTTGAAAATGTTTTCAACTAACTATTTAGATCTCTGTGTTTTACTTTAGCATGCAAAGTTTCATGGAAATTGGCTTATCGGTTTTTAAAAATTTCGTTTAGGAAGTTTGTATGGAAAACCGAACTGCGTAAACCCTCTTAATGAGATATGAAAGGAGACCGGCGAAATTGGGCCTAACTATTACAAGAATCAGACTTTAATTAAAATTCATAGTGTAATTTTTGATAACTAGTGGAATAAAAAACATCTAACAATTCTATGGAAATCAATTTATTGTAAGTAATTATAATAACTAAATGTTTGACTACCTGTTTATTTACCAAGGAGGAATATCTATATAATATCTGTTGTTTCGATTAGAACGAATTGATAATTGTATTTTTATTTAATTTAGTAAGTATTGACTTATTCATTGATATATCACTTAAAATATAATAAAGTGATTTATCGATTTAGGTACGCTATGTATTTATACGGACTTTGACAATAACTGCCATTACGAACAACTCGCGCCTACACAACGGACATTGATTACCTGCTCGTTTGACTCACCACTGCTAGAATACTGTCTGAGTATTGACAGTGGTGAGACACTGACCATTGCCTTCGATTGTACTTCTTCTAAAGATAAACCGCATGAACTGTGGAATTCGTTTTACGCGTAACATTGCTTTCGATTTGCATTTGATGCAAGACTTTAAGCAATACTGTTATTATACAGTGAATACTCTTACGGTTAGTGCATATATGTATACATTTCATTATACAATTTAACCTGTTACATACCAATTATACAATTTAAATAGGAAGTAAAAAGTATAAGCTAAGTATTTGTTTAATGTACGTAAACAAACCTCACTTGGAGTTACTTAACTCTCAATATCTGTGCTATCCCGTAGAACAGTTTTATATTTGGTATATTCTGGGAATCGCTGGTTTTGATCTACAAAACCGCATATAAATCATCAGTGTAACGGTCAAGGCCCAAGTTTCTTAAGGAACTTTGCCGATCTCGTCGTCAGAACTATCGAAATTGTTTGTCAAATTCACTACTTCTAATCTTCAAACTCAGGACCTGAGTTTTCCTCATCATAAGTAGCCGTGGTACCAATTTTTATAAGGAATTTTTTTGGCACTTCATATTTGTGGCAGCATTTTTTTGCAGCAATGAATGATCGAACGAAGCGAAGTACTTAAATGAAACGAACGAAATAAAACTTTACGGGGATTCCCCGTAGTTCAAGTAATAGACTAAATAATATGCATGAAATTCGGAAACACATAGCCTTAATCTATTTTTTTGTGTCTTGTATTTAAGTTAACATTGAATTTTTAATAAAGTATGGTTTACAGCTTTGCCTAGGCTTAATATTGCTAAGTTTTCGTATGCATTTTTTCTGCATTATGAGCAGGACGCCTGCACTATGGCCCCATAGTACCACGCCATAGCAGAGCCATGAGTATACATAAGAATAATACACCGATAGTGCCGTTTTAAAATCTGCATTCCTTTTTAATATACCCAGTGCGCGTAAACAAAAATTGCAAAATTTTAGATAATTTTTTTTTAATGTGACCCTTCCAGTTTAAATTTAAATCAATTGTAGTAATAATAAATTCTTTAACAACCATTTTTTTTTCTTTTTCTATTTCTATGTATAAGTTAAGGGGCTGTTTTGATAAGGTTTAAATCACATAATGTTAGTTTTTTAAATATTTATTGGAAGGTTTATGGGCATATTTCAAAAGCCATGACAAAATTGAATGTAACGTATTTGTTAATTGGGTTTGGCAATTCAGACTATTTGGAGTTTTAATGAGTACGGAGACATCGTCTGCGAACAAAATGCATTTATTATCTAATGTTTTTGGAAGGTCATTAAGACACACTCCCTTGTGGAATGGAACTATTTATTGTTTTTAATTTCAAACTAATATTTTTTATTGTATTTGTTTCTTCATCATGATATTTTTTGTCGGTGTATTGCTTTCGATTACTTAAAAATGATTTTAGCCACATATATGCATTTCCACGGATCCCTGATTGGTATATTTCAAAAGCATATCATGCGAAACTAAACAGTTTAGTATTTTTTGTTTTCAAAATACATTCTTTATCTTTTTAGTTATTTTTTCCTCCTATCGTTGTTAGTTTCACTACTCACCGCTAGATAGCAGTATACTAAAGTGTACAATTTCTGCATCGCGCAAGCACCAATTTTAAGAAATCGACGTCATTCTGCCAAAACCAGTTAAATGCACAATAATGCAACTTGAGATAAATCAATTTGAAAGTTTACTGTAGATTATTTTGTTAAATGCTAGCTTTCATTAAAAAAATATATATTTTTTCCGATGCATTATTTATTCTTCTGTAGAAGTCAAGACTAAGTTGATTCGATTATTCTTATAGAAATGGATTAAAATAAAAAAATATCTGCGAGAGGAGTGTATTTAATCTCTTTTAACTGGCAATTATCAAAAACAGTTATTTGATAAATTTGAACCTTCTACCAATTTGTAATAATGCATAGAAGCAGATATTCATTTTACCATTATACATTATGTAAAAAATGTTGTGTCTTTTAAATGTTATCAGAAGAACAGAAAAAAAGAGTAAGTCATAATTTTAGTCAGTTTTGCCTGACGAAAAAATTAAGGATTTGTCATTTATTCTTTTTATACTCATACATTTACATTACATTTTATATACATTTTTCTGAACACGTTAATATCCGAAACTATTGAACGGATTTGTATGAAATTCGGTAAGTAGATAGATAATGCAAAAGATTAACGTGTTCACGCTAACGCCTTCACCATCGGCGGAGCAATGTTTTCGTTTGGCTAACGACGTCTGTTGACAGCGCGGCAGGATACTTTTGGTTTTAATATTTTAGATACCGTCTCAAAAATTGTTAATTTTTCTCTATTCAAAATTCATACACGAACGTTTATCACTCCGTTGTTAAATTCACTAAATCAACATAAAATCACATAATTCAAGATATCTGAGTTTTATTTAAATATAAGGCTCCATTGTGTTCACGACGAAACATAAATTGGCGACCGTGACAGGACTGCATTATTGGAAAACTGGAAGAATTCATCTGATCAGCCGCCGCCGTTAGAAACATTAACTGTACAACCAGAAGTTACCAAGGAAGACGGTTTCTACGTACGAGGCTAGCTGGTCTATGCATACTCCACTAACGAGCCATATCGCAGACCGTAAATAGTTTGCAAGAGAAGAAGGGTGATATCTAAAACACCGCCGAGCAGTGACGCAGCAAAAGCATCGCCTCGCAGCACAGTTTAACAGATAAGTGCCCTGTATATACCTTCCATTCAACCTAAAGCCTTTAATCCAGTCCTAATTCCATTTATTTTCATTACAGTCTTCTATTTGTGCGCAAAACATTATTTTACAGTTGAAGAATAAAACCGTTAACCTTTGAATCAATGTTATAGGTAGTCATTTTTCATTACAAACATACTCGTATCTCCGCGCCAGTGCTATATTGTTTATTAATGTAATTTGTCGAACGTTGCAGTTTCGCTGCCGTGTGAGTTGACCTTGAAGCCGCTTCGATCCCGAGACGCCGCGTCGCCGCCCGGCGCGCTCGGCCCGTCCAGCTGATTCTATACAATAACAACCGGTTTCCTATCTGCCTGCGCTGGAGGAGCGTGAGATTAAAACTTGCATTAATTTTAATTTTGAGCCTTCTTAGTAGGTTGTTTAGCGGTTTTTTTATCGTTTACTAAGTACCTGCTGTAAACAAATTATTTAAAACTTAAACGATTTAACGAATAAAAACGATTTAGTTCCTAATTGTTGCAAAGGTTTTTATAAGCTTTAAAATGTCTGAGTCATACAAAGATTTAAATGTAAAACGCAGTTCGGTTAAAGGGCAGATCACTAAATTTAAAAATTATTTAGACAAAATTGCCGAACAACCTCAACTGACTGCTGTCGAGATTGCTGAACTTGCGTTGAAGGTCAGCAAGTTCGAGAGTTTGTCTGCTAAATATGATGAGCTGCAAACTCGGATGGAGTTACTGAATTCTGAGCAGTTGGAGTCTGAGATTGACGAACGGGAGCGCATTGAGCATGATTTTGTCCAGTACATAGCGAAAACAAAAAACATTTTAGAAGAACAAAATAACTTAAAAACAATTGAACTGGATAAAAAGAGACGTGATTCTTTATTTCACGAAGCCCAGTGCAGTCTCGATCAAAACGATTTTAATGTGAAGTTACCTCAAATTCAAATCGCGAAGTTTGATGGATCATTTTTTCGCTGGTTGGAGTTTCGCGACACCTTTATGAGCTTAATTCACAATAATGAACGCATCTCATCGATTCAGAAATTTCACTATTTGCTTTCTTATCTGGTGGGGGATGCGGCCCGTGTCGTCAGTAATATTGAAGTTTCATCCATCAACTATGCTAGCGCTTGGCAGTTGTTGTATGATAGGTATAACAATAAAAGATTGCTTATAAACTATCATTTAAAATCTTTGTTCAGCATACAGCAACTGACCAAGGATTCGGCTGGCGGTATTCGATATATAGTTGATCACGTCACTAAAAACTTGCGCGCTCTGTCTGGTTTAGGTCAACCAACTGATCACTGGGACACTATTATTATTTTTATGGTAACGTCCAAGCTAGACAATGTTACCCTCATGAAATGGGAAGAACAACGCGGCAGTTTAGGTGACATACCAACACTCAACGAATTTAAATCGTTTTTAGTTGATCGAGCATATGTTCTTGAGACCATGCAACATAGTTCTAGTGATAAGGCTTCTAATTATTCATATAATAATAACAATTCAAATTTTCATAACAAAAATAAACAAAATTTTAATACAAAATCATTTACAGTAACCAATCAAAACAGCAGCGGTTATCTATGTGTCATTTGTGGGCAAGGCCATCGTATATATGATTGCCCTACATTTAAAGGTAAATCTGTTAAAGATAGGTTATCCGATGTTACAAAATATAGGTTATGCTCCAATTGTCTAAGACAGGGCCATTCACTTAGCCAGTGTCGAATGGGCCCTTGTAAAGAGTGTAACAATGTAACCTCCCCCCCTCTTTATAAATTGCTATACCTAAATCTAAACCTAAATCTAATGCCTTTCACACCTATATGCCTAGCTACACACATCATCGCCGCTTTACCTTAACTTAACTTATTATCTAATTCTTAAAACTAATTAACCTAATTTATCTACAATCTAATGGTTGTGTCTGGAGTTTTTGTTTAGTGCGTATTGTTTGTATGATGATGAAACCTTAGCATAGCTTAATTCTATTTGCAGTGAATTTCAGTCAAGCAATGTAATAATAAAATAACTACTATTTTGGCCAGATCGTCTAGTGAACCCTCCGTTGTTAACCGCATTTAAGTAACTCAAGTTCTTTCGTGAAAGTTTAGTAATTGGCTTATCCCTGTGTTAAATTATTTTCTCCTGACCTAATTACCTACCAGTCTATAAATCCTAACATAAATATGTGTAGCCTAGCAATGACTCCGTCTGAACTGTGACCTAAATCCTTCACTGCAGCTGCGGGGAAGATTTGTAACCACTCAAAGGTAATCAGATGATAGCTTAGCTTGTAGGTATTATTATTTATTATCAGTAACATGATACATAAGAAGCCTGGTGCAATTTATGAGCCCCACCGCCGCTCCATAGCGTACTGTACATCTCATGGTTTAATTACAGTTCCGTCACATTGGCTTTAACTTTAATTATTAGCTTGTGCCTTTAATTCTTTAAACTGAGAATTTACATCTCTCCTCAAATTTAATTTCATTTTACATTATGAATTATGTGTTAGCAATTTAAATTCTTATTATTCCACATAAATCAATAGAGTTTATCTCAAGGCTGGCTATCATCCAAATATCCTTCTCACATTAAGAACTTAATTATTCAATGCAATAACTTATATTCAGTTCCGTAAAGGGTGGATAATTTAATCAAACGCCACTTCAGGCGGTGGCTAAAGTAGAATGCTATTAATACAGGTAAAACTACTTTTATTTACTCTTAGTATTTTTTATACAGGTCTTGTAAAGTTCCAATATAACTACATTGGATTGGCTGCATTGGCAGATTATCACATCTTAAGTTTATTAAAGGATGTTTAATTCATTCAATATCCTTGACTTTAGGAAGTGAACTGAAATAGAATACTATCATTTGAAGTAAATTACTTTGGGTTACTCTTAGTGTTCATTATACAGATCTTATAAAGTATAAGTACATCTCAAGTTTATTGAAAGATGTTTAATTTATTCAACATCCCTGACTTTTAGGGAGTGAATGTAGTTAATTATTTTTCCATTAACTTCCACCCTCTGTCTCTCAGACTGAGTGGTTAATTTGATAGACTACTAAATCATAGTCAGTATACTCTTAGTAGGTAGTAAATTAGGTAGTTAATTATCCCTGTTAATCATTGAATCAATTACATTTAGAAGTTATCTTTTACTCACTTTAATAAGTATAAATTAGACTGTACTAGGTATTAGTCTGATTGATTAGATTGTTCCCATCAAATATTTCTATGTTTCATATTATTAGAAGTAAGTACTTGCATATCTTAAGAGGTCTATTCAAATGGTATTAGTAGACCATTGTCAGGCTAATTAGCTGGTTGTTATCAATCAATTATTTCTATGTTTCAGATTATTAGAAGCTCATAGCTAGCAATGTCTTCTTTCAACGACTTATCCTAGGTTCTAAACTGGTTTTAGTTGTTCAGTTTGTATCAGCTTATTTTTGCTAAGGTATCGGATGTAAAACTTTAACACCTTGAAGAGTGTAGCAATGTGAGATCGTATTGCATCCCAGGGAAAGCTAAAAAAATGCCTGTTTGGTCATTTCAGTATTAGAAATCAAACATCACAGTACGGCTAAGCTTATTTGCTATAACTTTTTAGTATTTTTCTTGTAATAGGAAACCAGTCTAGACTTTTAGGTACTCCAAATAATGATGGTACAATATTATCATACTTCTGTTAATTATTTAAAATGAATAATTAATTGGTAACAACTTTAGGAAAACAATTAGAATTTTACCGGCCTGCGGTAACAGATTACTTGCCCAGCTAGGACCCACATCACTTCATCATAATTTTATTTAGCGCCGTAACTTAATCATCCCTACCTTATTAGTCTGAATTAATAACTAACCATATATATATCCGCCTACCTATAGACTCCTACAACTTTCCTCACTTGAAAAGGCCTATATTTTGTCGAACTAACAATCCCTTTTGTGTACCTTGCAAACTAGGCCAAGCCTCATTTAATTTAAATTCGTGGTGTGTGGTGAGAGTCGCATTGCCCCTGAAAGCAACTAACTCCTAAATGTTCTATCAGTCGAGCCAGTATACTCAGTGTGTTATTTTCCTATCACTACACTGTATGTATAGAGGTAGACTCGAGATTGGACTGGGTCATACGGGTCTACCTCCAGCTAAATGGTGTCTGACCTATCTTCAACTTTCACTAGGGAGACAACTGTCTCTCCCCCATTACTCCGTCGAAGATAGTGTATTGTTTAGCGTAATGATGTAAAACGCCGATCTTATTAAATACAATCAAAGATCATCCAGACCGAAGTCTGTTGAAAGGTACATAGGTTTTCGTTGCCACCGTTATGCGTTTCCGCCGATGTACCCCGGAATACTTCATTCCGTTAACGGATTCGAGTTGCGACCGCAATAGTTTTACTTTATTAATCACTTTCAATTTCACAAATCTTAATTAATATCGCAGCTCGAATATCACTTAGCGCACTATCAAAGCTCGGACGCTATTTTTCCCGTATGAGTAGTACCGCACTCTTAAGTTGGACCGCACCGCCGACGTCCCAAAATTGAATGTCCGCTAATTTTCCGCCCTTTTCCTAAGCATCTTAACTTTCGCGCCACACGCCTTCGACATTTTTCCGCGCGAGACCGCTTTTCTTCCCTTCAACCAATCGCTAGCCGCTTCCCCGATGCCCCCCGCCTTCGCGTCGCGCCACGTGGAGCTATCATCCGACCTCTCTTTCTGTCTTTTTCTCAACCTCTCGCTCGCTCATTGCCGCTTTCGCCGCGCAATTCTAATATTTTTCCATAATCTAACCAAATCTCGTCCGACAGCCAATATTTCATCGTTGAATATCTAAATGTAGCCTTCTATTAACAATTCCCTCTTAATAATCCTCCACTTAAGCCAATAATCCTATATTTTGGGAAATTATCAAAAGTTCCGTATTCCGACCATAGATGGCGTCCGCCCGTAAGTGAACCACTTTCCCGACCCCAGAGCAGTCCCCGCGAAATTCAAAATAAAAATACGGTCCTAGTCAAGCTCACAACCATGACTCCCACTAGACGCCGCCTACGTCGCAAGGGACGCGCAGAGCAGTCCCCGCGAAATTCAAATTAAAGAAGTCAAACTAGCAACCTTATGCGAAGCTCAAGTAAATAACTCACGCTAGATGGCGCCTATGTCGCAAGGAGCACACAGAGCAGTCCCCGCAAAGTTCAAACTAAAGATAAAGAGTTAGACCACAGACCATTATTCTGAACTAGTTTATCATTCCCTTTTTCATGCTTATTATATTAATGGTGCTACGCATTAATATTTATGTTAGTGCTACTCCCACACATTCCTTACTAACGGACGGATACCATTCATTCTGTACCGTTACAGCCGCCCCCGATAGAATTTAAGCAGATAAAGTACCACTCTTATCTGCGGCGAATTATATCTAAACCCTGTACTTAATTAAGTACAAAATAGCACGTCCTTCCTTGCTAACCCCATTGTCATCCTAGCCCTCTTCCTCAAAGATATTCCTACTATTTATAGTTCCTTCCCAATCCCTAATGACTCCTTCCTCCATAAGCTTCTCATTGCAAAAAAAACCCACACCCCTCATTCTATTCAACTGACACAAAATCATAATTGCATACCCAGTTCTCGTGTTCGAAACGAAATCCCAGTAAACTTAGTCTCGGTAAATATTTCCCAATAACTTAGACATCTACCATTTCTTTAATCATACACAACCTCCGAATAATGATTTGCCTTTTGTTTACCATCATAACAACAAATCATATTATAATATAAATCAATATAACAGTCTCTTGCGCTGTCTACTAACGCCCCCCTTTTTTTTTCTACTAACGCCCCCTAGCGGAAACTCTTCAACTCTATGACGATTCCGACGTAAAGTTTATAACATCTTCCGAACCATTCAATTATTCTATTCTTTAAATTATTTTCCTAGAATAATTTCAAGTACATCTGTCATCATGGCCTTCTTTTAACTTACGTCTTTTCTTACAACTTGTTCCGCATCTAAATGTTGCAACCTAGGGATCGAACCTGGGATCTTTCGTGGGTGAAGCATCAACCACTTCGCCGTCATGGTTTTAGTTCCAACTAGGCTAATGAATAATAATTAATAATTTGAATTAAAACTTTCCTTCATACTTCAACGCTACCAATCTCATCTTAACTTATATAATTACCTAAGCTAACGAAACGTCGGAACAATTGTCTACCTCAGGCAGGGATCGAACCCGCGTCCTCCACAATCCCTAATTAGCTACTTCTTTCAACCGAAACCTATTTTCCTCTCCGCGGATAAGAAATCTTAACCAAACCCCCCCATAACAACCAAAACCAGTAGGCATACCATCATCGCCCAAGAGTTATAACTTTATTTTAGATGAGATACATCTAATGTCTAATCCTGCAAATAACCGAGATAGAATACTAGACTCGCTTCTGTCCGGTACGCAGTGACACCCACTCACCGTGCATACAAATAGAGGTCTTAACGCCTTACAATAAGGTTGTCGATCGTAAATACTTAGGAAAAACTCATTCACTCTAAGGGGGTACGCATCTCGAAACACGTCCTTGAGTTTTGAACTAGTTACCCCGTAGTTCAGATCTATTAGAAGTTTGTGTGCTATGTATATCTAACTGTCAATGTATGCGTCATCGATAAGTACTTGTTAATACCCCGGTACGCGTTGGACGTTGTATACTAATTGACAAGTACTGAGCTTATACGTATAAGCAAATACTTATGCCAAAACCTATCTAGTAACTATGTCTCATCCCTAGTTATTACTATGCACGAAAGACAACATTTAGTCTCATTTGCTAATATATAATACGTCAATATCCCCTTACTTTCCTATACCTTTGAAAAATATCATTTTCTTTTTAAATTAAACAGACCGGTAACTATCTTATCCGCCCCCACAACTCTACTTAACTTCCTACCTTTTATATTACTAATAATCGGTCAAATCGGTAAATAATAAGTCATTAAAGGTGACACTTCGTCTTAGTATTCATGGTAATTAATATCGTAAGTTCCTTCTCGTATTTACTGAATTCCAAACTGCGTGATTCAATAGTGCTAGTTTCTTTTTATTTTTTATTTTTTTATTAGATGATTTTAATTTTACACTCGCACAAGACACATTATTAAGATGGTAATCTCCCGAATGTTTGTAACTCTAATTGGTTACTCATTATGCATTCTACTTTACTTTTCAGCCTTCCGTCCAGATGGTAAAATTCCCCAGCAACACGAGATCCCCTGACCACGCCAAAATGAAATGCCATCAATGGCCTCTGTTTCTGCAGCCTAAGACATTATCTCTCTATAGGTTAGTCAAGTATAATTGTCCTGATTTAGACTTCACAAGACGCCCCCAAAGGAACCACCTTACAGCAGAATTTCCGCAACTTTAAGAAAGGCTAGTTTAGGAAATGAAGCTAAATGGAAACCACTTAATTTTATTGTGTGCTGAGTAATTCCCACTTCTACAGCACAGTTCCGAAACTTCGATTCAATTACTTCACCAGGTAAATCAAAATAAACCCTACACGCTTAACTAAGTTCTATTTGTGCCCAGTGCGACTAAAAATATTCGAACACCCTAAACAAGCTACTTTTACTAATTTAACAGTGCCAATTAAGAATGCTCCCTTGTGTCATCTATAATTTTATTGTGTGCATAGACGACCAAAGACCTCGCTTTCAGCATGCCTTCTTCGTTGGACCCGCTTAGTTAAATACTCTAATCAAAATTCTAGAGTTACAATTGAAAATGTCAAAAGTTCGAATATTATGCAATAGAGAATTTCTCTAACATAGTTACTCCACCTCTTCGCACTATTTAGTCAGGCATATTGCAATTCAAGTATTTATTTTAATTTATAATGACCTATCTTCTCCACCCCTGTTCACATACTTTAGCCATCCCTATCCACAGCTGCGGTGAAGATAATTAGTTAATGAACAAAACATCCTATAAACATTCTATGTTACTACCGCAATCACAAGAAATATTTACTAGAAGGATTATCTATCATACAGCTGACTATAACAAAATGAGTCCCCCTTATCTTTCTCCGTTCCTCTTCTAACGTAGAAGACAACAACAGACAATTAACAATTAATTACTTATAATTTAGAACAACCCTAGGTAAAACGCTACCACAAAACTAGTATAGAACAGAATAATACTAACCGAAGTAAACTTTTGTATTCACACTTGCAAATAAAATATCTTTATCTTTCCGTGATGAATGATTTTGATAACACTATTTCATCAACTCAATGTCCCGGCCTACATATGTGAAAACTCCCAATCAATTAGTTTGTATAAAACAATCTAGATGCAACATGCAGTTCACATTAACTAACAATTTTAAGGTTGTGCCATAACTTCGACAATAACCTACCTTAGCACTAATTTTAATCATCTACAATTACATCACGTACATATTAGATGCCAATAATCTAGATTATTTAAGAATTCTAGCAATTCTAATAAATAACCAACAAGATCATCCCGCTGTGACAGTCTGCGCTCACCTTCCCACAAGTCAAAAACGCGTTTCGTTCGTCCTATCATTTCTAAACCTGTAGACATTTACTTTGTACTAAACAAATTCTTGAGTTAATAATTATTTGCCAATTGTTAAGCAAACCTATTTAATTTCATAATAACAATTTCAATATAGCAGTATTAGAATATTATTATAAATCCCGAACATCTTTATTTATTATAATCAACATTACCGGTTAAAGTATTTGAATGGCCTAGTGCGAACTAGGTTTCAGGTCGCACCTCGGGAAAATAAATTTACTATTGACTCTAAAATCTACTACTAATAAAATTATTTTCTTCTGACATACAAAGATAGGTTATGACTCTAGGTCGGGTTTAATAAACTTTGAACTATGCCTACCTCCACGATAATCTCGGTTAAATATATATATCCGCAAAACGAATTATGTCTAATTCGGACGATTTTATTAAATTTAAATTATGCTACTAAACAGTACGTATCCTAAGAACGTCACACATCCGAAACCTATTTCAGTTCTAATTTCTTTACCCATCTAAATTAAATTTTGTACCTGTCGACGCGAGATAACATCTAAATAATTACTTTGTATGATTCGAATTGTGATAGTTGATTTTGTATTGTAATCTCGATAACGCAATATCAGGGATTTACTTATTAATAAATTTTACACTAAGAAATTTATTCTCAGCTCGCAGTATCATCGCTTTATTTCCGGCTTGAATGTTTCTGCGGACTATGAGTTTAAATTTATCCTACAACTTAAAATTGTGGTATATAAAATCGATCACTGTTTTATAAGTAGCTTGCGTTAACTTTTAAAATAATAAAACGAGTTAACTATTGATTATGACGTGACATCCGCCCGCAACTCGCCTTTATAATTGATGTGATAACATACGCTATTGTTATCCCTATAGCATAACAGTGCTATAACTCGTTAATTTTGCAGTTAAATCTCGACTTCAAGCCAGTCAACTATATATTTTATTTTCTACTATTATTATTTTTTTTTTTTTCAACATCTTAATCGTTCAACGGAGATAGACAATTGTGAAAGGTACCCTTCTTAATAGGCTAATCCAACCCAGTGAATTTAATGATTTATCTATCTCTACCTATCCTAACTAATTAGTCATGTAGTAAAGTCTTTTCTTTTCACCGCTCTCCTGACTTAGATATCTCTAGGTAACTCACAACTGATAATATTAGGTAAGTAGGTATAGTAAGCTGTGCCCAGCGAGCTTTACCTCTGCGTACGTTAACCTCATCTTAAGCTAATAATAATCCTTTGTAAATCTTCATAATTAACTATTTATCACGATTTCAACTATACGGTAAGAAGCAATGATTACCGGTAACGACTACTTACAACGCTGCAAGAGTATTTCAATTATACATATTATTATTAGACAGCACCCTTTTACCATCATCCAAAATAAAATCTTTTATTGGTAACCCAACGCCATCTAGCCTCGCTAATAGGTAACCTCCCCACAATAGAGTAGATATTAGATAGTTGTTTCCAGACGGTAACGACTTTTATCGCCTACTAGACGTATTTATCCGTTTACATTTTGCATCCCAAACTACGTTGCTTTTAAACCAAAATTCCTACTAGCAATGAATAGTCATATGATTCTATCCCCTACATGACATCCCTGCTACTTGTTATTACTTATAATCGCGATTCCTCATCAACGCGTGTATTTTGAACCGTAATACTATTTTATGTTACTTTTCCTAGGATTTTAGCGAACTAACAAAATGAAGCGGCATTTCCCTTGTGCAGAGCAATTGTCCCCATCTACATGTCACATAACAATAATTCCACCACAATGTCATTGCATTCTAATCTACTACGTGATAAGTATTAGGAAAATCTCTTCCAATGTAAAAATCGCAGGTATTAAAAATAACAGGTATGGAAAATAACAGGTGATTCCGCTTGCTATAACAAAATCATATGATTACGCGATAAGGAAGTTTCCTCTCCGATTGGTTTTATGACGTCATGTTTTATAATCATTCCTAATTCTAGATTGTTTATGGTCTAGCTAAATCATATGTCTATGGTCCAACCATAGACAAATGATTTAATAGTCCCTGACTAGCCTAAAACTACTCTATGGATTTCAGACGTTAGACTCAAGTACATTATTATATTTTTTCTAACATAACCAACAAAATAAAATATAATACGTGGAATAGCACATCAACTAAAAACCGCAATCGCTCAACGATTATTAGTCAAAATATAATTATTATTAGTTTTATATTATGCTGTTAGCGTCATAACTTTATAATATTGTACAGCATATCGCCGTCCTATAATATAAATTGAATCCAGCAATAATTAAGTTGGTTAATTCTGTCCAATCTCGCCCCCTTGCCTTCCCATCCGACAGCAATAATAATTAAACCGCCCCCTATTCTACAAATCTTTCTAAATCAATAAATGTTGAACTATGTCACCCTATCGACCTTTTACGATCCTAAAAATAACTCAACACAAGGCTGTATGAACCAGTTGCCTATGCCTATATGAAATCTATCACCAGGAATAGAAACAAAACTACAGTTACCATAGCTCCTAACGTCAACAATTATTATCTTAGCGTCCTATCAAAAATTGGATACCTGGTTTCAGTATTCATAGAAAACAATTACTAAAGGTTTCAGTATTCACAGATAACTCAACAGTTTTAAAATTAATACTCCCGGAATAGTTTGGTTATTGACTATATCTAAGTACTTTGTTCACTCATTAAACTTTGGAAAAACAACAACGTCACCAGCCGCACGGTACCTACTTGATGCTGGCGAAATCCGCCATTAAATAAAGAAGAAAAAGATAATGACTGAAAGGTATTGTATTTCAAATAATACTCATTACATTATTGTTTTGTAGTTTTATCTCCTTTGACCTTTAACCTAACCTGAGAATCTTTTTGTTACAGATTTCGTACAACAAAATTTTAGCTCCAGCTCTCATTGCGACTGTCTACAATATTGGTCTTAATCTATTATCAAGAACCCGTAATACAAAGTGTATGAATCAACTTTAGAAGATAACAACGTTTATTGTGAAAAGTGTCAAATTATAATTCACCCATTATCAAGAGCCCGTAATACAAAGTGTATGAATCAACTCCAGAAGATCCAACAAAGTTTATTGTGAAAAGTGTCAAATTATAATTCTTCAATATCTCTGAATTAATTAATCTTCATTGAATTATTCCCTATTAAGCCAATTCTAAACTCACGCATCGCAACACGACAACAATTTGTGGGAAAAAATCCCACTTCTAAATTAAAGTATTACCGCTTGACTGAAATCCAATACAACTATATTAATGATAATTTATAACTTAACTTTCTAATCCTGGTAACGGCTTACCAAATTGTAACCTCCCCCCCTCTTTATAAATTGCTATACCTAAATCTAAACCTAAATCTAATGCCTTTCACACCTATATGCCTAGCTACACACATCATCGCCGCTTTACCTTAACTTAACTTATTATCTAATTCTTAAAACTAATTAACCTAATTTATCTACAATCTAATGGTTGTGTCTGGAGTTTTTGTTTAGTGCGTATTGTTTGTATGATGATGAAACCTTAGCATAGCTTAATTCTATTTGCAGTGAATTTCAGTCAAGCAATGTAATATTATAATAACTACTATTTTGGCCAGATCGTCTAGTGAACCCTCCGTTGTTAACCGCATTTAAGTAACTCAAGTTCTTTCGTGAAAGTTTAGTAATTGGCTTATCCCTGTGTTAAATTATTTTCTCCTGACCTAATTACCTACCAGTCTATAAATCCTAACATAAATATGTGTAGCCTAGCAATGACTCCGTCTGAACTGTGACCTAAATCCTTCACTGCAGCTGCGGGGAAGATTTGTAACCACTCAAAGGTAATCAGATGATAGCTTAGCTTGTAGGTATTATTATTTATTATCAGTAACATGATACATAAGAAGCCTGGTGCAATTTATGAGCCCCACCGCCGCTTCATAGCGTACTGTACATCTCATGGTTTAATTACAGTTCCGTCACATTGGCTTTAACTTTAATTATTAGCTTGTGCCTTTAATTCTTTAAACTGAGAATTTACATCTCTCCTCAAATTTAATTTCATTTTACATTATGAATTATGTGTTAGCAATTTAAATTCTTATTATTCCACATAAATCAATAGAGTTTATCTCAAGGCTGGCTATCATCCAAATATCCTTCTCACATTAAGAACTTAATTATTCAATGCAATAACTTATATTCAGTTCCGTAAAGGGTGGATAATTTAATCAAACGCCACTTCAGGCGGTGGCTAAAGTAGAATGCTATTAATACAGGTAAAACTACTTTTATTTACTCTTAGTATTTATTATACAGGTCTTGTAAAGTTCCAATATAACTACATTGGATTGGCTGCATTGGCAGATTATCACATCTTAAGTTTATTAAAGGATGTTTAATTCATTCAATATCCTTGACTTTAGGAAGTGAACTGAAATAGAATACTATCATTTGAAGTAAATTACTTTGGGTTACTCTTAGTGTTCATTATACAGATCTTATAAAGTATAAGTACATCTCAAGTTTATTGAAAGATGTTTAATTTATTCAACATCCCTGACTTTTAGGGAGTGAATGTAGTTAATTATTTTTCCATTAACTTCCACCCTCTGTCTCTCAGACTGAGTGGTTAATTTGATAGACTACTAAATCATAGTCAGTATACTCTTAGTAGGTAGTAAATTAGGTAGTTAATTATCCCTGTTAATCATTGAATCAATTACATTTAGAAGTTATCTTTTACTCACTTTAATAAGTATAAATTAGACTGTACTAGGTATTAGTCTGATTGATTAGATTGTTCCCATCAAATATTTCTATGTTTCATATTATTAGAAGTAAGTACTTGCATATCTTAAGAGGTCTATTCAAATGGTATTAGTAGACCATTGTCAGGCTAATTAGCTGGTTGTTATCAATCAATTATTTCTATGTTTCAGATTATTAGAAGCTCATAGCTAGCAATGTCTTCTTTCAACGACTTATCCTAGGTTCTAAACTGGTTTTAGTTGTTCAGTTTGTATCAGCTTATTTTTGCTAAGGTATCGGATGTAAAACTTTAACACCTTGAAGAGTGTAGCAATGTGAGATCGTATTGCATCCCAGGGAAAGCTAAAAAAATGCCTGTTTGGTCATTTCAGTATTAGAAATCAAACATCACAGTACGGCTAAGCTTATTTGCTATAACTTTTTAGTATTTTTCTTGTAATAGGAAACCAGTCTAGACTTTTAGGTACTCCAAATAATGATGGTACAATATTATCATACTTCTGTTAATTATTTAAAATGAATAATTAATTGGTAACAACTTTAGGAAAACAATTAGAATTTTACCGGCCTGCGGTAACAGATTACTTGCCCAGCTAGGACCCACATCACTTCATCATAATTTTATTTAGCGCCGTAACTTAATCATCCCTACCTTATTAGTCTGAATTAATAACTAACCATATATATATCCGCCTACCTATAGACTCCTACAACTTTCCTCACTTGAAAAGGCCTATATTTTGTCGAACTAACAATCCCTTTTGTGTACCTTGCAAACTAGGCCAAGCCTCATTTAATTTAAATTCGTGGTGTGTGGTGAGAGTCGCATTGCCCCTGAAAGCAACTAACTCCTAAATGTTCTATCAGTCGAGCCAGTATACTCAGTGTGTTATTTTCCTATCACTACACTGTATGTATGGAGGTAGACTCGAGATTGGACTGGGTCATACGGGTCTACCTCCAGCTAAATGGTGTCTGACCTATCTTCAACTTTCACTAGGGAGACAACTGTCTCTCCCCCATTACTCCGTCGAAGATAGTGTATTGTTTAGCGTAATGATGTAAAACGCCGATCTTATTAAATACAATCAAAGATCATCCAGACCGAAGTCTGTTGAAAGGTACATAGGTTTTCGTTGCCACCGTTATGCGTTTCCGCCGATGTACCCCGGAATACTTCATTCCGTTAACGGATTCGAGTTGCGACCGCAATAGTTTTACTTTATTAATCACTTTCAATTTCACAAATCTTAATTAATATCGCAGCTCGAATATCACTTAGCGCACTATCAAAGCTCGGACGCTATTTTTCCCGTATGAGTAGTACCGCACTCTTAAGTTGGACCGCACCGCCGACGTCCCAAAATTGAATGTCCGCTAATTTTCCGCCCTTTTCCTAAGCATCTTAACTTTCGCGCCACACGCCTTCGACATTTTTCCGCGCGAGACCGCTTTTCTTCCCTTCAACCAATCGCTAGCCGCTTCCCCGATGCCCCCCGCCTTCGCGTCGCGCCACGTGGAGCTATCATCCGACCTCTCTTTCTGTCTTTTTCTCAACCTCTCGCTCGCTCATTGCCGCTTTCGCCGCGCAATTCTAATATTTTTCCATAATCTAACCAAATCTCGTCCGACAGCCAATATTTCATCGTTGAATATCTAAATGTAGCCTTCTATTAACAATTCCCTCTTAATAATCCTCCACTTAAGCCAATAATCCTATATTTTGGGAAATTATCAAAAGTTCCGTATTCCGACCATAGATGGCGTCCGCCCGTAAGTGAACCACTTTCCCGACCCCAGAGCAGTCCCCGCGAAATTCAAAATAAAAATACGGTCCTAGTCAAGCTCACAACCATGACTCCCACTAGACGCCGCCTACGTCGCAAGGGACGCGCAGAGCAGTCCCCGCGAAATTCAAATTAAAGAAGTCAAACTAGCAACCTTATGCGAAGCTCAAGTAAATAACTCACGCTAGATGGCGCCTATGTCGCAAGGAGCACACAGAGCAGTCCCCGCAAAGTTCAAACTAAAGATAAAGAGTTAGACCACAGACCATTATTCTGAACTAGTTTATCATTCCCTTTTTCATGCTTATTATATTAATGGTGCTACGCATTAATATTTATGTTAGTGCTACTCCCACACATTCCTTACTAACGCACGGATACCATTCATTCTGTACCGTTACAACAAGCGTCATAATACGTTGCTGCACTTTGTTGAGACCTCTAAAGTCAACATGTCAGAGCAAACACAGTTGGATTCCGTAGTTAACTTTTGTAGTGAAGGTAAACAAGTACTTTTATGTACTGCTCTTTTAGAAGCGTCAAACCCAGTAACTCATCATGTAACTCAAGTGCGAGCTTTATTGGATTCGGGAAGTCAATCCTCATTTATTACCGAAAGTCTGTGTAGAAAATTAATGTTAGATACGAATTCAATTTCAATGAAGGTCATTGGCATAGGATGTTCCTCTACTAATAATGTAAGCAAAGGTTGTACTATTCAATTAAAATCTCTTAACAGAAATTATAAAACTAAACTAAATTGTTTTGTCCTAGATACGATTACAGGTAGTCTCCCTAAATTTATTGTAAACGTTAATGAACTCAACTTACCTAGCAATATTAAACTCGCCGATCCCTCTTTTCACCAACCTGGTCCAATTGACCTGTTGATAGGAGCCGATCTCTTTTGGGACATTCTATGCAACCGTCAAGAGACATTAGGCCCTAACCAACCTAGACTTCAGGATTCAGTGTTTGGTTGGCTGATTGGCGGACCTTTGGGCCATATCGGTAAATACAAGGTTACTCACAGCAATTTAATAACTCATGAGGATCCTTCTATTTAATCCCAAATAAACACATTCCTTCCCAAATTCTGGGAGCTTGAGGAGATTCCTCAGAGAGCTGTTTTGAGCGATACTGACAGGGCTTGCGAAGCCCATTTTATGCAACATGTCCAAAGACTAAATTCAGGCAGGTTTAGCGTGAGCCTACCCCTTAGGGACTCCCCAGATTGCCTTGGTGATTCCTATTCTCTTGCAAAAAAACGGTTCTATAATTTAGAAAAGAGGTTCAGGAGAAATCCTACTCTGAAATCGCAATATGTTGATTTTATAAAGGAGTATGAGAATCTTGGTCATCTGTCGGAGATACAAGTATTAACTCCTAATCCATCTTATTTTTTGTGCCATCACGCTGTATTTAAAATTAACAGCGAATCCACTAAAATCCGGGTAGTTTTTGACGGTTCTGCCCCATCATCTTCAGGCTTTTCCATAAACGACCTACAAATGGTGGGCCCTACTATTCAAGATTCGCTATTTTCTATTTTGGTACGAGCCCGTCAATACAAGTATTTACTTACAGGGGATATCGAAAAATTTTTTCGCCAGGTTGAAGTTAATAAAAATGACAGAAACCTGCAATTGATCCTCTGGCGAGATGATGAGTCTTCTCCATTAAAGACTTTGCAACTGCATACCGTCACATATGGTACAGCAAGTGCTAGTTTTTTGAGCACCCGTTGTTTGTGGGAGATTGGTAAAGAATGTGACGATACTCTCATACAAACAATCATACAGAAAGACTTGTATATAGACGACTTAATTACTGGTTCCAATGATGAAAATGAATTGCGTTATATTAAAGAGTCGGTTACTAATGAGCTTCAAAAGGGTTCTTTTAATCTCAGAAAATACAAAACTAATTTGACTACAATTTTTGAAACAAATCCAGATCTTCAGGAGGATTTGATGATTAGCGAATCAGCAAGTACTCTTGGCTTAGGTTGGAATCCTAATAGTGATACTTTAAACTTTCCCATAAATGCTCCATCTAAAATGGAAGCAATAACAAAGAGATCCATAATGTCTATGGCATTTAAGGTTTTTGACCCATTGGGGTTGCTAAGCCCATGTATTATGCAGCCAAAATTAATGTTGCAAAAATTATGGCAGCTCAAGGTCAATTGGGATCAAGCTGTACCTGAGCAAATCAAAAATGCTTGGGAAGAGTTTTATGAAGGCCTTCCCACTCTTCTAGAAATTCAAATTCCCAGATTTGTGATGTGTGATTCACCAACTAACATTGAGTTCCACACTTTTAGTGATGCATCCCAAGTTGGTTACGGCGCTGTTATTTACGTCAAAACTCAGAATTCAAGAGGTAAAGTTGAAGTGAGACTTTTGTGTTCCAAGTCCAAGGTAGCACCCCTAAAACCAACTTCTATTCCTCGGCTGGAACTTTGTGCAGCACTTCTTGCAGCACGTTTATGCGGTACTGTAATAGAGTCCATTCGTTATAAGCCAAATCTGATATTTCACTGGTGTGATTCTACCATTGTCCTAAGCTGGCTAAAGGGTGATGCATCAAAATTAAAAACCTTTGTCGCTAATAGAATCAGCGAAATTCAAGATACCACGAAGACGTCCGATTGGCGTTACGTTCCAACTGCCGATAACCCTGCAGATTTAATCTCAAGAGGTGCTAGCCCCACACAGTTACGAAATTCATCCTTATGGTGGCATGGTCCCCAGTTTTTGTTTAAGGAGGCAAACTACTGGCCTATCTTAAAATGTAATACTCAACCTTTTGATAACTTACCCGAAGTGAAGGTAGTAGCCGCCACGGTGGTAGTTGTTGAACCTATAATTAAATTCGAAAGATTTTCAAATTTAAGCAGGTTAAAAAGAGTGATGGCATATGTTAAGCGTTTTATTATTAATGTAAAAAACCCTAAAGCAAAATTAGTTGGATTTTTAACTACTGATGAGCTGAATAATTCTTTTATATCACTGTGTCGCATGGCTCAACAACAGTGCCTATCAGACGAATACAAAATCTTGCTTAATAAAGGACAGCTTAAGCCGAGTAGCAATATTTTATGTTTGTCCCCCTTTATGGATAAAAACAATTTGATTCGAGTTGGTGGGCGAATAGATGCCTCTTATTATTCTTACGACAAGAGGCACCCAATACTTTTGGATGCTTCTCATCACCTATGCAAACTAATATTTAGATATGAACATATTCATAACATGCATGCTGGCCCACAGTTGCTGTTAGCTACGGTCAGACAAACAGTTTGGCCTATTAAGGGTAGGCTCGTGGCTAGAAGCACGGCTCGAAATTGTGTAAGATGTCGACGTGTACAAGGAAAAACCCTAGTTCCGAAGATGGGTGATTTGCCTAACCAGCGTGTAACGCCTGACTTCCCCTTTTCAACTGTAGGAATCGATATGGCTGGAGCATTTTATATACTGAATCGCAAGGGGCGCGGCGCCAAATTAATCAAATGTTACCTGTGCTTGTTTGTATGTTTCCGTTACAAGTGTGTACATTTAGAAGCAGTTAGTGACTTGTCGAAAGATGCGTTTGTTATGACGTTACGCAGATTTTGTGCTCGTCGTGGTAAGCCAGCGGAAATATTTTCGGATAACGGCCGTAACTTCGTAAGCGCTGCGAAAGAGATTTCAAACTTTTTTAAGGAAAATAATAACTCACTTTCCGACTTTGCTGCTCAAGAGGGCATTAAATTTATTTTTACTCCGTCCTACTCTCCTCACTTCGGGGGCATATGGGAAGCCGGTATTAAATCGGCTAAACATCATATCAAGCGTGCAATGGGCAACTCGCATTTAACGTTTGAGGAAATTCAAACACTTTTCGCACAAGTGGAAGCCATCCTTAATAGTCGTCCGCTCTGCCCGCTATCCCCATCACCCGATGACTTCCATTTCCTCTCTCCAGGGCACTTCCTCATCGGAAGACCATTGAACGCGCTGCCTTCACCTGCTATGGAGGACATCAACCCTAACAGACTACAACGATATGCTCGGCTGGAACAGATCAAGCAGCATTTTTGGCAAAGATGGCAAAAGGAGTATGTGTCTGAATTACAATCACGAACAAAATGGAGACAAGACACAACCAAATTAAATGTTGGAGATTTGGTACTGTTAAGTGAAGACTCTCTGCCTCCTCTCTGCTGGCGTGCGGGACGAGTGGTGCGGCTGTATCCAGGTCAAGATGGCATTTCTCGCGTTGCTGATGTCCAGACTACCACGGGATGTTATCGGCGGCCCCTAGTTCGTCTTTGTCCTCTTCTCACCGAAGTTTTATAATGTAGAAGACCTGAAGATCTTCCACGGGGGGAGACTATGTTCACGCTAACGCCTTCACCATCGGCGGAGCAATGTTTTCGTTTGGCTAACGACGTCTGTTGACAGCGCGGCAGGATACTTTTGGTTTTAATATTTTAGATACCGTCTCAAAAATTGTTAATTTTTCTCTATTCAAAATTCATACACGAACGTTTATCACTCCGTTGTTAAATTCACTAAATCAACATAAAATCACATAATTCAAGATATCTGAGTTTTATTTAAATATAAGGCTCCATTGTGTTCACGACGAAACATAACGTATAGGCTACTTTGCACTACACTGCTGGACATTGCTATTGAACTATTGAGCTTGATTAAAAGATCAATGTAAATAATTACTTAGTGATCGAGTGTCAACATTTAATTGCTTTTGGCTGGAGAGGCTTTATATAATAGAACCCGTAGTAACATTAGCCAAAAGTAATTAAATGCTTAAAGTCTTTTTTTTTCACAAAAACATTATTTCATCTTGCATGTTAAGGGCGCGTGCCAAAATGAGTTAAAGTTAATAATGAAATTTTTGCTGACGTATGTTATTAAAGTTTTCAATAAGTAAATAATTTTCCAAAACCGGCTAACGGCATTTGAAATACTTTGGCTGAATAAATCATCTGTGGACCTGCTCCAGTGTGTGAATGAGAAAATCAATTAAACGGGTTTAATAAGCGTAATATCGTTAAACAAATTTAATCGTTTTTGTCTGGCGACTTTTTACAGAAATGGATAAGTTAGCCGTTATTTGCACAGAGTAACTCTGCAACTATGGGTTTTTGCGTTTAACCGATATTGGCAGACGACAGATCTGAAAAACTGAATCGATTGGTATATTTAACTCATAATTGACCAAAACTGCAGATATCGGTTTTGGCAGAATGACGGCGAAATAGTCTATGTTCAAGACCAATGTTTGTTTGATCGATCTTTTACCTTCTTTATGATTTACAACTTGTAATATTTTTGCATTGGTCATTCGACGTAAATCGTAATGTTACGTTACGTTTGATGTGGCCGATAAATGCCTAATAATTAAAGGATCGATGACATGGATGGATGGGTCGTATTAGGATAGGACTATTAAACAGGTAAACTTAATACTAGGTGCACCTATTCCTAGTATTATCTAATACTCTATCCAAAAATAGCTATTCTACCTAGTCCACCTAACCTAGTATTAGTAGTTTTATTTACGTAGTAACTGGTTAAACTAGACGTCGACTCGACTGGTGCTGACTTAATCCATGTAGGTAGTGTACCACCTATGGTGGGCTTTAAAACATCTGTTTGTTTGAATACGAGCGTAGTTTAATATGATTTTAATATTTTTAGCTGTCACAATCGACATATCAATATTCCGCCCTTTATACTTTAACATGCTAACGTTCAGTTGCAGGAACGACTAAATGTATTGCTGTCTTTTTCTGCGTCTAGCGTAAAAAAGTGCAATATTAATGTTTTATATTTTAGCGTTTTATTAACGCTTAAATATAATTAAGTAAAATTTTAAAAATAGCGTGGTTCGATTCCCGCCTGAGGTTGTCGTCTTTTTTCAGTGTTTAAAATTTTACTTAATTATATTTAAGCGTTAATAAAACGCTAAAATATAAAACATTAATCTATAATCGCAGCTTCATCTTAACCGAATGTTCAAATATTTGTAAAAATATTTCTTTCGGATCTCAGAGGTGAAAACTTCTAAGATTTGATGAAGCAATGTTGACTAAAAAACATAAGCATCAAGCACTGACAAATTTCGACGGTTGAAATCCAGACCTCGGTAGCCAAGTGGTTAAGGCAGCCGCCCGGAATGCGGAAGGTGCGTGGTTCGATTCCCGCCTGAGGTTGTCGTCTTTTTTCAGTGTTTAAAATTTTACTTAAGAGCAATATTAATTAATGGAGGATTAACTTTAAAAATCGTTCTTGCAACTGAGTGTTAGTACTGTCAACTTGGCCATTAAATTAAAAGTTGGCGCATTTTAAAAGATATCAATTCATTTGAGTATTTAAATAAATTATTCTTTTATACTTTTTTTGTTATTTTTGTTGTTCTTTTCTTTTTATTTGTTATTCTTGTTTTTCTTTTTTTATGTTTTGTGTAATTTTTTATACATTATTTACTCTAGTATCGCGCAATACTTCAAGCACCTATTCTTCTAAGACCTAGTCTTGTACTTACCTACGTACCTATAGAATCTTATTCCGTGGTGTTAAACTCGAAAACCGTGAAATGGAAAGAAATACTTGGTGTGCACAATACACGAATAGGTACGTGTAATGGGAATATTACCTCTAATGTTTTAGTTTAAGGTCGAAAATCGTGTAATTTACAAAAATACTAGGTGGATCACGTATTTTTATAAAAGTAGAATAGGTGCCGCCTAGTATTGAAAAATACCTAGTGCGGGGGGGGGGGGATTCTGTTCTAGGTGTAGTGGGAATATTACCTCTAATGTTTGGCTCGTTCCCATGCACCCAAAGGCCCATTGTTTTCGAAAAATGAAAGTTCATACATCGGTTTTCACTGCACCCAAACGAAATTGAAGGTTCAACAAAAACGTTCTTAGGGTAAGGTCGACAATCGTGTAATTTACAAAAATAATAGGTGGATCACGTATTTTTATATAAAGTAGAATAGGTGCCGCCTAGTATTGAAAAATACCTAGTGCGGGCATCAGTTCTAGTAAACACGTCTCACCTCTGCAGAACTATCGATAGATCCGCTATCGATAATTAATATCCTCGAAAACTAGTAACAATATCGAGAGTGCTGTCGATATCACAAACTACCTAATACTATTAGAAGCAATGCTATTGCACAGTATAAATATGAGCTAAAGCAGTAAGGAAGCTACGTACAAACGCCCAAATCGACGCACGCCCACAGACGCACGTCTTTACAGGGCCCCTAGGCGGACATCGCAGTGCTCTCAGTAGCGCGTGTGGCGTCGAGCCGAGTGTTCACTGTTGCATTATGCGGGCGCTGTGCGCGCGATTTTTAAAAATGCCGCGAGTGTATTGCGTAGTATACGGCTGCTTGAACTCGGCTGCTTCAAAACCGGAGCTTTCGTTTTTTAAATTTCCTGCTGATGTTGAAAGAAGAATGATTTATTATTAATAAATAAATAGCTTTTTCTTTTAAATAAATCGTTTGGTTGTTTAGGTGATATTTGGAGTACTTACGTATATTTTTTGAGTGCGCGTTATTTTAATGGTTAAAAATAATAAGAATTGATACTACGAAACTTCATCGTTAATAAACTTGGCTTTAAAAATCGATATCTGAGGATCTGTGTGGTTTCTGACAATGAATCCGTTATTAGAATAAGAAAAAGTAGCCGCCATATTAAACTTTTTAGTTATTTAACCGATTGCTTTGAAAATCGATATCTGGGGATCTGTGTGGTTTTTGACAACGACTCCGTTATTAGTATGAGACAAAATAGCCTCCATCTTGAACTTTTTAGTTATTCGACCGATTGCTCTAAATATCGATATCAGATCTGTGTGTCTAACCGGAGTTTACTAATTGTACCACCGGATGATTTCGTTGAATATATCGAGAAAATGGATGAAAGTTTTCGCTGTTGTTTTCAAAGAGAACACATTAATTGTAAAGTAGCTGTATTAATTTATAAAGAAGTAGACAAAATCAGTTTTATAGTGCCGTGTCCATGTTTACCGATAATTTATTTAAAAAAGCTATTCATTAGAATGAGAATTTTTTACACTATAATATTTAATAATAAAGCTTTTCGAACGTGTCGTAGCAGGCGAAAGTATTTTTCAGTCAGTAATTTATGATAACTAACGAAAAATAAAGACTTCTTAAAATATTAAAGATTTTTTAATTACACAATTTTGTTTGTAAACTAGTCAATTCATTCGATTATTTGATCATTATAGAACCCAAACAAACGTTTTGAAAAATAATAGAAAAATTACCTTTTAATTTTATAAAAATTAAAAGTGACAACCCATAAGCTTTGCTAGTTATCTCAAAAAAAGCGCTAACTAGCTGAGATACATGGCTAACTAAACAAAAACTTTATCAATTTTACAAAAATAAGAGGACAACCCTAACGCTCAATTGGCGCGTAGGTATATAAAACAAGAAACAGGCCCAGCTTCCGTACTGCTTTAGCTCATATTTATACTGTGGCTATTGGTAGTATCGATACTATTACATCACAATTATAGATGCGAGGCCGGTTGCCATTGATTACAACCATGCGGTTGAAAACGGTTGTTGTCGTTTTTATCCATTTTCAATGGCTTGAAACGGATAAAAACATTTTTTTTTTAATGGAATCAATTTTTTTTTCGTAGATACTGCATAGAGTATAGACCAATTGTATGTACTGAATTAATTGTTTTTTATTAAATTAATTTCATTTAAGTAACTTTACGCAAAGTTTTATTATATAACGTCTCGAGCTAATGCAAAATAGGGGAAACGGTATAGTTATTGCCCAGATAAGCGTTCTCAAGATCAAATACTTCTATTAAAAATAAACTTATTAGTTAGAAATAAATAAAATTTATGCCGTTTTTTTATGTTAATAATGTTTATTAGTTAAGACACTCCAGACACACTTTCATTAAGCATTTAATGAATAAAATTAATATAAAAACATAAAATTACAGTAATTGGCCATATTATTACAGTAATTAGCAATGAGATCATACAGTTATTGGCCACATCAAAAATCTATATTAATAAAATCAATTGCCGAAATGTTGGTACGCGCATCACTTCAGAACGGCTGCACCTATCTGGCTAATTGTTTTTTGCTGTGTTTGTAATTATCTGGACAAGGTATGTATGAAAGAAAATTTTTGTCGGTACGGGTACGGGATCCACGCGGGCGTAGTCGCAGGCTCGCTCTAGTAAAATATAAAATTACGTTTAAAAAATGTAAACATCTGTAACGACTAAAACATTTTTTCATGATGATTATCATCCTTCTGAGGATTCTTCTGAGATTTCAGAATCAACATTTAACAAACCATGTCAGTCGTGGCATCAGAAAGCTCAACGTTATCTGGAATATGCTCTTGGTGCTAAATAGGAATGCAATGACGATGATAAAGCTTTTTACAAAAGCTAGACGCCGGTAGCAGCTAGACGACGGCGCGTATTACAAGTAACAGATTTAATCTTGATTTTTGAGTTTAAACTGTACAGTAAAGCTGACTACTCTCAAATACATTGTTTTGGTTTTATTTTTTCTAATGCCTTGTCAAGCTGCTGCTGGAACTGGGGTATCTTCGGCATTATTCCTTCTTACGAACCTGGTTTACACAAGAAAATAATTTTAAGCTACTTTTTCTATGGGATAGCTTCACCAACAAGACAGTTAGTGGCCTAGGACATTAACTGTTAATAATGTTTTAAAATGTTTGGTAATTGCATGTGATTTTGAATACGTTTTAGAAGACGTTTTATTTTTTAATAACGCTATTAATTGTGTTTCATTTAAAATACAGTAATTTTCATAACAGACCAATAACTAAAAGTTTTTCACTATTACCTATGTGACAGTTATTGGCCACACTAAAATTTCGTAGTTATTAAAGAAAATTATGTTATTACGCCTTAAATCTGCTTCTAACGCATAAAAACTACATGATTTATATGATTTACAAAGCGGTTCTACAATACATACATTTCAAAACATCTTATCAAAAAAAAATTTAGCCAGTCTTAAGATTTTTTTAACAAACTTTCCTACTTTTGTTCCCGCTGCAAAAAATCACACTTTGGAAAAGAAATAATCCACCTAGCCGAAGTTTGTTAAAAGTTTTTGAGAGGTAATAAAAGTGTTACCGTTGTTCTTGTTTTAAATCTATCATTTGTCAAGGGTTTTGCTAGTTTTTTTAACATCAAAGTTGAAATGGTCAATAACTGATAGGGCCAATAACTATACCGTTTTTACAGACACTATTGCAGATTAAAAAAAAAAATATGTACCCCACCTAACAATAATGTTACCTAAGACATAAGTTAAAGACATAATATTTATTAATATTATATTATGTTACATAAGTATAAAAATTGAAATACCTACTATTATTATGTTTAGTTCGAATTAAAATTATTATTGGGCTAGTACTTTGATTAGATAAAATAATATTTAAAAAAATTTATACAAATCTCCAATTTCATAGGTAAAGACCTAACATAAACATTTGTTGACACACTTAGGACTCGTTTAAGAAACTCAGATTTTCTCTTTAATCCCACGACGAGAATTCTCTATCTCACTTGCTGTACACCACTGTAGTCATACATAAGCATAGAATTAAGGTTATTGAATTTTATCAATAAGTGAAATATTATGATTTCCTTAGGAGTCCCGCAAGATTCTGGTAGAGTCAGCTCGCCTGCTGCGCCACGAGCCTCCGGAGCTGCCCGAGGGCCGGCTGGCACACCAAGCTAAGGAAAACCTCATCCACATGGACCAGCTCATCGTGAGCCTGTCGGCTGCGCTACCCGCCCCCTTGTAGGCGATGTGTAAAAAATATCAGTAGCTAAAACGGTCGCATAAGAAAGCAATGGTAAAAAATTTTATGATTACCTTTCGGGTAACTTTGGTCAAAACTTTAAAACTACTTTTTAATAATTTATTTTAGCAGTTTAAAATTAACCTTTGGGTAACTTAAATTAAAGCTTATGGATTATCTTTAAGGTAAATCAGATTGAAGCTTACAGAAACTTTTAGGTTACTTTTAGATTAGCTTTTTGATAATTAAATTGTAAACTTACAAGTTACTTAATTAGGTTAAAACTTTTCGATCACGACCTACTTCTGACAACTAGATAAAGGATGTTAAATTTTTAGTAGGTTTCAAATAAATGTAAGCGTTTATATAATAGTATATTTACGCAGAGAAGACAGTTTAATAATAAAAAAACTACTTTTTGAACTTTACGTAATAAGAGCCCAGCTCAATTGAAACGAGTTTGTATGTTACGAGATATTATACATTAATTTAAAAACTGTAACTTATGTGTAAGTTAAGCCTTTACTCAAACCTTTGTAATAAATATTATTCAATCACCTGTATTTACTGTAAAGTGGAATACATTATGAACAGGTAGTTGATCTGTTGGTAGTGTTTTTTGCTTTGGTATTAGGTAAGTACTTAATGTGAAAAATATTTTAGATTACTTTTACTACCAGTACCCAACTTATAACCTAAGAGGCCTGCATCGCTGAAATCCATTCATCGCTAATGAATGGGTATTGGCTTAAGGCTAGGTGTTAGTGAAAAATTAAAATAACACGTTTTTAGAATTAAATTGTGAAGTAGTAAACAGTAAAATTAAAATCTGTGAAAATTATGAAATATTGTTGAGGCCTTATTCTGTAGAATATACCCGATGGAAACACGATTTGATAAAGTTGGCTCGACAGAATAAATTTACAAAGTTACATATTTTTGTGTCATTTTATCTTCTTTTCTAGGTTTTATTCTTAAAATCAGTCATTTGATACTATGAGTTATTTACCAAAATGAGGTTCATAGATAACTTGAGGGATTATAACCAACTATTGGTAATTACATCTATCAATTTTTTTAAATATAAAGCGCGCTTATGCGTGCCGCTTCGCTGTTATACCCGTCCTTTACCGTCGTACGGTCACCAGCATTAAGATGTGACAATGCAAAAATATCTGATCATTAGTGGAAGGCATATTAGGGGTAAGGGTATTTTTGCAGGCCGTCGATAGGCACATCGTAATGCTGGTGACTGTACCGTCGAGAGAGCGAGAGAGAAGCGCTCGAAATACCTCCCCTTATTTACCACGCTTGCCTGATGCGGGTGTGTGATCACAAATCCGGGCTATGCACAGCCTGACCTGGGAATTGACACCGAATGGTGAAAAAAAGTATCGCAGAGCATTCTGGAGAGAAAAGAGCAATTGGATGGATAAATAAATAATATTAAGAATTAATATTCCATTAAGGTTGCCGCGCTATCCGGTGCCACCACTTTCCCATAAAACGTACAGGACTAATTTAGGACACCACTCCCTCTTGCCTAGATTGAGTAGATTGTACGGAGAATTCCTAAAAAGGATAATACCATAGACTTGTACCACAACAGCCTATCGACTTACAAAAATGAAATTTTTGATAAGTAAGTATATGAAATCCATCTCTCTCCTGAATATGTTTCGTTTGATTAATTATTTATTTTGTAAGTACGAATTATTCTTCTTCTGAATTTGCATTATCTAAAGGACATTGTTGAAGTTAGCCTAAGAACCAACACAAACATGACATATATGATAATTATTAGCTTATTTTTTACGACAGATAACAGTATTTAGATTTTGCCGGACACTTTTAGACAAGTAACCAATAATAATAAACAAAAATTTTACCAAAAAAAAAAACCGACTCCAAAAAATTTGACTGAAATAAATGCATAAAACGTGCATTTATATCAGTCAGTTTTGGAGTCGGTGCCAGCCAAGATAAATTTAACATTAAACGACATACTTACTATATTATTATTTTATTAGCCCATATTGTCCCATTGCTGGGCAACCCCCCCCACTCCCTTGCAGTATTTGCGGCCTTTTGCGTGTGTTGGCCAATCTTTCGGCGTAAGCATCAAGCTCATCTCTCCACGTCCGTCTGTGTCGGCCTCGCTGCCGTTAAACCCCATTATCGTTTTTATTTGTAAATATGTTTAATTAGCCTTTAACAGTTGTCGTGTTCATTTGTAAATAGATTTTATTAGGTATTGCTACATCGTCGTATTAGGCTGGCACCGACTCCAAAAACAATTTTTAAGATTATAAGATTGAGTAGAACAAAGGTTAATATTGCAAGTAAATTGAACAAACTAAACTATGCAATTATTTTTTACGTTTTAGTGCATTTATTTCAGTCAAATTTTTTGTAGTCGGTTTTTTTTTTGGTAAAATTTTTGATTATTTCTCTTTTTTTAGTGAATTGTTCCGATGTATTTATCGAAAGCGAATATTGGTAAACCTACAAAACGCGCTGCTCGTATGTTAAATGCGACATAAATGCGACATGCGAAGAAAACGAGAAACGCCTATCACAAAGTAGAAAATCTACATCCAAAACAGACGGCAAGTTACTCAGATTTACTCGTGAACAAGATTCAAGATTCAATATCATTTATTCAGGTTAGGCCATGTTTAGATTACAGCACTTATGAATGTCATTATGCCATCAGTTCGTAAGTCTAACTATGGGGCGGGAGCCTTGTACTGAGAAGAACCGGCAAGAAACTCAGCAAGGGCATTTCTTTTCTCCCTTTCTTTTACAGCGTCAATTAGAGTTGAAAAATGCCCTCCCTATCATAGAAGGGCACTTTCCATTACAATAATAAAAACATAAAACAACTACAAGGACATAAAAATAAAAAATATATTAATAAAAATAAAAAGTTCAGGTATTCATCAATATAAAATAATCAATGTCTTACAGTACAGAAAAATAAAAGTAAGACTACAACTACTAATATACTAATAATAAAAATAAGTTAGCAAGAGCAGACCAGCCTCCACAGGCGGCACCCGTTCACGAGTATGACATGTGAATCAGCCATCGCTTCGCTCAACCATGTTTTAGGGAACGTAACGACCCGACGCACATGGCACCACCGCAGAGACACTTTGAGAGAGCATGACACACTCGAGCAACTCCAATGAAGCAAGCAAGAAAACATTTAGGCAACGCAACAAAGTTTTGAGTAGGTACCTATTGTCTGTAAGACACTGCTGATAAAAGGCTATCATACCAGGGTAAAATAAGTTAGTTACAAAGAAAATGGACTTTAAAATATAATGTGATTATTTTATCATTACCAGGCTGTTTTGTCTTCTAAATATTCCTTAACTGTATAATAACCTTTCTTAAGTAAACAAGATTTTACATGATTTTTAAACTTATCTAAAGGTAATTCTAGTACAGTACTTGGTATTTTATTATAATAGTGTATACCTTGCCCCAAGAAAGAGCCGAGAACCTTCTGTAACCTGAACAGGGGCATCATAAGTTTTGACTTATTTCTAGTATTGAAATTGTGTACGTCACCGTGTTTAGTGAATAAGTTAATATTGCAACGCACAAAAACTATACAATTATAAATATATTGAGATGCAGCTGTAAGAACACCAACTTCTTTAAAAATATCTCTTAGAGAAGTTCGTGAGCTTAGTCTATAGTTGGTTCTTATTGCCCGTTTCTGTAAAATGAATATAGTTTCAACATCAGCCGCTGTTCCCCACAGTAAGGCGCCATATGACGTGACACTGTGAAAATAACTAAAGTAAACCGTTTTAGCAGTTTCAACGTCGGTTAATTGCCTAATTTTTCTAATGGCGTAAGCAGCAGAACTGAGTTTGCCGGCCAATTTCGATATATGAGGATTCCATTGAAGTTTTGAGTCAAGGGTTATCCCTAGAAAAACAGTCGAGTCTACCAAATCTAATTTATCACCGTTTATCCTTACATCAGTTTGTTCGGTCTTAACATTTGGTAGTGTAAAATTAATACATTTGGTTTTTTTAGCATTTAGCTGTAAATTATTAACAGTAAACCAACTGAGTACCTCTGAGAGAGCATTGTTAACATCGTCATAATTTTTCTTATACCTAGTCACATTAAAAATGAGTGAAGTATCATCTGCAAACAATACAATATCACAAAAGTTTTCTACAAAGAATGGCAGGTCATTAATATATATCAAAAATAAGAAAGGCCCTAGGAGCCCTTTGTGGAACTCCCATTTTTACATGAGAACCAGACGACTTAGTTCCATTGATATCGACAGTTTGTGTTCTAGAACTGAGATAAGACTTTATCAAATCAAGCGCAAAACCTTTGAGACCATAGTAATTTAACTTCATCACCAATGTCCGGTGCTCAACGCAATCGAAAGCCTTGGACAGGTCGCAGAAAACTCCAAGAGCGTTATGAGACTCCTCCCAGGCATCAAATATATGTTTTACTAGAGCAACACCTGCATCAGTAGTGGAACGACCCTTAGTAAAACCGAATTGCTTACTATGTAAAAGATTATTTAAATTAAAGTATTCCACTAACTGTTCGAGAATAATTTTTTCATAAATCTTACTAAGTGCTGGTAGTATAGAAATTGGTCGATAGTTACTGGGGTCCTCTTTATTTCCCGATTTAAATAAAGGTATAACCTTACTATACTTCATAAGATCAGGAAAGATTCCTTTATCAATACAGTTATTAAATATGTCAGCAAGATGGAGTGCAATAGAATATATAATATTCTTAATTGTCTTAATGGACATGCCCCACAAATCACCTGTGTTTTTCATTTTTAGTGATTTGAAAGTTTAATAATATTTTTAGAGTCAATATATTGAAAAGATTGTGCCGCCACTGGTGATGAATTTAAATTTAAAGTTGTTACCACAGGTATGTTTATAATAATAATAATAATAAATTCATTTATTTCAACCAACTAGGATCATTTACAAATTCAATTAAGTACAAAGAAATAAAATAAAATAAAAATCATAAAACACAATAAAAACAAAAAACATGTCATGCCATTCAATAAAAAAAATCAAACAAAAATATAAATTAAATAAAGTGTGGTCATAGTTAAATGCAAGTCAGTACATGTATCATACAGCAATGATTCATGTACTGACAGTCAAAGCGCTCAGAAAAAAGCCTCAGGACGCTGTTCTGGCTAGCCCTGACCCTGCGCACCAGGGATGTGCACCGCTTGCGCATTGTGGTGTAAAAACAGTCAACGCGGTATTGCGCAAACATCCCTGATGCGCTGCAGAACCGAGGCAGCCCCAGCAGCATCCTAAAGGCATTATTGAATTGGACACGCAAGGCACCGTACTGTTTTGTGGTGTAGTTTATCCATAGGCTGCACGTGTACAAGGACGTACAAAATGCTCTGAAGAGAGTAATTTTGACGCCCCAGGAACAGCGAGCAAACCTACGAGCGATCATATTTGCTCTGAAAGACAGTGCCCTGCGCTCCCTCTCAATATCTGCATCGTCCTTCAGGTCAGAGGTCACCAGGTGTCCAAGATATTTAAATTGTTGTACCACCCTTAACGGCGTTCCATTCAGCTTAATCGATGGGATATTATCGGGACACTTTCCTCTGGCCCGAAAGACCACACATTCACTTTTCTTCACGTTATACATCAAGCCGTGACTAAGAGTGTATCGCTGGCATATGACAAGGAGTTTCGACAAACCACAGACCGAAGCACTGAGCAGCACCATGTCATCCGCATAACTTATGTTGTTTAAACATACACTATCTATGTGACAGCCTACATGTGTGCCGCTCAGCTCCTCTATCAGTGCGTTGACATACAAATTGAAGAGTTTGGGCGAGGTCAACCCTCCTTGCCTCACTCCACACTCCAACCTATATGGTTCCGAGTACTCTCCCGACCACCGAACTACATTGACCTGGTGCAAGTACCAAAATTTAATAATGTTGACAAGTTCACGTGGCATTGAAATGCTTTCAAGTTTTTGCCACAGGATGTCATAACTGACAAGGTCAAATGCTTTCGAAAGGTCGAGAAAGCAAGCATACACTGGCGTGCTACGGTCAGTGTAGTATTTTACGGTCTGCTTCAAACTCAAAATGGCAGTCTGTAACCTCCCCCCCCTCAATTATTATCTGCTATACCTTAAATCTAAACCTTTTCCACCTATATGCCTAGCTACCTTATAATGTATACACACATCTTCGCCGCTTTTACCTTAACTTAACTTATTATCTAATTCTTAAACTAATTAACCTAATTTATCTACAATCTAATGGTTGTGTCTGGAGTTTTGTAGAGTGTGTAGCATTTGTATGAAGATGGAACCTTAGCATAGCTTAATTCTATTTGCAGTGAATTTCAGTCAAGCAATGTAATATTATAATAACTACTATTTTGGCCAGATCGTCTAGTGAACCCTCCGTTGTTAACCGCATTTAAGTAACTCAAGTTCTTTCGTGAAAGTTTAGTAATTGGCTTATCCCTGTGTTAAATTATTTTCTCCTGACCTAATTACCTACCAGTCTATAAATCATAACATAAATATGTGTAGCCTAGCAATGACTCCGTCTGAACTGTGACCTAAATCCTTCACTGCAGCTGCGGGGAAGATTAGTAGCCACTCAAAGGTAATCAGATGATAGCTTAGCTTGTAGGTATTATTATTTATTATCAGTAGTATGATGCATAAGAAGCCTGGTGCAATTTATATAAAGGTTTAGTGGAATTATAAAAGTCTTGTGGAAATATAGGAGCTCCATCCTCGCCCCCTATCGTGCCATTCAACGCATTCGTCCTTCAGGCCCCGCCACTCCAACTTCATCTTATAAAGAGTCATCACAACTTATGACTTATTTTCTCTCATATTAGGAAATATATGTTAGCATTTTAATTATCTTTATTCCTCATAAATCAATAGTGTTTACCCCAAGGCTGGCTATCATCCAAATATCCTTCTCACATTAAGAAGTTAATTGTTTAATGCAGTAACTATGTCTTATGAATTTACTTTTAGATATCTTTGACCTTCAGGAAGTGAACTTAAGTTAATTACTTTTCCATTAACTTCCTCCCTTTGTCTCTCAGACTGAGTGGTTAATTTGATAGACTACTAAATCATAGTCAGTATACTTTTAGTAGGTAGTTAATTATCCCTGTTAATCATTAAATCAATTACATTTAAAGTTATCTTTTACTCACTTTAATAGCTGTAAATTAGACGGTACTAGGTATTAGTCTTATTGATTTAGATTGTTCCCATCGAATATTTCTATGTTTCAGATTATTAGAATTTAGTACTTACATGTCTTAAGAGGTCCCTGACCATTAAGGTGAATTCAAATGGTATTAATGGATCATTATCAGGCTAATTAGCTGGTTGTTATCAATCAATTACTTCCATGTTTCAGATTATTAGAAGCTCATAGCTGACAATGTCTTCTTTCAACGACTTATCTTAGGTTCTAAACTGGTTTTAGTTGTTCAGTTTGTATCAGCTTATTTTTGCTAATAGGTATCGGATGTAAAATTTTCCATACTTTGAAGAGTGTAGCTATTTTAAGGCCGTATTGTACCTCAGGGAAAGCTAAAAAATGCCTGTTTGGTCATTTCAGTATTAGAAATCAAACATCACAGTACGACTAAGCTTATTTGCTATAACTTTTTAGTATTTTTCTTGTAATAGGAAACCAGTCTAGACTTTTAGGTATTCCAAAGTAATGATGGTACGATATTATCATGCTTCTATTAATTATTTAAAATGAATAATTAATTGGTAACAACTTTAGGGAAACAATTAGAATTTTATCGGCCTACGGTAACAGATTACTTGCCCAGCTAGGACCCACATCACTTCATCATAATTTTATTTAGCGCCGTAACTTAATTATCCCTACCTTATTAGTCTGAATTAATAACTAACCATATATATATCCGCCTACCTATAGACTCCTACAACTTTCCTCACTTGAAAAGGCCTATATTTTGTCGAACTAACAGTCCCTTTTGTGTACCTTGCAAACTAGGCCAAGCCTCATTTAATTTAAATTCGTGGTGTGTGGTGAGAGTCGCATTGCCCCTGAAAGCAACTAACTCCTAAATGTTCTATCAGTCGAGCCAGTATACTCAGTGTGTTATTTTCCTATCACTACACTGTATGTATGGAGGTAGACTCGAGATTGGACTGGGTCATACGGGTCAACCTCCAGCTAAATGGTGTCTGACCTATCTTCAACTTTCACTAGGGAGACAACTGTCTCTCCCCCATTACTCCGTCGAAGATAGTGTATTGTTTAGCGTAATGATGTAAAACGCCGATCTTATTAAATACAATCAAAGATCATCCAGACCGAAGTCTGTTGAAAGGTACATAGGTTTTCGTTGCCACCGTTATGCGTTTCCGCCGATGTACCCCGGAATACTTCATTCCGTTAACGGATTCGAGTTGCGACCGCAATAGTTTACTTTATTAATCACTTTCAATTTCACAAATCTTAATTAATATCGCAGCTCGAATATCACTTAGCGCACTATCAAAGCTCGGACGCTATTTTTCCCGTATGAGTAGTACCGCACTCTTAAGTTGGACCGCACCGCCGACGTCCCAAAATTGAATGCCCGCTAATTTTCCGCCCTTTTCCCAAGCATCTTAACTTTCGCGCCACACGCCTTCGACATTTTTCCGCGCGAGACCGCTTTTCTTCCCTTCAACCAATCGCTAGCCGCTTCCCCGATGCCCCCCCGCCTTCGCGTCGCGCCACGTGGAGCTATCATCCGACCTCTCTTTCTGTCTTTTTCTCAACCTCTCGCTCGCTCATTGCCGCTTCCGCCGCGCAATTCTAAAATTTTTCCATAATCTAACCAAATCTCGTCCGACAGCCAATATTTCATCGTTGAATATCTAAATGTAGCCTTCTATTAACAATTCCCTCTTAATAATCCTCCACTTAAGCCAATAATCCTATATTTTGGGAAATTATCAAAAGTTCCGTATTCCGACCATAGATGGCGTCCGCCCGTAGGCGAACCACTTCCCCGACCCCAGAGCAGTCCCCGCGAAACTCAAAATAAAATACGGTCCTAGTCAAGTTCACAACCATGACTCCCACTAGACGCCGCCTACGTCGCAAGGGACGCGCAGAGCAGTCCCCGCGAAATTCAAATTAAAGAAGTCAAACTAGCAACCTTATGCGAAGCTCAAGCAAATAACTCACGCCAGACGGCGCCCATGTCGCAAGGAGCACACAGAGCAGTCCCCGCGAAGTTCAAACCAGAGATAAAGCGTTAGACCACGGACCATTATTCTAAACCAGCTTATCATTCCCCTTTTCATGCTTATTATATTAATGGTGCCACACATCAATACCCATGTTAGTGCTACTCCCACACATTCCTTACTAACGGACGGATACCATTCATTCTGTACCGTTACAGCCGCCCCCGATAGAATTTAAGCAGATAAAGTACCACTCTTATCTGCGGCGAATTATATCTTAACCCTGTACTTAATTAAGTACAAAATAGCACGTCCTTCCTTGCCAACCTCATTGTCATCCTAGCCCTCAAAGATATTCCTACTATTTATAGTTCCTCCCCAAATCCCTAATGACTCCTTCCTCCATAAGCTTTCTTATTGCAAAATAGCTCACACCCTCATCTATACCAATACTCCCCGATCTTCCCATTCTTCCCTCTTATTATTATTATTTTTTTTTTTTTTTTTTACTAAACTCATGTGATGGCTGTGTGGACTAGATTCCCTATTTCAACTCTATGTGTCATAGAGCACAGAACTTCTCTCATGGCCTCATCTGATTGTCTATGACACGGCACCCATTTTCATTGCCACCCCTTCCTCAACTTAAATTTTACCAAATTTTAAAGTTATTCTCTACATTGAACAAGAGATTCAACTCGTAAGTATTTTAATCTACTCTTACTTTCCCAATTTAGACTTGTAGTCTTCCCAGTGCGATAACGCCAGTTACCTCAGACCGCCTTAGCCACGTGTGGAGCCTTGTTAGCTCACTACCAACTCTATATCACACAGTATTTCCCTAACTGAATCGATCGTCGTTAATAGCAGTTTTGTGGTACGCGAAGGCCCTACCCTTTTTTTTTCTCTGAGGTATTTGTTCTATTACTATTTTTTTTTTCCCATAATTTCCCCCTTTCTAACCTCGGGTAGTACTACTAACTCTCTGCCCACCTTTTCCTCTTTATTCCTTACATGCGAGACATTCTACCACTTGCCTCTGCTAATATCGACCAAGGCCCTTTTCCTTCCCCCTACGGTATCATCTTCTAAAACCTACAGTGTCTGCCAGTTCCGTGAGCATGGCAGCCTAATCAGGTAACTTTTGTACCTATTATTTTGTAGCTATAGAATCATTCAAGCATGCCTCTCTACCTCCCTGGAATCATACTAGTTGCCTTTATTATATGTCTATTTTTTTATTTTTATTTTTTTTATTTTAATTAGGTCAAAACCATGTCTAATGAGTCACTCAAGATTCTATCCAGTGCTTTAACTATTTACTTCCTTCCCTCTTTATGGTTATATTTACAGAATTTCAATATGTGTGACCTTCTAGTGTTGGTTCATTACGCCTTTAGCAGATTTTAATTTTACATTGGCACAAGGCACATTATTAGTATTATAACCTCCCGAACGTTCGTAACTCTAATTGGTTACTCCCTAACTATTCTACTCTACTTTCAGCCTTCCGACCAGATGGGAAAATACTCCAGCAACGCAAGATCCCTTGACTACGCCAAAATGACATGCCATCAAAAGCCTCTGTTTCTGCAGCCGAAGACATTATCTCTCTATAGGTCAGTCAAGTATAATTGTCCTGATTTAGCCTTCATCAGACGCCCCCAAAGGAACCGCCCTACAACAGAACTCTCACATCCTTCAGGAAAGCTAATTTAGGAGGTGTAGCGCGGATGGTAGTCACTTAATTTTATTGTGTGTAAAGCGACCCCATCCCTGTGGCACACCTCCGAAATTCCGATTCATTATTTTTTTTTTTTCCAATTTAAATCAACCTGCTCATTATCTAAATTGTGTCTTGTGCCCCGCGTAATTGAATAATGTTCAAACTCCCTAATTAAACTACTATTACTACTTTAACAGTGCCAACTAAGAGTGCTCCTTGCGCCTCCTATAAGTTTATTTAATGGTAGGTTCCTTTTTTTTTTTTTTCTTGTGTATATAGGCGACCAAGGACCTCGCTTGCAGCTCGCCTTCCTCGCTGGCCCCGTTTCTTTAAATATTCTACCCAAAATTTAGCGAGTTACAATCGGAAATGACAAAGTTCGAACCTTATGCAATTGGGAGTTCTCTAACATAGCCAACAGACCTCATCTCACCATTAAGTCAGACATATCGCAATTCCAGTATCTATCTTAATTCGTAATAGCTAACATTATATATAAAAAAAATATATTCTCTGTTTACAGATCCCGGCTATTTCTAAGCCGCAATGGCGGTGAAGTTAAGGGTTTAATGAATAAAGCATTTGAGGTCATTTTTGCTAGCACAAGGAAATACCCTACTAGAGTGATCTGTCATAACGCCGACTGTATGAGGTAAGTTTCCCTCCACCCTTTTCCTTTATTCGACATAGACGACATTAACCTACAATTAACCTTTAATTTCTTTTATTCTCAGAATGTCCTTAAGTTAATACCCGTCTCTAATTTACTAGAATAAACAGAATAAGATTACTAGGGCTAGACAAAATCAGAATAAAGCAACTTGACCTAACATAACTAGACTTATGTATTCACACTTGCAAACAAGATATCTTCATCTTTCCGTGTTGATTGATCTTGCTAACACCATTTCATCAACTCAATGTCCCGGCCTACATATTTGAAAACTGCCAATTAATTAGTTTGTATAAAACAATTTTGATGCAACATGTAGTTCACATTAACTAACAATTTTAAGGTTGTGTCTTAATTCCGACAATAACCTTCATTAGCACTAATTTTAATCATCTACAATTACGTCACGTACATATTAGATGCCAATAATCCAGATTATTTAAGAATTCTAACAATTCATAATAATAAATAACCAACAGGATCATCCCGCTTGTGACAGGCGGCGCTAACCTTGCCACAAGTTAAAACGCGTTTCGTTCGTCCTATCATTCCTAACTTTTAACCAATTCATTGAGTTATTATTTACTAATCAACTGTTAATCAAGCTTATTTAATTTCATAATAACAATTTTAATATAGCAGTATTAGAATATTATTGTAAGTTCCAAACATCAACATTACTGCTTAAGTATTTGAATGGCCTAGTGCGAACTAGGTTTCAGGTCTCACCTCGGGAAAATAAATTTCTTAGCGACTATAAAATCCATTACTAATAAATTTATTATTTTCTTCTGACATACAAAGATAGGTTATGACTCTATGTCGGGTTTTGTAACCTTGAACTATGCCTACCTCCATGGTAATCTCGGTTAACTATATATAACGAAATATGTCCAATTCGGCTGATTTTATTAAATTTAAGTTATACTACTAAACAGTACGTGTCCTAAGAACGTCACACATCCGAAACCCATTTTAGTTCTAATTTCTTTACTCAACTAAATTAGAACATGTATATGTTGACGCGAGACAACATCCGAATAATTACTTTGTATGATGTGAACTGTGATAGCTGATTTTGTATTTTAATATCTATAACGCAATATCAGGGAATTACCTGTTAATAACCTTTACTCTAAGAGATTTATTCTCAGCTCGCAATGCCAGTTGCTTTATTTCCGGCATGAATGGTTCTGCAGACTATGCGTCTAAATTTAACCTACAACTTAAAATAGTGGTATATAAAATCGTTCACTGTTTTATAAGTAGTTTGTGTTAACTTTTAGAATGTTAAAATGATGGTTTAACTAACTATTATTATGTGACATCCGCCCGCAACTCGCCTTTATAATCGATGTGGTAACATATGCTATTGATCCCCATAGCATAACAGTGCTATAGTTCATTAAATTTTCTGCTATATTCCCCCTCTCCCCCCCCCCCCCTCTCACTCAGCCTATCTATTTTTTTTTTTTTTTTATTTTTTTTTTTTATTTTTTTTTTTTACACGCGCCCCCAAGAGTCCACATGACCTATTTAATTTGCTTTTGGCCTCGGAAGCTACCTTATTAGTCACCAGTCCAGTAATAATGTTTTAATATATTATCCAATATGTATTAATATTTTAAAGTATACTTTTTTTTTTCAGTACAATCCCAGTAATTACAACAATCTACCACCAGTGCCTACTCTCCTTCCACTACATCTGTACGAGCCCGAAGCAGCTTCAAGATGCTGTTACCCCGGCCCAGAAAATGGGCCTGCCTCAAGCCCTACTACCAGAACCCACCATTACGCTAGTTTCATTATTTTATAGCTATGTTATTAGAGCCTCTGATCACTCGTCCCCTTGTCTCCTCCCTCTCTCTCTGGTCCATTCCCTTTACCCTAATAGTAGTTATCCTTGCCATCTAATTATCGTTTCTCCGACATTACTATTTTTTTTTAGAAAAAGCCGCCAACACACCCCTACGTCAATATTCATTTACAAGTCCCAACCACTAAGATCTAATTTTACTACTTTAGCATCTTTAAAATAACTGTTACCCAGAGGGATTTGTTAAGACCAGCATAATGTATATTAACGTGCCTTTTCCCGACCCGACTGAATCTATATAATGCAAAGTAATGTCTTTTATTATTAAAATCGAACTTATCTACTAAACAGGGTACCTGAGGTTCTTCTCTTTTAATAAACATTTTTCAAAGTACATAAATCTTCTTATTAAAATTAAACTTAGCCACTAGGGTAACATTGACTACATCACATAGCTTAGACTCCTTATTTACTTAATTACAATATTAAATCTTTAATAATAAAATAGCGGGGACAATAATTATGTCTTATTCCTCGACCAAAGATAACCAAGCTGGAATAATTCGATAATTCTTGCCTAATAGACCAAGAGTAACAACCCAACTAAGGTACTTATAATTATATCATCACATTACACATTAATCTAATTTAATCTACGATCCTTCCTCATCTGGCTCAACCTATCTCCCCTCCCCTGTCAAAGGTAATTACAGCTAACTACTTTTCCCGGCTCAGCCTCAACCCAAAGCGGTGTCCAAAGTTATCGATAATAGCGAGATAGATGAATTGTGTTGAACTTCCCCCTAACCTTGTCGGTATTTGGATCCACTAGGACATAGACATTCTGGTAGGGTCTAGCAGCGACAACTAAAGGTCCCTCGTACAGAGAGGTAAATTTCTTTGTAATCTTCTGACTGGCATCTGACTTATTTAGCTTCCTTATCTTTACTGTATCCCCTATCTGATATTGTATTATTCGATATCTTCGGTTAAATTTATACTGTCGATTTTCCTCTGCTCTTTCTAAATTAACCCTGGCTGTTTCTCGTATCTGTATAACCGTACCCCTAGCAACCGGTCTCCGAAGTACCCTATCAAAGGTCATTTTAGTGGGTTCCCCATACATAATTTCACAAGGAGTAAAACCTATACTTTCATGAAAGGTGTTATTATAGAGTATCTCTAGCTTGGGCAACACCGAAACCCAACTTCTATGATTGCTCCTACAGTAAGTTCTAAACAGTCGTCCTAACTCTTTATTTACCCTTTCTGTTGTATTAGGCCTAGGATTTCGAACAGTAGTATGCACTATTCTTACCCCAGCCCTCTCCATCTCACTATTCCATACCTTACTTACGAATTGGGACCCATTATCTGACAATATAACTTTAGGCTTAATTATTTTAAAGAATTTCTTCATTCCCCCTACCACCGACCTAGAAGTAGCTTTTCGCAAAGGGTAGAATTTGACAAACTTACTGAAGGAATCTTGGATCACTAAAATATAACTCATCCCAAAAAGTCCCGTTGGCAAAGGCCCATATAAATCAACCATCACCAATTCGCCTATGTCTTTAGTGATTATCGACCGGCACGGCCCAACATACTTTATAGTATTGCTTTTAGTAATTTGACAGTCATGACAAGCCCTTACGAATTGTTTTATATATCTAGTAATTCCTCTCCAATAAAATCGATCCCTTACATACTTTATAACTTTGTAAGCACCTTGGTGTCCCATTTCAAGATGTACTTGTTTAACTAAATCTTCCCGTAGCCGTTCGGGCAAATAGACCACCTTCCCTAAATCCTCCCTGGGAGTAAAATATAAAATATCGTTATCTAACTCACATCTCCCTATTATCCTACCTAACTTACTCCCTTTTCTTTTTTGCGATAACCTTTCCACTATTTCCCTCAGCTCAGGGTCCTCTCGCTGTAATTTAGAAAGGTTCCTAAGGTTCTCATTTAACTCCTCATTCACTTGCGTTTCTGTATATAATATCTCGGGACACCTAACCTTTTCCTCCTGCAATAATTCCCCCTCTGGCAGATATCGCGATAATATATCCGCTGCTACATTTTCGGTGCCCTTGACATGCTGTAATTCATATTGAAATTGCTCTAAATAATTAATCCACCTAGTAACCCTAGCATTGTACAGTTTCCAACTCCTAGCAAATATCAAGGCTTTATGATCAGTACGAATAATAACCTTCGTCCCCCTCAGATATGTTTCAAACTTAGCTAGGCAACAAATGACAGAATAGAATTCTTGTTCGGTGACCGTCCAATTTAATTGGGCTCCTTTAAGTATTTTACTATAAAACCCTAGCACCCTGGGTTCCCCCTCTTCATCTAGTTGGTACAAAATTCCGGCTATCCCTATTCCTGAACTATCTGTTTGCAAATAATAAGGCTTACTGAAATCAGGATGCTGTAGTTGTACCGTGGCCACGAATAATGCCTTAATATTGTCAAAAGCTGTCTGTTCAATTTCTCCCCAATGCCATTTCACTTCTTTCCTTAGTAACTCACATAACGGTTTACTATGGAAGCTATACCGCGGTATAAACTTACGATAAAAATTGCACAACCCTAAGAATCCGCGCAAATGCTTTATCTTCCTAGGCCGTGGATAGCTCTGAATGCCCTTGACCTTCTCAGGATCTGTACTGATCCCTGTTGTTGAGATAATGTACCCTAACATTTTGACCTCTTTACTTAAGAACCGGCATTTCTCTTTGTTGCAAGTCAGTCCAGCCCTTTCTAACTTTCCTAGAATTATGTCGAGGTGTTCTAGATGTTGTACCAAGTTGCCTCTAGTTATGACGGCCAAATCGTCCAAATAATTAACGCAAAACTCCCGTACCTCCGGTCCTAATATTATATCCATGGCCCTACTAAAACTACCCACCGCCGTCTTTAGTCCCTGTGGTAATACATTATAAACATAGGATTTCCCATTAAAGGTGAACCCCGTATACTTTTTACTTTCTAACGATATAGGGAATTGGAAATACGCACTATTCATGTCTATGGTGGTAATGTAATCAGCCCCATGGAAGGAATTAATCACATCTAATTGTAACGTAGGTTTCTCAGTTTCTGCTACCATGTACTGATTTATACCGCGAGCGTCTAGCAGTACGCGTATTGTCCCATCTCCCTTAAGTGTGAAAGTTAACGGACTACAATAAGGCGTGGAGGCCCTACTAATTATACCCTGGTCTTCCATTTCTTTTAGCTTTGTTTCCATTTTTTCTCTATAAGCGTAAGGTACCGGATATGACCTCTGTACTACAGGAGCATGGTTTTCCATTTCGATCACATGTTCATAGCAATTGGCCCTCCCTAGCTTAGACGAAAACAACTTTGAATATTTCCCTAAGAGGCTTTCCAACTTCCTTAAACCTTCCGAGTCCAATTCTATCCCTACCTGTATCCCAGACGGAACCTTTCCCCCCTTGTCACACACTAACGACTCAACTTCTACATTAACCAGCTCATTCTGTGTAACAAATTTGATAATATGGTCGCCCCCCTTTGTGCTGATACTAATTCCCACTCCTCTCCGGTTTAAGTCGATTTTAATCTCATTTTCCTTCATCCAGTCAAACCCTATTATTAACGACCTAGATAGCCCGGGCACTATCAAAAACCTTGTATCTACTTGCAACGACCCTAGCCGTAGCGGCAGAAGTACTAACTGTCGTATTTCCGCACTCTTCTGTCCAACCGCTGATTTAACTTGAAAAGGTCTCACGGGCATCAACGCTATCCCCGGTTCCCTACTTTTTAATTCACCCCAAAACTCGTCAGAAATACAGGTTAAATCGCTCCCGGTGTCGAACAATCCTAGGATCTTAAAGTCGTATATCCGTACCTCAACTTCGGATTTATAATTCGATAGTAGCTCCCCCCTATCCTTTTCTTCCTCGAATACTGAAGCTACAACCCTAACTAGATTACCCTTCATTTGACCCTGTTCAACCTTCAACCTTAACGGCTCTACCAACCTCTGCTCGACATGCATTTCGACGGGGTACGCCTCACAGTGTCCTACTCCCTCTGTTTTTCCTCTAACCAAAAGTTTCCTTATCAGGGGAATTGCTAGTCCTCTACCATTTAATCCTAACGTTTGTCCTGGTTTCCAATTCATCCTACTCATCATCTGCCAACCTTTGCTCCCTAAGGTTGAGGCTGATCCGGGAACAACATTCTCAGCCTCCTTTAGTTTAATCCTGTACCTTGTTGATCAGCTGTAATTCCTACGTCCTCCTCTTCTACCGCATTGATTATTTCCCTTGGACGCACTACTGGGTTTTGCATGGCCGCCGGCTTCCTCCAAGCGGGATAAGTTTTCTTAGTATTTCCCCACCTTCTCTCTGCCCCCCTAGTGCCTTCAGGTATGGAGTAATTATGAGCCTTTTGTTTCCCTATGCTTTCCATGTCCCTCAAAAATTCAGCGGTGCCAATTATGGTGTTTATCCCACTAGTCGCCCAAACTTGTTGTACATTTTTAGGATAGTGTCTTATAACGTCCGAAACTATCTGTTTTTCCGACATGGGATAGCTTAACATTTGCGCCTTTCCTACTATTTGAAGAAAATGGTTTAACATGGACGGATTCTCTTGCCTATCCCACCATCCTTGTACCATCTCCCTTCTCAACTCGCTCTGGACATTTTCGCCTCAATAAGTGGCTAGAAAATCCACCTTAAACTCCTCTACCCCTATCCATCTTTCCTTATATATTCTAGCCCAATCTCGAACCTCTCCTACCAGGCATTCTTGTATCTGATCCAGCTCCCTTCCAACTCCTATTCCTCTCTTTAGGTACCCCTCTAAATCCTCCAAAAAGGTGATAGGGTGTTCAGTAGATTTGTTTCCGAATTTAGGTTTTTCCGTGTTTACATTTTTTATATTATACACTATGTGCCCCGCAGTCCCATTAGTAAGCTTCCCTTCCTCTCGCGCCTTCCTCGTCCCCACATCGTTTTCAGTAGTCTCCTTCCTCAAACTCTCTTCCCTCTCTTTTAACGTGCTAGATCCCTCTTCTCCTATTGTCATTCCTTCATTATTAATTAGTTGTCTTTCCCCTCGCACTAGGGTACCTACTCCCTCAACTTCCGCGCTCAGCCTAGCGACCTTTTCCGTAAGCACTCCTATTGTTCTCTTCATCATTTTGTATATTAATCCTATCCCGTTCTGCTTCTCAGTTGTCTTTCGGTCTAAGACCCGCGCTCGCTTAGCTGTTCTCCTAGGTACCTCGCACTCCTTTTCCCCCGTCGCAGTCCCCCTCATGATTCCTTCCTGTTCCCGGCCTGGTTCCTTATCCTCATTGACCCTCATCCGTTTGGTTACCCTCCTAGTCACTCCCATCTCCCTTCCGTTCTCAAGGTTCCTCTCCATCGACTCAGTTGGCTCTCCAGATGTGGCTACGTCCTCATACCTCGCCGGCTGCCTATGGGTCCTTTGAGACTTCCGGGTAGCCATCTTCTCTAGTTATCTAAGTAAGTTGTAACTCTTATGTGTACCAATTCGGAGTTGAAGGAAAGGAAGCTAGCGGCGAAGCTCTTCCTTTCACTCATCTCCTCCCATTAGTTTATTTAGGAAAGCGTCACGAACGATGTGTGGTTCTCCTTCTTTTTTTTTTTTTTAATATTATTAAAAATTTTCTATTCTAAATTTTTTTTTTCTTTTCTCTACCATCATTATTATATTTTCTTTCGACCCCTATTTTGTCCCGAAGCTCAATTAATATCCACCTTCCACAATTATCCATCATCCGTTTAGGTATCCTCGAGAAGTATTTCTTTTTTTTTTCTACTAATTCGCCTATCGTATTCCTACTAACATCTCTTCAGCATATATAATTTCTACCGTTCCTCAATTAAATATAATTAAAGCCGGCTCTAAGATAATTATAAATATAATATTTTAGTGTCGTGTGTGTGTAGAATCAAACTTCGACTAGTCAATGATCCCTAGTAAGTCGGCATGGTTGCCCTAGAAGAACCATCAACTAACCAAAGCTAGCGTCTGGGATACGCGTCAGAATATTCTCCTTCGGCACTACCCGATTAGTCAGTACCAGCCTCTTGTACAAGTGCCTCTTTCGATTTACCCACAAGCAAAGCTGCTGGCTTATGTAGACGCGGTCAAGCATCCGATTCAATGTTTTTGTCTGTAAAATGGGTGATTATGTTTTGCTTTGTGTACTGTAATTGAGTATTGTAACAAGTACTGATTGGATATGATTTATAAAATATATATATAATATTTTGTAGTAGAATAAACTCACTACTCCCTATTCTGTGCTATGCTACCACTAGTATACTTCCTACACTTTCTCACCCACAAGAGTATCTCCGCCCAAATATATTTATATAAAACCAATAATTAAATATAACCAAGTGCAGGTTCTAATGTACTTATAAATATAATAGATTAGTGTCGTGTGTGTGTAGAATCAAACTTCGACTAGTCAATGATCCCTAGTAAGTCGGCATGGTTGCCCTAGAAGAACCATCAACTAACCAAAGCTAGCGTCTGGGATACGCGTCAGAATATTCTCCTTCGGCACTACCCGATTAGTCAGTACCAGCCTCTTGTACAAGTGCCTCTTTCGATTTACCCACAAGCAAAGCTGCTGGCTTATGTAGACGCGGTCAAGCATCCGATTCAATGTTTTTGTCTGTAAAATGGGTGATTATGTTTTGCTTTGTGTACTGTAATTGAGTATTGTAACAAGTACTGATTGGATATGATTTATAAAATATATATATAATATTTTGTAGTAGAATAAACTCACTACTCCCTATTCTGTGCTATGCTACCACTAGTATACTTCCTACACTTTCTCACACAACACTTAACTAGTAATATCATTTTTTTTTTTTTCAACATCTTAATCGTTCAACGGAGATAGACAATTGTGCAAGATACCCTTCTTAATGGGCTAATCCAACCCAGTGAATTTAATGATTTATCTATCTCTACCTATCCTAACTAATTAGTCATGTAGTAAGGTCTTCCCTTTTCACCGCTCTCCCGACTTAGATATTTCTAGGTAACTCACAACTGATAATATTAGGTAATTAGGTATAGTAAGCTGTGCCCAGCGAGCTTTATCTCTGCGTACATTAACCTCATCTTAAGCTAATAATAATCCTTTATAAACCTTCATAATTAACTATTTATCACGATTTCAATTATACGGTAAGAAGCGACGATTACCGGTAACGACTACTTACAACGCTGCAAGAGTATTTCAATTATACATATTATTAATAGACCGCACCCTTTTACCATCATCCAAAATAAAATCTTTTATTGGTAACCCAACGCCATCTAGCCTCGCTAATAGGTAACCTCCCCACAACAGAGTAGATATTAGATAGTTGTTTCCAGACGGTAACAACTTTTATCGCCTACTAGACGTATTTATCCGTTTATATTATGCATCCCAAACTACGTTGCTTTTAAACCAAAATTCCTACTAGCAATGAATAGTCATATGATTCTATCCCCTACATGACATCCCTGCTACTTGTTATTACTTCTAATCGCGATTCCTCATCAACGCGTGTATTTTGAACCGTAATACTATTTTATGTTACTTTTCCTAGGATTTTAGCGAACTAACAAAATGAAGCGGCATTTCCCTTGTGCAGAGCAATTGTCCCCATCTACATGTCACATAATAATAATTTCACCACAATGTCATTGCATTCTAATCTATTACGTGATAAGTATTAGGAAAATCTCTTTCAATGTAAAAATCGCAGGTATTAAAAATAACAGGTATGGAAAATAACAGGTGATTCCGCTTGCTATAACAAAATCACATGATTACGCGATAAGGAAGTTTCCTCTCCGATTGGTTTTATGACTTCATGTTTTATAATCATTCCTAATTCTAGATTGTTTATGGTCTAGCTAAATCATATGTCTATGGTCCAACCATAGACAAATGATTTAATAGTCCCTGACTAGCCTAAAACTACTCTATGGATTTCAGACGTGAGACTCAAGTACATTATTATATATTTTTTTTTTAACATAACCAACAAAATAAAATATAATACGTGGAATAGCACATCAACTAAAAACCGCAATCGCTCAACGATTATTAGTCAAAATATAATTATTATTAGTTTTATATTATGCTGTTAGCGTCATAACTTTATAATATTGTACAGCATATCGCCGTCCTATAATATAAATTGAATCCAGCAATAATTAAGTTGGTTAATTCTGTCCAATCTCGCCCCCTTGCCTTCCCATCCGACAGCAATAATAATTAAACCGCCCCCTATTCTACAAATCTTTCTAAATCAATAAATGTTGAACTATGTCACCCTATCGACCTTTTACGATCCTAAAAATAACTCAACACAAGGCTGTATGAACCAGTTGCCTATGCCTATATGAAATCTATCACCAGGAATAGAAACAAAACTACAGTTACCATAGCTCCTAACGTCAACAATTATTATCTTAGCGTCCTATCAAAAATTGGATACCTGGTTTCAGTATTCATAGAAAACAATTACTAAAGGTTTCAGTATTCACAGATAACTCAACAGTTTTTAAATTAATACTCCCGGAATAGTTTGGTTATTGACTATATCTAAGTACTTTGTTCACTCATTAAACTTTGGAAAAACAACAACGCCACCAGCCGCACGGTACCTGATGCTGGCGAACTCCGCCATTAAATAAAGAAGAAAAAGATAATGACTGAAAGGTATTGTATTTCAAATAATACTCATTACATTATTGTTTTGTAGTTTTATCTCCTTTGACCTTTAACCTAACCTGAGAATCTTTTTGTTACAGATTTCGTACAACAAAATTTTAGCTCCAGCTCTCATTGCGACTGTCTACAATATTGGTCTTAATCTATTATCAAGAACCCGTAATACAAAGTGTATGAATCAACTTTAGAAGATAACAACGTTTATTGTGAAAAGTGTCAAATTATAATTCACCCATTATCAAGAGCCCGTAATACAAAGTGCATGAATCAACTCCAGAAGATCCAACAAAGTTTATTGTGAAAAGTGTCAAATTATAATTCTTCAATATCTCTGAATTAATTAATCTTCATTGAATTATTCCCTATTAAGCCAATTCTAAACTCACGCATCGCAACACGACAACAATTTGTGGGAAAAAATCCCACTTCTAAATTAAAGTATTACCGCTTGACTGAAATCCAATACAACTATATTAATGATAATTTATAACTTAACTTTCTGATCCTGGTCATGGCTTACCAATTTGTAACCTCCCCCCCCTCAATTATTATCTGCTATACCTTAAATCTAAACCTTTTCCACCTATATGCCTAGCTACCTTATAATGTATACACACATCTTCGCCGCTTTTACCTTAACTTAACTTATTATCTAATTCTTAAACTAATTAACCTAATTTATCTACAATCTAATGGTTGTGTCTGGAGTTTTGTAGAGTGTGTAGCATTTGTATGAAGATGGAACCTTAGCATAGCTTAATTCTATTTGCAGTGAATTTCAGTCGAGCAATGTAATATTATAATAACTACTATTTTGGCCAGATCGCCTAGTGAACCCTCCGTTGTTAACCGCATTTAAGTAACTCAAGTTCTTTCGTGAAAGTTTAGTAATTGGCTTATCCCTGTGTTAAATTATTTTCTCCTGACCTAATTACCTACCAGTCTATAAATCATAACATAAATATGTGTAGCCTAGCAATGACTCCGTCTGAACTGTGACCTAAATCCTTCACTGCAGCTGCGGGGAAGATTAGTAGCCACTCAAAGGTAATCAGATGATAGCTTAGCTTGTAGGTATTATTATTTATTATCAGTAGTATGATGCATAAGAAGCCTGGTGCAATTTATATAAAGGTTTAGTGGAATTATAAAAGTCTTGTGGAAATATAGGAGCTCCATCCTCGCCCCCTATCGTGCCATTCAACGCATTCGTCCTTCAGGCCCCGCCACTCCAACTTCATCTTATAAAGAGTCATCACAACTTATGACTTATTTTCTCTCATATTAGGAAATATATGTTAGCATTTTAATTATCTTTATTCCTCATAAATCAATAGTGTTTACCCCAAGGCTGGCTATCATCCAAATATCCTTCTCACATTAAGAAGTTAATTGTTTAATGCAGTAACTATGTCTTATGAATTTACTTTTAGATATCTTTGACCTTCAGGAAGTGAACTTAAGTTAATTACTTTTCCATTAACTTCCTCCCTTTGTCTCTCAGACTGAGTGGTTAATTTGATAGACTACTAAATCATAGTCAGTATACTTTTAGTAGGTAGTTAATTATCCCTGTTAATCATTAAATCAATTACATTTAAAGTTATCTTTTACTCACTTTAATAGCTGTAAATTAGACGGTACTAGGTATTAGTCTTATTGATTTAGATTGTTCCCATCGAATATTTCTATGTTTCAGATTATTAGAATTTAGTACTTACATGTCTTAAGAGGTCCCTGACCATTAAGGTGAATTCAAATGGTATTAATGGATCATTATCAGGCTAATTAGCTGGTTGTTATCAATCAATTACTTCCATGTTTCAGATTATTAGAAGCTCATAGCTGACAATGTCTTCTTTCAACGACTTATCTTAGGTTCTAAACTGGTTTTAGTTGTTCAGTTTGTATCAGCTTATTTTTGCTAATAGGTATCGGATGTAAAATTTTCCATACTTTGAAGAGTGTAGCTATTTTAAGGCCGTATTGTACCTCAGGGAAAGCTAAAAAATGCCTGTTTGGTCATTTCAGTATTAGAAATCAAACATCACAGTACGACTAAGCTTATTTGCTATAACTTTTTAGTATTTTTCTTGTAATAGGAAACCAGTCTAGACTTTTAGGTATTCCAAAGTAATGATGGTACGATATTATCATGCTTCTATTAATTATTTAAAATGAATAATTAATTGGTAACAACTTTAGGGAAACAATTAGAATTTTATCGGCCTACGGTAACAGATTACTTGCCCAGCTAGGACCCACATCACTTCATCATAATTTTATTTAGCGCCGTAACTTAATTATCCCTACCTTATTAGTCTGAATTAATAACTAACCATATATATATCCGCCTACCTATAGACTCCTACAACTTTCCTCACTTGAAAAGGCCTATATTTTGTCGAACTAACAGTCCCTTTTGTGTACCTTGCAAACTAGGCCAAGCCTCATTTAATTTAAATTCGTGGTGTGTGGTGAGAGTCGCATTGCCCCTGAAAGCAACTAACTCCTAAATGTTCTATCAGTCGAGCCAGTATACTCAGTGTGTTATTTTCCTATCACTACACTGTATGTATGGAGGTAGACTCGAGATTGGACTGGGTCATACGGGTCTACCTCCAGCTAAATGGTGTCTGACCTATCTTCAACTTTCACTAGGGAGACAACTGTCTCTCCCCCATTACTCCGTCGAAGATAGTGTATTGTTTAGCGTAATGATGTAAAACGCCGATCTTATTAAATACAATCAAAGATCATCCAGACCGAAGTCTGTTGAAAGGTACATAGGTTTTCGTTGCCACCGTTATGCGTTTCCGCCGATGTACCCCGGAATACTTCATTCCGTTAACGGATTCGAGTTGCGACCGCAATAGTTTACTTTATTAATCACTTTCAATTTCACAAATCTTAATTAATATCGCAGCTCGAATATCACTTAGCGCACTATCAAAGCTCGGACGCTATTTTTCCCGTATGAGTAGTACCGCACTCTTAAGTTGGACCGCACCGCCGACGTCCCAAAATTGAATGCCCGCTAATTTTCCGCCCTTTTCCCAAGCATCTTAACTTTCGCGCCACACGCCTTCGACATTTTTCCGCGCGAGACCGCTTTTCTTCCCTTCAACCAATCGCTAGCCGCTTCCCCGATGCCCCCCCGCCTTCGCGTCGCGCCACGTGGAGCTATCATCCGACCTCTCTTTCTGTCTTTTTCTCAACCTCTCGCTCGCTCATTGCCGCTTCCGCCGCGCAATTCTAAAATTTTTCCATAATCTAACCAAATCTCGTCCGACAGCCAATATTTCATCGTTGAATATCTAAATGTAGCCTTCTATTAACAATTCCCTCTTAATAATCCTCCACTTAAGCCAATAATCCTATATTTTGGGAAATTATCAAAAGTTCCGTATTCCGACCATAGATGGCGTCCGCCCGTAGGCGAACCACTTCCCCGACCCCAGAGCAGTCCCCGCGAAACTCAAAATAAAATACGGTCCTAGTCAAGTTCACAACCATGACTCCCACGTCGCAAGGGACGCGCAGAGCAGTCCCCGCGAAATTCAAATTAAAGAAGTCAAACTAGCAACCTTATGCGAAGCTCAAGCAAATAACTCACGCCAGACGGCGCCCATGTCGCAAGGAGCACACAGAGCAGTCCCCGCGAAGTTCAAACCAGAGATAAAGCGTTAGACCACGGACCATTATTCTAAACCAGCTTATCATTCCCCTTTTCATGCTTATTATATTAATGGTGCCACACATCAATACCCATGTTAGTGCTACTCCCACACATTCCTTACTAACGGACGGATACCATTCATTCTGTACCGTTACAAGTCTCAGTGGAAAGACCTTTTCTAAAACCAAACTGATTGTCATGAATTGTTAAAATATTTTCTAGTTGATTATTAAGCAAGGACTTTTGATATAATAGTAGCCAACGAAATAGGACGGTAATTACCCTTATCACTTATGTCACCAGTCTTACACTTCACAATTGGCACCACCACTGTCTTCATCATGTCTGCAGGTAAGTAGGAGTGTCCTAAGCATAAACTATAGAACATCGCTAGCACTCTAGCAAGATGAGGGCCAGCGTATCTCAGATGTTCAATACTCAGGTCATCATGGCCAGGAGACTTTCCTCGAGACATAGATTTGATTACTTCTCTAACGTCTTTAGCTGTAATCCGGGTACTTAGCTCCAGACCTTGACAACCCTTCAAACATTCGGACTGTGGTGGTCCCAATGGTGATCTCACTGTAAATTGTTCTTTGAACATATTAGCAATACATTTGCTGTCATTAACACCATTTACGCTCACAGGAGTGCCCGGCCTAGAACTTAATTTATTTGTGCACTTCCAAAAACTACTGAAATCACTGTTGGCATGGTGCCGCGCAAGTATGTCCATTTTTATTTGATCTCTATTATTTTGGCACCATTTTAATCGGGACTTAAAAATTTTACCACTTTTCGCATCTCATCCCAAACACGGCCCGATGTAGGTCGTCCGTGAAGAACCCAAATCCCAAATTTATTTCTTGCATTCCTGTGAGCTTCGCTAACGTACTTATTCCAACCTATAACAGGCTTTTTCTTACACTTAGGTTTGAAGCTATAGCTACTAGAGGCCGCGCATGATAAAGCATCTATGACTTTGTTATATAAATTATCGATAGCACTTAAATGACTTATATTATCACAGGAATGATCAGAACATTCACTCAATTCACTAGGAAAATCTATACGACTCAAATTTTGATTACACAATTTTCTATATAATTCAATTTGCTCGGGCTGTCTTTCCCCCCATAAAACCTTACTGCACCCTTTACCGACTTTACTGTGTGTCATAGGTTTAATGCAATCTAATTGACATTCAATAATTAGGGGAAAGTGGTCAGACCACGAGACGTCATATTTAACACAAACATTAGTAATTGTCTGCATAGCAGACTTCGTCACAACACAATGATCTAACCAACGTCTTGACCCATTGGCTTCGCTTATAAAGGTATATGTATTCGATGGAATACCTAAGATGTCAATGTCAGCACAGCCCCATTCTAACTCAGAACAAAAAGATTGCAACTCACGATAAAATAATTCATTTGGGTGCGCATTGAAGTCGCCAAGTACATAAACAGGATTTTACACTTTCGTTAGAAGTAATAGCGCTCACCAGACTGAGGCAATCCGAGTAATCCAACAGGTTCACTGCACTATCCGTAGGCATGTATACACTGAAAACAACAAATGACTTTTGCCCTACATAAAGAAATCATCAAAAATATTAGCAATTTGTGCATCTGAATTGATAAGGTTTTCTTTAACTTTAAAAGTGAAAGTGTTGTCCCGTGGTTTTAATTTACCAGTTTCACGGTTGATGATATCCCAAGTGGCTTTTATTTTATTATAAGATTTTTTAATTTTATCTTTAATGAAATTAGATTTTGCTAGTATGCACACTTTCTTAAACAATTTAGAGTAATTTTTTACATATTCTGTAAAATTTAAATTATGGTTATATGGTCTTAAATTATATAACTCATACAGTTTATTTCTACTTTTATAAATACCAGTCGTGGCCCAGTCACAGAACTTAAGTTTTTGTGAAAACTTTATTGTTTTAGAGGTAAACACTCGATTGTATTCTGTCTTTATTAAATCAAAGAGATTACTATATAGTACATCCGGATCATCATGTATAAAGGGCAAAGTATCGATTTTACAAGCTACATTGGTTTTAAAACACGTCATTCGCTTTTTTGTAACTGGTTTACATGTTACAGTTTTAGGCTCCTCCTTAACATCAAAATCATAGGTCACCTTCAAACCACAATGGTCAGACGTAAGACTACTAATAACTGACTTAGAGACAGGGTTATAGTCTGTAAAAACATTATCGAGACAAGTAGCCGAATGTGAAGTTATTCTAGTGGGTTCAAGGAATAGATTTCTTAGATTAAAACATTTAAATAAAGCAAGTAGACGAACACTCCCTGGAGTGTTTTCTATAATTATTTATATTAAAATCCCCACATACTTAAACAAATTTATTTTTCAATTTTATTCTCTGAAGTACGTCTTCCATTACTGATTCGAATACACCGAAACTGCCGGATGGGGGTCGGTATACACACACTATTACAAAGCTATTACACTCTATACATGATAGCTCAATGGTACACTCCACTGAAAGGTCTACAATATCGTTTCGTTCTTTATATCTAATATTATTTCTTACTAGTATTAGAGAACCACCGTGAATAGCTGTACTACGCACGTACGTGCTTCCTAGTTGAAAATTATTAATATGGAATTATGTGTCATGATTTCTTAGCCAATGCTCAGTTATACAAAATATATGAATATCCTGACTCTTTGCAAATAATTCCAATTCTAAGTCTTTGCCAGCCAAACCCTGAATGTTTTGATGAACAAAATTAATGTATGTGGATTTGGCTTTTGTCTTAGACCTCAGTTTAAACCAGAGGTTGATACCTTATTACTAGTTGTAAAAATTGCATTAGTAGAATTACTAATAATAACGTTATTATAATATGTAGTCTTAGTTATAGAAATAACTGCATCAACTGCAAATTAGCTATCTGGGTCTTATATCGCATTGGATTTTTTTTCTGTAATGGTAGTATTAAGTTTTGTTGTTTCAAATAAATAAATAAATAAATAAGTCAAAATAAAATTATTAATAAATTTATTAATGTCAAAAAATAAAATAGTGTCACTATGACGGCATATTAAATTATACAATAATAAATTTATGTCAAAAATGCGTTTGTTTTGTTCCCAGGTTAAGTTTGTACAATAGGGAAAAGCACTAACTATTAACCTGCAATTTGTATCCGCTTGAAGTTTTAATAAAATATTTATATTTTCTATAATGTCACGTTTCTTAATTTGTAAACTGTCACCACATAAAACAATTACATTGGTAGCACTGTCTAATGAGTGCTGAGATATGTCACGTACTATCGTATTCATTGATTGACCAGGGGCACAGGTATTTGTCACTTTTTGGTTTATATTTCTATTAATAAGCAACCCTAAGCCCTGACCCAATTTATCAGAGAACAAAAGCGTTTTTCTTACTAATTTACTAACATTGTTTTGGGTCAAGTGATTTAAATCATCACCCTGTACGCTGTATAGACCCCCCTACGATGATGACTTGCGAGTTACTAGGGTTCACCGTTAGGCAAACTACAGTGACGTTTTTAACTTGCTTCAGTCGTAGATCGTAGCAAAGTCACCATTGATCTGCTCAATCGCTTCTGAGAGGTTCTCAGCCGAGGCCTGAGAGTAAATTTGTAAGTCATCGGCATAATGACGTTAAGAAGAATTTATATAAGAAGTGACAGAATTAATAATGTTAGTGTATTTTTAAATCCTTATAGAAATGTTTTAGAAGGAGTGATAAAAAGTGGCATATGTCACTATTTGTACTTCAGCTATCTATTTGCAAAATCAGGTCGATGCGCAAGTGACAGACGGACAAACAGACACACACGCTTTCGTATTTACAATATTAGTTAGGAAGGATTCATTGCCAGAGTGGGCCTCATTTGACTTAGGGCTGAAAATACCAAAATCGCTATAGGTATGTCTACAATATTTGAGGAGCTCCCTCAATTCCTCAAGGATCCCGCCATTAGGACTGAGTTCCGGTACCTGCCTTCTTTTGCTTCGTCATAGTCGCTTAACTATCTTAATCGAGATATCTTATGGCCACCCGTGAAATACTTATCTTTGAGGAGTTCCAATGGCATTCTGTGGTCTTCTTCATCAGTTCTACTTCATCAAATGATACTTTCTGAATTCAAATGCGTGACTTATTGCTGAAAATACCAAAATCGCTATAGGTATGCCTACAATATTCGAGGAGTTCCCTCAATTCCTTGAGGATTCCATCATCAGAACTGGATTTTGATAAAAATGGGACCAATCTGGAAGTATATCCTTTCAAATAAAAAAAGAATTGTCTAAATCGGTGTATCAATGACGGAGTTCCGAGGTAACAAACATTAAAAAAAAATACAACCGAATTGAGAACCTCCTCCTTTTTTTGAAGTCGGTTAAAAAGAACGTTTTGGACACTAATATTAAGTATCTTTTTTTATTATGACTTGGGTATTGAGAGTTCAGTGCATTCAGCCAGTGAATTAAAGGTTTGTGACCAAAATATTTATAATATGTACAAACAAACCTAATAATATTATGCATGCATGGCTGACTCGATATACTTGGTGCCAAATACTCCAAGCATCATTAGAATACTTAATACATCGCTTTTTATTCCAAACTGAAAACGTTAGTCGACTTAAGATTCTTTTGCTTTTCCAATGAGGAGAATGTTACTAATCTGCGGTGCTGCGTGTCACTCGCTGACTGACGTTACTGTAGTCTGCTGTACACAGTTCGGACCAAGTACACCTCAGAACAATAACTAAAGCACGAGCCACGACCGACACGCCTAGGGTTGCCACCCGTACTCTAAAATAGACTATTGTACTCTTTTCCATATTATTGTTCTGAGAAGTACACAGTGTTGCCGTGGTGTTGCCATAATTATATACGGATTTGTCCGTAAAATAATGTCAATGTTCAAACCGGACAATGAATGCACACGGATTTTTATAAGGAATTTTCAGGCAAACGCTTTTAAGGAGTAATAACTTTTAATAAGTAGAACAGACCTACTAATAGCTGTTATTATTCCTAAGAAATATGTTACATTTTATTTGATTCTGCGTAAACTAGCGAGTCTTATTTAATTTTCATAGATTTTTACAGAACTGAACCAGCAAACTGCATAGTAAAAACTATGGCTTTGAGGATTCCCATTGAGATGTTTTCTTGAGAATGAGAGCCAGAGAGAGTTAATGGTGTTATTAAGTGTTAGTGCAAGCAAGACGTAAAACACATTGTTATGAATGAATCATTATTGTGTCTGTCTGACATCCATATTGTTTTAGTGTGTTTTTGCCGTTATGAATTATCTTATTAGTTTCATTGAGTTATATATTGTTGTAAGTTGACTTTGACTTTGACTAGGTACTTATGTATTTACATACCTTAGAGTTTAAACGTCTAAGGTCTAACCTTAAGATAAAATATTTTTTGTTTTTATTTTACATGTTATAGAAACTTGTTTTGTGCATTCAAATAAAATATAACTTTCCATACGGATTTCATACGGAGTTTGGCAGTTATTACGGAACACTGGCTCTAAGATCTGGCAACACTGGTTGTGCTGTTGACGTTCTTTGGCAAATAAAACAAAACAGTGCAACATAACTTTTCAAATTCACTCAAGAAGTCCGTGCGAGATCTCAGTAAAGTCTCACATCTTTACTGGAACTCAAGTGGTTTGGGGGGAATACCATTTAGCATTAAACCGAACGTTCATGTTATCATCACTCATCTTTATCATCAGTTTAAGCATAAACAATTAACTCTAATAATAGACTGAAGGACTAGTACCTATCCTTGGTCAAGAAAAAAAAAGTTGTCGTTCTGGACTTCTTGGCGGGAAAGTGAAGCGTCATGTCTGCAGTTTTGTTTTATTTTCTATAATTCATGTTTTGTCGAATATTAATGTGAAATAATGATGGATTATTTAAGTGTTAGTGAACGTGCCTGAGTGTTGGCAAATAAAACAAAACAGTGCAACATCACCCCTAAAATTATTTAATTAAACGTAACCTCAAAGTAATTATAATCTTTTCCTGATATTTAGGTTCTCAGAAGTGTCCGTCAAAAATCTTTGTTTTTACAGTCACTTGCATTTTCGAACCTAGAAAAGAATATTTCATAATTGTTGGTTCTTAGGCTATCAATGTATGGGAGGAACATTGTTCTTTGTAAAAGGCACACGTTATGTTAACCATTTTGTCTTAGGCGCACGATGTGGCCATCTATAATTAGAGTTGCATGTAACTTTAATGTACTATGATATTTTTAAGCTTATATTCATGTATCTCTGTTGATGGTCCAAAGTAAATAAATAAACAAATATTTACACCAGGCTTTCCACTCCGATCAACTAAACTAATAAACCAAAAAGGGATGAACTATTGTTCCCAACGAATCAACCATTTAGTTGATCCGATAGGAACATTTATTATTCTTCTTGTTTGTTCCTATCTACACAACTTAATAGAATGGTATAAAAAATGAAGACAATAAACTTGAGTACCTACTCTGTGATTTCCCTGTTATTATATTATTGCTTAATTCTTCAATTTGCTCGCTTTTGCTCTTTTTTAAATTTGACAGGTAAAATATAAAATGGATGAGATGAATCCATGCAAAAAGTTTATCTTAAGTTTATTTTTTAAAATAAAAACTGACGCGATAGGAACAAAAAGGAAAGAAACTTTGGTGAAAAATGTATCTAATCTAGTTGATTCCATAGGAACATATGCCTAGATCGACTTCCACTCTGATCAACTGGTTGATTCGTTCAGTTGACGGAGTGGAACGACTGATTTACACGTGTATGTATCTACGGGAAGATCAGCCTTGCAACTTTTATGATTACACACACTAACACACACACTCTCACACACACACACACACACTCTTTCACACACACACACACACACACACACACATAATCACGACTATTATCCCCGAAGGGTTAGTCAGAGACCAGGCAATGAGAACAGCAAAAGCAATCCTCTACCATAGTTCACTTTTCACCAAATAGCGACTGCACAAGTGCTCAGCGTGCTGCTCATTTTGTTTAGTACGAGCCGTGAATTCTCACACAGTGAACATCTGGTAAACAAAACAACACTAAAAAAGTTACTATGCCTTCCTGCGTAGTTAAACAATAGTAAAAAACTTTTCATTAGTAAGTATTTCTATTTATTTCTTATTTTAATGCAAAACAAATGTATTTTTAGGCTTCTGTAGACACTGTAGACAAAGTGCAAGTGTTGCCAACATTATGATTTGTAATTACCCCAAACGGCTAAATCTGACGAAATGTTTTTTTTATTGTCGTTATAATAATAAAAATTAAAAAATTAAAAAAATAATTGTTATAATTCTTAATTTCACTTATTTATCAACATTTTAGATTCCCAACTGCAAGTGACATAAAAACTAAGTGGGTAGCCGCTTTAAGGAATAGCCGAAATGAATCGCAATGGCGACCGTCGAAATCTAGCGTGGTTTGTTCCGATCACTTTGATGATGATGACCTGTACTTAAATAAAGGAGGGCTTATCCGTGTGGTCAGATGTGGATATATAAAAGAGGTAGGTCTAGATCTAGCCATGATTTACTATGCATTTATTATTATCTGTACCAGAACATTTATTATTATCTGTACAAACATAATCATCAGTATCTTTTGGTTGTAGGACTTATCGGTCTCAACTAGGGTTGCCAGATGTCCGGTATGTAAACGTACAGTCCGGTATTTTCGAGGCCTGTCCGGTAAAAAATAAATGGTCATACCGGACAGAACAGCGTCCGGTATTTTGACGAAAGTCGGTACTACTGGTCACAAGCGCCTGCAAAAGTAGGCCTATGAACTCCTTCAAACGCAAAAGTCGCGCGCGCTCCTCGCTCGCTGTCTGTATCTGCGTCTGCGGGCTCTCACTTCACCACTGTATACCCGTCTCACTCACTGCAATTTTATGACTGCATTATATTTTGTTACTAAATAAAAAACCCGTATTTTGTTCGACCTAGCTTTAACCCCCCCCCCCCCCCATTTGGGGTTGTCCGGTATTTTTTCGCGACTCACCTGGCAACCCTAGTTCAACCAATATGGCCGTTGCTGATTCGGCGTTGCCAAAAAAGAGTACTTGCGATGCAGCTGTTCTGGTCTGCATTTTTTTATAAATAATGCAACATTTTTTTTTTGTTGAAGGACTTACCTGTCTCGACCAATATGGATGTTGATGACTTGGCGTTGTCAAGTACTTGCGCTGCAGATGTTATAGTGAATGTTTCTTTATAATAGTGTAACATTAAGGATTCCATTACAAACGTATCGTCAGTAATACTTTTGTTATAGAACTTACTTGTCTCACCCGATATGGTAAATGTTCTCATTATTGTGAACTTTACGTCTACTTACGCCTTTATTGTTTCAAAAAACACCTACCACGTTTAAGACTAATGATAAAGAGGAGTCAATATTTGATACTCCTAGAAAACACAGACTGAGACAAAAATAAATAGTCAGAACTGTTTGCTACAAAGAAAGGAGAAAAAATTAAACACTTGCAGCAAGGGGTCAGGCGCCGTGTAAATAGAAACAAATCGCTTAAAGTTAAATTAAAAATCTACAAACCCAAAACTACATCGACATCGAATTATATAATTCTTTGAGAGGAAATATGGCAGTCATAGATTTGTATAATAATTTGAACAGAAATAAGCTCAAGAAAAACATTACATACACTCCCGCAGTAAAAAAATCTGCTTAACATTAAATTACCATTCAGCAAAAGTCTATTACTATGTAAGAAATACTTTTAACACTTGCCTCCTACATCCTAAGACTCTGTCGAGATGGTATGCTTCCATAAAAGGGGAACCGGGATTCACGGATGAGGCTTTCTGGGCTTTAAAACCCAAATCCCGAGTAAGTGACCATCGACCAATTTATTCATTAGTTTTGATGAAGTGGCAATTAGGTCACAAAAAATTTGGGACGGCAAAAAATACGTAGGATTGGTGGATATGGGTACAGGCGTACAGGAAACAGCTCTTTTAGCTACACGGGCGTTTATGTTACCAATTTTTAATATTATTTTAATTAATATTTATCGAGCGGACCGTGAAATTGAAATATTTTTGACACTATAAATAAGCTCTTAGAAAAAATAAAATATCAATATGACAAAATGCTCTAAAGACTGCCATAGGCTGAAGAGCATAATGTTAACTTACAATCTACACCAAATAGTAAACCAACCTACGCGTGTAACAAATCATTCATCAACTCTTATTGATATAATCTTCACAAATAATAAATCTCAAGATAATATAATAGTGCAAGATCAGGGTATTTCCGATCACAAAAGTCTTATATACACAATAAATACTCAAAATAAAAAGCAGTCACAAAGTCAATTTATTTCAAAAAAGATTATTTACAAATAAAAACGTTATCGCTTTTAAAGAGTCACTATTAGAATTAAATTGGAATAATATAATTACGGATACTAAAAACGTAAATGAAAATTACGAACTTTTTGAACAAACACTTACAACTATGTTAAATAAATATATTCCGGAAAAAAATATAAAAATAAATAATAACAAAAATACAGAACAAAATAAATGGTTAACAATAGGAATAAAACGATCGTGTAAACATAAAAGAATGTTAAAAATATTATGTAATCAAACAAATAATACCATACTAAACACTCATTATAGACTTTATGACAAACTTTTAAAAAAATGTGTAAAAGTATCTAAAAAGCTTTTATATATAGATGAAATGAAAAAATCTGATAATAAGACTAAAAAAATGTGGAATATTATAAAAAACATTACAAAAAACCACCCCAAAAGACAACCAACTAATATCAAATTGAAAACCCACGACACAGTTGTAGAATCACCCGGCAGCGTGGCAAACACCTTTAATGACTATTTTGCATCGGTAGGTGAATCACAGTCGCAACGGCCGCCGCAGTCAGGTGCGAGCGCGCTCGGAGCTCAAAACACATTAAATTCACTGTACTTGCGGCCCGTTACCGAAAAGGAAATAAAATCTATTATACGCAATATAAAAAGAAAACACGCGCACGGAATAGATGGTATCCCAACGACCCTTATTAAATCTTACGTAGACGAACTAACATACCCTCTCACTAAACTAGTGAATATCTCATTTGGTGAAGGCTGTTTTCCAGACCAACTAAAAGTGGCTAAAATCAAACCCATACTTAAAAAAGGCGGACAATCGACCGACCCTAGTCAATATAGGCCAATATCAATCTTACCTTCCATGTCTAAGATTTTTGAAAAAGCGATGTCATATAGGATTTACGATTTTCTTGAGAGATTTATAATAATAGATAGCTCCCAACATGGCTTTAGAAAAAATCATTCGACCACCCTCGCCGTCTATAGATATATACAGGAGATTATGAATTATATCAATGATAAAAAATATGCCGTAGGTCTGCTCCTAGACATGTCCAAGGCATATGACAGAGTTTCACATGATATACTTTTAAATAAAATATACCAATCAGGGATCCGTGGAAATGCATATTGTGGCTAAAATCATTTTTATGTAATCGAAAACAATACACCAACATAGAATATCATGATGAAGAAACACATACAATAAAAAATATTAGCTCGAAATTAAAAACAATAAATAGTTCCATTCCACAAGGGAGTGTCTTAGGATGCGTCTTGTTTTTAATATATATAAATAAACGACCTTTCAAAAATATTAGATAATAAATGCATTTTATTCGCAGACGATGTCTCCGTACTTATTAAAACTCCAGATAGTCTAAACTGTCAAACCCAATTAACAAATACATTACATTCTATTTTGTCATGGCTACTCGTACATGCCCATAACCTTCAAATAAATATTAAAAAAACAAACATTATGCAATTTAAACCTTATCAAAAACAGCCCCTTAACTTAAACATAGAAATTGAAAAAGAAAAAATTTTTGTTCCTAAAGAATTTACATTATTAGGAATTACAATCGATTCAAATTTAAACTGGAAGGCCCACATTTAAAAATATAATCTAAAATTTCGCAATTTGTTTACGCACTGGGTATATTGAAAAGGAATACAGATTTTAAAACGGCATTATCGGCATATTATGCGTATGTATACTCATGGCTCTGCTATGGCGTGGTACTATGGGGCCATAGTACAGATGCGGGCGACCTGCTCATAATGCAGAAAAAATGCATACGAAAACTTAACAATATTAAGCCAAGGCAAAGCTGTAAACCATACTTCATTAAAAATTCAATGTTAACATTACCCTCAATATACATTTTGGAGGTAGCTAAATTTACTAGAAAATACCTACACTTTTTTAAAAAAGCCCAAGATACGCATAACTTAAATACAAGACACAAAAATAGATTATGGCTACCAACCCCCCCCCCCCCCCCCTAAATTGTCTAAGCCCTGATTTCCAGTTTATAAAAATTTATAACAAAATTCCAACTGCTATAAAATTAATAGAATCAGATTCCATCTATTAAAATAAAATTAAAGAAATACTAATAAATAAATGTTACTATACTGTTCAGGATTTCATGGATGATCGATTTATTAGCATCTAATAAGTACCTTATAATCTATACATAGATTGTTTTCTAGGGTTTTACGCGAGCACTACACATTAAAATGAAACACTGTTGTGGATCTAATTTGTAAAAACTACTACATTTAAATTTCAATCTCACTTTTTTGGTTTGTTGTGTTATGAGTATGAATATTAAATTGATAATAATGGTTAATTTTTCGTTAGGGTTCATGTTTGACTAAAATGCATGTTTTTAAGAATAATGTTAATTTTAATTTTACAATGATTAAATTAATAATGATTTAATGAAATGTAATAATTTAATGTTTTATCTAATGTGATTTAAAAATAACATAAGTAATTTAAAAATAAATGTAATATAAAAATTAATGTAATAATAAGTACTTCATTAAAATAAATGTTAAATATTGTAGTGCCCTAACAGGGTTCATGTCATGCCTATAATGTACCTATAAGTTAATATCTGTACACCTGACGTGAGACAATAAAATTATGAATTATGTTGGTGGGAATCAATCATAGATTTAAAATTCCTTTGGAATATTTTTTGATCAGCGTAACAGGAGAACAAACGGCTAATCTCATCAGAATTGTCTTATGAAATGTTATGAAGCTGATGTAGATGTGGTGTTCCTTACGTTCGATGGACATTCTATAAATTTCACTGAAATCAAATTGCTTAGGTGCAATATTAAAGACACTGCAGAACTTAAAATCACATTCAATCATCCATCAAATGACTCAGATGTTGCTTGTTTTGTTGATCCTAGCCATGTCGTGAAACTAATAAGAAACCAGTTCGAAGCTAAAAAAATATTTCAAGATATTGACGGCAAAAACGTAGCTTGGCGGTTTCTCGTCAGGCTAAATGATATTTTAAATGAGGAAGGCGTTCACTTGGCCAAGAAGTTATCGAAGCGACATATATGTGTCAAGAACCAAATAATGAAGGGTTTCTACCGCCTTAAGAACGCAGAGTGGCACTTAAATTGCAAGAGTTTGGAGATTCAGAACCAACCAACCAACGGAAAAATTTATTAAAGTTATTAATGATATGTTTGATATATTTAACATTAGGTCAATGAGATAGTTTGATTTCAAGAAACCTATTTGTGAAGGAAATAAAGATACAATTTTTTTTTAAACGACCTAAAGAAATACATTTCGCATTTGAAAGTATCCGTGTGCAAGCTCAAATTTATGCAAAATGGGCGACCGTCATACACGGTCATACAAACCAGTAATACATTCAAAATTTAAATCAGGATTCCTGGGCATATAATTAAAATTGAAAGTTTGGGGGTTTTTTGGGGGTTAAAGTTACTCGCGTCCGTATGTTTACCCTTGAGACCCTACACGTGACCCCTGGGTGGTGCTAAATGAGTAACACTGACTGAGTGGTAGAGTCACGCTGCGTTGCAGCACGCATTGGGCCGGCTCGCCCGGGGTAATACCGGCGTGAAATAATAATGGCACTTGGTGCTGTTGTGTTTCGTCCGGCCAGTGAGAGTTCCGGAGGCCTTTTCCCCCTCCCTCCCCTTCACGATTCCTATTCCTTCCTTAACCCTATTCCTTTCTTAAAGGTCGGCAACGTATCTGCGACTCCTCTGGTTTTGCGGGTGTCCATGGGCGGTGGTGATTGCTCTCCATCAGATGACCCGCCTGCTCGTATGCCTCCTTCTTATATAAAAAAAAGTTTGAAGAACCTATATCATAAATTAATAGAAAATGAAAAGAAACTTGTAACTTGTTTCAACGACAACCCAAATGTTCGGCAATTTAAAGGGAGCGCTTTCCCATCTAGAACTAAAATGCCTTACGACTGGCAACTGTGTCCCGATGGAAATATACCAATTTTAAACTGTACCTCGACCATAGTTCAAATAAACAATAAAACCGCGAGCTCACCTAGACATGAAGAACAAGATGTTGAAGAAGAAGAAATGAACTCTTTGCAGTTCCTTCGTGAAAAAAAGGAAGATACGGCGGATCTTGCAAGAAGACTACATGTCGCGGAATTTAGTGATTTTAACATAATCATAATATGTTATATTGCTGTAAACACTGCACACCATATATCTTAAATAATAAAATGTCAAAAGTTCATCCACAGTTTGTTGTCTACGGAGAGATATGATTTAAATAATAACATTGAAAGATAAAGGTGGACTGTGTTTTTCCTCCCAAGATGTATATAAATGATATAAATGCGATGTGTGAAGTTGTAATAAGAAAAGTTACTAAAGAGAATATAAAATATATAGTAAGTCAGAATCAGCACAAATACATAGTTTCCAAGATATATAAAAGTTTTATAGTTAATGAAAAAAAATTCCAAAATCTTGAACAAGAACATGACTTTGCTGGTAATGAGCATAGGATCAATTTGATCAAATGTATAATTGACAAATACTTAAATATTAAATTTCAACACATTTCTGAAACTGAGTCAATAGAACAAACCCTAAGCTCTAAACGGCAGCAGTTTAAAAATTAGCTATTGAGCTAATTTTATATCAGGGATTTTGATTATTAACAAAATATATTTTTTTTCAGAATTACGTTGACTTCTATTTTTTTTTTATTTTTTACTTCAAATTTAGGACACTAAATGCGATGCTATAAATGTGAATTAAATTTTACGAACTAAGTGCATTTTTAACTTTCTATAAAATTTATTCCTTATTAAAAACTGAAAATATATAAGATCTAAGCAAACTGCCCCTTATTTCTATTCGTGTGACGACACCACTTATTTTTAGAGTTTTCCCACATATTTCATTAAATAGGCAATCTTGTGCCTTTTTAAATAAATGAAATAACAATAAAAAAGTTTTTTGTATCGTTTGTAGGTTATATAGGTACTATGTAGTTTTACTACATTAATTTCTAAGTCTATGAAGGTCGATTTTTAGCCAACTGTGCGGCGGCGAAACTGTCACCTCTCTCACTCGTCTATGCAGCACAAGAACAGCTTACCGCTACTTCATTAGAAGTTACCCACATTATGGGGACAATTTTTTTATGGCAATTTTTCGCCTACGCACACTTGTTTACAAATGTGGCTTCACCTTTTTGTTTCATACGCTTTGTCTTTCGTTTTTTGTTGGTCGAGAATGGGGATTATAATAAAAAGAACCGCCTTTACAGGCAATAGACCTAAATGAGATGGTGGTAGCTAGCCGGCTGGCTATTCAAAATGAAATATTTTCTATTTTTTCCTATAAACTACTGTTTTCATTTTTCTTTCTTACGAGCCGTCCGTCTGTCAGTCAGTAGCTCTGGGCGTAGCGCGTGTCCCGGCTATGCTTGCGCCAGTAAGCAATTCTTCGAAGGCTCCACGTAGACTCATTGCCACATTGCCCACTTTAGCCACCAGTTCATCTTTTCTCGAGATGGATAGAAAATATTTTACTACACAACCAAAAAGTCGACAAAGATAAACATCACATTTTTACAAATAATATATTCAGACCTACTATTGTTATAGGTAAACAATTCCATCGTCTTCATGGCTCGCTCAGGTGTGCCCCAGGGATCTAACATTGGTCCGCTTGTCTTTAACATACCTTTATGAATAAATCAAAACATTCTACTGAAATTCCGATAAACTTGAGTAATGCAAATCATAAATTTAGTAGCAATGGTGCTGATTTATTGCAAAGTGACTCGCTTATTAGTGCTTCACAAACAAAATGTTTTACTTCTAAATATCTCATCTTTCAATTCAGTCAAAGCGTATGTAATTATTATACTGGTGTAAGTTTAAGTGGTATATTTTAAAGGTGTAATGTCTACTTTTAAATCATAGTATCATAATGGTGTCACTAGGTACTTTGATAGACTGAACCTAGTAAGTTAGCACTTTTCAGACTTTTCATAAACAACTTGTGACTTTATCGAGATAATATATGTTATGTAACTCATAAAATACAATTATGCTGATATTATACCTCTTGGATTAACAGACAAGGAAGCCATAAAAGTATACGTATGAGTTTTGCATGAAAAGATACACTACAGTATTTTTTTGTTTTGTTTTAAGCAGCAACGCCACATAATACTTAAAAAGCCAAGTAAAGTACACCAAATAACACTCAGCGTGACAGGTGGTGAGCCTATGCTGTTAGATGTATGTGCAGTCTTTAGTCCGCTAGTCGCCTTTTATACGACACTCAAGGGAAGAATGGGGGTGGTAGAATTCTTACACCGCTACGCGACACGGTTAAAAAAAATTATTACTGACCATGATATTGTATTTTATGCCATTGCTGCGGCCGGGCTATATTTGATCAGCAGCGCTTACAGTGCAGCCGTGCGATTCTCTAAGCTAAAGCCTTGATAGCTGCGGCTGCCGCAGCGCTGGGAAATCGCTCTGTCTCTTTTATATTCATAGAATTGGAAAGAGACAGCAGATCACAGCCATGCGCGCAGCGTCTATGTGTCGCTTAGAGAATCGCATAGCTGGACTTACAGCCTACAGATGACTCAAAATTCTAAATAAATCGTTAGCAAACGTTGGTGCCTTTTTTACATGGTAATCAACATACAGAAAAAAATGGAATGGTCTTCCAGCACACGTGTAGATCCTACATGGGGCCCTAAACGAGATTTGGAGGCCATTTGCAGGTCGACAAGATCAAATGTGTGGCACAATAATTCTGCTTCAATAGCTCATTTGCCTATAAAAAAGCCCGTGTACCACCTCTTCCTGAGAGACTAAAGATACGTTTTCGTTTAAGATAGACACGTATATTGAGAAACAGCGTGTCTGCGATGTGCCACTGCTATCATTTTATCCCGGGAAATCAAAAAATTAATGCGAGATTTCACAGCGACTTTTGCATAGGCAAAACGCGGCTGAAAGCTAAAAAACATTGTTTTAGTTTTATTGGTATTTTACCATTGTTTATTAGTAGGTATAATGTATTTTTCTAAATCTTGCAACGCCTAACATTTAACGGTAACGTCACCATGACTTGCCTAAACCTGCCTAAAAATATTTGTAGTAGGTATTGTTTGCGCGCTATTCGCGTTATTCGCAACATTAATAAATGTAAAGCAACAAACAAACATTCATCTATAATCTATGTAAGATTGTCAACAAAACACTATTCACACTGCTCACACGGTACCATTTATCATTTTGCGATGGACTTTTTTGCAAACGCAAGTTAGCAATGAAGAATTCTCTGCCGCCGAAATTAAATTAGCATTGCCAAATTAGAGCGCTGTCGCGAATTCCCACAATCACGGTTATCACACGCGGCTCTCAGCGACCAATCCTGGCTTTGTGTGCTCAGAAAATCTTAAGGCAAACAGCATATTCTCGTCTCGTATAGAACCAGAAGCCATAAACCGCCGGCGCCGTGTGTGCCTCTGCGTTTCCGTTCAGTTTTCGCAAATTTTGTGATACGTTACAATGTGACTTGGTGATCTGTGTGTACGTGTGGTGAAATGGAATATTGCCTGCCGGTTTATGGACGTTTTGTGGTCAGAAAAAGTTGTTTCTACAAATCATAGATTGCTGTCTTCGGTGTGAGGATTTCTTTAGTAAGTACCCATCAATGTAATTTTTATTTATGTCTGTGCAATACTCACCTAGACATTGTATTAATACCCTATACATGTCAATATTCAGCGATAAAGAATAAAAATTAATTGAATTAAAAAACCAAGCACGTTGAGCAAATTAAAAAGTCAATAATTGAGATTTATCTGGTTGTGATGCTTGCGCATATTATGCTGGCTGATAAGCTATCTCAGATCTTGTTATTGTATTTGAAACAACATCAATTACGAGTACAATCAAACAATACTATAATGATAAACTTAAGTGCTTAGGGTTTATACTAAAATAACAATCAATGGTGTAATTAGTTTTAACATCAGCAACGCGATTATACATCCGTTATTCTTAAAAGTTGCTCTCTTATAGGGTTAGACCTTTAAATTACTTTTTAAAGTTATTTATTATTTTCTTGTCAGCATTTATTAAATCCAACCTGGGTTCTTACCATCACCTCTTATTACTTTAATGTTACTATGCTATTCCCAAACGAATTTTGCAAACTAAGATTAAAGTATTGCTCCTAGAGTGACAATAGCCCTACTGTGCGCTGCTCTAGTTCGCCCCTTTGTCACACGCCAATAAGGAGTTATTTCCGCGCGCATCATAAGATGTAGGTATATAAACACCATAATAAACAAATAAAAAAAACATTAAGGCACAGGGGTAGCCAAACATCAGGTCTACAATAAAGGACGTTTTGGCTTGAGTACCTGGACATTAAGTTCATTCTACAGTGGTTACTATCCCTCAGGGATATGCCCCTACTGGCGTTTGTCCCGGAAAAGGAGGAGACGGCAGAATAGCCACATAACCGTGCTACCATTCTTGGGGCCGGTATCCATAAGGAAGTTCTTTATTTTTTTAACCACGGAGCGCTTGACCCAGAATAACAATGCTATTAACCGAAGAGCCTGGGACCTCTCAGTCTAGAACCGATGACTCAGTCACTAGACCACAGAGTCGATTAATTCTCAAGGTGTTTACTTGCGTAATTATATTTGATAAAAAAGCAGAATATTCGGTATATGCTAACTACTTACAAGATAGATGATAGATATATAGTTATCGTTATGGCTATAAAAGCTGTAAGTCCAATATTTGTTAATCGCTCATACTATTTAGCTAACCTGTTAACGTAGGCGATTTATTATAAAGCTGTGTTTCTAGTAGTACATCACTTTTTATTTTTTATTAACGTGATTTTTACCGCTTTAAATGGATCTGTATCATTTATTCTATTTTATATCTAATTGTTTGTAACTACTAAGTTATATTAAAAGTACCTACTAATTTAACAATTTAAGTCAAAGCGGTTTTTACGCAATTCAAAGACAACCAAATTAAGCTTTTGTCGTTTCAAAACTAAAACATTATGTAAAAGATTAGAAAAATATCTTGTTTTTAACAACAGTAATATTTTGTGTGTCGTAAAAGGCGACTAACGGACTAAAGACTGCACATACATCCAACAGCTCAGCAACAATCGGCGATGGGCTCACCACCTGTCACGCTGTGCACATGTGCATTCGCTATTTGGTGAAAAGTGGACTATGGTAGATGACTGCTTTCGCTGTCCTCATTGCCTAGTCTCGGACTAACCCTTCGGGGATAAAAGTCGTGATTATGTGTGGGTATGTATGTAATTTTTTTGTTGCGTGTTATTATTTCATGGTCAAAATGAATGTCATTTATTTAATGAAGCGTGTGACGAGTACATTGGATATATATAGAAAATGTCATAGGCACTACATAGTGACTATGAGAAATACCAATAACTACAAGACAGGTTTTGTACCATATTGGCCTTGAAAGTCTGAAAGCCTACGTACCTATTGGTTTGATTTGAACGTAGCCTTAGAATTAGTATGATCATGTTGTAGGACGTTAAAAGTAATCAAATAGGCAATATAAATCTAACACAAACTTATACGATTCCAGTTAATATACAGAATATAGGTATACTGAGTATTAACTTAAAGTTTTGACTAGATTTCAGATAACTTGTTTGATGTTAGTTTCTTTTTTCTGAAGGTTTACTAACTTTACACTACCTGTATCTAGATTATGATCATGTATTAATACTGAATACGTCGTAAGTATAGGTCTATTTTACATTGATTTTACACAAAATTGGTGTAGGCACTTCAAGGATCGATCATGGGACCATATTTGTATTGATGACCAATCCAATACAAATTATGGTCGTAAATACGTAGCAAATTTAGAATATTAAATTGCATTTACAAAACTTCTACCAGAAAAAAACAATTACAAAAGGGTGCCTTACCTCAGATGGTACTTGATAAGACCTTTTGTAATCCAGACAATCCATCTTAGATTTGGTAAACCGGTAAAATATTTCAATTATTTGATAGGTACTATACAGGGCGTCCCACGGATATGCCACATGGAGGGAAAGTACCTTGAATATTGTAAATGGAACATTTTACTGAAAGAAGACATTATTTGAATTTAAAAAACAATTTAAACTGCATTCATAGATATTTAAATAATTACATAGTTGAACCGGGAATCGAACCCGTTACATGAGAAAAATAATCAGCGAAAGGCTTCATCAAGGATTTTTTTTTGCTGAATAACATAGTGTCACAAATAAAAGTAAGACCATGAATTTTAACATTTGATGTGAAATTTTGTTCAGAAAAATGAAAAGCTGACATTGCCGTAAGGACTTACAACTGAACTGACATTATCATAAGTACCTATTACTAATAAATGTACCCACTTGAGAAGTAACCAGTATAAAAGTATCCACGAGCTACAAGCAGAACTTAGACGTATTATTCTAAATATCCACCACAACAAGATCAAAAAATCGACAGGGAGCAAAATAATCAAAAGAGTGCGACTTTGTATTGAACAGGAACAGACTCATTTTGAGCATTTAAAATTGATTAATGTTAAAATTCATGGTCTTCCTTTTATTTGTGACACTATGTTATTTAGCAAAAAATAATCCTTATGATGAAGCCTTTCGATCGGTATGATAAAGCTACAGGGTGATTTAATGGGTTCGATTCCCGGTTCAACCATGTGATTATTTAAATATCTATGAATGCAGTTGAAATTGTTTTTTAAATTCAAATAATGTCTTCTTTCAGTAAAATGTTCCATCTACAATATTCAAGGTACTTTCCCTCCATGTGGCATATCCGTGGGACGCCCTGTATAGGCCATTTCTTCATCATTGTTCAGTAGTAACACCTTGAACAATATAAAGAAATTAGGAAGCAAACTGTCATAATCAATCGGTAGATTTACATAAACAGCTATCTGATTATTTTAAATTGTTATTTTGTATTTACAATGTTTGCAGTTACACTGTTTGTGGTGAATTCGAGTTGCAGCATATAGCGCATCTTTAAATAACGAAGCTGCGCTGACTTCCAACGCGGCAACCAATCAATCAGTAATAAAGTTAAAGTAAGTCAAATAATTTCAGATTCAACAGCATTAACGGCATGCTGCTCAAAAGCTACCTTTGGCTGCTGTTGTGCTACGCTCAGAACGCGCGCAGCAACCTGATCGAGGAGTACGATTCCCTGTCGCGGCACCTGCTAGCGCCGGAGCGTCCCGGCGAAGTGCTCCCAGTATTGCTGGGCGTGGACAAGACCTCCGGATGCTACTGCCGCACCACTGCGAGGGGAGAGGTCATCGTCTGCTTCGGCAATTACGAGTGCAGGAGGTTTCCGCAGGTGCTTATTCTTCTTTCCTAAACGTTTCAATGGGGGTATATCTCTTGACCCAAAAACCGACAACACACAAAGCAGCGTCTTTGGCTGTCATTAGGTATATATGATAATAATGGATCGAATAAATCTAATGATGGATCATTAGATATCATGATCATTTTGCGCTGAACTTTTGTATTTTTGTTCAATCTTATCATTTTTTCATGCTTGATGAAACTGACGTAGAGTTATTGTGAAAACAACAAACACAGGTTTCACGCGTTATCTTGCTGATAAGATTAACCTGATAGTTTCATAACAGTATAGAACGTAAATTGTTCCGTATATTAGTCTGCCTGTCTATAGGTTTTTTTAAACGTTATAAACACGATAAAACCCAATTCATCTGTCTCTTATCTATCCCTTAACAATTCATCAAAATCAGTTTTGCAGTTTAAGCGTGAAAGCTTAACAAACAAACAAACAAACATTTATAATATCAGTTGGTATAACTTTATATAATGATACAAGACATGAGACTTTTATTAAATTATAACCTTTCTCCTGTTACATTTGAAAATAAAAAATAATATGTCTAGTTTAAAGTTTTGTTGATTTCAGTTGATCAATAAGAACGGATCTTATTTATTCCCCTAATAGGCAAGACTTTGCCAGGACCAGACGTTGTCTTGTTTAAAACCTTGCCAGGCAACGTTAATGGCAAATCACGATATATATATGTAAACCAATTCTTTTACATTATCTTTGTGGTAATCTCACAAAATTACGGCAATTACAAGATAGTAGATAAATCTTTCTGTACTTTACAAGCATTATTATACTTCATCATTTTTTAAAACCTTTGTTTTATTTGATACTTTTCCAACATTGCTACCAAAGATATTTTTCCAAGGTGAATTACGAGTGGTAATACTGATGATTTAAGCGATGGAACTCTGGCAGCTTTAGAAGCCATACCATATTCGTAACCACTAGGTGATCACCTGTCCTTGTATCGTTAAAATGCTAATGATTATCGAGGAAACTGGTAATATGGTACATATCTTTTACATTTCATTTTACATTTTTTTCCAGGTAAAAGTGAAAAGTGAAATCCTGAGAGTAAGAACTACAGTAATCGTGAAAATACTAAGAGGACAATTAGACTCTCTCTACTATTTAGAAAAGTTGGAGATTGAAGCCAACCACAAGCTACAGTACCTAGAGGCTGGATTATTCAAGAACTTGACGCATCTGCAACACCTATCGATATCTTACAACACTCGGCTGCATACAATTGGATTCAGAACATTCGAGGGATTAACCAACTTACAGAACTTAACGCTAGTCAACAACGGATTTACTAACATTTTAGATGTAACACCAGCATTTCGACCTAGCATACTACCATCGCTCAAATGGTTAGATCTATCTGAAAACACTTTCGAAATGTTGCCCGAGCATGCATTCCGACCAATGGAGGGGACTAAGTTAAAGAAACTTGATGTTAACTTATGTAGACTGGATTTTGTACACCCAAATAGTTTACTGCCTTTGATGCAACTTCAGGAATTGCATATTGGTGAAAATGATTTAGATGCTTCATTAATTGGAAACTTTATATTAAGACTTAATGAGAAGGGTATTAATCTTACAAACCTTGACCTATCCGGTATGGGATTCCGTAAAGAGCCGCCGCGGGAACTTCTCAATATAATTGCTAAAACGACAATAAAAAGTCTAATATTATCAGATAATCAATTTGAAATAATCCACGACAAAACTTTTCCAAAAATGGTAAATATTGAGTTACTTGACTTAAGGAAAGTCCTAGTCCTGTCTATAGGACCGAATGCATTTGATCCTGAAAAATTTCCAAATCTTAAAGTCTTACTTTTAGGAGGAAACAATCTACCTGGAGTACACAAAAAACATTTATCGGACCAACTTATACTTTTAGATATATCGTCAAATAAAGGAAATCCTGCAAATCCCATGTATTTTGAAATAGATCGGGATACGTTTTTGCAAAGTAAAAGATTGTTAATATTAAACCTAGCTTATAACAGAATGAAGTCAATATTTGACTACACATTCACGGGTCTCGATAATTTAAAAATTTTAAACTTGGAAAATGGCACTATCCATTACATAGGTCCAGGTACATTCAAGCATATGAAACATTTACAAATATTAAATTTAGCCAATAACCCCATAAATACTAACCAAAACTTTACATCCTCTCAATTTCAGGGTCTTAACGAATTAAAAATGTTAATACTGAAAAATTGTGGCATTAAACATTTTTATGACGACGATAACATTTTTGAAATGATGCCTAATTTAACACAATTAATACTCAGAAACAACCAGCTTTATTACATAACTGCTGAAACATTGAAACCCTTAAAGTTTTTAGAAGTTTTGGATTTAAGTGAAAACTTGCTAGTATCGTGGTGGAGACCTTTATTTTTGGCTTCAGGGGTCACTCCTCAAAAACTGTATCTAACTGACAATAAAATTTCTCATTTTTCTATAACAATGATAGAAGACATAAGCTATTTACTAGAAAACAGAGGTAACATAACAGTGGAAATAGACTTTATGAACAACGTGTTTTCCTGTGACTGCAGTACAATGTACAAAACTTATTTATGGCTTCAAGTAAATGGTTCCGTGGAGTTAAAACATTATTTTGATCATTCTTACTTTCAATGCACCAGCCCTGACCTTTGGGAGGATAGACGCGTTGCAGAATACCTATCTTCAATAAGAAGCTTGAGGTGCTTAGTTTACAAGAAAATCTCTAGCATAATGTTATTGGTATGGACTGCTCCTTCATTGGTCACGATTATTTTAGTGGCAATGATAGTTACAGTTATTTTTAAATATAGAATTTATATAAGATATTGGATGTTTCTCGCAAAAATAGCACTAGGCAGGAAGCTAATTAAGAAATCATTAACATCGAAAAATTTTGAACCCAAAGGTTACAAATTTGACGCGTTTGTATCTTATTCTAATGGTGATAGAGACTTTGTGTCCGAAATGCTGGCGCAACTAGAGTCGTCTCCACCTCATTTGAAATTATGCGTCTACGAAAGAGACTTTGAGATAGGCTCTTTTATTTCCGAATCAGTGTTGACTAGTATTGATGAAAGTAAGTACATAATATTGGTAATAAGCAACGATTTCGCCAAATCTCAATGGTGCAGATGGGAGACTCAACTCGCGGAATACCATAGATTGTTCCTTGAAGACGGTACGACGTCCGACCCATTGGTACTAATAAAATTGGGTGATATAGAGAGTAAGTACTTAACAACAACACTGAAGTATTTATTGAAGACTAAAATCTACCACCCGTGGGATGGTAACAACCCTGAAGAGTTTTGGAAGAAGTTGAGATGTGTATTGGTTAAGAGACCATAAGACAGTTAATAACGTAGGATGTTTTAATAAATTGTTTGTAAATACTATAACATTTTTTTTATTTCGTACTGATTGAAGAGTACCAAATGATACAAATAGAAAAAATGGTGCATGGTAAAAAAATAAGAATCCTTTCTAAATAATTTTATAGTAAACGAGCTGTCATGTTAAGATAGATAGAGAAGATACCAATTCGACACGGGACATCACTTTACAAAATAGCGATTTGCAGTGCGTTCAGTTGCCGCTTGATAGAAAAATCCGAACTACCTTTAGCCCAATCTGGGAATTGAATCCAGGCCCTCGGATATCAAGCGGTTTGGCTGCTCCGTCAAAGAGATTACAGAGGTGCAATCCTATTGATATTAAATATTTAATGGCGTCGTGTCAGTATTACTTTAACACATTATCAATCAGAGTCGTCAACGCGAGTATGCTAATTAAATCGAAACCACAATGAAAGTTGCAAATCGAAAGTTTGTTTACAAATCCTTGAGAAAGTTCAATATTGAAAAAACGAAAGTGCATCCAAGATTATTTGTTCATCAGGCAACATCCAGTGCAAGTTTCACCGAGACTTTCTACTTGATTTGCGCACTAAAAGGAAAACGTCACCGCCCACCGACAAGTGGGTCGGCCGCGATGGGTACAAGTTCATTTGCGCTAATGTTAAAAATGAGCGACGCGGCCATTTCTAATGGAGATCGAACTGAGCAACAACCCACGCGAATACGCAACTCAGCATTCTGATTAGAATTCTATTAAGAGGGTTTACGCATTTCGGTTTCCCATACAAACTTCCAAGTTGAAATTTTTAAAAACCAATAAGCCCAATTTTAATGAAACTTTGCATGCTAGAGAATACAGGGATCTAAATAGTTTGTTGCAAAAAATGTTGGAAAACTTATATTTAACTGAGTTATTGCGTTTTTAAACTTTCTATAGTGGACTTCAAATCGCATTAACTCAGCTGAATAAACGTTATTTAGATCCCTGTATTTTACTTTAGCGTGCAAAGTTTTTTAAAATTGGCTTTTTGGTTTTTAAAAATTTTGACTTGGAAGTTTGTATGGGAAACCGAAATGCGTAGGAGCTCGATGGCGCAGCGGTTCGAGATCTTGCCAGTAAAGAAACTTTCGCAATACCGAGGCACTGGATGGGTGACCGAGCTAATAACATCTTGAGCTCATTCGTGCTTCGAATGGAACGTCCCGTATTGGGACTGCGTGGTGGGTTATTATCCCAATCTCATCCATACATACCACCACGACTATTATCCCCGAAGGGTAAGTCAGGGACTAGGCAATGAGGACCGCAAAATCTGACCTCTGCCACAGTCCACTTTTCACCAAAAGCGACTGCACATGTGCTCAGCGTGACAGGTGGTGAGCCCATCGCCGCTCTATGCCGTTGGATGTATGTGTTGTCTTTAGTCCGTTACTAACTAACTAACTAGTCCGTTAGTCGCCTTTTACGACACCCAAGGGATGAAAGGGGGTGGCAGTATTCATTCACCGCTACGAGACTCGGTTAAATCCTAATCTCGCTATGTGTTATTTTATTGTTCATGTGGGTAAGCCTGCCCAGTGCCAAAGACGGATATCTTATCTCTAACTGTGCACAAAAATATTACTTACATTGCGCATTCTTAGTAAAATATAGTAGTAAAATATATACAAGACTCAAAGGAGAATGACCTTTTTACTATGGGAGTTAGGCTAGTTTTTTAGCTAGCTAGCGTAACACAGCGCTTTAATGACATAAGTAGTAATCAATAGCAGCAATAATGCTCTGAATTATGAAGAAAAAAATACATTAGAAATATCATGCGGGAGTTTGAAGCTATCTTTATTTTTAGTTTAAGACTTTTTAGGTATTTTTAGGTTATAACCACTGTACTTTTTTAAATGCTTAAGTATACACCTATTTACTTACTGATCCTACTTTAAGAAAAAGATATATAGAATAAAACAAGTTTTTAGATCATAGAATAGACTTAGTCTATTATCGCATGTTGACTTTCAGTTCAGTTCAGCATTCATCAGCAATCATCACTTGACTCTTTAACGCAGCGTTCCATAGAAAACCTTTTTTAACAGTAATAATTATAATTTAAGAGAACATTTTTGATATAAGAATGATTAAGACGCAATAGATATCGAATAGGCTGGTTTGGTCATTCTCCTTTTGATTTACTTAAATATCGACTACAAACAGACTACAACTTAATTTAAAAAAAATAAGTTTTATAAATGGTGATAACTAGGCAGGCGGTTTCAGAACAAGCCCTACCTCAACCCTACCACTAACGTTACCGAGTATAAAATAATGTGTACTCACCACTAGGATTCGAACCTGTAACCTCTGGGTCTGGACTGGTCTGGACCCCAAGAGACAAAATAATATTGTCTAAGAATCGTCTGATTAGACAAATCTATAGGCAAACGCGATAATTTGCATTATATTCACGGTAGTGCACACATTCTGTCAAAAAAGTTTCGGGAACGGATGTTTAGTTTAAGATTCCAAATTCAATTTTTTGTTGTTGGATTGGCACAACTGTTATAAGTGTGGCCAACGAAAGCTAAACCAGGAAAAAACCAAAAAAGATCATGACAGGGTAACACAGGGTCACTCACACATAGGGCATGAATATCGAAATCTCGTAGTATCGGAATCTCGGAAACAGCAGAACTATACTATAACTTTTTATTCGTAATCATATGATTGTACTTCGACGTTGCATCCTCGAGATTTATATTCACAAGGTAGACCACTCTTCAATGTACCAGGCATCCAACACATATTAAGAGCTATCTAAAAGAAATTTTATTAAAAAAAAACATAAAACGTTACCCATAGTATAGACACAGGCGCCATCTAGTGAATACCAACCGAGTGCACGAGTTTGTCACCCGCGCTGTCATCGTCATTCGCTTTTCGTGTTCGGGCATCCGCACATCGTTACCCTAAAAGTGTTTTGTGTAGCAAAAAACTATGTGCAAAAGGAAGCATGGATAATCATTTCCACGCATGTGGAAAAACTGCGTAAACGACGATCGCCAAGTAAATCAGGTCAGTCAGTGTTTTAAATATTACATTTTGTCGATGTTATGATTAAATTACAAAGACAAACGATTTTTTAAAAACTATGTGATTCGTTAGCGAATATACGACTCAGAACCTCTTAGTGAGACATTCAAAGTAGAAACGTTATTGAAATATATTTCATAGTACGTTTCCTTCTTAATTTCGATTAATACTTTCGCTAGTGCCTTTGTGGTTACCCACATTTTTTGACTTTTTCACTATTTATCGATTTTTAAAAATACATAAGACGTTTAGCTTTTTTAAATAATAATAAAAAGTAAAAAACACATAAGTAGTACCGTGAAGTGATTACGGTCAGTGCTAGTATGAAATCTAGTATCGTGACGAGATTACGATCGATATTAGGGGTATATACATACCCTATGCTTTGACGCTCTTGGAGTTTCTAAAGTGAAGGTCCATTGGGACCCAAAATACCAGAAGAGGTATCTAAACGCTAGGGATATCCTCATAGATGGTATGAACAAAGATAATAAAAAAGAACTGTTAGCAACAACTTTGATACCTGTTTGAAGTTGGCCAAATTATACTGCATTTACATTATGAAAATACCATGAATAGGAAAATGCTTACACTACCTGCCTACTCTTGATAAAAAATTCTTGTCAATGACACAAGATGTTAAAAGAGACGCACACTTTTTTTTTGTTGACACATGGTGTTTAATCGCAAATGACCCGGTAGTCTGACAGTACGTTACGGGTTACAAAATACCATTTAATAATACTGTAAAGCAAGCTACTGAACCTAACACTCCTAACTTTTCTTCGGCTGAAATAAGTAAGTTAATCACAGCTATATCTGACTTGTGCCAGTAAGGAGTAATATGCATATGAGAGGATGTCAAAGACCAATTTATTTCTCTCATATTCTTAACACCTAAAAGTGATGGATCGTCCAGATTTATCTTGAACCTAAAATCATAGAATAAAGCTGTCGCCTCATACCACTTTAAAATGGAGGACATACGGACAGCAACCAATTATTGTTCCAAGACAGTTATATGGCCAATGTTGATATCAAAGACGCGTATTTTTTCTTTAGTTCCTATTAATGAAAACTACAAAAAGTATTTAAGGTTCAAATTATTGGGACACAAAAGTAATACGTATGAATTTTAGTGCCTACCGTTTGGACTTAGTTTAGCACCTTATTATGTCTTTACGAAACTCATGAAACCGGTCTATCTACCGGACTTATCTTAGAAACAGAGGTTTTTTAATTCTAATATATTTAGATCTTGTGCCTTGGCCATTCTTATGAAGAATGTAAAAGTTTTGTTCTCGAAACTGCTCCAGGGCGACGACCGCCTTGTTTATTTATACCATTTTTTCTAAATAAGCTTGAGATCTGCCCTGCAAAAACATTACTGTCCTACTTAGATATGACTAAAGTTTACAGAGATAAACCTAGAACGGAAAGGTTATTGCTCACCTGAAGCCTATTCATAATGCAACTAGTTCTACATTAACTCGTTAGTTTAAAAACATCCTATTTAACAGCGGCATTGACACTTCTTTATTCTCAGCACACACGTGTAAGACACGCGTCCACGTCCACCTCGGCAGCAAACAGAAAAGGCCCTTCAATAACTGCAGGATGGACTGGTATTTCTCTGGTGTTTGCAATGTTTTACCATCGATCCCTTACCATTGAGAATGAAAATAATGCTTTGCAGCGGCTATTTACATTGATTAATTTCTAGCTTATCATTCATTATAATATTATAATATATCATACTGGTTTGTACTAATATGGTACCTAATTATATTTAATCGGTTATACTCGTAAATACTCAATTATAATAGTTGAATTAAATCATATGGGTACTTAAATTATTTCTTTAAATTTGTGTTCTAAACATCTACCTTGTGAATATAAATCTCGAGGATGCAACGTCGAAGTACAATTGATGGTTAAACAAACTTACCTGAAGTGAAGTTTGACCGTAATTGTACGAGACGTTGCATCCGAAGAGATTTATATAAAGATCTCTCTTCCCTCCCTTCCCTTACATGCTGGCCCCATATAAATTAATTTTGCAAAAAAGCTCTAAAAGTGAATGACGATGACAGCGCGGGTGACAAACTCGTGCACTCGGTTGGTATTCACTAGATGGCGCCTGTGTCTATACTATGGGTAACGTTTTATGTTTTTTTTTATAAAATTTCTTTTAGATAGCTCTTAATATGTGTTGGATGTCTGGTACATTGAAGAGTGGACTACCTTGTGAATATAAATCTCTTCGGATGCAACGTCTCGTACAATTACGGTCAAACTTCACTTCAGGTAAGTTTGTTTAACCATCAATTGTATTAAGGTTTGACAGTTTGAAGTGTTAGATAAAAAGTCGAAGTAAGATTTATTTGAAAATTTAACAGTAAATTTTCAATTAAAGCGTAAACTACCATATCCGAACGCACCTACTGTATTTTTAAATATCTATGACAGATCGGCTGTCAGTGTGACTTTTGCGACGTGCGACAACGTGGGAAGTAATGAATTTGTAATTTTGATGTGGCGACATATAATTTGATTCGGCAGACCGTAATAATTAGTAATTAAGTATGAAACTGTGCTTAGTTAGAACACTAGTTAAATTTGTGTCCGGGGTGAGCTAACATGCGTAACGTTTCACTCGCATTGTAACTTGATTTTGGAAACACGTGGCGTGGGGTGACGGACGCGGTTCATCACATATGTCTGGGTTTAAGAGCTCTTAGGGGTAGCCAAGGGTTGGCCAGCGCCATCAGACTTGAGACATCGACCGACCCCTCTATAGCAAACACGTCTCTTCCTTGAGATTGATCAGAACAGTACTCCATGTGAGGTCTAACTTGGACTTGGTACAACTTGGGGGTTAAGTTACTCGCGTCCGTAGGTTTACCCTTGAGACCCTACACGTGATTCCTGGGTGGTGCTAAATGAGTGACACCAACTAAGTGGTAGAGTTACGCTGCGTTGCAGCACGCATTGGGTCGGCTCGCCCAGCGTAATACCACCCCCTCACGAATTTTCGGCGTGAAACAATGGCACTTTGTGCTGTTGTGTTTCGTCCGGCGAGTAAGGGGTTCTGGAGACCCCTCCCCCCTCCTCACAATTGATATGGCAGCGAACTTTAATTTATATTTACCCCAGGGGGGTACCGACACACCCAGTGTCGGAGAATCCCCCCCTGAGCGTTCTCGCTCAGGCTGCCCTACGTATTCTGGGGAGGGCAAAAGTCCGCTCGTGCCAAAGCATGCTGCAGGCAGGAGAAAGGCAAGACAATTGGCACCCCCTCCTACGCTTCGTATGAACTTCTGCAACATCAGGGGAATCCACTCTAACTTGAGCGCCGTCCATTACCACCTCGAGACGGCGAAACCGGCCTTGCTCTTCCTCACCGAGACGCAGATATCCCTCCCTCCTGACATCTCCTACTTGCGCTACCCGGAATACGACCTGGAACATGCATTTGTGCCACGAGCCGGTGTTTGTGCCTTTGTCAGGGAGGATATGTGCGTCCGTCGCCTTGGCAATCTTGAAGATACACGTCGACTGCGGACGTCATCCTCACATCTACGCGTGCCTGTATAGGTCCCACAGCGGTAATATCGGAACTGACCAACTTATCGAGACCGTCCAAGCGGCGACGGACTCCCTTCTCTAACGGATCCCCTCGGCCGAGATTGTGGTATTGGGAGACTTCAATGCCTATCACGTCGAATGGCTTGGTTCACGCACAACTGACCACGCGGGTAGAGCCGTTCATGACTTCGCTTTAGCCTACAGTCTGTCCCAATTGGTATCAGAGCCAACACGGGTTCCAGATGTGGAGGGCCATGCACCTTCTTTATTGGACCTTCTGCTGACCTCGCACCCAGACGGCTATCAAGTTTCTGTTGATGCACCACTAGGCTCATTAGACCACTGTCTGATTCGCAGCACTGTGCCTCTCACAGAAACTTCAAAACCGCAACCAGCGGCTAGCCGTCGAGTCTGGCATTATAGGTCAGCGGACTGGGATGGGATGCGAAGTTTCTTTGCGTCCTACCTGTGGTGGCGAGTTTGCTTCTCGCTGGATGATCCTGATGTCGCCGTTGACTCTGTTGTTGATGTGATACTGCAGGGAATGGAACTTTTCATTCCAAACTCTGTGGTTCCCAATTGCGCCAAGTCCTAACCATGGTTTGGTCGTTGCTGCAAAATGGTGTCTCGCCAAAAGCGACAACATTACCAAGCCTGGGCTAACGCGGTGTCATCAAAGGATCCAAACACCAGTGCGCTCAGAAAGAAGTACAACTTTGCCGCCAGATCCTTTAAGAAGGACATTGCCAAGGCGAAGTCATCATTCATAGGTAGAATTGGCGAGAGGCTAGTGCGCCTTTCTTCGGGGACGCGTGCGTTCTGGTCTCTCGCCAAAGCTATCTTAGGGAATTTTTGTCAGCCGTCCCTACCACCATTGCACAAAACCGATGACTGCCTGGCCTATACTGCAAAAGAGAAAGCCGATCTCTTGGGCTCTCTTTTCGCTTCAAACTCGACCTTGGAATATGGGGAAAACTCTCCACCAACCATACCGCATTGCGCTTGTACAATGCCAAACGTTCGGTTCCTGCAAAGGTCAGTTCGTAAGGCTCTTTTTTCCCTTGATATCCACAAGGCGAGTGGGCCTGATGCAGTTCCACCCATTGTGCTTCGGACGTGTGCTCCTGAATTGGCACCAGTTCTAACGCGCCTTTTCCGGCTCTCTTACACTACTGGCGTCGTCCCGAGCTCTTGGAAGACAGCCCTTGTCCACCCGATTCCAAAAAAAGGCGATCGCTCAGATCCGTCCAACTACAGGCCAATAGCTATTACCTCTTTACTCTCCAAAGTAATGGAGTCCATTACAAACCGCCAGCTCTTAAGGTACCTAGAAGAGAACCAGCTACTAAGTGATCGCCAGTATGGTTTTCGTCGCGGTCGTTCGGCTGGTGATCTTTTGGTGTATCTTACTCACCAATGGGCGGAGGCAGTCGAGAGTAAAGGGGAGGCACTGGCAGTTAGCTTGGACGTAGCAAAAGCCTTCGACAGGGTATGGCACAGGGCTCTTCTCTCTAAACTTTCATCATACGGGCTTCCTGAGAAATTGTGTTCATGGATTGCCAGCTTTCTCACTGGGCGTAGCATCAGAGTCGCAGTCGACGGTTCGTGCTGCGACATGAAGCCCGTGAATGCTGGAGTCCCGCAGGGGTGTGTGTTGTCATCTACTCTATTTCTTCTGCATATCAATGACATGCTGCATAACAACAGCATTCATTGCTATGCAGACGACAGTACTGGGGATACGCTCTACACCGGGCGAGCTAATATTTCTCTGGAAAGCGTCATCGAGAGCCGGAATAAACTTGTGACTGACACCGAGAACATGTTAAGTCATGTCTCGGATTGGGGCCGACATAACCTAGTCCGCTTTAACCCCTCCAAAACACAAGTTTGCGCATTTACCGCGAAAAAACATCCCTTCGTCGTACCTCTGAACTTTGAGGGAGTTCCCCTTGATACCAATCCGACTATTGGAATCCTTGGCGTCGATATTTCGAGTGACGTTCAGTTTCGTGGTCATTTGGAAGGTAAAGCTAAATTAGCTTCAAAAAAGCTGGGTGGGCTTAATAGAGCGGGTCAGTATTTCACGCCGGCCCACCGTTTACAACTGTATAAAGCACAGGTCAGGCCACATATGGAATACTGCTCCCATCTCTGGGCTGGAGCACCCCAATACCAACTCCTTCCATTTGACCGCATTCAACGCAGAGCTGCTCGAATTGTCGACGACGTGGTTATTTCAGGACGGCTCGATCCACTGGCTCTTTGGAGAGACGTTGCGTCTCTCTGTATATTGTACCGTATATATCATGGGGAGTGTTCTGAGGAATTGTTCGGCTTGATCCCTGCCGCTGATTTCCTTCACCGCACTACACGCAACCGACTGTCATTCCATCCACATCACCTTGATGGATGGCGGTCTACTACTGTGCGTTTTTCAAGAAATTTCATGCCTCGAACTACAGTGTTGTGGAACCAGCTCTCGGCGGCGGTATTTCCGGACCGTTATGACTTAGGGATCTTCAAGAAATGAGCCTATTCCTTCCTTAAAGGCCGGCAACGCGCCTGCGATTCCTCTGGTTTTGCGGGTGTCCATGGGCGGCGGTGATTACTTCCCATCAGGTGACCCGCTTGCTCGTTTGCCTCCTTCTGCTATTAAAAAAAACTGTAAAAGCTGGTTAGACGATGGATAGAAGTACCGTCTCGCTTTCCTGACAACTCCTAATTTCTCGGATGCCATCTTCGCTTTGTCCTCTAGATACTTGCGGAACTGTACATTACTTGATATGTCAACACCAAGAATCCCAATGCTGCTTGAGATGTAAAGAGGAGTGCTCAGGAACTGTGGTGCTACGACAAATGGATCCTTTTTGGCGTGAACATGCAAACCTGTGTCTTGGAGTGGGTGAACTGAACTAAGTTCGATTCACCCTATTTTGAGACCCGTTCCAGGGAGTTCTCAACTTTAGACACAAGTATACAGGGCGTCTCCTGTACTGTCATCCGCATAGCAATGCATTCATCAATGTTAGCCATATCATTGATATGCAGCAGAAACAGCGTGGGAGACAGAAGCGAGCCCTTGGAAACGCCAGCATTTATGGGCATGACATCAGAGCAACCTGCAGGCCTGCAGTTCGAAGAGTCTGATCGATCTCCTTTTTTAGGAATCGGGTGCACTAGAATTAACTTCAACGAAGGCGAAAAACTATAGACTTGGTAGGACAATCGACATAGGTGTGCTATTACTGGTGTCAACTCAGGAGCGCACATTTTCAGTACTACTGCAGGTGAACCGTCAGGCCCACTCGACTTTCGGATATCAAGGGCAGAGAGTTCACGTTTAATTGCCTTTTGTGTAAAGCGAATCTCTGGCATAGAACTTTTTTGCAGCAGGATGTTTGGTGGCATAGTTCCCTTGTCATCCAAAGTCGAGTTTCAAGCGAAGAGCCTTCCCAAAAGGCCGGCTTTCTCTTTTGCACTATGGGCCAAATCAGTTTCAGATGTACGCAGTGGAGGGATGCTGGACCGACTAAAGTTGTGTTCAGCAGCCTTCGCGAGTGACCAGAACGTGATCCGGAGAGATACTTGGTCAAACGATCACCAATTTTGCTGATGTGGTCAACTTTAGCCTTGGCGATTGCTCTTTTGTTCTATCTTGAGGCGGCATTGTACTTCTTCCTGAGCATTGGCAAGTTCTTTACACTGCCTTGCCTATCTAGGCAAGGCATTGAGAAACTTGTGATTTGTTAAACCTAATTTGCTAAATGCCAAAATGTCAAGTAGACTGATTTAGAAATAAGACTTTATTTCGTATTGTTAAATTATATTATTTAAGAAAAATAAAAATTATTAAAGTAGGTACCTAAGTACTTAGGTACATAGTTTTAAACAGAATAGATATTTTTTCCAGTTATTTTTGAACATATGACAGTGCTAGCTAGTCAATTGCATTGCATACGCATAGGTACATTAATATTGAAACATTATTTAATTGTTTTGAGATTTATGTGATTGTAAGGAGCGAGAGACTTTTTTTAAAGTAGATTTTTTTAATAATAAAACAATTTGATTTAACGGTGTGTAGTTTCGATACTAGTATCAGAATTCCGATACTAAGATACAGTATCGGAAATTAGTATCGACACTGAAAACTTTCCGATATTACATGCCCTACTCACACAGCTGCATTTTTCAAAAACACAGAATTGATATATTTCTGTGCAGAAAAATTTTAATTTGACATACGATATGACACCTCAGATAGACACACATAGAGGCAAAGTGTTACCAATCAAATAACTACGAGGTTCAGCTTTCGTTAGCCAGACTATACTTATCCATTTTGGCGCGGAGTTTGAGTTGCATCTGTCATTTAGATTAAATACAGTGCTGTTTTTAGTTAGTTTGAATCTAGTGTGTATTGCGAATTTCATAATGGATAAAAACATCGAACAAAGAGTTTGTCTTAAATTTTGCGTCGCCAATGGAATTTCATGTTCGAAATCACTGAAAATGTTACAGAAGACTTACGGTGAATCGATTTATCTATAAAAGACGTGCTTATGAGTGGTATAAAGCATTCAAAAGCGGTCGTGATGTGATGAAAGATTTGCTTCGCTCTGGTAGGCCATCAACGTCGTCAACTGAAGTTAACATCGCAAAAGTGACGGAAATGGTGACTGAAAATCATCATTCAAGTTTGAGAGAGATAGCCGCTGAACTTTCTGTGTCTCACGTCACGAGTCCGTACCATTTTAAATCACTTGGGTATGAAACATGTTGCCGCTCGGCTAGTCCCAAAAAACCTGACTTATCTCCAAAAACTCAATCGCATAAGAGTCGCTGAGGACATGCTAGAACGAGTCAATTCCGTGTGTGAGGTGACGAGACGTGGGTTTACTTACGAGTTTGACATGTAAACTAGTCAACAAGCTTCGGAGTGGCGCCTTTTGACTGAACTGAAACCGAAAAAAGCACGCCGACGACGTGTCAAAATTCGACGAAAAAGGCCAAATTTGTGGAAAGAAAATTCTTGGATTTTGCACCACGATATTTGCGCCTTCGCACAAGGCCATCATTGTGAACAAATTTTTGACCAAAAACTCAACAAATACCATCGAGAGAGTTTTAAAATCCCCTGAGCGACGCGAACATCCGCAAGCCCGACCACACCGTCCGAACTTGGATACAACCGATTATACGACCGCGTCGCCAGTGAAGAGGAGAGACTTTCTTTTCTTTTAATAAAACTAAATCTCCTTCCTTAGGAGGTACAACCGAGTCCGTCCACTTTAGTCGCTGTTGCATGCAGGGTGTAAAGGTATTTTAACGATGCCAAAAGCTTTGTGCTAACTGTTGTAACAACTGAAAGCGCGATAACCGATACACCTTCACATCCTGCAAGGAATATTCAGGAACAGCATTTAAAGGCCGTAATAATAAATAATTTATGTGCGTCGAGTAACATAATAGTTCAAACTGTTGGTTGTAACTGATTGTTTAGTTCCCTATTGCTCGAGTTTCGGGTCGAAAGCGAGTCTTGTGGTTTAGAATCAAGAATTTATTCAGGTTAGGCCATGTATAAATTACAGTACTTATGAATGTCATTATGCCATCGGTTTGTAAGTACGAGTATATGTATGGGGCAGGAGCCTTTAATGAGCCATTATATCATATGAGCCCATGCTCTATAATCGCATCACATAGTATTTTTTTCTGTTTTGCTCTAGTCTTTTAACTTTAACAACCTTTGGTAAGTAGTTTTATTTTTTTAAACACGACAAATGTGATGGACTTGTCTTTCATCTCATCTGATTGTAGTGACGATAAGTGCGTAGGTAGAAAAGGAAGCTCACTTCACCTAGAAGAATAGGGGTTAAAGTTACATGGGGGTTAAAGTTACTTTGGGGGTTAAAGTTACTCGCGTCCGTAGGTTTACCCTTGAGACCCTACACGTGACCCCTGGGTGGTGCTAAATGAGTGACAATGACTGAGTGGTAGAGCCACGCTGCGTTGCAGCACGCATTGGGCCGGCTCGCCCGGGGTAATACCACCCTCTCACGAATATTCGGCGTGAAATAATGGCACTTGGTGCTGTTGTGTTTCGTCCGGCCAGTGAGAGTTCCGGAGGCTCCTTCCCCTCCCACCCCTCCTCACAATTCCTATTCCTTCCCCTAACCCTATTCTTTTCTTAAAGTTCGGCAACGCATCTGCGACTCCTCTGGTTTTGCGGGTGTCCATGGGCGGCGGTGATTGCTTTCCATCAGGTGACCCGCCTGCTCGTTTGCCTCCTTCTCATATTAAAAAAAAAAAAAAAAAAAAATCCTCAACCAATAGATTTGTTGCTAATAGACTATCCAGATTGTAGACAGTAACAACAGCATACAGATTTATGGACTTTAGGAGGTATACATTTACAATAAGTTCAAGCTATATGTTAAAAAGTTAGGTTCATTCTTCTTGCTAGCTCTACAAGGTACCTGTTTAGATGACGCAGTGACATTATCATCGTCATTGTTTCAGTGACATTAAAAATAAATAGCTCATAAACTTGAGTTTTATAACATCTATATTGATACTCTAAGCTCATATACTTACCCCGTTTCTTATAAACGTTACTTAAATTGTAACATAACTTATGATTTGACATCTATTTCTACAAAGTATGAATTGTAAATCTTATAGATCAGCTGCCGTAAAAACAATAGAAACACAATAGAAATTCGATTGTTAGTAACCTTGAGGAGACTTCGTGAGTGACAGACAAGGGGTAACACTGACTGTCCCACGAGTGGGCAAAAACTGACGTCATGAGATATCAAGCCATCGCTACAATTGAAAATCAGAAAAACACAATTAGGGAATTAAAATGCATAAGAGCAATATTTTGAAGACAACATTATAAGTAAAGTATTTTGATTAACAACGCTGCGCAACTATACATTTTTAATAAATCTATTGTTGTATCTACGATGGAAACGTAAACATAATAGCAAGCAATAATAATTAATCCTAACATTTAACTTCTAACTAACGAAACCACTAACCAAACAAAAGATAAAAAGCTGCTAATAAAATCTGTGAAACAGTAAGTATAATATACACGACAGGCAGAGAATGCATTGCGCTCACCGCAGTAGACTCTTTATAACCACCTGACATTAATTGAATGCACTTAATTAGTTTAATTAACGCTCGCCTTTCGATTTCCGAGTGGCAGGTCAATCTGCAATGGGCGCTATTGTTTTGGCGCGAGAGAAAACGCCATCTTCATTCAAGATATCGTCGCGGGATAACGGTGCGGCGCACGCGCAGTATACCCCTCTCCTTTTTCAGCACAAAAGTCTTGGCGAGTGCAAAAGGGACAACTGCAGACGGCGGCTCGCAAACGATTACTCGACTGACCTACTCAGTCGCTCACACTCTTTCTCGCTAGCAAGCGGAACCTAATTTTTATATCGTGTGAATTCGCAATGTATAACGATACGTTCGTGTATCAGCAGCTTGAAATCACATGAACTATTATTGTGATAGGTGTGCTATCTTGACCTAAGACAGCGGTGTAGAGGCGTCAAAAATAGGTACCTATGTCTAAGAAGCTACTGAGAGAACATTATGATGCCTCGTTTGAGATGCTGATTTTATGCATCAGTTGTTCTTCGCATTCCAGAAGCTCTTTGAATAGCACATAAAATCACGCTGTTCATTTCGCAGTACGGTAATTGCGTCTAGCGTGTAATTCCAGATATTATAATTACTCATAAATGAGTTAAAATGTATGAAAGACTATTTACTAATTACAAAAAAATTGATAAATATTATGAGAAAATGATTGCTAACCCTCAATGTTGCTAACAAAAAAATATTATCTACACAGAACAAAATTGCCTAATGGAAATATCAAAATCAACATTGATGGAAACCAAACGAAGATTACTTACTTGTAGATAGCACCGACAATACTTAACAATCAAAAATTAACAATACATAAAACTAATAATAAAACATCGGAGGCCAAGACTCACTTTAGGTTCTAGCGCCAATGGAGTAAGTAAGTAAAATTGAATTGTTAAAAAAAGAAACCGTACAGTCTGTATACTGTCCCACTGCTGGGCAAAAGCTTAGTGACTTATTCACATAAAAAAGAAAGAATAAAATAAAGAAGAAGAAGAAGAAGAGGAAGAAAAGCAATTTAGAGCAAGCAAAGCACATAGCACACCTGCCCACAGACCCGCTACTCAGCAGTCTTTCAAAAGATCGATATGGATCAATATTGGTGTTGTTGCTAATGCGCCGGCGCCGGCACCGTTACTCCCACGTGCAAGTGGACGCAAGTGCAGCTTTTCCCGCTGTCGCAAAAGTGCATTCGGTGCAGCACAGCAAGTCCTTGGCGTTTCGCGTCAGCTCTGCAGTTGTTGGCCAGCCGTGGTGCCGAGCGGTTGCGATCACGATGTTCTGTCTCGCGACCACAGTGAAAGTTCGTTAGACACTGAAATGCACGCGGTCGCCTTTCTGTTTGTGGTGAGTGTTGGTTACCTGTGTGTTGAGGGTGCCCTCTGTGTGGATGTGCTCGTATCCAGCTGGTGATGCGTCGACGGTGGTATACTTAGATATAAGCCTCCAAAAGTTTGCGATACATTTAATGTCATATTAGTATTACAATTAAATTGTGAACGTCAATGAAATAGCACCATCAATATTCCGTAGAATACCTAGAAAGGCTAGTTGTAAAATGTTCCAATATTTTACAGTTCGTCTGCTAAACGGTACCGACGTATTAAAGTTGAATAGCGATCGATTTAGGAACATTGGAAGACATGTAGACATCACGTTTTAAGTGCGTCAACAATGTACAGCGGCGGTCTCAAATTGGATTTACAAAGTAAATGATGGCAAAACAGTTACGACTCCTAAGTCTTAGTACCCAATCAGACGCCCCTAAAAGCTTCGGCACGAATTGGCAGCAATGTAAACGAAAAGCACAGCTTTCTCTGAGCCATTGTTTTAATAGCACATGTAAACAAGCACACAACTATTGTTAAATATTTTCCAAGCGGCCGGTCAATGAACTCACCACATTAGAGCCTGATGCTAAGCAACATCTTAATAACTTACTCGTATAATTAGTTAGACTATTACCCACGGATAAGTGACGAACCAAATGGTTTAACGATAACATACGACTTTAGTTAAAATTATACACAGCATGTTCCAAAAGGTCCTATGAAATAGCCTATTTGTTACTTTAACGATCATAAAGCAAATCATTTGGGCTTTACGTTAAAAAAACTTAATAGTAAAATAACCAAGAGTAAAAAACAAATCCTGTTGAGCCTTCATTACCCCATTAGAATTTACAAATAATTCTGTTTAAACACTTGGTGCAACTTCAAATATCTGGACAGGGCAACTTTAAGTCAACACGAAGCTGTGTTCGCACAAATATGTTCCATATCGGGCACTAAGCGCAAGCGCCACTTATAAGGACGCTGACATGTAAGGCATCGCATCAGCGATTCCCCTGACGAAAGCAGGACGAGCGGTAGACAGAACGGCGCAGCGTGGGAAGTGGGCCGGCTTTAATTAGTTTTTACGGCGCGCCGCCCGCCTGTGGGCACCGACCCACATTCGCCGCGAATTCGGTTTAATTAACAGGTGTGTGATGTAAGAGCCGAGTGGAATAATGGAGACGTGACAGTGGCTGGTTGTACAGCAGGTCATCCAGCCAAAAACGTCAAATTTCTTTAAAACATTTTGACCTTTATGCTTTGAGTGTTAAGATCAATATCGATTAGAGAAATTTGACAGTTTTTGGGTAGTTTGACCTGCCAGTGTGTACAGTGCCGGCGTTGTTGTCCCAGACGTTTTTACTCGAAACTTTCCAAAGCTAAACTTTAAATGAAACTCTTCATATAGTCGAAGTCGTGGTCATAGATATTTATTTGGATCTACCCGTTTACGACGTGCTCTATAAAGGGTTCAAAAAGCTATAATTAACGTTTTAAGGGTTTCGTTTTTGTTGATTTGCATAAAAAATTACTCTACATTCATCATCAGCTTTTAAACGTCCGACAGCTGGACAAATGCCTTCCCAGATCGACAAAAGCGCATGGGGACATTGGCCAATGACCCACCGCGCTGGCGGCGGGTTGGTGGGTTTTGTGGTCTACAACTTACTCTACATTAGATCACATTTACCTAAAATCGTATTAATATTCTATATATTGAATAAAATGTAACAAAACTCAGATTGAAAACTGACAACTTTTTTAGATAAAAACTACTCCCCCAATCTTGTTTCTTATAAAAGACATCAACGTCATTTTTTAACATAAATTAAATTAAGCAAAAATATTTTTTATTGTATTGGTGGAATTTAGCCGTTTGTAGAATTTCTGCTGAACTTTCAGAACTTGACTTGATGAACCTTCAGAACTCGTCTAGATGACTGCCTCAAATTCTGTCTAAATCCAATTAGTCAGCGGACCCAATGCTATTGCTATTTTTTGACTTCGATTAAAGTACCTATAGTTTAGCGAAGTGTTTATCATCGTTCTTATCGTCAGGTACCATCAAGTTTAATGAAGACCAAGTAACTCCCCGTTTTGGATCAGAAATAAGATATGATAACAGTGTCCGTATGATGAAATCCTACCAAGCAACAGTTACGTTGAAGAAAGTAACTTAAAATTTAAACTATTATGCTCACCAACATTGGAAAATGGTTATCTAAAATTAATCCAATCCTTACGCAATTACATAAAAATACTTAATGTATATCTAAAAGCCCTTCTTGTAATGATACATCCTGAGGAATCGAGCCATTACTTGTCGTGGCGACTGTATTGTTGGTTTGTCAAAACTAATTTGTAATAACGGAAAGATAAAATATTAACAACAGATATACATTTGTGATTAAAGCACAATTAACAGCGCCGAAATATCGAATTATCGTCTCCATTCCATAAACGTCCCACTGCTGGTCACAGGCCTTCGCACATGGAGAGAGATTGGGCAATGCCCCACCACGCTGGCCCAATGCAGGTTGGTGGATTTAACGACTGTCATCTTACGACAACAACCGGGACCAACGGCCTAACGTAGCACGGACACTCAGGAACAACAAAAAACGTGGCAATCATACCGTTGTTTAAAGCTATTTCAAACATACATACATATTATACTCAAGACTATTATTCCAGAAGGGTTAGTCAGAGACCAAGCAATGTGGACCGCAAAAGTCAGTCCACTGCCATAGTCCTTTTCCTTCCTTAAAGGCCGGCAACGCGCCTGCGATTCCTCTGGTTTTGCGGGTGTCCATGGGCGGCGGTGATTACTTTCTATCAGGTGACCCGCTTGCTCGTTTGCGTCCTTCTGCTATAAAAAAAAAAAAAAAAAAACGTTTTACCAAACAACACTGCACATGCGCTCAGCGTGACAGGTGGTGAGCCCATCGCCGCTCTATGTTGTTGGATGCATGTGCAATTTTTGTCCGTTAGTCGCCTTTTACGACACCTAAGGGAAGCGATGGGGTTATAGTATTCTACTAATGATTAATGAGCTACCATCCATAGCTCAGCAACTTGTCATGAATCATGTTTCGCGTATTCCAAAGTTCACTGTCAAGTTTGGGGAGCAGTTCGCGATACCTGTTCCGACCGAGTGACATAATGTCACAGCCTCATTTACATCACTAGCCGTAGCCCCGATGTGCGTTTGGCGAAAGTCGCGGCGGCGATTTCTCTTCGGCGGCAGAGCACCTCGTAACTTAAGTAATAACCCCGTTTCACGCCTCCCTACTCTAGTAGCGTCTGCGCTCGAAGTCGAAACTACTTGATGCATTGGCACTGAACCTTACGCACTGCAATCAATTAGAAAGATGATTAAGATCTATTCGAAGCCTTGTCTAAAGTCACGCGACATGTAAGTCTTCCCCATGTGATTGTGACGACCATGACCTCCGTGATCGAGTGGTTTGTACACCGGTTTTCATGGTGTCGCCAGCTCTGAGGTCCCGGGTTCGATCCCGGTCGGGTCAATTTTGAAATTATTGTTTTTCTAAATTGTCTCGGGTCTGGGTGTTTTCTATGTATGATAAGATTGATAAGTATGTATTTTAAGTATGTTTATCTGTTGTCTAGTAACCATTTAACGAGTTTCTTCGAAGCTTCTCTTGGGCTAGATAATTGGTGAGAGTGTAGGAAAGTTTTATTTATTTATTTTATCTCTGAGGTCCCGGGTTCATTTCCCGGTCGGGTCAATTTAGAGAAAACTGTTTTCCTGAATTGATTTCGGGTCTGGGTGGTTTTCTATGTTTAATGTATATTTATCCGTTATCTAGTTTAACCATATTAACGAGTTTCAATAGAAGCTTATCTTGGGCTAGATAATTGGTGTGAGCGTACACAAATTTTATTTTATTTTGTTTTTTTCATTTTTCCGTCAGCAGATTTGATCACAAGCCCGGGCATGTGATCACCACCCCTTTAAATGCTAATCAACAAAAACCGAAACACACTTTGCCCGGCCTGGGAATTGAACCCTGAACGTCCGGTTATCGCACCGAGCGCATAGCTACTCGGCCATAGAAGTGATATTTGAATTGCTAAATACTAAAAGGGCACAGTGACCCCTGTTTTTCAAGGTGACAATTTTACAGGAAATAGAAAAAACTGAATATTTTTGAAAGCCTCAATGTTTATCGTATATTGGCACCCCTGTCATTAAATGCTTATAGCACAGACGAGTGCCCTACAAAGCGATATAGAGACGAATAAAGTATTTCGGATAAAAATGTGACAAGTGCCCTTTTAGTATTTATGCATTCTTTTAATTTTTCTAGGTCAGTTAAAGCGTTTTTATAAACAATTGTTTGTTCAATCTACAACGGGAGATTAGTGACGTGAATCCATTTCTAACACAAACGAATTAGATTTCTAGATAGATTAACAGGGGCCCCACTGTCACTTATAGCAGTATTACTTTTATTTAATCTTACTACCTATGCTAAATTCGTATGGGAATTTGCATAGTAAGGTTAAAGCAATACTGCTGAGTTAAACAGTAAATTAAAATCTATGAAAATTATGAATTTTATTGAGGCTTTATTCTGTAGAATATACCCGATAGAAACACGATTTGATAAAGTTGGCACGATAGAATAAATTCACAAAGTTACATATTTTTGTGTCATTTTATCTTCTTTTCTTAGTTTTATTCTTAAAATAAGTGATTTGATATTATGAGTTATTTACCAAAATGAAGTTCATAGATAACTTGAGGTATTATTTTTATTTACAAAACAATATGTCGTTACCAAATTATACAATCAACAATCATAGAAAAATAATATAATAAAAGAATAGATAAAAACAAAAAAAAAACAAACAAAAAAAACAATAGGTACCTACTTTAATCTTACTAAGCAACCTCCCATACGAATTTTACATAGTAAGATTAAAGTAATACTGCTTTAAGAGGTGACAGTCGGGCCCCAGGTCCTAGGCACCGTATATAAGCTCATATTTATACTGGCGATTTTAGATTCAGCAATGCTCAACTCGCTTCTCCATATTTATGGATCCAATTGAAAAAAAATACTTCCGTCGCCAGCGATCTTGTGTTTACCAGTAGTTTATTAATACGAGGTTGTAGTATCTACCTAAGTAAGTTCATCTGTCACACGTTTAAGGATGTCGGTCTGGTTTAAAAATGTTTGTGTATCGTCTTCCATTAGTTCTGTTTTTATTGATGTCTATTATTTTGCCTTAATAAATATGTAGTAATAAAATTATTTGCATGCTTAAATAACAATAATGATAAAAATACATGAAAATTAATTGGTAAAAAAAATTATATAAATTTTTAAACAATAAATTTTACGGCGTCAAATAATAATGACTCTATGTTCATATTTTATTGACTTTTGATATGTTTTTTGCAATTTTGCTATTTAAGATCTGTCTGAAACAATTGATTGAATAGGTACCTATTCATAATATTTGTAAATAGAAATACCAAGAAGAAAATTCCCACCAATATAAAATTTACATTTGCATACGGTGTCGCGTGGGTTCGACGTAAATTCACTTAACTATTACGCAGTTCATAAGCAAACTCGTGTAAAGATAACGACGATAAATAAAATTGAGCAAGCAGGTATCACCCGTAATTACGCGAAAATAAATCGTAGTAATAAAAAGAAAGATTACAAGATGCCGAGTGTTGTGCAACTTACGGAAACCATTATGATATCATCATCATCAGCCTATGACATACCACTGTTGGGCACAAGCGTTCCCTCTTGGGAACAAATGGAAATATTGGGCGATGAACTATCACGCTGACCCAATGCGGGAAAATTGTTGCATTTTGACAATCATTCCGTCGAGACATAATTACTTGAACGGACTTGACGGCTTGAAAAACTTCAAAATATCCTTAAACAGGCATGGTGGTCTAATTATGACCAGAATACGACCACCTGACAGTTACTTTTAAATGTCAAAGCCAACCATTGATATAATTGTTTATATCAATAAGGCCAACATAAATTATTGCAAAATAGCGGCCCGCCCGCGCGAAAACAAAATCAGCTGTTCCATAGTCTTTTAGTATATGTTATTTTATTATCAATTTCTTTTATACTATCATAGGTACTAGCGGCCGGCGGCCCGTCCGCGACTTTGTCGGCGTAGACCCCGTATGTATATCACTCCCATGGCTATCACTCAAGTTTCACTCGCGCCATGGCCATGGCATTGCCCGCCGCGCTGGTAGCAGTGGTGCGGTGACGTCACACCACCTGTTCCCAAATACCATCAGTCACTTTCACTGCGCGCCCGTCGCCGGCCGACTGAGCATCATTATTATAACTTGATCCCAATGCTGACCTACGATCGGTATCGGATTTGTAACGAAAATGGTAATCTTTAATAAATATAAGCAAAGTAATATATTACGTGGTGTGAAGGTGACTAATGTTTGATGCTGGTATATTTATCGTTTGCAGTGCACATTGCACGTGTTCACAACAAAATTAAATCTTCATCTCAGTTATCACTTTTTTTAACCACTCTTGAAAACAAACAAGCGCGAAGTTGCGTCACTAGTAATCCTTAAAGGCCCGTGATATTGCGATACATTCTATGAGTAAATCCTGATTTCAACTTTGTTTCCTTGACTTAAGGTCGAACTCATTGTAATATCAAGATTCTGCATACTACGTCCTTTAACAGTGCCACCCAAAAAGCGTTGCAGCCTTCCCGAACGGTATCTCCATGCCCACACGTTTGGAGAACGGCCAAGCGAGATTTTAACTTTTTAGATACAGAATACATATTAGCCCGTACTTTTTAGGTATAGATTAGCATGACAGCGGGTGAGGAGCTGGGCGGCCGCCCGAGTACCGCTAGCCGTCACCCGACTAATTTACGAAGGACGACTGGCACATACAAATTGCGACTGAGTTTTATGCCTTTGTAACAGTTTTGGGATATATTTTGTTGTACCGCCAAGGACATCACAATCAGAGCCATTGGGCTGTGATTCTGATGTCCTGGATAATGTCGTTTTATTAAGAGAACAGGTTCTCTTAATAAGACCATATGGATGTGTTGATACTAAGTTGATTAAACCTCTCATCTATGAGAAAACCATAAATCGCGGTTACCAACAATTGAACCATTTGAATGAAGCTCATTCCGCCGTCCCCTTTCTACCATCGGGAGTCCAGACGAACGGTAGGTTACCACCCCTACTTGGTTGATATTTCACTCATACGCACCAAGCGCTATTCGTCTTCATTCATAATGCGTACAGCCAAGCTATGGAATTCCCTGCTGGCGTCTGTATTCCCGAGTGCATATAGCCCCAACATCTTTAATGCCCGAGTGAAAAGACTGCTTTTGGGCAAGCTTGCTCCATCGTCGGTCTCTTCTTAACCTTACGGATAAGAATGTGGCCAAGAGCAAGCCCATCTATTACATACAATAATTAATTTATTGTGTCTGGTTTTACGACAGCTGATGTTGATGACAGGTTATGATCGTCACGACAAGTTGAATGAATGGTCTGCGCCTGGTCATTCTTTGGATGAGGAAATCAAAGCAACTTGAGCTAAAATACTCTCCACCAGGAAATTTTACCAGATAGTCAAAACAAAAGTTATTCCAAAATGCTAGTGCTGTGCTGCAAAATCATGGTTATTAAAGATTTTATAACCAATGCCAGTCCGTAACAAGAGAGCCAACTTCAATTTACATCTGAAGATCTGCGGCCTTAGATACCATCATTTCTTAGAGCAATATTACTTTAATGAGGGCAAACTTAAACGCCAACAGGAAATTTTATTAGATAGCCAAAACAAAAGTTATTCCAAAATAAGTACTGTGCGTCAAACTCATGGATATTATGGATTTTTTATAATCTATACCAGTTCGTAACAAGAGCGCCAACTTCATATTACATCTGAGGATCTGCGGCCTTAGATACCATCATTTCTTAGAGCAATATTGCTTTACTATGCAAATTCAGAATTACGAATTTTCCATAATAAGATTAAAGTAATACCTACTGCTCTGAAAGGTGACAGTAGGCACAACAAAGTAGCAACAGCCTGAAAATTCGCAGACAGAGAGAGCGTTCAATACAAATCGGCTCTGACGTCAAGGTGATTAGCCATTCCTTCACCTACGTAACACGACGATATGAAAGAAGCCATTTTGGTCAGCTACCATTCATAGGCCGCGTTTGCGCAACTACCCTCAAACCGGCGGCGCGGGCGTCTACGTGCCTTCCGTAAGGAGAGCGTAGAAAGTTGCACCGGCAAAAGTGAAAACGAATCTCGGCACCATGCACCGACCAATTTTAATGACAACTAACTTATATGACACTTTATGAGATCTGACAGAATCGATGTATTTTGCTAGGTAGTCTAATGGCTACTTCGATGATCATAAAGAGTGGATATATAGAGCTGTAGCTGTGGAGTCTCCAGAAGTCCCTTTGATACTGTAGTATCTGTAGTAGCATCCTAATTATGATCCAGATTGCGGAGGACCTGAGGTTTTAATTTATTTAACGTTTATTATAATTTTTTACCTTTTGTTTCGTCGTTAAAATATCCAAAAGTGTAACTATTTCATTTAATCCATGAGTGTTCAAAAATGAACAAACCAATGCAACTTACTTTGTACACACTATCGTCTGTCGTTATCTGTACTAATATTATAAAGAGGAAAGATTTGATTGTTTGTTTGTTTGCATTGAACAGGCTCCGAAACTACTAGACCGATTTGAAAATTTTTTTAACCGTTGGGAAGCCAGGCTTTCTCCGGGTGACATAGGTTATATAATATTTTCAAAAATTTGTCACGGGGTACGGGGTCCATCGGACGAAGTCGCGAGCGGTCCGTTAGTTATTTATATAATTATAAAGTAAAAAGTATATACTATCCCACTGCTGCGCCAATGCCTCCACCATTGGCTACAATTCATTTTAAATGGTTTCAAGCAACTATTGCGTTGGATGTAGTCTAAAAAAAACTATATAAAGTGATGGACATCGGCTGGGAGCCGTAGACGCTTGCTAAATACGGCTTAGTGATCAATTTTTAATTAAACTATGATAATTTTATTTTAAGAGGAGCTCGATGGCGCAGCGGCTAGCGCGATCGGCTTGCGATCTTACTCACTAAGCAACTTTCGCAATGCCGAGTTGCTGGATGGGTGACCAAATTAAAAACATCTCGAGTTCCTCCGTGCAACGGTAGGCATGTTAAGCCGTTGGTCCCGGTTGTTGTCGTGAGATGACAGTCGTTAAAACCTACCAACTCGCATTGGACCAGCGTGGTGGGTTATGGCCCAATATCCCCACGTGCTATTGTTCACGTGGGAGGCCTGTGCCCAGCAGTGGGACGTTTATAGGCTGATGATGATGATGAATTTTATTTTATGCTATTCTACAGATATTGCATAATATCTTTTCCAAACAATTTATATTCAGCTTTGTGCATGCAAAAATTGAAGACGTCTCTAATGCACAACACATGTAGTGTAGTAGTGTTACAATGGACACGATCTGATTGCTCTCAGATCAGTGAAAGTTACTAAACAACTAGCCGAAAGGTGAACGAACCATCGTAAATTATAATGCGTCGCTTAATTTGTGGCATGCGCGCACTTTACTCGCCGCACTATGTGTGCAATAGTATGAGAAAAAAGCTAAATATAACCTATATATTGGCCTCTCTCCCACTGCTGGGGCCTTTGCCTCGTAGTATTCCTCGAAGCGCACCCATTTTGAAGCGCACTCAGACTAAGCGCATCTAAACTATTCCTCCAAGCGCACCCTTTGGGTGCGCTTTAGAATAGGTAAGTAAAATATTATATTTTTATTCCTCGAAGCGCAACAGCAGATAAAATGTGGAAAGAGATGTAGTAACTAACAGAAAATATCGATAACTAATAACGTACGTCTATTTTTAAAGTATCTACCTCTTTTCATTTATGTCACCCTGGTACTTTTAGCACAGAATAAGTAATAGTACTACCGTACTTTTAGCTCAAAATATCTGTCATGCATGATTCAATTTATTATTGACATCTCGGACCAAATATCACAATGGACAGAGTCTTTGGATTTTTAGCATGTCCGTATTTTGTTAGTGTGCAGCTTTCTATCTGTACATGTGTGCGTGACTAAAGATGTGACTAGTATATCGATATAATCACTTTAATGTGGTGTGTACCTAGTTCGTTATTATAATTGGGGGTTAAAGTTACTCACGTCCGTAGGTTTACCGTTTAGACCCTACACGTGACCCTTGGGTGGTGCTAAATGAGTGACACTGACTGAGTGGTAGAGCCACACTGCGTTGCAGCACGCCGGGCACGCTGGGCCGGCTCGCCCGGCGTAAATACCAACCTCTCACTAAGGGTGTTACCCGACCAATCGATCGATCGTCGATCAACGTCGATCGAAGTTGATCGACTGGTCTGGTAGCTTTAATCGATCGACGGATACCTACCGTTTGACTAACCAATCGATCGACGACGGTCGGTCGACGTTGATCGATTAACCCTGGCTAAATTCCATCAGCGAAATGTATTCAGAAAAGGACTCGTTGTTCTTGGCCAGTACGATGTTGCTCGTACTATTATTACGGAGACGCAAACGCAGAAGAATCTGGATGCGGCCGTTTTTTAAAGCCAACGATCGCTTATTTTATCCAAATGACATTTTAAGCAGCGGTTTTTGTTTTTGTTTTTTTTTTGCGTAGCGATTGTCATGAATTTCGAGGTTAGTAGTTTCGAGGGAGGTAGAGAGGAGGGGGATGGAGGGGGTACGGTAATGGTAACTTAGTAGAATATTTGTTTTTTTTTCCTAAAAATAACCTAAAATAACCTCAAAATAAAAATATCTTGAAAACTATGCATTTTCGCACTTTGGCTCCCCCTCCCTCTCCCCTTCCCCCTTTTTCGGTGTTGCTTAATCTAAAGTGCTTCCCAAGGTGTTTGGGGGAATATCATTTAGTATTTAAACGTTCATATTATCATCACTCATTATTATCAACATAAACATAATCTAATATTACGATTATTATCCATGGGCTCGAAATATTTTTTTTTTATAAAAGAGGGAGGCAAACGAGCAGGCGGGTCACCTGATGGAGAGTAATCACCGCCGCCCATGGACACCCACCCGCAAGACCAGAGGAATCGCAGACGCGTTGCCCGCCGTTAGGTGAGGAATAGGTTTAAGGAAGGAATAGGAATTGGGAGGAGGGGGGGGGGGGAAGGGGCCTCCGGAATCCTCACTAGTCGGACGAAACACAACAGCACCAAGTGCCATTATTTCACGCCGAATATTAGAGAGGGTGGTATGGTTACGCCGGGCGAGCCGGCCCAATGCGTGCTGCAACGCAGCGTGGCTCTACCACTCAGAAAAGTGAAGCGGCCGGTGCGTCTAATCAAACAGCTCGATTTAACACCCAATCCATTTTACCGGTCGATTGTCGATCGACATCGATCGACGTCCACTAATCCATTCTACCATCGATCGACGATCGATCGATTGGTCTGGTAACACCCTAATATCCGGCGTGAAATAATAGCCCTTGGTGCTGTTGTGTTTCGTTCGGGCAGTGAGGGTTCCGGAGGCCTGCCCCCCCCCCCCCCGCTCACATTTCTTATTCCTTCCTTAAATGCCGGCAACGAATCTGCGATTTATCTGGTGTTGCGGGTGTCTATGGGCGGCGGAGATTACTCTCCATCAGGTGACCCGCCTGCTCGTTTGCCTCCTTCTATTATAACAAACAAATTAAAAATAATAATTTGTGTAGTAAAGTGAAGAGCAATACTTTTTACTATTCATATTCCCGCCCATATTATTAAGATTCAATTTTGAACTAAGGCTAAGATTTTTACTGTAAAAAAAGATTTTCAAAATGTTTGAAACAGAGCCTTGAATATTTTGTAGGCTCTCAGTTATCACGTCTAATAGCTTTAACCCATTCACGTCTTATTTCCGGGCATTTTGGAAACCTAAAAAAAGAATAATAAAAAGAATATTAGTAATATCGATAAAGCTTCGATACACAAATACGTACATCACTAATCATTTTGCCAAAAAAAAGCCTTTAAATTACATTTAATTAAGGTTTAAAACCTGATTCTTATGAATAGTGTACGATATAGTATGATTTAGAATTAGCAAAAATTAATGCTTTGCCGTTTTAATTATTTAAAAACTCATAGTAAAGCATACATATTATGAGAAATCACTAACGTATGAAATGATAATTCCTGGTCCCTCACACCTCCTTTTGTTGTTCTTGACGAACAATAAACAGCAGAACAAGACATTATTTCAATTGTATATTACACAAATAACACAAACACTAAGATTTCTTAATATTTCACTATTATTTCGCACAATCCAGCAATGTTTTAACCTAGTAGTCGGTCATGAAATGACACGTCTCACACCGACAGTGCGTCGTTGCCAAACGTACATTAACTATCTCTTTTACTCATATCACACTACATGACTGCAGTCATACAGACAGAGATACAAATACTTTACTTTGATACACGTATGTAAAAGCGGCAACGTCGTAAGACTCTGTCCATGTAATATTTGGTCCGAGATTGACATAGTAAGTTGCAGCACCTAGTTCTGCTCGTTTATTACTTTTTCCTGATAGTTATGGGTAAGTAAGATCGCTAAGGCGCCTATCTACCTCTTTTCATTTATGTCTCCCTGGTATTTCTCGATCAATATATGACTGTCATGATTCAATTTATTATTGACGTAATAAGTTGCTTAAGCACCTAGTCCTAGTTTCTATCGACATCAATATTACGAATCTTTTAAGCTCCTCTCTATTTTATGCCGTAGGTGCGCTTCGAGGCATAAAAATATAATATTTTAATTACCTATTCTGGAGCGCACCCGACGGGTGCGCTTGGAGGAATAGTTTAGGTGCGCTTGGTCTGGGTGCGCTTCAAAATGGGTGCGCTTCGAGGAATACCCCTTTGCCTCTTATATATAACTACAATTGATGGGTTTGGCTCAAAGACTGGTTCTGTCCTCCGTGGTTTGGCTTAATCGTAAGTATGAGAAAATGATCAAGGCATTGCTGATCCATGGAGATTCTTATCTGTATCTACTTTTCTATATTTTTTATTATTTATATTTCTACTTCTATTAAGAGTAGTTTGCAGAGAATAAAACAAATAGTAGGTACTACATTGTCTGCCCGTAATCACGACCGGTGCGACTCGGTCAAAACGCCGAGACGTTTCGACCGAGTGGCTCCGGTCGTTGTTCTATGAAAGGTATGCCTAAGAAACTTGAAAATCCAATACTGTAATGTAAGTAAAGTATGTACTGCCCCACAGCTGGGTAAAGGCGCTTAGCCACTCACAAACTTCTAAGTTCAACATTTTACAAACTAATCAACCAATTTTGTTGAAACTTTGCATGCTAAAGTAAAATACAGAGATCTAGTTTGTTAAATACGTTAAAAAATATAAGTTAAAATAATAATAATAAGAATAAATTTTATTGCTGTGTAAAACTTAACACCTAAATCCATAAAACTTATAAAATAACATTTGTCTACTTAATAATATACTTTATTCGACGCCCAGGAGGGGCGCCAGGGATTAGCATAAGGCCCCTTGTCCCACGCTGAACGTGGGCCGAGAGGCCTTAAATAATTTGATCTGCGTGAGTCTGTGATCAATGACACAAGAGTGCCGCTTTAGAATAGACTAGCTTCTGCCCGCGACTTCGTTGGCGTGTAATAGCGCAGTACTTGATCATCATTTTGCTACGATGTTATTTTAAAACTGCGATATCTCCTAAGATATTTATTAAAAACGAATGATGTCAAAGACAATTTTGTTTTAAATTAAATACTTGTGATAAATAACGTATTTATTTGGATATGGATTAATATCATGTTTATAAAAACACCTTCGCAAATAATGCATTATTTTAGAACAAAGGTCAGCATAAAAATGTTATAGTGAGCCAACCTTAAAAGATAGACATATGCTGTCGCGGACTTTTTTTAGAACTTTTAAAGGAGAACTATTCTGTAATACACGATTTTTGCGAAACTTTAACCGTTTACACAGCGCACGCAGCGGAAGCTCTCAAAAGAAAAATAAACCCCCCGATTTTGAAACATACTTCATTGGTGCTCCGCTCCTATTGGTCTTAGCATAATTATTTAAAACTTATAGCCTTCCTCGATAAATGGACTATCTAACACTGCAAGAATTCTTCAAATCGGAGTAGTACTTCCTGAGATTAGCGCGTTCAAGCAAACAAACAAACTCTTTAGCTTTATAATATTAGTATAGATTAGAAGCTGTACATAGTTTTAAAATTTAATCTGAAGTTTCCCGGGCTTGTGATCACCAACCCGCATATGACAAGCGTGGTGCATAACCCAACAACATTGAGGTACAATAAACTAAAGAAGACACCGCGCAGTAAGTTTGTGCGCAACTAAGGTGCAGCCGCAAGGTCCACAATCGCTTGAATCACGCGCAATCACTCAGGCGTATGCAGCTCACGGGCTGCACCTTAGTGCGTACAAACTTGGTTCGCGGTGTCTTCTCTAGTTTATTGTACCTCAATGGCCAATACCCATCTATTGTAGATGGCTTGATTTTAATGATGGAGGCCTTTGCCCAGCAGTGGGACAGCATACAGGCTGTACTTCACTTTTACTGAAGTTTCTGTATCTTTGAAAATATATTAGCCCGTTTTCCGGATTGGTGGGCAGGGACCACAGCATTCCGGTTGCTACGATCCACTGACACACTTCTTTTGCATTTTGCTACGATCCATCCTGAATCCTGACACACTTCTTTTGCATTTAGCTACGATCCATCCTAAATCCTGATACACTTCTTTTGCATTTTGCTACGATCCATCCTGAATCCTGACACACTTCTTTTGCATTTTGCTACGATCGATCCTGAATCCTGACACACTTCTTTTGCATCATTTACTTTAAGATCATTCTTCATACGTGTAAGTACGTAGGTTTTAAGAAATAAATATATACCTACATTACACACATACATATAAACACGACTATTATCCCTGAAGGGTTAGTCAGAGACTAGCCAATGAGCACAACAACAGCAGTACCCTACCATAGTCCACTTTTCACCAAATAGCGGCTGCACATTTGCCCAGCGTGCCAGGTGATGGGCCCATCGCCGCTCTATGCTGTTGGATGTATGTGCAGTCTATAGTCCGTTAGTCGCCTTTTACGACACCCAAGGGAAGAGAGGGGGTGGTACTATTCTTTCACCGCTACGCAAAACGGTTAAAAAGTAAGGAATTACATAATTTGATTTATAAAACAATCGCTAATTAATTTGTCTAAAGCTAGCACATTGCTACTCTGGTTAGATCATTTTAAAATTATTTGTAAGTATAAACTATTATTTATTCTGTAGTATAATTTAGCAGCGAAGAATAATTGTAATTTTATACTATAACTACCTGACCACGCAAAACTGTAAATTTTCTCTAATCGAACCCTGAAGGGCCCCACAGACGATCAGCCCCCTTACTCTTGAAACCGATCGCTATTGAATCGGATTGGTATTGTGAATTTTCGTACTCCTAAGTTACGACAACAGAGCTAATATGGATTCATATTGCGTGGATATTGAGTGAAAAAAATACAAAACTCAATGTCATTTAGTTCACCCAATATGAATACAAATTAGCGTTGGTGTCATAACTTAAAAATACGAAAATTCAAAATACCAATCCGATCCAATAGCCATCGGTTTCGAGAGTAAGGGGCCAGGTCGCCGGCAGGTATCGCCCTCTCAGTTAGTAGTACAATGCATGGGCGGGCGGCGGCGGCGGAACTGACAGGCCGATACCTGCCGGCGACCTGATCGTCTGTGAGGCCCTTTAGACGAGTACCCACGAAATTTACTGAATTTTGATATTTTGTGGCAGGTTTATTTGCTGGCGTCGTCTTTTATATATATATATATAGATAGATATATATATATATATATATATATAAGAAGGAGGCAAACTAGCAGGCGGGTCACCTGATGGAGAGCAATCACCGCCGCCCATGGACATCCGCAAAACCAGAGGAGTCGCAGATGCGTTGCCGACCTTTAAGAAAGGAATAGGGTTAAGGAAGGAATAGGGATTGTGAGAGGGGGGGGGCCTCCGGAGCTCTCACCGGCCGGACGAAACACAACAGTACCAAGTGCCATTATTTCACGCCGGATATTCGTGAGAGGATGGTATTACCCCGGGCGAGCCGGCCCAATGCGTGATGCAACGCAGCGTGGCTCTACCACTCATCAGAACTTGTCTGTCTCGTCTGTCTGTACATCTGTACTTACTGTTCGTAACTCGAATAAAATACTGACCTATTGCAAACAAGGTTTACGATGCCTACTTTACGGCGTTTCGATGCGTGTTTCGTATTAATTTGTGCCCGTCCCACCTTTGTATATTGACAATCTATCTATTGTTCGTATTATGAAACTTACTTAGTTCCTTCGCAAATATTCAAAACTGCTTTCACCTTACCTCCTACAAAAGAATAAGTTGTACCGCATTCCTAAGATTTGACTGTACAGTAGTACTGTTTATGTTTACCTATAAGTAGTTATCGCATATGTTTGACGTTAAATTGTCTTAATTTTAAATTAGAATAAGTGTTTACCTAGGCATAATAAAAAAACATACCAGGCAACATTCTTATTGAAGTAGACCTGCGTGAGCTCTGAGAATTGGAAAAACAGTCACATAAATTATCAGAACCTCGGACTCAAACTGTCGATGTCTTTGCTTTGGCAGTAGTGACCAATACCTATTAATGAAGTGTGTATTATGAGCAGATTATAGTCTCACAAAACCAGAGGCCTGCGCAGACAAGGGACAATCCTAGTCCTACAATTTAATCTCTCATAATTAGACGCGGAAGTTTAGTCCCTATTAGATAATACAAGAAAGTGCCTATACCGTCAGCCCTTGTACAAATATTACAAATAAGTGAACCGATCGTCCGCGACCAGACAACTTATTTAAAAAAGGGCATTGCGGAGTAAGTTCTTATGCGGAGGTAGTGGAAGGCAGGCCTGAATAATCATGCGTGCCCTGACCGGGCACTATGCCGCAAAACAATAATGCGCCATAGAATGCAACTAGCAACAGACAGCATGTGTACTCTTTGGCGTTCAAAGTAAGAGCAGATAGTGTTGATAATTTTGCGCGTCCTGGCCAGAGAATAGTTGGTAGCTCGGACCAAAGCTTTGGTCCGAGATTGGTAGTGCACCTGACCTGTCAATGTCAGGTACAGCTAAAAGGATGTAAGTTTAAGGTACAGGTTGAAATCCTGCTCGTGAATTCATCTTTTAACCGTTTCCAGGTGACATGGACAGCAGGCCTCAGCTATGGCTACGACTTCGCGTCGGCGTGCACGCGGCCGTACCGGTCCAACCGCGCGCGCGCGCCGGACGCGCCCGCCGCGCCGTGCGACCTGGCGCGCCAGGGGTACTGCACCACGCCCGGCGCCGGGTACCCCTGGCAGGCGATACGGCGGTTCGTCAGGGAGAACCAGGTAAAGAAACATGTTACTCAGCCAACAAACGAGAATGCTTGCCTGATAGAAGGCAGCCAACGCGGCCCATGGACGAGGCCAATTAATTATTTGCGATTACCCCAAACGCGTCGTGTGACCTCGCGCGCCATGGTACTGCACCACGCCCGGCGCCGGGTACCCCTGGCAGGCGATACGGCGGATCGTCAGACAGAATCAGGTACATAAATATAAGCCGATAAACAAGAATGCATGCCTGATAGAAAGCTGCCACCGCAGCCCGACGACGAGCCTATTTTTCACAATTACCAATTACGTGCAATTACCCCCGAAATAAATATTCTTTACTGTAAATTTTGCCTTCAGCCTTCAGCCACACAACTTCGTTAATTCCAGTATTTCCTTCAAACGTAACATAACAGTGCAATAGAATGCTGCTTGGTGGCAGAAATAGCGGTCCTTATCCAGTCGTATTTTAGGCAGTATCCTATACCGGGCGAGATATCTGTGATGTGTTTTTTTATATTTTAACACGAAAAGCATTTTAAGAAAATAATGTGTTATTATTTATATTACAGCATAAACTAAAACAATGAATGTTTAAATTACAGGGCCTAATGAGGAGAATGTACGGAGAAGAGCGTCACATATCGGTGTTAAAACAAGAACTAGACAACTTTATAGAAGACGACGAGGACGCCGAATATTCCGATAACTTCGCCGAAGACATTATCAAAACCAAAAACAAGTACGCAAAGCGAGGCCATGGACGTGCCATGAAAGACAAACCCCACTTCAGACCCATTCAAAATAACGACAAGAACAAAAAAGTAGACGACTCCTTAAGAGTAAAGCCTTTAGACGTTAGCAACAACAGCACGAAACTCAACAAGGTAGAAAACGGTAATAAAACATCTGGTAATCTCACTATGAACGACGACAAGGGGATATCGTACAAAACACAACTCGAAAGCATAGCTCATATCGAGATAAACAACCTAGATCCTGACGTCATCACACTAGATGCAGAAATAAAAGAAAGCATCGAAACAAATAGTGTGTACCCAAATAAATCTGATAGTTTTAAACCAGAAAACTTGAACACTCTTAAAAATAGCACAGCGTCCGATAGAAACGTAACCCTGACCACCGAAACGACGGTCAACTCTACGGAGGCGTCTACTACAGAGTTCTATGAGGATGTTACGACGGTATCCGATACGGACGGATGGAAAGCTATGAATACTATTCCAGATGCTTCGACACTGCCGCCGTCAGCGTTGTTCTCCGAGCACGAGAAGGGGAAAGTGGACAGGGTGGAAGCAAAGCCGAGCGACAAGAAAGAGGAGCCGCACGCTAAGCCGGTGCAGTTCCAGGAGAAACGGCTTTCGGTTATTAAGTTGCGAGGAGCGTAAGTTTTCCATTGATCATTTTAAGATATCTTAATATTCAATTATAATTCTGTCTGACAAGATAAATTAATTTATTGCACTCAGCTATATTTGTGTTTATTTTAATCTATAATAGTAAAATTCAATTGCCGAAATGTTTGCACGAATCACTTCCAAACGGCTCGACCCATTTGACTGTTTTTTTTGTTGTGTTCGTAATTGTTAGGACAAGGTTTGTGTAAAAGATTTTTTTGGAAATTTGTCACGGGATACAGGATGTTCACGCGGACAAAGTCGTGGGCGGTCCACTAGTGTATAATAAATATTATCTCCTCCCTGTACTTAATGTACTTTCTATCAGGAGCCCTTCGATCAGTGTTTAGATGATCGAAGCACGAGCCCTGCAAAAGATAGGGATGACGTCATGATCAAATTTAAAAGAAACGCAAGTAGCTTTCGTTTACTACGTAATGCAAACTAATGAAGCTTCCTACTTTGACTTTAAATGGAAACTTTACCAAAAATTTGGCGTAGACGATACCTATTTGATTATTTATCTCTTTCCTAAATCGTAACATCTGTTGAAGATTGATAATGATACACCATCCCAGCATTCGGTTGTAGGAACGCGTGTGAGACCAAGGAGGAGCTGCTAGCGCCGTTCTGGGCCAACAACACGCGCGGCGAGAGGCTGGTTCTGGTCAACATGTACCCCTACGAGCAATACATACACCTGGAAACCTGCGTGCACGAGAAGAAGCAGATGTATTGCCGGGAAGGCTGCAGGTGACACTTTCATACTTTTAACTTACTGCCTCAGAGTTTAAACCACCCAGTCCAGGGTAACTCCTGTCCCGGTCCTGGGTTTCTACCCAGAGTGACGACTACCCTGCGAGCAGTGCATACACCTAGAGATCTGCGTGCACGAGAAGAAGCAGATGTATTTCCGGGAAGGCTGCAGGTGACACTTTCATACTTTTAACTTACTGCCTCAGAGGTTAAACCACCTAGTCCAGGGTAACTCCTGTCCCGGTCCTGGGGTCCTACCCAGGGTGACGATTACCCTACGAGCAGTGCATGCACCTGGAGATCTGCGTGCACGAGAAGAAGCAGATGTATTTCCGGGAAGGCTGCAGGTGACACTTTCATACTTTTAACTTACTGCCTCAGAGGTTAAACCACCTAGTCCAGGGTAACTACTGTCCCGGTCCTGGGTTTCTACCCAGAGTGACGACTACCCTGCGAGCAGTACATACACCTGGAGATCTGCGTGCACGAGAAGAAGCAGATGTATTGCCGGGAAAGCTGCAGGTGACACTTTCATACTTTTAACTTACTGCCTCAGAGGTTAAACCACCTAGTCCAGGGTAACTCCTGTTCCGGTCCTGGGTTCCTACCCAGGGTGACGATTACCCTACGAGCAGTGCATGCACCTGGAGATCTGCGTGCACGAGAAGAAGCAGATGTATTTCCGGGAAGGCTGCAGGTGACACTTTCATACTTTTAACTTACTGCCTCAGAGGTTAAACCACCTAGTCCAGGGTAACTCCTGTCCCGGTCCTGGGTTTCTACCCAGAGTGACGACTACCCTGCGAGCAGTGCATACACCTAGAGATCTGCGTGCACGAGAAGAAGCAGATGTATTTCCGGGAAGGCTGCAGGTGACACTTTCATACTTTTAACTTACTGCCTCAGAGGTTAAACCACCTAGTCCAGGGTAACTCCTGTCCCGGTCCTGGGTTCCTACCCAGGGTGACGATTACCCTACGAGCAGTGCATGCACCTGGAGATCTGCGTGCACGAGAAGAAGCAGATGTATTTCCGGGAAGGCTGCAGGTGACAATTTCATACTTTTAACTTACTGCCTCAGAGGTTAAACCACCTAGTCCAGGGTAACTCCTGTCCCGGTCCTGGGTTTCTACCCAGAGTGACGACTACCCTGCGAGCAGTGCATACACCTAGAGATTTGCGTGCACGAGAAGAAGCAGATGTATTTCCGGGAAGGCTGCAGGTGACACTTTCATACTTTTAACTTACTGCCTCAGAGGTTAAACCACCTAGTCCAGGGTAACCCCTGTCCCGGTCCTGGGTTTCTACCCAGAGTGACGACTACCCTGCGAGCAGTACATATACCTGGAGATCTGCGTGCACGAGAAGAAGCAGATGTATTGCCGGGAAGGCTGCAGGTGCACTTTCATACTTTTAACTTACTGCCTCAGAGGTTAAACCACCCAGTCCAGGGTAACTCCTGTCCCGGTCCTGGGTTCCTACCCAGAGTGACGATTACACAGCTGGGACAGTGAGAGCCAATATAATAATAATAATAAATAACTAATAAAATAAAATAAAATTCTTCAATTCAGGCAACATACAAGGTAAAGATGGTAAAAATACAATGATGCCCATATAATATATACCTTACAAACTAACATACTTACATATAAAATATACAATTGTTGTTAGTAAATTATACAACTTATAACTATGTTAGTATTTAGCACTGGCCTGTGCTGCTCCGGTGGTGTTGGTGGGCAATCTCCCGCGGAAACGTCGGTACATCACGCTCTTTGGCCAGAAGTCTTCCTTCATAAAAGTGTCCAGCTTGGCTGTCGGGACTCGCACCACAAATGCCATGAAACTGACATTGTGTCGCGACTCCACCGGCTCCACCCTCATAAGGAAGTTGGTCTTCGTCGTGATGTACTCTATCATATCTTGCACGGATAATGTTAAGTGTTGTGTAGGTCAATAAATGTTTCTTATCCCATCTTTCCTAACATTCCAGATGCGAGCAGCACTACCGTCTGCATCGTCTGCTGGCCTTCGACCCCCACAACCCGTGCCGAGGCATCTTCTCCGACTGGTTCAAGTTCCCTGCCTGCTGCATCTGCCGCTGTTACGATGTGCCCCTGGAGTTCCGCGCCCGCTCCCCAAGGGTCCTACACCCCCAGTACGGCGACCACGTGAAGAGGATCATCTATGAGGACGTGGCAAGGGACTGGTACTCCATGACGGCGTATGGCGATGAGGAGGAGGACGACTTTCTCTGAGGTAGGTCCTGAGTAAGGCAGTTATACAAACATGACCATTACGCCCTAAGAGCTAGTCAGAGACCAGGCAAAGAGGACCGGAAAATCGGTCGTTTAGCGACTGCACATGTGCTCAGCGTGACAGGTGGTGAGCCCATCGTCGCTCTATGCTGTTGGATGTGTGTGCAGTCTTTAGTCCGTTAGTCGCCTTTTACGACACCCGAGCGAAGAGAGAAGGTGGTAGTATCCTTATAACGAGCCGATACGCGACACGGCTCCTAATTTATACAAAATGTCTGAAGTATGATGGTGTTTCTAAGGCCGGGTTTCCACTGAGGTGGTGTTTCTAAGGCCGGGTTTCCACTGAGGCGGAGCTTAGCGGAGCGGAGCTGAATTGACCAATCACGATGCTCGAAATCTTGTGGAGCGGAGATTTCGACCATCGTGATTGGTCAATTCAGCTCCGCTCCGCTCAGCTCCGCCTCAGTGGAAACCCGGCCTAAGTTAGCGTAGGCTAAGGCGCGGGCGCGAAGGGTGTGCCACTATAGTATTTAGATAAAAATCAAAGCTGGTGCCACTAGTATTTAGATAAAAATCAAAGCTGCTAAGACTTAGAAGCTTTGATTTTTGCATATTGCAAAATAGTTAGATCTAATCCTTTACATTTTTTGTGGAGTTTTGGGAATATGGTATAAATGTAGCGGCAGGGGGTCTACAGAATACTGCAAAATTTTGAAAGTGGTCTATGAGAAAAAAACTCTGGGAACCTCTGTGCTAATAATAATATGTTAATTGTCTTGAATTAGTTATTTGTTTTTTTTTTACTAGAAAGTTCTTTAACCTATGCCAGGTTTAATGATGCTTTATAAATAATGTACTTACTTAAGTACTTTTGTCTTTTCTTTTTCAGCTTAAATACTGGAATGAGAAGTTGTTAAGAAGTTTTCAAAAACTCCCACCTAGATTTGTAGAAGATTGTTATATAAAAAGTATAGGTATCTACTTAAATACTTAAGAACTGACAGGTTCTAAGGTTCTAAACCTACATACAAGTAAAACTTAACTACATATATCGTGTTTAAGTTATAAAATCATACTCGAAATCTTGTTGCGTCCGCAGAAATTACTAATTTGGTACATATTACTTATTGATTCATTCTGCTTTGTTTCATCTGTAAACATACGCAGTACATGGTAATTAATCTTTTTAGTTCACACAAACCACAACACAATTACAAAACACGAATTATTCTGTATTAGAAGAACCTATAGGTTAGGAACCTTTATCTTTCATGATTATAATCATGAAAGATTTTAAACACATTAATTTACAAATAATTTATTACTTACCCATTAGAGTAACCTTTAATTTAACCATATAATATTATTAGATAATTTGTAATTATTGTTACTTAATGTAAGGCTAGTGAAAATGTATAATGACATGTTAATGTTGAATAATTTTGTTAGAGGTTTAAAATAAATATTTTGTCGTTAGCGTGAGTCTTTAATTTGGTTTGTTATAAGTACTGTTATTTTCTTTGTATCTATTACCTACCTCGTGTGTGCTTGAAAGTTGCTATTATTACGGAAACAACCAATTCTACCGTTACAGTTTGGTGACGATAACTGCGACCGGACCGAAAAATGTTATTACGGATTTTAAATCAAATACTTATATAATCAAAGTCAAATACCTAGTACCCAGCTCAATTCCTTTAATATATAATTATACCTATGGGCTCACGAAATCACGACTGACAACCGGGTGCTTAGGACTTGCAGCGATTAGTCTGCTTAGTTCGGCAGGGGCTGCGCTCTGGCGCTAATTAGGAGGAGGATATGGGACACGCTAACCAACCCTTATTGGGCCGGCCGGCGTGTAGGGTTATTGCCCTATCCCCCTATGAGCTGTAGTTCATGTGTGAACATGTCAAGACACGTCTAGAGATAGCGCGTTGCCGGTCACTAGGAAACTACCGAAGCTGAGCCTACCTGAGTTTGATGGCGACGTACTTAACTGGACTTCATTCTGGGATAAGCGTCAAGTTAGCATCCTCACCACGGAATTAGATGGTTTTGACTACGTGAATATTTTTTTTATAATTACGTAAGTATAGCATATAAATAGTGATACTAATGGTTCAAAAGATAATTGATAATGGGCGATTTTCCGAGATCAAAAAAAAAAAGAAATTGGTTCGTAAATGACTTCATAGATGGCGCTTAGCATAGATTAGTATGGCGCATGGTAAAAGGCGAGTTCATGAAGAGCACGTGTATGGCTGCGTAATATTTATTCTATTCCAAAATAGAAATAGGTTCTGGATGTCCTGAATAAAAATAGGTAAGTACTTACTATTTTTTTATTCTTTTGGTAGACAAGTAAAAGTGTAGAATTTATTACAGCCCTTAGGTAGGTACGGCTTTCATAAAACGACATCTATCGAGTGTTTTTGAACTAATTTTTACTTTTTAATTTGAGCTGTCAGAAAATCTTGAGATTGAATCTTGGTGAGGCTGCTAACTTGACGTCAAGCTAGCAGGAACCTAAAGAAAAACAGTTCGTATCAATGTGAAAAACTGTGCATAAATAGTGATGCAACATTTCTTAACCATTTTCAATGAACAGCACAAAATTAAGCTAAATTTACGACCAAACTTATTCTAATTACGCGTTCGAACGACGGTTCCCATGACAACATGCTTACTAGCAATAATAATAATAATAATTTTATGTAACTCTTTTAACAGTTATCACCTTAATATTAAAACTTTTGTTTTAATATAAGGTTATCACTAATATTAATATGAAGTATTAAGCATGTAAGTAGCATTAAGCCAATTTCAAGTGTTTTAATTTTTAAAGTATTTTAAGTTTTGTACGGTAGATAGAAATAAAATGGAGTCTCACAACACGTGTTGTTGTTAAAAAAACATGGGAGAAACTCCAGTCATTTTATAATGATTGTCACGTAAATTGACACTGATGATATTTTCTTACTGTCATTTTGACATAGAGCTAGACAAACGGCCTCTAAACGTTATCTAATTTGACTTAGAATTAGCTCTCTATTTGTGCCGATGAAAAATACAACTTATAGGATAAGCTTAAGGTTGTTTTCGTAAAAGCAATTTTGGAAAGTGATCCGTCCAGTTAGTATATTACGTAGATGATACAAATATACAATAGAATTTGGTCTTAAAGTAAAGCTAATAATATTTTTTGTTTTATTTTCTATAATTTGTGTTTTGTCGAATTTTAATGTGAAATAATGGTGGATTATTTACTGTTATGTGATGGCAAATAAAAGAAAACAGTGCAATCTCACTTTTAAAATTCTCTCAAGTAGTCCGTGCGAGATCTCAGTAAAGTCCACATGAACACACTCCACATACTTCTTATTAAACGTCTGTGATAAACTCTAATATTACGACTGAAGGACTATGGTATCCATGGTCAGAAAGCTTCTCAATTTTATTGTCTTTGGGACTACTTGGCGGGAAAGTGAAGCGTCATGTCAGCAGTTTTGTTTTATTTTCTAAATTAAGTGTTTTTTCCACAGACATATAGGTACTGTGGTTTTTTCCAGTTTTTTCGAACGATAATGTGAAATAATAGTGGATTATTAACAGTTAAGTGTTTGTGAACGTGCAAAAGTGTTGGCAAATGTAACAAAACAGTGCAACATCACTTTTTAAATTCTCTCAAGAAGTTCGCGTGAGATCTTAGTAAAGTACCACATCTTTACTGAGGACTCAAGGGGATTGGGGGAACATTATTTTATCATTCATCATCTTAATCACCACTCATTATATCTAGGGAAAAAAGAAATAATAAAACTAATGACTAGGCAGTATGGTCTCTGACCTTAGCCTGTTCCTTCACGGAACAATATAAATTTTAAAAAAATTACTTCGATTTTGTTTTTCAACAAGCCAGAGTCAAGTCAACGCAAAACGGCGGACGCTAATGAGTTTTGATGTTATTTTACCAATGTGCTGTTTTCGTTACCAGTGAAGTGCTTGCTATCTTTAAATGTATAAAGTTTATCTTATTAATACAGTTATTGTGATAAAGTGATAGTTTTAACCTCAACTAAGCATGGCTGGTAAAGGTAAAAAGGCTGCGGCTCCAAAGAAAAATGCCAATGGATATAAAATGCCAGCCCCTATTCCCAATGGGGAAGTCATTCACGATACGATCGCAAAGAAGAAGTGGCGGATAGGACCTTCCATTGGCGTCGGCGGCTTCGGAGAAATATACTCTGCTTGTGACCATGAAGGCTCACCCAAAAAAAGCAGCAGTTATCCTTTTGTAGTCAAAATAGTAAGTTTCATAGCTTCAATTTTAAGGTTAGTTTTAATGAGAACAAATGCTTATATCTCCCTAACTATGTATCTCCTGTAAGTGGGAATGACACTGGGGGGTACCCCTAGACCCCCCTCCTTCCCTCCACCCCCCACTTTCCTAAATTCGTGCACCATTTTTTAAGATCTTTGCCGAGAAAGCTTACCAGAAAGAGAATTTATCAATGTTTTCCTTGTTCAATATTTATTTGTCTGTCTAACGGACTGATGACTACATGAAGCGGCGATGGGCTCTCCACCTATCGTGAGCACATATCGTCGCTTATATAACAACACCGCCTAAGTCGATTTTGTCAACTTTTCAGGAGAGCTAAAAAACGTTAGTATTTATTATTTTCACGTGCAGTTAGATAATGTAGTGTTTTTAATTATTGTGATATAGTTAGGGAATAATATAAATATGTAACAACGCCTGTTTTTTTGTACAGCATCCTAATTAAAAGACTTGTGCGGTATTGTGCAGCAGATAAATTAGACTTATGCGGTATTACTAGTAATAAATAAAAAAAAGATAATCAATGAATCCCTTTTAATTGAAATCAAAGTCACAGATGTGGCAAATCATCATAAAATTAGTGACATGCAGCAAGCAAATTTGCGAGCAGAAATCGGCAATCTAGCTGTGTATACAGTTTTGTTAGAGTACTTATTAGTTTTATGCGATTAAGAGGCATGGGTCATTGTGGCAAAGGCTTTATATCATCTTGAAAGTGAAGTTTATACCAACTCCAACATACGCAGATCAGTGACTTCACCTCCTCCTGTAGTTATTGTGTCACCTGTCTTCTTGCCACGACGAATAGATTTATATACCAAACTTTGGAAAAATCAATGAAAAAGGTTTACTCTAGCAGCCTTGCATCATAAGGCGCATGGTTTGCTCTTGTTTTTTTGTATAGTCCACATTGCTGCGGTAAGGTAAGTAAATCTCTTTATTTTTTAATTTACATTCGATTGCACTGTGTACAAAATCACACTCCATCTGGGTGTGCCCATCCTACAGGTTCAAGCTCATCAGCAAATCGTGCAGGTAGGTAAGGCACAACCATAGCCTCAGGGACAGCAGACACCAGTGCGATCGGAGCAGTTCGTTCAGTATTACTCAAAGTAGTACTCGATGAAGAAGGTACAACAAATGGAGCAACAGTTTCAGGATTATTTAGGGTACTTGCAAATTGGTCATAATTACCAACTTCTGGAGCAGGGTGTAGCGGAGCAATCGTGGCGGCAAATTCAGATTCTACAGAACTTTGTGTAAATTGATTAGCGATAATAATTTCTGGACCAGCAGGTACTAGCGCAATCAAAGCAGCAGTGTCAAACCCAACAGAACGTCGTGTAGGTAGATTAGAGACAATGTCTTCTAGGGCAGCCTGTTTCAAAGTAGTTGGAGCAATAGGCAATAATTCAGGCTCATCAGTAAATCGTGCAGGTAGGTTAGGCACAAGCATAGTGTTAGGGACAGCAGATGACAATAACTTTAACTGCACAGAAACTGGAATACTCGGTTGAAATATAATAATAAATATTAAATTATTTTCACACGTATGTAATTAATTAAGGAAATAGTAAATAAAGTCGTCAAGTAGTCAAGGGCCATTTTATATTACTTACTCAGTTTCTTCTTTTTAGTTTCTTCTTTGCCCTTCTTTTGCTAGATAATTTAGTTTTACTTTTAACAATCCTGGACGTAAAACAATCTGTAATGTAATAACATTATTTAATTATGTTTACACAGTATGTAATTGTATAAGGAAATAAATAATAAAGTAGATACGAGCCATATTTTTTGGCCTTCTTTGTGTTTTTTTGCCCATCTTTTTACTCGATATTTTTCTTTTACATGAAACACTCAAACCAGCTTTCCGTAGCTTCGCAGCTAACTCTTTGCCTGAGCTGTGATCACTAACATCCTCTAAATTAATTTCCTGTATGACGAATCACTGTAACAATAATGATCCAAAGTTACAACACCGCTCAAGTACTAAAACTGATTACACTAAAACACCGCTTAAGTAACCAGCAGCAAAAAAACAGTAAATTTCAGTAAGTTTATGGATATTATTAGACAAATCATTGTTTAAAATCAAATACTTACCTCTTTTTTATTGAAATAAACCCACAATCACTCAATTTTAAGATAAAATACACTAAAACCGTTTATTATTTGCGGAGCAACAAGTAGTCCTCAAAAACAGTATGGCAGAATGAAGACTTACGCGGTGTTGCCGAATGAACAGACTTGCGCGGTGTCACAATTTTTTGAATAACGTGTTCTTATTGGCGGAAAAGTAAAGATTGCCATTGGTAGATCGAAGCGCGCGAAAAAGCTTTATCCAATAAAATCAAAATATGACCACCGCCAAAAATCGACTTGCGCGGTGTTGTTTTATAACCGACGATATGCAGTTGTTATGGATGATAATTGTGTGTGTCATGTATGCCAGTGAGTTTGTAGGCCGTTGGTATGTTTCTGTAATGACTTCACAGAGAAAGGTCTCTGATCTCATTAATGTTTTTCAGGAACCTCATGAAAATGGTCCATTATTTGTTGAGAAGCATTTTTACATCCGAAATGCAAACAAAGATGAAAGTAAGTAATAATTTATGGAAACAATACAATAATCTTGCACAAAAGATCCTAATGGATTGATTTGCTGCTGCAAGAGGGAGACCTCCGTAGGCCCCACTAGATAAGATAACATAGAAACAATAACATGATTAGATTCTGTTGAATTTATAAGCAAGATATTCTACCAGTTTTTAATTAAAAATATTTATTGCAGTTGCAAAATTCATGAAAGCCAAAAAGTTGAGCAGTTTTGGGATGCCTTCTTATTATGGAAATGGATCTCATGATTACAAAGGAGAGAAATACAGATATTTAGTGTTGGAGAGATATGGAAAAGATGTCTGGAGTATTTTCAAAGAAAGCGGCAGATCATTTCAACCCACAACTGTTTTCCAATTAGGGCTACAAATGGTAAGACATATTTACATTAGGTTAAACATACTGAATATATGTATGTGTTATTTTATGTGAAGTATAAAAACCAACCACTGTTTATAAATTAAGTATTATAGAGAACAACACATTTTTTTTTAGTTTTAGTAGAGATGGGCCGAATGTGGTTTGAACCGAATGCAAACTTCAGCAGAACATTTGGTAAAAAATCAAAATTCGGCCGAAGTTTAGCTATTTTCACAGCGCTTTCTCTATTACAACTACAACAACACATTCTAACTAGTTCCTACACACTTCAATTCTTGGAATTGCATCCCACCCGCAACCCAGCCTCGACTTCTGTCGCGGCCGATCGGTTAGCAAATAAGTAATCCACGCGACAATTGCGTTATTGTTAACATTATTATCTACGTATTTTAGGTGAATTAACGATGTAAAGTTACAGATATATTATCTTGTTGCAAATGCAATGAGTGTAAAATATTATTTCAATATTTTCTTGTACCGGTAGTTTGGCATTTGAAACGAATGTCGGCCGAACGCCGAAGTTCGGTTCAAGCTGCCGAAATTCTGTTAAACCGAATTTGACACGAATTTGGGTCCATCCCTAATTTTTAGCCTTCTGCAATCAGCCCTGTAGTTATAATCAGATTTGTTGTTTCTTTAATTGTCAATTCTAGTTAGTTCACATCCTATGATGTGTCAACTCATGAATTGATTAATTTAATTTCATAGAATCAATGATATTGAGGCAGCAATGTATTAAATTAAATTTTTTTAAATTTTATTTTTCTACCAGAATATTACATGCTTTGCTTAAACAACGAAGTATGATACAATGTACAATGTACAATACAATGTATAGTACAATGTTACACTAGATAGGGCGTTACGAACACGCACTATGTTGGACTCATCTGCGGATGAGTAACAATTAATTTCACTTACTTGACAACTGAATTGTAGTAAACGTCTAGGTGTACACTTTGAAAAGAAATAAAGAATTATTTTCGCCGCTCCGCACGCGCGAATGTCAAAGCCACACTAAAGCAAGGTGCCGAGTCGACTCCGCAGATGAGTGGAACATAGTGTGTGTTCGGATGGGCCTATCTAGTGTAACGTATATATCGCTGGTAAATAATTGTTATTTAATAGTTAATTCTTTCATTTTATTTTTATATCATTATGGGACCTCTTGACATTTTTGTATGACTGACAGACACCTGCCTTATCGAGCAGTCCTTTATAGTTAAAGGAGTGGTCGAGCTAAGTCGAGCAATAAATCGACGAGAATTTGAAATTTGTTAGGTACTGTCAGCCAGCGAGCGGTCAGCACACAAATCAAAATTAAATTGAAATTATTTGGTCTGCCATGCTGTATGTAATTATCATTCACATAGGGCATGGTTGCTTAATTATATTTCCTCTTTGTAGTATTGCTGTTATTTATAATAAAGTTAATTAAATATACGGTTTTGTATTTTCAGTTAAAATATGTAAAAAACATTTGTACTGTTTTGCAATCAAACCAATAGCAAGCACGATTTTGTCCTATTTGTTCCTTAAAATGATATTGTAAAGATCGATCTTTTTTCATGGATTCGTCAATAGGTATGTTTTTATTTTTAGCCATTTATGCGTTTCTGGTTTATTGCTATTTGAAGTACCTAGGTGTTTTCTTCGCTAAAGTATTGCGATAAGATGCATTATCCATAACAATAGCCATCTTTTTGATGCATGGTTGCATCTTTTCAGCAGTTAGAAGGTACTTTACTGTTTACTTTGCTTTACTGTACAATGTGACGTATATGCACACACACATTCAAAACAAATTGTGGAGGGGCGTGCCATCATTTCGTGGTTTATCTCTAATAATAGAATAGAAAAATATTTTTTCATTTCTGTGCCACGGCTTCTACAATCATAGGTGCCATCTTGATACACACACATGTCTTTGACCGATCGGCGATCTGGCGCTGCGATGTCTGTCTGTTGATTAGACGAACATAAATGTTTAAGCGGCTGCAGCGAACTTTAGGTCTCTTATTCCAGAATTTGAACAAATGGTTTGTAAAAACGTTTTTGTCTATCTCTTCTAGGTCAATGTATTGAGGCCATTCATTTCTTTTAAGCTGGGATGTTGACATTCTGTTGTCTAATATAGAGAACTCAATAAGATTCAATATTTTTTGTTTTCTACAAATAAATAAATTCTAGGCTTTCATGAGATCCATGTTGGTTTTAAACCTTTGATGGTTCCGGCTCAGACTGGGTAGAAAAGTGTCTGTGTGAAAACTGGCAACTTGATCATTGGTGGCTTGAGGTTAACTATAAGACAAATAAACTACAGGAAACTTTGAAAATGTTTGACGTTTGATTGATCTAAAATTAGCTAGGTGGAAGGAAATACTAGGTATAAATATTATTATACTTGACAACAGGCTCGTATATAATAAATCAATTTAGAAAGCTAATTAATGAATTTAGTATTATGAATTACTAGACTTAATTGGCTCTGTGGTTTGGCTAGTGATAGAGTTTGTTCTCTGCAGGAACCTGTTTCAGCATGATGGTGATTATGATGATGTGTTGTTATGTTAAGTTTATAAATGCATGTAGGAAGGGCTATGCCCAGCAGTGGGACGTTTAAATGCTTCATCATCAGATCAGAGGATGATGAGAGGTTTTTTTTATTTTGAATTAAATTCCAGCTAGATGTGCTAGAGTACATCCATAGCAGAGGCTACGTGCACGCAGACATTAAAGGCGCCAACATCCTCATGGGCCTGAAGAAGGGCACCGAGAACCAGGCGTACCTCGTGGACTTTGGACTAGCGACGCGTGTCAACGACAAGGAGTTCAAGCCGGACCCCAAGTCTGCGCACAACGGCACCATCGAGTACACCAGCAGGGACGCTCATTTGGGAGGTCAGCTGATTTGTCTAGCTAATTCAATCTCATAAATAAAATTATGAATCGCCAAGTGCGTTGCTAAACGCAAAACTCGAGAACGGCTGTGTGTGTTGTGTTGTGTTTGTAATGAATGATTAGTACCTACAAGGTTTATATAAAAAAAATTGGAAAGTGGTCACGGTTCACGCGGACGAAGTCGCGGGCAGTCTGCTGGTTATAAATATCTTTCACTGAATTTCTTACTATAGAATATGAGCCTACCTGGAAACAGAATTAGCCGAAAGACGTCCACTGCTTCCCAAGGATATCCACCACGTCCTGTCTTGTGCTGCTCGCATCCAGCAGCTACCCGCGGCCTTTACCAGATCGTCTCTCAACCTTTGTTGGAGGTGCCTGTCTGTCTTATTTATTAAGAGGCCTATTTACATCTCGACTGTGATGTTTGCGAAAAATGGCTAACTTTGGCATTCTTGATCTCAGAAACGAAAATTCATTAACAATTTGGCTTATTGAATAGAGTAGAATAGCTGTTGCCATAGTGTGAAGCGGCCTCGCTTTTTGTAAATTTTGCTTAACTTTTTAATTAAACCCCAAAATTGCAGAGAAAGATTTTTATAAAATGCGCGAAGGCACTTTTTTGAGCTCCTAGATGAACTACTGTTCTAAACAAATGAAAAATAAAAATTAGAATGTTATCTCTTATAATAGTCGTACAGTTCGTAGCGGCCGCGGAATTTTTAGATATCATTGATTTTATATAGAAAAATAATCTTATTCTAAACAAAAAAACTTCGAAAATCGCTTTAAGTTAACTGTGAATTTTTCCTATTACGATAATATTATTGAGCAAAATTTATACCATAATAATTGTTACTTCACGAGGAATTAAGATTTAATAATGAATTTATTATCCTATTTCGATAATAACGATAAATACAACTGCAAAATTACTACAAAATGCGATGCGCCCGCTGTCCGAACTCAGCTTATCTTCGCAAAGTGGAAATTTGTAATATTAAGCATGAATTCATTGTCCTATTTCGATAAAAACTGTAAATACAACTAAAATTACTTAAAAATGGGCATTTTACCCAAAAATCACAGTCGAGATGAAATAGGCCAATTAATAGGAAATAATGAAAATTATTTTTGGAGCTATAAGCAGGCTCATTTCAGTCTTGATCGTCAGCCATAACAATGAAAGTACTTTAGAACTGCTATTCTACTGAGCTACTTACTATAGTCAATAGTCAAAATATATTTATTCAATAAACTCAATTAATAAGTACTTTGAAACATCCAAATATTTTTTAACCTACCACCCATTCAGGACATCATTTTTTAACTGTGGCAATAGGTATCCTAGCCTAGAAATCAGGAGTCTTTCTGTGCACAGTGGTATGCGTAAAACATTTTTTTTCCTGTTTAATAAAGGTACTCAAGAATTGCCTTTTAAATACCTAATGTTTTTCCAAGTTTCACCAACTATGTAGTTGACTAGTTTTTGTGTTTTGGTTAACATGCGATCTGCCAACCTGGAGGATACCTGTGGAGCTATTATTGTGTGTTCAGTAATTTTACTATATCTCATTCAATGCTTTTATTTGATAAGAAATTATTTGTATTTGTTACGTAAAATTGTTACAGTGCCAACAATGCGGGGTGACCTAGAAATCCTGGGTTACAACATGCTGCAGTGGCTGGCTGGGGAGCTGCCCTGGGAGAAGAACTTGAAGCAGCCCAAAGCCGTGCAAGACATGAAAGAGTCTTTCATGAAGAATGTAAGGAGTAACGTTACCAAACAGTTCACCAGTATACCTGGTGAGTACTTGCATTTTTAGTCCTGATGTTTCGTTGTCAAAGTGTTTTGTAGTGTTATTATTACATTTCTCATTATATTAAACAACTGTTCACAAACATGTATGACATCTGTTCAGTCTAGCAGGAAGTAATTGTATGACTGAAGACTTTGAGCCAGCAATAAAATGTGGCAACAGTTTATTTACTTGCTCACCATTTGTTCCCAGATGCTTTGATAAAGTTTTTGGAGTACATCAACACATTGAAGCCAAAGGACATTCCTGATTATACAAAATGTCGTCAGTTGTTCGAAAGCTATCTGAAGAGTGAAGGCAAATCTCGAACCAATAAGCTAGACTTTTCACCTGTTAAGAAAGGTAAATCAAAGAAGACTGCAGTTGTTGATGACGATGACGATGAACCAGATGAAGTTGACGGAGCGAAGAAGAGAAAACAGAATGGTGAACTGCCGAAAGTAGTAAAAAGAAGCCGGAAACCGAAAGTTAAGGAAGCAAGCCCGGAACCCGACAATTGCGAGAATGAAGAACCTGATACGAGCTTGAAGGGAAAGATTGTTAACAAACGGAATAACAAGAGAAAATCGTCGGAGCCAGCTGTCTTGGTAAGGGTAAAGAAGACAAAATTAGCCCCAAAAGCTACGCCGCCCGCTAAGAAGAACCACGCGAACATTGCCACCCAAACGTCGACGGAAAGGCCGAAACGTAGTCCTAGACAAGTGTCATTCGATAGCCCGATATGTGAGATCTTAGGTGACAAGAAACCTCTAAAAACATCTAAAGACAATGAGTCTGCCAACTCAAGTGGTGATATTTTCGAAGATTCATTCGTAATAGAAGAGAAGAAGGTGAAACCAAAGAGAAGACTGCTCTCTGATGAAGAATATGTGGTCAAGAGGGTTGTCAAGAAGAAAGTGACGAGTGTCAAACCTAAGGGCAAGTCCTGGAAAGACAGTGCTGCAATTGTGAACGGCAGGTCGCCGCCTGAGACACGGAACTCTTAAGTGTTGCGGATTTTGATGAAACGTGTAAGATTGACATTTGTGCGTATGGTTTGGCCAATAGTAAATTACATAACAAAGGAGAAGACAATATAGAGGTGAAATTATAGTTGCCCCTTTTCTAGTTTTTGTTCTTAAATGGTTTTTGTTGAAAATTTTCTTTTGACTTTTAGAACTTTAGAAAATATATAAGGGATAATCATTTGCCAAATTAATGTTAAGGTATAACCATGTATAGGTATTGATGGCACTACAAAAATCAAGTCCCAATCTTATTAACCGATTCCGTGCGGATGGCGCCGCAGAGGCGTCATAGGTATATTTTGTGTATGGCGTGTGGCGCCGAAGAGGAACCAAAATTTTACCCTTAGAACTCCGTTAAAATGGCATTTTCCTAATTTTTCACGTAGATCATGCCTACAGCGTTCGTTTTGGGATATTGCATGAAAATGCAAACTTCAGGAGTCTTAAACCTTTTCAACAGAAACCTCATTCATTATGAATAATACGGAAACCAAATTACCTATTTGTTAGGTAGCTTTTTTGTTCAATTTATTGAAGAATGATTTTTTGCTTTCACACGATACTGTTGTACTAACGTAAACAAGATCCTTTCAGTCGGGGGCTTTAAAATTTTATTTTGTCCTTTTTTCCATTAAGCATTTTTATTCGTCATAGGTTTTTAAAAAAAAATTTGATTTTGATTTTTTTTTGTTTTAATTTTTTTAAAACAAGCATAAATGAATTCCAATCACTTTACAGAAAACCGCAACATTCGTTTTTCTTTCATACTGCAACGACCGCGCCCCCTAGCCAGTTTTGACAGTAAACAATTATCCAAGAACCATCGGAGATGAAATTCAACCGTTTACAGAAACCTCAATTGAATCGGTCCAATAGTTTTCGAGATAATTGGCAACATTCGAGTGCACACACAAACACAACCAAACAAAGAAACTCTCTCCCCAAACGCATTTTACCTGCTCCGTTCCGTCGTGGGTAAAAAATAAGTACCTACCTACATTAACGTTAGACACGACTAGCATGGTAATATCCCGTTCTACAATTAAACGAAAGTGAATTGATCAATCAATCGAGCCAAAAGTTTACAACACCTGATAAAAATAAGTCACTTACCTTTATTTCGGTTTATACACGTTAATAGTCACTTCTAAACACTTGAAAAGAACTATTAAACCGCTTACGTTCGTTGTTCGGTTGCGACTACAATAAAAACAAGCGGAAACAGACGAAAAAGCGATAAGTTACGCTTCACGGCGGGTGGCGCTCGAAAGGAGCCATTAAAGTCCATGGTGCTCGATAGGAGCCATGAAAGTCCCTGGCGCTTGGCGTCTCAGAGGAGCCGCGAAACATTTGTTCGCCGCCAGACGCAAAAGTTTGCAAAAACTACCACCGCACTGAATCGGTTAATACTTAATTCACGCATTCACTGATCCAAGAGTCGAATTCTTATCGAAATATACCTTAGTACTTTTTTATTAATTATATACCACTAGCGGCCGCTCGCGGTTTCGCGGTTCGCGTTCCCGTGGGAATATCGGGATAAAAAGTATCCTGTGTGTTAATCCAGGTTATAAACTATCTGTATGCCGAATTACATCCAAATCCATTCAGTAGTTTTTACGTGAAAGAGTAACAAACATCCATCCATACTTACAAACTTTCGCGTTTATAATATTAGTAGGATGTAGTTATTAGCTGAAAACACGCATAATAACCAACCCAATCTATTTATATCTCATTATTAATGAAACATAGAATATTAGTTTTAAACCGTCTTGCAAAGATTATGCCGAAGAAAAAAGAGCATTTTACCCGAAATACTACCTCCAGCTTAAATGTTAAACATTGTTATTGCGATGACAGATTAAGGGCCCATTTTTCAATTGTCAGATAAAACTTATTTGTCTATTAAAGTATTACACAACCATTATAAAAATGTGTTGTCATATCATGTCTTTTCTTTCTTTACAGGTGACATTTTAGTTTGATCGTGTTATACTTTATCAGACGGATAACTTTTATCCGGGGATTGAAAAATCGGCCCCTAAGGTAATAAATGGCGTCAATCAAGATTTATTTTAGCTAAGTGGTGACATGGTGGTATTATATGGATAACCTTTTACTTGTTATTTGGAGTAGTACCTAACTCCTAATAATAACAAGTTCAAATTACGTATAATTCCACATTAGAAAATACATTTTAATAGCTAATGTGAATAATGGAGGTAAGTATAGTTTTAATAAATAAACAAAAACATTTTACATGATGTTATTATAAAAATCTTTTGCCTTGTTTTAGTTAGCAACTTGTTTTAGTGTGAATCGAATTACTTTTTAAAAAAGTTACATGTTGAATGTCTATACGGACGCAAATGAGATTATGTTGCCCGCGATTTATTTCTTTAAAATCATTACCTACATACTTTTTTTAATAAAGAATCTTAAAATTTACAAAAAATATTTGCACAAATCAATTCTTAGAAGTACAAGAAACAAGAAGGTATAATTTTAAACCCTTATGAAAGGCATGGTATTGCTTTGGTGGAATATATTGTTTTGTGTGGAATATCCTGAATAAAAGTTAGCATACACAGTTTTAAATTTGTACTAATACGATTAGGTGACAAAATCAAGTCTCCGATATTTGCACTATGTAACTTATTCATTGGTAATAATGAATGTTTTGCTGTAACATGTTAACAGCTTTTGATTACATGTTGATGCATTTATGATTGTGTTTGTTTAGTACTTAATCCTTTGTAAGTTATTATGATTAGAATAAACAGTATTTTTAAGATGTATATTTTATTTGTATCGTTTCAGAGCAATGCGTACAGAAAGTAGGTACGTAGGTACACTCAGAATCAACAGAGCTCTTAAACGGTTACATATCATTACAACTAAACTTGTTATAACTATTTTCAAAATAACTACGGTCGATTCACATATGTTCATATCGCCTATTGGAAGACGCAACTATTTACTGTTTTATTCACATAATTTTGTTTAAACTAAAATCCGAACTAATATCTAATGGTTGTTTAAGCTATTGGATGTTTCAACTATGTACGAAATACCTGTGTTGGTTAGGTCAATATGTCTGTATGTCTGTACCTCTGTTTACTGATTGAGGAGATACTAGCTGTCCTACTCGTGTAGGTCACGTCATAGGTTAGAAATTTAAGACAATCGCGAAGCGCAACGTAGCGATTGTAAATAAAACATTAGGTGAGTTAAACGTAGATGAATCGTCCGTTATGGATTTCGTCCATTACTTAAAACTAAAATATGTAAAACGATCTTTAGGCATATTAAACAGTAGGTCTTCCGACCGTAGCTATTTTGAAAATAGTTATAACAAGTTTAGTTGTAATGATACGTAACCCTAAAACAAGTGCTCAGTTAAATGAGACTCGGATAGCTTGTGTGCATGCGTGGTGTACGTCTAGTTTAACTGGCTCAGTGACGTGTGCGTCATCACAGCTGTGCCACAGTGGAAAACAGACTGTTTGACTATGCCAGGAATTAGTCGAAATTAGTCGCCAATTAACAGAATTAGTCGGTCTCGCGTTTAAAAGTTATGAGAGGTTTATGTGGCACAGCTGCGCTGACGCGTCAGCACAGATTTTAAGGTTTCGAATGCGTCGTGTGACCCTGGCCGTGGGGTTGTAGGACACATTTTCTATACATTGGTGTACATCAATGTATACAAACAGAGCTCAGAACCTGTGTGACCCTGAACATTTTCAGGCTGAGCTTGCTCACGTTCAGGAGGTACTGAAACGCAACGGATACAAGGTGTCACAGAAGAGGAAAAAGCAGAATGGAAAGAAAAATCGTCTAGAAGTGAGTCGCCAGGCAGCGTTTTTACCTTACATAAAAGGCGTAACGGACAAAATTGGAACAGTACTAAGAAACTTCTCCATTAAAACTGTATATACTCCGTTATGCCAAATATCTAACAAATTGCAGTCGCAGAAGTCATACCTTTCCAAACACCGGGAGTTTATAAACTCGATTGTAGCTGTGGTAGTTCATATATTGGACAGACTAAGCGGACTATCGCAGAACGTGTCAAGGAACACATCGCAGCTATCAAAAATCGACAAATAGACAAATCGGCGGTAGCTGAACACCTGCTGGAAGCTGGAGTTAATCACTGGATGGAGTTACATGATCGTAAAATCCTCTCCACCAATGGTTATTATCATAGCAGGATAGTAGGTACGTGAAGCGATTGAGATCAAGAAGTATAAAAATTTCAATCGGGAGGACGGGTTTAAATTATCATCAGCATGGAATCCAGTGATTGGCAAATGCAAACCGCAACGTCAGTCTATAACAAGAAACTCCGATACTGTTAGTGTAGTGTGCCGGAGTCGTGTTACTGAAGATTCATTGCACTGTGACAATTTAAGTGAACGTATGAGGGTGGATGAAGAAACAAATACCCGCCCGAGCCGACGACGCCGCGCACCGCCACACACTGTTCTACGTAGTATGAGAAGCTTGGCCAAAATTATTTACCAATGTTTATGTACGAATTCGATACACACGATTAGTTTTAATTTAATATAATGTTAAAAAGGTTTTTCAAGATACACAAGTGAAATTTTTAAGTTCAGTTTCAGTTTCAGTTCAATAAACACAAGTTTTCCTTATCAATTTATACTGATTAACCGAAAATCGACCATTAATAAAGAATGCTAAGGCCTAAGAATAATAACGCATAGAACGACAGTCTCGTATTAGAAAACTGTCATGGCGTGAGGCAAGAAAAAAATGGATGTAGGAGTAATTTACGCGTACTATCTCGGTGACACGCACACAAGTGTACAAGTAATGTTGCTAGAGGAATCAGATTTGCCCCAAAAGTAAGAAATTGGAACTGTTTTGATAGATAAGTTTAGATTATTAGTACTGACGCGGGACGTTTCGGTACCAAGCCAATATGGCTTGGTTTTACTGGCCTCATTTATCATGCGTGTTTTTCTATGGCTAAGGCTTTCTCTGGGGTCAGCTGATGTATTTCTACTGGTTTTACAGATGTTTTCAACTTGTAAGATTCTGGTGAAATAGCAATTTCTTTGATAATATAAGCAGCTCCAAGCTGACCGGCACTTCTTAAATTCATAGACGCAGCATAACATAATTCAGATGTTGAAGTTGACTGCTAAAACTTCACATTTACGTCGTTAGATCGGTATTTGTGCTTTAGAAAAGCGTACTTCGAATCCAGCTCTAAAATTACTTAGAATGTGTTTAGTTCATTTTAATCGCCTCTTTGGTCTAGTGGCTTAGCCACCAGTTTCAGGCCCAGAGGTCCCGGGTTCGATTCCCAGCGGGGGGTACATCTTTGTGTACTCGGTTTGGTTGGTGGTAGGGCTGTTGAGTCCGCCTGGCTAGCTACCACCATCTTATCTAAGTCTGTCGCCATAACAACGATGTTTATAGCATTGTTGTGTTCCGACAGTTTGGGATAAGATAGCCAGTTCCTCAGTGGTTGAGGATTCCGGGTGAAGCACGCTTCCACCTTTGGCCTTATCGTCACTTACCATCAGGTGAGATGAAGGCCAAGCGCTTACCCGTTGTAGATTATAAAAAAAAAGTTCCATGTATTTTTTTAAGGTGGACATTGAGTTTTTTTATTAAGTATATGTTGTGTAAGGTGTTTAAATTTGCTTATAAACGACTTCACTGGACGTGAAAAACAATATTCGACCAACTCCAACCTAGTCATTGATAAAGTATCTAAAAGCAAAATGACAAAAATCAACGAAATACAGTTATCAGTCTGTCAATCAATAGTAAATACGTAAACGTATCTTCGTGAATATATGTAACCTACATGGTACTTATAAGTTACAAATAAGTCACCAAGTTTAAAAACAGGAAAACTACAGTATTAAATAAACGTAAAGAGTCATGGCATAGTAAACATGAAATGGTACATAATATTCAGTTAATTAAATGTTCGTGTTCTAGCACAAGTTGTATGAGTGGCGGTAAAAGGCGGTAGATTTTTTAACAGAAATATATAACAGACATACTAAGCTACGTTTTCTCGAAACAAACTATAGCACAGAAATGTACAGAACATCAACAAAAACGCTCGTCTTTAAGAAATTGTAATAATTTTTACCTCGTTTTGTGCGAAGTCAAGTAACATTTTAATTTATATGAAACTTATGATATCAATATGACATACTAAACAACACACACCTGCAGTAACAGAATCCATTATTAATAATTATAAATGTTATCTATATTACAGAAAAATGGGACACGAATATACACAATATTTTGTTTGTTTTATTGCACTGCAACTAACGTCTCGTGAAACTGTGCTCGTTACGACAGAACATAAATTATACATACCTTATATTAGTATTCTTTAATGCATAATATATCCAACTACCCTTAGATACCGACCAATGTGAACAAATGTGATTTTTTTAATTTTTACTTATGGCCAAGCTTCCCATACTGCGTAGAACAGTGTGCGCCAGTTCGCTTGTGACCACGGCCACAGCATCGCGGCCGAAACGTCAAGCAATAAGTAGATATGTACTTACTTACAAAATTAATCGTGTTTAGTCCCGTTAAAACAGTTTAAATAAAATTACTATTGCAGTAGGTACTTACATACAAGTTTAAAGAGATATTCGTCGCTGCGTGTGGAATTGAGCAAATGCTTACCGTCGCTGCCGTCGTCGTCGCGGCGTTGTCGTGGGTTTGTAGAAACCTAAGAATGATACGCTGAGGTGTTAAGTGCCACCTGTTTTCAGTTCGAGCGCTTCTCTGTCGCTCTCCCGACGAGACGGTACGGGACGGGTATTACAGCGAAGCGGCGCAAATAGGCGCGTTTTATAGGTTTTTTGCCTATATAGACTTTATAGGATTTAATGAATTAGCAGGTTCTCTGTAGTACTTCAAAATAAATATTTATATGTAAAAATTATGTCGAAAATTCAAAAAAAATTAAGAAATCATCCGTTTTAGTTGGCCTGTTTTTGAGATTTTTTTATAAACGAGTAAAGTACATCTAATCGCGTAACAAATTAGCACATTCTTTAGGCAATACCCTTTAGTGTATTACAGATTTTCTATGAGAGCGTAATTTAATAGTAAATACACAAACCATTTGATCTAGCAAAACAGTTTTGCCCGCATTTACCGGTGACTCGCCTTAAGAAAAATTAAAGTGTTAGAATGGATGGACATGAAAGAAAAGAGTTCAAGTTCCACCACCCACACTATAACTTGTATCGTTTTTTATTAGTTTTCTTACATTATATCAGTTTTCTAATGCAAAACAAAGAAAATAAAAATAATGAAACGGCTGTATTGTATGAACATGCAATAAGTATCAATAATGAGATAATTTTAAATCAAAAACAGAAGATTGACGCTAAATTAAGTGTCTCTTAAAAAATAATGCACTCCGCATCTTCCATATTTTGGTAAATTATACCTGTTTAGTATAACCCGCGCCAAACATCTAGCTCGCTGTGAATACGTACACGAGGCGATTCGCGTCGCAGTAGCGTATGGGTATCAGCGGGACGTAAGCGGTTGGGGAGGACGGGGCACACCCCCGCCCACCCCTGCGCTGTAACGCGCTCGCCATGTGTATGTATTCGTTTGTTTTGGTTTAGCAGTGGATAGTACAGTCACGAGTATATTTTATTTGGTCGCGTCGCGATATTAGGTGTTTGTTATTGTTTGTTGTTACGTTATTGTTTTAAGTTGTCGATTTATGTTTTTTGTTACTGTTATTGTAGGAGTAGGTACTGTTTGGTTTTTGAAAGGCTGTTAAAATGCCTAGACGTAGTACAGTTTTACGTCGGCAAGCTAGAAAAAATATTTATAACGTATCGGAGTTTATGAAGAAAGAAGCTGACAAAGGTATACAAATTGACCTTAAACATGCACAAAAAAGAATTTTGGCTGCTACTGGATTCAGTATGGACTATAAACGGTGCGCAGAATTAATGCAGAAGCAAATAAGTCGGATCTTTGGACCGTTTTCCGTACTCCCGATAAGGTAACACACAGCTTCCACAGCTTCCTAAAATGTTATTTTTTTTAAATATATGTATGCTTATAATTTAATTGTTGTTATTAATTTATCCTGGTTAATTTTGGGTATTAAAAATAAATAACACGCCTAATTTATAAATTATCTTGATGTGTTATTGTATAAATATAAAGCTCTAATTATAATGTTGCTAACTGTACACCTGCGCGTCGCAACTTCAGAGCGAGCTAGAAGTTTGGCACTACCTATACCTACCCCTAACCACAAAAAAAATTAACCAAATATTTGGTGTTGCTTGTTGTAAGGCTGAGCCCATGTAAATCATTCTCAACTAAAAAACGACAACTGACGACTTGTAATAACAACAAAGTTTTGAATAGGTATATTGTTCATAATAAATAACTACCTAGTGGTATTCTGTCAATACAAAAATATTTATTACAAACATCCATATGTTTGTTAGAATAACAAAGCTAAAAATTAAAAACTTAAGACTTTGTTCAACTTGTTCATTTTTTATAGCAGAAGGAGGCAAACGAGCAGGCGGGTCATCTGATGGGGTGTAATCACCGCCGCCCATGGACACCCGCAACACCAGAGGAATCGCAGGCGCGTTGCCGGCCTTTAAGGAAGGAATAGGAATTGTGAGAGGGGTGGGGGGATGGGCCTCCGGAACCCTCACTGGCGGACGAAACACAACAGCACCAAGAGCCGATATTCGTGAGAGGGTGATATTACGCCGGGCGAGCCGGCCCAATGCGTGCTGCAACGCAGCGTGACTCTACCACTCTAGTCAGTGTCACTCATTTAGCACCACCCACGGGTCGCATGTAGGGGTCTCAAGGGTAAACCTACGGAGGCGAGTAACTTAACCATTTATAACTTCAAAACGCGAGAGCGACTAATTCTGTAACTTGGCGATTCTAATTCTCCATGCAAACAGATCTTCGCTACGTGGTTCCATTCTCGAGATACAGGTGTTGCACAGCTGTACTGACGGACGTCAGTATCACGTCATCACGACCACATTACATATGAGAGAATATCCTTTTTTCCAGGGACTTATCACAGGGACCATGGTATATGTAGGTACTTATGTTTTATTTTAGGTATTGTTTTCTTTAATAATATCCAGTTGTTTTTATTATACCTTTTTAAATTAGTGAACTTATACAAAATTCAGGAACCACGGGTAAAATAATTCCCGTGTTACCTTCCAGGGACTATCACAGGGACCATGGACAACAAAGGCAATAAACCTCTTTTATACCTTTTAAACGCGAGACCGACTAATTATCTGGCATTGTAAAAAAATCGGTTTTCTACTGTGGCACAGCTGTATTCGACGACGTACACCTGTGACTAAGCCACCGGTCTTAGACCCAGAGGTCCCGGGTTCGATTCTCAGCGAAAGAGTATATCTTTCACTTACTCGTGAAGATCACTATTAAATATTAAGAGTTACGTCTGTCTCCACTGCGGACCTCCGCAAGATCAAGAGCCATGTGCACTGCACTATAACCAGCTAGACTTTTTTCGTCCATTCTGTTATATTGTATAACTAATAGTATAACTAGATGGACTAACCCATATAAACAGTTGTTTTATTTTGCATTAATACACTAAAACGGGGACAGGGAAACGAAATGATCAAACCAATGCGCAAATCCAAAGCTTTTATTTTTTTTTTATTTACAATATAATCGTAATATGAAAGTAAACAAAATGTAACATACTAAAAAATTTGATTTAGAAATTTAATAATGAAACGCCGGACAGCCGGCGGCGTGGCACGCATCGCAACAGCACGGCGGCGCGGCTCGAGCGCCCGCCGCACTAACATCGTTGGCGAGTTACAAAAGCTAAACTACATCTAAATTATCGTATTTTGTGGATTGGTGATGTTCACTAAATAGCCTAAGGCGAACGATTGTGTGATATGCGCGCGCGTTCTCAACGCGCACACCGTTACTCCTCACATATATCTACAATGGCAGTACAACAGCGATCAAGCTATCATTGACTAAAACACAAAACAGTAGCACCATTTGTAAAAAAATATATTTTTTTCTTTCCAAACACAACAGAATTCCTCTTAGCGACCTCTGTAGAATCCGCCGCACACTTACGTGTGCAGAGTAATTTAGCTCTTGTGAAGATGCGTGTCACAACGAGTGCACACAGTAAGTAGCATCCAGTAAGCCCTCGCAGCGTAGCGTGACAATCTCAACCGCACGATACTAATACCTATTCATATTATATTTAAACTGATCTAGGATATTACATACTTTAACTTATACATAACCTTATATAAACACTATTTACGCCGTTTACAGGAACATTTTTATGCAAAAATCTGTTTTAACTTGCAATCGGACTAGTATAGATTTCATAAAAAACTCCTCTTGTCATGATCGTGATCATAATACGGAGTTCGGTAATTTGTTTATAATCATATACGTTTATTTAAGGCCGCATTCACACTAGCTTTCGATGTCACAAAATACAATTCTGACCAATGCAAATGAAGCCGGAAGCCCCTTTTAAAACATGCTACAGCTTTTCTTTCTTCTAAATATGTAACAGACTAAAGAATTAAATTGTTAGATTGCCCTTGGCATAATTTGAAATAGCTGAAATGTTAAATTTGTAGCAACTTCAGTATTTCTCATTGCAATTGACACCATGTTTATCGGTGTCAGAGCATGTCTAGCGATTTAAAATTTTGTAAGATTGCAATAGAACTCCAAACAGTAGTCTGACTCGTGCATTAGATTTGCAATCGATTCGATTCAACTTTGCATACAATATTTAACCAAGTAACTTCGTCCATATCCCTTAATTTTAAGGTAGTTAAATATCAAATCTATGAGGACATACCAAAATCCCATAGAGAAACATTATTTCAAAATGTTTAGACTATGGCGGCTTAGTTCCAGAGAAAATGTAAAAATAAATCGAATTTAACAAAATCTGTTTCTCAAGCACAGGTCAAGCCTTGATATCGCAGAACCGCCCATCCGGCGTTACAGTATCTATAATAATTAATATAGTAATAAGTTTACTTTATCTAATCATTGAAAGTAATTAAAAGTGTCCAATACGGAGTCAAACCACTAGTGAGCTATTATATCCTACGATAAAAACTGTTTGTGACCTTGCTGTGTATATATAACTGGTGTTCGTCTTATTTTGTGCTTATTGAATGTGTCATATAAAAATATAAGAAATTCTGTGTATAACAATTGACAGGTAGGATGTTGCGGCATATTTTAAAAGGCGACTACAACGTTTTAAACAGTAACATTAAGACTATTCTCTTATTCCGTACCCGTCTATATTTACGCCTAGTGTTAAAACTCAACGCGACTTAACTAACTGGAATAAAAGTAAGTGTATATCGTATAATAAATCTAGACCTAAACATGGTACTACAAATTGCGAGGTGGCACTAACTATCTGCGTAATGGCTTTAACAGTTACTCGGGGGTCGTAATACAAATTATTAGTGAGGACAGGTAAGATTATGTCCGATTTAGTACATCATCAATACAAGGCACAAACACAACTGTCATTCTAATATCAGTAATTCAACACAAACATTGACTGCTAATAAAATAATAATACTGTTAAAATAAAAGTTTTACAGATTTACACCAAAGACGTCTTAAAGATTGCAAGTTGATGACGAGTCATTCGTCCAGCTGTAACATGCTGCATCACGACCCCGCGAGTTCGTTCGGAGTGCCTAGCGGGTGTAATTTTCCACTATCCGATCGATTACTTGATTAGATTTTGTATAGAAACGAAACAACGTCATCTAGTGGCGCAGTTGTGAAACTAATAGTGGATAAAACACCCGCACTAGGCACACACACACACACGAGGCTCGAGCCGAGAGCAATTCGCCGCCAACCGGCACACGACGGCAACGCCTACCGTACAAACGCCAGCATATCAACGTCAAATTTCTTTATTAAATTTTGAGCTTTCTCCTTTGGGTATAAGAAACAATATCGATTAGAGAAATTTGACAGTTTTGGATAGGTCGATTTGCTGGCGTGTGTACTAAGCCGTGGGTCCATAGACTAATAACTAAAGCATAGGAGTCCAAATGAGACTCGTATAGTCGTCCTATTTTTTCAAATGGGCCGTAAATATTGAAAGGAAAGAGACAAAACAAGTTGCTAAACACGTCAAATGTAAAGCGAAAAAAAAACCACCATTTACGATACCGAATTCAAAAGCGACCTATACAAATGTAATTCGAATGGTGACCAAACGGAGTGCCCACTCAAATGTAATAGCACTCCTATGCTTTAGTTATTATTTACTTTTTACTTTTTACTGGTGACTTGTGGTATAGGTTTGTTACAAACCCGTTTCAGGCACCAGTCCTTAACAATTTTAGGTTACCTACTTCGTAAAATAAGACTTTGTATAAATCTGTATTGTTGTGAAGGAATAATAAAGAAATTTTATTATTATTATTATTTATTATTCTGAGCGCGGGTCTATCGCGGCCCGACATTTGAGAACAACTTTCCTATTTGGGACGCAGCGGCGCTGCCGGACGCTTTCAGTTGCCTTACACTTTGCGCTAACACAAACCGTAAAAACTACACGAAATACAACAATTTAAAAACTATGAATCCATTTACAAAAAAACAAGAAAAGAAAAACGTGCTGAATTGAATCTGGCATATAATTAAAGCTTTACAATTTTATTTGTTAAACCGTATTATAGAAACGGGGGGAAAGTGTGTGACGATGACGACGATAGGTTATCAATATCTTTAGTGATTTTGTCGTTTCCTAGTATATGGCAATCAATTCGCCACATGTAGTAACTAATAAAACGGAACATATATTTATTGACACGTCACATGCGTCTAATTGTATTGTCCAAAATATTTTATGAGAATAATTGGCTTAATTTTTGTCAAGAAATTATTAGAGTAATATCTCAATAACAGGACAAAAAAGATCAAATTTACTTCCTTATTATAAACAAACAAACCCACTTCAAGTTGTTGAATTAAAAATTCACAAGGACTATCATGAGTGTGCCACAAGGTAGTTCTAGGATCATCACTATTTATTCTTTCTAAATTAGCGTGACCCCTGAAATTACCAAAAATAATAGTTGCAGTAGACGCATCATATTAACGACTCTGACATTAAATAATTTGAACATTAAAATTTGCCTTAGCATGAAAAAAAATAAAAAATTAACCAAAACAATTTCAACTTTTAAAATAACGCTAGATAACATAACAAAAATTACCATATAAACATCTGGGAATTAATTTGGATTATTAAATTAACTGGAAAATCTGTATTGAAAATGTTAATAACGAGAACAGCTCGCGTTAGGCATTGCCCGGGTTTCATCCGTAATATTATAGCTTGAAACGAATTGTATGCCTATTTTACTCGATGTACCGCTATGGCAAAATACGGCTAATGTATGTAAAAGATGTAAAAGACAAGACTCGACGAGGCATTTGACTTTTTACATTTACCATGGACTAATTTAGTAACTCTCGTTTTTATGCATCAGGTTAATAATTATAGAATAGTTTGCACACGTTATGAGCAAAACCATGAATTTTCACAGAATCGTTATTAGAGTAGCTGACTAGTAAGGCATATAATGACATATATTTTTTCCATAGCATTTTACTGTTTTTTACATTGTATGCCCGACTAGGGTAACTTATTACTTGTAATGCAATGAAACCTAGCAATTTATAATGTGACAGTAAAGCAATAAAGACTCTATTCTATTCTATTCTACGCGTTCGGCGCCGGCGATCGCCTCTCCACACTTTGGCCCCGCTTTAGACGCTTGCGCGGGATTCTCAATAAATAACTTTTAATATAAAAATTTGGTGTTGACTCAGTCAGGCATTAAATATACAGGTCCCATCACATCTTATTTAACATTCTTCTTCGAGCGCGGCATAAAAGCACATTATCTATTATGAAACTAATCTATTACTGATTTTAGGAAGTATTTGAACACACGAGACTAGTCAAATCGCTTCAGTGTCGGAATGTAACATCCATTTTGTTTATTCTCCTTTACAAATGTCTCTAATATTGTTATAAAATATCTCAATGAATATTAGAGGCATCCATCACTGTAATTGCACTTTCACGATTTAGATAAACAAAAAAGGTACTATTGTTTCCGGAACTTTTTTTTCAATAACAACAATTGTATTTACAAATATGTTTTAGTTAAAATGAAGTCAGTTCTACATTACAGCGTAACACATAAATATAACAAATCGTTTGAATCCACAATAACTTCAACGTCGTAATATTGACATAAAAGTAGTCGTTATACCGATATTATACAATAAATAAGAAAAAAATAATAATAATATCCACCTCTGTGTTTAAAATCTCAATATTTTGCATAATATTATAATTTGGGTATGTAAACAGTAATATGAACAGTTTTACTTTTTCTGTTTGAACACATAGTTTACGTACATAATACGACTCGTGAGCTTGTTTTTAGAATCATATGCGCAACAACAAAACTTTAATTTGAAACAAATAACCGTGTGATAAATGCTCGGCAAAATACACTCTAACGACAAGCCCCGAGTGATATTTTCGCCCAGCGCGCGCGCCACGCGTAGCGAGCAGCCACGTTCGTTGCTTCAAAAACGATTACCTATATAATATTATAAAAAACGTTTTGTTCGCTATTAACATCGACTAATACTATTTGATGACTACTCGCTCAACTCGCTCGTGATCTCCTAATAAAAACAAGAAGAGAATATAAACTAGAACAAAACAATAATCAAGAAGGATAAGAGAATAATAAAAATCAGATAGATCGAGACTTGTAACAACACCGCTCATTGGGGGGTCACGAGCGCCGCGCCGCGCGGGCACAAACAATAACAGTGTACAAATAACTCCATTACCTTTATAATAATGTCTGGTAAAAATTGCACAGTACTTTAGTGAACAGAGTATCCTAAGAACACAATAGGCAGTATATTATTTGGGAACATAAAACAATCTGAGTGTACTACTTTAGGCCTCTCTCACAACCGTCGCATTAATGATTACTAATAGTTTTTAGTTTATTTTATTAAAATGAACACTCTCGCAGCGGACTGTCCGTGCCGCACTGTCACTATTCAACACTGCGATTCTAGAACTGGACATCGGAAAGTACAAATCATACGATAGATGAGAAAGTCCGAGTACACCTAATAATTATTCTTCAATCATCATTATGTAATTAAAATATTATGAAGATAAAATACGCAATGAATATACACATTAATTTAGATAAACATTTTTGGAGTTAAGACTTAGTATAATTTCATTCTCTTAATGTCAATAATATTATTATATATTTATAAAATATCAGTTTGCTGTACAAACACGTATATCGACGACCCAAGTCACAAATAACAATGAGTTCACAGTAAAACTGCCATGTAATAATAAAATCAATAACGAATCGAAGTCCCACTGGCACTGGCACACGAGCGTCTCATTTTAATGCGTCATGTGCATGACAACAGAGGAAGAGAAATACAACGTATTAAAAATGCATTTCATTGAAAAAATCTTAAAATAAGTACGTTTATTTTAAAACTTCTAATTCAAACAATAAATCAAGTAATCAAGACTAAAAGAATTTTTTTTTCATTACATCGAAGAGTCGAATCATACTAAAAATAGTTTTAAAAAAAGTATTAAAATCGTAAATTTTAATTACACAATAAATCAAAGTATTTGTCACTGTATGTTACATCAAAATGGGACGCCTGTATCTCGAGCAAGCGACGAGCTGGCAGCGCTAAGCAGACACTAGGATTTAGCTAATATTTGCTATAAAAAGCTTTTCTTCTGTAAATCAATATATAACCAAAACTTAGTTAGCGACCATTATTGTTAATTTTAACAAACTTTTAACAATTCGATTAGTTGCCTATGAATGCACGATGTCAAAAATGTGAGTCTAACTGCCGCGCCTAGTGTTTGCAAGCGAGCCAAGAAACTAAGACACCGTTTTCTAATTACTAAATTGGTTTTAAAAGCAGAAAGAGGCGCGCTCCAGCGGAAGGAGGAATGTCATACATATCTCTCCGTTTCCTCAGAACTTTCCTTCGAATACTACTAAATATTCGCTCGTCGGGTGCAATCTCTCGATACACTTCGCACTCGACACGACACGAACGTTCGACTCGGTCAATCGCTCACGGCGCTATAACAGCGACGCTTTCAAAATTCGTCTGGGAGTAGAGTTATCGTTTATTATCACAGGAACTCGCATTCGATTCGGGCGTAACGAGTCGAGCGTTCCGACCGTCAGTGCTACTCGCTACTCCGCTGTCTCCGCCTACTCTTAAAGTACGTTTTTTTATACATTTTCCCCTAGACAGTTTCATACAAAATATACAATCGCTATAGCTAACTTTGCCGCGGTGCCCGTAAGCTTCGGCGCACGTGTCCATAGTCGATTCGCTCGCACTGCGGCCGTCGCATCAGCGCGCCGAGTGCGTCACTGTGCGGCGGGCGGGCGGCACCGGCTCGTCACGCGTCGCGAGCTATGTGGCGTCGGCGTGCAGTTTCTCGCTACGCAGGAAGTCGATCTGCGTGTAGGTGCGCGGGGGCGGCGGCTGCGACGCGCGGCGCGGCTGCAGGTCCAGCGCGGCGTACTGCAGCGCCCCCGCCCCCGGAACCGCCCCCACCGCCCCCGCCCCCGCCCCCGCCCCCGCCCCCGCGGCCGGCCCCGGCGCGGCGTTGAACCGCGCGGGGGGCAGGCAACCGCCCGCTACTACAACTGTGGCGGTGCTGCAAGCTTCCGCCGCTGGAAGTTACCGTTACGATCAGACTACGTTTCGAGTTTCATATAAAGGGGTTTGAACCTATTTGTATAGGAGGCTGGCATAGTGGAAAACACACAAATAACTCGCGAAAACCTTGCGCCGTAGGACTTTATGTCATGTAACATTTTTTGTTTGTCTAAAAATTCTCTATAGGTTTCGTCGTGTCGCAATTTTTTTTTAAACCTGAAATTTCCGTAAAATCTAGTTATCACTATACCAAAAGGTTTAAATCCCCTTTAGAAGATATTTTGGAACAGTATCCTTTGTCATACGATGTCTGTGGTAGAATTAGGAACTAAATAAAGCGTTTTGAGTCGGCAAAGCGTGTCCTTAGCTCGCAATTCATAGGCTGCGGTGAGCTCTTTTCCTCAGGAGCGCCGTATGCTCGTTAACTAGTTTAAACAAAAATGTTGGCGTCACTCCAAATGTCCATCATGCCTCCCTGCTCAGCCAACATCACATGAGGAGAATGGGCCATAACTCACCTCATTGGCCCGTGCGGGTTAGTGGGTTTTAACAACTGTCATCTTACGATAACAACCGGAACCAACGGCTTTGCGCCCGGTGGAGATAAGATGCTTTTTTTAAATTCCATGTGACTTGTGACCGTTGCGAAAGTTGCATAACTGGCAAGATCACCGCTGCGCCATCGCGACTCTGCATGTCGCATGCATTACCCTGTTAAAAGTTATAACAATAACTGCCGTACTCAGAGACGTCAATTAAGTTTTAATGACAATTAAGTCTCTTGCTGTCACTTTCTTATGTATAGTGCTTAGAATAATAACTAAAGCATAGAAGGAGTCCAAATGAGACTTGTATATAGTTGTCTTATTTTTTCAAATGGGCCATAAACATTGAAAGGAAAGAGACAAAATAAAAAGCTAATAACGTCAAGTGAAAAAAAAATTGGATACCCGGGCACCATTATGATACGAAGGGTAATATTTGACATTGACAAGGGCCAGCTCGCCCGTGTAATTTAGTTAGGTTATATTTTTGCGTGTGCATATCACTGTGATGTCACATGATCTCATAAGGTCGCATGTGCCGAGTTAACTTGACCGTATTCTAAAGTGTGACTAGCATGACAACTAGTAAGAGCGTAAACAAGACAGATACATGTAGCGCTGTGTCTTTGCAAATTACATGTCAATTTGCTGTCACACTCTATATTTTTATAACATAATTTATTCTGACATTTTGTATTTGATAAATATTAAGAACTTAAATCAATTAAAATTGAAACTCACGCATGCCACTCATGATATATAATTCCATGACCTTTTGTGTAGTTCGCGTAACACAGGACAGCATATTTTTAATTTATTTTTGGAAACAAATACATGCAAACTGACACTGTCAAAATATCAACACTGCTAACGCTTTTGTGAGACTACGCCTAAGGTAAGCCAATTAGCATAGTTTTCAGTTGCCACTTTTTGGCACATGTAACGCATCTACCTCTTTTTATTGTAACATCATTGGGTATAGTGCTAAATAGAGAAGGAAACAAATTGTCATTAAAACTGAATTGCCGTGTGTGAGTGCGGCAATAAGTGTGCAATGAGACTGACCTAGCGCGGGCTCGGCCGGCCTGTTGCCGGCGTGCAGGCGCACGTACTGCGGGGAGCACGACGCGGCGCAGTCGGGGCCAAGGCGCGCGCCCTCCTCGGATATCTCGCGCACCGTGCTCAGGGGGTGCGCGGGCGGCGACTCTGCAGCCCGACACGGCCAAGTGAGATAACGCGTCCTGTAGGGCTAGCATGCGCAGCACGAGATATGTCGCGGACGAGAGACGACAGAGCATTTAAGTTTTCATGTTAACCCTTTCACGGGCAGTACAGTTGAAATTTTTTTCATTGCTTTCCAACCTTATTCCAAGACCATAAGGTTCAATATTTAGTGGCAATGTCTTGCCACTAAATGCCATTGCCTTCGAAAGGGTTAAGAGGGTTTACGCATTTCGGTTTCCCATACAAATTTCCAAGACGAAATTTTTAAAAACCACTAAGCTAATTTTAATGAAACTTTGCTTGCTAAAGTAAAATACAGGGATCTAAATAGCTTGTTGAAAACATTTTTAAAAAACGTTTATTAAAGTGAGTTATTGCGATTTTAAACTTTCTATAGTGGACTTTAAACAGCAATAACTTAGCTAAATAAACGTTTTTTAAAAATGTTTTCAACAAACTATTCAGATTTCTGTGTTTTACTTTAGCATGCAAAGTTTTATCAATATTGGCTGTATGGTTTTTAAAAATATCGACTTGGAAGTTTGTATGGGAAACCGAAAACCCTCTTAAGGTTTGTAGACAAAAATACCAGTTTATGCAAAAAATACTATTAAGTCTATTTTTGACATATTATGTAGAATTCTAAACGCATCCATGTGTCTCTAGTGTCGATGGGCATTAGAAATAAATGAATAAAACACGAGAAAACGTGTCGAGAAGTTCTCGTGTTGCGCATGCTAGGCCGGCTGTAGTAGGCCTAGCATGCGTAACACGAAACTGTTTTATCGACCCGTTTTCTCGTGTTATGTCTATTACACGTTATGTCAAAAATAGACATAATAGTAGTTTTTGCTTGTCTGTGGTATTTTTGTCTACAAACCCTAACATGCAACATAATATTATCGAGTTTTGACAACTGTGACCGAGATAGTTTGTCGTTCCCGCCATCTCGTGGGAAGAGAGAATATGTGTTGCGCATGCTAGGCCTACTGGCTATTGTTTCAACGTAATTTGAGAGACAAAATGTTTAAGCGGGAATAAACTTTGACTACGTATACTAAGGCCAAATACGATGAAAAATGTTTGTAAACAAATTAGGTATTGACATTTCTTAGTGCAAATGTGTAGTTTCACTTGGATTTGGTTTTTTTAAGGTTTGGTTTTTAAAAAGACGCCATTGTTAGCTGTTTTCTCGTGAATCTTCTCTTCTCTCTTCTCTTAAACTACACTACGGCTAAATTCGATAAACATTGTTTGTAAACATATTATTGATATTTCTTTACTTTTTCATAAGAGAGATTCACGAGAAAACAGCTAACAATGGTGTCTTTCTAAAAAAAAACATTAAAAATGAATCTCTCTTAAGAAAAAGTAAAGAAATATCTATAATTTATTTACAAACAATGTTTATCGAATACACCGTAGTATAGTTTAAGGCATCCTAAAGTATACGTAGGAAGGATTACGCCTTTACTGTAGTTATGGGGTAAATTCTGTTTAAATATTTGGAACGCGAAAGTTTGAAAGTGTATCGTTGACTATTGTCCCACAACCCCACAAAGCCACAATAACATGGTGAAAGACAACTCCTTAACTATTGTGCCACAGCCACAACAACCACGACGATAGTATAATAAAACTTTTTCATCATTACAAACAAACAGTGCACGGGTTTGTGTAGAAAATTGGCAAACTTTGAAGGTACAAAACAATCACGTGGTTAAGTGCAAATTGACGACGATAACTTTCATAGAAAATAGTACAAAATATGATAAGGGAAACAACTTTGTCGTCAATAGACATTTTTTTTAACTATCTACTGCTATAATAATTACTGCCATAGATGGATGACCACATCCATCCAACAATAGGAATGTAATAACAATAAAACTGTTTTGTAAAATAAACATTTTGAATACCTACTAGGAATACTGAAAATGAGTGAAACATATACACAATCATCTAAATGAAAAATACACTACACTACACGAAGGATAGTATCATTGTGGAATCTAATCTACAAAGGTAAAAGCGTGGGAAGAAGTGCCGCCCCAGACAAGAGTTAGGTACCTTTTAAGGCCAGCAGACGAGAGACGGCCCTTAGCGTACTTTTTGTCCGTCAAAATAGATCACACAGAGAGCCTCATGCCTGTTTTATTTACCATTCAATCATGTATCCGAAAACGAGAATTTGTATGACATGGAAGCAGCGCCCCCTGGTGACTAACCAGGCGAGTTGTAATTTTGCCTTATGAATTTTCGTTTACTCTAACGTGAGCGAAAGGTAAATAAAACTCACTCAAAACTACATCGCACTTTTAACGTACACAACGGACTAAAGTACCGTGTCTAATTATGTGTTTATACATTGCAGTTTCATGTGTAGCAATATTTTGCAATAACATAAGTATTATATCACACTAATATTATAAAGGCGAAAGTTTGTGAGTGTGTATGTTTGTTACTTCTTCACGTAAAACTACTGAATGGATTTGGATGAAATTCGGCATACATATAGTTTATAACCTGGATTAACACATAGGATTCTATTTATCCCGATATTCCTACGGAAACGGGAACCACGCGGGTGAAACCGCGAGCGGCCGCTAGTGGTAATATATAGTAAATGGAACTCTCGGTCTGTTTGCAAACTTACTGTAATGTAAAAAATGCCACAAAAAATGTTTTTTAAAATAACCTTTAGTTTACCAATCATAAGCGATCTATTTGACGGACAGAAAAGTGCTTTAAACCGCGTCCCTCGCCTCTAGCCTCAAATGAGGGGATGTTACCTTTCGCGTCGTCTATCTTGGAGTCGGCGCTACCGGCGCGCGAGTCTGGGGAGAGCGAGAATATCGTCTGCGAGCCTAAGGAGGCGGCGTCGCTCCTGCTGGACAAGGCGGAGCGGCTGCCGGGGCGAGCCGGGGCACGCGCTTTGCTCCAGCGCCACTCTTTTCAACGGAGATGAGTTATGTGAGACGGGGGAGTGATGATTGAGGAGCCCGATGGTGCAGCGGCTAGCGCACTCGGCTTGCGATCTTGCCCCCTAAGCAACTTCCGCAATGCCGGGTCGCTGGATGGGTGACTGAATTAAAAACATCTCTAGCTCCTTAGTGCTTCGGAAGGTACGTAACGCCGTTGGTCCCGGTTGTAATCGAAATATGGCAGTCGTAAAACCCATCAACCCGCATTGGGCCATGGCCCAACCTCCCCATGTAATGTTGTCCATGTGGGAAGGCCTGTGCCCAGCAGTGGGACGTTTAAAGGCTGATGATTTGAAAGTGAGGGGCGCTTTATTCCAGCGTCAGGGCTCTTTTCAATGGAGATGTATTAGGTGAGACGGGGGGATGTTCGTGGTCCCAAGCAATCCTTTTGGCATAGGAGTGTAATGTTTTTCAATGAGGCCATCCCTGCCTATCCTACGGGAAATGAGCGTAATGTTTGTACGTAAGTAGGTCTCCCCTTTCAACGGCGAGCTGTTAACGGGGGGAGAGTCCCAGATAACCCACAGGCCTATGCGTGAACGCATAAGACAGTATTTTACGAAGCTAAAAAAAGGTGAGATAGAGGAACAAGCGCGCTACAAAGCGAGTAGATGAAACTCGATGACGAAGCGGCCACCGCGCTCGTATCACAATTTTGCAAGTCAAACAATACTTTCGGTTTGGCTGTTATCGCACCTGATAGTAAGTGAGATAAGGCTGAAGATGGAAGCCCACTTCACTCGGATCTACGACTGAAGTTTTTGTTTTGTTTTCAAAAATAAAGGAATGATTCCTTTGAGTGAAAGGAGACCCGTCGTTTTATGCTTAAGTTGTATCCTTTTTTAATTTGTAATTCAATAACTGGCAATATCTGATGACAGTTGTACATCCGCTAGCTGTCAAATCAAACATGACGTGACGGCATTGTTGACATTTCACTTTTTTTTAAAGCAAAAGAATTATGGTTTATGCAGCCACGCACTTTTTACAAGCAAAAGAATTATGGTTTATGCAGCCACGTTAGACATTTTTAAAGTAACATGTCTGCCTTTTGAAGACTCAGTGTTTCCATATTAAAAAATATTAATAATTAAATAACTTTTATCCGCGATTCGTTAAAAATAAGACAAAACTAGGTTTAGGTAGCAAATAATATTAGCTTTACTTTATAACTAAATTCAATTTTATACAAGTTAAGCATTTTTTCTACGGAAAGTGCCGGTTCTCCTTTGCTATAAGTATTCATTGTTTAGAGTATGCCCTCCATGTGGCTATACAAAATTCCACCTTGCAATTATACAATACTGCACGTGCAGTAGCGAGTGGGGGACCTCGGCAGGCTCCACTAAGATAATACTATTTAATAATTAATTCAGTTAATGAAATCAACGACGAGCATGAAGCCGCGGGGAAACCATTTAACTATTTTATATAATCTTACGTGCGCCTCAAAATTTGTGGAAATATCTTAACTATTCTATCAAAACCCGCCTCATTGAAAACAATGTATTGCAGCTTAGGCGTCGATGTGGCGAACCCGGATTTTCGGTGATGGAGCTAATAGTAAAGGGTTTGCAGGGTAAAAAGGTAGTCCTCGCTTTTCTGTCGTGCTATAGGGTATGCTCTATGCTATAATTTCACTTACCTCGTTTTGTTTTGAAAAGTAAAGACATTATTTTTAAAGAAAGATAGGTTGCGGTTTCAAAGTTATTGATATGCTCAAATATTTATTACACTCAGATTTTTCAAAAAGGTAAAATCAACCACTTCTGCCAAGCCAACTAACATTACGAATTAATATTATAGTTCGATTGATTTTCGCAATTAATATCGATCTATTATGTGTTTGATTACAATTTGACTAAAGATCAAGTTAATTTAACATTTTTAAACGGTCTGGTGTGCCGCTGTCCATATTAAATTATATTACAAGTATATCACACATCCCTGCTCTGCGCACAAATCTTTCAGCTTTTATTATAACTCGAAGGACCAGTGCTAACAGCCTGTTATTAGTTGAAACAAATCGTTTAACTACCATTTGTTTCGTATTGTGGTCTTTTATAGTTTTAAAAGACATGAATTTAATTATGACATGGACTTACATAGTAGGTAATGGCTTCTCTCGGACGGATACCAAGGACAAGACGGCGACAGACATTCTGCAGGTTTCTCAGCATAGATCAGAGACAATAATCATTGTCTACGGTATGCGTTTAGTTATAATACATATTGTAACACCGTTAACTTCACAAATATCTCACCTTTCGCGTGTTCATCGAACACGTCCGTGTCGTCCGCGTCTGGCGGCGAGGCGGGCGACTCCAGCGATATGGGGAATATCGTCTGCGAGCCTAGAGGGGTGTTGGAGGCGGCGGCGAGGCGGCGCGGCGGCGACGCGGCCGGCGCGGGCGCCGCCGCCGCGCGCGCCGCGATGGCGATCGGCCTGCGGGCAAAGGTGCCTTAGCTAAACGTGCCACAGCGGGACTGCGAACTTCATGGACTATAAAAGCACACGGGAAGATATTACGATCATCGGTCTGGGGACCGAAGCGTTCTTTTTTTTATGCTTAAGAGGCCTATTACATCTCGAATGTGATTTTTGCCTAAGATGCGCATTTTGTAGTAATATTGCAGTTGTATTTATAATTTTTATCGAAATAGGATAATAAATTTATGCATTATATTACAAATCTCCATTCTGTGAGCATAAGTTGAATTCGGACGGCCGGCGCATCGCATTTTGTAGTAATATTGCAGTTGTATTTATCGTTTTTATCGAAATAGGATAATAAATTCATTATAAAATCTTTATTTGTCATGAAGTAACAATTACTCTGGTATAAATTTTGCTCAATAATATTATCGTAGATAGGAGAAATTCACAGTTAACTTATAGCAATTTTCGAAGTTTTTTGGTTTAGAATAAGACTTTTTTCCTATATAAAATCAATGATATCTAAAAATTCCGAGGCCGCTACGCACTATTCGACTATTTAAGAGATAACATTATAATTTTTTTATTACACTTGTTTAGAACAGTAGTTCAATCGATGAGCTCAAAAAAGTGCCTTCGCCCACTTTATGAAAACCCTTTTCTGCAATTTTGTGTTTAATTAAAAAGTTAAGCAAAATTTACAAAAAGCGAGGCCGCTACGCACTATTCCAATGGCTATTCTACACTATTCAATAAGTCATCATTGTTAATGTGATTCATAACGCCAAAATTGGCCATTTTACGCAAAAATCAGTCGAGATGTAATAGGCCTCTTAAGGCCGCGCGATGCCGCGCGATCGCAAAAACTGACAATTGCCTAATCATAATAAACTTCAAAATAAAATCAAGCATATTGATATTAAAAATTAGAACAATTCTGCTTTGAACTTTCAGACCTAGTAATTTGATTAGAGCAATGTTTTTATTCTGCGAAATGTACAAAACCATCACGCGGTTGTGTTAAAAATTAAAATTTACTTTTTTAAGATGGAGGTGACCTGTGGAATATCAATACAAATATTTTCATGCAAGAATTATTGTCTCATGTGTAAAATTAAGAAAGTTGTCGAAAAAAAATGTTTTTAGGATTCATTAGATTTATGTATTATTTGTTATTGTTTAAAGAATTTGTTTCAAATTTCAACAAAGCCACGACCTTGTGCAATGATCAGGCTAACTTACGTAAGTTCTTTTAATGTATTTAAAGAATTCAGCGCATAGTACAAGTAACTTAAAAATACGTAAATTTTCACAATTTCGTGTAGGATCCCCTTTAAGACAGCTCTTGACCTCGATCTCGCCTGATGGCGAGCGTAGATGAAGTCTACGATGGAGCGAGCTGCCCCAGAAGATGCCTATTAACTCTCGCCTTGAAGGCATTCAGGTTATAAGTTTTTGGGAACACAGACGATGTTCTTTATCATAACGGTTCGTTCCCGCTTGTCGGGTGTAGGATCCGTATATTAATCGGATGTCGGCGCCTCATACGAAATCGGTTCAGATGAGTGTTAATAGCTTCATATAAAATGTTCTGCCACTGGAACATCCGATTAAAATCCGGGCGCGACACCCGACAAGTGGGAACGAGCTCTAAGCGTGATAGAGAATAAACCTCCATAGAATACAGCACATGGGAAGATACGACTGTAAACCACGCAACCCATTAAGGTTAGGTTAGGGTAGGTAACCTATAGGGTTGTATTGACAGGCTGTATACAAAAAAAGTTGTATAAAATACTACGTTGAGAAAACGCCTATAAGCAAATAATGTTTAAAATGTTGGTGTTCCTTTAGAAGGGCGTGGAGCAGAAACAACCACGTACGAAATAATGTACGCTTATACCCGATACGATAGTAATAAAGTAAAATAAAGTAAGCATTTATTCGGCGTTTTACATACATAAACAGTTACATAGGTACAACTTTACTGTTCTAGTATTAACTAAACAGCAGAAAGGGCTGACCAGCTCTGCAATGGTGTGAATTTGAAATCCCTAGCGCTCGTTTTCATGGACTCGTATAATGGACCCCACGCCAAAAGTAAGGTTACCTATCATAAATTCGAAATTTGCCTTTACGAATTTTATTTGGCCGAAAACGTTTAGTAATTTTTTGTTTTCCATAATTTTCATTTTACCAAAAACACAATTTACAAAGTTTTGAAATGCCGATTATCGATTGTTATTTTTTTCAAAATCTCTATGTTTAGAAATCCCACTCAACGTTTGGCCGAAGCTATTAACGCTAGACAATTCATTTTCCAGAAACACGTTTCCAATATTATTAAAATACAACATTTCAAATAATTGAAATCCATAATATCATCGAACAACTTGTAATCGTAGTAACGCTTAAGCATGCAAACAAGCATGCAGCATGGAAGCAAGCATGCACCACGCAAGCAAGCATGCAGCATGCAAACAAGCATGCAGCATGTAAGCAAGCAAGCTTAGAGCTTGCAAGCAAGCTGCGGCATGCAAGCAAACATGCAGCATGCAAACAAGCAAGCAGCAAGCAACCAAGCATGCAGCAGGCATGGTTTCTGTCACGGCTCCGCCGCTGCGAGGCTCCGGCGGTCCCACGCACACTCTAGCGTAGGGCAGACAAGACTACGTGGAGTCGGTTTTGCCGTGATTCGTTTCTGTCACTGACTTTTGAAACAAAATAAATTAACATGTCTTTCCGGTAAGATTGTACCGGATAGACATTTTAATTTATTCACCTAAAAATATGAACATATGATGAAACACAAAAAAAAAACTGGGTACCTATGAGTATGATATTTTAGAGAAAAAGATACTTTGAATTTTAATACTTCTAGACATGAAATTTATTGTAAACAAAACGTTTTTCTGGAAAATGAAACGTATGTATGATAAGTTTATGGATTAACAAAATTATGTAAAAGCAACGATCTGGTATTTAAAACTTCGTCATACCGTTTTCGAACAATTGAAATTCGTACAGGAAAGTTTCGAATTTATGATAGGTTACCCAAAAGTAAATATGGGGTAAAAAAAGTAATAATAAAATATTTGACGTAAAAATAATAAATGTTTTCTATTTTTAAATACAATTTATTGGCTGCTTTTTAAATCCTATATTTCTAGGTGCGTGCGCTCACACTCGCGGTCAAAGCGACACGGCCGTTCCGTATATAACCGCAAGAAACTTCAAGGGCTGGTCAGGTCTTTTTTAAACATGACAAAAATGACAAAATAGAAAATTGTTTTTTTCATTTTTAATGAAATAATTCATTTTGTGAATTTTAATTGGATAGTCTTTGAGTATCTAATATATTTTAAAGCATACGGCCGTCTGTTGACCCGTTCGCGTCAGCTGGGCGATAAGTACCTACGAAAAAACACGAATTCCTTTTTTGTCATTTTTGTCATGTATAAAACACTTGACCTGACCAGCCCTTGAAGTTTCTTGCGGTTTCTAGCAGTCATCTTATATACAAGTTACTTTGTGGACACGGCGCGCCGTCATAGGTGCAAGGGGTGAATAATAGCGGTCACGCACATTCGCTTTGATAAGACGAGGCGGCCGCGCGCTAGGTGACAATGATTTTAATTTTCTTCAGAAAGAGTTGAGTCAAAAATGTTAAAAAAAATATGTTTTTTTATTTAATTATTTGGTTGTACTGCTGTTATAGGATCACGAGAAAAAATTTGGCTGAAGGTCCTAAATTATTCCTGTATATAAAGTGACTGCTAGAAACCGCAAGAAACTTCAAGGGCTGGTCAGGTCAAGTGATTTAAACATGACAAATTACAAAAAAGGAATTAGTTTTTTTTCATTTTAAATTAAATAATTCATTTTGTGAATTTTAATTGGATAGTCTTTGAGTATCTAATTTATTTTAAAGCATTAACATTAGAAAAATAAAATTAAAACAATAAAAATAACGATTATTTTATTTACAAGGCGCGGGCATCGGCCGGCCGCCGACCCGTCCGCGTCAGCTGGGCGATAAGACCTAACACGAATTCCTTTTTGTCATGTTTAAAACACTTGACCTGACCAGCCCTTGAAGTTTCTTGCGGTTTCTAGCAGTCACCTTATATATTAGAAAAATAATACACGTAACGGTAGTTACCTGGAGGGCGCACGCGTATAATTCATCTCCACATATCCGTCGGGCGGCGCAGGGTGCGCCGCATGCGCGGGCGGCGTGGCGTGCAGCGTGGCGTGCGGCGCGGCGTGGGGCGGCGCGGCGGGCGGCGGCGGCGCGGGCGGCGGCGCGGGGAAGCCGGCGGCGGCGATGCGCGGCGACATGTCCACGTACTCGTCGGTGTTGGCGCGCGGCCGCGGCTCGAAGCCGGCCGTGGGAGGCGTGCGCGCCACTATCACCTGGACACGACCAATGATAGTATATGTGTAGATACGTTGTCTGCCCTCCGTGATGACTAGAACAAACTCAGGTAATTGCCCGAGTTTCACTCAGTCACACGTCAGTCAGTGTCACGTCAACACGATTTACACGATCGTTAACTTTATAAGTTTTTGATTTGTTAATTGGTTAAAATGCCTTTTTATGTATCCAGAAATTGTTAAAATTATACTGCAACCTTATGAGACAATAAAAATGTCTTATTTCATTCGTAAGTATTGTAAATATAAATTTAAAATACAAATTTTCATTGAGTGATGACATTTGCCATGTTGCCAACCCGATATGCATGAGTGAGGAGCGCATACTATGTTTTCTGTAAGAGTGAAAGAGAAAAATAATGGCGGCCGAGATAGCGCATAAATTCTATGAGCTCATTGGTCAACTACCAAAAGTCAAAGTATTGTCTCTCTTTTTAACAATAGGCTAATGATATGATTTTCCCTTTCGACGTGTATTACGTCATAGAAACAATTTCGCCATTTTAAAATGCAATTCATTCACGTATAACTAGTCTATTTATAAAAGGTCATTGGACACGACACACAATTATATCACCATCATCATCACCGTAATCCAATAGATGGAAAGGTATAACACTATATTATTATATTATTTATCAAAAACCTACTCTAACCCAGGGCTTGAAATACCGGTATTTTCAATTACCGGTACCTTTGACTTAAATAAGGTACCGGTATTTATAACACAGGTTAACCGATGGGTACCGGTAATTAGGATTGTAGTAGTACCGTAAAATACAGGTACTTATACCGGTACTGAATAACCAAATTGATTAGTGCGAGCGAGAGATACCGAGTACATAAATAAGTGGCGCTTCCATTGGCTAACTACACTGCATTTCACACGGCAGCAGCCGTAGAGGCCGTAGTGCACAGACTGCACTGCAATATCACGTCATAAACAGACTGGCAACGTCGCAGATAAATACCGGAATTCACGTGACAAACAGACTGGCAACGTCGCAGATAGATACCGGTACTGTACCGGTACTCGTGGAAGAATCAGTATCCAGGAACCGAAATGGAAAATATCGGTACTTACCGATATAATACCTGTATTTTCGGTACCGGTTCCAAGCCCTGCTCTAACCACATAACAATAAGGTTTTCTTAGTGCTAAAGTATTTTTGCATCTATCAATTTTATGCAGATAAACCCAGTTGACCTCTTAATAAGCCTCAAACAAAAAATTTTATACAAGAGCAAAGGTAGGAGGCAAAAACAAAATTTGGACCATAATTTGAAGATAGTAGATTGTTATACAAGGGGCTACAATGACCCATTATATACGAGGTAGTTTTACTCCCGAGTTTAGCGAGGGAGTAAATAGAAACCGAGTTTTAATGAGTTTTTAGCGCCGTGTATTACACTATGTTTTTCACTACGAATGCGAGAAAATAAGACAATCCAATACAATATGAATTGGTTTATTTTATTAAAAATTAACCCGTTAGATGCTTTAACGACACCCGATGGAAGAAAAGGGTTGGTAGTATTATTTAGATGAGTCCATCGCCGCTCTATGCTGTTGGATAGTAGGTATGTGCAGTCTTTCCATCTCTTCCCTTGGGTGTCCTAAAAGGCGACTAACGGACTAAAGACTGCACATACATCCTACAGCATAGAGCGGCGATGGGCTCATCAAAATAATACCACCAACCCCTTTCTTCCCTTGGGTGTAGTAAAAGGCGACTAACGGACTAAAGACTGCACATACATTCAACAGCATAGTGCAACGATGGGCTCATCAAAATAATATTACCAACCCCTCACTTTTCTTTGATGTCTTAAAAGGAGACTAACGGACTAAAGCCTGCACATACATCCAAAAGCATAGAGCGACGATGGGCTCATCAAAAATAATACTATCAACCCCTCTCTTCTCTTCGGTGTCGTAAAAGGCGACTAATGGACTAAAGACTGCACATACATCCAACAGCAAAGAGCGGCGATGGGCTATCAAAATAATACTACCAACCCCTTTCTTCCCTTGGGTGTAGTAAAAGGCGACTAACGGACTAAAGACTGCACATACATCCAACAGAATAGTGCAACGTTGGGCTCATCAAAATAATATTACCAACCCCTCACTTTTCTTTGATGTCGTAAAAGGGGACTAACGGACTAAAGACTGCACATACATCCAAATGCATAGGGCGACGATGGGCTCATCAAAAATAATACTATCAACCCCTCTCTTCTCTTCGGTGTCGTAAAAGGCGACATACATCCAACAGCAGAGAGTGGCGATGACCTCATTAAAATAATACTACCCCTCTCAAGGGAATAGATTCCCTTGGGTGTCGTAAAAGCGACTAACGGGCTACATTTTGATTTTTTGATTTTGATTTGACCTAAGCACTTGTGCAGACTGTGCAGTTGTTTCTTGCTAAAGTTTTCTTGTTCTTGCTAAATTTACCTTATCCCATAAGGCAAGAAAAGCTATTTTAGCCTCGCTCTAGAACGCTACAATGACGTTCTTTTTGAGCAAGAGGAAAAAGGATTTTTTAGTTTTAAGTTTGAAATGTTATCTCTTCCTCACCTTAGGCTGCGGACTACAATTAGCGGAGAAGTCCAACTCCATCAAGTCCTCCGCGGACGCGCGCGGCAGCAGCGGGGCGGAGGCCGGGGCTCGCGGCGCAGCGGGCGCGGGCCTGCAGCGGGCGCCCACGCTGTATGCGCGGTGGCGGCCCTCGCCCACGCTCATGCCCACGCCCACGCCCACGGCGGCGCGCGAGCCCACGCTCCACGCGCGCGGCGGCCGCTCGCCCTCCACGATGTGGGACGTGGCCGGCTCCAGCTGGTACTCGCTGCATTACGCAATTGCATTTGTGCATTGTTTGCATTTAGTATTTATATACATAGTTTGCATCTTAAGCCAAGTAAGTGCACCTACTCTCTAAGTGCATCCGAGACTTCGTTAGTCCATAATTCGTCGTACACTGCACTGCATGTATGTACTGAGCCACTAATTACGGGCTAACGGGCTTTCGGATGCGTTTAGATAGTAGGGCCTCTTGGTTATAGGCTGGCAAATTCCTACGTGAAAGTCCCATACGTCCCATGGTCTGCGGGCGACGGAAGAGCGGTGACATCTGCAACTAGCTGACGTACCTAATACATGGCCCCGCCGCCCGCGCACTTCTTTGCAACCTGTCGTCCCCCGTCCCGCAGACCATGAAACTGTTACGTATGTAATGCCAGCAAGGGCGTCGCCGGGGGAAGAAGGTAGGGGCAGCTGCCCCCCCCGCCCCCTAGAAACTAAAAAATTACGTAACGGACTGTTAAAAATCACATGAAAATAATGTTGCCCTACTCTGAAACCTTAGGCACGCCTCTATGTACAGTGAAGAGGTTGTAGAGTTTACATAATGGATCTTTGCACCGTTCTTATTACAATCGCATCCTTCATTTATATCTGCTGGCGACGCTCTTGTGCCAGCCTATAGTAATTTAGTTGAGATGCTTCACATTGTTTTGCTAGTTTGATTATTTGAAACGAATTCTAAAATAATGTTACTAGCGAAGTAATGTACTCCTGTCTCCTACTCAACTAAATTAATACCACATGTGCAAACTATAGGATTTACTTACCTAACCCGTATAATAATAAAAAATACACATTTAATCAAAAAAGATACAAGAAATGTACAATCGGAGCTGCTAGAACCAGCGTAGCCAGAGACTCGTGGCCGGCGGCATGGGCAGGAGATGGCGAGTCCTTTACAATAGAATGGAGATTGAGAGCATCTACTGACCTGAAGCGCGGGTCTGTGGAGGGCGTGCCGCTACAAACGGAGCCGCTAGAGGCCGCCACCAGCGTGGCCAGGGGCTCGTGGCCGGGCGCCATGGGCAGGTAGCCGTCGGGGATGGCGTCCTCGGTGCCCATGGAGGAGGTACGCGAATGCTGGACTGAGCTGATGGGCCCGCCGACGCGCCCGCCCGAACTGGAAGCACGCCGGTTGTTACTAATCGCAACGGATGGGGAAAAATAAACTAACTATGAACTAAGTACATCAAAGAGAAATAAAGCATTTTTTTTTTCATTTAATTTTTTCAAAGAGAAATGTTTTTATAGCAATTGCTGTTGTTTGTTAATATACCATGTCAAATATATGTGCTAACGGAAAAAATATCTCGATATTCTTTTTCGTAACTAGAAGAAGTAAACCGAGTAAGACCAACATGTTGTACTCGGTTTTAAGTCCATTTGGTTAGTTACCACGATCTTATCTCCAAATTACCAAGTTTTGGGGCATAACAAACAAAGTCAGTAACATAGCGGTGTTCCAAGAGTTACAAATAAGAGATTCCAAGTGAAAAGCGCGTCCATTTTAAGGGTTTTCATCACGATCAAAGTTCTCAACTTCTCTGATACGTAATTAAAACTAAATACCTGATAAAGTCCCTGGTGACGTCACACACGTCGGGCTCCTCCGGTATGCGCGGCGTGCGGTACCACTCGGCTAGGGCGTCCGTCTCGTCGCGCGACACCGCCAATCCTGCTAACAGACCGGCTATCGTGAACACAACTGTAGGCCTACTCTCTAAGCGCATCCGAAACTTCGTTGGCACGTATTTCGTCGTACAATGCACTCGCTCTTCTTACCCGTGGTACTACCGATGGTCTTACTGGTAGTACCACGGGAGATTTTACATTACCCCGGCTACTTATCAATTTAATATTCCCAACAAACATATTTCGAGGTATGCTTATGCTTTAAACATCGAGTGTTGTAGAACCTTTTTCAAATGTGTAGGTACTGGTTAGTTGTGAAAGTTTAGAAACAAAAAAACACAGAAAAAAAGGTAGGGTTTTTTATAGCAGAAGGAGGCAAACGAGCTAGCGGGTCATCTGATGGAAAGTAATCACCGCCGCCCATGGATGCGGTCCAAACCAGAGGAATCGCAGACGCGTTGCCAGCCTTTAAAGAGAATAGGCTCGTTTCTTGAAGATCTCTAAGTCGTAACGGTCCGGAAATAGCGCCGCCGAGAGCTGGTTCCACAACACTGTAGTTCGAGGCAAGAAATTCAAGGTTCTAAAACACTCGATTTTTAAATCATAAGATTAGATAAGATAAAAATTTTTGTTATAACTGTGTGCATAGGTTAAAATACCTCGAAATACGTTTGTAGGGAATATTGAATTGATAAGTAGTACCACGGGTAGTGTAAAATCTCCCGTGGTACTACTAAACAGGATAGTAGTACACGGGCAAAAAAAATTACCCGTGGTACTACCAGTAAGACCATCGGTAGTACCACGGGTAAGAACAGTGCACTCGCGCTGCTGTTTTTTTCACTAGCAATTGGCGCAGTACACGTACACAGCCGTGTACGACGAATTAAGGGCAGACGAAATCTCGGATGCGCTTAGAGAGTAGGGCAACTGATCGCACAACACATTCCACTGCGGGACATACGACCCCTCGTACTATCATCATCATCAGCCGAAAGACGTCCACTGCTGGACAAAGGCCTTCCCCTAGGATCTCCACTACGATCGGTCTTGTGCTGCTCGCATCCAACTTCACCAGATCGCCGGTACTTTCACATTGGCATATGGAAATAAACCATCACGCCTAATGTAGGTCAAATTGGTATATCAATTGAAAATAGAGAAGCTAACTCAAAATCGATTAACCTTCTTTAAATGGTATTTTTTAAATGTTGTATGTATGTATCAATTATAATAACCCAGGTTTCATTTAATAAACATAAGAAATAATGTCAGAATATAATTTATTATTCGAATTTATAATATATTAAATAAAATTTTGTATATTTCTCTATTAATTAAATATCACTTTTTCGGAGACATGTCAAAGAAATCCGACTCAGCACCACAATTTTGAGAATCGAACGACGAATTAGATTGCAGCGAACTAGGAAAGACTGTCGCGTACGTGACTAAATCGCGTCGATTTACAGCGGCCCTCGTGGAAGCTGTATCCTTAATATCTATGACGGTGGTAGAGGGCGCCACAGTCACTCTGCCTAAGCGGCCATACGTATCTGAGTACACCGGCAGGGCGTGCGTCACGCCAGTGTGCGCGCCACAGTGCTCCGGGTTGTACCCCGCAGCCCTATTCATTACGTTCAAAATCTCCACTTTAGCATAATGCTTTTGTTCTACTTTCAGCTTCTTCAACATCTGGGCTACCATGAAAGCGAAGATGTCGTCTTCGTCTATTTGTTCTTTCGGTTGTTCGACATGTGTAATGCCTTCAGGAGATTTAGCGGAGCATTTCTCGAGGTTCGGAGAGCTATCGTCTTTTATCCAATGATGGTAACAGTGGCGTGGAGACTCTTGACGCAGTGTGAATGGGAGCAGCATCAGTATAGAATCCGAAGACATGTACTTCCGGTGTCTTCTCGAAAGATTGCTCCTCTCACATTTGTGATCGTTGCTATCTATTTTCCATTTGCTTTGCAGGTCGCAATCTGAAAATAATAATAAATATGTAGCAGTTTCGTAGCATGTAAGCAACAACTGTAGCGACTAGCCAAACCAAAAAACTATACAACTTGACTATTCTTTCATATTAAACTCAATTAGAACTTTCGCCAAAATAGCGCAACAGGGAAGGGATATCACGTATAAATAATACAAGTCCTTAGTATTTCATGCAAGAGTATTTATTATAACATAAACAAATAATAAATCTGTTGTTATCTGTACATCACGTGTCGTCAGATACAAATGTAACATTGCTTTGTGGTCGATACTCAATACATGCAACTATATGGAACTGAGTCATTGAACATCTGGGGCCACCAAGAAAAGTTGGGAGTTGTCACTGAAAATATACATATGTACCTTTCAATGGTGTTTACAACGCAATCGATAATGAAAGCCAAACATGCAGACTCGCTTAATAGAAGAAATGTGAAATCACTTACCACAACAGAGTAAACTTTATTGAGATATCGCACTTATCTTTATTTTCAGGAACATACAGAACACAGAATAAAACGAAGAAATAAAAAAGGTGTGCATTAACTAAAAGTAATAAATTGTGTGCCGAGTTAATTCCGAATTCTCCATCACCTATGAAACATCAGATCGTTTGATATATTTTAAAACCGAGAAGAGGTATAAACTGCAATAGAAAATTATGTCTAGTTAAGCATTTCGCTAGTCCAAGTTTGTATGATAGTAAAATAGCAGCATAAGTAATAATAATTCTTCTCGGTTTTGTAACCGAGTCTACTTTGTAGTCATCGCAATAGATTGTTTGTTTAATAAAATACTCCGAGAGACAGTCACGTTTCCAACGATATTCTTTGCTAATCAGTTGGCACTTTTAATTCACACAACAATATAACATTATTATAATATATTAACATTATAAATAATATTTAAAATTCTTCGTTCATTTTTTAGGTTTACGTCTGCCGAAAAATAATGTAATTCAACAAACATAATTATATTATATAGCTTTGTATAAACGACACATCCATCTCACTCGCATATAGCCGTCTGGCTATTAGGTGTACCACTACAAAAAGCTAATAGCTAACCAGGGCAAGTTCAGACCCTAAATGCCCTTAGTAATATTTCCAGCAAGGGTACTGTATATTGTACTTCATTTTGTTGTTGGTAGGGATTGCTCAAGTCCGACAAGTCACCCTCAAAATTATGGCAATAAAAGAAAAAAACCCACCAATACGCATTGGGCCCGCATGGTGGGTTATGGCCTCATTTGCTGCTGTCTATGTGGGGAGGCCCTATACCTAGCATTAAGACGTTTACTGGCTAACGATGATGAAAAGAAGAAGCAAAAATATCACATATCCATATATCACCTTCGAGGTCGGTGTGCCTCGGCGCCGGTCTATCCACTTCGAAGGACGAGCAGGCGCGCGACGGCATGCTATCGCAGCGGCTCCGCAGCGGGCCCGCGTCTGCGGACAAACGGATGCTCTCACGCACGTTCGTACGACGCAATGCGCGGTATGGTGTTGTCTCACTCGCTCGTACTTCGCTTTGCAAATTAAAACTTTAAAGGACAATTTTTTTGTTCTAAAAATCATTAAATAACACAACATTTTTTTACATGAAATAACTTTAAAACGTTATTGAGAGGGATGTTAAAAGAGTTAAATCTTGTACTGAGCTTGCAATGTCTACTAAAACATTTATCAAAGTAAGGCATTAACAAAGCAAAGCTATTTATTAGAAGACGTATAATATTGCGCTGACAAAGCAATTATCTGATATATTTTTCAATTATTACAAATTAGTGGTTTTTATTATACAATACAGTTTTCACATACAAAACAAGCAGATTAACACAATTATGTACAATAGACAACGTGCTGAATGCAACATCACCAAGTAAAACAAGACTTGGGACGGCCGGAGTTTTCAAAACAGATTGTAGAGAAAATTCAGACGGCCCCGAGAGCACAGCGTTAGTAGGTGCGATGTCGATGATACGAGTTAACCCCCAAGCGTGTGTATGAAACGATTCACTCGTACGTTTGTACCCGCAGTGCTATGTGCGTAGAGACTTGTAAATACGTAAGTTCGTAACTACACTTATCGAAGTCAACGTTTGTGAGACAAATGTCTTTTTATAATAAGACGCGGATAAATTGTTCTGTGTTAAATGTACGCATGCACGCAAATCACAAGACAATTTACAATTTCTTTGACTGTTTCATTGAGATCAAACACTTGATACGATTCTATTTTATTTCGTGTTTATTTTACATATTATTATCTTATTCAGATATTTCACACTCTGTTGGTCCGTGGTCACAGAGCCAGAGATAAAAGGGTAAAATAAACGAAAGAAACCAAAACGATTCAATGTGTAGCGTTCGCGGAAACTTTAACGAACAATATGGCATTTTTATTTAATTAGGGTTATTCTACTTATCCCCATTGACTTTCCCCATGAATGGGGATTTGTTAAGACTTTTCGTCCATAAATCCCCATTGCTAAAACAATACTCAATCAACTTATTTTGTCTTCTGTCGCAGTCTTTTGTATTAATAATAACCATTGATTATTTTTATATTATCATAATCAGCCAGAGGACGTCCACTGCTGGATAAAGGCCTCCCGCCAAGGATCTCCGCCATGACCGATCTCGTGCTCGCATCCAGCGGCTACCCACGACCTTCACCAGATTGTCCGACCACCTTGTTGTCATGCCCACACTGCGTCTTCCGGTGCGCGGAGCCACTCGAGAACCGTTCTGCCCAAACGGCCATCGGTTCTACAGGCAATGTGCTTTGCCCATTGTCACTTGAGCTTTGCGACTCTTTGGGCTAAGTCGGTTACTTTAGTTCTTCTACGAATCTCCTCATTTCTGATTCGATCACGTATAGAAACCCCGAGCATAGCCCACTCCATTGCTCTTTGCGTGACTTTGAGTCTGACTATATAGGCCCATAGCGAGCGACCACGTTTCGATACCGTATGTCATCATTGGCAACACAGACTGGTCGAAGACTTTCGTCTTGAGACACTGCGGTATTTTGGACGAGAAGATATTTCGTAGCTTACCGAACGCTGCCCAGCCGAGTTGGATTCGACGATTGACCTCTTTCTTAAAGTTGGGCCTACTTAACTGGACAGTTTGTCCCAGGTATACATATTTGTCAACACTTCATGATCAGAGTCCCCAACCTTCAGAGGAGTGGGTACGACACGTGAGTTAGACATGATTTTCGTCTTCTCCATGTTCATTTTAAGAACCCACTTGTTAAGAGACTCTGTTGATATCACCGAGCACAGTGCCGAGGTCCTCCAGGGTCTCAGCCATGACTACTATATCGTCGGCAAATCGAAGGTGACTGATGTACACGCCGTTAATATTGATGCCAAGTCCTCTCCAATCCAGAAGATTAAACACGTCCTCCAGTGCAGCAGTGAAGAGCTTCGGCGATATGACGTCTCCTTGTCGCACTCCACGCTGCAGCGTGGGCTAGCTTCGCGTTCAGGTCCTGAAGAAGAACTGTCATAGTGGCGTTTTCGTACAAACACTTCAACACTTCGATGTACCGGTAGTCAATTTGGCACCGCTGCAGAGACTGTAGCACGGTCCATGTTTCGATCGAATCAAAGGTTTTCTCATAGTCCACAAACGCTAAGTAAAGTGGCCGGTTATCTTATGTATAACCTGCCGCAGCGTATGTATGTGGTCTATGGTGCTGAAGCCTTTTCGGAATCCGGCTTGTTCGATTGACTGGAAGTTATCAACCTGCGTGCGAGACGATTAGTTATAACTCTCGAGAACAGCTTATAAGCGTGACTTTGAAGTGATATGAGTCTGTAGTTCCTCAGTAGGGCCTTGTTGCCCTTCTTAAAGAACAACACTACCACACATTCATACCACGTTTCTGGCGTTCTACCTCCGAGTATGACGGAATTAAATAGTTTTTTGAAGAGCTGTGAGTACGGGTCTTCCGCCTGCTTTCAGAAGCTCAGCCGTAATTCCGTCAGCACCCGATGCCTTGCTGTTCCTAAGCTGCTTGAGAGCCATACCTGTCTCGTACAGGCTGATGTCCGGGATATCTTCGGTGTAGTGTCGGTTTAGCTTAACTCTAGGGTCTGTAGCTAAGCTTTGTACAGGTGGCCGCGTTGAAGTGTTTAGCTGTCCATAGAACTTCTCGACCTCTCCCATAACTTCGGACCTGGACGTGACAGTTCTGCCGTCATCGGTTTTCAGCGTCGTCAGTTGGCTCTGCCCAATACCCAAATCTCTTGGAAACATTTTTAATCTTTGTTACGCTCGATAGCCTCTTTAATACGGTCGGTATTAAATCGGCGAGTGTCGCGAGTCAAAGACTTCGAGATCTGCGTATTGAACCACCGAAGTTGAGACAAATCATCCGAAGAACGCAGAACCATCACGCGCAGCTCTTCCATCAGTTTGAGAGTATGGTCCGGGAGCTTTTTGGGTCCTCTTGTACGGTGGGTTTTGAAGAACTTAGACCAAACCGCATGGACAGTTTTCACAAACCTGTTGTTGTAATCGTCCACGTCTACGCAATCCTTCAGGCATTCGAAGCGATTTTGCAGTTTGAGCTGGAAGCTTTCGGGGTTTTGGATTTGGATTTTTATAATAAATATTATCAAACTAATAATATATTAACAAAATATACTTATACATAGTAAATGTAAAACATTATGTTTTATTTTAGTACCTAATCCATTAGACTAGAATTCAATGGCTAAATTAATGGTTGAGTTTTAATTTTATGCGACTTTAATATCGTTCTGAACGGTTTTGTTATAAATGAATTCTGTTTTCTAACATCCTTTTCAATAAAAATTTATTTGTTGAGAGTTTTATTATTACATAAAACTTATTAACCATGGACGAGTAAAAAAAGGAAGACTCCGCGCCGCGATACTAACAAGTGAAGCATCATTTATGCTGGTGTGTGCTGTGTGACGGGGACGGACGGACGCACATAACCATTGACTCTCGCTGACTCGAAAAGAAGAAGAAGACATCACAATGACGGCCAGCCGGCTTACCTTTGTGTAAGGGTGTGTAGTAGTGTTTATAAAGTTAGTGACATGTTTATGAAATAATTTAAGTATTTTTATTAATTTTATTGTTTATTGACTTTTATTGTGTGACATTTTTATATTTTATTTGATGATTTTATTCTTTTTTATATCAATTTTTAATGATATTTTGTTTTTGTAATGTCAAAGTTATTATTAGGTTTTTTTTAGTATTAATTATATTGTTTTTTGGACTTACTTTTTAAAATTGCATGCCTCCAATGGTAAAGTATGCGGATATTTCATAATTATGTAACATCTTTTGTACCATATTTTTGCAATAAATGATTATAATTATTATAGTATAATTACAATAATAATGGCTTACTTTATGCGCGTCAGTGTTTAAGTACGCGACGCGGAATCCTTCTTATTTTACCCGTCCGTGTTATTGACATAGTTTGTATTTAGAAAAATATTAAAAAATTATAAAAAAAGATGGTTGTATGTAAGTATTATACTTATATATACACGCCGGCTTGTTATTGATAATTTATTAAAATAATTATTCAACTGTAATACTATTTATTTTGCAGTGCAAATAAATATTATTTTATTCTATTATCGAACAACAATCACGCAGTCTTCTCCTATTTATTAAAGCAATAAAAACACTGTTAGTCATTCTGTGACCCTAATATTTAATATCTCTTTTTGATATTTTTGTGAGATTTCGAGTCTAATTTAATTTTTTCGAGTCCAGTTTGAACATATTATAAAAATAATCAATGATTATTCTTAAGCACAAAAGACTGCGACAGAAGACAAAATAAGTTGTTTGAGTATTGTTTTAGCAACGTGGATTTATGCACTTCATTCTTCCACTAATCCCTATCATGATCGCAAAAACACATAATAGGGATTTATGGAAGAAAGATCTACAAATCTCCATTAATAGGGAAACTCAATGGGGATAAGTGGAATAACCCTTTTATTAATGTTGTTTTTAGGAACTTTTCTTTGCCATTTATAACAGGCGAGTTTACAAGACTAAGGGCCAGTTTCACAAACTCCAAGTAAGTTCCCATTAGCCTTTACTTGGCAGATAGTTCATACACAACTGTCTTTTAAAGTTTTGTACACAAGATCCAAATGGGTCGACGTGCTGCTAGGAGAGGGAGCCCTCCACAGGCCCCACTAAGATAAGGACTGTCTTTTAACCTAATCGGACATTGATAACGAAACCTCAATGTCAACCTCAGGTGCTTCAGGTAGACATTTTTATCAACGTTTAATTATTTGACGTTTTACGCAAATGTTGAAATATTACGAATCTAATTGGACATTGTGAAATAGACCCTAACCGACACATAGCAGTTATACGGTGTAACGCGCTCGAGTCAATCACGCCGGGCCTCCGATAGGCACGGATACGTACTCTTGTGCGCGGGCGATAGCTTGGATAGGCGGGCGCCGGTGCTCGCGCGGCGGGGCCAGGGGGCGGCGCGCTCGTCGCCCGCCAGCGGGGCGGAGCGCGTGCGCTCGTGCGCCTCCCGCGCCTCCCGCGCCGCGCCGCACCCCGTCGGCAGCGACACCGTCCGATGGTGCTTTATCACCCGCCCCGCGCCCGCGCCCGCTTTATCGCTACTTATAGAGTTATTCGGTGGTTGGTTTTCCGCTGAAGACAATGAGAAGCGACACGTAAACACATGGCACCAAGCGTCACCCGGTGCGATGGGGATTAGGATGGGGTGAGCGATGGTGACGATGCGGTTAGTCTGGCGTTTACTAGCAAAATGGGATGCTTATGGTCGTTCGCATACTTCGTAACCTCAATACTAGGATCGGTTTGAATAATGGAATGAAATATGCTTGTTTTATAAACGTCACCATCGCTCAAAATGTTACGTTTATAATTTCAAAGATATAGCGAAGAGTTAGAGTATTAAGTATGATGAACGGTTAATATAATCTGCTACATCTTTGAATCATGTTATTTTTGATGGTCGGATATTCATAATTTGGCGTAAAGCACACATTGTTTTATACTTAAAATTTTGTAATAGTGTAAGAATAAATGAAAATAATCCTTTATTAAACTATATATAGTGATACACAATACGTATTTACTTCGCGCTCTATTGAGAAACACATTGTCTACAGATTTATCTATCCAAAGTTCTTTGAATTACTCGAAGAAGTGTGCTTTACCCCAAATACTTCAGGCGCGCTATGACAAAACCATCACCACAAAACAATCATCCTAGACTGAAGTAATATCATCAACATGCAAGTCTTGAGTCCGCACCACGAGCATATATCCCTTCAAACGCAAAAACAGTCACCGATGATTGATGATTCGGTTAGATATATTTTCTTATACAGTGCTTCAGATAACCTTAAATTGGGGAATTATCATATAATCATCACACAAATGTATAGGATTGAGGGCGCTAAGAGATTCTTCGCCTTAAGAACAAGCAGTTACTTTTGTGAAGCATCATTAAATACGAGTTACTTTCTAAAACTTTTTAAGGAAGGGTATGATTTTCAAAGTCCTCTAGAAAATCAATTTTGTCAGTAATATAATAGTGGATGAAATGTACTTCTACCTTTGACGCTCTCGCAAGTTTTTTATACTGACTTAAGACTATAATAAAACTGATTTACGGGCAATAGTTGAACTAGACTCCTTGAGAAAGAACTGCACAATTTGGTAGAGATAAAGACACGTGGTACGGAATTACATGCTAGTAAGGTAGTTATTTAAACATATTCTGTAGTCAGTTCACGCCTTCACCAGCACAATAAGCAAATGTGAAGTGTTATGATGTTAGAAAGATTAGCCTAACTGATTAGACAATTCATGAACACGATATACAGTGTGTAGCATTAAAGTGGCACCAATTGGTTATACCGTAAATATAAATAGTATACCAAAACTAGGAATCGGTTTCGAACCTGCGTTGTCTAGTAGTACAACTATTTTATTTGTGTAATTTTATGCAATTTTCTATAATTTTAAGATAAGTAACGTCCTTCGTAGAAGTTTCTTTTTAAACCTTGAATAAACAAATCAGTCATACAACTATTTAGTTTTATTATAGTATAAAAACATATCAAGGTTTTTCGTAATTTTTGGTCTTTTTGCGGTTATAACACCTATATATATAAATATAGTATAATCATTTGGCCACAGTTAACAGATGCATCGTTTACTTTAGCTTGAGAACAGTGTATTAACACTTTCTGAAAATCTTAGCATGAAATAACACGTAGCTCAATGACTTACTTTTTGGTATCATTGACTAAGTTGTAATAAAATATTCATATTTCTTATGACCTTTTCGTGTTACATTTGTATTTTGTCAAATCTGACCTAGCATTGTTGACTACATATACAAAACCTATTAAAATGTATCTTTAAAAAAGTAAGTAAGTACCATACTTTAAAGATTTAAAGTTTAAAAGTCGATTTTTAGTACTAAAATCTATTATTACATACTATTGTTAAAGTAAACCGTAAGTTATAAAACAAAATAATTTTTAAATCATTAGTAAAATAATAACAAATTAAATACAACATCAAACATGAAATTAAAAAACACATAGAAAGCATAACAATTCAGAATTATTGGTATTCCTGCGGTTAGTATAAAAATAAATTTGTTGACCTGAAATATGACACAAATTATTGCCTGGAATGACAAGCTTTTTATGAGATGATATCAATTAATGCCCATATAATGATGGCATAATACCAAATGACAAAATAAGGGCTCTAAAGAAGCAACATCAAAAGCACGATCCAAATCAGAGTTCAAAAAGATGCATGCTATTTTAAAAATAATAATAATAATTTACATCTATTAATAATATTTGTTCTCGTAAGCGTAACATTTATTTACAAAATGTATTATTTCCAATAATACTTTATACTTTTCAGAGAACAAAACTTTATATTCAATGAAACAATTTTGAACCCTGATAGTTTTAAGGCTATAGAAACACCTAAAACATCATAATTAATGAGATTCCAATAGTCGTTAGCAGTCTAGTTCATAACATGTCAAGCGTTTGGATTCGTCGTAACAATTTTGACCACGGCAAGGTCGGTTAAATCGCAACGCAACTACCAGTTCCAATTAAAAAAACTAGGTTTCATTTGTTTTTATAAGTTATCAAGAGTTTACCTGCACTTTTTGATCTTTACTCTGGCCTTAGGACAATTTAGGCAAGCTGATGGAAACGAAAATATGTAATGCATACAAATACAAAGGAGAATGCCCATTTTGTATGGGCACTTGGGTCTTTAAAAAAATGTGCCCTGATGATTGTTGTTCTATATTGTAGAAAAAAACGTTATATTCAATTAGAAAACATTTTTAATTTATTCACCCAGGTTCGCGAGATATAATTTTTTTCTGTTGTAGAAATTGAGGTTAAAATTAGAGATTGACATTAAGATTTTCTTCCTAATCAATATAAAATCCTACATCACTATGGTGATTATGTCTTAACATAATGTATACTAGAATAGCAGCACATTCGAAATGTTTTAGTCAACTTGCAGACATACATATTATTATCATACCGTTTAATAAATAAATATATTATTTGAAAGTAATCTTAGCATTGTCAAAAGAATACTTAAGTACTTTTGTTTAATTATGATCTTTACTCTATTTAAAATAATTTAATTCAACATTAATTCACCATCATCATCATCATCAGCCCGTATCAGTCCACTGCTGGACATAGGCCTCTTCCAGTGCATGAAACTGAGTCCGATTTGTTATCACCATAGTGATGTAGGATTGTGTATTGATTCATAAGGAATATGTTAATGTCAATCTCTAATTTTAGCCTCAATTTCTACAACAGGAAAAAATATGAATCTCGTGAACCTGGGTGAAAAACTAAAAAATGTTTTCTAATTATGAATATACCGTGTTTTTTCTACAATATAGAACAACAATCATCAGGGTACAACAATTTTTAGAAAGGGACCAGTGTTTAGGCATTCTCCTTTGCACTAAGCACGATTTATTTCGATTACTCAATCTATACTACGACTCAATCTATATGACGAAATTCGATAAAGATTGTTAGAAAACAAATTATTGACATTTATTTGTGCAATTATCTAGTGTCACTTTTAGTTAATTTTTATGAAAAAAAAACGGAATTTTCTACATTATTTTGACCAAATATCTAGTGTCACTCGGATTTGTTTTTTGAAAGAACAACAATAACTGGAAGTAGTGTAACATTGCTGTCAAGCTAAAATCCGACTGACACTAAAGGTACTGATAGACATGCTACTCAATAAGCATGCTTATTTCAAGCGTATACGTAATAAGCATGCTAATTACTAGCAACGCTTTGACACATATTAAACTAAGTAGCAATTGCTCAATAGTGGCATGCTTTCGTGCTAGTAATGAGCATGTCTATCGGTACCTTAAGATATTTGCTCAAAGAAACGACAGTAATATATTTACAAACACTCTTCATTGAATTTACTTTATTCGTTTGCATTTTAGTAATGAGCATGTCTATCGGTACCTTAAGATATTTGCTCAAAGAAATGACAGTAATATATTTACAAACACTCTTCATTGAATTTGCTTTATTCGTTTGCATTTGTTTTTATGAATAAGTCATCAATTGATTTGTTTTAGCAGCGAACTGGCGTTGCGTGCGACCACCGGCGTGCCGTGTGTGCCGTGTACCGTGAGTGCTGGCGGCGTCCGGCGCGGCGGCGTCTAGCGAGTACGCGGCAGACGCGCACACGCACTGCCTAATGCACGAGCCCACGCACATGCCCGCGGCTGCAACCACGCGTAGCCACATTCAATCTCCCTGAGAAGCGAACTCGCGGCGAACGGGGAGGGCGCAACTCAAATACTATAGGATTAATTTTGGACCCCCGCCAAAAGTAAATATGGGGTAAAAAAAAAAAGTAATAATAAAATATGTGACGTAAAAATAATTAATGTTTTCTTTTTTAAAATATAATTTTTTGCCTGCTTTTTATATCCTAACTCTAGGTGCGTGTGCTCACCCTCGCGGTCAAACCGACGCGACGCGACGGCGCGCTATCATTGGTGCACAGGATGAATAATAGCGTTCACGCGCATGCGCTTTGATAACCGCGATAGGCCGCGCGCTAGGTGACAATAATTATTATTTTCCTAAGGAAAAGTTGAGACCAAATTGTAAAAAAAAAAAATGTTTTTTATTTCATTTATTTGGTTGTACTGCTACTATAGCATCACGTAAAAAAATTGGCGGGGGGTCCAATATTAACCCTATCTGTACTATCGCGGACTCCGTCGCTTTACCAGTCAAAGGCCTAAATCCCCTGCACAGCACGTCGTCTATTTGGTACGGGCACGTACGCGGACGGGCGGTACACTTTATACGAAAATTACTGCAACTGATAAAGCGACGGTGACTCTGTCAAATGTCTCCAACCGATATTGATCCTTATACTCTAGTGACAAAGCTCAAAATGTATTGAAGAAATTTGACATTTTGTGGTAGGTTCGAATGAAGTGAAAATACACTGATTCCTAAACACTGAGTAGGTACTCGAACTAATATGACAAGAAGACAACACGATTTACTTTGATTATAATGTCAGAATTACTTCTTGGTCAATCTTGAGTGGTGTTACTATAAATAGTTACATAATATATTATGCACTTATTTGTATGGGACAGCCAGTCTACTTGTTAAAGGGAATCGCACCACTTCGAGTTCGCATCAAATTCGCTTATTTCAGGCAAAGTACCCCACTGTTTGTGTGGAGAGAGAGAGTCGTCAACGCTTCTCACTTATTCAAATTTAACCCCTTCCCTGTCCCATGAATCACATATGATACATAACAATTGAAAACCAATTGTTATAATTCTTGGACAGCGAACCTGTTAAACACCAAAAATTTCGTGGTGGTACTTAGTGTCATCACAGCACAACGCCGAGCCCATATGGCACATCATAATATCAAAGTTTTATAATAATTTAATTAATGCAATTTGTGACCAAGAAACGTTCCTATTCTATCGTGTCAAATTTTTCTTCAGTTTCATTTAACTTAGTAAGGTGTAAGGTAGTTTACGAATACTTTACTGACATTTATCGACTAGATGTCAATTCTTTGCGCATAAAGAAGTATTATACACTTGTTCAACTCTTCAGTTAGTCAAATCTAGATCGGCAAACTAAATGGCGCGGTTAATGGTCAAAGGGTAACGATGAAAGTACTCTATTACGCTTTATGACACGGTCAGATCGTCCCGACTGCTTAATAACGCTATTTTTTATTTCGCACGCTTGATTCCGTGAAACAGCTTTTGTGCGTACGGCAAACTTCCGTCGTTTAGACTTTTATCGTGCGTCAAAAGAACATCGTAACGACATAAACTTGTCGTATTATTTGAACACAGGGATCTAAATAGTTTGTTAAAAACATTTTTAAAAAAGGTTTATTTAGCTGACTTATTGCGATTTAAAGCCCACTATAGAAAGTTTAAAATCGCATTAACTCAGTTATTTAAACGTTTTTTAAAAATGTTTGCAACAAACTATTTAGATCTCTGTATGTTACTTTAGCATGCAGTTTTATTGAAATTGACTTAATGGTTTTGAAAAATGTCGACTTGGACGTTTGTATGGGAAACCGAAATGCGCAAACGCTCTTAAAGCCGCATATTGTTGCAATTCCAAGACGCAACTCCCCCTAACCATACGTATACCGTACGATCATTCACCGGCGTAATCAAGGAATATAATAGCGGATTAAGATTGTGACAGTCATCCTTATATGTTGCTGAAACTTTTAAACCATAAGTATAAAAAAATAATGCAATTTGTTTTATAATGGGGCGTTTTAAAGAGTACTTTATAACGAACTGTACTGATAGCTCATCTCATCAGAACACTAGCGGATGCTGAGAGCTTAAATTATAATTAATTAAAATAGGTAAGTACGTCTAAAAAAGGACTTTGTTGACCTTAACCTTTAGGGATGATTTATATTAGAGCGGGCCGTACACGGTATAATATGAACTGTTTCATACAAAATGTATGCGACGTCTCAAATCAGTGGTGCGGCCCGCTCTAATATAAATCATCCCTTAGAGTATGCAGCTTGTTCACGAGAGTTTGTTGTGACTTTAATAAAATAAACATTCCAGCAAAATATAAGGATTTCATAATCATATGAGAATGATTTGGGCAAATTTACGCAGGAACTAATAGGGATAGCAAACACTACGGCAGCACATATTCTAAATACACACGTAGTAGGTATAAATTGTGTTAGTCACATTGTGTAAGACTACTACAATTAGTCAAGACTAGCTTGAACTAAACTACAAGATGATTGCACTAAGTTTACACGAAAACTACATATTAAATTGAAACACTTTATACAACATTTTATACGAATGTATGATGTTCCATTTCAGTGTGGGATGATGATCTAAAATACTTAATTAACGGTTTTTCTTAGATATAATATGCAATTGTAAACGTTAAAATGTATTCCAACTATTAGACATATTACCTGTAATAAGATGCACCCTATAATTATATATTTATACCCTTTAATAATTACCTAAAATATCTTTATTATAGTCTTACAAAGTATCTGAGTTATGTACTATTTTCAAATATAAAAGAAGATTGAAATAGAAGTATAACTTTAAAACATGGTGTGTTTTAAACTACAAAGCTATTATTAAAAAGAAAGTGGACCATTCTGCATGAATTATCGTTATGAAGAGCTGTTTACTTGCATGTTTATATAACCTAAATAGTTAAAGAATAGATCGGAATACATTTAGACGTTAGTAATATTCTGATAAACTACATCATTTGCATGACACATATCAAAATGAACCTTGGGTAAATGAAACACTGCTGTTTTAAATATTTGTATAACAACAAATTGTAACGCTGTAAAACTACAATTTATATTTAGGCCCATAGATAACATTCGCAAACACCCTACTTTACACACTAGTGCCAATTTGTGTTCGGTGCAAGTGCGAAAACGAAATAAAATTTTGAAAATAGTCATAGTAGTAACTTAATTTGAATTAAAACAAATCAAAGTAGCCGAGCGCATAGATGCTCGGGTTGAACGCTTTTAGCGCACATTAATAACAAACTTAAAAAAAAAAAGAAAAAATAAAATAATTTTCTATCAAAATCGACTTTTAAATAACTTTTACGTAAAACGGACTATAGAATTGAGTTTGTCTATAATCACCTGTAGAAGACTGTTTCTCGTATGCTTCCAATTAAAAAAAACGTTGGTATTGCCAATGGTTCGCCCAAAAGTCGCGCTAGTGTGACGACAGAAGGATCGCTTAAATTGCACTAAGCGGTCCTTATGTACCCTCCGTATAAAATACACAAACGATTTAAGTGAAAAATATTAAGTGGTCGATGGTCACCGCCGCATAAATTAAATATTATACTAACATTATGAGCATAATAAGAAAATGTATCCTTTTTAATTTTTAAGCACCATAGCGGTCATCGGTGACCGACAAACAATTCATTTCTATTTTGGTTTAACTGCAGTTTAATTGACGTGTGTTTATAGAAGTGCGTGAACTTTATTGATATGTAAAAAGGGAAAAGTAAAAAAAATACTAACATAAAATCTTATTAAAAGTATATATTTTTGTTTTTTATTACTTATTTGGCCACTTAATATTTGACACGTGAAACGTTAAGTTCGCTTGCTGTAAACCTTCGTTCTCATGGTTCACAGCGCGGAAATTCAATGGCTCTTTTGTAAACTTCCTTGGCCCGACTTCCACCAAAACGGAGAATCTTTTGCGTTTGAATTTAAAAATAAATACACAAATGCAGGTATTTTTGTAATTTACGCAACGCATTATATCTGCGCGTTAGTGAAAACCGGGTCCAAGCATTTGGAATGCTGAGTGCGAGTATTTTCACTATGTGATCGAGTTACAAGTCAACTACAATATGTATGTCATCGAAGCAGCGCCATCTGGAGACAAGTTGGTTCCACAAGATTGACACTAAGTGGCATACAAATTAAAGTAGACTATAATACGATCTAATAGCAAACAAAACGAGAACCGGCACTGTCCACAGAAAAAATGCTAAACTTGTATACCTACAATAGAATTTGCACACATATATTTAATAAATTTAATAATAATAGAATTTGGTCATAAAGTAAAGCTAATATTATTATTTTGCTACCTAAATCAAGTTTTGTCTTATTTTTATCGAATCGCGGATAAGAGTTATTTAATTATTAATATTTTTTAATATGGAAACACTGTCTTCAAAAGGCAGACTTAATATTTTAAAAATGTCTAACGTGGCCGCATAAACCATAATTCTTTTGCTTTTAAAAAAGTGAAATGTCAACAAGTCAAGTCAGTCAACCGACATTTGACAGCTAGCGGCTGTACAACTGTCATTTGTTGACAGATATTGCCAGATTATTAATTGCAGATAAAAAATTAAAAAGTATACTCTCAGTTGTACAACTTAAGCATAAAACGCCGGGTCGCCTTTGGAACCGCGGGCCGTACAGCGTGCTTGTTGCAGTTTGCCGAACATTGGCTGCGAGTACAACTTGTTAACATTGCATACAAGTTTAGCATTTTTTCTATGGAAAGTGCCGGTTCTACACTCTATATGCTGCATTATATATAAACTAGATGCACAATCAACGCACTCAAACGTCCGCACAAAAAGACAACCTAGCGAGATGTTTAGGTACGCATTTCGTTATGTAGTGTACGAGCTAAGTCTCAACACCACGAAGTATTCCTTAAAAAATTGCTATTCTGACAAAACAGAAAATATATATATATATGTCACCGTAAAATTGTAAACATGGTTAGATTATAATCAATCTAGGTAGATTATGCTCTGACGAAATATTGTGATCGTAACATTATGCTTACAATATAACGCATAATTTTTCGATAGTTTATAATTTATCAGAGTGAAACCGTTGGATCACAATCTCTCATTCTGATTAGTCGGTCTTGCAGTAGGCCATTATTAGTCCATAAAGCTAGGAATCGAACACAGGTGTCAGCAAAACAAATGAATGCACTTCAATAATTAATTGACTACTCTTGTAGGTCACGTGATAGGTGAGAAATTTAAGACAATCGCGAAGCGCAGCGTAGCTCTATGGACAGACCGCAAGACCGACCAATTAGGGACATCCTTTTACCAGTTGATAATGTTACGAATGAGAGATTGAAATCAAACGGTTTCACTCTGATACATTATAATCTATCGAAAAGTAATGCGTTATATTATTGTAACAGTAAGTTACGGTTCACAATATTTCGACAGTTTACAATATTGCGAGATAGATTAAAATCTAAGGGTGCGTCCACATGCGGCGAATGCGCAGCACGCGCGCCGCTTGCGAGCCGTGCGCGCGCACTTTATGCTCACGCACCGCACCCACTTCCTCCCGCCCGCGCCTCAAGCCCCGCACCAACACCAACTCACTCGGCGAGCGAAAATTAAATAAAATAGCTGCCGATGCAGCAATTACATCAACAATAGTCGTGTAGTCCATCTTCTTGGAAAGCAAACGTACAACTGAGGCTCCAGTATGAAAGCAAAGGGAACGGCAAGCGCGCGAACCGAACACGCGCAGATCGCGCGCAGCTCGCAAGCGGCTCACAAGCGACGCGCGAGCTGCGCATTCGCCAGATGTGGACGCACCCTAACAGTACTTACAATGTTACGCTGACATATACGTCAAATGTGTATGTCAAAGCTGCCACTATTCCGCTACGATTAAGTATGGGATTGTGTATCTTGTTTTTATATGTGATCGAGGGGTATAATATATTTAGTTCCGACGTTAACATCTTGTCCTGAAAAGGGTACTAACCGTTGGTGAGGCCGGCGCGGCCGCGCGCGTCCGAGTAGGTCTGGCGGCGCGGCGGCAGCGCGGCCGACCCGTCGCCGGGCAGGATGATGTGGTCGCGCTCGTTCTCAGTCTCTTTCGCACAGTTCCTCATCGCGCTGGAATGCACGCGAACGGTTATACGTAGAGTCCGACCGAAACAGGTTTTTCAGCCGAAACCGAAATTTCGGTCGGTCCTTACTTATAGGTTTTTGAATCGACGAGGGAACCCGTATAGAACGCAAACTCGTGGCCCAAAAGCAAAGGCGGCACATGTTATGCCATCTCGCTTCACTCTTCTTATTCTAAACACTTATTCCATGACGTTTATTATGGTCTAAATGGGTAAGGCCGAGAATAAGTGTACTTTCTGTAAAAATATTTTGTCTCTCAACTACACTGATTTATTTAGTGATTCGTCATTCTCTATAAAAAAGAAAATAAACATTTGAAGTGCACTCTTTAATTTTCGTTTAACAAAACTAGAACAAAAAAATACACAAGCTAATTTTTAATAAAATAGTTTTTAAGTTATTTAATTTGAGATTTCATACTGAGGCACTGTCTCCTTGTCGACTCCCAGTGTTTCTTTATAATTTTTTGAAAATACTCATATTTGTTCTTTATTCCCTGGTATATTACGCATTACAAAGATATAAAAAATTAATAAGTGTGGTCACAATTTGTGTTTACCTACTGATCATATTTCGTTTTAAAGTAAGCTTTTGTCGTTACTCAATCGGTTGTGTTACCGATAGTAGTGTTTATTAATTTTCGTAGTTTCTTAGCTGCTAGAGCTGTACTCCTGTCAAAATTAAAACAATAACATTGAACATCGGCCATGCGGCAAAAATTACGAGTTCGTGTTGTTCGTGAACTGCAGAGTAAATTTTTATTTTCTGACTATAAAACAGCTATTTTGGTCAAGATAAGTGTATATTTTTTTGACTCGTGTTAATATCAATAACTGTAAGTGCTAATGAAGTGAATATTAACCTAATACTTGTGTTTAGACTAAAAGTAACAGTTAGAGGTTATTTAATTAAAAATTGTAGGTAACACAACCAACATATTTTCGATTGTGTTACTAACTACCGTTACACAATGGAACAATTCGTACTATAATATACTAACAATTCGGTATTACCTTTTGTCTGTTGTGTAACCTTCAGCAAAGTGTGTTACCCATTTCGGTTGTGTTATGGTACAATCATAGTCGGCCTTACCCAAATATATTTTTCATTAGCAAAAAAATACTTTTATTAAAATAACCAACAATCCTGCTCGAAGGACCAAGATTTGGTGGATAGATTCTGGTTATTTTAACAGAACTATACAAAAAACTTTTACATGATTATGGATAGGCACATAAGACATTTACTTAACAAATAAAAATCTGTATTTGTAAGTCTTCTTATACCTAAACAGAATCAAACAATTTATTTTATTGTCGTTAGTAGTTAAATAGTTTTTACAAATCTTATTCTTTAGAAAATGTGTGATCTTACAATATTCATAAAATATCACAATAAACTCAATCAGATACTCACAGGTAGATGGTGGAATGCATGCTCTGCGCGATGTTGGAGTCGTCGGAGTGCATCCACAGCTCGCCGGCGCCTGTCGACGTTTGCCGCCCCACCTCCATGTAGAAGAAACACTCGGAGTCGCCACATCTGCACAAAACACCAGCACACATAATGACCACTGTTAGACGGAAATCCCATTCACAATCACTTATTGCACAAAATATATGGGTCGACGTGCTGCTGCGAGAGGGAGACCTCTAGAGGCCCCACTAGATAAGATAAGATAGACGGAAATCAGACAGCCGCCGTGTCACAGCGGTGACACTCCGTGTACGTGTGAGCTCGAGCGCTAGTGACCTTGAGCGGAACGTGTCCTCGGAACGCCTCAGTCGAGGCGGCCTCCAACCGCCCGCCCACACCCCGCGCGCCGCGCACGGCCCCCGCACAGCTCCAGACACCCACACTAGTCTTGTGCCTGCTCGGTCATCTCAAAGATCGCTCCGTACTAGTACATTAAAGGCAATGTACTAGTTCACTCTAATAGTACTATTAGTTCATTTAGTACACTGATTTATTTGATGATAAATATTCAGTCACGGATGTACTATGAGAGTTTATTAAGTTATTAAATAGTTTTATTGCGTAAATATACCACAAATTACTTAAGACTAAATAATTACATAGGTAAAAAAGGTAAATTGGTGTCATATACAACAAAGCATAATAAAAAATAATAAAAATTTGATTTCCCTTCATACTTGGCAGGCTTACGTACGTAGGACTGTCTTTTCAAAGAATGAATCGTAATATTATGCTAACCGCACCTACGACATTATTATTTTTTAAATTGTGCAAACACCACATTCTCACTAAAGATGCTCCCTTGTAATGTAAACGCTCTCGGCTCTACCGTTCCGATTCCGATGCACACCATCGAGACCTCGGACCAAATCGAGACCGAGAGAGCCGAGACTGCCAAACGGAACATCTCGTTCCTGTCCGACTGAGTGTACTAAATGAACGAAGACCGAATAAGCACGCGGAATAGTTCGTTCTAGTTCAGTGCTAGGAAGCAATTCTTTTAGTTCTTTAGTACATGTACTACACAAGCCTAACCCACACATAGCCGCGAGCGATTTTACGAGCACACATGCTTAAGTGTCGCTTCTTTTCACGGTAGTGTATATATTCTCTGGCCGGGTCGCGTACCGGCTAATTAAAATAATACTACCACCCCCTCTCTTCCCTTGGGTGGGTGTCGTAAGGTAAGAGGCGACTAACGGACCAAAAACTGCACATACTTCCAACAGCATAGAGCGCCGATGGGCTCAGAAGGCACTAGAGGAAGGACGCCTTGTCAATCAGGAAGACCTTAATTATCACGTACTATTGAGTACGTGCTGATAGTGTAATTCACTATATCACACCACCTGTCACGCTGAACACATGTGCAGCTGTAGCTTGGTGAAACGTGGACTGTGGCAGTGGACTGCTTTTGCGGTGCTCATTGCCTGGTCTGTGACTAACACTAAATAGTCGTGAATATACACCGAGACATTCTAGTGGTTGTTTCCCCGCGGCAGAACGATTTACATTTAGTAGTACTATCGAGTCATGCAAGTTATTTTTGACAAAAATGACAAAAAAATTTCGACCTCCCATACTAATGTCGTCAGCTGATCAGACCGTTTTGTGACCGCGTTCCGTTGTAGTCAAGGAAGTTTGCGGTAGATCAGTTTTCGGCGATATTCAATTGCGCTCCATTTCGACCGCGCGTACACACGGCGTCAGATCAACCTACCGTTACCCAACGCTGTCAAAGGACATGTTTTTTTTACTATGGGGCTTGGTACTAAATTCCTATGTCTTTTAACTTGACGCCAATGTATAAATACTTGAAGAATACATTATTATCAACATATTTATGACCGTATTCTTAATTTGAAGACCTCCTTTTTTATATAAATTAAAAACCAACATTGATTTCTATTCGAAAATGGTAACATTATGGTAGGATTGTGACACTATAACTTATCAAAAATGAAAAAGTGACGCTTGTCTGACGTTTTATATGTCAATACGCATCGTAGACAGATGCCAGACTGTCAGCCGCCAGACGATTCCCGGCCGCGCTTTCATTGTGTGCATTGAGCTTTATAAAGCTCAATGGTTGTGTGTATCGTTGCTAAATACTTTAATTACGGAAAAGATAACTGTGATAACGATATTGTTTCTACATTACCATAGACCTCATAGACTTACCTACTTAATAACCCTGCGTTCGTTAACATTAAAAAAAACCGGAACTTTCGTTCAGAAACATACAAAATTTATCAAAATACAGTATTCTTTAAACGGAGGTAATTAAAAATTAATATAATTTTTCTTTTATTTTAGTACCAAAAAAAATGTCCTTTCTACAATCAATTTTAAACTTTACTGTTTGGTTTTAAATATCAATATTCATTAGAGAAATTTTACAGTTTAGTGTAGGTTGATCCGACGCCGTGTGTACATATAGTACATAGTATGCAAGCGCATACCGCACTAAAAGTGGTCGACCGGAAACTTCCTCGACTGTACCCCTGTACTAGTTGCCGGGGTTTTGACACTTCAGTTATCGCGCTTTAGGTGGTGGCTGTAAAAACAGTATTCCAATTAAAAGTAATCGTTATTGGAAAGTATTCAGTTTATTCCTATTATTACCATAAAGGTAAACCATAAATATATACAACTTGTAACAAAAATAACATACTATCCTTAAAATAGTATGTTTATAATCGGCTACTGGGTCGATTCCCGTAATTAAAAATATAGGTAATATTTTGTCCTAAATATAATTGAACTTATTACAATTACAATCACTCTTTCGATCAACAGTCGAAACAAACGAAAATAAAACTTAAAACAAGGCAACAAGGCTTTTTAAAATGCATTACTCCACAAAATCAGTCAATCAACAAAATAAACTAATAATAATGAGTTCTATTCCTATCATTTTAAAGTTCTTTTGCATGAAATCGACATACACGAATGCACACAGTAACAAAATACACTCGTGCCAATAAACCATCAAATTGTCTCACTTTCTTCCGCAAGTTCAAAAACGATGTGAAAGAGCGAGATGTAATTACATCCCGCCGCACCCCGACAGCTGACGAGCCACCCCGAGAGACCGGCCGGCGACAGGCCGGAACCGGAACAAACATTAGTCAATTAGTCATGCGCCGGCGTTTTTTGGCGATGGTTCTTTCGTACGTACGTTAACGCAAATTAATAACTTCTTTCTTTCGCGATGTCTTACTACGAGTATATACTCCCATATTTTGTTAGATGTTTGATGTTAGGTGTTAGAAAACACAAAACAGTGTCGCAGGACACCCGGCTTTATTGTTATAATAACATTCAATACATCGTAACGGTAAGATCCATGGCAATGTGACACTAGCGTGCAGAACGTTCAACAATAGGTACGGTACTAGAGTATCTCGCAGGACTATGATAGCCGCTACTCAGTGGTTCCGAGACCACGGATCCTCACAGCCATTGACAGGGTTTTTGCAGGGGTGCCAATGTAGATACTCGATTCTTCTGAGTATGGTGACCGCTGGATCGGTCGCGGCGGACTTGTCCCGTGGTCTCATCGGTCACCTGATTTGACGCCTCTTGACTTTTTTTGTGGGATGTATCAAGTCATTAGTTTATTTTCTTGAGACAAAAGTGCTAGTGAACGCCTTTGAAATCGTGAAAAGTGACACTGAAGTGTTAGGCACGCGAGCGCAACAATTACTTAAACGGACCATCATAAAGTGCATTGAACAAGTAGGTACGTTGTTGGAAACTTTGAAAACGTTCAGGAGAACGACACGCAGGCGTACGAGTGTTAACTAACCAGTAAGTTGCTATTTGACCCTTCATTACATTTGTTTAAAGGCGCTGTCTGTGTTCAAGTTTGTTGTAATAGATAGATAGATAATACTTTTATTGCAACAGTTATATACATTATATTAGGTACACGGTTTGTAATTATCAAGATAATTACGCTTCTTGATAATTATCGGAAAATTATCAACAGTGTAGCAAATTATTTTTCGTTTTATTATATTGTTTCGTAGGAAATTCATTTGTTAGATTTAACAGATTTAACACAATAAAATATATTTAACATAACAAAACAATGACACTCGATTTTTGTCATCTTTGCATAATCCAAAGGCTACCTCACAAGAAAATATTGATAAAGTGGAAAAACTTATATTGGAAGACGGCCGAGTGAAGGTAAAATCTATAGCTCAAGTAACCAATCTCTCTATTGGTACCGTACATGACATTATACATGACCATCTTAATATGTCAAAAGTAAGTGCAAGATGGGTTCCGCGAATGCTGACGCTTCTTCAAAAGGATATGCGTGTGGCTTGCTGTTCAGATTTTATCGACCTGTGTGGTGAAAATCCCGATGAGGTGCTGCAAAAAATAGTTACTGGAGATGAAACCTGGGTTCATCATTATGACCCAGAGAGCAAACAGGAGTCCATGCAGGGGCACATTAAGGGTTCAGCTCATCCCAAGAAGTTCAAGGTAATCCCGTCAGCTGGCAAGGTCATGGCCACAATATTTAGGGATTGTGAAGGAGTTTTGCTTATCGATTATAAAGAAAAAGGTGTAAATATCACAGGGCAGTACTACGCTAACGTTATACGTCAATTAAGAGATGCGATCAAAGAAAAGAGGCGAGGAAAGTTAACCAAAGGTGTTCTGCTTCTGCATGACAATGCCCCTGTCCATACTGCTCATATTGCCAAGGCAGCTATTGTTGAATGTGGGTTTGAAACTGTTACTCATCCACCCTATAGTCCGGACTTAGCCCCAAGCGACTTCTTTTTGTTCCCCAATCTTAAAAAGGATCTGCGTGGAAATAAATTTTCTGACGATGAAGCGTTGAAGACGGCCGTGGAGGAGCATTTTTACACCAAAGATAAAAAATATTTTTATGAGGGATTAAAAAAAATAATTGATCGATCTTATAAGTGTATGAACATAGGGGGGGAGTATATTGAAAAATAAAAATATCAAACTTTTCGTACTTGTTTGTTTTTATCCACATACCGAGAATATTTTGAACGCCCCTCGTACATACATAGTGTGCAATGTAATATATACATATACAATACTTATACATAATAGTCTCCGGTATGGAGTAGCGGAAATAGCAGCTTTGCAGCGGGATAAGGTTAAAAGGAGAGGTAGAAGTTTTTCAGGAGCCCTTTAAAAGTGTTCACAGACTGCGCACGCCTGATCGCGGCTGGAAGCGAATTCCAGAGGCGAACATCCCCTCTCCTTACTTCACTAAGTTTATTTGTACTGGCACCTCGAGACCAACCGTTAGGTTATGCAAGAAGTGCCAGACGTCCCTGCGCCAGTAGAACACTCGCGCAGGAGACCACCAACGTTAGGTCTTGACGCCAAATTAGTGCCCGCCGCAGCGCGCTCTTCATTCGGTACTCATAAGGCCCTTCTTACACGACGCTACTCAAAATAAACTAGTTACAAACTCTAATCACCAATGAGTATCCGAAATGTTACAGCACTAGTATTTCAATGACAGTTCGTACACGACGCAACCAATCACAAACTGGTTTGTAACGCGTTAGTAACAAATCACTCGCGACTAGTCATGCTAGTCGCGCGCTACTGGTTTCAACTGAAGACTGGAAACTGTGCTGCGGTAAAATGAATGACCAATTATTAAAAATATACAATTTGTCCACAAAGTGGAAAATTATCATAATTACGTATCGCACGATAATTCGTTGACTTTCCACGATATTTTTGTTCAGTTCTACGATAATTTTGTGAATCCTGATCTTGTATCCAATATTTTCCGTTTTTTTTTGTCATTTGTCAATGTTATGGCACTTATCTTCGTCGTCCCGTCGGCCCTACTGTTTTAATAGGTCAAGGATCATAAGACCGCCAGCGGTCGCGAAACAAGTGATTTTTAATTGTGTCTGGTTTTACGATCCTCAAGGAGTTAAAATCTGTCTTTTAGTAATTATGCTACAAATATGAGGCAATCTGGCGACGAGATAATTTTAACCTACGAATCTGGCAACACTGATTAAGCTATATTGAACAGATTTTATTTTATAAAGTAAATAGAGTACATATGTTGTGTTTTAGGGATTCTCTCCTAAGCACATACACACTCCCGCATAATACTATTTTTCTTTTGAATCGCAGGAGATACTAGATTGAGATAAGAATCTTTAGACATTCTATAGAACTGCAAAACTTTGTAATCGTCTTCACGCAGTTCGTATGCTGCAACTGCAACTGACAATCTACAGTTGATATTAATATCGATATAGGGGTGGGTGTACCCAAAATCTTCTTTTGTTTCTACGTTGTCGTCGGTAGTAGCAGAGAATATTATCGATATAGGGGTGGGTGTACCCAAAATCTTTTTTGTTTCTCCGTCGTCGACGTCGGTAGTAGTAGAGAAGTAAAAACTCTTCATCACTCGAATCGCTAGTCATTTCAATTATTTCCGAAACAACACAATACGACAACACGACGTTGGTCGCGTAGGTTTATCAACTAAATTTGGTAGTGCCGTGTACGAATCTTCGTCACTAACTAGTTAGTAACTACAATTACTAACTGGTTCCGTCAGTTTTGAGTAGCGTCGTGTAAGACGGCACTAAGACTAGTGTCTCAGGAGAGTATCCCCGTGAACACGTGTAGTTCACTGCCTATATTGTCCAGATAGGTAACCGGAGCTGTCAAGCTCGCTCATTTCTCGTTGCACGAAGGGCACAACTCGCAGTTGCCACTGCTAGGGTCGTCGACTCTAAAGTCGACTCCCAAGTGTCCTTGGTAGCGGAGTAGTAAACACACTCACTTCTCGGAACCCATCCGGGCGCCTAGCCAGTTCCCACTTCCTACGCGGCTGGCTGGACCGGAGACTACGGCATCTAGGAGGCCGCCTCTACTAGTTATCCAGACTAGTACCGGAGATGTCAACACCAATGTCCAATGAAAACCACCGGACAAAGCTACCAACTATAAGGGAAACTCACGTTCCCCGCTTTTCGCTTCTGGCCCCTCAGAGACCGCTACTAGGCCCCGCTCGCTGTGCACGAGTTTGGAAGTCCTGGCACACAATACCAGGACAAACGAACATTCCCAAGCTCTACAGCTAACCACACGCCACTACGAGTCCAACCCATGTCCGGATCCCGCCGGAGGCGCCTGGTTAAAGGCACGACCAGCGGGGGGCTTGAACCGGAACCCCGTAGTACCTCTGAAAACCCAACCGGACCCGTAGTTCCAGTTGCGATACCCTATCTATTGAGGTCGGTAGATAGGGACTCCAGAGGCGAACAGCTTGAACAGTATATGAACAGTCATAAAAGGTGGTGCCGTGCAGAGGGGTTTTAAGGCTCAGGTTTTCCGAAGAACGCAATGTGCGCGAATGGGATGAATGGAGGAAGTCAAAACGTTCTTTAAGGGGATCCTGCGCGAAATTGTGAAAATTTACGTATTTTTAAGTTACTTGTACTATGCGCTGAATTAGTTAAATACATTAAGGGTGGATTCGACCAAACTGGAATAAGACTTACTCAGAGATTAGTCGATACAAATTCGGCGTTTAATCTAGGTATAAGACCTCATTCCAGTTTGGTCGAATCCACCCTAAAAGAATTTACGTAAGTTAGCCTGATCATTGCACAAGGTCGTGGTCTTGTTGAAATTTGAAACAAATTCTTTAAACAATAACAAACAATACATAAATCTAATGACTCCTAAAAACATTTCGACGACTTTCTTAATTTTACGCATGAAACAATAATTCTTACATGAAAATATTTGTATTGATATTCCGCAGGTCACCCCCATCTTAAATTAAAAAATTAATTTTTAACACAAGCGCGTGATGGTTTTGTACATTTCGCAGAATAAAAACATTGCTCTAATCAAATTACTAGGTCTGAAACTTCAAAGCAGAATTGTTCTAATTTTAAATATCAATATGATTGATTTTTCTTTGAAGTTCATTATGAGACTTATGTCAGTTTTTGCGATTGCGCGGCTCCGCGCGGCACCCTCTTAAGGTAGCAAGCATAGGTAGGATTAAACGTGGTGGTGGTGGTGGTAAAAAGGTGTTGTAAAGAAGGGCGAGGATCTGAGTATTCCGGCGAAGACGAATAGGAAGCCACTTGAGTTTAGCGCTAATCAGCTCTAACATTAGCTGTGAAAATTATGCAATAATGATGGTAACCTTACTATTATTCTGCTATGATATTTCTATTGACATTTTATTAGGTACCATATTAAACTGCATTACTTACACTTACACCTCCTTATAGATTACTCACAGTCGACAGTCGAAAGTATAAAAAGTACCTACCTATGAAAAGAATCGTTATTTATTTACTAGATGTAAACATGAGGAGCTCGATGGTGCAGCGGCTAGCACGTTTGGCTTGCGATCTTGCCCGCTAAGCAAGTTACGCAATGCCGGTTCGCCTGATGGGTGACCAATTAAAAAAAAACATCTCGATCTCCTCCGTGCTTCGGAAGGCACGTTAAGCCGTTGGTCCCGGTTGTTGTCGTAAGATGGCAGTCGTTAAAACCCACCAACCCGCAATGGGCCAGCTTGGTGGGTTATGGCACAATATCCCCACGTGCTATAGTTCAAGTGGGAGGCCTGCGCCCAGCAGTAGGACGTTTATAGGCTGATGATGAAGATGTAAACAAGTCAGGCCTTTGCTCAGCAGTAGGGCAGTATGGGCTATTACATAAAAGTAAACTGTTAAATACGATTCGTATTTCGTGTAGCCGTGTAGGTATGTACCTACCAAGTCGGCAACTTTGTCGGCTCTTTTCGGTGCTATGCGGCGTGTGTCTTAGTGTGCGTAGGTAGGTAGGCTAAAGTTCTAATATGCCCATACTGTTTGCTACCGATGAGGATAACTAATATTATTATGTTGAATAAACCTTACTTAATTCAATAAAAGTAAAATCATTTAGCTTGTTTTATAATTAAAACAAAATATTCTAATTGGAGTGTCTGAGGATAATCGTTAATTCTGTTAAGTACATGTTGTATAGACTACAGCATACCATAAATCATCCTCCGACGATTCATCGATGTTTAGTGGAAAAACGCCGACATTTTTACAATGTTCTCTAAAACATCGACACATCGATGATGTATGAGAATAATATCGAAACGAGAATGTCGCTGTAAAAACCATCTTACTAGCATTGTTGTATTCCGACAATTAGAGGCAAGACAGCCAGTTCTTAATGCGCTTCTTATACAAATTGCGCGCTCTATCTTTGGTGCTATGGTGAGAGATGGGAGGTTTTTAGGTATGTTTACCCGGTGTAAAAAATAAATATAACGAAAAGCACGCCAAAGCAAAGTGAAAGAGTTATTACTTTATATTTTTTATTGTTTTGAAATTGTTATTGTGGTTGTTCAATAATAAATAAATTATTAAAAGTAACTTTTAATGAAAGCATTCCGTAATGGTCAATTGTTTTATATTGTATTGCCCAAATACCATTACTATATTATTAATTCGATTCGTTTCCCTTTTAACCAAATGCTTTTAGATACAAAATATATTTTTTTACCTTGGAAACAAAGATTGTGCTTTGTTTGTGTGCGTAATTTATATTTAATACAAGGAAACTTATAGATTTTATATGAATGGAATTCCCGGTGAATTATTCGCAAAATGTCAATTAAAGTCAACTAATTGATATGTGGAAAATATACCTATTAATTAGTTGACTATAATTAATATTGAACCTAAAGAACTGGAAATTCTGAAAACTTGATAAATTGCGAATTTGACATTTTGCGAATAAACCTTCCCGGTTATTATTACAATTAATTAACCTATAGTTATGGAAAAGCGGTCTACGCCTTATCTATCAGTAATGAAGTAATTAAACGCGAGTTAATCCGTAAAAAGTGTTGTATTTCAATTAGAAAACAATACCTACTTTTTAAGCTACTTTTCGATTGCTCTTCTATATTATGCACATATCGGTGACACTTCGTGTACGCGAGAGCTCGAGCGCCGGTAACGTTGAGCGGAACGTATAAACGCTAGGGTTGATACCTAAATAGAATTTAGACTTGTGCAAAGAAGACGTACGTGTTACATAGTATGTTACGTAATATAAACCTGTGCAAGGACTATTAAGTTATAGGAAAATGAAAGATTGGTCGTACCTACGGATGACAGGTAGGTACAGACGGATAATAAGAATAAGAATAATAAGAAATTTTATTCAATTCAATTTAATTCAGTTCAAATAACACACTACCTACCTATACTTCTTACGATTTTAAATTATATTCTCGTAATAGTATTAGCAGTTACTCCATTAAGTAAGTACCTACCAACCTAGTTAGGTACTTACTTGTAAATTGTAATAATATAGGTAGTAGGTACTTAATAATTGTAGGTGACTAGTAGAATTGATATTATATTACGTAACTAAGTAAAGGTACCTACGTGCGTAGACATACAGACGCGGGGGACTTTGTTTTATAATAAGTAGGTAGGTAGTGATGAATGATTTAGTGATAATAGAGCACCTACCTACTTCAAACGTTAAAAGTGATTTAGGTAAGTATATACTACGTGTAATACGGAAAGCAGGTAATAGAATATTATTATAAAGTAGGCATTTTATTTTCTGGATTGCTAGGCAATGAGAAGAGACTTTTATCAGTTTGTTTTTGGTTATTAACACAGCCGTATCAAGAATGAAAGCCGGGCATGATTACTCGTGCGTGTACTCGTAGGTCAGTCCGTGGCGTGCGTGCGGTGCGCAATACTTTATTCTACTATGGCAATACAGAGTCACAGACGTTTGCTCGCTCGACTCAGCCCTCGGCCGAGGGCAGTCACCAGACGGCCCGCCCGCCGATCCAGACACCCCCACACATGCCGCGAGCGATTTTACAAGCACACATGCTTAAGTGTCGCTTCTTTTCACGGTAGTGTATATTTCCTGTGTTATAGGACCTCATTACAGCTCTAGAATAAGAACATCTTATGATTGCATGGTGGGTCCTATAGTTTAAGAGTTTTCCTATTCCCAGAAAGTGCTAAGAAGTAAAAATTTAATATACTATACTATACTACTATAATAAAAACGTTTATTTTATAGGTGGGTCCTTGGGGGGAACCTTTGTCAAGTAATGGACCTCTTTCGGCTGATTATGATGATGAATATTAAACTATAATACGTTAAAAATTTTGGTGATTTTTACGTCACCTTCCAATTGCAATCAGTAAAAAAAACGTTCCAATTCACCTTCTAATATTCTTCAAGGAGTACTCGATCTTTTCAGGGATGCCGAGGTCGCTGATGACGTTGTTCTGGCTCTTGATCTTGACCAGGCTGAGCGTCTTGTCCGTCAAGCACAGGTTGTACAGACCCTGGATGTTCTTCGAGGAACCGAGCCCTTTCTTCTGCACGTTCACTTGCCATACGTGTTCTGAAAACCAAACGATTGTCAGTTAAAACTCTGCCATTTTTAAGCTAGGATGTTTAATATTGCTAATTCTTATCATTATCAAAAAATCAAAGACAGATGTTTTTTTTAACATTATACAATTTTAAAATAAAATTAGGTTGGGACAGTCTGTAAAATATAGAAAATACATTATAATATACAAGCGAGCATTTTTTGAAACTGAGGAAACACTGTTATTTTGACCATGGCACAGCCATAATCTGTTCCCGGCCTTGCCTTCCCGGCATGGCCTTTATCCGGTATTACCCTAAAGTAAAATGTAACCTCCTCTTTTTATTGTTCTGATAGGAATAGGCTGCAGTAGCTGCGAAAGACATTCCCATAGATACCATTGCAAAAACTAGAATAAGCAGTTAGCCACGGTTTATCAGTCAGTAAACAAAAGACAGTACATGTGCTGACAAATAAAAGTTATGCGTTTAAGCAAGTTCGTTCCGTCCGATTTCATCGACATCCATGCACGCACTGACTGACGGTTGTTTAAAACATCCTTTTAAGAGAACCATAACAGATGTTCTTTTATTGTTCTTCATAGTCGCGTCGTTGTCGATCATACAATGCCTTGGACATCCAACAATGTTGTAATCAGGGGGATTGTAATCAAATTACCGATTGCGATCCAATTAAGATCGATCCATACTCTCCTTCGCTATAATCTCAAGCGTAGGATTGCAACGGAATGCGCGAGACGGGAGCGAAACACAATGAGTAAAGGTCTAAAACGCAATGTTTAGCATGCATACATTTTTTTTATTATTAATATCCTACTATCCTACTAATATTATAAACGCGAAAGTTTGTAAGTATGGATGGATGTTTGTTACTCTTTCACGTAAAAACTACTGAATGGATTTGGATGAAATTCGGTAACACAATAGTTTATAACCTGGATTAACACATAGGATACTTTTTATCCCGATATTCCTACGGGAACGGGAACCACGCGGGTGAAACCGCGAGCGGCCGCTAGTGTTAAATATTGCTGCTTTCTACAAGGCAATGCAAATGGGACAGTATGGAAAGTATGGACTGGACAGTATTGTAATAAAAATGTATGTTTGTCCTCAATGCGTTCTGAAACAATTGGTTAGATTGTGATAAAACTTTAGTAGGGTATATGGGGCCGCCCGCGAGGGTTCCTGACCCAAAAAACGTGGCATTGCAATGCATGCCGGGCACAGCTAGTAAGTTCATAATTTATTATGTCGTCAGTTACGTACAAAGCTAACAAACATGTTTGCTTTTTTGTTTGTAGTTCCTTAGCACAAATTGCCCTATCTTGCCTTGTTATAGGGCCTTCTTCATACCTATTTGGATTGGTCACCCTGTAGTTGTTTACATACAAGAGAAATAAATCTATTATTGGAGATTCATAAACATCAGCCCATAAACCACCCACTGGTTCAGTCTTTCCGCAAAGATCACATGATATTGGATTGCCGATCGTGGGTTGAATGTTTGTGGTTAAGACTGCTCCCACAAAACCCCGTCAAACCCCGTCGAGTGGCGTGCGTCTAGGGTTACTACCATTTAGGAATTTGAAAAGACCTGACAAAAAGCCTGACATTTCGTCCGGACTTTTTACTCACAAAATGGAAACCTTAGATGGTTTTATTCATCTAAGATGGAAACATTACTCACTTTTTATAGTATTTTGTTTTTAGATAAATGAGAAGTTAATAAAGATTTATGACTTATTTGATATCTAGGGATGGGCCGAAATTCATTTCACATTCGGTTTAACCGAATTTCGGCATTCGGCCGACATTTCGGTACAAGAAAATATTGAAATAACACTTGATCTTTTCTTACACTCATTGTATTTGCGACAAGAAAATATATCTATTACTTTACCTCGTCAATTCACTTAAAATAACATAAATAATAATGTAAACAATAACGTAATTGTCACGTGGATAACGTATTGCTAATGACCGGTCGGTCGCGACGGGAGACGAGGAGATTTGTCGCGGGTTGCGGCTGGGTTGCGGGCGGGATGCAATGCTAAGAATTGAAGGTAGCGTGTAAACTAGTTAGAGCGTGTTGTACTTAGTTGTAATAGAGAAAGCGCTGTGAAAAGAACCGAACTTCGGCCGAATTTTGATTTTTTACCGAATGTTCGGCCGAAGTTAGTATTCGGTTCAAACCACATTCGGCCCATCTCTATATTACTTAATATGTGGTTTTGTAACTCTTATTCCAAAATTCGGATAAATTAAAGAGCCGGACAAAGTCCGGACTAGAGTCTAAAAGTCTGGACATGTCCGGACGGATGGAAACTCTACGTGCGCCCTAAATCAAAGAGCATTGGACATTTTGACAAAGATGATGCACTTTTTCTAATACAACATTAACGAGTCAAAGTTACGATGTATCGGACGAGTTCGTTCATTACAGTATAAACCGACTATGGGGTTCAAAACCTTTTTCACATTAGGCAAGTAACGAGTGCTTTGTTACGCAGGTTTGTTATTTTTATTTAAAAATTTGTTTCAATTAATTGCTTAATTAAAACGTAGTAGATAAGCAATGTACTACTTAACTAAATTACTTAGCTTAGAGAAGGCTTTTATGGTTAGAACTGTGACCGGAAACAGAGTAAAGTACAGCCGGTCTATTTTTAAGACCATTCGACTACCTACAGTCATCTTATCTAAGACCGTCACCGTGTCGGTCGCTCGCAATCACATTTAATTTTAGTGGTTGTGTTCCGATCCGACAATTAAGTTAAGGGGGTGCCGCGCGATCGCAAAAACTGACATAAATATCTTAATGAACTTCAAAGCAAAATCAATCAATCAAATTATAAATATTGATATTTATAATTAAAACAATTCTGCTTTGAAGTTTTAGAGTAATTTAATTAGAACAATGTTTTTATGCTGCGAAATGTGCAAAACCATCTCGTGCTTGTGTTAAAAAATAAAATTTACTTTTTTAAGAATGTGTGCCCTGTGGAATATCAATACAAATATTTTCATGTAACAATTATTGATGATGATGATAAATGATCAGGCTAACTTACGTTAATTCTTTTAATGTATTTAACTAATTCAGCGCATAGTACAAGTGACTTTAAAAAAAAACGTAAATTTTCACAATTTCGTGCAGGACCCTCTTAAGATAGGCAGCTGCTTTGTATTAAAAATTCTGGCATTATCTGCCATTTTGCCACCTATCATCAAAGGAAGTAAGTGCTAAGCTTCATCATTCGCTTGCCCTGTTACCATGTTATTTGGAGTCGACGCAGTGTGGCTTCCTATAAATTGAAAAAATAAATAGCTCCGTTATAGGGCAGAGGCCTTCTCTTTTGTTAGGATCTAACGTTATACTCATAGAGATGGGCGTTAAAAGCAAAAGCACTTAAAAAGTATACTTTTAGACAAAAGTAATAAGCATGCTTTTAGGTTTACACTTATTATGCTTTTCACTTATAAAAGTGTACGTCCCGCCATCTATGAGGTCTCTATAAAACTACATCAATACTTCCAGTATTTCAGATTTTTTTTGCGATAATCCACGATGATAAACTGCCGAATGTAATAATGAAAGAAAAATATAAATTCTTGCTTTTTATAGCTTTTTACTTACAAAAAGCTGGCTACGTTGTGTTTAAACGAAAAGCAGACAGACAACTTTACGTTTTTCGTTTAAACACAACGTAGCCAGCTTTTTGTAAGTAAAAAGCAAAAAAGCAAAACGCATTTTTAAAAGCATGATTTTTGAAAATCGTACAATGCTTATACGTTAAAATAAAATAAGCACTTTTTCCCAACTCTAAATTAGTATAATACTAATGCTGCTATACTACAGTATTATGTACCTACTAGGTAACACCTACTTTCTAATGCAAATATGACGAAGCAGTTAGAAATACCTAGTAACTTTAGATCGACAGTTCTAGGTTCTAGTGGTTTAACTGTGGTTTTACAATTGTATCGCAGACGCAGATAACACGCGAGGTTGAGAATTAAAATTAAAATAAAACAGAAGGAAGGAAAAACTGAATGAAACCCGTTACGGGGAATGTCCATTTCCTGTACAAAATTATAAATAAGGATATTCTCATTAATCTATTTTTATAAAACTATAAGTCGTGTTAGTTACACCACTTATAAGTATAACTCAAAAACGGCTGTACCGATTTTGATCTTTGATTTCTTGGATTCGTCTTCGTCCCGAATAGCAGAAAACGATTAAAATGTCATGTAAAACTTAAGTTGCTATGAACCGTCTTCACGTATTGTAGTCTTGTCTTTCCTACCAGCGTCTAATTTAATCCCGCGTAGGCGCGGTGGTGCGAGGCGGGAGTTGAGAAGCAGGTGGCCGGAGAAGCCGGCAGCAAGTAGAAGCTGCGGCGGTGAGCGAAAACCATCTGCGTAAGCTCACGTGGGACCACCGGAGCTCGCAGCGCCCGTAATGTTTTTTGTTTGTTGTATGTCACCGCTGACGCAGAAAGCTGGCTTAAAAAATCTGGACATAGACATTTGATCCAAGCAGGGATTGCCATACGCTATGATGATGCTGGCGTGCAAACACGGTGATGTTTTTTGAATTGCCAGTTGGTACGAGAAATAGCAGCTCTCCATTTTAATTTATGCCGCATGTTATCATATGTGGGGAAAAAAGGCAATTTGTGCAAAACAGTAAATTTTAATATCTATTAATGACCTATGTTATCGATAATGCAGCACAAATATACAGCACAACACTATTGAACATGATGAACCAAATTGGTAAAAATCAAGAATACTTCTAAATTATTGAATCGAATGGCCCGCAGTCTTGTTATTTTATGAAAATGATTATTTGATTCCTGTAATCTAATTTCGTTATAATAATGTATTGCAATGTAACGTTGTAGATACGCGTGTAAGTGGAATGTTGACAACAAATATTATAAATAAACGTCTTTAGAAAATGTTCAAAGTACAAATGTATTCTGATTACAACTCAACAATTTACGCAATCTAAACAGTACTTCATGAACACTCAATTAATTCAGGAGAATAATATTGACATTACAGGAAATTATTTCCATACAATTTTTATGTAACATAATAGTTTTGGCAGGTGCTAAAAAGTTTCACTATTGACTAATCTACTGTTGGACGTATTCCTAGACCGCAACGTGCATCCTTCTGTTTCTCCTGTGAGTCATATTGGCGCCCAACAATGTATAGTGCATAATATTATGTATGGCGAACCGCACAGGAAAACATGTTTACAAGTCTACGCAAAGATTCCATACCTACGCCGGCGTCGTAATTGCGCCTTCGTTAATGACTTGCAAATGCAAACCGGATTGACCTGACTCAACATCGGCAGTAGTATGCGACATGGTTCGGGACAAAACAAAAGCTATTTTAATTGTTTCTTGTGAAGGACTCATTTGCATATTGTTACTGGTAACTGGCTTAGATTAAAACAAAAAGGGAAGATATGGCATGCTCCTACTTGTAGTCATTCAAAATATAGTCCTACTCAACTACTTAAGCAAACACTCACACACGCACACCTATAAAGTGTAAATCAAGCGAGCGAGACAAAGCGGTAAGTTTCAACGTCAGCGCGAGGGAGTCAGCGAGTAGCGCGTTGACGTCTCGGTCGCTTCGCAACAGACGAGTACATACGACTGATTCCGACGCCACTGCGGAGAAGCGTCTTTCTCTTTTTCACACAGTAGAATATCCGCAATAGTGCGATGTAGCCTGTTCGCTCGGCAAATTGTGACTGAAGTGAAATTGTGCCTTTAGGCCTAATTTTGGCGGCTCACTCACGAGACGCTAATGCCGTATCTTCCCTTTTTGTTTTAATCTAAGGTAACTGGTCATGGTAAGTAAGTAGAGCAACAGACAATATTCGTGCTGATTCCCAACTAAACTAGAGAGCTTCTCGATTGTTTAATAAAAGTCTAATTGGATAAGTTTTCAACATCTCATGAGCACAATACGTGCGTGAACGGTTACTTTGTACAAACAAACGAGAACAACAATAGTAATTACGTAACAAATACTAAACAACTATCATTACTGTCGCACGTCACCTTCAGTAAAGTAGAATTCGCGGAATGATCATGAAAAAAAACAAAGCTACTTGCGCAATACCAGTCTTCAGATGGGTAAGCAAATATTTTAAACCACTCCATGTTGTTTACCCCTTTGTCTGTTACGAAGATTCTTATCCTGTTATTAAAACGTTGATTAAAGTTACACTTAGGATTAAATTGACGCTGTCTCTATCTGTCTTCTTTAACAAAAACGTGACAGCGTCACTTTAAACGGAGGTGTAACTTAAAGGTTACTAAAAAACAAATAAATTTCTATTGTCTGTTTTACGACAGCTGTAGTGCGATTCTCTAAGCGCAAACATCGTATAAGGGATGAAATATATTAGACCGGGGCGTGCCGTGTGCGTGGCCCGGACGGGGCACTGATTTGAGACGTTGCATACGTTTTGTATGAAACAGTTCACATTACACAGTGCATGATCCGTGTCCCGTCCGGGCCGGCCCGGTCTATTATAAATACGAAATGTATGTAACGTTTCAAATCACTGCCCCATCCGGGCCACGTTCACGGCACTAATATATAAGGTGACTGCTAGAAACCGTAAAAAACTTCTAGGGCTGGTCAGGTCAAGTGTTTTAAACATGACAAAAATGAAATTCATGTTTTTTTCATTTTTTATTAAATAATTCATTCTGTAAATTTTAATTAGATTGTCTTTGAGTATCTTATTTATTTTAAAGCAATAACATAAGAAAAATAAAATGAAAAGCAATTAAAAATAACGATTATTTACAACGCGCGGGCAACGAAGTTCAACGAACTGCCGGGAGGCCGTCGGTCAAAGAGATTTAAATAGTAATAGAGCGGCTATTGGACACTATTTCATACAAAAACTTTGAGCTGGTGCTCAAGTTACGCCATCTAACGTTGAAAAGCAAAACCTTATATCAAGAATAATAAGAAGTATACTATGAACAATTAGAATAAGTTTCACCTACCCCACGGTAGGTGTCGCCCTGCAGTAGGGATGTTCCGTTAAAAATTCGACGTACCTATCGATAAGTTTGATGAAGATTAACCAAAATCGGTATAATATACAACATTGGAACAAGCAAGTGACAATTAGAGAAGGAAATGAAAATTCGGGTGTTTCAAATGGTTATTTACTAAGTAATAAAGTGTAAAGTTATTAAAAATTCAACATACTTAACTAATTATAAACAAATAATGAATGAATGAAATACATAAGCACCTAGCTAGTACCTACGAACAGCATACTGACAACACTCATTTTTTAAGTAAACCCACCCCCGCGATCATTCTTCATAAGTAAGGATTATTATACACTCCCGTATACCAAAATCAAGTCAACTTCAAAGCAAATGTAACATGGTTGTGTGATTGGATTAACGAATCAATTCATAGGAATGATGAGGTAAAATGGCTGACTTTAACAGATTAACACGAGTTGATCCATATAGTGATTCATTTTAAAATACGTAAGTTTACATATTTATTATAGACCACATTGCGTGTTAATGACAACTCGCAATCGCAAGTACAACCACGAGAAGAAATATGTAAACAATTGTAACTCTTAAAACAATGGAATAAGAGTCAAAGTGTATACATATTGGTGCTCGTGACTGTACCTATCAAATTATTTTTGTCGATCTTAATCTGTTACTTTATATTTCATTGCATAGATTAATTTCATGCATTAGCATTAAACACCAATGTCATAACGAATGCGTGTATATGTTTAATTTGGATATGCTATTTTCTTATGTATCCATTCAATGTTTTTTAAGTTTAACCTTCGATCAACAATAGCAACTAGATAACGCGTCACGTACCAAATCAAAGCTAAATTCTGTCCACTTGAATAATACTTATACAGCTACATTTCTCTACTAACGAACTGAGACAAAAGTTATAAAACAGTTTTAAGTTCAACCTTATTACAACCATGGCACCCAGTAATAAAATCACAAATCTTCTAAGTAATAGCATATACTGATCCTTTACACAAATGTTGGCGCGTCTATTGGTCAACGTTGGCCAACCATTCGTAGCGATTGTGTTTAAAATTTTATATTATTTGTTGGTTTAAAGCTAATTTTTATTAACATTTACATAAGTAGGTACTTATAAGTACGTACTTACTTAATGAGTAGGTAACTAAAAACTTAAACAAATTAACTTAAAAACTAAAAACCTATAAATATCTTATAAATAAAAAATATCTCTAACAGAACCGCCGCCGCGCGGCAAGTTCCCCAAATGGCCGGCAGCGTTGCCCTTTTGAATGGCGTGTTTAAAAGCTTAAAACATATTTTATTCTACATGTAGGTACTTACCGAAACTAAGACACTCCGGCCGTTGAATTGCTTTTTCGGGCATTATTTATGCAACTTTTAAATACACGGCATTGTGAACGTGTTTACATTGGCCGTGTTTCAAGCAAAGTAACAAAATAAGAGCTCACTTGGTAAGTGCGCTGTTATTTAACGAGCCGCGCCGCGCGCCGACCTGACATCTAGTTGGTATTGTTGATCGAAGAGTTTAAAATAAGTAGTAATATTCTAATTAAACGATCATCGCACGATACTGTTACACTGCATAACATTGCGTTAGGGACGCAATGATCATTGAGTCAGAATATTACTACTTATATAAAACTTAAACTTACGATATAAAAATACTACTTAAAACATTATTCGATAAGTAAAACGACATCACTTGAACACCACTAAATCATCTACTTCCGCTTCGACAAGTGTGGTGACATCCTAAAAGTAGATAGTTTTGCTTTTCACCACTAGAGGTCAGCCTAGGGCAACGGTAAATGTTCTAGAATAATTTATTAGAAATTATGATTATAGTCTGATTATTGGGTAAATATACAAAATATTTATGAAAATAAGCTGTAATCACATTCAGCCTTTTTTCCATATCGGGATTTGCAGTATCGCAATACGCAATTTGGTATATTTTCTATTGTTTAAGTCAAATTTGTTCACGCACAAACACGACTGCACTAGAGGGCGCATAACATCATACTAAGCGACTTGTTACCACTTGGTAATAAGTTGTGGATTAAAGTTTTGATCGCTATGTCCTGTCTATTAGTAATAGTTTAATGTCTTTGCCGTCGGTTGACACGTCCGCGTCGTCAGCTGGGCGTTAAGTACCTACGTTAGTCTGCAATCATGAGACCCCATTTATTTTCCTTTAATTGAAATGTGCGTAGGTATAAGGTGCAGGTAAGTCCAACGACTATCGATTGCATCAAGTTATGGCCACATTTTAACTGTAATTATATGAGCGTAATTTCAACTCAATCCTACCCTACGTCTTACAAAAAAAATCTATCACACATTATGAGAAGATAGGTACAGCTACCTTTCCTTACAAATGAAAGATCAAATGTAGATAGTTATCTAAGGTACGACCAACGACCGAACGATGACCTTTCATGTCTACGACAATTAAACTAAAATAAGTATGTATTACCTATTTTGTGTTATTGTTAGTCAAGCGTTATTTCACTATTCAGTCTTGCCTACTTACACTAAATTAAGTTAAACTAATGTATCGCATTAAAGGCAACGTTGATACCTAAACTGCTGCGTAATTGATAGGTAGGCAGGTACTTACATGGTGTTATAGAGCATTCCAGTTTATTACATTAGCGCACAGGAAAGGTGATAAGCTTCCCACTGTCAAACTAATGTCATAATGATTAAATAAAAGTAAAAACCTGTGCTAAAATTTCGTAAATAAATTAAAATTTATTAAAGGATAAACTAGAACAACTTTTGTGATCGGCACATAATTATTATTACACTAATTCGGCGTGCTTTAGGCATTTTTACGCACACGCGACGCGAATGCACCAGACAGAATGCATAAGTTGACTGCCGAATAAAATCAAAGATGCAAGATGCGCAAGCGAGCGACACGTAGACGATCTGCTGTCTCTTTCCAATTCTATGAATATGAAAGAGACAGAGTAAATTATTATCGCTGCGGCAGGCGGTGTACCAACGTTACGGCTTTAACTTAGAGAATCGCACTGTGGCACTGCTGTGCTGAGTCGAGTCACTGAACTGAACTCACTTGAGTCTCTTGCGCAGCGCAGCGCAGCAGGTGTGTGCAGTTTCCTCGGGAAAGTTTTGGTGTGTATGTGAGGTGCATTTGTGTGTGGGTGATTAAACTAATAACTAGTATGAGTTAATTAGTAAAGGATTAGTATTATTATGAATAGGCTACCGTGAATAAAGTAATCAGTTCAGTAACAAATTAATGTTTTGTGTAAAAATGGGTGTTAAGTCGTATTAGACTTGTAGGTAGAACAGGTGGTGTTCTTTTAAACACGTTAAATAAGTGTAATAATAATGTGCCGATCACAAGAGTTATTTTAGTTCGTCCTTTAATAAATTTTATTTTATTTACGTTATTTTGGTGAAGGTTTAATTTTTATGTAATATTACGTTAGTTTGACAGTCCAAAGCCTGTGAGGTGTGATGGGAAGCTTATCACCTTTCCTGTTCGCTGATGTAAGAAACTGGAATGCTTCTAACACCATGTAAGTAAGTACCTACCGACACCTATTAATTACGCAGCTTTTTAGGTATTAACGTTGCCTTTCATGCGAGACATTAGTTTGACTTAATTTAGTGTAAATAAATAAGTAAGACTGAATAGTAAAATAACCGCTTGAATAACAACAACATAACATAGGTAACTTATCACAATGCTTTAGGCTGTTTAGTTGTCGAGGACATGAAAGGTCATGTGGTCATTTGGTTTGGAGTTAGCGGCAAGTGCTTAGCGTGCGGACGCGATATTAGATAACTACCCAACTACCCATTGATCTTTTATTTGTAAGGAAAGATAATTGTAACTTCTCATAATGTGTGGTGTGATAGATATTTACTAGGATTGAATTGAAATTACGTTCATACATCATAACACTTACCATAATTACAGTTAAAAAGTGGCGTTGGACTTAACTGCACCTTATACTTACGCACATTTCAATTAAAGGAAAATAAATGGGGTCTCGTGATTGCAGACTAACGTAGGTACTTATCGCCCAGCTGACAACGCTTACGGGTCAACAGTCGGCCGGCCAGCCGTTCGTTGCCCGCGCCTTGTAAATAATCGTTATTTTTAATTGTTTTTAATTTTATTTTTCTTATGTTATTGGTTTAAAATAAATTAGATACTCAAAGAGCATCTAATTAAAATATACAAAATGAATTATTTAATTAAAAATTTAAAAAAAACACGAATTTCTTTTTTGTCATTTTTGTCATGTTTGAAACACTTGACCTGACCAGCCCTAGAAGTTTTTTGCGGTTTCTAGCAGTCACCTTATATAACATCCCTAATGCCCCCTCTTCGCGTAGGCAGATGCGTCCGCGGACATTGGCATTGAATTTCCACGAGCTGTCCACACGTCTGTAGGTCGATCAGTCTATGTTCATTCTGGGCAGACGCAACTCGCACTCGCACATTCTAGTTCCTATGGCCACCTTCCAGTTCCATTATCAGATCAGCACCATGTCATCATAATATTGCATTGTCACGCGATTTACACAAATTACAAATTAATTGAAATAAGTACTTAGTTAACTAAGCACTATATTGATTTATACCTAGGTAGTATACCTACTTACAACATTTTTATTTTTGTGGTAGTTATTTTTAGGATTCCACAGACAGTTTTCAGCTTGATGTAGCTCAATAAACCTAAAAGTTTCCTCGGTACTCTCAATCGCAACTACGATCAAACTATTGCGTCGGCGGACGTGTGGACAGACGCCGGACGTTGGCGCCGAATCCCTTTGATGCGGTGCCACAAAAACCGAAAACACCGAAAACAGTCGGATGCGAGGCAGATGCATTTTCAGACGTTAAGTTTTAATACCTACCACAGACGCGCAAATCACCCCCTCTACACGTAGGCTGACGCATCCGCAGACGACGTCTGCGGATGCGTCTGCCGACGTGAAGAGGGGGTATAAGCCAGACCTGGCGCACTCCGCGCTTTAGGTATGTGAAGCTACAAGTAGCCGACCGGACGGACGCTCGCGAACACTCTGCAGTCGTTAGAAGAGATAAGAGTAGAGAATACGCGGTAGTACGAGATAGAAAGAGAGGTAACTTCTAGGTGAATTTAACATAGGTATGGGAGCGGTGTGCGACCTGAATTGCACTTTATTGTGTCTCAGCAAGAGTCGCTATTTATAAAAATGACTTAGCGGAGTGAATCTTCTGTACTTGTACTATTATGTATTATATGCCTAAGCCTTAGTAGCAGCAGCAGCGGTGAGCGTACCATTGGTATTCTTCTAAATAATTTTTCAACGCTGTTCGACACTAGCTCCGCACGGCTGTAAGCGGCGTGGTAGGGAATCACTTCTTTGACATATCTTGTAGGTATAAAAATCGGTATTCTGTAAGTAAAACAGCATCAACGTTAACCACAGCCGTGACCGCGCGAAAGATGTGACGGCTGTAACATCTAAGATCACAGCCATGCGCGCAGCGTTCTTAAGTGTCGCTTAGAGAATCGCAGAGCTGAGCTCTTATGACAAGTGTTTGTTATTGTGCAGAAGTGGCAAAATGGCTATCAGATCACTTTATGAATAATTTAAGCCCAAGTGAGCAGGAATGCGTTAAGCAGTGGAGCGTAATTGTTCAAATAACATGGAAAAAGGATAGTAGGCTTACCAAAAAACGCAAAAGTCCTTACAAGTCCTTAAAATCACAAGCAGATTGCGACGAAACCCGCAATTCACCGTTCCTTACGTACTTTCTATAAAAGTTGAGTAACATTGCCGTAGTATAACGCGCAATGAATTAGAAACACGCTTGACGCGTCGCTCGATCCGCGTTGCAACGCTCCATAGGGATGTGCTTACGTGCAATATCGATACTATGTCTTTATCAATTTTATTATCAATACGACTATCGATGCTATTTCTTAAAAACAACAACTTTTAATATTAATCACACAAACATTCTATCTAAGTTCACAAGTGTATTTGCTTAAAATAGGGTTGTGCCACAAAACCCCTAGTAATTAAAACTCGTAATCAGTTTTTAATGAGAAAGATTTTACTGTGGCTTTACCTATGGCCTTTACAGCAAAACCGGATTAATGGGCCAGGCGGCGAGAACTGAATGGTTCTTCAAGCCAGACATCATCACGCAAGCTTGTCCTATTAAGGCTGAAACAACGTTATGCGGGCGCCCTCGTTGTACAAAACGTGCGCCGCCTTCGAGTGCCCCCGCGCAGGTAGGCGCGCCGTCGCGTCGCGGGGACTATGGACCAGGGTCTATGTTTGATACTATTATTTTTAAGACCATCTGTACTGTACAACATAGTTTTTGCAATCACGCATCATAGCTCTTTTGTATGGATCGCGCGAGTACCCGCTTAAAGCAGCGGAGGCTTTGGTTAAGTGGACGACCGCGTGGCGCCCGGTTAACGCAGTTTCAAAACTAAGATTTTCAGAGGTGTTCCAGTCGGCTGAAGGCGGGAATCGAGAGGCGAAACTGCCCTATACAGGTTATATCACCATCCAGAGTCTGGTTGTCCAGCACTTATTGCTTCTTTGGGTTGGCCATGTCATGGTGAAGGATTGGAGGAGCTATTTAAGGTATAGAACCAAAATTGCATAAATAATTGATGAAAATAAAGCAACAATTACCCTCGCACTATAAACTATTCTTGTATATAAATGGCACATCCCTACCACAAGTATTACAACAGCACAATGCATTAATAAACCACAATAGTAAACAAAACAATAAAATTGGATTGCTTGTTATTAGTTGTCCAATTAACTGAAGCTAACATTTATGATGTAAATAATAAAATAATGTGTTGGCCTTTCTAAATATAATTTATAAATAACAAACAATTAAACAGGCCTGTTTGGTAATTGGTATGGTGCTAATTGGTAGACAAAATTATGTATTGTTATATTATAAGCAGAGAAACCACCGTTTGAATCCTTTGCTAGGGACTTTACTCAAATGGCGTGATTTATTTCAATGGTAAATATGAGTATTAACATGTGGTATTAAGTTCATTAAATACTTATTTCAAAGCCTTTTAATTTTGTTTATGGAGTATAACACTCCGTAAACTACTAAAAACTAAGAAACCTCATGCACTTGATAAAATGTTTGATCTCCTTTTGTATTAATACTAATGATAGTTTATATATTTATAGAAGAGGAATAATAGTATTAAGCTAAGAAGTTATGGTGATTTTTGTTATTTTTTGTTTTTGCAATAAGATTTTTAAGCGATAATGAGAAGAGGAATAAGTGTTTCGTGCCAAGAAGTTAAGGTGATTTTTGTTAACTTTTAGTTTTTGTAATAATAGTTTTGTTTAAGCAATATGCTACCATGAATATGATGATTATATCTGACAATATTAAGTAAAGAATGTTTGACAAATAAGTCTGATTAATAATTAGTACAAAAAAGTTTATTAAAGATGATTCCTTTAAAATACATAATATTTCATTTAAAAAACCGTACATGAAGTCCCTCCCCTGTTCAAATTGTACCCTACCCTGTATACCATGTCCCTCCCCTGTACAAGATATCTCCCCTGGTACCTTCTAAAACAAGAAAATAACGGTTAAATAACTGGCCCTTTTAAAAGTAATTCACAAGTAGCTACACAAATTGAAATATACTATTATTAAATTAAAATAAGCAAATTTTTGTTATGCCACCATCTCATACAGCCGAAGACCTCTTAACGTAGAAACACCCAGATACAAGCTAGTTGGAACAAAGTTCTAAATTCGAAATTTTGATAGAAAAACATGGCACGTTTCTGATTTTTGCCTTGTTTTGTGGTGCCGTTTTTCAAGTAGCAATTGTGTATTTAAATTTTTTAAGATCGAAATGTCAAAGTATTTAAAAAAAATTGTGTGAGCTTTTTTGCATTTTGAATACATGCTGCAGGTTTTAATTGGAATACTGCATGCTTGCTTGCACGCTGCATCATAGGGGTGCAGGAGGGGGGAGTGTGTGACTACTATTTTATAACAAGTAAAAACTATAGTTCTGTTAGTTAGGACTGGTTAGACTTTGACAAATAAAGGATGGAGGCTGCAGGCCTCCCCACAGTACTAAAGTTATAAAGGAAAGAAAGCTAGTCAAACTAATCTACCGAAATAAAAAAAATACATTTTGTAAGTATAAAAATATAAATAATACAAAACATTAATTTGTAGAGAAAGATTTGCCAAATGATTTGCCAAATGTAAGTATGTTTGTTAAGTGATTGTTGTAAAATGAAACATTTGCGAAAAAAGTTTTTTTTCATTCTTTGCATTGCAACCAATTTATGTGTTCTTTGAGATTAGTATTTACTGTTTATCTGACGTGTTCAGAATGCGATGTCGTGAAAATTAAGCAACTTTTGCAATGCCAGGTCATTGGATGGGTGACTAAATTAAAATTCTGGATGAAAGATAGTTGCATTTAAAACCCACCAAATTGTCAGCATGGTGACTAATGGTCTAATCTTTCTGTGTAAAGGCTTGAGCTCAACAGTGTTATACCGATCTTTAAACTACATACATATAATCACGACTATTATCCCCGACGGGTTAGTCAGAGACTAAGCAATGAGGACAGCAGAAGTAGTCTTCTACCATAATCCGTGCTCTGTCATAGCTCAGCGTGACAGGTGGAGAGCCCATCGCCGCTCTATGCTGTTGGATGTATATGCAGTCTTTAGTCCGTTAATCGCCTTTTATGACACTCAAAGGAAGAAGATGGCGCCGGAGAGGCGCCATGGAAATCTTTTGCATCTTGCGTATGGCACCGAAATGTGTACCCTTAGAACTAAAATGGCATTTTTAATAGGTTTACTTTACACAAATGTTTCCTAATTTGTCAAGTAACTCATGCCTACAGCGTTCGTTTTGGGATATTGCGTCAATTCAAACACTTCAGGTGTTGCAGACCGTTTCTTAAAGCAGAATCGACAGATTCCGCTTTAAGAAATTCAGTGACAACTGAATCCGTGTGGATGGCGCCGGAGAGGCGTCATGGAATTTTTTTGCCCAAAGTGGGTAAAATAAAAGTCCATTGTCGGCCATCAATAGCGACAATTGATTTTTATTTAATTAAGAAGGCTTATTATCCTTTACTTTAAATAAAACTATTTTTTGTTTTCTTCACGTTTTAGTAATTTAGACAGATGGCACATATAGCGGCAGCAAAAGATCGATTTCTATCGTCAACTCTCTAGTTTGAATGACCATTGCCAAGCATTGCAGCATGGGACGGCCATCTGGGGACTTCTTGGCGGGAAAGTGAAGCGTCATGTCTGCAGTTTACTCAGAGGTACAATTGTCTAAGAATGTCATATTAATTTGACAAAATAAAACATACGATTTCATTTGACAATCGCCTAATGCCAGCTTTTAACAAGAGATGTCGTACGTTTTGTGCTGTCAAATGAATACGATATTCTCAGATAACCGCCCTCCTGAGGGAATAGCCAAGTGGCAAACGCTCACCCCCCGTCGTACATTCGTTACGACGATTTCGTCTTACATTGCGCGCTCACTGCTGTATTTTTACTGGCAATTGGCACAGTACAAAGCAGTCAGCCCGTGACCACGGCCAGTGCAATTCGGTCGAAACGTCGGGTATAAAAGGTATGCGTAGGATGCCTTTACTAAGTAGTTTTGCGTTAAATCCCGTTTATATATGTGTGCATAATGGAACGCGAAAGTTTAAAAGTGTATATAGACTAATATTATATCATACTCAAACTGTAACCTCCCATCTCTTAGAGTACAGATAGGAAAGTCCCATCCTAACATAGCACCCGATAAAAAGTACAAAAAGGTTTAGCACCTATGATAGAAATATGTAACTTACTTTCCATCTCCACTAGAACATGTAGATAGTCACTTTAAAAGACACTTAAACAAATAAATAAATTGCTTACATTCAATATCGGGTGGCAACTGAACGTAAGAAACTAAAAAAAAGCCACATTACAATTCATGGCGGATGGCACCTTAGGGGCGCCATCACATTCCCTGGCAATTGGCTCCTCAGCAGAGCCACGAAATATTTTTTAGCCGCCAGGCAAAAGTTTGATAAAAAGTCTTCCGCACGGAATAGGTAAACCGATACGGTTAGTAAAGGACAATAATTTTTTTTTAATTCTGCTACTTTTATAAAACCATTTTATTTCTTTTTTGTATTGCAATATTTAACATTCACAGACATTTTAATTAAATACCAACAGTTACACTGATTTGATAATATTGATGGATAAATCATGGATTGCACAGTAGGCATGGTTGGCATCCCTAGTCATTCATCTATAATAAAACTCTATGGCTCACTTGCCTATGATATATGTATAATAAGCAACCAGAGTCAAATTCACACTATACCTACCTCTAAGCTTGATGAAATCTAAATCATAATCTTGCAAAATCCAAATTTAAGATAATTTTTATTAGGTGTACCCAATTTGAAACTTAATATTTTATAATTATTTTAACAACTATAAACCAATTAATAACTAATAAGTAGAAGTAGGAAAGCTTTTTAGTAGTAATAAATTGTTGCGCCAACATCTAAATAGCTAAGTTATTTCGATTTGTGATTTGTGCTGATAACAATGGTGTTACACTATCTGCTTTTGTAATAAACAACTGTGATATTGTAAAGGCCCCTTTGAAATACTTGGAATTGAAGATAACAACACACTCATGAAAACTCTTTTCAGGTTTAACTGTTCCTTTGCCAACTCAATAAAGTACAATTGAATTGAGGTTGTTTACATGACTCTTGAATGCAAGTTAAATTAAATGTCCATTACTACATTTATCAAGATAATTTCTCATTTTGTTGTTTAAATTTTCTTGTGGTAAGGTCTATTACGACCGCACACCGGAAGACGTAGTGTGGGCAGGCCTCCAACAAGGTGGTCCGGCGACCTGGTAGGGTCGCAGATAGCCGCTGGATGCGTGCAGCACAATAATAATAAATAATATCATCTGAACGATTATATATAAGTACTCAATTATTAATTGTTGTTTTGTTGCATTAGTTGGCTCTAAAAGGGAAGCATTATTTACTTTTATATAATGCTTCCTTTACAATAGGTATTATAAATAAATAAATTGTTTCTTTTATGTAAATTATAGTCCAATTTGCATGCCATGGCAACCTGTAAGTAAGATGACACTTTTAAGTTTATGTTTGTTTCTACAATTTTTGCTTGTATCAGTGTTTGTCTTGTTGGTTGTCCTAATAAACAAACACAAGACTGATTGACACAGAGATCCTTGAGAAAGGCCTTTGTCCAGCAGTATACGTCCTCTGGCTAGTGATGATGATGATAATGAAGGTCTATTATAAATAAATAATGTTATATTATACATAATCATCAGCCTATGAACATCCCACTGCTTGGCACAGGCCTTCCCACATGGTCAAAAGTACATAGGGAGTTTAGGCCATAACCCACCATGCTGGCTTAATGCAGGTTATTTTATTTTAATACACAAAGACTTACGTGTTGGATGTAGTAGTTCCTCACTGGCATCATCAGAGCGGTGCTGTTTGACTATGGCAGTTAGCCACGCATGCAGCTCTTGCTCATTCTCAGCAACAATGCAGAACTGCTCCTCCCTGGTGAAGAGCGCGATGACGTGCTTCTGCTTGAGATCCAGCCTCCTGGTGATGTTGTAGCAGCCCTTGAGCGGCAGTACACGGCGCGGCGCCGCCCCCGCGCGGAACTTCTTCTCCGACTCGTAGTACTCGAGGCGCGCGGAGCAGTCGGCCGTCTCCGCGCGCAGCACAAAGTACTTCTTCTTCATGGTCTTCAGCTTGCGCAGGTGCCCCTGGCGCACCACGGCGCCCGCGCCGGCCCCAGCCGTGCCGGCCGACATGTTAGCGCACCCGCATCCCACTCCTCGACAAACACTGGCACATGCCAACCGATAACCTTGAAGTTGTTTACTTCGCTGATGAAAGTCACCCGAACTGTCGAACCTACGCTTACTACTGTCGAACACGCGTCGCAACTAAAAATACGTGCTATCCTTTTCGTATAGTGCGTAAATAGTAGCGAAAATGATAAATCGAACAGCGTAACGTATCCGCCTCGTCCAGCGTAGATCAACTCGCGCCATATGATTACTATTGCTGGGCGCCACGAATTCGAGACAACGCGGCGACGCGATAACACTTGACGGTAAAATATATTTTTACGAATTAATCATTTACATTAACAACAAACACTATTCAATCCTTAATTTGATATACGCTCGCTATTACACTCGGTCATTCACAGACACTCAAGTTTAGAAAGAGATAAAATCATTCATAATAAACGTAATCCGCACCGCACGCCCTTCCGTAGGCACGCAGGGCATGGAAGTCACGCCGTACTCATGCTTTGCTACATCAAAACATTCGATTTGTCCCGGTATTCCGCACAGTTTAGGAACTTTGCCGATATCGAACTACTAAAACCAATTTATTTTGGTTTGTTTGTGTCTGATCACTTGATTTATAAAAACTCATGTATTTGCGCGTCGTTTTTTATTGGTTCTCGCTATTGCGTGTCATTTTTGTACGACGACGAACGAAATCGAAATATTTTACCTATCCAATAGAGACGTGACTTAAACTTCAATTGAACTTTATCAAATATTATATGATTGAAATGTTTTACTATTAATTTTATAGAGATCAACCACGACCACGAACCACAGATGTGTAAATTTTGAAACTATGGCAATAATCGTAAACCAAACCCTCAGAATAAATAACTAAAGCATCATTATTCTATGACCAAACCTAAGCAAAACATGGATTTGTCGCTCAATGGTTGAGTTAACTTTTATCAGTATGTGACTCAGATAAATATATTATGTGACATCTTGACATTTTGTATGACTAACACAGCCCGCCTCATCGAGCGGTCACTTTATTTTATTACCGGTCAGGCAGGACGACAGGAGCAACCCCGACCACTTAAGCGATATTCACAGCCGCGGTCCAAGAGACTGCGCGCTGTGAATATTGCAACGACCCAGGACATTAGACCCACCAGTGGTGGAACGTCCGCGTTTGGAGCGTCGTCGACGCTATATGCCAGAGTGGGACCCCTTTGCTAATTATAAGCGACCCCCTCCTTCAGGAAAAGCGGTTCGCTTCCCCACTCATTAGCAATTAACGTCGACCCAATCGCCAACAGCAGCCCCCTCCAGAGACCGTTCTACTCCCTACGGCCTCTATGATGGTTAGGGGACTGAAGGGTAACCTGATGAAAGTCCTCTTTTGAATTCCGGTGCTCAGGGATGTGTTCTTTCATCATGGTTGGTTGGCAAGTTGGGCCTCCCAATTAGGCCTCACCAGGAAGGTGTTCGGGGTGTTGGTGAAAGTACCTAGACTGGTAGGGGAGGTAACATTTACTTTCCCCCCTGTTTATTATCCAACCCGAGAATATCAACTTTGCGATGGTTTTGGACACTGCAGCTGGTACGCAAGCATTCATTGAATTAGACCCAAATATATTGACATTGACGTCCAATTTTGTGTTAGCTGACACCAAGTTCAACACCCCAGGATCGGTTGACTTTCTGTTAGGAGCAGACGTTCTAGGGCGATTGTTGTTGAACAATAAACGTGTCGTTGCCGTCGAGACGGTTTTCGGGTATGTGTTTATGGGACCAGTGAATCGTGTCTCACCGCCGATTTTCGAGGATAACGTTCTCGTTGTAGAGGCTAACCTCTCTGACGTTGTTCCAAAATTTTGGGAAGTGGAGGTACCTCCCTCTACTCCGCGAATTGACCCAGAGCAAGAGGAGTGCGAATTGTTTTACCAGAATAACACTGGTCGTTACCGCTCTGGTCGACTATTTACTCGACTACCCTTTCGTTCCGGTCGTCCTCCTCTGGGTGAGTCCAGACCAGAATGCTAGCGGATAAGAGGTTAGAGTCAATGGAACGCCGCATGAGTAAGGATTCGGTCTTTCGGACGAAGTATATAGACTTCATTCGGAAGTATAAGGAGTTGGGGCACATATCGGTATCCCGCTTAGACTGGCGCGCGGTGGAGCACTACTTCCTTCCATATCACGCGGTTTTAAAAGCGCGCACTGGAAAGATTCGAGTAGTTTTTAACGGCTCTGCGCCCACGTATTCTGGTGTCTCGCTTAACTAATGTCTGCATGTAGGTCCCAAATTTTACAAGGAGATCTCAGACATTCTTACCAACTTCCGTAGACACCAAGTAGTGCTGATGACGGATATCCGGATGATGTTTCGGCAGAAAGTGATTCATCCGGATGACCGTCGATATCAGCTGATCTAATGGCGTGAAAGTCCGGGGGACTCCCTTGTAGTTTATGAACTCAACACGAAAACTTACGGATTGGTTTCAAGTCCGTTTGTTGCAATTCGTTCTTTGTTAGAGTTAGCGGAGAGGGAGCGCTTAAATTATCCCCGCGCCTCCGCCATTTTGACAAACGACACATATGTCGATGACATTTGTACCGGAGCTCCCAGCGTTGCAGAAGCGCTGCTGTTACGAGATGAGTTAGTGGCGATCATGAAGTCAGGAGATACGAGTTAAGAAAATGGCTGTCTAACTCGCCGGAGGTCCTCACTGGCTTGCCAAAAGAGCATCGTCAAGATCCTCATTTCTTTGAGAATGCCGATAATCCCAATATGGTGACTATCCTCGGTGTTCAGTATAGACCTGTCCCGGACAGTTTTACTTATTGTGTGGATTTGCAAGTTCCAAAGATTTGGACAAAGCGCCTTGTCTTGTCCACAGTGGCACGCACTTTCAATCCTAACGGGTGGATCAGTCCGGTTATTTTTATGTTTAAATCAAAAAGTCAAAAATCAAAATCAAACTTTATTCAGTAAGCTTAAAATAAGCATTTTGAATCGTCTAAATTTAATTTTACTTCTATGGATAGGTAGATATGCATAGTTACTTGCAACGCCTGTGGACCACGGGAGTCTCTTGGAATGAGCCTCTTTCTAGAGAATTGCTCCGAGATTGGGGAGGCATGGTGTCATCCCTCCTTGATATTAATTAGGTCAGGTGTCCTTGCCAAGACTTTTTCTTCACGCTGGAAACTTTAAGGAAAGTTTCCACGGGTTCTGCGATGCCTCCGAACGACGATTTGCTGCGGTTGTCTTTCTTCAAACACTTCTCCAGTGGTACTAACGGTACGGCCGTTTACTAACGGCCGTACCGTTAGTACCACCGGAGAAGTGTTTATGCATCTGGTATTGACCAAAAGTAAAGTTGCTCCCCTTCGGACACGACTCAAGGTCACGACACCGAAGTTGGAATTGTGTGGAGCTGCACTTCTTGCTCGTCTCATGAAGCTCCTGTGTTCTACTTTGGGTCGCTCCGTAGACCTAAGCGGTGTCTATTCGTGGACTGACAGTCAGATTGTCTTTTGCTGGCTCAAGGCTCCGATTCACACCTTGGAGGTATTCGTGGCGAACCGATTAGCACAGATTCATAATTCGTCCGAAGAAATGGTTTGGCGACACGTTCCCGGAGAAATGAATCCAGCTGACTGTGCTTGTCGAGGATGTGAAGCATCGCAACTTCTAAATTATCCTTTGCGGTGGGGCCCCAGTGGCTGACGCGACGAGAGTCGGATTGGCCTCAATCCCAGAGTATGTTAGCCGGAGTGCTACCTGGGCTGCGAGTTTTTGTCCTTGAGACGGAACCAATTGGTAACACGGACCTCCTTTTAGATAAGTACAGCACCCTGGACAAGTTTTTGAGTGTAACCGCTTGGATACGGCGTTTTTTACATAACTGTAAGAAACCAAGCGAGAAGCGTGTCTCGTCTGTTCTCGCTCCAGAAGAGTAACAGGAAGCCTTGTTACTTTGGGTTAAGAAAGTGCAGTCTGAGTGCTTCAATAAACATTTTGCAAGACGGTCGCTCTAAAGTTAAAGGAGCTATCTCCCGATTGAATCTGTTTCTTGACAATTTTGGTCTCCTACGAGGAAGGCTGAATCGGAAATGAATGAAAATGCTGTTATGTATTTATGGAGTTCATCATCCCCTTTTGTTGCCTACCGATGGTAATATAATTAAGTTAATAGTGACAGACCGCCATCTCTAAATTTCTCACGCCGGCAGTCAATGCACTGTTAGCCGTTTTGCAGCGTGAATTTTGGATTTTGTCTGTTAGACGGACTGTATTATTTTGCGATGCCTACCGTGTTACCGGCTAAGAGCCACTACCATACAGCCTCAAATGGGAGAAAATGAAAGATTTGCCTGCAGATCGCGTTACGGAGAGTAGACCCTTCCCTGGAGTGGGTACAGATTTCGCCTGGCCCTGACGGTCAAGACGTCGAGGCTTCGTAATGCTAAGAGTTAAGATCTCTGCCTTTTCGTCGAAAATTGTTTACCAGATTTTTACTTGCCAACATGCCAAATAACGTTTCGCAAAATTTAATTTGCCTAATAATCATTTGCCAACTTATCTTAAAATTTTGTTTTTATTTCCCAACCTCACATTTACCAACTGTACGTTTGGTCTGCTTTTCATAATGACACTTTTCAAAATGCCAACTTTCAAGTAGCAGAATGTTTTAGTTTGCGTAATATTCATTTAGTTAATGTTTTTTTTATATATTTTTGCGTTTTATTAACGCTTAGATATACTTATGTATTTTTTTTAAACACTGAATAAGACGACAACCTCAGGCGGGAATCGAACTACGCATACAGCGGGTGGCTACCGCGATCTGGTTAAAAAAAAAAAATTACTTAAGTATATTTTTAAGCGTTAATAAAACGCTAAAATATATAAAAAACGGGTGTGTAATGTTTGATATAAATACTTATGGTCTAACGTTCAGATAATATAATTTCATTTGATATCACAACTGACTTAATATAATAAACATTTAATATAATTTTAGATTATACAATTTTATTTGATACTCTTGATATAATATATTTATATTTGGTACTCTTGATATAATATACATTTGATATAATAATCTAATGACATAAAACATTATTCTTGTAATAAGCAAACAGCATGCATGCAAGCAAGCATGCAGCATGCAAGCAAGAATGCAGCATGCAAGCAAGAATGCAGCATGCAAGCAGGCATGCAGGATGCGGGCAGGCATGCAGCATGCAGAAGGCATGGTTTCTGTCACGACTCCGGTGCTGCAGGACTCCGGCGGTCCCACGCGAGCTTATTGTCGCAGATGGGGTTTTGCTCACCACCGCATCTTCGGCTTGCTGGCTGGCTTCGCCGGTTAGCCTCAGCCACGGCGGCGAGCGTTAAACCCACCTGCTCCTGTTTTGCCGCGGTTCGTTTCTGTCACTGACTTTTGTAGCACAACCTTAACGAAAACACAACGTATTAACTTTTTAAGACAAAATTTGAAATAAAGGACCATGCGTCATTTTGGACCCACTTTTCAGCTTTATTCAACAGTGATGAATTAAATGTCATATGAAAGCTCTTAGCGTGTACTTTATTTTATTATATGGCAACTAAATTCAAATCCAGCGCGAAAACGGTGTTTTGGTGCGTTTTTGAAAAAATGTTTTGTTTTGATATTAAATTATGATTAGCTATCAGTCAGTAGCTAGGACTATAACTCACTATAGAAAAAATCAACTTGCCGAATCTTTTGTTTATTATGTTACACTGAAAAACCCAAACAACTTGAATGTACCAAAACGCCATTTTTGCGCAGGATTCGAACTTGGCTGCTATAGAATGAAATAAAGTACACGTCAAGAGCTTTCATATGACTTACGTTTCATCACTGTTGCACAATTTCGGAAGGTGGTGGGTCCAGTGTTCATACAAAAGTGCCCATGGTCCTTTAGGGTTAAAATGCTTTTTTTATTTATATGCAAAAATTATATCAAATGAAGTTAAAGAATGTAAGTATAATATCAAATGAATAATATACGTAATGTTATTATAAGTGTATTTAGTACAATAAAAATTATATCCAATGAACGTTATATCCTTTGAAATTAGTTCATTTGCCATTATATGAAATGACACACACCCTTATTTTTATCATTATATCAATGTATGAAAAGGGAACTGTTACACTGACAAAACGTTATTCGTTTAATAGTTGTGTGGCCTAGTGAAATATTTGATGAATGATAAATGTCCCAAATGTTTTGTGTCATTATAATAATCATCTTAACAATAATTCTACCAAATGAAACGTTGTCATACAAAAATTTGCTAATCTTTAGTTGTCAAAGTGAAACATCGGCGAAACGTTGGTTGGCAAGTGATAATCTGCTAAACAATTTTCAGCGAAAATCAGGATACCGTTATAAAGCTTTTTTGTGTGTTTTTGTATGTCTGTCAACCAAGGCTTTCCGTTTGGAAGTGGTTTCTGAGTTATCCACTGAGACATTTATTGCCACTCTTGCAGATTTATTTCCCGCAGGGGATTGCCGTCATTAATACGTTCCGATTGTGGAACAAATTATAAAGGTGCCAACAATGGGCGATTTTCTGACAGCCCAAATTAAAAAGTAAAAATTAGTTCAAAAACACTCGATAGATGTCGTTTTATGAAAGCTGGGCTACTTATGGGCTGTAATAAATTCTACACTTTTACTTGTCTACCAAAAGAATAAAAAAAATAGTATTTACTTACCTATTTATATTCAGGACATCCAGAACCTATTTCTATTTTGGAATAGAATAAATATTACGCAGCCATACACGTGCTCTTCATGAACCCGCCTTTTACCATGCGCCATACTAATCTATGCTAAGCGCCATCTATGAAGTCATTTACGAACCAATTTCTTTTTTTTTTTGATCTCGGAAAATCGCACATTATTTAAATGACGTGCACAGTTTTTTTATCAGGTAATTAAGTAGACATTGGACACCCTATCCCGACGTGGGATAATCTGGAAGTTTAGTCCTCCAGCTTGTCTGCACCAACCTTCGTCGCTTGATAGGAGACACCGTCCTTACGTTTGAGAAACTTGATACGGTGTTTTGTGAGATTGAGGCCGTCCTCAATTCAAGACCATTATGCCCTCTTCATTAGACCCAAATGACCTTAAGGCGTTGATCTCAGGACACTTTGTAATTAGACAACCTCTAAGCGCGCTGCCGGAATATCCATTTACAGATGTGAAATCCCATCGTTTGTCTCGGTACCAGCTATTGCAACAGTTGTCCCAGAGTTTTTGGACACGGTGGTCGTTGGAGTATTTACACATATTCAGCAGCGCGTTAAGCGGATCGACAGGACCAATCTATCCAAGAATGGTGAACTCGTTTTAGTTAAGGATTCTAACCTTCCGCCCTTGTTTTTGTGTTATGGACGCATTCTTAAGTTAACTTTCGATGGTGATGAGGTTCCCCGTTTTACTGAGGTATTAGTTGGAGATTTAGGTCTTGAAGAGAGCGGTTACCACTCTCTCCCGTTTACCCGTGGACTAACGTACCGTTTGTGACGGTCCGGGACAGAGGGGATGTTATAAACCAAAGGCGCGCAGTGGCGCCCTCCGCAGTCTCTCACGCGCGATCAAGTAAAAAGATTGTATTGACGGTATACAGGCTCGCACTTCCGTTTAATATAAATAGTCTTTAAGGTGTAATCCAGGTGGTTTTGGTGGTCTAAGTAGGGGCCAGTGGTCAGTTATTGTGTCGGGTATCGTGTGCAAATGTTTCCAAATGTAAAGATCAACAGCTCAGGGTTGGGTTATCAGCGTCGCGGCGTGGTCGTTATAGGAGGAGCTCCTCCCTTCTCCACTGTCCTGAGGCTACTGTAAGTTCTAGATTTAAGTTCAGGCTAGGCATATCTTTCGTGCCATCCTAGACACCGGGAAGTACGACCCGGCGCGTTGATTGAGGTTAAGACAACGTACATCCTGTCTTACACACGAGTAGTTGCGTCATACTAACATAGCTTTTAAGAATATTGTTTGCAAACTCTATGGACTTCTTTGTCTGAAAATAAAAAAATAATAATTAAGTAAAATTTTACACACAGAAAAAGGACGACAACCTCAGGCGGGAATCGAACCACGCATCTTCCGCATTCCAGGCGGCTGCCTTAACTACTTGGCTACCGAGGTCTGGTTTTCACCCGTCGAAATTTGTCAGTGCTTGATGCTAATGTTTTTTAGTCAGCATTGCTTCATCAAATCTTAGAAGTTTGCACCTCTGAGATCCGAAAGAAATATTTTCACAAATATTTGAACATTCGGTGAACAATGGTTCGATTCCCGCCTGAGAATATCGGCTTTTTCCAGTGTTTACAATTTTAACAAAATAAAACTTATCCGTCTGATAAAGTAAAAATGGTTCGCCAAACAGAACGCGATCCTAACGCGCGTCAAAGCTCTATAGCGCTTCGTCCTGCCACCGTACTATAGCGCCACGCTGCTGTGTTACACTCTGGCGGTATTGAGTGATCAAACAGAGCGTGAACGCTAGCGCTAGCAGTATAATGGGTGATTTTCCGAGATAAAAAAAAAAGAAATTGGTTTGTAAATGACTTCAAGATGGCGCTTAGCATAGATTAGTATGGCGCTTAGTAAAAGGCGAGTCCATGAAGAACACGTGTATGGCTACGTAATATTTATTCTATTCCAAAATAGAAATAGGTCCTGGAGATCCTGAATAAAAATTTGTAAGTACTATTTTTTATTTTTTTTGATAGACAAGCAAAAGTGTAGAATTTATCACAGCCCTTCGGTAGGAACGGGTCGGCTTTCATAAATCGCCATCTATCGAGTATTTATGAACTAATTTTTATTTTTTAATTTGGGCTGTCAGAAAATCGCCCATTATACGCATTTTGTTTGACACTATAATACCGTCACAGTACAACACAACTCGGCGCCACAAGACGCGGCGTTATAGAGCTCTGACGCGCGCTGAGAACGCGTTTTGTTAAGAGGAGCCTTAGATTCTGAGAGAGAAGCCTTCACCCGATCAATTTAAAATGTCACTTGTAAAAAGAGATGCTCTGACCTGCCGTGTTAAATTAATTAATTGTTAAATATGTTTTGTAATATGAATTGTTCCTTCCGTGCTTCGGCCGGCCGGCCGTTGCCCGCGCGTTGTAATTAATCGTTATTTTTAATTGTCATCATTTTATTTTTTTTATGTTACTGCTTTAAAATAAATTAGATACTCAAAGACAATCCAATTAAAATTCACAAAATGAATTATTTAAGTAATTAAAAATGAATGATACTGAACCTTTTGAATGATACTGAGAAAAGATGGGGTAGGTAGTGATTGTCAATTATTGAAATGACTACAAAGGCCTTATGTATCCGGTAATACGTTATATTAAATAGTAACTAATCTAACCAACAAAAGTATAAAATTAACATCATGATCACGTAAAGCAGTTTTTCATTTCAATTGGGAAATAGAACTTAAATTTCTATCATTACACCTCTAATTATAAAGTTGCCCACATACAAAACTTAAAGAAATTTGTATTGAGTGAGACACATTCCCACATTGGGATGAGATTGTTAGGTACTTATCTCGAATAAATCATTTTGGATCAACAAAATTAAGTATTATTTTAAAGTATAACTAATTTGTGTTGCAGTAGGTATTTGTAATTTTATTAAAATTTATTTATATTGCAACATCGAAACAATATGTCCGACGTCTATTCCGTCATTCATTTTTCATTTCATTCATTCGCTTTGCTAAAAAAGGTAAAAGCGAGAAATGTTGGCATATTAGCGAAGTAAAATACGTGTTATCTTTTAGTTTTTAGTTGATTTTACTCTAAACTTTGCATTGGGCGTAAAACAAGGTACAAATGGTCCTCTTTAAGGTGTTCTGTAATACACTTTTTGTTTACATTGTGAAATAGTCATCTAGGTGTTCTGTAGCCGTGAAATTCATTTTCGAAAGGAGAGTTTTTGTTTGCGTTTTCGGTGGTCGATAAGTGATTTGGTAGTTCGACAGTGGCACTGATGGAGCGTGTCGGTGTACTGTTATGTGATTTAAATGGCACAAAGTTTCGTATTGGTAGAGGTATGAATGCCCTTCCATCCTGTGTTTGAAGTTGCAACAGTGTACCTACGACTCTGCGGCTTAGTTTTGCAACAATCATTAGAGCGTAGAAAACGTGTCAAGCTTCCACCCTGCTTAGAAAACAATAAACCCAATGCTAACACTAAAGCACAGTTTTATTTATAGGTGTTGCAGTTTGATGGACAATGGAAATTAACTATTAGATTCTGAGGTAATGTCAACAATATCATAACTATCTATACTAAAAGCTGCTACCCCTTCTCTAGCTGATCATTTATTTTAATGTGTACTAAACAATAAAATTTACTTCCTTCTAATCTTGGCTCATCTCTGACTGTAAGGTTGGTACACAAATCTGATACACTAATGAATCGATAAAGTTGTCCTAGGAGTGGGCGATACAAATCGTATATAGTTACTGAAACCAATATTGCATCAATATCGTCAAATCCAATATCGATATGTACTGAAACTACATATTTTTGAAAGCACTATTCGCTTCAGGAATGTGGTGTGCGTTGAGATCACTATATAGTATTGTATGTGATCCGATTCAAGAATATTGTACCGTATTGCTGATAGTTGTTGAATTATCATTGATCGGTAGTTTTTAACAAACAAATGTGCTTGTAAAAGATTAATTAAATTTAAAATTATACTTACATAAATTAATTTCAGAAAATTCCACTTAACTAAATCATTATCACTCAATTAATAGGCTCACTCACTTAGAACATGGATAAACTGAGTAATCTCAATCGAATGTAATCCTAACTAACAAGATTGAAAAGGAATGTATATTCCATTGCAATATGGTACAATATTGTGTTGCCAACGCACATCAAACACTTAATGCAATATCATGTTTTCCCACTATATAGTTTCAGAATGTGTCAAATTGAATTTGATATATCAAAATCCGATATTGGAAAAACACTATATTGCTTGAGGTGTTTGATGATATTGTACCGTATTGTAATGGAATAGGAATATAGAGTGCAGCTAATGCCAAGCAAGCGAGAGTAGAGTGAAACAGTGATAGTTATACAATAGACTATATAATTCTCTACTTTACATCAAAATAAAGTTGTTTATACACTGCCATTAATATTTTTGTTGATATAACTTGAACCTTATTCCGTATGGAATAATGATGAACTTGACACAATTATTTTCTTTCTACTCTGTCTACTATCTTTGGCCTTGACCTCATGAGTAGAGAAATTTTGTGCCGATTTTGAATTTTTAGCAATTTGCTATATCGAAATGAAATGAAATGATGATTTATTCACACAAAACAGAGTACATTTTGGTTGTGGTATTTTTATAATTTTAAACGTCTGTTTTGCCAAACGCAGGGCATGTGAATTTAAACTAAAATTAAGATAAGTTAAAATAAACTGATAAATTATTGCACCGATATTAAAATATATAGTTTCAGAATCCGATATATAAAATATCGAGATATAGTTTCGATTTGATTTACAAAAAAAGATATATTACCCATCACTAAGTTGTTCTTTGGAAGTGTATTCCTTGCTTTTACCATCTTATTGTGTCCATAACTCAACATTTGAACAATTCAACAAAATTTTCAGATATATTATGGCATCTGGAACATCTTCATTGGAGAGTAATGGAAGCAATGGTATGTTATTGATTTATTTTTAGTAAAGTTTAGTGTTAACAAAAAGTTCTTTTATCTTTGATACAACAGTTGAGAGTTTCACCCGAAACCATCAACCACTGCTATGATAATAGTAATAAATTCAAGGTCAGGCTTTCGACTGCGGAGAGGGGGTGAAGCAATGTGCATTTGTTGTACATGGATGACCTCAAGTTGTTCGTACCAAACCGCCAAGACTTGGTGAAACTGCTGAGAATTACTGAGACTTTCAGCAGTGCCATCAAAATGAAGTTTGGTGTGGATAAGTGTGCGGTTATGCATGTACAGCGTGGGAGAGTAGTAAATTCAACCAATTGACAAATCTCCAAAATGATAAACTTCAGATCTCTCTCTGAAGTTGAAACATAAATATCTTGGTATGTCACAGTCTTTGGGTGTTAAGGACGGGGGCATAAAACAGTCATTACGGGAGCGATTCGTTGCCGCCTAAGGCAGTTGTCCCACCAACGGCGTGTAAACGACTAACTTTCGGCTATGTTCTCGCTCAAGAAACGTACAATAGATATACATTCCGTGTAAACAAAAGAGATGCATGTATAAATAATTGATCGCTGACTGTTCACTCACACTGCGGGTGAGGACTAGCTCCACTAGTTCGTCGCTGAGTGACAGGACTTGACAGGACTTGACAGGAGCTATCAAAGATAATTCTCGCTTAGCGATATTCGCTCAGTGAGAACTCACGCCGAGAGACCAAACAGCGGCAGCGGTCATTTCCCGCCAAGAGGACTGCTATGCAATTCTCTGAGTGACACATAGACGCTGCGCGCATGGATGTGATCTGCTGTCTCTTTCCAATTCTATGAACATGAAAGAGACAGAGTACTTTCTCAGCGCTGCGGCAGCCGCTGCTACCAAGGCTTTAACTTAGAGAATCGCACTGCTGTAAGCTCGGCTCGGCCGCCGCGAGCGATTGGCGCGAGTAATCGCCCGCCTCACTCGTACACTCGCTTATAGCCCAGCGACAAAACTATCGAAACTACACCATTCGCCAATTCGTTTCTAGGTCTAGCTCGACTCGCTTCTCGTTCATCGTCGGCTGTGGGACAACTGCCTAAACAAAATTACTTTTCTAGGACGCGAGCCTTTAATGGCTGGGTTATGCCTCCGCTCACATACCCTTTGGCATACTAAGATGGACTCAGACCGAATTGGACGCCTTAAATAGAAGAGTCCGTCAAATGCTCACGAATTCCAGAATCCTACACCCGCGCTCATCTGTTATTAGGCTGTACATCCCGCGGAGATGTGGGGGTCGCAGCTTTTTAAATGCCAAGGACCTACATAACCGTGAGGTATGCAGCGCCTGATGTAGATTTGCCTGCCTCAGTGAACTGGCTACATTTCACTGACCTCTCTGGGGAAACCGAAGGTTTTGTTTGTGCCATTAAAGATGAAGTTATCAAGACGAATAACTACCGGAAATATATTATGAGGGATGGTACGGTCGACATATTATTATGTCGGGCATGCCGCCGTTCGATGTCAGGAGAATCTAACGGAGAGTATTTGCACAGACACAACCAAGTAGCCTGAATAATTCACCAGCGACTTGCTCTGGGATATGGCCTTGTTGAATTAGAGGTGCCGTACTATAAGTACGCACCTGCGCCAGTTCTCAAAAATGGTCATGTAACGCTCTACTGGGATCGCTCTATCATCACATCACGGACACTACTATTGTAGCTAATAAGCCTGATATCGTGGTAGTCGACCGATCTCAGCGTCGGGCAATATTTTGGTTGATATTACCATACCTCATGATGAGAACCTCGTGAAAGCCGAGAAGGACAAGCTCAGTAAGTACCTTGACTTGGCTCACGAGATTACGCCATGTAGGATGTGGATTCAACCATTATTGTACTGTACCGATAGTCGTTTCTGCAAACGGTATTTTAGCTAAGAGCGTCGATCAACACCTAGAGAGGCCCTCGTTGAAAGGTTGGATCAAGAGTCAGATGCAAAAGGCAGTACTTCTTGACACGGCACGTATTGTCAGGAGGTTCCTCACTCTGCAGCCCTAACCACCGCTAGCTAGGGTATATCCCCGCTACCGGTGGTAATATAGGTTTAGTTTTTTATAATGTTTTATTGTGTAAATATTTTTTTTTAATATAAAATTTTGTGAAAATCTTTCTTAAGATAATTGTTGAATAAAGGAAATAATAAGCCTTTATTCAGAAAAAGTTTGTAAGTACATAAATTTTAATTAACAATTTGGTAATAAAATCTGTTTGCCCTTTTTTGGCAAAGGCCTCCTCTAGCCTACTCCAGTCCCCTCTGATCCCGCCATCCCTTTCAACTCTCCCATATCTTATAGGTCTCCCTCTCTTCCTCTTATTGTAAATTGGGAACCAGCTTATTAGGATTTTGCTTCATTTATCTTTTCCTCTCACAGTGTGAGCTGCCCATCTCCACTTAAATTTCTTTATTTTTATGTTCACCTCTTATATTTTTGTGCGTTTTCTAAGTGTTATATATTTAAATATATCTAGTTTCCGTTTTCCAAGCATACTTCTTTCCATGGCAGATTGACATACTAGTAGCTTTTTAGCTTGCGCTTCAGTTTAAGCCCAAGTTTGGCAGCCGTAAGTTAATACAGGAAGAATACGTGTATTACAGAGCTTTCTTTTATAGTACATGTTTAACTCTATGTTCTTCATTATTTCTCGAAGCGACCAGTATCTTTTCCATGCATTTGGTCCTTTCATCTAGTTCTTTTGACATTTAGTCCTTTGGTGATATTATTTGTCCTAGGTAGGTGTACTCATTAACATAATCAATATTGTGGTAATTTCTACTAGCTTTTGTATGCGATTTGTCATTATTTTTGTTTTTTCAAAGTTCATGGCTAGGCCCACCCTTTTTTTCTTCTAGCTGGCTGAGCATTTGCTAAATTTCTTCTTTGGTTGATACCAAGATTATTAAATCATCGGCAAATCTCAAGTGATTGAGTTTTTCTACATTTATGTTAAGTCCATAGCTGTTCCAGTTGAGATTTCGAAAAATTTCTTCATGAACGGCTGAAAACATTTTTAGTAAAAGAGGATCGCCCTGTCTTACCCCTCTTTCTATTTTAAATTCTTCTCCCTCTCTTTCTAATTTAACACTGACTGTTCCAGTTGAGATTTCGATAAATTTCTTTATGATCGGCAAAACAATTTTGGTAAAAGGGGATCGCCCTGTCTTACCCCTCTTTCTATTTTAAATTCTTCTCCCTCTCTTTCTAATTTAACACTTTGACTGCTACAAAACCAGACATAATAGAAATTTAATTGTTTGTCAGTCACCGGTGACCACAATGGCGCTTAAAGTCTTAACTTTAGCCTGCTGGTTCTGTAGATGTTTCGAATTTTATTAGTCTTGTGTATTTGTCAACTACCCCTTAATTTTTCAGTGCTAACCAGATACATACCATGTATTAGTGAGTCGCAAGCTTTTCAATAATCTACAAAGCAACAGTAAAAAGGGATGTTGTATTCTTTGCATTTTTCAAAGACTTGTTTCATAGCATATATTTATGGTCCATAGTCGAGTAGCCACTTCTAAACCCAGCTTGTTCCTTTGGTTGGTTCTCATCGAGGATTTTAGTAAAACATTCGAGGATTACTTTTGCAAAGACTTTGTAGATGTTGGACGTTAGACTCATGGGTCTTTTTTATAATATTGGTGTGCAAACGAACAGGCGGGCCGCCTGATGGTGAGCGGTCACCGCCGCCCATCGACATCAGCAACATCAGAGGTGTTGCTTTTGCGTTGCTGACCTGGCATTATCTCAGTATGTAAGATTTAATTGAATACATTAGTGAGAATGGGTACAATCCAAGATTTCCCAGCCAAGATAATTTCGTTGCTTATTTTGTCTAGACCGGGGGCTTTATCTCTCTATTGGGTCTCGTATTGATAGCTCTTTCGACTTCTCGAGCCATAATAACCGGCACATCACTATAGTCCGTTAAATCAATATTGTCATTGTTGTTTTGACCTCTATATAGAGCTCTGAAAAATGTCGTGGCTGTGGAGATCAAATCTTTTTTTTTTGCCTTTTGTTTCCCTTTTTTGTCCTTTTAGGTATCCACTCCTTCATATTTGTCAGCTGCTATAGAGCCTTCTTTACTCCTCCGGGGTTCTTGTCTCTTTTGTTTTATTTTTGGTGGTTATTATTATTATTAATAAAGCTCTCTTTTCTAGAAGTTTTTCTGTTGCTCTCGACGTTTTTCCCTTTTTTTTGCTAATTTTATTTGTATTACTTTTAGTGTTTCCAATTAAAATGTTATAAAGTCTGTCTATATTTTGTTGAGTACTCAGATTCTTCGTCGCGGTGATGAAATCTGTCAGTTCTTCTCTTATTTTTATAGTTGGTGTTGTGGGCGTTGATGGTCTGTGTTTTACTTTGAAGGGTCTATTTCTTTTTGCTAATTCGACATTTAATTTGGATCTGACCATTCTATGGTTGCTGTTGTAGTTTATGTTATTTAATACTCCACAGTCATCAAAGGATTTATGTTTATTAGTAAGAATGTAATCTATCTCGTTCTTATAGCTTCCGTCGGGGATATCCAAGTCCATTTGCGTCGTTTACGTTTCTTAAATTGGGTGTTTAGAACCCGCAAATTGTTTTCATGCGTTAATTCAATCAGTTTACCTCCGTTTCGAAATCTTTTCCCTTCACAATATGGACCCAGTATTATTTCTTCACCCTGTCGTTTTACTCCTATTTGTGCATTAAAGTCCCCATAACTATGAGGTTGCTATAGGTCTGCTTTTTTATAGCATTATTAAGCGGAGCATAGAACATCTTAATGTCTGTGTGGCTTGACTGTTCTGTCGGAGAATATATTATCTGTACTAGTAACCAATTCTCAGATGAGAGACCTATGTTGAGAATTGCTATGCGTTCTGATATGCCTGTAAATTCTTCTATTTGATTTTTAATATAAACAAAAAATTAAATTAAATAAAATAAAATTTGTCAAAATGCCAACGCCATACATGCCCGGCGTTTCGCCCTTGTGTACCACAATATATTCTTCGTGCTCCTCAATACTTTCCCTAAACCTTCTTACTTCGCTTAGCCCAATGATTGACCATTTAATATTTTCTAGAGCTGTTGTTAGTTCCAGTAGTGTCTTATCCGTTCTTAGTGTTAAGGTATTGTATGTTCCTATGTATAAATATTTTCCATTATCTTCAATTATTTATTTTATTTTATAGTCACTTCTGTTCTTTGTTTGTTGTGTTATTGTGTGATTATTCTGTGTTTTGCTTGTATAATTATGCTATCAGGTCTTCTTTTTTAAGTCGTTGTTGGTCTAATGCTCTAAGGGCATTTGAAGAAGCAGCAGAACTGCAAAGGGCATTATTTATTTTAAGATTTATTGTTTGTGTTCTTTATTTTCTTTATATTAGGCAGAGGGTATTGGTCCATATTTTCCCCCACGGTGACCAACCGACTTGGGGTATATGTAATGTTGTGTTGTTGTTGTTTATTAGTGTTAATATTACGGTGGCCGGTGTCCGTATCCTATGCGGTTTTGGTTGCTGAGTAGCCAAAAGTAGAAAGTGAGTTGCTTCTTCCTATGCCTATCCATTCATCCATAAAAAAATAAATTTAGACGATTCAAAATGCTTATTTTAAGCTTACTGAATAAAGATATTTTGATTTTTGATTTTTTTTTCTCCCTCATCACATTAAATGCATTCTTTTTTGAAGCCGGCGCAGTACAAACACAAGCGGCGCCTGGCGCGGCACGGGCGCGGTGGGGGCGAGGCGCCCGCTCATTCGTGTTTCATATTAAGAACCACAAAGAGCGGGCGCCAAACAGCCGCCGCGCCGCCACCGCGCTCGCGCCGCGCCCGACGCCGCCTGTGTTTGTCCCGTGCCTTAAGACGTTGTGTATTTGTAGGTTGTTCTTGTTTACCATCATAGCAGTTGTTGTGCGGTGGTGAAGATGAGGCTGAAGAGGGGACTCTCTTTCTCTTTTCCCTGTTCTTGCTAGTTTCAGCCCTATCTTGAATTTTATTATAAGTTGGTCATATATAAGATAGCATATTTGCCGGATTCTCTGGCTTCTTTTAGCTTTCAACTTTGGGATTAAATTTTTTAAAGAAATAAAAATAAATCTGTATTTTTAATTTTTATATCAACCAGCTCATCGAGGAGCTTAACAGCTCCATGGTCGGTTGTCACATTAATAACTTAAGCGTCAATGACTTGAGCTATGCCGACGATATGGTTCTGTTGAGTCCATCGGTGGGTGGTTTGAGGAAACTGCTTAATATTTGTGAGAACTATGCTGTGGATTATGGTCTAATGTATAATGAAAGAAAAAGTGAGTTTATGGTTATAAGAGGTAATAACAAGCAACCAGACCTGTCTGTATAAACAAAGTACCTTTGGTCAGAGTCTCGCAGTTTAAATACCTTGGTCACATTATCACTGAAACCTTGTCTGATGATAAAGATATTGAAAGAGAGCGAAGGGCATTGGCGGTGCGTGCTGATATGTTGGTCCATAGATTTGCTGGGTGCACTGTTGAGGTTAAGCTTAATTTATTTAGAGCCTTCTGTCAAAGTTTTTATACCTGCTCTTTCTGGACCAATTATTCGCAGAGGGCCTACAATGCTCTAAGGGTACAGTACAATAACGCCTTAAGGATATAGTTGAGATTGCCTAAATTTTGTAGTGCGTCAGGCATGTTTGCCGATGCAGGGGTAGATGACTTGTATGCAATAATGCGTAAGAAGTTAGCTTCACTTGTAACCCGTCTAAGAAATAGCTCTAACGTTATGCTAAGGCTTATTGCTGACAGTCCGGAGCTGGTAGTGCTGGGGAAGTTTTACAGACTTCATGTGCTGAATACTAACATAGCTTTAAGAAGGTACTAACAATAGCATAATAACTAACATAGCTTTAAGATGGTATTAACAATAGCATAATTACTAACATAGTTTTAAGTTTTAATTGTTACTAACAAATTTATGGACATCATTGTCTGAAAAAAATGAATTTTATTTCATTTTTAAATATTTTTTTTTCTTACAGAGTCGATATCACATAGCTATGTTAGCAGTGAGCGGCCTCAGATCCCGAGCATACCCATAGAGTACGATGTGTTGACTGGCAACCAGTGCTACGAGAAGAACTACAAAGGCCACAGCGGTCACGTAATGAGCGGCCCCTACGAGCCGCTGGGCCAGTATGATGTGAACGTCCTCAGCAAGCAGACCAATGAGAGTCTGAAGCAGCAATGTGAAAAGGCACTGCATGAGCTCAACCAACTGCGGAGGCAGCACACCGAGACCTCTCGCCGCTGTGAGCATGTAATGAAGGTAAATAGAATAAACAAAGCTCTTACACATACATCAGATTTTACAACATTGAAAGTGAAATTGTAAGGGTATGTCCTCCCTTTCACATCACATTAAAGCATTGATTTAAACTAGTAAAAAGATAGTGAAACATTACTGTTGGGCCTGTGGTAAGATTGCTGCTCAGAAACTGTCTGGTTGATCTAACCTAACCCTCATTATTTGACCCACCCTATCTTTGTCGCCTCGCAACAGTGTCATTGTGGTTGCAGCAACTGTTTTCCATTGTAGTATTGCCAGCATTTGAAGTCAAGAAAGAATGAGAATTGATAATTCCTAAATCCCAAGCCTAAAATGTCTCTGGCCGGTGTGAGACCAACTTGAGACCAAAAACGAGTAATAACATCGATATATCGTTTCTCTACTATGTCCCTACCACCAGTTTAAATGTAATCTATGGCCTAATTTCAATAAAGATACAGATTAGAGGAGCCTAGATGGCGCAGCGGGTAAAGCGTTCGGTTTTCGATCATGCCAGTTAAGTAACTTTCGCAATGCCAGGTGACTGTATAAGAGACCTAATTAAAAACATCTCTAGCTCCTCTATGCTTCGGAAGGTGTGTAAAGCTGTTAATCCCGGTTGTCATCTTTAGATTGGCAATCGTTTAAAGCTACCAACCCACATTACATCAACATGGTGCCTTGCCATGTGCTGTTGTAGATGTAGGAAGGTACCTTTTTTATACAAGAGAAAATTCATTAAACATACCACTGCACCCAGAGAGATGCAGATGGTTATGTGGCATTTAGCTCCAAATGGGGGGCAACTCACTAATAATTCTTGCATTTCCCCTCACATGCCGCCGGGGTGATCCGGGATCGCTATAAGCAATCACCAGAGTATGTGGGAGTGCACCTGCCCAGCAGTGCGTCGTTTAATACTTAGACACATTAGAAATTCTATTCATTGGGTACTAATCAGCCCCCTTGCTACGAATCCAAATTAGTGCTGGTGTCGTAACTTAAAAATACGTAACTTCATTTCGATACCAAACTCGATCGAACAAGATCGGTTTCAAGAGTTAGGGGCATATTATACGCTAACGATGCTGATGACGAAAGCTTCCCTTTACTTTCCTTTTACTGAGCCGTGTCGCGTAGCGGTTCATTAAAAGAATACAACCAACCCCTCTCTTCCCTTTGGTGTCGTTAGAGGCGACTAACGGACTAAAAACTGCACATATATTCAATAGCATAGAGCGGCGATGAGCTCACCTGTCACGCTGAGCACATACGCAGTCGCTATTTTTTGAAAAGTGGATTACGATAGAGGACTCCTCTTGCGGTCCTCATTGCCTTGTCTCTGACTAACCCTTCGGGAATAATAGTCGCGATTATATGTATGTATTCCCTTTACTTTACCAGGAGCTGGAGTACTTCAGGGGCCAGCACCGCGCCGCGATGGGCCAGCTGGAGGTGTCCGCGCAGGAGGCGGCCGGCCTGCGCGCTAAATACGGCGATCTGCTCAACGAGAACCAGCGGTGAGTTTAACATACTACCTTCCAATTGATCAACGTGGTCGATAGAAACGTAATAGTTCCTAACGGAATACATACTTTACTTCATCCATAGTTTCTAGTCTTGCCATAAGCTCTGTCACAACTTAAATGAGGGTATTTTAAAATAAATAATAAGACGGTAGTACTTTTATTTTATATCATTATATTAAGTAAGTTTTATACTATTCATTTCGATCTAACACATAGTTGTGTAAACATGAAGTGGGGTACCACAGAGAATCGTGAGAGCCAAGAAGTTGTTGCAGAGACACTCAGACAGTGGCAACCGGAATATTCTTTTTACGGATAAAAAAAAATGTACGGCTCGATATTTCGATGCGGTTTTGAGCAGGCTTTCTCCTTTAAAATATTGCATAAGCAATAATCTAAAAGATAAAGATCAGGACTTGCACGCCAATCTTCAGAGGAGATGAAATCTGTTAAATTCACGTCTAACCAGCGCTGGGTTTACTTCGCTTTGTGCGCTGGTGCTGAGTCTTGTTGAAATATCCATTGTTTACTAGCGAACACAGTGTTACTTAGTGGCTTAACCACCTTCTCTAAAATATCGCTTTCGTAGTTAGCTGCTCGTGTTTTCACCCCTTGTTTTACAAATGGAGCTTTGTCACGCCATCGTAGGACACGCCCCACTAAACCATCACAGATGCTGGGTAGTATTATTTATTTTAAATGTTCTGACTCAACTTAAATGAGGGTTCATTTAAGTTGAGTCAGAGAACTTATGGAAAGACTTGGTAAAAAATGTTAACTAATCGTATAAAAACAAAAATAAAAAAATATCATGTGACTTGTTCTACGTAACAAATGGCTATCTATGATAAAAAATTTAGGAAACAACTATTAGTTAATGTGAAGAGATCTCTGACCCATCTGCCCCCCGTAATTCGTCGTATACTACTGTGTACTGTGCCAATTGCTAGTGAACAATAGAGTTAGCTGCGCATCGTACTACTAGTGTTGCCGAACTATCGATAGTTGACCTCGGAAATCAACTATAATATCGATAGTATCGATACTATCAATAGCTCAGTTTGGTACAATAGTATTGGTATACTGCAACACTATCGATAGTGCTGCTGACTATTGCAATTACAATCAATACTATAGATATTTTATATTGTTCAAGTGCCTGTCGTTATTATGTATCATTAGTTATTATGTACCTACCTTGTTAAAATTAATTAGTCTTAAGTTGTTGAATTCCATAATTGGCTTAAGTGTTTTAAAATGAGTTTTCTCTTGTAATGAGTATGTAAAAAAGCTGTTGAATTTAAAAAAAAATTGCACTATCGATAATAGGATGTGATTCAATAGTATTGTTTATGAATATTAGCAATACATAGGAAAGGGCAAAGGAAAGGAATAGGTCACTATCGATAGGACAAAACGATCGATATTATCGATAGTACATTCGATATTGAGCTTCAATACTATCGATAGTATTGCAGTATACCGATACTATCGTACCAAATTGAGCTATCGATACTATCGATAGGCCTATCAATAATATTGCTTTTGCTCAACTATCGATAGTCTATCGATAGACTATCGATAGAGGGCTATCGAGCGCCAACACTATGTACAACAAATTACGAATAAACAGGGGATGAGCATTTGCCACTTGTCTAGGGGGGCTGGTCGGTGGTCTGCCAGCGCTTCGCTTGTGCTTTCCTTTATCAAGATGCTTGCTAAATACACGTTTGTCTGCAGCCTCGAGCGCGAAGTTCAGCATTTGCAGCAGAGTAGCAACCCCGAGGGCAGCGCGGATGCGCTCGTGCACACGCTGCGGAAGCACGAGGCGCTCAAGGAGGAGTTTGAGTGCTTCCAGAAGAGGTTGGCTTTACATCTTGGTCCTATGCGAATCGACAATGGAAAGACGAAAGGACTTTTTAGTTATCTTTTATTGTTGAAATTTTTGCATTCACAATGCTATATGGATATAGGATAAAATATTTACTAGAAAAAAAAACAACCAGTCTCAGGAAAGCTCGAATGGAATTCGAACCTATGACCCGGTCCATTGCTCTAACCGCTAAGCTACCGAGACCCCAGAAGACCAGTTGAATTTCGTACTATCACGTATTACTAGTAGTTTGATTTACGACAAATACATTGTATTGTAGTTTTGTATTGCATCATTTATTATTTTTTAAATTCTAAATTCTTTTTAAACTAGGTCATAAAATACGAAATATTCGTATTTTATGACCTAGTAACGATATATTCTTTTTTTTGTAAATGTCGTTGCTTCTGTGCGCTGTGGCTTCTTGCGCCCGTTCTTTGCCACAGTTAAAAAATGACGTCCTGAATGGATGGTAGGTTAAAAAAGATTTGGACGATTCAAAGTACTTATTAATTGAGTTTATTGAATAAATATATTTTGACTTTGACTTTGACTTGGGTTCGAATCCCATTTGAGCTTTTCTGAGACTGGTTGTTTTTTTCTAGTAGACTTTTTAGTTTTTATTGCCTGTTTCGTGAGTAGCTATGTGTCCTGCCTACCACTATATAAGTGCCGCAATCCGGTTAGCAAAGTCCTGGACATTGATCCGTCTTCGAATCTCGGTAATGCGAATTCGGTTATTTAGAGATTTTTCGGAACAGCATCCCCAGGGCCCCAATTCTCATTTTTCGAGATATAGTCTCGAATCGAGTTTTGATTTCGATCTCTATCTCGATAATCGACATTTTGTTCACGAATCTCCTATTCTCAGCGCTAATCGAAACAGATTTCGAGTTTTTTTTTGATAAATATTGCCATTCTTTTAATGCAATCAACTCGGGATGCGTTCCGTTTGACACGTTTCATCCGGTTTTAAACCGGTTGCAACTATGTACTACAAATATTTTTACTGTAAAGGTATTTAAATGTATTGAACTTGCTTTTTAGTTAAAGAAGTAAATTTTTAATAAGTATCGAAAAATCATTATATTTAATGTGTTGTGATCAAATTTAATTTCCTTAAACAACTTGTATTTTTTAAAACGTGACGTATCGTCGATAAATTTTTATGTTTTTTGTTGTTGTTATGTGCTTGTTTGGTGACGAAACGATCATTTTGGTATTCACAAGACACACACAATGTCACAATGTCAACAAATAATACCCAACGCCACAGCAGAAGCAGCTTCTTCTACAAATGTTGGAAGCCGATATACAGTTAAGGAGTAGAAAGTTTTCTTCCACCTTTAAAAAAAAAGAGAGTGAGCTCTCTCAATATTTTAAATCACTTCCACGACAAAATTGGAAATTAACTCCTCCATAACCACAGTACCTGATTTCGCCGATATTTAATTTTGACGTTTCATTAGCTTCTCGTAGTTGAAATTACGTCTCGACCACTGCCGACCACTCGAAGCAATTCGAGCGGCTCTCCTTCGAGAAATGTCGAGTTCGAGATGTTCAGAATAACTAATTTGGATTACCACTCGATAAAGTTCGAATTCGAATCAAACTCGAAGTCGATTAGCGCTGAGAATAGGAGATTCGTGAACAAAATGTTAATAACGAGATTTTATGGTCGAGATAGAGATCGAAATCAAAACTCGATTCGAGACTACATCTCGAAAAATGAGAATTGGCCTCCTGGACTTGAGGCGAAATCTCATATCATTTAGTAGCGTTTGTAATAGTAAATTGAAATAGAATAGTCCTTTTGTCTTTCCACTGTCGATATTATATATATCACGAAAGAAATATGAAAATGATTCCATAGCTTTCGTTTCAGATACGAAGACCTGATAGAGACCCACAACGCGACGCTCGAGAAACTACAAATGGTGCAAGAGGAGAACAGCCGGCTCAAGACTCAGTGCCACGAGCTGACGCAGGAGAGGAACTCTGTGGTAAGTTGCTATTGAGTATTTTATGGTCATTTATCTTCTTAGTCGGGCACTCTTGACAGAGTGGTCGTGGTTATGGAGGGGCCCCCTCTCCTTACATCACTAAGTTCATTTGTACTGGCACCTCGAGACCAACCGTTAGGTTATGCAAGAAGTGCCAGACGTCCCTGCGCCAGTAGAACACTCGCGCAGGAGACCATCTGCGTTAGGTCTTGACGCCAAATCAGTGCCCGCCCTTCATTCGGTACTCATAAGACTAGTGTCTCGGGAGAGTCTCCCCGTGAACACGTGTTGTTCACTGCCTATTGTCCAGATAGGTAGCCGGAGCTGTCGAGCTCGCTCACTTCTCGTTGCACGAAGGGCACAACTCGCAGTTGCCACTGCTAGGGTCGTCGACTCTAAAGTCGACTCCCAAGTGTCCACCTTGGTAGCGGAGTAGTAAGCACACTCACTTCTCGGAACCCATCCAGGCGCCTAGCCAGTTCCCACGTCCTACGCGGCTGGCTGGACCGGAGGCTACGGCATCTAGGAGGCCGCCTCTACTAGTTATCCAGACTAGTACCGAAGATGTCAACACCAATGTCCAATGAGAACCACCGGACAAAGCTGCCAACTTTAAGGGAAACTCACGTTCCCCGCAGGACTTTTCGCTTCTGGCCCCTCAGAGACCGCTACTAGGCCCCGCTCGCTGTGCACGAGTTTGGAAGTCCTGGCACACAATACCAGGACAGACGAACATTCCCAAGCTCTACAGCTAACCACGAGCGACTACGAGTCCAACCCACGCCCGGATCCCGCCGGAGGCGCCGGTCAAGGCACAACCAGCGGGAGGCTTAAACAGGAACCCCGTAGTACCCCTGAAAACACAACCGGACTCGTAGTTCCAGTTGCGATACTCTATCTATCGGGGTCAGTAGATAGGGAGGATTATGGAGGGGTCGTGGTGAGTGACGGCTCTCGTTATTCGTCTCCACTAGGCTGTGTTACTGGCATTGTGGGAGCAGTCGGTCATGGTAGATTTGAGAGCGACCACGAGATCTCTTGCCCTCCATACGGTCTTGAACTAGGAGACACTCCATTGAGTCTTCGTTGCGAGTTGTGTGCCTGAAGAACTTCAGGATTCGTAATTGATAAGTCGACGATAATCTCTCCTTTATGTGGGATCGATACTTTGGTACGGTAAGCAGTCCATGGAATTCTCAGAAGACGTCTCCAGCACTACATCTGCAGTGCATCGATTCGTCCTTTATACACTGTTCCATATACAGAGCCATGTTGTAAAGCATACCACCACCCCTTCTCTTCCCTTGGGTGTCGTAAAAGGCGACTAACGGACTAAAGACTGCACATTCATCCAACAGCATAGAGTGGCGATGGGCTCACCACCTGTCAAGCTGAGCACATGTGCAGTTGTGACTTGGCAGTAGACTGCTTCTGCGATCCTCATTGCCTTGCCTCTGGCTAACCCTTTTTCGGAATGGAGCAAGCGAGTATCGCCGAAAAGTGGTCGACCGGGAACTTCCTCGACCACTCTACACTTTACATGTATCGACTTAAGGTCTATTATGCAGTGACATAGTATGTTCTTTCTTGGTTAATAGTTGAAAATCGGAAGATGTTGAAAATAATTCTACAACTTGTATTCTTACCCACACCTTTCTGTCATTTTGGGTTCAGGTTCCGGCATTTCCAATTATTATTGCGTGGCTACTATCTTGCTTGCCGAAACTTATCAACTTATTTCTTTGATACTTGCCTCAAATATTTTAATCTTATTCCAAGAGTGTATGGTTCAACATTTAGTATCAAAATAGCTGCCGCAAAGGCAGCTGTGGCAGCTTCGAAATCGTTGAACTGTGTGATTATGATGAAATTAATATGACGTATCGTCTACGCCAGATCCGCGAGCGCAACGCCCTCAAGCAGCAGGTGGCGAGCGTCGTGCGCCAATGGGAGGGCGGCGTGCGCGAGCGCGCGGACGTCAAGCGGCTCACCGACGAGCGCAACGCCGCGCTCACCGAGTACACGCTCATCATGAGCGAGAGGTGAGATGGTGCGATTGCAGATATACTGACGTCACGCGGCTCACCGACGAGCGCAACGCCGCGCTCACCGAGTACACGCTCATCATGAGCGAGAGGTGAGATGGTGCGATTGCAGATATACTGACGTCACGCGGCTCACCGACGAGCGCAACGCCGCGCTCACCGAGTACACGCTCATCATGAGCGAGAGGTGAGATGGTGCGATTGCAGATATACTGACGTCACGCGGCTCACCGACGAGCGCAACGCCGCGCTCACCGAGTACACGCTCATCATGAGCGAGAGGTGAGATGGTGCGATTGCAGATATACTGACGTCACGCGGCTCACCGACGAGCGCAACGCCGCGCTCACCGAGTACACGCTCATCATGAGCGAGAGGTGAGATGGTGCGATTGCAGATATACTGACGTCACGCGGCTCACCGACGAGCGCAACGCCGCGCTCACCGAGTACACGCTCATCATGAGCGAGAGGTGAGATGGTGCGATTGCAGATATACTGACGTCACGCGGCTCACCGACGAGCGCAACGCCGCGCTCACCGAGTACACGCTCATCATGAGCGAGAGGTGAGATGGTGCGATTGCAGATATACTGACGTCACGCGGCTCACCGACGAGCGCAACGCCGCGCTCACCGAGTACACGCTCATCATGAGCGAGAGGTGAGATGGTGCGATTGCAGATATACTGACGTCACGCGGCTCACCGACGAGCGCAACGCCGCGCTCACCGAGTACACGCTCATCATGAGCGAGAGGTGAGATGGTGCGATTGCAGATATACTGACGTCACGCGGCTCACCGACGAGCGCAACGCCGCGCTCACCGAGTACACGCTCATCATGAGCGAGAGGTGAGATGGTGCGATTGCAGATATACTGACGTCACGCGGCTCACCGACGAGCGCAACGCCGCGCTCACCGAGTACACGCTCATCATGAGCGAGAGGTGAGATGGTGCGATTGCAGATATACTGACGTCACGCGGCTCACCGACGAGCCCAACGCCGCGCTCGAGTACACGCTCGTCATGAGCGAGAGGTGAGATGATGCGAGCGGGAGATTATTATCATCATCAGTAGTTTACTGTCTACTGCTGGACTTTCATTGTACATTCGGGTACCCAAGACCTTCACCAGAAATTAATAACTTATCTGTCTGTGGATTTGTTTACTGTAGTTTAAAGATGGAACAAATCATTGATAGCAGTGAAAAATCATATGATTTAGTTTTTCATATGACATAACTGCTATTGTCATTCGCAATCGCAGCGATTATGATTTCTCACTAGTGCGTGCGTGTATGAATGATCGAATGAAATCGCGCGGAGCGACCGCGGCGAGCATGCACGACAATCATACGAGCGAGGTGTGAGCGGGACGCATCTACTGAAGCAATCCCTGCGTGCGAGTAGTGCGTCCGATTGACCTGTGACCCGGGTCGCAGTCGCAGTCGCAGTTTAAAATGAAATGACATTTCACATGTGCGGGCGGTCGTCCTCGTCAGTCATAAGCACGTGCGCGTTGTTGTGTGACATATATTCATGTCATGTTACATCATAATCATTATTCTATTACTACGTCATTTCATTTCAATATTTGCAATGATAAATAGTAGGAAAATCACTCTCAATGAAAAATAGCAGGTGTGAAAAATAGCAGGTCAAATCACTGTGATAAAAAAAATCATATGATCATATGATTATGATTTCTAAATAGCAATCATTTCCATCCCTACTGTAGTTAGTAAACTCCATACAAATTAAGTAATTATTCCAACTAGCAGTCAAAATAATAGATAGATAAGTTATTGACAACGGCTAGATCTAAGTTAAATAACATATACAAAACCTGCCAAATTTACACAGTTAATTGATCTTTTGTATATTGATACATATCAAACAATTTCTTAACTTTATTCTTATTTATTTCGACTATTTTTCTTGAACATAATTTTTGGTAAAATTTCCGCATATAATATCTTCCAGAACCCAATTACACTTTTGGCTTTATGATAATATCGGTCAAAATCTCTTGACGCCAAGAGTGACCCTACTATTTTTGACAGGGACACGGTGCACAAAGAGATGGAGAAGCTGTCGGACGACCTGCAAGCGGCGCTGAAGCGGGTGGCGGCGCTGGAGGCGGCGCTGCAGGCGTCGCGCGAGGAGCAGCGCGCCGCCGCCGTGCAGGTGCGCCCGCCATTTACACCATTATTATCGGATTCAATGTTTACTAGAAAAAAATTGGTTGCCTGTAAAGTCGGTATACGGGCGAAAGTTTTACGAGACAACGACTTTGAGTGGTAAAATAATTTTAATGTGAATATTCATTCGTATAGTAGGAAGAAGGATCTAACCAACCATGCCATGCTCTTAGGCGGGCTAACCATGCCCGAGTGGAAGGGACGCGTGCCTCTCACTCGCTCTCATTGTGAGCGCATAACGTGAGCGGAGCGTAACGCAGTTTCTTGAAGTGTCACCCGGCAAACCAATTTATAAGACGTTGTCACGTCAAAAACAACCAGTCTCAGGAAAGCTCGAACGGGATTCGAACCCGTCACCTTTGGATTGCCGGTCCACTGCTCTAACCGCAGTTAGAGCAGTGGACCGGCAATTCAATAACCGTTTTATACTAAACATTTTATCCTATATCTTTAAAGCATTGAGAATGAAAAATTTCAATAATAAAGCATTATTATCATCGTCCTCATCATCATCATTGTCCTCATCGTATGCATCGTCAAACTCAAACCCATAATATATTTATTCAATAAACTCAATTAATAAGTACTTTGAATCGTCCATTCCATCATCGTCATAATGTCATCAAGCAGCATCGTCGTCGTCGTCATTATTATCTTCATCTTCTTCTTCATCAGAATCATCATCATCAAACTCAAACTCAAAAATATATTTAATCAATAAACTCAATTAGTAAGTACTTTGAATCGTCAAAATTTATAACCTACCATCCATTCAGGACGTCATTTTTAACTGTGGCAAAGAACGGCGCAAGAAACCACAGCGCACAGAAGCAACGACATTAATATTCTTACTATCTTTAATATTTAACTTTAAGTCTCCCACATTCTTTTTAGAAAAGAGTGTAGAGTATGGTAGAACGACGAATAGCGGGTCAACTAAGTCTTTAATGCGATTAGAAAGTAGGGTTTTTAGTGACATAGTGTTTTTTGTGTTTATTGCCATAAGGTCTATATTGCAATGATATAGTGTGCTCTTACTGTTTGTGTGAAATTATACATGCCACCATAATTTAAACCTTATTCAGTTGTAATAGGATAGAAAACCAATAAAAAATATTTAATGCTGTACCAATTAAAGGGTTAAGATATAGATCTACAGCAGTGACTAAATTCGCTGCGTGCGCTTGTAACATTTGTGATATAGTGAATTACACTATCAGCACGTACTCAATAGTACGTGATAATTAAGGTCTTCCTGATTGACAAGGCGTCCTTCCTCTAGTCACGTATAGATGTGATGTTAATTAGTATTTAAGATGATACACTAGAGGATAAAGTAGATTGATTAAAACGCAAGACATTGTTTCATTTCGGGTCTCCGTCCCAACGCCATTACATGGCGACCGTGACATGGTGTCACAAGTCCGCGCCGCGAAATCGCTAGTTGAAGTCTACAAAATATCAGGAAAATAGTGCTACACGGGCCTACAAGAAGGACGAAGGAAATAAGAAGAAAAACTGTAAGCCAAAATTGTTTAACTATGGGAAACCCACAATCTAAAGACAATATTATTGTCAGTCAATCACCAACTCAATCGGCGGCAGCATCAACTCCCTTGGCCGTTGGGATGCAACTTTCAGAGATCTTTTTACTGACCATCGTCGTTGTACTAGCGGGCTATATAGTACTTAGGCTGCTACGTTACTTCAACGCACGACTATTAGAAGAGGTAGAACGCAGAGCGGTTCGACGGGCAATTGGACCAGCACAGAACGTGTAAGCCAGCACGAATTAATATAACTATGCTACCAAGAATCTATGTGTGTGTGTGAGTGATTTTTTTTTTTCCTAAAGTGTGTTCATGGCAAACCTGTCAGAACTCTTGAGTGAGCTTAAGGCTATTAGAGACTCTATTATTAAATTAAGTAAGGACAAACGTTATTCCGCTCAGGGGCAGAATAAGTTTTTAAGAGCAAAGGAAATTAAAAATATTTTTGAACAAATATCTGCAGACTTATGTAAAAAAGGGATAGATGCTGTAGAATTACAAATAACAAAAGCAATATCGTCAAAGTTTTTATGTAATTTTGAGGAAATCGAGTCACTCGTTAACCCGCATCATTCAGAAACGATCACAACCATGGCCACGTTCGATCTAAAAGTCGCGCTCACGCTCCTCCCAGTAGTAGATTGCGACGAAACGCAAATTAACCAACTAATAGACGGAATAGAGTATTATAGTAGTACCCTTAGAAACGAGGACCAGCCTCTGTTAATCAATTTTGTTTTAAAAACTCGTCTTTCTAGCAGTGCTAAAACAAAAATTAATAAGTCTTATGTGTCTGTGGCAGACCTAATAAAAGATATAAAAAATGTTTTAATTCCGATTAAATCATACACAGCCATTTTAGACCGAATGCTACGATGTGGGCAAGGAAACAAGACCATAGAAGTGTTTGGTAGTGAAATCAAAAAATGTCCAACGATTTAAGTACAGCACAGGCTAATGGAGACGAGTCGGCATATAATTTATTAAAGCCGATTAATGAAAAAATGGCTATCAAGCGTTTCGCTGACGGCCTAAACAATGCTCGTACAAGCATTATAGTTACGTCTAGGTCCGTAAGCACAGTTAGGCAGGCAATAACTATAGCCTTAGAACAAGAAGACTCGGTAGTGAAACCACCAATAAACAATTATGTTAACTATGTTTCGAACCAGCGATTTGAAAAGATAAATAAAAACTATCATCAACAATATAATAAGTCACGTAACAACAACGCGACGAGTCAGCAAGGTCGGGGTCGTGCCTACTATAACTCGAATAGGTTTCAGGGTCAGCGCAACACCAGGTTTACGTCACCTCATAATAAACGTAGGAATGTACATTTCTTAGTCGACTCAGCAGAACAGTCTAATGACGAGAACGAAAGTGAACGTCAGAGTATACGTCAGAACGAACATCATAGCGATGATTTTTTTCGTTCTGAATAGCGCTGAGGTAGATATTTGTAGTTATGGTAGTGGTAATTACGTTTGTTTTACTTGTAGTCAAACTCAAATTTCTCTATTAGTAGACACAGGAGCAAGCATTTCAATTTTAAAGTTAGATTGGTTAAATAAACTCCGTAGCGTGTCCCGCGACGCAAAGCTAGTAAGGGATGAAATTAAGATTAAGGGAGTATGTGGGGATTTAGTATCAATAGGTTATGTTTATCTAGACTTATGTGTTAACAATTATAATTTTAGGCATAAGTTTTATGTGTTTAGCAACTTCCACTGTAAAAATGATGGAATTTTAGGAGAAGATTTTTTATTAAAATATAGTTGTAAAATTAACTATGAAAATAAGCTGGTTACATTACAGGATAAGATAAGTCTAGAATTAGGCTTAGGTAAAAACATAATAACGACTATTCCAGGGAGATGTGAGGTCGTAAAATATGTTTCGTCAGAGATAAAGGGCGAATGTGTCATTTTAGCGGAGGAAGTTACTGCAGGCGTATTTGTAGCAGGCGCCGTGGTAGTAGGAGACGGGAAAAAGATTCCGGTGCGATTTTTAAACACACGGGAAGAAGATGTAAAATTAAATAACTTTAGCCCGAAAATTAGAAAATACTCGGATTATTTCGTATGCTCTTTTGATACGGAAAACGGAAAATCTGTCGAGAGGGTTAAACAACTATTCGATTTTCTTAAATTAAAAACATATCTTGGTGATGAAGAGAGACGGTCTATTGAGAAAATATGTGCAAAATATGCAGATATCTTTCATATGCCGGGTGATAAGCTATCCGTTACAAACTTATACGAGTACAACATTAAACTGCAAAATGACGCGTCTCCTGTTTATGTCAAACCGTATAGAATACCGCACGCTCAGAAGGCTGAGTTAATAAAACAGGTAGGTAAATTGTTAGAAGAAGATATTATCGAAGAGTGTACCAGCGAATGGTCTTCTCCATTATTATTACTTCCGAAAAAAGCTGACAGTAGCGGTGAAAAAAAGTGGAGAATCGTAATAGATTATAGACTTTTAAATAAAAAAATAGTAGACGAAAAGTTCCCGTTACCAAATATACAAGAAATTATTGACTCACTTTCGGGATGCTTATACTATTCTCATTTAGACCTCAGTTCTAGTTATTACCAGCTAGGGTTATCACCAGAATGTAGGAAATTCACTTCTTTTACAGCTGATAAGCAATATCAACTGAAAAGATTACCTATGGGTCTCAAAACGAGTCCTAGCGTATTTTCTAAACTTATGTCTATGGCTCTATCGGGTTTAAATTACGAGATATGTTTTCTATATCTCGATGACGTAATAGTTTTCGGGAAAAGCCTATCGCAGCATAATACAAATTTAATGAGTGTATTTGAGAGGTTTAGGTCAGTTAATTTAAAACTAAACCCTTGTAAGTGCGAATTTTTGAGGAAAGAAATTAATTATTTAGGGCATGTTATTACGCCAAACGGGGTGTTGCCAGACAACAGTAAAATCGAGGTCTTGGAAAAGTTCCCAGTACCTAAAAATGTAAATGAGATTCGTCGTTTTGTGGCTTTTGCGAACTTTTATAGAAAATTCATAAAAAACTTTGCCACAATAGTGTACCCACTAAACCGTCTTTGTAAGAAACATGTCGAGTTTCAGTGGACGGAAGAATGTGACGTGGCATTTCAGACCTTAAAAAAGTCACTTAGTTCATTTCCTGTCTTAGATTATCCAGATTTTGGAAAAGATAATGTTTTCCGGTTGCAAACCGATGCGTCAGGGGTAGCCTTGGGGGCTGTATTATCAAATGGAAATAATAAGCCCGTAGCTTATGCAAGCAGACAATTAAACAGTTCAGAAATAAACTACCCAACCATTCATAAAGAGTTATTAGGGGTAGTGTGGGCTATAAAACATTTTCGACCATATTTATACGGACGAAAATTTAAAATATTAACAGATCATAGACCATTGGTTCATTTATTTAGCATAAAAGATCCTAGTAGCCGTTTAACTAAGTTTAGACTTTGTTTAGAAGAATATGATTTCGATATTGAATACATAAAAGGTTCCGAAAATGTAACGGCAGATGCCTTATCGAGAGTCATTATAACATCAGACGAGTTAAAAAATCTAAATTAAAATTTTTTGGGGGTATTAACCCGTTCAATGAAAAGAACCATGGAGCAAAATAATGAACCCGCTACCTCTGGAAGTAGCAGGGTTGAGCCCCCTGTTGATCATAGGCAACCAAGAGTGGTAGATATTATGCAGAAATCACAAAATGATGTAAGGTTAGATATTTGTTCGTATGAAAACTTCGTGAAGTTGAGGAAAAAGAAAAGATACGTCTCACAGACGGGTGATATGTTATTTAGTGACTCTACTATTTACATAAATCAGGAATCTCTACTAACGGAGGCGCGCCGAGACGCAACGATAGGAGAACTGAGTGCATTATGTAAAAAATATAATATTGTAGAAGTCGTTGTGATTAAAAATGGGTTTAATAAAAAGTTTATTAAAATTTTGACCCAAACTTTCATGAAACATAAAGAATTACCGCGGTTATGTATTATTAATAACCAAGTTGAACATGTTACAAATAAAGACTTGATACGTGTTATACTAAATGATTATCATTTATTGCCGACAAGTGGTCATGTAGGCATAAATAAAATGACTAAGAATATTCGAAAAAAATATTTTTGGAGTAATATGCAAAAAGACATAACTGAATATGTGACTCGCTGTAAAGATTGCCAAAAGCAGAAATTTTGTAATAAAAATAATAAAGAGAAAATGGTAATAACCACTACAGCATCTACTTCTTTTGAAAAATTATATTTAGATATTGTGGGGCCGTTGGAGGTCGATAATTTGGGTAATAAATACATATTAACAATACAATGCGAATTGACAAAGTTTGTAGAAGCTTACCCAATACTTGATAAGTCAGCTGAAACTGTTGCTAGGGTTTTTACTGAAAATTTTATTTTACGATAGGGTACTCCCAGGGTTATTGCGACTGACTGTGGAACGGAATTTATTAATTCCACGTTAGAAACAGTATGTAAATTGCTAAATATTGATAAGTTAAATTCAACACCCTATCATCATGAGAGTATAGGTTCGCTAGAAAACTGGCACAAACATCTCGGATGTTACTTGAGAATACAAACACAGAATCAGTCGGCAAATTGGAGTACCTGGATACCATATTGGTGCTTTGCTTATAATAATTCTGTAAATACTAGTACCAAATACTCCCCTTATGAACTAGTTTTTGGGAAAACATGTAACGTACCTAGAAATTTAGTTAGTAAAGTTGATCCCTTATATGTATATGACAATTATCCATCGGAGTTAAAATTTAGATTGCAAAAAGCTCATAATGATGCCAGGAACAACTTATTAATATCAAAACAAAGTAGAAAAACTAATTATGATTTAGATTGTAAGGAAGCACACTACAAAAAAGGTGATCTACTCTTGTATAAGAATGAAAATTATAATAAATTGAATGACTTGTATTTAGGTCCATTTGAAGTTTTAGAAGAGCTAGGTACTAATGTAAAAATATTAAAGAATAATAAAGAATATATAGTTCATAAGAATAGGACTAAGATATTTAGAAAATAAGAGTTTACTTTTCAGGGAAGGGATGCCTAGCCTTTTCAGGGGAGGTGTGATATAGTGAATTACACTATCAGCACGTACTCAATAGTACGTGATAATTAAGGTCTTCCTGATTGACAAGGCGTCCTTCCTCTAGTCACGTATAGATGTGATGTTAATTAGTATTTAAGATGATACACTAGAGGATAAAGATTATTGATTAAACGCAAGACATTGTTTCATTTCGGGTCTCCGTCCCAACGCCATTACACATTATATTCTAACAGTGCAATAGTATTCTCAAAGCTGACTACGAAAATAGTATGATTTTAGCAGTATTCTCGATTTAAAAAACGGCACTAGAAACAAGTTGTTATTGTTTTTTTTTACAGTGTTCTGATGATAAAATAGACCGTCGATACTCAATATTGTTATTGCATACCATAATGTTAGAAAGTTGTTATAAATTATAATTCATTCATAATACCACATAAACAGGTTCATTATGGGCCCTGTGGGGCACAGCAATTTAAAGAGGGAAGACCTTTTCCAATTAATTTTGAATTAAATTCGCATAAATTCTTTAATTTTTATATATTAATATTCTTATTATTATTTTTTATATAATAATAAATAAATGAATAAATATTTTTAAAAAGTTTATCTACTATTTATATTATTTGATATTTGAGTTTAAGATTTTTTATTTTTATAAATGTTTGTCTTCTAAATATTTTGTTATATTATAATAGCACCTTCTTATAAGTTACTAGCTGACCGCTCGCGACGTCGTCCGCGTGGACCCCGTACCCCGTGAAGAATTTTTGAAAATATTTTATAGTCTGTCATCCGGAGATAGTGTAACTTCCCAACGGTGAAAGAATTTTTCAAATAGCTCTAGTAGTTTCGGAGCCTATTCAATACAAACAAACAAACAATGTAATATTTCCTGTTTATAATATGAGTATAGATAAATGTTATAATATTTGCTTAGGCGGAGAGTCTGCGGCGCGAGATCGAGTCGGCGCTGGTGGACCGCGACCGCGCCATCAAGGAGTGCAGCGACCTCAAGACGCCGCAGAACGCCGCGCTCGCCAAGTCCAGGTCACTATTCATCATTAGCTTTCATTCATTCAGCATTTTTAGTCTTTGTTGGCACTCAAGGTCTAGATTAGATTATAGTTATTTTACTACTTGTATAAATACATGACTGTTTGTTGTCCAAAATAAAGTAAATAAAAAAAATTACCATCGGCCTATAGGAGCTCAGCTGCCGTAAAACCAGACAATATAGTAGACGGCCGGGTGGTCGAGTGGTCAGCGACTCTGATTACGCAACCCATTGTCCCCGGGTTCGAATCCCGGTAGGGGCAAATGTTTGTGTAGTGAGTATGAGCATTCTTGACCGAGTCAATGTTTATTAGTATTTATGTATATCCGTTATTCGGTCACCATAGTTCGGCCTATGCTTAGTTTGGGTCTGAATGATTGGTCTGACAGTTGTGAAATTAATTTATTATTTATTTATTAAATTCAATTGTTAGTAGCCTCTAGGTGCTTCGTGACTTCTATCATACGCCTTAGTATGCGAGGATATTGGCCGTAACCCACCGTGCTGGGCCAATGCGGATTGGTGGGTTGTAACGACTGCCATCTTACGACAACAACTGGGACCAACGGCTTTAATTAAGTGCCTAACGAAATCTGTTCTAGCACGAAAGTTTTTTTTTTAGTTACCTATCCAGCCGTTACAACGTCTTAGCCGCTGCGCTATCGCTCCTATCTTTTTTTTACCAATAAAATTACTTTCTAAGCATATCCCTGGCCAGGGGCACCCTGCTTTATATAGGATTCTTCTCTCCTCCCCCACATCCTGCCACGGAAAAGGACGAGGCCTATCTGCTAAAACCATAAAACTCTTCCACTGAGATGGCACTTAGTTGCCTATATTTACAGACTAGATCAGCGTGAAGGCCGACTAAATTACCTTATGGATTTATGCCTAACCGCTCGTTTCGGCAACTTACGCCTACACCAAAGATGTCTTCACAGAGGCTTTATAGTAATAATAATATATCAAGGAGCGCGCAAACACCTTTTCCGTCTCAAACAAAATTTTAACATTCAAATAGGCTGCGATTATGATACACAGGATAAGTATGCAATATAGGCAAGTCCGAAACAGTCAGATATGTTATTAGTTCTAAAAAACCATGTCGTTTAGATAAGTAAAATTTAATGATTAATTTTATTATATACATTATTGTTGTCTGCAGACAAGACAATTCCGCGTATCACCATTTGGGCCTAGCAAGTGGTGTGGGTAACGACGGATTCCTCAACGGGCAACACTCCAATGACCCGTCTATAGACAAGCTACAAGGTAACACGCAATTTTCAATCTTATCTCAATTACATAAAGTTGAAATTTTATCTATGTATGCCGGCTTCATTAGTAGCTTATAGGACGCATTTATCGGCAACGTGAATGTAAATGGTTAATAGACTAGACTTTTCAGTCATAAGCAGTGATATTAATAGGCAGACTGTATTTACCTAAAATTTTTGACATGGAGCTGTTAATACCACTAAATTCAGTACCATTTTCTATTCAGTACGAATGCAGTGGTTGGAAGTGTTATACTTCATTTATTTATAATAGTTAAAATTGTTCAAAGTAACTACACACATCAAAAGTGTCTAGGGATCAACATATATTATTGCAATAACTTTTCTCCTGATTGATATTAATTAAAATTTTCTTTAAGGATTCATCAAATAAAGTGTTTTCGTTTGTCTACAGTAACGATAAACCAAGTCACCTTTGCATTAATAAAGAAATTTGCCATTTTCCTAATAAAGGGATTTTTGACATTTGAACCACTAACATTAAAGTTCGAAAAAAAGACTGAAATAACAGTTTTCTTTAAAATTTTATTGGGTAACTTAAACAATTAATAATCCGTGTTTCTACCGCGAACACTAACAACACAAGAACATCGGTTTGGCATACTCAAAATGAGTTCATCCAAATCACGCTGTGGAATGGCCGCCCATGTTCGTTGCAACAACAAAAAAAGGTCTTCTTGCGACTGGATACCCTCCATATTCGGCAGAGCTCTTCTCTGTACATATATCCCATGCATGCTCAATCGGGTTCAAGTCTGGCGACTGAGCAGGCCAGGGCATGACATTGATGTTAGCTGCGGCGAGAGTCTGTCTTACAACTCTTGCGGTGTGCGGTCGTGCATTATCATGCATTAACTGAAATAAGGGACCGATTTGCACTTGTAGAGGAACGATGACGTCTGATACAATCGTCTCAGCATAAATTTGAGCGTTGAGGTTGCCTCTGATCTAAATCAACTCAGTTCTTCCGCCGATCCAAATACCCGCCCATACCATGATGGTTCCACCACTATAAGGATGGACTTCCTGGCAGGATTTTAATCGCTGTTGGCGTCCAGGGGTTCTCCAGTGTCGTATATGTCTTGTATCCGGTCTCATACCAAAACGAGACTCATCAGAAAAGCACACGAAACGCCATTGTTCTTCTGCCCAATTTCTGTGTTCAAGAGCCCATTGATATCGAATCCTACGATTGTGCATTGCTATAGGTGGTACCCTTAGCGGTCTTCGGGAATGAAGGTTCACTTCATGCAAGCGGTTTCTGACTGTTTGGTCGCTAATTAAGTTCCCTGAAGAGTGATGAAGCCTCACGGCTAACATCATGGCGGTTATTGTTGGAGCTCTTCGAGTTGTGATTTGAATGTATCGGTCTTGTCTCCGTGTGGTGCAGCGATACCATCCTCCATGGCGCTCAGCCACGGTACCAGTGCTTCGGTAACGTGTCCAAAGTCGACTGATAACACTCTGACTTGTATTCAGAGCTAAAGCCACAGTACGTTGCCGGGAACCAGCTTCTATCATTCCCACGGCTCTGAGCATTTCTTCCCTGCTTAAATGACGTCGCCGCTCCATAATAACGTTGGTTTTAATCAGTAGTAGGGAAACAGTAGCACTAATAATGTCTTCAATGCGTTGTATGTTTTTATAGGGAAAATATTGACAGCTGATTTTCATCTTTTACTAGAAATTGATTGAAAGTTCCTGTTTCAAATTATGAAATGCACCAAAAAGGATCCATATAAATTTATAAAATCATAAATTTATTACAAAGCCACATCTCAATCTCAAGAAATCCGCATAAAAATGCTTGATCCCTAGACACTTTTGATGTGTGTATTTCAAATTGTAAATAGTCATGAATCTATGTATTTAAGTATGTTTAAACATGTCCAAGCACTGGTACTGAGTAGAATAAGAAATCCCGGAGTTTTCGGGAAATACCGGTATCTTTGGGTGGTATTAACAGCTCGCTGTTATGTCCTGTCAAGAATTTTAGGTAAACACAGTCTACCTATTTCTATCACTGGCCATAAGCAAGCACTTATAAGTCAATTTATGCCAGAACTTTTTTGCTATTTTATAAATAGTTTTGACATCATCACTATAAAAGTCCCACTGTTGGGAACAGGCCTTCCCACATGGACAAAACACCATGGGGAGGTTTGGCTATTACCCACCACGCTGGCCCGCTGGTTTACGTGTCTTCTAAAGCACGGAGGAGTTCGAGATGTTTTTAATTTGGTCACCCTTCAGCGACCAGGCATTGTGAAAGCTGTGTGTTTTCTTATAAATATTTTTTCTAGCTTGCCGACGTAAAGCGGTATTACTTCTATGCATTTTAACCGCTTGCGTCCCGCAGATACCAATATTGTGCTATTGCGACGCGAATCACCTCGTGTTCACAGCGAGCTAGAAGTTTGGCGAGGGTTAAACAATAAATAATATAGTATTGTATTGTAAGTTGTATGTATGTCAGGTTTGTCGGGCCTGGCGGCGGAGGCGGGCGACAAGGAGCGCGCGGACGGCATCGACCTCACCAACCCCGAGCTGGAGCGCCTGCGCGCGCAGCTGCCGCGCCTGCAGGCCGAGCTCAGCCACGCGCACCGCGAGGCGGAGGTACCATACACACATACACACACACCCCTACACACATACACACACACCCCTACACACATACACACATACACACATGGACCTCACCAACCCCGAGCTGGAGCGCCTGCGCGCGCAGCTGCCGCGCCTGCAGGCCGAGCTCAGCCACGCGCACCGCGAGGCGGAGGTACCATACACACATACACACACACCCCTACACACATACACACACACCCCTACACACATACACACATACACACATGGACCTCACCAACCCCGAGCTGGAGCGCCTGCGCGCGCAGCTGCCGCGCCTGCAGGCCGAGCTCAGCCACGCGCACCGCGAGGCGGAAGTACCATACACACATACACACACACCCCTACACACATACACACACACCCCTACACACATACACACATACACACATGGACCTCACCAACCCCGAGCTGGAGCGCCTGCGCGCGCAGCTGCCGCGCCTGCAGGCCGAGCTCAGCCACGCGCACCGCGAGGCGGAGGTACCATACACACATACACACACACCCATACACACATACACACACCCCCATACACACGTACACAGACAGGGTTAATTTTGGACCCCCCGCCAAAAGTAAATATGGGCTAAAAAAAGTAATAATAAAATATTTGACGTAAAAATAATGAATGTTTTCTTTTTTTAATTACAATTTTTTTGCCTGATTTTATATCCTATAGTCGTAGGTGCGTGCGCTCACCGTCGCGGTCAAAGCGACGGCGCGCCGTCATTGGTGCACGGGGTGAATAATAGCGGGCACGCGCGCTTTAAGTGACAATAATTTTTATTTTCTTATCGAGAATCCTGCACGAAATTGTGAAAATTTACGTATTTTTAAGTCACTTGTACTATGCGCTGAATTATTTAAATACATTAAAAGAACTTAATTAAGTTAGCCTGATTATTGCACAAGGTAGTGGCCTTGTTGAAATTTGAAACAAATTGTTTAAACAATAACAAACAATACATAAATCTAATGACTCCTAAAAACATTTTTCTTCGACAACTTTCTTAATTTTACGCACGAAGTAATAATTCTTACATGAAAATATTTGTATTGATATTCCGCAGGTAACCCTTATCTTAAAAAAGTAAATTTTAATTTTTAACACAAGCACGTGATAGTTTTGTACATTTCGCAGAAAAAAAAACATTGCTCTAATCAAATTACTACGTCTGAAACTTCAAAGCAGAGTTGTTCTAATTTTAAATATTAATATGATTGATTTTGCTTTGAAGTTCATTATGAGACATAAGTCAGTTTTTTCGATCGCGCGGCTCCGCGCGGTGCCCTCTTAAGGAAAAGTTGAGACAAAAATGTAAAAAAAATATATGTTTTAATTTCATTTATTTGGTTGTACTGCTGCTATAGGATCACGTAAAAAAAATGGCGGGGGTTAAAATTAACCCTGTATACTTACATACATATAAAAAAATAAACTTTTTTCACTCGTACCAATTATCTAGCCTAAGTTAAGCTGCTTTTCAAATTTGTTTTTATTTGTTAGATTATGAATAAACGTACTTATTATACAAAAATACACCAAGACCCCGCAATCAATTTAGGAAAACAGTTATTTCTCGACTGGAAATCTCAAACGGTCAGCGACGCCAGAACCGGCGTGCTAACTCGGAGGTCGTCAAGACAACTCGACAATAACAACTGCACGTGTGGTCAGCATGTCAGGTGGTGAGCCCAACGCCGCTTTATGCTGTTGGATGTGCGTTCCTTGAGTCTTTTTTATTTAATTTTAATTTTATAGCGGGTAAGCGCTTGGCCTTCATCTCACCTAATGGTAAGTGACGATAAGGCCGGAGGTAGAACCGACTTTGTCTGGTGGGAATACAAATGATGTGTTTGTAATCAAATGTTCATTTTTTTTATTCTACAACGGGTAAGCTCTTGGTTTTCATCTCACCTGATGGTAAGTGACGATCAGGCTGAAGGTGGAAGCGCGCTTCACCCGGAACCTTCAATCACTGAGGAACTGGCTATCTTATCTCAAACTGTCGGAACACAACTATGCTATAAATATCGTTGTTATGGCGACAGACTTATATAAGATGGTGGTAGCTAGCCAGGCGGACTTAACAGCCCTACCACCAACCAAACCGAGCACACAAAGATGCACCCCCTGCTGGGAATCGAACCCGGGACCTCTGGGTCTGAGACCGGTGGCTTAGCCACTAGACCACAGAGGCGGTTAAAAAGTCTGCCTCGAGCTGCACAAAATTAATAAGTATCAATAAATAATAAAACACGCCAACGTCTTTGCTTTTGCCGCTCAGCTGTATATCACGTTTATAATCGGAACATTTGTAACACTGTCTATTTATTGCAGGTGTCAAAACGGAGACGAGATTGGGCGTTTTCAGAAAGAGACAAACTTCTGCAAGAAAGGGAGAGCGTCAAAGCTTTGTGCAACAGACTGAGAAAGGTAAATTGTACAACGCTTTTTTATTTATTCGAAATACTTGAAGTGATATACTTCATTTTAACGAGTAATTACATACATACATGTAATCACAACTATTATCCCCAAAGGGTTAGTCAGAGACTAGGCAATGAGGACCGGAGAAGCAGTCCTCTGCCATAGTCCACGTCACACCAAATAGCGACTGCACGTATGCATACGCGCCTAACTAGGTACTCAAAACTATTAAATTTCTCTAATCAATATTGATCCTTATACCCAAAATGGTTAAGAGGCCTATTACATCTCGACTGTGATTTTTGCGTAAAATGGTCAACTTTGGCGCTCTGGATCTCGGAATCAAAAATACATCAACAATTTTGACTTGATGAATAGTGTAGAATAGCTATTGGAATAGTGCATAGTGAGGTGTCATTTTGTATGTCAACCTTTCGTTGGCCAGACTCTAAAAGCGTGTTACATTGTGATTGCAAAGTTTTATGGTTTAATAAAAATGTCTAATAGGTATGTACCTACTTACAATATGGGATTATTGTGACGTAGACGAATATGATAAATAATCGTTAAAGGTTGCAATGTAGGTACCTATGTACCTATATATGTATAATATTTTTTTTCTAATCAGGTTTAAATTATTATTTTTAAATTTTTTATTATTTTTATTAACAAGAACATAATAAAAGCTTATTTTTAAAAAGTATTTCTTTCTTTTAATTTCATTTAGTGTTTGTTTTATATGGAATCTAGAAAGCTTACTATGATGTTGAATTATTCTTAATATTAATTTCGTTATGTTCAGCATTGGTCGAAAAAGGTATCAATGTGTAAAGAAGTTAAGATATACATCTACATTAAGAAATGCAAATATAGCAAGGTATTTCTTGCCATTAAGGCATATAGTATTCTAATCCTAACTAACGTTTGGCCTCGTTTGATTCTTACCTCGTTTAACTCGTAATAATAAATCTAAAATAAAAACTCTACCTTTCTATTGCTTTTTAACACCTAAACCATTCGATCGATTTGATTGAAATTTGGCAAATAGGTAGTTCTGTTATAAGGTGTTTTATACTCCCATGTAAATTGTAATTAATTTTATTCTAATCTGAGCTACATTTTTTATCTAAAACGAAAAAGTCCTTTGCTATTAAGGACTAGGTAAATAAAAAAAAATGTTTCTAACAAATATTCACATACTAGACCCATGGCACACTAAAAATGTGCGGGTATAGCGATAACAAATTACTCCATAGAAATACTAAAAAATATAAACTTGGGAAAAGTATCAAAATCGCTTGGTCGTAGTTTTAACATAGTATTGTGGGTGGACTCGTGACCTTCAATGAGTTGTCGGGCGGGACGCTTAAAATACCTATTCTCGCAGAGTTGAAATTTGTAATAGGCCTCTTAAGTACAAAATGCATCGAAAAAAAATTGTCATATTGTGGTAGATTGTACGTTAGTTATTCGCATTCGCATTTTCTGAGTGGTAGAGCCACGCTGCGTTGCAGCACGCATTGGGCCGGCTCGCCCGGCGTAATACCACCCTCTCACATTAGTATCCGGCGTGAAATAATGGCACTTGGTGCTGTTGTGTTTCGTCCGGCCAGTGAGGGTTCCGAAGCCCCCCTCCCCCCCCCCCCCCCCCTCTCACGCAACGCGCCTGCGATTCCTCTGGTTTTGCGGGTGTCCATGGGCGGCGGTGGTTACTCTCCATCAGGTGACACGCCTGCTCGTTTGCCTCCTTCTTTTATAAAAAAAAATGCACGAACACAAACTCTCACAATCCTAATAAGGGTATAATGAAGAGTATTTGATTTTAGCCTTAGTAACTTCCAGAGTAGCGGAAAAAAGAAGAGTCCTTTATCCAGCAGTGGGTGCAACCGGCTGATTAGATACATAGATACAATACAACTTCTTAGTTCAAAAGCTATAACTTAATAAAGATAAGTAATCAAACTGAAAAAAATTTAATGTAACCGTGATCTGTGCCCTGTTCCCACGCAAGATTAGTCGACGTCGCGGCAGGCCCAGAAGGAGAGGGTGGGTGGTGGTAAATCGTGAAAAGTGGGAATAGGGTTAACCGTGTCGCGTAGAGGTGAAAGAATACTACCATCCCCTCTCTTCCCTTGGGTGTCGTAAAAGGCGACTAACGGACTAAACACTGCACATACATCCAACAGCATAGAGCGGCGATCGGCTCATCACCTGTCACGTTGGGCACATGTGCAGTCGATATTTGGTGAAAAGTGGACTATGGTAGGAGGACTGCTTTTCCTGTCCTCATTGCCTAGTCTCTGACTAACACTTCGGGGATAATAGTCGACGACGTGATTATTATGTATGTATCTATGCGTGATAGTCGTCACCATCGTGCTGCACTTCCTCCTACGTCACCAACGACTCAATTCGTCTGCCAAGTATGCGGTCGTTGCTGTCGTTCTCGTATTGGCCTTACAAGCCACTTAAGAGAATGCCAAACCTCACAATTGGACGCTGTTTGAATCATCTTTTATAGATGTAAGAGACCTATGATGATGATGATCTATGTATGTAAAAAAAGTAGGTAGGCCTTTGCCCAGCAGTGGGATGGCTGAAGCCAAACTGAATTATTTATAATAATGACCGCGATCTCCCAGGAGCGGGATCAGATGGTGGGCGAGCTGGCTGACGCGCGGCGCCACGGCGGCAAGAAGGACGGCAAGGACAAGCCGCGCGACCACGACGAGCGCCCGCGCCACGCGCATTCCAGGGACAGGCCGGTGGATCCCGATATACAGGTATACACACCACTGTTCCCATAGCCCCTTGTCCGTCACGATGACTCCTAGAGGTTGCTGACAGATGAATTTCTATTGTTTCTGGTGGGTGCGTATCATTTCATATAATGACAAATGAACTAATTTCAAAGAACATAACGTTCATTGGATATAATTTTTACTTGTTCTAAATACACTCACTTCCTATAACAACATTACGTATATTATTCATTTGATATAATACTCATATTCTCTAACAACTTATGCTATAAAGCTATATTGGTCGAATAATCATATTCTATAACTTAATTTGATATAATTTTTGCTTAAAAATAAGAATATCATTTTAACCCTAAATTGATTTCAAACATTGTCTTAAAAAGTTAATACGTTGTGTTTTCGTTATGGTTGTGCTAAAAACGTTAGTGACAGAAACGAATCGCGGCAAAACCGACTCCACGTAGACTTGTCTGCCCTACGCTAGAGTGTAATTCAATCCCGCGTAGGCGCGGAGGGGCGAGGCGGCCCACGAGCTGAGGAGCAGGTGGGTTTAACGCTCGCCGCCGCGGCTGAGGCTGCAGCAAGCCGAAGCTGCGGTGGTGAGCGAAAGCCATCTGCGACGATAAGCTCGTGTGGGACCGCCGGAGTCCCGCAGCGCTGGAGCCGTGTCAGAAAACATGCCTGCTTGCATGCTGCATGTCTGTTTGCATGCTGCATGCCTGCCGGCATGCTCCATACATGCCTGCATGCTGCATGCCTGCTTGCATGCTGCATGTCTGTTTGCATGCTGCATGCCTGCCTGCATGCTCCATACATGCCTGCATGCTGCATGCCTGCTTGCATGCTGCATGCCTGCTTGCATGCTGCATGCCTGCTTGCATGCTGCATGCCTGCTTGCATGCTGCATGCCTGCTTGCATGCTGCATGCTTGCTTGCATGCTGCTTGCTTGCTTGCATACTGCTTGCTTATTACATGAGTAATGTTTTATATCATTTGATTATTATATCAAATGTACATTACATCAAAAGTACATTATATCAAATGAAATTATAGAATCTTAAATTATATTAAATGTTTTTTATATTGAGTTAGTCTTTATATCAAATGAAATTATATGAAATGAAATTATATTATCTGAACGTTAGACCATAAGTATTTATATCAAACATTACACACCCGTTTCTGGTATTACGATAGCTGAGCTCATAGGCAGGGGGTATCACTCCGCAGTTTAGACAATGTCCCACCAACGGCGAGCAAACGACTAACTATCGGCTATTTCTCGCTCAAGAAACGTACAATAGATATACATTCCGTGTAAACAAAAGAGATGCATGTATAAATAGGTGATCGCTGACTGTTCACACTGCCGTCGAGGACTCGCTCCACTGGTTCGCCGCTGAGCGACAAGAGTTTTCAAATATAATTCTCGCTTAGCGATACTCGCTCAGCGATCAGAACTCACGCCGAGAGACCAACCAGCGGCAGCGGTCATTTCCCGCCAAGAGGAGTGTACGCTCGGCTCGGCCGCCGCGAGCGAGTATCGCGAGTAATCGCCCGTCTCACTCGTACACTCGCTTATAGCCCAGCGATTAAACTATCGGAACTACACACTCGCTTTCCGCTGCTCGCCAACTCTTTTTTAGGTCTAGCTCGACTCGCTTCTCGTTCATCGTCGGCGGTGGGACAACTGCCTTATGGTACGTTCGGCCGGCGCGCCTCCCAGGCAGGCATATGCCAGTAGGTTACCGCTCGCGACGCACGCTCTACGTCGCGTTGAGTCGCTTAAATCGTAATCGTACTTATCACATTAATACACCATGGTACCTTTACTCCCAGGCCCCGGTGTATCTTTAATGATACACCCGATACGATCGTATTCAGAGGCCACTGTAAAGAAAACTATTCACTTTTTCATACATTTTATAAGGTGATTCGATAGGGTTGAACCTGGAGAATACGCCACTATTTCTAGATTGGAAAAAATTAAAAATAAAAAAAATATGTCAAAAAATCAATATAATATATACCTACACCTCAAAAAACGGGGGGTAAATAAAATAATAATATGAAAAAACTGCGTATTTTGTAAGCAATAGAAGCCATTATTGCAATAAAAAAAAATGACATGTCCATGACATTCGACCAAATGGTCGTTAGCGCTGAGTGTGTTAAATATATCCATGAGTAGAAACCCTAAGCTCCTGACGTCAAATCGATATTGAGTCAGCGTTGCCTAACGGAATATGAACGCTCGGGTCACACGATAAGTTTCAAAAAGTCGCTAGAGAGTGAACCTTCTGTACGTTAGTACTATTAGTTATTCTATGTCATGGGGTTAGACAGAGAACAGGCAATGAAGACGCAGAAGCAGCGCACTGCTACAGTTCACGGCATACCAAATAACAACTGCACCAAAGGAGAATGACCAAACCAGCCTATTCGATATCTATTACGTCTTTATCATCCATATAATCATTAATGTTCTTCTAAATTATAATGATTACTGTTAAAAAAGGTTTTCTATAGAAGGCCGCGTTAAGAGTCAAGTGATAAATAAATGCTGAACTGAACTGATAGTCATACGATAACAGTTGTCATAACCTCAAAATCAAAATACCTAAAAAGTCTTAAAGCTAAAAATGAAGATAGCTTCAAACTCTCGTGTGATATTGTAATGTTATTTTTTCTACATTCAGAGCATTGCTGCCATTGATTACTACTTATTTCATTAAAGCGTTGTGTGAACCAGATCGTCGAGGTCCGATTCGAGGGTGTTTTTGTAATAAAAATCCAGCAGTACCAACACGACTGATTTATTTTTCTTATATGCTACTACAAAACAATTTTCGATAGCTTGGTTCAGAACGGTACATCACTATCTATCGGGATCTATGAGAACTAAATTACGTATAGAACCATTATTGTGTAACAATAAATCTTGTGTAACGTAAATATTTTCTTAACTAATATAAGTTCTAAAACTGTGTGTGGTTCGGCTAATGTGGTTTATTCAATGTCAACAACCATTTATAAACGTTCGATTTAACATTATTTTCATAGACTCGACAAAGCTGACACGATAGTCTTATGGTTATATCCTTATTCTTTTAGGTTCGAGTCGCGCTCGTGGTATTATTTTTTACACAACTTTTCCGAATAACGACTATATACCTCAACACGTTTCCCAGGACTACGAGTGGGACGTGATCGAGGTGGAGCTGATCGGGCTGGGCGCCGACGGCGAGCTGGGCTTCGAGCTGGCGGGCGGCCGCGACGAGCCGCGCCGGCCGGACGACCACGCCGTGTACGTCAGCAGCGTGCGCCGCGGCTCCGTCGCGGACGGCAAGATCAAGTCAGTGTATTACATCAACTGTCGCATATCATCCGTGTATCTTGTTAGATTTTACACAAAAGATCCCAAAAGGTCGATGTGCTGCTGCGAGAGGGAGACCTCTGCAGGCGCCACTAAGAAAGAACTTGTTAGATTCTCCCAAGCGTTCGAGTCGGAAGACTTAAAGCGGAAAACATAGTAATTATTTGGTGTGCATTGTTGGTATATTACACACCAAATATTAAACCGTTTATAGGGTTAATTTAGGACAACCCGCCAAATTTTTTCGCGTGATCCTATAACAGCAGTACAACCAAATAATCAAATAAAAAAACATATATTTTTGTCTCAATTCTTTGTTAAGAAAAATAAAATCATTGTTATCTGGCGCGCGGCCGCCTCGTAATCAAAGCGCATGCGCGTGACCGCTATTATTCACCCCGTGCACCAATGACTGTGCGCCGTCGGTTTGACCGCGAGGGTGAGCGCACGCACCTAGGAATATAGGATTTAAAAAGCAGCCAATAAATTATATTTAAAAATAGAAAACATTTATTATTTTTATGTCAAATATTTTATAATTACTTTTTTTTACCCCATATTTACTTATGGCAGGAGGTCCAAAATTAACCATGTATTTCTTGAAATAAGATCGAATAGCATTTTTAATAATAATAGAATTTTTTAATTTACTTGTTAATTTGTTACTAAATAATAATAATTGTCCTTGTCACCAGAGTGATGGACCGCGTGACGGAGGCGTGCGGTGTGGGCGTGTGGCCCAGCGGGCCCGCCGCCGCCGCCGCCGTGCGCGCCGCGCTGCAGCGGGGCGGCACCACGCTGCGCATACAGCGCGCGAGGGCGCTGCGCCGCGCCGTGCGCCTCGCCTCCTGCCGCGGCCTGGCGCTGCAGCATGGTGAGTAACGCCATAGGCAGCCGCAGCACGCGCCGCGCTGCAGCGGGGCGGCACCACGCTGCGCATACAGCGCGCGAGGGCGCTGCGCCGCGCCGTGCGCCTCGCCTCCTGCCGCGGCCTGGCGCTGCAGCATGGTGAGTAACGCCATAGGCAGCCGCAGCACGCGCCGCGCTGCAGCGGGGCGGCACCACGCTGCGCATACAGCGCGCGAGGGCGCTGCGCCGCGCCGTGCGCCTCGCCTCCTGCCGCGGCCTGGCGCTGCAGCATGGTGAGTAACGCCATAGGCAGCCGCAGCACGCGCCGCGCTGCAGCGGGGCGGCACCACGCTGCGCATACAGCGCGCGAGGGCGCTGCGCCGCGCCGTGCGCCTCGCCTCCTGCCGCGGCCTGGCGCTGCAGCATGGTGAGTAACGCCATAGGCAGCCGCAGCACGCGCCGCGCTGCAGCGGGGCGGCACCACGCTGCGCATACAGCGCGCGAGGGCGCTGCGCCGCGCCGTGCGCCTCGCCTCCTGCCGCGGCCTGGCGCTGCAGCACGGTGAGTGCTCGCACTATGACTAGAGACAACATGCAAAACAAATTTTAGCACTCGCTACTCATTAGCCGCGTCCACACCGGCTAAGCACGGTTCGCGAGCCGTTTGGCTCGGACTTCTTGCTCGCGAGCCGTGGCACCCGAGACAAATATGAAAGGTTGCGAGTCTAAGTGACCCAGTGCACCTTTCAAATTTGCCTTTGGTGCCACGGCTCTCTAGCAGGAAGTCCGAGCCAAACGATTCGCAAGCCGTGTCGGCCGGTCTGGACGCGGTTAATGAGTAGCGACCCATGGAATGCAAACGCCTGGCAACATTGCCCCGCCCCTTGCGCCCCACGCGTTGCCCGTTCATCTGGGTAAGCTCATTTTTCGTATACAGCTGCTCTAGTTGTTATTCTCAATAATCACATCTAGTGGAAACATCGCACTGTTGGAGGCTGGTGCGGCGGCATGGTAAAGGTGAGTAGCTCACCCAACAATGTAAATGCCTGACAACATAGCCCCGCCCCCTACGCTCTACGCGTTGCCCGCTATCATCTGGGTAAGCACATTTTTCGTATGGAATAGCTGCCCTTGTTGTTGTTCTCAATGATCACATCAGTGTCGCACTGTGTTGGGGGCTGGAGCGGCAGCATGGTAAAGAAATATCTTGCAATAAAATAAGGTTTGGCGCAACGAATGAAATAATGACTGCAAACATAAGGGCTTTAATTAAATGCATCATTTGGTTATATTGTACTAGAAGTGTGCGTGTCGGCTATACTGTACACACACTACTCTCTAAACAGCCGTAAGTGTCAGGCAGACAGACGAGTGTGATGAACCGCGGGATGTAGGCGTGTGTCCTAGCGGGCAGGCGGCGAGTTTTTGGTCAAAAATCGCACCCCGCTTATCATTGATAATCTATATTAATAAAAATCGAGGAATAAAAGGAATGAATAAAAATTGGAGCTCGATGGCGCAGCGGCTAGCGCGTTCGGCTTGCGATCTGGCTCGCTAAGCCATTTTCGCAATGCCAGGTCGCTGGATGGGTGACCAAATTAAAAACATCTCGAGCTCCTCCGTGCTTCAGAAGGCACGTTAAACCGTTGGTCCCGGTTGTTGTCGTAAGATGGCAGTCGTTAAAACCCACCAACCCGCATTGGGCCAGCGTGGTGGGCTATGGCCCAATATCCCCACGTGCTATTGTCCACGTGGGAGGCCTGTGCCCAGTAGTGGGACGTTATAGGCTGATGATGATGATTAATAAAAATCACTTGCCGAAATGTTTGTACACGCATCACTTCAGAACGGCTTCACAAATTTGGCTAATTTTTTTTTGTTGTGTTCGTAATTGTTACGACAAGGTTTGTGTGAAAGAAAATGTTTAAAAAAATAACGGAAAATGTGTAAATTTTTTTAATAAAAAATCTCCATTTATAGTGATTGAGTGAGTGACATAAAAGACAGCAAAGAGGTTGTAATTAATGGTAACAGTTGGAGGAAATTTAAAATAACAATAAAAAAAAATATTGACAGAATTGAAATTAGAATTGACAGCTTGACTTTATTGTTCAGACACTACATTCATTGATAGTTGGCGGTACGAAGTTCGCCGGCACAGCTAGTCCTACTAATATTATAAACGCGAAAGTTTGTAAGTATGGATAGATGTTTGTTACTCTTTCACGTAAAAACTACTGAATGGATTTGGATGAAATTCGGCATACAGATAGTTTATAGCCTGGATTAACACATAGGATACCTTTTATCCCGATATTCCCACGGGAACGGGAACCACGCGGGTGTAACCGCGAGCGGCCGCTAGTCTTCCATAATTTTAATGTGTGTAACTAAAATAGTTTTTGTCAAGTAAACAATTTCTCTTTGCGCAGGTATTTTCATCAACAAAATAGCGTGCGGCAGTGTGGCCGCTAAAGAAGGGAACCTGTATGTCGGTGACCGAGTCGTTAGTGTAAGTAAAAAGATAATTTATGTATTGTAATTTATTTGTTTTTAATTATTGTAAATCTTAATCTAATGTACGGACAGACAACAGCAGGTCAATCTACCAAGAAATCTCAATTTTTGTCAGTAAATTTACAACTTTAATGCATACATACGTGTAATCCTCAGATTAAAACAAAAATTGAAGATACGGCATGCTCCTACTTGTAGTCAATCAAAATATAGTCCTACTCAACTACATATGCAAACACTCACACACGCACACCTATAAAAGTGTAAATCGAGCGAGCGAGACAGAACGGTAAGTTTCAACCTCAGCGCGAGGGAGTCAGCGAGTAGCGCGTTGACGTCTCGGTCGCTTCGCAACAGACGAGTACGTACGACCGATTCCGACGCCACTGCGGAGAAGCGTCTTTCTCTTTGTCACACAGCAGAATATCCGCAATGCGATGTAGCCTGTTTGCTCGGCAAATTGCGACTGAAGTAAAGTAACGTTTACGTGAACACTATATTGAAATGAAACACTATTTATGTAATCAATGTCAAACTATTGTTGTTCTCGCAACAGATAAACAACCGATCGTTGGAAGGCACCAAGAGCGTGTCCGAAGCGATGGCGGTGCTGAGCGAGTGCCAGTACGAGTCCGTGCTGCTCACCGTGCTGCGGCCGCTCTACCCCTGCTGCCTCGCCGAGGACAGGTCAGTCGCGGGACAGCCAATCACTCGTGTAGGAACCGGAACTCAGCCGTGTAATCTAAGCCAGGAAAGCGATGTCTGCGGGCCTAGCATGAACAACACGAGATATGTCGCGGACGATATTCTGTCTTCCTTCGATGGCGAGAACGACAAACTGTCTCGGTTACAGTTGTCAAAACTCGATAAAATTATTTATTTATTTATTTATAGAAACAAACAGTCTTACAACATTATTAGCTTAAAACATTTGTAAATGAAAACCTTTAGTTCCCTAAAATACAATGCAAAAACACTTTCTTAAAGTAATTAATACACAAAAACAAAAAAGAAACAAATGTGAACACAGTTTGCACCTAACCAACTTGTGATGGATTAATATGTTAACACTGTAGTTGGGAAACGCCCACAACCAAATGCATACATTTTACAGAATTTATTCAACGACTTGAAGCAAATCACTCAAAGAAACTTTGAAACAAGCCAACGAGCAGCCAGTTATCATATTATAAAATTATGTTGCATGTTAGGGTTTGTAGACAAAAATACCACAGACAAACAAAAACTATTATTATGTCTATTTTTGACATATCGTATATACACATAACACGAGAAAACGGGTCGAGAAAATTTTCTCATGTTGCGCATGCTAGGCCCGCTGATGTAGAAAGTAAGGTCAGTCATGTAGAGAACTAGATAATCTTGTAGTCAGTCACTTGGGATTGGTAAGTGATGTCGAAAGCGAGGTCAGTCATTCAGAAAGCAAAGTCAGTCATGTAGGAAAAAATGTCAGTCATGTAGGAAGCGATGTCAGTCATGTAGAAAGCGATGCTTGGTGTGGAAAGTGAGTTTAGTCATGTATATAGAAAGTGAGGTAAATCATGAAGAAAGCGAAGTCAGTCAGTCAAGTCTGTAATGTAGGAAGTGAGGTCAGTCATGAAGAAAGCAAAGTCAGTCAGTCAAGTCTGTAATGTAGGAAGTGAGGTCAGTCATGAAGAAAGCAAAGTCAGTCAGTCAAGTCTGTAATGTAGGAAGTGAGGTCAGTCATGAAGAAAGCAAAGTCAGTCAGTCAAGTCTGTAATGTAGGAAGTGAGGTCAGTCATGAAGAAAGCAAAGTCAGTCATGTAGAAAGCGATGCTTAGAGTGGAAAGCGATGCTAGTTTAGGGATGTCAGTTATATAGAAAGCGAAGTAAATCATAAAGCATGCGAAATCTGATGTTAAAAGCGATGTTAGTCATGAAGGAAGCCAAGTCAGTCATGTACACGGAGCAAAAACAAAGAGGAGGTGTTGTAACAACTTTTTTCATCTAATAATAGTGTCTCAGCTGCGCGGGTTGCGGGGGGAGTCCAAATAGGAGAAAACCATCTAGTGGCCAGTAGCGAAAGCAAGTACCTACCTAATTTAAGAGATTAGCAGAGTTGTCATAAAAGTTCTGCTATATTTCACTAGATGTCGTGTATTTCGTAACGTTCTTTGATGAAGTATAAATTTAATTTAAATATTACTTACGAGTGGAAAGATATGTTTATTCCGTTTAATCTCGTTTTATCCGTGTAACTACTACACGATACAACATAGCACTTCATGTTAACAAAAAGTTCGGGTCGAGAATTTTTTATAATTCTTCAAAAGACTGAATAAGCCACGAACAAGCTATTCGCCAGTCAACGAGAGTTGTACTGACGAAAGCGACACCTGGTCGTAAGTAGCTCAACTACGGTGTGACGTCAGGACTACATTGATTGCAACACCTCCTCTGTGTTTTTGCTCCGTGGTCATGTAGGAAGCAAAGTCAGTTATTTAGGATGCGGGTAAGACATGTAGAAAGCGAGGTAAATCCCGTAGGATGCAAGGTCAGTTATTTAGGATGCCGGGTTAATTATGTAGGAAACAAGGTCAGTCATATAAAAAGCGAGGTATATTTTTGGTCGGGTTGACATTATGAGCTGAAACGTCTTTGCAGACTTGCCTGGTCGGAAGCTGCAAGGCATTAGATAAGGTTCAACTGAGTAGACGTGCTAATTAGGAGGTTTAAACTTTAGTTGTGGGTGTTAGTTAACGGACTGAAATTAATGATGATACTTTCCATTTTCCTAGGTTCTCCATGTACGAGCATTCGTTCGCGGACGTCAAGGTGAACATCTGCTCCCAGACCGACGAGTCTTGGTGTCAGTTCGTGCCTCCACCACAAGACCCCAAGGTTTGTGATAATAAGATACACACAAATAAATCCTTCACATACTTTATAGTGATTGAAAGGATAGATTATTGTTTGTACTGAATTTGTATGAAATAAACAATTTTTTATTAAAGGAACTTCAATAACTTTCTGTTTAAATTAATACAATGCTACACATTTACCCAAGAACATACAATTATTATATGTTACAGTAGCTTGACGAGTGGTGTCTTTTACCGGAACAAAAGTAATGGTTCTAACTATTTTCGTATGTCACAGGTGCACATAGATCACAGCGTGTCAGATTTCGACAGGCGGTACGTCTACCACGTGGCCGGCAGCCAAGGGAAAATACATCAGGAGAGAGGTTCGTTTTATTAAAGTACATCTAATGTATATAAATAATGTGATCAAAAGTTAAAAAAGAATAAATTGATTTTTATTTATCGTCAAAGATCCAATGAAGTGGAAGCCTTCGTCTAACGGTGGGATAAAAAAAACTTATAATATGTAATAATTTTAATGTTATGCTAATCGTAGAATCATATTTCTAAAAAACTCAAAAGCTTTTTGTTTTGAGAATTTGTTTTGAGTTATCGTTCTATATGAACCTATGATTTTATTTGTAATAAGTTAAATAATGATGACGCCGTTAGTAATTCTTTTGAGGCTGGTCCCCCAAAAAAGTTGGTGTTTAGTAGATTAAAATATCAAACAAAATTCCTGAACCAATCTATACCGATAAAGTTCCAACGTTAATTACCAAAATCCACAATTAGACATATTACCTCACCTATCAAAAAATTTAATCTTAAAATAAAGACTGTTTCATTCATAGAATTAAACGATAGTGCGTGTTTGTTTACGTTTCGATACGTATGTTGTTGTATATCACTTGCGTGTTATCGGTCGCGATAGATAGCGCTATCGATGAGTGGGTTGTGATAAAAGGCACTGGTTGCAGGCACTTGGGACATCATCCGGGGCAAGATCGGCGCGGTCACGGGCCGCAGCAAGTCGAAGGACAAGCAGAATAAGGTGAGTTGGTGAAGTCTTACTTTTGAATGTTGTGTACACTTTTAAGTGGCACACATGTAATGCGTGTTTTTAATGTGTAATTAGTTTCTAAGTGTATATACATATATACACTTATTGCTGTAAGTGTGCCTATCTGAATAAATAAATAAAGTCTTATGCAATTATTTTTACTATATTTTATTAAAAAAAATGTTTCAAATCTCCTGACAATTCATGCCTTGTCAAGGAGTGACAACACTGCCTTCTTTATGAGATTTATTATTATTGCTATTGTTACATTTGGGATTTTGTCCATTTTGGGGAAAAGGAAGAAAATCCCAAACGCAAGCGTCAGTGGGATATTATCAAATAAAACCATAAAATGTTTTACAGCTAGGCAGTATATTGTAAAAGAACACACACTAAAATTTTGTCCAACAACAATAAAATAAAGTTATAAATTTTATTTCACTCTTATTATTTAAAAGAGGGGGTTAGTTACAATTTTTCCTTATGTTAGGTTAGGTACTAATCATCTACGTTACTCCTTTTAATTTATTAGGCCGAAAATAACAAAAAAAACTATCAGTCGAAATTGTATTAATTGAAAATGCAAGAAAAGTGTGTCTTGTAATGTGTCAGCCAAGGCTCCATGTCTTTAATATGAAGAAAAAATGGATTATAGTCTAACAAGCCACAATGATTACTACTTTTGGAAACCCGATCATTCAAAAACAATGATTTCAGGTAAGTACTATTCAACCATTGCAAACCCCTTTTGTAGATTAGTAAAGGCAGACAGGGCCCTGAATTTACAACGTAACACTATTTCCTTCTTTATTTTAAATCCATAGTTAATTTTCTTGTAGTATTTTAGAAAGACAATAAGTAATTAATTGTTCAAAATAAAACATAAAAAATACTTAATCCAGGGTGGTTAGGCCTGTAAAGTGAGGAAAATGCCCTCCCTATCATAGAAGGATATTTTCCATTACAAGATAAAAACATTGAATACAATTACAAGACAAACACAACAAGATACAAAATAATAACTAATAAAAAACAGGTATTGCTCAATTTAAAATAAAATAAACAACATTTTACAGTATCATCATCATCATCAGCCTATAAACGTCCCACTGCTGGGAACAGGCCTCCCGCGTGGACAATAGCACGTGGGGATAATTTGGTCATCCATCCAACGACCCGGCATTGCGAAATTTTACATAAGTATATTTAAGCGTTAATAAAACGCTAAAATATAAAACATTAATCTATAAACGCAGCTTCATCTTAACCGAATGTTCAAATATTTGTAAAAATATTTCTTTCGGATCTCAGAGGTGAAAACTTCTTAGATTTGATGAAGCAATGTTGACTAAAAAACATAAGCATCAAGCACTGACAAATTTCGACGGTTGAAAGCCAGACCTCGGTAGCCAAGTGGTTAAGGCAGCCGCCCGGAATGCGGAAGGTGCGTGGTTCGATTCCCGCCTGAGGTTGTCGTCTTTTTTCAGTGTTTAAAATTTTACATAAGTATATTTAAGCGTTAATAAAACGCTAAAATATAAAACATTAATTGAGAAAGTTCTTAACGAGCAAGATCGCAAGCCGAACGCGCTAGCCGCTGCGCCATCGAGCTCCTTCTTTATAGTATTTTGGAAACAAAGAAAAAGAAAGAGTATTACTACTATCAATAAAAATAAGATTGCAAGAGCAGACCTGCCTCTACAGTCTGCACCCGTTCACGATTAGAACATGCGAAGCAGCCATCGCTTCGCTTAACCATGTTTTAGGGAACGTAACGATCCGACGCACATGCCACCACCGCAGACACACTTTGAGAGAGCATGGCACACTCGAACAACTCCAACGAAAGCAAGAAAGCATTTAGACAACGTTATACGCAACTTAAATTTGTTTTTGTGTTTGTGTTTTTTCTGTAAGGCACTGCTGATAAAGACTATCATAACAGTGTAAAATTAATTAGTTTTTAAGAAAATGGACTAAGAATATATAATGTGAATATTTGATTATGTCTTCTAAATATTCCTCGACTGTATAGTAGCCTTTCTTAAGTAAACAAGAATTTAAATCACTTTTAAATTTATCTAAAGGTAAATCTAGTACAGTAGTTGGTATTATATTAGCAGTAGTATAAAATAATTAAGTATACATATCATAAAATAAGTATTTTATTTCAATGAAAATTTAAATTACCGTTTCTGAATGCGTGTCTATAGAGTAAATTCGCAAACAAAATTTCTTTACCAGTCTACTATCGATAAATTATGGTATTAGTAATTAAAAGTATCAAAGGAAAGTTACGCCATGCCTGTCGACGATAATGCTAAATACCAAAGTTTACAGATGGGTATCTTGATAGGTTCTTCAGTTCAAATAATATTTTATTATTTATTTTATTTATTTATTTGTATTCAGACAACGCAGGCCCATATATAAATACCTTACAGACTAACATACATACAATATAAAACCTTATCTATATTTTACACATAAACATGGCGACGTGTTAGGCAGTGCGATGGCCGGTAGCCGACCACGGAACCGCCGGAACAGGACACATGTGTCACATGTGACTCACAGGCCAGAAAAGTCGATATGTTATGATATGACACTTTACATGATTTCGTATACTGGCTGGTACATGGTTACACCACATTTCCAATTGAAAGTGTATTTGTTTGTGAATCATAGCTTATCATTATATGTATTGATAAAAGATACATTGACACAACTTCCTTCAAACGCCGGGAAGCGTTTTGATTGATTTGTTAGCCGTAGGTCCAATACGCAGTCCGTCCACATTGTATTTCAACGCTCATTTCGTCCGACTCGTTTAAAGTCCAACACGCATTTAGTCCAACATCTATTTGTCTAACACGTATTTGGTCCAATATACATTTTGTCAAACAAGCATTTCGTCTAAAAGGCATTTCGTCCAACGTGTATTTCGTCAATACCTATTTGGTTCATTCAGCAGGCATTTATTCATTTGTAGTAATAAATAAATTCGTTTGTTTTGATATTATAATTTTTATTATACATACATAAGTACCCCTTTCTAAACAAAAATAAGCGTCTATCTATCACGGTTAATGAGACAGAAATACAGACAGCGGAGTCTTAGCAATAAGGTCCCATTTTTACTCCTTGGTACGGAACCCTAAAAATTTCAGTGGCTGGTTTAAAGCCTACTGCAGGATGAATTAACGAATTCGTTTCACGACTATGCCCCTCATTGACGAACTGCGTAATGACGATTCACGAAATGCACGAACTGCATAAAGACGAGCCTCGAAATGGACGAACTGCGTAATGACGATTCACGAAATGGTCGAATCAAATTATTGACGAATTGAGTAGTAAGCGAACGGCAAAATGCGAAATAGACGTATTGCGTATTGGACCTACGGCCAGGCCTCCGTCACTCCATATACTTGCGCGCTATAATTACCTACCGCCCGGCCGAGCGGGCGGTCTCGGGCCGTTTGCGGACCAAATTCAGTGCGGTTTTCGCAAGCGAAGCGCACGCACGTTGTGCAATCTTAATTGTTCCATTCGTTTGTACGCGTGTCTGGTGCCTTATGTGCAGGTTTGTTGTGCAGTAGTAGTTTTTTATTTTAGCTACACACTGACCTCTATTTACTTTGATGATGATGTCAGCACCAATTCATAAAAAAAATATTTTATAAACGATACAATTTTAAACTACCACTATTAGTCAGAACATATTCACAGTTCTCAGTAAAATAGACCCAAATAGTTATTTATGTCAATTTAATTTTATCGAAGAGGCAGCCCTACGATTGCAGTGGGATCGCGCGGTAGTTTATTATATTTTAAGTATTAGTAGGCTAATAAAACAGTAGGTATTGGTAATTTTCTACCGAGTGAAGTATCTGTTAACTCTTCTTTAATCTGTGCTACGGCTAACAAACCTTTTGATTGACCGTGTCTTACGTAGGTTACTATTAAACTATGACTGACGTAAAAACACTCCTAAGCCAGTCCTATCTACTATATCCTAAACCGAGGAGTGTATTTTTCTTTCTGGAAGAGCTAGCAGGGTTGATATCAAATCAACCCTGCTAGCTCTTCCAGAAAGCCAAATACAACAATAGACAACAAAAAGCTTAAACTGAAAACCGTAGGTATACAGAGTATAGTTTATGTTTACGAGGATACATACACATGTTGCAGCTATGAGATAAGACTCATTTCATCTTTAAATGTTATTGTTATTCTCCTATCAGTATAGATTTAAAGGCACTTTTTGACAGGTTCCTTATCAAAAAGATTGTTGAACGCTAAAAGATAGTGGCACAGAGATTGTTGACAAGGCTTCTCGCGTGACGCGTGTGAAGTAGTACGCGCGGTGGCGCCATGACGAGTAGTCCCGCGCGATTTGCATTGTGTTCAGTTGCCGCTGCCGGACACTGCAACTGTGTTTTGTATGATAGTGTCCCGTGCCGGCAACATAAAGTGTCTGTGTTTGTGCAGCGCCTAACCGCTCGGCCACAATGAACGGCGGTTTGCGTCGCGGCGTGCGGTTTTCCTGTTCCTTGCTTTCTTTCTTGATTGTGACCAATGATTCTTGATTGTGACCAATGATTAAGAGTTCTCCAGTATAACCCAGAACCCCAAGAATAGAACTAGAAATCCGTTTGAAAGACGCTCGCGGCCGAGGTCTAGTCATGGTCTTTTGTCGGGAGATAAATATTGAAACGAGTACTTTGTTGACAGGTGCCTGAGTCCGACGCTATCGCAGAGTTGGATTCAGTTATCGACAGCTATCATGGGAAGACGAGTGAGTAATGTTTACTTTAAATCGGTCCAATAAAATTTTCTTATTTTTTGTGATAAGTACATTAGGTATTAAAATTATACTTATTAGTTGTGTTTTGTTAACAGTCAAGGAAACAAGCAGCGTTTTGAAACGTTCGCGGAGAAAAAACAAAGAATCGCAGAATGATTCAAAGAATGGTGGCACTTGGCCAAAGGCACGAGCCAACTTCATCCTAGAAGATAACTCCACGGGGACCATCGTTCAGCCGCGCTCCAGGAAGGAGAGACCACCTCTATCTATACTTCTAAGTCCGCCTACGAAGCTGCCGCCAGAGCCTCAGAGGTCGAATATCAATCGGAACTCGAATCCCATACCGCTGGGCCACGCGCCGCTCACTCAAGCCACGGCCCCCGCGCGGCACTCTGTCTACAAATCAATAGAATCGTCGCCGGCGATCGAACACTTTCCGAAACCGGCGCCTCTAGCCATTCACAACCCTTTCGCGTCTCCCACTAACATGAACTACGACAAAATTCGAACACTCGAAAAGGACAAAATGTCCATCAGCGATTACTCCGAGCATGACATTACTCCGAACCGCCTAAGTTTAGTGTTGAATCCTTCCGACGACTCGTTAGACTACCAACCAGTGACGAGGAACAGAACTAAGAGTCCGCACTCCTTGGACTTTATGGTGAACAAGGGGCCGAGCTCTCTAGACTTCGTGACGAGAAAGTCTCCCAGTTCTTTAGACCATTCTATAAAGAACCACCAAGGAAAGGATTTGTTGGACAATTACTATTCAAGTAAGAAAGCATCCTCGCCTAAGACAGTGAACAAATACCCTTCGGATAGTGATAGCTTTGGGCCCGACAGCCTCAACAGCAATGCTAACTATCCTATGACTGGAACGCTTCCCACGCAGTCGCGTTTACAGTCGCAATTCTATAGGGGACCGTTTGTGAACTCGAACCCTCACCCTTCGCGGTATCCACACTTAGCGAGTCCAACTAATATTCCGCAGAGCCAGTCCGGCGAGAGCATCGGCACAAGCTACGACATGCACTCCTTCACCTCCCACACGCACAACATGTCCGACTTACAGCCCGTGCCGCGAACGAACCGAGCCGGCGATTACCACCATACGTACGAAGGGGGAACCTTCCCTAGAAAGAAAGAAAACCAGAGGTTTCGTATTCCATCGAATCCCAGCGTTACCTCCAAAAATTCCGCCGGGAAGTTGAGCACGGGATCGATAGAGAGGAGTTCGGAACGGAATTCTCCGATGCCGACGTTTCACGTGGAGGTGTTGAGTCCCGGGAGGGGGGCGAAGCAGATGACGCATAAAGGCACGAGGAACTCCATGCCGGAGTACTGCGGGCTGGGGTGGGACAAACCCTTGCCGGGCGAGCTGCGAAGGGTCCATATCGACAAGAGTCAGCAACCTCTAGGAATACAGATATACTGTCCGCCGAGTAGTGGAGGTGTGTTTGTGTCAACTGTCAACGATAATTCCTTAGCCAGTCAAGTCGGTCTCCAAATAGGCGACCAACTATTAGAAGTGTGTGGAATAAACATGCGCTCGGCGACGTACACACTCGCCGCTCGAGTGCTGAGACAAATCGGCAACTCCATAACGATGTTAGTGCAATACAGCCCAGAGAAATATAAGGACGAGGTGGAGGTACCGGGCAGTTCTTCTTCTGGCGAGAGTTCTCATGACGAAGAGGTATCACTGTCTGGATCTCCCACGCCGAGAAATTCGCCGGGCCCGCAGCAGAGTCTGCGTATGGAGGCGCCGTCGAACGAAGCGCCGCCTATGAGGCAGTCGTCCACTAATAAGGAGTTGCCGAGATTTTTGTTGATAGAGATGAGGAACAGCTCCGATTTAGGCATCAGTTTGGTGGGCGGGAACGCGGTGGGGATCTTCGTGCATAGCGTGCAGCTGGACTCGCCCGCGTACGTCGCCGGCCTGAGGACGGGTGACCAGATACTAGAGTACAATAATGTGGATTTAAGACGCGCGACTGCTGAACAAGCCGCTTTGGAGTTGGCGAAGCCAGCGGATAAGGTAAGCCTTGATATCCCCTTGTCTTTGAAAAAGACTTATAGAGGTTGTTAACAATTGGAATTCTATTATGTCTGGTATTACAACAGCTAAGCTAAGAAAATAGAGTTTCGTTTATCAGTTATCCGCTAAATAGTGAGAAGTAACGAAAAAGATAACCTAGAAACATATATTTCCAATGAATTTGACCGTGAGCTCACTTTTTAGAAATGTTTTTAGATACTTAATGATCAATACATAACTAATTTTAATTATCATCAATACATACCTGTAAAACCATTTTATCACTTACATTCTAATGGACTGAAGTCATTGATAACTTTCAAAATGGTATCATCTTTATATGACATGCTTAGATAGCCAATGTTTTGATTTAGTTAATGATATTATTATGTTGATATATCTATATGACTAATTATTACAATTCACCAGAATCGTCTAAGCTTTAACAACAATCAAACGATAAACGAGTGAGTTCTGGGTCATGCATAACACTGGCAAAATCATTCTGGAACTACTACTGTATTATCTTTAAATATTTTCTTTGTATTTACAATAATTACTATAAAAAAGACGATTTGAAGTAGAAACTGCTTCAGGGAAACCGATAACGCATAGCGTTTTTTGAGAATTTCTATATTTTAATGTTTTATATTGTAGCGTTTTATTAACGCTTAAATATACTTAAGTAAAATTTTAAACACTGAAAAAAGACGACAACCTCGACGGCGGGAATCGAACCACGCACCTTCCGCATTCGGTCCGGTTAAGGCAGCCGCCCGGAATGCGAAAGGTGCATGGTTCGATTCCCGCCTGAGGTTGTCGTCTTTTTTCAGTGTTTAAAATTTATATATTTGTTCTATATTCATTGTAAATAAAAAAAACTCAATGAGGGCAGCACTGTCGTGATTGCGCGCCCTTAATCCATATTGTGAACTTCATGTGATTGAGATAAGATTAAAAACCAATGAAATATTATAAACTTTTAAAGTTTACTCCCTTTAACCGCCTCTGTGGTCTAGTGGCTATGCCACCGGTCTCAGATCCAGAGGTCCCGGGTTCGATTCCCAGCGGGGGGGTACAACTTTGTGTGCTCGGTTTGGTTGGTGGAAGGGCCGTTAAGTCCGCCTGGCTAGCTACCACCATCTTATCTAAGTTTGTCGCCATAACAACGATTTTAAAGGATTGTTGTGTTCCGACAGTTAGAGATAAGATAGCCAGTTCCCCAGTGGTTGAGGTGAAGCGCGCTTCCACCTTCGACCTTATCGTCACTTTCCATCAGTTGAGATGAAGGCCAAGCGCTTAACCGTTGTAGAATAATAAAAAAAGTTTAAAATTAACACGGTTAAAGCTGGTCCATTAAAGCTTAAAGTCCCATAAATACACCTATATTCTGGCTGCTGTGCATCGAGCTTGTCCTAATGCAGAGGCCCCTAAAATTAAGGACAAATTGTAACAATTGAAACAATTGAATAATATTATATTATTCGTCTATAGGTCAGCGTGCTAGTCCGCCACGATCTCAACCAATACCACGAGATAAAGGATAAACCAGGCGACGCGTTCTACATACGCGCCGGCTTCGACCGCTGCGCCAAAATCACCTCTATAGGCATGGACACCATAGACGAGTATTCGCTGTGGTTCCGCAAGGACGAAGTGCTGTTTGTGGACAACACGCTGTTCAACGGCGCGCCCGGCCTGTGGCGCGCCTGGCAGCTGGACTGCAAGGGCGTCAAGCGGCACTGGGGCACCATACCTAGCAAGTTCAAGTGAGTCAGTGCATACATTAACGACTATCCATTTAGGTGATTGTAGTTGCGACTACAGTTTTTCAACTAGTAGTCATTGACTGATCATTTTTAAACTTTCTTTTGTTTTTCCAAATCGGGAACAGGAGTTCAACTTAGTGGCCAATTCAACGTAAGAGGGTTTACGCATTTCAGTTTCCCATACAAATTTCCAAGTCGACATTTTTAAAAACCAATCAGCCAATTTTAATGAAACTTTGCATGCTCGAGTAAAATACAAGGATCTAAGATTGTTGAAAACATTTTTAAAAAACCTTTATTTAGCTGAGTTATTGCGGTTTAAAGTCCACTATAGAAAGTTTAAAATCACAATAACTCAGTTAAATAAACGTTTCTTAAAAATGTTTTTAACAAACTATTTAGATCCCTGTATTTTACTCTAGCATGCAAAGTTTCATTAAAATTGGTTTTTAAAAATTTCGACTTGGAAGCTTGTATGGAAAACCGAAATGCTTAAACCCTCTTAATGGGATTCAACATAATGGTAATTCAACCTAATGGAAATTCAACTTTCTTAAAAATCAAGTAACGGGAGTTCAACTTAGCGGCCAATTTAACATATTGGTATTCAATATATTGAGATTCAACTTAATGGGAATCCAACTTTTATAAAAGTCAACATAATGGTCCTGAAGGGTTCTTTCAGATACTTTATGTTAGATGCACTGAGAAAAACTGATACAAACCAATGAAGGTTTTAACATTTTTACTTTTTGTTAAGAAAGTATTTTGGAATGATAAACGGAGTGGTTTTTCAGTACCTAAAATATCGGGTACTCAAAGTCGAAAAAAGAAAACAGTAATTGTACCAGTAATATTTTTTTTAAATCTAAGTTAAGAAGTTTAAAAAAGGAAGATCTATATTATAATGAATTGTAACTGAATAAAAAAAGATTTCAATTTAAAGGTATCATTGTGGGCTATAACCCTTAAATGCATTATGTTACCAAAAGTTTACAATCATACTTAGAACTTTGAGATAAGATTTAAAACTAATAAAATTTTCATGGTTAATTCATGTATTTAAAGGTGAATGTCTAAACAAAATAATAAGTCTGTAATTATTATTTAAAAAAATGCTTGTGCCTAAATAATGTTGAAATTCCCCCCCTTTAGCAATGACCTTTTATATATAGACTAGTTAAACCTGAACAAATTGCATTTAAAAATGGCGAAATTGTTTCTATGACGTAATCACGTCGAAAGGGAAAGAAAATAAATGCAATCATATCATTAGCCTATTGTTAAAAAGAGATAAACATATATTTTAACTTTTGTATACTCTTTAAGGTAGTTGAGTTGACCAATGAGCTCATTGAATTTATGCGCCATCTCGGCCGCCATTGTTTTCTCTCTTTCACTCTTACAGAAACGTCTCTCTCTTACATAGTACACGCGTCTCACTCATGCATATCGAATTGGCAACAGGGCAAATGTCCTCACTAAATGGAAATTTCTATTTTAAATTTATTTTTACAATAATTACGAGTGAAATAAAAAAAAAATCTTGTTTCCTGGTTGCAGTATAATTTTTACAATTTCTGTATACACAGGAAAGCCTTATAACCAAACAACAACACAAAACTTATAGCGGTAACGATCGTATTGACGTGACAATGACTGACGTGTGACTAAATGAGGTCCAGGCAATTACCTGGATTTGTTCTAGTCACTACGGAGGGCAGGCAACGTATCTACACATATAATATCATTGCCCTTTAGAGTGGAAGAGATCCTCCGCCGGTCGGTAGGCAGCATAGAGAGCGAGGCGCAGCGGCGCGCCGCCACCACCGCCCGCCGCTCGTTCTTCCGCAGAAAGAAGCACCGCGACAGCAAAGAGCTTGCGTCCTTCTCTAACACCGAGCTCGGCTGCTGGAGCGATTCCGGCGCGCTGGCGGACGACCCGCCGCTGCTGTCGTACCAGCGGGTCGAGAGGCTACACTGTAAGTGCTATTATAAAAATCTTTTGGACAACCATCAACAAATAATTCGTATTAAAAAAATTGACATAAAAAATAAAAGTTGCCCAAAGCTGGGGAATATTATATAATAGTATGTTTATGGGTTTTATGAAACTGCTGATATTCATATGGAAAAAAATACTTCAAAGTCCCAATTTTAACATTTGTGACATTGCTACCCATCCCACCAGACGGCAACCACCGTCCTGTAGTGGTGCTACCACCACTATGGGAGTGCGTAGTGGGCAATTCGACTGGCTGCACGTGTTCTTTGCGCCGTAGAATAAAATAAATGTGGTCCCAAAATACATCCCTGAAAGAAGTCCATCAATCTAACTTAGATTTTTTTTGCTGTAATCTCTGTTAAGTAACATTTGTTACATTTGTAACATTTGTTTTTATTTATTACGTTAGGCAACAGTCGTATACATTGTTTCTTTCTTTCTAGTAATACTTTCTTAATATAACTACTACGGCTAACACAACATGCAAAAGTATAGGCACGAAGCTGTTCTAATAGGCTCTTTCAACAGACTTGAAATGATCCAAGTGTGTCATTACTTGACACTGGCTGTAATGACACACCAATCAAACAATAATTGCTTAGTGCGAAAAGATAAAAACATTTCGCACATTTGGCATCTCACCAGACGGCAACCACCGGCCCGTGGTGGTGCTGGGCCCGCTGTGGGAGTGCGTGGTGGGCAAGCTGGTGTCGGACTGGCCGCACGTGTTCGCGGCGCCGCCCGCGCGCCTGCGCCCCGCGCCCGACGCCGCGCCCACGCAGCCCGTGCGCGAGCTGGCCGAAAAGGTACATACATGTTTATGACATTTTAGGTTGCTAATTTAAGAGGCCTATTACATTTCGACTGTGATTTTTGCGTAAAATGGCCAACTTTGGCGTTATGGATCTCAGAAACGACAATACATTAACACTTATGACTTATTGAATAGTGTAGAATAACTATTGAAATAGTGCTTAGCGGCCTCGCTTTTTGTAAATTTTGCTTAACTTTTTAATTAAACCCAAAACGGCAGAGGAAGATTTTCATAAAGTGCGCAAAGGCACTTTTTTGAGCTCATCGATTGAACTACTGTTCTAAACAAGTGAAATAAAAAAATATTATGTTATCTCTTATATAGTCGAATAGTGCGTAGCGGCCTCGGAATTTTTAGATATCATTGATTTTATATAGGAAAAAAATCTTATTCTAAAACAAAAAACTTCGAAAATTGCTTTAAATTAACTGTGAATATCTCCTATCTGCGATAATATTATTTAGCAAAATTTATACCAGAATAACTGTTACTTCATGAGGAATAAAGATTTTATAGTGAATTTATTATCCTATTTCGATAAAAACGATAAATACAACTGCAAAATTACTACAAAATGCGATGCACCGGCCGTCCGAATTCAACTTATGCTCACAGAATGGATATTTGTAATATTATGCACAAATTTAGTATCGTAATTCGATAAAAACGATAAATACAACTGCTAAATTACTACAAAATGCGAAAATAGTCATTTTACGCAAAAATCACATTCAAAATGTAATAGGCCTCTTAAGGGCGCAATCTTCGATCAACAATACAACTAGATGTTAGGTCGGCGCTATAAATGTGTCTCGGTAAATAAGAGCGCACTTGAGAAATGAGCTCTTATTTTATCGCAAGCCATGACAGGAAAAAGTACTTAATTTGTTGCCCCTTAGGGTTGATTTCACCACTTAATGTTATTGACGTCATTTCTTTTTTAAGTGACAAGAGTACCTAATTTATTGCTTTGAAAAAGTATTTATTCACGTGGACAGAATTTAGCTTGATTTTGTACTTGACGCGTTATCTAGTTGGTATTGTTGATCGAAGGGCGCAATTAATAAACTGTCTCTCATAAATCTAATAAAAAATAAATAAATCTCTTTTTGTTCCGTTTTTTCTACTAGAGTTACAAATTTTACGTACTTTACCACAAAGTCATATAATACATGATAGTACAAATACAGAAGATGCACTCCGCAGAGTCATTTAAATAAATAGCGACTCTTGCTAAAACAATAAAGTGCAATTTAGGTCTCACACCGCTCCCATCCTTTCAGTTATATTCACCTAGAAGTTGCCTCTCACTCTATTGCGTAGCCCTAATCTCTTCTAACGACTTTAGGGTGTTCGCGGCGCGTGAGTGAGTCGAACTAAGTGAGAAATCGAACTAATGTTGCTAACGTGTGGACCGGCCGGCACGTGGCAGCCCTCTGAATTGGTCCGTCCGGACGGACCCGCCGGCTACTTGTAGCTTCATGTTTATTTTTTTATACTAAGCCCGGCAAATGACCCCACTCCACCTGATGTTAAGTGGAAATGAAGTCCAGGCGCGAGGACAACTGGTGCAGCGTAAGAGACGTAGCATCAGTCACCCTCACTCTGCCGGCCCACAAAGTGCCTCTTCACGCCTCGTTTGAAGGAACCTATGTCATAGGTAGGAGGGAATACGTTTGCTGGTAGACTATTCCATCTTTTGGAAGTGCGACAAAGAAACGAGTCACCAAATTTCTTTGTGCGTAATGGAATATTAGAGACTGTAAATTGGTGACTCCGGAGAGCAGCACGCGTACTCCTATGGAGGAAGGGAGAAGGATGGATGAGGTCAAAGAGTTCTTCAGAGCACTCGCCATGGTATAAACGGTAAAAGACGCTGAGTGACGCAATATCTCTACTTAATTGCAAAGGTTCGAGAGTTTTAGTGACCTGCGCGTTGCCGATAATGCGCACAGCGCGGCGCTGCAATCTGTCCAAGGCATCGAGAAGGTACTTTGCGGAGCCGTCCCAAAGGTGAGAGCAATACTCCACGCAAGACCGCATTTGTGTCTTGTATAATAGACACAACTGATCAGGCGTGAAGAATCGCCGCACCTTGTTCAGGACACCGAGTTTACGTGAGGCATTTTTAATCACGGTTTCGATGTAGTCCTTTTGGTTCAGATCGCAGCGGATATCCATACCGAGCATGTTAATACTGCTCTGCAGGCCTAGAGATGTCCCCTGTAGAGAGGGAAGGGGAAGGAATGGCGACTTTTTCGCTGTGAACGCGCACGCACACCTGTGTTTTCTTGGCATTGAACTCCACCTGATTATCGGAGCCCCATTTAGAAATGAGGTCCAACACCCGATCGAGCTCAATGACAAGATTTGCTCGCTTTATTTCGGTGTCTACCCGCCCAGCCGTTGGGTGACCGTTATATCCCCCATGCACTGTGCTATCATCTGCATAGCAATGAATGTTTCCAAGAGGAAGCATGTCATTGATATGCAGAAGGAACAGCGTGGGAGATAGAACGGAGCCTTGAGGAACACCAGCGTTCACTGACATGAACCGCGAAGCGCATCCATCCGAAAGGATACGGATTCTACGCTCATGCAGGAAGCTAGCAATCCAGGTCCAGAACTGAGCGGGCAAACCGTATGCCGGGAGCTTGGGGAAAAGAGCTTTGTGCCAGACCCGATCAAAAGCCTTGGCTATGTCAAGGCTAACTGCCAGTGACTCGCCACGCTTGTCAATAGCCTCACCCCAGAGATGTGTGACGTACGCTAGAAGATCACCCGTTGACCGTTTTGGTCGAAACCCATATTGACGATCGTGAATTAGGGAGTGATCTTCTAGGTATCGAATAAGCTGTTTGTTCAATATTCGTTCTAGGATCTTGCATAACACTGAAGTTACGGCTATAGGGCGGTAATTAGTCGGATCTGACCGATCTCCTTTTTTAGGGATCTGTTGCACATTAGCTTCTCTCCAAGATTCCGGCACACAACCCGAAGAGAGCGAGAGACGGTACAGACGCGTTAACACAGGGGACAACTCCGCTGCACACATTTTCAGGACTATTGCTGGGATGCCATCAGGACCGTTAGCTTTCCGGTCATCGATTGACTGCAGCTCCGCATGGATATAATACTGCCTGATTTTAATATCAGACATTGTGTGGCCACAGTGAGGAATTGAGGGTGGCTGTGCATTATCCGGGAGTTAGCCGCAAAGAGTTTGGCCAGGAGATCGACCTTTGCCTGCGGCTTGTGAGCTAAAGTTCCGTCAGGACATCTCAGTGGTGGCAGCGAGGGTTGGCAGAAGTTGGATTGCACGGCTTTGGCCAGACGCCAGTAGCTACGGCTGCCCGTAGGATGCGTCAGGAGTTCTTGGCCTACTCGTGCAACGCGCTGGGCATCCGCTCTAACGTAGGCCCTAGGTAGGTAGGACTTAGTGGCATTATTATAGGCTGCTTTTAGCGAGCGAGTTTCGGGATCCCCATGAGCTTTACCTCCGATCCAAGCGCGGTATGCCGTCTGTTTGCTCTCAACAGCGCTGGCACACTCGCGATTGAACCAGCGGTTGCGTCTGCCTTTGCTGATGACATAGGAGTATGGAATATAGTATTCCATTCCTAATACTATCTCATCAGCAACGGCAGTGGCGCTAGCGGTCGGGTCCTTCCCACTAAAGCAGCGCTGCCTCCAAGGGACGGATGCAAAATACTCCCGCATACCGTCCCATTATTATAGGCTGCTTTTAGCGAGCGAGTTTCGGGATCCCCATGAGCTTTACCTCTGATCCAAGCGTGGTATGCCGTCTGTTTGCTCTCATCCTAAAACGCGGAGTGCGCCTGGCCTGATAGTTACAAAACCAGTCCAGTCAATCGGAGGCAGCCTTCGAACAGTTGACAAGTTAACGCGCGACAGATTGTGATGTAGGTAACGGTTTGACTTTGGTCGAAAAATAATCGTTGAATTGAGAGCAGTATGTTACAAATCACAATTTTTGACAGTTTACAATTTCACGAGATATATTATAATCGTAACGGTATGTATAATGTTGAATTTAATGAAGATATTGAATAAGTACATGTTTTTATTGGCTAAGTAAGTTTTACAAACAAAATAATACCAAACTATATGAAGAGAGTTGTATTGTGTGATTTATATCAAATATGTATTTTTCTCTCGCAGGGCATCCACTGCATCCTAGACATAAGCGTATCCACAGTTGAAAAGCTCCACAAGCAGCAGATCTACCCGATAGTGCTGTTTATCAAGTTCAAGTCGTTCAAGCAGATCAAGGAGGTGAAGGACACCCGCTACCCGGCGGACAAGGTGTCCGCGAAGGCGGCCAAAGAGATGTACGAGCACGGGCTCAAGGTGGAGAACGAGTATAGGAATTATATCTCAGGTTGGTACTACATGCATACTCGCGACTAACACTGTTCGTATGTTGTCTCATGGAAATCTGTGGTCTCTGCCTACCCCTCCAGCAGGCCTAGCATCACAAAATAACTAATGGTACTACCGTACAGAAGTTTCACTCTCTAACGACTTTCACGCGAAATTGAAACTTATCGTGTGACCCGAGCGTTCATATTCCGTTAAGCAACGCTGACTCTATATCGATTTGACACCATGACGTCACACAGCGTAGGGTTTCCTTGCGCGCGCAGGGATTACTCGTGTTGCGATTTGGCGCTCGGTGTGCGGTGCTATGGCTCGCGGCAACCTTTACTGCCATACGATGAATGTATTTTTACAGCTTTTCATTTCTTAGTTAACAAATCTTTGGGGTTGAGTGTTCTCATTCGTGAACAGTGATCCGCAGCGCAGTGATCACTCACTAGACCACAGATGCAGCTAACTTTTGTTTTCGAAGATGTCGATTCTTCTACAACCCTGAAGTGCGTGTACAGTATAGTCGACATGCACACATCTTTTACCACTATATGTACTCTAATTACTCGGAATAAACAGCCTTAACCTCTCAGATGTCGCGCGGCAAAACGCTCGTATACCGTTGAGTGTCGAAGCCTTTTCCTGTTGACCTCAAATGACCTAACCTATTTTACTATTTTGTTTATATAACCTATGATCTCGTCCGTTTTTTAAGATTTTTACATTTTTAGAAACCTAAAAACATTGTCTAACCATTAAAATTAAGTAATAACAAGTACACACCATTTTTACTGCATTTATTGGCATTTTATTTTACCAACGGTCAAAAATTCTTCAATACACAAACTTTGACGATTCAGAAAACATGTAAAACTTGCACTAAATCACATTATTTTTACTTACACACCAAGCTTATACACTTATCATCATAAAACATTTAACACTTTGCACCATACGCATTTAAAAACAAAACTATACAATTATAATACAGCTCAAAGCGCCATTTTTATTCCAAAACTGTTTGTCATTTTCGCGAACGTTAACGAAACGAAACGAAATTTACGTTTCAAATATTTTTACACTATGTAACAAGAGACGAAAGTTCAAGAAAATCACATCAAAACAATCTATACATGTTTTTGTTTAATTTGACATATGATACTTGTAATTTACTAACGATAAATCATCTAAACATCTTATTTACAAGCAGTTGCACTGACACTACACAAAACTGTTTGTCATTGTCGCGAACACTTACGTTTCAAATATTTTTACACTATGTAACAAGAGATAAAAGTTCAAGAAAATCACATCAAAACAATCTATACATCTTTCTGTTTAATTTGATATTTAATACTTGTAATTTACTTACGATAAATCATCTAAACATCTTGTTAACAAGCAGTTGCACTGACTGACACTACACAATCTTGTTCACAAATGCGTCACCATTTGTTTTCAACGACCAATACTCATACTTTTTCTATGAAGACGATAGCCAATCATATTTTAGAATTCGAGCGCATAGAACACAGAATCGAATGATGTCAAACACTCTTATTGGTTAAACTAAGTTGGAGGTATTAAAAAAATAACTATAGACCTTGTCGCTGGCGGGAAACCCGGGGTTCCCGCCGACACTCAACGGTACTTTTTTTTCTGGGAATACCGGTGTTCCCGCCGACACTCGAGAGGTTAAGGTCGTAGTCAGTCTAATTATTTACGTACCTAACATTGCAATCAGCTGACCCCACCTCTCATTGCAGCCGAAATACCGGCGGGCGTGAACATCGCGTACATGTGCACGCAAATTAAAGAGGCCGTCGAAGAAGAGCAGAACAAGACGCTGTGGGTGCCGTCGGTGCAGGCCTGACCCCTGCCGGCCGCGCCGCGCCGCGTCACCTTCTGCGCGCACTGCCGCATGCGCTACTACCCGACGCTGCCCCGCGACTACCCCGACTACCCCCACTACCCGCACCCGCGCCGCGACTCCGACCTGCGCTACTACTCCGAGCCGGACGCCAACAACTACTTCGAGATCGACTATGAGTTCTTGAAAGAACTACGCCGCATCGCGCGCAACAACTGCCCGAAGTGTGAGCGCAAGCGGAAGAAGACGGACGCCAATCAGAAACGGCCGAGGAGCAGGACTCGCGGCGGAAGGAAAGAAAGTTATGTCTACTGCAAGGGGCGGTATCACGCCCAGCAGGAACACTGCCGCGTCTGCTGTAAAGTCTGCAATCGCTCCACGGATACCCTGGACTCGATCGATGACGACCAGTACTCGCTCGTCTCGAAGAGCTACAGCCGGCCGAATCGCTCCCGCTCCAAGTCGACGTCGAAATCACCCCGCGAGCGGAAGAACTCGGTGCAGTCCATCAAGTCAGTCTCGTTCCTCGAGTCGAGCAACGATGAAGCGAAGGACGAGACCAACTACACGGCGAAGAGCTTCACCAACGACCTGAAGAAGTTTCTGCTGAAGCCGTCGACGCCGCGCCGCAGCCTGCGCGACAAGTTCATCACCAGCTTCAAGCAGGAGTTCGAGGACGCCAAGAGGTCGCCCAAACTGAAAGCCATCAAAGGCTTGTGGAAATCTTATTGAGTAGTTTTACTTCCCCCCCCCCTCGACGGATTCTATTGAATGCACGAGTTCTCTTTTTAATAGTTTGTTTGTTTTTATCGGTGCTTCGACGGGAGCGTTCCGAGTTTTTAGTTCGCGATGGCAACGTAAGTGTTCAGAAATGGTCTAAATGTGCAGATGCCGCGGCTTTGGTGCTAGCGCCACACGGGCCCGGCGCCGAGCGGCCGTATGGTGGCTGTTGCGCGGCTTTGAGACTCCACTTTACATACTCTTTGTAAATTTATTGACATTTACGGTAAGGGTGCAATATTGATCGGTGACGACGTGTCGCACACATAATTTATATAGCTTACTTTACACGATGATATTATGATGATATAAATTCGCGCAACGCGTATTGTCATAAATGTAACATGTTTTACACAGACCTATCCATATTGTTAGTATGTTTCCGTTTTGCACATTCTGTAAATTAAGTAAACTTGTATTTATACAGTAGTGGTGGTATTTCAATTATTCTGCAAAATATCTTATTGATTTGAAGACAACTGAAAACAGTACTCTTAATTTAAACTAGAAACTACTAGAAAAGACTAATAGTCGATTTTGCTACGTTCTTTATGTTTATGAGATATTAGTGTGGAATAGACTTCCGTATATTTAGATAAATACACGTCGTAGCAACTCGGTGTACGTATCCATAGTTCTTTAGGGATCATTAGTGAGCGTAAAGTGTTAGAGTCACTCCTTGTTATGTTTATAGATGTTTATATATTATATTATCGTAGACGAATATACCATGTTTTGTATAGTCACTTTACACCTGCATATTGTAGTATTTCGGTATATAATAAAACTATAGTGATTTAATACAATTCCGACTTGTATGTACAGACGCGAGCATGTAATGTTACATACCTAACCTACCACAAAATGTCAAATTTCGTCAATACACTTTGAACCTTACCTTTTGGGTATAAGGTTCAATATCAATTACAGAAATTTGACAGTATATCATACATACATAGTTTGATCTACTGGCATGTGTACAGTCCTATGATTTTTTACAGATAATGCCACGGATCACATTAATATGGTAGTTCAAGAGTTTGACGACATTTATAATAAATTACGATGCATAAGAACTTGCAGTAGAAATATTTTAAAATATTCGTGCATTTATAACATAATTAAAAACCAAAAAAAAACTGTTAAAACCTAATCTGAGTTATATTGACATTTCATTTTGTCGTGTGCCGAGTAATTACCATAATAGTGGGAAAATTTGTAGAACGCTTCATAAGAAACGTATGATATTCATTTATTAACCTGTATTACAACTTTAATACTACAAATAGGTGCTTAAATATTGCTTGGATTTTTTTTTATAAAACGTCCAAATGAGGCGTCCCCTACTCTTATTAGAGAAATTTATTTTTTAAGACAAACTGTTTACCAATCAGACAATTATTAAGGTTGTAATAAAGTGCTTAATTGTTTTCGTGACGGATTCTTCATGTTTGTGATGATCAATTTATTATGATTCTTATTTTTTTAGCCTCTACTCATTGAAATAATTAGATGTGTTGCAACGATTGTATTTAAATGGTATTAAAAAATTGTGATTTTAGAGCATTCACACACCTACTACTTACTATTGGATTCAAATATTTCTGTAGGCAGTAGGCGAGGTGGATAAAGTGGGTTTAGTGACAATACAGGCTTCTATTTATACGATATTTCGTACGTTATATTTTCAAATTATATTGACTATTACTGTAACGTCAATCGTGGTTGTTTATTATTAAAAAAAAAACTAAAGTAGAGTATTTACAAAATAGTAATTTATTTATTTTTGGCATTTAAGATTGTTGTATGTAACGTTGCATCAAGTGTGAAATGGAAACGACAGATTTGATCTTTATCACAGCTAAACACGGTACTTACAACTTTTAACTTTACATGAAAGGTAAATTACTTAAATAACTTAATAATATTATTAGATCTTGTATTTTTCTTTAATTAAAAAGTAACAACCATACAATACTTCTTCTGTCTTAAATATTATGTTAGCGTTTTGACTAATATTCTTTGTTGAAACTTTTGTGCTTTGTGGGAAGTGACTGATTTGTTTGTTGTAGTTACACTTGATGCATTGTTAATGGTATTTTTTTTACATTTAACATATTTTTTTAAAGTGAGTTACGTTTCGCTGTGTCACAATGTTGAGGTTCTAAAAACAAAATAAGTATTTAAATCAGTGAATCTCTATCATTTGGTCCCATTCATATCAGGTTTTTTAACGTTGTTGTTTATCCATACCTGCCGCGTCAAATAAAGGTATGCTTTTTTGCGATATTGCGATCTCATTGATAATGAGGCTTGTTACTTTATTTTCAGTAATCCAGCCGTGTGAGCGACATGGAAATAGACCTCGCTTATTCAGTGATTAACTTTTATGTTTTATTTAATAAGCAAACAGTAATGGCTACAACGGTAGTTTATAGGCTAAAGTCAAGGATTCTTTTAAAGATTTTGTAACTCTTATTGCAGTAATAATAAAGCTTTAAGTATCAGAATTGCGAACATAATTTTGCCCTATACTGTTTCCAATAAATGGATTTATTGATATTTGTACCATAGCGAGACTTATTTCCAGAACGCTTCTGCGATGAACAGCACAGTATAGTTTTAAGTTTTTGTACAGAGATTACGATTTTATGCTCCGTTACAAACGTTTTAACAGTTTTTGAAATGGCGACTTCCGTTTTGATAATTTACTAAGCTAACAAAATCTATAAATGCATTGATGCATGCATTAGGAGGGATTGATGTAATTCATCTTTGTTATTAGTAGAGCAGTTGTTTTGAAGGTAACATAATTATATATTTTAAACTTGTAAGGAATCATACGTTTGATTTTTTTTATTTTGCATTTATAACTCTGCAATAAAATATCCCAGTTTTAATTAATAACAGATTTTAACGTTCTCCATTAATTAAGTGTTATAATTTGCAAATAATACATCACTGCATAATGTTCATGAAACCGGAATGGACGTCGTCATTAGTTACCATAACATAATTTGTGTACAATGCTGCACAAAGTTGAGTTCAATTTGCTTTGTAGGTGTAAAGCCAGGTTTAGTTCGTAAGAAAGTACTAATTTGATCTGATAAATATGTTAAGTTTAAATTAGTCGGTCTCTAACAATGTTTTATTTACTGTACATTTATAACTTAATTTATACATTATTATACATAACTATGTACGAATCAACGCTGAGAGAAAAAAATGTATTTTAAAAACGACAATAATCAGTATTTAAATTATTAGAGCTTTTACTATGTAATTTCTTGTTTTGGAGAATATTTAAATGTTAATGTTTGACTATTTTTATTATTTCTGTATTTGTATTGGTATTATTTTATGTAGTTTTGTTTAAATACTAGATATTGTATTTATTCCTATAATATGGCCAAGTAAGTAGGAATCTAATGTAGAAAGAGAGAGGTTTCATCCAGAGAGATGTTTATTAATAATGTTTCAACGAATTGTTTATAATATAGAAAAAAAGCAATAAATAAATATATGAAATAATAGATCAGTGTTTCATTACATTATAAATAATATAATAAAGTATTTTGTTTTCTGCAGTGTGGAAGTTTTAAACAGGGCAACGAGGCCGCGAGGAGACATACTTTAACCGTTTTAGTTGTATTGTATGTCTTTAAAATTCGAAGACATTTTAAATTAATAGGTACCTACTTAAGTAACACTGATTTATAAAAAGGGACTGAAAAAAAGATTGCAATTTTACAAAACCTTTTCTCATTAACATTTTAAATGTCAGTAATGTCAGTAAATGTCATTAGGAGGTCAGTTAATAAATAAGCGAGCCGTCTTAGTTTTATTTTCCGATAATAGTAATAAAAAAAATTACGCTCACACCAATTATTCTAACCAAGATAGGTAAGCTTCTTTTTGAAACTCGTTTTCACGCCTCGTGCCCCTAGGCTGACATCAGGAGGCGAGCAGACTGATACGGATTTCACCACACAATGATCGGACGTTCCCAGGGGAGCTGAGACCGATACTTACCGCCGTACTCAGAGACGTCAATTAAGTTTTAATGACAATTAAGTCTCTTGCTGTCACTTTCGTATGTATAGTGATAAATAGAGAAGGAAAGACATTTAATTGTCATTAAACTTAATTGACGTCTCTGAGTACGGCGGTTAGTGTATAGGGTTCGTCGTCAGTAAAAGATCAAGACAGTTTGGCGTATGGCCATCAGCATCAGGTACCCGCGTCGCCAATTCACCATCTTGGTGATCTCCAGCGATAATGCAAACTTGCGCGCTTCTCGTCCAGCATGGTCAGTTTTCTGGTACGGGAATAGCCACTCACTATCTTATGTTGAGCATTAAAATCCCCAAGAAAAATTAGTTCCGCTCTAGAGTACCTTTGATTGGCTAGATCTGCTGTCTCCAATAAACATTCCATTAGCCTGGTCGTCTCCTGGTTCCCGGTGTGGTGTATGAGCGGTAAACACCGACGTAGATGAATTTCTCCACTCCAGGGCCCTGATTCTGTATCGCAATCTAGATTCCACACCTAAACCTTACCGCGCACAAACGTCAAACGCATCCGTTTTTGGGAAGATATCTTAACTTTTTAAGGAATTAACGTGGTTTTGAAACAAGGAATCGTTACAGAATAAGGGCCCAGTGTCGACCAAAATCCTTAAAGCGGAAAACACTGCTATTCCAAAGCCATGGAGACGCTTACAGCAAACGTCATCGCGCACAAACACACAGACGCCGGCTTACTAAACTTGTGTTTAAGAGAGTAACCCGGTAGTTGAGGTACGACACGTCCGACGGTGTTGCTATCTGCGTCTCCGTCAAAAAGAATAAGTGCCGTTTGTCGGTTTCAAGATGGTGGTGGACCTGTTCAAGATTGGAGTGCAAACCACGGATGTTAGTGAAGTGCACTTTTTTTCGGAAGAAGTGCAGCCGTTGTTTAACACATTGGCAAACAGCTATTCCAGACCCAATAAAAGTTTTATTGTTATAACTGCTATTAATGTCCGCCAAAGTGTTAAACATTTTTCTTTTTGACATACATATTTTGCATTGCATGGGTGGGGTAGTGAAGTTGATGACTCCGTCTAAACCGTTACGTGGGAAACTTGATCTGGAGACTGCGGGGACGCCCGCCCGAACCCTCTTAAGAATGTCCACCGGGTCCTCCCATCCAGTCGCCAACTTACTGGCACGGTGACGCATTTATGGGATTTTTCGCAAGTTGGCGAGGCAGCCTTTTGCACGTGTCTAGCGTACTACACTCGGCGTCAAAAAAATCGCACCTTTTAAAAATCATCTTTAAAAATTCTTAAACCTTATGTAGAGGATAGTGTTGGGTATCATTAGAAAGGTAACAAAAAGGAGTATCAAAAAACAATTAAATTTAACTTTCTGTTTAATTATAATTATACAAACAACATTAAAATTAATAAAATAATAAAAATCCTTAATTAAGTCCTAATTAACAACAGATAATTTACAAAGAAAAATGTACAAAAAGTGTCTTAAAATTAACTTAAAATCTAGTGTTACCCCCCCTTGCCCTGATCACGGCTTCCATACGGTCCCTCATGGACCTCACCAACTTCAGGAGCTCTTCTTGAGGGATAAGCCCCCATTCTTCAATCACCGCGTCTTGGAGCTCCTGTAGAGTCGAAGGAGCTGGATCCCGAGATCGAACCTTACGTTTAAGATGGTCCCAGAGGTGCTCTATAGGATTCAGATCCGGACTTCGCGCTGGCCACTGCATCACAGAGATTTGGGACCTCTGCAAGAAGTCGCTCACGATGCCTGCAGTGTGAGCGCGAGCGTTGTCGTGCATTAATGTGAACCCCTCGCCAAAAGATTCGGCAAAGGGGACCACATGCACTTCCAGGACCTCAGTGACATAGCGGCGAGCAGTCAGCGACCCTTGTCCGCGAGCACCTCCAGTCCGGGAGACGCAGACAAGGTCGGTTTTGCCGGCAGCAGACATACCGCCCCAGAACATGCAGGATCCGCCACCATATTCCACCGTCTCCTGGATGCAGGCTTGGGCGAAACGTTCACCCTGCCTCCGGTATACTCTTCTCCGTCGGTCGTTGCAGAAAAGACACACTCGCGTCTCGTCTGAGAAGAGAACAGCTCTCCACTGCTCAAGGGTCCAATCGACGTGGTCACGAGCAAACTGCAAGCGGGCTCGCCGATGCGCTGCAGTCAATTTTGGACCCGTAGCAGCTCTGTGGGCCGCTATCTTCTTCTCCTTCAATCTTCTTCTAACCGTAGATACGCTTACGGTGCGTCTGCGAACTGCCTGGAGCTGCTGTTGCAACTCAACAGCGTTGGAGAAACGATTTCTCAAAGAGTTCGACACAACGAACCGGTCGTCTCTTTCCGAAGTGCAGCGACGTCTACCCGAACCGTGTCTGCGGATATAGCCACCGGTCTCTATGAAGCGCTGGTACACTCTTCGAACGGAATAACGGCTCAGGTTCAGTTGCCGGGCGACATCACACTGCCGCACCCCTGATTGCAGTAGTGCAACCACTTGAGCGGCTTTATCAGCTGTGGTATCCATCAAAATCTGTGCGTGTGTCCTCTTCAACGGTTGAATAGCGAATGACCCACATTGAACCCGTGTTGACCGTTTTATACCCACAAAGGAAGCGCAACTAGCAACTCTCACGGGTAGCAAAATTTGCATCGAATTTTTGTGACACTTTATTTGTTGCATTAGGTTTTATTTGATAATGAAAACTAATGTTTTTTATTAAGTTAATTAAGTAACCTTGTAAATAAAATCATAATTAATGCGACTGCATGTGCATATCAAGAGTAAATGACATTTGAAAGTGATTTTCTAAGAGGTGCGATTTTTTTGACGCCGAGTGTACTTGGGTCCCCTACTAACTGCAGTCGGCCAACGGCAAGACCGTTCTTCGGATCCCGCTACCCTCCAGGTCGAGCTGCCCTGTACGAAATAGTCGTGAAACCAGCACTGTTTGCTTCCAAACAGTGCAACTAGTCATTTCAGATCCCCAATGGCACTGGTACCAACGGAAAGCAGTAAGACTGTTTGGTGTTGGCCTCCGGAAAGAGGGTGGTACTGGTGGTAGCATACCAGGCGGCTCCTTGCGGAGCCTACCACCGCAGAGAGAACATTCAGCCGTCACCACAAACTAGGGAGCCTATGATGCCGTTGCCCAGGATGGACCACTAGGAGGTAGTTCTCGCCCACCCCAATTGCCTACCTCATGTAGATACTGTATAAGATAACAAATGTATTATTGTTATCTTATACAGTAGGTACCTACGTGAACAGACGCTGTAATTAGAGAAAGCGGTGCCGTCGAACGCTACAAATAAACCACAAATATTCACGATGCGCCTTTTGTACGTAGATACCGCAAAAAGAATATGATAATGCATTTTGTTGCTTTGCAACAATTGCAATTCTATAAGCGCGGCGAAGGTGTGCGCTCGAATTTCGCCAGTCGTATTCGCGCATGCGCGGTGTCTAGACAAAAATGGCCGACGGAAAAATCGCGCGGAAAGTTCGACTTTATCATCGTAGGATTATAAACAAACTAAGTTGTAATGTTTGTTTTAAACAAGACAAATAAAACAAAGCAACTATGAAACGATTAAAATGCCGACAAATTGTTTGAAATATAAAGTGATATTGTTATTGATATTACTTTTGGGATTTAGCGAGTGTTTAAAAAATCGTGTTAAAACTAAATTGAAAAGAAAAGTGGACAATGTTGGTGATGTGACTAGTAATAATTTAAGTTATAGCGACACTTCGAATAATTTCACTGATCGTGAAAGATCCAGGGGATTTTTCGGCCATGGTATGTTACTTAAATATTTTTTTATCATTGTTTTTAAACGTTTATTTTTTATCACCTATATTTTAGTGGTTTACAGTTGCAATTACATAGGTATCTAGTTGTTCTAGTTAAAAAAATATAAAAGCAAATTAATAAAAAAATATATACCTACATAACAGGAAGAAGCGAAGTTCCGGTTTAGTAAAAAGACAAGCCTTGCCCTTAAGTAACTTATGCTCCTTTTATTCCGGTCTGTATGCAATGTTCTTAAAGGGCATCGCAAACATGTATAAAAAAACCCTATCAAATTGTAACCAACGATCGCAGGCACCAGATTGTGGTACTTGGTAGTAGGTCCTTAGCTAGCTTATAGCATATTTGTGACAAGTTCAACTCCAGTACCGACTGCTTAACATATTCCAGTTATTTCATTACAAGTCAGGTTCGTAAGTAGGCAAGTGCTGAGAATAGCTTTGCGCATTAAGCTCGATGATATGCATTTTTTTATCGCGAAAAAACTGACAATGCCTAGTCTAGTGTCAAGTGCCAGTAAGTATTAGCGCTTCAGACTGCAGACTAAAGCTTGGTAGGTAGGTACTTAGAGTAAATTATTATAATCATAGCTATGCAGGTATAGAATCATTGTTTACCTTCCTATAGGCTGTCGAATGTCGTAAAGCCAGACATAATAGTAATTCAATTGTTTCAATTGTACTCTCACGGACGAGAGGAAAGTTTAAAACTAACGTAAGTACTTACTTAGTACCATTGACCATTAAATAAATAAATAAACTTTCCTATACTCACACCAATTATCTAGCCCAAGAGAAGCTTCGTTGTGAAACTCGTTAAATGGTTACTAGACAACGGATAAACATACTTAAAATACATTCTTATTATACATAGAAAACACCCAGACCCGAGGCAATTTAGAAAACAATAATTTCTAAATTGACCCGACCGGGGATCGAACCCGGGACCTCAGAGATGGCGACACCATGAAAACCGGTGTCCAAACCACTCGACCAAGGAGGTCGTCGAAATTCGACCATTCATAATCTGTAATAAATAAGTTTTAAATAATTCATAAAAATGAGATCGTTAACAAAAATGTTAAAAATAAAAAGACTTTCTCTAGGCTATCTAAACGCCTAGTTTTAATACATTTTGTGACGCCACGGCTTAAATGTTAACTTATTCAAATTTAAACACAAGTTAGTAGGTAAGTATGTGTACATCTTTTAATAATTATAAATGAAAGCGAAATACCACCACCTACCACTCGCATAGGTAGGAATGGTAAGATTGACCATGAAATCTCATCTGTGTGCTTTATATACTTATATAAGTATTTAAAAATAAATAGCTGTGCGTTTGTCGCGCTAAAACTCGAGAATGGCTGAACCGATTTGACCAATTTTTATTTGGAAATATTTGTGGGAACTCAGGGAAGCTATAAACGGTGAGAAACATAAATAATAAATAACGGAAAATACTATTTAAACGACAATTTAATTTTCTTAAACAAAATGTTCCTAGCTGTGAAACATTTGATGTCTTTTCGATTTTTTAAAAAAAAATTACACTTGGTTGTCAAATATTTATAGGTGCGTTCAGAAATTTTTCTGTTTCATAACAGCTTTAGTATGAGGTCCGATCTCTTTGGTCTGTTTAAAAAAATAAAAAAGTGTAAAAGTTGATTTCTTGGCGGGAAAGTGAAACGTCAGTGTCTGCAGTTTTGTTTTATTTTCTATAATTTGTGTTTCGTCGAATACGTGTAGTAATGGCTAATTAATAGAAATAACTGTTAAGTGTTCGTGAACGTGCATGAGTTTTGGCAAATAAAACGAATCCGTGCAACATCACTTTTCAGATTCTCTCAAGAAGTCCGTGTGAGATCTTAATTAAGTCTATATTATATTGGGCCATAACCCACCACGCTGGCCCAATGCGGGTTGGTTGGTTTTAACGACTGTTATCTTACGACAACAACCGGGACCAACGGCTTAACGTGCCTTCCGAAGCACGGAGGAGCTCGAGATGTTTTGAATTTGGTCCCCCATCCAGCGACCAGGCATTGCGAAAGTTGCTTAACAGGCAAGTTCGCAAGCCGAAGGCGCTAGCCGCTGCGCCATCGAGCTCCTCCTCAGCTTGAGTCCATAGTAGGTACATTATACCTCAATGATAGAGTCTCAATAGGTTTGTAGAAATATCATTTACGATTAATCGTTGTCTTATATTATCACTCATTATCATTTACTATAAGCAATTACTTATTAACTTGACACTGGGTAAAGTGCTGACCGCAATTTTTTTGCACAAATATAATGTAGGTGATACGAAGTTCACCGGGTCATCTAATAAGTAAATAAAATCAATTGCCACGAATATAAAATATGTTTTCGTGCGTCACTTTAGAACGACATATTTGGCTTAGTTACTCTTCTTTGTTCTTGTTATTGCCAGAACAAGGTTTGTAGCTCCAAGTACGTAAGAAAATTTTTGGAAACTTGTCGCGGCCCCCAAAAGTTTTATAATTCCCTCGGGGTCACGACAACGGTCGGACGAATTTGCAGGACCTGCCAATGCTGTAAACCACCATATATAAATATTAAAAGTCATCTGTGCACGGGCATAATAATATGCATATGTGCTATAAACCTACATTCAGTCTAAAAGATAATATTACAAGAAAGGACGAACAGCAGGCGCGCAAGAAGATAATAAACCGTGGGCGGTTGAACGTATTGAGGTTTCGAGGACCTGTCTGTAATTTTATTTCCCTAAACGAGGACAGCTCATCCTACGCTTATTTGATGCCTACCTATTTAAAATTTAAATTTAAATGTCTACTTCTTTATGTTTATTTAAATATTGTTGACGCAAATAATCAAATACTTATCACAATTTTTTTTTAAATAACCATGTCTGGTATCAGTGAAAGAATACTACCACCCCCTCTCTTCCCTTGGGTGTCGTAAAAGGTGGCTAACGGACTAAAGATATACATCTAACAGCATAGAGCGGCGATGGGCTCACCACCTGTCACGCTGAGCACATGTGCAGTCGCAGTGCAGTCGCTATTTGGTGAAAAGTGGACTATGGCACTATTGCCACTAGTCTCTGACTAACCCTTAGGGGACAGTAGTCGTGATTATGTAAGTAGGTAGGGTTTAAATATTTTTTTAAAATTTAATAATGGTCTCAAATGATAAAGTGACATTTTAGTAATTGATAACGGATGTATATCTATGTTTTATGTTATCTTAGAATATCGGATATCACAGTGCATCCAACTGTGCCCATATACTAGACTACAAAAACTAATAAGTATTGATCTTCATTTGTCATATGTACGTGCATAATATGTTCGCAAATCAATCTCTTTGTGGATTAATCTCCAGCTAGGAAGCATCACTATAGGTAAACTGTAAGTAGAAACTTCTTCCATGATTACAGAGTAATTGGTCATAAACTCGCCGGCCGCAATTGAAGGCGGTGCCTCCAGGTAACAAATCTGGTATTTTATCGGCGGCTTAAATGTCAAGGTTGGGGTCAGGCAAACCCTGGTATTTACTAAACCTGGTATTTACTACCCTAAACTGGCACAGCTAAACTGTATAAGTATTAGGTAAATGATTAACCTTACGTAGTCTTTCTTTATTGTGCTCTTTAAGTTTTACACTAAACTTTACTAACGTTTGGAACCCTTTTTTATTATTTTTTAAAGGATGGTTAACACAGGACACGGAGGGAGCGCTCGACAGTAGTGTAATGGGGCTTAAACGTTATATTTACGTTAGTAGAGTTTTGATACTTATTCCCTATTCTATAAAGGTGTCTATGTTTAAAATTCTCAACAAATCGTGTTACAGAAAGAAATTGTCATTCTCGACACACACCTAAGAGAGAGAAATTAGGTCCTCTGGTTTAGATTCTGCTAGTGCTGCATTTACTAAGAAAAACGAGACATTTTCTTTTAAACTAATTTTAGTCTGTTTACTAGAAAAAAAACGCTGGTTTGCTGCGTAAATCATCAACAAGGTACTAGAAAGAATTCAACGAGTCTTCTGGGGTCTCGGTAGCTTAGCGGATAGAGCACTGGACCGGCAATCCAAAGGTCATGAGTTCGAATTCGATTCGAGCTTTCCTGAGACTGGTTGATTTTTTTCTAGTAAACATTTTGTCCTATATCTATATAGCATTGTGAATGCAAAATTTCAATAACAAAGATAGTTTTAGTCTTCTTTTTAGTGTGTTAGAGCCGATCCATGCCACACTGATTTATCAGGCATCCCCCTCGGGGATATACAGGGATGGGATGATTTCATGACGAATGACCGAGTTGTATGGAAGAAAGAGACATACTGCGCCGAAATAACATGGGAATGGCAAGCGAATGATGATGGATGGGTATTGACCCCTCGGTGGCATAGTTGCAAAACGTTTGTCTTCCCCGAGTTCCTAAGTTCAATTTCCAGGTCGGGCTAAGTGTGTTTTTGATGTTGCAATGCATACCTAACTTAGAGTTGTGATCACCATAATTTTTATAATTGTACGTTTTTAAAATTGGACATTTTTCGTATTGGACATTTTTATAATTAGACGTTTTTCATATTTTATGTCTTTTAAAATTATTAAAATTAGACATTCTTTGTAAAGGACGTTTTTCATATTGGACGTTTTTAAAATTGGACATTTTTCGTGTTGGACATTTTTATACTAATTGGACGTTTTTCGTATTGGACGTTTATAATTTATGACAATAATTTACCAACCTAATTTCCGCATTTGGCAAGTACAGTGATTAATCTTGAAGACTTGATTTTAATTATGGAGCCTTTACCCTTATTAGCTGTTAGGAAAGTATATGTTTACAATTGTGATTTTTTCACATTCCTTCTCTCAAACAGTCTGTTGATTAGTCCACTAAGCCCACAACGGTTCGGAATGTCTCTATCTGCAGCGTACATTTTGGAAAACACGCATACGGCACCCGCAGCGTATAAATCGTTGGGCACATTCGGCCGCTCGCTGCCCGCTATTGAGGTAGGTATTATAACTAGAAACAACACTGCGATAGCAAGTTTTTTCGCATTGAGTGGCGGGTTGCGGTCCATGTAGGGTTGCCAGGCACAAAAATGAAAAAGTCGGACACCGCTTCATTTTTAGCCGGTCATTTTTCCCTGAAAGACTGATTGGTTTTTAATTTTAAGAAAAAAGTATGTTTTTTTATTTGTTTATTTACTAAGTAGGCGCTGTTATTAATTTGAGACACATTTTATACTAAAGTAATTTGTAAGTTTAAGTTAAGCGTGGTCGTGTGACTAACTCAAGCATCTTTTGGCGACCACGAAGGGGTTGTTGACCGAAAGTCTGACAGAAGCCAGACAGTCCGGACGGACATCCATACATGATCAATTCAAATGAGTCAGTAGAGAGAAATTGAAAACCATAAGAGATAGGGAAATCTGTTCTTAAGAACCATGGCATCGATATTACATTTAAGAAAAACTTCATTCAATATTTTTTTGTTAAATCTCATACGTAACCGGGAGTCGAACCCGCGGTCTCTATCTCTGTAAACAATGTTATAAATTCTGCAAGTTTATTCGTTGTTATTGTTGATGGTATGAATATTAACAATAATAAGTCATAAGGAACACATTTAAATAAAATCTTGCTTAACCCTTAAATGAATAATGTTGCCAATAATCATACTTAGAACTTTAACTCCTTGAGATAAGAGTTAAAAGCAAAGAAAAAATTTGTTTATTCGTGCACCTGTATATTTGGCCAGACGACTGTAAACAGCCGGACATCAACCCTTTACCAATTGGTTGCAAAAGCCTGACAACAAAACCCCACCTCCTGCACACCACGCGTTTGCCCGCTATCACCTAACTGAGCATATTATTGGTTTGGGATAACTGCTCTGGCTATAATACCTCAATGTTGCCTGCGGTCGTTAGGCGCACCATCACGTGCCGCGTCCCGCCAAAACGTGCGACATAAAACGTTACGCTTTACGCGTTTTTTTCTCTTTGTTTTAGCACTTCGTACGCTAACGGTGCCTATGTATTCATATCGTGGTTACTGAATCGGTGGCGGACACATTATTATGGTTATTGAATGAACTGGTTATTTTTACAAGTAGGTATCGTTTAAGAACAGTTTTTTTATAGCATTTTGTAAAAAGTTATTTTTATAAGTGACATAGGTATAAGCATAGCTAAAATCAAATCAAATCAAAATATCTTTATTAATTAAGCTTAAAATAAGCATTTTGAATCGTCTAAATTTATTTTTATGGATGGAAGGATAGGCACAGGAACCCACTCCACCCATTCAGGTAGTCTTTTAGCTGTGGAGTTGAATGGGCACAAGAAACTCCACAGCTTTATAATAATATAGAAGTAACGACATTTACAAAACAATATGTCGTTACCAAATTATACAATAAATAATCATAAACAATTATATAATAAAATAAAAGATAAAAACAAAAGTGAATCTAAAAGTTTTACTCGGGCACTATGAACGCATTAGAACAATGTGTGCGAAACTGGAGGAATGTTAGTTCCATGCATTTTGTCATTAATGTAATCGCATACAGTGTAATAGCCCTTTTCTAAAAGTCTATCCTTAACATGTGTCTTAAATTTGTCAAAGGGCAAAATTATAACATCGTCCGGGATTTTATTGTAAATTATGACACTTTGTTCCATAAATGATCCATAAACTTTCTGAAGTCCAAATTTAGGAATTACAAGTTTATACTTATTTCTAGTATTTAGTTTGTGTATATCGCAATTTTTTTTGAAATGAAAAATGTTTTGACGCGCGTAAACAATACAGTTATAAATAAATTGTGATGCAACTGTAAGAATATTTATTTCTTTAAACAGTTCCTTAAGGGAGTCACGTGATCCTAGGTTATATATGGACCTTATTGCTCTTTTCTGTAAATTGAAAATGGTTTCTATATCTGCTGCTTTACCCCAAAGTAGAATACCATAGGACATAACAATGTGAAAGTAACTAAAATAGACTAATCGAGCAGTCTCCACGTCTGTAAAATGCCTAATTTTTCTAACAGCGTAAGCAGCTGAACTAAGTCTCCCCGCAAGGGTGCTAATATGAGGGTACCACTGTATTTTTGAATCTAAGGTAATACCTAAGAAAACTGTTGAATCAACAAGGCCCAACAGTTCACCATTCAGTTTAATTTTATTTACTATAATATTCTTTACGTTAGGTAGAGTAAAATTTATACATTTGGCTAAATAAGATAATCGTCCTTGGTATAAGGTAACACGTAGAGAATATCGTAGTTTTGGTTAATAGTCCCATATTGAGACTGCAGAATTGTAGCAGGTTTATTAAACCAAAGTGGCCTTTCAAGATCCGCTGATGTTCAATCGATCAATTTTTAAGATCAATAAACAACGCTACCAAGGACATTCAGTTTAAGTCACAGTCAGGTTGCTGACACAGGAGCGCATTGAGACCGGTATGCATCCGAACCAGCCAAGGGGCGAGTGGTTGTACGAGATACTGCGGCCGGCGGGTGGCGACAAGCGCGGCGCCGAACGTAGGTAGTTGTCGGGCACACTCAGACGCGATAGCTGCTCAAGGAGCTCGGGGCACTGGATGCTACCACGCAGCACTTTAATTGCTGTCAGGATTAAGTCCCTGTGGCGTCGCACCTCCAGCGAGCACATACAGCATTCCCAACAAGAATTTAGTGGGATACATAAAAGGGTAATAGCCGTAAATAGCTCTCATAAATAGGTATCTCACGAAGGCCTTCTGTACTTTCTCGAGCATTAGATTATATTTAGCTTCATGCGGGCTTCACACATATGAACTTGTTTCCAATTTACTTCTTATTTAAGTAAAATAAAGAAGTTTCATTACATGTGGATTGTGAAAGTCATGCATATCACGAAGTGCGAAGCCCAAGCGACGAAAGCATATTTCCTATTTCACCGGTTCGATTCCCGCCGCAAGCAGGTGATTTTCCCAAAAAAAATTAAATGCAGTTTTAATAATTTTTTATTTATTTATTTATTTATTTATTTATTTAAGGTAAGCATACAGCCAAACACATAATTACAATCGAATCACTAAAGCATTGCCAGAAGTTACATATGTGTAGGCCTATTATCTGCTTACACAGCATTCATTAGCAAGAAAATTATAAATCTAACTTGGAACTTCAAAATTAAATTCAAAACATAGGTTTGAAAACGGAATGTGATACACCAAAAATATGTAAGTCAGGAGATTTCGCGCTAATGTCATTATACATAGTGCATATGCGAGCAATGGGATGGTGGAGACCCAGGTTGGTTCTATGGCGAGGCAATGCAAATGTTCTAGCAAGGGGTTTTCGAGGACATTTGCGAGGAACGTTTATATTAATAGCGCCTAGCAAATCAGGACACGATATCTTATGGTTAAGGAGTTTGTAAAGAAAGAGCAGATCTAACATTGTGCGACGATTTTTGAGGGAAGTCATACCACAAAAGGACAATCTTAAGTCATACGGAACCCTGTGGTGTATTCCCGGTGTCATAAACGCCAGATGTGTTGTAAACGCTCGCTGAATGGACTCTATTCTTTGTGATGCATTTACGTAAACCGGATTCCATGCAACTGAAGCAAACTCGAGTCTACTACGAACAAGACTGTTATAGAGAAGAATTTTCGTTTGATTGCTTTGAAACCCCTGCAGATGTCTTTTTAAAAAGCCCAGCATTTGCGCAGATTTTTTAACTATAGCATCAATGTGGGAGGTAAGCTTGAGCTTATCATCCAAAACAACCCCAAGATCCCTCATTTCTGCTACCTTCATCAAATATGTCCCGCGCAGTTGATATTCTGAATCAATAGGTTTCAATTTCTTCGTGAATGTTATGTGAAAACATTTTTCAGTATTTAATTTCATACCATTAGTAGTACACCAACTATGTAAATTGTCCAGATCAGCTTGCAGAAGCCTGATATCCGATAAAGTTTTGATTGTCCTAAATATTTTGAGATCATCAGCAAAGAGCGAAACCGTACTAGATTTTATGCAAGAGGTAATATCATTAATGAAAATGAGGAAAAGAACCGGACTCAAGTGAGAGCCCTGAGGCACACCTGAGCGAGCGTAGTACACTGATGACTCGTAACCAGCCACAGCGACCATCTGAGGTCTGCAGCTTAAATAAGAGTTAAACCACTCAAACAATGTTCCGGAGATTCCATAATCTTTGAGTTTTGATAATAAGATAGGATGACCCACCTTATCAAACGCACTCGTCAGATCCGTATATATGATATCAACCTGACCACCAGCATCAACCTCAGCCGCGACAGAAGAAACCATAGTTGCCAAGTTCGTTTCCACCGACCTTCCCCTCATAAATCCATGTTGCGATGCTGATAAATCTTTTTGCACTAATTCGTAGATATGAGGTAAAACTAGGGATTCCAGTAATTTGGAGAAACAGGACAAGATTGATATAGGGCGATAATTTTGAACGGCATTTTGATTACCTTTTTTATATAGGGGCACTATTCGGGTCTTTTTCCACTCATCTGGAAAAAATCCTTCCCTCAATGAATAATTAAACAAGATCATCAACGGTAAGGTCAGTGAAGATCGACCACGATTTACGAATAAAGGCGGAATGTTATCTGGGCCAGCACCTTTTTGTGAGTTAAGAGACTTAATAGCTTTCATAACATGTTTTTCAGTGAAATGGATACTAGAGAGGAAACTTGCATTAGGGCGACCCAGGATGAAAGGGGGAGTGTCACTGCTGTCAGTGTAAACCGAAGAAAATTGCTGGGCAAACAAATTGGCAACCCCCGAACCTCTCGAGGCTATAGTATCACCCATATTCATGACAGCTGGAATAGATGAGCGCCCATTACGTTTGTCTTTAATAAAACGCCAAAACAATTTTGGGTTCTTGCTTATGTTAGACTCCATTCTCTTTTTATGATTACTGTTACATATATCTGTTAACTTATGACAGCGTTCACGTAGTATCTCAAACTCTAATTTGTCACGAGGATTTTTAAATTTTTGGTATCTTTTTCTAGATTTGTGTTTTTCCCTCGAAAGATTTATGAGATTTTTGCTGAACCAACTAGGATATTTATGGGGAACATTACGACGCTTAGGCACATGTTTTTCAATTATAGGGTACAAAACATTATAAAAGGCTGAAACTGCTTCATTGACACCATCTGCCCCTTCAAGTTCATCCCGCCAATTAACACCATTGAGTTCCAGATTAACAATGTCATAGTCTACTTTATAAAAATTAAAACCTGTTACTTTGTTGGGCTGGAGTCCTTGATTAACAATAAAATTTAGAGGAATTGTAAACAAAATAGCAGGGTGATGGTTGTCAATTTTAGTCAAAACGTCCGAAGGTGTTGAGACACAAGCCTGTTCTACGTTACAAAGAGCTAGATCCAGAATCTTACCATTATCATTACAAATACCGTTAAATTGATATAAATTGTTCATACTCATAAGGTCTATAAGTGAGTAACCCAAAGAGTTATCATAATTAGCTGGTGTCATGCAGGTCGCATCATCATGTGAATTCCATTTTATAAAACTAAGATTAAAATCTCCAAGTATTATCACTATATCCCTATGACACATTTCTTCGTCTACCCTATCCAAGAACTCCTGCTGCCTCTCCAAGCAGACTGGCGGCGGCAGGTACACAGCACAAATCGATATAACTCTCTTCTGGCCGTTTATTTTGACATCAATATTTACCCATAAATCCTCGCAGGAAGATTCCCAATGTTGGGCACGAGAAGAGGAAAGTTCTCGAGAAACAGCGATAAGTACCCCACCGCCATCCCGCCTAGAGTGCGCCGAACAATCTCGATCTCGACGATATACAACGTACCGCGGGTCAATAAATTCTCCATTAGAGATGCTATCGTTAAGCCAAGTTTCCGTGAAGACTATGATATTATAATCAGAAAGGAGAATGTTTTTGTATACATTATTAGTCTTGGTCCGAATACCTCGGACATTTTGATAGTACACTTTATATTTAACTACAATACACCACATTGGATTTAACTATAACTATTGATAAAGATTAATGAATTAACTGTACATTCTCTTTAGTACGTATTATTAGTGATTCACTAAATTCGTCTTTTCTGACGAAGATTCGGCCGTTGCGCACCCAGGTGAATTTATACCCGAATTCTTTTGCCCTCAAGCGAGCCGCTGCATGTAAGGCCTTATTTGATGGAGACAAATGTTCGCTTACGAAGACAGGTTTTCGCGCGTTTCCGAAACCGAGATGATGAGAATGTAGTTTTTCATTTGAGTGGCTCTTGTTGAATTTTGCAACTGCTGCGAGGATCTCATCGCGAAGACGGGGGGTACGGAACTTAGCTACAACAGTGCGGGGCCTGTCGCTCTCCTTGTTGATCTTCGCCACACGGGTCACATGTATAATGTCTTCGGTGGCAATAGGCGCTTTAATGACTTTTACAAGCTGTTCCACGGTGTTGGCGAGGTTCTCGTTTTTGTGTTCAGGAATTCCGTTGATTTCCAAATTACACTCTCGCATATGTTGCTCCACTGAATTAAGTCGCACAGACATATCAGAGACGGTTACCTTTAATTTTTGAAAATAAAGGAATGTTTCCTTTCAGTAAAATTTGCTATCATCAATATAAAGGGTACTTTTTCTCCAACATCGGTCTTTTTTTCCACCCTGTATAATATATTGTATTAATAAGTGGTCTGTAGTTGCATTATAATCAATAATGTACCTAACTGTTTTGATTTATCTTAAGTCTCCTACATCCATACCGGTTGACTGGTAGAGAATGCCTTGTGCCGTTAGTCCGACTTTTGCAGTTTTTATGAGCAATAAAGGTTAAATAAATAACCGGAGGTACCTATTGGTTTCATTATCTAGGTCGGGCAAATTAGTATATTATATAGGTCTTTGTCTAGCAATGAGACAGTTTTTTAGGCTTACTTACTCTAAAGGTTACCGATAACTAGAAAAACGTTACAACTTCTGAAAAAATCACGTCCAAATCTCACCCTCTACGTCATTTATTTATGATCACCCTTTATCAAAAGCGTAGTCTTCAATTTTTTGCATTTAGGTTGCCTGTACGAGCTTGGCTTAAGATTTGGTAACGTCTCGAGTGGGCTTCATCATTACATAAAAGTATAAGGTCGATGTTATCTTGTGTCTGTGGCTAACGCTTTATTCTTCCAAACCACGATATGAATTTTTATGCAGTTTCACTAATAGAAAGAGCGATAACTACGGATGGTTTTTGTTTATAATTTGATATAAACATTTTGTAAAAAATGGCTGAAATACGGCGGTGTGTTCCTAAGATAGCGTGGACGAAGGCGCGGGCGGGCCTCTATACTAATATTATAAAGAGGAAACATTTGATTGTTTGTTTGCATTGAATAGGCTCCGAAACTACTAGACCGATTTAAAAAATTCTTTCACCGTTGGGAAGCTATACTATCTCCGGGTGACATAGGCTATAATATTTTCAAAAAAATTAGGGATCCTTACTAAAACTCAAATAAATTCCTTAAATCGCGTGCGCTAAGAAAACTATTGATGATAGAATAAAATAATGTACAATGACTTTGCAGAACACACCATTATCTACAAAAAGTGTCGCAATAGTATATGTCTAACTATTTTAGTTACATTACAATAAGTGTTCATGGGACCCCTCCTATTCGTCACAGGGTACGGGGTCCACGCGAACGAAGTCGCCGGCACCGGTCTGCTGTAGTTAATAATTTAATACATCCAGTACCAAATATACCGGTCCGATAAAAGTAACGTTGTTCTTCCAACCGAGCCTTATCTACGCGAGTCATTGTTGCTTTTCCCTTTTACAACACTAATGTAGTTTAATCTCAAGCAAATCACATGCCTACGTGCGTATAATCGCGAAAGTAGTGAAACCGAGATGTTATTATATTAGCCGACACGCCAACTTACGTGGCAAGATGACCAAAATGTGGTTTCCAGTTTGATACAAACGCGGCAGGTATAATTTATTTTTTATTGTTTTTTCAATCTTGCTCATCATTTCGTCTGATGGTAAGTGACGATAAGATTGTAGAACGAAGCGTAGTTTACCTCAATCCCCAACTAGTTTTTAAGAAATCATCTTTACATCTTACCGCTACGCAGCCATAATTGTTTCTTGATTTACATTTTTGTGCCTAGATTACAATCTAGAATCATGAACCCAGATCGAGGTGAACGTGGCCCTTCGCCCTGACCTAAACCTATTTAGTTAGGTCTCACGCTCTCGCTACATAACCATAATAAAACTAGATCTAAAGAATTTTTACTCATAAAAAAACAAACCTTTTTTAATGTGCAACAAGTATAGCCTATTATGGAACTTAATATTAAGATAAGATAAGATATTTATTTATTTGCACCTGGACATGGTATAAAGATGTTACATTATAAATACATAGATCACATATCAAGCTCATTTTATAATAGCATGCAAACATTTAGTCCTCTCAGTAATACAAATATTTTCAATTATTCATTTCAAAAATTTCATTATTAAACAATTATTAAATTAAGCAATAAGCAAGAAAATCATTTTAAAAATTACATAATAAATATCATTATTTAACTAAACAAAAAAATCCTTAATATCATAAAACGTATTCTCAACTAACCATTTATACAATTTTCTTTGAAAAAGAAATTTAATTGAAAATGGTTTTATTTTTTAGATTAGACAATCGACCGCCCTAAACTTGACTGCACGAATATCTATTGTTATTCTGTGAATCGAAGAGATTTTTAAATAATCCTTTTCCAGCTATCTTTTTCTATTCAATCCGCACACCTAAAGGTGTAAACACGTTAGAATTATATAGAGATCACACATTGCCGTAATGGCTTCATACATAATTTGGATGCTTGAATACTGTACGCTCTACATGTTCCATCATCTCGATTTCTACGCCCTTCTCAGAGTGGTTAGCGCCAAAAACGTTACCTACTATATGCGTATGGAGTTATACAAAGTTTTATTAAAGAACAGGTTTAACAATTACCATCTTGTATTACAAGTTATTGGAGCATGTTAAGTCATCTCATTAGCGAGGCGAAAATCAGTGATTTTATAAATTACGAATGCAGCTGTAGGTTAAGCGAAAGTGATATTGTGCGTTGGTGTGTCTATGCAAATAATAATTAGTAAGAGGTCTGCTTTATTGTAAACAAGCGGCCGCTCGCGGTTTCACCCGCGTGATTCCCGTTCCCGTAGGAATATCGGGATAAAAAGTATTCTATGTGTTAATTCAGGTTATAAACTATCTGTATGCCGAATTTAATCGAAATCCATTCAGTAGTTTTTACGTGAAAGAGTAACAAACATCCATCCATACGTTCCCTTGGGAATATCGGGATAAAAAGTATCCTATGTGTTAATCCAGGTTATAAACTATCTGTATGCCGAATTTCGTCCAAATCCATTCAGTAGTTTTTACGTGAAAGAGTAAAAAATATCCATACATTCTTACAAACATTCGCGTTTATAATATTAGTAGGATTAGTACGTATCAGCAATATAAAATTTGGTTTGCATTGTTTAAGTCAACAAATTACTATGCGTCACGTGATCCTCGCCACAAACCTTTAGTTAAAGGTTGTGGCATTATGATGGCAATCATTAAAACCCATTACCCGCGCAGGTCAGGTGATGGGTTTCTTAGTCAACCTGATCTTCCTACGTGCTGCTATCCGTTAGGCAACTTCTTATTCGAATGTTTATGGACTCAAGATGAAATTATGTATGTTTTTTGTACATCCTAGCGTCCATCCTATTACGTGAATGCTGTGTATACGATTTAAATTGGCTGAAATGTATGTCAAAACTAGCGGCCGCTCGCGGTTTCACCTGCGTGGTTCCCGTTCCCGTGGGAATATCTGGATAAAAAGTATCCTATGTGTTAATCCAGGTTATACACTATCTGTGTGCTGAATTACATCCAAATCCATTCAGTACTTTTTATGTGAAAGAGTAACAAACATCCATCCATACTTACAAACTTTCGCGTTTATAATATTAGTAGGATATTGTTTTATTTATCTGTATGATATTAGTGTGTTTTGCAGTAAGTGTACCTTATTAATAAGTAAATCAATCATATTAGCGGCAGAAGTAGACTGCCGCCAAGCAGAATTTATTTATTCAAATGGCACAAATAAAGAGTACTTACAATAAACTAGGTCTCAAATTAAAATTGAATAGTTTTACGTTGCTGCGTTTTGGTTTGAAGGGTTCCAGCTCCGGTGAAATTACAGAGGCCCTGTATAGAGGCATAAAAACTGAAGTTTCAGGTCTGCAGCTCACGCGCATTCTTTGTATTCTATTATAAGTATGTATTCTTACTACTCTTGGCATCGCAAGCGTTTATAGGTTGCAGTGGCAGCTTTCCATCAAGCGGTCCGTAGGTATACTCGTTGGCCGGTTAAAAAACATTTGAACCAAAACATAACGTTTAACCTGCTACATACATACGTATCATGTTATTTTGAGACGCATGATAAAATCTAAATGATCGCACAAGTTTCCGCCGACGTTTTCAAACTTCCACAAAACACGTAAATAACTATGAGAGCTTAAGGAAGTAGCAACATTATGGTTTGTTATATGGAATGTTTATAAGTATAAATACTTAGAAAGTGATTAAAGAAACTCTTAACCGATTGTTATCTTGTTCTAAGTCACGGAAATAAAATATTTCACACTAATAATGGGTGCACTTTTACGATTTAAGTATATTTATACATACCTACTCGTATACAAAATTTAATATACTAGTTAACTTTGCGTAAACGTCTTCAATGTTAATTTTGTAGGTTTACCTACATAATATTGCTATGATAGAGAATTAGAATAGTTAGCTCTCTTCCGCTATTAAAAGGCAGTGACAGAAAAACTGTTAACATAATGCCATTTTTAATATAATTTACCAGGCAAATGACTCCTGATGTTACGTGGAGATGGCCTGGATTCCATTGCGAAGACAACTGGAGCAGCGTTAAAAAGACGTAGCATCAACCCTCACCCTGCCGGCCCACAAGGAGCTTTTTCTAAGGACCCATATCATAGGAAGGAGGGAAAACGTGTGCTGGTAGACTATTCCATCTTTTGGAGGTGCGACAAAGATTGTTGAACTGACTTTTAAGGTAACTTACGTTGGGCATGTATAAAATGAGATGTTTGCTGTGTAGCTTGCCCATATTCGGGTTCCCGATGTTCGATGGACCTGCACAATGGTAACGGTGGTTTCATGGGGTCAGGGTGTAGAACTGTGCAGGTTGTACGGTAGATATTAGGGGAACCTGTTGCACCTTGGACAGAGTTGTACCTAAAACAATCGTGGTTTTTTCAAAAATCCCTCACTTTTAAGAACCGTTGTGTATGATATTTAAAACGTCATTGTCAACATGAATGTGAAATTAGTTGCGATTCGCCGGCGCTGTGAGAGCACAGTTAAAAAAGGTAATTTACTGTTTTACACTCAAAATGTAAGTTTTTTTGAGATTTACTTTTTGGCATTTTATTTAACGCATGTTTGTGAACACTGTATTATTTAGAATGTAATCTTAGTAAAGCTAGCTACAGACAGCATGAGTGACAGATCCTAACTTAAATCGCAAGTGGGTTTATAAAGCTTGTTAAGTAAATTGTCGCAATGTTGTACCTTGGCCAAAAAAATTAAAGATAAGAAAAAAAAGTTTGGTTGCATGATAAAATTATACTTCGATGCCCAATATTGTCAACAAAAATTAGCACAAAATAGACGGGTGAGGCTATTTTAAAAAACAATTCTTTTACTTTAATATTATTGTTAATAACTGTAATTATTGTTAATTGCAAATGCTAATATGATAACTAATATTATTTTAACAGAAAATAAACAAATTATAGCTAATAAAAGGATTTATCTTGATTTGAACCTGCTCTATCCAAGGTACAGTCGGCGGCAGATTAACCTACCCAAATCTGTCAAATTTCTCCAATGAATATTGATACTTATAACCAAGTAGTAAAGTCCAAAATTGATTGTAGAAATTTGACAGTTTTGGGTAGGTTGATCTGCCGCCGTGTGTACAACGGACACTGTCCAAGGTACATCCTGGTGTGTTGTACCTAGGATAGTTTTCCCTTTTTTTTCAAGTGGTTAGTGGCCCCAGGCTTTTGAAAATATAAACAACTTTTACGAATAATATATGTAGTTAATTAAATTCCTAGTACCTCGTCTTATCAATGGGTTGCCGTCCGAATTAATAGATGGTGTCATTTAGAAAAACATCAAGTTTAAACTGAAACATAATTTTTATAATTTAATGTAACTAATTTTTCTTTTTATTAACTTAATATTATGTGTAATTAACTTTTTATTATTTTATACCTACACCTAAATATTAATCATATTTACACAAATTGTAAACTCGCGATAGCATAAGTTTAAACCTTAGTGGTTTTTTAAATATATCGCATGTCATTACATTGTAATTGTTTGTTTACAAGATAAATAAATTTAAAAAAAAAAAAATGATTTTTACATTTATGTAAGACAGGTGTAGCTAGCACCATTATTTTGGTTCCCTTTACAACAGGTTCCCCTATATAATCATAATAGTTCTTTGTATGTCGGATATCGTGTACCTTATGCGTTCTTATACAATTTATCCCATTGCGATTTAACTTTCATTACCTAGTTGTTGTGTGCACCCGTGAGAAGATTTCATACATTTCAGAGACATCACGGTAGTGTTAACGCGGACCAAGCCGTGGGCAGAACGCTAGTAGATACTACTACCTAATTTCATCATATCATAACGGATACTCACTTAATTATCTTTATTGTCCTTACCGGTCACATACGTGTACCTGAGTGTTTTACCATATTGGAATTTAACGCTTCATAAAATTGCAACTGCTACGAAACTTGTTTTGAAATAAGTAGGTGATAAGTGACCGAAAATTATGAATAGCAGTTTAAATGTTTAAGAAAACAGTTTTTGCTAAATTATGTCGTTAAGTATTTTCCTTAAACAACAAGTTCATTTATCATAACAACCAGGTTTAAGCAAGTAATACCAATCATTAATACGTTGGCGCGTTTTTAAACTTTACCTCCGTTATACACCCTGTTTTTACAATTAATTACATTAGTTCAACACATACGATTCAGAAAGAAACGCGTTCCTATTACCCTTAAACACTTCAATTAGAAAGTACGGAATGCTCCGCACGTGCGTGGCCGACTGTACTTGTTGTGCATAAAACTCCGGGTACAGTTGACGACTGCGACATGTCTGCGGCAGCGGTCTGGAGTTCGATTAAAAGATGCGCGAAAATGTTTATATCAAGTGATGAGATGTATCAGTGGACGTGACTATAACGACATCATGACAAAAAAGTACAAGTAATAAAGGATGATTTAATTAATATGGAATGTTAAGTAAAAAAATTACATGCAATTGTGACATACTTGAATGTGTTAGAATATAGATAGGTATCCTGAAATCGTAGCTAAACTTAAACATCATCGGTACCCGATCTTCTGTACTATGATACCCGGTAATCAGTACAATGTTGTAACCAATGCATTTCCAGAGAGATTCAGGAGGACCATAAGGAAAAACTAACTAAAGCTCCAAAATAAAATAATACGAGCATAACATAGTAAATGGTCCAAACGACATAATGTAAATTACTTATCTACATCAAAAGTAGCAGTGTCGAATGAAAACAGATTGTTGATCACCAGTACGTATCATTGCTAATCTAAGTAGCAGTGATTTACCGCATTTCCGTACGCATCACAGAGTCATGTCAAATGCGATTGCTAACCAGGAGCCGCCAGGAGGTATCACAGCTATTTTAAGTAGCAGTGATTTATCGCAGCGCCTGCCGTGCGCATCACACATGCGATGCTGCATTCCTACCACTTATTATTCCTCGGACAGGTTCTGCTCGCCCGTGACACACATCGCGAGCGATGCCGGATGCATAAAAGGATTCCATATTGTGATATTGCACAACGGGTTTGGCACATGATTGTTTCGTAATGGAACGAAATGAAGGAGTTTTTTAACCTACACACTCATGCACAAACAAACTATACAATAGCATACTCGTGCAATCACGACTTTTATCCCTTTAGGGTTAGGCGGTCAGCGAAAATTACGGGCCGTCGCGGCTGTTGCGCGGTGCGGGGTCCGCAATGATTCGTAAGCGCAATTCACATTTTTATCAAAAAGTTAAAAAAATCTTTTGAAAATACAAATGTTTAGTCTTTTGGAAATCCAAATCAGTCAAGAAATCGAAAAGGTAAATAAATACCTATGTGTTTATGATTTTATAGGAATTATTGTTGTAAAACACGGTCGTAATGTGCATTTATATGAAAATATAGAGTTAACTTCAGGATTTTTTTCTGTACCTAGAGCAAAATGTTTCCAATCGTGTTTTGGAAACAGTCATCCCTTCACACATATATACATACAGATATACATTCTGTAATACATATTGAAAATTTCAAAATATCTAAAATATTTTGAATAACAGCTAATAGAAAATAGCCAATTTTTCCGTTTTCACCGCCTAACCCCCCTTAACGGTTAGTCAGAGACTGGGCAATGCAGACCGCAAAGCAGTCCTATGCCATAGTCCACGGCACACCTAATAGCAACTGCACATGTGCTCAGCGTGACAGGTGGTGAGCCCATCGCCGCTCTATGCTGTTGGATACAAGCGGCCGATCGCGGTTTCACCCGCGTGGTTCCCGTTTCCATGGGAATATCGAGATAAAAAGTATCCTATGTGTTAATCCAGGTCATAAACTATCTGTATGCCGATTGTCATCCAAATCCATTCAGTAGTTTTTACGTGAAAGAGTAACAAACATCCATCCCTACGTTCCCGTGGGAATATCGGATAAAAAGTATCCTATGTGTTATTCCAAGTTATAAACTATCTGTATGCTGAATTTCATCCAAATCCATTCAATAGTTTTTACGTGAAAGAGTAACAAATATCCATACATACTTATAAATTTTCGCGTTTATAATATTAGTAGGATAAGTATGTCAAAGTCAAATTATTTATTCAATGTAAACCTTTATTAAGTAACTTGTAGACTAATCTAACGAACTATGTCTGTGACAGACAAACGCGCATCGCTACCCCCAGTACCACTGCACGCCGAAACAGGATCGCGTCGAACCGTAATATAAGCCGGGGCGATAGAATTTGTGTAAACACTTTTAATCATTAAAAATAACTTTTTTTATAAACATAAGTATAAAAAACGTCAAATATTAATACATTAAGTTGTGTGTTTTGAAGTTGTGTTTTTCCGTCTTGGTACAAGCACAGACTAACTAATAGACAATCATGAGACAGAATTTGTGCAATCTTTAGTCCGTTAGTCATCTTTTACGACAACCAAGGGAAGAGATGGCTTGGTAGTATTCTATTTATGAGCCGCCACCACACAGCGTTATGCAATAATACCACTTAATTATACCAGGACCTGCTACTACCCGTTAAGGTTATATGAGAAGGGCTAGGCGTGACCGCGTGACCTACCCCAAGCATATCTATCACAGGACACCATCTTAAGTCAGGTGGTTTACTGACATCTCTTAAGAGTATTACTTTAATCTTACTATGTAATTTCGCTATCGAACTTTGCATAGTAAAGTTAAAGGAATTCTGTGCTCTAAGAAATGACAAACGCCTAGAGCCTAGTACGATAAAGTTAAAGGAATTCTGTACCTAGAACGACTTTTGTTGACCATTCGATCACGTTTACGAAAACGAATAAGACAAAATTGTAATTCGTATGGTTTATCATTTCTTTTTTTTTGTAATGTCATTGAATGGTTATAAGAACACGTAGAAGCGTGTTCGAGTACGAACAATAATGGATGGGTGTAGATTTGAATGTGAGAATTATTGACCCATTAGTATTTTATCCTGTCTCGCTAAAGTATTTGAGTCGGTTTTACGGTTATATTTAAAATCATGTCAAGCAATCAATTCTGAAAAACTACATGACTTTGTAAATAGTCGCTCCACTATTACTAATCTCCTAGAATATAAAAACTATTTATGTAACGTTTTTGCAACTGGTGGCCAAGTGGACTCTATATACACAGATTTTTCGAACGCATTCGATAAGGTTATTCATTTAATTTTATCTTACAAATTATACAAATACGGTATTCAGGGCAATCTTTATAAATGGCTATCCTTTTATCTTGCACATAGAACTAAATTAGTAGCTCTTAGAGGATATAATTCTGCTGCTATCGACGTGACCTCAGGTGTTCCTCAAGGTTTTCATTTTTCCCCCTTGCTATTTGCAATTTTATTAACGATCTAATTGACCGACTAAAACTGTGAATGCCTACTTTATGCAGATGACCTCAAAATATTTACTAATATTAAAAACATTGATGACTGCTGCACTCTTCAAAAAGACATTGACATAGTTAAAGATTGGTGCTTATTCAATAATATGTACCTACTTAAATAATAATAAATGGTTTGTCATATCTTTTACAAGAAACATTCTGAGGGTTGGACATTTTGAAACCGCTGGACATTCTGAACGTGATCGAAAATGAATACCACAAAATTATAACTACAAATTGAACAATTGCGCCTTTGTCTCGATGCACTACTGCAAAGGACATTGGCAATATTTTTGATGTCCTTTCTACTACTTATAACTATCATTCCGTCAACATTATGAATATGTGTTAAAAAGATGTAATGGCCTTTTAGGTTTATATTTAGATCCATAAAAGGTTTTAAGAAACCAAAAAGTGTAATATGTCTTTGTTACAGCATAATACGTAGTATTTTAGAATATGGTTGTACAATTTGGAGCCCATTCTATAAAATACACATAGAAAGTATTGAAGGCATTCAGAAAAAGTGTCTTCTGTGTATCTTATCGCTTTAATTAAGGCAGGTCTCTTCATTCTTACGAACTTCGAATGATTAAGTTCGGTGTGATTTTGCTTGCGGTCCGTCGAGAGCAGTATGATTTAATTTACTAGTTTAAAATATTGCACTCAATAATCGATTCTCCTGAATTGCTATCTTTATTCAAATAAATCACTTTGTATCAAAACCGGGCGCCTAAGACTTTTGTACTAAATGTCTATAAAAATAATACATCATTACATTCCCATTGTCAGAATGTGCCGTCTATACAATGAACGGTTGCACTTAATAACAACATCGACGTATTTTCCATGAAAATACATGAATTAAAAAAAAATGTCCGGGATATTCTCGGCTCAGCATCTCCCACTTATTAAGTAAACTTCATAAAGTTTTAAACATTAACCTAGAATAAGTTTTTAATTTGTTTCATTTTTTTTATTCACCATTCTATGTATATAATTAGTTTTTAGTTGGATATAGTTTTAGATTAGGTAAACTTTAACATGGATGCTTTTATTAATCGTGTTGTGTACGCGTGTCTTAGATAGGAATTTAGCTCTTATACTATTTATCATGCTCTTTGATATTTTTTAATTTAAGTATATCTGTTTTGTGTACCTAATAAATAAATAAATAATGCAATAACTTTTGTAGTGCAACCGGATTTCTTGAAATAGTCCCAATCAATAGTCCAAAATAGTCTAAATCCCAAAATCATCGTTCAATTTAAGAGCTCAGCTGCCGTAAAACCAGACACAATAGAAATTCAATTGTCAGTAACCTCTAGGTAGGGTTGCCATCCGTCCGGGTTTCCCCGGATTTGTCCTAGTTTAGAGGGTATCCGGGGAGCGTCCGGGCGGGGCTGTATTTGTAGTCCGGGTTTAAAATATGAAGGTGACTAAATTTAATTTTAAGGTCTGAAAATAAATAAAAAGGTGATTTATGACATTTTCAACTGTTTTTGATGACACTGACTATGTTTGAAAAAACCTGTTCACATATCCGGGTTCTAGGCTCTAAAATCCGGGGTTTTCACGCGTTTTGTCCTGGTTGCCAAATTTTAGAGTTGGCAACCCTGCCTCTAGGAAACATCTTGTCTTCGTGACAGACAAGGGACTAAGTAGCCAAACCACTCCAAACTTTTTGTAATTACTAAGGCATTAAATGCTCTAAGCTAAAGGTAAATGGAGGTACTAGTAATAAAGACAAACCTATGTTATACGGCACATTCATCCCATGTGTCCGGTCCCGTTCGCCGCTGATTAACGAACTGAAGTTTTTGCTAACGACTGCCAAGTAATGGCCGCCGGCTCGCTCGCGGCTAATGCAGGTAGGTACCTATTAGTAATTGTCAACGCGTAAGTAACAGTTGGATAGAGATTTGTGGTAAAAGTAAAAAAATTACCTAGGTTTTTTGTTATTTTTAGTGTTCAAGTGGCACGAACGCTTGTAGAATAGATTGATGTATGCGATTGTGTTTTGTCTATGGATTATAAGCAAAGCGATCTCATCCAGACAAGAAAATCACAGACACTAAGATACTATAAAATTGGAGGTGCAGTCAATTCAAAGTCAAAGTACAAGCATTTATTCGAACGTACAAGGTTTTACATTAAAATACATACATAATGATACCTATACTTTATTGTTATCAGTAAAGTGAAGCTAAAAAAAGCCTTCAAGGTAAACGAGAATAGAATTTTGTTATCAGCTTTTTATAAAGCTATAATAAAGAACCAGTCTTCTTTAAGTCTTATCGAGATATGAATAAGGAAAAAGCTGAGGAAGGAGATTAATGAATCATAATCGCTATATCAGAAAACACTGTATGAAGAGATTTGACGTAAGTAAGTAAAAGTATCCCACCAGCGTAATCACCAATCAATTTCCCCGCAAACGAAAGACGCAGTAGAAAAGTCCGGAAACAATTCACTACATTCCCACATTTAGCGCCGCCGTTGGTCTCGCCATTCTGACGTATATCATGTTCCGTCTGGATGCTCTATTCTCACATATTGCATCGAATCGATTGTATTTTATAAGCGAAAGAGGTTTTTAAACATCAGCGTTGAAAGGACTCACAATCGGACGCTGCTTGAATCATCTTGCCCTTTCTGCGTTTCTGGCCGGTTCTTCTCAGTACAAGGTCGCTTGCCCTATAGACTGACGAACTGATAGCCTAATGGCATTCTTAAGTGCTTTAGCCTAAACGTGACCTTATTAACTAAATAAATTATATTAATACTTAATTCTTTTACAGATGTAAGAGGCCTATGATGAGGACCGGCAGGTCTCTTCGTCTGCGTGAACATCTATTATCCCATGATGGTTTTAACGGGCGCGGGCTTTCACATAACAAATTAAGTAATTAATTTATTTATTAGGGAAACAAACAATTACGTAACTCATACAATTTCAAAATATACATAGAACACAAATCAGCAAAGTTTCCACAAAAAAAAAAACAATCACATAAGTACGCATCAATAACATGGGCAAGAATACAATTCAATAGTAATAATGTATATAAATTAAATTTGATTACATTACAATTATAAAAAAGCAATTAATTGATAAAAAAATAAAATATTACAAATAAAAATATAGGTACCAAATTAAAACAATGACTAATAAAATTACTTCAAAAATAAATTAAATTTTTTAAAATAAATTAAAGCAAATTAAAGTTACTAATTGAAACGTTAAAAAAGGGCTAATTAATTTCTAGGTACAACAAATCTCTTATATGCTTCTTATATATCGTTACATGCTTGCAATTAAATAGATCAACCTCAGTGAATGACTTATTATACACGGTACAGGATCTAAAAAGAAAAGTATTACTTACGTAATTGGTTATAGCCAAAGGTATCGAAAACAGTTTCAGAGAACGAGAACTTGTCCGAGGGCATCTCAAACAGACATTCTCAAGAAGAAATGGAGAATCAGCGTTATTATTTACGATCTTATATAGGAAGATTTGATCTCTCTCCGTACGACGATCTTTTAGTAAATGGGAATAAGGAATTGATTGGTTAAAACGCAAAGCTTTAAAATTAAGGTGATCAAGATTAAACAAATGATCAAAGTTGCATCGCAATCCGATGAATTTTAAAGGCATACGGGACCAACGCGTTAATGTAGGCTACTTTTTTCTGCGAAAATCAAAGCTAGTAAATAACTCCCGTACTTGGTCCTCTGGCTTTTTACTTATGAAAAGTTAGAGTCACGCCGCATTGTTTATGAGGAGACGAGTCTCAACTATATAACATTTTATTTCGTTTGCGAGAAAAGATTTTTTGCTTGCAAAATAAATTGTTAAGTCACAGTTTTCTATTAAAATAAAAAGCAAGTCACTTGCTTTTGTTGTTACAATGACTTCGAATCTTAAATTCTATTCATCAACATTAACAGAGTCTTACTTAAGTAAGTCTTGATCAAATTAAACTAAATTGCAATATCTTTTTCATTATCACGTTGTAGTTTATAATTATAAATAAATATAATAATAAAGTATTACCTATGTGTTTTTGCTGTAAATTATGTCTTTGATTGTTTTGGCAGATGAGGATTGTTAGGTACATGTTTACCTATGAATACATAGTACTGCTGGACTTGTACTATTATGTATTCTATGCTACAGGCATTACAATTCGACAAAAATATACATACACATATATATAATCACGATTATTATCCCCGAAGGGTTAGTCAGAGACTATGAGCGTGATAGGTGGTGAACCCATCGCCGCCGACATAAACAACAGAACAAAAAACGCAGAGACATGATCGTCCGTAGGTTTACCCTTGAGACCCTACACGTGACCCCTGGGTGGTGCGAAATGAGTGACACTGACTGAGTGGTAGAGCCACGCTGCGTTGCAGCACGCATTGGGCCGGCTCGCCCGGGTTAACACCACCCCCTCACGAATACCAGCGTGAAATAATTGCATTTGGTGCTGTTATGTTTCGTTCGGCCAGTGAGGCCCATTCCCCCTCCCCCCTCTCACAATTCCTATTCCTTCCTTAACCCTATTCCTTTCTTAAAGGTCGGCGACGCATCTGCGGCTCCTCTGGTGTTGCGGGTGTCCATGGGCGGCGGTGATTGCTCTCCATCAGGTGACTCGCCTGCTCGTTTGCCTCCTTCTTATATAAAATAAATAAATAAATAAACATTTTCCTATGAATCCTTAAAGTCTATGCTTGAAGCTTATTAAGTGTGCTGACATCAAGTCAAATTCTGGGAACAATACATCGATTCTGTTTGTTTTGGATGTTTTCAAATTATGTATTTACTGTTGGTCCGATTTCACGAAATGAAAACTTGATTACAAACACATCATTTTTATTCCGACCAGACAAAGTTAGAGAATAAAATGTTGTATTTAACTTTACGTTTAATTAAAAAAGTTTTATTTTTTGCCTTAATTATTCGGGGTATTTTTCGCGTTGGATGTTGGCATGACTATTAAAAAATTGTCTGGTGTAAAACAAATTTAAAGAACGCTATTTACCTGCAATCAATTATTTATGTAGTTTTTTCTGTTTGTTGCTATTGCTGGATGCTAAGTTATATAGCAATAATCGTATGACCGTGCGTCAGAATTAACTTGTTGAAATTGTAGTCGTTTGCTTTACATCTCACTTTGACCCGAGTCTTTGTCTCGACGCCAGAGATTTTATGTAGACATCTATCAAGTGAAAACGAGGCTCTTACTGAATAAATGCTTTACATTAATTTGATTTTTATTAAATGTATAATCAAACGTAAAAGTCATGCTTTTAAAATAGTAAGTTACTGTAGGAAACCAAGTTAAAACTCGTGGTATACGAAATTAATTTATACAAGCTTAGTTAATGAATAATTTAGTTTCCTGAAGACTTTTTGAATTAATTCCGCTAATTGCATGGTGGTAAGATTCTGCCCAGACGACTGGATAGCGTCCGCTATTACCTATTACGCCGCCAAGTAGTAATGTTTTACTTTGCTGCGTTCGTTCAGGAGGGTTTAACTCTTAGAACAATATTACTATAATCTTACTATACAAATTATCATACGAATTAAAGTAATAATGCTTAAAGAGATGATAGGTGGACTGTATGCTCGTTAGGCGACTGAGTAACAAAAAAGTATGCTATATGCAAAGAAGAGAAGTCTACACTACCCATATAATCAAACTCAAACTCATAAAGTGGGTGAAACATGACACTTTAAAAGAAAAGTGTGCAATAAATGACATCGACTTAAGAAGATTCCCGGTGCGTGCCATTAACAATAATGTTTATTGCCAACTGGTAACACTTAGCCGACGCGATGAATCATCACACGGGGAGAAAGTCGGGTAAAGATGAGTACCAGCCATTTATTCATACGTTTAAGTCATTTGTACAATATTCTTAAAATTATATTTTACATAATTATGAGAAAAAAGAATATATTTATACCCGGAGTGTTAGCCACATACCCAAGCATTTGCTACGATCCTGACAACCTTTCAACATACATACATGTAATCAATGATATTATAATAAAAAAGGTACCTAGATAGGTTATGTCAGTACTAAAGTGATGTTAATAATGGACCAAAGCTCGTACGAAAGTGTGAGCAAGATAGCATGACCACTAGCTATAGCGTAAACGAGACAGATAATGTTGCTGATGGCCTAAAGTAAGCCAATTTAGCATAGTTTTCAGGTGCCACTTTTTGGCACATGTAACGCATCTACCTCTTTTTATTGTAACATCATTGCATATCACGACCATTATCCCCTAAGGGTTAGTCAGTGACTAGGCAATAAGGACAGCCAAAGTAGTCTTCTACCATAGTCCACTTTTTAACACAACCTTTTAACATTGTTCATAAATATATTAAATAAATAAATATCTTTCTACTCTCACACCAATTATCTAGCCTAGATAAGCTTCTTGTGAAACTCATTAACATGGTTAAACTAGATAATGGATAAATAAACATAGAAAAACATCTAGACCCGACATCAATTTAGAAAAACGGAAAAAATTTAGAATTTTTTCTAATCGACCCGACCGGGAATTATCCCGGGACCTCAGAGATGGTGTGACGCCAGAACCGGAGTGGCGTGCTAACCACTCGACCACAGAAGTCGTCATACACATTAAATAAAAATGATGCTTTATAACATTACTAGCGGCCCGCCCGCGCCTTCGTCCACGCTAACTTAGAAAGACCGTCATAGTTCAGCCATTTAAAAAAAAGTATCTACAAAATATGAGCAAAAATCTAGTGAAAACCGCATAAAAATCCATTGCGTGGTTTAGGAGAATAGTGCGGTGCCACAGACAGAGGGAAACGATGTGACTTTACTTTATAATATTTAATGATGATGATGATGACACATAATGTGATAAGTACTACCGGGGTCACCGTCGCTTTACCAGATTGCAGAAATTTTCGTATGAAGCGTACCGGCCGCCCGGGTGCGTGCCCGTACCAAATAGACGACGCGGTGTGCTTAACTCAGGGCCCTGATTCTGTATCGCAATCTATAGATTCCACACCTAAACCTTACCGCGCACAAACGTCAAACGCTTCGTTTTTGGGAAGATATCGTAACTTTTTAAGGAATTAACGTGGCTTTGAAACAAGGAATCGTTACAGAATAAGGGCCCAGACCAACAAAAAAAGAAAAAAAAAACCTTTTTTTGTTGGTATGAGGTGCATAAGAGATTTTGGCCTTTAGACTGGTAACGCGACAGAGTCCACGATAGTACATAAGTGAAGAAAAAACACATACTTAAATCACGCCTGCTTCCCGGAGGGAAAGGCAGGGACTACAGCTTCCATTTGATATGAACCTGAATCACCATGTTTTTTTTATAGCAGAAGAAGGCAAACGAGCAAGCAGGTCACCTGATGGAAAGTAATCACCGCCGCCCATGGACACCCGCAAAACCAGAGGAATCGCAGGCGCGTTGCCAGCCTTAAATGTCGCGTAGCGGTAAAAGAATACTACCACCCCCCGTCTTCTGGGTGTCGTAAAAGGCGACTAACGGACTAAAGACAACACATACATCCAACAGCATAGAGCGGCGATGGGCTCACAACCTGTCACAATGAGCACATGGGCAGTCGCTATTTGGTGAAAAGTGGACTATGTTAGAGGACTGCTTTTGCTGTCCTCGTTGCCTAGTCTCTGACTAACCCCCCGGGTATGAAAGTCGTATTTATAATGTACTAGCAGACCGCCGGCTACTTCGTTCGCGTGGACCCCGTACCCCGTGACGAATTTTCAAAGTGACTCCTTTCCCAAGCACAGTTATTGTGACGTAACTAAAATAGTTAGACATAAGCTATCGCGACACTTTTTGTAGATAATGGTGTGTTCTGCAAAGCCAGTTCTTAGCGCACGCGATTTAAGGAATTTATTTGAGTTTTAGTAAGGATCCCTATTTAAAAAAAAAAAAAAAATTATAGTCTATGTCACCCGGAAATAGTGTAACTTCCCAACGGTGTAAGAATTTTTTAAATTGGTCTAGTAGCTTCGGAGCCTATTCAGTACAAACAAACAATCAAATCCTCTTTATAATATTAGTACAGGTAAATGTATGTATTTCTTATGAGTGATTCTGAATTGTTCATAAGAACGCTTTATAAAACGTTGACTCCTAATATGCACACGAAGAACACGTCATTGAATAAAACAAATTATTATTATTTTGATAGAATTAGAATGTTGTTTCTACTCTTACCAAGAATTAAGAAAAGTGTTTTCTAACGACAGTTTGCTAATACTGCTGCGAATGAGAAAGATGATGCTGACTAGCAAAACCTCAATTAGTCTATGATTTAAATAATTCACCAATAATATAAACATTATCATTCAACTGCTAGAGCCACTATTCTGTGGCTAGAGCTTATCTAAATGCTAAATGACATAGGGGTCATAGGTAGGAGGGAATACGTGTGCTGGTAGACTATTCCATCTGTTGGAAGTGCGGCAAAGAAACGAGTCACCAAATTTCTTTGTGCGTGATAGAATGTTAGAAACTGTAAATTGGTGACTCCGGAGAGCAGAACGCGTACTCCTATGGAGGAAGGGAGAAGGAGGGATGAGGTTAAAGAGTTCTTCAGAGCATTCGCCATGGTATAAACGGTAAAAGACGCTGAGTGACGCAATATCTCTACGCAATTGCAAAGGCTCGAGAGTTTTAGTGACCTCCGCATTGCCGATAATGCGCACAGCGCGGCGCTGCAATCTGTCCAAGGCATCGAGAAGATACTTTGCGGAGCCGTCCCAAAGGTGAGAGCAATACTCCACGCAAGACCGCACCTGTGTCTTGTATAATAGACACAACTGATCAGGCGTGAAGAATCGCCGCACCTTGTTCAGGACACCGAGTTTACGTGAGGCATTTTTAATTAGGGTTTCGATGTAATCCTTTTGGTTCAGATCGCAGCGGATATCCATACCGAGCATGTTAATACTGCTCTGCAGGCCTAGAGATGTACCCTGAAGAGAGGGAAGGGAAAGGAATGGCGACTTTTTCGCTGTGAACGCGCACACCTGTGTTTTCTTGGCATTGAACTCCACCAGATTATCGGAGCCCCATTTAGAAATGAGGTCCAACACCCGATCGAGCTCAATGACAAGATTTGCTCGCTTCATTTCGGTGTCTACCCGCCCAGCTGTTGGATGACCTTTATATCCCCCATGCACTGTGCTATCATCTGCATAGCAATGAATGTTTCCAAGAGGAAGCATGTCATTGATATGCAGAAGGAACAGCGTGGGGGATAGAACGGAGCCCTGAGGAACACCAGCGTTCACTGACATGAACCGCGAAGTGCATCCATCCGAAAGGACACAGATTCTACGCTCATGCAGGAAGCTAGCAATCCAGGTACAGAACTGAGCGGGCAAACCGTATGCCGGGAGCTTGGAGAGAAGAGCTTTGTGCCAGACCCGATCAAAAGCCTTGGCTATGTCAAGGCTAACTGCCAGTGACTCGCCAGAGATGTGTGACGTACGCTAGAAGATCACCCGTTGACCGTTTTGGCCGAAACCCATATTGACGATCGTGAATTAGGGAGTGATCTTCTAGGTATCGAATAAGCTGTTTGTTCAATATTCGTTCTAGGATCTTACACAACACTGAAGTTAAGGCTATAGGGCGGTAATTAGACGGATCTGACCGATCTCCTTTTTTAGGGATCGGTTGCACATTAGCTTCTCTCCAAGATTCCGGCACACAACCCGAAGAGAGCGAGAGACGGTACAGACGCGTTAACACAGGGGACAACTCTGCTGCACACATTTTCAGGACTATTGCTGGGATGCCATCAGGACCGTTAGCTTTTCGGACATCGATTGACTGCAGCTCCGCACGGACATCACACTGCCTGATTTTGATATCAGACATTGTGTGGCCACAGTGAGGAATTGAGGGTGGCTGTGCATTACAGTCATCGTTCCGGGAGTTAGCCGCAAAGAGTTTGGCCTGGAGATCGACCTTTTCCTGCGGCTTGTGAGCTAAACTTCCGTCAGGGCATCTCGGTGGTGGCAGCGAGGGTTGGCAGAAGTTGGATTGCACGGCTTTGGCCAGACGCCAGTAGCTACGGCTGCCCGTAGGTATGCGTCAGGAGTTCTTGGCCTACTCGTGCAACGCGCTGGGCATCCGCTCTAATGTAGGCCCTCTTACACGACTTGGTGGCATTATTATAGGCTGCTTTTAGCGAGCGAGTTTCGGGATCCCCATGAACTTTACCTCTGATCCAAGCGTGGTATGCCGTCTGTTTGCTCTCAACAGCGCTGGCACACTCGCGATTGAACCAGCGGTTGCGTCTGCCTTTGCTGATGACATAGGAGTGTGGAATATAGTATTCCATTCCTAATACTATCTCATCAGCAACGGCAGTGGCGCTAGCGGTCGAGTCCTTCCCACTAAAGCAGCGCTGCCTCCAAGGGACGGATGCAAAATACTCCCGCATACCGTCCCAGTCTGCCGACGCGTAGTGCCAAATCCGGCGTTTCGAAACCGCTGTTGGCGGGCGCGATGCCAAGGGCACTGTGCTGGATATCAAGCAGTGATCCGAGGAACCTAAAGGAGCTCGAATCTCCAACCGGTATCCAGCTGGGCGACTCGTCAGCAGAAGGTCGAGTAAGGAGGGCGCATGGCCAACTATGTCTGGGATCCTGGTGGGCTGGTTCACCAGTTGCGTCAAGTCATGCGTGAGAGCAAATGCGTGGGCAGTTCTACCAGCATGGTCTGTTTTGGAGGAACCTAACAACAACTCATGGTGGGCGTTGAAGTCCCCCAAAAAAACCAATTCCGCCGATGGAAACCGCTCCTGCGCATCATCTGCTACCCGACTAAGATGTTCAATTAGTCAAGTTGTCTCCATGTCGCCGTTATGGGATCGGTAGACGCAGACGTAGACACGGCAATGAGAGCCTAAGTCGACGTGTACCACTAGGAGGGAGAAGGAAGGGTCCTCCAGACAGCGCAGACGGCGACAGCAAACATCCGCCCGAACGAATAAGCAAACTCCGGCTTTGGCTTTGAAGGATTCTTCAAGCACAAAGCCGGGATAGTTCAGGTAGGTGGTGTCAGCTGGGCGGATTATTTGCGTCTCCGTCAGGAACAACATTGCTGGCCGTGCCGTCTCAAGATGGTGGTGGATGGCATTGAGGTTTGCATGGAGTCCGCGGATGTTAGCGAACTCCACCTCAAACGGTAAGGTTGTGGTGGGGGTGTGCACCGCTGTAGTACCAGTTTTGTTGTTAGGCGCTGTCATTTTAGGAGTAGAAAGAGAGAGGCGTGAATCGAGAAAATGATGCCGCAATGCGAATGGTCAAAGTGTGGTGGCCTGTTTCCCCAGGAATTTGCCCACAGACGAGTATTATTAACCTGCCGAACGGAAGGGCCCCCGAACCCCCCCGGGAATGGCCGCCGGGACCCCACCTTCCGGTCACCAACCGAGATTATGCGTGGCATGGTGAGGCAGCCTCACGAGCTGGTTAGGCTCGCTTGGGCCCCTGTACTGTGCCACGGGCGGCCAGCGGGACAACCGTTTCTACGGGTCTCCCTGGTCGGCAGGATAACAAAGTCCTCCTGGCACTGGTTTGACGGAAGCCTCCACAGACCAAATACATCGCAGCATCATCCTCTCGAGCTCTGGTTATACGCTGGCTGATCCCGAAACGCGACCGACTAGCAGTCACTTGACGGGTTTTACACCATGCGTACGGTGGTCACCAACCAGACGGGTCAAGCCCTACCACCAGTGGAGCAGATCATCGCTCGAAAGAGTCCGTTAGTCGCTTCTTACGACACCCACCGGACGGAGAGAGGGGCGGCGATTGGTATTATTTCTCCGTCACCGCACGGATAAAAGTTGACATATTAAGAGAAATGGAAAATTAATTTAAACCAAAATGTCATCATCGGTTGCGACGCCAACGCGCATTATGTGATCTGGGGCAGTTCAGACACCAATGAGAGAGGGGAGAGACTGCTGGAGTATCTGGTGAGTTCACCTATGCAAATTCTTAATAAAGGAAATAAGGCCACCTTTTTCAATGCCCGGAGGGCTCAGGTGATTGATATAACCATTGCTAGTAACAGAGCGGTAAGTAACATCACAAACTGGCATGTGTCGGACGAGGTATCACTTTCCGACCACAACTACATATGCTTTAGGTACAGACTAGGTAAGATCATAGGAACTGTGCAAAGGAAGAACCCTCGGAACACCAACTGGGAGGGCTTCAGGAAGGATCTCAGGAGGGATCTAGATGGTCAAAGCGACAAACTCAACTCAGCTGTGGATATAGAGTTTGAAGCTGACAGACTTACAGAAGCACTGATGACGGCCTGGCAAAACAACTGCCCAGAAACGAAATCAGTGGCAAAGAAACTACCATGGTGGACTTCAGAGGTTGCTCAAATTAGAAAAGCGACACGACAGGCGTTCAATGAAGCGAAGGCTAAGAACGATTTTAGTGAATACAATAAAGCTTTAACTCGCTACAGCAGTGCGGTTCGTAAAGCAAAGAGATCAGCTTGGAGAAAACATTGTGAACAGATACAATCTGTTCCTGAAGCAATGAGACTAACCAAGGCAATTTCTACAGCAAAGGCGATTCTATTGTCCACAGTTACGAGGGCAAATGGAACTCGTACAGAAACTGGTGGTGATACACTAAAGGTTATGTTTGATACTCACTTCCCTGGATCGAGTATCATCCAGGACGAACATGACCCAATCAGCTGGAAGGAGCAGCATAGTAGAACTTCCAAGTATGATTGGACAATAGCGAAGAAGGTAGTAGATGAATCTAAAGTTAAATGGGCACTGGGGAGCTTTCAACCATTTAAAGCACCAGGGCCTGATAATATTTACCCCATCCTACTACAGCAGGGCGCCTCCATACTGGGCCCCCACCTCTGCAGACTGTACAAAGCCTGCATTGCGTTCGGCTACATACCCCGAAAATGGAGGCGTGTTAAAGTAATTTATATACCAAAAACGGGTAAACCGGATTACGAAGAACCCAAAGCCTTTAGGCCAATAAGTCTTCAATCTTTTCTCCTCAAGGCCTTGGAGAAAATGGTAGACAAATTTATTAGAGCGGGACCATTGAAAAAATTCCCACTTCATGGACTACAATGCGCGTATCAGCCAGGGAAGTCCACAGAAACTGCTCTTCACCATGTGGTGAGTAGAGCGGAATCCGCCCTGGAGAACAAAGAGATCTGCGTCTGCACATTCGTAGATATTGAATGTGCATTCGATCGCACAACCTTTGACTACATTAATGTTGCAGCCAGGGATCATGGCGTGCCACAACCGATCTGCAAATGGATTGAATGTATGCTAAAGGGTAGAATCATCTACTCGGAACTACTAGGGGACAGCTTACTTGCTCAGACAACTAGAGAGTGTCCGCAAGGGGGGGTTCTCTCTCCTTTTCTATGGAGCCTTGTGGTTGATTCAATCATAGCAAAGCTGAACCATGGACCATTCTTTACGGTTGGCTATGCTGATGATCTAGTTATCACGGTCAGTGGGAAATTTCCCTCCACGGTATCGGAGCTAATGCAACGTGCCCTGGGTTTGCTGGAAGGTTGGTGTAATACCAATCATCTATCTGTAAACCCGGGAAAAACGACCGCCACCTCCTTTACTAGAATGAAAAACCTTACGAAACTGGGAAACTTAACGCTTTACGGCACCCAGCTTCCTTGGTCCAGAGAAGTAAAATATCTAGGCTTAACACTAGATAAGGAACTCACCTGGAAACAGCACATGGATACGACTGTCGTCAAGGCCTATAGGGTCTTTGGTATGTGCCGGTCCACTTATGGTAAAATGTGGGGACTCAACCCCAAAATCATAAGATGGATCTACATGATGATGGTGCGGCCGATTCCCACATACGGCAGCATCGTCTGGTGGCCCAGGACCAGGCTAAAGATCTGTAAGAATGCTTTGAGCAAACTACAGAGAACAGTATGCCTGGCGATTACCGGGGCATTTAGAACCACACCGACAGCAGCGCTGGAGGTCCTCACGGACCTCCCACCTCTGCACAGTGTCATAGAGACGGAGGCAAGGAAAGCGCTACACAGACTTAAGGTGGCAGGGCTGTGGGACGCATCTTTGCCTCTGACCAGACACACAAAATGGGAACATAATGATACTCTTGATAGGATCATGGAAATGAGGTGCGACAAGATTGCCCCAAAGTACATGTTCGAAAAGAAATTCAGTATACATGTCCCAACTCGGGACCAATGGAAACAGCCACCGTCTCCAGAAAAAGACAGCCTGATCTGGTACACCGACGGATCCAAAATGAAGTCGGGCACTGGAGCAGGTATCTTTAGCAATGATTTCAAACACAGTCAGAGTATGGGGAAGTTCGCTACTGTTTATCAGGCAGAAACTTTCGCAATTCTCCTGTGCGCTAAAAAGAATTTAGAAATCGCTCCTAAGAAGCGTAACATATTCATCCTGAGTGACAGCCAAGCCGCGCTTAAGTCACTTATAACGCCTCGAATCAACTCCAGCCTTGTGCTTGAAACTACGAAAGCCTTAAACAAGCTATTTAGGCACAACAGGGTGAGATTGATCTGGGTACCAGGCCACATGGGAATCCATGGCAATGAGATGGCCGATGCACTTGCTAGGGAGGGCTCAGAGACCCCATATATTGGCCCTGAGCCATTTGTGGCACTAGCATCGAGTACCATCAACAAAGCCTTCAAGGACCATATCCAAAACAGGCATAAAACCGAATGGAAAGAGCTATCCGGCATAAGACACTCAAAATCCTTTATAGGCGAAGGCGCCCCAGGACGGAGTAAGATCTTATGCGGAGGTAGCAGAAGGCAGGCCCGATTAATTACCGGTGCCCTGACTGGGCACTATGCCACTAAACAAATGCTCCACAAAATGCAACTAGCAACAGACAACCTGTGCAGGGCATGTGGAGGGGAAACGGAGTCTATGCAGCACCTACTGTGTGACTGCGACTCTTTTGCCAGGAAAAGAATGAACCTTCTGGGATCGGCCTACCCCAAACCAGAAGATTTTAGGCTCTTCGCCCTCAAGGACATTGCCAAGCTTATGGCAATTATCTTCACTGAGGAGGCAGAGTGATAGGACGGGGTGGCACAAAAGATCCCAATGGGTCGACGTGCTACTGCAAGAGGGAGACCTCTGCAGGCCCCACCAGATAAGATAAGATAAGATACACCGTTCCGTAAGACAAAATTACGCTAAAAACTGCAGACAACATTTACGTAACCATTTCTGTGCGCAAAACAATCTTATTGTTTTTACTTTTAGTGCTACTATTCCATAACTAAAATTCCACTTTATGATAATATCACTGTTAGTAGTAAAAGTAAAATTTAAAAGGAACAAACCTCGATGCTTTTTGCTTTTTGCCTTTAACTCGATACGTGTTGGTGCAGGCAGCCGTGTTAGGGTTACCACAATTTTAATATTTACATTAAGAAAAACTAAACTTTTTAATGGATTATAATTATGTTTTAATTATATATTTTATTTAATCAAACTTTTGTATATTCTAGAGCATTCCCTAGAATGTATAAAAGTTTGATTGAAATGCTGATACATTCGTCAGCATTTAGAAAATTTACACCAGTACTAAATTTTATTAACACGAAGAGGTAAAGTTGTTTTTTAAACCGCTTTTCATCAGGCGGACCGTATACCACTAACGGCTATTTGCTTGCAAAGACAAAAACATAAGATAAGATTAATGTTTATATTCCGCAAAAAAAATATTACAAAACAATTTAAAAAGGAAAATTGCACTAATTACAACTTAAATAGTTAGCAGCTGATACTTAAATTAGGATAAGCGCCTGCTCTGTAAGTACCTATCAGTGAATAACGAAAGTAAAAAACTTTCCTACACTCACACCAATTCTCTAGCCCAAGAGAAGCTTCAAAGAAACTCGTTAAATGGTTACTAGACAACGGATAAACATACTTAAAATACTTAGAGTGGATTCGACCAAACTGGAATATACCTGGTCTTATACCTGGATTAAACGCCGAATTTGTATAAACTAATCTCGGAGCAAGTCTTATTTCAGTTTGGTCGAATCCACCCTTAAATACATACTTACTCGTATTATACATAGAAAAAACTCAGACCCGAGACAATTTAGAAAAACAATAATTTCTAAATTGACCCAACCGGGGATCGAACCCGGGACCTCAGAGATGGCGACACCATGAAAACCGGTGTACAAACCACTCGACCAAGGAGGTCGTCAGAAAGTAAAAAGTAAAGTGTGAATTAGTCTCTACTTTTCTCGACTTTTCTGTTACTTATGTTCCTTGTCCATTGCCATCAAAATACTTGTATTACTCTCTTAATATTGCATACCAAATACAACGTTTAATTTTTAATAACATAATCGACAACCCTAAAACGTCTGGCAATAGATCGTCATCAAGTGCCAAAGTGGGTAAATCGTCAAACCCGTTATCAAAAAAGACAACAACAATTACGGTCACTTTTATTCGTTCTACTGCCCAAAAAAACTAACAGAACCAACTCAAACACTCGCACAGACTGATTGGGTACTGTAGCTGGCTGTGGCTAACAAAAAATGGGCTATTTTTTTTCTATCCTGGGTTTGACTAGTGGATAGACCATTGGACATTTCTCTTCTATAGTTTGTTTACTTTGCACGTGTTGTGAGGGAAGCTCGTTAATTGTACCTGGTAGCTCTTTGGTCCTGAATGTTTAAGTTATGTAACTTACAATGTTCCGTCCTCAAAGTAGTGTCACAACTCAAATCACAAATAACAATAATTTATTTAATTTAAGCTACAGCTTTCAGCTTTCCTAGTTGTACATTTAGGAAAGTTGGTACGCCATCGGTTCGATAAGTCTACATAACGTAAGTCGCACGGGATAACATGCACTGAGAAAAGCTAGCCAAAAATTTGCAGGGGCATTTTGTCTACCTTTCTTATACAGCGTCAAATAGAAATAGAAGATTAGAAAAAACCTTTCCTATCGTAGTAGGACACTTTTCATTGGGTTAGGGGCGGCTGGTCATGGTGTCGTTTCGTCATTGTTTTTAACTTTCATAGATAGATAGGTGTTGTTTCGTCACTAATGAAATAATTTGAAAATATTTAGGGTCGTATCGTCATTTATACATGTGCTCTTAAAACTGCATTGCGGACTGTACTTTAAGCGAATGACCAAACGACACTAAAAAGAATTAATATTAAATAGCAATGACGAACCGCCACCATTTTTTCTTAATGACGAAACGACACATGACCAACCGCCCCTAACCCTTTTCATTACAGACATACTTAATTAAAATATTTTGACAACGTCTGTACTTTGAAAGACACGATATGATATGACGTTGTTCGCCTTTGTACAACTAACCTGATTATGTACAAATAAATGATCTTGAATTGTTCTTGTTATCGTTAGTATTCGTAAAATATCAGCAGTTAACAGTGTCATGTCCATTGTGCCAAGGTTTTAAATATGGGATATATTTATTCCGTAGTTTATGTTATGACCCGATCTCTTCGTATAAGTACTATTTGTGGAAAGATATAAGCATAGCATAAAGACGATTATAAGCTGATGACGTTGATGAGTTTTCAATTATAGGTCTTTTAAATAATACCACATTTACCAAAAAATAATATGTGTACCTATCAAGATTCTTCTATCTAAATTGCATTATACGCAAGTAATTTTAGAAATTGCTATACTGCACAACACTAGTCTGTGACCTAGTCGACTACATTATCATCTTAGGACATTAGTCATTTTTAAAAAAAGTACGAGTACTTGTATTCATTCACCACAAGTTATTTTAAGCGTGATTTAAACTGCAAAAAAGTTTATGTGTCGATATCGAGTGAGAGTTTTTATTCTCGTCATGTTTTTTGTCTATCCTATTTTTAGCTCGCGGGGCAGTATCTAATGCATACAAAACAAATGAAGGTCATTCATTATATTTTAAATCAGATACTAACAATACTTTAGCAATGGGAAATAGTGTCAGAGACTATCTTTTCATTGGTGAAAGCGTAATTAAGGAAAATATTTGTACACACCTGAGTTATCTTAAAATAATTAGCTCTTTAGATTTATAGGCTTATTTATTACTATAGAATTACCTATAATCAAAGGGATGTGAATCTAAAACTTACGTTATCTACACAACGCGAAGTATTGTGTATATTGACGAATACGTACGTATTTCATGTTTGCTTGTTTCTGGTGCACTGCTTGTCGTTCTTTTTATGTTGTCCTATACCGCAAAGGTTGTCTGAAAGAAATCGCTTTAAGTGATAACACCGCCTTAGCCCATTTTAGTTTTAATATGCTTATTTTATGTTTTCTGTATTTTTGTGTGTTATCCTATGTGTTAATCCAGGTTATAAACTATCTGTTTGTTTAATTTCATCCAAATCCATTCAGTAGTTTTTACGTCAAAGAGTAACAAACATCCATCCTTACGTTCCCGTGTGAATATCGGGATAAAAAGTATCCTATGTGTTAATCCAGGTTATAAACTATCTGTATGCCGAATTTCATCCAAATCCATTCAGTAGTTTTTACGTGAAAGAGTAACAAATATCCATACATTCTTACAAACATTCGCGTTTATAATATTAGTAGGATGTTCACATTACGTTTTTCTGTAAGTAAAGTTTAGTTGCATTTTAGATAGTAAAAATAAAAAGATACTTAACTTCAGTTACATATGCGCAACACGAGATAAACGAGCAAAAAATATCATCGAAATATAGTCGCCGCCGCACCGTAATAGCAATAACGCGCAAAATAGCGATGTGTAACTCAGGAGTGACAAACGCAAAAGATATAGTATCCCAGGCAAGGAGTGATTAACTCCGTATATCCCTATAACTCCAATTATATCTTTATATCCATGTAGCTAAGATGTATTTTGGTCAAAACTCATTCCGTAGAATAGAAAGAAACAGAGATGTGTCTAGGTTGTGAGTAAAAAAGAGATAGAATATTTTGCCCGCGCATGCGTAGTGCGAGTTATTTAGTTATATTATACGGTAGTTTTGTTAAGGTAAATAAATCTTTCACGCAATAAGGTATAATTTCGCTGGTAAGGAATTTAAAAAATTCGGTTTGTTTAAAAAATAACAAAAATACATTTTACACATACATCAGTTAACTTTCCACCAATAGTAATAATTAATTACCAGCTAAATAAATTATCGAACAAAGAGAGTAAGTACAGACGTAACAACTAGCATGAACAAAAAAAAAAATCTAAACTATTACAAATAAAATTAATAAACTCACTTGCTTCTTAAATTGAGAAGCAGAGGTGTGGAAAATATATATGGTTGATCTAATTCTCTTTCTTGTCGTACGCATATTGAACTAAGTTAATCTTTAACTCCCTAGCTCACTTCGTTCTTAGCTGAGCCAGGGAGTTAAAGAGTTAAAGATATAAAAGAGTGATGTAACTCTTTGGATATAAAAGATGTAATCACTCTTTTCTTAACAGTGAGTTATTCTGCGCATCGCTAGCGCAAAAGTTCTTGAAAGCCGAACCGTGTGAGCGTAATGCTGTTGTATCAGTCTGGGAAATCTAGTTCTGAACTATTTACGGGATATGGCTGAATACAGCCAACTCCGCGGGCGGGATTTCATTTTACAGGGAACACGCCCTATATGGAGACTAAGTGCATATAACTAAGCGACGTATGTATGTACAGAAGCTTCAGAGTGCCTCGGAAGTATCTTAACACAGTACCAAGTCACACCAACTCGCTTGGAACAATGACGCACGTTACAAACGTTGGTGTGAACGCCGTAGTTGATATGACATGGTGCCATGGAATGGTAGGCGTGAAGCTACTTCTGAGGACGAGTGTACAAAGTGTTCAAAGTCAAAGCCAAAGTCAAAATATATTTATTCAATAAACTCAATTAATAAGTACTTTGAATCGTCCAAATCTTTTTTAACCTACCTACCATTCAGGACATAATTTTTTAACTGTGGCAAAGAATGGGCGCAAGAAACAACAGCGCACAAAAGCAACGACATTTAAAAAAAAAAAAAGAATATGTCGTTACCAGGTCAATACAAAATATGAATTTAAAAAATAATAAATGATGCAATACAAAACTACAATACAATATAGTATCAATTAAATAAAGACAATTATTAGAAATAGCTGTTGGAGTGCTTAGAGCATTTCAGATCCAAGCTGTTTTGTCTTCTGTGGAATTTGACACTTTATAATAAGCTTTTTTATAAAGCTTTTCTTTGATTTTGATTTTTAATTTATTAAGATGTTGTTACTTTAGTTTTGTTGTGTTGTATGAATTGGCCAGCTCGCGCGGCGTAATACCACCGACTCACGGAATATCGGCTTGAAAAAAATGGAACTCGTTGCTTTTGTATTTTGTCCGGTGAGTCGTAGTAGCGGAGGCCCGATTTCATATCCAGAAAGAAAAGTAAAGTAAAGTAAGTAAAGTAAGCATTTATTCGGCGTTTTACATACATAAACAGAAACAGCAATAAAACAGCCGAAAGGGCTGACCAGCTCAGCAATGCTGAGAATTAGAAAACCTCAGCGCTGATTTTTAGCTGGACCCGTATAATTAATAAAAAAATGAAACAATAAATATATATTTAAATTAGAAAAATATTATAAATTTGGTTGTAACAATATACCAATTTGTTGAGTGACCTACTAATTGCCTTAATATAGATCATGACTTATAAGTTATTGTAATACCTAAATATACATTTTTGTAATACTAAACGTTTATGTCTCTTACGTAAAACAAAATAGAACAAAGCTGCTGGATCAGGTGATCAGTTATACCTTCAATTTGGCAGATTAAAGCATATTCTCTGATCCTAGACCGGAATCCACCAACTGTTATCGACTCACGAATAGGAGGAAAGGGTTAGGAGGAAGGGTTCCATTCCCAGTGGTTTGTCGGCGCTAAGGCTTATTTACAGTCCGCCTGGCTAGCTACCACCATCTTGTCTAAACGTTGCCAAAACATCAATGTTACCTAGCATAGTTAGAGGGCTTACCTCTGTTCCTCAGATCCGTGAGGAGTGCGCCACCATCCACCCTCCACTCCACTAAAAAAAAAAAAAATCAAAATCAATATCTCTTTGTTCAGTAAACTTAGAATAAGCATTTTGAATCGTCAAAAGTTAAAGGATGGACGGGCACCCGCCCACCCACTTAAAGGATGGACGGGCACCCGCCCACCCACCCCGCCCATTCAGGAAGTCTTTTAACTGTGGAGAAGAACGGGCGCAAGAAACTTCACAGGTTTATAATAATATAGAAGTAACGCCATTTACAAAACAATATGTCGTTACCAAATCATACAACATACAATTAAACAAATTATGAGCGTCAATACAAGTTGGAACATGCCCTCCCTGTCATAGAAGGACATTTTCCATTACAACAAAAAAAACATTTGATACGATAACAAAAAACAGGTATTGCTCGATTTTAAATAAAACGAACAACGTCTTACAGTATCTTTGAAATAAAAAGAAAAACTATTGAATACTACCAATAAAAAAAATAAGATTGCAAGAGCAGACCAGCCTCCACAGGCGGCACCCGTTCACGAGTATGACATGTGAATCAGCCATCACTTCGCTCAACCATGTTTTAGGGAACGTAACGACCCGACGCACATGCCACCACCGCAGAGACACTTTAAGAGAGCATGACACACTCGAGCAACTCCAACGAAAGCAAGAGAACATTATGACAACTTTAAACGCAACATAAATTTTGAGTGGGTACCTTTGTCTGTAAGACACTGCTGTTAAAGGCTATCATACCAGCGTAAAATTAATTATTAAAAAAAAAAATATTGCTAAGAAAATAAAATGTGAAAATATTATTATAACCAGGTTGTTTTGTCTTCTAAATATTCTTTGACTGTATAATAACCTTTCTTATGTAAACAAGATTTTACATGATTCTTAAACTTATCTAAAGGTAAATCTTGTACAGTACTTGGTATTTTATTATAATAGTGTATACCTTGCCCCAAGAAAGAGCCAAGAACCTTTTGTAACCTAAACAGTGGCATTACTAGTTTTGACTTACTTCTAGTATTGAAATTGTGTACATCACCGTGTTTAGAAAAAGAGTTAATATTGCACCGCACAAAAACTATACAATTATAAATATATTGCGATGCCACAGTAAGAACACCAACTTCCTTAAAAATATTTCTCAGAGAAGTTTGTGATCCCAGTCTATAAATGGTTCTTATTGCTCGTTTCAGTAAAATAAATATAGTTTTAATATCAGCCGCTGTTCCTCACAAAAGGACGCCATACGACATGAAACTGTGAAAATAACTAAAGTAAACAGTCCTAGCAGTTTCAACATCTGTTAATTGTCTAATTTTTCTAATGGCGTAAGCTGCTGAACTGAGTTTGCCGGCCAAATTCGATATATGCGGATTCCATTGGAGTTTTGAGTCCAGGGTTATCCCTAGGAAAACTGTCGAATCTACCAAATCTAATTTATCACCATTCATTCTAACATCGGTTTGTTCGGTCTTGACATTTGGTAGTGTAAATTTAATACATTTCGTTTTTTTAGCGTTTAGCTGTAAATTGTTAGCAGTAAACCAACTAAGTACCTCTGAGAGAGCATTGTTTACATCGTCAAAATTATTCTTATTCCTAGTCACATTAAAAATGAGTGAAGTATCATCTGCAAACAATACAATATCACAGAAGTTTTCTACAAAGAATGGCAAGTCATTGATATATATCAAAAATAAGAAAGGGCCAAGAATTGACCCTTGTGGAACTCCCATTTTTACATGAGAACCGGATGACTTAGTTCCATTAACATCGACAGTTTGTGTTCTAGAACTAAGATAAGACTGTATCAATTTAAGCGCAAAACCTTTGAGACCATAATAATTTAACTTCATCGCCAGTGTTGGGTGCTCAACGCAATCGAAAGCCTTGGACAGGTCGCAGAAAATTCCAAGAGCGTTCTGAGACCCCTCCCAGGCATCAAATATATGTTTTATTAGAGCAACACCTGCATCAGTAGTGGAACGACCCTTTGTAAAACCAAATTGCTTACTATGTAAAAGATTATTTAAGTTAAAGTATTCTACTAACTGTTCGAGAATAATTTTTTCATAAATCTTACTAAGTGCTGGTAGTATTGAAATTGGTCGATAGTTACTGGGGTCTTCTTTATTTCCCGATTTAAATAAAGGTATAACCTTACTAAACTTCATAAGATCAGGAAAGATTCCCTTATCAATACAGTTATTAAATATGTCAGCAAGATAGGGTGCAATAGAATATATAATATTCTTAATTATCTTTATAGACATGCCCCACAAATCACCTGTTTTTTTCATTTTTAGTGATTTGAAACTTTTAATAATATTATTAGAGTTAATATATTGAAAATTAAAAGAAAAATTACATTTGGGTACATGTTCTTCGAGAAAAGATTGTGCCGCCTCTGGTGATGAATTCAAATTAGAGGTTGTTACCACAGGTATATTTATGAAGAAATCATCAAAAATATTAGCAATTTGTGCATCCGAATTGACAAGGTTGTCATTAACTTTAAGAGTAAAAGTGTTGTCCCGTGGTTTTAATTTACCAGTTTCACGGTTGATGATATCCCAAGTGGCTTTTATTTTATTATTAGACTTTTTAATTTTATCTTTAATGAAATTTGATTTTGCTAGTATGCACACTTTTTTAAACAATTTAGAGTATTTTTTTACATATTCTGTAAAATTTAAATTATGGTTATATTGTCTTAGATTATATAGCTCAAATAGTTTATTTCTCCTTTTATAAATACCAGGCGTGGCCCAGTCACAGAACTTAAGTTTTTGTGAAAACTTTATTGTTTTAGAGGTAAACACCTGGTTGTATTCTGTCTTTATTAAATCAAAGAAATTACTATATAGTTCATCCGGATCATCTTGTACAAAGAGCAAAGTATCAATTTTACAAGCTACATTGTTTTTAAAATACTCCATTCGCTTTTTTGTAACTGGTTTACATGTTACAGTTTTAGGTTCCTCCTTAACATCAATATCATAGCTCACCTTCAAACCGCAATGGTCAGATGTAAGACTACTAATAACTGACTTAGATACAGGGTCATAGTCTGTAAAAATATTATCGAGACAAGTGGCCGAATGTGAAGTTATTCTAGTGGGTTCAAGAAATAGATTTTTTAAATTAAAACATTTAAATAAAGCTAGAAGACTAACACTCACTGAAGTGTTTTCTAAAATATTTACATTAAAATCCCCACATACTAAAACAAATTTATTTTTTAATTTTATTTTATTAAGTACATCTTCCATTACTGATTCAAAAACATCGAAATTGCCCGAGGGGGGTCGGTATACACACACTATTATAAACCTATTTAACTCTACGCATGATAGCTCAATATTACGCTCCTTTGAAAGACATACAATATCATTTCGCTCTTTGTATTTAATATTATTACTAACAAGTATTAAAGAACCGCCGTGAATAGCTGTGCTTCGTACGTACGCACTTGCTAGTTGGAAATTATTTACATGGAAATACGTGTCATGTGTTTTTAGCCAATGCTCAGTTATACAAAATATATGAATAGCCTGACTTTTTGCAATTAATTCTAATTCTAAGTCCTTGCCAGCCAAACCCTGAATGTTTTGATTTATAATATTAATGGATGTGGACTTGGCTTTTGTCTTAGACCTCAGTTTAAACTAGAGGTAGTCACCTTACTACTAGTTATAAAAGATGCATTAGTAGAACTACTAATGATGACATTATTATAAATAGACTTTGTTATACCAGGTATAACTGGGTCTTGTATATTATAAGCTAATAAATTAGCTATCTGGGTCTTATATTTCTTTGGCAAATACATAGTATCTGAAGTCAAAATAAAATTATTAATAAATTTATTAATGTCAAAAAATAAAATATTGTCACTATGACGCCATAATAAATTATATAATAATAAATTTAAGTCAAAAATACGTTTGTTTTGTTCCCAGGTTAAGTTTTTACAGTAGGGAAAAGCACTAACAATTAACCTGCAATTTGTATTCGCTTGAAATTGTAACAAATAAGTTATGTTTTCTATTATGTCACGTTTCTTAATTTGTGAACTGTCACCACATAAAATAATTACATTAGTGGAACTGCTCAATGACTGCTGAGATATGCTACGTACTATAGCATTCATTGATAAACCTGGGGCACAGACATTCGTTACTTGTTGATTTAAACTTCCATTCAAAAGCAACCCCAACCCCTGACCCAGTCTATCAGAGAACATAACTGTTTTTCTTTTTAATTCATTAGCATTGTTTATGATCAAGCTATTTAAATCATAAGTAGGTATAATTTCTGTACAGGCCGTTAACGGACTGGGATCCATGACAGACAAGTTAGTCGACTGAATACTTGAATTTGATAATAAAGGACTTTCACATCTGTTTATCTCATTATTAACTAAAGAGTCGTATCGATCAGCATTGTATTTGCATAAATCAATCAACTCTATAGCTGATTGAATATGCTCTTCGATTTCCTTTTGTGCAGTTGAATATTTATTGTTTACACTATCAAGTGTCTCATGCAGCCGCTGAATATCTGATTGTAATTGCTGAGTGTCCCGGTCATACATTTCCCTACTTTTAATTAATTTATTATCCCGGGTGTCCCGGTCATACATTTCCCTACTTTTAATTAACTAACCGGCCTTATCATCACCATCATCACTTAACGTCAACTCAACACTGTGCAGTGGTGAAAACAAGATCTTTTATTAAGAATTTAGCGTCGGGATTCCCGTGACCCGCGCCGGTTGTTTTATAAAGACAGACGAGGTCTCTATCCGGGACAATATTTCAGGCGATATTTCGGCTTAGCCGGCGAATTCCTCCCTAAGGTACAAGCTTGCGTTTTTTATTTAAAATTCTGACTTCCTTCGTTTTTGTGATTGTGTACACGGGTGCTTTTTGATGTCTATAGGTTCTTCTATGTCCTTGGGCATACTCAACTCATCAACTCCTTAAACAATATTAATCTAAAGTAATACCGCTCTAAGAGTTGTCAGTAGGGTATTTGGTTACACTTCCAAGGACCTGGCATTGCGATAGTTGCTTAGCTGGCAAGATCACAACTGAACTGCCTTAACCGCTTCGCCATGGAGCTTAGCATCCTTACGTCTATGTATTCAGCTAAGTCAGTATATATAGCAGGTTGTATTAGGGGCTCACTAAAAGAATGCTTATCTCTTCCCTTGGGTGTCGTTTAAGGCAACAAACGGACTAAAGACTGTACATACATCCAACTCCATACAGTAGCGATGAGCTCCTCACCTATCACACTGAGCACATGTGCACTTGAAATTTGGTGAAACGTGGACTGCTCCTGCGGTCCTCATTGCCTAGTCTCTGACTTACTCATTGAGGATATAGACGTGAAGTTATGTACTTATGTATGTATAAAAGATCGAGCTCCTAATGCTATTTGATGGAGCAACACGAACCCGTGTGTACGTCTCGGCCGAAGGATGCTGTTTTTCTTGTTATTTTTATTATGCAAATTGAGTGTAGCGGTGTAATAAACTGCGAACTGGTTGTCTCCGGCCTATCGCCTGAATTATTTAGCCCTACCGCCCATTTTTGTCGTGTCTCATGAATTTTGGTTAATTAACAACATAGACTGACGTTTAGCATTTTTTTCTTTCACTTTCAACAAGTAACTAATTGTTGATTAAACTTTGAAACTAACTGAGAAGTAGTTTGGAAGTGTACGTATAATAATTTTCCGGTCATATCCTATGACAGCGAAGAAGCTTTACAACTTTGCAACTTGTTGGCGACCCGAGACGCCCGCCGACTTACACTATGGGATACCGACAATGATATATATACGTTACGTTCATAGTAATTTGCGTTTTAAATGTGTTCCAAGCTACACACATTGACTAGTTTCACTGATAAGTAAAACAAAAGATACGAAATAGCACGCAAATGAAAGAGATAGCTATGGTTTTAATGATTGCACTTCATATGTTTCTTGTCTTAGATTTGTTTTAATCTAAGTTTCTTGTGCATAGAGTTACATACAAGACGTCCCAATTGGGATGTATTTGAGTCTTCACTTCGCGTGCGTTTATAACATATCTGCTTCTTGTTTTATATAATAAACGAACTGTCAAATATACTCGTACTAGTGACACAAAAATAACTTGTAACAAGTTACTTATGTTCTAAGGCACTGATCTTTCGTAGACAACGGTTAAGAAAAGGAAATTGCATACAGGAGCTATAACGGCAACAGTGCCCACGTGATGCACACCTACATTCTGCAATAACATAAAGAGACGTCCATGTGCGACTGTAATCATTCTCAAAAATATACCTACATATTTCGTTTTCAAAGTAAAACTTAACTTTTCATCATACAGGGTGTTTCTTGTAAGGTGTCAAGCCGATGTGTGGTGATAGGGAACTACGATACCTATATATTGAACCCTGCACATACATGCAGCGATTATTGGTAGTTTTCAAGCTATATATTTTTTTCGTTATTTTATATGATTCAACGCTCAAAGCTCTAAAAAAATTATATCTTTTTTTGAGTCGACTTTTCTTTGATGCTTTTTTTTTAATACAATGCCTATTGATTGCACTTTTATGAGTAAAATAAATCTCCATCCTAACTTTACAAGGTTAAAACCAAAGATACATAAATTTTGATCCTAACTTTAAAAATTGGGTTAATCAGAACAAAATGGAATTTTCAATTTAAATAAATAAATCAAAAAAGATTTTCCACAGCTTCTGACTACTTAGTTTTAAAAACTGCCCGACCAAATATGCTTTCATACTAAATTGGACATTTTATGCTGAAATCGGTCGTTAAACGTGGTAGATCGGAAATTGTGTAATTTACATATTTTATAATTTCTTAGTAGCTTTGCATATTTTTACAAAAAAGAATGATTACAGTCGCACATGGAAAAACATCGAAGAAAAGTCGACCCAAAAAAAAGATATAATTGTTTTAGAGCCGTCTCGTCGTTGAATAAAAATAACGTAAAAAAATTATAATTCGAAAACTACAAAAAATCTTAGAACATACATGGGAGTTAAATCGACAGATATGGTACTCCGCTATCAGCTCGCACTGGCTTGATACCTTAAAAGAAACATGCTGTATACTTAGAAATTACAACTATTATTGCTACCACTTTCTGTAACAATTATATAATTTTATCACTGGAAGCAGGTGGAGAACTTAAAACTTAACTTTTGACTGTTACTGCTCAACTAATTCTACAAGTATTTCTTTTACTCTATGCCGTCGTTTTGGTTTCAGGTCTGTTCTCCTTGGGCAAGGTACTCAACTTTTTCCCGGTGGGTGGCGAGCGTGAGTGCCAACCAAGCGGCTACACAGTCGCCAGAGCTGGCATCTGCCTCAACCAGTACGACTGCCGCCAGAGGGAAGGGCGGGCGGCGGGGGACTGCGCCCACGGGCTCGGCGTGTGCTGTGTGTGTGAGTATTGCATTTTGAAGTGTGTGCCTGTCCGTAATGGGCCGAATGAGTAGCTGCGCAGTTGTCAGACAGAACTGGCACTTGTCTCAACCAGTACAACTGCCGCCAGAGGGGCAGGCGGCGGAGACTGCGCCCACGGGCTCGGCGTGTGCTGTGTGTGTGAGTATTGCGTGTTGAAGTGTGTGCCAGTCCTCAATAGGAGGAATGAGCAGCTGCATGGTCGCCAGAGCTGGCATCTGCCTGCCAGCTCCGACCTCCTGTTTAATACCGGTTTCAGTGCCAACTCATTAAATTATCTTCATCCGTCCCTTGAAATTATTGGCGATATTGCTCAAATGGTTAAGTAAGAAATACATTTTATTTGGAAGCTCAATCCCCAGCCATAGTTACCATATACAAGAAATTCAATTGTTTTATTCAATTTTCAGAAGTCTTGTTCCCAGTTTGTTTTGTGGTGCGACAAAGAGTTGACTGTGAGTTTAGTAAATTAAATTTGAAACTGTCTGTTTTTTGACATATTTTAGTTACGCAGTAAATAAACAAGAATACCTTTAAGAATACATAAAAAAAGATATTTTGAGTTAAAATATAAGATCGTAAAAATAATTCTTTTATATTAATTTCACTAATTAAGTAATAAATCTTCTTTATGTTATGAGATGCAACATATTGCATTAGCACACTATGTGTTTCCTGCCCAACATTTCGTTGAACGGACGGGAGGCAGCCTCTGCTAATTCGAAGCAAAATCAATAAACATTAGTCCGACCCAAAATACGAACCAGAAAGTGATTGATTACCGAAGCCGTGGTCACTAACGATCTGGCAATTATCTAAACAGAGCATTGTTAATTATACCGCGATGTAGCTTTTGTTGTTAAATGACCTCAATTTTTTAACAGGGAAAGTTAACATGTGTTGTATCTTATTTTTTTTACCCCATTTGCTTTTTAAGATTGGTCTTAGATCACTGCTAGTAGGGAAGAATGGTAGAAGGGAAGGGAGGCCTTTGCTCTGCAGTGGAACACTTAATGCTAATAATAATAATATGCTTAAACAAAACATTTTAATTTGTATGTATATATAATAATCGTAATATATCGTATAATAGTCGTGATTATATGAATCTATGTTTGTAGGCCCTCTGGTTTGCGGCACTCGATAACAAGAGACAGCGGCGACATCAAAGCAGCTCTGCACTAGTTGCCGCAAACTTTTTCTGTCGGGCTTGTGGTAGATCATGCCGCTCTCGCATCGATCTATTAAGCCATCACAAAGCGGCGCCTGTCAGATGTTACACCATAAATCGTCTGCTAATAGACGAAAAAGTCAAATTATGAATGATGATGAAATCTACATACATATACCTACATATTAATCACGACTAGTATCCCCGAAGGGTTAGTCAGAGACTAGGCAATGAGGACCGCAAATGCAGTCTTCTGCCATAGTCCACTTTTCACCAAATAGCGACTGCACATGTGCTCAGCGTGACAGGTGGTGAGCCAATCGGCGCTCTATGCTAATGGATGTATGTGCAGTCACCTTAGTTAGTCGCCTTTTACGATACCCAAGGGAAGAGAGAGGGTGGTAGTATTCTTTCACCGCTACGCAACACGATTAATGATGATATCTGTAATAAGAAAATTAGAGAAATCAGATTAGATTAGATTAGATAACTCTTTTATTGCAACAGTTTACATATACAAATACATATAAAACATGATAATAGGTACAATACATAGTCACAATTTGGCGGTCTTATCGCCATGAAGCGATTTCTTCCAGACAACCAGTCGGATGGAGAGATCATATAAACTCGAAAATCGGAGGTGTAAACTTTAAATTATGATAGTTAAGTACTCAACGTTTTTGATCGCTATTCATACTCGCTGGCGGCTGTGCAAAGCTCCTAATATTTAAAGTTTATGTTTAAGCTATAGAAGCCTTTCATAATATGTGCAAGCTTGAATGCTCATGTGGTTCGATAGTACTTCATAGTTATGTGCCATTGTCCGTAAACCATAAATATGATGTTTCCAATGTGCCTATTGTTCGGTTTTCCCTGACTGAGTTTTCGCCAATGTATTAACTTTCCATAGAAAGCTGGTCGATTTCAATCCAAAACAGTAAAAGTCTACCTGTCGTGTCGTTTGCATTTATATCCGCTTTAGATTTTTACACAGACATATATGATATAATACATATTCAAGGAGGCTAGGCAAACCGCAAAAGCAAGCCATTGCACTGTCGCAATGTGCATAAAAAATTATATTAAATTAAACCAGTATCTTAGATTAAAACAAAAAGACCAGTACGTATAAAAGAACTCTCATATTTTATTTATTTATTTATTTATTTTTATTTATTTATTTAGACACAATAACAGTTCACAAACCATGACAGATACTTAAAATTAAACTTATACTTTAAACACACGTTAGCTTGGAACCTATTAAAAATATACTAGATTTAAGTTGACATTTCGAAAATGGTTAATACAAAATACATTTTATACTATTGATGAATTTATATATAACAAATGTAATACTTGAAAACAATCTTGTGACATGTATACTTTATTAAATCTAATTTCATTTTAATTATATTTAATTTAATTTAATTTACTATTTGTATGCAAATGTTAGCTAAATGTGCGATTCTCAACCTCACACTTACCATCACTTTAATGTACCGCATTTATTACTAATAAATTATTTGATTTGACAAAATAACAACTGCACATGTACTCAGCGTGACAGGTGGTGAGAACATCGCCGCCCTTGTTGGATGTATGTGCAGTCTTAAGTCCGTTAGTCGCCTTTTAATGTGCCGTAAAATTTGGTGAATGGTGGTGGTATTATTAAAGAAGATGTTAGTAATAATAGAGTCACTTGTTATTTTAAGTAAATTCCCTGTTTTTGTATATTTTTTTTTAACTAGAGTCACTTGTTATTTTAAATAAATTCCCTGTTTTTGTATTAAGTTTTTTTTGGGACCTGGCATCGCGTATATCGCTTGACATGGCATGATTGCAACTGGACCGCGCTCGCCACGTTTAGTCCACATTCAACCCCTAAATGTTGTCCATATTGAACCCCTAAGGGTTGAATCCCACAGCCAAACAATTGATATTACAAACCAAACATACATACATACAATCCCGACTATTATCCCCGAAGGGTTAGTCAGAGACTAGGCAATGAGGACAGCAAAAGCAGTCATCTACCATAGTTCACTTTTCAACAAATAGCGACTCGACTGCACATGAGCTCAGCGTGACAGGTAGTGAGTCCATCGCCGCTCTATGCTGTTTAGATGTAAGTGCAGTATTAGTCCGTTGTTGTCCGTTATCCGTAACCCAGCAGTCCCCATTGGGCCGGCGTGATGGGTTATGGCCCAATATCCCCACGTGCTATTGTCCACGTGGGAGGCCTGTGCCCAGCAGCGGGACGTTTATAGGCTGATGATGATGATGATGATGATGATTTAGTCCGTTAGTCGCCTTTTACGACACCCAAGGGAAGATAGAGGGCACAATTGTATTGTGTAGAGGGGGTGGTAGTATTCTTTCAACGCTTCGTGACACGGTTATATACTTAGAGCATTAAAGCTCTAAGGTTATATATTACAAAGTAGTGTGGTAGAATCACGAGTATTTGAAATTGCAAGGAGCTCTTTTTTACTTGTTTCTTGTTGTCATTGCGAAAGTTTCTTAACTTGAACTAACACAACAAGTTCCACCTGTTTGTACGTACGTACCGTAAGTAGTTACCGGTATTAAAAAGCTAGACTGATACGTGCTCTACAGGACAGTACAATGCGATCCCCGCTCAAGCTGCCATTTCATCGTCTACACCGCACCATAACACATGCAACGTGATAAAATGTGATAATAATGTTTTCCGGCACACCGGACTTTCCAACAGTAAGATAATAATTTATATAAAAAGTCCGTTGAATACGTCGTTAAGTTGAAATAAGACGAGACAAAGCCGTGGCTTTTATAGTTATGGCCGTTTTCACACAACCCGGGTACGTTAATGCTGGTTAAGTGGACATACAACTGCGATCACTTCATGGATAAACATTGTTGTTTTAAGTAATATATGACACTTTGAAACGCTACTGCCCACGGTTCTCAACATATCCTTTTTGAAATATCACCTAAGTATACAAAAACACATATTTGAAACCTACCTTGTGTAATGTATAGAACATTGATAAATAGGTATTAGTAATTTTTATCGTATTAGTTTTTACAGACACTCTATTTTATATTTTAAAAACAGCAATAACAAAACAACAACTAAATTATCTAAATAAAATTAATCTACCTAAACTAAACTAAAGTAAAAAAAAACCTATAAATAAAAGATGTCCTCCAACTGTGGGCTCATGGGTACAGTACCAAGAATGCTGGCAACGTTACCTCTTTGGATTGCCAGGCTGATACGCTGGCAGAGGTAGCTGCCAGCCTTCTTGTCACCAGTTTTTACTGGTGGCAAACAGCAAACATGTAGCAAGTACCGCAAGTATTCAAAATTAAGAATTTCTAAGTTACCACCTTATTTTTTTCCATCCAAACAAAAGCAAATGTAATTTTTTCAACGTGGAAATGCCCCAATTTAAAAGCACAATACTTAAAAGCCTCCACACATGCGCTCTGGGCGAACCAAAATAATTATACTCATAATGTGCGTGCGGATCACTCTTACTCATTTTAGATGATTTTCTGGGAAGCATTTCTCTGCAATGTTCACAATCTTAATAGCTTTTGCGTGACCCGAATCAATTTCAAACGATGACTGTACCGCCTAATGGACGTTGCAGCTTTCGGTGGAATGTCGAAATTAATAATGTATTTATTCCCTTTGAGCTGTTTCGATTTCAACTGAGTTTCCACGGTTTGTCAATTTAATAGGTTTTACATAAAATAGTGTTGAAGTTGAAAGGGATCAAAGAGTTGATGGCTGCCGTGTTAAACGTAATGTGATAAACAATTTGAAAATAATTAACTTTTGGTACACCAGAGGTGAAATCTACGATACGAAGTATACAAGTAAACATCAATCACTTAATGAGAAACTATGGGACCATACATTTTAGTAGTTATTTGCAATTTAAAGAAAGTCTTTCCTTAAAATTCGGAAAGCACGTAAAGCCGTCGATCCCGGTTGTTGTCGTAAGATGGCACTCGTTAAAATCCATAAACCCGCATTGGACCAACGTGGAGGGTTATTGTGCTACCTTCCCATATGATCATGTAGGAAGGTCCAGCAGTGGAACGTTTAATGTAAGAAAAGACAAGAATAAAGAATAACCAAATCAAATAAAAAAACCTTCAAACAAACAACTTAACAATTAGGTGTTAAAGTCAATCTTTTAAGCTCAACGAAAGTGGTCCCCCGAACCTGGCAATTAAACTGTCAAAAGTTCACATTGTTTCCAGCCAGATCGATCAGGCTTCCTTTGAGTCGTCACCTAGATTACATCTCCACTAATCCACCAGTCCAGTACCCCAGTTCACAAGTAAACTAGTTATCTTAGGCTGAGACCGACGCGGTAGATGAGCGATAATGTAAGCGGTAATTGGTCTACGGAAAAAGTTTATTTCGGTTCGGATGACGAAACTATGTAACGGCTAGTAGAGTTCGGCTTATGCTGTGTACTTTTTTACATTGATATTTAATTTGAGATAAGGATAGGTGATAAGGCCGAATGTGAAAGCGCTCTTTATACAAATTAATGATTAACCCATTAACAGAACCAGGGGGCTAATTGACTAGCACTTACCTATCGCAATACCTATCAAGTAAATTGCTTAGTTTAAACTAATTATAAAAAAAGAAAACTAGTGAAGCAATGATGTACTACTTGAAAGGTATTGAAGTGTTGAAAATGTTGAAGTTATACAATAAGCCCTCCGATACTCCGTGGTTATGTAATTCTGTGATTATGGCTAGCTATGCGGACTAAGAACAGCCCTACAGCGAAACCGATACAAAATTATACCTATCCTATGTTGGAAATTGAATCTATGGATCTGACACAGGTCGTTATTAGTTAGTTACTATTATAAATCACCAATTTTGATTTTATTTATTATCGGTTTCTGCTTACCTAACCGCTTCCGTTCTCCACCATAGCCGAGCTCTTAACTCACCCTATCACTCCAATAACATCTTTATTGTGGTTAGCGATAAGGTGCAGGTGTATTGACGCCCGCCAGATCCTGTTTACTTGCCATTAGCGTCCGCTTCTGTCGCTCTACGGTTCAAACTTAATCCACTTCGACAGTTAATTGGTTCGACGAATTAACGTGTGACACTATCGAAGCGTTTTTGCACGGTTTTTTTGTGGTAACTGGTATGTACTTGATTTAGAAATAATTTCACATATCACTCTCATTTAGAAAGTATCAGAAGACAAGTCAGAAAGTTTTATTATATCGATGTTTATAGGCCGGTTATAGTTTTATATTACTCAATTGTACAGGCAAAAGAGATTAATGGAACAGCGGATTGCTCTTTCAGTTTGCGATCGAAATCACCGGTTTATTAAACAGATACAAACTCAGCCTATAAACGCCCAACTGCTGGGCACAGGAAGACAACACATGGGGAGATTAATGTGGGTTATGTAACTCACATAACATAACGCTGGCACAAGGACGTTACTACTGCCATCTTACGATCCATCACCACCCGTCCAGTGGCCTGCATTGAGAAAGTTCCTTCACTGGCAAGATTGCGAACCGAACGCCAAGTCACTGCGCCATCAAGCTCCTCATTCATCTTATTTACAAAACATGAAATAAGTTCTTACTTTGGCATTTGTATTGTATAGTCATCCATTCAATTAAGCAAGCAGACAAAGTACAAACAAATTGCTTAATCACTCTTGAGAAATTAAAATACAAGGGGGATGGCTTAATTATAGCCACCATGCGGAACAAGCGCTGTCTAACTACGAGCTAGCAACTTTAGCTTCAACTAAATTGTATACGTTAATTATAAAGCTGCCGTGTTCTAATCAAACTTAAATTCAGTTAATTTGCCCCGGCTGAAAATAATAATTATAAGTTAAATTATTCAAAATGAAACTAATATATTAAATCATTATTATAACAAAACATAGGTTTTAGAGAAACTTGTGACATAAGTAAGTACAATATAGCTCCTAATAACAATTAAAATTAACAAATTCGATAAAAAATGTTTGTGAAAAATGTTGACTTAAAAAAAAAAAACTAAAATAAAAACTATAAATGCTAGAGTGGCATCATATAATGCCAGTGTCATCCGTTGCCTAACTTAGTGATTTTTTTTCAACAGGAATACATCTAGCGAATTTACTTTAAATTACTTCAGTATGGTGACCAACCAATCACGTCTCAGTCTGTGTCGATAAAATGGCACTTGTCCATAGATAATGTAAACGAAAATCGTGTTTCTTTACTGCCTATGCCAAAACAGAATCCCGCTTTGCTCTTGGCATCATATAGTCCGGTCGTGGGACATTAAATTCTATAAAGAAGTTTTGATAATTCTAAAACTTTTCGTTTTTGCTGAGTGGATAGAGTATGTGGATTGTGAGCTACTTTTAAAAAGTTAGAACTTTTATGACTGTGCTTTAGGCATGGTTTAGGTATTTCATAATATTTCGTGTAACGTAATGTATATAATATTAAAGTTTGAAATGTTGAGTGTTTTATAATAAGAACTATCTTATCTTTGTGTTGTAAAAAGTTTAGAAACATAATATATGTGGAACTATGAAAATCACAAAATCACTCTTTTTGTCTTTAAATAAAATTTTAAAATTTATGAAATAATATTTAAGACTTTCAGTGGTTAGTGGTATACATGTTGAACAAAGTTTAGAAAGTTAAGTGGTGTGCTTCTTTGATCATTTCATTTTTCTCTCGTAACACACGCAATAATAAATTAAAATTGACAGTATCGCTCATACATGTCCTTTGTAATACTATTTTATACCACACAAAAAATTAGAAATATACATACAGTGCATTTTGTTTAAATCACGAATAAAATATTTCGCTAACGTACGTTTCTTTATGCGGACGCGGGCGGCTACGGCCGCGGCGCGGCGGTGGCGGCGGGCAGGCGCGGGGGTGGGGGCATACCTACCTACACTCTATATGACTGATAATTCACTCGTCACGTCAGACGAGTGGAATAGTGGATACATGGCGAACATAATACAAGAAGACGTAATGCAGAAAAGTAAACTAAGTACCTTAGGGTGGATTCGACCAAACTGGAATAAGGTCTTATACCTAGATTAAACGCCGAGTTTGTATAGACTAATCTCGGAGTAAGTCCTATTCCAGTTTGGTAGAATCCAGCCTTAGCCTACTTACTTTACATCTTAGCTGACAACAAAACATTATTAAATGACAAGTTTTGAGTAGTTAAGTACAGATCGCGCAGTTCTTCTTACAGATAAGATTATTCTACAATTATCCGAATTGGATGAATGGGATGAAAACGTACGTAACGTAAACGGATGAGTATGTAACATATTCTTAATTAAAAATAAAAACTGCAAATGATTAAGTACTTATCTGTTTATTTTTCATTTTGGTTAATCAATCTATCATCCTGTCATGTTCACAAATTACAATAATAGGAAAGTAATTTTTAAGATGTAAGTACAATAGGCTATAGAATTGCGTATCTAGCTAGGGCCACATCATACGATTAAAGTTTTTTCCACAACCCTTACGTGTTTTTTTGACAATTAATTAATTAAGAGCTTCAGGTAAGTATGCAAAAGTATTTCCTAAATTATAGTATGGTAAGTAGGTACTCTTATTATCACTAAATCATTCATCACTACCTAGGTACCTACTAATTATAAAACACAGTCCCCCCGCGTCTGTATGTCTACATAAGTACGTAGGTACCTATTTACTTAATTAAGTATTATAATATCAACTCTACTAGTCACCTTCAATTATTAAGTACCTACCGATATTATTACTATTTACAAGTACCTAACTAGGTTGGTAGTTACTAGGGCTTGCTCCCAGGAATTCCTGGTATTTCCCGGGAAATTGACTTTTTACGCAGTACCGGTACTGAGAATTTGTTTCCCGGGAAATTCGGTACTTTTGTTATAACTTCAAATTACGCCAATATTAGGCTCCGCGTTTGCGGTAGTCGTTGCCGGTAACCTCGGCTAATGCTCTTAGTTGCAAACCATACTTTCGTAGCGTTACCAAATTTTTGTCTCCACAGTTCTCAACCGTAACGTCACCGGTACTTTTTCTGGGGAAAAAATTGTAACTAATGTACCCGTACTCTACACCGTACGGTTTCATCGTCATCGCACTCCAATGATTTGATAATTCCATTTAAATAATTTCTTTTTTGTTTGCTAATTTAGCTTTACCTTCCAAATGACCTCGAAACTGAACGTCACTCGAAACATTGACGACAAGGATTCCAATAGTCGGATTGGTATCAAGGGAGAGCTCCCTCAAAAGTTCAGAGGTACGACGAAGTGATGTTTTTTCGCGGTAAATGCGCAAACTTGTGTTTTGGAGGGGTTACAGTGGACTAAGTTATGTCGGCCCCAATTCAAGACATGACTTAACATGTTCTTGGTGTCAGTCACAAGTTTATTCCGGCTCTCGATGACGCTTTCCCGAGGAATATTAGCTCGTCCAGTGTAGAGCGTTACTCCCTTACTGACAATCGCGTAGCAATGAATGCTGTTGTTATGCAACATGTCATTGATATGCAGAAGAAACAGAGTATGGGCTAACACACACCCCTGTGGGACTCCCAGACTCCAGCATTTAAGGGGGTTCATGTCAGAGCACGAACCATCGACTACGACGCTGATGCTACGCCCAGAAAGAAAGCTGGCCACCCACGATCACAATTACTCAGGAAGCCAGTATGATGAAAGTTTAGAGAGAAGAGCCCTGTGCTATACCCTGTCAAAGGCTTTCGCTACGTCCAAGCTAACTGCCAGTGCCTCCCCTTTACTCTCGACAGCCTCCGCTCATCGGTGAGTAAGGTACACTAAAAGATCACCAGCCGAACGACCGCGACGAAAACCATACTAGCGATCGCTTAGTAGTTAGTTTTATTTTAGGTACCTTAAGAGCTGGCGGTTTGTAATGGACTCCATTACTTTGGAGAGCAAAGAGGTGGCTATTGGCCTGTAGTTGGACGGATCTGACGATCGATTTTTTTTTAGAATCGGGTGGACAAGGGCTGTCTTCCAAGAGCTCGGGACAACGCCAGTAGTGTAAGAGAGCCGGAAAACGCGCGTTAGAACCAGCGCCAACTCATGGGAGGAACTGCACCAGGCCCACTCGACTTGTGGATATCAAGGGAAAAAAGAGCCTTACGAACTGACCTTTGTAGGAACCGGACGTTTGGCATTGAACTAGCGCAATGCGGTATGGTTGGTGGAGAGTTTTTCCTATCGTCCAAGGTCGAGTTTGATGCGAAAAGAGTGCCCAAGAGATCGGCTTTCTCCTTTGCAATATGGGTAAGGCAGTCATCGGTCTTGTGCAATGGTGGTAGGGACGGCTGACAAAATTCCCTAAGATAGCTTTGGCGAGAGACCGGAACGCACGCGTACCCGAAGGAAGACGCACTAGCCTCTCGCCAATTCCACTTATGAATGATGACTTCGCCTTGGCAATGTCCTTCTTAAAGGACCTGGCGGCAAAGTTGTACCTCTTTCTGAGCACACTGGTGTTTGGATGCTTTGATGACACCGCATTAGCCCGGGCCATGTAATGTTGTCACTTTTGGCGAGACACCATTTTGCACCAACGACCAAACCATGGTTGAGACCTGCCGCCAATGGGAACCACAGAGTTTGGATTGAAAATTTTCATTCCCTGCAGTATCACATCAACGATAAAGTCTGCGGCGACATCAAGATCATCCAGTGAGAAGCAAACTCGTAGTAGGACGCAAAGAAACTCCCATCGCATCCCAGTCCGCTGACCTATAATGCCAGACTCGACGTTTTTGAAATTTCTGTGAAAGGCACAGTGCTACGAATCAGACAGTGGTCTGATGAGCCTAGTGGTGCATCAATAGAAACTTGATAGCCGTCTGGGTGAGAGGTCAGCAGAAGGTCCAATAAGAAAGGTGCATGGCCCTCCACATCTGGAATCCACGTAGGCTCTGTTACCAATTGGGACAGACTGTAGGCCAAAGCGAAGTCATGAACGACCGCGTGGTCAGTTTTGAGTGAACCAAGCCATTCGACGTGGTGGACATTGCAGTCTCCCAATACCACAATCTCGGCCGAGGGCATCCGTTGGAGAAGGGTCTGTCGCCGTTTGAACGGTCTCGGTTTGGACGAATTTATATTATTTACTCACCTTAAAACACTCAAGATAAAAATCCATTGTATATAGACTCTTTTAAATTTAAAACATTCAACTCGGATGACCTCTAACCAATTCCATTCGACAAAGTGATGCCACAGCTTGTATAGCAATCAGCAAAACAATTTTTTTATTATAAAAATTTTGTGTAATATTTTGATTTGCTCATTGATCCATTAATTAAACGTTAGTTACATCTGGGTTAAAAATTCAGTACCAAAAAGTACCGGAAATTCCCGGTTTTCCCGGTACCATAGTTAGCGCAGTACCGGGAATCCTGTTTTCTCCACAGTACCAGGACTGCAAGCCCTAGTAGTTACTTACTTAAAAGAGTAACTGCTAATACTACTTTACGTTTCATAACATACTATGTAACATATACATACGTCTTCTTTGGCACAAGTCTAAATTCCATTTCGGTATAAACCCTAGTGTTTATACGTTCTGCTCAAGGTCACCAGCGCTCGAGCTCTCACGTACACGGAGTGTCACTGGTGGTGCAAATAAACATGTATAGGTAGCACAGTAATATATATTATATTACCGTTTAGGTAGTCTGATGTGGCGTTGACTGTACTGACATACCTAGCCTAGGATTATTTGAAATGGTAATTTGTTCACATTTAAGTACACATTATAAACACCATAACTTGTAATAAATTAAGTAAGTATTCAGATTAATTATTATTTAAAAGAAGACAACCTAAAAGTCATTAGAAGAGATAAGAGTACGCGATAGAAGCGGTGTGCGACCTGAGTTGCATTTTATTGTGTCTTAGCAAGTGTCGCTATTTATTTAAATGACTTTGCGGAGTGAATCTTCTGTACTTGTACTGTTATGTAAATATTCTATGGTATTATGCACAGATAAGGGGCAGGGGCAAATAAGATAAATCGTCGGCATACTGCAAGAAATCATTAAAGAGCAGTAATTAAGTAAGTAGCAGCAATAGCTACAAAAATTACAATGTGTCCTAATAGAAATAAATCAACTTGTGACGGGTTGAAACAAATAATACTGCTTTTGGCGGTGTGACCAGTTAGAACAAAATTTTGGTGTAACGAGTTGATGCCCAAATCCACCTGCCCACGTCCTGCATGCCCAATCGCGTATTTAGGGTGGATTCGACCAAACTGGAATAAGACTTACTCCGAGATTAGTCAATACAAATTCGGCGTTTAATCTAGGTATAAGACCTTATTCCAGTTTGCATCCATGTTTACTTTTTCTGCATTACGTCTTCTTGTATTATGTTCGCCATGTATCCACTCGTCTGACGTGACGATTGGATTATCAGTCATATACTCTTATAGAGTGTAGGTAGTATGCCCCACCCCCGCGCCTGCCCGCCGCCACCGCTGCGCCGCGCCCGCAGCCGCCGCGTCCGCATAAAGAAACGTACGTTAGCGAAATATTTTATTCGTGATTTAAACAAAATGCACTGTATCTATGTTTCTAATTTTTTGTGTGGTATAAAATAGTATTACAAAGAACATGTATGAGCGATTCTGTCAATTTTAATTTGTTATTGCGTGTGCTACGAAAGAAAAATGAAATGATCAAAGAAGCACACCACTTAACTTTCTAAACTTTGTTCAACATGTATACCACTAACCACTGAAAGTCTTAAATATTATATCATAAATTTTAAAATTTTATTCAAAGACAAAAAGAGTGATTTTGTGATTTTTATAGTTCCACATATATTATGTTTCTAAACTTTTTACAACACAAAGCTAAGATAGTTCTTATTATGAAACACTCAACATATCAAACTTTAATATTATATACATTACGTTACACGAAATATTATGAAATACCTAAACCATACCTAAAGCACAGTCATAAAAGTTCTAACTTTTTAAAAGTAGCTTACAATCCACATACTCTATCCACTCAGCAAAAACGAAAAGTTTTAGAATTATCGTAAGTAATTTTTGTCCGGCTACGCGACTAATATGACGGCCACGTTGGTTGCCCAATCACGCGACGTCGCGTAACAAACTTAAATTTCAATAATTATAATAACACAATTATTGTGTCTGGCAATGGGCATTTAAAGGGTTAAAGTAAGATAAGATAAAATAAATTCAATTTACTTACTTAAATTTTCAAAAATTATTAAATGGATTCCAATAGCAAACGTGAATGAAGAAATTAATAAGCTTTCGGTACTGTTCAACGTAGTACTATTATTTATTCTGTGGTAGTGCGGCCAATTACCGCTGAAGTTTGATTCCGGTACGAGGTAAAGGTAGGTCATTATTTGTATGAATAGAAAATTTACAAAAAACAACTTCATTCAATAAACTGAGTGCCATACCCTTTTTAGTTATTTAAGGATTCATGCTCATTGTTAAGAACTTCACAATTATCGTAGTAATTTATATTATGTCGTCATTATATGACAGGTACTTTACGTAGATTTGGAATAAATGTTACTGTGTTTTCTAAAGAAAAGATAATGTTATCCTCTGTGTTGTGCAGTGTTATACATTCGTATGTTATAGTTCGACTTGTAAGTAATATAGTTGTGTAATTTAAGGGAAGAATAACTCAAAAAAAATTCTTATTATTCAACTTGTAATATTGTGTAATAATAAAATATTTTTATTTCCTAAATTTTTGTATTCATTTTCATTGCTCCGATTCTTGCGGGGACTGCGAAATCTGTGATTTATTTGTTAAACAAATGTGCATATTATTGTGTTTTGATTGAAAGATCCTACTAATATTAATAATAATAATAATAAATAATAAATAATAATACTTAACAGTCTTTTATCGGGTGGCAATAAGACGCGTGCTTTTAATGGCTGGGTTATGCCTCTACTCACATACTCCTTTGGCATACTAAGATGGACTCAGACCGAATTGGACGCCTTGGATAGAAGAGTCCGTCAAATGCTCACGACTTCCAGAATGTTACACCCGCGCTCATCTGTTATGAGGCTGTACATCCCGCGGAGATGTGGGGGTCGCGGCTTTTTAAATGCCAAGGACTAACCGTGAGGTGTGCAGTCTCAGGGATTATTTCCTTAACAGTGAGTGCGGGATGCATTTGGATGTCGTGGCAGTTGATAGACACTTTACGCCGCTCTCCTTGGCAACAGAAAACTGGCGCAAACCAGTGGTGCTAAGCACTCTCGATCGCAAGGACATATGGAAGAGCAAGGTGCTACACGGGCGCTACTATCGGGCTCTAACTGGGCCTGATGTAGATTTGCCTGCCTCGGTGAACTGGCTACGTTTCGGTGACCTCTTTCGGGAAACCGAAGGTTTTGTCTGTGCTATTGAAGATGAAGTTATCAAGACGAATAACTACCGGAAATATATTATGAGGGACGGTACGGTCGACATCTGTCGGGCATGCCGCCGTCCGGGAGAATCACTCCGACATATTATTTCCGGTTGTTCTCATCTTGCTAACGGAGAGTATTTGCACAGACACAACCAAGTAGCCAGAATAATTCACCAGCAACTTGCTCTTCGATATGGCCTTGTTGAATCAGAGGTGCCGTACTATAAGTACGTACCTGCGCCAGTTCTCGAAAATGGTCATGCAACGCTCTACTGGGATCGCTCTATCATCACGGACAGGACTATTGCCGCTAATAAGCCTGATATCGTGGTGATCGACCGATCTCAGCGCCAAGCAATATTGGTTGATATCACCATACCTCATGACGAGAACCTCGTGAAAGCCGAGAAGGACAAGCTCAGTAAGTACCTTGACTTGGCTCACGAGGTTACCGCCATGTGGGATGTGGATTCAACCATTATTGTACCGATAGTCGTTTCGGCACACGGCCTTATAGCGAAGAGCCTCGATCAACACCTAGAGAGGCTCTCGCTGAAAGGTTGGGTCAAGGGTCAGATGCAAAAGGCAGTACTCCTTGACACGGCACGTATTGTCAGGAGGTTCCTCACTCTGCAGCTCCCTAACCACCGATAGCTTGGGTCTACCCCCGCTGCCGGTGGCAACCTAGGTTAAGTTTTTTATAATATTTTTTTTTATTTTTTATTTTTTTTTATGTTAAATAAAGAGGATAATAATAATAAAATGAATTTTTAGCACACACCATACACGTTCAAGTACAATCAATCATGCAACACATTACAATACAAGTAGCAGCACAATATTTAAACGTATACTTTTACATTTACATTACAACTTTATAAAATTGACGAAGGATGAATTTTAAACATATTATAAACGCGAAAGTTTGTAAGTATGGATGGATGTTTGTTACTCTTTCACGTAAAAACTACTGAATGGATTTGGATGAAATTCGGCATACAGATAGTTTATAACATGGATAGGATACTTTTTATCCCGATATTCTCACGGGAACGGGAACCACGCGGGTGAAACCGCGAGCGGCCGCTAGCATCAAATATAATAAATAGTCATCGTGACAGACTGCGACGGAACAGAAGATCAGACTCTACGTCTTTTTAAGGATGTTTTACGATTTGTGTTAAGAGGGTTTACGCATATCGGTTTCCCATACAAATTTCCAAGTTGAAATTTTTCAGTAAGCCAATTTTGATGAAACTCGGCATTCTGAAGTAAAATATAAAGATCTAAATAGTTTGTTGATTTGGCTGAGTTATTGCGATTAAAAGTCCACTATAGAAAGTTTAAAATCGCAATAACTCAGTTAATTAACGTTTTTCAAAAAACTATTTAGATCCTTGTATTTTACTATAGCATGCAAAGTTTCATAAACAATGGCTTATTGGTCTTAAAAAATTTCGACTTGGATGATTGTATGGGAAACCGAAATGCGTAAACCCTCTTAAAAGATCAGCTCTTTAATTGGAAGTATCACAAAATGATTCCCCAATAATAAAAAAAATCATTGTTCCCACAGCAGAAACACATTGTTGTATATCTGAGTTTGAACGGAATGATTAAAAGCCGTTTTTTTTACTGGTAACTTATCAAATAAAAAACGAAAAACGAAAAGCCGGTATTGCATGCCCTAGCGCAATGTAAATGGTTCACGTTCAAATGCCCTGATGGAATTCCGCTGACCGGAAAGGTGGGCAAACAGTGAAATGGAAAACAGCAAAAAGTCGTCGGATGCACTCTCTTGTCTTTTTAATCGATTTCTGGGTGGCTTTTGTGCTCGGTCGGATCTTGTTGGAGAAGTGATTACTGGTTGTAGAATGAACTGCAATTGCACGAGGACGTTTTCTTCTTTGTAGGATTCTTAGATGGAGCTAATAAGTAATAAATGTTAAAAAAAACATAGTTTTTTATAATTAAAAAATAATTGTTACGTTGATTTTAAAAATTAATACTAAAAAAAAATAGAAAACCCACTGCTATAAATGCCACAACATTTCGCAAAATTAATCAAGTTTTCCAACCACAGATTGTTAAACTGTGGTTGACATCGCGTTATCGGTGATGAAAGCTCTCATCGGATGCACTGTATTGTCTTTTTAATCGAATTTACTGTGCGGTTTCTTTATTTAGATGTAGACGGATAAATTGGGTAAAAATAACTATGCTCGAGACACACAAAACATAATTATTTATAATTAAGTTTTAGTTGCTCTGAATTCTAAATGGATCTTCAACATACATACAACTTCAATACTTTGATAAGCACTTACCTACTTACTTACCTTTTTTTTAACATCCTTAACATACATTTCCTTTGTAATTTGATCACAGTCCCCGATCCCCGATCACACCTGCATCGTTATGGCACATTTCTCGACCAACGTTGCAAAAAGGTAATGCAAAGAACCTCAAGGGCGTTTGCTAGGATTCATGTAGTGGTTCACGGCCTTTTCGCTGCATCCCAATCTCTGCCGATCGTACCGGTTCTCCGGACCATTGGACTACAGAGGGCGGGACGAGAGAGTGGACTTACACCAGCGCAACCGTTAGCACACTTTAAATAACTTTACGCGCAGATGACCCTGGCTATTTACTCATAATGGATCCGAGCTTTTTACTCAAGTCATGCGGCGATAGGGTGTTGGCAGTGAGGTTAAGGCAACGATTTGTTGAGGCCTTAGTTAGCATCCTGCACGTAGGCGGTCAGATCAGTGTTACTAAGACCCAAATTCTAAAACAGCCACCCAGAGGCTGCGAAGCTGATAAAGCGATACTAAATCTGGATGGGAAACCACTAGAGGAGGTATCACACTTTAAATATCTAGGTAGCAATATCCGGCACGATAACACCTTAGCTTCGGAGATACCTTCGCGCATCGCAAACGCTGCTGCTAGTTTCGGACGACTCATGGATCGTGTCTGGAAGTCTCATGATTTCAAGCTGGAGACGAAGATTAGCGTATACAAAGCGCTAATCTTACCTGTCCTACTATATGGCTCAGAGACATGGTGCCTTTGCAGAAAAGACATTAAGAAACTCGACACATACCACCTTAGATGTCTCAGATCCATCCTTAATATCAAATGGCAGGACCGTGTGCCAAATACTGAGGTTCTGCGTCGCTCCGGAATTTATGGCATGGAAGCTCTTCTCATGCAGCGTCAGCTCGGGTGGTGTGGACACGTCTTTCGCATGGATGACCGCCGGTTACCCAAAGTTGTCTTTTATTCTGAGATCGCAGAGGGTAAACGGAAACACGGCGGTCAGCATCTGCGTTATAAAGACGTTTTCAAAAGACACCTAAATGCCTGCGCTATTGACTCTACAGGTTGGGAAGAGCTCGCTTCTAATAGGTCTTCATGGCGCTCTACCATCTTTAAAAATATAAAAACTTTTGAGGAAAATCGTCTTAACTCACTCGACCTAAAACGCCAAATCCGCAAAGAGAGACCAAATCCCTCCTATACATATACATATAACTCACAAGGGCAACTCTATTGTATCTCTTGCGACAGAGTCTTTAAGACAAAGTTCGGTCTAGCGAGCCACATTAGAGCTCACATGAGAAAATAAATTACTCTTACATGTTATTTTGATACCAATTTAGGTTAATTAATATAATAATTATTATAGTCAGGGTCGCCGTCGTCGAAATCGATGAGGAGGACTATATATATATGTTCACAGTCAAATGTCATCATCAGCCTATAAATATCCTACTCGCATGGACAATAGGACAGGGGGAGATTTAGCCATAGCCCATAACCCACTACGCTAGCCCAATGCGGGTAGGTGAGTTAATATTGTAACAGCAAAGTAACCAAAAAAGTTTCTTTGGAGAAGTGGAAATGCGAGAGTGAATGTTAACTAGTGACTAAGATACCAATATTATGCAATAAAACATAATTATGACTCTGACTAATTCTAGAAAATCTCCGCGTATCGTTTGGCTGCTTAAACTTATAGCTCGTTAGATCTTAATAAAGTTTTACAACTTACCAAGTTCCAACCACGCTTTACCTCCAACGGTTTTCCATGGAGTTGATTGGATTCCTATAGACGATCATCGATGCGGTGCAGTAGCTTAATGACCTCATGCAACTTTTTAATGTTCCAACCACGCTTCACTTTTTAATGTTCCAACCACGCTTCACTTTCAACTGTTTTCCTTATAGTTTAATTTAATTATTTCCCCTGGACGATGGCCAATGATGTGCACTATCTACGTAAGTCATGTAACTTTTCCATGTTCCTAGCACGGTTTGCCTCCAACAATTTTATTTACCAACAGATTTAGATACTTCTTCTTATCCTGGTGCAGCATCTTCAATTCATACAATTTAAAAAGGTGTCATCTTAATGACGTCATTCAACTTTATAAATTTTAAGCACGGTTTACCTTTAACGGTTTTTCACGGGCGTTTAATTAAATTCTTTCCCTTGGAGGATGGTAGAGGCCTTTGGTACGCCATCGCCAGCGCGCTGGCCTGGTAATGCGTTAACGGGACCGTAATGACGCCGCGCCGCGCGGCTCGCGTTATGTTGCGTTATTTATGAGCGATTGCGTTTCGATTCAACGTCTTAATGAAAGTGGTTTCTATAATATGTAATAGCTATTATGTTTATTATCTCATGTGATGGCAGCGAAATTATTGATTGAGGCTGGTACGACATGATACGAGCTTTTGTTAGACTTTTGAATATTTTTTATGTGCTGCAAAGTTACATTTTTCCCTTATCTCTTAATGATTTAATCTTAGATAATGTAGCCTGGTTGCATGGAGACATCACTGCTAATCAAATTATCCAGATTTCTTCGTGTGAGTACCGTTATAGACATACAAAATTAAGCTTAGATGTTAACTTTAACGTCAGATGGTTAGAAAAGAATAGAATAAAATTATTTATTTGCTAAGAATATGGTTGGTTACAATTAGCTGGTCATATTTTTATAGGCTCACATATTCTGCCATGTAGACATGCAAAATTTTACAAAATAAATATTAATTAAGTAATTAATTATACAAAAAACATTAACATTGTTGCCATCATTATTATGGTATCAAATAGTATTATTAGTATTGTATCATTAAAATCATTTTTATTAATTATTCAATTGTATTGGGTACTAATTATATAATTACAATTTATTCACTTACTTCTATTATTAAAAATTACATGAATACATCATTTGTTACAATGTAACGCATTGAATAAATTATATTTATGTCAAATCTATTTACTTATCCTTAATAAAATCGGACACTGAATAGTAGGTAACACTTCTGGACTAAGAACTTATACATCTGTTTTCTAAAGGCGATCAAATTAAGGTTTTTTAAAATTATCTGGAAGGCTATTATAGAGTCTTATTGCCATACAGTAGGAGTTACTACTGTGAACTTTTAACTTTTAATCAGGTGTGTACAGAGTATTGTCCCGTTGAGGTCTTCTAATTCTATGAATAACCTCATTTTGCTTTATAAATAACTTTGGGTGTCTATGGACATGTTTCTTCAATATGTTAATTAAGTCTCGGCCATTGGTCATATTTTGCCAACCAGTTAGCTTAGCTTTCTTTGGTTCATCATCATCATCATCATCATCATCATCAACCTATAAAAACCTGCTGTACACAGGCCGAACAGGCTGCTGAACAGGCCTTGCCATGGGGCCTTATTCCAAAGTTCAAGTTCAAAGTTCTTTATTCTATTCATGTTGTACATAAACAGGTTTTAAAAAAATAAAATAAAATAGAAACAAACATGACCCTGCAAAGGCATAGCAAGTACATAATATTATAAATTACGGTAAGTACTTATTATTAATAAAAATGTATTTCACAATATTATTACATTATTCTACATTAAAAAAATATATATATACTAAAAATGTTCAATCTAAGTACTTATATCCAAAAATAATCCTATCATTAACAATATCAAAAATCCATTATTTTATAAATTATTCATCCAACAACTCTTGCAGCAAAGTCAAAGTCAAAGTCAAAATATATTTATTGAATAAACTCAATTAATAAGTACTTTGAATCGTCCAAATCTTTTTTAACCTACCACCCATTCAGGACATAATTTTTTAACTGTGGCAAAGAATGGGCGCAAGAAACCACAGCGCACAAAAGCAACGACATTTACAAACAAAAAAAAGAGTATGTCGTTACCAGGTCAATACAAAATATGAATTTAAAAAATAAAAAAAATGATGCAATACATAATTACAATACAATGTAGTATCAATTAAATAAAGACAATTAGAAATAGCTGTTGGAGTGCTTGGAGCATTTCAGATCCAAGCTGTTTTGTCTTCTGTGTAATCTGACACTTTATAATAAGCTTTTTTATAAAGCTTTTCTTTGATTTTGATTTTAAATTTATTAAGATCTAATTTCTGAATATCATTTGGTACTTGGTTGTAAAATCTTACACACAGACCCTTAAAAGAATTATTTATTTTATGGAGCCTAGTATAAGGTACTGCTAATTTGTTCTTACTTCTAGTGTTTACATTGTGAATATCACTGTTTTTTGAAAACATTCCAGTATTTTTATGAACATAAATCAAATTTTCATAAATGTATTGTGATGCAACTGTCATTATATTTATATTCTTAAATCTCTCTCTGAGAGAGTCGCCAGCCTTTAGGTTATAGATTGCTCGAATAGCCCTCTTCTGAAGCACAAAGATAGTTTGAATGTCGGCAGCATTTCCCCACAGTAAAATGCCGTACGACATTACACTCTGAAAGTAACTGAAATAAACTAATCTAGATGTGTCAACGTCAGTTAACTGACGGATCTTCATAACTGCATAAGCCGCAGAGCTAAGTCTATTCGACAATTTAGCTATATGTGGGCGCCACTGAAGCTTGGCATCTAACGTGATGCCTAGAAACACAGTGGTGTCCACAGGATTCACATTCCTATCTTTAATTTGTACACTAGTTGTTACTTGCTTAACATTAGGCAATACAAATCTTACACATTTGGTTTTTCCCTCGTTTAACAGCAAGTTATTTACACTAAACCAGTGAACAATCTTTGAGATTGCATTATTCACATCGTCATAATTTGGGTGTGCGAATAAAAACACTTGTTTTTAAGGTATTTTTTTAAAATTACTTTAAATTTTATTGAATCCTTTATATCTTTGATTTCACTCGGTAACCTCAATGATATTTTATAAAAGGTCATTGGGTAACCTATTGTAAATTTTCACACACATTGACAAGGGCCCATTTCGAAACATTTTATAATTGCAGCTAGGTTGGGCTAATTTTTTTTTGTGATCTCACATTTTGTGGACGGCTGTGATACGGAAAGAAAACAGGGTGCTTCCTAACAAATTGTACAAATGTTAATACGTCATATAGATGGAAATATGGTTTGCAGCTATCCATAACTGATAAATTTCCCAGTCCCAATAATCATATGCATGTTTTTTGCAGTCGGAATAGATTGATTACTTCTGTACTATGTCCCCATAATAATATGCCATAGGTTAGCCATGAATGTGCATAGGTGTAGTAAGCACTTCATCCATCACGCTGGTTGGTTTCTTTGGCTGCAGAAATATTTGTAATTTTGATGAGCCCCAAGTTTTTTGCAAAATCGCGATCTATTATAGATTATAACGCTAACTTCTTTGCAGTTGAGGTGACATGCGGCGGTTCCGTGCAGAACAACCTCACGTACTTCATGTCGCCCGGTTTCCCGGAGCTGTGGGCGGGCGACAAGGACTGCAACATCACCGTCGACAAGACGCACGCCGGCGTCACGCAGCTGAGGATTGACTTCGTGCACTTCACCATCGTGAGTGTCAGAAAATTGTAATTCAGTCGGGTATTTAGAACATCCTCACGTACTTCATGTCACCCGGGTTCAATGAGCTGTGGGCGGGTGATAAGTACTGCAACATCACCGTCGACAAGACGCACATCGGCGTCACGCAGCTGAGGATAGACTTCGTGCGCTTCACCATCGTGAGTGTCACAAAATTGTAATTCAGTCGGTCAGTATTTACAACATCCTCACGTACTTCAAGTCACCCGGGTTCAATGAGCTGTGGGCGGGTGATAAGAACTGCAACATCACCGTTGACAAGACGCACGCCGGCGTAACGCAGCTGAGCCTGAGGATTGATTTCGTCCAATTTACCATCATGAGGTACTTCACTATAATTCAGTCGGGCCTTTAGAACATCCTCACGTTCTTCGTGAGGGTGTTCTAAGGGCCTGACGCACGCCGGCGTCACGAAGCTGAGGATTGACTTCGTGCATTTCACCATCGTGTGTGTTATTTTACAGTGCGTCTCGGCGGGTCTATGGATCGACGTCATATAATCAAATCACCCAAAGTATGCACTTTGGTTCTTATGAAAATGATGATGAATATGATGTGAATGTCAAAGTAACATATTAAGTACAAATATCTATATCTGTGATATTAAGTACAAACATGAAAAAATGCAAATAATAACATGGTCGTCACGTGTGACAGTCATAGGTTGACTTTATTCATCACTACTTTCTATTTCCTATAGTGCATACGTGAAAATAGAAAGGATAAATTCTCTGTAGTGTCGCTCATCCAACAAACGTTACTCACATTTCTGCCAGCAAAACTAATCTATGTGATTACTTACGGTCGGCGCTGCTTCCGACGTTTGCTCTGGCTAATCGCGTTTTGTTTCCCCAGACCCACTAACTGGAATTAAAGCTCTACAGACGTTAGCAGATGCTATAACTTTTAACTGTCAGTTTATTTGCCAATAAGCTTTAAATTCATCATAAAGTATATGTGCAGCTGAATGTACTTCTGTGTGTTTTGTATGTTATGTACTATACTTAGAATTGATTACCTGCTTCGTAGTAACAGAATCAGATACTTATTGGTTGCCATGCTGTATTTACTTGATTAATAAAATACATACCTAAAGCTCATTCAATATCGTTTATTGCGGTTAATGAATAATTTTTTTTGTTTCGATTTTTATTTTAGGGTCAGCCAAACCGAAGTACTGGAGAATGCGACGAAGATGCTATGATATTGGGGGAAGGAGACGACAAATTCGTCCTCTGCGGTCAGAACCACGGTCAGCACAGTAAGTGCACAGTATAAATAGCTCATATTTATACTGTGGTTAAGTGTTATTGGTACAATCATCTAATCTTTAATCTTTTTTTGAAACAAATAAACTAAAAAAATATTTTTGCCATTATCATATTCCTCACGCAATATAAACTTTTAGATTATAACTTAGAGTGTCAAATCTCTCGACATAATGATTAACTATTTGTTTTCTACAATTTCCCTCTGGCATTTACAAGAAAGCCATACAAGAGACTATCCCTGTTAGATTATTTATTATTTATTTATTACGTACCTACATTAACACATTGACTGCCACATAATTAGAAAATGTATTGTTTGTCAGTTACCGGTGACTGACAGGCGCTTAGCGGGTTAATAACAAAAATAAAAAAAATGTCCCGCAAAACCGCATAGGCGGTTTGACTGCCAGATTTTAGCACCAGAACAAATCGGGCAGACGTTCTTTACCCGGTGTCCTGAAGACTCTAAATAGATTTAAGTACCCCTCCAAGCAACTATAAAACTTGCACAAAAAGCACAACTCTCAATTAGTACGAGTAGTCGTTGACACCCAAGTTAGCGACCAGTTTATTGATTTATGTTCGTTACCCACAACAGTTTACTACACACTGCCCAGCGGTACCGAGACCCGCGAAGCCGACGACTTGCCCGGCACCAAGAGCACTCGCATATCCATCCGTATGCGGGGCAGCGAGATGCCGCGCCTGTGGTTGCTGCGGCTGGCGCAGTTGCCGCTCGCGCACGCCGCACCGCACGACTGCCTGCAGTACCACACTGCCGACAATGGTGAGACAGTCATTATACTTCACTACCTACCATATACAATATAGACTTCCTTGTATTCTAAGCACTCGCATATCCATACGTATGCGGGGCAGCGAGATGCCGCGCCTGTGGCTGCTGCGGCTGGCGCAGTTGCCGCTCGCGCACGCCGCACCGCACGACTGCCTGGTACCACACTGCTGACAACAGTGAGACACAGTTAATGCACTTAGCACTACCCAAGGGCGGATCCAGGATTTTTTTTGTGGGAGGGGCACAAGTGCTAAAGATGTCCAGCACTTCATTAGAGTCCATTTTTGCACTTCTGTTATTTTATTCATATATTTTAACAACTCTAATAATTTGATTGGCTTCTGAGTATGTACTGTGATGGAATCTCCACAGTAAACAACAATACCGTCAAGGGGGGGGGGGGGGGAGCATGGAGGCACTCCCTTAAATACACCCTTGGCGCTCCCTACCATATAAAATATACACTTTATTGTACTCTAAGCACTCGTATATCCATCCGTATGCGAGGCAGCGAGATGCCGCGCCTGTGGTGGCTGTACCTACTATACAATTCCTTGTACCATATTCGTGAGGTGGTCGTGTGAACTCCTGTAGTTGTTGTTGTGCACTTATTGCGCTCGCAAAAGTCACGTCTCACGATTGATTGAAGTAGTATCTCTCGGCAGTAGGTATACTGCCGACCACAAGGAGAGATAACCATTTACTCTTAACTGAATGTAAACGCAAGTCGCAAATAGTTATAGTATATAAAAATTACTCCTATCATTTTTTGTTAGCAACGCACAAGACTTTGCAACATTGCTACACAAATCTAATCAGGCGTTTCCGACAGGCACTATAAAGACGTTCAACTTCGCCATCAACGGCAGGCATCTGGCCGGGCAAGATTACAAAGCATGCGTGCGGAGAAACGTGGGCAGCTGCGCGGTGAGGTACACCCCCTGCGACCAGCGCTCCTTCAGGATTGGACCGGGGAGGGGGAGTCCATACGTCATGGATCCTGAGGGTAAGAATATTAAACATTTTTTAAATAAAAACATACATACATGCATACAACAAGAATACATACAGTAAACAAATTGAACAAGCACGAAAACTGCCATTCCTAAGATGCTTTATATTATAAATCAAACTCAAAAATACGAATAAGTCGAACGCTCGAACCTTTTACTGCTAAGCGAAAATATTAAGATCCAGTAAAATTTATAGTCATGTTAACTTAATTAAGCCATAATATGGGCAACACGAGAGTCTTTCCCATGGTGTTGCAAGCCTTTAGGCTGTAGTAACCGCTTACTAGTAAGCAGACCTATGTTATAATATGTATTCCGATCCTCAATTGATGCAGATGTTTTAAACTATCTATCTATCTATGAACTTGTACCGCATTCAACCAGCATGCAGGAGTGCAAATATTGTCTTAGGAAACTGGAAACCACAACATTTTATATTTGAATTTGTAATTTAAAGTCTTTGTCGTTCGCTTGAGTTAAGTAAGACCGTCGCTTCTACAGAACAGAAGAGAGGTTTTCTGTTCATTGGTCGCTTTTATCTAAAACAGAATACGAAAACATAATCAGCTTACTTGTACAAATCCGGGAAGTTACAGTGACAACTTAACTTGTTTGTCCATCTTTACACTTGAATCGCCGTTTGAAAACCAGAAAGCAATTCAAGAATAAACAATTTCGTTGCAACTACAAACGTAATCCTCAATAAACATACATGGCTGTAGAAATAGACTTAGGTCCAGGCGAGTCTGGCGGTCCAGGCACCGGTTACTACGGACCCGACGGCCAGTTTGAACCCATGGTGTCCACCACACCAAGGACCAACACGACGGGGGTTCAGCAGGCAGAGGAGACACAGAATGGTTTAAAATTGCTCGTTTGCGTGCATGTTCTACCCTGTAGTTTGATTCCTGTGGTAGTTTCTCCCCTGTGTCATCTTTACGTAGAAAAAGCTGCAACGGAAAATCCTGAAGGAAATATAACTTTGTTCTGTTTATTCTAACTCCCCTTAACATTTGGAGATTCATTTAGTACCCATGTACCCTAGTTCCTGTAAGTATATTTGTTGTATGAATCTAAAATATTTACAGTAACAGAATAGAATTAAGTGGGATTGGGCCGGACACGTTTGCCGCATGTCAAACGAAAGATGAGCGAAAAGAACAACCGAATGGGTCCCATTTAATGCCAGACGACATCGCGGCAGACCAAGGCGAAGATGGCGTGATGAGCTTGACTCCTACAAAAAAGATTGGCCCGTAGTAGCAGGAGACAGAGTTGTGTGGAAGAGGGAGAGGGAGGCCTTTGCCCTGCAGTGGAACTGGTTGGGCTAAATAATAATAATAATAATAACAGAATAGACATAAAATGAGTATAACATCCGTGCACTTTCTAACATTTAGCTTGATTTCCCTATTAGTTTTTCCCCGTGTCATCTTTACGTGGCAAAAATCCTGGAGATTAACGTTTTGTTTGTTCTAACTTTTCTTATAAAGCTTTGATATTTATTTAGTACCCTTTTACCCTAGTTCTTGTATGTAGATTTGTTGTTTGAATTTTAGAATATTTACAGCACTGTAGGAGACACATAATGATTTTAACATGCGTGCACGTTCTAACATGTAGTTTGATTTCTCTGGTAGATTTACTGTATGCCATTTTTACGTAGAAAAAGCAACAATATTCCTGGACGAAGTTTAACATTACATAATTTTTATTATTGATTTTTTTTTGCATTCACAATGCTTTACTTATAGATACTTATTGGATAAAATGTTTACTAGAAAAAAAAACAACCAGTCTCAGGAAAGCTCGAATGGAGATTCAAACCCATGACCTTTGGATTGCCGGTCGAATCCCATTCGAGCGTTCGAATCCCATTCGAGCTTTCCTGCGACTGGTTGTTTTTTTTCTAGTAAACATTTTATCCATTACATAATTTGTTTTTTAGGTTCTATTTTCCCTTAGAATTGGAGATTTATTTAGAACTTATCTTTTTTACTTCTTGTGTGCAGATTTCAATTTAAATTTTCCCAATTTACACACTCATTAATTGATTTAGCCAGGTACATGAATAGTTAACAAGCAACCCTGGCTGTGCAATTCAACCGTAGTACCCTAACTATAGGTTTGAAAAATTCAAGCCGTCTTGGTAAATAAACATTTTCCTGATTGTGTTCCTACGGGTCAACGGTGTAGGTACAGCCAGCAATAAAAGTCAGGCCACAATTTTGTACCATTTCATTATTTTGTACCATTGCTAACATTTCTAATAGAAAGTGGAGAACGGGCACTATAAATTATAAAAAGTACTATATTATTCAGCAACTATCGTTGCTCAAAGTACTACATTGATGTAACTGATATACTCGTAGTATATCTTACTAAATGTTTAAAATATTGTAAAATATTTTCATTCATATCTTAGGGTGTAAATTCTAAGAGGTTTGATGAGACACTGTTGCTATAAAAACATAAGTCCAAAAGCGTTGAAACATTTCGACAGGTCTGACCAATGCCTCGGTGGCGAAGAGGCCAACGCAGCCTCCCAGAATGCTGAGGACGTAGGTTCGATTTCCATCTGAGGTAGTTAATAATTTTGTCGCACTTTAGCCGACTCTTGTTGGTTTACAGAATGTCATGGCATGGAATGACAATCGTAATAATTGTCCTTGTCATAAAAAGAGCATTTTCGAATGCATTTCTATATCATTATCTGCTTTAGATGCTAACGGTACAATCTCACGGTACAGTCAGCTGTGTGCGACTCGCGTAGTATGTTTACTTCAAATTTGAGCTTGATCGAATTGACCACACTGTAAAATGATGAAAATTCCTGATGTTACTGTTATATCCAAGGTGACATGGAGCAGATACAAATGATGCCTGCGGAGGATCAGATACAGGACGAGGAAGGTTCCGGTGCCGACCCTCAAATTGTTCCGGTGGTGACGGAAGCAGTAGCCCCGCCGAGCTTAGCTGCCAGGGTAAGAATGATAGAAGATCAAAGCTTAACCCATGAACCTATACTAGTGCAGGTTCATGCGTATGGGTTCATGGTTTAACCAGATTTCAGTCTTCTTTTTTACCTTCAACAATCTGACTTATGGACTAAAGGGCCAGGAAGGGTGAGGAATTAGTCTGTTTATGAAATAGTTAAATATGTTTTAAATGTAATGTAATAATATAAAGCTGTGAAGATTCTTGCCCCTATTCTTATCCCCATAGCTAAAAGATGTCTTAGATGAATGCGAAAAAACTTTTGAAAGACTCAAAATCACTTTTTTTTTTTAAATAAACTATTTGTGGCCTAGGCTTTGTATGAATGTAACAACTTCTTTGCACACCTTTTTTATATCGAAAATGCTCAAAAAATTTTTTTGGCTTGCAAGTGTGAATTTCAGTTGCAAAATAAGTTTATAGAGTTGACTATATTGGCAGAGGCCGGATGCTAGCACGATAGTCTAATTAATGAGATTGGCTCGGCTAGCCAGGTTTTTTGAAGTACTGCCTGATCAAAAAATATTTCGTAATTAAATTAAAACCTTTAAGAAGTGGCTTGTTCAGCAAATATTTTTTAAAATATTCATGGCTGGACATGGGCCTTCCTGCACGAATGAGAGCACGTGTTTGGCTTATAACCATCAAGCTAACCCAATGCTGGTGGGTTTTAACAACTGCCATTATACGACAACATCCGGGACCAACGGCTTTTCGTTCATTTTTATTAGTTTCTTAACTACCTAGAAGTCTGTTCTATTTTTCTTGATTTTACTTAATAAAAGTACCTTTTTTAAATTGAATAGTTAATTAAAATTGGAAACATCGTCCCTTCGTAATTTACGTCACAGTGTATTATTTTGATAATGTTCTGAATAAAAATATACAAATTCCCAGTAGACAACCCTTTATTATAATTCTGGAATAATTTTGTAAATTGGTTTCTTCTGTTTTCGGCTACGTAGCAACATAATTTAACATTTTTTTTAACATTTATTAAATTAAGTAAATTATATTATAAATATCTTTTCATTATTACGATATACTCTTTCACATAATTATACTTGTAAACGATATCTATTTAATAAGTAGTTATGGTGCTGTATCCATCATAGTATACTCATATATGTTTCATAAGAGCATGTATTTACCTAATATAACTTAGACAAACCTGCTGATACCTCTATTTTACTACGCCCTCTAAAGTATTAAAATGCCCTTAGCTATTTACTCCAAGTCTCACCAACCCCGTAGTTAGCCTAACCCACTAACGCACACAGATCTGGAGTTTTATCTGGCCGTCTTGGCTCTGGGGGCAGAGTGGAAGGAGTTGGAACTGGAACCGGTGGTCGCCGTACGCGCAGCACTACACCAAGGAGGACGACAAGTTCCGGTACTATGGCTACGGGAACTTCGGCGTCGGGCTGAAGGGCCACGGCAGGCGGCGGTGCACCGACCGGCTGACTATACCTTGTGAGAACGAGTACTTTGTGGCGGTGAGTGCTACAACGGAACGTGGTTATTAATATATTTTTCACTCCTCTTGCTCAAAAAGACCGTCATTGTAGCGTTCTAGAGCGGGGCTAAAATAGCTTTTCTCGCCCTAGGGGAAAAAGTAATTTTTTTTTAAATTTTTGTCTGTCACATGACAATGAGCCTACAAAAACGAAAAAGTATTTAGTCTTATGTAAAATAATCATGAATAAAGCCTCGATTTATTACTGTTTACTTATATTAACAATTTTTTTGAGATAACACAGACCACGCTTCAGCAAGAAAAAACTGCACAGTCTGCACATGTGCTTAGGTGGTGAGCCTTTAGCCCGTTAGTCGCTTTTACGATACCCAAGGGAAGAGAGGTGTTGGTAGTATTATTTTGATGAGCCCATCGCCGCTCTATGCTGTTGGATGTATGTGCAGTCTTTAGTCCGTTAGTCCCCTTTTACCAAATCGAAGAAAAGTGAAGGGTTGGTAATATTATTTTGATGAGCCCATCGCCGCTCTATGCTGTTGGATGTATGTGCAGTCTTTAGTCCGTTAGTCCCCTTTTACCAAATCGAAGAAAAGTGAAGGGTTGGTAATATTAATTTGATGAGCCCATCGCCGCTCTTTGCTGTTGGATGTATGTGCAGTCTTTAGTCCGTTAGTCGCCTTTGACGACACCCAAGGGAAGAGAAGAAAAGACTGCATATATCTACTATCCATAGCATAGAGCGGCGATGGGCTCATCAAAATAACTACCAACCATTCTCTTCCCTTGGGTGTCGTTAAAGCAACTAACGGGTTAATTTTAAATAAAATAAACCAATTCATATTGTATTGGATTGTTTTATTTTCTCGCATTCGTAGTGAAAAGCAGAGTGTAACACTCGACGCTAAAAGCCTATTAAAACTCGGTTTCTATTTACTCCCTCGCTAAAGCTCGGGAGTAAAACTACCTCGTGTATAATGGGTCATTTTAGCCCCTTGTATAACAATCTACTATTTTACTTACTGCGGATAAGCACTTAATGTTTACCTCTTTTTATTTTTTTTCATTTATTTAGCAATTTGCAAAGAAAAAAATACAAATAAAAAAGTACACTTCGAAAACCTATATGAGGTTTATAGTGAGCGCTTTCAACCTAATTAAAGCCTACGTCGGTAAAATTACAAAAAAGAAAATAATAACAGGTAGCTAAGTATTGAAACAATTAAATTAGAAATTATCAAATCAAATAAATACAAATTCAAATAAAACAAAAGTAAACATTACTTAACACTAGCATTCTATACAACACGAGAACATTAATGACTACAGTTTAGGAAGTGCGACTCGTCATACATCCTGCCTAATGGTAAGCAGCTGATGCAGTCCAAAATAATGAGAGCGCTCCTCACCGTGGAGCAAACACGGTAACAAGCACGCCCATTCTTGACGGCCTGCATAAATGCCGTTTCACGCCCGCTTAAAAGACCCGGGATTATAGGATGTGGGAAACACATGCGCTGGCAGAGAATTTCAAAGCCGAATGGTCTTACAAGGAACGACTTGCCAAATTTTTTGGTACGAGTCCTGATAGTCTGCAAAGTATGATGGTGGTTCCTAAGACCGGCACGTGTCTCAGGGCTCACCTAAAGGAAAAAGACGATAAGCCGCGCCGCGATAAAGCGCTTCGCCCAGATGCCACAACCACTGAGCACACACTTGGTGCCGTTGAGTGTACCGATGCGACGTTATTTATTACGAGTAATCTAAAACCGTCTGCGTGAACTGAAGGTTAAAGTTTGCATTAATAAAGTTTTGGCTTGTTTTTCAATACACCTTGCAAGCGACCGGGTTCCCTATTTAATCCCGAAAGCCGTTTTACCGATTATCATTTCAACGAAAACTATTAACCGATCACTTAATTGAACGAAGCCTTATTTGTACGAAGCTTTAATTTACCGATGTAACTATTCACCGAAAAACCAATTACCGAAGTTCATTTCAGCGACCATATATGCTTATTAGTGATTACAAACCCGGGTATGATTCGACAAATTCGAAACGCACTTTGTTCGACAAGGGAATTGAAACCGGGACCTCCGGCCATTGAGCCAAGCACTTGACCACTCGGCCACCGAGGCGTTGACCTACATCCTCTTAAAATTCGGTGAAATGTTACATCGGTTAAATGATGTGTCGGTTATATGATGGTACACACGAGTACAGTACCAGCAGGTACTGTACTCGTTTAGGTTGTTATATCTGTACTAAGGTACTAAGTACCTATAGGATAGTTAGTTCTTCAGTAGTTGAGGATTTCGGGTGTACTAAGTTTCCATCTTTTCTGCCTTTTTCATCCCTTATTTACCATTATAAAGGCAAAACGTTTTTCGCTGTTGTGTAAAAAAAGGAATCCATTTTTAAACTGAACGTTTAGGGAATGGTCTTCCATCTACTCGTATATGCATTCAGAAGTTACACTTTGACGACAATGTTCAAAATTCAGTTACTGATAATTTGCACTAATTTGTACAGACATGACGGGCTTAAGTGCAAAAGCTGGTCAGTATTTTAGTAGCTATGAAATATTTAGCATTCAGCACTTTGGATACGTCAACTAACGAATAATATTACAAGAAAGGTAGACACGACTTGAATAAATCATAACCTGCAATTATGTAGTTCTTAGTATTACGAATCTTGCTAGGCAACTGCTTATAGTAAATTAAATTAGTTCAACGCTGTTGGCAGCAAAGTTTTAACTAATCGTGAAGTTAATTTGTGTCATAAAAGGCGACTATCGGACTTAAATACTGCACATACATCCGACAGCATAGAGCGGTGATGGATTTACCATCTATCATGCTAAACACACGTGCAGAAGCTATTTGGTCAAACGTGGACTATGGCAGAGGACTAATTTTGCGGTCCTCATTGCTTAGTCCCTTACTTACCCTTAGGGGATAATAGATAATATTATAAAATGTTCACTAGAAAAAAAACAACCAGTCTCAGGAAGCTCGAATGGGATTCGAACCCATGACCCTTGGATTGCCGGTCCACTGCTCTAACCGCTAAGCTACCGAGACCCCAGAAGACTTGTCGAATTTTTTTCTAGTAGTTTGATTTACGCTTAAGCCAGCGGTATTACGTCACTGTGAAGTCTACCCTCACAGTCAAAAGAAATACTATTGCAAGTATTTAACAATCGATAAAGACGTAATTGCTTCTAAATATCTTTATTATTGAAATTTTGAATCAACAATGCTATATAGATATAGGATAAAAGGTTTACTAGAAAAAACTAGCTTCCTGAGACTGGTTGATTTTTTTCTAGTAAACATTTTATCCTAAATGTTTATCAGAAAAAAATTCAACCAGTCTCAGGAAACTCGAATGGGATTCGAACCCATGACCTTTGGATTGCAGGTCCACTGCTCTAGCCGCTGAGCTACCGAGACCCCAGAAGACTCGTTGAATTTTTCCCAGTAGTTCGATTTACGCTGCAAGCCAGCGGTATTACGTCACTGTGAATTACTCTTTCGACTGTCAGGGTAGACCCTCACAGTCGAAAGAAATACTAATGCAAGTACTTAACAATCGATAAAGACGTAATTGCTTATAAATATCTTTATTATTGAAATTTTGCATTCACAAGGTTAAAGCAGTGGACCGGCAATCCAAAGGTCATGGGTTCGAATCCCATTTGAGCTTCCTGAGACTAGTTAATTTTTTCTAGTAAACATAGATTTTTTCTAGTATATCTATATAGGAATTGTGAATGTAAAATTTCAATAATAAAGATATTATAGATAATAGTGCCAACAAACGAATTTGTGATTCAAAACAAAAAAAGGAAAACTCAAAAAATTGCTTCTGAAACCAGCCTTCTTTCAGATTATTCAGAAAAACTGACACAAAACACAATACATTCAGACATCGCAGCCTCGCCAGTATACACTTACAAATATATTTCGCGCCGCATTAATTCGTTTTCGGTAGTTCGCAAAGTTCAGCGCGTCCATGCAATATTGCAGAGTAAGTTAGCTGCGCTTTTGTGCGGGCACCGGGATGCGAGATTGTTCTAGAATCTGAACTCCCAGACAAGGCGGCATTATCAGTACTCCAGTTCGGACCTTCGTTGCACTGTAGAAATGTTATCTGTTGTGGAACAGAATTATGAAGATACTGTTGTTGAAACATTTGGAAATTTTGATCAACAATACCAAACGCATCACGTACAAAATCAAAGCTAAATTCTGTCCACGTGAATAAATACTTTTCAAAGCAATAAATTACTCCTGTCACTTAAAAATGAAAAGACGTCAACAACATTTAGTGGTGAAATCAACCATAAGAGGAAAGTACTTTACTTTTTCCTGTTATTGCCTTGCGAGAAAATAAGAGCTCACTTCTCAAGTGCGCTCTTATTTACCGAGACACATTTTATTTTTAGCGCCGACCTGACATCTAGTTGTATTGTTGATCGAAGTTTGGAAATTAAACTTTATTGAGTAAAAAGTTTTTTCCTTTTGTCTGGCAAGTCTAGGAAAGACTGCACACACATCCAACAGCATAAAGCGGCGATGGGCTCACCACCTATCTCGCTGAGCACATGTGCAGTTGCAATTTGGTGAAACGTATATCTTACGTATTACGTATAAACGTGTATCTAATGTTTGTGTGTAGTAATCTTCAGTTTCTCCAAAAAAGTGTTACAACTCTTTTCATGTCCAACAGAGCACCTCATACGTGCCAGGAGTGTGCGACCCCCACCACTGCGGCGGCAGCTTCTGCTCAGGCAGTCAGCCCTGTCACGTGGAGACCTCAGTGACTCCCTTCGCCGTGTCCGTGCACTTCGGCCCTCCATTACCCAAGCGCAGTCCTGAGGAGAACATCGGCGCTTGCTTGAGATACACTCAATTGCCGTGCGAAGATTGAGCTAGTTACAACCAGTAAAAAGCAGTTTCAGAGTTGCTGAGTAAGAAATCCTTGCCACGTGGAGACCTCCGTCAAGCCTTTCGCCGTGTTCATGCAGTCGGTCTTCACTTCAAATTAGATTTACTGCAATATCGACTTTAAAGAGCTTTAACAAAGTTTACATGTTAGTTTAACATTTAAAGTTGATTCTGTAGTTTAGTAAGACTGTGTTAAGTGCAAAAAGCAACAATTCTATAGGAGCAAATCTGAATGGACCATTTGAGTCTTCTTAGTGGCTCAATTGCAAATTTGTATACCTATTACTAAACACCCTGTACAAAGAATATAAATAGAAAATATAAAAAGTTTATTTGGTACAAAACATATCAAAATACTGAGTCAAAGTATATAGTTAAATTAAATTGGTACCAAACGCGCCAGAGGCCCGGTAGGCTCCGTATAAACCGTGACAACGAATCCGACTTCACTTGTCTTCACAGCATGATTTGCCTCACCATTATCAGCCTGAAAACGTCGTACTGCTGGTACAAACCTTCCCATATACACTAACAGCACAAAGCGGGTTGGTGTGGGTTTCAACGACTTCCATCTTACGACAGCAACCGGGACCAACGACTTTACGTACTACCCGAAGCACGGAGGAGTTCGAGATGTTTTAAGTGTGGTCCATCCAGAGACTCGGCATTAAATGACAAGATCGCAAAACGCACGTCTTTGCCGATGCGCCATTAGCCGCGTTCACACCGGCCGAGCACGGCTCGCGAGCCGTGGCACCCGAGGCAAATTTGAAAGGTTGCACTGGCTCACTTTGGCTCGGGGGCCGCTCGCGAGCAGGAAGTCCGAGCCAAATGGCTCGCGAGCCGTGCTCGGCCGGTGTGGACGCGGCTATACACTTAAATATTGCAAACGCATAATAATCATTCTGTACATTTTTAACAGTTTAATTTTAAATTGTATAATTATTTAACCGTGTTGCGTTGCGGTGAAAGAATACTACCACTCTTCCCTTGTGTGTTGTAAAAGGTGACTAACGGACTAAAGACTGCACATATATCCAACAGCATAGAGCGGCGATGGGCTCATCACCTGTTACGCTGAGCACATGTGCAGTCGCTATTTGGTGAAAAGTGGACTAATGGTAGAGGACTGCGGTCCTCATTGCCTAGTCTCTGATTAATCCTTCTATTGTGTCTTCGGGGATAATAGTCCTGATTAATGTATGTATGTATATATTTATTTATTACTGTCAATTAAGTATGTTTCCATTATTGTTTAAACATTCAAGCATAACTTTATAGTTTTTCTTTTGTGTTTTGTAATGAAATGCTTCCTTCTGTGATAGGAAAAGCATATTCCCTTAGTTTGTAAAAAAGGAGGAAGGAAAAGCCTTGTCGTTACTGAGTGTCCAGATGAATAAGAGGTCATACGTCGTAGATTTATAATCAGTGTGCGTAATGACTTTAATTAGCTTTATTTGTAGTAAATTATTTAATAAAAAAAATGTTGATTTTTGTAATTTGATATATTTTTTGTTAAGACTTATTTATTTGTACAATTAAATTTACGAGTAGGTAGTTAGTTGCATTGTTCAACGTCTGTATAAAATGTTTGTGCCATGAAGTTGTTTGTGAATTATTTATATAAGATCATCAAGACCAAGAAAATTTAAAATTGGTTAGTTTTATTAGGTAAATTTTATTTAGATGATCGAAGGGTAAATAAATTGTATAAGGAGTTATATATTTTAATAAAAGATAAATTTTATGTCTACTTTTTCATTTTATCATCATATCTCTCTGTTGGTAGACTTTTTATATTTATTACATATCAATCGTGTCGCGTAGCGGTGAAAGGATACTACCACCCCCTCTCTTTCCTTGGGTGTCGTAAAAGGCGACTAACGGACTAAAGACTGCACATACTTGCAACAGCAGCGATGGGCTTACCACTGTCACGCTGATCACACGTGCATTTGCTATTTGGTGAAAAGTGGACTATGGTAGAAGACTGCTTTTGCTGCCTAGTCTGTCTGTCTAGTCTGACAAACCCTTCGGGGTTAATAGTTGTGATTATTAGATGTATGTATTACATATCAGCAGCCTGAGGCAAGCCTACGCCAGGCTTGCCAAATGCGAGTGATCACAAAATTTCGAAACTTTCCATCCACACTTTTCCCGACCTAGCAATTAACCCTGGACCTCCAGCTATCTAAGAATTCAGCGCTTAGCCTCTCGGCCACCGAGGTGTTAACTTCCTTTTTTATAAGAAGGAGGCAAACGATCAGACGGGTTACCTGTTGGAGAGCAATCACCGCCGCCCATGGACACCCGCAAAACCAGAAGAGTCGCAGATGCGTTGCCGACCTTTAAGATAAAGGAATAGGGTTAAGGAAGGAATAGGAATTGTAAGGGGGAGGGGGGGGCTCCGGAACACTCACTGGCCGGACGAAACACAACAGCACCAAATGCCATTATTTCACGCCGGATATTCGTGAAAGGGTGGTATTACGCCGGTCGAGCCGGCCCAATGCGTGCTGCAACGCAGCGTGGCTCTACCACTCAGTCAGAGTTACTCATTTAGCACCACCCAGGGGTCACGTGTAGAGTCTCAAGGGTAAACCTACGGATGCGAGTAACTTTAACCCCCAAAATTTTATTTTTCGTCTACCACCTCTATAAACTATTGGAAATTAGGATAACTCAAACATTTTTTATATGAGTTCAGCAGCTGTTAAACCAGACAATAGAAATTCAATTGTTAGCAACCTCTAGGAGTCTTCGAGATAGACTAGGGGATATACAGGATGTTCGGTAGACGGTTGAACATACGAAAATGGGGGATAGGTCCTCTGCTACATGCTCCGCCCTAAAAATTTGACCTAGGTCCCAAGGATAACGCGTTCTGAAGTTACGCTTTACGTATTTTTAAATCTCTTTTTGTACTTTGAGGGCTCATAACTTTTAATCATCATGTAATCATCTGAGCCAAAAATCCATATTTAAAGAACCTGCATTAGTGTAGATAAAAAATATAAAAAAATGTTACCTACCAGCATTATCAATTAAAAAAAATATATTAAAAAACCGTGGGACCAAGGTCAAGTTATTAGGGCAGAGCATGTAACAGAGGGCCCCACCAATCCCCCATTTTCGTATGTTCAACCGTCTACCAAACATCCTGTATGTCAGTTTTCTTAGCTAGTAGAAGGAATTACATTCCCGTAGCTGTTGCTCGGCGCCGTTGATGTACGACGCGTCGGATTCTATTAGGCCTGCCGTAATTTGCTTTTATGGTGCCGGAGCGTTGGATTGTAACGAATCGCCAAACTTTAGCGACGGGGGAAATATGAACTGCTAAGAATACTTGTTGTATTATTAAGTGTTGGCGGTGTGAGTTCCTTTGTCGTTCACGATAAATGACGCTTTAACAAACATACGTATTGGATGGATTGGATAATAATATCATATTATAGAACCATTATTAATGACCCATCCATTAGTGAAGGTTCTAACATGAAAAATTCTGATAGATATTTTGTACGAGTAAAATAGTTATTGTACTTACTTATGATCTGAATTAAACTCTGATGCAGCTCTTTCTTAGAAAACAACGGTATAATTACAAACCAAACTTACTTACAATAACTCATACTTGCTACATAGATAGAGAGATCGGATAGCCAATTCCAAATTAGTTAAAGATTCCACTTTCAGGTGAGATGAAGGCGATATACTTACCCTTAGAGAAATAAAGCAAAGATTAATATCAAACATCATGTTTACACAACTTATTAAGGCAATGATGTTAATTAAGGAATACTTCAAGGGTCGACTACGTAGTTTGTGTCTTTGTTTAAGACAGTGTAACGAGTCACGAGATTGCCCCCATACATAAATATATACCCACAAATCCGTTGGTTTGTGTAGTTGCAAACATACTCTGCGGACGATGATTGCTTTCTTGTATACATACATGCTGTAAATAGTTAGTGGTCTATGGAGGTGATATTTGTATACGATACAAATTAGCCAATTATAAATGTACCAGAATAACTGAGAATAACCCAGTAATATTCACTCAGAATAGTCCTGTGAACTGAATTGGTTGTCTATGTTCTAGTTTCGAAATTTTTAATCAAAATTTTAAATTTTAAATTTATTATTTTCTTGGCAAGAGAGTCACAGTCCCACATAGTGTTGCATCGACTACGTTTTTTTCTCCACGTGTTTTACACAAGCTGTATGTTGCTAGTAACATGCGTGAACTTTAGAAAACAAAAAAAAATGCATTAAAGCCTAATAAAGCCGTGTGCATTAGAGCTGTGTGTGTGACGGCATATTATAAGCATACAACCAACCCATCCCTTCCCTTAGGTCTCGTAAATGGCGACTACCGGACTAAAGACTTCACATACATCCAACAGCATAGAGCGGCGATGGGCTCACCACCTTTCACACCTATTGAGCACATGTGCAGATGTAAATTGGTGAATCGTGACTAACCCTTAGAATTGAATATATTAAAGCCTAACACAGCACTGGTATACAACGTTTTATTACTTCCGATATTGTCATATCCACCTAGAAATGCTTCAATGTTTGCGACCCGGTAATTTGTAAGTGTTATTATTGGAGGCACGCCACTCCTTACGGGCCGGCCGCGTTAGATCGAATGGTCATCGCATTTACATGGCCGTGCATGCATGCTGGCAGACATCCACCGGGCGTGTCGGACGGACAGGCTTGAACACGGCACGCGATGAGATAAGATAGGAAAGGAAATTAGCTAGCTACATCAAGAAAGATTTTAACGTAAGGTAAGGTTGCGTTGCGTTGCTAAAAGGTAAAAGAAAATAGAGATAACACCAAAATAATTATGTAATAAATAAAATACCTGTATTAAATGCCCTGCTATTAAATTGGATCTAGTTATTAGTAATTACTGTTACTGTATCGTTTCCATTAATTTGTGAACAATAAATAAACACAGTTAAATTTTAATTGATAATATTTAAAATAAGATTTCTAGTTATTTACAAAAATGAGATGTAAATAACTGATAAATGTGAATGATTAAGTATACGACAATGAAAAAGTGATTCAACTACTTACGTTATTATGAGTTTCAAGCCAGATTTGAAACTTTTAATTAATTCTAATTACCACACCACATTCACCCAATTATCCATTTAAATACCTATGACTACAGAAAAGGGAGTTCAAAGATTCATTCACTTAAGGATTGACCTCGCCGGGTCTGCGTAAATCTTTGCAATGTAAATTGAGCTGGAAAAATGTGGGTACCTACTCCAACAATACGTCCCTCGCGAAGGACCCCCAAGATATATGGTGACGTTTATCGCGGGACGATGGTCATACCTACTGCTTGCCGGGATTTGTGATCGATACTATGGGCAGCTACTTAGTTCAATGGAAATTGGTACTGTATAGAAAGTACGTATAATGTGCCAAGACCAAATTCAAATTCATTTTCATAGAAATAAACTTTTACATTGTAAACAGTACGGTTGTACTAGGGGTCGCTCAACAACTGAAGCCGGTGTTGAGCTTTTAATCCAAATATTCGATACCTGGGAGGAATCACAGGATGCCCTAGGGGTATTTTGTGATTTATCCAAGGCTTTCGATTGTGTTTTACATGAAAATTTGGTCAGGAAGCTTAACCACTATGGAATTAGGGATGCTGCTTTGAGCCTTCTAATCTCATACTTGAGTAACAGGATTCAGAAGGTCGACATTAACGGTAAAAGATCTCCGGGATCAGTGGTTACAATGGGAGTTCCGCAGGGTTCAATACTAGGTCCATTCTTTTTTTTGGTTTATATTAATGACTTACCTTATTTTGTAAAAGACAGTCATGAGATAGTATTGTTTGCTGATGATACTTCACTTTTATTCAAAGTGAAACGACGACACCCAAATTATGACGATGTGAATAATGCGATCTCAAAGATTGTTCACTGGTTTAGTGTAAATAACTTGCTATTAAACGAGGGAAAAACCAAATGTGTAAGATTTGTATTGCCTAATGTTAAACAAGTAACAACTAGTGTACAAATTAAAGATAAGAATGTGAATCCTGTGGACACCACTGTGTTTCTAGGCATCACGTTAGATGCCAAGCTTCAGTGGGGCCCACATATAGCTAAATTGTCGAATAGACTTAGCTCTGCGGCTTATGCAGTAATGAAGATCCGTCAGTTAACTGACGTTGATACATCTAGATTAGTTTATTTCAGTTACTTTCATAGTGTAATGTCGTACGGCATTTTACTGTGGGGAAATGCTGCCGACATTCAAACTATCTTTGTGCTTCAGAAGAGGGCTATTCGAGCAATCTATAACTTAAAGGCTGGTGACTCTCTCAGAGAGAGATTTAAGAATATAAATATAATGACAGTTGCATCACAATACATTTATGAAAATTTGATTTATGTTCATAAAAATACTGAAATGTTTTCAAAAAACAGTGATATTCACAATGTAAACACTAGAAGAAAGAACAAATTAGCAGTACCTTATACTAGGCTCCATAAAATAAATAATTCTTTAAGGGTCTGTGTGTAAGATTTTACAACAAAGTACCAAATGATATTCAGAAATTAGATCTTAATAAATTTAAAATCAAAATCAAAGAAAAACTTTAAAAAAAGCTTATTATAAAGTGTCAGATTACACAGAAGACAAAACAGCTTGGATCTGAAATGCTCCAAACACTCCAACAGCTATTTCTAATTGTTTTTATTTAATTGATACTACATTGTATTGTAGTTTTGTATTGCATTATTTATTATTTTTTAAATTCATATTTTGTATTGACCTGGTAACGACATATTCTTTTTTTGTGTGTGTAAATGTCGTTGCTTTTGTGCGCTGTGGTTTCTTGCGCCCATTCTTTGCCACAGTTAAAAAATTATGTCCTGAATGGGTGGTAGGTTAAAAAAGATTTGGACGATTCAAAGTACTTATTCATTGAGTTAATTGAATAAATATATTTTGACTATTGACTATTGACTATTGCCGTGATCTCATTACGAATCAAATAATAGTTAAAGTAATTATCTTAAACTGGAACTGTCCACCACTGGGCAAGGATCTCCATTAAAAATCAAGTCATCGCTAGAATATTGATCAATTAATAGATCTAAAATGAAATAAAAATATTTTTATACAAAATAAGCTTTATCTCTTTCTAAGTATATCAAAATATCTTCTCTAGGGGCCTGCTCGTGCAACCAGAATCTATATACAAGGTGTCCCAAGATATATGGTCAAGCGGAAGCCTAGAAGTAGAGCAGCCCCAGAGGCCCCCAAATCACCCCCCTATATTGTGTCCCGCGATTTTCAATAGTCGAACTATGAATTTTTGAAAAACTGCTGTTTGAATACTTTTTCAGTTAATGTTACCTGAAAATATGGGGCACATGCCTCATATTATAGTTCCTTATAAAAAAAACCTTTCCTTAACTATTAGAGTCACAGTGGCCAAAAAGTATAAAATTAGAGATTTTCATATAGGTTCTTAGTTCGAAAACTATTGAAAATCGCGGAACATACATGTGGGTGATTTGGGTGTCCCTAGGGCTGCTTTACCTCTGGGCTTCCGCTTGACCATATATTTTGGGACGTTTTGTGTCATCATCATCATCATCACCAGCCTGAAGACGTCCACTGCTGAACATAGGCCTCCCCCTTTGACCTCCATCCTGACCGACAACTCGCCACTCGCATCCACCGGTTGCCTGCGACTCTCACGATGTCGTCGGTCCACCTAGTGGGAGGCCTACCAACACTGCGTCTTCCAGTGCGTGGTCTCCACTCGAGAACCTTTCTTCCCCAACGGTTGTCGGTTCGTCGAGCGATGTGGCCTGCCCATTGCCACTTCAGCTTGCAAATCTTACGAGCTATGTCGGCAACTCCGGTTCTTTGGCGAATATCCTCGTTTCGGATTCTATCGCGCAAAGAAACTCCGAGCATAGCTCTCTCCATTGCTCGCTGTGTGACTCTGAGCTTTTCTAAAAGGCCAACAGTTAAGGACCACGTTTCGGTGCCATATGTCATCACCGGCAACACACATTGGTTAAAGACCTTTGTCTTTAGGCACTGCGGAATCTTCGATGCAAAGATATCTCGTAATTTCCCGAACGCTGCCCATCCGAGTTGGATTCTCCGGGCGACCTCTTTGTCGAGGTTGGACCTACCTAACTGGACAATCTGTCCTAAGTAGGTGTAGTGGTCGACAACTTCGATAGTATCGCTCCCAACAATTACCGGTACGGGTTCAACATGGACATTCGACATGATCTTCGTCTTGTCCATGTTCATTTTAAGACCCACCTGTTGGGATACGATATTGAGGTCGCTGAGCATGGTGTTGAGGTTCTCCAGCGACTCCGCCATTATGACTATATCATCGGCAAAACGAAGGTGAGTGATGTATTCGCCATTAATGTTGATGCCGAATCCGTTCCAATTCAAGAGCTTGAAAACGTCCTCCAACGCATTTGTGAACAGTTTCGGAGATATGACGTCTCCCTGTCTCACACCTTTCTGCAATTGGATTGGTTTCGTACTCTCGTCTTGTAATCGGATCGACATAGTAGCGTTTCTATACAAACATTTCAACACTTCGATATACCTATAGTCGATATGGCAACGCTGGAGGGACTGCATCACAGCCCAGGTTTCGATAGAATCGAAGGCTTTCTCGTAGTCCACAAACGCTAAACATAAGGGCCGATTATACTCCTCAGTCTTCTGTATAATCTGGCGGAGCGTATGTATGTGGTCTATGGTACTAAAGCCTTTTCGGAAACCGGCTTGTTCGGGAGGCTGGAAGTCGTCAAACCTGCGTTCGAGACGGTTCGTAATGACTCTCGAAAACAGCTTGTACACATGGCTCAGGAGTGAGATGGGTCTATAATTCTTCAATAAGGTGTTATCGCCTTTCTTGAAGAAGAGCACCACCGCACTCCTGTGCCATGCTTCTGGCGTAGTACCTTCGAGCATGACGGAATTAAACAACTTCTGGAGGACTACGAGTATCGGTTTTCCACCCGCTCGCAGAAGTTCAGTGGTAATTCCGTCATCACCCGGCGCCTTGTTGTTTTTAAGCTGTTTAAGAGCCATACTAATCCCATACAGGCTGATGTCAGGGATATCTTCGGTATAGTGTCGGGTTAACTTAGCTCTGGTGTCCTGAGCTGTACCAACAGCGGGCTCTTGTGTTGAGGTGTACAACTGTCCATAAAACCTCTCGAGCTCTCTCAGAATCTCCGGCTTCGACGAAATGACACTGCCGTCCTCGATCTTCAGCTTAGTCATTTGGCTCTGACCAATAGACGAATTCTTTGCGAACACTTTGGCGCCTTGGTTCCGCGCAATTGCGTCCCTAATGCATTTAGCACTATAGGAGCGCAGGTCGTGTCGCACAGATTTCGAGATTCGTCTATTGAGTTTGCCATATTCCGACATATCAGCTGAAGATTGCAGTATCATTTCTTTCCGGTCTTCCATTAACTTAATGGTTCCGTCTGAGAGCTTTTGAGGCTTTTTCCGGCGTGGGGTCTTAAAGAACTTAGACCCCACAGCTTGGACAGTTTCCACAAGCCCGCTGCTGATCTCGTCCACAGTTTCGCACTCGGCTAGGCACTGGAAGCGATTTTGGAGTTCGAGTTGAAAGTGTTCCGGGCTCTGGATCTGGGCAGGGCCAGGACGGAGTGTGGACTTCACCAGACGTGACCTCTCGAGCTTGATGTTGATATTCAGTGTGCCTCTAACAATCCGGTGATCGCTACCGGTTTTCACCCTACTGATCACGGAGACATCACTGAATATACGCTTCTTGGTCGTCATGATGAAGTCGATCTCATTTCTGGTTGAGCCATCGGGGCTTATCCACGTCCACTTCCTGGTTGGTCGCTTCCGGAAGAAAGAGTTCATCAAAAAGAGTTCCTCCTTCTCCATAAAGTCGACCAACCGTTGGCCCCTTTGGTTCCGCTGTCCATATCCATATTGCCCCACTCTCAACTCATCGCCGTTCCTTGTGCCTACCTTTGCATTGAAGTCCCCCATAACAACGGTGAAGTACGTTTCGGAGGAATGTATGGCTTCAGATATCTCCTCATACAGAGCCTCTACTTCTTCGTCAGGGTGTGTCGAGGTTGGTGCATATACCTGTATGACCTTCAGCGAATACCGATCGGTGATTCTGAGTATAAGGTACGCAACTCTACCTGACACACTATCGACCTTGATAACGTTGTTAACAAGGGACTTGTGGACGAGAAACCCAACACCACCCTGGGATTTTCGTTCTCCTTCCCGGAAGAAGAGCATGTTGCCAGAATCAAGGACTACCATATCCTGCCCCTCTCTTCGGATTTCTGATAGTCCCATGATGTCCCACCGCAATCTGCTCAATTCTTCCTCCAGCTCTACAATCTTTGCATCGGTCCTCAACGTGCGGATGTTGTGTGTTGCCAGGGCCAAGGTTCGTTGGTGGGTGTGTGGGTACCCGAGCAACTGCCGGTGATTCTTCGCACCCCCTGCTCCTCCGTTACCTGACCAGCTACCCGTTGGGCCAGGGATAAAGGAGCTGCCGGGGACTGGGGGCCGTGGGCAAATATTGTCTGTCATGGGGGGGGGGGGGTTTGCCATAATCCCCACGCTTGGCAGGCGGCTTGGGGATCGCAGCGGGTCACCGTTTAGCTAGAGGACGCTGCGGCCCGTCCTCCGGTGGCTGGTCGTAGTTTTAGGACATACCCGGGTCCACGTTTTGTGTATAACGTACCAATACATAGTTGGCAACCAAATAGCACATAATACGTATACAGACATTGATTCAGGACTAATATCCCCAAAAGGTTAGGGGAAAGAGTAGGAAATAAGGACCGCAGAAGCAGTTCTCTACCATAGTCCACGTTTCACTAAATTGCAACTGCACATGTGCTCAGCGTGACAGGTGGTGAGCCCATCGCTGCTTTATGCTGTTGGATGCATGTGCAGTCTTTAGTCCGTTAATCGCCTTTTACTACACCCAAGGGAAGAGAGGAGTTGGTAGTATTCTATTAACAAATAGCGCCCCAACTAGTATACTGCAACGTATTAAAAAAAAAAAAACTTTTTACACCAAACTGACAAATACGAACACAACAATAACTATTAGCCAAATACTTGCAGCCGTTCTCAAGTGATGCGCGTACTAACATTCCAGGCAATTGATTTTTATTAATATAGATGAGCCGTCACCACACAACTCCGTTATATAAAATACAAACACCTCGTTAAACGTTAATTGTGAATACTTATGTACTGCACTGCAATTAATAAATAATCAATTATTGTAATTGTTCCAACTCACAATCAACAATTAATCAATTGTTAACAATTTCATTAATGATAATTCAACATAAGCGAATATGAAATGAAGTTGATGGCGCAGCGGCTTGCTTGTTCCGGTGTGATCGTGCAAACTAAGCAGCTTCTTCAAAGTTGGGTTAGCGGACGGGTGAGCATATTTAAGCACCAAAGAGCTCGGAGTCGCTAAGGTTCAGGTTTATCTATGCACAGGCCGGGTATGTGATCACTGACCCGTATTTGGCAAGCGTGGCCATTAACCCAACACCCTTATTATCCCCGAAGGGTTAGTCAGAGACTAGGCAATGAGGACCGCAAAAGCAATCCTCTGCACTAGTCCACTTTTCACCAAAAAGCGACTGCACAATATATGCTCAGCGTGGCAGGTGGTGAGCTGATAGGGGTGCAAATTTGGGCACGCGTGGTGGTGCACCCTGGGGTAAGGCCTCTCGGCCCACGTTCAGCGTGGGACAAGGGGCTTTATGCTAATCCCTGGCGCCCCTTCTGGGCGTCAAATAAAGTAGGCAGTGCCCCTTCTGGGCCTGCAACCCCTTCAAAGCGCGTCCCTTCTGGACCGCACAGCGGATCACTTGGCCCTGCGGGGGGGATCTCCACGTGCGTGCACATTTTGGGCCGCACGCTCGCCGCTCAATCTGAGCGGCTTTGAGTGGAGTCTGACGGCGCCCCTTCTGGGCGTCGTTACACGGGGGGAACGGGGTAGTCCGGCGCCCCTTCTGGGCGTCGTTTCAATGGGGGGGGGCGTCTTTGTCGGACGGGTCGGTGGGCGGCAATAAAGCCCACCCACCTAGCGGCTATCGGGGGAGGGGGGGGATGGGGGGAATTCGGCGCGCACGCCAGCGCCAAGGCCAGCTCTGGTCCCTTCAGGCCGCAACGACCCGCCCGGGCGTACGGGTAGCGGCGGTTGGGACCAACTGGCGGTGGACAGGAACAAATCCTTAAAACCCGGGAGGCCACCCGTTATACCAACGTCACCACAGACGCTAAAAGGGGGGATGGTAAACCCGTATTTCCAATATCGTGATGGCCATGGACTCAAAGGAAGTAACGTTGCGCTACGATCAGGCTAGCGCCCTGCGCGTGGGGGTACCCGGGCCCTCGCGTGATAAGTCTGTTACCGATGGCCCTGCAGGAGCGAGTGACCAGGCTCCTGCAGTGGCGGATGCAACTGGTGTTGGCTCGCGTGTGCGGTCGAGGACCGCGAAAATTAGAAAGGCCGGGGACGCGTCCGGTGAAGCGCTCGCGAGAGCTAATGGCTCGAGCGGCGTGGAACCGGCGGTGCCCGGTTCAAGGGCCGGCAGGAGGAAGAGGAAGCACAAGGTGGATCGTGTTGACGATGGGTCCGTGACGGACGGTGATGCCGGGGACGTGTTCTGGGAAGCGTCCGCGTGGGCTGATGGCCTGCGCGGCGTGGAGCAGACGGTGTCCGGTGAAAGTGACGACGGTCATACGACGTGTTCGGAGGAAATGGCGTGGGAGGAGTTCGAGGGGGCGGTCGCGGGGTGCGATTTTTACGGCTATTCAGCGGAGATCGCCTCGATCGCTCGTGCTGCTGCTCTTGAAAGCGGCCTGTCGGGTAAGGAAGAGGTTGCCAAGGATTGCAACCCCTTCGTAGCAATGGAGGCGGAGGAGGCGAGCCGGAAGCGGCAGCGCGAGAGGGCTAACTGTGACTCGTCGGAGGCGGAGGTGTCGCTGGCTGCGCCTCCTAAATTTTCGACCGCAAAGCGTGGCGGGTGTTCTGTCGCCGGTTTCCACGATACTGGGGTGTCGAAGGCGCGGCGGCACTTGCAGCGCCTGAATGCGGAGGCGGAGGTCGAGGAGGCGCAGGCAAAGGTCGACAGGTTTCGGGAGACTGTCAATCTGTCCCGCCCCCTGTGACGAGGTCGCAGTCTAAGCAGACCACGCCGCGGGTCTCACCGAGGGCTTCCGAGCCGGTGGCTGCTGAGGTGGTGGAGGCTCCTCACGCGGAGGACTACCACGCGCAGGTGACCGTCGCTCTTGACGGAATCGCTAACGTGGTCCGCAAGAGCGGCAATTTGAAGGGGACCTGCATAAAGGACGTGTATGAGTGCATCAAGCAGGTCTCCAGAGCGGTGGATTCCATGGCGGCGACGACGCTCGACGAGGAAACGAGGCGCCTCCAAGCTGATAATGTCAGGCTCAACAGCAGGGTGGAGCTCCTCGAGGGCAAATCGCAGCCATCCGGCGCTCTTTTGCCGATCGGACGCTCCCGCGCAGCCCCCGGACGAGGTCCCCAATCCTGGACACTCCGGCGCCACCGCAGGGAAGGGAGGTCGCCGGTCTGGAGGCCTTCCAGGCGCGCATCATCTCCGCGCTCAGCGGCATGCTGAACGCCCGGATATAGGGGTTGGAGAGCAGGTTGCTCCCTGCCGAGCCCCTGCGCCCGCCACTAGCAGCGGACAAGAGGAGGGAGGAGGCCCCGCCGGCCCTGCCGGCCCCGACGCCCGCGAAAAAGCCGGGAAAGAAGGCCCCGCCGCCTTCAAAGAAGCCGCCCAACAAGGCGCAAAGAGGGCCAACCCCACGGCGAACCCCTGGGAGGTGGACACCTGGGCGAACCCCAAGCCGGGACCCAGCAGCGCCCCGGACCCCCTGGCAGAGACACTCTGGACGGAGGTGGTAAGACGTGACCGGAGGAAGGCCCCGCCCGCTCCCCCACCTGCGAAGACGGCCAAGGCAGTGGCCCGGCTGGCAAAGAAGAAGAGGCCCTCTCTCTTTCTCCCGAGGACGGCGGCGGTCACGCTGACGCTGCTCTCCGAGGCCGCGGACCAGGGCATGACCTACGCCCAGGTCATTGCGAGGGCCAAGGCGGCGATCAATCTGTCCGAGCTGGGCATAGAAGGGGGTGTGCGCATCAGGGACGCCGCGACCGGTGCCAGGATGTTTGAGGTGTCGGGGGCCGAAAACGGCGAGAAGGCCGATGCGCTCGCGGCAAAATTGCGGGTGGAACTGCAGGGGGTTGCCAAGGTGGCACGACCCTGCAAGATGGCGAGCCTAAGGGTGGTCGGTCTGGACGATTCCGTCCAGCCGACGGAGGTGGCGGCGGCTCTGGCCACGGCGAGGGGCTGCTCGGTGGACGACGTTCGCACGGGGGCGGTGGCGTTCAGACCAGGTGGGAGCGGCTCCTGCCTTACCAAGGTCCCGGTGGTGGCGGCCAAGAAAATCCTGGGGGCGGGGAAGCTGCTCGTGGGATGGAGCGCGGCGAGGGTGGTGGCCCTCGATCCGGTGCCAATGCGCTGCTTTAAGTGCGTGTGCATCGGATACATGAGGCAGCGCTGCCCGCTGGAGGTGGACCGCACGGAGTCCTGCTATAGGTGCGGGGCCAGCGGGCACAAGGCGGCGGAATGCGCGGCCAAGGAGCCGCGGTGCGCGGTATGCGCGACGGCGAGGCGGCCGCATTGGCATTACATGGGGGGCAGGAACTGCAACCCCCTACCATCAAGCCCAAAGCAGACCCTCCGGGGAGAGCCCGGTAGGCAGAGGGCGCCCCCCCTGCTGGGGGCATGGAAGTAGAGGAGGGAGAGGTTGCGCGAGGACATCCTGGCGGTTCCTCTCCAGCGCAGGCGGAGGGAGGGTCGAAGGCGGCGACATAACGCCGCCCTCTTCCCCCCCCTATGGGAGGGCCGCGGCCTAGTGTAGAGGAGCACTAGGCTGCATTGCACAAGCCCTCCACCCGCTTGGGAGCAGTCTGCACCTGCCTAGACTGCTCTCCCTGGCGCAGGGGACCCAGGCCTGACTGGGTCCGTAGCGGGCGGCGTTTCTCGGGACATGTTAATATGGTACCGAGGCGCCGCGTCGCGCTCCGGACGGTAGGTGTCGGTTCTTTTACCAGGTCGGGAACGTGTGTCCTTACTCACCCGTTTCCCTTAGGAGGCGGGTGGGGACACATGGGTTCCAGTCCTGGACAGTGCATGGGGTGTCTCACGTTCCTCTCGAGGCCTCGTGCCAGTGCTGAGAAGCATTTTCTCCGACTAAAACAAAGAAAAAAGGTGGTGAGCTCATCGCCGTTGGTAGTATGTGCAGTTTTTAGTCCGTTAATCGCCTTTTACGACACCCAAGGGCAGAGAAGGGTGGTAGTATTCTTTCACCGCTACGCAACACGTTTTATTTAACTAGCTATATTTAACTTTTCTTTTAACACAGTCTTCCATGCACCTGGTGGTATGTTTCTGATATAGGATAAGTTTTACAGTGTAAATCTGTGTACAAATAAGCTTTATACGTAATACCTATTTAAAATTTAAAAGCCCGTTCGCTTGGTTTCAAATCCATCAACGAAATGCAGAAACGAGATTACTTCACCAATTATAATCCGTATCGCAGCTCGAAATAAAGTTAAGGAATTAACTTATTTATAAATTCCGGCTCAAGGATTTCCGACAGATGGATCAGCGGAATACTTACCTTGAAGTTAGCACGGCTTACCGATCATAACGCCTTCGGAGTCATAGTGCATGAGTATGCCGAAAACAACATTGAAATGCGAAATAATTTTTTATTGCATGATACTTACAATATGTCGCGTTGCGGTGAAAGAATTCTACCACCTCTTGCCCTTCCTCGGGTATCGTAAAAGGCGACTAACGGACTAAAGACTGCACATACCCAACAACATAGAACGGGCTCACCACCTGACATGCTGAGCATATGAGCAGTAGCTATTTGGTGAAAAGTGGACTATGATAGATGACTGCTTTTGCTGTCCTCATTGCCCAGTCTCTGACTAACCCTTCGGGGATAATAGTCGTGATTTTATGTATGTGTGTATGTGATAGTGGGCAAAGAAGCTTACGACTCCCATGATGAGAAGCGACCGGCAATGAGGCTACCGCGGAGGCGTTGCTGTCTTGAAGCTTTCATTACTTTAGTTCTAAACCTTCCATGAACTGTAATTTAACTAGATCTAGAACGCTTAAAACCAGACAATGCTAGGCAGAAATATGTAGGTATTCGGAAGGTCGCCAAAAATAGTACATTGTTACCCTAGGGGTGAAAGTAGCTTATTTACTCCCGAGATGGGGTTTATAATAGCCAATAGTTCGAGGGAGTAAATAAGTCTTTCACCAGAGGTAAACACTGTGCTTTTCGACGAATATAAGGAAAGTAAAAACAAAAACATGAATGTCTTTAGTCCGTTAGTCGCCTTTTACGACACCGAAGGGAAGAAGAGGTGTTGGTAGTGTTATTTTGATGAGCCCATCACCGCTTTATGCTGTGGATGCATGTGCAGTCTTTAGTGCGTTAGTCGCCTTTTACGACACTGAAGGGAAGAGAGGGGTTGGTAGTGTTATTTTGATGAGCCCATCGCCGCTCTATGCTGTTGGATGTATGTGCAGCCTTTAGTCCGTTAGTCGCCATTTACAACACCCAAGGGAAGATCGGGGTTGGTAGTGTTATTTTCATGAGCCCATCACCGCTTTATGCTGTTGGATGTATATGCAGTCTTTAGTCCGTTAGTCGCCTTTTACGAAACCGAAGAGACGAGAAGGGTTGATAGTATTATTTTGATAAGCCCTTCACCGCTTTAGCTGTTGGATGCATGTGCAGTCTTTAGTGCGTTAGTCGCCTTTTACGACACTGAAGGGAAGAGAGGGGTTTGTAGTATTGTTTTGATGAGTCCATCGCCGCTCTATACTGTTGGATGAATGTGCAGCCTTTAGTCCGTTAGTCGCCATTTACAACACCCAAGGGCAGATAGGGGTTGGTAGTATTATTTTGATGAGCCCATCGCCGCTCTATGCTGTAGGATGTATGTGCAGTCTTTGATCCGTTAGTCGCCTTTTACGACACTCAAGGGAAGAGATGTGATGTTATGTTAGTATTATTTTATTAATAATATGTCACAATTACACATGTCAGAAAAACGATTCTCCCTAGGGAGGAAAAGTACACTTTCCTCCCTCCTCAGGCAACTTCAGACCTACTTTCCGTGTATGAGAAATGAAAAATTACATTAAGTCTTCGTGTAGTTAAACCTCCTATCTTCAGTAGGTAATTAAATTACTGTCTGTGTAGTATGATTTTGGGACGCTCTGCGTAGTATTTCATCATCACTAGCATATAAACGAACCACTGCTGGGCACAGGCCCCACATGGACAGCACATGGAGAGATTGGGCCATACCCCACCACGCTGGCCCAATGCTGGTTGGTAGATTAGGTTGTAGTCTTTAATCATTACAGTTGCAAACAAAATTCATGTTTCTAATTTTGTATTTTAAAACCGTGTAACCGTGTTGTTTAGCGGTGAAAGAATACTACCACCCCCTCTCTTCCCTAGGGTGTCGTAAAAGGCGACTAACGGCACATACATCCTACAGCATAGAGCGGCGATGGGCTCACCACCTGTCACGCTGACCACATGTGCAGTCGCTATTTGGTGAAAAGTAGACTATGGTAGATGACTGCTTTTGCTGTTCTCATTGCCCAGTCTCTGACTAACCCTTCGGGGATAATAGTCGTGATTACATGTATGTATGAAAGTAATTAAATAATTAAGGTCTACGCCATCCATTTCAAATCTTTATTTTGGTCTATCTCTGCACCGTCTAAGTGACCTGCAATCATTAATTCCTCGATATTGGATAGTGCGAAACAATAATTATTCTGTATGCCACTCGGATTAATTTAAAATAATGTGACCGCAAATTCAATTGATGCATACCAAACCACAGAATTGAGTATGTAGGGCAAACCGAGCGCTCGCCGTCGGGCTGCAATCTGCTTGTGGGCAAACGCATCATCGAGCCCAGTCACTGGGCAGTGGGATGTCATGTAATTACTGTACATTTATGCATTTACTAACGGCTGAAATTAATAACCAATCTATGTGTTGTTTTGCCTGTTGGAGTTAGTTTATTATTTTTTAATTTAAAAAACAGGGAAACAAGCTGCCGCGTTTCCTAATAAATAAATATCTCTCTTCATAGCATAAATGAATACCATCTGCTACCCTATCAGCTAAAAAATATGAATATGGACATAGGCTTCATTTGGCATTTGAAGCCTATATTTTGTCCTTATATGGGCATATTATGGGCTTCAAATGTCAAATGAAGCCCATATCCATATCCATTTTTTTTAGCCGATAGACCTGCTGATGGTATGGTTTGCTTTTCCTAATAAATAAATAAATATAAAATCTCAACTGTCACACCAATCGTTAAGCCCCAAACTAAGCATAGCCCGAACTATGGTGATGGAATAACGGAAACAGTAGTGACTCGGTCACAAATGCTCGTGCTCACCACACAAACATTTGCCCCTACCGGGATTTGAAATAGCGGGATTCGAAGTAGCGTGCCCATTTTTAATAAATCTTACTGGATACAATTGTATTGCGCCCAAATTGTCTCGTTTATTCACCTTGTAGCGGATTCGTGAGGCTTCCTTTTATTTAGGAATCATTGAGTTTTAATTATAAATACTATCTTACCTTCCACGTCATCATCATGGAAAAATAGCTGAACGTATATCGCCGGCCCTTTCACAATATCTAGTCTTTTAACCGCCTCTGAAGTCTAGTAGCTAAGCCAATAGTATTAGACCCGAGTCACCGGGTTGGACTTCCAGGTCGGGCATAGTGTTTTTTCGCATTTTTCGTTGCATAACCCGGGTTTGCGATCACCAACATGCATTTAGCAAGCATGGTGATAAGGCCTTAAGATCTATCAAGTTTAGCGATGATTGATGATTGATGATTATGATGAGCTTGATTTCAGTGATGGAGGCCTTTGCCCTGCAGTTGGATAGTATACAGGTATTACTTTACTAATAGCTGATTTTTCCATCCTCGAATAAAACTTATCAGTCTGATAAAGTATTACACGATCAACCTAAAATGTCATCTTGTAAGAAAGAAAAGACATGATATGACAATATATTTTCAAAATGGTTGTGTAATTCATTAATAGACAAATAATTTTTATATGACAATTGAAAAATCAGGCCTTAGGGCTAATTTTTCATTCCCTAAACAAAACTTATCCATCTGATAAAGTATGACGCGATCAAAATAAAATGTCTCTTGTGAAAAAAGAAAAAAAGTGATTTGACAAAACATTTTAAGATGGTTGTGTAATACTCGCTCTCAAACAACTTTTATCTGACAATTGAAAAATCGGTCCTTATTAGTTATTAGAAAAACAAAAGAGCGGATAAGGTCGTCGCTAGTGCCGTACAGTAAAGCATCATACGTACGTATCACCGTCGCAAACTGTGATTGCGTTTTAATAATGTAGGCGCCCCGAACGACGCCCTCCATATTATGTTACGTACAGCTCGAGCTATTTGCTGCGCTGCTGCGATCTCATTATGGTGGCAACTAGATTGTTTCTGAATACGACAGAAGCTATAATAGGCTTTTATAGATGAGTGAAATGTGGTATAAGTCGCATTAACGCATTCGAAGATGTGTTTGATGGCACAGCGCGCAGCGTTCTGTATAATGACATTTAGTTAATTTATTTGACGACCTCCGTAGTCGAGAGGTTAGCACGCCGGGGCTGGTGTCACGCCATCTCTGAGGTCCCGGGTTCAATTGCCGGTCGGGTCTATTTAGAAAAAAACTATTTTTCTAATATTGAATTCGGGTTTGGGTGTTTTTTCTATGGTTATGTATATTTATCCGTTATCTTACCATATTAACGTAATTGCTTATACGTTAATAAAGCTTTCCTGAGACTGGTTGATTTTTTTCTAGTAAACAATTTATCCTATATCTATATAAGCATTGTGAATGCAAAATTACAACAATAAAGATAATTTAAACTATGTTGAACAAAGCTAATGGTAGTGGTGAAGATCATGGTAGCCGTCTTCGAACGAGTGTTTATTCGACGCTATCCACTAAGCACTTCCAAAAAAGACCCCCACTCAAACTAGAGTCACGTGTCAATTTGATAGTATTAAAGAAATTGTAAAATATAAGTAAAGAAATGTAATAGAATTAAGAAATGTATATATACAACAAAGAAAATAGAGAAAAAACAGAGAAAAGAAAAATGCCAAAAAATATATCAATAATAATAAAAGAAAAAAATATTATATTAATAATAATAAAGGAAAAGAATATTATATTAATAATAATAAAGGAAAAGAATATTATATTAATAAAAATAAAGGAAAAGAATTGAAAGATAGAAATGTAGAGCTCAAGCTCATTCAATGTAGAGCTCTTATAGCTCAAGCTTATTCAATCCCATAGAAAAAAAAAGAAAATGAAAAACAAAAACTTACCAAAAACGGGAGGAACCAGCATAAAAAAAAACTCGATTGTATTATCAACAATCGTTTGTCGCCGTAGCCGCGAACGCCGACAAGTTTCCGCAAGTTTTCCCATCAAACCAGTACTGGCGGCGAACTTGGGCGAACTAGCAACTTGCCAAAATTAGTCCCTCTACAACATCTACCCACTAAATCCGATAGCCGCACATTGTTTGACTAGTAACATATTGTTGCCCTCAATATTGGCTTGCGGAGATTGATCGCACTTTTTCATAGTTTCATGGTCGACTCGTCAACCGTCCTTATTCTGGAACAGTTTGTGGGGAGATCGATTATGTGGCGTCTGGTGTAGCCAGTGCATGCTAGCTTGGATGTCCCAGGTTCGATTTCCAAATTCGCAATTACTTTTTTTAAAATTATGAAATGAAATTATTTTTATATGCGTATGAATAGGGTACATGGGGAGATGTTGTTAAATTTTTACGCTCATCCCATTCAGACAACCACGGTTGCATGCAAAAAGTAGGGACATTAAAATTAAAAATTAATACAATGAAATTAAAATGGAATAAAATACAATAAAATTAAAAACGACATAAATGGAAATAACCTAAAACAAATAAATTAAAAAAATAAAAACACAATTAACCAAAATAAAAAAATATATAATAAAGCTGTATGGTGCAGCTCCTCTGCTTAATTCTTATTTTTTTTATGGTCCAGGCTCGTCACCTGATGGAATGTATCACCGCCGCCCATGGAAGTGGAGAGGCAGATGCGTTGCAGTTGAGCAGGAGAATTTTTGAGAAAGGAGGAGGAACTGTGAGAGGAGATGGGTCTTCGGGTCTTTCACTCATCGGACGAAACACAACAGCATCGATTGTACAATGGCGGACTCCGTCGCTTTACCAGTCTAAAGGTTGCTTTACACACATCAGTGAAGTCACAGTTCCGGCACAGTGAAAAATATTCTTTCATCCATTCTCTATGAATTTTGTCAAAACGAATACGTCCGTGATTTGCCTGTGGCGGCACTGACACTGAGAGCATTATCACTGACAAGTGAAGATGCGTTCATAGAGAATGTATGAAAAACACTGCGCCGTTACTGTGGCTTCACTGATATGTGTGAAGCAACCTTTAAGGTCAAAATCCCTTGCACACCGCGTCGTCTATTTGGTACGGGCACGTACTCGGGCGATCGGTGCGCTTCATACGAATATCGCTGCAAAGTAGTAAAGCGACGGTGACCCCGACCGTACGTTACGTTGGTACTCTATCTATGGCATCTCTATATAGAGTAACTCAATAAGTGAGTGCAAACTCTTGTTTTATTCACGCAGTGCAGAATGCAGCAAATACGAGCATTTTAAAAAAGTGAAAGCCGCAATTCTCGCTATTTCAAGTAAAATTTATGGTCTTCTTAAATGCACAATTTCACGTAAAATATGATCTTCGTAGTGCATACTAACAATTTTACGTCGAAACCGATGCAACCAGACACTTTGAGTATTTATATGCATCAGCTACACTCATAAATTCTTGGAGCACATTTTTCCGCATCGCTTCACCGTCATGTATGTCGCCGTGGCCTCCAACCGATATCGCTTCTATTCGTATGCAGTAAAGGAATGCAGGTATCGCGTGTATGCTTTCAAATTTTACTGTCACCTATAGACTTAAAGCTGGTAGAAGGGAAATGTTCATTTTACATATTATAACTATATGAGAGAAATAGGATAAAATGTATCCACCGATTACAAGTCACCCAAAGGGCTATGGAGAGAGCTATGTTGGGTATTTCCCTCCGCGATCAAATTCGCAATACAGAAATCCGCAGTAGAACACAACTCACCGACATAGCTAACATTATAGCCCAAAGGAAGTGGAAGTGGACTGGCCACATATGCCAAAGGTCTGACGGATGATGGGGGTTGAGGTGCTGGAATGGAGGCCACGGAACGGGCACAGAAACGTAGGAAGACAGCCCAGGAGATGGACCGATGACCTAACCCAAATAGCGGGGAAGGACTGGATGCGAAAAGCCCGGGATCCCACCGTTTGGAAAAGCATGGAAGAGGCTTTTACTCAGCATTGGGTAGAAAAGGGCTGAAGAAGAAGAAGAAGAAGAAGAGGATAAAATGTTTACTAGAAAATAATAACCAGTCTCAGGAAAGCTCGAATGGGAATCGAACCCATGATTGTAAATGCAAAAAATTTCAATAATAAAGATATATAAAAGAAATTACGTCCTTAAATACTGGCAATAGTATTTATTTAGACTGTGAGGGTAGACTTTACAGTGACCTTATATCTACCGCTGACTTGCAGCGTATCGCAAACTAGGTACCAGAAAAAAATCAACGAGTCTTCTGGGGTCTCGGTAGCTTAGCGGTTACAGCATTGGGCCGGCAATCCAAAGGTCATGGGTTCGAATCCCATCCGAGCTTTCCTGAGACGGGTTGTTTTTTTCTAGTCAACATTTTATCCTAAATCTAAGCATTGTGACTGCAAAAATTTCAATAATAAAGATATATGAGAGAAAATACAGCAAAAATAGTGTTTCAGGATTATAGAAGAGATACGTGGTGTCTGCTTGCTCTTCCGAGAAATGTAAAATTTTGCATTGGTGTAAAAATATAGCAACGGATCTGATGATGCGAATGCTTCTACCAGGAATTAATTAATCTCTGGCTTGTCTGAACTGTCGGAACAACAATGCTAGCATTGTTGTTATGGCGACAGACTTAGATAAGATGGTGGTAGCTAGCCAGGCGGGCTTAACAAGCCCTACCACCAACCTAACCAACTAAACAAAAATGTACTCCCCGCTGGAAATCTAACCCGAGACCACTGGGTCTTAGACCGGTGGCTATAGCCACTAGAGCATAGCATATCTATACTAATATTATAAAGCTAAAGAGTTTGTTTGCTTGAACGCGCTAATCTCAGGAACTACTGGTCCGATTTGAAAAATTATTTCAGTGTTAGATAGCCCCTTTATTGAGGAAGGCTATAAGCTATAATTTTTTAGGTACGGGTACGGGTAGTAACCTGTGCGAAGCCGGGGCGGGTCGCTAGTTTTTAATATACTTGTGGGAATGAATGGTATGAATCCGAACGCATGAAAGGTGAATTTTGAAATGTGATGTGTATCCGAACGAGTGAATGAGTGAAAAGATGTGCGATGGAGACGGGAGACGAATGGCGACTTTTGTGCGGGACACGAATAGTGTTAGCGTGTGCTTTAGGGACATTTTTAATTCTCCCGGTTTTGTGTATATTATATCTTAAATAAACCGATTACGAAGACTCCCGAGTTTGATTCCCGAACCCTACATAATTTAGTTTTTGAAGCCGGTTAAAAATATAGGTTATCGCATAAGCCCATGCTATGTTCGCGTGCGGAGTGCATAATCACGGTTATTATGCATTGCATGCATTTGACGTGACGACATGAGAAAGGTTCGTTCACTATTGTCTATTTGGATCGTTATACTAAAAGTACCTATGTTTATGTCACAGGTTTAGGCAGTAATTTCTACATAATAAAGTGCGGTAGGTAGAGGAAGCTAAAAAAATATATACATATTTAGGCCCTTTATACTTGCATTAAAATTATTTAATGAAATCTCGGTTTTACTTTTAGATTTAGCCTAAAACTTGACCTAACTTAAGTGTAATTAAAGTTATATTTTAAGTGAAGAGACACACTAAATATGTCATGTAAATATATCGTTGGAAGGGCATACGACAAAAAAGGATACACACACACACACATTAGCGGCTTGAGGGAGACGCCACACTGTGAATGTGGTCATTTGAACCAAACCCTATCACATGTAATAAATGAATGCCCCCTTCATCTTTTCCCAGGTGGTATAACCGAGCTCCACGCTATGACGGATGCGGCAGAAACTTGGCTGAGGAGTCTCAAAGTAACCATATGATCCACGCAGGTTCAATTTTGCCATACGCATAATAATAATAATAATTAGCGACTTCATGTTGACTCTTTTTTTTTGGGAATAAGCTCCACAAACAGACTGTACCGCTGTAGCGTAAAAAAGCTTATGCAAAAATATTTTAAAATGCACCGCAGTAATAAATAGTTCTCTTGCAAAACCATTTTCATTTTTCCAAACCTCTCGATGTTTCATGCCTAGCCAGATATTACGCGAAAATAAAAAATAAAGTCGACGGATAAGCTTGTGAATAACTTCAGACAGAGTTGCACATGAGTCTCCTATTTGAAATCGAATGCCGTTTGGTCGAAAGTTATTTTGTTTTTTACAAAAATAGACCTAAGGGTTACAAAGGACAATTTCCTTGTATCTCCTATGGCTTCGGATTGCAAGATCGGAACGTAGGAACGTGCCCACAAAGCGGCCTGTCTTACATATAGGTATATTTTTCATAAGTCTATTATATTATTGTTAACTGTGATGAACATTTAAGATTTCGATGCACCGATATAACAAACTGTCGAAAGTGCGATTCGCCGATCTCGTAGAAAATCAAGTAAACGTGTAGCAAATAGTTTTCGACCAATCGGCATTCAATTTCACATAGGAGACCTGTCGCCTCATACAAAGGTGGGATGCATTTTTATCATCAAACGTGGAAATCATATTTTGCCACGCCACGCTCTGGAGTACCGCCAAATCGTCGTAAATATCCTCGAATCGTAACATGTCGCGACATGTCGTCGGCGGCGGTGTTGAAATATTGTTGGCAGGATCGGAGCGTACGTGCCCTCAAGGCTCTAATATGCGGCGTGTTTGTCACGCAAAACTTTGGCGAGTATGCGGACGACGTGGCTAGTTTAAAAACCGTTTGTCGTGTCAACTGTTTCTGTTTGTTTGTCAGTTGTTTTATGTACTTAGTTTATGATGACAGGGAAGAGAGGATAAGCGCAAGTATTAATAGGAGTAGTTTTTTTTTATAAAAGAAGAAAATTAGCAGGCGGGTCACCTGATGAAGAGTAATCAATGCCGCCCATGGTCACCCGCAAAACCAGAGGAATCGCAGACGCGTTGCCGGTCTTTAAGGAAGGAATAGGAATTGTGAGGAGGGGGGGAGGGGTGGGGAAAGGGAAGAAGAAGTTGTTTCTAAACATAGACAAGATGGCTGCTATTTTAGTATGTAAACAAATTTTAAGCAATAATCTACAATAATTTAATTTCAAGAAGTTCGTAGGAAGCGTAAAAAAATTCAAAACAACACACCTATATTTCATCACAAAACTAAAGGTCTCATAAGAACTAGGTGCACTGCACACATTTGTCCTTACACTCTGTTCGTGTACAAACATTGTTAAAGTAAATGAGGAGTGACATTTCAAAAGGACTTATTTCCACCTTAGCAGATTTTTCAATAAATGCAAAAAACCTTCATGTGATTTATTGCGTTACATACATATATTCTTTATACATATATTATATATATGCTTAAAAGAGAATCGTATTTAGCTGATTATGACACTAGGAAATTAATTTTAAAATGTATTTATAATAGGAAAACATTACTCAATAATTTGGAAATAAGTCACTTTGTTCAGAACTACAGGAAAATAAGCCTCTTTCTTAGGTACCCTGTCACAACCCGTCAAAATCTATCAGTAAGATTTTAAAAAAATAGCAACTTTTTTTCGGTTCTATGGTCTTGGCTTCTAGGCCTTTTCGGCCAATTGAGTTGCCAGATATTTATTATAAAACGACAATTACATTATAAAACAAACAAAACGATATATTTCTGCTTAAAAAAATGTGTGAAATGGAAATAAATCTGTTTGCTAGAGAAAATTGTCTAGACTCGAAGTATGTATTGGAAATAAGTCGGTTTGTAAAAACGTTTTTTATGTCCTAAATAATGTGAGCAAATGACGTGGAAATAAGCTTAATTGTTTTGTATACGTGAATTGAAAGTCAAATTTAGAGAGGAATTAAACGATTCTGCAATAAACAATTTAGTATAGAGGTGCAAACGAAAGCTAAAAATGGATTCCTATCATTAGTTAATTTTTTTCCAAAAGTGGAAATAAGTCCTTTTGAAATGTCACTCCTCAAATGTCAAACTAGTTAAGTAAATTATAACTTATATGTGGGAGATTAAGAAAAGAGAGTAATGCTTTTGATCAACTTATATTCATAAAAACCAGATTAATTGGCAGACAGTAATAAAATACACACATTTAGTATTAATTATAATTACAGTAATATCAATTTATTAAAATAATAAGCCATTTGGAATTTTACATGATGAAAATTAGTACTTACTACTATTTCTTGTAACTTACACAGTTATGTACTAAAATACATAATTTAGTTACACTATCATAGCATACCTCAATACTATGTCGACAATCAGAGCTCCGTCATGCTCCGCAGTTGAATACAGAATGCCCGGAAGGCGCTAGCGCATGACCTTTTTATACTGAAGCACAAACAAGTCGCTAATGACGCATGGCGTGGGGAGCGTGGCAATGGGCAAGCACGTGTTTTCTTATTCGTATTAATTACTGCGGTGAATTTTCTTTCTTCAAACATTTGTTTTTAATGCTAACATTAATAGTAATCTACATTTAAATGCCAATCTCCCACATATATACCGTTTAAATTTTGTTTTTAATAAAATGCACTTTTCCAGCAATCATTACAGGAACGAATGAATGGAATGAACTGAATGTGTACAACAAGAGTCGATGCTATACACTTAACCGACAATACAGTCATCTTCTAATATCTATGAAATTGTTAAAGGACTTCAGTGGTTCGATAACAGTTGGTCGAAAACTTTTATGTAACATTTGAAACTTGACTGACTTTTATTTAACTTGTAAATAACAATAATGTCGTTTAATATGGGCCTATTTCGCGTTGTATAAACGTCTACGACACGTTTATACGACCCACTTTGTAGAACCAAAAGGAAATGTTAAACGTTTTCTAACGATAAATTACTACTTGGGCCAGGAACAAGTAATATTCACTACAAATATGATTGAGGGAAAAAAATGAAAATAATTAATGCAGTATCACATTAACGCATGAGCACAACATATAGTTCTCAATGTTTGTTATTTAGAATTATTATTCCCCAGAGATACACTTTCCCCGTAGAGACACTTTTAATAAAACTACGCTTTTATTCCTGTAAGAGATTTTTTTTTATAGCCTACCAATTCGTCCTCTTAGATACACTTTTTGATACTGTTGTGTATAAAATCACTTTGTTTCGTGAATACTTTATTAAACAATGGACGAAGCCCAACATGATGCCTTACATTTGTTTTTATGGTAAGAGACGCCGCACCACAAACTCAATAGAAGGCTGGCAGGCACAACCGTCTTAATAAGAAAGTCTCGATTATTTGTTTAATTATGATTATTTTATTTTTTTTTTATCTAAAAAACTTTTCCATTTAGGTGTTCAAGCCGAAAGTGTATCTCTGGGGAATAAAAGCGTAGTTTTATTAAAAGTGTATCTACGGGGAAAGTGTATCTCAGGAGAATAATTCGTTATTTATTGTCACAAAAACCCGATTTAAACAAAATATACAACTATTTTATTTCAATTATTTTATTTCCTTATGAACTAATCAGTATACAAGTTAATAAATCTTTCTCTTTGTTATTCGTCGCAACGGAATCGCACCCAAACAAATCATTGTACGGACGGCGAATTGGTAGACTAAAAAGACACATTGGCAATTCTGTTAGAAATTGTATATTTGGATTTCTCGCCGTGCGGTATAGCTGGTCACTGAAATAGTACTACCAACCCCTCCCTTCTCTTGGATGACGTAAAAGGCGACTAACGGGATAAAGACTGCACATTACATCTAGGGTGGCCACCCGTACAATAAAATAGAGTATTGTCCTCGTTTTAATGTAGGCGTACTTTATAATCTACGACACCAATAAAGTACGCTAAAATACACTATTTACGTAAAAAACAAGAAAATTGTAAAATGTCGCAAAGAAATACAAAAAATACGTTTTTGAGGACAAATAAATATTAATTTATAAGCTATGTACTTTATTTTTGTTGTAACAAAATGAAAAAATACTTTATTTGTCCTAAAGAAAGGTGGCAACCCTAATTACATCCAACAGCATAGAGCGGCGATGGGCACACTACCGACCATGTGTGCAGTTGTAATATGCTGAAACGTGGACTATGGTAGAGGACTGCTTTTGCGGTCCTCATTGCCTAGTCTCGGACTAACCCTTTGGGGATAATAGTCTCGAATCTATGTATGTATAAATGAATTTCTCGCTAATAATTAGCAATTTTTCAAATTGAAACGATATTGTGAATCGAATATCGATTTGGCCACACGACAATAGAAAAAAAACAGCCTATAATTTATTCTGACGAAAAAGGAATCTGACGAATGTGTCCTAGATCAAAAATAAGGTGGATTGTTGAAAAGTGGCCTTCTTAGCTGCTTAGCTTATCTGCACACGACTCCAGTGGGAAATAACAAAATCTAAGAGCTATTGGGTTTCTTAACTGTTTGTTTATTCAAACTACAACGTAACCCGGGAATAATTCAAGGAGTCTGCCATTTTTAACAGTCGTCTCGTCTCGCCAGAAAGGTGAAATTTTGCAAGCGCTCTTAGATATCTGTTGGTTCTTAAATTAGATTATACTCGTACTATATGAGAATTACGGTCCTTTTAATCTATTCTATGTGCGTTGAGTTTATTTGACTTGACTTGAACTTTAACAAGAACGTCTTCAATCTGGTCTTCGTACGTTCGCAATAGCCCTTCAGTCATCAGAGTAGGTAAGTTTTTGTACTGGAACACAACGAACCATACATTTTGTGTCTCGATGATTTCGTTAATAATTAATCTAAGTAGTAAGCTGTTGCCACTCGGTCACACCATCTCGCGTTTAAGAAGATATGCTATACTAATTCTAAGTATATCCCGTTTAAATATTTTAGTCTAAAGTTCAACATTGCATAATTATTCGCAGACAAACCCAACTACAGTCAGAGTCTAGCTCAGTAACCAGTTAACTCGGTAGTCTGGTTGCAGGTTGGCATTACGCCTCCGCTAATGGAAACCGACAGACCGCCTAAGTCTTATAAATCTCCGCAATACATCGGAACTGCGCTGCTCTGACTGGGGCGCGTGCACGAACAGGGACGGATTTAAGGGGGCTTTGACGATCTTTAATTTGCGAGACAGAGAGTATACACTTAATTTACATAATCACGACCATTATCCTCTAAGGGTTAGTCAGAGGCTAAGCAAACAGTTCGCTGCCATAGTCCACGTTTCACCAAATAACAACTGCACATGTGCTCAGCGTGACGGGTGGTGAGCCCATCGCCGCTCTATGCTGTTGGGTTTATTTGCAGTCTTTAGTCCGTTAGTCACCTTTTACGACACCCAAGGGAAGAGTGACACGGTGAAGAGTGACGCCACACGGTTAATTTATATTATATTAATTATTATTTACTGGTAAAGACTTAGCCTTCATATCACCTGAAAAAAGTGATTATAAGACTAAAGTTGGAAGCACAATCGGAATCCCGTAATCCTCAACTACCGAGTAACTGGCAATCTTTTCTATAACTGTTGTTACACAACAATGCTACAAACATCGATGTTATGACGACATAATTTAGATAAGATGGTGGTAGCAAGCCAGACGGACTTAACAAGCCCTACCACCATCTAAACCAAGTACAAACACATGGCTCAAAAACCTCAGTGGTTGAGGATTCCGGGTCAATCGCGCTTCCACCTTCGGCCTTAACGTCACTTGTAGTAGAATAATAAAAAAAACGTACCACCCCTGAAAATTGAATCCGGAAGCGTTTCTTAAATTAGTGCACTACAAGCACACTTTTAATTTTAAATCTATCTTATCCAACCAAGGGTTGTCTGGAAGAAATCACTTCTAGTGAATAAACCGACCTTTGAACGTCTACTTATACGTATTTTTATAAATGGTTTTTTGTTGTGGTGTTCAATAAAATATATTTTTGTACCACTTGCTCAAAAAAGTGACATCCTATGCCACAAAAAGCGAACATAACAATAGTCATTTTTAATCTGTTAAAAACAGGAAAAGAAAATTGTACTGAATTTCATTCATCCTCTAGGGGGAGAATGTGATTTAAATTTGGAATACTTACCGAAATTTATACTGAACTACATCTGTGTTTACACCGTTGAGTTTGTATATAAAGCATTATACATCTTTTTGAAAAAGGAATACGCATTTATTATGCAGTTATGTTTATTAAATAAAATTACAAAAACCGACGAGGCCGCATGAGCTTGATGCCTTTGCTTTTCCGACAAAAAAATTTTAGTCTAGGAATTTATTAAGACATTTTTTTTTCACATATTATTATTGTATTAATTTTTTCGCAAATGGTACGAAAAGTAGAGTATTTTCCTCGGTGATAAAGCTGTCTAAGTCTTGGGTGAACTTAAATTACTCGCTACACTCAGGACTCGTCTTAAGTCGCTCGGGAGTAAACCTCGAGTCCTTCGTTACGCTCGCGATTTAAATCGTCACCCGCGACAGAAGACACTGCTGTATCCCCTTGGTTAATAATCTACTATTATATTTGTCTTTCTCGTTCAATCATAATTGTTTAAAGTGCGGCTGTTCCTCAGTGCATCCCTGCGTTAATGTCCCAGTCGATGCGCGATGCATAATACACCGCTCTGGTTGTCCCGCTCCTAGGATTTGCTCTAACGGAGATTCAGTGGGGGAAAGATTTTTCAAATTTTAGCTTCCGAGCAAATTGCGGTTGATGCGCCTGACATGACTTCGGGAAAATGGTTGATGTCAACATCATTAATTTTTTCTATGGTATTCTATAGTACATTACATTACACTAATATTATAAAGACGAAAGTTTGTGAGTGTGTATGTTTGTTACTCTTTCACGTAAAAACTACTAAATGGATTTGGTTGAAATGTGGCATACAGATAGTTTATAACCTGGATTAACAAATAGAATACTTTTTATCCCAAAATTCCCACGGGAACGGGAACCACGCGGGTGAAACCGCGAGCGGCCGCTAGTGATGAATAAATACCAGATTAGTCTATACTGCTTGTCGTCTTGCTACATAAGGGAGAAGACACAGATAACGCTGGATTTCTATTATATATATTGTTGACTCTTGTGCACGGTTATGTAAAGTTTTTGAGTAAATTAAAACAAAAGTAAAACATTATCTCTTATTTTGTAACCTTGTGTATGTTGAGTACGAAATACCAATAAAGTATAATCCATAATTAATTAACTGTCGGAACACCAGTATTATGTTGTTGCGGCGATAAATAAATATAAATATGGAGTTAACTGTCTTCCACCTACTAAACCAAGTACAATTATGTATATTTAATATGTAATGTTCGTGTTCTATATATTAGTGCAAATAAAATGTGCAAACTTGTTTGCATTGAAAACCATTGATTTTGTTACAGCACGAACCCTTCATGCTTCGTTGTTTAATCTTTACTCTTTACAATCACAAGAGAACATTTTAAGTCTTATCGCTAAAAGCGATCTCTTCCAGACAAGCGTTGGTTAATGAAGATTTAGGAAGTGCGCAAGCTCTAATGAATACATTAATTTGATAAACAAAATTTACAATAAGTATATTTACCTAAATAATTTTACACCACATGAGTGCACATAAAATACATAATTGTATGTAAAAAACAACACTACAACAACACGTATACCCACTACCTTAAAATTGCAAAAAAGATGATTGTACAAATCGTTGTATTACATCAAAAATAGTGAAATGCAAATTACACGAACAAAAGTTCAAAGATAAAAACGCGAATGCAAGAAGCACGTTCTAGCATAAAAAAACGTTGGTCTCGCTACGAACCGTAGCTGCGGCGTAGCTGCTACGACGTAGCTGCAGTGCTGCAGTGTAGCGCCTACGTGCCGACCGAGACGCGGCAACCATGCCAAGTCTTTGTGGCCGCAGGCTTTTATGAGCTATGATCGTTTCTGTTTTTTATAAAACCTTTTAATTTGATTTTAATATGATATTCTTACTTATATGACTATTATTACCGAAGGGTTAGTCAAAGACTTGCCAATGAGGACCGCAAAAGCAGTCAGTAGCCATAGTCCAATGTTTACTAAATAGCGACTGCACATGACGCTCATGATGACAGGTTGTGAGCCCATCGCCGCTCTATGCTGTTGGATGCATGTGCAGTCATTAGTCTAGTCTTTAGTCTTTATATGATATAAAGTGAGATATTCAAAATATATTTACTACTGACTGGATTGCGACCACCCTGAAACGTATTTCGCAACATTATTTATAAATTGCTGCATTCCTCATTATCAGCCTGTAAACGTGTAAGTGTGGGCGGCGGTAGCTCTATCTGACTAGGACGCACAAGTACGCGATCGCTAAGCTGCTACCAACCGGCACTATTTAACTGTATCAGAAGGTCCAGTAATAAAACTCTGTAGATATATATATTGCACTGTACTGTATAGATACACAAGTTACAAGTTATATGTTTCTATATACTATATGTTAACAGGTTAGCTAAGATGTTTGCAAGAGGGCTCTTTATGCAAGGTTGCATTTCGTTACATTGTGTCCCTACAAACGTCCCACTGCTGGTCACAGGCTAATGGTTAACATGGGGCATTCCTGTCTAAAGAGTACTTAGTTCCAGTGAAATTACCATGGCACATAGGCATGAGTTTTTGTGACCTTCTTTGTGACCTTCTTTGTGAATGACGTTCTTTTATATTTAGTTTTAAATTTAAAATTCAAATATTTACTTGCATTCTCTGTCTAGCCTCTGTTTTCATAGCTCTACTCTTTGATGTAAATTCAGTTCAGATTCATCCGCAGAGCTGGAATCAGCTCCTTCTATTTATTGTTATCCTACCAAGTTATTGTTACCTATTTGTGAATATTACGTTATTTTAACTAGGCAGCTCCAGGCATACGTCCTGTTGATATTAATAATAACCTAAACCTACTTTATTATACCTCGTTCCAGTGTATGGTTTATTCTCTTAAATTGTGCTTCATAAAATAATAACCTGTATACCTAAAATAAATAATAACCTGTTACTATACTTCTGATCTCTTCGTGCTCTTTTATCTTCATCTTCTCTCCTCATCGTGTCACTCTCCGTGCCTCCGCTACGTGACACTGGCGCCCAACGTGGGGCGTGGTGTGGGAAGCTTCAAGGTCAGCAACGCACGTCAATGCGGGCTTCGGTAGCTGCTTTTCATGAGGCCGACCGTATGTTCGTTTGCCTTTTCAGATGCCATAAAAATAATCAAACAAACTATAACAGATGATACAGATTTGATTTATAATATGTACCTAATAATATAATAGTTCAATCTGTAAACATCGATTTAAAACTTTAAACTCGTATGTATGGAAATTCGCAATATCAAGTTAACAGGAATTTCGTTTAGAGTGAAAACAAATTGTATGTCGAAATGTTTCTGATTCAGTTACAAAACTTTACAAACATTGCACGAATCTCAAACATACCTTTCCAGGGTTACTGACAGATGAGGCATTCCATTTCAACAATTGAAGGTATGGATTTCCAACATTTGAAAATAATACAGGTTTCTTGTTTAGTTGGACTGGTGAGATTAACCTGTTAGCCTCTAATGGCCTCTAGAGCCTAACCAGGGCCTCAATCACACTAAGCACCAACGATATTACCAAAACTAAATCTTTACCGTTTAGCCGACGTAGTAGTACGTCTAACGACTGCGTTTCAGTTATGGTTTGGTTGAGATTATTTAGCGTAATAGCCCTCCAGTTCTAAGAGCGGCGAGAGATTGGTGTTACATAGAGCAGTTGTGCGGAAGCTAGTACGCTGAAGGTAGTACGCGATATCTAGTATGCGAAAGCTAGTAAGCGGAAAAAAGTACGGGAAGCTAGCACGCGGAAGCTAGTATGCGCAGTAACTAGTACTGTTAAATAGCATTGTATATTTGCATGTCAAATTATTGTAATAATTGGTAATTTATACATTAATGTATTGAATCAATCATTAAATCAAGTTCATAGACCTTCATCGATGTTATCTATCAAAAAACGTGATTCCTTTCGATCACATTGTAGATATCTAATAAATCTAGTACATGTTAGTAACAATCGAATTGGTCCGTAGCCCATTCCGTGTATTGGATATGCGACGCTATTTGTTACAGCTCTCGTGTGCAGACGTTACGACCCCCAATATAGCATTGTCATCTGTAAACACAAGCCATGCTATGCGGTATCGAAACAGTGATCAGTTTATTGAGCTACCTATTAGTATTCTATTTGTGATCTATATTCTATGCCATACAACCGTCGTGAGTAAAATTATTATAAAATGGAATATTGTAACGCAATATAGCAATATACCAATAGGTATATTGCTATATTGCGTTTTATGGGATCACTTTTTTCGTCCCGCAATAGGGATGAACAGAAACGTAGAGAGGAAGCCTTTCTCCAGCAATAGGATTCAACATAGACTAATAAAAAAAATCTACACACACATACATACATTATAATCACGACTATTATCCCCAAAGGGTTAGTCAGGGATTAGGCAATGAGGACCGCAAAAGCACTCCTCTACCATGTTCCACTTTTCAGCAAATAGCGACTGCACATGTGCTCAGCGTGACAGGTGGTGAGCCCATCACCGCTTTATGCTATTGGATGTATGTGCAGTCTTTAGTCCGTTAGTCGCCTTTTACGATACCCAAGGGAAGAGAGGGGTGGTAGTGTTCTTTCACCGCCACGCGACACGGTTAAAACGCTAAAAAAACTAATTTAGATTAATTTTTTATATTCAGCCACAACACTAACAGGGCATTAAAACGCTAAAAAAACTAATTTAGATTAATTTTTTATATTCAGCCACAACACTAACAGGGCATTAAAACGCTAAAAAAACTAATTTAGATTAATTTTTTATATTCAGCCACAACACTAACAGGGCATTAAAACGCTAAAAAAACTAATTTAGATTAATTTTTTATATTCAGCCACAACACTAACAGGGCATTAAAACGCTAAAAAAACTAATTTAGATTAATTTTTTATATTCAGCCACAACACTAACAGGGCATTAAAACGCTAAAAAAACTAATTTAGATTAATTTTTTATATTCAGCCACAACACTAACAGGGCATTAAAACGCTAAAAAAACTAATTTAGATTAATTTTTTATATTCAGCCACAACACTAACAGGGCATTAAAACGCTAAAAAAACTAATTTAGATTAATTTTTTATATTCAGCCACAACACTAACAGGGCATTAAAACGCTAAAAAAACTAATTTAGATTAATTTTTTATATTCAGCCACAACACTAACAGGGCATTAAAACGCTAAAAAAACTAATTTAGATTAATTTTTTATATTCAGCCACAACACTAGCAGGGCATTAAAACATATTTTTTTGTGTTTAGTTACCATATTTTTCATATTTGTTTATTTATTCAATTAAGTAATATTTCTACCTCATGTTACACACGTATGCATGTGTTAACTTCCTTACAACAAACAAGCAATATTTTTAAGAAGTATATTTCTTACGTCAAATCTTGTATTTTTTTATTGTTAAATAAGTATATTATAAATATACTACCTCCATTAAAATAACATATAAATATTAAGACTTTTAAACTAGATTTTAAAAAAATCTATACTTGACTTCCAGAAAACTAACTGATCGGTATCATCAGTTGTGTTGTGTTTGTTTTACTATAGCGTGTGCGTTGAATAGTTTTGTTGCGTGTATCAATCAATGTTATGTGTGTATATCCAACCATTACCTATGTGTTTATTGATATTTTTTTAAAGTTTCTATGTTTATTTGCTTTTTAGTTTTGCGGCATAGAAGCTATCAAAACGATGTAACCACGGAAGACCAGTGTAAGGTGTCTGAGACATCCGACACATGCTGAGTAGGATACCTTTTTAGTGACAAATATTTATTTGATTAATGTAATTATTAACGTAGGACTTAATGTATTTTTTTATCACTAAATAAAAGTATTTTAAATTATTTTTTTATATTTTTTTCTGAGGTTTAAGCGAACACTACACATTGAAATGAAACACTTTTTTACGGATTAACTCGCGTTTAATTTACTATTTACATAGTTTTTATATTATCCTGACGTTTCGAACCCTTTACAGGGTCCGTGGTCACAGGGAGACTGAGGTGTTAGTCATCTCATTGTTAGAAGTTATTTGCCTACCGTCAAAAAGGGTTCGAAACGTCAGGATAATATAAAAACTATGTAAATAGTAAATTAAACGCGAGTTATTTTTTTATTTTAAAAGAGCTGAGTATTTAAATACGTAGTTTTTAAATTAAATATCCAGTGTGCTAACTAATTTAGCTTTACATGCCGTTCAACGTTGCTACAAAGCAAGAAAGAACGCTAAGTTTATTAACAATGCACAGCCGCTCTCCAGTTTACTTTCCTTTCTTTGTATGGTTACACCACGAGCTAACTGAGTTAAGCTGTGTAAGCTAGCCTTTTGTCCGTCTACTTTTTTAATTGTTTAAAGAGTATGAATGTGTACAATAAAGAATAGTTTCTTATGGTAACTAAAGACAGTGAAACATTGAAAATGTTGAGGAGAGTCCATTTATTCGATAACTAGTGTTGTAGTTGTATATTCTTATTTTGGATTTGGGCATCAACTCGTCAGACCAACATTTTGTTTTAACCAGTCATACCACCAGAAGCAGTATTATTTGTTTCAACCCGTCACAAGTTGATTTATTTCTATTAGGACACATAGTAATTTTGTAGCTACTGACCAGTTAGAACTGTTTGACGGAATGACGAATAGGAACAGATTTGCAGTGTGACCAATAGCTACAAAATTACAATATGTCTTAATAGAAATAAATCAACTTGTGACGGGTTGAAACAAATAATACTGCTTTTGGCGGTGTGACCGGTTTGAAAAAAATTTTGGTTCGTCGAGTTGATGCCCAAATCTTATTTTGGATCTCCTAAAAACATTCCTGTACATATACCTACTATCTAACTATAACTAACTAAAGTTACTTACTCACTTACCACTTACTATCAAGTGAGATAAAGGCCAAAAGTTTCCTCTCGTGTAGTAGAAACAATACCTAGACGAAAATTGGATCTATTTATCGATTAGCATATCCCGCGCTTTTGTTGGTTTTTGTGAAAATGGTATTAATACAATCAAAATAATTATAATGATAATCATAAAGAATTGACTTTATTTTTATTATAACATACAACATGGAAAACATGAACTCTTGTAATCCGATGCCGAATACTCACAACCCCATGGTCATCCCTTTTAAAGCGATGCAAAGTGCTTGTTACACGACACCAAGCACTTACTGCGCAGCTAAGCACTCGCACACATGTGCGTGAAAGACGAGTGTGGTGAGACTGCTCCCGAATTGTCTGCGAGCATGCGTTAAGTGGAATTTTAAGAATATTATCGTCCGTTAAGAGTCAAAATATTTTTATTCAATAAACTTCTAAATTAAGGACATTCAATCGTCCATAGCATTTTTTTTCACAACCTATTTTCCACAACCCATTCAGGACGTCATTCTTAGCTGTGGAGAAGATTGGGCGCAAGAAACTGCACAGCTTTAAACAGAAGAAACGACATTATTATTACTTTATTATTCTTTCTTTATTATTATCACCCAAGGTTGTATGGAAGAGATTGATTGTTAGCAATAAGGTCTGTTTTGTACTTTGTCTCTGCAAAATGTTTTTCTGTGTATATGTTCTTGTGTGCAATTAAAGTATATTTTATTGTTATTATTTTTTATTATCATTATTCAAGACCACAAAATTTAAAATTTGACGTTATAAATTATGCCCAGCAGTGGACTGCGATGGCCTGATGATGATGGTGATGATGACATGTTAAATATACTTGTAAAAAAGGGTTCTACGCTGTAAATGAGTATAAACATCCCACTGTAAGGCACAGGCTTTCCCGGAGCACGGAGGAGCTCGAGAGGGTTTTCATTTGGTCACCCATCCAGAAACCCGGCATCGCGAAAAATGCTTAACCGGCAAGATTGCAAACCGAACGCGCTAGCCGCTGCGCCACCGAGCTTAAAATGTAATCAGCTTAGGTCAGTATAAGGCGCAGGTTTAGGTTTATTGCTAGGCGTGTAGGCTTAAGCCCCACCGTCCGAGAGCAGGTCTATTGAAAAGGTCTATTAAGATATGAAGTACTGTGGCCGATGCATTGAACACCGCGGCGGGCTCTTTAAAGAACCAGGAATATGGGGCCTGTAGATGACACGGCTTTACTTGCTTTTGAATTGTTGTATTATTGAATGAGACATATTATAACCTGTCGCGTAACTAGATGCTTATAATTTTTAGTCAACATTGCTTCAATAAATCTTAGAAGTTTTCACCTCTGAAATCCGAAAAAATATGTATTTTTAAATATTTGAACATTCGGTTAAGATGAAACTGCGTTTATAGATTGATGATTTTATATATTTTTGCGTTTTATTAACGCATAAGTAAAATTTTTAAACACTAAAAAAAGACGACAACCTCAGCCGGGAATCAAACCACGTACCACACAAATATATAAAAACATTAACCTATAAACGCAGCTCAAATTTTTGGAAAAAAAATTTATGTATTATAATTACCTGACAACTTCATAGAACTGTGTGGCGGCTGCCCATTTATAGAAAACTACCAACCCATCTCCTCCTTCGGGGGTCGTTAAGACTGCGCGGACATCCAACAGCATGAGAGAGGAGTAGGAACTGTGAGGGGGGGGGGGGGGGAGGGGGGAGAGATGGTCCTCCGGTACTGTCACCCACCGGACGAAACACAACGGCGACGAGTGCTATTGTTTCACGCCGATATTCCGTGAGACGGTGGAGGGTTGTTGTTGTTTATCGCTGTAATTATATCACAATGATAAACAAACGGTAATGCTCTTTTTAGGGATTGTATGATCCAGAGGGGTCAATGGCTGAACCTCCCTGCCCATACACTACCTATCACTAACTTAACTACAATTAAGATAAAAGAACTTACATCTAAGGTTCCATTGAGGCATGCCGATCCTTCGGCCGTGTGGTATGGTGACTCGCCGCTCAGCCGGCTGCCGCTGTGGTAGACTGCGCCCCTGGCTGCAGTCTCCTGGTGGCATCACCACCAGCTGATGAGGCCCTAAATACTCTTGGCTACCCTATCAGTGCTGATAACCCCGACAAATAAGTGATGCACCACACCGCGTCCGTCACGCCACGCCACGTGTTGAACTTCAACCAAATAACTAGCTTTTAGCTAGCCCGCCCTGGTTCCAAATTAAACTAATGTTTTATACACTGCTAAACTTAATTACTACTTAATACGGGCCACCGAATCAAACTATGTGCCTTTCACATAACCAAATTACAAATTCAACCTCTTCATGTGGCCGCACAATAACCCAAAGTGTGATTAAAGTGTCAAAAGTCACACAAGTGTCACACTGACAGCCGATCTGTCACAGATATTTAAAAATACAGAACTAATGAATTTTATTGGATTTCCCTTTAATATGGATTTACATACTGATGAATTGAACTGGATCTACACTACTCAAGAAAAATGCTAACTCATGACTAGGCAGCATGGTCTCACACCTTAGCCTGTTCCGCCAGGAACTAATTTAAAAAAATGTAAAAAATACAGTGGTAGTTTTATTCGAAACGGATTAAAGTGACTCGCGTCCGTAGGTTTACCCTTGAATCACCAACTATCACGCTGTAAACGTGTGTGTGTTTTTTTTGGTAAAACGTTAACTATGGCTGAGGACTAATTTTGCGGCCTTCATTGCCTAGTCTGTGACTAACCCATTGCGGAATAGTCGTAAATCGACGTGTTTATGTAAATGTATGAAAAAGAATGATGTGACATTAATTAACTTTTCAATGTTTATTTATACATAGACATTTATTTTATTTACTACATAAGCACACATAAATACATTTGCAGAAAGCGATAAAATTTAGAATTACAACATAACAAGAAAAAAATAAAAAATAAGAAAATAAACGAACAGGATTACATTGACATGGAAAACAACATACTTAACATACATTTGACAGTAAATATAAATTTAAAAATAAACAAAAAGCAAAAAACAATAGAACAACATCTATCGAAGTAGGTATGTGTGCTACAGCAGCAAATGGGTCTCGACTCAGCATAAGCCTACTGCGTTAGCAGTAGACGCTGTTATTCTGTCAAAACCGCACATCCAGCCTCAAGGCCTCGTGAGAACATGATATTACCAATATTACAGTAAAAGTTGTGCAATGATAAATATATAATTATGTTGTAAAATAAAATAAAATAAAATAGGCAATTCAATATGGAAATAAAATTAATAATAATATTTAAAGATTACTTATTAACGTATGACGTCGACATAAGTCAATTGCATCATTCATCTTTCTATTCTACAAGCGTTTATGCCAGTTAGTATTAGTCTAAGGCCTCAGAACGGAATCGTTCGTCATCAATATATCTTCTGTTCTGTGGTATCCCCTGACTGACTAAAGTTGTCCTTAATAGGTGGTACTTTGATATATTCCATTATCGTAATTCTCGATCGTGACTAAAAGGCAGTTGACTCTACAAAGTGGCTAAAGTGGCTGGATGTCGTGTAATCAGCTTAGTCGTGGCGTCGCTGAGCTTAAGGCGGATTAGACTCACACCATTCATTGGACCGATCGGCTTGGCGTAACGGCTAATGCATATAATTGTATATCTATCTATACTAACATTATAAAAAGGAAAGATTTGATTGTTTGTTTGTTTGGATTGAATAGGCTCCGAAACTTCTGGACCGATTTGAAAAATTCTTTCACCATTGGGAAGCTACACTATCTCCGGGTGACATAGGCTATATTATAATATTTTCGAAAATTCGTCACGGGGTACGGGGTCCACGCGGACGCAGTCGGCGGGCCGCTAGGTGGTAATAAGACTATTTGCTGTACCTACATTTTGTTTCCTATTTCTTTTAGGAGCTTTGTTGAGGCTTCCACGATTAGTGGTAAAGTATGTTAGTGTTCGCGATATGCGGAGCCCTAATAATAAACTATAATGCTGAGGTCTTACCTTGCGTTGCAACAGCGTGCTTCCCCTTGAAATCTTCTTTCTTTACAATGATGTTTCCGATAGAACACAACACCGATAAATATATATAATAAGCTTACAACTACCGAATATACCGAATTAATCTATTTTATATCACCGAAATCCGAGAACCCAAGCAAGCGGTCAGTCACCCACCGATTTGGCAAGAGAAGTGCATCTGTTAGCTAACAATCCTTGTCTATTTATCGTTTTAATGCGAGCCGAAAGGATTCAGCTTATACAGCCGGTACGAAACAATGTCTTAATGCTGTCCCACAGCTGGGCAAGAGTTTTCATCATTAAACTCCACTCTTTGCTACAAATCATGGGTGTTGGCCTATTCACCACGCTTACATACATTCTGTCAAAAAAGCTTCGGGAATGGATAATTTGTTTCCTGTAGAAACAAACAACTGGGCCAAAAACTGGATATTGGCGAATTCTAAAGGGAAACGCCACTGCATAAAAAGAAGAAGAAGATTTGTTTCCAAATTATAATAATAATAATAATAGTCGCCAATAAGCCTGATATCGTTGTGGTCGACCGATCTCAGCGCCGGGCAATATTGGTTGATATCACCGTACCTCATGATGAGAACCTCGTGAAAGCCGAGAAGGCCAAGCTCAGTAAGTACCTTGACTTGGCTCACGAGGTTACCGCCATGTGGGATGTGGATTCAACCATTATTGTACCGATAGTCGTTTTGGCAAACGGTCTTTTAGCTAAGAGCCTCGATCAACACCTAGAGAGGCTCTCGCTAAAAAGGTTGGGTCAAGGGTCAGGATACAGAAGGCAGTACTCCTTGACACGGCACGTATTGTCAGGAGGTTCCTCACTCTGCAGCCCTAATCACCGGTAGCTTAGGTCTATTCCCGCTGCCGATGGCTTTGTAGTTAAGTTTTTTATAATATTTTATATTGTAAATATGTTTTTTTTAATATAAAATATAGTAAAAAATTTTACTTAAGATAATAATTTAAATAAAGAGCATAATAATAAATAATCTTTATTCGTGTTTATTTTTTTAATAAATTTTTTTATAATTCATTTTTTGTTTTTTTTTTGGGTCTAGATTGGCACAACTGTTATCCATTTTAGCGCCGAGTTTGAGTCGCATCTGTTTTTCAGATTAAATACAGTGCTATTTTTAGTTAGTTTATATCTAGTGTGTATTTTCATAATGGATAAATACATCGAACAAAGAGTTTGTCTTAAATTTTGCGTCGCCATTGGAATATCGTGTTCGGAGTCACTGAAAATGTTACAGAAGGCTTACGGTGAATCGACTTTATCAGAAACACGTGCTTATGAGTGGTAAAAAGCGTTCAAAAGTGGTCCAGATGTGATGAAAGATTTGCTTTGCTCTGGAAGGCCTTCAACTGAAGTTAACATCGCAAAAGTGAAGGAAGGAAATGGTGACTGAAAATCCTCATTCAAGTTTGAGAGAGATAGCTGCAGAACTTTCTGTATCTCACGAGTCGATCCGCAAAAGCAAAAGCAGTCCTCTGCCATAGTCCTCGTTTCACCAAACAGCAACTGCACATGTGTTCAGCCTGACAGGTGGTGAGCCCATCGCCGCTCTATTCTGTTGGATGTATGTGCAGTCTTTAGTCCGTTAGTCGCTTTTTACTGGGGTTGGTAATTGGTTTGTTTGTGGTATTATTTCTGTGAGCCACTATTCAAAACGGCTCTTACAAATAGTATAAGTAAAAATAAAACTATAAACTACAGGCGCACCTATGTTTGGTGCAACTTGCTGGGAGTCTTTACGACTGATATCAATGACAGAGATCTGCAGTAAAAGTCAGCCATCCATAATGCTGTAAATATAAAAATGCCATATTTGCCGCAACATTTGTTTTCATGTAGGATTGACAGTGCCCACCTTAATTTTCATAAAATGGTAAAGCTTCAGCCATTACAAAAGTGACCGGTCGTGATACAAATAAAAATATATGAGCAGACTTTATGGGTGCGATTAAATGTGAAATATTTTTATTTTGATACAGGTACTCATATCGTCTACCACCGTGACACGTAGCGGTGAAAGAATACTACAACCAACTGTAAACATGGACGATCCACCAAAAAAACTTAGAAAGATTGACGCCCTTGAAATGTGGTGCTGCAGGCTCTTACTGAGGATAAAGTGGACCGATCACCCACAAGATGGACTGACAGCATTAAATCATCTACGAAGTGTTCCCTTACTGAATGTTCACGCAGTGCCGCAAATAGAGAGAGATGGAGAGGAGAAGTATCGCAAAAGCAACGAATATTCAAGACAACTAATGACCACGGCCACTTCGCCAGGAGTGCACGACTAAGAAGAAGAAGAGAAAGAGGAAGACGAAGAAGAAGAGCAGGAGTAAGAAGAAGAAGAAGAATGTATGTATACTTATATCGTTTGCCTCGGTGGTTGAGTGGCAAAGCAACATCATCAGCTTATGAACGTCTCACGCCTTCCTACATGGGGTTGGTGGGTTAAGCGCAAAGCGAATCGCTCGCGCTCAGCTCGAACTCCGGAGGTCGTGGGTTCAATTCCGTCATTCAAAGTGTAACAGATTTTTCGGGGATCACCGACCCGCATTTACCAAGTGATTGAAAAAACACGTCTTGTTTATTGCTGCGATTATAAAGTAAAATTAAATAAAAGAACCCATTGCCCAACAGTTTAACAGTATTTTATTTTATTACAAAGTTATGTAATGCATCGAGTGGCTCAAATAAAGGAACACTAAAAGATCATAAACTCATTAAACAAAAGACTACGTTAAAAAATTGCAACGGCAATGCAAAAAGAGAAATTCTTCAAAAGCGCAGCTTAACGAACCTCGTTCCCGATATTCGTTTATTATTTTATTGCATTTTTCTTTGCAGTAAAGCGCGCACGGTTGATTGCCTTCGAATGAATGCTCCTATGAAGCGTTCCGAATTGTTTTCGGTCGTATATATCCGACGTTAACGGAACATGAAATACCAACGATGGAGTTCCATTGATCGCTCAAAAGCGAGGTTTCACCGCAACAATGGTCACGTATGTAATAACCGCTTCGGGGATTTAAAAATACGAGCAAGTACCTAGGTACTTAATACATAGTTACTCAATACTGAAGATTTATTGCAACCATAATGTACATACATAATATAATCACGACTATTATCCCCTAAGGGTGAGTCAGAGACTAGGCAATGAGGACATCCCCTCTCCTTAATTCACTAAGTTTTATTTTGTACTGGCACCTCGAGACCAACCGTTAGGTTGTGCAAGAAGTGCCAGACGTCCTTGCGCCAGTAGAACACTCGCGCAGGAGACCATCTGCGTTAGGTCTTGACGCCAAATCAGTGCCCACCGAAGCGCGCTCTTCATTCGGTACTCATAAGACTAGTGACTCGGGAGAGTTTCCCCGTGAACACGTGTAGTTCACTGCCTATTGTCCAGATAGGTAACCGGAGCTGTCAAGCTCGCTCACTTCTCGTTGCACGAAGGGCACAACTCGCAGTTGCCACTGCTCGGGTCGTCGACTCTAAAGTCGACTCCCAAGTGTCCACCTTGGTCGCGGAGTAGTAAGCACACTCACTTCTCGGAACCCATCCAGGCGCCTAGCCAGTTCTCACGTCCTACGCGGCTGGCTACGGCATCTAGGGGGCCGCCTCTACTAGTTCTCCAGACTAGTACCGGAGATGTCAACATCAATGTCCAATGAGAACCACCGGACAAAGCTGCCAACTATAAGGGAAACTCAGCAAAAACAACCCTCTGCCATAGTCTACTGTTCACCAAATAGCGACTGACACATGTGCTCAACGTAACAGGTGGTGAGCCCATCGGTGCTCAATGCTTATGGATGTATATGCAGTCTTTAGTCCGTTAGTCGCCTTTTACGATATCAAAGGGAAGAGAGGGGGTGGTAGTATTCTCCACTTTTCACCAAATAGCGACTGACACATGTGCTCAACGTAACAGGTGGTGAGCCCATCGCCGCTCAATGCTTATGGATTTATGTGCAGTCTTTAGTCCGTTAGTCGCCTTTTACGACATCCAAGGGAAGAGAGGGGGTGGTAGTATTTCTTCATTGCTACACGACACGGTTAAATATAATAATGTACTAATAATGTCTGCGTGTAATTTATTTTTATGATCTCTGGTAGTCCAGTGGTTTGAGCACCATTTGGGGATATGAGAGCACTACACATTGGATGATTGGGTCATAAGCCACCATCATCATTTCCTCGCCCTTGTCCCTATTTGGGGTCGGCGCAGTATGTTTTCATCTTCCATTCGTCTCTATCAGCCGTCAGTTCTACGGTCACTCCTTTCTTCACCATATCATCTTTCACGCAGTCCATCCATCTTTTTCTCGGCCTACCTCTCCCCTTGTATCCATCCACAGTCATGTTTAACACTCGCTTTGTCAGATGGCATTCATCCCTCCTCATTACATGTCCATACCAAGATAGTCTCTTTCCTCTTAACTTCTCTGTCACTGGTGCTACTTTCATGCTCCCTCTGATATACTCATTTCTTATTTTGTCCATTCTTGAGTCATAAGCCATTACGCAGGCGCAATGCTGGTTGGTGGGTTTTAACGAATGACACAAACACCCAAACTGAACAACCAGGACCAAAGACTATGCGTGACTTTCGAATCACGGTGCGGTTAAAGAGAAGGATTACTTGAAAACTTTACCCACGAATACAACGATAACTAATAAAATACAAAAATCTTGGCAATTGTACGAGCTGTTACTTGCCCACACAAGAAATGTCAGTATAGTTACGACGTCACGGGAACAGTTACGAGAGTCTTGTCCAATAAAAAATACGTTGATACTAATTGAATGCCTTTAATGCACTGTTACATACGAGCTAATACATCATCCATAACCAAAGTAGTCCGGTTGTGCAACATAACGCGACAACGCAAATATGAATTAACAATAGTTATTATATTAAAGTAACAATGGCTTGTACATATTGCCAACAACAACAAAGGATATGCATAAAAACCAAAAATAGGAAATTTTGTCAAGTTTATAACATTGTAAGGACGTTGTTCAGTTACACTAAGGTTTTGGCAAATTATCAAACTTTAAATAAATAAATCGTTTATTTGCACAAAACATGGAATACAATGAAAACATTAAACAATAAAGGGTGCTCATATTTCGCTAATAAAATAGCATGCAAATCGTTTACAATGTTAATGATATTAATTACATTACATGGAATCAAGATTGCAATATAAATATATGTCTAGAATCAAAAGTTCAATAAATGGTATATCAGTAAAATCCAGTTAGTTGTCAATAAATTCCTAAACACTATGAAAATTTTTGTCCATAAGCCATTCAGTTAATCTTTTTTTAAATAAGAAGCTATTTAGCACTTTCAATTCATTTGGTATCTTGTTATATATTCTGACGAAAAACGCAAGACAATTTTTCGTGTTTTTACATGTTTTGGGAACATTTCTTAAGACAAGTTTATGTTTGTCTCTGCGCACTCTAGTACTCTGTGTATCATTGTATGCTTTAGCCTTAGCTTTTAGCTTTTATTGTCCTGTTCCTTGTTGGGGATGTAGCCCTGTCCACTTCGCGGAACATAGACATAGGGGTGTGTCGCGCACTCACACCACCTTCATTCACTGCCCTCACAACACTGTCACGACTCCGACCTAGTTCCAAGTCAGAGACTTGCGCTGGATGCTGCTGCTGCGTTCCGTTGACGCATCTTGCTGTCAACCATCTTCTTCCGATTCTGAATACTGCATAAGCCATAAGAAGCAAGACCGACCGGATTAAAATGGAAATGATAATCGTGTAATGAGTAGAGTCGGTCGAATCAATTTGTTGCAAATTTTGCGTTTTCAATTCTTCTATTTGCTGTTTTATTGACTCATACACCTGATCATGGTTTTCTACCTCGTTTTTTTGTGGAGTATGAAAAGATGAAAAATTGATGATATCATTCAAAGCGGACATCGGCTGGATTGTGGGGATATGATGTTGTAAAAATAGTTGATTGCTATAATCATGATGGACTTGTATAGTAAATGTGTCACCTTTTATGAGACAACCTTGACCTATGGTAATGAGGCCATTGCCCTGCAATTTTTTTGTATCCAGTCCAGCTGGGCATAAAACGCGAACTCTGCACTCCCGGCAGCATGAGTACAACCACGCGCCGGGCGATTGTAATTTGACACAGTTATCGAAACATTGTCTAAGCTCTGCCCGACAAAAGGTGTCATTGCTATTATTATATACAGTCATTGCACATATTGACTTAACAAAGTGAGTATTAAGTATGGGAATACTTTCGTAGCATATAAAGCTATTTTTATATCTTTGGCACGTTTGTATGTCACTTTCTGTCATTGGTATAATCATATCTTTTTTCATGTTTACTGCGATGTAGGGAGTGATGAGAATATTATACATCGTTTTGTCATTATTTTTTGATGGTAAAGAAATTGTTTTGCTAAGTTCAAACTGACTTTGACTTAGTAGCGGAATTCTAATTTCTATAATTAAATAAGCTTTTGTCACTTTGGCGCGGATTCGTAGCAATTGATATAACTCTCTTACATTATTAGCCGGTACTACTAATTTGCCTTGTAGTCGTCCAGATATGAGATTGAGTTGATTTTGTAATTCAGTAGGCGAAATTAGGTGTATGTCAAGTCGCCCATGATGAATGTTTGTAATGGTGTCAATTAACGTTCCTTGAACTCTTCTTAAATTTGACAAAATAACATCGACGGAGAGCGCCGTTTTTAACGCAGAGGGAGCTTGCATTTGATGGTCTGCAGATTGCCGCACCTCATTAATAGCCAATCCAATCCAAATCCAAAAGCCAATCTTTAGATGTTCGTTAATAAAGTGGAAGTGGCTATTCATATAAGCTTCATTACGTTTTAAGATGTGGTTTTCGGCCTCCAGAATATACGTTTGATTTCGTATCATATTTAATAAATGGCCTTCATTGTTTTTAATCGATATGATATCTTTTTCATATTTGTCATCTAACACGCCAAATAAAGAGTTAGCAATGTTTCCTATGCCATTAATTAATCCTCTTTTCACTCTTATTTCATTTTTGGTTTGCAATAATTCATTGTAGTAGTTTATCTCATTTAATTCGTAATCAAACTGGGAAATAATTGGTCTAAATGTCATTTCAGTCTTGGCAACAGTTTTCAAATGATTAACATAGTTTTGAGTGTCAGCCATGTTCTGCCAATATTTTGTCATATTAAAGTACACTACCAATTTCCATTGGTCTTGCACATAGAATTATTATTCCGAGTTATACTTTTGTCAAAGTAAAGTGTGTTTGTTGTATTAAATCGAGTAATATTAAAACTTTGTTGTAGTGAAGGCGTTATCAATGTCATAAGTAGCGTTAGTATAGCGACGAAATAGTTAGGTTGTTTTCGATTTCTAGCGCTACGTTTGGGATTTTGTGAAGGTTTTATCCTCCTTTTTCTCTTCCTAATAATTTTCTGCAGGTGCTGGTCATCTTCGTGCGCAAGGATCATTCTATACATTTTTTCATAGTCTGCAACGTAAACATATCTAAAAGTACGCCAATTGATCAATAATCCTTGGATGTCATTATGCAACTTCGGCCCACACTCCATCAGGTCATTGAGACTATACCCTGATTTCGTTTTGGACGAGGCATTGAAGACCACGCGCAGTTTAGTTATCGTGGATTCTTCTTTATGTATGTCATAGTGAGGTTCCTACCTCTTGCTTCCTAGCAATGAGGATCTTTTTTCTCCACGCATCTTTTCATGTGACCCAAGACTATAAATACTCGTTCATAAACTTGCAATAATTGTCATGCAGTTTGTCATCCTTGATTAACCTAGTTTTCAGGTGTTTCAACTGAGCCACGGCTTTTGCTTTGGATGGACCAAGATGCTGTTCAAAGTGCTCTAGCAGTGGCACTTGGCATAGGCACTTCGTACCTCCCGTTAGCTAATCTTCTAGTAGTCGACACGTAAAAATCTTCACACCACTGCTCTCTTTCTGTCAATGCATTCTTTTCGGACACCTCTTCCATCTCCCAAAATCTAGACAAATCTTCTTCATTACTCACAACTACGTGACAGTTAAAACTTGGATAATTTATGCTTCCCGACAAAATCAAACCCAGTTTCGTTTGCTGAGCGATAGGCGGTTGTGATGACCCTCGCAATAATCCATTCATGATTATCTCTGAGTACACTTTCACGTCAATAGGACTCGAAATAAGATACTCGGGATCTGCTAACTGAATGTTTAATAGGTGTGAATAATTTTTCTTTGCAAATGACGTGTTGGGTAGGTTATTAATAACTTTAGTCATAATGAGCGCTTCTATTTCAAACTCACTCGTGCACGCATTCTTTACTTATGTCATGCAAATTTCTAATCTCATAAGATGTCTGTTTTTGAATACTATGCTGATTGAGAAACACCTCTATCTGTTTGGTGAAAAGCAGTTGTTTATTATTTTATCTTTGGCATAAGATATTCCACGCGGTGTCGTAGTTATCCGCCGAAATATGGAGATGCTAAATAAGCCATTCCGCTTCCCCTTTCAACTTACTCTTTAAATGTTGCATCTTCTGAGACTTAGAAAGTGTGGGATTTTGGTGAATAGTTTCATGCGAGTGAGATGGTGGTTGTTGTTGTGGTACAAATAAGGTTCCAAACTCACGTATGCAGGAAACAGCATCACCATCGCTTTACTACAGTTTTTTTGAAAAGGTCAATACATGTTGGCCAGTCAGTATAATTCCCGGAAAATACAGGTATGCCCATCTTAGGTGTTGACTCTTTGAGATGCGCTGTAGATGATAACTTTCGATTTAAGATTCTCTTAATCTCCCTGTATTTTAACTCATGCTTATTATACTCATCTTTATATACAACATATACATATATAAATTGGAAATTTTCCTAAAATTGATCTAATCTCTTTAGCTTCTTGAAAATATAATCTGCCGTCTTCTTGCTAGACGGATCTTTCTTGAAATTGATATTCTCCCGTTTTAAACTCTTGATAATGGCCTGTTGGTTATTAAAAGTAGCCTCCATATTTGTCAATTGCAAAGTAGTAAAAATGTATAATGGAACAGTCTTAATTGGTCACAACTGCCACCTACGTTGTCACCTTGGGCTCGGAACGACAAGTCAAGCCTCGCCTTGTCACAGTGCAATGTTGTCAGGTTCAAATCCAGGCGATGCTGTCTCTTATGTCAGGTAATCACGCAATAGTCGCGTGATGACTATGCTCGTACGACGTACTGCACTTATTCCTCACAAAGGAAATGACACACTAACTTTTGTCAGAACTTTAACGCGAAAACGCAAATATGAATTACAATAGTTGTTATATTAAAATAACAATGGCTTCTACAGCAATAATTATGATATAGCTGTTTCTTGCATACTTTCGTATCGTACAAACTTAAACATTCCTCTGAGAAATTATTTATAAATACGCTGTTCAATATAATCCGAGATCAAGCATTCCTTTTAATCGAGTCAAGTTTCAATCCTCATTTAATGAATAATTAAGGCAGTAATTCATTAAGATCAGAAGAAGTGATACGTATCTTAAGATAAGTTTCTATCTTTTCGGTTTTTAATAAGTGAGATATGGGTAATTACTATATTGTCTGTATCTTTATGGTAGTGCAAGCAAACTTTCCGACAAAGTTTTGCGACATCGAATCGGACAGCACGATGAAACAATGCTTTCTAAAAGAAACTATAGTGACAATGGCACACAGTCCAAATCAGCTAGCAGTTGACAGAGTAACCAACTCGCTGTATCTAAGCTTCGATTCTGGACAAGGAGAATACATACCGGCCATAATTAAAATGGATACCAAAAAACTGACTGTATTGCGAGGAGTGAAGGACGCATTCGCTATAGCATACGATGCTGCAGCGAAAGAGATGTATTTCGGCGGTAGCCACGGAATCTACAAGTACAATCCGGCTACGAAGAGCTTAAACAGACTCGGAATAGAGAACTTGGACGTCTGGTGGCTGGTCATCAAAAAGAACATTTACTTTATCAAATTTCCTAGTCTCTTCGCGTACTATTACGAGAACAGAACTATAAGGAACATACCACAGTTGAAATCCAAAACGCTGCACCAATTCGTTTTCGATAATGACGACAACATGTTCTTTATTAACACAACTGGTTTGTATGGTGTCAGAAATGATAGCGACGAAGCTATACTGCTGAAGGATCGTCCAAGGTTCTCGGGAATGGCTGTAGACAATAAGGGTTATATTTATGTGTGCAGTGACGACGCGATCTTTCTAGTCAGCAAGATGGTGCAGAAAGTGAAGAAGGTATTGAACATCCAAGGAGTGCTCGGCTTGGCTTTCGATAGGAACAATAGCATGATCTATTCGGATTCGCACGATGTGATCCGGTTGCTCGCAGTGTCAAGTGATAATTATTATGACAACTTGAATCCCCTGATGCAGAGGACTGTGATCTAATGAAAGTGTTGTTCTTGTTCTATAATTTTGAATATTTTTATAATAAGATTGTTATTATATAGTAAAGTTTAAAATTAGAGATGATAGAGAGAAACCAGTTCTTAAGCAGTGATTGTAATATTATTAAAGTGAAAATGTCTTATTTTTTCATAAACACGACTATTGACTTTTAATTAAACAGTAGTAAAAATGAAATAGGGTACAAATGTATTCTAATTATTTATCCATAGTGTTAAAATCATTTCAAATAATTTTCATTCTTATCAAAACTACTAGATACTTATTGATATTTGTTTTCACACATATACATGTATTCGATCAGAAACATATTCATCGAAAGTCTCAGATTTTGGATACCTTTTTGAAATACTCTAAAGATGCAGAAAAACATTTAACGCGGAAACAAACGCATCGGTTGTCGCATAAAGCAAAGGCGCGATACTTTACGGTGTTTAATATCAGTTATTTATATACAATACTATACTACGAAAGTCCTTCTAATTCAGGTTTCTTATACATGAGGTACGGAGTGCAGAATGGTGAAACATCCCTGTAGCCAAGTGGCTCGATATCCGGAAGTGGTCGGTTCAATTCCCATTTCGAGAATACCTAGTAAGTATCGGAATATTCTATGCAATGCCCTGTTTTTAAGATAGCATCCAATTGTAGCAATTGATTTCAACGGACGATTTTCCGAGATAAAAAAAAAAGAAATTTGTTCGTAAATGACTTCATAGATGGCGCTTAGCATAGATTAGTATGGCGCTTAGTAAAAGGCGAGTCCATGAAGAACACGTGTATGGCTACGTTATATTTATTCCATTCCAAAATAGAAATAGGTCCTGGAGATCCTGAATAATAATTTGTAAGTACTATTTTTTTATTTTTTTGATAGACAAGCAAAAGTGTAGAATTTATTACAGCCCTTAGGTAGGAACGGGTCGGCTTTCATAAAACGCCATTTACCAAGTATTTTTGAACTAATTTTTATTTTTTAATTTGGGCTGTCAGAAAATCGCCCATTAAGAAGGTATCGGCCCGAAAGGGGGACAGAATATTATAGACAAGAAATTTTCATTCTTCGTTTTTACTGCGTTAATAACGTTATTTAGAGATAGAAACACGTTGAAAAAATTAACTAGGTAGCTCAGGTGAGTTGTGGTTTTTTTTAAACTTTTACTATTTTTAAGTATATAACTTTATTAGGTACCGTACCGCAATTTGTACTTTACTTTAACATTTACTTTCTTACATACCTAATATAAGATACATATAATCACGACTATTATCCCCGAAGGGTTAGTCAGAGACTAGGCAATGAGGACAGCAAAAGCAATCCTCTTTTCACCAAATAGCGACTGCACATGTGCTCAGCGTGACAGGAAGTGATATAGCATTTTAGTAATCGCAGCGTGATCTAAGACAGCGCTGCCAGTGTCAGGCCGTCGCACGCGATTAATGAATCAGAGCCCCGGCTTGTAATTGATGTTGCTACACTTCTGTTATTTGAATTCGATATATAGAGCTGTTTCGTGGCGATCGACCCATTATGAAAAAAGTAATACCAACCTGTCCTTTCTTTTGGGTGTCGTAAAAGGCGACAAACAACAACTAACTATCCATCAAAGGGGCGATGGGCTCACCACGTCATATCGTGCTCAGCACATGTGCAGTTGATGTTCGGTGCAACGTGCAGTGCACTGCTTTTGCGGTCCTCATCACCTAGTCTCTAACACTTTGGGGTTAATAGTCCCATTGGGGTAATAGTGTATCTATGGATGTATGTCCTGTTCTGTTCCTGATACAGATACTTAACAGGAAAGTCACCTCAACATTGTAAACACCCTGGTTTGTTAATGAAATAAAACATTTTTTTGTATATATGTTAATGTTTACAGGGTGGTCCAAGCCTGACGCATATAATTTTATTTAAATAGTTTAACAATGGACCTGTCAGGAACTGCCAGGGAAATTAATCAGTTCTCACCAGATTGTTTTTAAATTGAAAAAATTGAAATTTCATCATCATAGCCCACAGCTCTCAATTACGATTCTGAAATACTTCCTTTGTTTCATTTACTCTCAATACTAACGGTCTAGGTACTTGCTTGTCGGCTTAAGGTGCTCTTGAAATGACTTTAATATTTTTTTTTAATAAATAAATTTATAAACTTTCCTAAGCTCACACCAATTATCTAGCCAAAAAGAAGCTTCGTTATGAAACTCGTTAAATGGTTACTAGACAACGGATTAAACATACTTAAAATACTTAAATACATACTTATTATAAAACAATAATTTCTAAATTGACCCGACCGGGGATCGAACCCGGGACCTCAGAGATGGCGACACCATGAAAACCGGTGTACAAACCACTCGACCAAGGAGGTCGTCACCTTTAGCGAGAATGTCTTCTGGTCGAAGTACGTTTCCCCTATAAACAAATTATACACAAATAAACAGTAGGTAGATACTGGATATTTCTGTCTAAGAACGGATACAATAGAAAAGTCAAGCGGTATAATTTATGTAACTGCTGTATGAAAAATGTTATGGTTCTCGTGTAGGATCAAAAGGTTCTCGTAGATGAATTTCTCTCAAAAGGTCAATGGACACGTAGTATAAAATTTTAAACCCAGACCGGGCGCAAAAGAAATGTACCTCAAAATACTGGTAATGTTGAGTAATTAACTGCGGGAGACCGCCGAAATACTTTTCTAAATGTATAAAATTGCTATTGAAAGTTTTGCAGGAGTCATATTAATGTTTTAGTTCGAAAAGCAATTTCACACTTTTAGAAAATATTTCGACAATTCCAACTTTCTTAGTATTTAATTACACATTTTTAGAAAAAATCTGAAATACATTTTATGACCGCCGGGGCCTGGGTTTTTTTGGTCCATTATCCTTTATTACAAATTAATAAAATGTTATTATTCATATAAATAAACACACGTGAAGTTATGTACCACAAACGACTCACAGTTGATAAAAGTATTTGGTTCAAATTATAGCTGCTGTGTGTATGTAAAATATTGTGTTGTTCAGAAATTATATATACAAACTCGTGTACCGAATTCGAAACATGTAACAACAGATTTCAGTCGGGAAAATCAATGTCGTACCTACATACATATTTCGTAAGCGACGCGGCCCGCGATCGAACAATATTCAACAAAGCGGACGATATTTACACCGTCGGCAATAATTAATTAACCTTAGCAATGCAAATGCAATAGCAACTCATTCACTTCCCAATTTATTTATTTTTTCTATATAATAATATAATTTATTTTTTACATTATTATATACTGATCCTTTGTGATAACCAACCCACATTACAAACTCAAAATAAAAAAAATCCTTTGTTCAAATAGAGTGTTTTAAAAAGTGGTTTTGAATTGACAAAAAAATTGTTGGCGTTACCATTAGGACGTTCGCTCGTTTAGCTGTAGAGAAGAATAGGCACAAGAAACTCCAAAGCTTTGTATAAAGTAACGACATTAATTTACAAAATGATATGTCGTAACTAAATCATGCAATGCACAATTACTTAGATACTTATTATATTATTAATAGTCGATTGCATTTAGAAATGCAATGATTAGCTAGAGACATTTAAAAAGGGGCACTGAAACATTGTTTAACCGGTTCACGCTCAAGCAGACCACATATTATGTAAAAAAATAATAATTTAAACATTGTGATATTTTTTGGACAGTGAACCTGTAAAGTTAAGTGTGGGTATAAGTTACAGTTCGGTGCAAGCAGCGGCCGAGTTATCGTGCAGAATGAGCAAGTTAGATTGGTTTGTTTGCGGCGCGCGTGTTCAAGCGGGGCAGGTGGAATAAGTGATTGTCACGAAAACTGGCTACCTCTGTATAAAGGAGAACGCGTCAAACGAAACACACTGCTATTAATATGACCCTTAAAACAACGGGCGTTAAATTCAATATTCCAAGCGCGTTACTTGTTGTTACTTTACTAATCACGCACCTAACCTACTTGCTGGGCTACGCGGACATTCCTTAAATTCCACAAGCACTAATCTGAACTTCGGAAGTTTCATTTTAATTGTTATGGAACACTTTATGTGGAATACTCACGTTATTTTTACATATTGTTTTGTCCTAGCGTTGCCAACCTTTTGCAGGATGAGCTTTGTAGTTTGTTTTTTATAAAAAGGGAAAACGAGTCCCTAATCCACCAACCCGCATTGGGCCAACACGTGGTGGGATATGGCCCAATCTCTTCATATGCTGTTGTTCGTGTGGAAGGCCAGTGTCCAGCTGTTGGTCGTTGACAGGCTGATGATGAAACGAGCTGGCGGGTCACTTTATAGTAAGCAAGCAAAGCAAACACCATCTACAAAAAACCAGATAACCCGCAAATTGCCGGCCCTTGAGTATGGAATAGGCTATGGTTTCTTGAAAATCCCCAAGTCGGTACTAAGTCATGATCTATTTTATCTCATTGATTTAATTATTATGTCTTATCTTGTCTATCTAGTTTTTAAACAACACATCTTATATTCCTATTTTATTATTTCCTTATTCTTGCACCCATTTTATTATTCTTCGTTTTTATATTTTTATCACCCAAGGTTGCCTGGAAGAGATTGCTTGTTAGCAATAAGGCCGCCTGTTTTTTACTTTGTCTCTGTAAAAAATGTTCTTTTCTGTGTATGTTCTTGTGTGCAATTAAAGAATATTTTATTATTATTATTTATTATTAAGTCAGTATATACGTAAATAAAAAAAATATAAAAAGAACGGTCCGGGAACACCGCTGCTATGAGCTGGTTACACACCACTGTTGTTCATGGTAGAAAGTAGTAAACGTTTAAAACGTTAGTATACCTTTGATCGTGGACACTGCAAAGGGTTCTAAACTGCTGGATAAAATTATTGCACAAAGTAACTGAGCTTTACAAATATCTCTGCTAAAAAGAGGTGGAAGTTGACTTCGGACTCAACCGAGTCTGAAGTCAACTTTCACCTCTTTGGTATATTAAGTATTGGGTGGTTACACAATAACTGAAAACTGTGAGAATATTTTGGACGACTATATAATAAAGTGCTCTTATAAATATTTCCCATGAACACATTTTATAAACTGTCCATGAGTTTTCCTAAATAAACATTATTGACTTTAACTTTGTCATTTAATTTTGTCATTGAAAAGTTTCGTGCCTTACCTCGAAATAGTAGTATTTTACCATTTAGGATATAACTCAGATTTGAACTGAATGTGCGTCTAACCAAATACCTATATATCTCCCGCAAATCAAAATTATTTTGCATTGCTGCTGTGTACTGGTTTTAGTATATTAGATCTGGATAAATGAAAGTGCATAGAGGCCTAAGAGCTAGATGTGCAGGGTCGGTCACGCGCGCGTAACACGCTTTGCAAGCGTTTACGAGCAGCTGTGTCCCTTTTCCATCGAGCTGTCCGTGTGCTTGTCTGCCGGAAATAGATATGGAAATACATTTATTTGCATAAGAGATACGGTTTACATTGTTCTTATGTATATACTAGTTTAATATCAGAGGCGTCGCACAATGGGGCGGCCCCATATATGAGCATGATATAAATTAATTTTAGAAAAGTGGGTATTTTGATAAATCTAATGATGTTATGGCAACCTTGACTATCGAGTGCATTTATTACTACCCTTTAAAACACAGTATTAATTTATTAAGTATCAGAAAATTGCATTCGAAGTAAGACGTAAAGCGAGTTCAAAATATTACAAATATTTTAAATAATTATTTATCGTGGATCGCGAAACGAATTAATTATGTCTAATATGGAGCATATTGGTAATGGCATATAAAATATATTGCACTATTAGAAAGTTTACATTTGTACAATATATAGGATGTACAAAAAAATACACACAGTTATATTTCTGCAATGAGCTCCTCATATCTTTTACTAGTTTATAGGGTAACTATTGTTTAGTATAAAAGTAAAATCAAAAGAAGGGAACTTTAAGTAAATTATTTAAAATATTTATAATATTTGAACTCGCTTTACGTCTTATTTCAAATGCAATTTTCTGATACTTAATAAATTAATACCGTGTATTAAAGGGTAGTAATGAATGCACTCGATAGACAAGATTGTCATACATCATAAGTTTTATCAATATACCCTCTTTTCTAAAATGAATTTATATCATGCTCATTTAAGGGGCCGCCCCATTGTGCGTCGGTAGCCGCGCGGATAATGCTCGGGTTGAATGCGAGAAATCGTGGTTCAATCCCATAGCCGCCATTAGACTACTGACGCGAACCCACTCCTACACAGTCATTTAGATTAACAGGATGGGTTAACGGGACTATTTAATAATGTGTTGAACGCACATTAATAATAATATAAAAAAAATAATTACAGTGCTCTACCGAAACGCCGGCATACAGAATCTGTTTACATTAATTAATTATTTTAGCCTTAGATAAAAGGCTCCATCTAAGTGTAAAAATCAAAAAGATATTAAAATTAACAATATAAAAATATTTAGCAAAATTAAAATTACCTAATTATCATTTACACACGATAGACAAAACATAGTAAACAAAGGTGAGTTTTAAAAGAGATCTCTTCCAGCCAAACCTAGCTGTGGTGTATAAGGCCAGAGGGATACGCGCAATACGGGACTTCAAAATTGTAAAACATTAAATACATACAAGTAGTACGTACAAAGCTTTACGAATAATATTCCCAAAGCGTAAGTCAGAGACTAGGCACTCCGCACTGCAGAAGCAGTCCTCTACCATAGTCCACTTTTCAATAAATTGCAACTGCACACTCCACCTGTCACGATCACGTGACAGGTGGTGAGCCCATCGCCGCTCTATGCTGTTAGATGTATGTGCAGTCTTTAGTCCGTTAGTCGCTTTTTACGACACCTAAGGGAAGAGAGGGGGTGGTAAATAAAAAACATACTTATTAGAAAGGAAAACTGGTGGAAAAGCGCCAAAGATTGCGGATGGTTTAAAGGAGGAACTTGGTTAGCAGTAGGACAAAGCTGGCTGATTACGAAAACACAAGTATATAGAAAAAAGGAAGTGTAAAAGTTAGCGGTGTTGGATGTATATATACATGTATAATATACCTTTAGCAGTGTCAACGGATGTTCCGCGCGGGCTTGGGGCGTGCACGGTCGGCTGGCTCCTTTCATTCCACATCTCATTTTCACCAAAGCCAAACTGTTACTTTAGTTTCCACTTTGCGCGAAACGTATGCTAATTCCCTTTAATGTTACCAGAAAACTAAACTGTAAAGGATTATGTTAGACAGACGGAGAGGGAACATTAAAATGTATTAATGGCGCGCTCCTTTTAGATATATTCACTCTGCCGAGGTTTATGTTTTACCCATTCGGGTGAGTGGCGGGTGGGTATTCCCTCTTTGCATATTACTCTTACTTCCAGTGATTGGAATGAAATGCGTTATGTTAATTTGGTAATTATTTGATTCAAGTTTGCAAGCTTTGCTCTGCATTGAGTTAGGAATATTTCGAATAACAGTGTCGCTTAGCGGTGAAAGAATACTACCACCCCCTCTCTTCCTTCCCTAGCTTAGAGCGGCGATGGACTCACTATCTGTCACACTGAGCACATGTGCAGTCGCTATTTGGTGAATAGTGGACTATGGTAGAGGAGTCCTCATTGCCTAGTCTCTGACTAACCCTTCGGGGATAATAGTCGGGATTATATGTATGTATGTACTTTAGCCTGCTCCACTCAGCTCCACTTCTCTGTAGCTGCAGCTGTGGCTTTCTTTGCTTCAGTTAACTTTGTTACTGATTTCTCGGCGGCATCGTTAATGTCGTTCTCGCTAAAAAGAAACAGTAATTAACCGAAATAAGTGGGCTGGATTAAGAAGGTGGAGGTTTTTTTGGGTACCTACACCAATCTGTTTATTTCTTTTGCTGTCCTCATTGCCAAGTCTCTGACTAAATTCTTGGGGATAATAGTTGTGATTATATATATCGAGTTACCAATATGGATAAAGTAGGTTATAGGCCATACATTGTCCGTCCACCCACCACTCATACGACCAGCGTGGCCTGGACTGGGAATCGAATCCGGGGTCTCTGGATCAAAGACCGATGGCCTAACTACTAAAACTAGAGATGTGGAATTAAATCCAAGACATCTAGGTCTGAATCTGAAGATTTAACAACAAAAATATAGCGAAAAAAAAATTTGCTTAATCTCTCTTTTTTCGGTTTCGTGATTTGCAAAAACGACTTCGATTTTTTTGTCCGTGAAAGTGTTTGAGAATAGAGTAGTTACCCGTTCGGAAGATATGAAATGTGGCAGACGTGTGGAATAAATTCCCCGAATAATCTTAAGTTCATAACTTTGTATTTGCTTGTTGATTGTTTGCTGTATAACCCCAACCTCGCCTTTTGAAGCAAATCAGGGAATCGGAGCTTGTACGACATAGATCGAGGACTAGCTATTAACCCCAAAAGGTTAGTCAGAAAGAGACTATTGACAATGAGGATCACAGAAGCAGTCCCCTGCGATAGACCACGTTTCACCAAATTACAACTGCACACGAGCTCAGTGAGTTAGGTTTTACCATTTTTTTAAATTTCATTATTTAACATTTATATATCAGACTACTTATATTTTAGAGTGTTTAAGTTCTCTCCATGCGACTGATTGTCTGGAAGAAATCGCTTTATAGCGATAAGACCGCCAAATTGTAACTGTGTATTGAACTTGTTTTTTTATGTTTTGTGTTTAATCTAAACTGTTACAATAAAAGTATTGTCTATCAGTGACGAAGGTTCCATACAACTCGATTCCCACCGGCTTCCCTTCAGAAGTTTAGAACACAACCACTCTCTACTTGAATTGAGAAATGGCACAATCAGTAATTAAAAAAGTAAATATATAAAAGAAACATTACAAATTGCTTACACTATGGACATTAAATCAACAAAATTTGCTTTTTAACAACATATTGCTTTAAAATAAGCCGCAGGCGCGATCGGCTTCTAGGCAGTTAAACTTCTGTACAAAATAAACGTCATGACGTCACATAAAGGTCAATAAACCCACCCGCGTATTAGCAGCCGGTAAGCCGTCTTTATCCGAGTTACTTGATAGAGACAGTTATACAATTTGCGTACGAGTGAGCGGGACGGAGGAATAACGTTTTCGGTTTGTGTTCTGTTGACAGATAATTTGACGTAATTGCAATTCATCATTGAATGCATGACTGTGTTTTATTAGTATTTGAATTTATTAGTTAGTTGTTTCACCTATTAGAATGATTAGTATTGTAGTTGGACTTTGTTTATTTGTGTTGTGTGTAGAAAGTAGTTACGAAGACGTACGTTGTAATTAGGTATTTGCGGTAAGTAGATATTGTAATAAGTTGAAATTACGTATTTAGAGTAAGTAGATTTGCAAAGTAATCGGTAGAATTGTAAGATGTCGTCATTAATAGCTTTAGATTTGCGGTAAGTAGATATTGTAATAAGTTGAAATTACGTATTTAGAGTAAGTAGATTTGCAAAGTAATCGGTAGAATTGTAAGATGTCGTCATTATTAGCTTTAGATTTGCGGTAAGTAGATATTGTAATAAGTTGAAATTACGTATTTAGAGTAAGTAGATTTGCAAAGTAATCGGTAGAATTGTAAGATGTCGTCATTAATAGCTTTAGATTCTTCCCGGCTTTTATGATAATGTCTTAGCGCACTTTGTAAGAAAGAATAGACGAATAGCTTTAGAGTATAAGTAGTATTATTAGTACTTAGTCGATTAAGTTTTGTTTAATTTACATCATATCAGCATTTCACCACAAACGGCTTTTTATCAAAGCCACTTCTATTATGCTTGCAAGACACTGTTTCAATATCTCAGTGCTTACACGTATAGTAAAAGTGGACTGAAGATACATCTGCCTATACAAGACTGAAGCCAGGATGCCAATCACAGATTTTCGGTAAGGACTCAAGACTGCGTGCCCGCGCTCGGAGTAGGTAAGCATTTTTTTTTGCTCCGGCTTACCTCTCTCAATATTTCACGCTTCGCCACTGTTGTCTATCTACCTATCTATTAAAAAATATTATTAAAAAAAAAAGTCTTGAGTCTGTTAGTCGCCTTTTAAGATTCCCAAGAGAAGAGAGGGGTTGGTAGTATTCTCTTGTGTTATAAAATTAGGCAATACAACATGACAGTTACTACATGCTCAAGTCCCAACCTCATCACATTTCAACACTGACGCACGTTAAAAGTTTCTTCTATTTCGTATTTATAGGCTTTATGTAATTATTTCGACTAGCAACCAAAACTCTAGAGCAAAATCTTTTATAACAACGAGTATATATTTTATACTATTTTTTGCCTGCAATCAAATATGGAGAAAAAATAAAATTATGTTCTATAATGAAAAAAAAACAAAAGAGTTGTTTGCGTCTAAAGTATATTTGAATTGTACCAAGCGTGTTCCAAAAGTCCTTTTTAATTTGAAATTCACCTTAGCAACAGGCGCTCGGCTATTTGTTGAACAAGGTGGTGTTTGGAAATAACAAAACTTGCGATAAGGGAGCAAAAAAAATTTAACGTCAGTAAGCTTTCTAAGTTGTTGCGAGGGCGTCGATCAAAAAGTCGAACAATTAAAAACAACGCAATTATACTTCGCTACTTTCGCTTGTTTTCTTATTGTAAGTATTCAGTTGCGTGTTCTCTTGCTTCATTTCTCGGTTCTGGGTTTGTGCCGTAACATAAATCAAGCTAACCGAGTTACTGTATGTTGTACCTACAGTACTAATTCAAGTAAATATTTGTAACTAGCATAGCAACCGCCTGCTATTTCGAAGGGTGACCGCAGAAGAATTTTCTTCAAGAAATTAAAGACTACCTACTTATTTGTTACTGAATTATAAATAAAATAAATACTGTGGCATCTACAACACTACAAATTACTAATTCATGTGTGCCTGTCAATACGTGTGTGTGAGTTTTTAAAGTGAACTACAATATTATGCAGATATTTAAAAATGATAAGAGTTAATAATTTTAAATATTTTTAGAAAATAATAATAATTTAAAAAATAACCGTGTCGCGTAGCGGTAAAAGAATACTACTACCCTTCCTCTTCCTTTGGCCGTCGTAAAAGGCGACTAATGGACTAAATACTGCACATATATCCAACAGCATAAAAATCAAAAGTCAAAAAATATTTATTCAATAAACTCAATTAATAAGTTTGAATCGTCTAAATCTTACTTTGAATCGTCTAAATCTTTTTTACCCCATTCAGGACATCATTTTTAAATGTGGCAAAGAACGGGCGCAAGAAACCACAGCGCACAGAATCCAGTGATTTGCGCCTCTTTCAAGTAGGTGTTCTGCAATCGCTGATTTATTAGTCTGGCGGTTTTTGACAGCTGCAATATGCTCTTTGACCCTTTCATGAATTGTCCACTTTGTCTGGCCTATGTAGGAGCTACCACAGCTGCAGTCTATTTTGTAGACGCCTGGTGTTTGCAGTGGCAAAACATCCTTCGGAGTGCCCACGATGTTGTTAACCTTTATGCCTGGAGTGTATATGGTCGGTATGGAGTACCCACGTAAGATGTGGCCGATCAAAAACCGCCACTCTAATAAATCAGCGATTGCAGAACACCTACTTGAAAGAGGCGCAAATCACTGGATTGAATTTCATCGAACGCAAGTCCTCTCCTCAGATTGCCACTTTTATTCAAGAGTAATAGTGCGTGAAGCGATTGAAATCAAAAAGCATCCTAATAATTTCAATCGGGAAGACGGTCACAAACTAGGTCAAAACTCAGCCGCGCTAACGGAGGCAGCACATCGCGACACCAGTCCGCCCGTGACCACGACCGGTGCAACTCGGTCTAATCGTCGGGTATAAAAAGGTATGCGTAGTATGCCTATAACATGTATTAGCTTAATCCCCGTCTAAATGTGTATGTATATAAATAATTTTGCAATTGTAACAATTTCTTTTTAAAAGGTAATTTTATGAGTTTACAGACACGTGAAAGTAATCACATTAGATACAAGATAGAATTCATTATCGCAATTTTAATAACGAAAATTACCATAATAAATAATACTAATTACAAGTAACTATTACGTTGTACATTTAATCAAACTAACTATTCATTTGAATGTTCCTAAAGCTTCTGTGCTAATTAATAAGTATTTGTTCAAAAGATATTTTAAACAATACTTGCTAATTACAACATAGACTTTCTTGTTATACCTACGTAAGACTTGTTTTCGCGAATCACGACTGCTGATTCGGATTCGACTCATAAGATATACATTTATGCTAGCTAAGTGAATAAGCGAGAAAGTTCGATGAACCGTTTAGAAAATCTGGGAGAACTTTTAAAGGCCAGACACATTATAGGAACAAGAAAATAAGTTTTTTCTCTTGCTGGTTTTTTGGATCCATTTGAATAGGGTACTAATTCGAACGTAGGGAGAGCAAAAAAATACCTGTTTAGTATCACAAGAAAGTTTTAAGGGCACCTCGACGACAAAATAATGTTATAAAAAATCTAAAGTATTATTTGTAGTTAAATTTTTTATACAATAATTATGGTTCCTGAAGTACCGCATATAAACTGTCCCACTGCTGGGAAAACTACATCATTGAAATCAAGGTATCCCTACAATCGATGGGTACTGTGGGCATGTGGCTTAGTTTCCACGCTTGCTAAATGCGAGTTAGCGATCACAAACGATACTCTGCATCGAAAAATCTGCCAAATCAACCCACCATCACCACCCTTAGCTACTCAGGAACCGTGGTTTTTTTAGCGAGACTATTATCTTAATGTTTTTTTTATATATTTTAGCGTTTTATAGACGAACGCTTAAATATACTTAAATAACATTTTTAAACACTGAAAAAAGACGACAACCTCAGGCGGGAATAGAACCACGCACCTTCTGCATTCCGGGCGGCTGCCTTAACCACTTGGCTACCGAGGTCTGGTTTTCACCCGTCGAAATATGTCAAGCAATGTTGACTAAAAAAAACGTAAGGATCAAGCACTGACAAGACTATTCACAAAGGGTTAGTCGAAGACTATGAGGACCCCAAAAAGCACTGCACATGTGTTTTGCGTCATAGGAGGTGAGCCTATGGCCGTTTTATGCTGTTGAATGACTGCGCAGTTTAAAAAAAATAATAATTTTTTTTTTTTTTTTTTTTTAAATCTTTATTTATTTTTAGAGGGTTTTATCACGCAGTGATAATGCCACCCTCATTGTATATACTTAAGTATAATTAACTACATTCTACGCTTAAAACCTATTGACACAATTTTTAGGAGCATCCTAGCATCCCGTGAGAGAGGGAAAGCTAAGATACTATTACATTTCCCTATTTCAAATACACTGTTATGCCTTGAAGTACAGTATTGTCTTCTCTCAGCCTCGTTCCGGACACATTCTATCAATATATGGTAAACGTCTTCAATTTTCCCGCACTCTGAACAGTTAGGGGATGTCACTTTTCCCATCAGAAATGCAAAGCTGTTAAGAGGAATGTGTCCAGATCGAATCCGTAACATAGTGACAATATCACTCCTTGACATATCTGCGTTCTCAAACCATAGGTGCCCTGGAAGGCTAGGTTGGATAGTTCTGTACCATATTCCTTTACTTAGTGATCTTTCATTGAAATATTCCTTCCACGCACCGTACATATGATTTTTAATTAAGGCAACATAGTCAGAGAAACAAGGAACAATATTGCATAGAATCCCATCACTCGAGGCCTCTTTGGCAAGCAAGTCTGCGCTTTCATTACCCTGCAAACCTATGTGAGAAGGCACCCACTGAATAATTATTGTCTTTTTATTGTTGACAAGTTTTTGTATGGTCTTTATAATGGAGTAGGCTATCGGTGCTCCTCGAAAGTTCGAGGTGCAACGAGCCAGGTGTTGGAGAGAAGATTTAGAATCAGAAAATATGACAAATTTATGAAACTCTATCGACTCACAGTAGGATAATGCTTCTGCTATAGCGATTAATTCGGCGTGCATTATTGAAATCTTAGATATTATTTTTAATTTAACGTAACTCTTTGTTTTGGAATCGAAAAAAGCTGCTCCAACACCATCTTTATTTATAGAACCGTCGGTATATATTTTATAATAGTTATGATAGTTTTGGGACAAATATACATTACATTTTGTCTTTAGCTCTGCAGGACCAATGAAGCGCTTAGGAATATTCATATCAACACTGATTTTTATTATTTCTGACAAGTCTATTTCACACATCCAAGTATTCAATGAAAACATTCCCAATTCTCCACTATTCGAAACAGGATCGGTCTCAAAAGCGTCTTGGGTCATAGCTAAAAGAGGTTTCTTCTTATTTCTCCAATAAGGACTTCGGTGCACACTTTTTAAGTTTTCAATTGTTTTACTAAGACTTAGTAGTGGGTATGATCTTGATTTTAACAAAAATTTGTTAGCTAGATAACTTCTACGGACATGTAACGGTGGAATTAATAGATCAGACTCCATGACATGGATTGCTGTGCTCCTTATATAGCCACCAATGGCACGTAAACATTGATTTTGTAACCTTTCAAGCTTTAACAAATGAGTATTACAACTGTTACCGTACAAGAAGCTAGCGTAGTCTATCCTGCTACGGATAACTGATAAATACAGCCGTCTTAAGTGCTTTGGATGTATTCCCCACCCTGAACCACTCAACATTTTTAAAATATTTATGAATTTATAAGCTTTTTCCTTTGTTTCGTTTATATGCTTACCCCACCTCAAGGATCTATCTAGCCACAAACCAAGGTATTTAAAGTTATTAACAATATTTAAAGTGACGTCATTTATACAAAGAGGCGCTGTATTTTTATTATATCCCGTTTGAAAAATACACACTTTGCTTTTGGATGTAGAAATTTCTAAACCTATATCTCGTAGCAATACTGTCATAAGGCTCAATGATGCTTGTAGTTTGTCACATGAATCAGTAAGATTGCTATTCGTAATGTACAGTACATAGTCATCTGCGTATTGGGATATATGTACGTCAGTTATTAATTGGCATATATGAGACGTTGCAATATTAAACAATAAGGGAGACAAAGGATCACCCTGAGCCAGACCAAAACCGGTACGTCTACAAATAGAATAATCTCTTATTTTCAAACATCGATCTATTATGTAATTCCATATATATATGCATATTTTCTGTCCAACCCCATATTTGTCCAAAATATTTACTAGAGTCTTCACATCCACATTATTATACGCATTATCGATATCGATAAAACATGCGATGGTCGGGCATTTAGATGAAAAACCCAGCTGTATACTAGTAACTAACATGGCAAGGTTGTCTGTTGTTGATCGGACTTTACGAAAGCCAGTAGTAAACTCTGATAATTTATTATTTTTTTCTATGTACCATTCCAACCTATTATGTATAATATTATGAAAAATTTTGCAAAAACAACTAATTAAGGAGATTGGTCTTATAGACGATATGGATTGTGGGTCTCGCCCCGGCTTTGGAATTGGCACAATGGTTATCTCCCTCCATTGATTGGGTACAAATCCATTGTTATAAAAAGTGTTATAAAGTGATAATAGGACTTGTTTGCCATTATTTGGAAGATGTTTAATCATAGAGTAAGATATGTTATCGCATCCAGGAGAAGTATCTTTGTTTCGAATGCATTTTTCCAGTTCAAAAAAAAAAAAAAAAATAATAATAATAAAAAAAAAACAAATTTACCCTCACCAATTATCTAGTCCAAGATACTTAAGTATTCTTATGAAACTCGTTAATATGGTTAGATAACGGATAAATACACATAAACTTAAAAAACACCCCGACCCGAAATCAATTTAGAAAAACAGTCCTTCTCTAAATTGACCCGACCGGGAATTGAACCTGGGACCTCAGAGATGGCGCGACACCAGACCCGGCGCGCTAACTACTCGACCACGGAGGTCTTTTATCCGTTAGTCGCCTTTAACGACAGCCAAGGCAAGAGTTGTGTTGTTAGTATTTAATTTTATTCCTTTACTATTTTGGGGGTTAAAGTTACTCGCGTCCGTAGGTTTACCCTTGAGACCCTACACGTGATCCCTGGGTGGTGCTAAATGAGTGACACTGACTGAGTGGTAGAGCCACACGCATTGGGCCGGCTCGCCCGGCGTAATACCACCCTCTCACGAATATTCGGCGTGAAATAACGGCACTTGGTGCTGTTGTGTTTCGTCCGACCAGTGAGGGTTACGGAGGCTCCTCTCCCCCCTCCTCCCAATTCCTATTTCTTCCTTAAACCTATTCCTCCCTTAAAGGCTGGCAACGCGCCTGCGATTCCTTTGGTTTTGCGGGTGTCCATGGGCGGCAGTGATTACTCTCCATCAGGTGACCCGCCTGCTCGTTTGCCTCCCTCTTTTATAAAAAAAAAATATTAAGCTGCCATCACACAGTTTATACTGTAGCTCGTTTGATAGTCTGTTCATATGTTGTAGCTTGTTTTACGCAACAACAATTATAATTAACGAGCCTACCGCACCGCGGCTGGCGCGGAGTGTCGCCGCCAATGTAATTAATTAACTAACCGCTGCGATAAAGCGGAGGGCCTTAATGATGTCCAGCCGAGAGTGCACACGGAGTCGTGCACTCTCGGCTGTAATGACATCGGGGCTGTATCGGAAAATAAATACACTAACATACGCTTAGGGATGTTCTAACCCCTCAGTCATGGAATTTAAATGTCAAAAATAATGACAGCAGGTGCGCCATATTTTTTTTTAATTTGCGGATTACGCCACAATTCCCGCCTTTTACAAAAAAAAAATACTCTAAAGTCAAACCATATTTTGTCGTCCTGTAAACAACAATATACTAAGTGATATAATATTTCCTATCCATCAGGTATCAAAATAAAGTGATAATTGCAACAGTTTATTTGTCTTATAGGATTTCTCTAAAAATCACTCGGAAATCGGTAACATACCTACGGACTTTACATGCTTTATCTAGTAGTAATAACGATGTATTTCTTACAACTTATTATCCAAATACGATCATTATATGCTCAATAATCATTTTCTAATAAGGAACAGTACTTACATTTAAAAATAACCAATAAAAATAGCACACAAAACTCAGCGACTTATTCACTCTGACACAGAAATTGGCGCAACTGTCAACGTCGAATTTGACAGAATCGAGCATAGACTATGCGATATTTTGCGATCACGATACGTAAAATGTAACACAGAACCGAAATAATCGACCTTGTTCATACTAAAATAGTCTGCAAGTGAATGAAAACACGGTACAAAGTCAAGTGGGAGAGAGCGGTCTCATGCGACCGCTTGGGGTTTGACGGAATGGCGCGCTTTGTAGGTGCGGTCTCATGCGACCGCTTGGGGGCTAAGAGGCTAAACCCATTATTTGGAAATAGTAACTACATACTTTATTTTAAATCGTTTTTAAAATGTTATGGGCGAAGGCTGTCTTATCCCTAAAAGCTGTTACATGCTGCCTTTATTTTTATTTTATTTTGTTAATTTGTTTCATAATAGGTACTTTAGTATTAGGATAGGATGTTAACGACGTAGTTGTTGTCATTGAATGTGCGCCTTTTGCTTTCAAAGTAAAAAGTGATGAATTTCGGCGGGCTGGATAAAACCACGGTATTTAAAACGGTTAACGGTAAACGGTTAAAGACACTTAATTGGTAGAGCACCTGACCCGAAATGTCAGGTGGTTGCAGGTTCGAATCCTGCTTGTGAAAATTTTCCAATTTGAAATTATTGCTTTATATTATATTAACCGTGTTGGGTAGCGGTGAAAGAATACAACCACCCCCTCTCTTCCTTGGGTGTCGTAAAAGGCGACTAACGGACTAAATACTGCACATTCATCCAACAGGAGAGTGGCGATGGGCTCACCACGTGTCACGCTGAGCACATGTGCAGTCGCTATTTAGTGAAAAGTGGACTATGGCAGAGGAATACTTTGTCTCTGACTAACCCTTTGGGAATAATATTCGTGATATATGTATATATGTACGTAAATTATTACATCATATTAAGAAGAGGGTGTTTTTTCACTTATTAGGAAGGCTCTGTTTTAGATTATCCTGAGGATTAAACGAGTATACCTATTGACAAACTGGATATATTCTTGCGGATGAAGTCACGGGCAAGCATTGAATTTTAACATTAAATTGTATTTCACTCTATCTTCACAGCGCGGTGGAAGTTAGCAGAGTGTCAGTGTAGTCCGTTGCAGTTTAGTGTTCATAAAAGGGAACGGACTAGACACTTTTCTCTCTAGACAAAGTGCGATAGAATTACTGATGACAAGAGCTTTGTGGTTAAGGCAATCCCGATTTAAGACCATCCGTCTGTAAACACACACACACATTTTAAGTAGTTGATAATCCGGTCCACTCTCTTCAACATTGCTATACCAGTAATAACCTATACACCGTGGGAATGAGATATACGACAGACTTAAACTACGTATTTCTGATGGTATTACTATCAAATAATGTTAATAAACATAGGTCCAATTTTGCCATTTTAACTTAATTAATTTCTGATACAAAATAAATGAAATTAACTACTGTACTTCAATAAACAATTTCTTAGTCTAGAGAGAGTGAATAGGAAAACTTCACACTTCACGAACCACTCCGACAAGATACGACAGACGGCGTGTGGACTGTCACGCCGGCGCCGGTATGGCACTTGAATATTTGACTTTTCTTGTTTTTGCGTACAAAGTAGCTAAGTCATTAGACCAGTCACAATTATTAGGGCGTGTTAACCTTTACATTTTTTAACTTGAAAATTATTAAGAACAACGAATATCTCAAAAAGTAAGCATTTTACTACTATGTGTTATACCACTTTTTTGACTCCAATTAAGTTGTAACAAGGCAACTAAAGCCTTGTTGGTTTTTGTGACCTTCTTCGTGAATGACATTCTTTTATATTTAGTTTTAAATTTAAAATTCTAATATTTACTTGCATTCTCTGTCTAGCCTCTGTTTTCATTAAAGCTCTACTCGTTGGTGTAAATTCAGTTCAGATTCATCCGCGAAGCTAGAATGAGCTCCTTCTAATTATTGTTTTCCTTCCGAATTATTGTTATTGCGAACAGTGCATTATTATAACTAGGCAGTTCCAGGCATACGTCCTGATAATAATAATAAGTTATAAACTAAACCTTTACCTAGTCGTGTGTGTACTAACCCTTAAATTGTGCTTCATATAATAACTAACCATTTATTTAAAATAATATACTTACGTCGGAACTCATCGTGCTGTTCTTGTTTTTGTTCATCTTCATTCTACTTCTCCTCATCGTGTCACCTCTTCGTTTCTCCGCTACGTGACAAAGTTGTAGAATCAATAGCTGAAGTTTGTCGCATATCTCGTTCCAACGGTGTATAGATACTGTCCCACAGCTGGGCAAAGGCATCAATAAAATCAAGCCATCACTATTGATGGGCTAAGAGACCCCCCACACTGGCGTCTTTCGACGTCGGCGTGGAGCCGGCGTTCACGGGGCGTCAGTGCAGAGCTCGCGCGGCGTCGACGCGACGCCGCACGCCGCATGGACGCCGGCATGACGCTGACGCTCGAAAGACGCCAGTGGGGGGGTCTCTTAATCACCACGCATTCAAAAAATTCGAATCACACTTTGTCTGAAGTCAGAACAGAATACTGGACCTCTGGATATCGGACCCAGCACTGTCCCATTCAACCAACGAGAATATACATCACTTATTCGTCCTAAAAGCACAGAATAACTAATAGTACTACGTACAGAAGGTTCACTTTCTAACGACTTTCACGCGAAATTGAAACTTATCGTGTGGCCTGAGCGTTCATATTCCGTTAAGCAACGCATGACGTCACAGAGCGTAGGGTTTACGCGCGCGCGCAAGGATTGCGAGTTAAGCGACGACGCGCGACGTGGAGCGTGCGTCGCGAGTGGCAACCTTTACTGCCATACGCCTAGGCGGCCTGCCTGGGAGGCGCGCCAAACGAACGTACCTAAACTGCGGAGTGACACCCCCCTGCTAAAAGTAAAAACAATACGAGACGTGTCGTCGCCAAAGAAATGCACATCGGAATTACACCAAGCTAGCAGTTGTTTGTCGAAAGTTTTTTTCTTTTCATAACCGACTGTTTGATTTATGGTTCTCATCGCGCTTCTAAATAAAGACCCCGCCGCACATGATTTATGCCTTTTAATCTGGTTCACGCGAACAAATGAATTCTACAATCGTTTATTCGTATTCCGTGCTCGTTACGTTTCGCGTGAAATGGGAATTCGCTCGTTTTTGAGGTTTTTTTGCCAAGATGTTAGGCACAGATAAAATTGGTGACGTGTATTTATGGAATGCTGCATCTTGATTTCGATCGCTTTGAAAAGGGTCTGGACCAAAATGTCAGAGTTAAATCCAACTTTTAAAACTAAATCCTCAGTATCTATCAACGAGTTTAGACTACATAATTTCTATGGACTACTTTGAACATAGTTATTATGTGAGTAGGGTGGAGCGAAAAGGAAAAAAAAAATAAAAAAAATAAATTGAACCCTGTACTATTAATACTTGACGACTATTATACGAGGTAAATATTAAATTTTAGCCTTCTTCTCACACATTTTCAAGTGGCACAGAATACTTAAACTTATAAAAATTGAATAAATTAATATTTGAAAAAGATGCTGCTTATTATTTTGTAAAAATCTCGACGACCTCCTTGGTCGAGTGGTTTGTACACCGGTTATCATGGTGTCGCCATCTCTGAAGTCCCGTGTTGGATCCCCGGTCGGGTCAATTTAAAATAATTTTTTTTTTCTAAATTGTCTCGGGTCTGGGTGTTTTCCATGTATAATAAGTATGTATTTAAGTATGTTTATCCGTTGTCTAGTAACCATTTTACGAGTTTCATAACGAAGCTTCTCTTGGGCAAGATAATTGGTGCGAGTGTTGGAAAGTTTATTAGTTTATTTATATTAATGTTAAGTGTTATATGACAAAAAACGTTGTTATAGAGCTAATTTAGTTATATTAGGCCTGAAAACAAAACAATATTAATGTTTGTTTTGTTTATGGTAGCTTCAAAGTCACTTTTCTGAAGGAACGACGTTTTGTTTCGAAAACTAGTATAGCTATTTTTTTTCTTTTATATTTGCAATTATAAAACAATGTCGTGCTTATGGTCCACTAATGAATGCTAACGTTTCTGTTACCATTTATGGTCCGCCCCACACTTGGGTGTGACGTGGAAATTTTCGAGGGACTAAATAAGTCTTTCACTCGAGGTAAACACGGTGCTTTTCATTACGAATACAAGGAAAGTAAAAATAAAAACATGAATTAACTAAATAATGAAATGAAAATATGGACTTCTTATGATCAGGGGCCCAAGTCTGCTAATTTACGAATGGCATAATTGAATCGCAATTGGATCGCATTGTAATTGTTTGACACATTTGGTATTCATAAATGAGTAAGAGAATACCAAATGTGTCAAACAATTACAATGCGATCCAATTGCGATTCAATTATGCCATTCGTAAATTAGCAGACTTGGCCCCCTGAACGCAATTTCGACACTGTCGAAAAAGCAAACGAAAATCGGATTTTTTTTTTTTATATATAAGAGGGAGGCAAACGAGCAGGCGGGTCACCTGATGGAGAGTAATCACCGCCGCCCATGGACACCCGCAAAACCAGAGGAATCGCAGACGCGTTGCCGGCCTTTAAGGGAGGAATAGGTTTAAGGAAGGAATAGGAATTGGGAGGAGGGGGGGGGGGGGGAAGGGGCCTCCGGAACCCTCACTGGTCGGACGAAACACAACAGCACCAAGTGCCATTATTTCACGCCGAATATTAGTGAGAGGGTGGTGTTACGCCGGGCGAGCCGGCCAAATGTGTGCTGCAACGCAGCGTGGCTCTACCACTCAGTTGGTTTCACTCATTTAGCACCACCCAGGGATCACGTGTAGGGTCTCAAGGGTAAACCTACGGACGCGAGCAACTTTGACCTTTGGATTGCCGCTTTCTCGACTATTTTGATCTTTTTCTGTGGCTGGCCAGCTGTTCAGCCCTTAGTTTTTTAGGAATGAAAATTATATTGTTATTTCTCATACTCGGAAAGTAGGTCCGAAGATGCCTGAGGAACGGGTTAAAAGTAATACTTTTCAGGCCTAGGAAGAATCGTTTTTTTGACAGGTATTGTCAAATAAAAAAAAAAACTAGTACTATTTTCAAATTTCTATTGTTAACTATGTCCCAACTTTATATACAGCGCGATATAAAATTGAAATAATATAAAGATAAGTAATAAATAGAGAATACTCGTATATTTTTTAAAATTACTTCATTATAATTTATTTTCAACAATTTCTTTCAAACATTTACCATTTTTTCAATGATGAAAATGAAAACTAAGGGCTGAATAGCTGGCCGGATACTGAAAAAAAATAGGTAGGCGGGAAAGCGGCAATCCGATATTCAATTGTATTTTTTTTGGGATTTTTTGAGTTTTGTATAAACTACCGTATAGTAGAGATTTGTATTAACACATCCGCTTCAATAGGCTTGTGTCCACTAAGAATAAATCGGATGGTTTGGCGTTTCTAATGATTAATTATGTTTTATAGAAACAAAATATCTAAAATATTCATTAAAAAAAATTGGGATTATTAATATTTTTAAAGAAAAAAATCGACAATAATACGCATTCAGTCATATGACATTAAACGGAAATCAGACGCCGTGACGTCACGCCATGCCAAATGTCATTTTATTGTTGTGACATTTCTATAGAACAAGCCTCGAACGAAACGGATGTTTTGCACGGCGTGACGTCATTTACTCAACATGGCGGTCTTAAGCGTTTATGCGGTAAATTTAAATTGGAATATAAAAACGCAAAATAAATATTGTAAATGATCGATTTTTTGAAAAATAATGTATTCTTATGATAAAATAGGTAAACAGGTATCGTTTTAATATGACTTTGAAATTTAGTCAACTAGCCTATTATGGAACTCATTTTTTCTTTAGCTTATTAATGTAGCTAATTAATGTTTTTTTTTACTTTCAAAGTTTCAGAGTTCGATTTTAAGTATTCAACGGTTTCAATAAACTGTTACTAACAAAATCTTCACAATGATACTTCCCAGTAGTGGTAGAGGAGGTTCTAAACTTGTGGAGCAGTCAATTCCAAAGTTCCCGTTGAGAAACAACTGGCATCCTTATAAGTTGGAGCTTGTTTGTCCGTAGAAAACCGTGATAGTTCCGGAAATACGCTCCGCGTTATCAAACTTTGTTGTAGGTTTGCGGAGCTTTAAAATTTTATCAGGTTAGGTATTACTGCTCTTCTTACTAAATTCTTCATAACCGTTTTATTATGAGTTTTATTTTCAAAATCTTTTCAATAAATACATGAGCTGTATTCGAACCTTCAACTTCAGGCAGTGTGCACTATATCCACAGTGAACAAAAAAGATAAAAAGAACCGAGTAAACTGTATTGAAAAAATATATCCAAAGCGAATGAAAAAGATACAATTGGACGCAGTTTAATGGAGAAACGGTATATGTTTCCGAATGTCACAACCACTCGTTAGATTGTAATGTAAATACACTCTCGAGGATGAATACTGAATAGTGATATTATTATGACAATGCTCGACCACCCCTTTCCATATCAATGGATAATGAGAGCCTCAAAGAAAAATATCGCCAAAGGAAATAGGAAGAAAACGCCTCGATTCGATTTCCTACAGGTTTTTTATTTTTCCCAGTGGCCCGTCCGCTCCGCGAGCACTCCTTCTTTTCCTGAAATTCTAGTATTATAGAAAAATGACACCGCGGTATTTTTCTTACAATCTCTGCTTTTTAATGATTTCGTCCGCCTCGACTGTAGAATATGAGTATAAAGGGAAAAAGCAGCAGCTAACCATTAACCGATATATAAACATGTTGTTGATGTTGGGTTTACAGAATTGTACAGACTTTTAGCAGATAAGCGTAGTGACATTCTTGAGAGCTCGATGTGATGGGATGTGTGTTGCTTTACCAGTCAATATAACATTAGTAAAAAGTAATATATATATATATATATAATGTGATACAAAGTTAAATTAAACTATTCGATAGCATTCAAAATTAAATGAATAGAAATGAAACATTTTTTACGGATCTAATTCGCGTTTTTGACGACCTCCTTGGTCGAGTGGTTTGTACACCGGTTTTCATGGTGTCGCCATCTCTGAGGTCCCGGGTTCGATCCCCGTTCGGGTCATTTTAGAAATTATTGTTTTTCTAAATTGTCTCGGGTCTGGGTGTTTTCTATGTATAATAAGTATGTATTTAAGTATTTTCAGTATGTTTACCCGTTGTCTAGTGACCATTTAACGAGTTTCTTCGAAGCTTCTCTTGGGCTAGGTAATTGGTGTGATTATAGGAAAGTTTAGTTTTTAGTTTATTACAACTTTGTTTTGTTATTTTGTTTAGTCCTGACGTTTCGGACCCTTTACAGGGTCTGTGGTCACAGGGAGACTGTGTCCGTTAGATTACTTTACTACGCTGGCTCAGTGACCAGTAGTGGATTTTTGCTTCCGACATATTGACATGAATCACTAATTAGGATAAAATGCAGATGACAATTTATAATTGTATAATTATGTAGTCCCATTTCTTGTTTAAACGTTTTTCATGAAAAGTACAGTTCTTTAACCATAAAAGTTATTTGGATTGTAAAGAAACCCAAAATTGCAATTACTTTGAGAACAGGATATTTTAGTTTATCCGGAAGGCATAATAAATCAACAACAAAGTTTAGATAAGCCATTTTCCGTATTAATACCCTATTAATCACTCGGCCCTCGATTTATATACTGCATAGAGATAGTGTAGGTATTCGCATTGCGATAACACACAATTAAGGCTCGTACAAGGGGCAGCTCGGGACAGGTTGACCCACCTAATCTGGGATTAGCGCGGCCACCGACAGTTAAACGTTCACAAGTTTTTGTCGAACCACTAGCTTTAATTTGCGATGAGTGGAAACAATGTTATCCCCGCGGAAAGATCCTCAGAATTACATGCTTATGTTACGTGCCCGTCTTTTTATATGGCAGTTGAGGCTTTGTGGTTGTCGTCAGCTTAATTTTGTGTGTAATTTTCGTAACCATCGATTTTATAGATGTATTTGGGTGGATACGTATTGTTTTAAATGAAACGAAGCGTGGACAGATCAGGCAGTCAGACAATCAACTACGTGCATTATAAAGCGGGCATTTACTTAATTTTAAAACTAAATTAAAACATACCCCAGTGTATATATTCTCTGCCCCAGGTATCTCAATTAGGTCCAGTTACATGAGTAAATTAATAAATGAGTTTTTTTGAAAGTAAACTTCAGTATACATCTATTCATTGACATACATATTTTTTTTAACTAGAAGTAACCCTTTGCAGGCTGCCACATGTCACTAGCATTACCAGAAGGATACGTCGTAACCTCTATAATACAATCATGTAAATTTGCCGCTTCTCGTTTCTGTGCCTCGCTCAAAGATACTCGGAAAGAGAAGACGAGAAACTGTGTTTGCTGATAGCAGCATCATAGGTACTGAGATTAACACGTAAAGATATTGGTTGCAATTGTTGTATTTCATGCTATTAAAAATTGGACAGTCAATAATAAAAAGAAATGATTCAAAATAAATTATAGTTTCATTAATTTAAAATAATTATTAGTAAAAAGTGCATTAACCCCTCAAGCCCCAAGCGGCCATATTTGGCCGCACCTAAAAACTCGCTATTCCGTCAGATTCCAAGCGGCCATATATGGCCGTGCTAGCCGCGCTCTCCACTTGACTTTGTACCGTGTTTTGATACTCTTAGAGACTACTTTAGTATGAACGAGGTCGATTATTTCGGTTCTGTGGTATATTTTATGCATCGTGAACTGCGTTCGATTTTTTTATTTATTTTTTATTTCCGCAAATTTAAATTCCCGCCAAATCGCAACTGCTGTCAAAATTTTTAGACATTTCGATGTCAAGACTGAGAGGTTATGTGTTAAACACGGTAAACAGATCAAAGTAAAAAAGAGTAATGCAAAACGGTAATGTTGGAGGACATTGTATTAATTCGAGTTTCAGTTTTCAACGTTTTAGTTGCGTGTAAACATATGGATCTAAAATAAATATATTTCCATACAATAACAAACCAATTGCACATGACAAAAACTTCATCTTAAACTATTAACGACATTATATTGCTATTCAATTACCGAGCCTCGAGGCTTACCTCTTCATTAATACCAGACTGCCGGCAGCTCAGTTTTGCTCCATTGAAAATTAATTTTAGATTAATAAGCGATGAACGAGCGGTATTGGAGCACAGAGCTACAAAACAATACTGTGAAACGGTGCCTCGACACAAGATTGATGTTTACAATTTTTGTTTATTGCAAATTCAATCTAAGATCATTTGATTCTCCCTTCTTTTACTGGAGCTTATTAATAAATAATTTGATGTGTTCGGTGATTTCTTTCCGCGAAGAATTTTCCACGGTCATGGGATGTTGCCCAGAATCCGAGTGGCTGGCGATCACCCTAATACCTATTTCTGCCACCAAGCAGCATATTGTCTTCCAGATGAAGTATACTGGATCATACAGCATACAGAGACATAAGAGCTGAAGTTTCAGGGTGATGCTTTCGGAGTTGCGCGCGTCCAGTCCATGGGCTGCCCGCGCACCAGCAGACCACATGTTCTTTTCTCGGTTCAGTATCATCTAAGAAATTGTATAAAATGCCATCAAGAAAAAATAATAACATAATGAAACGTTGAAAAAAAAACATAACAAAAATAATTTCGACCTCGTTCCTTGTAGTGTTATAGTCTGTTCAATATAGCTTGATACTTGTGACAGGTGTCATTAAAAACGACGACGTGACTTAAGCGTATGCATATATTTGAAAACATTTAAATAATACTATTTTTTATTATCCATCACTTTATTTCTATTATATGTTAGTTTAGGTTTTATCCTAATAAACTCACATAATCACAACACATTTATCACAATTTTTAAACATTACATAAAAAAAAACGTACCCCTTCACTAGGTCATTCCAATACAAAAAAAATACTTGTGTTGAGATAGTAAATCAATTTAAGTTCAATTTATATTCAATTACCAATTGATTGACTTCAATTTGTATTTATAATTCTAGCTGAGTATAATGACGATTATATAGATTATATATTTTGGTGATGATTTAGGTCGTACCTACACCAATACATTATTAAAAATTTGTTCATTATTTAAACATTCTAAAAGTCAAAATTCAAAGTGAAAATCTATTCACGTGTATTTATTTACATAATAATATGTATTTCCAAAAAATAAGTAATCTAAATAGCACCAACAATGATAATTTGAAGCAAAAAATGATTAACGACACATAATGATATTCAATTGATAACTTCAATTATCATTTAATTCAAATTACGTCTGTAATGTCTCAACCCTAGGCATGACATTTTGACATCTGTCGCAGGTATCAAGCTATAGTGAACAGACTATATTAACAAGGTTTTTATTTTTAGGTAGAGTAGTCTGCATAGCTGAATGTGGCGAGCTTCAGTCGCACGAATGAGTTATTTTTATTTACGTTATGCGGTCGGCCACGGCTTAACTCTTTAGTATCATACCATGTCATACCAACTTGATAGAACGATCGCACCCGGGCAATGTGTGAACGCAGTAGTAGCTATGACACAATCAGTCATCTCAGTCGAAGACTCTCCCAAAATCCGAACTGGTGGTAGATTAGTTAGGGAGGTAGAGTAGATTAGTTCGTTAGATTAGTTGTTAAGTCTTAACTACAAATTAGTTAACTGTTTTTTTATAATAGTTCAAGGACCATAAGATCGCCGGCGGTCGCGAAACAATAAATTTTTGATTGTGTCTGGTTTTACGATCCTCAAGGGGTTAAGAGTGTTTACGCATTCGGTTTCCCATACAATTTTCCAAGTCGAAATTTTGAAAGACCAATATGCCAATTTCAATGAAACTTTGCATGCTAAAGTTAAATACAGGGATCTAAATAGTTTGTTGAAAACAGTTTTAAAAAAGGTTTATTTGGCTGAGTTATTGCGATTTAAAGTCCACTATAGAAAGTTTAAAACCGAAATAACTCAGTTAAAAAAACGTTTTTTAGAAATGTTTTCAACTAACTATTTAGATCTCTATATTTTACTTCAGCATGCCGAGGTTCATCAAAATTGGCTTACTGGTTTTTAAAAATTTCAACTTGGAAATTTGTATGGGAAACTGACATGCATAAACACTCTTAATATTGACGTCAATAAGTGCCTGCACCTAAAGGTATGAACATTGAATAAATAATTTGACTTTGACTTTGACATAGATTCCCGACTTTTATCCCCGAAGGGTTAGTCAGAGACTAGGCAAGGAGAACCGCAAAAGCATTCCACTGCCATAGTCCACATTTCACCTAATGAGAACTGCACATGTGCTCAGCGTGATATGTGGTGAGCCCATCGCCGTTCTATGCTGTTGGATGTATGTGCAGTCTTTGTTCTGTTAGTAGCCATTTCCTCCCAAGGGCAGAGGGATTGGTATTTTTTTTTGAGCAGCTATATGCCACACTGTTAAGCTACATCTGAGGTCGACTGTATTTCAATTTCTATATGTAAATATTGTATGGTAAGTACTTGTTTAATAATGTATCCACGCCGTGAATACAAATTGAGATAAAACATTCCCATTGACGTTGTTCCGAAGCGCTGAATGTTTAATTGCGACAGTTATTTTTAATCGAGCGACAATGAAACGCGATATCGATTGACCCTCGAGAATCTCTCTCACAATGGGCGATTTTCCGAGATCAAAAAAAAAAAGAAATTGGTTCGTAAATGACTTCATAGATGGCGCTTAGCATAGATTAGTATGGCGCTTAGTAAAAGGCGGGTTCATGAAGAGCACGTGTATGGCTGCGTAATATTTATTCTATTCCAAAATAGAAATAGGTTCTGGATGTCCTGAATATAAATAGGTAAGTAAATACTATTTTTTTATTCTTTTGGTAGACAAGTAAAAGTGTAGAATTTATTACAGCCCATAAGTAGCCCAGCTTTCATAAAACGACATCTATCGAGTGTTTTTGAACTAATTTTTACTTTTTAATTTGGGCTGTCAGAAAATCGCCCATTGGAATAAAATGATAGACGCATGAAAGTTTGCGCGTCGTTAATCAGTGAAGTGGTTCAGTTGAAAAAGTGAAAAAATTAAAACGCGTTCATTTGTCGAGCGCGCAGAGATAAAGCTTCCTTTCACAACAAACATCGGATGGATTTGTAAAAGGATTCTTTTTTTTATTGGCGTTCGCTGCGGGTGAAGTTTTTGTCATTACTCTCATAACTGTTCTCAATTTATTTTGACAATAACTGCCTTACTTACAAACACTAGAGAATCAACAGTTTGCCCATGATCAGGTATGCAATGTACACAAATAAATATTATTAACATTAGTATTAACAAAATTCATCGTGAATCGTTCAATTAATTAGTCTTGAAACTAAAGAAAACAAAGAAAACTAAACTAACTAAACTAAACTACTTATCTGTTGTTTTCTTGCTATTCCAGAGTTAGATGATATTTCAATCTCAATAGTAAATCTCTAGTACCAGTACGCAAAACAGGAGAAAGATTATTAACAACGGCCATTGAAACAGCTCAAGCAATTTCCCATTCACTTATTCTTCGATCATAAAATTGATGCACGGTCTCATACAACATCAAACTCAAATATCGTCGTATCCCACGAAAACTGCCCTTACGGCCATAATGGCTTTTTTCTTTTATTTTATTTTTACATTCTACGTTTAATTAGGCATAATTCAGTCTAAAATTGTTTTAAAAAGTTTAATATTTTTCTTGATATTGAAGTTTATTAAAAAGCCCCAATTACGTGGCTCAAAGTTTTACGTAAAAGAAGGCCACTATCGCCGTTAGAGCCAACTTAACCCAGATAGACCAAGGCCCTAATGTTGTTTGTGGCTTTTTTCTGCAGAACTGAAAAAACAAATGTATCGAAGAGGTGGCCTCAATGCCATTTGTGTCTTTATTTTACGTCAAAATATTTTTTTGTCCTAATTAATGAGTTTTGGTACAATATATTAGATTAATTGGTGTCTTTTACATAGTAAACGAAAGTCATGTTACACCACAATCTAATCTGATGTGTTTTCATTAAATTTAATAAAATTTAAACATTATGATATTTAAATTATATGAGACCTAAAGTCCGTAGAGGCTTTTTTCGCTTTTATTTTATCATTTTAGGCAAGTCTTATAAATTACATGTATAAATACAAAAAGCCGTGAGATTATTATCCCCAAAGAGTTAGTCACATACACATAGTTATCGAAAAAACAGTGCGGATGAAGTATTTCGAAGAGCTAGCCATCACCACTGACCCTACACCAATCAAGCCCTGGAAAAGGTACGTTGACGATGTTTTCTGCATACTTCATGGTGGCAGGCAACACATTGAAGATAATTTGGCCAATTTAAATAACATCCACCCTAAAATTAACTTCACCTATGAGATGGAAGACGAAAGGAGCATTTCATTTTAACCTGGCGAGTACAAAATTGACTGCTGCTGTGATAGCTTTTATGTAGGCCAAACAAAACAAAACCTGTCGCAGTAAGGAGCACATTTAAGCTGTCAAGAATAACGACACTCAGAAATTAGCCATTGCAGAACTTCTTATTCACTTGAGCCCGAATCACTGGATTGAGTTTTGGGGGTTAAAGTTACTCGCGTCCGTAGGTTTACCCTTGAGACCCTACACGTGACCCCTGGGTGGTGCTAAATGAATGACACTGACTGAGTGGTAGAGCCAAGCTGCGTTGCAGCACGCATTGGGCCGGCTCGCAGGGCGTAATACCACCCTATCACGAATATTCGGCGTGAAATAATGGCGCTTGGTGCTGTTGTGTTTCGTCCGACGTCCGACGTCTCTTCCCAATTCCTATTCCTTCCTTAAACCTATTCCTCCCTTAAAGGCCGGCAACGCGTCTGCGATTCCTCTGGTTTTGCGAGTGTCCATGGGCGGCGGTGATTACTCTCCATCAGGTGACCCGTCTGCTCGTTTGTCTCCCTTTTTTATAAAAAAAGCATTATTTCGACCGAACGCCACTACGTTCCAAGTCTGGTCAGAGAAGCTATTGAAATAAAAAATAACAAAAATAATTACAATCGTGAAGACGGGTATAAATGGTCGAATGTCTGGAATACAGTGATATTGTTATGTAAAAACTGCAAGAATCTAAACAGTGCGGGAACTGTTTAGTTCCCGCAGTGATACTATGAGTTATCTGGGTTGTGAACAAGTTCGAGTTTGTAGTGCGATCAAGAACAGTGGTGTCGAGCGCAGTAAACGAACAAGAAAGAGGGTAGACTGTTTCGGCTGCTCCTAACATCCACCGCAGTAACTGCAGTTACTCCGTGATCATGGTGCATGCAACTGCGCCGAAATATCGGGGACTCAAAACCAACAACATAAACATGGTAAAAATTCCGTTTTTTCCTCAAACTTATCGTAGTGACCATAAAAGTTAAAAACATATAAAAAGTACCGTAAATTTAACTTTTATTTGATTTTATACCTACCAAATAATTTTCTTTTTAATTTATAATAATTTATTTTTAAAAAATGATAAGTTTCTTGACAAATATAACTTATTAACCAGCTAATTCAAAATTTAGAAATGGCTTAACGGCGATTGTGACTTAAACAATTCCGACGAAAAAGGCTACAATGTACCTTAGGACAGTATGTTGGTGCTTTCTAATGGAAAACAACACAGAATACAACGCAGAATAAGGAATTAAGGGAAATAACTATTGAAAATATAATTATTATTACCCAAAAAATGACCTAGACCAACTACAGGATGCTAACACATGTTATTATCATAAAAAAATATCAATGTCTTTATTACATTATTAATTAAACACAAAAAAGCTTCTCCTGAAAAGTTGCTGTTTTGCAATTACGCCCCTTTTCGTAGGATACGACGATATATGTCCCCGCATAAATACATACTCTCCATAGATCAACATCAGAAATGAAACGAGATGTGCTATTAAATTAATGGCGTATATTTAAAGTACAGGTAGTAAATAAAAATATTTTGCCTAATAAACAGTAGTATTTTGTCATTAGTTTAGATTTTAATTTTTCAAACAAAATATTTTATTATATAATTGGCAAAAACTGCATCATACTTACTTACTTACCATTAGACGCCTCGATGCCTTCACTCACACATGCGACTGCATTGTAGAAGTCGTCGCAGTAGTCAGTGTGAGTGCAATGACTTTCACAATGCAGTCGCATGTGTGAGTGAAGGCATCTACAGTATGATGCAGTTTTTGCCAATTAAATAATAAATTATTTTGTTTGAAAAATTAAAATCTAAACCAATGACAAAATACTACTGTTTATTGGGGAAAATATTTTAATTTAATAGCACCTTAAATAGATAAACATTTATTGTCAAGTAAACCTTCAACTTTAGACACTAAAGTACAAATTCTTAAAAATATTATTGGAGTTAAATCAGTTTGGAACTAGGCTCGCTAGATTCAAGCAAGTTGGAACAAAGTTCTAAATTCGAAAATTTGAGTGAAAAACAAGGCAATTTTCTGATTTGTGCCGTTTTTTCCGTGGTGCCGTTTTTCAAGCTACAATCGTGTATCTATAGTTTAATGACCGAAGCACTCATTAGTAAAAATGTAACTAGGAGGAGTCCGAGATTTTATTAATCTGGTCACCCATCTAGAGACTGACCGGCACTGTGAAATGTGCTTAAGGCTAGGTGTTAGTGAAAAATTAACAACAATTGATAGAATAAATTTACAAAGTTACATATTTTTGTGTCATTTTATCTTCTTTTCTAGGTTTTATTCTTCAAATAAGTGATATGTAAATATGAGTTACTTGCCAAAATGAAGTTCATACATAACTTGAGGGATTATAACCAATCTTTTTTTTAATTACATCTTAGATTAAAACAAAAAGGGAAGATACGGCATTAGCGTCTCGTGAGTGAGCCGCCAAAATTAGGCCTAAAGGCACAATTTCACTTCAGTCACAATTTGACGAGCGAACAGGCTGCATCGTACTATTGCGGATATTCTACTGTGTGAAAAAGAGAAAGACGCTACTCCGCAGTGGCGTCGGAATCGGTCGTACGTACTCGTCTGTTGCGAAGCGACCGAGACGTCAACGCGCTACTCGCTGACTCCCTCGCGCTGACGTTGAAACTTACCGCTTTGTCTCGCTCGCTCGATTTACACTTTATAGGTGTGCGTGTGTGAGTGTTTGCTTATGTAGTTGAGTAGGACTATATTTTGACTGCAAGTAGGAGCATGCCGTATCTTCCCTTTTTGTTTTAATCTAAGAATTACATCTATCAATTTTAAAAATATAAAACGCGCTTTTACGTGCAGCTTCGCTGTTATACCTGTCCCTTACCGTCGTACCGTCGAGAGAGCGAGAGAGAAGCGCTCGAAATACCTCCCCTTAACTAGCAAGATCACAAGCCTCAGCTGCTGTACCACCGCCCAAATCTATACATACCCATACATATTAAATTACATTTATGTGCTTAAGTGACATTTGAATATTCAGCATTTCAGCATGAATTAAGCTGGCTTTGAATAAAAGCACCAAAACATATTTCTATTATAATTGCAGGTTTAAACTGTCGTCGGCATATCCGCAACCGACAGCGTGAGGTTTATTTAAATTCACATTAGCAGAACGACGATTTGATTGTTCAATCGGAATATCGTGAGATATTAATTGTATCATTGTTTAGGACGTTTTAGAATACTACCACCTCCTCTCTTCCCTTGCTGTCATAATAGGCGACTAAAGACTGCACATACATCAAACAGCATAGAGCGGCTATGGGCTTACCACCTGTTACGCTGAGCACTTGTGCTGTTGCTATTTGGTGAAAAGTGGACTATGTTAGTGGATTTTTGCGGTTCTCATTGCCTAGTCTCTGACTGACCCTTCGGGGATAATAGTCGTGATTGTATGTATCATTGTTTAATAGTTGTTTTGCAATATATCTACCCTAGCCCTTATCTATACGAAGGACAAATTCGATAAAAAGTGTTAATAAAAAAATTGTTGATGCTTCTTTGTGCAAATAATTAGTGTCGCTCGGATTCTTACTTTTCCTAGTGAGAAATTCACGAGAGAAAAGCTAAAAATGGTGTCTTTCTTTGAAATAAAACACACGAAGTATCTTAGCGAAACTATATCTGCAGAAAGAATTTATAGTAATTTGTTTCCAAAATATTCTCCATCGTAATTTGCCGTATTATAGAAAAAACGTTCAATTCAACTTTAACCGTGTGCTAATGTTAATGCCTTAAATAATTCATTGCTTACCCATACGCCGAAGAGGAAACTGTTTCACATAATTTATCTTAAAGCTAAATCTTAAAAGCAAGTAATGTAATTATACTCTTATGAGTTGTAGTGAAGACTTTATTTCAACGATCGAAATCTTTGCCCAGAAGTGGAACAGTAAAGTACTGCCTGTATATTGTCCCACTGCAGTTCCAACAAATTCAACTCATTGGTATTGGCTTTCTAAATCAACACAAACTGCAAACCTGGGCATCGAGCAATCAGAAAACACACTTTGGTGAACCCGGAAATCCATCATTTTATCGCAATTCCTTTCAACGATTTTCATTACCCATAAAACGATTCGCAGAACTTTTTGTACAATATTTAGTAAATTCTAAAATTAGGTTACATCGCCATTTCATTTCCTCATATATTAATTATCTACAAACAAGGTTCATCGTTATTTATTTTCATGTTTTGTACATTTTCTCGAAATAATGTTACATCGAAGTTTTGTTACCCATATTTTTGTTTCATCGTAAGTTTCAGTTTGCAAAATAATGGAAACATCAATTTTTACTTCAATAAATCAATGTACATAAAAATACAATTTCATGCAACTAATTAGTTCTGTGCGTGATGTCTTTTTAGAGTATTATTTAAAACAAAAATTAGGATGAATGAAAACACGGTATTTTAATAAATAATAATAATAATAATAAATGTTTATTTTCTTTAACAATAGTTTTCTTATAACTATAACATAGGTTGACTACTTCTTTTAAGTGCCTACATTAAGCACCTGTTTCAGAAGGAGCCGCTCTTCCATAAAACAATAAATAAAAACAAAAAAATATAATAAAATCAATTTTTAAGCAATTATAAATATTTAAATTAAAAAAAAATGATAAAAATCTTAGTTTTAAGCGCTTCAACATACCATATTTATTGTGTGCGTGCATGTGTGAGTATGTATGCGTGTGCGTGCGGTGTGTGTGTGTGCGTGTGTTTGTGTGTGTGGTTGTACGTTTATTCCAGTAGTGCCTAAATATCGTCATACGAGTAAGTCTTGGGTTCTAACCATTTCGTCAATAGTTTTTTGCACTCATAGTATGTCTTATCATATATATTTATCTCCCTATTTATTACATTGTACAGATGTACTGACCGTTTATTATATTGTCTATTAGCAAATAAGGTGTTGGTTCTAGAAGCTCTAGCAACAATATCTTTTCTTCTCCTGTTCATGATATCCGAGTTGTAAGGTAAGGATTTGTGTTTATTTAAGACTGTTTGAGTAATATATAGCTTCCTTACGGGGAAAAGGTTACTAATCCCATCTTTTTAAAGTACATAACCTTAATTAGGCTACGTTGGGAGTAGTAAATAAATTGGGCATTCTGGCTCACAAAGTTGTGTCCTCACCGCTCGCCGTGCTCGCTTCGTCGTCGCTCCGCGACGACGTTCGCACACAACTATTGTGCGCCAGAACGCCCAATTTTTACTACTGTCGTAGATAACAAACAAAAGTATTACTTACCATGTTTAAAGTTTTTTCTAGAAGTATATGTTTAGGTTGGTATAAAAAGATTCTGAATGAACGTACCTACAAGTTACAAAAACGTAAACCATCTTTATGAAGTAATAAACTAATCAATAAGTTGATCTTTTCGCAATTCGATGGGCCGCAAACAATACAGCGAATAGTATTTGATATAAGGTACCATGGCGTTTTGGAGCGTTTGATGACGTAGGACAGATGCATTCCAATTTCAATGATTTTTTGTTTAACAAATTTCATAATTAAATTGACTGCAGTGTTTCACAGATTTCAATAAACTACTTAAAATATTAATTGTAACTTGTAAAAATCAAAACATTCGGGATTTTATAGATCAAGGTTCCAAAACAGTTTCTAAGGAAACTCAAACCTAATTATATTACGACGAGATAAAACATAATTTACCATCACAAACTTCGAACCGCAGTAAATCGATACAAAAAAGATTTAAGAAATATGTAGTTAAAAATAGCGCGACATTTTATTACTCTTTATAAATTTTTATAGTTTTAATATTAATTTCTAAATACTTCTTTTACAATTCATATTTTAGTGCCAATAACGGATCAAATATACCTAAAACGTTTTATTTATGCAAGGTAAATCATTCAAGCTCAGAGCAAATTTACTTTAAGACTAAATATTCGATAATAAAATAAATTAAAAAGAAAAAAACAGGTATCGGTAACTGTATCTTTTCCTCCAAAGTTAAAGTGCATCCCTTCGTCGGGAATTGTGAAGACGTCCTACATAATGTACTTATGTATCCCAGACAATGCTGAGCACTTGACTCTTACACGACAAATCAGACTTGAAGTACGTAACACTATAGTATTTTTAAATAGTTTTAAGTATTATTTCCTTCAAGTTACAATGCATCCCTTTGTCGAGAAACGTGAAATGAGCCCTACAAAACAGACTTTAAGATTTTCTTAAAACTGAGATGTATCCTGGACTTGCGAGGCACATGGCTTTTCACAACATAGCAACTACAAAGTACTCAATACTGTTATTTCTTTCAAAGTTAAAGTGCATCCCTTCGTCGGGAATTGTGAAAGCGTCCTACATAATGTTCTTATGTATCCCAGACAATGCCGGGCACTTGACTCTTACACGACAAATCAGACTTGAAGTAGGTTACGTAACACTATAGTGTTTTTTAAATAGTTTTAAGTATTATTTCGTTCAAGTTACAATGCATCCCTTTGTCGGGAAACGTGAAATGAGCCCTACAAAACAGACTTTAAGATTTTCTTAAAACTGAGATGTATCCTGGACTTGCGAGGCACATGGCTTTTCACAACAAAGCAACTACGAAGTACTCAACACTGTTATTTCTTTCAAAGTTAAAGTGCATCCCTTTGTCGGGAATTGTGAAGGCGCCCTACATAATGTACTTATGTATCCCAGACAATGTTGGGCACTTGACTCTTACACGACAAATCAGCCTTAAAGTACGTAATACAGTATACCAATAGTCTTATTTTTTCTTTCAAGTTACAATGCATCCCATCGTTGGAAAACAAAAATGCTCAGTTTTAAGAAGGAGGTTCTTAAAATTCTGATCTACGAACTGTTTTTTTTGTTATACCTAACTGTTAAATCAAATTTAATGGTAACCAAATTTATATTACATAGTTATTTAATTGTTGGTTGACAGAGCTTACAAAGGTCGCGATATTTTTGAATGTGTTATTAAAATTAAGGAAAAACACTCACCTGATTACACTTTTCAGAAGATTTATCACTTGTTATCACAATCGCCAAGTAACAACGTATCAATGTATCCTTTATTGTGAAGCAAAAAGTTCTACAAAACTGTCTATAATTTTTTAAAACAGATGTATCCCGGTTTCCGAACCATGTATGCAAATGTCAACCATCGTCGTTGACGACCACTGAAGACTAAAATTTTATTTTATTTCTTACTATTACAAAGTATGAATTACACTGCGAGCTTAGCTTACTTCGCTCAGTATAGCACGCAAAATAACATAGCCATTCATAGTTCACAGCCGTTTCATAGCTTGCGGTGGACGTTGCGATTAATGCGCCTTATAAAATGACGACGGTGTAATTTCATGAGAACTATAATGATTAACTTGCTATTTTTACATAGGTGCAAACAAAGCATCAGCTCTGTGGGAATAACTTGTAACCAACTTGATAAAAAAGGAGGTTCTCAATTCAATGCAAGGTTTTATTTATTAATTATTATTTTTTAAATATTGTTAAATAATATATTCAATTAATAACAGCCGCTGTGGTCTCAGACCCAGAGGTCCCGGTTTCGATTCCCAGGGCACAATGTTGTGTTCGGTTTGGTTGGTGGTATAGTTTGTTTTAAGTCCGCCTGGCTAACTTAGTATATAGATGGTAGTCCATCTTACCTAGGTCTTGCGCATAGCAACAATGTTATCTGCATTGTTGTGTTACATCATTTAGAAGTAAAATAGCCAGTGCAAAGATGTAATTTTTTTTTTATAAATATACATAAACATAGAAAAACACCAAGACCCGAAATCAATTTTGAAAAACAGTTTTTTCCAAACTGACCCGACCGGGAATTGAACCCAGAGATGGCGCGATGCCAAACCCGGCGCGCTAACCACTCGACCACGGAGGTCGTCAAGTCAATATATTCAATTCTATGCTAAAACATAACACACAGTACAAGTACATACACAAAACATACAATAATATTACATGTACCTACTTACTAATATTATTATTATTTGGACTTTATGAGTAAGTAGGTACACCTACCTAAGTTTTTTTTGGGAATCGAACTTAGCACTGCTACTTACCTAAGCTTATTACTACACGTAACTGGTTTTATAATTTATATTTTGATGACACTTTATTTTAATTACTTCATAATTTGTAATTCGATGAAGTGATTGTTGGTCACACGTTATTGCTGATTTAGATATCTACGAATGTGTGCATAATTGCACACATTTTTCGTGTATCTGTATTTGCCAAGTTTTTGTATAAATAAAGTTTCCATAAAATACATTAAATCAATTACGATCGACTTGTCATCAAGCACGTCTACCTATTGCTGCCTGCAGTGTTATTTCCATCACCATTGTTCTTCACATCAAGTGCGTCGACATAATGTTCGTGAGTCAATAATATTTTACTGTTTTTTTTTTTTCATTTCATTATAATATATTTATTTATTGGTATTATTTACAATGATTGTACGATGGTTGACATACAGACCTATAATTTATTTTCCGTTCGTGTCTCTACAGGTCTGAACACGAGTACAAGAAACGGCTCGCCGCCGCAGCTGTCCTAGACTCAGACCGTGAACAGTCATCTGACTTTGAAGAAGACTCTAGGTAATTATTTGCTATGCATATCTCAAGACTTTGGTACTATGTCGCCATAATTGCCATATTTTTAAATACTTTATTTTTATTTTCTTATTTTGACGACCTCCTTGTTTGAGTGGTATGTACACCAGTTTTCATGGTGTCGCCATCTCTGAGGTCCCAAGATCGATCCCCGGTCGGGTCAATTTTAGAAATTATTGTTTTTCTATATTTTCTCGGGTCTAGGTGTTTTCTATGTACCTATAATAAGTATGTATTTAAGTATTTTAAGTATGTTTATCCGTTGTCAAGTAACCATTTAACGAGTTTCATAACGAAGCTTCTCTTGGGCTAGATAATTGGTGTGAGTGTAGGAAAGTTTATTATGTTTATAATTTATGTTCTTTCTTTTCTTTTTACAGTCCTCCGAAGAAGGCGAAAAAATCGGCGAAACCGAAAAAAGAGCCTGCGAAAAAGAAGTCAAGTGGGTATGTATAACGTTTTTAAGTTTTAGCATAGACGAATAAGATAATTTTTTAGACAAAACTTTGGTTTTAGACAATCACACTAATATTATAAAGGCGAAAGTTTGTGAGTGTGTATGTTTTTTACTTGTGCACGTAAAAACTACTGAATGGATTTGGATGAAATTCGGCACACAGATAGTTTATAACCTGGATTAACACATAGGATACTTTTTATCCCGTTATTCCCACGGGAACGGGAACCACGCGGGTGAAACCGCGAGCGACCGCTAGTTATTTAATAATTCTACGATAAAGAGTTAGTTACTGTGCTAAAAATAGATTTCATGAATTGGCGGTAACAATTTATAAATACAATTGTTTCAGGAAGCCTACTGCGAAAACAAACGGCTCGGCTTCTGTGCTGTCCGACCTATTTGGCTCCGACGACGAGTCTGAGCAGCCTAAGCGCTCCTCCAGCAGCCCCTTGTGGTCGTCGTTGTCTCGGCGAGTCGCGGGCGGGGTGTTACGTCAGGTGGAATTGGTGCCTGATGGTAACATATTTTTTGATGTCAAAATATATAATACCGAAGACATCATTAATCTCGGCTCTCGTGAACGCTCGGACAAGTGGATTGCTAATCTTCGCTTGCGGGTCTCACCAGACGATCCGCTGTGGAAAGAGTTGAAGAAATTGTGCGCCGAAGCGAAGAAGAGATTCTCAAAAGAGGCGATGTACTACGGTGACAAGGTTGGCAGCCAATAATAGGTTCATCCATCGATTCACCTTTTTTTTTTTTTTTTTTTTTTTCACTACATTGTAAAAACTTTATTGTACTTATACTTAACTAATGTAATGGTTAATCTAGGTAATATAAATTCTAAAACTATATTTTCTTTTTTTAACTTAGCTTAATCAACCGCAGAACTAATAACCACTCAACTATGGGTAAATCTATCTATTGTTCGATTTGTCAAGAGTCATTACCAAGTAAATCGTTTTCGGGGCATTTACGCAGTATTAAACATAAAAGTAATAGTGCAGTAAGTCTCGATAGTGGCATTGAAAAAATAAGTTCCGCGTTTCGTTGTCGCATAGCGTCTTATCGCATACGGGCAGAGCGCGAGCGTCTGGCTGACGGCAGCGAAATAGCTGCTACTTCGCCCACGCACTTCTTGCGTTGCATTGCCTCAAAGTTACAAACAATACTTCATTCAGCTTTATCTAATCATATAAATATAAAAGTAAACTTTGAACTTTTTGTTAAAGTAATTTTACCTAAAGATGATTCTACGGAAACTAAATCATTTACAACTGCAAACATTTCTTTACATTTAAACTACAGTTTTAATGATCTACTAAATAACATTTCTGAAATTATTTGTAAAAAGATAGACGAATTTCAGGAAAAGGGGAGTGGATGGTCTATGTTGGATATTTTATACCTCGAAACTAATATTAACAAATATACGCCATTGAGAGGATCATCATATCTAAAATTACCAAAAAAAATTTACTCAAAACAAGCTTGTGTAAATATAAAAAATGATGATGAATATTGTTTTGCTTGGGTTGTGATGGCGGCTTTGTACCCAGTTAAAAAGAATGCTTGTCGAGTATCATCTTATCCTCACTTTAGTACAGTATTAAACTTAATTAATATGTCGTTTCCAGTTGCAAATAATGACATAAAAACATTTGAAAAAAATAATAAAAACATAAGTGTAAATATCTATGGTTTGGATAGTAAAAGTAATATTACTGGGCCGTTGTATAAAACCATTTTACGAAAAAAAAATCATATTAATATGCTTTTAGTTCAGAATGGTTCTAAGTCTCATTACTGTCTCATAAAAAACTTTCCTAAACTATTAAGAAGTCAAGTGACTAAACATCACAGTAAGCTTTATTTTTGTGATGATTGCTTGTTGTTTTTTAAGTCTAATCTAAAATATAAAAATCACTCTTGCGGTGGAGTCGCAACTATTTTGCCCGAAAAAGGTACTTTGGTTCAATTTAAAAATTTTCATTGTAAGCAATTCATACCTTATGTAATATATGCAGACTTTGAAACATTATTACAACCGTGCGTTGAAAGTCAAAGTAAACACACAGCTAACATTCAACGGCACATTCCCGCTGCGTTTGCGTATTATATTGTTTGTAATTATGATAGCTCTCTAAACCGCCTAGTAAAGTATCGCGGTCCTGATTGTGCATTCAAATTTGTTACTTATTTACAGAAAGACGTGAAAAGAATTTATGATATTATTCAGTCGGCTTCAGAGAATCCAGTGCCTATAATTTTTAGTAATATTGACTCGCGTGCTTTTGATCGCGCAGACTATTGTTATTTATGTTCAAATTTATTAGTCGTAGATAAAGTGAGAGATCACTGTCACTTCACAGGTGTTTACAGAGGCGCAGCTCATTCATACTGTAATCTTAAATTTCAGATTCCTAAATTTATCCCCATTTTCTTTCATAATTTGTCGGGTTACGATTGCCATTTGTTTATTCGGGAATTAAACACAATATCAGGCTCAATCAAAGTTATTCCGAAAAGCAAAGAAAATTATATTTCTTTTACTAAGTTTATTCCACTTTCAGATAAAACTTTCGTTGCAGTACGTTTTGTCGATTCTTTTAAATTTTTAGGGACAAGCTTAGACCAGTTAGCTAAAAGTCTTAACCCTAATGACTTTATACATTTACGTAAAAATTGCGATAGTGAACGAAAATGTTCATTGTTGCGTCGCAAGGGTATATATCCATATGAATATATGTCTGCTTGGGAGGTATATGAAGAAACTAGTTTGCCGCCGATAGAAAAATTTTACAGTAGTCTTACGAGTGAATCAATTAGCTTAACTGATTACCAACATGCCTTAACCGTATGGAAAACTTTTGACATACAAAATTTAGGAGAGTATACAGATTTATATGTAAAAAATGATGTTTTATTATTAGCCGATATATTCGAAAAGTTCCGCTTAACTTGCAAAAAAAATTATGATTTAGATCCGGCTTTTTATATTACAGCACCAAGCCTAAGCTTCGATGCAATGCTTTTAAAAACTAAAATAAAGTTGGAACTTTTATCTGACTTGGAAATAATTCGTATGATACAAAAGGGTATTCGAGGAGGCATTTGTTTATGTTCAAAAAGGTATGCTCAATCAAATAACAAATATCAGCCTGATTTTGATTCATCTCAATCTAATAGTTATTTAATGTACTTGGACTGTAATAACTTATATGGTTACGCTATGTGTAGCTATTTGCCCTATGCGGACTTTAGATTACTTGATGAGGAGGAATGTAGTCAGCTTAACATACTGAGCATTCCTAATGAAAATGAATATGGATACATTTTAGAAGTAGATTTAGAATACCCAGAGAGTTTACATGACTTACACAATGACCTTCCATTTTGCGCCCAAAATTTTGTTCCACCGGGTTCGAAACATAAAAAACTGATACCTAATTTATTCGATAAATATGAATATGTCATACATTACGTTCATTTGAAAATGTGTTTGAATCATGGATTACGCCTTAAACGAATTCGCAGAGCAATAACATTTAAGCAGAGTCAGTTCTTAAAACAATATATTGATTTAAATACGGAGTTAAGACAAAAATCTAACTCTGCTTTTGAGCAAGACTTTTTTAAATTGTTAAATAACAGTATTTTTGGAAAAACATTAGAAGATACAGAGCGCAGAGTCGATGTAAAACTTGTTAATGCATGGCATGACGATCGCAATAAAACAAACAAGTACTATTCCGCCGAACAACTGATAGCTCGCCCTAACTTCCATAGCGTAGCAGTGTTTGATGAAAACTTTGTAGCTATTCAATTAAAACGAGAAAAAGTAATATTGAACAAACCAATATACATAGGGTTTTCAGTTTTAGAGATATCAAAAAGCCATATGTACGATTTTCATTATTCTGTTATGAAAAAATATTACAACGAAAAACTGTCTTTATGTTACACAGATACTGATAGTTTGTTATACTCCATTCAAACGGATGACTTCTATCGCGATTTGAAAGACCACTTTTTGAGTTATTTTGACACTAGTAATTATTCTAGTAATAACTGCTTTAGTATTATTCCAAGGAACAAAAAAGTCCCTGGTTTGTTCAAAGACGAACTAGGTGGTAAACTTCTCTTGGAATTTGTAGGATTGCGATCCAAACTGTACAGTATTAAAACAATTGATAATGAGGTTAAAAAAGCAAAAGGAGTCAAAAAACCTGTAACTAAAAAGTTAAAATTTTCTGATTACGTAAATGTTCTTTCAACAGGAACAGATCTTAAAGGTAAAAACGTTCTATTCAAAACCATAAAGCATCAAATTTTTACAAGAGAACAGTATAAAGTGGCATTGTCGAGAAAAGATGATAAACGTTTTATTTTAGGTGATAACGTGTCAACGATATCGTGGGGACATTATTCTATTACAATATAATATACTATCCTGCAATAGATAGTTTTTACCATAGGTGATAATAATGTATGATGGTTTATATCAAGATTAAATCACTAAAACTTTAACGTTTTATACTATCAATTTAATGTTTTACTGTCATCGATAAATTTAAAATATAAACATAGATTTTTAAGATTAATTTTAATCTGATAGGTAGTTTTAAAAAAAGTTAAATAATCTAAGACATTTAATCAGCTATATAATATGTTAAGTTAATTAATTGGTGTTAAGTTTGTTTTAAATTTAAAAATAAATATTTGTTTACAATCAATTTGATGTATAATTTTCATTTTTGTGTGGATTACACTTTATATTGTTGAAACTAAAACTGTAAATAACAATAAAGTGCATTTTTGTATGTTTTATTTAAGTTTATGTCTAATAATTGTTTTTCTTAAGTTACTAAATAAATGTTGTTGTAATATAATATACAAAAAAAAGTTTTGTATTGTCTACAACCAATTTGATGTGTTACTTTCATTTTAGTATGTACCTATCCATACACTCTTTATAAAAACTGTTGTTACTTAATTCGTGAATAAACAATAAAGTGAATTTTTATGTTTTATTTATACTTAGCCCGAGTATTTTTTTCCTTAACTATTACAAAGCACAATTATTATACAAACTAAAAGTACTTACCTACTTGTTTAGTTTATTACTAATTACTTTTATTACTTTGAATTAATGGTTTTATTTGATGATGTGCCTAAAATTACTATTTTATACAATTACATTACATTACATTATTACATTATTTCATAATTAGGTGTAATAAATATGAAAGCTGAGTAAAATTTCAATTAAAGAATTATCATATAATGTAAACTCTACGAGGACTAGGTATACAAAAGCATAAGACTTTTTTAAACCAATTTTAACCGCACCATATTTTATATTTGTTAAGTTGTTATCAAATTCTAAAAAAGATTGTACCGAACTGTATGATTTAAACAAGTCATTACATGTCGACAATATAATGCTGATTATGATGGGAAGTCATTTGATGCTATTCGCACACGTTTCACAATAATTACGTGTCATGTTGTTGAAAATAACACCTAGTCAGCGGTTAGTTTTTTGCATGTTTAAACATGCAACGAAGCAACTTACACCGACGCACACATATTATCGGTCGTAGTAAACTAGATAAATAAAGCGTGGTTTGTCATGTAATTCATTTACATTAATAGACAGAACGTTGTCAGCAGCAGTTGCATTGTCTCAATTGTTTTTATTTTTTTGTTCTAAATAAAAAGTTATTATCATGGTAAGTGGAATTATGTATTTAAAAATGATGGACATAATTTATATTTGTAAGTGTTTTATATTATTTTATTTTATTTCAGGAAACTCCACCCACTTCACCGGTCTACATTCTGCCTGACGAGGAACACCAAGATCGAGTACTGAATCAATACACACAAGGCCAACATGAGGGAATTGACGAAGCGGGTCCCTTTCACTATGGATTCAGACCTCAGAACCCGGAGCCGGAGATAAAGAATTTGAAACATAGACATCAAAAGAAAAGATGTTTTCTAAGACACTTTCACAACAAACAAAATTCCTTTGTATTGAAAAGCGCGCCGAAAAAGGGTCGCTATTTAATCAAAATTCAAGTTATTGACTTACAATCAAGAGTGCCTGTTCCAGAGAAGCTGTTGTGCGCACAATATGTTGTGGAGGATGATGTTGATCCAATTATGGATCAGACAGAAGGAGTTATTAGTAACATTTCAAAAAAATTGTGCGGCTATAGCTATAACTTCTATTGAGGCTATATGGCGCAGATTTATTTGTAAATTAAAGTTCTCAAAAGGTTTCAAGCGTAATTTCCATATTTACGTGTAAACCTCCAGAGACACATTTAAATATATAAAATATTTTGATTGTATAAAATCTTATTTTGAGGGGTACAATACTTAGTTACACAATTTTCTTTTTAGTATATAAATAAATTTAACGTATATATTTTTAAATGTTATTGAAACTTGTTAAATTTTTTGTAAATTTAGTAATAAGCTTTATAATAAACTTAAATAAAATTAAATAATAGTAATAACGTTTTTTTCATTTTATTGCTCTCGGTTATATTGATTATACTCGTAGTTTAATAAAGAAAACACAGCATTCAATTTAAATTTATGTTTATTAAAAAATAACTAATAGGTATTAAAGCACATACTTACATTATAAAAACAAAAAAAAAAAACTTTTAACAGTCACATAAAAATAAAAAGTTCTATTCTAATGCCTAGTTCTATTAAATTCAATGATTAAAACCTAAATAAAACTATAATTATTACAAAATTATAAGATCACTTTATTTTGTAAACACCATTTTTTAATACACAGTACATTTTTTAATGCACATGTTTTCCTATGAGTAAAACAGTTATATACGAAAACATCTTTACAATACAATTCAGAAAGAGTTTGTAAATTAGGAAGCCCTAAATTACTTATGTCTAACACGTTGTTATGATCACATAATTCTTGTATCCATGTAATCTTTTCTTTACCTTTAACTAAAATTGTACGATCTTTTAAATACGGTTTGATAATTCTTCGAAATTCCCTATAATCTATGTACCCTTCGCTCCATCGAAATCCTCTGTTTCGTTCAATCCACCAAACACTTTGCTTTTCTTTATCAGTAAGAGCGGTAAACGGGTAGGGTGGTTTTATTAAAAAAATATGGGTATATTCTTCAGTGGCTATAGCTAATTCCTTTACCAGAAACTTATTGTTTAGGTTTTTAAATCCTTGTACATCCACGATAATTGTATTACTTTTCATGATAACTTTTTCACAATGTTGCTTAAAGGCTTGTACTCGAATATACAGTCGTTTAATATAAGACAATATGCAGCTGTCTGATCAGGTATCTCTTTTTCAGTTTCAATTTCAACTCTTACATCTATTGACCCCTTTAATGCCTCGTGTTGTCGAGAACAATCAATTACGAATAATGGAGCGATATCTTTAAATTCTTTTAAAGTCACCAACGGTTCTGCTCGGCGTCCGTGATAAGTCTGTTGAAATCTAGCATATTGCTCATATAATAAGTAATACTTGTTTTCCGTAAAGCTGACGTTCAAATTTTCGTAAGGGTAATATGAAGAATTCAAAAAAACTTTTACGTCACTAACATTGCAGTGGTCAAATTCAGCCATTGACATGTCCGCCTGATTTTTACGATTGGTTTGAAATACAATAATTACATAACGTGGTTTTTCTATTTGCGTTGAAGTTTTAATTGACCATGTATGTTTGCGTGTTTTTGGTAATAACGGGTATTCATATAAATCCCAATTTCGGAACGCTAAGGTAACAGAACGATCTTTTTCTAAATGTTTTAACAAAGTAATCCTTTCACGATCTGATACTTTTACATGCGGAACTCTCCAAACTATTTTACTTATTTCAAGGTTATCGATAATTTCATTTTTATTTAACTTTAATGCATTAATATTAGTGCTGCTTCTTAATAAAACTAATTCGTGTTTACAGTTAATAATTATTTTTTCATAGTCTTCTGCAAACCCCAGTATTTTGTTTAAAGGTATTGAAGCGGAAAAAACTCCATTATTGGTCGTACCAATAGTAGACCAACCCCAAACATTTGCAGATTTTGATTCGTTTTCGTTTAGCGAAAGATATGATTTTAAGGTGGTCGTAAGGCCAACATTTTTTATTTTGTCTATTTCAACACCATTTAGTTCGTATCGTATATCTTGAAATAGAAATAATGCTGCGTTATTTATAAAATGCACACTGGATACTTTTGCTTTAGTAGTGCTATCATGAACATGTACTTTGCCCTCAATATACAAAGTGCTGAGGGAAGGCAACACATACAAATCTTGTTGGTTAATAGGTATACGTATTTCATCATTCTTGTTGAAACTTGTCACGTATGGTTTATATGAATGATATTCGAAACTTTCAATGCTATTATCGTGTGACGATGGTTGAGATATATTTAAAATATTCATTTTATTAAGCCTATTAACTTTAGAAACTCTTTATTTTCTTTGGTTAACTTCTTTTTGAATTTAAGAGGTGCTACTTTTAAAAGTGCTCTTTTTGAACTGACTTGAGTCCCGGATGGTAAATGGGTTTTATTAAAATTTAGCATCTTTTTCTAAAGTGCAAATATAGTTGTACTTCTTCGCCACGTAAATTGATTTGCTTATTTTCAGCGTCTAACAATCTTATGTTTAATGAACTGATTGAGTTTTGGTTAACTGGAAAATATATTATATTCTTAGGTATTTCAATAATTCGATAACCAGGTGGTACGTTAGGCACAAATTCGTAGATTATGTGACTTGCTTTTCCGTTTACAAATGATCCGCTTACTGCGTCGCATTCGATGCGGACGATGGTTGTTGATAAAATACTAACAGGATACTGTGACTTGCTACTTATATTAGCCTTCACCGTTTCCATACCAAAACCCAAAGTTTTTCCAAGCGAATTATCATTTTCAAAGTGCACATCCTTTGTACAGAAAATATTGGTCTTAAGTGTGTTATTATTACAAGTTAAATTAAAAACACAATTTTTTATATTTGCTTTTAAATAATCACAGATGTCTTGAAGTTCATATGAACCTTCAGGAATTACAACAACTTCGTTGGTACCATAATAAAACTTATTATTTCTCTCGTCTACATTTGGGATTGAATTAAACGTAGAAAAGTAAAGTAGTCCACATTCATATTCTCCACATAAGTCTAAGGTTGGGGAATAGCTAGTTGCCATAAAGGCTCCTCGACCAGTTATCGACACAGTGAAAGACATTTTTATACTGAGAAATATATTTACTATTCTGTATTTAAATGGTGTTTCCAATATTCCTTTAAAAATTTTAAGCAAAGATGTCCACAATTTAATGTGCCAAAAGTTTGATGTTGTGTATAATTATAATTTATAGGAATATTTTTTAAATATTTTTGTAATTCTAGCGGAGGTTTTAAATTACCAAAACTATCAAAATATTCAGAGTTATTGTTTTTCTTAACGTAGGCTACCCAATGAGTTCCAGGATTCACAGAAGTGTCCAAATTAATTATAGCACACTCATTTTTTCTTGGTTTTGAAGGTAAAGTATCTCTCATAAAAACACCACGGAAATACGGAATGTCACATGCGTGTTCTAAAATATCCAAATTTGTTAATGCTCGCCTGGGTAGCCGTTCCACTAGTTTTTTGAATTATTTAAATATAAACCTGCCCCTTTTTTATGAGGTCTAATATACAATCCTTTCCCAAGAGCAACCGCTTCCATCATCTTGTTATGGCGTTCAGACTCTTGAAGACTTCTCTGAGCAGCTTTGGCATCATTCACGGCCTTTGCTATACCTGCCGCACCTCCTGCTAATGAACCCAAAGCTGACAATCCAGCGAAGATTGGTATCAAAGGTAAAAACCCACCACTTTTAGGAATGGGAATACAGCGTGGCAGGCGTATACCTCTTTTGTTCATAAATAGTTTTTTGGCAGCAGCATATGCATACTTAATAGCTGAATTATTGCTTTTGGATTTCAATTTCTTTACTTGAGATTGTAGTTTTTTCACGATAGACATGAAAGAACGTGCTCCACCACCAGCTTTAAGCTTTGCCTTCATTGCATTTTTAACTATCCACGAGGCAACCTTTTCTCCTTTCCCAGCGTCTTTTGATTTCAATCTTTTCTTAGCCATATTCAAAAGATCTAAATCAGCTTTATGACGTACATCCAAATCACTATTGATGTATGCAATGTCGTGGTGCATACAAGCTTCATCCAATTTGTTTACACCTCGATTGCCTTTTTGTAACCGTTTTTGAAGTTTAGTTCCAGGACCGCAAAATTGATAACCAGGTAAATGTAATTCAAAAGGTAAATTATTAATTAAACTGTTAATGATACCACTTCCTTCCTTCATTGATACTCACAAAATGATTGAGCGGGTATTGCGTTCTTTATTTATATTACATCACTAATGCATTTTTTTCTACCCAACTGTTTTCTTCATTACTTAGGCCTAACCATTTCACAAAAAGCCTGTTCCCTTTTCTTTTTAAAACTTTTTCTATGAGATATAAGTCTGGAAACATAGTTCTTTGTAATTCATATTCATAAAATGAACCTAAAATACTGTGGTTTTTTCTGTCTTCTATGTGATAAGTTGGTGGGTTTATATGATTGATTTTTGTGATAGTAAATATTTCAGTAGACCAGTTAGGGGTATAACCTTTGTAAAAATCGCCTTTATATTTACTAATACGAACATGATCACCAACACGAAACTTAGGTCTTTTCAAAGTATTGTGCTTTTGGGATTTAATTATGTTGGTTCTTACCAACATCTGGTTTCTGTTGTTAACATCGACTGGTTTAAATTTGGTTATGCGATGAATGGTATTATTATAGCATTGTACTACTGAGTTTAAATTTTTCCCTAACCATTCATATCGACCACATAAACTAAAAAGTTTAAAAAGACGACTTTTTAGAGTTCTTATCACACGTTCAACAATAGCTGCTTTCTTTACAGAGTAGGTTGAATAATGATTAATTTTATATTTCTTCATCAGTTGTTTAAAGCTATCATTGTAAAACTCCTTACCTAAATCAGTTTGCAAATTTTTTGGTGTTTGAGTAGACTCTGCTAGTATATGTTGCATCGCAAAAGTAACACAGACTTTCTCTTTTGATTTTAAGGGCTTTACCCAAACATACTTAGATAAAGTGTCAATAACAACTAATATGTACTTATAACCTTTATTAAAGGATGCATATTTTTGTACATCTATAAGATCTGCTTGCCATAAATCATATATTCCTTTTATTATCGTGCATCGTCGTGGAAAATTTCTTCTAGCAGATCTATGAAGCTCATCTACTATGTTTTGTTTACTCATTTTTGGTTGTCTTAGTATTAATCAGAAAATCGATTTCCGTTTTTGTATAATACAAAGTACTCATATTATTAGAAGTAACTTTTTCTAAGTTTTTAAGATAAACTCTAACGTCGTTAAGAACTTTTTTCAATTCTTTTTTCAAGTCTTCAATTTCTTTATCTAAATGAGCTTTATTTACAGCTTCATCATCATTTTGTGGAGGTAACAAACCTTTTAATCTTGAGGATTGCAAATCGTAATCTCCAGTCTCTGATTTTGCTAACGTGTAGTCAAGAGTATTCATAAATTCAGAATATCTTAAACGCTTATGAACGTGATGTCCAAATTTATCTATATTCATTGCAGTCTTTATGGGTTGTTCACTGCTATTAAACTGCTTAATTTTCTCAATACATGCCTTTTATATTTCACGTTTATAATACCAGCTTCAAACAGTTCTTCGATGATTGCTATAATCTCATTGTTTAGGCCAGTGTTGCCTGCTTCGCGTGATGCAAGCAGTAATTTTAGTCGTTCCACTAATTCATTTGGATCATCCCAATAAACCAAATCGGTATTCTTTTTAACTTTTTTAAAAATATTTATACCTTCCCCTTTTGGGATGCTTTCAGTACTTGTAGTTACTTTTCTAGTAAATTTGAATAAGGGTTTAATAATACTCATGTATTTGAAGCCTTTGTTACTGTTTATAGGTTTATTTGGATCAAAATTACGTCTGTGTGCGTTGGTATCAATTAGAATTACTTTATAATTTTGCATATCCTCGTCTGTGATTGTATCTATATTTGGTGTTTTTTTAAATAATAATTCCATAATACCAGGCGTCTTCTTCAGAGTGCGATTTCCAATCTTTAAGATACGACCCTGATCATAAACGCGGGCTTTCCCCAACATTAACTTATCCCGTTCAGTTCTTATTCCAAAAGGCACATCTTTAAATACTTCAGATGATAGTGACCATGATAAAGATCGATTTTTCATGCTTGGCGATGATTCTGGTGATTTAAACGAGTCATCACTGATATTATGTTCATCAGGTGGTGAAACAGTAAGAGTTTGATCAGTTTTGTCATAAAAATCATCAGCTGAGTTTTCTTCTTCACTAAAACTTTCTTGAATGGTATCGTTAGACGAATACGATACTTCAGCATCACTGTACTTTATTTTCTTTTTCATTGGGGTTTGAACTGATTCTTCGTTGTGAAAAATTGTATCACTTTTGTTTGCCAATTGATTTAGAGGATCCACAATGGGTTTAAATATTGTACCCAGAGCCATATTATTCGAATTTTTTAGATCTTTTATCATTTTAACCTTTCTTTTCACAGCTGCTGCAGATTTTACAATTTGTTCTTTTAAATTTCTTTCCATTTTAGTATGTAAGTATTCCGTTCCAAATCAAAAGTGAAAATGATTCAGATATATTAGAACATTCACTTATGTATATTAGTTAATAACTATAAAAGTGTCAAACCTCATTCTATAGCAACCTTTATTTCGCTCACAGTCCTTATTAATTACAACATAACTGAAGGGTTTACTCCAAACTATTGAGCACATTTCGCGGAATTGAGGCCATGTCATATCAGACCCAACATGTTCGTCATAAACATGCTTTAAGTTGATGTCATCTTGCTTAAATAATATAATAAGGTTTGAGTTATCTCTCACGAGCTGTTTTGGGATCTTGGTATATGTTTGATTTATGTAGAAACAGTCTATGTTTTTATGACGCCCCATAGCAAAATAATCACGAATGTTGTTTTGATTTTCACAAGCAACATCATCGAAAACAATGATTGAGTTTGGTAAAGCTTCATGCGGACTTAGAATTTCACTATTATAATTATATTTGTTGTACGACGTACCTGCTACCAAATTCAAAGTTTTTTCTAGGTATATATACTTAGGTTGGTATAATGATTTTGAATAAACGTACAAGTTACGGAAACGTGGACCATCTTTATGAAGCAATAAACTAATCACTAAGTTGGTCTTTCCGCAATTCGACGGTCCGCAAACAATACAGCGAATAGTATTTGGTAATAAGGTACCATGTCGTTTTGGAGCGTTTGATGACGTAGGACAGATGCATTCCAATTTCAATGATTTTTTTTGTTTAACAAATCTCATAATAAAATTGACTGCATTGTTTCAAAGGTTACAACAAAATGACTAAAAAATTATAACGGTTCTATATTTAATACTTTTGTTTGTTATCTACGACAGTAGTAAAAATTGGGCGTTCTGGCGCACAATAGTTGTGTGCGAACGTCGTCGCGGAGCGATGACGAAGCGAGCACGGCGAGCGGTGAGGACACAACTTTGTGAGCCAGAATGCCCAATTTATTTACTACTGTTGGGCACGTTCCACCTCAAGAAAATGGGTTTTCGCCGCACCCCCCAAACCAGTATGCAATATACCAATATCGATTGCACCAACGAAATGTAAATTTCGGTAAGAAGATCCCTGTTTGGTTTCCGCTGGCAGGCAACCGCCCCCGGCACCACATACCTCAGTGTCTTAAAAATCCACATCAGTTTCCTGAGTCTTGAGATAACATGCTCCAAATGAGGATACCAAGGCAATCGCTGATCAACATAGACGCCCAGGTATTTTACTTGTTCAACCCTATGGATTATCGGGCAGCTGCAGTTCTCTCTATTAGATGTGGAATTGCAGTTATGTATTTTTATTCTTAAGTCATTTACTGGTTGTTTATTGTTGTAGACACTAAAACAGATATAATTAGACTTAGCGGTGTTTAGTGTAAGAAGGTTATTGCTTAACCACTTACTTATTTGTTCCAAACCACTTTCAGCACTTTGCTTTACGGCATCCCAGGAATCAGCACTGAAAACTATAGCAGTGTCATCAGCGTATGAAAAATTTTTAGCTTGTTTTATTTCCATGGCACAAAGGTCATTATTATAAATGAGGAATAGCGTGGGTCCAAGAACGCTTCCTTGTGGAATGCCATATGTCCCCTCCACGTCTCTGCTAGTGTAAAGATCTAGTTTCACTCTCTGGCGCCTGTCGGATAGATAGTCCTTGAACAATTTAAGGGGTATTCCCTTTAGACCAATCGCTTCTAGTTTACTTAACAGGATGGGGATAGACACAGTGTCAAATGCTTTTTGTAAGTCAAGGAATACTGACATGCATTTATGGTGACCATCAAGTCGCCCAGCCACAAACGAACTCAGAGCAGAAACCGCATCCTCGGTTGATCGTCCCTGTCTAAAACCATACTGAGTGGGAGACAAAATATTAAATTTGTTTAAATATTTAAGCAGTCTTGTATTAAGTATTTTTTCCATTATTTTAGAGATTGCAGGTAAAACAGAGATAGGTCTATAATTACTGACACTATTGCTATTTCCTGCCTTGTACACTGGAGTGATAATAGATTGTTTAAGTGACGGTGGAAAAATTCCCTTGCTAAACCAGAGATTAACCAGGTGAATTATAATCGGTACAATTTCTAATCTTACATGCTTGAGAAAGGTGGTAGGGATATTGTGCCAGCCAGGGGCACTACTTGATTTTAGTGACATTAGTATGCTACTGACCTCATCTTGATCTGTGTCCAACAGGACAAAAGAGTTTGACTGTTTTGGCAAATTACGCAGATAAGCATTACGATGCTCAGCAGGAACCTGTATTTTTTGTGCTAGTGGTTTACCAATATTCGCAAAAAAGTCATTAACATAATCCGCTGAGGCAGTTGGAGGTGATTTGACACTAAGTAGTTCTGAGTTGTTATTATTACTTTTACTAGTATAGGTGATATTTTTAATGTTCTTCCATAATAGCTTATTATTGTTAATTGATTTATCTAACAATTCTCTTTGATACTGCCTTTTTATAAGATTATTGCAAAAGTTTCTATACCGAATGTATGTTATTTTATATACTTCGTTGAAAGGTTCATTCTAACTTTTTTTGTAGTTTATTTCGGTTTTGAATACAACGTAGAATTCCTGGTGTGATCCACGGTTTAATTATACGGTTTTTTTTTTGTATTTTTTTAATTACAGTGTTTTTTTATTGTTTCTGTTAAATTATATATTAAACCATCTATCACCAAGTCTGGATTATCAAAAAAAAGCAATTCTGTAAGGTTTCTTGCTTTTACGTCCATTAAAGCAGCATCAAAGTTTATAATTGTTTTCGTTTTGCTTGCAGTTAGACGGGTTTTAATTTTTGCTATAGTGAGAAACGTCGTGTAGTGATCAGTAGTACTTGTATGCAATACAGCTATTGTAGCACGGAATTTAGTTTTATTTATTTTTAACATAAAATGGTCCAAACAATTTTTTTCTCTGGTCGGCATTGTATGTCCAGCTAATAAACCGTAGACTGCCAGCATATTCATGTAATTAATGCGGTTTTGTTTTTCATGAGGGGGTTCTATTGACTTTAGTGTAATATTAATATTAATGTCACCCGTAACTATAATACTTTTGTTAGATTGACTCTTTGACCTCATCCCTCCTTCTCCCTTCCTCCATAGGAGTACGCGTGCTGCTCTCCGGAGTCACCAATTTACAGTCTCTAACATTCCATCACGCACACAAAGAAATTTGGTGACTCGTTTCTTTGTCGCACTTCCAAAAGATGGAATAGTCTACCAGCACACGTATTCCCTCCTACCTATGACATAGGGTCCTTCAAACGAGGCGTGAAGAAGCACTTTGTGGGCCGGCAGAGTGAGGGTGACTGATGCTACATCTCTTACGATGCACCAGTTGTCCTCGCGCCTGGACTTAATTTCCACTTAACATCAGGTGGAGTGGGGTCATTTGCCGGGCTTATCATAAAAAAAAAAAGATTTGACAGTATCCAGGTGAGTATTAAGGGAGTTAATTAAACCATCCGCGTTAACATTAGAAGGAGATCGATAGATACACAGAATGGTATTATTTAAAATTTCGAGTTGGAGACAAGACGCTTGAACAAGTTTTATTTCGTTTACTTAATGTTTTAGGGTACTTTTCACGTAAATAACTACACCGTCGTTTTGGTTTAGTTGAGACTTAGTGAAATATGATGATAATTAGATAGTTGTGGTATATGTTTATTATAGTCAATTCTGCATTCTGTCAAAGCAATTACATCCGTGTCAAATGCAAGGTCAGACAGAGTCAACAAAAAGTCATCAAGTTTTTTATAAATACTCCGTATATTTTGGGAGATTATTGTAAAATCACTTTTGCTAATATTAACGTAATTCTTAAGTTCCGCGACGTCACATTCAAATGAGCGTGCTACTTCTAATGCGTCTAATTCATTAATAGTATTTATTGTGTCCCCCATTTGTGTTTTAAAATACATAATCGTGTTATATATATATCCGAAAGTTTGAGTATGATAGGTGTGTAACAGGTGTGCGTAAGTGCATTTTTGTGTCTATAATTGTAAGTTAGTATGTTGTGTATATTAATAATGGTATGTACATGTGGGATGATTAAATTGGAAATGTTGGATCGCTTTGTAAACTTTTATTTTAATTTTCCCCGTAACCACATGCGCGTACACACCCAACTTAATCTAATCTGCCATAGTGCTCGACCGACCCGTTCTCTCTATACCATTCATCTCACTCATTCTTCATTTCATTCATACTTGACTGCGTTCATTGATAATGAAATATAATTTAGGCTATGTTCAGTACATGTTAATATTTTAAATCCTACAGACTCGGCCCTTCCTGCAAAGTCTGGCCCCCAGACTAACATAGAATTACAATTTATGATCCCTAGGCACCAAGTACTAATAACTTTAAATAATATTACAACTTCCTATCTTACAGTCAAGCATTTTCATTTACATACCTTGATATTTCCTTAGTGTCTCCTTACATTCCTGATACATTACTTGCTTAATACTAAAAGTAGGTAAATCTAGGGTACACAACAAAACAGTTCGTACATAGATACCTATTCTTTAACAAAAAAAAATTAACAACTGGACAATAAAAACGTACCATCTTATATTTAACAAAACTCTACCTAAGCTTAATGTCGCGCCTTTTCGTAACTTTAACTACGTACAAAATAAGTTAAGAAATACTAAAGAAAGTTGACCCATAATGTTATGCCTCATAACATTAAAATAGAGACAATGGCCAGACACCTATGCACACAAAACAACTGAAAATAAACATAGAAATTAGTAATAATTAGGAATAACTGCCCACCTTTTCATGTACTCGGCACAGGTTGTAGTGACGTTAGGACCCTCGGTAGCGCTGTCAACCTTTTCAACGTTGTATCTGTCCTTCGGCTTCACCTTGGTTACTCGGTATGGCCCAAAGTAATTTGGTTTGAGCTTTAGACATGGTCCAAACTGTGTCCTCTTTATGGCAACCAAATCACCTCTTCCGTATTTATTACTCTCTTTCCTTTTCTTGTTATAGGTTCTTCTGTTCTCTTCTTGAATTTTTAATATCTGCACCTTGGCTACTGCCCTCAGATCTTCTCTTGTTTTTTGTAAATTCTTCTACGCATTCTTCTTGTAAAAGTTGAGATATTTTGACATCTTCCTTCTGTTTCATTTTAGTCCCCACCAACAAATCGAAGGGGCTGGTTCCAATGCTTCTTTGATACGTGCAGTTTATGCACCTTTGTACTTTGCTAACATGCTTGTACCACATTCGGTCATCATCAATGCACATCTTGGTAAGAACTGAAATCAAAATGCGGTCTATTCTCTCCACCTGACCGTTACTACGTGGAACTCCTGTTGTTATGGTAACATGGGTGATATTCTCATCCTTACAGAACTCTGCGAACTCATTACTCGTGAAAGCAGATCCTTTGTCTGTTATGATCCGACTTGGGTTCCCAAACGTCTGCTGGTGAATTCTCAGCTTATCTATGGTTTCTCTAACCGTTGTAGACTTTGTAGGGAAGAGCCAAACAAACTTTGTGAACGCATCTACTACTGTCAGGATGTAGTTATATAACTTCTTAGTTTCTGTCAGTAGTCCAATATGATCGCAGTAAATCGTACCCAAAGGAATATCTTCTTTAATAATGCTATTTAAAAATCCTTCATACTTTCCTCCTTTTCTCATGGCCAATATACAAGGGATACAAGATGATATGACTTCTTAAATTTTCTTTGATACATTTTTATATAATAATCTTTGTTTAGTAATTCTGTCATTTTCTTTCTTCCAAAATGTCCATTTTCGTGTATTCTTCGTATAATACCATAATCCATCATCTTAGGTATGACAATCTTGCCATCTTCACCTTTGTAAAGTAAACCGTTCTGCTCATAGTAATCCAAGTAAGGATTCTTCTTAAGTATCTCAATTATAGCCTGAAGTTCTTCATCTAACTTCTGAGCTTGTATTATTTGTTCATGTACACCTCTTGTGATGACAGCAACGCATGGGTTGCGGCTGAGCGCATCTACATGTCGCATTCTTGTCCCTGCTCTGTGCTCAATAGTGTAATCATATTCTTGTAGAATCAGAACCCATCTTGCAACTCTGGTAGACAAATCTTTTTTCTTTAGGGTCATCTCGAAAGCTAAGCAATCTGTCACAATTTTAAATGGCATTCCTAACAAATAGCATCTGAACTTCTTGACACCTTCTACAATCGCCAACGCTTCCAATTCATAACTGTTATATTTCCTCTCAGCATCTGATGTTTTTCTGCTCATGTAATATACAGGGTGTAAGCTTTTGTCATTGGGATCTTGCTACAAAAGAATTGCAGAATATATTTGTGACGCATCTGTATGTATCTCTGTTAGTCGTGCTGGATCAAATATTCTTAAGACTGGGTGTTCTGACAACTTTTGCTTAAGCATTTGAAGAGCATTACTTTCCATTTCTCCAAAGCAGAAATTACTGTCTTTCTTCAACATATCCGTGAGCGGTTTAGCAATCATAGCAAAGTTTTCTATGAACTTTCTAAAGTAGGAAGCGAGAGCTATAAAACTTTGCAACTCCTTTTGATAACGGGGTTGTGGAAATTTCATCACTGCTGCAGTCTTGACAGGAGACGGTCTAATTGTATTATTCTCAATCACATACCCCAAATACTCGACTTTGGTCACCAGTAGGTCGCACTTCTTCCATTTGATTTTAAGACCATATTCGCTCGCAGTTTTTAAAACCTCTCGTCGCTTCCTTAGTCCTTCTTCATAACAATCTGCTGGAATGATCACGTCGTCGATGAATATCATGATTCCCTCCTTTGCCATGAGCTCCCTGAAAATAATTGTCACAAAACGAGTAAAACAATTCGGACAAATCGATAGTCCATAAGGAGCCCTTAAAAATTCATATTGTCCACTCGGTGACATGGTGACGAACGCAGTGTACTTTATACACTCCTCCTTAATTTTCATATGAAAAAATGCGTCCTTGAAGTCTAATTTACTGAACACGTGGGCATGCAGTAATCTATCTATGTAGTCTTCAATTACTGGTAGGGGTAATCAATACATACACTTCCTGTAATCAATACATACACGAGTAGAACCATCTTTCTTTTTCACCAGTACTAGAGGGCTTGCATACTCTTAAACACTTGGCCGAATAATGCCATTGGTTAACCACTCACCTATTTGTTTTTCAACTTCTTGTTGTTCCTTGATAGCTAATCTTCTTGGTCGCTGTGCCACCGGAATGTCATCTTTCAGGATAATCTGCATTTCTATCGGTGCTTCCTTGTGTTGTTGCGGCTTATACTACTTCACTAAATCTTGAACTTGACACTTTAACTCCTCAGGCAACCTACCTATTTGTGGTTGCTGAAAATCTGAAACCAAAGCAACATTAAAGTGTGGGAAGAAATTCACTGACCCCTTATCGAAAATTAATGTTGTGTTTTGTAAAAAAGGCTGACCTAGAATAATTTTATAAGGCATAACATCTTTGGGCACAACATGGAAAAACATTTGAAAACAATTTCCATCAATTTTAGTCGCACACTTAACCCTACCAAGCGACTGAACTTGAAACGCGCCCAACCCCGTGAAAGTGATGCTTTCCTTATCAAAAATTGCAACATTAAGTTCTAAAAATAAGTCGTATGACATTAAATTTTCGTCGCTTCCCGAATCAATAAGACTTTCTACCGGTACACTACCGATTTCCGCGAATTTCACCGATTTATTTCCGTACAACTGTTTGTTTACACTTAATACCGCACCGGCACCGCACTGACATTGACGATCACTGACACCGACAGCTCTGTTGACAGATCTGTCATGTGACGCCGATTGAACCTCTTGAATGAACCCGCTCTCCGTCGCTGCCAACCGCACCATCCGAATTCGAACCTCCAATCACGTTCGCCGCCATCTTCACGCACATTGAACGCTGCTGTTGCCAACTTGACGAGCGAGCGTCGCCACCAGCGCCCCCTTGCGAATGTGAAACTGCAGCTTCCCGCCTTGTGCACCGCGTTGTAATATGGCCGAATGCGTTACATTTGTAGCACTTTACGCCTTTGATGCATGCGTCTGCGATGTGATCATGGTCTCCGCACTTGAAACAACGACGTGTAGGCTTCCGAAATGCTTTATTTTCGTCTTTCTTTAGCTGTTCTTGCCTTTTTGTCATCTTATTTTTCATAGTTTCGTACATAGCCAGTTTTTCTTTCAACGTGCTGTAGGTAGTTACGCCGTACAAGATAGATTTATTCGGTTCATAGTCGATGATCCCTTCTATAATGTACTGGATTGCTATGTAATCGGCGAGCTTTCCTCTTCTTCCTAGTTCTTTCATGACCAACATGTACTCATAGCACGATTCATCTTTCTTCTTCTTACGCGCTGACATCACCTCATGCACTTCTTTTGCATTTAAAGCCTCTGGGAACTCCTTCAGTATAGCGGCTTTTAGGTCATTATACGTTTTGAACGTGCGTTCCGACTTAAACCATAGCTCTGCCGTGCCGCGCAACGATCTTCTCGCTATGATTAATTTTTGAACGGGCGTCCATCCGAAAATTTCTCCATTATCGTCGATGTCCTCTATCCACTTTTCGCAACTGTACGTCTTGTCCACACCGTCGAACGTCGGTATGCGCGCATCCATGAACGTAGAACTCGAGGTCGGCGTTACTTCTTCGTCTTTCGTCATCTTTCTTCTTAGTATTTCCACCTTGACACCTTGTGCTTCTTAAAAATCACCTTCTTTACGCGACGAAACCACTGTCTATTTTATCATCCCGGACGAGCCCCCAAAAATGTGGGATGATTAAATGAGAAATGCTGGATCGCTTTGTAAACTTTTATTTTAATTTTCCCCGTAACCAAATGCGCGTACACACCCAACTTAATCTAATCCGCCATAGTGCTCGACCGACCCGTTCTCTCTATACTATTCATCTCACTCATTCTTCATCTCATTCATACTTGACTGCGTTCATTGATAATGAAATATAATTTAGGCTATGTTCAGTACATGCTAATATTTTAAATCCTACAGACTTATGTGTGTATGTGTGGTAAGTGAGTAGAATACGAATCAAACACTGAGAAAATTAAACCTGTTCTAGAAAACATAGCTCTACGTAAAAATAAAATAAAATATAAACAAGCATTGGCAATGTTTCTTAGGTAAGCATTCTTAAATACAGTCTTATTAGACAGATAGTAATAATATGGTAAAAATATGTGTACAAAATAACAGTAATTATAAATTAATAAAGTGAGTATTATAAAAGCTAGTCAATCCTTATTCATAAGCTGTTGCACCTGAGCTTCCGATTTAATGGAGATGATAGGGGACTTTTCGTCTTTGCAAACATAAACTTTGCCGTAGGCCGTCCAGCAGAATATATATTTCTTTACTCTAGCAAGGTCTCTGGCCAGAAAATGTGGGCGAGACCCCTTAGCGGTAAGTTGCTCCGATATAAAAATCGGCGTATCCTCAAAAGAACGAAAACCCAGGTGTTTAGCACATAATTTTGATTTGGTTCTAATATTAAAGGTCTTACATAGTATTAAAATTTTATTTTTTACTAGTGTTGATGAGGTTTCAACATTTATTGGTGCGTTCTTGAGGTCCTTCTTTCCGCGAGCCCTGTAGATGTCCTTAATGTCGCCTTCAATTATGTTTCCTCCTATGGTCGCAGATAAACTGAGAACCATCTGTACCAAGTCGTCCTTGGATTCATTGTTGTTTATGGGTGCGTTTTTAATTTCAAAATTACATTTACGCGCTCCCATCTGCAGGTTTTCAACTTTTTCCTCCAACAAACTGATATATTCTTTGTCTTCTTTGATCGTACCTTCCAATCGGCTAACCTTTTTACTCAATTCGTTGTTTTGGGCAGTAAGGGAGGCGATTGCATTCTCAATATTAGAATTTGTTTGCTTAATCTCCTGCAAAGTTGGTGCAATGCTTTGAATTTCACTTTGCTGAGCAGCGAATAATTATTCTATCATTTTCTTAATATCCTCCTTAAAGCTGTTTAAGTCATTCGTCGTGACACTTCTACTCCGCGAGAAAACAAACTGGGGCGGAGTCACTTGGTCTTGGGACTCAGGGCTATTTTCTGTATCACAAACAGACATATTAGCTTCCAGGCTCATTGTTGGCAGGTTACAATAAAATTAGATCATATCAGAGCAATAAATACTAAATGACTCCGTGTAGAACAAACAATGTTTGTAGGTGCAGCACGCAGGACTCTGCGTAGCGCGTACCGTAGTCTCAGCCGTAGCAGTTGCTACGGTCAGAAAGAGCGAGACGCCCGAGACGGGAGTGGGGCGCACGCAGTAAGGTGGTATTACCATAAAGTTACTATACCTAGCGGAATAGAGAAACAAAGGGCTGAGGGAGCGGGATGTCATTAGCAACAACACTGTAGGTTAAAAAGAGATGCGTGATGCGACGTAACAGAACTGTTTTTGGCTACTGTTTGACAGTTGGCCGCACTTATCAGCACACTGAGAATTTGGATTTTGTGAATTTTTCTGATTTTACGTGAAATCGTGAATATTTTTGAGAAATAGTGCTTTAGAAAAATGGTGACTTTTTCAGTGATTGATTGTTGTACAACACAGCGAAATAATCCCATAAAATGTTCATTTCACAGGTAAATTATTACAAACCGACACCTTCTTACCGAGGATTTATTTATGCCAATACGCTTCGAATTTTAACCACGAAATCTGATAATTCTCTTCTATAAACATTTATTTATGTAAGAAGCAAAGATAGAATATACATAATGCAGAATTTACGAATAATTTGTGTAAAGAAATAATTTTCGTTTTACACTGGGGCTGTATCAAGTTGTCAATATTTCGTGTCCACTGTCTATCACGTAAACGAACGAATATGTATTATTGTTATTAAAGTACCTATATGACGTTTAGATATGAATTACCTGGGAATGTAATCACATTTAAGATACTTAGCCGATCCATAGGTATCAGTTTTTGACTGTTAGAATAGATAATAACATTAGTAGATAATTTATGTACCTATTAGATTTCCTACTAACTTGGATACTAGAAATACATGGCATAGGCTAATTGATCGTCCAAACTGGATTCCCAAGAAAAGTTCAGGTTTTCAAAAGTTCCAGTTCATGTAAGCATTTTGAAGAAAAATATTTACAGACGCGAGGAGCGAAACGAATTTTGATGAAATCTGCAATTCCAACTAAGTTAGTTTCGGTAAGCTTAAATAAAATTATACTATTCGTCTGCTGATTTTCATTAGATAGTAATGTCTACTTAGCACCATGTAGGTAGGTACCTACATTCAACCTCTCCGTCGCTGAATAGCATAAAAACATGATGTTCGCAAAATATTATATTAGCAAAAAATCATAAAGTCAAAGTCAAAGTCAAATTATTTATTCAATGTAAACCTTTACAGGCACTTATTGACGTCAATACTAATAATAATAAAAAAACAGTTAACTAACTTATAGTTAAGACTTAATAACTAATCTAACGAGCTATTATAGTCTGTGCCAGACAAATGCGCATTGCTACCCCCGTACCACTGCACGCCGAAACAGAATTGTGTAATATGATTTCCAATTATCGTATTCATACTGTGGTAAGTAATAATCTCAAATCACCACATTCTTACATCATATTCTTGAAACATCATATTAGCAAAATAACATATTAGCAGGATACTACATTTATAGTACAATTAATGTCATAATGTTTAAGTAAATACTTTTCAAGAAATAAAACAATCCGATAGCATGTAATAACCGTTTATTGATATCAAAGTCAAAATAATTCTTTTAATTAACAATTTCTTCGCTATTTTCTTACTTTTTTTTAATTTATCGAGCCTATTCCTTTCTTAAAGGCCGGCAACGCGTCTGCGATTCCTCTGGTTTTGCGGGTGGGTGTCCATGAGCGGCGGTGATTACTTTCCATCAGGTGACCCGCTTACTCGTTTGCCTCCTTATTTAATAAAAAAAATGGACAAGGTCTGTGTGAAAGAACATGGAAATTCCTCACGGGGCACGGGGTCGACGCGGACGAAGCCGAAGTCGCGGGCGGGTCGCTAGTTATTAACCGGTTCACTGTCCCGCAGACAACATAATATGGTCCATAACAATTGATTAGCCTATTGTTTTATTTTTTAGACAGTAAACCTGTTAATAATTATATTTTACCTCTATTTAATATTTTATATGATCCACGTTCCCTCGGATGCCTGAAATCTAGGTTTCAGTTTCTTAAAGCCTTTCATCAGGGTGACCTTTGCTTCAGTAGCAACCTTACTCTCCAAATTCCTGTTCATCATACTGGCTTCCTCTCCAGCTCTTTCACTTTAACCGCTTTCCGTCTCTGGAATGCTCTGCCATTGCATAGCCGTCGTGCACTGAGCAAAGTAGTGCTTATTAAAAGACTGTAGTGCATGAGCAGTTTTATATCTAAAGAAGATTAAATAAATAATAAAATGTCAAAGAAAAACACTATTTTTATCATAATTGTACTTTTTGTTAAGAAAATGTTGTTAACCCCTTGAGGATCGTAAAACCAGACACACCGCCGGCGGTCTTATGATCCTTGACCTGTTTCACGAATAGGATGATAATCGAATATGTTAGTTTGCTAATAAGATGTTTCAACAATATGATATTGTAATAATGTGGTGAATTGAGATTATGATTTTTTGCGAATTTGGTGTTTTGCTAATATGATATTTTGCGAACATCATGTTTTGCTTTTATGCTATGCAGCGACGGAGGGATCCCATCCTATTTTAGTTCTATTAATACTATTACTGTTAGTAATTAATATTATCGATATCGATATAAATGTGAAAAGCGACATGACGTACATCACTGAACGCATTTTTAAACAATTTGACATACACAAATGTCATCCTATTTCGGTTTCGTTTGACAGCTCATGTTTGTTGCTCTATTCCGTTAGGTATAGTAACTTTATGGGTATTACCGAAGAAATGAGATGTAGCTGCTATTCGCTAATTTCGCCCCGGTCAAGCTCTGCGTTCTTGGTCCAACGGATTAGGCGCCGACACTCACCCACAAACTCCGGGTTCAAATCACCGCATGGCAAAAATATTTTTTCGAACTCGTTGCTCGATGCGGGGCTCCAACGACGTCCAGGCAAAGCCACAGAAAGGGCGAAGTCCGAGACAAATAAAAATTTTAAAATTAATTTCTGTGACAAAATTTGCACACGTCCAATCTCATTAAAAGCCTGAGCGGCAGAGGAATTTTAAATCGACTCAGTTTACCCCGACTCAACGTAGTCTTATCTGCCCTAGCCCTAGTGCAATATTAAAGCGCATGGGACCGCCGGAGCCCCGCAGCGCAGAAACCATGTCTGATGCATGCTGCATGTTTGCTTGCATGCTGTATGCTTGCTTGCATGCTGCATGTTTGCTTGCATGCTGCATGTTTGCTTGCATGCTGTATGCTTGCTTGCATGCTGCATGCTTGCTTGCATGCTGCATGCTTGCGTGCATGTTGCATAGTTGAAGCTGTAGTAGATAGGTAAAAAATATTAATATAGAACTGACCGCAACACAATTTATCGTAAATTTTCAATTTAACAGGCGAATGCATCGTTCGATGAAACGTTACTGCGATAAAAAGTTGATAAGTGAAAAAGTATTAGTAGGTAATTATTGGGCATCCTGGAACACTTTTTTTTTCACTCCATTGATCTCACTGCCGTTCGAGCAATGTCGTAAAAAAGTGTTCCAGGATGCCCAATAATCATTTATGAAATGTTGTGCAGACTTACGGAATATTGTAGGTTTTCCATATTGAGTCACCAAAATTCACTGTTTTTATCACTATGATACACTATTAGCTAACCAAAACCTAAATTTGGATTACGCACAGTAGCTACCACTATGAAATTTTTCATTTTCGTCTAGGCTGGTGGCACCTAACAGCAAGTTTTTGTCGTGATCTGGTAATGGAATATGATTTTTCAATTTTTCCCAGTGGCTGATGCTAAGGAATAAAATCTAGGCCGATTGCTCATGCCTGTCGCCCAGTGGCTGGTGGCATCCAGATATTATTCCATTAAAAGTATCTAGGCCGATTGCTCATGCCTGTCGCCCAAGGGCTGGTGGCATCCAGATACAATTATTCCGTTGAAAAGTATCTAGGCCGATTGCTCATGCCTGTCGCCCAGGGGCTGGTGGCATCCAAATACTTATCAGCGTAATAAATAGCATAGGTAAATCGATCATTCATACCCGATAACAGATGTTAACAAAAAATTTTACGTATAGGCTGGTAGCCCCTAGACAGCAAAATGATGATTTCATTGCGAAGCCAGTGAGTGATGGGTGGTCACCCATCTATCCAGGATTCCGGTTTGTTTAGCCAAAACTTTCACATCACTTGCACTAGGTACATGCACCGTACACTAACAGCGTGGGAATGGTTTATGTTACTCTGTAGTACCTGTGAACCATGAACGATGCAAAGTCAGCTTCTTCGTACACGCGTGTGTGTCCATACTTGTGTTACGTTGTTAAAAATAGATGACTATAGGAATGTCGATTGTAATACTTATGATATAAAGAACCAATTACATCTACAAAGTAAAACTAGTTTTATGCAGTAAATGTAATAAATTGTAATTTAAGCATTTAAGTACATTGACGTACATAGTAACAAGAAGTCAGGGGAACTTGAAAATTGCATTTATGCAAATTTGATGTACAAGCTCTATCCTATGGTTCCATTTGTGTTTTTTATCATTAAATTGTATTATTAACAAAAGCGATTTAGTTAATTATAAGTAAATACATATTGGACAACATCACACACCTACATACTCAAATCCCAAAGTTAGTAGCTTCACTTGTGTAATGGAAATCAGAAACACCAAACAAAAAAAAAAAAAAAAACACACTTATATTTGGGTGCGGTAATCGAACTCGCGACGCGACCCTTGCGTAATACGCAGATTCTATTCGGACGATAGCCGACCTACACTATACACGATACTTTTACTTAGATAATAAAACAAATGAATGAGTTCTAAAATCGCGAATCAATGGGATGGCTTTTATTGATTAAAATTAAATTTAAAATTATAACATGCACTAGTGTGCATATTATACATGTTGCACACTACAATAATTGTCAACTTTACAAAAACAAAACTTAAGTAACGAAAGCAAACACTAAAAAAAAAAAAAAACATCCTTAGCCCAAATAGTACTCAATACTTAATAGCACCGGGAATCGAATCTATTGATGGTATAGGCCACCGGCCGCTATGCTACTTGGTAATACATTATAAGTGAAGGCAATAAAGATGTGTACACAACAGTGTTACAATAATGCAATGACTTTTTTTAATGTTGTACTTTTTTGTATTTATAGTTTTACACCTTTATCAAATCAACTAGCTGTACCCGTGACATCGTTTGCGTAGAATTAATTTGGAATAAATAATGTAGATAATTATTACTAAATATATGTGGTGCCATAGTAAATACTGATTTAATAACAAGTTGTAGAGTACCAAAATTTTATAATCGAGAAGAAACTTATAACATCGTATATATCATTTATTTATTTACTGATATATGTACACCAATAACATTAATTATTTATTCAAGTACAAATCTTAGCGATAGCATCACAATTGTGAACTCTGCCTTACAGGTATGTTTATCGTCAATATGTGTGCATCGAATTCTCAGATTCGAATGAAATATCATGTAACATGAAACTTTTGTTTTTCATTTATAATTTTTTGCAAACGTTTCAGAAAAAGTTGAGATTCTAAACTGTTTTATTTAATATTAATTTGTATGGTTATTAAATACCCTTTACGACGCTAAGCCATTGTAGGTTAAGGTATGCTTTGTAATATTTTTGCCTCAAGGTTTACGATATATGTAAAATTCCCTATTTAATCTTCAGTAAATCTAAATGCGGTTCATATCTTTTGTCGACTCCGTGCCATCTTGATAATTCTGACCGGGAAACAAGTGACAACAAGTGCGCCGAAATTGCTGCCCGTCGCTAGCCAGCCACAGCCACCGCCAGCCGCCAATAGCCACCGCCCGCTCGCCCTAGCCAGCTGCTGCGCTACTCACCGAAGTCCCGCTAGCACCACGAAGATCCGCGCAATTGCAATTATGTTCGTAAGTTTTTAAACTGTCTCGGATAATTTTTATTATTTTAATTTTAGCATTACAATGCTATACTTATGTAGTTAGACCCCGCCTCGGTTGCTCCTACTACGCTAAACGAGACTTACCGGCCTCGGTAGCTTAGTGGTCAGAGTATTGGACCGGTAATCCAAAGGTCGTGGGTTCGATTTCCACTCGAGCTTCCTGAGACTGGTTGATTTTTTCTAGTAAAATTTTATCTTGTCTCGGATAAATTTAACTAATTATTATCCCGTGTATGCATACTTAATTATATTTTCATTTGGCTTTCAGGTCGGACACTGAGTACAAGCGCCCCAAGGAGACCAAGAACAAGAAGCAGTTTGCCAACCACTTCCTCTCGGACAACGACGAAGGATCAACGACTTCTAGTAAAAAGTATGTGTTCGAAAAATATATATATTTTTTTTTTTTTTTAATTCTATTGTTGCTGTACTCACGGTGGCAGATCAACCTACCCAAAACTGCCAATTTCTACAATCAATTTTGAACTTTATTATCTGGTTATAAGGATACATATACATAGGTACATTTACGTAAAAACGTGTTTCTTTTGAAATCGTTGATAGTTTTAAAAACTTATGAAGATTAGTTTCAGCAGTTGAACACAGTTCCCCTATATAGAGTACTTATTTGTTTTTATTTTTTATTTCTAGTATCAAGAAAAAAGATACAAAATTGCCAGTGAAGAGGAAGCTACCGAAAAAGATATCGTCTTCAACGAAGAAATCGACCGGGTGGCAGCTGGATTCAGACAGTGAAGACGAAACGGCTGCCCAGCACGCGGCTAAACAAGGAACCCTAACGTCCTCGCTGTCGCGCCGGGTGGCGGACGGCGTGCTGCGGCGCACCGCTGACTTGGATGGCGACGTATTTATAGACCTCAAAGTCTACAACGTAAGGGACATCCTACCGGTAGAGCCTAAAGACCGATGGGAACACGCGGTTGTCTCTTTAAAGTTTCAATGTGACTCGGAATGCTCCCAAATGGTTCAGCTAACAGAGGTCATAAAGGACTGTAAGCGGCAGTTCACCAGCGAGGGCAAATTTTTTAAAACTACTTAGTTTTAATACTTATACTTATACTTATAATTTTAAACTACTAAGTTTAAGTCGTTTTTAATATTAGTTTTTCTTTTTACTTTTTTAAAATTAAGACAGATTTAGTGTTAGTTTTGTTAACTTTTTAATTTTGTAATTAGGTATCATAAGATTTAAAACTAATAAATAAAATAAATAAAATAAAAAAAAAAAATCTTCGAGAGTAAACCTCATTAATTAGTATTAATTACAATTCTTACTTACCTACTAATGCTGTCACTAAAAACATAGGTAGGTAAAATACGTTTTAAATACAGATGCTTACTATCTTATCTACATAATTAAACTAGCAGCCTCCAACAGCATAGCCTCTTAGCAGTTTAGTTTAATTGTTTGTTTGTAATAAAATATTGAGTTTCTGAAACCGACATGGCAAAGAGAACAGTTTATTGCACAGTTTGTGACATATCTATTAAAAGTAGCGCTTTCTCAGCCCATTTACGAAGTACAATACACAAAAATAATAATTCTATTGAAGTAAGTAGTGGCATTGAAAAAGTAATTAGTGCATTCCGCAGTCGGATTGCATCGTATCGGGTGCGGCCGGGCTCGGGGGGAGACGGTGACGTCAGCGATCGCAGCACGTGCCCGCCAGCTGTGTTTTTACGCGGGCTCCGATCTCGTGTGCAGGAGTTGCTATCTGCGCGACAAGCTACCTATCATTCTATTAAAGTCAATTTTGAATTTTTTGCTGATTTTGCTTTACTTAACAGCACAAGTGAAATAAAATCATTCGCAACTGAAAACGTGATATTTCATCAGAATTATTGTTTTAGTGAAATATATTCGAACGCAGTCGATACTATTGTAACAAAGATTGACGAATTTCAAGAAAGAGATAGTGGTTGGGCTTTTATAAGCAATTTATACTTAGAAGTCAATATTAACAAATATAACCCATTGAGGGCTGGTCAGTTTATAGAATTACCGAAATGTTTAAAATCGAGACACGCATGCATAAATATTCGAAATAATGATGCGTTCTGTTTTTTGTGGAGTGTAATGGCTGCGTTATTTCCCGTAAGCAATAATGCCCATCGCATATCATCGTATCCGCGCTACGAAAAAATTCTCAATACTGATAATATGACTTTTCCTGTAGGGTTTTTGGACATTCGAACCTTTGAGAAAAATAATCCTAAAATTAGCATAAACGTGTATGGTCTAGCAAACAAGTCACAGATTGTCGGTCCTCTGTACAAAACAGAACGTAGAAAAAAACACCATATCAATTTACTACTATTAGAAAAGGGTAATTTTAAACATTATTGTTTAATAAAAAATTTAAATAAATTATTAAGATCCCAGTTAACAAAACATCATTCAAAAATATATTTTTGTGACGACTGTATGATATTTTTTAATAAAATGGAAACATTTGATGCTCACATTTGTAGCGGTGTTCGGACTGTGCTACCGGATCAAGGAACCGTAATACAATTTAACCATTTCGAAAGAATGCAAGATATGCCGTTCGTTATTTATGCGGATTTCGAATCTTTATTAGAACCTAAATCGAGTGGTGACGGGCTAGATTCAAAAAATACAATTGTGTTAGAAAAACATTTGCCAGCCGCTTTTGCGTATTATATTGTCTGTTCGTATGATAGCTCTCGCAATAAATACGTATCGTATCGTGGAAAAGATTGCGTTGAAAAATTCATAGAATTTCTCAAAAAAGACGTAAAAGAAATAAACAAAACTTTAAAAAAAACCATTCCAATAACGTTATTATCAGCTGAAGAGCAAGAAAATTTCGATAAATGTAAAAATTGTTTCCTCTGTGATCAGTTATTATTGGACGATAAAGTCAAAGATCATTGTCATTTGACAGGCAAATATCGAGGTGCGGCACATTCTTACTGTAATCTACAGTTTTGTTTACCTAAATTTGTTCCCGTATTTTTTCACAATTTAAGCGGGTATGACAGCCATTTATTTATTCGACAACTAGGAGATACCCCGGGGGGAATAAAAGTCATTGCCAAAAACAAAGAAAATTATATATCTTTCACGAAGTTTTTTCATATGAAACTTCAGGAATATTTTCCAGTTAGATTTGTAGATTCATTTAAATTTTTAGGTACCAGTTTAGGAAAACTTGTAGGTAACTTGACTAGTAATGACTTTGCGCATTTGTCTTATTTTTTCCCAAATAAAGAGCACTTTGATCTAATAAAACGCAAAGGCGTGTATCCCTATGAACACATGACGAATTGGAGTTGTTATGATGAAGATGTGTTACCGCCGCGAGAATGTTTTTATAGTACTTTGACCAATGACACCATTTCTGAATCGGATTATTATCACGCTCAACATGTTTGGAAAACGTTTCATTTGAAAAATCTCGGTGAATACACCGACTTATACCTTAAAACAGATGTAATTTTACTAGCAGATGTATTTGAGAATTTTCGTCTAACTTGTAAAAATAATTATAGGTTAGATCCTGCATTTTACATGACCGCTCCAGGACTAAGTTTCGACGCAATGTTACTTAAAACTAAAGTGAAATTACAACTTATTGAAAACCTAGAAATCGTACGTATGCTTCAAAAGGGCATTCGTGGTGGGGTATGCTTATGCTCCACTAGGTATTCCAAAGCGAATAACAAATATTTGTCAAATTATAATCCGTCCATCTCCGATAACTATTTATTTTACATTGATTGTAATAATTTATATGGGTATGCAATGTGTTCATACTTGCCCTATTCTGATTTTGAGTTAATCAGTCAAACGGAAATAGATAAACTTAATATTCTCCAAGTACCCAATGACTCGAAGTATGGGTATATTTTAGAAGTTGATTTGGAATATCCGGAATACTTACATGAGTTGCACAATGACCTTCCTTTTTGTCCTCAGAAGTTTACACCACCCGGATCAAAATATCCCAAATTGATACCTAATTTGTACGATAAATTTAATTATGTAATACATTACGTACATTTAAAAACGTGCTTACAACACGGTTTAGTATTAAAACGTATTCACCGAGTAATCAAATTTAAACAAAGTCCTTTTTTAAAACCATATATAGATTTAAACACAGAGTTACGTCAAAAGGCTAAATCTACATTTGAACAGGATTTCTTTAAATTATTAAATAACAGCATTTTTGGGAAAACATTAGAAGATACTGAAAAAAGACTCAACGTTCATCTGGTTAATCAGTGGAATGACACCAGAAATAAAACAAAAAAATGTTACACAGCCGAACAATTGATATCGAGGCCTAATTTCCATAGTTCCACGGTTTTTACGGAAAATTTTGTAGCAGTGCAAATGAAACCAGAGTTAATTACTTTGGATAAACCTATCTATATAGGATTCGCTGTTCTGGAAATATCTAAAAATCATATGTATGATTTCCACTACTCCACAATGAAACCTTTTTATGGTTCTCGTTTAAAATTATGTTATACGGACACTGACAGTTTTTTGTATAGTATAGAGACACCTGACATATATAACGATATAAAATTAAAGTTTCAGTCGTACTTCGATACTAGCAATTATACTAAAAATAATCAGTATAATATTGTATGTCGAAACAAAAAGATTCCTGGGTTATTTAAGGACGAGCTAGGCGGGCAACTTATTGTTGAATTTGTAGGACTGCGATCGAAGTTATATTGCGTGAAAACTGAAAATAACGAGTTAAAAAAAGCAAAAGGAGTAAAGAGACCTGTAGTCAAAACTCTTACTTTTAAAGATTTTAATAAAGTGTTATTGCACAATAAGTTGATAAAGAAAAAGAATGTTGTGTTTAAGTCTCTGAAACACGAAATTTTTACTCAATCTGTTAACAAAGTTGCCTTATCTTCAAATGATGACAAACGAATTATACTTAAAGATAAAATATCCACTTTGTCATGGGGGCATAAATCTAGTTTGTTCTAGAAAAAAAAGAAGATTTTCTAAAAGCGGTTGGAAAAGATTGCCCGGCCGCATTTACTTACTGATGCTATTGTTACACGATTAGCTATATGCTATATGCTTCATAGTTTGCATGTTGTTTTTGAATGTAAAACCTACAAGACTTATGTATAGTTATTGCGATTTCATAACAAAAACCACCTTTATTTTATTAAAAGATTTTTAATTTGTATAATATTATTACATGAGTTAATGAAATTTAATATTATTACATTGTATCTAATATTTTGTATCATAGTAAATACTTTTATAAATGTATTCAGTGTATTATTTAGTAAGATAAGCTTTTTATAAATAAATATACTTATTTTCAGTAATACAAAAATTGTATTATTTCAAATATCACCATGACGTTTCCACTGTAAATTAACTACAATTAAGTATCCTACATTCTCTCTGCCTAAATATTAATGTTATTACCGTAGGTTATAATATTTTCAATAACGTAAAACCTCAGATGCGGTGCCCGAACAAGTTCAAACATGTTCATTGACACTATGTCACGTTATGCAAATCTGTAATTTGAATGCATACATCTTCCTAGATATTTGTTTTTTTACTTATTATATATTTTTCAATAATATGATACCCGGTGCCAGCAGAACAAGTCTATACATGTTCATTCCCACGATTGCTGCTATATTACGTTTTGCAATTCAGTAATTTTGATGCATACGACAGTAGTTCCCTTCCACAGTCCAGTCAGTAGCACTTCGTTAGCCGATCTATACACAACCGAGCAACTGCCGCCCGCTGTTTAGTACCTACCTACCTTATTGCACTTCAGAATTTATTCTTTGTAAGTATTACTACCTAATATTAAGCATTTAATATTATTTATATGTTGTATAGTTTATGTTAATCAATAAATGTTTCTAATTTTTCGCAGATCATGGAAGATTCTCAAGACATATGTGGAACCTATTCTCCATCCATATACGCACAAGATCCTAATTTCTGTAGCCCTACCGAAGGCCTCGGTAAATATGTACAAGAAGCATTGGCAAAAAAAGCAGCTCTTAAGAAGAAACAAAAAAGAGATGCAGCACGAAGAAACTGTAGAGATGTGGCGTCGACTTCATATGTAATCACCAAGGATCAAAAAAAAGGAAAACGGCTGATACAAATTCAAGTAGTGGACTTGGAGAACGAAGCTGCTGCATACTCAAGATCTTCAGCAGAAACTACACAGTGCAGTGAAAATGACAATGACAATGGTTGTGTGATACTTAGTGCGCAATATGTGATGCGAGACTCTATAGATGAGATAATGGACCTCACTGAAAACTTAATAAAAAAGATTTCCAGGAAAATTACTAGTGATGATTATTTTTAGTAATTGTTACTTTATTGTTAAACTATTAAAATTTTAAAGTTATAAATTTTTAAGGTAAATCTTAGTTTGTTATTTGAAATAAATAAGTCTTAGTGGTAATCTGTAGAAAACATATAATTAAGTAAGAAGTACTTGATTTATTGTAAAATTATAAAGTAAAAAGAAAATAGTAAAAAAATCTATGTGTAAAATATTCAACAAAAGATATGTAGTAAGTAAAATACTTCTATTATATTTAATTGGTAAACCTTAGTTAAAGAATTTCAAATAAATAAATAAGTCTTAGTGATGAGTTTGTATAAAACATAATTATGTAATAATTACTTGAAGCTAAGTTTAATGTTAAATAAAAAAAAAAACAAATTAGTATATATATATATATATTTTTTTTTTTTAATGTAACGAACTGTTGTAACATTGTTAGATTTTAATGTGGTTTTAATTAAATGATATTTTAAGATACTGAAGTTGTTTTATTATTTTACTATGTGAGGGAATTATTAAAACTGAAAGACTTTTTTATTTAACTTCTATTTATTTAAATATCTGACATCGATACATTATTTTCTATAATCCATTTTCTAATGCATATAACATTTCTTAATGCACAATACTTTATATGGTTGAAACAATTGAATGAAAACATATCTTTACAGTAAAGTTTACTTAGAGTTTCTAAATTAGGTATACCTTTATCACTTATATCTAAAACATTTTCATGTCCACATAATTCTCGCACCCATTTAATTTTTTCTTCTCCTTTTACTATGATCTTGCGTTCTTTGAAGTAAGGTTTAATGAGTCTTTTAAATTCTCTGTAGTCAATATGTCCCTCACTCCATCGGTATCCTCGGTTTCTTTCTATCCACCAAACATGTTTCCTTTCTTCGAGAGTAAGTGTAGAAAATGGATATGGAGGTTTAATTAAAAATATTTGAGTGTGTTCTGATGTGCCTATAACTAATTCCTTGATAATGAATTCATTTTTCTCATTTTTAAAACCTTGCACATCCACTATTATAACATCTTTATTCATGATAGTTTTTTAACGATGTTACTCAGAGGCTTATATTCAAATATGCAGTCGTTCAGTATAAGACAATATGCGGCGGTCTGATCAGGTATCTCTTGATCTGTTTCTATTTCAACCCGAACGTCAATTGATCCCTTTAGCGTTTCGTGTTGGCGAGAACAGTCAATAACAAATAAAGGAGCGATATCTTTGAACTCTTTCAAACTCAACAACGGCTCTGGTCGACGACCATGATAAGACTGCTGAAATCTTGCATACTGTTCGTATATTAATGAAAACTTGTTGTCAGCAAAATTAATATTCATTCCTTCATAAGGGTAATATGATGAATTTAAAAATACTTTGACATCACGAATAAAGCAATGATCGAACTCTGCCATAGACTGTGTCACATTATGTTTACGGTTAGTTTGTAAAGCAATTACTACAAATCGTGGTTTTTCAATCTGAGATGAGGTTTTTATAGACCAAGCGTGTTTACGTGTTGTGGGTAGTAATGGATACTCATACAAGTCCCAATTACGAAATGCTACTGTAATGGGACGATCTTTTTCTAAATGCTTTAATAAATTAATTCTTTCGCGGTCTGAAACTTTAATGTGAGGAACTCGCCAAACAATTTTACTTATTGTTATATCCTCCACAACTTCATCGGTATTTAGTTTCAAAGCATTGAGATTTGTGTTGCTTCTCAATAATACTAACTCATGTTTACAGTTAATTATGATTTTTTCATAATCTTCTGCAAAACCCAATATTTTGTTTAGAGGAATTGATGCAGAAAATACTCCATTGCTGACATTGGTCGTACCTGTAGGTGACCAGCCCCAAACCTTTGCACATTTCGATTCATTTTCATTCAAGGAAAGATAAGATTTTATAGTTGTAGAAATCCCTGTATTTTTTACCTTATCTATTTCTACACCATTTAATTCATATCGAATATCTTGAAAAAGAAATAAAGCTGGATTATTAACAAAATGCACACTTGTCACTTTTTCTTGTTGTTTAGTAGTACTGTTAAACTTATACACATTGACTCTGCCCTCAATGTACAAACTGCTGAGTGCAGGCAACACATACAAATCTTGCTGATTAATAGGTATTCGAATTTCATCGTTCTTGTTAAAACTTGTTACATATGGTTTATACGAATGATATTCGAAACTTTCGATGCTGTTATCGTACGATGCCGGTTGAGTTATATTTAAAATATTCATTTTAACAAACCCAGTAGTTTTAAAAATTCCTTATTGCTTTTGGTTAGCTTCTTCTTTAAACGAAGCGGTGTTCTTTTCTGAGAGGATCTTTTGGAACTGACTTGAACAGTAGACGTAGATGGGGTTTTATTGAAATTTAACATTTTTTTCTAAAGTGTAAATACAGCTGTACTTCTTCACCGCGTAAGTTGATCTGCTTATTTTCAGCGTCTAGCAACCTTATGTTAATAGAGTTGATTGAACTTTGATTGACGGGAAAATAAATTAAGTTTTTAGGTATTTCGATGATTCTATAACCTGGTGGTACGTTAGGAACAAATTCGTAAATAATATGACTTGCTTTCCCGTTCACAAATGACCCGCTGATTACATCACATTCGATTCGCACTACAGTTGTTGATAAAATGCTGACGGGATACCGAGACTCGGTGCTTATATTAGCTGTTATTGTATCCATACCAAAACCTAAAATTTTACCAAGAGAATCATTTTTATCGAAATACACATTTTCAGAACAGTAAATACATGTTTTTAATGTATTATTATTGCAAGTCAATTTTAGCGCAGCGTCCTTAATGTTACTTTTCAAAAAGTCACAAATATCTTGAAGTTCGTAGGATCCTTCAGGTATTTCGATAATTCTATCACTGCCATAGTAAAATTTATTATTTCTTTCATCTATGTTCGGGATAGAATTAAAAGTTGAAAAATATAAGAGTCCACACTCATATTCTCCGCGTAATTGCAAGGTTGGCGAGTAATTTGTTATTAAAGATTCTCCTCTGCCAGTTATTGACACAGTGAAAGACATTTTTGTACTGATAAGTTTTTTTATTTCATTATCAATATAAATGTTTTTTCCAATAGTCTCTTAAAAAATTTAAACAAAGGTGACCACAGTTTATAGTTCCAAACTTTTGATACTGAACATAATTATAATTTATAGACATGTACCTTAAATAATTTATCAACTCTAACGGTGGCTTTAGATTGCCAAAACTATCAAAATATTCACAGTCGTCATTATGCTTAACGTAGGCTACCCAATGGGTTCCGGGATTATCAGAACTATCTAAATTTATTATAGCACACTCGATCTTTCTTGGTTTTGAAGGCAGTGCATCTCTCATAAAAACTCCTCGAAAGTGTGGAATATCAGTAGCATGCTCCAATATATCGAAATTAGTGAGAGGGCGTCTGGGTAGCCGTTTCATTAGTTTTTTGAAGGATTTAGATATAAACCAGCTCCTTTTTTATGAGGCTTGATATACAGTCCTTTTCCTAGAGCTACAGCTTCCATCATCTTGTTATGTCGTTCAGATTCTTGAAGATTTTTCTGAGCAGCCTTGTAATCATTGACAGCCTTTGCTATACCTGCTGCACCACCAGCAAGTGAACCTAGAGCTGACAATCCAGCGAAAATTGGAATAAGAGGTAAGAAACCCCCACTTTTTGGTATAGGAATACACCGCGGCAAGCGTATTCCTTTTTTATTAGTAAACAGTTTTTTTGCAGCTGCATATGCATATTTTATAGCTGTGTGATTGTCTTTAGATTTTAATTTTTTAATTTTATTTTGGATTTTTTTAACACCAGTCATAAATGAACTTACTCCAGCCCCAGCTTTGAGTTTTGCTTTCATAGTTTTCTTTACTATCCATGAAGCAACCTTTTCTCCTTTTCCAGCATCTCTCGATTGCAATCTTTTCTTAGCCATATTCAAAAGTTCTAAATCGGCGTTATGTCGAACGTGTAAATCACTGTTGTTGTATGCGATATCGTGATACATGCAAGCTTCATCCAATTTGTTTATGCCCCGGTCGCCCCTCAGTAACCGTTTCTTAAGTTTTGTTCCGGGACCACAAAATTGATAACCAGGTAAATGTAACTCAAACGGTATATTATTTATTATGTCGTTAATAATACCACTTCCTTCCTTCATCGATGTTTATCAAGTGACCGTATCAAATATTAATTCTTAATTTATATTATAACACCAATGCATTTTTATCAATCCAACTGTTTTCGTCATCACTGAGACCTAACCATTTAACAAAAAGTTTGTTTCCTTTTCTTTTTATAACCTTTTCAATGAGATATAGATCTGGAAATTTTGTTCTCTGTAATTCATAACCGTAAAAAGATCCTAAAATTCTCTGCCTATGGTTATCTTCTAAGTGGTAAGTTACTGGAGTTGTATGATTGACTTTAATAACATTAAATATTTCTGATGACCAGTTTGGGGTATAACCTTTATAAAAATCCCCTTTGTATTTACTTATACGAACATGATCTCCAACTCGCAACTTTAATTTATGGTTCATCTTGTTACTTTGTGATTTAATAATGTTAGATCTGACAACTATTTGGTTTCCTTTATTAACCTCAATTGGCTTAAATTTTGTTATTCGATGTCTAGTGTTATTATAGCATTGGACTACGTGTTTCAAATTTTTTTGCATCCATTGATATTGACCACATAAGCTAAATAGCTTGTAAAGGTGACCTTTTAGTGTTCTTATTACTCTTTCGACAATTGATGCTTTTTTTATAGAGTAAGTGGAATAATGATTAATGCTATACTTTACCATCAACTGTTTAAAGGTATCATTATAAAATTCCTTGCCTAAATCTGTTTGTAAATTTTTAGGCTTTCGAGATGAATTAGATAATATATTTAGCATTGCTTTTGTAACACAACTTTTATCTTTTGATTTCAAAGGATTAACCCATACATATTTCGATAAAGTATCAATTACTACTAAAACATATTTATATCCTTTATTAAAATGTGAATACTTCTGAAAATCCATAAGGTCAGCTTGCCATAAATCATCTATTCCTTTTATGATTGTATATCGACGCGGGAAATTTCTTCTTGCTGCTTTGTGTAGTTCATTGACGATGTCTTTTTTACTCATTTTTATTTTTTTGGTTTATCAAAAAATCAATCTCTGTTTTAGTATAATATAAATCACTCAAACGATTTGAAGTCACCTTATCCAAGCTATTTAGGTATTTCTTAACATCAAGATAAACTGTTTTTATTTCGTTTCTTAGGTCTTGAACTGTTTTATCTAAATAGGCTTTATTTACTGCTTCGTCGTCTTCGTCTGGAGAGGTTAAACCTTTCAATTTTGATGATTTCAAATCGTAGTGTCCTGTATCTGACTTCACCAATGTATCGCTGAAGGTATCAATGTATTCCGCTAATCGTAGACGCTTATGAACATGATGACCAAATTTGTCAATGTTCATTGCTGCACTGATGCGTTATTCAAAGTGAACCATTTCCCTGTCAAACGTTCTTTATATTTCATATTCTTGATTATTCCTGCTTCCCACAGTTCTTCCATAATTGCGATAATTTCATTATCTAAACCGGTGTTACCTGCATCTCGTGACGCAAACAGCAATTTTAATCGATCTACCAACTCATTCGGATCGTCCCAATAAACAAGGTCTGTATTTTTCTTAACTTTTTTTAAAAGATTAATACCTTTTCCCTGTGAAAGGCTTTCCATGCTAGTAGTCACATTTTTAGAGAATTTAAATAGTGGTTTGATAATATTCATATATTTATACCCTTTATTGCTGTTTATTGGTTTGGTTGGTTCAAAATTACGCCTATGGGCATTGGTGTCTATTAGTAGTAGTTTATATTTATCTAAATCATCTTCTGTGATTACATCTACATTTGGTTTCTTTTTAAACAATAGCTCTTTTAAACCAAGAGTTTTTTTATAAACACGGTTTCCAACTTTCAAAGTGCTGTCATTGTCATAAACACGAGATTTTCCGAGCATTAGTTTACCTCTGTCATGTCTGATTCCAAAAGGTATATCATTCATTACTTCAGATGATGTTGACCAAGACAAAGACTGATTTTTATAGCTTGGTGACGATTGTAGAGATTTAAACGATCCATCACTCACATTATGGTCTTGAGTAGTTGTTACAGTAAGGGTTTTGTTAGATTTTTCATATAACTCCTGATCTGGCTCATCTTCTTCACTGCTAGGTTCACTAAATTGTTCAATAGAAGAATAGGACTCCTCGCTTACATTTTTTTTAATCTTTTTAAAACTGGGAGTATCATTCTTTTCTTCCACATTGTGTTTTCCATCATTTTTACTTGTTAACAAATTAAGAGGGTCAACTATAGGTTTGAATATGGTTTCCAAGGTCATATTGCTTGTATTTTTTGCATCCTTGATCATATCTACTTTTCTCTTTACAGCTGTTGCCGATTTTACTAATTGTTTTTTTAGATCTATTTCCATGTTTTTTTTTTTTTTTATGAAGTTTCCTTTCAACTCCAAATCACAAAAGAAAGTGATTTATAAATAAAATTACAACGGCTTATGTATATTAATCTACCACAATGAACGTATCAAATGTCATTCTATAACATCCTTTATTTCGTTCACAATCCTTATTTATTACAATATAATTGTACGGCTTTCTCCAAACAGTTGAGCACATTACACGGAATTGAGACCATGACATGTCAGACATTACATGTTCTTCATAAACGTGTTTTAAATTTATATCGTCTTGCTTGAATAATATTATTAGGTTTGCATTGTCCCTTACAAGTTGTTTAGGTATTTTTGTATAGGTTTGATTTATATAAAAACAATCTATATTTTTATGACGTCCCATAGCAAAATAATCTCGGATGTGGTTTTGGTTTTCACAAGCAACGTCGTCAAATATGATAATTGAGTTAGCCAAAGCTTCGTGTGGACTTAAAATTTCACTGTTATCATTGTATTTGTTAAAAGATGTACCTGCTACCATATCTAATACCTTTTCTAAAAATATGTATTTAGGCTGATATAAAGATTTTGAATATACATAAAGATTATGAAAACGAGGACCGTCACAATGTAATAATAGACTAATTACTAAGTTGGTCTTTCCACAATTGGAAGGACCACAAACAATACAACGTATACTATTCGGCAACAAATTACCATGTCGTTTTGGTTCATTCGATAGCGGAGGACATATGCATTCTATTTTTAACGATTGTTTTTGTTTGACGAATTTCATAATCAGCTGCTTGCACTTGACCACAGAGTTCGAAGGAATTTAACAAAATGATTTTATAACATAGCGCCAAAACATTTAAACTCTTGAGGTGGGTGGTCGAATAAATTATAAATAGCAAACTTCAGTTCATTGGTATCCAAGAATCGATTTGAAGTGAGTAATGCTTTTTTTTTTTTTTTTTGCACTGTATTATATTGCTAAGGTAAAGCTACTAAGTAAAAAAAAAAAAAATATGTTATCGGGTATGAATGATCGATTTACCTATGCTATTTATTACGCTGATAAGTATTTGGATGCCACCAGCCCCTGGGCGACAGGCATGAGCAATCGGCCTAGATACTTTTCAACGGAATAATTGTATCTGGATGCCACCAGCCCTTGGGCGACAGGCATGAGCAATCGGCCTAGATACTTTTAATGGAATAATATCTGGATGCCACCAGCCACTGGGCGACAGGCATGAGCAATCGGCCTAGATTTTATTCCTTAGCATCAGCCACTGGGAAAAATTGAAAAATCATATTCCATTACCAGATCACGACAAAAACTTGCTGTTAGGTGCCACCAGCCTAGACGAAAATGAAAAATTTCATAGTGGTAGCTACTGTGCGTAATCCAAATTTAGGTTTTGGTTAGCTAATAGTGTATCATAGTGATAAAAACAGTGAATTTTGGTGACTCAATATGGAAAACCTACAATATTCCGTAAGTCTGCACAACATTTCATAAATGATTATTGGGCATCCTGGAACACTTTTTTACGACATTGCTCGAACGGCAGTGAGATCAATGGAGTGAAAAAAAAAAGTGTTCCAGGATGCCCAATAATTACCTACTAGTATTATAGGTTCCGATACATATTGTAATATGTTTTTACAGATAGTTTCATCGATAACTTAATACTTTTATGAAATGTAAGTTCGATATAAGGTCAACTTGGGTAAGACCGGCATACTTTATTAATAGTTACAATTGATTTGCCACTAGGTATGTTTTAATTATTCTAGAAAAACGGAATTTAAAGCAGATGGCAAAGCAGTCATCTGTGAACATTACAAATAAGGCAAATGTCCGGGCGTAGCAAGCAAATGTCTTGACAAATACGGATGGTATTTTGAAAACACATCTTCTAGACGGACTTTCCCATGACGAGAGGTAAGTTCGTCTAGTGAAAGTATTAAACGCCGTGCGTACAAAAATGCACTAATAACCAGTCAGTGATATGCACATGTGAGTAGTAATGAATAAAAAACTTTGAGGCTTTCAATTTATGGCGTAAATTCGTTTCAATTGGAAAAACCAAAAAAATGAGTGAGGAACTCCGTCATATGACTGGGTGAAGGGGTGTAAAACATTTTTTCACATGGATAGTTAATTTAGACAATATATTTTAATAAAAAATAGTCCTTATTTTAAATGAAACCCTGTTTATTAGTAACTATAACTTTGTAATTCAGAGGCAAAGGTTTTTATAGGCTAAACAAAAACTGTATTCTTTGTATAAAAAATGGCAATAAAGTCGCATAACATATTATGATTTAATTCTTCTGTTATTCTCATGGTCCATTAGTGTCATGCGTGGTATTATAAACTTTTCCCCTTTATAGCCACTGAGTTTTCCCACTTTGAATTGCTTGCACAGATTCTATTAATTTTTCTTTAGATTATGAGCTTCGTCAGTTTTCCTGATGTAATTTTTTAATTAATTTACTGAAAAATAAAAACTTGTGTTAGGTACTTAATAGACTACAATACAACGGTGAAAACCAATTTTACCATTATTTCAACAAAATAAATATAGAATTAAGGTGGATAAATCATCAGTAATCAAGCGAAGCCATTTGGTAAGTAGATATGTGCTAAAACAGAAAAGGTTTTTAACACCTGTTTTGAGGCAAGTGCCGGTCTTGCCTCAGATGGTCTGGACGGACTTCCCCACTATTAGCTTTTTAGTTTAGAAAAAATTACATTAAATTAATTTAATAACTATATTAGTTTTCCTAGAACCAATACAGCAAATTGCTTTAGTAGACATTTTAAAAGATACTCACCATAATCTATATTATAAACACTGATTAAATCACTTAAAAATATTTTTTTTTCAGGAGCACGTGTCGGTGTTATGTTTCAAAACTTCAATAATTTTGTGCTTCACTTTTTTCCAAAGTACGCCTAGTAAATTGTTACCGACAGAACAATAAATAACGTAGAGGTGTTGTAAGCTGTAAAACGCTGTGTGGACGGGCTTGCCCCCTAGACGGTGTTCCCCAAGTTGACCTTACCGTTTTTCTAGTAATCAAAACAACTTAAACATATTTTTTTTAAGAAACGTTTTTCGATGATATAAAACAGCAATAATTAACTATTTGATGAATTGAAAAAAAAAAAATATAAATCGTGGAATAGTTTTCTGTAATATGAAATTCGATATCAAAAAAATCTGTATTCTAATAGACACCCGGGCCCTCCGGCCACAAGGTGTTGAGTGGGATAGTTTAAAAGCTGATTACTTGCTTTATTTCATTGCGAAAGTTTTAAATATTACATATATATCTTTTCTAGAAAGGCGCGCAAGTATATGCTGATGTTTTGTTTTGTTGAATAGGTAATTAATTTGTTGACAATATTGTGTTGGCCGGCCGCCATTGGAGCTGGTTGTATCAAGGCTTTATCCTTGTGGGGAATTAGCAGTAAATTGCGGATAGTTAACTACGTAGCGTTTGGGTGTAATATGCGAAAAGAAAGCGTTTTAAATATTCATTATAATTATTTATTTTATTACAGAACAACGGGGAATCTATTGGCATTAATCTCATCATATTCGTCGAATATTAATGTGAAATAATGGTGGATTATTAACCGTTACGTGTTCGTGAACGTGCATGAGTGTTGCAAATAAAACAAAACCATTCAACATCCCTTTTTAAATTCACCCAAGAAGTCCGAGAGATCTTAGTTTGGGGGTGTCTTCTGTACGGGTATAATAAAAGTCAGATATTCTCAACAATTATCGCGTTTATTGGCGCCTAAAAAAGTCCTACATCTTTACTAAAACTCAAGTGGTTGGAGAATTTAATCATTGACCATTAAACATTTATAAATATTATCACTCACTATTTAATTTATGCAAATAAAATATTATCGCTTACTGGCTGAATTTGCTAATCGTACTAAGCCATTATTAAAATTATGAATAAAGAAACGATTGAAAGGTATTTAAACTCAATTTCTTATTTATCGTTTGAGTTTATGATGTAACGTTACACCAAGGTTACAGCACACGTTTTTTGCAACGGTATAAATACGTCAGCGTCGTATAGGATGTCTCTCAGGATAATGTTGCAGCCTCAAAAACAAAACTGCAATGCCTATTTCAGACAAGCCCATTTTATAAAAAAAAAATAGAAAAAAGTTAGTTACCAATCCCTCCTGCCTTGTCCCACCCTAAGGAGATTTCGCTAAGAATTTATCGTAGGCCTATTTAGTAGGCGTATTTTATCGTATAGAAAAACTAAGTGGTTTAGCGGCTTCCCAAACAGATGTGTGTGCACAGATCGCTCACCGCGCTCGCTGCGATCTGCTTGTTATCCACACTTGTTTGACTGGGGATGTGAGACTTGTTGAATCTGTCGTTTTCTTCATGAATGGGACAAGAGTTTTAAATAAATTAAGCAATTATTTTGATTTATTTAGCGGGCAGTCAACAATAATATTATGACAATGTAGTTATTAACAAATAAGGAACAAAAACCAAGTGTATAGAATTAAGAATAGTGTGTTTCTGTTAAGTTTCAATCAGATGAGGGAAGGGAAAATTAATAAATTTAACAACTTTTAACGAGGAACAGTTACAAACAGAAGTCCGTGATCGTATTGTTGTTGGATCCTGTTAAACGTGGAATGGTAATCTGTAAGCCAATAACCAGTGGTAAATTTTTACTGACTTTGGTTTAAAAATGTTAAATCTGCTAACACGAGGTAGCTTCTTAAACATTCTTACAATATAATTACGACTATTATCCCTGAAGGGTTATTCAGAGACTAGGCAATGAAGACCGCAAAAGCAGTCCTCTGCCATAGTCCACTTTTCACCAATTATCGACTTCACACGTGCTCAGCGTGACAGGTGGTGAGCCTATCGCCGCTCTATGCTGTTGGATTTGTGTGCAGTATTTAGTCCGTTAGTCGCCTTTACGACACCCAAGTTAAAAGAGGGGCTGGTAGTATTCTTTCTTCTTTACGCGACACGGTTTTTAGACACACTGATGTTAATTTGTTCGAGCAGATTAGGGCATTCAATGCCCTCAACAGCTTGTTAAGAAACATGCTATCTTAACTGAAGAAATTTTCTTGCTCTGAGATGTAAATTCTTGATATAATATATGTTCAAAGTCAAACCGCTTACGCAATGTTAGATTAAAGGCAAATCTAAGTTTAAGGGTTCGACTCGTTGGTGGTTTTATTTGGTCATTTCTTTCTTTGCGAATAATAAATTGATGTGGAAACTAAATACTTTTTACGGATTACCTAACATTAAATTACCGCGAACCAATTACAGGGTGTGTGTAATCTAAGAAATAAAGTAAATAAATTGTTCGTGGTGGGTCTTCATGCCCGGGTTCTCTAATTCTCTTGGAGAGTGTGAAGTTACATGTACATTACTTTTGACACATTTACTGATAAAAAATACTTAATGAGCATGATTGCCGCTAGCTGTGTCGTGTCGAGTTGCTGGAAAGCGAATGGAATGGTTGGTTTCATATCTTGAAATACTATAAATGGTAGGTACTACCAGGCACAAAATAATGCAGGAATTTGTTAAGCATGTTCCCAAGGCAACAGATAGAGGAGGATAGACAAATAGAAGTTACTAAACCCATCGGCGCTGCCGGCGGTGTTGCCTCACGTAGAAAGCCGAATTGCCCGGCACAGCTCAGCGGTCATGAAAAAATTGATGGATTTGAATGAAACGAAAGAAGTGTGTAAGGACTGCAGCAGATGTCGTTACTTTTTATAGAGCTTACAAAGGCGATCCTTAGTTTATACCTAACCTATGGTAAACAGCTGTGAGTTAGTGTATGTATGTATGTAGCTCAGCAGTCAATGTGAACTTCATAATAATACACACAACATGTTAGCGACAACAAAATAAATTTTATAAAAGTACGGAGCAGTCAAAATATGATCTGCCAAAGTCTCACACCGCATTAAGTATGAAGGGAAGTCAATGGAAGGCTCCCTTTATTTGAGTTTTAAAGTTGCGCCCCGATCCGCCATTAGGCCTGCCCCTGTTTTCGACCGCGTCAATTTTATGTTAAGCGCGGCGCGGGAGTTTTGAAAATAAACTTTCTAAGAAGGCTTTAGGGTTCAGCGGAGAGGCAATGATGTTGTTCTTTTACTTGTAAGCTGAAGCATATTGTTTTGATAAAAAATCGAATTCGTATTAAGAATACCGTCTCGCGTAGCGGTAGTCTCGTTAATTGTTGTTCCGTAAAACAAGCTACGATATATAAACAGACTAGCAAACAAGCTACAGTATAAGCTGTGTGGTGGCAGCTCAATATTAAAATAAACAAAAATTTTAACAAAAAAAACGACTCCAAAAAATTAAGACTGAAAAGAATGCACTAAAGGGTAAAAAATAATTGCGTAGTTTCGTTTGTTCTGTTTACTTGCAAATAACCTTTATTCTTACTCAATCTTAAAGTGTCTGCCATATACTCGTACTTAACTTCACATAAAACAGAACACATAATATGACAAACCAGCAAATACTGAATATTTACTTGCAATCCACTCAATGCATATAAAAAAAAACAAAAAAATCCTATTATTGGACTGCAATTATACTACCACTCTCCTTGGGTGTCGTAAAAGGCGACTAACGGACTAAAGACTGCACGTACATCCAACATCGTAGAGCGGCGGTTGGCTTACCACCTGTCACGCTCTGAGCAGTTGTGCAGTCGCTGTTTGGTGAAAAGTGGACTACGGCAGCGGACTGCTTTTGCCGTCCTCATTGCCTTGTCTCTGACTAACCTTTCGGGGATAATAGTCGTGATTATATATTATGATGATGTGTATATGTATTATGTATGTACAAACATACTCTCACTCGCGGCTATTATCCCCAAAAGGTTTAGTCTGAGACTAGGCATTGAGTCCGCAAAAGCGATGCGCTGTCAAAGTCCACCTTTCACCAAATAACAGTGAGCCCTCTTTGCGACACTCAAGAGAAGAAATGTATGAGTATTTTTTAATTATAGAGCAGCCAAAACACAGCAGCGAATGATGTACACGATAGAATATCCAATTTATAGCTTATATTTGTTTTTTTTATTTACAATGTTAAAGACGGGCTATTCGTAAAACATTAATAACCACTTTACCACTTATTTTACTTTTTTCTAAGGACAGTTAGACTTTAACAGTTAACTTTTGGAAATTATAAAAAAGCGAAATGTGATAATATTATAATTGTCTTAATTATATATTTTTTATATATTTATTTTGTATTAATTTTACTGTTTAATTTTAGAATAGTCGTGGTCATATCCATCAACCAATCAAATATTTATTTGCTCAAATATGGTACAAAAGTTGTTCTTAAAATAATGTTATTCTATTGTACGAGTATACGATGCGCAAATATTAAAAATTACATTACATAACAAATTATAATAAAATCATAGTTAACGTTAATACAAATTAAAATATAGCATGTGAAATATTATCTATTATTTAAGTAGTCGTTAATTTTGTTAATTAAAAATTGAAATAGTTTTGATTTAAATTTATACAATGTCAGTATTTTTATATCACCAGGCAATTTATTGAAAATTCGAATAGACATGCAATGAACATTCTTTGTATATAACATTAATCTTTGGTCAGGTATACATAGATTTTCTCTTTTTCTGCCTCTATATTCACATCTATTCTTAGTTTGAAATAGATTGCTATATTTTTTAACAAATATCCCTATATCAAAAATGTAAATACACAGAAGGGGTAAAACGTTTAATGCCTTGAAAAATGGCTTACAGCTATCTAAGAAGTCTGCACTACTGATTGACCTCATACATTTCTTTTGTACCCTAAACGCTCTGAGCATGTCAACAGAGTTTCCCCATAGAATAAGCCCATACCTCAGCAATGACGACATATAGCCGTGATATGCCATTAGCGCTGCTTCTTCAGATGCAACATTCGCGATTCTATTAGGAGCATAAGCATATCTTTTCAATTTAGATACTAATGTGTCAATATGAGCTTTCCAATTACACATTTTATCAATAGTTACATCTAAAACTTTGGTTTCATTTGTAACGTATATGTTTCTATTTTATTATTCTCATATTTAATGTTAATATTAATATTTGTCTTGGTATGTGTTTTAAAATGAATGCACTTTGTCTTACTTATATTTTTTTTGAGGTTGTTAATTTTAAGACATATATCAATTTTATTAAAGCTATCATTAGCAATAGTTTCTAATTCTCTTTCATTTTTACTTTTGACTATAAGTGTTGAATCATCCGCAAACAATATGCATTTTTAACCGACTTCAAAAAAAGGAGGAGGTTCGCAATTCGACTGAATGTTTTTTATTATTATTATTATTTTTTGTATGTTTGTTACGCGATATCTCCGTAAGTTGTAAACCGATTTTAAAAATTCTGGTTTTATTCGAAAGGGTATTCTTGCTGAGTGGTCCCATTATCACCATGACAAAATCTGATGATAGGGTCCTAGAAAAATCGAGGGCATTCCTTAAATTTTATATGCATACATAATGTTTTTAGTGTATTTTACAACGCTACAGCAATATTTGCGTCTAGTAGTCATTATCATGTGTGGCTGAGCTGATGATGAAAGGTCAACTCCTTAACGGTTAAGAGTTAAAAGATAATTCTTTCAATTCTGTATGCACATTTAGACTTCTAGTTATATTTTTACTAGTTTATCAGATGAGCTGACGAAGGAAGGACTTAACCCTCAAGAGCCAGGAGTTATGGGATAATTCTTTAATTATCATAATATAGACTGTGGCAAGTCTCCCTCCAGGACAACGAGGTAGGTAAAAAAGGCACTTCCCATACGGAATATTGGTGTCAAAACAGGGTCTAACATCCCTATAGAGTACATTATTTGATATTAGCCAAGCTAAAGCAAGACTTAATCTATTAACATCCACTACAAACTCTTGGGACCGCTGCAAATTTTCAAGATTTTCCACAACCACAACTAGCCCTGCCTGGTTAGGGGTAAGTGGCAGTTGTTCAGCTACTTCAACAACGTCTTTTGCAAATAATATGACTTGGCCCTTGCACCAATCTTGACAAAAACGGTTTTGAAGCTTTATTATTTTTAGTAACTCGTAACTCGGTAACGCGTAACTCGGCATAATAACCGTTATTCAAATTTAGTCAAATTAGCCAATTCTTTAGGAACATGGGCAACTCTCATCTTGTTTCAAAAAAGCTGTCGTTGGAACTTTACGTTTTCTTATATTATTTTGACAACGAGAACATGTCGTAATGATAAGTAACAATTTCTTCGAGTAATATCAAACTGTACGTTGCAGTTTGTAAGTTACAACGCTGTTGTGGATATAATGCTCTGGAACAAATAGTACAAGGAACATCTGCAAATATAATAATTGCCGTATCAAAGTCATTTTTTCCTGACACATCCCTACGATTGTGATTCGCTTGTCGCATAGCGTTTAATTGAGATAATCTGGCTTCAGAAGATTCATTTAATAAACGGTCTCGTCTTACATTTAATCGATGAGAACGGTCCTTTTCGGTTTCGTTGGATAAACGTTTGCGTATCAAACGAAGTCTATGAGAACGCTCCTCTTCGGTTTCGTTAGATAAACGTTCGCGTATCAAACCAAGTCGATGAGAACGCTCCTCTTCGGTTTGGTTAGATAAACGTTCGCGTATCAAACCAAGTCGATGAGAACGCTCCTCTTCGGTTTCATTAGATAAACGTTCGCGCATCAAACCAAGTCGATAAGAACGCTCCTCTTCGGTTTCGTTTGATAAACGTTCGCGCATCAAACCAAGTCGATGAGAACGCTCCTCTTCGGTTTCGTTAGATAAACGTTCGTGTATTGAACCAAGTCGATGAGAACGTTGCTCTTCAGTTTCATTTGATAAACGCTTATGTATCAAACGTAGTCTTCGGGCACGACCTTCAGAACTTTCATTACGTCGAATGGAATACGTGACTGTTCTCATTTGTGAAAGTCTATGCGTACGCTGCCTGGATGTCTCTTTCGAAATTCTTTTCAAATTTCTTTCCCTACTTTTTTTAGCCTATTGTCTCTTTCGTCTTTAGTTTCATTTGTTCGGCGCTGCCTCATTAAGACAGCTCTTCTGGATGGTCTACCCATTATGAAATATTTTTTCTGCCACCAGAATCATAAATCTACGGTGTATTTTTTCTTTATTAAAACACGTTAGAAAATATCAGAATATAAGAAAAAACGTAATAACGAAAATACTCGGAAAAGCCCACAAACAATATTATTAATTATCTACCACAATCCACAACAATCCTAAAAAATGAAGAAATATGCAGCAACTTTAATTATTGTAACTAAAAACTCAAAAATAATATTAATTTTTTTCAAAAAAATAAAACCGCCTTCAAAAAAACCTAACCCAAACAAAACACACAATCAGCAAATTTTCAAAACCAAATTAAAAATATAACAAAAATACAGTACTCTGACACTAAAAAGTTATAAATAATCTTTTTATAACTCAGAGTTAAATCACATTAACAGTTTAGGACCTACCCAAATCTAAAACTGTAAACAATACCTTATACATCGATTACTGTTGATAAACAAAATTTAACCCAAAATTATCTACTTATTACAATATTTACAATAATCATAAACAATTAGATACCGACAAAATGTAAAACTAAAATTATTTGAATATTTACTATAGAAAATCAGTTATTCTTGGAGTCGGTGCCAGCCTAACAATAAATAAAATAAAATGATTAATCACCTTACTAATTAAATATTAACCATAAAAAATTTTTAATCCGCTAACGATTAATATCTGTATGAAAAAAGTAAACAAGCGCAGAAAAATATCTGTAATTTGGAAACGACCATCAACGACCTCTGCCTTACGCGTCTACCCGCAGTGCCCGCGTTCGGGTCAAACACTCAATCGCGTGCACCCCGCGTCGACTCGGCTAAAGTAGGAAAAAAGCAAATAGGCGCGAGCGCACCGAAAAATTATATAAATTGAAACGACCATCAACGATGTCTGCCCTCACGTGTCTGCCCGCGTTCGGGTCAAACTCAACGGGGTGCCCCCCGCGCGCCCCTCGTCGACTCCACTCGCCATCGCCAATCGCCATCCTTTGCTTTGCCCCATCATTCATTAGTCATGCTGTGCTGTGCATCGTGCAATCCGGTATCAATCATGCAGGCTGGCACCGACTCCAAAAGTAACTGATTATCTATAGTAAATATTTATATAATTTTAGTGTTACACTTTGTCGGTACCTAATTGTTTATGATTATTGTAAATATTGTAATAAGTAAATAATTTTAGGTTAAATTTTGTTTATCAACAGTAATCGATGTATAGGGTATTGTTTACAGTTTTAGATTTGGGTAGGTACTAAACTGTTAATGTGATTTAACTCTTAGTTATAAAAAGATTATTTATAACTTTTTAGTGTCAGAGTACTGTATTGTTTTTTTGTTATATTTTTAATTTGGTTTTGAAAATTTGCTGATTGTGTGTTTTGTTTGGGTTAGGTTTTTTTGAAGGCGGTTTTATTTTTGGTATGTAATATTTGGCAGATCATTCATAAAGAGCAAAAACAATAAAGGTCCCAAGACACTCCCTTGTGGAACACCGCATCGGTTATAATCATATGTAGATGAAAACAATTTTCTGGTGTTACCGGAAGTTCTACAGATTTCAACACATTGTTGCCTATCAGACAAGTAGCTGTTTATCCAAGATAAAGCCGTTCCTCTAATACCATATTTTTTCCAGCTTGGCTAATAATAATTTATGAGGCACAAAATCGAACGCTTTGCTCATATCCAAGAATATAGCTATAGTACTCACTCCACTGTTTATGTTTTGTGTCACTTCTTTAATTAAGTGGTAGCACGCTAGAGTGGTCGAGCAACATTTCCTGAAACCAAACTGATCACTTTTTAAGAGATTTTGCGAGGACACAAATGAATATATTTTCTCATGCATAACTTTTTTGAGTACTTTTGAAAATATATATATCAGGGTAATAGGTCTATGATTTGAAATTTCTAAAGGTGAGCCATTCTTATATATTTGTTTCACTATAGACCATTTAAGTTTAGAAGGAAGGTGTCCTTTTGATAATGAAATATTATTATATGTGTCAAACGCAAAATAATAAAAGAAGCAATTTTTTAGTAAGTAAGTAAGCATTTAATATATTTCCTAGATTAAATTTATTATCCAAATTATTTATGTTCGTCAAGTTAATAAAATATTTATTAAACTAACTACATATTTCAGTAGGATATAAGAATAAGTTTTTTATTTAATTTTATGTCATTTTTTGTTTCAGCACTTTGTAAATATTTTTTAGTATATCCCACGATGATTTACATACATTTTTTGATTTCGCGATGTAAGATCTTTTGCGCTTGTAAAATACATTTTTTATAAGCGCAAAAGATACATAATGTTGATAACGTCTTTTAATAAGTACTTTGTTAGATGACGCCAACCTATATTTAAGATACAGCTGTCGCTTATGAACACAACATCGTTTGATACCTTTGCTTAGCCACATATTTTTAATGGTTTGCTAGTTTTTTTCACTCATAAAACTGGAAAGCATAAACTAAAAAATAGAGTTATATGATCGTGAAAAATCGTAGAAGAAATATCGTTCGGGATAGTGAGTAGAAAACTTTGTTAAGGGGTTATTGATGTTTTTCAAATAACCATTCATGCACCTATTGTGTTTCTATATTTTATTAGATACACTTTTACGCCTTTTTCTTATTCACAGTGGTGTTAAAGCCAGATGAAAAATGCATTTCACATGAAGCTAGGAATCCTTAATTACTCAAACCGTGTATTTATTTACAATTCTCAAAATTGAACCTGGTATCTCTGCATCTTTGTCCGGTGGTTTACCAACAATCCCATAGATACAGTTAAGATTTGGCATTACGCAGCAAAACGACGGAACCCTCAAAATAGTGAAAATAAATTGTGCTTGTTCAATTTTAATAATAGGAGTTTTTTGGGGGCTGAATTCTTCACCGACAACTATTTGAGTTGTAACTCGATTCTTTCGCAAAATGGCTTCTCTGGGATTGCTTAAAACTCTGCAAAGTTTGTTCAAAGCTATTTGTGTTAAGGGGAATGAATGCTAATTTACGATTTGATTAATGAGAGAAACGTTGTAGTAGCCCAGCAGAGATCGTGATACGCACAAATATTTTCATAGTCAATATAGATTTCTAAATATCTGTATGTATGTATAAGTATATCTGTATAGATTCACTAGAATACCACTAATAAGGCTGTTTTTCTTTCTAAAACAGTAAAAATTCTAGTGACATTTGATGATTATTTTATAATTGTCAATAATATGTTTGTAAGCACTCTTTATCAAATTTGGCCGTAGTATAATTACAAGTAATGCATGTTTTAATTTCTAAGAATTGCTGTAAACGAACGTCGGTAAAACATAAAACTGTTTAACTGAACACTGCTACTAAATGCCGTTGTTATAATAGCGTCAGACTTAGATAAGAATGGTGATAGGCAGAATTAAACCCATTTTTACCAATAATTAAAGTATCTCATTTATATAAAGTGTATATTTTAACAAAACTTCCAAGAAAACCAATAGCTTAACGTTCCTTTAAACCATATTTTATTGCGTCCCCTCCCTTATGTCGACAATCACAGTTAATAAAAGTCCTGTTACAGTCCCTCCCTTCAATATGACGGGCAGACAACGATCCGGATATCTCCACTGAGGTAATATAAGGGCGAGTTATCGATAGCCCATTGAATTAATACTGTTTGACATCGATGAGTGATGAATATATATGAGCGTCGTTACCTTAGCATTTGGATAAAAATGATAATGTTATTGGAGAATAGCAATTTAGATATTGGATTGTGGAAGTAGGCCTCCAAAGGATAATGTAATAAGTTCTTGTTAGCATTTATCTGTGTTGTATTTGGAAGCTTCTTTTTAGAATTTTAGAGAGGACTTTTTACTTAATATTTTATAGTTTTATGGCCTTGGTGGTCGAGTGTCTAAGCGCAAGGTCCGATAAACAGAGGTCCAGGCCTCCCAGGTAGGGCAAAATGTGTTACAGATTTCTTTAATGCATAGTCCAGGTTTGTGATTAGCAACTAGTGTTGGCTTGGACTCGAGTTCTATAAGTCCTAATTTATTGAATGGACTTATTTTGGCCGATTAAAATGATCCCTGAACTGTGCCTGAGATCTGAACCTTGAGTCCTTTCGTCGAGTCCTAATGCAAAAAGACTCGACTCATAGAACTGAGCCTTTATTATAGAACTCAAGTTCTTAAAAAAACCTAACCTTTCTAACTGTATAATACTAATATAAATTTTGCCAAGGCGTTTGCTAGGACTTAAAGAACTCAAGTCCTGGCCAACACTATCAGCAACCCGTATTCAGGAAGCGTTGTGGTTAAGCTAAAACCCATCATTGCAGTAAAGACTTGATTTCAATCAGGGAAGCCTTTTGGCCTACAGTAGAACAGTAAACATGCTGTACTTTAGTTATTTTCTAGTTTATGCTAATGTCCATCAATTATTGTGATGACTTGATTTCATTGTGGGATGCCTTTGCTTAGTAGTGGGACGGTTTATTGGCTGTCAGCTGCCTATGGTACCTATCCAGCGTAACCGTTACCGAAAGCAAGAAAAGGATTTAACCTCAATCCGTAGCGGTTGAACTTTTTAGGTTTAGGAGTTTTAGAGGCTGGCATATTACTCCTTAGGCTCCTGCCTTTCTAGATTCTATGGGATGTTCGATTAGTTTTTCGAGAGGGATGAAACCGAGTGTACCTCTAAAAGCTAGGGCCTCAACTCATGTCGGGGGAATGTAATACAATAACATATAATTACATATGGTTGTCACTTAAAATCTGGTGAGTGAACGCGACAAATAATAGATAATTTCTTTGTCATTTCATTACAGCTCTAGGGTAATAAGTTGAACAAAGTCAAGAGAGTACGTTATTTCCTTTGTTCTCATAATTTAGACGGGGATACCATAAAAATATATTGAAGGTATTGAAAATGATTTTCATTTGTAAGCTTTTTTGCTCGAATGTAACTGAATATGTGTTGTTGATATAATTTGTACTTGAAATAAAATTATCAAAATGTTTTATACATTTTAGCATATAAAAATATGAATCCTCTATAGAGTAGGTACATTTCATTGTAGAACAACAACAAAAATATACAATAGATATTATAAATACATAGAGTTCTTAATAACTATAATTTCCGAAAGCTAAATACTCATATACAGCGTTGAAAAATACATCCGTAGGAAATATTCGAGGAAGACTTTAGCTTCATGGTAGACCAGTGCCAAGAAAGACATAATATCAAAGGATCTTTTTTTAACCCCCCTAAGTAAGCACTTGGCCCTATCGTTTTGGCCCATCTCCCTGAGTGATACTATTCTTAAGGGACGGCCTGTGTCCTGTGTGGACCGTTTATAGTCCTAAGAAGAAGAAGACGCAGATTTAACGCAATTCTACCGCCTTTGTTACAGACTAAACTATCGTAGAGAATGCAGTCAACATTTTCATCGATATCATCCGCCGATATCATCCCAGATCTACAGCTGGTGCGATAACAGCTGGGCACAGATGTTAGCACTCAAATGTGGGATAATTTGTGCGAACGGCAACCGTCTAGATGGGCCCACTGTTCATTATCCGCCCTTTAATAACAGCGCCATCTGGCGGACAGGACGGGCGGACGACTCGGATCTGAATTATGCCGTAAATGGACTGGCAGGGCGCGCGTTTTGATTCTGCTAAGTGTTATTTGAGTTGCGGTTTCTTATATTGCGTTACGGTTTCTTTTCGACACTTTGAATGTTGTGGTTATCTTAAGGATATTTATTATTTAAATATTGTGCGACAAAAGGCGGATTAAAATGTAAATATTGTGCGGTAAACTAAACAGGAACCTTTAAACAAATAGAATGAGTATTTAAGTTTTATTTAAATTTCCAAGTACATTATGTCACAAATAGAAATGTTTTTAATAAATAAAATGTTTGAAGGTTAAAACCCTTTTTTTTCAAAAAATTAATAAAAAATTACAATGGAACACTAATTTTTATGTGTTTAAAATATTGCAGTTGTCATTAGTTTTGCACACGCCAAGAAAAAGACGTAAGCGCAATATTGACTGGCATCCTCAACCGTAGAACAATGAGCTATATAGTATCTCAAAATGTCAGAACACAACAATACCATAATTTACATTTAAAGAAAACAATCGCATTTAACATTGCTAAAAACTTTACCTTGGATTAGCCAATAAAATTTCTTATTCCTTAAACCGCGTACCAAAAAGCTTATTGCTGTACCAAAACATCGTAGGTAACTCCATCGCTTCGCTATCATTACATATTATTATTATAGAGTAAAGTCGCTGTTTTCTTCTGTCTGCGGCACCGCACTATTCTCCTAAACCAAGCAATGGATTTTTATGCAGTTTTCACTAAAAGATAGAGCGTTAACTGAGGCTCATTTTAATTTATATTTTGTAGATTTATTTTTTTAAATAGCTGAAGTATGACGGTTTTTCTAAGTTAGCGTATACGAAGGCGCGGGCGGGCCGCTAGTAAAAAACAAATAACACTTAAATACATTGGTTCACAATTATTATCCTCAAAGGGTTAGCCAGAGACTAGGAAATGAGAAGCAGTCTACTGCCATAGACCACGATTCACCAAATAACAACTGCACATGTGCTCAGCGTGATAAGTGAGCCCATCGCTCTATGCTGTTGGATGTATGTGCAGTCTTTAGTCCGTTAGACGCCTTTTACGATACCCAAAGGAATAGGTAGTACTCTTTTAGGGAGCTGCTCAAACAAATAAATGCTTTGCCAATACACATCTGAGAGCGACGATTCCTCCCGAGGCACATTGTCGCATCTCTCAGTTTCGTCACGTCCCTACTTTGTACGGGGATCTACTAAAAGTATACTACCATCGATGTACTTACAATAAAATAATTTGTAACAAAAACGGATACGGAGTGGATTGAGCTAATCCAATGGTACTATAAATGGCGGTTTACTTATTGTCTGGTTATTTTTATAATGATGTATAAAAAAATAATATGGCTCAATACTCAATAATAAGCATAGGTATACCTATTATATTGCACTTCCGTAATATGCACGATATCATGCTTCTCAAGCTTCTTTGCAGTTATACACCCTCATTTTTTGATAAAAATTACAAAAAAATTTCGAGTTCACATACTATTGTCGTCAGCTGATCGGACAGTTTTGTATGGGAGGTCGAATTTTTTTGTCATTTTTGCACATAGGTTTCTTGGGGAAAGTTGTTCAGTTTCATGGGTGGAACTCACCCTAAATTTCATTAAAACGACAAAAAAATAAGGGTGTATATAAATTCAGTGTATTTTTGGAAACGGGAAGAAATAGTGAGAGATAGTCACGTTATGTCATATTATTTGTTAACTGCCCATTTTTAGAATATCAGACGAAGTTAAAATCGTACGATTTGACAATATGCCAAGTTGGAAATGAGGGTAGAACACAAGACAGGTAAAGCCTAGTAAAAGTCTTCGGTAAAAGTCTAAAACGCAATGATTATTCAAAAAATAATGTGTAATAAATACAGACATACAGTGGACTGTGATAAGCCAAAAGTAATTTTATACTTTTAAGCTTTCTTATTTTGTTGTTTTGTTGAAACACACCACGGGAAAAGCCTTATAAAGGGCTAGAATACTTTCACGTGGCTGCAAACCTACCTTCACGCATTAATAAACAACAATATAAGTAATACTCGTACTATTCTCCCCAAAAGCCTTATGAAAGAATAAGAGAATGTTTGATGAAGCTCAGAAACAATACGGCTGATCGATCGTCGTTAATATGGAAGGCTGCGCAAACAAGACCGGCGGGAAATTATTTTTTGACACGCTTTATTGGGAGAATTCTGTGTTTTTATTAATGTCTGTCAGATTTAATAAATCTTTTACTTACGAGTATTGATAAATATGTTCGAACTCTTATTTATCGAACACAATATTAATTTTTTCTTTCTAGAGTTGAAGTACATACACAAATATAATCACGACTATTATCCTCGAAGGGTTAGTCAAAGACAGGCAATGAGGATAGCAAAAGCAGTCCTCTACCATAGTCCACTATTCACCAAATAGCGACTGCACGTGTGCTCAGCGTGACACGGTGGTGAGCTCATCGCCGCTCTATGCTGTTGGATGTATGTGCAGTGTTAGTCCGTCAATCGCCGTTTACGATACGCGATTTGCTTCTAGTTTCCTTATTAGGACAGCTAGGATGTGGAATGACCTCCCTGCGTCTGTTTTCCCCGAACGCTACAACTTGGGCGTCTTTAAGGTCAGAGTAAACAGGCATCTACTGACTGCGCGTGCTCCATCTTAGTCCTCAATATCACTTTCCATCAGGTGAAATAGAGGACAAACACGCAATCAGTCTCCAATAAAAAAATACCCAAGGGAAGAGAGATGGTGGTAGTATTCTTTCACCGCTGAGCGACACGGTTACCAATGACAGAGTTGAAGTCCTTGCCTGTGTCACAGGCCCATCTGCGTTTTCACAGGCCCATCTGCGTTTTCACAGGCCCATCTGCGTTTTCGGTGTCTCCGTTCTCGTCACTCGATGTCATTCATTTAACAAAAAAACTTGGACAAAAATCAATATAGCTTTCATCTCTCCTGATGTTCAAATGATGATAAAGCCAATGAAGGGAGGGTACTTACAAATGCTATTGTGTTATAGCAACATATGTTTGGATAATAAGTAGCCAGCCTGGGGGCTTAAGACCAGCCCTACTACCTACCAAACGGAGTACAAAGCGGGGTACATGCCTTCGGGGGGAATCAAATCCGATACTTCTGAGTCTAAGAGCGGTGGTTAACCACTAGATCACAGAGGCGGCTAAAAGTCATTGAAGAATTTAGCAATGGACTTTAAAAGAAGACGACCTCCTTGGTCGAGTGGTTTATACACCGGCTTTCATGGTGTCGCCATCTCTGAGATCCCGGGTTCGATCCCCGGTCGGGTCAATTCAGAAATTATTGTTTTTCTAAATTGTCTCGGGTCTGGGTGTATTCTATGTATAATAAGTATGTATTTAAGTATTTTAAGTTTATTCGTTGTCTAGTAACCATTTAACGAGTTTCATAACGAAGCTTCTCTTGGGCTAGATAATTGGTGTGAGTGTAGGAAAGTTTATTTATTATTTATAATCTAGTAAAAAGGCTGGTGCACGCAGTGACAAAAACCACTGGGCGTGCATGAAAAGATGGATTTAAAATTGATGGGTTTGAATGAAGCGAAAGAAGTGTGCATAGACCGTATATAGCAGATGGCGATCCATAGTCTCTTCCTACCCCTATGGGAAACAGGCGTGAGTTTATATGACTTTACCACAATCGCTCCATGAACCTTTAAGATTCTCGGCGTGTCCTCACTTTAATCTGGTTACACTGAAAAGGCTATTAACGAGCAATAGCAAACTATCTCCAAAAAATATATCTGAAAATGTTAAAATTCGCGGAGTGGTCAACACAGCCGCTCGGATTGCAGATTCGATTTTCACCTGAGGAAGTTATTGTAATGTCAGTATTCATAAACATTTATTTAGTAAACTATGAAGGTAGTCCTGTTGTATCGGGCAGTCTGACAATAAATGCGTTAAGTGAAGATCGCGTCTTATTTAGCTCCTTGCTAACCGACCTATTAAGCCCAGCCTAGGTATTTCTCAGTGACGACGAGTTGAAGAACCTGTGTGTGAATTGTGCTACCCAATTAACATGTCGATCGGTAAAATCGGGGAGTTTAATGTGCAGTCAGATAACTGGCGGTTATACGTGGAACGGCTTGAACAATATTTTATAGTGAACGGTATCAACAGCGATCTACACGTACCGACGTTAATACGGTTGTTGGTGCTGAGTGTTATGAACTCCTCGTAAATCTATGTACTCCTGACAAACCTACAACGAAAAAGTTTGCACAGTTAACCGGCATTTTAGAACAGTACCTACAACCGAAGCCGAGTATTCTCACAGAAAGGTACAAGTTTCGACATCGGAAACGACACACTAACGAGACGATTTCACAATACGTAGCAGTTTTAAAAAGTATGTCAAAAACGTGTGAATTCGGTTCGTGGCTGGAAGAAAGTCTTCACGACCAGTTGGTGTGCGGTATCAGCTGTGACACAATACGCCAACGACTTTTTACCGAAAATAGTCTAGACTTCGGAAAGGCGGTTTTTTGGTTTACAATTTGGCGGTTAGCATGGAGGCGGCGGAAAAAGATGCGGCGGCAGTCGAAGAAAACATAAGGGACGGAACGGGTGTGGTAGCCTGTCAGGCGATGGCGGGCACTTGGCGGCGAGGAGCAGGCAGCGCGAGCGGCGCTGGCCCGAGCGGCGCGCACGGCGTGGCGCCGCTGCCGCCGGCGCCGACAAGGACGGGGGTGAGCTGCCGCGCAGCGCGGCGCGCGCGCTCCGTCGGCGCCGTCGTCGTTTGACCGCGGGGAGGCGCAGCGTGCTCGGCGCGGGCAGGCCTCTTGCACGGCTTGTGGTGGTGCGCATGATGCTGTACAGTGCCAGTTCACCAAGTACGTGTGCAGGGTGTGCAATCGTCGAGGACATTTGCGAAGGGTGTGCCCTAACCTTACCGGTCAGTACAGTGTAGACGTGGTGAATTTGGACAACAAAGACGATTCACCGGCGGCGGACGATAGTGACGAGGTGAAGATAGTCGATTTTAACCAGTTAGCATTATCTGATTGCAAACCGATAGTTGTTAGCTTAGATATTCAAGGTCGACAAATGACAATGGAATGTGATACTGGGAGTGCAGTCTCGTGCTTAAGTGAGATAGTTTACGATACTCATTATAAAATTTTAGAATTAAAGAAAAGTGATTTAATTTTAAGATACTATACAGGAGAATTAGTACGTCCAGTAGGCATGATCAGACCGTTAGTTACTTACAATAATATTACTAAATGTTTAGACTTGTATGTCATTTGAGATGCTAAAACTGCGTTACTGGGAAGGCAGTGGTTGTATGAGCTCAAATTGCATTTACCAATTATTGGTTTAAATACCTCAGTAAATAAATGGACAGGCTGCAATTCAGTGAGCGAGTTTAACATTGACGAATTTAGTTCCACATTTTGTAACGTGTTCGCTGACGGCTTGGAGCGGGCCCTTCACGGGCGCGGGCGGCCCGGTGAACATCAAAGTGCGGGCGCACGCGCGGCCGGTGTTCATGCGCGCGCGTCCGCTGGCGTATGCGCTGCGCGAGCCTGTTGGCCGTGCGCTGGAGCAGCTGATGCGCGATGACATCCTCGAGCCCGTCGCCCACTCCGATTGGGCCACGCCGATTGTGCCAGTGGTAAAGAAAGATGGGACTATTCGCATTTGCGCTGATTACAAACTAACATTAAATAAAGTTATAGAAGTAGACCGCTATCCACTACCGAAAGTAGAAGATTTGTTGGCCCGGTTGCATGGTGGGGAGCGTTTTTCGAAGGTGTATTTGTCTCAGGCTTAAGCGCAATTTGAGCTCGATGAATCTCGAAAATACACCGTTATCAACACGCACAAGGGCCTATTTATGTATAAACGTCTAGTTTACGGCTTGTCATCGAGTCCGGGTATGGGTATTTTTCCGCACCGAAAGTTTTCAATGTCTGGAGGTTTATTTCCGTAACTAACTGACTAATTGATCTGCAAATTTTTTCAAAGTGTACCTTAGACTTTTACCCATCTGGGACAAATAAGGTTTTCTTAATAATTACAATTTAAGTATAGAAAAAAAATATTCAAAAGTCGTTCTTCTGATTCATATGACGTGTCCGTTACCCAGTTTTCTGAGCAAGAGTGACAATATTATGTTTTCTCATTGATAAATCAATATCCATTATAGTTATATCAAAACAAGATTAGTTGTTTACTAAGATAAATATATTTGGTACTGATTATCTGCGTTAGTTCATTAATAAATAAAGAAATACTGAATGTCCGGCACAAAAGTTTGATTCATATGACGCGCGCATCATTCGAAGGTACTAAGCCAAATACGAAACATCAGGCGATCATTCCCTGCGCCGGAGGTAGCCAGTCGCTCGACAGACGTGGCAGGGAGGTGGCATGCGGCTAGTTCGGCTTCGATGCCGAGACACAAAGATAAATACTTGATTAATATGTGCTTGGTACACCAGTGTTTCTGATTAAAATGTCCCCTTCTATTATTAAGTTAAACAGTTTTAAAACTTGAATCTGCGCGAAATATAATGCAATTGGGGTACAGATACTTGGGTAAAAATAACAATTACGAAATGTGAATGTGTGGTGACTTATAAATGATTTTAGTTAATTATTATATATTTATTAATTTATTTATTAATTAATTAATTTTGGGGGTCAAAGTTGCTCGCGTCCGTAGGTTTACCCTTGAGACCCTGCACGTGATCCCTGGGTGGTGCTAAATGAGTGACACCAACTGAGTGGTAGAGCCACGCTGCGTTGCAGCACACATTGGGCCGGCTCGCCCGGCGTAATACCACCCCCTCTCACTAATATTTGGCGTGAAATAATGGCACTTGGTGCTGTTGTGTTTCGTCCGACCAGTGAGGGTTCCGGAGGCCCCTTCCCCCCCCCCCCTCCTCCCAATTCCTATTCCTTCCTTAAACCTATTCCTCTCTTAAAGGCCGGCAACGCGTCTGCGATTCCTCTGGTTTTGCGGGTGTCCATGGGCGGCGGTGATTACTCTCCATCAGGTGACCCGCCTGCTCGTTTGCCTCCCTCTTTTATAAAAAAAAAAAAAAAATATACATAATTCTGATTTATATGTGTCTGATTTATATAGTAAAAACCCCATATTAATCAGGATGGCACGCATTTCGTTAATCAAGCATTACTAATAACACTCACCAGCAGATAGATACGTTGCATTCCGCGTAACCTCTAGCTACTTTCAGTGTACAGAGCTCTCTGAGGTGCCAATAGCGTAAGTGCTAACGTGTCACTGTGAGTTATAGGGTTTATTATTATAAAAAGTATTTTATTTTTGTCGAACCATTTTTTTTTACATTTCTGCTATTTGTTATTGCAATTTTTGAAATAATTTGTTGGTATACATACTGTACTTGACGAGCACGTAGCGCGGGGTAAGTGATCCTACCTTCTGAGCCAGGGGTCGTGGGTTCGATCCCCACCCAGGACAAACACATTGTGATGAACATTATGTTTGTTCAGTGTCTGGGTGTTACTATGAGTATATTATTTATATATTTGTAATATTGATAAGATTTGGAGGTTTGCATGACGTTTTCGGATGGAGAACGTACGAAAGGATCCAGACAAGTATGCTTTATGGCAAGTGAAAATGCGAGAGGCCTATTTGAAAAAGAAGAACAAAATTTCAACTCTACATGAGTCAATAAAATTACCTTTACCATTCATTCCAGCACCGGTTTTGGCAAGATCTCTCAGAATGCGTTTTCCAAATACTTATGCACCAGTTTCGCACAAGTGCAGAGTGCTTTCTACAAGAGTTACAGTATCCGATCTACCAGGGTCAACCACGATGCGTTCCTGAATGACTCCTGTACCAGATTCACCAATCTCCCTAAAAATATTTTCCCTAATATCGTACCAGATTCACCAACAACTCTTAGGACACGTACTCCATTCCCAGATCTCTCAGCCCACAAACTCTATTATTACTACATCTACATGCTTAGAAAACCCACAACGTTTACAAATAGCTCAACAAAAAATGTCAGCTATGAAGAAATCTCCCTGAAAACTACAGAAAGAAGCTACAACGATTGCATACTTTAAGAAAGTTAAAAGATGTGCAGAACCAACATAAACAAAAAAGACAAGAGATAGATGAATCTGATAATAAGAAGTTACATCTGTTTAGTAATACATTAGTGCTTAGCCAAACTTCTGTCGCTTTACTTTTGGTGGATGTATCGCTTCACTAAAATTACCTACTGAATACATATTGACTGATTTTTCAGACTAGATTTTCATTTTTGTTCAGTTCTGATTTATATTCACAGATTCTGATTTATATGGCCCCAAAAAATTTAAAGTCAGTTATCTCGAAAACCGTTACATTAAAATGTGTCCCTCTTTAAAAAATATGTATATTGGCATACCTTTTTTCATAAAAGTATGTTTTGTAAACCCAAAAGTGAAAATAGTTTTAGGCCATATGAATCAGCTGAAGAACGCAATCTCTGAGAAATACCCGTATCTTCCAACGGCGACTCGAACAATTATTCGCTGATTTGCCGTACGTAGGCGTGTTCCTTGACGATATTATTATAATGGGGGTAGATTCTAATTCTCATTTAAAGAATTTAAATAGCGTGTTCGAAAGGTTGAAGTCGAGCGGCCTACGAGTTAAAAAAGAGAAATGTAAATTTTTCGCCGAGTCAGTAACTTATCTCGGTCACGTAATTACAAAAGAGGAGGTGCATACTTGCTTAGATAAAATAAAAGCCATAGAAAATACCCCAACGCCTACAAATGTTTCAGAGTTAAGGTCATTCATAAACTTGGTGATGTACTATGCAAAGTTCGTAAGGAACGTTAGTACTATTCTGTCACCATTGTATAATTTACTTAAGTCAGGGGTTAAGTATGAATGGGGAGTAGATTGTAACACGGCATTTGAAAGAATTAAACGGGTTTTGGTCTCTAGTGAGATTCTGATGCATTACTCGAACTCGCTACCGTTGGTGCTGACGGCCGAAGAAGCAGCGTGGGTGTGGGCGCTGTCATCTCGCACGTGACGCCGGCAGGCGAGCGGCCCGTCGCGTACGCGTCCCGCACGCTCACGCCAGCGGGGCGCGCTTATGCGCAAATAGATAGGGAGGCGTTAGCGATCATCTATGGCATTAGGAAATTCCACCAGTACTTATATGGCCGTAAGTTTACATTAAAAACCGATCATAAGTCTCTGACGTATATTTTTGGTAATAAGGTAGGTATTCCGGTCATGGCGGCATCGCGGCTGCAACGATGGGTCATCTTACTGTCAGGTTATACTTACGATATTGAATACGTATCTTCGTCGAAAAATTGCGCAGACGCCCTATCTAGGCTACCCTAGAAAAAAAACGTCACAAGTAAAGGTAACGTTGGTAAAGACGTGACATATCTCAACTTTGTAGAAAAGTTTTTACCGATCACCAATGACGATATTAAAAAGGCAACAGCAACAGATAGCATGCTAAGTAGGGTCATGGCTTAAGTTCAGAATAGTTATACCAAAATCGTTGCGTGATAGTATTTTGAAACAACTACATAGTAGTCATGTGGGGATCGTCAAAACAAAATCGTTAGCTCGAAGCTATGTTTAGTGGCCCAATGTAGATGCGGACGTAGAGGCGATTTGTCAGCAGTGCGAGACGTGCGCGGCGGAGGCTGCGGCTCCACCGCGAGCGCCCCCGCAGCCCTGGCCCTATATTGAACCGTGGAGTAGGCTCCACATTGATTTTCTGGGATCATACAAGGAAAAGACTTTCTTGGTTTTAGTTGATTCTAGTACAAAGTGGGTAGAAATATACGAAATGGTACGAACTAATGCATCAGCAGTTATTAAAACGCTTCGAGCTACATTCGCACGCTTAGGTTTACCGAAAGAACTAGTTTCTGATCAGGGACCGCCATTCACGAGTACGGAATTCAAGCAATTTTTAGAATAGAACGGCATAGTACAGTCATTTTCTCCAACATACCACCCATCGTCAAACGGAGCAGCCGAGAATGCGGTAAAGATATGTAAGCGTGCTATAAAGAAAGCTTTTAGGGACTCTGTAGAAATGGATACAGTCTTGCAAACATGTCTATTAGCGTATAGAAACACCGTTCATAGCACAACAGGTGAGAGTCCAGCTATGTTGTTACAAAGACGACCTTTGCGATCTCGGTTAGACTTGCTGCGCAGCGACCGCGCGCGGGTGGAGCGCGTGCGCAGCACTCAACAGCGGCAGGTGCGCGGGGCTAGGGGTACGCCACGCACACTCGCGGAAGGGGAACCAGTCTGGGCTAGAAGTTACGTTGACGATCGGAAATCGGTTAAGGGCACGGTTATAGGTAATGACGGGACTCGTAGATACGTAGTGGATAGCGGTAGTGAAAAATATTTGTCTAGACATATAGATCAATTAAGGCGAAGATCCCGGCTTTCTAATTGCTTGGTGCCATTGCCGGACTCGGAAGAGGGGTCGCTGGGTGCGGAGGTTGTGGCGCGGCAGCTCGCGGAGGGGGGAAACTTGTGTAAAATAGAGGACGATGGTATAGTCAGGGAGGATAGGGCATACTCGTATAGCGGAAACACAAGTTCCTCCCCAGGCCCGTCTGAGACGGCATCCCGTTCGCCAACACCATTACCGCGACCGCCTCAAGTTCGCAAAAGACGAATACGCAAACCGCCTAAAAGATACGGTCTTGAATTTGATTAATTCATTGTATGTCACCACTGTACTATGTATGTCACCTCTGTACTATGTATTGCGATGTAATTGTATTTTAGGGTGAGATAGGGATTCGAATCCCGTATACTTAACTGTAAAGTGTTGTGTTTTATTATTGTGGACGAGAACAACATTGTAAATGGTTAGCATAAGTACTTAGTTGTTAAGAAATATAGAACTTACAATATAAATAATAAAATAGGGTGTTAGATTAAGGGTGGAGGTGTAATGTCGGTATTCATAAATATTTATTTAGTAAACTATGAAGGTAGTCCTGTTGTATCGGGCAGTCTGACAATAAATGCGTTAAGTGAAGATCGCGTCTTATTTAGCTCCTTGTTAACCGACCTATTAAGCCCAGCCTAGGTATTTCTCAGTTATTTTTTTAAAATCGACAATAACAACGTTTCAACATCTTAGAGTATTTGTATGATCTCGCGATCACACAACTTAAGATGATAGAAAATGATACGAAAATCTTGATATGATAAAATGACTGATTTATTTAATTGCTACAATGAGTAAGTCTACATTGAATGCTATGCAAATGTGTACTAATTAATTAGGTAATTGCCCCGCGCAGGTAAAGCGCTGACACTACAATATTGTATAGTGCTTGCACTGTACAGTATTTTTAAGCGATAATAACGCAATAACATCATATATTACGAATACATATTACATACATATGATCACGACTATAGGCAATGAGAACATCCCCTCTCCTTACATAACTAAATTTTATTTGTACTGGCACCTCGAGACTAACCGTTAGGTTATGCAAGAAGTGCCAGACGTCCCTGCGCCAGTAGAACACTCGCGCAGGAGACCATCTGCGTTAGGTCTTGACGCCAAATCAGTGCCCGCCGCAGCGCGCTCTTCATTCGGTACTCATAAGACTAGTGTCTCGGGAGAGTCTCCCCGTGAACACGTGTAGTTCACTGCTTATTGTCCAGATAGGTAACCGGAGCTGTTAAGCTCGCTTACTTCTCGTTGCACGAAAGGCACAACTCGCAGTTGCCACTGCTCGGGTCGTCAACTTTAAAGTCGACTCCCAAGCGTCCACCTTGGTCACGGAGTAGTAAGCACACTCACTTCTCGGAACCCATCCGGGCGCCTAGCCAGTTCCCACGTCCTACGCGGCTGGCTGGACCGGAGGCTACGGCATCTAGGGAGTTCTCCAGACTAGTACCGAAGATGTCAACACCAATGTCCAATGAGAACCACCGGACAAAGCTGCCAACTATAAGGGAAACTCACGTTCCCCGCAGGACTTTTCGCTTCTGGCCCCTCAGAGACCGCTACTAGGCCCCGCTCGCTGTGCGCGAGTTTGGAAGTCCCGGCACACAATACCAGGACAAACGAACATTTCCAAGCTCTACAGCTAACCACAAGCCACTACGAGTCCAACCCACGTCCGGATCCCGCCGGAGGCGCCGGTCAAGGCACAACCAGCGGGGGGCTTGAACCGAAACACCGTAATACCCCTGAAAACACAACCGGTCCCGTAGTTCCAGTTGCGATACCCTATCTATTGGGGTCAGTAGATAGGGACACTGAGGACAGTAAAAAGCAGTCCTCTACCATAGTCCACTTTTTAGCAAATAGCGACTGCACATCATATGCTCAGTGTGACAGGTGAGCCCATCACCGCTCTATGCTATTTGATGTATGTGCAGTCTTTAGTCCGTTAGTCGCCTTTTAAGACACCAAAGGGAATAGAGGGGGTGTTAGTATTATTTCACCTTACGCTTTCATTTTACGCGACACGGTTATTAAGAATATTTAATCTTTTATCTATTTTACAGCATATTCCTCGTATGTGTTCGTGTAAAATACTTAACTCAAGTAATATCACATCGACATCGGTTGATCGATTGCCGGTGGCCGATAAGCCTCCCATACTCACGCGACAAAACTAATGGTTCCTGATGCTATCAGTGACTGAGAGGGTTTTTTACATCTGAGCCAGCAAATAGAAGAAAAGTTTCGAAAATGCCTATTCACGCTTGTTGCGTTCGGTGTATAACTTACAAAAGTTATTCAGCTACTGTATTAAAAAAGTTTATTTTCTTTTTGTTGGCTAACATTTAGCCAGTGTTTTGACACTGGCGTCCTTTACTTGTAAAGGATAACCAATAACCATTACTTCATAATAATAGCTATACATGAATGTTTTCATTCGACATAAAAATTTGCTTTATTTTATTATTTTTTATTATTTGATATTTTTTGTTTTTAATCATTATGACATGACGAATAATATTTTCTATTAGACTGACATTCTTACCATAAATTCTCTATATTTTTATTATGTTCAAATGATGCATGTTTTTATCATTGTATTTTGATTTGATTTTTATTATAGGTATTCTTACTTTAAAAATTATAAAAAGTTACAAGCCGATTTTCAAAACTCAAACGCCCACACGTGTCTCGATAAATTCCTCAACTCTTGGTACTATTTCCATCTCGATACTTCCAAAATCCTCAGAGCTATGGCCAAAAATACGTTTTAGGCGATTGCCATCTGATAACCATTTTCAATGGTAAAATAAAATGGAAAGCTGCGACGGTGACCCCTCCAGGAAACGGGTGTCATGAATTTATGTAGTACGTATATTGGAATATAGAATAATACATACATACATATATTCGTGTCGCGTAGCGGTAAAAGAATATTACCACCCCCTCTCTTCCCTTTTGTGTCGTAAAAGGCGACTAACGGACTTAAGACTGCACATACATCCAACACCATAGAGCGGCGATGGACTCACCGCCTGTCACGCTGAGCACATGCGCAGTCGTTATTTGGTGAACAGTGGACTATGGTAGAGGACTGCTTTTGCTGACCTCATTGCCTATAGTCTCTGACTAACCCTTCGGGGATAATAGTCTTGATTTCTATACATTTGTATGTATTGAAATATACATTTTTGCACCCGAATTTCTTTGTACGACCCACCCACCGAAACAAAACAAGTGTCGGTGTAACACACAAAGAGATAACAGCCTAATGTAATTGTCGATAGGGTTGTCACGAGCACCGGGCGGGCGGCGTGAATCGATAACGATTCGGCGAAGCTTGATTGCTTAGTCACAGCCTACCCAAGCAACAACATTTGGTACTATAAAAGTCCTGAGAAGGTTTTAGAATGTGCTAATTAGTGTACATAATTAGCACTATAATGATGTTTGGAACGTTTATAGAACCCCAAATAGGCCCTAGTTTTATCACTGATTTATTCTATAAACATTACATAAAGGCTCTCACGGTAATAAATCAGCTCTGTAGTTGAAACCTAAAAGTGTTTTTGGTACTGAAATAGTGCTATATTTGCAGCGTTTATGTCACAAATTTGCACTATAAAAGTAACCAAAACAAGTTTAAAGTGCTTTTTTGCACTGTAAACAATTCCAGTGATATTTTTATCACACTTATTCAATCGTTTTGTGTTGTGGTCGTGTTGTGTGTTCTCCAACAAAAATCTTCAAATAACAACAACAAATATCTATGCTTTATTTCATTCACCGATGTAATAAAAAGGGAAAGGACACCACGTAGCTCTGCCGTAACTTGCACTTGCGAAATTTATTGTATTGATAAAATGGTTTATGCTATCGTCTACACAAACGCGATTCTTCCTATTCGTGATTCCCATACAATATGAATTCCACACAACTGCAGTTTACAACATTCGTGATTCTACACTGCCGTTGTTTTTTAAACACAATCGGGATTCTTCCTATTCGTGATTCTACGCAATATAGGTTCATCGCAACTGATGTTTACTACATTCCTGATTCTACACAGCCGTTGTTTTAACACAATCGGGATTCTTCCTATTCGTAATTCTACACAATATGGGTTCATCGCAACTGCAGTTTACTACATTCGTAATTCCACTCAATTTTATTTTAACGCAATTATAGAATTTTTTGGGGTTTAAAGTTACTTGCGTCCGTAGGTTTACCCTTGAGACCCTACACATGACCCCTGGGTGGTGCTAAATAAGTGACACTGACTGAGTGGTAGAGCCACGCTGCTGCGTTGCAGCTCGCATTGGGCCGGCTCGCACGGCGTAATACCTCCCACTCACGAATATTCGGCATGAAAAAATGGCACTTAGTGGTGTTGTCTTTCGTCCAGCCAGTGAGGGTCAGTAAAGGCCGGCATCGCGTCTGCCGATGTCTATCTAAAAAAAAGGTTTTATTTATTTTCTTACGAGTTATAGACTTGTAGATAGGAACTTGATGGAGTAGCGGCTAGCGCGTTCGGCTTGCGATCTTGCTCTCTTAGCTACTTTCGCAATGCCGGGCCGCTGGATGGGTGACCAAATTTAAAACATCTCGAGCTCCTCCGTGCTTCGGAAGGCACGTTAAGGCGTTGGTCCCGGTTGTTGTCGTAAGATGACAGTTGTTAAAACCCACCAATCGCATTGGGCCAGCGTGGTTTGTTATGGCCCAATATCCCCACGTGCTATTGTCCACGTGGGAGGCCTGTGCCCAGCAGTGGCACGTCAACAGGCTGATGATGATGATGATACAGAGATAGTATAAATTACTACAGTTGTGTGGAACCCATATTGTATGGGAATCACGAATAGTAAGAATCGCGTTTGTGTAGACGATAGCATAAACCGATAAAATCATTAATGCTGATTTCAAATTTGATAATGCGCCCTCGTCATTTTCTTGTTTTAATTAAATTTAAATGAATAAAATAGGTACGACCACTCACGCTATGAGCATTTCCCTCAAGGTAAATTTAAAAATCGCACTATTTCTTTAAAAAAGTGCGCACAAATCTCGCTCGCTCTATAGCCACACTAACCTAGCCAACTAACATACTTTATAAGAAAAATTGTTACTAACACACGAAATAAAATATGGATGTAAAGTCTGAAATAAAACATTTTTAGAGTTTTACGCTTCCCCCGTCCGCCGCGTAACGGTTCCGTCGGCTCAGTGAGTCCCGATTGCTGGAGGGAGAGGTTTTGTTCGGCTGGGTCGCGTCCAAATAGTCTCGTTTCAGACGCGACAAGATAAAGAGGTTACTCGTCGCACTGAAAACGCCTGGAGAAGCTATTGGTCGATGAAACATCTGATAAAAGGCAATTTGCCGCTGTGCCTAAAGCGCAAATTCATGGACATGTGCATTCTCCCCATCCTTACTTACGGTGCTCAAACATGGTCTTTGACGGCTCAGCGGAGGTCTAGACTCGAGGTGTGCCAGCGGGCAATGGAGCGCAGTATATTGGGTGTCCGCCTAACGGACCATATAAAAAACTCAATTCTGCGCTTAAGGACCAAAATTCAGGAAGTCTCTCAAAAATCTGCCAAAGTTAAATGGAATTAGGCCGGGCACGTATAACGCATGCCAGAGGAACTTTGGGCCAAGGCCACTACCGTTTGGGTACCTCCCAATGCTAGAAGGCGACGCGGCAGACCGAGGCGAAGATGGCGTGACGAGCTGGACGCATATCAGCCAGATTGGACCACTGTGGCGGTAGACAGAAAAAAATGGAAAGAAGGAGGGGAGGCCTTTGCCCTGCAGTGGGACAAAGTAGGCTGACAATAATAATAACAATAATATTGTTATTATTGGATTGGATGGATTCAACTATTATTGTACCTGTTGGCGCTTAAGGCACCAACATGCGGCGCAGGGAAAGGGAAAAGATGGGAACGGCTTACCGGGGTCCGAGTTGTAGGCACGGGATCGAGCTGATGGTGGACGCGGCTGGCGTTCTTGGCACGGGCTTGAGGGCGGCAACACACAGACACTTCACTGAGGGCACTGGTGTTCGTTAAGTGTTAGGGGTGAGCTGGTAGTCCCAGCTCTGTCACTGCACACACTGCACACATGTGTTCGCTTCGTGGGCTGAGTTCAAGGGCGCGCGACGCGTGGCTTCGCCTTGAGATCTCGAATGGCACTGCTTGGGCGACCGCGTGATGCCCGCGGTCCAAAAAGTTCGTCCGGTACAGGCGTCATAGCCCCCGTGCGACGAAGATACGCACTGTCATTGGCCGACAAACGGGCGGCAGCGATTCGCCGTTGCGTTGGCGCAAACATCTTCCCGGGCCCCAGGGGGTAGGAGGGGGGGGGGAAAGGAACAGAAGTAAAAGGAGACTACAGCCTCGATTCGTGCTGTGTTGAGTTAACGTGTGGGTGTGTACACGATGAGCTGAGAGGAATGCACGTGTGTAGTTGTATGAGTAAAATCGTGCACTGAGCACAGCAACACATAGGCACAAAAAACAACAAAAAAAAGGGTGTACACTGGGCATGTTACCATGTAGCCACGTAATCGTGCTCTGAACATTGTAACAAATGGGCACAAAAACAACAACAAAAAAAGGGTGTACACTGGGCATGTTACCATGTAGACACGCAATCGTGCTCTGCACATAGTAACAAATAGGCACAAAAACAACAACAAAAAAAGGGTGTACACTGGGCATGTTACCATGTAGACACGTAATCGTGCTCTGAACATAGTAACAAATAGGCACAAAAACAACAACAAAAAAAGGGTGTACACTGGGCATGTTACCATGTAGACACGTAATAGTGCTCTGAACATAGTAACAAATAGGCACAAAAACAACAACAAAAAAAGGGTGTACACTGGGCGGATACAAGCGGAGTGAGGAAAAGTGTGCGTATGTTAGAGCGCGTGTTAGCGCAGCCCCAGGATTATGTCAACGAAACTATCGATGAGAACCCGGCGGTTCTCATAGCGCTTTGTGAGGATGTCCATGGCCACGGCAAAATTCTCATTAGGGACCTTTAAGTGGGACACCATACTTAATGCTTCACTGCTGAGACTGGAGAAGAGATAGTGGAGCTTGACTGCTTCCGACAAGGTCGCCATGTCGTCAGTCAAACTTTTGAACAGTGCAATAAAGGAGGGCCAGTCCTCCACTTTTGAGCTAAACCTGGACAGCGCTATCTTGGGGAGGACGGCTGTAGGCGTATTGACGCCGAGACTAGGCTGAGCGTTATGGGTTGGGGACGACGTGGAAGAGGGTAAGATTTCCTCCCTAGCCACAAGTATCCCCAGGTATGCCCCGGAGGCTTTTGTGTGGTTCTCAGTGTATGCCTTCTCGGTCTTCTCGTCCAAGTTCTCCTCGTCGAGAATGCTGTAGTACACTGAGTCCAGCTTGTCCTTCATGCCCTGTATCTGTGCGAAACGCACGTTGAATTCCGTTATGGAATGTTTGGTGTCGCTAGCAATGATCCTTGATCCCACCTCTAGGAGCTGGTGTATAGCTTTGGCGGCCTCCCTAAATATCGCGGCTTGTGACTTGGTCGGCATCGCGATGAATGAAAGGAGACAAAAAACTAATAAAAAAAAAATAAACAAATTTTAATAAAGGCAGTAAAAAGGACAACACCCTGTATATATTCTATAGTTGGGCTGGACGTATTTGTTTACTAATGTAATGGCAAATGGGCCAAAATCAACGCAACAATAAAGAATGCAAAACTAAGTTGGGACGCCTTGTATATGGCCCACGGGTGGGCAAACGCATGTGTATGTGTATGTCTGTGTTTATTGAACGCGCGTACGTAATATTAGCCGACCGCAAAACAAAAAACAATCAAAACAACAAAAAAAAAAATTCACGTTATCCGTAGCCCACTATTGGGCAAGGCGCTCACAGTCGGGCAGACCTGTAGCGGACACTAGCGCGAAGAATAAGTCGGTCGCAAAAAAAATAAAAATAAACGAATAAAAAAAACTTAATTAAAAAAATTGGGACAGACTCTGTCTGTGTCCCACAAGTGGGCAAACGTGTGTAGAAGTACTATGCTCTTGTGGTGAGCACGCACAAGAATGAGCCGATTGCCAAGGCAAAAATTAAAAACAAAAAAAATATATAAAATTAACACGAGCGAAAAATAAAGCACGCTACTTGGCACGCGTGGTGAGCATGCACGAGATCTGAGCCGATTTAACACGACACGAACATAAAAAATTCATTAAAAAATAAAACGGGAAAAATAACAATATCATCTCTCGTTATAATACCATACGTAACGTAATAATTTAACTACTAAGTTACCGAACAATGTATCATTACGCAGTGGTCGGAGTAGGTATATTGAATTAAGGCCACTGACATCAAACGTATATGTTAATATGGATACTCCTCCGAGTTTCCGGATTATTATGATAAAAATACCGAAACATCGAAATTATTACATGAAACTAGTTAAAAATGTATCAATACTCTCAACGCTATGCTGCTAGTGGCGCTGGTCTCCATCTCTAATGTTGGCCGTATCCATTGTCTCAATCTCGCAAAAGAAAAGAAATCACGTCTTAAATTATTATTAGTGATTTTTTTTTGTTAATCTTTAAATATCTTGGAAACGGTGCGTCCTACGCTAAAATGGACGAAATTTTGTCCCCCCTTTATAAAACCCCCGTCTAACGCTAACCAACCATCACGATGGTACAATTATTAATAATTGTCGCTTTTTAATAATTATTTAGGGTAAGTAACGATTAACTAGTTTAGGAAATGTAGTTTATAGATTTGTTGGGCTTATTTCCCCTTTGGAACTCATTGACTCACTTGGCCGCACATTTGGTCGTTGATTGTAGAGGTTAAGTCACTCTCACACAGGCCGGTCAACGGATAGGTGACCAAAGCTTTATTGTTTCGACCTGTTGGCTAATGTTGAGCCGGCTCTTTGGCCTAAATAAAAGTGTAAGGCCTAAGTAAAAAATCAAAATGTAGAACTTGTAACCGATGAGGATTAAAAATAATTATTTTTAATAAAACTGTAATAATGATTATTTGTATTAACAATAAACAATTTTGTTTGCTTACATATGGTTTTTTATTTTATTACTCTATTTACCAAATTTTTGGAAACTCCGGTACATTCCGGAAGAAATGCATGTCCATGTTATGATATCATGACGCAAGTATCTAAAATCAATATACCTACTCCGACCACATTCATTAGACAACGATCGTATAGGTCCCTACACATAGTTTGTGATCAGACAATCGGATGCATACACGAGATCAATATTAAAACGACGTGCAGAAATAATTGCGTTAAAATAATGTTGTATATAGCGTAGTCGCAATCCTCACACAAATGATTCACGACTACCTGACGAAATTTTTATTGGGGCAGGGTAAAGTTACGTGAACAAATGAATTTAGTAATGATGGTACGAATTAGATATAAGATTTAGAAATAGAATAAGATTATGGGCGGAAATAATTATCTTTAGCGGACTGTATTAAAATTGAAAATTAAAAGAAAGTTAGGTTCTGATTAGGGCTGAACCTTAGCGGTTATTCCGCGCTCGAAGGACCACAAATAATAGAGCCAGGGGGGCGCAGTAACATGCGATGTAATTAAGGTTAGGCGGGAGGTAGAAAGGAGCTTACCGGGAGCAGGTTTGACGAGGTCGCTGGCACCGGGACACGAGCTGGCGGGCGGCGATTAGAGGCGATTCTTGATTGGTGCGACTCGCGACTTGGCGACAATCAAGTGTACCAAAGTATCTCCGGAGGCATCGAGCTCATGGAGGTAAACAACGGCGGCAAACCCGGCTTCAGAGGCATCTGCAAACCCGTGAAGCGAGTATGCATCTCTGAGCCTTTGTTTGCACAAACGTGCCGAGGGAAGCGAATGCTAGACAACAGCGGCAGATCCTCTGAGATGTGGTGCCACTCCGTTTGTACTTCAGAGGGAATGGGCTCATCCCATTCCAGCTTCAGTAGCCACAATTGCTGAAGCAGCAGCTTTGCGCGGAAGATAACGGGAGAAACCCAGCCGTTTGGGTCATAAAGTGAGGCTACGGTGCTTAAAATAGACCGCTTTGTGACATGTGTGATGGGGGGCAGAGAGATGCGGTAGGTGAACTCGTCTGACTGAGGGCTCCACTGTATACCCAAGACCTTAATGGACGTGGACTCTGGGTTCATGTCGAAGTCCTTGGGCATGTCGCATTGGTTGTCGGGAAATCTCTCGAGCAGCTTAGGCGAGTTGGATGTCCACTTACTGAGCTGAAAGCCGCCTAGGTCTAGCAGACTTATCAACTCGTCCTGGAGTGCTTGAGCGGATTCAACTGTGTCATGACCACACAAGATGTCATCAACGAAGATAGACTTGCGAAGAACCTGAGCGGCTCTAGGGTAGCGATGGCCTTCTGCATCAGCCAGCTGAAGCAGAGTGCGGATTGCATGGTATGGGCTTGATCTTAAGCCGTACGTGACCGTATTGAGTGCGTAGGTGAGCAGAGGGTGATCTGGTGAGGACCGCCATAGTATCAGCTGATACCGTCTCTGGTCTGGGGCAACCAGCACATTTCTGAACATCCTCTGGATGTCAGTGCTGAAAACGACTGCATGCGTTCTGAAGGACATGATGATTTCCACAATGTCCTGTTGAAGAGCGGGGCCTGTGTGTAGGCATTCATTTATGCTGACACCATTGGAGCTTTTGCAGCTACCATCAAAAACAATGCGCAGCTTGTCCGACCCTGACTTAAATACGCCATGGTGAGGGATGTAGAAGTGAGGTTTATGGGCGAATGTATTTGGGTGACAGGGAGCCATGTGCCCTCAGTCGATGTATTCGGCCATTAAGTCGACGTATTTAGAACGCAGAGACGGGTTCGCCAATAGCTTCTTCTCAATATTGAGGAATCTGCGCAATGCGATAGGGTGAGTTTTACCTAGTTGAGGGGCGTCCTTTAGAAAGGGCAGAGCGACCGTATATCTGCCTGAGGGATCGCGTGTAGTGGTAGAGCGGAAGATTTCCTCGCATTGTTCCTCCAGGGGATCATTATGAGTGTGAGATTGAGGGAGGGGCTCCTCAGACTCCCAGAACCTTTCCAGACTCTGACGTATGTCCTGGGCTGATTCAGCTGAGTCTGGTTGTGAGCTAACGACGTGAGCTGAGTTAACCTGCTGCGCCGGCTGCGCATACAAGTCCTCAATGGGTCCTATCAACGCGAAGTCGAAAATCGTGCCGAAGGCTATGGGCTTGCCCGGGCCCAACGAGACCTTAGTCCCGTCCAACACCTGGCCAAGAACGTCCGATCCCAATAAGAGGTCGATCGGGGCTGGTGTGTGGTAAAGCTGGTTAGCCAATGGCACGGGTGGCTGGCCTAGTGCGTGGGAAATGTTTGGTACCTTCTCTAAGGGAAGGTAGCCAATGACGTTTTTTAAAATGTGAGCTGTGGCAGTGATTGTAGGAGTATCATTGTGAGTGCGTCGGCATACTATTGTTATTGCCGCCTTTGACTCATGTTTCCCAACTCCTGTAATTTTTAAAGAAGTGGGTTTTGATGGCAGGTTCAAAAGTCGTGCCATGCGTGACGTTATTAATGTCAGCATACTGCCACAGTCCAATAAAGCTCTGGCTGTGTGAAGATGGCCATGTACGTCCGCGACTCTTAGTGAGACGGTTGGCAACAAAATGGGTGTGCCAGTGGGCACAGAAGGTGAGTGAGCTGATTGAGTATCAGCTGAAATTGTATGAGCTGAGTATGTATCAGCTGTGTGGGCATGGGTTGACTGGGTATGGGCTAATGGGACATGGGCTAAATGGGCATGGTCTGAATGGGCATGGTCTTGTTCTGCCTCTTCGCTAGGGTGCTCCGTGATAGTTGGGAGTCATAATTGCTGGCGGCGTTCGCAGGGCCTACCTGGCGAACCGGACCTGGGCGGGCTGGCTCTGTGAGCAGAGCTGGGTTGCAACTGTTTAGCATGTGCGGGCGGCACGTGCCGCCTGCTGTTTCTGGGATGCTCCCTCGAGTGCTCTCTTAGCTGTGGTGGGGGTATATGTACAGACGAATGAGCTGAGTGCGTTGGGTCGTCTGGTCGATGTAGGGACGTGTGGTGGTTGGAGCTCCCACAATCCTTGCATGCCCCCCTTGACCTGCACTCGCTCTCGTAGTGAGGGCCGAGACAACGCTGGCAGCGCTCGCGTGCCTGTACAAAGTCCCAACGGCCCTGCGTTGGCTAGGCATTGTACCATCTGCACGTCATGAGCCTATGTCCCTTAGTGGCACAATAGGGACAGTAGGACGTCGAGCGTGAGAAAGAGGACGAGGACGATGATGAGGAGCAGCTTTGCTGGAAGGCCGAGTAGACGGGGAAGGGCTGACTGCGAGCCGGGGAGGTGGATGGGCGGTGACGCATTTGCTGCGCTGGGCGGAACGGTTGGTGAGTAGGCTGATCATAGGCGCGGTGAGGCGATGGAGCTGAGGAACGGCCACGGTAATGGTCGGGTTGTTGCTGAGCCATCTGAGCATAAGTGCGATGGGGCAACTGAGGAGCCGCGCGGCTATGAGAAGGGCCGGGCTGGGGCTGAATGTGTTGAGCCATGGCTATGTTGGAGAACTCTGTCTCCACACAGCGCGCGTGCTCCTCGAGGTAGGAGATAAGGTCCCTTAACGTGGGCAGGGTGTTACTAGACCCGTGCCTGCGTTCAAATAGCGTGCGGAGCTCGCCCTTAAGCTTTCGCACCACTATCGACACAAACACGTAGTCGTCTCCTATGGGCAGATCCAAATTACTAAGGGCACACTGGGCGGACACAAGCGGACACTTCACTGAGGTCACTGGTGTTCGTTAAGTGTTACGGGTGAGCTGGTAGTCCTAGCTCTGTCACTGCACACACTGCACACATGTGTTCGCTTCGTGGGCTGAGTTCAAGGGCGCGCGACGCGTGGCTTCGCCTTGAGATCTCGAATGGCACTGCTTGGGCGACCGCGTGATGCCCGCGGTCCAAAAAGTTCGTCCGGTACAGGCGTCATAGCCCCCGTGCGAGAAAGGTACTCACTCTCATTGGCCGACAAACGGGCGGCAGCGATTCGCCGTTGCGTTGGCGTAAACAGTACCGATAGTCGTTTCGGCACACGGCCTTATAGCGAAGAGCCTCGATCAACACCTAGAGAGGCTCTCGCTGAAAGGTTGGGTCAAGGGTCAGATGCAAAAGGCAGTACTCCTTGACACGGCACGTATTGTCAGGAGGTTCCTCACTCTGCAGCCCTAACCACCGATAGCTTGGGTCTATCCCCGCTGCCGGTGGCAACCTAGGTTAAGTTTTTTATAATATTTTATATTGTAAATATGTTTTTTATAAAATATTGTAAAAAAACAATTCTTAACATATACGTTGAATAAAGAGTACAATAATAATAATCCAATCTAATTAAAAGTTACAAATAAAACAATTTTTTAAAAGAATATAATAAGGTACAATTGATGACAAAAACAATCATGAATTTGCCGAGTGTATGCTGAGAGGCCAAAAGTAGTTAACCAACCAACCAACCATATTGTAGTATACTACAAAAATAATTGGTCCGCCATATTCGGTGTGTAGCCATCTTGGATTTAGAATAACGTTACACAATTAACCATGCACTGTAATCCAAATTGAACGCGTATACAAAATTTCAGCTCAGTCCGTTGAAGATAATATCTGCTTCAAAATTGAGTTTCAACCTTGAGAAATCCGCCTTATTAGATTTAGAGTGACGTCACTTTATTTTTCGGGTTATTCTCAGCAAGCCCTTTCATGTGATACCCATATTGTAGGAATGCATTAAAAATAATTAGTCCGCAATCTTGCTTGTGCCGCCATCTTGGACTTAGAATGACGTCACAAAATTTACCATGCATTGTCATCCAAGCTGAAATTTTATATACACGTAAACAAAATTTTAGCTCAATCGGTGAAAGATATCTGCTTATACATTGCAAGTTAAATAAAAGCTTGTAAAAATTAATCAAAGTAGGTAAAAGTTTTAAGGTTTACGCGAACACTACACACTGAATATAACACTTTTTCTTTTTTTTTCTTAAAATGAGTGCTCCTCTATAAAATAACAGAAAACCGAAAATTTACGACACGTTACGCTAACTTCATGCTACGAAACGCCGGGTCGCACCGATATATTAAAAACCGTGGCAAGCTCTTCAATCGTCCTAACTGTACAAAAATATTCAAAAACACATTTTGTTTAAATAATACATCTAGTGTTATCTTATTGTTTAGATTTTAATTAATTTTTGCGTACCGGTGATATAATAATATGTGAACCGTCTTTGTGCTAGACCGATATCGTTAGTCTGTGTTCCCCCAGCCCTACACAAATTAGGTGTTGTAACCGCAAATCGACCTACATTATCGACGCAATGCGTACTGTGGCAAACAATAGAATCAATAGGACATGCCTGTCACATCGCTACTATTATTCCTCTCTATAGTGTGTATATACAACACCTGGTTACCTAAACATAACTCGGTGGAGCTTTGACGATGTACGGAAAGGTGAAGTCAATAGTTTTGAATGGTTAGTTTTTCGTAATGAAATAAAAAAAATAAAACTGAATAAAAATACATTGTACATACATACATAAAATCACGACTATTATCCCCGATGGCTTAGTCAGAGACTAGGCAATGAGGACAGCAAAAGCAGTCTACTTTTCACCAAATAGCGACTGCACATGTGACCAGCGTGACAGGTGGTGAGCCCATCGCCGCTCTAAGCTGTTGGATGTATGTGCAGTCTTTAGTCCGTTAGTCGCCTTTTACGACACCCAAGGGAAGGGGGTGGTAGTGTTCTTTTACCGCTACGCAACATGGTTAAAATAATTAATTTAAATATACCAAGGATGTTTCAAAATGATTAAATTGGTGTACGTTAGCTGTTTGTTTTACATTCGCTAAAATATACTCTTGTCCAATTCACTATTAATATCAGCCTATTAGGTCCACCTGTTGAAATACCAGACACAATAGAATTTCTATTGTTATCGAGCTCTAGGAGTCTTTGCCACAGACGAGGGGATAAACGTCTCCCCGCTGGGCACCGGCCTCCCACGTGGCCATTGTATGGGCTGTAACCCACCACCCTGGCACAATGTCGGTTGGCGGGTTTTTGGACAATTATAATAATTATGACGTTAATAAAGACTACGTTATCAATTATGTTTATGACGACGCGAGCATACATTTACACGACGACTTATGATATTTAGTCTATGGGCTTAGCATTACTAATGTTGATATTTTTTAAATTATTATACTAGCATTATACAAATTATTTACAATTATTTGCCTGGCAATCTAACGAGGCAATGTTGCTAATATTTTTGAGAACCTACTAACAGTTACTAAATGCTAAAAGTTGGAGGGCATCTTTTATGTTGTGTTGTTAGTTTTGTGTTGTTTTTCAAAATGCTTTTATCATTCAATGTCTTGTATAACAACTAAATTAAATGTACATGTAATAAAATATTATCCACGCTGCCGCAGTGTTCGCGTAGCATAGGCTGAACTCGTTATTTTATAACAACCTAATGATGTGTCATGCTATTTGGAATTAATAATTTAATATTAATAATGTATTACAAAACACGCAGCGTATGTAAATCATAACTAGTAGGTATGTTAATTACTGTGATGTACAACGAAGATAGTCATGTAATCGGGAATGTAAGTTATTACGAGAGGTAATGTCTGCATTTGCTGATATAGGAGGTGTAGGAACATAAACATCCCCGAAGGGTTAGTCAGAGACTAAGCAATGAGGACAGCAAAAGCAGTCCTCTAGCATAGTCCACTTTTCACCAAATAGCGACTGCACGTGTGCTCAGCGTGACAGGTGGTGAGCCCATCGCAGTTCTATGCTCTATGCTCAGTGCAGTTTTTGGTCCGTTAGTCGCCTTTACGACACCCAAGGGAAGAGAGCGGGTGTTAGTATTCTTTTGCCGCTACGCGACACCGTGGTGTATGTCTAAACTTAATAAAAAATAATTATTATTTGGGTTTGTTCTCACAAATCAATACAGTAATTTAACCATTCAGTGGAAAGCATTCAATAATATTTGTCTGGCTACAATTTCACGCTAGCCTGGTAGTTTAGAATATTGGCTACCAAAAGTTACGCAAGTTCAAATAGATAACTAAATGAAGTGTGAAATTTGCCAGTTCGCAATACAATTTGTAGTTTCGTGTGTGTTTTGAAATGAGCAATTTTGTAAATTTATGTTTTCAAAGTTTGCGTGAACGAAGCATTTGAAACATCATGATAAAATGGCCTTCCCGCACGGACAAGCTCGAGATGTTTTTTAATTTGGTTACCTATTCAGTGACTCGGCATTGCGAAAGTTGCTTAACTGTGCCGCTGACAAACCACTTTGCCGCTGCGTCATCAAGCTCTTCCTTAAACCAGATATGCGTCAATTATTTGTAAGATTGTCACTATAAAATAACGATAAAGAATGTAACGATTGGACATAGTGACGAGTATCTGTCAACGATCGTAATTAGGAGCTAATACCGTATTAGTGATTTGTGGCTTTATAACGTTATTCCTTAGTGTCGAGGTAGTGACGTTGACAGATACACGCCACTAGTCACATTTTCGGTTGTCACTTGCCATCAAGTTGTTGAACGGAACGGACATTTTGAGTATCGTGTAACTTATTCTTGATTAAAATCCGAAGATATCTTGGCAATCGTCGTTTCATTTTTGAGTTTGAAACCTAGTCTTTCAACTCAGAAGTGGGATTGATACGCCACACCCACTATTTATTTGAAATACACTTTTGAAGATATTTTTTTTTCTGCTAACGGTTTTATTTGAATTGGAAACTACTTACAACTTTTAATTATGAATCGTGAATATGATAATCATTCTCGGAAGAGTCGTTCGCGCGATACACCAGACATTATGGATCCTGGATGTAAACGTCGTAGGCGTGATAAAACAAAGAGTGTGGAAAAATCAAGCAAGGCGAAGCGCCGTAGACATCATAAAAGAACTTGCAGCGAATCGAGCGATGCTGGTGAGCGGAAAAGTCGATCAATTTTGCGCACTGGAAGAAAGCGGACCCGAAAGCGCAGCGGTAGGCGAAGGCACGAGCATCGACCGAATCGGAGCACGGAGAGGAAGAGTAACAAGAAACGGTACTCCAGACGCAGGCGTGTTTCAACTGATCGTGGCAGCAGCTCATCGGATAGCGTCGTAAGTGGTACGACGGCACCAAGTAAGAAATCTAATAATTCTTTATCTGTTAATAATGAAACTCAATTATTTTTGAACCAATTAATTAAGTCGATAAGTAATTCTAAGCCAGAGGGTAATAAATTTCCGATGCTAGGCAATGTTATTCCTGAGTTTGACCCCATGCTCAAGGGTCAAACTATACACATGTGGCTTAAGAAGGTAGATGAGTGTGCGAGTCTATATAATTGGGGCAACGACCAGATTATACATTACGCTTTGCCACGCCTGGTGGGGGTTGCACGTACATGGTACCAATCCTTGCCTACGATGTCGTTTTCCTGGCCTGAGTGGAAGATTAAATTGATGGATTCTTTTCCTAGTAGTAACGATTATGCGGAATTGCTGACCGACATGTTAACAAAGCGGGTGAAATATAACGAATCATTAGAACTGTATTACTATGAAAAAATAAACTTATTGAATCGATGCGAAATTTTTGGAAAACGTGCCGTTGATTGTCTGCTTTACGGGATTGAAGATCGATCATTAAGGTTAGGTGCAAAGGCGGCTAAATGCCAAGAGCCCGAAGAGGTGTTAAATTACTTTCAATCAATTAAGCAATATAGCCGAGAAACTGATAGGACAAGGGTAATTGGGCAGGAGAACCGGGTTCATACAGGGAGTGTCAATACAAATTTAAAACAATATTCGAGTAATGACATCAAGACAAAACCGCAAAGTAGTCCACCAGTCACTTGCTATAATTGTAGTGAAATTGGTCATTTTAGTTTCAGATGTCCGAAAAAAATCTTAAAATGTAATGTCTGTAATAGGTTAGGACATTCGACCATTAATTGCTCACGACTACCAAATGAAACAAATAAAGGTAATGACAAACCCGCTGGCAAATCCGTGATGCAACTTAACGTAGATGATTCTAGTAATAACACATATTTTATTTTTATTAAAGTAAATGGTTTTGCCACAGAGGGATACATAGACTTTGGCAGTCAGTGTACGTTGATACAACATAGCGAGGCGCTGAAAATGGGAATCACTTGGTCTGTAGGTAAAATGCCAGTAATGAGGAGATTAGGAAATAACATAGTTAGTCCTATAGGGTCAACGTTTGTAGAAATAGAAATACAAAATATTAAAGAAGTTATTGCCGTGTACATAGTTGAGGATATGGTTATCAAATACCCCGTGTTAGTTGGGCACAGCTTTACAGAAAAACCTGGAATAGTGATAATTAAATCCTCTGATTCTCTGACCATTAAAAAGGAAGACACAGTGAAATTGCACCTTTTTCTGAAAGCGGATATTAAGATGCAACCAAGGCAAATGATGACAGTTCCGATATTTTCAAACCATAACTATTCAGGATCGGTTTATGTTAGAGGCTCAGTTAGGGGTTTACCTACAAACGAATTCTATTTGATGCCCGGTGAGTATATTTTAAATAGCGGTGCCGGAGTTTTATTAGTTCATAATTTTAGCGATAACGTTATAACGTTAGTCAAAGACTCATTGCTTACTTGCGTTTACAGTGGTTTACAGCATTTAGATGTGAATTTAGTAAATTTTAATGATCCAGATACAGATTCTGATTTGAATTTTGGCGAACATTTGTCCAACGGCGAAATTATTATACTCAGAGATCTACTCAAAAGATTTGAACATTGTTTTTCATCTGAGTTGCATGATCTTGGCTTTACCAATGTTGTTCAAATGGAAATACAGTTGACGGATAATCAACCAGTGGTTTACCGCCCATACAGACTGTCATATCCAGAACGCGAATTAGTACGATCAATGGTACAGGAAATGATTGATGCTGACATTGTTTGTGAATCTAAGTCACCATATGCTAGTCCTATTATTTTGGTTAAGAAGAAAACAGGTGAAAAAAGACTTTGCGTCGATTATAGAGCACTAAACAATAGGACTCGCAAGGAACATTATCCTTTACCATTGATCGATGATCAATTAGATAGATTAGCCGGAAATTCACTGTTTATTAGTCTTGACCTCTCCTCGGGGTATTATCCAAAAACCCATTGATGAGAACTCACAACAGTTAACTTCGTTTGTGACTCCTGACGGGCAATACCAATTTAAAAGGATGCCCTTCGGATTAGCCAATGCACCTTCTGTTTTTCAGAGGGCTATGAATAGAGTCTTCTCTAAGCTTAGGTACGTAATAATATATATGGATGATATTTTGATACCTGCGTGTTCGTTTAATGAAGGCCTTTTACGCTTGGAAGAGGTACTTCAATATCTATTTGAAGCTGGATTAACATTGAAATTAAAGAAATGTTATTTCTTTCAAATGGAATTAGACTTTTTAGGTTTTCATGTGTCTGGAGATGGTATTCAGCCAGGTTCCCGTAAAACAATCGCTATCTCAAATTTTCCCCAACCTAAAAACGTACACGACGTAAGACGATTCATAGGGTTGGCTAGTTTCTTTCGAAGGTTTGTGAAGAACTTTGCCCTGTTAGCCTGCCCTCTGACTAATTTACTTAAATCTAAATTTGAGTTTAACTGGACTGAGGATCATACGAAAGCATTTAATATTTTAAAAGAAAAGCTTATAGAACGTCCTGTATTGGCCTTATTTGACGCCAGTTACGAAACTGAGTTGCACACTGATGCGTCGAAAATCGGTATAGCAGGCATACTTTTGCAGCGAGGCAAGGACGGGCATTTCCGTCCAGTAGCTTATTTTAGTCGAAAAACCACAGACGATGAGCAGAAGTTTCATTCATTTGAACTAGAAACTTTGGCCGTCATTGCCTCGTTGAATCGTTTTAGAGTATATTTACTTGGGTTAAAGTTTAAGGTAGTGACAGATTGCAATGCTTTGCGAACGACACTAACCAAGAGAGATCTTATTCCAAGGATAGCTCGCTGGTGGGTTCAACTACAGGAGTACGACTGTAGTATAGAATATAGGGCGGGTGCTCGTATGGCCCATGTAGACGCGCTCAGCCGTGCTCTGGTGGGTGAGATCCCCACTAGAACCGACACACACGTAATTGACGTATTGCAGGTAGAAATTAAGGATTGGATTGCAACTGTTCAAAGTAATGACGAAGAGATTAAACGAATTAGAGATATAATATTAGATGATGACACGAAATTTGTTGCTGATGTACGAAACAATTATCAAATTAAAGGTGACCATGTGTATCGTGTACTAGATGACGGTGTGCGTTGGGTAGTACCGAGAGGCGTAAGGTGGCAAATATTACGCATGAATCATGATAATGTAGGCCACTTTGGCTTTGAGAAAACTTTAAGTAGGTTAAAGGGAACGTTTTGGTTCCCAAAAATGCGTCGTTTCACCAAAAAATACGTTTCGGCATGCTTACAATGCGCACACCATAAGACACCATCAGGACAAAAGGAAGGCTTCTTACACCCGATTCCTAAAATAGAGATGTCATTTCACACATTGCATGCGGAACATCTCGGCCCGTTCGTTCGCTCTAAAAAAGGAAACGTATATATTTTAGTAATTGTTGATGCATTTACTAAATTCGTTAATATACGCACAGTTAAGGATACGAAAACTTCATCTGCGATAAGAATATTTAAGGAGTACTTTAGTTATTTTGGCACCCCATCGAGGTTGATAACAGACAGGGGTTCGTGTTTCACAAGTGCAAAATTTAAAGAATTTACGGGAAAACTCAGTATTAAACATATTCTTAATGCAGTCGCAACACCTAGAGCGAACGGACAGGTCGAGCGATTTAATCGCACCATATTGGACGCTCTAAGTACCAAATGCCATGGCAAAAACGAAAATACCTGGGATGAGTACGTTGGTGATATCCAGTTAGGAATTAACACAACCATTAATAAAACAACGGGGAAGAGTCCTTCCGAGTTACTGTTTGGGTGCAAATTAGTCACGACGTCTGAAAATATGTTAGGTGATGTAATAACTGAAACTTCTCAGTTAGTAAGTGGAAGTGATTTGATGCAGCTAAGGTCTAATACTAAAGCTAAAATAGACAAGGAACAAGAAAAGGCTAAGAAAAGATTTGACAAGAGTAGGAAGTGTGCAAAGTCATATGACGTAGGGGATCTTGTTAGGGTAGAAAGGACAGTAATTGATAAAGATCATTTAGGAAAATCAAAAAAACTTGTACTAAAGTTTCAAGGCCCGTACCGAATAGTAAAGATTCTCCCAAACGATCGATTTTTAGTGGAAGATACACCACTCACTAGGAAAGGAAATAAAAAGTACGAAAATGTAATTGCAATTGACAAAATTCAGCCGTGGCTTAATTTTAATGACTACTCCACTGAGGCTAGTGACGACGACAACGAATGTAGCGATGGTGATTATGAAATGGATAAGGGAAGTTGAGTTTGGGATTAATTAAATAAATGCGCCTTACATGTATATGTTTTATAGTGATTTTTAAATAATTGAAAGAGAATTTTACAACAAGCGATCAGTGCAGTAAACAATTCTATGTTGCATAGATGATCGCAGATTGTTGTAGGGTATGTTAAAGGTTGATATGATATTAATTGTGAATTGGAAATTATGAGATGAGATAACAAAATGATCAGTGCAGATAGAGAATGGAACTGTTGTTTCGCACAGATGATCATTGGTTGTAAACTTATAATAAGGTCAAGCAAAATTTTATTAGTTTATTGTGTTTTGTACTAAAATGTAATTATTTAATTTAATAAAAAAAATAGTAACGTCATTAAATGTAAGCATAAGTAACGAGCAATCAGTGCAGATATGAATAGTACCAAGTAATTGATATCGCACAGATGATTGCAGATTGTAACAGATTGTGCAAGACTTGAATGAGCACAAGTTACGAGCAGTCAGTGCAGAAAATGAATGATATCAAGAATTGGTACCGCACAGATGATTGCAGATCGTGACAGATTGTGCAAGACTTCTATTAGCACAAGTTACAAGCAGTCAGTGCAGAAAATGAATGATATCAAGGATTGGTACCGCACAGATGATTGCAGATCGTGACAGATTGTGCAGGATAATTAATTTATGTAATATTTTTTGCTACCAACGAAATTATTATATTACATTATTTATTCTTTTTGTTTGTAATATCATAGCTTTCAGTAGTAATTATCATAAGTAATATTTTTTATTTGTTTTTGATGATTTACATGTGGTTTGTAAAGCAATTATTAAGTGAGAGGACTCACTCAGTATATGATGGCCGAGTTGTAAGATTGTCACTATAAAATAACGATAAAGAATGTAACGATTGGACATAGTGACGAGTATCTGTCAACGATCGTAATTAGGAGCTAATACCGTATTAGTGATTTGTGGCTTTATAACGTTATTCCTTAGTGTCGAGGTAGTGACGTTGAGAGATACACGCCACTAGTCACATTTTCGGTTGTCACTTGCCATCAAGCTGTTGAACGGAACGGACATTTTGAGTATCGTGTAACTTATTCTTGATTAAAATCCGAAGATATCTTGGCAATCGTCGTTTCATTTTTGAGTTTGAAACCTAGTCTTTCATATTAATGTAATGTAGACAAACACAATCAGAGCTATTCTCCTGTCCACGTGTCTTATACAATTTTAACTTGATCTAGCCGCAAGTTTGACGCCCAGCCAACTTAGATTGGCAGCGGTGCATCCCACTTAACTTGGAGTCGCCTCATCTAGTATTAACACGTAGTTTCATGCAAATTTAGCTTGGTCCCAAAAGGCCTTCCCAGACGCATAAATTACTATTTGAGTTATTAAACCCTTATTGCACTCGTTGAAGCAGGAGACAGAAAAACACGGATAATGGTAAACTAATACTTACAACTAACTGGTGACTTTTTTATTAATATAAAAGAAGTTAAATTTCACAACTATTAGGATCACCATGGTGACTAAATAATGGATAAATATACATAAACACTAATAAACATCCGTCACAAACGGTCGTGCTCATCACACAAACAATTCGCCCCCACCAGAATTCGAACCCGGGACCGTGAGTTTCGCAGTCAGGGTTGCTGAATACTCGACCACCCGGCCGTAAAATTAATAAACGACGACTAAAATTAACGGAACCGTCGGCGTCGGAGCGCGAGTCCTGCTCGCACACGACCGGTTTTTTTTTCCACTTACCGTCCGAATACCACCGGACATTGTGTACATTGTGAATTAACGGAGTGCGGTGTCTAGGCCGGCCGACCGCGGATAATCCGGGACCCGCGTGCGCCGGCACGCAACCAGCGTTACCAACCCCTGATAACTGCCACGCGACATTGTCTAATTTGTGTACTCTTTCAATGGCGTGCGCAAACAGACGGAGGTTTTACATTCGTTCATTTTATTTGGTGCACATGTTACGGTATCGAGGCCTTCTTTTGAGCCGTGTGTGTAGTCGTCACTAGAAGAATACTTTCAACCCCTCTCTTCCTTTGGGTGTCGTAAAAGGCGACTAACTGACATTATACTGCACATACATCCAACAGCATAGAGCAGCGATGGGCTCATCACCTGTCACGCTGAGTGCTGATGTGCTTTTCTGCGATTCTCTAAGCGTCACATAGACGCTGCGCGCATGGCTGTGACCATAGATGTTACGGCCGTCATATCGTTCGCTGCAGTCACGGCTTTATATTTAGTATTCTGTACGCTTTATTACTTACAATACAAAATATGTCAAAGAAATCCCTATCACGCCGGCCGCTTACAGTCGTGCTGAGCAAGTGTCGGACAGCGTTGAAGATTATTTAAAAGAATACCAATGGTATGTACGCACCGCTGTTGTAGCCGCTGCTACCAAAGCTTTAACGATGTTTGCGCTTAGAGAATCGCAGTACTGATGTGCAGTTACAATTTTGTGAAAAGTAGACTATGGCAGTGGACTGCTTCTGCGGCCTCAATTCTCCCTCATTGCCTAGTCCCTGAATACATAGTCGTGAACTAGCCGTCGTCGTGTGTATATGCGGTATCACTTTCACATGTTGGCGGTCGCGGTAGTCGCTAAATGCGAGCAGCACACATTACCTATGCGAGAACATTATAATTTTTCCCAAGCTGCATTACTATATAAAAGATTGGTGCGTGAGCACTATTTAAAGTGGAAGTAAAGTGGATTAAGGACTGCACATACATACAGCATAGAGCGGCGAAAGGCTCACCACCTGTCACGCTGAGCACATGTGCAGACGCTATATTGAAAAGTGGACTATGGTAGAGGACTGCTTTTGCTGTCCTCATTGCCAAGGCTCTGACTAACCCTTCGGGGATAATAGTAGAGATTATTTGTACGTATTTAAAGGATAAAATTTTAGTACAACGTTAAGTAGCAGCATATATCATAACAGCTGCTGTAGAGGTATATTTTTCTCAGAATTTCTTGGAAGCGTTCCCCGTACCGGTTGCAATACTAATGAACAGCGGCGGCACAATGAGCGGAATTTCCAATAAGGGCTTAATGGAATCTGCGCTTTGTCCCGCGATGTGGCGCCCATACCTCATTTGAGGATTGTGGCTCTTCAAGTAATCTAGCTCCTTCAGACACTCCCGATAGCCCATACTGCATTCCGATTAGTAGGAATTTAATAGTATCCCGGAAACAAGTTATCGCCACAATTTGATGCCTATTAGTTTAATCACAATCGGGTTGCTGCAAGTTAAACTTTCGCAATGCCAGCGCAGGGAATAGGTTACCGAATTAAAAACCTCGATCTCCTACGAAAGGCACTTTAAGTTGCAAATATAAACCACGACTATTATCCCCGAAGGGTTAGTTTGAGACTAGGCAATGAGGACAGCAAAAGCAGTCCTCTACCATAGTCCACTTATCAACAAATAGCTACTGCACATGTGCTCAGCGTGACAGGTGGTGATCCCATCGCCGCTCTATGCAGTTGGATGTATGTGCAGTCTTAAGTCCGTTAGTCGACTTCTACGACACCCTTCGGATATTATGCCGAGAGATTTGCTCATTGCACTGAATTTGCTTTTGCCACTTCATCGTCCATCTCTAGTTAACATTAAAATTAACTAAAAGCCACTAAAGTAAGACTGAGTTTAATCCAAACTACTTAGTAAAGGTATAAGTAGGTAAGTCTTTGCTTGATGTCAGATGAATACATCAAAGTAATATCATCTTTAATTAATTTTGCCTCTTTAATTAAGTTTTCAGTTACGTGCTCTCGTATAAACATAAATATCTACTGACTAATAATACTTCAAAGAGATAGCAACCAATGGAACATGAACCCAATCAAATGGCAAACATATACCCGACCGCAAAGACCGACGAACGAGCATACGAAGAGATAATATTTAACATTAATAAGGTAATAACATTTTATTTTAGCCCCAAGCAGGTCGCGTTCTGGCACACACGAACGTTATCCGAATAACGGGTTTTATTCATAATAACAACGAGAATCTCAGGCCAGCTACCGAGCAGGGATTATGTAGACCACAACGACATGTAATTTTCATACTTTGCCGGAATAATGACCGCGGATGGCATTGGATTCAGCCTTGATTCTCTTTTATGTTTAAATCTGTTCTTGAAGCGTCTCGGTAGGCGGATGGGTTAAATACGAGCAATCGTGGTTCCATCTCTTTATCTATCAGACTATGACAGACATGAACCAATACCTAACACAAGCGTATTATCTTTCAGGGGGGTTAACATGGATATTAGTAATGGTTAAAAATATCTTTAACTTGTACTGTTTTAATTATTGTTGTCTTAATTTAGTAATTAGTTGATAATATTGTTCTATTTACGTTGTTGTTAATGAAATACAAGAGACAGGCCGTCTTGTTTAAAGATGTATAACTAATAAATTGCCTAATTTAAAATTATTTTGCTAATTCTTTTTTTTGTTGTGGGTGTAACTGTCAGGGCAATGTTTGTATGAATGAATATTTTTGTAAATTCGTCACGGGGTACGGTTTCCACGCGAACAGTAGTCGCAGGCTGGCCGCTAGTATCATTGTTGTGTTTTCAAATATAAAAAACTGTAAAATATTTTATTTAATGCGGTATTTACACACTCATATAACTTTAAAGGTGTAAAATTTGAAGTCTGTTATATAAAAAACAAAGTCATTCTTCCAGAAACCCTATTCACAAGTACAATTTTAATATGACTGAAACACTTCGTTGCGGAAATAAACAGAACTTTGTAACACAGAACTACACTTGCGAGGTATAAGTGCAGATTAGTGCTGTTCACTAACTAAACCCACACTGTTGCTAATAAGAGGACATTGTAAAGTTCACCTGTTAGGCTGTTGGCACACTGACAGAAGTTGTTCAACGGAATAAATGCTTTTTTAATGTTTCCGAACCGTTGAAATAAAACGAATGTTCTCGCGTAAGGTCGCGGGTAGCCGCTGGATGCGAGCAGTACAAAACCAGACGTGGTGGAGATCCTAGCGTTGCCTTTGTTCAGCAGCGGACGTCTTTCGGCTGATGATGATGACTCTCATTGTGTTTTTACATATTCTATTTGTAACCACTCGTATTTTTGTTGATTAAATCTGGTATTAAATAAGGAAATATCTTAAATGAAAACATCATCATTGTTCGCTTGCCCTGCTCCCATGTTATTTGAGGTCGACGCAGTATGCCTTTTCCTTCCATATAACTCGGTCATTCGTCATCAAATCATCCAACCTCTTCTCATTCATTTTAACCCTTACACAATACATGCATCTTTCCTTTGATCTTACTCTTTCTCTCTTACCTTTACACTCATACTCATCTCTTTTCTCTTCTCAATTGAAAAACTTTAAAAAAAAGGAAAAAGAAACTACATTTATATCTTAAAAACCATTTGTACCCAATAAATGATCCTCGATTCCGATAGGGGCGCGGCGACAGAATGTCCGACTGGACTCACATTAGGATACACGTGTCGCATGCTGCACGACACCGTGTCAAGAAATGTCTCATTCGACACACGTCCGACAAACGCGTTCTGTGTGACAAGGCCATAATGATAGTAGTAAAATCTGAAGTTGTAACGACCGCTTTAACGTCAGCAGTTATATATAGGTCGACCCCAGTTTGCTGCAAATCGAAGTTTTCATTTGAGCAATTTGAACATCGTATGTTGGAACGAAACGGCTTATATACTTCTACATGATTATTAAGATAAGGAATGGTATATATATATATATATATATATATATATATATATGTATATGTCGCAGGGTTATAGTTATAGCCGTAATATAGTTATATCACTATAGATATTATATTTATATACTTACCGTATGATAGTTATACGAAAGCGATTCATTACTGTCTTACTAGGAATATAATTATAATAAGGTTCAAGTTTAGTACTAGATATATTAGTACTGGATATATTACTGGATTAAGATTAGTGAAATAGTTGTAGGTCACGTGATAGGCTAGAAATTTAAGACAATCGCGAAGCGCAGCGTAGCGATTGTCTTGAATTTCGAGGTTATTTTTTTATTAGACAACAATAACAATAATATGACCTACAGGAGTACGGCAGCTGGTATTTCTGTTTTCTAATAAAAAAATTAACCTCGAAATTCAAGACAATCGCTACGCTGCGCTTTGCGATTGTCTTAAATTTCTAACCTATCACGTGACCTACAGGAGTAGACGGGGGTAGCGAGCGACGTTCACAAACACAACGAAGCCCACGCCCTACACTCCTACAATTATTTCACTAAATTTAATCCAGTAATATAATTATATCACTAAACTTGAACCGTAATATACTTAGTTATATTCCTAGTAACATAGTAATGAATCGCTTTCGTACAACTATGTTACGGTATATAATTATATCCCTAGGGATACTATAATACGGATTTATTTATATCGCTGCGACATATACATTGATTTCCTCCTCATAGTGTTGGTTTTCTAGTAATTACTATTACTAGAAAACCAAAGAAAAGACCAGAGGAAGAAAGCTAAGTCTAAGTGCTCGACCCAATTACGGGAGGTTACGAATTCGAATGTTTCGGATGTTCCGATGTATAGCCCGGGTTTGTGATAAATCGCGTTTGGCAAGCGTGGTTTAAACTTACTTTTACTTTGCAACTTTCACAATGCCGGGTCGCCTGATAGGTGACCAATTTAAAAAAACATCTCGTGTTCCTCCGTGCTTCGGAAGGCCCGTTACGCCGTTGGTCCCGGTTGTTGTCGTAAGATGACAGTCGTTAAAACCCACCAACCCGCATTGGGCCAGCGTGGTGGTTTATCGCCCAACATCTTCACGTGATTTTGTCCACGTGGAAGGCCTGTGCCTAGCAGATGACGTTTATAGGCGGATGATAATGATGAAAATTTCGACCTCCCATACTAATTTGTCGTCAGCTGATCGGACAGTTTTGCATGGGAGGTGGAATTTTTTTGTCATTTTTGCACATAGGTTTCTAGGGAAAAGTTGAACAGTTTCATGGGTGGAACTCACCCTTAATTTCTTTTAAACGAATGAAAATTAAGGGTGTAAAGACTTTAAGTACTTTTTAAAAATTATTCCTATTTTAAATTAAAAATGTCTTCTCTTCTAAGCATATCTCTACTACCACTATAGAAATCAAGCCATTCACATAATTAACGTCTACATCTGCCGAGATTCAATTATTGCTTTCCCCGCTAACATGCTTCAAATATTCCTCTCTCGGTTGTCTACTTCGCAGATCAAAGATAAACAATTTCCAGGATGCTTAATTAACTCACAGAGTCCCCAACTTGTGTTTACGTTGGCGTCGCTGCATTCGCTTTGCTACTTGGTTACGACGATGTCCAAATTTGTAGTGACTACGGCGAATATAGTTAGCAGGAGAAAGCTCACGTTAAGAGCTTTGATTGCTATTATGTGGTTTTAAATTAAGATGCAGATAAGGTTCCAAGAGTCCAAGAAGGCTAATTTGTTATTTATTTTTTTATTTATTTAATGGAACACCAACACAATGAACACCAATAAAATTTACACAACAAAAATACACTTAAGATAACACAAGCCAAATGTCACTGCAATTATAGGTGCGGACTACATGCAACAAAAATGAGCAAGTAAACTAAGTAGGTAAAAAACAAATATCAGACAAAATTAGTACTAAATTAAATCAAATTGATAATTAAATGACTGTTTACAAAACAAAATCAATTTACTAATAAAAAATAAGAATGAATTAAATTAAATTACTGAATTTACGAATAAAATTAATCTCATACTTTTCAATTAGATTTTCCATAGATATAATTTATCGCAACTAAAATAGCTCTTAATCTTCATGGCATTATCAGCGAAAACATCAATAGTTTCTCCTTTAGAGAGAGCGTTGTACTGCCTAACAAGTCTAGACATAGGTGCGTGGTATCCCAGACATAACTTAGAACCCTCCAATTTGAATAAGTTGAACCTATGTCAGCGTCAGCTATTAAACGTCCCATTCCTGAACACAGTCCTTCCATAATGGACTACAGCACATGACGAGGTTGGGCCAAATCACAGGCGTGGGAAAAAGTTTGCGGTGTTCGAACATGCCTTGAGGGATCTATCGATTTCATAAGACTTGACCCCAAATACTTAATAAAGACCTACGGTTCACACTTGGGTATTTTATTTATAAAGCCTTTGGATGAGTTATCACTACTTTTATTTTAATAGAACATCAATAACAATCTTTTAATTTAAAACAATGTTGAATTAAGAAGCCGTTTCAAATTTGCACTTGTATGGGATCACACACTGCCAAACACCACACTGCAAGAGCAAAATTTTGTTAGCTCATTTTGAATGAAACGGAACGTACCCGATTATAACTAACGGAAGGTAGCATGTGGAGATTCCGTATATGCGTACGAAGCGCTTTGCGTCTACTTTCATCATTCGTACTGCAAAGCTGTGGAACTCCCTGCTAGAGTCGGTGTTTCCTATAGGGTACAATATTGGGGTCTTCAAATCACGAGTGAACTGGTTACTTCTAGGCAAGCATGTTTCACCGTAGGCCACATCATCACTTACCATCAGGTGAGATAGTGGCCAAATGCAAGCCTATCACACAGTAAAAAAATTAAAAAAATGTTACAAATGATTACGAGACGACCAACACCTCAGCATCCCTGTGACCCCGCAAAGGGTTCGCAACGATCCCTTTAACTACTTAATTATTGAAAAAGATAGTACCTTACATGGGCGTTATGTACTACTGTACTTATCGCCCATTTCCTGGAGGGGTACACACCGTGTAAATAGCTTTCTATTTGCTATGGTCCTCAAACACATTTTTTTCTTTCTTTTGATTCATACTGTCATGTCTGTCATAACATTCTTGATACTTGCTCGTCGGCCAACGATACTCACTATCATTCACGGTAACGTCTCCGATTTGGTAGTACTGTTGGTTGTTTTTATAAAAAAGTGTTACAAAAAGAAAACCTACTTCTACAATGTGTTCTGTTAATACAATTGTCTACTACAGTTGTATAGTTAGTTTCCACCACCACCTACATACATTGTTGTCACAAATAATTTGAAACTTGTGTCCCACTGATGAATTGGCGGTACTAACTGAATTCGTCTGTTAGTTCTCTAAGCTAATTGCTGTCCCGAACGATGCCAATTAGAACAGAGGCACGTCTCTGTACAAAGCAGCGAGCGCAATCTGATTATTTCGTTTGTTTCTGATTATAGAACGTTTGATTTAAAATGACGTATATTATAAATTAGAAGAGAGAGGAGCTACATCCTGAATCGACTAAGGCATGAGATCTTATACACAGGAACAGGATGGATGAACAAATAAAAAAGAAATTCATTCAACCTCCTTGCTTCGGAAGATTACATAATGTTATATATCTTAGATAAGATAATACATTTATTTGCTGAAATAGAGTACATTAGGACGTTACACAAAAGTACATGTATTCAACGTGCAAGCAGGCGTGCAAAAATCTTAATTATTATGACAAAATTATTACATTTTGTGATTTAAGAGTTGGAAAAGCTCGTAAAACCGTTAGTCCTGGTTGTTGTCGCAAGATGGCAGTCGCTAAAACCAGCAACCCGTATTTGGCCAGTCTCTTCTGTGTTCTTCTCCAGTTCTCAATCTCCTCGTGTGGACAACAGTCCAAGTGGGATCTGTGCTCAGTAATAGGACGATGGAAGGCTGATGAAGATGATGGAATGTAACTCTAAGCACAGGGAAGTTGTTTGTTTTGAGCTGTTTAGTGGCGGCCCATCAAAAGAATACTATAGACCCATCTCATCGTAAGGGTGTCCTAAAAGGCGACTAACGGACTAAAGACTGTGTTCATTCACCACCTGTCACGCTGAGCACATGTGCAGTTGTTATTAGGTAAAACGTGTAAACGTCCGATTCAAAAAATTCTTGCAGAGTTAGATAGCCCATTTATCGAGGAAGGTTATAGGCAATATTTATTTAGGTACGGGTACGGGTACAAGTAGTAACCCTTGCGAAGCCGGGGCGGGTCACTAGTTTTGTATTAAAAAAAACCCTTAGGGGGTATAATATAGTATTGAGTGTACGTATGTATGTAGAGAAGTTAAGGAGTTCCCGGTCGATCACTTCTCGCTCTATTCCGACCGCGCGTGCGTACAGTCGCGTGCGCGTGATCGTGTGCGAGTAGGGTTACCATATAAGAATTAGAAAAGTCCTGACAAAAAGCCTGACATTTCGATAAAAGTCCGGACTTTTTAGTCACAAAATGGAAACATTAGTATTTCAGTGAGCCGCCGCGAGGTGTCGCGTGCGCACGTATTGATTCGTGTGGCTAAGTGATAGTTGTCTAAAATGACGTCGAAAATTATTAAATGTGTTAACTGCAACGTAGTTATCAGTGAACTGCTGGCATTTATACAAAACAAGATAAATGTCATGGATGAGGAGGGATTAGTGCGAATTTGCTCCTCGGCTTATACGCCCGAAGAAATAACGGAAGCAAAATGTCTGTTATTTGACTCTGTGCCTACGATTAAGCGGAAAATAGTGAGAAAACGAGTTGGGAAGATCCAACGTGATATAGAAGATGTAATCTGCCTATTTAAAGATACAGATCCTGATGTAACTACAATCTTTGTAGCCCGAGATTTAAACAAACTCCCACCGGTGACATTTGATCACTTAGATGTGACAACTTTGTTAAAAGACATTGTTTTACTAAAAAGTGAAGTAAAAGATATTAAAGATAATTATGCTACTAATGACCAATTGCATCAATTGAGAAATGTCGTGGAGAACATAAACACAATATCTACGACTCCCCGTTTTGAGTGTAATATGAATATTAATAATAAACGAGGTGCCTATTTACTTAATGATAGTAATGAAAACACAAGCGGGCCGGCGGGATTCTTAACATTGTCATCTCCGAGAGTAAATGTGGATGGGATTGTTTCTCCGCCACCACCACCACCACCGCTGCCGATTGTACCGTTACGACTCGTCCCGATATTGCCGAGTATGCCGAGCGAGGGCGAGAGCTTGCCGAGCGCTGCCGAACGTAATCACGTGTCTGAACACTGTGTAGTCACCGGCGCCCGTTATAGCGAAGTGAATAAAACAGCTGTAATTATGACTAATGCAAGCTCGGCGGCTGATAACAGTAATGAATCTGTACCGCCGCTACCGCAAAATGAAGCTTCTATGCCGTGTTATGCAAATATTGTAGCCTCAAAACATAGTACTAATGTGCCGAATAAATGCCTTCAGAGTGACCATAACAATAAGGATTGGATATTAGTACAGAAACGACACACACAAAAGACCCGCTTCAGCAGTAAAATGGGAACGGCAAACAATGACTTAAAATTTAAAGCAGCGGAGTCCTTAATACCAATATTTATCACGAACGTTCATAAGGATACGCAGGAAAGTGATATTATACAGTATATACAATGCAAGACACAAGAAAAAGTTTCACTGTTAAAACTTGCATCAAAGCGAGAGAAAGGTCACAGGCATATAAGTTATTTGTGCCACGAATTAAATTGCACTTATTTTTGGATAGTACTCTGTGGCCAAAGGGAATCATTTTTAGACGGTTTGTACACTTTCGATACAAAGAACTAGACAGAGTAAACTCTGCTCAGGCTGATAATAACAATAGAAAATAATGGATAGTACAAACAATAATGATAATAATAATGCCTGTAACTCATTAGTTACGTTCAATTGTAAGTCGATAAAGAGATCTGTCGAGGGTGTTCGACTGCTATGTAAGACGGCTGATGTAATAGCTCTGCAGGAGACTTGGCTTTTCCCACACGATCTACCGTATCTCGGAACCATAGATACTGACTTTGGCTATGCTGGTACATCTGCAATGGATGTTGAGGCGGGCTTGACTCGACGGGCCGTCCATACGGAGGTGTGGCGTTGTTGTGGCGAAAAAGTGTTTTTCCAAACGTTTCTGTAATCCCGTGCTCGAATCCGCGTATCTGTGCTATTAGGGTTGCGCTTACAGACAATAAACCTTTGATTGTGTGTAGCGTATATATGCCAACGGATTGTCGTGATAATCTTAGTGAGTTTACAGACTGCCTCAGTGTGATAAACGCAATAATTGAAGAGAATGATGTGCAATCGGTTTTTATTCTGGGTGATTTTAATGCGCATCCTAACGAATCATTTTACAACGAGTTGTGTAACTTTTGTGGTGATCAATCATGGATTTGTGTCGATGTAAGTGTATTAGACATTTTTTCAGACACTTATTCATATATTAGTGAATGTAACGGTAGCAGGAGATGGTTGGATCATTGTCTAGTTACTAAATCTGCGTGGCAATGTGTCACAAGTACTAATGTGATGTACGATGTTTACTGGTCCGATCATTTCCCGCTACGTGTCAGTTGTAATTTAGACACAGTTAGAAGTAAAATTAATTTGGAGGATGTTACCCCTAACACCATAAAATGGGGCGTAAGATCTAGTAGCCAGGTTGATGAATACAAAAAATTGTGCCATGAAAGACTCAGAAAAATAGATTTTCCGGATGAGTTGCAAAACTGTTGTCATAATCATTGTAATATTGAACAACATAAAATCTGTATTGATAAACTTTATGATCGTATAATATCTGTTATAGCTTGTTCGGCATCTGAGACTTATAAGGTTAAATCTAAATGCAATCGACCATTTAGAAAAATTCAAGGGTGGAACAAGCATGTAGGTGCTGCTCACAGAGAGGCTAGGTCTAAGTTTCTTGTGTGGGTTCAATATGGGAAACCTAAAAGTGGTACGTTTTATGATGAAATGATACAAAGTCGAAAAGTCTTTAAGGGGAAATTAAAATGGTGCCAAAATCACCAGGAGCAGATTCGAAAGGATGCTCTAGCATCACACCATAAAAATCGTGACTTTGGAAAATTTTGGAAGTCTACAAGTAAAATGAATCCGAGGCCTGGCCTGCCTGTGAGTGTTGATGGTGTAAGTAATCCAATGGAGATAGCTAACCTGTTTAAAAGTCAATTTGTTGTGAAGTCACCTTTTAATCCGACAAGGACTGTGCTCGCTGCTGATACATGTTGTGCCCCTGTGAGTTTAATAACTAGCAACTCAATAGAAAAGATCATCAAAGCTATGACTCGCGGAAAATCTCCGGGGCATGATGGTCTCAGCATCGAGCACATTCAGAACGCGGGGCCACACCTCTCTAGAGTTTTGGCACTACTGTTCAACATCTGTTTGGTGCATTCGTATTTGCCACAAGAACTGATGAAGACTATAGTGGTTCCCATTGTCTAAAACAAAACTGGTGACGTGTCAACCAGGTCGAATTACAGGCCCATCTCTTTGGCAACCGTAGTGGCCAAGGTGCTTGATGGTGTGCTTGATGCTCAGCTGAGTAAATATTTGAATATCCATGATCTACAATTTGGCTTTGGGCCGGGATTATCTACCGAAAACGCTATACTGGCCCTCAAGCATACCATCAAGTACTACAGAGACAGAAAGACGCCTGTCTACGCCTGTTTCTTGGACCTGTCCAAAGCGTTCGATCTGGTTGATTACGACATGCTCTGGTTAAAGCTGAGACAGGTTGGCTTACCGGCAGAATACATTTCTATGTTTGAATACTGGTATAGGAACCAACGCAACCGTGTAAGATGGGCTAATGTCTACTCTGAGGAGTATAGGATGGAATGTGGAGTTAGGCAAGGGGGGCTAACTTCACCCAAGTTATTTAACTTGTACATCAACGCGCTGATAGAGGGGCTCAGCAGCACGCGTGTCGGTTGTCACGTCGGGAGTGTATGCGTAAATAACATAAGCTACGCGGACGATATGGTGTTGCTGGCCCCCTTGATCAGTGCCCTCAGAAGGCTCTTAAAGATCTGTGAATCTTACGCAACTGCTCATGGTTTGCTTTATAACACCACAAAGAGCGAATATATGGTGTTCAAAGCGAATAGTAAATACCCCGCTATTGTACCTCCTATTAGTTTGTATGGTGCACCACTTTGCAAGGTGAATCAATTTAAATATCTGGGTCACATAATTACAGATATGTTAACGGATGACGCTGATATCGAGCGAGAGCGAAGGTCGCTGTCAAAAAGGGCTAATATGTTGGCTCGCAGGTTTGCTCATTGTTCTGACACTGTTAAAATTACACTTTTTAAAACATACTGTACATCATTTTACTCAAGCAGCCTGGGGGTTAACTTTTCCCAAAAGTCGTACAGCGTCCTTAGCGTGCAATATAATAACGCGTTCAGGGCATTGCTGTGGCTGCCGCGACAGTGTAGTGCGTCAGGGATGTTTGCGGATGCGCAGGTCGACAGTTTCCCGGCCATACTGCGCAAAAAAGCAGGTTCTATGCTGCGACGCGTTCGTGGCAGCCGCAACAGTGTCATGGAGCGTATAGCTAATCGTGGGGACTGTCCGCTGATTAGCCAATTAGTGTGTAGGGTTAAGTCTCTTTTTAATATCATTTACTAACTTAGAATTTAAGATATTGTATACTAACACTACTGGATCTTTGTTGTCTGTCAAATAAATAAATTATTATTATTATTTAACCGCCTCTGTGGTCTAGTGGCTAAGCCACCGATTTTAGACCCAGAGGTCCCGGGTTTGGTTCCCAGCGGGGGGTACATCTTTGTGTGCTCGGTTTGGTTCGTGGTAGGGCTGTTAAGTCCACCTGGCTAGCTACCACCATCTTATCTAAGTCTGTCGCCATAACAACGATGTTTATAGCATTGTTGTGTTCCAACAGTTTGAGATAAGATAGCCAGTTCCTCAGTGGATGAGGATTCCGGGTAAAGCGCGCTTCCACCTTCGGCCTTATCATCACTTACCATCAGATGAGATGAAGGCCAAGCGCTTACCCGTTGTGGAATAAAAAAAAATTACTCACTTTTTATATTTTGCTTATAAATAAATGAGAAGTTAGTTTATTTTAGTGGAGCAACCACCAAAACATACAATAAATAAAAGTAAAGAATACAATTGATTGACTCATAACTAAATGTTGTCTCAATGGTTTGCACGGCATGCACAAACCGAACGAAACAGAGTTATAACAAAGATTAAAGACTTATTTCATATTACTTAATATGTAGTTTTGTTACTCATATTCCAAAATCCGGACAAATTAAGGAGCTGGACAAAGTCCGAACTAGAGTCTAAAAGACCGGACATATCCGGAATAATCCAGACGGATGTTAACCCTATGTGCAAAAGAATATCGCTGAAAAGTGGTATTGGAGAACTTCCTCGACTCTATGTTGTGTTTGTTTATCTAGATAATAGGCCGTCCTGTCACGTCATAATGCACAATGTCACGGCTAACGATGTTGCAGATGGCTGCGGCAAATTGGCCTAATTTGCTGAAGCAATTCTGAATTACACGCGAGTGGCTTGTTTGAGCCAAAGTGCATTTATGTTAGGTTGCGTGACACGTTCTAATCTATCATAATTGCATTGTTAATCTTATCTGTTATTAATAAAACACATGCTATCTGAAGTGAATTGTTTCAAATGTTTCAAAGAATAGATACGAAATACCATAAGGTGACTGGTTACTGGCTTTATTTATTTATTTAATTATTTGGTTTAGGTACACATAAAGTCAAAGTCAAAGTCAAAATATATTTATTCAATAAACTCAATTAATAAGTACTTTGAATCGTCCAAATCTTTTTTAACCTACCACCCATTCAGGACATAATTTTTTAACTGTGGCAAAGAATGGGCGCAAGAAACCACAGCGCACAAAAGCAACGACATTTACAAACAAAAAAAAAGAGTATGTCGTTACCAGGTCAATACAAAATATGAATTTAAAAATAAAAAAAAATGATGCAATACAAAATTACAATATAATGTAGTATCAATTAAATAAAGACAATTAGAAATAGCTGTTGGAGTGCTTGGAGCATTTCAGATCCAAGCTGTTTTGTCTTCTGTGTAATCTACCACTTTATAATAAGCTTTTTTATAAAGCTTTTCTTTGATTTTGATTTTAAATTTATTAAGATCTAATTTCTGAATATCATTTAGTACTTTGTTGTAAATTCTTACACACAGACTCCTAAAAGAATTATTTATTTTATGGAGCCTAGTATAAGGTACTGCTAATTTGTTCTTACTTCTAGTGTTTACATTGTGAATATCACTGTTTTTTGAAAACATTCCAGTATTTTTATGAGCATAAATCAAATTTTCATAAATGTATTGTGATGCAACTGTCATTATATTTATATTCTTAAATCTCTCTCTGAGAGAGTCGCCAGCCTTTAGGTTATAGATTGCTCGAATAGCCCTCTTCTGAAGCACAAAGATAGTTTAATGTCGGCAGCATTTCCCCACAGTAAAATGCCGTACGACATTACACTATGAAAGTAACTGAAATAAACTAATCTGGATGTATCAACGTCAGTTAACTGACGGATCTTCATTACTGCATAAGCCGCAGAGCTAAGTCTATTCGACAATTTAGCTATATGTGGGCGCCACTGAAGCTTGGCATCTAACGTGATGCCTAGAAACACAGTGGTGTCTACAGGATTCACATTCTTATCTTTAATTTGTACACTAGTTGTTACTTGCTTAACATTAGGCAATACAAATCTTACACATTTGGTTTTTCCCTCGTTTAATAGCAAGTTATTAACACTAAACCAGTGAACAATCTTTGAGATCGTATTATTCACATCGTCATAATTTGGGTGTCGTCGTTTCACTTTGAATAAAAGTGAAGTATCATCAGCAAACAATACTATCTCATGACTGTCTTTTACAAAATAAGGTAAGTCATTAATATAAACCAAAACAAGAATTAACCTAGTATTGAACCCTGCGGAACTCCCATTGTAACCACTGATCCCGGAGATCTTTTACCGTTAATGTCGACCTTCTGAATTCTGTTACTCAAGTATGAGATTAGAAGGCTCAAAGAAGCATCCCTAATTCCATAGTGGTTAAGCTTCCTGACCAAAGTTTCATGTAAAACACAATCGAAAGCCTTGGATAAATCACAAAATACCCCTAGGGCATCCTGTGATTCCTCCCAGGTATCAAATATTTGGATTAAAAGCTCAACACCGGCGTCAGTTGTTGAGCGACCTCTAGTAAAACCATACTGTTTACAATGTAAAAGTTTATTTCTATGAAAATGAATTTGAATTTGGTCTAGCATCAACTTTTCAAAAATTTTACTAAACAGAAATAGGTCTAAAATTAGAGGGGTCAGAAGTGCTACCTGATTTAACCCCTCAGGCCCCAAGCGGTCGCATGAGACCGCACCTAAAAATCGCGCCATTCCGTCAAACCCCAAGCGGTCGCATGAGACCGCGGTCTCCACTTAACATTGTTTCGTGTTTTCACAGACTTACAGACTCCTTGTGTATGAACATCATCATCATCAGCCTATTAGCGTCCCACTACTGGGCACAGGACTCCCACGTGGACAATAGCACACATGGGGATATTGGGCCATAACCCACCACGCTGGCCCAATGCGGGTTGGTGGGTTTTAACGACTGTCATCTTACGACAACAACCGGGACCAACGGCTTAACGTGCCTTCCGAAGCACGAAGGAGCTCGAGATGTTTTTTTATTAATTTGGTCACCCATCCAGTGACCCGGCATTGAGAAAGAGGCTTAGCGAGCAAGATCGCAAGCCGAACGCGCTAGCCGCTGCGCCATCGAGCTCCTCATGTATCGTCCTGTGTATGAACAAGTTCGATTATTTCGGTTCTCTGGTAAATTTTACGTATCGAGATAGCAACACATCGCGTAGTCCATGCTCGATTCTTTCATTTTCGACGTTGACAGTTGCGCCAATTTCTGTGACAGAGTTAATCAGTGGCTGTGAATAAAGTGATATTTCTATTGGATTTATTGAATGTAAGTACTGTTTCTTATTAGAAAATGATTATTGAGACTATAATGATCCTATTGAGATAATAAGTTGTAAGAAATACATCGTTATAACTACTAAATAAAACACGTTGAAACCGGTGAAACCCGTTAGCTTTTTTCTAATTTCCGAGTGAATTGTTACAATGTTTGTTGGCAAATACTACAAGAACATTATAAAAAGTAGTTTGAAACACGTTTACACAATAAATAACAACGTATTTATACAGTTTTACTACAATGAAAATTGTAGTACTTGACATTGTACTAGTGTACGCACAATTACGTTGCATCAGCGCAAGCCATATTGGTCTTTATTTGTATAGGGCTAAACTATCTACGTTTGCCGCTAGCCGATACCGAAAACACGATTGTCTGTCGTATTGCCTAGGGAGACGCTATGATCGGTAGCGCGTCGGCAGTTTTACGATAAAATTTGTTTTTATCGATAGTGTAATGGTAAATTATAATGATTTCATATTTACTCTTACATGATAACTTTATTATTTATAAACGGTTTTTAGCATGTTTGTTGTTGTTTTTATTGAATGTTGTTGATGTTGGGTCAAATTGACACACTCATCAAAACTGTATATTGGTCAAGCGATGCTAAACTCTTTTTTTACTGTTTACTTGTCAAGTCCTTATTTCTGTGTACTCGTCAAAACTGGATGTTGGGTTTTTAGCATGCTTGTTGTGAGATCTATGACACACTCATCAAAACTGTATATTGGTCAAACAATGCCAAACTCTTATTTTTATTGTCTACACGTCAAGTCCTTATTTCTGCGTACTCGTCAAAACTGGATATTGGTCTAACTTTTAGAATAGCCGATTAGAGATGAAATATTTCAAGAAATAAAACAATAATATTAGCATAATGTGTGTATTAAAACAAAATAACACTTCTTGTCTACTCGTCAAGTTTTTATTTCTGCATACTCGCTGAATTTGCTTATTGGTCTAATTTTTAGAATAGTCGATTAGAGTTGAAATTTTTCAATAAATAAAACTATAGCATTAGCTTAATTTATTTTATGTGGCCAGTTTTAAGTAAAAAACGAGGGAATTTAAAGCAAAGAGGTTTTAACTCTAATCGACGATTCTATAAGTTAGACCAATATGCAGTTTTGACGAGTACGCAGAAATAAGATTTTGACGAGTACCTAGACAGTAAAAATGAGAGTTTAGCATCGCTTGACCAATATGCAGTTTTGACGAGTGTGTCGTAGATCCAATGGATTGACTGGCCACATAGAATAAAAAGAAGATAATACTATAGTTTTATTTATTGCAAAGTGTGTCGTAGAACCATGTTTAGTACTTAAAATTTTGCCTCCTGGACCTGACCTGACCGATTGATTTGAAATTTGGTACACACCTTTAGTTCTGATGACAATACAATTATGTATATTCAGTATCATTGTAAATCCAAAATGGCCGCCTCCACAAAATTGTGGATTACATTTTTTTGTTTAACCACGTCAATATGGGTATCAAATGAAAGGACTTGACTAGTAGTATACAGAACATTATATATAAAAAAATTTAAAATGGCCGCCTTCACAAAATTGTGGATTATATTTTTTTTTGTTTCACCACCTCAATATGGGTACCAACTAAAAAGGCTTGACTAGTAGTATACAGTACATTATAGAAGAAAAAAACTTAAAATGGCCGCCTCCACAAAATTGTAGATTACATTTTTGTTGTTTTACTACCTCAATATGGGTATCAAATGAAAGAGCTTGATTAGTAGTATACAGTACATTATATTAAAAAAAACTTAAAATGGCCGCTTTCACAAAATTGTGGATTATATATTTTTTTGTTTAACCACCTCAATATGGGTACCAACTGAAAAGGCTTGACTAGTAGTATACAGTACATTATAGAAGAAAAAAAAACTTAAAATGGCCGCTTTCACAAAATTGTGGATTATATATTTTTTTGTTTAACCACCTCAATATGGGTACCAACTGAAAAGGCTTGACTAGTAGTATACAGTACATTATAGAAGAAAAAAACTTAAAATGGCCGCCTCCACAAAATTGTAGATTACATTTTTTTGTTTAACTACCTCAATATGGGTATCAAATGAAAGAGCTTGACTAGTAGTACAGTATATTATAGAAAAAAATATTTATAAATAAAAAGGGTATAAAATATTTAAAAATTAATTAAAACATTAACGATTTTAGAATTATTTTTTAATTATTTAGTAGTTTTATTTAAGTACTATAACGATGGTAGTTGTCTCTTTTTTGTTGTAGGTATAGCATGTCAAATAATTAAAAATTAATTAAAAATATAAACGATTTTACAATTAATTTTTAATTATTTAGTAGCTTTATATGTACTATAACGATAGTTGTATCTTTTTTGTTTATAGCATGTCAAATTGGCGAGTCAATGAGGAGCCGCCTGAAGGCTTCCTCCAGCTTTTATATGATGATGAGGATAGCAATGAGAGAGAGAGAGAGTGATTTCGAATCCAAAATTGAGGAGGTGGGTTTGCCTAATAATTTGTTTGCCTTGTGGTACTGGTTACTTATTTATTCTTATTTGATATATTACTTCATTTACTACTACTTATTGTGTGGATAGTCAAGCACTTGTGTCAGAGTTTCTAATCATGTTGATGGCGGTTATTCCATTGGGGGTGTTTTTTAGTGTCATTTTTCATGTTTAAGGATGAAGCGAGTAATCGCGGGGTCTATCGGCCAGACTCGCCGGAACGCTGGGAGAGCCCGCCGCCATTGGTAATGCGTTTATTATAATTCTCGGTGAGATGCTGTATTTATAGCTTATGGTGTGCAGTACATGTTTTTTTTGTGTGTTTTAGATCGGTCCCAATCGTTCACCTGTGGCTCCACGCTACTTTTCTCTCACGTCCCCAGCGCGCAGTCCCGAGTGGTTGCCGGTAATGGTAATGCATTCATTATTGTGTAAAGTATACGGTATTGTTATATTGGGTTGTAATGATAATAATTTGATTCACATTTGTTTTGTATGTTTTAGGTATCTTTAGAAGAAGAAGAAGCGCCTCCAGATCTCGACAGGTCCCGGTCGCCTATTTATTTCAATGATTTGTCTTCGTCGGACAAGTAAGTTACATTTCTGCTGATATTCTTTACTAGCGGTCGCTCGCGGGTTCACCCGCGTGGTTCCTGTTCCCGTTGGAATATCGGAATAAAAAGTATCCTATGTGTTAATCCAGGTTATAAACAATCCGTATGCCAAATTTTATCCAAATCCATTCAGTAGTTTTTACGTGTAAGAGTAACAAACATACACACTCACAAACTTTCGCCTTTATAATATTAGTGTGATAATAATTTAATTCACATTTGTTTTGTATGTTTTAGGTATTTTTAGAAGAAGAAGAAGCGCCTCCAGACCTCGACAGGTCCCGGTCGCCTATTTATTTCAATGATTCGTCTTCGACGGACAAGTAAGTTACATTTCTGCTGATATTCTTAACTAGCGGTCGCTCGCGGTTTCACCCGCGTGGTTCCCGTTCCCGTGGGAATATCGGGATAAAAAGTTCCTATGTGTTAATCCAAGTTATAAACAATCCGTATGCCGAATTTTATCCAAATCCATTCAGTAGTTTTTACGTAAAAGAGTAACAAACATACACACACACAAACTTTCGCCTTTATAATATTAGTGTGATAGTGTGATGAATAAATAGGTATAAATATGTAATTTTCCTTATCTTTACGATATGATCGTATATTGAATAAATGTAATCGTCGTTATTTAATGCTCAGGCACAGGCCTTACCTTAGGCGAGGATTCACGGATGACTGACTGGTCAAACAATCATATTGTTTTGTAAATGTCGTTACTTCTTTTTTATAAAGCTGTTTAATTTTACAGGTAATACTACAAGGCGCGTATCGCAGACGCGCGAGTACCTTAGACGAGGATTCACGGATGACTAACTGGTCAAGCAATCATATTGTTTTGTAAATGTCGTTAACTTCTTTATAAAACTGTTAATTTTATTACTTTTTATTGAAAATAAAACAAAATATTGAATGATAGTTTTTTTATTGAAAATAAAACAAAATATTGAATTATGTCGTATTTTAATTTACTCATACTAAACAGCTTACAAAAATAAGAACTATAGATACTATCGATAAAATTACAAAAGGAGAAGGAACATCACTAGCTGTTTTTATGTTTCGTCGCGTTGAGTTTCAATTGATGTAATTGTAAAAAAACAAGTAGTCCTCTTGAAACTGTTTACATAATATAACTGTTTACATAAGTCTCAAATTAACTACATCTCAAGAATCCCAGTTCACAATTCCAAGGACAAATCCATTATTCTCTGCTTCATCAACCGGTACGTCAAGGAAGAGTTTGTGGCGGCGGCACGCGCAATGAAATCCATAACAGCAGACAATTTGGGCTTTAAAGGTACCACACAGCGCGTGTTAATTAATGACCATCTAACTTCCGACTACAAGAAGTTATTGACACGCACGAAGTCACTTCTCAAAGCCAAAGACTACCATTACATTTGGGTCAAATACGGGAAAATCCACGTCAGGAAAGATGATACATCACATGTGAAAGTTATTAACAGCGAAAACGATTTAAACAAGCTTCTTTAAGGTGTTTCTTATTGTCTTCGTTTGATTTATTAATTTTGTTTATTGTAGATTTTTTTCCGTATGCACGCATAATTAAACTTCTTCATGTTATTAAAAGGTTCACAACCTCTGCTTTGCTAAACGGCCACATGGGTGGCCAAGGTCAAACGCCTCGCTTTTGTTATCTGCCTTGCGCTTGCGCCCATTCAACTACTTGCCCGATGACGCCTAAACTAGCCACTGCCAAACCAATATCTGTCTCGCTTGCGCTCGCAAGTGACAGATCCTGTTGTTATTGTTCATTCTGCCGCATCCCCGCATTCAATTTTAATTTATTCTTAGCTAGTTACTTGTCGCTTTTGGTGTTCGCTTTACGTGTTTATTGCTTTTTACCGCCCAATGTTTTACAATTAATTTATGTTCTTTTACGCGCTTTTAAGAAGAATATTATTTTAGTGGAGCTATGTTTCTATGATATTACCATAAAATTGTTAATTTTTGTTGGTAATTTTAATGGATAATTGTGTTACTGGCCGTAAATTATCTATTTATTACCAAAATGTTCGCGGGTTACGCTCTAAAACTACTACATTTTTACGTAACTTATACTTGCAGTCATACGACGTAATTGTGCTTACCGAGACATGGTTGAATGACAGTATAGCCGATGCTGAATTGTTCGATGACCGATACGTGGTCTGCAGGCGGGATCGCAACTATGCTCAAACGGGACAGGGCCGCGGAGGAGGCGTGTTGGTGGCGACGCGAAAGTATTTATCTGTCACTCCCCAATCGCAATTTCACTCCTCTGCCGAGGACTTGTGGATAACAATCACGCTTAAATGCAAGAATGTAAAAACACCCATCAAACTCCACTTATGTTCATTGTACTTATGCAGTCAAAACCAGGGTTATTCTTTTTCTCAACAGTTGTCGAATTTTTTCAATAAATTAGACGAAAATATTTTAAATAATAATCCTCTCGATAAATATTTAATTATAGGCGATTTTAACCTCAGTAGCATATTATGGCTACCCAATAACGAAAATTTCTTTTCACCAACTAATCACCATACATTAGACGATTTATTGTTAATTGACGAACTTAGTATTCACAACTTCCGACAGTATAATGGTGTGCTAAATAAATTTGGTAGGATTTTAGACCTGGTCTTATCTAGTGAACAGAACATATCAGTTAGCGAGTGTGACGATCCACTGGTGCCTATTGATCCCCATCATAGCGCCTTGACTATTATATTACCCCTTTTAAACTTTGATTTATTGAAAGCAGCTCCATCCATTGTATATCGTTACGGCAAAGGAGACTACGACTCGATCAATACTGAAATACAGGACATTGATTGGATCACAAAATTTTCAAGCATGTCTCTAGACGATGCTACGTCATTTTTTTACTTAACTTTTAATAAACTCCGCGACAAACATATCCCATCGAAAATGAAAATTCACAGATTATATCCTAATTGGTATTCCCAGTCATTAATTAAAGCCATTAAAGAGAAACGAAAGTTCGAGCGAAAATATAAAACTTATAAAAATAGGTGCGACTTAGAATCATATAAATTATTACGCAAAAAAATAAAAAAATTAGAATCACTTTGTCACCAAAAATACATTTCGACCGTAGAGGACTCCATTCAACTAAATCCAAAAACATTCTGGTCTCATATTAAATCAACGCGCAATTTAAATGGCATACCAAATATAATGAATTATGGATCTGACGTCATTTACTCGGGTAAAGGTATATGTAACGCCTTTTCAGATTACTTCCAATCCACATTCCTAAATCCTGACTCACCTTCCGCAAGCAGTGAATCAACATTGCTGCCCTCTTCTGATAATTTACCTGAACCCACCGCTGATATCTCTTCCATAGATATTGACCGTACTGTGGTGCGCGAATTGCTGCTTAAGTTGGACCCTTCTAAATCCGCAGGCCCTGATCATATTCCGGCGATCTACCTTATTAACTGTGCTAAAACCATATCACTACCGATCACCCTTCTTTTTAAAAAATCTTTATCTGTTTGTGCTGTCCCTAATATCTGGAAATCAGCTTTTGTGACCCCAGTTCACAAAAAAGGAGAAAAAACAGATATTTCGAATTACAGGCCGATTTCTAAACTCTGCTTAATTTCAAAAATATTTGAGAAAATTGTCTATAATCAAATTTACGCTACACTTAAAAATTCTTTTAGTGATTTTCAGCATGGTTTTTTGAAGGGGCGTTCGACAGTATCCAACTTAGTACTGTTAAATGATACTCTAACTGCTATTATGGACAAAGGGAGACAAGTCGACGTTATATATACTGATTATAGTAAGGCTTTTGATAGAATTAATTATAAACTTATTTTAATCAAACTACAAAATATAGGTATAAGAGGCGATTTGCTCCGATGGTTCTCTTCATACATAAGTAATCGTTCGCAAGCTGTGGTAGTTAGTAATTATATATCTAGCTGGGTTTCAATCCCTAGCGGTGTCCCCCAGGGGTCATTGCTTGGACCCTTACTTTATGTTATCTTTGTGAACGACATAAATTCATGTTTTCAATCTTCTAATCTTCTCTGCTTCGCAGATGACATGAAAGTTTTTTCTGCTATCTCTTCGCGGGAAGACGTTGACGCCCTTCAGGCGGATCTGTCTCGTCTCGACCACTATTGTTGTCTTAACCAACTGGAACTTAACCCGTCTAAATGTTTTTCTGTTACTTTTAGCCGTAAGAGGGATATTGTACAGTCTTCACATCATTATACTCTAAAAGGTCAAGCCCTCGATAGGAAAACTCATGTCAAAGATCTCGGTGTCTTGCATGACACTAAACTACTGTTTGATAGTCATATTGACACTATTGCAACCAAAGCCTATAGGGCCCTGGGATTTGTGATGCGTAGTTCAGTGGGATTTACCAGAGCTAAAACTTTAAAAATACTATTCTGTACTTTTGTTAGAAGTCACCTGGAGTATGCGTCACAAGTTTGGAACCCAAATTACCAGGTATACATTACCCGTCTCGAAAACGTACAAAAGAAATTTTGGAAATTCCTATGTTATCGCCTAAAGGACTCTTTTAGCTCGCGGAACTATTTAAATGTCTGTAAGAAACACCACCTTTTACCTCTTGAACTGAGACGCGAGATAGCTGATATCACGTATCTGCTTAAAATTGCTACGGCTAAGATAGACTGTCCCCAACTTTTAGATAAGCTCTCTTTAAAGGTACCTCAAAGAAATTTTAGAAGTAACCCTACTTTCTGTCTACCAAAAGCGAACACCAATTACAGGCAGAATAGTTACTTATGGCGTGCGTGTAATCTGTTTAACCAACTGGGCAAGCAGATTGAACTGGACCTTTTCTGTACCAGCGTACCATCAGCGAGGCGGATGTTGACTGAGCGATTTTTTGAGCCCAATTTTTGTTCGTAGTTACTATGTTGCGTTATTACTTAACCATTCATAATTTAAGCGAGGTTGATAATGCGTTGCTTAGTGCTTTTAATTTTTAAGTAATTTCTATTGGTGAGAACCTATAAGTGGTTTCTATGTATTTTATTCTGTAACCTTAGCGAAAATGTGTAAACCTTGGTTTTCCTAAGATAATAAAATAAAATAAAATAAATAATTAGATAGCAAAGGCCCCTATTGTGTTGATATCGTTTGAGTATTCATTTATTTCTTGTTATCCAGCCCGCAACATTGTTTCCAAATTTTGAACGTGAAGTACCAATTAACTGTTGCATGATTTCACTTTATTTTGATACCTGATGGATAGGAAATATATCAGTTAGTACATTGTCGTTTACAGAACGACAAAATATGGTTTGATTGTAGAGTAATATGTTTTTTTGTAAAAGGGGGCATTTGTGACGTCATCCGTAATTCAAAAAAATTATGGCGCACCTGCTGTCATTATTTTTGACATATAATTTCCAAGACTGAGGGGTTAAACAATGAAATTAATTTTCTATGTTTCATTAGGTCAGGAAAAACACCACAGTCAATGCATTCGTTAAATATGCAAGCTAAAACTGGAGCTATTGTCATAATTACTGATTTAGCGACATCCACGGAATTACCACACAGATCAGCAGTTTTCTTTTTATTGAGAGTGTTAAATGTTTTTAATATATATATCACAAATTTTTTGAAAACTGAAATTACTTTCACAGTCTTTAACATTCTCCTTCAAAACAGATTCAGCTACAGTGGGGGAGGAAATCAAGGCTTTTGTAGTTGAAACTGGATGTCAGTAAAAAACCTCTCAAATGCTGCAGCAACATCAGCATCAGAAGTCAAGGTTTTATTATCACAATTTAAATTGTACTCATTATTACGACTTCTGACCTTTCCTGTTTCACTATTTATAATATTCCATGCCATTTTTATTTTGTCATTACTATTCTTAATCTTAGAACTCAGATAGTTTGCCTTGGCTAATTGGCATACTCTTTTAAATAACTTTGAATAATTTTTAACATATAATTTGAAGTCGTCGCTGGTGTTATAGTTGCGTTCACCCTAAAGTTCATAAAGGCGTTTCCTACTTTTGTGAATACCAATTGTAGCCCATTCATTAAAAGATGCAGTACCACTAACCGAGATCTTTTTTGAAACAAAAGATTTATTAAATTCTGAACAATATATGTTAAAAAAATCATTATAAAAGACATCAGGGTTGTCATTGTATTCTAAATAATTTAATTTTGTATCTAGATTGCTTTTAAAGCGTTCCAGCCGACCTGCAGTTTTTGGCAAAACAGTGATATACTTTTTCATCACTTGCTTACGCTGGTGTGGAAAGCTGACCATTTGGCCACAATGATCAGAGTCCAGGTTATTAATAATTTGCTTAGCCAGTGGTTTTACATTTGTATATATGTTATCAATACAGGTGGCCGAAGTGGCAGTTATTCTTGTCGGCTCCAAAAATAAATTATTCAAATTGTATGATAGAAATAAGTTTTTAATTTTAGTTGACAATGTGGAGTTTTCTAGCAAATTTATATTAAAATCACCGCAAACAATTATTGTTTTACATACATTGCGGACCTTACGCAATGTCTCATCCATAACTTTTTCAAAAAGATCATACAATGCTGAAGGAGGTCTGTATACACTTATCACAACAAACTGCTCCAACTCCACACAAGCTATTTCTATTGTTCGCTCAACCGAGAGGCTCACTATGTCTTTGCGTTCTTTTAATTTAAACTTTTTACTAACAATAATTAAGGAGCCACCATGTATTGCATTTCCTCGACTGAACGAACTTCCTACCAAATGATTCTTAAAATTGAACATGAACTGATGGTCTCTAAGCCAGTGCTCGGTAAGGCAAAGAATATCAATATTATTACAGTTCATGAACAATTCAATCTCTAAATCTGTGCCCATCATTCCTTGGATGTTCTGGTGAACAATGTTCAAAGATTCTACATTTTTTAAATTTAATGATTGACCGGGGCTTTTTATAAAGCTATTTTTACATTGATTTAATTTCATTTTATTTGCAAACATTTTGCAAGAGAGTTCCTCTTTTGTCTTATAATTTAATTCCAATAATTGTCTTATAATCTAATTTAAATTATTTGGAACATATTCCAAAGTCTGAATTGGCATGTCAGTATGTTGCAGCTCAATAGAAGCAGCTGAGCTAGCCATGTTATTGGCTAAATACTTAAAATAAAATGATAGCGAATTTGCTATCTGTCGCTTAAAATAAGTCTTAAGATAATATTTATCTTTTGTCAATATAAAATTATTATCTAATAATTTATTTATGTCTATTATTTCTACTTTCTTTTCATAGAAAGCCTTTGTATTCAATGTCAAATTAAGCTTAAATCTATAATTATTTTCTTCGTGTGGCAAGTTTTTACTGTAAGGAAGTGTGAACATTATAATTTTTGGAATATTTAAAGAAAGTAATTTTTCATAAAAGTTAACTAATACTTTTTTGTTCACATTTCTCCTTTTCCCAATTAAAATAATAACAGTTTCTACATTATTAAGGTCATGTGAAATCAATTTTTCCATTATATCATGGTATGTCAAACCAGGCATACAATAATTTAAGACAGTTTGCTTCTCAGTGTTTAAAAATTGACCCAACCCTCTTCCAATTTCATCACTAAACATTAGAGTGCTACTTTTAGTACATTTATTGTCTTTTTGGTAAGAAACATTGGAATTCAAACTGGACAAACCATGGCATAGCTGCTTAGGAGGTGAGGGATCACACACTGGTATGGACATGGAATGCTCCGAGGCAGCCAGGCCTGCCGCCAGGGATTGCCTAGACTCATTATCAAAGTTCTCAGTCCGAGAACTATCCAAAAGGTTATTTAGGGCCAGTATGTATTCCCCAATCTCCTTCTTTGAGGACTCATACCTAGTAGTCATACTTGTTAATGACTCCTGCAAACTAGTTAACTTATAATTTAAATTTTCAACTTCAATGTCATATTTTAATTTATTGTTTTCTAATAATGATGAACACTCATTTAATTTATTAACTAATTGTAATCTTTTTTTAATTAATGTTACATTTTTCTTCATAGAGACTTTTTTTTCATTAAAAGTTGAGTTTTCTTAATACATTTATTCAATTTAATATATTTTTTAAATTTATTAATTTATTTCTGCTACATTTAACAGGCTGGATAGTGGCACTGGAATAAATACTATCCTCCTTTGTTAAGTTAATTGTTACCAAAGGTGTTGGCGCGAGAGGCACCAACATGCGACGTAGGTAAAGGGAAAAGATGGGAACGGGGCTTACCGGGGGTCCGAGTTGTAGGCACGTGCGCACAGGCACGAAGCACAGGGGGTGCGGGGGCGCGAAGCGCAGAAGGTGCATGGGCGCACAGGCGTGGGGGCGCGGGGGCGCAAAAGCCCGGGGGCGCAGAAGCGCAGGCAGCGCGGGGGCGCCGAGCGCGTGGGGCGCATGAGCGCAAAGGCGTGGGGGCGCGGGGGCGCAAATGCGCAGGGAGTGCGGCGGCGCAGAAGCGCAGGGGCGCGTGAGCGCGGGGGCGCGTGAGCGCGGGGGCGCGTGAGCGCGGGGGCGCGAAGGCGCAAAAGCGCAGTGGCGCGGGGACGCATGAGTGCAAAGGCGTGGGGGCGCGGTTGCGCATAAGCGCAGGCGGCGCGCGGTCGCAGAGCGCAGGGGGCGCGTGAGTGCGGGGGCGCAAAAGCGCGGGGGCGCAGTAGCGCAGGCGGCGCGGGGGCGCAGAGCGCGGGGGCGCATGAGCGCAAAGGCGTGGGGGCGCGGGGGCGCAAAAGCGCAGGCGGCGCGGGGGCGCAGAGCGCGGGGGCGCATGAGCGCAAAGGCGGGGGCGCGGGGGCGCAGAAGCGCAGGGGGAGCGGGGGCGCAGAAGCGCAGGGGGCGCAGAAGCGCAGGGGGCGCGTGAGTGCAAAGGCGTGGGGGCGCGGGGGCGCGGAGCGCCGGGGCGCGGGGGCGCAGAAGCGCGGGGCGCAAAAGCGCGGGGGCGCGTGAGCGCGGGGGCGCGGGGGCGCAGAAGCGCAGGCGGCGCGGGGGCGCAGAGCGCGGGGGCGCATGAGCGCAAAGGCGTGGGGGCGCGGGGGCGCAGAAGCGCAGGGGGCGCGTGAGCGCGGGGGCGCGGGGGCGTAGAAGCGCAGGCGGCGCGGGGGCGCAGAGCGCGGGGGGCGTATGAGCGCAAAAGTGTAGGGGGCGCGAGGGCGCAAAGGCGTGAGCTGATGTCATGCACCGTATAGGTGCGGGCTGACTACAAGTGCTTGTTTGTGTACTACTAACAACTAATTAATTTTTATTAGGGCACAAGATATAACTAATAACGTTACTGGAACAAATGAATTTAGGAAATGATGCCACAAAACGAAAATAAAAAGATGACCATCTTATGGGCTAAAATAGTTATTCTATATATATAGCGGACTGTATTAAAGGTAGGGGCTGATTGTGATTTTACTGCTGCGGCTGTTTTGCGTGCTCAGACGCATGCAGCGGGCTGTCGATGGGTCGCTGCCTCGGGGTGTCACGTAGATGTCCACTGTGGCTGGCTCTGCTGCGTCGAGTCGTCCGGTCGGTGAAGGGACGTGTGATGTTCGGTGCGCCCACACACCCTGCATCCCTTCACCGACTTACACTCGTCCGGGTATTGTGGCCCGAGGCAGCGGGCGCACGCTATCAATTTGTGCCCCCTAGCCCTGCAGTAGGGGCAGTAGGGCGTATTTGGGCTGGGCCCGGCCTGCGCGTGCATTGTGCGTATGTGTTATGTTATGTGTGTGTCGGCACGAGTCGAGGCGAAAATATTAAATGTGGCTGGTAGGGTGATATTAAGTGGACTGTTGCTAGGATGTATCCGGCTCGTAAAAGGATCATAAATGTTGGCGCGAGAGGCACCAACATGCGACGTAGGTAAAGGGAAAAGATGGAACGGGGCTTACCGGGGGTCCGAGTTGTAGGCACGGGGTCGAGCTGAAGCGCGGGGGCGCGGGGGCGCTCTTGGCGCGGGCTTGAGGGCGGCAACACACAAACACTTCACTAGGGGCACTGGTGTTCGTTAGGCGTTAGGGAGAAGCTGACAGTCCTAGCTCTGTCACTGCACACACTGCACACATATGGTCACGTCGGGGCTGAGTTCAAGGGCGCGTGACGCGTGGTGTCGCCTTGAGATCTCGAAGGGCACTGATTCGGCGCCAGTCGGTCGGCGCGGGCGACGCGGCGCGTGCCTCCCGCGGCGGTACGCTCGCCTATGATTGGCTGGCATATAGACGGCTGTCATTCGTCGCGTCTTGTTGGCGCGTACAAAAGGATTAATATTAAATGAAGCAGAAACTATTTCAGGCGCACAGCTAACTAACTCATCGAACAGACAGGTTACAGTCATATATGACAACATACTTGGCATTTCAGATTGAGCTAGACAATAACCTAATAAACGGTGTACACATCGTGTGTAGTGATAATATTACAGTGAATACAAAATAAAAGCAAATTACAAACTGAAAAAGTGAATAAATTACCACGAGCAGAATTCAGAATTAATTTGGTTTTAAAGTGTTTAATTTTATCTACTACACAATAGTGTTATATATAAACTCACGATTATGCGTTAGTAAGAGACTATATAGACAATGAGGACCACAAAATCAGTTTTCTGTCAGAGTCCACGTATTACAATTTTTTTTCAATTTCATTAATTAACATTTACACATTCTTTTTACAAGACTACCTATATATCACCATAGCACTTAGAAACCACTAAGGTATATATTTAGTGCTAATAACAAGTGCACTTTTGGCTTAGCGCGTTAGGTGATAAGCTCATCGCCGCTCTATGCTGTATATGTGCAGTCTTTAGTCTGTTAGTCGAATTTTACGATAAGTTGAAAGTATTATTTAACTAAGCCGCTACCACATAGCTCAAAAGTGTTCTAATACTCGTTAATGCTAGAAGTTCTGAATACTCATATTTGTATTTACGTAATAATCGCCCGGAATGAGTTAGCGTTCATTAATGTTTGTGTACACATGTGTGTACCTAAAAACATCAGGTGTTGCTGTCAAGACCGTATTATATTTTTAGTAAAAAAAAGTATTGCCCCTGAAATACGCATTGTCCTCCACGGAGTAAATTGAGATATGCATAAAAAATAACCCTTACATACCCATTTTGACCGAATACGTAATTCAACTGTCGACTTAGCGCGTCTGTCCGAAATGTCCTCTGGTAGTAAATTGCCGTTGACCTGCAGGGCTAACTGCGGTATTTACGACCAGTCGTTCCTCTAATTGTGTCGGAATGGACCCGGCCGGGTTATATTCCGCAAGCTTTTGTTACGGCCAGAGGACTGATGAAACAAAAATAGTCTTGAAAATTATCACACAATTTTATTCGGTAAGTGGTTTTTCGTTGCATGCGAGGCGAGGCGCTTATTACTTTTAACGATTTAGCACCAAAGGATACTAGTGTTAAAACTAAACTAGCTATTTATATACTTATATAAAAAAATCTATGCTCCAGTCCCTCACAATCTTGGGCATTTTTACTAATGTTTATTTCAAAAGAGCTTTAGCCAAACCAAATTGTGCAGGATAAATAGATACTTAATTTTTTTATTTTTTTTTATTATCATAAAATAATATCCGTTTCGAAGGACCAAGTCGTGGAGAAAGTGTTTATTCAGCACAATGGTAGTACTGCTATCAGCTTTCAAAATGTCATTCGATGTATAGATTTCAAGTTAGCACTTTTCTTGTAAGCAGGATGGCAGCAGTATTGATATTCAGCTCACACGCTTTCCTCTTTATTAATTTATCGATGCCTTTGGGAAGGAAAATTGCTTTCTCGGGCATGTTATCGGAAATGTTGGACTGTATGCGGCAAGGAAGTGGAGACCGACGATCAAAGGGCAACATGGCTGATGTATCGGATCAGTTAGGCCTGCCTTCTGTAATTAGACTCTGGCTCAGCTGAGGACATGTTTGTTAACAAAGTTAATATTGACACTTTAATCTTTATTTGATTATTTTCTTATTAATGAATATGTGTCAAGTCAAACGATGATTTTAGAAGGTTCTTGCCTATCTGTTGCCTCAACTCAATTTCGTAGCTAGTCTTAGATATTTCAATGTTCATCATTCACAATAACGTGTTTCTTTGAACCGAATATCTACATAAACGTTAAAGCAGGCACGTGATCACAAAGAGCCTATTTGACTTAAATGAAATAGTTATGTGTCAAGTCAAACGATGATTTTAGAAGGTGATTAACTCTTGCCTATCTGTTGCCTCAACTCAATTTCGTAGCTAGTCTTAGATATTTCAATGTTCATCATTCACAATAACGTGTTTCTTTGAACCGAATATCTACATAAACGTTAAAGCAGGCACGTGATCACAAAGAGCCTATTTGACTTAAATGAAATAGTTGAATTTTCACATTAAATTGACCATAATTTCATTTTCTAAATGTTGTGAAGAGATCTTTAAAGAGACCTGTTTACAGACGACTATTTGGCGACTACCCACAACCTTTACCAGATTGTTCGGTCCACCTTGTCTATTCTACTATATTGCATCTTCCGGTGAATGATCGTAACTACCACTACTACGTCTCAGACACCTTCAAGAGAAACATAAGAAAACAAAGTAACACAATAAAATTAAATTATTCATTTTTAAAAGTAACGAAAAAAGCGAATTTTCAGCCGTCTTCTCGCCGAATCCAAAGCAAAATATTAAATATGAAACAAGTTGTTCTTCATCTCCTAATCTAATTGCTTGAAGATTATATCTAAACATTTGGAAACAGAGAGGAAAGAGACGTCCCAAACGGCCTACACAATCAAAACGACGAAATAACTTTGAGAGTTCTGCCCGGAGACGGGAGGCTAAACATAATTTTCGTTTAATTATACAAAAAATAATAGCTTTTGTCTTTAAACTAATTAATCACGACTTTGGGATATACTGTGACATTTAGGTTGTTTCATATTCCAATGATATCATTAGGGGTTGTTACTATGGAATGTATGGAAATTAGGCGAACATTTTTTTGTCTTAATTCTTAATTAGTCATAACAGTAATACTTATTATTAAAAGAAAAACATCAACTAGTAATAAGTATGTAATATTATATACGTCGTTCGTTTTAATTATTATGTTTTATTAAATCACAGTTACTGATAAACCTTACAATGTAAAAACACAATTCATAGTATTTTGTATGTAGGTACATTAATGATATATCGTAATGAAAGGTCCGGCAACCTATCCGATGTGTCAACTTATGTTTAAGAAATAAATGTATTAATCCTTTATTGCAAAAAGAAACAGAATATTATAGACAAGATACACAGGTCATATACAAAGGCGAGATTATTTATAAAATGGCTAGTTCAGCCAACCCTAGCTGAGTTAAAAGCAAGTTTGTTGATAAGTAAGGTAGGTATTTATTATTCGTATTAGATGGCAAATTATATTATACGTTTTGTTAAATGATCGAACGTTAGTAAAAAAACATATTTCATAAATGAGGATTTAGGATGATTAAGAAAAAGTCAAAAGCGTTAATTAGTAATACGCTCAACATGAAGTTTTAGTTTCAATATAGTATGATGATCTAACTTAATTTGTTTGAATGAAACACTGTTTACGGTCGAACTCGTGTTTATTTAGAGTAGTTTTATTTTAGTTAAGTTGTTTTATTTATGTGTATTGCGGTTTAGAAATTGAAGAATCAAAACACTATTTATTTATTCTGCAAAAGGTTCCCCCCCCTCGTCTTGCTTCACGATCTTACAGAAAACTTTTTTCCTCACATCTAAGTAGGTACGCCCCTCATGGCGTGTCTGTCGTCTTTTGTGCCAGTTTAACTCCTGGCATTAGCTCTCTGTTTTGCATTGTTCTCGCCTCGAAAATCATGTGCATTTTAAACCATCCACACACAAAGGAAAATTCTGAAATCTTCCGCTTAATGTATTTGTGGCTTACTTTAAACGCCTCGCAACATTTGAATATCCCATTGGCTTCAGAGCTTTCCATACTGATATACTGTAAGTAGCTCATCTGAAGAAACCACAACTCAGATGCTGTGCAGTTTTGTTCACGACTGCCATTTTATAAAAGCAATCACAAAAAAGCTTGTAAAATTCACCTAGTAAAAGTGCTTTGAAGCTCATGGAAGAATCAGACTACTCAATTTGGTCTCTCTACCCAGATATTAACCGAGATTTGTATCGAAGTATGAAAAAAAATTACGCTTCAGAAGTCAATTTAGTAAATGAGAACATTATAATCCTTTCCCCAAACCCTTCAATAGGCTGTCTCATAAAAATGTATCCCTTGTTATCACTAAAACGCGATCTTCCTGTGCGCCTTACCCTCTGTCAATCAAAATTAGTTGAACTACGTAGCATTCTATCGGGCGGCGACAGAAATAAACATCTATCATTTTAACGACCCACACTTGGCTAAACACTTTTTGTACATCTAATTGGATTTGTTTTGCTTGTCAAAAACTTTATGAGATTGATATGTAGTTTTAACCCCTCAAGGATCGTAAAACCAGACACAATTAAAAGTCAATTGTTTCACGACCGCCGGCGGTCTTATGATCCTTGACCTATAACTGTAATAAATTGATAATAATATTAATGGAGGAGGAGCTCGATGGCGCAGCGGCTAGCGCGTTCGGCTTGCGATCTTGCTCGCTAAGCCACTTTCGCAATGCCGGGTCGCTTGATGGGTGACCAAATTAAAAACATCTCGAGCTCCTCCGTGCTTCGGAAGGCACGTTAAGCCGTTGGTCCCGGTTGTTGTCGTAAGATGACAGTCGTTAAAACCCACTAACCCGCATTGGGCCAGCGTGGTGGGTCATGGCCTAATATCCCCACGTGCTATTGTCCACGTGGGAGGCCTGTGCCCAGTAGTGGGACGTTATAGGCTGATGATGATGATGATGATGATGAATATTAATTTTATTATCATAAAACTCTATTGCACAGAAAAATACACACGTACATTGCATTTGTTTTATACATACAACTGTACAACAGTCACGACTTTTATTGCCTAAAGATTAGTCAGAGACTAGGCAATAAGAATCGCAAGATCAGTCATCTGTAGTATAGTCAACGTTTCACCAAACAGCAACTGCACATGTGCTCAGCGTAATAGGTGGTGATTCCATTGCCGCTCTATACTGTTGTAGGATGTACGTGCATTCTTTAGTCTGTTAGTCGCTTTTTACGACATCCAAGGGAAGAGATCGGTCAGTAGTATTTCCTAATGAGCTGCCACCACGCCGGCTCCTTCTTCTAAATTATAATAAGCGAGAGATAACGAATGCGAAACCGCGGGAGACAGCTAGTTCAAATTTAAATTCAATTAGAAATGTAATTTATGACGTGAATAAGGAAAGGTTACTATGGAGCTAACATTAAACTCAATTGTGTGCGAAAGAAAGATGGCCGCCGCGAAACTGCTGAATTTAATTTCGGCTTTGCAAACATCCAGTAATTGTTTGAAACCGAGGTAAATACTTGTTTTGTCCTCGATTCGCTTTAAAGAGGACTTTTTATAAGATTTTTATTATGATCCTGCTTGTGTAAAGACAAAATGGGCACCCCATTTTGTGTAACGACCATGGACTGTCTTCAAACGCAGTGTGGCGTGTGTTTTAATTTTTGCTTATTGAGTCTACACCAGTCAAATAAGGGTTAGCGTTTGGTCTTTATTTGTTATGAGGTGGAACAGAATGCGGAGCACAGGAGTTTCATTTGTCCTCTATACATTTTAATCCTGCATTTGTGTATTGTGTGAAAATAAGGAATTAATAAAATTATTGTAGTAGAAACTTTTGATTCTGTTCTTTATATTTCGACCACTAGATATTTTACCTGGCCCTTAACCCTTTAACGGGCGGTGGCAGATATATTGCCTCCATATTTTGAACTTTATATAATAGTGATAAGGTTGAAAACCAAAGAAAAATTTGAACATGCTGTGCCCGTTAAAGGGTTAAGAGTTGACACTATGCAATGAAATATTCTAGTTTAAGTGTCACAGAGCTCTAACTAGTTTATGAAGCACTCAAGTGGTGTCACCTGTCATTGGGATAGTCTAAGCAAAACACGATTTTATTCTGTTACTATATATCTTCACCGTGATAATATCTTCACACTTAAAACGTTTTCTAGTTATTTCAACAAAGTGAGAAAACGTGTTATTTTATTGCTAGAGTAAGCACGTACTGTAAATTCCGAGTTGAAATGAGCAGCAAAATGGAACATGTTCTCACTCCAGAGCGTTTTAAATCCTCGGTTGTACGCTTGTCATAAAGGTTTACATTATTAAACTATCCTTATCCGAAGCGGCAATATAAGTGATACCTATATCATATTGTAACTTTAAATGACGTTGTTATTTCAGAATTTTATTCATTTATGTATCTCGACTCGATAAAAAATGTTCAAAGATGGATAAAAACCTATCTATTAATAGGAAGTTGTCTGTAGAAGCCTGTGACAACGTTTGACCAATAATAGAACAGCTTTCTCTTAATTCTTAATGTTTTGTGACATTGAAATGCATAATAAATGAATCACTGAGTCAGATCCAATATAAACAAAAACAAAAGATACACAATTTTAGATCACTGGCATTCATCAAATAAAACGAGCTTACTGGTATTATCTGAATATCATCTAGATGAGACATTATTACAAAGTTATTTTAAAATAACATTTCTTGCGAATTATTTTTCATTTCGGAGTACTAGTCACGACACTTTTGTCATTGTTTTAATATGAATAATATAAATAGCCTTTTAACATAATAACACCGCATTTTATTAACACAGTGCTGTCTACCTATTTGGTTAAAGACCCTAAGCAAGAAATGAATTAAAACACCGCATGCATATATTTTGCTTGATCTTATACTTTTCAAACATGAACTCAGCCAGCGTTACAGGACAATGGTGATTGACGACAGAAATGAATGAGCGCTACATAATATACCACCGTTTTTTAACCACTCTCACTCCCTTAGCAAAAATAGACTTTAGCTACTTAAAAATGCATAACATAAATTGAATTAGTATTTTTTATTAAATAATTATTTATTTCATGAATTCTGTGTTTTCAAAGTCAATTCACTTTTTGTCGTTTCTAGTCGTAGCTAATTTCTCGTTTTTCCGGGCGTAGGGATTCATCATCAAATTTCTCAGGTATTAATAACAGCTACTACTGATATGAACGAGAATTATGGCAAGCCTGGAAAATTCCATCTCATATTTATCCAAACCTGATATTTTAGAAACCCTTTCCCACAATATTAATTGTTTAGGTAAATATTTATGTACGTGGAACCACGAACCGAGAATATTTTTGTTGTTGTTCTCTCTACGTTATTTGTATTAGAATGAAGAACAGTTCGGGATTCAAAATAGGTAGAAAGCTAAACACGAAGACTTACTTATAAACGTTACTTTTTCAAGTAAGTACTTAATACTTATTAGTCATTTAGGAAGTGTTTTGTCAAGATGACACGCGGTCGGTTCAGTTGAGAAATCTTAACTTAACTTTTTTCTAAATTGATTTCGGGTCTGGGTGTTTTCTAAGTTAATAATAAGTTTCTTTATCTGTTATCTAATTTAACCATAATAACAAGTTTTAATTGAAGTTTAACTTAAATAAATAAATAAATTAACTTGGGCTAGATAATTGATGATTAAACGAACTTACCTGTAAGTGAAGTTCTATCATAATTATACGAAGCGCCTCGTCCGAAGAGATTATATTATTGTTACTTGTAGTACCGCATATTATGTGGCCAATCGTGCACTAGTTTAGAGTATTTCTTTGTAATTTTTATAATGTGGGTAGTCCTCTTGCTACGTGGTGACCGCCATTACGCTCCTTCGTCATGTAGTTTAGAGTAAGATCCTGAAATCATTGATATACATTTCCTAAGAGATTAGTAACGGGATCGTTAGGGTGGGTGGGTTGTTACTAATCTCTTCGGACGAGGCGCTTCGTATAATTATGATAGAACTTCACTTACAGGTAAGTTCGTTTAATCATCAATTATACTTTGCGCCTCGTCCTTCGAGATTATATTATTGTTACTTGTAGACTTTGAGAGTATGTGGCGGAAATTGTATCAATGATACCACCTACGTATTAAATAATAATAAAATATATACTTATATCCTTATGCAAGTATATATATATATATATTTTTTTTTTGTAACTTAATGTATTTACTCATCTTGATCTTAATTTAACATTGTTTCATCAACTCATTTAATACGATAACTAAATAACAATCACTTAACGTTAAAAATAACGAATTTGTTATATTTGTTAAACTTAATATACTTCTCATAAATAAAGAACATGAATGTCTACTCTGTGCATTTAATCCTTCTAATAATTGGTTATTGAATGAGCTAAGGATACATCTTTAGCTTGGTGTGTCGTTGATGTTGATGTGGTGTGGTATGTGATCATTACAATATTATTTAGAATGATTATAACAAATAAAGGATTGCATCGCAGCCGACGCTTACTTGTCCTGTATGCCACATGAGTAAATTCATGTGCCTTTGCTGTGCGCCGAGGACACGGACGTGTCGATCCCGCACTCACTTGATGTAGGTAGTTGTTTTATTCAGCGGCTAAGGTTTGCGTGCCAACTGCATTGTGCGGCTTTTTATACCTACACAACAGTTGGGTGGGTGCTACCAGGGTAATGCTACGCACTCGCGCCGCGAATCACGACATGAATCAGAAACAATCACAACATAATTTATTTTTCATATGGCTAAGTCTAAGTCTCATGCTTATTGTAATGTAGACGGCTGTCAAAATAGTGTAACTTAAGTAACTAATAGCATAAAATAATAGTTTTATCTTTTTTCAAATAACCGACGGTTAAGAGAGAAAGGTAAATATTATGTGTCTACCTACTTCTTCTTTGTATTGTAATAGTTACTTCTGTATCGAAGAAACACAATATATTCAGGAAGTAATTATGTATGATTAGCGCGAATAGAATAGTTAATTTAATTTATTAACCGCCAATTTCGTTACTATTCGCCTTGACTACTTAAATAAAAAAGTTTTCGTTTTTAATTTCACGGTGGTTTATTTAGTAATTCACCGTCCAATACTGGTCAGGTCAATATATTATTAAGTAAGTATGTATGTTTTTTTTTTTTTTTTAAATTTTATCTTCTCTCATGTAGTAACTTCTCTCTAGTGAGTTCCGAACTGTTAATGTTACTGCATTCTATTAGGAAGTGTAATACAAATTACTTTGCACTGAATTTTAAGCATGGACATATTTATAAGTCCACGATTTTAAGCAACTCTGATCTTATTGCACAAAATATCCAAATGGGTCGACATGCTGCTGCACCTCTGCAGGCCCCATTAGGATTAGAAGCAACTCAAATCGGTGATAGAATGAATTCTAATTCTAATTCCGACCCGCGCCGACATTTGTATAATACTTATTTGAAAAAAGAGCATCACGAAAACAAGCATCCTAGAGCTGGTAGGATTTCAATTAAAAACTAAGGTAAACAACCAAATCGTCATTTCATTGGTACTTACTGCAAAAAATGTAAGTTCTTATATGTTTTCCTATCCAACACTTTAACACGTAACGTAACGTATTCGTACGGATAATAAAAAGTTAACTAATATTTAAATTAAACTGAAGAATTTGTGATCCATACAAATAAATATCAATCGCCACGAATGTATGTTCGAGCATCACTTTAGAACGCACCTGTGTCTGTGTCATGGTGGCTAATACCTACTTACTTCTTTTTTTTTTTGTGTGTGTTTGTTATTGTCAAAGTATTTGAGACATATTTTGAAAATTTGCCATCGGTCACGCGGGCCAAATCGCGGGTGAGCCGCTAGTTCATTAAACATAAAATTGTTTTTTACAATGTAAGAAACTAAAGGTGCCTATTATTTTATGTATTTTTTTTTTTCTTAGTTAGCTTTCTTTCTAGCGTTGCGTACAAGGACCTGCGTGACCAATCTTTTACTTATTCTTTTAATATATCTATATTACGAGTTTATAGATTAGTTTTCAATTTATCCTATGAAGTGAAGTATTTGTTCTATTAGGAACTATGTACCTACATATTTTATATGTTCATTGCAAGTTTAGAAAAAAAATGGAATGTAAAGTGTTGATTGTTTTAACCTGCTTTAGAAGTTTTTATTAAGTGCATGCATATAATTTTCACTTAACTGTTGTTAAACTTAACAAAAATAAATAGCAATATTGTCTGCAATCTATTATGTAGGCCACGGTAAGTGCCAGTAGTTTAATGAGAAATTTCATAGTTCCTTTGTCAAACGATAACTCAGGTAGAGTTACCACTGACATAAGTGGTGGTGGTAATTTGTGTTCCATGTGTATCTATACTTTAATAATGTAGCTGTCGAAGATAAAACACGCTTGCAAAGAATCTCTGTATTCTATCGTCCTTGGATGTAGGTCCTAATAGAAGTGCAAGGAGTACTAAATATTGATATGTTGGGCGCCCTGTTAAAAAATCCAGTTAAAATTTTTGTTTGACAGTAGGAACGGGCACCAATGAACATAGTGGTGAACTTTTTTTTTTTTTTTTTTTAAATTGTTTGGTTTCTGCCAAACCTACACCTACAATAGACGCGTTCATATGTTGAAACTGGAAACGTAAAAAAAATTGAGGCTGTTGTCGTCTTGAAGAATAGGTAGGTCAAGCCTAAGTGAGACGTAGGGAAATGTAAGATACCTTCAAATTGACCTTACTTTAATTTATTAAAATTAAAATGATTTTTCTGCGAGAACTTTCAAAATTCCCGAGAAAGGAAGAGAAGCATAAAGGCGTATTAGCCTTGAATACTGGAAGTATGAAGGCGTCGACAGCAGCTGCATCATAATCTCTATGGCACGAGATGTTGGCAGGCTTCACACTATTTATTGATGCGGATTGCAAAAAGATCCAGCTCAGGGGACCTAAATAACAATGAGTTAGGTTTTAGTACGTAACGCCACCTATTTAGTTGATAATAATGATAATAATATTGTAAGGTGAATGTTATTTCAAGAAAAATAAGGGCTACATTTATAACTTAGTAATTATAATAGTAAAAAATGATGATATCTTTCTAAGCTAAGCTTAAGTTTAAAAAGCGGTGTCGCAGATAACAACGTCCGTCCCCAAAAAAGGAGAAAGGGTAGACAATAGAATAAGACATTTACAAGCAATAACAATAACCAATTTAAACACTAATGAGTAAATTGTATTTAGTTGAAGTAGGAAACTGCAGTTGATCCTATCTACACGCAACAAAATCTGGCAGTCTGACAGGTCTATTGCGAAACATTTTGCGAAAATAAAAGAATAATAAGTAATAAAATATTATTATTTAAAATAGCTGATGTGCTTTTATTCGCTTTCCGTTTGACGAACTTCCACTAGCCTCCCTTTCTAGATAAGCTGCCCCCAATCGTTGAGAGACATTTTCGAAAGGCGTCATTTCATATGTGACTCACTGAATTCCACCATTGCAAAGCCATCCGCAGTGATCTGGGGATATTTTTGGTGTGGAGAAGCCAGTATTCTATTGCAAGGCAAGCTAACACCGGTAATCCCCTTAATAAATTTCATAGTAGTGCGGGATGTTGTCGTCTAAATGATTAAATTTTTTAAACATAATGTTTTTAGAGTAACCACTATAATCAGTCTTGTCACGAAGTTTGATAAACATTCTTACACATGTACACACTCATCAGCTTAGTTGAGTGATGCACAGACTACCTAGGGATGAGTGATGAATATCTTGTGATTGAAAGGACCTTGGTGACCTTTTTTTTTTTTTTTTTGTTTAGGTTTAGGTAATGGTTTTCTCTTGTGTGAGTAATGACCATGCCCAGACATTTACATAGCCTGCAAGGTACACAGAGGCTTGTATCTTCATTGATTGTTAAACCAAACTAAAAAGTTTTTTTTTTAATATTAAATAAAATCAGTATCTTTGGGGACCAGTATTTCATGTAAACTAGCTCTGTGATACATGGTTAAAATACGTATTAAGACCTATTGCATTATAGGACTTAAAAAAGTTTTTTGGTTAAGTGGATTTTATAACCATCAATCAAAGAGAGGACTGTGCAGTCCTTTGTTGTAAGTGGTATACTTAGCTGTAGGTCCAGGCGGCTGCAGCGCGCGGCGGGCGGCTGACGCAGCCACGGCCTCGCTGAGTGCACTGGCGGCGGCAGGGCTGCACGTGCTCTCGGCGCAATATTAAGATTACGCACTTAATTATCATCGCAACGAATTGAATTAATAAGAATACGCAGTTTTTTTTTTTTTAATACTAATTTTATCTTAGTTGATTAAAATTTATTGGAACTACTAGTTTTGCGCATTTTGGATAACCAACGTAATGTTGTTCAGGTTAGAAGGCTAACCGTCACGTTTCAATTGCTGTGAAAAAACCCCAATGGTAGATTCGAAAGCATTTTGTTGGTATCTACGACAATAATTTAAAATGATCACTATCACTTTTAAACTTTTGTTGCGGCACTTGTGTCTGGATAACAAACGTTACTTTGTATAAGTTAGAAGGCTAACCGTCACGTTTCAATTGCTGTGAAAAAACCCCCAAGGCAGATTCGATAGCGTTTTGTTGGTATTCACGACAAAATAATTTAAAATTTTTAGTTTCACTTTAAAACATTTCTTTTCGGCAACTATGTGTCTTGAATAGTATGAATGACCAACGTTATTTTGTTCAGGTTGGAAGGCTAACCGTCACATTTCAATTGCTGTGAAAAAGCCCCAATGGCAGATTCGATAGCGTTTTGTTGGTATTCACGACAAAATAATTAAATTATCACTTTTATTTTAAAACTTAAGCGTTTTGACATTTTTGTGTCTTGACTGGCCGAGCACTAAAATGCGAATGACGAAGGAGCGTAATGGCGGTCACCACGTAGCAAGAGGACTACCCACATTATAAAAATTACAAAGAAATACTCTAAACTAGTGCACGATTGGCCACATAATATGCGGTACTACAAGTAACAATAATATAATCTCGAAGGACGAGGCGCAAAGTATAATTGCTGTGAGAATGGGAAAGTTATAATAAGTTCGATTTCCATCCAATGATCTCGCTTTTTTCAAGTGTAATAATTATAACTTTCGTTGTTTTTAGTAATGCGAAAATTTTAACTATGCGTAAGCAAAGTGACTGTTTGTTGAAGCCTAAAAGCCGTCAATGAAACCTGTTTGAAAGATTAATCGAGCTGGCTGGCTCATTCGTTGAACTTACTACGCGGAAAATAGCAAATTTCCTTACCCTAATTAATTCTAAACTTGGCAGTCATTTTACTGGTAGGGCTTATGTCTACTTGCTATCAGCCATTTAAAGTTAAATAAATTATAGCTCAGGTGAAAACGTTGTTGAAACGACCATATGCATAGTTCTTTATCAGCTAAGATGTAGATTGCTCAGATAGAACATTCCTGAACGTAAACAGAGCATTCCAGTACCTCTCCTTGTTCTCTAGTTAAAAAGTAACACTATCATTGACTTTCAAATCTTATTTAGGTCTACCTTTATCCTGTAAAGCGCCCTCGGTGACAAAATTTCTCAAAAGCAATAAACGAGAAGTACCCTTGGTGACAAAAGTCACCAGTCAAAAAAAAAAAAAGTTACGATAATTCTTTGTTGAAAAATATTTAAAGTGTTGTGTGTAGCCGGCTTTATGTGTAGGCCGTACGGAACAAATTCCTTGTTACTAGTTTTAATGTTGTATCTAATTGATAGCTTCAAAGTGAATAACAGTACCTAGCAATGTAGTTTTCTAAGCATTCTGTACGTATTTAGAGTTTTGTTATAGCTTTAGTAACTGTTTAGTTCAAAACATTTTTGTTAGCTCAGTCAGGGTTCGTAGTCTTCTGTACACTCTTCTAGCAGCAATGGAAACAGCTGGACGTTATCCGCCACGTTATGATCTGAAGCTACTCTTTCATTTATAGTTTCTATTTTAGCAACGCGTCTGCGATTCCTTTGGTTTTGCGGGTGTCCATGGGCGGCGGTGATTACATTTCATCAGGTGACCCGCGCTTGCTCGTTTGCCTCCTTCTGCTATAAAAAAAAAGCTTATTGTAAATATATTTGTTTTTTATTATATACTAGTGGCCCGTCCGCGACTTTGTTCCTGTGAACCCCCGTCCCGTAACTAAATTGAAAATTTACTCTATTGTTGATTTAACACTTTGTAATTTCAAATTTTGCGAATTAAACTTAATTCGTATCACCAAAGTGCATTTTAGCTTAATAAATCTCTTTAATAGCTTTATTATGCCAACTAATATCTTTGTTGAGTGAGTGGACGGCTGTCTTTACATAATCGTGCTTAAGATACCTCTACTACACGCCGGGAGATTAATTGGATACAGTATTCAATCCGTAATTAGCTAAGTGAAGATGTTGCATATCAAGTTTATACGCGGAATATCTGTACTTTTATATTATTCATGATCAGCCTATAAACGTCCCACTGCTGGGCACAGGCCTCCCACGTGAACAATAGCACGGGGATATTGGGCAATACCCCCCCGGGACCAACGACCTTACGTGCCTTCCGAAGCACGGTAGAGCTCAAGATGTTATTAATCGGTCACCCATCCAGCGACCCGGCATTGTGAAAGTTGCTTAGCGGGCAAGATCGCAAGTAGAACGCGCTCGCCGCTGCGCCATTGAGCTCCTAATTATATTATTAATTTCGATAAGTAATTATTTCTGTCATAGGTACATACACTCACGCACGACCCTGAGGGTAAGTCAGAGACTAAGCAACGAGGACCGCTAAGTCAGTCCTCTGCCATAGTCCACCTTTCCGTGAGCTCATCGCCGCTCTATGCTGTTGGATGTATGTGCAGTGTTTAGTCCGTTAGTCGCCTTTTACGAAACCCACGGAAAGAGATGGGCTGGTGGGTCTTCTTTTAATGTGCCGCCACCCCATACAGCTGAATTATTTGTTAACCTTACCTAATCTTTTTTTTTTTTTCCCAGGGGAACTTTTTACGAGTACCGGTGCCTTGAAGAGGCACCCGGTTATGTGGGACTCGCCCGTCCGCCTTTCCGCCCCCACTGACAAGGAGAGAGGCTCCAGGTCAGCTGCCAGGGTTAAGTCCCGGCTGGGAGGGCGAGACGGAGGGGAATACCCACTAAACCCCTGGGGGCCCAACAATCCGAAGCTGACAGCTGAGGTGGATGTCGCGGTACATGCCACTAGGGATTAACCCGCGACGGTCACCCCGTCGCCCGTGTGCCAACCTATGACCGTAAGCGGTCACGCGCCGACACACGGGCGACCTCGCGCACGGCACAACACAAAACAGCGTGCCCACCCTCTAATGGGCACGCGATCCTACAAAGCACATAGACAACACAACACATGACAAACACATGACGAGAAACATCGAACAAAGACACGTCGGTCTTCCGACCCTTGGGCTTTTGAGGAGGTACACACAACAAACAGCGCGGCCTTCCTCCAGCCCGCCTTATCCTCCTTAGCAGCCCGGACCCCGACTCAGACCTAGAAACCGCCCACGAATCTGGCTCCGACTCGGACCCCTAGCCCTACCAACAGCTCCTACTGACCCTCGACCCCAGGCCCAGGACCCAAGATTCCGGAAACGAGGGCTGACCCCCGGTCGCAACCGAGAAGTCGTGCCCCAACGATTCCCAGTGTGGCGGGAGCCTCTCCAAGCGGCCCCCCCGTGGCTTTCACGAACCTACCAGAGGTGGCAAGGATCTGTACCCGGAACGCTACTCGACTCGTCCACGGTCACTCGCGAACACACTCCGGGGTCTCGAGTCCGACGCTCGACCCCCAGTGCCCGAGGCCTTAACCTACACAAACAGGCAACACCACAAAATACACAAAACAAACAGCGCGGCCTTCCACCAGCCCGCCTTATCCTCCTCAGCAGCCCGGACCCTGACTCAGACCCAGAAACCGCCCACGAATCTGGCTCCGACTCGGACTCCTAGCCCCACCAACAACCCCTACTAGCTCTCGACCCCAGGCCCGGGACCCAAGATTCCGGAAACGAGGGCTGACCCCCGGTCGCAACCGAGAAGTCGTGCCCCGACGATTCCCAGTGTGGCGGGAGCCTCTCCAAGCGGCCCCCCGTGGCTTTCACGAACCTACCAGAGGTGGCAAGGCTCTGTACCCGGAACGCTACTCGACTCGTCCACCGTCGCTCGCGAACACACTCCGGGGTCTCGAGTCCGACGCTCGACTCCCAGTGCCCGAGGCCTACTACCTACAACAAACGCCCCCAAGAACGTAGTGGAGGAGAGGGAGTCGGGAGGGGGGGATTCCTTCCCACTCGCTCTGTCCCAGCGTACGCCAATACTCCTCTCAAAGCCGCTCAGAAGGAGCGGCGAGCGTGCGGCCCAGAGTGGACACGCACGTGGAAGTTCGGCGCCCAGAAGGGGCGCCAGGGATTGGCATAAAGCCCCTTGTCCCACGCTGAACGTGGGCCGAGAGGCCTTACCCCAGGGTGCACCACGAGGAGGTTCCCAAATTTGCAACCCGACCTTTTTTTTCTTTTTTTTAACCTGGGGGAAATGCGTTACGCATACCCGGGGCCCTCACGTGGGGGCCCGCCCGGGTTATGTGGGACTCTCCCCCCAACTCCCGCTTCCCCGTACAGGCCCTGCGGCCTCGGCGGGGATTCGGGAGGAGGGGGGCATACCCACTAAAACCTACCAGTCATGCCCTCGTGCCCGACAACAAACGGGTGCCGGGGCGGGGCCGCCGTTAGCAATCACCGCCCCAACCCCCATGGTCGGTGGGACCTGTCATCCCTCGGTCAAGGTGACATAAACCTAACCTAACCTAACCCTTAAGAGTAGCAAGCACTCGACCCGTAATCCGGAGGTCCTAGGTTCTATTTTGCTTCTGCGGTCCTCATTAGCTTAACCGTGTCGCGTAGCGTTAAAAGAATACTACCACCTCCTCTCTTCCCTTGGGTGTCGTAAAAGCGACTAACGGACTAAAGACTGCATATACACCCAACGGTATAGAGCGGCGATGGGCTCATCACCGGTCACGCTTACCAAATGTGCAGTCACTATTTGGTAAAGAGTGGACTATGGTAGAAGACTGCTTTTGCGGTCCCCATTGCCTAGTCTCAGACTAACCATTAATTGTGAAAAGAGTCGTGAATTATGTATAATATATACATGTTGTTCTTGTGTTCTTTCTATTTCCCTCGTGTCGTAGAAGCGACGCCATCACGGAATATGAAGTAACAAAACACCATCAGACATATTCAATAACGCCCGTATTGGTCCCGACACGAAAAGACGATAATCCCCTTCACTCATAGTAACCGCATGATATGAGAATTTGTTCTTTATAGATTTTTGAATAGAGTTGATTTTCGTGTTCATACCCTGTGGAAAAAACTACAGGCTTATCTGCGCTTAAGTGCATGCTGTGTGCAAAATATTCGTTCGGTGCGAACGTTGGAAATTCATACAACATCATTTTTAAATACCGTCTTTGGGTATAAAATATTATTGTATAATGTAGGTACAAATTCTTCGCAAATTTTTGAGTACAATTCAATGTAATCCGATTTTTTTGTCACATGATGTTCAATAAGTCAATGAACACTATCTATTTTTACTTATAAGCATAATAAAGAGTTGTGCGAAATAACTTATTTTTCAACACAACTTATGTATACCTCGATACACCTACAGTTATTTCAATCGCATCTGAATACTTACAATCCAGAATAACACTTTGGAAAATTATAGTCCTGGCATTCCTGTTCTTTGAGATGTCCACATGTCTGACTCAATATTTTTTATGTTACTTTGAGTGCCTAAGCACATGGCCTTCATCTCACCTGATAATAATAAAATAAGTAGGTAATTAGTAATTACAATATTTTATTGCCCTAAAGTAGGTACAGTACAGGTTTTTAGCAGTATAATTTGTAGGTATTTATTTATTTACATACAGAAATATGTAAGTAAATGGAATAGGAAACAATATTAAATTATAACTAAAACTAAATAACTTAAATATTATATAAAAAACTAATTAACTACAAAGTTACTAAAAGTAATACAAAAAAAAAGGGATATTTACAAGTAAAAAATATGCCCCAAATCGCTCCCCAGCGGCATTGTGCCCAGAAGGCTAGTCGCATTCCCTCGCTGGATGGTCAGGCTTATTCGCTGACCCAAGAATGCCCCAGCCCGCTGGTCACCCGAGGACTCAACCAAACGCTTGGCGAGATCCCGGAATAAACGGTGAGCGCTTGGCCCCCACGGTCCAAAGGGGCTCAACTCCGAACGGCTCAAATATGCAGGTGTTGCTAAGATCGACATATTTGCGCCGCTTGAGCGACTCTGCTGCTGCAGCAGCAGTTCCAGCCTCTATTGAGGTTTGGGGAAGGTGGGATGGGGCCAGGGTGTCGACGCAAGTTGCGTCCCACACCAAGGGCCGGCCCATCTTCCACGGAACCAGGGTCATGCCATCGGGTCTCTTGCCATCGCTTCGTAACAAGCCATTCGGTTCTAGAACGGCTGGTATAGAAGCGCTAGCAAGGGCCCGGCGGATGATGTCATTAAGGCCGGCGTGGCGGGGAATTCTCCCCGCACTTCTGCTGCAGGAAAGACCGTGATGGCCAAGCTCATTTTGTTTTTTTTTTTTAGCAGAAGGAGGCAAACGAGCAAGCGGGTCACCTGATGGAAAGTAATCACCGCCGCCCATGGACACCCGCAAAACCAAAGGAATCGCAGGCGCGTTGCCGGCCTTTAAGGAAGGAATAGGCTCGTTTCTTGAAGATCCCTAAGTCATTACGGTCCGGAAATACCGCCGCCGAGAGCTGGTTCCACAACACTGTAGTTCGAGGCAAGAAATTTCTTGAAAAACGCACAGTAGTAGACCGCCATCCATCAAGGTGATGTGGATGGAATGACAGTCGATTGCGTGTAGTGCGGTGAAGGAAATTCCTCAGAACACTCCCCATGATATATACGTCTCTCCGAAGAGCCAGTGGATCGAGCCGTCCTGAAATAACCACGTCGTCGACAATTCGAGCAGCTCTGCGTTGAATGCGGTCAAATGGAAGGAGTTGGTATTGGGGTGCTCCAGCCCAGAGATGGGAGCAGTATTCCATATGCGGCCTGACCTGTGCTTTATACAGTTGTAAACGGTGGGCCGGCGCGAAATACTGACCCGCTCTATTAAGCACACCCAGCTTTTTCGAAGCTAATTTAGCTTTACCTTCCAAATGACCACGAAACTGAACGTCACTCGAAATATCGACGCCAAGGATTCCAATAGTCGGATTGGTATCAATGAGCTCCCCTCAAAGTTTAGAGGTACGACGAAGGGAAGTTTTTCGCGGTAAATGCGCAAACTTGTGTTTTGGAGGGGTTAAAGCGGACTAGGTTATGTCGGCCCCAATCCGAGACATGACTTAACATGTTCTCGGTGTCAGTCACAAGTTTATTCCGGCTCTCGATGACGCTTTCCAGAGAAATATTAGCTCGCCCGGTGTAGAGCGTATCCCCAGTACTGTCGTCTGCATAGCAATGAATGCTGTTGTTATGCAGCATGTCATTGATATGCAGAAGAAATAGAGTAGGGGACAACACACACCCCTGCGGGACTCCAGCATTCACGGGCTTCATGTCGGAGCACGAATCGTCGACTGCGACTCTGATGCTACGCCCAGTGAGAAAGCTGGCAATCCATGAACACAATTTCTCAGGAAGCCCGTATGATGGAAGTTTAGAGAGAAGAGCCCTGTGCCATACCCTGTCGAAGGCTTTTGCTACGTCCAAGCTAACTACCAGTGCCTCCCCTCTACTCTCGACTGCCTCCGCCCATCGGTGAGTAAGATACACTAAAAGATCACTAGCCGAACGACCGCGACGAAAACCATACTGGCGATCACTCAGTAGCTGGTTCTTTTCTAGGTACCTTAAGAGCTGGCGGTTTGTAATGGACTCCATTACTTTGGAGAGTAAAGAGGTAATAGCTATTGGCCTGTAGTTGGCGGATCCTGCAGTATCACATCAACAACAGAGTCAGCGGCGACATCAGGATCATCCAGCGAGAAGCAAACTCGCCACCACGGGTAGGACGCAAAGAAACTTCGCATCCCATCTCAGTCCGCCGACCTATAATGCCAGAATCGACGGCTAGCCGCTGGTTGCGGTTTTGAAGTTTCTGTGAGAGGCACAGTGCTGCGAATCAGACAGTGGTCTGATGAGCCTAGTGGTGCATCAACAGAAACTTGATAGCCGTCTGGGTGCGAGGTCAGCAGAAGGTCCAATAAAGAAGGTCCATGGCCTTCCACATCTGGAACCCGTGTTGGCTCTGTTACCAATTGGGACAGACTGTAGGCTAAAGCGAAGTCATGAACGGCTCTACCCGCGTGGTCAGTTGTGCGTGAACCAAGCCATTCGACGTGATGGGCATTGAAGTCTCCCAATACCACAATCTCAGCCGAGGGGATCCGTTGGAGAAGGGAGTCCGTCGCCGCTTGGACGGTCTCGATAAGTTGGTCAGTTCCGATATTACCGCTGTGTGACCTATACAGGCACGCGTAGATGCGAGGATGGCGTCCGCAGTCGACGTGTAGCCATAAGATGGAAAGGTCCCTATCTTCAAGATTGCCAAGGCGACGGACGCACATATCCTCCCTGACATAGGCCCAAACACCAGCTCGTGGCACAAATGCATGTTCCAGGTTGTATCCCGGGTAGCGCAAGTAGGAGATGTCAGGAGGGGGGGATATCTGCGTCTCGGTGAGGAAGAGCAAGGCCGGTTTCACCGTCTCGAGGTGGTAATGGACGGCGCTCAAGTTAGAGTGGATTCCCCTGATGTTGCAGAAGTCCACACGAAGCGTAGGAGGGGGTGCCAATTGTCTTGCCTTTCTCCTGCCTGCAGCATGCCTTGGCACGAGCGAACTTTTGCCCTCCCCAGAATACGTAGGGCAGCCTGAGCGAGAACGCTCAGGGGGGGATTCTCCGACACTGGGTGTGTCGGTACCCCCCTGGGGTAAATTTAAATTAGAGTTCGCTGCCATATCAATTGTGAGGGGGGGGGGAGGGGTCTCCAGAACCCTCACTCGCCGGACGAAACACAACAGCACAGAGTGCCATTTTTTCACGCCGAAAATTCGTGAGGGGGTGGTATTACGCTGGGCGAGCCGACCCAATGCGTGCTGCAACGCAGCGTAGCTCTACAGTTAGTGTCACTCATTTAGCACCACCCAGGGGTCACGTGTAGGGTCTCAAGGGTAAACCTACGGACGCGAGTAACTTAACCCCCAAAGTCATTCACCATGTCACCGCATGGGCAGCGATGTGGGACATTACACGGTGCCCCCAAACGAAGTGAGGAAGCTAGGCGAAACATATTGTTGTCCAGAAGTGTGCAAAGATGAGGAGAAGGAAGGGTGTGGAGCCATAATCCAGATTCCCATTGGGCCACAGCAAGGAGACGGGCCTGATCTGCAGGACTAGCTAGCGTATTAAGAAGGTTATTCCGCGCTAGTCTGCAAAGCGGCTCATCCCACTGCCTTTGCGATGACGGGCTACTGGGCACGTCATCGCCACACTGGCTCTTCCACACATCTAAGGCTTCAGCCACGTGGGCTGTTGGATGGTGTCGCGGGGATTTCGATAGAATGCTTGTGATCAGCCCCTCCGTCTTGTGTACTGAAGCCAAAAAAGCTGGAAGAGCTACACCCGAAATTTTACGTATTCCCAGGCCTCCAAAACAGATAGGTAGGGAAGCCTGGGTCCATGCTTGACTGTCCAAAGGGATGTTTAATACCAGAGATAATATGTTTTGAATCGAATCATCTAATTATGATGTCAAGCTTGGGTGATTCCAAAAGGGCGAGGATCGAACGCTATATATGAAATTGGGTGCAAATAAGCAAAATTTTATTATGGTGAAAGCCATGTGAGCGTTAATTTTGATTATGCGGTCCGAAACAAAATTTAAACTGGCTAATTTATCATCAACGAAAGGGGCGAACGATTCTTCTAGGATGGGGGACCCTAGGAGGCGTAAAGATTATTTTTTAATGATTTTGATACTTGGAGCTATGGAGTTAAACTGTTGCTTAATATTGTCACTGTCATTACATGTCTCTGGTATAAAGAGCTCGTATTTAGAAAAATTTAGTTAAAAGCCAATTTACAGTTTACTAGGCCTTGGGACCTGAATTCTCAATAAGTACTTACTGAGAGAAACAGCATACATGATAAATCGGAGACTAACTAAAACTAATGAAAGAAAAAAAAACAAGTTTTGAATTTTAAAATGTGAGATTATGGTTAATAAATAAATGAAACATGCAAAATTTAAGCTAAACTACGAAACAAATAGCCGTTAGTGGAAGCGCACTTTACCCGGAGGATTGCTCAACTACAGACTGTGGAGCTAACTTTCTGATCTCCAACGGTGGAATAGTAGATTGTTATACAAGGGGCTAAAATTACCCATTATAAACGAGGTAGTTTTACTCCCGAGCTTTAGCGAGGGAGTAAATAGAAACCGAGTCATAATGGGTTTTTAGCGCCGTGTGTTACACTCTGCTTTTCACTACGAATGCGAGAAAACAAAACAATCCAATATAATACGAATTGGTTTATTTTATATAAAATTAACCCGTTAGTTGCTTTTACGACACACAAGGGAAGATAGGGGTTGGTAGTATTATTTTGATGAGCCCATCGCCGCTCTATGCTGTTGGATATGTGCAGTCTTTCCATCTCTTCCCTTGGGTGTCGTAAAAGGCGACTAACGGACTAAAGACTGCACATACATCCTACAGTATAGAGCGGCGAAGGGCTCATCAAAATAATGGTACCAACCCCTTTCTTTCCTTGGGTGTCGTAAAAGGCGACTAACGGAGTAAAGACTGCACATACATCCAACAGCTTAGAGCGGCGATGGGCTCATCAAAATAATACTACCTACCATGGTGAAAGCCATGTGAGCGTTAATTTTGATTATGCGGTCCGAAACAAAATTTAAACTGGCTAATTTATCATCAACGAAAGGGGCGAACGATTCTTCTAGGATGGGGGACCCTAGGAGGCGTAAAGATTCTTTTTTAATGATTTTGATACTTGGAGCTATGGAGTTAAACTGTTGCTTAATATTGTCACTGTCATTACATGTCTCTGGTATAAAGAGCTCGTATTTAGAAAAATTTAGTTAAAAACCGGCTTTTTGAAAATTTTGAGTTATAGATATTAGGTCAGCCAATACGGTGTTAGCGTCGCCTCCGAGGGTTCCATCATCTAAGTACCACACATTAAATTTAGAATCTAGTTGTTTTATATACGGATGAATTTAAAGTTGCTGGGCCTAGAGGATCACCTTGCTGACACCCAACTGCGGACGTGATCAAGTTATCTTTGTATAGCAGATTGCTAGGTGTTCCGTAACATTGCCAAAGAAACTTAAAGGCGTCCGGGATTTGTTCCTTAACCTGTGTCAGCAAGGTACCTCTATCCACAGAGTTGAATGCATTTTTGACATCCACCTTCAGCAGAATGTCGTCAGGGTTGTTTTGTATAAAGCTCCTTACCGAGTGAATGGCGGCTTCGCATCCACCGCTCAGGCCGAAGCCTAATTGGACTGGCTGAAAGTATTCCGCTAGCTTATCGGACATATTTCTGCAGCATACCTTGGCAGCCAGTCGTCGAAGGGTGGTGCCTACGGCTATTGGGCGAATGCCGCCATCTTTTTTTTAAGGGCACATAGATTGGCACCGTATAATATGTCAATAATTTCTTGGTTGACTTTTCCTGAAAGCATTAAATTAATAAGGGCCGTCAATTCCTTCAAAAGAGGGCCGCCGGCATCACTACATCTACCGCCAACAAGGTCTTTTAAATGTTGTGCAGTGAGTCCATCTAGGCCACCGGCGGTGCCACTTCGGAAGGAATTGACGGCTTTAAGTATGCATTCTGGTGTAGTCTGTAAGCAGGGGTCTGAAAAATCGGGAGGGTCGGGAAATGGAATATTGGGGGCTGGAGGTGGATGTTTGCTATGCAGGGCCGAAAGGGTATCTGGAGAGTCAGGGGCGATCGAATCGTCGGAGAAAAGCAGACGTGCTGCGCCTTGTATATCTCCGTCACTGATTTTATTTTCTACTAAAAGATGGATATTTTTATCTTTTTTGCCAAGTCTTGATGAATGGGACTGAAGGTCGAAAATTGGGGAAAGGACAGGACGGAGAGCAGTTTTCTTTAATTTTTTGTGTCAAAAATGTATGATTTTGATCTTGTTTAACACTAAGAATTTTGTATGGGAAGGCGAATAGATGCTCCCAAGCCCGGACGGAGTTTTCTTGGACAACTTTAGAAATGATATGAGAGAGAGTCTGGGCTACAGTTACGCGGGCTCCTCGTGGTATACGTTTTATTATTGGCAATGATTGTTTAAATTTGGCGAGTGTTTTCCAAAAGGGAGAGGAAATAGAGGATGGAGAAGGTGGCGAAGGAGAAGTGTTTGCGGAGGGTTGATTATCCACGTTTCTCTGAACTCTACTTACGTGGATTTTCAACCCTCTTTGGCCTTTGAAAAAACGGGGCTGGGAACATCTTGGGCACTGCACTACGTTTTCCGACGATTCGTGGACGCTTGGAGGCACCGTGTTTCCACTTACAAGTAAAAATAAATAGCTAAAAAAATACATCCAAAAAGCATAACTTTGTACATTAAAATAAATAATTGTTGTAAGGTTGCTTGTTGACCGGTGACTTTTTGTTGACGTCAGTCGTGTGACGGCTGCCGCAGAGTTTTTATTGGCTGAATTAAACAAATATTGACAGGCGATGGTTTGTCGTTGGCGCATATTGCGCAACTCTTTCGGTGGTTGCCTTGGTGACCGATGGCAAGGTGTCAACAGTATGGTAAAATAACTGGCAGGATTCCTCGTCAAAACTTGTGTTCTGCAAGGCACAGGCGTAGGCTTTCAATGCTGCGAGTCGGCTCTCCAACAAGGAATCGCACATGGGCTTATTTAGTGTGCTATTCCGACGGAAACCAAATTAATTAATTAAATAAAAGCACCTCTTGTAACTTGACGTTATCTTTGACGTCTTGACAATGAATTTTACAGGTTATAAAATACATAATTTAAAATGTGTATAGGCAGAAATAGTCAGTGTAATTATCAGAGGTCCCCAAGCTAGGCAGTGCCTGGATTTTGGGAAGCCAATTTACAGTTTACTAGGCCTTGGGACCTGAATTCTCAATAAGTACTTACTGAGAGAAACAGCATACATGATAAATCGGAGACTAACTAAAACTAATGAAAGAAAAAAAAACAAGTTTTGAATTTTAAAATGTGAGATTATGGTTATTAATAAATGAAACATGCAAAATTTAAGCTAAACTACGAAACAAATAGCCGTTAGTGGAAGCGCACTTTACCCGGAGGATTGCTCAACTACAGACTGTGGAGCTAACTTTCTGATCTCCAACGGTGGAATAGTAGATTGTTATACAAGGGGCTAAAATTACCCATTATAAACGAGGTAGTTTTACTCCCGAGCTTTAGCGAGGGAGTAAATAGAAACCGAGTCATAATGGGTTTTTAGCGCCGTGTGTTACACTCTGCTTTTCACTACGAATGCGAGAAAACAAAACAATCCAATATAATACGAATTGGTTTATTTTATATAAAATTAACCCGTTAGTTGCTTTTACGACACACAAGGGAAGATAGGGGTTGGTAGTATTATTTTGATGAGCCCATCGCCGCTCTATGCTGTTGGATATGTGCAGTCTTTCCATCTCTTCCCTTGGGTGTCGTAAAAGGCGACTAACGGACTAAAGACTGCACATACATCCTACAGTATAGAGCGGCGAAGGGCTCATCAAAATAATGGTACCAACCCCTTTCTTTCCTTGGGTGTCGTAAAAGGCGACTAACGGAGTAAAGACTGCACATACATCCAACAGCTTAGAGCGGCGATGGGCTCATCAAAATAATACTACCAAACCGTCTCTTTCTTTCGGTGTCGTAAAAGGCGACTAACGGACTAAAGACTGCACATACATCCAACAGCTTAGAACGGCGATGGGCTCATCAAAATAATACTACCAACCCCTCACTTTTCTTCGGTGTCGTAAAAGCGACTAACGGGCTAAAGACTCACCACCTAAGCACATGTGCACTGTGACTGTGCAGTTGTTTCTTGCTGAAGCGTAGACTGTGTGCGCGTGGTCTGTGTTGTCCATGATTCAAATAATTACTAATTTTACTATAAACTTTAATAATAACTATCTCAAAAAAGTTGTTGATTTTAAGTAAACTGTAATAGGTCGAGTCTTTATTCATGATTATTCTACATATGAATAAAGACTTTTTCGTTTTTGTAGGCTCATTGTCATTTGACAGACAAAAATTTTAAAAAAATTACTTTTTCCCCTAGGGCAAGAAAAGCTATTTTAGCCACGCTCTGGAACGCTACAATGACGGTCTTTTTGAGCTCGAGGAGTGAAATAGTAGATTGTTATACAAGGGGCTAAAATGACCCATTATATACGAGGTAGTTTTACTCCCGAGCTTTAGCGAGGGAGTAAATAGAAAAAGAGTTTTAATGGGTTTTTAGCGCCGAATGCGAGAAAATAAATCTATCCAATACAGTATTATTTGGTTTATTTTATTGAAAATTAACCCGTTAGTTGCTTTAACGACACCCACAGAAAGAGAAGGGTTGGTAGTATTATTTTGATAAGCCCATCGCCGGTCTACGCTGTTGGATAGTAGGTATGTGCAGTCTTTCCATCTCTTTCCTTGGGTGTCCTAAAAGGCGACTAACGGACTAAAGACTGCACATACATCCTACAGCATAGAGCCGTGATGGGCTCATCAAAAAATACTACCATCCCCTTTCTTCCCTTGGGTGTCGTAAAGGGCGACTAACGGGCTAAAGACTGCACATACATCCAACAGCATAGAGCGGCGATGGGCTCATCAAAATAATACTACCAACCCCTCTCTTCCCTTCGGTGTCGTAAAAGGCGACTAACAGACTAAAGACTGCACATACATCCAACAGCATAGAGCAACGATGGGCTCATAAAAATAATATTACCAATAACCCCCCACTTTTCATTGATGTCGTAAAAGGGGACTAACGGAACTAAAGACTGCACATACATCCAACAGCATAGAGCGACGATGGGCTCATCAAAAAATAATACTATCAACCCCTCACTTCTCTTCGGTGTAGTAAAAGGCGACTAATGGACTAAAGACTGCACATACATCCAACAGCATAGAGCGGAGATGGCCTCATCAAAATAATACTACCAACCCCTCTCAAGGGAATAGAGATTCTCTTGGGTGTCGTAAAATCAAAATCAAAATCAAAATATCTTTATTCAGTAAGCTTAAAATAAGCATTTTGAATCTCTAAATTTGTTTTTTTTATGGATAGATAGATGTGCATAGGAAACCACCCACCCACCCCACCCATTCAGGAGGTAAAAGCGACTAACGGGCTAAAGGCTCACCACCTAAGCACATGTGCAGACTGTGCAGTTGTTTCTTGCTGAAGCGTGGACTGTGTGGGCGTGGTCTGTGTTGTCCATAGATTCAAATAATTACTAATTTTACCATAAACTTTAATAATAACTATCTCTAAAAAGTTGTTGATCTAAATAAACAGTAATAAGTCCAGTCTTTATTCATGATTATTCTACCTAAGACTAAATACTTTTTCGTTTTTGTTGGCTCATTGTCATGTGACAGACAAAAATTAAAAAAAAATTACTTTATCCCTTAAGGCTTGAATAGCTATTTTAGCCTCGCTCTAGAACGCTACAATGACGTTATTTTTGAGCAAGAAGAGTGAAAACAATATTATGCTGCTCACATTGATGTACAGGCGACAATGAATAATAATATATTTGCAATACAGGGTTAATTTTTGATCTCCCGCCAAATTTTTTTACGTGATCCTATAGCAGCAGTACAACCAAATAATGAAATAAAAAAACCTATTTTACATTTTTGTCTCAACTTTTCCTTAAGAAAATTAAAATTATTGTCACCTAGCGCGCGGCCTATCGCGATTATCAAAGCGCATGCGCGTGACCGCGCTATTATTCATCCCGTGCACCAATGACAGTGCGCCGGCCGTCGCTTTGACTGCGAAGGTGAGCGCACGCACCTTCACCGCACAGGGTCCTTCAAACGAGGCGTGAAGAAGCACTTTGTGGGCTGGCAGAGTGAGGGTGACTGATGCTACGTCTCTTAAGCTGCACCAGTTGTCCTCGTGCCTGGACTTCATTTCCACTTAACATTAGGTGGAGTGGGGACATTTGCCGGGCTTAGTATAAAAAAAAAACCTAGAACTATAGGATATAAAAAGCAGGCAAAATATTGTATTTTAAAAATAAAACAATTATTATTTTTACGTCAAATATTTTATTATTACTTTTTTACCCCATATTTACTATTATTTACTCCAACCCGCATTGGGCCAGCGTGGTGGGTTATGACCCAATATCCCCACATGGGAGGCCTGTGCCTAGCAGTGGGACGATGATGATTTACTTTTGGCGGGGGGTTCAATATTAATCCTGTAATTAAGACAATTCGAGCCATGGGGCATACCCCCCAATGCGGCTTACTGAAATAATATTGGGTGAAGTAAAAATCGACTAACAGACTAAAGACTGCATATACTCCTGTTGGATGATGCATAGAGCGGCGATGGGCTCACCACCTATCACGCTGAGCACATGTGCAGTTGCAATTTGTCATTTCATCAATAATTATCATTTTAATTTATTAAATTATTTTTAAAATTGCAATAGAATCGTCCAATTTTTTTTTATTTTTTTAATTATGTATTATAATATTGTACTGTAAAAATAAATTTTATTTTATGACTGATCAATAATCCATTTTGGTATTTGTTATATTTTTACTTTAAATTTGACATTTTTACCTACTAGTTTTAATAATTTCATTAGGTACTTAATTCATTTCATAGTATTATTTTTCATCATCATCAGCCAGAAGACGTCCACTGCTGGACAAAGGCTTCCCCCAAGGATCTCCACCACGACCGGTCCTGTGCTGCTTGCATCCAGCGGCTACCCGCGACCTTCACCAGATCGTCGGACCATCTTGTTGGAGGCCTGCCCACACTGCGTCTTCCGGTGCGCGGTAGCCACTCGAGAACCGTTCTGCCCCAACGGCCATCGGTTCTACGAGCGATGTGCCCTGCCCATTGCCACTTGAGCTTGGCGACTCTTTGGGCTATGTCGGTTACTTTAGTTCGTCTACGAATCTCCTCATTTCTGATTCGATCACGTAGAGAAAACCCCGAGCATAACCCTCTCCATTGCTCTTTGCGTGACTTTGCGAGCGAGCGAGCGACCACGTTTCGGTACCGTATGTCATCACTGGCAACACACACTGGTCGAAGACTTTCGTCTTGAGACACTGCGGTATTTTGGACGAGAAGGTATTACGTAGCTTACCGAACGCTGCCCAGCCGAGTTGGATTCGACGATTGACCTCTTTCTTAAAGTTGGACCTACCTAGTTGGACTGTTTGTCCCAGGTATACATATTCGTCAACAACTTCAAGAGCAGAGTCTCCAACCTTCAGAGGAGTGGGTACGACACGTGAGTTAGACATGATTTTCGTCTTCTCCATGTTCATTTTAAGGCCCACTTGTTGAGAGACTCTGTTGAGATCACCGAGCATTGTGCCGAGTTCCTCTAGGGTCTCAGCCATGACTACTATATCGTCGGCAAATCGAAGGTGACTGATGTACACGCCGTTAATATTGATGCCGAGTCCTCTCCAGTCCAGAAGCTTAAACACGTCCTCCAGTGCAGCAGTAAAGAGTTTCGGAGAAATGACATCTCCTTGTCTCACTCCACGCTGCAGCTGGACTGGCTTCGAGCTCCGGTCCTGAAGACGAACTGTCATAGTAGCGTTTTCGTACAAACACTTCAACACTTCGATGTACCGGTAGTCAATTTGGCACCGCTGGAGAGACTGTAGCACGGCCCATGTTTCGATCGAATCAAAGGCTTTCTCATAGTCCACAAACGCTAAGCAAAGAGGCCGGTTATACTCTTCGGTCTTCTGTATAACCTGCCGCAGCGTATGTATGTGGTCTATGGTGCTAAAGCCTTTTCGGAATCCGGCTTGTTCGATTGGCTGGAAGTCATCAAACCTGCGTGCGAGACGATTAGTTATAACTCTCGAGAACAGCTTATAAACGTGACTTAGAAGTGATATGGGTCTGTAGTTCCTTAGTAGGGCCTTGTTGCCCTTCTTAAAGAACAACACAACCACACTTTCATGCCACGCTTCTGGCGTTCTACCTCCGAGTACGACGGAATTAAATAGTCTCTGAAGAGCTGCGAGTACCGGTCTTCCGCCTGCTTTCAGAAGCTCAGCCGTAATTCCGTCAGCACCCGATGCCTTGCTGTTCTTAAGCTGCTTGAGAGCCATACCAATCTCGTACAGGCTGATGTCCGGGATATTTTCGGTGTAGTGTCGGGTTAGCTTAGCTCTAGGGTCTGTAGCTAAGCTTTGTACAGGTGGCCCCGTGGATGTGTATAGCTGTCCATAGAACTTCTCGACCTCTCCCATAACTTCGGACCTGGACGTGACAGTTCTGCCGTCATCGGTTTTCAGCGTCGTCAGTTGGCTCTGCCCAATACTCAAATCTCTTGCAAACACTTTCGAACCTTTGTTTCGCTCGATAGCCTCTTTAATACGGTCGGTATTAAATCGGCGAGTGTCGCGAGTCAAAGACTTCGAGATCTGCCTATTGAGCCGCCGAAGCTGAGACGAATCGTCCGAAGAACGCAGAACCATCACGCGCCGCTCTTCCATCAGTTTGAGAGTATGGTCCGAGAGCTTTTTAGGTCCTCTTATACGGTGGGTTTTGAAGAACTTAGACCCAACCGCATGGACAGTTTTTACAAACCTGTTGTTGTAATCGTCCACCTCTACGCAATCATTCAGGCATTCGAAGCGATTTTTCAGTTCGAGCTGGAAGCTTTCGGGGTTTTGGATTTGGATGGGTGCAGGGCGGAGCGTAGATTTCAAACTTGATATTAATGTTCAATGTGCCTCTTACCAACCGGTGATCACTGCCAGTTTTGAACGCGTTGACATGATAAAGTCAATCTCATTTTTTGTTGCACCATCGGGACTTAGCCAGGTCCACTTGCGGTGTTCAGATTTCCTAAAAAAAGAGTTCATCATGAAGAGTCCCTCCTTTTCCGGAAACTCTGCCAGCTGTTGATCCCGGTGGTTCCGAATTCCAACTCCAAATCGTCCCACTTTCAGCTCATCGCCGCTTCGTTTGCCCAGTTTTGCGTTAAAGTCTCCCATGACAACGGTGTAATGAGTTTTGGAGACTTGTATGGCTCTAGAGATGTCCTCATACGTAGCTTCCACCTCATCGTCGGGGTGTGCCGTAGTCGGAGCGTATACCTGTATAACCTTCAACGAATACCGTTAGGTTATTCTGAGTATAAGGTACGCTACCCTCGACGACACACTTCCGGTCTTAACAACGTTGTTCACGAGAGAGCTGTGGACGATAAACCCGACACCACCCTGGGACAGTTGTTCGCCCCCCCGGAAATAAAGCAAGTTACCAGACTTCAAGATTATCGAGTCCTCCCCTTCTCTTCGCACCTCAGATAATCCCACAATGCCCCACCGTATCTTGCTCAATTCTTCCTCCAGTTCGCAAACCTTCTCGTCGGTTCGCAGTGTACGCGTGTTGTAGATTCTGACTCTGCCGGAGATTCTTAGCACCCCCTGCCCCGTCGCTGCCTTGGCCGCTACCGTAGCTAGGGCGAGCCGGGGACTAGGGGCCGGAGTTTAGTGCTGTCGAGTTTAGTATTATTTTTAGTTTAATTTAATTATGTTTTTTTATTTAATGTATGTATTGTAATGATGATGTATCATGGACTTGCCTTGTATAACGTTCCGAGTTATATGGTTAATACATTATTCTATTCTATTCTATTCGGTGAAACGTGGATTATGGCATTGAAATGCTTCTGCTGTCCTTATTTTCTATGTATAGTCTCTGACTAACCATTTTGGGTAAATAGTCGTCAATTTATGTAAGATTAAGTTAATTGTTGTTAATTTTCATCCGTGTACCGCCCATAGCTGTGAAAACCACCTCCAATGCTTCCCATTGTTTTCTGTTTCACATACCACTAGCAGTGAACATCCAGAATACTTTATCTCTGGCCTTAAATAATTGAATCCATTATGTTTAATGTTGTGTCACATTCGCTCGGGGCCGCTCTACTTGGCAGCGGTGCTATCGTGCAATATCCGTAGCTATATCTTTGTCATAAGAGCGAGTCACTCTAACAAACCAGTAGGAGTAGTGGTTTGTTGTGAGTTTGTTAGAGTGACTTACTAAAGTAAGTCTTTTTAAAGTTTCAATACTGCGCTTTCGTCCACGGTAACTTAGTAATACCGTCATACTTCAGCCATTTTGAATATAAATTTATACTATTTTTTTTATTTATACTTACTTGCTTCCACATTTTGTACAGAAATTGTTCGAAACACACGAAACGAACGAATACGTGGTAACATAATGATTGATCAGCGTCGGACAAAGTCCTATTACATATGGATGATGATGAGGATTATGTAAGGTAGCAAAACTCTTTCTCATAATGTCTCTTTCGCAGAATGCCACTTTCGCAAAAGGTTGCAATCGCACAATGTCTCTTTCGCAGAATGCCTCTTTCGCAAAATTTCGCAATACTAACTTTCGATTCGATTCGAACGATATAAAATTTCGATTTTTAAAGAAAAAAATATTTTTTAAAATATTTATCATTTTAAAAATCATTTAAGTAAGGAAGTTATAAAGTAGTAGTAAACAGATTTTAGTATCAGTTCCTTATTATTAAGAATTAAAGTTGTTTTTGTTGAAAATTTAACTATAAACAAAAACAACTTTCGGACGTTACGTGAAGCTATTGGTTCCAATTGTTGTTCTAAGATGATCATTAAAAACCTATCCTAGTCTAAATGGTGGAAGGGGGGTTTCCTGCAGTGGAACGTTTATAGGCTGATGAAGATGATGATTTTCTTTGTGAAGCTTGATTGAACCAGGAGTCCGTACGTGATTATCTCCGCTCTCAGTGTAAGCCGGGTAATACGATGGTATCCCTCCTTCGCTGGGGAAAATCACCTAATTTTCTTTTCAGCGATGTCGCTTCTATAAAATTTCTTATTCATAACATAGCTCGCTCACGTATGCCAAGCTATAACGCGTAAAGGGTAGAAATTAAGCAGCCATCTTCGGAACGATGTCGTTTATATAAGGTTAAATGCGTTTTGGGGTACCGGCGATATCGTGTAATACCTAACGTCTATCCTTTATCCCTTACTAAGTATATCCCTTACAGTACTTTGAGTACCTTCACAGTCGTTACGACATGTGAGTTGGTTTTGATGTGCAAATTCTTCATTATCAGCATTAATTAAATAGGGTCTTTAAAGACGTAGATGTCAAATATTGATTCTGAAGAGTTATTTAAAAAGAATTCACGATAGGGATTCGAACCCACTCTCTCTCTGCTATACCGGATTAGTGTTACTGTCTAACCAATGATATTTTAACATGTTGACTTACTTACTTTGTCTTGACTTTGTGAGCCTTTGGATTTATAGTCTAGTCTAAGTGGACTATGTTTTAGAGGCCGTGAACGCATCTGCGATTCCTCTGATTTTGCGGGTGTCTATGTTCGGCGGTTTTTGCTTTCCGTCAGGTGACACCCGCCTGCAAGTTTGTCTCCTTATAATAAAAAAATAAAACATTAATCCTTGTGACTTGTGTACTTGTTTACTTTTTACAAATAAATGCATGAATAAATAAAACCGTGCAGCAATGTTTACGACATATTTTAATTGTTAAATGCCGAATTAAAAACTTTAATTAAAAACTAAAACTTTGTGAACAACTGCGCGACAACTTTTAATTATGTGTACAGACCTACGTTGTTTGTGAAAATAAAAAAATAAAAAAGTTTGTAAAAGAGCTACTATTTTGACGAGGACGGACGACCTCCTTGGTTGAGTGGTTTGTACACCGGTTTTCATGGTGTCGCCATCTCTGAGGTCCCAGGTTCGATCCCCGGTCGGGTCAATTTAGAAACTATTGTTTTTCTAAATTGTCTCGGGTCTGGGTGTTTTCTATGTATATATTTTAAGTATGTTCATCCGTTGTCTAGTAACGATTAACCGAGTTTCATAAAGAAGCTTCTCTTGGACTAGATAATTAGTTTTATTTTTATACAATCTTTGTAAAGTGTCTGAGGATAAAGATTTGCAGACATTTTGCAAATAGTGTATATTATAATATAGTTGCTCACATTTTTGTAGAACTCGATGGCAAAGTGGCTTGCGCGTTTGTTTGCGATCTTACAAGTTAAGTAGCACATACATACCTAATTATTACCTTAAAAAATATTTAGAGTAAGCAATTTGTAAATATGTAAAGGTACTTTATACTTTCTCTTGTCTACCCTACTAAAATAGGTAAGAATTTTCGCATGCTCCCTAGAAACTTTATCTCTGTTCCGTTTCTTTACTCATGTGCTCAGACTATTGTCCTCAAAGGGATAGGCAATGAGAGACTAGGCAGTGAGGACCGCAGAAGCAGTCCACTGCCATAGTCCACTTTTCACCAACATACAACTGCACATGTGTTCAGCGTGTTAGGTGGTGAGCTCATCGCCGCTCTATGCTGTTGGATGTATGTGTAGTTTTCAGTCCGTTAGTCGAATTTTACGACACCGAAGGGAGGGGTTGATTCCACACGGTTTTATAATAGAAACACAATTCAAAATTGATTTATAATGTGGCGGAAAGTTCAGATCGGCCTGCCAACCACACGTTGGGGTCATTGACCTATTTGTGATGCGTGCACGCGCGTGCGTGATACCTACTGCTGTTTCATTATATGACTTCCGAATGGAAGGGTGTTAAACATTACTAAACTGTAAATGTAGAAGCTTTTAATTTAAGGGAGGTGGTAATAAAATCACCAATTGAACCGCGCTTACAGCGCATAATAACATACATAACCACGACTTTTATCCCTTATGGGTAAGTCAGAGACTAGGCAATGAGTCCTCTGCCATAGTCCACTTTTCATCAAATAGCGACTGTACTCAGCATGATAGGTGGTGAGCCCATACCCGCTCTATGCTGTTGAATGTATGTGCAGTCTTTAGTCCGTTAGTCGTCTTTTACGACATCCAAGGGAAGAGAGGGGGGTGGTAGTATTCTTTCACCGCTACGCGACATTTACTAATCTAATTGCACTTTTAAATCAAGCCCGCCACTATACTGTTCGGTGGAAGAGAAATACATACAGACAGAAAGAGCATCAGGTATCACAAGGTAGCTACACACCCAATCATTCATTACGGTGCAAAATATCCATCATATAAAAGAAGGATCGTATATATCCAACGGAATATTTGCCATGTCCAATCTAATCTAGTTCACGCACGAACCTTATATACCACAGGGAAATCAATCCTAGGTATGTAAAACAGTGGAATAAAGGCAAGGGTACCGATGTTTGTAAGCCTATCACGTCCTACCAAAATACATATTGCTGTATGGCCGTACAAAAATAAACCTTATTTTAGGTACGGTATAGTGCATATTGCGAAGCGGTCAATGTTGCAATATTGTTGACATCCAGTTCTCGTTTGACTAGGTTCTTTTGCTTTGAAACATCATAACCTAATAAAGGGGTAGCGTTTTAACGTGAGCAGATATGACAATATGTGGTGCAAATATAAGGTTGAAATGAAATGTATTGCATTTGAATAAGGTTACACTGTGGATGTGTAAAATAAAATTAGTTTCAATTAATTCAGCCATAAAAATACAACTTAAATTACATTCCAAACTGTTAAGTCTCTGTTTTGGAATATACATACATACAAATAATCACGACTGACAGCAAAAGCAGTCCTCTCATGTGCTCAGCGTGACAGGTGGTAAGCCCATCGCCGCTCTTTGCCGTTGTAGTCTTTAGTCCGTTAGTCGCCTTTTACGACACCTAAGAGAAGAGAGGGAGTGATAGTATTCTTTCACCGCTACGCGACACTGTTGACAGGATGACAGGTATACTACCTGTCATCCTGTCAACAGCATTACATTCAACTGTTAAGTCTCTGTTTTGGTATATGGAAGAGGAATTTGCTAGTTTGGGTTGAGAGCTTTCATTTATTTATTTATTCAGGTAACTTACACCCATACAAATTACAATAAAATATCACATTAACAAAATAAAATTAAAAATCAGAATAAAATAAAAAATCAGAATAAAATACAAAAATAAAATTTAAATCAAAATCTTTAATAAGTATTGAAATTTTGCATTCATAATGCTATATAGTTATAGGATAAATACATATATATATAATGGCTTGCAGCGTATCAACTACTAGAAAAAATTCAACGAGTCTTCTGTAGCTTAGCGGTTAGAGCAGTGGACCGGCAATCCAAAGGTCACGGGTTCGAATCCCGTTCGAGCTTTCCTGAGGCTGGTTGTTTTTTTTCAAGTATACATTTATCCTTAAAACAAAATTTTAAAATAAAAATGAAATCAAAATAGAAATTCAAAAATAAATTAAAATCGGTCAATCTAATTTACTATTTACATAGTTTTTATATTATCCTGACGTTTCGAACCCTTTACAGGGTCCGTGGTCACAGGGAGACTGAGGTGTTGGTCGTCTCATTGTCAGAAGTTATTTGCCTACCGTCAATAATTTTTATATTTTACCGGGTGCGTTCAAGTTTACACAATACGAGCTAACAATATTTTTAGGTCTGGCAATGTGTTGCTGTTGGGGCTGGGATTTGATGACCTGTATGATGGGGATCATACAGGTCATCAAATCCCAGCGTATTGTGTAAACTTGAACGCACCCGGTAAAATATAAAAATTATTGACGGTAGGCAAATAACTTCTGACAATGAGACGACCAACACCTCAGTCTCCCTGTGACCACGGACCCTGTAAAGGGTTCGAAACGTCAGGATAATATAAAAACTATGTAAATAGTAAATTAAACGCGAGTTAATCCGTAAAAAGTGTTTCATTTCAATGTGTAGTGCTCGCTTAAACCTCAGAAAACAATATCGGTCAATCTAAATTCAATAAAATAATTAATAAAATGTCACAAAGATTAAAAATATGAATGCTTAAAATAATCAATCATTCAATCAATCATTGCGTTGCTCTCGTTTATTGTCGTAAGATGGAAGTCGTTTAAAGGTAGGACCGCACTAGGCGGAACTGCACCGCAGCGGAACTGAAAATAAAATTATCTCTCTCTATCTCTTTAATTCTAACTCTAAATGAAATTATATGAGACAACACGCACTAAGCGCCAACGGAACTTCACTGCAGCAGAACTCCGCGGCAAAGTTGATCAACTCACCAAAAGGCCTGTCGCGACTGTAGTTCCGCTTCCGCGTAGTGCGGTTAGACAAACTTCGTTTTCATAAGCAGTCAAACGCGATACTTGGAGGCGCGATATCGTTTGCCAAAAATGTCGATAAATGTAGAAAAATTAATTAAAAAATTGGATCCTGAATATTGGGGGTCAAAGTTGCTCGCGTCCGTAGGTTTACCCTTGAGACCCTACACGTGATCCCTGGGTGGTGCTAAATGAGTGACACCAACTGAGTGGTAGAGCCACGCTGCGTTGCAGCACACGTTGGGCCGGCTCGCCCGGCGTAATACCACCCTCTCTCTAATATTCGGCGTGAAATAATGGCACTTGGTGCTGTTGTGTTTCGTCCGACCAGTGAGGGTTCCGGAGGCCCCTTCCCCCCCACCCCTCCTCCCAATTCCTATTCCTTCCTTAAACCTATTCCTCCCTTAAAGGCCGGCAACGCGTCTGCGATTCCTCTGGTTTTGCGGGTGTCCATGGGCGGCGGTGATTACTCTCCATCAGGTGACCCGCCTGCTCGTTTGCCTCCCTCTTTAATAAAAAAAAAATCCTTCCAAGTCGTGGCAAAAGCGTATAATACTCGCCTTCTTCATATCGCGAGATTGATATGGCATGTAGCCATATTCTTTGCTTTTTTCTTGCCTGTTCTTGCTCGATCCTTTCCTCTTCCTCGCACAACAAGGAATTAATAATAATATCCATTTCGTCGTTCATCTTGCTTAGAGGTTGCCTAGCTACTAAATTGCCTACCTTCTGAATATATTTTTGTAGCGCCGCTGTAGTTCAAGTGCGGCTTATCAAAAAATTACGCGTCGTGTCGTTCAGTTCCGCTGCGGTGCAGTTCCGCCTAGTGCGGTCCTACCTTTAACACTAATGGGTTGGTACCCAGGTTGATAGAGTCCTATCTAGTATTGTCCGGCGTGCCGGTGCCCAGCAGTGGGACGTTTAACTTACAATGGTATTTGAAACCATTACGGGAAAGCGCTTGGCCTACATCTCATCTGACGAAGGAAGCTTTATGAAAGTTACAGTTTATTGATGGCTGTGTTATTGGTAGTGCCTGAAGTTTGTTTTTATTGATCTTACGATACTTATGAGCAGTGGAATAAAGTTAGACAGGCCTTGAAAGTTATACGGCGGGGCTGCCTGTGACTTCACACATTCATTGCTCAGCTTGCCAGAGGAATCAGACACTTAAAATAATCACTCTTAAGGTACACACTATGTTGTTATGGAAAGTTTATGCGAACACTACTCATTTATAACTTTATGCTCATCTACTAAAGTTTTATTTTATATTGTATTTTGGTTTAGCAACTCGTCGTACAGGTTATAGTTGATAGTCTCAACATTACATGAAAGATTACTTATATTTTTCGTGAATTAAAAATTAGCGATTAAAAAATAAGAAGCTAAAAATTATTATTTTTTTGGTGCTGTCTTGGAAGCGGCTTATTAATAGAATACTACCGCCCCATAAGGCGACTAACGGACCAAAGACTGCACATACATTCAACAACATAGAGCGGCTCACCACCTGTCACGCTGAGCTCATGTGGAGTTATCATTTGGTGATCCGTGGACTGTTTATGCGGTTCTCATCGCCTGTTCTCTGTCTAACCCTTCGAGGATAATATTCGTGAATATATATGTATGTATTTATGTTAGTCAAATTAATTATGAGACGGCCGGTATCTCAGTGTTCCTATGACCAAGAATCTGCAAAAAGTTTAGATCGTCAGGATATAGTAAATAAACACCAGTAGATAAGTAAGTAAGGAGTTTCATTTGGTACAATCGAGAAAGTTCTCGGTCAACCACTTTTCGGCGATATTCGCTTGCACTGCATTCCGACCGCGCGTACTACATACAGTACATACAGTAGCGTGCGTGTAGGGTAACCATTTAGTCCTGCCAAAAAGCCTGACATTTCGATAAAAATCAGGACTTTTTAGTCACAAAATGGAAAAATTACTCACTTTTTATGTTTTGTTTTTAGATAAATGAGAAGTTAACAAAGATTACAACCGTTAACCGTAGACTTAGGTAATTGATATTACTTAAAATGTAGTTTTGTTACTCATATTCAATGAGCCGGACTAGAGTCTATATCCAGATTAATCCAGACGGATGGTAATGGAAAAAAACATGAATCTATTAAAGGTGGCCTGTACCTACCCAGCAGTGGGTGGTTGCGGTGATATGATATAAGACGACGCTGGCACCAAAGAAATATAAGCTTCGATCATAACAGCTGATATGAGCTAAGAAGAATCTAAGTGACACTTTTACCAATAATAAGTTGGTCACACAATGGCATAGAAAAAAAAATGATAAAGCTTGGTTCTTTTTTTTTATTTAAAACTCATTTGAAGTAGGTACATTTACATACATATATATATAATCACTACTGTTATCCCCGAAGGGTTAGTCAGAGACTAGGCAATGAGGACCGCAAAAGCAGTCCTCTACCATAGTCCACTTTTTACCAAATAGCTACTGCACATGTGCTCAGCGTGACAGGTGGTGAGTCCATCGCCGCTCTATGCTGTTGGAAGTATGTGCAGTCTTTTGCCCGTTAGACGCCTTTACGACACCCAAGGGAAGATAGGGGGTGGTAGCATTCTTTCACCGCTATGCGACACGAATACAAGTACATTTAACTAAAAAATAATAATAAAAAGGTCATAAATATTTCATTAACAACACTTAACGCATTTCCTTCATTTTCTCAGAAACATACTTTTGTGCCCTAGATCACTCTGGTTCAAGTGTCGTCTTAAGTAGCCTTTATACGAGTAAAGATATAATAGGGGTAGGGGTCAAATAGGGGAAGGGGTGGGAAAGAGGTAGGGGTAAGATATGGGTAGGCAGAGACCACAGTTTTCCATATGCTACGATCCTGCTACGATTATTTTGCGTATACTAAAATTATTTCCATTCAGGTCTTTCTTTGTAAGTATTAAATGTCAAAGTCTCATATATGGCTCATAAAACGGTCACCCTATCAAGTTTCCTTACAGCATTCCATAATTTCTTGGACCCTTTAAAATATTCAAGGTTAACGGCGCACCTACAATAATTAATGATTAGGGCCCGTATCAGTGAGGTACAGTCGGATTAACGGGCCCTCACAAGGGATTACCATTGTTTATAGCTACCCTTGTGATTATAAACGCTGTAATCACCTTTAATATGGGGAATTTAGATACGGCGAGTGTGTGTTACATTGGTACGGCTTGATGCCTTTCAAGAGTTTTGTCTTTTTTCTTATAACAACAATCTCTTTCTCAGTTTGTCGCGTCATATAGGTATCCAATAAAATTATTTTTTTATAATAAAATAAAAATCAGTTTTTTTTAAATTCTACTTTGGCTAAGGACTTGACTTTCATCCCACCTGATCCTAGGTGATGTTAGCACCGATGGTGGAAGCTCACTTTTTCTGGATTCCTTAACTACTGATGAACTGATCATCTTAACATTATTGATGAGATCTGTTGGATATTACAAAATAATAAGCTTGAACAGTCTTGATTATTTGGTGTATCTTTGTGTATAGCTCTCATAGTCGGCAACGAATAGGTAGCTTCCCAAATGCAGCAGATATAGGCGATGAACACTTACCATCAGGTGGCTAGTCGGCTCACAGTGCTCATTTGCTATTTAGAATAAACTTTTTACAAAGTATTTTATGAACGTCTAATCCTGACCGTTTCGTGAGCCTCTTGCCTTTGTTCACCAACGACCCCTAAGTAATAGGTAAATCCTATGCCATTAATTTGTAACTTCACATTTTATGCCAAATATAGAACCTTTGATGGGATTTTTAGGTTATCCTGCAATGAAATAAATTTTAGATTTCATATGTTTAATGAACAATATTTCAAATAATTTTTGTATTGTTAAAAATTGTATATGTATATATAGAATGCTATACAATTAGATACAAGCCCTGTTTACTCACTGTGTAAGCCTTATTACCTACGTTGCAAGTGCAGTTTTCTATTGTGACACTGTGTGAGCTTGTATTGGAGTAAATACTTAAAAATTTCTTAAAAATAAATCATTAAGTATTAAAACTTGCATTCTATGTTTAACTAAAATACGAGTTGTTTTTTAAACAATTTTTTTATTTTTAACTTATTAAAAATCATGTCAAGTTGAAACTGAATAAACTTCTAGTCTTGCTAGCACAACGCACACAGTGTCGGACATAGAAAATACTATATTTGGTATACCATCAGATGGAAAGGCAATATGTCATGATATTGTATAACTCTACATTTTATTGGAACAAAGTAATGTTGTAGTATTTTACACCATACAAACCAATAATTTGTCTTTGACAAAAATCTGTTTCACTTAAATAGAGAAAATTCAAGGATTAATTCAACTAAAAATGTTATTAATTAATTAAGAGTTATACAACTTCATACAAATTTATTACAACTTCATTCCCTCATACTAAATCGATGTTAATTGTAATTAAGCAATATTGCAAGTTAGTCTTAAAATACGTTACGAAACAAATTAGACAGAACATAAGAACACTTTTTTTATACAGAAACATATTTTATTTAAAAGAAAACAATCAATCTATTACTATTTCATTTTAGAACATAACAACTGATTTGCACCTTAAAATTCTGAGATAAAATAAGTTGCTTACAAAATTAAACTTAATGCAAACGAGACAAGACTTAATTATTATTTGTAAAAAAACCTTATTTTCCTTCGTGGTCCACTATATCCGCTTTTTAATTTATTTGCATTTCAGCACAAGTAGCTTTACTTATAAAAAGACAAACAATCAGATGTTTTTTAAAGTTTACACGATCACTGTATACTATGAATATTAAATGAATTAAAAACGCGTGAATTAATACTTGACCTGTTTGATTTCACAATAAGTCAGAAATTTTTAATCAGTTGTGAGAATGGTGGTTAGGTCAACCAGGGTAATTGTAAACAGCAATTGTAAATACAATCTACCAATTGTATTGGGAAATAGTGTTTTTATTTGTCTTTATTAGTACACTTTGGGCCCCACTTGGTGGGCTATGTTCCTGTGGGAAGACCTCAGCCCAGCAGTGGGACGTTTATAGATTAATTAATGACAATAATGATTAATTTCCCGATTGACTGCATAAGATAGAAATATAACGACCAACAATAAATCTCGAGACATATATTTTTTTTAATCTCTCTTTTATTTTAAGAAATACCATTAAAATTAATTTTGAAGTAGGTAGCATTTTGTCTGCACTTCTTGAGAGAGAATATTATTCTATAATAAGTGCACAAGCATCATTTAAGATTTAAAAGGTAGATATTTTTCCAGCTTGTTACAACATCATCTTTTTATAAGTGAAGCGCTTTAAATTCAGGAAATTATACAACTTACATTTAAAGTATGCTAGAAGAGATAAGCTACGTTGTGAAATTATATTAAGTCAGCCCTTTCTCCTAATTGGATCAAGGTAATATAATTGCAATGTACACTGTAAGTGTCGTTAAACCTAAAATTATTTACAAATGTTTGTTTTAGTAACGTAACTGTCGTGCTATCTACAAATATTTTTATTTAAAATTATTGCATTATATGCGTACAACTATCCGAATATTTGTGATCGATTGTAATGAAACAATATTTCTTTTTTATAATCCTTTTAAAGTCTCAACTGAAAACATTCAAATTATTTTAATTTTTAACATTCATTATAAAACTTTTAAAAAGGGTCCCTGAATTTAGACATTATTGTTATCGTTTTGTTCAATTTGACAATACGACGTTTAGTTATCTTGGCAAACTAACAACACCCAATAGCTATAAGTACCTCTGGTTTTGACAATTCTTATCAAATAGAAAAAAAAACATAAGTAACTCAAAATATTTATAAAAAATATTAAAAAAAAAGAAAAATGTAAGCTGGCGTTTTATATTTGTTATATAATTTATTTGCATTCTATCTACCTTACTTACTTAGAACTATCATAAACATAGTCGCATTTTATACATGTAAAATAAATATATAACACCGATAATGAAGAAGGTGCCAATGATATGTTTTCTAGTGATTGTATATAACTGTTAAGATATAAAATTATTAACGCTACGCTTTTATTTGTTATGTACAATATTACTGATAATTTACATATTATAACAACGGAGGAAGAACTTGCTTTATTTACGAAATCGTGTGGACGCGACATTTTACATTATGATTTAACGTTATTTTTGAATTATCTTGTAATGAAGGTACAGTTAGCCACATTTCACACGTAACAAGGCCAGTTTATTGAGAGCTCAACGTAAGAAGGTCACTTCATAATTTCCGAGACCAGTTTATACTGGTACTTCCATTTGGAGGTTTTATGTGTGGTTGTACTATTTGTATATCGGTGCCTATTGCTTCTGTAACGTTTGTTATGTTCAATTTTCAATTTAATTTATAACCATGGCGCACATAAAAATCATCTTGTATTCTTAGTTTTGTTTAAACAATTAATTAAAAAAAAAACTTGTTGCCCACTGTACAACTTGAAGTAGAACTAAGTTAATTAAGGTAATTTAAGTCTAGCAGTATGCTACACGAAACGTTACTTCAATTTATTGGACAACTTTTGACGTGTCTATAACGAATGCCGAAGGAAATCGGATAAAGGTAAAAAAGGAAAACTCTCCACCAGTAATATAAAACTTGCACCCTCTGACGTAACGTTACACATCTAGAATGTTAACTAGTCTTGCCAAAACACTAACAAGGTTTAGTAACCCTATCGAACGATAAACTAACAAATTCAAGGACAGTCATTCCAGTAATGGCGACCCATTAATTACTTATTCGGGTCTATTTGATTGTTTATAACATCTGACGCAATGAATATTTAGCGTACAGAGTAAATAAGAACCACTAAGCAATTAACAAAGTCGTAGAAAAAATGGAAAGATTTTTCCACAGGAAAAAGATAGATAATTGTTTTAATTTGTCTTATTTTGCTTTTAGGATAATTTTATCATATCCTAACAAGAGCATTTCAACCTGAAAACTTAATTTTCTATTAGAATTTCAAACTTATTATAATTCTGAGAAACTTGATACCTACATAAATATACTTCCTCAGTTTTTTTGTCAATGAAAAAACAACAATATTAAAAATAACAGCGAAATCGATTGACCGATCGTAGCAACATTTTCATTTAAAATTGTATTATTGATTTATTAGATAAGTTATTTGTTTTAACATTGTAAACAAAACAAGTCCCGCCTCTACACTAATGGACAATAAACGTACCTGACTATGAGTTGACGACTGACAAGTCGTGTCCAATGCGTGACTACTCATAAAACCACTTCCACTTGATTTCTAAACTGTATGATTATTTTCCAAAAGCTTTCATATGTCATTTGTTTATAATTTTTTATTAATGACTCTGTATCGTTTCGTTTATTTTAAAAAACGAACTGAATAAAGATTTTGCTAAATGCACACATTTCATTACAAATAAGATTCAGTTAGTTAATTCAAAATGACTACTTAATAAAACTAGTGGTGGCAACTTGACTTATTTTCGCAGATTGAAATATGAATTCACAATGTGTCTGACATCGTAATGATCAAAGTTATGTTAGCCTTTACTTGTCTTAACTAGTTTAATTATTACTCCAGGATCACAGACCTGGAGTAATAATAAGCATTTTTTTTAAAACCCATTTTTATAAGTCCAAAAATTAAGTCAAAGTGGTTGTAGTGACTAATACTAGATTGTGACAGGCAACTATTAACTATATGTGAAATAGGAGTGCTTTATACACTCTTAACGATAGCCTACCTTACAACTATCACGGCCTTTGTATACTTGATCTTAAGACAAAACATTAAATTATGTTCCATAAACGCACAGTTATAGCACTGTGTGACATTTAGTCCCATAAAAGCAGTACGCTATCTCACTTTAGTTTCAGTAATATAATGTCTCAAATAGATTATACTATTAAGACCTACGCAATAAAAAACAGGATCTTTATAGCCCGTTCTAGTGAACGTAAAAATGGGATCAAATAAAATTGTCTTGTTCAATCTCGCTAGATTTCATTTTCCAACTTTACTACCTTCAAACATCATACTACCTATTAAATTTATAACAGAAGGAAGGGACAGTGTTAGCGATTTAGGAAAGAAATCCTTAGTATACTATTGGTCTCGTTGGTTCTATTAGCAGTAGCATAACATTTTACATTCTAATAATGTGTGTTATGTAGAGGCTGACGATTTTCTCTTCTCTATTTTGTGCTCACGCAGTTTGCTTTCATCTAACGACTCAATCTTGTGGTCTCTCAGTAAAGGTGTTCTAGCGTCGGTCTTCTCATCCCCTTTGCAAAGGTAACGCTCGTTTTTGTAGTTGTTCGCTCTGATAGTGTTGTCACTCTCCACTGACTGCTGTCTGCTCGATACCTTGCTGCTCTTTTCGCTGTTGGTGCGTTTGTCTTCTGTTTTCTCTCCGTGGAACGCCATGTTGTCGAAGCATTGTGCTGGTACTATGTTAACAGACTTCATCATCGGCAGTGCGATGGCTAGAGCAGGGCTCAAGTCGCGGGGACTTGGTGTCAAGCGGTTTGTGACTGTGATGTCCATTCCTGGCATCAGTGTGGCGACTGTTGGAAACAAAATAGATATAAATATTACGAAAGATATTAAAAAGTAATGAGAAACTTAGAAAAAATATTCACTTGACAACCATGCAAAATGCATGCTAATTTAGGAAAACTTTATTTAATTTTTATAAAAATGTACAAGGGATCAAGTCAAATATTACGGCTAAAAGAATTTTGTAAGTCTCTTTTATAAGATTCAGTTATAAAAAGGTTGTAAAACTAGACAAAAAAGTGCTAATGTATTAATTCTAAACGTACCATCTTTTCAAATTGGAATGAGACAACAAGGATAACAATTTAATAAATATAAGTAAGCTCCGAAATTAATATGTTTCCAATTGGAAAAAATGTCAGGAAAAACATTGAACTAAAACAAGAACATCTATTCACACTCAATAAAGGTTAGTATATGTGTTAGTGTGTATAGGATCTAATTTTCAATGTGTACCACTGTGTTGGGTTGTGAGATCGATGCTTCGGTTGGTGTGATTTTGTGTTGGTTCATTGCCGATCTTTGATGGTATGGTATACTAGGGTTGTAGCCTGAAAAAATTGCCACGGATAATGTACTATTAGTAAGCTAATAACCAGACATGGACAATAAAATAATACACTGTCACTATAAAATAACATAAGACATGAAAATAACAGCTCACAGGCACTGAAATAAAGAAAACAAATGATAAAACAAACGACACATTTACTCTAAAGGGGGTAAAGGACATGGAACAGTCTAGAAATATCTACGACGACATCAAGTTTTTAAGCGGCAAAGCAGCTACCAGCACTGGGCTTCCACACAGCGTCAAAATAACCTCGAACCTTGCTCTCCGACCGCAGTGATTGGACCTAGTTCGATCCGTTGGTGCTGCTGAAGATATTGTCATTTTGTGCAATGATGATGATGAGTTGTATGGCGATGGTTTTGTTAGTGGCGTCTAAAGATTTAGTAGCATTCCTGTAAGCTAAGTCCGCATGTGCAGGCGATATATAAAGCCCGTTTGTAGACTCGACAGCGCCGGTATCGTGTGTTGCTTTCTAAAGCATATTTAAATTTTTTCTTTTGCAGTTGTTTGGTGTTGTTTGGATCATAGCCTCAAGCTCGCTACGATCACCATCTGTGGAGGATTACATTGCATAAGCTAAGGTTATGGTTTCAATACGGATATCAGGTTAACACCCGACAAATTCGGGATTAGAGAAAACAGCCCCAATCTGCGGATCTCATTTATTCCGTATTTGCTTTGAGAAGCATTGAGGAAATTCGAATTAATTAAATTCTCTTCTCATCCACAAATCTCCTATTTGTCTATTTTGTACATTGATTACAATAATGATTTGAAATTTTGGGATTGTTACCTCATAAACCTTTTAGTTGGATGAAAATAGTATTTAAAAATATTATTTAGCCCTCTTGAATTTTATCAGACAGACAGAATTAAATTGAAAGTTAAACACATTAGTTTCAATGCAATTATTGTTTACGCTAATAAAATTCAAATATTATTAGGAACGATTAACATTTATTATTGTTTCTTATTTCAAACCCGTAATGTTAGTCATTCCTTGTTTCTCATTTATTTAAATATTACTTTTAGTATGTCTCAGTGTCAGTGTGATTTATTGCGCCAATTATACTTATATTATTGTTACGAATAACAAAGTTTTTAGTGATCACGTGATTTTTTTTAAAGTAATACCATCTAAGCGCCTTGAAGAATACCTATCAAAACCGAGTGGCAGTAAAGATACGAACAATTCTTTTAAAAGACACCATTATTGATTCCATAAATTTCATAGTTTTATAGTGCTGGATTTATTCCACAAAATGTAAGAAACGCCTTTGACTTTCTTCATCATTTAAGTTTACTACTCGATCTCGATAGTAATTCATACCAGGCTCGCTATTCACAGCTTCAGAACGGACGTAATGATATTATTAGTTTAGTTCCTTTGTATTTATAGCAACAGTTTATTTCTACGCAGTGACTTCATACACATTTATTGTGGTGTTACTACTGGTGAGTCATTTAAAACCTTAGAGACTAATTTTTTCTGTTTCACAAACGCCATCTTTTGAACTATTTACATCACGATGCACAAAATCAGCCTTACGATTGTTTTTGTACAGTTCAAATTATTATAATCTTTTATAAAATTCAATATAACGTTTAACTTAAAACTACAAGATAGAAACTATACTTTTGAAGCTTGTAGTTTCAAGAGTTGTTTTACAACTATTTTGTTTGGTACTACTTTGTGACTTACCCATGTTAGGCCCTATTATATCTTTGGGATGGTTTGTTTTTATTGCATTCATCCTACGGTTAACAGCTTGCTGGCCCATGGTGGGTGGTAATGGCCCGGATCCTGGTTGGCCCGGTGCGCCTGGTGTACCTGATTAAATAAAAATACATTTTTATTAGAAACTAGCGGCCGCTCACGGTTTTACCCGCGTGGTTCCCGTTCCCGTGAGAATATCGAGATAAAAAGTATTCTATGTGTTAATCCAGGTTATAAACTATCTGTATGCCGAATTTCATCCAAATCTATTGAGTAGTTTTTATGTGAAAGAGTAACAAACATCCATCCATACTTACAAACTTTCGCGTTTGTAATATTAGTAGGAAGTAGGATGTATTATGGGAGAGTTACTATATCGAGCCATAGTACAGCGAATTGCGTGTTTGGTTTGCGAACTTTGCAATGAAACAGCAATACCTAGGGTGACGAAATTCAAACTTCTTTGGAATCACATTAAACAAGTCAGTTAGTTCCAGTTGTTACAAAATGAAAGTAGGTAACTTATCCCATTGTTATACTACTAATTACTAATTAGTGGCTTGTGAGACTTTTATCAACAATCAGAATCATTTATCTGAATTAATGATACTCTGCCAAACGTTAATACTAGAAAATATTTCGTTTGTAAGTCTAACAGGTTTATTTTTCAATAACACCTTTTGTTATAGCATGACAGTGATAAAGTTTCGTATTTGTATACTAACGCATCGGCTGCGGCCGCGTAGGCTCGACGTTGACGACTCGCCGCCGTTTCTTTGGCAGCTTTGCCCTGGCTTGCGTGTGTGAGTAGTACATCGCAAAGTTGGACACGATGACTGGTACGGGCAGAGCTATTGTGAGCACCTGTTTATCGGAAAACGTTTATGGATTTCATTATAGACTACTTGACTTATGGACATAAATAAATTGTGGACGATTTGCTCCTAGAACAATCTCTTCATGTGGTCAAGATTGGTTATTTAGACAATTGCTTGAGAAGACCATAAGCATATATGAACATTTTGCTTTGTAGCCGATCCGTTCCGAAATCAAACTAACTACTAAATTAAGTCATAGTAAATAAATGTAAACTTATCGAAACGTTGAAAAAAATGTCCATCTCATTTGGGAATCGAACCCACGTCCGCGTCCTCCGAAATTTTTTCAACGTTCCGTTACCTTTGAGTTTATTTGAGCGTTTTTAACGCAAATCAAATATTACGAAAATAAAATTGTATTTTCGATTCTTTGTCTTAGAAATGCTGATTGAATGATATCATAAATACTTTCGATAAAGTTGTAGACGAGAAAAAAAAGATAATTTAGTGACAGCTGGGTATATCTATTATTTTTGTCATGAATTAAATTATACTTCGAACTGAGAGTGAAGTAGTTGATTATTAAGGTGTATGTTAGTTTGTTATCGATATAATAATAATAATGGTAATGCTTAATGCTAATAGTGGTATACTTACACCAGCCAAGGCACACAAGGCACCAACAAACATCCCCACATAAGTCTTCGGCGCCATGTCACCATACCCAACAGTTGTCATGGTAACGAGCGCCCACCACAGACCCAGAGGGATACTATTAAAGTCATTGTGAGGATTCGTCTGTATCCTCTCTGCGTAATACACCAAACTCGCGAAAATCACAATACCGAGCACTAAGAAGAACACTAATAATGTCAACTCTTTGGCGGATGCCCTGAAGGTCTGTATTAAAATTTTAAGACCTGAAGAGTGCCTTGTTAATTTAAACAACCTCATGATTCTGATTATAGAGAAGAATTCTAGGATGTCCGCATTCTCGACGTGGGAAGCGTACTTCTGGAGTATGAGATCGATGTAGAAACTCATTGTGGCGATGTAGTCGATGATGTTAACGGAAGATTTGATGAACTCGCACTTAATGGGAGACGATATGAATCTAACGAGGATCTCGAGGGTAAACCACGCATTGCACACGCACTCTATGTAAAAGAACGCTATGTGGGCGTTCGTTTGCACTTTGTCTAAGGCCCAACTTTGCGTCTGGTTCGCTGTAGTCACTGTATAGTTTCTGATCACCGGCACTCTCATGTCTGGATGTGTTTTCAGACAGAATGATATTATTGAGACGCATATGAAAAATACTGATATGACCCCGATTATCTGAAAAATAATACATCATTACAATTTCATTTAAATAAGAAGAAAAAAGAAAGCAAGCTAAATGATTTAAACAATATTTTTTTATACATCAATATACTTTTCTAAAAGTTAAGTTTACAAGTCTTGTCGCCTGGAAATTGAGAAACGATCAAAATGTCCGATGCAAACAAATGCTGTCTACGGTTGACATTTTCATAATGGAATTTAATTAAACATCTTCGATTAAATCTATTATCAAGTTCGCCTCGTACTTCGCTCAATTTAATTTGTAAGCCAGAGATGTAGATATAAAAATATCTATCTAAGATAAAAATATCTGAGGCATTAATCTAGAACCAATAAATCAACTTTGTTGTAAATTTAAGAAGTCATTTTTAAAATTTACTGAAGTATTTAAAGTACCATACGCTGTACTTAGTTTGATAAAATGAAATATGTTAATCTTTAAGTACAAAGTTTCGGAGTTCACGATTGTCACAAACGGAGGGACCAAGCCAAGCTAAGGAAAATTCCAATTAACATAAATTTGAATTATAATGTTCCGCTCTTAGGAAAACTCTGTCCTGAATTGCTCTACAATATTTTACACTTCATAAGCTTAAGGGATTACAATTTCGCATTTAATTCACGTTGTGTAATACTTATGCCGTAATAACAATTGACTTGAGATATCTTAACATTTTTTCCGTTAGTAGCTGTATGTTTACAGAATTTCTTTACGTGAATCATTCTGCTACTTTAAAAATACCACTATATTTTGTTCAAGATGTAGCAAAATTGCTTTCTACCCTTTATTGTTTACATCTATGCTTTAAAGTTATATTTTTTGGACTGTACCAGTTTAGACAGTTTTAGGATAAAAAAATACGATTTTAGAAATAAAAGCAAGGTTGTCAACCTCAAGAAAAATGGGGAGATAATCGTGCTTTGAGGCGAGTAGACACAAGATGGTTCGGTGGCAATGCTCAGTCAGCCAGGTCACGTTAAAAAGACTAGCTTGAGGTTTAGGTGAAGGACTGGGATAAAGTGGCGAAGGATAAGGCCAGGAGACAAATTGGTCGACGCATAATCCACATCAGTAAGAAAATATGCTTACCTTCGCAGCGTTAGAGCTGTAAGGCTCATCAAACAATGACCACATCTGAGGCTTCAATTGCTGCCACCAGGACACTGTCCCATTATAGTAGTCTTCCTCGAAGCCGAACTTCCTAGCTACCTCCTCTTCGGACGGTTTCTCAGTATCCAGGTCTAAGCGATCTAGCACGGCTAGTGTCTCTTGTGTGTCTCGGTGCTGAGGACAAAGAGTTACTTATAATTATCTGTAGTATGACGAATAAATCTGCTTTATGAAATATAAAAATATTTTGACAATAGATTTAGTTGGTGACCCCACATGGTTCCCCTCCTAATGTTTAAAATATATTGTTAAACCGTGTCGCGTTGCGGTGAAAGAAATCTACCACCCCCTCTCTTCCCTTGGGTGTAAAAGGCGACCAACCAACTAAAAACTGCACATACATCCAACATAAAGCGGCGATGGGCTCACCACCTGTCACGCTGAGCACATGTGCAGTCGCTATTTGGTGAAAAGTGGACTATGGCAGAGGACTGCTTTTACGGTCCTCATTGCCTAGTCTCTGACTAACCCTTCAGGGATAATAGTCGTGATCACATCATCAGGTCATAATCACTTATACACCCTCATTTTATAATCGTTTTAATAAAATTAAGGGTTAGTTCCACCCATGAAACTGAACAACTTTCCCCAAGAAACCTATGTGCAAAATTGACAAAAAAAATTTGACCTCCCATACTATTGTCGTCAGCTGATCATACAAAACTGTCCGCTTTGTATGGGAGGTCGATTTTTTTTTGTCATTTTTGCACATAGGAACTCCCTCTTATTTCATTAAACGAATCATAATCATAAATCATTTATTGCCAGAAATATGGTACAAGGTGCTGTTATATCAGTTTGTAAATCTCACTTAATTGACTGTCGTACAGCATGCAATATTAGGTACATAATAAGTAAAAACAACAGATAATATTAACATAATCATTAGGTAATCATATTCGAGTATAAAATTTAAAGTATTCAATAAAGTATTCAATTAAATTAATTATTAGGATATCAAAGCTCACAATGTCAATAAATAAAAATTAAAATAATTTATAGTAAAATTAATTATATTATTTAAATCACCCAACTAAATAATATAGGCTCAAATAGCCTTGTCCTTAAAAAAATCATTCAGGGAGTAGTAGCACTTGTCAATTAAAAGTTTATGTAGGCGACGCCTGAATAAGGAAAGTGGGAGTGCTACTACAAGCTCAGGCAATTTATTATATATTTTTACTAACATGGACATGCTATGCATGCGAATAAGTATGTATCTAAATTTAACGCAAGCATTACTTGAAATACTTACATATTATTAGACCAAGGAAAATAGTTGTATTTATGAACTACATTATGATCAAGGCAAATGCGCATGCACAGCGGTGGTGAGCCCATCGCCGCTCTATGCTGTTGGATGTATGTGCAGTCTTCAGTCCGTTAGTTGCCTTTTACGACACCCAAGGGCCACAATGGGCTGGTAATAATAAATTGATGAGCCGCCACCACACCGCTCTTTAAAATTAATCTGCATAATTATTTTAAATTACAGTGACATAATTTGGTAACGCACTAGGTTTCGCACCCCATTTGATTATTTCATCAGACATCCATCTACAAAATGTTTTCTTAACATTCCTCTTGCATTTCATCTTTAAATAGTTCATTAGCAAATAGTTCACGAATTCTCTCTCGGTACGCAAATTTCTGCACCGTAGGGAAAACTGTGCAACTCTTCACAAACACGTGGTCGCATAACCGTGTTTTAAAGCGAACATCCTTTTGAGAGCACGAAATTTGCGCTTCGTAAAATTCGTATAAGGCCACGGTAACATTCGGTAACCCAATTTGTGATGCCATTGCCTGCTTTAAGATAGAATATGGTACTAAGTTTGTAAACGTGTAGATTCGAATTTCATCTTTACAGTGTAAGAAATAAAGGCTATGTTAAGATGCTTATTCATGCTTGAAAAACTTACGTTGAAACAGTGTTGAGATAGTTTTAAAAGACTTTTAATATACAAGTAAGTATTATTTTTAAGAGTGTCATTATTACTAGCAGTGAAGTGATGATATAAGGTCATCATTGTGTTTAGTAATCGCTTAGCACTTTACAAATACCAGGGGCTCTGCTCTTCTGTCATCTCATAAAGAAGTGTAACTTTAATATTACCACAGTCTAAAATATTACTATGCGAATTCCCTTACAAATTTTGCATAGTAAGATAAAGTAATACTGCTCTGTTGTAGACCTCCTTTTAGGTTTAGTTAGTTTTTAACATGGACTTAGAGCTACCGCACACACAATACTTTTATCATAGGCGATCGGCGATTTCCCGACTGACATCGCGTTTTGGCGACTCTCTGCGTTCGATTGCAGCGATTCAGTCGCTGCATTCAGCTTCTAAAAAACGTCTAAGTTGCCGATCGCCGCTGCTAAAAGTATCGTGTGTGCTCTGGCTCTTAATGATTTTTATGGATTTTAGGTGTCAAAAAGAATAAAGTAGCAAAAATGTGACAGCATCACAATAAATTTTTATACACTATTCTTTTTGACACCTAAAATACAAGTATCAATAAACCAATGAATGCACTGTAAAACGAAATGTTATAGCAAAAATAGGCGGAAAAATATAATAAACAACGAACATTTGAGGCAACTAAAATCCTTAAAAACTAACTAAACTTAAAAGGAGGTCTGCAACATGCTCTAAAAGTTGATGGTAAGGCCGAATCCCATACTGATTAAAAATCCAACCAAATTATCGGCCGATACAAAGTTTGCAGTCTGCGGGGACTCTTACGCTTCGCAACCCGCCTGCGCGATGCTCCGTGACTCAGGACCTGGCCTTGCGATTCTTTAAGCGCAAACATCGTTTAAGCCTTAATAGCAGCGGCTGCAACAACGATAATTGGTATTCTTCTTAATAATTTTCAACGCGGTTCGACACTAGCTCCGCACTGCTGTTAGCGGCGTGACAGGGAATCATGTCTTTGACATTTCTTGTAGGTATAAAATCGGTATTTAGTAAGTAAAACAACCTCAACTTTGACCACAGCCATAACTGCAGCGAACGATGTGACGGCTGTAACATCTATGATTACAGCCATGCGCCCGGCGTCTATGTGTCGCTTAAGGGCACACGATCAGTTCGCCGGCAGGTTCGGTACGGCAGGACGGCGGCGGCGGGCGGCTAGTACTAACTGACAGGCTAATACCTGCCGGCAAACTGATCGTGTGTGGGGCCCTTCAGTACTAGCCCGCCGCCGTGCCGCCGCCCGTGCTTGTACTACTAACTGATAGGCCGATACCAACCGGCGAACTGATCGTGTGGGGCCCTTTAGAGAATCGCATAGCAGGCCCCAAAAGCTCTTACCCTAGCCCTGTTTCTAAAAATTTTGTTTATGATGATCATATTGATTGCTTGTGCTGAGTGGTAATACAGGATGTTCTTTAATAGGTATAAGATATGATCCCTTAACTGGACTATTTTAAAGAATAGCCATATTTATTAGGAGCAACTCTGAAGTGGCGAAAAAAAACATCTGTGTCATGAAAAACTGCCAATAATATTCAACTCCATTTCTTGGAACGGCTGCTTAAGTAAAGTACTACATACATACATATAATCACGACTACTATCCCCGAAGGGTTAGTCAGAGACTAGGTAATGAGGAATAGTCCACTTTTCATCAAACACCGACTGCGCATGTGCTCAGCATGAAAGGTGGTGAGCCCATCGCCTCTCTATGCTGTTGGATGTATGTGCAGACTTTAGTCCGTTAGTCGCCTTTTACGACACCCAAGGAAAGAGAGGGGGTGGTAGTATTCTTTCACCGTTACGCGATACAGTTAGTAAAGTACTGCAAGTGTATTAACAATTGTACAAAGGCACAATGAACTTCAATTGTGCCGACGAACGACTTGAATGGCTGATCAAAAGGTTTCTATATTTTTAAAATCCCGCACGTTTATTAACATTTTTAATGCATAATGCAAATGAAACCAGTTATAAAGCACAAAGAGTGTAAATTATGTTTCGCCATTTTTAAATTCAATGATTTTTTTCCCTCATTAATTGGGTGCGCTTTCGCGTTTGGAATTGGGTTTCATTCGGCGTATCGAGTGTGTTCGAACATACAAAATGTAAATAGGATGAATGCTTTCCGCAAAAGGTCACGAGACCCCGGACGGGAAGTTTGATGAATCGAAAGTGTATTATTATGTTGGGAAGGACTTTGATTAATTTATTTTGCAATAACACAAAACAGATTACAATTATAAAAAATATAACTATAATAATATATATTGTCCATAACAAGGTGGAAACTATTGCTTACTAATATCTACCTATAATTAAAGTTAAACTGTAAAGTAAAATTTTTAACACTGAAAAAAGACGTCAACCTCAGGCGGGAATCGAACCACGCACCTTCCGCATTCCGGGCGGCTGCCTTAACCACTTGGCTACCGAGGTCTGGCTTTCAACCGTCGAAATTTGTCAGTGCTTGATGCTTATGTTTTTAGTCAACATTGCTTCATCAAATCTTAGAAGTTTTCACCTCTGAGATCCGAAATAAATATTTTTACAAATATTTGAACATTCGGTTATGATGAAGCTGCGTTTATAGATTAATGTTTTATATTTTAGCGTTTTATTAACGCTTAAATATACTTAAGTAAAATTTTTAACACTGAAAAAAGACGACAACCTCAGGCGGGAATCGAACCACGCACCTTCCGCATTCCGGGCGGCTGCCTTAACCACTTGGCTACCGAGGTTTGGCTTTCAACCGTCGAAATTTGTCAGTGCTTGATGCTTATGTTTTTTAAAAAAAAATGTACTTAAGTAATATTTAAGCGTTAATAAAACGCTAAAATATAAAACATTAATCTTTAAACTGTTAATTAAAAAATCAATCATAATTTTAATAATCCATTAACCCATAGACCAGTGTGTTAGGTAGTGACTAGTGACCAATTATCTACTTTATATTAAATGCAATAGTTTTCAACAACAACTGTAATACAACAATCAGGACCAATAGCTTAACGTGCCCTCGGAAGCATAGATAGCTCTAACTGCCATTCTCAGCGACGTCAATTAAGTTTAAATGACAATTAAATTTATATTCTTTTCTTTAGAACACTATACATAAGAAGGTGATAGCAAGAGACTTAATTGACATTAACACTTAATTCGCACGGACGCACGCAAAAGGCATAAGTTGTGTTACGGCAAAATGTCGATTTTATCATATTGAAAAGTAAGGTTCAAGTTACATTTGACGTCTCTAAATACGGTACATCCCCTCTCCTTACTTCACTAAGTTTTATTTGTACTGGCACCTCGAGACCAACCGTTAGGTTATGCAAGAAATGCCAGACGTACACAGAACACTCGCGCAGGAGACCATCTGCGTTAGGTCTTGACGCCAAATCAGTGCCCGCCCTTCATTCGGTACTCATAAGACTAGTGTCTCTGGTGAGTCTCCCCGTGAACACGTGTAGTTCACTGCCTATTGTCCAGATAGGTAACCGGAGCTGTCGAGCTCGCTCACTTCTCGTTGCACGAAGGGCACAACTCGCAGTTGCCACTGCTGAGTACGGCAGTAAATATTTTAATTCGGTCCCCCACCCGGTGACCGGGCTTTGAGAATACTGCTTAACTTGCAAGATTGCAACCGAGCGCGCCAGCTGCTTGTATATTAGTATTTTATTATAATTTTTCTGTATTGAAAAAATATGCTTAATAATAAATGTCGGTTAAAATAGACAGGCAAAACTATGTACACAGTAGTAGTTAGTTAGGTAGGGTAGGTTAGATAGGTAGTTAGGTTTATGAAGGGAATCATTGTCTGCCTAGTACAGACTTACACACATCTTTTGCTTTATTTACTATCACAACGTTAAAATATTAATGAATCATTACATTGTTTGTACAGATATGAAATAAAAATATATAACTTTAGCATAACATAATAATATTATGTAAATACAATTTAAAATCCAAAGTAACTTATTTTGTTGTTGAATTTAAAGCCAGACCCGAGCACATCCGCACTTGAAACCACGAGCCACTGTTTACGGAATGTAGTTTGCAAACGAAAATGTAAATTGACGCTCAATGGGAATCAAATAATACAATTCAAACGATTCGCGGAACAGAAATTTGACGAGTGCACTGCAAGGCATTTGATCCGAATAATGTTATTTGATTGGCCCTTTTGTTCTAGTACGTTATGTTCATTTGAATGATGGAGTGTAAAGCGGCAGTTGTTCTAGCGGCCATTGTGGTCTATTTTTGATCTAGGTATTTTTGTTACGTTGTGGTACTAGGTATACTAATGATCTATTTTTGTTACGTGGTGATGGTACTATTTTTGCTATCAGAATGATATTTTGAAATAGATGGAAAAGCGAATTCCGTGTTCGGTTTACGATCTTGTATATTTAAGAACTTGCGCAATGATGGGTTATAAGATGGGTTATAAAATAAAAAAATGTATCTTCTTAGTGTTTTAAAAAGCGTGTTTGGTTAACCTGTTTTTATTGTAATATGGCAGTCGATAAAACACAACATTTGGTTAGAGCGCAGGTTATGAATAAATTTGACGTGTGCTATTTTTCAAATGGGATGGTTTGAGTTCAGCAGTGCAGAATATACCTAAGCGATTTAGAATGATTAAATTTTACAAATTATCTATATATCTTAACTTTTTATAAGTATGAAAACATTTTTTACAACAAGGTTGGACAGATCCATGTTATTAAAAAAAAATAAGGTTCGCACTCCTCTTATTGAATTTTTTCAAAACCTTTCCGGTTATAACCTTTACATACTACATACACAATGAAAAGGAAACACTTTTACATTATACGATACATTACGACACTCAGCCACTATCTAGATACTGACATACTAACAATACAAGCCATACTAATATGTCAGCAAAATCCCGATAGTCCACCGCGCTATCCTGCCAGCCAATCTTGCAAGGAGCAACGAAATTTAATATCGCCCGCCATGTGTCGCTCATAAAAACCGGACAAGCCCGTGTTGTGGCCGCGGGCAGTAAAAATGGGCAGTGTGGGCCCATAGACAAAGTGGGACAGTATGATCCCTCTGGAGACGAAGGGAAGTCTGCATACACTTTTAAAGTTTCGCGTTCCATCGTGCACACTGTACATAAATTCTGTCAAAAAAGTTTCGGGAACGGATGATTTGTTTATGATTCCAAATACCATTTTTTTTGTTAGATTGGCACAACTGTTATCCATTTTGGCGCGGAGTTTGATTTGCATCTGTTATTTAGATTAAATACAGTGCTGTTTTTAGTTAGTTTATATACAATCTGTCCCGGGAAGTAGTAATCTAACTTTAAGAGCATGATCGATGGATAATTAATTAACTAAGTTAACTATTAATTAACTTAACTAATTATTTATTAATTAAATTAACTAATCTGACTACCTGACTAGCCGCGCTACGCGACCGCTGTGAAGGGGTCTCTTTGTTCAACGATAGCATCGGAACTAATAGACGTATAGTAACAAATTTACCTTTGTTTTGTAGAATAGATAAAATACTAGCAATACGGTGCAAATAAAACATACTTTAATGACCTTGTTTTTATGATATTTTAAAATAACTGAAGAAGACGTAAAAAAATTACATGTTTTGTTACTTAAATCAATCCTTACTCTCTCGAAATGTGTAAGGCCCGTGTATGTTTGCTACTTTTTTAATAGTTAATCTTGTTAGCTATCGAATAATATCAAATAGTTGCTTATCAGTGTCAAGGTGCCCATGTTATCGCTTTTTTTTAAGGAAGAGGTCAATACTAAAAATAAAAAACTTAAATTCTTGTAATTTGGCGAGAGACGGGTCAGACCCTTGATTTGAGGTAGTTTTATCGATAAAATTATCCATAGATCAAGCTCTTAAAGTTAGATTACTACTTCCCGGGACAGATTGTATAGTGTGTATTGCGAATTTCATAATGAATAAAAACATCGAATAAAAAATCGAGATTGTCTTAAATTTAGCGTCGCCAATGGAATTTCGTGTTTGGAGTCACTGAAAATGTTACAGAAGGTTTACGGTGAATCTACTTTATCAAAAACACGTGCTTATGAGTAGTACAAAGCGTTCAAAAGCGGTCGAGATGTGATGGAAGATTTGCTTCGCTCTGGTAGGCCATCAACGTCTTCAACTGAAGTTAACAGTGAAGGAAATGGTGACTGAAAATCCTCATTCAAGTTTAAGAGAGATAGCCGCTGAACTTTCTGTGTCGATCCGTACCATTTTAAATAATCACTTGGGTATGAAACATGTTGCCGCTCAATCGCATAAGATTCGCTGAGGACATGCAAGAACGAGTCAATTCCGACCCAACATTCATGCAACGCATTGTTACTGGTGACGAGACGTGGGTTTACGAGTTTGACATGCAAACTAGTCAACAAGCTTCGGAGTGGCGCTTTCGACTGAACCAAAACCGAAAAAACCAAGCCGAAGGCGAGCCTGAAGGCGATAAAATAAATTTGGATGAATAAGTAACATTTCGTGTATTATTGATCTTTTCCCGGTACTTTCTTGACAGAGTAGAACATAGATATACTATTATCCCCAAAGGGTCAAATCAAATCAAATCATTTATTGCACTCATGTAGTGTAAAGATGGTAGGACATAATTATCATTTTCGAAACTTAAACATGAACCCTGTTAGGGTACTGCAATTGCGTAGGATGGCTTTACTAAGTAGTTTTGCGTTAAATCCCGTTTAAATATGTGTGCTTTTGGGAAGTAGTTCTTTTTTTAATATTGATAGTCTCCAAAAGAGCAGGCGGGAGCCTGATGGTGAGCGGTTACCGCCGCCCATGGACATCCGTGCGGTGACGGAGAAAGAATACCAATCGCCGCCCCTCTCTCCGTCCGGTGGGTGTCGTAAGAAGCGACTAACGGACTCTATCGAGCGATGATCTGCTCCACTGGTGGTAGGGCTTGACCCGTCTGTTTGGTGACCACCGTACGCATGGTGTAAAACCCGTCAAGTGACTTGTCGGTCGCGTTTCGGGATCAGCCAGCGTATAACCAGAGCTCGAGAGGATGATGCTACGATGTATTTGGTCTGTGGAGGCTTCCGTCAAACCAGTGCCAGGAGGACTTCGTTAACCTGCCGACCAGGGAGACCCGTAGAAACGGTTGTCCCGCTGGCCGCCCGTGGCACAGTACAGGGGCCCAAGCGAGCCTAACCAGCTCGTGAGGCTGCCTCACCATGCCACGCATAATCTCGGGGTGGTCCGTCGTGCCGGTTGGTGACCGGAAGGTGGGGTCCCGGCGGCCAATCCCGGGGGGGTTCGGGGGCCCTTCCGTTCGGCAGGTTAATAATACTCGTCTGTGGGCAAATTCCTGGGGAAACAGGCCACCACACTTTGACCATTCGAATCGCGGCATCATTTTCTCGATTCACGCCTCTCTCTTTCCACTCCTAAAATGACAGCGCCTAACAACAAAACTGGTTCTACAGCGGTGCACACCCCCACCACAACCTTACCGTTTGAGATGGAGTTCGCCAACATCCGCGGACTCCATGCAAACCTCAATGCCGTCCACCACCATCTTGAAACGGCACGGCCAGCAATGTTGTTCCTGACGGAGACGCAAATAATCCGCCCTGCTGACACCACCTACCTGAACTATCCCGGCTTTGTGCTTGAAGAATCCTTCAAAGCCAAAGCCGAAGTTTGCTTATTCGTTCGGGCGGATGTTTGCTGTCGCCGTCTGCGCTGTCTGGAGGACCCTTCCTTCTCCCTCCTAGTGGTACACGTCGACTTAGGCTCTCATTGCCGTGTCTACGTCTGCGTCTACCGATCCCATAACGGCGACATGGAGCCAACTCGACTAATTGAACATCTTAGTCGAGTAGCAGATGATGCGCAGGAGCGGTTTCCATCGGCGGAACTGGTGTTTTTGGGGGACTTCAACGCCCACCATGAGTTGTGGTTAGGTTCCTCCAAAACAGACCATGCTGGTAGAACTGCCCACGCATTCGCTCTCACGCATGACCTGACGCAACTGGTGAACCAGCCCACCAGGATCCCAGACATAGTTGGCCATGCGCCCTCCTTACTCGACCTTCTGCTGACGAGTCGCCCAGCTGGATACCGGGTGGAGATTCGAGCTCCTTTAGGTTCCTCGGATCATTGCTTGATATCCAGCACAGTGCCCTTGGCATCGCGCCCGCCAACAGCGGTTTCGAAACGCCAGATTTGGCACTACGCGTCGGCAGACTGGGACGGGATGCGGGAGTATTTTGCATCCGTCCCTTGGAAGCAGCGCTGCTTTAGTGGGAAGGACCCGACCGCTAGCGCCACTGCCGTTGCTGATGAGATAGTATTAGGAATGGAATACTATATTCCACACTCCTATGTCATCAGCAAAGGCAGACGCAACCGCTGGTTCAATCGCGAGTGTGCCAGCGCTGTTGAGAGCAAACAGACGGCATACCGCGCTTGGATCAGAGGTAAAGCTCATGGGGCTCCCGAAACTCGCTCGCTAAAAGCAACCTATAATAATGCCACCAAGTCGTGTAAGAGGGCCTACATTAGAGCGCATGCCCAGCGCGTTGCACGAGTAGGCCAAGAACTCCTGACGCATCCTACGGGCAGCCGCAGCTACTGGCGTCTGGCCAAAGCCGTGCAATCCAACTTTTGCCAACCCTCGCTGCCACCACTGAGATGTCTTGACGGAACTTTAGCTCACAAGCCGCAGGAAAAGGTCGATCTCCTGGCCAAACTCTTTGCGGCTAACTCCCGGATCGATGACTGTGATGCACAGCCACCCTCAATTCCTCACTGTGGCCACACAATGTCTGATATTAAAATCAGGCAGTGTGATGTCCGTGCGGAAATGCAGTCAATCGATGTCCGGAAAGTTAACGGTCCTGATGGCATCCCAGCAATAGTCCTGAAAATGTGTGCAGCGGAGTTGTCCCCTGTGTTAACGCGTCTGTACCGTCTCTCGCTCTCTTCGGGTTGTGTGCCGGAATCATGGAGAGAAGCTAATGTGCAACCGATCACTAAAAAAGGAGATCGGTCAGATCCGACTAATTACCGCCCTATAGCCGTAACTTCAGTGTTGTGTAAGATCCTAGAACGAATATTGAACAAACAGCTTATTCGATACCTAGAAGATCACTCCCTAATTCACGATCGTCAATATGGGTTTCGGCCAAAACGGTTAACGGGTGATCTTCTAGCGTACGTCACACATCTCTGAGGTGAGGCTATTAACAAGCGTGGCGAGTCACTGGCAGTTAGCCTTGACATAGCCAAGGCTTTTGATCGGGTCTGGCACAAAGCTCTTCTCTCCAAGCTCCCGGCATACGGTTTGCCCGCTCAGTTCTGTACCTGGATTGCCAGCTTCCTGCATGAGCGTAGAATCTGTGTCCTTTCGGATGGATGCGCTTCGCGGTTCATGTCAGTGAACGCTGGTGTTCCTCAAGGCTCCGTTCTATCCCCCACGCTGTTCCTTCTGCATATCAATGACATGCCTCCTCTTGGAAACATTCATTGCTATGCAGATGATAGCACAGTGCATGGGGGATATAACGGGCACCCAACGGCTGGGCGGGTAGACACCGAAATGAAGCGAGCAAATCTTGTCATTGAGCTCGATCGGATGTTGAACCTCATTTCTAAATGGGGCTCCGATAATCTGGTGGAGTTCAATGCCAAGAAAACACAGGTGTGCGCGTTCACAGCGAAAAAGTCGCCATTCCTTCCCCTTCCCTCTCTTCAGGGTACATCTCTAGGCCTGCCATGTGCAGTCGCTATTTGTTGAAAAGTGGACTATGGTAGAGGACTGCTTTTGCGGTTCTCATTGCCTAGTCTCTGACTAACCCTTCGGGGCTATTAGTCGTGAATATATGTATATTACGTTATTGTATGTATTTTTTTTTACCCACTTTCGCTTGTCGTTAAGAATATTGTAGCTTCTCAAAGTGGTTTCGCTGGACGTACTTTTACTACAATTCGGCATGAGACACGATTAGTTCCGAGTTATGTTTTACTACAAAAAAAAAGCAAAAGTCAACTTACGGCAAATGACATAAATTAAGTATTATTTCCTTTCTTATGTCCGCTGATCGCAAAATACTTATTAGTTAGGTACCTAATATAAGTTGCATATGTACCTATAGGCAATTTATTTCACTAAATCAACATTTTATAGCTAATAGCAATTTGAGAGAGACAGAAAAAGAGCTGTTTTTTTACAAGACTGTGTTTCGAACATTTCTCTGTTTAAAATATGTATTTATGTTCACAATAAAATTGTCAATAAATTATGACACATACGAAAGTATCATTAAAGTTAGTGATAGCTTAAACACTGTCCTGCTGCTAGGCAGAGTATCATCAAAGTTAGTGATAGCCTAAACACTGTCTTACTGCTAGGCACAGTATCATCAAAATTAGTGATAGCCTAAACACTGTCCTACTGCTAGGCAAAGCATCATCAAAGTTAGTGATAGCCTAAACACTGTCCTACTGCTAGGCAAAGTATCATCAAAGTTAGTTATAGCCTAAACACTGTCCTACTGCTAGGCAAAGTATCATCAAAATTAGTGATAGCCTAAACACTGTTCTTCGGCTAGGCAAAGTATCTTCAAAGCTAGTGACAGCCTAAATACTGTCCTACTGCTAGGCAAAGTATCATTAAAGTTAGTGATAGCCTAAACACTGTCCTACTGCTAGGCAAAGTATCATCAAAGTTAGTGTAAGCCTAAACAATGTCCTACTGAGGCAAAGTATCATCAAAGTTAGTGATATGATAGCCTAAACACTGTCCTACTGAGGCAAAGTATCATCTAAGTTAGTGATTGGCTAAACACTGTCCTACTGCTAGGCAAAGGCCTCCATTATCAAAACTGCAGAAGTGGTTGGTGGTCACAATAAAATTCGGGGCTACGCATTGAAAAATCCGAAACACTTTTCCCGACCTACTCCACTTGGCTACCGAGCCAGAAGCAACCGTCCACTTGAAAATAAAAGCCTTATCCACTCAGCAGTATCAGAATACAACGTAAAAGATAGTACACACTATTCCTCAACGTTGCAGTAATTGAACTAGAGACGATACCGCAAAGCAAGTTTGGGCGCACTAAGTTGCGGCACGTGGGCTGCAACGCTTGACAACAAGGGACCGACCCCTACGCATTGACCTTTTGTATACTCTCTAAGGTAGTTAACCAACGAGCTCATTGAATTTATGTGCCATCTCAGCCGCCATTGTTTACTCTCTTTCACTCTTACAGAAAACATTGTACACGCGCTTAGATTAAAACAAAAAGGGAAGATACGGCATGTTCGTACTAGTAGTCATTCAAAATATAGTCCTACTCCAACTACTTAAGCAAACACTCACACACGCACACCTATAAAGTGTAAATCGAGCGAGCGAGACAAAGCGGTAAGTTTCAACGTCAGCGCGTCAGGGAGTCAGCGAGTAGCGCGTCGACGTCTCGGTCGCTTCGCAACAGACGAGTACGTACGACCGATTCCGACGCCACTGCGGAGTAGCGTCTTTCTCTTTTTCACACAGTAGAATATCCGCAATAGTGCGATGTAGCCTGTTCGCTCGGCAAATTGTGACTGAAGTGAAGTTGTGCCTTTAGGCCTAATTTTGGCGGCTCACTCACGCGACGCTAATGCCGTACTTCCCTTTTTGTTTTAATCTAAATACACGCGTCTCACTCATGCATATCGAATTGGCAACAGGGCAAATGTCCTCACTAAATGAAAATTTATATTTTAAATTTATTTTTACAATACTTGCAAGTGAAATTAAACATGGTTCTTGTCTCTTACGGTTGCAGTATAATTTTTACAATTTCTGTATACACAGGAATGCCTTACGGTACCTGACGGCCCGAGTAGAGCGGCGAGACAGCACTCGGCCTAGTTAGTAGAACGGGAGCCGAGCTACGATGCCTCTCCGTTTTGTTCTGCCGAGGGCTGCTCGGCCGAGCACTCAGCGGTATGTTTATACGTACCGAGTACTCGGCAGAAAGCACTGTCTTACCCGTTTGCTCGGTACGTGTGATCAAGGTAGAAGGCATTTTATTCAAATAACAACATAAAAACTTATAACGGTAACGATCGTATTGACGTAACAATGACTGACGTGTGACTGAGTGAGTTTCAGGCAATTACCTGAATTTGTTCTAGTCACTACGGAGGGCAGGCAACTTATCTAAACATATTATATCATTGTCCATACGTCCTACGCGTTGCCCGCTGAGCTGATCACATGCCCGCTCTCATCTTGCTGATCACATCCCCTATGTGGAATAGCTGCTCTAGTTTGCAACATCTCAATGGTCTCCGACAAAGTAAACGTGAACGCTACAGTAATCCCGCTCGGATTTTAAACCGTATCGCGTAGAGGTGTTAACAGAACTATAAGAATCCGCACATCTATAAAAAACCACACCCCTCTTCCCTTGGGTCTCGTAAGCGGCGACTAACGGACTAAAAACTGCACATACATCCAACAGCATAGAGCAGCGATGGACTCATCACCTGTCACGCTGAGCACATGTTCAGTCGCTACTTGACGAAAATTTGACTATGGTAGAGGAGTCCTCATTGCCTAGTCTCTGACTAACCCTTCGGGGATAATAGTCATGATTGTATAGTACGTATGTAGTTATGCCCGCGCTGACGTTCCAGACAGCTCCACTTCACTCTGTAGCTGCAGCTGTGGCTTTCTTTGTTTCAGTTAACTTTGTTACTGATTTCTCGGCGGCGCGTCGTTAATGTCATTCTCGCTAAAAGAAACAGTAATTAACCGAGTTAACTGGGCTGGATTAAGGAGGTTGGTTGGTTGGTTGGTTGGTTCGGTTTTTGAGGGAACGTGAGAGTGGCGTTGGTTACACCAATCTGTTAATTCAAAGATTATTGCAGTATCTTTGGTACTTCCGTATTTTTTGCAACATGGCATGGCATAGCATTGGATCGCATCGGAAAACAACTTACAGCCGAAATTAATAATCATTCTATCATTTGTTTGTTGATTATTAATATTTGTTTCAATCTTTGTTGCACAGAATAACTAGTATTGCAAATATTTTGCTTTTATTGTAATAAATTAGTTAGCACTATTGTTGTTCCCGCCAATATCACATGACGCTCCCATTCCACCTTAGGTTGGCTGGAAGAGATCACTTTTAGAGATAAGTCCACCTTTGCCCACTATCGTTTGTATTTTTCTCTGTATGTGTGTTTATGTGCAATAAAGAATATATATAAAAAATGGTACAAAAGGCGTACTTAATGCCAAAAGGCATTCTCTACCAGTCAACCTTTATTGTTAATTTCGGTTAGTAATCGACACCGCCGCTGTGAAATTAATATCCACAAAGTTTTCTAATTAATTAATTTTAAGTAAGTAAATGAGATAATTGTGTAGTACTAAAAGATAAGATAAGAATACTAGTGTTTTGACAGTGAGGCATTCACAGGGCTAATAATGGCCTTTTTCCTTATTCCCCTAGTCCATCCCTGCAGTTAAAGGACCTTTCATTACGTTTTCAAGACGTCCAGAGTGCACAGCGCGGTCTGCCACTGCAGTAATGGACTTGACGTTAAGTATTGCATTTATTCGTTTGCTTTCACAAGCGCATTATGTAACCGAATGAGACCTTTAATAGCCACCACTTTTGGGAATAAACTGTTGCAGTGTCTCAAAGTTTATGGATCTTTGGAGTTGGTCAAGGTGATTTTGTCTTTAAGAGGAGTTTTATAAGTGTTAGAGTTCTTTGAGTGTTCATCATACTAAAGACACAGTTTTGGAATGCTTTTAAACGTTGCATTTGTGTTCTATATTGGTATGCTACATGGTAGGAGAGCTATTTTTAGATTGTTATGTAGCAATAACAATGTTATATTTATATCGTAACTGAAGACAGCACTTTAAAGAAGATGAATTTGTTTTCACTCAATGGTAATGTTATTTTTAGTAGGTTTATTTCTAAAATCTTGATGGCGCAGCGGCTAACGCATTTGTTACTATGCCAGTGAAGCATCTTTAGCAATGTTAGGTCACTAGATGGGTAACCAAATAAAATAAAAACAAACCGAGCTCCGCCGTGTTTAGGAACAAACGTAAAGCTTTTGGTACTGTTTGCTGTTGTAAGATGGCAGACGTTTATACCTATGGCTGAGCGCCGGGGGATCGATAGAAAGCTGCAACACTGTATACATATTATGTAGAATGTACCTATATTAATTGGTAAAAGATATAATAAATAATAATAAATTCATTTATTTCAACCAACAAGGATCAGTTACAAATTTAACTACAAAGAAATAAAATAAAATCAAAATCATAAAACACTGGCGTGCTTCAAACTCAAAATGGCAGTCTCAGTGGAAAGACCTTTTCTAAAACCAAACTGATTGTCATGAATTGTTAAAATATTTTCTAGTTCATTATTAAGCAGACCGTCAAGGACTTTTGATATAATAGTAGCCAACGAAATAGGACGGTAATTACCCTTATCACTTATGTCACCAGTCTTACACTTCACAATTGGCACCACCACTGTCTTCATCATGTCTGCAGGTAAGGAGGAGTGTCCTAAGCATATACTATAGAACATCGCTACCACTCTAGCTAGATGAGTGCCAGCGTATCGTAGATGTTCAATTCCAGTTCATCATGGTCAGGAGACTTTCCTCGAGACATAGATTTGATTAATTCTCTAACGTCCTTAGCTGTAATCCGGGTACTTAGCTCCATGATGTGACAAGATACGCGGAGATCAGTAAAGCGTTTTGTGAGATCTTGTCTGCGTCAGTGAGACATCGCTCTATGCCGCGTCGAGAGTAGAGACGGGCGCGTGCGATAGAGATGTGCTCGCCACAAACCTGCATTGAGCCAGCTTGATGGTTGATGGCCTAATCTCCCAAACAAACTCCATGTAGGGAGATCTGTGAACTGCAGTGGGACGTTTATCGGCTGATGATGATGACATGAAAATATTTCTATATCAATAGAAAAGAGTATTCCCCTTAGACTTTTCGACCGTTTGCCGTTTTATGCGAGTATTTCACGTGGAGGAATGAGAATATAGGCCTCATTTAGCGGTGCCGTATCGCGTAGCGGCTAAAAGAATACTACCACCCCCTCTCTTCCCTTGGGTGTCGTAAAAGACGACTATTGGACAAAATACGGGACATGCATCCAACGGCATAGAGCGGCGATGGGCTCACCACCCGTCACGTTGAGCACATGTGAAGTTGCTATTTCGTAAAACGTGGACTATGGCAGAAAACTGCTTTTGCTGTCCTCATTGCCTAGCCTCTGAATAACCCTTCGGGGATAATAGACGAGCGCGCGTAAACCCTACGCTCTGTGACGTCATGACGTCAAATCGATATCGAGTCAGCGTTGCTTAACGGAATATGAACGCTCGGGTCACACGATAAGTTTCAATTCCGAGTGAAAGCCGTTAGAGAGTGAACCTTCTGTACGTAGTACTATTAGTTATTCTGTGATAATAGTCTTGATTATACGTATGTATGTATTTAGCGTTACTATTTGTTACAGGGTTATCGTCGCGTGGCAATAAGGTCTATGTTAAAAAATGGGTAACTGATACCCGGAGGTCCCGGGCCCAATTTCCAGCTCGGATATAGTATGTTTTGAATTTTTCGATGCATAACCCGGTTTTGTAATTACCAGCATTTGGAAAGCGTGGATACTCAATGTACGGAAACTAAAGGTCTTCAGTTCCTGGCCTTGAGCACACAGCAGCGTCTACATCGCCTGGATCTTTCATCATCATCATCATCATCATCCTAGACGCCGTGTTTCGCGGCCATAAGTACCACCTCGGCATAGTGGTTGGACCAGGGCAAGGGTTTTCTGCCCTGCCTACGGCCGGCTGTGGAACTAATATCCTCTCGTCTGTGGAGAGCCGGTATTGCCGCGGCCCCTAGTCTGTGTGGCTCAATTGAGCCATCTCCACAGACAGGGGTTTTTTTAGCTACCTACCGCTAAAAACGTTGCTACCGTCCGTTCTATTCATAATTAAGCTTTAATATGATAACTAGTAACTCTGCATTAGTTCCTTAATCTATTAAAACCATTCCCAATACCTAAAATATTGTAAGAATAAAGATATGATTTTTTAAAAAAAAATCTTTTTTTTTTCATATTAAAATAAAAATAAAATATAAGGAAAACCCGTATTTTATTGAAATAAAGCATAACATAAGCATCAAAAAACATGTTATAACATAAATCAGCTCATAATACTATCAACTCGATAATAAATCGATTATTCCGATTTCAATATACGCGCTAAAACAACCCTACGTTCCCAACGACGATATTTTATTTTTATCCCTCGGGACGCGACAAAGGAACTTTTGAATCATGGAGCCTAGTTCATGGTGATTCCAAATATGTACGGCATGTCACTAACAAATAAAAAACAAAGGAACACAGAGCCGAAATATGACACCCATTTTCGCCGTCTGTGGCGTGGCTCAATTGAGCCAGCCCACAGACAGGCGCTAGAAAATAGTGGCTCAATTGAGCCATCCCACAGAAACACACATGATGTGTGCTGCGTGACTTTAATACTTGTGGCAGAAAAATTCTTTACACTATATCAAGAGCAGGGTAACTTTTATATCGAACGATATCGCTGTGCTTTTTACCTTTTATTTTGAAAACAAAAAAGGGTAATTTTTTATTTCACTATACTACAAAACTCAGTTGTGGTATAGCATAATCATAACATTTAAATAGAGTAGCCGAGAACGAGTATAGTAATATCTCATATTCATACCATACCATTAGTCGGAAAATATAGTCTATTATTCCTTGTTTTTATGTTGCTAATTACTCCACAGCCTCGCTCGCTCAGAAAAGGCAGTAGCAGTTACTTCCATTAAGGACTTTTCAGGCTATATTCAGGTCGGGCGAGCCGTTGTAGGCGGCGTAATGAAATTTTGGAGCGTTGTTTTAAATCTACTTCGTACAAAGTTTGTATGATGCCCAAAAATAATTGGGTTGAAAAAAGGTACAAGTGTGTGACTTGTAATATTTAAATAAAAATTATGTTTCTGAGTACATCATTATGTTATTCTGTTCTGTTTTATAACGAAATTTATTACGTACTATTACTTTGTTTACTCGACTTCTGGGTCTTGGGTGCAGATGCCGAATAGTTATTATGCTAAGATTGAAGTTATACTCTTCTAAGAGTTGGTAAGGCCCCAGGTCTAAAGATACCTTCTGGAAAGAGTTTTATTTGGCCCACTGGTTATTCTAAGTTTGACATATCCTATTTGCACTAATATTATAAAGAGCAACAATTTATTTTATATAGGGTAATCTGTGCGTTGGCGCAGCGGCTAGCGCGTTCGGCTTGCGATCTTGCCCGTTAAGCAACTTTTGCAATGCCGGGTTGTTAGATGGGTGACTAAATTTAAATCATCTCGAGCTTCGTGCTTCGGAAGGCACGTTAAGCCGATGGTCCCGGTTGAAAACGGTTGTCGTTAAAACCCACCAACCCGCGTTGGGCCAGCGTGGTTGGTTATGGCCCAATATCCCCACGTGCTATTGTCCACGTGGGAGGCCTGTGCCCAGCAGTGGGACGTTTATAGGCTGATGATAATGATGATGAGGGTAATCTTTGTGGTAGCGGCTCAATGTAAAAATATGACGACCTCCTTGGTCGAGTGGTTTGTACACCGGTTTTCATGGTGTCGCCATCTCTGAGGTTCCGGGTTCGATGCCCGGTCGGGTCAATTTGGAAACTATTGTTTTGCTAAATTGTCTCGGGTTTGGGTGTTTTCTATGTATAATAAGTATGTATTTAAGTATGTTTATCCGTTGTCTAGTAACGATTTAACGAGTTTCTTCGAAGCTTCTCTTGGGCTAGATAATTGGTGTGATTGTAGAAAAGTTTATTTTTTTTTATTTATTTATTTAATACTACCAAGCCATTTCTTAGGGGTCGTAAAAAATAACTAACGGACTGAAGACTGCACATACATCCAACAGCATAGAGCGGCGATGGGCTCACCACATATCACGCTGAGCATATTTATAGTATTTTGGTGAAAGGTGGACTATGGCAGAGGACTGCTTTTGCGGACCTCATTGCCTAGCCTCTGACCAACCCTTTGGGGATAACAGTCGTGAATTGAAAAATGTTAAAAAGTTGTTATATTATAGGTACAGGTTCATTATGGATCCTATCGGGCACAGCCATTTAAAAAGGGAAGACCTTTTTCAATTAATTCTGAAGTAAATTAGCTTATATTCTTATATTTCTATTTTTTATATTATATTTTTTTAAATTTTTATCTATTATTATTTGATACTAGCGACCCGCCCCGGCTTCGCACGAATCTACCCGTACTCGTACCTAAACAAATTATAACCTTCCTCGATAAATGGGCTATCTAACACCGAAAGATTTTTTTAAATCGGACCAGTAGTTCCTGAGATTAGCGCGTTCAAGCAAACAAACTCTACAGCTTTATAATATTAGTATAGATTTGAGTTTAACATTTTTTATTTTTACAAATGTTTGTCTTTTAAATATTCTGACAAAGTACATTTGTAGTTGTTATTTGGCGAAACGTGGACTCCGGCAGTACAATGCTATTGCAGTCCCTATTCTTCTTCATCACTACACTCTTGGCAGAGTGGTCGTCACTTCAGCAGTAGTAATCCGCCTTACGTGTCGCCACTCATCTCTGGCAGCCGCCTTCCTAGCGCCTGCGCCCTTACTCTTGAAACCGATCGCTATTGGATCGGATTGGTATTGTGAATTTTCGTACTCCTAAGTTACGACACAAGAGCTAATATGGATTCATATTGCGTGGATATTGAGTGCAAAAAAAATCAAAACTCAATGCCATTTAGTTCACCCAATATGAATCCAAATTAGCGCTGGTGTCGTAACTTAAAAATACGAAAATTCACAATACCAATCCGATCCAATAGCGATCGGTTTCAAGAGTAAGGGGGCAGGTCCGTCCATCTCATCGGTGATCTACCGCGCGGTCGAGTGTAGTCCTTATTACCTATAATCACGACTATTATCCCCGATGGGTTAGAGATTAAGCAATGAGGACAGCAAAAGTAGTCCTCTGCCATAGTACTTTTTTATTTATTGGCAACGGGTAAGCGCTTGGCCTTCATCTCACCTGATGGTAAGTGACGATAAGGCCGAAGGTGGAAGCGCGCTTCACCCGGAATCCTCAACCACTGAGAAACTGGCTATCTTATCTGAAACTGCCGGAACACAACAATGGTATAAACATCGTTGTTATGGCGACAGACTTAGATAAGATGGTGGTAGCTAGCCAGGCGGACTTAACAGCCCTACCACCAACCAAACCGAGCACACAAAGATGTACCCTCCGCTGGGAATCAAACCCGGGTCTGAAACAGGTAGCTTAGCCACTAGACCACAGAGGCGGTTCACCAAATAGCAACTGCAAATGTGCTCAGCGTGACAGGTGGTGAGATAGGCGCCGCTCTATGCTGTTGGATGAATGTGCAGTGTTTATTCCGTTAGTTGCCTTTTACGACACCCAAGGGAAGAGAACTTTTACCGCTACGAGACACGGTTATAAGAACCTAAATGCCTAGTCTCTAACTAACCCTAATTTACAGGGTATTGAACAGCTCACCTGCGTGTAGGTCATCCAGCAGCACGGCTCCACCTGGTTGGCGTCCAGGCCCCAGAACTCCAGCTCCTCTTCGAAGAGCGGCCCGCAGACGTCTGTGGGGTAGTGCAGCTTGCCGGTCCTGGAAATTAAAGTGGGTATTAATCTTGTGATCTGTACTGAAAATAATCAGTATAAAAAAAACTAAAATATAATATATTATTATTTATTGCAACAAACCTCGTCTGTCAATAAGACGCACAGCTACAAACCTAGTAATTACTAAAGCATGAAACCTGTGGTAGAAAGGACTATACGACTCTATAAAATATTTTCCTCGTCAAAACAAAAGCATTCCGAAAACAAATGAAGGCCCAAACCAAACTAGAATAATACCTTTTATACACAAACATGTTTATCTGATTAATCCTGGCCAAAGTTTCGTGCGTGAGGACGCAACATTAACAGATCGATATTGGTCAGATTAGGGACATTAATCAGCCGCTAAAGGGGTCGCATAGCCGAGTTTGCCGAGGCCCGGCCTTCGAAGTTGACGCTAAAGGTGCGCCCTGAGTGGTGAGCGGTAGCGGTAACGTTGACTGTCAAACGGTCGAAATTAGTAATTAATCTATATGTTGTTAGGCAAGAAGAAGTGGAAAAGAAGGTTCTAGGTCAAATCCCAGGCTGAATGGTGTTTAAGATAAGATAAGATAAGATAAGATAATAAACGTTTATTGACCACAAGCACATAAAAGAAAAGGTTGTACAACACAGAAACAATTTACAAGAAAAAAAAATAACAAAGCGAAAATAAACAAAATGCATTAAAAAAATATATATATGCTAATGTGGTATATGGCAAATCTCGTAGGTCCCAACCTCAGCTTGTGCTGAAATGACATGCAAACCCCTGCAGCGCTGGTATTCTGGTAGGACCTAATGCCTTGCATGCACCGGCGCGGCGCGCAATTCAGCCGAGCAGCGAGCCACTTCGATATCTTAAAGTTGGTTTTAATTAGGCAAAGTAGCAAGCGAGGCAATGCACTCGCCACTCCACCAAAATACTGACGTAGTGCGAACCTGGCATAAGTGACACAGAACTATAACACCGGAAGAAATATAGGTCATAAGTAATAACAATAAGAAAAATAACATAGCATTTATAATTAACATATATCGATTGCAGTTACTACATTACGCAATTACAATAAAAAAAAATAAAACAAAAAAAAATTAATATAGCAAACGTTAACGCTAGCGCTGCCGCTTATTTCTGCAACAGAGGTTTTACACGAACAACGACACTGAATGAGAAGTTTAGCTGTTTCTATGTTAATTAGTTTTGTAAACTTATAATTACAATAAATGACACAACAACATTGCACTAGTTGTTCCAACACAGCATTATGCTAATTGAAATGCAACGAATGACATGACTAACTATAGAAATGGAAGATAAGAATGTTTCATAAATCCTATAATCTTTTTAGCAGTTTGCTTAATAACACTTTTTATGGAAGTACTTTCTGAAGCTTAAAACTGTTTAGTAGCTTTCTTTGAATCAATAGTATTCGGTAGTATACTAAAAGTACTTCTACTTTATATTGTTGGAAGTTTCAAAGATACTTTGACTTTCAATTCAGTTGAGGTGAATGGTGGAGGATTATCGTTGCGATTTAGATTTATTACGGCCATTAAATTGAAGGCAGTCGATCGAGATCGGTCCTGTGGGAGACATAGGAAGTAAAACAAAATGAGACGGTACTCAGAGTTAAAAAAAGTTGAAAAAAAAACCCACCTGATTATGTAATTATTTTCAAGTTTTCGTTATCTTCAAGTATATTAAAGTAAAAAATATATTTAGGTAAGTAGCGAGACAGTACTCCATTGAGATAGTAAAGCAGTAGGTGGAGAAACATAAAATATTTTAACACTTAACCCATATAAGAAATTTTTCTCTAATCGTCTCACTGCTGCTCCCTTACTCTTGAAACCGATCTTGATCGATCAAGATTGATATTGGGAAGTTTCGTACTCCTAAGTTACGACACCAGAACTAATATGGATTCAAATTGAGCGGATATCGAGTGAAAAAAATACAAAACTCAATGCCTCCTCACCTCTCTCAACCTCACCTGAACGCGCCGGATGGTGGCGGCGTGGCGTACACCGCACCGTGGTGCTCCCTGCTTGACAACGGTCGAGGCTCTGACGACCGAGCAATGGCGGTATAACCATACACCTGGCTCCGGTTGGAAGAGGCTATCGCTGGCCTTGGGAGTTTAAATCACCCCAGAAAGGACGATAGAAGAAGGCACTTCGAAAACAAACCGAGTGTGACGGCACGCTTTGAAGTAGCAGCCCTGCTAGCCGTCTAGGATACTATGGGCTAATTCCCTGTATATCCGAAACCATATTATTACTGAAACTCAAAGAAGAAATATACGGACCGATTTTAAAAAAACGACCTTTGGCGCGAAAACAAGGACTCTGATTGGATGTTGGAATGTTCGCACGATGCGGGAAGAAAGTAGAGGGCACCAAGTTGTCAAATATAAGCGGGATTACCAGTTGGAAATACTTGGCATTTCTGAAACGAGATGGAAAGACTTTGGGGAACAACAAATTGAGGACTTCACCCTGCTATACTCAGGTCAGGAAAAGAAACACGAGTATGGCGTGGGAATCCTGCTTGCCAGAAATGCCCGGAATAGTCTGCTTGATTGGCAACCGGTGTCAGACAGAATCATCACAGCACGCTTTAAGTCTACATTGAGAAACATCACCCTAATACAATGTTATGCACCTACTAACGCAGCGGAACTAGACAAAAAGGAAGCGTTTTATGAACAACTCTCGGCGACAATGCGAACTATCCCAAAAGGCGAAATTGTGATTTGTATGGGTGACTATAACGCGCAGATGGGAGACAACAATCGATGCATAGAGTCTTGGGTGAGAAAACATGCGCTGGGCACATGAAGTGAAAATGGCAATATGTTAGTAGGCTTTTGCTGTGAGTTTGATTTGGTGATTGGAGGCTCGATATTTCCACACAAAGACTGCCACAAGGTATCCTGGGTTTCTCCTGACAGACTTACAAAAAATCAGATAGATCACGTCATGATAAGTAGGAAATGGCGCCACTCTTTATTGGATGTCCGCAACCGAAGAGGAGCAGACGTAAACAGTGATCACCACCGCATAGTAGCAAAAATCCGCCTGAAGATAGCAAAGGTGCAGAGTAAGACGACCAAATTATCTCGGCGTTTCGATGTCTCCAAATTACAGGATCCGGACACAAAACAGAAGCTTAGTGTGGAACTGCACAACCAATACCACGCTCAAAAGGTTGAGGAAAGATCATCATCATCATCATCATCAGCCTATAAACGTCCCACTGCTGGGCACAGGCCTCCCACGTGGACAATAGCACGTGGGGATATTGGGCCATAACCCACGACGCTGACCCAATGCGGGTTGGTGGGTTTTAACGACTGTCATCTTACGACAACAACCGGGACCAACGGCTTAACGTGCCTTCCGAAGCACGGAGGAGCTCGAGATGTTTTTAATTTGGTCACCCATCCAGCGACCCGGCATTGCGAAAGTTGCTTGGCGGGCAAGATCGCAAGCCGAACGCGCTAGCCGCTGCGCCATCGAGCTCCTCAGAGGAAAGATCAGTGGAGGAAGAATGGAGCGCTGTCAAAAGTACGCTGTGCACATGCTGCGAAAAGTTCTTAGGCTACTATAACTCTGAAAAGAAGGAATGGATATCCGCTCATACATGGGATAAAATACTACACCAAAAATCCATCAAAGAGAAACTTAATGCGGAAAAAGACCAGAACACCAAAGAAATCCTAGCCTATAAATATTTTCTGGGCGAGAGTGAAGTAAAGCGTAGTGCCAAAAGAGACAGACGTGTTAGAGCTGCATCGATAGCCCAAAGAGCGGAACTGGCGGCACACGCTGGAAACACCAGAGAGCTGTACCGTGCCGGTAGAGAGCTATGCAATAAACCACCGAATACGCGGCCAGTGGTAGACAAAGCGGGCAGGCTTCTCACTACGTTGGAACAACAACTGCGAAGATGGCATGAGCACTTCAAAGAGGTATTCCACACTCTGGACGTTGAAGCTGAAGCTGACGACGATGTCGACTCAGGAAACGATGTTTTAGACATCAAAGTTGACCCTCCGGATAAGGCTGAAATTTCAAGGGCCATTAAAAGCCTAAAAAGTGGCAAAGCTCCAGGCAATGATGGCATCCCGGTAGAGGCACTTAAAGCCAATGCGGAAGTGACGGCTGATATACTGTTGCTTATGATGACGGCTATGTGGGAATCAGGTCAAGTGCCTGATAGCTGGAAGGAGGGCATTATTGTCAAGCGACCAAAGAAAGGCGACCTGTCTCAATGCTTCAACTGGCGGGAAACAACTTGCTGCCGGTTTGCTCCAAGATTTTATGTAAGATCCTGTTAGACAGAATGACAAGCGCGGTTGACTGCACGCTAAGAGACGAACAGAGTGGATTCAGAGCGGGGCGATCTTGCACAGACCAGATCAACGTTCTGCGAATGATACTGGAGCAGTGCAACGAAATGCGGAACGAACTCTTTACTCTATTATTCGTGGACTTCGAAAAAGCTTTTGATCGGGTGAGATGGTCGAGTATATGGCGAATCCTAAAGCGAAGAGGTATACCAGTCAAGGTTATAGAAATTATCAAATGCCTTTATGAGGGTTCTTCTTGCCGAGTGATGCATAAAGGCCAACTAACTGACCCAATAACAGTCACTGCAGGAGTGAAACAGGGCTGTTTGTTGTCACCGCTGCTTTTCTTAATAGTCTTGGATGACGTGATGCGCAGAGTAACCGGCAAGGAAGAGAGAGGATTACCTTGGTTACATGGTAAGACCATTGAAGACATTGACTTTGCGGACGATATCTGTTTACTTCGCCACATCACGTAAACAACTTCAGTCTAAGACCGATGACCTCGCAAACGAAGCTGCTAAAGGAGGCCTGCGCATCAACTGTGGTAAGACCAAAGACATGCGCCTGAATACCTCTGATCTAGCGCCCATACACGTTAACGGCGAGGTAGTCGAACAAGTGCAGCGTTTTACCTCTGCGGAGCGTCTGTGGAGCGTCGTAGACCCGCAAGGGGGAGCAGAAGCGGATGTAGAAACGCGCATCAACAAAGCCAGAGCCGCATATGCGCAACTGAAGCCTGTCTGGACGTCTTCTGTAATCACTCGCCGTACAAAGATCCGAATATTCAACTCTAATATCAAGTCGGTTCTCCTGTACGGATGCGAGACATGGCTCGTCAAAAACGAAATAACCAGTCGGCTGCAGGTGTTCGTCAACAAGTGCTTGCGGCGCATACTGGGGATTTCCTGGCCACGAACCATCTCTAATGTAAGGCTGTGGGAGATGACTGAGCAACAACCCATCGACAAGGAGATCCTGACAAGGAAATGGCGCTGGATTGGACATGTGTTGCGGAGACCTGACAACCATCTATCCAAGCAAGGGTTAATGTGGCAAGCGTATGGAAAAAGAAGGCCGGGCCGCCCCCGTACCACCTGGAGGCGATCGGCTGGAAGGACCTGGAGGTTGCCGCACAAGATCGACAGCAGTGGAAATCTCTTCTTCGAGCCCTATGTCCCTGATGAGGGATAACAGGATTGCATCATCATCATCATCATCATCAATGCCATTTAGTTCACCCAATAAGAATCCAAACTAGCGCTGGTGTCGTAACTTAAAAGTACGAAATTTTATAATACCAATCCGATCCAATACCGATCGGTTTTAAGAGCAGGGGGGCTGGGTACAACATAGAAATTAAAGTGGCTTTCCAACATGGAAAAACAGAACATGGGAGACATGCCCATAATCTACCACGCTTGCCCAAAGTTGGTTAGTTTAACGACTTGCCAACAACTGGGACGACCAGCTTTACGTGCCTACCGAAGCACGGAAATAAACGTCAACTTTAATGTAACTCTCCCTCGCTCTGTTCCAAACTTTTAAAAAGTAAATTGAGTTAGTATCTTATTTCGGACAGCAATATAGCATTACAAACGGCCAAAAGACATAATAATAACTACAACAAAGCCATTCTCAAAACATCTAATACCGAACGTGTTTTATTAAAATTTCCTTAGATCTAGGATTACTTTGTTACTAAATCCCAAGGCCCGTCCCGTTTCGTCGTGCTCATAAATTCACCGAACACGCGCCTAAATAAGTAACATTTTTTATTTTGACACGTCACAAAGAACCCTCCTCGGCGAATTGAAAAACTCCGCAGTATTTTTTTACTAAATCTCCCGTAGCTCGGGGCGGACGCTTCTTTAGAGAAGTGAATTTTTTTATTCGATATTTTGAGATTTTCTATATTCCTGTGCACAATGACATGAATACGTTGTCAGAGAGTTTTATGATGGATTTATTGCATTGTCAGGATGTCATCTGCAGAGTTATTATAATGAATGTAATAATTACAAATGCAAATTTCATTCATAGGAAATCAAAGAAGACTAATCTGTTTCATATTATTTACACTAATTATATTACAAAATGGAATAAAATAAACAAGTAAATTATTTATGTGTTGACGGTAATCCGATTCTGAAAATTGGATTAGAATTACTAATTGAATTGGAGTCTTGGCTTTATTTTATCCGGCAATGTTCATAGAGACATCGGTAGGTCTTTTTCAGTCTTCACCGAAAGAGTAAGATTTATTAAAATATATACCTTAACATTTACCTTTGACTTCAGAGAAAACAGGGTAAGTTTTCACTCAATTAAAAGTTATTAAAAAATAACTCGCAAGGTTAAAAAACGCGAGCAAGATGTGCAAACTGTTTTTAACCTACTTTGGTAAAAAAGCCACATGAAGATGTAACGAGTACGCCAACTTTTCGAAAGTTCGAGTACGTAAGCTGAAAATTAGAAAAGTTCCTGAATTGGTCTCACAATTTCGAGGATTATCCACACGATAACTTTAGCAGTGGCGAATGTAAAACTTGCTAACGTAGGTCAAGCTCGCATTTGGATGGCTAGTTGGTAAGTTAAAAAAATACTTTCGTACTGTGAATTCAAACTAAACTTAGAATATAGGAACTTTTAAAGTTAAAGTCAGATAACCAATAGCGTTTAACGTTATGTGCTAGGTACTAGGACGTTTATAGATTAAATGATAATATTGGCGCTTGTTTCTAACACTTGTAAGAAACTTATTAGAGAAGTATTTGTAGACCGTTGTTTGCAAAATCTGAAAGATGATGAATGTTGATTTAAAATGAATGAATTACTCGTCAAATGTCTTCTCTATGCAGATGAATAGGTACTACTTGCGGAAAAGTTAGAAGGAAAAGGAATAAAAATTAATGTAATTAAGGCGAAAGTAAGGGTTTTTGAAAGCGATTAAAGGAGAAAAAGTGAAGCAAGTAAAAGAGTTATGTACCTGGGCACGAAGTTTACTTTTGATGGAAAGCATGATATATATATTGAAAGGAGAGTGAATGCTAGGAGTAGACTGAATGGGGCACTCTACGGCTTTATGAGCAGCTGGAATGGGAAGACCTTGGGGAACGTACTTAGATCAGATCGGTGACGTTCTCGTTAAAGGTCAGGTCAAGAGTACCCTAAGCCAACGAGCATGTTTGAAGAATGTTATGGGAGTAAGTGTAGCAAAGGATGTGTGTCAGGATCGGCACCTCCTTTTATACCTGTATTTTATTGGATATTCTTTTGGATGTGTTTTGTAGTCTTGTATTCGTATTGAACGTTTCTTTGTTTTAATGAAATTGTCCTTCTATGATAGGGAGAGCATTTTCCAATTTGTATTGATTTTGTCAAAGAAATGCCCCTGTTGAGTTTCTTGCCGGTTCTTCTCAGTACAAGACTCCCGCCCCATAGATAGGACTTAGGAACCGAAGGCATAGAGACATTCACAAGTGCTAAATTATTGTAGCCTAAATTGCTTAAATGATATTGAAATTTGAAAAATATGAAATTTAGCTTTGTTATAACCCCCCCCCCCCCCTCAGGAAGTTGGCGTGATGTAATGTATGTCTGTATGTATTTAAGGAAAGCAAATTTCAATCTTGCCAAAATACGGCTTTCAGTTCAGCCAAACTACGTCTAATGCTGCTCATAGAAAGCCGCTTTGAGCCAAATAGTGGAATTGATTGCAAAGGCAAACCGTTTTACTTCATTCCACAGCAATCAATCGTGCTTTAATTGCATTCAGCGTCTTCCGGCGACTTTTAGCAGATTCTTATTATTTGATTGATTCGTGACTTTTTAGCAGCAAGTGCATAGCAAAATCAATATCAATCAACCAAAGTGTAAAACTTGTTGTATTTATGTGCTAAGTCCCAGTAAAAAGTAAATAACGACTTCCTCCCACATGAATAAAATTAAAAATACCGTATGGAACATACTTCCACCATCAGTGGCTTTATCACCATTTAGGCTAACTACCAGGACCTAAAATCGGACTGGCGATCACCCATACGAAGAAATGTACAAGATACACTAGCGTACTTACGGGGCAAATAGCCTTTAAGAAGTGATGCTTCGTGATCGTCTTCGGTGTTGCAAACATCTTTGGGCTGTTGTGGCCGTTTCCAGGCAGGCAACATTTTTGTATCTCGGTATCATATAGATCATATAGATACTTGAAGAACTAGAAGGTTTATTGAAGTTTCTTTAGTTGTTGTTAGTTGAGGACTTATGTGAAGACACCCGGGTGCCGGTCGAAGAAGTACTCGTTGAGTACAGGGTCGTAGTTGGCAACCGCTTCGGTGAGCCGGGACAGCCGCGTCGCCGGGATCTACTTCAGGGTCGCCTTCTATTTTGGTCTTGTAACTTTGTTGGTTGGCCTTTCAAATTGTGACACACAAGCATCTATGGGCTGTTGTGCCAGTTCTTAGGCAGGCGAAATTCTCGTATACCGGCTCAGTATCATAAAGAGATACTCGAAGTACCAGAAGGTAGAAGTTTCTAGAAACTCCTCATACCTGTAGTAGTTGAGAACTTGCGCGAAGACCCCCGGGTGCCGGTCGAAGAAGTACTCGTTGAGCACCGGGTCGTAGTTGGCGAGCGCTTCGGTGAGCCGGGACAGCCGCGTCGCCGGGATCTTTTTCAGGGTCGCCTTGTACGTCTCGTGTCGGATGCCTCCCACGTTGAGGACCACGCGGTTCTCCGCGTCCATATTTAGGAGATTCATGACTGAAACAATTTTATACAATTATACATACATACCTAGATTTACGCCTATTATCCCCGAAGGGTTAGTCAGAGACCAGGCAATGAGGACCGCAAAAGCAGTCCTCTGCCATAGTCTACTTTTTATCAACCAGCGACTGTACATGAGGTGGTGAGCCCATCGCCGCTCTATGCTGTTGGATTTAGTTGAACTTTTACGACACCTAAGGGAAGAGAAGGGGTGGTAGTATTCATTCACCGCTACGCGTCACGTATCTTATCATATTTTAATCAAAAACAGTGCAAGGCGTACTTTTAGACACAAGATTCCTCACGTGGTTTGTTAAGTATTATAATAGGAGATTTCCCAACTAACATTTTGGTAATAAGAATAAGTGCTACATGAGTGTTAAAGTAAAATTTTAAAAACCTAAGGTGCCATAAAGGCACTAACAATTAGTGATATAGCGTACTTTAACTTTCTTATAAACCTTATTTGGGCCCACAATTTTATAGCTTATAGTGATATAAGGGTTATAGAAAAGTGATATTTGAGTGATAATACATAGTTACAATAGTGCTATTGGAGCAGTTATTACCACTTTAAGTGTTTTGTGAGGTATTGATAGGTCACGACAGCAAGCTTAAGTAATACATGAGTCGTAAAAATAACTCTGATAACTCTTTTGGCAATACATTAGTGATTAAGGTAGCAGTGCATATTACACAAAGCGCTAATTAATTGTTTAGTATCATCATTTTTGTATTGTTGTTACCGCCAACAGCGTCATTTTCATTAAGTGCAGTGAATACTAGTGTTAACACTCGTATTTGGTGAAAACAGCAAATGAAAAGTAAGTCAATATGTATTTTGGATAACCGGTGTTGTAGATGTGAAATCTTACTGCGGTGTTTATTTTTCTGTAAGAATAATATTAGTTTTCATTTCAATTTTAATGCGCCACTGTAATAAACTACTTTTGATGATATTTTCTAGAAAAGTAAATTTTGTCTCAGTTATTTTTGCTTCAAGTACGGAAAATAGTAACATCTGGTAGTCTCTACTAGTTTTTAAAAGAAAAGTATACATAGTTTGATTTAATAAGTAAAGCAATAATGTTTGTAACAAGTTTTCTTCCTGTAATTTTTTGTAGGTTATCTTTATTTTAATGGCGTCAATTTGCAATCACCCTAAGGTTCCTGTTAACTCTGTTATTCCTTCCAATAGTGATTAAAGAATGGTAGTTCGCACGTCAATGCCACTTGTTGTTTTACAATATGGTTATAAACAGAAGAAACGATAAGTTTAGCTTGCATAAAGGTCCTATGTGATGCAATAAGCTGAATTTTTTAGGGTTCAGTAATTGTTTGAACATCCATTTTTGATAAGTATGTGGCGATTAATATTTAATAAATACAAATAAATAAATAAATAAATAAACAAACTTCCCTACACTCACACCAATTATCTAGCCCAAGAGAAGCTTCGTTATGAAACTCGTTAAATGGTTACTAGACAACGGATAAACATACTTAAAGTACTTAAATACATACTTATTATACATAGAAAACACCCAGACCCGAGACAATTTAGAAAAACAACAATTTCTAAATTGACCCGACCGGGGATCGAACCCGGGACCTCAGAGATGGCGACACCATGAAAACCGGCGTACAAAGAAGGAAAGAAATATTTAGCTATTAAAACCAATCCTCTAATCTTGTAGGTACCTACATTTTGCTATCTACCTCTTATCGCAAAGAAGACGCCCAATATTTTTTTAAAGTTTAGCAATAGCACATTACATGTGTTATCTACAGTGGTCGGAGTAGGTATATTGAATTAAGGTCACTGACATCAAACGTATATGTTAATATGGATACTCCTCCGAGTTTCCGGATTATTATGATAAAAATACCGAAACATCGAAATTATTACATGAAACTAGTTAAAAATGTATCAATACTCTCAACGCTATGCTGCTAGTGGCGCTGGTCTCCATCTCTAATATTGGCCGTATCCATTGTCTCAATCTCGCAAAAGAAAAGAAATCACGTCTTAAATTATTATTAGTGATTTTTTTTTGTTAATCTTTAAATATCTTGGAAACGGTGCGTCCTACGCTAAAATGGACGAAATTTTGTCCCCCCTTTATAAAACCCCCGTCTAACGCTAACCAACCATCACGATGGTACAATTATTAATAATTGTCGCTTTTTAATAATTATTTAGGGTAAGTAACGATTAACTAGTTTAGGAAATGTAGTTTATAGATTTGTTGGGCTTATTTCCCCTTTGGAACTCATTGACTCACTTGGCCGCACATTTGGTCGTTGATTGTAGAGGTTAAGTCACTCTCACACAGGCCGGTCAACGGATAGGTGACCAAAGCTTTATTGTTTCGACCTGTTGGCTAATGTTGAGCCGGCTCTTTGGCCTAAATAAAAGTGTAAGGCCTAAGTAAAAATCAAAATGTAGAACTTGTAACCGATGAGGATTAAAAATAATTATTTTTAATAAAACTGTAATAATGATTATTTGTATTAACAATAAACAATTTTGTTTGCTTACATATGGTTTTTTATTTTATTACTCTATTTACCAAATTTTTGGAAACTCCGGTACATTCCGGAAGAAATGCATGTCCATGTTATGATATCATGACGCAAGTATCTAAAATCAATATACCTACTCCGACCACTGGTTATCTATCATCTTTGCATTAAAAACTGAGATAACCTAAGTTTCATATTTTTCAGAATGCCTTTCAAAATCGTTCAGACCTCTGAATATAATAAAAACAGATTGTTTGTTGTACCTTCCGAGTGGGAAGATCAAAACATATTAAAATGGCAAACATAATAAATTTGAACAATTCTTCGAAAAATAACAAAATTAACATACATAAAAACGTAAGGTCCAACAAATGGAAAAGAAACAAGACAATTTAGAGATAATAATAACAGGTTCAAAAGAAAAAGAAGAGGAGGCAAAAGAAGATGAGAAGGAGAAGGAAGTAGAAAAAGATGACACTGCGATCAAAGAAATGGAAAAAGAACATCACGATGTTGACAAAGTTACAAAGGATTCTGTAGAAGCGATTAACTCTGAAGAAAATAAAGAAAATAGTTTTAAGGTTTCCCATTTCTATAATAAATACCAATGATAAATGGATCACTTTAACATTCAAACGTGTTAGCCAATATAGGCCAGAATTCTTAATTTGAGCTTTTAAAAACAGGCAAGCCATCAAGATTAATATTCAAATGAATGTTTTTTGGCAACAGTGTACAATTTTCAAGTATATTTGATAAAGTCTTAATAATCCCATGATGCCAATATTCACCACCTTCGATTGTTTTAATACACAATTCTGTCGATGTTTGTAAAATAGTTCGAGGGTCAGATGGTAAAATATCTGTAAATCTCGTGTTTAAAATTAAAAGCAAATCCTTCAAAGCAGTTTGACTTTTTTATAGAACCCATGTCCGTAAATCATTTATTAAATTTATATTTTTCATATATTCATATTCTTGCTCTTGATCCGAGGTGTTTGAACTTGAACGGCTGAGAGGAAACAATATATTAGACTCGTCATCAGTAATCACTTTCTTTTTGTACGGAACCCTGTTGTATGTTTGCTGCTTGAGCTTGATATACGTTATCGAGGTCTGAAGTATTTGAATATAACTTCTATTAACATCAGAACAGGAGCCTGGAATCTCATCAGAACTGTTACATGAAATCACATTAGAACTGCTTCCAGGAATAACACAATTAAAATTGCACTCATTTTTTTTCTTAATTAATGTAGGCACGTTGCGGTTTTGTGATAATCTAATCACAAAATTATATTATCTTAAAGATTTTCGCTTGACTCCGCCGGTCCTTTTTTCACTTTCCATGGTGGCATGGTCGACACAAATAATATTTTCGTAAAAGCTCACAGCTCTCAGCGTCACACAGTGCAAACAACGTAAAATATTATTATTCAGGTAATATAACCTATTAGATGTAATATAACCTATTAAGTGATTTTAATTCAGCAACTCAACTTAAAGAGATATTTAAAGGTTATAATAAAAAATAAAAAAAAAGTTTATTTCGTTAACTTTTGTTTCACAAATTTTATTCTGTGGCCAGAACTACCCAGGAAGCATGAAGTAATGCTTGTTTTGAGCGGTTCTGCTCCTCCCTAGGATCTCTTATATTTATTTTAAGTACTTAAGTAGCAAACTATTTTACATAATTAAAACACAAAAACATTAATGAAAAGGTAAAGATTTAAGTACTGGTATGAGTAGGTTGTGAGTACATGTGTGTGTGTGTGTGTGTGTGTGTGTGTGTGTGTGTGTGTGTGTGTGTGTGGGAGTGTGTGGGGGTGTGTGTGTGTGTGTGGGGTGTGTGTGTGTGTGTGTGTGTGTGTGTGTGTGCGTGCGTGCGTGCGTGCGTGTGCGTGTGATAGTCCAATGTGTACTAGCCCTACGATATAGGTATTATATCTTGGGATCAGTAAGTATCTGTAGTACACTGGTTAGGGGACTAGGGCTCATTATGATAGTTAAAACATACTATCTCTCTTATTATATGCGTGATTTATGCACCTATCAGCAAACTTCTAGTCCTTCAATACCTATATTATCTTGGGATCGGTAAGTACCACTAGAGTCAAGCATACTACCTAAGATTCATACTTAAATAACAAGTCCTCAACGTCACAGTACCCCAGCGCAAAGAGTCCTTGCACTATTGTTTTTTTACATTCATAGAGTTTAAGGTTATGTTTTGTATATTTGTCATTAAACTTGTTATAAAGGTAAGCCGAGTGTGCTCTAAATTGACGTTTGGCAAAAAGAGTTCTACATGGATAGGAAGGGGCCACTTTACATTTCCTTCTACCGGTTTGAATTTTGTGAACATAATATGGTAAGGTCTTGTGTAGTTTGAGTACCGAGTTGACAATATAGAGTTTTCTAAGTGACAATATTTTTTGATTTAGATATAGTTCGTCAGTAGGGAATCTAAGTTTCTTAATTCTTTAAGAAATTTAGATTCCCTACTGACGAACTCAACTCATTGTCTTTAGCAAGCATCTCTGGGCTCTTTCTGCTTCTAGAAATTTTATTTTTGTGGCACCACCCCAAATGGAAATGCAATAGCTCATAACTGATTGTGCTAATGCAATGTAAACACGCTTCAAGAGGTACTGGGAAGTGACGTGTCTCAACTTTTTAAAAACCCATATGAGTTTGCGTATCCTTCCATTTATAGCGTCAATTTGAGGGTGCCAGGATAGACTGTGATCCAGAATTACCCCGAGGTATTTAGTGGATTTAACACAATCAATCACTTCACATCCGCATTGTGTTATACTAGTGAAGTCACAAGTGTGAATCCTTAACATTAAATTTTGAGGGGGAAGTGTACGCTTATCAATAGCAAAGCAAATGAAGTTTGTTTTGGCTATGTTTAAGGTAAGAAGGGCGGATTTAAGCCAACTTGCCACCCTATAAAGACCACGCTCGGCAAATTCAAAAACAGACTTCCAGGAAGTACCACTAAATACAATGGCTGTATCATCCGCATATGAGAATACATGCCCTCTCTCAATATTGAGATCAGTTAGTTCATTTAGGTATATCAAGAATAATGTGGGACCTAAAACACTGCCCTGCGGCACGCCGTACTCAATTTTAGCGTCCGAACTGGTGTAACTATCAATTTTGACACGTTGGGATCGGTCTTTCAGGTAATCAGTTAGTAGTTTTAGTGGCATACCCCTAATGCCGATATTTTCTAACTTTTTTACAAGGGTGGGAACAGAAACAGTGTCAAAAGCCTTTTTTAAATCCAAGAAGACTGACAGACATTTCTCTCCACGGTCTAAATACTGTGTTACTAAGGTGGATAATCCTGAAATTGCGTCTTCTGTAGATTTTGCTCTCCTGAACCCGAATTGTGAACTGGATAAGATATTAAATTTTTCTAGATAGGTAATAAGTCGGGAGTTAATAAGTTTTTCAATAACCTTTTGGATAACCGACAAGACTGAAATGGGTCGATAATTATTAATGTCTCTTTTGTCACCACCCTTGTACACTGGTGTAACAATACATTTTTTAAGCAAGTTTGGGAATATACCTTTTCTAAAGCAGAGATTGGCAAGATGGTTAATAGTAGGAACAACGAGGGGTTTAACCATCTTGATAAATTTAGTTGGAATACCGTCCCAGCCGGGAGCACTGTCACTTTTCAAGTTTGAGATAAACACATATAAAGTTTGCAAGTAATGTTTGCCGTTATATAAAAGTATTTCTAAAAAACCACTGTATTACCTGAAGTTGACAGATTAACCCCATTATGTAACCTGCAATGATTTAAAGGTGGATTCCGACTTCAGAAGCATTTAGTTCTATGGGGTTTATAATTAACACTTTTAATACACTAATAGCATTCTTGTTACCTATTAGAGCGCCAAAGAACTTGTTAAGTGGTACAAGGTCTTTAACTAACTGTAACTAACTCTTTTTTAGAACATAAAGTGTTCGTAAATAACTGACAAAATCTTTTGGTGTTTCACTCTTCCTTAAGCTATAAGAGTAACCCTTAAGGTGTAACAAGGCATTGAAGTAACTCTATTTAACAATATCAAATTAATGTTAGTAAACACCTGACAAAAACTGTTGGTGCTTTACTCTTCCATATGCTATAAAAGTAACCCTTAAAGTTTTACAAGGCATTTAACTAACTCTGTTTAATGACATCAGTCGTCAGTAAGCGTTAGCAGACACCTTACAACTTCTTTTAGTGTTATATACTTCTTAAAGCTATAATAGTTAGTTGTATAACGATTTCGACTAACTCCATGCTATCGTCGTAAGTTATAAATTTTTCTTTAATTTCTTTTATTCCTCTTTGGTAACGCCTACGAAAATTGTCACCGCAAAATCAATATTTGTCAACTGCGCGCTACTCTTGTTTGTCAGTAAAAAATGTCATAGACTTACTTGCCGTCCAAACGTCATTCAAGTTGCATCTAAATATTGTAATCCAGTTTCAAATTAAACTATCAAAAGAAGAAACAGAGTTTATTTTCTAAAAAGTAAATTCCATTGCGCCAAGAAGGCGTAAACATTGGCGACCGTGACAGGACACAAACCAGGAAATACGGGAACGATATCACCTATCAAAGGACATCGAACAGTGTTTCAGCGAAAGAACACTTCGAAGCCAAAATACAGATAAGTGTCCTGTTAAATCCTTTTCCAATTCATTCATCTGTCCACGAAACATACCCAAATACATAAATATCCCACAATTATTTCCCATTACAATATGTTTTTACTTGTGCAAAAATTATCTACCCTATACTAAAAATAAAAAATAAAGTTTTCTAAATTCATTTAAATATAGTCAAAATCAGCTTAAATTCAATAAATATACGTAAATAGTATCTCCCTTATCTACTTCGCACCAGGTTTTTCCGGTTATTTAGCGAAAATTGCCGACTATTTCAGCTGCTACTGCGCTGGTACTGGCCGGTACATACTCGCGGGCCGTACATCGCTTCGGTTAACGGGACAACAGCTGATTCTGCCCGTCTGTTGCCGACGCGGCGCCCGAGTGTCTTCGCAGTGAGGAGTGTGAGATACGTATATTATCCATATCTAAGGTAAATTTGTTGCCTTCTATATAAAGCGTGCCTTGTAATTTACAATTTCATACGATTAAAATATAAAGGTCAAGGTTCATATAGCGAAATTGGCGGCGTTACTTAATAATTTACTTAAATAATTTAAATTAAGTTCTTTTATTTGTTTTTAATAATGACCACACCAGGTTCATCATCTCTTTCACAACCAACTAATCAAACATTAAAGGATTTATTTACAAAACGCAGTTCAGTTAAAGGGCAAATTACCAGGTTTAAAACCTATTTAGATAAAATTACAAGTCAAGCTACCCTGGCGACTATCGAGGTTGCTGAACTGTCTTTAAAGCTCAGCAGGTTCGAAAGTCAGTCTGTTAAATATGATGAGCTGCAGACTCGGATTGAGTTAATTAACTCCGATAATTTGGAATTGGAGTTTGATGAGCGTGAACGCATTGAACAAGATTTCATTGTCTGTATTGCTATGGCCAAAACTCTCTTAGACCAACAAAGTGAAATAAAAGCTATCGACCAAGAAATAAAAAGGCGTGAGTCCATGTTTCATGAAGCTCAATGCAGTCTTGATCATAGTGAGTCTCATGTTCGGTTACCTCAAATACAAATTGCAAAATTTGACGGATCATTTTTTCGCTGGTTAGAATTTTGCGATACTTTTACTAATTTAATCCAAAACAATGAGCGAATCTCTACCATACAAAAATTTAATTACTTGTTATCGTATTTGGAAGGCGATGCAGCTCGTGTCGTTTCTAACATTGAGGTGTCATCCGCGAACTACAATAACGCTTGGCAGCTTCTATATGACCGTTATAACAACAAAAGGTTGCTTATAAATCATCATTTAAAATCTATTTTTAACATACAACCATTGCAACGCGAAACTGCAGGTTCTTTACGATTTCTAGTGGACCATATCACCAAAAATTTACGTGCCTTAGCTAATCTCGGCCAACCCACTGAACACTGGGACACCCTTATTATTTTTTTGGTTTCTGCTAAGTTAGAGAATCAGACACTTGTCAAGTGGGAGGAACAAAGAAAGCACTTAGGTGATTTTCCTAGCTTAGAACAGTTTAATTCATTTTTAATTGATAGGGCTCACGTTTTAGAATCCACTAGTAGTAATAAATATATAAATTCTAGTACAAAAAATAATAATGTAAAATCATTTCAGCATTCGCAAGCACATTCGCAACCCAGTCATAATAGGCAACCATTCCAAACAAAATCTTATGCCACAGTGAAACAAAATAACTATCAAACAAAATTTCAGTGCATTATTTGCGACAAAAATCATAAAATATATGATTGCCCTAGTTTTAAATCTAAGTCTATAGATGAAAAACTAGCCGATGTTTCTAAGTACAAATTATGTTCAAACTGTTTACGTCAAGGTCACTCAGCTAACAATTGCCACATGGGTCCCTGTAGGCAGTGCAATAAGCGCCATAATACTTTACTGCATTCAGTTGAAGCTACTAAAGCCAACAATGCCCAAATTCAGGAATGCGATTCCATAGTTACTTTCTCTAAAGAAAATAACTCCAAACATGTTATCTTGTCTACAGCTTTAATAGAGGTACTAAATCCAATTACTAAAGAGGCAATTACAGTTCGTGCCTTATTGGATTCAGGAAGCCAATCCTCTTTCATTACAAAATCATTACAACAAAAATTGTCTCTAAATACAAAACCCATATTTATTAACGTTATCGGCATTGGCAACAATTCAGTAAATAAAGTTAACGAAAGTTGCATTATTCAATTAAAATCTAAAAATCATATTTTTCAAAGGGACTTGCATTGTTTTATATTAGATAAACTTACAGGAGACCTACCAAAGGCTCCAATTAGTCTGCATGACTTAAATATACCTTTTAATATAAAATTAGCGGACCCCAATTTTAACGAACACTGCCCTATAGACATGTTAATAGGTGCAGATCTTTTTTGGAATACTTTACTAGGTGAACAGAGGATGTTGGGCAAAAACAAACCAATTCTTCAAAATTCAAAGTTTGGTTGGCTTATTGTTGGTCCTGTAAATATATCTCAATTTAACAAAATTCATTGCAACAATTTGATAGTTCACGAAGACTCTTCCACTGAAACTAAAGTCGATAAGTTACTTACCAAATTTTGGGAGTAAGAAGAGGTCCCACGTAAATCAAAATTAAGTGAAACTGAAATGGCTTGCGAAAGCCACTTTTTAGCAAACACCACGCGTTTAGCTAATGGGCAATTTTGTGTGAAGCTACCACTAAAGGACTCACCAGATTGCTTAGGCGATTCCTACACTCTTGCTAAAAAGAGATTTTTAACTTTAGAAAAGCGCTTTAGGACTAATCTTCCCCTAAAGGAAGAATATTCAAATTTTATAAAAGAATATGAAACTCTTGGACATCTTTCAGAGTCCCTTATAGTAATGCCAAATCCTAGCTACTTTCTTTGTCATCATGCCGTAATTAAAATGCACAGTGAGTCAACAAAACTCAGGGTCGTTTTCGACGGCTCAGCACCTTCCTCCTCCGGGTTTTCGGTCAACGACTTGCAGATGATAGGCCCAAATGTACAGGACTCTCTTTTCTCGATATTGATACGAGCACGAATGTACCGATACTTGCTTACCGGTGACATTAAAAATTTTTTTCGCGAAGTTGCAGTTCATTCAGACGACAGACATCTACAATTAATTTTATGGAGAGAAGATGAGTCCTTGCCTATCAGAACACTACAACTAAATACTGTCACTTACGGGACAGCAAGTGCCAGTTATTTAAGTACACGCTGCTTATGGCAGCTTGGGGAGGAATGTGATGACCATCTGATCAAAACCATCATTCAAAAGGACTTTTACGTTGACGACCTGATAACGGGCTCAGATGACAAAGAAGAACTGAAATACATAAAAAATTCAGTAGCTTCCCAACTTAGTAAAGGTTGTTTCAAATTACGTAAATATAAAACTAACTTACCTTCGATTTTTGAAGATTCTGCAACTACAGCTTTGCAAGATAACTTAACGATAAGTGAATCTTCAAGCACTCTTGGTTTGGGCTGGAATCCTAACAGTGATTCTCTTAATTTTCCTGTTTATTTAATAGCCACCCAAGATGATACCATTGTAACCAAAAGATACATAATGTCAAATGCGTTCAAAATTTTTGATCCGTTGGGCCTTCTTAGTCCATATATCATGCAAGCAAAATTAATGCTCCAAAAGCTTTGGCATTTAAAAATAGACTGGGACCAACCTGTGCCTCATGATATAGAAACAGCATGGGCACAATTTTCTAAAGGCTTATCTGTTCTATTAACATTGCAAATTCCTCGCCATGTACTTTGTAACAATCCCATCTCTATCGAAATACACACCTTTAGTGACGCTTCACAAGTAGGGTATGGTGCTTGCATTTACATACTGTCTAAGACCTTAAATAATGAGACTACTGTGCGACTTTTATGTTCCAAATCAAAGGTCGCGCCGTTGAAGCCTACTACCGTGCCACGTTTGGAACTCTGTGGTGCTCTTCTTGCAGCTCGCTTGTGTGGAACGGTGGTTGAATCTTTAAGGCTTGCTCCGAACCGTATAATTCACTGGTGTGACTCTAGTGTTGTTCTGGGTTGGTTAAAGGGTGATGCTTCGAGACTCAAAACCTTTGTCGCAAATAGGATCGGCGAAATACAAGAGACCTCGCAGTCTTTTGCGTGGCGCTATGTACCTACAGCTGACAACCCAGCTGATCTCATTTCTCGGGGTGTTAACTGTGATCAATTGCAAAATTCAAGTTTATGGTGGCATGGTCCGGAGTTTTTACTTAAGAGTGAAGGTGATTGGCCTGTCTTGAATATAGAAAAGTCGTGTAACTTACCTGAAGTCAAAATAGTTGCCACAACAATCATTTCAGAGCCAATTATTCAATTTGAACGATTTTCTAATTTCAGTAGACTACAACGGACAATGGCCTATGTTAAACGTTTTATAAATAATATTAAATATTCTAATAAAAAAATTACCGGAAATTTAACAGCAAATGAACTTAATGATTCTACTATTTTATTATGCGCTATAGCTCAACAACAAACTTTTCCGAATGAATACAAAATACTAAAAGACAAAAAACAACTAAGTTCTAAATGCCATATCTTGTCTTTATCCCCATTTATAGATAAAGACAACGTAATTCGCGTGGGGGGTCGCATCGATAAATCTAATTGCAGCTATGACCAAAGGCACCCCATTCTGTTAAGTCCGTCGCATCATTTATGTAAATTGATTTTCATTTATGAACACATTCGTAATTTACACGCCGGACCACAGTTACTCCTTGCTACGGTTCGACAGAGCTTTTGGCCTATAAAGGGCAGATTTATTGCTCGAAGCACTGTGCGAAGTTGCATGCGCTGTCGACGAGTGCAGGGAGAAACTCTGGAACCAAAAATGGGTGACCTTCCTTCACATCGCGTCAATCCTGATTTCCCATTCAAGTCTGTAGGTATAGACATGGCAGGGCCTTTCTACATCACGAATCGTAAGGGACGCGGAGCAAGGTTGACAAAATGCTACTTGTGCTTGTTCGTATGCTTCCGATATAAATGCGTTCACTTAGAAGCGGTCAGCGATTTGTCCAAAGATGCCTTTATGTTAGCGTTACGTCGATTTGTATCACGACGTGGGCGACCAGCGAACATATTTTCCGATAACGGTCGTAATTTTGTAGGAGCCGCTAAAGAGCTCGATTTATTCCAAACTCAACAAAATGAACTTTTTTCCGAGTTTGCCGCTCATGAAGGCATAAAATTTACATTTACGCCATCTTACGCTCCCCATTTCGGTGGTACTTGGGAATCTTTAATTAAATGTTCCAAACGAATTTTAAGGCGTGTAATGGGTACGGCCCACTTGACGTTTGAGGAGATTTCAACTCTTTTCGCACAGGTTGAATCAATATTAAATAGTCGACCTTTGTGTCCCTTGTCCTCTTCTCCCGACGATCCTCAATTCCTCTCCCCAGAACACTTTCTAATCGGAAGGCCACTCAACGCTGTACCATCCCGTGCTCTGGAAGCTGAGAACGAAACTCGGCTAAGCCGATATGCTCGCCTGGAGAAGCTGCGACAACATTTTTGGAGAAGGTGGCAGAAGGAATATCTCTCAGAGCTGCAAATCCGAACAAAATGGAGACAAAATACCTCAACACTGAAGGTCGGAGACTTGGTTCTCCTTTCTGAAGACTGTCTTCCACCACTATGTTGGCGTACCGGTAGAGTTACCAAATTGTACCCAGGAGCTGACGGAATATCCCGCGTCGCAGACGTGAAGACAACCACTGGATGCTATCGACATCCCCTAGTACGACTCTGCCCTCTTTTAAGCGATGAAGAACACTGGAGTTGAAGAACTGAAGTCTTCAACGGGGGGGAGTATGGTAACGCCTACGAAAATTGTCACCGCAAAATCAATATTTGTCAACTGCGCGCTACTCTTGTTTGTCAGTAAAAAATATCATAGACTTACTTGCCGTCCAAACGTCATTCAAGTTGCATCTAAATATTGTAATCCAGTTTCAAATTAAACTATCAAAAGAAGAAACAGAGTTTATTTTCTAAAAAGTAAATTCCATTGCGCCAAGAAGGCGTAAATACTCTTGAAGGTTTAATTATTTATCCTTAACACCACAGTAGAGTTCACTGCTATTATCGGAGCTTTTCTAATCCATTTATAGAACTATGAGCATTGAAAAAAGGTTGTCCTTAGAGCCAAAATGTTTGTTGGGTTGGCTCCAGTAAGGGGATTTTTCTTTACATGAGGACAATGCAGGTCATTAATATAGCCACCTATCGACTTATCAACCTATCCTATCACAACATTAACAGCATCACTCATTGAGAGCTACGGCAGAATATGTATTGTTCTCCTTACTTGCTAACTCCTTTTAGGCCTCTAGCAGGATAGAGGCGCCGCTACGGCGACCGGCTCTGTCCCCTCCTCCGCTTGAGCTCAATGTAGCCACTCTCAAGTCTGCTGACCTTCACGTGGGGTGACATCGCTGCCGGCGGAGGGAATCCTGGGGACAAAAGACGAACATCAGAGTCAGCATTATCAGCCTAGAACAAACATCATATGGGATTATACCTATTGCCAAACGCCTGCCTCAGGCATTGTCCTAATACAACGCGAATGCACGATCATCGCGGGAGTACGCGATGCGACCATCATACGAGTCGACGATCAAACATAATGTAGAATAGGTGTCCTAATAGGCGATCGCGCGATGCACTCGCGCGACTAAAATATATAAAAATCTATTCGCGCGAACTTAGTTCGTGCGAACGCGCGATCAAACCTATTAATGATGAATAGGTTGTCCTAATTGAGGTTCGCGCGATGATCGCGTCGCGTCGATAGAGAGCGGGGAAATCGTGATCGGATATTTGCGTTCTATTAGGACATCCAGTTTTTGCTATCGCGCGATGATCGCGTTATCGCGCTGTATTAGGACGATGCCTCACTATGGGTGTTTGAATGGGTATAATAATTTATTACCGCAACTGAGCCATCTATTGCGAAGAACAGCTATTTGTACGGAAGCAACTGTGAAAATGCATAACAATCTGCTGTTCCATACAAAACTGTAAAGTAATGTTACAAAACTGTACTGCGACTTCATTAAGTTAGTAAAATTTTCTATTAAATAGAGGGCAAGATAATGCTCTTAGCTGTGAAAAATATAGAAAGAATAGATTCTTCCAACCCCAATCAAGCACAAGCTGTCTTTAAAAAATGAATTTTGCTTTATTCCAGGCTATTTTGAAAGACATTGTATTATTATTTAATTCGGCTGTTGTCAACGACAAAGGAATAAAGCCGCAGCAGCTAGTTCATACGCTGTCGTCGGATTGTAGCCTTTATATTAAGAGCGACGCAAATGAGAACCCACCATGGTGTCGACGTTTTTATAACAAGATACCTACCTGATGACATCACTGCATTGACAGATAACAAATTCAAAACGCACATTAAACGTGTGTTAATTTCGAAACGTTATTATGATCAATGACTATGTTGCAGACATATATGCGTGGAAATAAGTCTAGGTACTCTGTTTATTATTATTATTTTTAGACTATTATTTACTATTATTTCATTTAATTATTATAACTTTTTATTTAAAATTATTTAATTTTATTATCATTAATTTGTAATACAAATTTATTGATGCGTACAAATTGTACTTATCTATCTTAGATGTATTACACTGTAAGTAACTTTTGTTACTTAGGGTGGATTTCACCAAATTAGTATAAGTCTTATTCTAAGAATAAATCCTTATTTACTCGCGTGTAACTGAACTTTACGTTTCACCAACGCTTAACCTAATTATGAAGTCACTACACTAGAGTAAATTCTTATACCGCCAATTTTGGCCGTGTTAGCCCCTATTCTTAGAATAATACTGTCACTAATGACATTTGAAGCAGTCGTTGTCGTTGAGATTGTTGATTAACGAATCTGATAGCAGTGATTCAAGGAAAGAACAAATTACATAAAAGATTAACAACAACAATTTTTTTTTGATGCCATCATCAGAAACTTCACGTCAAACAAACAATGTTACGCCAGAAAATAAAAAAGTGTAAAGCGCCTTTGCTCTTGTGCGAGATAAACTGCAACTATACTTTGGTGGTTAATACGCTCATTCGTTCGATCCGCATAAGTTCGTTCAATATCACAGGGTAACTATGCGATAGTAAATTATTCTTACATTAGCGTGGTGAAACGAAATACAAGATAAACGCATGATAAATCTAGGTAGTAAATTTATACTCCGGTAGCTATTCTCGTGTAATTTTGATATTGGTGAAATCGGGTCTTAGAGTGAGAAAAAAGAAAGACCTCCTGAGTTTTTAGCCAGCTTCTTCTTAGTCGAAGGGTCTCCCAAAATTCGAACTGGTGGTAGATTAGTTAGGTAGGAAAATTAGTTAGGTAGACAGAGTAGATTAGTTAGTTAGATTAGTTGTTAAGACTTAACTACAAGTTAGTTAAGGGTTTTTTATTAGTATTGACGTCAATAAGTGCCTGTAAAGGTTTATATCTCAGAATAATAACTAAAGCATAGAAGGAGTGCTATCAATTATATTTTAATAAAAAAAGGTAGATAGGTTATGTCAGTGCTAATGTGATGTCAATAATGGACCAAAGCTCGTACGAAAGTGTGAGCAAGATAGCATGACAAATAGCTATAGCGTAAACGAGACAGATGATGTTGTTGGTGGCCTAAGGTAAGCCAATTAGCATAGTTTTCAGTTGCCAGTTTTTGGCACATGTAACGCATCTACCTCTTTTTATTGTAACATCATTGAGTGCTATGACATTTGAGTGGGCACTCCGTTTGGTCACCATTTTTATGTCGCTTTTGAATTTTGTGTCGTAAATGGTGACCGATTTATTTTATTTTCGCTAGACATTTGACGTCTTTTGCAACTTATTTTGTCTCTTCCCTTTCAATGTTTATGGCCCATTTTAAAAAATAGGATAACTGTACGAGTCTCATTGGGACTCCTTCTAGCTTTAGTTATTATTGTATGGTATAAATTTAATAAATAATTTGACTTTGACGTACAGACGCCAGCACGTTAACCTACCACAAAATGTCAAATTTTATCAATCGATTGGAGTTTCCCCCGTGTTCTTTTAGCAAAAACACGTGTTGTGAGACTTCATTTTATTTTTATCTACCGTACATTACTAAATATAGGTACATTAAATAATTAAATCACTTGAAATTGGCTTAATGCTACGCGCGATAGCCATTAATTAAGATATATTAAAAATCAATCGATTGTGAAGTTTATTATAGGATTAAAAAGCGTCGATGACACGGGGCGCCACAGCTACAAGCCAGGTCCGTGAAGCCAGCGAGTTCGCTAGCAGCTTGTACTTGCCTCGTGTCATAGGCTTTATAACATTATGCTAGTTGACATCCTATTGAAACACTAAAACACTCGTTCACTTGCTAGGTTTTAAACTCGCTGACTAGCAGCTCGTAAACTAGCCCCGTGTCATCGACGCTTAAGAATCATTATTGATAAGAGAAATTCGTCAGTTTTTGATAGGCTGACCTGCTGACGTACATACGTCTATACATTCTATGACTATACATATAGTCACGAGCAAAAATATGTAAACAATTGTAACTCTTAATACAATGGAATAAGAGTCAAAGTGTATACATATTGGTGCTCGTGGCTTTACTACGCGGATTCGCAAGCCCTGTCGGGTATTCATTCAAATAGAGTGCATTCTGTTCAAAGCTAGGATCAAGCCCAAATCAGCGAAGCACAAGCGTTCGGCTTGGATCCTATAAAGCAACTTTATCGGTTAAAAATTCACTTGTTAATTTTATGAATCGATTATTGATGAACAAATGATGAGAATATAGTCTCCCATCCAGTGACCTTTCATTGTAGAAGTAGCTTAACTTGCAAAATCGTAGCCCTACCGCGATAGCCGCGCCACGAAGCTCTTCACTATTCTCATTATGAATACAAAATAAACTTTCAGTAAACCATAATATTGTTTTATGAATTTGAATGAGACACTTTTTACGGATGAATTCGCGTTTATTAACAACATTGGAAGTTTTATTTTTAGTGATGACGACACAGGAAGACTGAGGTGTTGGTCGTCTCCGTGGTCGTCTCATATTAAAAGTGACTTGAATACATACAGTCAATTATTTTTATTTATACTGGGTAAATTTATTTATTTTGTACTGGTTAAAAAACTGTAAAGGGTTTTCGAAACGTCAGAAGTAAAAACTTTTTTTTTATAAAGTTAATAAACATGAGTTTATCCGTAAAAGGTGCCACATTTTGATGGTACGGCAAGCCCGTAAAACGTTCATCGGAAGATGGAACCGCTAAACTTTTACGGGTTAAGTTTACGAAATCGTAAAACGTAAGCGGCAGTGATTAAAATTGCCGTATGAATTTATAACTTAAGTCTCGTTTTGAATTCAGCGCTTGGTGTGAGATTATTATGTTTTCAATTTATGAAATTATTTAAGATGAAATAACTCTAACATCAATAAATACAGTCTTAAGTAATGTTATGTGAGTAATAACTCTACTCTCGACTTGGACTCGATAACAGAAGTTGTTGTCATCCATATTTTATACATTTTAGCGGCTCGCTCGCAACTTCGTCCCAATTATGCACCCTTCGTCCATTTCCCCGTTCGTCTACTCGGTCCCCGTTCGTCCATTTCCTCATTCGTCTATTTCCCGGTTCATCCATTTAAACACCCCGAATCATACATACGTACTTACATACATCTGTTACAGGTTGCAGAGATCACACGTCGTCATTCTGTTATATATATTTGAAGAGTATAATAATAATAAATAAAATACTATTAAAAATAAACAGCTTATTTATTTTTTTACAATATTTCATAAAATTCTATTTAAATTAATAAAAATTTTATAAAAAAATACCTAGCTTATATATTGCCACCGGTAGCGGGGATAAATCCATCGGTCAACTACCACTTATAAGACTTATTAGCAACAGTTATCCTGTCTTTGATGACAGAGTAATCTTAATAGAACGTTGCATTATCATTGCGTATTATTATTATTATTTTTAAAAGCCTCATGTATTCCACTATATTGTGTTGTTGTAATTATGTCAATTTGGTTGATCGGTGCGTAGTCACGCTTCACTCGGCGCAAGTCGCGCGCTCGCACTCAATACAATCGAATTTGTAAACCTTTGTGGTTACTATTAAATTATGTCAGTCGCTGATATCGCGACTATGGCTTAGTGATGGAAATCAATACAATTACGTATCCCTTGTAAACCGGGTTACCCTGGATCACTGACCTTAATAATTAAACACATCTATTTATTCGACCATGCATCGCAAAGCAAGTATAGCCGTTGGTCCCGGTTGTTGTTGTTGTAAGAGATGGCACGCTAAACCCTTAACTGGCATCTGGCAGTGGTATAAATTTTTATATTGCCACCATGTTTTGAACTTTAAGTGATTGAGATAAGATTGAAAACCAATGAAATATTTAAATATGTTCTACCTTATAGAGGGATATAAAAAAAGCAGAAGGTATCGCAATAATGTAGTATCGACATAACAAATATCGTACTAAATTGGTATCAACATAACGTGTTTCAACTAACGAAAATCGAACTAACAACTTTCGCACTGAAGTAAGTAACCCGCGCAGAATAGACCCAGATGGAGGCTTTTATAATCGGAGGCCAAGACTCATTTTAGGTCGATGCGTCAACTTAGTTTTAAGCAATTATAAACGCCTATCTTTCGGTACTTTGTAACGTCATATTAGTCTAATTGCTTTCACCGGCGTGATATAGTGGCAATTGTTGCTGTACTGTGCTAGTACTTTTACTAACCAGACGAAACACAATGTCCGGTGAGTGAAAGTACCGGAGAGGCCCATCTCTCCCCCCTCCCCTCCACAATTCCTACTCCCTCCTCGAGGGTCTTACTCCTTTCTGAAGACCTGCAACGCAGCTGCGACTCTTCTGGTGCCCATGGGCGGCGGTGACTACTCCATCAGGTAAGCCGCTTGCACGTTTGCAACCTTTTCAAACTTCAAATAAAAAACCAGGTCTTATCGTCACTTACCATTAGGCAAGATAGAGGCCAAGCGGTTCTTCGTCATGGGATTAAGAAAAAGCCTTCTCAGTAAAATTACTTTATTTTGCAACCCTACTTCGTATCCCTACGCGACAGCAGCTCTGTTGTAAGGCGGAGAAATATTTAAGAATCGCGAATGCCTTTATTATTTTTTGCCGTGTTTGCTTGAAAGGCATTCTTGCTCCAGCAAAAGCACTCACTGCTCTTTACAATTAGGCAAAAGTCTCGGTCGGCAGCTTAACGAGTTCAAGCGGGGTATTCAGAAGTTACAAATCGATGTTTTGTAGAAAAAAGTTTTGTTGGTATTGCAACCTCTTCGGTAGTGTTTTTCGAATAATGTAAATTTTGTTTTTAGATTACCATCAGGTAATCTAAAAAGCTGAGTTTCTTTTTATTATTTTGACAGCTGACTTGTTCTTAACATACCTTTGTTTTATTTATTAAGAATTTGCGTGTCACTCCCAAAAGTGTAATAATTAAACACTCTACTATTTGTAACGAAACGTATCGTGTGAGACTCCATTTGTAATTCAACTTACCATAGAATCCCAATCTTTTTAAATGTATTATTTAAAGTGAAGTTGACAAAACGCGTTTACCGCATTGTCATTAATTTAAATAATAATAATTTACAACTTTGCCCACATAATGTTGAATTTTTTCTTATCACGAAAAATCTCCTAATTATAACTATCTATTACAGCAACATGTTAGTTAAGTGTTTTGAAGAGTAATTATATTACAAGTTATTCTTGTGACTTGAAAGTTTGTTTGCAGTATTTGGCGGTAGTGCCTTCAAATATTGACGCAAGTAATTAATAGATCAGCTTTACGTTTTACTCTAAAAGTCGCTTCGAAACCAACAGCGTATTAGGCTGTTTTTAGTCATTAAAAATCTGCCTGCCCGAGGTACAGAGAGAGTCGACTTAATCAGAACAACATACATACAGACAGACATTCATACATACATACATACTTACATAAGTACACTCACGTCTATCATCCCCTTAAGGTTAGGCAGACGCTAGGCAACGAGGGCCGCAAAATCAAAACAACACATTAACAAATAAAACGACTCACAAGTAGACGTTTCTTACCACAAAACAGAAAAGTATCTAATATTAAATGTAATCGCTACGAAAAACACCCTACATACTGTCCAACATCAATGAAATGAAGTCATTAACGTGGCAAAGCTTTTTAATAATAAAAATAAATATTTTTGTCTATAATCTTGGGTATACTGTAATCTTGGTGTGTCTTTATTCATAATAAGTTATGAATAATAAATTATTTAATAATTTACCAACTATATATAACTATACCAACAATACCTTTATGTTGCTTTTAATAAGAAAGTGTATTTGAGTAAATCATAAATATCTCCAGATTTCCCTTGCATAGATTTTGGGACGAAATAATCCAAGTGACCTTGCGCTTTCAACCCTGTGCCTATTTATAAAAAGCGGAGTTTGGCCCTAGCAAAATAACTTTAGTTACATTTTAAATTCTTTATACATTTCAAATATGTTAGCCAAAAATTACTCTTAATAAATGTCGGAGTTTTCACGCTGATATTTTTAGTCCAACTCGTCGATACTTAATTTTTTGCGTTTAAAACTCTTATATATACTTCATAGTGAAACTCTTACTATGCAGCTATATGTTTACGATGCTATTTCAAAGAGGTATATAATGAGACGACGATGGTTGCTATAAAAAAAACATAAGTAAAAAGCGTTAAAGAATTTTGACAAGTCTAACCAATAATCACTCCTACACTTACTACATTTAAATAAGTTAATAGTGACAAAGTGTCGTTATTGAGTAATTTTTGTAAATCTCAAACTTAATCGTCAAAGTAAGAATAAATTCATTTTGTTAGGTATATTTCCTTATAATAACATTATGCACGCAGCCTTACAGCAACGTTACTACCCACTTTTTGTACAGATTGTTATCTAAAACTTTGGTCGTAGAAGCAAAAGAAAATTAAGAGGATTTTATTATGTTACTCGGTGAAAAACAGAAACAAAACTTCTTCATTAGGAGTCAACACAGCCAACCCAGTTTCGCTACAACCGTAAAAGTGGTTACATTGTGGCCTTTGGATCAGTAAAACTTGGCTAATCAAGCCCCATTTATCTGGAAGCACCCTAAGTTCTAAAGAGCGAATAGGACCACCCTATTACCTCGAAATTACTAGGGTTTTTTCACCAGTAAACATTTCGACAGCTTGCATTGTTTGGATACAAACCTTTTAGCTTTAATGTAGGGTTGTAACGTGTCACTTTAATATAGAAACTTACATACCTATATCCACAACTATTATCCTCTAAAGGTTAGTTAGAGACTAGGTATAAGGACAGTAAAATAAGTCATCTGCCATAGTCCACGTTTAACACGTTCGACGCGGCAGTGATTTTTCTATTCTTTCAATTCCTGCGGCACCAGGCGTTTCACACCTGGTCATAAAACTTTCAGTGTGGCGGTACCAGGCTTATTAGACCCTGTAACGTTTAAGAAACTTAAATCCTTTTTTTGGCTTCATGTTCAAATATATATATATATATATATATTTTGCTTTGAATATTAACAATAATGAATTGATTGACATGAACCTGAAGGCGTTCGTCAACAGCTTGTTTTGTTTAAAATGTGGTCGTATGCACCCTGTACCGCACTAAATAAGAGAAGTTTTGCGCATATTTTAGGGATGAGAAATAAAAATATCGATAGTTTTAATTAGATTTTTTTAATGAAGAAGAAAACTAGAGAGAAATATTAAAACTCAATTAATTAATAGTTTTCATTAAAACTTTTTTTTTTTTTATAGTGTAAGCAGAAAGTTTTTTCATATGCCACACACTGAGTAATAATTTTTTTCACTATCCTGTCAGCTTGGCGGCTCGTCAATAAGGTTCGGAGTTTTGCATAACATCCGACACAATTCCTTTTCGTTACACGTTTTACTAAGTGATCTTTGTCTGGTTTTGGTGCGGGTTCTGAAAAGATAAATTAATTATAAACGAGTTTGCTTGTGTGGTGTATGTTATGTGTATGTGTGTATCTTATTTGTGTATAGTTAGTACAGACCCCTCGATGCGGGAGTCCGACTCGCACTTGACCGTTTTTTTGTGTACGTTTGACTGCAGACTAAATGTTACTTTTTTGTAATAAAATAGAGAACAAAAACCTACCTACCTACAGGAAACGTAATTAGGTAAATAAAATAAATAGTATTGATGACTCACCTGTCTTTGACAAACCAATCTATAATTCGATTGCATATTGACATTACTCTCTTCACGAACGTCGTAATTTAAATTTATTCTTTTACGACCAGGCGCATTCGACCTGGTTTCGCACTGTAATGAAATTTTATTTCCCCCGTGCGGTACCAGTTCTAAAACATCTGGTACTAAGGTAGGTACATCACTGGACTCCATTTTAATAACACATCTTAGATATATATTTATCTCCTTCCTACACCGAACCAAATTGAAGATAACTTCAATAGCATAACAAGGCATAAGCCTTTCGCACGACAAATAAGTTAATAGTTTTCTTAGCCGCACTGTAAGCGAGACACATACAAGGTGTTTTAGACCTGGTTTCGCACTCAACGTGTTAACCAAATAACAACTACATGGTCATGAGCGTGAGGTAGTGAGCCCACCGCCGTTCAGTGCTATTGGATGTATGTCCAGTCTTTAGTCCGTTAGTCGCCTTATATGACACCCAAGTGTTGAGATGGATTGGTAGTATTCTTTGATTGAACGGCCCACACCACAGTCGCTGTGAGCCCTGCACAAAGAAATGGAACAGAGACAAAGCTTCATACAACGCGCCGTCGCGAGTCTCGCCGTTTGTCCACTGGCCGAGCGAGCGTAAATACTGTGGTAAACCGGTTTTATCCAGTGGCGGCGCATACGCGACGATGCGGCTAGTGGAAACGCACACATGCGCCGTATGCTTGTAGTAGTTGACTCGCGACGGCGCGGTTGTATGAAGCTTTGTCTCTGTTCCGTTTCTTTACTCATGTGCCCTAAAGCTTCAGTTCTCATGACTGTACCCTGTAATTACTACTACCTTGTACCCTTTAATTAATATCTACTACTAAGCTATGCCATGCCCGACAGGTCCATAATTGATGTCATTGAATTAAACCTATCATCTGTTGTTAAAATATTTTGGAATGCTGTAAAGTGTTGAGTATTGAGTAATTCAATTGGATCTAGTAAGCGGACTTCATTGCGGAACGTTGCAATGTAAAAAAATGTAGCTGGGTGGCAGAAATATTTATTATGGTGGTTACCATCTAGTCGGAGAAAGGGCAGGATCCTGACACGTTTTTTAAAAAATATTATATAACTTTCCCACTCTAACACCAATTATCTAGCCCAAGTGAAGCTTCATTTAAAATATCTTTATTATTGAAATTTTGCATTCACAATGCTATATAGATATATAGGATAAAATGTTCACTAGAAAAAACAACCAGTCTCAGGATAGCTCGAACGGGATTCGAACCCGTGACCTTTGGATTGCCGGTCCACTGCTTTAACCGCTAAGTCTTCTGGGGTCTCGATTGCTTAGCGGTTAGAGCAGTGGCCCGGCAATCCAAAGGTCACGGGTTCGAATCCCGTCCTAGCTTTCCTGAGACTGGTTGTTTTTTTCTAGTAAACATTGTATCCTTCTTTTTAAACTTTTCGGTTAGTTAACGGATAAACATACTTACAATATGTAGAAAACCCCAGAACCGAAATAAAATTAGAAAAACAGTTATTCCTAAGTAGACCGAGAATCAAAAAATAAAAATCGACCTCAGGGATGGCACTGCTAGAACCGGCGTGCGGACCACTCGACCACAGATGTCGTTACTAAGTATTATGAATGATATATTATATCATTTTTTCCGACGTATTAAAGAGCTTCGAATGTCAACATAAATATTTAAATGATGTGATAGTACGTATAAAAGTGGACTGATTACAAGGCGAAGCTCAGCGTTTCCAATTAAAGTTAATCGCCGGGAAAGTTTCCTAATGGATTTTTGGAGCTCATTGTCAAGGCGCCTCTGTATTTAGAAGCCGTTTTATTTGGGTGGAAATGAAGTTTGGAATGTTAAGCTGAAATTCAAGGAATATCATCATTCTGCATGGTCTTAGCACTGGATTCACACTTAAACAAATGAGACCAGCATTGGAAATGATAATGTTGTTTTATTCTTCTGCTTGAAAGAAGTTGAGTAGATTTCAACATGATGAAACGTCTGCCGCGTTTCGTAGGGGTGAAAGAATACTACCACCCCCTCCCTTCCCTTAGGTGTCGTAAAAAGCGACTAACGGACTAAAGACTGCACATACATCCAATGGCATAGAGCGGCGATGGACTCACCACCTGTCACGCTGAGCACCGTCAAACGTGGCAACTTGACCTTCCATTGTCAACTTGCCCTTATCTTACCTTTAGTGACAAACTAATAAATTTGGTGAGATTCAAAACAGGTAGCAATTTTAAATAAATTGTAATATCACGTGCAACATAATTGTTTTTTTTTCTGTTGTAACACTGATCGTAATCCATTAAAGAAGCTTTAAACTAAAAGAGTTGAAAGTGCGGTTTTGTTGGTGTCAGTGTAATTGTGTTCACAGAGCTGAAACGATTGATATTAGGTAAGTGAAATTATGGAAATGTTGTGTAATGATACCCAAACATTAAATTTACACTATTAATTAACCGTTTTTAGACCAATGAACAGAAACTTTTGCTTAGGTCAAGTTGGCATCTTGCCCTATGCTTAAGTTGATACAAAAATTTATTAAATGAAATTAAATCTTTTAATTTTGTTACATAAGATTCCAAATATAGTTTGGCAAAAAAACGTATTTGTCTAATTTTTGCTACCTACTTAGTGAATAATTTGTATGAAAATCATTACGAATCCAGTGGCAACTTGCACGAGTTGTCCTGGTGTTGCCAATTATTTTACCATACAAAAATTTTTGGGTTTGTATGTTAACGTCTGCCGACGATTTATTGATTATGGATGAGAAAGAGAACGGATGAGATTTTCTTCTACAAAACCTAATAAACATCTAGAAAGAACAATTTCATGTTCCACTCAAATGCTACAGATTGTGAAGAAGTTAACCAATTAATTTCATAAAATACAAAACAAAATTTCTACGCAAAATAGATTGTTACAAAATGATGAGAAATTCACAAAAGTAGATTAGTAACTTCAATGGGTTTCTAAGAGCCATTGTGGCGCCCAAAAACGTACAAAGGTATCCAATTAAATAATTAATAAGTGTGTACGCGAAATTAAGACCTTTGTCTACTGGAGGCTTATTTTAACAGAATATGAAACTTGCTCTAACAGATACTAGTGTGATGTAATCGTTAATGTTAAGTACTTTTGCCATGCCTTGCCACAGGATGGTTCAACCGATTTAACTATCCAGGGGCTTTATCATCAACGCGTAGAGCATTATTACTTGAATCATACTATGCAAATTCCCATACGAATTTTGCATAGTACGATTAAAGTAAAACTAATAGTAAAACACGTAACCTATTTAATTAAACGATTTTGCCTTAGCAACAATACTGGTTGCACTGTTGGTTTTGGACGGTTAGAGGTAAGATAGCTTGTTACAAATATTTGTATATTTAAAAATTACATTTAAGCGCAAATTTTTCTCTAGCTAGATACGGAGCACGGAGGAACTCGAGATATCTTTAATTTGGTCACCCAACCAATGCCGGGGCATTGCGAAAGGTGCTTAACTGGGAAGATCGCAAATGCAAATAGCTGCGCCATCGAGCGAATAATAAAATAAAACATAAACGTAACCTTTACTATGCAACTTGAACTATTGACTGGAAAACAGACTTTGTAACGATTCTTTTACAAACTGTACTTAAACGAAAAGTGGTTCTGTGTCGTTGGAAGTATAATAAAGTCAGGCGAACTTTGATGGTGAAACTTCGCAGTGCAGAAGTGAGTGAATTAAAAAATAGTTAAGACTTGCTAACTAACTGGACTCCACGGTTGATATTATTCCAGTTGTGTTTTTCTTTTGCTCAGTTACTAAGCCGGTCATTTTGCTCTAGAGTCACGTAGACAGAAGAGAATATGCTCTGAACCATGCTGAAAATATCGAGATGAAAATAGCGCAGGTTACCATTTGCATGGCTTTCTAATAGCACCTTTGTGGCTGAGTGGGTAAACGCTATGCCGAGTCTAGTCCGGAATCAGAAATGAGGAGATTCGTAGACGAACGAAAGTAACCGACATAGCCCAAAAAATCGCCAAGTTCAAGTGATTGCCACTTGAGCTTGGCGACTTGGGCAGAGCACATCGCCCGTAGAACCGATGGCCGTTGGGGGCAGAACAGTTCTCGAGTGACGACCGCGCACCGGAAGACGCAGTGTGGGCAGGCCTCCAACAAGGTGGTCCGACGATCTGGTGAAGGTCGCGGGTAGCCGTTGGATGCGAGCAGCACAAGACCGCGAGTGGTGGAGATCCTTGGTGGAGGCCTTTGTCCAGCAGTGGACGTCTTCTGGCTGATGATGAGTCTAGTCCTAGGTTTAATTCCCAGTACGAGCAAAGAGTGCTTCGGATTATTCAGTGGGTTGCCCAGGCTTGTGACTACCAACCCTCATAATAATATGGAAATGAAGACGTCCATTAATTATGACGAGATGAATTAATTTCAGTCTGTAAGCTAGTTTTATTCACTGTCCTCCTCCGTGCTTCGGAAGGCACGTTAAGCCGTTGGTCCTGGTTGTTGTCGTAAGATGGCAGCCGTTAAAACCCACCAACCCGCATCGCCAGCGTGGTGGGTTATGGCCCAATATCTCCACGTGCAATTAATTATCCACGTGGGAGGCCTGTACCCAGCAGTGGGACGTTTATAGGCTGATGATTATGATGAATTATGACTATAGCTTTATAATCACAAAACTGTAAGTTTAAGTAAAACTGAATATAATATTACATGAATTTCCATAACAAAAACAAAGAAAAAACTCTCGTTGTTGCCAATACATACGTTAATGAAAGAGGATATCGGGTGCCTTTTAAGTACAAACTTATTTGCAATTCTATGAAGCTGTTTTTAGATGCAGCTTAAATGAGCTCAGTGGCTTAATGTAGAACACACCATCCTATAATTGCGCGACCGAAGTTCAGCGTAGGTATTTCTACATTGTACGGTGTCACTTTCGGCATAATCGTTGCTGGTTATTTAAAAGTATAGCCTTGTATGTGGCTGCACACCGTGGAACGATGTCGCGTAATTTTGGCATATTGTCTAAAATCTGACCACCTGCGTCTATCACTATTTGGAGGAGTTCTAACTTGCAGTGAATGTAGAAAAATTGGCTTTGTCAGCCACGTAAGAGTAGACGAGTGACGCTAGATTGACTTGCACTGATATGACACAGTGGCAATAATCAGATCATAGTCCCTGGTCGTAAGTTCCGAAATCGGTCAGGAACAGATAATTATGAGTAGGTAGTACTTTTATAATGATGTAGGATAATTTTGTGAAGCATTCCGTGGCAGCGTATCGTAGACAGCAGCAGGCGAAACGCAAACAAAACTGTGAGCGTTATATTTTAGGAATAAATATTTCCGAAAGTAAGGAACTCAATTTTTTTCAGCAACTTCAATATTAAATATTACTTCTTCACCAATCTTTTTAAAATTTTTGACAATCACTGTTCAATTACAGAAAAGCATTCGCAATGTTATTTTATTCACAATGATAATAGTAACACAATTTTCGACGAATCGCACAAAACCATTTTGTTAGAACTAAATAATTTTCATAATCGTTTAACGCCGACATCGGAAACCTTTTAAATGATTAACGATGGTTCGTCTCCCGATTCGTCAGTTAACTGAGGTGTTTGAAGGGCAATCGATCAAACACAGTTTAAATTATCGCATTTGTCAACCTGTCAATGGGCACGGTATAATAATTATTGACGTTGCTTTGTGTTGTGGGACGAAATTAGCTGACGTCGAATTATTTTTTTAATGTGAATTGGTGATAATATTATGTTCATATCACTGGCTTTAAGTGTGTGTGGCGATGTGGTGAATTGTACGTGTGACAGCGTCTGTTGTACCTTCTAGTAATAAAAATAAACTAGCCGCGTCAGTATTACCAACAGTATGTATAGTAATAGTACTTGTGGTAGTAAATATGTTTTGTGTATGTACTATGTAGCGTAAACACATAATATATATTACGTTAATAACTGCAAATGATGATGATTTTATTTTATTTATTTATTTATTTATTTAAAAAATATATAAATCTGTGTCCTAGTACTAACGCCCGTCTCCGGTGAAAACAGAGACAGCTTTACAGCAATTACAATTAAAAATAAACACTTAAAGAGACTTACACAACGTTTTAAAGTGTGTAAGGTTGTGTAAGTAAGAAGCACATCAAATTTTAGGCGGATTAAGCCACGACCGTGCTTCGGAACTCAAGCTAAGCCGTCGTCGGTCCCTGTTGTTATTGTAAGCAGTTAGCCACAGCTAAGACGCAGCCGTGCCTCTTGTTCACATGGGAAAGTTTGAACAAACAACAGCTCAATATTATAACATACATATTATACAGGGCGTCCCACAGATATGCCACATGGAGGGAAAGTACCTTGCATATAGTAGATGGAACATTTTACTGAAATAGGACATTATTTAAATTTAAAATACAATTTAAACTGCATTTATAGATATTTAAATAATTACATGGTTGAACCGGGAGTCGAACCCGTTACACGTATAAAATAATCATTCTGTAGCTTTATCATACCGATCGAAAGGCTTCATCATAAGGATTATTTTTTGCTACATAACATAGTGTCACAAATAAAAGGAAGACCATGAATTTTAACATTTTTAATACAAAATTAATGATGATGTGTACTAAGACTACATTTCATCAAATTACAACTGCACATGTGCTCAGCGTGGTAGGTGGTGAGCCATCGCCGCTTTATTGTTTTGAATGTATGTGCAGTCTTTAGTCCGTTAGTCGAATTTTACGACATCTAAGGGAAGAGAGCGGCTCACTAATGCCTGATTTACACGTATTAAGTAGTTTAGTAGTTAACTAAATTTTAAGTGATTAATTGCATGTAAACGCACAATTTAGAAGATAAGTCACTTAAAATTAAGTTAAAATTTAGTTAACTACTAAATTACTTAATACGTGTAAATCGGGCATAAAAGATCACATCTTATAAATAAGCTGATGAAGATAAATCCCCAGGCGAGAGCTCGTAATGTTATCTAACTTTTAAACGATAAGAAAGAAGCACAATGGAAGCATTACATCGAACAATATAAAATTTAAACTTGTAATGAAGTACTAAAAATGAAGGAAAGGGCTCTTGTAATTATACCCAAAGGTATATAAACCAATTAAGTTCAAATGACCAGTACTATGAAGGCTTGACATTTTTAACGCCCACTTTTAACATAAAACGATAGAAATTGACGTTCGATTCAAGGTGATCTGCCACAGAGATGCTACAAAGCTGAGTAATACAATTAGGAAGACAGCTCAGTTGCGTGACAGTTGGAAGATACAGAGTCGCAAATAAGGGAAATCGTCTTTTTAAAAATGCTATTTTCAGTTTCTTATAGCATTGTGTCTGTGTGGTGGGTTATAGCCCCATTCCCCCATATAGCCATTCAGGAAGGCCTAAGACCAGCATTGGGACGTTTATTTGATGATATAATACTGATCATCATAATGATCAGCCTAGGTCTAACTACGTTATTTTCCATTTTCCTAACGCAAACTTTTTAATAATACGCTTAAGTACTTAAATAAGAATTTGTTTTACTTTTATAAACTGTTATTTTGAATTCATAACGGTAGCATTATGAATGCAAAATAACAATTTATAAAAGTAAAACAAATTCTTATTTAAGGAAGCGTATCAGCAAGTTCTTAATCAAGTACCTAACCGTATTATTAAAAAAGATGCGTTAGGACAGCCATCAACCGAGAAGAACCGGAAAGAAACGCAGGAGGTTTCGTTGTTGTTCGTCATCTTATGAACCGAATTAGAATCTGGCAATATCTTAATGATCTTCATGGGAAGATGTGTAGGAGTAACATACGCAAGGTGGATGGCAGCGGTTGGATATGAAAAGCCAAAGATCTGCAAAGGCATAATATCCAGCAGCGTACTGACACGGCTGAGTAAGATAATCATGATACTCATTCATGACCCAAAAACTACTACCACATTCAGTTGCAACGCTGTGGCGATTTACGACACTTCCTGACAACGCTTTAACCGTTTATTTCTTTATCGTTTACAGCTCCATTCACGTCTCGACGTTAACTGCTCTCTCCACGGACAAATAGACGCAAATTAAACGTTATTCTGCCTATTACAACAGGCTTATAATGATTCGTTACAAGCAAACGGCCTTTCAATTTTCTCATTTTCATTTTGAACTTGACGCTCGAGTTAATTTAAAATCAATTAGCTTTATTGAAAAGCGGAGTGAAATGTGATTAAAACATTGTAATTAATAAATAACCATGTCTGAATTAAGTTTTTAATATTTAGGACAAACTTTTTACAACAGACGATTTAAAGATATTGAAACCTTGAATTAAAAAAAAGTAAACGGACTACCTCAGTCATTATTTTTTAGTGTAAGAGTGTATTTGAGCAGTATTAATGGAAAAACCTCAAATATTAAGATATTATTTAAAGTTTAGATGTCTAGAAAAATGAAGTTTAGTAACACCCTGTGGTGGTGTGGTGGACTGATGACTTGAAGAAGATGGCGGGCAAAAGGGTAATGGCAAACAATCTTTGAACAATTTAAAAGCACTTTAAAAAAGGTTTACTTGAATAAATGATTTTTGAGTTAGAGTTTGAATGGATGGATGCAGACTGCTTGTTAGCACCGAATACGTGGATCGAATGTTAAAGCCAGCTTAGCAACCGATGGCTTATTGAATTTAGAGCTGTGAGTAAGTATACGAGCCAAAAAGGAAAAAATAAGGACACTGTAAGCATGACTTTTACGCAAAAAATATTATGTGGTCAATCAATCAAGTTTGGGTATTGGACCCTTAACGCTTCAGAAGATCTTTTTATCATAAAAATATTATGATTATTTTATCAAGTAGGATTATTAAAAATATCTTTAATGGTAGCAAAACTCAAGAAGCCCAATTGGGTTGCAAGTTAAGTTTCTCTCATAATAATAATCCTCCCTTGGCCGATTTCGGCTACCGGTAACCATTGCTCAGTGAGCCCTTAGGTGACTAATGTATCCTATTTTAGAAGTAAATTTCCGTCTGCAATGAGGACATTTTAGGGTACCGTTTATGTAACTATAGGTTATTGAGGAGGGTGCTTTATTTTTTCACAAGTCCCTTTTGTTGTCTAGTTCTAGCCGGATAAGCGGATGGGTGACCGGATACAATATGTGGTAATTTCATAAAACTCATGTATACGAGTATTACGAATTATGAAAAAGCTAAGCTAAGCTTTGTCGCACTTCCAAAAGATGGAATAGTCTACCAGCACACGTATTCCCTCCTACCTATGACATTAGGGTCCTTCAAACGAGGCGTGAAGAAGCACTTTGTGGGCCGGCAGAGTGAGGGTGACTGATGCTACGTCTCTTACGCTGCACCAGTTGTCCTCGCGCCTGGACTTCATTTCCACTTAACATCAGGTGGAGTGGGGGTCATTTGCCGGGCTTAGCATAAAAAAAAAAGCTAAACCATACATACATATAATGACGACTATTATCCCCGAAGGGTTAGTCAGAGACTAGGCAATGAGGACCGCAAAAGTAGTCCTCTGCCATAGTACACTTCCCACCAAATTAAGTGCACTACATGTGCTTAGCGTGACAGGTGGTGACCCAATCTCCGCTCTAAGCTGTTGGATGTATGTACATTTTTCAGTTTGTTAGCCGCCTTTTACGACACCCAAGGGAAGAGAGGGGGTGGTAAGAGAGGGGGGGGTAGTATTCTTTCACCGCTACGCGACAGGGTTTAATACAGCTAAAATAATTAAATAATTGAGGAATCTTTATTTTTTAAGTGTAAGTAGGTATACAAGTAAAAACAATCAAACAATTAATTGATTGCTACAATTGAAACAATACTTTCTTTAGAACAAACAAACATTCAAAATGCAATTTTGCGAAACCATGATTTCCTGGGATAGTTGGTACAAAAAAGTTAACGGAAAAAAAGGGCCTTTGTGGCATATCCACATGCCGCATTTTGATTTTTTCCTAAAGTTTCCGCGCACGATATAAGTGGTTTAAATGGATAGAGGATACTTTAACAAACAAAAAATGTTAGGTAATATGGTACCCTTTTAAGTGTCACGTTCCCGAGATAATTGAAGGTAATAGATTGCCATACAAAAAACTACAATCGTCAAAAACCTTATAATTTCGTATTTACGCATACTATTGCATTCAAATGATAGTTCCCAGGTTGATTTAATTATTTATTAGAAGGCGGCACATCATAATAACGTGACAAAGCTCTTTAATTAATTACTTACCTACTGAATCGCATCATATCGCAATTAATCGCTATTTTGTCAAAGTAGGTAACACGAACCGCGGTGGTTGGCTTATCTTCCGTTCCATAACCAGTTAAAAATAAAACAAAACTCATTATGTAGATGTAATGTAACAATCGTTTGTTATTATTATTGCAAAAAAAAAACTACATTACCTAGGTATAAAACTACCGTGGCGGCGACGGGATAAAAAACGAGCCAACCTCCGCGGTGCGAGTTACCTACTTTGACAAAATAGCGTTTCATTGCGATGTGATGTGATGCGATTTAGTAGGCAAGTAATTAATTAAAAAGTGATTTTTCGTGCTACTAGGTTGTGCTGCCTTCTAATAAATACTTAAATCAACCTGGGAACTATCATTTGACTGCAGTGGAATGCGTTTATACACGTAGGTAATTATTGGGTTTTTAATGATTGTTATTTCTTCGCATGGCGATCTTTTTACCTCCAAATATATTTTGGGAACGTGACACTTTAGGGTACCATATTACTTGACATTTTTTATTTGTTAAAGTATCTTTTATCCATATATATCACTTTCACCGTGCGCGGAAACTTCAGGAAAAAATCAAAATGGCGGCATGTGGATATACCAGCTTTCGTACAAAAATGTTCGAACCCTTTACCTTCTTTATTGATCCATACAAAATGTTTAATTTTAATGTGTAGTGTTCTCGTAAACCTTAGAAAACAATAAAGGAGCTATCATTGGAATAGTATCGTAACACTATTGCCTGGCTTTCAGCGTTCCTCTGTCCGTAATCAAATGGCGGGCGAATAGGAATCATTATCGCTTCGTTAACGGCCGTTATTACATAAGCGTTTTAAGGGCTGCTGGTGTGAGGCTTAAGACCCTTATTGAAGCATTATTATGCTTTTTATGACGAGAAAACATGTGTTTACGCCGCATTCCGTACACCTTATTTGTTGAACTAATTATTTGTAATGTACGTAGGTACGATATCACAAATAGTAAAAAATTTGGTGTTAATTTCTTGTTGGCAAGCTAGTTTCTGGGTGGTAGGTAATCCTAACTCATCATCATCATCATCAGCCTATACTCGTCCACTGCTGGACATAGGCCTCTCCAAGAACACGGCACTGAGCACGATCCGCGGCCACTCTCATCCAGCTCTTGCCAGCCACCTTGCGAAGATCGTCGCTCCACCTTGTCTGAGGGCGTCCTACGCTACGCTTGCCGATACGCGGTCTCCACTCCAGAACTCGTCTACCCCAACGGTCATCGGTTCTGCGACTGATATGGCCGGCCCACTGCCACTGACCGACTGTAATCCTAACTAAGTAATACAATATATGGGTAAGTGTGTGTGTGTGTGTGTGTGTGTGTGTGTGTGTGTGTGTGTGTGTGTGTGTGTGTGTGTATGTGTGTGTGTGTGTGTGTATGTGTGTATGTGTGCACCGATTTTTGGTATGGGATTAGATGAGCCCTGAAAACGGTTACTGTTTCCTGCGAAATATTCACGCGAGCGAATCTGCCGGTAAAAGCTAACAGGTATAAGCCCGCAACTTAGCGATCCGATTTTTTGATTTTTTATCTTAATTTCAGATTTGTTACCATAAAAGTATTTGTTCTCTGCACATAAACGGATAGCTTAGTTTCAGGATTACCTTTTACCAAACACTCTGTGGGGGCGATCTCTCGTTGTGTTGCTCATGTAGAAAGTAACCTAAGCCCAGTAGTTTGACTGTAGCCTATATAAGGCTATGTAAATAACTAAATAATCTATAACGAAACTTTAGTTACCACGTTTAGTTGTTTACTGAAAGCAGTCCTCTACCATAGTCCACTTTTCACCATATAGCGATTGCACATGATTGTGCTCAGCGCGACAGGTGGTGAGCCCATCGCCGCTATACACTGTTGGACGTATATTATGTCGTCTTTAGTCCGTTAGTCGCCTTTTACGACACCCCTGGGAAATGTCTATGTAAAGGAAATGCCTAGTCTCTGACTAAAAAATAAATAAATAAAAAATAAATAAATAATAGTCGTAATAGTCGGGGTTAATAGTCGTGATTATAATATGTATGTTACATACTGAAGCTGTAGTTCGATTTACAACAAACCTTTACAATTTCGTAGCATTGTACAATGGACAGCCCAAGAATATCGTAGCAGTTGTAGCAGCCGTAACTGTAGCGTTCGTAGCAGAGCTACGGCACAGCTAATGACTGAATATCGTGCGGATTGTCAACAGATTAGCGAGCGATAACTGTTTTATGAATTCAGTAGGTACTTTCTAATAAAGGTTTTCATATTACTAAACTGCTACCAATAATATAACAATTTAATTTAAATTTTTCATACTTATTATTTATAATAACTGCAGGCAATGAGCCAGGGTGGTGGGTTATGGTCCAATCTCTCCTTGCTGTCCACCTGGGAAGGTCTGTGCCTAGTAGTGTAACGTTTATAGACTGATGATGATGGTGTTTGATAATGTACTGTTACATATACATAATACTACAATTATCATACATACATGAAGATAGATTCACGGTTTTTATGCCCAAAGGTTGCAACAATTAGTAAAAAATTGGACTGTTAATAGTTAATAATGTATCAAGGTACGTACCCTGACCTGAATGTTATAAAGGTAGGTTCTAAACTTGCCAGTGGATTTTAGTGGTGGATAAATAAAAAAATACGATAACGTAGGTCCTTACACTCACTAAATGACACAAGTCCACTTTAAAAATTAATTTTAAAACCTCGGAATTAGGATGAGTACAGAAATCCTTTGGCATACATTGCCAGACAAAAAAATTATATTCCTGAAATTTCATAGGATCCTCAACAAAGGCAGTTACTCGGAAATTTTAAAACTCATTTTATGAATTTATACAATTGGCTCCACAATATCTCATTCCCTGGAGTCGTATGAAAATTCGACACAATATATATATTATGCCGCTGTTGTTAAAAGCCTTAGCGTATCTAGGGGTGGATTGACCTAATTTTGGGTAATGATGACAGATGTTGCGTATTTTTTTAGGACTTAGTTATTATGGAGCTTGGTTGAATGTGGTTTAACTAGCTAGTCGTACGTAAATAAACACGGTGAAAGTTTTGTTAGCAGAAACCTTTTCAAGATGCGGTCTGATGAACATTTAGTGCGTGTGTAGAAATGCTTTCCTTCTCGTCCAATAGAATGTTTGTGTATTTTCAAATTGAATATTTTGAAATTCACGTGTTATTAATTAATGTTTTATTTTCATTTATGATTTTTTTTAGAACATGTTTTTGGAAAATCAACTCAAAGTTTAATCGAAAGTGGTTCATATTTATTTATTTATTTATTTAAACTTTTGCAACATAACATTACATGGCGGACTTAATGCCTGAGGCATTCTCTACCAGTCAACCATAGGGTGGTGCAGAGATAACATGGTAGGTGCATTTAGGTGCGATAATAAAAGTGGAAGCGTAGGTATACTTTTAAATATTTTAAACATACTTAATACAAAAACATATAAGTAGTAAAATCTATAAATAAATATTATATAAATAATAAATCTATATTTTGAAAGTAGGTACACATCACTTTAAATATATGCATGTATAAATATAATATAAATATATATATAAACATACAATACATAATTTATAAATATGAAGTTATTGAGATGATTCTGCCATGGTTTTTCCAGAGAAGAGCAAGCGGACTTTCTTTTTAAATGCTTCGCGACTAGTGGTCATCCTGATTTCGAGAGGCAGCGCGTTCCAAAGAAGAATGGACTGAATAAGAAAGGAGGAGTGTACAAATCCAGAAGTATGGGAAGGAGAGAGAAGGAGAAGATTGTTAGAAGACCGGAGATTCCTACTATGAGAAGAGCAAAGATACTGGAAATAGGGAGTTAGATAAGAAGGAGCATTAGGAGAGTTTAGTATCGAAAAGAGTGTGGTCAGAGCTCGTAAACATCTCCGCTGGCGAATGGGCAGCCATTTCAGCTCGGACCTATACTGTGATATGTGGTCATACTTCTTCAGATTGAATATAAATCTAATACTGTTGTTGAGCAGTCTGTCGAGCTTATCGCAGGTCTGAGTTAAGGTCGTAATAACACACGTCACAATAGTCAACCATAGGAAATATTAAAGTTTGCGCAAGCATTACCTTCGTCTTGAACGGTAGAAAGTTCCTCAGGCGGTTTAAGGAGCGCAAAGTCCAGGTAACTTTTTGGCTAACACTAGCAACCTGAGAATGCCGGCTGAGTGTAGAATCGAGATGTACGCCAAGATTTTTGACGGTCGTGCTAAACGGTATGACCGTTCCGTCAAACACTATAGGGGGAAGAGGTAATCCCCACTTTACTTGTCAATCGCGGGCTACCAACAAGTATCGCCTGACATTTTGTGGGATTTACAGCTACACCAAACCTACAAGACCAGTCGTTAATTTCTTCCAAATCCCGATTAATTTTTACAACGGCGTCTGATAGTTCGTCCACCCTTGCATGGGTGTAAAGCTGAAGATTCTACATTGAACTGAAATAAGTTTTGCTTTCAATTTATTTTTGATTTAATTATCCTCTCAGTCATGGCATCGAAATGTCTAAAAATTTTGACAGCAGGTGCGATTAGGCGGGAATTTAAATTTGCGGAAATGGAAAAAAATAAAATAAAAATCGAACGCAGTTCATGTTAAATTTTGCGTCCACAATGCATAAAATGTACCACAGAACCGAAATAATCGACCTTGTTCATACTAAAGTAGTGTCTAAGTATATCAAAACACGCTACAAAGTCGAGTGGAGAGCGCGGCCAGCGCGGCCATATATGGCCGCTTGGGGTCTGACGGAATATCGAGTTTTTAGGTGCAGTCAAATTTGGCCGCTTGGGGATTGAGGGGTTAAAATTATTGGCAGTGAACCTCAATTTGTACGGTTCGTTTTTCATTAACGTCGAGATATCTTTACCACTTCGGTTGCATTAATCAAATTGTTGCTGCCTACCGACTTAACTCCTAACTTTCAATGCCCCTGGCAGTAATATGCTAACTGTATTTCTGATTCATTAGGAAATAACAGTTGCCAGTGAGAAATTAAAGCTATTGGTGTTTCCAAATTTTGAAGAAGTTAGGAGTTATATTATCAAGTTTATTCATTTTAAGAACCAATTGAAGAGCTTCTGGTAATTAAATGAAGGAAATTAAATGAATTATACCTACACAGATTCCATTATGAAATAATATTATAAAGAGAATAATTATTAAATTACCTGAAAATGGAGATTTCGGCCGCAATTTTTACCGCCCCAAAAGGGTTACTCAGCAAATCTGCAAAAAAAGAAAAATAACTATAATATTTATATATTTATGTTAGGTTACTGGGCTTGTAATGTCAACGATGGTTTACGCAATTTACAGAAACCGTAAAAAAGCTTATAACGCAATAATTGTTATGACTTATTTGATTTCATTTGCACGGTATGTCAGTACTCCTCTGCTCTCATATTTTATTTAGTTGAAGTTTTGCAAATTAGGTAGTTCCTCATTTTAGTTTTATATTGTTTTGTCATGAAAGGTGTCCTTCTTTAATAGGGAAGTCCTCTACTCTAACGATATTAGAACCCAAATGTATCCTAGAATGAAAAAAGATTTTTGAATCACGAAGTAATGGTTGCGTACACTAAAACAATACATGCATAAATAATAATCATTGCCTATAAATTACGTGCAAACATTGTTTCCGAAGCCCCGAGTGTTGAGTAACTAACTAGCAGAGAAACAAACACTGCGTCGAGTAACTCAGACGATGAACTAGATCATAAACCGAATCGCAAACAACGCAAACCGATGTTTATACTGTACATTATCTTGACCGATTTTTGTTATGAGTTTTTTAGTCAAAATATTTATCTTACAATACGTTATTCTGTTATGATATGACGGATGAATTGGTACCACGACGATGGCACTTTCACTCTAAATACAACACTATGTGCACGTATTAAGATATAAATGTTTTAAACTCTTTTATTGTTCTAAGTACAGTAATAAAAAATACTAGCACTATGGTCGCGATATATGAATGACACACTGCTCTAGTGTTTCTTGACAGATTTTTTAAACTAACATTTGGAAATCTGTCTAGGTTAGGAAAAAGAAATATTGGATATCACTGTCATCTAGTGGCCGATGTATTTTAACGCACTTGGAAAATTGGCACATTTTTGTTTTTAGGGTTTTAGCGGAGCTTTGTGGGTACAGTGGAGCTTGATGACGCAGCGGCTCACAATGATAGATCTTTAGCAATACCGGGTCAAAGAGTGGGTGACCTAATAAAAATATCTGGATCTCCTCATTGCTTTGGGTCTGCTTGATGTCGTAAGATGGTAGTCGTTAAAAACCACTAAGTTAAAGTCAAAGTCAAGTTAATTTATTCAATTTAGGCTACAATAATTGAGCACTTATGAATGTCTCTATGCCTTCGGTTCGTAAGTCCTAACTATGGGACGGGAGCCTTGTACTGAGAAGAACCGGCAAGAAACTCAGCAAGGGCATTTCTTTTCTCCCTTTCTTTTACAGCGTCAATACAAATTGGAGAATGCTCTCCCTATCATAGAAGGACATTTTCCATTACAACATCAAAAAAACATATTTAATACGATTACAAGACAACACAACACATACAAAAGAATATCCAATAAAAAAAAAGTCTTGCTCAATTTAAAATAAATTGAACATTGTCTAACATTGTCTTACACTATCTTTGAAACAAGAAAAAGAAAGACTATTTCTATTACAAATAAAAATAACTAATTAACCAAAAATAAAGTTCAGCATTATTTCCATCTTCATAGATTCGTCGTTCGTTAATCTTAAGAAGCAGACGTGTCGCTGGTTATTTTAAGTAAATCGTAATTAACTGCAATATAAACTATCCTTATTAGTCATTACCATAGCGCTCAGTATAGTGTGATCCTAATAAGTGAATCTGCAAGTGAAAAAACAGTTCGTGCTCCTCTAGACTGCGGGGCGCCCCTTGAGTGAAGCACCAGTTGCTATTTTTCGTCGCCGTCACACCTGCAACGGTTAGCGTAACGTGTTGGCGAAAGTACCCGAGGCTCCCCGAGTCGTCGCGTCGTCGGTCGTCCGTCACTCGTCAGCTGTGCGCTGCGTAACGCATCGAGTGAAACATACCTAGATTGTGACTTGCAACAACTTTGAGCGGTTGGCGAGATACCTACTTAGCTGCATTATAATGTCGGCTATATGCGCTGCTTGTTCGAACGCAATCAAACAAAACAAAGAATATTTGGAATGTTATCGCTGCAAAAATAAGTATCACATATTGTGTGTTAATGTTTCAATGCAATCTTTTAAGAGGTTTACCGAAGACTCCAAATCCAAATGGAGTTGTCCTGGCTGTGTTTGCAAGGTTCCTAAATCGGATAATACACCGGTCCGTTCGTCACAACATTCGTCGCTCAGTAGTTCTGAGGGCTTACTCGAGAATGTTACTATGCGGGACAAAGGTAAGGTACAACGGTCTTCACCGCCTCAGTCAGGCTCAGGTGATACATGTCGCTGTTTGTCCAAGGATGACCTGAGAGATTTAATAGATAAGCAAATAAGCGAGACTATCAGCCGCTGTCTAGAACGCGCTATAAATAATAAGCTTAGTTCTCAATTAAAAGAAATACGCGACGAACTGACGAGCTTTAAGGACTCCATTACTTTTATTAACGAAAAGTTTGAGGAGCTTAAGTCGGAATGTTCCACTCATGTCTCGAGTATAAAATCGCTCGTGAAAGAAAACGATTCTTTGCGATCGACTATTGGTATCATCAGTACTCGTCTTAATCAGATGGAACAACTGTCTCGGTCTAGTAACATTGAGTTGCAGTGTGTACCGGAACACAAATCCGAAAATATAGTGAACTTGGTCACTCAGCTTGGTAGCGTGGTGAAGTGTCCTATTAAAGAGTCTGACATCGCTTACTGTGCGCGGACAATGAAGTTTAATAATAAAAGCAGTAGACCACGGTCCATTCTTGTGAGGTTTAGTAGCCCTCGCCTTCGTGATAGTGTCTTAGCTGCATCTATATCTTTTAATCGTGAGCACCCACATGGAAAATTGAACTCGGCGCACTTGGGTATAGGCGGAGATGAGAGATCGCCTATTTATGTCGTAGAGCACCTAACACCCGAGAACAAACAACTTCATGGAGCCGCTCGGCAGAAAGCTAAAGAACTTCAGTTTAAATTTGTCTGGGTACGCAGTGGTCGAGTTTTTATGCGTCAAACGGAAACCTCACCTCCTATTTTGATAAAGGATATGGAGTCATTGTCAAAATTGAATTAGAATATTATCTTTGTTTTTTGCTTTTGTTTATACGTAAAGAATTAAAATATAATTTCATAAAACTGTATTACCAAAATGTCAGAGGTCTGAACACAAAAACTTTAGATTTCTATAATAGTGTTATTTGTAACGATTACGATATAATTGTTTTGAGTGAAACTTGGCTTGATGTTGGCGTTATGAACTCTGAGCTTTTCGACAGTCGGTATGTTGTCTACAGACGTGACCGTTCATCTAGTGGTTTCCACTCTGGTACGCGTGGTGGTGGTGTGTTAATTGCCGTTTCGAAACTATATCATTCTGTAAGGTTAAAAAAGTTTGAAAGTAATTGTGAAGATTTATGGGTCTGTGTTGATATAGGTGGTAAAATAAAAAAGGAAAGTTTATACATTGGTGCGGTTTATCTGCCACCACCTATTCAGAAACAATTACTTAACCATTTTATTACGAATACCAACCGCGTTATGGAGTATGTAAATAATACCGTTGTACTGGGTGACTTTAACTTGGGTTGCATTGATTGGATGGGCAAGACGGCACCCACTGCTGCAACCGTGCATAGCTCGTACGCTCAAGACTTATTGGACTTTGTCGCTCTAAACCTGTTTACTCAATACAATCTGGTTCTAAATAATAAGAATAAAATATTAGATCTGGTTCTTAGTAATATACATGTCGTTGACTTAATTGAGAGTGATGATATACTAACTAGATTGGATCCATATCACCCTGCTTTGCAATTCATGGTCAAACTTGGCAGTAACCGGGTATTGAAGTCCAACAACTCATTGAAACACAACTTTTATAAAGCTGACTTTGACAAAATAAGGGAATCCTTGGACAATACCGATTGGGAAGCTGAGTTTTCTGCTGGTACAAACAATGTTGATGAAGTGGTTGATATATTTTACAAAATTCTTCATAACATTATAACGAGTACCTTGGGTCCAACGCTCTTTTGAATTATGATCAACGACTTGCCTCAGGCTGTGAGATTTTCGGAATGTCTTCTATTCGCAGACGACCTAAAACTATATGTTGGCATAGCTGGAGAGGCTCATGCCCAGGCGCTACAAAGTGACATAGATGCTATAGCCACCTGGAGTGGTAACAATCGACTTCCTTTTAATGAAGCTAAATGCAAAACGATTACATTTTCACGTAAGAAATGTATTCTAAAGACTGACTACACATTATTTGACGCTCCTTTGGAAAGAGTTGACGAAATACGAGACCTAGGTTTAACTATAGATAGTAAGATTGACTTTCACAAACATGTGACAAATGTATGTAAGTCCGTTAGTAGAATTTTAGGCTTTATTATTAGGACATCCTCGGAATTTAATGGTGAATTGGTGGCTAAAGTTTTGTACAATGCGTATGTGCGCAGCAAACTCGAATATGGATCAGTCATTTGGGACCCCCATGAGAACAAGTATAGTCTCATGGTAGAAAAAATTCAACGAAAATTTGCTCGTTGGCTGTTTAAAAGGAATGGTGGGTCTTGATACGCTTGCCTCCAGAAGAAAACTGCTTCTTATGGTACACTACCTCTCCATATTATACCATAAGGTAGATTGCCCATATGTGCTCGAGAGAACATGCCTCTCAGTGCCCTTGCGAATCCCCCATGACGCCTCAGGCCTGGTAGCGCCGCGCCGCCGGCCGCGCCTACTGCAAAGGCCCGCCACGCGCACCCACCATGCCGCACAAGCACCAACCGTGCGCGCGCACAGCCTGATTGGGGACATGCTCGCTCAATACAATGATTTAGATCTTTTTGCGGATGGTCTGGGACGGCTGGTGGCAGTGACTCACCAGTTTCTTAATATGTGCTAAATTGGAATTTTTACTGACATTAGGTATTTTAAGTTGTATTTCATATGTTTATGTAATTTATTTTTAAATACTTTAATTTCCTAATTTTCATATTAGTAACTTAATTTTCTAAATTTCTAAATGTAATTATTTTTTATTGTGTATTAATTGTTATTTTCCTATTGGTGAATTCTCTATTGTATTTAGTTTTTAATGTATAACTTGCCTGTGTATTGGACATGTAGTCTGTTAGCTGGCATGTAATTGAATAAATAAATAAATAAATAATAATAACTCTCCATGTCCCCTTAAAGAAAAGTAGGACGTCGAAACATCCAGCTTGGTTCACACATGAATTAATTAAACTTTTGAATGAAAAATATCGCTGTCGAGTAAGAGTTCGAAAATACAAGAACCCTCGTGATGTTTTAGATCTAAGAATGCTCAGGGATAGATGTGAGAAGCTGCAGGCAAAGTGTTACAGTACTTATATTGCACAACTTGAGTCTAGCCTTGCATCTAACCCTAAATTGTTTTGGTCGTTTGTAAAAGGCAAGAGGAAAAATAATGATACCGACTTTCCCTCTGAAATGTATAGTGGCGATGTGATTGCGAGTAATGGCTCTGATATATGTAATCTTTTTGCCAAAAATTTTGCTTCCGTTTATAACATAGATAAAACCTTACCTCTTGTTTGGGAATCCTCTAATATAAATTGCTCCCAGTCAAGCCTTAGCTCTGCAAGACTCTCTCGCGAGGAAGTCTCAAAGGCCTTAAAAAAGCTAGATTGCAATAAAGGTGCTGGCGCCGATGGTATACCGGCTTTATTTTTATGTTCGTGTGCGGATTCTATTTCTTATCCCTTAAATTTAATTTTTAATAAGTCACTATCTTCGGCGGTGTTTCCAAAGCGGTAGAAGGAGGCTGTAATAGTGCCAATCTTTAAATCTGGTGACAGAAATTGTACTGAGAACTATAGGCCTATATCTATCCTGCCTGCGATCGGAAAAGTCTTTGAGTCTTTGATCTACCCGGTTATCTCGTGGCACTTCAAAAAAATAATCTCACCGCAACAGCATGGCTTTTATAAGTCCAGGTCAACAGAAACCAACTTAGTACCTTTTGTTGATGACATATGTACCTCGGTCGATGCAAAAGTGCCTGTGGACGTTATATACACGGACTTCAGTAAAGCTTTTGACCGAGTCCATCACAAAATCCTTATATCCAAGTTGTCTGCGATTGGTGTTGCTGGAAGTCTTTTGGGTTGGTGTAACTCCTATCTGCTGAACAGAAACTCTGTAGTGTTGGTACAAGGGTTTGAGTCCGAACGGTTCATGGCTTTATCCGGTGTGCCGCAAGGTTCCCATTTAGGTCCGTTATTTTTTAATATATTCATAAACGACATAGTCTCCTCCCTTCTAAATTCAAAATTTTATTTATACGCCGATGACCTCAAACTTTATAGAGAAATACGTTCTCCAAACGATCGGATTCTACTCCAAGCTGACATAAATGCCCTAGTAAAATGGTGCGATGATAACTGCATGTCTTTAAACATTGAAAAATGTTACTACATACAGTTTTCTAGAAGCAAAAACACCTGCCCAAGCCATTACACAATAAGAAACATACCCCTTACCCAAGTTTATGAGTTACGTGACCTTGGAGTAACATTAGACAGTGGACTACGTTTTCATGTCCACATCGATAACATAGCCACTAAAGGATTTAAAATGCTGGGTTTCGTTTTGCGTAACATTAAGGGCTTCAAGAATTCTGCTAGCAAAATATTACTCTATAACGCTCTCGTGAGGAGCAATCTTTAGTATTGCAGCACCGTATGGAACCCTCATTACGAAGTCCATGCTAGACGCATCGAGAGAATCCAAAAAAGATTTTTGTGGCATCTTGCCTATAGTTGTAATATGGCACGAAAGCTTCCGCATTATAGTGATCGTTTGGAGTACTTTAAAATGGATTCCCTCTGTAACAGAAGAGGCTTGCAGGATCACATGTTTCTATATAAAATAGTCAATGGTATTTTTGACAGTCCTCTTCTCATATCCAAAATTAACATTAATGCGCCGTTGAAACTTCCTCGTCTTTCAAAGTATACTCCTTTTGTCAGCAGTATTTCAAGAACAAATCTTGGCCATCACTCGCCGCTCAACAGAATTGTAAACAAGTACAACACACTGTTTAAAACCACTGATATAGATATTTTTTCGGATACACGTAAAGGTTTTAAGAACAAAATTATACTACAAACTTTTTTTTAATTAATTTAGCATTAACTTACTTTTCATTGTGGTGAATTTTAAATTATTTTGTCTCTAAGGGATGTCTGTTACTTGAGATTAAACATTTAATAATTATGTTACTTGCATGTAGTGGTACCTATAAGTAAAGCATTACTCATTTTTTGTAAGATGCAATGTATGTTTAAGCATGTTTTTGTGTAATTACTTTGTTGGTTACCCCAATTAATAAATAAATAAAATAAATCTTCTTCCAACTATAGGCAGCACACGTATACTTAATGGCGAACACTAAATAAATTGATATTGACCTTTTCAATACCAATGTTGCATCGATAAAGCGTCTCATGAGCCTGTTGTTTTTTGAGGGTTACATTGATAAGTAGTAGATAATTAATACCTAATTCTGTACTTATTTGACTGAGTTTCTTGCAAAATAGTATCACAGTATATGCTACTCTATTTTTATCAGTCAGGACCTGTAAGTGGCTTTCTGACTTTAACTATAAGTTTCTACATTGTAACATAGCTGTTGGTTTTCCTATCAATAAATAAATAAATAAATTGTCGTAGAATCATCGTCATTATCATAAGTATAAACGTCCTACTGTTAGATTATTATTTATCATTATAATTTTTAGTCCTTGTTCTAATGCTGGGCCTCTCCTCCTCTTGTTTTAATGTTTGTAGTCTGTTGCTTGTGTTAGCCAACACTTTTCATAACGACGGTTGAGTGCCAATACCTTCTAACTAACATAGACAACATTTTACACAAAGTGAAAAAAACTTTTAGTTTCTATCAAACTTTCGCGTCTAAGTGTAATCGAATTGTACCAAGTTGTACGTAGATAGGAGGAGTTGCCATAATGTCATTTAGTTTAGAAACTATATCTACATTTATTTTTTTCCAGTTGTCGTCAAAAATAAAGATTACTTAGTGGTTTCATCAAAATATGCGGAAATCGACCTGAAAGCTAAATAAAAAAGTCAATTTCTCTAAAAATGTTAGATAAGTTGTCACTTCGCGGTCGATAAGCATCAAAAATAAAAATATAAAACGCGCATGTCACAGATAAAACGGTTAGACTGTTCCGTCAGCGTCGTCGCATTTCGTTTTATCTGTAGTCCCGCGTTTGAACCCGTCCTTGTGATTCCTCGCACCCATTTTCCAGGATCTTTATTACGCCCGTTTGGGGCTTAACCCCTGTTTTCTTATTTTAATGGAATTGAATAAAATATCACTTCCAATCCCGTTCTGTTGGATGGATGACCATTTCGTTTAGTTGGTGTTGGCTTTAGTGAATTAGGTGACAATATCGAAATTTGACTTAGTAGATTGCGTGGTAGCAGCTTATTTTTAAAATTATTCTACCAACTCATCTCTTTCCTTGTGTGTCATAAAAGGTGACTAACGGACTAAAGACTGCACATACATCCACGGCTTTAAGATGCGATAAACTCAACATATGCAGTTGTTATTTGGAGTGGGGCAGTGTACTGCTATTGTGGTCTTCATTGCCTAGTCTCTGACTAACATACATATACATATATATCACGACTATTATTCCCGAAGGGTTAGTCAGAGAGGCAATGAGGACCGCAAAAGCACTCCTCTGCCATAGTCCACTTTTCACCAAATAACGATTGCACAATTAATTGTGCTCAGCGTGACAGGTAGTGAGCCGTTGGATGAATGTGCAGTCTTAAGTCCGTTAGTCGCCTTTTACGACACCCAAGGGAAGAGAGGGGGAGGTAGTATTCTTTTGAGGAGCCGCTACGCGATACGGCTCTGGGGATATATTGTAAGAGCCGTGACTGTGTGTGACTTAGGCTCGTATTCTAAAACCGAACTCACACTTAAATATCTGCTTGAGTACAGTTAGAAAAGGATGCTGCTATTCTTCGCATATATTGCCATCCCTTTCTAACTATACACCCTCATTTTTTACTCTGAGTTCTACTCATGAAATTGAACAACTTTCCTCAAGAAACCTATGTGCAAAAATGACAAATAAATTTCGACTTCCCATACTCTTTGACTATATATACATGTCTAGACGGAGCATCGCGGTACAAACGCTTCTCAAAATCCGCCCGGTTTTTGTATTGAATTTGAAGTGCGTGACAGCCGCGTATCTGACACTAGCGCGAATGGTTGCCAGCGAATGCCTAATTTCCGATAAAGTAGAGAAAAAATATTTATGCACAATATAATTTTAAATTTATTCATAACATAACATAACTTTTTAAATTAGGTATGTCTATCGTATATGTAGGTATAACGCATAAAAGAAGCTGGTGGTTTTAGAAAAAATGGATGATTGAAGGCGAGGGCCAGTACAATAAAATAATGCGCTAATGGAAGCCTGCGTGCGTGTGATATGTTTGTAATAGGGACGAAATAGAAGCAACAGGCAGGATGATTTACATTTAATACTTAATCAAAATTGATTTTTTAATTAGAAATTTAAATATTTTAAATTAAAATCAAAACAATTAATGGCGTTCTCTTTGTATTTGTTTCTTAAACAACTTTAGTTTGAATGTTACACCATTTTTCATGTTCTCTAATTTCTTATATTTCGACAACGACTTCTTTCTACCGGATCAGTTGGAAATCTGAAAATTAAAAGTTTGCTATGTGTTCGAACAGTTGTAAAGGTTACATAATGTGATGACTGCTCATCAATATCCGTGTCCAATAGTTTACCTACATGAGACGAGAAATATTGACCTTTTAGGGGCACAAACATACACCCGCACTTTCTCAAACATCGTCATCATCATCATCAGCCTATAAACGTCCCACTGCTGGGCGCAGGCTTCCCACGTGGAGATAGCACGTGGGAATATTGGGCCATAACCCACCACGCTGGCTCAATGCGTGTTGGTGGGTTTTAACAACTGTCATCTTACGACAACAAACGGGACCATCGGCTTATCGTGCCTTTCGAAGCACGGAAGAGCTCGAGATGTTTTAAATTTGGTCACCCATCCAGTGACCCGGCATTGCGAAAGTTGCTTAGCGGGCAAGATCGCAAGCCGAACGTGCTAGCCAATGCGTCATCGAGCTCTGAAGCATACATACTACCATCCCCTACATACATATACTTAAACACACACTTCTTACATAAATACACACATCAAAAGTGTCTAGGGATCAAGCATTTTTATGCGGATTTCTTGAGATTGAGATGTGGCTTTGTAATAAATTTATGATTTTATAAATTTATATGGATCCTTTTTGGTGCATTTCATAATTTGAAACAGGAACTTTCAATCAATTTCTAGTAAAAGATGAAAATCAGCTGTCAATATTTTCCCTATAAAAACATACAACGCATTGAAGACATTATTAGTGCTACTTTTTCCATACTACTGATTAAAACCAACGTTATTATGGAGCGGCGACGTCATTTAAGCAGGGAAGAAATGCTCAGAGCCGTGGGAATGATAGAAGCTGGTTCCCGGCAACGTACTGTGGCTTTAGCTCTGAATACAAGTCAGAGTGTTATCAGTCGACTTTGGACACGTTACCGAAGCACTGGTACCGTGGCTGAGCGCCATGGAGGACGGTATCGCTGCACCACACGGAGACAAGACCGATACATTCAAATCACAACTCGAAGAGCTCCAACAATAACCGCCATGATGTTAGCCGTGAGGCGTCATCACTCTTCAGGGAACTTAATTAGCGACCAAACAGTCAGAAACCGCTTGCATGAAGTGAACCTTCATTCCCGAAGACCGCTAAGGGTACCACCTGTAGCAATGCACAATCGTAGGATTCGATATCAATGGGCTCTTGAACACAGAAATTGGGCAGAAGAACAATGGCGTTTCGTGTGCTTTTCTGATGAGTCTCGTTTTGGTATGAGACCGGATACAAGACGTATACGACACTGGAGAACCCCTGGACGCCAACAGCGATTAAAATCCTGCCAGGAAGTCCATCCTTATAGTGGTGGAACCATCATGGTATGGGCGGGTATTTGGATCGGCGGAAGAACTGAGTTGATTTGGATCAGAGGCAACCTCAACGCTCAAATTTATGCTGAGACGATTGTATCAGACGTCATCGTTCCTCTACAAGTGCAAATCGGTCCCTTATTTCAGTTAATGCATGATAATGCACGACCGCACACCGCAAGAGTTGTAAGACAGACTCTCGCCGCAGCTAACATCAATGTCATGCCCTGGCCTGCTCAGTCGCCAGACTTGAACCCGATTGAGCATGCATGGGATATGCTACAGAGAAGAGCTCTGCCGAATATGGAGGGTATCCAGTCGCAAGAAGACCTTTTTTTGTTGTTGCAACGAACATGGGCGGCCATTCCACAGCGTGATTTGGATGAACTCATTTTGAGTATGCCAAACCAATGTTCTTGTGTTGTTAGTGTTCGCGGTAGAAACACGGATTATTAATTGTTTAAGTTACCCAATAAAATTTTAAAGAAAACTGTTATTTCGTCTTTTTTTCGAACTTTAATGTTAGTGGTTCAAATGTCAAAAATCCCTTTATTAGGAAAATGGCAAATTTCTTTATTAATGCAAAGGTGACTTGGTTTATCGTTACTGTAGACAAACGAAAACACTTTATTTGATGAATCCTTAAAGAAAATTTTAATTAATATCAATCAGGAGAAAAGTTATTGCAAAAATATATGTTGATCCCTAGACACTTTTGATGTGTGTACTTACGTACATTCCATTTCAAACATAATAATTTTTTATTCGTTTCGAATATCGATACGATACCATACCACAATAACAATTTATAATAATAGTATTATAAAATATTACAATAGGTATTGTATTTTATCTTGTTTTAGAACGGAACCTATAATCCAGCCAAATTCGATGACGAATGTTTGTAAACAGATTACTGTTATGCCTAGTTGCAGTAGGATTTTACTTTTTCTTGAGAGACATTCACAAGATTGTGTTTTTCTTTCAAAAAACAGTAAAAATGGCTGACCATGGCTGACCAGAGGGATTCGTATTGCTATGCGACGTGGAAATCGGGCTTTTCGGAAATTTAAACGAGAGCGATGTGATGAGAGTTGAGGTCTATACAAGTCTGCGAGAAACTTATGTTATCAGATGATACGCAACGCTAAACGCCGACACATCTTCGAAAACATCTCCTCGTCCTCCCCCGCTGATATCTAGAAGTTCCTTGGAACCCTTGGTAAGGCGCGTAGTATTGTTCTGCCTAACACAATTTCGTTGGATGATTTAAATCGTCATTTCACCACAACTGCTAGTATAGATCATGCAACTATTTGTCACACGATAAATAACATTGCAGGTCTACCTCGTCCCAATATTGACTCTTTTCATTTCTCTCCTGTTACTGTGGATGAAATCAAAAAGATTATCCTCTCCATCAAATCCGGAGCCCTAGGACATGATGGCATCAGTCGTCGGATGGTTGTCGCCATCATAAATTATGTTATTTCTCCGATTACCCACATCATCAACTTTTCCTTAGACTCTGGCCAATTCCCTTCCCAGTGGCGAAAGGCTTATGTGCGCCCTTTACCCAAAATCTCTAATCCGTCCTTGCCATCCCACTTTCGACCCATATCCATTCTTCCGTTTCTATCCAAGGCAATCGAGGCCTGTGTCCATAAACAAATTTCAAAATTCATTTACCAGAATAACATCGTTGGTCCCCTACAATCTGGTTTCAGGCCTGGGCACAGCACTGTTTCTGCTCTCCTTAAAGTGACTGGTGACATTAGACAAGGTATGGAGGATACGAAAGTCACAGTCTTAGTACTCATCGACTTCTCAAACGCCTTTAATGTCGTCAGTCATAACATACTCCTTTCCATCCCATCTCATCTTATGGTTTCATCTAGAGTACAGGAATGGTTCTCCTTTTATCTCCAAGAGCGTCAGCAGTCCATCCGCATCGATGACACAACATCAAATTGGTGTAATTTGGATGCTGGCGTTCCACAAGGCGGTATACTTTCTCCATTATTATTTTCAATATTTATTAACACTTTCACCCACCACCTTCAGTGTGCGTATCATCTGTACGCCGATGACCTTCAGCTTTACACCCATGCAAGGGTGGACGAACTATCAGACGCCATTGTAAAAATTAATCGGGATTTGGAAGAAATTAACGACTGGTCTCGTAGGTTTGGTGTAGCTGTAAATCCCACAAAATGTCGGGCGATACTTGTTGGCAGCCCGCGATTGACAAGTAAAGTGGGGATTACCTCTCTTCCCCCTATAGTGTTTGACGGAACAGTTATACCGTTTAGCAACGACCGACCGTCAAAAATCTTGGCCTACATCTCGATTCTACACTCAGCTGGCATTCTCAGGTTGCTAGTGTTAGCCAAAGAGTTACCTGGACTTTGCGCTCCTTAAACCGCCTGAGGAACTTTTTACCGTTCAAGACGACGGTAATGCTTGCGCAAACTTTAATATTTCCTATGGTTGACTATGGTGACGTGTGTTATTACGACCTTAACTCAGACCTGCTTGATAAGCTCGACAGACTGCTCAACAACGGTATTAGATTTGTATTCAATCTGAAGAAGTATGACCACATTTCACAGTATAGGTCCAAGCTGAAATGGTTGCCCATTCGCCAGCGGAGACGTTTACGAGCTCTGACCACACTCTTTTCGATACTAAACTCTCCTAATGCTCCTTCTTATCTAACTCCCTATTTCCAGTATCTTTGCTCTTCTCATAGTAGGAATCTCCGGTCCTCTAACAATCTCCTCCTTCTCTCTCCTTCCCATACTTCTGGATTTGTACACTCCTCCTTTCTTATTCAGTCCATTCTTCTTTGGAACGCGCTGCCTCTCGAAATCAGGATGACCACTAGTCGCGAAGCATTTAAAAAGAAAGTCCGCTTGCTTTTCTCTGAAAAAACCAGGGCAGAATCATCTCAATAACTTCATATTTGTAAATTATGTATTGTATGTTTATTTATATATTTATATTATATTTATATTGATATATATTTAAAGTTATGTGTACTTTTAAAATATACTGTGTTTATAGATTATACTTGTTTTTGTATTTAGTATTACCTACGCCTCCACTTTTATTATCGCACCTAAATGCACCTACCATGTCATCTCTGCACCACCCTATGGTTGACTGGTAGAGAATGCCTCAGGCATTCAGTCCGCCATGTAATGTTATGTTGCAAAAGTTTAAATAATTAAATAAATAAATAAATAAAAATCCTAGTGAAACTAGACATTTGCACAAATGACAGTAATATGTTTACAAACATTCGGCATCGAATAGGAACCGTGACATTTATTCACGCTCTTATAAATCAGACATCAGTTAAAAAAAAAAACTTTGAAAGCGGTCCAATAATAATTATATTTAATGTATTTACTTTATTTACAACAAGACCATGTATAAATACTAACTTACAAGACTGAGTATTTTTTATCATACTTATTATATTTAAACCTCCTTTTATATTCTGCCACCAATAATGGGAATTCTACATTTTGATACCAGCAACACTACGCATACATGGCCGTTATTATAACAATAATTTTCTTAAACTTAAAAAACTTTAAATTTTCATTAAAATTTATCGATACTTACGGAGGAAACGTGACTTTCCTTTTCGAAAAATATTTTCTTTTGTAGTTTCGACAGAGTTTCACTGAGCAAACGGTCATTTTGCGAACAATTTCACCGATACGCGAGAGGTAAACACTGCTTGACGGCACAATGCCACTGACCGCCAGGATTGCGCGATAGGCCAATTTTGGACTATAAATTTTTCTACGTTTTTTTACGGCGAGGCTCTATCTAGACATGTATATAATCAAAGCCCATACTATTTGTCGTCAGCTGATCGGACAGTTTTGTATGGGAGGTCGAAATTTTTTTGTTATTTTTGCACATAGGTTTCTTGGGGAAAGTTGTTCAGTTTCATGGTTGGAACTCATCCTTAATTTCATTAAAACGACTAAAAACTGAGCGTGTATTCAAGCATAGATTTGAGTTTGAGTTTGGTTTTAGAATGCGAGCCTTAGTATATTATTTTTTTTATTATCAACTAGCGGCCCGCTCGCGCTTTCGTCCATGCTAACTCAGAAAAACCGTCATAGTTCAGCAATTAAAAAAAATATACTTATCTACTAAATATAAACAAAAACCATTTTCAGTTAACGCTCTATCTTTTTGTGAAAACCGCATAAAAATCCACAGACAGAGGAAAACAGCGACTTATTTTACTTTATAATGTGTTATTATAATGAAGAGGACCTGTAGTGGAACACAATGTGTGGCTTTTAATAATAACAATAGCAAAATGTATGTGCTTTTAATAGCAAAAACATGTCATTTTGCATAGTAACAGTAACCACGTGTTGGTATTACAATTATGCGCGTTACCCAGAGTAGTAGGGCCGGCTAGGAGGCCATAGCTCTACATTTGCTAAGATCAGGACACATTTCTTGTAGTTTATTTTAAATTAATATCATTAAAAGAGATAATTGACTGCCGCTGTACCTATAGGGTTCATATATACACGGTTCGGTTTGTTATAGGGCTTTTGAAAGTCGAGCGAGCTACCACTTATACTGTTTTTCTTTTCCGCGACGACGGTAAGAAATGAGATTTTCAGATCCTCAGCGTCTTAGGATTCCGAGAGTGAAGTGCAATGTCATTTAAGAACTTATCGTCACTTACAATCAGGTAAAATGAAAGCCAAGTACCTATTGCTTTACGTTGTAATACAGTTTTTTTTATAATTTTATAACGTAGTAAACAAAACAAAAAATCTTAATAAAAATAATACCGTTCTTCTATTATTACACTTGATACACGTCGTCTTTCCTGTCACAAACTTGCTTTAACACAAATCACTGCCTAGACTAAAAGTTGACGGCGGCAAAAGCACCTTACGTCGAGGGAAGAGGGCTCTAATTCGTTGTGTCGACACTATTTACACGGGTACAGTAACGTTAATGAATTAATTGAACATTAAGTGGATGCAGAGCAGGAACCATATTGTTGAATACATAAATAATCGTCATTTTAACTGCCTACAGATATTTTAAACATGGCGTGTGTTGATTTGTTTGTATTGTTTATTTTTAGTAGAGAAAATAAACAATACAAACAAATCAATCAATCAATAGGAACAACGAGGAGCTCGATGGCGCAGCGTTTAGCGCGTTCGGCTTGCGATCTTGCCCGCTAAGCAACTTTCGCATTGCCGGCTCACCTGATGGGTGACCAATTAAAAACATCTCGAGCTCCTCCGTTCTTCAGAGGGCACGTTAAGCCGTTGGCCCCGGTTGTTGTCGTAAGATGGCAGTCGTTAAAACCCACCAACCCGCATAAGGCCAGCGTCGTGGGTTATGGCCCAATATCCCCGCGTGCTATTGTCCACGTGAGAGGCCTATGCCCAGCAGAGGGACGTTTATAGGCTGATGATGAATCAATACCCCTCAGGAAGCGGGCGGAATATGTGTATGTATGTGCTTAATGCTTCGATCATTTAAACTATAGATACACGATTGCTGCTTGAGAAACGGCACGCAATGTGGTTAAAGGCTTTGAGAAGCATAAAAAAATATTTGAAGAAATTGAATGAAGGGCGTATTCAGCCGTTAGAGTTTTTGGGAAAATTAATAATATTAAAACTATTAATTTATAATTAAAACATCCGGTTCAATTTTGTGTAAGCGCTAATTTTAATTTTGTTTTCTTTTATTTGTATAAAGCATAAAGTTCAATTTTAATTGTTTAATTTGCTACTAGCAAATTAAAGTACCTACAGAAAGTTGGTTCTTCCTGTCGGTTACAAAAAAGTTGGTGTTATGCTTAGTTAGTATTTTGCGTAAGTCAAAGTGGTGGTATGCTTAGTTGGTGTTTTGCGTAAACAGCTTTTTCCTAGTTAGGTGTTTTGCGTAAAGGTGGTGTTTTGCGTATATGGTTTTATGAGTCTAAAGGTGCCGAGGTGTCCCGTAAAAAAATGCAAAAATACACTTTAACAGTGATAAAGAAAGACGGTGTGTCGCATTTTCAGTAAATATCCATATGGATTTTATTTATCTGCAATATTGTTTAATCTCTTTCTATAGCTTATTATATAATCAACAATTTAATTTACTGAAATATCAACTTTAAAGAACAGAGTTTACATCTTTGTTTCTAAATATGAAAATTTTTAGTTTGGTCTATATTTTATTAGGGGTAGTAATAATATGATGTGAAGATATGTGTATAAAATATGTAAAGTAGTCAAACGTACAATGGCGGACTCCGTCACTTTACCAGTCTAAAGGTCAAAATCTTGCACACCGCGTCGTCTATTTAGTACGGGCATGTACCCGGGCGGTCGGTGCGCTTCATACGAAAATCGCTGCAAAGTGGTAAAGCGACGGTGACCCCGACCGTATATTATGACATCACAAACCCGGCAAGTCGGCTTGTTACCACAAGCGCCATCGCGGTAACAACCCGGGTCAAGGTTGTGTATATTTAGCTTGTCTCTTTAAGCTGCGGTGTTTAGCTTAAAAGCTTTCGGCGGGGCGGAATGTTTGTTTAAAGGTTGAAAGCATAAAATCACCATTGTTAGACGGTTTTTGAACTGTTCATTGTTTTGCTATAATGAATAGAGTTCGAAGCGCCTTGCGTGTTCAGACTGAGATTGGAAGTCAAGTAACTTTCGCAATACGGGTCACAGGATAAGTGACGCCAATATCAGAAATCTTCAACTACTGAAAAACTAGCTATAAGACTGTCGGAACACAACTATATTGTCATGGCGACAGATTTTTTTAAATTGTTGGTAGGCAGCAACACCAACAAACACCAGGGTCAATAATAGTATGTATACTTACCCCTAGGAATCAAAACTTAAACCTCTGGATCACAAACTGTTGTTGTTTTTTTAGCCACTAGACCAGAACATATAATAAGAATAACTTGTCTCTAGGCGTATGACGATAACAAACTGTCGTTTTAAGGTCGTTTTTTTTATTTGTAAGTTTTTTACTACTAATTGGGATTGTTTCTTTCTAGCTTTCCCTGGTGACATTAGTACCATGGCACGAAACCGTGTAGAAACCTTTTTTAATGACTAAATTTCCTGTTTCAGTTCTGGTTAATTAACTATTTACCGTCTTTTAATGCACTAATTACGCCTTTTTAGTTAAATATTGTATTGTATACGTCAAACAACATATGTGTTTTGCATTACAAGCAAAAGAGTAAAAGCGACAAAAACAATGTTTAACGAAATAATGCTTAAATAGTGTTCATAAGTAAATAAGTTTTCTTACTTGTCCAATATCTATTGAAATAAATCGCCCCTTTCAACCCTACCATTTAACGGCCATTCCGATAATTACCGAAAGAGGTGGAATATAAACGGTACAATTACACTGCGCGATCGGTATCGTCACGATTCGTTCAACCGTAACAGCCTGTAATGGCACCTTCTGACAAGAAACAGTTTATGGTCGTTATAACATTATGACTCTTCTGAATTATGACTTGTCTTAGAATGCGGCGTATGTCTTCCGTTCCTAACTATGTATGTCTACCATATGTTAGCAGCACTGGAAGGCGGCAGTAAGCTTAGTGAATAAATAAACGAATGAACAAGTGATTGTCTAAACTTTATTTTATATACAAATTAGAATTAGAGAAAATGTTACTAGCATGTTTTCTATAATGATACTATAAACCTTATTTAATAAAGTATCAATATATTTCACATATATTTTTCCCGAGTGGCGACCGCGCACCGGAAGACGCAGTGTGGGCAGGCCTCCAACAAGGTGGTCCGACGATCTGGTGAGGGTCGTGGGTAGCCGCTGGATGCGAGCAGCACAGGACCGGTCGTGGTGGAGATCCTTGGGGGAGGCCTTTGTCCAGCAGTGGACGTCTTCTGGCTGATGATGGTGATGATGATGATATTTCACACTGTTTTGTTGACATTACTGTTGCACCGAAGGCAATGTAGACCTGTTATTTTTATCAATATTTAACTTAAGTAAATATAAATATTTATTTTACTTACTACATCATAGTCAGCCGAAAGACGTCCACTGGTGGACTAAAGTCTCCTCCAAGGATCTCCACCACGACATCTCTTGTGCTGCTCGCATCCAGCAGCTACCCGCGACCTTTATCAGATCGTCGATCCACCTTGTTGTCTCCTGCCAAAACTACGTCTTACGGTGCGCGGTCGCCATTCAAGAACCGTACCGTCCCGACGGCCGACGGTTCTATAAGCGATGTGCCGTTCCCAATGCTACTTGAGCTTAGCAATTCTTGCGTTTACGTCGGTTACCTTAGATCTACGGATCTTCTCATTTCTGGTTCGATCTCGAAGAGAGACCCTGAGCATAGCCCTCTATATCGCTCTTGGAGTGACCTTGAGCTTTCTTATAACGCCCGTAGTAAGCGACCGAGTCCCAGTTCCGTATGTCATCACTGGCAACACAGACTTTCGTCTTGAGACACTGCGGTATTTTGGACGTAACTTACCGAACTTCATATCATATAGTGAGATACGAGTATATTAATAGTTTACTTAATCTTGATCGAATAGTAAATTCAATTTTCCAGTCTCTCGCACTCACGCTTGGCAATCGTCACTGTGTCACAGTAAAACAATGCCCTTACGTCTTACGTGCGTGTCCGCTGCGTAGGTCTGGACTAGGGTTGCCACCTTTTTATAGGACGAATAGAGTATTTTTTCATTTTGTTAGTACAAAAATAGAGTACATAGCATAAAAAAGAGTATTTATTTATTTGTCCTTAAAAACGTATTTTTGGTTGCTCTTTGCGACATTGAACAAATATTTGTCTTTCTTGAAGATATTTACTTCCTCTTTGCAATTATAATTTAGATTAAAATTATAATATCAACTCGTTTTTTATTAAATGTAGGGTTGCTCTATTCCTTTCGTCTCTCTACTTCACATTCATAAGGGAGAATACTCTCTCAGTAAACTCTGAAGTACTCATAACCAGTAACGATCAGGTTTTTGTAAATAGAGTATTTTGGCGTACTCTATTGGTGTCTTAGATTATAGAGTACGCCTACATGAAAAATAGTACAATACTCTATTTTAGAGTACGGGTGGCAACCCTAGTCTGGACAGCCCTAACGCTACGAAGCTAATTTACATTGAACGTAACAAAGGCATAAAAAGAGATCGTCAAATAAAAGAACGGATTCCAATTGATACACAATTGTGATACTCCAATGCTATGCGTGTCAAAACTCAAAATGTAATACTAGTACCTCTGGTGAAGTGGGTGTAACAGTTTGACGAGTTTTGACGAGCCGTAATCCAGATAGCAACCTTATTGACAAAAAAAAAGAAACAGGACGAAAAGGTCGTTTAAGAAGATAATGGCTTCCAATCGATTATGACGCGCCAACGCGTATCGTTAAGGGTTCCGTAACTCATAATCCCCGTCGCTTGTCCCTCAAATCGCTGGCTATTTCACCAATGACCCATTACAACGTGTATTGGAGATACAGCCTCTACATAGCTATAAACAGCTACAGCAGACACTGGCTACACATTAATTATATCATCTCAATTTACTTCAGACATTAAAACAATATTTCCTTCCATCCATCGGCAAAGAGCTACGAGAAGAGCTGAAACTTACGTCCTTGCGGCTATAATCATTCTGATAATTCGCAGAATACGCTCTGACCACAGTTAGTAAGGTTGACACAATACATCATTAAATTCAAGAGCTTCGACGCCGGAAGAACTTTGAAAGAAAAAAATACAAAAAACCGGCCAAGTGCGAGTCGGACTCGCCCATGAAGGGTTCCGTAGCAGCAAGTAACATCATATAAAAGTTCATGTAGTTTGTTGTAACTTTGATCGATGTTTTAATAATAGCGTATTTTTTAAATTAATTAGTTAATGACGTATTAAAAAAAACTGCTTACTAGATCTTGTTCAAAGCAATTTTCGGTGGAAGTTTGCATGGTAATGTAGGTAGGTACATAATATATTTGTTTTATTGTTATCATTCTCTTATTTTAGAAGTTACAGGGGGGTGGGGACATATTTTACCACTTTCAAAGTGTCTCTCGCGCAAACTATTCAGTTTAGAAAAAAATGATTTTGGAAACCTCTATATCATTTTTGAAGACCTATCCCTATGGATGGACACACGTATGGGTTTGATAAAAAAAAATTGAGTTTCAGTTCTAAGTATGGGGAACCACCAAATTTTTTTTTTAAATTTGTGTGAAAATCTTAATGCGGTTAACAGAATACATCTACTTACCAAATTTCAACAGTACCTATAGTTATTATAGTTTCGGAAAAAAGTGACTGTGACATACGGGCGGACAGACAGACAGACATTACGAATCCATAAGGGTTCCGTTTTTTGCTATTTGGCTACGGAACCCTAAAAAAGGTCGTTAAAGAACAGGGCCCCGCTGTAACCTTAGAGCAGTATTATCTTACTATTAAAAGTTCGTATGGTCATTTGCATTTTCTTCTTCTTTACTGGGCATTCTTGACAGAGTGGTCGTGGTTATCAGTGGGTCTTGGTGAATGACGGCTCTCGTAATGCTTCTCCATTCAGCTTCATTATTAGCATTATGGAATTGTGCGTAGTAAAGGCCCCAGAACGAAATTTCTCGATGCACGATAATGACGCGTATTTACACGCGTGCCGTTAGGGTTCCGTAGCTCGGAATTATTATCGCTTGGCCCCACGGCCCCCAAATCGCGGGCTGTCTCACCAATAGCCCATTACAACGCGTAACGGGCATAATGCCGCGATACTGCTCAATGTAATTGTTACCTGAACCATTTGAGAAGCACTTTTGTGAGGCAAGTGAAATGTATCTTTGATCAGCGAATTCTCAAAACTCGTTTTTCTAAAGAACTTTTTATAACAACATTTTTAATGTTATCACTGGTTTTTTACTTAGTTTTGTTTAGGCAGCATTGAGTCAGAGACGATATTCTAATACCTGTAAGTTATTTACGCCGAAATAAAAAAACGTTTAAGAATTCATATTAATAAAAATAAATTGCCACAATGTTTGTACGCGCATCACTTCAGAACGGCTGCACCTATTTGGATAATTATTTTTTTGTAGAGTTCGTAATTGTCAGGACTAGATTTGTATGAAATAATTTCAAAAAAATAATTCGTCACAGGGTACGGGGTCCACGCAGACTATATGCTCTAATGTGTGTCGATGTAAAAACTAAACTAACTTTTAAGTTGTGTAATGAATATAGCTACCTGAAAATAGCCGTAAGATTTCATTAAACCGTCTGTTATGTTTCGAGTTGTAAACCAAATGAAAAAGAAAAGGAAATCGTTCAAAGCCGCGTAAATGTTTATTTAATCCGACATTTCACTACATCAACCTTTTGGAAAATCTTTCATGTTTACTGAGCAATTGGTTAGGGTTATTTCGTTTATTGACCGTTTACCATTCACCTTGGGGAATTCGTATTTGTTTGGCATCATGTTGCTATGGCAACACTTGATACTGAGAACGACACGTTGATTATGACACTTACAGTGAGCATTAGAGGCTAAAATGGAATTATAGTACAGACGGGTTTGAAAGAAAGCGTGACTTTGAATGTGTTATTGTCTTAGATTAAAACAAAAAGGGAAGATACGGCATTAGCGTCTCGTGAGTAAGCCGCTAAAATTAGGCCTAAAGGCACAATTTCACTTCAGTCGCAATTTGCTGAGCGTACAGGCTACATCGTACTATTGCGGACATTCTGGGCCCTGATTCTGTATGACAACATTACGATTCCTTGTTTCAAAACCACGTCAATTCCTTAAAATGTTACGATATCTTCCAAATACGTATTCTCTATGACAATTGAACGAAACCTTGTGGAATAAACGCGACGTTGGCGTGACTAGAACTGTCAAAAATTCCACGTTTGTGTACCGCGCGGAATCGTTGTGACTAGTGATTATTTCGGTGTTTTAATACAAAACTCTGCAAAAAACTTTAAAAGGTAAACAATTATTGGATATTCTTAACAATAAACACAACACAATACTTGATTAAAGTGATACAAATAACTATAAATGATTAATGGAAGTAGGTACATATTTTGTGGTCCTGTAGAAATATAAATCTTTGCAATTATTTTACGCTTTTTCTTTTTCTACATTTTATTTTTAAATTAAGAATTCTTTTTACACCCAGGTACACGATATTTGATTGTAAAATTATTAGTTGTAAAAGTTTTTCGAAACTTTCAATCATAACAAACAAACGTTCAAAAACCGTCTTACCTCTTAGTTTTGTGTAAGAGTATTTCAAAGAAACTTATTTTAAAAGAAATTGGTTTGACTTTTTGTTATAAACCTTTATACATGAAATAAAACATATAGTTACAAATAATTATAACAACATTTTCATCTAAAAAACATGTTTTTGTCAAGTACCAACATCATGGTCAGATAAACTACATTGTTTGATTTCATAACGCAAGTGTGACATCGTAATGTTCCATAGATAAAGTGTCTTGGATCATACAGAAATTTACAGAATAGTTTTATCTCGATTCCTTACCGTGGCAAGACATAGGCAAGACACGAGAATGACGTGGTTTGTGCGCGGTAAGATTTAAGTGTGGAATCTAGATTGCGATACAGAATCAGGGCCCTGCTGTGATAAAAAGAGAAAGACGCTACTCCGCAGTGGCGTCGGAATCGGTCGTACGTACTCGTCTGTTGCGAAGCGACCGAGACGTCAACGCGCTACTCGCTGACTCCCTCGCACTGACGTTGAAACTTACTGCTCTGTCTCGCTCGCTCGATTTACACTTTTATAGGTGTGCATGTGTGAGTGTTTGCATATGTAGTTGAGTAGGACTATATTTTGATAGACTACAAGTAGGAGCATGCCATATCTTCCCTTTTTGTTTTAATCTAAGGTTATAGTACAACATTTGAGAGTTATTATTATTTTTATTATTATTATTTATTTATTGTTTTAGGATAGCTAACAGGTTATAAAAAGTAATTAATAACAAAACAGTAACAAAAAGCTATTGATAAGCTACCACATATAGACATCAAAAAGATTCTTAACCATAAAAACAAAAATCTGTTTCACAGTCTTCTCAATTACCTAATATTAAAATTTCTATGTAAGTACTTTCTGTAATTTCTAAATAACTTAAACATGTATTCGAGTTGTCGATACGCTGTCATGAAGATTTGATGTCGAATTTTTAGAGCAGTCGATTTCTATTCGTGTCACCAAGAGAGGGTAATTATGTACCTATTGTGTGAGTTCGAAATAGTCTGTAATCAATAAGTATTTATTAAAAACTGTCGGTCCGTGCCCCGTGACGTGATTTTCTTTCACTAAAACCTTGTCCTGATAATGAGCTAGGGAAAAGTATTTTTATTTATTTGTTTTTTAAATATTTACATTTTAACTTAAAATATGACATTATTTTTTTTTCTGTAGCCCTTCAAAATACTTAACAATAATTTTTTAAAGATTCATAAAAATGACCACGCGCTGTTGTTTTTGTGACAATCAAAATACGCGCCAAACCCGCGGCGTGACGTCATCGGATTCCATTCTTTTTATTAATATGTCCGACTTCGTTTTATTAATATGTCCATATGAACCAGTGCAGTTGTGCCACAGATTACTTAATAATTAGTTGTGCAAATAGTTAAGTAATGTAATCGGACGCCCGCAGGGTGCGGGCAGCGAGAGCGCTGGCGGGGGCTATCGGATACGATGACGTCATGTCACGTCAGTCGAGTGCCAGCGAACTAAGCGAGGTAGTAGTGTTTTATGCAATTATGTACAATAACTTTGTAAATACTTCTCGTATCGAAGTGAAATAAAAACTGTTGGTTTTAGAATAACGACTTCTATAATGGTATAAAGTAAAAATTAACTTTTTTTTTTCATTTTTCCCAAGTCCATTACGAACACGACAAAAAAATCAGCCAAATCGGTTGCGCCGTTCTGAATTGATACGCGTACAAACATTTCGGCAATTGAATTTTATTAATATAGACTAGATGACCCGGTGAACTTCGTATCACCTACCTACATTTTATATTTGTGAAAAATATGGTCAAAACATAATACAAAATTTTTATCTACGTTATTAATGCTGCACAGTTATCATAATTGTTAGATTTTAAAATATTATTACATTTGTATTAGTTTTGTGTTTTGTAAAATAATCCGATATTTGATATAATTCGTCTTGGTCTGGCTTAATTCTGATATCAAGAATTAAGTCTAATCAAAAACTTATGGTTTTTAGCTCGCCGGGCCTACAGACACCACTGTTGTCACCATAACATTAATGTTAGCAGCTTTTACACTTTTACACTTTTTCATCTGAAACAGAACTGTTTTGTATTCCAACAAAACAGAGCAAAGAGATCGGACCTCATACTACAGCTATGAAACCTCGGACCAATTGGTCCGAGTATGAAACAGTAAAATTTCTGAGCGCAACTATAAATATTTGACAACCAAGTGACAATTTTTTATTTCTCAATAGACAAAAGACATCAAATGTTCACAGCCTAGAAACATTTTGTATTGGAAAATTAAATTGTTGTTTTTAGTATTTACCGTTATTATTTATGTTTCTCACCGTTAAACCTTCCCTGAGCTTCCATAAATATTTCAAAATCGAAATTAGCCAGCCAGAAAGGCCTACGATTTTAAAACACTCTTGCGTTTGAACCTTATGAGAGGGAGCTGCGAGGGTGATGGGGTTGAGAAGCTCGGTTCTCGGAAATTTAGTCGCGATAGATCACTTCACCGGAACGCAGCGTGCAACGTGCATTCTGCGTTAAACATTATTACAAAAATGGCGATTCGTGCGCTATGGTTCGGCGTTCATTTCGGCGTGAGTTTGGATTACATGAAATAAATCTTATTAGTGACTTTTTTTTATAATAGAAGGAGGCAAACGATCAGGCGGGTCACCTGATGGAGAGTAATCTCCTCCGCCCATGGACACCCGCAACACCAAAGGAATCGCAGATGCGTTGCCGGCCTTTAATGAAGGAATAGGTTTTAGGAAGGAATAGGAATTGTAAGGGGGGAGGGGGAAGGGCCTCCGGAACCCTCACTGGCCGGACGAAACACAACAGCACCAAGTGCTATTATTTCACGCCGGATATTAGTGAGAGGGTGGTATTACGCCGGGCGAGCATGCCCAATGCGTGCTGCAACGAAGCTTGGCTCTACCACTCAGTCAGTATCACTCATTTAGCACCACCCAGGGGTCACGTGTAGGGTCTCAAGGGTAAACCTACGGACGCGAGTAACTTTAACCCCCAAGTAAGACTGAAGGAAAGTATAATTCGATCGTGGGTCAGAAATATCGAAACTACTGGTTCGACTCTCAAACAGAAGCCTGCGGGACGCCCAATGTCAACAAGAACGGAAGACACAATTAAATAAGTTAGAGCTTCAGTTCAACGTTATCCTGGTCTATCGACTCGCAAGCGATCAGCTGAACTTGCGGTATCCAGAACATCTTTGCATCGCATTTTATGAAGAATCTGAAATTGCACCCTTATAAAATTCGACTTGTGCAGGAATTAATGAAAATGATGACAATGAAAATAATTTATTCGTGTCACACACACACATGTAAATATACAATTTTAAACAAAACTATGTTATTGTGACACAGAAAAGGTATCCACTCCGCATTAGTCAAGACACCAAAGGTGCCCCGACGCTGATCTAGAGAACAACAGAAAACAGCATAATATAGCATATATTATGCTGTTTTCTGTGTCTGACTTCGCCTATGATAAATATTTCTAAAAGGCAAAATTAAAAACAATAAAAACATTTATATCAAAACATTCTAGTAAAAATAATATCAACTAAACTAAAAGTCTGCAACAATACTTCAATAAACATTACATTACCCTACCCCATTTATAAAATAAATAAATAAATGAAAATACAGTTTCTGCCAAAAATGTAAGCTGTTTAAATATTTGTATGAAAATAAAAATAAAAACCGTAGGACAACAAACCTGACACAGCAACAGTCAGTTTTTAAGCTTTTGCATTTCTAAAAGATTATTTTTATAATTTAACTTAAAAGATTTTACTGATAGAGAATTACGTAGCGGTGGAGGTATATTATTCCAGCACTTCGTGGCAGCGTATCGAAAGCTACCACGGAATGCAGCGGTGCTGTGCCTTGGGCAGATAAGACGGGTAGCTGTCCTCACTTCACGCTGAAAAAATTTAAGTTTATTGAAAAGGTACGATGGCATTCGTGTTTGCACAACACCAAAAAGAAGACAGGCAAAATGTAGGGAACGCCTGGTCTCCATAGTTATAAGATTACCCAGATTGAGGCACGGAGTAACATGAGCTCTACGTGGGATGGTAAAACAAAACCGAGCACAGGCGTTTTGTACACGTTGAATTAATTTCTTGGAATAGGTAAAGATACACCCACCTATAACCGTGTCAGCATAATTAAGCTTAGAAAGTATCAGGGACTCACAAAGGTTTATTCTAATGTTTATATTTAAATAGTTTCGGACCTGATACAAGACCCTGAGCCTATAAAAGCAATTTTTAACAGTTTCAACGACGTGGTTGTGAAACTTGAGCCTATCATCTATCAACACGCCAAGACTGCGAGCCTCCGTCACTTGTTCTATAGTTTCTTGACCAATTTGTACCAACGGAGCAAAACTATTGATCCTGTGGATTACAGCCAGAATTACAGCCAAATGACCCAATTTTACGACGAGCTTTTGTTGAAACAATGTTGGAACGCTTTCGGAGTTTCAACAATATTGTGTTCTCCGATGAAACCCATTTTCATTTAAATGAACATGTCAATAAACAGATTAGCCGTTATTGGGCTGCAGAGAACCAACGTGCAAAACATCAAAAGCCTCTGTTCTGCATTCGCCGAAAGTAATCGTTTGGGCAGCCATATCAGCACACGGAATTATCGGACCCTATTTATTTGAAAATCAAAGGGCAATCGAAGGGCAATCTGTCACTGTAAATTCCGACCGATACATAGCTATGTTAAAAGGATTTTTTTCTTTCCGCAACTGCAACAATTTGAAGCCTATAATCGTGCGACACCTTTGGCCTAATCGTCACTTACTACCGGTGAGATGAAGGCCAAGCGCTTAGGTACCCGTTGTGGAATAAAACGTAAAAAAAATAATAAATAAAAAGTATGTGTATTGTATTTAGTTTTTTATTTTTATTTTTTCAAATTCGCAAATATTTCTGGCACACCCTGTATATAGATTAAGTTAAATTACATACCGAAATGTGCAATCGCTCTTTATCTACTACATTTTATAAATTAAATTTTATAGTAACACATGTTTGTGTATAACTAAAATATTAATAGGATAATTAATTACCTTTTATTACAACAATTGTAAAACCTAATAAATTACTAACTCATTTTCTATGGCAACGGCAAATGTTGTTATACTTTCTGATTAAAAGTCTTCTTGAATTCCATGAAGTATTGTTCAGAACAATACAGGGCACACTAAAACTTTATTTATTGCTTGTAACTACCTAGTGAATAATTCATACCTTAGCTATGAAACAATAGTTCTTTGCATTTTGATTTATTTATTCTCTCAACCGCAATGTAAACTCAGTTATTCGCATTTATTTTGGTGCTGGCTATTTGTGGTTCCTCCAAATCATACATTGACTCCCACGAGAATTTCAGGTAGGAGTGTCTGTCTTCCAATCGTATTCCTAAAGCATTTGCTCCTCTATTAATAAAAAAATATTTATTTCATCTCCTCGGTCCTTTGCCTAGTCTCAGACTTATTTGATCAGCAACAAGATTTACATCGTAACAAGTTGGGAAAAATATACATAAAACTATGAATAAATTAAACCTTATTAAAAGGTGATAACAGCATGCTTAACAAATAATAAATGAATATGCATAGTGTTATACTTATCTTAACTAATTCTAAAGAACAGTTTTACTGTTGGGAAACAATGTTCTAAGTCTGCAAAGCTGTCGCTATTTCGCGCCTTATCAGCCTATAAACGTCCCACTGCTGGGTCAGGCTTTCCCACATCAACGTCCTCTGTGAGAGAAATCGGAAGTATACATACATACATATAATCACGAACAATATCCCTGAAGGGTTAGTCAGAGACTAGGCAATGAGGATAGCAAAAGCAGTCCTCTACCATAGTCCACTTTTCACTAAATAGCGACTGCACAATAAGTGCTCAGTGTGACAAGTAGTCACACTGAGCACTTATTCATCACGCTGCTTTATGCTGTTGGAAGTATGTGCAGTCTTTATTAGTCCGTTAGTCGCCTTTTACGACAACGAAGCGAACAAAGGTGTTGGTAGTATTCTTTCACCGCTACGTGACACGGTTACTATTTTTGTTACTTATGGCTATTTGCAGATCCTCCACATCATGCATAAATTCTCACGAGGTTTTTAAGTAGGGGTATAATGATCCCACATCTGTTTCGCAATGGCTAATGCATTCGCTCCTGTAGTAATAGGACAAGGATCGTAAGACCGCCGGCGGTCGCGAAACCATTGATTTTCAATTGTGTCTCGTTTTACGGTGCTCAAGGGGTTAATAAAAAATACTTATTAATTTGATATTCAACAAGATTTACATCTTATCAAGTTGTGACAACATAATACTTACGTCTAAAATAAATAAAACCTTATTTAGAGGTAATAAAGGCATGCTCAACATACAATGGATGAATATGAATAGTATTCAGAAAAGAATATACTTAAACTAAAAAAATACGCAATATCTGATATGACTAATTCTAAGAAACCGATTGACTGTTGGTTAACGATAAGTCCGCAAAGTGAACACTACCTCGCGCCATAACAGTCTATTTTATAAGCGTCCCGCTGCAGGGCCAGGCCTTCACTCTTCACCATCGTCTGTGACAGAAATAGAAAGTACGATATGCTAAATTTCGCGTAAAAGTGCGGTTTTCAGTAGAAAAGTGGAAAGATATTAAGGGTTACATGTGCAGTTGCGATAGTGCTGTCCTCTTTAGTTTTTTCTTTAATTATAATGATACTAGCGGCCGCTCGCGGTTTCACCCGCGTGGTTCCTGTTCCCGTGGGAATATCGGGATAAAAAGTATCCTATGTGTTAATCCAGGTTATAAACTATATGTATGCCGAATTTTATCCAAATCCATTCAGTAGTCTTTACGTGAACGAGTAACAAACATCCATCCATACTTACAAACTTTTGCGTTTATAATATTAGTAGGATAAGAAACAAATTCACAAAAAAGTCTGTAGTAGGTACGCTCTAAATTAAATTTGCGAGGGTTGAATAGTAAGTAACCTTGTTGTGTAGCGGTAAAAGAATACTACCACCCCCTCTGTTCCCTTGGCTGTCGTAAAAGGCGGCTAACGGACTAAAGACTGCACATACATCCAACAGCATAGAGCAGCGATGGGCTCACCACCTGACACGCTGAGCACATGTGCAGTCACTATTTGGTGAAAAGTGGAATATCGTAGGACTGCTTTTGCTGTCCTCATTGCCTAATCTCTGACTTACCCTTCAGGGAAAATAGTCGTGATCAAAACATGTTTAAAGTGCTTTTTTGCACCGTAAACACTTCCAGCGATCTTTTTTATCACACTTATTCAATCATTTTATTCGTGTTGTGGTCGTGTCGTGTGTTCTTCAATAAAAATCTACAAATAATAACAACAAATATCTAAGTATGCTTTATTTCATTCGCCGATGTAATAAAAAGGAAAAAGACACTACGTAGCTCTGCCGTAACTTGCACTTGCGAAATTAATTGTATTAATAAAATCATTAATGCCGATTACATGCTTGACAATACGTCTTCGTAATTTTCTTGTTTTAATTAAATTTAAATTAATATTATTGTATGCATGTATGAATAGTACGATAGCAAAGCTGGTAAGTAGTTCGTCTGCCCAATAAGTCAGAGGGTTCAGGTACAATACGAAGAGGAATATCTTTTTCCGAATCATTTTCCGAGATAAGATTAACCAGTTGAAGATATCATATCGGCTTACTCGTATCTTTAAGTAGATGAACAAGCGCTTCCTCTCGTTAAATAAAATAAATAAATCTTCACCGGCTGATTTGGCTTGATGCGAACTGATCAAAGTAAAATTAACTCAAATATGATTTATTCTATCACTGTCGGAGTGCGATCTTGGCACATTTTAGTAAACATAATAGCGGTAAACTTTGAAGATTTGATTGATATATTCAGCCAGATAGTTCTGAAGCAGACGAGCCGTCTTATCAAGTGATACGTGCGGGAAGGCAACGAAAATAAATGTGTTATTGACTGGCTGTGACTTCGCCGGAAAATTTGGTGAATGCCTACCTTTACGCATCGGAATATTTATGCGGATGAGTTGCTGAATAATACGTCTGGCGCAGAACTAGATCTTCCCAGAAATGCTTTGAATGCTTTGCTGGTGAGTTACGAAAAAATCAACTCACTGGTTGAAGTCTAGTTCCTTTTGGGACTTCTATTTTTAAAAGTCCTAGAAAGAAGATATAGCCCCTTCTGAACTTTCAGTGGCGACGAATGGTTGCACGACACTTAAATTAGTTTCATTATAGTATTGTTTTTAACTATTTAATATTAATTTTTAATTCAAATATTTTCACTGCAATAACATTTTAAGAGTTTTCTCTCAGTTTGAATGAAACAACTGCAAAAGATGGCTGACTTAACATTTGACAATCGAAAATGGCGCGCGTTTCCAAATTCAAGTCTTTATTGAGCACCCTTCAGATGAATACGTGATCACTTGAAATCTACATTATGCGTCGAACATTGAGACTGTACTTAGCTTTTATTACACTTCTTTCACTTCCCCCTTGATGTTCAACGGTCTTTTATGCAAAGTTATTTGTCACTACTTTTCTATCATATTGCTTGAAGTTAAATATTAAAAAACCGGCCAAATGCAAATCGGAGTCGCCCAGGAAGGGTTCCGTAGCAGCAAGTAACATCATATAAAAGGGTGAATTTCAACAGGTCCATTAAAATCTTCATTTCCGTGGATCTTTAAGTTTTTTGAAAAATATTTTCGCGTTTATTCAAGTTTTTGATAATATATGTATTCTTGCTTAATATCTGGCAGATAACTTAAAAAACTAACGCAATATACAAGTTTAAAAATTTCGTGCCACGGCGATGAAACATGCGTGCACGGAAATGAAAGAAGCGTCCACGGCAATGAAAGAACTGTGCCACGGGAATGAAAGAATCAATCCACGGAAATGAAAATCCGTAAAACATAATATTTTATGTACTTACCTGAGTATTATACTTACATACGATAGATACACGCCTGTCTCCGAGAGGGAAAGGCATACCCGGACTGTGTCTCTCCATCGGATCCTATAAATTCATCCCATACCACCAAAGTGCGCACACCTACAAGGTTGACAACCAGCTCAATGAAACCATGCGGATAATTACCGGACTTATCAAAACAACCCCGTTAATTTGGCTCCCAGTACTAGCGCACATACCACCACCTGAACTGCGGAGGCTCAGCGCAGCTATTGCCGAATGGTAAAAAAGTCAAAGGCCAAACATACCAATCCGGGAGACTCTGGAACAACTGCCGACCCAACGCCCTTCCGTCAAGATCTCCTATCTGGGCCGATGAACGTGTAAACGCCCCTTTCAGCTTAAAGGAAGCGTGGTGTTATTCCTGGGACCGCTTTAACGTGCCGAATAGGTTTTTGATCCCTGACCCAACTGAAAATCCCGCAGGAAGCGATAGCCAGCGCGCGCTGTGGGTCAAATTGGATCGGTTCAGATCTGGACTTGGACGTTCAAACCACCATCTTTACAAATGGGGGTTAAAGGACTCGCCAGCGTGTGAATGCGGAGCTCCGAACCAGACACTGCGTCACATTGTAGAGGACTGCCCACTGCACTGTCTCCCTGGTGGCCTGAGAGAACTCCACCAACTAACGCCTGCAGCCAAAGAATGGCTGTTAAACTTGAAAATTAAGGTTTTTAAGGTTTAGAACGCCGCAGTTTTGCCATTCGATATGATGATGATCCCATACCATAAACAATGTCTTAGTTCCACCCAAAAGGACAATGCCCAAATTAGCATGGAGCTCAGCCCCAGTAACGCCCAGAATGCAGGTCTATGTCATACAATAGCTTTTTAGTAGTAATTTTATGATATCTAGATTTAATGTCATGTAAAGCACCGGTTGAAAAGTTATAGGCGATAAGCTATTAGTGCCTATTGTTTTTTTTTATTTCATTTTACAGTTTGCATTTGCAGATATCATTGCTATTAATTATTAACTAGGCACTTGAATTAATTGGTTTCTTTACGATAGCTAAAGGAGGAGCTCGATGGCGCAGCGGCTAGCGCATTCGGCTTGCGATCTTGCTTGCTAAGCCACTTTCGCAATGCCGGGTCGCAGGATGGGTGACCAAATTAAAAACATCTCGAGCTCCTCCGTGCTTCGGAAGGCACGTTAAGCCGTTGGTCCCGGTTGTTGTCGTAAGATGACAGTCGTTAAAACCCACCAACCCGCATTGGGCCAGCGTGGTGGGTTATGGCCCAATATCCCCACGTGCTATTGTCCACGTGGGAGGCCTGTGCCCAGTAGTGGGACTTTAATAGGCTGATGATGATGATGATGATGAACGATAGCTACGAATAATTGCAATCTAATCATGGTTGTTTACATATTTATAATCTTTATAAAAATATATAAAAGTAAATACTATGTATAAAAGTCATCATCATGATCATCAGTACCTATACACAGGCGTACTGCTGGTGTACGCATTCCCTATAGCAAAAAGAAAACTGGGTGCATTTCAGAGTCTGAAAGTCAAAGTATGACAAACGTCAAGAGCTGTGTGTATTATGCTTCTAAATGTATGTTGCTTTTACACAACGCGAAAGTGTATTACGATATGATAGACAACCAATAATCGATTAAGACTGCCATAGAAGTTTTTACCACACAAGTGGCTGTCAATTATATTTTGTAGTTTTAATTATAGAAGCAACAATCATTTTTAATATTTTACAGATGGGAGATTGATAAATATGTCCATATGTCCGTCTGTATATTTTAGGTAAATACTTCCTTTAATTCCTTCTAGCTTCTCAAATAAAAGTAAGTGTAATCGATTATTAATCGAATTCTTCCCGAACTACACTAATACAATGAATGTATGAAATATTGAATGACGTATTAGTGTTGATATCTTTAATAATATAAATCCAGTCTTATTATTATTATTTTTAATCTGGTGCTTTATCGGACTTCTAAACAATACCATAATTTAAATTATAATTATTTAAGATTTTCTAATATTATACTATTTTTGGGCACTCTTTTTCTTACTGGGACACAGACGGGCATTGTCCTTTGTGTATGGGAGTAAGATTTGGATATATATCAGTCCACAGTCTTCTCTTTACAAATTCTATTTACTTTTACTTATACTTATACTTCTACCCTTTTTCTTATTTTGTGATTTCTCTCTACCAAAATTTTACTCCCATACAAGTGTTGGCAGCAAGACCTCCTATGAACAGTTATTTTTAATGCCTTTTAGACACACATATATTCTTGCTACTTATTACTTAATACTACCTACTTATTATAGAATGCAGCTGCTCATTAACTCGATTCTCTATTTTTACTCTTCTTAATATCCTCCTCGCATCGGCCAACACAATCTCGTACCACAGACAAGTGTCAACAATGGCTGTTGATAGGGAGTCTTGGTTCCATCCAACGTTTGTGTATGGATGTTAGATTTGGATAGATATTGCAAAAAGAGGAATCGGTAGTAGAAAACTCTGTAGTCTGACAATATTAGACGTCGAAACCCATAGTTGCAGAGTTACTCTGTGCAAATAACGGCTAATTTATCCATTTATGTAAAAAGTCGCCGGACAAAAACGATCAAATTTGTTGAACGATATTACGCTTGCTAAATATTATTAAACACGTTTAATTGTTTTTTTCAATTACGCACTGGAGTAGGTCAACAGATGATTTATTCTGCCAAAGTGTTTCAAATTCCGTTAGGCGGTTTTGGAAAATTATTTACTTATTAAAAACTTTAATATCATACGTCAGCAAAAAATAAATGATTAACTTTAATGAGTTTGGCACGCGCCCTTAACACGCAAGATGAAATAATGATTTAATTACTTTGGCTAAAGTTATTACGGGTTCTATTAAATAAAGTCTCTCCAGCCAAAAGCAATTAAATGTTGAAACTCGATCATTGATTTCATAATCAAGCTCAATAGCTCAATAGCAATGTCCAGCAGTGTTTTTTTCTTGCAGACTGATTGCGCGTTTGTCTTCGATTTCCCTGTAAAGTGATAATGAGGACGAAAATGGAGCACGCGCAGTCAGTAAATGCCTGTTTACTCGTCTTAAAGACGCCCAAGTTGTAACGTTCGGGAAAAACAGAAGCAGGGCGTCGTGGCGGGTGGAATATCGACAACATAGGGATGAAAGCCATCCCTCCGTCTAGTAGTCCGATAATGGAACGGGCAATGAGGTATGAGGTTATGTAACTCCTGAGCAAACTCTCTAAAATGTAACCTGTAGAAGACTGATAAGCAAGCCACTTTGCGTCGGTGTTCTATTCTTAAAAGTTTGTTATTGACCAGCTCATCGTCACCAATCAGCCTCTTTGCTCTTTGCTCTATAGAATCCAGGGCAGCCAGCTGGTGCTTTGCAGATCCATCCCAAAGATGAGAACAGTACTCCATGCACGATCGGACCTGAGCTTGGTAAAGAGTAAGAAGCTGTCCCGGGGTGAAGTACCGTCTCACCTTTGAGAGAATACCCAGCTTTTTTGCGGCGGATTTGGCTTTATTGTTAAAAGAGCGGCCGAAATTGAGGTCCGGTGACAAATCTAAGCCAAGAAGATTTAAATGGTCGCTAATATCCACAGGTACATTCCGGAAAGTCGGAGTCAGGTTAAATGGACTCCGCTTGGCGCTAAATAAACACGCTTACGTCTTGGTGGCGTTATATTTGACCAAGTTTGCCTCGCCCTATTCGGAGACAGCTTGGAGGGCCAAGTCAATACGCTCGACCAAATCAACTCTGACGGCGTGAGTATCGTCCTTTGTAAAGCTCGTGCTGTCATCTGCATACCCAATAATACCAGGTTTCAGCAGATTATTTATGTGCAGCAGGAAAATCGTTGCAGACAGAACGGACCCTTGAGGTACCCCGGCATCTATCGCCATTAAATAGGAGGATTGGCCATCGAGGACCACTCGAATCGATCGTTCCCTCAAGAAGTCTTGTATCCAAACGCACAAGCCGACGGGGATCCCATAACTTGGAAGCTTGCTAAGTAAGCTCGCATACCAGACCATATCAAAAGAATGAAGAAGTATCTAAAGACACGGCAACGGCTTCACTGTGTTTTTCAATGGCTTCACTCTACAGATGTGTTGCATAGATTAGTAGATCTCCCGTAGACCGCCCTGGACGAAATCCAAATTGACGGTCGCTAAGGAGATCGTTCGTTTCAAGATATGCAAGGAGCTTGTTGTTTAAAACACGTTCCAAACATTTACAAAGTAACGACGTGATGGCGATGGGTCGATAGTTCGTAGGGTCAGATCGGCTACCTTTTTTTCGGAACTGGTTGCACATTAGCAGACTTCCAAGCTTAAGGAACAAGGCCAGCCTTTAAAGAGAGTCGAAATAGGCGTGTTAAAACTGGACTCAAGCGCGCAAGTCCGCAGTGTAGTGCAAAGTAGCCTATGCGTTAATATTTTGCCTTATCAATCTACTTACCGAATTTCATATAAATCCGTTCAATAGTTTTGGATATTAACGTGTCTAGAAAAATGTATATAAAATGTAATGTAAATGTATGAGTATAAAAAGAATAAATGAAAAATTCCTAAAAAGTTAGGAATTTTTCATTTATTCTTTTTAGTCAGGCAAAACTGAAAAAAATTATGTCTAACTTCTTTTTTATGTTCTTCTGATAACATTCAATAGACACAGCATTTTCTACATTACGTATAATGGTAAAATAAAAATCTGCTTCTATACATTATTACAAATTGATAGACTTCAAGGTTCAAATTATCAAATAACTATTTTTGACAATTGCTAGTCAAAAGTGATTAAATGCACTCCTGTTGAAAATACTATTTTTATTTTTATAATAAAGATAATTGAATCAACTAGTCTTAAAATCTAAAAATTTTAATAAAAGCTTGTATTTAACAAAACAATCTACAGTAAACGGATAAAATGTTTCCTAGAAAAAAATCAACCAGTCTGTCCTGAGTGAGTCCTGAGTCCTGAGACTGGTAGATTTTTTTCTAGTAAACATTTTATCCGTTATCTATATAGCATTGTGAATGCTAAATTTCAATAATGAAGAAATCTACAGTAAACTTTCAAATTGATTTATCTGAAATTGCATTATTGTGCATTTAAATGGTTTTAGCAGAATGGCGACGATACGTGTGATGGGGTACCAAATGTTACATTATTTTGTAAGGTAACATAGAAACATTTGTTGTAGTGACTGTACAGTAAAAATTTTATAAGTCTTTTATCGTATTGCAGGTTACCTTGACGAGTCCTGTACTGTCAGTATTCGGTACTTTCTGTATTAGAGGTGAGATATATAGAGAGAGAAGATGTTTTCTTTGGCTAATCATACCATGGCGATGAAAACATAAATCACGGAAATGAAACACCTGGCCACGGTAATGAAACTAAACGGTTTTACAAGTCATGGAAGTTATTATTTTTTCATTTCCGTGTCTTTTTTTCATTGCCATAGCAAATTTTGGCCACGGAAACCACGGAAATGAAAGCACGGCGATGAAAATCAAGGCAAAAATATAAAATAACAAAAAATCTATTAATTATTCAAAGTAATGAACACTTCACAAACAAACATAAGGGAAATGGCGTTCTATTAAATGCTTATTCAAGAGGACAAACTTATTCAAATAGAAGTTATACCTATCTACGGCGATGAAAGAAAAAATGTCCAGTGATAAAATAATGGAATACTTACATTTATGGCGCGAAAACGCAGGCACGTGTGTACATCCTGCCACGTCGAGCACTTAGGTGGCACTGATATGCAACGTTTAGCACACAGGGGGGAGGACGAAAGTCGTTAGATAAAACAATATTCATAAACATGTTTAGGACACGGCGATGAAAGGTAGTTCTGGGACAAATGAATTTTATTAACCATTCGTTGTATGGTTTAACTATTTGAATAAATGTATTCCGTAACAATACTTTAACTATTCACGTATCAAATAAAACTAGGTTTTAATATACATAAAAATAGATACATACATTATTCTAAAATATTAAAAAAGTGTATCCAAAGATCGAAAAAGAATTCTAGCATAAAATTTATAAACAGAAGTCAAAATAAATGTAGAGCTACGTGGTCTGTTATTAACAAAGAAATTGGCAATAATAAACTAGACACTAACATAACGGAAATAAAGATAAAAAATGAATGCTTAACTAATCCAACGGATATAGCGACTGCTTTTAATAATTATTTTATTGAATTAACAAATACCGCGCCAAACAATAGCATGAGATATTTTAATAATCAGACCATGGACTCAATGATGGTTAACTCTATTTTTCTGAAGCCCATGACGGAAGATGAGGTCAAGAGGGAAGTTGTAGGTTTAAATAATACGAACTCTGAGGGCTATGATGGAATAGGTACTAGGATTATCAAGGCGAGTATTAATGAGTTGACCACAGTTCTCACGTATCTCATTAATTTATCATTTAGTGAAGGTACCTTTCCGGAACTATTGAAATTTTCTGTCGTTAAGCCACTGCACAAAAAAGATGAAAAAGATGAAGTCGACAACTATCGTCCTATTACTATTGTACCTATTCTATCAAAAGTATTTGAAAAATGCATGTATAAGCGAATTATAGAATTCTGTAACAAATACAACATAATAACAAAGGCACAATTCGGCTTTCAAAAAAGGAAGTCTACTACTTTAGCAATGTTTACCCTACTAAGTACAATTTTAACAGGTCTTAATAATAATAAGTATACGACAGGGCTTTTTTTTGACCTATCAAAGGCCTTTGACTTTGTTTCCCACGACCTTTTGATTAAAAAATTAGAAAATGTTGGCATTAGAGGACTTGCTCAAAAATGGATATCGTCTTATTTATTTGATCGAAAACAATGCGTTGTTATTAATAATATAGAAAAAAATGAACTTACGTCCTACTCTTCCAAATATAGAGAGAACAGATACGGTGTCCCTCAAGGAAGCGTTCTAGGACCAATATTATTTATTTTGTACATAAACGACATTCCTCAAATAATTAATCATAAATGTATTTTGTTCGCAGACAATATTTCTGTAATCGTGACATCTGATAAAAATAATAATGCAATAAATAATCATGAAGTTGACATTAATAATACAATTGATAATATAATGAAATGGCTAGAATGTAATAATCTTAAAATTAATCTTAAAAAATCAAACTATATCCAATTTAATAAATCGAAACATACTAAGTATAATTTCAATTTAGATGTAACTAAAGTTAAAGAAGTTACACATACTAAATTTCTTGGTATAATTATTGACCAAGATCTTAATTGGAAAAAACATGTAGACAGCTTATGTAGTAGGGTAAATAAATTTGTTTATGCTCTGAACCAAGTGAAAAACGTAACTAATAAAAAAACAGCAATTACATGTTACCACGCATATATAGCGTCAATATTACGTTACGGAATCATAATGTGGGGTAACAGTACGGACAACAATAGGGTATTTATAGCTCAAAAGAAGTGTGTCAGAACTATATGCGGAATCTCCTCTGACGAGTCATGTAGACCATTATTTAAGGATCTTGGTTTATTACCGCTACCATCGCTGTACATCTATGAAATATGTAATTTCGTTAAAAAACATAAAGAATTGTTTAAAACAGCGAGTGAAACTAACTCTAGATTAAAAAGAAACCAACACAGACTTGTACTAAAAGACACGCCGAGGTCTGCAAAATTTAGTAATAGTTGCTTGACGATGTGCGTAAGAATTTTTAATAAAATACCTAATAATATGAAGACAGACAATGACATTGCATTCAAAAGAAATTTATATAATTGGTTAAACGACAATAATTTTTATAATTTTCAAGAATTTTTTAATAAAAAATCATAAATTATTTTATTGTAAACAAATATTGGGAACTTCGGAAGTGCTTATGTAGAGCTCATAGTCTAAGTTCCTCACTAATGTTTTGCATGCTATATTTTAGATTAGCTTAACATGTGGTTTACCTATATATTTTGTAACATCTTACATACCATGTTAAAAAGCAAATAAATGATTTATTATTATTTATTATAATATAAATAACCTCTACATTTTTATTAATGAGGTATAATACACACCAAGTTGACGTGTGGACAAACACGGAAATGAAAGATTTCAAGGTTTAATTAATTTTTTGGAGAACCTATTAAACATATTAATAAAATATTTAGTGCCGCACATAGATTACTATTTCACCTAACCAGAAAAAAATGTTAGAATATTATAACTATGTTTTTAGTACCGATTTCATCGATACCACGCAACTTTTGGTGCCGGAAAATTTACCCAAAAGTTCTTCGTTGTAAATTTGATCGATGTTGTAATAATAGTGTATTTTTTTAAATTAATTAATTTATAACGTTTTAAAAAAAATTACCTACTAGATCTCGTTCAAACTAACTTTCGGTGGAATTTGCATTGTAATGTAACATCATATATTTTTTTAGTTTTATCATTCTCTTATTTTAGAAGTTACAGGGGTGGGGGGAGGGGGGGGGCGGCACACACATTTTACCACTTTGGAAGAGTCTCTCGCGGAAACTATTCAGTTTAGAAAAAAATGAAATTAAAAACCCCAATATAGATTTTAAAGACCTATCCATTAGATACCCCACACGTATGAGTTTAATAAAAAAAATATTTGTGTTTCAGTTCTAAGTATGGGGAACCCCCAAAATTTATTGTTTTTTTTTATTTTTGTGTGAAAATCTTAATGCGTTTAACAGCATACATCTACTTACCAAGTTTCAAAAGTATAGATCTTATAGTTTCGGAAAAAAGTGGCTGTGACATACGGACGGACAGACAGAGATGACGAATCCATAAGGGTTCCGTTTTTTGCCCTTTGGCTACGGAATCCTAAAAACTGGTCTACTCGTGTTAATTTTACATAATTATTTTATTCTAACACTTCTAAATTAGTGACAACAACGTTTTCATGCGTGTTTTGCGGCGATTGTAAATGTTAAGACACCATGGATACGGTCAGGATGGGTGCCCAGTTATTATTCTTGTCCCATCTTTTAAAATCTGGTAAATGTCTTGCCCCTACCGCTGTCAATAAATTAATGATATAAAGGCTGATCGCGTCTGCTATATCATGTCAATATAGTTTGTTATTATCAATTCTATTATCTAGTACTAGATACAGCCTAGCACTGGCTGGTTTGGCTTCGCAATATTGAATTTATCAATAGTTATTACAGTAAAGTTTTGTGACTAGCTAAATGGTTGAAGTTTGGTAAATACCCACGTCAAAACAGACTCACGCGAACAGTTAATTAATGAGACGTATTTGGAAGCGTACCCCAACAAAAATATATTTGAGCGTAAACTTACTGTCAGTTAATTTCGCACTGCTTTTTAGAAATGATTCTTCACTACTTTTTTTTTCTAGTTTGCTGTCTTCTATAGTTTAATTAACATTGTCTATTATAGTTTGAATACACAACATAAAGTGATATTCACTTGTTCGTTGATCATAGTGTCATTTACTCCGTAATTTCACGCTAGCAAGGTAAAAAAAATCAGCTATCATAAAAAGGTACGTGAGTACGTTAACAAGTTGAATAAAAAAAATATCATACCTATTCCACTACTTTTATTTGTCTTCTTTAACGGCGTCGCTGTTATGTTTTAGAAGAATGTATCTATTCGAGTTTGAATTCGAAATACAACGCGATCCTCGTTTGTTCGTTGCCAATTGTCAACGGTTTCATGAAACGTCACGAGTTTCACGCCAACTTCGACCCCATAACAGGCAGTGGCATGAATACAGCCGCCATAACATAATTTGAACTTTACACGACTGCGATAAGATTGAAAACCAATGAAGTATTCAAACATGTTCCGCCTAAAGGGTTACAAAATAAGCCGTGATAAATGTGTTACGTTTACTTTAACGAAACAATATAGAAGTGAGGGCGCGCCCGCACGTCTGTCAAAGCAGCATTGACGCTCGCGAACTTGAAGCGACTGTTGAATAAATCATTGAGTTATTTTAGGGTACTTTTACGGGTGTAAATGGAATCGTATGAACGAATGACAGATAAAACGTTAAAGAGGTTTATGCGTAACGAGTTTTCAAGTTTTGTTCGTGTGCTAAGTTGTTTTAGGAACCGTTTTCAAGGAAAGAGTGAACGATAGTATGTTTTAACAAGACTTGTTGACCTCTAATAATCTTATTTGGAAATGTGTTTTTTTCCCTTTTTATGAATGGCATGGTGCGGTTTGCTTATTTTAAGTAAAATAACATAATATTACTTAAGTAAAATTTTAAACACTGAAAAAAGACGACAACCTCAGGCGGGAATCGAACCACGCACCTTCCGCATTCCGGGAGGCTGCCTTAACCACTTGGCTACCGAGGTCTGGCTTTCAACCGTCGAAATTTGTCAGTGCTTGATGCTTATGTTTTTAGTCAACATTGCTTCATCAAATCTTAGAAGTTTTCACCTCTGAGATCCGAAAGAAATATTTTTACAAATATTTGAACATTTGGTTATGATGAAGCTGCGTTTATAGATTAATGTTTTATACTTCTAAGATTTGATGAAGCAATGTTGACTAAAAACATAAGCATCAAGCACTGACAAATTTCGACGGTTGAAAGCCAGACCTCGGTAGCCAAGTGGTTAAGGCAGCCGCCCGGAATGCGGAAAGTGCGTGGTTTGATTCCCGCCTGAGGTTGTCGTCTTTTTTCAGTGTTTAAAATTTTACTTTAGTATATTTAAGCGTTAATAAAACGCTAAAATATAAAACATTAATCTATAAACGCAGCTTCATCTTAACCGAATGTTCAAATATTTGTAAAAATATTTGTTTCGGATCTCAGAGGTGAAAATTTCTAAGATTTGATGAAGCAATGTTGACTAAAAACATAAGCATCAAGCACTGACAAATTTCGACGGTTGAAAGCCAGACCTCGGTAGCCAAGTGGTTAAGGCAGCCGCCCGGAATGCGGAAGGTGCGTGGTTCGATTCCTGCCTGAGGTTGTCGTCTTTTTTCAGTGTTTAATATTTTACTTAAGTATATTTAAGCGTTTATAAAACGCTAAAATATAAAACATTAATCTATAATATTACTTTAGCGTAACAATAATTATCCCTTTTAATTTCAGTAAAGATGTGAGATTTTATCCCACGAAGAGTCCTTGAGAAAATTTGAAAAGTGTTGTTCACTAATTATATAAAATTTTGTTTCATTGGCCAAAATTTGAGGAACACTTAACGGTTAATAATCGACCATTTTTGAAAGTCCTGTTAACCCATCCTATAATCTAAAATAACTGTGTAGGAGTGGATTCACGTCAGTAGATGTATGGCGAGGTTTATTCTGTTTTAAACGTGTATTCTACATTGTAAATAAAACAATTAATACTCGTAATAATTATTAAACCTTTCATGCTTTTATTTATAATTAAATATATATTTTTTATATTAAATCGGAGAAAGTACTTTCACCAGCTTTCACCTTTTTATCGCAATTTGATATAGTATCAAACTATACATAGCCATATAGCTTATTTAATACTGATTCCAGTGTTATAATTTAATAATTATATAATTTTTTATAAAGTCTCCATACAAAATTTCATGGAAATCGTCATTAGACTCAAACCGGACAAAGACCGGAAGTAATACGGAAGTGTTACGACAGATGCGCCATATTGGCCAAGATGGCCGCCGGCGGACGAGAGGATATCACACAAAACACAAGATAATTAAATAAAACTTACAGCGTGACATTTTACTTTCCTGTCCAGTCCGAGTTACACTTTTAAACCGATCGATGGCGTAGCTTTATAGTTATTGATTTTTTAAGTGTTTATATTCCCTCATCTGTCACGAAGACTCTTTATAGTAGAGGATCCGAGTATACAACGACCTTCACCGAGCGGTTAATGGATGAAAAGTATTTTATATCAAAATTTAATATGTTAAAAAATATATTGCCAGTGGGTTGGCTGAAAAAATTCAGTCCAGTATATGATTAATTAAATATTTTAAAATATATTTTTTTAATTATTGCACTTGTTTCGATAATAGATAAATTAAATAGGTACCAATCGAAAGTATGAAGCCTCTAGAACAGGGATGCACAGACTACGGCCCGCGGGCCGCATGCGGCCCGCCGGTCGAATACTGGTGGCCCGCCGACAGCAGTGCCACGCTTCAAATTAATAAATTCTTTTTCAATTTGAATACATTATTATCAATTTTTCATTGTCTTTAATTACCTATACTTCTGGTGGCCCACCATCAGTTCATAATTTGCCCGAGTGGCCCCTAGTCTTAATAAGTCTGTGCATCCATGCTCTAGAATATGCAAACGTTAAGTTGACTATTTTTTTCCTGTCATAACATTGGGTAGGCAGGTGTAAATAGGCAAGTCAATATTAGTAATTTGCCACCGTCTGGTTAAATAAATAAAATTTATGTATATATAAAGATAAGCTCATTACTAACACACCCACACCAAAGCAGTGCAATGTAAAAAAAAAAATTTAATAGTAAATTAATCATTAATGATACTGGACTGAAATTTTTCAGCCAACCCAATCGCGATATATTATTTAACATATTAAATTTGATATAAAATACTTTTCATCCATTAACCTTCTCGGTGAAGGTCGTTCTATACTCGGATCTTAGACTATTAGAGGTTACTAAGAATTGAATTTCTATTTTATTCTAATCGTTATTTTACAAACCAATTTCAACGAAAAATGGTTTTTACTAAGCCATGTTATTGCGAGTAGTTTTTCTTTTATCATTTGGATTATAAATCAAACCTAACCTTTTCTTTTTTGGAATTGAAAATCCGTGACGCAGGTATAGGCGAGTGAGACCCGCGAGTTAGATGGGACTCTAATAATTTATTTTCTTTATATTGGGCCACAGAGATACGTCTCTATCACCTACCTCTGTCATTAAATAAAATAAACTAAAAAAGTCAAAGTTCCAAAATTTATTTTATTATGATTTTACATGCACTTATTGACGTCGAAAAACTAATAAAATAACAATTTCTTTTCCATTGAGTTATAATGTACTACGTACTAGAGAAGACATCCCATACAATAAATGTGCACAGCTACAATGATACTTGTACCGTGGTGCGGGGCTACCTACCTAGTTGTAACAAAACAGAAAATATTGTTACTATAAGCATTTTACAGAAACACGGCCGCCGCTGCATGTCTCGGCGATTTGATAAAATATTATATTTCAAATGCATGTACATCGATAATTTAGTACGTATTTCCAGGTGAAAAGTGATTACTTTAGTTTTATTTGTATTTCCTGAGTTGTTTAAACAGTACCTTAGCACACATAAAGGCATAATTATTTTAATAAAATAAAACACAGAATCCATACGTATTGTTGCGTCTAGCGCCTGCCACAGACTACTACAGTTGGAGCGAGCTGGCTCTAACGCGTGTTACAAACAATCTAGTTGAGACGTCTTCTCTTGTTTATTTACCTCAATGTTCTTTTCTTTATATTGGGCCACAGAGACAACGTCTCTATCACCCATCTCTGTCATTTAATAAAATATATAATTTATTCAATTAAGCCTTCCTAAGCTCTTATTGACGTCGAAAACTAATAAAATAACAGTTAAATAACTAGCATTTTGTTAAATCATAACTACTGAATCTACCACCTGTTCGGATTTTGGGAGAGCCTTCGACTGAGAAGAACTGTCGAGAAACTCAGGAGGCTCTTTTTTCATTATCTTAGTAACAAAAGTTTTATTGCAATAATATAAACAATACATAACTTTCCATTTGTTAGGATCCGGACAAACTTTTTTTGCTTCATTAAATACCGAAGCAAAAGAAAAGCGGATAGTAATCTTTTACAGCCACAATTGAATGAAAAAAGGTAAAACTTTCAAATTTAGATAGAACTACGCATTATTCAATACACAATCAAGAAACAGCGCACAACCGAAATCTCCAAAGCAGCGTTAAACTTTCTCATCGCAACTGCTTCCAAATTAGTTAATGAACGTGCAAGCATCCATTCAGGGTTTTGGCAAGTTGCAAACATGTTTCGTATCCGTAATTAAATTGAACTTACCAATTGAACTGGTATCGGAGTTCATATCTCCCCGACCTATGTGTGCTACCCTAATTAAGCAATTAAGCACGGTAAATAAGCAGAATGTTTGGTAATTAAAGTACGGAATAGATTTCTATGCGAGCTTTGTTAATAGTAAGTTGTATTATTAGTAAGCTGTATTATTTCGATTATTATCATGTACCTAGTTATGTTTTAACCGTGTGCGGTAAAAGAATACTACCAGCAACTCCTCTCTTCCCTTAGGTGTCGTAAAAGTGCAACTAACGGACTAAAGACTGCACATTCTTCCAACAGCATAGAACGGCGATGGGCTCACCACCTGTCACGTTGAGCACATGTACAGTCGCTATTTGGTGTGCCGTGGACTATGGTAGATGACTGCTTTTGCGGACCTCATTGCCTAGTCTCTGACTAACCCTTCGGGGATAATGATCGTGATTATTGTATGTATGTAGGTTATGTTATGTTACGAAGAAGGTGCGGGACCACGAACGGCAAACATCGAATTTCCACTTTATATAAGAACCACAACCATACCACAGTACAGAAGAAAGAGGTCTTCTGTTTCTATACCTCAAACTCAAAATATATTAATTCAATATACTCAATTAATAAGTAGGTACTTTTAATCGTCCAAATCTTTTTTAACCTACCACCCATTCGGAACGTCATTTTTAACTGTGGCAAAGAACGGGCGCAAGAAACCACAGCGTACAGAAGCAACGATAGTAGCACCTATTTGAATATTCCACCTTTTTCGTGCGAATAATATGGAGTGACGGTGCGGTGCGGTGTGGCGTGACAACGGGCATATTTGCATGTTATATTTTTTTTGTATGAATGTTGCAATCTTGCGTGTTGCTGTGATGTCACCATGAAGTTACTTATAACCTTTTACGGCCAGTTGCAATAAAATATATGTAACTTTATACGTTTAAATTTAAAGTTTTAACCGCGATTTAACCAAACAAACATATGCTTATACATAGTGGAACGTTGAGCTATCTTTCGATTTAGCTATATTTGAGCGTTAATAACGTATTATGTTGGCTCCACACGCTTGGCAAACCTCAACAAGCCGTCACAAATTCATATGTATGGATAGAGCGTTTGGCTTGGTTTGCAAGCGCTTGTAGCCGATCCGTCGAACAAATCGCGGCACGCAAGCACAAGCGCAGGCGGCATGCGTTGCGACATTATAGTTACAGACGCCAATGCGGACCTACTCCGCAGAAGGAGGACGGGCGGTCGAAGGCGCGGGTTCTTGCGCCACTTGCCACCCTAGCATTGGCCAGCGGGTTAGAGGTGGGGACCTCGAGCCCGCATTGCACGGCCGTGCAAGCCGTTGAGGAAACGCCCAAACATCCTCGGGCGCCTCCTCCCTCGGTAGTCGTGTTGACCACAATCCCGAGCCGCCCGTCGAACGAGAGGATGTACTGGAGGTTTTAGTGGGTAGGCCCCCCTCCTCCCGAGTCCCCGTCGAGGCCGCAGGGCCTGGACGCTGGACGGGGAGGCGGGAGTTGGGGGGAGAGTCCCACATAACTCGGGGTGTCCTCATGCCCCGGGTATTCGTAAAGAATTTCCTCCAGCATAAAGAAAAAAAAAAGTGTGAGGAGAATTTTCACAAATTCATCGCTACGCACCTTTAAGCTGCGCCACAAGCCTAGATTTTTTTTTGCAATTATTAGGATAGATTATTAACAATCTATGATGAAAGCTGATGGGCTTACCCACGGAGCAAATATAAGGTGGTAGGTACCTAGCATAATATTGTAAAGAAAACGTAATTGCTGTGAGTGCTAAAGTAGCGTAATTAAGTTGAAAGTTGAAAAGTTGAAACACCATTAAAATCAGAAAAAAATACTGCGTCGAACGGTCCGAATCTCGTATCAATACGATAGCAAAAAAATTACTTACGTCGTCATATTTTTGAACTATACACATGACCTTTTTGGTGTAAGTACGCAAAAAACTTGTCTTTTCTATCCTTTTGCAATTACAGCAAATATTAATAGATGTTTTGGATTTAGTTTCACATACGTAGTCATAGACAATAATTTATTTTTACTTGTTTGCGGTAAGTAAAAAAACGATATATTATCGTTTGGCTACTTACAGCATTGTTTTAGATGTGGATATTTTGAAGTTTTTGAATATTGTGAATGAAGGAAGCAAATGTTCAATGATGTCTCTGTGATCAACGCATTCAAAACTGGTAGTAAGAGGCACATTAAACATAAATATCAAGCTGGAAAGACGTCGATTGATGAAGTCTACGCTCCCTGCACCCATCTAAATCCAAAACTCCGAAAGCTTCCAGCTCAAAATGCAAAATCGCTTCTATAAAAGAACCCAAAAAGCTCTCCGACCATACTCACAAACTGATGGAAGAGCTGCGCGTAATGGTTCTTCGTTCTTTGAATGATTCGTCTCAGCTTTGGCGGCTCAATCTTTGACTCGTAACCGACCGAATTAAAGAGGCTATCGGGCGAAAAAAGATTCAAAAGTGTTCGCAAGAGATTTGTGTATTGGGCAGAGCCAACAGACGACGCTGAAAGCCGATGAGGGCAGAACTGACACTTCCAGGTCCGAAGTCATGGGAGAGGTCGAGAAGTTCTATGGACAGCTATATACATCCACGCGGCCACCTGCACAAATCTTAGCTACAGACTCTAGAGCTAAGCTAACTTGTCACTATACCGAAGATATCCCGGACATCAGCCCGTACAAGATTGGTATGGCTCTCAAACAGCTTAGGAACAGCAAGGCATTGGGTGCTGACGGAATTACAGGTGGAGGAATTGCTGGCGGAAGATCGAATGAGAATTACTCTCAGCTCTTCAGAAACTATTTAATTCCATCGTACTCGTAGGCAGAACGCCAGAAGCGTAGCATTAAAGAGTGGTTGTGTTGTTTTTTATGAAGCGCAACAAGACCCTATTGAGGAACTACAGACCCATTTAACTTTTAAGTCACGTTTGTAAGCTATTACGAAAGTTATAACTAATCTTCTTGCACGCAGGTTTGATGACTTCCAGCCCATCGAACAAACCGAATTCCGAAAAGGCTTCAGCACCATAGACCACATACATACGCTGCGGCAGGTTATACAGAAGACCGAAGAGTATAACCGGCCACTTTGCTTAGCGTTTGTGAACTATGAGAAAGCTTTCGATTCGATCGAAACATGGGCCATTGTAATGTTAATAATCACTATTCCTAAAATTTTTCTTCCTATAGTTTTCATTCGTACAATTTGTAGTACTACCGACGATGTTCATAACACTCATGTATCCGAAAATTGTAATTAATAATATCACTAATGTAAATATATTTAAACTCCTACTGTTATTTTTCATAACGCTTTTATCCCTAAACATGATTTCCATATTAATATTATGACTTACAGGCGGCTAGTATCCTCAATCATTTGAATAATAGTGTAAAAGACGGATATATTGAGAAAATGTAGGAAAACAAATAATAGTGTAATAGATGTATATTGCTACTGACATTATAAAGTTGAATGATTTGGAATTATGAACATTAGAAACAGAGTAGTTAAGAACTGTGATTGTTAGGATGAAAAATGTCAGGAAGATCATTTTCGGAGTTCCAATTATGGAGACGAAAATTTAGATGAACTTCGGCACACCCCTGTTACATGCTTGTCTACAGCAACAGCGCTCGAGAGACTGGTTTAAGCCCCGCCCACAGTGATGACGTCAGGACACAGTTGGCTTAGCAAATCGCCACAGTCACAGCCTTACTACCACATGAGTAAAGAAACGGAATTCCGTTTCCTTACTCATGTGCTTAGGTACTACTACTAGGTGCTTCTAATACTGTGCCACAGTGCACGTTGCTTACACTCCCTCCTCTTTATATTTGCTCCGTGGCTTCACTTATCGCTCATACATTCATAAATTATACTCACAACTATTATCCCCGAAGGGCTAATCAGAGACCAGGCTATGAGGACGAGGCTACGAGGCTATGAGCATGGGGCTATGAGGCTATGACGCCCGCAAAGCAGTCCACTACCACAGTCCACGTTTCACCAAAAAACAACTCCACATTGCCACAGTGTTACTAAATAGTACTAAATAGTAACACTGTGACATTGCTCAGCGTGACAGACGTAGTACTATTATTTATTCTGTGGTGACAGGTAGTGAACCCATCGCAGCTATAATATATGCTGCTGGAAATGTGTGCAGTCTTTAGTCCGTTAGTCATCTTTTACGACACCCTAGGGAAGATATTGGACGTTAGTATTCTTTTAATGTACTGCCACACAGTTAACTTAAATGTTCCAAAAAACAATTAGGTACTTAGTAAAAATTTGGAGCCAGTCCAGATGGCGCTATAACATCATCCTACTATATCATCACACTAATATTATAAAGACGAAAGTTTGTGAGTGTGTATGTTTGTTACTCTTTCACGTAAAAACAACTGAATGGATTTGAATGAAATTCGGCATACAGATAGTTTATAACCTAGAATAACACATAGGATACTTTTTATACCGATATTCCCACGGGAACGGTAACCACGCGGGTGAAACCGCGAGCGGCCGCTAGTGTGTCATATAGATGGTGAAGGAAGGAAGTCATGCTCACGACCCTCAGAAATGAGTATAACGAAGCATAAGAGACATTCATCAATATTCGTATGAATGATTTTGACTGCAACACTATCAAACATACAATGACGGTTAAGTCAGCTAGTAAACAGCGAAATGCCATTACACCTAAATAATTGGCGAGCTCATTGAAAACGATTGCTTTCAAACTAATTGGAGTCGGGTGCAAATTGGAAATTCATTATTTGCGTCATGCACCCGAACGAGCCAGGTCGACGCCGGACAAATTCATTAGGGCGCTGCATTTCAACGCTAAGTCGAATAATAAAGTGAATAGTAAATAGCCTTTAGAGTCACACTGCTGGGCCAATCATCATCACCATCATCATCATCATCAGCCTATAAACGTCCCATTGCTGGGCACAGGCCTCCCACATGAACAATAGCACGTGGGGATATTCGGCCATAACCCACCACGCTGGCCCAATGCGGGTTGGTGGGTTTTAACGACTGCCATCTTACGACAACAACCGGGACCAACGGCTTAACGTGCCTTCTGAAGCACGGAGGAGCTCGAGGTGTTTTAATGGTCACCCATCAGGCGACCCGGCATTGCGAAAGTTGCTAAGCGGGCAAGATCGCAAACCGAACGCGCTAGCCGCTTCGCCATCGAGCTCCTGAGCTAGGCAAATGCATCATTACAATTAAGTCATCGCTGCAAATGATGGTGTTACACACTAGAACACAATCCACACACAGTTGACCCAATATAAATTTATTAATTGATCGCGGTCGCAGTTGAAAGGTTAACTTTGTACGACTTGGGAATAGAACCTAAGACTTTTAGATATCGAACCGTGCGGATGTTGTATTGTTACTCTTAATATCTAATAGAGAGGGTGTTGGTTAGTAAATTAATAGGTCAAGGATCATAAGACCGCCGGCGGTCGCAAAACAATTGATTTTCAATTGTGTCCGGTTTTACGGTGCTCGAGGGGTTTATAAAGTTTAAAAAAACTGTACTGTGCCATACTCCAAATACCAAAAGTGTATTATATACATATTCGAGAAGCCTTAAAAACGTTCCAATATTTTTTCAAAACTATCTATATTCCAACTACCTATTTTTGGCCAACAAATTCACATTGACATTACAGTAGTCAGTACTTACATAAATAGAAAACAACGCCATCTATTGAGAGTAATATATAACATCAAAGTTATTTTTTATACATACTGTTTGCCGGTTGTATTAACTAGAATAGAGTTGGGGATCGCCAACTTATTGAAATAAAAACTATTAGACATGGGCGTTTTCGTTATATCACCAAAACCGTTATGTAACCGATATGAAGTTTTCATATCGATATGGATAACCGTTTTTAGATATCGATATCAGTAGGTACAGTTTACTAACGTTGCGTGCGTTAATGCGTTGTGTCTTGTTATTAGTTACGGCAAACCAACAACAAACGATAACGCGCATATTTGTCGAGTTATTTAAATAGATATGTAACACAGATCGCGCTCGCTCAGTTAGTTTATTTATGGCGATTTCCCTTCATGCTTTACTAGGTTTAGGACTAACAGAAAAGCTTTGTAAGTTTGTATTTTTAAAAGTGCAATACTTGAGTAAAGTTAAGTAGAAAGATAAAAGGAAACTTATTATTAACAAATGTTACTTTTCTGGCGCATTTAAAAATCGTCATATTTACAATGATTTTTCATGTACAATATTTACATTTTTTTTAATATACAATATTAACAGTTTTTTAGTATACAATATTTAAAGACTTTTTATTTTAAATCTGTCTTCTTGGATAAGGACAGATTAGCATTTAAAAATGCAAGCTGTTGTACTTTTTTTGATTTCAAGCGACATCTCTTTTCATTGATTATTAGCCCTGTCTTAGAAAAGAGTCGCTCACAGGGAACTGAAGTTGCGACTATGTTGCACTTAGTTCGGTACAGGTCCGATAAGTGTGGGTAAATAATTTTATGGTCTCTCCACCACTGCGAGGTCAAGAGCGCATCAAAACTATTACCAAAAAACTCTTTCAAACAAATCACAACTTTAGCTCTGCTCTAGGTACTAAAACTAATTTCTCAAGCATTGAACCAAATAAACACAAATTCGCTTCATCTCTTTTACACCGCTATAAGAAGACAGAGACCAAGCAAATGACCTCATATTCGCTTCATCCATCTCTTTTACACCGCTCTTTAGTAAGAAAGAGAAGAAACGAATATCAATCCATTCAGTTGTGTGCACGGTTTTGCGTTTTGGTTATATCGTTTGCAGTTTTCATAACGTAGGTATTCTCGCGCGTGTTTTGATATCGTCTCGATAATATAGATATCATAGTTTTTGTAATATCGGTTATGTGCAACCGTCATATCGATATGATACGATATGAAACTCATATCGGTTATTAGTTACGTTTTGATATATCGAACTCATGCCTAAAAACTATACCCAGAAACCGCCGTTTCGCTGAATGAAGTAAAAACGAAAACACTGAAACAGCTCACACTCCAAATAATAGTTACAGCTAACTAGCCCCTACACCCGCCGGGACGTTATTAATTGTCACAAAGGACCGCACTCATTAGCATGCGGACTTACTGTCGCGGATTCGGGTCACTGGGTGCAGTACAGGGAACTTTTAAGTCGACCGCGCGGCGGTGGCGGCTAGCGCTGTGAAAATTCACAACTCGTTTACGGTACGAGATTGCTTGAAGGCTTTATACCGGATGATGGGTTTAGTTGAGGTGAGCAGTTGAGCTGCAGTTTACCGTTGCGATATCCAATGTTAAACTGATTATAGTATGGTCGATACACGGATTTCGGGTGATTTTATATAAATAGATTCTACAGCAGTAAACTAGAGGATCACATAGAAAAAACACCAGCGCTCGAATGGTCTACGTGCTTGGAAATTGAACTAAACACATTAAGTTAAAGTTGTAATACAACTCATTTAGTTTTAGTACAATACAGTAGTAGTACAGTGGTAGTAGAACTCTAAAACTACAACTTATCGAACTATAATTATGGCTTACCGCATCGTAGATTACTTAAAAGGTAATAGAGAAAACCTTAAATGCCAACTGCCATTCGACCAAACTGCCGGCGAATATTCGGCGTTTCGCATTTATGACCGCTCTGTGTTACCTCCGCCAACTTTAATGGATCATCAATACGAAAGTTGTAACGAAGCCACCGCTAGATGGCGTTGAGTATCTGATTAGCGTCCAATCAAAGTAACCAGCGTCTTCGGCCAAGTTCCCATAATTACGTTACGAGTTATCAGGAATCTTGTTATCTTTCGGTTCTCGAGGTTTTATTAAGTCTCGCGCAAACTTCGCGTTATCGTACTGAGGTAAAGGTTTAATATCTTCAATTAACAACTGATAACATCACCAATTCAACTTTGAAATTGATAAAAGTTAGCCACAAAATATATGCGCAGTGGTCTGGCATTTAACCTTTAGGACCCCACATTTTTTTGCTGTTATTCCAAAATCATTCCATGATTATGAAGAATTTTCGGCACTTGGCCATAACTGCTAACTGTCGAGTAAAAATAATATTAAGTGTCAAAATCACTTTTTAACATTTATTTCAAAAACTAATTAAATCAATGAAAACTAACAAGAAACACTCACCCTGCTATTGCCCGTCTCTTTCACACGCGTAGCAAAGTGTGTCATTACACCAATGATATTTTATGTTCATTACACAGCACGCGATGTAATGACAAAAACAGGCTGTTATCTATGTTGTTGTTCAATGTTATATTTTTATGCTTATGCGAGTATTTAGACTTCTTACAGCCTGTATAAATGTAAGCGAAAAATACAAAATATTATACAAAAAGTAACACAAAAATCAAACAGAAAGGAAACAAAAGTGATAATAAATAAGGGGTGTCGCGAAGCGGTGAAAGAACACTACCACCCCCTCTCTTCTCTTGGGTGTCGTAAAAGGCGACTAACTTACTAATGACTGCACATATATCCAACAGCATTGAGCGGCGATGGGCTCACCACCCGTTACGCTGAGCACATGTGCAGTCCTTATTTGGTGAAAAGTAGTCTATGGTAGAGGACTGCTTTTGCTGTCCTCATTGCCTAGTCTCTGACTAACCCTTCGGGGATATAAGTACAGAGTAACTAATAGTATATAAGTCGTGATTATATGTATGTATATAAGGGGTGGTAGGCGTATCCGACTAGTGGCTAGAAAATAGAGCACCTCTGTCATTCAGAGCAACATGCAAACGATGTTGGGGAGATTAGAACGGCTATTGAATGGAAGCGTCGGAACACGGCTTGGCCGAGCGACGAGATTAAATATAAACAGCGCCAGTATTCAGTTTCAGGAACCACGGGACAACATTATTTGGAAATTTATAAAATTACACGAACATGTAACGAACCGTGTCGTGTAGCAGTGAAAGAATACTACCACCTCTCTTCCCTTGGGTGTCGTAAAAGGCGACTAACGGACCAAAGGGACCAAAGACTGCACATACATCCAACAGCCTATAGAGCGGTGATTGGCTCACAACCTGTCACGCCGAGCACATGTGCAGTCGCTATTTGATTAAACTAAATGTAAATGATTTACTTACTTACTTACTTACTTACTATTTGGTGAAAAGTGGACTATGGCAGAGGACTGCTTTTGCGGTCCTCATTGCATAGTCTCTGACTAACCTGAATAACGGGGATAATACATACAAACATACATAATAACACGACAATTATTCTCGAAGGGTTAGTCAGAGACTAGGCAATAAAGACTTAAAAAGTAGTCCTCTACCATAGTCCACTTTTCACCAAATAGCGACTGTTCATGTACTCAGAGTGACAGGTGGTGAGCCGATTGCTGCTCTATGCTGTTGGAAGTATTATGTAGTTTTTAGTCTGTTAGTCGTCTTTTACGACACCCACGAAAAGAGCGGTTGGTACTATTCTTTCACCATTACGCGACACGGATAACGTCAACGACGACATGTAATATAATGGCGGCTCCACATTAGTGCCGTGAAACTCCGTAAACAGGCGTGAACGTGAATGTGGACGGTTTTCGCGGGGTTCACGTGCGTTTACGCCTGTTTCCCGATCTTATCGGGGAACAGGCGTGATCGCGCGCGTATTTTGTCCCGCGCTAAGGGTTCGCGCGGCGTTCACGCGTACAAATCCACATTCACGGCCTCGTGCCAGTTTACCAAAGAGGAAATTAATCTGTTTACTCCAGACTATAATTTGATCGGTTACGATGTATTTCGGTCATCCACCATCTTCTTTTTTTTCCAATGCTTTCTAATAATGTTTTGGACGTCTAAATAGTATATTGCCACAGCAAACAAAGTTATTGCAACAGCAGCTTCTACGTTCATTTCGCGGCGGGTTTCATGAACGATTGTGAGCATCCCGTGAATGTGGAGGGCACGACTTGTGCCGTGAATTCATCCCCTGAATTCGCGCGTGAATTCACGGTAATAATGTAGAGCCGCCATAACAAAATCACCTAATTAATCAACGGGGATTCGTGCTTCGGAAGGCAACCCACTTTACCCGCTCAACCCGCTTTGTGCAAGGGTGATGGGTTATGGTGCCGATCTTCCTATATGCGGTTTTCTATGTAGGAAACCTTGTAAACAGCAGTGGGACATTTATAGGCTTATGATGATCAAAGGCGAAACACTTTGTCTAGGTGTCTACATTTCACCCAGAATCTTGAACCATTGAGGAACTCCAACTCCCACCCTCACGGCTGCTGGGAATCAAACTATTTTAGTAAGAGAGAAAATGGAAATTTATAAAGCCGGTTGAAAATTAAAATCAAAATTTATTTATTAATTCATCGAGGAGCGATGGCGCAGCGGCTAGCGCGTTCGGCTTGCGATCTTGCCCGCTAAGCAACTTTCGCAATGCCGGGTCGCTGGATCGGTGACCAGATTTAAAACATCTCGAGATCCTCCTTGCTTCGGAAGGCACATTAAGCCGTTGGTCCCGGTTGTTGTCGTAAGATGACAGTCGTTAAAACCCACCAACCCGCATTGGGCCAGCGAGGTGGGTTATGGCCTAATATCCCCACGTGGGAGGCCTGTGCCCAGCAGTGGCACATTTATAGGCTGATAATGATGATAATTAATTCATCTAACATATTTTTACCGACTTCAAAAAAAGGAGGAGGTTCTCAATTCGTCGGAAGCTTTTTTTCCAGGACGACTTTTAGCTTTGGAGAAGATTAGGCTCAAAATTATAAAAACGTATACACATACCTCTAAATAAATCATTCAGTAGGTACTCTGTGGAGATTTGTATCAGGTACTTTACTGGTAATTTGTTCTTGTTAAAGTGTAAAAATTAAAAACAAAATTAAAGAGTGAATTACTAGATAAAGCTAAGAGCGTCTCAAAAAGATCCTATTTTTTTTAACATTAAAACGTAAGTACCTACGTCCAGCAGTGAGTGAACGATGCTACGCTGAAGAGGAAGAAGAAACATTTTAAGTTATCACATGGAAGCCACGACGTTAAGTGAACCATAAACCTATATGCATAAATAAATTCCTTAGGACGCCGCATCTCTTGTGTCCAAGTAACCCAGTTGGCAGGCGTCAGCTGATTGAATTCGAGACGAGAAAATGGGACGCGCTGGAGACGCTTAGAATAAGTTGCGACTGACAACGCAGATATTAGAATATCTTTTGTCACGGTGCGAAGTAGGATGTTCTAGGTCGCATTATTGTATAAATGGAGCTTTTTATTAAGGTAGAATTATTAACCTCTCAGTCTTGTAATGGAATCGAAATGTGTAAAAATTATGACAGCGTCATAATTTTTTTGGCGGCAATTTAAATTTGCGGAAATGGAAAAAAAATCGATCGCAGTTCATGTTAAATTTTGCTTTCACGATGCATAAAATGTATCAAAAAACCTAAATCATCGAACTTATTTATACTAAAGTAGTCTCTAAGTGTATCGAAACACGGTACAAAGTCAAATGGAGAGCGCGTCCATATATGGAAACTTGGGGTTTGTCGGCATAGCCAGTTTTTTAGGTGCGTCCATATATGGACACTTGGGGCTTGAGTGGTGTATTTGTCATCAATACGTATCATCTTATTTACTTCACGCTCGTTTCGAGGAGTAGGCAAGACAGAGACCACGTCATTCTGTTTGCTATGACGCTGGCACACTTCTCTTGCTTCATCACGTATCATTTTAAAGTCGATTTATACCTTTTTAATACATTTACATACATATATATACTTAATCACGACTATTATCCGCCAAGGGTTAGTCAGAGACTAGGCAATGAGGACCACAGAAGCAGTCCTCTGCCATAGTCCACTTTTCACCAAATAGAGACTGCACATGTGCTCAGAGTGACAGGTGGTGCATCGCCGCTCTATGCTGTTGGATGTATGTGGTCTTTAGTCCGTTAGTCGCCTTTTACGACACCCAATGGAAGAGAAGGGGTGGTAGTATTCTTTTACCGTTACGCGACACGGTTATGTTTTTTTTATTACATTTAACTAATTTATGCTAACATCAAACAAATTTCCGCGATGTAGTTATAGTTAAATTAGAATTAGAATATCACTGATGCCTTAAAAAGGTCTTTTTGTATTAGTATGTAACATCTTGATTGACACACTTACATTTACACTTGTGTAATTATTAACAAAAAATTGCATATTGTAGTAAATAAATAAATTATGAATTATGTTGATCATTAGTTTAATTAAATTGTATCTAACTGCCGCAATCAGAGACACTAATTAACATTAATGATTAATGATTATTTATTACATTTCAGTGTAAAAAAGTCTCTAGTAATGAGGCCCTTAGCACATTTTTGCACTAAAAAATTAGGAACGAAATTATAATTAACGTTAATTAGCGTCTCTAATTGCTGCAGTCAGTATGAATAATTAAATTATTGTCAATCGGTATATAAAATAAAAGGTAATAAATTCCACAAAGTAATAAGTACGCTTCTAATAATAACTCCCAAATAACAATTTTTTTAATAATTACTTTTCTAGTACTAGACTCCTAAAATTGATCATCAAAAGGTGTTTTAAAGTTTTAGTATTTTTTTTGTTGTGACGTCATGTTTTTGAAATAATATTACAGCATTTAAACGTCGGTGGAACGTTCTCACAGACAGCGTGAACAAAAACATTGTTTTATATTGCTTTTTAAATAAATGTGATATAAATTGCAAGTGATATTATTGAAACTGCTGAGATGTTGAGTGCAAGCCATAAAATCTCCCAATCACGTAAAAGACAAGTATAATAACTTTACCATCCACACTAACATAAAAAAGTAATATTTTGTGTGTATGTAAGTGATTGATCTAAAACTACAGTACTAATTTTAAAAAAAATACTTTAATAGAAAGTTACACTACCCTAGATAAACCGCCTCTGTGGCCTAGTGGCTAAGTCACCGGTCTCAGAACCAGTGGTCCCCGGTTCGATTCCCAGCGGGGGGGTACATATTTATGTTTTTGGTTTGGTTGGTGGTAGGCTGTTGAGTCCGCCTGGCTAACTACCACCTCTTATCTAAGGCTGTCGCCATAACAACGATGTTAGGTTGTTGGGGAAAAAAGTCTTTTCGCATATAGTATGTATGAACTTGTAATAAAATCTCTTTGGCTATACTATTTGTATCTGGCTGATTTTGGTTTCATTAAAGTTTTAAATATTAAAGAAGATAATTCCAAATTCAAATTAAGAAAATGTGTGATTTTCATTTGTTTTTCTTACTGTCAAGATGAGTGTTAAAAGTTAAAAATGCAACGCAAGCCGCGCAAAAAAATTTGCCTGTGAGAGTAATGCTCGACATTCTCGGTCAGTTAAACTGATCAGTTTAACTGACGTACATCCAAAAACTGACCGTGAGTGTGAAATCTTAAGTTGAAATTTTTAACTGACGACAACCCACGGATATTTCCGGGCGGACCGTAATCCGCTAGCTTCAGTTCGTTTGCATCAGTTCAAACTGACCGTGAGTGCGCGTGTTTACATCCGTTTTCCATCAGTCGGAGCCAGTGTTGCCAACTTAGTTACTTTATAGCTAAATCTAGCTATTTTTGGGAGCCAAGCAGCTACAATTTTATGAAACTTGTATTTTTCTAGCACCTTTGATGAGAAGTATAGAAGTACATTCGAGAAATCCTATGAAACCTATTTTTGGAATTGTGGCATATTTGAGACGGTCAATTTACAAAAACTTACGTAAAGTGAAAATGGTCTTTTTTCATTTTTTTTAACGATAAATCATTATTATTTCATCAAATCCAGTATAAATTGTTGGTATGGTAAAACGTTGACTGTGGCAGTGGACTGCTCTTGTGATAAATTGTTATTAATATTAATTTATTAATGAGACTTTTAAGTTTATGGAAAATTAAATGATATATAAAAAAATATTGTTTTTTTAATTCGTCACTTTGGAAATGGCCACACTGCCATTCGATCGAGAAATGAAGGCCGGTTTAAAGCTAGTGAGTGGGGACGTTTTAACTGATCAGTTTTTCAACTGATCAGTTTAACTGACCGTGAATGTCGAGCTTAACACAAATTTGGTTTAAGCGTTTTCAATCCGGAAATTTTGATGTCAAAGATGCACGTCGCTCTAATCACCCTATTATGGACAAAGTAGATGCCATTTTTGAAAAAGTGGAGCAAGATCGGCATATCAGTAGTTACGACGTAGCTAAAGAACTGGGAATTGACCACAAAACAGTTTTGGCGCATTTGAAAGAAACTGGGTACACAAAAAAGCTCGATGTTTAAGTACCTCACGAGCTCACTGAAAGAAACCTAATAAACCGTGTACTCATTTGTGATTCATTATTACGACGTAATGAAACCGAACCATTTTTGAAGAAGCTGATAACTGGTGAAGAGAAGTGAATCACGTACGACAAGAACGTGCGAAAAAGGTCGTGGTCAAAGGCCATTCAGGCTTCACAGACTGTGGCGAAACCCGGGTTAACTCGCAACAAGGTGATGCTGTGTGTGTGGTGGGATTGGAAGGGCATTATTCATTATGAGCTGTTACCACCAGGCAGGCCCATCGTTTCTGAACTCTACTGCGAACAATTGATAAGATTAAAGTATGAAGTGAGAGAAAGCGGCCGGAATTAATCAGCAGAAGGGGTGTGGTTTTTCATCATGACAACGCTAGCCCTTACACATGTTTAGCCACTCAGCAAAAATGAAGAGAGTTTGGCTGTGAGGTGTTAATGCATCCGCCGTATAGTCCTGACCTTGCACCTTCAGATTTCCACCTGTTTCGGTCTCTAAAGAATTCTTTAGGCAGTGTCAGGTTAACTTATCGAGAGGACTGCCAAACCACAACCACTTGTCGCGTTATTTTGATCAGAAGCCTCAAAAATTTCTATAGCAATGGGATCATGTCCCTACCTACATGATGGCAAAAAGTTATCGAACAAAATGCCACCTACATACTTTAGTTAAATATAAATAAAGTAATCTAAATTTGGTTTTGAATTTTCTTAAAAAATGCAAAGAAACTTTTGCCCCAACCTAATATATAGCATTGTTGTGTTCCGACAGTTGGAGATAAAATAGCCAGTTCCTCAGTGGTTGAGGATTCCGGGTGAAGCACGCTTCCACCTTCGGCCTTGTCGTCACTTACCATCAGGTGAGATGAAGGCCAAGCGCTTACCCGTTGTAGAATAATAAAAAAATATATAGGCCAATAGTTATATATTACAGACATTACAGTCAAATAAAAAGTCCCGGGCACGCGATATGTAGTTACTTTTACGACAGACCGCATTTACAGCGCGCCGAAGCCGCGGCTAAAAGCCAGAATTTAAGCCAACAAAAATTAAAGCTTTAATTTAATTCAGACCCACCGTTACCTACTGTACCTGCGTACCGAAATAATCCGTGCAATAGACTTACCGCAGCAATAACAGATTTTATGGCGCCGTAAACGATACATTATTAATTTCTGCATCGTGTTACTACGTCTCGGGTCTGTTTTGTCTTGTTATTATTTGGTTATCTCAACTCGCAGCGTTTGCACAGTATGTCTCCTTTTATCCGCATGCCTAAGCTGTTAGTTCATAAACCAAATTTTAATGAAACATACAAGTATATTGTCCTTGTTTATCTTAATTATTCTATCCTGATGTTTCTAACATTAAGTTGGGTCCGTGAACACGGGCAGACTGAAGTGATTCTTAAATAGATATTAATTTGTAACATGTTCACTGTCAACTATTTCTAATCGTTTGTTAAAAGCAAAAAGATCCGGAAATAGTGCTTAAATTAATGTGCATGCGCAAACAAGAGCCTAATGTAATTGAAAATAATAAAATTAATATTCTATAAACAGATTTCGTCCTAAATGATAACAAAGACAGTAATCAGTCGGTTACACGACAAATGTTCGGGATGAAAAAGAATGAAATACATTAATGAGACCGCCCGGATAAAAGCTTGTAACTCAGCGTATGAATCAAAATTGAGATTAATGTATTATTCTAAAACGTAGATCAAAGCAACAAGTGCGGGAGGCGAGAAAAATCAGATAAGAGAGCGCCACTAAGAATCGTCTATATACCTAATAAGTAGGAACTGAACCACCCTTCGCGACCCTTTCCGTTATCCCAAGTACACCGACTGAGATCAAGAACTCTAACACCCCTCAGAGAAGGTTGAGAATCCCATAACTGGCGCGAACAAGAGCGTACATTTCTTGACATAACTGGGTTATTCCCATTTGTGTTCTGAATGTTCATTATTATATATTTTTCGTTCGGCCCGCCAGATGGTGCGCGGCGTTGTTGATGGAGTTGCTTTCAAATTAGGACTAATTTATGGTCCTTTGGGCGCGAAGAGTTGGTTAAGATTGCGGCTTGGGAAATTACGAGATGTGATATTATTATGTATCAAATTATTTGGACCTATTTTGAATCTTATTGCAAAGTCAGGAAGGCTCTAATTTGTGGTGAACATGCACTGCACTAAAGTAGCACGTGTAAAACTTTGTAAAGATTATCGAAACGACATTAAATAATAACTTTTGTAACGAAATAGCCAGTCCCTCAGTGGTTGAAGATTCCGGGTGAAGCGCGCTTTCACCTTCAGCATTATCGTCACTTACCATCAGGTGAGATAAAGGCCAAGTGGGTGAGTACTTGGCCTTACACGTAGTACATAAAAAAGACAATATAAAATTTTAAATTCAACCACGACTAAACGGCCTAACCCGCCTTTTGAAACACAATAGGGCTCAAGATATTAACATGAACACGCATGCCGCTGCGCCAATAACGCTCATTCTAGGAACGAATGTATTACGGACAATCAGCCGATCCCTCAACCCACGAGAACCAGCCTACTTAGAGAAACTAGCCCATGAATATTCTATTCGGTCTAAGCATGTAGTCAATACTTCTGCGAACTCTCCGGGGAATTCGTTTAAGTATTCCTTCCTACGCACCGTGCGAATACAGAAACTGCCAATAAAAAACAATTTGTGGGGGGACTGTCGTTTTATTTCGAGGGGGGGTAGCAGCCAGATGTTCAACTGTTCGCTGGAAATTCGCCGTCATGATGAGTGCCTATTTTTCTGTGTGTCGTGCATTGAGCTATTATAACGAGAGACGAAACCGCGAAGTAAGTTTTTGCGCATGGGCTGCAAACGGCTCAGTGATTGTGATTGATCCAAGCAATTGTAGACCTTGCGGCCGCTAATCAGTGCGCAAAGAATGGCTTTGTGGTACGTCTCAAGTTATAATACTTCAATGGTATCGTGTGTGCTTTAGCTCATTCGTCGTTTAGGGGAAACGTAAAATCGGTATCGCACAGTTGGAGTTTGCGTCGTCAGATAACGTTTTATGATGTTGGGAAGCTACTCTCTTGCACTGGCAAATAGCAGTGCCTCTTTGTTTATTATACAGATATTTTTTTATCACAAAAATGGATTTAACTAAAACATGAAAGGACAGTAACACATCCAAAATAATAATAATAAATTCTCTCACCGTATTTTTGTGTGTATGCCTTCGATCACGTATGGACACGATAGAAGGTGTATGCGCAATTTTTCTAGATGTGGAAGAGACAGCTAACCTGTCCTACCTATCTCACCCAACGATATATTATATTCATAACAATTATGCCGAAAACGACAGCATCCTGAATCTTCAACCTGTCCATCATACGTAAGTACATGTTGAATTAAACACCGAGAATATTAAATCTGGTACTGCATCTGGCACCAAACTGTTCCTACCTGACGCTATCACTGCATACAAAATCACGCGCAAGCTCACACACACGCAAGCCACCACACCAATACTCGTATATTCACTAGTCACGGCGGGTTCTCCATTCTCTTGTATCGCTTCAAGTGCAAGGACAGCCCGTCGTGTGCTTGCGATCCGGACGTTCCTGAAACAGTCGTGCACATCCTCTCCGACTGCCCTATACTCACTCGTGAGAGGTACAACATACAGGCGCAACTGGACCTGAGTATGGTTCCGGAAAACTATGGTACAATCTTAGCTAGTGACTCTAGAGTCAAGTGACCTTTCCATGTGCACATCAAGACTGGAAATTGTTAGAAAACGAAATAAAACCTAATTACTAATAAAAATATGTACCAAGCTAAAAAAAATGAACTATAACTGTATAAATTGTTAATACAATAAATAAATATGTATAAAAAGATATATAATATAAGATCAAACTAAGCACAAAAATTTAATAGAAAATAAGAGGAATAGCGTATAAGTTGCACCGAAGCCTAGGTCTTAATTAAGATAATCTTAATAAGAAGATAAATATAGCAATAAGAAAATGTAATAGTATTAAGCAATCTGCATAGAAAATAAGAAGTAATATAAGTATACACATTATTGTATTAGAAAATAAGAAATAGAATAAGAACACAACACTGTAAAAAGAATAGCTAGAAAAGTAGGCAGAGTCCCAGCCGCTAAGTAGGAATAAAAGATGTGAACTAGAATGAAAGAAAAACAGTACCTAAGAACTCCAATCATCACGTTGGAGGTGTCACATGTCGCAACCGTAGAAAACCATAACAGGAGTAATATTTAAGCAGAACTTGGTGTTTCATATAAAGTAAATTATTATCCTGTAACTTTACAGATAATGAAAAAAAATGCGGATAAATAATATTTATAGGTACAATCAACAAATTCCAACGTTAGGTAGGCACATTGTTAATTACTGTAATTGAAAATGTTACTTTTTTTGTTGAATTAACTTAAACATGACTGTGCAAACGACAGGGGTTTAAATCCCACCAGCAACCTTGGAATTAATAATCCCAAAAAATATTTTTTCAAGTCGCTAACAATTTGTTAATTGAGGTTGACTTGACTTGACATTGAAAAGTTAATTTGTCAAAGTAGTTACTGGTGACTTCTTTTTTATATTTTAACTAGCTGTGCCTCGCGGTTTCACTTGCGTCAATTTGGGAAAAAACTTACTAAAATATTATTCCATTCAAGAATCAAGGCTTCAATGCTACAGTACTTATGGATGTCATTACGCCGACGGTTTATTTTATCGCCATTACTTTAAGAGGGTTTACTCATTTCGGTTTCCCATACAAATTTCCAAGTCGACATTTTCAAAAACCACTAAGACAATTTAAATGAAACTTTGCATGCTAAAGTAAAATACAGGGATCTAAATAGTTTGATGAAAAAATTTAAAAAAAAAAACGTTTATTTAAGTGAGTTATTGCAATTTTATACTTTCTATAGTGGACTTTAAATCGCAATAACTCAGCTAAATAAACGTTTTTTAAAAATGTTTTCAACAAACTATTTAGATTCCTGTATTTTACTTAAGCATGGAGAGTTTCATTAAAATTGGATTTTAAAAATTTCGACTTGTAAGTTTGTATGGGAAACTGAAATGCGTAAACCTTCTTAAGAGTATTACATAAAGTTATTACAATTAGCACATTTTACTTTAAGTAACTATCGCATTGCACAAAAGGAACGCGCGCTTGGTACTTAATCATTATTTTGTTGCGGATCTATCTCTAAAAATGATATATCCATTACATTAAGTTCATACTCCCTAAAGGTTAGAGACTAAGCAATAAGAACCGCAAAATCAGAGCTCTGTTATAATCCACCTTTCACCAAATAACAACTTCACATGTTCGTAATATTTGATTAATTGGATTGATAGTATTGACTTATTGACTAAATGGTTGGTAATCACACTAAGCTATGCACTGATAAATGAATAAGACGAAGCACACTTTGTCGGACCTAGGAACATAACCCAGACTTCCGGATATCGGGTTTTCCACTCACGCCACGCTTAGTAAACCAGACCCCAGCAGTGGAACGATTACCAGTACCTTTTGACAGGTAATTCAAATGTTTAGCAAATTGCAAGAGAAAGGCTTTCTTCCTTTATTTTATTCTACAACGGGTAAGCGCTTGGCTTTCATCTCACCTGATAGAAAGTGACGATAAGGCCGAAGGTGGAAGCGCGCTTCACCCGGAATCCTCAACCACTGAGGAACTGGCTATCTCATCTCAAACTGTCGGAACACAAAAATGCTATAAACATCGTTGTTATGGCGATAGACTTAGTTAAAGATGGTGGTAACTAGCCAGGCGGACTTAACAGCCCTACCACCAACCAAACCGAGCACACAAAGATGTAAGTACCCCCAGCTGGGAATTGGACCTGGGACCTCTGGGTCTGAGACCGGTGGCATAGCCACTGGACTACAGAGGAGGTTTCTAATCCTTCTAACCACATTTAAAACTTAAACTCAACATAACTGGTAAAAAAAAATAACTGAAACTTTTGACACCCCATTATAATCGCATGAATTCCCGTGTGTAGCAAATACGTCTGATTCTGACGGTATCTCCGTGATGAGGGTCAGAGGATAGGTAGCCGCCTGCATTCATGTAATTTTGATACGCGAAACTAACGTATTAGCTTACAAACTGTAATCCTGTTTCGGATGCGTAAATAATGTAAACTACAGGGATGTCCATTTTACGCTACTTACGAAATAGTTTTGAAAGCTCACGTACACAATACTAGTATAGTTTTAATAGTCAACTAGTAAGTTGTTGTAAGTTTACATAAAAAGTTTTTAAGATGTTCTTGATAAAATATACTCGTAAGTACTTGTTTTAGTTCAATAAGTTTTACTATAGCTATACGAGTAGTATACACATTCACATTCTTTATTTCTTAATACAAGTAGGTGGGTCTTAACGACTGTTATTTTACGAGAATAACCAATAAACCAATGGTTTTAACAGACCTTCTGAAGCACGAAGGAGCTTGAGATACAAGTAATACGATATTTGAATTTCATTACGATTAGACGAATGTTTGAAATTTTATTTGATGCAGTAAAGTATCACTTATAGAGTATATAATGGCCGGAATGACTAGATAAAAGACTGTGGAATAACATATATTTTAACCAAATTTTGAGTACTTATGATTTGCGCGTAATCCATAATTTAAAATACCCTATTTTCGAGAATTTCGGGAATCCCAGCCTTAAATTTGTTCACCCATCTGACTGACGACATCTAAACTGATATTGAGGCTCAATTCGCGAGACTTGGTTAGCTCAAGGTACGTAAGCAGCGTTTCTGACAACATCTAAACTGATATTGAGCTACTTAACTTGCATAATCTGGTGAGCTCTTTGTACGTTTAGCGTTGATTGAATAGTGAATGTATAGATTAAACAGCGTTGCTATTGTTTGGCTTATGGTACGTAGAACTGTATTTTTAATGCTTGAAATTAACTGCTATTGGAGTTTGTGGTGTGCTCCCTGCAGGCGCAAACCATCACATTATCGATTTCTTCGGTTTCTTGTCCAAGTCTTCTTACATCAAAATTTTCGGGACTGTTTGTTGACGTAGCCTACAGCCAACAGGAACGATCTAATAAACGGTTTCAAGAATCGCCCTTTCCCCTTATATTCTTAACGTGTCTCGTGTCACGTGCACAAGATGAAGTAGAAAGATAATGAAGACAAGACAAGTGTTAGCCAAATATTACATTGTACAGTTAAAAAGTTTCAGTCGGAAATATCGTTAGAAATGTGTAATGGTACTCACATGAAAAATATTTTACACAAATAATTCTTAAAGCATTAATTCGTCATAATATAAAAATATACCCTTAATATGCCCTTTCCCGCCTTAATGGTTAGGAAGATTTGGACATTTTTCAACTAAATGCACAAAAATACAAGGAAAGTGTCAAAGTTATTGGTCGTTACGTGAACCCCCTTTAGTATTTAGTTTCACTATAACTAATATCTTATTAGATTTTAGATAAATTTGATTAGTTTTATTAATGATTTAAAAAGTCCACAACGCATGCCGTGGCTGTCTGTAAGTAAAAACTGTGCTTAGATAAGGCTTATGTTTGTAACAGTATCATTGTTTTGTTAGTATATGTTTTTTTGACTGTCCAAATAATAAATACTTAAATAAATAAATACCTATTAATGGGAAGCGGTGCGGTGGTCTCTACCTACCCCTCTGGGAAACGGGCGTCAGGTTACCTAACTTAAATTCGAAATTTTCTTGTACGAATTTTATTTGTCCGAAAACATTTTGTAATTTTTTGTTTTCCATAATTTTTTTTTACCGAAAACACTGTTGTCAAAGTTTTGAAATGCCGATTATCGATTGTTATTTTTTTCAAAATCTTTATGTTTCGAAATCACATTCAACGTTTGGCCGAAGCTATTAATGCTAGATAATTCATTTTCCAGAAACACCTTTTAAATATTTTTAAAACACAACCGGCTCCGGTTTTTCTGGAAAATAAAACGTGTGTATGATAAGTTTATGGACTAACAAAATTATGTAAAAGCAACAATTTGGTATTTAAGACTTCGTCATACCGTTTTCGAACAATTGAAAATCGCACAGGATAGTTTCGAATTTATGATAGGTTACCCAGGCGTGACGATAAATACTTCTACGAGTCTGATTAAGTTTCCTTCTTGCTTTATCGAAGAAGAACTCTTGGACTTTATTTTATGATGGCAAGTGGTTTTGCGGCCGAAGATCGAAACATCCAGTACGATATAATTGGATCCAGGTTTTTTCTGCCCTTAGTCTAAGGTATAGGTAGTATAAGTTCCTTATTCTTACACGAACCATCAGTTAGGGTGATTGCAGAAGTAGCTTTCATACTTTAAAGACAAGCAAGACCGTTAAAACACAACAATACATATAAACTTATAATTTAACATTGTTGTTACAAATACAGCATATTTCGTTTCAAAACCGGTGTGGTATAACCACTTGAATTGCAAGCCTACACATTCAGCTGAGGATTGCAATCGTTGCATTGTATGTTTTTACAAAATTGGACTGCTTCAAAGCATTCGTATTCAAAGCATAGAGCTATTGTGTTCTCGAATTTTCGGATCTGCGATCTGCTTTCACGATGTTTTTTGTTTGTTCTTTGCTCTCTCTCTCTGTTGTATTAATGGACGGCGATGTGCTTTTGTTCCGTTTTTTATGACTAGGTTGTTGTCCTTATCATAAAACATAATGTAGTTCAAGAAAAACGCTTGAATTGAGTGACTAAATAAACTCGTTCAGTTAGAAATGTGTGTATTACATAAAAGCAAATAAAAAAAACAGAAAATAATTTAGTTTTGTAGATAGTTTTGGTTATAAGACAATAACAATCTTAGTAGAACGATCCATAATATTTCATAATATTTATCTGCCCATTTCATTAACCCCTTGAAGATCGTAAAACCAAACACAATTGAAAATCAATTGTTTCGCGACCGCCGGCGGTCTAATGGTCCTTGACCTATTGACAATCAATCAATCTATTAACTATTCTGGTACCTAGGTATGTTTAATTATTCTAAATCTGTCTGCTTACCTTGCTTGGTACCTATCAGCCTTAGAATAACTTAATCAGCCAATCTACGGAAGTAGAACATTATGCTTCCACCGCAGCTGAAACGGGGATAAATGTGTCCAAGGTGTCTTAGCCAGTCCAACCACCACCAACTACTGTGGCACAGGGGCTGTATGTTATTATAACTCCCTCAAATATTCGTAAAAAACTTCGTAATTACGAGAACATCTGTTTAGTCAAATTAGCAAATAAATAAGCATAGCGTCTTGACAAAATTTATGCCGGGGATTTCACTAAGAGGCTTTTCCAAGACCTGGTGATAAGCATAAAAGCTATTGTTGAATTTACAAATGTCATCGCGTTTTGTTGGGTTCACGAACATCCATAATAATTATGTCATTTTTATATATATAGTAGGACGGTACCCGTATGATTGAAATTTTGAGTTCATTATTTTGTTTTTTTTTGTTTGTCATTATACTTAGTTAATTTTTATCTCCATTACCCTCTTACTAGAATCTGTAAAATATTGATGTGAACTTACCTTACTTGAATGTTTTCCGTCACTCACAAATAAAGTTTAATTTAGGTAAGTATGTCTATTAAGTTATTCTGTTAAATAAATAAAACGAGCTATTTAAATAACATCTGAATATTAACTGCTGATGACATTACAATAAAATACAAAATATGTAAAACGCGGATGAATAAATATACAAAATTTGGTCACCTATCCCGAGGCAAGACATCATGAGAGTTTCATAACTTTCACGATCTCCACAATGAACACCATATAATTGAGTTCCACAGCTAGTTTTAAACATCATGCCAACTCAGTAGATAACGTCATCTCCATTCCTAATCACACCATTTGTATCAAATCACGCACATCGGGTTGGCTGCCTGAATTCTACGCTGCCTCAAACCTATTCTGAGGCATACAGGCGACCAATTCAAGTCGTATCCACGTAAGGCGTGCGCCAATTTATTACTGCGTTCGCACCTGGGCGTGTTACGTAATACGTCACTCACGCCACGTTTCGTGTACAATCGAGCAACTTTCCGATCAACCACTTTACGGCGATATTCGCTTGCGCTCCATTCTGAACGCGCGTACAGTCAGCATCAAAAGTAACTGAACAAAAACAAGGTGGCAAAAGTAATAGTCACGTGTAAGTGTCTTTACATACTTGTCGCAGCATCAACGTACTCCTTCTAGGCTGTAGCATTATTCTTCCAACTTATCACGCCATCTATTGAGCTATGTCAGATTTAATTAAACGGAAACGGCAAGTGTCTAATAGACATTTGGGTAAGGTCGATACAGCGGCGATGACATTGACAGTTGTCGCTGGCTGACAAGACAGTGACTGATGAGTGGGGGTTGTCAATTCGAGATGACACTAGGTGCGACGGGGAAGACCGCCGTCATTCTTGTTTCGGGTGTGCTCACGAACGGTTCTGTGTTTGGGTCGCTGTATCTAACTTGCCGCGTTTCCTAAAAATAATCTCTCTCTATCTGCTCAATCCTTAATTATTTTGTACCAAATTGTGTTGCATTGTGAAAATAGACGCCTGTACTTTATCGAGAGCCTACTATTTCAAAATCCTACGCCCCCTCCGACATACTCATCATTTAACATTTCAGAATTATGTTACTATATGACATTTTTTGTGTTTATAATTATAACTTCTCTGTAACGGTCATGTACTTTTGACTCAACAGCTATGTCAGACAATAATAATTCTGGTCATTTCAACCGTAACAATCATTTGAAAATTTCATATGCTAAGCTACTTTTTATGCTGACTGTACAGTAGCGGGCGCGTAGATCGTGCGCAAGCGAATATCGCCGAAAAGTGGTAGACCTGAAGTTTCGCGACTACCCGGTCGAAAATCAAAATCAAAGAAAAGCTTTATAATAAAGCTTATTATAAAGTGTCAGATTACACAGAAGACAAAACAGCTTGGCTCTGAAATAGGGTTGATGAGGATTCCTCTTCCGTTTCCACATGTTGCGGAAGTTCCGCAATTATTACAGATCCCCTACCGCTATCGCTTCCTCATTAATTAAAAGGAATTATGGAGAAATTGAAATTGAGAGAAAGCGAAATCTCCGGCCGGCAACAAATAAAATAACAAAAAATTGGTTGCCTGTAAAGTCGGTATACGGGCGAAAGTTTTACGTGACAACGACTTTGAGTGGTAAAATAATTTTAATGTGAATATTCATTCGTATAGTAGGAAGAAGGATGAAATAGGAAAGGGACGCGTGCCTTTCACTTTTTATGTCTGTCTCTCTCGCTCTTAGGCGGGCTAACCATGCCCGAGTGGAAGGGACGCGTGAATCTCACTCGCTCTCATTGTGAGCGCATAACGTGAGCGGAGCGTAACGCAGTTTCTTGAAGTGTCACCCGGCAAACCAATTTATAAGACGTTGTCACGTCAATAAATAAAATACTACGTGGGCACTTAATTTTATTAATAACTAAAAGAAAAACGGGGAGTGTGATGAAATACACTTAATAATGTGCCTGTTTCATCACACCTTCTTTTACTTCCTCTTCCTCACCCGCATCCTCATCCTCATTAAATTTTGCGCATCCTTATCCGCATCCTCTTTCTTTGTGCTATACAATTTCTCTTCCTCATAACCACATCCACAACAACCCTAGTCTGAAATGCTCCAAGTACTCCAACAGCTATTTCGAATTGTCTATAATTAATTTATATAGAGTACCATTTACATAGTTTACATTCAAATTCATATTTTGTATTTCATGACCTGGTAACGACATTTTTTTTTGTAAATGTCCTTGCATCTGTGCGCTGTGGTTTCTTGCGCCTGTTCTTTGCCACAGTTAAAAAATAACGTTCTGAATGGGCAGTAGGTTAAAAAAGATTTGGACGATTCAAAGTACTTATTAATTGAGTTTATTGAATAAATATCTTTTGACTTTTGACCACTTTTCGGCGTGAAAAGTGGCCGACCGGGAAGTTCCGCGACCGTACTACTAAGTTTTATGTGCTTTCAAGTACCCTATGAAAAAAAATATTTTTTTATCGTAAAATGTGTCTAGTCTCATGAGAAGCTGCCAATAAAATTTGACAAAAATGGAACTCGCTTAAGAAATATTTTGTCTTTTCCTTCCGGTTTTGTGTTATCCTGTTGTTTACTGCGATGAGTACCTGAAAAAGTAAAAAAAAACATTATTAAAACGCCTGTGTAATATATGGAACTTATACTTTAATCTCCTATTTTACTACCTCCGTGGTCGAATGGTTAGCGCGCCGGGTCTGTCGTCGCGCCATCTAGAGGTCCCGGGTTCAATTCCCGGTCGATTAAACTTAGAGAAAACTGTTTTTCTGTAATGATTTCGGGTCTGGGTGTTTTTCTATGTTTATCTATATTTATCTGTTATCTAGTTTAACCATATTAACGAGTTTCAATATAAGCTTATCTTGGGCTAGACAATTGGTGTGAGCGTAAACAAATTTTATAGATTAAAAAAAAAACCTATTACAATAATCATCTAATTATTCAACAAAAGTTAATAATCTATCTATCTGTTGTTTTGCCTGCTACAGTTAGAAATGTAACATCATTTGAATAAAGCTTAAGACAAATTTCTAACTCTAGTGTACAAAATAGCAGACAGATTGATAATACATTTCGGCCATTAGTCCACGACGCGGGTGCATAACGTTCATTGAGAGATAGAGAGAGAGAGAGAGACATTTATTGACACACAAAACAATACGATAATAACATAATTTAAATAAAAAACAAAGGTCAATCAGGACCCCGCCTCAGCTTGTGTTGTTGCGAACGGGACGTGTCACAACAACGCTGGTATTCTGGCGGGGCCTGTCGGTGCTCGGTGCACGAACAACATACAGACATACACATTTACATGACACGCGTACACATTACATAAAATTAACCATACAATGTACAATAACAGACAACACTACAAGAAAAAAAAAGAAAAACAAACATTGTCAGAATGTTCTCGGCTCCTTAGTCCTTACCTACTCCTTTAATAACTAAAGGGTGAAAACAAAAAGTAAAAAACCACAACCGACAACTGTCAATGTCATTGTCATGTTGAGTCTCAAAACCTCAGAACATTAGGCTTTAGATTTATTGTTCTGAGTTTAAAACAAATCTACATAACATAATCTATCCCTATTACAATTATAAGCAGACGCATCTCTAATAAGTCTGTGAAGCAGACGAAGAATGGTATCATCAATGCAATGGTACAATCAAATCCAATGCAATGTTATTGAATAGAATAGAATAGAAAAATCTTTATTTGATACAATACACTACATTACAATATTTAAATTAAAAAACAGGAATATAATGTGCTTGTACCAAACTGTTACAATGTAATGTTCACATCAAGTGTTTGGATATAATTTTTACTTGTTCTAAATACACTTCATAAGTACATTACGTATATTAATAATTTGAATTAATACTCATATTCTCTAACAACTTTTTCTATAAAACTATATTGGTAGAATAATCATATTCTACAACTTCATTTGATATAATTTTTTCTTATAATTAAAAATAGCATTTTAACTCTAAATTGATTTGAAATATTGTCATAAAAAGTTAATACGTGACAGTGACAAAAACGAATCGCGGCAAAACCGACTCCACGTAGACTTGTCTGCCCTACGCTAGAGTGTAATGTAAGGCGCGTGGGACCGCCCCGGAGTCCCGCAGCGCCGCCGCAGCCGTGACAGAAACCATGCCTGCTGCATGCTGCATTTTGCATGCATTCTGCAATCTTGCTTGCATGCTGCATGCTTTCTTGCATGCTGCCTGCTTGCTTGCATGCTGCTTGCTAATTACACAAATAATGTTTTATATCATAAGATGATTATATCAAATGTATATTATATCAAAACTACATTGGTATATCAAATGAAATTATATGAAATAAAATTATATTATCTGAATGTTAGACATAAGTATTTATATCAAACATACACACCCTCACGATGCATGTCGTTGCTATCAAATTTCAAATCTGTTTTTAGACTGATGCGTGTAACTGTATCATTCTATTTTATGGTAAGAAGTACGGTACATGTTTTTGTTGAATGTCCAATAAATAAGTTAACAAATTGTTGGTATTGTAATAATTTGAGCCACATCTTTCATGAGTCATTCGGCACGCCCCACAGTGGGCGAGAATACCTGGCTCCCTTTCATAGGATTTTAGAAAAAAAAGTTGCTTTTATTATCAGTTTTTGGTAATCAGTTTGATTAGTTACATCAATTTATTGAAAAAAAAATATAGTCTCGGGATTCCCAACTTAATTTAACAACAGGAAACCCGCGCGCAAAGGTTTCAAATGTATGAAAACACAATTGGTTTTAGCCATATCTTCTTTCGGTCTTGAATTGTAAGGCTGGAACTAATAGGGATTATTACTGAGACTGTTACAAAGCCATGTGAAAATTGACCTTGGTCCCGAACGACCCCGTTCAAAGGATATTAATTTTTTTTAATTGCTTGTTTGGGTACTTTTGTAGCACGGGTTTATGAGGTTGAAATTCAGTATTTTTTGTGTTTTCTGCACAGTACGTCGTTATTAATACTGAGTACTCATTATCTACTATGTGGCTTAGGTACATAACTACCCCATACGCAATAAATTCAGTCAAAGTTACCCCTATAAAAATATACATATATATCTACACATAGTAGATAATGAGCTACTCAGTGTTAATAACGAAGAACTCTGCAGAAAACACAAAAAAAAACAGAATTTGAACCCCTTAGACCCATTCTACAGAAGTACCCAAACGAGCATTATAAAAAATCATATCTTTTGAACGGGGTTGTTCGGGGACAAGGTCAAAGGTCACATGGCTTTGTAACAGTCTCAGTAATAATCCCTATGAGTCCCTTACAATTCAAGACCGAAAGAAGATATAGCCAAAACCAATTGTGTTTTCATACATTTGAAACCTTTGCGCGCGGGTTTCCTGTTATAAAATTAAGTTGGGAATCCCGAGACTATATTTTTTTTCAATAAATTTATGTAACTAATCAAACTGATTACCAAAAACTGATAATGCAAGCAATTATTTTTTCTAAAATCCTATGAAAGAAAGCCAGGTTTTCTTGCCCACTGTGCGCCCGCGACTGCGTCCGCGTGACCACCCTATCCTACACCTCGTGACAAATTTCCAAAAAAATTATTTCATACAAAAGTTGAAGTGCATTTATTTATTTTATTTTATACCTATATAAGGCAATAAATATAAATAATATTTGGATAATAAATAAATACTATGCCTTATGTTACTATGCTTTATCAATAAATATTTTGATAAGGCATGTAACAGTCTAATTGACAAATTCATTAATAAAAATAAATAATAAAAATCATTTTGACATTATCGGCCATTCGACCCAATATTGCTATGTAGGTACAGCATTTAAAAAAAAACAAATAACAATGATAGGTATGTAGAAAAAAAAACAACATTTATGAACCATTCCGAACATGCAAGAAAAATTGAGTTAGGCGACTAATGTCTGTATTGAAATAATAATAATATATATAAAAATAATAAATAAAAATAAAATAATAAAAATATAAATAAAATTAATAATGACGAAATTAAAAATTATAAAAAAAATTGAAAATGTTAAATAATATAAAAATTAGTATAGATAGCGATGAAATTACAAATTAAATGCAGTCAAATGCAGCCGTTCTGAAATGATATATACATTGGTCACACTTGATTTTTATTTATGTTTCTGTTGGTCTAACCACAAGCATTAAGACCAGCGGATTAACCGAAAGTTTCTTGTGAACTATTAGTGTAATGCAAGATGTATTACACGTATTACTGCTGGTTGTAGTTGTAGTTTAGTTTCCCACATGAATACCGCTGTGAACTCCGCCGGAGCCGACTCACCCTTCGACATAGTTTCTGGTACTCGGTTTGTGTTACACGAGTACAATTTCACGGTAACTAGACATTTTCACTTTACTGTATCAAGCAGAAATGTGTTTTGTCGTACGGTATTGAAAGATGTAATTGTACTAAGTTTTTCTTTAAGACGGGGAAGCGATTAATCTTTATAAGTGTGACGGTAAGTGACGATAAAGCTGAAAACAAAACTTCACTTCACCCAAGATCTTAAGCACTGAGGGATTGGCTATATTTTACTTAACGGTGTCGCATAGCGGTGAAAGAATACTACCACCCCCTCTCTTCCTTTGAGTGTCGTAACAGACTAAAGACTGCACATACATCTAAAGATATAGAGCGGCGATGGGTTCACTACCTGTCACGCTGAGAACATGTATTGTGCAGTCGTGAAAAGTGGATTATGGCAGAGGACTGCTTTTGCGGTCCTCTGCCTTGTCTCTGACTAACCCTTCGGGGATAATAGTCGTGATATGTGTTATGTTTATTTAGCTGTTGATGTACTCTATGATTAGGCAGAGTTATACCGGATGTGGTTACGGGATGACAGAGGCGATTTAATTATGTACTCTGATGAATAAGTATCAATATGCATAAATACATCGATTACAGACAATCTTTCCTATAGTATTAGTCAGAGACTAGGCAATGAGGACCACAGAAGCAGTCAACTGCCATAGTCCACTTTTCACCAAATTACAACTGCACATGTGTTCAGCGTGATAGGTGGGAAGCCCATCGGTGCTCTACGTTGTTGGATTTATTTGCAGTCTTTAGTATGTTAGTCGCTTTTTTATAACACCCAAGGGGAAAGGGAGTATTGTTTCATTATGCCGCTATACCACTCGGCGGCGGCAAGTATCAATATTCTATAAATAACCCATCATTTTAAATCGTTAACTTCTAATCAGTCCGAGTATCTATACTCGTACTATAGGATACAAATAGACATGTTCATTACTAGCACGAAAGCATGCCACTATTGAGCAATTGCTACTTAGTAGTATGTTTACTGCAACTAAAAAAGGGGATCGCGAAATTCATCTAATAATAAATTATAGTAACTTAAATAAAGCGTTTGCTAAAAAATGCGATTCTAAAATTCGCTGCAACTGAATAATGCGTTTGCAAAATTCTCCAAATAAACCGTGTCAAAGCGTTGCTAGTAATTAGCATGCTTATTACATAAAACGCTATTATATTAGCAGCATGTCTGTCAGTACCTACGGTCTCAGACTCTATAACCTATACGGTACACTGCAATTGGCATGATGGTTCGTAAATTTGAAACTTGGAACTTTGTGTGTTTATATATCAACTAATTTTTATTTAAAAACAATCACCTCACATCTGATTTGTATAAAAACTGTTCCCCTTAAAATATCTTAGAACCCAATCTCGACACAGCCCCGTTTATTTATAGATCATACAGGGCTCCCACTAAACCGAACAAACTGCCTGGAAAATCCGTGTCTCATCAAATATAATCGGATCGGAACCTGGTCGCGCCTCCTTTGAATATAAGCCGTAAGCCCTACGTGATATGACACATTCTCGTTTGGGGCTTAACTTGCGGGTAGGTGGCCTTTATCCTGTATCGTGTAACGCGTTACGAATGACTTGCGGAGATAAGTTTTAAAACGGATTTCGAAATTCAAATATTATTTCTAATAAAGAATAAAAGACGTTCAAAAAAGTTGTATTTCTGTTTAGAAATTAACAAAGGAGGTTAAACAAATGTTTGAATAGATTCTGACTGACAAAAGCAAAGAGGATGAAAATAAACTTTATTTCTTGTAATGTATTAGACTTTAAATATTCATAGAGCAGTAACGGAGGAGAATATGGCGGCAGAAAGTAGATTTTAGGGTGGTGGCTATTCAGTCAGTTTCTAGGAAGAATTCTGCTTCATATCCTCCTATCGTACTTCATTAAATTTTTATAAAGTATATATATTTAAGTTCTTTATATAATAAGCACAAACCAATCAGAAAACAGTTAAACGGACGGAAGCTAACGTAATTAACGCATTATGTCCTATTGAATTGTAAATGGAAAATTAAATTCGAAATAACAAACAAACGAATGGAAGGAACAGATTAATTTGCTCTCTGTATAACTGTTACATTGTGAAAATACTACTCCAAAACAAAACAAAACCAAACAATAATCTTTAAGTAACATCGCAAACATTCAAATTAGTTATGAATCGTAACTTCTTTGTCCTAAAGTGAAAGTTTTATTGCTCATGATTGGCTATTGTTTCAACGTGAAGGCTCTCGTTAACAAGGGAGACAATACGACCCTCCAGCGCCAAGGACTCTTGCCGTTATTATTATCTCGTAAAACTCAAATAGAGTGTTTAATAAATTATATGGAGACAAGTACTGCCCGCGACTTGGTCCTTGTTTTTAATGCTCTACGAGTAAGCGCTTGGCCTTCATCTCACCTGATGGTAAGTGACGATAAGGCCGAAGGTGGAAGCGCGCTTCACCCGGAATCCTCAACTACTGAGGAACTGGCTCTAGCTCTTAACAATCTGAATACAACAATGCTATTATTATTATTGTTATAGCGCCAGACTTTAGGTAATATGGTGGTAGCTAGCCAGGTCGACTTAAGAAGTCCTACCTCTAACTAAACGAAGTAGGTACACAAATATGGCACCCTACCTGGAAGTTGAACCTGGGACCTCTGAGTCTAAGACCCTGAGCCACAGAAGCAGTTTGGTCCGTGATTTTTGAAAATCTTTACAACTAAATCAAATAGTTTATTAAATAAGCCTTCACAAAAACTTATTGACATCAAAAGTAATAGAATAATCATTTTCATCAGCATATAATTAAACCCTGTACCTCAGTTATCTTGCCGTGCGCTTACCCCACTGAGCCACCAAGGTGTTACTCCTCATAAAAATGGAAATATTTAATTTGTACGTGTAGGTACGTGTCTTCCTCACAGGCGGTTGATTGTAAAATTTGCATGCCGCTGTCCTGTTATAATAATTGACACCGTGCTCTCGCTCAAAAACATAGGTTCTGACAGTGTTACGAACTTTTTTGTATTATTAACATGTTCTTCTAGTGTGACCGTTATGTAAGGCCCTGTTTTAATTGATAATATAAATTTTCGGGACGGATTTACCAAATAGCACGCATAAAGAACGTAAGCACTGCTTAATTATGTTGTTAGTAGAGAGGGGCTGGTCAGTCGGAAAAGATGACTATCGAGAAAGTATTATGTTATTACTATAATATTATTATAATCAACCACTTATATTATGAATGTTAGTAATCGTTTAATAACATAATGGTATTTTTTGTAAGCTTTTCTAAATTGTTTTGTGACTTATTTCCCGCTTGTTTTCCTTAATGTGTATCATTTAGGGCGAAATACATTCCTCTGCTGTTATAATTATATTATTATATATTCGCTGGCCCCGGCCGCTGCTTCTGAGTAATCGACGTAACAGAAGACTTGTCGTGTTAAATCGCACATCGTTGTAGAAACGAGGCGGTTCTAATTTAGCTATAAAAGTTAGAAGCTATTGTTAAGAGATACAGCTTTTACAGAATAGTAACCTTGTTACCTAATATACTCGTGTACTGTTCCACTGCTGGAAAAAAAACTACATCATTGTAATTATGTCATAATTATTAACAATCAATATGTCTGTATAGAGTTAGAAATGTGACCAATGCTCCATACAATATAACTACAGCAGGCAAAACGGCACGAAGATTTGATTATTAATTATGCCCTTAATCATTATGTGTTTTGCAATTTTAAATAAATACATTTATACACTTTTCACGCCCTGGAATTACAGCCTAGTTCCTCCTGATATTATAGTACTGAACGCTTTGATAATCGGTATGTAGGCTATACGGATAATATGATATCCTTGTTTTTTATTGTTCATCGGTATTGAAAGGTATATCTAGGTTAAGTCTGATAACAAACCAGGTGGTAACCAAATGTACAGAAAAATGTATAATAATAGGTATGCATGTCGTTAAAACTTATGGAGAAATGACAAGTAATTTTTAATTCGATACAACACAAAATTCAGTACAAACTTGTAGGTATGCGTATTTGTTTCTAAAAGTAGCTAATAAATACCGGTGCAATATTATGTTTAGTTTCGGTCACACTCATTGTATTCGTATTTTTTTTAAAGTAACTAATTTATAATACTAATAATTGTTGTAGGTACTTACTCAAAATATTAGCATTCGTTTCGATGCCATCTTTTTTACTTACATCCATACTACAAAGTAGACCGACGATCTGGCGAAGTTGGCGGGTAGCCGCTGAACGTGAGCAGCACTAGACCGGTCGTGGTAGATTTTTTTATTGTGACACATCATAGTGACTACATCCTGCCTGATGGTAAGCAGCCGATGCGGTCCAAAATAACGAGAGCGCTCACCGTGGAATAAGCACGGTAACAAGCGCACCCATTCATGACGGCCAGTCCGGCCCCGGCCCCAGCAGTGGACGTCCTTCGGCTAATGATTATGATAATGATGAGGGGTTGGCAGAGACAGACTTGATTACCTGAATGATGCAGGTCTTTGCCCAATAGTAAGGCAGTTTAAAGGCCGGTACTTTATACTTACTCTACTTACAACTATATGTGGTGACCCGGCATTGCTAAAGTTGCTTAACTTCCACGATCACACACAATGCACCGAACGCGCTAACCGCAACGCTATAAAGGTCTCCCTAACGAAAGAAACTTTGCAAACTGATGGAAATTTATTTTAATTTTTCAGTGCCATCACGTTTTCCAAATAAATTGTTATCAATGATAAAGGCCGTTACAAAGTAGCCATTAGTACTACGAGATTAGAGCTGTAAATCAGGAAACTTAAAGAATATTTCAAACAATAAAGAGAAAAAGACTTTCAAGTATAATACTTTTTAACATATAAAAACTTAAATACTTTTTAAAATATAAAAAAAAATGGTAAAAGCAGCTTTTTATTTGCTGCGATCCAAGCACACTTCTTTTGCTTCATTTGCTTATTTATTCATCACAATCCTACCAATTATCTAGTCTAATACGGCTGGCGAATAATTTCGCCTATTTTTGGCGTCGGAAACGTGATTTTCCGTTTCTAAAAACGTTTCGAAACCGCAGCATTCGCCGGTCGGGGGACGCCCTTCGTCCTCGGATAATAGGGCTCCATTAGAAAAAGTCTTTTGTCACAGAAAGTCAAAGGCCGGTTTTTATTGCAGAAATGATAAATGTGATGTAACGGTTTTATATTGCTTAAAGGCTTAGCTGTCCGTGATTGTACCTTCGTTTGTGAAAATATATGGGAAATACATTTATTTAGGTACTTAGACACATTCTACAAAGTATAGTTGGCGAAAGTCGGCGAAGTGTACAGGCCTTGGCCCTGTGGAATACTTAAGGCAGAAGACTTCAGTATATAAAAAACATTTTTTTTCTAGATTTTCTCTACTAATTCAAAGAGAAGAACCTGTATTTTTTTATTTTTTTTACATAGTACATAACGCATTATAGGTCAAGTGGTCAACCTGGTATCCGGAGGTTTAATTTCCGGTTCGAGTATTTAAAGCCCGGGTTCGTGATCACTACCAGGGTGATGAGCCCAGTACTCATTAATTGAAGCGATGACTTGAATTCAATGAAGGCTGTTCACTTAGTCTCCCTAAAGCGGATGTGGTGACCCGCCATTGTTAAAGTTGCTTAACTTCATAGCTTGCTAATATATACAACCAAAATATTGCAGACTATGCAGCTCAGCTAAAGACTTTTGCTGTTTTATTTATAATTACAAATTAAATAATATTCTGTCAATTTAAGTTATTCTATAATTGTAAGGTCATGTATACTAACAATGTTGTGTACGTCTGTAATAGACATATTTAAAACCTACTTGATTATTAAATTGTTATGTTTATGTTATAGATGTACCTTTTTCAAATAAATAAATAAATAAATAACTCTCATCGTATCGATCGCACACAACGCACCGAAAGCGCTAACCGCAACGCTATAAAGGTCCTAACAAAAATAAACTTTACAAACTTACAAACTGACGGAAATTAATTTTAATTTCCCAGTGCCATCACGTTTTCCAAAGAAAACGTTATCAAAGATAAAAACCGTTACAAAGTGGCCATTAGTACTAAGAGATTAGAGCTGTAAATCAGAGAACTTAAAGAATATTTCAAACAATAAAGAGAAAACGACTTTCAAGTAAAATATACTTTTTAACATTTAAATTAAAAAAAATGGTAAAACCAAAAACAACAACTCATTAGCACATTACAAACGCTTTCGCCACCTTATTTGAAAAGATAATACATAATATACAAAACAGCTAAGTTTCGGATTCGCGATAACGACATAAGGTATAACACGCAGTGCAAACTTATTAGACGTAAACAAATAAAGAGACAAAAGCGTCTAATGCGATTGCTTTTCTCGAAGATAAAGGAGCCTGCTAATGATTTGTTTACGATACTTTTTACAAAAGAACGTTTTGTGTTAGTTTGATTGTTTATCGGGCGGTCAACAAAAACTAACGGTACCAAAATTAAATAGCTAACAAGTAAAGAAATATATTTTTAATATTTTACTTTTGTACCTATTATCAATGCTAAATAAATACTTTTAATATATTTTATTTTCATTGTCAGCCTAAAAACGTCACGATAGCTCGGCACAGGTATTTCCATATAGACAAAAGCAAATTTGAATATTGGGCCATAACACAAGACGCTGGCTCAATGAGGGTTGGTTGACTTCAACAAAATGCCATCTTACAACCACCGGGACCAAGATTTACGTGATCCCATTTTACTGTTTTAAAAATAAGTATACTTTTTGCTGAATTGATGAAAAAAATTCCAACGAATAAAACAATCGAGAATGTTGCCTCAAAAAGTTAACTAATAACTATTATTGCTGCTTTTCTACACTTCAATAAGCAAATCAATTATGCAATATCATTAAAAAATTACTCCTGCTAATTATTAAGAATACAAGATCTGAATTCTAGCAAGCGATGATTTCACCCGGAGTCCGTTGCGAAATCGAGCGAGTGTCACTAATAACCCGCCTACGTAACCATGTCGTCGATAAAAATAAATACTTCTGAACATCTAATTAGCCAACGATCCCGAATCGTTAATAAAACAATGCATGTGTCCGTTGCAAACTTTCTAATTAACAGTGGAAGCGACAAGTGTTTCGTTTTGCTAAACCGGTGGAAATTTAGCCTTACGAAATACCACTGATCTGTGCTCTCGAATTAAATAAATTACACGAAAAATATTTTTTATTTTCAGTAGATGATCTTACTTCGTCTTTTATCGGTACTGTTGGACATTGTTTATCGTAAATGGATGTTGATATGTTTGTCTTTTGTAAGATAAGATAAGAGATAAGATAAAATATGTATATTTATAAATTTACTAACTATTTATATATTATAGAGTGTATATTATGTATCTACGGTGTATATGTATCTAAGTTATACATAATGTTTATAGTATAATTATGTATGAAATTTACCATATTTTCATTTTAGTTGTGCACCCTATCACTTATTTCTCTGCACCACCCTATGGTTGACTGGGAGAAAATGCCTAAGGCATTAAGTCCGCCTCTGTACAGTTGTGCATAAAGTATTAAAAAAATAAAATATTCTTTATTGTACACTCTATAAGTTAGAAAAGGTATTTTCTATTTATTTTTTATTTCTTGCCCGCTCTTTTGACAGAATAATTTCTGCCGCCCTATAGACCGTAGGCTACACGTTCACGTAGCGTAAATTACGTAGCGTAGCTTGTAACAGCTTGTAGCGTCATTCATAAGGGCTCAATTGATGTAGCCTTAAGTCGGGCCTCCTCCGTCATTGTATAAAAAAAAACCGCCCATATTTTGTTAGATGTTTGATGTAAGGTGTTAGAAAACACAAAACAGTGTCGCAGGAGAGAACATTATGATATTGAATCGTGTAAACACCATCACATAGTAGTTACGGGTTCATCTGTCATTTCAAATGCATTTACTTGTACAGTCAAAGAGCTGTCAACAGTATTAAAGGTACAGTTGGATCACGAAAATGTTGAATCACTCTTTATTGCACTGTTTTTATAGCGTGCTTTAATGTTTGTTAGTAATTAAATAATTATTACTTTTTTGGAATTAATTACCTATAGCATGATTAGTTAACTACTAGGCACTACTAACTACAAGTGTAAACGTGTAACAGACTGGCATACCATTTCTTTTGGCTAAACTTGATTGGAAAGTTTTCATTTTGATTTGATTGATTATTTGAGAATAAATATTTTGATTATGATTTCATATCATCTAAAGAAGTGAATAAAGGTATGATTCCGAACTCCGCTGCATGCAGCGGTGCTGCCGCAGCAATGCAGAGCTCGGAATGTAATCTCATATAAACTTATACCCCCTTATTAATAAACATGGAGTAAACCCGGTGTAACTAAACCATTTTTTCTCTGTGTCTCGCTTTTGCGAATGTAAAAGTGACAGATAAAGACAAAACATGGTTTAGTTACACCGGGTTTACTTCGTGTTTATTTATTTATTTTATTTATTATTTATTTATCTTACCATAACGGTAGCGGTCTAGTTTATAATAGCGCAAAAACATACATGTTATTGTTTTGTGTTTCTTTTTGACTATTAGAAATTTTGGCGGTCACTTATTATTCATCTAAAGATACGTTCGCAGTGGTGACTTTTGTTTAAAAATTAACCTCTCAGTCTTGGCAACGAAATGTCTAAAAATTTTGACAGCAGGTGCGATTTGGCAGAAATTTAAATTTGCGGAAATGGTAAAAAAAAAACGAACGCAGTTCATGTTAAATTTTGCGTTCACGATGCATAAAACGTACCACAGAACCGAAATAATCGATCTTGTTCATACTAAAGTATCTAAGTGTATCAAAACACGGTACAAAGACAAGTGGAGAGCGCGGCCAGCGCGGCCATATATGGCCGCTTGGGGTCTGACGGAAAAGCGAGTTCTTAGGTGCCGCCAAGATGATAAGCATGTGCAGTGTGTATTTGGTGAAATGTGGACTTTGTCAGTGGACAGCTTCTGCGGTCCTCAATGCCTATAGTCTCTGACTAACCCTTTGTGGATAATAGTCGTGTTTGTTTGTATGTATGCATAACGGAAAAGCCCCTTTGTCTTATCCTAATAATTGCAAGACAAGGCACGTGGCATCAATTACACCTTCGGGACACCGGTCGAATGCCGATGGACAAACTCGCCAAACAACTAATTAGTAATTAGTATATGATGAAGCACAACACTTATCATAAAAAAATATTATCTTGATTACTAGAATTTTAGATATTTGAATTGCTCATTAAGAATGTTTATTTGTTTATAGTTTAGCAAGTATGTATGTTTGTATGTTATTCGAGTTTACTACTCTATACCTATAGACATATTATGCTGGAATATACCCAAACGTAGAGATATATAAAAAAGTATCCATGAAAGTATTGATGTTAGTAATAGGGGTTACTTCCCTACTGGGCATCCCACTGGATAGGCTTCGTTTTTTATCTTTTGAGACATCTTTTGGGTTTTTTCTCCTACGGTCAGTTTTGATAATCGAAATTCTTTTCACCTAATTATCCTATTGAGCGTCGCGCGCTTGACACAATTGAATTTTAATTGTTTTTGCTGACAGTCGGCATCGCGATGCTCGATGTGGCGACGATAAGGTTGATGTAACACATATAACGCGGAATCCTCAGGTACTGAAGTCCTCAGTGGTACCTATCTAACCATATCATTCCTCAAACTAACGGGCACAACAACACTGAAACAATGGTGTCAGATTTATTTAATACTAGCGGCCGCTCGCGGTTTCATCCGCGTGGTTCCCGTTCCTGTGGGAATATCGGGATAAAAGTATCCTATGTGTTAATCTAGGTTATAAACTATCTGAATGCCGAATTTCATCCAAATCCATTGTGTAGTTTTTACGTGAAAGAGTAACAAACATCCATCCATACTTACAAACTTTCGCGTTTATATAATAGGCAAACATGCTGTGACCTGTCACAAATGAAAGTAAAGGGAGAGTTTTTTAAAAACTACGTGGTGGACACTGATTATTAAAAATATTTTGAAAAATATTTTGAGACCTATAAAGATGGTTATTGAATTTATTTATTCAGATGCTTTAGCGGTGGGCAACACGTGGGCTACTGCTGCAAACGTTCATATGATAAGTTAACAAATAAATATATAAAGTAACATCTAACCGTGTTGCATAGCAGTGAAATAATGCTACCACCCCTCTTCGTAAAAGGCGACTAACGGACTAAAGACCGCACATACTTACAATTGCATAGAGCGTATCGTCGCTCACCACCCCACCACATGTTGACCAGATATGTAGATGTATTTGGTAAAAAGTGGACTATGGCAGAGGACTGCTTTTGCGGTCCTCTTTGCCTAGTCTCTGAATAACCCTTCGGAGGTAATAGTCGTGGTTATGTATATAACATCTAACCACTTACCATCAAGCGAGCCATAGTCTTGATTACCACAATAGGGATATACAAGAATAACTTACTTACTTATGCTAGTAAAATCGTGTGTTGCGGCTCATTCAAATAATACTGCCAACACCTCCCTTCCCTCGGGTGTCGTTAAAGGTGACTAACAGACTAAAGACTACACGTTTAACAGCTTAGAGTACTTAGCACACTGAGCACATGTGCAGTTGTTATTTGATGAAACGTGGACTATGGGAGTGGACTACTTCTGCAGTCTTCATAGCCTTATCTCTGACTAACACCGGGATACCAGCCGTGAATTTATATCATATATAATAGTACCTATCATCATCATCGCCTCGCCAGCATGTGAATGCGGAGCTACAAACCAGACACTGCGTCACATTGTAGAGGACTGCCCACTGCACTGTCTCCCTGGAGGCCTGAGAGAACTCCACCAACTAACGCCTGCAGCCAAAGAATGGCTGTTAAACTTGAAAATTAAGGTTTAGGACGCCGCAGTTTTGCCATTCGATATGATGATGTAATGATAGTACCTATAATATGTCTGTATGAATGTAATAATCTATACAATATGTCTTTATGCTAATAAAATCAAATTAATAAGTAAAATAACGTGATATTTTATTACACGAATGTAATCAGTCGTGAAATGACAGTCGTTTAAAACCTACTAAACTTTATTGGCCGGCGTGTTGTAGGTAGATAGGTATCCCATTGTAAATGAAGCCAGTATTTTAAGGCACAGGCTTAAGTCCGACAGTAGGACGTTTAAAGACTGATGATGATTAGGTATTGGTTTAAAAAGTAAAAAAAAACAAACACATACTCGTACTTAAAAGTTATAACATTATCTTGCAAGTTTAGACGATATTAAAACATCATAATAAGTATACATTGTAACAAAAAACCTTTTAACTGTATAGTTATAAGTAACATTTTTAACTGGCCTAAATATCAACTGCTTAGTACCTACGTATAGGAACCAAGACGTACCTTTAGAAAAGACCTACCGGCTTGAGTTGTAAGTCCGTTAAATAATTAATTTAACGACGGATCGGAAAAAATAAACAATGTAAATAGTTAGTAATAATCCTAAAACACGATAAATAAATAATTTTTTAACTATTGTTACGTTTATAATCAACCCGTTGCGAACGAGTAGCCGTTTCGAAAATCGTGCTTTTCGCCGGGCGGGTCATTAGTGACCTGCAATGGATATATATAATAAGGTCATTACGGGGTGCAACTACCATTCCTGACCTGAATATCGTACAAGACGTATCGCTGCTTGATTTAGTGGAAGCGTGTTTGATAATAGTTTTCGTATCCGTGATAAAGTGCTGTTAAGTTAGTTGGAAGATGTCGTTGAATCCGATCTATGGGGAATCTCCTGAGCAGTATCCAACGCAGACAGCGCCTGGTTACCCGGATGGATATTTAGGTACTCAGGTAAGATAAAAAAATTCTTTTTACATAATTATCGTAACTGAAAATAGCACTTGAAACACTTTTACTCACGGTCTTTCGTTATCGTGTAGCTAATAATTTTTGTAAAGAGCTTTTAAGTATATCCATAAATATTTAATAATCAATTTGTGATAAAATATAGTATTGTATAAATGCAAAATAACTAATAAAAAAGAAATAAGTACATAGTTTTTCTATGTTAAAATCATTTGGAATTGTAAGATTTTATTTAAAGATATTATTAGCAAGGACGTAAGTACAATTCTCACATCCATCAGTACGTTTTTTTCAACGTTTTACTATATTACGGATATTATTTTTGAGAATAACATAGTTTATTTATAATAAATAAAAATAATGTTTAAATGAATTGTTGTACCTCTGTACCACAATTCATTTAAACATTACATTATAATTTCATTTAATTAATGTTAATGGTACACAATATTTTAAGCGTTTAACATCATCATCAGCCTATTAATGTCCCACTATTGGGCACAGGCCTCCCACGTGGACAATAGCACGTGGGGATATTGGGCCAAAACCCACCACGCTGGCCCAATGCGGGTTGGTGGGTTTAACGACTGTCATCTTACGACAACAACCGGGACCAACGGCTTAACGTGCCTTCCGAAGCACGGAGGAGTTCAAGATGTTTTTTTTTTTAATTTGGTCACCCATCCAGCGACCCGGCATTGCGAAAGTGGCTTAGCGAGCAAGATCGCAAGCCGAACGCGCTAGCCGCTGCGCCATCGAGCTCCTCATAATCGTTTAACACATGAGATAAATAAACTGCGAGATAATTGATGATGAAGCGTAATCAATAGCGAAAGCAATATTAAAAAAAGTCACAACTATAGGGATGTGTTTGTAAAATTAAATTCAATACAACAGGTATCTCATCTCAAAATCTGGTTCACAGCAAATGGCGCAGCCGCACTACCAATACGCATCCACGTCACAGACGGCCAACAACCCTCCAATGAGTAACACTTGCCACATCAATGTCGGCATGTGTATCGACGAGAACGGCAGAATCGTACCAGGAAATGCTAACCCTATGGTATACCCAGAACCAATCAACGGAAACGGTTACACGCCACAAATCGGCATTGGCTACGATGAAGGCAATCTGAACAAGCCTAAAGCAATCATCAGGGCTCCTGATAACTGCTCCTTTATCCCATCTAACGGTGGACATTTTGTCGTCAACCAAGCTGTCGACTTGCCCATGAGAAACGGTAAAGCCAATGAAAGAGTTAAAAAGCGCAAAAGGGTTCGCACCGCTTTCACCGACGCACACATTAAGCAGTTAGAAGATGAGTACGCTATCAATCGCTACTTGGACCAGCAACGACGCCAAACCATCGCAAGAAATCTAGATCTAATGGAACGGACCGTCAAAGTCTGGTTCCAGAACCGTAGGATGAAGGAGAAGAAAATCCTTCAGGAAGCCACTGAGAATTCTGGCGACGAAGACATGAACAGAGTGAACTATCGCGCTGGGTTCCGCCCAATGCCTCTGCCGGTTCAAAGCGCTTATCCGAACCCACCACCCAGCGCACCTGCTTACGTACCTCAAATGCCCAATTATTCTTGGATGCCTAATAATAATTATAACTTCGGCTATGGCATGGGTGTACTTTCTGGTACTGAGGCGGTTATCAACTATCCTCAGATGGCGCCGGCTTATCACGTGACCCCAAACGCCACCTACAATGGATACAACGGCATTGGGAATGGAATATCTGGTGGTGCAGGAAATATGGCCACTCAAAATGACAATATCAAGCAAGTGCAAGCGGCTCAGCTCGAAAATGGAACACTGAATGGTATGGAGACAAGCCCGCAGCATCTGTCCTCAACTGATGAGGAAGCTAACCATGAAGTTACATGCAGCTACCAGGTGGATAGTGAGACGCTGTCAGAGTCTAATGAGTCTTTTACGAAAGATTATGTTGATTTAGACAATTATAACAATTGAATTGTTAGAAAAGATTCTGTATTTTTAGATATAAGATTTTTTTATGGTATTTTAGACCACTGTGAAAAGCTCTTGTTAAGTTTTTTGCATTGTGACTGTTTATAAAATACTTACTATTTACAAATAAATTTAAAGTGTGTTTTTAATATTAAATTAATAATCTTTAAGTAAAGTTTTGTCTACAAATTGTTTATATTTTTAATGTTCTGTCTATCCTTACTATCTTTATAAATTTTTCTATTTCTGTTGTCTTTTTATAATTCTTCTATAAATACTTATCTAAATTTTTTTTTATTGTACAATTGTTTCAGATCTTTTTAAGACAATACTTTTATGTAATAATGATTTTTTTTCTTATAATCGTGTGCGTGTGCTTAAAATTTTAATAAACTTTTTTATGCAATATTGTTGTTTTTTTTAATGGTTGTTCATACAACCACTTTTTAATTTATAACTGATAACCAGCTAACTTTATAGCTCCCATCACTTGGAGAAACTATTACAGACATACATTCATGACAATTGTCTAGCCGTTGAGTGAAATAACACTCAACGCGTTTGTCAGAGACTATAGCGCGACAAGTTCGTGCGCGACCTTTACGCGGATCAATTACTTCCGTGGTAGCGTCTCGCACTGATTTATCTTCACAAATATTAGTTACAATAATATTAACCTACCTTGTAAGACAAGGAATTTTATATTTGTAGTCAGACAAATCAGTGCCAGACGCCACCACGGAAGAAATTGATCCGCGTAAAGGTCGAGCACGAATTTGTCGCGCTGTTGTCAATGACTACTGCACATGTGCTTAGCGTGACAGGTGGTGAGCCCATTGCCATCGGAGAGATAGGTTGGTAGTATTTTTTTTAATGTTCCGCCAACACAGCACTGAAAATACAGAAAGTATCCTTACTAATATTATAAACGCGAAAGTTTGTAAGTATGGATGGATGTTTGTTACTCTTTCACGTAAAAACTACTAAATGGATTTGGATAAAATTCAGCATACAGATAGTTTATAACCTGGATTAACACATAGGATACTTTTTATCCGGATATTCAGACGTGATCGGGAACCACGCGGGTGAAACCGCGAGCGGCCGCTAGTAAAAAATAAAATAACCGCAGAGTCACGATTAAAGATAAAACGTTTGAAAATAAAAGAATCGAGTCACTAATCACAGCAGTGGGAGTGTTTCTAGTCTATAAACAAATAACTGTGAAAAAAGGAAAATAAAATAAATCTCAAAACGTCGCATACAACTCGAGAAAGCCACCCATTCAGCTACCAGCACACGTACAATGTAATCTGTCAACGACCACAATTATACCGACAACTGATAAGAGCTCCCAAATCTATTTGTCAGAACAAACAATAAAAGTTTGCCTCATTAACGTACGCCAAACAATGGGCTTTCTTTGCCGCAGCAGCTTTTGATAAAAGCAAACTGGTTCTTTTTAGCAAACAGACAGTTTCTGTAAACAAGTCTAGTCTTGATGTTCTACGTTAAAAACGTCGGCAACATCAATCATTATTAAAGTCTTTAATTTTTCTTGTCTAGGTACTAAGGTCAATCCACCGACTCATCGTTCACTTTTTGACTCGTGACTCCCGTGAATGTGTCAATGCAGAATTAAATTAAATTGGTTTTCGCTCACACCAACTATCTAGACCAAGATAATTTTTTCTTTTGAAACTTGATATTTTGGTAAGATAACGGATAAATATGTATATATATATGGAAAAACATCCAGACGCGAAATCAATTAAGAAAAACAGTTTTTTCTAAATTGACCTGGCCGAGAATTGAACCCGGCGCCTCATAGATGGCGCGACGCCAGACCCGGCGTGCTATCCACTCGACCACGGATGTCGTCTTCATTCACAAATAAAAGTGTTCTTATAATGGCGCGTGCACACGCTTGGCAAACCTCAACAAGCCATCACAAATTCAAACGTATGGATAGAGCGTTTGGCTTGGTTTGCAAGCGCTTGTAGCCGATCCGTCGAACAAATCACAAATCCAAACGTTTGTAGAGGTTTGGAGTTTGCGGCAAGTGCCAGAAATGTGTAAACCCTCGTAAGTGTCCAACATTAACATTTTTTTTAAAATTAATTGAGACTTTAGAGGCTGATAAAGATAATATTGTCAATCACTCGGAACGATCGCGCTCGTACAACCATTACGTATGGATTGGTACCTAATAAGTGTTAATATACTGACCGTACTAACTTTTTAACAAGTTATTATAAATGCATTACAGCGCACGTGGTATCTTAAACTACTTTACTATACCGGTTTACGTCGAATGCCAATAGACAAATTGCCAACAAATAATAAGTAAATGGTAGAGCACGACACTCACTTGAACAAACTTTTTATATTGAAAATTTGTACCGTTTTACCAGGGTTACTTTTGAATCAAGTGTAAACAAATGAAAAAGACTAAATTAGTAAGGCTAACTGGATTCAAATACTCCCTATTATTGATTACTAGCGGCCGCTCGCGGTTTCACCCGCGTGGTTCCCGTTCCCGTGGGAATACCGGGATAAAAAGTATCCTATGTATTAATCCAGGTTATAAACTTTACTATCTGTATGCCGAATTTCATCCAAATCTATTCAGTAGTTTTAACGTGAAAGAGTAACAAACATCCATCCAGTAGGATGTTTTAAAGTAGTAGGTATCTAAAATTTTTGACGAAGTGACGCATTGTCGCATTCAGCGACAATTTTATTATATACGAAGTAAAACAAGTCGTATCGTATAGCAAAAGAGATAAGTGGTTTTTGGATTTAATAAAAAAAACTTGAGTAGTATAAAGGTTTTGCTTTGAATCATTCAATGTGCTTTTGACTACTCAGCCTGCTTACCGCTACGAAAATGCTACGAAATTTAATAAAAAGTAGTAACTGTTTTAATATTAATTACAAAATGAAATTAAACATTAAATTCAAATTAGACTAATTGACATCTACCGCATTGTTGTTATACCAATTTAGAAACTACTATTTCTATCGGTAATAATTATAGCTGTACTTAAATAATTACTACGATAAATTAGAAAAAGAAATCTAAAAAAAATGTTATTCGAAGGACTATGCTCGCATAGCAGCATGCGAAATTGGGTTGAGATCTTGGAAGTTAAGCAACTTTTACAATACCGTCATCTGATGGGTGATCAAATTGACCTGATCTGTATATACATACATAAGTACATACCTACGTATAATCACGACTATTATCCCCGAAGGGTTAATCTGAGACTAGGCAATGAGGACCGCAGAAGCAGTGCCATAGTCCACGTTTCACCAACATTCAACTGCACATGTGCTCAGCGTGATAGGTGGTGAGCCCATCGCCGCTCTATGCAGTTGGATGTATGTACAGTTAGTCCGTTAGTCGCCTTTTACGACACCCAAAGGAAGAGAGAGGGTGGTTCAGCCGCTACACGACACGGCTCATTACATTAGTAAAATATTAGGTAACTAAAATTTTGTAAAATCGAAACTACTGCACCTATCACCAGTTCGGAATTTCTAGTTCGAATTTTATTTGATTCAACTGAGAACAGGTGGCAAGAAACACAGCAGGCGTCTCTCGGTAGTAATAGGCTGGTACATTGTGAATTAACCGTTAATAGCCACGTGGTATTTTTGAAAAGCGTCTACGAGTATAAACTCTTTACCTGGTTTAACGCGTTGATTAGCCATTGTTATTAGATGTTTTTGTCAATGAACGCGCCTAATGACTCACTCACCTCATAATTTCGTCCTCTTTCAAGCTCATTTTGTAGTAAAGAGACTACAAAATGGACCTCCGAAGGATTGCTCATTCACGATCCTATTCTCGCTGTGATAAGTTCTTAGTTAATTTACGTTGTTTTTTGGAGTATTATTGAGCGATGACGTCGGACACGAAGGAATCTAATAAGCGTCCGAGAACATCATCGAAAGGCATCGATTACTTGGTTAGTTTTATATTTTTGCTTTTTATTTTTAATGTTATCATCTGGAGATTTAATGGATTCAGTATGCTAGGCAGTATGGAGGTTGGAGGGTTTTGCTAGATCAAAATAAACCAAAATTTAAGTGTCTTTGATTGGTTATTGCAAAGGGTTTACAATGTCAATATAAAAAATTATATAATATTATGTTTAAACGTTGAAAATGTTTTTTCGTTCGTTCCAGTAGGGTCCCTATTTTCGCTGAAAGTGCGACTCGCCTGTGATACCCTGAGGTTTAAGGCTACGAGGATGTATGAGAGCTCAAAAGACGCGGAATTTGAAGGGGTTTAAAATAGTTTTAAAATATTTTGGAAAAATCAAAAATTATTTTTGGAAATTGAAAAAAACCGACATTTTTTGATTGATAAATCGTGTGTTTTCCCAGAAAATTCCCGATATCTCGAGAACGGGGCCGAATATAAAAAATTAAAAAAAACTCCTCGGTATTAAACTAAGGAACATTTTACCTTATTACACTTTTTTTGATATTAGTGACGGTTGAGGCTGTAGAGGTGCCTTTAGCCGCGAGTTTGCGCGGCGTGTGGTAGCTCAAAAGACGCGGAATTCGAAGGGTTTTTAGATGATCTAAAAATATTTTGGAAAAGTTAGTTTTAAAAAAAAATTATTTTATTTTGGTTCTGAAAAAAAATTAAAATTATCGAAAGAAAAATTACGCGTTCTTACTGAAAATTGCATTCTATAATCTATAATAAGTAGGTACATTTTCAATGCCCTTTCAAGTCGTGTAGAGCACGAGATCTGTGGATTTTTTAAATCAGAATAAAATGTTTAAAAACTGCGATGCGGCGACTGCGATTAAAAACTCTAAAAACAAATGAAATGATGCAAAATGAACGATAAAAATAAACAAAATACGAATGGTAAACTCACGACATTCTTTTGTTTTTGTTTCACAGCAAACTCAAGAACAAACATCGACAACGCAATCGCAACACAAACGAAAGAGAATCTCTGTTCCAACTCCTAAAGACGTGAAGCCAATCATTTATACATTCAAATCGGCCACTGGCGAAGTGTTTTTGGTGGACCGGTGCTGCCGTTTGCCCACAAAGAACTGTAGAAACAAGGAAAATAAACTGCTGAAGAGGCGCAAACGTTTTATCACCGTGTTCACTAATGCTCACCACACCAAATTGGAAGAAGAATTTTCTAAGAATAGTAGTTGGGGGAAAGAACATCTCCAATACGTCTCCAAGCAGCTGAATCTTACTGTACAGAGTGTTAAGAAATGGCTACGACAGAGACAGAATAGTTAATAATCGTTTTAAAAACGTATTTGCTATCTTTTTAAACAATTTGTGATCTCGCATCTGTTGTGTTGTTTGTAGTTTTCGTCTCTTGAGGTAAATACTCTTAAATGTTATGTTATGTGTTTATGTACTGCAAATCCAATAATAGCCAGAAATAACGTATATGAAATGCAACCCCACCCTGTTAGCTTTTTCACATTTTGAAACAACTTTTTGTGCTTATAATTATGATTTTGTAATTAGTAATTTTTAATATTTCTATTACGGTTCCTTCTTTCATTATTCATTTATTTAAATATTTTTACGTGCACATAATAACAAAAATAAAAACAAGATGTCCCGCCAAACCTTATTTCAATATGTTTAATAAAATTAACTGTAAGTAATAACTATGAGAGTTAAACTCTCTAAATAATCTCTGGATTGTATCAATAATTAATTAAAGTAGTTATTTTGCAGATCGTCTTTTTATTACATAATTATACATAAAATCACGACTATAATTATTATCCCAGAAGGGTTAGTCAGAGACTAGGCAATGAACACAGCAAAAGCAGTCCTCTACCATCCACTTAATAAAATAAAAGCGACTGCACATGTGCTCAGTGTGACAGGTGGTGAGCCCATCGCCGCTCTATGCTGTTTGATGTATGTGAAGTCTTTAGTCCGTTAGTCGCTTTTACGACACCCAAGGGAAGAGAGGGGGTAGAAGTACTTATTCTTTCACCGCTACGCGACATGATTTATTATTACAATCCAATAAAACTTGTTACAAGTCCTTGACCTTTTACTAGACAATATATTTACACTAATAAAGTTAAAGGATGGATGTAAGATGGATGGAGTTGGAGGTGATTCCTAAACCAGTCATCCAATATCAAAATATATTAGGATACTTTTTTTCCGACAAAACGGTTAATGTAGTCCATGCGAACGAAGTCACGGATACAAGATTTTTTTTTTTTTATAGCAGTACGAGGCAAACGAGCAAGCGGGTCACCTGATGGAAAGTAATCACCGCCGCCCATGGACACCCATTGCCGGCCTTTAAGGAAGGAATAGGCTCGTTTCTTGAAGATCCTTAAGTCATAACGGTCCGGAAATACCGCCGCCGAGAGCTGGTTCCACAACACTGTAGTTCGAGGCAAGAAATTTCTTGAAAAACGCACAGTAGTAGACCGCCATCCATCAAGGTGATGTGGATGGAATGACAGTCGATTGCGTGTAGAAGATAGCTTTATATACATAAATATAATCACGACTATTATCCCCGAAGGGTTAGTCAGAGACTAGGCAATGAGGACCGCAAAAGCAGTCCTCTACCATAGTACACTTTTCACTAAATAGCGACTGCACATGTGCTCAGCGTGACAGGTGGTGAGACCATCGCCGCTCTATGCTGTTGGATGTATGTGCAGTCTCAGTCGGTTAGACGCCTTTTACGACACTCAAGGGAAGAGAGGGGGTGGTAGTATTCTTCACCGCTACGGACACGATTAAGTTAGCTATGTAATATTGCATTCTCATATAAGAGTGAATGCATTTTCACAATATTAGTAAGGAGGCTGAGTATCGATGTTAGAGTTTCAGCTTACCTATAATTAAAGATATCGCAAATAAAATAACATTGGAAAAATATTTCAGAGTAATCCTTAAGCTACGGAAACATTTGTCCCTTCCCGAGCGAAATGTAGAATACTACACGAATGGTAGAATTCTGTCCAGAATCTGACTGTATGGACCACTCTATAGCTTCAGGGTCGAAAATGCGCTCCATTGTCTAGCAAGCGTCTATTTTAAATATAAGTATCTATTTATATGTGTAGCGATGGCTGCTGTGAATCAGGCAGTACGCGTGCTTGCCAGCTCAATAACAAAAATATACCTACTATTACTATATCGGTCGACCTTAGAAGAAGCTTAAGGCTAGGTGTTAGGGAAAAATTAAAATAACACGATCTTAGAATTACTTTTTGAAGTAGTAAACAGTAAAATTAAAATCTGCGAAAATTATGAAATATTGTTGAGGCTTTACTCTGTAAAATACACCCGATGGAAACACGATTTGATAAAGTTGGCTCGATAGAATAAATTCACAAAGTTACATATTTTTGTGTCATTTTATCTTCTTTTCCAGGTTTTATTCTTAAAATAAGTGATTTGATATTATGAGTCATTTACCAAAATGAAGTTCATAGATAACTTGAGGAATTATAACCGATCGTTTTTTATTTATTACATCTATCAATTTTTTAAAATATAAAACGCGATTATTCGCGCCGCTTCGCTGCTATACCCGTCCCTTACCGTCGTACCGTCGAGAGAGCGAGAGAGAAGCGCTCGAAATACCTCCCCTTAAGTACTATGTCATATCGACTACTGCTTTCGTGCTTTATCGTAGCACGAGCGCGATCGCTCTGACCGAGTTGGTGTGACGATAGGTATGCTATATTTATATATCGATAAAAATACATAATTAATTAAGGGGATCCTGCACGAAATTGTGAAAATTTACGTATTTTGAGGTTACTTGTACTATGCGCTGAATTCTTTGAATACATTAAAAGAACTTACGTAACTTAGCCTGATCATTGCACAAGGTCGTGGCCTTGTTGAAATTTGAAACAAATTCTTTAAACAATAACAAATAATACATAAATCGAATGACTCCTAAAAACATTTTTTTTCTACAACTTTCTTAATTTTACGCATGAAACAATAATTCTTACATGAAAATATTTGTGTTGATATTCCGCAGGTCTCCCCCATCTTAAAAAAGTCAATTTTAATTTTTAACTCAAGAGCGTGATGAGTTTATAGATTTTGCAGAATAAAACATTGCTCTAACCAAATTACTAGGTCTGAAACTTCAAAGCAGAATTATTCTAATTTTAGATATCAATATGATTGATTTTGCTTTGAAGTTCATATGAGGCTTATGTCAGGTTTTGCGATCGCGCGGCACCCTCTTAATATCATACGATACGACTCCACTCGCAAAACGAGCCATTTCTGTTTTTTATATTTCTACCTCCGACTTGTAATATATTTTTTTACTTTATTGTTGTAATTTTTTGCATTTACAATGCTATAATAGAGGATAAAATGTTTACTAGAAAAAAAACAACCAGTCTCAGGAAAGAATGAAATCACAAACTACTGGAAAAAATTCTAGCTTAGGTCTAGGTAGCTTATCGGTTAGAGCAGTGGACAGGCAATCCAAAGGTCATGGGTTCAAATCCCATTCGAGCTTTCCTGAGGCTGGTTGTTTTTTTCTAGTAAACATTTTATTGTATTATATTTATTATAGTTATTCTACTGTTTACTTTATTAAAAAAATGTTATCTTCTCATGGAAAGTAAATTGTTGTTAATTCTTAATGAAAATAAAGATCTTAAATTTTATACCTTTAAGCTGCTTCTGGCCCGACTGTTTGCCAATTGTAGTAATGATGATTAAAACTCAATGATGGAATTACCTAGCAGTGGGATTGTGTAGGCCAATATCTATTTACTTTAATTTTACTATTAAATTCAAAATATACCGTGACATTTGAGAAGTACCCTCTCCAGAGTGGCGGTTGTGTCGGCACTGTTTTTTTACCGCTAGTGGTGCTACTGTTATGTAGGCGTACCAACATGCCGAGCTGTAGCGGGAAACTTAGTGATGTAATTGGCACTCCATTATGAAGAGCACTTTTGAGCTTTTCCTGTTTCAACCTAGGCTGTGGTTAGTATAATAAATTGAGGAGTTTTCGTTTAAGAGCAAAAAAGAACGTAAAACTTAGATGTGAATCATTTTAAAATATGCCATGATGACTTCGGATAGCGCACGGCTTGATACGGAGGTTTTGGTTCAAGGTTTAGGCAAAGTAGGTATGTTTCGGATTTTTCGACGCTTGGCCCGGGTTTAGGAAGCGTGCTGGTATACTTATATTCCCTAATGAAATAAAACTTCTAAAGGTAAGACATAGGTAATCTCGGATTACTATAAAAATCAACAACGTTTGCTTAAATTATTATTTCTAAATTTTTAAACAATTATAAAGTTTAATGAGCAAAACACACGGACACCTTCATGAAGTAATAATGAGTGCAGGCATTATTATCTTTATAAAAGGTTTGCGTGGGTTTTCCTACTTGTTAAAATTGAAGGATCATAGTCTGTTAGAAAATTTACATAAGTGATTGTTTTAAAATAACCTCACATTTTCTTTTTTACTTATACCACACAAAAAAATAACCTTTAATAAAACCGTCTTTAGATGAAGAGTAAAAATATAATTGTAAAGTCGTGTACAAGCGACAGCAGCTGCACTCCGACCTGCCACAAAATATAGGAATAAGGATAGATACCGATTGGAGATATCTGACAACTTATTATATTTCCATCTACATTTTCTTAGTTCTCAAGACATTAAAAGACATTTAAACAACAAAAGTCTTTTTTTTATAAAAGAAGAAGGCAAACGAGCAGGCGGTTCAACTGTTCAATGGAGAGCAATCACCGCCGCCCATGAACACCAGCAAAACCAGAGGAAGAGGCGTGTTGCCATCCTTTATGGAAGGAAATGGGTTAAGGAAGGAACAGGAATTGTGAGAAGGGGGGGGGGGGGGTGCCTCCGGAACCCTCATTGGACGAAACACAACAGCACCAAGTGCCATTATTTCACTCCGGATATTCGTGAGAGGGTTGTATTACGCCGGGCGAGCCGGCCCAATGCGTGCTGCAACGCAGCGTGGCTCTACCACTCAGTCAGTGTCACTCATTTAGCACCACCCAGAGGTCACGTGAGTAACTTTAGCCCCAAAAAAAAGCCGACAGCTTCGTTGTGATTGTACATAGCGTAAGTCATTTTCACGGCGTAGTGCAATTTTAATATAACGTGATGAGCTTAGTCGACCTGTTAAGGGTTAACTGATCAACTGATAAGATATTCGCCCTTTCAAAACAAATAAACAAAAATAGTGTAGCTACCTCTATCACCATTGTTTAACAATCGAACAGAAGGTGCAAGAGAGATATGCTATCTCTATTACTCTTATCCCTTTATCTGTTTAGTGACCTCTGAAAGGCTTTTATCAGTTGATTTAACTAATATTATGTTTTTGGACAGCGTACGGCTTATTCAGATAAGTGGTAACAATAGAACACCGGCAAGTTCTAAGAGCTTAATTTATGACGAACACACTTTTACTTAAACATAGAAAACAAGTACAACACACAGATACAATTTGGCGGTCTTATCTCTATAAAGCGATTTCTTCCAGATAATGGTTTTAATTTTTTCGAGATATTTACCATGATTATCCTTGAGTTTGTCCTCCCGATATTATATCCTCCAGTTAACCAACAAGAAATATGTTAACAATTGATATAAAATATATTCTTATTATTTTTGGAGAGTGCATCGCCTATTTATTTATTTATTTAATCTTCTTTACTAATTAAACAGCAAAAGACGGACTTAACGCCACAAGGCATTCTCTACCAGTCAACCAGTAAGGATGTGGGAGACTTGAAGTTGGGCGATATTAACTACAGTTAGATTATAAACAACAATTACAAACAGCATAACAAAGGAATATACAGGGCTTACATAAATACTGCAAAATACTAATATACTACATACATAAACACATACACAAATAAATACATACATAACAAAGAAAAATAAAATTATTATTATTATAGTTAAGTGGAAACCAAACTGTTCTGTGGTGGAAACAATAGAACACCGGCAAGTTCTTACAGCTTAATTTGTGGCTAACACACTTTTATTTAATTAATTATTATGGTTGATTTTTATAATAAGTCAAGATTATGTCCCACTCTTAGAAGTTTTATTTTATAACGAAGTAATTTACATAATTGTACCTGAACGAACTATAAAATAAATGTTTTAAATAATACTAAATAGTAATATGCAGTTTTTTACCGGCACAACTAGGGTTTTTCTATGTGATTTCGATATCAGTTTTGTGACGTTACAGGGCAAAATGTCACGTGACCAACCGTTTTCGTGCAAAATTTGAAATTAATGAAGAGAGATATGCTTTTTTTAATATTAAATAAAGCTTTTCCGAAAAAAAATATGTAAGAGGTATAAAATAAGCGTTTTTAATATTTAAAATACTTTTCCAAAAACTGTCAAGTAGCCAATTACCTATTTTCTGACCAACCCTTTGGGATATTAGTCGTATATGTATGTATATAATATTGTAAAAATGAAAAAAAAAAAAACAGATGTGACACAGAAAAGGCTCATCTCATAATTAAAATGAGTCAAGACACCAAAGGTCTCCCGACGCTGAACTTACATGGTCACATCTATGTTGTTTTCTCTAGAAAACAACAGATAATAACATGATATTATTATTATGCTCACTGGCTTCCGACGGTTATTCCGACCTCAAAAATAGCAAAAAAAAAACTTACCTATTCTATATCTTTAAATTTCATCAAATCACCTTAACAAAAATAACCTTGTTAAAACACCACTTTAAAAAGCATTATAAAAGCTCCTTTTCTAATAGATATTCTGTATTTTCAGACAGCTCATTGACTAAGCCCTTGAGCAATCGTCGGCTTAGTGTAGCTTAATATTCTATCGTCAAATCCAGCGTTGTTGCCTTATGTAAGCCACCGACAACCGTAACCAAATTGAAATATTTACAGCTCCTCTGTGCTTCATAAGTCACTTTTAGCCGTTGGTCCCGGTTGTTATTGTAAGATACATACATTAATCACAACTATTATCCCCGGATGGGTGACCAAATTTAAAACATCTCGAGCTCCTCCGTGCTTTGGTAGTTATTCGTTAGTTCGGTTGTTAACGTAAGATGCCAGTCGTTAAAACTACCAACCCGTATAGGGCCAGCGTGGTGGGTTATGGCCTAATATCTCACGTGCTATTGTCCACGTGGGAGGCCTGTGCACCGCAGTGGGACGTTCATAGGCTGATAATGATGATGATCTTACGACAATAACCAGCATGAAAACCACTAACCAAAGTTAAATCGTAATCAAATGAATGGTAACAACGCATTTACAGTTTGTTCGGTAACATTGTATAATCCTGCAACTTTCTGGGTCTATATTATGTGTATCTTAACTGACTGATATTGCAAAAAAAAATTGCTTAATACTTATAATCACGACTATTATCCCAGAAGGGTTAGTCAGAGACTAGGTAATGAGGACAGCAAAAGCAGCCCTCTACCAGAGTCCACTTTTCACCAAATAGCGAATGCACATGTGCTCAGCGTGACAGGTGGTGAGCCAATCGCCGCTCTATGCTGTTGGATGTATGTGCAATGTATATGTATGTCTTTAGTCCGTTAGTCGCCTTTTACGACACCCAAGGGAAGAGAGAGGGTGGAAGTATTCTTTCACCGCCACGCAACACGATTACAATTACAATGAAACACACATTTTTGTATAGATACCAACAAAGCTCAGAGTACAGAATAGACTTAAACGTTTAACTTTTATTGGCCCTAATGTTGGTTTCCCTATTAATAGTTTGTATAAAACTATATTATTATCACGCTACGTTCATCCAACCTGCGAAATCTTAACTTCCTCTACTTTCATCAGCTCGATTTTTAATAAACAACACGTGGATGTCTATCCGCCAGATTCGTCCATAAAATTACGGATTTCAAAGAAATCACGCAGCGAAAATAAATACAGCACGAAAAGTAGCAGGAAAAGACATTCAGGTGAAGTATCTGCGCTACAAGTATGTAGGTCGAGTTGTAGCAACCAAATAAATAAATGTCAGGGGCAAACAGTTGCTTTAGATAACGAGGCGTTTACTTTAAAAAATAATCTAGAGTAACAACATTTCGTATAGATATGTTTAACAACGGTAACATAACTGGTCACGGGAATTGGTCTGTCAAAGACAATAAACTAAATGTAACAATAGGAATCCTTCAATGTACAACTACTAGGTAGGCGTGTAGGAGCTCGGGGCTATAATGTACACACAATAAAAAAATAAGGCTAATAATAAAGACTAATAAGTTTCAACATTTATTAATAAAAAGTCCTAATATAAGTCTTAAATCACTCACATTTATTGGATATAATAACTTATTTTGACAAAATTCTATATTGTCCGTCGTTGCATATTTTATTTTGGTGTCCTTAATTAAGTTTTGCCAGTTTTCTCAGATTATGACAACAAACAATAAATTATTTCTAATTTACTTAGGTAGGGATAAACTGTAATACATAAAACAAAAACTACACTTATAGCTTACGATGAAAAGAGTTTTAAGTATTAAAAACTGCTACATTTAAAAATTCGAAGCACTAAAGCGCTTGTAGCAAAATGTTGAGCGATTTTCTGACTGTTATCAGCCTTTTGTTTTACCCTAGGGTAAAGACAGGATTGCAAATGGATACTTTCATAAGGTTTCTTTGAAAAACAAGCCCCTAGTGTGTTGTTGGAGATTGAAAGTCTCGTAAATATTTAACAGTTTATTTGTACTAATATGTTACAAAATGGTTTGTAGGTCAGAAAATGAACTATATGTTTTGTGAGAAAAATAGGGAAAGGTGTACTGTTTTGCACTGTTCAAAATTATGTATATTACATGAAAACACGAAAGTTATTACATCTAATATTAAAATTTAAAATATTTACAACTTACAAAGAAAAATAAATACTAAATTAGAATAAAAATAATTTTTATTCTAAAAATAAATACTAAATTAGAATAAAAATAATTTTTATTCTAATTTAGTATTTATTTTTATTTGTAAAAACAAACTGTAACCGTGTCGCGTAAAGGTGAAAGAATACTACCTAGTGTTCCTGAGGCCTATAGGCCCTTAGCCTTCTTTTATGGCTATTATCGTAGCTTAGGCTTTTGACAGCCTAAAAGCCGAAATAGCCTTTAAGAGGCCTATTACATCTCGAATGTGATTTTTGCGTAAAATGCCTATTTTCGCATTTTGTAGTAATTTTGCAGTTGTATTTATCGTTTTTATCGAAATAAGATAATAAATTTGTGCATAATATTACAAATATCCATTCTGTGAGCATAAGTTGAATTCGGACGGCCGGCGCATCGCATTTTGTAGTAAGTTTGCAGTTGTATTTATCGTTTTTATCGAAATAGGATAATAAATTAATTATAAAATCTTTATTCCTCATGAAGTAACAGTTATTCTGGTATAAATTTTGCTAAATAATATTATCGCAGATAGGAGATATTCACAGTTAATTTAAAGCAATTTTCGAAGTTTTTTGTTTTAGAATAAGATTTTTTTCCTATTTAAATCAATGATATCTAAAAATTCCGAGGCCGCTACGCATTCTTCGACTATATAAGAGATAACATTATATTTTTTTTATTTCACTTGTTTAGAACAGTAGTTCAATCGATGAGCTCAAAAAAGTGCCTTCGCGCACTTTATGAAAATCTTTCTCTGCCGTTTTGGTTTTAATTAAAAAGTTAAGCAAAATTTACAAAAAGCGAGGCCGCTTAGCACTATTTCAATAGTTATTCTACACTATTCAATAAGTCATAAGTGTTAATGTATTTTCGTTTCTGGGATCCATAACGCCAAAGTTGGCCATTTTACGCAAAAATCACAGTCGAAATGTAACAGGCCTGTAATAAGCCTTTTAGGTTAGACCTATTTGAGCCTATTGGTTAAAGGTCCAATGGGTCTCTAAAAGGCCTAGGTTTTTTTAAAGCTAGTCTGACAACAGTAACGCCTAACCCTCTGAAATGGCTATAAAGGCTGTGAAGCTCTTAGTCATCGAGGCTATAGCTTTTATTCAAGAATATCTACTTTAGAAAATTAGTTCATTCTGGTATTGGGAAAACTAAAGTCAAGTAAAGTCAAGTCAAGTCAAGTCAAGTCAGTAGAACTAATAAGAACAAACGAATTATGATGGCTTACTCAGGCCTAGTCTAAAAAAGGCTTTTAGCCTTAAAGTAAACCTATTACAAAAAAGGCTATAGTCCCAAAAAGGCTCAAAGACTTTTTTAGGCTTACTTATATCCCTTTTAAAAGGCTACTTTATAAGTTTAGCCCTAAAAAGGACCAATAGGCTTAAATTTGGGGCTAAAAGCCTATAGTATTCGGGAATAATAATACTACCACTCTCTTCGCTTGGGTGTCTTAAAAGGCGACTAACGAACTAAAGACTGCACATACTTCCAACAGCATATAGCGGCGATGGGCTCACCACTGAACGTGGTGGTTCTATTTTGTGGAAAGTGGACTATGGGTAGAGGACTGCTTCTGGTGTCCTCATTGCCTAGTCTCTAACTAACCCTTCGGGGATAATAGTCGTGATTATATGTAGGTATGCACTATAAATACTAGGTACTATATTAAATACTATGATGCAGTTTGTTGTACAAGTAATTGTGACTATGAATAGGTTGCATAATTATCATGCCATTACCACAAGAAAGTGCAGCTATTACTTCCTATTTCTAATCTGAACTCTTCCAATCCATTTGACGACCTCCTTGGTCGAGTGATTGTACACCGGTTTTCATGGTGTCGCCATCTCTGAGGTCCCGGGTTTCATCCCCGGTCGGGTCAATTTTGAAATTTTCGTTTTTTCTAAATTGTTTCGGGTCTGGGTGTTTTCTATGTAAAATAAGTATGTATTTAAGTATTTAAATTATGTTTTTCCGTTGTCTAGTAACCATATAACGAGTTTCATAACGAAGCTTCTCTTGGGCTTAATAATTGGTGTGAGTGAAGGATTTTTTTCTTTCAAGAAAATCAGTGCGGTGGCCAATGTCATAACAGTGAAGATAATTTGGTACCTATACAGTCATCACGAAATACATAAAATAAAAAAAATAATTAAAATTTGTTTACTCTAGACCAAGATGAGTATTCTTTTGAATCTCGTTAATATGGTAAGATAACTGATAAATATACATAAACATAGAAAAAACACCCAGACCCGAAATCAATTTAGAAAAACGGTTTTTCTCTAAATTGACCCGACCGGGAATTGAACCCTCGACCTCAGAGATGGTGCGACGCCAGACCCGGCGTGCTAACCACTCGACCACGGAGGTCGTCAAATATAATGAAGTCGGTTAAAAATATGTCCTACGACTTTCGTCATTAATAATAATTCTTTATTTCAGGTAACAAACAATGTACTAGATGGTAAAAATACAGAGAGGTCCATTTAATGTTGACCGTACAGGTTGGATATCCCTTAACTACATTTTTTATAAAAGAAGGAGGCAAACGAGCAGGCGGGTCACCTGATGGAGAGTAATCTCCGCCGCCCATGGACACCCGCAACACCAGAGGAATCGCAGACGCGTTGCCGGCTTAACGAATAGGGTTTAGGAAGGAATAGGAATTGTGAGGAGGTGGTAGGGAAGGGCCTCCGGAACCATCTCTGACCGAACGAAACACAACAGCACCAAGTGTTATTATTTCACGCCTGATATTAGTGAGAGGGTGGTATTACGCCGGGCGAGCCGGCCTAATGCATGCTGCAACGCAGCGTGGCTCTACCACTCAGTCAGTGTCACTCATTTAGCATCATTCAGGGGTCACATGTAGGGTCTCAAGGGTAAACCTACGGACGCGAGTAACTTTAACCCCCAACATTTTCCAAATGCGATCAGTTCAGTTTAGTCAGGCTTTTGTGTCGAATGCAATTGAACACTACACCCTATTTCGGGGCACAGAAAGTAGACGTTCAAAGTTCACACTCTTTTTATAAAAAAAGCGACATTTTTAATACAATTTTCACCATTTTCCCGCTCCCCAACGTATGACAACGTGTGACACAATATCCGTTGGTTTTCTATTCGGCTCGCAAAGTAGTTGTGTTGATAAATTTGCACGGGTCGGATACAGTCCCGATATCAAAATAAGCCTGACCCAAATTGTCAAAAGGTGGTAGGATCAAATGCCGTAGATAAAAATTTTTTCAACATATTTTTTTCAGAATAATTTTATCCCTTGGTTTCATTTTATTAACTAAACGTTGTACACTTCGCTTTAAATAGCATGGAAATTACTTATTATCTAAATACATTAGACTATCTATTTCACATTTTAGCTGTTTTGCATTTTTTGATTTGTTTTGCTTAATTTAGTATTTATTGATTTATACATAAACGGCCCATATCTTTGCACAGGCCTTCCACTTAAGCAGATCGGGTTACTACTACCTAGCTGGCTTAATAAGGGATGGTGGAAGGTGGGTTGATATCCCTTTTTTTGTAACAAACAAAGTATCTTTAAAGATAACATATTAATAGTTCGCGCAAACGGAAAGGAAAAAAAACAACGAGGCGCCCTGTACTCCTGACATTTGTCGTTTTCAGACGTATCGCTAATTTGATCAGAGCACTTGGCGCGCGCCCTTTGCTCGCTCACGCCCCATAAATTCTTTTCATACATCTACCCAGGCCTGGACGATACACATAAATATGATGAATACCGTAACTCTATTTTGGTAGCTACATGGCGTATCGGCTAGGCGTTCTTGGTACAAACACAAAATAATGTTTTATGAACTTTAGAAATACACACAATTTACACAAATTCACGACTATTATCCCTCAGAGACTAGGCAATGAGGACCGCAGAAGCAGTCCTCTGCCATAGTTCAATTTTTATCAAATTCAAATCATCTCTCCCTTTGGATGTCGTAAAAGGCAACTAACACACTAAAGACTGGACATACATCCCACAACACAGAACGGCGATGGGCTTACCGTCCATCACGCAGAACACACGTTCAGCGTTAGCTACTGTTACTTTATAAACTGAGAAAGAGACGAGAATCGCATATAAATGCATCTAAAAACTTAGATGTAAATAATGAAATATCCACTTTTAGATGGCAACTAGAGAAGTACGAGAATATTATACAAGAAATGCCTCTTGTCCGCGACATAGTTAAGATCGCGGAGCAAGTAAATAGGTTAAGATAGACCGAGATTCTTAATCGTCTATTTCTTTGCGCTGTTTTAGTTCATACGACCCTAGGTATGCAGACACTTCTTAGGATGGATTCAACCAAACTGGAATAAGGTCTTATACCTAGATTAAACGCCGAATTTGTGTAGACTAATCTCGGAACAAGTCTTATTCCAGTTTGGTCGAATCCACCGTTAGTGGGACTATTTCATTTCCTTAGAAGCCTTCTCGGTGGGTAAGCTACAAACAAGTATAATACTTTGTTTGTTAATAAGTATATCTCGGCCACCGAGGCTTTATGGATCCCCATAGTCCCCAGTGGTCAAGCGCTCGGTTCGATATCCGTAGGTCCCGGATTCCGTTCCCAGGTTTGTGATCACCAAACCGCATTAGGCAAGCGTGGTGATTTACCCAACACCCATCTATTGCAGCGATATCTTAATTTCAATAATGGACTATGTACCTACTGCAGTGGGACTGTAACCGTATTTTACTTATTTTATAAAATACTAGCGGCCCGCCCGCGCCTTCGTCCATGCTAACTTAGAAAGACCGTCATAGATCAGCCATTTAAAAAAATATATCTACAAAATATAAACAAAAACCTTCCTCAGTTAACGCTCTATCTTTTAGTGAAAACTACATGAAAATCCATTGCGTTGTTTAGGAGAATAGTGCGGTGCCATAGACAGAGAAAAACGGTGACTTTACTTTAATGATGATGTTAATCCCTCATCTTTGCCATATTACATTACTAGCGGCCGCTCGCGGTTTCACCCGCGTGGTTCCCGTTCCCGAGGGAATATCGGGATAAAAAGTATTCTATGTGTTAATCCAGGTTATAAACTATCTGTATGCCAAATTTCATCCAAATCCATTAAGTAGTTTTTACGTGAAAGAGTAACAAACATCCATCCATACTTACAAACATTCACGTTTATAATATTAGTAGGATAGCTGGGCTATTCTATATTTGCAGTTCTGCAAGGAACAACTATTTTGTTTGTTTTTTTACAATTTTAGAGTTGCTTCTATACAAGTAGTGGTTTTTTGCAATTATTAGGGTAGCCCAGCTCCGGGAGTAAGTAGGTACTACTACCTATTACAACCCACCCTGTTTATATATTGCGTTTCACATTGTCGTCACTCCAGCCGCGTTCGTGCGAGGCCATTTCGCCTAATGGTCGTTATGACGAAAAAAACTTTCAAACAAAGGTACGTGATTAGAAAACAGACGGTGTGTCCTTTCATACGGGAGGAATGAGGGTTCAACTCGGAATAAATATTTAAATTTCGGTGAAGGGGCTCCGACGCCGACGCGAGAAAGGAGCGAGGGATAATCTAGTGAGTTGTGAACGGGTGAAACCTTTAAATAACTTACGAAGAAGTTGGTAATAAAAATTGGAGAATAGCTCTCGTGTCAGGTGGGTGCGGGGTGGGGGGATGTACTCGGTTTTTGGTGGGTGTATACGCCCTTTTCCTGAATTCCTGCGTTGTGGCGTCTGGAGCAGGATAGAGAAGTGGGAGCTGGAGGGAGAATCCCACGTAACCATCTGGGCTACCCCGGACGTGGTGGTACTCAATAATGAGTTTGCGTATTTTTGTAGGCAACAGCAGTTTGATTAGTGGTAGGGTCGATTATGTGCGGGGGGCAGTACTCGGGTGGTACCTGTCGCGTAGCGGTGAAAGAATACTACCACCCCCTCTTTTCCCTTGGGTGTCGTAAAAGGCGACTGATGGACTAAAGACTGTGCAGTCTTTAGTCTTAGTATTACTATTAGTTTAGTATCTGCATACATCCAACAGCTTAGAGCGGCTAATCGCCTGAGCACATGTGCAGTCGCTATTTGGTAAAAAGTGGCAACTACTTTTGGGGTCCTTATTGCCTAGTGTATGACTAACCCTTCGGAGATAATAGTCGTAATTATAAGTATGTGTTTATGGTACTTAGGTGCCTGCTATTCGTGGTCCCGAAACACCTCAGCAAGCGCAGGGATTGTACTGTATTTTTAGTGGGTATACCCCGTGCAACCCGTCAAACTCATAGAAGTTGAGAAAAGTCCCATATTACTCGCTGGGTTGCCCAGTCCCACGTGCATACTCGAGGTGTGTGAGGTTGCATAACCTAATACATTTTTCACAGTAAAAAAGGGCTGTTATTAAGTCGTTTGGCTAGCTTCATCTAGCAAAAATAAAATGATTATCGAGAGTGTAAATGTAAAAGTACTTGTAACAGAACAAAACACATTTTCACTAAAAAGAAAGTTTTAAGCAGAAGGAAAACCACTTGAATGTGTGGAAAATTATCTAAAAAAAATATACTATACTTACTTAACTATCTGATTTTTAATACTAAATTTCGACTAAAATCCATCAAATTCCTGCAATAAATACTAATCCAACCAAGCAAACATAGTCTCGTCTCTAACTAGAACGAAGGAACTAGCTATATACATACATACATATAATCACAACTATTATCCCCGAAGGGTTAGTCAGAGACTAGGCAATGAGGACCGCAAAAGCAGTCCTCTACCATAGTCCACTTTTCACCAAATAGCCACTGCACATGAACTCAGCGTGACAGGTGATGAGCCCATCACCGGTTTAAGCTGTTGGATGTATGTAAAGTTTGTAGTCCGTTAGTCGCCTTTTACGACACCCAAGAGAAAAGAGGGGGCGGTAGTATTCTTTCACCGCTAAGCGACACTGGAAGGAACTTAAGGAACTGGCTAAAATGATTAATTAGAATTGTGAATGTTAAAATAAACAGTTCAACAAAATGTGTCGACTCCATTTTGTTTTCGCAACGCGATCGCCGCCATTATGCATGAATGTGCAAGCTCGGAACTCAAATAACTCCGCGAAACCTCATTAGATGTAGCAGTCATTTGATTAAGAGCAACTGAAATGATACGCTGCACAGCTGGTCCGTTTGCAGGATATTTTGTAACGTCATTTATTTGATACTTCTGCAACATTTTGAAGTAATTGCTCTTCGTAGTATTAAGCTCTGAATTTATGTTTTGGGGTAATATTGTGTGTACAGTCTCGTGCACAATTATTTAAGCAATTTTAACTCTTCTTAATTGTAATATGATTCGGTGTTGTAGTCCGATATCGAACATGACTCGAGCTATGGCTGTCTTGGAATCAAAAATAATTGTAAATAAAAACCAAGTGCAGGATTCAAACCTTACCTTATTCGTACTTTCTGACACATCTGTATACCTTTCAACATTTGGAAACATGTTGAAATTGAATAAAAGCTGATTTGGTTCACAAAGTAAGAGTATAATAGTGTTGATAATTTGGACGGGCTGGACAGAACTACGATAACGTACATAGTTAGTGATGCACCTGACCCGGAATATCAGATGGGTGCAGACAGATTCGGACATTTTGGGGGTTAAAGTCACTTGCGTCTGTAGGTTTAGGCCTTACACGTGACAGCTGGGTGGTGCTAATGAGTGACACTGGCTGAGTGGTAGAGCCACGCTGCGTTGCAGCACGACTTGGTCGGCTCGCCCGGCGTAATACCAACCTTCCACGGAATATCAGCGTGAAACAATCTCACTCGTTGTGCTGTTGTGTTTTGTACGATGAGTGCAAGTACCGGATTCCAATCTTCGCCTACGCTTGAATGAGAGGGAGGGGGGGGGGGGGCTCTCATTCATCGGGCGACAATTTCACTTAGATTCTCGAAATTACGACTTGAATGCACTTCTCGCCTGAAACCGCATCTTTTAACACCATTACCATAACGGTCGGTCAATAATTAAAGGGACCACCTTACAGGTCACAATTATTAACCGATTTTCAATATTGTTTCGCCTTTTTGTAGATAAACTAAAACCCTAGGAAACTTTATTTCATTATTTTTTAATTCTGTTTTTTTTCGAAATATTTACAATTTACTAAACAAACACCCCAAAACAAACTCGTTTTTTTACATTTTTCAAAATTACTAATAAGTTACCAGGCGAATTTCAAAATTTAAACGCTCACACGTGTCTTGTTAAATGCCTCAGCTTTTGGTTCTATTTCCATCTCGATTTTACAAAAATCCTTGGAGTTGTGGCCAAAAATACGTTTCAGGCGATTTGAATCTGATAACCACGGAAAAGGAGAGGGCGCTAGTTGCCTAGTCAACAACAGCTCCGCGAATTATTTCACTATAAAAATATTAATATCTGCTCAAATGCCATTATAAGTTATTTACGTGCAGTTTACTGTCAATGCGGCGTAACAGTGAAGTGAATTAGTGCAAATTATACTCTTAAAAATTATAACAATACCACCGTTACTCCTGATTCGACTGACTCAATAGGGACTAACAGGTGCTCCAACAGTCAATACTTAAGCTCAAACCTTCACTGCTCAAGGTAATTTAAATTACATTACAATAATAACCTCAATAAAAGTGCAAATCATTACATACCTACCTGTCGCAAACAAATCCGCTGACGGAAAGTGACACACTAACGCCATCTATTGAAATAGATTACAACTAAAACTTAATCGACTGATTAAGCTTACGCTCCTGCACGCAAGATGTCGGTATGCGCACGCTGTCGAAAAAAAATTACTGATAGGAGATACTTGAAATGCTCGGTATGTCACGAGTTGTATGATTTGGATTGTGCTAATGTAGCTGAAAACGGTTTTATAACATCATGACCACTGAACGCAAACAGTCATGGAAATGCGATTTATGTCGACCAAAAGTACTTAAGTCAAACAACAGTATGACACCTATTAAATCGAACCAAAATATTGCTCACCAGCATCCAGCGCGAGATCTAGGTCACGATCTGCTCTGTCAGACCCAGACCTCAATAAATGATCCTAACATCACTTTGAGGAAAAAGACCTCTAGTAACTCCAACAATAGCTCATCAGACGACTCTATAGAAACACCTGAAGGGAATACGTTAATTTTCGAAACTTCTAAAACTCAAGCTAACATTGATATAGTCACCTGTAACGAGAATAAAGAAGAACAAATATCTTTACAAAAAATCACGTCTATTCTACAACAAAACAATAAGGACGTAATATTGGCAATACAAACCACTTTCCGGACTGAAATAGAAAATGCCATAACTGAGATTAGAGCCGACTTCAAAGAAACCTTCCGAAGGATATTTGCAGAGCAAACACATTTTAAACAAGAATTAACTGTAGTAAACTGTAAAATGTCCTCGCTAGAACAAATGTGCTCTACACTTCAAGCAGAGAACGACAAGTTGCAAAAAGACATACAATGCATGCAAAAACAATTAAACGCAAACCAACCCACATATAAAAGAAAAAATGATAGCAGCGACAAAACCATGGTCCTTCACGGGTTCGTGGAGAACTACTGGGAATCAGAAGAAGAAGTTATTAATAGAATTATTAACATATTCTACGACCTACTAAACATAGACGTATCAGCATACATAGAAGAAACAACATTTATAGGGAAAAGGAACAACAAACGACCACTTAAAATTGAATTTAATAGTAAAAGAGTTAAAAAATACATTACAGAAAACTCTTGGTACTTAAAAGGAACGGGCTTAAGTGTTACAGAGTACCTAAGCCCCATAGCCTTACAAGAAAGAAGGAAATTAAATCAAGCTTTACATACAGCAAGACAAAATGGACACCATGCAATCATAAGAAATAATAAACTAATCATTAATGGAAAGGAAGCCATAACCTCAATACCAAATGAAGACACTCCTTCCTATTCACAGCTACCACAGACTTCAAGTCCTCCTTCTATGCTAGTCACTAATATTAAAAATAACCCTAATAATAACCAAAAAGTAGGCTTGTCTAACAGTAAAAGTAATTTAATAACAAAATCTTCCTTTCGTAACTGATTTAAACATTTTGTTCCAGAATATGCAAAGTATATGTAATAAAACCCACCTTTTAGAAGCTTTAATTGAAGATAAATGTAACTTGCATGTATTGTGTGTTTCGGAATCTTGGTTAAACAAGTATAAAAAAGATGTATTAAAAGTCGAAGGCTATACCCTATGCTCATGCTTCTGTCGTGAAGAGCATGAGGGTGGCGGTGTATGCATATTAGTAAAAAACTCACTAGAATGTTGTGAACGATTGGACATATCTTTCATGTCAGTAGAAATGATCTTTGAGGTATGTGCAATTGAAATACCGCAACTTAACATGTTAATTGTAAATGTATACTGGCCTAATAGCAAACGAGAGATCGAAGTATTTTATACATGTATGGAACGACTATTAAAACTTATTTTTCTGAAAGATAGCTCAAAAAATATAATTATAGGAGGTGATTATAATATAGACTTTCTAACAAATAGTAGGGATAAAAATAGACTCTCAAATTTTATGTTATCGTACAATTTTCATCAAAAAGTAAAAGAACCCACTAGAATTACAACAACTACTTCAACTTGCATAGACCTGCTCTTCATTAATTTTAAATTAAAACATAATATGAAAATAACAGTTCATGAATATGGATTTTCAGATCACAGAGGTGTATTGTTTTCAGCGCCCCTCTTAATAAATAATCTAAAAGAATTCTCTACTTATAAAAGATTGTTCAATGATTTCAATATAAATAAATTTAAAACCGAACTCTCAACTGTCAATTGGGATACAATATTTAACTCTAACAGAAATATAAATTATAACTATAATATATTTAGTGATACCTTACAAAGGGCTTTAAATAAATGCATACCAAAAAAACTTATAAAAATAAATTTAAAACCTAAAAATAAATACCTAACAGTAGGATTAAAAACTTCATGCCGTAATAAAAGATTCTTAAAGTTATTACTAAATAAAACAAAAAATAAATTTTTAAAAATTTACTTTAAAAACTATTGTAAAGTACTTAAAAAAGCTATAAATAAATCTAAGAAAATAAATAACAAATTAAAGTTTGAAAACTCCCAAAACAAAACTCAATCAATGTGGCAAATCATAAATAACGAAACAAATAAAAACCCTAGGAAATATAAAAATATACTACTTAAAACATCAGGAAAAAAAACTATTAGTGACCCCAATATAGTGGCTAATACCTTTAATAACTTTTTTGCATCAATTGGAAATTCACCTTTAAATCCTACTAATACATTGTTAACTTCTGCCAGAAGCAACGTCGAAAACACTTTTTTCCTTAGTCCTGTAGAGCCTAAAGAAATTAATATTATATTAAATAACCTTAAAAATAAAGTATCGTTTGGCATTGACGACGTCCCAACTATTTTAATTAAAAGAAGCGCCGATTTATTAACCTATCCTTACACATTACTGATCAACCAATCTTTTTCAGAGGGTACGGTCCCGGACGCCCTAAAAATATCTAAAATTAAGCCAGTCCATAAAAAGGGCGAAACAGCTGACATCAATAATTACCGACCAATTGCATTGCTTCCAACGTCATCAAAAATATTAGAAACTGTCATGATAGGTCGATTGTACTCATTCTACGAAAAATTTAACATTTTACATGAACATCAAATGGGTTTCCGGAAAAACCGTTCTACCACTTTAGCAATATATAAATATATACAAAAGGTTTTAGACGCAATAAATAATAAAAAAGTTGCAATAGGCCTCTTGCTTGATATGAGCAAAGCCTATGACCGAGTTAATTTTAAAATCTTATTGGATAAACTATACCAAACAGGAGTCCGAGGAATAGCCCACGATTGGTTCAAATCTTATCTCAGTAACCGCTACCAATATGTGGAGATCGAAAACATAAACTTTGAGACAGGTAAAATAACATACTGTAGATCCGACAGAGTCGCTGTCACCGGCTCTATCCCACAAGGTAGCGTCCTAGGATGTCTGCTGTTCCTTGTTTATGTAAATGATCTGCCTAACATACTGGACGAATATAGCGTACTCTTCGCAGATGACATATCCGTCTTACTGCCCTGTTCAAATATTAAAGAATTAGAATGTAAACTAAACCTAACCTTAGATAACATTATGCTTTGGCTCGAATCACATAATTTACAACTTAACTTAAATAAAACAAAGCTTATTCAATTAAAACCATATCAAAAAACAGGATTACAGATATCATATTATTATAATAACACAAAACTGGAAACCGTCAACTCTGCTAAGTTATTAGGAGTACATCTGGACACTCACTTAAATTGGAAATCGCACATACAAAGTGTACAAAGCAAAATGTCATCATTTATTTATGCTCTACAGCGCCTTAAACGGGTAACTGATTTCAAAACAGCTCTCACCGCATACTATGCTTACGCATATTCTGTAATGTCCTACGGCATAATTCTCTGGGGAAATTCATGTGATGTTGACAAAGTTTTTATATTGCAAAAGAAATGTATACGTATACTAACTAACATAGACCAGTTAGAATCATGTAAGGCTCACTTCATTAAACATAAAATCCTAACAATTACATCTATTTACATTCTCGAGTCAAGCAAATTTGTTAAAAAACACCCGAAACTATATTCCCCAGTTAAAAATATTAGAAGAAATGATAGATACCTAAACAAACTTAAAATACCATTCTCCAAGTTAAAATTAGTCTCTTCTAGCCCCCCCACAATGTTGACCAAAATATACAACCACCTTCCCAATTACATAAAAAACGCAGATAATCCCAAGTATTTCGTCAAATTGTTAAAAAGCTTTCTTTTGGAAAAATGTTACTATAACCTGTCAGATTTTTTAAATGATACTACCTATACTTAATGATTAACAATTAATTAAAAATAATTACATAATGTTTCGATATCCTTATTCAAAATTTTAAATTATAATTGTATAATGTATGTAGATTCTAATGATAAATAAATATAGATGGTATTGTACTGTACTAATATTATATTGTATTGCATGCTAGTAAAACTGGCGTTATTTATATTGTAATTAGTCTCTAGATTTTTGAAATGGTTTGCCCTCTCATTTGCAGTGCCCTAGCAGGGTGTCACATGTATACCTAAGCTTAAGTTTTAACACCTCGCAATGAATGTAATGTGATATGCAATAAATGAATAAATGACCATTTTCAACGGTGAAATGAAATGTTTAATAAAGACAGTTCTCTTTATGTTTTCTGCTAAAGATGTCCAGCATTTCATTAGCGATATTTTTACAACTATGTAGCCCCCCCCCCTCTCCCCCCCCCCCCCCTAAATCCGCCCTTGGTCAGGGACTAGGCAATGAGGACCGCAAAAGCAGTCCTCTGTCATAGTCCACTTTCACCAAATAGCGATTGCATGACGATTGATGTAATTTATTATTTTTTTTAAATAATAAAATTACTTTAAATTCGTGTACACCAGTAATTATAAATATTAAAAATCACTACTCCAGCTCGTTTTACATGTTAATATAGTAAATAATAATAATAGATAGTTTTGCGGCTAACAGTACACGTGTTTCAACGACTGCGGCTCCGTCCGCCGAACCAGTTGTTTACGCAATCCCGCACAGAAATTAAACAAGACAGATAAATATTTATTTTGTATCGCGCGTGTATTTAGAATCATCGCGTCGGTTGAATTGTGAATGGCAGTATTTACTACATGTGCGCGCAGCGATTTTATCAGTTAGTCAGTGGAAGTTAATTCCGTGATCTATCCAAGAAGTGAGGTCTGTAGAATGAATGCGAGTAGATGTTGAACAAACTAAACAGCCATTTCTGCCGCCTTAAAGCATTGTTTTACGTTAGTGTGAGAAGATAAAGAAATGTTGAAAAAATTGACTACCCTAGCTGGGAATCAAACCTGCGTCCTCCGCAATCCGCTGCGTTGACCACTTCGCCACCGCGGTATTGGTTAGACCTGTCGATATTTTTCAACGCTTTTGACTTTATGCTTTTATTGCAATAGTCAAGTGTCTTATCAAACCTTTTAGAATTTACATCTTGAAATCTATATGAAAACAAGACAGATAAAGATTTCCACTTTTTTATATTATCATTTCGTTGTCTTCGAGTTTATTTATTTGAATGATACGTTAGTGTGTTAACTAATTAGCAGCCTTACCGATGCCGGGTACATCTCCAGTTTAGGAAGAATCGTAAAGCCGTTGGTCCCAGTTGTTGTCGTATGATATCAGACATTAAAACGGGTCCAAATTGTCTCACCTAAAGTTCCTTAGCCGAAATTGTTCTTTCTACCGATTTGTAATCCGAATGATCGCTCTTTCTAAAATTTTTGTTTCTTAAGTTTTTATTCATACAATTTGTAGTACTTACTACCTTAAACATATTTTAAATAATATGACCTACAGGAGTAGAGCAGCTAGTATTTCTATTGTGTAATAAAAAAAAATAACCTCGAAATTCAAGACAAGCGCTACGCTGCGCTTCGTGATTGTCTTAAATTTCTACCCTATCACGTGACCTACAGGAGTAGGGCATCTAGTGTCCTCAATCATTTGAATAATAGTGTAAAAGACGGTTCTGTTGAGAAAATATAGAAATACAAATAATATTGTAATAGATGTTTATTGCTACTGACATTATGAAGTTGAATGATTCGGAATTACGAACATTACAAACAGAGTAGAGGAATTGTGATTGTTAGGATGAAAAATGTTAACGAAGAACATTTTCAGAGTTCCGATTATCGAACCTGAAAATTTAGGTGAACTTTGGCCATTAAAACTGACCTACCAGCATTAGGCCGGCGTGGTGGGTTATGGCGCTTGAGTGAACGGAAGTTTGTGGGCGGGCCCACATGGTGACCCGACGATCTGGTGAATGCGAATAGCACAACACGGACAGTGCATTCAGCTGATGATGATGATGATGATGATGGCAAAGAGTTCACGTAGTAAAGCCTATATATACCCTGCAGTGGAACGTTTATATAGGCTACTACTTTTCAACCATAACTTTTGACACCTGTCTGTCAGCTCCGTACAATTTTTGTTATCCCATTAGGGCAAGCAATTATCCTAAATCTTATATATACATATAGTCACGTCTATTATCCCCGAAGGGTAAGACAGAGACTAGTCAATGAAGACCGCAAAAGCAGTCCTCTACCACAGTCGACTTTTCACCAAATAGTTAAATCTTATCAACTAACTTTACTACTTACCTAACTAATCTACCACCAGTTCGGATTTTGGGAGAGCCTTCGACTGAGAAGAAGATGGTAAGTGACGAAAACCTCAACCAATGAGGAGCTTGGCTCTCCTAACTATAGGAACACCACATTGTTTTTAATATTGTTGTTATGGCTCCAGACTTTATGTAAGATGGTAGTAGCTAGCCAGGCGGATATAACAAGAACCACCACCACCCAAAACCACCACCACAAAGATGTACCCCCCGCTCGGAATCGAACCCGAGACTTCTGGGTCGAAGACCGTGAATTATATCTGTGGAGTTATTCATTAATAGGATTTCCGGTTGGCTGGCCTCGTTTATCAAAGCTAAACAGCGCACAACTTATTATAATAATACAGAAAAGCAATGCACTAACTGAACAAAAAGATATACTTTTAACAAAATAGCACAACCTTTTTTTTTATCAGCGAATGTATATCTCAAAAAGAGGAGAGGACAAAGCAATCTCGATGAAATCTAGGCCAGGTTATCCGCTGCGCAGATTGACTAGTCAATTTCGCCCTATCTACCCTTTTATCTGAAAGCTTTCTATATACACGCAAACAATACTATCAACTTCGTTAAACAACTTTGTAAGTGAAACGCTACTTTAACTTAATGGGAGTAAGTTTTATTATGTAATAAGAATAGTTTGACGGTGTTAACTTGCAACAAAATTTGTTTACTGAATGATTATATACCTATTTGTAGCTATCTAGGCAACTTACAGTGGTCAATTAATGTTACTTTTACAGTTTTTTCTTAACTCTATTTTTTTTGTTTAAAGTGGCCAATTAAAATAAGAAACAAAAGTCAAACACCAAAAAATTGTAATAATGGTTAGTACCTACATACTAACAAATTGTTATCACTTATGTCCCGAATTTCAAGCGAAATAAAAATTATTTTTCTTTGTCTTAATAGTACCTAGTCCTTATTACTAGGCTTTGTTGATCCGTTCGGACATAAGATGCTTGCCGCGAAGCATTGTTATTCTACATTGCTGACTTTCAGTTAAATGGATACAGTTAAATTACAGGGCAAAAGAACTAAAGCTTATTAACGAGCTTGTGTCGCGTAGCGGTGAAAGAATACTACCACCCCCTCTCTTCCCTTGTGGGTGTCGTAAAAGGCGACTAACGGACTAAAGATGTCACATACATCCAACAGCAGTGAGAGACCGACATAAATATATTTTTCTTCTGAAATTTTGCATCTTTTCAAGATGCATAATTTCCTAAAAACATATGTTATCCGAAAAAAAAAATTCAAGTTGGTCAAGTCGAAAATACTCAAAATTAAAAAAATCGAAGCAATCGCAAAAAAAAATAGTGTCACCGTTTGAGCCACCTGTACATTCAATGTTTTTTCTTATCGACGTATTTGTAATAATAATTTTCCAAAACATTTAATACAAAGAAAAAAGTGGAGGGTCATTTTCTTAACCAAATGACTCAAGTGTGATTTGTTCGAACCACTTTTGTGAAGATGACAATGTACTTTACGGAGAAAGGGTTTAGGAGGATAAAAAAGACAGCCTTACCAAATATTCAGGTACTAACAAATATACACTCACAGGCTGCAAAATAACATTCTTATAAAAATATTTTTACATCAAGTGAGTGGTGGTTTAATGGTACATACCTATGTCAAACAAGCATTTAAGCATAATAATATGGGTGATTCAGTAACAAATAAAAAAAATCACATTTATCAACTAGTAGGAGCAATGGCTTAAGTTTGTTATAGCGAAGCTTAAGGTTTACTTTACAATAAATGTTTATCTATGTATATCTCGTTTAATTTCTGGGTAACTTTTATTATTCTTTCTAATTAATAATTCGATAGGTTTAAATAGACAAAATAAACTCTATCTACGCCTAAGTTTTATTAGTACGCATTAACAAAGTAATTAGGTAAATAATTACCTTATGGTTATCAGGATTATGAGAAGCAACCTTTGTCATAACTATAACTTGTACATGTTTCTAGCGGCCCGCCCGCACTTCGTCCGCGTGAAATGTTATAAATTTCCAGAAAGTTGAAAAGTTTTTGAATAAATTGAAATCTATTAATAATCCAAACTTATTAAAAAAACTCTTAGAGCATTAAACCAACCTCTCTAAGAACAAAGTCATTCTCAAAAATCATGTAGGTACTATGATTGTGTATTGCAATATACTATATGTAGACCAACATTTGAACGAGAGATGCTCAAAGTGATGTACACATTTAATTTATTTATTGTTATAAAGAAGCATAAAACTTATACTTAGCGCCTTAAAAATTGAATGGTTTATCTAGGCGTTGCACATTCATACGGAAAAAACAACAGGACAGTCTATGATCTTTATTTCAGGATTAAGTAATTAGGTAGTAACTTTATTTTGTAAATATAACCTACCTTTGACGAGAATAGATTTGGTTTCTAAATTTAGCAGTCAACTAAGGCAATGAATTTATACGCTACCGTGAAACTAGGGTTCAAAATCACAAATTGAACACCGACATATTAGCTCTAAAAATGATCTCACTCTGTTAGAAATATCTATTAATAAAAGCGACTCCATAATTCTCTATTCATAGATTGATCGGTCAACGTCATACTCACTGACATCAAAATCAAATTCAAAAACGAAGAATGTTTTTCCATGTTTGTTCAGCATTTGTTATCTGCGTTTGTCTGTTCTCGTCATGTCTCCGCCAAGAATCAAAATGACTCAACTGCAATGTTCAAATAATACGTAGATTATGCGTTGTCGCATATTATTATGGCTTATTTGAAATGCTCATTTTGTTAAATAAACCGTTTCAAAACCATGCTATTCAACAACCTTTTTACATTTAGCAACTACAAGTAGGAGCTATGGCTTATTGTTTTGTTATAGCGAAAGCACCGCAAAGCAGTTCTCTACCATAGTCCACTTTTCACCAAATAGCGACTGCACATGTACTCAGCGTGACAGGTGGAGAGCCCATCGCCACTCTAAGTTGTTGGATGTATGTGCAGTCTTTAGTCCGTTAGTCACCCTTTACGACACCCAAAGGAAAAAAGGGGGTAGTAGTATTAGCAACACGAAACTGTAATGCTAGCTTATAACCTTACTAACAATAAAAGGCAACAAATAAATTGGAACGTGAAGGTTTCAAGCTAATTACAATAATGTTTTTATGAAAACATGTAGAATTTACCCGTAATAAACTGTACAAAGGTTACTTACATATACGTCCCTGATAGTACCTACTGCTTCGCGCAAATAAAAAATAATTGTGCTTGTCGTGACAAACCAAGAGGAAAATTAGGAGTGGCACATAGAAAAAAAGCGTGGCGCACTTTAAAAGAAAAATAAGGTAATTCAAGAGCTCTTAAAGATGAAAGCGTATATTATTACACATTGGTGGATATCATCATACGCGTAAAACGCCGTCTCATATAATTCGCTTTGACATTTTGCTACAGTCGAACAAAGGATGTGTACTTTTGTACCAATGAAGGCAAATAAAGTATAGAGAGAGGTGTACCTTTGTCACCTGATGGAAAGTAGTCACAGCCGCCTATGCAATAGAACAGAATAGAATTTCTATATTGCTAAAACTGTGTAACAAAGTTCTCTTTTTTGGACACCCGCAAAACCGAAGAAGACGCAGATGCGTTGCCTGCTTTGAGTAAGGAGTAAGATCTCTGGGAAAGGAGTAGGAATTGATAGGAGGGAGTGGGAATGGTAGGCCCCCGGTACTTTCACTCACCAGACGAATAACAACTGCAACCTGCAAGGAGTGCCGATGTTTCACGCTGATATGCAGTGAGAGGTATTTACCCCAAGTATGGAATACTTTGCCCCACTAAAGGTCTATGTCTTTTAATATCCATATTAAGTAGCTACGAAACGTAGCGACTAGCATCTAACGTCGCCACAAAGTCGCCCCTATCATTATAAAACAGCTAGTAAGTAGGACAAAATGCGTAGTGAGAGTGCTTTTTAATAATAAATAATGAAATATACTTTTATTGCACACAAGAACAGTAACAAAGTACAAAACAGGCGGCCTTATTGCTAACAAGCAATCTCTTCCAAGCAACCTTGGGTGATAGAAATATAATAAAAAGGTTTTTTATTATTCGATTAGCTTACAAAAGATGTTTTTTTTTATTTGGTAAAAAACTACTTTAGTACCTAATAATTTAGCCACTATTTATAACACAGTTAGATAACTGTTCCGTGCTGGAGCGTTTTAGCTGAACAATTAACATTATACACCTGTAGAGGAAGTAATGCCAGATGGCTGGCATAACCTACAAAATGTAAATATTTAACAATCTACCATTGACACTTTGACAGTAAGAGCATTAGTAGGTAATAATGATACGTGTTCATTAAAATTTATCTACCTACAGAGAAACCTACATACTGCTTGAAACATAAATGGTCTTAACTGTGGAAACTTTACTGATAACAGTGTAATCTATTTTGTAAATTTTATACGTGTTATTAAATTGTTTGTTTCCCAAATAAACTAAAACTAAATTAAAATTTAACCTCTCAGTCTTGGCAACGAAATGTCTAAAAATTTTAACAGCAGTTGCATTTTGGCGGGAATATAAATTTGCGGAAATGGAAAAAAAAATCGATCGCAGTTCGCAAAATGTACCACAGAACCGAAACAATCGACCTTGTACATACTAAAGTAGTCTCTAAGTGTATCAAAACGCGGTACAAAGTCAAGTGGAGAGCCGCTTGGGGTCTGACGGAATAGCGAGTTTTTTAGGTGCGGCCAAGTATGGCCGCTTGGGGCTTGAGGGGTTAAATAAGGTTCACATATTTCAACGGAAACTGGTACGCAAAACAGAATTAAAATTTAAGCCATAACATAAAAATATAATAATACCATAAAGTTACTATACCTAGGTATAGTAACTTTATGAATAATACAGAACATTTTTATACATACAGAACAGTTAAGTCCGCCTTTTGCTGTTTAAGCAATGAAGATTAAATAAATAAATAAATAAATAAATAAACATTATGTCAAATTATAAAATTAGTGGCAGTGAAAAAAAATTGCCCGCCTACAATTTCGTGCGCCTATCCTGAAAAGTCTATCCCCCTCAGAGTAGCAATTACAATTTCCAAGAATAATAATAGAAGGAGAGCGTACCAAATACCTCCGTTCATTATCTCGATACGGCAAAAACATTCTGGCAGGTCCACGGCAATTTCAAGACAAGCTACGTATAATATGCTACGGAACATTGAGGTATTATAACTAGAGACTGCGTAGAAAGTTTTTGTGCACTGTAAAGTAAAAGTAAACACAGTGATTGTGAGTGATCCAAGCGATTGTGGACCTTGCAGCCGCAATCAGTGCGCAAAATATTGCTTTGCAATGACGTCTCTAGTTATAATACCTCAATGCTACGGAATATAATTTTTTTTCTGCCTCATGTTTCACTTCTAATTTTCCACGTGGTTTGCCGTGGACAAAGGCGTGCTCATTTCATTAGGTTACGTCTCGGCACAGATGTACTAGCTACAGTGTAATACCAACGAATTTCACTGTCTATACCTAGGTACGCACATAAAGCAAATGAACACATCCTGTAATTCATGAAAAAGTATGTAACGTTTACACTTTTAAACTTTTGCGTTCCATTATGCACAAATATACACTATTAATTTTTATTCATCAAAAAAAAATTGAGGGTGAGTTCCACTCATCAAACTGAACAACTTTTCTCAAGAAACCTATGTGCGAAAATGACGAAAAAAATTTGACCTCCGATACAAAACTGTCCGATCAGATGACGACAATATAGTATCAAGGTCGAATTTTTTTTTGTCATTTTTGCACATTGGTTTCTTGGGGAAAGTTGTTCAGTTTCATGGGTGGAACTCACCCTTAATTTTTTTTTGGTGAATTAAAATGAAAGGTGTATAAACGGGATTTAAAGCAAAACTACTTGTTAAAGACATCCTACACACACATATTATTAACCCGACATAATTATATACCGAGTTGCACCGGCCGTGGTCACGTGCTTACTCCGAACTTTAACTTTCTATTGACCTGAAAATCTCCATCTACAAGGGTAATTTAGAACATAAATTAAAGACTTTTTTGTTGGAAAATTGCTTTTACTCAGTTGAGGAATTCATCGAGGGATCGCGATCTTGAATGATGAATGTTAACTTATTTTTTTTTAATCTATTTTTTTGTTGTTTTATTTAGCTATTATTGATTAATTACTTTTGTTCTATTATTATTGTGACATTTTATATTTCTTTTATCATAATATTTGTATAAATTTTTAAATTTTTGATTACTATTACCTACATTTCTAAATATTTTTTTTTATGTTGTTGAACACAATGTATAATAAATAATTGAATTGAAATACTGAAAAGATATGCGTATTATGCCTTAACTAAGTAGTTTTGCGTAAACTACTGTTTATGTAATGTGTGTATACTTATAACGTTTGTTCTTCAATCGCGTTGAAACGACATAGCAGGTTTAGTTGAAGTTTATTACTCAAGTGGATTATATTCTAAACTTGCGACAGGCTGCGACTTCGTCCGCGTCAACACTGTATATTTCCAAACATATTATTTCATACTAAACTTGTCATGATAATAAGAAACCACAGACCATTATAAACACATCATAAAAACAATTAGCCCCACAGCCGTTGTAAAGTGATGCGCGAACATTACATTCTTGACAATTTATTTTAATATATAAGGCGACTGCTAGAAACCGCAAGAAACTTCAAGGGCTGGTCAGGTCAATTGTTTTAAACATGACAAAAATGACAAAAAAGAAGTTAGTGCTTTTTTCATTTTTAATTACTTAAATAATTCATTTTGCGAATTTTAATTGGATGGTCTTTGAGTATCTAATTTATTTTAAAGCAATAACATAAAAAAAATACGCACATTTCGTAATAGGAAAATAAATGAGTTCTCATTGCAGACTAACGTAGGTACTTATCGCCCGGCTGACGCGGACGGGTCAACAGTCGGTTGGGTCAACGACTGGCCGCTGCCCGCGCGTTGTATATAATCGTTATTTTTAATTATTTTTCTTTTTATTTTTCTTATGTTAGTGCTTTAAAATAAATGAGTTAATCAAAGACTATCTAATTAAAGTTCACAAAATGAATTATTTAATTAAACACGAAAAAAACACGAATTTCTTTTTTGTCATGTTTGAAACACGTGACCTGACCAACCCGTGAATTTTCTTGCGGTTTCTAGCAGTCGCCTTATATATAGATTTATTATTATTATTATTTTCTTGAAACACCTCCAGCGAAACTTTAGAATCAGTACCATAAACTTTACCAGGGAATTCCGACCGACTTCATATTAAATGCCCAACGTACGACAAAAGGAAAAATGACCCAGCAGTGGTACGTTTATAGGCTGATGATGACGATAGTATCACTTCATTGAACAATGAAAGTCAGTAAAAAAAACTAATATACACAGTTGCCGACCAACCTTAATTGCCAAAGCACGCATTAACGACCGTGAATCCGTGGCATGAACCGGCTTTACTGCGTCGTAAAATATTTTTCATAAAAAGGGCTTTAATTTTCGTTACTAATACCAAATATTGTTGACAATAAAGTTTTATTAAGAGAAAGTAAGAAAAAGCAGATCTTTTTAAAGTGTAGATTGATACAGAGACCATCATATGTGCATCGCATATGTTCTTCAGAAATTAAGTTGAAACTTCAGTAGTCGAACTGGAAGATCCTCGGGTTGAATTCAAAAGTTAACGTTGCTACATAAGCCGTTAGTAAACTACCAACAGTCGTTATTGGTTCTCTATTATTATTTTTTAGACTGCACATACTTCTAACAGCATAGAGTGGTGATGGGCTCACCACCTATCACGCTGAGCACATGTGCAGTCGCTTTTGGTGAAAAGTGGACTATGGTAGAGGACTTCTTTTGCGGTCCTCACTGCCTAGTCTCTGACTAAACCTTCGGGGATACTATACGCGATTATATGTATATAATAATATGTATTTCGGGGGTTAAAGTTTCTCGCGTCCGTAGGTTTACCCTTGAGACCCTACACGTGACTCCTGGGTGGTGCTAAATGAGTGACACTGAGTGATAGAGCCACGCTGCGTTGCAGCACGCATTGGGCCGGCTCGCCCGGCGTAATACCACTCTCTCACGAATATCCGGCGTGAAATAATGGCACTTGGTGCTGTTGTGTTTCGTCCGGCCAGTGAGAGTTCCGGAGGCCCCTCCCCTCCCACCCCTCCTCAAAATTCCTATTCCTTCCCCTAACCCTATTCCTTTCTTAAAGGTCGGCAACGCATCTGCGACTCCTCTGGTTTTGCGGGTGTCCATGGGCGGCGGTGATTGCTTTCCATCAGGTGACCCGCCTGCTCGTTTGCCTCCTTCTCATATAAAAAAAAATAAAAAAAATAAAAATGTATGTATTATTATTTTTTAACTCAGTTATCCTCCTTATGGATACCGGCTACCTTAAGGACAGCAAGGTTGTGTAGGGGCTCTCTCCTCTCCTCTTTTTCTAGAGCAAAGCCAGCTGGGTAGAGGGGTACATACCCACTAAACCCTGGGAGAATTGCGACTACCGTACAATGACCGTAGGTCCAGGCAATCAAGCCAAATTGGTTCTCCACCCTTTTTTATCCCAGCGAATCCGCTTTATGGATACCATCCTTATGTCTAGTCTAAAATCAATCAGGGATAAGAAGGAGGGAAGTTCACCTACAAAACCCTGGAGAACAGCAATTCGAGAAAAGCCGAGGCCGCGTGATCTGTCTTCTAAGGAATTGAACCTCGAGAAATGAGCGTATGAGCTCTCTTAGCAGTTCCTGGTCACCAGATTGGTAGTAAACCGTCCTTACTTTGCCAACCTGCAATTTTCTTCTTCACGCGTTGAAGAAACTACCAAAGAGGAAAAAAGACAGTTCAAAGAGTTACTACTTCAACCATAATTATAATCGAAGATTAATAATTTTTTTAGGAAAAAATACTTGCCCATGGAGGTGACATTTTGCCTTAGCAAAATTTGTATTAGTAATAAACAATGAAAAAGGTTAGGTTTTTTTAGGAACTTGAGTTTCATGAGTTTCAAGTTCTATGAGTCGGGTTTTTTTGCATTAAGACTCGACGAAAGGACTCAAGGCTCAGGGTTAATTTTAGTAGGAGTCTTGCGAGCTCTGCCAAAATGACTCCAGTCTCTAAATTAAGACTTAAAGAACTCGAGTCATGGCCAACACAGCTGTATACTACACGGTTCTACATGTAATAACATGAAAAACAAAACAAATCAATTAGAATGGTAACACTGGTGTGTGCGTGCCACCTTGCAATAAAACTGATAGGCACACAACAACTTTGACGTGGTATCACATTATCCATATTATTATGCAAATTAGAACCTCACCGAATTGTCTTTATGTCCAGAACTGTGCATATAAAGATAAAAAAGGTCGGTTGTATAAGTAGAGGCTTTTTTATTGCTACAAATAAGTTCTATTGAACAAACATAGAACTTTAGGCAATGTTACAATAGTGTTACTACCGAGTCGCGTAGCGGTGAAAGAATATATATATACGAGTATACCACCCACTCTCTTCCCTTGGGTGTCGTTAAAGGCGACTAACGAACTAAAGACCGCACATACATCCAACAGCATAGAGCGGCGATGGGCTCACCACCTGTCACGCTGAGCACATGAGCAGTCGCTCTTTAGTGAAAAGTGGACTATGGTAGAGGGCTGCTTTGGCTGTCCTCATTGCCTAGTCTCCGACGAACCCTTGGGGATAATAGTCGTGATATTAAGTACATGTATGTTATAAAACTAACTTATTTTATTTAAATAGCATTATGTATATTATGTGTAAAGGTATTTTCGTAAGTTGTATTAAGAAACTAATGTCATTGTGTGCGTTAATGTGAATGTGACAATTGGTTGTATATAAGTGCATCACAATTTTAGGTACGTCCATTGGACGCTGTTTGAATCATCTTTTATAGATGTAAGAGCCCTTTGATGGTGATGATGATTGACATCGTGAGGTCTCGATGTGGTCTCGTGTTAAACTCAGGGTATTTCAATCACAGGTAAAGGCACAGATAACAGTTGTATAAAGCTATCTTTAGATAGATAGGTGGGTCTTAAGATACTATACAAAGGGTAGGTAAAGGGTCTCTATTCATTCGAGGATAACGAAGCGTTGAAAAAAAATGTCTAACTCACATGGGAAACGACCCACGTTCTTCGCGATTCGGCGGCGCCTTGACCACTGCGACACCGAGGTATTGATTGGACCTGACCATTTTTTAAATTTTTTTGCGTTATTAAAGGGATCCTGCACGAAATTGTGAAAATTTACGTATTTTTAAGTTACTTGTACTATGCGATGAATTAGTTCAATACATTTAAAGAACTTACGTAAGTTAGCCTGATCATTGCACAAGGTCGTGGCCTTGTTGAAATTCAAAACAAATTCTTTAAACAATAACAAACAATACATAAATCTAAAAACATTTTTTTCGACAACTTTCTTAATTTTACGCATGAAACAATAATTCTTACATGAAAATATTTGTATTGATATTCCGCAGGTCACCCCCATCTTAAAAAAAGTAAATTTTAATTTTTAACACAAGCGCGTGAGGGTTTAGTACATTTCGCAGAATAAAAACATTGCTGTAATCAAATTACTAGGTCTGAAACTTCAAAGCAAATATGATTGATTTTGCTTTGAAGTTCATTAAGATACTTATATCAATTTTTGCGAACGCGCGGCTCCCCCTTAACGCAGGTAATCAAATATTTCAAATATCAATTCATTATTTATTTAATGAACATAATATGAATAATATTATTTGTGAACGTATTTCTTTTCAGTAAGATGCGTGAGTTTCTTCAGCTAATATCCCTACAAATAGACAGAGCGTAACTTTCTTTTCCCCAAAATGCTTACATTATACGATCGTTAGATGTTATCGCCGCAAATTGACCGGAGCCTTTCGTTCGGATAACACAAACACCGTAGGAAATTTAATTAACAAAGATAAACATTGATTGAGACGAGCTCTATCGTGCTACAAATAAAGCTCAATATTCATTGGACAGTTGTTATGTTGCGGAAATGTTTTTCCGCAATATGACAATGTCGAAAACAAGTACAATGACAGTTGTAAATCATGAACTTATAATAATAATATGTATGCGAAAGCTTGCCTTTTGTGCCTCTCTTCACGTTAGAACGTAGCTACAGACCGACGTGATCTTTTGCACCAAGATAGACGAAGGACTAAAGTTTGACATAGTCTAGTTTAAGATCGGTTAAACCTCTTATTCCTTTGTGAAATGACTTTTAATATGTTTAAAGTTTACGCTAACTCTCTTGAATCCATTTTATTCGTCTTGTCAATTACGTCTATGTCGCGGAGGCACCTTTTTTTAAAAAAAGGGATTGTGTTTAATTTTATATGAACTAACTAACTAACTTAATAAACGGAAGTCTAAAACATTATTGTTTCATTTCAACCTCTAGCTTGGCTGTCTAAAAATATAAATCTCTTCTTATACACTTTCCAGCATAAATAAATGTGAACGAAATAGCAAGAAGCGATTTTAAATATACTGAGTGAAACACGAAACGGGAACCAATAAACATGTCACAGGTTTGAAGAACACCTTACGGCGGATAATATAAATTTAAGTGACTTGTAACTTGTTTGTAAGACGGTAATATAAAAGTTCTAAATACATCTTGGCAATGAGGGCCGCAAAACCAGTTCACTGTAAGTCTACGTTAATTCGTAATATTTGTTTTTGATTGCGTTAATAACACTCAAATAAACTCGAATATAACGAACGAACTATTTGATTAAGCTTTTTTTATAAGTTTGCTACACGTTAATAGCTCCTCTACACAATCGGCGATTACAGACGATTACAGGCGAGCACGATTGTGTGGAGGGCATACTCGGCTGTACTTGCTGATCATCGTTTATGACCCGTGACCCGTGATTTGTCGAATTTTTCGGGCACGTATCAAAGGGAATTGCGCCAGGTGATTGCGAAGGTGCCCACACTATCGTCGATCATTCATTTGCCTTTAGACAGTGAAGCGTTGCACACGTGCGTCCATAATTTACTTAAAAATACGCACTAAAATGTCTAGTGGGTGGTCTAATGAAGAGACTTTAATATAATTAATTAAGCTAGTACCTAATTTAATTTAATAAATGGTAGCAGCAGCAACATACTCCACGTTCAACTTGTACGCTTGCCGATCGACAAACTACTACAGACGAATGTCGTAGTAGTTTGTAATGATTGTGCCGAATATAGACATACACACGATCAACGAAAATCGCCGATTATGTAGTGGAGGCATTCCATTTTATTTCATACCGCTCATCACGTTATCACAAACGTCAAAAACAAAAGAGCATTAATTCACATGGAATCAGTTATTATTCGGAGCATTGGAATATACGAAAAAACACAAAAGAGAGTTGACGAAAATGTGATCGATGAGGAAGCTTCAGCTACAACTTACCAACGATGGAAGGAGTCATTCGCGCGCACGCACGGCCCGCCGCCGGCCTATAGATCAAAATGAGTAACGTCTTCCATCTCACTGGAAGAGCGATTCATCATGTCCGGTTATTGTTTATTGTTCAGTACGTTTCGCGGCTGGCACAACGCTCCGCGGGTTTATACGTGTTTTGCGGTGCTGGTAGAGCGCAACAGAATGATAAATCCAACTGATGGTGCCTTCGATCCTTAGATCCTACCTTTAATCATCAGCAACATAATCAGGCATGTAAAGCCGTTAGTCCCGGTTGTTAGTGTAGGATGGTAGTCGTTAAAATGATTTGTTCCCCCGGTATCGAGTCGCTGCGGATCGACTTCACCCGGTATCGATTCCCTGCACCCTCAGCTGCTTAAAGCCAGCGTGATTGTAAACTGTTAGTTAGAGCATGCGGTGATCTCCTGTACATAATAATATAATCACGTCTATTATCCCCGAAGGGTTAGTCAGAGACACAGGCAATGAGGACAGCAAAAGCAGTCCCCTTCCAGAGTCCATTTTTCACCAAATAGCGACTAGCACATGTGCTCAGTGTGACATGTGGTAAACCCATCGCCGCTCTATGTTGTTGGAAATATGTGCTGTCTATAGTCCGTTAGTCGCCTTTTACTACACCCAAGAGAAAAGAGGGGGTGGCGGTATTCTTTCACCGCTAAGCGACACGGTTAATCTGAATCTCTCATCTGAAGATCTCTTGTAATGCTAATTGGAGCTTTGTGGTCTCTGCTCATTAATAGAATAAATCTCTTTCCTATGGTGTTTAAAAGACGACTAACGGACTAAAGATTGCAGATACATCCAACAGCATAGAGCGGCGATGGTTCACCACCTGTCAGTTGTTTTTAGGTGAAATGTGGATTGTGGCATTCGAGTGGTTTTGCGGTCCTCACTGCCTAGTGTACGACTAACCATTTGGAGATAATGGTACTTGTATTAAGTATTATGTATTCTATAATGATAGTTATAAATCTATGTATGTATCCTATCTATACAACCATATTACTATATTTACTTTTGTCGTCAGCTGATCGGACAGTTTTGTATGGGAGGTCGAAATTTTTTTGTCATTTTTGCACATTGGTTTCTTCACCTAGACGAAAAATGAAACAATTTTAAAACACAAATTTATGCTTCGTCGTCAAAAATTATGTTTTTTTATGAATAAATAAATGAATAAATAAATAAATCGTTTATTTGCACAAAACATGGTATACAATGATAACATTTACAATAAAAGGTGCTCATGTTTCGCTAATAAAATAGCATGCAAATCGTTTACAATGTTAATGATATTAATTACATTACATGGAATCAAGATTGCAATAATAAATAAATGTCCAGAATCAAAATTTCAATAAATTGTATGTCGGTAAGATCAAACTAGTTGTCAATAAATTCCTTAACACTATAAAAATTTTTGTCCATAAGCCATTCAGTTAGTCTTTTTTTAAATAAGAAGCTATTTAGCACTTTCAATTCATTTGGTATCTTGTTATATATTCTGACGCACAACGCAAGACAATTTTTTGTGTATTTACATGTTTTGGGAACATTTCTTAAGACAAGTTTATATTTGTCTCTGCGCACTCTAGTACTCTGTGTATCACATGCTTAGCAAACAGATACCTATGTTGATGGACAAAATGACATACCTCATACAAGTAGAGCGACGGAAAGGGCAGCAGACCTAGGTTTTTAAATATTGGTCTGCATGATTCATCAGGCAAAATTCCACAAATGGCCCTAATGCACTTTTTTTGTGCCACAAACACTCTATTCCAATCTGTGCTATTACCCCATATCATCAGACCGTATCTCAATACGGATTCTACGTATGCACGATAACATAGGATAGCAGTTTTTTTATTTGTCACTTTTGTAACTTGACTTAATGCATACACGAATTTATTTATTTTATTACAAGTGTTTTCAATCTGATGTTTCCAGTTAAAAAATTGGTCTATTGTTACTCCAAGGAACTTTACGTTTTTAACTTCATTGATTTTAGTGACATTTAATTTAAAATTATATTTCTCATGTTTAGATTGATTGAATTGAATAAATACTGATTTATCTAAATTAATTTTTAAATTGTGTGCATCGAGCCATTCAATTAATATGTCAATAGTTTTATTAATGTCAAATTCATGATAAGTTAATGTATTATTTCTCTTTAATATATAATATAAATAAAAGAGGACCTAGAATACTTCCCTGTGGGACACCGCTTTTATTTTCGTGACAACTGGACGAGAACGATATAATTTCACTATTCATTAATTTATCCACTGTTACATATTGCTTACGGTTAGATAGGTATGATGATAACCACTGAAGGGTTATGCCTCTCACACCTATATTTTCTAACTTCTTTAAAAGTAAATCATGTGAAACATGGTCAAACGCCTTAGATAGGTCAAAAAAGAGTCCTGTTGACCAAAAATTGTTATTAATATTACTCAAAATATTATTCATTAAATCAAAAATAGCTAATGTCGTGGATTTACCGTTCTGAAAGCCATATTGGCTATTATTAATAACGTTATATTTGACGCAAAAATCGACCAGTCTCTTGTGCATGCACCTTTCAAAAATTTTTGACAAAATAGGGACAAGAGTGATGGGTCGATAGTTATCAACATTATCTTTTTCACCTTTTTTATAAAGTGGTCTAACAACAGACAGCTTTAAAGCTTCAGGAAAAGTTCCTGTGTAAAACGATTGGTTTATGAGGTAGGTGAGAACTGATAGTATTTCGTTAATGCAACTTTTTATTATTTTAGTACTTATACCATCATAGCCTTCCGCATTTGTATTGTTTAATTTTGTCACTTCCGTTTTTACTTCCTTCTCTGTCATCGGCATTAGTATAGAACATAGTATTGGATATTGTTGTGGAAGTCGGTCGTATCTTTATGAGTGTAGACGAACAAGACTGGTTTTTGATAAAATGATTATTAAATGCATTAGCTATGCCCGTGGGATTAGTTAATTTTGTGATATTATCAATTTTTAATTCAGATATATTATTACTATTTTTTAAATTCCCAACTTCATTTTTTATAACGGACCATGTCGCTTTACATTTATTATCACTGTTATTTATAAATTTTATATTAGAGTTCTTTTTTGATTCGTATATAATTTTTCTCAATAATTTAGAATATGTCAGATAATTATTTTTATTGTTTGTTGTTTTGTGTGTATAATAGCGATAACGCAGATGTCTTTTGGTTTTACAACTTATTCTCAGACCTTGGCTTATCCATCTACTGTTAATATTATTGTGTTTTGGCCTGACCTTTATTACGGGAAAGCACAAATTATAGAGCAGACATAACATCTCGTAAAATTTAGAAAAAGCAGTATTAAAATCAGCCTGTTTATAGACGTCGTACCATGTAAGACTACTCAGATACTCCTTTAACTTATTTATGTTCTCAAGCGAATAGTCTTTTTTGAACACAAAGTATTTCTCTGGTGACACCGGCTTTTGTTTAACGTTGAAACTTAGTAACTGCGCGGTATCGTGGTCGGATAAAAACAAAGGTAATGTTTTGGCCTCAGCGTTTTTGATATTGCTAAGAATATGGTCAATGCATGATTGTTTTCGAGTAGGCTCATTTATGTGAATTTTTAAATTGTGAGTTTTGCATAAATCTTGTAAGCATTCTGTAATTTTACCCTTTTTTAACGTATTTATGTTTAAATCTCCTGCAATAACTATTTTGATATTAGACTTGTATTTTTTATATATTTCGAACACAACAAACTATCCAACTTACCCAGGAAAACATTAGGGTCAGACGTCGGAATTCTGTATAAAGAAATCACTATTAACTTATAAAGAGGGATTTCAATGCCACAAACTTCAAAATTTTTTGGCAAGGCAGAGTTTTTTATCCACGTCAATTCTTTGTGAGATACATGATTTTTTGTTAATATACAAGTTCCGCCCCTTTGCTTTTCTCTACAAAAAGCAGCTGCTAATTGATAGTTCTTAATTTTTATGAAACAGTCATGTCCCGACTTAAGAAATGTTTCTGTAAGGCAAATAATTTCAGGATCCTCATTCGCTTCACGTAGTTCTTGTAGAGTTAATTCCAGTATCGACTGTTTTGAGAGAATACTTGCAATATTTTGGTGAATATTTTAAATTTTATTTGTTTAGACTCGAAAAAATGATTTATCATTTACTTTAGGAAAATAGTCAGTTATAGTCTTTTTTTTGCTTTTTGATGGTTTGGTGTCAGGGGGCATCATATTTGTACACGCACCGTTATTTGTTGACTGTTTTTGGGAAAAATAATATGGAATCGTACCCTTCCCATAGTTCACCTGCATGGGTCTCGATTTTTTTCCTAATATAATTTTTTTGAGTGCTGTTACATCTAAATATTTATTTTTATAGTTTGTACAGTCAACCACATAATTGATCGATCTACATATATCAATTAAATTATAGTTATTACAATATACAAATTGGCAATTATTAAACTGATTGCATAAATTACTGAGTACATTATTCATATAATTCTTATTAATTCTAACATTTTTAAAAATATTTAATAATAAAATGTCACAAAAATAAAATTTACTAAAAACATTTCGCAACAGGGATGTCAGTTTTTTTAAGTCTATGTCATTTTCACCAACTCCTATTATCAATATGTCTCCAGTCTTCAGATCGATGTTATTGCAACTTTTTAACACTTCATCGCTTTGTGCATACGGTTTTGTCTCAGCTGTAACCTTATATCTCCCATATGGAGAAGTTTCTCTGGAAGATAATAATGCAGAAGAGAGGCCTACGCATTGTTGGGTACCTAGGATGAGTATCCGGTTGAAATCCACTTTATTATCGGCGTTTTGACTTGACGATGAAAGTTTCGGTGGATGCGTCATTGTTTGATATTTTGATAAATCACTCGCGATAACCTGGGCTTGTTCCGAGACATCGTTTTTTAGATTGTCTTCGCATATTACACTTTTGTTCGTCTCACATAATTCTTGCTTCAGGTCATCTATTTGTTTATTGAGGTTACCAATCTCTATTTGTGCATCTAAAAGTGATTTTTTCAAGATAGAAATTTCTTTTTGGAGAAATGTAAAATCTTTCGAGCGCTTAGTATTGCCTTCTGCTGGAGAGGCCCTCGGGGGAGTAAAGAAAATATGTGGTTGCAATGTATTTATTTTGTGTTCCTTACTATTGTATCCTGGGAAATTTCCACAAAGATTTTTTAGCAGGTATAATTCTTTATTCAGTTTTGTTATACATCTATTTAGCTGATTATTTTCAAGTATTTGGTTTTCTAATTCAGATTCAGTAGATATTAATTTTATTTTTAACGAATTAATTTCCTCTTTCAGATCATATCCCATACTAGTAGTATCCTCAAGCAGTGTGTGTTCTGCGCTTCTTGAAACTCTTTCCATCGCTGAGTACGAGTCATCTAATATTTCCTGCTGCGTCAAAACATGAGAGTCATAATAGGTTTCTGAATTGCATACAGATGAAGGTGACGATGATGTAAGTGGCGAGTTTATAACATTCTTATCAGGTGAGACAGTAAATTTTGTATTAGCCTTTAAAGGTACTTTTCTTCGCAAGGTAACGTTTTGTTCATTAGTAGAAGTCTTTGTTTTGCTTTGCTTGAGACAAGTTTGACATTTCCAGTTTTGTTTCTTATCTTTATACATAATACGGTACAGTTTTTCTGAGAAGCCAATACAATCGAATTCATATCTATTCCTACATTGGGTGCACAGAATGGTGTCTTTAATATTGCTGTTTGCACCACATTTATAGCAAATCACTCTCTCGGGTGTTTTATAATTACTCATTTTTTTGCGATATAATATAAGTAAAAAAAAACAATGTTTATGAGTTGTGGATTCGAACCTGCGTCGTCAGGTCCTACGCTGATATGTATAACCGTTGAACCAAATTGGCTTAGTTCTAGGTGACAAAATTTATAAACGGTTTGTAATGCGTTGCACTGAAGTACAGTGAAGAACGTAGTTACGTTGTGTTGTAGTTCCTCCGTTTACTGGTAGATGTCACTGATTGCCTCGAGTGGTAGTAGATAGCAGTTCTTAATGGCACTGCAGCTGGTTCATGTAGATATATTTCGTTAATTAGTTCACTTGTTATAGTGTCACAGAACTGCACCAGAGGTCGTCACTGTGATATATGGTTCAGTGGTTAGTTTGGTTTTTGTTTGTTACTTGTACTGCTACTGTTGGCCCGACTTGGTACCAGATACAGTTGTTTGTTGACGGCTGTCTAGTGCCTGACAGGCTTTATAGTTTCGAGTACTTCCTCTAGATGACGCTGTTTTATTGATCAAAACTGCAAAATCATGCATTGATTTTATTGTTTTTGTAAGTTTTACACTGGAATGATGTAAACTATTGTTTTTACACTCCTTTCGTTTGTTTGCAGATCACTGTTAGCAATTTAATACTGGTAATATCACGAATAGTTAATTTTTGAGGCCTTATTCACTGCACTGTTTTGCACATATAATAATTTGTTATTTACTGTTTTTGGGCCTTGACTACAATGTATATCGATAATCACTTGTATATGATTCCACTGCACTTGTTTTTTTTATTAAATATCACTTGTTTATATTTTTAGTTCACATTAAATACGGAGCCGATGTTTACCGTGGCTCAGTAACGCCATCTATTCTATATGCTTAAGTTTTTATAAAAAAAGATATTTGAATGATTAAAATTGTCAACCTTATTGGTTAGGTTCTAATGATTTCCAAAACTCATTTCAGCTGTTACTTTATTTTACTTCAAAAACTCTCCAATTTCTATTACTTACCACAATATCAATACGATAATTGAAAATCATATTTAATTTTATTCCATAAAGTAATAACTTAAGTTAACAATTCATTATGATTTATCATTTTTCACCTTTCATCCCAAAAAAACGATAAATTACCTATAAATTTTAGCCGTTTGTGTCGCTAGGGGAGAGACACTTGCCCGCTATTTTGTCTCGTACCAGGATACGTATGTTTACACAATTTTATGACCACGGCTTATATTTCGGTTCGACGCGATTCCGTTTCGGCGTGCAGTGGTACTGGGGGTAGCGATGCGCATTTGTCTGGCACAGACTATAGCTCGCTAGATTAGTTGTTAAGTCTTAACAATAAGTTAGTTAACTGTTTTTTTATTATAATTAGTATTGACGTCAATAAGTGCCTGTAAAGGTTTACATTGAATAAATAATTTGACTTGACTTGACTTGGGAAAAGTTGTTCAGTTTCATGGATGGAACTCACCCTTAATTGGTTTTGTATAAAGAAAAATTAAGGTTGTATATACAAAAATGAAATGCTGTTCGTTTGTCTCGCAAAGACTCGAGAATGACCGGACCGATTTCGTTAAGTTTGATTTTGAAAAATAGTAAAAATTCTTTATAAAAAAACAATAAACGTAAAAAGACGTTGTGTAATAAAAGTATTAAATATTAATTAGTGGCTTAAAATTTTTGCAGTTTTATTACTTCTTCGCGACATTTAAGTTTTTCCTGTCAGTTGCGTTGTCATTGTGATTTGGACAGGACAACGTCTGTCGGGTCTACTAGTAAAATATCTCAGAATAATATTTAGTTATTATTCTATGTAAAATATAAATATTAACTCATTCGGTATTAAGTACTTCCCAGCACCCCATTGACAATGTACTACTTATGCGATTAGTTCCTGATTTGCCGGATTCCTGATTCGCCGGATTCCTGATTCGCTGGATTCTGGTTATGACGGATTCTTGTTTCGTCGGAAATATTAATATACAATAATATCACTTAAGTAATAAAACGTGTACTTAGTTATATTTATTATTGTATGAATTACTATTTTGTTGCCACTATCGGACATATAACTTAAATTACCTACTTAGAAAAAGGTTCGATATTTTTTTTTATTATTTTAGTTATGGTTGTTCAACATTATTTATATGTTACGTTTTTTTTTTTATTAATGTACCGAAATATCTGCCTCTTATTTAATAGATAGGTAAAGCCACGACATTTCTATAGTTTACCTTCAACAAAATAATCCGACGAAACAAGAATCCGGCGAAACAAGAATCCGACGAATCAGTAACTAATCACTAATACGCGTTACTATAATTAAAATCCAGTCATCCATTTAGGCTGTTGATGATGATGGCGATTAAGATAATGATATCCATCCTAACCAACCAATCCAGTGTCGCGTAGCGGTGAACTACCACCCCGTCTGTTCCCTTGGGTGTCGTAACTTCTACTACTAACAGGCTAAAGACTACACATACATCCAACAGCTTAAAGCGGCGATGGGCTCCACCTGTCACGCTGAGCACATTTGCAGTCGGTATTTGATGAAAAGTGGGCTATGGTAGAGGACTGCTTTTGTTGTCCTCATCGCCCAGTCCCTGACTAACCCTTAGGGGATAATAGTCGTGATTATATGAATGAATGGACCTAGGTGATACTTCTGGTCTTGCAAACGTCCACATGCTAACTATTAAACGAGCCGTATACCTGTTTTCTACCTAACTGCTGCACATAAGCACCATGAAAATGCACCTTGTGTTAAACATCATAAGGATATTTTTAGTGTGTCATAATTTTATCCATGCTCGGATTCTCAAGTGTGTTTACTTATTACAAATATGTTACGTTAATTAATGACACTCCATAGTAAATAACGTGAAGACGATAAATGTTATTCGATTAAGTAAGGGTCCTTTCGTCGTAACTTCTTATTTCATTTGTTATGAAAAGAAAGCAAATACTACAATAAATAATCATTAAAATAATTATGTCAATATTTCTTCTTAGGCAAAAGCGTCAAAACTCTAGTTTATATGTTTGTTAAGGGTTATACCCAGTATAAGTACTTACTTTATTTACTTACGGTTTGTGCTAAGTATAAACTATTTTTTAGTTTGTCATTATCAGACACAAAGTTTCAAAATAACACAGTCATAAGACTTACTTGGTACTTAGTTCATAGAAATAAGTACCTATACTAGTGTAAAATACCATTTTAAATATGTCTGTACAGGACATACAACCACAAACTTACGATATAAGATACGCAATATCAATGACAACGATTTATTATCCGTGGTTTATTTACAATTCTGTATGAGATTTGATGAACATCTTTCAATGCAATACTTACTTCAACACAAACAAAACAACTCAAAAGAAATTCTGACTTAAAAACTTCACTAGCCGCGTACTACGCCTACAGCTATGCTTGGATTACATATGGTATAATTTTGTGGGGCAACAGCACGGACTCGGAGGATATATTTATTCTACAAAAAAAGTGCATACGTATCCTTGCACAAATAAAGAGTACTGAAAGCTGCAAACCATACTTCTCTAAATACAAATTACTACCATTAAAATAAGTATATATTATGTACTGGAGTTGTGTAAGTTTGTGCGCAAGTACCCCAATCTATACACTAAAAAGAGCGACGTAAACGCTAGGTCTCGGTATCCGAATAATTTGGTAATGCCTATGTACAAGCTTGGTATAGCTGGTTCAGGACCATACGCAATGACGATAAAAGCATATAATAGACTACCTAATTACATAAAGGCTGGACCTGACACGAATATATTTATAAATTTGCTAAAAAAAATCCTGCAAGACAAGTGTTATTATGAATTAAACGAGTTCTTTAACGATGATACCAATGCAATGCTATAACTTAAAAAAAAATAAACTAATAAAATTTTCAACCATACCTGCTGTTAAAACAACTAATACTATTTTCTTTCCTAGAATGAATAATATGTTGAAGGTGTCGGTCCAATTTCTATGATTAATTTATTTTATATTTAAAAATACAATCATTGTTTTATTACTTACTAATTATTTATTACTATTTAATCAATTAATTTAATCATTCATAAAATATTGTAATATACCTACTTAAATAATTTAAGAAAAAGTGCTATTAGAAAATTGCAACGCCCTTCCTGGGCCCATATGATTACTACCATATTGTATAAGACCCTAATGTACATACATATGTGATGCAATAAATAAATGAATGAATGAATGACTTCTAATTTCTGAAAGGACGTCGCGTTGCGTTTTCTAAAAGACATTTTGCCGTCACCTGAAAAGTTCACTTATGAAAATGAAACCAACAGGGTTCGACTCCTAGTTACGTATTTTTCTATTGAAAGTCTTTGAAAGCAGCCCTTTTCAATTGAAAAAAGTAGGCTGCGTCTTTTCCGAAATGATTTCATTTTTTTGTAGTTTAGCTATTCGTTTAGTGACCTATTTAGATTGCTCTCTCCCTATCTCTTTCTCTCTGTATACTAAAAGGTTGATAGGTATACTAAAACGGGCCAGTGTAAGTATAATTTAATTTCATGATTTTAAAACGAAGTGCTCAGAAATCTTGTAAACTGATGACCACGGAAATTGTAAAGTTTGAAGGGACCATCTTTTAATAAGGAAAACGTAAGTAATTAAACGTGCGACCTTATCTATGATACATTAAGAAACTTTTTGGACGAATTAATTTGCCTTCGCCATATTATATATGAGTGGCTTTCAGTGAACCAATGTAGAATTCTCTAAGGATACATATAATTACGACTATTATCCCCAAAGGGTTAGTCAGGGACTAGCCAACGAAGACCGCAAAAGTAGTCCTCTGCCATAGTCCACTTTTCACCAAAGAGCGACTGCACATATGCTCAGCGTGACAGGTAGTGAGCCAATCGCCGCTCTAAGCTGTTGGATGTATGTGCAGTCTTTAGTCCGTTAGTCGCCTTTTACGACACCCAAGGGAAGAGAGGGGGTGGTAGTATTTTTTCACTGCTACGCGACACGGTTTAATTCTCTAAGCTTTTCTAATAAAATGATTTTTTTTTAAAGGCCGCCTCGGTGGCTGCCTCGGTGGCCGCCTCGGTGGCTGCCTCGGTGGCCGCCTCGGTGGCTGCCTCGGTGGCCGCCTCGGTGGCTGCCTCGGTGGCCGCCTCGGTGGCTGCCTCGGTGGCCGCCTCGGTGGCTGCCTCGGTGGCCGCCTCGGTGGCTGCCTCGGTGGCCGCCTCGGTGGCTGCCTCGGTGGCCGCCTCGGTGGCTGCCTCGGTGGCCGCCTCGGTGGCTGCCTCGGTGGCCGCCTCGGTGGCTGCCTCGGTGGCCGCCTCGGTGGCTGCCTCGGTGGCCGCCTCGGTGGCCGCCTCGGTGGCCGTCTCGGTGGCCAAATGACAAAGCGCTCGGTCCCAATGTCTGGAGGTTCCGGGTTCAAATCTCAGGTCTTGCAAAGAGTAGTTTATTATTTTTACTAATAACCGATGTTTTACCCGGGTCTGTGATCGCCACCTCCTATTCAATTGTAGCGATGACGTGATTACAGTGACCGAGGCTTTGGCCCTGCTGTGGGGTAGTTTATTACTTTACCCGCCAACCCGCATCGGGCCAGCGTGATAGGTCAATAGTCTAAGTTATACTGATTATAAATAGAATTGAATTGGAGATAGCAAAACAGTTCAAAATAAATTATTTATTTGTAAAAAAAGACAAAAAGTTGTTCAGAACTCTCATAAATTATCCGCTTAATTTGTTTCCAGTTTCGATGACTTGACGCTTTCATAAGTAAACTCGATCTGAGAAGTAGCTTAACCTTAGCACTAGGTCATACCAAGTACTGCCTCCATACATAATGGTTGTACTTAAATTAAAAATAAATTTGTTTACGCACACACCAATTATCTTGACCAAGATGAGTATTCTTTTGAAACTCGTTAACATGGTAAGATAACGGATAAATATACAAAAACATGGAAAAAACACCCAGACCCGAAATCAATTTAGAAAAACAGATTTTCTTTAAATTGACCCGACCGGGAATTAAACCCGGGACCTCAGAGATGGCGCGATGCCAGACCCATCGTGCTAACTACTCGACCATGGAGGTTGTCAAACGCATGTGCATGTGTATTGGAAAACAAAATAAAACAGTGCAACGTCACTTTTCAAATTTCTCAGTTCAGTAAAAGTCTTACATCTTTACGGAAACTCAACTACTCTAGTCGTGAGGCTTCAAAAATGAGTCGAGTCTTTGTAAAAGGCCTTAAAACACTGAGTTTCTTGCAGTTATGATAAATGTGACCAGTCCCAAGAACGTCACAACTCAAAAAACAGATGACGCTCAGCAAATTAATACGGGAGTCGAAATAGCGCAGTATTCGGGATTATGGCTATCGGACGACAACTTTAATTATCCGTTAGACGACTGGACGCGGTTATTAATAGATTAGTGAGCTAGAAGTTTGGGATTGAACTAGTAATGATTGGACATTTAATTTGTATGAGCCGGCAAACTTGATTCTACCTTGCAAATTCATCCTCACTTCTTAGAACCGAAATGATCGTGTACCGTCTACGTGTGGTTTCAGAGGAGCTTCCTTCCGCGTATGATCAGAAGCTTTTCTGTAACCTCTTAGAGCAAAATTACTTTACTCTTACTATACTAAATTCGTTTAGTTAGTATGTAGTTTCGAGTTAGTCAGAGACTAGACGATGAGGCCGCAAAATAAGTCCTGTGCCTTATAGTCATCAAAATTCCAGATTCAAAATTCAATATCATTCATTCAATTTAGACTACAAAAATTGAGCGCTTTTGAATGTCGCTATGCCATCAAATCAAATCATATATTTGCCAGAACATTATTTACAGCATCGGTTCGTAAGTCCTAACTATGGGGCGGGAGCCTTGTACTGAGAAGAACCGGCAAGAAACTCAGCAAGGGCATTTGTTTTCTCCCTTTCTTTTACAGCGTCAATACAAATTGGAAAATGCCCTCCCTATCATAGATGGACATTTTCCATTACAACATAAACATTTAATACGATTACAAGACAACACAACACATACAAAAAGTTATTCTCGATTTAAAATAAAATAAACAACATCTTACAGTATATTTGAAACAAGAAAAGAAAAACTATTAAATACTACCAATAAAAAATAAGATTGCAAGAGTAGACCAGCCTCCACAGGCGGCACCCGTTCACGAGTATGACATGTGAATCAGCCATCGCTTCGCTCAACCATCTTTTAGGGAACGTAACGACCCATTGTTTCACCCAATAACAAATGCACATGTGCTCAGCGTGACAGGTGATAAGTCCATCGCTGCTCTTTGCTGTTGGATTGCATGTATGTGCAGTCAATCTCCCATAATGGACTATGTGCGTGTCTTTATGATATAAAGATAATGATGACAGTTTTATATTATCTATGATATTGTTTTTGTTTGTTTATGAATGGCATTGAATAAATTTATTTTATTTATTTATTAACCGTCTCACGTAGCGATGAAAGAATACTACCACCCCTTCTCTTCCCTTAGTAGTCGTAAAAGGCGACTAACGGACTAAAGACTGCACATACATCCAACAGCTTAAAGCAGCGATGAGCTCGCCACCTGTCACGCTGAGCACATGTGCAGTCTATATTCGGTGAAAAGTGGACTATGGCAGAGGACTGCGTTTGGTGATTATATGTATGTATGTATTTATTTATTTACTGGCTTGCCTAAGCCTTTGGTGCGTATTCACCGAATCTATTGAGGCTTGTAACAACGTGGATATGTCTGGCGCATTGCCAGCCTAAAGGCTTTAGATGTTACGCCTAGTGATTTTACGGGCTTTCGTAACCTTCAAGCCGGAACACGGTGCAGGGCACTATATGGTAGAAGACATATTTAGGAGACTATACACACATAGACTCACGACTATCACCCCTAAAGGGTTAATCAGACTATTACTGTCTGACTAACCTCATCCTACTAACGATGAGGACCGCAGAAGCAGTCTACTGCCATAGACCACGTTTCACTGAATTAGCGTGATCGGTAGTGAGCTCATCGTCGCTCTAAGCCGTTGAATGTATGTGCAGTTTTTAGTTCGTTAGTCGCTTTCTAAGACACCCAAGAGAAGAGAGGGGCTGGTAATATTATTTTAGTGACCTGCTACACGAGGGGTCTACTTTTAAAATCCCCTTCAGGCACTTTTTTACGACCGAAGATAATTCCTGTTTAAAGGACCAGGGGGGATTTTGTATGAACCCTGTCCCCATCCTACAACAGTCATGGGATACTGTCAATTTGTTCATTTGGACTTAAAGAAGCCGAAAGTACCTGTGTTAGTTGCAAAAAGTATTGGGTTTATTTATAATTTAAAAAAAAACTTTTATTGTTCTCTTGCTTTATTTAGAGTTGGTTGAGTGTGTCATGCTCTCTCAAAGTGTCTCTGCAGTGGGTCGTTACGTTCTCTAAAACATGGTTGAGCGAAGCGATGGCTGATTCACATGTCATACTCGTGAACGGGTGCCGCCTGTGGAGGCTGGTTTGCCCTTGCAATCTTATTATGTTGGAAAATTTTTTATTCAAAGACAATATATTTTATAACCTAATTACGTATTTGAAGAATGTCGCCATAGAAAAAAAATATCTATTCTACTAGACTAGACGGTACCTTCAAATGACACTAATTTCAAATCTGTTGGATGGTGGGGGACGTTTCTTCCCATGGTCTTTTTAATACAAAACCGCATAAAGCATCGTTCGCGACGACAACAATAACGCCCAATAGCTGTTCTAAAGTTACGTGTCGTAATAAAGCTCTGCTATTGGCCAACTCTATTTTAATGGAATTTGATAGTGATAGACTGGTGTTTTAGTGGGTTTTGATACAAATGTCACTTTTCCTAGTGTCTTTGAAACGTGTTTTAGTGGGATTTGTTACGGAATCATTAGTGGATCGTGGAAGTATTGTATTTGGTTTTACTGGTTAAATTTTGACCAATATTGTTTTAGGAGGTTTTGAAAGTAGATCCCTCTATACCACAAGGCTCGATGTATGAGATTGGTATCCAGATATGGGTTCACACGGTAAACCTACCACCTGCTACATACTTCAACACACTTCAATAGAGAATTGACCTAAGTAAGTTACGTGTATTTATAAGTTTAGGCTATTTTTAGCGATTAGCTTATTAACCCCTAGGGTAACAGGGAAAGAATACTACCACCCCCTCTCTTCCCTTGGGTGTCGTAAAAGGTGACTAGCGGACTGAACATTGCACGTACATCCAACAGCACAGAGCGCCGATGGGCACACCACCTGTCACGCTGAGCACATGTGCAGTCGCTATTTGGTGAAAAGTGGACTATGGTAGAGGACTGCTTTTGCTGTCCTCATTGCCTAGTCTCTGACTAACCCTTCGGGTATAATATGTATATGTATGTATTTTTATCAAACAATCTTCTTAAAAGAAAGCTGTTAAAATATCTACAAAAGGCTTTGAACCCGCAACCCTAAACATATAGAATAAAGCGTACTAACAACTATGTTATTTTCTAACTAACTAAATATTAATATTTCGTAATTTGTGAGTTGATCTTAGTAGTTTTTTTTCTTTGCAGGTTTAAATTATAAATTATAAAGAATCATAACCGATCAGCTTCCACAGAGGTGAAAAACGTGGAAATGCTTTTTGTTAATTGTGGTTTAACATCTTTATTTTCTCACAAATAATTAAGAAAAAAATATCGTGTCGTGGACATGTTAACCCGTCAAGGATCATTCGACCGCCGGCGGTCACGAAACAATATAATTTCAATTGTGTCTGGTTTTACGGTGCTGAAGAGGTTAATCCAATACATTTATCATTCTGTTCTACATATATTAGAAATTTTAAAAATAGAAATTTTAATTACGCCTGTGGTCTAGTGCTAAGCCACCGGTCTCAGACCCAGAAGTCATGGGTTCGATTCCCAGCGGGGGGTACATCATTATGTGCTTGGTTTGGTTGGCGGTAGGGCTGTTAAGTCCGCCTGGCTAGCTAGCCAGGCTACCACCATCTTATCTAAGTCTGTTGCCATAACAACGATGTTTATATAGCATTGTAGTGTTCCGACAGAGATCAGATAGCCAGTTCCTCAGTGGTTGATGATTCCGGGGGAAGCGCACTTCCACCTTTGGCTTTAACGTCACTTACCATCAGGAGAAATGAAGGCCAAGCGCTATCCCGTCGTATAATAAAAATCTTGTCTGTGCCCTCTGTACAAGCAGCTTACATAGTAAATAATTTTCAGTATTTATAACTTTTTAGATAACTCATTAATCGATCAACAATGGGAACAAAGAAACTTCACGTTTCATGTCCTCCGTGTAGTAAAGGGCGTTTATATAACTTCATTTCGTAATTACAAGCATGCCGTACCTATATGTCCACACATTGATAACGAACACGGAAGCCACGGTGACGTATGACGGAATTCAAATTGTAGGTACGGCACCATTCTGTTTCTGGTGATATTACAATTAAAACTATATACATACGTTTTTGTTTCATGATTCATCGTATAACTAAATATAATAAATAAATAACTTAAGTAAAATTTTAAACACTGATAAAATACGACAACCTTATTCGGGAATCGAACTACGCACCTTCCGCATTCCGGGCGGATGCCTTAACCACTTGGCTACCGAGGTGTGGTTTTCACACGTCGAAATTTGTCAGTGCTTGATGCTTATGTTTTTTAGTCACACACTTGATGAACACTTCAGACCTCGGTAGCCAATTGGTTAAGGCAGCCGCCCGAAATGCGGAAGGTGCGTGGTTCGATTCGTGCCTGAGGTTGTCGTCTTTTTTCAGTGTTCATAATTTTACTTACGTATATTTAAGCGTTAATAAAACGCTAAAATATATAAAACATTAATAAATACCTTAAGTTATTTATAAGTTTGATAACTGAATATAATTATTATACATGCCTTTTTTTTAGGGCAGTTGCAGTGTGCTTTGCAATAGGTGTCTAATTCCATGCATCACACCATGCCGTGTACACTATTAAAGGATTACGATCTAGACTAAAAACCACTAGTTACCTGTACCTACTGTAGGTATGTGATTTGTGTGATTGTCAATAATTGTTTACTTTCCTTTACTAAAGTACAGCCTGACAGGGCAAAGGCCTCCATAAAAAAAAAACAACATGTTTGCATCATAAAACCGAGAACTCACTTTGCCCGACCTGGGAATCAAACCCAGGACCTCCGGATATTGTGCCGAGCGCTTGACCGAGGCGTTTGGACGATCTAGACTACGTTTGGAAAATCATTGTAATGATCTTTATTATTGAAAATTTTGCTTTCACAATGCTATATAAATATAGGATAAAATGTTTACTAGAAAAAATCAACCCGGAAAGCTCAAATGGGACCTATGGCCTTTGGATGGCTGGTCCACTGCTCTACTGCTAATCTACCGAGACCCCAGAAGACTGTTGAATTTTTTCTAGTAGTTGATGATTTACGTTGCAAGTCAGCGGTATTACGTCACTGTAAAGGTTTACCTACCCTCACAGTCGAAAGAAATACTATTGCAAGTATTTAACAATAGATAAAGACGTAATTGCTTAAAGATATCTTTATTATTGAAATTTTGCATTTACAATGCTATATAGGTATAGGATAAAATGTTTACTAGAAAAAAATCAACCAGTCTCCGCGGTCCACTGGCACCAGCCGAATCCAAAGACCATAGGTTCGATTCCCATTCGAGCTTTCCTGAGACTTTTTGTTTTTTTTCTAGTAAACATTTTATCCAATATATTTTAAGTTTGAGTTTGTCCGACCTGGGGATTGAACCCAGGACCTCCGGATATTGTACCTAGACTAGGTTTGTATAATCATTGTAATTTTGTTCTAATAGTCATGTAACGATGGTAATCTGTCAGTTAGATCTTTATAATAAAATATTATTTTTGGCCTTGCTACGTCGTAGCAGTGGAGGTGTAATATGCGCAAGTTTAAAGATATAACTTGTTAAGTTAATGTTGACCTATGAATCTTATCTGAATGGGTCCTGCAGAAGTTTCCGTCTTTCATTAGCACTTCGAACCGACGAAATCTTATCTCATCTATACTAATATTATAAAACTGAAGAGTTTGTTTGCTTGAACGCGCTAATCTCAGGAACTACTGGTCCGATTTAAAAAATTCTTTCAGTGTTAGATAGCCCATTTATCGAGTAAGGCTATAGGCTATAATTTGTTTAGGTACGGGTACGGGTAGTAACCCGTGCGAAGCCGGGGCGGGTCGCTAGTCTTACATAAAACAAAGTGTTGGAAAACTATGACACAGTAACATTATGCTTTCGTTTTAGCAATACCACTAAGATAGACGGAGTATTACTTGTCCTCCGGCGTCAGCGTTATCATCACAGGTAAGATGAATGAGAAGTGCTTTTATGTTTTACGCAAGAATCGTAGATACAAATTGTTTACGCACATTAAAGATTAAATATGTGTTAGAACTAAGTACCTGATATTATATCCTAGCTGATATTATATCCAGTGAAGGATTGCAATGGATTTCAAGTGGTTTTTGTGAGAAACATTGTTTTATATTCTTATACGTTCAACCGCCTATGTGGTCGAGTGATTATATACCCAGTTGTCACGGGTTCGATTCCCAGCGGAGCGTGTAGTAAATGTTTGGGTTTGGTAGGTGATATAGGACTTGGTTTAGATTCACTTGGTGAGCTACCACCCATTGTAATCTAATTATGTCACCATAACATCAATGTTATTAGCATTTAAATGTGTTGTGAGTTCGCTTGTGACCACCACCTACTTACCACCTGTCACGCTCAGCACATGTGCAGTCGCTATTTGGTGAAAAGTGGACTGTAGTGGACTTCTTTTGCGGTCCTCACTGCCTAGTCTCTGACTAACCCTTCTTGGATAATAGTCGTGATTATATGAATGTGTAATCTCTGTATTTATTTATATACTTTATAAAAAATAAGTAAAGTCCAAATATTCGTAGTTATCGATAACAGCATTATATGTATGTAGCTTACATTTAAAAAATATTTGTTCAAATCAAATCAACAACCATCACCAAATAGTTTAATAACTAAGTATATATTAAAAATGTACTTTTCTTCATCAGTTTCGTTATGATGGTATGTTAACTTTCCACGTGCTATTGAATTGCTATTGAATTCACGGAAATAAACCCAGAAGTGAAACGTTTATTGACCGATGATGGTGATTATTTGTTTAAACTGACGTAAAGTTCAATTCTAAATTAACTAGGTTACCGACCTAATAGGCCAATCTTCCTATTTACCTATGTGGGAAGGGCTGAGCCCAGCAGTGAGATGTTCATAGGCTGATGATGATGATGATAACAAAATGGATTTATTTAATATAAACTGATTCAAATCTTGAATACGGATTCAGACGGTTTCATAACGAACTCGGTTGGAGACCTAGTTTTCAAATTGAAAACAGTTCATTTCTCATGAGATTAATTAGTAAATTTAGCTACTAACCTTAATATTAATAAATTACTATTACACTATTCAAATAAAACCCATAATGGGAATTGTTATACATTTTATTTAGTGAACCTTTGGAAAAACTTTTTAAGTTTCAAACAAGTTATTATAAAAAGTGATTAGCTTAAATACATAGTTGTACCAAATTTAGAAATCCCAAATTCTACTAACAAACACCGTTCCAAATATTCAAAACTAATTAATACATTTCAATTAGTTTCAGCACGAAAGCACGAAATGCTATACATCGCTACCCCCACGCGGCAATCGTAAACAACCCAACATATTACTTTAAAAACGCAATAGTTTCGGAGGTCGACACGCAACGGAGTAATTTTATACTAACCTCGACTCGTGGGCTTCTTACATGGACCTCGGTCCGTCGCACTGCGATACCGGCATAAAATATTCAAAACGTCACCGCATAAACCAACAAAAGAATATTACCACAAAAAACAAATGCACTCCGAAAAAACAAAACTATCATACAATCTGTGTACCGAGATGTCACTTCAGTAATCCGTATTGCATTTTCAGATTGGGTACGCGACTCGCTCGTGCCGTGCTGCCTCGCCCGCGGCCGTGGTATGACTGAAGCTCAAAACTTATACGCATGCGTTAACAAGTGTGTCCGATACCTAGGCACATTTCATTTTGTAATGAACCGGAAAAGCCTGCGTATTTCACTCTGAACCTTAACTTTAATTTGGGAAAGTGCAATTTGCCTGTTATCCGTTGTCAAAGGGTGAGCTTCGACTTCAAAAACGCCTGTCCCTCTCTCGTATATGCATTTTAATTGAGCACGAGCGCGTGGTTACATATTAACTGTTTGTCGCGCATTGTGTTAAGTTCCGCATACGTGACCATGTACACACATATATCAGTCATCTCCAAAGTGTTAGTCAGAGACTAGGCAGTAGACTTCACGGCACACGAAATAAAAACTCAGTTTCAAAGGTCAGCCTATTGCCGCAATAGTTGCTGAAAGTAAGAGCAGTCTTCAGTAAGTTAGTCGCCTTTTACGACAACCACAAAACAGGTCTTCTGTTCTGTGACGGCTACCAAGAGAAGATATGGGTGATAGAGTGATATTCTTTTATTAGTAAGTAAGTAAGTAAGTAAGTAAGTAATCATTTATTCGGCTAGATACATCATTCAAAAATTACAGCTATGAAACAAAGAAAAGTATAGAAATAATTTTTGAAAAGGTAATAATAAAAAAAAAAAATATGAACCGGTACCCATCCACACAGCTCTAAAATGACAATGTAACAGCAAAAGTCATCGTGAAAAAAAACCTTGTGCCTTGGTCATTATAGCATCAAACGACAACTGAAACGGATTAACATGCCTCCTGAAGAAAAGAACACAAGGAAAAGCTAGTTTTAAGTATGTATGTCATACATATTTAAAAATAGCTTTTCCTTTGCTTCGGTCCTAACGATTCTTTTGCACCACAAAAACAATGGTCAGATATATTGTTAAACGCTACAGTGGTATCGTGGTTATACCACTGACATCAAACTCAGAGTTCCCAGTTTGATTCCCAGCGTAGGTTATATTATTGTATTTAGGTTAGTGGCTGTCAGCATTGGTAGTTACTGCCACTTTTATAAGCTTTTACAATAATGTTAGTAGTAATGTTGTATTCCTATAGCAAACGATAATAACATAAATTTGCCTTAACCATTCAAGATAAAAAAGAGATCACCCATCTGTGGAAGAGGCAAGAAACACTAAGCACCAAAAACAAATCGTTTTCTTGACTAACTACTACATTTTTCTAAATGAACAATTCTATTAAAATAATATATAAGTAATTGGGTACTTAAAATAATATAAAAGTACCAAAATAAATAAATCTGTCCAATTTGCTTAGACAAATTAACCCAGTATTTAGACTAATGTAGCACCGGACGCTGCCAATATTTACCGAGTAATCCACAAAATAATTTTTCCTTTTTTTCGAACAGTACTCAGTGCGAGGGCTCTCCATCGATCTGGTACTCGAGTGGATACTCCGGAGGGCAGATCTGGCCAGAACGTTATTGTAGGGAATTGGAAGAGTAATCACACTCTCACGTACATCCATATACATACTCGTATTAGAATAGAGAATGTCCCTACGTATTCTGTTACTAAAGTAAGTACATGTTTTCTTAGTCGCGTGTACTATAAGAATACTACCAAATCCCTCTCCGGGTGTTGTAAAAGGCGACTAACGGACTTAAGACTGCACATACATCCAGCGTAGAGCAGCGATGGGCTTACCACATATCACGCTGAGCACATGTGCAGTTGTAATATAGTGAAACGTCGACTATGGCAGTGGACTGCTTCTGCGGCCCTTAGTGTTTAGTCTCTTGCTAATCCTTGGGGACAATAGTCGTGAATTCATGTGTTTATGTAATTGTTTACTAAGCTATTATATTATTATCATAATCAGCCTATAAACGTCGAAGGGCTGTCCACTGTGACCACGGGCCTGTAAAGGGTGCAAAACGACAAATCGCCCAGCGTAATACCACCCTCTCACGAATATCCGGCGTTAAATGGCACTTGGTGCTGTTGTGTTTCGTCCGGCCAGTGAGGATTCCGGAGGCTCATCCCGCCCTCCCCATCTCATAATTCCTATTTCTTCCTTAACCCTATGCCTTTTACAGGACGGCAACGCGTCTGCGATTCCTCTGGTTTAGCGGGTGTCCATGGGCGGCGGTGATTACTTTCCATCAGATGACCCGCCTGCTCGTTTGCCTCCTTCTTTAATAAAAAAAAAGTTTTTTATTAAACCAAACTCTAAAAATGTTCTAAATAAAAACGAGTTACATCAGTACAATGTATTTAATTTCAATATACTTCTAATAAAATGTCTAGAAAAAATAAACAACCAGGAAAGCTCGAATGGGACTCGAACCCATGACCTTTGGATTGCCTGTCCACTGCTCTAACCGCTAAGCTACCGAGACCCCAGAAGACTCGTTGATTTTTTTCTAGTAGTTTGATTTACGCTGCAAGCCAGCGGTATTACGTCACTGTGAAGTCTAACCTAACAGTCGAAAGAAATACTATTGCAAGTATTTAACAATCGATAAAGACGAATTGCTTAAAAATATATTTATTATTGAAATTTTGCATTCACAATGCTATTTATACTCAGGTTTTTTTTCTAGTATACAATTTATCCTTTATATATATATATATATAGCATTGTGATTTAAAAATTTTAATTATAAAGATAGACTACAAAATGTAAAAAAAAAACAGTTTGTTACTCTTTCAAAGTGCGACATAAACATTGTATTTTTAATGTTACCTAAAAGCAAATGATTATTATCTACTAATTTATTTGAAAAGTTCGTTTCAGCGCAACGGTAAAATCTTTTTGATGTACGGCTTAAAAAAGTCCCGTTCTCATAAAAAGTTCTGTTACACGATTTTATTCTTTAAAATTAATTAAGTTTATGTTACTTCTTCCTTCTTGTGGGTTATTTCAATAAAGCAGCTAATGTTATCAGTTTAAAGTATACGCAAGTGAAGAACGACGATTCATCCACAGAATGATGTGCGAGGCTATTGGAATAAATAAAAATACATTAATAATGCCAGAGGAAACATTATTGAATAAACTATTTGCTCGGAATTCCATTAAATACGTTATTAAAAATAACAGTTATAACACAGTAAGTCCTATTTATACTGTAGGCTCATTTTTTATAGTATTAAGTATACTTAATTGAAGCTGAATAGGTATTATGGTTGGAAGATGACTAACTAACCCTTCTGGGATAATAGTCGTGATTATATGAATGTGTAATCTCTGTATTTATTTATATATTTTATAAAAAATAAGTAAAGTCCAAATATTCGTAGTTATCGATAACAGCATTATATGTATGTAGCTTACATTAAAAAAAATATTTGTTCAAATCAAATCAACAACCATCACCAAATAGTTTAATAACTAAGTATATATTAAAAATGTACTTTTCTTCATCAGTTTCGTTATGAAATAAACCCAGAAGTGAAACGTTTATTGACCGATGATGGTGATTATTTGTTTAAACTGACGTAAAGTTCAATTCAAAATTAACTAGGTTACCAACCTAATAGGCCAATCTTTCTATTTACCTATGTGGGAAGGGCTGAGCCCAGCAGTGAGATGTTCATAGGCTGATGATGATGATGATAACAAAATGGATTTATTTAATATAAACTGATTCAAATCTTGAATACGGATTCAGACGGTTTCATTTGATGACGTTAGTTGATGTGTTCTCGTTAAAGGTTAGGTCAAGAGGTCCCCTAAACCGACGAAAATGTATGAAAAACGTTAGAGGTTAGAGAGAGAAAGTTAGAGAGTGAGTGAAGCAAATGTATGTGAACAGGATCGAAGCAAATCAAAAGCTATGGTCCCTGCCCATCCTCGAGAAAGCGGGCGTGATGTGTGTACGTATGTACAGTCACGAGCAAAAATATGTAAGCAATTGTAACTCATAATACAATAGAATAAGACTCAAAGTGTACACATAATAGTGCTCATGACTGTACAAAGCTGAGTATGTTTTGAGCAGTTACAGTACAGCCAGGCAGTCTTAGAACTAAGCCTACCACCGTTTAACCTCGAAAAATAATTATGTTAATCAGTTGGTGGTACAGATAGCCTCTCTCGACAGTACGATTCTCTCAGCTGCAATATAATATAGCTGACAGAAATCGAATCTAAAACCTCTAAGGGTGGGTTTGACCAAACTGGAATAAGACTTACTCCGAGCTTAGTCTATACAAATTCGGCGTTTAATCTAGATATAAGACCTTATTCCAGTTTGGTCGAATCCACCATAAGTGTATAATCGTAATTCATTTTTATTTGAACCGCCTCTGTGTTAGACTCAAATGTCCCGGGTTCGATTCCCAGTGGAGGTACATGTATGTGTACTTGGTTTGGTTGGTTGTAGGTCTTGTTAGGTAAGTGCCGTAACAACAATTTTAATAGCGTGGCAGTTTGAAGATAAGATAGCCAGTTCCTCAGTGGTTCATGATTTAGGTTGAAACGCGCTTCCACCTTTGGCCTTATTAGCACTTACTACCATCAAGTGAGATGAAGGCCATGTCCTTGACGACCTCCTTGGTCGAGGGGCTTGTACCCCGGTTTTCATGGTGTAGCCATCTCTGAGGTCCCGGGTTTGATCCCCGGTCGGGTCAATTTAGAAACTATTATTTTTCTAAATTGTCTTGGGTCTGGGTGTTTTCTATGTATAATAAGTATGTATATAAGTATTTTATTACCCATTAAACGAGTTTCATAACGATGCTTCTCTTGGGATAGATAATTGGTGTGAGTGTAGTGGAAAGTTTATTTATTTATTTACCCGAAGTAGTAAAAAGGTAAAAAACACTAAATCAACCAACTTTCAACTAAATAAACCAATGAGATATATCTATCTGTATGTGACAGAAATATTGATTCCCCAAAGCAAAATACCCGCCAGTCCCGATGTCCAATAAACATACATATATTATGACGCCCCCGGGACTTACTGGGATCTGTTTGCATGGAGTTGCATTCGCCGAAAACATTGGAAGAAAATGTTTCACGTGTTGTGACTTTACGTGAATGAATATTCAAATCTAAATAAAAGGTTTCAAATCTAAAACAACATACAAATCGTAATTAATAAACAGCTGTGGTCTTTGCGTCAACCTACATATCGTAGCAAATACGTAGAAAGCAGTGATCTCTTTGACCTAAACTTTCAGTGGGTTGTTGTACCTTTGCCACAAAGTAATTGCGTCACATTATGTACACTTCATACATTGAAAGTTAATTTGCCCCATGCATTACAACATATTCATAATCTTAACCGTAAATCTTTATTTGCAGAATATGGTAACATTTTACAGATAACATAGTACTTACAGACTTCCAACATATTCTATCGTGGCGAGACGATGTGCAAATATTTAAATAGGTTCATTACAAACTTATTAATCATTTAGGTACTTCATATTATTTACTAAATTATTGTTACAACATAATGACTTTTACACACAATGCATAAGATTAATAATAATAATGCATGTCAATTATATAAAAATATGTCAAATAAAATACATGCTATGTCTAGATAAAAAAAATCTAATAGCATTACATTACATCATTATATTCAGTTATTCCATTTAGGTATTATGAGTAAGTTCGTCACAGGTAGGTCCGTGTTATTGTAAGTTAGTTACAAGTTAATTAGTCACGTCATTTTTGTATAAAATACCGGCAGCAAGCAAAGTTTTTGGTTTTTAGCGCTCGAAAGTTTGCTACGATAATAACTCATTACTATTGCTTAATTTAATCATTCAATAGAGTTTTTTTTTATCACTTGTTCTACTAAACTAAATGTAAGTTTACCTTGATGCTTAGATTTCTGGATCTACTTGTGTCATTATACCAACATTTACATTATTAAACTATACGTTTTCACAAGTATTTAAATTAACCGACTTTATGGCCAACGGTTAGACCACCAGCTTTAGCCCAAGAGATCCTAGATTTAATTCCAAACTTCTCATCCATAGTGGGTTGGGTTGGTAATAAGGGCTACTTTGAATTCTAGCTGCGGCCGTCTTATCTATGTCTGTCGGCATAATATTAAAGTAAGAAGCATTTTTGAGTTCTATGTAGAGAGTTAGTTCCATAGTGGTGAGAATTCCAGGTGAGGTGTTTTAAAGGGGTTACTCGCATAATGCCTAACTTCTTACACGCATATTGACTTACACGCATTTTAACTTACACGCATATGTACACACAAGATATATTTAGGTATTTATCACTGGTTTCCCGTCAAGCGGCTTCGCCTACGACGTTGAATTCTGTTGAATTCCCACCGTGAAAAGTAAGTAGCCTGTGACCAAATCTATTTCTGTGCAAAAGAACCTTGACATATGTGTCATTTCGCGTATGAGAATATGTGTCAATTTGCGTATGTCATTTTGCGTAGACACGATGTGTCATTGTGCGAGTAACCCGCTTACAGTGCGTTTTAACTTTCGGCCTTATCGTCACTAGTCTTATCACAACACCGCCAAGTGGCAAACGGGAAGCGTTGGCAACATTTGACATGAATAATATTGAGCTGTGTGGTAGTGCCTCATTAGTAGAAAACTAGCAAACATCTCTTCCATTGGGTGTCGTAAAAGGCGACTAGTGGAACAGCATAGAGCGGAGGGTCACTAGCTATCTCGCTGAGCGCATGTGCAGTACTCCAAAGCTATTGTTCTCAAAACTTCACCGTTCATACATTGTTTCCACTTTAACTCCAAAATGATTATAGACATTAATTTACATGTAGTTAATAATGTAAGTACTTATTTAAATTCCACTTGCCTCCAAAATAATTTTGGTAGAGTCAACAAATCTATTCAAAACTTATTTTTATAATTTATAAAAAACTGGTTTGGTTCACTGAATACTGAGAATTCACGTGCTGACTTTAAATCTTGAAGTCAAAGTGGAATAATTGAAGTATAAATAAAATATTCACTAAAAGTGTTTTGGAGTTAAAGTGAAAAGTTTTTTGGAGTTAGTCGAATAACCCTTATTATTATTTTGTAAAACGTGAACTATGGCAGAGGACTGCTTTTGCTGTCCTCATTGCCTAGTCTCTGACTAACCCTTCGGGGATGATAAGTCGTGATTACATGTATGTATGTTATATTTATGTATATAAGCGACTGCACATCAGCGTGACAGGTGGTGAGCCCATCGCCGCTCTATGCTAGATGTATGTGCAGTCTTTAGCACGTTAGTCGCCTTTTACGACACTCAAGGGATGAGGGGAGTTGGTAGTTTCTTTTACCGCTACGCGACACTGTTATGTTCCATTTATATATGTTTATAAAGTACATGTCTCTTCTGCTGTCTCTACTTAAAAGCACGTTCAATATTCAGTTCGCGTTAAAGACAATATTTTACGTAAACAAACAAAAAAAGCTGCAAGAACAGCAATAAACAAGTGTATTAAAAGCTCAACTTAAGCTTTAAGGAACGCATCTAAATTGTCGGATGCCAATTTTGTCGCTTTTTTGCCTTGTTGAATAGTAATATCTTATCTCCCTCGAGGAACTTGGTAACGCAGCGGATTTAGTTTGCGATCTTGTCAGCTAAGTAACTTTCGCAATGCCGGGTCAATGGATGATCAAATTTTAAACATCACGAGCTGTGAAAAGGAGTCTTTGGTGCAAAACCATAATCTAGACATGTGCCAAGTAGATGTATTTTTGGAAATATTAGCGCAACCCAACTATGATATGGCAAGGTCGGTGTATGATATGGTTTTGGCATCAATAACTCTTAATTCAAGTTAGACTTTAAGTTTGTTAGATTTTTTTAGATAAGAATATAATGAAGCCTAAAAAAAATATATTAAAAAAAAACATCTCGAGCTCGAGCTTCGGAAGGCATGTACACGTCCCGGTTGTTGTTGCAAGATGGCAGCCGTTAAAATCCACCAACTCGCTTTGAGTCAGCGTGGGTGGTTATGGCCCAGTCTCCCCCTGTGCTGTTTGGTCACATTAAAATTAAAAAATTAAAATTAAAAATTCTTTTTTTTAAAGGACTTTCATAACTTATCAAGTTCACGGAGCCTCCTTTTAGACTTAAAACCGCTTGTTCCAAGAGGCAACGCTCTCCATAACTAAAAATACAAGTGTGTTATACTAAATATCTTATACTAAATATCTTATCTTTACTAAATTCTTTTAACTAAATTTTGATTTTAAATTATACCTACTTATTATGTGTAAGGAAGTGTTGTGTAGTGTATTTAGTATGTATGTGGGATATATTATGTGTGAGGGGTGAATTTGATGTGAAAGGTTGTATAGGAGAGTGCACTGTGCATGTACGTATGAAGGTGTGGGGATATGTGTATTTGTATTAGTATTATAATGTATGAATTTTTGTACTTCACACATAAAGGTCTGTGCCCAGCAGTGGGACGTTTATAGGCTGATGATATCAATAGCGGTATAGTGAAAGTTGCTTGGGTCACCGTCGCTTTACCACTTTGCAGCGATTTTCATATGAAGCGCACCGACCGCCCGAATACGTGCCCGTACCAAATAGACGACGCGGTGTGCAAGGGATTTTGACCTTTAGACTATTAAAGGGACAAAGTCCGCCATTGTACATACATATAATCACGACTATTATCCCCGAAGGGTTAGTCAGAGACAAGGCAAGGCTATCATAGTCCACTTTCCACCAAATAGCGACTGCACATGTCCTTAGTGTAACAGGTTGTGATTGTGAGACCATCGCCGCTCTATGCTGTTAGAAGTATATGCAGTCTTTAGTTCATTAGCCGCCTTTTACGACACCCAAGGGAAGAAAGGGAGTTGTAGTATTTATTCACCGCTACATGACACGGTTAGCTTGTTTGCTTAACTAAATTAAAATTAAATTTGTTCAAAACTTTTGAAAGTCGTTAATATAGTAAGGTAACGTATAAATATACATAAACATAGAAAAAACATCCAGACCCGAAATCAATAAACAATATAGACAAAAATAGAAAAACAATTTTTATCTATATTGTTGAAATTTTGCATTCACAATGCTAATGGGATAAAATGTTTACTAGAAAATTATTACTGGATTGCTGGCTCAGCAGAGCAGTGGACCGGCAATCCAAAGGTCGTAGGTTCAAATCCCACTCGAGCTTCCTGAGACTGGTTGATTTTTTTCTAGTAAACATTTTATCCTAATTTTTGTCTATATTGACCCGACCGGGAATTGAACCCGGGATCTCAGAGATGGCGCGACGCCAGACCCGGCGTTTTAACCACTCGACCATGGAGGTCGTCAAACTTGCAATATCGTAGACCGAACTCCTTCGCCTCTACGTCATCGAGCTCCTTATACACACTCCAGCGTACCATAAAACAAGCCATATCTTTTATGACATCAGAGCCTATTGCCTCGAGTGGCCCTCCAATAAATCACTCACGACGAAAATATCGATCACACGGACAAATTACATGAATTTCCATATTTAAGTGAACCGCCAAGAACGCCGATAGAGTTCAGGGTTGATTTATAAAACGGGTCCCTCTGGTATAGCTCGGAAGACGACTGAATTCGTCGATCTGTGTTGACAAGCTAATTATCTAGTACATTAATAAATGATCACTAGAGCTATTTGTTCGATGAATTGGAAAATTGCCGATATTTCAGCATTCGAATTTGGGAGGTAGCGACTGGCAGATGGCATTTATAATGAAAAGGCACTAACTGTAGTTTTCTGTTTGATGTGTACAGTATAGTACGAATAATATGGATACTTACGATAGATTTATATATTTTTATATACACTGTGATACTACTTGTTTGAATACGTACCTATACATGTAATGTAAAATAAAAACATATTGATACAACTCTAGGTGTTAGACTGCTCTTTTGTATACACATGTATATAAATATATCCCAAAGGCGATACATAACAATGTGTTCGCATTGCTGTATACATAATAGTGTGATTGAGTGACTGCATATTATAATTATTGCGTTTATTGAATACATCATTATGCATGGAATGTAAAGCATTTACTTTAAACAGATTAATTATTTAATTCTGAAGTATCAAACCCCTTACAACCGTGTTTACAAGGAATTGAGGTCAACTAGGTATTTTTATTTACATTAGCTAATACGTTCAGATTTTTGCGCTTGCAGTGTGGTATTATTGGGACTAGGATTTTTAAGTCGTGATTATTTAATGTATGTGTACATGTTTGTTTTTTAAACCTGTTTGATGAGATCTCAGGCAGGTGTTCAATTAAACAAGGTCCGTAATATTTGATTATTTGCGTTAAAAAACGCTCAAATAAATATTCGTTATCTTTAAACAAGGTCTCGTATTTCTCTGTTGAAAATACACTGGCCTGCAAAAATAAGTATCACACTTTTCAAATATCATTTTTTTCTAAACTATGTAAGTTACAGATTTAAAATAAAAAACGTTTTATAGCAATTTTTACCAGTTTTCTTTGTAACTATAGTAACTAACTAACTCTTTTTCGAGTCTTTTTTGTTTCGAAAGTATATCTCGTGTAATTAAAAATTATTGCAATTTTAAAAGTGTGAATACTTACTATGTTTATTATCCTGCCATTAATCAAAGGAGCAATTCGATTTATGGACCAAGACAAGTCGATATCAATTGCCCGCTCCGTCCTAACACGGGTCGGTCTATTGACGAGGGGAATAGTATTACATGAGACAACGTCAATGTTTCGGCAGGCGTTACGGTGTGGTTACGGCCCAGTAACTATTAATTAATTTGTACTACATACGTACATATAATCAGGACTATTATCCCCGAAGGGTTAGTCAGAGACTAAGCAAGGAAGACCGCAAAAGCAGTCCTCTGCCGTAGTCCACTTTTCAACAAATAGCGACTGCACATTTGCTCAGCGTGACAGTTGGTGAGCCCATCGCCGCTCTATGCTGTTGAATGTATGTGCAGTCTTTAGTCCGTTAGTCACCTCATACGACAATAAATGGAAGAGAGGGGGTGGTAGTATTCTTATAAAGAGTCGACACTTTACGGTAAACACTTTTAAACTTTCGCGTTATATTATTGACGGGGATAAACGCAATAGCTGGATAAAAAATGTGACGGTGAAGAAAGACTGTCGCGCAAACAGAGGATGCACATCGCGACAGCAGATAGCCCGTAACTACGACCGGTGCAACTCGGTCGAGACGTCGGGATTAAACAGATATGCGTAAGATGCCTTTAATGAGTAGTTAGCGTTAATCCCCGCCTAAATGTTGATGGTAACGATTACGATTGTCACCGTAAGATGGCTCACCATTCTTCTGGCAGGGTGGCTTCTTCTTGGGGTGCAAATTTGGGAACCTCCTCGTGGTGCACCCTGGGGTAAGGCCTCTCGGCCCACGTTCAGCGTGGGACAAGGGGCCTTATGCTAATCCCTGGCGCCCCTTCTGGGCGTCGAATAACGTAGGTGGTGCCCCTTCTGGGCATCGCACCCCCTTCAACGCGCGTCCCTTCTGGTCCGCACAGCGGGTCACTCGGACCTGCGGGGGAGATCTCCACGTGCGGCCCACTCTGGGTCGCACGCTCGCCGCGCACTCTCGAGCGGCTTTGAGGGGAGTTTTGACGGCGCCCAGAAGGGGCGCCGTTACACGGGGTGGGTTCGGGGTAGTTCGGCGCCCCTTCTGCGGTCAAGAAAGGGTGAATGTGGGGCCGGTGAGGACCGGACCGTCGTGGTTCTCGATTGGGCGAGTGTGCGGGTGGAGGTCCTGGACGGAGGCCCCAAAAGGTGCTATGTGTGCTACGGTTTGGGCTACCTAAGCTACTCCTGTAGCTCGGAGGCCAGCCGTGGCGCACTGTTCTTCCGGTGTGGTGCCCCGGGGCACAAGGTGGCCAACTGTAGGGCGGAGAAGGCAGACTGCGGCGTCTGCAGGGAGGCGGGGCTCCCCCATGACCACCAAATGGGTGGATGGAGGTGTCGTCCTCCAAGAGCGAGGACGAAGGAGACCCCTGGGAGGGGCGTTGCGCCCATGGAGGAGGGGGAGTTGTCAGAGGGGGTCACCCATCCGCTCCCTTCCGGGGGAGCGAATGGGTGTGGGTGGGGACATGTGGCCTCGAGTCCCTCTCCGTGCCATGCGTCATCCCAAGCCCATTGGGTGCGCATGGCCTGTGTATAAAACATTTTCCCCAATCCAAAAAAAAAAAAGGGTGGCTTCTTCTTAACCGTCTTTGTAGTCTAGTATAAAGACGGTTAAGAAGATGGCTACAAATGGATACAATGAATGGATGGATACAAAGATGGCTAAGCATCAGAGGTACATAATCGTGTACTTGGTTTAGTTGGTAAGGCTTGTTAAGTCCGCCTGGCTACCACCATCTTATCTGAAGTCTGGCGCTATAACAACAATGTTAATAGCAGCGATGTATGCGTTTTACTAGATAGGGCGTTCCGAACACGCGCTATGTTGGACTCATCTGCGGAGTCGACTCGGCACCTTACTTTAGTGTAGCTTCGACATTCACACGGCTTGGCGCGTGCGGACCGGCGAAAATAATTCTTTATTTCTTATCAAAGTGTACACTTAGACGTTTACTACAATTCACTTGTTAAGTAAGTGAAATTAATTTGTTCTTCAAGTCATTATGAGGTAGTACATATAAAAAAAGATTGTTTTTCATTTCCGTGCCACGGCTTCTACAATCAACGCCATCTTGATACACACGTTGTCTTTAACCGATCGGCGATCTGGCGCTGCGATGTCTGTCTGTTGATTAGACGACATAAATGTTTAAGCGCTGCAACGGTTGCAGCGAACTTTAGGTCTCCATTCTAGAATTTGAACAACGGTTTGTATGAACGTTTTTGTATATCTCTTCTATGTCAATGGTTAATAGCATTGTTATGTTCCGACAGTTTAGAGATAAGATAGCCAGTTCCTCAGTGATTGAGGATTTTGGGTGAAGCGCACTTCCTTCTTTGGCCATATCGTCACTTACCATCAGGTGAGTTAAAGGTCGAGTAATACTTGTCTGTAAGTAGTGGTAAAAACAAAAAAGATGGCAGTCGTTAAAACCACTAGTGTGGTGTGGTCTAATATGGGTAAGTATTTTTTGTATACAGCAGAAAACTCATTGTCTAGTACCCGAGTGCCTAAGGTGACCCAGGGATGAAAACAATATTTACTAAAATGAAATAAAATATGTAGTGTTATTCTGACTTACTAGTTTATCAAGCTTGGATGCTGCATGCAAGCACTGCCCTCCCGCCCGCAATGTATGCACATGAAAAAGGAGCGATGGATGCTAAATAAGGCATGCATCGCATGCACGCATCCAAGCTTGATCAATAAGTGAGTTAGCGGGATTAACACTACATATTTTATTCCATTTTTGTATATCATGGATTTCCGCAAAGTAACGTAATAATTCCATTAATTATTATTAAAACAGTATTTACTAAAATTATGTCTAGTTACTTGAATAAAGAAATACCTACGAATGTTTTATTTCTGACATAAAAAACGAAAAGAAAAAAGTTATAGTAATTCACAAAGCTCGTTATCATACATTTTAATGGTACCTACGCCCTGACTTTTTGATTGCGTGACCACTCTTAATAGTTTTGTACCCAATTATTTATTGATTAACTCGTTACGACCACCTATTTACGAAGAAATGAAATGTACGTACTACATTACTAATTTAAATTTTTGATATGTCAAAGTTGATTTTTATGAAAAAAACGGGGTTTTTACCGTGTTTGAGTTGTTGGTTTGAGTCCCCGATATTTCGGCGCATTTGCATGCACCATGATCACGGAGTAGCTGTTAAGGCGGGTCTCCTGCGACACTGTTTTGTGAAAAGGCGACTAACGGACTAAAGACTGCACATACATCTAACAGCATAGACTGGCGATGGGCTCACCACATGTCACGCTGTGACAGGACAAGTGGACTATGGCAGAGGACTGATTTTGGGGTCCTCATTGCCTAGTCTCTGACTTACCCTTGCAACGATGACGCGCGACAAAATGACACGCAGTGGTGGTATTCGGTACTTTGTACTCATATACCGATTTAAACTGTCGCATTTCATTATGCAGACATTTAGACGGGATTTAACGAAAATTAAATTTATTTACTAAGTAGTTTTTCCGTAAAATCCCGTCTAAATATGTGTAAATTGTAGTATCTTCCTCTTTTAGTTATATCTATAGTTACACTACAAAATCTCACAGGAGTCTGCGATCATGATCACCCATCCCGGGTGTGGTCAGTCATCCCTGTGTATGCAAGAGATACTTATGTACATACAATCACGAATAATATCCCCTAAGGGCTAGGCAATGAGGACTACAAAATGAGTCTTCTGCCATAGTCTACGATTCACCAAATAACAACCGCACATGTACACATCAAACTCAAACTCAAACTCAAAATATATTTATTCTATAAACTCAATTAGTAAGTACTTTGAATCGTCCAAATTTTTAACCTACCACCCACCCATTCAGCACGTCATTTTTTAACTGTGGCAAAGAACGGGCGCAAGAAACCACATCGCACAGAAGCAACGACATTTACAAAAAAAAGACATGTCGTTACCAGGTCATAAAATACAAAATAATAATTTGAATGTAAAATGTACGGTACTATAAATTAATTATATACAATTAGAAATAGCTTTTAGAGTACTTGGAGCATTTCAGTTCAGAGCCATGCTGTTTTGTCTTCTGTGTAATCTGACACTTTATAATAAGCTTTTTTTATAAAGCTTTTCTTTGATATGGATTTTAAATTTATCATGATCTAATTTCTGAACCGTGACAGGTGGTAGGCCCTTCGCCGCTCTTTGCTGGTTTATGTTTGTGTAGTCCTTAGTCCACTAGTCGCCTTTTACGACACCCCAGGGAAGACTAATTCTTTTAGTGGGTCGGCACCATACGGCATGGGAAGGAATGGTACTATATGAAAAAACTCTTCTAGTGCTTTAATCACGACTATTGAAAAATCAGAGTGTGAGATAATACAATATGAAGTATGATTCCAATTGTAGGAATGATTTATAAAAATCATTGTATTTTTCCAATACATTTTTAACGAAACCGAAGAACATCCATTGTTTATCAATATAGCACTACATTTAGCAATTGTTGTCTTTGCTACTTTAAAAAAACGAAAACGTTGTTGTTGGAATTTAATATCTTGAGCCGTGTCTTTCTTTCCAAAGGATATTGAAAAATGGACTCTCGCTTGCTTTTAATTTGTTGGGTACAAGGGTACAACATATAAGCGGCGTTGGTCCTATTGCCTTTTATATTTTATAGCTTGAGAAATGTGGTGCTTTTTAATTTTTATGCAATGCAATTTATGATTTGGAACTATATACCATTGTTTAAGAGTTCGTAACTTAGCTATGAGTAAGACCAAAACCTCTATCCTCTAACATACCTTTTTAACCGCCTCTTTTCTCTAGTGGCTAAACCACCGGTCTCAGACCCAGAGGTTCTGGCGGGTTCGATTCCCAGCGGAGGGTACATCTTTGTGTACTCGTTTGGTTGGTGGGATAGCTGTTAAGTCCGCCAGGCTAGCTACCACCATCTTAACTAAGTCTGTCGCCATAACAACGATGTTTATAGCATTGTTGTGTTCTGCCAGTTTAGAGATAAGATAGCCAGTTTCTCAGTGGTTTAGGATTCCGGGTGAAGCGCGCTTTTCGGCCTTATCGTCGCTTACCATCAGGTGACATAAAAGCCAAGCGCTTACCCGTTGCAGAATAATAAAAAACACCTGGTCAGGGTTACTACCAAATAATTTATTTATTTAGTTATTTATTTATTAAGATACACCATCGGCAGTATCATTTTACATAGTAATAAAGTTTTAAATATAAATACTTATTTCAAAGATATGCCTTTACAGGTGTATACAGCATTTACAAATTGAATTGCTGTGCAGTGCGATGCGCGCTCGGAAACGGACGCGCTCCATTGTGCAGTAAGAATAATTATTAATTCACGATTTGCGCGGCAATAGCCGTTGCACGTCAGTGTGACAATGAGTTCCCAACTCATAGTCAACGAGTTGTTGGCGTTTATACAAAACGCCATTGACACCATGGACGAGGTCAGCATCTTGCAGATCTGCAAGTCCAACTTCAAGGAGGACGAGATTTGCAGTGGCAAGGCGCTGCTATTCCAGACGCTCGGTAAAGCCAACCAGATGCCATCTCGCAGGAGGGATGGAACAGAAAGGAGTCTCCAGGACATCATCAGCCTGCTGAAGGAGACCGACCCGGACGACGTGCCTTCGTTCGTGGCAAAAGAGCTTCACAAGCTGCCTCCCGTCACGTTCGACCATGTAGATGTCACCAGGCTGTTAAAGGACATCAACTTCCTCAAATCAAGCCTGGCCGAAGTAGTGGAGAAGTTGGAGGCTTCAAATAACACCATTGGTGAGTTGCGCGCCCAGGTAGTGTTACTAAGCAACACTGCTTCGGTATGTAGGTCACCCGAGGCCTCTTACGTAAACACTCGTCGCGGGGCGCAAAATGCATCCATCAGCAGTTTCGAGTCGGCGCATACGGATGCTTCACCGGCCGCTGTCACTGCGCGCGATGCCCCGCGCCCCGCCGCCCGCCACTCCGCCCCGGTGGGGACGTCGCGCGTTTGCACGTCAACACCTCAACGTGCATACGCAGCTGCGGCCGCCAGCCGACCTGTCGGCACAGCCGCCGCCGCCGCTCCGCAACCTGAGCGGCGACCGCCTCAAATGGAAAAGAAAAGTGGCCTAATCCATGAGGCTACTACTGCGGCACCGCAAGATCATCGTCTCGACGAAGAGGGCTTTGTCAAGGTCGAAAGGAAGAAGAGGAAGCCCGCCTGTCGAAACCTGTGCGGTGTTGCACCGACCGGACCGAACCACCTGCTGCGTCCAGCTATACCGACGACGCTGCTGTACGTGTCCCGATTGCATTACTCTACGAAGGCAGAGGAGATCGTAGAGTACATCAGAATCAAGAGCAAATTCACTCTGAGAGTCGAGCGATTGGAGTCCCGCCATAACGTGAATTTTAATTCATTTGTGGTGAGAGTACCGACCGACCATCTGTCGACTCTGATGAAAGACGAATTTTGGCCGAAGGGTGTCGTGTTCCGGCGGTTCCGTGGCCGGCTACCGGACACCGCGCTGCGTCGCACGGCGCCGTGTTTACGTGCAAATTAGTTTATTTCTTTAGTTTTATGTTATAATTGTATGTATGTTAGTCTATAAGGTATTTATGTTGCTATGGGCCATTGTAGCCTGAAATAAATAAATAAATTAAAAATTAATTGCTACCAATAATAAAACAAAGTTATAAGCATAGAGTAACAGTTCTAAATAATGCTATTATCACCGTCCACAATTACCACCCTTCGCTGATAATCGAACCTGGAATCTTTAAAACAGGTAGGATCTAACAACTGCACCAAAAACTCAGATAATTCTGATTCTGATAGTCCAGAGGATGCTTACTTAACTGGGCTACATTTCCAAAGCGTGCTTCCTACGACAAATGCTTTTAGCATTTGCACAATGTAAAGCAATGCATACTAAACGCGAACTGCATTCTAAGGACTAGGTCACAATCGCGGTGGCATAACAATATTTGTGTGAAACTCTTTCAAAAAGTAACTGTGTCGCTTAGCGGTAAAAGAATACTACCACCCCCTCTCTTCCCTTGCGGTGTCGTAAAAGGTGACTAACGAACTGCAAATACATTCAACAGCATAGAGCTGCGATGGGCTTACCACCTGTCACGCTAAGCACATGTGCAGTCACTATTTTTTGAAAAGTGGACTATGGTAGAGGACGTCTTTTGCTGTTCTTATTGCCTATAGTCTCTGACTAATCTTTCGGGGATAATCATGGTGATGGTTTGTCTTTAAAAAAGTAAATTACAATAGCCTACCTGCTACATACTTACTGTCCTACGGGTTGATGATCGGACAAACAAGGGCTATGTATCGAAATATCTGAAACACACTGCTTGAAGTGAGGCTTGAATCCATAACTCTTATCACATAAACAATATATAGGCAGACGCTATCGTTACTATCATGCTAGCCGAATGTGGCTTGGGTGCTAACGAATGCTGTGTTGCTACACCAACCAGGACCAACGGTTTAACGAAATTAATTACACTCAACCAATTATGTAGTAGACCAAATGAGTATTCCTTTGGGACTCGTTAATATGGTAAGATAACTGATAAATACAATATAAACATAGAAAAATACCTAGACCCGAAATTAATTTAGAAAAACAGTTTTTCTTTAAATTGACCCTACCGGGAATTGAACGCGGGACCTCAGAGATGGCGCGACGTCAGATCCGGCGTGGTAACCACACGACCACGGAGGTCATCAAAGTATATTATTGAAATTATACTACTATTACTCATCATCATAAGCCTATAAATGTCCCACTGCTGGGTACAAATGTTCCCACGGCCACGCGGACAACAGCACGAGGGGAGGGTGGGCCATAAACCCCCAACACGCTGGCCCCATGCGGCTTTTAACGACTACTATCTTTCGTTAAGGTCCGACCTTAAAAAAAAAAATCAAAAAGTCAAAATATATTTATTCAATAAACTCAATTAATAAGTACTTTGAATCGTCCAAATCTTTTTTAACCTACCACCCATTCATGACATCATTTTTTAACTGTGGCAAAGAACGGGCGCAAGAAACCACGGCGCTCAGAAGCAACGACATTTACAAAAAAATATAGGTATATGTCGTTACCAGGTCATAAAATACAAATATGAATTTGAATGTAAATAGTTTAATTAAATTTGGTGCTCTATACGAGTATAAATTAATTGTAGACAAATTAGAAATAGCTGTTGGAGTACTTGGAGTATTTCAGACCCAAACTGTTTTGTCTTCTGTGTAATCTGACACTTTATAATAAGCTTTTTTATAAAGCTTTTCTTTGATATTGATTTTAAATTTATCAAGATCTATTTTCTGAATATCTTTTTCTTTAATCATCTAGTGACCTGGTATTGCGAAAGTTGCATAATTCAAGATCGCCACTGAAATACCTGAAAGCCACTACGCTATCGAGCTATAAAGAATAAAAAAAAATCAAAAGTTTTTACAACAGTATGCTCCATTCTTTCTGCGTGTTTGAGCTTAAACAAATGAAACTGCTATAATGAGGGCGTTCAAACAGCCAATTACTGCTAACTAGGCGCTTGGTGTTTCTTTTTTTATTTTACTCCTCGGTGGCCAAGTGGCGAATTGCTGGGTCAAATAACCGGAGGTCCCGGGTTCAGCTCTTAAGGTCGGGCATAGCCATGAAAGAATACTACCACTCCCTCTCTTCCCTTGGGTGTAATAAAAGTCGACTAATGGACTAAAGATGGCACTGCATATCCATCCAACAGCATAGAGTGGCGATGAGCTCACCACCTGTCACGCTGAGCACATGTGCACTCATTATTTGATGAAGAGTGGATTATGGCAGAGGACTGCTTTTACGGTCCTCTAATCTTTCGGGGATAATTAGTCGTAATTATTATGTATGTATTAAAATTAAATTTATGCAGTAGCCGTATATGAACGGTCATCATTATGCACATTAACAACTTTCTCAATGCCTGGCCTGGAATGGTTCACCAAATTAAGATTGAAATATAAGAGCTTCAGCATGTTGGCAGGCACGTCAAACAAGCATGCTTGAAAAATTACCGATTCCCGTATAATCCAGCTCGTTTAAAATGCATATTATTTAAAATACAAAGGTCTGAGAGTATATAAAACCATATAATAATATCCGTAATAATATGTTACTCAAAGATAACGAAAGATGGTTGAAAAAAATGGTAATGGTAATGGATGGTAAGATGGTTAAAAAAAAATATTACATCTTAATGCAGAGGGGAATTTCATTTAATTAGCTGTATTATAGCATCAGACTGATATCAGAGATTAAAGTTTTATTAATTTTCCATCCAAAACTAGTTAGTTACATTTATCAAACCCTTTGACAGCCCAAGCCTTTGGATCTAATACCTAAGCCTGCATAAAATGAAACCCAGTAGGCCATTTTTAAATAATATAACTGGTAGTGTTGGTAGTAAGTAGTAGTTCCGTTCTTCGTATAGCACGCTTTTTGTCTTGGTTGTTCCAGCAAAACAACATTCGCTAAAACCCACTAATCCACATTGGGCAAGCTTGTGGGTATACAATGTCCCCGCTCTCTCAATATGTTGTTTTATGAGGTAAAAGTCTTTGTCTTTGAATAGCCTGTGTTGTATGAGGTTAGGCTGATGACGCCGAACCGGTTGGAAGATACCTTTTATATTTTTATTTAATAAAACCTTTGCGGTATACTAATTGATTAACTTTACTTTGTCAGCTGTAGAAGAAACGCAAAAGCTTGTTTTTCACGACCATACGTAGCTTAGTCTACTGTTTGTTCATACACTATGACACATAGCGGTTCCTGTTGTCAATATTTGTGACGGCTTTTGATTAGAGACTAAAGGCTTTGGGCTTTGGCTAGAAATTTAATTATGGAAAGCCTTTAGTTGTATGCGGTGGATGCTTAACAAGCTTACATTGGAAATAGTTCGCCTAAATTAAAGTAAACACAATGGACGGGACGCGTTTGGTCTATCTATCAATATGGTTAGTTTTGCAGTAACTTTATTGTTCTACATTTACTAGTTAATAATGAGGTAACTAAAAATATTTTAACAGGGTTTAACGTACATCTACTTAGCAAAGGCAAGGAGAGCAAAGGTGAAATTAATGGTCTTGAAAGTCGGTTGAAAGGTCAAGTATAAAACGGAGTACCACACAAAAGGTGATTACTCTCTATCTAGTGACCCGCCTGTTCGTTTGCCTCCTTCTTATATATATAAAAAAAAACAAAATACAACCAAATTTAAAAACAAACGTTTTCACAAGGTTAGGTGAGGTGGTTGTAACTAGTCAGGTGAATGTAGACCAACCAGAAATAGTGCTTTACTGCCCGTCTACTTGGTGATGGTGCACGGCATCAGACAACAGTCGTAGGCTTCAAAACAAACAGTTCATCGGAGCACGCTTCATTTTACAAGCGATAGAACACACAGGGATGTGAAATCTCTTTTCAGGCTTAAGGAATTATTACTTAATCAGTGCTTAAGGGCAACATTTTTGTAAAGGAACACGAGATAGTACGAAGTGCTCGATGACACAGCGGCTAAGGATCTTTCCAGTTAAGCAACTTTCGGAATATTGAGTCACTGAATGGGTAAATAAATTTAAAACATCTTGCTTCTGAAGGCACGTATAGGTTTCTATTGGTCCTGGTTGTTCTGGTAAGATGGCGGTCGTTAAATACCCATTAACCCGCATAGCGCAAGCGTGATGGGTCATGACCCAACCTCCACATGTTCAGTTGTCTATCTAGGAAGGCCGGTGTCCAGTTGTGGGCCGTTTATAGGCTGATGATGATGATACCGAGTACAATATGTACCCACGCTAGGAATCAAATACGGGAGTTCTGTATCTAACATTAGAGTTATGAGAAGTTTAGTCGATTATGGAAAGCTGGGGTTGACAGCTTAACATTTCGAATACAATCATTGTTTGTGAACTAATAACTAATATTAAACTTACCTTTAAATAACTTTGTACTGTCTTAACCGAAATTGAGGTAGCCCTTAGCCCTAGTCTTAACCAAAAGGTCGAGGGTTGAGCCTATCGTCCTTCGCTGCCTTTGTCTTCTAATACACTAAATTTGTCACCTTAACATCATCATCATTATCATCCTGTAAACTGCCCACTACTGGGCACGTGCCTTCCCACATTGATAACAGAACATACGGAGATTTTGCCATCTTACACCGCCACGCACACGCTAGCAAAAACAGGACAAACAGAACTTTAGTTTATCATTGTATTTTGTTTCTTATTTAGTTATTTAAAAGAGTATGCCGATTAGCCAAGGCAAACTATCTGAGTTCTAAGATTAAGAATAGTAATGACAAAATAAAAATGACATGGAATATTATAAATAGTGAAACAGGAAAGGTCAGAAGTCGTAATAATGAGTACACTTTAAATTGTGATAATAAAACCTTGACTTCTGATGCTGATGTTGCTGCAGCATTTGAGAGGTTTTTTACTGACATTCCAGTTTCAACTACAAAAGCCTTGATTTCCTCCCCCACTGTAGCTGAATCTGTTTTGAAGGAGAATGTTAAAGATTGTGAAAGTAATTTCAGTTTTCAAAAAATTTGTGTTATAGATATACTAAAAACATTTAACACTCTCAATAAAAAAAAAACTGCTGATCTGTGGGGTAATTCCGTGGATGTCGCTAAATCAGTAATTATGACAATAGCTCCAGTTTTAGCTTGCATATTTAACGAATGCATTGACTGTGGTGTTTTTCCTGACCTAATGAAACATAGCAAATTAATTCCGTTGTTTAAATCAGGTAGCACTTCTGACCCCTCTAATTTTAGACCTATTTCTGTGCTACCCACATTTAGTAAAATTTTTGAAAAGTTGATGCTAGACCAAATTCAAATTCATTTTCATAGAAATAAACTTTTACATTGTAAACAGTATGGTTTTACTAGGGGTCGCTCAACAACTGACGCCGGTGTTGAGCTTTTAATCCAAATATTTGATACCTGGGAGGAATCACAGGATGCCCTAGGGGTATTTTGTGATTTATCCAAGGCTTTCGATTGTGTTTTACATGAAACTTTGGTCAGGAAGCTTAACCACTATGGAATTAGGGATGCTTCTTTGAGCCTTCTAATCTCATACTTGAGTAACAGGATTCAGAAGGTCGACATTAACGGTAAAAGATCTCCGGGATCAGTGGTTACAATGGGAGTTCCGCAGGGTTCAATACTAGGTCCATTCTTGTTTTTGGTTTATATTAATGACTTACCTTATTTTGTAAAAGACAGTCATGAGATAGTATTGTTTGCTGATGATACTTCACTTTTATTCAAAGTGAAACGACGACACCCAAATTATGACAATGTGAATAATGCGATCTCAAAGATTGTTCACTGGTTTAGTATAAATAACTTGCTATTAAACGAGGGAAAAACCAAATGTGTTAGATTTGTATTGCCTAATGTTAAGCAAGTAACAACTAGTGTACAAATTAAAGATAAGAATGTGAATCCTGTGGACACCACTGTGTTTCTAGGCATCACGTTAGATGCCAAGCTTCAGTGGGGCCCACATATAGCTAAATTGTCGAATAGACTTAGCTCTGCGGCTTATGCAGTAATGAAGATCCGTCAGTTAACTGACGTTGATACATCCAGATTAGTTTATTTCAGTTACTTTCATAGTGTAATGTCGTACGGCATTTTACTGTGGGGAAATGCTGCCGACATTCAAACTATCTTTGTGCTTCAGAAGAGGGCTATTCGAGCAATCTATAACCTAAAGGCTGGCGACTCTCTCAGAGAGAGATTTAAAAATATAAATATAATGACAGTTGCATCACAATACATTTATGAAAATTTGATTTATGTTCATAAAAATACTGGAATGTTTTCAAAAAACAGTGATATTCACAATGTAAACACTAGAAGTAAGAACAAATTAGCAGTACCTTATACTAGGCTCCATAAAATAAATAATTCTTTTAGGGGTCTGTGTGTAAGATTTTACAACAAAGTACCAAATGATATTCAGAAATTAGATCTTAATAAATTTAAAATCAAAATCAAAGAAAAGCTTTATAAAAAAGCTTATTATAAAGTGTCAGATTACACAGAAGACAAAACAGCTTGGATCTGAAATGCTCCAAGCACTCCAACAGCTATTTCTAATTGTCTTTATTTAATTGATACTACATTGTATTGTAATTTTGTATTGCATCATTTTTTTTTATTTTTAAATTCATATTTTGTATTGACCTGGTAACGACATACTCTTTTTTTTGTTTGTAAATGTCGTTGCTTTTGTGCGCTGTGGTTTCTTGCGCCCATTCTTTGCCACAGTTAAAAAATTTTGTCCTGAATGGGTGGTAGGTTAAAAAAGATTTGGACGATTCAAAGTGCTTATTAATTGAGTTTATTGAATAAATATATTTTGACTTTGACTTTGACTTTCTGTAAATATAAATAAATAATGGTAAAGGTTGCAAAATCCAGAATTAACTAATTCATATCATTAGTTTTACATACATACATAATAATCACGACTATTATCCCCGAAGGGTTAGTCACGAGACTAGGTATATAATGAGGACCGCAAGAGAAGTCCTCTGCCATAGTCCACTTTTCACCAAATAGCGACTGCATATGGGCAGTGAGCCCATCGCCGCTCTATGCTGTTGCAGTTATGTGCAGTCTTAGTTCTAGTTTTACTTACTAACAACGAAAAGTAATTTAGTATAGGTAAGTAGTCAATACCTATATTACTTTCTAGAGTGGAGACCGCGAATGGGCAAACGCAGTGTGGGACGCCCCCCGACCTGATGGAGCGACAATCTGTTCTGCGCAGGGCGGCTGGCAGCAGCTGGATTCGGAGAGCCGAAGACCGGGCTCAATGGCGCGCCTTGGGAGAAGCCTATGTCCAACAGTGGACTGCGATAGGCTGATGATGATGATGATAGTTTAAAACTGTGTAGCACAAGCAAAATTATTTTAATTTTACTTGTACTACTGTTGTTCTTAATCTTAGTTAAGTGTTAGAAAAAAAAACAAGTTTAATGATTTTATAATTTGATTATTTATTTTCAGTTTAACTTAAAACAATTTTAAAATAGAACATATCCATCTCTAGAACAATCTCGCATTAAAAAAAACATAATTATTTTCTAAAAATACACTTACACGATTCAATTTAAAACATAACTTTTTCAAAATCCCCGTCATAATTTTAGTAAGTTTTTCTTTTATAACAGCCCTCTTGATCCTATATCTAATTAGTTAACTATATTTAATACTTTCAAAATGTTTGGCACGTCAAATACGTTGGAACTAACGTTAATGTAAAACGTAACACTGATTATGATTGAAATGGTCGCGTTGTAACTACAAAATTCAAAAATGTTATGCAAAAATGTTGTGATCATAAATAAAATAATTATTATTCGTTACCTTGGAATTTTTTCAAGTTCGTTACACATTTTGCGAAAGTAAACTAATTTGAATGATTGTAATATTTTGTGAATAACTTAATAATCATTATTATAAAATTGACAATTAAGTGAATTAGGCTCGTTAGGGCTCTCCTGTCTAAGTATCCAAGGCTATCTCAAATCGTATTTGTATTATAGATTAAAATGTTACTGATTAAATAAGACTTTAGTGATTATATAAAATTACTGATTTGTGCAATTTTGTTAGTTGTAACAAGAAATATATTGGCAAAGCGCAATATTTCAGCGTTATTAGACATGACATATTCGTAATAATGACAATTGACAAAATCTATGCGAAAGAAGTGTAACATTTTTAGATATAAAAATTTTGCATCAATAAATATAATTAAATAAACAACAACATTGTATACAAAAACAAAGAAAAATATAGTCAAGTCAGATAAATAACTAAATTCTGAGCATTCATTAAATATTAAGTAATTAATATTGTTTTCTTCAAAATAGCACTTATACTGAATATAAAACAAACTTGCAATAAAATTAATAATAATATTGTTTTTGACACATTGATAAAACTTTCTCTCGTTATTCTTAAACTCTTACAACAGCTTTTCATTCGGCACAAAAACTAAAGATTTCATTCGCTTTGAATACTAACTACATTTTAAAATATTATGTTAAGATCGAAAATTTCTTACATTTATAATAATTTTCAATAACAATAACATCACTGTCAAGTCTATCATTTACAATATATACAAAAACTTAGTTACGTAAACTATTACCTACTCTACTTTTGGTCGAGATGTAACAAAGCCGTTTTGGTATACCATTCATTTTCTTATAGTGACATAATATCTCATGTCATCAAAATACTGATTTGACAGAAATCGTTGACCTTTATGTACTAAAACATTTTTTTAGAATTTCATTTGTGACAAAAATAATCGTAATGGGAGGCATTCTTAATGCTAATTTGGGGTTTCACAACTAGAAATTTATGTACTTTACACAACATTAACTTTAGTAATTGATTACACAAATCAATAAGAATTATTATTAGGACTGTCATCATTTGAGCTGCTAACTATACTGATTTCAACTGCTTTTGTGTCAATCAAATTAGAATTGATCTCATCATTATAAGAATCATTATCCGCTGTATTATAAGCGTCGTTAACTATAATGTGATCATCGCTCTCATCTACACTATTTACATTAGCTTGATCAGAAATCCTATCTAAATTTTCACAACTCTTACCAGAACTTTCTAAATTACTATCACGTGCTGAGCTATCTGAGATCGACTCTATCTTTTCAACAATCACTTCTATGCTAGGCTTAAAGTTATCATTCTCATTCATTTCGGGCAAATCTGGTGGTCTTACAGTCGATAGGGTGTTGGATAGAAATGATGATTGAAGGTTGTATCCAGGTAACAGTTTTGGTTGCAACGGTAGCATCAGATCTAAGGATCCAGTGGTGGCAGGTCTTGGTTGCAGGGGTGGGGCAGTCATCAGAGGCGGTTGTAATGACGCTAGGGATATGGCTCCGGACTGCGTGTTGATTATTGGACTTTCAACTGTAAAGATAACATTCATATCAGGCTCTTACTTTTTAAATGTGTCGATTTTGTGTTATTTTTAACCTTCAATTTTCAACTAACTGTATCTTAAATTAATTTTTTCAATTATCAAAAACTGTGTTGTAATCGTTTAAAAATCATCAAAACCTAAGCTTAAGTCTTAGTTTAATCTCAAGTGTATGTGTAAGAAACCAACAACTATTATGTACAACTTACAAGTAAAGAATGACAGATATAATACAGTTCCAAAAATAGCAAAGAAGTGGTTTGATGTTGATAGAGCAGCCAACTTAAAATAGTAAGCCCGTATTTGAATGTATCCAGTTTGTCATGCAGGTTTTACTAAGCCAAAAATAAAGATGCATTCAACTAATATGAAAAAAATGGGTTGGAACCAGAAATAGGGAATTATAGAATACGCCGTGGTGGTGAGCTCTCTGATGATTTAATGACGATAACGTGGGTTTTACCGATTGGTGCCCTGGCTTGGAGAGGCTGAGCTGTTGTGACTGGCGGCCGAAGCAGATTAGGTGGTCCTTGGAGGGCTAAGCTGATCATATTCATCCCATTAACGCCTGAAATCATATAATTTGCTGTTCATTCGCTTTGCATCGCTTGACCTATTTGGTCTATAATTTTTCACTTAGAGTAAAAATATGCTTATTTTTAAATAATTTGATTGTTACTTCCTCAAAATTTTAAACAATTCTAATTAATTTTTACTTTATCTACCAAATACGATTAATATTTTTATCATTTTGGTGAGATAAGAAAACTACAGGAGTAGGTGGCATGATAGCCATGCATGGAGGAGCACGCGTAAAATCTATAATACCTGTATTATTTAGAACAATAATTAAGAATTTTTTAACATAAACATCCTTTACTAAGTTTTAGTTGGTATTTATTGCAATATACAATACTGCAATAAATATAAAAATGCACTGCACTGCACTATAAAAATAAAGTGATATCAACACAATACCATTGTTGTACTAACTGCTAGAAGCACGAAATATTTCGCCTAAAACAGTATACCTTTTAAGCTCAAAATATTTAAGCGCCATCTAAAAACTTCCGACATCAATACCTACTCATTATCACCGGCACTGACACTTACCAAACTTGTTGCTTCCCGGGGAAAGCTCCTTCAGTACTACGGGATGTTTCACCGCATTGACGCGGCGGTTGGAGGCGCTGACGACGTCGCGCTTTCTCCGGGGTTGCTCCACTGGAAGCACGCGCCGTCGCTTTTTAGGAAGCTTTGACCGCGCCTGCGGATAGATGGCGTTGATATAAATAAAACAAGCTCTATGAGAATAAGTTAAATTTTTTAGAGACAATTTCTGTATTTTGTTTTGTCGTACAGTTACAAAACATGCATTATTTAATAGTTTTAAGTTCTTAATGTTAAGACATAGAGCTAGTGTTGTAAAAAACTCGAGTTTCCGAGTCTCCATTTTAGGACTCGACTCTCATTACAAGACTACTCGTAAAGGCAGAGACTCCACTGCTCAACGTATTACGAGTCTATCTACTTTCCGAACAAACTCGAGTTCTATACTAGTGCTCGAGTCTATTGTGTGCTCGAGTCGGTTCCTGTAACGAGTCACGCTCGAGACGAAGTTCCTATTGAGCGATCCTTCTTGAGTGTCTTCACGTACTGAGCAGTACTAAAGTGTGTTGTGAAGTGGTAATATGGTGTGTATGCAGCATAGAGTACTATTATAATATATGTCATAGAGACCTAACTCAGCCGTGAAAATAGGAAACGACAAAGTGGCGCCCTCCGACAAGGAGTTTTGAAACTAATATCGCCGTATACATAGGTACATATATACATATAGGTATCTAGGTATTTACTTGAAAGTAAAGGCCGATTTTCGTTCCTCTGTCGATTTAACCAAAGAATTCTGATGTTTTGACTCTGAACTTAGAAGTTTTTAGCATATCGAAACCTGTCAAATTGAGTTGAGTTCTAAAAATGGACTCGAAGACTCGAGTTTTTCTTAAGAGTCGAGTCACAGGTCGAGAAATATAAATAAAAAATAAAAAATAAAAAAAAGACTTGTGCTCGACTCGACTCTGAACTTACAAGTTTTTACCATATCGAACAGTGTTAAATTGAGTTCTAAAAATGGACTCGAAGACTCGAGTTTTCTCCAACGCTACATAGAGCCACAAAATAGTTAATTATAATGCTCTTGCTTGTTAAAAAAATATTTTAAACGCCATTATTTTTAAGTTTCTGGATAAAAACTATAATGTGTATAGAATGAATAGTTATTTCTTCAAACAAGAAAAATACTATCTTAAGGCATTTTATAACGGATACAACCTTTCGTGGGCGTCGGCTCTAGAGCCTGGTTCACGCTAGGTATGTTAGTATTTGGTATAGTAGTGAGTGCATTGCTTTCCAACTTTGCTTAATTAAAACGATTCATCAAAATAGCAAAGCCTGCTACTCGATCGATCTTCGGTACTTTAATTTCATTCACCGGACGAAAAACTATAGCAATGAGTGGCATTGTTTCACGTTTCATATTCCGTAAGGTGGTATTACGCGGGGCGAGCCAGCCCAATTATTCGTGCTGCAACGCAGCGTGGCTCCACCACTTTATATATTTTTTATTTTATTCGTCTTATATTAGGTCGATGTTATTAATTTAAATTAAGTTTAATTTAAGTTTGTTTTATTTAGTAGGAATGTTTTGTTATTGTTTTTGCTTGTTTTTTAGGTACGTTTCTAATTTTAATATGATATTTTCTTTTTGTGACTGACGCTCAGAACAGTAACTAATGACGTCGCCGCTATTTCAAGGCCCAGCTGAAAATCAGCGTTGTGGCTGCTACAACGTAGCTGCAACAATAGCTGAGCTGGTTAGCCTTTTCGGCCAAACTTTATAGTTTTAATTGAAATTTTTATTCTTATTTTTACTTTTTATTTTTTTCTTTATGTCTTTTTTTTAAATAATGTTGTAGCTGAATAAATATGTTACTTACTTACTTACTCAGACAGTGTCACTCATTTCGCAACAACCAGGGGTCACATGCACGGTAACAAGAGTAAATCTACAGACGCGGGTAACTTTAACTCCCAAATCTTCTGTCCAATTGCCACCACTATTATTTACGAGGCAATCTTTACAAAAGGTCTGTGTTATCCAAACTTGCTTCATTTATTCGCTTCGCGAAGAGGATGCACCGTTAAGTTTCTATTTTAAGTTTTGCGGTGTTTAATGAAGTTCTTGCGAGAGAGCAGCGTAGTTCAATGAAGCCAGTTTGCCCACAAATCAGGGGCTTAACTTAAACACGGGTGCCAGACTAATGGTAGCGGGTGTTTCGTTAATAACTTACTTTTAACATTTTCACAACTAGTTTTCTGAATAAAGAAGTAAGAGAAATCGGATTACTTACATAAAATTTTGTTTTAATAACTACGTACGTAACATACGTTCCGCCTGGTGGAACGTATTCATCGCAACCATAACGACGAAGAAAATAAAGGAAAATGTTCATTTTGTATCACAAAAACCTTGACAGTTTGTCTGAATACAAATCACATTTATCAAGGAAAGCTTTTCGCAATGTATGTCGCTCATTCGACTTATTTTTTTAAATTCTTATATTATTATAAGCCGTAAGAGATAACAGATTTTCTAAACAACCCCAAATTATTTCGCTTTTTATAAAACTCCAAAAATAATAGATTCCAATTCTTGTAAAAAATACCACGGCAGTTGCGTCACCGTCATATTTTTCTCACCGGCGCGGCGGTGTTCCGATAATTTGATTAGATTTTGTTTGTTCCAGACTGTTTGTATAGAAAGAAACAGATAAAGTAACGTCTAAAGAAAAATATGATAATGGTCACTGCCATAACAAAGGCAGACTTAACATCGTAGACGACAATTTTGTGTTGAGTTGTAGACAGGGTAAAAACTTCTATCTACACATAGATAAAAAAATCAATTGCTACGAATATAATAAGTTTGCGCATCACTTTAGAACAGATGCAACTATTTGGCTATTTTTTTTTTATTTAAGTTCGTATTTCTCACGACAAGATTTGTATGAAAGTTTTTTTTGGAGAAACGTCACAATCGCTAGTAAAAAATAAATGAAATCGATTTCATATGAGAATTCTATGTCGACGTCCATTTCTGAAATAGAAAATTCTTTCAGAATTTCCCACTCAATGAAACCTTAAAACCTCAATAAAAATGGCCCTTATATATGAGGGTAGGCTTCATCTGCGAAACCCTCATGTGCCTCTACACCTGTTTGCCGCCAAGAAAATATTTTTTACCAGACATAACTCACACAAAAAACTTAATCTTTTTATCGTAATCTTTAATACTTTTATACACTTCTAATCTTTTGCGTTCCATTTTACATAAAAAATACGGGTTTAACTCAAAACTATTTGGTAAAGGCATCCTACTTATATAAAAGGTATTATATAGATTAATGTTTTATATTTTAGCGTTTTATTAACGCTTAAATATACTTAAGTAAAATTTTAAACACTGAAAAAAGACGACAACCTCATGCGGGAATCGAACCACGCACCTTCCGCATTCCGGGCGGCTGCCTTAACCACTTGGCTACCGAGGTCTGGCTTTCAACCGTCGAAATTTGTCAGTGCTTGATGCTTATATTTTTAGTCAACATTGCTTCATCAAATCTTAGAAGTTTTCACCTCTGAGATCCGAAAGAAATATTTTTACAAAATTTGAACATTCGGTTAAGATGAAGCTGCATTTATAGATTAATGTTTTATATTTTAGCGTTTTATTAATGCTTAAATATACTTAAGTAAAATTTTAAACACTGAAAAAAAAAGACGACAACCTCAGGCGGGAATCGAAAAACGCACCTTCCACATTCCGAGCGGCTGCCTTAACCACTTGGCTACCGAGGTCTGGCTTTCAACCGTCGAAATTTGTCAGTGCTTGATGCTTATGTTTTTAGTCAACATTGCTTCATCAAATCTTAGAAGTTTTCACCTCTAAGATCCGAAAAAAATATTTTTACAAATATTTGAACATTCAGTTAAGATGAAGCTGCGTTTATTGATTAAGTTTTAATTTTTTAAGCGTTTTATTAACGCTTAAATATACTTAAGTAAAATTTTAAACACTGAAAAAAAGACGACAACCTCAGGCGGGAATCGAAAAACGCACCTTCCGCATTCCGGGCGGCTGCCTTAACCACTTGGCTACCGAGGTCTGACTTTCAACCGTCGAAATTTTTCAGTGCTTGATGCTTATGTTTTTAGTCAACATTGCTTCATCAAATCTTAGAAGGCAGCCGCTTTGATTCCCGGCTGAGGTTGTCGTCTTTTTTCAGTGTTTAAAATTTTAATGAAGTATATTTAAGCGTTAATAAAACGCTAAAATATAAAACATTAATCTATAAACGCAGCTTCATCTTAACCGAATGTTCAAATATTTGTAAAAATATTTCTTTCGGTTCTCAGAGGTGAAAACTTCTAAGATTTGATGAAGCAATGTTGACTAAAAACATAAGCATCAAGCACTGACAAATTTCGACGGTTGAAAGCCAGACCTCGGTAGCCAAGTGGTTAAGGCAGCCGCCCGGAATGCGGAAGGTGCGTGGTTCGATTCCCGCCTGAGGTTGTCGTCTTTTTTCAGTGTTTAAAATTTTACTTAGGTATTATATAAGTAAGATGCCTTTTATAACATACGTTTTGGCTGAATAAATGCAATTACTCTTCGATCAGCATTTACTAATTAGTTTTGCGTTGAACTCTATTTAAATACTCTTCTAATATTTTTATTTTTTACAGGTGTTTGCGGATAACTGTAGAAACATGTAGAAAGGAGCGTCTGTATTATTTCGAAACTGTATAACTATTTATTAACCGTGTCGTAACGGTGAAAGAATACTAACACCCCTCTTCCCTTGGGTGTCATAAAAGGCGACTAACGGACTAAAGGATGAAATTTTTACTAGAAAAAATCGACCAGTCTCAAGAAGCTCGAATGTGATTCGAACCCATGACCTTTGATTGCCGGTCCACTGATCTAACCGCTAAGCTACTGAGACCCCAGAAGACTCGTAGAATTCTTTCTAGTATTTGATCATTTACGCTGCAAGCCAGCGGTACTATGGGTTCGAATCCTATTCGAGCTTCCTTAGACTTCTTGATTTTTTTTAGTTAATATTTTATACTATATTTATATAGCATTGTGAATGCAAAATTTCAATAATAAAGCTATTTATAAGCAATTACGTCTTTATCGATTGTTAAATACTTGCAATAATATTTCTTTCGACTGTGAGGGTAGGTAAACCTTCACAGTGACGTAATACCGCTGGCTTGCAGCGTAAATCATTCAACGAGTCTTCTAGGGTCTCGGTAGCTTAGCGGTTAGAGCAGTGGACCGGCAATCCTAAGGTCATGGGTTCGAATTCCATCCGAGCTTCCTGAGACTGGTTGATTTTTTCTAGTAAACATTTTATCCTATATCAACAAATGTATGACCGAGACACTCGGCAATCACAATCTGAGATTCAGCGGTTGCATGAGGCTCTTGACATTGTAAAAAAAAATATTCAACTGCACAAAAATAAATCGGAGAGCATATTCAGTCTGCTACAGAGTTGATTGATCTATGCAAATACAATGCTGATCGGTATGACTCTTTAGTTAAAAATAATGACTTAAATAGTTGTGAAAACCTATCATTAAATTCTAGTACTCAGTTAAAGTCAATTAACTTGTCTGACATGGATCCCAGTCCTTTAATGGTGTGTACAGAGATGCCAATTACATCTACTGATGGACACATATATAAACGGGATTTAACGCAAAACTATTTAGTAAAGGCATCCTACGCATACCTTTTATACCCGACGTTTCGACCGAATTGCACCGGCCGTGGTCACGGGCTGACTGCTGTCGCGGTGTATCGCCTCCGTTGGCGTCGAAGAGTCTTCATCCACCGTCACATTATTTAACCAACTACCGTCACACACAACACTAACGGTGTCCTTATTCCGTATAAAAGCCTTATTCTGATAGTTAGCCGATTGCGAGCTAAAACGAAGTTGCGTTTTTGCAAACACTGGATTCCACGCTGATGATAGTTTGTGACCATCTTCCCGATTGAAATTGTTGGGATGTTTCTCAATTTCAATCGCTTCACGCACTACTCTTGAATAAAAGTGGCGATCTGTGGAGAGGACTTGCGTACGATGAAATTCAATCCAGTGATTTACGCCTCTTTCAAGTAAATGTTCTGCAATGGCTGATTTGTTAGACTGGCGGTTTTTTACAGCCGCAATATGTTCCTTGACCCTCTCATGGATCGTCCGTTTTGTCTGGCCTATGTAGGAACTACCGCAGCTGCAGTCTATCTTGTATACGCCTGGTGTTTGAAGTGGCAAAACATCCTTCGGAGAGCCCAAAATGTTGTGGACCTTTATGCCTGGAGTGTATATTGTTGGTATTGAGTACTGACGTAATATGTGGCCGATCTTGTCCGTCACTCCCTTGACATAAGGCATGTAGGCCGGTTGCCTGCTAACTTCGGGATGCTTGCACCTCTTTGTCCGCTCTTTCCGTTGTCGATTCACTGGATATCCGTTATACCTTAGTACCTTCTGAACATGATCCAGCTCACGCTCTAAATGCTCTATTCTTTAGTGACGTTATCACGGATTGCAAGTGTCGAGGGTGGTGGTGTGAGGTAGCATGCAGGTATCTATCCGTGTGCGTGGGTTTTCGATAAACACAGTGTGTTACGGACCCGTTTGGTCTCACGGTTATCTTAACATCTAGAAAGGACAACGACCTGCTCGCCTCCATCTCATATGTGAACCTCATATTCGGGTGAAAGGAGTTAAGATAGAAGATAGGAGATAAAAAATATGCGTAGGATGCCTTTACTAAATAGTTTTGCGTTAAATCCCGTTTATATATGTGTCCATAATGGAACGCGAAAGTTTAAAAGTGTACATCTACTGATGATTTAAATCACTTGACCCAAAACAATGTTAGTAAATTAGTAAGAAAAACACTTTTGTTCTCTGATAAATTGGGTCAGGGCTTAGGGTTGCCTATTAATAGAAATATAAACCAAAAAGTGACAAATATCTGTGCCCCTGGTCAATCAATGAATACGATAGTACGTGACATATCTCAGCACTCATTAGACAGTGCTACCAATGTAATTGTTTTATGTGGTGACAGTTTACAAATTAAGAAACGTGAACGTGAATTATAGAAAATATAAATATTTTAAATAAAACTTCAAGCGGATACAAATTGCAGGTTAATAGTTCGTGCTTTTCCCTATTGTACAAACTTAACCTGGAAACAAAACAAACGCATTTTTGACATAAATTTATTATTGTATAATTTATTATGCCGTCATTTATTAGGCTGTGCACTGAGCACGATAGCATACAGGCACAAAAACAACAACAAAAAAGGCTGTGCACTGAGCACGATAGCATATAGGCACAGAAAAGCGCAATGCGCGCTGTGGCGCAAAGAGCAAAGGCGCAATAAAAAGCGACCGCAATAGAAGCAAATAAAAAGCAGACTGCATGTGTGTAGAAGTACTATGTCATAGTGACACTATTTTATTTTTTGACATTAATAATTTATTAATAATTTTATTTTGACTTCAGATACCATGTATCTTTCGAAGAAATGTAAGACCCAGATAGCTAATTTGTTGGCTTATAATATACAAGATGCAGTTATTTCTATAACTAAGACTATGTTGGCGCTTAAGGCACCAACATGCGGCGGAGGGAAATGATAAAAGAGGATAGCTGGGGCTTACTTGGTTCGGGCTGGAGCTGGTTGGAGCTGAAGGCAGCTGGCGCTCTAGGCGCGGGGTCGCAGGCTTGAGGGCGGCAACACACAACACAGTTCACTCAGGGCACTGGTCGGTGGCGTTTTAGGGGTAGTTGAGCTGGTAAACAAGCGCTCTCAATGCACATACACTTAACACATGTCTGGCGTGTTCACGGGCTGATTGCGCGCGCGCGCGTGGGTTCGCCTGGAACGCTCTAAACACACTGCGTGGGCGACCGCGCCTAGGAGGTTCGTCTTGTATATTTGTCACCTCGCTCTGATTGGCCGATCATTCGTTGCACCAATATGCACTTTAATTGACCGGCGCAGTGACGGTTATCCGTTGCGCTGTGGCGCAAACATCTTCCCGGGCCCCAGAGGGTAGGAGGGGGGGGGGGGGGAAGGAATGGAAGTTAAAGGGGGACTACAGCCCCGATTCGTGCTGTGTTGAGTTAATGTCGAGTGGGTGTGCATATGATGAGCTGAGAGGAATGCACGTATGTGACTGTGTGAGTAAGATCGTGCACTGAGCACAGCAACAAATAGGCACAAAAACAACAACAAAAAGGCTGTACACTGGGCATGCCATCATGTAGTCACTTGAATCGTGAACTGAGCATAATGGCATATAGGCACAAAACAACAACAAAAAGGGCTGTACACTGGGCATGCCATCATGTAGTCACTTGAATCGTGAACTGAGCATAATGGCATATAGGCACAAAACAACAACAAAAAGGCTTGTACACTGGGCATGCCATCATGTAGTCACTTGAATCGTGAACTGAGCATAATGGCATATAGGCACAAAACAACAACAAAAAGGCTTGTACACTGGTCATGCCATCATGTAGTCACTTGAATCGTGAACTGAGCATAATGGCATATAGGCACAAAACAACAACAAAAAAGGCTGTGCACTGAGCACGATAGCATACAGGCACAAAAACAACAACAAAAAAGGCTGTGCACTGAGCACGATAGCATATAGGCACAGAAAAGCGCAATGCGCGCTGTGGCGCAAAGAGCAAAGGCGCAATAAAAAGCGACCGCAATAGAAGCAAATAAAAAGCAGACTGCATGTGTGTAGAAGTACTATGCTCTTGTGGTGAGCACGCACGAGATTGAGCCGATTGCCAAGGCAAAAATTAAAAGCAGAAAAAATATAAAATTAACACGAGCGAAAAAATAAAGCACGCTATTTGGCACGCGTGGTGAGCATGCACGAGATCTGAGCCGATTTAACACGACACGACCATTAAAATTTCATTACAAAATAAAACGGGAAAATAAATCTCTCGTCATAATACCACACGCAACGTAATAATTTAACTACAGACTCAAAGTAATATTAGGCAACAATTATCTACACAAGCGCGCTTAGTCAGGACAAAATTGGTCAGTGTGTGCTAATGTATCAAACCAACACAGACAATGTGCAACTTAATTAGTAAGTAAAAATATACCACGAATCGAACACTGTTCTTGGAACACGTTCTTAATTTATCTTTGTAGGTAGGTTAATAATATTTCGCAATGCACTTTGCAACGTCTATCGTGCAGAAAGGGTCATGTAAGGTAATGAAATTAGGAATGTTACGCGATAAAATTTAAAAATCAGAAATTAAAATTAAGTTACGTGATGACTACGAAATATGAGTAAATATTATTTTAACGGGTCGAATGACCAACATGTAATGAAATAGTTAATGGGCTGAAATAGTTATCCTATATATATATATAATAGCGGACTGTATTACCAATGTGGGGCTACGGTAACATGTACCTACTCCTGCGACCCCTGATGCGGCCGCTGTGCATGCGCGGACGCATGCAGCGTTCTGTCGGTGGGTCGCTTTGCCGGAGTGTCCCGCAGCTGGGGCGGAAGCCACCGCGCCGCCGATTCCGGCTGGTAATGCTGCGTGGCGTCGTCCGGTCGGTGAAGGGACGTGTGGTGGTCGGCGATGCCACACACTCTGCATGCCTTCACCGACTTACATTCGTCCGGGTAATGTGGTCCGAGACAGCGGGGACAGCGCTCGCGCGACACCACAAAATCCCACCGGCCCTGCGTCGGCTGGGCATTGTAGGTAGCGCACGCTATTAATCTATGCCCCCTAGTCCTGCAGTAAGGGCAGTAAGGGGTGTTTGGGCTGGCATGCATTGTGTGGGTGTTGTGTGCAGTTGTGTAGGCGTGTATGGGTGGCGGCACGAGTCGAGGCAAAAAAATGAAGTGTGTAGGGTAGGGTTTAAAAACTAGTGGACTGTATGTATCCGGCTCGTAGGATCATAAATGTTGGCGTTTTAGGGGTAGTTGAGCTGGTAAACAAGCGCTCTCAATGCACATACACTTAACACATGTCTGGCGTGTTCACGGGCTGATTTCTTGCGCGCGCGCGCGTGGGTTCGCCTGGAACGCTCTAAACACACTGCGTGGGCGACCGCGCGATCCCGCGGTCTAGGAGGTTCGTCTTGTATATTTGTCACCTCGCTCTGATTGGCCGATCATTCGTTGCACATTCGTTGCACCAATATGCACTTTAATTGACCGGCGCAGTGACGGTTATCCGTTGCGCTGTGGCGCAAACAGACTACATATTATAATAACGTTATCATTAGTAATTCTACTAATGCAATTTTTACAACTAGTAATAAGGTATCAACCTCTGGTTTAAACTGAGGTCTAAGACAAAAGCCAAATTCACATACATTAATTTTGTTCATCAAAACATACAGGGTTTGGCTGGCAAAAACTTAGAATTGGAATTATTTGCAAAGAGTCAGGATATTCATATATTTTGTATAACTGAGCATTGGCTAAGAAATCATGACACATCATTCCATATTAATAATTTTCAACAAGGAAGCACGTACGTGCGTAGTACAGCTATTCACGGTGGTTCTCTAATACTAGTAAGAAATAATATTAGATATAAAGAACGAAACGATATTGTAGGCCTTTCAGTGGAGCGTACCATTGAGTTATCATGTATAGAGTGTAATAGCTTTGTAATAGTGTGTGTATACCGACCCCCATCCGGCAGTTTCGGTGTATTCGAATCAGTAATGGAAGACGTACATCAGAGAATAAAATTGAAAAATAAATTTGTTTTAGTATGTGGGGATTTTAACATAAATATTCTAGAAAACACTCCAGGGAGTGTTCGTCTACTTGCTTTATTTAAATGTTTTAATCTATGAAATCTATTCCTTGAACCCACTAGAATAACTTCACATTCGGCTACTTGTCTCGATAATGTTTTTATAGACTATAACCCTGTCTCTAAGTCAGTTATTAGTAGTCTTACGTCTGACTATTGTGGTTTGAAGGTGACCTATGATTTTGATGTTAAGGAGGAGCCTAAAACTGTAACATGTAAACCAGTTACAAAAAAGCGAATGGAGTGCTTTAAAACCAATGTAGCTTGTAAAATCGATACTTTGCCCTTTATACATGACGATCCGGATGTACTAAATAGTAATCTCTTTGATTTAATAAAGACAGAATACAATCGAGTGTTTACCTCTAAAACAATAAAGTTTTCACAAAAACTTAAGTTCTGTGACTGGGCCACGACTGGTATTTATAAAAGTAGAAATAAACTGTATGAGTTATATAATTTAAGACCATATAACCATAATTTAAATTTTACAGAATATGTAAAAAATTACTCTAAATTGTTTAAGAAAGTGTGCATACTAGCAAAATCTAATTTCATTAAAGATAAAATTAAAAAATCTAATAATAAAATAAAAGCCACTTGGGATATCATCAACCGTAAAACTGGTAAATTAAAACCACGGAACAACACTTTCACTCTTAAAGTTAAAGAAAACCTTATCAATTCAGATGCACAAATTGCTAATATTTTTGATGATTTCTTTATAAACATACCTGTGGTAACAATTTCAAATTTAAATTCATCACCAGTGGCGGCACAATCTTTTCTCGAACAACATGTACCCAAATGTAATATTTCTTTTAATTTTCAATATATTAACTCTAAAAATATTATTAAAACTTTCAAATCACGAAAAATGAAAAACACAGGTGATTTGTGTTATTCTATTGCACCCCATCTTGCTGACATATTTAATAACTGTGTTGATAAAGGAATATTTCCTGATCTTATGAAGTAAAGAGAAGTAAAGGGAAATAAAGAGGACCCCAGTAACTATCGACCATTTTCTATACTACCAGCACTTAGTAAGATTTATGAAAAAATTATTCTCGAACAGGTAGTGGAATACTTTAATTTAAATAATCTTTTACATAGTAAGCAATTCGGTTTTACTAAGGGTCGTTCCACTACTGATGCAGGTGTTGCTCTAGTAAAACATGTATTTGATGCCTGGGAGGAGTCTCATAACGCTCTTGGAGTTTTCTGCGACCTGTCCAAGGCTTTCGATTGCGTTGAGCACCGGACATTGGTGATGAAGTTAAATTACTATGGTCTCAAAGGTTTTTCGCTTGATTTGATAAAGTCTTATCTCAGTTCTAAAACACAAACTGTCGATATCAATGGAACTAAGTCGTCTGGTTCTCATGTAAAAATGGGAGTTCCACAAGGGTCAATCCTAGGGCCTTTCTTATTTTTGATATATATTAATTCTTTGTAGAAAACTTCTGTGATATTGTATTGTTTGCAGATGATACTTCACTCATTTTTAATGTGACTAGGTCTAAGAAAAATTATGACGATGTTAACAATGCTCTCTCAGAGGTACTCAGTTGGTTTACTGTTAATAATTTACAGCTAAATGCTAAAAAAACCAAATGTATTAATTTTACACTACCAAATGTTAAGACCGAACAAACTGATGTAAGGATAAACGGTGATAAATTAGATTTGGTAGACTCGACTGTTTTTCTAGGGATAACGCTTGACTCAAAACTTCAATGGAATCCTCATATATCGAAATTGGCCGGCAAACTCAGTTCTGCTGCTTACGCCATTAGAAAAATTAGGCAATTAACCGACGTTGAAACTGCTAAAACGGTTTACTTTAGTTATTTTCACAGTGTCATGTCATATGGCGCCCTACAGTTACTGTGGGGAACAGTGGCTGATGTTGAAACTATATTCATTTTACAGAAACGGGCAATAAGAACCATCTATAGACTAAGCTCATGAACTTCTCTAAGAGATATTTTTAAAGAAGTTGGTGTTCTTACAGCTGCATCTCAATATATTTATAATTGTATAGTTTTTGTGCGTTGCAATATTAACTCATTCACTAAACACGGTGACGTACCTACACAATTTCAATACTAGAAATAAGTCAAAACTTATGATGCGTTCTGTTCGGGTTACAGAAGGTTCTCGGCTCTTTCTTGGGGCAAGGTATACACTATTATAATAAAATACCAAGTACTGTACTAGAATTACCTTTAGATAAGTTTAAAAATCATGTAAAATCTTGTTTACTTAAGAAAGGTTATTATACAGTTAAGGAATATTTAGAAGACAAAACAGCCTGGTAATGATAAAATAATCACATTACATTTTCTTAAGTCAATGTAGAGGACTCCTTTTGCGGTTCTCATTGCCTAGTCTCTGACTAACCCTTCGGGGATAATAGTCGGGATTATATGTAGGTATGTATGAAACAGAAGGACATAGCATATTATGTACAGCAGTGGGTGATAACTAGTACCTAGTAAGGGTAATAACCTTGTCTAAAACACTTTAATGTTTTAATAATATTGTATTTTTTTTAATTAATTAATTTATGTCGTTTAAAAAAAAACTACTTACTAGATCTCGTTCAAACCAATTTGCGGTGGAAGTTTGCATGGTAATTTACATCATATATATTTTTTGTTTTATTATTTTTTAATTTTAGAAATTACAGAGGGGGGGGGGGACCCATTTTACAACTTTGGAAGTGTCTCTCGCGCAAACTATTCAGTTTAGAAATAAATAACATTAAAAACCTCAATATCATTTTTGAAGACTTATCCAAAGATACCCCACACGTACGTATGGGTTTGATGAAAAAAAAAATCGAGTTTCAGTTCTTAGTATTAAATGTTTTTTTTCTATTTTTGTGTGAAAATCTTAATGCAGTTCACAGAATACATCTACTTACTAAGTTTCAACAGTATAGTTCTTATAGTTTCGGAAAAAAGTGGCTGTGACATACGGACGGACAGACAGACAGACATGACGAATCCATAAGGGTTCCGTTTTTGCCATTTAGCTACGGAACCCTAAAAAGCAGAAAATTATTATAAGCATCCTTTTCTGTCTTTAGAGAAGGATGCATATAACGATGAATAGGCTGCGGTGAACCAAATGTTACGCAAAATAATTAGCAGTACTTCCTACACACATTACTGAGAAGACTTACTACAGTTACTGTATATGACTTCATTCAATTTAAAAGCAATCAGAGAAAGCGACCTTCAAATACGCCTTGCCTTGTTCCGTATGTATCCAGTTTTAAACACGTGTTATATACAAATAATTCAATTTGTAAAGGTTATATTAATTATAAATCCATTTCATACTGCCTTGTTTATCGAAGGATACTGCCATTATAATTATTTTCACATAATTATTTAAATTAGTGTATTCTTAATTCGAGAATACGACTCATTAAAATAATTCTACCAACCCATATCTTCCCTTGGGTGTCGTAAAAGGCGACTAACGGACTAAATACTGCACATACATCCAACAGCATAGAGCGGCGATGGGCTCACCACATATCACGTTGAGCACATGTGCAGTTGTTATTTGGTGCAACGTGGATTAAAAGTCAAAAGTCAAAATATATTTATTTAATTAACTCAATTAATAAGTACTTTGAATCGTCCGAATCTTTTTTTAACCTACTACCCATTCAGGAGATCATTTTTTAACTGTGGCAAAGATCGGGCGCAAGAAACCACAGCGCACAGAGCAACGACATTTACAAAAAAAAATGTTGTTAACAGTTCATAAAATACAAAATATGAATTTGAATGTAAATAGTTTATTTAAATATGGTGCTCTTTATAAATTAATTATAGACAATGAGAAATAGCTATTGGAGTACTTGGAGCATTTCAGACCTAAGCTGTTTTGGCTTCTGTGTAATCTGACACACATTTGGTTCTTTGTTGTGTAATCGTACACACAGACCCTTAGATGATTTATTTTATGAAGAATACTGCCATGTATAAGGCACTGCTAATTTGTTTTTACTTCTAGTGTTTAAATTGTGAAAATCACTGTTTTTTGAAAACATTTCAAAATTTTTATAAACATACATCATCATCAGCCTATAAAAGTCCCACTGCTGGGCACAGGCCTCCCACGTGAACAATAGCACGTGGGGATATTGGGCCATAACCCACCACGCTGGCCCAGTGCGGGTTGGTGGGTTTTAACGGCTGCCATCTTACGGCAACAACCGAGACCAACGGCTTAACGTGCCTTCCGAAGCACGGAGGAGCTCAAGATGTTTTTAAATTTGGTCACCCATCCAGCGACCCGGCATTGCGAAAGTTGCTTAGCGAGCAAGATCGCAAGCCGAACGCGTTAGCCGCTGCGCCATCGAGCTCCTCAACAAACAAACATACATCAGATTTTCATAAATGTATTGTGATGCAACTGTCATTATACTTTTATCCTTAAATCTCTCTCTGAGAGAGTTGTCGAGATCGTGGCAAAGGACTGATTTTGCGGTCCTCATTGAATAGTCTACGACTGGTTTCCTATTTTTTTTGCATAAAATTTTATGCCATATTTTAACATGGCATACTTTTACGGCATAATTTTTTAAAGCATAACTACTTTAAGCATAATAATTTTTAAGCATACTATTCTAAAGCCTAAATATGCTTACGCATAATGATATTTAAGCATAAGTTTTATGGGTGTAATAATAATATAGGGAACAAGTAAGTTTTGGAAATTTGGTGTTTGCATGAAATAAAACACTTTTTGTATATAAAATAAACATGTTGGCGGTTTAAGGGTGGCCCAAGGGCCACCCCCGCCGCACTATTACTATTACACTATGGTACCCAAGTTATATTTTATATACTTTTTGTTTTTCTAATTCAAATAGCTAACAATAAAATAAAAAAGGTAGCAAAGACAAATCCTGATTAAAAACCATCCAAATTATAGCGGATTTTAAAACTATAACCTCACCTTTGTCTTGTCTAATCTACCAGACTATTATTATGCCTAATAACTGTTAGACGAATAAACAATATGCCTTATAACTTCATGCAAAACAAAATTAGGGCAAAAAACATTAGCTTAAACCATATTTATGCTTACTTAAATAGTGTGCCAAAAACAATTATGTTAAAATATTATAAAGACAAAAAAATATATGCGTAACGCGTTTTGCCAAATTAAAATAGGACAAAAAAAAAATTGTCGAAAGAAAGGGATCCCTCTACGACTAACCCTTAGGGATAATAGTCGCGATTGTGCATGTATGTATGCTCCATCTATTAAATGGATTGGGTGAGTTTTATCCTACTTTCTGCCCTCACATACTGTATGCGCAAACATGTTTTCACTTACTAAGCTCCTGATAAGAAACTTTTTTATTGAGTTATTATGTTATTGAACACTAACACCTATATACCTAGGTATCAGTAGGTATTGTATGTTTTTTTAATTAATTTTATAAATATTAAGTATTTGAATTCTGTTTTTATTTTTATCTCATTTTGCTTGTTCTGGTGCACTGCCCATCGCTCTTTTTCTGTTGTCCTATACCACAAAGGTTGTCTGGAAGAGATCGCTATAAGCGATAAGGCCGCCTTTGCCCACATTAGCTTTTTTGAAAATGCTTACTCTTTGTGTATGTTTTTCTTTATTTTTATGTGTGCAATAAAGCGTTGTCTCACAAAGAGTACGACATTTTAAAACTAAGTATAAAGTAACGGCCTTACTTATAAACGTTAAGTTTAAACGTTACTTGTACGAATAAAATTTGTATGGATTTCAAATCTTAAGTTATGTTTAAATTTAAGTAGCGTTTAGTTAGGTTGTTAAGTAATTGCAAGCTAAAATACTTATATTGCATGTACTTAGATTTAATACGATGGGTTACTATAAGACTGACATATCTACAATAAGACAAAAGAATCCTTTAAAAAGTAAAGAATTTAAAAAACTTTCTTACAAAATCACTCTTTATCGTTTGTGTTAATCTTTCGAAACTAAACACATAAGTAGTACTTAAACTAATTAGAGATTTCAATCACATACACAATACATGGCAAGGTGTAAAAACTCTTAGATTAACCCTAACCTTATAAATTTTTCAGACTAGGATTTTGAACTCTAATACGTCGGTATAGAAGTGAAGTACGCTGATTAGCTTTAGCCCAGCGTAAACATCATTAGGCGTCTTCTTCTAAACCCGTGATAAAAATGAGCCCCTAATACCGCAACGTCACGTACAGACAGTTTTTGCGCTTGCAAGTCATGACATTAACGTCTCGTAGTACACCACGGTGGTGTTTTACGATAGATTAGTACCTACCTATTCGAAATCATAAATTACTAGGTCGTGCGCTAAACTGTGACTAAAACACATGTAGATGTTTATTTATGTGTAAAGGAGGCAACTGTGTCGCGAAGCAGTGAAAGAATACTACCACCTCCTATTTTCCTTAAGGTGTCGTAAAAGGTGACTAACGGACTAAAGATTCCACATTAATTCAACAGCATAGAGCGGTGATGGGCTCACCACCTGTCACGCTGAGCACATGTGCAGTCGCTATATGGTGAAACGTGGGCTATGTCAGAGGGCTGCTTCTGCTGTCCTCATTGCCTAGTCTCTGACTAACCCTTCGGGGATGATAGCCGTGATTGTATTAGGAATGTATGTAAGAAGGTAAACGAGCAGACGGGTCACCTGATGGAAAGCAATCATCCGCTGCTAAGCTCAGGCTGCCTGCATCCAAAATATCGGCCAATAACACATCACGTTAGCCCAATAAAGTTTGGTAAGATTAAACAGCTGCCATGTCACTATAAACACTGATAACAACGACCTAACGTTCCTTCTAAAGCACGGAGGATTGCAGTCGTAAGTATATAATATATGAAAAAAAAATGTGGTATGCAACAGAGACCACAGCTTTTAAAAAAAGACTATAATATACATACGTACATACGTTTAATCACGCCCATTATCCTTACTCTAATACTCTAAAGAAACTATAGAATATCTCCTGAAATGCCTGGAAACAACCAGTATTGGCTTTGGACTTGCTATCAATCGTGACAAGACCAAAATGATGATTCAAGATAGAGCTGAAAACAACCAAGCGACCGTCAAAAGTATAGCCAACTGTAATGTTGTTTAGAGCTATATATACTTGGGCTCCAACATTACAAATACCAGATGCTGTAAAGACGAGATACGAACGCGTTGTGCTAGGCAAGACAAGATACGAATTCGTTGTGCTGTGACGCGATCTGCCTTCGAGAGGCTCAAGAAAATTTGGAAAGACCGCAGAATAACAAAAACCACTAAAAGTGCGACTGATGCGAAGTCTTGTCTTTCCGATTTTTCTTTACCGAGCAGAGACGTGGCCCTTGACGCTAAAGGAGAGAAGTAAAATCTTCTGAGGATTCCATGGACTGCTCACCGTACCAATGTATCGATCCTAAAAGAGCTTCACATAAAGAAAAGATTATCGTCGACTGTTCAATTACGAATACTGAAGTTCTTTGGGCACATAACTCGCAACGAAGACTCAATTGAGTGGGCACATAACTGGCCGTCATTCACCCAGACCCCCCATTACCACGACCACTCTGTCAAGAGTGCCCGACTAAGAAGGGAAGAAGAAGAAGCCATAGTCCACTTTCCACCAAATAGCGACTGCAAATGTGCCTAGCGTGACAGATGGTAAACCCATCACCGCTCTATGCTAATGGATGTATGTGCACTCTTTAGTCCGTTAGTCACCTTTTACGACACCCAAGGGAAGAGAGGGAGTGGTAGTATTCTTTCACCGCTATGCGACAAGGTTCTACCGCTACCTAAAAATATGTCATGTCAAATTCGTGGGTAATAAAATCCACCAGATAAACTTTCCAGTTAACCACCGAACAAAAAGATACTTATAAGAACCCATGTTATTTGAAACAAAGAACACGTGCTTCCGCTAGTCTTAAGCTCTAGGCAGTCTTTTTATTTCTCGTTACAAATATCTGTCCGTCTCCGCCAAGGAGGCGTTTCCGACAAAGTGGCTTAAAAACTCGCGCTGAAGGCGACTTATTAACACAGCCTTAGGAAAAAACGTCCCCAATTTCAAGGGATGATTTAAGGTAATCTCTCTTGAAACGCCCTTTGCCAGAGGAATTCCGGGTGTGAACTTTCAAATTGTAACAATCTAATTTTACGGTCTACATATTTTTCCTCTTTGAACAAATAAAATGTGAAATTTGATTGGAATAACTAATTTCACAACGTTCATGTTTCTTTAATTTATATTTGTTTAGTTTAGTTGGTCATTAATTATATGACCGATTATGGGGAATACCTTTGAAACGTTGTTGAAATACATTAGTATCCTACTAAAGGTCCTATATTCGGTTCTACTTTATAAAAGTAGGAATGTTTCGGTTTTTTGACGATACCAATAGATAAATGAGTTATCAAATCCGTGTCGCGTAGCGGTGAAAGAATGCTACCTATCCCCCCCTCTTCCCTTAGGGGTCATAAAAGGCGACTAACGGACTAAAGACTGCTCATACATCCAACAGCATAGAGCGGCGTTGGGCTCCCCACCTGTCACACTGAGCACATGCGCAGTCACTATTTAGTGAAAAGTGGACCACTGTAAAGTAAAGGACTGCTTTTGCTGTCCTCATTGTCCAGTCTCTGACTAACCCTTCGGTAATAATAGTCGTGATTATATTATTATATACTGTATGTATGTACCTATGTAAATAATAAAGTTTGTAGTTAAGTCATAGTCCAAACAAACTGCGTTGCAATCGTTGCAACATTTCGTATTTATACAATGTGTTGCCGAAGTAAAGCGTCAATGTAGAGCAATGGGATTGGATGCAATGTATTATTTTGATTTGTCAAATAAAACCAATGTTCACTATACCAATCGGGAACATAATAATATGAGATAACCTGAATGGCCTAATTTTTTTTAGTAACGTTACCTAACCGACAGAATCAGATGAGTCTTCGGCTCGCCAGAAGGAAAACCGGGCTCCGCAGCCAATGAACTTAACACCTAGTGTACCACGCGTTGCCAACCCTGTAGCTTGAGTACGCCTTCTGTACGTCTGTAATTTAACTGGATCTAGTACTCTTCAAATCAGAACACAGCCATACAAAACAACGCCGCTTAGCATGTATTAAGGTGGTTCTCAATCCCGATCGAGTCACACTCAGAATTCCAAATAAACACTTTTTATTAATTAAGTAAGTAAGTAAGTACCTAAGTAAGACATTTATTGACAATTACACAAATCACGTACAATAGGTAACATGTAACAAAAATAGGACACAAAAAAAACAATGAAACCGTTGGTATAGTAGCTAACAAAAAAACAAAATAAAAATGTATGTGCTGTCTGTGAGAGCCAACTAGGACCCTGCCTCAGCTCGTGCCGCTGTGGTGATGAGAACAGACACCACAACGACGCTGGTACTCTGACAGGGCCTAAGTGAGCGACGGTTGTGTTGTGACTAATTGTGGTGTTGCGTTGTGTCGTTGTGCGTGTGCGTGCGCGTGTGGGGAGACAATACATTAATAAATAAATAAATTACTTAATACATTTTAATTAACATATTTAATTACAATTTTGCAATTGGCTACTTGACGGGTTAATTACCATAACTGACAGTAACCAACTTCCTGTTACCACTCCCTGTTAAAGTAAGCCATGAATTCTGCTTCCTCCTTCATAATTGATTCAACATATTCTGCTGTGTCGCCAATACATTCCCCTACGTTACCCATACAGGCCTACAAATCACTTGCAGGAGGTGAATTTAATCAAAGGTGGCGCAGATTGCCACCGAGTCTAATTTACGACCCTCTAATAGACTTTGACTGTTACCACGTGTACTTGAGTGGATTAGACGAGAGGTGGTTCAATACGTGACTTATTAGTGAGTTTTCTTGTAAGGATTTTTTCGTGAATTATAAGTCATGTCACGTATAAATAGTGTTAGTGTTAGTTCAGTGAAAGGAATGAGCTGTGTGCAATGACTGCATGATGACCAATAGCGCAACGACACTATCATGTGGCCAGTAATCCTCTTGTCTGTGGCCCACCAAATGAAACGATAGACCACCTATCTAATGTTTCAAACAGCGCTTTAGGGCTCTGAGGCTTACAGTGACATGGACTGTATGTGAGTTACTTTACGAAAAAGAGTATAAGTACGGAAAAATTGTGAATTACCTCATTTGTCACCATGAGGGGCAACTTTCAATGCTATACGTTTTCTTATTCTCGTTAACGTGATTAATAAAGAGTCAAATTTGCATTTAGTACTCAGAAGTATATTGTGACGCAAATTAAGACCAACAATCCGGCTCGAAAGACCAGTTATGAAGGCCACAGTTGAAAATGTAAATAAGACTAGTCGAATAAAAATATCTTAATTTTTTAAAACCTTTTGTGTCCCACTGCTGGGCAAAGGTCTTAAAATGAAATTTAATAAAGGTTTTCTAAAAAGACCACAAACAGTGTCATGAGATGTTATGGTGTGTTAAAAAACTGTTTAGAAAAATCTAAAAGAAGTGTTTCTTGGTAGCATGTGGTGAGTTTTGAGATTGTATTACGGAGCGATAAAAATGTCAACGAGTTAACTTCTGCTACAGTCTACATTAAACTTTTTTCTCTCTTTCATTTGGCAAAAGGTCGCAATTTAAACTTCGTGCAAAATGTGTTCGCCAAAATTTGCAAGTTGCTTCAGAAAAAGAAAAACTTTATACAACACTTCGTTGTATTATGAATAAAGTTATATTATAAAGTGCAGTCAGTGATTAATAAAAGAAATCTTGTTTTAAATTTATTCAGGTTTTTCTAGGTTACTATTATTTTCGAACTTCTTTAAACGACACGCTTGGCGACAATTGTTTATTTTAAAAAAGAGTGAGAAATTGCATTAGTCCCTAAAAAGAAAGCAGCGTATTATTTTATTCTGAGCTTCAGAATAAAATATGCTGCTGACAGTACCAACAGATTAACCTTCTGAACGTCAATGTCAAAAAATAGTTGTAGAAATGTTGATGCGGATGCGAATAAAGCTAGCGCAATGCGGATCGGTGGAAGTTAAGGACTGCCATCTTGCGAACAAAACTAACACGATAAAACGTGCATTTTTAAAGCACTGAGAACACTGAGGTTTCAATTATTTTGGTCACCTAGTCAAAGTAGGTCTGGTAGGTAGTACTAATAAACTAGTACTCATCGAGAACCTTTAGTAACGTCCACATTATGGATTGACTAACGAGCATATCGCTCGAGTTAGCGTCTAACAACACGTGGTAAGCCAGCCGAGCCGCGGAGTAAGAGCGATCGCTTCCAATTGGGTAAACGCAATTAAAACTATACTCTTAGTTTGGTCATGATTGGGGTAATTTAACAAGCTTAGAGAATTGAGGAGCTCGATGGTAAGATGTCGCTTTCGAGAGTAAGAACTTTCGCAATGGTAGGTGAGTGACGTAATTTCACTAGGTGGCGGACAAAATTAGAATATCTTGACTTAGTCCATGCTTCGGATGGCACGTTATGCTGTTGATTCCGATTGTTGTCGTAAGGTATGGTGGTAGTCGTTTAATCCCACGAAAGTAGATGGGTTTTGGCCAGATCTCCCTTTGTTTGATTGTTCATGTGGGAAGGGCTGAGCCCAGCAGTGGGACATTTATAAAACGACGATAAGGACAAAGTAACAATTAAAAAACAGGTTTTTTATGTAACCTCTTGTCTGTAAGGAACCAGAAACACTAGAAATTCAACTGTTAGTAACAGATATTGGGTTTCTATCAAACGAGTGGTTGAGGAGAAGGACTTTTGAGACTCGCAGGAATGATGGTTATTTATAACGTTGCCTCTATGATCTAGTAGTTAAATCTATGCTCTCAAAAACAGATGTCACGGTTCCAAGACCGTAAGTAATTACAAAGAACAGAAGCTGCCATAAATGTTATACTTGACTCAGAAGTAGCCAGCCACGTGAGTGTGACAATAACGAGAAAGCGAATTGATTGACAGACAGAACGAATGAATACAACCATTCATGAACGAATGAACATAACGTCGGGTACCGTTCTAACACACATCGACTCTTCGCCAATATTCCAACGCGATCCAATAAGTTTAGCCGCTCCATTCTTTGTCGTGTCATCAGACAATAGAATTCTCCCGGCTCACTTGTTCCCTTCTACATACGACATGGGTTCTTACAAACGAGGCGTGAAGAGGTTTCTTGTAGTCTATCACGGTCAAGGTTCAAAATTCTTGACTACATTGTGAGCTTGTGAAACGGAACGCATCTAATAAGAATTAAAAAGTTGACGGTAGCATTACTTACAAATTAGTTTTGATACCCTAGTCTCCATGTGACTGCATGTGACACGGTTCGCAAAGCACAGCATTAATAGGTCAAGGATCATAAGAGCGCCGGCGGTCGCGAAACAATTCATTTTCAATTGTGTCTAGTTTTACGATCCTCAAGGGGTTAATTTGTAAAGTAACTTGATGGCGTAACGGCTGAGGCGTTCGGCTTGCGATCCGGCAGTTAAGCAACATTCGCAATACTAGTTTACTGGGTGGGTCACCTCAAGCTCCGTGCTTCGGAAGCAATTGGTCCCGCCTGTTATCGTACGATGGCAGTCGTTAAAACCCAGTAACCCGCATTGGGCCAACATAGTAGGTATCGACGCCAGTTTAGGACGCCGGACATAAAATCGAATGGTAAAGGGAATAACGTTCTTGAGCTGATCCGGATGAACGGCAGGGCAGGGCACGGCAAATGGCAGGCTTCTCGTTGTTCCCACACTTGCATGCACTTAAACTTGGTATTTCACAATCTTCAATATGGCGGTCTTTGCTGTGAGCCGACAGAGTGTTTAATTTTAGAGTGTTTAATTTAACGTGTAGTGAGCGCGTAAGCAATGGAAAAAACCATTATGAGCTTTTAAAAGAATTACCATGCCATCGATTTGAAGGCTGTTTCTTACTTAGAGCAAAGAAGAGAGGAGAGAGGGAAGAAACGGAGAGAGAGAGAAATAGCTTATACTACATTGATAGTAATGGCACAGCTCCGCTTCTCTCTTGACATCTCTGTTTCAGTAGGCAGGCAGTCTAAGTCTTCGATGTGAGACTTTGTACTGAAAACAACCAGCATAGAAAACTTAAAAGGAACGTTTCTTTTTTTAAATCCTTTTACTGCGTCAGAATTTCAAAAAAATCCACTTTCAATCATGTTAAAAATAAAATTAAAAATAGCACAAAAAAGTACTTTTTGCTGCACTTTTTGAGCATTCAAAGTATGTTTTATAAAAACCGTGGTTTTGTTTAGCCGACTTCGTTTACCCCAAGAAGAAAAATGATATTGTATTGTTTGCATAAAGTACCTACCTCAACTCGTTTTGAAAGCATCGGGTGGACCTTGTTGTATGTGATAATAAACCGACACATCACGGTCGACTTAAATCCGAACCAAGTAAATAGACGGATATTTTTCCGAACAAAATCCTTCGCTCCACTGAGCTCAATAAAGGGCAAAAGTGACACTTTGGTAGGACGTGACCGATGTCGGGAAGAAAACGCCATGTTGTTATAGATGTTGCTATGTTACCACGGTCTGTGTATGTTACCCATGCTAATAGTTATTTATAAAATGGCCTTACTTTCTTAAATAATAGTTTTTCAGATTTTTATTCTTAACCATGTATGACATTTGATAGTCTTAGGTACAGCGACTTATTGTGCTTGATTATAGATTTTTGTATTTAAATCGGCATTATTGTTCGGTCAGAAATATGTCACATCTGTCTTTAAAAAGTTTTTTCATCGTCAACCTATTTCAATAATGTCACAAAACGAAAATGAAATTTTCATTAAAAAACATTTCCTAACTGCGAGGACATTTCGAAATAAATTGGATTAAGACTCAGTTATAATTAGAAACTTTAGGACGTTGGCCACTGACTGAAAAAACTTACGAAAAAGCTTTCGTATTGTTTTTTTCCCTGGAGATATTGAAACGGCAGTTAATTGAAATTGCGGCCGAGCTGCCGGACATACAATTAGTGGCTAACCAAAAGTCTGCCTTCGGCATTCCTGAAGCGGTATCCGCCTGAGCTTACGTGGTATTTCATTAAAAGTTTCATTCGAAATCATTTGGGCGTATAACTCAAACCTCCCGTTGGTTTTTGGGAAACGTACCGTCAAACAAACCTTTGGTAATCTTTTTATTAAAAAGTTACGAAAAAAAATATATATTTTTTTAAATGTTTTGTTATTTAACGTTGAGTGTCGAGTCACTGCCATTGCGGTCATTCGTTCTTTAAAACGATATGTTAAGTTACTTGACGTGATTGATATTTTAGAAAGGCAAAAAAAATCTTTATTGTCCTATGCATTAATTGACTATAATGTTAATTACATAAGAACCACGATGGATAAACGATTTTATTTTATAAAGAGTGTTTTCAGTCTGTGACAAAGTGTTCATAATTAAATAATTAATAATTCCAGCTGCTAAATTGTATGCTAAATTGCTACTCGCCGAGCCTTAGCACGTGGCGTTGATGTAAGGCCAAAGTCATCTAGCTTAATGAAGCTTTATTAAAATTTCTTGATTGATTGCGCTTAAGCACACCCAAGCTGTTGCATGTTGTCGTGATTTAAAAGATAAGGACTTTTATAAATTACAAACTGACCATGTCGTTGCGCTGACAAACCGTGCCTCATTTTAATTTTAATTTTAATACGAGAATGCTATCTAGGCAACGTAGGAGGGTGTTTACATTGCACACATATAAAAACAATATCTCGTACTATAATCCAATTGTTCGAATATGCCGTTTATATAACGAGTTGCTACAAAACCACGATGAACTGGATATATTCGTTAAGCACGCTACCTTTAGATAATGTTATTAAACGTATCCTCGACTAAGCTACCCCAGTATTGCCTTTGATTGACTCCCTTATTGTATGATTTTACGTACTAAAGTTGTAAACAGTGTTTTTATTATTGTGCTGTTTGCATATAATATAATTGATTTGTTCCACTTTTAACCAATTTTCTTAAATTTGATTTTTATAGTGCTGTATGTGTAACTTTGATTTGTGTGTTTCTTGCTTGCCATGTTGTGCGTACACCTTTTTGGGTCATCTGGGACCTTTATTAATGGGATTTATATTTAATAATAACAATGATTGTAACCTGTCGTGTATGCCTGTGTTAAATAAATAAATAAAATCATATTACGTACCTAATGATTATCAATGGCAAGGCGTAAACATTTTACATCGACTTTTTTCATGTAAAAATACACAATAGGTACGTGGAAATTTATTTTTAATTAGATAGATTTTGTAAGACTTAATTTACAGAAAAATAACATGATTTTAACAGTATGGTTACTATTTACATTAATTATTAGTGTTGCGATCATGTTATTTTCTGTAATTTAGTGGCCCCGTGATCCCGGGTAGGATTCTTACGCAGTTATCCATCGTCCTATAGCTTGTTGGTTAATAGTAATTACAATATAAACTCAAACCAATCAAGCTGGCCGTCAAGCGCAGTGAATTATCACGAAGGGCTTTCATTAGGCATTCAGTCTTCACTTAACGTTTCATATAGATTTAATCAATTCAATTAGCAAATGTTCTGTACTTGTTGAATAATAATTGGTAATTATTTTTATACCGCTCTTGTCATAGTATGGTTCCTAGTTTGAAATAAATAATGTTTAGTTTATACATTAGGAAGATAAGTTTTTAATGAATATAGTTCTGATTTTTAATTTTTATTATTATTTAGTCTCTATGAACATAAATGTATTTTGCATTGCTAATTTAAGTATTTAGTAAGTCCTTTATTTTTGCCTGGAAAACAGGATAAACCTAGTTCAGGCAGTTGTGTATTATTGTCACTAATAGTATGTTTAGTATTCTGGATATGTTGTAAAATAAGTTATTCAATAAAGATTTTATTTATTTTTATTTGTTTATTATTTATATGCTATGTTTCTAAATTATTATGCTAGAATAATCAAATCAACCCGCATTCGGCCAGCTTGGTGGGTTATAGCGTAGTTTTCCCATTTGGGAAGGCCTGGATAGATGCTAGAATCATGCTTAAAACATGGACATAACTGTATGAGCTAGTTTATAACTGATGTGGCATATAAATTATTATGCTAGAATAATCAAATCAACCCGCATTCGGCCAGCTTGGTGGGTTATAGCGTAATTTTCCCATTTGAGAAGGCCTGGATGTTTATAGGTTGATGACGGTGATGCTAGAATCATGCTTAAAACATGGACATAACTGTATGAGCTAGTTTATAACTGATGTGGCATATATAATAATAATAATTAATATAAAAATGACTTAGGTATTTATTATAAATTTGTGGTAGCTCTACAACTAGTACATAATTATGTATGTATACACTAGTATACTGTATGTCAATAGATTATGAATGTTTGTTACCCTACATTGTATTGTGAAGTGCACACTTGGCCTACAATTCATTGTACTCTTTCCTTTTGTGGGCCTGCTTAAAGAAACATACTGAAATAAGCAGCGCTCTTGTATTTGTTATTCTGTACAATATTTTGTTTCTTCATTGTTAGTGCGTACGTAAATTATAAATAAATAAATGGCTGATGTTTTTCCGTGTACTTTTGTCAAAGTTACTATTTTTTATATTCCTGTTAAAAAAAGATTAATGTTTTCTTGAAAGTTTTTGATAAATGTTTTATTACATTTTTTTACAACGTGGTGGTCATGACTACTTTTATGGTAATGATGTGATGTCAAAAGTAAGGAAATAAAAAAAAGTTTTACACGATTTATTAGACTTCAGTATTTTTAACCCACCAACCGGCATTGGGCCACCGTGGTAGGTTGTGGCCCAATATCCCCACGTGCCACATGGGAGGCCTGCGCCCAGCAGTGGGACGTTTATAGGCTGATGATGATGATGATGATGAGTTTTAATTATTCACATTCAGACTGTGACAGTCATTATAATTTAACAACGAAAACGAAAGGCAGCGATTTCGTCGCAAAAATGCTGTAGATGAGTTATACTAATTTTCTTGCACGTTTCTTTTTCATACCTCGATTAAATAACCCCATCTTTTTTCATCATTGCAAACTTTAATAAAGGATTGTATGTCGGTTATTTAACACTAGGTATTAAATATCTACATAAATAAGAATCAATTTTCACGAATGTATGTTCGTGCACCACTACAGAACGGCTGCACCTATTTGGCTGATTCTTTTTTGTTGTGTTTGTAAATGTCAGTAAAAGGTTGTATGTATTTTTTTTTGTAAGTTCCCTATGGGATACGTAGTTTTCTCGCGGACGAAGTCAAGGGCGGGCCGCTAGTATTTATAACAAAATAATTTGTGTAGGTTTATTACAAATACTGCTTGTATATTTTACTTTGTTCGACAAGTCCCCGCACCGCGCCCTCTCAGTCCGTGGTTAATATTAGTTCTACACTTTTCTATGAAACTTTCTAAAGAAGGTATTTAATATTCAATGCGTGGTGAGAGCTTTCCTTATATTTTACTTAACTAGTTCTCTAGTTCTCTCCAGGGGAATAATGGTAGCTGCTATGTTTTGAAGGGATAAAATTGTGTTTCTTTACTTACAAGTTCTTCAATGCCATTAACATTAAATAATAATAACAAAATGTTTAAGTTAATGGATTAAGTTTTTTTGAATAGTTAAATAATGCGGTTTCTTGTTTCCTTTATGTTTTCTATGAATAAATAAATAAATATTTATAAAATATAAATATTACTTGTTAAATATTGATCAAGCTTTGTTTCTTTAAATGGTCCTTTGAGCCCGATCAATTAATTCAGGAGATTCAATACCAAACAACATACAAAACTGTGATCAAATTAATACATTTCTATGTATGCTAAGGGATCAATTGTGTAACTTATTGTTATAGGTACTTACTTATCTACTATAGTTTGCGTAGCGCCGGAGGCAAAACATGTTATTTCAATATGATTTTGTATGCCGACGTTCTCGGTAGAACACCTTATTACTATATAACCTAAGATCATTGTAAGTATAGCGTGTCTCTTAAGCAAATACATAATGATTATTTCTTCATTTTCTATATTTTTATAGCATTGTAAAAGAATTATATAAGTATATGAGAATAAATGTCTGTAAACCTAAGTCAGACAAAGTGTGTTTTAGATTTTTTGTTATCACCAACCCGCGTTGGAGGAGTTTGCCTAGTAGTTGAACAGTATGAATAGTACTTGACTATTTATTGTATGAAACTAAAGGCGGACGCACACTCCCGTGTTTTAGACCAAAGCCACAGTCACCTTTCAGGTAATCTCTTGCATAATTGCCATATAACCATTTTACCGCCAGTATCAAGCCATCCCGTTAGTTTGCCTATGAATATTCAGAACTCATTTACTAAATCGTTTTGTTTGAGTCAGGTAATTGTTAAGGTTACATCTTGAATGGTTGATTGATCGGTGGCTATGTCGAAAACTGCTTTTTTGAATATTCAATACGTAGTTACCTTTAATGCGAGTAAATGAATCTGTTAATAATTAAACAACTGAGATTGTCAATATTATGAACAAAATGTTACAATAACTACAAAAAAAATCTAAAAAAGAATTATAAGTACTTAACTTTGAAGTATCATTTTCCTTACGTTAAAATGAGAAGATGTAGTCGACATTGAACATAAACAAACATTCAATAATGACAAAGAAGTTACAACTTAGCGTAAACATAAAATATATAATTTCACAAAGGCCAAAGGGTCTAATTAGGGCAAATTAATGTTGTTGCTGTGATGTTTGAACTCTAGTACTGCTAGACCCTTGAATCGACGGTACGTAACAGAACCCACGCGAGAGTGTTGGTGCTTAGATTAGAGATTCTTAATAAAAGGATTATTCTCAAATATAACGAAACGTTGAAAAAAATTTCTACCTCAGACGGGAACCCGCGTCCTCTGCAATCCGGGGGTTAAAGTTACTCGCGTCCGTAGGTTTACCCTTGAGACCCTACACGTGACCCACCCAGGGCCCTGGGTGGTGCTAAATGAGTAACACTGATTGAGTGGTAGAGTCACGCTGCGTTGCATCACGCATTGGGCCGGCTCGCCCGGGGTAATACACTCTCACTAATATCCGTCGTGAAATAATGGCACTTGGTGCTGTTGTGTTTCGTCCGGCCAGTGAGAGTTCCGGAGGCCCCTTCCCCCCCCCCCCCTTCACAATTCCTATTAAATAATAAATAAATAATAAATCTTTCCTACAATCACACCAATTGTCTAGCCCAAGAGAAGCTACGAAGAAACTCGTTAAATGGTTACTAGACAACGGATAAACATACTTAAAATACATAAATACATACTTATTATTCATAGAAATTACCCAGACCAGAGACAATTTAGAAAAACAATAATTTCTAAATTGACCCGACCGGGGATCGAACCCGGGACCTCAGAGATGGCGACACCATGAAAACCGGTGTACAAACCACTCGACCAAGGAGATCGCCAATTCCTTCTTTAACCCTATACCTTTCTTATAGGTCGGCAACACATCTGCGACTTCTCTGGTTTTGCGGGTGTCCATGGGCGGCGGTGATTGCTCTCCATCAGGTGAGCCGCCTGCTCGTTTGCCTCCTTCTTATATAAAAAAATCCGGGCAGCTGCGTTGATGAGCCCCGCCTAAAGTAGACATTTTTTTCATCGTTTCGTTATCTTTGAGATTATTTGAGCGTTTTTTAACGCAAATAATCAAATTATTACGACGGGATTATTACCACGTGCCATGTACTTGTCACGTACGGACGACTGCGGACGACACGGAAGTTCAGTGGTGCAAGCGAAATGTGTCGATATTATTTATACAAAAAAAATACAGCAAAACACGAGACATAGAGCCGTTTGGTATAGCGGCTGACTAAATACTACCACCCTCTCTTCCCTTGGGTGTTGTAAATGCTAATTTTATTTAATTTGAAAGACAAAAATCAACCTATATTTTGGTTTGAAGAATAACCTATTTTTGATTTATGGCAGAAGCGTCACATTTTTAATATTTTTTATTTACTCGTCTATGACGTGTGTTGTTGTGTCAGATCTTATGTCTTCTAATCATCAACCAACAACGCATATACCTCATAGTAAAAGGCAACTGACGGAATAAGACTCCACATACATCCAACAGCATAGAGCGGCGATGGGCTAGCCACCTTCCATGCATAGCACAATGTGTAGTTGTTATTTGATGAAACCTTGATACAAAACCTAATATTTTTGGTAATTTAATGAAATAATCTATCAAAATATCTAATTTACGGTGTATGTCAACCACATGCGTATGAATACTAAAGAGAGATATCACAAAATCTATTCAAATTTTTTTTGTCACTAATTATTTAAAAAATATATTTTATTTTATTTTATATATTTGCATTAATTATATTTACAGAAAACAATAAGAAAAAGATAGTTTAATTGTAAAAATACTATAATATTTATCTAAAAAGTCAACATGACGTGAGAAACCGCGCGAAAATAAAACACTAATTTTATTCAAAATTAGTGTTTTATTTCTCTCTGTGAAGTCCAATGGACGTTTACTAGAGTGAAAATGGTATACATCACTGGTTAATTTCTTTATCTGACGTCAGTACATAACACGGTAAAATATGCTCTATTGTATTTAATACATTATAAAAACCGAAACCAAAATTGCGTGTGCCCGCCTCGGGTTCTTGGCAAATGTAACCCAAAATTTAAAACCCGTGGCGGGATATTTGATGAAACATTGAGTGTGGCAGTGCGATGCTTCCGCGGACCTCATTGCCTAGACTCTGACTAACCCTTTGGGGATCATAGTCGTAAGTGTGTTGAGTCGAAAATTAGATCAATCGCTTATCGAATTTGAAACTTATTTTTTGTTAGCTTAAAATACGTGGCTTCCCTTTGACTCCCGTTACTCAGTTTGCGTAACAAATAATTCCATAGGTGAGACTGGAAACGTCGGAAACATTCCTACGGGGTCTTATGAAACGTTGTGTGATTCCGTGGAAGCTATTACGCCGAGTGTAAAGTGCCAAGGGTATATATGGTACGAGATACAAGCTTTAAGCGATTTTGTTGAAATTATTAAAAAATACGTCTAAGGGTCACGTTTATAAAAAGTATTTTTTAAATTGAAAACAAAATATGAAAGTGTTTAAAAATACAATAAAATTTGTTTTTTTATACTTGCCTAAAAAGAATTAAAAAAAAATTTACACATACACTCACGAAAGAGTTAATTTAGGCAATGAGGACCGCCAATGCAGTGTATGGCCAACTTTTCTTTTCACCAAATGCCAACTGCACATGTGCTCAGCGTGATAAGTGGTGAGCCTATCGCCGCTTATGCTGTAGAAAAGAGATGAGTTGGTAGTATTCTTTAAATAAAGAGCCGCCACCACATAACACTATTTAATTACCAAACCTTAATAACTGAGCTTAATAAACTCACCTACCTGCTATGGGCCAAAAAGAAAAAAAAAACAATTATAATTAAAATTAACAAAAAACGAACAAGTATACATTTATTACAGAAAAACAGCTGATTTTGATTTGATTTTGAAGCCAACAAGCACCCTGTCTCAGCAATACGCTAGCACGTCACTCAAGTTTGGGCATGACGTATCTGACACGGCGTGAGGGAACGACGCCAAAGAACAGACAATATAATAAATTTATCATTGGATGGTGCAATGCACCAATGTGGAGTGTACGTACGTGAAAAAGTAAAGGTACGACTTAAGTAAAATGAAGGAATTTTCTAAACAAAATAAAACAATTTTAGTATTGGTATTACACAGTCATACAAAAACGCGGTTGTAGCGTCCGGTAGCGGCAACCGAACGCATTAAAATTCGGTATTCGGTAGGTGTTCGCAACGGTAAGTTAGTGCACACAGCACATTATTTTTTATAATAGATTGGCTTGCTCTTGCCACATTCTGGCCGACGATGGAGCGAGCTTGCCCAGAAGCTGCCTATTCGCTAGGGCATTAAAGATGTTGGGGCTATATGCACTCGGGAATACAGACACCGGCCGGGAATTCCATACCTTGGCTGTACGCATTATGAATGAAGACGAATAGCGCTTGGTGCGTATGAGTGGAATATCAACCAAGTAAGGGTGGTAACCCGCCGTTCGTCTGGACACTTGATGGTAAAAAGAGGACGGTGGAATGAGCTCGTGTAGCTCAACAGCACACTCTCCGAAGTACAACCTGTAAAAAACCGACAAGCAAGCAACTGAGCGACGGTGAGCAAGACTGTAAAGCTTGGTTTTCACAAGCTTAACATCGTCATCTATAAGTTTCCTGGCTCTGCGATCCACCGAATCGAGCGCGGCAAGTTAAAATTTTGCTGAACCGTCCCAAAGGTGGCAGCACAGAACAGAAGAGAGATTATGTTCTGTAGTCTACAACCTGCACCTTGGCTTATAGGCTACATACACTACACAGGTATAACATTTGCGGCGTAATTTTATTCCGAAAACAAAATAAAAATGTTTTATGAAAAATTACAAAATACTTTTTTTGTTACAATTATTCTAGGTGGAAACTATTTACGAATACCTTTGTAATAGTGAATTTGTAACCGTCTTTTACCTTCCGCTGGGCAGTATTATAACGAGCCAACTGTTAAAAGTTTCAATCCAATAAATGAATTTTATAATTATTCTTAGTCAGTCTTGTCGCTGTAAGCTTTTGAATTATAACGTACATTATTATACGATTTCGAACATAATTGTCTAAGAATAATACATATATGCATAACGGTACAGGGACATAACAACTTGATGGGAGTCAGTAAGTAGTTAATGAAAGTACGCATTAATTGTTAGAACATTGTGTTTCGTTTTAACCGCCTCTGTGGTCTAGTGGCTAAGACACCGGTCTCAGACCCAGAGGTCCCGGGTTCGATTCCCAGCGGGGAGCACATCTTTGTGTGCTTGGTTTAGTTGGTGGTAGGGCTGTTAAGTCCGCCTGGCTAGCTACCACCATCTTATCTAAGTCTATCGCCACAACAACAATGTTTATAGCATTGTTGTGTTCCGACAGATAAGAGACAAGATAGCCTGTTCCTCAGTGGTTGAGGATTCCGGGTCAAGCGCGCTTCCACCTTCGGCCTTATCGTCACTTACCATCAGGTGAGATGAATGCCAAGTGCTTACCCGTTGGTGAATAAAAACAAAAAAATAAAAACAGCATCAACGCCTAATATAATTGTTACATTGAAAACACAATTTTAGTCAGAGCTGCTTTTGACTAGGTATAATGAGCTATCGCCAACAGTTAACATAGACACTGGTCTATGTGAACTGCAGGGCTGCATATTATGATGGCCTGGTAGGTATGCCACTGTACACTATCTTTAGCTAGAGAAGAGATAGATAGCTCTTCATAATAAACTACAACCAGACATCGCGTAGCCGTAGTCCGTTGTCTACCTATGTCTGTCGAGGTGCGGTCATAAACAGTACTTGTACGTAACAAATTAAAAACATAAAAATCTATGCTAATGCGTACACATAAAACACTAATGTCTACCATTTCGCGCAGACTGCTTCCCGTTATTAATTGTCGGCGCATAACGACTGTCCATTTGGCAGGGTGCCAATAACATGGGCGGTGCTGAATAATGGCGGATCTTGGATACTTCGCGATTTAATAGGTTACATCTGTGGGCTAAAGATGATTCAATGAGGACTGTAAGAGCACTCATTGTTTGAATCCAATTGATCTTTGGTAATTAAGAAAACTAATATTTTGGTAAACCGTGTCGCATAGCGGTGAAAGAATACTATCACCCCCTCTCTTCCCTTGGGTGTCGTAAAAGGGGACTAACGGACTAACAACTGCACATACTTCCAACAGCATAGAGCGGCGATGGGATCACCACCTGTCAAGCTGAGCACATGTGCAGTCGCTATTTGATGAAAAGTGGACTATGGCAGAGGACTGTTTTTGCGGTCCTCATTGCCTTGTATCTGACTAACCCTTCGGGGATAATAGTCGTGATTATATCCTACTAATATTATAAACGCGAAAGTTTGTAAGAAAATATAGATATTTGTTACTCATTCACGTAAAAACTACCAAATGGATTTGGATGAAATTCGGCATACAGGTAGTTAATAACCTGGATTAACACATAGGATACTTTTTGTCCCGATATTCCCACGAGAACGTATGGATGGATGTTTGTTACACTTTCACTTAAAAACTACCGAATGGATTTGGATCAAGTTCGGCATACAGATAGTTTATAACCTGGATTACCACCTAAGATACTTTTTATCTCGATATTCCCACGGAAAACGGGAACCACGCGGGTGAAACCGCGAGCGGCCGCTTGTATATATATATATTTAATAACTAGAGGCCTGCAATCAACTTCGTCCACCTCGACCCCGTACCCCGTGACGAAATTGACAAAATTTTCTGGCATACAAACACACGGTTCTGACAATTATTACAAACACAACAAAAAATAATTAGCCAAACAGATGCAGGCGTTCTTATGTGATGCCAGAACAAACATTCGTCGCAGTTTTATTTACGTAGATTAAAATGCAATAAAATTATGAAGTGTTAATTCCGCTTACTTACTGTTGGGTTCAAGTCAGTAGTATAAAGGTAGCTATGGGTTTTGAATTGAACAACGATTTCTCGCTTTGACCATCTTATCTTCTATCTATCTTATATATACGAGAATTACGACTGTTATCCCCGAAGAGTTAGACAGTGACTAAGCAAAGAAGACAACAAAACAGTCCTCTACCATAGTCCACTTTTCACCAAATTGTGACTGCACATGTGCTCAGCGTGACAGGTGGAGGGCCCATCGCCACTCCATGCTGTTGGATGTATGTGCAGTCTTTAGTCCGTTAGTAGCTTTTTAGGACACCTAAGGGAAAAGGGGGGGTGGTAGTATTCGTTTACCGCTACAGGACACGGTTCAATCTGTTCAATTCTATCTTATATTTATCTTTTAGCTGTTTGGTTCATAACCGTGTCGCGTTGCGGTGAAAGAATACTACTACCCCATCTCTTCTCTTGGGTGTCGTAAAAGGCGACTAACGTACTAAAGACTGCACACACATCTAACAGCATAGAGCGGCGATGGGCTCACCACCTGTCACGCTAGATCGATGGCGCAGCGGCTAAAGGGGTCTTGTAAGTAAAACTCCTTTCGAATTTTAATAGTATTAAGAAACAGTTAAACAAACCCTGGTACGAAACAAAATGTGTTATGTTACTATAAATTTCGCATAATTATAAGTGTTCAATTAAAAAGGATGTTGTCGTTCAAAACGAGAACTGGAGGGATTATGGTATTAGTCACAAGAGCCCGAATCACTGGGAATTTTTATGGTCTTGGTCTAAATTGAGTTTTACCGGCTTATATGGGCTTTGCGGTGCGACCTTTTTCTGCGGAGTATAAAATTAGAGATTACTAGGCCTTACTACGTTCGCTCGTATTTATAAAAAGTCTAAATACACTGGCCTGCAATAATAAGTATCACACTTCTAAAATTTCATTTTTTTCTAAACTATAGAAGTTACAGATTTAAAATAAAAAACATTTTACAACAATTTTATTAGCTTTCTTTAAAACTATAGTAAATTATACAATAGTAACATTTTTAAGTCTTGTATGTCTTGTTTATCTTGTGTACTTTAAAAGTTATTTCTATTTTAAAAGTGTGATACTTATTTTTGTAGGCCAGTGTATATCACACAGTTCAATTATGGTAAGATGACGAATTAATTTTGGATTAAACCATATTTATTTAAATCTACAAACCCTTAATGGGCCAGGTGGTGGGATATGTCCCAATCCCCCTGTGTGCTGTTATCCATGTGGGAAGTTTTGTGCACAGCAGCAGGCGTTAGGTTGACAATAATGCACTCTGAGCTTACCCGTTTAGACTTATTAGGTACTCTGTCAAGAAAGTACCGGGAAAAGATCAATAATACACAAAATGTTAGTTATTCATCCAAATTTATTTTATCGCCTACAAAGTATGCTCCTTCAGAAACGATACACTTAAGCCAACGAATAATCCAATCATCAAAACATTTTTAAACGCTTTTTTCGGAATTGAGTTCAGTTCTCGCCGCGAATTCTCCTTTATGTCTTCTCTACCGAATGGAAACGGGTGCTACGAAGTGGTAATTAGAGTTTAGAAAAAAGAAAGAAGTCGGCTGGAGCCATATCAGGTGAATAAGGTTTTTGGTCAAAAATTCGTTCACAATGGCCCTGTATCGTGGTACTAAATCCAAGAATTTTCTTTCCACAAATTTGGCCTTTTTCGTCGAATTTGCTCTCTTAAATGCCGCACAACACTCAAATAATATTCTTTATTTACCTACCGTTTGACCTTCTGGCAAGAATTCCGAGTGCACAACACCGCGACAGTCAAAGAAAACAGTCAACATGACTTTGACTTTTGATCGACTTTGGCGTGGTTTTTTCGGTTTCGGTTCAGTCGGAAAGCGCCACTTCGAAGCTTGTTAACTAGTTAGCATGTCAAACTCGTAAACCCACGTCTCGTCACCAGTAACAATGCGTTGCATGAATGTTGGGTCAGAATTGACTCGATCTAGCATGTCCTCAGCGACTCTTATGCGATTGAGTTTTTGGAGAAAATTCAGGTCTTTTGGGACTAGCCGAGCGGTAACATGTTTCAGACCCAAGTGATCATTTAAAATGGTACGGATCGACTCGTGAGACACAGAAATTTCAGCGGCTATCTCTCTCAAACTTGAATGAGGATTTTCAGTCACCATTTCCTTCACTTTTGCGATGTAACTTCAGTTGAAGACGTTGATGGCCTACCAGAGCAAAGCAAATCTTCCATCACATCTCGACCGCTTTTGAACGCTTTGTACCACTCATAAGCACGTGTTTTGATAAAGTCGATTTACCGTAAGCCTTCTGTAACATTTTCAGTGACTCTGAACTTAAAATTCCATTGGCAACGCAAAATTTAAGTAAAATTCTTTGTTCGATATTTTTATTCATTATGAAATTCGCAATACACACTAGATATAAAGTAACTAAAAACATCACTGTATTTAATCTAATTAACAGATGCAACACAAACTCTGCGCCAAAATGGATAACAGTTGTGCCAATCTAACAAAAAAAAAACAATAAATTGAATTTGGAATCTTAAACAAATCATCCGTTCCCAAAACTTTTTTAATGTATAAAAATAATTGAAAAAGGAGTACTTTCTTAACTGGTACATATTAAAGTGTATAATCATTTACCTACTGATTCAAATGCATTAATTGGTCATAATACTTACGCAACGCAACTTAAGTAAAAAATTGGGGTATTTAAAAATCACTTCTGGGATTCATTAGTTTTAAGATGATATGATAATTGAATTCGTATTTAGATGCATGTTATTACATTTTTTGGTGTACAATGCATGCCCGATCATGAGTAATATGTTGATAATATTTTAAGATTTTAATTATTTTTTTACACAATTATAACAATAAACATAATCAACTATTTTCTACTCTATTAAAATTCAATGCTCTCTTAACTTTCCCTAACCATTTTGCGGTGTAAACTCTTTTATTCGCATCAATCTCCCGACGTCAGAGTAAACACTTCGGAACCTTAAAGGGCGTAAGCCGCACTCCTGTATTTGAAGCGCTCTCGAGCCATTCGATGCGTACTCGAGACTTGTTGTCTTAACTCTTAACCCACTGTGGGGCCGGGTAAATATCACCTAGGCGTGTCAAGTTGAGAGCTATCTAAGCTTTGATAAACATTGATACGAAACCGCATACGGATATATTAGTGTTTGTTTGACATCACTATTAAACATAACGATTAAAGAACAGATTTTTCTTATGTTCTGTGGGTGTGATGTATGGTATTTATTATTAGATTCTCACATTTGGAAGGTTTCGCAAGGTCTCGCAAAGGAGGCTGAGGAGTAAATCGTGTCACAATTGATTTCCTTCGTATTGTAACTCCTAATATTTTTTTAAATTGTGAGTTACGTTTTCCTAATGAGATTATTTCCCCTTATGCAACGTTAGTAATGCATTGTTTGTCTATGACATACACTGCTTTTGTATTATGTGTATTTTTTACATCACAGCTATTTTTATTACTGTTAAGCTGAAGATGCCTTTGGAGAGACCTATTTTCCAACAGAGGACTGACACGGGTTAATTAAGACTGTGGTAACGATGAAATAAAGGGAAATGGATTAATCAATTAGTAGGAGTGCTTTGAACTTCAGAATATAATTCCGGACAATACTTCGTATTAACGACGAGGTAACACTTCAGCATTTAATTCAAAGAACTAGGTACTACTGCGCGTGAATCCCTGAAAGGTTTAAACGGTGCTATTGAAGTACATGAACAAAGGAAGCAATTCCACTGCCTTTGTACGTCACACTGAAGGAGGGGAAGATTAAGAAGAAACATTAATTGATCATGAACAGAGCGTGGGAAGCACTTAATGTGTTTGTTCAACATTTCTAGAAGACAATTTACAACACTATTTGTAATTAATTCACTGTCAAAAGGTATGCTTTGAGGATATGTTTATGTAGTCTCTGTACAATAAGTTAAATTTTCCGCGCAACATGGCTACTGTGGTCTAGTGGTTAGAGTACGGATCTCAGACCAAATGTCCAGGTTTCGATTCCCAGCGGGGGTTATATGTTTGTTTGTTTTTTTTATTGGTTTGTTTATAATGGTTAAAGTTGAAAATTCCGGGTGATACTAACCTCATTATCAATTCCTAGCATCAGAAGAGATGAAGGACAAATAAAAAAGAGTTTAGTATACCTGTTTTTTTTCACTCATAGTATCTTCTAATACCAATACACATCCTAGGCTACACCTTTCCAATCATCTTAGACCTTTAAAAGAAAACTTAACGGTAAAGATGACTCTGTTAATTTTCAAACACTGGCCAATGACGTCTCAATCAATTAGTTGTGGCTATTTTCTGGATTCTTCTATTTTAAAATGTCTCTAATTGTGTCTCAGCAAAATGTTTTTCACATTTAGACTATGGATTAAAAAGAATTGATGCTCAGTAAAGTATATATAACCTTTGTTGTTTTAGTCATTCGATGTTGGCGCATCGAAGAATGTGCAAAGAAAAAAAATACAGCGCATCGTCGCTGTTCACCGAAAACCGTGTGTAAAAGCGCTTTGTCTTCATTAAAATAGTGACAAGTGACTTCGAAAATCGAAGCATGTTTTAGAATATACCATCAAAATGAAGCTTGAACCAGGCAGCGGCCCGCACGCAACTGCTTCAGCGCGATTGCCTAATAGAAAATTTCCAAAAAATTTCTATTAGGCAATCCTTGTCCTGATCATATTACATAGGTACACACATATAATCACTACTATTAAGTATCTCTTAAGGGTTAGTCAGAGACAAGGCAATGAGGACAGCAAAAGCAGTCCATAGTCCATAGTCCACTTTAAAATAGCGACTGCACAATGTGCTCAGCGTGACAGGTGGCGAGCCCATCGCCGCTCTATGATGTTAGATGTATGTGCGGTATTTAGTCCGTTAGTCGCCTTTTGCGACACCCAAGGTAAGAGAGGGGGTGGTAGTATTCTTTCACCGCCACGCGACGCGGTTATACTGACCATAATAAACACGACAAAATAATACCAAATAGGACGACCGTTCTGAAGTGATGGGTGAAAGTACATGGTTATGGTAATTGGTTTATATTCAGTAGGATTATTTCTAATAATTCACATGCGGCTGCGCTGCAGTTTAATTCTGTAGTAGACATTTACGAGCACAGATTGTAATGTAACTTATTTTTGTTCCAAGTAAAAACTTATTTAAAGTTATTACATGTTCACAACCCTAACACTAAACTAAACACTAAATTGATAACCGTCCCAAAAGTCACCTTCCAAAAACGAGCTGTCAAAGTGAACTCTGAATATCAACTACCGAAAAAAAAACCTTTAAAAAAACCGAAAAGGTGACCAATCGCCGCCATCAAAAAACACGCAAAACAAAGTTTAAAAAAATACAGCGTACGAAACCGAACGCCGCCGTGTCACAAAGAGCTTTGTGCGCTGCGTTCTTTTATTTAGTTACGACACAGGGAATTTGATATCGCTCCAGCGGAACACGACGGTCCGATGGTGTGGAAGGGAAGGTAATGTACGTTGAGCTACGTTCAATGGCGGGAGTAAAACGGGATCGGGAGTAAACGAAGGCTTGCCGTTTTGGGGCTGGTTTCTAATGTCAGAAGAAAATAGAATAGAGTGTAAACACATTATTTGTACGTCTACAATATGTCACATAAGTAGTAATATTGTAATTAAAAAATAAACCTGTTTGGCTAATTTGATGAACCTATTTGGCTAATTCTTTTTTGTTGTGTTTTTAACTGTCAGTACAATTTATTTTTGTTAGTTCGTCACGGGTTGCGGACGGTCCACACGGATAAGGTCGCGGGCCGCTAGGAAATAATAAATTACATGAATATTTTCAAAGTTACATATATTTAAATGAAACCCTTCACCTATTTTCTTAAAAAAGTTGGTGCGCCTTAGCAACATAAGTATATTGTATCTAAAAAGTACTATGCAATAAAATATTAAATCTTGAAGTAATTTCCTTTACAACGTGCACACAAACATTAAACATCAAAGAAAGAAAACAGCTAGCACTACAAGATAGAATTCTCGGAAGCCTCTGCAATTTGTAACTCCAATTTCCTTTAGCAAAGCTCACTTTGAGAAATTTTCAATTTTCAAAGATTAACACAAATATAGGTAATGTATATTAAATATTTAAGTACAAAATATCCAATTCTGATTACATTTCATTACAATTGCTTCTCGCTTTAGTAAGATTAATAAATAACATGAGTAAGTATACAGCATTCGTAATGGCTCTTATTTTTTCTCATCTCCTGTTTTTAAATCTACGTACATACATTATAATCAAGACTTTTATCACCGAAGGATAAGTCGCAGACTAGACAATGTGGACCACAAAAGCAGTCCTATACCATAGGCCACTTTTCACCAAATAGCGACTGCACATGCACTCAGCGTGACAGGTGGTGAGCGCATCGCCGCTTTATGCTGTTGGGAGTATGTGCAGTCATTAGTCCCTTAGTCGCCTTTTACGACACCCAAGGGAAGAGAGGGGGTGGTAGTATTCTTTTACCGCTACGCAACACGGTTAATACACATACACACTATGTACACATACACACTATGTACACATACACACTATGTACACATACACACTATGTACCTACTTATTTCCATTTTTACGCAGAATATTTGAAACTCTGCCAACCTTAGCTTCGCTCCGACAAAGTATTCTCAGCTGTCGCAACTGTAAATGACGATAAACGAGCGCCTGAGGGACTTTTAGTCTGTTGTTGGTTTTTCACACAGATAACTCCTAGATAGGGTAATGCTACTTCTGACCGCTTTTCTAGTGCTAGCACATCTAAATAAGTCTTACATTTAAACGAGCTACTGTCACAACTGAGCACCCTGTCAACATAAGTGACTGTAATGTATAAAATTTCTCGTGCTACTCCTTACTTTGGAATTTGCCTTGGGTGTCGTAAAAGGCGACTAACGGACTAAAGACTGCACATACATCCAACAGCATAGAGCGGCGATGGGACCACTTATCAGGTTGAGCATATGTGCAGTCGCTATTTGGTGAAAAGTGGACTATGGCAGAGGACTGTTGTTGCAGTCTTCATTGCCTAGTCTCTGACTAACCCTTCGGGGATATTAGTCGTGAATTTATGTATATACTCCTTACTTTGGAAGGCATGTTAAGCTGTCTTGGCCCACCACCTCGCATAGGGCCAGCGTGGTGCGTTATGGTATGGTGCGTTATGGTACTGGTTAATAGTGCAGTGACACCATAAATTTTCATACATTGCCTAAAGGCGTTGCGTCACATCCCACACGTTTGGGTGTTGCTCGCCGCGCACTACTGAACACAGAGTATGAAAATACGACGCCAAAGGGCGTAGTGTGTGTGCTACGGCCAAAATTTTCAATATGTGCGTATACAAACTTTTTACGAATCAATGTTTGACCGTTACCTTGTGACAGTATAAAGTAATGAAAGGTTCTGTGGTGACACTACAGAATGACGCTCCTTATATTAGTATCGAAATGGAGACGCCGTTCGACGTACTGGGTTTTATATAAGTAAAAACTTTGCCGTCGACAGGCGTACTGTCACATAATTTTTCCCAGAGAAGACGGCGGTAGGCGTACCGCGCGTCAACGTGTTAAGTGTATTTGGTTTGGTTAGGCTTTTTTTGATTCCGCCTGAAAAGCTACCTTACCTTAACTAAGTCGTAAAGTAGTTTGATATACACAAAGCATGCTGAGTTCACCTATATGTGGTTGCGCATTAAGCTTGTTGTCTAGCAAATGTTTACTTTATAAGTAAATCGATGTAGTAACTGTTGGCCTGGCCGTTGTTGTTGATCCTTAATAAATAAAAAAGTCGGTTAATGTTCTGTTCCAACAGCATGATATAAAATAGCCAGTTCCTCATTAAACGAGGACAAAGTTAGGCTAAACGACTACAACACTATCAAAGACTATATTGACGTCGCCATCTTTGACTTTCACGTAAGGCTGAGCTAAATTGATCACTAGTCAGCTACCAATCGGCATGATAAGCATGCAACGTCAAAGGGAGCCCGAACCGATGGAATGCACATCAAATGTATATTGTTGCACAGCTACCTAGCTATGCAACATCATACATTTGATATTACGAACACATTGTACCGTACCACAGAAATAATATATCAAATTTCTGTGTAGCGCACGTTTGAATATCGCCCATCTGGAACGAGAGTGTTACAACTCATAAAATTACGAAACGCAATCGAAGAAAAAAACATTCGAAAACTTCAACTGCTTAAAAATATCGTGCGCTTCCGCGCGCTTCCTCGTCGAAACAGTACGATAATTGCATTTTTACGGAACCAATTTTCTGATTTTCGCGTCTGTACTCCCGGTACTCGTAATAGTGTCATAATTATCTAAGTGTGTTCAAACCCTACAGGGCGTTTCATAAAAACGTGCCAAACATAAGGAGAAGATAGGTAGATAGATAGGCGTGACCAACTAGGTAAAAAAAAAAATACTTTAGTGAAATTATAAAAAAAAATTATCTTAATAAAAATCACCTGCTTATTTTTACACACAGCAACAAAAACATTTAAAAATGGGAGATTTTGCAAAACTTTAAATAGCTCGAAAACGGTGATACTTTAACAAAAATATTTTTATTTATTTAGTAGGTCTTAAGTCCCTTAAGTCTATCTTTTCCTTAAGTTTGGCACGCTCTTAATGGGACATCCTGTATAAAGGTACTCACGATAAGGGTTTTTCATGTCACGTTTGCTTCAATTTTGCATAAAAAAGACACATCATGCGATAATATGACCATATATGTTACATAATATGTTAGAGTTGTTTTTAAACAGTATTATATAAGTATCGAATAAGACTGTTACAATCTGTGAAATAATATTTTTTAGTTTTGTTTGTGTTGTACAAGTAAAACCTTTCTACGCATACCTTTGTTTGGTAACGTCGTTTTTATGTCACTTTAACATGTAATAAAACTCTTTATCAAAAAAGAGTAAAACTTCATTTCTCATGTTGTGCCAATCTTGTTGTCGATGTGCACTATCTATGCCGACGAATCAGATATTCGCTTTAATATCTGAACAGAAATATCATAGTCTTTTGCTATGAATAAGCTTCTAGATCAAATAGCTGACAGCAGTATTGGAATGCTGGTTTCATTCCGCAAGTCAGTCACAGACATGATTATTAAAATTTGTCTAAATTATATTTTGTCCATTTATCATAATATATTATAACAGTTTTGGCGTCCAAGAACTGGACACAGAAACGTCGGTCGTCCTGCGGCAAGATGGGCAGACGATGTGGCGAACATCGCGGGCAAGACCTGGATGAGATTGGCACGGGACCGTCAACAGTGGCACATACAAAGAGAGGCCTATACCCAGCAGTGGGTGAAGTCAGCTGTGGATGATGATGATGATGATAACAGTTTTAAGTCCAAGATAGCGATACGTTGAAAAAAAATACTACCTCTAGTGGGAATTTATTTATTTAACCGTGTCGTGTAGCGGTGAAAGCCTCCTCTTCTCTCTTGGGTGTCGTAAAAGGCGACTAACGCACTAAGGACTGCACATACATCCAACAGCATAGAGCGGCGATGGCCTCACCACCTATAACGCTGAGCACATGTGCAGTCGCTATTTGGTGTAAAGTGGACTATGGTAGAGGACTGCTTTTGCTGTTCTTATTGCCTAGTCTCTGTCTTACCCTTCGGGGATAATAGTGGTGATTATATTAATTACTAATTAAAAAGGTTTAGTATTTTATAGTGTTCTAAATTTTTTATTCTACAGTTTTTGAGAACTAATGAACACGGCACACCACCGAAAAAAAACAAAAAAAAATATGTTTCGTATTCAAATACTGGAACTTTGTTTGGCAGTAGCGACAATAGCCAATCGTTTTATATCCGACCAGCATTTGATCAAACTCGCCAAACGAACCGATCAATCGAAAGCGAAAACTATTTAGACACAACCCGTTCGCTTCGCTACGAAATAGCATAAATGTTTCAACGATCAACAGTGTAGTGTTCAATTTGTTCAACAGCTTTTGTCTAAAAACTGTTTCAATATATTTTGTTTGTAAATAGATTTGGTTTGCTTGGAATTATTCCGGTATTTTGCAAAGAATCATAGCGATTGCAATACTAATGTACTAATTTATTTTTGTGTCTGTAATTTTCAAGACAAAGTTTATTTAAAAAAATACTTGGAAAATCGCGGACGAACTCGCGGGCGGGCAAGCGCTAGTTATTAATATAGATAGACACATACATTATGTATATGATATATTTGATACATACATACAATCAAGTCCATTATCCCCGAAGGCTTTAGTCAGAGACTAGGCAATGAGAACTGCTAAAGCAGCCCTCTACCATAGTCCACTTTTTACCAAATAGTGACTGCACATGTGCTCAGCGTGACAGGTAGTGAGCCCATCGCCGCTCGCCGCTGTTAGTCGCCTTTTACGATACCCATGGGAAGAGAGGGGGTGGTAGTATTCTTTCATCTCTACGCGATACGGTTTAAACAGACACATGATAGAATATTTGCGATAAAGCATTTATCTTGCTGAGAACTATCAGACACGTATGCAACGTCGAAGGATATATTCAAATACGAGCAAAAGGCACAAGCGTACATCACCCACATTATCATAGAGCACTTGACTTGAGAGCTCTTAGCTCAATAACCATCTTCATGTCTCTCTCTTTAGGGCGACAGTTTTACAGCACATTAGTAGGTATGGGTTTATTAAAGCGTTTTTCAGAGCTGATTCTCGTAATATTTTATTTAGTGCAACAGTTAATTAAAATATTTTTAAACACTTACGAACGCGACTTTCCGGTCCATGGTTTGTATAGGCTCTATAAAATAGTATTATAATATACGAACACGCAACATCAAATATTAAGTTATAAAATAAATTGTATCTCACAGAAATAGATCTAAATAGAAGCCGCATGTGTGTACGTACTTAGCCGGTCAAAATAGTGCCAAAAAGATGGTAAAATTTTCGACAGCGTTTCATTTAGTCGTTGTCAATCACCGGACTAATGAGGAAATTAAAAAAAAACTGCGTCTACTTGCGTCGTAGCGACCTTTAAAAACCTCACAAGAAAGGTTATGCTGCTATTATTTAATTAATTAACACGGTTATATTACCAATTACATTAATAAATCTATATGATATACAAAGAATAATAAATACTATTAAAATTAAAATATTAAAATAAAAACCGAGATAATTAACAAGTAATTTTGTTATTAAATTGACAGAGTTTTTCTCTGTCAATTTTATAACAAAACTACGTGACACGCTTGGTTTTCTTTCAATGGAACTAACACGCGGCTTCTATTTAGATCTATTTCTGTGACGTATCTAATAATTAGGTCTGCAAATTGTATACTTGATGTACTTAATTTAATTGTAATAATATTGAGTAGATTCTAATTCTATTCTGGGTTTACGGATCAAAGAAAAAAGTCCATTGCAATTTTAATTTGGCCTAACGAGAGTAATTACTTTGCTGAAATATGATATTTATTTCAATAAATATTTATTTAAGTTTATTAGTAACTTAAAAAAACTAAATTATACCTTTGTTTTTCCTCTGGTAAAGTCACGGTAATTAGGTACTCGCACATTAATTGTTATAATTCCCCAAGTAGATACCTACCATATTTTTAAAGTTATAATTACATTTACCTAAATGATTTTTTGTAAAAACTCATAAACTATCATTGTTATATTTTACATAACTACCTTCTTAAACTTAACAGGAAAGGCACCTCAACATTGTAAACAGCTGGTTTGTTAACGAAATAAAACATTTTTTTTTATTCTTACCAAAAAAGGAAAACATTCAAACTCACTCCACTAAACTACGACATTTACGTAGTGACGAGAGGATTGTATAACTAATCTTAAATAATTAACAAATTAAAAGCATCCTCATTAATGCAGAAAATACCATTTTAATTCTAAAAAGAGAAAAGTCTTGCAACTTAAAGTCGCGTTACGTTCCATCCCTTTTAACTCCCGGAGAGTGCTTAACTATGAAGTGCCATTGTTTCGTTTTGTTGACAGGAAGTTTCTACTTTCCTTTTGTGTCGCATTTGGAAATTATGAAATTATAATGACCTGCTGAAATATTTAATTACGAGCAACGGCTACTTTTGCACTAAGATTTCAAACAGTTAGTATTAAATGGGTTATTCTTGGTAAAAGAGTCCGGTGGCATCATTGAGTTTTAGATAAGTGTATATATTTTTCAGAAACTCGATGCTTTAGGTTTGGTTTTTTTTTTATTTCTATTTATTGGTTTTCGGGATTTTTGTCAAAAATTGACGATGTCAATCCCATCATGCTTATAAAACTAAAATACTATTCTCTAAACATAGAGTATAAGACCTTAGCTGCTATTGAAGTTGGATCTGACAAAATTTCGTGGAACATTCCTATATCTATTCTATTAAGTTTCAGATTGCTAAACTGCTGCCACTTAGACGCAAAACGGACACAATCCATCAAAATATGTTGCAAATCGTCAACTTTTCCACATTGATCACAGTATAGTGAATCTACTTTCCTCATCATATGTGCAAAAGATTTTGTCGGATAATGTCCGGATCGCAGTCTGTGTGCAGTAACAATTTGCTGTCTATTAAGTTCCCTGACTGCCAACGAAGGTATATGAGGAGGTTCACTTTGTATGCTCTTGTACCAGATGCTTTTACTTAGAGATCTTTCATCAAAGTACATTTTCCACTTTGTATAACATTTATGTTTGTATCTATGAAAGACTTCAGTAAAAGTTGGTAGTGTACGTAGTGGTTGCCCTTCTTCAATGGCACTCTTTGCATACTTATCAACTTCCTCATTCCCTGTCAATCTAATGTGCAATTGAACACATTGCATTAGTAAGCCTTTTTTTGCCATACAGACATTTGTTTAAATGTTGTAATGCGCTTTTGCTGTCTGTGAAGATTACAACTTTACGGACTTCCAAATTTATGGCATATTCCATAGCTTTAGATAATGCAACAAGTTCGGCAGTCATAATAGATACAGAAGAACTGATTTGATACAGACTATGTAACTTAGCTTGTGGATCGTAATAAGCTACTCCAATGCCGTTCTGAGATTTGGAGCCATCGGTGTACAAAGCATACCAGCCGTTATATTTTTCTCCTAGCTCTTGTGTTACGTCTAGTTTTAAGTTATTATTTTCATATAAGATTTTGGCCCCTTTTATAGAATTAAGATCAGTTTTTATTCTATCTTTCATGTCAAAAGCAGATACCCATTTATTTAATGTGAACATCTCCATAGGATTGCATGATGATAAACTTTCGTCCTTAGTTTCTTCCAAAGATCTTCCAGTAACTATTTTTATATAAGACTTCCAACCTAGTTAACAGTTTGATTTGAGTATTATCATTCCCAGAATTAGATTTTAAAACATATTTATAAGCTAAAAGTTGTCTTCTTAGTCTAAGTGGAGAGATACGTAGTTCGCTTTCCATCACATGTATAGGAGATGTCTTAATAAAGCCTCCTATAACCCGTTATGCTTGGTTCTGTAACTTATTAATTTTATGAGCGTGAGTTTCTGCTGTGTTATCATATAAGAAGCTACCATAATCCAGTCTACTCCTAATAAGCGAAATATATAGTCTGCGGAGATGTGACGGATGTAAGCTCCATTTGGCACCTGCGAGTATTTTTAAAATTGGTAAAAACTTAACTGCCTTTTCATAGAGTTCATTTACATGTTTGGTCCATCGTAAATTTTTATCTAACCAAATCCCAGATATTTAATACTAGCAACTAATTCTAGTTGGTTACTATTAATATTGACGGTAAAGTGACGTTCTTTACGACCTCTATCGAAAACGCATAGTTTCGTTTTGTGCACCAACAAGTCCAATCCCAATTGACTTAGAATTAATACAACAGTATTTAAAGAGTTTTGAATTTTGTGAACACTATCAGCCAGATCTTTAGAACTTGTGAACAGAACAAAATCATCAGCATATTGACATATATATACTTCACTTATCTTACGGCATATTTCGATGGTTACAATATTAAAAAGCAAGGGGGATATTGGATCACCCTGGAATTCCTTTGCCCGACCATCTAGCGTAAGAAGTGTCTCTTTCTTCTAACTTAATTTTAAGGTACGTCTTTCTTTTAAATATTCCTAAAGATATCGACACATTTTCGATCCTACATTTAATGCAACAAGGGTGGATATTACTTTGTCAACTAGAACATTATTATAGGCTCCTTCAATATCTAGGCAGCAGGCCAATGTAGACGAGTTTTCACTAAATCCAATTTGTATTCTACTTACAAGTTGGACTAATGAATCTAGCGATGACTGTGCTCTCCTAAAACTAGTCGTACTCGGAGACAGAAACTCACTATTCTCAACATATCGTTCAAGACGCCTTGTGATCAATAAATGAAATATTTTGCATAAACAAGATAAAAGTGCAATAGGGCGTAGTTTTCCACTAGGATCGTTATATTTTGGAATAGGAATAATAACAACATCTCTCCATTGCAAGGGAATTTTGCTAGTGGAATATATTAGATTGTAAGTATTTAAAAGGTAATTTTTTGCTATTAGGGGCATTTAAAAAATCATAGAATAGGTTATTCCGTCGTGACCGGGTGCAGCATCGACTGTTTTAAGACATGTCTCAAATTCTTGTTTTGTAAATGGTTTGTCTAACTGTGGATTTGCTGAATTAAATGAGGGTGGCACAGGAGCTACAAAGTCAGGTGTAAGTGAATCTAAAAGTTCGATCTTCTTATGATCTTCGCAATGAGATCGGTTCCGTTTGATTCCCTTGATCCATTGCATTTTATATTTATTTATTATTTTGGCAGAAAACAGTCATTTATACAGTGTAGTGCTTATTAACTATTTTACTTAGTAGTTTAGACCTATAGTGCCGAAATGAAGTGAAAACAATGACGCAAAATTAATAAAAAGTAACAATTACTTTTTCGGCAATAGGTGTCAAAAACGAAAGCAGTGCTCTTCAATCTTTAAATTTAATTAAATTAATAATAGTGGTTTTTTAAACTAAATTTTGTGTTTATTTGGTAGCTTAACCATTAAAACAAGTTTACTTACGTTTGTATCATATTTAATGTGATAATAGTGCACATAAGACACCACCTGCCAGCACATCATACACACTCATTAACAGCAGCACTCTCCACATTGACACTTCACTATGTCGCAGCTGTCTGACATTGTATCTGCACAAAAAAGCTTAGAGGAGTGCTTCACCATGAAAATGAAGAACCTTGAAGCACAGATCCAGGGCGCAGGAGCTGGCAAGGAAACAGTTGCAAGGGTCGCTGAGGAGTTCCGGACCTTCAGGGAGCTCATGTTCAGCATGCTAAAGTTGCTCCGGAGGCAGATAAGTGAGTGCGAGTCGCAGATTGATGCCATTGAGACGAGACATCGCCGCAAAGCCTTAGTCTTCCTGGGTGTTTCCGAATCTGAGAAGGAGGACTGCAGGGACTTGATTCTAGGCATTCTACAGTCCAAATTAGGTCTCAAAAACACTACAAAGGCCTCCATAGCAGTGTGCCACAGATTGGGGTCTACCAGCGGCAGTGAGCAAGATCAGCAGCGACCAGTCCTTGTTAGATTTTCAAAGTATGACGTGAAGGCTGCGGCCTGGAGGGCGAAAACCAGCTTGAAAGGGACCAGCATCTCACTAAGGGAGTTTCTTACAAGACCGAGGCAAACTATCTTCAACAAAGCTCGACTTCATTTTGGTGTCCGGTCTTGCTGGACACAGGATGGGGTCATACTGGTCAAGACCTCTGATGGTAAGCGCCATAAGGTTGTCTCGGGTGAAGATCTGCAATCCATCATTGCTGGGTATCCTGGTGCGGCATCATCGGCCGCTGTGAATCGTCGCGTTGGACCTACCAATAAAAACAAGTAACAGTGTTATTGTTTATCTCGTGTTACATTTAGTTATAAGATATAATAACTCAATACTATTTACTTACCTATATTTAGTCACCTTTACTATAACTTTCAGGTGTTGTGAACAAAGAGATAGTAATAGTTTAATGTCTTTGGTTGTGAAGTAATAGGTTCTACTACCATATTTATTAATTTGCACCGCAACATTCAACATGATAATTATTGTTAATATGTAGGTATCTAGTGGGTAGACTGGTAACAAGTCTCTGTCTACACTCTTTATTCTGTTCTCAACAGATGAACAGAAAATCCTGTTTTGTAAATTCGCATTTCTTCGCTCACGGAATTATGTTCGTTTAGCTACTTGTTTGCCGTTTATTTAATTAATTCAGTTGTAAATCAAATGTTTTATTAAACCATAGAAAACCATTAATGAATTTAATAACACTTTCTTCGGTAAATAAAGTAAACAAACAAAACGGACCGAAAGTCCGAAACGACGACGAGAAACAAACATAAATAACTATGACAGTTGTCTATTTTAACGTCTGTCGAATTTAATTCCTTTTTTTATGTGCACTGCATTTTTTTTTTTTTTAATTGTTTGTTTTATGTAACGCCTTATATTTTATTTTTTATTCACTGTATTATAGTTCATGGACTTGATTTAAATTGCGACCATGCTGTAGAGGTGCAGTAAACCTTAAAACGTTGCATCTTAATCTCTGTTCCGTTCAAGGAACGTATTTTATGTTCTTTGGTTCCGTTAGTTTGTAAAAGGTTTTTTTAGAGTGTATGTTGTAACGGTGTGAGCGTGAATGTTTATTTTATAGACTTTGTTCGCACTAGGTGGTCTGTGTGGACCTACACTGTGTAGCCTGGTGCGAGCAGGGCTTTAGCGTTTAGATGTTTGTTGATTTGTTGTAGGTAGGTAGCTGTTGTGTTGACTGACAGTCCTTTTAATTGCTTATTGTCTATGTGTTTGATGTAAAGCTGGCGGGTGGTGTGGAGATACGTACAAATCGTAAAAACCACGCACAATCCATTTTATTTTACAAAAGTATATTTATTTTTATTTTTAAATTTAGTTATATATGTATATATATACCTATATATATTTTTAAATATGGTATTAGACGATTATTATTCTGCTAATGAATCTGTATCTGCTTCTAGTGACGAAAGTTTTTGTTCCGCTACCGACACCCTTGGTGACTTTCTATGTCAGACTTTTGGCCAACCCTCTAATTCCCTGAACTTGTGTCACATTAACGCACAAAGTGTACCAAGTCACTACAACGAATTGCATAACGTATTCTCTGGGCGTAATGTACATGCTGTTCTAATATCAGAAACCTGGTTAAAACCACACCTTCTCTCTTCTGCCTTCTCCCTTCCTGACTATACTCTTATCCGGAACGATCGCGTTGCTAGGGGCGGGGGTGGCGTAGCTATTTATCTTCGCAACGCTATAACTTACAAAGTAGTAGCTACCTCCAGCCCTGACTCTTCTGCTGAGTATCTCTTTCTGGAGGTTGTTTCAGGTTGTGCTAAAGCAATCCTTGGTGTTGTATACTGTCCCCCCTCTGTTGACTATTTCACTGATTTGGAATCGGTTTTAGAATCTTTGGGTTCTGAGTATGCGCATCACATCATCATGGGTGATTTTAATACAAATCTCCTAGTACCCAACTCCCCTCGGTCCTGTAAGCTCCGTCACATCATTGAGTCAGCCAGCCTTCATGTTTTACCGTTACAACCAACTCACCTTAACATTGATGGTGATGACACTTGGCTCGACTTAATCCTCACCTCAAATCCTTCCCTTGTCCCGTCTCATGGTCAACATATCGCTCCTGGTTTTTCCCATCACGACCTTATTTTCCTTTCCTATACGCTCAAGCCCCCAAAACCCATCCTTAAGGTACTGTACAGGCGCTGCTTTGCTCATATTGATGTTGACAAGTTACAGAGCGAAGCATCTGAGATCAGCTGGGATGCCTTGGTTCAAGCATCCTCTGTTGACGAAAAGGTTGATATATTTAACGACACGGTGATTGCCCTCTATGATCGTCATGCGCCTGTTAGGAGGATCAAGGTGAAACGGCCACCGGCGCCTTGGATGTCAAGGGGTATTCAAATGGCGATGAGGCGTAGGGACCGGGCCTTCCGTAAGTTTAAAAAGGATCGGCTGGAAGAAAATTGGATTTTTTTTAAGACTGCCAGAAATCGGTGTAACCAGATGATACGTAACGCAAAACGTCGCCATATTCTCGATAACATCTCGTCTTCTTCTTCTGCCGACATTTGGAAGTTTCTTGGAACTCTAGGTATCGGCAAACCGCGACATTTAGACCTGCCTAACACAATAGGACTAAACGATCTAAATCTTCATTTTACTGCTTCATCAAAATTAGATCCGAGGTCTATTACACGCACCGTTGCTTCTATAGCTGGTCTAACGCGTCCCAACATAGTCCCGTTTCATTTTTTCCAACCAGTGAGACAGAGATCAAAAAGATTATCCTATCCATTAAATCCAATGCTGTGGGATGTGATAATATCAGTCGCCGTATGATAGTCACTATATTGGATCATCTCGGCGGTATCTGTTGAAAACTATAGACGTGTTTTATTGTGCTTCGTCAATTTAAATTCAAAAGTGTATTTATACTACGAATTGTGGCATAAATTATAAACGAAATCATCTCCAAGTAAAATTTCTACATTAAAATATAAAGAAGATTTCGTAAAGAGAAGTGCAAGTGTGTTTAAAATCAAATTCAAATGACGAATTGAACGCCAGTTTGTGATAGTCGCTGCCGCTGTGGTCGTTAGAGGTGACCTTGGGTTGGAACTCTGCAAGCTGTAGTCACGTCGTCCGACGCGCCCATTACTATACGCACTACTATTTTGTCGCTTCCGTTACCGTCCCACTGGCGCAGCGGCGTATGCACTTGCGGGCTTGGTCGACCGAGAGCAAGGGTCCCGAGATCGAATCCTACGACGTGCAAACTTTTTGTAGTGTTCATTTGAAATTTTAATTTCTTCTATTGATAAAGCAAAATGATGTCTCCTTCAAAAGGTAAATCTTTGTGTGCTGGGTGTCGAGATCCAATTAAAAATAAGGAATTCCTAGAGTGCCCACATTGTAAGAAGAAATATGATTTACTTTGCTCAAGTGTAACGCGTAAGCAGTTTGAAGATATGAGTTTATCAAACAAACGAAATTGGAAGTGCCCGGAGTGTTATACAAAGCAGCCGAGAAAGGATAACACAAATACTCCAGTGCAAACAAAAACAACGTCTTCTGATTCCTAAACTGCTAATGTTACTTTAAGATCATCGCGACGCAATCCTGTTAATAGTGGTTCTATGTCGGAGTCGGAGGGTCTAGACAAGCACTCAGACAATGGGAACCTTACCGATATATCTGAGATTGTAAGGAAAGAGGTTAGTGCTGCTATGCGTTCTGAACTGCCTTCATTAATGAAAAAGTTGTTTGAGTCAAACTTCAATCCCATCAAGGCACAACTGAATACGCTACAAGAGTCAGTTAAATTTATAAGTGATCAGTATGAAGATTTTAAGGAGAGTATACACACTATTGTAAACGAAAATAAGGTTTTAAAAACTGAGTGTGCCCAGCTACGTGAAACTGTAAGCAGTCTTTCGGATCGACTTAACTCAATGGAACAATATATGAGAGATTCAAATATAGAAATTCAAGGAGTTCCCGAATTTAAGTCTGAAAATATTGTCAACTTCGTTAAACAGATTGCAAAAGTGGTTTCAGCCAAGCTAACCGATGATGACATACTAAGTTGCACTCGAGTGGCTGCTATGAACAAGAACAGCCAGCGACCCCGTGCAATAGTTGTTAGGCTGCGAAGCAGTCGTTGCCGTGATGAAGTTTACTCCGCTGTTCAGAGGTTTAACAAAGCTCATCAAGACAAGAAACTTAATTCATCTCATCTTGGTATTGCAGGAGAGATAACTAATATATACGTTGGTGAACATTTATCTCCTTCAAATAAAGCTCTTCATGCTGCTGCTCGAATTAAATCCCGCGAACTTGGCTACAAATTTGTCTGGGTTAGGAATGGCCATATATTTGTGCGAAAGGATGAAAACTCACGCTTCATCCTCATAAAAAATCACCAGACCGTGTCTTCTCTAGAGTAAGCGCTCATCGGTCACAATTGGGCATCATTTTATGGTTCACTAACTTTAAAATACGAGTCTTTAAAATTATTTTCTATTTATTATCAAAATGTACGCGGAATAAAATCAAAACTGTTAAACGTGTATAAGTCGATATTAAGTTGCAATTATGATGTTATATGCCTCTCCGAAACATGGCTTGATGATACAGTTGGCAGCGCAGAGTTCGTGGATGAGCGTTATATGGTTTATCGTAGGGACCGTTCGCAGAACTTGTTATCGAAATACAAAAAAAATTATGGGGGTGGTGTCCTTATTGCAATAAAAACTACAATTCTGTCGGAGCATAAACCAGACTGGGAAAGTACTGTGGAGGATTTATGGGTTCGCATAAAGTTACATAATAAGTGGATAAATATTTGTACTGTTTACTTACCGTCTTATTTAACATTTGATGATCATTTGTGCTTTTTAAATAATTGCGAACATGTAATCTCTTTATGTTCTGAAGATAAAAACCTTATTTTAGGGGACTTTAATTTGGGTGATATTGACTGGGGAGATGCTCTATTGCCGCAAAATGTTGTTAATGCAAAATCTGCCTCTTTAAAAGAATTCATGTCGAGTACTGATTTGCTTCAGTTGAATTCCGTAACTAACCATAATGAAAGGATATTGGACCTGGTTTTGGCGAGTTCTGGGCTATCGTGTTCTGTCAGCAAGTGCACTGAAATCAGTCGCATAGACGAACACCATCCGGCTCTAGAGGTAATTGTTAAGCATGATAAGTTGCACATACTCGAGCAGTTGGCAATGTCCAGGTTTATGTTTCATAAAACTAATTATGAGGCTTGTACGGACGAACTACTTCAAACTGATTGGGACAAATTGAGTCATTTAGCGTGTAATGATTTCCTCCATACATTTTATAATATTCTCTGGGAATCAATAGAAAAACATACACCTAAGAGCAAAATTAAAAAAACTAAATACCCAGCCTGGTTCAGCTATAGTTTAATCAACATGCTTAAAGAAAAGGATCGTTATCATCATACATATAAAAAGCACGGAAATCCACGAGATTTTGATGTTTTTTCTATGCTGCGAAATAGGTGTAAGGTTACATTGGACAATTGTTACAATATATATATATCGCGATTGGAGAAGAATATTACTTCAGATATTAAAGCTTTTTGGCGATACACAAAGGCCAAAAAAGTAACCAATGATTTTCCCAAGAAGATGTACTTCCGGGAGCATACTGCTGAATGTGGCCCTGATGTTGCTAAACTGTTTGAAATGTTCTTTTCATCTGTGTATAAAAGTAGAAGTACTAATCCGTCGACGTATGCACCAAGGTTTGAACAGTCTGGTCTCACTTTATCCTCAATTTATATCACGGACAAAACCATTAAGTTAAGCCTTGAGTCTACTGATATTGCAAAGGGAGCTGGTCTTGATGGAATTCCGCCTATTTTTGTAAATCGTTGTGCTGCTGGTTTAATACGGCCTCTGGGTATTATTTTTAACAAGTCTTTGAGTAGTGGATGTTTTCCAGATTTGTGGAAGATTGCTAAGATTGTGCCCATACACAAAGCTGGAGATAAAAAGTGTGTTTCTAATTATAGACCTATAAGTATACTTAATTGCTTTGCTAAGATTTTTGAAGGTCTGGTATATGATCACATTTACTCACATGTGAAAACCGTTATCAGTCCCCACCAGCATGGTTTTGTAAAATCTCGATCTACCTCTACTAATCTTCTTAGTTACATGCATTATTTGAGCTCTGTATTTGATCAGACGGGACAGGTAGATACGATTTACACAGATTTTGCCAAAGCATTTGATCGCGTCGATCATGGAATTCTTTGTGTTAAAGCTGAGCGCTTAGGCATTCACGGATCGCTTCTACGGTGGATACATTCGTATCTACAAAATCGCACTCAACTTATTACGGTTTGTGGCTTTGAATCAGCTCCATTTGTGGCAGATTCTGGCGTCCCACAGGGATCAAACCTGGGTCCTTTACTCTTTTTAATATTTATAAACGACCTTCTGAGTCTGCTCAAGTGTGAGTGCCTATGCAGATGACATTAAAATTTATCGTAGAATACATACTGCTGATGATTGCATCGCACTACAGTCAGATATTGATACCTTGGCTCATTGGTGTACGGAAAACAATATGTCGCTTAACGTGGAGAAATGTCAGTTTATCACGTTCACAAAAAAGAAACATTACTTGCAGTCGTCGTATGTGATACAAGGAGTTCACTTGGAGCGCGTGGATGTAGTGCGTGATCTGGGCGTTTGGTTTGACTCAAGGCTTTCCTTTAGAGTACACTACGACACAATAGTTTTAAAGGCAAAGCGGACTATGGGTTTCCTCCATCGGGTAACAAAACCTTTCAAGCAAAGTCGTAGTATTGTTCTTCTATATACATGTTTGGTAAGAAGTTCTCTCGAATACTGCAGTGTTGTATGGTCGCCTCTTTATGAAAATCATATCAACAGGTTTTTTTTTTTTTTTTTTTTCTTTTTTAATCAGGCTGCTCCCGCTTTTTGGCAGGTTTTTTGTTTTCGGTTTTGTTCGTTTGTTTTTTAGGGCTTTTGGGCTTTTTTTAATAAAACTAGAGCTTGAAGAGCTCGACTCTATTTTCTTTTCTTTCTTTTCTCTTTTCTTTTCTTTTCTTTTTTTTTTTTTTTATTTCTCTCTTTTTCCTCTCTTTTATTATTTTTTATATACATAAATTCTTAATACTACTACATTTTTACTTATTTTAATTTACAATTTGTCTTATGTACTAGTATAATTTCCTTACTTAAAACATTGTTTTCTTTTACTCTAATTTCTATTCATTACATTTATTCTATCTAGTGTCTTTACATTTGTATTTTCATTTGTTTCTTATTTTAATTTCTTTTAATTAGTATGCATGTATATATTTGTACTTCTATTTTGAGAGTTTTCTTTCTCTACTTACAATTAATATTTCTCTTCTATCCCTTTCTTTACACCTGCCACAATGTGGTCTTGCTTTTAGTACTTCTTATCGCTAAATTCTACACGTCCTTATTTCTTCTATTAACAATATTTACAATTTTTCCGGCATATTCCATAAAAACTTTTCTTTCTTTCTTATTACTAATGATCTCCTTCAGGGTATCTTTGCTTAGGTGTGTATCTAGTTTTTGTTGCAGAGTGTACCTAGTGTTGGTGTGTATTGGGCAATCGAGTAGGATGTGAAAGATGTCCTCGTCCATGGTCGGGTCACAGGCACACGAGGGGCTGTCCCTGCGCTTAAACCTGTGCAGGTATGCACAGAATCCCCCGTGCCCTGTCAGGATTTGCGACGCCGTTCGGTCGATGGACATCTTCCTCACCGTGTTGTGTGCGTCCACCCCACTCGGAAAGAAGACCTTGGTGGTCGCGGCTGTGGCTTCGGTCCTATACCTGCAGTCCCACTGCTCGATCGTTTCCGCCCGTAAATGACGTTTAACGAACGAGATGGGGCTGCAGTCATAGTCCGCTCTGGTCTTCAGTTTGAGGGCGGCTTCCTTCGCTAATTCATCCGCTCTCTCGTTCCCTTTCACTCCGACGTGGGCCCGTATCCAATAGAGAGAGACTAGTTGGTGGTTGTCTCTCAGGAATTCTAGGTTACCCTGTATCGCCTTTGTGATTGGGTGCGAGGAGTCTGGATCCATCAGCGTCTGGAGAGCCGACCTCGAGTCGCTCAGGATAGCCGCTTTTTCAAATTTTTTGCCAATAATAATTTCGGTCGCTTGGAGGATAGCGTATAGCTCGGCTTGAAAGACCGTACAGTACGGTTCCAGTCTGAATTTTCGGGTACACGTCTCAACAGACCCCTCCCAACAGGTTAGGGCTGCTCCGACTTTCCCCTCCAGCTTACTACCGTCAGTGTAGATCTTAGGCAAGCCTTCTGCCACCTCACTATCCTCTTCCGCGTTTTCCAAACAGGTAAATTTTGAATTTAGTGTCCTACTGGGGTGGGTGTTCTCGATGAAGGGTACGCGCTGCTCAACCCTCCTGCCACTCAATACTGCCAGGGGTTTCCCGCGCTTTGCTTCAAAAAGCCGGGATGCTTCTTGGATCCGGAGGTCCAGCGGAAGCAGCCCCGACAGTATTAAAGCAGCGTTGAGGGAAACTGTCCTATTACATTTAATTATCTTCTGCGCGAAGCCTCTCAATACTACATCGAGGGCTTTCCTGGAGACTATCTTTTTCGCTTCCGCGGACCAGACGCTTGCTGCGTACAAGATCACAGGTTCGATTACTGCCTTATATATTGTCCTGATTATTTCAGGATGTAGTCCCCAGGTAGCCCTCGCCGCTCTGCACACTCCCTTATATATCCCTATGGATTTATTACACACGTATTTAATATGTTTGTTAAATAAAAGCTTATTGTCTATAATTACCCCTAAAATTTTTATGTCTTCTACAATCTCAATTGCCGTCCCTCCCATCTCCAGACGCGGTGTGTCAAACTTGAGCTTTCTGGTTAAAACCATCGCCTTGGTTTTATGTGGCGCAAAGTTTAGCTTGTTTGACACACCCCACTTCTGGACGCGGGAGAGAACGGAATTGGCTCTAACGGAGATCTCTCCGGCTGTGCTGCCCTCAATTATTAAAACGACATCATCTGCGAAGGCTTGACAGTATACATTGGCGACGGTGAGTTCATTTAGCAGGGGATCTAAAATAAGGTTCCAAAACAAGGGCCCGCCTATGGAACCTTGGACGCAGCCCTTGTTGGTGTTCTTGCTAAATTGTTCCCCTGCGTACTTCACCGTCACCTTCCTATCTTCTAAATAACTATCTACAAGCCTTCGCAGATTTATCGGACATTCCTTATCCCTCAGCTGGCATTTTATTTGGGGCCACCACGCATTATCGAAGGCTCCCTCTACGTCCAGCGAAATCAGTACCATTATCTTCTTCTCGACCAGATTTTGTCTGATTCGCCGGACCATATCGTAGAGGGAGTCTTCGGTACTGCGCTGTGGCACAAACCCGTATTGGCTGGGATTTAGTTTGGGCAGCACATACCATCTTATTCGTTTGATTAAAAGTTTTTCTAAAATTTTTCCTAAAATTGCCAGGAGCCCTATCGGTCTGTAGGATTTGGGGTGCGTGTAATCCTCTTTGTTGGGCTTTCTAAGCAAGATAATCGTTGCTATCTTCCAGGGCTTGGGGAAGTGGGAGAGCTCAAGGCATTTATTGTAGATAGCTAGGGATAATTTGGAGTCGGTATTTATGGCTGCTGCGCATATGTCGGCTGTGAAGCCATCACTACCCGGAGCCTTTTTGGGATTAAACGAGGTCACCGCGTGATGAAGTTCAGCTTCCACGAACGGAGGGTCACAAAGATCATCTTTGTCACCCTCATTCGCTTCGGCTGCCCTTCTTCTCACGTCTTTGTGATCCTCGTTCTCCCCCAATTCGGTATCCTCCGGGTAAAAGCTCTCAGCCATAATGCGCACCGACTCCTTTGGGCTGGTGTTCTTGCCATCCCTAGCTATCGGCAGGTCTTCATATGCCTTCTTGGTTTTACCTATCACTCTGTATATGCCCTCCCACATTGTCTCCCTCTCTTGCTTCTCACAGAAATCCTTCCAACTTTTGATCCTGGCCTTTTCCATTTGTTCTTGATACCTTTCTTTCGCTATATTGTACTGCTCGACGACATGTGCCAAACGTGTTGGCGCGGCCCATTTTATTCTCCTTTTCTTTCTATTCTTCTCTTTTTTCATTTCTTCCAACTCCTCGGACCACCACGCCAGCTTTAATTGTTTTTTCGTTTTTTTCTTTTTCAATATTCTATCGCAGGTAGCCTCTATACTTTCTATATATTTCTCCACTTTTTCCTCTAATTCTCTCACTTCCTTTATCTTTTCTACTTCTTCTACATTTATCTTCCTCTTCTCAAATTCTACCCTGCATTCTTCCTTAAATTTGTTCCAATCTGTTTTGTTTGTCTTGTACTTCCTTGTTGTTTTCTTATCCTCTATCTCTTTTATCTCCTCTAAATTAATTTTGAAGGTTATGGCGTTATGGTCCGAGGTCGTCATACCCTCTTCTACTCTCCAGTCTTGAACTAATTTGGCCATGTCGTCTGAGCAGCACGTTACATCCACTGAGCTCTTATATCTTTTCCCTCCACGCCAGGTATCAAAAGTTGGGGTGTTTCCCTCGTTCATTACCTCTAAGCCCAACTCTAAAAATAATCCTATCAGTTCTGCACCCCTAATATCACTCCTGTCACTACCCCACCACTCGCTCCAGGCATTTGCATCCCCTCCAACTATGAGCTTTCCGCAACCTAATTCTTCTACCATCTTTTTCAGGAGCCGCACGTAGGTTTCGATGTCAGTGTCCGGTTCGAAGTAATAGGATATTACTCCGATCGTCCAGTCGGCAGTTGCCAACTTAGCCGCTACTAAGTTGGCCGTTGTGAGGTTGGGATATTGTGTTAAATTAATATTTTTGTTGTTAATTAAAATGGCGGCTTTGTTGTTTTTCCCAACCTCGTGTGCCGCCTGGACGATCCTCGCACCGGACACATCACCCATCACACCTCTGTTTCCCACGTACGGCTCCTGAATGAGTGCAAAGCAGATTTTCCTGCTGGCTATCTCTGCCAACAGTTCTGAGGTTGCATTGTTGCTTCGCTGGAGGTTCGCCTGTACTATCTCGTAAGTCTTGTTTGCTGGAACCGACGCCATGCCCTTAGCACCTGTACGCTACCTTAGCTCTGGCCAGCCTGTCCCACTTAGCCCTTATTGGGCATACCTCGTTAAAGGTGTTGTGGGACTTCTCTTCTAGGCCGGCTCTCTCGCAGTTAAGGCAGCGGGGGGGACTCAATTTCTCCGTGCACGTGGCGTACAAGTGGTTGCCCCCACAGTGGCTGCAGCTGTCCAGCTGCTCCTGACAGACCCGCTTGATATGGCCGTAGCCCAAGCAGCGGGAGCACTGGATTAGCGGGGACTGATCTTCCACTCTGGAGACTCCCCATTGCAGTTGAAGAGTCCCCGCCTCTGTCAGCTGCTGCCAAATTGCTGGGGCCACCTTGACCACTATGTGTGCCACGTGCGGATTTCTTGTTCTTTTTTCATAAATTACCTCTATTTCTTTTTCTTCTTCCTTCCCATCTTTGGTTTTTCTTTTCCCTACCTTCCTCCTTATAGCTTCTTCTACCTGCTCTTTCTTTTTGTACCCCCTTACATATTTCACTATTACTAGCGGGTTTTTGTTCCTGGCCTTCTCTATTTTTAGCGTGCTGTCCTGTTGCAGTCTTTTGCTTAGGATCTCAGCATCACTTTCGGTTCCACACCCAATGATGACCTTCTGGTCCTTGGCCCTTCTGACTCTCTCTACCTTTATCCACTCTCCTTCAGGGTCGGTTACCGCCGTCTTCCTGACCGTTTCCATGACCTGGTCGCTGGTCAGGTTTACGTCGGTCGACGCCACGATAAGGGAGTGGAGTGTCTTGGGTGTGGTTTTCGACCGTCCTTCTGCGGTCACTCCTGCATACGTTGCCTTCTGCGGCTTTTCTTTGTGCTCTATGTTCTTGGCCAGGTCCTTAATCTTTTCTGCGATTTTTTTGGTATTATCTTCCTGCAGTCTCTCGCATCTTTCGGTAACTGCTTTGTTCTCCGCTAGTAGTTTCTCTATTCTTTCCAGTCTTCTCCCGGTATCTAGCTCGAATTCTGTGCTGTCCTTAACTTTCTGCGTGTGGACAGCCTTGCTAGTTCCAGTCTTTTATCAACAGGTTAGAGTCAATACAAAAACGTTTTGTTCGTTCTCTTGCTTCAAAACTGCGTTTAAGAAAAGAATTATTAAATTATACGGATAGGCTTAACCGATTTAATTTGGATTCCCTTTACGAAAGACGTCATATCAGTGACCTTCTGATGTTGTACAAAATCGTCAATTCAAAACTGGACACTGATATCTTAAGCCATGTTTCACTGAAAGTTAATAATAGATCTGACCGCAGGCAGCATCTTTTTCTTGTACCTTCTGCTAAAAACAATGTATCACATCACAGCCCTCTCACGCGCTTTTGTAGGCAATATAATAAAGTAAGCAAAGAACTAGATATTTTCCACCAGAGCCTCAACATGTTTATTAAGACGATTAAAAGTATGAAGTGAAGCGGATACATATTTTTTATAATTAAGTATACGTTTATTTTTTTTAGTATTTTTTACTTAGCCGTTTTTATATGTAATATTTTATTTAGATGTTGTGCGCAGTTGTTATTGAGGTACAAATTTATACGTGTTATTAATTGATTTGTTGTATTTGTTGTAATGTATGATTTGTGTCTTGTAACTGTGCCAAAGATAAATAAATAAATAAATAAATAAATCATCTTCTCCCTGCTATCACCCACATCATTACTTCCTCCTTCAATTCCGCAGTTTTCCTACCCTATGGCGCAAAGCCTATGTCCGTCCTCTTCCCAAGGTTTCTAATCCAACGCTCCTTAATCATTTCCGACCGATTTCCATCCTTCCCTTTATGTCCAAGGTGCTCGAAGCCTGTGTCCATAAGCAATTCTCCCAGTTTGTCTATCACAATTTTCACCTAGACCCTTTGCAATCTGGTTTCAGGCCAGGACACAGCACTGTTACTGCCCTCCTTAAAGTGACTGGCGATATTAGGGCAGGAATGGAGGACGGAAAAGTAACCAGTTTGGTTCTTATTGACTTCTCCAATGCTTTTAATACCGTCAGTCACGACATCCTTCTTTCTATACTGTCCTATCTTATGGTCTCTGGCGAAGTGGTGGAATGGTTTTCATCCTATCTTCGGGAACGCCAGCAGTTGGTCCAATCAGGGGAATCATCCTCGAACTGGTGTAATCTAAAAACTGGCGTTCCTCAAGGCGGCATTCTTTCTCCTCTTCTTTTCTCAATTTTTATAAATTTTATTACTCACAAACTTCAGTGTTCGTATCATCTTTATGCTGACGATCTGCAATTATATGCCCAGGCAAGTGTGGATCGGTTGAATGATGCCATTGATGCACTAAACAAAGACCTTAGCTACATTAAAACGTGGTCTGACAATTTTGGTGTTGTTGTCAACCCCGCTAAATGCCAGGCTGTACTAGTAGGTAGTCCCCGTATGATGTCCAGAGTAAATTTCAACAATCTCCATTCAATACTCTTTGACGGCACTCCAATACCTGTTTCTGAAAATGTAAAAGATCTAGGTTTGTGTATCGACTCCAGGGTTGAATTGGCAGGCTCAGGTAACTAATGTTTGTAGGAAAGTAACTGGAGTGCTTCGTTACCTTTACAGCCTTAAAAACTTTTTGCCTGTCAACGTTAAGGCAATGCTTGTACAGACCTTAATTTTTCCTATTATCGACTATGGTGATGTGTGCTGCCTCGACCTGAATGCAGATCTACTCAACAAGCTCGACCGTCTCTTGAATAACTGCATTCGATTCGTCTTTAACCTTCGGAAGTATGATCATGTGTCCGCATGCCGATCACAGCTTAAATGGTTGCCCATTCGGCTGCGTAGAAGTATGCGGGCCTTGACCACTCTTTTCTCTGTATTATGCTCTCCTAATTCTCCTTCTTATCTTTCTTCGCACTTTCAATATTTATGTTCAAGTCACGACAAAAATCTCCGTTCTTCTTTTAATCGCTTGCTCATCTGTCCCTCTCACCACTCTGACATAATTCACTCTTCCTTCTTTATTAAACCAATCCTTCTCTGGAATTCTCTCCCTCTGAATATCAGAATGTCCAACAGTCGGTATGCGTTTAAAACGAAGTTGCGCAGCTTTCTTACAGAACAAGATAATGCTCCACATTAGCAATCGTCTAATAATTATGTGATATTGATGTATTTATTTATTATATGTGTAATAGTATGTATATGTTACTATGTATAGCGTATATGTATGTATGTGAATATACTCGTATTTTCATTTAATTAGTGCACCCTACCATTTTTTGTCTCTGCACCACCCTATGGTTGACTGGAAGAGAATGCCTAAGGCATTAAGTCCGCCTCTGTACGTTAAGTGCATAAAGTGTTTTAAATAAAAAAAAAAAAAATTAACAAAAAGCAACATAAAACAAAATATTTTTCTCCACATGTCAGATAGTGAGGTATTTTCGTTAATACTGCTACAGAATGTTTGCCAGCTTTTTGATTTAGCATTGCGAATTAATCTTTGAGTGATAGATATTTTTTCATTAAGTCGTCTTTCATTGAAATCAGACGGATTTCTTCGAAACAGTTTAAGTGCTAGTCGTCTTTCTGCTATTGCTTTCGATAACTCTTGATTCCAGTATGGTTTAGGGTTAAATTTCTTTGAAGGATCGTTACAACTTTTTTTAATGGGGATATGTTTATTAGCTGAAGCAGTAATCTGATCAGTAAAATAGTTATACCTTTGTTGAACATTACTTTGCATTTCCGAATCATTTTCCCTAAAAATATTAGAAAGATGTTCAGTATAACCAACCCAGACAGCATTTCTAAAATTTCTTCATTACGAAGTGCGTATTATCCTGATATTGTAAACCCATTAAAATAATAAGATGGTCGCTGCCTAAATTTTCATTTGTTACAACCCATTTCACGTTCATTGCAATGTCCGTAGTACAAAACGATATATCTGGAGGAGTTTTTGTACTTCTGCCGTCATTAAGTGAAATGCAGTAATTATCGAGAGCACTATCTAACAGTTGGTGACCCCTTGTGTCCGTTTTAGAGGTCCAATTAATATGATGACCATTGAAATCACATAAAACCATTGAATTTTCTTGAAACTTTGAAAATATAGAGTCCCAATCTGACTGCTGAGTACGTGTTGTACTGGTACAATAGACAGAAATAATATTCTTTAAAAGTTTACAGTTAAAAAAAAATTACATATAGGACTTCTATACCCGTGTTACTGACAATAATAATGGGGCTCAAACATGCTTTAATAGATTTGTGACACAAGATTGCTACTCACCCGTAAGAATCGTCCCTATCTTTCCTGAAATCATTATAGTTACTTAAACGCAAATCTGTATCTGGCTCTAGCCATGTTTCACTAAGAACTGCAATGTGAATATTATGTCTGTTTAAAATTAATTCGAATTTTTGGCCTTAAGCTTTGCGCGTTCCATTGTAGAATATTTATCTTAAAATCATTAAAATGGTTACTAGCCATTTTTAAACAAAGAACTAATTATATCTGAGAAGAAACTGTCACAAAAAAAATTAACGCACCAAAATGTAAGTTCCTGTAATAACAGTCCCACACAACGACGTAATTTATCTTCGAATGATGACTCGGTTGATATTATTTGTTTAATTTTGTTGAACAGGTTCCCAAAGGCTGTGAAATAGCTTTTATTCTCTTTCCTTTTGTTAGTTTCTTTACTATGATCTTCGTAATATTTATTTGTAGTGTCAGTTTCCTTTTGCAACTCTGATTCAATATTATTTCCGTAACGCCTTTTCTGTCTCTTGTGTTTTGTTTGGGAAGGAATATTGTAAAATTTGTGACGCCACATCATCATTTTCACTGCTATTTTCCAATATATTGTGGGCTTGGGGGGTTTTATTTTTCCGTATTACATCGCTATATAATAGAGTTGTGCCTCTCTCTTCATGCGTGTATATACTCGTATTTGTTATTTATTGGTGACTGATCTAAAGTCTGTTGGTAGGATTTCTCATGAAAATTATTTATATGATTTTTATCATGAACTGTAGTTTGTCCAATATAATTATATAAGGCCTTTTTATAGGTCCAGTTGTTTTCACTCATTAATTTCCTTATATTTTTTTCCTTTTGGAAAACGGGACAAATTTTATCTAACGCCATGTGAGGTCCTTTGCAATTTATACAAAAGAAACTTGTTGTATCGCAGTTATCATGGCCCTCTCCACATTTTGGACACTTTGTCTTATTTACTGGACAAAATTGTTTTTATGTCCGTATTTCCAACATAAAGAACGCTGTGTCACAGGGAATACAAAAGGTTCTACATAAAATCTACATCTATATCCCGTGACATATTGAGGTACAGTAGTGCTTTTGAAACATAAACGAATGGCTGTACTATTTGTCTAGTGGCCCTCCGTATTCAAACGTTTAAGTCTTAAAATTGAGCTTATTTCATATTCACAGCTGAATGCCTCTTTTATTTCTTTTTCGTCTATATCGCTATCAATGTTTTTAACAACACCAAATACTGTGTTAGTTTGGGTTGTACATTGACATCTAATATCTAGTTCAGAGAGTTTTTGGCAGTCATGTAATTTCTCAACCCCACATTTTTCTTTGAATAATATAAAAGCTTTATATGGACCTTAATATGTAATTTTTAATATCCCCGTCACATTAACGATTTCAGTAACTTCGCTATGCCAAATTGCTTAGGTAAAATATTTTTTGAAAATAAACATACTTCGTGTCACTTTTCACTGTGTCTCATCCTGTTGCATCTCGATTTCTGGATTATTTTTAGAAAAACTGCGATGTAAGCGCTTTTTCCTGTTAGTAACAGTAGAAAATCCGTCAGTGTCCTCCTCACTTTCTTTACTAGCGTCGGTGTCTTGCCTCGGTCTCTTTTCCACGTTTTTTTGCATTTCCTGATCATAGGAAGCAGTACTAAATGATGTTGTATTCATATTCTCTTCGTTGTTTTCGCCTTCTGACGTTACACTATTCGAACGCCCAAAACTATCCATATTGATTGTAATATGTGCACATGTGGGTAGTTTAATATTTCAAAAGGATAAAAAATACACCGGTAGTAGTCAACGTGTGTACGGCTCGGCAGTCCGCCCGCGACTGAGGTTTGGTTTGTAATTTTGCCAGTTATCAAACTTTTCGCAATGTCTCAATCACTATCCAGTAATAATTTAATTAGGTGTCCCATTCGGCTGGGCCGGGTTGTTGTCGTAAAATGGCTGTCGTTAAAACCCAAACCAAGCCACATTCTTATTTACTATGACTTTATTTCTATGATGAGTTCCTTTTCCCAGCAGTAGGACAGTAACTGATATTGATTACTGTTTATAGTCAAAACTACAATAAAGGGAAAGAAAAACGTGTAAAAATTTTCAACTATACCTATATTTATAAAGTAAAGTATTTTTTCATAGAAGACTGATTTATATTTTCTCAGTGAATATCGGAGCACTCTTGGAGGCATAATCGGATTAAGAGTGAATATTCCGGAAACGAGGTCCTCTATCGGCTAATCCTCACTTTATGGTACTTTGCGCAATCTTTTCGTTTCAACATTCTTTTTTGTTTACTTTTTATTTCCTTAATGGAAAGTTATAATGAGTTGATCACATTTTAAAAAGAGAGTCCTATATCATTTGTACGAACCCGTTAAAGAATATTGAGTAGTCTAAACGATATTAAAGACAATTTTAATCCGATTTAGAATAAGTTTTATTTTAATTAATCTAAGTCGGCAACAGTGCTGCGTTTTCCGTATTCAAAGTTATAGCTTAATCATTTATTAAATGTAAGCCTTCACATCATCATTAGCGGAAAGAAGTCCACTGCTGGACAAAGGTCTTTCTCAAGGATTTCCACCACAACCGGTCTTGTGCTGCTCGCATCCAGTGACGAAGAACAAACAGCCGTTGAAGCAGTAACCTTCACATGCACATAATTTTACTAATAATTTATAATCAGACAAAGTAGTCCTTATGGTTACTAATAATAACGTCAAAAACTAAAATACAAAAGGCGAAACAAATAGTTTACTATCCATTTATCGTTTTTTATTGACTAATAATAGAACAATAAAACCTCAGTCGTCTAATGCTGTATAAACGTTAACCGAACCAATATAAAAGTTAAAGTGTTCCCCTGCAGCCTCTAGGAAATAAAACCTCCGTAAAATACTGTTCGCTTTTGATTGAAATGGGATTCTTGCGCTTCCTGCCTAGAACGCTTTTAGCTGGTACGTAAATTGGAGCGCATTTCCGGTGGGATATTGGGAGTTTTGGCTACCATAATGGATTAACTATAGTTTTGTACTTATATCTACTTACCCGCATTGGGCCAGAATGTTAGGTTATGGCCCAAAATCGCTATGCTGTTTTGTGTGGGAAGCAGTGGAAGGTTTAATAGTCTTATGTTGAAAGTTACCGTTTCACATCATGAAGTATTAAAAAAGTTTTTTGAGTAGTACCTATGTACTTTAGAAAGGTTTTAAGTCATTAATTATGGTGTCCCTTTGGCAAACGGATAGCCAGTTATTTAATGTTTAAATACAAAAAAGATAATAAATACTAATTTCTACTTTGAATTGTTTATTTATTAAATTGATACACAAATCAACCAGCATTGTAATTTTTTTTTTTTATAATAGGTTGGAGCCAAGTCTCTATCTATAAATATCTTTACGCATTATGTTCAAAAATTCATCTAACAAGTATAATTTTGCTAATTTATCTATGTAAATATAATGTTTAATATTGTAACACAATATTTAAAACGTTTAAATTAGTGATTATGACCCACATTATATGAATATACTCGTACGTTACACAAGAGTTAATTTTATGAATTTACGAATACAGGTTTAGTACCTTTAATAACTTTTAATACCTATATTTTAATATAAATTAATATCCGTGTGGTATAGCGGCCAACTAAAAGAATACTACTAACACCTCCCTTCCCTTGGGTGTCGTAAAAGGCGACTAAAGACAGGACTGCACTGACATCCACCGCATAGAGCGGCGATAGGCTCACCACGCATGCTGAGCACATGCGCAGTTGTAATTTGGTGTGCCGTGGACTATAGCAGAGGACTTTTTATGCGGGCCTCTTTGCCTAGTCTCTGAATAAACCTTCGGGACTAACAGTCGAGGTTATAATTGTGTGTATGTATGTTTGTAAATATCATTAAATAATATCCGACGTCGTTTATTTGTCGACATACTCTGAAAATTAGATAGTAATAATGATGTATTGTTTAAGAATATCGAGAGCTAAAGCTTTAGGTGCCCGGGCTTGAAACAAATTATTAATATTAATTAAGGTAAACATCACTGGGGAATCAGTGGGCGAGTTTAACATTTTGAATAAGTAATTTTACTCGTGCCGTTTTCTACGAATCTCAAGAAACAACAAACTAACTAAACTACAATACAAAATAGCAACAATATTTAATCGGTATTGTTTAATGTACAATAACATATTATTGTTATACTACTGTTTTTTTTTAAGTTTTAGATTACTTGACCACTTATTCAAAGCCGTGTCGTGTAGCGGCTAAAGACTGCACATAATATCTAACAGCATAGAGCGGCGTTGGGCTCACCACCTGTCACGCTGAGCACATGTGCAGTCACTATTTCGACGGGTTCAACGTATACGAATGCAAGCAATACACAAAAATGCATGTTAAAAGTAATGTTTTGTAAAACATGTTAAACAAGTGCAAATGAAGCTATTTCCTAAAGTTTGAAAAAATCTTAAAAATTAAGTAAGTATGCAGTCTTTTTCAATGATGTTCAAGTATAACATTTAAAAATTTAAATACTTATGTTGAGCTAAGTCAAAGTTATAGGCATTGGAACCTTTAGATTGCTCTACTGTAAAGTTGTGCTTTTGCACTTGCACTAGTATACGTAGGACCCATCGATTTGGTGAAAAGTGGATGGCTGAGGACTGCTTTTGCGGGCGTCATTGCCTAGTCTCTGACTAACCCTTCGGGGATAACAGTCGTGATTATATGTAGGTATATATTATGTAAATACTTATTTTATTAACAAGTTAAGGCTACATGTAAAATGTTGCCCTTATATAAAAGCCAATTTAATGTACAAAACTTATTACTTTAGTATCAGCTAGAAGCGTGATTGCTCAGTATTTTCTTTTTATTAACTCCTGATTAATATTGAAAGCCATTAGTGAAGTTAGTTATTCACATCTATAAAGAAAATTATTCGACGCGTTAGCAGGATTTATATCTGTCGATATAAATCGCTTGCGAAGTTCATCGGTAATTAATCCCTTACTCCAGGAGCGTGCGTGCAAAACATTTTTATTATACACCAAAGTGTTTTTGAAAAATAATTAATCATAGATAACCACGAAATGTTTTATTATTGTGCAGTACTTACTTTTTTTTCATTTAACCAAAATCTTTTCATAAAATGGAACTAAAATGTAGGAAATGAGATATCATATAAAATAATAAAAAATAAATTGTATTTATGGATTGAAGGAAAAAAATAAACCGGGAAACTTATTTAGATCAAATATCAACAAGCGACTCCAGACATGTAGGTATTACCTACCTAGATACCTAGTATAAACTAGGTTTAGCTTCTAAAGTTACTAAATTATACTCGTTATTGAAACCACAGACACTTTCAAGTTTCATATTGATACATTTTTAGGACTTATTCAGTTAACAAGTGCATTATGTGCATCCAACATAACATACATACATACATATAATCACGACTATTATCCCCGAAGGGTTAGTCAGAGACTAATAGGCAATGAGACAAAAAAGCAGACCTTTACCATAGTCCAGTTTTCAACAAATAGCGACTGCACATGTGCTTAGCGTGATAGGTGAGCCCATCGCCGCTTTATGAACAGCATAAGGAAGTATGTGTAGTCTTTAGTCTGTTAGTCGCCTTTTACGATACCCAAGGGAAGAGAGGGGGTGTTAGTTAGTATTATTTTACCGTTACGCGACACGTTTAATATTTATTTTTAACTTTTAACTCTTCTACAATTACGCCAATTATCTAGCCCAAGAGAAGCTTCGAAGAAACTCGGTAAATGGTTACTAAACAACGGATAAACATACTTTAAATACTTAAATACATACTTATTATACACAGAAAACACCCAGACCCGAGACAATTTAGAAAAACAATAGTTTCTAAATTGACCCGACCGGGGATTGAACCCGGGACCTCAGAGATGGCGACACCATGAAAACCGGTGTACAAACCACTCGACCAAGGAGGTCGTCGATTAGTATTACTTATAATGTATCATTTTTATTCTGCAATCTACATAATAAATCCAAAAAAGATAAAACATGTTTATGAGTAAACAAAAGTAATAAAAAGGCGAAGTTGTAGCTAGCTCCTGTCCTATTCCGTTACAAGATCCAGAAATCCCTAATTGGAGAAGACAGTGGCTTCCTCTAGGATATTGTTAAGGGACCATCTGGAATAATAATGTGAATAGTCTTATTTCATCTGGAAATGCGAGCCTTAGAAATAATAGAAGGAAATGGTAAGTGTATTTACTGAGCGTTATTTTATTGTTTGTTTGGTAATAGTACATAAGCTTAGATTTTATGTAGTTGTTTGGTGTATTGTTGATTTTAAAAAGATGCTACTTAATGCTTAACGATTATTTTTCATTAAAAAAGAACCAGTAACTACACGAAAAAAAATCAGCTTATTTATACAAAACTGCAAAATATTATTCGAGCACCATGTACGGAACTGATGTCTTTGACTGGCTCCCATGCACATAGTGGTTTAGTTGCGGGATTATAAACGTATTACCTAATCCCCTGCATTTGTATGTGTTAGTCCGTAAGGTTTTTTTTTTACAATTTACCCTCCTATTTAATAATGAAAATGAAACCCAGTACCAAAATAACCAATTTTAGTTTACAGGCATTTATTGCTTACAATTTGACTGCAATCACTATCCATAAAATACAATGGAAAATATTTAAAAATAACTTCATTTCATTTCTTATTCTTATTTAACTCTATTTATAGAAAAAACATTATTAAAAAAGACATTCTAATAATGAATGCACAAAGTAAATGTAAGGATCATAAAATGGCTAAATAAAATAAATAGCCGAGGGACTGTTAAGCAAAATAATGGCCGGCCATTTTATAACAGCTCAGAGACAAGACAATACAATGGAATAGATTTATTAAAGAACTTCATTTTATTTCTTACTCTTGATTAACTCTTCTTATAGAAAATACATAATTCCAAAAGGCATTGTATTAATAAATGCCCAAAGTGAATGACTCATAAAATAAATAGCCGAGGGACTGTTAAGCGAAATAATGGCCGGCCACTTTATAACAGGCCAGAGACAAGATAAAGCCCAAGCGACAGCTATAAATCCAATAATCGGAATGTTTATGACAAATACACACGTCAACTGAATAACAAATAGCTTATTGTGGGCGCAGATAACCGCATACACTGAAGACGACATAGCATTAATTTACAATCGAATATTTATTTTTCTAGAATATTATTTTCATGTTTGATATAAGTGGGTCATGACGAGGTTCTCCTCTTGCAGCAATTCATCGAACCATCGAGATCTCCTAACACTATACCTACATGAACATGCCTGATGCTTGGATAAGTCTTTGAGGGCGACGAGCCTAGTCTTCTGGTTTCGGGCACCCGATCTCAAAAGACTCATTTCTTTTCAGGCAAATGAGTCACAGTCACACTATAGGTTCTGTATGGACTCCGTTTTCATTCCACACGTTTGTTTTGTGGCATACTGTCCGGATAATTTTTTTCGAGCTCAATAAAAGAAAATATAATATTGGCACTGGGGTGGCGCTGAGTGAGTGTTTAAATTCATATCATGATCGTTTTATTTAATGCACACAATGTTTAACTTGATTTCTACATTTTTAAAGCTATTTAGTAGTGATAGTTTACCGATAACAAGTTTATCTGCAGTAGCTTAAAAGTCCTTATAACATAAACAAAAAAAATATGAATTATATTTAGGAAAAGTCTTATTCTACAAACGAATTCTCCAGCTTATCCGCTTCACTAGTGATCGTGAGTTGGCAAACCATCAAAACACTAACATCAAACTACGCAGCATAAATCTTAAAGTCTCGTAGAAAACTAATTTCAACTTAGGTAGTGTCGTAGTATCGTAGCGTCGTAGCTTCGTAGTACTGTAACTCGTAGCGGTAAAGCGATGGAGTGCATCTGGGTAATGTCAGTCGGTAACTTAGGTTATTAAATAATTGGAAACGTTGACTGTAATTGCTTAAGTTAACTACTAGTATCGTAAAATTAATTTGTAGAATAAAAGAGAAGCTCTCTCACCATACAGTAAATTTGTAGAACAAAAGAAAAACAATCGCTTCCATTAATTGGCGTTCATGCTTGTTTTGTTAATATTATCAAAATTACATGTAATTGACAAAGACTGAATTCAAAATCAAAAAATAGATTAAAATATACTGAATTGATAAGCACGTTTGGAAGCACGTTTTAAAATAAAGAATATTTTTTTACTAACACTTCGGGTCGTATTTTAGCTAGAACGAGTCCGAGAAATACCATCACAATTACAAAACACGGTTCTACTACTGAAAAATTTAAAAATAACATATAAACCGTATGAGCTAAATTCATTTTTCAAAGCCCTTTCTAAAATAGAACATTATATTTTTGGCTACAAAACAAGAGCTTGCAGCGCTATAGCAACAGTTTGTGGCTCTCCAAAGTATATTTGTAAAACTTCTGGCACGAGACGTCAACATCGCGGTCGGTTTCAATATGTTTCACGTATGTTTCAAGAGATTTCGTGTTTTACGTAGTATGTTGAAACTCAGTTGCAAATGCAATGCGGTAGTCGACAGGTCGGTCAGTAGAGAAACATTTTAGCGTTTGGCAAAGCAATAGTCTAACTTAAAATTTGTAAAGGAATGAATATAGTTGACGTCTATTTACAATTGCACTACATAGTTCATTAATTTTTTATGTTTTAAATACATAAACAACATATAAGCAGGCATTTCTTGTTATTATAATGCGTTTTATGCAATTAAATTGTTTTGCAAACTAATAAAGTGCATTCACTGATCTTAAAAAGTAGTGTATTGCGTAACTTATCAACATAATAATGAAAAGTATCCATTTAGTCACTACGTCTCTATTGCAAGCGTAAACGAACACAGATACAGTATTTATAAAAGCATCTATCAGCAAAGTCCATTAGAGTATTGTGCAATATTGAAGAGTTCATTAGCTAAGTAGCTATCACAACTTTAATTCAACCGTTATCCAGTTGTGTTGAGTCAAAGTGGCTGCCGTTTGGGACGGTGACCTTTGGCCGATATGTCCGTACTATAAAAGTATTTGGGTCGACCTGAGGCCTTATATATTTGGATACAGATTTTTGTGGCAACAGTTGCAGATAAAGAGAAAGAGATATTGATAGAATCAGATGTTTGAGATCTCCATTTCCACTGAACATCAGGTGAGTGGAATCATCTGTCGTGATAAGTACAAAGAAAAGTAATAGAAACATACTGTCCCACTGCTGGGCAAAGAAATCCTTGATCATGGTAATTAAATCATTAAGAGGTATTAACTTTATTACCAAGCAAATGCGGGTGGGGTAATTGATCACCAGGTCGGGCTAAGGCAATAGTGTTTATGAGTCAGGAACTTTGTGTAAAAAGTATGTGTGATATGATATAAATAACGTTGTACATAAAATTGAATTAAATAAAAGTTTGTTGTCGTAACTACTGGTATCTTGTTATTATTAATCACAACGCATCGCCGTTACATCATCGGCAGAGAACAATAGTAAACTAAGTATATTAAGTGTTTGTCGTATGGCCTATAATCACTGCTAGGCAAACCTTTCTTTCTACATATTGTACTTACAGATTTGGCCATAACCCCCCACGCTCCCCCAATGCGGATTGATATAATTTAAGGAATAATATTTATTTAAACTAACAGTTCGATCAAGTGATTGCTTTTGGGATAGCAGGTATCATGAAAATAGTGAAGCAAACATTAATCCACCATCCCTTGGGAAACCCCTTCCTTTTCCAAGAATTAAATATTTAATTCAAATCAATATCATATTGTATGCCCTTTTATCAACTGTCAGGGGACAGACCGGTAACTATGCCTTGTGTGTGTGTGTGTGTGTGTGTGTGTGTGTGTGTGTGTGTGTGTGTGTGTGTGTGTGTGTGTGTGTGTGTGTGTGTGTGTGTGTATGTGTGTGATTGATGACATTAATAGCGCGGGGTTTGAATACCTAATATGAATCATTTATGACTTATGTAAGTTTGCTGGTTAGTTATACGTTTTGGTAACAAATATTGTTTTGTAAATTTTGTTACAACAATATAAAGCTGTGAAGTTTCTTGCGCACAATATTCTCCACAGCTTCAAGACATCCTAAATAATTGGGTACCAGTAAAAAAAATTTTAGACAATTCGAAAGGTTTTTCTAAAAATGTCGCAATTTTTTTATTTTTCTGTTTGAAATGACACCATTTGATTTTATTACGTAAAAGTTATGTAAGTACCTAATATGCAACGCAAAAAGATTCGCAAAAATTTGTTTGTTTGTGTTTGTTTCATTTAAATGAGTAATGTCCGTGTAAACTTTAGACCACAAAATATTTTATACGGTTATGTTGTTTCATTCGAATAATTAAATTAGACCAACTTGAAAATTGAAAAAAAAAGAAATCAGCTTTTATACAAAACAAAACCTATATATCCAAAATGTATTAAACAACACATAAAACTTTTATGCAGCACGTAATAAAAAGAAATGTTTATAATCTATAAAGTAAATTCAGGTTGTAGTGTTATAATATTAATTGGTAACATCTGTTCCGGAGCCAAGCGTTACAATTGCTAATTAGAAAACTGTTTAATTAGTGCATGTTTCGCTAACAAACTGACTAATAATTTTGCAAAAATATTCATTATAAGCATAAAAAAAATATTTAGTTTAAATATATTTATATACTTAATTAGACACCTAACATAAAAATTTAAGTTCAATATTTTTTAAACTAACAGGACAATGCTAAAAAACTTTATCACTCTAATCTAAAACGTGGACTAAAGGGGCTTAAACTTGAAGTAGTCTCATTTCTTTTTAAAAAAGCAGATAGAGACAGGGTTAGTGTTTAATCAGGTTTTAATTTAGCCATAACAGGGTATATGCAACTAATGTTTAACCGAGTGTGTGTGTTTCTGCGTTTTGTATACCATGGAAATGTTCAAACACGTACTTATATTTTTGAGAAGTCGTTTACTTAAAGAAACATAAAACAAAATCATTTTTTAAAGAAATTATTTAGACGCAAAAACGCAAGCTATACGTCATCAAGCTTTCAAGTTTTCTTAGCCAACATTATTAAAATGAGACGGTATTACTAAAATGTTTTCACGCATCAATGCTTGGACGGAGCGGCCCGATATTAAAGGGCCACTTCGGGACTAAAGCTTTTTAAATTTTGGGCCCAGCTATTTTATATCAAGTGGAAAATGCTGCCTACCATTCAATAGTTTTTCATGCATATTTTCTTTCTTAATTACACTTTATTGCTTAACACTTATTAACCCTTTAACAGGCATCACATCATGTTAAAAAAAATCATTGGTTATCGACCTCATGTTCAGCGAATAAAGTTCAAAATATGATGTCCATTATATAGACTGAGAGAGAGACTTTTAAGCCTTTTAAAGGGTTAAAAGAAAACTATTATTTTGTCTCTTTCCAATTATTAACGTCATGTGAATTTCATCACCTATTTTCATTTTCATTGTGCTTAGTTAAAATTATGAAAAACTCTTTTAATTCAATATGAACAGCTGAATGGCGGCGGTTTAACATTAAAATAATACTAACAACCTATCTCTTCAGTCTTTAACCACAGGCCTCCCACGTGGACAATAGCATGATTGTGGGGATATTAGGCTATAACCCACCACGCTGGCCCAATGCGTGTTGGTGAGTTTTAACGACTGTCATCTTACGACAACAACCGTAACCAACGGCTTAACGTGCGTTCCGAAGCACGGAGAAGCTCGAGATGTTTTTAATTTCGTTAGCCATCCAGCGACCCAATATTGCGAAAGTTGCTTAGCGGGCAAGATCGCAAGCCGAACGCGACGCCATCACTGCGCCATCGAGCCCCAGTATGTATGTATGTAATAGTTACATAATGACCTGAGACCGTTTTAACTAGACCACAACTAACTACATCATAGATGCGGTTAAACACCGCAGAGGCGTATATCATAACTGATAACGAGCTGCTGGGTGAATTGGATTAACCTTAATAATTCGTTGCTAACCCAAAATGGTTTGATTTATGTGGACTAACGTTACAATGTGTATCGAGAACTATAATTGGTCAGCACAAATATTGTCACACACTTAATTAATGACAGCGTGTAGACTTTAGCAAACACACTTCATCATTGGTGGACGAAAAGCGTATTGGGCATACCTACTGCATATTGGACGTAATGCATGTTGGACGAATAGCGTATTGGGCATACCTACTGCATATTGGACGTAATGCATGTTGGACGAATAGCGTATTGGGCATACCTACTGCATATTGGACGTAATGCATGTTGGACGAATAGCGTATTGGGCATACCTACTGCATATTGGACGTAATGCATGTTGGACGAATAGCGTATTGGGCATACCTACTGCATATTGGACGTAATGCATGTTGGACGAATAGCGTATTGGGCATACCTACTGCATATTGGACGTAATGCATGTTGGACGAATAGCGTATTGGGCATACCTACTGCATATTGGACGTAATGCATGTTGGACGAATAGCGTATTTATTGGGCATACCTACTGCATATTGGACGTAATGCATGTTGGACGAATAGCGTATTGGGCATACCTACTGCATATTGGACGTAATGCACGTTGGACGAATAGCGTATTGGGCATACCTACTGCATATTGGACGTAATGCATGTTGGACGAATAGCGTATTGGGCATACCTACTGCATATTGGACGTAATGCATGTTGGACGAATAGCGAATTGGGCATACCTACTGCATATTGGACGTAATGCATGTTGGACGAATAGCGAATTGGGCATACCTACTGCATATTGGACGTAATGCATGTTAGACGAATAGCGTATTGGGCATACCTACTGCATATTGGACGTAATGCATGTTGGACGAATAGCGTATTTATTGGGCATACCTACTGCATATTGGACGTAATGCATGTTGGACGAATAGCGTATTTATTGGGCATACCTACTGCATATTGGACGTAATGCATGTTGGACGAAAAGCGTATTGGACGAAAAGGGTATTGTACATACTGTGTATAGGACCAAATGTGTGTTGGTCAATAAAGCGTGTTGGACGAAATGAGACCGAAAATTCCATGTGGACCAATCGCATGTTGGTTGGAACATCAGCTGCTACACGGAAAGAAATTATTAGTTGGGTTTACCATATTTCAACAAAATTTTAGGGTTAATATAGCACCTACTCTTGAGTTTTGTTAAATGAACAAAAACTGTATTGTTGATCAGTTACGGTAATTTGAACTTATTACATATATCTTTTGTTGTTTTAACGTATTTATTTTGTAAATTTAACTTTAAAAATGGTTATTTCAACAACTGGAACAGTAAAATCAACAATTACCTATAGAATTATGCATGGGTTGTTACGCCAACATGTACAAATAGGTAAAAACAACTGTTTTTACATCAACAAAAACTTATCTGTGAAAACAACAATTTGTTCATGTTGCTTTAACCCATCACTTTGTTAATTCAACTAATGTGTCGCCAACCCGTGCAAAATCCACTTTTTTGTTCTTTCAGTGTATCAAGCCGTCTAAAGGGCACAAGCTTTCCTACACGGACAACAGCCTATGAGAAGAAAGGGCCATTAACCACAACGATGGATGGATTAGTAGGTAAGTAACTTTTAAAATACAAGGCGACTGCTAGAAACCGCAAGAAACTTCAAGGGCTGGTCAGGTCAAGTGGTTTAGACGTGACAAAAATGTCAAAAAAGAAATTCGTGCTTTTTTATTTTTGATTAAATAATTCATTTTATGAATTTTAATTTGATAGTCTTTCAGTATCTAATTTATTTTAAAGCAATTACATAAGAAAAAGAAATTGAAAGAATTAACTATTAAATAACGATTATTTACAACGCGCGGGCAGCGGTCGGCCGTTGACCCACCCGTTTGTTGACCCGTCCGCGTCAGGTGGGCGATAAGTACCTACGTTAGTCTGCAATCTTTTTTGTCATTTTTGTCATGTTTAAAACACTTGACTTGACCAGCCCTTGAAGTTTCTTGCGGTTTCTAGCAGTCACCTTATATACAAAACATTATAATAAACAAGTTTCTCTTTTTAACGGTCACAGCATGTTCAAATTTTTCATTGGTTTTTGACTTTATCTCAATTGTATAAAGTTCAAAACTTGATGAGAATATTATATCCCTCTGCCCGTTAAAGGGTTATTTGTGACCAGAAACCATTGCACCAGATCAATTGTAATTAAAACAGTTGGTATAGTAAATTCATTTTCAGCCTTTAAACATCCTGAGTTTGGGTACAGGACTTCCTACAGGGTCAACAGCACATGGGGAGATTCTTGTTGCGTATAGTTTATTTACTTGTTGAATTATCGTTACATTCACAACTGTTATTTTAATGGCTGACCGTGTCGTGTAGCGGCACAGACCAGTGGTCTGTGTGTAGCGGTGAAAGAATACTACCACCCCCTCTCTTCCCTTGGGTGTCGTAAAAGGCGACTAATGGACTAAAGACTGCACATACATACAACAGCACAAGCGATGGGCTCACCACCTGTCACGCTAAACACATGTGCAGTCGCTATTTGGTGAAAAGTGGACTTTGGCAGAGGACTGCTTTTGCTGTTCTCTTTCCTAGTCTCTGACTAACCCTTCGGGGATAACAGTAGTGATTTTAAGTATGTATATTTCCCCAAAGGGTTAGTAAGAGACTAATAGGCAATGAGTACTGCAGAAGCAGGCTACTGCCGTAGTCCACGTTTCACCAAATGATAACAGCACATGTACACACAGCGTCAGATCAACCTACCCAAAACTGTCACATTTTTACAATTAATTTTGAACTTTATTGTTTGGATTGAAGAATCAATATTCATTGGAAAAATTTGACAATTTAAGGTAGGTTGATTTGACACCGTATGTAGGTGGTGAGCCCATCGCCGCTCTACGCTGTTGGATGTTTGTGCAGTCTTTGGTCCATTAGTCAAAATAACAACATAACAAAATCCTTAAAATTGATAATAAAACGTCATACATCGATAATATTAAAAATTAAGCTAACTACATTAAGTAAATCAAAAACTCCACTAAGCGAGCTAATAAAATTTCTTATCTATATGTATATTTAGCGATGAACAATGATATTAAAGCACCCACAGAAGTAAATCTTCAATATCCCGAGGTTGTAAATCTTTTTAAAGCTAACTCCTAAAGAGATTTGAGTTAAGATTGAATAAAATAATAGCTTGTTTTCATTGTACAAACGGTAGCAAGGAAGTAACTTAGGAGATAGCTTTATTTGCTTTAAATATCCAAGGTTTTGTAAAAGCTTTTTGGTCTTAACTTTATATACACGGGGGAATGTAAACAAGCTTGCACTGGGTAAATTAGTGTACCTCGCAAGTTTTATAAACTTAGTCATTTTGTTCAGTAAAAATGTTTAGAGTTTATCCGGAGTAGTTTAAGTTCATACTGATATATATATAAGCAGTACCTACTAAAGTTAAGTAAAGTCATACCTCGGACAATCGCGACAAAATGTATGAAACATAAGCGTTCTAATAACCTATTACGCACACAGTCATAATCTCGTGCAGGTTAACGCGTACCATGCTTGTGTGAGTGAGATAAGACATGCTTTTTCATTCACTCGTTAACTGTGAGGGAACTGATCGCGGGTGTGGGCGCATTCAGCGGGAGGCAGGGAGTGGCCATACTGTACGTAGTACTCATTATTATACTTTTTTTCAATCGCCGCGCCGACGGGGGAGCGCTTGGCCTTTATCTCACCTCATGGTAAGTGACGATAAGGCTGGAGGTGGAAGCGCGCTTCACCCGGAATCCTCAACCACTGAGGAACTGGCTGTCTTATCTCAAACTTTCGAAACAAAACAATACGGTCAAAATCGTTGTTATGGCGACAGACTTAGATAAGATGGTGGTAGCCAGGCGGACTTAACAGCCATACCACCAACCAAACCGAGCACACAAAGATGTACCCCCCGCTGGGAATCGAACCCGGGATCTCAGGGTCTGAAACCGTTGGCTTAGCTACTAGACCACAGAGATGGTTGATTACAGCTTTATGTAATGCCTTAGGCCAAATTCTGAGTGACGGCGTATTGCGCAAGCGGAATCCGCCGCGCACGAAACAAATACTCGACGTATCATTGTAAGAACCTGTCCGAACTGCGAGCGGGTGCGCCTACATACTTTATTCCTTCCTAGTAGAGGATCCGAGTATACAACAACCTTCACCGAGCGGTTAATGGATGAAAAGTATTTTATATCAAATTTAATGTGCTAAAAAATATATTGCGAGTGGGTTGGCTGAAATATTTCAGTCCAGTATATGATTAAATAAATATTTAAAAATATTTTTTTTTAAATATTGCACTTGTACTATTGTACTATCGAAATAGTAGATAAATTACATAGGTACCAATCAAAAGTATGAAGCCTATAGAATATGCAAACGTTAGGTTGACTATTTTTTTCCTGTCATAACATTGGGTAGGCAGGTGTAAACAGGCAAGTCAATATTAGTAATTTGCAACCTTCTGGTTAAATAAATAAAATTTATGTTTATATAAAGATAAGCTCATTACAAACACACACACACACACCAAACCAGTGCAATGTAAAAAATATTTTTTTTTTAAATATTAAATTAATCATTAATGGTACCTACTGGACTGAAATTTTTCAGCCAACCCACTCGCGATATATTACTTAACATATTAAATTTGATATAAAATACTTTTCATCCATTAACCTTCTCGGTGAAGGTCGTTCTATACTCGGATCTTAGACTATACGCTCCGCAATCCGCCTGCGCGATGGGCCGTGACTCAGGACTCAGCCTTATGGCTTATTAATTATTGGTTGCGCCGGTATAGATTTCAAATGTGCCGCGTTATTTATTTGCATGTTATATCGCCGATTTAAAATTCTTAATTAAATAGTTGTCGACATTACCATTCAAACTTCCCTTTCCCTTCTCCCTCGCACATATCTTGGCTCGCGTATAGAAGAGCGAGACAACTGTCACCGCCATATAGCTGTAGAAAACTAAACCGCACCGCTGCCAATATGCTGGCAATAGATGCGAGAAGAACCGCAATGGCCGCTCCGCGCACCCGCATCTAATTTCGCAAGATTATGGTTTTAGCCGCCTAATCATAATAAACACTCAACAAAACGACCAGGGACGTCCCCGGCAACCACAAGCATCCCGCACACCACGAGGCGGTCAAGGTATCGTGCCCATTCCAAACTTCCTCTGGTTTTGTCGATAATCGCGTATCAATTTTAGCTTTCTCCGCCCCGCAATTACAGCCCTGTATACTGTCTGTATATTGTCCCACTGCTGGGCAAAGGCGTTCATCATTGAAAGCAAGTCATCGCTGCAATTGATTTGTATTGGCTGAATCACCACGCTTGCCTTATGCGGGTTGGTTATCACAAATCCGGATGCAGCATCGAAAAATCCGGAAACACACTTTGCCCGACATGGTAATTGAATTGAAACCGAGCCGACCGCTTGACTACTTGCCCACCGAGCCCATAGATAGATAGATAGATAGATATTACTTTTACCGTAACATAATAACACAAACATTTACAATACATTTACATAAAAGTGCAAAAAAAGAAGAACATCAATGTTGTTACAATTTGGCGGTCTTATCGCTTAAAAGCGGCCAGACAACCAGTCGATCTAGAGAACTCTAGTACACTCTAAAATTGGAGGTGCAAACATTAAAAACATATTTACACACTTAGATTAATGATTGGTCTCGCTGCGCTCGTCTAGATACTGCGCTACCTATAAACCACAGCTCCGTAAATGCGGCAACTCGTTATTGTAGTGTGTTTATGACAATATGCAAGGATGCTAGTGTGCGTGAAAAATATGTTGCCAGCTGCTCAACTGTTACCCGAGTTAATGGGAAAAATATTTTTGCTGTGATGTATTAGTTAAGTTGCTTGTTATAAATGTAGCTCAGAAAATATTTATAAATTAACAATTATAAGCGAATATGTATCAATATAATTGTATATATTATTATGTAGGTTAGACGTAGGTTTCTTCTGTAGAAAAATGGTAGGTATGTATAGCAATGATTAGACCTCATTTTATAGTAGATTTTTTTTTATTACTACCAACCCCTTTCTTCCCTTGGGTATCGTAAAAGGCGACTAACGGACTAAAGACTGCACATACATCCAACAGCATAGAGCGGCGGTGGGCTCATCAAAATAACACTACCAACCCCTCTCTTCCCTTCGGTGTCGTAAAAGGCAACTAACAGACTAAAGACTGCACATACATACAACAGCACAGAGCAACTATGGGCTCATCAAAATAATACTACCAACCCCTCACTTTTCTTCGATGTCGTAAAAGGGGACTAACGGACTAAAGACTACACATACATCCAACAGCATAGAGCGGCGATGGGCTCATTAAAATAATACTACCAACCACTCCCTTCCATTAGGTCTCGTAAAAGGCGACTAATGGACTAAAGACTGCACATACATACAACAGCATAGAGCGGCGATGGGCTCATCAAAATAATACTACCAACCCCTTATTCCCCTTGGTGTCGTAAAAGCGACTAACGGGCTAAAGGCTCACCACCTAAGCACATGTGCAGACTGTGCAGTTGTTTCTTGCCGAAGCGTGGACTGTGTGGGCGTGGTCTGTGTTGTCCATTGATTCAAATGATTACTAATTTTACCATAAACTTTAATAATAACTATCTCAAAAAAGTTGTTGATCTAAGTAAACAGTAATAAGTCGAGTCTTTATTCATGATAATTCTACATATGACTAAATACTTTTTCGTTTTTGTAGGCTCATTGTCATGTGACAGACAAAAATTTAAAAAAAAACTTTTTCCCATAAGTCAAGAAAAGCTATTTTAGCCTCGCTTTACAACGCTACAATGACGGTCTTTTTGAGCAAGAGGAGTGAAAATATTATTTTCATCCCACCATCTCGGAAAGAGTATTTTTAATCTTCAATATCTGAATGGAAAAGCCGTTTTTATTCTCTAGAGGATAAAGTAAATTGAATTAAGAACATCGTGTGCACTAAGTTTGTGAATTAAAAAAAAACATTAAACCTATTTACTGCTACCTCTATGGCGCCGAATATATCATACAACTTTTTTTTAATTTGTTAAAAACTCTGACGCGGAACCTTTTTGGTGTACCTACTTTTTTAATTTGGTTGGTAATTTCCTCGTTGAGGTGGGATGAAAAGTTACGTGTTGCACTCGAGTGCAAAGATTTTTCACCTCGTGCTCTTTTGATTCCCTCGGTAACGCTCAGGATTCTAATGTTTGAATCACTCGCTGCACTCGTGATTCAATTTTAGAATCCTTCGCTTGCTCGGTCATCAAAATTGAGCACGCGGTTAAAAAGCAACTTTGCAATCTTGTATAACAAATAACTATTCAAACATTGTCTATGTTTTCTTTCAAAACGAATACGTCCGTGATTTGCCGGTGGCGGCACTCGCACTGAGAGCATTATCACTGACAAGTGGGGATGCGTTCATAGAGAATGTATGAAAAACACTGTGCCGGTACTGTGTCGGATCTGTGGCTTCACTGATATGTGTGAAGCAACCTTTAACCTATAAGATTACCCGAATCATAAGCTATACACCTGTTCTCAGTTTCGTTAAAATCCGTCCAGCGGTTTTTGTGTGATGCGTGTCAAACAAACAAACAGACAGACAAAAATTCCAAAAATGATTCTAATGTTCACTTATGCTTCATCCCCTGAAATGTAAACTTTTCGTGTCTGTACACGAAAAGTTTACATTTCAGGAACATAGGTCAAAATGAAAATAAAATAGCTTTTCCATACTTGAGTCAATCAGCTGATTGCGCATTTTGTATAGGGAAAAATAATAAATTTTTGACCCATGTTCCTTATGGAAAGTTGTTTAGTTTCATCGGTAGAATCCCCTTGATATAGTGTCAGCTAACATTTTTACACCTTCTTATAGATCACAAATATAAGTAAACATGAAATAACATAGAACTAGGTTAAGTATATAGTAACTTTGTAAGACAAATGACATAGGTTACCTATATAATAAAAGACAATAACAATAAATTCACATAATAAATATCTCAACCACGGGGATTACACAGTTTTACTACGCAAACTGTCATTTTAGTTTGAATTAAGCCCAAAATTGAGTAAAACATTCGCTACGTACACTTCACCTACAGCTGTCAGTGTGACTGGCTCGGGTACGCCGATTTCGGCGTAGTGTTTGTTGCCGCATTTGACAAGTACGACGGAGGTATCTAGTCGAGCGCAGCGAGAGCAATCATTAATCTAAGCTTACACACAACTCAAAGCCAAAAATATAAAAAGATAACATTAAGGGGAGGTATTTCGGGCGCTTCTCTCTCGCTCTCTCGACGGTACGACGGTAAGAGACGGGTATAACAGCGAAGCGGCGCGGATAATCGCGTTTTATATTTTTAAAAATTGATAGATGTAATAAATAAAAAACGATCGGTTATAATTCCTCAAGTTATCTATGAACTTCATTTTGGTAAATAACTCATAATATCAAATCATTTATTTTAAGAATAAACCCTGGAAAAAAAGATAAAATGACACAAAAATATGTAACTTTGTGAATTTATTCTATCAAGCCAACTTTATCAAATCGTTTTTCCATTGGGTGTATTTCACAGATTAAAGCCTCAACAATATTTCATAATTTTCGCAGATTTTAATTTTACTGTTTACTACTTCAAAAAGTAATTCTAAGAACGTGTTATTTATATTTTTCACTAACACCTAGCCTTAACACTAAAATTTTGTAAAGAAACATACTGACACAAATCGCCGAACCTGACATGCAACTCAGCTGCCATGCTTAAATGGGAGTGGACAGGGCAGTGCCATGTTTGCCGTTATGCCTGCAGACCACATAACGGTCTGTGCATATGCCAGGCAAGTGTGCAAAGGCAGCGAGGCCGACCCAGACGGAGGTGGAGGGACGTGCTTGATGCTTATGCGAAGGATTGGCCAACACAAGCAGCAGACACATGGAAAAGAGGGAGGAAGGTTGTTGCTTAGCATTGGGATAATATAGGCTAAAAAACAGAAAATAAAAGGTTAATAAGGAAATGGATAAATATAGCATAATCTCATGTTGTAGTACATTAATAATACTATACCAAACAAAACAAAACAGCAAACCATAATTTTCACCATCCATCATATTGAAGTTTGTGTCCCTTCTGTTGATTTTTTCTAGAAGATAAAAGTTACTTTATAAGTTAATACATAAAAAAGCTACGTAAAAAAGTAACTGTATTCATGACTTCACAGATTATAAAACACTCATCGTGGCGTCATTGTTTCCGATAGCAACTTTTTTATCACACCAAACTTTTTGCGCAAGAAACTTGGCATGAACAAAGGAGGTTTAGCTACCTGAAAGTAATATATAGAACACAAATTGTCTCACTTCACGGAAAGTTAAATGGAGACGATTTCTCGCGTAGAAGTTTTATTATTTGTATACAAGTATGTTTTATCAATGCCATATTTTGTGGGCGAGAGAAAAATAAAACTTGAAATTTGAAACTGCCCCGTTTTATTAAAATTCTTAAATCTCACTTCTTCTTCTGCCAATAAAGCATCGAGGTGCGTCGCCTGCACTTAAATTTTGTGTTCCGATATACAAAAGAATCCTCTCCGGTGCAGCCAGTGGCATTCTCGCTAAAAGAGCTAGAAAAATTCAGAACATTTATTCCATTTCCAATACCAGTGGCTGCTAGAATCAAAAATAAACTATGATTGCTTCTTATATGTGAATATTAAGGTCGGCAACGAGGCATCGTTTTAGATTGAAATATAGACTGGAGACTGCTTTTGACTATTGCTACTAGCGATTCGATAATATTGTTCACAATGAAACACTCGTATCTAGTTATTTTAACTTTGTGACATACAGACCTAAATGCGTACTAAGCGTAGCCAGAACCTATCATCAGTCTTAACTTTTAGAACACAACAATTCTACAGTAAAGAAGTTGTTATGACGACAGACAATATCAGACGAGGGTCTTCAGGATCTGAAACCTAACCACTAAATCACATAATTGAAGTGAGACGCAATTAATTGCAATAAATTTCTAGATCAAATAATTGTATCTAGAAATTTATTGCAATTAAATGTCATTCATACTCGATATAACAATTGACCACGAGCTGCGAAGTGAGAAAATAAATCGATCGGCAAGCTCTGTAGCTGGCTGGTTCGTTTATAGTACAAACTTTTTTATTTACGTCTTTTTCAGTGATTTAATCCTAATGCATTTGCTTGCTATATGAACATTTAAATCATTTCAAGTAAATAATTCAATTAGGGTGTTTGTTGGAACAGCAGCTAGCGCGTACTATTTATGGTCATGCAAGTTAAGCCAGTTAAATTTAGTTAGAAGTTAAAAAAAAGAAAAATTTGCAAGGTGAGGTATTAGACTAATACCTCACCTTGCAAATTTTTCGGGGGTTTTATGTGGGGCCTTTTCTCTTCACCCATCCAAGAAAAGCTTGACTGAAGTTGATCCTTCAGAAGGCTTACCAAATAATAACTCTATCGCTATAAAGGGTGTAGGGCTCATGAACATGACGGCAAACACCAAATTCTACCTCTTCTAAGAATGCAACCTTGATAAGTATAGTTCGCTGTTGAGTTCCAAATATTTGAGTACGAGCCTTTCGCAATTTAAAAGAAAAGTTGTAGCATCATCGCTTTAGTGGCTTCCGGACCATACGCCGGTGATAACTCATGGCAGTTTTGGAATAACCTGGTAACACGTGAACGGCCAGGGTTATAGGGGTAAAATCCTACTTTTTTTTATTGAATTGGTCTTAGTGTTTTTTTCTTTTGGGCAATTGTATCCAATGGTATTTTATATAATTTAGGTATTTCCTCGCGAAAGCGTAGGCTACTAGGGAAAAAAGGGGGAAATTAGGTCGAAGGACAGATTTAAAGGAACAGTTGGATAGGGGCTAATTTGGGTTATTTAGGTTATTTGGGGAATTGGAGATTTATTTATTTATTTATTTAATTAATTGGCACAACTACAGAATACAATTCAAAACATTCATCAGGTAATACAAACTAATTCTCACATTAGAACTGAATTCCGGTGATTGTTGCGCACAGCGTTTACATAGAATAAGTAGTTTAACAAATGAGTATAACAAATACTTAAACTTTTAACAAACAAAGTCTAAAAAGAGTGTTAAATAACAATTTCAAAAAAATATATATATAAAAAAAACAATTGAAAGAAATAAGGACATGAATTCTTACAACATGATAAAACAGTAAATATGCTTGGAATAAATAATTAATTTATATTATCAATTGTAGCACGATGTTGACTTACAATTTTAATGTATGTGTACAGATTTTGAGAAAATATATCTAAGTTGCTTATATTATTGTTATAAGACCTACACATTCGATATAATGGATCATTGAAAGTAACATTATTATTGCAATAAGGTACAGAGAATAATTTAAATTTCCTCTTACTTCCACAAGTTTTGATTGATAAGTGGCTCAACAAATGAGAGATGACGAAGAAAGAAGCTTTTTTAAAATTTTCTTACTGAAGACTTAAGGTCTTTACTTAATTTAATTAATTGCGGGGCACCGACTAGAGGGGAAGTAAATAAAAGGAAATGAACAGGAAGAGAAAGGAAGAAAGAAGGTGAAAATAATGGAAGACACTGGATTGAGTTTTTACGATTTAAAAACTGCAGTGATTTTATTTTAGGAGTATAATTTAAGTTTATTTTTATTTAGGTATATTGGTGTATTTTAATTTTGTTAAATAATGTATTTTAGATATTATTAAGTTATTATTTAAAGTTTAGTTTAGGTTTCAATTATTTTAGATGTTATTTAAGGTTTTAATTGATTATTTAAGTGTTATTTAGTTTTATATTTTTTAAATTGGTTTAGGTTTTAATTATTTTAGATATTTTTTAAGATTGTAATTTTAAAGTTTATTTTAAGTTTTAATTTTTTATTTGTACATTTAGTTTTATTAGGTTATTTTATTTATTTAAAATTTAATATTTAAAGGTTTTAGAAAGGTTTGATTTTGATTTTAGTTTAGTTTAGGCAATATTGTTTAATTCCCGTAGTCGGTCTGGCTCTGCAAACGCAGAACCGTCGACTTGATACGGGGGCACTCGCGGGTGTTCGTGGCGTTGTGGTCGGTATCCACCTTTGTGCTCATGCGCAGATTGTGAGCGGAGCAGTTATAGCATTTGGCCCCTTCGTTCTTATTGGGGCATTCTGGCAACTGATGACCCAGGCTGGCGCAGTGGGCACAAGGCTTCTTATCGGCCGTGCACTTTGCCTTTGTGTGGCCGTACTGCAGGCATTGATGGCAATGTACAAAACGGCTGAAGTCCTCAACGTGGACCCTACTGTGGTCCACGTTGAGCCTCCCGCGAGCAAGGATGACATTTCGCATCCCGGGAGTGACCTCAATCACCGCATTGTACAGCGCCGGGTTTCTATTCGAGGTCAGGAAACAGAAGCGGGTGACCTCCACGTCGTTTTGGGTCACAAGGACCTCGGCCAACTCCTTGCGGGCAACATCCTTGGATATGCCCTTCAGGATCATCAGCGGTGGTCTCTGCTTCGCCAGTTCGGCGACGAAGTTAGGGCTCCTGTCATGACGGGCTATCGTCTCCTCACACTGTTTCCTGTTCTCGAATTCCACCCTCAATTTAGCGTTGGGTATAGGCAAGACCTTTACGGGACGTATTTATGCTTCCGGAAGCTTATCTCTCTTTTCCCTCAGGAGGCTTGAGCGTGCAGTCAAACGAAGATACGAGGACCGCTGGGTATGTTTTGGGCGTAGGGGATAAAAGCCTAGCAGCAGCACTGGCATAGATGGGGGCTTTCGGGAGTTCGGCTTTTTGGACCGTTTCGACAGTTTGAGCGCCGGACGGCAGACCCTGGGCAAGAGGAAGCTCCTTCAGTGCAGCTGTCACCATATTTGCGGTCAGCTGCACAAGGTCTTCGAGACGCGCCTGCTGCGCCATCATCTCGTCCACCTTTTGAGAGACCTCTCGCCGGATCTCCTCCGTTGCCTCGCTTTGAATAGCGAATACGGCGCTCATACTGTTGTCCTGCTTGTGGCTTAGCTCCCGGATACTGTCTTCGCTGATTTGCTCGTGGGAGAGGTCCGGTTCCGGTTTCGGTTCGTCCCTGTCCAGCAGCTTGGCCGTGCTGCCTTCAACGCTGCTCACGGAAGCCAGGATTTTCTCCTTATTCGCCTTAGTGACCGACTTGCCCGAACGAACCGCCGTATAGATGTCGTTGCAGTAGCGTTGGATCAGGGACTTAAAGGTCGCCATGTCCCCCACCAGCATATAAGACCTCTCTGCCACCGGCGTCAATTCAGGCCCCCGGCCACTTGGTTCACTCGACGGCGGGCTGATCAGGTGTGCCATGTTAGGTTTTTAAGTTTTTATGTAAATTTAAGTTATTTTTTTTTAAATTTTTGGTTTTAGCCAACTTAGTTTGGTTATTTTTCTTTAATTTTTATTGATTTTTAATTTTTATTTATTTTTTCCAATTTGAAAATTTTTTGCCCAAAAATAAAAAATAATTATGATCGATAATTTTGGACAAAATTATGGGAAAAATATCGAAATGTATCCCTTGGTATCCTTAGAAGTTATAAGAGTTGGTAAAATCCTACTGGAGTGAATTCCGGTGATGGTTTAAGGTGATCCCGAATCACCAAGCGGGTGAGGAAGTACGGAAGTGTTTCTTCATTCTAGAGGCTAAGAGTTCCACATAACAAACTACGGCTCAGACGGAGTGGGATAACTAATAAAAACATCTCCTCCAGTAGAAAAACACCTTGACCTACTATGAACATCACTCACCTGCGTGTGTGAGTATAACATAGGTAGTGTGAGACTTTGGGGGTTTAAGTCACTCGCGTCCTTGAGACCCTACACGTGACCCCTGGGTGATGCTAATAAGTGACACTGTCTGAGTGGTAGAGCCACGCTGCGTTGCAGCACGAATTGGGCCGGCTCGCGTAATATCGACGCGAAACAACGGCAATCGTTGCTGTTGTGTTTCGACTGGTGAGTGAAGTACCAAAGGTCGAGCTTTCCCCTCCCTCACAATTCCTACTCCCAAAGACCCTACTCCTTAAGGTCAGAAACGCATCTGGAAATCCTCTGGTTTTGCATGGTTTGCGACGGTGATTACTTTCCACCACATCAACGTGCGTCTCAGGCGCAGTAGGATAACTAATACCACTTCTCCATTACAAAAACACCTTGAACTACTTTGAACATCACTGCAAGCAGAACATAGGGAGTTGGAGACGACTGAATCTGATACTTTGAACAACTTACCTGCGTATGCGAGTAGAACATAGAGAAGTTGGAGACGATGACAGGCACGGGCAGCGCGATCGTGAGCACTCCTGCCAGCGCGCAGAGTGCGCCCACGAACATGCCCAGGTAAGTCTTCGGCGCCATGTCCCCGTAGCCGACGGTGGTCATGGTGACTATCGCCCACCACAGCCCGAGGGGGATCGACTTGAATTGGTTGTCGGGGTTATCCTGTGGGACAAATGGGGTCGGTTACATCATCATTCGTCTGGGAGTTGTTTAAAATTTAGTAGTTTCGTGAGATTAATTTGCAAAATAAAGTACTGTTCTTCTGATAAGTGATGGAGGAATTAATGATGTTTAAAAACAATGAGAAAAAAATTGTCTGGCAAAGTTTCTTGACGGTTTTTTTCAGTCTCTTAAATAAAATAGTGAAATGCATTAGCGCTCGCGACTACAGTCACGAGCAAAAATATGTAAACAATTGTAACTCTTAACACAATAGAATAAGAGTCAAATTAGTGCTCGTGACTGTACATTCAAAAAATAAGTTTCATTTCAAGTGGTTTCCACTCTCAATACACTTAAACTCATATTGGGGCTTTTGTGATCATTAAAAAACCCTTCTTTAACAATGAAGACGGATGTCTGAGCCTAAGCAATGGCGTTGAAGAATTTCTGATTTTGAATAGACTGATTCAAAGAGTCTCATTTTTTTTTTGCTAAAAAGTAGATAATGCCTGCCGCTGATTTTCTTCACCGCACTACACGCAATCGACTGTCATTCCATCCACATCACCTTGATGGATGGCGGTCTACTACTGTGCGTTTTTCATTCAAGAAATTTCTTGCCTCGAATTACAGTGTTGTGGAACCAGCTCTCGGCGGTATTTCCGGACCGTTACGACTTAGGGATCTTCAAGAAACGAGCCTATTCCTTCCTTAAAAGCCGGCAACGCGCCTGCGATTCCTCTGGTTTTGCATGTCCATGGGCGGCGGTGATTACTTTCCATCAGGTGACCCTTTGTCTCGTTTGTATCCTACTGCTATAAAAAAAAAGATAAGCTGGTTAGTAAGATACAGGAAATTATCTAGCTCCTTTTTATTTGACTGACGTATACTCGTATGATATACACGTAGTTTAATATATATGTTGAGTAGATCTATCAAATTATAGTTTTTCTTCAACGAATAAGATCATCCCTAGCTTTCTCGTGGGTGTCGTAAGGGAATTTATAGCTCTATAAAATGTGCCGTCGTCTCATAGCGGCGACAGACGGCTTTAACCTCACTCGTAGAAAGAAAAGTAGTCCGTTACTAACTTTTCAAATATTTATTTGTAACAAATTAAAAATACAATGTGTGTTGTACTTATGCTTTTCAGCAATAATTAACTTAGCCCTTGGATAAAGATAATGTCTGATTTCAAAATAATGGTAGCCTGATTATAATATAAAAACAACTGAAAAAGTTTATCATAAAACGGTTTGTTGCAAACCAGCTGTTAAAGTTGCGTACTTTTTTCAGTTCATTCTCTTTTAATGCTTATAAAGAAAACAAAGTAAAATAGATTCATTAAGCAAGATTAGATCGCTTTATAACTTTGTATAACTCCAATCAGGTGTATGTTTTGATTGGACCTATTGAGTTGATTTTATTTTCTTTAAGTTTTTCAAACGAAAGCTGTCGTTCATCCAAAACTTTCGGAATCATTTGCATTTAGTCGGTTTTGGAAGCTCTGCTAAGGATCATATTAATGAATAATCGTAATAATAATTTACTTCTATAGATATTGACCTTTCCAAGTTTAATACCACGTCACGTTTAACCACAGAACAGGGGGTGCATTGTGCGTAAGGTACATTCTGCGACTGAAATTATGGTTTAATTCACAAAATGAAACTGTAAGCAACATTTTTTATCTCTCCGGGGGTTATTTAATTAACCCCCGGAGGACGGCATGGCATTTATTAATGCCATAAGTATATAAAAAAAACTCCCGGGGGTAAGGTGGTTAACGAACCATCGGTTCCTTAATGTATTACTATGGCTAGAATTCTACCTATCCAAAAAATGTGTTTTATCATCGAAAACAAGAAGACTTTGAATCTACACCCTAAAAGCTATTACAGAGCTTAAAGAGCTTATAGAAGCCGTTTTCACCGATGTAGAAGAATGTAAAAACGAGGTGCGGCAAAAGATCATAAAAGGTTGCAGTGCATTGAGAGATGGCACGTTGTACCGTCGAACCTGGTTAATAATTTATTTAGTTACGGGATTGACCACGACTTCAACCTGTAAAATTTTTATCTAAAAAAAATCACGCCCTATTTCTTGTTTATCTAATAAACTTTAGATTTCTAGGTCCTACATTTTGGGCTGGGCGTTTATGAGTCAGGTCAGGCCAAAGTTTGGACATTTCTTTTATATTTAAATAGATAAAAGTTAAAAGATAACATTACTTTTGTAAGATATAAAAAGTAACTGTCGTACATTTCACAGATTATAAAACACTCGTAGTTGCGTCATTGTTTCAGTTAGAAACTTATTTATTCAGGCAACTATGTCCCATAATTACATAACACGTTATAGTCTAACTGGCATACATTCAATAATAAACCTTAATAGTGATCGTGTTAGGTCGACGTGTGACGCAGTGTCCGGTATCCGGCCTCTGTACCATAACGTAACAGCTTTTGGCCATAGTTCCTCATTAAATACCAACAGATGGTGCGTCGATACTACGGTATGACAGTCTTTAACAGCGGGGCAGGCATCCGGTCAGCGTTCGATCGAGAATGTCAGAATTGGTGCTTTAGTGAAAATGTTAACTTGTCAATTACGTTTTACGAAATCGTCACCACCCTACCGAAACGTAGCGAAGTTCAGAAAGTATAACAGATACATTTAAGAGAAAAACTTTAAAACCCCGTTTTGCTAAAGGACATATTTTTTTTACTAAGGGGCTTGGTACTAAATTCCAAAGTCTTTTACCTTGACGCCAATGTATAAATACTTGAAGAATACATTATTATCAACATATTTATGACCGTATTATTAATTTAAAGACCTCCATTTTTTATATAAATTAAAAACCAACATTGATTTCTACTGGAAAATGGCAACATTATAGTAGGATTGTGACACTTTATGTTATTAAAAATGAAAAAGTGACGCTTGTCTGACGTTTTATATATCAATACGCATCGTAGGCAGATGTGAGCCGCCAGACGATTCCCGGCCACGCTTTCATTGTGTTAGTTGTGTGTATCGTTGCTAAATACTCGTACTTTAAGTGCGAAAAAGATAACTGTGTTATCGATATCGTTTTTGCATTAGTATAGACCTCATATACTTACCTACTTAAAAACCCTGCGTTCGTTAACATTAAAAAACCGGAACTTTCGTTCAGAAACGTACAAAATTCATCAAAATACAGTATTCTATAACGGAGGTAATTAAAAATCTAAAAATTATACAGAATGATAGCATTTAGTCTCTTGGACAGGGAAATATATAAATTGTTGCAGTTAATTTTTCTTTTATTTAATACCAAAAAAAATTATGTCCTTTGTTATTAGATATTAACTATAAAAACTGCATAATATCATAAACACACTCACGACTTTTACGAGTAAATGTATTATCTTATCTTATCATTTAAAGTTAGTTAGAGACTAGGCAATGAGGACCTCAAAATCAGTTCTCTCTGCCATAGTACACGTTTCACCAAATAATAATTACACATGTGCTCAGCATAACAGGTAGTGATGCGTCCATCGCCGCAATATTCTGTTGGGTGTATGTGCAGATGTTATAGGTGGGTTAATAGTATTCTTTTAGTAAGCAATTTGTTATTAGATATTAATTATAAAAACTGGTTATGAAATGAAAATAGTCCACGCTTTTCTCATAAAAACAAAGTCAGTCTGTAAGAAAATGGCCCGTTGTACCTTTTCCATGAAGAAATTTCAATTTCATCTCCACGTACCTACTTTGTCTTACATCAGAGATCCGTATTTCACTAAAGGCTTCTTTTAAGACGAAAAGGTGCAATAAATAACCCATTGTCCGGTGGAGCGTGCCAGTCCGGAAAGGGCCTTACGGGCTTCATTCCGGTAAGCGGATTTTTGTTTTCCAACTATTACGGCTTGTAATATCAAGTGCAAGATTGCGCGTATTTTGTATTAAAATAAAGTAGTTGATAATAGAAATACAATGCTCTATTTCTTGCCTTCTTTAGTTTGCAAGCGATTCGTTACTTTAATGTTTCAAGCTTATTAATTTATATTATAATTAATTTTATCGGACTCTATCCCAAGACCTTTTGAGAGTGGTAGAAGTTCGGTCGCAATAATTACCCTCTCACTCTAACTCGTGTTAAAAACTAGGTAAGTACATTATATTTTTTGAAAAAAAGTTAACATTCATCTATCAGACGCAGCCTGAATAAGAAAACGCTCATAACATAATTAAAATGAACTGAGAAATCTCTGTAATGCACATTTCTGCAACAACTGCGTAATGAAGCTAGGTCGGAGTAAGAAAATGTGGGTAGGTACCTTGTGTAATTTATTTTGTGAGGTCATTTTGGTCAAGACCCGTTTTTCACATAAAAAACGAACACCGACATATCAATAACATGCACAATAATTTAAAGTTAAATTACAATCAATGATAACATTGAGATAAATATCTAATGCCAACGAAAAATAACGTGTGTCGTAAAAACCCGATCCTCAGGAAGTGTGAAACTTTTAACACACTTGACATACTCGTAGAACTCGATATCTTTCAACAGAGTATTCAGAATTATGGAAACTCACTTACTAATAGTCTGTAATGTAAAATAAAATCTGCTTTAGTGATTTACTTGCAATTGTCTTGTACTAACTATTTTTTTTTGTAATTATTGTTATTTTAAAATTTTTATCAATGTTTTTAGATATGTATAAGGCTTATAGACTCATTTTATTATAATATTTTTTATTTGTATGTATGCTGTATGTTTTAGTCTCTAAGCTGCTTTTGTACCTAATAAAATAAAAACTTAAACAAAATTAATGTTCATGTTCATGAGAAGGGAAAGGAAAAATAGGACGTTATTAGGCATTTACCAAAGATTCGCTAAGATCCTGCAAAAGTATTTTGTTTAACAAGCTCTCAGATTAAATGCCGAATCATTATAACTGAAGGTCATTAACTCGGATAAAATTGACAATTATCTGGCAAACGAGCGAAGCGGCAAAATCGTTTGTCGTTTTGTAGCTAATTATAAAATGTAAATGGCCCCTCATCAAAATTCGATTCATTGTAGGTGCTACGCCAGTCGAGTCAGAGTCGCTATTTGTCGAAAAAAAGGGATCACTATTATTAATATTGACCTCCGTGGTCGAGTGGTTAGCGCGCCGGGTCTGGCGTCGCGCCATCTCTGTGGTCCCGGGTTCAATTCCCGGTCGGGTCAATTTAGAGAAAACTGTTTTTCTGAATGGATTTCTGGTCTGGGTGTTTTTCAATGTTAATGTATATTTATCTGTTAACTAGTTAAATCATATTAACGAGTTTCAATAGAAGCTCATTTATGAATTAATTGGTGTGAGCGTAAACAATACAAAAAATTATGTATAAATTTTTAAATAGCTAAGGCGTTCGGTTTGCGATCTTGCCGATTGAGAAACATCCGTAATGCCGGTCACTGGATGGGTGACCAAATCAACTCTGCTTCAAAAGGAACAAAAGCTTTTGAAAACCCACCATCCCGCATTGCGCCAGTGTGATAGGTTATGCCCTACCTCTGAGCTGTTGTCTTTGTAGTAAGGCATGTGCCCAGCATACCAGCCCACCAAACCGGACCAATGTAGGTTGGTTTAAATGCTGCCATCTTACGACAACAACCGGGACCAACGTATTAAAATGGAGGAGTAGCACATGAGCTCGATGGCGCACCGGCTAGAGCGTTCGGCTTGCGATATTGCTCGCCAAACAACTTTTGCAATGCCGGGTCGCTGGATGGGTGACCAAATTAAAACATCTCAAGCTCCTCCGTGCTTTGGAAGGCACGTTGAGCCGTTGGTCTGAGTTGTTGTCGTAAGATGACAGTCGTTAAAATTCACCAACCCACATTGGGCCAGCGTGGTGGGTTATGGCCCAATATCCCCACGTGCTATTGTCAACGTGGGGGTCTGTGCCCAGGAGTGGGACGTTTAAAGGCTGATGATGATGATGATGTAAAGCGACTGTCTTATGTGAATTTGGAACCTGCAACCTATATTATGCTAGGCCATACCTTAGTTATTAAAAAATCTAGGGCTATTAGTCATTTTTCTTTTTAAACTTGTATATCTATTGTAATTGAATACAGTCGTTGTTTCGTAAACAATAACATTTTCATTATAAATAACAAAGTGTTATTTCATCCGTAAATAAATATAAAACCAAACTCGACTTCTCTGAAAGTAGAATAATGCAAATGTATTGAATTTCATTACGACATTGAATTATTCATCGCTCCGTGCCGATTTTGTCACCAATCATAATTATTTATGAACGCCGTTTTAGCATTAAAACAATAACTACGTAAGATATAAATGAGTAAAAAGCTATTACAAAAGAAAAAAAACATGTTTATCCAATCAAACATTATCAACCCATACAAAAACGAATTCTTTATATAAATCAAAATACTTAGTACGTTACAAAAGGGAACTCGAAAATAAAACAACAGTATATAAATAAAAAAAGGCGGGAGTTACCTCACAATAGAAACTCCGCAATGAAGGCTCTTATACGTCTTCCATACAAAGTTAGTTAAGAAACACTTTTCATAAAAATAAACCGTGTCGCGTTGCGGTGAAAGAATACTACCACCCGCTCTCTTCCCTTGGCTGTCGTAAAAGGCGACTAACGGACTAAAGACTGTACAATTCCAACAGCATAGAGCGGCGATGGGCTCACCACCTGTCACGTTATGCACATGTGCAGTCGCTATTTAGTGAAAAGTGGACTATGGTAGAAGACTGCTTTTGCTCTCCTCATTGCCTAGTCTCTGACTAACCCTACGTTGATAATAGTCGAGATTTTAGTATGTATTAATAGACACAAAATACTTCCAATCATTTATTTAAATAAGAATTAACACAGAAATACAATAGTTGCCTTTTAGCGCGCAACGACCGAATCTCTAAAGTGACAGCTAGCGCTAGAGCTGCGGTAAAACTCAATTGAAAAGTAATGTTGTCCGAAGCTGACGATTTATCTTCGCTAACAGTTCGGCCATCCTGCAGTCCTTCGGCCGCCGAAGGAGAGAATCTTCAGATTGGCACACCAGGGAATGCTTCGCTGCTGATGTTCTTCTTTTCTTCGCCAAACGCCGTCTTCTGTCCGGTACAGACAGATAAATTGAACGCTGTGTAGGCCCCGAAGGCAAGCGTGTTTGTGCTAAAGACTCGTGCTAATAGGGAACCTAAGCAAGCACTTTCATGATTCATGAAATAAACGCTGTGTAGGCCCGGAGGCAAGCGTATTTGTGCAAATGACGTGTGCTGTAGGCTCCGTAAGCAAGCACTTTTATGAAGTGAACGCTACGTAGGCCCCGAAGGCAAGCGTGTTTGTGCAAACGACAATGACATGTGCGGTAGGCTCCGTACACAAGTACTTTTACGAATTTAACGCTGTGTAGGCCCCAGAGGCAAGCGTATTTATGCAGAAGACAATGGCATGTGCTGTAGGCTCCGTAAGCAAGCACTTGTATGAATTTAACGCTGTGTAGGCCCAGGAGGCAAGCGTATGTATGCAGAAGACAATGAGATGTGCTGTAGGCTCCGTAAGCAAACACTTGTTTGAATTTAACGCTGTGTAGGCCCCGGAGGCAAGCGTATGTATGCAGAAGAAAATGAGATGTGCTGTAGGCTCCGTAAGCAAGCACTTGTTTGAATTTAACGCTGTGTAGGCTTCGGAGGCAAGCGTAGGTATGCAGAAGAAAATGAGATGTGCTGTAGGCTCCGTGAGCAAGCACTTGTTTGAATTTAACGCTGTGTAGGCCCCGGAGGCAAGCGTATGTATGCAGAAGAAAATGAGATGTGCTGTAGGCCCCGTAAGCAAGCACTTGTTTGAATTTAACGCTGTGTAGGCCTCGGAGGCAAGCGTATAATAGGTTCTTAATTAGGCAGTTTAGTTAAGCCCTTAAACAATAACGTATAAGTTTCAATCTTAGTTTATTCAGTTACATGATTCTTCGTCCGATGACGCATCTTGGCATCTGTCATGCCAGATTTTCATCTTATCACGAGCCACTATGTTCTTGTAGGCGCGTTTACCTTTTGAGAAGGATGTAACCTCATAACGGTCATTGGGTAAAACAGCGGTAACTTTATATGGCCCTGCGTAGCGCTGAACGAGTTTGCCGCTTGTCAGACCTGGGCGTAAAATCTTTCGTTCTACCATAACTAACTGACCTACAGGCATCGATACTACATCTCGTCGATCCTTGTCAAATCGCAATTTCATTTTGGCCGCATTGGTCTCGATAGTGTGAGCAGCTTCGTCTCTAGAATTCAGTACGTCTTTGCTGTAGACTGCCCCTTGCAGGTCCTTTGCTAAACGAGGTCTTAAGCCACACAGCAGTTCTAAGGGTGACTTGCCCGTTCCTTGACTGATCATCGAATTCATACCTAATTGTACTTTTGGCAAATAAATTTCCCAGCCCTTTTGATTGTCGCCCATGTGAGCTGTCAGTGAACTAAGAATCGTCCTATTTAGGCGCTCGACTTGCCCGTTCGCGCGTGGCGACGCTACAGCGTTTAATACATGTTTTATACCATGGTCCTCGCAGAACTGTCGGAAGTCTCTGCTGGTAAAAGCGGTGCCACGGTCACTAATAATCCTTTCAGGATACCCAAACATGTGGCCTTGCTTACTCAATGCATTAATCGCTCCTTTGGCATTGGATGCAGCTACTGCCTCTAACCACACGAATTTCGTAAACCCATCTATGATTGCAAAAATATACGTTTTACCGCCACTCTTATGAAAAGGACCTAAGTGGTCCACGTGCAGTGTGTGGAATGGAACTGCCACTCTTGGAATTGGATGTAGAAAGCCTGGTTGTTTGCCAGTAGGCTTCTTCGTGAATTGACAGCCAATACAGCTTGCCACATATTTACTTACATGTTTCCTCATTTTGGGAAACCAATATTTAGCTTTGATTGCCTCAAGACATTTTTCTGTTCCTAAGTGCCCGTGCTCATCATGATATATTTTTAAGATATGGAATCTTGCACTTTTAGGCAAAACCGGTTTGTACTCATTTAGCACTATACGACACAACCGCCCTTCCACAATTTTAAAATCTTTTGAGAGTCCATCTTTCTTTTTCTTATTAGCGTCATGCTCTAGATTTAAATTCAAAATCAGTTTCTGAATCTCTTCATCACCTTCCTGTAGTGCATCAATTAAATGTTTTTCTTCTATATGGTTCACCACCACAGGGTTACGGCTAAGGGCGTCGACATGCCTCATAGAAATTCCAGGTCGATGTTCAACCTCGAAATTGTATTCTTGCATATCGAGCCACCAGCGAGCAATGCGTGGTGACAAATCTCTTTTTAACCAAGCCATTCGTAAGGCGGAACAATCAGTCACAACTCGGAATTGGATTCCAGACAGATATATCTTAAAGCGTTGGATAGCGAAAACCACAGCAAGAGCCTCCAATTCAAAACTATGGTATTTTTCTTCAGTGGCTGAAGTCTGACGACTAGCATAAGCAACAACTTTCATTTCACCATGGGGTTGTCGTTGAAGGAGCACACCACTAAGTCCCGCTTTCGATGCATCGGTATGCACTTGGGTATCTCTTTCTGGGTGATATATCGCTAGTACAGGATCTGAGGTAAGTGATTGTTTTAAAATTCGTGCAGCTTGATCCTGATCGGGACCCCAATGCCACTCAACCGACTTCTTTGTGAGTAAGGTAAGTGGTCGTGCGATACTCGCAAACCCCTTTATAAATTTTCGGAAATAGCTGGCGAGTCCCAAAAATTGTCTCAACTCATGAACGTTTGTAGGTGTCTTAAAATTTGAAACAGCTGTTATTTTGTGACTTGAAGGTCTAATCTCACCACCCGATATCTCGTGACCCAAATATTCAACATTTTCAGTTAGAAATGAACATTTACTCTTTTTCAGTTTGACACCGGCCCCTTCAACCAAAGATAATACCTTTTTTAAGTTACTCAGACATTCTTCGGTGTCCTTTCCCCACACAATGAGATCATCAATATAAATTTCAGCGCATACGTGAATCACTGGCTCAAACATTTCGTTTTTGGCTCGTTGGAATACCGCTGGAGCATTGCACAATCCAAAGCTCATCATTTTGTATTGATAATGGCCATCCGGCGTGACGAATCCGGTAAATGGTCTTGAGCCCTCCGCAATCCTGATCTGATGGTAGCCGTTGGCTAAATCCAAACAGCAGAATACTGACTGGCCCACCAATCTGTCCAGTAAATCTTGTATAACAGGTAGGGGGTATCGTTCCTTTTCTGTGATTTTATTGAGCGCTCTGTAATCCACGCATAAACGGTAACCTCCGTCTTTCTTTTTGACAAGAATAACTGGACTTGCAAAAGGAGATCTAGATGTTTCAATGATTCCGGCCTCGAGCAGTTCGGCGATAGTGTGCCTTACAATTTCCCTCTCATGAAACGACAATCGGTATGGCTTATAATTTATGACTTTGTCCTCTGTCAATTTTATGCTCATCTCTACATTACAGTTTCCTAATGCCATCCCATCACCAGAGAAACAGTGATCATATTTTACCAATAATTCATTCAAACATGCCTTCTGGTTTCATCGATATGGTCACCGACCTTAAACTTGTCTGAGCATTCATTTTGTAATTCTGCTCTTGCAATGCAGTCTTCCTCTTTAAGTTCTAGAACATCATTAGTTCTATTGATAAGTTTTATTAAAGCATGACCATTGTGTGACTCAACATTATCACTTACAACATCTTTTTCACATAATGGTTTTCTTTGCTCGCTTTGCTTAATGTTCATGACACCTTCGATGACAGGATCTAATCTCACTAAATCCTTGTTAACTCCAGGATTTACTTTCGTATCCGTCTGCGGATACAGACATACCTTTTGAAAAGATTCACACAATTCGGACACTTGAATTGCCATTTCATTTTCATAAATATTCAGCTCAGTAGGGGTTTTTACCACAACTACATTTGGCGATTCAGTAAAGGTCTGTCCGACTAGGACATCTACTTCTTGAATAGCATCTGGCACAACATAAAACTGATTTTCCTTTTCCACACCATCAACTTCCAACAAAGTCGAGATAGATCCTAGTGGCGTTATCAAGGCATCTCCATACCTCTTTATAACAATATCATCACAAGGCAGCATCTTCAAGTTCAAAGTTTCATAAAAACTTTTTCTAATGGTATTGCATGAACTACCAAAATCAAGAAAAGCTTTAGCAGTAGTTCCCTTAACAAACATAGTCTTGAAGTACTTCCTGTCCGAGGAATCGCAGCACATAGTTTGAACTTTTCTTACTAAACGGTTCTGTGGGCCAATCTTAGCCTTTTTCCTACATTCATTTAAGGTGTGTCCGTCAAGATCACAGAAGGAACAATGTTTCTTCAGATTCTTCTTCTTGTAACACTCTGTTTCAGTGTGGCCAGCTCGGTCGCAGAATGAGCATTTCTTATTTTCTTTATATGTGTACATTTTATTATTGCCTTTCATGTTTTTACGGCATCTGTTTGCTCTGTGACCTGGTTTACCACACGAAAAACATTTTGCCACTTTATTGTGAATGTGATCACTTTCCAGGGTAGTTCCAGGTTGGTCTTGTTCAATACTATTATCTGTATTAATACTTGCCAAGTATCGCAGTAGGGAGGTGGTATCCCGGCATCCAGCTGACTTAGGACCCACCTCTAACAATTTGTTGCCCAATGTTCCAATTACTGCCTCAGTGATGACCTCATCACTCAACTGACAAGACATTCCTATACCCAGTTTATTGTAATAAAATTCTATTGGGTCTTCCTTAGGCTTTCTTATACGATTAACTAATTCTCGTATTTGAGACAACTTATTTTTAGTGAACGGAAATGCTTTTATCAGTTTCTCCTTCCATTCACTCCATGTGATCTCATATGAGGCTTGTTGTTCATACCACCCCTTGGCATATCCAGCCAGCTTAGATGTACAGTTGCAGATTAAAGAACGCTCATCCCAACCATGCATTTTAGCGGTGCTCTCTAGGTTGCGAATCCAATGTTCCACTGAAACGGAGGTGGTTTGTGGATTGAACTCCTGGATAAAATCATTGCGCCCAACATATCGTATCACTGGTCTTGAAGTTTCATCGAAAGATATTGCAGATGGTGCCACATTAGGTTCTACTTGTGATGGCATATTTTGCATGTTATGGTAGTTCTTAGTCTTTCTCAACTCCTTAATCAGACCTTGTAAAGCATCTATGCGCATATCTTTACGTTCCAAGTCCTGCTTATATTTTTTCCTTGCTTGTACAGACGAATCAGATGAACTTGTTGATGAAGAACTAACAGAACGCTTCCTATTATACTTTGACCGACCCATTTTAAATGATTACCAACAGTAACTAAAATAATTGTTCAGCAACAGTTCACTCAGTTCAATGTTACAACAATTTGTCAATTAAACAATCCACCACCACACAAAATAAAAATAATATTAACAGCTACACAACAGCAAATTACAAATGTTAATAATTTGTTCCAATCAGAATATTGTTCACCAACAGTAACTGTTTAAAGTTTGTATGCACAATGTAACACTAACTTGTAATAAAATAATCAACCACCAAACAAATTTAAAATTGTCTTTCAACAATACACACTAGTTCTTTCAATCAGAAAATCATTCACCGTTCAATGTTTAAGAGTTTATATGCACAATGAAAAGTTTATTTACACTTAAAGGAGTTTATTTACATTAGAATTGTTCCTTTCAATGTGTCCAAGGAATACCCATTCAATAACAATAACGAGTTAATATGGAAATTATACAGCTCACCAAGTAACTGGAATACACTCAGAAGTTGCCAGCAATTAGTGCAATTGCACGCACAGCACATTCCTCGAACTTAGGGTTCAGCAACCAAGACATGCAACCTTGGCCAAGTTCACCCAAAACCAACAAACCATCACCAACAAAACCGGCGTCACTTCTCAAACATTAGGACAAGACTTGTCTTTGTGAACTTTGTGCAATATTGTTCTACACAATTTCGTACAAAATGTTAATGAAAACTATAGACTATTTACTAGGTGGTTAGTTTAATATAGTTTAACAAATAAAAGCATCCTTTATTGCAATGTAAAAACACTTTCCAATAAGAAACGAAACACACACGTATCGTGACCTGCAAGATCAAAGTTTTCCGGTGTAAAGTTACAAGTTGTTTTTCACACTTTATCTGACACTCTAACTGAACTCTACTTTGTGAACATTAGTAAGAATCCCACTTCTGAATTTTAATAGACACAAAATACTTCCAATCATTTATTTAAATAAGAATTAACACAGAAATACAATAGTTGCCTTTTAGCGCGCAACGACCGAATCTCTAAAGTGACAGCTAGCGCTAGAGCTGCGGTAAAACTCAATTGAAAAGTAGTGTTGTCCGTAGCTGACGATTTATCTTCGCTAACAGTATAATAATAACAAAACCTTAAAAGGGAGGTTAGATCAAAGCGGCTATACTTTGCTGGCTTGGACACGTGGAGCGGGTAGGGGAGGGCCATGAAAAGAGCGTATCTAGGACGACCAAGGGGACGTAGACTGGTCAGACGTCCAGGTATCGCTGGAGCGATGAGGTATAAAAGGATCTGCAGTGACTGGGTGCTGATTTCTGGCAAGAAATCGTCTAGAACCGCAAAAGGATGCCTATAAGTAGTTTAACCAATCTAAATATTTGGTGATCATGTTCGTATAATGTCTATATTTTACTTTGGCATGCAAAGTTTCTGAAAAGTATATAATTGTATTTAGTTATTTAAAAAAATCGTCGTTTTATCTTATTGTCAAACAAACTTCAAGTTTAGCATACTGTGTATGCGCAGCAAATCATTATTAATCATATTGTTGAAGTAAACTGATAAAAAACCGTACAAAACAATCACATCATCGATCGTACAAAAGAGAATTATGGAACAGAACGATAAATAACGTAAGTTATAAATCGAACGATCGCGATTCGCTTAGCTTTAAACGCGCGTGTTGCCAGTGACGTAAAATATTGGCGCCAATATAAATCTTCGTGTGTCGGCCATTTTTAAACCATTGGGGTATTATAAATAAAGACGCCAGCGCGAAGCAAGTTTTTGCGGACTGAGTTGTAGCCCGTGGGCTGCAAACGGCTGAAAACAAAACCCCGCCCTCTACGCCTCACGCGTTGCCCGCTGTCATCTAGCTGAGCGTCACCACCGTTTGTTGGCAATCGACAACGCGCGTACCGTGGAGCATCGTAAATCGTCTCTGGTTCGTGTAATAGTGCATCTGAATGCGCTTCTGGCAGTTGCACCACAGTGCGATGTGTTTTCCGGAAGATTGACGGATGTACTTAAGGATTGCTTGGAGTTCTTTGAGCGAGATGGTTGAATGGTATGTCCTTTGTTACGGGTTTTTCATTGTTTATTGGTGTATGTTACGTATTGTACAGTGCATTAGTTTATACTGGAATGCTGGCAATGTTTATTGAATAAATAAATGTTTCGCATAGAATGACTGCTCTAGTTATTATACCTCAATGTTTTAACGGGCTCACGTGATAGTTAACCTGCGGAACAATTGAATGCCAATTAGTTTTGCTGACGCGTTTACGTCACGCCTACGTTGCAATGAAAAACAGAGTTATTTTATCCAGTTCAGGGAATAATTTAGTTCCGTGTGACTTTTTATTAAATAATTCAACAATCTTGATGAGGGGGTCGATGACGTCGCGGTTTGCGCGTTCGGGGTGCAAGTTATGCCAAATTAAATAGTCAATAGTCAATAGTCAATAGTCAATATATATTTATTCAATAAACTCAATTAATAAGTACTTTGAAACGTCCAAATATTTTTTAACCTACCACCCATTCAGGACATCATTTTTTAACTGTGGCAAAGAACGGGCGCAAGAAACCACAGCGCACAGAAGCAACGACATTTACAAAATATATATATATTATATGTCGTTACCAGGTCACAAAATACAAAATATGAATTTGAATGTAAATAGTTTAATTAAATATGGTGCTCTATATAAATTAATTATAGGCAATTAGAAATAGCTGTTGGAGTAGGTACTTGGAGCATTTCAGACCCAAGCTGTTTTGTCTTCTGTATAATCCGACACTTTATAATAAGCTTTTTTATAAAGCTTTTCTTTGATTTTGATTTTAAATTTATCAAGATCTAATTTCTGAATATCATTTGGTACTTTGTTGTATAATCGTACACACAGACCCTTAAAAGAATTATTTATTTTATGGAGCCTAGTATAAGGCACTGCTAATTTGTTCTTACTTCTGGTATTTAATTTGTGAATATCACTGTTTTTTGAAAACATTTCAATATTTTTATGAACATACACAAGATTTTCATAAATATATTGTGATGCAACTGTCATTATACTTATATCCTTAAATCTCTCTCTGAGAGAGTCACCAGCCTGTAGGTTATATATTGCTCGAATAGCCCTCTTCTGCAGCACAAAGATAGTTTGAATGTCGGCAGCATTTCCCCACAGTAAAATGGCGTACGACATTACACTATGAAAGTAACTGAAATAAACTAATCTAGCTGTATCAACGTCAGTTAACTGACGGATCTTCATTACTGCATAAGCCGCAGAGCTAAGTCTATTCGACAATTTAGCTATATGTGGGCCCCACTGAAGCTTGGCATCCAACGTGATGCCTAGAAACACAGTGGTGTCCACAGGATTCACATTCTTATCTTTAATTTGTACACTAGTTATTACCTGCTTAACATTAGGCAATACAAATCTTACACATTTGGTTTTTCCCTCGTTTAATAGCAAGTTATTAACACTAAACCAGTGAACAATCTTTGAGACCGCATTATTCACATCGTCATAATTTGGGTGTCGTCGTTTCACTTTAAATAAAAGTGAAGTATCATCAGCAAACAATACTATCTCATGACTGTCTTTTACAAAATAAGGTAAGTCATTAATATAAACCAAAAACAAGAATGGACCAAGTATTGAACCCTGCGGAACTCCCATTTTAACCACTGATCCCGGAGATCTTTTACCGTTAATGTCGACCTTTTGAATCCTGTTCCTCAAGTATGAGATCAGAAGGCTCAAAGAAGCATCCCTAATTCCATAGTGGTTAAGCTTCCTGACCAAAGTTTCATGTAAAACACAATCAAAAGCTTTGGATAAATCACAAAATACCCCTAGGGCATCCTGTGATTCCTCCCAGGTATCAAATATTTGGATTAAAAGCTCAACACCGGCGTCAGTTGTAGAGCGACCCCTAGTAAAACCATATTGTTTACAATGTAAAAGTTTATTTTTATAAAAATGAATTTGCATTTGATCTAGCATTAACTTTTCAAAAATTTTACTAAATGTGGGTAGCACAGAAATAGGTCTAAAGTTAGAGGGGTCAGAAGTGCTACCTGATTTAAATAATGGAATTATTTTACTATATTTCATGAGGTCAGGAAAAACACCACAGTCAATGCATTCATTAAATATGCAAGCTAAAACTGGAGCTATTGTCATAATTACAGATTTAGCGACGTCCACGGAATTACCCCACAGATCAGCAGTTTTCTTTTTATTGAGAGTGTTAAATGTTTTTATTATATCTATAACACAAATTTTTTGAAAACTGAAATTATTTTCACAATCTTTAACATTCTCCTTCAAAACAGATTCAGCTACAGTGGGGGAGGAAATCAAGGCTTTTGTAGTTGAAACTGGAATGTCAGTAAAAAACCTCTCAAATGCTGCAGCAACATCAGCATCAGAAGTCAAGGTTTTATTATCACAATTTAAATTGTACTCATTATTACGACTTTTGACCTTTCCTGTTTCACTATTTATAATATTCCATGTCATTTTTATTTTGTCATTACTATTCTTAATCTTAGAACTCAGATAGTTTGCCTTGGCTAATCGACATACTCTTTTGAATAACTTTGAATAATTTTTAACATATAATTTGAAGTCATCGCTGGTGTTATAGTTGCGTTCACCATAAAGTTCATAAAGGCGTTTCCTACTTCTGTGAATACCAATTGTAGCCCATTCATTAAAAGTTACAGTACCACTAACTGAGATCTTTTTTGGAATAAAAGTTTTATTAAATTCTGAACAATAAATGTTAAAAAAATTATTATAAAAGACATTAGGGTTGTCATTGTATTCTAAATAATTTAATTTTGTATCTAGATTGCTTTTAAAGCGTTCCAGCCGACCTGCAGTTTTTGGTACAACAGTGATATTCTTTTTCGTCACTTGTTTACGCTGGTGTGGAAAGCTGACCATTTGGCCACAATGATCAGAGTCCAGGTTATTAATAATTTGCTTAGCCAGTGGTTTTACATTTGTATATATGTTATCAATACAGGTGGCCGAAGTGGCAGTTATTCTTGTCGGCTCCAAAAATAAATTATTCAAGTTGTATGATAGAAATAGGTTTTTAATTTTAGTTGACATCGTGGAATTTTCTAACAAATTAATATTAAAATCCCCGCAAACAATTATTGTTTTATCTACATTACGGACTTTATGTAATGCCTCATCCATAACTTTTTCGAAACAATCATATGATGCTGAAGGAGGTCTGTACACACTTAATACAACAAACTGCTCCAACTCCACACAAGCTATTTCTATTGTTCGCTCAACCGAGAGGCTCACTATGTCTTTGCGTTCCTTTAATTTAAACTTCTTACTAACAATAATTAAGGAGCCACCATGTATTGCATTTCCTCGACTGAACGAACTTCCTACCAAATGATTCTTAAAATTGAACATGAACTGATGGTCTTTAAGCCAGTGTTCTGTTATGCAAAGAATATCAATTTTATTACAGTTCACGAACAATTCAATCTCCAAATCTTTGCCCATCATTCCTTGGATGTTCTGGTGGACAATGTTTAAAGATTGTACATTTTTTAAATTTAATGATTGACATGGGCTTTTGCTAAAGCTATTTTTACATTCATTTAATTTAATTTTATTAACAAACATTTCGCAAGAGTTTTCCTCTTTTGTCATATAATTTAATTTAAATAATTAATTGGAATGTCAGTAGAAACACTACTGACGTCTATGTATAAAAACATCTTAAGCTCCTCCGGGCAGTTATACTACTTTTTGGTGAACAAAATAATTATTAGTTCCTGTTTTTTTCGTAAGATGGGGAGTTGGGCTTATTCTTAGTCTACCTGGCTAGATATCACCATATCTAAGTCTGTCACTGTAACAACATTTTTATAGAAAGTTGTTAATTCAACAATCTTGATGAAGGGGTCGATGACGTCGCGGTTTGCACGTTCGGGGTGCAAGTTATGCCAAATTAAAAACATCTCAAGCTCCTCCGTGCAGTTATACTACTTTTTGGTGAACAAAATAATTATTAGCTCCTGTTTTTTTTGTAAGATGGGGAGTTGGGCTTATTCTTAGTCTACCTGGCTAGATATAACCATATCCAATTCTGTCACTGTAACAACATTTTTATAGAACGTTGTTAATTCAACAATCTTAAAGAAGGGGTCGATGACGTCGCGGTTTGCGCGTTCGGGGTGCAAGTTATGCCAAATTAAAAACATCTCAAGCTCCTCCGTGCAGTTATACTACTTTTTGGTGAACAAAATAATTATTAGTTCCTGTTTTTTTCGTATGATGGGGAGTTGGGCTTTTTCTTAGTCTACCTGGCTAGATATCACCATATCTAAGTCTGTCACTGTAAAAACATTTTTATAGTACGTTGCTCATGCGTATATTATTATATAACACAGTTTTATACTGCATTACACTCTATCGACTAAGTAATTACAAAAAATGACGGTCACTTCCAATTCGAAGCCGGTACGTGACTTTGCATCACCCGGCTTGTCAATCCCTGTTCATGCTTAAAGTAATATGTCCATGGGCATAAGTTCCTTGGTTATTCAATTTATTCGCCGTACGCTCTGATAGCCAATTAACGTTCACTCTCATTCGTTCACACGGTCGAGCTTCAGGGCAAACACTTGTGTGGCGTACGCGAGCGACGTGAATCCGCGTAATGAATGCACTCAACCCGTATGCAATCTAATTGGTTCGTTACTACGCTAATTGTTTTAGCGATATCGGATTTGGGGCTATTAGAGTGCTGGTCGTTTAGAAATTTTATACAGGGTGTTTGGTAAGTAACCATGTCACGTAGCGGTGAAAGAATACTACCACCCTCTCTCTTCCCTTGGGTGTCGTAAAAGGCGACTAACGGACTAAAGATTGCATACATCCAACAGTGTAGAGCGGCGATGGGTTTACCACCTGTCACGCTGAGCACACGTGCAGTCGCTTTTTGGTGAAAAATGGACTATGGTAGAGGACTGCTTTTGCTGTACTCATTGCCTAGTCTCTGACTAACTCTTCGGGGATAATAGTCGTGATTATAATGAATGTATGTGTTTGGTAATAGGTATGTAATCCCACAACTGGACCACCCTAATAAGTGCAAAGAACAACTATTTTGTATGGGATCAACTCAGAAATTGCGAAAAAATAATCAGCTTTTCCATGCAAATACTATTCATGCTAAATAAATAAATAAATCTTTCCTACAATCACACCAATTATCTAGCCCAAGAGAAGCTTCGAAGAAACTCGTTAAATGGTTACTAGACGACGGATAAACATAATTAAAATACTTTAATACATACTTATTATACCTACATAGAAAACACCCAGACTCGAGACAATTTAGAAAAACAATAATTTCTAAATTGACCAGACCGGGGATCGAACCCGGGACCTCAGAGATGGCGACACCATGAAAAAATGTATTAAAGGTAGAACAGCAGAATTAAATATTTAAGGGGGTCCTGCACGAAATTGTGAAATTTTATGTATTTTTAAGTCACTTGTACTATGCGCTGAATTAGTTAAATAGATTAAAATAACTTATGTAAGTTAGCCTGATCAATGCACAAGGTCATGGCCTAGTTGAAATTTGAAACAAATTATTTAAACAGTAACAAACAATAAATAAATCTAATGACTCCTAAAAAACATATTTTATCGACAACTTTCTTAATTTTACGCATGAAACAATAATTCTTACATGAAAATATGTATTGATATGTATTGATATTCCGTAGGGCACAACCTTCTTAAAAAAGAAAATTTTAATTTTTAACACAAGCGCGTAATGGTTTTGTACATTTCGCAGAATAAAAACATTGCCTAGGTCTGAAACTTTAAAGCAGAATTGTTCTAATTATAAATATTAATATGATTGGTTTTGCTTTGAAGTTCAATAAGATACTTATGTCACTTTTTGAGAGCGCCCGGCACCCCCTTAAAAAAATGCCAACTTCACCCGCCTATTTATATACTTATAAGTATGTGGAAAAGCCAACTACATGCAAGCACGGAGAAGTTTACGAATACTATATTTTAACTTTGTTTTATTCGAACATCTTGTTTTGTTTTTGTTATGGTTTACTAGTGAGCCTAGACATTGACATTAGGTATCCAATAATCTAGTTCTATTTAAAACCCATATTAAACGATACATTCACAAAGGACTGAGAGCATCGAGCGTTAATTCACAAGAGCATCGGCGTTTTCTTGCAGGAACAGGAATTTCACATAGGACTTCGTATGAAAATTGGTTAAAGTTCTTCAAAATTCCGCAATAAATTTCGATAGGTATCATTTCTGCACGAAATCTGTCAGAGAGACTCTGAAATTTCAAAGAATTTATGATTAAATTCTCCGTATCACTATCTGAGACAGAAGAAATTTAAAATCCATAGACCCATTCCCCCTACACTGTTAGGTGAATTGAATTGTGAAATATAGTCAATATTGATAATTTTCTTTTTAAACAACGAAACAATCACTACTGTCTAGAGTACTCTCTAGGAAAGTGTATTTGTGACTAACTATTTATTTACTTTCAAGCAGAATATCAACGCTACATTAATCGTAATAAGTTAGTTAACCTTAACCATAATCTATCTATCCTCGAGAGCAATAAATTCGGGTCACTTAAAGAAACCTATATAAATGTAGAAAACTAAGAATGCTAGCTTTATGAAATAAATTGTGTTTAATAGACAATTTAATATTCTTAAAATTAAAGTATAATAAATTCTTACTAATTGTAAAGTTAAGTCATGAAAAAATCAAATTTGAAAAAGGGATACTTTGGAAGATGGAACTACAAAATTACTACATTTGTTTTTGCTTTTGTTTCTAATCTGTCATTTAAGTGGGTATATAAACCATATTGAGAGTGTTCAATATTTATTATTCAAGCTGTAATCATGTCGCTTACACCTGAAGAATGCACCAGAATTCTCACAACGCTGGAAACCGGCCGGAGTCAGCGCGATACAGCCAGAACTGTCGGTGTGTCGTTGTCAACAGTACAGGGTGTGTAATGTATGATATATCAACAAATCTCATAACGTATACAACATATAATTCCAGATAAAATAATTTTGTTTAATATAATAATCACAAAGTATAATCAACGAAAGATCTAATTTTAAAAGTTATAATTTTAGAATGTATAACAAACTGTTCTTAAAAAAACGTTCTCCATAATTATTAAAAAGTATATTTTTCTTAACATATAATACTCATTTAATCGTATATTCGTTATGTATAATAATAATATAGCAATTAATTTAAATAACATTCTTAAAAACTAACAATCAATTCCTACAAACATGTTTCAAATTGAACACAAAAAATAATCCTTTCAAATAAATTTCTGTAGGTATGTTATATTTAAGCAAGGATGTAAGCAATTTCTAACTTATCACGTGACCTACAGGAGTAGGGCAGCTAGTATTCTGTTGTCTAATAAAAAAAATAACCTCGAAGTTTAAGACAATCGCTACGCTGCGCTTCGCGTTTGTCTTAAATTTCTAACCTATTACGTGACCTACAGGAGTAGGGCAGCTAGAATTTCTGTTGTGTAATAAAAAAATTAACCTCGAAATTTAAGACAATCGCGAAGCGCAGTGCAGCATCGCGATTTTCTTAGGGCCCGCGACCCCTTGAAGTAGGTACGATAGATTACCAGGGCAATGTTATAATATCAAATGATGAAATACCAATTAAAACTTATATTAAGCAAAAGTTATTTCAATTGATAAGTTTTTTAAATAAAACTTATTTGAATTGATCTTTATAATAAAAAAATATATTTGAAATGATAAATAATATAATAAATGATTCATATGTAAAGCGAAATTCAATCAAAGGAATATTATATTAAATGATTTTATATTAAGTAACCATTATAATAAACTATTATTATATTAAATAGAATTATGATATTAGTTGTTATATATATTGTTCATTATGTAAAATGAACGTTATTAAAATGAAAATATATCAAACGTAGTTCTATTAAATGTAGCGCACCCAACAGTACAAAGAGTACTCCGATGTTACGAGGAATCTGTCTCTAACCTACGCAGACCAGGAACAGGCAGAACCGGTGTACCACAGCATGAGAAGATCGATACTTGGTGAACACCATGCTTTGTAATCGCTTTCTCACTGGAACTGAACTTACAAATCAGTTTTGACGCCTCGGAGGAAGTAACCCAAGCGCATGGACAGTACCTAAGACGACAACTTGCTGAAGCTAACTTGAAACCATTTAGACCTGCAAACGGCGTTAGACTGGGGCGTGGGCATCGTATTTCAAGACTAAGATATGCCCAGAACCACTTAAATTGGACTATTGAACGTTGGTCAAAAGTTATATTCTCCGGCGAATCAAAATTTATACTCTACAAGCACGATGAAGGGCACAGAGTGTAAAGAAGACCAAGGGAAAGATTCAAGCAAGTTTGCATCGAAGAAAAAGTAGCCTACGGTAGTGAGTCTGTATTTTTGCGGGCCGGAATTTCTTCTGAGAGTCGCACAGAACTGATGTTCATTGAAAACGGCTCTTTAATTGGTGTATGAAATCCTAACGAACACGTTGGTTCATTTATGGGCAATTTGGGTGAGGATGCTATTTTTATGCACGACAATGCCAGACCTCATACAGGTTAGATTGTGAATCTACCTTCAAGAGATGAACATTACTCGTATGGAGTGGCCAACACGCAGCCCCGATATCAACCCGATCGAGCATGCTTGGGACGAGCTAGGGAGATGCGTGAAACAACGAAACCCTCCCCCAATCACGCTTCGTGAGTTCAAAATTGCTCTCACTGAGGAATAGGAGAACATTCCCCAAAATCGTATAAGGAACTTGATGTACAGCATATTAAATCGCGCAAACGCAGCAATGGAAGCACGAGGAGACAATACGAAGTATTAAAATTCAAGAAAATCGTAATGTTGATCAAAAATGTCATGTTTCCTATTTTTGTTTTAAGGCGAGATCAGCAGCTTTTTTTCTTTATGTAATTTTTTGTATTTAAATGTAGTGACTCAAAAATTTTATTACTTCCATTTAAGGAGTATTTCATTGTCTATTAAACACAATTTTTTTCATTAATCTAGCATTCTTAGTTTCCGAGATTTATAATAGGTTTCTATAAGTGATCCGGATTCATTGCTCTCGAGTGTATATAAAAAAACCAATTGCCACAAATGTATGTTCGCGCATCATTTCAGAACGGCTGCACCTATTTGGCAAATTTTTTTGTGCTTGTAATAGCCAGGTAAAAGATTGTATGCAAGTTTTTTTTTGGAAATTCGTCATGGGGTAAGGTTTGTACAGTCACGAGTAGCAATATGTATACACTTTGACTCTTATTCCAATGCATTAAGAGTTACAATTATTTGCATATTTTTAGTCATGACTGTACACGCGGACAACGTCGCAAGCGAGCTGCCGGTTTCAAGAAACTAGGCAACTATACTCTTAGTCAGCCAGGCGATCCATCTTTTATGACATGCGTTTGTTTGTCGGATGCTGATTGGCTCCCGAACGAATGGTTGTAATTAAGTCTGTCAGAATACCGCTGACGGAAGTGATCTGAGGTCCGGCGAACTACCGCCGTAAAAGTTGATGTGTCTTTGACGATTGCCAGTCAGGACAAACGGCTGAATGTAGACAGATTTCGGTGTCCCAATCTACCTTGTACGATCCAATAATAAAATCTGCTCAACATTCGAGATTTATAGCAACTATCTTATCTTAACTCAGCTTAGCTCAATGACATAGCGGCCATGACTTTTGGTTCGCGACTTCGTGTTTCGTAATGTCGGATCACTGGATAAGTGACCAAGTTAAAAGCATTTCGAGTTCCTACGTGCTTCAGAAGCCACGTTAAGCCGTTAGTCCCGATTGTTTTCGTACATGCATACACATAATCACGACTATTATCCCCGAAGGGTTAGTCAGAGACTAGGCAATGAGGACAGGTGGTGAGCCCATCGCCGCTTTATGCTGTTGGAAGTACCTATGTCCAGTCTTTAGTCCGTTAGTCACCCTTTACGACACCTAGAGAAGAGAGGGGGTGGTAGTATTCTTTCACCGCTACGCGATACGGTTTTCGTAACAGTCGTTCAAACCCACCAACCCTTCAGCATGTAGGGTTATAAGGCCAGGTTTCCACTGAGGCGGAGATGCTGCGGAGCTGAGCGGAGCGGAGCTGAATTGACAAAAAACTCCACATGAGCCACATGATGTCCATGTGGGAGGATGTATATCGGTGTGACGTTTATACGCTGATGATAATGATCTAATCTCAGATAAATATTACGATTAACATAAAAACGGCATTAACATAAAACCCTAAAACCTTCTGTGGTAGGTTTGGTAGCTCTAACATTGAAGACTGAGGTCTTGCCCAATATGAAAGAATAAATAATGCGAAAGCTCTCTGTTTCAGCAAATATGTTATATTATCCATATACTCGTAGTTAATGAAGTATTAATGGAGCTAACAAAGAGCCTTATAATGCTTTTTAAGGTTTACGCAAACACATTACATTGAAATGAAACAGCTTTTACTTAATAAAAGCTATCGTTAATAGCTACATAATTATTATTATTTAATTGTATGCGGACAGTTTAATCAAAAATAACACAGGTTGTTGTTTGGTATACAATTAGGTCGAATAGTATTTGCGGTATTGTTTGGAGCAGATGTTATTTTTTTGTAATTTCAGAGTGGCCTCCATACAAATAGATGTTTTCTGCACTTCATAAAATGGCCTATTTGCGGGAATTACCTATTACCAAATGCGCTGTATGAAATACATACATATAATCACGGCTATTATCCCCTAACTAAGGGTTAGTCAGAGACTAGGCAATGAGGAAAGCAAAAGCAGTCTTCTACCATAGTCCACTTTTCACGAAATAGCGACTGCACATGTGCTCAGCGTGACATGTCACGCCATCTGCAGATGGTGAGCCCATCGCCGCACAATGCTTATTGATGTATGTGCATTCTTTAGTCCGTTAGTCTCCTTTTACGACACCGAATGGAGGACAAGGGTTGGTAGTATTCTTTCACCGCTACGCGCCACGGTGACATTTATGGTTGCATGACATACATTGTATAATATTAAACGCGAGTTAATCCGTGAAAAGTGTCATCAATTCAAGAGTGTTTCATTTTAACCGCCTCTGTGGTCTAGTGGCTAAGCCACCGGTTTTAGACCCAGAGGTCCCGGGTTCGATTCCCAGCGGGGGGTACATATTTGTGTGCTCGGTTTGGTTGGTGGTAGGGCTGTTAAGTCCGCCTGGCTAGCTCTTATCTAAGTCTGTCGCCATAACAACGACGTTTATAGAATTGTTGTGTTCCGACAGTTTGAGATAAGATAGCCAGTTCCTCAGTGGTTGAGGATTCCGGGTGAAGCGCGCTTCCACCTTCGGCCTTATCGTCACTTGAGGTGAGATGAAGGCCAAGCGCTTACCCGTTGTGGATAAAAAAAAAGACATGAGCTTTTAACATAGAGCTTCTTGTGTAAAATTTTAAAATTGAAGTGAGGAAGTTTAGTTATGGTAGTCCACCTGTGTAATATTAAAAATAAAATTAAACAAAAAAATATAAGACAGCGAGGGCATCACGCTCGCTCTGCCGAAACTGAAGATTCAGTTCTTATGCTTCTGTGCCCTGTAATTATTTTATCTATCTATCTATTCAGCAGGTAAACCCACTGCTTGGTAAAGACGTCTTCCTTTGAATGCCACTCCTTGCGATCTTGTGCTAGCCAATCCCACTGTTCTCCCACCACTCTCTAATAAAATTCTTTCAATAAAAACATCACTGAAATAAGAAAATGAAATGAACACCAAAGAGTACATACAAAAAAAATTTAACAAACAAATTATTTACAATTCTTTGTGTATACGTATCTCTAGTGTCTTTCGAATTTTTACTGTTTCTTGAGAGAAAAACACCTTAAGAGGCCTTTTACATCTCGACTGTGATTTTTGCGTAAAATGGCCAATTTTGGCGTTATGGATCTCAGAAACAAAATTACATTAACAATTATGACTTATTGAATAGTGTAGAATAGCTATTGGAATAGTGCGTAGCAGCCTCGCTTTTTGTAAATTTTGCTTAAATTATTAATTAAACCTAAAATTGCAGAGAAAAATTTGTATAAAGTGCGCGAAGGCTCTATTTTGAGCTCATCGATTGAACTACTGTTCTAAACAAGTGAAATACAAATTTTTAGGTATCATTGATTTTATATCGGAAAAAAATCTTATTCTAAACCAAAAAACTTTAAAAATCGCTATAAGTTAACTGTGAATTTCTCCTATCTACGATAATATTTTTGAGTAAAATTTATACCAGAGAAATTGTTACTTCATGAGGAATAAAGATTTTATAATGAATTTATTATCCTATTTTGATAAAAACGATAAATACAACTGCTAAATTACTACAAAATGCGAAAATGGGCATTTTACGCAAAAATCACTTTCGCGATGTAATAGGCCTCTTAATATAAATATTACTATTTTTTTTTCTTTATAAAAGAAGGAGGCAAACGAGCAGGCGGGTCACCTGATGGAGAGCAATCACCGCCGCCCATGGACCAAAGCAAAACCAGAGGAAATGTAGGCGCGTTGCCGTCCTTTAAGGATGGAATAGGGTTAAGGAAGAAATAGGAATTGTGAGAGGGGAGGGGGGGAATGGGCCTCCGGAACCCTCACTGGCCGGACGAAACACAACAGCACCAAGTGCCATTATTTCACGCCGGATATTCGTGAGAGGGTGGTATTACGCCGGGCGAGCCGGCCCAATGCGTGCTGCAACGCAGCGTGGCTCTACCACTCAGAAAACTACTAATCTCTCTCAGGAACAGTACAAATCTGAGTCTCACTACAAATGTGCACTAAGAATTTTTAGTAGGTACGTACTCTTTCGTGACCATTTTATTTACTTATTTCAGTGATGTTTTTTATTGAAAGAATTTTATTAGACTTAAGCGTTGATTCGTTCGTTCCGTTGCGCGTTTTTATGCTGTTCTTCTGTGTATTTTATTATTAAATTTCCCTTTTTATTCACTTCTCGTCGGCGCCTTTTATTTGTAGTCCAAAGCTGGCGTGTTCTATATAGCTGAGAACGTTCGTCGTGGAAGTCGATTTTGTTTGAAACCTTAGAACACCTATTTATTCATCATCATCATCACCCTAACAAAACAAATATTTTTAAGACCAAAGATTGTGACGTACTTAATCAGAAATATTGTAAAATACTTTGTCGTTTCATTCTTCAGATATAAACATTAACCATTTAGCCCCCTTCGGAGAGGTACCTACTAGGCAAAATTCGCACAATTAAAATGGGTGTGTAATGTTTGATATAAATACTTATGATCTAAAGTTGATATAATATAGTTTAATTTGTTAAAATTTACCTTCATTTGATATAATATACATTGATATAATAATCTAAATAAATAAAACATTATTCATAAAATGAGCATGCAGCATGCAACCAAGCGGCTCCGGCAGTCCCCAAGTTAGGTGTTTTGCGTAAATGTGGTCTTTCGCGTATATGGTTTTATGCGTCTAAAGGCCTAAGCGGGCTTAAATTACACTCTAGCGTAGTAGGGCAGACATTATATCCAAAGAACGTTATGACGTCATTTAAAATTAGTTAATTTGCCATTATATGAAATGATACGCACCCGATTAATATCCATTGCTGTGCTAGCAATGCTTTGTTGTTACGGCGTCATACTAACGGCCGAAGTAATTATCAATCTATCTGTTGTTTTTCTACAACACGTTTTGGCAAAATTTTACCTTTCATTTTTTAACATTCAAAATTTATCATCATGTGATCATCACTTGGTAAAATGTAGACCTCGGCAGGGCACTGCTTTTGCGGTTCTTATTGCCTAGTCTTTGAATAGTCGTGAGTATGATTATAAAAAAATACCCCTCAGGACGACTTCGTCATTTTCTTAAACTTGACACTTTCCTAACTTGTCTCATTTTTAACTCGGCTCTTTCTTTGTTGGTCTCTTTTGCAAAGTTGACACTTTCATAACTCGTCTCATTTTTAACTCGGCTCTTTCTTAGTTGGTCTCTTTTGCAAAGTTGACACTTTCATAACTCGTCTCATTTTTAACTCGACTCTTTCTTAGTTGGTCTCTTTTGCAAAGTTAACACTTTCATAATTCGTCTCATTTTTAACTCGGCTCTCTTCTCTCTCTTTTTTTGCTACTTTTGCTGCAGGCCCTTACGTCGGAACGCTTTAATATGTATGCAAACTCATTTATTATTGTAGGTACAGTCGAGTTCATAAATATGTATACACTTTAGTAGCTTGGCTTGTCTATTTAATGTCTGTTTTAATTGCCATACATGAATTGTCAAAGCGATTAAAGTGACAAGGTACTAAAGTGTACACATATTTATGAACTCGACTGTACGCATCCAGTATAATCTTGAAAAAAAAATGAATACAGGTGTCCCGTAACCACTTTCTTAGAGTTTATGAAAAAATTAATATTTAGGAAAGTGTCAAGTTAAGAAAGAGACCAACTAAGAAAAAGCCTAGTTAAAAATGAGACCAGTTAGGAAAGTGTCAAGTTTAAAGAAATGACGAAGTCGTTCGGAGGGGAGACGAGTTGGGAAAGTGTCAACTTTGCAAAAGAGACCAACTAAGAAAGAGCCGGGTTAAAAATGAGACAAGTTAGGAAAGTGTCAAATTTAAGAAAATGACGAAGTCGTCCTGAGGGAAAAATACTAACCTGAGATTTCTCCGCGTAATACACGAGACTCGCGAATATCACAATACCTAGCACCAGAAAGAACACTAGCAGGGTCAGCTCCTTCGCCGACGCCTTGAAGGTGTGCACCAGGATCTTCAGCCCCGGACTGTGCCTCGTCAGCTTGAACAGCCTCAGGATCTTGATGATCGATATGAACTCCAGAATGTCCGCCTTAACCACATACTGTTTCACCACTGTCAATTCCACCACCACGTCCATATAAAAACTGAGAGTCGCTATAAAGTCTATTATGTTCACTGGTGATTTCACAAATTCGTATAAGTTTGGTGCTACCTGCAACAAAGGAAATGGAAGTTTAGTGTCTCGCGGTTAAAATTTATTACCTATTTTAAATAAAATTTAGCATCATATTACAAAGTACTTAGTAATAGGTATATTATAATCATGAGATTATGAAACTGGGATATCCTATTAAGTGCAGAGAACTACTATTTGTAGAAAAGTAACTGAAATTACAAAAAAAAACAGCTTTTTATACATAAAAGAATACTTTCAGCTTTGTATGGAACAGCAATTATTTTTTTTGCTCTATTACAGTTTTTTTCATATAATTAGAGTTGTTCTTTACACTTGTTGAGGTTGGCCCAGTTATTGGATGATACGGGTTTAATAAATAAGTACGGGTTTGGAACTTTGGACCTTTTACCAAACAGTCTGCATTACGATTCTCTAAGTTAAATCCTTAGTAGCAGAGGCTGCCGCAACGCTGAGAATTGACTCTGTCTCTTTCATATTCATAGAATTGGAAATAGACAGCAGATCACAGCCATGCGCGCAGCGTCTGTGTGTTGCTTAGAGAATAGCATAGCCTTAGCTTTAGTAAAAGTTTGCTCCAAATTCATATCTCCCAGAATTAGTTTTCCTATATTTTAGATTTTGGTGCATGTTGGTCTTGCCTGAAAGTGTTTGTTATATTTACCTACATATTTAACTAAGTATTATCTGTCTATAAGCAATGTAAACAGATGTTGGAAATCCAATAAATAAGTAATGCGATAGGAGTGCTATTAATTATTCCGCAAAATTAATTATCGTACTAACACTAATCTCGTAGTATTAATGTGAGTGTGTGAGAGCGTAGAATAATGTCTTTATTATTGAAATTTTTGCAATCACAATGCTATAAAGTTAAAGGATTTAATGTATAATAAAAAAAACAAACAGTCTCAGGAAAGTCTCGAATGGTTAGAGCAGTGGACCGGCAATCCAAAGGACATGGGTTCGATCCCATTCGAGCTTTCATGAGACTGGTTGTTTTTTTTCTAGTAAACATTTTATCCTATATCTATATAGCTTTGTGAATGCAAAAAAATGTTTATAAGCAATTAGGTACGTCTTTATCGATTGTTAAATACTTGCAATAGTATTTCTTTCGACCGTGAGGGTAGACTTCACAGTGACGTATACCTTATACCGCTGGCTTGCAGGGTAAATCACACTACTAGTAAAAATTCAACAAGTCTTCTGGGGTCTCGGAAGCTTAGCGGTCAGAGCAGTGGACCGGCAATGGTCATGGGTTCGAATCCCATTCGAGCTTTCCTGGGACTGGTTGTTTTTCTTGTAAACATTTTATCCTAGAATAATGTATTTATGTGAGTGTCTAAGCGCGATATCCGGGGGTCCGGGTTTAATTTCGAGTCGGGAAAAATTTTTTTTCGACGCTTAGCCCGGGTTTGTGGTTACCAACCCGCATTTGACAAAGGTGGTCAATGGGTGGTTAATACCCATCAATTGCAGCGATGACTTGGATTTAAATGGTAGAGGCCTTTGCCTTGCTATGGGACGGTATTCAACAAGCTTTACTATTACATACATATATATAATCACGAATATTATCCCCGAAGGGGGGTTATTCAGAGACTAGGCAATATGGACCGTAAAAGCAGCCCTCTACCATAGTCCACTTTTCACCAAATAGCGACTGCACATATGCTCAGCGTGACAGGCGGTGAGCCCATTGCCGCTCTAAGCTGTTGGATGTATGTGCAGTCTTTAGTCCGTTAGCCGCCTTTTACGACACCCAAGGGAAGACGCGGTTAAATAGTGTATTATAATTTTATAATGTTACATTATTCCCTTTTATCTAAAAGCCCTGAGTTAATTGAAACGGTTCATAGTTGAAAGTTGGTTACTTAAAAGTTTAAAATACATCAAGTTTCTGAGCTACTCAATTTGACTCCGCCATCCGATCTGCTAATAAGTTGATCCTGGGAAAGATTGAAATTTAAGTTAGTTAAAACTATTTTACTTTGCTAAATCTTTTAATTAATTTTACTTCTATAAAATATGCTTGTATAGCCTTTAACATTACTTTAAGTTTGAGTCGTATTTTCGCTCTATTCTGTTGGTTATCTCGTTTCGCTTTTAAGCGATTTCTGGAAAGAAATACCACCCCTGTACAGTGCAGCGCTAAGTTGACCACGCTGCTTCAGTTCACCATAACTTTGTCAGGTGACGTTGATGTAATAGATTTTAGTAAGTTATGTATCAGAGTTGTTGCGAAGTGTCGAGAAGAAAACCCACGGTATAAGATTTTCACTTTATTTAGTAGTAGTTTACGGTAATCGAGTTAGTAAGACATTTCAAAATATTGGTGTTAGTCATACTATTTATAAACAAAACATAATTTCGTAATGTAGGCTAATAAGCAGTGCAACGCACTCAAACGGCTGATCAAGCGTTAGTTAGATTTGTGCGAAGTAAACCGTACAACCACTGTACCAAAATAGTATGTAATAATGTAATTGGTTTGTACGTCAGTAAATATTAGTAGTAAATAGTTTATTTGTTTTTGTTTTATCCAAACAACGCCGTCAACTATCCTGGCAGTCCGCTTCTATCCATTGCGCGCCATTTGGTACTGGGCGCCCTACTCTGCCTTTGCGTAAACTCAGTCTCAACTCTCAAACATGCCTGATCCAACGGTTTTAAGAAACACATTATAAAGCAAAACGCAACTTATGTTGATAAAAGTAAAATAAAGTTATAGCCTACATACTGTCCCACTACTTAGCAAAGACCTCTGTCATTAAAATTAAGCCATCGTTACTTTAGATGGGAATTGGTTTAACACCACGTTTGCTAAATGGAGGTAAACACACCCTAGCTTTGCATCGGAATCGGAAAATCCAATACTCACTTTACACATACTAGGATATGAACCCAAAAAAACTGGTATTGCTATTCGTTTAGAAACAAAACGAAGACAAAACAAAGCTTATGTTTCTAAATGAAAATCTTCAATCTGGAAAACGCCGAAGTAGCTGTGCCAAAATGTTCGTTTCATTGAATTTTGAACCACTCCAAGCTCGCAGTTGGCGTTACTCCAAAGCGAAGCGCAGTTTCAGCAACTGCAACTACAGCCTTTCCGAGTTTGGCTTTATTTGTGAATTTTAACGCGACGCAAGTTGAAGTTATCCTAGACAATCCTCGGGGCTTTGTCGAGTGATCTCTGCTACTATTGTATCCTAGTATTGTAGGCGGATCACGGAATTTATTGAAAACACTTTGTATGGAATTGGTTTTGTCAAAATGACTCCCCTCCCAAGATTCTAGACTAAAATAGTTAGACATATGCTATCGCGACACTTTTTGTAGATAATGGTGTGTTCTGCAAAGCCATAGTACATTATTTTATTCTATTGTATAGTTTTCTTAGCGCACGCGATTTAAGAAATTTATTTGAGTTTTAGGATCAATCTTACTTAGAAAAAAGTAAGGATCCCTAATTTTTTTGAATATTTAATATTAACCTATGTCACCCGGAGATAGTGTAGCTTCCCAACGGTAAAAGAAATTTTTAAATAGGTCTTGTAGTTTTGGAGCCTATTCAATACAAATAAACAATCAAATGTTTCCTCTTTATAATATAAGTATAGATTATTTAGGTATTGATACGAGCATGCGACCCTTGCGATGATGGACACGCGCGGCACCGAGTGTATAACGCGCGCTCGCAACGCACCCTAAAGTTTCAATTCGCCGCTGAGCCCTGTAGATTTACTAGATCTTGAAGTTTCAATTCTTATGCCGCTGAGCCCTGTAGATTTACTAGATCTTGAAGTTTCAATTCTAATGCCGCTGAGCCCTGTAGATTCTAGATCTATATTACGCTAGTCCAATAAAAATTAATATTTCAACAACTGCTATAGTACGATAACAAAGAAGATCAGAAGGCACGAATTTGTTTTACTTTATAATATTTGGTCACCAATTCGAAAAACCGGCAATGCGATATTGCTTAATAATTACAATTGTAACTAGAACGCGCCACTCGCTAATGATGATTCAGACTCAGTCACAGATACCAAATCCATGATAAAGGTTCTCTGATGCAACCGCGAGCACGTACACAACAATAAATAACCATCGGCCGTTCCACCGAAAACCGATATCAGAAACACCGCGCATTAATCCGGCAAATACTCGTATTTGGGATTCGCGCAAAATTGAAACTGAATCAACACGCTCGTCGCTCCAGCTTACATTGACGACCGCGGTTGTTTGCTGTATTATGAGTTGTTCAAACAAAAGTTGAATGCGAATAGAGAGTACACCTGTATACGATAGTTCCGAGTTGTACCGCATGGATGTCCAAACCGTGTACAAAAATATACACTGCCCAATTGAAAACTGAACTTCCGTATTTGAAACCGATGGTTTTACCCACGGAATAGATATAAAGAAGGTTTAACTGTTCTGTGGTTTTACCACTAGGAAGGCAGTTGTACAGACGACAGTGGTTCAAAGTCAAAGTCAAAGTCAAATTATTTATTCAATGTAAACCTTTACAGGCACTTATTGACGTCAATACTAATAATAATAAAAAAACAGTTAACTAACTTATAGTTATGACTTAATAACTAATCTAACAAGCTATTATAGTCTGTGCCAGACATGCGCATTGCTACCCCCAGTACCACTGCACGCCGAAACAGAATCGCGTCGAACCGAAATATAAGCCGTGGTCATAGAATTGTGTAATATGATTTCCAATTATCGTATTGATACTGTGGTAAGTAATATAAATTGGAGAGTTTTTGAAGTAAAATAAAGTAGCGGCTGAAATGAGTTTTGGAAAACATTAGTACCTAACCAATAAGGTTGACATTTTTAATCATTCAAATATCTTTTTTTATAAAAACTTAAGCATAAAAAAACGTCAAAAATTAATAAGCATAAACTTGTGTGTTTTAAAATTGTTTCGTTTTTCGTCTTGGTACAAGCACAGAATAACTAATACTACTACCGTGCAGAAGGTTCACCCTCCAACGACCCCCACGCGAAACTGAAACCTATCTCGTGACCCGAGCGTTCATATTCCGATAAGCACAGCCGACTCGATATCGATTTGATGTCCGTCAGGTGCGCAGGCTTTTCGCGCGCGCGTAGGGGTTAAACCTACAACAAAATGTTTTGTCAATACATTTTGAACTTTAAAATGTGGTTATAATTATCAATTTCAATATGAGAAATTGTATAGTTTTAGGTAGCCATCAACTCTATGAGGAGATATATAACCATCAGCCGTTATAGTACCGAAAACCGATGTTCCAAATACCCCAAATCTTAAAATAGACAATTACTTGATAAAATGTTTACTAGAAAAATCAACCAGTCTCAGGAAAGCTCGAATGGAAATCGAACATAGATAGTGAGGGTATAGACTTCACAGTGACGGTAGATAGTGAGGGTAGACTTCACAGTGACGGTAGATAGTGAGGGTAGACTTCACAGTGACGTAATACCGCTTGCAGCCGACTTGCAGCGTATCACAAACTACTATAAAAAATTCAACGAGTCTTCTGGGGTCTCGGTAGCTTAGCGGTTAGAGCAGTGGACCGGCAATCCAATAATGGGTGTTATTCCCATTCGAGCTTTCTTGAGACTGGTAGTTTTTTTCTAGTATACGTTTTATCCTATATCTTAGCATTGTAAATGCAAAAAATTCAATAATAAAGAAAAACAATTACTTTCCTAATTAAAACTAATAAAAGGTAGCTTAAAAAAAGTTTATATGTAATGCGCTTTTAACACACTAATAAATAGTCCTGTAAACCCTTCCTGTTAATCTAAATGACTGTGTCGGAGTGGGTTCGCGTCAGTAGTCTAACGGAGCTATGGGATTGAACCAAGATATCTCGCGTTCAACCCGAGCATCTAACCGCTCAGCTACCGACCGACGCCTCTTTAATAGTAAAATCTATTCCTAAGAAGCCTGCGCCCCTACTACGTGAACACTTTCACGTGAAAACATCATTACCTATCACTCGGCCCATAAAAGCCCCATTAAGCTGACCTCTATGCGTCCCTAATTTGGTCACTCTACAGAAGCGGTCAGCTAATTTTATATATCATCTTATTTACACGTCTATCAATATAGCTGAGCCGTGTGGAATAGCGGCTAAATAAAAGAATACTATCAACCTCTCTCTTCCTTTTGCTGCCGTAAAAGGCGACTAACTGACTAAAGCGGCGATGGGCTCACCACCTATCATGTTGAGCACATGTGCAGTTGTATTTTAGTGAAACGTGGACTAAGTCAATGGGACTGCGTCTGCGGTCCTCATTGCCTAGTCCCGCCGCTGAAGCGCGCTTTTCATTCGGTACTCATAAGACTAGTGTTTCGGGAGAGTTTCCCCGTGAACACGTGTAATTCACTGCCTATTGTCCAGATAGGTAACCGGAGCTGTCCAGCTCGCTCGCTTCTCGTTGCACGAAGGGCACAACTCGCAGTTGCCACTGCTCGGGTCGTCGACTCTAAAGTCGACTCCCAAGTGTCCACCTTGGTCGCGGAGTAGTAAGCACACTCACTTCTCGGAACATATCCGGGCGCCTAGCCAGTTCCTACGTCATACGCGGCTGGCTAAACCGGAGGCTACGGCATCTAGGGGGCCGCCTCTACTAGTTGTCCAGACTAGTACCGGAGATGTCAACACCAATGTCCAATGAGAACCACCGGAAAAAGCTGCCAACTATAAGGGAAACTCACGTTCCCCGCAGGACTTTTCGCTGCTGGCCCCACAGAGACTGCTACTAGGCCCCTCTCGCTGTGCGCGAGTCTGGAAGTCCCGGCACACAATACCAGGACAAACGAACATTCTCAAACTCAACAGCTAACCACAAGCCCCACGTCCGGATCCCGCCGGAGGCGCCGGTCAAGGCACAGCCAGCGGGGGGCATGAACCGGAACCCCGTAGTACCCCTGAGAAACACAGCCATACCCGTAGTTCCAGCTGCGATACCCTATCTATAGGGGTCAGTAGATAGGGACCCTTTGGGGACAATAGTCGTGAATCTATAATAAGTATAAACACATATAATAACGACTATTATTAGTCGAAGGGTTAGTCAGAGACTAGGCTAAGTGCTGCTGTCAATGAGGACAGCAAAAGCAGTCCTATCATAGTCCACTTTTCATCAAATAGCGACTGCACATGTGCTCAACGTGACAGGTAGTAAGCCCATCGCCACTCTATGCTTTTGGATGTATTTGCAGTCTGTCGTCCGTTAGCCGCCTTTACGACATCTAAAGGAAGAGAGGGGGTGGTAGTATTATTTTACCGCAACGCGACACGGTTACTAAAATATAGTTGTATATAGTTGTATATAGTTTATTCAAATATAGGTAATATGTCTTTATTACATTCACTCTGAATGCAATTTCTTGCGCCTGGTAGAACTACTTCACTACCTAGGTCACTGGACGGGTGACCCTATATATAAATATACTAGCGACCCGCCCCGGCGTCGCACGGGTTACTACTCGCACCTAAACAAATTATAGCCTATAGCCTTCCTCAATAAATTGGCTATCAAACGAGGCCAAACATTAGTTAGGATTAGAATACTATATGCCTTAATGGCAAGAAATACCTTGCTATATTTGCATTTCTTAACGTAGATGTATATCTTAACTTCTTTACACATTGATACCTTTTTCGAACAATGCTGAACATAACGAAATTAATATTAAGAATAATTCAACATCTTAGTAAGCTTTCTGGATTCCATATAAAACAAACACTAAATAAAATTAAAAGAAAGAAATACTTTTAAAAAATAAGCTTTTATTATGTTCTTGTTAATAAAAAGAATAAAAAATTAAAAAATAACAATTTAAACCTGATTAGAAAAAAAATATTATACATATATAGGTACATAGGTACCTACATTGCAACCTTTAACGATAATTTATCATATTCGTCTACGTCACAATAATCCCATATTGTAAGTAGGTACATACCTATTAGACATTTTTATTAAACCATAAAACTTTGCAATCACAATGTAACACGCTTTTAGAGTCTGGCCAACGAAAGGTTGACATACAAAATGACACCTCAGATAGACACATAGAGACAAAGCGTTGGCAATCAAATAACTTACTACGAGGTTCAGCTTTCGTTAGCCAGACTCTATTTATAAAAAATGTAAGGTGTAAAGTTTTATGGTTTAATATAATGTCTAATAGGCATGTACCTACTTACGATATGGGATTATTGTGACGTAGACGAATATGGTTAATTTTAGTTAAAGGATACATTGTCATCAATAAGCGAACGTTTAAGGGCGGTATCTAATTAGTTAGTTCTGAATACAATGACAAAAAATAGGCTCCAGTTATAGTGATTTTTCAAAGTTATGTTTTCTGACAAACTAAATCAATTAAAATAATGCACATCATGAAACATGCTGTATCTTTACTAACACGCACGCAAGCGTCAATAAAAAGATAGCTTAGTGTGCTCTGAGTTTAGTGTGCATATTCGGCTATCTTTGTGTGAGTGTAGTACAGCTGTACGGTTTGGAAAGGGTGTATTTTTTGGTGAATTATGATAATGTTTTGTTGATTATCTCGGTAACTAGCCTGTAGTTTTGAACCAAATTTGGTGAGCATGTGTGATGTATAGATGCTCCCCTTAAACGTTCGTTTATTGATATTGTTAGACCCTATATAATGATATTTTTCTTTTCAGGTTTAAATTATTATTTTAAATTTTTAATTCTATTTATTTATTTAAGGACAACCAACAAAACAAACACCGTGTACATTTATAAAACAACAAATATTGGGTTACATTCTAAGGCGCTGTCTTAATTAGAAGTTGCAACGACATGCATAAACTAAATTAGAGTTATTAGGAAGCGTACTATGCACACACTATCATTCACACAAACAAACTACTTAAGAACTACAAGATTTATAAAAGAAACCACAAGCCGATTTTGTATCAATCACCTTGTGTTTGTGGCCCCTCCAGGCAATCTTTTAATTCGGTTATTAATATGGATCTAAACTTACGAACAGGATAAGACATGTCAATGTTAACTGCAGGCGAGCGTAACAAGTGACTATATTGTGCTTGCATTCTGTTAATAGAAGATTATTATTAACAAGAACAATAATAAAAGCTTGTTTTAAAAAAGTATTTTTTTCTTTTAATTTTATGTTTAACTTTTTAGTATTATTTTAATAACTTTACATATCAATTAAAACGGTTCACCCATTAAGACAAATCGAACCTGACGCGGTTATGTAGCTTAATTATTGAGTTCCTATGACCACCTTCCAGCTCCATCATCAGACCCTGCTTGCCATCTAGCACTAAAGTACTCATCAAGACGAATCAAACGAGCCCATACTCGATGGGGTTATGTCGTTTAATTACTGAGTTTCTATGGCCATCTTCCAGCTCATCATCAGACCCTGGTTACCATCTAGCACTAAAGTATTCGTCAAGACGAATCAAACGAGCCGAGACTCGATGGGGTTGCGTCGTTTCTTTACTGAGTTCCCATGACTACCTTCCAGCTCCATCATCATACCCTGGTAACCATCTAAAAACAAAGTACTCGTTAAGACCAATGAAATGAGCCGAAACTCGATGGAGTTGCGTCGTTTCATAACAGAGTTCCCATGACCACCTTCCAGCTCCATCATCAGACCCTGGTTACTATTGAAAGACAAACTACTCGTCAACATACACAACCTTATCGAGTTTAGGCTCGTTATAAATTCAAACTAACAGCCTAAACTCGATGAGGTTTTGCCGTTTCATTGTGAAGTTTCTATGGCCACCTTCCAGCTCATCATCAGATTAGCACCATATCATCATAATATTGCATTGTCACGCGATTTACACATGTATGCAAAATTTCAGCTCAATCGGTAACCGGAAAGTGGATAAAATTTAATTTGCAAGATTTAATGACAAACGGACAGGTGAAGCTAAATAAAAACTTGTAAATTATACTCATGTGATCAAACTTGGTAGTCGCACTATACATGCACTGCCCCTCGATCGATCGATATTGGCGCGAAGAAATTCGACACAGGCCCAACGCTGAGGAGCGCTCGCGCAGTACTGAAGTGCGGACGGCCGGCGCATCGCATTTTGTAGTAATTTTGCAGTTGTATTTATCGTTTTTATGGAAATAGAATAATAAATTCATGATTAAAAATTATAAAATCTTTATTCGTCATGAAGTAACAATTATTCTGGTATAAATTTTGCATCAATAATATTATCGTAGATAGGAGAAATTCACAGTTAACTTGAAGCGTTTTTCGAAGTTTTTTGGTTTAGAATAAGATTTTTTTTCTATATATAATCAACGATATCTAAAAATTCTGAGGCCGCTAAGCATTATACGACTAATAAGAGATAACATTCTATTTTTTTTTTATTTCATTTGCTTAGAACAGTAGTTCAATCGATGAGCTCAAAAAAATGCCTCCGCGCATTTTATGAAAATCTTGCTCTGCAATTTTGGGTTTAATTAATAAGTTAAGCAAAATTTACAAAAAGCGACGCTACGCACTATTCCAATAGCTATTCTACACTATTCATCAAGTCAAAATTGTTGATATATTTTTGATTCAGAGATCTAGAGCGCCAAAGTTGACCATTTTACGCAAAAATCACAGTCGAGATAATGTAATAGGCCTCTTAACGTTATTGTCAATTCCTTTTTAAAATAGTTTTATTCAGAATGTCATAGGATCGCAATAACTAGATTTTGGCAGGCCAATCATTGTACATTTTATGTTAATGGCCATGCCAATTATTATATGTATACCTATGCCAATAATTATACAAAGAGATCTTAAATTTCTTACTGATGTACCGAGGTCGATATTAAATCTATACCTAAATATTATAAAGAGGTTTGTAAGTTTGTAACTTTGTTTGTATGAAGTAATCTCGGGAACTACAGAACCGATTTTGAAAATTCTTTCACGAGTAGAAAGCTACATTAATTCTGAGTGACATAGGCTATATTTGATTGTGATAAATAATATTTTAAATTGTTTGACGCCCAGCGAAGTAGGCATAGGTCAGCTAGTAATCTATATAAATGCAACCTTAAAATATAAATTAAAATATACGTTAAAGTACCTCAGTACCTACTACTGAGAAGAAGAAGTAAAAAAGGAAATTATGACCTTAAATAACACTTCCTCCGAAGGTTACGACGGTATTGCCACAAAAATTGTTAAAGCGTGCGTTATTGAACTGGCACCTCTTTTGACACATCTAAATTTATCATTTTCATCAGGAACTTTCCCCGAATTGTTAAAACTATCGGTCGTCAAACCGCTTCATAAGAAGGGCGAAAAAGAGGATGTTAATAATTATCGTCCTATTACTCTTGTACCAATCTTGTCGAAAGTATTTGAAAAGTGTATGTACAACAGATTAATAAATTACTGCAACAAATTTAATATTATCAAATGTGAACAGTTTGGTTTTCAAAAAAGAAAATCGACTACACTGGCTATATTCACACTTGTTAAAAGAATTCTGACAAATATTAATAACAATAATTTAACTACAGGTTTATTCTTTGATCTATCAAAAGCTTTCGACTTTGTGGCCCATAACTTGTTAGCGCAAAAACTGGAGTCCATAGGAATAAGGGGACCTGCATTGCAATGGATATCATCTTAACTAACAAACCGACGTCAGTATGTTGTCGTTAATAAAATTATCAAAAATGAACTAGTGCCCTACTCATCTGGTTATAAAAAAAACAACTGCGGCGTACCTCATGGAAGCGTGCTAGGACCAATCTTATTTCTATTTTACATAAATGATATAACAACAGTGACAAACCATAAATGTGTCTTATTTGCAGATGACATATCAGTTATTGTAACATCAAATAAAAATAAAAACAATTATATACATAAGCATGAAATTGAAATTAATAACACCATTGACAATATAATAAAATGGCTAGAATCAAATAATTTAAAAATAAATTTAAGTAAATCAAATTTTATACAATTTAACAAATCAATACATTCTAAATATAATTTTAAGCTTGACATCACAAAAATAAAGGAAATTACACAAATTAAATTTTTAGGTGTAATTATAGATCAACACTTAAACTGGAAGGCACACATAGACAACTTGTGTAGTAGAATCAATAGATTTGTATATGCTCTAAACAAAGTAAGAAACGTTACCAATAGGAAAACCGTTATCACTACTTACCACGCATACGTAGAGTCTATATTACGCTATGGTTTGATTTTGTGGGGCAACAGCGCAGACAAAAACAGAGCATTTATTGCACAAAAGAAATGCATTCGAGCTTTAACGGGGATTCCACATGACGAGTCCTGCAGACCAGTGTTTAGGGACCTCGCTTTGTTGCCTCTGCCATCACTGTATTTGCATGAAATCGGTAATTTTGTGAATAGTCATAAAACCATATTTACAAAGTCATGTGAGGTTCACTCCAGACTAACAAGACATCCTCAGAGACTTGTCTTAAAGGACATACCGAGGTCAGATAAATATAGGAAAAGCTGTCTTACCACGTGTGTTCGAATTTATAATAAAATTCCCGTGGAAATTGAAGAATTGAACACATACTTATTCAAAAAGAATCTTTATAGTTGGTTACATGAGAATAATTTCTATGATCTAAAGGATTTTTTCTGTTTTGATAGCAATAACAAATAATGGATTGTGATCGTTACAATGATTTTATTTAATTAATTAGTTTTTACATAAATGTTTAAAAATTTGCATGCAATATTAATTCGCAATTCATGTCTATGCACATTAAATTTTGTAACATCTTTTAATACCATGTTTTATGCAAATAAAGATTTATTAGGTATATTTTTTATATTCATTGCGTTAAAGTTAAAAATGAGTTGAAATATAATTTAAATTTTAATGTATTCAAATTTTCAGTTTCTTACTGATCAAAATGACAGCCCACGTGTAACGATTCTGGACCTTAATTCAAAAGGAGAAATATTCAAAGTCAATGTTCCCCTTAGATGGCCAATCATTGTACTACTTACCCTATATACGGCGGGCATGCATGCTCTTGCTTGCGTGTTTTCGTGTGCTTGCTTTTGTGTGTGCGTGCATGCTTGCTTGCGTGCTGTTATACCTGTTCCATGTTCCCTAATGTGCTGATCCCTAATCCTTAACCGCTGACGTATCCACAAGCTACCGTAAACCCTAACTGCCTACTCATTTCCACTCAGTCTCCATCCAGCTTCCATATCCGACGGTTGTGTCGCTAAACTAAATATTTTCTTTTTTAAAAAGCCTACTTCCCCAAGCCTTACAACATTAATGGTGGCAGCGTTAAGGGATTTTGAAAATTAGAAATCCCCGGTACCGTCTCCGTCTCAGCCAGTACAAAATCCAAATTCGACGCGTGTGTATTGCGTTGTGTCTGTGCGTGTGCACCAATAAGTGAGCTACGTGTATCAACCTATGCTGTGCCCTTGATTATTATACTACGTGTGAAATCCTGTTAAGTGGATCAAATCTGACCCGGTTCGTTACGCTTCGTGAGAGGCCCACTGCTGTGCACTGCTAGTGCCATACCCGGACTTCAAGAGGATCATCCAACAAGTGTCTTCACCCGGTGATCTAAACGCAACTCGCACGAAGTGTCGTGCCTTATCAAGAGCGCCCACGTAATAGAACATGTACATTTTCGTCATTGCTATATTCGTTACCAAGTAAGTGACCCTTGGTTATTGCGATTCTCAAACTTTTGTGTTCCATATCCGTGTTACATTTTTATTATCGATATTGTTTTATTATATGTTTGAATCTTAATACACATAGATAGAAGTATACCTATTCACGTTCAATTAATTGTTTCGTAAATTGTCCATTTGTAACATTGTACTGTTTGTAACTTGTGACATAAAATACTCGTATCATAAAATCTATTACCATGTCGGAAAGCAGAGTACCAAGTCCTAAGCCAGAAATAGCAGTAACCGACGTGGAAGACGATTTCTATCAACCTTCCGCGCCAACTACACGGTCACAGACAAAGAAAAAAGTGACCGCTGTATCAGCAAAAATTGAACTCGATCTTTCTACATTGCTAAAGTTCATTAAGCCGTATGACGGCTGCAGAGAAACTTTAAATTCCTTTTTAGTTAACTGTAATAATGCTTATGAGTTAGCATCAGAGTCCCAACGTGATGTTTTATTTAAATACATACTGTGTCAGTTACAGGACAAGGCACAAAATGCCTGTTCTGTTAAAGAATTCGCTAACTGGATACAACTCAAGGAGTTTCTTAAAACTCAATTTAGTGAACGTAAACACTACGCACACTTACTAACTGATTTACAAGAAAGTAAGCAACAAGCCAATGAACCCATTAGCCAGTATGCTCTAAGAATAGAGACTTGTCTATCGCAGCTTCTAACTGAAATCAGTATCTCTCACGGGCACAAAAATAGAGAGATGATAGGACGCACCGCAGCCATGGAGGAATTAGCACTCCATCACTTTCAAATGGGGCTGACCCCTACAATTTCCAACATTATTAGGTGTAAAAATCCGAAAACGTTAAACGAAGCTGTCAATATAGCAATATCTGAGGAAAAGATACAACAGTTCTTATCTAGACAAAACTCTACTACTCCGCGTTCAGACAGGCCTACTTTTAATAGGCCTAACTTCACTAAACCCAATCCAAATCAATTCAGATCCAATCCAAATCAATTCAGATCCAACCCAAATCAGTTCAGATCCAATCCGAATCAGTCCTACCAAAATCGTCCAAACTTCACAACTAGTTCCGCAATTCCCGTGTGCAGATATTGTAAGTCCCCCGGACATGTATTAGAACAGTGCCGTAAACGTGAATACAATAATAACCGTTTCCGTTTCGAGCAAAACAAACCCAGACCTGTTAACTTCGTCTCTAATGAAAACGAAAATCAAATTGAGGGCGAATATAACGAATATCCCATCCAAACTGATGATACCGTTGACGATAATGTAAAAAACGAGTAAGTGATCCCATTCCGTGTCGTGCGGGACACAACCTTTCTAAAATCGGCACACAAAAATCTGTTCCTACAACCAATGAGACTCCGCTACATGGAAGTCAATCCAAAAATTCAAAAAAAATACGGCAAATATCATTAACTAATGCTTTGCGAAATGTCGCTTTATCCACTGGTGTTGACAAACTCGGTAACCAGCCCCAATCTCACAACACCAATCCTACCAAATCCTCGCCGAATCTTAAATCCTCTGTATCCAAGGTGTTTGAAATCACCATTAATCCCGCGATGATGCTTTTACCACATGTCATTGTCGAATCCTCTGTATCCAATATCCCATTGTCTTTACTCGTAGATTCCGGATCATCCATTAGCCTGTTAAAATATTCATCTTTTAGTAAACAAACTAAACTAGTAAAAGAACAAATTAATTTGAAAGGCATTGACTCGGCTGAAGGAACTATACTCACTCGAGGTCACCTCCAACTTCAATTACGATTACCTAAGTCTATAATATCACATCAATTCCATGTGGTAGATAATATAGAGCTACCATATGATGGAATAATAGGATCCGATATGCTTAATGCGCATAAGTGTAACATAGACTCCACTAACGTCTCTCTCCACATCGGAAAATCTTCACTCAAACTGTACTTCCATGAACCTTCATATCTAATTCCAGCTAGAACTGAAACTATTATTGAATGTTCCGTTCAGAACCCTAAACAGAAAGAAGAATTGATTTTAGACCAAAACTTGTCAGAAACATTACTAATCGCTAACTGCGTAGTACGCGTAAAACCAAACAACAGAATTAATATATCAATTGTAAATACATCTGAAAACTCAGTTACACTAAAATCCGACCTTAACTTAAAGATTGTTCCAATTCCTCTTGAATCTAAGGAATATCCTATTAATCTAGTTAACCATAAACATGCCTCAAACAACTGTGCTACAAGAACCGATCAAGTGTTGAGTCAGTTGCGTGTTTCCCATCTCAATAGAGAAGAAACCGAAGCCCTTATCCAGTTGTGTTCCGAATACTCCGATATATTTCATCTCCCTGGCGAAAGCCTATCCCATACTAATGCCCTGAGTCATCAAATAAAGACTACAACTGATATACCTATCCATACTAAAACGTACCGTTTCCCCGAAGTCCACAAAACCGAAGTTCGAACTCAAGTTGAAAAAATGCTGGAACAAAATATTATAGAACCGTCAAACTCACCTTGGTCTTCGCCCATATGGGTTGTCCCTAAAAAGCTAGACGCTTCTAATATTCGAAAATGGCGAGTCGTAATCGACTACCGAAAGCTTAACGATGTCACAATCGGTGACACTTACCCTTTGCCTCAAATCGCAGAAATCCTTGACCAACTGGGTAGCAGTAAATACTTCTCAACACTCGACCTATCCTCAGGCTTCCATCAAATTTTATTAAATGAGACCGATAAACCTAAAACAGCTTTTAATGTTCCCGAAGGGCATTTCCAATTTCTCAGAATGCCGTTCGGACTCAAAAATGCACCTTCTACCTTTCAAAGGCTGATGAACACAGCCCTATCTGGACTTCAAGGACTCCGTTGCTTCGTGTATTTAGACGATATAGTCTGTTATTCCCATGATATCCGTACTCATATCCTCAATCTCAGTTCCATTTTCGAAAGATTACGTGAATTCAACCTCAAACTACAACCCGAAAAGTGTGAGTTCCTCCGGCGAGAGGTTTGTTATCTCGGACACGTAATTACTGAACAAGGTGTCAAACCGAATCCAGACAAAATCAAATCCGTCACCGAATTTCCTACTCCCAAAAATCCGAAAGACGTAAAGTCGTTCCTAGGACTAGTTTCATATTATCGTCGTTTTATTCCCGACTTCTCAAAAACCGCCAAAGCCCTTACCAATCTGCTTAAAAAGGACGTCCCCTTTAAATGGGAAAATCCACAACAGCTTGCCTTCGATGTATTAAAACATAAATTGACTACAGCTCCATTATTAATTTACCCTGACTTCACCAAACAATTCATCCTTACCTGTGACGCTTCAAACTACGCCGTAGGTGCAATACTTTCCCAGGGTATCATAGGCAAGGACCAGCCTGTAGCTTTTGCGTCACGAACACTGAACAAGAGCGAATCCAATTATAGCACGACTGAGAAGGAATTACTAGCTATCCTCTACGGCTGCAAAACATTTCGCCCTTACCTTTATGGTAACAAATTCCAAATCGTGACTGATCATAGGCCGTTAAAGTGGCTCTTTAACCATAAAGACCCAAGCAGTAAACTCCAACGCTGGAGACTGAAGTTAGAGGAATATGAATACGAGATAACCTACCAAAAGGGTAAATTGAACTCAGCAGCTGATGCGCTATCCCGATACCCCGTAAATCCAATTATACCAAATCCGGTTGTAAATACTAATCCTCCTACACCGACTAACCCTACAAATGACTCTGAATCCGATCTTGTGTTCAGTCCCCTAACCTTAGATGACCTAGGACTGACTTTACCTACTACTTCAAATGACGACAGCAGTAGTTTTCCCTGTATTGACCTGTTAGAAGACGACGATGAGTTCCCATTTGATTATAGCCCTAACCTACCTTCGGTGCCAGATGAAAATAAACCTAACGAAGGTCAAGAAGACCAGGTTCAAAGAGCTCCTCCATTCCAGTTCTAGTTCCAGAAACTTAAAACGACTTACCTGTACCAACTCCACTGAATCCGTTTCCTCCTACATCAGAAACGCAGACTAGTAGAAATCCTGAACTTACCTTTGATCAGCAACCGCCGTCACGTCCCCTTGTATCCAGTTCAGAACATATATCTGCTAATGATGAATACTCCAAGTTCCTGAAAGAGATAATCGACAAAAATATAGATTTTAGTACCAATATCACAGAACATAATGAATACTTGTTAAAAACAGCGCAAAGTCTAATAGTAGTACCTACCACAATTGACATGGACGATTCCATGCCGTATATTCACGAAATCTTGAATAATTGTCCAAGTCCCGAACGCGAAGAATTCCTGAAAAACGAAAGAACATTATGTACCTCGTTACCTCTTTCATATGAAAATAAAACTTACCTTTTGTTATTTACAAAAGTGCATCATTTCGATGATCACTCTTATCCAGATATATTTAAATGCCTAAAGTATGTTCGCGATGAAATAATAATGTCGTACCCAACGGCCAATGATATTGCTATATCCGACTTTAGAAACGCGTTCGATAGACATTCCTACACAAAAATATATAACATGTTGACTTACCTATTTGACGGCACTAATATTAATATACACATTTACCGTAATAATATTATCTATCCCGCACTCAGCGACATTCCTAAAATCCTGAAAGAAAATCACGATATACCTATAGCAGGCCACCTAGGATCTGCAAGAATGATGAACCGAATCAAAGATAGGTATTCCTGGAAAAATATGCGCAGCGACGTCGAAAACTACATTAAGAATTGTTCTTCATGCCAAGTCAATAAGGCCCTCCGTAAAGCAAATCGGGCGCCGATGGTCATTACTTCTACTTCTACTTCCCCGTTCGAAAGACTGGCCCTGGACATAGTAGGTCCTCTCCCCGAAGCTGGTTCAGCCAAACTCAAGTACATACTGACAATGCAGGATGATCTGACTAAATTCTCGCTAGCCTATCCACTTCGCAGTAATACCGCAGCTGAAGCTAGCGATTGCCTCCTCCATTTTGTATCCCTCTTCGGAATTCCCAAACATATTCTGACTGATCAAGGCACAAATTTCACGGCCGACCTCTTTAAGAAAACATGCGATTTCCTAAAAATAAAACAGTTATGGTCGTCACCTTATCACCCGCAGACACAAGGTGCCTTGGAAAGATCTCATTCTACTCTTAAGGAGTATCTTAAATCCTATGTAAACGAAAGTCAGGACAATTGGCCCCAATACGTGTACACATCTATGCTATCTTATAACACGGCCGTACACTCAACCACACATTACTCCCCGTACGAGTTATTGTTTGGTCATAACTAAGCCTAATATCCCCGACTCAGTGTACGACGATAAGTCCAATGCAACGTATCCCGAATATGTGCGACTCCTACAACACCGCATGAAACATGCGCGTGATAAAGCTTTAGAATATATACAAAAATCAAAAGAAAATTCAAAACAATATTATGACATACGTACTCGTGCAGTCGAATACAAAATAGGCGACTATGTTCTACTAAAAAATCATGTCCGCCTGCGGAAAGCTCTATCACCTATATGGAAGGGCCCATACAAAGTAATAAAAATCCATGGTAACCACACGTTATCTTTATTAATAAATAGAAGACATGTCAGACACCACTACGATGAGGTCAAGCACGTCGATGTGCCAGATGTGTCTCCCTAAATAAAAATAAAAAATATTAGTTATACATTTTCATTTTTCTTACTAATTCTTATTTTTAGATGTTTATATACATCAATTTAATGAGTATACCTAATTGTTATGTTTAGTTTAGACGTTTAAATATCAATATGTCTATACAAACTTTGCATACGACATAGTTTTAGAATGTAAGGATAGTGTAATTACCGTAAGTTTTAGTAATTAAATATAGATATGTATCTTCTCTTACAGGATACTGGCTCAAACTCGTCAAGAGTATGTTCGACAAATTTATCCGAGTCCCGGTATATATTTCGACCCGATTGGCGAGCTCAAAATTAACACCGGATATCTAGATATAGTTACCCCTTATGATGTATCTTATATTGGTCCCCATATCGATAATATCAACTCAATCTTAGGCACGATTCGTTACTTACGTGGGCAAGCCCAATTAGAAAGCTCTAGTAAACTAGAGTGTCATAATATATTAGAGCCACTTAGCGTTAGATATCATGACATAACTTCCGAATATTCAACTCTCTCGCATCTTATTAGCAACAATAGATATAAGCGCAGTGCTTGGATTGGTGGTATAGGTACCCTATCCAAAACAATATTTGGTACCCTTAATGAGGATGACGCAATCAGATATGACAACGCCATACAGGATTTACATAACAATGAGAAAAGGATGAGTTCATTAATGAAGGAAAACATTTTAGTCACAACTTCAATTTTTTCTAAATTTAATACAACCTTGCATAAAATTAAAATAAATGAAGCTAGACTCAATGAAGGTATCGACAATCTATCGTTAGAATTAAAAAATGTTTCCATAGCTTTTAACAACTTAAAAATAAAATCCGATATTAACTCGATATTGAACAGTTTGGAAGCCGCTGTACTCGCCTTATCGTTCCAACTAGACGATATAACAAATGCCATACTGTTCAGTAGCCAAAACATCTTGCACCCAGCCGTCTTATCGCCTACGCAATTGTATCAAGAGCTTGTCGATAACTTCATATACTTACCTGCTGATTTAAAACTTCCGATAACTTTAGATTTAAGTAACATGTATGTTTTGACAAATGTATCTAATGTGGTCTGTTACAGCTCAAATAAGAAAATTGTGTTTATATTAAAGATCCCACTTGTGTCCATCAAAGATTATAGTCTATACCATAACTTAGCTCTACCTACACCACATAATGTTGTTAAACCAAATACGTATAGTTTTATAATTCCTAGCAGTAAATATATCGCAATAACCAAGGATAAGTCAGAGTACTGTAATCTCGACTCCCTAAGACAATGTAGAGTGATAAGACCCCGCGAGTATTTGTGTGACGTCATCACTGTATTCCCGACCAGCGCGAATCCCAGTTGCGAAAGTGAACTAATTTCAACAGTGATAAGTGTTTTACCGATACAATGCCATACTGACTTCATTTACGGGAATTTGGATTTATGGAAACCACTTAGTAATAATGACTGGATTTATGTTCAATCCCATAGTAATAAGTTGTATATTGAATGTCCGAATCATAACAGTTTAGAATTTAATATTATTGGAACGGGTATTGTGTCTGTCCCGCTAAACTGTTTAGCCTATTGTAAAAGTACGAAGCTAGTTCCAAGATATCATCATGTAAAAATTAATGTAACAGTAACTCACCCGAATTTTAATATTATAAATGACTCATGCTGCTCTTTAGATAAGTTCAAGGATGTCATAAATAACGATTCTCGTATAAAATTACAAACTTTTGATTTAGATGTTTTCACCCCGGAGACAAAATTAAAATTGCAATCTATATCAGATAAATCTAATGAAATAATTAATCAGCACCCAATATTAAGATACGAAAATCATTATTCAATAACTTTAATTTTAATTATAATTGTAATTTGTATTTTTATTATTTTAAAATTATTTTTATGTATTAAATCGCGCAACCGTTTTACCTACCAGTTCCCTATTGTATTTTCCCGCCAAACTCCTGCAGCTTCACCTGTCAATTTACCTACAACCTCGCCTGTAAACCTACCTGAAGATTTTCCTGTAAAATTACCCGTAAGCTCGACTCTTGAGTCTGCACCGAATCCTAACCCTGTCATCATCAAGCACCCTCACATGAAAGAAGCCCCATCACCAAGTATAAGAACCACTGTATAGTTTCCGATATAACGCTTCCCTAAACTTAGTACTTTAAACCCCTAAGTTTAGTCTAGCCCGGGGAGGTGTTATACCTGTTCCATGTTCCCTAATGTGCTGATCCCTAATCCTTAACCGCTGACGTATCCACAAGCTACCGTGAACCCTAACTGCCTACTCATTTCCACTCAGTCTCCATCCAGCTTCCATATCCGACGGTTGTGTCGCTAAACTAAATATTTTCTTTTTTAAAAAGCCTACTTCCCCAAGCCTTACAACAGTGCGTATGTGATTAAGTAATTTACAATGCGCACCATTAGCACAGAATAAATAATAGTATGCCATTAGATACCTTAGGCACAATATTAATATGTGACAATCCGTTAGGTCTACTATTAATGGCCGTGTCAAACCAGTTGCTTATGTGTCACATAATGGATATCCGAGTCAATCTATTACTGGCAAAGCATTCGGCCGTGACGTAACGGTCAGGCCGTAAATAAGGATCTGTGATGCGTTTGCTGCACATAATGTATAAGTTTTGATCTCCGTAGTCGAGTGGCTAGTACGTTTAATAAGTTATTTATAAAAAAACGTGTTTAAATAATGTTTTCCTGTTATCTAAACAATCACGTTTGTTTGTATTTTAGTTAAAATATTTGGCGACGCAAGTAATTTATTTAAAAATCAAATAACCGTGGTTTTATATTGATGTTATAAGATGACTAACTGCTTTTGTTTATTTATAATATTCTTTAAAGAACGCGAAGTACGGGCACTTTTACGTACATCTCTTATAGTATAGTACTAGTAAACCATACTATGTAAAGCTTTCACAGACAAATGAATTGTAAATTCTTAGTGAGAAACAAATGTCTTAAATCAGAAACTCAGAGGCATCATTCAAGTGTGCCTGTCAACCTCGTTACTTAGATCTTGAAGAACCCTTTGCTGTCGACCTGGCCTGGCAGTTTCTACAAACCAAAGCTATCGTCGGAAAGAGAATTTCCTCCAACTACTATCACTAGAGACTATCTCTATGTACTCGTTTGCTTTCATTCGTACCCAATGATGGTACTTAAATGAGATTGGTAAATCGAAATTTTGCCTACTTAAAATAGGTAATACTTAGGTATCTTATAAAAATGTAAGTTCTTGTTTTATAATACTTAAATAGCATAAAGGTATTCAGTCCGCTTGATAAAAAACCGCCACAGGAGCCCATAAACGCGAAAACAATAAATACTAATCAAAGTCAATGTCAAAAAGTATATTCAAAGGCACCTATTGACGTCAAAACTAATAAAATAGTTAACTAAAATTTAGTTAAATCCAAACTTTTAAATCTACCTAGACTGCCTTATTTGGATTGAGAAAAACTGGCAAAAAAAATTAGGTTTTATTTCCTCCATTTTAGTATCAAAACGTACAGTGTAGGGTGTAGGTGTGATAAATAAATTCAAGATTCAAGATTCAATAACATTTATTCAGGTTAGGCCATGTTTGGGTACAGCACTTATGAATGTCAATTATGCCATCGGTTCGTAAGTCTAACTATGGGGCGGGAGCCTTGTACTGAGAAGAACCGGCAACAAACTCAGCAAGGGCATTTCTTTTCTCCCTTTCTTTTACAGCGTCAATTAGAATTGAAAAATGCCCTCCCTATCATAGAAGGGCACCTTCCATTACAATAATAAAAACATAAAACAACTACAAGGACATAAAAATAAAAAATATATTAATAAAAATATAAAGTTCAGGTATTCATCAATATAAAACAATCAATGTAATCAATGTCTTACAGTACAGAAAAATAAAAGTAAGACTACAAATACTAATATACCAATAATAAAAATAAGTTAGCAAGAGCAGACCAGCCTCCACAGGCGGCACCCGTTCACGAGTATGACATGTGAATCAGCCATCGCTTCGCTCAACCATGTTTTAGGGAACGTAACGACCCGACGCACATGCCACCACCGCAGAGACACTTTGAGAGAGCATGACATACTCGAGCAACTCCAATGAAGCAAGAAAGAAAACATTTAGGCAACGTTTTACGCAACATAAGTTTTGAGGTACTTATTGTCTGTAAGACACTGCTGATAAAGGCTATCATACCAGGGTAAAATGAATTAGTTACAAAGAAAATGGACTTAAGAAAATGTAATGTGATTATTTTATCATTACCAGGCTGTTTTGTCTTCTAAATATTCCTTAACTGTATAATAACCTTTCTTATGTAAACAAGATTTTACATGATTTTTAAACTTATCTAAAGGTAATTCTAGTACAGTACTTGGTATTTTATTATAATAGTGGATACCTTGCCCCAAGAAAGAGCCGAGAACCTTCTGTAACCTGAACAGAAGGCATCATAAGTTTTGACTTATTTCTAGTATTGAAATTGTGTAGGTACGTCGCCGTGTTTAGTGAATGAGTTAATATTGCAACGCACAAAAACTATACAATTATAAATATATTGAGATGCAGCTGTAAGAACACCAACTTCTTTAAAAATATCTCTTAGAGAAGGTCGTGAGCTTAGTCTATAGATGGTTCTTATTGCCCGTTTCTGTAAAAAATAAACTCTTATATGCTTACACCACCAAACATTTACTGGCTGGCTGGATGCAACAGCATTGGTCAGTTTCAAACAGGGATTAGCTTTAGTTTAAGCCTATGGCAGAGTTAGAGCTTACAGTTTGATAGTACTAGCTAGTTGTAGTTAGTATTTAATGAAAATCCACAACAGCTTGCCTTCGATGTATTAAAACATAAATTGACTACAGCTCCATTATTAATTTACCCTGACTTCACCAAACAATTCATCCTTACCTGTGACGCTTCAAACTACGCCGTAGGTGCAATACTTTCCCAGGGTATCATAGGCAAGGACCAGCCTGTAGCTTTTGCGTCACGAACACTGAACAAGAGCGAATCCAATTATAGCACGACTGAGAAGGAATTACTAGCTATCCTCTACGGCTGCAAAACATTTCGCCCTTACCTTTATGGTAACAAATTCCAAATCGTGACTGATCATAGGCCGTTAAAGTGGCTCTTTAACCATAAAGACCCAAGCAGTAAACTCCAACGCTGGAGACTGAAGTTAGAGGAATATGAATACGAGATAACCTACCAAAAGGGTAAATTGAACTCAGCAGCTGATGCGCTATCCCGATACCCCGTAAATCCAATTATACCAAATCCGGTTGTAAATACTAATCCTCCTACACCGACTAACCCTACAAATGACTCTGAATCCGATCTTGTGTTCAGTCCCCTAACCTTAGATGACCTAGGACTGACTTTACCTACTACTTCAAATGACGACAGCAGTAGTTTTCCCTGTATTGACCTGTTAGAAGACGACGATGAGTTCCCATTTGATTATAGCCCTAACCTACCTTCGGTGCCAGATGAAAATAAACCTAACGAAGGTCAAGAAGACCAGGTTCAAAGAGCTCCTCCATTCCAGTTCTAGTTCCAGAAACTTAAAACGACTTACCTGTACCAACTCCACTGAATCCGTTTCCTCCTACATCAGAAACGCAGACTAGTAGAAATCCTGAACTTACCTTTGATCAGCAACCGCCGTCACGTCCCCTTGTATCCAGTTCAGAACATATATCTGCTAATGATGAATACTCCAAGTTCCTGAAAGAGATAATCGACAAAAATATAGATTTTAGTACCAATATCACAGAACATAATGAATACTTGTTAAAAACAGCGCAAAGTCTAATAGTAGTACCTACCACAATTGACATGGACGATTCCATGCCGTATATTCACGAAATCTTGAATAATTGTCCAAGTCCCGAACGCGAAGAATTCCTGAAAAACGAAAGAACATTATGTACCTCGTTACCTCTTTCATATGAAAATAAAACTTACCTTTTGTTATTTACAAAAGTGCATCATTTCGATGATCACTCTTATCCAGATATATTTAAATGCCTAAAGTATGTTCGCGATGAAATAATAATGTCGTACCCAACGGCCAATGATATTGCTATATCCGACTTTAGAAACGCGTTCGATAGACATTCCTACACAAAAATATATAACATGTTGACTTACCTATTTGACGGCACTAATATTAATATATACATTTACCGTAATAATATTATCTATCCCGCACTCAGCGACATTCCTAAAATCCTGAAAGAAAATCACGATATACCTATAGCAGGCCACCTAGGATCTGCAAGAATGATGAACCGAATCAAAGATAGGTATTCCTGGAAAAATATGCGCAGCGACGTCGAAAACTACATTAAGAATTGTTCTTCATGCCAAGTCAATAAGGCCCTCCGTAAAGCAAATCGGGCGCCGATGGTCATTACTTCTACTTCTACTTCCCCGTTCGAAAGACTGGCCCTGGACATAGTAGGTCCTCTCCCCGAAGCTGGTTCAGCCAAACTCAAGTACATACTGACAATGCAGGATGATCTGACTAAATTCTCGCTAGCCTATCCACTTCGCAGTAATACCGCAGCTGAAGCTAGCGATTGCCTCCTCCATTTTGTATCCCTCTTCGGAATTCCCAAACATATTCTGACTGATCAAGGCACAAATTTCACGGCCGACCTCTTTAAGAAAACATGCGATTTCCTAAAAATAAAACAGTTATGGTCGTCACCTTATCACCCGCAGACACAAGGTGCCTTGGAAAGATCTCATTCTACTCTTAAGGAGTATCTTAAATCCTATGTAAACGAAAGTCAGGACAATTGGCCCCAATACGTGTACACATCTATGCTATCTTATAACACGGCCGTACACTCAACCACACATTACTCCCCGTACGAGTTATTGTTTGGTCATAAGCCTAATATCCCCGACTCAGTGTACGACGATAAGTCCAATGCAACGTATCCCGAATATGTGCGACTCCTACAACACCGCATGAAACATGCGCGTGATAAAGCTTTAGAATATATACAAAAATCAAAAGAAAATTCAAAACAATATTATGACATACGTACTCGTGCAGTCGAATACAAAATAGGCGACTATGTTCTACTAAAAAATCATGTCCGCCTGCGGAAAGCTCTATCACCTATATGGAAGGGCCCATACAAAGTAATAAAAATCCATGGTAACCACACGTTATCTTTATTAATAAATAGAAGACATGTCAGACACCACTACGATGAGGTCAAGCACGTCGATGTGCCAGATGTGTCTCCCTAAATAAAAATAAAAAATATTAGTTATACATTTTCATTTTTCTTACTAATTCTTATTTTTAGATGTTTATATACATCAATTTAATGAGTATACCTAATTGTTATGTTTAGTTTAGACGTTTAAATATCAATATGTCTATACAAACTTTGCATACGACATAGTTTTAGAATGTAAGGATAGTGTAATTACCGTAAGTTTTAGTAATTAAATATAGATATGTATCTTCTCTTACAGGATACTGGCTCAAACTCGTCAAGAGTATGTTCGACAAATTTATCCGAGTCCCGGTATATATTTCGACCCGATTGGCGAGCTCAAAATTAACACCGGATATCTAGATATAGTTACCCCTTATGATGTATCTTATATTGGTCCCCATATCGATAATATCAACTCAATCTTAGGCACGATTCGTTACTTACGTGGGCAAGCCCAATTAGAAAGCTCTAGTAAACTAGAGTGTCATAATATATTAGAGCCACTTAGCGTTAGATATCATGACATAACTTCCGAATATTCAACTCTCTCGCATCTTATTAGCAACAATAGATATAAGCGCAGTGCTTGGATTGGTGGTATAGGTACCCTATCCAAAACAATATTTGGTACCCTTAATGAGGATGACGCAATCAGATATGACAACGCCATACAGGATTTACATAACAATGAGAAAAGGATGAGTTCATTAATGAAGGAAAACATTTTAGTCACAACTTCAATTTTTTCTAAATTTAATACAACCTTGCATAAAATTAAAATAAATGAAGCTAGACTCAATGAAGGTATCGACAATCTATCGTTAGAATTAAAAAATGTTTCCATAGCTTTTAACAACTTAAAAATAAAATCCGATATTAACTCGATATTGAACAGTTTGGAAGCCGCTGTACTCGCCTTATCGTTCCAACTAGACGATATAACAAATGCCATACTGTTCAGTAGCCAAAACATCTTGCACCCAGCCGTCTTATCGCCTACGCAATTGTATCAAGAGCTTGTCGATAACTTCATATACTTACCTGCTGATTTAAAACTTCCGATAACTTTAGATTTAAGTAACATGTATGTTTTGACAAATGTATCTAATGTGGTCTGTTACAGCTCAAATAAGAAAATTGTGTTTATATTAAAGATCCCACTTGTGTCCATCAAAGATTATAGTCTATACCATAACTTAGCTCTACCTACACCACATAATGTTGTTAAACCAAATACGTATAGTTTTATAATTCCTAGCAGTAAATATATCGCAATAACCAAGGATAAGTCAGAGTACTGTAATCTCGACTCCCTAAGACAATGTAGAGTGATAAGACCCCGCGAGTATTTGTGTGACGTCATCACTGTATTCCCGACCAGCGCGAATCCCAGTTGCGAAAGTGAACTAATTTCAACAGTGATAAGTGTTTTACCGATACAATGCCATACTGACTTCATTTACGGGAATTTGGATTTATGGAAACCACTTAGTAATAATGACTGGATTTATGTTCAATCCCATAGTAATAAGTTGTATATTGAATGTCCGAATCATAACAGTTTAGAATTTAATATTATTGGAACGGGTATTGTGTCTGTCCCGCTAAACTGTTTAGCCTATTGTAAAAGTACGAAGCTAGTTCCAAGATATCATCATGTAAAAATTAATGTAACAGTAACTCACCCGAATTTTAATATTATAAATGACTCATGCTGCTCTTTAGATAAGTTCAAGGATGTCATAAATAACGATTCTCGTATAAAATTACAAACTTTTGATTTAGATGTTTTCACCCCGGAGACAAAATTAAAATTGCAATCTATATCAGATAAATCTAATGAAATAATTAATCAGCACCCAATATTAAGATACGAAAATCATTATTCAATAACTTTAATTTTAATTATAATTGTAATTTGTATTTTTATTATTTTAAAATTATTTTTATGTATTAAATCGCGCAACCGTTTTACCTACCAGTTCCCTATTGTATTTTCCCGCCAAACTCCTGCAGCTTCACCTGTCAATTTACCTACAACCTCGCCTGTAAACCTACCTGAAGATTTTCCTGTAAAATTACCCGTAAGCTCGACTCTTGAGTCTGCACCGAATCCTAACCCTGTCATCATCAAGCACCCTCACATGAAAGAAGCCCCATCACCAAGTATAAGAACCACTGTATAGTTTCCGATATAACGCTTCCCTAAACTTAGTACTTTAAACCCCTAAGTTTAGTCTAGCCCGGGGAGGTGTTATACCTGTTCCATGTTCCCTAATGTGCTGATCCCTAATCCTTAACCGCTGACGTATCCACAAGCTACCGTGAACCCTAACTGCCTACTCATTTCCACTCAGTCTCCATCCAGCTTCCATATCCGACGGTTGTGTCGCTAAACTAAATATTTTCTTTTTTAAAAAGCCTACTTCCCCAAGCCTTACAACAGTGCGTATGTGATTAAGTAATTTACAATGCGCACCATTAGCACAGAATAAATAATAGTATGCCATTAGATACCTTAGGCACAATATTAATATGTGACAATCCGTTAGGTCTACTATTAATGGCCGTGTCAAACCAGTTGCTTATGTGTCACATAATGGATATCCGAGTCAATCTATTACTAGCAAAGCATTCGGCCGTGACGTAACGGTCAGGCCGTAAATAAGGATCTGTGATGCGTTTGCTGCACATAATGTATAAGTTTTGATCTCCGTAGTCGAGTGGCTAGTACGTTTAATAAGTTATTTATAAAAAAACGTGTTTAAATAATGTTTTCCTGTTATCTAAACAATCACGTTTGTTTGTATTTTAGTTAAAATATTTGGCGACGCAAGTAATTTATTTAAAAATCAAATAACCGTGGTTTTATATTGATGTTATAAGATGACTAACTGCTTTTGTTTATTTATAATATTCTTTAAAGAACGCGAAGTACGGGCACTTTTACGTACATCTCTTATAGTATAGTACTAGTAAACCATACTATGTAAAGCTTTCACAGACAAATGAATTGTAAATTCTTAGTGAGAAACAAATGTCTTAAATCAGAAACTCAGAGGCATCATTCAAGTGTGCCTGTCAACCTCGTTACTTAGATCTTGAAGAACCCTTTGCTGTCGACCTGGCCTGGCAGTTTCTACAAACCAAAGCTATCGTCGGAAAGAGAATTTCCTCCAACTACTATCACTAGAGACTATCTCTATGTACTCGTTTGCTTTCATTCGTACCCAATGATGGTACTTAAATGAGATTGGTAAATCGAAATTTTGCCTACTTAAAATAGGTAATACTTAGGTATCTTATAAAAATGTAAGTTCTTGTTTTATAATACTTAAATAGCATAAAGGTATTCAGTCCGCTTGATAAAAAACCGCCACAGGAGCCCATAAACGCGAAAACAATAAATACTAATCAAAGTCAATGTCAAAAAGTATATTCAAAGGCACCTATTGACGTCAAAACTAATAAAATAGTTAACTAAAATTTAGTTAAATCCAAACTTTTAAATCTACCTAGACTGCCTTATTTGGATTGAGAAAAACTGGCAAAAAAAATTAGGTTTTATTTCCTCCATTTTAGTATCAAAACGTACAGTGTAGGGTGTAGGTGTGATAAATAAATTCAAGATTCAAGATTCAATAACATTTATTCAGGTTAGGCCATGTTTGGGTACAGCACTTATGAATGTCAATTATGCCATCGGTTCGTAAGTCTAACTATGGGGCGGGAGCCTTGTACTGAGAAGAACCGGCAACAAACTCAGCAAGGGCATTTCTTTTCTCCCTTTCTTTTACAGCGTCAATTAGAATTGAAAAATGCCCTCCCTATCATAGAAGGGCACCTTCCATTACAATAATAAAAACATAAAACAACTACAAGGACATAAAAATAAAAAATATATTAATAAAAATATAAAGTTCAGGTATTCATCAATATAAAACAATCAATGTAATCAATGTCTTACAGTACAGAAAAATAAAAGTAAGACTACAAATACTAATATACCAATAATAAAAATAAGTTAGCAAGAGCAGACCAGCCTCCACAGGCGGCACCCGTTCACGAGTATGACATGTGAATCAGCCATCGCTTCGCTCAACCATGTTTTAGGGAACGTAACGACCCGACGCACATGCCACCACCGCAGAGACACTTTGAGAGAGCATGACATACTCGAGCAACTCCAATGAAGCAAGAAAGAAAACATTTAGGCAACGTTTTACGCAACATAAGTTTTGAGGTACTTATTGTCTGTAAGACACTGCTGATAAAGGCTATCATACCAGGGTAAAATGAATTAGTTACAAAGAAAATGGACTTAAGAAAATGTAATGTGATTATTTTATCATTACCAGGCTGTTTTGTCTTCTAAATATTCCTTAACTGTATAATAACCTTTCTTATGTAAACAAGATTTTACATGATTTTTAAACTTATCTAAAGGTAATTCTAGTACAGTACTTGGTATTTTATTATAATAGTGGATACCTTGCCCCAAGAAAGAGCCGAGAACCTTCTGTAACCTGAACAGAAGGCATCATAAGTTTTGACTTATTTCTAGTATTGAAATTGTGTAGGTACGTCGCCGTGTTTAGTGAATGAGTTAATATTGCAACGCACAAAAACTATACAATTATAAATATATTGAGATGCAGCTGTAAGAACACCAACTTCTTTAAAAATATCTCTTAGAGAAGGTCGTGAGCTTAGTCTATAGATGGTTCTTATTGCCCGTTTCTGTAAAAAATAAACTCTTATATGCTTACACCACCAAACATTTACTGGCTGGCTGGATGCAACAGCATTGGTCAGTTTCAAACAGGGATTAGCTTTAGTTTAAGCCTATGGCAGAGTTAGAGCTTACAGTTTGATAGTACTAGCTAGTTGTAGTTAGTATTTAATGCTGTGGTTACTATCCTTTACCATTCCAAACGTTTAAGCTTATTGAAGGAGTAACTACTACAAAACTAAATCATATTATAATATTGGCTACTTGACAGTTCTCGGAAAAGTATTTTAAAAATTACTAACGCTCATTTTAAACCTATTACAATATTTTTTTTCGAAAAAGCTTAATTTAAAAGAAAAAACCTTTGTTTATTAATTTCAAATATCGCGCAAAAACGGTTGCTCATGTGACATTTTGCCCTATGACGTCACACTTCAATAAACAAACATTTTTTATATTGAAACCTGACAGATAGTTTTTGTTTATTTTGTGAAATGTGACGTCATACGAAGCTCAATCATGGCCGCCCGTGTTTCGGGTCTTGTAATCCACAGATAAAAATCGCAAATTTATCTTGTAAAATAAAATATTTACAAATTAAAAAACTATTTGATAATTATTGTTAAATTATAAACTACCATATCCGACATATTATATATTTTATTGTTTTTATTGTTTGATTTCTAGTTCATTTCGATAGTTTTTTTTTTTTTTTTATAGCAGAAGGAGGCAAGCGAGCAAGCGGGTCACCTGATGGAAAGTAATCACCGCCGCCCATGGACACCCGCAAAACCAGAGGAATCGCAGGCGCGTTGCCGGCCTTTAAGGATAGATACAGTATAGAGATACTACGGCATTCTTAGTAATCGGTAAAGCAATGAAAGTAAGGAACATAGAAATTGCACGTCGCTAACTGCCAGCGGTGGTTCCGAGCGGTGACGAATCTTACAAACTTCTATCTATACTATCTATACGAATATTATAAAGAGGAAATATTTGTTTGTTTGTTTGTTAGTTTGAATTGTATAGGATCCGAAACTACTAAACTGATTTAGGAAATTCTTTGACCCTTAGAAACCTACATTCTTCCCAAGTGGCATAGGCTATTTTTTATCCCGATATTCCCACGGAAACGGGTACCACGCAGGTAAAACCGCGTGGATCCGCTTGTCACACATAAAACTAGATACACAATCAGCGCTCTCAAACGTTCGTACAAATAGAGTATCTACCGAGATGTTTAGGTACTAATATCGTTTATAAAGTGTTATCATTTCGTTTAGTAGTGTCAGGGGTGTCACTCCGCAGTTTAGGTACGTTCGGCCGGCGCGCTTCCCGGGCAGGCATAGGGCAGTTTAGGTTGCTGCTCGGCTCGCACGAGTCGCACGTTCTACTAAAATTTTATAAACACTACTACTGTTTTTAAGCAATAAAGATCATATTTTAGTGCCTATCTCAAGTCCACTTGAAAGTGTGATTAAGATAACATGATAACAATGAATTAGAGACACTGGAATATTAATGATAGCCGCTGATATATCAGCTTTTTGAGAAAAACGCCTTGTTGTGTTTCCATAATTTGAATTACCAAATCCAGGTTTCGGACGATAAAATAAGCCAAATGAAACTCGCGCCCTACAACAACAAAAATTTATGACGTCACAGATAGCAAGTTATAGCAAGATTTTTTTCATATCCTAGTCAATAAAGCTTTAGATAATTTTCTGTATAAGTTTTGTTGCGGTACAGTATTGCGGTACTCTTCCTCTTGTAAAACTAATTTTATTAGTAAAATTTTACATTATGAAATTTTTCCCTATTATCATATTAAGTAAATGCTGCATATGAAAATCTATACTATAATAAGAAAGTACATAAGTACCTTGAGTTACAGAATTCATGTTCCAGAATCACAATCACTTTTCTCGTTTTATTCTTATAGGACAACAAAGAAGTGCAATTTTTACTGCTCGAATTGTAGTCAACCGATTGTAGAAAGTTTGAACTGATGTGTTTCTGTGGTTTTGTCATAAACCTACTTTAATATTTGCACATATTGATGAAGCAACTGTTCAATAATACTGGCCTATAACTTTTTTGACCTACCTTCAACTTTTCACAATTTGCCGAGCGAACAGGCTACATCGCACTATTGCGGATATTCTACTGTGTGAAAAAGAGAAAGACGCTACTCCGCAGTGGCGTCGGAATCGGTCGTACGTACTCGTCTGTTGCGAAGCGACCGAGACGTCAACGCGCTACTCGCTGACTCCCTCGCGCTAACGTTAAAACTTACCGCTTTGTCTCGCTCGCTCGATATTTACACTTTATAGGTGTGCGTGTGTGAGTGTTTGCTTAAGTAGTTGAGTAGGACTATATTTTGAATGACTACAAGTAGGAGCATGCCGTATCTTCCCTTTTTGTTTTAATCTAAGCTACTAAACGATTTATTATAATCTGTATAAAAGATACTGTTGTGTTTACGGGGGTCTAAAATTCTTGGTAACTACAGTCACCGTGGATGTTTAAGAGTAATTCGCGCTCGGTGACTATAGTCACAGTTAATGTTTGTAAAAGAAAGAACAACGAATCTGATTTATTTTAATATATTAATAAGTGGGAACCATATTAAGTTCATGGTGGGAACCATGCGCTCTTGACATCAAATCGATATCGAGTCGGCGTTGCCTAACGGAATATGAACGTTCGGGTCACAGTCATGATAAGTGTTAATTTCGCGTGAAAGTCATAAGAGTAGGCAATTTTTTATATCTAAACTTGACTTTTGTTAGAGAGAGATGTATCTGTACGGTAGTACTATTAGTTATTCTATTAGTGTGCGAACTCGGTGCCAACAGTGCTCCTTGAAAAATTGCTGTTCACATGATCACGTCATATTAACTTTTTGATATTTTATTATTCTTTCTTAATTTTTTATCACCCAAGGTTGCCTGGAAGAGATTATTGCTTGTTAGCAATAAGGCCGGCTGTTTTGTACTTTGTCTCTGTAAAAATGTTTTTCCGAGTATAATATGTTCTTGTGTGCAATTAAAGCGTATTTTATTATTATTAAAGGTCTTAAAGTTATACATGCATGAAATCTAAACATGAGCCCCGTAGGGGCACTGCAAAAAAGCGGGTAAAATTTCATTTTAACTTACTAATTACAATATACTTAACTCAAGGTATTCTAATTCAGTCACATGTCTGGTGACCTGGCAATGCGAAAGCTGCACAGCATGCATCTACCCCTCAGGCCACTAAGTGGTCGCTAGCGCAAAATGTAAAGTTTTTTTTCCGAATCACGAAGTTTATTCAAAACTAAAAGACAAGTTTCTTGGCCGAGTATGCTGAGAGAAGAACTTTTACATTATAATAATATTTATTCGAACTGGAAAATAATACAATTACGAGTACAAGGGACGTCTTGTATGTTTTACGTGTACTAAGGTTCTATAGAAGTATATCAGGACCGGCGTTTTATTATTGAATTATTAATAAAGGTATCCTGACTAATTAATAAAGCGATTCGTAAATTGTTGAAACAATAATTAAAAAAGGGTTAGTTTTTTTGCTTTCTTTTACGCTTTCACGCTTAAGCCGCTAAAATGATTCTGATGAATTTTGGTGTCTAGATAATAACGTAAATAAGTATATAAAAAATAACAAAAAAACATATACCTAGATTTAAAGGAGACGGTATAGCCGGCTACTTTTTCTCCCGAAGACGTACCGCTAGCAAAACCGCAGGTAAAAGCTAGTTATTTAATGTACATCACATCATTAGCCTATAAAGGTCCAACAGCAAATTAGAAGATTAGACCTATAACCCACCACGATAGCCCAAAGGTAGGATCGTATACCAATTGCCTGACACCCTGCATTCAAACCACTTTCAGAAGTTCATCAAGTTACACCCGCCAGCTGGTCATTCCAAAATTGTCAAATTTCTATATTCGATATTTTTTTTTGCTTTGCTCCCCGCTTTTTTGCAGGACTTTTGGTTCTGTTTGTATTTTTTCTTCCTTATTTTGAGGGGGGGGGGGGGGGGTTAATAAGCTTGAGCTTTATGAGCTCGACTCTAATTTATTTTCTATCTTTTGTTTTTTCTTTTATATCTTTTTTTTGTATCTTTTTCTTTTGTACAATATTCTTTCTTTCTTTTTCTAATGCGTTATTTTCTTTCTATTCGATATTATTATTTTTCTATTCGATATTGATAGCATGTTGTCCAAGTCGCATTTCGTCCAACATTGAAAAAACCATTTTAAATTGTCCAAATCGCAGTTTGTCCAATTCGCATTTTGTTCAAATCGCAATTTGTCCAAATCGCAGTTTATCCAAGTTGCAATTTGTACAAGTCGCAGTTTGTTCAAGTCGCAACTTGTCCCAGCAATTTTGGTTTCAGAACACCAGCAGTTCTAGGAGTTATCAAAAAGATTTTAATGTAAGTGAGTTGTAACTACATATTTTAATATTTTTTTTCTTGCACTGTTCTTTAGGTACTTACCTAATAAAAAAAATCATTGCAATCCGATTTCTATTTTCGGGGAACTACATGATTATTTCATCTGTGACATGGACAAACATATTATTACATACATACAAATACATACCACCATCATACTGTGCAGAATATCAGCACTAGTACCAAAAAATTTGGCAAGTCGTTCCTCTGTAAGACCATTTGGCTTTGGAATTCTCTGCCGGCGCATGTGTTCCCCAGTTCCTATAATCCCGGGTCTTTAAACGGGGCGTGAAACGGCATTTATGCAGGCCGTCATGGTGCGCTTGTTACCGGGCTTGTTCCACGGTGAGGAGCGCTCTCATTATTTTGGACTACATCAGCTGCTTACCATCAGGCAGGATGTAGTCACTATGACGTGTCAAATTTAAAAAAAAAACATAATTATCTGCGGGTCGAATTGATGACCTCTTTTTACGATATCGGTTAAAAATTAGACCAAATGCGACCTTGCCCAAATGCGACTTTGACCAAATGCGACCTTGCCAGAATGCGACTTTAACCAAAACGACTTGGATGAAACGCGACTAATACGTTTGAACGAAATGCGAGTTGGACAACATGCTATGATACCGCTTCAATCTGAAGTATCGATAGCAATGTAATTTATAGTTTCTCACTGCTGGGCTAAGGGCTACCGTTATTAAAGATAAAGATAGATAAAAACAATTTATTCAATACAACAGAAGACATAACAATTTGGACAATTAAATTAAACAGAATTAATCAGTTCATTAAAATCAAGTCTTCAAAACAATTGATGGGTAATTGCTTAATTACCACGCTTGACCAATTCGGGTTATCATAAACTCGGGTTACGCATATTTCGAAACACTCTTTGTCCGACCTGTTGTAAATAAATAAAAAAATTCAAAACAAACCAAATTTCAGACAATGTTATAAATTAAATGGATGTCCATAATGTTAGTAACACTTAAATTATGTTAGTATTCTTTCACCGCTACGCGACACCGTTATCACCACCTGTCACGCTGAGCACATGTGCAGTCGCTATTTGGTGAGGTTTTCTAAGGTTTTTTAAATTTAAATCGAAAACCTCACCAAATAGCGACTGCACATGTGCTCAGCGTGACAGGTGGTGAGCCCATCGCCGCTATGCAATGGATGTGCAGTCTTAACCGTGTAACAGTTGCAGGCATAACCGTGTCGCGTGGCGGTGAAAGAATACTACCATCCCCTCTCTTCCCTTGGGTGTCATAAAAGGCGACTAACGCACCAAAAAAAATAGAAGTTAGAAACAGCTAAAGTACTACCTACCTTTAATTTAGCTCTTATTATGCGAGAGTCAGGATGGTGATAGGTCTTGTTTTAAGTCCGCCTGGCTACCTACCATCATCTCACCTAAATATGTGGCCATAACATCAATACAAAGTCAGCGTTTACTTCCCAAGTCATATTTTTCCAAGCGACAAATTTTGCAAATTATTATTGGGTCAAATTCTTCTTTTTGAAAACTCTTAATTTTGTTTATTCTTTATTTTCAGAATGCCTTATTTTCCTAATTTTATATAGTACGAATGCGATTTTTTTAACAATTGTACAGTCATAAATTAAATTTATTTTGTTTAATTTTATTGTAGATACTCGTAATTATATCGTTTTTAACAAAATCTATAACAGGCAAGTCACATTTAAGATAAGATAAGATAAAATATTCTTTATTGTACACCAAATTAACAACAAAAGAACAAACACAAAGTAACATAATAGTATTAAATGTCGTTAACAATTATTTTTGATTCTTCTTTTTATTATATTCCGAAAGCTAGATATACAACGCATTCTACGACATTCTACGACAAGTCCTTTACGGTTTACGCTGCCCGTCTGTGGAATGCTTTGCCTGTTACTGTAAGATGTGCAAAGTCGCTGCAAACCTTTTGGGGATCAAAGTTGCTCGCGTCCGTAGGTTTACCCTTGAGACCCTACACGTGATCCCTGGGTGGTGCTAAATGAGTGACACTGACTGAGTGGTAGAGCCACGCTGCGATGCAGCACGCATTGGGCCGGCTCGCCCGGCGTAATACCACCCTCTCACGAATATTCGGCGTGAAATAATGGCACTTGGTGCTGTTGTGTTTCGTCCGACCAGTGAGGGTTCCGGAGCCCCCCCCCCCCTCCCATTCCTATTCCTTCCTTAAACCTATTCCTCCCTTAAAGGCCGGCAACGCGCCTGCGATTCCTCTGGTTTTGCGGGTGTCCATGGGCGGCGGTGATTACTCTCCATCAGGTGACCCGCCTGCTCGTTTGCCTCCCTCTTTTATAAAAAAAAAAAAAAACCTTCAAGAAGCTTGTCAAGGATCACTACTTATCAATGTAATTCCACTATTTATTCATTATTTAGATACCTCCCACGTAAGTTGTTGTAACCCACAAATTTTCCAAAAGTAGTTTTTTACACTACTATGTCTAAAATGTATTCTACAAGATCAAAAAAAAAGATTAAAATCTCCTAATTTACGAGCACTTGCAAGACGTAAATTGTTGTATTTATCAAAACCAAGCAGCGTAAAATATTGTATCGTCCTTGGCAACAGTTCACGCGGGGAATGGTGAGGACCGATTCACACGCTCGCGCATCGTATCGGTTACATACAACAGATTACGCTGCTGTCTCAAGAGTGCGGACGTTCGTAGGAAGCGTGGCTCTTTCGGGATAAGAATTAACGAAATTAGCGTGTATTCAAACAAAGCTCAATTCAATTAAAATGAAACGTTACATAATACAATGCCTTCCTTAAATGTGGTATAGATTACTTACAACAACTTACGTCGCTGTGGGTGTCATAAATCAGTATTGTTTAATGACATACAACATTTTACGTTGTTGAAATGAAGCAAAATTTATGGTAAGTAATACATACAACATTTTACGTCGGTATTCATTAGTTAAAACTATATTGTACTATGACATACCACAGTTTAAATTGCTAAGTAACAAAAAAAAATCTTTCGTAAATAATACATACTACATTTTACGTCGGAATTTACTAATCCAAACTGTGTTGTATTTTTTTTATATATAAAAAGAAGGAGGCAAACGAGCAGGCAGGTCACTTGATGGAAAGTAATCACCGCCGCCCATGGACACCCGCAAAACCAGAGGAATCGCATAGGCTCGTTCTTTAAATATCTCTAAGTCGTAACGGTCCGGAAACACCGCCGTCGAGAGCTGGTTCTACAACACTGTAGTTCGAGGCAAGAAATTTCGTGAAAAACCTACAGTAGTAGACCGCTATCTATCAAGGTGATGTGGATGGAATGACAGTCGATTGCGTGTAGTGCGGTGAATAAAATCAGTGGCAGGGACAATGGTGAACAATTCCTCAGAACACTCCCCATGATTATGCGGTGCAATATACAGAGAGACGCAATGTCTCTCCGAAGAGCCAGTGGATCGAGCCGACCTGTAATAGCCACGTCGTCGACAATTCGAGCAGCTCTGCGTTGAATGCGGTCAAATGGAAGGAGTTGATACTGGGGTGCTCCAGCCCAAAGATGGGAGCAGTATTCCATAATATGCGGCCTGACCTGTGCTTTGTACAGTTGTAAGCGGTAAGCCGGCGTGAAATACTGACCCGCTCTATTAACCACGCCCAGCTTTTTCGTAGCTAATTTAGCTTTACCTTCCAAATGACCTCAAAACTGAATGCCACTCGAAATATCGACGCCAATGATTCCAATAGTCGGGTTAGTACCAAGGAGAGCTCGCTGAAAGTACAGAGATACGACGAAGGGAAGTTTTTCGCGGTAAATGCGCAAACTTGTATTTTGGAAGGGTTAAAGTGGACTAGGTTACGTCGGCCTCAATTCGATAAATGACTTACCATGTTCTCGGTGTCAGTCACAAGTTTATTCTGGCTCTCGATAACGCCTTCCCGAGAAAAATTAGCTGGTACGGTGTAGAGCGTATCCCCAGTATTATCGTCCGCATAGCAATGAATGCTGTTGTTATGCAACATGTCATTGATATGCAGAAGAAACAGAGCAGGGGATAACACACACCCCTGCGGGACTCCAGCATTCACGGGCTTCATGTCAGAGCACGAACCGTCGACGACGACTGTGATGCTACGCCCAGCAAGAAAGCTGGCGACCCACGAACACAATTTCTTAGGTATGATGCAAGTTTACAGAGAAGAGCCCTGTGCTATGCCCTGTCAAAGGCTTACGCTACGGCCAAGCTAACTGCCAGTGCCTCCCCTTTACTCACGACTGCCTCCGCCCATCGGTGAGTAAGGTACACTAAAAGATCACCAGCCGAACGACCGCGACGAAAACCATACTGGCGATCACTTAGTAGCTGATTCTCTTATAGATCTCAAGAGCTGGCGGTTTGTAATGGACTTCATTACTTTGGAGAGCAAAGCGGTGATGGCTATTGGCATGTAGTTGGACGGATCTGAGCGATCGCCTTTTTTGAGAATCGGGTAGACAAGGGCTGTCTTCCAAGAACTCTCACTTGTAAGTGACTTTGTTTTTATGCAGATCTCATAGCAGAAAGTTAATTTAATTTGTATTTTATATTACTTACTAACTTAATTATTACGTTGGTTTGTTTAATTATTACGTTGGTTTGTTACTGAATTTAATTATTAATAAATTTCGGTGTTTTTGTTCTAAGATACTTACTGCCATACTTCGAGACGTCAATTAGGTTTTAATGACAATTCAGTCTTTCCTCTCTTTAAAGCACTATACATAAGAAAGTGACAGCAAATGACCAATTGTCATTAAAACTTAATTGACATCTCTGAGTACGGCAGTTAATTACAATACAGTAAGAGCAATATTTTCTTTTTATTAGTAGTAAGTAATGATGATTACGTTATTTTTATCTAAAATAATTAAGAATTTTGATTTTACTGTATTTTTAATTTTTTCTTAGATTATTTTTGTAACAAAAAATATATTGTTTTTCTTTTTATAATTGTTATGTTTTATAAGATCTACATTACGTTTAATCTCACTTTTATTTTTATTTTCATAGAAAAACGTACAAAAATTGTAAGAATCATGTTACCAAACTATTAGCACATTTTGTTCGTAAGAGAAATAAAAGTAATTTGTACAGCGCTATTTTTATTTTTAAGACTCAACCGCGCCATACATACCACTTTATTTTTCAATCATAATCGAGGTAAACGGTTGTAAGTAGTACATACATCAAAATATAAATCTTATTTTCTAGTGTAATTTGTTGTAAGTATCATATACAATAAATTTCAATACAAATAACCCACGTAAAATATTGTTACAACAAAATCTCAGAAATTACACATATTATCAAAATGATTCTATTACTAGAGTTGAAAGTAATATTAATTATATTTTTAAACCAAGTTTCACAAAAATACGATAACAGGTGCAATTGTTATTCCAATTTATATCTTTGAAACGCTCTACTGTAAAGTTGCAGTTTAGCAGATACAGCAACTTACGTGGGAGGTATCGATTTATCTGTATGTCGTCAAGTATTTATTTTTGATATTTTTGTGTATGTTGTATGTATGTATTAATATATGTACTTATATATTTTAGGTATATATTTTGTATACTTCTATTATAGCATTGTCACTTTTTTAACGCCTCCAACTGTATCTGTTGTCTATCGTCGCCATCCCTAGGTTGCCTGGAAGATATCGCTTTTAGTGATAAGGCCGCCCATTGTACGACTTCTTATAAATTGTGATATTTTATATTTTATGTTTTTTTTGTGTACACTAAAGAATATTCTATTCTATAAGATAGCCAGCCCTTCAGTAGTTGCGGAGTCCGGTTGAAGTGCGTTTATACTATCGGTGATGATAACATCATCTTACCTGAGGTGAGATGAAGGCCAAGTGATTAACGTAAAAAACACGACAATTTCTAAATGCTACGTAGAGTAAGCTTATAAAAAAAATAACTTTTATACATACTTTTACTCTCTTTTCCTTGGGTGTCGTAAAATGCGACTTTCGGACTACTGCACGTACTCATTCAACAGCTTAGAGCGGCGATGGGCTCACAAGCTAACACGCTTAGCACATGTGCAGATATGGTGAAATTTATTTATTTATTTATTAATATGGACAACAAAACAGATAACAACCAAATAACATATAAGATAAGATATGTAGGTATTACAAAGTTTAGTACTAGATTGCAATACTATATGTTGACACATCGATTTAAAAATATTCAAAACAAGGAAGTACTACTCTTCACATACTATTTTATACACATACTAATGTAGATTATAACAGAGGACTGTTTCGGCGGTCCACATTGCCTAGTCTTTGACTAACCCTTTGGGGATAATAGTCGTTAATCAATGTATTTACAGGGTTAATTTTGAATCCCCCGCCAAATTTTTTCATGTGATCCTATAACAGGTACAACAAAATAATCCAATAAAAAACATATGTTTTGCGCATGTGCGTGACCGCTATATAAGGTGACTGCTAGAAACCGCAAGAAACTTCTAGGGCTGGTCAGGTCAAGTGTTTTAAACATGACAAAAATGACAAAAAAGGAATTCGTGTTTTTTTTCATTTTAATGAAATAATTTATTTTGTGAATTTTAACTGGATAGTCTTTGAGTATATAATTTATTTTAAAGCATACGGCCGTCTGTTGACCCGTTCGCGTCAGCTGGGCGATAAGTACCTACGAAAAAACACGAATTCCTTTTTGTCATTTTTGTCATGTAAAAACACTTGACCTGACCAGCCCTTGAAGTTTCTTGCAGTTTCTAGCAGTCATCTTATATATTCACCTACACCAATGACTGCCGTCGCTTTGACCGCGAGTGTGAGCGCACGCACCTAGAAATATAGGATTTAAAAAGCAGCCAAAAATGTTTTTTTTTATTCGGCAACGGGTAAGCGCTTGGCCTTCATCCCACCTGATAGTAAATGACGATAATGCCGTTGGTGGAAGGGCGCTTTACCCGGAATCCTCAACCACTGAGGAACTGGCTGTCTCATCCCAAACTTTCGTAACACAACAATGCTATAAACATCGTTGTTATGGCGACAGACTTAGATAAGATGGTGGTAGCTAGCCAGGCGGACTTGACAGCCCTACCACCAACCAAACACAAAGATGTATCCCCCGCTGGGAATCGAACCCGGGAGCTCTGGGTCTGAAACCGGTGGCTTAGTCACTAGACCACAGAGGCGGTAAAAATGTAGGTATTTAAAAATAGAAAATTCTATTATTTTACGTCAAATATTTTATTATTACTTTTTTACCCCCTATTTACTTTTGGAGGGGGGTCTAAAATTAACTCTGTGTGTAAACTTTTACTTGAGCTTACTTTTAGTTGAGCGTTCCGGATAAAGCGCGCATCCTCCTTCAACCAAATAGTCACTCACCATCAATTGAGATGAACGACAAGCAATTGCCTGCCGTGGAATAAAAAAATCGCCACCGAAAGAGGAGTGATGCCAGCCCATAAAAAGCCCTCGGAGTTGTTCGGTTACATAGGATTAATGTTATGCCGTTGTAGGTGTTCGTACACCACCTCCACACATGTATATATTTTGTGTCAGCAAATTCATGTAACCCGTGGAAGCTCGAAGCTTCCAGAGCTAGTCGCTCTGCACCCGCGAACTGTATCGTACGTCGCATTAATAAATAAAGCAAACATATAAGTGAACACGCATTTCATTGGGTCACCCTTACCTTCTGGTGGAGGCCTTAAGCCTCCACAGTGGTGACCCCGACGTGATAGTGGAAATGCCCGACGTTATCGTGAAAATGTGAAAGGACACAATTCGAACATTTTCGCCCACGTGTTTGTGTCGCGAGCGCGTCGCGTTACGCAACCATGAACCCGACGCCGCCGCCCGGCGCCGTTCCCACGCTGCCCGGGGGACACCTCGCCATGCCAGCTGCACCGCCAGGTAACCATCAGCGCCCGGATCATTCTCCATCTGCGACTGCTGCCATCGACTCGGTCGCATTGTCGTCGCGACTCGCAGAATTCTGGACGGACCAACCACGTGTCTGGTTCATCCGGACCGAGGCCATAATTGCGTCGCAACGCCTCGCCGACGAAGCCAAATTCGACCTGGTCATCTCCAAACTCAATAAAGAGGTCATCGCGCAGGTCACAGACATCCTAATTAATCCTCCAAGCTCCGGTAAATATGAATTCCTCAAAAACCGCCTACTGACGATTTACGAAGAATCCCAAAACCGTAAGATCGAAAAATTAATTAGCGAGTTGGAGTTGGGAGAGCAAAAACCCTCCCAACTGCTACGTCGGATGAGAGAGCTTGCTACCAACAAATTTCCGGACGACACTCTTCGCGTTCTCTGGCAGAACCGGCTTCCATCGCAAGTACGAGTGGTGCTTGCCGTCTCCGAAGGCAAGGACTTGGAGAGCTTGGCCACCATCGCCGACAAGGTTGCTGAGGTCACGCATACAGCCCATGTCGCGGAGCTGACGCCACCACCACAGCCTTCATTCGACGCAGCGCCGATCCTGGCGGAGATCGCAAAGATCAATACCCGGCTACGTAGTCTCCATCCTTTCCGATCCCGGTCACGATCCGTTATGAGAGGCAGAGGTTTTGGGCGAAATGGACCCAACCGCAGCAGGCCAAGGACATCAGCAGGTCGCAGCGCATCCTGGAGCAGAGATAGGTCAGAAAACCGGATGTGTTTTTACCACAACCGTTTCCGCGAAAACGCCCGGAAATGCACCAAACCCTGTGCGTGGAAGAACTCGGAAAACTGAGTGGAGTGGTACAGGAGATGGTGGACACTTGTACCATTTCACCCGGTCACCGATTATGCGTTACTGATGTTAATACGGGTCTTAAATTTCTTGTTGATACAGGCGCCAATGTCTCGGTACTGCCAGCAACAAGAAAACAACGACAAAATGTAAGTAGCGACTACCAACTTTTTGCCGCTAATGGCACAGTAATCAAAACTTTTGGCACTAAAACTTTAGTCTTAAATTTTAAGCTTCGTAGACCTTATAGATGGCATTTTATTTTGGCAGATGTCAAACAACCAATTTTAGGGGCAGATTTTTTGGCATATCACAAAATAGTAGTTGACGTTAACTCGCGTAAATTAATCGACCAAATAACAGAATTAAATGTAGTCACATCCATCGCCAACATTACACAACCGTCTATAAAGTCTATCGATGAGCGACACCCTTATTATGATTTGTTGTCTAGGCATCCTAATATAACTAAGCCAGCGTCATTCGTGGAAATTCCGCCACACTCGATTATGCATTATATTGAAACCAAAGGGCCGCCCGTGCATGCGCGAGCGCGCCCGCTGCCTCCTGATAGGTACATAAAAGTCAAAGAAGAATTTCGGTTAATGCAGGAAATGGGAATCTGCCGACCTTCGAAAAGCGCGTGGGCTAGCCCACTGCACGTAGTGCCGAAGAAAAATGGCGATATTCGCCCATGCGGTGATTATCGCCAACTTAATTCGATTACGAAGCCCGACAGATACCCAATTCCTCGCTTGCAAGATTTTACTTATATTTTAACAAACAAGTTTTTTCAAAATTAGACATAAATCGATCTTATCATTGTATACCTACAGCACCGGGAGACATAGAAAAAACTGCTATAATTACCCCTTTTGGCTTATTTGAATTCCCACGAATGAGCTTCGGTTTGCGTAATGCCGCACAAACCTTTCAGCGTTTCATGAACTTTGTACTTAGTGACCTAGATTTCCTATTTTCATATTTAGATGACGTAATAATTGGGAGTCCTGATGAAGTTACTCATAAACAACATTTAGACATAGTTTTTGAAAGATTTCAAAAATTTGGCATAACTATTAATCTAGCAAAATGCTCATTTGGTCAAAACAAGCTCAATTTCTTAGGATACGAAGTTAGCCCCGATGGTATACGGCCTTTAGACGACAAGGTTCATGCCATAATTAATTATCCTAAACCCAAAACCGTACAGGACATGAGACGATTTTTGGGGATGGTCAATTTTTATCGCGCTCATTTGCCGCACGCTAGTAGGTATCTTAACGAATTAAATAAGTATTTGTCAAGCGCAAAAAAGAACGATAAGTCTCCGATCGCTTGGACGGAATCCGCGAACGACGCATTTTCACAATGTAAAGTAGGTCTTCAACAGGCCGCTACATTGTCGCACCCCGATCCGAACGCAAAACTCGCTCTAATGACAGATGCCTCGAACACGAGCGTAGGCGCAGTTTTACAGCAGAAAATTGATAATATTTGGCAGCCATTAGGTTATATGTCAAAAAAGCTAACAAACGCTCAACAAAAGTATTCAACTTATGACCGCGAACTTTTGGCAATATTTATGGCCATTAAACATTTTAGAAAATTATTTGAAGGTCGCCAAATCACTGTGTACACCGACCATAAACCCTTAACATTCGCGTTTACAAAAATAACAAAATGCGAAAACGAAATTCCGCGCCGTTCGAGACATTTATCATTCATAAGTGAATTTACGACAAATATACAACATATTAGCGGGTCCGATAACAGTGTCGCCGACGCCTTGTCACGCGTAGAAACCATATGCTGCCCGTCACCAATCAATTACAACGAATTAGCGGAATCACAGAAAGACGACGAATACATAGCACACATTTTATCGGACAACAGTAGCGACAGCAAAGCAAATATAAAATAAATATTAATTCCTTCATGCAACCAAGAAATCTATTGCGAGATATCGACGTCTCAAGTCAGACCCTATTTAACACAACACTACAGACGTATAGTTTTTGATAGTTTTCATAACTTGAGTCACCCTAGTATTAAAACTACAAAAAAAATGATCACTTCTAAATATTTTTGGAAAGGAATGAATCACGATATTACGCAATGGACGAAGTCATGTTTACCATGCCAACGTGCAAAAGTCAATCGCCACACTTTTTCACCGTTCGAAAGCTTCGAAACAGCTGGCAGATTTGCCCATTTAAATGTCGATATTATAGGCCCTTTACTGACGTCACCGGACGGATATCGTTATTGCGTCACCATAATAGACAGGGGCACAAGGTGGCCAGAAGCTATTCCTGTTAGGGATATCACGAGCGAAACCGTTGCAAAGGTAATTTTCGATGAATGGATATGTCGATACGGTTGTCCTATAAAATTAACTAGCGATCAAGGTCGTCAGTTTGAGAGCAGTCTATTTTCAGAATTAATGAAACTATTGGGGATACAAAAGATACGCTCCACCGCGTACCACGCAACGGCGTAGTCGAACGATGGCACCGCTCTTTGAAAGCAGCACTTTCGGCTCGTCTCATTGCATATGACAGTTCTTGGGTAGAACAACTACCAATCGTTTTACTGGGACTTAGAGCCGCTTATCGCAGTGACACCGGTTACAGCGCAGCTGATATAACATACGGTCGCAATTTACGTTTACCAGGAGATTTCTATGACTCAATCCGTAAACCCACCGATACTTATAATTTAGTCCATAAAATTCGCGACACTATAAGTAAAATTAAGCCAGTTTTTAAGTCGCATAGCAACTCAAAGACTTTCTTTTTTCATCCCGAGTTAAAAACATGCGATTATGTATTTGTAAGAGACGATACAGTGCGTAAGCCCTTGAAACCCCCTTACGACGGTCCCTACCGCGTTATCAAAAGAGGCACAAAGGTTTATACCATACAAATAAATAATCGCCAAACGTCGATCTCTATAGATAGGCTTAAGCCCGCGTACATAATAATAGGTAGTGACGATGACGATGCCCTGGCGCCTGCTGACGCAGCTCGAGACGCGCCAGCAGCCGACCCACCGACATCATCTTCGTCCATGCAAAGCGCGACACACATTCATAAAACACGAAGTGGACGCTTAATTAAGCCTCCTTTGCGTTTTATAAATGAGAACAATTAAAGTAGGTTAAGAGTAATAATTTTAGTTTAGTTTATGTTAGCATTTTTGGAGAGATAATTCTCGCTTTATAAATAACAACAGTTCGTATTTTTAATTATTTCATACGCGTACACAAGTTAGTAACACGGATCGTACTTGTTAGTTTGCAATGGGTAACTACCAAGAAAAAGAACTTATCGTCAACCAGCAAAGTGACGTAGCCACCAAAGTTGAGGAGCGCTATAACCAACTAAGCATTTGGCTAGTCGTAATTGCTAGTTTGCTATCAATAGTTATACTATTTTATCTATAGAAACGAAGCTGCCAAGGTTTAAAAGGGTGGTTGCGCAAGCAAGCCACAGGTGTAGCAGTATCCTCGATACAGCTTCAGCATCAGAAAGCGTTTAGTCCACCAACTACAACCGTCGGTATTAACCCGTCCGCATCATCCGCTGCTGATCCTGTTCACGGATACGCATAAGTTAATTGTAAGTAGCTTTAAGATATTTCTGTAACTGTTCGTAATCTTAGTAAATGCTTAGGGTAAGCAGTGAAAAGTGAGTGAATACAAGTGCAGTGAATATAGAACGGTCTTTTTAAAAAACAATCCGTATGCTCGATGCCTACTAGGTACATACATCTCTTAGAATAAGTCTTAGTTGTAGTCACACGGTATTGTACTGTACTTGCTATCGTATGATTACTGTAGTTATAATGTAATTGGATCCAATGTTTATTCTAAGCGTACGGTAACCGGTACGCAACCTAGCATAAGCGTAAGATAAGAATACAGTGTAAGGTAACAATAGCTTTTAGTTGACAGTGTTGACTTAGTGTAAAGAAGTAGGATAAGCAAACTTCTTTGTAACCTAGCATACCTACCTATAACTTTTTACTTTCACTTAGTTTTTATCTTTCTTTGTATCTTAGCACATATTTTTTTCTTTCACTAATTTTTTCTCTTATTACTTAACTCAACAAATATTGTTTTCTCTTTCAGTTATATAATTTTTCTTAATTATATAAATATATTTTTTTAAAGAGGGGAGTATTGTAGGTGTTCGTACACCACCTCCACACATGTATATATTTTGTGTCAGCAAATTCATGTAACCCGTGGAAGCTCGAAGCTTCCAGAGCTAGTCGCTCTGCACCCGCGAACTGTATCGTACGTCGCATTAATAAATAAAGCAAACATATAAGTGAACACGCATTTCATTGGGTCACCCTTACCTTCTGGTGGAGGCCTTCAGCCTCCACACCGTCACCACGCTTTGGTCTGGTTACAGTGAAGCACTATGAAAAAAAGATATATTCTTGATGTTTTTTACAAGCTTTTATTTAGCTTGCAATGTATGTATGTCTTGTTCGGATGGAATTTTGCAACTAAATTTTGATCCACTTCCCGGTTACCGATTGAGCTGAAATTTTGCATACATGTGTAAATCGCGTGACAATGCAATATTATGATGACATGGTGCTGATCTAATGATGGAGCTGGATGGTGGCCATAGGAACTTTGCAATGAAACAACACAACCTCGTCGAGTTTGGGCTCGTTTGAATCGTCTTGACGAGTAGTTTGTCTATCAATGGTAACCAGGGTCTGATGATGGAGCTGGAATGTGGTCATAGGAACTCTGTAATGAAACGACGCAATCCCATCAAGTTTCGGCTCGTTTCATTCGTCTTGACGGGTGCGTTGTTTTTAGATGGTTACCAGGGTATGATGTGGTGTTGGAGCTGGAAGGTGGTCCTAGGAACTCAGTAAAGAAACGACGCAACCCCATCGAGTCTCGGCTCGTTTGATTCGTCTTGACGAGTACTTTGGTGCTAGATGGTAACCAGGGTCTGATTACGGAGCTGGAAGGTGGCCATAGGAACTCAGTAATTAAGCGACACAACCGCGTCGAGTTTGATTCGTCTTAATGGGTGGACTGTTTTTGATGGGTGGTGGTGGCTTAGTGGACGTGAATAAAATTTTGTTTACCCGAATATTTTTTATTCAGAGAGATGTACAGATGAAAAACATGTCCAGTGAAAACTAAAAAGTAATAAATTAATTAAAAGTAAAAAGCGTTTTTAAAAAACAAGCTTATAATTAAATGCGCTAAAAAGAAAAAAATAACTTTTACTTCAAAACTTTAATTATCAACTTATAACGTCATTACACAATTGATATAAAAGGTTGTTGCGAGATTTACTATATGTGTAAAAAATAGTAAATTAAATATGTAAGTTAATGTGATTGATTTTAACTATTAAAATTTTCAATCTAAGAAAACACGAGTAAGTATTTACTTAAATCTCGCGACAACCTTTTATATCATATAAATTGTGTAATGACGTTATAAGTTATAGTTAAAGTTTTAAATTTAATTTAAAACTTTAACTAGTTATTTTTTTAGCTTATTTAAATAAAAGCTTGCTTTTTAAAAAGGCTATTTATTTACTTTTAATTTATTGCGATAATAATACTCTAACATACTATAACGTTGAAAAAAAAACTTCTTCAACTTTTATCGTATCGCTATCGTAAAATTTAAGTGCAATATTATAAAGTGCGAGTAACATCCATAGCCTGCTGTGTTTCATAATAAACATCGCTCCCAAAACTAGAGACGAGAACACTGCTTCTTCTTAAATTCTTAAATTATTTTAAATATTATCAAGGTAAATGAAGCAACCGTGTCGCGTGGCGGTTAAAGAATACTACCACCCCCTCTCTTGCCTTGGGTATCGTAAAAGGCGACTACCGGACTAAAGACTGCACATACATCCAACTGCATAGAGCGGCGTAGGGCTCACCACCTGTCACGCTAAGCACATTGCAGTCGCTATTCGGTAAAAAAGTGGAGTATGACAGAGGACTGCTGAGGACTGCTTTTGCTGTCCTCATTGCCTAGTCTCTGACTACACCTTCGGGGATAATAGTCGTGATTACATGTATACATACATATACGTGTAGGTATGTAAGTAAAGCAAACGAAGTTTGTTAGCATAGGAGCAAATGGGAAGTTGTGGTTTTTGCCTACCTCGCCGGGAAATCGGTGTGACTTATGTACTCAATGTGCGTGTGTAATTTTTTGACGTGACAACGTCTTAAATTAGGTTGCGGCTGGGAGTCACTTATGAAAAAGTGTAACGCTCGGTAACGTTACGATGAGTCACCGAACGAGAGAGAGGCCCGCCGAATGCCTTGCGTCTCTCTCCCACTCAACTATGTTTTAAATATAATTCTTTGTTTAAATAAATGTTTTAAATTGTTACTATTATTTCATCCTTCTTCCTACTATACGAATGAATATTCACATTAAAATTATTTTACCACTCAAAGTCGTTGTCACGTAAAACTTTCGCCCGTATACCGACTTTACAGGCAACCAATTTTTTTTTAATAAGCGTATAGGGTGACGGACCGAATTATGAGCACTTTAAGAGGCCATTAAATTTCAACTCTAAATATTTCATTTATTACGATATTCTATAACTTTTGTGTTGCGTTATTAATGTTGAGAATATAATCACCTGTTGTGTAAAGTAAGATTTTTTTAATATTCGTTGTCATTATTGAGCCAAAATTACTATTTATCAAAAAACAAGCCTATCACCATTCATCAGCACAGTCATCACCAATTAATATCACCTACTTACACAAATATAAGCACTGTGAATTGTACGTTTTAAGGGCTGAAAAACAAAATATCCTTTAAAAATGAGTACTATTTTTTATTGTTAATCAGTCATTTAACATTTCTATTAATTATGGCACGATCAAAATTAACCTTAACATTATAATTATTTCAATTTAGGATGCGAAAAACGTTAAGAATGTGTTTAAATACCAGTATCTATAAATATTGCTTTAATCGCATTACTGAATGACTAATAAACGTAAGCAAAATCTTACCCTTGATGTGTCAGAATGGCCGAAAATCACATAAAATCACACAACGTTCACTTCTCCTCAAGAATACGGCGCCATGATAAATGCCAAACTGTACAGAGTTTTGCTAGTACAATAATTTAAAACTTTCTGAACGGGTTTCTTACTCTTGCAACTTCGAAATCATAGACATTATCTTATATTTTTAGTTTTTTTACGAGGTGCTGATAAACTGGTGCAGTGCTAGTATATGGGTCATTCACCCTACAATGACAATAACAATAAGTCCAGCAAAACCGCCTAGACGGTTTGACTGCCGGATCAATCATTTAGTAAAACAAATCATAATATTGAAACACAATTTACTTACAAAATTTTTTTTTATCTATATTACATACACACTTACATAATCACGACTATTATCCCCGAAGGGTTAGTCAGAGACTAGGCAATGAGGACCGCAAAAGCAGTGCTCTGTCAAAGTCCACTTTTCACCAAATACCAGCACCTGGGCTCGGAGTGACGGTTACGCCGCCTGCAGCCCATTGCCGCTCTATGCTGTTGGATATATGTGCAGTCTTTAGTCCGTTAGTCGCCTTTTACGACACTCAAGGGAAGAGAGGGGACGCGCGACGGCTAATTTATATTATTAACTAAATACACTCAAAGCTTGCTTTTACATATTAGATTCATTAGTTAAGATTATAATATGAATAAAATAATCCCAAATTTATTGTTGAGACTATCAATTAGTCTAGAATTTCGTTTAGTTACGTAACCCAAACTTTTTGAATTTACTATAAAACATGACGAGTGAAATACCCTCCCATTCATTTAAAAGCACTTGGCTTTTCCCCGAAAAGCGTTGAGCTAGATTTGGCCGGATCGTTATAACGAATGCAAATGGTTTATATGCTGTAAAGATATACGCAGCTTAATTTTATATCCTATCCTACTAATATTATAAACGCGAAAGTTTGTAAGTATGGATGGATGTTTGTTACTCTTTCACGTAAAAACTGCTGATTGGATTTGGATGAAATTCGGCATACAGATAGTTTATAACCTGGATTAACACTTAGGATACTTTTTATCCAGATATTCCCACGGGAACGGGAACCACGCGGGTGAAACCGCGAGCGGTCGCTAGTAGCTTTATAATAATTGAGCGTAGCTTACTCATACATATTTAAATTTTTACATAACTTTATTTTACAAATATAAACTTGACTTAACTTATTTATACTTAAAACAGTCGATCAGTCGATCTACGATGACCTCGTCCGCGTTGACAAAAGGTGGGTTCGATTCCCGCTCGTAAAAAGTTATGACAAAAAAACCACTTAACACTTTTATGGTTTGTGAACAATTAATGTTTGATAAAAAAAACTTTTTATGTGCTACAAATTTGTGTAATTAATCTTTGATAAAAGTGAAACTGTCTTTCTTTTGGCTTTCACTAGCGTTAATTATACGATAACATTGATAAAACACGTAAAAATTCCATTCTAAAAATTACCTACGGCCTTGATAATAAGGTACGAAAAATATTACGCTACTCTCACACAACGAGATCTCTAAGCTTCACACGTGTTGTGTAATTCCAGTGCCTATCAGCAGAACGATCTTGTTACGCCAGACTTTACCCAGGTGTCTAGTGAAAAGGTGCCTTTGTATTTTCTTGCTTTGAGATTTCATAACATTTTGTTGGGAATAAATTGTATGTTTAGTTGGTCACGCACGCAAGTGCCTTCCTATCTCTACTTGACGTTACCTAAATCGTCGATCGTAGGAGTCCTTTCTGAGAGGCAGAAGAATGATAAAACTAAAAAAAATATATGATGATTAATTTTAAAAGAGTTACTAGAAAAGAGTTACTAGAAATAGCATTAATAGAACTTAGTATGAGTAAAAAAGAACCAAATGTTTTATGCCTTACAAAAACTTTTGTAAAAACTGGTAATGAAAGAAATATCAAAATTAATGGTTTTGAATTAGTGTCATATTTTTCTAGAAATCAACAAAGAGGCGGCGTAGGTATTTTTCTCAAGAAAAATATAATGTGCCATGAATTAAAATGGTTAAATCAATATTCGGTACCAAAGTCGTTTGAATGCTGCGGCGTAGCTATACCAAGCCAATGCTTGTCAATAGTATGTGTATACAGAACACCTAATTCTGATTTTTTTAAAGAAATTAGACCTAGTGCTCCATGAACTAAGTAAAAAATCAAAATATAAAGCCATTGTTACAGGTGACTTTAACGTTAATATTCTGCAACCTAGCAAAACTACGGACGATTTAAATGATTTAATAAAAAGTTACAATTTAATGTTTCATATAAACGAACCAACAAGACAAACGAAATGTATTGATCATATTGTTAGTAATATTCATTCGGGAATCGGGGAGGTACTTCCACTAGGTTTGTTAGATCATGACACGGCACAATCCACCTCGGTCAATAACCTGTCTCAAAAGAAATTACAGTTCACATAACATAGAGCGTTTTAGGAACCTACTTAAAAAATTGTCATTATGATGAAATACGTAACGAAACTGACCCTAATAAATCATTTTCAATGTTTCATGAGTTATTTACCACACTTTCTAAAATGAGCTTTCCACAGATGAAAATAAAAATTCATAACGTTCACAAAACGCCGAGGTGGATCTCCAAAGGAATAAAAGTTAGTTGCAACAAGAAAAGATTATTGCGCTTTAGTTATTACAAACAAAAAACGTCGATAAGTAAAAATAAATATGTGACTTATTCTAGAACACTAAAACAATGTATTCGGAAAGCACAAACATTGTCTAACTTTAAATTTATTAGAAATAGTAAAAATATTTGCAAAGCCTCATGGTAAGTTATTAAGGAAACTAGTGGCGTTGACCAAGGTAAAAAATATATAGATGAAATATATCATGGGAACAAAATTATCACAAATGTTGCAGAGATAGCTTCAAATTTTAATGATTATTTTATTGAAATCACTAATAAATCTATTATTAAGTATGACTTGATTTCGAATTATAATAATAATTTAAATTGCAATAATTATGGCCATTCATTATTTTTAAAACCTACATCAACTGATGAAATTATCAAAATAATAAAATCTCTTAAAGATACCAACTCTGAAGGTTATGACGAGGTATCAACAAGAGTACTTAAAGCTTGCGCACTTGAGATTTCATCTGTTCTGTCGTATTTAATTGACCAGTCCATGGAAAAGGGGGTATATCCAGAAGTTTTGAAGCGATCTATTGTAAAGCCGTTATATAAGAAAGGTGATAGAAAAGTAATTGAAAATTATAGACCAGTGACATTAATTCCAATATTTTCGAAAATTTATGAAAAATGCATGCATAAAAGATTAACAGAATATAGTGATAAGTTTAAAATAATAAAAGAAGAACAAAACGGATTCCAAAAACATAAGTCTACTACTTTAGCTATGTTTAATCTTATGAATAGTGTCATAACAAATTTAGACAAAGGACACAAGCGTTCTGCTCTTTGACATGACAAAAGCGTTTGATTTTGTGTCTCATCCTATTTTACTGCTTGAACAAAATGGAATCAGAGGGCCTCCTTTAGACTGGATTAAAACCTATCTCAGTAATAGATTGCATTGTGTACAAATAAGTAATTTAGATGAAAATGATACTCTAAAACTACCTATGAATCTAGCTATCAACCATTATGGTGTTCCACAAGAAAGTGTGTTAGGACCTCTTCTTTTCTTATTCTACATCAATGATATACCAGCTGTAACATCTCATAAGACTGTACTGTTTGCTGATGATATTTCCATAATTGTAACTTCAAATAAGAAACAAAATACTGACTTAGAAATGGAAATTAATTTTACAATATCACGAGTTGCTAATTGGCTTAGTCAAAACAACTTAATGCTCAATGCACTTAAGACGAACTATTTATTGTTTCGGAACAATTATAACAAAGATGAGCGGAAGTTAAAAATACAATATCAGAACGAATTGATACAAAAAGTGGATCAGGCATCTTTTCTTGGTATAACCATCGACGAACACTTGAACTGGAAGGCTCAAGTAAAGAAGGTAATTAGTAAGGTAAACAGTTTTGTGTTTGTTCTTAGACGCTTGCGCCAAACTGTATCAGACAAAACTGCTCTCACAGCATACCATGCCTATGTGGCGGCAGTGCTAAGATATGGGTTGCTTCTGTGGGGTAACTCTACTGATATTATAAGAGCATTTATTGCTCAAAAGAGATGTATTCGTGCCATAGCGGGACTAAGTCCTTTAGACTCATGTAAACCGTACTTTAAGGATCTTAAAATACTGACACTTCCCAGTTTGTACATTTTCGAATCGTGTGTTTTTGTTAGACAGCACATGAGTCTTTTTAATTCTGCAAAGGACATATATCCACGTTCGAGCAGAAATACAAATAGGTTGGTAATGTCTCATATACCAAAAACAACAATGTACAAAAAAAGCTGTCTCGCAATGTCGATCAAGCTTTATAACAAATTACCAAATGATGTAAGACAATCATTATCTGTTCCAATATTTAAATCTAAATTAAAGAAACTATTAATCGAGCATTGTTATTATGGTGTCTCAGAATATCTAAATATTGTATAAAATGAATTTAATGAATGATCTAATGTAACTTATTATTAATTATTTGTAACTTATGAGAATTATTATTAATATTTGCATGCCAATTTGGTAAAACATGTATGTTCGTACTATTGTCGTGACCATCTATATTAAAACATCGATCAAAGTTACAACGAACTACAAGAACTTTTATATTATGTTACTTGCTGCCACGGAACCCTTCATGGGCGAGTCCGACTCGCACTTTTTTGTATCACGGTTTGGCGCGCGCGAACAAATTGCTCACAGCATTTTAAGGTTCTTTTTTATAACATTATGATTTAACTTTAAACTATTGGTATAAATAAAAGAACATAATAATAATAATAATATGATGTAAAAGGCAGTACTCCTTGACACGGCACGTATTGTCAGGAGGTTCCTCACTCTGCAGCCCTAACCACCGATAGCTTGGGTCTATCCCCGCTGCCGGTGGCAACCTAGGTTAAGTTTTTTATAATATTTTATATTGTAAATAGGTTTTTATATAAAATATTGTAAAAAATTAAACTTAAGAATTATGTTAAATAAAGAGGATAATAATATAATATAATAATACCCAACTCTCGGATTCCATACAACTTAGATCCCTCTCCTCAACCGAAACTTACAAGTATTTGGGTATGTCGGAAGCGTTAGGTATCAATGCTGGTGACGTGAAACAATCGTTGAAGGAGCGCTTCTTTGGCCGCCTGAACAAAGTACTTAACAGTCTTTTATCAGGCGAAAACAAGGTGCGCGCCTTCAACGATTGGGTCATGCCGGTTTTGATGTACTCTTTCGGCATACTTAAGTGGACTCAGACGGAACTTGACGCCCTGGATAGGAGGGTACGCTCACTGCTTACCGCAAATCGGATGCATCACCCACGGTCATCGGTGATGAGGCTGTATATCCCGCGGAAGTGCGGGGGTCGTGGCTTTTTAAATGCTAAGACCCTGCACAACAACGAGATATGCAGCCTTAGGGAATATTTCCTTGAGGCTGACGTGGGTATGCATCGAGATGTGGTAGCGGTGGACAAGGGCCTCACCACTCTCTCCTTGGCTAACGAGAACTGGCGCAAACCTGTGGTATTAGATACTAACGACCGCAGGGAGGTATGGCAGAGCAAGGAGCTTCACGGACGCTTTTATCGGGTCCTACATGGGCCCGATGTAAACTTCCTAGCGTCCGTAGCCTGGCTGCGTTTTGGTGACCTCTTTGGGGAAACCGAAGGTTTTGTCTGTGCGATTATGGATGAAGTTATGATGACGAATAACTACGGAAATACATTGTGAAGGACGGTACGGTTGACATATGTCGGGCATGTCACCGACCCGGGGAATCCATCCGCCACATTATTTCCGGTTGTTCTAGTCTAGCTAACGGAGACTCTTTGCACAGGCACAACCTTGTAGCCAGGATTATCCACTAGCAACTTGCTCTTCAATACAATCTTGTGGAATCGGAAGTACCGTACTATAGGTATGTGCCCGACCCAGTTCTCGAAAATGGCAATTGCACTTTGTATTGGGATCGGTCTATCATCACTGACAGGACTATTGTTGCCAATAAGCCTGACATAGTGGTGATAGACCGACTAGAGCGTCGCGCAATGATTGTTGATATAACAGTCCCTCATGACGAGAACCTCGTGAAGGCTGAGAAAGATAAACAAACTAAGTATCTTGACTTGGCTCGCGAGGTTGTCGACATGTGGGATGTGAACACAGCAGTCATTGTGCCGATAGTCGTGACGGCCAATGGCATAATAGCCAAGAGCCTCGACCAACACCTAAAGAGGCTCTCGTTGGGCAGCTGGATCAAGGGCTTGATCCAGAAAGCAGTACTCTTGGACACGGCGCGCATAGTTAGGAGGTTCCTCTCTCAGGAGCCCTGACCACCGGTAGCTTGGACCCTGTTCCCGATACCGGTGGGCTACTATTTTTTATATTTTTAAATGTTTTTTGTATTTTTATAGAAATATTTAAAAATGTAAATAGTATGTAAGTATATAAATGAATAAATGGTATAATAATAATAATAAATTTTTATTTCAGACCATTTTGATCCATAGCTTTATTAGTAAATGCTAGTAATATATTGTTTTCTGAGGTTTCAGCGAGCACTACAGATTGAAATGAAACACTTTTTTATGGATTAACTCGCGTTTAATTTACTATTTACATTAAACGAGAGTTAATCCGTAAAAAAGGGTTTCATTTAAATGTTAGTAATAATTGGGCTTAATCCTATGTTAGTGTTGTTAGCATATTTATATTACGTACTACTTCTTAAGCCCCGTTGCAACCGTTACCCAGTATCCTTGAATAGGGCAGTCCTGTCTAGCAGCAGTCATCTCAAGGATACTGTTGCAGCTCTTACCCACAGAAATCTCTTATCTAAACGCTGCAGTAGAGAAGCCGCTTTTTGCGCATAATATCATGAAACCGATCTGTGCGAGAGTCAGCAAACATTTCTGAAGCGCTATAGCACCACGGTAGCCCCAACAGCATCCTGAAGGCGTTGTTGTATTGTACACGCAGAATGTTGTAGGCTTGCCGCGAATACGTCATTCCACAGTCCACTCGCATAAAATGACTGGCAGAACGTTTTAAACAAAGTCACTTTTATGTCTGCATTGCATCGAGCGAATCTGCGGGCACGCATATTTATAGCCCTCACCGCCAACGCTCTGCGTTCCCTCTCTATGTCATCATCATCCCTTAGGTCATCCGTGACAACATGGCCTAGATATTTAAACCTCGGCACCACCTTTGAAGGTGGCCACTGACGATCAGTTTTTCCCATCAGTTGAACTGTCGTCAGTCCAAAATTTGATCGTGAATGTGGAATCGTCACTCTTGAGTTTTAACTGACGGCGCGACACGTAAAGCCGGCGCGTCGCGCCAAACTGACCGTGAGTGTGTGATCGTCACCCCAATTGAGTCAGTTCGAATTTCTCCAATGAATATATTGATCATTAGCACCATACAATAAAGTTCAAAATAGCCACGTTTTCCCCCCGAAGGGTAGAAAACGTATATTTAGGTTTCAGCCGTAGCTTGATCCACCTATGAGATTACCCCTTAGAATTTCACGTATTTGCAGTGTGTTTCCTACCCATTCTACCTTGCTTATGCTTGTGCGCCCATTGTGCGGTAGGTGGCGTTGCGTGCATGACTTCCGTCGCCATCGACTGTCGGCCATTTTGTCAGTACTCATTTTGCCGTCAAGATCGGTAAATTTTGGTGGATCAAGCTACGTCTGAAACCTAAATATACGTTTTCTACCCTTCGGGGGGAAAACGTGGCTATTTAGGTGTTCGAGCCTTCGCTTGATCCACCTATGAGAGGTGTTTATAATCTGACGGCGATGGCTGGACGTACTGTGCGAAGGTCATGTTATAGGATAGTAAAAGAGTAATAACACAATCAATTATTACAGAAAAAAATAAATAATTGTATTTGACAAAATAATCTTCGATCAGTTTTACAAATAGTTATGTCAGTCTCTTAAATTTCACTTATTTTACAAATTAAACTTAATATAACTACTTAATCATATTATGAATACTAAACTTATCATTAAATCACAATGGTATGAATGATTGACTAAGATTGGCAGCCCCGTTGGAATGGATAGCAGGAATTTCTTTAAAATAATATTTAAGAAAAGTGTCTCTACTTTTCCAATTTCCCCTTTTTAATACTTCCTCAATATTAAAGTTTTGGTTTGACCAGATATTTGAATTAACTGCTGCTCTAAAGCTTCCGGGAGAGTCATTAATCTGGGCTTCTTTAAGTAATGTCCGAACCCAACCTGCAATGACGGAGCGTGATGCACCCTTCACAACTCCTTTAGTAGTAATAAATAGGCTCGAGATGGATTTATTGGCTGATCGCCTACCCTCTGAGATTGAGATTAATTTTCTTATCCAAAATACTATATTTAGCCTTTCATCGTCATTTGCAATTAATTTCCACCCTGATTGGCGAAAGTTGGTTGAGTCCGTTTTAGACCCAAACTTAGGCCAAAAGATAATGTTATCATTATGAGGTTCAAATGATTCCGGACTTATATCTAACAACGTTAGGTCATGGACCCTGCGGCCTGACGATAGCAAAAGAAGAGCTGCAACGTGGCGAGAGACTTGAAATATACTGTCATTATCTATACTGTAAGTCCCTAAATACTCAATAAGTTGGCCCACATCCCAGGTCTGAGGTTTCCTCGGTGGGGGTTGCGTATTGAGAATCGCTTTAAGCGTCTGTTTTACCAGTGGGTGGCTGCTAAGGGCTGCTGAATTCACTGGGTTTGAAAATGTGGTGACCACGGATTTGTGAAGCGCCACCGTCTTTGGTGCCAACTCCTCCTCTTTGTGAAGGAAACACAAATATTGAGCTATATCTTGTGGGGTAGGGTCATCCACAGCGTTAGCATTATTCATTGCCCACAATCGCCACCGTGTCCAAGCCGGTCCGTAGGTCTTTAATGTTGACTTTCGCCATGAAGACTCCAGCAGGGTTTTATTCTCGGCTGACCAATTATTCACAAGATGGCTCCAGCCCGAACTCTCCAGACCTGCAAAAGCAGATTTTGTACGGCTGGGGGAGGTCTCCCCGTTTTCAGGTCTATTAAGTGATTGTCTAGGTTGGGGACTGTCAACGGCGGTTCTAGGGCTCGCTGCTTTAGCTCGGCTATCCAGAACGTTCTCTCCCATTTTGGGGCTACTAGAAAATAAGTTCCGGAACTCTTCACCAAGTGACGTAGTACTCGTGGCACTGGAGCAGGAGGAGGGAATAGCCAACCTCGGTTGAAGTTCCAAGGTCGACTGAACGCATCGACAAAAATGCAGCCCGGATCTCGAGCATCCTCGCTGACATAAGCGTCTACTATGGCAGAGCGTGCGCTTGCAAATATGTCTACAGACGGAGTGCCCCATTTTTTGAATATCCACTTTTGAGTTTCTTTGCTTAACGTCCATTCTGGCACTTCTAGGGATCTCGAAAGGCTGTCTGCCGTGAGGTTGTATTTTCCGGGAATATATCGTGCAATCAGGTTTATCCGGTAATGACTTGCCAGGTTCATGATCTGCGTTGTTGTTCGAAGCAACATCTGTGACTTCGTCCCCCCTTGTTTCATTATGTACGCAACAACAGATTTGTTGTCGGTTTGTAACATTACTGTTTGATATTCTAACTCCGGTGCGCATGCTTTTAGCGCCTCTAAGACAGACCATAACTCCTTCTGGTTGCTGTGCCATGCAATTTGATGATTGGCCCATAGTCCGCTCAATTGTGTGTTGTTCACTGTGGCACCCCAGCCTTGACCCGCTGCATCTGTGGTTATGAAACTTGAGGGTCCTGCTATGTGGATAGGCGAGGCCTGAGCAACGTTCTGCAACCACCACACTAGTTCCTGCGTTACGGTACCTGGTAGCAGATGTTTTTGGTTTTGATTTGCCATTGGAAGACTTTTCGAGGCGACTTGTATCTCCCTGCAGTGCAGCCTTCCGTACGGAACTGTAAAGGCTGCGAAGTTGATGTTTCCGAGCAGGACTTTTGCTTCCCACCATGTCCACCGACGGTGTCTGAGAGTGTCTTTTATTAGGGTAGTGATTTTTTCGATTTTTGGCTTCGGAAGATGTTTGATGTTAGACTCGGTGTCCCAAATTATTCCTAAATATTCTATTTTCCTTATTGGTAGTAAAATCGATTTTTGAAAGTTGATGTTCCAACCCATCTTTTGCAGCTGTTTTACGACGAATTGTCCTTGTTGATGAAGGGTCCGTTGATCTGAATGAATTAGAAGAAAATCGTCTAAGTAAACTATCAGCCGGATACCCTTTTCCCTGAAAGAATTTGCCACCCAATTAGTAATTTTTGCAAAAATGTACGACGCCGTGGCTAAACCAAAAGGTAAGCATGTCATTTGATAAATAGAATCTTTGTAAGCTAATGCAAGGAATCTGCGATGAGAGTCAACAATCGGAATGTGAAAGTAAGCCTGTGATAAATCTATCTTTATCATATAGTCTAGGTTGTTCAGGCACAACGGGATTCTGAAATGATTCAACAATCAAAATTTAGGTGGATTTAGAAAATTATTCAAAAGCTTTAAGTTAAAAATTAGTCTGTTCGAACCGTCCAACTTTTTCCTTAAGAACACATGCGATAAGAACCCTGATTGGGATGTACACTCTTCAATCGCTCCACACTGTAACATTTTTTCCAAAGCATCATTCATTTCGGGAGAATCTCTGGCCTTAAATCTTAAGCAACTTTGGTTATTTAGCTTAGACAAAGGTGGAGATGAAGTAAAGGGTATTCTATACCCAGCCAATATAGATAAAATGCTTTCTGAGGCACCGAGTGCTTTCCAGATATGTAAATATGAGCTTACCTGTCCCGCTTTAAATTTAATACTTTCTGCCTCTTTTTGGCCTCCCTGACGATGATTGCGGGTTATTTCGTTTAGTTGGGTAAAAAGCCCGGCCTTTTTCGGGGGTTTTAAAAGTTGGCCGCTTGAAAGAATCATTTGGTTTCTTATCTCTTGTTCCTGGACGGTAACTTTTGGTTTTGGGCCGAAATTTTCCTGGAAAAAGCTTATGTATTCCGCCTTGCTCCTTCACAAACTCGCTTAGTTGTGGTTCGGCAAACAGGTGACTTCCCGAAGGTGGTATAGACTGTAATAAGTCGTTTAGAGTTTTATTCAAGGGCTTATAGGCGTTACGGCGCTGTTGTATAATTTCTGCCCTCTTTCCACATGTATATTGTAGCAGCGCATCAGATCAGAAGTGCATCGAAAAGAGGATTCCTCCTTTAAATAGTGTTTGCTTATGTGCGCTTTTATTTCTAACGGTGCCCTGGCATAAATGTCTTGAAAAACTTTCCTTTGCTGCAGTAGACCGTGTGTTATGGCGCCTAGACACAAATCCATTTTTTTCCAATGCTGCTACAAGTTGCCACGGGGGAGTTACGGTAGCGAGGTTGGAGTTTACTTTAAGGTTTGTGAAGACTGGTGTGGCCTGAAAACGCTTTTGGACATCAGCATAGCGTATATTTTGCCATGACTCCTTTCCAAGTCTTTGGCATTGAATCCCTTGGTTCACAAAGGTCTCATCCGCTGAGCCAACTTTTGCTTCAGATTCTTTAGTAGTTGGCAGGAAATCCAGAAGATCTTCGTCCGGTATTTTGGGTTCTCCTTCTTCATCGCTAAAAACAATTACGCTGTTTTCCTTTTCAGAATCATCCCTCTCACCGAAGGATGGTGCAACCCACGAGTCTTCCTCACTTGGGCAAGCATTTTCGGAGTAGTCTATCTGGGAATCATGTGGATTTTGAATGGAGAGCTTTCCCATCATTATGTTTTGTTGCTTTACCAAATTTGCTAAAATATTACTCTGCTGTTTTATGTAGTTTGCCAATGTATCGTCACTCTCATTTCTGGCTCTTTTATTATGATTCGATAAATTAATCGGGCTGTGTGGACGCTTACTGCTTACCGAAGAGCATGTTGAAGTTGATAGGGAATCTTCTTTCTGATAATGTTGCTTAAGCAAGTCTGACACTTGATTGCGGGATAGCAGTTTCGGCTTCAAGCTTGCGACAAGATCCCCAAATTTGTTAAAGGCATCTACGGGATGAACCATTTTCATTGTAGCGAACGGCGAATAGATCAGAGCTAATGGCCATGTGATAAGCGTTCTTTTTATTTTCTTGTAACGCTTCTCGCTTATAGATTTAAGCGTCGACTCGCTAAAAGCGAGAACTAAATCTAAGGTCGGGATAGCGAACCGCAGTCGGCATTCATCGTCCGACGAAATTTTATCACCGAACATGTCTTCGTATGAAACTTTGTTTATTACCCAGGATCTCCATTCCTTTGGGTAGGTGTTATCTAATATCCTGATAACCCTTTTGTAAACTGTTTCATCTTCTGGAGGGGGCTCCCACTCCGCCAGTTCCGCCATTGTCAAACGGTCCATCTCCATGATCTGCAAGACCAAGAAATCAAAGCATCAGTACAGGCCACTGAATGTATTTCGAGAGCGTTCGAGCCGTCGTCGATGGCGGCTGATCAGCTGAACATCCGTCGAAAAATAAATAATAACGACGGTTGCGCAGACGGCTGAGCAGCCGTTTCGATGACGGCTGCCTTAGCCGACAGCTTAGCAGACGGCTGAGCAGGCAGCTAACCCGACGGCTGAGTAGCCGTCGCGACTGACTGCTGTCGATATGTATTCGATTAAGAAAAAGACCGGCTTTCGGTCGCGCAATATTGAATGTTGCGAGTCTGCCGTCAGGTGAGCGGGCATTCGCAACTCATACAATAGGATATTGTATGAATTCAAGCTATTAAAATAGCGCATAATATTCAGATAGTATAAATAGCACTTCACTTATAAAACAATGATAACTTACCTTAGTTTTAATCACGAAGTGCTTAGCAATGAGTATTATGAGTCCAAGAATCCAAATATCTAAAGAAATTACACAATTTCGAATATTAACAATTTTAGCACACTGCTTATGCAAAATTCTAAGACGTACTGACAAAATGGCCGACAGTCGATGGCGACGGAAGTCATGCACGCAACGCCACCTACCGCACAATGGGCGCACAAGCATAAGCAAGGTAGAATGGGTAGGAAACACACTGCAAATACGTGAAATTCTAAGGGGTAATCTCATAGGTGGATCAAGCGAAGGCTCGAACACCTAAATTGATTGTTTCGCGTCAGTTCGAACTTCTCCAATGAATATTGATCCTTAGAGCCAAACACTAAAGTTCAAAATTGATTGTACCGGCCGGTCGAGACTGACGAGCCGGCGTGACGCCAGTGAATGGGGAAATCTGTTTGGCGTAAAACCATTTAGAGTGACGCCACAGTTTTACGCCTGGACTGCCGCGCAAAACTGATCGTCAGTGGCCAGCTTAATACAACACCATTGAGATGTACGGGCGGTATCAGGTGAGGCAGCTGCACCGTGTAATCATTATGAACCTAATAAAGTGAACAATACGCGTAATTTAATGACAAAAATACCTGAATGTGAAAGAAAATGCGTTGCAGACAATAATATTTTTTATATTATTGTCTGATTTACATAGAGGCAAAAGTTTCTACGTACTAGAGAGCAATGCGCAGATACAAGAAGACATTCAAAAGTTTGGGCCGGTCACGTCATCTTTTGATGTGTATGCAGATTTTCTGATCTAAAAAAAACGGTATTTACAATCATACGTCAGGTGGATTGATCGGCCGTCACTCAGTAAAGCTCATCGGCTGGGGCGAAGAGAATAGCGTCAAGTACTGGTTGGCTGCCAACTCCTGGAATACCAACTGGACGGACAACTGCTTCTTCAAAACAATACGTGACGTCAACAACTGCGGCATCGAAGAAAACTTTGTAGCTGGACATGTCAGGAATTAAAATCATGTCAAAATATTTTATGAATCTTAACCTTTAGGAGGGAAATTAAAAATGTGTTCACATACGATTACATGAAAATATGTGATCGAAGGTACACACAATAAATTTCGATACCCCATACAAATGTGAAAGTTCAACATTTGATTTGAATTTGATTTTTATAATTATTACAAAACATTTTAATAACTATCAAAGTCTGAGCTTTGCTTTGCTGGAGCTGTGTGGTGGCGGCGGCGGTGGCATAAATAGAATACTACCAACACTTCGCTTCAACTAACAGACTAAAGACTGCACATAGGTCCATCCAACAGCACAAAGCGCACATGTGCAGTTGCTATTTGGTGAAACGTGGGCTGTGGCAGTGAACTGCTATTGCCGTCCACACTGCTTAGTCTGTGGCTGATCCTTCCACGATGCTAGCCTTTCGTGGTGTTTTGTCCAAAGTGCTAAAATATCCACAGTGCTATAATGACTGTTGTTGTTCCGAGGTACACTGACGAAATTAAAGACCGAAAACTATTGTGAATTAACAGCACATGGATTATTGCCACGACAGAGCGACGCAGGTTGTCGCTGGTGAGGTAAAATGCGGACTGCTGGCGCGGATCGAGCGGCGCTCGCAGGCGCACAGTGTCTCAAATCAAAGATTGGAAGGTATACAAACATTTTACTTAAACTTATTACCTACATTATTTATAATTATACTTTTCGTAATGAGCGTGTCGCTAACAATGACCAATATCATAATGACTAACTATACATAATTGTCCAAGAATAGCAGTGCTAAAACGTCTAAATAATAATAATAATAATAAAACACTTTATTTGCACACTAAGAAATTAACAGTTACAAAACAGGACAATAGAAAGAGAAGAGAGTACAAGTAGGCGGCCTTATTGCTTTATAGCAATCTCTTCCAGGCAACCTTGGGTGAAGAGTAAAGAAAAAATAGTATAGAGTACCTAATAGGGAAGTAGGTGCATATAAAGATAGAAATAATTAAGAATAAATAAATATCTATAAAATACGGAAAAATAAGGACAGAAATATATACTTATAGTTCCAAAGTTACCAATAGTCCAAAGTATTAAAATTAACCTTTTGGACTACTACTCAAATAACAAAAGTCAGTAGGTAAACGTACTAAATTTTAATGTTTATTTTAACTCCAAATTTTTCCACTTGGGTATACAAATAAAAAAACTTATGCAGTTTTGTATGGCAGTTACCATTCTCAGAACAATTCAATCGATCAACCGTTTTTCTTCTTGAGTACCAGTTTGAGGTACACATTTTTTTAAGAAATGAAGTTAGCGTAATGTTGCCATTAAAATTGGAATGGTTTTTGTTTGTTACATTTAGAATTCAGAAATTTGTGTGGAATACCGAAATGTGTAATAAATTCCTCTTAAGGGCCACCTAATGAATATGATATTATTTGGTTTTGAAGATATTATCCTGTTACTAAATATAATTTTAAGGGTAATGCTTGATATTAATAATTATTTTTAGAAGAAGGAAAGGCATCGTAATTATTACGATTCATTTCCTTCTTCCAATGGAACACTGCTATTTGTCAACTTTATTGTACAAAATATTACAATATTACTATCTACATGATTAGTAAGGTGCATTGGGGGAATTCCGATATCAATTTTGATGAGATGACAGGAGGACTTTATTATTGATAACAATTCACAGTAGGTACTTAGTTTTATATTTACTGTCTTTATTATTTTACTTTTGTATTCTTATTAAAAAGATTTGTAATAAACATGTATAAGATTCTTAAAAAGTTTGATTTTTTAATTTCTTATTTGTAACATTAAATATTTTTTGTCATAGGGAATATTACGTTACATCTTGAGGTAATTCCAAAGTTCTTCACAGGAAAAGTCCGGTTCTGGGCCTGAATGTGGGTGATTAAATAATATACCAAAAAAATCTTATATTTTTCCTGATAATAAAGAAATATTTAATATTTCCTCTGTAAATAACAGCATCGTTGGTAACAGTTAACAGATGCTATTTTCGTAATTATGTATTCAGTTTATCGATTAGCAAAAATCGATACGAAGAGATTAAACGAAATGCAACATTATTTCAGTATGTTTAAACTATCCATTAAAAAACAAGCATTTTATGATACGAAATAAAATCTTAATGGGGTCCTGCACGAAATTGTGATTTTTTACGTATTTTTAAGTCACTTGTACTATTCGCTGAATTAGTTAAATATATTAAAAGAACTTATGTAAGTTAGCCTGATCATTGCACAAGATCGTGGTCTTGTTGAAATTTAAAACAAATTCTTTAAACAATACATAAATCTATTGACTCCTTAAAACATATTTCTTTGACAACTTTCTTAATTTTACGCATGAAACAATAATTTTTACATGAAAATATTTGTACTGATAGTCCGCAGGGCGCCCCCTTCTTTAAAAAGTTAATTTTAATTTTTAACACAAGCGCGTGATGGTTTTGCACATTTCGCAGAATAAAAACATTGCTCTAATTAAATTACTAGGTCTGAAACATCAAAGAGATTGATTTTGTTTTGAAGACTATGTAAATTTTTGCGATCGCACGGCACCCCCTTAATAATTATCCACTTCTTCTTACTTCATCATGTCTTACGTCAAGTTCATGTCACTATCAGTCAATTTCATTTGATGCACAGAACACATCAAATGTGGAGTTTCTCCCGTGTTCTTTTCGCAACAACACGTGTTGTGAGACTCCATTTTAATTAAATCTACCGTACCTACAATACTAAAATGTACTAAAAATATATACCACTTGAAATTGTCTAAACGCGAAGCCATTAATTAAGCTATTCTAATCCACATCAAATGTCATTCGCTTTTCGTATTTCGTAAGTGCTCTTTACTGTTTTCCTGGATTTTGTTTGACGACTAATTGTGCTCGAATATCTCACTCCGACTTTGATTGCTTCCTGGCTGACTGTTTGCTTGAATACTGGATACTGTACCCTGCTACTCATATTGACCTATGCGCTAACACCGGACAACTTGGACAGGAATTTATTAACTACGTATATGAGAAAACTTGAGAAAGGGTTTCTTTAGTGAAAATTAACATAAAACGGCAACGAGATTACAATGCCTGCAAACTTTTAGTAACAAAGTATAAAATAAATACATTCTTGGACGACAAGCTGTATTGAAAACAATAAATAATAAAACTTAAGAATCTGATTGGATTGTTTAATTGACGATATAGTAAATGGGTAATTACTGCAAATTAATATTTTTTAATTGCAATTCTTTCAAGAAATCAATAGAAGGTGTCAGAGAGTTATGCCGGTTGGCCGATGTGTTGGGCCTGCAGGAGACGTGGTTGATGCCTATGACCTGCCACTACTCAAAACAGTGACACAGCCTGATTCTGTATCGCAATCTAGATTCCACACCTAAATCTTACCGCGCACAAACCACGTCATTCTCGTGTCTTGCCCACGTCTTGCCACGGTAAGGAATCGAGATAACTCTATTCTGTAAATTTCTGTATGATCCAAGACACTTTATCTATGGAACATTACGATGTCACACTTGCGTTCAGAAATCAAACTCTAGTTTATCTAATCATGCTGTTGGTACTTGGCAAAAACATGTTTTTTTAGATGAAAATGTTGTTATAATTTGTAACTATACGTTTTATTTCATGTACTTATAAAGTTTTATAACAAAAAGTCAAACCAATTGCTTTTAAAATAAGTTTCTTTGAAATACTCTTACACAAAACTAAGAGGTAAGACGGTTTTTTAACGTTTGTTTGTTATGATCAGTGGTCGGAGTAGGTATATTGAATTAAGGTCACTGACATCAAACGTATATGTTAATATGGATACTCCTCCGAGTTTCCGGATTATTATGATAAAAATACCGAAACATCGAAATTATTACATGAAACTAGTTAAAATTGTATCAATACTCTCAACGCTATGCTGCTAGTGGCGTAGATGACCAGAATTTAATAGTAAAAAATGACTGGTGTGTAAAAACCTTGTTGTAGTAAAAGTGTTGGAGTAAAAGCCTAAGCATGTATCAAATGATATAATAATAATATTCATTTCAACACACGACATCCGGCAAACAGGGTCTTTTGTCCTCTTATCTCTATGCTCAACGCATCTGACCAATTAGAATCAAGTATCCAGGATGACTCATTGACTGTTTGTTCGAAAACAATGCGCTCGCACCGACATCCAGACCAAGTGGCTCACTCACTTATTTCGGTTCGTGGAGTGCGCTTATTTTATGTGTTGTGAATATCTTGACTTGACCCTGGCTTGTTTACTGTCTTCTGAAATCTACTTAAAACGACGAATTTGGCTTATAACTACGGACATCGATTTATTACTCTTGGATTGGGCCCATTTGAAGTTGTTTTTGTACGGGTAAGTTTTAATTATTTTCACTATTTAAGAAGGTTTTAGAACTTGGAAACAGTTAAAAAAATCACTTTATAGCAATCATCACAGCGCATGAGAGTCCGGTACGCACACCGCAGGGCTATCACCGCTTCAGTTAAAAAAAACACTTTATATGAAACAGAATTTCATTATCGACTTTACAGTTGTGTATGTATATATTGTAAATTTAAATCATTGTTTTAGGTGAGATATAAATAAATATGGCAAAGGTCAAGGCTGAAACAGTGCAAAAGTGGTTATTGCACTATCCTGAGCTACACATTGCAGGCGCTGTACATCAAGGAAAATTTAAGAGACCGCAAGAGGAATTTTACTTCGACCTCATTAAGTTCCTGATTCTATGCAATATTCCTTGGTCGCAAATGAAAAATCCAGCGTTCAAAGAGTTTTTTCAGAAATATATGTGCAGTACTTGTTGTTGCGTTTGTACCAATCGTAAAGTGGTTGACGAATCACAGTTACGAAAAGTTTATTTGGAGAAGTTTTATAGGAATAAAATCAATTCGATTTATGAAACTAATAAAAATGAGAAACTATGGATATCGCTGGATGAGACAACAGACATTTTTGGTCGATACATAGTCAATTTCCTAATAAAACCATTGCATCCTAGTAATAGTGCAGGCCGGCCTTATTTGATTGCTTGTAAAATGCTAACAGCAGTAAATGGACAAACAATAACACAATTTGTACTGCAATGTCTAGAAAATTTATGGCAAAACACTTTTGAAGCGAAAGTTGACAATATTTTAATGCTTTGCACTGACAGTGTAGCGTACATGCTATCTGCAGGGCGAAATTTAAAACATTACTTACCTGAAATGAAGCATGTGACATGTTTGGCGCACGCTCTTCATCGTGTAAGTGAGCAGATAAGGTCAGAATACAACGATGTTGATATTCTTATATCAAATGTTAAAAAAGTATTTTTAAAGGCTCCTAGTAGTGTAAACATTTTAAAAGAAAAATATCCTGACTTACCGTTGCCTCCGCAACCAGTCATTACCAGATGGGGTACTTGGTTACAGGCAGCATCTTACTACGCTCAACATTTAGATAAAATAAAAGAAGTTTTATCCTGCTTGAGCAGTTCTGATGCTATAGCCATACGAAACGCAAAAAACATTTTGGAAAAACAAAATTTAGAAAATGATTTAAAATATATTGAAGAAAATTACTCTATTATACTACTAGCCCTAAAAGAGTTACAAAAACAAAATTTATCTCTAGCTGATTCACTTTTAGTATTTGATCAAGTAAGGGCTACGCTTAACGAGTGCAATAATGAGAATATAAAAAATAAAATAGAATCAGTTATGGAACGAAATCCAGATTTAGATACAATTAGAGAATACAGCGAGAGTATTGAAAAAAGCGTAGCAAATAATCAGAAACTTTATTTCAAATTCGCTCCATTGACATCTACAGATGTTGAACGATCATTTTCCACTTACAAATGGATCTTAGATGTTAAAAGAAATAGCTTAAAATTAGAAAATATTGAAAAAATTATAGTTATTTATTTTAATTGTATAGAGACAGAAAATCAAAATGTAGAACTTGTAACCGATGAGGATTAAAAATAATTATTTTTAATAAAACTGTAATAATGATTATTTGTATTAACAATAAACAATTTTGTTTGCTTACATATGGTTTTTTATTTTATTACTCTATTTACCAAATTTTTGGAAACTCCGGTACATTCCGGAAGAAATGCATGTCCATGTTATGATATCATGACGCAAGTATCTAAAATCAATATACCTACTCCGACCACTGGTTATGATTGAAAGTTTCGAAAAACTTTTACAACTAATAATTTTACAATCAAATATCGTGTACCTGGGTATAAAAAGAATTCTTAATTTAAAAATAAAATGTAGAAAAAGAAAAAGCGTAAAATAATTGCAAAGATTTATATTTCTACACGACCACAAAATATGTACCTACTTCCATTAATCATTTATAGTTATTTGTATCACTTTATTCAAGTATTGTGTTGTGTTTATTGTTAAGAATATCCAAAAATTGTTTACCTTTTAAAGTTTTTTTGCAGAGTTTTGTAATAAAACACCGAAATAATCACTAGTCACAACGATTCCGCGCGGTACACAAACGTGGAATTTTTGACAGTTCTAGTCACGCCAACGTCGCGTTTATTCCACAAGGTTTCGTTCAATTGTCATAGAGAATACGTATTTGGAAGATATCATAACATTTTAAGGAATTGACGTGGTTTTGAAACAAAGAATCGTAATGTTGTCATACAGAATCAGGGCCCACAGGCCTAGTCAGCGGGAGGCCTTACGGTGGTGTCACATTATTGTGGCATAATTGTATTTGAGTCAGTATCAGTAAAACGTAATAACAATTACGTATTTGTGCTGCGCGATCGCAAAAACTGACATAAGTCTCATGAACTTCAAAGCAAAATCAATCATATTGATATTTATAATTAGAACAATCCTGCTTCGAAGTTTCAGACCTATTAATTTAATTCAAGCAATGTTTTTATTCTGCGAAATGTGCAAAACCATCACGCGCTTGTTTAAAAAATAAAATATACTTATAAGGGGCGCCCTGTGGAATAGCAGTACAAATATTTTTATGTAAAAATTATTGTTTCATGCGAAAAATTAAGAAAGTTGTCAAAGAAATATGTTTTTAGGAGTCAATAGATTTATGTATTGTTTAAAGAATTTGTTTCAAATTTCAACAAGGCCACGACCTTGTGCTATATGATCAGGCTACCTTACATAAGTTCTTTTAATGTATTTAACTAATTCAGCGTATAGTACAAGTGACTTAAAAATACGTAAAATTTCACAATTTCGTGCAGGAATCCCTTAAGCTTTTTATTTTGTATCATAAAATGCTTTTTGTTTTTTAATGGATAGTTAAAAGATACTGAAATAATGTTGCATTTCGATTAATTTCTTCTTATCGATTTTTTCTAATCGACAAACTAAATACATAATTACGAAAATAACATCTGTTGTCCACTGCTAACAATGCTGTTATTTACAGAGGTTAATCAGGTAAAATGTACGATTTTTTTGGTATATGATTTATTCACTCACATTAACCAGAACCGGACTTCTCCTGTAAAGAACTTCGAAATCACCTCAAGATGTAACGTTATATTCCCTATGTCAAAAAAATATTTAATATTACAAAAAGAAATAAAAAAATCAAACTTATAGTAAAATTTAAGAATTTAATATATGTTTATTAAAAATATTATTTATACTAAGTATACAAAAGTAAAATAATAAAGACAGTAAATATAATAATAAAACTAAGTACTGTGAATTGTTATTAAAAATAAAGTCCTCCTGTCATCTCATCAAAATTGATAACAGAATTCCCCCACTGCACCTTACTCATCGTGTAGATAGTAGATTTTGTAATATTTTGTATAATAAGATTTACAAATAGCAGTGTTCCATTGGAAGAAGGAAATGCATCGTAATAATTACGATGCCTTTCCTTCTTCTAAAAATAATAATTATTATCAAGCATTACCCATATAATTATATTTTGTAACAGGATAATTTCTTCAAAACCAAATAATATAATATGCATTAGGTAGGCCTTTAAGAGGAATTTATTACACATTTCGGTATTAAACACAAATTTCTGAATTCTAAATTTAACAAACAAAAACTATTACAATTTTAATGGAAACATTACGTTAACTTCATTTCTTAAAAAATTGTGTACCTCAAACTGGTACACAAGAAGGGAAAAGGTCGATCGATTGGATTGTTCTGAGGATGGTAACTGCCATACAAAGGCTTAAGTTTTTTTTATTTGTATACCCAAGTGGAAACATTTTGAGTTAAAATAAACATTAAAATTTAGTACGTTTACCTACTGACTTTTGTTATTTGAGTAGTAGTCCAAAAGGTTAATTTTAATACTTTGGACTATTTAGTAACTTTGGACATTTTAGCACTGGTATTCTTGGACAATATGTATAGTTAGTCATTATGATATTGGTCATTAAAGCACTATAGACATTTTAGCACTTTGGACAAAACACCCCGAAAGGCTATTATCGCGGAAGGGTTAGCCACAGACTAGGCAGTGTGGACCGCAACAGCAGTTCACTGGCACAGCCCACGTTTCACCAAATAGCAACTGCACATGTGCGCTTTGTGCTGTTGGATGAACCCATGTGCAGTCTTTGGTCTGTTAGTTGAAGCGAAGTGTTGGTAGTATTCTATTTATGCCACCGCCGCCGCCACCACACAGCTCGAGCAAAGCAAAGCTCAGACTTTAATAGTTATTAAAATGTCTTGTAACAATTATAAAAATCAAATCAAAATCAAATAAAAAGTTTAAATTGCACGTTTGTATGGGGTATCGAAATGTATTGTGTGTCCCTTCGATCACATATTTATATGTAATCGTATGTCAACACATTTTTAATTTCCCTCCTAAAGGTTAAGATTCATAAAATATTTTGACATGATTTTATTTCCTGAACTGTCCAGCTACAAAGTTTTCTTCGATGCCGCAGTTGTTCACGTCACGTATTATTTTGAAGAAGCCGTTGTCCCCCCAGTTTGTATTCCAGGAGTTGGCTGCCAACCAGTACTTGACGCCATTCTCTTCGCCCCAGCCGATGATCTTTACTGAGTGACTGCCGATGAATCTACCTGCCGTGCGTTTGTAAATACCGTATTTATAGCTGACAAAATCTTCATACAAATCAAAAGATGACGTGACCGGCCCAAACTTTTGAATGTCTGCTTGGATCTGCGCATTGCTCTTTAGTACGTAGAAACTTTTGCCTCTATGTAAATCAGTGCTATATAAAATGTTTTTGCCTGCAATGCATTTTTTTTCACATATAGGTATTTTTGTTATTAGATTACACGTATTGTTCTCATTAATAGGTTCAAAATGATTACACGGTGGGAACTCGTAAGGCTTGCAACCCTTTTTAGAATTGTAAGGCCCACCAGTGACGATACCATGTCGAGAAAAATATCTCCAGGCTTCTTTTAATTTTCCCCCTTCACAATTTCCACATAAAAATCCGCAGCAACTGAGAACGTCAGCTACAGATAAATAGACGTTCTTCTTTCCTTTGGTACGAATGCAGATTCGATCCGACATAGCCGACACCGCCGCCACGGCCCAGCTGCTCATGCAGCCTCCTTGGTCTCTGATGTCGTTCAAAGTTGAACAATTTGACCAGTGGTCGCGGGCGTCAAAGTCTTTAGGAATATCTATATCGGAAATATCAATAGATTCATTATGACATTTTGTTTTTGTGTTATTACTTAATATGTTGCTTGTAATTGTTCCCGCAAGTATGACAATGTAACTTAAAGGTGTCAGTCTATCAAAATTACGACCGGCTGTCCACAGAGCTTGCTTGGAGTTGATGTGTTCGATGAACTCATCGGACAGTGGATGATGTTTGCTAGATTTAGCAGCGCACATCAGAATTTGCAAACTTATAAAACAGAGAACAGCACGTAATTTCAGCATTTCAAGGCAAACTTTCGACTTCTAATTAATGAAACGCGCTGCCTGAAAGCACAGTCACTACTGAAGTAAAGTAATCAGATTTTCAGAATTTATATAGAATCACACTATTTTGTTATCTTTATATGCACCTACTAACTGTATTATTGTGGAAAATACTGAATTTAACAAATATTAATTGAGGAAAGTCTAAATATAGGATGACACTGTAAAGTTTGTTGCGGCTAAGACCAGTAGTTTAAGGATTTGTTATGTTTTTTTATAAATTATAGTACCTGTACATTATACTACTACATTTTCAATTCAATTCAAATCATTTATTTCAGACCGTGGTCCATATTGTGTTAGTAAAAATAATTGCTTAAATGTTGGTGTTACATTTTATCAACCGCAAATATTTTCAGGATAAATTCAACAACATCAATATTTTTTTTATTAAAAAACCTAAAATTTTTATACGATCAAGAAAAACGCCAAAAGACATTTCAATTAAATGTAAAATAAAACACCCCTTACGCACTTTCGTTAGTTTAAATTCAAAGGAGCCGAAACAGAGAGGCCGCAATGCCTACACCGCTTACACGTGCTCGTAGTTTCATTCAAAGTAGCCTTATTTAAACGATTTTATTAAACGGTTTTATTTAGCTTGACTTGTTTGTTGATGTTGTTGATGTTGGGTCAAAAGTACTTAAAATTTAGCCCCCCTCCTGTTGACCGATTGATCTGAAATTTGGTACACACCTTTAGTTCTGATGACAATACAATTATGAATATTTAGTACATATCATTGTAAATCCAAAATGGCCGCCTCCACAAAATGGTGGATTACATTTTTTTGTTCAACCACCTCAATATGAGTATCAAATGAAAGGGCTTCACTAGTAGTATACAGTACATTATAAAAATAAACTAAAAGTTTTAAAAAAAGGTATTTAAAAAAAAAACTGTTTTATTGAAAAGTAAGATAATGATTATGTAGATAATGTACTAAAAGTTACAAAATAAATAAAAATAAAATCGTAAGGCGTACCATAACCTGTTTGAATGTTTAATCAGCATTAATAATGATGTAGTATGTCGATCCCGGCCCACGGAGTCCAGGGTATAGCCCGGCCCAAACAACGAGTCATCGAGGCTGCCGCCGCTGCTGCTGCTACTGCTGCTGCTGCTGCTGCCATCACCGGGAGGTGCGCGCGATCTGCTGCGCCGCTGCTTATCAACGTGTCAGCACGTCATCGCTAACGCATCTCGGCGTGCATGCCACACGTCATGACCTCATAAATTATTAATTTCAAATGGACCATTTTTTTTAGGTAGTAATTAGTTTTGTTGTTTTTAATTTATGTATTTCTATAGCGAAATTAGAAACCCTACATAATATGATATGACTAAAGAATTAATTGAACTACGTAGTAAATTGTCGTATTTAAAAGAATATTTAGTTAAGCTAGGACCTGAGCGTCGCGCTTCAAAGTTAGCATATAATAAGTTAATAGAAGCTAAGTCATACTATGGAGGGTTACATAATATTTTGTCTCGAATATAAGGGCAGATTGATGATTCTGTGATAGGCACCTCTGACCTTAATTTAGTAAAAAAAATCGTAGCCGATATAAAATCTCTGTTTATAAGTATTCAAAGTTTAGTAACGTATCAAAAAGAGCAACGCACATCTAATTCGAGTTCAGATTACTCGGAGTGTTCTGGTTTGGAAATAGAAACAAAAATGTCGACTTTCGATATTAAGACAGCAATTGCTTTGCTACCTGTTATGACAGGACAGGAGCATGTTACACTGCAATTAATTGATGGAATTACTTTGTACAGCAAAATGATAAGTGACACATTACATTCAAGTTTGGTTGAATTCGTTTTGAAAACTAGGTTGTCTCCCAGTGCGAAACTTCGCCTACAGGCTTCCTATGACTCAATAGATAAATTAATTCAGGATATGAAGTCCTTACTAATACAAAAAAAATCACAAGTAGCGCTTCAAACACAGCTTCTTCGCTCTAAACAAGGCAATAGGTCAATAGATAGATTCGGCTCGGAGTTAGAAGAGTTGTTTGTAAACTTGACACTAGCTCAGGCAAATGGGGACGATGATAAATTTACTATACTCCGTCCCATTAATGAAAATATGGCCATTAAACGTTTTGCAGATGGGTTATCCAATCCACGATTAAGTACCATCATCGCGTGTCGAAATTTTGTGTCGCTTCCAGAAGCTATAAGAGCCGCCACAGACGAGCAATCCTTAGCTGTCCCGGAACAAAGTGTGATGAATATTAATCATCAACACAAGAAACATAGTTTTTCTCGAGGTTGGCATAGTTATCGAGGTTTTACCCGTAGTCAAAATCAAGTGAGGCCTAATAATTTTTATAATAATTTGAGGAATAATAATAGACCTCAAACGAGTTCAAATACAGGTTATAGGTCATCAGGTCATCACACGGCCGCACATTTTCACGCCGTGGATCATTACGTCACGCGAACGCCAATGACCGATATCCGCGAGCTCAGCACATCAGTGCACAGCAAACTGTGTGCAGTGACCCCCAGCGAAACGGTGACAATGCACTGAATGCACCTAATGGCACTCAGTTTTTTCGTTAGCAATATAGAAAATAATTTTATACTTAGTTGTAATACTTGTAATAACGTAACTTTTAATTTAAAAGAAGGAAAATATTTACATTTATTAATAGATAGCAGTGCAAGTTTATGTGTAATTAGATACGAATGGATAAGCGAACAATGTGAGAGTTTATTAAAAAATATTATTTACGATAGATTAACTATAAAAGGTGTCAGCGGAAAACTTATTACCGAAGGGTATATTTACTTGAATTTAATTTATGATGGTGTTACTTTCATTGAAAAGTTTTATGTATTTAAAAACATGTCATGTACTGCTAATGGGATATTGGGAGAAAATTTTCTAGCAAAGTATGATGCTGTAATAGATTATAAAAACAGCACCTTTCAGTTAACTTGTAATAATACTAAAGTTTCTATGATAATAAATCATAATAGGTATATATACAAGCATGTTATTCCCGCCCGCTGTGAGGTAATTAGGTACATAAGTAATAAAGGCTTAGGCGAGTGTGTCATGTTAGCGAGAGAATTGCAGGAGGGCGTCTTTCTCGCAGGCGTTATAGCAAATCCACGTAATGGACTTATACCGATTATCGTGTTAAACACAACGGATAATGATGTAGAAATAGATTTTTCTAATTTAGACATTTTAGACTTGCACGATTTTAATGTTTGCAAGTTCACTAAGGAACGTTGTTCGGTAGAAAGAATAAAAGATTTATTTAATTTGTTGGATTTAAATTATTTACAAAAAGAGGAACGTTTATGTATTGAGCAGATATGTGCCAAATATGCTGACGTATTTCATTTACCAGGGGATCGGTTATCTGTAACTAATTTAATAGACCATTCGATATCCTTGAAAGACAATTCACCTGTTTATTCAAAACCATATAGGATTCCTCATGCATTAAAAAGCGAAGTACAAAAACATATCAAAGATATGTTAGATAATGATATAATAGAGGAGACAGTGTCAGAGTGGTCTAGTCCAATTTTATTAGTTCCAAAAAAGTGTGATAAATTGAACGAGAAAAAATGGAGACTTGTTATAGACTACAGACAATTAAATAACAAGCTGGTTGATGATAAGTTTTCCCTCCCGAATATAACTGATATTTTAACTCCTTATCGGGTAGTATTTATTTTTCTAAGCTTGATTTATCTCAATCTTACTATCAACTTAATTTAAATAAAAGCTCGAGAAAGTATACAGCATTCATCGCGGACATGATGTATCAAATGAAACGTTGTCCCATGGGTTTGAAAACATCACCTAGTGTTTTTTCAAGGTTGATGACCATTGCTATGTCTGGTATTAACTATCAGGATGCAATAGTTTATTTGGATGACATTATTGTGATAGGGAAATCCATGGAAAACCATACTCAAAATCTCATAAAAGTGTTGGAACGTCTGAGAGAAGTAAATTTAAAAGTAAATCCAATTAAATGCGAATTTCTTCGTACTGAAATTGTTTATTTGGGGCATCAAATCACATCTAATGGAATATTACCTGATCCAAGCAAAATTCAAACGCTGCAAAATTATCAAGTCCCGCAAAGCGCTGACGACGTTAAAAGGATCCTAGCGTTTGCTAACTATTATAGACGCTTTGTACCACAATTTGCCGGTATTACTTGTCCATTAAATAAGTTATGTAAAAAACATAACACTTTTCAATGGACATTAGATTGTGAAAAAGCTTTTCAGAAAATAAAAGAAATACTAATGTCGCCCCCAGTGTTAGTATACCCGGATCTTTCTATTGATAGTAGTTTTGTTTTGCAGACAGATGCTTCACGTATAGGCTTAGGGGCTATACTATCTAATAGTGACGGGCAAGTAATAGCATACGCTAGCAGAAATTTAAGCGGAATCACGTTACCCAATAATAGATCTTGAGTTGTTAGCTATAGTGTGGGCTATTAAGCATTTTAGGCCGTACTTGTATAGTAGGAAATTTAAAGTTTACACTGACCACAGGCCACTTATTGGGTCCATCTAGTAGGTTAACTAAATTTAGACTGTACTTGGAAGAGTATAACTTTGACGTAGAATATGTGCCAGGAAAAACCAACGCAGCTGCCGACGCGTTAAGTCGAATTGTAATAAATTCAAAAGACCTAAAAAGTATGCAGGAGCAAGTCGTGTCAGTTATGACTCGCGCTCAATCACGAAAGCAAAAATTAGACAACGACCTTATAACTCAGAGCACTACAATTCATAGGACTGATCACCCTTTAGTTGTAGAAGTTTTGAAAAAACCCAAAGACGTAGTAGAGTTAAGAATTTATTCATCTATTGATAAACAATTTAATAATTCAGATTGTATTTATTCAGAGTCGAGGCATTGCGCATATGTGTTGAAAGAGTCAACCATTTTTTTAGAATCTCGATCATTATCTACCCTGCCGGTGTTAGTGAGAGATCTAGAATCATTATGTAGCAAACTAAATATCGCTGAATTACTTATTCTAAATAATAAAGACAGCGAAAAGTTAATAGAAAAACTTGCAAGTTACCTAAATAGATATTTACGAAATGTAAATAATAATGCGCCTCGTTTACTAATAGCAAAAGATGTTATTAGAATCTCAGACAATGACCAAAAGAGAGTGATTTTAAACGATTTTCATTTACTTCCTACAAGCGGTCACGCAGGGAGCAATAGAATGTTAAATAATATTAGGAAACATTATTTTTGGCCAGGGTTATCAACTGACGTTACTGATTACGTTAAAAAATGCAAGCAATGCCAGATACAAAAACACACTGATCAGTACATTAAGGAACCCATGGTTATAATATAAATAAATAAATAAAATTCGTTTATTTATAAACACAAGTCACTAACAGTAGTGGGGTGAGTCTCAGCCCTTTATGCATTAAAACCTGTATTAGGTTGAGACTGCTCTTACAAAGTGTCACTATGGACTTGTAAAACAAAGAAAATGTTTACAAATGAAATTAAAAGAACAATACGTAACATTCAAACACTGCTATTACATTCTTACATTATCCTGTTTTTATAATTATTGTGAGGACAGTAGTGTTCAAATGCAAACTAAATTATTTAAAAGATTTTTCAAAATCACCACAGCAGCTTTTTAATCCGGAGTGTGAACATTTCGATTTGCTTATGCCAATTTAATTGCTGGTCGAGATAGACACCTAGGTACTTGGTGAAAGGAACCTTCTCAAGAGGCGTACAAGAACAGTGGTCCGATAAGTCGGAAGAGGTGCACAAGTGGGCAAATGACAATTCAAATGACAATCGGGTTGAGTTGAATTCTGTAAAGAGAATGTGATGTAATTAGTTTTGCTGGTATTCAAAGTAAGAAGGTTTTTAGAAAGACATTTAGTAACTGTGTGTTAAACCGTGAAATAATAAAGCAGTGTCATCTGCGTACGAAAAAATGTTACCATTATGCAATTTGGTTTCAGTCAGGTCGTTGATGTACAGCAAGAACAGGGTAGGTCCAAGTACACTTCCCTGCGGTACGCCATAATTGGTAGCAGGTTCGTCAGAGCTGCAACAGTTATTACCTAATTTTACTAGCTGGGACCTGTTTAACAAATAGTCAGATAGAAGATTAAGAAATTGGCCACGGATACCTAGCCTCTCAAGTTTTTTAATTAGAATAGGGATAGAGACGGTGTCGAATGCTTTTTTCAGGTCGAGAAAAACACAGAGAGCTTTCTTTGTTTTGTCAAGATAATCAACAATTTTACTTGTCAAAGCCATAACTGCATCTTCTGTACTTTTCTTTTATCTGAACCCAAACTGGGAGTTAGACAGGATATTAAAGGTGTTGACAAAATAAATAAATAAAATAAATAAATAAAATAAATAAATAGAATAAAATAAAAATAAATAGACAAAATTAAGAAGCCGTCTGTTAATTATTTTCTCTAAGATTTTGGAAAGAACTGTAAGTACAGATATAGGTCTATAATTTTGGACATCGTCTTTATCCCCAGTCTTAAAAATAGGGTGTACAATAGCACGTTTTAATAGGACTGGAAAAAAATCCCATGTGCGAAGCATAGGCAGCACAGGCGTAATATAATAGGACTAAGATAATGATTTGCCAATTTAATGAATTTTGTTGGTATATGGTCCCAGCCAGCAGCAGAATCAGTTTTCAAGTTAGTTATGATTGTTTTAATTTCTTCAATGCCCGGTTCGATAATTCCAATTGAGTTAGGTTGAGAAGGAAAAGAAAGACTTATGGTGCTTGAACAATTGACAGTATCTTGATGATCTGTGATAATTTGCTCAGCTAGGATTTTCCCTGTATTTAAGAAATACCTATTAACTATATTGGCTGACTCAGTTGGGGTACCGGCTATCTGAAGCAATTCATGACCATAATGTTTTTTATTACTAAGGTTGGTAATATTTCTTATAGAATGCCACAGACGTTTGCTATTACTCAAGGAATTAGATAGTTGATCACGTTCGTACTGCTTTTTTAGTTTTTTTAGTAAACTGTTGCAATGATTTCTGTATCTTTTATATATTAGAGATAATGTTTCATTGTGTTGGTCCTGCTGATATTGCCTCTGAAGCCTGTTTCCATGTTTGATACATTTAATAAGCCAGGAGTAATCCATGGCTTAATTATACGCTGGTTACTTGGGACCTTAATTGTTTTAGTATTAGATAAAATTGTGTTACTAATTGCTTCTATAAGGTTTCCAGTTAAAATATTAGGATCTTCAATTTTCATAAGCTCCTCAAGATTTTGCTCTTTTAAATCATCGATAGCTTTATTATAGTCGGTAATTGTTTTTGTTGATTTTTTAGTATAGTTAAGTCCTTTTATTGAATAAACATTAGTTAAAACCATCAGATGATCAGTAACGGTAGTTTGCATGACTGCAATTGAAGCATAATATTTATTAGGATCTAAATTAGCAAATACATGATCAATGCAACTAATTATTCGGGTATTCAGTCTATGACCTGGAAGTAATCCATGTTGTGCCATCATTTGAAGATATTTTTCACTGCGTGAGTCAGACTGACCCTTTAAAATGTTAATATTAATATCTTCGGTTACGATAACACTTTTGCTTAGATCACTAGAGCTGAGGTGGAGATCCAATGAGTTTGTAAAATTATCAATATTGTAATTAGATGGTGATCTATAAATGCAAATAATAGAACAGTCATAGATGCAAACTTTTAGACAAGAGGCTTCATTAATGCTAATTTCCTTTACTTTGTGTTCTAGAGTGTTGTTGATGTAAACGACAACTCCATCATTTTGAGTTATTTTGGATGTGGTACAATTAGCACAGTAACCGAGATATTCAATCAGCTACAGAGTTGATTGATTTATGCAAATACAATGCTGATCGGTACGACTCTTTAGTTAATAATGAGATAAACAGATGTGAAAGTCCTTCATTATCAAACTCAAGTATTCAGTCGACTAACTTGTCTGTCATGGATCCCAGTCCGTTAACGGCCTGTACAGAAATTATACCTACTTATGATTTAAATAGCTTGATCATAAACAATGCTAATGAATTAAAAAGAAAAACAGTTATGTTCTCTGATAGACTGGGTCAGGGGTTGGGGTTGCTTTTGAATGGAAGTTTAAATCAACAAGTAACGAATGTCTGTGCCCCAGGTTTATCAATGAATGCTATAGTACGTAGCATATCTCAGCAGTCATTGAGCAGTTCCACTAATGTAATTATTTTATGTGGTGACAGTTCACAAATTAAGAAACGTGACATAATAGAAAACATAACTTATATGTTACAATTTCAAGCAAATACAAATTGCAGGTTAATTGTTAGTGCTTTTCCCTACTGTAAAAACTTAACCTGGGAACAAAACAAACGTATTTTTGACTTAAATTTATTATTATATAATTTATTATGGCGTCATAGTGACAATATTTTATTTTTTGACATTAATAAATTTATTAATAATTTTATTTTGACTTCAGATACTATGTATTTGCCAAAGAAATATTAGACCCAGATAGCTAATTTATTAGCTTATAATATACAAGACCCAGTTATACCTGGTATAACAAAGTCTATTTATAATAATGTCATCATTAGTAGTTCTACTAATGCATCTTTTATAACTAGTAGTAAGGTGACTACCTCTAGTTTAAACTGAGGTCTAAGACAAAAGCCAAGTCCACATCCATTAATATTATAAATCAAAACATTCAGGGTTTGGCTGGCAAGGACTTAGAATTAGAATTAATTGCAAAAAGTCAGGCTATTCATATATTTTGTATAACTGAGCATTGGCTAAAAACACATGACACGTCTTTCCATGTAAATAATTTCCAACTACCAAGTGAGTACGTATGAAGCACAGCTATTCACGGCGGTTCTTTAATACTTGTTAGTAATAATCAGTGGTCGGAGTAGGTATATTGAATTAAGGTCACTGACATCAAACGTATATGTTAATATGGATACTCCTCCGAGTTTCCGGATTATTATGATAAAAATACCGAAACATCGAAATTATTACATGAAACTAGTTAAAAATGTATCAATACTCTCAACGCTATGCTGCTAGTGGCGTAGATGACCAGAATTTAATAGTAAAAAATGACTGGTGTGTAAAAACCTTGTTGTAGTATAAGTGTTGGAGTAAAAGCCTAAGCATGTATAAAATGATATAATAATAATATTCATTTCAACACACGACATCCGGCAAACAGGGTCTTTTGTCCTCTTATCTCTATGCTCAACGCATCTGACCAATTAGAATCAAGTATCCAGGATGACTCATTGACTGTTTGTTCGAAAACAATGCGCTCGCACCGACATCCAGACCAAGTGGCTCACTCACTTATTTCGGTTCGTGGAGTGCGCTTATTTTATGTGTTGTGAATATCTTGACTTGACCCTGGCTTGTTTACTGTCTTCTGAAATCTAATTAAAACGACGAATTTGGCTTATAACTACGGACATCGATTTATTACTCTTGGATTGGGCCCATTTGAAGTTGTTTTTGTACGGGTAAGTTTTAATTATTTTCACTATTTAAGAAGGTTTTAGAACTTGGAAACAGTTAAAAAAATCACTTTATAGCAATCATCACAGCGCATGAGAGTCCGGTACGCACACCGCAGGGCTATCACCGCTTCAGTTAAAAAAAAACACTTTATATGAAACAGAATTTCATTATCGACTTTACAGTTGTGTATGTATATATTGTAAATTTAAATCATTGTTTTAGGTGAGATATAAATAAATATGGCAAAGGTCAAAGCTGAAACAGTGCAAAAGTGGTTATTGCACTATCCTGAGCTACTTTACGATAACGCTAGTGGCACTATATACTGTACAAAGTGTGAAAGTCATTTGAAAGCTGTGAATAGAGGCAACATTACCAAACACATTGAAGGCGCTGTACATCAAGGAAAATTTAAGAGACCGCAAGAGGAATTTTACTTCGACCTCATTAAGTTCCTGATTCTATGCAATATTCCTTGGTCGCAAATGAAAAATCCAGCGTTCAAAGAGTTTTTTCAGAAATATATGTGCAGTACTTGTTGTTGCGTTTGTACCAATCGTAAAGTGGTTGACGAATCACAGTTACGAAAAGTTTATTTGGAGAAGTTTTATAGGAATAAAATCAATTCGATTTATGAAACTAATAAAAATGAGAAACTATGGATATCGCTGGATGAGACAACAGACATTTTTGGTCGATACATAGTCAATTTCCTAATAAAACCATTGCATCCTAGTAATAGTGCAGGCCGGCCTTATTTGATTGCTTGTAAAATGCTAACAGCAGTAAATGGACAAACAATAACACAATTTGTACTGCAATGTCTAGAAAATTTATGGCAAAACACTTTTGAAGCGAAAGTTGACAATATTTTAATGCTTTGCACTGACAGTGTAGCGTACATGCTATCTGCAGGGCGAAATTTAAAACATTACTTACCTGAAATGAAGCATGTGACATGTTTGGCGCACGCTCTTCATCGTGTAAGTGAGCAGATAAGGTCAGAATACAACGATGTTGATATTCTTATATCAAATGTTAAAAAAGTATTTTTAAAGGCTCCTAGTAGGGTAAACATTTTAAAAGAAAAATATCCTGACTTACCGTTGCCTCCGCAACCAGTCATTACCAGATGGGGTACTTGGTTACAGGCAGCATCTTACTACGCTCAACATTTAGATAAAATAAAAGAAGTTTTATCCTGCTTGAGCAGTTCTGATGCTATAGCCATACGAAACGCAAAAAACATTTTGGAAAAACAAAATTTAGAAAATGATTTAAAATATATTGAAGAAAATTACTCTATTATACTACTAGCCCTAAAAGAGTTACAAAAACAAAATTTATCTCTAGCTGATTCACTTTTAGTATTTGATCAAGTAAGGGCTACGCTTAACGAGTGCAATAATGCGAATATAAAAAATAAAATAGAATCAGTTATGGAACGAAATCCAGATTTAGATACAATTAGAGAATACAGCGAGAGTATTGAAAAAAGCGTAGCAAATAATCAGAAACTTTATTTCAAATTCGCTCCATTGACATCTACAGATGTTGAACGATCATTTTCCACTTACAAATGGATCTTAGATGTTAAAAGAAATAGCTTAAAATTAGAAAATATTGAAAAAATTATAGTTATTTATTTTAATTGTATAGAGACAGAAAATCAAAATGTAGAACTTGTAACCGATGAGGATTAAAAATAATTATTTTTAATAAAACTGTAATAATGATTATTTGTATTAACAATAAACAATTTTGTTTGCTTACATATGGTTTTTTATTTTATTACTCTATTTACCAAATTTTTGGAAACTCCGGTACATTCCGGAAGAAATGCATGTCCATGTTATGATATCATGACGCAAGTATCTAAAATCAATATACCTACTCCGACCACTGGTAATAATATTAAATACAAAGAGCGAAATGATATTGTATGTCTTTCAAAGGAGCGTAATATTGAGCTATCATGCGTAGAGTTAAATAGGTTTATAATAGTGTGTGTATACCGACCCCCCTCGGGCAATTTCGATGTTTTTGAATCAGTAATGGAAGATGTACTTAATAAAATAAAATTAAAAAATAAATTTGTTTTAGTATGTGGGGATTTTAATGTAAATATTTTAGAAAACACTTCAGTGAGTGTTAGTCTTCTAGCTTTATTTAAATGTTTTAATTTAAAAAATCTATTTCTTGAACCCACTAGAATAACTTCACATTCGGCCACTTGTCTCGATAATATTTTTACAGACTATGACCCTGTATCTAAGTCAGTTTTTAGTAGTCTTACATCTGACCATTGCGGTTTGAAGGTGAGCTATGATATTGATGTTAAGGAGGAGCCTAAAACTGTAACATGTAAACCAGTTACAAAAAAGCGAATGGAGTATTTTAAAAACAATGTAGCTTGTAAAATTGATACTTTGCTCTTTGTACAAGATGATCCGGATGTACTATATAGTAATCTCTTTGATTTAATAAAGACAGAATACAACCAGGTGTTTACCTCTAAAACAATAAAGTTTTCACAAAAACTTAAGTTCTGTGACTGGGCCACGCCTGGTATTTATAAAAGTAGAAATAAACTGTTTGAGCTATATAATCTAAGACAATATAACCATAATTTAAATTTTACAGAATATGTAAAAAAATACTCTAAATTGTTTAAGAAAGTGTGCATACTAGCAAAATAAAATTTCATTAAAGATAAAATTAAAAAGTCTAATAATAAAATAAAAGCCACTTGGGATATCATCAACCGTGAAACTGGTAAATTAAAACCACGGGACAACACTTTTACTCTAAAAGTTAATGACAATCTTGTCAATTCGGATGCACAAATTAAATCATGTAAAATCTTGTTTACATAAGAAAGGTTATTATACAGTCAAAGAATATTTAGAAGACAAAACAGCCTGGTTATAATAATATTTTCACATTTTATTTTCTTAGCAATATTTTTTGACGTGACAACGTCTTAAATTAGGTTGCGGCTGGGAGTCACTTATGAAAAAGTGTAACGCTCGGTAACGTTACGATGAGTCACCGAACGAGAGAGAGGCCCGCCGAATGCCTTGCGTCTCTCTCCCACTCAACTATGTTTTAAATATAATTCTTTGTTTAAATAAATGTTTTAAATTGTTACTATTATTTCATCCTTCTTCCTACTATACGAATGAATATTCACATTAAAATTATTTTACCACTCAAAGTCGTTGTCACGTAAAACTTTCGCCCGTATACCGACTTTACAGGCAACCAATTTTTTTTTTTAATAATTAATTTTACGCTGGTATGATAGCCTTTAACAGCAGTGTCTTACAGACAAAGATACCCACTCAAAATTTATGTTGCGTTTAAAGTTGTCTTTTTGTTCTCTTGCTTTCGTTGGAGTTGCTCGAGTGTGTCATGCTCTCTTAACCCTTTATAGGGCAGTGTCAAATATATTGACACCATATTTTGAACTTTATGTAGTTGAGATAAGGTCGAAAACCAATGAAAAATTTTAACATGCTGTGCTCCTTATAGGGTTAAAGTGTCTCTGCGGTGGTGGCATGTGCGTCGGGTCGTTACGTTCCCTAAAACATGGTTGAGCGAAGCGATGGCTGATTCACATGTCATACTCGTGAACGGGTGCCGCCTGTGGAGGCTGGTCTGCTCTTGCAATTTAATTTTTTTTTATTGGTAGTAGGTATTTAATAGTTTTTATTTAAAGTCGAGCAATACCTGTTTTTTATTGAATATTCTTTTGTCTTGTAATCGTATCAAATGTTTTTTTTTTGTTGTAATGGAAAATGTCCTTCTATGACAGGGAGGGCATGTTCCAACTTGTATTGACGCTCATAATTTGTTTAATTGTATGTTGTATGATTTGGTAACGACATATTGATTTGTAAATGTCGTTACTTCTATATTATTATAAACCTGTGGAGTTTTGTTGCGCCCGTTCTTCTCCACAGTTAAAAGACTTCCTGAATGGGCGGGGTGGGTGGGCGGGTGCCCGTCCATCCTTTAACTTTTGACACTTCAAAATGCTTATTCTAAGTTTACTGAATAGAGAGATATTGATTTTGATTTTTTTTTAACAGGTAAAGGAATATTACTTCGACACCCACAAGTGCATTCGAAAGAATTAGTTTGGATATTATGGGACCTTTATACTGCGACGATAATAATAATAAGTACGTTCTTACGCTTCAATGCAATTTATCCAAATTTGTCGAAGCCTATGCGTTACAGACAAAAAATACGGAAACTGTAGCGAGATCTTTTGTTAATAACTTTATATTGAGGTACGGAGTACCAAAAGAAATAATAACTGACAGGGGCACAGAGTTCATGTCTTCTGTCATGGCCGAGGTTTGTAGTTTATTAAGCATTAAGAAGTTAAATTCTACCTCTTACCATCATGAAACGATTGGAGCTTTAGAAAATACCTACAAGAGCTTGGGTGCTTACCTCAGAATCCAATGTGAACAGAATAAAAGTAATTGGAGTAGCTGGTTACCATACTGGTGTTTCGGTTTTAATACAACTGTTCATACGGAAACAAAATATTCACCATTCGAACTAGTTTTCGGTAAACACTGTGTATTACTAAATACATTGCAGACTGGTAAAGATCGTCTGTATAATTTTGATTCTTATCCTAGGGAATTGAAATTTAGGTTGCAAAAGGCGCAAATGGACGCCCTAGAAAATCTTTAGCAAAACAAATGTTTAAGAAAGTTTAATTATGATAAAACATGTAATCCTATAGTTTATAAGAAAGGGGATCTGGTATTAATAAAAAACCATATAGGAGATAAGTTAGATAGTTTATTCTCAGGTCCATTTGAAGTTTTAGAAGATATAAGTCCTAATCTTAAGATTTTAAAAAATAACTTAGAATATACCATTCATAAGAATAATACAAAACCATATTTTGTCTAAGTGTAGATAATCTATATTGTAAAAGCGTAATTTAGATAAAATTGTATTTTGTAGTAACTAAAAATGTAATTAATATCGTGTATTTTGTGAAAAAAAAAACGTGTGTTGGACTATCAACGTATCTTTCTTTCCTTGTTACATTTTTTTTATTTATCCCCAGGGAGAGAACCCTGTACTTCTCTCGGGGGAGTTGTAGTATGTCGATTTTTAGAGTTTGACTGCAACATAACATATTTTACAAGTGACTGCTACATAAAATAGCGACGTTCGCTTGTATTAGCATCGAAGGAAAGATTTCGTAATCGGGTCAACAAACATTATCTTTAAATGTATTTTACTTAGTTTTAAGACTTTACTTGTAACTATGGACTAATAAACATCTCCGTAGAAATTCTACTTTCATTTATCAACCGTAAGACACATCATATTGGAATGATATGAATAGTTGACTGTTGACAGAAGTTTTACGCGCCTCACGGTTTTATTTTTATTTCATTTTTAATTATTTTGTAACTTTTAGTACATTATCTACATCATCAATATCTTTCTTTTCAATAAAACCGTTTAACTTATAAAATTTACTTTACCTTTTATGTATTTTTCTTTATATTACGCTACTCTCACACAATGAGATCTCTAAGCTTCACACGTGTTGTGTAATTCCAGTGCCTATCAGCAGAACGATCTTGTTACGCCAGACTTTACCCAGGTGTCCAGTGAAAAGGTTCCTTTGTATTTTGTTGCTTTGAGATTTCATCATTTTGTTGGGAATTAATTGTACGTCTAGTTAGTCACGCACGCAAATGCCTATCTATTTATTTGACGTTACCTAAATTGTCTTTCGTAGGAATTCTTTCTGAGTGGTAGAGTCACGCTGCGTTGCAGCACGAATTAGGCTCGCTCGCCCGGCGTAATATATCTCTCACCCAACATCAGCGTGAAACATTGTTGTGTTTCGTCCGGTGAGTGAAAGTACTGGAGGCCTGGTGGTGGGATTCCCGCACAATTCCTGCTCCTTCCTTAAACATCCTACTCCTTCCTTAACGCATCTGCGACTCCTTTGGTTTTGCGTGTGTCCATGGGCGGCGGTGATTACTTTACATCACCTGTGACCTGGCTTCTCGTTTGCCTGCCTCATTTTCACATAAACAACTGCCATCTTACGACAACAACCGGGGCCAACGGCTTGACAAGTCTACCGAAGCACGGAGAAGCTCGTTTTTTTATAACGTCACCATCTTTGACATTTGTAAAAGGTAAATGAACTTAAACGCCTTTTAGTAATAAGCAAAGAGTCTGGATAACAACTTGTCGGGACGTTCACCCAACTCAAAGGCCGTCCGCACAATGTAGTTGCGTTACAAAGGTTGTACAAAGACAGCACTAGACCGTTTATTTGTACGGTCCACATGAGTTAAAGCATCACGTCGTTGGGCAAAAGTGCTCTCATAATTGTTCTACAGAGAAATATTGCTAACTTTTAGTAGGAGGAGACCTCGGCGAATACGATATACTCGTGAACGGGTGCCGCCTGTGAAGGCTGGTCTGCTCTTGCGATCATATTTTTATTAGTATTATTTAATAGTCTTTCTTTTTCTTTTTTATTAAAGATACTGTTAGACGTTGTTTATTTTATTTTAAATTGAGCAATACCCGTATTTTTATTAGATATTCGCTGTAAAATAAAGGGAGAAAAGAAATGCCCTTGCTAGTTTTTAGCCGGTTCTTCTCAGTACAAGGCTCCCGCCCCCATAGTGCCCGCCTTCCACTAAGAGCGGAGCGGACTTCGTTTAACTCGCAACGGCAATCTTCATAGAAGTTTCCTAGTTCCTAGTGGAAGCACTTCTATGAAGATTGCCGTTGCGAGTTAACCACTCACTCGTGGAAATTTTCTGACACAAAAATTGGCGCAACTGTCAACGTCAAATTTGACAGAATCGAGCATAGACTATGCAATATTTTGCGATCACAATGCATAAAATGTACCACAGAACCGAAATAATCAAACTTGTCTATACTAAAGTAGTCTGTAAGTCTATGAAAACACGGTACAAAGTCAAGTGTGTTTTTGTGGGTGCGGTCTTATGCGACCGCTTGGAGGCTGAGAGGTACGGAGCCCGCTCCGCTCTTAGTGGAAGCCGGGCAATAGACTTACGAACCAATGGCATAACGACATCTATAAATAAGTGCTCAATTATTGTAGCCTAAATTAAATAAATAATTTTGAATTTTGAAATTACTTTGTATAAACTTCAATCAAATCGAAAACGTTTTCGTTTAAGGTAAAGGGTCGGTTCGGTTACTTCTTAGAGCAGTATTACTTTATTACAATTCAAAATTCGTTTGGAAATCAGCGTAGTAAGGTTAAAGTAATAATGCTTTAAAAGTTGATGGTAAAGCCCCTGGTCAAGAGTACCCTAACGAGCATGTATGAAAACGTTTTAAAAGTAAAAGAAGCAAAGGATGTGCGTCAGGATCGCACCTAACAAATGTAACGCTGTCGTCTCTGGCACAGAACAGTGTATGTCTTTGCCTATTGAAAATGGGCGAGATATTTGTATAAATGCAATACCTATATTTTAATTAAAGGAGTAATTGTTTTGAAATAGGTTTGTGTACACTATAACTCAAACGAAATAAAAACCTTTCAAGTTGAGAAAATACCTAGTCAAAGTCAAGATTAAATGTATAGTGAAAATAACTCTCTAAAAGCAATTAAGTACCAATCAGTCATTGCAGTCGATCCAGTACGTCTTGCCTATAGTCGCTTTAAACCAAACCCATTACACACATAGACAACCATATGGACAACAATACATGGGAAGATTGGGTCATCTCACCACGCAGGCCCAATGCGTGTTGGTGGGTTGCCTATTCATAAAAAATAATGTTCCTTCATTTGTCCTTTAAGCAACTACCTATACCTTATGAACATAAGTTTACGATGAAAGTTTGGTAAGCAATCGCCCACGAAGGTTTCCGACTTGATTTAACCATCATAGGATAATATATACGCAGACGAAGTCGTATGAGGACCAATAGTAGGATGTTATGAAACCCAATCACCAATAAGCACGTTTAACTCAAAGGTAATGGGAGATCTAAAAAAACGTTCAGTCCGTTACACACGAGCCCCACCGACGCAGACAAAGCTTCCGCCATTTGTAAGGCCCACTCTGCCTTGTGATTATGCTTATTTCGCTCCGTATTCCATACGTTCGGGTTGAGAACAACGATGTAAGGACACTTGATGGTACTGCACTAACACACTAAAAAAATGTCTAGGAAACGAGTTTTATCTCTTATTATTATTATTAGGTACCTAATTTTATTATTATAGGGTAACCTTTTACATAAAAATAGTAACATAAAAATAATATTTACGTAAATTAGTCCTTCGAGCCGGATATTATGTTTATTGTACGATGTGTTTTGGTCTGATCACAATCTTATTCCCCTGATGTATAATTTAGATACTATCAAAGCTACGGCACACAGAGTATCTAGTTATCATACGGTCTAGTTGTGTGAGTAAACAAAGCTTGGTTAATCGTCGGCAAGCTCAACGAGTTATACGAGTATAAGTAAATTATTTTTTCCAGTGCAAATCTTTTTACAACATGGTCTTCAACGGCCTGTCTTAAATAGTTTTAAAGTAAAAATAAGCTAGTAAGAACCCTGAGTGCGGTAGTAAAATTTGAATATTGAGTGGTTTGTAAACTGAATCTTCGATTCCCGTAAAACACACTGGTACTTCCAGCACACATCTTATGTAAGTATCTCTTCGAGCGGCGAACCTTTTGCGTTTCACAGCGCTCGATATATTAGGGGCCACGCAAATAGAAATCAGGCGTGCAAAAAGGACGAGTTTTGCTACCAACGACACCGCGACCATAAATATAAACATACACTTTTATTACCATAGCGCTTCTGTAAGGAGTATAAAATAAAATTGGAGCTGTAATGGTGCGATTCTGTATTTTCGCTGCGAAGCGGCATCTGCGCTGTTTACGGTCGGGCTGTCTTGGTAGAAAACGGAAAACTTGTTAGTACAGCAACAAAATATCCTGCCTACAAGTAGACACTGGCAAGAACTTAGCGAGTTACCGAACAAGAAATTGAATTGGTTAAATGTGCGGATTGTACATTATCAAATGTCAAGTGCAGGAGATACACCCCAGTTCAATATAGTCTTGGCTTTAATGTAGTTATGTAGATGCTTAAAATTGTAATTTCCCCTTTTATACTACAGTCAAATTCGATGGAGAATGTTTGCAAAAAAAATTTACAACATTCTTTGTCACTTGGTCTCTTACTGTTTTTTGAAAGAATTTTTTTTTATATTAGTAGGAGGCAAACGAGCAGGCGGGTCACCTGATGGAGAGCAATCACCGCCACCCGTGGACACCCGCAAAACCAGAGGAGTCGCAGATGCGTTGCCGACCTTTAAGAAAGGAATAGGGAATTTTGAGGGGGGGGGGGGGGAGGAAGGCGCCTCCGGAACTCTCACTGGCCGGATGAAACACAACAGCACCAAGTGCCATTATTTTACGCCGGATATTCGTGAGAGGGTGGTATTACCCCGGGCGAGCCACCCAATACGTGCTGCAATGCAGCGTTGCTCTAGCGGGTGGTGAAATGAGTGACACTGACAGAGTTGTCAGTGTCACTCATTTCACCACCCATGGTTCACGTGTAGGGTCTCAAGGGTAAACCTACGGACGCGAGTAACTTTAACCCCCAAACCACTAACAATGTCACCATTGTTAGTGGTTTTCTATCTGTACCCCAAGCACAAACCATTATGGTACTAGTTAAGGTAATCGTAATCGTATTATTTTGTATGAAAACCATAAAGTTACTAAACCTTTTTACCATGGTTCGATTCCCGCCTGAGGTTGTCGTTTTTTTTCAGTGTTAAAAAAAAATTTACTTAGAACCATAATGGTTCGTGCTTGGGGTACTGTAGTATGTATGTATTTCTATCTTAATCAAGAAAAAGTTTGACACCCAGGTGACACTAGATATTTGCAAAATGAATTGTCAATTGTGTCCATGTCAAAGAGGAGCTCGATGGCCAGCGGCTAGCGCGTTCGGCTTGCGATCTTGCTCGCTAAGCAACTCTCACAATGCCGAGTCGCTGGATAGGTGACCAAATTAAAAACATCTCGAGCTCCTCCGTGCTTCGCAAGGCACGTTAAGCCGTTGGTCCCGGTTGTTGTCGTAAGATGACAGTCGTCAAAACCCACCAACCCGCTTTGGGCCAGCGTGGTGGGTTATAGCCCAATATCCCCACGTGCTATTGTCCACGTGGGAGGCCTGTGCACTAGGGTGGAGCGTCATTTTTTTTTTTAGAATTTTGAAATGGAATAGTTAAAAAAAGTTGCAGTTGGTGATAGGTAATACAAGAAAAATAATAATAAAATTATTGGAATATACTTTTAGCCCTCTACCACCCCTCAAAGTTTAAAAAAATATACAAAATAGAGTATATTTTGGAAGTTTATAAAAAACAAATTATTTATCCAAATCTTATTAAAAGTATCTCATCTTACTCTAGATATAAAGAAGTTTAATTAAAAATTATTTATCATGATAATTAAGCATGATCTCATAATACAAAAACGTCAAAAACGTTAATTATAAATAAATTTTGCGATAAAGAAACGACACTGCCGCGGGTAGGTTTGTTATTTGAGTTCTTGCTTTTGATGTATATTTTTTTATTGTTCCTACTCCTGTATTATTTTAACAGTTATTTGAAGTTTATTTATAGTTCAATATAAAAGGTTCATAGTAAAGTTACGTAAAAGAATGACGAGGAACGAAACGGACTCAGTGCTCCCAGCGATCCTTCGACAGCAAAAACACCAGATTCTATTCCAATAATGCAGATTAAAAGAAACATGCTGTCGCTTCCTACTTTAGCTCAAGTTTGTGATCGGTTTAGTGTCTCAAATCGTTCGGCAGCAGCAGCAGTTCATGACTTCGGAGAACGCTGAAAATGTGATAGACCGAAGCTAAGTCCGAAGAGCTAGAAAACAAGAACGAAAGAGATGTAGAAAAGATAAGATTGGTTTACAAAAAGCGAGGTCAACGTTTACATAAAAAAAAGTTACGAAGGAACATATTATATCCTTAATTGGGAAACCGGGCTCATTTTATTTGGGACATATAACAACATTATCTGGTACGGGGAAAGCAATAGTGGACTAAATATATTAATTTTTCGCCAAAAAAGAACTTGAATTAAAGAATGTAGTGGTTGTTAGATGCGATTGTTGGATGCGATGGTATTACAGCAACAAATACTGGCTAGAAAAGTGGTGTGATCCGAACTAAAGTTACGTAGATAGCAATAGTTTATTTGTCAACAACATGCAATAGAGCTGCTTCTTCGGCATTTATTTATTAAATAAGACGCGGCGACAACCGGAACTCAACTTTATTCTGGTCCAATAGGAAAAGCATTAGAAAATTGTACTAATCTTCCTATTGTTCAATTTATCGCAATCCCATCAAACATGCCTGTTTTATCTAAGTAAATAGAGGATAATCTAAGTACAGACAGATCAGAAGTATTTGTCCTCAAGATTTGTCTCATAGAAATCCTGGAAAATTGGCTCACTCTCGATGGTTAACAACAGCCAATAGAATTTTGTGACTTTACGTTGGTCAAACAAAAAACAAAAACACAGGTCACAAAGCCCTTCTAGTAACTAGATCATTATAAAAGTATACGCTCCTGTGTAGTTCAGTATAAAAAAGTTCGTTTAAAAAAGAGCTACCTCACGTTTACAAATTGATTACATTTTCTAGATCTTTGAGTTCTGATGTCAAAAAATTATCGATCCGTTTATACAGCAAAATGCATTTTTTGCACACCCTGAGAACCTTTTATTCGGAATGTTATACGATAAAATGACAACACATAGAGAAATAGGGCTAAGACGAATAATTTGCAGCAAGATGAATGATGAAATGATGAAAAATGGAAAAACCAGGAGTGAGAATATAAGAAATACCAAAGTTAAATTTTAGTGCCAATGACTACACACTGATATAATTATTTTGGGCGAATCACAAGTCACACCACATCCAATGTTGAATAAAATTACTGACAACGAATTAGAAAACCTGCTTCAAACACAGTCGCATACCATTATGAGTTTTCCAAATTTTCCTTGCCACACAAGCGCTAGAACGATGTGTTAAAATGGTGAGTGAAGCGTCATTGGCTGTCGCTGGTGAAAAGGCAAGGTTGGTAGGTATGGTTTTATTAGATCTAAAACTGAATCACGAGCAATAATGCCTCACTTTGAGACCAAAAAAAGTTGTAAAATAAACAAAAACGTCATTAATTAACATCGTCAAACTTTCATGTTTTTCTCGAATTTTGATAATTTTCAATATTTTTTATTGAAACAAACTTAGCTCTTTTTCACAAATAAAACTTACTGTTCATAAATTTGGTGTTTTATTATTACTAATAAAACAAAATAAAAACATTTTTTAATTGCTTTTCGTTATAAAATGATATTAAAAACTTCACTTTTTGTCAAGAATTTTAAATCTTTGGGCTAAGGTAGAGGGCTAATAAATATCTCGAAAAAAAAAAAAAATATTTGTTAAGAATTCACACATATGCAACCTTTTCTAGGTATTCGAAGACGATTCGTTAACTTTTTTTTTTCTTCATACATTGACGCTCCACCCTACTGTGCACAGCAGTGGTAAGTTTATGAGCTGATGATGATGAATTGTCAATAATTTATTTACAACCATTTTTCATCGAATTTGCCCGTATTATTCGGAGACCTTACACTTACCAACACTCTTATGTAGTTCACTACACTTAACGGTTATTAATATCAGCTGAAGTGGAGTCATTTGCCGGGCAATATATTTAAAAAAATTACATTATTACGCATTAAAATTCGACAAAACACATTTTTTTTAAATAAACAAAACTGCCAGGCATGACGCTATATTTTCCCGACTTGGTAAAAATACCGTTCAAAAATAATTCTAGTCTGTTGAATTCCACAAAGTATAATACAATAGAGAAGCTTAAGTTTTAATACACCAATTTATGAACCCTGTCGGGCACAGCACAGCTTAGTAATATATCAGCTACTTCCGTAAAGTTTCGTAAGCTCCAAATTACGTAAAGGATTCTAATTAATATTAAAATGCTATTAAGAAGTTAATCCTTTTTGATTTATAGAGGCATGGACCAAAGCTGGAACTTACCGCGTCCTATTAAAAACAAATCGGTACAATGTGCTGATTTAAAATTGTACATAATAAGAAACATTTCATTCATCATCATTAGCCTTAAGAGGGTTTATGCATTTCGGTTTCCCATACCATTTTCCAGGTCGACATTTTTGAAGACTAATAAGTTAATTTTAATGAAACTTTGCATGCTAAAGTAAAATACAGGGATCTAAATAGTTAATTGAAGACATTTTTAAAAATGTTTTATTTGGCTGGCGCTATAAAGTCCACTACAGAAAGTTTAAAATCGCAATAACTCAGTAAAATAAACGTTTTTTGGAAATGTTTTGAACAAACTATTTCGATCTCTATATTTTACTTCAGCATGGCGAGTTTCTTCAAAATTGGCTTACTGGTATTTAAGAATTTCAACTTGGAAATTTGTAAGTATGGGAAATTGAAATGCGTAAACCCTCTTAAACCCGTGTGTGTAGCGCTTAATACCATTGAATACATAATAGTACAAGTATCAATACTACCTAATGGACTAAATACTGCACATACATTCAACAGCGTAGAGCGGCGATGAGCTCACCACTTATCACGCTGAGCACATGTGCAGTAGTATGTTGGTGGAACGTGGACTATAGTAGTGGACTGCTTCTGCGGTTCTCATTGCTTAGTCTCTGATTAACACTTGGACAACATCACGTCAGGAGGATTTTTTTACTTTTCGCGAATTGTCCTTTTAAGACATGATAGGCATTTTGCGAATTAGGCATTATGCGACTAGGCTGGGAGGTTTGGTTATAACCCACCACGCTGGCCCAATGCGGGTTACTAGGTATCACATTATTGAACAATCAAACAAACTTACCAAGTGCAGTTCGATTGAAATTATGCTCCTTGTTGTCTCGTCCGAAGATGATGGAAATACTACTTGTTAGTATCGAGTCTTAGCACTCGCCGACGCCACATAAGTTTAAAGTATCTGAAAATAAAATATTTCCGAACGCAGCCGCACGTCACTAGACTAGCCCGCGTTTTGAACTGTCATTTAGTTTTAAGTTGTGTATTTATTTATGAAACTGATTCTACAACCCCAGGGAATAGGTATCAAACCTGTGAGGGTGGGTGGGACTCATCATCTTCGGACGAGACAACAAGGAGCATAATTTCAATCGAACTGCACTTGGTAAGTTTGTTTGATTGTTCAATTATGCTCCTTGTTGTCTCGTCCTCTATGATGGAAATACTACTTGTTAGATGTTCAAAGTTCTGTTGTAGAATCATAAAGTTTATTATTGTTAACAAATATATCCCAGATATTATGTTTCAACAGCATAATCAGTCTTACACTCCTTAAAGATAATTGGTAATTTCCAAGAGAATCTTATTAAACAAAAAAAACAAACTTAAATGTGTCCTCAGCCTTAAATAAATCTTTGGTATGATTATAGCAATATACTTTTAATATTATTATTACAATATAATCGCTTCAGCGAAATTATTATTTAAAATCGGACGGTTGTAAAACTTTGCAAAGTTGTCGATGAGTCAGTCCAACCAGCCGTTCTATGTATCTCATCAATGCTAACGCCTTTCATAATGGCAGCTGATGTCGTAGCGTACCTGGTACTATGAGTAGAAAAAATGGAAGTATCGATCCCTCTTGCAGCCAGGACCGTCAATCCAACGGTTGAGTGTACTGACCGATACCGCCAAATGTGGTTTCTTGATAGATATAAATAAATTAGGACATTTTCCTAATTTCAGAGGTAATTCTTTTATAATTATTTAAACAATTGGCTGATGACGATTAGGTGCTGAGGTCTTAATTTTTTTATTTTTTTCATTTTTTTTTATATTAACAATTTTATTATCAATTATTTTAATCTGGTCAGTAACAATAGAAACTAGGGCTTTGTAATCTTCGCCCTGTAGGTAAAGTTAATAAAGTAACTGTGTTTAATGAACATTAATGTAAGTTGTTTGAGTCATTGTAATTTGACTCTAAAAAATTAAGCACTATAGAAACATTCCAGGTATACTTATATTTGAGTTTACTTGATCGTAGGCGAAAGAACCCTTTAAATAAAAATTTTATCTTTTCGTCTGCTCCCACCTGCGGCCCTATCACACTAGTGGCAGCGAGGACCTTATGCAATTCAAGGTGCCATAAGATGCACCACTGTGGAACTTATTTGTGAGATAAGTAATTATGTCTGTCATCTGTGCTTTAGTAGCATTTAGTTGTTTGGTGTGGCAGTAAGAAAACCAAATACAAAGTAAGTATTGCTTATAGGTGTTACTTGATATGGAAGATATCATTATTTCAGCTGCCTGTACATCGATGCCAGGCTTTAAGAATGCCTACCGGACAATCTCCCTGCCAGTAGTGATAGGTTGCGGTGTAGAGGGTGTGGTGAGTTGGAATTACATAAAACCAGTAAGTTATTACTTGGTTCAAATACAATGGGTTCTGTCACCAATAGTTTTTTGAATAAGCGAAACCAAGGTTGGGTGTCCCAGAAGAGAACTACAAGGATCCATGTTGCTTCATTGGACACGATTATTTCTATACATTTTAAAATCATAGAAAATGGTGGAAAAGCATAAAAGAAACCCCTTTGCAAGACATTGTAAAGGCATCCACTTTATAAGCTGAAGGATCTGGATGCCATGAAACAAATTTCCTGCATTTTGTGTTTGTTCTAAATGCAAATAAATCTATGACAGGGTTACCAAATGCTTGTACTATTTTATTAAAATTATAAATATTTAATTCCCATTCTGTATGACCTAACTGTTTTCTAGATTCAAAATCTGTTACTTTGTTGTCCTTTGTGTTAATGTATGATGTATGATGCAAATACAAAAATATTCCTCTCTTCACACCACTGCCAAATAGCTTTTGCAATCACATGTAAGTGAGAGTACTGTATGCCACCAAAGCGGTTTATATATGGTATAGCTGTGGTATTGTCACTTCGTAATAATATTTCACAATTTGAAGAATTATTAGCAAGGCTTTTGAGACCACACATAGTAGCTTTTATTTCTAAAGTATTAAAGTGAATTGTTGATTCTTTTCCTCTCCATACACTACTGGCTGTATGTTTGTCACAAGAAGCACCCCACCCCGATAGTGAGACATCTGTATTTATTTCTAGAATATATTTATATTTTCTTATCTAAGAAATTGATTTAGGCAAGTACATGTTTTATCCACCATTCAAGATCTGGATAGCAATGTTTGGGCAAGGAAGTAAATGCTTCATAATTATTATTATTTTTTAAAAGAGCTAAATATTTATGTCTTTTTAGTGCTTTAGTATACAGTAACCCATATTGATTAGCTGGACAAACAGACACTAGAGTTCCCAGAACTTTTGACAAAAAACCTGATGGAAGAGGTACTTAAAAATTTGAGCGCCGTGGTGGTCACCTGTGACTGACAAACAATTAAATTTCTATTGTGTCTGGTTTTGTGGCAGGCAACGTGTTAAGGCATCTTTTATTTTTATCAGAATCGATTGAAATAGTCATGGTGTTTGTATTAAACAATAGGCTAAGAAACTTACATTCCTTTGATGGAATAAGTTGACATAATTATTTTTATTGATGATGAAGCCTAACTGAGTAAGCAGACCTATGGTCTGGTTAACACTATTAAGACACTCAATATGATCGTTACCAATATACTGCTAGCTACAAGCATCGATATACTGTACTTACAGGCTGTAAACCTCTAAGTTTTGTTATGGGTTTAATTATGTGAACATGTATGGAGCCGTGCAAAGGCCAAATGGAAGAATGTTAAATTGATATATTTTTCCATCAAATATAAACCTTAGATATTTTCTGTAATCTGCATTAATGTTACACATGTAATAAGAATCCATTTTGTCAATTGTTGCCATAATACAGTCTTTCATAAGACTTTGAGTTGTAGTAATAAAACTATTAAATTTCTTTATGTTTAAAATAAATCTATACTCTCCATTTGGTTTCTATACCAAGAAAATAGGTGAACAAAATTGTCCATCTGTTTCATGACATATTTTGTCTATAACATGTGACTGAATAAGTTTATTAATTTCAATTTGAACTTGACAGAATTCTACTTGTAAATGAGTTATTTATAGGCAAGTAAGACTGAAATGGTATCTCACTAAAAGGGATTTCATACCCAGATACCCATTTCAGAATAGTAGGATCACTGGTTATTTTCTTCCAATTATTTATAAAAAAAAGGAAGTCTGCATACATGAACTTCTAACTTTGCAGCTTCGTAGCTTTGCAGGTTGGTTGGATCTCGCTCCTGTCCCTGTCCGGGCACTTGGACGAGGAGGGCCCCTCCAGTTTAAAGATTTGGTTTTATTTAGGGGTTTTTGAATGAAGCTTGTGTTCTTCAGGTCTTTAACAGATTTTTGAACAGCCTTTGTAACCTAGATCTTTTCAGAAAGGTTACTTAAAAAAAATGCATCTGCTCCCCCTGTGAGGGAATCTTTCATATCTTTATTAATAGATCAAATATCATGAGACCGCCGGCAGTCGCGAAACAATTGATTTTCAATTGTGTCTGGTTTTATGGTGCTCAAGGGGTTAATGACGGTTGGTATTAGCGACCTTCTACGATTTGTATCTATGTGCACAGCGTCACACAGTATTTTGGCAGCATCATTGATGTGTTTCATTATTTAATTAATAATTTCAATTCTGTCACCTTTTAGGAGAAATAAATGGAGTGATTGGCCCAGGGCTGATAGTGCAGCAACCATCTGTTTTTGCCTGTCAGCAATTATCAAATCTCTTTTCTTAACCAGGTTAGAGACAGCCAGGTATTTCAGGGTTGAGCTTTGGGAGCAACGTTGGGATATTTTCATATGGGATGTATTTTTTCATAAGTATTTCAGAATTTTTTTTTTTTTAATGACAAATTAAATGAAAAATGAATGTTAATACCACTATCCCTGCTGAAAATGAGATTTTGCAAAGGTTAATGGCTGTAAAAAAAAACATTAGTAATATAGAATAAGTAAATGAATATAATAAAATAGTATACTTAATATAGTGCAATAACATTATGTAATAATTTAGTAATTAAACTTGAAAAGTTTGAATGTTGACAATTATTTTATAATTAAAATGGCAATAGCCCCTCATGGTTGCTGTGCCCTTGCAGGGCGTGACTGTACTTACTTTATTTTGTAACATCTCTGTAAACCTGTGACTTGCAATAAACGTTTGAAATTGAAATACTTAGGACTAAATAAGAAAGCTAGTCTAAAATAAAAAATGTTGTAAAATTTATATAAACAAATGTAATAATTCTTTAAAGTAATAACAGTCAGTATCGATTGTAAGTACACAATATAAACATAAAACAAAGACAAAATAAAGAATGTTTCTGGAATTTAAAAAACAAATTACAACCATAACTGGACTAATTTAAAGTAATTTATCATTAATTATGCAAAGTCATCATGTTTTTTATAATAATTTAATACAAAAGTTGGCTATAAATCATCTTTTAAAAAAAATCGTGAATCGATATCTCTTGCCTCTCTAGTGCTGTGAGAAGAGAACTTTTTATATTTCTTGTCTAATAAGATAACTTAATAAATTTAGAAGGCCGAGAGAGAAATTTTATTTACTTACTTTTTAGAGTTGTCCTGTTATGTAAGTACTTTTCGTATTTTATCATTATAATAATAATAATAATCTTTATTACCATAAAAGAAATGGGTTCCAGATACATAGAAATCCTTAATGTAAATGCTAACAGGTATGAACTAATGTTAAAATATATATAAATCAAATGCATAGGGAAACCTTTATGAATTTAACAGCGGCCGCTGCACTAGACTCTAGTTTAATTTCTTTTTGCAATCCTTTTGTGAGAATAGGAGTCTACCTCTGTGCAATTTCATCATGAGCAATTGGTCCCTTAAGCACCTCCTCAATTTCCCCCAAAGCAAATAACAATTCTACGTCTATGGCAGGTGTCTCGGTCTCCGGGTCTGTACACTGGGTTTTTTCCACAGGTAAGGCCTCTACTACACTGTATTGGCACGGGCAGTGCCTCCTCCTCCACAGAACTTGAAGTAGTAGCCGGATCCAGGGCCATCATTGACACATTAGGAATGTCAGACATAGTCATGCAGATCTAGGCCCAAATGGCAAAGCAAACTGCAGTAAATGTAAGACCCTGATATTCCTTGCGAATACCCAGGGTGGTAAAAACTCGGCTTTGCAGTAAGTACGAGTTATTGTGCCCGTTTTTAGCTTTGAATGTTTCAACACCGCCTCATCCCAAAGATGGGCCTGAGTGCACATTTCAAAACCCAGAATTTCATTTTTATTTTTCACGTCTCTTTCTTTTACTCATAATAACAGTTTATTTATCATAATTAAACTGACTAAAACTATTAAAAAGATTATTTCACAAAAAAGTAAGAGAAAAAAGTGGCGCCGGTACAGTGACATAAAAAACGAATGACAGTTCAAAACGCGGGCTAGTCTAGTGACGTGCGGCTGCGTTCGGAAATATTTTATTTTCAGATACTTTAAACTTATGTGGCGTCGGCGAATGCTAAGACTCGATACTAACAAGTAGTATTTCCATCATAGAGGACGAGACAACAAGGAGCATAATTAAGGCTAGGATTCCCGAGCGCAGAAACTAGTAGGGGACTGATTGCTTGCACATCGCGATTCGCGACCGTCAACTTAGCAAAATAGGTAGGATTTTCAAAATTTAAAAATCAAGAATTCTTTTCAAATGTTTTAACTAATAACGGCCGGAATGCCTCACCTTTTCAAAGACAATTATTTTCGTATATTTTTCATGAACTAAAACCAATGATGCAAGTAATACGATATTTGAATTACGATTAGACGGATGTTTTTAATTTTATTTAATGCAGTAAAGTATCACTAATAGAGTATTTAATGTCCGGAATGACTAGATAAAAGACTGTGGAATAACACAATTTTTTTTCAAATTTTGAGTACTTGTGATTTGCGAGCAATCCATAATTTAAAATACCCTATTTTCGGAAATTTCGGGAATCCCAGCCATAAGATAATAAAATAGCCAAATAACAGTAAGACACTTCACCCCACGATCTCCCAATTACAATTACCGCTGCCTTCTTTTCCCGAAAAGGTTTTATCTTAACCCCTAATTAGCAGTAACGATTCAACAATAGGGAAGAAGCGATTATTAGCCACACTTAATAGCGCCGGTTTAATTCCCGGTCGGGTCAATTACCTAAGTAATAAGTAAAACTGTTTTTGTAATAAGTAACAAAATTTTCTTGGGTTTAAGTGTTGGTTACGTATACACGCTACATAATTAAGTTTTAACACGATGATTTAAGTTGGCTGCATAACTGACGCGAGAGTGTAAAAATAGCAATTTTTTTTTGTTTATCTCACACCAATTATCTAAACCAAGATGAGTATTCTTTTGAAACTCGTTAATATGGAAAAATAACGGATAAATATACATAAACATAGAAAAAACACCCAGACCCGAAATCAATTAAGAAAAACAGTTTTTCTCTAAATTGAATAAATTAAATGAAAATAAATTAGCAAAGTGCAGCCGTTCCGAAATAATGCCCGAAAAAACATTCGTGGCGGTTGATTTCTATTTATATAGATTACTAGCGGCTGCTCGCGGTTTCACCCGCGTGGTTCCCGTTCCCGTGGGAATATCGGGATAAAAAGTATCCTATGTGTTAATCTAGGTTACAAACTATCTGTATGCCGATACGTGAAAGAGTAACAAACATCCAATGATATTTTATGTTTAGATACGTTGCCTGGCCTCCGTTGTGGCAAGGACAAATCAAGGTAATTGCCTGGACTTCACTCAGTCACACGTCAGTCAGTGTCACGTCATTACGTTTGTACCTTTTTAAAGTTTTTTATGTTGTTTGTTAGATAAAATGCCTTCCTGTGTATACAGAAATTGCAAAAACTATACTGCAACAGTAAGAGACAAGAAAAGTGTTTAATTTCATTTGTAAGTATTGTAAATATGAATTTAATTGTCATAACTGTCATAACTAAATGAAATAGAAAATTTTCATTTAGTTATGACATTTGCGCTGTTGCCTTGTTTTCTGTAAGAGTGAAAGAGAGAAAACAATGGCGGCCGAGATAGCCGTACAAAGAGGAATGCGCTGTTGCCAATTGGTCGATTAAGTTTTTATCTCTTTTTAACAATAGGCTTGACATGATTGTATTTATTTTCTTTCCCTTTCTACGTGTATTACGTCATTTCGCCATTTTTTAAATGCAATTCGTTCACGTATGACTAGTCTATTTATAAAAGGTCATTGCAAACATCCATCCATACTTACAAACTTTCGCGTTTCTAATATTAGTAGGAAGTAGGATTTATTAAACCGTCTACAACCCCCTCTCTTCCCTTGGGTGTCGTAAAAGGCGACTAAAGGACTAAAGACTGCACATACAACCAACAGCATAGAGCGGCGATTGGCTCGCCACCTGTCACGCGGAGCACATGTGTCGTTAATTGGTGAAAAGTGGCCTATGGCAGAGGACTACTTTTGCGGTCCTCATTGCCTGGTCTCTGACTAACCCTTCGGGGATAATAGTAGTGATTATATGTATATATTTATTAAAAAACTTGTTGCAACTGTACAAAGCCATCAAAACCATAGAAAGTTTAAGTGAATCTGAAAATATTTAGGTCACAGGCCGGCAAAGATTAAAAACGTTTAGTGGGTCAGCCGTGCAAGACACTGCGGGAGTCCAAGGTTGTTGAGAATGAAACGTTGTAGGCAAACGTTACGCTCGAATGAACAAAAAAATCAGAGAAATACATTACAATGCACCTAACATTTATTACGATGGTGAGATAATAAATATTCGGTGATCACCATCCATTAGGTGCACACCGCTCGCTCATTTGCCTCCTATTCACATTTTAAAAAATCATGACATTGACTAACCGCTCAAAGCCATTATTGAAAATAAAATTACACGTTCTTTTGTTCCAACAAGCACGATATAAACTAGCTTTTAAACCAGTCCTCCGTGATTGAGGATTCCGGGCATTCCACCTTTGGCTTTATTGTCACATCTTGCTAGTAATAAAATAGAGGCTAATGACGAATGAATGTTGGATCTCCAAAGCTTTAAACTGAACAGAACAACCATGTTGTCGGCCAACTTATTTATTTATTCTTTATTGCATATATAGAAAATGATGGAAAAGACGGAGACTATATTGCCCGTATCGCGTAACCGCTCATTAAAATAATACTACCATCCGCTCTCTTCCCTTAGGTGTCGTAAAAGGCGACTAACGGAATAAAGACTAACACATACATCCCACAGCGGCGATGGGCTCACCAACTACTATGGTGATAGGACACTTGAAAAGCGCTTGCCATATTTGTTAAATAGCCTGCCGCAGGATATCAGACTTGAGCCTGACAAGGCTAAATTTAAAAATTAAAAAAATACTTTTTAAGTTTATGTTAGTTAGTAAAGCACAATAATATCATATATGTAAATATATCATAAAGGCATATCATGTTTAAAGTTATACTTAGATAGGTGTAATTATAAACTATTGTTTTGTTAATGAGACTGTTGATCTCACAGTCAAACCGAATTAATCGGTTTTGTGGGACCTTACCTAATGTAAGTTTATAATGTTTTTAATAAATAAATAAATAAAAAAAAAAAAAAAAACTGTCACGCTAAGCACATGTGCAGTCGCTATTTGGTGAAAAGTAGACTATGGCAGAAAACTGCGTTTGCTGTCCTCATTGCCTAGTCTCTGACTAACCCTTCGGGGATAATAGTCGTGATTATATGTATGTAAGAGTATGTGAACTGAGGCTACGATTAGGACAACGCAGTTCAGTTTCCATGTTTAATTCGTTTAACATTAATGATGTGGCTCTGCGCCTTCGCTACAATGTCGGCGCGCAGTTAATGTTCTACTGGTATACAACCATGCCAGCAGGTCAACCTAAACAAAACTGACAAATTTCTCTAAACAATATTGATTCTTATATCTAAACAATAAAGTTCAAAATTTTATGACGAAGTTTGACATTTTGTGGGAGGCTTACCTAGTGGCGTCTGTACTTCATTGATGTCGCTTTATTTTGACAGTTCACAAACACTTTGTAAATGAAGTGGGTGAGGGGCGAAGGGGGAGGGCAATTCGCAGCTGTCACTGGCTCTAAGAAGGGGTTCAATTGTATCGTAGCGTTAATATAAATGTATAATGGGAAGTAACTGCCTTTTTGTGGACTGTGTGGTTGGGCACACTAACATAACAACGGGTGTTATCTTGAAGGCTCAGCGGCTTTCGCTTTCGTGTTGTAGTAATACAAAAACCGTGTCGCGTATAATGATATTTTATGTTGTCATTGGTCGCGTAGCGGTGAAAGGATACTACCACCCCCTCTCTTCCCTTGGGTGTCGTAAAAGGCGACTAACGGACTAAAGACTGCACATACATTGAACAGCATAGAGCGACGATGGGCTCACCACCTGTTACGCCGAGTACATGTGCAGTCGCAATTTGGTGAAAAGTGGACTAATGTAGACGACTGCTTTTGATGTCCTCATGGCCTAGTCTCAAACTAACTCTTCGGGAATAATAGTCGTGATTATATGTTTAGGTATACCTAAACATATAATCACGACCAATTTATAGGTACCTACACAGGTACCTATAAATTGACACGCTATGCGAATGCAAACCGAACGTGTTAGCCGCTACGCTTTCGAGCTAATGCTACAAAAAAAACTGCCAATCATATTTATCGCACACTGAAATACAGAAAAAAATATTACTACTACTAAGTGTACACCTACTGAAATATTGTAGGCAGCATACTCCGCCGAGTCAGGAGGCACTCTATTCAATTAAATGTCCGTGAGGTACTCATGGGAGAATTCGAGATCGGAGGAGCATGTGATAGGTTCCTAATGATACGATAAAGGTAGCAAGAAGTAAAATGAAGTAGATTATTGCCTGTATACTGTTCCAATAAAAATAGGAGTGTAGCCTTTGTATTGTAGTAGCTGTGCCTCCATCGTTGCAATCAAGTATTTGCTATAACTTAAAGGTATTTGCTTACATCTATACTAATATTATAAAGCTGAAGAGTTTGTTTGTTTGCTTGAACGCGCTAATCTCAGGAACTACTGGTCCGATTTAAAAAATTCTTGCAGTGTTAAATAGCCCATTTATCGAGAAAGGTTATAAACAATATTTATTTAGGTACGGGTACGGGTAGTACCCCTTGCAAAGCTGGGGCGGGTCGCTAGTACATACATATAATCACTACTATTATCCCCGAAGTGTTAGACAGAGACTAGGCAATGAGGACAAAAAAGCAGACCTCTGCCATATTCCACTTTTCACCAAATAGCGACTGCATATGTGCTCAGCGTGACAGATGGTGAGCCTTTAGTCCCTTAGTGGCCTTTTACGACACCCAAGAGAAGAGAGGAGGTGGTTGTATTCTTTCACCGCCACGCGACACGGTCCCGATATTCAAACTCAGGATATGTACAGAAAAAATATGTTTTACTTAAAAAGTATTTAAAAGACAAACTAAAATTGGAAGCAAAAATAGGTTAGGAAGTTGCCGGTCGCCTAAAACTCTTTCAGCACAGTATCCAATTCATCTACTACAATTCCTATTCTCGTACTAAACGAAGCCAGCTTGTCAATTAACTAGCTGACGAGGAACTATCGGGAGGAAACACGTATCAAAAGATGTCGGTGAAGAGGCTAACGAGAAAACAGAAACAACAATCGGAATTGTTGGTTTAATTAGATCTGTGCTGGAACAAAATAAAGTTAATCCCAACTGCCTACTGCGAGTTTTTCTACACGATCGAGTTATCAGAGGTTTAGCCACTCTCATGCAGCCCCAATATAATCTAGTTTGTAATTATTGTCAGGATTGCAGGACAAAGTTTATATGGAAGAAAAGTTTTGGAAATTCTTCACACGGACGAAATCGCGAGCATCATGCAGTCTATTTATATAAAAATAATCCGATTTAGCTAATTTCTATTTTGAAATATTTTTGGAAGCTCAGGGAATCTATAAACGGTGAGAAACATAAAAAATAAGTAGGTAACGGAAAATACTAGAAACGACAATTTAATTTTCCAATACAAAATTATCCTAACGGTGACACATTTTGCCTTTTGTATTTTTACAAATAAAAAATTGACACTTGGTTGTCAAATATTTATAGGTGCGTTCAGAAATTTATCTGTTTCATAACAGCTGTAGTATGAGGTCCAATCTCTTTGCTCTGTTTTGTTGGAATACAAAACAGTTCTGTTTCAGAAATAAAAAAAGTCTATAAGTGGACTTCTTGGCAGGAAAGTTAAGCGTCATGTCTGCAGTTTTGTTTTTTTTTCTTTTATTTGTGTTTCGACGAATATTATTGTGTAACAATGGCGGATTAATAATTGTTAAGTGTTCGTGAACGTGCATGAGTTTTGGCAAATAAAACAAAACCGTGCAACATCACTTTTCAGATTCTCTCAAGAAGTGCGTGTAAGATCTTAATTAAGCCCCACAGTTTTATTGAGTTTCAAGGGTTTGGGGGAATATAGTTTTATATTATCACTCATTATCGTCTCCTTTAAGCAATTACTTATTAACTTGATACTGGCTAAATGTGCTGACTGAAAAAATTTTTACTTTTAATTTAGTAGTTTTGACTATATAATCAAAGTTTTGACCATATATATCACAAATAATAATGTAGGTAATACGAAGTTCACCGGGTCATATAGAGGTTTATAAAATTCACGTTTAGCCGTCACAAGTATAGTAGTTTTCTGTATTTGAAGTACCTACTGACTCATGGGGACCCAAGCCACGACCTTTTGCTATCTAAGCAACTATGCTCTTTCAATTCGGCCACCGAGAAAATGTTTTCGAATAAACTTTTTCAAGTGTATTCACTTACCGAGAAAAAGGTTCAAAAGGTCGAACTATACAAATCTTAGGTCAACAATATGTATTCGGATAATAATTTTATAACCACATTAAAGCGAAGCCATTTATGCCAACTTAAAAAAAAACTTTCGTAAATATGTCATTTAAATTTTTTTCAATACATCATTCATCATCATTATCAGCCTATAAACGTCCCACTGCTGGGCACAGACCTCCCACGTGAACAATAGCACGTGGGGACAATGGGCCATAACCCACCACGCTGGCCCAATGCGGGTTGGTGGGTTTTAACGACTGCCATCTTACGATAGCAACCGGGACCAACGGCTTAACGTGCCTTCCGAAGCACGGAGGAGCTCGAGATGTTTTAAATTTGGTCACCCATCCAGCGACCCGGCATTGCAAAAGTTGCTTAGCAAACAAGATCGCAAGCCGAACGCGCTAGCCGCTGCGCCATCGAGCTCCTCAATAAGTTAATTTTATAATATTTATTGTAGTTTTATTTGATATTTAATTTTACTTTAATATTATTATAATTGACAGTTAATTTTATTGAACTAATTTAATTTTTATTTGACGTGTAATTTATAATCCTAATATCCTACTAACATTATAAAGCGAAAGTAAGTATGGATAGATGTTTGTTACTCTTTCACGTAAAAACTACTGAATGAATTTAGATGAAATTCGGCATACAGATAGCTTATAACCTGGATTAACACATAGGATACTTTTTATCTTGATATTCCCACGGGAACGGGAACCACGCAGGTGAAACCGCGAGTCTAGTTAATAATAATGTAGTAATATAATCAATGTAAATGTAGAAAATTTTGAATTGTTTTTTTAATGTGGAATAATGTTTTGCTTCTCGTGGAGAGTGCTGTCCTTGGTTATAATGCGCTTACTTATTAACTTGTTATTTCGTAACATTTAACGTGCGGCAATTTATATGTTTTTGTTGTAATCATTACTTAATAATAAATAAATAAATATGTATAGTGAACGCAATATATTATAAACGTCATCGTCAACATATAGTATGTAAATGAATGAAAGGCAAACCTTAAAACCGGTGGATGTTAAAAACGGGTATAATACAATGAACCACTTTATGTTTTAATCCAATCACTTTTTTGTTTATAATTTTATTAAATGTAATAACTTAACCTCTTTCTCATCAGTCGGTTAACGAGTTTAATAATATCCTGTGATGCAAGTTTGACAAGAACTTTAACAAGGTTTTAAGGTTTGCCTTTCGTTCATTTACATACTGTATAAACTTCCTACTGTAAGTCTGCTCAGGGAATGTTAAAAAAGTACATGGGGAGAGACATAATAATAATGTCTGACACACTACGTTGAAATGGAACTCTATTCCGGACGAACATGCGTTTAATTACTACATAACAACATAACCGTGTCGTAGCAGTCAAACATAACTACCACCCCCTCTCTTCCCTTGGGTGCCGTAAAAGGCGACTAACGGACTAAAGACTGCACATACATCCAACGGCATAGAGCGGCGATGGGCTCGCCACCTTTCACGCTGAGTACATGTTCAGTCGCTATTTGGTGAAAAGTGGACTATGGATTTCCCCACCCACTATGTATGTGCAGTCTTAAGTCCGTTAGTCGCCTTTTACGACACCCAAGAGAAGAGAGGGGGTGGTAGTATTCTTTCACCGCTACGTGACGCGGTTAGTTAATTCTTTTAATTCACATTTTAGTGAATTAAAACTATACCTACATCGGGTAATTGTCGATTTGCCACAGAAAAAAATATGTAGTCTTCATACTTTTATTTTATTGCATTGAACTATTTTGGAGCATTGTATACTAGCCACACTACATACTGCACAAAAATCAGACACTACATATTAAGAAAAATTATGATTGATTGAAAAAAGTGTTGACTTGCTACGCGTTTACACAGCATCGGCTTGCGAGTTATGCAATGTCAAGCTACTCTCGCTACGTCACGTTATTAAATTGAAATGTCTTCCTCCGTACTTTGAAAGGCATCTTAGGGCGTTGGTATTCGTCGTCGCAAAATGGCAGTCGTTAAAAAACTACGCCAATCTACATTGGGTCAATGTAAATAACTTATTATAAGTAATAACTAATACACACATACTTATAAGGTGACTGCTAAAAACTGCAAGTAACTTCAAGGGCTGGTCAGGTCAAGAGTTTTAAACATGACAAAAATGACAAAAAAGATTGTAGACTAACGTAGGTACTTTTCGTCTAGCTGACGCGGACGGGTCAACAGCCGGCCGCTGCCCGCGCGTTGTAAATAATTGTTATTTAAAAGTTAATTCTATTATTTTATTTTTCATATGTTACTGCTTTAAAATAAATTAGATACTCAAAGACTATCAAATTAAAATTGATAAAATGAATATTTAATGAAAAATAAAAAAGCACGAATTTCTTTTTTGTGATTTTTCTCATGTTTAAAATACTTAACCTGACCAGCCCTTAAAGTTTCTTGCAGTTTCTAGCAGTCGCCTTATACAATCACGACTATTATCCCCGAAGGGTTAGTCAGAGACTAGGCAATAGGGACCGCAAAAGTAGTCCTCTGCCATAGTCCACTACTAAGGGTGGATTCGACCAAACTGGAATAAGACTTACTCCGAGATTAATCCATACAAATTCGGCGTTTAATCTAGGTATAAGACCTTATTCCAGTTTGGTCGAATCCACCCTAAGACTATTAAGTCGTGATTTTATATTGTATGTTAAAAAAATTAAAGACTTTTAAAATCTTTGTAAAGTAGATAGAGGCTGCAATATCATAAAGAAAGGGAACTAACTAACAACGTTACCGTCATGTTTGATAAAAGACCTCTGGATTAGCTTAGCTAACAAGACAGCGTACCTACGTACCTAATTATACGTACGCTATGAACATGTTGCGTTAGATCTCTGTTGATTAATATAATTGGTAAAACAATATTGTGAGCTTGTTATCAAATAAGAACGTTATTTACGTTTGTAATGTTAGGTATGAGTATTATAACATTTAGTTGAACATGACAAATCGTATCTTATGTTATCTTAATTAGGCCTTCCGAGGTTTTACTTTTGCAGTAATACGTCGACCCAGCGTGATCTTTTATGCAACCTTATCTTATCAAACTCTTTGAAAAAAAACGATGATGATGAAAGGGTGCACGGTCTGCTGCACCCATCCTAGTTTAAACGGGGGTGGGATTCAGAGCATCCCAGCATTCCCCTGTTAGACCTCTCCAAGGGGTGACGGCACTCTCGCTCACCTTGAGGTGCCTTGAGGTGCCGTCCACAGAGTTGTGTTCGACGTGAAAGACACAAGTTGTTCTCGGGTCACTGTCTTACACGGCAGAAGGAGAGTCCCGGGGGTTTTAGTGGGTAAGCCCTCCTCATTTACCATCTATTGAGGAGGGGAGTCCCACATAACCACCACGCTGCCCCGACGTGATGGTATGCGTAACGCATTCCCCCCTGGGAAAAAAAGGCACACTAACGAAACAAACCCCCTTCATAATAAAAAAAACGGCAAAGACAGACTATGAACCATACAGTAACGTGATCCATTACGAAATGTTATGTTAATAAAAGGTTACAGCTTTTCTAAATAGTAAAGCGTGTTCCGTTACGATTAACGGCTCCACTCAAAATGAAATCAAACGCCCATTAAAATTAACGGAAACACCAAAGGGTGATAAATATTAAATTGGCCTCGAGAATATTTCAAAATTTACAGCCATATAAATGCACCAGCTCAAAGTTAACACCATAAATATTGGGCGCAAAGGTACCGCGTTTGTTGAGGCTTCGCAAAACGTTTGCCTACCCTAGAAGTGAGTAGTAAAGCTAGGTGTTCACTGGCTACTGCTAGGGTAAATTCTGTGCGGCTGGGGTAAACACCGAAGATTTCCTAACACTTTAAGCGCCATGGCAGACACCGCGGTGACCGATAAACAATTATGTGGAGAAAATTTTTATCTGGTTAATGATGAACCGTGTCGCGTGGCGGTGAAAGAATACTGCCACCCCCTCTCTTCCCTTGGGTGTCTTAAAAGACGACTAACGGACTAAAGACTGCACATACATCCAACAGCATAAAGCGGCGATGGGCTCACCAACTGTCACGCTTAGCACATGTGCAGTCGCTATTTGGTGAAAAGTGGACTATTTTAGAAGACTGCTTTTGCTTTCCTCATTGCCTAGGTTCTGACTAACCCTTCGGAGATAATAGTCGTGATTATATATAAATATGTTTGTTAATGATGCTATATTTGTTTTTTTTTTCAATAAATGCAGATAGTGACAGCATCACGTGTCGCGAAATTGTGCTGGTTTTGTAGCAGTCAATGTGTTAACCAGCGGTTCTAGACCCCAGCGGCAAGTGAGAGGATGCACTTGGTTTGTTAGTGGGTAATCCCCCCTTTTTCCGAATCCCGGTTGTAGCTTCTGGACCTGGGCAGGGAGGCGGGAGCTGTGGGTCCGCACAACCACAAACCAGGTGATAATCAGTAAAGAGTTTTACCAAGTAAAAAAAAATCAAAAGTACTAAACCCGCCGGCAAATTCGTCCGCGTGTATACTCTGCCCCGTGATAAATATCAAAAAAAAATATTTTACACAAATCAGCCGAATCGGCGGAGCCGTTCTGAAGTGATGCGCGTACAAACGTTTCTGCCATTTACTTTTATTATTATAGATGGGTAATGGCTATAAGAAGACGGAAGAGCAATTTATTTGGAATCCTTAACCACTAAGGAACTGGCTACCTTACATGTTTTTATTATTATTATAACGGTTCAGATCCCAGTTGTGTGAACCTGCCCTAACGGTCCGTGCTTTCAGTGTAATTAATTTTTAATTGCCAGGAACGGGCCGGCAACTTCCCTTTCTCCCATTGTTTCAAGTCGGAGAACTTTGTACAAGGAAAAAGGTCACAGACGAAATACTATATATCTAGAATTCGATCTGTGTGCTGTGCGTATGTAATTTCGTTTTTAAATAATTTAATTATTAAACGTCGTAAAAAAATAAGTAAAAATGTGACTCATTTCTTTGTGGCACCTCCAAAGGATGAAATAGTCTACCAGCACACGTATTCCCTCCTACCTATGATATAGGGTCCTTCAAACGAGGCGTGAAGAGGCACTTTGTAGGCCGGCAGAGTGAAGGTGACAGTTGCTACGTCTCTTACGCTGCACCAGTTGTCCCTGCGCCTGGACTTCGCTTCCACTTACATCAGGTGGAGTGGAGTCATTTGCCAGGCCTTTTATAAAAAAAAAAATAATAAATCAAGACAGTATAATAAGTAAGAAATAAAACATCTCGAGCGCCTCGTGTCGTGAGGTGGCAGTCGTGAAAACCCACTTACCCACCCGTGGGTGGTGGTACAGCCTCATCGCATATACTAGTCCACGTAGGAAGGCTTGTGACCAGTAGTGAGACTTATTATACTTGAGATTACTTCACTTACACTACAAAGCTTAACATTGTGAATATTGTGCTCAATTATCTCATATATTTAATGCTCCAAACAAATACATATATAATCACGACTATTATCCCCAAAGGGTTATTCAGAGACTAGGCAATGAGGACCGCAAAAGCAGTCCTCTACCATAGTCCGTTTTTCACCAAATAGCGACTGCACATGCGCTTAACGTGACGGTGAGCCCATCGCCGCTCAATGCTTATTGATTTATGTGCATTCTTTAGTCCGTTAGTCGCCTTTTACGACACCCAATGGAAGAGAGGGGATGGTAGTATTCTTTCACCGCTACGCGACACGGTTCCAAACAAATACTTTTTATTTAATTCCATTTCAAAAACAACACAATATACCACGCGCCTACATGTCACGTGACGCTCATTTAAATGATAATATTAATGAATCAGTCTCGTTTCTATTTCTGTCTATTAATTTCCTCCAGCCCCCTTCACTCCAAGACTTACCCGCAGATACGTTACTGTCTAACTAGACGCGTGCAAGCTAGGAATTCTATTTGGGCATTGTTTGCCTGCCTGTCATCAAGTAGCTAGCTACTTCTGGCCTGAAACATAGTGAGACTGATTCGCAGCGTGCAATAAAAGTATTACCTCGTATCTAAATATTATATTATTTATTAAAAAAATAATTTTAGGAACTTGACACATTTGCAGGTTTACGATATTAGTTGATTTTAATGCAAACCGAAATACAGACGTCTATCTCTAAAAAACAGAGCTGAATTGTAAAATTAATTTACCCTATATTAAAAAACCGGCCAAGTGCAAGTCGGACTCGCCCATGAAGGGTTCCGTAGCAGCAAGTAACATCATATAAAACTTCTTGTAGTTCGTTGTAACTTTGATTGACGTTTTAATAATAGTGTATTTTTTTAATTAATTAATTTATGACGTATTAAAAAAACTACTTACTAGACCTCGTTCAAAACCAATTTTCGGTAGAAGTTAGCATGGTAATGTACATCATATATTTTTTTAGTTTTATCATTCTCTTATTTTGGAAGTCACAGGGGGGGGGGAGACACATTTTACCACTTTAGAAGTAGGTAAGTGTCTCTCGCGCAAACTATTAAGTTTAGAAAAAAAAAAAAATTAGAAACCTCAATATCATTTTGAGGACCTATCCATAGACCCAGTTTTCAGTTCCAAGTATGGGAAACCCCAAATTTTATTTTTTTTCTATTTTTGTATGAAAATGTTAATGCGGTTCACAGAATACATCTACTTACCAAGTTTCAACAGTATAGTTCTTATAGTTTCGAAACCGTTTTTTCAGAAAAAGAAACCGTGTCCGTCCGTATGGACGGACAGACAGACAGACATGACGAATCCTTGAGGGTTCCGTTTTTTGCCATTTCGCTACGGAAACTTAAAAAGTAACAGAAAATCCAAACAAATTTTTATTTTTATCCTTATTAAATATCTCAAATAGTTAATAAATAATGCAAATTAGTTACGAATATAAAGTGTAAAAAGATTTAAAAAAGTGTAAATAACACAACAATTTACCACGCTTGGGAATCAAACTTACAGCTACTCTGCTATTTAAGTAAGAAGATTTGTTTCCCGTATTTACCAGTGATTTACCATTACATTTAATATTTCCTGAATAGCTAAACAGTCCCAATATAAACTCCTCAAAATTACCTTAGGTCTTGTGTTGGATGTTGGCCTGATCTCCCTATGTGTTAAAAGTTATTGTAACATGAACAACGTCTAAAGTTTTCACATAATGTTTACGACGAGAGGGCCCTCGTAGCGGTGTCGCGCTAAGAAAGTTGCAGATTATAAACATTACTACGACGTAGCATCGTAGCGGTGGTGACCACTATAGAACTTGCTACGAACACCTTGCTACATAATTATTTTCATGAGGTTTGTAGTTTGAATTATAGAAAACTTTAAATTTTTTGGACAGCAATGGCCCCGTTCAAGATACCGACCCGTGAGTTTCCAAGCTTATTGCTGCAGTGCACTTGTAACGTCGCTCGCAGACAGACAGACACTTCGTACGTATATAAAGGGCCCTATACCCCATACCGTCAGTTACTGTTGTCACTCACACTGCTCTGACTTTGCACCAAATAAAGCTTACACGTATCACAGTATTCTTTCTTTTAACTCAAAAATGGGACGAAAGACTGACCTATTTTTGTAAGTAACCAGTTAAGTTTGAGTTAACAAAATTCAAGCAACTTTGTAAAGTTATGGAATTTTGGTATTTTTGTAGTGTCACGAAACAGTTCAGCCATTTTAAACGATTTAAAATCTGTGTTGACTATGTTAATTAAAAGCCGGCATGACATAAGCAATATTATAATATCCGCAATTAATTCAACAACACCCTTTCTAGAAACGAAAAATGTGTTTGTTTTTTAACATAAGCGTACTTACATATTTTTATTCCGAAAATTGTCCTTCTTTCAATAAGAACTATATGTCCTTACCTTTACTGTGAATAGTCTACACCACCACCTTACTTCGTTCGTAAGCCAAAGTTACTAAACCAGAAATTTTATTAGACCAGAAATTTTAATTTTAATTACAACCAAACTAATTCTAGAAATCATTTATCAAAAAGTCTTCACTCACCACTAATCGCACCAGCAACTCAATCGTAAACCAAACGTTGCACAACAGCTCTATGTAGAAGAAGGCCAAGTGGGGCTGGCCATCATCATCGTGCCACAAGGACGTCTGAATGATGGGGGTGTAGTTCCACGAGGCGTTCGCAGGTGGCGGTAAGGTCGGCCTCGCCACCCGAAGATCGGGATGCGTCTTCAGGCAGAAGGAGAGGACTGACACGCAGATGAAGAAGACGGATAAAGCTGATATCACCTGTGGAAGAGGGAGGGATATAGGTCAGTCATGTTGTTTTATGAAGTTTACTCAAACGATTTACCTAGAAAAACATTTTATAGTTACGAATATTTAATATTTTGTTTTATTCTGGCATCTAGAACCCTTTGCAGGACCCGGGGACATAGAAATAATACAGAGAGAAATTATATAGTATGAAATTTCTAGAAATGTATAAAAAATATACTTGGAAAATAAAATTTGTAAAGATTACCATTATTAAGTAAAAAGATTTATTGATTATTGAAATTTTGCATTTACAATGCTATATACAAGTAGATATAGGATAAAATGTTTATTAGAAAAAAATCAACTAGTCTGGCCTGCAGCGTAAATCATCAACTACCTACTTAAAAGAATTCAACAAGTCTTCTGGGGTCTCGGTAGCTTAGCGGTTAGAACAGTGGACCGGCAATTCAAAGGTCATGGGTTCGAATCCCATTCGAACTTTCCTGAGACTGGTTCATTTTTTCTAGTAAATTTCTAAAATGACTAAACCGCGCGCCCCAAATCTTTTCAGTTTAGTAACTGAAAAGAGTTTCCTCGATAGCTAACCAAAAGTGCTTACGATAATCCTATAGAGCTTCATCTATTATACAATTTTAAACCCTTGCTAAATATGTAAATGTTGAAACTAAACGCAGTCTTAAGATAAGATTAACATGGGGGGTTAGGGTCGGTCCCTCGCGGGTCACAGTGTGATGATACAGTTTCCGACAGCCGTATTACGATATCAACGGGTTCACTTCATTTCCTGGTATGAGGGACGGCTGTCCGTCCTTTAGTGACCGGCGAGAATTTTACATGAAAGTAAAAAATACAATGTCAAGTGATAAATGTAGAATAAACTCATATTATATTTTACACAGATTATAAAAAAAATACAATTACGAATAAGACGTCATATTGAAAAATTTACACGTGTAGAATTAGAGCTAACACTATCTACGAGTATCATACCTAGTCTGGCACGCTACCAGACGCAAAAAAACTGTTAAAAAAAATTTTACGCGCACACAAAAAACTCATGATAATTTAATATCATAGAGTTATCATTTAGTTATAACTAGTTTGACTATTTATTTAAAAGAAAAAACAAAAGATATAATAAGTAGGTATCTAATATTAAAATTAAAAATAATAACAACTTTAAAAGAAAAATAAAAACTAAATTTTGAACAATAAAAACTATTAATAAAAGAATTGCCCCAGATCATAAACATTAGGCAAAACACCCAGTATACCTTCCGCTGTTAGTTGTTACTTAAATCTACTTTCATGTATTTGACAAACTCTAACAACAGAGCACAATACATTAAAAAATAGGCATTTAACTCATTTTACTTTAATGTAATTATTTTGATATTTTTATTGAATTTTGAAATTTGAAGTTTCTAACACAACTCGATTAAGTTTCAGCCAAAGTTATTTTAAAATACAATCGTCACATGTCAAGTTACACAAAACACTTGTAATTATTAAGACTTTATTGTATAAACTTGAGTTAAATTATTTTAAAGTCTGGTTTAGTTGTAGCCCGATCGCTTTATATTATTATAATATTGGTACGAGAACATTAGAATAAAATATTTACAAACAATGTACAAAACCTATTCTACTCTGTTAAGAAAGTACCGGGAAAAGATCAATGATACACAAAATGTTAGTTATTCATCCAAATTTATTTTATCGCCTTCAAAGTATGCTCCTTCAAAAACGATACACTTACGCCAACGAATAATCCAATCATCAAAACATTTTTAAACGCTTTTTCCTGAATTGAATTCAGTTCTCGCCGCGAATTCTCTTTTATGTCTTCTACCGAAGGAAAACGGGTGCCACGAGGTAGTAATTTGAGTTTAGGAAAAAGAAGGAAGTCGGCTGGAGCTATATCTGGTTAATAAAGTGGTTGCTCGATGTTATTTGTTGAGTTTTTGGTCAAAAATTCGTTCACAATTTTTTTTTTTTTATTGGCAACGGGTAAGCGCTTGGCCTTCATCTCACCTGATGGTAAGTGACGATAAGGCCGAAGGTGGAAGCGCGCTTCACCCGGAATCCTCAACCACTGAGGAACTGACTATCTTATCTCAAACTGCCGGAACACAACAATGCTATAAACATCGTTGTTATGGCGGCAGACTTAGATAAGATGGTGGTAGCTAGCCAGGCGGACTTAACAGCCCTAACACCAACCAAACCGAGCACACAAAGATGTACACCCCGCTGGGAATCGAACCCGGGACCTCTGGGTCTGACACCGGTAGCTTAGCCACTAGACCACAGAGGCGGTTAAAGAGGCCTTGTGCGAAGGCGCGTTATCGTGGTGCAAAATCCAAGATTTTATTTTCACAAAATTGACCTTTTTGTCGAATTTGCTCTCTTAAACGCCGCATAACGCTCAAATAATATTTTTTATTTACCGTTTGACCTTCCGGCAAAAATTCCGAGTGCACAACACCGCGATAGTCAAAGAAAACAGTCAACATGACTTTGACTTTTGATCGACTTTGGCGTGGTTATTTTCGGTTTCAGTTCAGTCGGAAGGCGCCACTCCGAAGATTGTTGACTAGTTTGCATGTCAAACTCGTAAACCCACGTCTCGTCACCAGTACCAATGCGTTGCATGAATGTTGGGTCGGAATTGACTCGTTCTAGCATGTTCTCAGCGACTCTTATGCGATTGAGTTTTTTGGACAAAATTCAGGTCTTTTGGGAATAGCCGAGCGGCATCAAGTTTCATACCCAAGTGTCTATTTAAAATGGTACGGATCGACTCGTGAGACACAGAAAGCTCAGCGGCTATCTCTCGCAAACTTAAATGAGGATTTTCAGTCACCATTTCCTTTACTTTTGCGATGTTTACTTCAGTTGAAGACGTTGATGGCCTACCAAAGCGAAGTAAATCTTCCATCACATCTCGACCGCTTTTGAATGATTAGTACCACTCATATGCACGTGTTTTTGATAAAGTCAATTCACCGTAAGCCTTCTGTAACATTTTCAGTGATTCCGAACACGAAATTCCATTGGCGACGCAAAATTTCAGACAAACTCTTTTTTCCATTATGAAATAATTCGCAATACACACTAGACATAAACTAACTAAAAACAGCACTGTATTTGATTTATTTAGCAGATGCGACTCAAACTCCGCGCCAAAATGGCTAACAGTTGTGCCAATCTAACAACAAAAAAAAAACAAAAAATCGAATTTTGAATAATAAACAAATCACCCGTTCCCGGAACTGTTTTTGATAGAATGTAAACTAGAGGAGTGGAGCGGCCAAGCCGTTTTATTTTGCGATATTGTCAGTTAAGCAACTTTCGCAATGCCTGGTCACTGGATGATGACTGGTGATCAAATTTATATCATCTCGATCTCTTCCGTGCTTCGGAAGGCACATAAAGCTGGTTGTTAGCGTAAGATGGCAGTCGTTAAAAAACACATTAACCCGCACTTGAACAGCGTGGTGAGATATGGCCTGGTCTGCCCATTTTATGTGGGAAGGTCTGTGCCCCGTGAAATGATGATTTTATCGCCTACTTTTAATTAGAGGTTTCATTCTACGAATTCAAGATGCGAGTATTGTTCCCATTTAAGTAAAATGTCGCCGATCGTTAGTTTAAATAAATGCTTTAACCCGAACACATGTGTTGGAAGCTTATACCTTATCTGATAACGGGCCAGGCGAAAAACATCTCTATTTCAATGGCGTTGGCGTAAAATGTCGTACATATCGCTAACGGTAGCAAACAAAGCCTTCAGGGAATGGCAGATTGTTGAATAGAATATAACTCTTGTGTTGCCGAAATATATGGTTACTGTTTTTGCGTGTAAAATCTAAATTTTAAGCACCAGGCTGGAAAAGACTTTGCGCCAATGAAAATAGTGTTGCATCTAGATCAGCACTTTAAAAGCTTCGCCTGCCGTTATAAATAAAGTTTCTGGCGTCGCTTAGCGCACACCGCTGCGTGACCGCGGGTGCAACTCGACCAAAGCGTGTACTTAAAAGGTATGCCTGGGATACCAATACTAACTATTTTGCGTTATATCCCCGTAAAGCATTTGATTTTTCTATATATCTAGAAAAATATATAAATGGTCATCTAGGTAAAGCTTTACTTAACTATGTGAACAAAGCATAGATATATATCATTTTTCAAAATACCTATCTTGTTTTTATTTTTAATATTATTATGTTTACGCTTTAAAAGTATGAATTAAATTACATTAAAATCTACTTTCTGATTGATATAACTAAATATTCATTTAGACTGAAACTTGTTTATCGTCGAGGTACTCTACATAAAGCGTTTCATTTCAATGAATAGTTTAACCGAGCATGAGATTGCGCGCTCCCCGCAGAGATCTAGAAAAGTAATTGAATTCTCCCAACAAATAATCAAGCGCTAATCAAGTGTTACCCGTAAGAAAACGAAAATTGCACCGCGCTATATATTTACACGTAGTAGAGCGAAATTTAGGGTTAAGGCATGATATCAGATGGTATCGATGTTGTATTATACATAATATAATCACAACTATTAACCCCGAATTGTTAGTCAGAGACTAGGCAATATGGACAGCAAAAGGATGATTTAGGAACTAATTCGTCAAGCAGAATAAAAGTTCTAATTGGTCAAGTGTGTTTTTACCGCGTATTTTGGTTCTGATTTGTCAAGCAATGCAAAAGTAATAATTAGTCAAGTCCCAATTTTGTTTCGATTTGTCAAGCCTTATTTTTGTTTCAACTGGTCAAGCCAATAAAAAGTTCTGAATTGTCAAATGCTAAAAAAATTACTTAAAAAAACATTTTAACCACTAAAGCCCCAAGCGGCCAAATACGGTCACACCTAAAAAACTCGCCAAACACGGTTTAAGACTTTATTTCTCAAAACAATTTTACATTCACTTAAAAATGAGAAACTTAACTAGTAAACATAATTATAGAAATTATATAAAAATTAATTATTGTCGCACGAATAGCGGCAAATGCTTTCGGTTAGGCAATACAGTACAATAAATGTAGTATTTACAATTGCAATCGTAAGCACAGTTAGTAACATGACATAGTAGGTAGATATAAAATTTATTTTACCAATATGACGGGGCAATAATGACTGTGTTCGGCGCGTCAACGACGCGACGACGGCAACAACAGTGGACAATAAACAACATAGATCGGCAATGACTAGATGCGGCAAGCACTAATAGAAATATGTTAGTGTAGTCTGCATTTACAATTTTTTCAAAAAAAAATCCAAATGGCACTTGTTGTCAAAATTTTAAGACATTTCGATTCCAAGACTGAGAGGTTTAACCCCTCGTTGCATAATAATAACGTAAATAAATAAGTAAAAGATATAATATCCTGAAAACTGTTTATTTATAAACAAATTGTTGTACCAAATCAGAAAGCAAACAAACTAGATTTGCTACAGAACTAACACTGACAATTATTAAACGCACTTGTTTACTACCTACCCATTTAGTAAAAATGCATTCAACTGCAACAAGGCAAGTAAACTTGACCACATGTAAATTAATCATGCATGACACTAATGTGAAATAATCTTACCATTATTTTAATGGGAATATGAATACACACCTACGTAATTATACCTTCAAATACACTAATAATTGTGATTAAGTAAAAAAAAAACATTTGACAATTCAGAACTTTTTATTAGCTTGACCAGTTGAAACAAAAATAAGGCTGGCAAATCGAAACAAAATTATTACTTTTGCATTGCTTGACAAATCAGAACCAAAACACGCGGTAAAAACATGCTTGACCAATTTCAACTTTCTTTCTGCTAAGAAGTATAAAAGTAAATGGAAAATACACATGTTTTCAATAAGAGAAGGAAAGAAGGAGGTATTTTAACGAAAATGTATTTATTACATTTTCGTTAAAATACCCCCTTCATGTATTGGATAATCATGTATTGGAAGAAATGTGTGTAGGAAAATGTAACTTATGTACAAGGAAATGGATTAGTTAGTAAGAAAATAGTTAATAAATATAAAAAAGTAATGTAATGGAATAGGAATTATCAGAAAATAAGTAAACATGTAAATAAATATAGTTAAGTGAAATTGTAAAATAAAAAAAAATTGGTTGCCTGTAAAGTCGGTATACGGGCGAAAGTTTTACGTGACAACAACTTTGAGTGGTAAAATAATTTTAATGTGAATATTCATTCGTATAGTAGGAAGAAGGATGAAATAGGAAAGGGACGCGTGCCTTTCACTTTTTATGTCTGTCTCTCTCGCTCTTAGGCGGGCTAACCATGCCCGAGTGGAAGGGACGCGTGCCTCTCACTCGCTCTCATTGTGAGCGCATAACGTGAGCGGAGCGTAACGCAGTTTCTTGAAGTGTCACCCGGCAAACCAATTTATAAGACGTTGTCACGTCAAAAAGAAGGACAGAAAATATATTAGAATGAGAAAATATTGTAATAAAGCAAAAAGAAGAAGAATTTAAAGACAAAAAAAGAGAAAAAAAAAAGAGATAAAAAAATTGAGCTCATGAAGCTCCAGTATATTTAAAAGCCCTTGCAAAGAAAAGAAGAAAGACAAAAACCGAACCTAAAATCCTGCAAAAAAGTGGGGAGCAGATGATTATTAATAAAAAATAAATAAAAAAAAAACTTTCTTTCTGCTTGACGAATTAGTCCCTAAATCCTCTTAGATACCTCCACAATTTTATCTAACTTCCTTCTAGTCACATGACATGGCGCTATGACAGCTGCCTCTACCTAAAGCTTGTATAACTTAAAGTAATAAAATAAATAAAATAAAATATAGCCTACAGTAGCAGTGCCTATGGTGACCAACGAGGTTGCGATAAAGAGAGTTTGCCTTACAAATTCCATATCGTTAACGTGATCTAATGTTGAATCAAAATGTCACCTAACACTGAGTATATCGGTTGTTGGAAAATTTTATTATAGAATTGTCAGGTAACGTTTGAATTTAAAAACGCATTTAAAGCAAGCAATTGTAATAACATTGACTGATTGCGGATAGTATTGCTTTCGTGTCCCATCGGGAAAGTATTTTTTTTATTTGGTTATTATATTAAATTAATAAATGGCTTGTTAAATAATTATTATTTTACCATCATTATAACATTAAAGTATACTTACACCTTGAACGTCATTAGCACGTACCGTCGTGACTGTGCCATAAATGCCACTAAAACATTTTTTTTTGGATTTTTGACATCCAGGTGTGTAAATTTATTTTCCTTTCGGAAGTTATGCATTTAAGTAAGTAGGTCAAGTCGAAAATTCTCAAAATTAAAAAAAAATCATAGCTCGAAAACTACAAAAAAACGCGGAACATACATTGGGCATTTCCGGGATTCCGGGTACACCTGGATGTCAGGAATCCAAAAACATTTTTTTTGTTTTACCGTTTAGGCAACCATGTACTCATATGTATACAAGTCTTTAACTTAAATACTTTAAAATAAACCCCGTCAAGGAATCGATACGATTCCGCGTCAACCCTGCACCGCGTATTCACCTCGCCCCAGCTAAGGCAACATTATTTTGTGTGGGCAAATATTTTCTTGTTTGCCCACAGAAAATGTGACTTACTCCAGACTGTGTTTTTATTTATGTTCGTGTGTCACCGGCTAAGACTGGGGCTGAGAGGCAATTCGACGCTGTCAATATTTACTTTACACCTCAACCAATAACGGTAGATAAACTGCTTTTACATAATATTTTTGGGGCACGGGACCGGGGATAAAGGTGCGAGTATAAATAGGCTTACACCCAACAGGGGTCAGATAATTATCACCAGCCTACAAACTTCCCACTTTTGGGCAAAAAGCTACATGAAAAACAGTACATATGGGAAGATTGGGTCATAGCCACAGACCATAACGTGGTCTGTAGCCACAGTTCACCACGCAAAATGCGGATTGACGGGTTAATTATTATTGTTATCACGGTTTAGATTAATTATTACTACTACTAACATGTTTAAAAGAATTTTGAATATCTGATATGTATATTGTACTTTGCTTCTTTTTTAAAGTTTATTATTAATGTGCGTTTAATACATTAATAATAGTCCTTTTAACGCATCCCGTAATCTAAAATGACTGTGTAGGAGTAGGTTCACGTCAGTAGTCGTAGTAGTAGATTTGTCGCATTCCACCCGAGCATCTATCCGCTTGGCTACCGACATTACTTTAATACAATCATACTGAAACATCACTAACGAACTTACTAAGATCTAGACTTAGGTACTTACAGGGCAATACCAGAAAAATATAGGCAGTAAGTTGAGACCTTCACACATTTCTTTTACCCAGCTCAACGCCATTGAGACTAGCCAGCTCCGTAATTGTCTAGTTAATTAGCTGACAATTCCACTGTCCTTTCTTTTCTATAAATCTAACAGGTTCATTCCTCTGGCCGTTTCAATTACTATTGGAACAAAATACGTGGATGGCAGGAAACGACCGGTCCCTCCTTTAGTTACTAATTGGATTCTGGAAAGCTAAGGTATTAATTTTAGGTTACTTAACACTAAATACATGTAAGAATAAGAATAAGAAATAATATCATCACACGAATGTAATAAAATTGTAACAGGCGCTGCCTGTACCTTATGGATATTAAAGATAAACTATGGTATTTATTAAAACAACAGAAGATAAAACAACATTCGTTTTAATTTTTTGTCTCTCTGTCTGTCTGTATATTTACGCGGACGGAGTTGCTAGCAAAGGCTAGTATAGAATATGGTTAAAAAAGGTCCCAAGCAAAGGTTGAGCGTTGTTCAAGCCTTCTCATGTAATTTTGCTGCATTGCGGCAATGGCCGTATTGTGCCGCTGTGAGGGATGGCAGTCGCAATCTTATTTTCGACACGCGAGATACTCTGTGTTAGTGTTATTTGTGTTCCAAGTAAATGCAACACATGTTAGCGTTATCACAGCAAATCTGTTCGATGTTAATGATGAGATTTGATTTATATTATTGCATATTTACTTAAACATAATAACTTAGTATATGAGCTCAGCTTCTTTGCAACCAGATAGACTGCCTCGAACTACAGAGTTGTGGAACCAGCTCTCAGCGGCGGTATTTCCGGAACGTTACGACTTAGGGATCTTCAAGAAACGAGCCTTCTTTAAAGGCCGGCAACGCGTCTGCGATTCCTCTGGTTTTGCGGGTGTCCATGGGAGGCGGTAATTACTTTCCATCAGGTGACCCGCTTGCTCGTTGCCGCCTTCTGGTAAAAAAAAGAACGCGTTCCTAGCGCGCGTCAGAGCGCAATAGCGTTGCGTCCTGACGCCGCACTATAGCGCCAAGTTGTGCTGTACTGTGGCGGTATTAAGTGGTCAAACAGAGTGTAAGTGTTAGTTCTAGCAGAATATACGCATTTTGTTTGACACCATAATACCGTCACAGTACGACACAATTCGGCGCTACAAGACGCGTAGCTTTAGCGTTTGCGCTCTGAAGCGCGCTAAGAACGCGTTCTGTTTGGAGAAACCTTTAGTTAGAGTATAGCTTAGTCCATTTCCCACAACGCTGGCCCAATACAGGTTAGTGAGATTTAACGCCGGCCATCTTACGACAACAACTGGGACCATAAAGGCTTACACAAGCGTTGTAACCTTTCTCAACCCGATAACGGAGGGTTCGATTCTCGGGTAAAGTCTGTTTTGGATTTTTCGATGCACAGCCTGGGCTTGATGTCACCAACTTGAATTTGTGTGATGTAGGATATACTTGACTTTTAATATTAGTTCTTTTAATAGTAGTATCTGTGCGGTTTGTTAATGTGAAATGCAAAAAAGTGCTATAAACGTATGTACCTACCTAACTAAAATATCAACCTCAACTTTGAGTGTTTTGAATAAAGGATGGCATAACTGGATAGGTACTTTGGGAGCGTATTGTGCCAATCGTGATTCACTTCAATGGCGCTTGAATTAAAATGGGGTGGCGAATTGAATGGACACTCCTCAGATAATACGATCGCCGGGTCTCTCAATAGACAATGGGAATAAGGCTTCATTTATTTTTGTAAGTCGGCCTTTTTAACACCTTTATTAGGCTAAAATAATGAAAGTTGTGTGGTGGCGACTCAATAATAGAATACTACCAACACATCCTTTCCCTTGGGTGTCGTAAAAAGCGACTAACGGACTAAAGACTACACATACATCCAACAATGTAGAGCGGCGATGGGCTGACCACATATCAAGCTGAGCACAGTACTGTTGTTTTTTGGTGAAATGTGGACTATGGCAGTGGACTTCTTTTACGATCCATTGAATAGTCTCTGACTAACTCGTGGGTATATGTATATAAGGCGACTGCTAGAAACCGCAAGAGACTTAAAGGGCTGGTCAGGTAGAGTGTTTAAAACATGACAAAAATTACAAAAAAGAAATTCGTATCATATTAATTTGATAGTCTTTGAGTATCTAATTTATTTTAAAGCAATAACAAGAAAAATAAAATGAAAGAATTAACTATTAAATAACGATTATTTACAACGCGCGAGCAGCGGCCGGCCGTTGACCCACCCGTCTGTTGACCCGTCTGCGTCAGCTGGGCCATAAATACCTACGTTAGCCTGCAATCTTGTTTGTCATTTTTGTCATGTTTAAAACACTTGACCTGACCAGCCCAGCCAGCCCTTGAAGTTTTTTGCAGTTTCTAGCAGTCACCTTATATATGTAAATTAATTGAAAACTATTACTTTGCAGAGGCTGATAACAATGCTTGTATCATCATTCGATATCATAATTTACCATCAGACTATCGCCGTCCAATGCTGGACATCCCTTAGTCGCAATCATATCAGTTGTTAACGTTAATATTGCTACATTCCTTAGTAAATTCGCAAAAGCCAGACACATTTCTTGAACGCCAGAGGAATACTGATATAAAAATATCTGCAGTATTCAATGCACAAAAGCGTCATTTTATCACCGTAAACCATTCTGAGCGTCGCTATCGCGCAGCGCGCAATATATCAGACTTAGAACAAAACCCTTGCCTAAAGGAATGAGCCATTACCGCGTATTTTTAAGCTGAAAAATGTTAATGACGACCCGCATTCGCAGCCGTTACACTTTTTAAGCAGATGTTGTTTATGGTTCCTTACGTTTAAATGTTTGATGCTTTATTTTTGGTGGTTTTCGGCAGTTGTTTTTCGCTTTTATAGTGTTTTCATTGGAGCGCATTGAATAAGTACAAGTACTTAAACGTGAGTGTTTGAAAGGTTATTAACTCACGATCCTGAATTAACTTTGAACTAAAGTCAGAGATAATAAATGAAGAACGCTTTTTGGATGAAGATTGTTAGGCGTTTAATGTTTGATGCTTTATTATTGGTGGTTTTCGGCAGTTGTTTTTGCTTTTATAGTGTTTTCATTGGAACGCATTGAATTATACAGTACAAGTACTTCAATGTGAGTGTCTGAAAGGTTATTAACTCACGATCCCGAATTAACTTTGAAGTAAAGTCAGAGATAATAAATGAAGAACGCTTTTTGTATGAAGATTATTAGGCGTTAAATGTCTGATGCTTTATTTTTGGTGGTTTTCGGCAGTTGTGTTTTGCTTTTATAGTGTTTTCATTGGAACGCATTGAATAAGTACAAGTTCTTAAACGTGAGTGTCTGAAAGGTTATTAACTCACGATCCCGAATTGACTTTGAAGGAAAGTCAGAGATAATAAATGAAGAACGCTTTTTGGATGAAGATTGTAATGGCGTTCAGGTTTTACCACCTTATGTTGTGGAATCTGTATAAAAATAATTATGTTTATTTTTCGACCTTACCATTAGGTTCCCTACCTGACAAATACTATGTCTACTTACATTTATAAGAATTTGTCTAGGGTTGAAGCAGAGAGTCATCTTAATGACGATTAATTAATAACGTTATTCGAAGCGGAAATGACATCGACTCTTTATGTACTGACGGACAGGCGCATGAATTAATGATGATGTTTTTGGAATGTTTTTTATAAACGTAACTACTTACCTATAACTTTTTTATTATTCTTTTAATGTTTTCATCAAAAACATTTAACGTCGTTACATGTTTGGCACCTAATACAATTGTGAAGATATAGTTTTATATATGAGTTATAACAAAATAGAACGCTAAAAATTATACAATGTATTTTTTTATAAAAAACAATGCTTTTTGTCAATTCACTCAGATTAATATAGCTACTTGATGAAACGTGGACTAACGGAAGAGAACTGCTTTTGCTGTCCTGTCATTGTCTAGTGTCTGATCAACCCTTCGGGGATAATAGTCGTGATTACATGTAATAGGTAGGGGGAAAAGTTTCATCGCATTTTTTAAGAAAATTCAAAACATTTTTTATTACTTACAGTTTATTTACATTTAACTAAAGTATTAAGGTGCCATTTTGTTTGTAGGGACATGATATCATTGCTATAAACATTTTGGGGCTTCTGATCATAATCCTTTGCATAACTAATGTCCAATTATGAAAATTGACAAATAGTCTAAAAACGTCCAATAATAAAAATGTCCAATAATAAAAAGTTCAATTATAAAAAAGTCCATTCATAAAAATGTCCAATAATAATAATGTCCATTTAGAAAAAGTCCATAAAACCTTTGCACGACTTATGTCTAAAAAGAAAAACGTCCAAAAATACGAATGTCCAAAGGCATGTCCATGTGATAAAATTATTCAACCATACAAATCTCCAATGATTATATTGACCAATTATAAAAATTACCAGAATTAATACTGTCCAACTATAAAAATGTCTTCTAATAAAATTGTCCAAACTTAAAAATGACCAGTAATAATATTGCCCAACCCTAGAAATGTCGAATTATAAAATTGTCAAAATATACAAATGTATGTCAAAATGATAAAATTTACCAGTAACTGCCTCCGTGGTCCAGTGGTTAAGGCGTTTGTCTTATGACCCGGAGGTCGCGGGTTCGAATCCCGCGGGAAGCATACTTTGTTTAGTTGTTTCAAGCTTGGTCAGGATATTGCAGGCCTGAATCATCTGATTATCCGAAAAGAAAGATGATTCCGTGCTTTGGAAAGCACGAAAAACTGTGGGTCCCGGTCGCCATCTGGTGGCCGTTATATAAACCACGTCAGAGGCCGTGGGGCGGTTTACTTAGAAACTCTGACACCTAGGTTGTACAAGGTCGATTGACCTTTTAAGCCCACTCGATAAGAAAGAAAGAAAGATAAAATTTACCAATCATAAAAATTTCCAATAAATGACAAAACTTGTTCTAACTAAAAAATACCTAATAAAATTAGGGCCAAAAATACCGCAACCCAAAAAATTGTATAACGTCCCATGACATTAATTGTAAATACACATATAAAAATGTATGACGGACAATATTATGCCGAACCACTAAAAGACAACTCATCTTATATTTTACTTCTCCCGGCCAAAACTCCCTGAAAATGTCTGGTTAAGCTGTGAGAAATCAGAATTAGCGAAATAAACTGAAAAAACAGCGAGACAGATTCTCTGTTTTTTCGTTTAATATTAAGGCTGCATATTAATTAAAGTCAAAACAATCATTTTTACTTACCCATTAGTCAACAATGTCCATTAAACTTAAAATCTAGCACCTTAAAGTAAAATAAATCATACGCCTATTACTATAGAAGTTCGTAATTTTTACCTTTGACGAAATTTAAATACGAAAAACAATGCGGTAGTAGAACATAAAGGGGTTTGGGTAAATGTGAATATAACAATAAATGTAATAATAATATATAAGTAATAATCCTTTGCAATAAATGTGTTTTGATAGACATATAACCAAAGTAGATTTGAGTCCATAGAAATAGTACGAGTACAATTTTATTGGACATTTTTATGGCTGTACATTATTATTGTTGGTCATTTATCTGGTCGGTTTTTTCTAGAGTTGGATATTTTTATGGCTGGTCAAATAACTGATTGGACTATTTTGAAATGATAGACGTTTTTCGTTTTAGAAATAAGTCGTGGAAAGGGATTCACTGAACTTGACAGTAAGAAAAACAAATGAAAAAATATGAAAAATGAAATATCATACTTTTTCCTAATTTAAGTTTGGAATTATCTTCTTTAAAATTTAAACTTTTAATGATACCAAAACCAGCCAGATACAAATAGTATAGTAAAAGAGATTTTATTACAAGTTCATACATACGAGTACTATATGAGAATAAGTATCAGATTATAGTGCGACATAAAAGAGTAGAAATTAAATAATCCAGAACTAAATTCACTCATTTTTTGGCAACATTGATTATCTGTCATTAATGTCAAGTGGTTGTTCAACTCTGTCCGTGGTTACGATATAAATTGTTGTTTTAGTGATATTTCTACATTCCTGGATTTAAAACACTGATAACATGATTATGACCATCCATGGCGGTTCTCGTAACATAATATATAAGGTTTTTTTTGCGAAGTTTGGCTGAATTTCAAGACGGAACTTCGTTACGTAATCTGGAGGATATTTACTAACGTACAGCAGATTATACTGGTAATTAAGTAAGTTATAAAAGATGTTGAAAGTATAATTATCTAAAATATGCCTATGCGCAATCGGCTAAATTCCATGAAACAATCAGTATTTTTAAATATTTTTAAAAGTTTTGGGGTTATGATATTACAAACAAAAATGTTGGTTATTATAGTTCGACTCGAGAATCTTGAACTTTTGAATTTATTGGGACATTTTATCAAGTGTTAAGGGGTAGAATGTGGTAAGTATAGTAAATTATGTCGGTTGGCTTTTGAATCGAGTCGCCTGAATTTGAAGAAACTAACACTGTGGGGGGTCTAAAGGGTTCTTAAATAAAGGCTTATTAACATTTTAGCTGCAGCTGTTGCGGTAAAATATTTAAAAAACCACTTTAAAGTTTTGTCAAAATCGGCTATAATCACGAAAAATTACACGTTTTTAGGTAATACAATACCATATTATCAGAACCGAAGTGTGGGGACGGGGGGGGAGGGCGCAGCTCCCCTGCGAGGGGGGCGAGGGGGGCTAAGCCCCCGCCATGAAAAAAGTCTAAAGAGTTAATTAGGTTAGGTTAGGTTAGTAAGTATGTTGACCAAAAACGCGCGAGGCGAGCGAGCGAAGCTAGCGTGCCGCGGGCGCGGCCGGCAATGCGCCAGAAATGAAATTTTTGAAACTTTCCATATTTTTAAAAATGTTACATATCTTCAAAATTAGTTGTCTGCGGCAGGAGGAATAAGTGGGGGGTACTCCTCTCTCGTTTCCTCCCGTTCCCCCACCGATTAAGGAGACTCGATTCAAAAGTTTTACCATGATACATAACCTCAAAATACAAAAATTAACATAACTTAAAAACTACTTGTTTGAGGCAGGGGGGGGGGGGGGTAAGTAGGGGTACTCCTCCCCCACCTCTTACCTTCACCACCCCCAGCCCGATTCAGGCGACTCGATTCAAAAGTTTTACCAATTATGTTAATAACTCAGTCCATAGGACTGAACAATTTTGGATTTGTTTTTTTTATGCATATATTTTTTTTTTGTTCAAGGTGTGTCTGAAAGTACTGTGCGGAGAATAGCTAAACAAGGCTCCGAAAATGGAGGAAAATTTTCGACTCCCGCTAAACACAGAAAGGGTCGACTTGCAAAGGAACTCGATGACTTTGATATGCGTGCAATCCGTCAGAAAATGATTTTTTTTACACTTTAAAAAAAGAAGTACCAACAATATGCAAATTAATAGCTTAATTATGGCAACTTATTGGCTATGATGGAAGCCGCGAGCATTTGCGAAACTTGAAGATTATCTGGACTTTAATTTATTAGTTTTGTATCTAAATAAAAATAAGTTATGTACAATGGCTGTTTTCATTTTTACATACAAACTACTCAAATTAATTAATTTGACGACCTCCGTAGCTGAGAGTAGAGCACTCCGGACTTGTTCGATTCCCGGTTGGGTTAATGTAGAAAACCAACTTTTCTATATTGTCTCGGATCTGGGTGTTGTGGTACCGTCGTTGTTTCTGATTTCTATAACACAAGTGCCTTAGCTACTTCCTTTATATCAGAGCAATAACAGAGTAAGTGATGTTTTCCAATTATATGAACATATTAAATAAAAACAAGTATCAAGACCAATTTGCTCGACCTGTCAGGGTTGTTAAGTTAACGACAACAGCGCCCTCATTTAATTTCTACTCTTTTATGTCGCACTGTAAGCTAGTGTGATTTTTTTTCACTGACAAATATTAGAAAATTGAAAATTTTATACACATCAATAACAGGTATCTACATAAAAAAATACAATGAAAAAATAAAAAATATAATTGCCAGGAATGTTTTTTCACTTTAGAACGGCTGTACCTATTTGACTAATTATTTTTTGTTATGTTTGTAATTCAGGACAAAGTGTATGAATTTTTTTTTCAGAAATTCGTCGCGGGTACGTTGTGTCCACGCGGACTAAGTCGCAGGCAGGACTCTAATTTAATATATAAAAAAGAGTTTGTGGTTTGCCAACAGTTATGTTACGCTCTTTCTACGGTCACAAAATACACACACTCCATCAACAGACCACCCTGCGCGCAATACATTACCATGATCTCATTTGGCGGAGACTTTTTGCAGTGACAAAAAATTACCCTGCCATTGGCGACGGAAGCGAAAGGCATGCGTTTTTGCCCGCTCTGCGAATGAATAATGGATGCCGTCCGTTATGCAATGCCGCCATGGAAAATGTGGCGCGGTAATGAAAACGCACGAAGATACGGCGGTAGCTTAAGGAGCATTTAGGATTTGTTACGAGGTTTACGTTAAGGTTCACATGTATTATTTATTTAATGTAGGCTACAATAATCAGGTGCTTACACATTTCCTACGTCGTCGTATCGTAAGGCAATATTACTTTTCTGTGTGACATCTCAGTTAAGGGGGTCCTGCACGAAATTGTGAAAATTTACGTATTTTTAAGTCACTTGTACTATGCGCTGAATTAATTAAATACATTAAAAGAACTTATGTAAGTTAGCCTGATCATTGCACAAGGTCATGGCCTTGTTGAAAACACAAAATCCTTTTTTCTCATTTTTGCCATGTATAAAACACTTGACCTGACCAGCCCTTGAAGTTTCTTGCGGTTTCTAGCAGTCATCTTATAGATATCTCAATTATTGACACTGACTAAATAAATGTGCAAACCGCACCTAGCCGTTACTTAACCCCTTGAGCACCGTAAAACCAGACACAATTGAAAAACAATTGTTTCGCGACCGCCGGCGGTCTTATGATCCTTGGCCTAATTAGAAAAAAATATATAAACAAATTCCCATTTTTGGATACTGCAAAATTTTTCCCTAATTCCAGTTAAAAAATCTTAGTGTATTTATAACAAAATGAAACGACGAAATGAAACACTTGAGACGGAATCACTCGCCTTTATGCTACAGCCTGTCGTGGGACCTTTTGCAGGGTTTGTGATCAAAGGGAGAGTGCGATTTCGGTTGTCCGAATAGTCATTTGCAACATGCCAACTTACAATTATTTCAATCATTTTACGTGACACGATATCTTTTGTTCTTAGGTTGATCACACTGCGTTATCTTTCGTGTAATCATCCAAGCTTAAGTTAATATTAATTGATTAACTAGTATAGGTAGTATCAACCTGGTTTATGAAGTGTGTACAAATAAAAACCAAGACAGACGGAATTTCCAAATTATGTTTTTGTATTGGCATTCTTATACCTTCAAGTCAAGATATATTCTAGCCTTGTTTATTTACTTACTTGACATAATTATCTTAGACAACAGAGTAATTAGAGAGACAGATTAGCCGTTTATGAATATGAACATTTGATAGTATAGAGAGACCTATCCTAATCAAACCTTTTCTACTGTGTCGCGTAGCGGTTAAAGAATGCTACAACCTCTTCTCTTCCCTTGGGTGTCCTAAAAGGCGACTAACGGACTAACATCCTAGCGGTCATCAACATAACGCCTGCACAAACATCCGGGCGGCGATGGGGTCACCACCTGTCACGCTGAGCACATGTGCAATCGCTATTTTGTGAAAAGTGGACTATGTCAGAGGACTGCTTTTGTGGTACCCATTGCCTAGTCTCTGACTAACCCTTCGGGATAATAGTCGTGATTATATGTATGTAAATAGGCTCTTTGATCACGTAAACAAACCTTGCCCCGTGACGAATTACCAGAAATAATAGAATAGAAACTGAAAGGAAGTATAGTATTCTTACCTTTGCCGGTGGTGAACTAGAAGGTTCATCAAACAACGCCCAGACTCTAGGCTTAAGTCTCTGCCAGATGCCGAGCTCTCCGGCCAAATACGCCTCTTCATAGCCGAAGAGCCTCGCGATTTCTTCCTCTGAGGGCTTCTCACTGTCAATGTCCAGTTTGTCCAAAATCGCCAAGGTATTCTGTGAACAAATATGTTAGTTATAGTTAGTTATTCCAATTGCTTGGGAGAATGGTTGGCGAGAGAATGGCAGTCTAAAAGGCGACTAACGGACCAAACACTGCACAAACATCCAACAGCATAGATCGGCGATGTGCTCACCACCTCTCACTCTGAGCACATGTGCAGTTATTATTTGGTGAAACGTGGACTGTGGCAGTCAACTGCTTTGCGGTCCTCATTGCCTAGTCTTTGACTAAACCTTCGGGTATAATTGTATATATGTATGTTTTCCTCATTTTATCTGACACAATTCGTAGCAGTCGACGGAGTCGTAGTAGCAAACCGTAGCAGTAGTAACAGCCGTAGCAGTAAATGCAATAGTTTTGACTAACCCTTCGGGTATAATTAGTCGTAATTATATGTATGTAGGTATGTATGTTTTCCTCATTTTATCTGTGACAATCCGTAGCAGTCGTAGTAGCAAACCGTAGCAGTAGTAACAGCCGTAGCAGTAAACGTGATAGTCTCTGACTAACCCTTCGGGGATAATAGTCGTGATTATAGTTACGTATGTATGTATGATTTCCTCATTTTATCTGTCTCAATCCGTAGCAAACGTAGCAGTCGTAGTAGCAAACCGTAGCAGTAGTAACAGCTGTAGCAGTAAACGTGATAGTCTCTGACTAATCCTTTGGGGATAAATTGTCGTGATTATTATGTATGACTGTAAAAAACATTGTAACTCCAATACATCCACACAAATAACGAGGCATCACGCCGCATTCTATTATGTGTTAGCTGATATTATTTGGGAGTGTTTCGGGCCAAGTTCGCTAGTTAAAATTCGTGCCGTGGCCGGCCGCAGCCCGGGATCGTGTGACCGGAATATTTATATATTACGAGTGAAACAGCATTGGCCGGCGCGTACATGTGGCGAGATAATTGTATAACAGGAGGCGTGATGACAAATCTCTGCCTGCCTTTTGAATAGAATTGCTAAAGTTGATTTTCGTGTATGGATATTGTAGTCGTGTATAGCTCACTAAACAATACTACCTACCCTACTCTTCCATTGGGTATCGTAAAAGACGACTAACAGCATAGAGCGGCGATGTGCTCACCACCTATCACGCTAAGCACATGTGCAGTTGTAATTTGGTGAAACGTGGACTATGGCAGAGGACTGCTTCTGCAGTCTTCATTGCCTAGGCTCTGACCTAACCCTTTGCGGATGATATTCGTCAATCAATGTACGTATCTATGTATATTACTAACAGATACAAAACCTTCTCATATCATTAGTATTATTTCAGTACTCGCCCTTACTGCAAATCGTTCAGTTATATATACATAAATATGTGTATGGACAGTCAATACGAATTGGCTAATTTGAGTGCTTTGAAGGGTCAATAAAGCAAACAAGTGGACTACGCATGTTTGCTAATTACTCTTTTAGCTTTTTTTTGTGTAAACATTGAAAATAGTAACGAATAGGGCCTTCATATCACTATCAGTGTATAAACGTACCACAGCTGGGCACATGAGGGTTGATGGGTTTTAACGACTGCCATATTACGACAACGAACTGTAGCTTATAATAGCTTTCCTTACAAAAAAAACGGAGGAGTTTGAGATGTTTTTAATTTGGACACCCATCTAGTGTCCTGGCATTACAATAGTTGCTTAACTGCCAAGATCGTAAATTACTATTCGATTCTCTAAGCGACACATAGACGCTGCGCGCATGGCTGTGATCTGCTGTCTCTTTCCAATTCTATGAATATGAAAGAGACAGAGTCATTTCTCAGCGCTGCGGCAGCCGCAGCTATCAAGGCTTTAGCTTAGAGAATCGCACGGCTGAACGCTTAAGCCGTCGCTACGGAGCTATCCAGCTCATTTAAAGCAGAATAATTAATTTACAAATTACGTAGACGTGATGCCAACAGTCTATTGTGAGTTTATTAGGTTATCGAAGTGAATTACTTAAAACAAATTCTTAAGGAGGCACTGAGATAGTTTACTTAACGCGCACAACATCAGTTGTTAATTTATTTCGATGACAATACAATTAATTATGATACGTTATTGAATTATTCGACCAAAAAGCGTTGGAAGCACAATCCCGAGACTAACAAAAGATATTGTGGGAGGCCGTCAAAGGCCAGGCAGTGGGAAGATATACTGGTTAATATTATGTTATTTTAACAAACAATGTGTAAAACAACATTTTCATTGTTTGAATATTGATTGTTCATATTACCTTGGGAGGTTAGGCGGTAAAGCCGAAAAATTGACTGTTTTCTATTAGCTGTTTTAAATACATTTTAGATATTTCGCACTGAAATTTTCATTATGTATTACAAAACGTATGTGTGAGGATTGTTTCTAAAACAGGTTTGGAAATATTTTGCTAGATAAAAAAAACCCTAAAGTTACCTCTAAAGTTTCATATAAATGCACATTACGGTCGTGTTTTACAATAATAATTCCCATAAAATAATAAACACATTTTGGGATTCGATTTCTTGATTGTTTTAGATTTTCAAAAAACTGAACATTTTTACCAACTTTGTGATAAAAAATGTGAAAGGCGATTACGACCCCGCACCGCGCAACACCCGCGACGGCCCGGAATTTTCGCTGACCGCCTAACCCCCCTTAACGTAAAATCCTCTTTGGTATATAGTCTAGCCCGAGTTTGTGATCACCAACCCGAATGATTAAGCCAATACCTACCGAGTTGTATAAGTAACGACCGATGACTTGATTTCAATGGATAAAATGTTTACAATAAAAAAAAACTCTTTTTTCTAGTAAACATTTTATCCTATATCTATATAGCATTGTGAATGCAAAATTTCAATAATAAAGTTGATTTAAATGATTAAGGCCTTCGAGCAGCAGAAGAACATTATAAAGGCTATACTCGTAGGTATTTTATTTATACTTTCAAGTCCCTAGTCTTACCTACCGACTAAATTATTTGAAGTGAAAATCAAGTTGCTCAGACAAAGTTATTATAAAATCGTTCCTTGGTTCTCTGCATTTTAATCTGTATTTAATTTTGATACTGGAAAATTGCACAGCACAAAGTTGCTAAGTCGCTATACACACTACTATGTAGCGCTTTATCCGCTAAAAGCCAGTGTGGCCAAAATAATTCCAACAGAGACGTTGTGCGAAAATAATGTGAAAGCATATTAACTAAAGCAATGAACGCTGCCTCAACTCCCCAGAGAATAACGAGCCTTATCAAAATGAGAATAGAGAACAATTTACTTCTGTACCCTATTATAACAGCCGATTGCAACAACACTTTAACGTCTTACGTTTTAAGATTCAGTTTGTTGTTATCGTAACGATTATTACATTAACTACATTACATTTAAACTTATATTGAAATCGCGAATTAAACTAAACTTAAACTTAAACTTTCCTACACTCACACCAATTATCTAGCCCAAGAGAAGCTTCGAAGAAACTCGTTGAATGGTTACTAGACAACGGATAAACATACTTAAAATACTTAAATACATACTTATTATACATAGAAAACACCCAGACCCGAGACAATTTAGAAAACAATAATTTTTAAATTTACCCGACCGGGGATCGAACCCGGGACCTCAGAGATGGCGACACCATGAAAACCGGTGTACAAACCACTCGACCAAGGAGGTCGTCGAATTAAGAAATAGTTAAACGTATAAGTACCCACAGTTTTACGAATCTTCCCCATTCCCCAGCAGTGGGACGTTTATAGGTTGAAGATCCTTTACGATCAGAAGGTCTAAGCAGCAAAACGTCCAACAGCTCGAAACGTCTAAAGAGCAGTAAGCCTAATTAGGAAAAGGTCCATGTAGCAAAACGTCCAACTCTCAGATAGTCTGTATAGCAGGACGTCTATTTCGCAAATCGACTATTTTAAAATGTGTACATGACAAAAAATAAAAGTTTGTAAAGTAGGTACCTACTTAAAATTTATAAAAAAAATAGTTAAAAAGCACTAGCTTTTAAAATATTATAAGGATGCTATAGGCGCACAAATTCCCCTAATTTTATGCACCTAATATCCTTTTGATAAGACCCATGTTTACCAAAACTTCAAAACGATTAAGTTTTTAAACCTCAAGCTTTTGGAGCTCTGTTTTGTAATACGGCAATAAACATTATATCTTAGTTTCTTAGCTTATTTCCTTCAAATAACATATTCTTGTATTTGCAATCTTGCCACTAGGTTTTTTTTCTGAGAGCTTTGAGGAATAGTAGCAGGGTTGGCTTTGATTTTATAATCGTGTTGAGCCGCCCGTGCCAACCTTCTAGAGCATTGATTGTGCGAAAATTATAATTGCTAGGACTTATGTGCCTGGGTATCCAGACATTTTGAGAATGTGACGTTTTGCTATACAGACTATCTGAGAGTTGAACATTTTGCTACATGGACCTTTTTCTAATTAGGCTTACTGCTCATTAGACGTTTCGCGCTGTTGGACGTTTTGCTGCTTCTGATCGTAAAGGTTGAAGATGTTACGGTACTGCAAATCACCGTTAGCGTATTTGTTACGTATCAAAGAAGTTGGCAATATCACAAATCCAACTCCTCAACACACGAACAAGGACGAACCCCACCACGCCATTGAAACTGAACAGCGTAATCATGCTAGATTGCATGCATGTTATTCTAGAGAATAACTTAATGAAAGTACTATCACTGTTACGATCCACTAGCGGTTTCCGAATACCCAAAATATATAGGTAATACTATTGAATGTACACCGAGCCATTTACGCGAGGCGCCATGCCTTTGATCAGACCCTCGGTGTTTAAAGCGTTAATTAACTTAGCCACGCCACGAGCTATTTAAAACTAGTCGAAACTGCCTAGCTACACCTGGGGCGGGCATGCGAATATCAACTTTAACCCATCAGCACTAGGGACATTATCCTGCAGATAGATAGTCATTATTAAGTCTGTTTGATATGTACACTATAATAGACAAATATTATAGTAAATTCAGTTTGGATCGACTTAGCTGTACACTTTGAGTAATTGTCACGTTTCATGCGTTGATAAATAGGTTTAAAATGACAGTTGTAATGTGCGAATTCGATAGCGGCTCATCAACGACGACGACTAACGGACTAAAGACTGCACATACATCCAACAGCGACTGCGTATACATCCAAAATACAAAAGCCGGCAATTCATAACCGTGTAGCGTAGCGGTGAAAGAATGCTACCACCCCCTCTCTTCCCTTGGGTGTCGTAAAAGGCGACCAACAGACTAAAGACTGCACATACATTTGGATGTATGTGCAATCTTAAGTCCTAGCTAGCATAGAGCGGCGATGGGCTCACCACCTGTCACGCTGAGCACATGTGTGCAGTCGCTATTTGGTAAAAGGTGGAATGTGGCGGAGGACTGCTTCTGCGGTTCTCATTGCCTGGTCTCTGACTAGCCCCTCAGGGATAACAGTTGTGATTATATGTATAGGTATATGTAATGTGCAAACATAAGGACTACCTGACTTATTATGTACTAACATTACTGAGTCTTCGTTCAAGTGGGTGGAGCGATAATATACGCAGAGTGACTGGCAGCAGTTGGGTAAGAGTCGAAGATTAGGCTCAGTATCACGCATTAGTTTTGTCATGTCATAAAATAAGACACTTTCTGAAACAAACGTTAATTGGCGTAACGAGTTTCATTGTTTTTGTTATATTGCAGATAGTACACGATATCTTTATGTTAGTATTTCGTTATAAGACATTTATTGTTTCTAATGTTCATATTCCTGTTCTTTTTTTTTATACTAAGCCCGACAAATGACCCCATTCCACCTGATGTTAAGTGGAAATGAAGTCCAGGCGCGAGGACAACTGGTGCAGCGTAAGAGACGTAGCATCAGTCACCCTCACTCTGCCGACCCACAAAGTGCTTCTTCACGCCTCGTTTGAAGGACCCTATGTCATAGGTAGGAGGGAATACGTGTGCTGGTAGACTACTCTATCTTTTGGAAGTGCGGCAAAGAAACGAGTCACCAAATTTCTTTGTGCGTGATGGAATATTAGAGACTGTAAATTGGTGACTCCGGAGAGCAGCACGCGTACTCCTATGGAGGAAGGGAGAAGAAGGGATGAGGTCAAAGATTTCTTCAGAGCACTCGCCATGGTATAAACGGTAAAAAACGCTGAGTGACGCAATATCTCTACGCATTGTAAAGGCTCGAGAGTTTTAGTGACCTCCGCATTGCCGATAATGCGCACAGCGCGGCGCTGCAATCTGTCTATTTTTTAGTAAGTCTTTAGACACCACTGAAGTTCAGTAGTCAAACCGTCCGCTCGCGTACTAGTAGAGGATCCGAGTACAGAACGACCTTCACTGGGCCGGTTAATGGATGAAAAGTATTTTATATCAAATCTAATATTATGTTAAAAAATACATTGCGAGTGGGTTGGCTGAAAAATTTCAGTCCATAAATATTTAAAAAATATTTTTTTAAACATTGGACTGGTTTGGATAATAGATAAATTACACAGGTACCAATCGAAAGTATGAAGCCTATAGAATATACAAACGTTAGGTTTACAATTTTTTCCCGTCATAACATTAGATAGGCAGGTGTAAACAGGTAATAATAATAATAATAATAAAACTCTTTATTGCCAGAACTGACACTACATCAAAAACACAGAAAAAAAATAATATTAAAAATGGCAAAGAAATACAATAAAAAAAGAAATGATAAACCATAAAGTATTACCTCAAAGCATAAAAAAACAACAAACAATGCAAGTAAGTAAACAAAAAAAATACATACTATAATAATAATAATAATAATAATAATAATTCTTTATTGCTTACACATGTGGTACATAAGAGGTGTTAAAAACAGGTGAAGATCAACACATGAACCCTGCAAGGGTATAACAACTTAGATATAATTTATATATAGTTAAACAAAGAAAAAACAAAATTTATTAATAGGTGTTACTTATGACACGTTAGTATAATATTCATTAAGATTATAAAAGCATTTATCTATTAAATAATTATTTAAGGATGTTATAAATTTTTTATTGTCTTCTATTTCTCTTATTGTGTTTGGTAATGAATTGTATAATTTTACTGCCATGGAATAAGGTCCTGATCTCACTATAGATAAATTAGTTTTAGGTAGAAGTAGCTTATTTTTCTGTCTGAGTCTTACGCTTTTATTTTCAGCTCTCAGAAACAAGTCAATATTTTTCCTCACTAATTTGCATGATTCTAATATATATAATGAAGTTACAGTTAAAATTTTATAAAGTTTAAAATACGGTTTGCAGCTAACTAATGTGTCTATATTTGCTAATATGCGAATGCATCTCTTTTGGGCAACGAATAGCTGTTGTAGATTGGTGCTGTTGCCCCACAGTGGGATGCCGTAGCGCAGCCACGCGTGCGCGTATGCGTGGTACGCCGCTTTGGCTGTGCTCGTGTCTGTGCATCTTTTTATTTCGTTTAGGGCGTATGTAAATCTAGACAATCTGCCTTGTATATATTCTATGTGGCTTTTCCAGTTTAAATTACTATCTATTTTTATGCCTAGCAGTGAAAAGCTATCGACACATTCAAGTTTAATGTTGTTTATAGAAAAATTTATATTTAATGCTTTTTTTTGGTATGGTTTGAAAATCATTAATTTAGTTTTATTGCAGTTTAATATTAAATTATGATCATTAAGCCAAGAGGTGATCTCATCTATAGTAGTTTGTAGTTTTTTATTTATTTCTATTTCATTTTTAGTGGACAATATAACTGACATATCATCTGCGAATAATATGCATTGTTCATTTATATTTTTAGGCAAATCGTTTATGTACATTAGGAAGAGAAAGCATCCGATAACACTACCCTGGGGGATAGACTTTGTCACCATTGCTCTCTCTGATCTGACATTTGTTATGGTATTTAAGTTTGTATACTGTACTTCTACAAATTGCATTCGATTTTTAAAATAAGAGGTAATCCAGTTATGAGCGACCCCCCGGATGCCTGCGCCGTATAATTTTTGAAGTAGAATATTTGGCAGTACGCGATCATAGGCCTTACTCATGTCCAATAAGATCCCCACTGCATAGTTTTTATTATTTATAATATCTAAAATTTTTTGTGTATATTTAAAAACAGCTGTTGTAGTAGACCTATTTTTCCTAAATCCATTTTGGCTATCTTCAATTATTTTAAATTTCTCGCAGAAGGAATACAACCGGTTTGTCATGGCAGATTCGAAGATTTTAGAAAAGGATGGTAAAAGTGCTATAGGTCGGTAGTTATTCATTAAGGTAGAGTCTCCTGACTTGAGTATTGGTCTAACTATTGATATTTTTAATTTATCCGGTACTGCGCCCTCATTGAAAGACTGATTTACGAGAAAGGCAAGCGGCTCTGCTAGTTCTTGCACGCATTTCTTTAAAAGCATAGGGGGTATTTCATCAAAACCATAGCTTAATTTATTTTTCAGATTTTGTATGATACGTATTATTTCTTTAGTATCTACTGGTTTTAAATAAAAGGAGTTTTGAACGCAAGGGGTTGCCGGCCTTCCAGTCGGTGGCAGTGCACTGCCTTCGGTCGTACCTACTGATATAAAGTACTCATTAAAACTATTGGCTATTAACTTAGGGTCATCTATCAGGGTTTTATTAATATTAAGTGACAATTTCTTTATACGGCTTTTAGTTTGTTTGTTGTTTTTTTCCTTTACTATTGACCACATAGTTTTATTTATATTTGTTGATTTTCTCATCCTTTTTATATAGTTTAATTTTTTTGATCGTGTTACTGTATCTTTTAAAATTTTTGTATATTGTTTGTAATGTTTCTCTAGGATAGGATTTTTATATTGAGATATCATGAGTTTTAATAGTCGTTTATGTTTACATGATTTTTTTATACCTCTCGTTAACCATATTTTCTTTTTTGTATTTTTTAAGGTTATTTTTATTTTAGGTATATATTTATTTTGGAGTTTACAAATTTTTTGTAAAAATAAATTATAGTTTTCGTTTATTGCGTTATTTTTAAATATAGCACTCCAATTAATTTTATTACTATTTTATTCGATAAGGGGGTCCTGCAAGAAATTGTGAAAACCTACGTACTTTCAAGTCACCTGCACTATGCGCTAAATTAGTTAGATACATTAAAACAATAATGTAATGTATATCTATATAAAAATATGTATGTTAGTCATTCAGTTAATATGTACTACGTACTAGAGAAGACATCTCAACTATGTTGTTTGCAACACGCGTTAGAGCCAGCTCGCTCTACCTCTATTAGTCTGTGGTAGGCGCTAGATGCAAATACGTGTGTAATTCTGTGTTCTGTTTAATAAAAATATGCCTTCATGTGTGCTAAGATACTGTTTTAAGAACTCAGGAAATACAAATAAAAACAATGGAATCACTTTTCATCTGTAAGTACGCATTAAATTAACGTTTTAACATGCATTTGACTAATTATTTTGTCAAATCGCCAGCCATGAAGTGGCGGCCATGTTTCGGTAATAGCATTGCATAGAGTAACAATATTTCTGTTTTGTGCAGATGTGACACTTTTAACGCTTTAATTGAAATAATTACTAGGGTTGGAATTATGATGGCATTTTGATTGGGGATTTCGTTAGAATTATTATACTTAGAATATTTTTTTATAATTCAAATTGACCGTTTTATAAAGAGATCATTACATACCTTAGGTTGACTTTTGAATCGAGTCGCCTGAATTTGAAGAAACTAACATTGTGAGGGGGTCTAAGTTTAAGGGTAAGGGTAGGGTAAGGGTCTTAAATAAAGGTTTATTAACATTTTAGCTGCCGCCGTTGCGTTAAAATATAAAAAAAACCACTTGAAAGTTTTGTCAAAATCGGCTATAATCACGAAAAATTACACGTGTTTAGGTTATACAGTACCATAGTAATAGAACCGAAGCGGGGGGACGGGACGCCATGAAAAAAGTCTCAAGAGTTAATTAGGTTAGGCTATGTTAGTATGTTGACCAAAAACGCGCGAGCCGAGCGAGCGAAGCGAGCGTGCCTTGGGAGCGGCCGGCGAAGCGCCAGAAACGACATTTTTGTAAATTTCCATATTTAAAAAAAATTACATACCTTAAAAATTACTTGTCTGCGGCAGGAAGGGTAAGTGGGGGGGCACTCCTTATTCGTCCCCTTCCCTTCCCCCGCCAATTATGGCGACTCGATTTAAATTTTTTACTACAATACATAACCTCAAAATATAAAAATTAACATAACTTAAAAACTACTTGTTGGCGGCAGGGGGGGTAAGTGGGGGAGTACTCCTCCCCCCTCCCCCTACCTTCTCCACCCCCCCCCCCCTCTATTCAGGCGACTCGATTCAAAAGTTTTACCCATACCTTTGATACTTTTTTATTGTTATTATTGTTTTGTGAATATTTAGGTATTTATTATTATTATTATATTTTATGAATTTAATTTTTAAAATATTAAATAATAATTGTATTAAAAATAAGTAGGTAAAAAATTGTATTATAATTTATTCATTAGTAAGAAAAAATTAAATTTTTAACCTCAATTTTTGCAGTGCCCCTACGGGGCTTATGTTTGGGTTTCTTGCATGTATAAGTTTAAGACCTAAAATGTACCACATGACGCAATAAACGCTATCTACGAGTATCTATCTATCTAAATAAATATTTTTCTTAAATAATTGAAAAAGATTTTTATCATTGTTATGAAATGTTTTAATCGATTATTTACTTACTTTTATGTTTGGCATTTATTTACTTAATTTCATTTCAATATTACAATTAACAACAATAAAAACATTTTCTTACAACTTTACAACTCGGTAATAAATCTGTATGAATAGTGCGTCACATCTGCGCGCTTAGACATTTCTATGACAACTAGTTAAGCCACGCACCACGGTACAAGTATCAATGTAGCTCTGCACAACTGCACATTTATTGTATGGGACGTCTTCTCTAGTTCATTTATCTCAATCATGTTAATCTGATCATTGCACAAGGTCATGGCCTTGTTGAAATTTGAAACAAATTCTTTAAACATTAACAAACAATACATAAATCTAATGACTCCTGAAAAATATATTTTCTCGTCAGCTCTCTTAACTTTACGCATGAAACAATAATTATTACATGATAATATTTGTATTGACATTCCACAGGGCACCCCCTTCTGCAAAAAGTAAATTTTAATTCTTAACACAAGCGCGTGATGGTTTTGCACATTTCGCAGAATAAAAAACATTGCACTAATTAAAAAGCTACGTCTGAAACTTCAAAGCAGAATTGTTCTAATTATAAATATCAATATGATTGATTTTGCTTTGAAGATCATTAAGAGAGTTATGTCAGTTTTTGGGATCGCGCGGCACCCCCTCAAAAGTAAAAAAATATAAACAAAGATAAACTGCGTATGCCAGCTTTGTTGCTGCTGTACTTGTTTGTGTTATTATGTGCTGATTGCTGAAGAGATTAATTTTTAATGTCTTCGCGTGAAATAATCAGTCTGGGCAAAGGGTACCAGACTCAGCATAAGGCTAGGCTAGGTATAGCCTAGCGCTAGTTTTCAGGCTGGCCCCATTCCCAGGTCGGTCGCAATAACACTCGCGAGGCTTCTCCCTCGGTATAAAAATAATAAAAAAAAGAAGTTTTTTTTTCCCTCCCGTTTATACACTTTATTTGTCACGCTATGTTGTGCCTGTGTGTTCGTGCGTATGCAAGTATAGTATTTAAATATAGTACGAATGTATGTAAGAGCGTGTATGTATGCTTGAATGTGTATGTGTGTATGAATGTGCATACATGTCTATGTTGTTGGTGTATGTCTCGTATGTGTTACAGTATGACGAATAGTAATGAAATTCACAATATATATAGCCCTTTTACCGCATGTAATCAGTTGTTTGCCTTTTGTGATTGTAAAAAATGGTTCCGAACTTTTTTTCTAAAAATTGTTAGTGACATGGGCTCACGTAATGGAGGTGGCAGATCATTCTACAGTTTTGTTGCGGCAAACTTAAAGCTCCCTCTAAAGAGAGTGGTTTTGTGCTTTGGTATAAGAAGACTGGACTCTCTGTGGCTTCTCAAGGCCCTGTGTTGATTTGTAGGCGTGTCTTTTACCCAATCCATTTTCTCAAACAGATATGATGGCTTTTTGGTCATTATTACTCTGTACAATGTAACTGCCAAGTGTAGGTCTCTGCGTGTACTCATATTAAGGAAATTTTTATCATTTATGTACGGTGAAATGTGGGCACGTTTTGGAATGTCGTAGCAGAACCGCATGCAGTCAATATTAGTAATTTGCAACCGTCTAGTTAAATAAATAAAATTAATGTGTATATAAAAATAATCTCATTACAAACACACATACACCAAACCAGTGCAATGCTAAAAATATATTTTTTTTAATATTAAATTAATCATTATAGATACTGGACTGAAATTTTTCAGCCAACCCAGTCGCGATATATTTTTTAACCTATTAAATTTGATATAAATTCTTTTCATCCATTAACCGGCCCGGTGAAGGTCGTTCTATACTCGGATCTTAGACTATACCTACTACATATAACTTAGATGATCGAATAGTAATACATGATTTTGTTGACGGTTCCTAAATACATACAAAAAATCACAACTATTATCCCCGAAGGGTAAGTCAAAGACTAGGCAATGTGGACCGCAAAGGCAGTCCTCTGCCATAGCCCACTTTTTACCAAATAGCGACTGCACATGTGCTCAGCGTGTCAGGTGGTGAGCCCATCGCCGCTCTAAGCTGTTGGATGTATGTACAGTCTTTACTACCCCCTCTCTTTCCCAAGGGAAGAGAGGGGGTAGTAGTTTTCGCTCACCGCTACGCGACACGGTGGTGTTGATGGTTCAATAAAAAAAATCTCCATACAGTCACGATACTATTATCGTGACTGTATGGAGTCACGATAATAGTATCGTGACTGTATGGAGATTTTTTTTTTTTGAACCATCAACACATCGTGTGTTGATGGTTCAAAAAAAAAAAATCTCCATACAGTCACGATACTATTATATTGCAAATGTAGGCGAGCAACTATAAATTGGTAACTACTAGTATACAGCAAAGGCTACGGTTTTTAGAAGGTAGTTTCCATAATATACTAACTTAACTTTATGGCTCTATTTAGGATTAATTACTATTTACCCTTCCAAAAAGTGGACTAAACTGGTTTAAAACAGGTAGTTTTAAACTAGCTTTTACTTGAGTTATTTTAATGTTACATTTATTAAGTACTAGCGGCACGCCGCGACTTCGCCTGACAAATTTCCAAATATTATATCGTATAAATCTTTGTACTGGCCGTTACAAACACAACAAAGAAAGAGTCAGTAAATTCGGTATAGCCTTTCTTGAGATTTGCGATTAGCAGCAACATTTTCAGCACGAGTTCAAAGTGCTAGAATAAACAGCTAGCACAGAAGCCACGTTTTCGTCTTACATACTGCAAATTGTATTAGAATGAAAGAAGTTTTATAGAGAGGACCAACTCGAATGTAATCTGGGGTTTTATTTAGAGAGCCAGCAACGAATCGCTCACCTGAAACTTAATTTGGACTTACCTCATTCAAGCGCTAACTAGTTTATCTGAATGAAAGAATATCCTCTTTTACTTTTACAAAACTCACAATAATAGAACTACCATAATTGTGACCTAATTGATAAGTCTACTAAGGGTTTTAATTCAACTGCGAAGAGGCATTTCTAACGTTGAAACTTGGGATAAAATTATATTCCACCTAGCCTCTGCGGTCTAGTGATACGTCACCGATAGAGGTTTTGATTTCCAGTGATTCCGTGTTCAGTTTTGACGTTACCTTTGAGAGTAAACACGATTAACCGTGTCGCATAGCGGTGAAAGAATACCACCACCTCCTCTCTTCCCTTGGGTGTCATAAAAGGCGACTAACGGACTAAAGACTGCACAAACATCCAACGGCATAGAGTGGCGATGGCTTCACCACCTGTCACGTTAAGCACATGTGCAGTCGCTATTTGGTGAAAAGTGGACTATGGTAGAGGACTGCTTTTGCGGTCCTATTTGCCTAGTCTCTAACTAACCCTTCGGGGTTAATAGTCGTGATTAATTATGTATGAGGAAAATATACATACATACATACATAATGTATGTATGTATATTTTCCTCATTTTATCTGTCACAATCCGTAGCAGCCGTAACAGTCGTATTAGCAAACCGTAGCAGTAGTAACAGCCGTAGCAGTAAACGTGATAATCAAAGGAATTTTCGAAAATCCTTTTTCACTGCAAATGCCTAGAGAGGTGTCATTAACGCTAGTAGAATAAAAGGGTAACTGGATTGACTTATATCAACGAAACGTTGTTTAGCAAACTTTAAATAGATGATTTTAAAAATATATGAACATCATTCGTTATTATTTTTATGAAAAAACGAGGTTTTTACCATGTGTGAGTTGTTGGTTTTGAGTCCCCGATATTTCGGCGCAGTTGCATGCACCATGATCACGGAGTAACCGTTTTTTCATAAAAATAATTGTAGTGACCATGAAAGTTTAAAATGGTATCATACATTATTTTTTTAATTAAATAAGTACATACCTATTTTGTGGTACCTAGCTATCGATTAGGAAAAGTATTCGTAACACCAATTGGGTTAATTGGTATGAGTGTGGGGAAACAGATAAATTATTATTATTATTTTTTTTATAAAAGAGGGAGGCAAACGAGCAGGCGGGTCACCTGATGGAGAGTATTCACCGCCGCCCATGGACACCCGCAAAACCAGGGGAATCGCAGACGCGTTGCCGGCCTTTAAAGGAGGAATAGGTTTAAGGAAGGAATAGGAATTGGGAGGGGGGGGGGGGGAAGAGGCCTCCGGTACCCTCACTGGTCGAACGAAACACAACAGCATCAAGTACCATTATTTCACGCCGAATATTCGTGAGAGGGTGGTATTACGCCGGGCGAGCCGGCCCAATGCGTGCTGCAACGCAGCGTGGCTCTACCACTCAGTCAGTGTCACTCTCATTTAGCACCACCCAGGGATCACGTGTAGGGTCTAAAGGGTAAACCTACGGACGCGAGCAACTTTGACCCCCAAATAATTTATTATTTTAATAAAATTGCCATAAAAATATTAAACTTAATATATAATACCAAAACGTATACAGACTGTAAAGTTACAGACATGTCAGATTAGTATAAACTTGTCAGTTAAAATGACAGTTTTGTATGAACTATTTGTCTAGTAAAGGCATATGGAGCTTACTTGGACATTGTGAAACAGGCCCTAAATGCTCTATTGCTTGTCCAACTTTGATATGCGGATGAGGATCATTCTACCACCCCGTGGAGCACCAGGCAATCACGTATGCATTCAAATTCGAGTCGCAGCTGCATAATATCTGCAATCAGCGGCGTTTTGTTCCATTACAGTGAAATAGGTCAGGAATAATATTCGCGCAGTGTTTAGTTTCGAATTTTGCAAAGTTATAAAATATGAATGCGGCCGCGAAGCAAATGTGTAGTGATAAATTATTGATGCGGACTCAACGACGTATCTTCTGCATAATAGAATGCCAATATAACAATGAGGTTAGCATAAACACCCGGATTTGGAAGAAGGCGCCCGTTATATAAAGATGAATCAAGTTTTCTATGCGAACGAGCAGGCATTTTTCGAATGTCATATTTCTGACATTTGTAAATGTGCATGCGAATGTGACTGTTCAGGAAAGGCAATTAAAAATACTTAGTTTGGGTTCTTAGGTTGAATAATAGATTAACCTTAGAAGGTTACAGATTTAGTTAATAATCAAAGGAGATAGAAACTGGTGGGCCCAAATGTAACTGGTAAATAAGACACGTACGTACTAGGCAGCGTTTATTGCAAGACTAAGGGGCCTACCTACCTTACATTGTTATGTTATATTTTCAAACACTACCTACATAATATATACCAGTAACAAGTTGAGATTTTATGCTCTTAAAGGCCGGCAATGCGTCTGCGATTCCTCTCGGGTGTCCATGGGCGGCGGTGATGGCTCTCCATCAGGTGACGCGCTTGCTCGATTGTCTCCTTCTTTTATAAAAAAAAAGTTGGTCTAATTTTTTTTTGCACCGAAATAACAAAAACAAGCGTAGGGCTCAATCTGAGGAGAAAATCGTTTTTTGGTGTTTGTGATCTCATTAGACTAATCGATTCAGTAACTGAACAATTTGTAGAAGTAATTATGTAGAATAAAAAAAATAATGTCGTAAATTTTATACAATTCAATAAATACTTTACACCCCACAACTAACATAATCGTACAGTGCATAAATAAATAAAGAACCGGTTCAATGCCCTTTTAAATGGAATACTCAGAACAAAAAAAAGGTAGCAAATTGAATTTTAAAAAGACTCATTTTTTTTAATTATGTCTTACGCATGTTTTCAGACGTATCCTTCGGGGAGGCCTATGATGGACAGCGGAGTGACAACAGCTGATGTTGATTAATGATAATAACATTAAGTTATTTGAGCTTTTTCCTCATTTCCTGTTTCATTCCACTCCCAATTATTATTACCCTTATTGTATTTCCACGGATTCGAACGGTGTTCCCGCTGTTAATTAATAATTATATCAAAAACAAGGCTGGGCTGGAAGGAAATTTTATAACGGACAACGGCGCAATTAGGATAATGAAGATTGACATAGGATATGTCCGACATTATTTAAATTTTTGTTCATTTCTCTTGTTAGTAAATTTCCAAGTTTTCTGAGCAACCTACATAGTTTTAGTGTTCGTTAACGTTTATTCATCACCATTCATCATTTTCAGCCTTTCTCAACCCCCCCCCCCCCTCCCTCCCCTCGCCCAGCAGTGGGTCAGGTCTCTCTGTTCATGCCATTAGCCTCGGTCTTGGGCCATCCTGTTCCATGTGCAATTTTGCTACTAAGGCGTTTAGCGTTCATTTATTTTTTTTATTGTGACACGCCTTAATGGCTTCACTCTGCCTGATGAAAAGCAGCCCAAGCCCAAGAAGTAAAAGCGTTCATCACAGCGCTACCACGCTATGCCGAACGCTCTCACTATGGCGGCCTGCATAAATGCTTTTTCACGCCCCGCTTAAATAACCCGGGAGAGAAAGAGGAAGGAAACACGTGTGCGGGAAGCGCATTCCACATACGGGCTGTTCGGCAAAAGAACGATTGTCCAAACTTTTTGGTACGTGTCTTGATGGTCAGCACGGTATGAGGGTGGCTTCTAGGGTGGATTCATGTCTATTTAGTATACTAAATAGACATGAACTCACCCTAGGGTGGGTTCATGTCTATTTAGTTCTTTTATAACAATGGCGTTTTAATTTCAAGACGTTTGGGTGATATTGTCATTTTACAACGTGGGTATTCTGATAGTGACCCGTTATATCATTGGCCCGTGTGGTTTATGTTGTATATATATTTCTTTCAGCTGCTCCCCGCCTTTTTGCAGGATTTTTTTTTCTTTTCTGTTTAGGTAGTATATTAATTCCTTAATCAATGTAATTTAAAACCAGCTGTAACGAATGTTTTTTCGCGGATCACTTCAGAACGGATGCATCTATTGGGCTAATTCTTTTTTTGTTGTGTTTGTGATTGTCAGGACAAGTTTGTATGAAAGTTTATTTTAAAATTACGGGATGCGGATGTTCACGCGGACGAAGTCACGGGCGGACCGCTAGTTTTTAATATGTTTTCCATTAGTTTTTTCTATGAATACCTAAATCACACATTACGAATTTAATTATTGCCATTATTACAGCTTGGGCTTTTTACACCTTTCCCAACAAAATTATAAAAATCACTTCGGGAAAAGTAAGCTAACCACCGAACGTGCCTGCGACAAAATCTATGTCCTGTACGTAATCCGGGGATAATGGAAAGGGTTATCCTTAGTGTATGTACCCGTGTGGAGAATACCCGGGATATTGGGGTATTCGTTAACTTAGTCCTTTTATGTAACTTAGCCGGCAAACGCAAACGGTCAGCGCCGTACTGTCATCTTTTAGAGCTGTATTACTTTATTCTTACTTCACAAAATTCGTAAGGGAATTTGCGTAGTAAGGTTAAGGCGAGTCACCGAGTATAGAGCTAGATGAAATGGTTTATTTATTTACCAATGAATAACACTCTTATTAAAATATATATAATAAACTAAAGGATATTGTCTAAAAAATGTGCTAATTTGTTACGCGATTAGATGTACTTTATTTGATTATAAAAAATCCCGAAAACATGCCAAAATAAAAGTCTGAAACGGACGATTTCTTACATTTTTAAAAAAATTTAACACTATTTTAACATGTAAATATTTATTTTGAAATACTACAGAGAACCTGCAAATTCATTGAACCCTATAAAGTCTATATAGGCAAAAAACCTATAAAAACCTACAAAACGCGTCTATTTGCGCTGCTTCGCTGTTATACCCGTCCCGTATCGTCGTAGTACCGTCGAGAGAGCGAGAGAGCTCGAAAGGACTCGCCTTAAAGTAATACTGCTCTAACTAAGAGTTGATAAAGCCCCTAACTGATTTAACGCTGTCACCGCTGCCCATCATCACCAGCTAATAAACATCCAGGCTCTCCCACTTGTTGATGTGTATGTATTTGCTTAACTTGTATTTATATTCTAACAGAGGCTAAACCAGTTTTTCAAGCTGCTTCGCTACAACTCCGTTAGACTTCATGTAGCATTGGTCTTGTTTTTTCATTTAATTTTAGTAATAAGATTTATATTTATTTTTAAAAGTAGCAATTAAGAACTGTGATCTAGAAGTACAAAATGCCTCAACAATTAAAATGACAACACTTTATGAAAGTCATAATTATAATTAAAAACTGCTACTAACAGAAATTAATTAAAGGAACAAACTTGGTGGTAACGTTTACAAATCTATCAGTAACGTATTTAGTATCGATCCGAAAACTTGGCTGAAACTTAGATCATTCATCAAACTAAACAATGCCCGGGGGGCACCTTAAAACAACAATACTTAGAATGTCCAAGCCCCTTAATGTTAGTTTGATTAAAGAATTTGTTTTATGTATAGGTGCTGGCTTGATAACAACTTTCGGCTCAAGTATTTTGTCATGCTCTCAAGTTTGCAATTGTTTTAAACCCTTTGTTGTAACGTAAAGTTTGTCGAATAACCGCCTCTAATTTATTACACCTAAATTAATGGCAGCTTATTAGCTTGTAAACGAATTTTAGTCGGTTCTTAATTGTAGCCTTTGTGGTATAGTGGTTGGACCACATGACTTAGCGCAAGTTACATAATAATCTAAAAACCGGTTGAGGATTCCGGGAGAAACGCGCTTCTTTCTTCGGCCTTATCGTCACTTACCATACCAAGCCAAGCGCTTTCCGGTTGATAGTAAAAAAAACAAAAATAATGTTATCAATTTATAGGTCACTTTCGGTAGGTCCTTTCTTCTCCTAAAATCGTTTGTCCGAAAATTATTATCCATAACATGTTTACTAAAAAATTCAAAAGCCATAATGTTTAAAAAGTCTAAATTTTGTTTTTCATAATTATCTTTGCTTCTAAAACTTTTCTGTTATAATATCGAGAACTAAAATAATTGAATCTCCTAATTTTAATGAAATAATGTCGTATGTCCTATGTATTATATTATAATGTGTATTATTCCGAATGTTAATTTATAATAAAATTAGTAGCCCTAAAACATTTGCAAAAAAATAGGTATTAGGACGGCATCGAATCGCTGTAAATCCGACTCCACGCAGTGTTGTCTGCCCTACCCCTAGACTCTAGGGGACTCTAGAGCCTAGAGAGAGTGTAATTTAGAATCGCGTAAGCGCGTAAGGTCGACGCGGCCTGCAGGCTGTGGAGCAGGAGGTTGTGCGCGAGCCACCGCGGCTAAGGCTGCAGCAAGCCGAAGCTGCGGTGGTGAGCGAAAGCCTGCGACGATAAGATTAGCACGCCATATTATTTTTTCATCTTAACCATTTGTTTTAAAAACATTATTAGGATATTTATACATTATATAATTTGAAATTAGGACTAATAATTTTTATTGGAAACGGTTTTGTCTTTTGTATGTTATTGATTGTAACATTTATGACAAACAAATAGGGCATACTGTATTTTCAAGGGATTTCAATTTTATGGCATGTGATAGTATGTACCGAACATTAAATTTGAACAAATTATCATTCGGACAAATGATGAGTAGGACATAAAAAGTTATGACACTTTAGATTATGGATAACAAAAGGGGACAAAATAGAGAACCGTCACTTTCATCTACCAGCTATGTAAATTTGTAATAAATAAGCGTATTTAAACATATTTCATAGTTTTTCCTTAGTTGGTCAGCTATTGACTGACTTCAACTAGTCAAACTTTTTTTAGAAATAACTGTGTCGCGCATCGGTGAAAGAATACTACCACCCCCTCTATCCTCTTGGGTGTCATAAAAGGCGACTAATCGACTAATGGACTAAGACTTACATAAATCCAACAGCATAGAGCGGCGATGATCTCACCACCTGTCACGCTGAACACATGTGCAGTAGCTATTTGGTGAAAAGTGGGCTACGGTAGAGGACTGCTTTTGCGGGCCTCATTGCCTAATCCCTGGCTAACCCTTCTGGGATAATATTCGTGATTATATGTGTGTGTGTAATCTTAGTAATAGTTTAAAAAACTTGTTTGTGAATAGGTACCTTTTTTACCATCGACAACACAAAAATTACATACATACTTTTATCACAGAATAACTAATACTATTATCCCCGAAGGGTACGAGGTAAGAGACCAGGCAATGAGGGCCGCAAAAGCAGTCCTCTGCCATAGTCCACTTTTCACCAAATAGAAACTGCACGCACGTGTGCTCAGCGTGACAGGTGGTGATCCCATCGCCGCTCTATGCTGTTGGAGGTCTGTGCAGTATGTAGTCCTTTAGTCGCCTTTTACGACACCCAAGGGAAGAGCGGGGGTGGTCGTATTCTTTAACCGCTAGGAGACACGGTTACACAAAAGATCCAAACGCAAAAATGGTTAATCCAATTTACACCGTCAACAAAAATAGGGTCTGTGGTATTGCGATGGCGGTTCCCTGGCATGTTTATTAGTGCGCCTGTGGGCTATTCCCATGACGTCATTGTAGCATTTGGTCACACCACGGAATGTGTACTGGGTACGATTTCCAGGTTAGGTAAGTTTGTTTTAGAGTTTTCAATGCTTAGCCTGGGTTTGTAGTCATTTTGTACGCAAGTTGTATTGTGATCAAGCATATACTCAAGAGTTGGCTACTTGACAGTTTTCGGAAAAGTATTTAATAAATTACAAACCCTTATTTAAAAGCCAAAGTCAAAGTCAAATTAATTTAATCAATTTAGGCTACAATAACTGAGCACTTATGAATGTCGCTATACCATCAGTCCGTAAGTCCTAACTATGGATGGGAGCCTTGTACTGAGAAGAACCGGCAAGAAACACAGCAAGGGCTTTTTTTCTCCCTTTCTTTTACAGCGTTCCAGCGTAGGTACAGCTCCCTATCATAGAAGGACATTTTCCATTACAACACAAAAAAAAACATTTCATACTATTACAAAACAACACAACACATGTAAAAGAATATCCAATAAAATTATTAAACTATTGCTTAATTTAAAATAAAATGAAAAACGTCTTTCTGTATCTTTGAAACAAGAAATAGGAAGACTATGTCTATAACAAATAAAAATAAGATTGCAAGAGCAGAGTTCCGTTCACGAGTATGATATGTAAATCAGTCATCGCTTCGCTCAACCATGATTTAAAGAACTTAACAACCCGACGATTCTGAAACTTACCTCTGACAAACGCTTCTCCGCCGAATGCGCCGTTGACAGAATGCTTCGTCTACGACTATATATTTATACCTCTTACTAATTTTTTTTTGAAAAAGCTTTAATTAATAGAAAAAAACATTATTTTTCTTCATTAATTTCAAATTTCATGCAAAAACGGTTGGTCACGTGACATTTTGACATCAGTGACGTCACACTTCAATAAACAAATAAATTTATCTTGAAACCTGACAGATAGTTTTTGATAGATTTGTGACATGTGACGTCACACGAAGCTCAATCATGGTCTTGTTATCCACTGATAAAAATCGCAAATTTATTCAGTATAAATAAAGTATTAGTTAGGTAACAATTTTCTTAATAAAAAGAACTATTGGATAATTATCGTTAAATAAACTAGTTAAACTACCATTTTCGACATATTTCATATTTTATTGCTACAACTGGCAAATAGCCAATTGTAGCAATGTTTTGATATCCATGATTGAGTTCTTTGCCCAACACTGGTATAGAAAAAAAGGAAAGTAGAGTATATAAGCCGGATTAGTGATCACAAACTCGGGCTATAAATAAAAAAATCCGAAATGCACTATGACCGAGTTGGGAATGGAACACTGGTCCTTCGGTTATCAAGCCAAGCGCATAGCCACTCGGCCACCGAAGGGGGCAGTATGTATGTTAATTACTTAATAACTATACTTACACGTATACTAATTTCGTTATGTGACCAAATGCTAATGTGACGAGATGGGAATATGCCGACTGTGGAGGCGTGACGTGGTAGGTTAATGGCGAAATTTGCGGTTTCTATTTAACAGAATGCTCAGTGCATGTTAATCGACTGATTAAGGACGGTGTACTATTTTAATTTATTGTTAACTAGGAGCCTGCACCCGACTTCGGCCGTGTGAAGTTCACACAGGGATGTTGCGAATATTCGCATCCGCATCCGCATATGAGGAGCATCCGCATCGATTTAGGCATCCGCATCTGCATCCGCATCCGTACAAATCGATGCGGAGCTGATGCGTATGCGGCTGTGTAGCAGGTCGCGACAAGAAAGAAAGGGGCGGGCCCGTCGAGTTGCGCCATCGCGGCCATTCTACTTTTCATTAAATATAAATGCTCCAATATTCAAATTTAATTATTAAAATAACTCACTACTTTATTATGAAATAAAGAAAGGACTGAGGGGACGGAGGAGGAAAGGAAGGAAACACAGTAATATTAATTACTGTGTTTTTATACCCTACCAAGTACCACTTAAGTTTTGTGTACAGATCCGCTTCCGCATCCGCTGATGTGAAAAAAAATGCACCCGTAAAACCCCTGTTACACTGTGAACACCCTGTGACAAATTTCCAAACTTTCATACTATTACAACATACGACTTGCATATACTACTTAGTATAATTAGGTAGTCAAGTGCTGTCTGACGACCGGTCCAGCTCGGTCGAAACGTCTGGTACATTATGTCTAGGACACCTGTGTACTAGTCCGTTAAAGACGTTATTTTTAAATGGAACCCGAAAATTTAAATAGGTTGGTATAAAATTGACTATATTATAATAATACACGAACAAAAATTAAGTTTAAATTATTACGGCAAGCGGAATGAGTTTGGGTTTGATTCCAATCGCCCACAATCAAAATGTCCTACAAATTTTGTTCATTGTTCGTAGCTTTAAAATCACACGCACATTCCATTTTTCACGACAAACGAAGCGCCAAACGTAATCAACTTTGTGTCTAACAATAACAAATGTTTACTGTGTTCTCCGAAAGGCTATCGCGTATTTACCCGGCCGTTATCACATATATGAATCGGAGTAATAATTTATTCACTTTGTTGTTCGTTTTAGACCAATGGGGTGTGATTTTAAACGGCACAGTGCGGGACAGCTCTTTGAAATTCCATTAATAAAAGCTGCATACATACATACGTAAAATCACGATTATTATCCCCGAAGGGTTAGTCAGAGACTAGGCAATGAGGACCGCAAAAGCAGTCCTCTGACATAGTCCACTTTTCACCAAATAGCGAATGCACATGTGCTCAGCGTGACAGGTTGTGAGCCCATCGGTGCTCTATCCTGTTGGATGTATGTGCAGTCTTTAGTCGCTTAGTCGCCTTTTACGACACCCAAGGGGGTGGAATAAACTCGTACGTATTAGTGATCATTTTAAATGCAAGCACACATTTTTATACGAAGCTCTGTTGTTACTTTAAAATAAACTAGTTGGAACATTATGGGTTGAGTTTCAAGAAGAAGTATTTTCACCATCGCCTTAAACCAGAAGTTTGTTAAAACTTTCTTACAAAGCGAGTTTTATCTCAAAGATATCTAGATTTTACCTATCAAACAAGATTTGATAGTTAAAATCAATCTGGCACTGAGAACTGCTGGAAACATGAACTTTACTGTAACTAGCGGCCCCCCACGACTTTGTCTGCGACAACACCTCGTGTCCAGTGACAAATTCCCAAATATTTTCTTTATGGAATGTTCAAACCTTTTCTGTTTTTTCCAAATTCAAATTTAAAACACACGAAAAAAACCTGCATATATACACTCACGTCTAAAATCCCCAAAGGTTGGTCAGATATTAGGCAATGAGGACTGCAAAAGCAGTCCACCCATTCCGGGAGTGGTTAGTGAACGTGAAAAAATGTTCAACGGTTAGAATGTGCAGGGGTCAAAATTTCCATATGGGCCGGTTAAAATGGACTGCAGTTTAAATGTGTTCGGGTCCAATCGAACAAGCGTCATAATATATAATACTAGCGGCCGCTCGCAGTTTCACCCGCGTGGTTCCCGTCCCCGTGGGAACATCGGGATAAAAAGTAACCTATGTGTTAATCCAGATTATAAACTATCTGTATGCTAAACTTCATCCAAATCAATTCAGTAGTTTTTACGTGAAAGAGTAACAAATGTCCATCCATACTTACAAACTTTCGCGTTTATAATATTAGTAGGATAGAAGGATGTGCAAATTCCAATTTTTATTGCGTCTTACATAATGCTTAGATGACTTTCTTATTATTAGTAATAGGTAACTACTACTAAGGTTACTAATAGTAAGCGCTTTTTTCATGACGGGGTACAAGGAGCTGTCTGATTATAAACCACAATTTTTGCTTAACCTTTGTTTAACTTTTAAAAGAAGTGATATTTTGTTCCGTTCTGTGCCGGTGATTAAGCATGAATTTTACGTGCCATTTTTCATTGCCGCCCAAATATTTCGGGAAGCTAAGGAAATTAACTATAAGAGAAAGCGAAACAAATTCTTAGAATATTAAATTATTCACAATCCCAGTCCTGTTTAAACGAATGATCCCTTTCTAATTAATTTCCCTTTGGGAAACCTTTATTGTAACAGCAACATTTATTACAGTGGTAGAAATAAATGAGATACTCTTGTCATCAATTAAGATCATTTGGTTTGGCGAATGCCAGAAATTGTGTTAGTGAGGTAATTGACTTGAAACATAAAGGCTCTTACACAACTAAAGCAGGTGAGACGCGTGTTGAATGCGCGTCCGCGCAAGTGACGATTAGAACCACCACCAAAGACCGGAGGATAGGCATCTTGTAAAAGTTTTAAGTGCTCGACTTGTTGAGGTCTCCAGTGATAAGAAGGCTGGCAGCTTCCTCTGCCTGGCAATTCAAAGAGGTAATGTTGCCAGCATTTTTCGACCGTACCTGAGTGCCCACAGTTGGAGGACATTTTTTATTTAGTTTTAATTTAGACATTTGTTTTGTTTAATTTAGACACTAATTTTTCTTTCTGTTTTTCTAATATTACTTACGTTTTAAACTAATGTAAAGACGAACTAATACTAATCTAAGTTTATGTTAACTTATGTATTTTATAGGAACCGAATACTTTGTTGAAAATTATTGTAGACAAATGATACATTTAAATGAATTATGATTGCATTGGTTTAACTTATGTCAAAGACAAATCATTCAGAGATATTTGAATTATTAATTTTAAAACTTTATATTTATGATTATAATTACATCTTCCTGATTCAATTTTGTTAGCTTTTTTTCGCAGCTTCGGTAGCGTCAAATGTTCGCAAAACAAAGTAGCCTATATGTTAGGATAACCGTCGTGCTCTATCTTTCCCTGTAACAAAAATCTACAAAAACGGTTTAGTGGTTTTAGCGTGAAAACGTAGCAAACAGACCAACTTAGTTTTGCATTTATAATATTAATTAGGATTATGATAATTAGGATTCGCGTATCTGTTAACTTGTCTACTTTAATATTGACGTGTCTTTTTAACACTAAATGAACGGTATATTAAATTATAACACAAGAGCAGTTGGAACGCGCCCGCTCTGCCACTTTGCCTGCAGTGTTTTGTGCACTGCTTCCGCCCCACGTTGCTCCCGAACTGTTCACGGTGTTGACTAGCCTTAAGATGTCGGACGGAACTTTGACATTAATTTGTTAAGCTTTAAGCCGACTGCTAATCAACCCTTCTGTACACAATCACAGTTTATAAAGACGTAAATCGTTTAATTAGTAGGGAATCAGTTTTATTGCGGGCTCTTCTCTGGTAAGTACCTACCTATAAGATAAGAGCTTCAAGACGAAAATAAAAGTTAGTATTTTGCTTCTTTGAACATAATATAGTATAGTCACTGCCATTTTCATGTTTAATCTCATGGATTCCATTTACTGCCTTTGTGGTTTGATCGCTACGACCCTTTCGTGCAGATTTTTTAAATGTTTTTTTTTTATAATGGATGGGTGACATGCAAGTGAGGGTTCCGTTAAGGGTATTTTAAACCCTGTATTAATATTATATCTTTATAAATAAAAATCAAGTTCCACGAATGTATGTTTGAGCATCACTACAAAACGGATGTACCTATTGGCTAATTCTTTTTTGTTGTAAATGTAATTTACACGACAAGGTTTGTATACAGTATGTAAATGAACAAAAGGCAAACCTTAAAACCGGTGGAGGTTTAAAACGAGTAAAATACAATGAACCACTTTTTGTTTTAATCCAATCACTTTTTTTGTTTATTATTTTACTAAATGTAATAACTTAACCTCTTTCTCATCAGTCGGTTAACGAGTTTAATAACTGATAACTGATGTCAAACTTACATCACAGGATGTTATTAAACTTAAGATTTGCCTTTCGTTAATTAACATACTATATAAGATTTTTTTTGTAAAACCGTCACGGGATGCGATGCGGTGTTCACGCGGATGAAGTCCTGGGCGACCCGCTAGTAATAAATGAAAAGAAGAGAAAAAGGTACAAGTTGTTTATTTATTTATTTATTTAGACATACCAACAGTGTACATATTATTGCATTTTAACAAGGTTTCATAAACAGAAGACAAGTACTGATATATACACCTATAACAGGTACGCACAACATCCACTATTGAACACTTCTAAAATAACAGGAAGTTTAAATTAAGTTTTGAACCAGTACTAAAATAAAATAAAAATCAAAAACAAAAAACACCAAAATAATATTAAAAACCAGTTTAAAAGAAATAAACAAACAAAAACAACAATTCCCAAGTTATGCAAGCAGTTCCAGCACCTTTTTCTTAAAGGAGGGTAAAGAGTCGTGGAAAATATCCAGATCATCAAAGTTGTAACAAATTCACGGGGTCGTTCGCTTGTAGGTACTTTCTTAATTAATGGTAACCGTAAAATATGATACCTCTATCTCTCTCTGATGCAACCGGCTATCAGAGTATTTCATTTTCGGGACATAAAAAAATTGTGCAAAGCTCTCCCCGCTCAGCATTTGTACCAACGGAAATGCTCATTGCAAAGCAACAGATGGTCGGACAGCGAAACTTTTACGAATGTAATTTACGTTCAATTAGATTTTAACTTTTGGAAACTCCGAATTTTCCATTTGCTAAGTTGAATTTTTTGCGATAATCAACAACAGAAAGTTGTACTTTTTAAGCTGATGTATTCGTGTTTTTTTTGTTTATTTTTGCATATCTAGCTGCTAATGTAGCACTCAGCGTCAACACCTTATTATCCGAATGTATTAGGTTCAATTCCCAAATCGCACTTACAAAGCGAGTTTCAGATTTATCGATGCATATCCCAAATAAATTTTGCTGTTTTACAACTTTAACACACGGCTGAGCTTGCCTTCCAAAGTACGGAGAAGCTATAAATATATTTAAACTTGATAAACTTTACTGCCAATTACATTGCAACCTGACAACAAATCCTTACTGTGCCTAAGAGAAAATCCCGATCTGGTAAATAAAACCTTCTCTATAACGCACTCCACGGAGTTGTTCAAACTTAATCGCAACTGAAAGCCTCTGTTAAAGCCAGAGCAATCAGTTATTAGAGCCTCGAGGCACCAGCCACCGCCACAAGACCTCCCAAGCCCGCTTAACTGATACAAAATCATATAAACACACTCTCCTTAAAAAGATACATTCCCAATAGTCTCGCTTAACTTGTCCCGTGTCGAATTACAAGAATTTGTCTTTCCTAAATTACAGGGAATTGTCTTTCCAGAGATTGCATTAGTTACATTACTGGGAAGAAAAATCTCAGTAGGCCTGTGTACCTCGTAGTTGATATAAGCACACGCGCATCCAAGAGTTCTATATTGGGTTACCTAATGCTTCATATCACACAAAGTTTAGGTGCGGAGCTTTGCTCCGTGGTATAGATAGTATAGCGTCAGCAACTGCTTACTATCAGGCGATCCGTATGCCACTTATAAAAAATACTCTGATAATTATCTGAAACGCAGATAATTCCCATCTACTTTAAAAGTATTTCGACACAAACTTCTGAGGTTAGTTAGTAATTTAACCTTTCATATGCGTTAGTATGCTGAAATGTGGACAGACAGCATAATCAAACCATACAATATAGATCTATTAAATGTCTGATTTTACAACAGCCTACAAAATAATGGAAACAGGGAAAATTATGGTAGAAGTCTTGTTTACTGATAATAAGAACACACAAGTATCTACAATATTGCCTACTGCAGGGCTTGTACAACTATATCAGGACGCTTGGGAACACACCTTTTCAAAGATGATCGAAAGGTTTCATTGTGTAATGCTCGCTTAAACCTCAGAAAACAATATGATCGAAAGGTCTAACGTCAATGGTAACTAAAGACTGCACATACATCCAACAGCATACAGCGGCGATGGGCTCACCACCTGTTACGCTGAGCACATGTGCAGTCGCTATTTGGTGAAAAGTGGACTGCGTTAGAGGACTGTTTCTGCTGTCCTCATTGCTTAGTCTCTGACTAACCCTTCGGGGATTATAAGCAAGATTATAATGTACATACGTTATATTTATAGATGTTGATTCATCCGCGCAATCTAACTGGGTTGATTACTTCGCTGATCTTTTTCAATATCCTAAGAGTCAACAAATGTACCTACGTGGGCCCATATATCTTATATGCGATGTTTTATAACATTTTTATACCGATACTAGTAAAATAGGAAGGAGCACTTCGTGTTTATAAATTATCTTTTTCTTATGGTGTGATCAACAAGCTAGGATAACGTGATGTCAGAGGTTTTCCAACCGTAAAGGGTTCTGACATGGTTCGTTTTACGACTGCAATCTTCGAAGCTTATTACTAAGCTGCGGAGGAGCTCGATGGCGTAGCGGTTAGCACGTACGGTTTGCGATCTTGGCCGTTAAGCAACTTTTACAATGCCGGGTCGCTGGATGGGTGACCAAATTAAAAACATCTGAAGCTCCTCCTTGTTTCGGAAGGCACGTTGGTTCCGGTTGTTGTCGTAAGATGGCAGTCGTTAAAACCCACCAAGCCGCATTGAGCCAGCGTGATGGGTTGTGGCCCAATATCCCCACGTGCTATTGTCCACGTGGGAGGCCTGTGCCCAGCAGTGGGACGTTAATAGGCTGATGATGATGATGATGGTTACTTAGCTGTGTGGTGGCAGTTAAATATTAAAATAATACTATCAACCCATCGCTTCCCTTGGGTCTCGTAAAAAGGGACTAACGGACTCAAGATCGCCACGGCTTATATTTCGGTTCGACGCGAGCCTGTTTCGGCTTGCAGTGGTACTGGGGGTAGCGATGCGCGTTTGTCTGGCACAGACTATACAGGGAGTCCCACGGATATGCCACATGGAGGGAAAGTACCTTGAATATTGTAGATGGAACATTTTACTGAATGAAGACATTATTTGAATTTAAAAAACAATTTGAACTGCATTCATAGATATTTAAATAATTACATGGTTGAACCGGGAATCGAACCCGTTACATGAGAAAAATAATCAACCTGTAGCTTTATCATACCGATCGAAAGGCTTCATCATAAGGATTATTTTTTGCTAAATAACATAGTGTCACAAAAAAAAGGAAGACCATGAATTTTAACATTTATTGTGAAATTTTGTTCAGAAAAATGATTATTTTTCTCATGTAACGAGTTTAATTCCCGGTTCAACCATGTAATTATTTAAATATCTATGAATGCAGTTTAAATTTTTTTTAAATTCAAATATTGTCTTCTTTCAGTAATATTTTCCATCTACAATATTCAAGGTACTTTCCCTCCATGTGGCATGTCCGTGGGACGCCCTGTATAGCTCGTTAGATTAGTTGTTAAGTTGTGGTTGGTGGTAGGGCTGTTAAGTCCGCCTGGCTAGCTACCACCATCTTATCTAAGTCTGTAGCCATAACAACGATGTTTATAGCATTGTTGTGTTCCGTACAGTTTGAGAAAAGATAGCCAGTTCCTCAGTGGTTTAGGATTCTGGTTGAAGCGCGCTTCCACCTTCGGCCTTATCGTCACTTACCATCAGGTGAGATAAAGGCCAAGCGCTTACCCGTTGTAAAATATATAAAAAAGTCTTAACTACAAGGTAGTTAACTGTTTTTTTATTATTATTATTATTAGTATTGACGTCAATAAGTGCCTGTAAAGATTTACATTGAATAAATAATTTGACTTTGATTTCGACTTTGAAGACTGCACATACATCCAACAGCTTAAAGCGGCGATTCTCTCACCACCTGTCACGCTGAGCACACGCACAGTTGTTATTTTGTGATTGTGAAACGTTGAGTGCGTTAGTGCACTGCTTTAATTTGCGTTGTCCTCATTGATCTTATTGCTCTCTTTATTATTGAAATTTTGCATTCACAATGCTATATAGATAACGGATAAAATGTTTACTAGAAAAAAATCAACCAGTCTCAGGAAGCTCGAGTGAGATTCGAACCCACGACCTTTGGATTGCCAGTAGACTGATCTGTAAGAGGGTAGACTTCACAGTGACGTAATACCGCTGGCTTGCAGCGTAATCAAACTACTAGGAAAAATTCAACGAGTCTTCTGGGGTCTCGGTAGCTTTTGCTCTCTGTCTAACTCTTTGGGGATAATGGACGTGTTTGCATGTATGTATGTAATCTTCGAAGCATGGACCATAACCGAAAAAACACTCTTGGATCCCGGCCACCCATCCTAATGCGACCGCGTAAAATGTGACTTAACTTTTTGTTTTCATTTGTAATTTTGTATTTTTTGTCATCCTGATGCTATCATCATGATGTAACCGTATCGCATAGCGGTGAAAGAATACTACCACCCCTCTCTTCCCTTGGGTTTCTTAGAAGGCGACTAACGGACTAAAGACTGCACATACTACCAACAGCTTAAAGCAGCGATGGTGTCACCACCTGTCACGCTAAGCACATGTGGGGTCGCTATTTGGCGAAAGTGAACTGTGCTAGAGGATTGGTTTTGCGGTCCTCATTGCCTAGTCTCTGACTAACCCTTCGGGGATAATAGTTGTGATTATATGTTATGTTTGTATGCTATCATCAACGTCATCCTATAAACGTCCCACATGAACAATAACACATGGTGAGATTGGGAAATAATTCACCACGCCATAGTTAGAATATAGGTTAGCTAGCTGTTCAAGGCCTGTGAAACATGGACTCTCACTGCCACGCAAGTTCGGAGACTCAAGTCGCTCAAAGAAAGATGGAACGCAGTATGCTGGGCATATCCATGCAAGAAAGGTTGCGAAATGACATTATAAAACAACGCACAAATTTGACCGATATCGGGAACCGAGTTGGAAGGATGAAGTGGGCTTAGGCCGGTCACCTCTGTCGCCGTTATGATGAAAGATGGAGCAACTACGTTTTATGCGGAGGAGGACTGAAGAGGCGGCCAGCAGTGGACGATGATACGCTGTAGAAGAAGAAGAAGCTCTTCAACGGCATACGATTCCTAAATGAATGAGCAATTAAGTTTTAGCATGCTCAAAATAGAATATCTGGGTACGAGTATCATACCATGTTTTTCCGCGTTATTTATGAGCGGTTCTCTCCACCATTATGCCAATTAAATTAAAGATGTTTGTTAAGGACGTCGACGGTGTTTGGGTTTCATTATTTTTCGTCTGACGAAGCATTATGTTACGATACTGTTAATACTTTTTATGAATATTACTTAAGGGAGGCAAAAGATGAGTCGGCGGTGATGAGAGCAAGCATTTTTTGGGAGGACCAGAAATGTTAAGCTGCGTGGGCGCGGTTGGTAACCTGATGGGTGGTCAAATATTATGTGAGAAGGCTTACCAAATGAGTTGTAGTGTTGTAAAGATAAAACTTTTTAAAGTTTTGAAAACTATACATACTCGTACATATATATCATCACGGCTATTATCCCCGAAGGGCCAGTCAGAGACTAGGCAGTGAGGATCGCTAAAGGAGTCTTCTACCATAGTGTGTTCACCAAATATCGACTGCACATGTGCTCAGCGTGATAGGTGGTGAGACCATCGCCTCTCTATGCTGTTGGATGTAAGTGCTGCCTTTAGTCCGTTAGTCGCCTTTTATGACACCAAAGGGAAGAGAGAGGTGGTAGTATTCTTTCACCGCTACGCGACATGGTAAAATAAAACTGTAACTACCCACACCCGTGTTTTATATTACCCACATAATTATCCGCAACTCACACATTTAGGGTTCAACACTTCTCCTGTTAAGCTTTGGCCTATAGTAAATTTGTGAATAGTAAGTACTCGTAACTATGATTAGAAAAGACAGTGTCGAAAAAAAGTTCACGAGCAGGATTCGAACCCACACCCGTCTGGCAATCCGGACCAGGTGGAACTGGAAAGCAGTTGAGCTACCGTGGACTTATCCAGCCCGCCGAAAGTAATCAACACCACCATTTTATTTTTAACTTTGAAAGACAAAGGCGCCCATTCAATGTCAAAAAACATTGTCTACAATTTGCGTTTAAATACACGACACAGCTTGCCCATTTCTGAACCCTTACTCTTGAAACCGATCGCTATTGGATCGGATTGGTATTGTGAATTTTCGTATTTTTAAGTTACGATACCAGCGCTAATTTGGATTCATATTGGGTGACCTAAATGATCTAAATGGCATTGAGTTTTGTATTTTTTTCACTTAATATCCACACATTATGAATCCATATTAGCTCTGGTGTCGTAACTTATAGGAGTAAGAAAATTCACAATACCAATCCGATCCAATAGCGATCGGTTTCAAGAGTAAGGTGGCAGCCCCCTTACTCTTGAAACCGATCTGATCTAATAATGTTTGTAAAAATATTAAGATCGGATGTTGATAACGTAGTTTGTTGACATTGAATGGGCGCCTTTGGATTTCATGGTAAAAAAATAAAGATGGTGTTGATTAATTTGGGCGGGCTGGATAAGTCCACGGTAGCTCAACTGGAAAAAGCGCCTGGCCCGGATGTCAGAAGGGTGCGGATTCGAATCCTGCCCGTGGAAATTTTTTCAACCCTGACTTTTTCAATCTTATTTACTCTTCACTAATTTACTTAAGGCCAAGGCTTAACAAGAGAAATGTTGAAGCCTAAATTTGTAAGAGCCTGTGCCTGATAATGGTTAAGAAAACCTGCCCAACAGTTCACCAAGCCCCCCGCAGTTAGTAGGTATTCAAAACGTGTACGCAAAAATAACAGGAGAGAGAAACAATAAACATCAATCAAACCATGGGGGTTTTTGATTGGACGGCATCACGGAAGCGTCTTACTAGATTTTGTGAGGTCCTCGTGTGCTCGATTCTGTTAATTTAAAGTGTCCAAAGCAGTACTGCAGTGTCCATAAATAATAATGAATCTAATATAAAATGATTATCTAACAAAGAACACTGATTTAAGTTTAAAAAAAAATAATTTTAAATTTTAAGTCCGGGCTAACCGCTTCGCAGAGTAGGGCAAATCCTTTTGTACCACCAAATTGAAACCCTTTTTTAATATCATAAATATAAAAGTCCGTATAAAAAGCTTTCGATAATGGAAATATAATGAAATGGAAAATAATATTTTGGTTTGGATAATATAAAAATATAAATGTACTAACAAAATGCTCGTTTAATGTCCAATCATGAATATTGTAATTCAAAATGGAATAGAACCCTTGTTTTTCTAACTGAATACAATGTAAACAATTTTGTTACCTTGATATTTTAGGATAGTTTTTGAAATTGCAAATGTTTCAAACTAGTTTCTACAAACGAAATTAGAATTCTTTGTTGGAACATAATAGTGTAATGATTTATCATAGAGGTATAAAATACTACACACATACATATATACTTAAACGACAATTATCCCCGAAGAGTTAGAGACTAGGCAATGAAGACTCAAACTCAAAATATATTTGTTCAATAAACTCAATTAATAAGTACTATGAATCGTCCAAATCTTTTATAACCTATAACCCTTTCATCCGCAAAATTAGTCATCTGCCATAATTCACTTTTACCCAAATAGCGACTTCTTATGTGGTGAGCCCATCGCCGCTCTATGCTGTTGGATGTATGTGCAGTCTTAAGTCTGAACCTCTAGAACCCCAAGCGGTCGCATGAGAGCGCAGACAGTGCGCGCCTTTCCGTCAAACCCCAAGTGGTCGCATAAGACTGCTCTCTCCCACTTGACTTTGTACCGTGTTTTCATAGACTTACAGACTGCTTTAGTATGAAAAAGGTCGATTATTTCGGTTCTGTGGTACATTTTATGCATCGTGATCGCAAAATATCGCATAGACTGTGCTCGATTCTGTCATTTTCGACGTTGACAGTTGCGTCAATTTCTGTGTCGGAGTGAATTAGTCGCTATGTTTTGTGTGCTGTTTTTATTGGATTTATCTAATGTAAGTACTGCTTCTTATTAGAAAATGATTATTGAGATTATAATGATCGTATTTAGATAATAAAATGTAAGAAATACATCGTTATTACTACTAGATAAAGAGTGTAAAGTCCGTTAGCATGTTACCGATTTCCGAGTGATTTTTAGAGAAATACTATAAGACAAATAGACTGTTGCAATCATCATTGCATTTTGATACCTGATGGATAGGAAATATATCAGTTAGTATATTGTTGTTTACAGAACGACAAAATATGGTTTGATTTTAGAGTAACATTTTTTTTTGCAAAAGGTAACAATTGTGACGTCCTCCGCAATTTCAAAAAAATTATGGCACGCCTGCTATAATTATTTTTGACATTTAAATTCCAAGACTGAGGGGTTACCAAGGGAAGAGAAGGGGTGGCAGCATTCTTTTATAGAGCCGCTACGCGACGCGGCTCTAAGAAAACTAACTTTTGTCAAAGCCCCATTACTTTGTTGGTAAACTTGATGATGCTATATACGTTCTAGTTCCTTCTCCTCAGTATAGGCTATGAGAGATCATTGTTCATAGACGGCCCTACTAAACTGAATCTAATACCCGAAGAAAGAGGAAGAGTGAGAGAGGGTGAGAGAGGGAGACCGACGTGCCCAACTCCCCCACCATGGTCGTACAACTGCTGGAAGGACAAGCCTCATAAACACCATCTACATGATACCTATAATCAGGACTATTATCCCCGAAAGGTTAGAGACTAAGCAAAGAGGACCTCAAAAGCAGTCCTCTGCCACAGTCCACTTTTCACCAAATAGCGACTGCACATGTGCTCAGCATGACACGTGGTGAGCCCATCCCGCTCTATGCTGTTGGATGTATTTTTATTTTTTTATAAAAGAAGAAGCCAAACGAGCAGGCGGGTCACCTGATGGAGAGCAATAACCGCCGTCCATGGACACCCGCAAAACCAGAGTAGTCGCAGATGTGTTGCCGTTGCCTTTAACCCCTCAGACCCCAAGCGGCCATATTTATTTCGGTTCTGTGGTACATTTTATGTATCGTGAACGCAAAATTTAACATGAACTGCGTTCGATTTTTTTTTTCCATATCCGTAAATTTAAATTCCCGCCAAATCGCACCTGCTGTCAAAATTTTTAGACATTTCGATGCCAAGACTGAGAGGTTAAGAAAAGAATAGGCTTAAAGGAGAGGAATAGGAATTGTGAGCGGGGGGGGGGGGAGGGGCCTCCGGAACTCTCACTGGCCGGACGAAACACAACAGCACCAAGTGCCATTATTTCAAGCCGGATATTCGTGAGAGGGTGGTATTACGCCGGGCGAGCCGGCCCAATGCGTGCTGCTACGCAGCGTGGCTCTACCACTCAGTCAGTGTCACTCATTTAGCACCACCCAGGGGTCACGTGTAGGGTCTCAAGGGTAAACCTACGGACGCGAGCAACTTTAACCCCCAAGATGATGATTGTATGTGCAGTCTTTGGTCCGTTAGTCGCCTTTTACGACATCCAAGGGAAGCGAGGGGGGGGGTAGGATTCTTTCACCGCCACGCGACACGGCCATGGTATAAACACCACTTCCATGTGCTAATAACGGTGTGTTATAATGTTGTCATAAATTATAAACGTTCAATACGAACAACGTCCAATTATAGTAGTGGTAGTGTGTTTGTTTTTTCCTCAGACTGGTTATTAAAGAGTTAAATACCTAACATTGGATATCCAGTATTTAGTTATGTACCCAATATTGGACATCCAATATTAGTGAAGTTAACAGTTTATTTCTTTTTGTAATGTTAAGCCAATAAGATACTTATTACTATGACTGTAATAAATAAATGTTTTTTATTAAATATCCTGGTTTTCTTTACAGTTTTCAAAAAGTATCCATTATTCGGTACTTCTCCCTTAATGTCCAAAACCAAAAATGTCCATTTTAAAAACATCCAATATGAAAAACGTCTAATTATAAAAATGTCCAATACGAAAAATCTCCTGAAACTATTTTACTTTGGCACTTCCAATTAGAAGCATCATATTAGAATAGAATAGAATAGAATAGAATAGAAAATAATTTATTAACATACACTCTTACATCATTTTTACAAAAAAAGAAAGATAAATAAATATAATAAATAATACAAATGGACAGAATAAAAGAACAGATGAGTAATAAAAAATAAACTAAGAGTGTGAAGTCAAAGGGCCCTGTCTCAGCATAAGCTGCTGTGTCATTCATGGATGTTCAGAATGACACAGAAGCGCTGTTATTCTGACAGGGCCTAAATTTTATGAGGCTAGCGACAAGACAAATCAAAACAAAATAAACATTTATTTAAAATAAAATAAAAGTGCAAACAAAAAATAAAATACTATGAAGGCTTCAGTGAGCACGATTCCTTTGCCGGACCCACCGATAACTCAATCATGACGTCTAAGGAAAAAAAAAATGCATTTCATTCCTAAATGTACCTACACAACACAACAGTCATGTTAAAAAAAAATACTTATTATTATTACAAGGCCATGTGGTAAAACAATAGATGACGTGGCACGGGACGTGGCAATCCAGCAATTGGTCATGTGAATTGGCATTATGGACGTGGCATGCGTGTATTCAAAACGCATATCTGCTTTCACGCCGAGACCAACAAGTCAAACCAGTGATTGTGAAAACTGAGATGTCCGTGAAACCGACTAATATTAGTGGCAGAGAATTTAAGGAGAAAACGGAAAAATGGTGCTCCTTAAGAGGGCGGCCCCGGTGCCTGGACCCCTAAACCCGTCCCAAGCACGTCGTGAAAGCCCTGAACGTAAGTTTATGTATTAGATGTTAGTAACAGAGGCAGTCTTTAAACTAGCTTTTGTAATTCGATGAGGTAGTTTTTAAGGTGTTTTTTAAAAATAACTTTGGTTTTCAGGTCACGCATCGGGGGCGGGAGGTCATTCCTGCACCGAGAGGCCGCATATCTAAATGATCCGCGAAAAGCCATAGTGCGATGCTTGGGAGTAGAGAAGAGGTGAGTACAAGCTCGTTTTGGATATCTGCTATGTTCCTGTGCCCATACCAGCTTGTCATAGAGATACTGTGGCCTCCCTGCATTAACAATGTCAAACAATATTGTAGCAAGATGAAGTTTTCTACGCGCCTCCATCTTAAGTAGACTTGCAGCATTAAGGAAAGGAGTCACATGTGTACGGGATGGTATATGGAAACAAAACCGGGCACAGGCATTATGCACGCGTTGGATGAGTTTTATAGACCTGGATAGAAGACATGGTCCATACACAGTGTCACAATAATTCATTTTGGACAAGACCAGTGACTCATACAACCGAATCCTGAGCTCTTCGCACAAGTAGGGTCGTATTTTATATAGTAATTTAAGACGATAAAAGCAGTTGCGGGTACATTCAGCAATATGAGTCTCAAAGTTCAGGTGACCATCCAGGACCAGTCCCAGATTCCTGACTTTCTCTAATCGTTCAATGCTTTTCCCATTGGAGTAAGATTGAAGGTTGTACAGCTGCTAATAAAATTGTGAAGGTTGTATTTTGCACCAAATAGAATAATTTTAGACTTTCTGGGGTTCAGGGTCAGGCAATTCGACTGGCACCATGAGGCTATTCGGGATAGTCCATCATTTATTTTCACCACAGCTGCGGCATGGTCGGAAGGTGGGAAAGATAGGTATTATGCAGGTCATCTGCATATTAGTGACACTTACACTGAGTTATTGTTTTTGTTATATCTGCACTATACAAAATGTAGAGGATAGGACCTAAAATAGACCCTTGAGGCACACCACGCGTTACAGGTAAAGGGGAAGATTGAACTCTAGCCCCATCAGCCTTGGTCAACTCCACATACTGCTGCCTGTGCGACAGATAGCTACTGAACCACCGGACCGCCCCTGCATCAACTCCGTAAAATGACAACTTTGACAGCAAAAGAGTTGTATTAATTGTGTCGAAAGCTCTAGAGAAATCAAGCAAGACCATGGCGCTAATCATCCCATGGTCCTGGCCCGTCAGAAGGTCGTCGACCACATCCGCCAAAGCAGTAGCAGTACCATAGCCCCTGCGAAAGCCAGATTGTGATTGATGATGTTATCTTCCAGGAATTTGGTGAGTTGTTGACATACCACTTTTTCCAGAATCTTGGAGACACAAGAGAGCAGACTGATAGGTCGAAGATCGTGCACAGAGTCAGGCTGGTTGCCTTTTGGAAGCGGTTTCACAACTGCAATCTTCCAACCCTTGGGAAATGTGCATTCTGCTATCGACCAGTTAATCAGGCTAGTGATAGTCGGCAGTGATTGATGGAGAGTCAGTTGCAACATCTCCAAAGAGATGCCATCGTCACCCTGCGCGTTGGATTTGAAGCTCCTAATAGTTTTTAGAACCTTATCCTCGCTGACTGGTTTCAATGAGAAAGTTGCAGTGCCATGTCTGTGGTGCTCTAAATATGTTAGTTGAGATATTGACACTCCGTCGTCGCCAGGTGTGTTAAGAAAGTGTGCGTTAATTTGATCTGGATTTTCCAAAAAAGTAGGAAGATCTATTGTAGGCTTTTCATTTGGAATTACGGATTTTTTTAAGTTTTGCCATAGTTTCTTTGAATTATTTAAGTTACTGTTTATATGACTATTATGCTTCATTATTCTATAGCTATTTTTCAAGGCTAATGTATTTAACTTTTTAAATCTCTTGTGGTAGTTGTCTCTGATGCACATCATAGATCTTACTGTGTCTGTTATCCATGAATGTGGAGGATTTTTAAATTTTTGTTTTCTAATGGGGGCATGGAGGTCGAATAGCGTCCTTACACAGAGAGTAAAAGCTTCGACCAGGGTATCAACATCTTTCAACTCATTGAACCTACTCCATTGAATAGAATCGAGGTCCGAATTAAACTGATCCACTAGAATACTCTTCATTGGTCTGTTGGTTAGCCAGCGTGGACTTGGCCTATCCTTCTTTATTTTTAATTCTGCAGCTATCATCGCATGGCCACCAAGGTCTGGAGAATACTTGACCCTAACTTTTAGTGCCGGCACGTTTGTACAGATGACATCTATGAGGCTTTGGCTGTGGTCTGTGAAGTGAGTGAGCTCTTCAACCAGTTGACACAAGGTAACGCTATGCAGAAATTGATTGAACAGTCTGGTCCTGCCACAACTCTTGTTGAGAAGATTGATGTTAAAGTCACCTAGTAAAATAATGTGTTTGTATGTAGCCAAAGAGATGACGGAACTGGTTAAGGTGTCCAGAAACATATTTACGTCCTGCCTAGGTGGTCTATAGGCGGTTCCAATAGCTATATCCTGGTTATTTATACGCACGCTCAACCACATTTGTTCCACGGCAACCGCACTGGGGTGAGGGCAGGTGCGAACGTTTATGCCTCTGCGTATGTAAAAGCCCACACCCCCACCGCGGCCGTCCAATCTTGGGGTGTGCTGCAAGCGGTAGCCCGGCAACCTAGGTGCATTGTCATCTTGCCCTAAGCCCAACCAAGTCTCGTTTATTGCCATTATATCTGGAGCCGTTACCTGCATGGCCACTATGAACTCCTCGTGCTTTGTACCTAGCGACCCGGCATTAAAGATACCAACTATTACATGTTTAGAACTCATTTTTAATAAATACTAATTTCCACACGCCACTGCAATAATAAATATTTGAATATATTATATAGCATATATTAAAGTTATTTATTTAAATAAGAAGTAAATAAATTATAAATAGATTTAATAATTATTAAGCTGGCTTCGTTCCTAATTAATATCTTGCAAAATGCACGCTAGTGTTGTCGGAAAGTCGATAAATTCTTTCTAGATCTATTGATCGACAGCCATATTATCGAAATGACGTCACGCTGGTGTGACTTGTGATTTCACACGTCTGACATCTCACGCGACCTCACTACAGCCACGGCCCGCGAAGCTCGGAACCCTGCATTACAAAAATAACAATAACAATAAATAGCAAAATATATAAACAATTGTAATTCTTAATACAATGGAATAAGAGTCAAAGTGTATACATATTGGTGCTCGTGACTGTACTATCGATACTCTTTACTATCGATTGGCAACACTACGCACTACACGTTCGCTCGTAGACTGTCACTAACATGATACAAGCTTGTTATTAATCTTATTTAACCGATGGTTAGCATACACGTCAGGAGCAGCAATTAATTACCGGAACGATTCAACTCGGCGAGATTGCAGTTTGCAACACTACAGTAGAACTCCAATTATCCGAATTAATGGGGACCGGGACCCATTCGGATAATCAAATATTCGGATAATCGGATTTTTTTTTAAAAATTGCCATTGGAGGGAATAAAAGCTACGTTTTGATATTGCACTATTTTTTTATTGAATTAAATGAAAGAAACATGAAATTTTCACATGTTTTAAATATAAATAAAATGTACTTATGTACAAGTTTAGAAATAAAACGGTCTTCAACCGTTTTCGGGCAGCCAGGTCACGCATTCGCTTGACGGTGAGCAGTTGCAAGTGGTGGTTTTGTGATTCGGATGATCGGCGATTCGGATAGTCGGAGTTCGGATAATTGGAGTTCTACTACTTGCTTATAATTTGACGTAAGAAAGGGGTCATAATAATAAATGAAGTAAATGAAGAATATTATGAGTAAATGAAGGAAAATAAGTGTGTCAGGATCATAGCAAATGGAAAGCTATGGTATCTGTCTTAATCTCCAAAAAGCGAGCGTGATGTGTTTCCGTGTGTTTAGAATATTTCTGCGTAGTTTTATCGATTTTAGTTTTATCGATATATTTCACAGTATGTAGTAATCGACCGCCCTAAACCCTAGTAGTAATTTTGAGTTATGTTTCATAAAAATAATAAAGTTCTGCATTTCTGCATGACGCACCGCTCCTACTACAACTTTATATAGCGTCCACTATAACTCTGCCCCGGTTCCCTTTACGACTGAGTACGTACAGCAAAGTGTGCGCTAAATCTCTGAAACGAGATCATATTTCTCGGCAGAGTCGTCCGCAAACGGTTTGCTTTGTTTTGAGTACGTTATTCGCGAGAGATAACAAATGCGCGATATGTTCTTATACATTATAATCAGTACGTTCTTTTAGTAAGTTTTGCTTGTGAACTAGTGACCGCTCGCGACTCTAAACTCGCAAACACTCGAATACCGCAATTCGGAGACATTTCGTCTTAAATATCTTGCTTACAAATGTAGCGTGCTGGGTCTAGCAATTAGGGCTGTATGATGTTGATAGTTTTTTAGTATACCACGTCGGTGACCAAGTGGTAAAGCGCTTGACCCGACCACCAGAGGTCCTGGGTTCATCTTCTAGGTCGGGCGAAAATGTATTTTGGGTTTCTCAATGCACAGCCAAGGTTTGTGACAGCCATCCCAGATATGGCAAGCGTGGTGTCTAGCCTTGATTAATTGTAGTAATTACTTGAATTAAACCCAAATGACTGAGGTCTTTGCCTTACAGCTAGATAGTAATTAGGCTATTTATTTTTATAGATACACAGATTTAAAGCACCTTGACTAAATGCGTGTATCAAATAGGACTCTACAACGACATTTAGCACTTAGGCCCGGGCTCTTTTAACCCATTTACCTGTTTCCCTGTAGAATTTCACCTAGGACCTACTTATTTCTAATTATAAAGCCGACTTTGTGAAAGGAAATATAATGAGGTGTTTGTGTGGCGACTTGTGGAGGTTCATCAAAAGAATACTACTACGACTAACAGACTAAAAAAATTTTTTTAATGTGACACGTCATAGTGACTACATCCTGCCTGATGGTAAGCAGCCGATGTAGTCCAAAATAATGAGAGCGCTCCTCACCGTGGAACAAGCACGGTAACAAGCGCACCATGACGGCCTGCATAAATGTCGTTTCACGCCCCGTTTAAAAGACCCGGGATTATAGGAGCTGGGAAACACATGCGCGGGCAGAGAATTCCAAAGCCGAACAGTCTTACAGAGGAACGACTTGTCAAATTTTATGGTATGAGTGCTGATATTCTGCACAGTATGATGGTGGTTCCTAAGACCAGCACGTGTAGTCCGGGACAGGAAAGGAGAGGGCGGGATTAGATCAAAAATTTCTTCAGAACACTCTCCGTAGTAATTTCAGTAGAAGACCTGAGAGAAGCAATGTCTCTACGCAGCTGGAGGTCCTCAAGAGAGGCTGTAACCTCAGCTTCTCCAATAATGCGTACCTACCGCTCGCCTTTGCAGTATATCAAGTGCATCGAGGAGGTATTTAGCGGAGCCGTCCTATAGACGCACTGCACATGCATCCAACATAAGAACAGAGCGGCGATGGGCTCACCACCTATCACGCTGAGCACGTGTGCAGTTGTTATTTGGTGAAACGTGGACTGCCATCAGTGGACTGCTTCTAGTCCTCGTTACCTAGTCTCTCTTACCTTTAGGGGATAGTGTGTAGTGTATATATAGTCGCCTTTGTTCTATCAAGTATAAGGCCTAGGTATAATATTACTATATATTACAAGTACAACAAAAAAATCAAGTACTTATCAAATGGTTAAGGAAACAGAAACCTTAAAAAAATCCTTATATAGATAACTTAATATAGTTCAACGATAGATAAAAAAAATTGAGACGTTTCTTAGTATAGATTAACCGAAGTTGAATACTTCACAAGATTAGAAAATTGTCTTTTAGAAAAAAACGTAGAAAAGCTTCAAGCGGGATTAGAACCCACCACACCTTCTGACATACTGGGTCAGTACAAATTTGGAAAATTATTTGTGTCTCTAATAACCGTCGCCATATAATAGAACCGCTCACTTCACGAGCAAAGAAAATCATAAAAGCAAAACGTTCCCGTTTGACCCTCCGCTTTTAACAACCATTTTACTATCTCCAGTTTTAAACAAGCCATTTTAAACTTTACGCCGCCACTAATAAAGACGATGACGGATCTTTGGAATATTTTACAGTAATATTGTTATCGGAAACAAACAGACTCGCTAGCTCTGAAATACGACCTTTATAATAACTAAGCGTCATTTAGATTTACTTACTAACGTTACGGCTAGTCACCCACATCCTGATAAGTGTCTGATAGCCTATATCTGAAACTTTGAACATAGTTATTTGAATACGTGTAATGACAAATTCAAACTATAAATCTTATTTACCTAGATACATACATACATAATAGGTTGAAGAAAAAGTTTCTTCGCATTTTTTACGAAAATTCAAAACGTTTTTTAATATAGTTATTTACATTTAACTAAAGTATGTAGGTGCCATTTTGTTCGATATCTTTTTGCCATCTTGTAGGTAATAGGTACATGACCCCATTGCTATAGAAATTTTGGGGCTTCCGATCAAAATACTGCGACAAGTGGTTTTGGCAGTCTTCTCGTGATGTTAACCTGACACTGCCTAAAGAATTCTAAAGAGACCGAAACAGGTGGAAATCTGAAAGTGCAAGGTCAGGACTATACGGCGGATGCATTAACACCTCCCAGCCAAACTCTCTTAATTTTTGCTGAGTGGCTAAAGATGTGTAAGGGCTAAGGGATGTGTAGTTATCATGATGAAAAACCACACCCCTTCTGTTGAATAATTCCGGTCGCTTTCTCTGAACTATCATCAGTTGTTCGCAGTAGAGTTCAGAATCGATGGCCCTGCCTGGTGGTAACAGCTCATACTGAATAATGACCTTCCAATCCCAGCCTGACCGGCCTTTGACCACGACCTTTTTCGCACGTTCTTGTCATACGTGACCCATTTTCATCACCAGTTATCAGCTTCTTCAAAAATGGTTCGATTACATCCTTTGCTCTATGGATGCCTATAACGCAGTTAATAAAGAATCACAAATGAGTATACACGGTTCATTAGTTTCAAATGCGCCAAAACTGTTTTGTGGTCAATTCCCAGTTCTTCAGCTACGTCGTAACTTCTGATATGTCGATCTTGCTCCATTTTTTCAAAAATGGCATCCATTTTATCCGTAATTTGTTTTTTAATTTAAAACCTACTCTTACAGACACCGCACTAGGTCCATAAACATCGCAAATTTTTTTCGTGGCTTGCGTTGCATTTTTACCTTTTTTGTAGTAAAATTTTAAAATGTATCGAATTCACTTTACTCACACTCATCTTGAAAAACAAATGAAAATCACACATTTTCCTAATTTGAATTTGGAATTATCTTCTTTAAAATTTTAACTTTTAAGAGGCCTATTACATCTTGACTGTGATTTTTGTGTTAAATGGCCAACTGTGGCGTTATGGATCTCAGAAACCAAAATACATTAACAATTATGACTTATTGAATAGTGTAGAATAGCTATTGGAATAGTGCGTAGCGGCCTCTCTTTTTGTAAATTTTGCTTAACTTTTTAATTAAACCCAAAATTGACGAGAAAGATTTTCATAAAGTGCGCGAAGGCACTTTTTTGAGCTCATCGATTGAACTACTGTTCTAAACAAGTGAAATAAAAAAATATAATGTTATCTCTTATATAGTCAAATAGTGCGTAGCGGCTTCGGAATTTTTAGATATCATTGATTTTATATAGGGAAAAAATCTTATTCTAAACCAAAAAACTTTGAAAATCGCTATAAGTTAACTGTGAATATTATCTATCTACGATAATATTATTGAGCAAAATTTATACTAGAATAATTGTTACTTCATGAGGAATAAATATTTTACAATGAATTTATTATCTTATTTCGATAAAAACGATAAATACAACTGCAAAATTACTACAAAATGCGATGCGCCGGCCGTCCGAATTCAACTTATGCTCACAGAATGGAGATTTGTAATATTATGCACAAATTTATTATCCTATTTCGATAAAAACGATAAATACAACTGCAAAATTACTACAAAAAGCGAAAATGGGCATTTTACGCAAAAATCACATTCGAGATGTAATAGGCCTCTTAGGGTGAGATTTATAAAGCGTGCTTACGAGTAACTTTGACTTTACTTAAGGCGAACTTGGCTCAGTGCATCCTAAGTACGAGCTTTGATTTCGAATTGATAGTCATAGCTGTTTTGACAGAAAGAGATCAGGTTTTGACAGAAACATAACCCGTAAAATTTAAAAAGGCACGGAAACGCCGCCGTAGAGCTGTTGAGGTAGTGTGCTATTATTCACGTTCGGTTAATATACTGAGTTTTTCGTAAGTCCCCGATTTCGGTGACTTAACCCGTGCTAAGCCTGAGACAGCGTCTAGGCATTGATTATAAATTCCAATTTTGTCTTAGCTCGCTAGATAAGTCTGAGTAAAGTATAAGTACGCTCTATAGATCTCAGCCTCAATGATACCAAAACCAGCCAAATACAAATAGTATAGCCAAAGAGATTTTATTACAAGTTCATACAATACTGTATGCGAAAAGCTTTTTCCCCAACCAATATAATCACGTCACGACTATTATCCCTGAAGGGTTAGTCAGAGACTTATGGGCAATGAGGACCGCAAAAGCAGTCCTCTGAAAAAGTCCTCTTTTCACCAAAATTAAATAGCGCCTGCACATGTGCCAGCGTGATATGTGGTGAGCCCATCGCCGCTCCATCGCGGCATTGACTGCACATACATCCAACAGAATTCTGTTGGATGTATGTGCAGTCTTTAGTCCATTAGTCGCCTTTTACGACACCCAATGGAAGAGAGGGCGTGGTAGTATTTTTTCACCGCTACGCGACTTGGTTATCTCCAACCATCGAAACAATGTTACTTACTAATTATTTTGTTATTTCAATTTTTATTGTACCGGTACTAAGGTGGTCAATACTAGCCGGGCTATGTGAAAATGTTTTTTTTTTTTATTTTTTATTAAGAGGGAGGCAAACGAGCAGGCGGGTCACCTGATGGAGAGTAATCACCGCCGCCCATGGACACCCGCAAAACCAGAGGAATCGCAGACGCGTTGCCGGCCTTTAAGGGAGGAATAGGAATTGTGAGGGGGGGGGGGGGGCTCCGGAACCCTCACTGGTCGGACGAAACACAACAGCACCAAGTGCTATTATTTCACGCCGAATATAGTGAGAGGGTGGTATTACGCCGGGCGAGCCGGCCTAATGCGTGCTGCAACGCAGCGTACTTTTCTAACTTATACAATAGAATAGAATAGTTATTTATTGTTCACTGTGTACAAATAAGGTCTTAATATTATTATTTTTATAATTTGGGTACCTAGTCCATTTTTACAAGTACATAACGTCTTTTAAAATCAGATACCGCATCGATGTATTGATAAATAGCGGTGATTACGCAAACGCGTGTTTCGATCGACTCCGATCGACAGAAACTGATTGGCAGTAACCGAATGTTACGGATACGCAGAGCAATTTATCACTGTTTCGCTTGTAATACAACGTAAGCGTTTAAGCAGAAAATCAGTTGGAAAAAGTTGTGCGGCAGGCTTCAGAAGTAGCTTGATTAACACTTTAGTACCTTGTCACATTAACTCGTTTGGAACGATTGCGCTCGTGCAACCGTTTTTTTGAACGCAGTTAGTATAATATAATGACATTGGTCTTGACATACATCACGTCTGTTTCCCGGAGGTGTAGGCAGAGACCCTCAGAATAATAACTAAAGCATAATCAAATCAAATCAAATCAAATCAAAATCTCTTTATTCGGTAAACTTAATGTTAAATGTAATTTTTGAATCTCGCGCCTTTTTATGCGTACTCACCCTTGACTGTTTTCTTTGTAACCATAATATATAGCGCTCTATACTCTCTCTACTCCGTGACATCAAGCCACTATGTATCGTGCCTCACATTTTGCTATTTAAATAAATAGAATCTTTAAATGATAATTGCCATTGAAAGCTCCGGCATGAAAATTACTTCTGATTCTGTTAAGGCAAAATTATTACAAGATGTAAGACTATCTGAAAATGATTCCAAAGCATTTGCAGTCAACAGAAAGTTTCAGAAACATTTTAAAAAACCTTCAAAAGGACCGCGGTGCTACACTTGTAATAAATATGGTCACAAAAGTCCAGAATGCAGATCTAAAGCTAAAGATACGAAACAAAAACCAAGTAATTCGTCGTATGCTGCTGTGTTTATAGCAACATCAACACAAGATGATGCCTGGTATGTGGACTCTGGTGCGTCCTCGAACATGACGAAACACAAGACGTTGCTCCAGAATGAGTCTATTGCTTCTATAAAGAAAATAAGAGTAGCAGACAACAAAGTATTATCTGTGCAATGCTCGGAGCAAGTGAGTTTACATACTTATAATGACAAAGGTCATGGAAACAGGGTGCTGTTTACAAATGTTTTATGTGTTCCAGAACTTTCAACTAATCTTATATCTGTAAGTCAGATTATTCAAAGTGGTGACCAAGTAAGATTTGACAAAACTGGCTGTGTTATTATAAACAAAATGGGTCAGATAGTAGCAACAGCTAGTATTATCAACAACATGTACCGGCTGAATATGCCCGGAGGTGGCTATGCATGCATATTCGATGTTGAAGAACAAGATGTCTTCCTGTGGCACCAAAGAATGGGACACTTAAATTTCAACAGTTTATAGAAAATGCCTGAAAACACTGACCATGTAACTTTCTCAGCAAATACAGAAAATCTGACATGTGTCACCTGCAAAGAAGGTAACACAGACACGACTACCTTTTAAAAGTGAAGGAAACAGAGCGAAGAGTCCGCTTCAATTGGTTCACTCAGATATATGTGGGCCTATGGAAACACAAACACTAGGAGGTGCCAAATACTTTATCACATTTCTCGATGACTACTCAAAGAAGATTCATGTGTATTTTCTTCGCAACAAGTCTGATGCTCTGGGAAAATTCAAAGAATTTAAACATGAAGTAGAAAATCAACTAGAAACTCATATAAAAATTCTCCGAATAGACAATGGCCTGGAATATGTGAACAAGAATTTCTCTGACTTCTTAAAAGGTGCTGGTATCATACACCAGACAACCACTCCATACACACCGGAACAAAATGGGACTGCAGAACGCATGAACAGAACTCTTATAGAAAGAGCAAAATGTATGCTACTAAATGCAAGATTACCAAAACAATTCTGGGCTGATGCAGTACACACCGCTGCCTATATAGTTAATCGTTCTCCAACCAAAACCCTATCATTCAAAACACCTGAAGAGTTGTGGTCTGGACTAAAACCAAATGTTAAACACATGCGCATATTTGGTTGCGAAGCTATGGTACACTTACCTCAAGAGAAACGTAAGAAATGGGACCCGAAGGCACAGAAGATGATCTTCATTGGCTGTTGTGATCACAGTAAGGGCTATAGATTCATGATACCAAACTCTAGAAAAATAATAAAAAGCAGAGATGCTACATTTCTTGAATCTACTGTTAGAAGAGACTATGTTCCTGTAGAACTGTCAGAGAAGAAAAACACCACTGAAACAGATGAAGATTCAATTTCAACAAGTTCATATGACACTGTGTGTGATAATAAATCATCTTCAGATAGTGAATACACACCGGAGTTCAGTATTGAATCTCTTCCAGCTAGTCATAATATAACATTGAGACCTAGAAAGAACAAAGAAGTAAAACTGGATAGTTCAGAAGAATATACATATCAGTGTCAACATGAAGACATCCTGTCAGATGTTCCAGTGACATATAAAGAAGCTCTGAATTCAATAGATAAAGATAAATGGATAAAATCCATCAGTGAAGAACTAGATGCTCATCAGAAAAATAAAACATGGACGTTGGTTGAAAAACCTCTGAATGCAAAAGTGATACGATGCAAGTGGGTATTCCGCATTAAGGAAGAACCAACAGGACCAAGGTATAAATCAAGGCTGTGTGCAAAGGGATATGCACAAACCAAGGGTATCGACTACCAGGAAACCTATGCTCTAACAGTCAGGTATGACTCTATACGCTTGCTACTTTCTGTTGCAGTACAAAATAATCTACACATTATTCAGCTAGATGTCAAAACAGCTTTCCTCTATGGAGAACTTCAAGAGACCATACTCATGACACCACCAGAGAGCCTGCTTCACGAAGACAATTCGGTATGTAAACTTAATAAATCCCTATATGGACTGAAACAGGCTCCACGGTGTTGGAATAGCACAATTGACTCTGTTCTCAAAAAGTTTGGATTTGTCAGTAGCAAAGCAGATCAATGCGTGTACGTTGGTCAAGTCAATAAAAAGAAATGCTACCTATGTTTGTATGTCGATGACGGGTTATTATTCTCAACAGATGAATTAGCACTGAAAGAAATAACTAAAGAGTTGAAAACCATATTTGAAATTAAAATATTAACCAAACCTGGAAACTTAGTAGGAATGCAAATTGAACAGTTTAGTAAATGTATATTTATACATCAGGCTAAATATATAGAACGAATGTTAATCAAATTCAACATGGCTAATGTAAATCCCAATAGTGTTCCAGTTGACCCTCACATGAAGTTGCAAAAAGGAGATGGAGAGGCTGACAAGGATATACCATACCGAGAAGCGGTGGGCTCTCTGATGCACCTGGCCATTGTGAGTCGACCCGATATCATGTTTGCAGTCAGTCTGGTGAGTCGATTCCTTAATTGTTACAATCAAACTCATTGGAGTGCAGTAAAAAGAATCCTCAAATACTTGAAAGATACCAAAGAATACGGACTGTGCTACTCACAAACTTCACAAAACTCAGAAGTCATGGGTTACAGTGACGCAGACTATGCAAATGATTTGGATACGCGTCGTTCAGTCACTGGCTATGTGTTTATTAAGAATGGGGCAGCAGTGACTTGGTCCAGCCAAAGGCAACAAACAGTGGCTCTATCTACCACGGAGGCTGAGTTCATGGCCGCCTGCGCCGCCACTAAAGAAACAATGTGGATCAAACAATTTTTAAGTGACATTGGTGAATATAAACAAGACTCTATGTGTCTTTTTATGGACAATCAAAGTGCTATTAGTGTTACCAAAAATATAAATTTTCATAAACGTTGTAAGCACATAGAAATTAAATATCATTTCATTAAAGAAAAATATTATCAAAAGATAATTGCATTAAAATTTGTTAGTAGTGATTACCAGTATGCTGATATACTTACAAAAGCATTGCCAAAAGATAAGTATAGATTTTTAAGAACAAAACTTGGAATGTTGTCATTTAACTCGTTTTCTTAATGATTCAGGAAAAATCATTACTTGTTTGTTTTTTTAATTAATTTAATTTGTAACTTGTTTTAGTAAGGCTTAAATTCAGGCAGGGTGTTAAATGTAATTTTTGAATCTCGCGCCTTTTTATGCTTACTCACCCTTGACTGTTTTCTTTGTAACCATAATGTATAGCGCTCTATACTCTCTCTACTCCGTGACATCAAGCGACTATGTATCGTGCCTCACATTTTGCTATTTAAATAAATAAGTGAATAATAACAGTATTTATTATTTAATTCAACACTTAAAATAATCATTTTGAATCTTCAAAAGTTAATGGATGGATGGGCACCTACCTCGCCCATTCAGGAAGTCTTTTGGCTGTGGAGAAGAACGGGCGCAAGAAACTCCACAGGTTTATAAGAATATAGAAGTAACGACATTTACAAAACAATATGTCGTTACCAAATCATACAACATACAAATATACAAATTGTGAGCGTCAATACAAATTGGAACATGCCCTCCCTGTCATAGAAGGACATTTCCCATTACAACAAAAAAACATTTAATACGATTACAAGACAACGCAACACACACAAAAGAATATTCAATAAATATAAATATAAATAATATATAGAAGGAGTGCTATGACATTTGAGTGTGTACTCCAATTGACAACCCTTCGTTCGAATCACATGTGTAGATTGCTTTTGAATTCTGTATCATAAATGGTGACCAGGTATCCAATTTTTTTTTTCGTTTTACATTTGACGTTTTTAGCAACATATTTTGTCTCTTTTCTTCCAATGTTTATGACCCATTTGAAAAAATAGGACAACTATATTTCATGCAGAGACCACATAAATCTGCTACGATCCTGACGAGTTTCTCCCGTGTTCTTTTAGCAACAACACGTGGTGTGAGACTCCATTTTACTTCTATCAACCGAACAATAATAAATATCCTTTAAAAATTAAACTACTTGAAATTTTTTTTTCTACAACGGGTAAGCTAACGATAAGACCGAAGGTGGAAGCGCGCTTCACCCGGAATCCTCAACCACTGAGGAACTGGCTATCTTATCTCAAACTGTCGGAACACAACAATGCAATAAATATCGTGGTTATGGCGGCAGACTTAGATAAGATAAGATTAAAATTAATAGTAATAATACGATCCTAACAAACGGTCATTGCTTCACTTGCTGTCATAACGTTTTTCATACATGCTTGTTGTATTAGTGTATTGACATTGGTACTAAAATGTTAAGAGGAAACACTACGTCGAAGTGGCATGCAAAATTCTCATACAAAACCCAGAAAAACGACGTTTCGTAATACCCTGTTTCCTCCTTCAGAACTGGACCAATATTTATTACTTTTTCAGCATCGGTTAAAGAAAGAGATTTACTATGTCTGTATGTTTGATTTTTTTCCATTAAGTCATTTATTTAATAACCAGGCCTTTATAATTTTGCGAAATCTTTCCGTTTTAAGGCGTCTTCAGAAACATTAAGTGGCTGATTTTTTGAATTTTGCATGCCACGTCGACGTAGTGTTTCCTCTTAAGCTACTTTTGAGACCGATTGTATACGGTGATGTGGCATGCCGGGCTAGGTGCCACCATACGGCTACTCCAGTACATACACACGTGTAGGGACACGAGGCTAGTTTTTTAAGCTCTGATAGCAAGCTTCACAGGCCTGCAAAAATAAGTATCACACTTTTAAAATTTCATTTTTTTCTAAATCATTTAGAGATTTAAAATAAAAACGTTTTATAGCAATTTTATCAGCTTTCTTTGAAACTATAGTTAATAATACAATAGTAACATTTTTAAGACTTGTGTGTCTTGTTTATCTTATGTACTTTAAAAGTTAATACAATTTTAGAAGTGTGATACTAATTTTTGCAGGCCAGTGTAGTTCTCTACTAAACTGTCCTGGCTTGCTGACCTGGCTTGGAACATGCTAGTTCTGTTTACACGAGGCTAGATCATTTTAAGCTAGTATTATTGCAGTGACAGGTGACTACACGTCCAAAACGAACTGCATGCGAATAAAAAACCTTATACCGTTGTTTTTCTTTTGATAGGTAAGTACATTTTTAATGAAACTGTGCATTTCTTGGAAACAATTTAGCTTCTTATATTCTTCTTAAGAACCAGCTCCACACTGGGTTGATTTATAAATTTTTGTTAGTTCTTGAGAATACGTTGTTCTTAAAAAAAAAATTATTTTTTATGTCTTTAGTAGTCATATCAAACTGTCTTTCATTCGCCACAATTTTTTTTGTAGTGCTGATGCACGTTTAGATTTGTTTTTATAACTTGAAAGGGTGGCGTTCCACAGACATTCATGGTCACGGTACAGTTGTACAAACTTTAAATTAATCTCCGTACTTAGTTTGGGCGTCTCAAAACCTTAAAAACACGTCGCAGTTACAAAAATAAACGAAACGCGTGGTTCCTGCTTACTATCCAACTGAAAACTAGCTTCACCGGCCACATGAAGATAGTACACAAGCCAGGATAGAAAAATCAGTGGTAGGGGGCGTTACTAGAACTAAAATAGAACTAAAGTAGAACTCCATCCTAGTAAAAACTGTCCTGGCTTGTAAACTAGCTTACTAGCTTAGAAATGAGGCTAGTTTTGTCTACATGAAGCCAGAAGTACTAACTTGCTAGCTTACTGACACTAGCTTGCTATCCTAGCTTTAAAAACTAGCCTCGTGTAACCTGGTTAGTCAGAGACTAGGCAATGAGGACCGCAAACGCAGTCCTCTGCCATAGTCCACTTTTCACCAAATAGCGATTGCACACTATGTCCTCAACATGACTGGCGGTGAGCAAATCGCCACTCTATGCTGTTGGAAGTATATACAGTCTTTAGTCCGTTAGTCGCCTTTTACGGCACCCAAGGCAAGTAGGTTGGTAGCCGCTACGCGACACGGCTACAGTAAATACACACTGTGAGTCCGTATGTGAGTCCGTATAGGTTCTACTTTTAAAACAATGAAGCTCTCCGTTCAATAGTCAGTCCTAAAGCTTTTTTTAGCGCAGATATCAAAAATGCCGGTCAGCGCATAAAGGCGGTCCTACTGCGTCCTCTAAAGCCTTGATTGTGATTGATCACCAACGTGTGTGGAGAAAACGAGCACACCTAAAATGATTGATGACAAATCATGTGATAAGATTACATTCGCTCTATATTAAAACGCATAAATCATGTTAAACAATGAATGTAATAAAGACTGTGTGTAAATGTTAACAGGTTGTTATTTGCAATGTTCTTATTAGAATCCTGGGCATGCCTTTTTATAAACCTTGAAATGTGTGTTGCCGCTTTAGTAATTTGAGTTTAAACATTAGCGGCCTTACGTATAAACTTTACTTAAGATTTGACATTATCGTTTATTAAATAAATTACTTTCTATGCTCGTACGCTTCTTTTGAAACTTTTTGAAATGGTTAAGATTTGAAAGCAATTTAGGAAAACATTTTTTTATAAATTACCCAAACGGTAATTTTGAACCCGGCACCTCAGAGATAATGCGACGCCAGTACCGGCGTGCTAACCCTCGACCACGTAGGACGTTTAAATTCGGATAAAAGAAGGTTTATTTGTCGTAAAAACTTTACAGTTTGCTAAAAAGAGTACTTGCAGTGAGTACTTGTAGTAACTTTGTTCTAACATGTTCAATATGATATTTCCAAGTCAATTTGTCGTCTATCGAAAGTCCAAGATACTTTTCGGTGTTAGATTGTTTTATTACGTCATTGTCTGTTGTAAGTGGTGCAAATTCAGGAATATGTTTATTTTTGGCTTTGAAAATCATATATGATGTTTTCGAGTTGTTAATAGTGAGTAGATTACATTTAAGTCATTCGTTGAGCAAAGTGAGGCCTTTTTGAGGTTCATTTATAATCGACTCCCCAAAATAAAATAGACATGTATAGTCAGCATAAAAGGTTAGGTGTCCGGTAAGTCCTATCTTATGAATGAATGAGAATGAAAATATTTATTTGTGAAACATAGGTATTACAATGATGTCATGAGTATATAAGTCTCACTCAATAAAATTAACTAAAAAAAGACTAAAAATTCAAGTAACATTTCTAAACAAGCCTGTAAATTTATAATAGCGCTTGAAAGTTTTAAAGTGTATAAAGGACTCAATTAAAATCAAGGAGCTCTAGAAGGCTAACGCGTTCAGTTTACGATGTTGCCAGTTAAGTAACTTTTGAAGTACTGTATCACTGGCTAGGTGACCAAACTATATTATTATTATTACCTATCTCGAGAGAATTTTTTATGGCATTGGTTCCGATTTTTGCATTCCTTAAATCCTTTTAATCGCATCTTTGGTCTAGTGGCTAAGCCATCGGTTTCAGGCCCAGAGGTCCCGGGTTCGATTCCCAGCGAGGGGTACATCTTTGTGTGCTCGGTTTGGTTGGTGGTAGGGCTGTTGAGTCCGCCTGGCTAGCTACCACCATCTTATCTAAGTCTGTCGCCATAACAACAATGTTTATAGCATTGTTGTGTTCCGACAGTCTGAGATAAGATAGTCAGTTCCTCAGTGGTTGAGGATTCCGGGTGAAGCGCGCTTCCACGTTCGGCCATATCGTCACTTACCATCAGGTGAGATGAAGGCCAAGCGCTTACCCGTTGTAGATTAAAAAAAAACCATCCCGCAATTATAACCAACGCGGTGTTATTGCCCAATATTTTGTTATGGAAAGCTATCCCATCTGTGGGAAGTGTAAATACGTTATTTTTCTTAACACTATGTCCTCATTACGCGTACATTACACGTCTGGCTCAGTATAGCTGTTGTCACTGTCAGATACTAATTCTTTCCATCGAAGCGGTTTGATGCGGTTAGATGAGGTGAGATGCGGTCTGAGCCGCTTCAAACCGGATCGACGTAGAAACAATCGACGCCTGCGGTGTTGTTGCGGTTGCGAGCCTCGTTTGCATTTGCCGTTTAGGTGTAGGTATGTGTTCGAGTACATATGTGAATATAGGTATTATTAGTATAACAAATTACCTTTGTTTTCTTAAATAATGCGAACACTTCCACACTTTATACTCTTCTGTTTTGTGCGTTGTACAGATCTATTTGTGTTTATTTTACGTATTATTTTGACGTTTCGAACCTCTTGTGTGTTATTGCGAGGGTTGTCAAAGAAAAGGCCTTGATTATAAAATTAATTTGGGAAAGCATAACTACAAGAAACATAACAAATTTCAACTAAATGAAAATAATCCGTAAAGCGTTTAAATAATATCTTCATTTCGGCACTATAAGTCTAAACTAATAAGTAAAATAGTTAAAGCACAACACTGTATAAATGACTGTTTGTCGCCAAAATAATAAATAAAAAAAATAATAAGGTACAATGGTTCGATAAAAAAGATTCATAAAATTCATAAATAAAAACATCAATATTTTATAAAATAAGATGGTTGAGATTTATCACATGCATGGAATACCTTTTCATAAGTAATTTAAAATGTGAATTAAAATAAATGAAAAACAAAACGCGTGTAGTTTCGTCTATTTTATTTCAAAAGTACCTCCATCACCCAATATAACTAATTAGGTACACGATGTGATGAGACAGACCTCTGAAAGTAATATTATATTCACTCGCTCATTCCCAAGAAAGAAACAATTACAAACGATGTCAGCGCAAAACACTGCTTAATATGAAACTTGAGATTCTTCATGATAAAAAAATAAATTCAAATCATACAATTTTTTTTTTATAATGACACGTCATAGTGACTGCATCCTGCCTGATGGTAAGCAGCCGATGCAGTCCAAAATAGAGAGAGAGCGCTCCCCACCGTGGAATAAGCACGATAACGAGCGCACCCATTCATGACGGCCTGCATAAATGCCGTTTCACGCCCCGCTTAAAAGACCCGGGACTGTAGGAGCTGGGAAACACATGCGCCGGCAAAGAATTCCAAAGCCGAATGGTCTTACAGAGGAACGACTTGCCAAATTTTTTGGTACGAGTACTAATAGTCTGTACAGTATGATGGTAGTTCCTAAGACCAGCACGTGTAGTCCGGGACAGGAAAGGAGAGGGCGGGATAAGATCAAAAAGTTCTTCAGAACACTAGTACTTCCGGTAGAAGACACTGAGAGAAGCAATGTCTCTACGCAGCTGGAGGTCCTCAAGGGAGGCTGTAACCTTAGCATCTCCAATAATGCGTACCGCTCGCCTTTGCAGTCTATCAAGTGCATCGAGGAACAATACTCCATACTCGATCGCACCTGAGTTTTGTACAGCAAACAGCGCTGCTCGGGAGTGAAAAACCGCCTCACCTTATTGAGAATACCCAACTTCCGGGAGGCAGTTAAAATAGCACTCTCGATGTAGCATTTTGGATTCAGTTCCTGGCCGATGTCCATGCCAAGAATGCTGAGGTTCACCGAAGTGGGTAACGGAGAGTTCTGAAGAGAGGGAGGAGTAAGGAAGGGAGTTACCTTGGACGAGAATGCACAAACCTGGGTTTTGCTAGCATTAAACTCGACCAGGTTTTTAGATCCCCACTTAGAGACACGATCGAGAGTAAGGTTCAGTTTGGCAACCAGTTCTTGCCTTTTCACCATGATATCGGCTTGCTTTGCCGCAGAATGTCCCAAGTACCGCTCATGCACCGTACTGTCATCCGCATAACAATGAATATTGCCCAAGGACAATGTTCGGAACAAAATGGCCACTTACGGCTGGCAACCTTTTTTGTAGTTTAATTTGTATTTGACAGACGACTGTCAAAGTCAATGTCAGTGTGACACACACTCACGTTGGAAAATTGAGATAGGTTAGGAAACTTGACCGCGGGGTCGCGTGGAGAATATTGACTTTTTTGGTGTAATTTGGTATGTGGGGCACATTGTTTTGATTCGGGGGGGCCCGTAACAACCAGTGAAACAGTGTTCATAAATTAGTAACAGGGCGGGCTGGTTAAAATCAGTTTCTTGGTTTGGTTGACACGGACGCGTGGCGTGCTAAGTGATATTGTGCAGTGGTACGTATTTTCTGGGGTACAGAGCTCTGGGTGTAGACAACGGGATGTTTAGGGACACCTAGGGCATTTCCACCCACCACAGCAACCAGAAGATCAACCACCACCACAGCAGCCCGAAGCCAGTCGGCGCGGCGGACTGCGGCCGAGCTGAGAACCTCGAGGAGACGAAGCGGCGTTGGGGACGCACAGTCACCGTCTTCATAGTATGTAAGTCGATTTAGTTTAATTATAATTTAAGTTTAGTTAGTATATCTTTAAGTCGAGAGGGTGCGGTCCAGGTCTACAGGACCTCGGAACCAGGCCTTCTCTGGTAGCAGAGTTGATGTAGACTCCCTATATCATACAATTTTTGGTAGCAGAGCGTAGTTTTGTCTACGGATCTCAAGTAATTAGTATTAGTTTAGTGTTAAGATTGTTTGCAACCGCATATTAAATTGTATTCAGAATGCAATGTTGTAATATGTAGGTAGGTTTTGTTGTGTTGATTGTAGCAAGTAGGTAGCGTAAGATTGTCTCACTGCGGTCAATGTTATCATAATTAACTTGGTTTGGTTGTCTCGCATTTAGAATGCGTTGAGTATGTAAGATCAGTTCACTGCGGAAAGTGCAACTGATACCTAACTTGCTATAATTACTTGCCTTAGTGCGGTGAGTTAATAATTGTCCTGTAATTGTCAGACAAGAAAGTTGTACTTATTGATTAAAACTGTTTGTGGCAGTTTATTTTTGCTTTGTTGTCTAACTTTAATTTAGAATTAGTCTTGCTAGGGTAGTGTCGACTTGTGACAACAAATAAATATTTTTGGTGTTAATTTTGCATTTGTTGTGCAAACTGAATTTTAAGATTCTAGCGGTTTGCAAATAATTAAACATTTGTTTGTTCCTTGATTGCTTAAAAACTTAATTTGGAATTTAAAGCATTGAAAATTGTGGAATTTTGATTTGGTTTGTTGTTTCATTTTGAAAACATATTTAAATATTGTAGACATTTGATTCACAATATTGCAGTTATGTTACATTATAAATTGTTTGCTTACATAGTAAATTTGGCCTATGTATAATTAAATAACATTTTGTTTATTGTAGTTTTCTTCGGGAAACTAATTTGAGTTCCAATTATTTATAACATTTGTTTGGTAAATGATTGAGGATGAATGTTTACATAGTGGCGTATGTAGTACTAAGGAACATTTTTATTTGAATTTTTATTTTTCTTTGGAAATTCTTTGGAACCGATTAGATTTGTTTTGTTCTACACAGCGGCATCTGTGAAATTTGGTTGGATTATTATATAACGGTTTATACAATAATAATAGCACATTTTGTTTTGTTTGTGCCTTCATTTTTGAAAACCAATTTTAAAATTTAATTTGATTATTACATTGGTTTAAATTGATTGATTTATGCATAGGGACTATGTTATAATAATACTTGTACATTATATTTGTTAGTGCGCTTCTCGTAGCAAACACGTATAAGTTTATTTTGTACTTATTAATTTTGGTTGTGGCTACATTGTAATTAAAAGGGCTACATTAGTAGGGAACATTGCCCTGTCTTTGTGCTATTGTTGGACATAGAATCTAATTCCTCGTTATTTGTTTTTTGTTGACAACGCGATGGCGGAGGCAGTCTTTGCAACGCAGCTGCGCTGGTTCGTGCATACGCAGGATCTGCTGTCTCGGAGGGGCTGCGATGATGACATCCTCGAGCGAGCCAGGCAGTTAAGGCAGCGGGTGTCTTCGGTTGAGACCGCCATGGTGGTTTTGTCGGAGGCCGGCAACTTGGAAAGAAGGGAACGATGCCACACTCTATCGAAAGCTTTGGCGATGTCAAGGCTAACCGCCAGGGATTCGCCATGCTTGTCCATGGCTTTACCCCACGCGTGAGAAACGTACGCTAAAAGATCACCCGTTGATCGCTTTGGTCTGAACCCATACTGGCGATCATGGAGCAGCGAGTGATACTCTAGGTAGTGAATGAGCTGGGAATTAATTATCCGCTCAAACACCTTGCACAGCACAGAAGTTACAGCGATGGGTCGATAGTTGGCCGGATCCGAGCGATCCCCTTTTTTGGGAATAGGTTGTATAATTTTTAATTATTGTATTTTTCCTATTACAAATAGAAATAATTTAATAATTAAAAATTACATAGTTAAATAAAGAAATAGGAGTTAAATACCAAATAGACTATAGAATCTAATTGGTATTTAACTCCTATTTCTTTACTACACTATGTAATTTTTATTTTTAATCAAATAAAAATCTTTAAGTATTATTTTTATTTGTAATGACCAGTAAAAATTAAATCGAATGCTGCTTGTAAGAAATGTCTAGTAATAAAATATATTTACCTATTTTTTTATTGTTTTCTAATGTTAGCGCAACACTCATCGCATTTAATCTTTATAATATTTTTCCTAACCATTTCGAATCCTGTACAGGATCCGAGTTTACAGGGAATTTACAGGGAACTGCAATGTTGGTTGTGTTATCATTAAAATTATGTTTTTTTTTCTCGCCAAATAATCATTATATACCTGAAACTAACACTAAACTAAAACTACCCGGTCACTACCACCAACATCACTAACGAAATGAAGTCCTAATTCACTTCACCACGGGCGCAGTGAATTTCATTCGCCAGACTTGCAGTTTTGCAATATTAATATTTTCGACCGAACCTTGTTAGAAGCAATTTCATCCGACACATACTGTAACTCACTCGAGTAACGAGATTAATCATCACATCGGAGTATTAGGTAATAGTATTACTAAAACACTTGTCATAAATTAAATGAAATCAAATTTGTTTCCGCTCACACCAATTATCTCGACCAAGATGAGATGACTTGTTAATATGGTAAGATAACGGATAAATATACAAAAACATAGAAAAACCCCCAGACCTGAAATCAATTCAGAAAAACAGTTTTTCTCTAAAATGACCCGACCGGGAATTGAACCCGCGACCTTATATATGGCGCGACGCCAGACCCGGCGTGCTAACCACTCGACCAAAGAGGTCGTCAAAATATAACTATAATATAAAAAACTAACTGTTAGAAAGTTCTTAAATAATAAAGCAAAAATCGAGAGGCAAGCACGGCAGGCAGGAAAGATTTGGGTCATTTAACAGCAGCAACCAACAGTGGAGAAATAAATCATCTCTCTCGGATATAATCGCATTTCCGAAACAATCAAAAATTCATGAATTATCAGATTTATTATGTATTATAATTCTTAATTAATTGTGTAGTTGATCGAGGAGCGTCCGGTCCGCACCAAGTGCAAGGAGCAACTGATGCAAATCAGACGACAGCCGAACATGAAGTTGGATCCATAAAATAATAAAATCGGAAACAAAGTTAGAATTAAAAGATAAATAACTAAAATTATAATTATAAAGACTAAAGACTGCACATACATCAAACAGCATAGAGCGGCGTTGAGCTCACCACCTTTCACGCTGAGCACGTACAGTTGTTATTTCATGAAAAGTGGACTATGGCAGTGGAGTGCTTTTACTGTTTTAATTGCCTAGTTTCTGACCACCCCTTACCCGGGATAAATTGTCGATACGTACAGGATGTATGTATTTTTATCTGTCTGTTCTGATAACATATTGAACTAAAGTAATAATAATGTATACAGCCTATGTATAAAATTACAATAAACCGCATATCCAACAAAATTCAATTGCCAAAACGCGACTACGACATTCTCAATTTTTCTATTTCTATTTCTCTTACACATTGATCGATGATCTACTATATTTTAAGTACGGACCGTTCCCCATCCAGTGTTATTTCACTATAAATCCAGTTCGAACACTTCACGGCCTCAACTATGTAGGATCGTAGAATCATCACCGGCGGTTCCGTAAGAGAGTAGACGAGATATTCCAACATCTTTATGATGTAATAACAATAAAGCTGCGCCCGCTTTATGACACCTCTCGAGATTGTTGCTCGGAGCTTGTAGTAATAGCTTCACACTATCAAAAGTATTGTGAGGAGATCTGACAGTTTTCATTAGTTTACTTTTTTTTCATAAATTATTGTAAACTAATATTCCGTGACTATCGCAATTAAAATATAACTAAAGTAATGTCGCTATAAATAATTTCGTGTATTTTATTTTATTAAATCTTACAAGATTAACTGCTTTTATTTATTTATTTATTCAACATACTTACCTTAAAGTTCATCAACTATATTAATACGAGTATGACATAACTGACGACACTCTGCGCCGATGTTACTAAACACAAAATATCTCTACTGACCGTAACGCCGGAAGAGCTTATAAAAAAGGAGCAAAATTCGTCTCCCGTCCGACCCGACCAATCGCATTAGCCGCTACATTTTCCTTGACATAGTCAGGTACACAATATCTGTCAGTAATAAAATTGGCCCTTTGAAAATCACATCGCTTTGCACAAGATGATATCATTAAAACCCTGTCCGAGTTAAAACCCCTGTGGTAGACATATTTTTGGGAATAGAACCTCTTTCTGTATTGTACTCTTTATTTAATATTTAGCTTTGCACTCTTTGTGGATTTAGCCTTGTCTCATTGAATCATGTTGATTTACATAAAATTACCGTTGATTTTGTTATTCCTGATTTAATATGAGTTTTATTAAATTATGTTATTTAACAAAACAGATTTGTGTGACAGTCAAGACTTAATTAAGTCATAAAGAGACTTATATAAGTCTCTTTATGACTTAATCTTAGAATGTGTTAATCTTAGAAAGAATATTAATGATCTGCAGTCTATTTCACGAGTATATTATCAATGACAGACTTCTTAGAAGTGCTGTTACTAAATTTTGTAATTAATCAACATTATGGGCACATTGTCATGCCATGTATGCAAATGATTTTACGGAAAAAGCTCAAATTTGTTATGGTGTTGTCTATACAAGTTTTGGTGTATTTTCTTACGTGGTAGTCGACTACTTTTGCGATCCTATTACCTGGTCTCTGACTATTCCTTCGGGGTTAATAGTCGTGAATATGTAGGTCTGTGGTATGTTTTTTCTTACTGGTTTTTTGCCCATCGTCGACTTGACCTTGATTACCTTTATCACGTTTTCCCGAACCCCGGACTCCGAACCTTGCCCCTCCCACCGACTTTTGATCGCATCATTGACTTCGAACAATGCCTTTTCGATCAACCTTAGTACGTTCAACATTTTCCTTTATACAAAGTTTTGTTTAAATGTACGAACCTTGTCGATTAATTTTTATGAAAAAAACGGGATTTTTACAATGTTTGAGTTGTTTTGAGTCCCCGATAAAAATATCGTAATCGTATCTGGTGAAAATCGTATCTCGCGTTTTTTAATAAAGTAATTATAGTGACAATGAAAGTTTAAAATGTTATATTGTCGATTAAGTTTACATTTATTACTTCTATATTGGTAAGTATAGCCTTTAAGGGTCCCACTGCTGGGCACAGGCCTCCGTACACGGACATGTCCCATAACCCACCACCCAGTGCAGGTTGGTGGGTAAATAGTTACTATTTTCATTAGCCTAAAATTGTGTCCTACTGCTGAGCAAAGGCCTCCCTCCTCGCTCCCATTCGTCCCTATACTAGACCGCCTCAAATAGTTACTAATAAAATTAATCGTAATGTTGTTAGTGTGAACAAATATAAAACTATGTAAGAAATGGTAGCCATCATGTTGTTTCTACAATAACAGTAGGAAATTATATCAGAACAATATCATAGGAAAATCGTTGGGTCCTTGGGCATATCCTAGGACAAATCTCATTAGCGTTACACTCCCTCTGACAAGGTACACATTACCTGTAACAAATTTTGTCCTCCGAGACTAGTCGTTCGAGATATAATTACAGCATTTTCCCTTTTATTTTTGGAGAATGTCGATTTATTTATCTTTATTGTGAATAATTATTATTATTACTATTTATTGAAACTTAACAGTGTCGCGTAGCAGTGAAAGAATCTCTCCCTCACTTCTCTTGGGTGTCCTAAAAGGCGACTAACGGACTAAAGACTGCAAATACATTCAATAGCATAAAGCGGCGGTGGGCTCACCACCGTCACGCTGAGTATATTTGCATTCGCTATTTGGTGAAAAGTGGACTATGGCAGAGGACTGCTTTTGCGGTCCTCAAGTTCTCTGACTAACCCTTTGAGGATAATAGTCGTGATTAATGTATGTACCTATGTATATGTAAGTATGTATTTATTAAAAGATCTTTATTTGAAAGGATTAGATAAAAAAAAAAATCTTTTGTGCTGGATGGACCTCATATTTAAACTATACATTAAAACATAACGAAATACTTTCTACGGATTTGTTACCGTTTATTTTGCACATTATTTATCTTAACCTCTGTGGTTCAATGGTTAGACCGCCGATCTCAGACCGAGAGATCTCAAGTTCGATTTCTAGCGGAGGTTACATTTTGCGTTTGAATTTGTTAGTGGTAGGGCTAGTTTTCCGCCTGGCTGGCAAATAACACAGCCAGTTCCTCAGTGGTTACGAACTCAGCTGTCTTAAACTAGACACATCATCATCATCATCAGCCTATAAACGTCCCACTGTTGGGCACAGGCCTCCTCGTGGACAATAGCACTTGGGGATATTACCTATACCTACCTAACCAGACACAATAGACATTAAATTGTTCGATCTGTTTAAAAGAGAACGCGGCTGGCAAGGGGTTAAGGATTAAGGTAAAGTGCCGTTTCATCCTCAACTTCGTCACAATTACCATCAGAGTTGTCCTGTTGGTGAAAATAAAAGGCATTTATTAAAAATTAATATTTGACGATTGTTTGACTTATAAAAGTTACATTGTTTGCTTCGATCAACATTATAGTAGATGTCAGGTTGGCGCTTAAAATATGTCTCGGTAAATAAAGGCGCACTTGAGAAGTGAGCGTTTATTTTCTCGCAAGGCAATAACAGAAAAAGGACTTTATCTGTTGCCTTTTAAGGTTGATTTCACCACTACATTTTTGACGTTTGACGTCTTTTCATTTTTAAGTGACAGGAGTAATTTATTGTTTTGAAAAAGTATTTATTCACGAAGACAGAATTAATCTTTGATTTTGAACGTGACGCGTTATCTAGTTGTATTGTTGATCGAAGATTGTTTGCTCAAAATACAGCATGTGATAAGAGATTCATTGTATGAAGTAGTTTTTCATTTCGTCTTAACTTAATTTGCGAAGTAGTATCTAAATTACAATCTTATAATTTAGATACTACTTCGCAAATAAATTGCTTTACCTACACAACTTTTTTTTTCATACGAATTTATGGAATAATTGTCGAGTAACATGGTTCTAAAGAACTTATTTTAATGTAATACCTAAACCTACGTTGGTTATAAATAATATTATTTCTTCTCGTGGAGATATATTTAATATTGTTTCCACGGAGACGGCTGTTTGTTAATTAGGTATATTATTTTAAAAAATATACATACATTATAATCACGGCTATTATCTCCGAAGGGTTAGTCAGAGACTAGGCAATGAGGACATCCCCTCTCCTTATATCACTAAGTTTTATTTGTACTGGCACCTCGAGACCAAACGTTAGGTTATGCAAGAAGTGCCAGACGTCCCTGCGCCAGTAGAACACTCGCGCAGGAGACCACCTACGTTAGGTCTTGACGCCAAATTAGTGCCCGCCGCAGCGCGCTCTTCATTCGGTACATAAGACTAGTGTCTCGGGAGAGTCTCCCCGTGAACACGTGTAGTTCACTGCCTATTGTCCAGATAGGTAACCGGAGCTGTCGAGCTCGCTCACTTCTCGTTGCACGAAGGGCACAACTCGCAGTTGCCACTGCGGCAATGAGGACAGCAAAAGCAGCCCTCTCTACCATAGTCCACTTTTCACCAAATAGCGACTGCACACGTGCTCAGCGCGACAGGTCGTGAGACCCTCACCGCTCTATGCTGATGGAAGTATATGCAGTCTTTAGTCCGTTAGTCGCCTTTTACGACACCCAGGGGAAGAAAAAGGGTGATAGTATTCTTTGACCGCTACACGAGACGGTTACGTTTTAAAAATTAAATGTAAAAATTTACTCAACCACAAACACATTAAAAAATATGTATAATACGCATATAAGTAACATATATTTTTTATTATGGCAACTATCGAGATCCTTCTGTTTAATTATTATTTTTGACAGAGTGTATATTCAAAACATGTGGAAGAAACATTTTTAGAATTACATTTTTTTATTTTCACACTGCCATTGCTCTTTCAGGATCCTAGCAAATGAAAAGCTATGGTACCTTCCTACAACTACCACTCCAGAAAACAGGCGTGTTCTATATGTTCTTCTAACATTTCAACTTCTTATTTTTACTAATCATTATAATAATCCTATCCTACTAATATTATAAACGCAAAAGTTGTAAGTATGGATGGATATTTGTTACTCTTTCACCTAAAAACTACTAAATGGATTTGGATGATATTCGGCATACAGATTCTGATAGTTTATAACACATAGGATACTTTTTATCCCGATATTCTCACGGGAACCACGCGGGTGAAACCGCGAGCGACCGCTAGTCATCTATATTAATAAAAATAAATGAACCCTGTCGCGTAGCGGTGAAAGAATACTACCACCCCCTCTCTTCCCTTGGGTGTCGTAAAACGCGACTAACGGACTAAAAACTGCACATACATGCAACAACATTGAGCGGCGATGGGCTCACCACCTGTCACGCTGATCGCATGTGCAGTCGCCTATTTAGTGAAAAGTGGACGGCAGAGGACTGCTTTTGTAGTCCTCGTTGCCTAGTCCCTGACTAACCCTACGGGGCTAATAGTCTTGATTATATGTATGTATGCAATTGCATTACTTCAGAACGGCTTCACCTATTTAGGTAATAAAATAAAATAATAATTAAATAAATAAATCAACTTCCCTACATTTACACCAATTATCTAGCCCAATAGAAGTCTTGTTATGAAACTCGTTAAATGGTTACTATCAAACGGATAAACATACTTAAATACATACTTGTTATACATAGAAAACACCCATACCCGAAATAATTTAGAAAAACAATAATTTCTAAATTGACCCGAACGGGGATCGAACCCGGGACCTCAGAAATGGCGACACCATGAAAACAGGCGTACAAACCAAGCGAATAAGAAGGTCGTCCTCTTTCTTTTTTTTTTGATGTGTGTATAATAATTGTAAGGACTAACTAGGTTGGTGTGAAATATTTTTTTGGAAATTCGTCGCGGGTTACAGAATGTTCACGCAGACGAAGTCACGGGCGGGCCGCTAGTTTACATAATCTATCTATCTATTTATCTATGATTGATTGAGGAGGACAGGGTAAATAGATTTAGCAAGCATTTTTAAGGGAAAGCCAAGGACAAATAGCGATCAACAGCCACTCGTTGAGCAAACATCAACAAACGCTTTATTTTATTGCTTGGTATTGGTAAAGCCGTCTCCTCATATGTCCTTTGACCAATCACGTTAATGGGATCGACAAATACGAATAAAGAGACGACTACGGATATAGCGATCATTTCAAGTGAAATAATAGTACCTATTCATACATAATAATAGTACCTATTCATACATAATAATAGTACCTATTCATACATACATCCACATTCACCGTGTCGCGTAGCGGTGTAAGAATACTATCAACCCCTATCTTACCTTGGGTGTCGTAAAAGGCGACTAACGGACTAAAGACTGCACATACTACCGACAGCATAAAGCGGCAATGGGCTCACTACCTGTCACGGTGAGCACATGTGCAGTCTATATTTGGTAAAAAGTGGACTATATGGTAGAGGACTGCTTTTGCGGTCCTCGTTGCCTAGTTTCTGACTAACTCTTCGAGGAAAATAGTCGTGATTGTATACACTCGCAACTATCCTCCCCAAAGGGTTAGTCCGAGACTTGGCAATGAGGCTAAACTGTCGGTTAACATCGTTGTTGGCGCCAGACTTAAGATAAGATGGTGGTAGCTATAGCCAGGCGGACTTAAAGAAAACTTTGTATATATGTTTTTAAGTATGTATTATAATATGTATATAAATAATACTAGCGGCCGCTAGCGGTTTCACGCGCGTGACGGTTCCCGTTCCCGTGAGAATATCGGAATAAAAAGTATCCTATGTGTTAATCCAGGTAACTATCTGTATGCCAAATTTCATCCAAATACATTTAGTAGTTTTTACGTGAAAGAGTAACAAACATGCATCCATACTTACAAACTTTCGCCTTTATAATATTAGCAGGATAGGATGTCTAAGTAAGCATATCCTATCACACTAATATTATCACACTTCACACTAATATTATAAAGGCGAAAGTTTGTGAGTGTGTATGTCTGTTATTCTTTCATACAGATAGTTTATCACCTGGATTAACACATCGGATACTTTTTATCCCGATATTCCTACGGGAACGGGAACCACGCGAGTGAAACCGCGAGCGGCCGCTAGTATAAAATATATAAGTAAGTATATGTATGAATTATGTACAAGCTTATACCTATATAAACACCATGACTGCCCTTTCAATTGTTAACTATTTCTTCTATTCTGTCCAACATGGTGTCCTGGAAGTACTTGCTGTTTAACGAAAAGGCCGCCAATTGTATGTACTATGTGTTTGTCCTTTTGTATGTTTTCTGTGGTGTACAATAAAGCATATTTTATCCTTATTTTATCTTTTAAAATGAACCTGTTGCTAGTATACGAACCCGTTACCTCTGGATCTTAGACCAGTGTTTAGCCACTAGACCACAAAGGCAGTTTAACGAGTTAAAAACAAATCTCCGTCACAAAGCACGTCATATATTTATTTGTTATCGATGGACGAGCGATCCTTGCGCTCCGAGATTCCATCTACAATTTATTACGGAGCTGCGCGAAATATGAGAGCGTCTGTGACGGTATTAATCATTGACATCTTTTCCTGAATAGATGTGTTTCACATCAATCTCTTAGTGTTTCTTTCTTCGTCAAATTGTTTTTGTTGTGTCGCCGAATTGTCTTCAACTATAATGAGAACTTATAGAGAAAGTATCTTTATTATCAACGTATTGAAATTTTTATTTTCACAATGCTTTAAAGATTTCTCTAAAAGGAAAAAATGTTTCCTAGAAAACAATCAACCAGTCTCAGGAAATCCTATTCGAGCTTTCCTGAGACTGGTTGATTTTTTTCTAGTAAACATTTAATCCTTATAGAGAACGTATTAAACTACAATTCTAACTTGCTTATTCATTGTTATTTTTATTTAATTTTTAAGCAGTGCAAGGCCCAAAGAACCGTGTGGTATAGCGGCTAACTAATAGAATGAATACTACAAACCCATCTCTTCTCTTGTGTGTCGTAAAAGGCGACTAACGGACTGAAAGCTCACCATTTATCATGATAAGCACATGTGCAGTTTATTATTTAGTGAAACGTGTGCAGTAGTGCCCGCTTTTGCGATCCTCATTGCTTAGTCTGACTAACAGGTTGACTGCCAGAAAACCGACACAATTTGAAATTTAATAGTTTGAGGTCACCTGTGACCTACATGGCGTTTAACCCTTTCGAAGGCAATGGCAGCTATATTGCCACTAAATATTAAACCTTATGCTCTTGGAATACGATTGAAAAGCAATTAAAAATTTCGACTGTACTGCCCGTGAAAGGGTTAAGTGCTAACCCGTTGGGGATAGAAGTTACGAGTATATGTATGTGTATAAAGGAAATATTTTTTTAATTTGTGCACATACATTTTTAAATTATAGAGTAACATAAGGGGGTACCATAAGTCTCTTAATGAACTGCAAAGCAAAATCAATCGTAATGATATTTATAATAGAAACAATTCTGCTTTGAAGTTTCAGACCTAATAATTCAATTAGAGCAATGTTTTTATTCTGTGAAATGTGCAAAACCATCACGCGCTTGTTAAAAATGAAAATTTACTTTTTAAAGAAGGGGGGTGCCCTGCGGAATATCAATACAAATATTTTCATGTAAGAATTATTGTTTCATGCGTAAAATTAAGAAATTGTCGAAAAAACATAGAACAAACAAGCACGGAATTTTCGTTACGGTGTCATGTTACAAATAAAATATAAATACCCTTTTAGTTGTGTTAAAAGAAAAGTGTTTTAAATATTTTTTTAACTAACAGGACCAAAAATTTAATCTTAAAAATACTGCATTTAAAAGTCATTTTCGATTATTTGGTCGATAGGATACAAGCACTAGGGCGACGAATTGTTAAAGATTTTGTTTTAAATCCCAACAGGCCACGACCTTGTGCAATGATTAGGCTAACTTACACAAGTTCTCTTTATGTATTTTACTGATTCAGCGCATAGTACCAGTGACTTTAAAATACGTACATTTTCACAATTTCGTGCAGGAAATTTCGTGCAGGTAAAAAAAATATATTTTTTAAAGTGAAAAATAAAGAAACTAGAACAAACATAATGTACAAAAATACTGTAAATCATGGTCAATTTACATACACAGACACATTAGACACATTACGATACCACAGGATACCTAGGTTAGATTACCTTTACGTGACACGTGACCTTTCGTTCGCCCGGTACCCACGAGTTATTTTTTTATTGTGCCGGACAAATTAAATAAATAAATTTCAAAAAAAATAAAATTATGTCTCTTAACGTTACTGAATGATATAAAAAATATGTTCACATGTATAAAAAATCCTGTATCGAACGTCATTGATGTGTACGAACTATTGAATAAACAACACTCATTTATTGCGTTTCAAAAATAAAAGTACAGCTCAAGAAGCGCGGTCGCTCCGTGGATTTGTTGTTTACAGCCGTGGTACATTTCAAATTTTACGACTGCATCCGATTTTACTGTCTCTCAAGCGGTTAAATCATCCATTTTGTGAATGCGGCACACAATAAAAATGTACAGCTGGATGAAATACGCGCGTTTTTATCTATTTACTTTTAGAATCAGACCTTGGTTTTCACATTCATCGCGAACAGAATAAGGGTTGAATTCAGAAGACAAATACAAACCAACTACGCCTCGGTGGAAAATAAGTAGTTTTTAGAGGTTCCGAGTTTGAGTCCCAGGCCAGGCTAAGTGTGTTTTAGATTTTTCGATGCATAGCCTGGTTTTGATCATCGGTTGGTGATCACAAATCTAAATCAACTGTAGCGAAGTTATGATTACAACGATAGAGCTTTTTGCGTAGCAGTGGGACTACATATTATGCTAATTACTTTGCAGTCTTGGGGAGCTTCTGATTTCAATGTACTCGTAGAACGCTTTGAACTAATTGATAGGCAACTAATTACGAATGTGTGGTCAGACTCAGAAGTAGCTAGTACTATGTCATACCAACTACTGCGTTTAATTAATGGTTGCACGAGCGTCGGTTTCTAGCGAGTTGCTGTGACATGGTACTAAAGTGTTCGTACTTCTGAAGCGGGATGTGTCTACAGCTACTATTACTCATTAATAAGCCTTGATTCAAAAGCAACCCCGTTCTCGGTAGCTACCTTCCTTTCGCGAACTCACGAAATTAACTAAAACAAAAACGTTTAGGCATCATTCTTATCGTCTACATTAATAACAAAAGCAAAGGAATAATGGTGGGCTGCTTCTCAAATCTTTTCATTTTTATTTTTGTTAGTCCGAAGACAATGGAATAATGGCTTTCGGAATGAGTTCAAAAGTATTTTCATGATTGCTCACATTGTACAGATAAATTAGTGCTCGTCTGTGATATTGAAAAAACTTATTGAATGCTTAACCATTACTGTTATTAATTACTTAGTTACGTTTCATTTTTAATTAAGTTAGATACCTAACTAGTAATATAAGTTCTTGCTCTCATACTGCTGTCGCTCTCCTCGAGTCAGGTGTTGATAAATGCAGGGACAGATTTAGTAAACACTGACACCATTTTAAAAGCTTTTAAAACAATAAATATTAAAAATACAGAAGATCTGTGGGGTATCTCTACAAATGTTGCCCAAACCATTATTAATTCCTTAGCCGGCCAATTGGCCGATATTTTCAATAGGGGTGATCTTCTAGCGTACGTCACACATCTCTGGGGTGAGGCTATTGACAAGCGTGGCGAGTCACTGGCAGTTAGCCTTGACATAGCCAAGGCTTTTGATCGGGTCTGGCACAAAGCTCTTCTCTCCAAGCTCCCGGCATACGGTTTGCCCGCTCAGTTCTGTACCTGGATTGCTAGCTTCCTGCATGAGCGTAGAATCCGTGTCCTTTCGGATGGATGCGCTTCGCGGTTCATGTCAGTGAACGCTGGTGTTCCTCAGGGCTCCGTTCTATCCCCCACGCTGTTCCTTCTGCATATCAATGACATGCTTCCTCTTGGAAACATTCATTGCTATGCAGATGATAGCACAGTGCATGGGGGATATAACGGTCACCCAACGGCTGGGCGGGTAGACACCGAAATGAAGCGAGCAAATCTTGTCATTGAGCTCGATCGGGTGTTGGATCTCATTTCTAAATGGGGCTCCGATAATCTAGTGGAGTTCAATGCCAAGAAAACACAGGTGTGCGCGTTCACAGCGAAAAAGTCGCCATTCCTTCCCCTTCCTTCTCTTCAGGGTACATCTCTAGGCCTGCAGAGCAGTATTAACATGCTCGGTATGGATATCCGCTGCGATCTGAACCAAAAGGACTACATCGAAACCGTGATTAAAAATGCCTCACGTAAACTCGGTGTCCTGAACAAGGTGCGGCGATTCTTCACGCCTGATCAGTTGTGTCTATTATACAAGATACAGGTGCGGTCTTGCGTGGAGTATTGCTCTCACCTTTGGGACGGCTCCGCAAAGTACCTTCTCGATGCCTTGGACAGATTGCAGCGCCGCGCTGTGCGCATTATCGGCAATGCGGAGGTCACTAAAACTCTCGAGCCTTTGCAATTGCGTAGAGATATTGCGTCACTCAGCGTCTTTTACCGTTTATACCATGGCGAGTGCTCTGAAGAACTCTTTGACCTCATCCCTCCTTCTCCCTTCCTCCATAGGAGTACGCGTGCTGCTCTCCGGAGTCACCAATTTACAGTCTCTAACATTCCATCACGCACAAAGAAATTTGCTGACTCGTTTATTTGCCGCACTTCCAAAAGATGGAATAGTCTACCAGCACACGTATTCCCTCCTACCTATGACATAGGGTCCTTCAAACGAGGCGTGAAGAAGCACTTTGTGGGCCGGCAGAGTGAGGATGACTGATGCTACGTCTCTTACGCTGCACCAGTTGTCATCGCGCCTGGACCTCATTTCCACTTAACATCAGGTGGAGTGGGGTCATTTGCCGGCCTTGGTATAAAAAAAAAAAAAGGTGTCCTAAAGAAGGAACTTTTCCAACTTTAATGAAGCATGCTAAGATCATTCCATTGTTTAAAGCTGGTGACAAAAACATTCCCTCTAACTTTAGACCAATTTCTATATTACCAGCCTTTAGAAAAGTTTTTGAGATAATTATTTACAATCAATTACTGTCTCATTTTGCAATTAATAAACTTTTTCATGAAAAACAGTTTGGTTTTACTAAAGGTAGATCTACAACTGACACTGGAGTTGCGCTTCTTAAACACATTTTTGACGACTGGGAGGGTAAGCAGGATGCAATAGGTATTTTCTGTGATCTCTCGAAGGCATTTAATTGCGTTAGTCATGAAACTTTAGTTAATAAATTAGAGCATTATGGTGTCTCAAAAATAGCACTGAGCCTTATTCAATCTTACTTGTCGAATAGAACTTAAAAAGTTGTTATCAATGGTGCTGTGTCTTCAGGAGCATCCATAACTATAGGCGTGCCCCAAGGGTCAATATTGGGCCCATTACTTTTTTTGATTTACATAAATGACCTGCCCTACTTTTCTAGAAACTTGTGCGAGACTGTACTATTTGCAGATAATACGTCTCTTATTTTTAATGTTAAAAAAGGCCTTGAAAATATTGGCGATGTAAATAGTGCACTTTCAAAGGTATTTACATTGGTTCACTATTAATAATTTATTACTCAATTCAGCAAAAACAAAGCGTGTAAAATTTTATTTACTTGATGTAAGACAGGTCAGCAAACAAATTAAGATGAACGATAATGTAGTTGAATTAATAGACTCTACTTTGTTTCTAGGCATTAAACTGGACTCACGCTTACAATATAGGACTCTCATATTGATACCTTGTCAGGAAAACTGAGTTCAGTTGCATACGCAGTTAAGAAAATAAGGCTTCTAACTGATGTTGAGACGGCAAGAGTAGTTTATTTTGGTTATTTCCATAGTGTGATGTCTTATGGCTGACTGTTGTGGGGCTCCGCTGCTAATATTGACGATGTATTTATTCTACAGAACAGGGCAGTCCGCGCCATATACAACCTGAAGTCTAGAGACTCACTCAAAGAAGTGTTTAAAAAAATCGATATATTAACTATTGCATCACAATTTATTTTTGAAAACCTTATGTATGAAAAGATATTTGTTAAAAAATGTGATCTGCATAACTTAAACACTCGTAGGAAAAATAAGCTTGCCGTCACTAGTTTAAGACTTCATAAAACTGGTGGCTCTTTCTTGGGTAAATGTGTAACGCTTTATAACAAACTTCCACTAAATATTACTGAAATGCCTTTACATACATTTAAAGCCCATGATAAAAAAACTCTCATGAGTAAAGGTATATTATAAAGTGGAAGATTATGTAAATGACAAATATGTATGGACGTAGAGCATGTACGAGCATAACATATAAGTAATTTGTATATTGTGGAATTTGGTAACGACATATTGTTTTGTAAATATCGTTACGTCTTTATTATTATAAATCTGTGGAGTTTCTTGCGCCCGTTCTTCTCCACAGCTAAAAGACTTCCTGAATGGGAGGGGTGGGTGGGCGGGTGCCCATCCATCCAAATAAATTTAGACGATTCAAAATGCTTATTTGAAGTTTATTGAATAAAGAAATTTTAAGTTTGTGTTTGAGATACAAAAGCAAATTAAAGACCAAAACATGCCGCTATAAATAACAATATTAATGAAATGAGTCTATAAGCAATACTAACCTATAAATTAGGTTTAAGCCAATACCTATCAATTATAGTGATGTCTTGATTGCAATGATGGATGCCTTTGACCAACTGTGGGACTGGTTGAAGGCTTTATAACCTGTCCCACAGTAGACTGTCAGTCAATCAAAACATTTCATATAAATTTGCGAATTCTGCAATGGCGGAAGAATGTATATGAAGTCATCGTATAAATATATTATTATGCAATATCCCAAATCCGATATGATTTCATAAAACTACACGTGTTGATCTAGGAAATTATATCAGAAACTGAACATTATAAACATTAAACATACACCGAAATAAACTCTTTGATCCATCGATGTCGGAATAGTTCTAGCTCGATTTGTTGCGTCTCAGAATCCGTATCGAATGCGGCAAAATCGTTGGAGTGTTTAATGCGTATCTGTTTAGCGATCATCATGTTTTGTTAACTGGCTTATAAAAAGATATTCTTGTGAAAGTAGTGTTTTGTAATTTGTATAATTATCAAAATCATACATATAATCACGACTATTATCCCCGAAAGGTTAGTCAGAGACTAGGCAATGAGGACAGCAAAAGCAGTCCTCTGCCATAGTTCACTTTTCACCAAATAGCGACTACACATGTGCTAAGCATGACAGATGGTGAGCCCATCGCCGCTCTATATGTGGGAGGTTTGTGCAGTCTTTAGTCCGTTAGTTACCTTTTAGGACATGCAAGGGAAGAGAGGGAGTGGTGGTATTCTTTCACCGCTACGCGACATGCACGGTTAAGCAAAATCAGTTTGATATAATTATACAGATTATGGTTTTAATTGTTTTTTTTTTTATTGAATTGTTTCAACATTAGACAACCTCCATGGTCGAGTGGTTAGCACGCCGGTTTTGGCGTCGCCATGTCGTAAGATGGCAAACGTTAACCCCTCACTCTTGAATTTTTTTTGACACTTTTTTGACAGTAACTGTCATGGTAAAATTTGACAGAATCGAGCATAGACTATGCGATATTTTGCGATAACAATACATAAGATGAACCATAGAACCGAAATAACCAAACTTGTTCATACTAAAGTAGCCTGTAAGTCTATGAAAACACGGTACAAAGTCAAGTGTGTTTTTGTAGGTGCGGTCTCATGCGACCGCTTTGGGTTTGAGGGGTAAGAACACGGTGTGGTGAGTTATGGGCTATTCTCCCCATCTGTAGTTGTCCATGTGCCCAGCAGTAAGTCGTCACAGAAAACTGTTAGAAAATTACATATAAAAAAAACAAATGTCATTGTGTTATTGCGAACGGGACGTGACGTATCGGAACAACGCTGGTATTCTGGCAGGACCTGTCGGTGCACGGTGCTTGAACAACAAACAGAGATACAGATTGATAGGTTGATGATGGTTGATGATTATTATAATTATTAATCATATTATTTAGTTAAATTACATCGATTTACACAATACTTTCATTTATATAATTGTTGTGTTAGTTATAAACCTAACCTTAAACCTATGTTAGTATAAATCTAAAATAAGGTACCACACAATGTAAGATTCCTTCAAACGGTCTGACCGTTTAAAAAGATCGCATACTGTGCGGCACGGTGTAGTGATTGCCTTTGCTTTAAAAAATGACCATCCATACGGTCTGCGAACACAGATAAGAGACTGTTTCTGCTGCCCCGCGTCCGCTGCTCCATCGAGGCAGCTCTTTTGCGCATGATGGCGTGATATTATGATCATTGGAGAGCCAAGCAGTTGTAAACTACATCGATGCAATTTTTTTTAATCAGATCAAGCAGTAAAAAAGAAACCGTAATCGAATAGACAAATAGATAGAAACAACCTCAAATATTGACGAGTGAAGCGTAACTTTGCTTAGTTCATTGGATAACATTGAATTCGCCGTTAAACATTACACCCCAATAAACCCGCTCTCAACATTATGAACTTCTCAAGAGCAGTTAAGGGCGTTTAGAGTGGAACTGGGGGTCGCTCCCAAACTACCCAAGTTATGGGAACTAGTTAAAAGAAGTAATCGAAATAAGAATCAGTTTCAAAAGTGATACAACATCCAATGGAGCCGCATGTGTCATTAAATTTTAAAGTAGACTTCAATGTTTTAATAAATTTTAGGTAGGTACATGCATATATTCGTAATATACATTGACGACCTGGTCTGGCGTCGCGCCATCTCTGAGGTCCCGGGTTCAATTCCCGGTCGGAGAAATTTTGAGAAAAACTGTTTTTCTAAATTGATTTCTGGTCTGGATGATTTTTCTATGTTTATATATATTTATCCGTTATCTTACTATAGAGTTTCTAAAGAATATTCATCTTATTTTAGATAGTTGGATCATTTGTGATCGTAAACAAATTTAATTTAATTTAATTTAAATACTTGTATTGCAAGATCCAGGAAGGAGAGGAGGAAGGCCTTTGCCTAGCATTGGGAAAACATAGGCTTATAATAATAGTAATAATTATTATTATTATAAGATCCATCCGCGGTGTAATGGCCTCTCATGGTAGAAATAATAGTACCAACCTATCACTTCTCTTCTCTTGGGTGTCGTAAAAGGCGACTACTTCCAATAGCATAAAGAGGCGATTCGGCAAATGTGGCCTGCGGCAATGCACTGCTTTTGCGGGCCTCAATGCCTAATAGTCTCTAATAGTCTAAATAACCCTTCGGGGATGATAATCGTAAGTGTATGATGTATGTATGTGAGCAGAGGCCACAGCTTTCCAATGGGCGTTTTTCTGACAGCCCAAATTAAAAAATAAAAATTAGTTCAAAAACACTCGATAGATGGTGTTTTATGAAAGCCGAGCCGTACACAAAGGCTGTAATAAATAAATAAATAAATAAATAAAATCTTTATTTGGCACCATTTCAATTTATAAACTTAAATGTGAACGATAACAACCGCATTCGTCGGATGACTGTGTCGCAGTTGCCAACGCCCACCTCCAAGACTGAGGAGGCTTCGGTACACTATAACAGCAGATCCCTACTTTAGATAACAGAGGTCTATCTATCTATGGTATACATTTTTGATAAATTGTGCACTTTTGATTGTTAACCAAAAAAATTAAAAAATAAAAAGTATTTTAATTTCAGGACCTTGTTCTATTTTCCATAATTTCGTATACAGTTTGACAGTTGCACAATATTGATATTTTCTGATACCATCATTACGCAGCCATACAACATGCTCTAATGGACTCGCCTTCTACTAAGCGCCATCTATAAAGTCATTAGGAACAAATTTCTTTTTTTTTGATCTCGGAAAATCGCCCATTGCTACGATCCTGACATACTTAAAATAAATGTCTCATTTTTACATTTTAATTTAAACTTCATTTTATTCGCATTAGTTTTCCATCCTCATAAACAAAGGTAAAGTCATCGGAGTAAATAAGTAAATTAATTAATTGTTTAGTAGTTAGTCTGGCTGGCCGGTCGTCCGATCTCAGAATCGGACGTTTAAGGTTTGATTCTTAGCAGCTATTGCCTTCGTTGTTGTTTTAATAGGCTGGTGAAAAAATATCTAATGACAACAATAAGATAGAGGAGCTCGATGACGCAGCGGCTAGCGCGTTCGGCTTGACGACCTTGATATCATTTCTAGAAAAACACAACATAATCAGAGAATAACAGTATGGGTTTCGCAAGGGTAGATCTACTGCACTCGCTTGTTACTCCCTCATTAGAAACATTTCGATACAAATGGACAAGAAGGTTCCCGTGTCCACCATTTTGTTTTACATGAGTAAGGCTTTTGATTTTGTTAGTCATAAAACACTTCTGACAAAGCTTGAATTGTACGGTATACGTGGCCTTGCCCTTAATTGGCTAAAAAGTTACCTAAGGGAAAGAAGTCAATTTGTGGAGATTTCACAGCTGAATAATGAGTCTCAAAACGTAACGTACAGGTCAGAGAGTAAAGTTAAATGTTTAGGTGTTCCTCAAGGCAGCATATTAGACCCATTGCTATTTATCTTATATATAAATGACCTTCCTAAATGTACTCAATATCAAATAACCCTCTATGCTAACGACATATCCGTAGTGATTTATAGAAAGCCTAATATTGGTTATAATGATGAAATTAATAATGTTATTTAAAAAATAACTAAATGGCTAGAAGATAATAATATAAATGTAAAGTAAATAAAACTAAATTCATACAATTTTATAATAAGAATGCTAATCCTCTACAGTTATCCATACATCATAACAATGAACCTATCGCAGTGACAAAGTCCGCTACCTTTCTTGGTATAGTGATAGACTCAAGACTAACATGGCAACAGCACATCGACATGGTATGCCAGAGGATAAATAGGTTTGTGTACGCTCTGTATCATCTTTCGAAAGTACCAAACCTAAAAACAGCTCTGATGGCATACCATGGATATGTAGAATCTATACTAAGGCATGGGCTTATGATGTGGGGAAACTCAATAAATATAAAATGTGCCTTCATTTTACAAAAAAAATGTGTAAGATCTATTTGCAATGCGGGACAGTTAGAATCATGCCGTCCTCTCTTTAAACAGTTAAACATTCTATCTCTACCATCGTTGTATATACTCGAGATACTGACATTTATAAAGAAAAACTTAATTTTTTTTACAGAAAATCGTGAACAGTGTAATTTTCATACAAGATATCCCAATCAGTTAGTTGTACCTCCATCAGCTACTACCTGTTTCTCAAGAAATTGTTACAGTATGGGTATTAGATTATACAATTTACTTTCCAACGATATCAGAAATATGCCATTTAATCTCTTTAAAAAGACTGTCTTTAGAATCCTTGTGAAAAATTGTTTTTATGACATAAATGAATTTAATAACTTATGTCGGAAAGGAAATCTGAAATAAAAAGAATGACATCTAAATAAAATTGGTAATCAAAATATGACTTATTGTTGACTTCTCAATATTTCTCTGTGACGATGGCTTTGGTCCTGAATAAATAATAATGTTTTAAATCTTAATTTTATTATATAATTTTATAAATTGTTAATGACACAGTAACATCTAATCTTAGTAAATATTGTAATTATTTATTTAATAAATTTAGTATTATAAATAGGTACTTATTTAATAATTAATTTCAAAAGCATGACGACAAAATATTTGCATATCGACAGATCGATAAAACATGTATGTTGCTGTCCTCTAATAATTACATCCTTGTTACCATGTTTTATGCAAATAAAGATTTTATGATTTATGATTTATGATTATGATTATGCAATCTTGCGTGCTAGGCAACTTTCGCAATGCCGTGTCGCTGGATGGGTAACCAAATTTAAAAACATCTCGAGCTCCTCCGTGCTTCGGAAGGCACGTTAAGGCTAGGTGTTAGTGAAAAATAAAAATAACACGTTTTTAAAATTACTTTTTGAAGGAGTAAACAGTAAAATTAAAATCTGCGAAAATTATGAAATATTGTTAAGGCTATATTCTGTAAAATACACTCGATGGAAACACGATTTGATAAAGTTGGCTCGATAGAATTAATTCACAAAGTTACATATTTTTGTGTCATTTTATCTTCTTTTCCAGGTTTTATTCTTAAAATAAGTGATTTGATATTATGAGTGATTTACCAAAATGAAGCTCATAGATAACTTGAGCAATTATAACCGATCGTTTTTTATTTATTACATCTATCAATTTGTAAAAATATAAAACGCGATTATTCGCGCCGCTTCGCTGTTATACCCGTCCCTTACCGTCGTACTGTCGAGAAGCGCACGAAATACCTCCCCTTAAGCCATTGGTCCCGGTTGTTGTTGTAAGATGACAGTCGTTAAAACCTACCAACCCACATTGGGCCAGCGTGGTGGGTTATGAGCCAAAATCCCCACGTGCTATTGTGCACGTGGGAGGCCTGTGGCCAGCCGTGGGACATTTATAGGCTGATGATGATGAAGAAAAATGAATGAAAACTACCTACGTGTAGTATCAGTAAATTAACTTTTCATTCCTTATACAGGGAATGTAGGTCTGAAGTTGCCTGAGGAGCAGGTAGAAAGTAGTACTTTTCCGCCCTAGGGAGAATCTTTTTTTGACAGGTACTGTCATGAGTAGTTGTGAATTATTATTTAAAAAAATCAGTCAGTCGAATTGAGAACCTCCTCCTTTTTCTGAAGTCTGCTAATAATACTAATATCCCATCTCTTCCCTTGCGTGTCGTAAAACGCGACTAACGGACTAAAGACTGCACATACATCCAACAGCATAGAGCGGCGATGGGCTAATCAAAATAATACTACCAACCCGTCTCTTCCCTTCAGTGTCGTAAAAGGCGACTAACGGACTAAAGACTGCACAGTACATCCAACAGCATAGAGCAGCGATGGGGTCTTCAAAATAATACTACCAACCCCACTCTTTCCTTGGGTGTCGTAAAAGGCGACTAACGGACTAAAGACTACACATACATCCCACAGCATAGAGCGGCGATAGGCTCATCAAAATAATACTCTCAACCCCTTTCTTCCCTTCGGTGTCGTAAAAGGCGACTAAGGGACGAAAGACTGCACATACATCAAACAGCATAGAGCGGCGATAGGCTCATCAAAATAATACTACCAACCCCTCTCTTTTCCTTGGTGTCGTAAAAGGCGACTAACGAACTAAAGACCATACATCCAACAGCATAGAGCGGCGATGGGCTCATCAAAATAATACTACAAACCCCTCTCTTCCCTTGGGTGTCGTAAAAGGCGAATAACGGACTAAAGACATTCATGTATTTCATTTTAGTTTCCTTATATTCGTAATGAAAAGCACAGTGTTTACCTCGGGTGAAAGACTTTACTCCCTCGAACTATAGAAGCCCTCGCTACGCTGGGGCGCCAAAGCCCGTCACGGGGGTAAGTAAGCTACTTTCACCCCTAGGGTAACAATGTACTATTTCTATAATCATAACAGTCATAATCATAATCATTTTGTTTTCAAGAAACAAACCAAAACGTATTCAGATATTACCCGAAAGATATTTGTGAACATACTAGGCATAAATTTATACAGCCAAGAGGTAAAACGAACCTAGGAAATCCAATTTATTTCGGTGTAAAGATATCAAAGCTAATCCTTATTCGCTGGTTTCCATTTTGCTGGAATTCCAAGAAAAACTGCGATTCAATATTCTCCAAGTGGTCATCTCATTTTGAGGAAAATTATTATTTCCTGGATTGCGAAGAGTCGCGTGTTTGAGTCCTTCGAGGCAGTCATGTTTTCTAGGGTTATTATGATTTTCTGTAGGTAGGTAAATAAAAAGTATACCGCCTGTACGTCCCACTGCATGGCAGAGGCCGCCATCATCCAAATTAATAGTCATCGCTACAATAAATGGGTATTGGGAAATAAATAATGCAACATTTTAACAAGCACACGAGTATGTCGAAATATTATTAAGGACTAAAATTTTACCACCACTACCAATAATACATAAGCTATCTTTCCAATTTCTGAATATATATATATATATATATATATATATATATATATATTTTATACAACACATATTATATGAACTGGACGAAACAAAGCAAAACAACATTAATTAATTCTAATTTAGTAACTACATACATAATAACGACTATAATTATCCCCGAAGGGTTTGTCAGAGACTAGGCAATTAAGACAGCAGAAGCAGCCCTCTAGCATAGTCTACTTTTCACCAAATAGCGACTGCACATGTGCTCATCTTGACAAATGGTAAGCCCATCGCCGCTTTATGCAGTTGGATGTATGTGCAGTCTTTAGTCCGTTAGTCACCTATTACGACACCCAAGCGAAGAGGGGGGTGGTAGTATTCTTTCACCTCTACACGACAATTTAGTAACTACTAAAGTAAATACCCTATATTCTATCCCACGGCTGGATCATTGAAATCAAGTCATCGCATTGACCTAATCACCGCGGGCTCGACAAAAATGTGGTTTGGCGATCACGATCACGAGTAGCGTCGAAACTCCCGAAACACACTTAACCCAAACCGGGAATGGAACCCCCGAAAACCGGCCCAACACTTTGCCACTCAGCCACAGAAAGTTTTAATAACAGTATAATAAACACTAGGTACCTAATTAACTTATAAACACCGTCCTAATTGTGACAAATTGTATTCAACGACAAACGGTTTCTAAGTCCAAGTGCCTTTTTAGCCAGCCCCTGACATTTGCACGGCTGTTACCCGACTGTTAGCCGGCAAAATGTCGTCGGTCCAAACGCTGTGACGTCAGCGCTTTTGACTTTCGCTTTAGGGCATGAGCTCCAGTACAAGCTAAGCCTGCAAACCGTGTTTTTGTATGATGGTGTTCCGTGTCAGCAACTGAAAGTGTCTAAGTGAGCCTGCACACGATGGTGTCCGTTTTCTTTTGGAGAGAATAGAATCTTATGAATTTTGACGGTTCGTGATCGAGTGGTGGCCACTGTTAAATTCGTGATTTTGTCCGTCTTGGGGAAAAGGAAGAAAATCCCAAACGCAAGCTTCAGTGGGTTTGTTGTAAAATAAAACCATAAATTGTTCAACAGCTAGGTAGTTTATTCCCAAAAAAACACAATAAGATGAATACGAACAAAACCAATACAATACAACCAATACAATACACCCTAAATTCAGTTCAATAACAATAAATTAAAAATATAAATTTTTATTCACTATTACTATTTAGCTAGGAATAAGAATAAGAATAAGTTGGGGTTAGTAACAATTTTTCTTAATATTATGTTAGGTTGGTTATTTGCTGCCCGGTACTGGCGTCGCCATCTCTGAAAGGAAATACGATAAATTCCTGGTTGGGACAATTTAGATTAAATGTTTTTCTAAATATTCTCCAGCATTTCCTACGTAAAACAAGAACGCGATAAGTATAAAGTGAAATCTAATAATAATAATAATATTCATGGTTGGTGAGGATTTTAGAGTTATATAAAATTGATATAACTTTAAAATCCTTTTTGATGTCATGCATGCGGCAGTGGACCACGGTCTTGTGTCAACCAGGATGTCGAGATAGTGTTTTTGCCACGCAGGATCTTATAAGGATAGAGCGTGGCATATTCCAGGGCGACAGTCTGAGTCCTTTATGGTTTTGCCTAGCTTTGAATGCTCTCAGTACTTTGTTGAGAAATTCAAAGTTGGGCTGTCAACTGCGGAGAGGGGGTGAAGTTATGTCGCATTTGTTGTACATGGATGACCTCAAATTGTTCGCACCAAACCGCCAAGACTTGGTGAAACTGCTGAAAATTACTGAGACTTTCAGCAGTGCCATCAAGATGGAATTTGGTGTGGATAAATGTGCGGTTATGCATGTACAGCGTGGGAGAGTAGTAAATTCAACCAATTTACAACTCTCCGAAACGATAAACCTCAGATCTCTCTCCGAAGTTGAAACATATAAATATCTTGGTATGTCACAGGCTTTGGGTGTTGAGGACAGGGACATAAAACAGTCATTACGGGAGCGATTCTTTTGCCGCCTGAGAAAAGTACTTAACAGTCTTTTATCGGGTGGCAATAGGACGCGCGCTTTTAATGGCTGGGTTATGCCTCTCCTCACATACTCTTTTGGCATACTAAGATGGACTCAGACCGAATTGGACGCCTTGGATAGAAGAGTCCGTCAAATGCTCACGACTTCCAGAATGTTACACCCGCGCTCATCCGTTATGAGGCTGTACATCCCGCGGAGATGTGGGGGTCGCGGCTTTTTAAATGCCAAGGACCTACATAACCGTGAGGTGTGCAGTCTCAGGGATTATTTCCTTAACAGTGAGTGCGGGATGCATTTGGATGTCGTGGCAGTTGATAGACACTTAACGCCGCTCTCCTTGGCAACAGAAAACTGGCGCAAACCAGTGGTGCTAAGCACTCTCGATCGCAAGGACATATGGAAGAGCAAGGTGCTACACGGGCGCTACTATCGGGCTCTGACTGGGCCTGATGTAGATTTGCCTGCCTCGGTGAACTGGCTACGTTTCGGTGACCTTTTTGGGGAAACCGAAGGTTTTGTCTGTGCTATTGAAGATGAAGTTATCAAGACGAATAACTACCGGAAATATATAATGAGGGACGGTACGGTCGACATCTGTCGGGCATGCCGCCGTCCGGGAGAATCACTCCGACATATTATTTCCGGTTGTTCTCATCTTGCTAACGGAGAGTATTTGCACAGACACAACCAAGTAGCCAGAATAATTCACCAGCAACTTGCTCTTCGATATGGCCTTGTTGAATCAGAGGTGCCGTACTATAAGTACGCACCTGCGCCAGTTCTCGAAAATGGTCATGCAACGCTCTACTGGGATCGCTCTATCATCACGGACAGGACTATTGTCGCTAATAAGCCTGATATCGTGGTGATCGACCGATCTCAGCGCCAAGCAATATTGGTTGATATCACCATACCTCATGACGAGAACCTCGTGAAAGCCGAGAAGGACAAGCTCAGTAAGTACCTTGACTTGGCTCACGAGGTTACCGCCATGTGGGATGTGGATTCAACCATTATTGTACCGATAGTCGTTTCGGCACACGGCCTTATAGCGAAGAGCCTCGATCAACACCTAGAAAGGCTCTCGCTGAAAGGTTGGGTCAAGGGTCAGATGCAAAAGGCAGTACTCCTTGACACGGCACGTATTGTCAGGAGGTTCCTCACTCTGCAGCCCTAACCACCGATAGCTTGGGTCTATCCCCGCTGCCGGTGGCAACCTAGGTTAAGTTTTTTATAATATTTTATATTGTAAATATGTTTTTTTTATATAAAATATTGTAAAAAAATTTACTTAAGATTATATTTTAAATAAAGAGCATAATAATAATAACACTCTTCTATACTTTTATTGCACACTAGAATATAGAAACAGATAAATTGCTAATCAGCAATCTCTTCCAGACAACCTTGGGTGTTAAAAATATAATATAGAGAAGATAAATCTAAAAATAAATTACATAAAAATACTTAATTTTTATGACATTTCATATCAGTATTAATCTAGCACACGATACATAAAGAAAATGACGTGTTCCATCATGGATTTTTTCAGAAAAAATTAAATAGCTAAAATAATAATAAATAAAATTTGTTTACGCAGCCCATGATAAGCTTCTATTGAATCTCGTTAATATGGTTAAACTAGATAACGGATAAATATATATAAACATAGAAAAACACCCGATCCGAAATCAATTCAGAAAAACAGTTATCTCTAAATTGACCCGACCGGGAATTGAACCCGTTCAGGGTACCTCACGCCTCAGAGATGGCGCGACGCCAGGCCCAGCGTGCTAACGACTCGACCACGGAGGTCATCAAATAAATGGAAGGAGGGAGAATGCTTTGCCATGAGTGGGATACCTAAAAAAATTCGTGCGTTTCTCTCCCGCTCTCTCGACGGTACGACGCTAAGGGACGGGTATAACAGCGAAGCGGCGCGAATAATCGCGTTTTATATTTAAAAAAATTGATAGATGTAATAATTAAATAACGATCGGTTATAATCCCTCAAGTTATGTACAAACTTCATTTTGGTGAATGCCTGATAATATCAAATCACTTATTTTAAGAATAAACCTAGAAAAGAAGATAAAATGACACAAAAATATGTAACTTTGTGAATTTGTTTTATCAAGCCAACTTTATCAAATCGTGTTTCCATCGAGTGTATTCTACAGAATAAAGCCTCAGTAATATTTCATAGTTTTCGCAGATTTTATTTTTACTGTTTACTACTTCAAAAATTAATTCTAAGAACGTGTTATTTTAATATTTCACTAACACCTAGCCTTAATTCAGTAACTAGTTAAAAGAAAATTAATTTTTCATTACCCTGACTAAATTTATTTTATCTTTCTTTCGTTACAAATAGTTGCTATTAAAGACTTTCAGAAATTATTCCCGCACGTCTTACAATTTATACTTACATTCAGTTTTAATATTTGAGAATTTACGTTAACTATTCCAGTGAACAACAAACATTATACTAATGAATGTTAAATGTATGAAATTACAATTCTATCTTAATTTCCGAATCATGAATTATCTAATAAGCCTCGTATAACTTCTAACAAGAAATTACTTAAGAATTCTTAATTATGCTCTGTTATTTACAAACGGTTTGTTTAGCACTCGTGACTTTTAAATACGTGACAGAAATTAAGTCCTACCTTAGAAAATACTCACTTTTCTTTTAATGTATGATTTAACTTGTTATTATTTGCGGAGAAAACTCAGCATAATGTAGACGTCAATCAAAGTATTGCTATTTTAGTAACGGGCACACAAAAAAAGAGTTATTTTTTTCTCCATAACAGATGTTGCCAACGTCGATTTTTCTATTTGTCTAATAATGACACTATCTCCCTACAACTTCACTATACAGGGTATTTGGTGATAGGTGTGTGGTTATAAAAACAACTGGGCTATTCTGTTATGTGCAAAAAACAAGTATGTGTACGTACAACTCTGAAGTCGCAAAAATAAATAAAAAAAAATTATATGTAGGGGAAACGGTATAGTTATTGGCCAGTTAAGCGACCTCACGATCGAAAACTTTAATTAAAAATAAACTTATCAGCTAGAAATAAATGAAATTTGAGGCGGATGGTTTTATGTTAATATGTTTATTAGTTAAGACACCCCAGACACACTTTTATTAAGCATTTAATGAATAAAACTAACATAAAAACATAAAATCACAGTAATTTACAATATTATTATTACAGTAATTAGCCATGAGATCATACAGCTATTGACCACATTAAAAATCTATATTAATAAAATCAATTGCCGAAATGTTTGTACGCGCATCACTTCAGAACGGCTGCACCAATCTAGCTATTTTTTTTTGTTGTGTTTGTAATTGTCTGGACAAATTATCTTTCATACGGGAAAGATACGGGATCTACGCGGACGTAGCCGTGGGCGGGCCTCTAGTAAAATATAAAATTCATTATCATCATCATCAGCCTATAATCGTCCCACCGCTGGGCACAGGCCTCCCACGTGAACAATAGCACGTAGGGATATTGGGCCATAACCCACCACGCTGGCCCGCTGGCCCAATGCGGGTGGGTGGGTTTTAACGTTTGCCATCTTACGACAACAACCGGGACCAACGGCTTAACATGCCTACCGAAGCACGGAGAAGCTCGAGAATGTTGTTTTTAATGGTCACCCATCAGGCGACCCGGCATTGCGAAAGTTGCTTATCGGGCAAGATCTCAAGCCCGAACGCGCTAGCCGCTGCGCCATCGAGCTCCTAAAATATAAAAATATTATAAAAAAATTTAAACTTCTTTGTGATGATTTTCATCCATAAAAGGTTCAGAATCATCATCTAACAAAACATGTCAGTCATGGCATCAGAAAGCTCATCGTCATCTGGAATATGCTCTTGGAGCTAAATAGGAATGCAATGACGATGATAAAACTTTTTACAAAAACTAGACGCCTGCTAAAAGCTAGACGCCGCCAGCACGTATTACAAGTAACCATGACCTAATCTTGATTTTTGATTTTAAACTGTTATGTAGAGTAAAAACTGACTGCTCTCAAAGGCATTGTTTTGGTTTTTATTTTTTCTAATGCCTCGTCAAGCCTTACTTTGTATACTGGGGTATCTTCGGAATTATATTTTATTCTTACGAACCTGACTTAGACAAGAAAATAATTTTAAGGTAATTTATATAAAAGAAATAGTTATTGACCTACTTTTTCTATGAGATAGCTTGAACAAATAGACAGTTATTGGCCTAAGACATTACCTGTTATCTTTATTATTGAAATTTTGCATTCCCAATGCTATATAAATATAGGATAAAATGACTAGAAAACTAAAAAAAAAAAAAAAAAAATATTTTTTTTTTTTTTTTTTAGTTTTCTAGTCACATTACCTGTTAATAATTTTTTTTAATTTCTGATAATTGCAAATGATTTTTAATACGTTTTAGAAGACGTTTCATTTATTAATAAAGCTATTAATTGTGTTTTTATTAAAATACAGTAATTTTCTTATGAGTCCATTAACTAAAAGTTATTCACAATACGGTGTGAATAGAACCCACGTTCTCAATCCGTAATTAAATTTTGTGGAGAGCACAAGTCCAGTAGGCTACGAAATTGTGAAAATTTACGTATTTTTAAGTCACTTGTACTATGCGCTGAATTAGTTAAATATATTAAAAGAACTTACGTAAGTTACCGTGATTATTGCACAAGGTCGTGGCCTTGGAAACAAAACATAAATCTAATGACTCCTAAAAACATTTTTCTTCGACAACTTTTTTTAATTTTACGCATGAAACAATAATTCTTACATGAAATATTTGTATTGATATTCCGCAGGTCGCCCACATCTTAAAAAAGTAAATTTTAATTTTTAACTCAAGCGCGTGATGGTTTTGTACATTTCGCAGAATAAAAACATTGCTCTAATGAAATCACTAGGTCTGAAACTTCAAAGCAGAATTGTTCTAATTTTTAATATTAATATGATTGATTTTGCTTTGAAGTTCATTATGAGACTTATGTCAGTTTTTGCGACGGCGCGGCTCCGCGCGGTGCCCTCTTATGGAATGGGAATTAAATTATCGCAACGTTTCCGCTTCAAGTGGACATTTACTTAGTGTAGAGACATAAAGAAAGGCTTTACGTATTCCAACAGCGCTGCGCTGAAAAACGCCAGCCGTCCGTTTTCCGACTGAAAAGTACGAGTATACACAAAAGTGTGACGCAGACTCAGTACAAAACCGCCATTTATAGAGGCTTTCGGTAATTCCGGATAGCATTATAGACTTTTTGCAGACTTGAGTTAATTAGCAAGGAGTTGTTATATGAAAACCGAAAAACGTAGCATTTATTAATTAATTTTAATATTTTGTTTATGTGCCGTGGTTTTTTTTAACCGTGTCGCGAAGCGATGAAAGAATACTACCACCTCTCATCCCTTGGGTATCGTAAAAGGCGACTAACGGACTAAAGACTGCACGGTTTACTGATGTAAGTAATTTATAAACGCCTTGGTGGCCGAGTGGTCACGCGCTCGGCTCGACATCCAAAGGTCCCGGATTCAATGCCCAGGTCGGGTAAAGTGTGGTTTCACATTTTCCGATGCATAGCCCGGGTTTCCTACCAACCAGCATCACGTCAAGAGTGGTGGTTAAATCAACACCTATCAAATGTAGCGATTACTTGATTTCAATTGAGGCCCTGCAGTGGGGACAGTATATAGGCTGCACTTTACTTTAATTGTTAATTTGCACTTCGACATGGGCTAAAGATGTTACATATATGAGGGTTAAAGTTAGTCGTGTCCGTAGGTTTACCCTTGAGACCCTACACGTGACCCCTGGGTGGTGCTAAATGAGACTGACTGAGTGGTAGAGCCAAGCTGCGTTGCAGCACGCATTGGGCCGGCTTGCCCCGGGGTAATACCACCCTCTCACGAATATCCGGCGTGAAATTATGGCACTTGGTGCTGTTGTTTCGTCCGGCCAGTGAGAGTTCCGGAGGCCCCTCCCCCCGCCCCCCCTCCCCCTTACAATTCCTATTCCTTCCTTAACCCTTTCTTAAAGGTCGGCAACGCATCTGCGACTCCTCTGGTTTTGCGGTGATTGCTCTCCATCAGGAGACCCGCATGCTCGTTTGCCTCCTTCTTGTATATAGAAAAAGTATAATAAAAACATAGATCACTAAACTCAGCTCATTTTATAATAGCACGCAAACATTAAGTCCTCTCAGTAATACTCTAATATTTTCAATAATTAAAATCCATTAAACAATAACATTATGCAAGTAAATCATTTTAAATTGTATACTAAATATCATTATTTATTTCTCAACTAACCACTTATACAATTTTCTTTGAAAAAGATTAGTGTTTAGCAATTTGAGATCCTTAGGAATATTATTAAAAATATGCACACACATTGCCAAGCAGCTTTTTTTGTACTTGGCAGATAGAGTACCACAAGCGGCAATGTATCAAAGATGGGCGATTGTTACTGATTCGTACAATCGAATGGTTTGATACAACTAATATTAACAATCGAATACAAAAACAATCGATCACTAGTTTGCAAATTCGAATGAAACCGCTAGTTCACTCATTCACTATGCCATTCAAAATTGGTCTTTATCTATCGTAACATAAAGTCTACTTTTATTTGATATTCGAAGGAACAATCGAATAATGCAATGGCGCGATTGGCGGGAATGCAAAAAGAGCAAACGCCATGATTGTTTATACTTCTTTCTTTCTCTCTTACACACACTTATTTCGTTTATCTTTTTATTCCCTCGTACAAGTTAGTTCGATGGTTTGAATATTCGACTAGATAAACTAGTAGTAATGAAATTTGAATCGGAAGGAATGAGACGACGCTATACATTCTTATTCGCTTCTCGCTTATATTCAAAATCGAATGATTTGTAAAGTTATTTAAATAATTCGAATGACTTCTACAATCGAATAATTCGAATAATGTCATTCACAATCGCCCATCACTACAATGTATCTCAATCGGTTCGGGAACTGTACCTTTGGCGGTACATGACGCCGCCTAATTTGCCATAAAGAGTATGCACGGTGAAATAATGCGACCGTATAAAGACCCGTAAGTGTGTCAATGCACTGTCACTTGTTATTTTTATTTAGGTTGAATTACAGTCTTTTATCTCGTATCGTATTATTTTATATCGTGTTGAGTTGTCGTTGTTGAAGTTATGTTACCTACTTGATTGGTGATTTTTTCATTAGACGAGAATTTTCAGGTTATTTTTTTTTATTAGACAACAGAAATACTAGCTGCCTTACTCCTGTAGGTCACGTGATAGGTTTGAAATTTAAGACAATCGCGAAGAGCAACGTAACGATTGTCTTGAATTTCGAGGTCATTTATTTTAGTTAGAAATGTAACACCAATTTGTGCTAATACCGGGTTTTTTTTTACTTGGTCGGATTGACAAACTCACAGTCTGAGTGGGTAAGATATACATACATCCCGCTCATCCCTGAGGGTTAGACAGACACCACAGATTTCCATTTGATACGATCCTGACGCACATCCTTTGTTTCACTCACTCTCATAACGTTCTTCATACATGCCCATCGGTTTAGGGTACTCTTGGCCTGACTTTTAACGAGAACGTCTCTAATCTACCCCCTTACTCTTGAATTCGATCCCGATCAATCGAAATTGGTATTGTGAAATTTCGTACTTTTGAGTTATGACACCAGCGCTAATAATAATTTATATTGGGTGAACTAAATGGTATTGAGTTTTGCATTTAGTTCACTCAATGTCCGCGCAATATTAATCCAAATTAGAGCTGGTGTCGTAATATAAGAGTACGAAACTTCCCAATACCAAGCTCGATCGATCGGGATCAGTTAGAGGGCTGATCTAAGTACGTTTGAGGTATTCCCCTTCCAACTATAAGAAGATAATAAAGAAACGTTTATCACGTCATCGTCATTATTAGTTTTAAAAGGTTCCACTGTAATCCATTCACACACATACATACACATAATCATACATAAATTGACTCGTAATCATAACCCTAAAGTGGGTTGGGAAATATCAACGCCTGCCATCTTACGATAACAACCGGAAGTAACGGCTTAACGAGCTTTCTAAAGTGCTCATTGACTGTCGTTGTCGACTGTACTGCCTCTGAGTGCTTTGTGCGATAAATGTATGTTTTTAAATGGCAAATAAATGTTTTACCAAGCAATTAAATAAGCTATTATGGGGAAATTCAACTCTCATTAATAAGGCTCTATTAGCACAAAAAAATGTATTCATGCTATTTGTAGGGTTGACCCAAAGCAATCGTGTAGACCACTGTTTCAACGACTGCACATCCTAACAGTTACGTCATTATATATCTTGGAGGTGGGGAATTTGTCAAAAAAACACCCTTACCTGTTTGAAAAAGTTAGTGACAACAGTAAATTTATATAAAGAGATCCAACCTAATTAAAGACACAGCCATGCAGAGGTAATATGCATCACAAGAACAGTTTTACAAGCTCAATAAAGGTATATAACAAAATACCCCAAGTAATTAGAGATATGCCATTAAATCGTTTCAAAATGAAGCTACGCGAATGGCTCATTGATCATCATCTTCATCAAAGTGCCTAAAGTGCTCTCGTAGTATTGGATTGTTATTGTGTTAGTTTTACTGTATTTTATTAATTTCAATTTGCAAATGCCCTTTAAATTATATAGTTTGACATAGGTACATGTGTAATAAAATAAATTGAATAAATCTTGACATGTTTAAAACAATTGACTTCATGATTGGATATTATTATATGTGACATTTTAATTTTTAATTGAAATTTTTGCATGCCTTTGATTATAAGGCGAACATACCATCTGTTTATCCAATCCATATGTGCTGGTCAATAAATACTATTTCATTTCATTTCAATTATAAGTTAACAGTTTTTTAGTTTATATGTGAAGGGTGGTATATGCTTGTTTCTTGAAATGATTAACAATAATTATGTATAATTTTGAATGTCACATGTTATCTTCAAATAAAACATAAAAAATGAAAGTTGTAACTTTACCGTACAATTTCGTTTCGCTGTCGTGATTGAATGGTGTACACATCTATTCAAATTCAATATCAACTTAACCCGGGACGTATGTATCTTAGACAAGTCCTACAAATAATCCCCAGAGGTAGTCAAAATGTCAAATATTGTCAAAGGTTAGTCAGAGACCACTTTTCATCTAATAGCGACTGCACATATGCTCAGCGTGACAGGTGGTGAGCCCATCGCCGCTGTAAGCTGATGGATGTATGTGCAATCTTTAGTCCGTTAGTCGCCTTTTACGACACCCAAAGAAAGAAAAGCGGGTAGTATTCTTTCACTGCTACGCAAAACTTTGATATCTACTATCGCTTATCCCTTCAAAGGGAACAATAAGTTTTACAACCTTATATCAAAGGAAATGATCTTAAAATGGTGGGTCCTAAAGCTGTATCGTGGCATTGAGTTATAATGTTCTACGTACTAGAGGAGCTATCCCAAGCAAAAGTCTTGTTCTATTTTTTTAAAAGTTAAAACAATAGTGCTGCAGCACTAAAATAATAATTTATCGTCTTTCTAAACAATCAAACATACAGCACTAGACCGCTTCTTTTCGCAACCAAAAGGTCTAAAGCGCCGAAACATGGCCTTAAACAGTACCTTAGCACACATGAAGGCATATTTTAATAAAATAGAACACAGAATACACACGTATTGTTGCGTCTAGCGCCTGCCACAGACTAATATAGTTGGAGCGAGCAGGCTCTAACGCGTGCGGCAAACAAGATTGTTTGTTTTAGTTGTGACGTCTTCTCTAGTACGTAGTTCATTATAACTCAATGTGTCGTGGCGGCTTTTTAATATAATACTACCAACCCACTATTCCCTTGGGTGTCGTAAAAGGCGACTAACGGACTAAAGACTGCAAATACATCCAACAGCATAGAGCAGCGATGGGCTCACCACCTATCACGCTGAGCACATGTGCAGTTGTTTATTTAGAGAAACGTGAACTGTCGCAGTGGACTGCTTTTCCGGTTCCCATTGCCTAGTTTCTGACCTCTCTGACTAAACCTTCGTAGATAATAATCGTGAGTACCTGTACGTATGTTTGATGGTGTCCAATGCATCAACAGGGCCCTTAAGGTTAACCGTTATCGTTGGACACAGTCACTACGATAATATCGTTACGCAAGTGACACACTATCTTAGATACGTAATGCGCGAATCATGTTGCGGCGGAATGGTCGGTGGGGCCAAAAGCTTTGCTGTGTAGCGCCAATCGATGGCAATCAGGGAACTAATTTTGATTTCTAGATCAAACACGACGATTATTAATAACATAACATTTTAATAATTTTTGTATGCCTACTACTGTATCTGACTAATGTAATTACCTATATTTTGCTTAATCTACATAATTGAAAGTGTTTAATGATACCTTTAATATTGACATTATATCGCAACTGACAATAAGCTTATCTTGGCATGCAAGTAAAATTCTAAGTGATGTGTTTTTATCATTATTTTGTACAAGTTGCTTGAGTTTAATAGTAGTATTGTGTCTTATTTATGTAATCTAATCTTGTAAGCGTTTTGGATGGAAATCTGTAAGCAACAAGAAATTTAAATAAATAAATATTATCCCTGTGGGGTTAGTCAGGGAACATAGAAGTTGTGCATTACGTCTGGTCACGTTTCACCAAACAACTAAACTTATACTCAGCGTGTCAGATGAGCCTTCAGCCTATGCTTCTACTTTCCGTAGTGCCTTCACTCCGTAGTCGCTTTTTACGCTTTTAACCGTGTCGCTTAGCGGTGAAAGAATACTACCACCCCTCTCTTTCCTTGGGTGTCGTAAAAGGCGACTAACGGACTAAAGACTTAACATACTTTCAACAGCATAGAGCGGTGATGGGATCACCACCTAGCACATGTGCAGTCGCTATTTGGTGAAAAGTGGACTATGGTAGAGGACTGCTTTAGCTGTCTTCATAACTTAGTCTCTGACTAACCCTTCAGGGATAATAATCGTGATTATATGTATGTTGAATAAAAAAAACCACCTACCCGCTAAAACACGAGCGTGTGTGGTGGGCAAGTGGTGGGTTATACTAACCCACCCAACCTAACCATGTCTGTTTGCATGTGGGAAGGACCAGTGCCCAGCAGTGGGTTACTTATAGGGTGATGATGATGTAAATGTATTAGTATATAGAATAGAAAAATTTGTCAATAGTCAAAATATGTGGATGATATTATACCTATGTTAAATACTGTATTAATAGATATAAGCAAAGTATATGTACATGAATAATAATGTTAAGAAAATAAATAGTAAATAAGTTAGAAATAAGTATAGTAATAAGGGATAGTGCAGAAAACTGCAACAAAAATGGAACGGAGTTATATATTTATGAGTAAGAATAGGAAATAAAAAGTAGTAATTAGGGCATTCTAAAATGCAAAAATGTAATAGATCTAAGTGATATAGAAATAAGTAGATATGAGAATGGTAGTTAGGGCACGTACGTGCCCTACGGATAGATTTAAGAAAGATATATAAAATCTCCAACATGACCTACGTCGGAGGATGCCAATTAAAAATAAAATGTATTAGTTTAAAAACTACAGGCGCCAAAATAAAGGGAGAAAAAGTTTACCAGCATCACTTTAACTTTTTTAAATTCGGAAATACAAAAATAGTAGGGTAAACCGACAGTCATTGGACACCGAATAGTTATTGGACAGTTTTAATTCAAACGCAAATAATAACATTTCTATTGTTTAAAAACGACATCTATCGCTTGCACTAAATTATTTGGTTTATTAATCGCTAAAGTTAATTCATCAAGTTTATGATAGATGGCAGTGTAAAGTGTTAAAAAATATTTTTTGACAGTCATGCGCGGTCAGTGTAATTTGCCGTTAAAATTAAATATTTCTTAAGTTTGGGCTGTGTGTTTTTTGGTGACTTAAGTGTGGTGATAAACTTTATGCTTTCGTCTTTTTGCGGAGAGGTAATATATTGCTTATGTTACGTTTTTATCAACTTTTAATGAAAAACATTCCTTGATTTGAGGTTATCAAGACCCGTCCAATAGCTGTATGCAATAAGATAGAGAAATTCTATTTATTTATTTATTTATTTATTTAATCTTCTTTACTTAAACAGCAAAAGGCGGACTTAACGCCACAAGGCATTCTCTACCAGTCAACCGGTAAGGATGTGGGAGACTTGAAGTTGGGCGATATTAAATACAGTTAGATTTATAACAACAATTACAAACAGCATAACAAATGAATATACAGGGCTTACATAAACACTACTTAAATTACTTACATAAATATTGCAAAATACTAATATACATACAATACATACATAAACACATACATAGATAAATACATACATAACAAAAAAATAAAAATAAAAATCAGATTGTGTGACTTCTAAACAGGGTTTAAGTAGTGTTCACGCACCAGTCCCTTAAACACTACTTTGCTATGAGCACGACGGATATGCATTATATTATTGGACAGCTGAGTATTAACTATTTTTACACTTCTATGTCACTGTAAGACGGGTTAATATGGTCTTTGTTTTATTTTATATTTCGCGGGTTATTCTATCAGTTATTGGACGGCTGTCCAATGAGTGTCAGTCAGTGTGTCCAATGATTGTTTACTATTGCTACAGATCTTCAGAAAAGATGCCTAATAGAAAGAAGAAGAATTATGATCCTGTCTACTTGGATTTAGCACTTAGGGAAATCCAAGCATCCGATAAACCTAAAATTCGTGACGAAAATACAACGTACCGAAGTCGACATTACACTTCAGACTTATTTTTTTTTTTTTTTAACTTTATTGCATTACTGTTACATTTTTGTTTGCTAGGTTACATTGCATTAAAGTAAGAACAGTTACCCTTAACGGGCATACAATAGAATAACACATTCAACGATTCAATAATTTTAAATTAAACAATTCCAATCACATTTCATTAATACTTATACATATTATTATTATTATTTATTAATTACTTAATTCATTTATTTATTATTGTACATTGTTAATTATTATTAATAATATAATATTCATGCATGCCTAATTAATTAATTAAGTTTTTATATCATAATATTCATTAACATTATAAAATGCTTTAGTAATTAGCCACTCTTTCAAATTTCTTGTAAATTTATAATCGGCATGGCACTTAAGAATCCCAAACATAAAACTTCTCAAACTGTCCAATAACTATTTATTGGCTGTCCAATAATTGTAAATTCTGTCCAATGACTATGTTTTAGCCTCATCTTTTTTCAAACTAAGGTTATATGAAAAAGCCTTAATATTTGAATGTTTTGAGATGTTGTAGTTATAGTTAATTTTATTTAGTTTAAGAAAAATATAAATATATATATATATATATATATATATGTAGCTCTTTTTTTAGTTCTAAAAAAAATAAAAATAATTGTTGGTCGCTTAAGTGTCCAATGATTGTCGGTTTACCCCTATGAAGTTTGTGTTGTACAGGCCTATGCGACTAATTCAAGAATAATATTTAAGGAATTGATTCTTAACCTAATAATTACTATTTAACGCGTAAAATGTCAACCAACAGTGATTTCTGTTGAATTAATGCCATTGCTTAATATTTTATCGTCGAATTAATTACATCGATTTACTTTGCTTTCCTCTTGTCTTTTATACAGTTCACTTCTATTTTTCACACGCTTACTTTTAATTAAAAATTGTATCATTGGTAGATAGTAGTAGAGTACTAGGCGTAGACTCGAAACCACTTTAATTAGCATAATTACTAATAACAACTCAAATGATGCAATGAAAACTCATTACTGCTTCAACAGCCACACAACATGCGCGGTTATTACTAACTCATTAGAGTTTAAAATAGACCGTCAACAGTTCCCATGTAAATCAAGCCTGAAAATAAATGTATTAAACTACACTTTATTCATAACTGCACCTTAAGTTGTAGTGTTAAAGTTCGTTTCAGACTGTCGCTTGTGCGCATATACAAATGGATTTTCACAAATGCAAAGAAAAATAGGCCATCTGGCCCTCCTCATAAAATGCGATAAGCTCTCAGACGCGGCCCGATCTCGTGTTTCCTTCCTAATCTTCTTACAATTCGAATACGTTTTGAGGAACGGAAAAAGGCGATGTCTCATTTAAAATGTCCGCCGTTTACGAGATCCTATGAAGAAGAGGAATGTCGTTTCCATGTGACTTCACGACGATTAATTAACTTTGAGGTACGAGTGATGTGTTTTACATAGCTGCGTTCCAAAATAAAAACCGCAGGACAATAAACCTAACACAGGAATAGTCAGTTTTTAAGCTTTTGCATTTCTAATAGATACTTTTTGTAATTTAACTTAATAGATTTTACTGATAGAGAATTACGTATCGGCGGAGGTATATTTTTCCAGCACTTCGTGGCAGCGTATTGAAAGCTACCACGACATGCAGCGGTGCTGTGCCTTGGGCAGATAAAGCTGTCCTCACTTCACGCTGCGAAAAAACGCCTGGTCTCCAAGTGTCAATGATTCTATTAGCATAAGAACTGTAGCTTCAGGGTCGGTAACACGCGTGATAACCTTAGAGTCGTAGCGTCCATTGGTAATGGTGGTGGTCGTGGTCGAAAAAAGAGAAAGATACATATATGACCGACACTCACTGTGTTGTGAAGGTTTTTTCTTTTTCTATACTAATATTATGAAGAGGAAACATCAAATGTTGTTTGTTTGTATTGAAAAGGCTCCGAAACTACTAGACCGATTTAAAAAAATCTTTCACCGTTGGGAAGCTACACTATCTCCGGATGTCATAGGCTGTTATATTATATTTTCAAAAAAATTAGGGATCCTTACAAAAATTCAAATAAATAAATAATAAATAAATAAATAAATCTTTCCTACAATCACACAAATTATCTAGCCCAAGAGAAGCTTCGAAGAAACTCGTTAAATGGTTACTAGAGAACGGATACACATACTTAAAATACTTAAATACATACTTATTATACATAGAAAACACCCAGACCCGAGACAATTTAGAAAAACAATAATTTCTATAAACTAAATTGACCCGACCGGGGATCGAACCCGGGACCTCAGAGATGGCGACACCATGAAAACCGGTGTACAAACTACTCGACCAAGGAGGTCGTCAAATAAATTCCTTAAATCGCATGCGCTAAGAAAACTATTGATGATCGAATAAAATAATGTACTATGGCTTTGCAAAACACATCATTATCTACAAAAAGTGTCGTGATAGCATATGTCTAACTATTTTAGTTATGTCACAATATGTGTTCTTGGGAGGGAAGTCATTTTGAAGATTCGTCACAGGGTACGGGGTCCACGCGATCGAAGTCGCCGGCCGGCGGTCTACTAGTTTATAATAAAGGTATTAGAAAATCTCATGCATATACAGGTTTCCTTATTATATATTTAACTATATGTGACTAACTAAAATACAAGATGTTTGATAATGAGTACCTACATAACAAACAACTGGGCTGTTCTATTAGGAGCTAATTTATATTAGACCATCTTTTCAAATGAGAATTTCAGAATTTCCCCCACACAAAAGACAAACAAACTATGTAGCATTGTCTATTTCTGAGTACTATAAATACATACATATAAACACAACTATTATCCCGAAGGGTTGGTCAGAGATTAGGCAATGAGAACCACAAAAGTAGTCCTCGGCCATAGTCCGCTTTTCATAAAATAGCGACTGCACATGTGCCCAGCGTGACAAGCGGCGAGCTCATCGCCGCTCTATGCTGTTGGATGTATGTGCAGTCTTTAGTCCGTTAGTCGCCTTTTACGCCCCCAAGTTAAAAGAATACAATACATTTTAAACCATTAAATTGTAATATTTACCCATGATTCAAATGTATCTTTAGTAGCACGGCAATTTAATAAAATACTCTTTGGCAAAAGTCTGCCGGACTTCCGTTCAGTTGCCACATTGCAACAAACTGTCCAAAGGGATTTCGTACTATTTCTTGGTATTTCATTTACTAATAGCCAATGATTTGTTCATGTTCTAGGAAAGGTTGAACTCAGCTGTTGTAATGTCTGGCAATTACAGTGAATGGCTGGGAGCTTTCAGGAAAAGCAGCTGACTGATTGACTAACTATAGGTAATCAATTAACAAACTGCCCATAAACTGGGTAGGCTAGAAAAATGAGCTCTTGCACTGTAAATAAAATGTGGATGATTTAAGTACATTAAGCTCTCAAGGGAGCGAGAAAGTTGGCTTTTATATACAAACTTCTCCGTCAACTCAGTCATTGCATCTACCCTACCCTTCAGGGAGTGTCATAGGGGTTAATAAATAGGTTACATAATGTAAAAGTCAGTCATCTTATACATCAAAAATATTAGGGATGTTGTCGTGTTCCAAAGATTCCGAAGCTTCCTCAGATCTCTGCGACTGGCACCAGAATGTGAAACACAAACGCGAAGAATCCACAAAAGAATGAGGGTACCGTCGTCCTCAGGACTAACTTAACACTCACTGTAGTACCATGTCATACCAGCGAATTGGTTTGACATGGTAATACATACAGTGTTATGCTACTTTTAAGTAAAAAATACTGCGCTTTTTAAACCACTGAATAGATAAACCTTCTTTATAACTGTTCTGTAACCGTGTCGCGCAGCGGTAACTAAACCCCCTCTCTTCCTTTGGTTGGTGTAAAAGGCGACTAACGGACTAAGCACATACATCCAACAGCTTAGAGCGGCGATGGGCTCACCACCTGTCACGCTGAGCACATGTTGTGCACATGCTCTGATGTTGCTGATGTCCATGGGCGGCGGTGACCGCTCACCATTAAGCGGCCCGCCTGCTCGTTTGCAAACTAATAGGTATTATAAAATAAAAAAAATGTACAGTCGCTATTTGGTGACAAGTGGACTATGGTAGAGGACTGCTTTTGCTGTCCTCATTGCCCAGTCTCTGACTAACCCTTCGGGGATAATAGTCGTGATTATATGTGTGTATGTATGTTAATTTACTCTCTTAGCATTCTTCATACATGCTTGATGGTTTAGAGTACAGTCATGAACAAAAATATGTAAACAATTGTAACTCTTAATACAATGGAATAAGAGTCAAAGTGTATACAGATTGGTGATCGTGACTGTACCTACTTTGAAATGTCATCTTTCACGAGAATGTTTTAGTCCAAGATCTGAGTATAGAACGACCTTCACCGGGCCGGTTAATGGATGAAAAGTACTTTCTATCAAATTTAATATGTTAAAAAGTATATCGCGAGTGGGTTAGCTGAAAAATTTCGGTCCAGTACTTATAATGATTAATTTAATATTTAAAAAAAAATTAAAATTGCACTGGTTTGGTGTTTGTGTTTGTAATGAGATTATCTTTATTTATACATAAATTTTATTTATTAACCAGACGGTTGCAAATTACTAATATTGACTTACCTGTTTACACCTGCCTACCCAAAGGTTATGACGGGAAAAAATAGTCAACCTAACGTTTGCATATTCTATAGGCTTCATACTTTCGATTGGTACCTATGTCATTTATCTATTATCCAAACCAGTGCAATGTTAAAAAAAAATTAAATATTTAAATAATCATTATACTAGACTGAAATTTTTCAGCCAACCCACTCGCAATATATTTTTTAACATATTAAATTTGATATAAAATACTTTTCATCCATTAGCCGGCCCAGTGAAGGTCGTTGTATACTCGGGTCCTCTACTATTTCTACGTAAGTTGCATTAGAGAGAGAGATTTAAAATAACAGTAAAAAAACGCCTCCGAATTCTGCTGGCGTATCGGTTGCTTAAACACAATATACTTAGACTCATTTTGTGTCTTAAGCGTTGATTGCTAGAGCGAAATATTTTAGCGGTACAACGGTTCGGTACTTACAATAAATAAAACGAATTTGAAAATAATCAAACCATCGTAGCAATGTACTCTAACCACGACTAAATTACTTTGAAAAAGTGCGACCAAGGTTTTATTTAGTGAACTGATCGTTAGGTTTCGCTGAAGCGAGTTACGGCTGACGTAAAAACGTTATAGAATTTGTTACCGCACTAAACCCGTCCGCATGACCGTGTTTTGGTTTGTGGCATTATTTACACAAATACGTAATATACAGGGTGTGTTTTAATAGATATTCTTGCCAGTTCTTGACGAAGAATCTCCTAAAATTCGAACAGGTCCGAATTTATCACTGTTACTTTATACATTTTCTCGTCAATAGTGTATGTAAAGGTTTATTTTGGGTAATCTACTTGACTTTGACTTTAAAATCCCGCAACTGTGCCATCCTTATAAGTGCATAGAACTACTATTTGTATGTAAAAATGCGAAAAACAAGCAAGAAAAAACATAAAAAAGCTACAAAAAAAAAGTGTTCCATACAAACAGCAAATATTATTCGACCTAAATGTATTTTTTTCACAATTTCAGTTTTTTCTGCGACTAATATGGCCGGCCCATTGCAACTTCAGCTTGCTAATCCTTTAACACTACTTCCGTAGTTTCTTACTAAAATAGGTATTGTTTAAATGACTGTAAAGATTTTATTTACATTTTAATAACTTTTATTAAAATCTCCTTAACCAGTTACCGTAGTGTAACCATATGCCGGCTCTGTGGTAACGCTTCTGAGGCCTTACATCAACTCTTATAACATTATTACTTTGCGCGCGACGGGTTAATCTTGCTAAACAAATACCCATACAAATTCTGCATAGTAAGATTATAGTGTAACAGTAGGGCCCTATGTCCCAGTTAATACCCAGATAACCCTGATAAAAAAATTGTATTTGTTATTGGTGTATAACCGGGTCGCGTGGCGGTGAAAGAATACTACCACCCCCTCTCTTCCCTTGGGTGTCGTAAAAGGCGACTAACGGACTAAATACTGCACATACTTCCAACAGCTTAGAGAGGCAGTCGCTATTTGGTGAAAAGTGGACTATGGCAGAGGACTGCTTTTGCAGTCCTCATTGCATAGTCTCTGACTAACACTGCGGGGATAATAGTCGTGATCATGTATAACAAGCGGCCGCTCGCGGTTTCACCCGCGTGGTTCACGTTCCCGTGGGAATATCGGGATAAAAGTATTCTATATTCTATGTATTAATTCAGGTTATAAACTATCTATATGCCGAATTTCATCAAAATCCATTCAGTAGTTTTTACGTGAAAAAATAACAAACATCCATCCATATTTACAAACATTCGCGTTTATAATATTAGTAGGATAGGATATTATGTATGTATTGGTTAGATTATCCGACCGGATTCGAGTGACCTGCTTTCAGTTAGTTAAGTAATAAAAGTAAAAGCTTGTTGGTCCACTCAGCTAGCTACTGTCTAAGCTTGTAACTATACAGGAATGCAGCTAACGTTCTTGTTATGGGTAAAACGCGTGAACACCCGTATCCGGAGATAGTTTTACCAACTTATCCTTTGCGAGCGTGCACACAACAACTAATTAAACTTTCATCGTAATGGAATGCATACGGAATGTGACACCACGGCATAATACGCTGAGTACATGCCTTTTCAGTGCCACAGGATTGTTTCTGTTTTGATTGTTCTGATTGTATTGTGTTGTACTGAATATATACTTTTTATTGCGTCTATCTTAAGAGGGGGCCGCACGATCGTAAAACCTGACATAAGTCTCTTATTGAACTTCAAAGCAAAATCAATCTTATTGATATTTAAAATTAGAACTATTCTGCTTAGAGCAATGTTTTTATTCTGCGAAATGTACAAAACCGTCACGCGCTTGTGTTAGATATTAAAACTTACTTTTTTAAGACGTGGGCGACCTGCGAAATATCAATAGAAATATTTTCTTGAAGAATTATTGTTTCAGGCGTAAAATTAAGAAAGTTGTCCAAAAAAATGTTTTCAGGAGTTATTCGATTTATGTATTGTTTGTTAATGTTTAAAAAAAATTGTTTCAAATTTCAACAAGGCCACGACCTTGTGCAATGATCAGGCTAACTTACGTAAGTTCTTTTAATGCATTTCACTAATTCAGCGCATAGTACAAGTAACTTAAAAATACGTAAATTTTAAGTAAAATTTTTTTAAACACTGAAAAAAAGTCGACTACCTCAGGCGGGAATCGAACCACGCACCTTCCGCATTCCGGGCGGCTGCCTTAACCACTTGGCTACCGAGGTCTGGCTTTCAACCGTCGAAATTTGTCAGTGCTTGATACTTATGTTTTTAGTCAACATTGCTTGCAAAAAAATTTTACTTAAGTATATTTAAGCATTAATAAAACGCTAAAATATAAAACATTAATCTACGTAAATTTTGACAATTTCGTGTAGAACATATTTTTTATAGGTTCACACATTATGGCGCAAAATCAAGGCGTTCGATTTCTGATTGTCCCCGTTAAGCAACATTCGCAATGCCAATATGGGTATGACCATGTTAAAAACATATCTAACACCTCCATGCTTCGGAAGGCACGTGAAGCCGTTGGTCCCGGTTTTTTAGCCGTTGGTCGCGTAGCGGTAAAAGAATACTACCACCCCCTCTCTTCCCTTGGGGCTCGTAAAAGGCGACTAACGGACTAAAGACTGCACATACATTCAACAGCGTAGAGCGACGATGGGCTCACCACATGTCACCCTGAGCACATGTGCAGTCGCTATTTTGTGAATAGTGGACTATGGTAGAAGACTACTTTTGGTGTCCTCATTGCCTAGTCTCTGACTAACCCTTCGGGGACAATAGTCATGACATGTATGTATGTCGCCCATCGTCGCTCTATGCTGTTGGATGTATGTGCAGTCTTTAGTCCGTTAGTCGCCTTTTACGACACCCAAGGGAAGAGAGGGGGGGGGTGGTAGTATTCTTTCACCGCCACGTGACCAACACACCATCTTATTCGTATTCGACCTCTTCTTTATAGCTATCTGTACGACGGTAGACAAGCGTTTGTTGACTACAACTTCCGGTTCAGCGGTTTCCCCGAAAACAAATAACACGTCCAAAAGTGTATATCTTTGAGAAGTTCGAGGTGAATTTTTATTTACGAGTGTTTTTCAGGAAATCTGCCTGCGATATCTGACGATGTTTATGAGTCTGAGTTTGAGCTATAAATTCTTCAACTTAGGTGGTACGCATACGCAGACACTTTTGTGCACCAATAAATATTAGATTTAAAGAAGGAAATAAGCAGCTTGTGTAATTTTAAAATCATCATCATCATCAGCCTATAAACGTCCCACTGCTGGGCACAGGCCACCCACGTGGACAATAGCACGTGGGGATGGGGGCACATGGGGCAATTTTAAAATAGTGATAGTTAAAAAGTAAATAGAACTTTTCAGAGAGTCACAGTAATATAATAACCCTGGCGACAAAAGATGGTATAATACAAATGTTTTTAGTAGGTGTACTGTTTAAAAATTACACTGTCTTTTCGAAGAATCCCACGCTGTACTTCTTTAAGACCACCTCAACAAGGACCTTATTCCACAATCGCACAGTACGTAGGATGAACTCCCAGCAGATAGCAGTCAGGTATATTTTCTTCTACGCTCCCTGTAACGGCAACGCGAATTTACGGTTGCCAGGTGTCTTCCTTTTGGAGGACATGACTAGCTTTTAACAGACATTCCGGCCAAATATATAAGCCTGTCTGGCTGTTGTTGGTTTTTTGTCAACTCCGTTGCTATTGCCAAAAGATGCCGAACAAAAGCACGTGAGCGAGTCACTTGGTCAAGCATAAAGGAACAAATTTCTTAAGTACAAAAATGTATCTCATAAGAGTAGCAGTAAAAATACCATTTTTTTCTTTTTAAATCAAATGTGTAAGGTCTCAGGTCAAAATGTCCGGTCAAAAATGAATCGGTGTCCGGATTTTCTATTTTTAATATTGGTGTAATGTCGTGTCATTGACCGAAATTCACCATGCTCCGCGAACGCTCTTCACGTTAGCGCAGTGCCTAAATGACGTCTTTCGTTTGCATCCGTTGCAAGCTACTGAAGTTCCCCAAATTGTTTGTTACAGTTTCAGAACTTTCGTACATTTTCCTTATGCCGATTCAAAGATTATTTTTAAAAATAATTTCATGGTGATGTACAGTCACGACCACCATGTATATACTTTGACTCTTAATCCATTGTATTAAGAGTTACAATTGTTTACATATATTTGCTCGTGACTGTACCTACCACGATGTACATAATAACGTTAAAACTTTTCCCAACATTATTAAATAGGTATGTTGAGATGGTTGTATGTATATAATGAATGTTAAAAGATAAGAAAAAGATGAGGAGTAATAGGCTATTGTGGTATGGTCATGTCATAAGACAAGACGTATGTTAGATACCTATGAGTGTGAATGGATATGAAAGAGTAGATCATAGAAATATGGATGGACTATGTAAAAATATGAAATGTGTAAGAAAAGAACGAGTGTGGAGATGGCGGCTAATGCAGTAGAATGAAAGAGAAAGATGTGTTCACTGATTTGATTTGTTGTATTGGCATTTACAATGTTCTATTGGTGAACAAAATAGTTTAATAAATTACTGCGGAAATCTTAACTCACATCAGTTTATAATACGAAACTTCTCTACCGGTTTCGTCATTAGTTACAATCGCAGTTCAGAAAGAAGAGGTGTTACAATGCACAAAGTAAAAAAAATCCGTCAATGGAAATTTCAAACCATAATTTCATAGTAATTGTGACTAACCTGAGTGTCTCTATGGATGCTGTAGGTAGACCAGCAGCATGGCTCCACCTGGTTGGAGTCCAGCCCCCAGAACTCCAGCTCTTCCTCAAACAAAGGTCCGCAGACATTTGTGGGGTAATGTAGTTTTCCTGTCCTGTCAACAAAAATCGTCATGATCATCATAGCCCCATTAGTCCTACTCAGTCACTCAGTCCCACTAGTCCTATGCTGGACATTGGCCTCTCCCGTCGGAGAGTTTTGACATAATCTCTACGCTTGTCAGGTGTAGGTATTGGAGCTGGCAGTGATAGACCAAAGTTAATGAAAAATATTGCTACTCTCTATCTGGTCTACTGAGGTGTAAGATGGACTTCCTCGAACATATTAGTGTTATGATTTATATTTTAGCGTTTTATTAACGCTTAAATATACTTAAGTAAAATTTTAAACACTGAAAAAAGACGACAACCTCAGGCGGGAATCGAACCACGCACCTTCCGCATTCCGGGCGGCTGCCTTAACCACTTGGCTACCGAGGCTTTCAACCGTCAAAATTTGTCAGTGCTTGATGCTTATGTTTTTTAGTCAACATTGCTTCATCAAATCTTGGAAGTTTTCACCTCTGAGATCCGAAAGAAATGTTTTTACAAATATTTAAACATTCGGATAAGATGAAGCTGCGTTTATAGATTTATGATTTATATTTCTGCGTTTTATTAACGCTTAAATATACTTAAGTAAAATTTAAACACTGAAAAAAGAATTTTACTTAAGTATATTTAAGCGTTAAAAACATATTAGTGTTAATTACAATGGATCTGGTACCCTTGAAACTGGAACACAGCAATGCTTTGCGGCATATACAAGTGTTAGGATCTTCGTCAGCTAGTCGGATTCTAGAAAGATTCCTACCATTAGACTTAGTAATAATTTTTGTTATAAGCACAAATAACTAACAGGACAATCGCAAAATAAACGTCTTAAACGACACATTTCCTCGTATCATTATTTGGCAAATATATCGAAATAAATCTTGTAATGGGAAGCGAGCACGTCACTCAATAGCGCGGTTAGCTGTTTATACGGCAGTAAGTGGAGCATTTGGCAAACGGAATGATTAATGACGAGTGTAATAACAAGGGAAGATATGAGTAATTGTATATTATCGTTCCGTTGAGAAAACATTATGTTTGTAGTGGCTAGTAGGACGCTGGGCTGTAACAGGAATGTGTCTTGGCCGCTGAAATTTATTGAGTGTTAATATTATGTTTATTCCCTGTTTGAAGACAAGCTCTCGTTTGACAAGTGTCAACACAACATCGTTGACAACAATAACATCGTTGGCAGCCACTACTGATTATATACACTGACACACACCACATCCTTTTTATTTAATAATATACATAATAAGCCTTTGCCTAAATTTAGACTTAATCAGCTACTTTTTTGTTTTTAAAATATGTCTGTCTAAAATTTTCAGTTGTATTCTCATACAACAATGTAATATCTCATAGCTATATGCAAATCTAAAACTGTAAGTCCCCAATATACAGGACTACCTCGTTTTGGAACTTTATTGCAACCCGTATGTTGTGTAATCTTTTTCTAATAAACTATTATTACCTATTATTACATTATATATACATTATAATAGATATACCCGTATCTTGGAGCTATGTGGCGGCATTATTGCATTACATTACACCGGTTTTCATGGTGTCGCCATCTCTGAGGTCCCGGGTTCGATCCCCGGTCGGGTCAATTTAGAAATTATTGTTTTTCTAAATTGTCTCGGGTCTGGGTGTTTTCTATGTATAATAAGCATGTATTTAAGTATTTTAAGTACGTTTATCCGTTGTCTAGTAACCATTTCACGAGTTTCTTCGAAGCTTCTCTTGGGCTAGATAATTGGTGTGAGTGAAGGAAAGTTTATTTATTTATTTATTTATTATTATTAAAATAATGCTACCAACCCATCTCTTTTTGGGTGTCGTAAAAGGCAACTAACGGACTAAAGACTGCACACACATCCAACAGCATAAAGCACCGATGAGCTCACCACATGTCCCGCTGAGCACATGTGCAGTTGTTATTTGGTGAAACGTGGACTATGGTAGAGGACTGCTTCTGCGGTCCTCATTCTCTAGTTTTTGACTAACCCTTCGGGGATAATAGGCGTGATTATATGTATGTATGTCTAGGCATTATGTATCATTTAGGTCATAAGCGTCAGCCTGTAAATGTCCCACAGCTGGGCCACAGGCCTCATTTTAACATTACTTAATTTTAAAATGCCGCTATACACTTGATGAGTTTTTTGCTGATAAAACTTAAATTAATTAGTTTGGCGTACCTACTCTGCTAAAATTAAGTAGATTGTGATATTGCTTTAAGTTATCGTTACTATACCACTACAATTATGCTTGTAAACAATATTGCAGTACTTGTAAAAGGTATTAAGTTTATCATCATCATCATCAGCCTATAAACGTCCCACTGCTGGGCACAGGGCTCTCACGTGGACAATAGCACGCGGGGATATTGGGCCATAACGCACCACGCTGGCCCAATGCGGATTGGTAGGTTTTAACGACTGTCATCTTACGACAACAACCGGGACCAACGGCTTAACGTGCCGTCCGAAGCACGGAGCAGCTCGAGATGTTTTTTTTTAATTGGTCACCCATCCAGCGACCCGCCATTGCGAAAGTGGCTTAGCGAGCAAGACCGCAAGCCGAACGCGCTAGCCGCTGCGAAATCGAGGTATTAAGTTGTTAGCACTAAATACTTATACATAAAACCTTCTTGTACACTTGATTGCAATAAATCACTTTGACTTTGACTTTGAATAACATAAACGATACGGGGCAAACAGCCCTACGCAGGGGTCAATCGGATCATAACGCCATATTTTGTGTTTAACTTTAACAGTTAATATATTAAGTACGAAGTTTCACCGACATTATAATTAAAGATTTATATTCAAAAACTATGACTTTGAATCATTTCATGTAGACACTTATAAACATAGGATAAAATGTTTTCTAGAAAAAAATAAACCAGTCTCAGGAAGCTCGAATGGGATTCCAACCCATGACCTTTGGATCGCCGGTCCATAGAGCATTGTGAATGCAAAATTTCAATAATAATAAAAAAAAGACTTACAAACATTTTTATAATAGGTTACACTTCTATCTGACTGTACTTTGGATAAACATATTCAACTAATACATTTTATCGCACTAAAACAAAATCGGGAGCCTCCACCACGGGGGCTAGGCACACCGGGGCCTAACCCACGAACCCCTTATTATTAGTAATTTTGAGGATAGTAGTAGGTATGAAATGTTGGTTATTAGTATCAACTGAGCTCTTCTTAAACATCAAGGGATAATTAATCTCCTTATAGACAAGAATATGCAAAGATTCTAAGAAATTATAAAATACTAGCAGACTGCCGACGACTTCGTTCGCGTGGACCCCGTACCCCGTGACGAATTTTCAAAATGTAGTCATTTTGAACCTCCCGTACTCCAGTGACGACGTCTACATCGCATTTGTTCTATAATCAATAGTTTTCGTAGCGCACGCCATGTAAGAAATTGATTAGAGTAAAAATCTAATCAATTTCTTACATCGTAAGAATCCCTAATTTAAAAAAAATATATAATATAGCCTATGTCACCCGGTGTAACTTCCCAACGGTGAAATAATTTTTTAAATCGGTCTAGTAGTTTCGGAGCCTATTCAATACAAACAATCAAATCTTTTCTCTTTATAATATTAGTATAGAATATAGATGAAAATTACACAATTTCCGATCTACCACGTTCAACGACCGATATCAGCAAAAAATGTCCCTTTTAGTACTCATCTCTTTTTGAATTAGTATGAAAGCATATTTGGTCGGGCAGTTAATTAAACTAGTCAGAAGCTATGGAAAATCTTATTTTTTTTATTTAAGTTGATAATTCCATTCTGCTCTGATTAACCCAATTTTTAAAGTTAAGATCAATATTTTAGTATCTTAGGAAGGAGATTTTTTTAATCTTATAAGTTAAATCAATAGGCATTGTATTAAAAAAACATCAGAGAAAAGTCGAGCCAAAAAAATATTATAATTGTTTTAGAGCCGTCTCGTCGTTGAATCATAAAATGAAGAAAAAAAATTATAACTCGAAATCTACAAAAAATCTTAGAATATACATGTGGGTTCAATAGATATGTATGGTAGTTCCCTATCACCACACATCGGCTTGACACCTTACAAGAAACACGCTGTATCTATATACCACACACACGTGTTAAGCGGTTACCACGCCGCCGCCGGGTCTGGCGTCGCGCCATCTCTGAGGTCCTGGCACTGTGATCCCGAGTTCAATTCCCGGTCGGGAATTTCAATTAAGAGAAACTATTTTTCTAAATTGATTTCGGGTCTGGGTGTTTTATCTATGTTTATGTATATTTATCCGTTATCTCACTATATTAACAAGTCGAAAGAATACTTATCTTGGGCTAGATGTGTGAACGTAAACAAATATAATTTAAATACCATAATTTGACGTTGTATGCGCCAGTCGCCAGAGCTCTTATGCCGTTGGATGTATGTGCAGTCATTAGTCTTTTAGTCGCCTTTTACGACACCCAAGGGAAGAAAGGGGTTAGTAGTAATCTTTTAAAATATATTTTGCAGATTGTTAATGGAATCTTTAAACGAATCAAACTTTCAACGAAATGGAAATCGAACATAATCGAATGATCGTCGACCGGATGGACGAATCGATTAGTTCGCTCGCGCGATTCAATTAGGCCATGTTAAGTTTTGAACGGCCGCTCTCCCGCCAACAAAGGAAATCTTTAATCCAATTAATCAAGTTTCGAAAGATTTCGGTATTGTGTTTGGTTTTTTTTTACATATTTTTATTGGAAGCTACCAACGATATAATATACTAACAGAATTAAAAGTAAATAAAAGTTAAGCCTAACCCGGGTTAACTGTCCCACTGTTGGGCAAAAGGCCTCCATCACTAAAATCAAGTTAGCGGGGCGTGAAACGGCATTTATTCAGGCCGTCATGTATGGGTGCGCTTGTTAATGTACTTATTCCACTGTGAGAAGCGCCCTCGTAATTTTAGACTACATGGGCTGCTTACCATCAGGCAGGATGTGGTCATTATGACGAGAAACTATACCATTAATTTTTATTTGTCTAAAAAAAATTACGGGTGAGTTCCACCCATGAAACTGAACAACAATTCCCCAAGAAACCTATGTGCAAAAATGACAAAAAAAAGAGAGGTCGAAATTTTTTTGTAATTTTTGCACATAGGTTCCTCGGGGACAGTTTTTCTGTTTCATGGGTCGAACTCACCCTTAATTTTTTTTAGACGAATAAAAATTAAGGGTATAATAAACAATAAACTTATAAAAAAAATAGTAAATCTGTGTGTATATAGTATAAAGCGGCTCTCTAATAGTACATTATGATGTAAGTGCAGTAATTATCAAAGCGCACGTGTCGTACGACGTTTTATAACTTATTTACGAGGAAAACACACTGAACATGACTGCGTGTTTTTGTTGTTTTTCTAGTGTGGTAAGCCAACATGTATTTTTCTTTGGACTAGATGGTAATAGGCTGTCAATAGCATTTTGTGCTTCACTTATTATTTCCGGTGGTCTAGACTGTAAATTTAGTTCTTCATTACTAAAACTAGACATATTTATTTTTAAACTTTCAAAGTAATAAGTATTGAACAAGAAGCCGCTGTTTGAATCGACAAAATATAGGTAAGTATGTAAAAGGTAGGAAGTCTTTCCATCCAATTTCTTGGGTGTCGTGAATGGCGACTTACGGACGAAAGACTGCACATTACATCCTACAGCATAGAGGGGCGATGGGCTCATCAAAATAATACTACCAACCCCTCTCTTCTCTTCGGTGTCGTAAAAGGCGACCAACGCACTAAAGACTGCACTGCACATACATCCAACAGCATAGAACGGCGATGGGCTCATACTACCAACCCCTCTCTTTCCTTGGGTGCCGTAAAAGGCGACTAACGGACTAAAGACTGCACATACATCTAAAATCATAGAGCGGCGATGGGCTCTTCAAAATAATAATACCAACGCCTCTCTTCCCTTGGGTGTCGTAATAGCGACTAACGGGCTAAAGGCACAGAATACTAAAGGCTCACCATCTAAGCACTTGTGCAGACTGTGTAGTTGTTTCTTGCTGAAGCGTGAACTGTGTGGGTGGTCTGTGTTGTCCATAGATTCAAATTATTACTAATTTTACCATAAACTTTAAATAATTATCTCAAAAAAGTTGTTGATTTATGTAAACAGTAATAAGTCGAGTCTTTATTCATGATTATTCTACTTATAACTAAAGACTTTTTCGTTTTTGTAGGCTCATTGTCATTTGACAGACAAATATTTTAAAAAATCTATTTTCCCTAGTGGAAGAAATGCTATTATTTCTTCGCTCTGGTCGAGATTCTATTTTAAAACTACATTACCGCACTAATGTGTAATAAGCTACATTACGATGCTGAAATCGGTGTAATAAGAGCCACTTTACGAGCAAATGTGTTATAAAATAACATTACCAACCCACTTCTTCCTTTAGGTGTTTAAAAAGCGACTAACGAACTAATAACTGTACATATATATTCAACAGCATAAAGCTGCGATAAGGGTCACCACCTATCACGCTGAGCACATGTGCAGTTGTAATTTGAAGAAACGCGGACTGTGGCAGTCGACTGCTTCTGCGGTTCTCATTGCTTAGTCTTTTTTTTATTATTATTGGTAACGGGTAAGCGCTTGGCCTTCATCTCACCCGATGGAAAGTGACGATAAGGCCGAAGGTGGAAGCGCGCTTCACCCGGAATCCTCAACCACTGTGGAACTGGCTATCTTATCTCAAACTGCCGGAACACAACAATGCTATAAACATCGTTGTTATTGCGACAGACTTAGATAAGATGGTGGTAGCTAGCCAGGCGGACTTAACAGCCCTACCACCAACCAAACCTAGCACAAAGATGTACCCCCCGCTTAGCCTTAGCCACTAGACCACAGAGGCGATTAAAATAGTCTCTGACTAACTAAGAAATTTAATAAAAAACTTAATAAAATAAGAAGTAATAGCTAAATCTATGATTGTATGCAATCGTGCCTAATGCGGGTCGGCGATTTCAAACCAAAACCATTTAAAGGAGAACGCGTACTGGCGTACAACCCCACAATGTTCATGTTTTGGTACCATATTTGCATAGTTGGTTCCTTAATTTTTTCTCATTATTTTCCAGTAAATGATATATTTTTAGAAGTCCGGGGTAAAGAAAAATCGTAACGCGAAATAATATTTCTAAAACTAATAACGAAACGCATTTCAACTAGCAGATACTATACGCAAAACGAAAATCTGCTGTCAGAGTTGCCTGGCATAAAAATATCGATTTATCGATTTTGAAACGATTCTCAAATAGCTAATTGAGTGTTATTATTGTTAATCTAGTTTCGATTAAAAACTTATTTGTGCAACTATTTTAGAGCTTAAACCTATAAAATTACACACTTTTTATCTTAAAATGGCTGATTATTTACTTTTGTTATTTATAATTTATATTATTTCTAAGACTGATTTTCTTATCGATTTGTTTCTCGTAAGAAGACAAATGAAACTACTTGCGGCACTGTCAATGTCAATCATTGAGCTTTTGGTCAACGTAATAAAAAAATTGTGTGTTATAAGTTCCTTCCTACCTATTTTGCAAAAAGCCGCTTTGTGAATGTGATAATGAAATGAACACAAACAATATTGTGTTGTGCTTGCGCAGTCAGTACTTATAACTGCACTTTCGTGATAGTTTTACTGTCTGATTGGGTGATACATTACCATCATTAGGTCGAGTATGCAATGCATTTCGATTGGATCGCATCAAGCGGCATTTACTGACGAACAAGAGTCAAGCCTTAATCGACACTATTCGTTTTTGGTCAGATCCCTGAGAGGTAAGTCGTACATAATACGTAATATGTCGTCAACCATTTTAGACATCTAAACCGAGAACATAATATAAACACAATACCATGGTACATACTTGGTGCAGCAATGCACCTCTGTATCTGTTACTACTAATATTCTACTATTTTGTTGATCAATTAATAAACTTCATCCATGCTCTTATTGTTTAAGGCAACACCTTCTGATTATATTTGTCATGCTTCCTGGGAATTAGCAACCCATTCTATTGCATCTGAAAGTAAAACTACAAGGCATGTTGGCCATCGCCATGACGTGTTGTATGTGGACGTTCTATTTTAAGAATGAGCAGACGAAGAGTTGTCTTTCAAGAGCCAAATGAAGAGGAACAAAGGATGACTAACATAATTTCGAATTGGATTAGACCACGAGAGGTAACACCTTACATATATTTACTTATTGACTACCTCCGTGGTGGAGTAATGTGTACACTGGTTTTCGTGCTGATGCCTACTCTGAGTTCCTGGGTTTGAATCCCAGTAGGGGCAAATGTTTCTATGACGAATACGAGCATTTGTACCACAGGCCATGACTATTTACCTATATAATAATTCTACTAAATACATATATACCATACATTCCGATTCCCATCGGCTTCCCTATAAGAAAACCCACTCCAGGGATCCACCATGCAGATCTTAATAATTATGTCAGTAATTAGTGCCACCAATGAGTTAAACATTCCATGTTTATTATTGTCTGATTTGTAAATTCTTGGCCGGCTTACCTTCGCCGTATTTCCCCAAACACATCCCTCGCCACTGTTATTACTACTATCACAACTGCATTTTTACCCATTGGGCTAGTATAACATATCACAAGCCTTACAGTGCTTTTTGGGGCTAGGCCACTGACCTACTTAAACTATCAATTTGTTACCTGAGACACTCAAGATAGTAAATATTTAGGTCAGCATTCTTGTATTATAGAGATGTCAGCGGGCTAGTCTAATTGGTGTAAGATTAAAAAATATTTTATTTACACTCTGTTACTTTTGTAATTTAATTGTGATTGTTTATTTCAGCTTTCTTCAGAAAATAAAGCTTGTGTTCCTTGTTGGCTCCGAGCTCAAAGAGCTTCACGTAGAAGTGGACAGCCAGAGTATGAACTGCATTGTGGGGCTACGAACTGTTGGGTGCTGCTCGCAGATTTGCTTGCCATGAAGGCATGACTAGTCCTGCTCCACTTTTCAATGATGTTATTTTAAGAGTGCCCTTAATTACTTATTAAATATGTCTACCAAACTAAATTATTGTTTTATTTCCACTGAGCAAATGCTAATATGGAAAATCATTACTCGTCTGTGTGTATGTACAATTGTGAAACTTCCCTGTAGAAAGACCCGTCGAGTTTCTGATTTATTTAAAATGTTTTCATCATATTTTTTAGGATTATATTATATTGTTTGCCTTTGATGAAGTAATTTATTAGTAGTATCTACTGGGAAGATCCTCGATTTTAAGTAATAAGTAAGTATGCATTCTGAGCAGTACCTAGTAGACTAATATTCCTATCTCAGAGACAACTATTTTAACCACTAGCTTCCGCCCGCGGTTTCACCCGCGTGATTCGCGTTCCTATAGGAATATCGGCATAAAAAGTAGCCTATGTTACTCTTCGTTCTTTCAAATTATATCTATAAGCCAAAGATCAAGTCAATTGGTTGCTTAGTTAGGGCGTAAAGGAAGGACAAACAAGTCACTTTCGCATTTATAATAACAAATAATGTAGGATAGGAGATGATTTAAACTTAATGTTGGTATAGGTAGGTAGGTAGTCTAAAGTCGCGACTAATAAAGTGGGAACGTGTATACCTACTTCTATTGTTTACGTCTATGACTTTCATCATGTTTTAAGTATATTGCTGTTATTTATCAAAACACAGATGGGTAGTTATGTCTTTTTGTTTTAAATAACCAAGCACAAAGATCTGAATAATCACAGTCGCAGCAGTTCCTGATAGGTATCCTATCCTATCTATCTATCTTCTAGAATCTATAACTCGGGCTTAACAATACATAGGTACTTACTTACTTAATTAATATTGAAATGCACTACTTAAGTACCTATTTTAGTTCGATTCACGATTGATCTATAAATCAATCAATCAAGGCGCGAACGTCCTACATTTTCAGAATAATTATTTATTTTGTTACTGTCAAAATTGTCCGTCCCTCCCTGTCACTCAACTGTCAATGTCAATCAAATACACGGAAAAACCTAACCTTAAAAAAATCTCGAAATACAAGAGTATAACTTTTAAACCAACTTTTAGCCAACATTTAAAATTCTGTTAATTTATGTAGTAATTCTCAATAATATAATCTACCAAATGTCTAAGTCTCATTGCCAAACATGAAAATTGTAGGCCTGTACAAAATCTCCATAGTACCCTTTATGTATATATTTTTTAAATTAAATTTAGGTTTAGGTTTAAAGTTTATCTTTATTCGCATACTAAATTACATTTCACTTATAATGATATATAAATATTATTTAAAAATAAATGTTAGACAATTTGTCTCTAGGTGGTATACCTACTCTTTGCAAAGAAATTTGGTGACTCGTTTCTTTGCCGCACTTCCAAAAGATGGAATAGTCTACCAGCACACGTATTCCCTCCTACCTATGACATAGGGTCCTTCAAACGAGGCGTGAAGAAGCACTTTGTGGGCCGGCAGAGTGAGGATAACTGATGCTACGTCTCTTACGCTGCACCAGTTGTCCTCGCGCCTGGACCTCATTGCCACTTAACATCAGGTGGAGTGGGGTCATTTGCCGGGCTTAGTATAAAAAAAAAAATTAAAAAAAATATGCAGTTGAAGTTTGTTTTTAAATATTTACAAAGTCTCACAGGTTATCACTTCATCTGGTAGCCTATTAAACAGCTGTACTCCCTCAAACAGAATTGTTTTTTTCCCATAGTTAGTCCAAGGTGTAATTAGTTTTTGTGTCGGAGATTGTGCGTATTACTTACTTTTAATATCTAATTGTATATTTGATTTAATACTTTTTGTAATTATTTTTTTTAATTAAAATACATGTAGAATATTTAAATCGTTTACTCGATGTTATTCTATGGGAAATATTATATCATCATTCCAAAAATAAAACCTTGTAAAAAAAATAGCACCCCTCCGCTATTATATTCACGTCACACCCCCGTGCCGCTAACGAATTTGCGAAGTGTTTTTTCTCGCAAACGTATTTTTTTTCCGCCCATTCAAATCGAAGCCTTATAAAAATGGAATTCGCTTAAGGAAACAAGCTTACATTAGGCTCAAAGGCGTTTGGCGAGCCATGAAAACATTGGGCCGGGATTTTTCGAATTGATTGGCGACAACCAGCGACAACACGAGACACAAAGGCATTATCTTTTTCGTCCTACCTTTGTACCACAAAGCATTCATGAATGGTTGGACGTCCGCCATTGATAAAGTGATTGTTGTGCAATCTCATGAGAGATTGTACATTCATTTGTAATGGTACTGTTAGGAATCTCCTCTTTTCGTCATGCTTCGATTACACGTTGTACTTTATTTGAAGACAACTTAATACAATCAAAAGTGGAAGTAGTAGTCATTATTATTGGGCTAAGGCTAGGCACATGTCATTGTGCTCAGGGTGACAGTTGACGAGCTGAGCCCTTCGCCGCTGTATGCTGGATGTTGCACTTACATCCAGCATACAGCGGCGAAGGGCTTCTTCGGTCCATCCGTTATTCGCCTTTGGCGACATCCAAGGAAAAAGATGACATCCAGGACATCCGCAATACCATAGGAATCGCACATGCGTTGCGGTTTGTTTTGACAAGCTTTTATTTAGCTTGCAATGTATGTATGTATATGTATGTAGGTCTTGTTCGGGTGGAATTTTGCAACTCAATTTTGATCCACTTCCCGGTTACCGATTGAGCTGAAATTTTGCATACATGTGTAAATCGCGTGACAATGCAATATTATGATGACATGGTGCTGATCTGATGATGGAGCTGGATGGTGGCCATAGGAACTTTGCAATAAAACCACACCACCTCGTCGAGTTTGGGCTCGTTTGAATTGTCTTTACGAGTAGTTTGTCTTTTAATGGTAACCAGGGTCTGATGATGGAGCTGGAATGTGGTCATAGGAACTCAGTAATTAAGCGACACAACCGCGTCGAGTTTGATTTGTCTTAATGGTTTTTGATGCGTGGTGAGTGATAGTGGTTTAGTAGACGTGAATAAATTTTGTTTACATAAATATTTGTATTCAGTAAGATGAAAGAATTAAAAGTAAAAAGCCTTTTTTAAAAACAAGCTTTTATTTAAATGCGCTAAAAAGAAAAAAAATAACTTATATGTACTTTAAAACTTTTACTATCAATTTATAACGTCATTACACAATTTATATGATATAAAAGGTTGTCGCGAAATTTACTATATGTGTAAAAACTAGTAAATTAAATATGTAAGTTGATGTGATTGATTTTAACTATTAAAATTTTCAATCTAAGAAAATACGAGTAAGTATTTACTGAAACCTCGCGACAACCTTTTATATCATATAAATTGTATAATGACGTTATGAGTTGATAGTTAAAGTTTTAAAGTATAAGTTATTTTTTTTCTTTTCAGCGCATTTAAATAAAAGCTTGTGTTTTAAAAAGGCTTTTTACTTTTAATTTTTTATCAATCAATTGGATCTATTCCTTTTCACGCCTAGTGAGCTTGCAGTATATTTTAGGTAGGTATAGCAGTGCGTTGCTGGCTTAGATTTAATAACCTGTCCGATATATTAAGCCGGTGGTAAATTTCAACTCATCGTGCTCGTAATACGAGTTGATCCGTACAAAGTGTTTCATTTCGGCGTTGATATATCCACAGGCGTTACTCGTACCAATTTTTTCTTTCGTACCAAACGATACGGCTGGCAAATCTCTTTCTCCCGTCTGCGCGCACTTGTCTCACACCCAATCAAGCTTTCAATCACTCAACCCTAAAGCGGTTGTCCCGTCGATGTTATCTTATATTGATTTCCCGCGGCAGTAGTTGTAAAGTTTGGCAGTGCCTCACTTAGTTCACTTAGTTCGACAGCTGCGATGGCGCGTCCCGATAAAACTTGTCGTCGTGTCAAATTATAATGATGGTGGCCAGTTTGACCTTTATTATTGAAGAGTTGGAGTGAAACTTTGTTCGACTTTTAGGCATCGAGCTATTATCACTACGTATCTCAATGCATCTAACATGATATTGAAATACAACACAGTAGTTCAATCATATATCAATTATTTTATTTGTTTAATAGTTAATTTGCGCGCAAAACGCCACATTTAGGTATGTAGCAAAAATTAAAATAGCATTTTGAAATGACGATTGCCGGAACATAAATCGAACCCACGATCTTTCGCGATTCTCTTGACATATTAACATCTGGAATTCGAATTCGATTTAACTTTCAATATGAGGAGTCGCAGAACAAAACCAGTTAAATCCATTTTTGTAAATTTTACAGTAGACCGCAAAATGTAAATACCCTATTTATATGCACATTTTTTCAACTTTGGAAATGGTTATATATCCGTTATGGAGGGTTATTAAAATATCTTAAATTTTGAAAAAGCGTCGTACCTATTATCGATAACAGAGTACTTTAAACAAACTAGATATCCGGTTTTGATCCGTGAGGTTGGATTTATCCGGTTTTGTTCCGCGACTACTTGGATTTGTCCCCATTAGATCCCAAGTTAAAAGTTGCTAACAAAACAAAAAGTCGTAAATGAAAAGCAACTAACGGTCAAATCACATTTTTACGAAGAACATCTCAATAACATGTATTTATCCGATTTTGTTCCGCAAAAATATTTGAAGTATAGGTATTTCTTCAAAGGATGTAGTCAATTTTGTTGCGATAAAATGATAAAAACATTTTTGTATCATTTTCCTATTGGATTATTCCGTTTACGTAGTAGTTTTGGAAAGCGATTTTGAAGGGGATTTAGCCGTTTGCGTACAACAAGATTTTCATGATCAATCGGGCAATCGTTGAAAATTAGGAATATAAAAAAAACGGTTTGTGGCCGATGTGGAGTTAGCCGGTTTTGTTCTGCGCCTCCTCATATAACATTTCTTTAATTTATTGTGGTTGATAGTTTGATCTCCACGTGATATACTATGCCAAGCCGCTATTACCGTACTTACCGTACACCGTACATACACACAACCACGACTATTATCCCCGAAGGGTTAGTCAGAGACTATAGGCAATGAGGACCGCAAAAGCAGTCCTCTGCCATAGACCACTTTTCACGACTGCACATGTGCTCAGCGTGACAGATGATGAGACCATCGCCCCATTATGCTGTTGAATGTATATGCAGTCTATAGTCCGTTAGTCGCCTTTTACGACACCCAAGGTTAGAGAGGGGGTGGTAGTATTCTTTCACCGCTACGTAACACGGTTACACTATATTATCATTTAGTATTTTATAAACTATAATTTTATTATCATATTTATTATTTTATAAAGTATCTATAAAATTAAACATGTTCATGTAATAGTACATTATGATATAAGTGCGGTAAGATGAAAATTACAGCCGAGGCGATATTGCTAGCCCGAGCCGTAGGCGAGGGCTACAAGAAAGCAGAGGCTGTAATTATCAAAGCGCACGTATGCCATACGACGTTTTATAACATATTTGTGAGGAAAAAAAAATTCGTAAAATGACGGCGTTTTTTTGTTGTTTTTCTAGTGCATGAATCTTTGGTAAGCCAACATATATTTTTCTTTGTCCAACAGCATAGAGCGTAGATGGGCTCATCAAAATAATACCACCAACCCCTCTCTTCCCTTGGGTGTCGTAAAAGGCGACTAACGGACTAAAGATTGCACATACATCCAACAGCATAGAGCGGCGATGGGCTCATCAATATAATACTACCAAGCCCTTTCTTCCCTTGGTTGTCGTAAAAGGCGACTAACGGACTAAAGACTGCATATACATCCAACAGCATAGAGCGGCGATAGGCTTATCAAAATAATACTACCAACCCCTTTCTTCCGTTGGTTGTCGTAAAAGGCGACTAACGGACTAAAGACTGCACATACATCCAACAGCATAGAGCGGCGATAGGCTTATCAAAATAATACTACCAACCCCTCTCTTCCCTTGGGTGTCGTAAAAGCTACTAACGGGCTAAAGGCCTATGTTGTCCATAGATTCAAATGATTACTAATTTTTGAATTACATTACCGCACTAGTGCGAAACTTATTACATTACGATACTGAAATCGGTGTAATAAGAGCTTCTTTACGAGCAAATGTGTTATAAACTTTTTAATTATATTATTTAAAGCTACTACATTACTGCCATATTCAGAGACGTCAATTAGGTTTTTATGACAATTAAGTCTCTTGCTGTCACTTTCTTATGTATAATGCTAAATAGAGACGGAAAGACATTTAATTGTCAATAAATCTTAATTGACGTCTCTGAGGTTACATTTCATTTCATTTTTTTTTCACCCTTTGTTATATAACGCAACCTAGGTAAGTCAAACATTTATAATTTTTCATAACATAATGGGCGGGGACGACCGCGGAAACGTTGGCGAGACGATCTCGATGCCTTTGTGGGAAATTGGTGGGAAAGCGCCAAAGATAAAGATGCGTGGAAGGGTTTGGGAGAGGCCTTTGCTCAGCAGTGGGACAATATAGGCTAATTAAAAAAAATGTAAATTATCTACAATATCATTATTTAATCAATAAAAAATAAAAAAAATAGGTAAATTTAATCAGAAAATTCGAAAAAGATAAAATAAATAACTGATTCTATTCATTTTAGAAAAATATTTAATAAAAATAATGAAAAGCCTTTTTATATAAAAAAAAAAGTATGAATCTCCAACAATCTGTATATGAATAAGTTTATAACAGTCATCATACGATTCCTTGTAAAGTGCGCTTGTGCCGATGCAAGTCGCTGCAAACCTTACACGTTTACCTACATTACACTTACCCACCTATACCACTTACCCAGAGACCTACATTAACGAACGGGTTATAGTGTCCAACAGCGGCAACTGGACGCATTGAAAATCGTGTTTTTGTATGACGGTGTCCCGCGTCGGTCACAGAAAGAGTAGATCTAAGTGGGGCCTGCAGAGGTCGTCCTCTCGCAGCAGCACGTCGACCCATTAACCTTCAATTAGTCGCGTGGGGTCCATTGGACCCCAAGCGAGATTGTTTTTGTCATATTTTGGCAAATATTACACTTAAGCGGCTGTATGTTTTAGTAGCTTCCTAGCTCACCCACTCCTCCCGTCTCTGTGTTCCGCGAGCCGCGGCGTTGATCCTACTTGCCGTACGCAGGTGCTGGGGTCCAACAGACCCCACGCGACTAATAGTGTACTTAGTTACAATTTTAGTAAGTATAATGATGAAATTTTTGTTATTTTGTTTCACAATTTTATCCAAACTTGTAAAATTAAAATCTAATGATAGGAAAACAAAAACAAATGTGGTACCTAAATGTAACAAATATATATTATGTGTAATGAACACCATACAAAAGTTTGTGTTTCATGTGCCTAATAATTTAAGATAATTTGATTACTATTCTTTAAATTTATATATTTGTTATTTTCTAGAAGCCTTACATTATTTTGATAATTTAGATGTTGTTCTTAAAGTTCCTATATAAAATAATTACTTACTTATTTTATCTGTCTCATTTTTAAAAGTAAATCCTGGGGTCCAACGCGACTAATAGTGTAAGTATTTAGGCGCGACTAGTAAAAGATCTTTTGTGCAAAAAACGGAACAGAAAGTGTAGGTACATTCTGCTACTTCACGTGTTTAATTAAAAAGGCATGTGACCAGAAGTTACTGTTGTACATTTGACGATAATGTCATTTAGGTATATCGCTGTCTGCTCATTATCTTAGGACGAAGGCTCTAACGAGTGGAGGAGGTAATGAACCGTGGCGCTTCACGGGTCACCGCGTCGTTTGACGTCATTACGCGACGCTCACACGCGAGCCATTTTGATGCAATCGAGCAAATAAACGTGTTTACAAACTTTACACATTTAATTAAAGTTATTTTTAACCTGCTGTGTGTTAACCATGTCGCGTTGCGGTGAAAGAATACTACCCCCTCTCTTCCCTTAAGTGTCGTAAAAGGCGACTAACATACTAAAGACTGCACATACACCCAACAGCATAGAGCGCCGATGGGCTCACCGCCTGTCACGCTGAGCACATGTGAAGTCGCTATTTGGTGAAAAGTGGACTATGGCAGTGGACTGTTTTTGTGGTCCTCGTTGTCTAGTCTCTAACTAACCCTTGATGGGGATATTAGTCGTGATTATAATAATATGTGTTATGTATACCTACCTACATGTATAATTTTTAACCTGACAAACACCTCGGTGGCAAAGTTACTAAGCGCTCGTCTCAATAACGTAGGTCCAGGGTACAATTTCACAAGTCGGGTAAATTGTTTTATGTCGGTTTATTAACCAGTGACATTCGGGCCAATTAATCCTTATGCACCGAAGATGGCATACGGTCACCAATCCGCAAACCCGTGAACGCAAAACTCACTTAACTTTCACGATTGCAAGCCAACTGTGAAAGCTGCAGTGTTATTTTGATTTAGTGATACATCCAATAACACGACATTGCGAATGTTGCTTAACTTTCACGATCGAAAACCGCGTAGGGATAGCGATCTGAGATCGTTTAACCGAAGAATCGATTTCACGGGACCAAAATCCCGACCTTTTTATTTAATAGGTAGTACTGAATCGATCCAGTGAATCGCTATTTTAAAATAGAAAATCGAAATTCGATTTTTTCAGTTTTGATGGACCATAAAATTATTTACAGTTAGTTGAATGTACTTAGACACATGTACAGAAATAATAGTTTGCCGCTAAATTACTCAAAAACTCAGTGCTTAGTTTTTTCGCCTCTTTTAATAAATAAAAGCAATGAAAAAAAAGTTACGTTGGTAATCTTTGATTTTAGTATTGTATATACAAACTCTAAAATAAATCGATTTTTGAGAGATTGATCTTCTAAAACTCGATTTTTTGGTTAATTGATTTATTAAATTGCGATTTGAATCGATTTAATAATCGATATTTTTTTTAAAGAATGGCCATCCTTGCATCCGCGTCAGGTGACACCAACTTTATTTTTAGACACAATAATGCTCGATAAGAAATAGCTTAGATAATAACTCACCGGCATCGTCATAACTGGGGGCTCACACCTTCATTAATACAAATTACACTTCAATCTCGATGCCTTTAATCGTTTAAATCAATTACTGCTCCAATATTGGCGCAGCTTTGACCTATTAATTTATACCGCACTTAATTGAGAACCCGACTTACGTATAAAGTAACGTAATTTTCAATTCTACGGAGACACTGGATTGTGGTGGCAATGAGGCTGTTTTAAAATGATTCTGCATATGAACTCACGTTAATGTTACACTTCCTTAGATTTATTTTATTATAGCTAATCCGATTCTTTTAGTTTTTTAACAAGCAAATCATCAAAATCAAATTATTTAGAATATACACCCAGGGGTTTCTCCCGTGTTCTTTTAGCAACAACAAGTGTTGTGAGACTCTATTTTAATTCAATCTATCATACAATAAATAAATACTAAATGTACTAAAAATATATAAAACTTTAAATTGGCTTAATGCTAAACGCGAAGCCATTAATTAAATTATAATAATAATATACACCCATATTTTTAATTACTTCAATTACTTTAAAGAATTAACTACTTTGAAGTGTTTGACGGATCTGTAGCCTCTGATGAGCATTGTTAAAGGACGATTTATTCCTAGTAGTGTTTTTGAATTTAAAATTTTGTATTGTTTATTCTATTTTGTGTAGTGCAATGCAACAATTCAAACTTTAAGTAGGTATTATATACATTTTGAGTACGATGTGCTTACATTTAGTAGGTCGCAGTGAAGCATAAGCTTCTTAAAACTTTAAATTGTTCATGTTGCATTGCAACCTGTTTTGTAAGCCAAATAAAAAAAGCTCTTCTATACATTATGCTTTACCTAACTCAATCAAAACGTATGGAGCAACCGATTCTTTTTTCATGATTTCAGTGTCGCTCTTATAGTAAAAGATGTGGATGAGCAAAAGCTATCCTCAATGTCATTGTAGTAATAAAAAATAAGGGTGCATAAAGTGTAGTCATAAATATTTATAAAGAAGTAGCAGCCAGTCCGCGACTTCGTTCAAGAGGACTAGGTTATCCCACAGAAACCCAAATTACCTTAAAAACCTTGTCCTAACAATGAAGAACACAACGAAAAAGTATTTAACCAAATCGATAGAGCCATTCTTATGATGCTCCGTCTTACATGTATTAGTATATTTCGTACACTGCCTACTCTTGTTATAATCACACTAGAACATTTAAAAAATATCGTCTATAAATTCTCCTATTCTTTTGAAATAACAAGGAGGCGTATCGCATTAGCGAATCTATACGTTTTCTTGCTATTCAAGTACTACAAGAAGTAACCTAAGCCAATACGTCATTCGAGCTTACGGATAGGATAAGGGTAACGTAACGTAGGTACTTACTTAACAAAACGATACTACTTCGAATCCCTAACGCTAGTAAGTCACTATCTGATATAATAGGGAAATTATTTAGGCGTAATGATAAGCATATTCAGCTAGCGTATTGCATATACGCAATCCAGAACCCTTGGGTCTGACATTAGTGGTTTAAACTATGCCTTAGAGTCGGTAGAATAATTTTTCGTGGTGGTAGGATTGCAAATTAAATGGTTGTTGTTTTCTTAAATAATGGTTTGATGCGGTCGCCATATTTAGCCAGTGTCAAGTAAGGGAGACAATCCATATTAATAAAAATCAATTGCCAAAATGTTTGTACGCTTCACTTCAAACGGCTCGATCTATTTGGCTTTTTTGGATTTGGTTAAAAAAAAGTACGGAAAAGCGTAAACAATTAAATTATAAAATCTCAATCTAAAGTGATTGGAGTGACAAATAAGGCGGCAAAGAGAATGTAAGTAACGAAGACAGAAAATATTAAAATAAAAAAATATTAAAAGAATTGACAGCTCTCTTAGTAAATATTTTCTTTGCATGAAGAAGATGTTATTAAGTGAAATGAATTGTAGGTAAATATGTGGGAGTTTACCGCGACCCCATACGTACTTCTTGATAGAATTTAAAAAAATATATGTGTGAGTGTAACGAAACGTCGCTCAGTTTTGCTTTATATGCCAACACTCATGCTCGTTCATGAACACGTTGATGGTTAATAACTAGTTGCTCAGTGTTGTTTGTATTATACAAATTTAATATTAAGTGTTGTGTTGTGTATGTATTTAGCGAAGTATTTTAATGTCTATAAGTGGAAACTCTTTTGGCAAATGTAAAATCTAGATTATGTTATTATCATGTAATACAAAAATGCTGTTTGTTTCCCAATAAATAAATAAATAAAAATAAATAATAATCCACCATTATAACACATCTATATTCGATAAAACACAAATTTTAGAAAATAAAACATAGACTGAAGACACGACGCTTCTCTTTCCCGCTAAGAAGCCTCGAAGATACTTAACAGGCACACATTTCAGCGCCGACATGATTCAGAGGTGACGTGTTTTAGTAGTGGCGCGTAGATCCGGCCTTGGCTCTTAAGGAACCCCGTGGGGCATTGTTGGAGCCGTTGATTTATAGTCTCTTCGCCTTTACGACTGCAAGGACTGATTTGCTCTTTTTCAGGTGCTAATGCCTTTTCACCGGCTTTTTAGGTGAGTCGGATCACGTTTCGACTCTTTGTTGTGTGCGAGTAGGCTAGAATAGGCACTGTGTCACATGTTCCGAGCCGTGTCTCATGGTGCAGCGTTGCCGTTAGAGTACATTTTACACATTCGACGTACCTTTTTAGCCTCCAATGTGTAACGGGGACAGCAGATGTTCCTTTTGATTTAGTCGACGAGATTTTTTTTTAGATACTACCTAATTTTAAAAGAGCAACTAAAATACAAGTGATTTGAGCGAAAAAATGCTAATGTACCTTTTTACCCCAAAATGGTACCTTTTCAGCCCTGGATATGTACCTTTTGGGAACTCAGTTGCGGCAACACTGGCGTAGCGGCTCATTAAAAGAATACTACCATGGCGACTAATGGACTAAATACTGCACATACATCCAACACCATAGAGCGACGATGGGCTCACCACCTGTCACGCTGAGCAAATGTACAGTCGCTATGAAAAGTGGACTACGGCAGAGGACTTTTGCGGTCCTCATCACCTAGTCTCTGCTAACCCTTCGGGGATGGTAGTCGTGATGTATGTATATACATGTAACGGTGATCGGTCAACGTCTGCATGTCGATTCTCCAACGCTCGATCGTAAACATAATCCCTGTTATTAATACACGTTGATTTACAATTAGGATTAAATTGACGTTGTCCCTATCTGTCTTCTTTAACTCAAAAACGAGACAAAGACACTTTAAACGGAGGTGTATATTTAACCCTTAGGGTGTTTGTGTGTGCCTTTAACCCAAAAACGAGACAGAGGCACTTTAAACGGAGGTGTATAATTTGGCCATTTTTATTAATAAGACGGTAGGAGTATCTATATACAGACTTAATCACCGAACATTACATAGATCGCAATATCTAACAACAATGTTAGCAGCATTATCGTTGTCGTTTTCCGGATGTAGTACGTTTCCTTCTTATCACTTATCGGTGGGATAAAGGCAAGGTGCTTCCCCGTTGTTATGTCAAAAATCGAACTTCAATTCAAGTTCTTTTGAATTGTTTTTGCTAAATCTTTAATTGTGGTAGCTTTTTCTAATTTATATGGTCTCTTTTTTGTAATGGAAAGTGTATAGGGCACTTGTCCAAATTTTATTTAATGCTGTAAAAGAAAGGAAGAATAGATTATCCCTCGTTGTGTTTCTCGCCGGCTCTTCTTTGAACAAGGATCTTCCACCCTCTTGATTTACGAACCGATGGCATAGCAACTGTCTGAAGTACTCAATTATTGTAGCCTAAATTGAATAAATGATATTGAATCTTGAATCCTGAACCTTACGAAAAGACGCATAACTTTCTAAAACTCCAGTTACCAGTAAATCAAAGAACAGATTTGGGTATGTGATGCTTCCACGCGGTTACCGCTAACTAATTCATCGTAAAACTTCACATCATGTTCCAACTTGTCTTAACTTTATTTGAAACCGAAGACTTTTGCGCATTTGATCACGTAATTACGTAACTCATAAGATTTCTGTGATGGTTTCAAAGATTTAAACTTACGGATTCAATAAAACGAACAGTATGGGAGTCTGGTAGGACTTTACAACAAATTGATCATAAAAATTAAAAATGTGAAAGTGAGTTTGTTTGTTACGCTTTCACGCTTAATTCACTAAACAGATTTTGATGAATTTTGGTATAGACATAGATGGAGTACTAAACGGCCATAGACTACTTTTAATAATCAAAGTCTGCATATTTCATTTACTCATGCTATATAACCCTATGAGAGGAGAAGGGTTTATCGATCGATAAACAGAATTCATTCTACGTATAGCTAGTACCTACTATGTGGTGAGGCCGTTAGCCTGTATTGTCAGAACCAGAAGGTCCCGTACCTTCTGGTTCTGACAATACAGGCTAACGGCCTTGGCTTCCCGCTTTTATGTATATTCAGTTTAATATTTTAAATAAATCATTATTAAAATACTGATACGTTTACCTCTTATCTCTGCTTTGATAAAACCCAGCTGTCATTACATGTGGTTTACTCAGTAACTGGAAGTCGAACGATGCCGAGCGCAAATAGAAAATAAAAAACGCAGTTAAACGAAATGTAAAAATGGCGACCGTTTTATTCCAAACAATAATTTATGGATGATGTATCAACAAAATAAATGCTGCGGCAGGGACGCTAGTCGCTATTCCCGGACATTACAAAACTGGATACAAAACAGGCGGATAACTTCACGACTGGAGAACGAGTGAAAACTACCACTATCACTACACAATCACTACATACTCGTACATACACCTGCTACAAGTAACTGCACATATACCTTCCTTCCCACAGTGGTAGCCAGAGTCCACAACTTTCCATTCCACGCAACAACCAGAATTCGGCAATAGTGGTGTGTAACAAGATAGCTAATGCCTTGATGGTTTTCTGACCTCTATTCCGAATAACATTCTTTTATATCTAGTTCTTAAAATTCAAATATTACTTACATTCTCTGTCTAACCTCTGTTTTCATGAAAATGGCAGCTCAGATTCATCCGCGCTGCTAGAAAGAGCTCCCTTTTATTTATTGTTATCTTTACGAAAATATTGTTATTAGTGAATAGTGCAGTATTATAAATAGACAGTTACTGTTTCAGACATACGTCCTGATAATAATAAATAACCTAAACCTTCATACACCTAATCACAAACATAGTGCATAACCTTTAAATAACTAACTAGCAGACCGCCGACGACTTCGTTCGCGAGGACCCCGTACCCCGTGACGAATTTTCAAAATGACTTCCCTCCCGTACCCCAGTGACGACGCCTACATCGCATTTGTTCTATTATCAATAGTTTTCATAGCGCACGCGATGTAAGAAATTGATTAGAGTTTTAGAAAGAATCCCAATTTTTTATATAGTATAATATAGCCTATGTCACCCGGAGATAGTGTAGCTTCCCAACGGTGAAAGAGTTTTTTAAATCGGTCTAGTAGTTTCGGAGCCTATTCAATACAAACAAACAATCAAATCTTTCCTCTTTATAATATTAGTATAGATACGAGTATAACTAACTAGCAGGATCGCAAGGAGTGGCGGAAAAAAGAAGAGGCCTTTAATACCCAGCCACTGCTGGGTGTAACCGGCTGATTAGATAGACAGATATAATAACTAACCATTTTGTTTAATTAATATACTTCTGAACTCGCCGTGCATTTATTATCATCCAACTCCTCCTCATCGTGTCACTCTTCCGTTTTTCCGCTCCGTGATAGATGATTAAGTATCATCATCATTATCAGCCTATAAACGTCCCACTTCTGGGCATAGGCCTCCCACGTGGACAGCACGTGGAGAAATTGGGCCATAACCCACCACGCTGGCCCAATGCAGGTCGGTGGGTTTTAACGACTGCCACCTTACGACATCAACCGGGACCGAAGCACGGAGGAGATCGAGATGTTTTTAATTTGATCACCCATCTAGTGACCAGGCATTGCGAAAGTTGCTTAGCGACGACGATCGCAAACCGAACGTCATAACCGCTGCGCCATCAAGCTCCTCGTGATTTAGTAAATACCCATCAATAGTAGTGATGACTTGATTTCAATAGAAGGTCTTTGCCCAGCTGTGGGCAGTATACAGGCTGTAGGTACTTTAATTTACTCTCATAATAGTCTACATACGTTTAGGGTACTTAGACCTGACCTATCTCTAAAACGTCTCGGATCTGGTAAAAATACGTCCGCCGAAGTGTTTCTTTTCTAACTGTCCCGTTCTCATTTAGTCTTGAGTAAGTATTTTTCGTCCTTTCCCATGACCTATCTTAGCTTACCTTACATTCACTAGAGGGTGTCAAGATTTTTACTATTCGAGAAAGATAACTTAGAATTTTTGAAAATCTAATATTTTTGAATGTTTTACACAGTTAAGCTTCAGTAATTGAGCTTATAAATCTCACAGCGCCATCGGGTCGTAAGCCTACAGAGCGGGAGACTTACTGTCTGTCTTACTTACTAAGACTTACTGTCTTACTGTGGTGTTAGGCTAAAAAGATTTTACACGATTTAACAGCGCTTACAGGAAGAACCAAAGATCAGGTTCAGTGCTGAAAGAAGAAGCTTATACCCAGCAGTTGACTGACACGGGCTGATTATGATGATGATGAGAAACGTCCAAAGAGTTTCATTGCACACAAATACACTTAAAGACACCAAGAAGATTTTTTTTTTTATATAGCCTATTTTGTCTCACTGCTGAGCAAAGGCCTCCCTCCCTCAAACCCTTCCAAAAAGATTTTATAGCTTTTAAACTAAAAGCCATAAAATCAAACATCTGCAAACAGCATTTAATAACCCCCACGCTCTGTGTTGATATATAAATATAGGCGTAGTATACCGTAAAATAAGTTATTAGCCATGTTTGCTGGGAACTTATTTCCCTCGGGTGAGAAAGGTAGCGTTGACCATAAGAGAACAGAAAGATAGTATAATAAACGTATCTTAATTTATTTATTAGTTTGTAAACAACCACTACATCTAATAATACACCAACGAGACGGATAGCCCTCTTCTAATCTCGAATCAAATAGATTTCTGAGATAAGATAAATATGATAAAATCATACATGAAAAAAGATAAGATAAATCGATCTTAACAATCAAAGTGTGATGTGTCATTTAGTGATAAGACCAATCTTTGTATGTTAACTTTTCAAATTAATAATTATAACATTCTATTCAACTCTTCACAAACAATCAAAATCTACATTAATTGTTTTTAAGATAGCTTATATGGTATGTTCTTCTAGAGAATAAATAAGATGAAGTATATTAATACTAGCTAGACCAGGGTGCAATGGAAGGATGGGAATACAACAAAGGACGATTACTGACTACTTTTATTAAAATACTAATTTCCTTATATACTATCTTAATACTATGTGGGAGATCGTACAGGGTAGGTGTCTAGTTATATGTTTACATTTTGTAACTTGATCCTTTTTCTTTTACTACTTATCTAATTCCTAGAACTATGTCTTTGATCCGCACCGACAACCATATACTTATAATCTATCTAGTCTCATGTTACATATTTGTTTATGAATTCCTACCTACACGTAGTACACCCACTACAAAGGTTAGCTTAAGAAAACTATCCACTTTCATAAACTTTCTGTCTAGAAAAACAGAAGCTTAACAAAAGCACAATAAAAGTGCGAGCAAACAATTTGTTTCCCAATCAGACCGCTTTTACAAACATTGTCCATCAAAGTTAGTTTATGATGCAATAAAGATAAGACTTTATAGAAAGGCGACGATATTAAATACTAATTTAGTGCCTCAGTCCAATCGTATAAAGTATTTGTTCGTGTTCGAACCAATTATAGCTAAGTCTGGACTCCATTATTGATGATATGTTTTCAGGTTTAGCAAAGCTGTTTGACCTATTTCCTTAGTGGTTTTAGAAGTCAATTTTAATATACCTAATGAGACATTATAATTTCATTATTATTAAAATTTTTGCATTCACAATGATATATAGATATAGGATAAAATGTTTACTACAAAAAAACTATAGATAGATTGGTAGACTTCACAGTGACGTAATACCGCTTGCTCACAGCGTAAATCACAAACTACTAGAAAAAAAAACGAGTCTTCTGGGTCTCGGTAGCTCAGCGGTTTGAGCAGTGGACCGGCAATCCAAAGGTCGTGGGTTCGAATCCCATTCGAGCTTCCTGAGACTGGTTGATTTTTTTCTAGTAAACATTTTATTTTATAATTTCAAATAGTGTCTTAGTAGAGTGGCAAAGCGTTCAGAACCATATCCGGAGGTGCCGGATTCAAATCCTAGGTAGGCAAAAACTTTCGGATGTTTCAATGCTTAGCACCCGCATTTTGCAAGCGTCATCAGTTGTAGCGATGGCTTGGAGACCTTGCCCAGCGCTGGGATGGTAAATTAAGTAATTTACTATAGCGATCGAAAAATGCTTTTATTCTTTGTAAGGACTACTTTAGCCTTCGGCTTTTTATCTTTTTAATTTTGGTGCTATATGTTTTGATGCAGCTTTTAAGAGGCCTATTACATCCCGACTGTGATTTTTGCGTAAAATGCCCATTTTCGCATTTTGTTGCAATTTTCCAGTTGTATAATTATCGTTTTTATCGAAATAGGATAATAAAATCACGCTTAATGTTACAAATGTCCACTCTGCGAGGATAAGCTGAGTTCCGACGGCCGGCGCATCGCATTTTGAAGTATTTTACAAGCTTTTATTTAACTTGCAATGTATGTATGTATGTATGTAAGTATGTATGTATGTCTTGTTCGGGTGAAATTTTGCAACTCAATTTTGACTCACTTTCCGGTTACCGATTAAGCTGAAATTTTCATACATGTGTAAATCGCATGACAATGCAATATTATGATGACATGGTGCTGATCTGATGATGGAGCTGGAAGATGGCCATAGGAACTTTGCAAAGAAACAACACAACCTCATCGAGTTTGGGCTCGTTTGAATCGTCTTGACGAGTAGTTTACCTTTCAATGATAACCATGGTCTGATGATGGAGCTGGAAGGTGGTCATAGGAACTCTGTAATGAAACGACGCAACCCCCTCGAGTTTCGGTTCGTTTCATTCGTCTTGACAAGTACTTTGTTTTTGATGGTTACCAGGGTCTGATCTGATGATGGAGCTGGAAGGTGGTCCTAGGAACTCAGTAAAGAAACGACGCAACCCCATCGAGTCTCGGCTCATTTGATTCGTCTTGACGAGTACTTTGGTGCTAGATGGTAATCAGGGTCTGATGATGAAGCTGGAAGGTGGCCATACAAACTCAGTAGTTAATTAAGCGACATAACCGCGTCGAGTTTGATTAGTCTTAATGGGTGGACCGTTTTTGATGGGTGGTGTGGTTTGGTGGACGTGAATAATTTTTACAAGCTTTCATTTAACTTCACATGTACCTATGTAATGGAATTTTGAAATCAATATTTTACCAACTTCTACTGAAGCTATCGGGCTAAAATTTAGCATATCTACATATTTAAGTCCCGTGACATTGCAATATTAATATGACATGGTGCTGATCTGATGACGGAGCTGGAAGGTGGCCATAGGAACTTCGCAATGAAACAACACCACCTCATCGAGTTTGGGTTCGTTTGAATCGTCTTCATGAGTAATTTGTCTTTCAATGGTAACCAGGGTCTGATGATAAAGCTGGAAGGTGGTCATAGGAACTCTGTAATGAAACGACGCAACCCCATCGAGTTTCGGCTCGTTTCATTCGTCTTGAGGAGCACTTTGTTTTTAGAATGTTACCTGGGTATGATCTGATGATGGATCTGGAAAGTGGTTCTAGGAACTCAGTAAAGAAACAAAGCAACCCCATCGAATGTCGGTTCGTTTGATTCGTCTTGACAAGTACTTTGGTGCTAGATGGTAAATCAGGGTCTGATGATGGAGCTGGAAGGTGGCCATAGGAACTCAGTAATTAAACAGCCGCGTCGAGTTTGATTCGTCTTAATGGGTGGACTGTTTTTAAAGGGTGGTGAGTGATGGTGGTTTGGTGGACGTGAATAAATTTTGTACGCATAAATATTTATATGTAGTGAGATGAACAGAAAAAAAACGTGTCCAGGGATAACTAAAAAGTAAAAAATAAATTAAAAGTAAAAACCTATTTAAAAAAGAAGCTTTTATTTAAGTAAATGCAATAAAAAGAAAAAATAAACTTTTTCTTTAAAACTTTTACTATAAACTTATAACGTCAATACACAATTTATATGATATAAAAGGTTGTCGCGAGATTTACTATACACTATATGTGTAAATAAACAAGTAAATTAAATAAATTGATGTGATTGATTTTAACTATTAAAATTTTAAATCCAAGAAAATACGAGTAAGTACTGGCTTAAATTAGCGCATTTAAATAAAAGCTTGTTTTTTAAAAAGGTTTTTCCTTTTAATTTTTTGCAGTTGTATTTATCGTTTTCATTGAAATAGGATAATAAATTAACTATAAAATCTTTATTCATCATGAAGTAACGATTATTCTGGTATATATTTTACTCAATAATATTATCGTAGATAGGAGAAATTCACAGTTAACTTAAAGCGATTTTCGATTTTTTTTGGTTTAGAATAACATTTTTGTTCTATATAAAATCAATGATATCTAAAAATTCCGGGGCCAGATTATACGCACAATACGACTATATAAGAGACAACATCCTAATTTTTTTATTTCATTTGTTCAGAACAGTAGTTAAATCGATGAGCTCAAAAAAGTGCCTTCGCGCGTTTTATGAAAATCGTTCTCTGCAATTTTGGGTTTAATTAAAAAGTTAAGCAAAATTTACAAAAAGCAAGGCCGCTACGCACTATTCCAATAGCTATTCTACACTATTCAATAAGTCAAAGTTGTGTTCAAAATGTATTTTTGTTTCTGAGATCCATAACGCCAAAATTGGCCATTTTACGCAAAAATCACAGTCGAGATGTTCTTCCTCCTAGTAATATTTTTAATATGTGAACCTTATTTTATAGTTGAGACAAATTATGTACCATATTTCGAACAAAATAAAAAGTATTTGTCTTTGACGAGCACGTCTTGTTTAATTCTTTTAATTTTCGATCCTACGTCAAATATAGTATAAATTATGATGCTCTAATCATAACCCTAAATAATATTTCAAGGTTGTTTTCCAGCTTCCCCGTTGCCACAGTGCCTTTGGCATGTTTGCCAATCGCTGTGTAACGGAAACACATTTTTTCCCCAATGTGTATGAAGGTCCGGAGATCGCAGGTCAGTCCGAATTGGAGATTCCACGAACATAAGGTTGGTTTTCGTAAAGTCAGTTACTTTTAAGGGGAGGCATTTCGAGCGCTTCTCTTTCGCTCTCTCGACGGTGCGACGCGTCGTACCGTCGACGCGACGGTAAGAGACGGGTATAACAGCAAAGCGGCGCCAATAATTGCTTTTTATATTTAAAAAAAATTATAGATGTAATAAAAAAAACAATCGGTTATAATCTCTCAAATTATCTATGAACTTCATTTTGGTAAATGACACATAATATCAAATCACTTATTTTAAGAATAAAACCTAGAAAAAAAGATAAAATGATACAAAAATATGTAACTTTGTGAATTTATTATATCGAGCCAACTTTATGAAATTGTGTTTCCATCGGGTATATTCTACAGAATAAAGCCTTTACTGTTTACTACTTCAAAAACTAATTCTAAGCCTTAAATGATTTTTAACATTCGGCTGCCGAATATTAACAAAAACCTTTATACCCGTTTAATAATAGCTCTAATATACATACAGCCACGATTACGTCTATTATCCTCAAAGAGTTAGTCAGAGACTAGGAAATGAGGACCGCAAAAGCAGTGTTTTACCAAAAAACGACTGCATAAGTGCTCAACGTGACAGGTGGTGACCCCATCATGCGCCGCCAGCTTTATGTTGTTGGATGTACTTATGTGCGTGCAGTCTTTAGTCCGTTAGTCACCTTCAAGACCCCAATGGAAGAGATGGGTTGTTAGTATTCTATTAGTAATGTGTCGCTTCCACAGAGCTCTAATGTTATTGACCATCACATTTAAGAAAATCATTCATGAGTAGGTTCAACGCCATGTTCAAATGAGGTTGCCCAAAAATCTTTATCCCTGAACTTGGAATGAGCAATTTTGTCAAAGTATGTCACGCTCAAACGACACTATTATTATTACCTTGATTTCAATAAGGCGAGGTTACCCAAAAAACTTTATCCCGAAACTTGGAATGAGCAATTTTATGGAACATCCGTGCAATCGACCGAGGAAGCCGTTACAAACAGAATCTCTCCCTAAATATACCTTTGGGCATTACGATACTGGTGCCCAGAGTTTTCGGGACTATAAAATTAGAACTGAAACCTTAATTGGGTGGCATTGTGAATTTCGTAGAACTTTGGTATGTATTTCGAGCGTGCCTATCGGACGGGAAGAGAGTTGGTTACATTTTACCGTGAATGTTCCAAAAAAGGATGACTAAAATGATGATGAGTGGACATAACTGACAATTTTAAAATCTTAAATAATTATCAAGAAGATAAAATAAGAAAATAAATAGCCAATATATTATCCCACTGCTGGATATAGGACTCCATTGAAACCACATCACTGGTACAATTTTATGGGTGGCTTGGACCGACGGAATGGTGATCAAACAAACCGGGCTATGTATTTTGAAAAATAGAAATTGAACACAGTCTTTTCGGAGATGGTTAGTTTTTTATGCATAATTTTATTCATTTTAATTTAAATTTTATTTTATTTTAATTTTATTTTAAAAATGAAAATTTACTTTTCAAAATTTACTTTTTTTAAAATGTGTAAGAACCTTATTTATTTTGTCATATGTTATGTACTCATATTATGCAAATAAAGAATCTGAATCTGAATCTAAATCTGGATCTGACGGGGGCGACCTGCGGTATACTCGTATCAATACAAAAAATTTCATGTAAGAATTATTGTTTTATGCGTAAAAATATTTTTAGGAGTCATTACATTTATGTATTGTTTGTTATTGTTTAAAGAATTTATTTCACATTTCAAACAAGGCCATGATCTTGTGCAATGATCAGGCTAACTTACATAAAGTTATTTTAATGTATTTATTCAGTGCATAGTACAAGTAACTTAAAAATACGTAAATTTCGTGCAGAATCCCCTTAAGAGGGTGCCGCGCGGAGCCGTGCGATCGCAAAAACTGACATACATAAGTCTCATAATAAACTTCAAAGCAAAATCAATCGTAGTGATATTTAAAATTAGAACAATTCTGCTTGGAAGTTTCAGACCTAGTAATTTGATTAGAGCTTTTATTCTGCGAAATGTACAAAACCTTGTGTTAAAAATTTTATATTTACTTTTTTAAGGTGGGGGTGACCTGCGGAATATCAATACAAATATTTTCATGTAAGAATTATTGTTTCATGCGTAAAATTAAGAAAGTTGTCGGAGAAAAATGTTTTTAGGAGTCATTAGATTTATGTTTTATTTGTTATTGTTTAAAGAATTTGTTTCAAATTTTAACAAGGCCACGTCTTTGTGCAATGGTCAGGCTTACTTACGTAAGTTCTTTTAATGCATTTAATTAATTCAGCGCATAGTTTAAGTAATTTAAAAATACGTAAATTTTCACAATTTCTCGCAGGATCCCCTTAAACAGAAGACTATCAAAAGCGTCCGAAAAATGTATCTTTTTCTCTTTCTTCACATCATAACCAGCTCATTGCGTATTAGTATTATTCTCCGAGAACGGTTGACGCGTGAACGGCTTCCCTCGATGAGTAATGACCAACAATAATAGCATCTGGCGTCGATGGAGTGATTAACTCAGCTGTTTGTTTTGTTTTGTGGAAGCGGTGGCTAGGGGCATCCGTTGAGTATTAATCAGTTTATCGGTTTTTAGGTCACGTCGACTTTCACGGACAGTTGGTTCGGTCAAAAGTTTTTGGCAGAAGATTATTTGTGGGAAATACCTTTTATGAATTTAAAAGCTGTACAATTTTTCTGGTGGAGTTTAATTGCTCAGGGGGAAGCAAGTTAGGGATGCCATTTTGAAAGTTGAGTAGAAAACTTTCGTAACGATAGAAAAAAAATCTAAGTGCTACGGAAAGCATGTAATAAATCGGTCACAGTTGTAATGATAAGATGGCTGTCGTGAAAACCTATCAAAATCCATTGGATCATCGGATAATGACATATTTTAGAGCTAAAATATCACGATAAACTGTAACAAATATGATTTCATTATTTCAACCTAGTTTCAGTTTTACGAGCATGATTTATAGCTTTTATCTGTACTAATGGACTATTAACATGCTATTAACCTACGGCCTTACGCGATGACCCGTACTTAGTAGTCGTTGGACCTTTTTAATGTTTATCTGGCTAGCCGCGTCATTCTGAATCTTAGCCACCATAACTGCATTATTGGGAGTAACTAAGAAATGGCGAAAAAACAATAGTAACCGTGTCGCGCAGCGGTGAAAGAGTACTACCACCCCTCTCTTCCCTTGGGTGTCGTAAAAGGCGACTAACGGACCAAAGACTGCACATACGTCCAACTGTATAGAGCGGCGATAGGGTCACCAGTTTACCACCTGTCACGCTGAGCACATATGCAGTCGCTATTTGGTGAAAAGTAAACTACGGTAGTGGACTGCTTTTGCTGTCCTCATTGCCTAAGTCAAAGTCAAAGTCAAAGTCAAAATATATTTATTCAATAAACTCAATTAATAAGTACTTTGAATCGTCCAAATCTTTTTTAACCTACCACCCATTCAGGACATAACCTTTTAACTGTGGCAAAGAATGGGCGCAAGAAACCACAGCGCACAAAAGCAACGACATTTACAAACAAAAAAAGAGTATGTCGTTACCAGGTCAATACAAAATATGAAAATAAAAAAAAATTATGCAATAAAAAATTACAATACAATGTAGTATCAATTAAATAAAGACAATTAGAAATAGCTGTTGGAGTGCTTGGAGCATTTCAGATCCAAGCTGTTTTGTCTTCTGTGTAATCTGACACTTTATAATAAGGTTTTTTATAAAGGTTTTCTTTGATTTTGATTTTAAATTTATTAAGATCTAATTTCTGAATATCATTTGGTACTTTGTTGTAAAATCTTACACACAGACCCCTAAAAGAATTATTTATTTTATGGAGCCTAGTATAAGGTACTGCTAATTTGTTCTTACTTCTAGTGTTTACATTGTGAATATCACTGTTTTTTGAAAACATTCCAGTATTTTTATGAACATAAATTAAATTTTCATAAATGTATTGTGATGCAACTGTCATTATATTTATATTCTTAAATCTCTCTCTGAGAGAGTCGCCAGCCTTTAGGTTATAGATTGCTCGAATAGCCCTCTTCTGAAGCACAAAGATAGTTTGAATGTCGGCAGCATTTCCCCACAGTAAAATGCCGTACGACATTACACTATGAAAGTAACTGAAATAAACTAATCTGGATGTATCAACGTCAGTTAACTGACGGATCTTCATTACTGCATAAGCCGCAGAGCTAAGTCTATTCGACAATTTAGCTATATGTGGGCCCCACTGAAGCTTGGCATCTAACGTGATGCCTAGAAACACAGTGGTATCCACAGGATTCACATTCTTATCTTTAATTTGTACACTAGTTGTTACTTGCTTAACATTAGGCAATACAAATCTTACACATTTGGTTTTTCCCTCGTTTAATAGCAAGTTATTTACACTAAACCAGTGAACAATCTTTGAGATCGCATTATTCACATCGTCATAATTTGGGTGTCGTCGTTTCACTTTGAATAAAAGTGAAGTATCATCAGCAAACAATACTATCTCATGACTGTCTTTTACAAAATAAGGTAAGTCATTAATATAAACCAAAAACAAGAATGGACCTAGTATTGAACCCTGCGGAACTCCCATTGTAACCACTGATCCCGCAGATCTTTTACCGTTAATGTCGACCTTCTGAATCCTGTTACTCAAGTATGAGATTAGAAGGCTCAAAGAAGCATCCCTAATTCCATAGTGGTTAAGCTTCCGGACCAAAGTTTCATGTAAAACACAATCGAAAGCTTTGGATAAATCACAAAATACCCCTAGGGCATCCTGTGATTCCTCCCAGGTATCAAATATTTGGATTAAAAGCTCAACACCGGCGTCAGTTGTTGAGCGACCCCTAGTAAAACCATACTGTTTACAATGTAAAAGTTTATTTCTATGAAAATGAATTTGAATTTGGTCTAGCATCAACTTTTCAAAAATTTTACTAAATGTGGGTAGCACAGAAATAGGTCTAAAATTAGAGGGGTCAGAAGTGCTACCTGATTTAAACAATGGAATTAATTTACTATGTTTCATTAGGTCAGGAAAAACACCACAGTCAATGCATTCGTTAAATATGCAAGCTAAGACTGGAGCTATTGTCATAATTACTGATTTAGCGACATCCACGGAATTACCCCACAGATCAGCAGTTTTCTTTTTATTGAGAGTGTTAAATGTTTTTAATATATCTATAACACAAATTTTTTGAAAACTGAAATTACTTTCACAATCTTTAACATTCTCCTTCAAAACAGATTCAGCTACAGTGGGGGAGGAAATCAAGGCTTTTGTAGTTGAAACTGGAATGTCAGTAAAAAACCTCTCAAATGCTGCAGCAACATCAGCATCAGAAGTCAAGGTTTTATTATCACAATTTAAATTGTACTCATTGTTACGACTTCTGACCTTTCCTGTTTCACTATTTATAATATTCCATGTCATTTTTATTTTGTCATTACTATTCTTAATCTTAGAACTCAGATAGTTTGCCTTGGCTAATCGGCATACTCTTGTAAATAACTTTGAATAATTTTTAACATATAATTTGAAGTCGTCGCTGGTGTTATAGTTGCGTTCACCATAAAGTTGATAAAGGCGTTTCCTACTTTTGTAAATACCAATTGTAGCCCATTCATTAAAAGATGAAGTACCACTAACCGAGATCTTTTTTGGAACAAAAGATTTATTAAATTCTGAACAATATATGTTAAAAAAATCATTATAAAAGACATCAGGGTTGTCATTGTATTCTAAATAATTTAATTTTGTATCTAGATTGCTTTTAAAGCGTTCCAGCCGACCTGCACTTTTTGGCACAACAGTGATATTCTTTTTCATCACTTGCTTACGCTGGTGTGGAAAGCTGACCATTTGGCCACAATGATCAGAGTCCAGGTTATTAATAATTTGCTTAGCCAGTGGTTTTACATTTGTATATATGTTATCAATACAGGTGGCCGAAGTGGCAGTTATTCTTGTCGGCTCCAAAAATAAATTATTCAAATTGTATGATAGAAATAAGTTTTTAATTTTAGTTGACAATGTGGAGTTTTCTAGCAAATTTATATTAAAATCACCGCAAACAATTATTGTTTTACCTACATTGCGGACCTTACGCAATGTCTCATCCATAACTTTTTCAAAAAGATCATACAATGCTGAAGGAGGTCTGTATACACTTATCACAACAAACTACTCCAACTCCACACAAGCTATTTCTATTGTTCGCTCAACCGAGAGGCTCACTATGTCTTTGCGTTCTTTTAATTTAAACTTTTTACTAACAATAATTAAGGAGCCACCATGTATTGCATTTCCTCGACTGAACGAACTTCCTACCAAATGATTCTTAAAATTGAACATGAACTGATGGTCTCTAAGCCAGTGCTCGGTAATGCAAAGAATATCAATATTATTACAGTTCATGAACAATTCAATCTCTAAATCTTTGCCCATCATTCCTTGGATGTTCTGGTGAACAATGTTCAAAGATTTTACATTTTTTAAATTTAATGATTGACCGGGGCTTTTTATAAAGCTATTTTTACATTGATTTAATTTCATTTTATTTGCAAACATTTTGCAAGAGAGTTCCTCTTTTGTCTTATAATTTAATTCCAATAATTTGCTAGAGGTCTTATAATCTAATTTAAATTATTTGGAACATATTCCAAAGTCTGAATTGGCATGTCAGTATGTTGCAGCTCAATAGAAGCCGCTGAGCTAGCCATGTTATTGGCTAAATACTTTAAATAAAATGATAGCGAATTTGCTATCTGTCGCTTAAAATAAGTCTTAAGATAATATTTATCTTTTGTCAATATAAAATTATTATCTAATAATTTATTTATGTCTATTATTTCTACTTTCTTTTCATAGAAAGCCATTGTATTCAATGTCAAACTAAGCTTAAATCTATAATTATTTTCTTCGTGTGGCAAGTTTTTACTGTAAGGAAGTGTGAACATTATAATTTTTGGAATATTTAAAGAAAGTAATTTTTCATAAAAGTTAACTAATACTTTTTTGTTCACATTTCCCTTTTTCCCAATTAAAATAATAACAGTTTCTACATTATTAAGGTCATGTGAAATCAATTTTTCCATTATATCATGGTATGTCAAACCAGGCATACAATAATTATAATTTAGCCTAGATTAGGCATGCATTTAGGCATACAATAATTATAATTTAGCATACAATAATTATAATTTAGCCTAGTCTCTGACTAGCCCTTCGGGGATAATAGTAGTAATTATACATCGAGACATTTTAGTGGTTGTTTTCCCGCGGCAGAACCAATGACCTTTTATAAATAGACTAGTTATACGTGAATGAATTGCATTTTAAAATGGCGAAATTGTTTCTATGACGTAATACACGTCGAAAGGGAAAATCATATCATTAGCCTATTGTTAAAAAGAGATAGACAATACTTTGACTTTTGGTAGTTGACCAATGAGCTCATAGAATTTATGCGCTATCTCGGCCGCCATTATTTTTCTCCTTCACTCTTACAGAAAACATAGTATGCGCTTTTCACTCATGCATATCGGATTGGCAACATGGCAAATGTTGATGACATTTGATTTTTTCAATGAAAATTTGTATTTTAAATTTATATTTACAATACTTACGAATGAAATAAGACATATTTATTGTCTCATAAGGTTGCAGTATAATTTTTACAATTTCTGGATTACATAAGAAGGCATTTTAACAAATCAAAAACTTATAAAGGTAACGATCGTGTAAATCGTGTTGTCGTGACACTGACTGACGTGTGACTGAGTGAAACTCGGGCAATTACCTGAGTTTGTTCTAGTCATTACGGAGGGCAGACAACGTATCTGCACATATAATATCATTGGGCAGAACGATTTACCTTTAGTAGTACTATCGAATCACACAAGTTATTTTTGACAAAAATGAAAAAAAAATTTCGACCACCCATACTAATGTCGTCAGCTGATCGGACCGTTTTGTATAGGAGGGCGAATTTTTTTTGTCATTTAGTCAAATATAACTTGCGTGATTCGATAGTACTACAAAGAAAACAACCTCTAAAATGTCGCGGTGTATATGTCAACTATTTGTAGCGACGTCTTGATTTCAATGATGACCTTTGCCCTGCAGTTTACAGGCTGTGTTTTACTCTTTTACCTTATTTATTTAAAAGTAGACATATGATCCTCGCAGGATCAATTTTGCCATACGCAATAATAATAATAATAACCTCATTTATTCACCCTATAGTAGTTGAGGACTTGCGCGAAGACACCCGGGTGCCGGTCGAAGAAGTACTCGTTTTGCACCGAATCGTAGTTCGGTGAGCCGGGACAGCCGCGTCACCCAGATCTTCTTCAGGGTCGCCTTGTATGATGGTCTTGTAACTTTGTAGGTTGGTCTTGTAACTTGTTACACACAAGCATCAATGGGCTGTTCTGCCCGTTTTTAGGCACGTTAAATTCTCGTATGCTGGCTCAGTATCATAAAAGAGATACTCAAAGATCTATGATGTCGAATTTTCTAGAAACTCCTCATACCTGTAGTAGTTGAGGACTTGCGCGAAGACCCCCGGGTGCCGGTCGAAGAAGTACTCGTTGAGCACCGGGTCGTAGTTAGCGAGCGCTTCGGTGAGCCGGGACAGCCGGGTCGCCGGGATCTTCTTCAAGGTCGCCTTGTAAGTTTCGTATCTGAAAGGGATAGCAACCTTTAACAGGCTTTCTTGATATATACTCGTACACAGCTTAACGACTATTATCCTCAAAGGGATAGTTAGAGACTAGACTAGACACATTAGCCATAGTTCACGATTCACCAAATTACGACTGCACATGTGCTCAGCGTGACAGGTGGTGCCCATCGCCGCTCTTTGCTGTTTGATGTATGTCCAGTCTTTAGTCCGTTACTCGCCTTTTACGATACCCAAGGGAAGAGAGGGGGTGATAGTATTCTTTTATTACTACACGCGATACTGTTAGTAATCAAATTGTTACCAGTCGCCGAGGTTCTGTGGCCATTGTGTCTTCCTACAACCACGTCTTCTGTGGCCCTGTATTCTACCTTGTAGTATGAAAACCGTGAAAGATATAAAAAACCTCCCCTCCAGTTATTGAACAAATCGAAAGCTTTAGTACTATTTCAGCTCAAACATAAACAACTGTTACTGGAAAAGGCTTATAAAAGCATGTTATATAAGAATGATTAATTCACCCGCTAACAAATCAGCCATTACGGGCATTTACTTAAAAGAGATGCAAATCACTGGATCGAATTTCATCGTACGTAAATCCTTTCCAGAGATCGCCACAAGTAGTGCTTGAAGCGATTGACATTAAGAAACATCCCAACAATATCAATCAGGAAGATGTCCATAAACTATCATCAGCGTGGAATCCAGTGTTTACTAAAACGCCACTTCGTGCTAGTCTGCAATCGGCTAACTACCAAAATAATAGTAGAGGATCCGAGTATACAACGACCTTCACCGAGCGGTTAATGGATGAAAAGTATTTAATATCAAATTTAATGTGTTAAAAAATAATTGTGAGTGGGTTGGCTGAAAAATTTCAGTCCAGTATATGATTAATTAAACATTTAAAAATATATTTTTTTAAATATTGCACTTGTTTCGATAATAGATAAATTACATAGATACCAATCGAAAGTATGAAGCCTATAGAATATGCAAACGTTAGGTTGACTATTTTTTCCTGTCATAACATTGGGTAGGCAGGTGTAAACAGGCAAGTCATTATTAGTAATTTGCAACCGTCTGGTTAAATAAATAAAGTTTATGTTTATATAAAGATAAGCTCATTACAAACACACATACACCAAACTAGTGCAATGTAAAAAAAAAATTTTTTTTTAAATATTAAATTAATCATTAATGGTACTGGACTAAAATTTTTCAGCCAGCCCACTCGCGATATATTATTTAACATATTAAATTTGATATAAAATACTTTTCATCCATTAACCTTCTCAGTGAAGGTCGTTCTATACTCGGATCTTAGACTATAAGGCTTGTATACCGAATAGGGACACCGTTAGTGTTACGTGTGTGACGGTAGTTGGATAAGTAATGTGATGGTGGATGAAGAGGCAAACGAACGACGCAAACGGAGGTGATACACTGCAACAGCAGTCCGTCCGCACACTCGGTCGTAACTTTGGGTATAAAAGGTATGCATAGAATGCCTTAAATTTGGCAAATAGATATATTTGGTGGTTGCTTGCTGTTGTTTAACTAAAGTTTTAAATTGTTCATGCATAAAAGAATGACCTGTAATTGAGAACAGTGCAGTCACATAACACGCTACGACTATTGTCCCCAATGAGTGCTGCAAAAGTAGTACAACAACTGCACACGTGCTCAGCGTGATAAGTCATAAGCCCATCGTAGAAGCTGTTGGATGTATGAGCAGCCTTCAGTCCATTAGTCGCCTTTTACAACACCCAAGAAACGAGATGGGTTGGTAGTATTTAGTAATGTCAAGACAGCTCTTTATAATTAAACAACCATCTACTAAAAACAAAAGACGTGTAACAGGATAAAATGTTTACTAAAAAAAAAAAACCAGTCTCAGGAAGCTCCAAAGGTCGCGGGTTCGAAACCCACTCGAGCTTCCTGAGACTGGGTGATTTTTTTTATTTCTAGTAAACATTTCATCCTATAGCATTGTGAATGCAAAATTTCAACAATAAAGAGACGTGTAACAGTTCTGATATGAATCAACGTTATGGCATGCATAGCATTCAAATGTATTTACAATAACAAACATTAAATAAACCAATAACAAACCAACAGTTGTGCCAATGAATGTAAGTAAATATAGTATAGCTTAAATACTAAACACCTCTATCTTATCACTAACGTGTTTAAACAAATAAATATGATCTGATTTTATAAACATACATACATACACATTACGACACCCTAGGGAAGAGGGGGGGGGGTGTTAGTATTCTTTTACCGCTACGCGACGCGGTTATATAATCAAGTTGAGGGCAATTAAAAAACATACTATCAAATATTAAACAGTAGGTCGCATTATTAAAAATTAAAAAATTATATCGCAAATTAATTTCTCGAAATCAAAATCGATACCACTAATAAAAAATAATACCTACGTTGGGAAAAGTTTCTTCGCATTTTTTAAGAAAATTCAAAAATTTTTTTAATATAGTTTATTTATATTTAACTAAAGTGCCGTTTATTTAAATTTAACTGTAGGTGCCATTTTGTTCGATAACTTTTTGCCATCTTGTAGGTAGAAACATAATCCCATTGCTATAGAAATTCTGGGGCTTCTGATCAAAATACCGCGACAATTTGTTTTGGCAGTCTTCTCGTGATGTTAACCTGACACTGCCTAAAGAATTATGAAGAGACCGAAACAAGTGGAAGGCGAAGACTATACGGCGGATGCATTAACACCTCCCAGACAAACTCTCTTAATTTTTGCTGAGTGACTAAATATGTGTGAGGTCTAGCGTTATCATGATGAAAAACCACACCCCTTCTGTTGATTAATTTCGGCCGCCGCTTTCTCTCAACTTCATGCTTTAAATTAATGTTTTTCTATATATTTTAGCGTTTTATTAACGCTTAAATATACTTAAGTAAAATTTTTAAACACTGCAAAAAGACGACAACCTCAGGCGGGAATCGAATCGTCTTTTTTCAGTGATTAAAAATTTTACATAAGTATATTTAAGCGTTAATAAAACGCTAAAATAAATATAATAAATTAATCTATAAACGCAGCTTCATCTTAACCGAATGTTTAAATATTTGTAAAAAAAAAATCTCTCGGATCTCAGATGTGAAAACTTCTAAATTTTGATGAAGCAATGTTGACTAAAAAACATAAGCATCAAGCACTGACAAATTTCGACGGGTGAAAAGCAGATCTCGGTAGCCAGGTGCTTAAGGCAGCCGCCCGGAATGCGGGAGGTGGGTGGTTCGATTCCCGCATGAGGTTGTCGTCTTTTATCAATGTTTAAATTTTTTTCATGCTTTAATATAAGATTTTAAACTATCGCGTTGCATTGCTTTTAACGGGACCTAACAGGATTAATTTCTTGCTTTAATCTCATCAGTTGTTTGCAGTAGAGTTCAGAATCGATGGTCCTGCCTGGTGGTAACAGCTCATAATGAATAATGCCCTTCCAATCCCACCACACACACAGCATCACCTTGTTGCGATTTAACCCGGGTTTCGCCACAGTCTGTGAAGCCTGACCAGCTATGACCACGACTTTTTTCACACGTTCTTGTCGTAAGTGTTCCACTTTTCATCACCAGTTATCAGTTCTTCAAAATGGTTCGGTTTCATTACGTCGTAATAAATTATTGCAAATGAGTACACGGTTCATTAGGTTTCTTTCAGTGAGCCCGTGAGGTACCAAAACATCGAGCTTTTTTGTGTACCCAGTTTTTTTCAAATGCGCCTAAACTGTTTTGTGGTCAATTCCCAGTTCTTCAGCTATGTCGTAACTACTGATATGCCGATCTTCCTTCACTTTTTTTAAAAATGGCATCCATTTTATCCGTAATAGGGCGACCAGAACGACGTGCATCTTTGACATCAAAATTTCCGGATTGAAAACGATTAAAATCAAATTTGTGCTAGTCTCACAGTCACTGCACTAGGTCCATAAACATCGCAATTTCTTTTTGCGGTTTGCGTTGCATTTTTACCTTTTTTGTAGTAAAATTTGAAAATGTATCGAATTTTTTCATTAGATTCACTCATCTTGGCAGTAAGAAAAACAAATGATAATCACACATTTTGCTAATTAGAATTTGGAATTATCTTCTTTAAAATGTAAAGTTTTAATGATAGTAAAACCAGCCAGATATAAATATTATAGCCAAAGACACTTTATTACAAGTTCATACTTAGGTACTAGCGAAAATAATTTTTCCTAGTATATTTGGCTACGCCGCTTTTTAATTTTAAATCATCTTATAAGCAACGTTTCACTCGCAATTTAAATACTTTGCGGTTTCATCTTTGCTCGCACTCGCAAGCGTAGATCGCGCCTAATTACCATAGAGTTTCTAATTTGCAAGAAATGCAATAAAAAATAAGCAAATATCTTTTTAATAACTTTTAAATTAGGTATAAATTATAAAAATAAATATTGAGCTACATAATTAGCATGTTTTATATCTACATCCAACAGCATAGAGCAGTGATGGGCTCACCACCTGTCACGCTGAGCACATGTTCAGTCGCTTTTCATCATTTCAGAAGCTTGGTGAAAAGAGGACAATTGTAGATGACTGCTTTTGCTGTCCTCATTGCCTAGTCTCTGACTAACCCTTCGGGGAAAATAGTCGTGATAATGTATGTTGTTTTCTAACAGTCAAATACACGGTCTCGTACGAATCGTTTAACCACATCTCATCCGATTTACCGATAAGTTGAATAACACCAAAATCCTTTCAAAGATGTGTAAATCAACAGGAAATTAGAAAAGTTATAACGCCGCCACGCGTCGCCCCGTTCAGAAATCGAAATTAAAGCTCTTCCAATTTTTACCTATTCAATTCAATCAAACCAGTATTATTGACAATTGTGTTTTTATAAAATTCTAAGGAGAGCCTCTTCTTGAATTGCGATAGTAGAATTAGAGTCAGTATAAAAGCCAGCCACCCTAGACAAGTGACGATCGCACCCTGTCTATACGTTAACGGTTGTCAATAGTCAATTGGTAGACAAGTTTACATAATATTATCCATATGATCTGTTTCTTAGCATCTGGTCTGTAATCTGTAACCGTGTCGTGTAGCGGTGAAAGAATACTACCACCCCCTCTCTTCCCTGGAGTGTCGCAAAAGGCGACTAACGGACTAAAGACTGCGCATGCATCCAACAGTATAGAGTGGCGATGGTCTCATTACCTGTCACGCTGAACACATGTGCAGTCGATACTTGGTGAAAAGTGGAATTTGGTGGACTGCTTTTGCTGTCCTTATTGCCTAGTCTCTGACTAACCCTTCGGGGAAAATAGTCGTGATCATATGTATGTATGCTCTGTAAGCATGACATTTCAGACGCTTGGTCAGGATTTAAATTTTGATTTGAATGAAATAAGTAATTCTTTATCGGGTCATCTGGGGGCGTCTCGTCGCCGCTTCGACAAATAACGAGGTCGTTTCTCAACATTTTCTTTCCACAAACTCTATTTTTTTCTTCATAACGTCACGCAACCCACTGTGTCTTTGTCATTTAAACTAAATATAAGTAAGTAAGCTAGCTTTTAATATTAATTGTGATACTAACATAGTTTTCTAAGATTATTGTTACTAACATTATTGATTCCGGTCCGAAATAAATGAAATTTAATTTAATTTAATCTACAACTAGCTGTCAACTATCTTTACGCCATTGCTCTGCAGTGGGACGACTATAGCTGAAAATTAGTATTTTTCTCTGACTATGACAAATAATATTGATTTTGAAGTAAAAGTTTGATGGGTGGAAAATAAAGTTTGCATCTGATGCAAGTCGTGAGCTTCTAATATATTTTATATCTATACGTTCATAGCATTTAACGAATATAGAAATTTAAATTACATTTAAGAAGATACTTAGAGAGAGTTGTTTACATGTTACAGTATGTTTACATAACATGAAAGACTAACCAAATTCTGAAGAATAATAAAACTATAGTTTTTGAACAAGGCACTGCCAGAGTTAATTGAGAGTTGATGAAACATATATTTGACTTTTATCCCATTGATATCAGTTAACTGATCCTAGGTAGGTACTCTCAATCTGTATCAGAAAGTAAACCACTTAGGGAGAATTCGTAGCGTAGAACATTATAATTGAGCTCATTTGTCATTCTCTAATACTAAAAAAGAACGAAAGAATTCTAAGAAATTGGTACTCGAAGTATAGGACTTGTTGGATATGGATTTGGCATTGTTTTTGTTATTTTACACTAGACATTATTGTTATTTTCCAAATATCACCGACTTAAACCTTTCAAGGTGTAATGAAAACAAACATTTGGAAATAAATTGAGTGTACTAACGTAGTAGCGAAAATGTAAAAATGCTGTAATTTTAATAGAATTGACGATATTTCTAGAGTTATATTATATTAATAGATTTTTTGTGAAACATATATTTTTAAATGTTCAAAGCAAAAGCTAAAACTCCTGCCAGACAACTCAAAAAAGCCAGCGATAAAGCGTTTTAATAAAAAAATTGTAAAAAATATATTTTTGAATGTTCAAAAAAAAAGCTAAAACTACAGCCAGCAATAAAGCATTTTATTAAAATGTTCCGTGGAAACCTCATCAAAAGTTCTCTTTCCGTGTTGCGATTAAAAGTTTCAGAGAAGTTATGCGAAGTCCGTAAAATTCAAATCCGATACTTATTTCATGATAAATGATAAACCATATTTTTTGTCCACAACCTCTGAAAAAAAATCAGATTACATAAAATGTTCGGGCCCTTCTGTCCCCTCTTAGAGCATTATTACTATAACCTTAATAAAATTCGTATGGAATTTGAATAGTAAGATTAAACACTGCTTTTCAGGCTAGGTAGGCCGCAATAAAAAACATCAGCAATGATGAACATTTTACAAAAAAGTTGACGACCTCCTTGGTCGAGTGGTTTGTACACCGGTTTTCATGGTGTCGCCATCTCTGAGGTCTCGGGTTCGATCCCCGGGTCCCCAAAATTATTGTTTTTCTAAATTGTCTCGGGTCTGGGTGTTTTCTATGTATAATAAGTATGTATTTAAGTATTTTAAGTATGTTTATCCATTGTCTAGTAACCATTTAACGAGTTTTATAACGAAGCTTCTCTGGGGCTAGATAATTGGTGTGAGTGTAGGAAAGTTTATTTTTAGTTTATTTATTTAAAGGAATTACTTATAAGAAGGTGCTATTATAATATAACAGAATATTTAGAAGACAAACATTTATAAAAATAAAAAATCTAAAACTATCTCACAAACTAACTAACAAATTTCAATCAAATAATAGATAAACATCTTATAAAATATTTATTTATTTATTATAATATAAAATAATATAAATAATAAAAATAAGAATACGTAAATAGTACTTACTATAATATAAAAAATAAAATATAAGAATGTATGCTAATTTAATTCAAAATTAATTGGAAAAGGTCTTCCCTCTTCAAATTGCTGTGCCCCACAGGGCCCATAATGAACCTGTATCTTTAATATAAATTATAACAACTTTGTAACATTATGGTGTGCAATAAAAATATTGAGTATATTGAGTATTGAGCCGCGCTTTGAGTTTTTCAATCCATCTGAGACGTAGTAAATAATGGTTTAAATTCTTGAAAAAAGTGTGTATTAGTTAAGGATCTAGTCTAGTCAAATTCGCATTCAGTTACAAGATCCAATGAACTTCACTTGATAGAAAAAAAACCCAAAATTACCCCTTTCTGTAATGTTTTTTTCAATATTATGACTAAACTACTGATATTTTACATTTAATTTTTGTACTCAACTAAAGACGCAAATATTTCGCAGATAATAAATATTTGTAAAAATATTTCTTTCGGACCTCAAAGGTGACAACTTCGAAGATTTGATGAAGCAATGTTGACTAAAAAACATAAGCATCAAGCACTGACTAATTTCGAGGGTTGAAAAACAGACCTCGGCAGCCAAGTGGTTAAGGCAGCCGCCCGGAATGCGGTGGGTGCGTGGTTCGATTCCCGACTGAGGTTGTCGTCTTTTTTCTGTGTTTAAATTTTACTGAAGTACCTATAGCCAACATACGGTCCCACTGCTGGACTAAGGCCTCCATCGTTGGAATCAAGCATTCACATGGGTTTCGGCTAAATCACCACGCCTACCATTGCGGGTTGCTGATCTGATGACCCTGGCTATGCATCGAAAAGTCCGAAACACACTTTGTCAAACCCCGGGAACTGAACCTTGGGACCTCCGGTTTTTCGAAATTATATAGAGTATATAGAGAAAAAAGCATTATATAGAGTAAACATACGTTATTATCCCCGAAGGGTTAGTCAGAGACTAGGCAATGAGGACAGCAAAAGCAGTCGTCTGCCATAGTCCACTTTTCACCAAATAGCGACTACACATGTGCTCAGTGTGACAATTGGTGAACCCATCGCCGCTCTATGCTTTTGGATGTTTGTGCAGTTTAGTGCGTTAGTCGTCTTTTACCACACGACATTTAGTATTCTTTCACCGCTAACCGACCCTTTATGTATGTATCATGTGTAATTATTGATTACAAGCGGATCCTCGCGGTTATATCCGCGTGGTACCTGTTTCCGTGGGAATTTGGGATAAAATATAGCCTATGTCACTTGGGAAGAATGTAGTAGCAAAGCTACTAGCTTTCTAATGGTCAAAGAATTTTCTAAATCGGTCCAGTAGTTTCGGAGCCTATTCAATTCAAACAAACAAATCTTTGCTCTTTATAACATTACTATAGATATATTCGATTGAGAGCGTCTGGCCTGTGCGTGGTGCAAAAAGCGACTCCGAAAACCGACGACACTAGATAGACGAACAGATATTTAAAAAAATAGAAGCACTTATACTTTATACAAATGGTAACTAGCTATGATAATAAATGCTTCGTGGAGAGATAGGTATAAACTTCTTTTGTATTTTTTTAACCCTGCTAAATACACAGACATAATTGAAGAATGAATTATTAACCGTGACGTCCATTTAGGTTTTTTTGGGCAACTCGTTAATTACACAAGTCTATTAGCTAAAAGATCTTGTTCCACGTTCCTTGGACGGATAAAAAAACATTCCTCAAGGTGAGAAAGTGGGTCACGACTCTAACATAATTCGTTGTCTATCTGGAGAAAATCTTGCTTTATGGCTAGGGATCATTGTCAGTAGTCTCGTGAATTTTAAGGAGCTCTTCTCTTGTAATATGAATATAATACGCCCGTTGAAGGTACGGAGAATTTTTAAGCAATAATCAAAAAAATATTTAAAACGTATGTACGTAAGGTGGCTAAACGTTTTTACGTAACTGCCAAACTCAGAGCAGTCATGATTTATAATATTATAATGTTAACTGGGTCTAATAGACATTATGCGTTTATCTTTATTAAGTTTACTAACCTATAGAGTCCGGGAGCAAATCAAGAAACTGAACAATTCTAAAGATCTTTCTTAAACTTCTTTTAACCGCCTTAAAAGATAATCACCGTCTCGCGTAGCTGTGAAGGAATACCACCACTTCCTCTCTTCCCTTGGGGGTCGTAAAAGGCTAAAGGACTAAAGACTGCACATACACCCAACAGCATGCAGCGGCGATGGGCTGTCTCGCTGAGCACAAGTGCAGTAGCTATTTGGTGAAAAGTGGGCTATGGCAGAGGACAACTAATGCTGTCCTCATTGCCTAGCCTCTTACTAACTCTTCGGGCATAATAGTAGTGATAATATAGGAAAAAATGTTTCCTAGAAAAAAAATCTATGTAGCATTGTGAATGCAAGATTTCAATACTAAAGATAGTAATAATATGTATGTATGTTTAAGATAATATGGATATTTATGTTAACCTTTATGTGCGTATAGAAACAAATTATACTGTGTACACATAGCTCTCATTTCTACGTAGATAATAAAAAGAAACACAGGGCGGTACGCTGATGGTGTTATAAGGGGTGCTCACAACAAGTTATCGTCCCGGAACGGTAACGAGTCAACTGACCCTTTTAGGGTTCCTTATGCCTAAAAAAATATGTGTGTTTTTATAAAGATGGGTCAAGACGAGGGTAATATGAAAAGTTGTCAAGAAGTGTGTACCGCTTTTTTATTATGTCTAAGTACTATCATCATTATTAGAAACATACTACTTCATTCTATTGTCTATTTCTTATTTTAATGAGTTTCATTCTTGATTCCAACCTCCGCTCCGCCAATGTGGTTTAGGTTGTTCATTGATCGAATTTTGCTCTTTTGCGTAATAATGTTGCATGCCCGTAATGGGCATTACTGTTGATTCCCATGTATTGTATTATCACCAGCAAAATGTACACAGTATCAGCAATTAATATATTTCTATTTCTATTGCAGTCAGTCAGTTCTTCATACCTACTTATATAGATTGATAATTAGTCAAAGAAGATAAGTTGAGCTCCAGCTTTGTCACATGACCAATAGCAAGAGGGGATGCTGGAATAACACATCTAAGTAAATAAAATAGCCTCAAACTGTCCCACAGCTGAGCAAAGGCTCCCGGTATAGAAAACCGAGTCATCTTGGTCAAAATGGACAATAAATCTTATCAGCACGCTTGCCAAATGAGAATTAGTAATCACAAACCTGGATCATGTATCGAAAATTCCAGACCTGGTAATTCCAGTCACCAAGAACCCAGAACCTCCAGGACCTAGCGCTTTGCCACCGAGACACCGCACCGAGGCGGTTACGGTTTAATCCGGGTTTTAACGAGTTCCTTAGAGACAATAGTGACCTTAATTTCGCGTGCTAATTAAAAACTGCTCGCCCAAATTAGTTCACATATTTTAACGCGGCTACTAAAAGTTTGAGTGCCACCAGTGAGTGCAAACACGTTTATGATGAGAAACTCCACGCTGCGTTTTACAAGCTGTTGCCTTGTAAAACTTTGTACCAGGTAACACCTTCATAATTATCATTTTGTAATTTTAAGCGGGCGGATCTCCAGACGGAAAGTAATCATCGCCGCTCTGGACACCCGCAAACCAGAGGAGTCGCAGATGCTGGCCTCGAGGTAGGAGTAGAAATTTTGAGGAAAGAGTAGAATCGTGAGGGGAAGAGATGGAACTCCGGTACTTCCGGTGAGTGGAAGTACGAAAAAAAGGAAGGACGAAATACAACAAAGTGTCATTTTATAGTTATTTCTTTTTTATTTAATTTTGGCGGCGCAAGCTACTAGAGTCAACTCTCACACTTCATCATAGACATAATTATTATGTACTTATTAGTCCACTGTGCGTGTCTGTGTGTATGTTTCATGTCACTAATCCACAAATCCTCATTAAGTCAGTGTAATGGACTGCGGCTCAAAAAATACATAAACTACGCCGACCCTAAATAAGTACATGGGGGTTATTTGGGGCATTAACAGGGCAAGAAGGACTTAAAGGTCGTCGGAGATCAAATCAAGAATTTGAAAGCCCAAGAATTTGAAGAGCAGATGTCGCGCGCGCACCCTGCGGCCCGCCCTAGCGAGCCCTGCGACGACTGCTGCGCCCATCATCACGTAGATGGCGACGTAGTGGTGGACGTCATGGTATGTGATAACATCTGCTAACCCATCTTGGGCTTTTCAAATCCTTGATTTGATCTCTGAAGATCTTCAAGTCTCTTTAATGGCAAGCGAATAATGATGAATGGGTTACGGGTCAATCTTTCTAAGTGCTGTTGTCCATGTGGGATGGCCTGGGCCCAGCAGTGATGAAGAAAAGCATGCCACAGCATCTGATCTTAGTCTGCTAAATTTCATCAAAAATGAACCATACAAATTACGAAGAAAGTTGATATTCTTCGCTTGATTCTTTAAAATGTAATCTTTCAACATTTTGCTAGCTTCCGCCCACGACTTCGCTCGTAATTCGATCGAGCGAATTGCCGAGGAAATCTTACGTGTTCCGGGGATACAAAATGTATTTTATATTACTCAGGAAAAGTGTTGCGTTCTATCAGTAAATTCATGTTTCAAATCAGTTCAGTCCGGGACTAACTACTTGAGAATTATAATGTATAAAAAACCATAGCTATTAACAGTAAAAAAACTATATAAAAATACTACTTTTAAACCGCCCGCGCCTTCGTCCACGTATTACGACATGATTGATAATATTTAATGGTGTGGACGAAAGTAGACTCTATATATTTTCACATTTTATTAAATAATGCATGAATATAATAATTGAAAGTAAACCAATAAGTTTTATAGGCAAAACATAGCGAACATAAAATAATGTAACACTTATGAAGTATTTCTGATTTCTGATGGTATCGCTTTCCAATAAAATATTATTATACTAGTGTAGAAGTATATACTTATACATATATATTTGCTATGTGTGTGTAGATTTATTTCGAATAAACTTATACAAATAAATTTTAGAAACTGGAAGACAATATTTTAATGTATATTATTATATTATAAAACCACTTTAATGAGTTGGCAGCAGCGTTGACAACGAGAGGATACACGAAAGGCCTCAAAAAAATGGACCGTTCAATAAGGCATAGGCCAAAAGAATGAACGAGTAGATGTCTTCACTTGAACAGAGCTTGTAACCTGCGATTTAATACTAAACACATCTGCTAATAGTGCAAATAAGACTAACAGTATCGCATAGCGGTGAAATAATACTACCACCCCCTCTCTTCCCTTGGGTGTCGTAAATAGAGACTAAGGGACTAAAGACTGCACATACATCCTACAGCATAGAGCGGCGATGGGCTCATCCCACCTGTTACGCTGAGCACTTGTGCAGTCGCTATTCGGCTAAAAGTGGACTATGGTAGAGAGCTGCTTTTCCTGTCCTCAATGCTTAGTCTGTGACTAACCCTTCGGGGATAATAGTCGTGATTATATAATGTATGTTATTTATGTACTGATCGCAGATAATAATAGGGAAAAAAAATTTCATTAATTTTTTTAAATTTGTTAACATTGAAAAAAAGACGACAACCTCAGGCGGGAATCGAACCACGCACCTTTCGCATTTGTTTACAAATTTTACTTAAGGATATTTAATAAAACTATTTAAGCGTTAATAAAACGCTAAAACATATTTTTTAAAAAAAACATTAATTTTCATTATCTCACAATGGGCGCGCGTGGTGGATTCCCAATCTCTTGTAATGTTGTCAATGTGGATGATAATAAATTATAAAAAATATGAAGTACCTACTTACATAGTTTATTTTATGTTTAGATTTTCTACCTATTGCATTTGACTGATTGTACCTAATAATGTGTGATAAAATGAATTGCGACACAATGGCTTGTTGCTTACGTTATTATGTTTATTTATCTAAAGAACTTTCATATCGTATAACAAATCGCCCTTTTCCCTTTTTATGAAGCCTACAAATAGCTCGGGTGCTAAATGGCACATTTGGGGCCCTAAAATTGCTTATGTCGGCATCAAACCTTCCGTCCCTTTCTTACCGCAAAGGTAAGAGGGAGACAGCCGTACATCATACTTTTAGACGAAATGTGTGTTTTGTGGGCAGTAGCTTATGAAGCATGTATATTGAATGCCACATTACTAGCAAAGTCTACGATTTAATTATACTAAGCTGTTTGGGATTCCAACTAGCTAATAATGTTATAACAACATTCTACCCTGCCAGAAACTGGACAATCTTTAGACATACATTCATAGATTAGGATAGAATAGAATTTCTTAGACTGTGTAACAAGTTTGATTAACCACTATTATCCCCAAAGGGTTAGTCAGAGACAAGGCAATGATGGCCGCAGAAGCAGTCCACTGCTATAGTCCATGTTTCACCAAATTGCAACTGCACATGTGCTCGGCATGATAGTGGTAAGCCCATCACCGCTCTATGCTGCTGTATGTATGTGCAGTCTTGAGTCCGTTCGTATACGAAAATCTGAATGTATTTGTTCAAATTGTACACTACTACAACGTGTACAATTACAAAATCAGAATAAGAATATTTATTTTTGAGGTAACATTACAATGATTTCATGAATATGGCAGGCAGATTATTATAGATAGTAATACACATATCAAAAACCTTTTTACTACAAATATATTTATAGTAATATTTATATTCATAATTGTGTCACTTACTGCTTAAAATTATTAGCAAACAAATAATTACTATAATTATCAAATTAATAGGTAGTTGTCATAAAATACTGTAATATTAGTAGTACCTACTCTTAAAAAAGAAAATGTCAAAAGTTAATCGCAAAGACGCTATCGCTTCAAATACACATCTGTTGGGGCGTCTGTTTGCAATTCAGCTCGATCCCCGAGGAAGCATTCAGCTTATTGACTCTTGTCACATTAGCACATACGAGTACATACTAAGCGCAAACTCAGCAGAGGGTGAGCATACAGCGGGCCCACAAAAAGGCTCGGGCATTGTCAAATTAAGCTTTTGTACAAAGAGCACTTCTCCTACATCTTTTCGATTTGAGTTTCTTTTTTATAAAAGAAGGAGGCAAACGAGCAAGCGGGTCACCTGATGGAGAGTAATCACCGCCCATGGACACCCGCAAAACCAGAGGAATCGCAGGCGCGTTGCCGGCCTTTGAGGAAGGAATAGGCTCGTTTCTTGAAGTCCCTAAGTATCAAGATTCATACTTTTAAGGATACAATAATAAAGTTGTAAGGATTGTCGTTACGCCATCGGTTCGTAAGGCTATAGGGAGACCTTGTACTAAGATGATCTTGTGCTGGGTTATGTTAACTTATGATGAGGGACTCTCATCTCCCTCCCCAGCCCAGTTAAGAAAATATCGACAAGGAGGCGTACCCACAAAAAACCTTTACCATATAGTCGTATACATATACAGATTCTCGACATTTATCCCAAAAAGGTTAATTTTTTTAAGAGACTTGGCAGTGAAGACTTCAGAAACAGCCCTCTGCCGTAGTCCATGTTTAACCACGTTACAACTACACGTGCTCATCGTTATAAGTGGTGAGGCATCCGTTAGTTGCCTTTTACGAAACCCAAAAAAAGAGAGGAGTTAGTAGTATTAAAGTGGTACACAGCTTCTATGACTATTCTTACTCTACCACGGGTCTGATATGTCTATGATATGTCTGTAGGTCTGGTCCCTCCGCAAAGTTCACAAAGATTTAATACCGACTGCTGCCGCCGCCGCAGTGTGTTGTTTTAAACTTGACTACGGTTGATGCACTACTGTTTTGCATTCCCACTACATCCAGCCAACTCGCTCGCTAGGGTTGGCTGGCCACTTGGCTGTTTCATCATTTTTTTTTATGCTAAGCCTGGCAAATGACCCCACTCCACCTGATGTTAGTGGAAATGAAGTCCAGGCGCGAGGACAACTGGTGCAGCGTAAGAGACGTAGCATCAGTCACCCTCACTCTGCCGGCCCACAAAGTGCTTCTTCACGCCTCGTTTGAAGGACCCTATGTCATAGGTAGGAGGGAATACGTGTGCTGGTAGACTATTCCATCTTTTGGAAGTGCGACAAAGAAACGAGTCACCAAATTTCTTTGTGCGTGATGGAATGTTAGAGACTGTAAATTGGTGACTCCGGAGAGCAGCACGCGTACTCCTATGGAGGAAGGGAGAAGGAGGGATGAGGTCAAAGAGTTCTTCAGAGCACTCGCCATGGTATAAACGGTAAAAGACGCTGAGTGACGCAATATCTCTACGCAATTGCAAAGGCTCGAGAGTTTTAGTGACCTCCGCATTGCCGATAATGCGCACAGCGCGGCGCTGCAATCTGTCCAAGGCATCGAAAAGGTACTTTGCGGAGCCGTCCCAAAGGTGAGAGCAATACTCTACGCAAGACCGCACCTGTGTCTTGTATAATAGACACAACTGATCAGGCGTGAAGAATCGCCGCACCTTGTTCAGGACACCGAGTTTACGTGAGGCATTTTTAATCACGGTTTCGATGTAGTCCTTTTGGTTCAGATCGCAGCGGATATTCATACCGAGCATGTTAATACTTTTATTTTTTGTATGTTTATGGGAGGCAAATAAACAGGCGTGTCATCTGATGGAAAGTAATTACCATCGCCCATGGAATCTCGCAACACCAGAGGAGTCGCAGATGCGTAACCGGACTTGAGGAAGGATTAAGACCTTTGAGCTCATGAGTAAATATCCCTACAGAGTCCAAGCTGTCTAACAACGCGCATAATTAATACCTATTTTGATAGGGCTGACATCTTGTTGCACGTAAAAAAAATTGGGAAGGAAAATTAAAATAAGGTAAGTACATAATAAAACGTGTATTTCAAAAGGTATAAAATAAGGTTTAATGTAATTTGACACATGTACTAATTTATTTCTATTATTTTTTTTCCAAGTATTAATTATGTCTTTTTAACATGTGGTACGTCTGAATCTAATATTCAGTTTCCTTAAAAATGATAGGAAAACATTTGCATCTTATGTTAAACGATTTTTTTAAAATATATCATTTCCAATATTTTTGATGCACAGTTGGGCATCTATTTAGATTTAACACTAATTTCCCTTAATCGATATTATATAAATAATCAAAACACTGAAATTGTAAAATCCCAAATTCATCAACAAAATCACATGAATAATTTCCTGAATCTCGTCTAATACGCGCTACGTGCGGCCCTGTCCAGTCATACCGCAACGTACGGCGGCGCGTCGGTGAACCCGACGGTTAGAGGCCACGCGCACACCCGCTCTATGTGTGAGTGTACCTACAGCGGGGCGCTTATAAGTAACTTGGATTCTGTGGGATTATTTATTAATGTGCTTTAGGAAGGAGTAGGAATTGGGAGAGATGGGTCTCCGGTACTTTCACTCGCCGGACGAAACACATCAGCAAGTACAGCAACGAGTGCTATTGTTTCATGCCGATATTCCGTGAGACGGTGGCATATGCCTATAAAAGCACAGGCCTTCTCACATAGTCAACAACACCACGGGTAGGTAGGACCATAGGTAACCCCCTACGCTGGCCCGCTTCGCTTGGCTGGTAACTATATCTGAATTCGCTTTGAGGATAACGCCAACTCTCGCAATGTGACGTGGTCTATATTATGAGACGGCCTTTTTCGGAAATACGATGTTGCTTTACTAGAAAAAATCAGCTAATCGCGCTTGCGCAAACGAGAACGCGCGTTCGGGTCGAGAATTTCAAACTTTTATTCTTTTTCAAGCTTTAATTTAAGTGCAAAGGCACTTACCTAATTCTATGGACGTTTCAAAAGTGTTTATTACCAATTTAAGTGTTAGGCGCTGCGCTGCGCAAACGTAGACCATTTTGAGTTTCCGCCACAGAGGACAACCATTTTACAAAAACTTCCCTGCCTCGATCTACCTTTCCTCTGCGCTTTAATTTCATTAATGAAGTTTTTACTTTGACTTTAACTAACACAAGCCGTAGTCGACATTTGTGTGGCATCCCTAAAGCACACCCGCATTGTTTGCTTGTCTTGGCTCTAGACAGACTAACTTTAGTTTCTGTGGTAGTAAAGTAAACGCTGTTTAATTTTAGGTAGTACTTAATAACAAGGTAGACAGTTTAAGATAGTAGATTGACAGCTGTCATTCATCACGTAAACAAAAGCTCCGTATTTATTGTTCATCAAAAATAGTAATTAGAAATATTTTGTTATTTTTTCATTGTAATCAGCTGACTTATTAATAAATTCATGCCACTTATCGTTTGTAACACAATTCTATGGTGCATCGTCAAGAAGAAATGGAAGTTAAGTTCCTGTGAATTTCATCTTCAAACATTTTCATTGGTGCATATATATGTGAAGTTTTGCTAAAAACCTACAGAATACGACTCAAGTTTCATGAAAAAGTGTCTTTATTAGTCTGCTAAAGATAATCGAGTGGAAAGTGTTAATAATAAATAGTGAAGACCGTTTGCGCATTCAAAACATCATTCCGCATTCGGATTGGTTAACCCAAACCACTAATCACTCCGAGTCAAATAAGTATCGGTATTTCGACACTACTACTTAACTATCAAGTAGACGAGTGGCTACGCTGCACACCTAAGTATCCAGAGGCCCACGGTTCAAACCCCAAGAATCAAGAATCGAAAAGTATTTTGTTTTTTTTTTCAAAATTAGATGATTCGATTCAAAACATATTATCTCTGGTACTAAACATCCCTTTGGACAGTCAAGCATGGACCCAGGCTTCCCTACCTATCCGTTTTGGAGGCCTGGGAATACGTAAAATTTCGAGTGTAGCTCTTCCAGCTTTTTTGGCTTCAGTACACAAGACGGAGGGGCTGATCACAAGCATTCTATCGAAATCCCCGCGACACCATCTAACAGCCCACGTGTCTGAAGCCTTAGATGTGTGGAAGAGCCAGTGTGGCGATGACGTGCCCAGTAACCCGTCATCGCAAAGGCAGTGGGATGAGCCGCTTTGCAGACTAGCGCGGAATAACCTTCTTAATACGCTAGCTAGTCCTGCAGATCAGGCCCGTCTCCTTGCTGTGGCCCAATGGGAATCTGGATTATGGCTCCACACCCTTCCTTCTCCTCATCTTTGCACACTCCTGGACAACAATACCTTTCGCCTAGCTTCCTCACTTCGTTTGGGGGCACCGTGTAATGTCCCACATCGCTGCCCATGCGGTGACATGGTGAATGAGCTTGGCCATCACGGTCTTTCCTGCAGCAGAAGTGCGGGGAGAATTCCCCGCCACGCCGGCCTTAATGACATCATCCGCCGGGCCCTTGCTAGCGCTTCTATACCAGCCGTTCTAGAACCGAATGGCTTGTTACGAAGCGATGGCAAGAGACCCGATGGCATGACCCTGGTTCCGTGGAAGATGGGCCGGCCCTTGGTGTGGGACGCAACCTGCGTCGACACCCTGGCCCCATCCCACCTTCCCCAAACCTCAATAGAGGCCGGAACTGCTGCTGCAGCAGCAGAGTCGCTCAAGCGGCGCAAATATGTCGATATTAGCAACACCTGCATATTTGAGCCGTTTGGAGTTGAGACCCTCGGACCGTGGGGGCCAAGCGCTCACCGTTTATTCCGGGATCTCGCCAAGCGTTTGGTTGAGTCCTCGGGTGACCAGCGGGCTGGGGCATTCTTGGGTCAGCGAATAAGCCTGACCATCCAGCGAGGGAATGCGACCAGCCTTCTGGGCACAATGCCGCTCGGGAGCGATTTGGGGCATATTTTTTACTTGTAAGTATCCCTTTTTTTTTTTTTTTTTTTTGTATTACTTTTAGTAACTTTGTAGTTAATTAGTTTTTTATATAATATTTAAGTTATTTATTACATAGAACTAAATTAAGTATATAGTAACTTTGTAATTCATGTTCATATATGTGGAACTATGAAAGTCACAAAATCACTCTTTTTGTCGTTAAATAAACAATTGATTATGATTTTGTTGCAGAATAATTTTATATTTTCACTTCTGTTAATAATGTCACATTTATCCACGGAAGCTCATAGTAGTAAGCGTAATAATGCGAACATCAGCCGCAAGATGTCGACTCTAGTTCTATGTTTTAAGCTCGGACCAAATATCACAATGGACAGAGTCTTTGGATTTTTAGCATGTCCGTATTTTGTTAGTGTGCAGCTTTCTATCTGTACATGTGTGCATGACTAAAGATGTGACTAGTGTATCGATATAATCACTTTAATGTGGTGTGTACCTAGTTCGTTATTATAATTGGGGGGTTAAAGTTACTCACGTCCGTAGGTTTACCGTTTAGACCCTACACGTGACCTTTGGGTGGTGCTAAATGAGTGACACTGACTGAGTGGTAGAGCCACGCTGCGTTGCAGCACGCCGGGCACGCTGGGCCAGCTCGCCCGGCGTAAATACCAACCTCTCACTAAGGGTGTTACCCGACCAATCGATCGATCGTCGATCGACGGCATCGATCAACGTCGATCGAAGTTGATCGACTGGTCTGGTAGCTTTAATCGATCGACGGATACCTACCGTTTGACTAACCAATCGATCGACGACGGTCGGTCGACGTTGATCGATAGGTGTGGTAGCTTTAATCAATCGGCGGTTACCGTTCGTCTAACCCATCGATCGACGGTCGGTCGACGTTGATCGATTAACCCTGGCTAAATTCCATCAGTTTCTTTCGAAATGTATTCAGAAAAGGACTCGTTGTTCTTGGCCAGTACGATGTTGCTCGTACTATTATTACGGAGACGCAAACGCAGAAGAATCTGGATGCGGCCGTTTTTTAAAGCTAACGATCGCTTATTTTATCCAAACGACATTTTAAGCAGCGGTTTTTGTTTTTGTTTTTTTTTTGCGTAGCGATTGTCATGAATTTCGAGGTTAGTAGTTTCGAGGGAGGTAGAGAGGAGGGGGATGGAGGGGGTACGGTAATGGTAACTTAGTAGAATATTTGTTTTTTTTCCCTAAAAATAACCTAAAATAACCTCAAAATAAAAATATCTTGAAAACTATGCATTTTCGCACTTTAGCTCCCCCTCCCCCTCCCCTTCCCCCCTTTTTCGGTGTTGCTTAATCTAAAGTGCTTCCCAAGGTGTTTGGGGGAATATCATTTAGTATTTAAACGTTCATATTATCATCACTCATTATTATCAACATAAACATAATCTTATATTACGATTATTATCCATGGGCACGAATTTTTTTTTTTTTTTTTTATAAAAGAGGGAGGCAAACGAGCAGGCGTGTCACCTGATGGAGAGTAATCACCGCCGCCCATAGACACCCGCAAAACCAGAGGAATCGCAGACGCGTTGCCGGCCTTTAGGGGAGGAATAGGTTTAAGGAAGGAATAGGAATTGGGAGGAGGGGGGGGGGAAGGGGCCTCCAGAACCCTCACTAGTCGGACGAAACACAACAGCACCAACTACCATTATTTCACGGCGAATATTAGAGAGGATGGTATTACGCCGGGCGAGCCGGCCCAATGCGTGCTGCAACGCAGCGTGGCTCTACCACTCAGAAAAGTGAAGCGGCCGGTGCGTCTAATCAAACAGCTCGATTTAACACCCAATCCATTTTACCGGTCGATTGTCGATCGACATCGATCGACGTCGACTAATCCATTCTACCATCGATCGATGCCGTCGATCGACGATCGATCGATTGGTCTGGTAACACCCTAATATCCGGCGTGAAATAATAGCCCTTGGTGCTGTTGTGTTTCGTTCGGGCAGTGAGGCTTCCGGAGGCCTCCCCCCCCCCCGCGCACAATTCCTATTCCTTCCTTAAATGCCGGCAACGCATCTGCGATTCCTCTGGTGTTGCGGGTGTCTATGGGCGGCGGAGATTACTCTCCATCAGGTGACCCGCCTGTTCGTTTGCCTCCTTCTATTATAACAAACAAATAAAAAATAATAATTTGTGTAGTAAAGTGAAGAGCAATACTTTTTACTATTCATATTCCCGCCAATATTATTAAGATTCAATTTTGAACTAAGGCTAAAATTTTTACTGTAAAAAAAGATTTTTCAAAATGTTTGAAACAGAGCCTTGAATATTTTGTAGGCTCTCAGTTATCACGTCTAATAGCTTTAACCCATTCACGTCTTATTTCCGGGCATTTTGGAAACCTAAAAAAAGAATAATAAAAAGAATATTAGTAATATCGATAAAGCTTCGATACACAAATACGTACATCACTAATCATTATGCCAAAAACAAAGCCTTCAAATTACATTTAATTAAGGTTTAAAACCTGATTCTTATAAATAGTGTACGATATAGTATGATTTAGAATTAGCAAAAATTAATGCTTTGCCGTTTTAATTATTAAAAAACTCATAGTAAAGCATACATATTATGAGAAATCACTAACGTATGAAATGATAATTCCTGGTCTTTCACACCTCCTTTTGTTGTTCTTGACGAACAATAAACAGCTGAACAAGACATTATGTCAATTGTATATTACACAAATAACACAAACACTAAGATTTCTTAATATTTCACTATTATTTCGCACAATCCAGCAATGTTTTGACCTAGTAGTCGGTCATGAAATGACACGTCTCACACCGACAGTGCGTCGTTGCCAAACGTTCATTAACTATCTCTTTTACTCATATCACACTACAGTCATACAGACAGAGATACAAATACTTTACTTTGATACACGTATGTAAAAGCGGCAACGTCGTAAGACTCTGTCCATGTAATATTTGGTCCGAGGTTTTAAGTGTAAAGTAAAAGTGGATATAGAAAATACACTACAATGTTCACTCTGTAAGAATAATTTTGAATTTGACTGCGAAGGAGTTTCTGAAAAGTTATATCGTTTAATGGAAACTTCTTCTAAAAGAAACTGGAAGTGCAATGATTGTAGGAAAAATAAAAACAATAAAGAAGGAAAACCACATCCTAATATTACAAATAGGAAAAAAATGTCGACACCTGATCTGCCAACAGTGGTCCCATCACCATGTGATTTCGAGACACCAATTTCAAGCCCAAGCACGGTATCTCAAATGATAGACTCGCATATACTGACACCCAATGACATGTTGGACGACTCATCATCACTCTCACCCGACCAGTTATCAAAGAGTGTGGACTATACATTAACTGACTCTGTTTCAGTGCAAGAAATGAAAGAAACCATAATTAAGCTAACCACTGAAGTAGCCAGCACACAAAATGAATTTGAAAACGTCATACTAGAAAACAATAGTCTTCGAAAACAAATAGATCGATTAACTAAAGAAAACAGAACGTTAAAAACATTATGTCAATCATCACCATTTGAAAACCAAAACTGTAGTTCTAGAAAGAAAAAGTCATCCCTGCGGTTACCTGGATCCCCATCAATTTTCAAAACACCGAAATTGTCAGAATTATCTTCTACATATAGTATGCACAACGTCAATGAACTGAATAATGATGTTTTGATAGTGTTACAGGAAAAAATTATAGACCTAGAACTGAAATTGAAACAAGCACAGATGGTCATATTAGAGTTAACAACACAAATTTCTAATTTAAAGCAAAAGATGATGTATACACCAAAAGTTTTACCGCTAAAAATTAAAATTACATCATGTAAAAATTCTACTAAGAAAGATTTTGCTAACCGGATTTTTATTCTAGGTACCCAACAATGCGTGGGTCTTTCTTCTGCCTTAATGGTTTCAAGAGAAACTTCTCCTTATGAAAAATATATAGTCACGGCCGAAACTAAACCTTTTGCACTAAGCGTCGAGGTCTTAAAACGATACCAGTCTTTAAGGCTGAAGAAAGGAGACAAATTGATAATTGGCGTAGGTGAAAATGATACTGATTTAAAAAAATTAATAACTTTATTAAAATCAACTTTTGAACAGTTTTATTTTTGTGACATATTCTTATTAAATGTATTTAAAAATGTTAGCTTTCATAAAACACATGTCAATAATGTGCTCAATAATTTATGTAATCAATTAAATAATTGTTATTTCGTTCGGTGTAATAATTATAATTTAATTGACATTTGTAATTCGATTAATTACGCAATTAATTATACAAACTATAAAAACAAATATTTAGATGTTGCAGCTCTCAAAAAATTAATATTAAGAAAAGAATTAAAACCTGTTCAAGATAGCTTTGTGAAGGGTACAATTCCATATTACTTTGCCCAAAAAAGGTCGGTAAATAATGCAAATATTAATAGCAGTGCTTGTACAGACATGATGCCCCATGACAGCAAGCCAATCAAAAACAAAAGAAGGACTATACTTGACTATTTTCCCAGATCAAAAAAACAATCATTTTTTCGAGACTAAACAAACATCATTTAAAATACTTCACCAGAATATTGCTAGCATTCTCTCAAAACTAGCGTTATTGGAATTAACTCTACAAGAGTTAAGTGAATCGAATAAGGATCCGGATATTTTTTGCCTTACAGAAACATTCATTAAGTCTGGTTATGATAGATTCCTTAAAATTAAAGACTACCAGTTGGCAGCATTTTTTTGTAGAGAAAAACAAAGAGGAGGAACTTGCATATTGGCAAAAAAAAGTATATCCTACAAAGAACTGTTTTGGATAAAAAGTCATGCTTTTGTCGTGAAGCGACGTTTAAAAAAGAAAAGATGATAAGAAATTTACAAATATTTATAAGTCAAAATAAAATTACAAACAAAGTTAAAATAAAAAGGTGAGTGAGGATGGTGAGTATGGAGGTGATGATGGTTAAAATGTAGGATGATAATATAAAAAGTGAAGGGGTAGATGCAGCTGACGTGGAGGCAGGCGAAGGTGTGGAGGCAAGCGTTGAACTTGGCAGACGTCGAAGGGCGCAGGCAAGTGAAGACAGGCAGGCGCCGGTAGGCAGGCGCCGGTAGGCAGGCGCCGGTAGGCAGGCAAGCAGGCGCCGGTAGGCGAAGGCAAGCGAAGGCAAGCAGGCGCCGACAGGCAGGCGCCGACAGGCAGACGCCGGTAGGCGCAGGCAGGCGCAGGTAGGCGCAGGCAGGCGCAGGCAGCAGGCGCCAGCAGGCACAGGCTGGCGAAGGTGCAGGCAGGCAGGCGCCACCAGGCGCAGGCAGGCGAAGGTGCAGGCTGACAGGCGAGACAGGCACAGGCAGGCGTAGGCGCGCGCGATGTCTGGAGGCCGTAGTCTTCCAATTCGGAAGCTGGTGTTTGTCTTTGAAGACTAGTCCTTCCAATTTGGAAGAGGCAAGTAAGGAGTCTTGACCTTCCAATTCGGAAGCTGGTGATCGTCTCAGTAGAGTAAACCTTTTGAATCCAAAGCTAGAGATGTAATGATTAGTCGTCGGCTGAACTTTATAATGAAACCTCGGTTTCTGAGTTCTGCATAAATTTCAAAATAATATTTTTAAAACGCTGAAATCTAGATGGCCAAATGTAAAAAATAAGAAACTAAGTTTGATTGAATTATGTTGATAAGTTGCATAGCAACGAAGCAAAAATAAGTTGTCAGATACGTCAAAACGTAACCAAAACACCATATTTAGTAAATAGAAAACAATTAAGGTGAGATAAATGTAAATATTACAAGGGAAAACGCATAATAAGATTATCGAAGTGATCCGAAACTTGTGGGATACGTAAAAGTGTCGAAAAATAGTGTCCGAAGTTCCGTGATTTAGATCACGTAAGTAAATGTGTTTAGATAAAGGAATTGCGATGTGTGTAGTGTAGTGTGTAGTTACTAAATCATTATGTATCGTTGCAGAAGCGAGGAAAAATAAAGGCAAATATATAACTAAGACAAATGTTGAAATATGAGATGATTACATGAAATAAAAAAGGTACCTACCTGGGAAGTGGAAAAGGTAAGTGGTTTCACCACATTTCCCCCACGACCCCAGAAAATTTTTGACTCAGAGAAAATTTTTAAAGTGTTTTTCTAAAGAATCCGAAAAACACAACTTCACACAGACATACATCGCCTAACAAACAGACATACGTTCTCTTACATACTATCATCTGCATTCAATAAGGGTGGAGTTCACATTCAATGACTACCACTCTAGAAGGGTGTTTTAAAATGACGATTAGGGCTTATTTTAAGAGTTGTCGACCGCTCTATAAGTTGAAAGTTAGACCTAAGGCTTTTTTAGGGAGTAGTCAGCCGCTCCTAAAAAAAAAAAGAAAAAATAAAGAAATAAAGAAATGAAAATAAAAATGAAGTAAATTAAGATATGCTGAGAGCGGTAGGGCTCGAAGCAATAAAGTAGCTAAGAACGGTAGGGTTCAAAGCTTGATAACTAAAGTAGGTAGGTACTAAAGTTATAGAGAAGATCAATAGATAGTTCTTGAGTAACGTTATAGAACGTTAAAGTGTGCTTTACAGCACAGACTAAGTTAAACAAAAATAAAAAGAAACAAAAACGTTAATGAGTTAATGGAATGAAAATGTGAATGTGATTAAAACATATATACCATATTAAATTTGGAAGATGAAGGAGAAGTTAAGATTTAATGTCTTTGATGTGCCATTTGCCAGACGAAAAAATAGGGTCTCCAAAAAAAAGTACACAAAGATGAATTAAAGATTATAAAGATATAAAAAGTTAGAGATATAGAAAAAAATATATAAAGATTTAAAAAAAATATATACAGGTAAGAGATAAAAAAAATTCCAAAATTCAATGGCCAAAATTAAAGAAGGTGATATATCTGGAAAAATATAGGTGTGTACCAAGTGAGTTTGGATTTCGGTTATGATGAAACCTAAACCAATGCAAAGTATTATCGGTAAAAATTTCACAACACTGCGTTACTAACATATCTTTACTGAGGCTACGGGTCAAACAGAATTCATTATTTTTTTGTAGAAAAGACCTAGGACAAGATTTGCCATCAAAGGTGCATCTTTTCAAACCTTTGAAAAGTTGAAGGTTTGGAATAGTTTTAAGGAGGTACCTGACAGTAAGGTTGGAGAGGAAGGGCAGCAGGAGTCGTAAGAGCAGGTTCTGGAACGGCTGCTGCGGGATGTTGAAGAGGAGAAATATTTTCAGCTGGAAGAAAAGTATAAGATTCAAATCGTTTTTCTAGAATAAACCATTTGGATTGGAGACTATCAAATGTAGATTTAAGATCCGGGCACAAGTCAATGTCAATACGTTCTAATCGGTAATAAATATGATTTATAAAAGTTTCAACTAATCTTAAATATTTGGAATCACCCTGTAAAAGTTTATCAATTTTAATTTCTAGGTAGTTCAAGGTAAAGTCTAACTGAGGCAAGTCTTCTTCTATAGGAATGGAAGAAGTCAAGATTTCGTCAGCTGGCATTACAGCAGATAAGCGAAGAATCTGTTTTTTAAGAAGTAAAACAGTATTTTCTGGTTCCTCTAATCTAATTCTTACTTGATATTCAAGTTCAGACTTGTTTAAAAAGTCAAATTTAATCGGTCGAGACATTGTTAAAATAAATAAAGACTATGAATATACCTTTAGTAAAACTGAAAATAAAAAATATTAAATGAAAAGAGTTTAAGTAGGTGGATGTGTAAAGTATTGTAGAATCACTAGACAAAGTGTTGTTTTAGAATTTAGAGAGAAAAAAATGCATAGATGGTGAAGAAAAAGAAAGCAAACACAAAAAAGAAAATCTCTAGGGAGTGGGTAAAAGAAAGAAGAGATTAGAATCTAAAAGCTAGTTGGGCGCCAAAATGTCGTGAAGCGACGTTTAAAAAAGAAAAGATGATAAGAAATTTACAAATATTTATAAGTCAAAATAAAATTACAAACAAAGTTAAAATAAAAAGGTGAGTGAGGATGGTGAGTATGGAGGTGATGATGGTTAAAATGTAGGATGATAATATAAAAAGTGAAGGGGTAGATGCAGCTGACGTGGAGGCAGGCGAAGGTGTGGAGGCAAGCGTTGAACTTGGCAGACGTCGAAGGGCGCAGGCAAGTGAAGACAGGCAGGCGCCGGTAGGCAGGCGCCGGTAGGCAGGCGCCGGTAGGCAGGCAAGCAGGCGCCGGTAGGCGAAGGCAAGCGAAGGCAAGCAGGCGCCGACAGGCAGGCGCCGACAGGCAGACGCCGGTAGGCGCAGGCAGGCGCAGGTAGGCGCAGGCAGGCGCAGGCAGCAGGCGCCAGCAGGCACAGGCTGGCGAAGGTGCAGGCAGGCAGGCGCCACCAGGCGCAGGCAGGCGAAGGTGCAGGCTGACAGGCGAGACAGGCACAGGCAGGCGTAGGCGCGCGCGATGTCTGGAGGCCGTAGTCTTCCAATTCGGAAGCTGGTGTTTGTCTTTGAAGACTAGTCCTTCCAATTTGGAAGAGGCAAGTAAGGAGTCTTGACCTTCCAATTCGGAAGCTGGTGATCGTCTCAGTAGAGTAAACCTTTTGAATCCAAAGCTAGAGATGTAATGATTAGTCGTCGGCTGAACTTTATAATGAAACCTCGGTTTCTGAGTTCTGCATAAATTTCAAAATAATATTTTTAAAACGCTGAAATCTAGATGGCCAAATGTAAAAAAAAAGAAACTAAGTTTGATTGAATTATGTTGATAAGTTGCATAGCAACGAAGCAAAAAATAAGTTGTCAGATACGTCAAAACGTAACCAAAACACCATATTTAGTAAATAGAAAACAATTAAGGTGAGATAAATGTAAATATTACAAGGGAAAACGCATAATAAGATTATCGAAGTGATCGAATCGAAGTGAACTTGTGGGATACGTAAAAGTGTCGAAAAATAGTGTCCGAAGTTCCGTGATTTAGATCACGTAAGTAAATGTGTTTAGATAAAGGAATTGCGATGTGTGTAGTGTAGTGTGTAGTTACTAAATCATTATGTATCGTTGCAGAAGCGAGGAAAAATAAAGGCAAATATATAACTAAGACAAATGTTGAAATATGAGATGATTACATGAAATAAAAAAGGTACCTACCTGGGAAGTGGAAAAGGTAAGTGGTTTCACCACACTTTACCAAAAGTATTTGAAGTGTGTGGCATTGAGGTTCCCTTTCACAGGTTGGTTGTTATTTCTTTATACAGAACTCCATCCTCAGACCCTAATGTTTTCCTACATAAATTGGATACATTGTTATGCAATGTATATAAAAAATACAAATCTAATGTAAAAGTTGTTATTGCAGGCGATCTTAACATAAATACGCTAAAAAAGAGTAAAATAACAGAATACTTACAGGATCTATGCAACAATCACGATTTAAAAATACATTTAAATGAACCTACTCGAAAGGAATCGTGCATAGACCATATTCTTAGTAATATCAAAAAAGCTGATGCAAGCGTATTACCTTTATTCTTATACGACCATGATATTGCACAGCTACTTAGTTTCAAAGTTAGACGGAAACCGTTAAAACAAGAAAACTACTGCATTTATAAAAAAGATTATTCTCTCGAAAACATAAAAAAGTTTAAGAAATATTTAGGTAATCTTTCATGGACCGACGTTTACGAAGAGGCTGATTTTAATATGGCTTTTACGGGGTTTTATGAAATGTTTTGCCTTTTGTATAATTTGTGGTTTCCTACCATAAAAATTAAAACACGAAACAAGACATTAAATAATAGGTGGATAAGCAAAGGGCTGAGAACGAGCTGTAAAACAAAAAGATTACTTCGATATCGCTATTATACACATAAAACAACAATCAATAATTATTTAAAATATTCTAAAATATTGAGAAGGGTTATATTTCAATCAAAAAGAAATTGTAATATTAAGTTCATCAATAATAGTGATAATAAATGTAAAGCGACATGGTATGTAATTAGGAATGAAGTAGATGCATTAAATTACAATGTTAATGATATATCCGAATTGAAAATTCATAATAAAACGTTAATTCATCCTACAGACATAGCCAATTCCTTTAATAATCATTTTGTCGATGGCCAACCTTACACATCTACAAATAGTATGAAACGACAGCATATGACAACAATATCCAATACAATGTTCCTTATGCCGATGACCGAGAAGGAAGTGAAAATTGAAGTGTTAAAACTAAACAACACAAACGCTGAAGGCTGTGACGGAATAAGCACTAAAATAATAAAAGCCTGTGTTGATGAAATACTACCTGTTCTAACCGATCTCATAAACAAATCGTTTTCTTCGGGAATTTTTCCAGAAGCTCTAAAACTTTCTGTTGTCAGGCCATTGTATAAGAAGGGTGAAAAGGATAATGTAGAAAACTATCGCCCTATTACTCTTGTTCCTATTCTATCGAAAGTTTTTGAAAAATGTATGTTTAAACGGTTAACTGATTTTTGCAAAAAATACAATGTTATTTATAATCACCAATATGGATTTCAAAATTCTAAATCTACAAAATTAGCAATCTTTACTTTAATTAATACAATTTTAACTAATATCAATAATAATTTTTGGACAACAGGATTATTTTTTGACTTATCTAAAGCCTTTGACTATGTTTCTCATGACCTATTATTGAAAAAGTTGGAAGCTATAGGTTTAAGAGGAGTAACCCTTCAGTGGTTAACATCATACTTAACTGGTCGTAAACAATATGTTGTTGTAGATAAAATAACAAATAATGAAATGATACAGTATCATTCCAACTGCCGTGAAATTAAAAACGGAGTCCCGCAGGGAAGTATTTTAGGCCCTCTTTTATTTTTATTATATGTAAATGACATGTCTAGCATTACCAATCATAAATGTATTTTATACGCAGATGACATTTCCATAATTGTGACGACTGAAAAGAGGAATAATTTATTGACTGATCATGAGATGGACATAAACAATACTATTGACAATTTAACTGAATGGCTCGAAGCAAATAATTTAAAAATTAATCTAGATAAATCTGTATATATCCAATTTAATCAATCAAAACATAAGAAATATAATTTTAATTTAAATATCACTAAAATCAATGAGGTTACAAACGTAAAATTTTTGGGAATTATTATAGACCAATTTTTAAACTGGAAATTACAAACAGAGAATGTTTGTAATAGAATAAACAAATTTGTTTATGCATTAAGTCAAGTCACAAAAGTCACAAATAAAAAAACTGCAGTTTTATCATATCGTGCTTATGTAGAATCCGTGTTGCGGTATGGTTTGATGATATGGGGTAATAGCACAGATTGGAACAGAGCATTCATAGCACAAAAAAAGTGCATTAGGGCCATATATGGAATTCTACCTGATGAATCATGCAGACCTATATTTAAAGGTCTAGGTCTGCTGCCTCTCCCATCGCTTTATTTATAAGAGGCTTGCAATTTTGTTCATCAACATAAAGATCTTTTTGCAAAAGCATCTGATGTTCAAAATTCCAGAGTACGAAGAGACACACATAAGCTTGTCATAACTAAACACAAAACATCTAAATATAACAAGAGTTGTCTTGTAATGTGTGTCCGAATATATAATAAGATTCCTAACGAAATGAAAGAACTGGGTAGTCTTTTGTTTAAAAAAAGATTGCTTAAATGGCTATATGAAAAGAACTTTTACACTGTTAAAGAATTTTTTGATAAGTAGTTCTGTATACTGACATTTATAGTAAACTTTTGTTAACGATTGTAAAGTGTATATAATTAATTTTTTTTAGACTTATTCGAATAATAATAGATTGACATTGTTACTTTTTGGCATGCTATTTTGATAGTGAGACATGAGCACTTTTGTTTCGTTTTATGTAACCACCATTTCATACCATGTTTTTTGCAAATAAATGATTATGATTATGATTACTTTACTTGTAAGTAAACTGTATTTAGCAGTGTTATATTACTAGCAACAGGACGCTTGTGCTTTAATACCTTTTAACTTCTCTTCGATCTTCTAAATTATATTATAAATAGAAAGTAAAGAAATAAACACATACAAATAACCACGACTATTATCGCCGAAGATTTAGGCAGAAACCATGCAATGAGGACCGCAAAAGCAGTCCTCTGCCATAGTCCACTTTTTACGAAATAGCGACTGCACATGTGCTCAGCGTGACAGGTGGTAAGCCCATCGCCGCTCTATTTTGTTAGAAGTATGTGCAGTCTTTAGTCCTCTAGTCACCTTTTACGACACCCAAGGGAAAAGAGGGGGTGGTAGTATACTTTCACCGCTAAGCGAAACGGTACACAAATAAATCTTAAAACAATAACACTACATTAACACACACAAACCGCCATAGACTTAGAAGTCCCATAAACTTGTTCAATGCAAAACTTTATGACACCTGTCAAAGTGCAAAGGATCCCTGTCCGAGTAGGTAACGATTAGAGATGAGAATCGTTCACAGATGTCGCTAGGTTGCTCGTATTAAAATAAAATTATGACAGTTTACTGTCAGCTGGCTTCCGTCAACGTGACAAGTAGGGACTTATTGTCGGGAAAGTGAAAAGACGGACTTCTCGGCGGGAAAGTGAAGCGTCATGTCTGCAGTTTTGTTTTATTTTCTATAATTTGTGTTTTGTCGAATATTATGTGAAATAATGGTGGATTATTTACTGTTAAGTGTTTGTGAACGTGCATGAGTGTTAGCAAATAAAACAAAACGGTGCAACATCACTTTTCAAATTCTCTCAAGAAGTCCGTGTGAGACCTCAATAAAGTCTCACAGCTTTATTGAGTCTCGAGGGGTTTGAGGGAAAATCATTTACCATTAAACGTTCATCATCACTCATTATCATCCACTTAATGTAAATAAAATAATAATTACTAAAAAACTTGACACTGGCTAAATGTGCTGATCGAACGAAGCCATTAAGAGAAAAAAAGTGAAAAGACGGGTTTCCACCGTGTTTTTTTCGCAACAACACGTGTTGTGAGAATCCATTTTAATTCAATCTACTGTACAATACTAAATGTACTAAAAATATAATACCACTTGAAATTGGCTTAATGTTAAACGCAAAGCCATTAATTAAGCTATAATAATATTAAATAAAAAGTGAAAAGACAATGTTTGCAATTTTGTTTATATTTCTATTTTTTTACATACTTAGTCCTTTACATATTATAAAAACTTGATACACAATCTTATACTATGTCGTAGCAGTATAGTGTCAGCTTTGACATAACACATTTGAATTGCAATCCTTGAAGAAGCACGTCCTTTAAACGATATGAGTACCTAATCATCTCGCTAGGTACTCTACTTTGCAGACGTTTTGAGAGCGTTAAGCGTATGTTGCGATGCAGGCGTCACGACGCAGTTCCGCGCAGTGCAGAACAGAGGGCTTATACCCTTTTCCCTGAGACGAAATTTCGGCCGATATCCGTGTGCTATTTATAGCGCTTTCCATTATTGTTTTCCGAGGTTTACATTTAAATTACACATTTAAATGAAACACTTTTTACGGATTAACTCGCGTTTAATTTTACTACATTACATAGTTATTACTTTCCTGACGTTTCGAACCCTTTGCAGGGTCCGTGGTCACAGGGAGACTGTTGGTCGTCTCATAGTTAGAAGTTATTTGCCTACCGTCAATCATTTTTTATATTTAACCGGGTGCGTTCAGGTTTACACAATACGAGCTAACAATATTTTTAGGTCTGGCAATGACTTGTACGATGGGGTCAGTGGCAGGTGGTAAATTCCAACCATCCCCTCTATTGAAATTTCGATGTTTTTTAATTTCAATAGCCTCGCGTATCATCCTAGGAATGAATCGTTGTTCTTTGGCGAGTATTTGAGGTTTGTCAAATCTGATGTAATGGTTGGGTCCCTCGAGAGCATGATCACACACTGCAGACTTATTTTCGCAAAGGGTTCGAAACGTCAGGAAACTAAAAACTATGTAATGTAGTAAAAATTAAACGCGAGTTAATCCGTAAAAAGTGTTACATTTTATTTCTTTTTGAAATTTAAGAAAAAATCTATAAATTAATAATCTAAATGCCAAACCTAGTTTGTACGAACTGAATTTCCGACGGAATAGAAACGGCTGTAAATAGGAAACGAAAATCGGCAAAATTTTGTTTCGGAGAAAGAGTACCTAGGCCCTCGGATCTGCACTGCGCGGCACTGCGTCGCCTGCGTTGCGTCTCAGCATACGCTTAGCCTGAATGTGCATCTAGTTTTAAACATTGTGATCGACAACGCATTCCGGTACTTAATTGTGCAATAATAGTGGATTAGTACTCGTTAAGTGTTTAGTAAATGCATGAGTTGATTTTTTGATTTAAAATTTTTCTTTTGTTTTAAGTTCAACACTTATTATTTAAGCGAGTATTATATTACTTTTATATTATGTTGTATTGTAGGACGAGGAAGAGTGAGATCTCCTGGAACAAGTATTACTAATATGCTAAAAAGAAGACCTCAACATAATTATTTTGTTAAAACTAATTTGATAATTATGAATAAACATTTTTGTTTTTTTGATGAGTGTAAGCATATTTTAAAACAAAACAGTGCTACGTCTTTTTTGAAATTATATAATAATCTTTATGGGTTAGGTTTTGTGGGTTATATATTAAGCCACTAAAGTAGTAGATATATTTTTAACTAGTACATTTAGGATTGTACTGTAGAAAGTAAATAGAGTCTCACAACACGTCTGTTGTCGCGAAAAGACTACAGGTGAAACTCCCTTTTCAAATTCTCAAGAATTCTGCGGGACGTCTCAGTACCTAAGGCCCCACATCTTTACTGAAACATACATACATATAATCACGACTATTATCCCCGAAGGGTTAGTCAGAGACTAGGCAATGAGGACCGCAAAGGCAGTCCTCTACCATAGTCAACTTTTCACTAAATAGCGACTGCACATGGGCTCAGCCTGACAGGTGGTGAGCTAGCTAGGTTATGCTGTCAGATGTATGTGCAGTCTCTAGTCCGTTAGTCGCCTTATATGACCCCCAATGGAAGACAGAACCGTGTCGCGTAGCGGTGAAAGAATACTGAAACTTAATTAACGTAAAATCGTATCGTAAATTAATTTCAAAGTAGCATAAAACAAATAGCAGGTGCATCGTTAGCCTGTAAACTTCCCAAGCGCCCTTTCAGAAGGACAACAGAATTGGGCATAACGTGGGTTAAAGTTGCACAATAAAACAATAATTAAAGGACAACGAATACGCTCTCCATTTCTCCATGTATTACAGAATAGTCTCGTATAAACATACCTATATATTCAAATATTACATAACGTCATCGTAAAAGGCGACTAATGGACTAAACACTGCACATACATCCAACAGCATAGAGCAGCGATGGGCTCACCACCTGTCACGCTGCGCACATGTGCATTCGCGATTTGGTGAAAAGTGGACTGTGGTAGAGGACTGCTTTTGCTGTCCTCATTGCCTAGTCTCTGACTAACCCTTCGGGGATAATAGTCGTGATAATTATGTATGTATTCATACATTTACATAATCCTAATAAACTTCATAATAATATCTATTAGTTTTAATCACGACGACCTCCTTGGTCGAGTGGTTTGTACACCGGTTTTCATGGTGTCGCCTTTTCTGAGGTCCCGGGTGCGATCCCCGGTTGGGTCAATTTAGAAATTATTGTTTTTCTAAATTGTCGTGGGTCTGGGTGTTTTCTATGTATAATAAGTATGTATTTAAGTATTTTAAGTATGTTTATCCGTTGTCTAGTAGGTAACCATTTAACGAGTTTCATAACGAAGCTTCTCTTGGGCTAGATAATTGGTGTGAGTGTAGGAGAGTTTAAGTTAAGTTTAAGTTTAATCACAACAAAATTTTCTGTTCTGTGGTTTTAACGGAATACAAAAATATTTTTAAAAAAGCTTTTCTACAATCGAATATGTAGAGCGTCGAGTTCGGGTCAAATTCCAATCTGCAAACCTTTTTCAGTTTGTTGCTAAGTGTTTACTCAGTTGGAATGTAATACCGGGAAAGCTTTCACAGGATCCTATTGAAAACACTTGTCAAGCGGCTAGGTTTGATGTGGGTCAGACCCTGAGGGTCAACAATAATCACAACAAAACGGGCCGCTGACCGCCACCTGTGCGCTCCCACGTCACAATTTAAAGGTCAAAACGTTTCGCACTCCTGACAAAGGGAATCTACAGGTTTGTATTAGTAATATAAAAATGTTTTCTACGTGACTAATAGTAAATAACAAAATAAATAATCATTTGACTATTTCCAAACCAGTTAAGTAAAATGAAATGGAAATTATTGTAATGATTTTAAAATGACAATGATAATAATATTCAGCCTATAAACGTCCCACTACTAAGCAAAGGTCTCCATACAATTGATGGGTAAGTATTAACTTTATCGTCACGCAATCGCCTTTGTGGTCTAGTGGCTAAGCCACCGGTCTCAGACCCGGGTTCGATTCCCAGCGGAGCGTACATCGTTGTGCACTTGGTTTGATTGGTGGTAGGGATGTTAAATCCGCCTGGATAGCTACCACCATCTTATAAGTCCGTCGCCATAACAACGATATTTAAAGGTTTGTTGTAATCCGATAAGATTAGAGATAAGATAGCCAGCTCCTCAGAGGTTGAGGATTCAGGGTGAAGTGCGCTTCCACCTTCGGCTTAATCGTCACTTGCCATCAGGTGAGATAAAAGCTAAGAGCTGCCTCATCGTAGGAAAAAAGCAGACGTTTTAGATATTTAAATTTATTCCTGGCATAGCAAAGTTGCTATAAGGCCCAGTATCCACCGAAGCAAAGATGGGTGGTGAGGAAAGATGTTTCGTAAACAACCAATTACATTTCGTTTTTACCAATCTCCTTTCCGCTTATTGGTTGATTTACGACGACACATTATCTTATTGATTGACATTTATCTTCTCATCGCCTCATTAGACATCGGCTGTTATAGTTCCCTTTAACTATTATAACATTTTCACGATAAATCCATAGAGACGCAATTACTTATAATTCTTACTTAAAATTTTGATTCGCCAGTCTTTTCTCCGAACAAAAATAATAACTTCAGTCTCTACGAAATCAACTGGCGCAAACATTTTGTAAATATTGTTTCTTGCCAGCAAATTACGTGATCTGGAACGAGTTTCAAGCCACAGTTCCCAAAGGAATGAGAATAAAACATGTCCGCCAAACAAGAAAGTAACATCTCTTAAGTTTCATTCACACAATTTGCAAGTTCTTTTATGACTGCGTTAATTTTTAAAGGGGGTGCTGGGTGAGGTGCAATTACAAGCGAGCGGCGGACGTTTTTGAACATTGAAGTTAGAACATAAAGGCAACTCAAACATTGTAAGGCGACAAAACATTTCAGTGTAATTTCTTTTTTACGTTATTTGTTACACGATGACATTGATTTGATGTAGGTACAGGACTACTCTTAACAAGATAGTTTATAAAGTACGCGTATCGTATGAACAGTCACGAAAAAAAATATGTACTTAAACAATTGTATCCCTTAATACAATGGAATAAAACTCAAAGTGTATACATATTGGTGCTCGTGACTGTACGCGGGATATAAAATTAAAGTATGTAATTTCTACAAGTTTCAGCTTTGAATTTTAAACGAAGGTAGAGTAGAAAGCCCAGACGATGACAGATCAACCCAACAGTGAGATTTTGCTAAGCTGTTTGTTATTGGTGATGTACCAATAAAGCTGTATACAAGTCACACCTCATCATCACCCTATAAACGTTCCACAGCTGGGAAGAGGCCCCCCACATAGATAACACCATATGGGGATATTGGGCCATAACTAGGGTTGCCACCCGTACTCTAAAATATAGTGTTGTCCTCTATTTCATGTAGGCGTACTTTACATCTACGACACCTTTAAAATACGCTAAAATACTCTATTTACGTAAAACTATTTACGTAAAAGACAAATATTTGTTAAATGTCGCAAAGTGCAACAAAAAATACGTTATAAGGACAAATAAATAAATACTCCTTTCTTTTGCTAAGTATGTACTTTATTTTTGTTGTAACAAAATAGTAATTTATTCGTCCTAAAAAAAGTGGCAACCCTAGCCATAACCAATGACATCCTATCATTGGCTATAACACACCACGCTGCCTTAACGCGGGTTGAAGGGTTGAATGGCATAACGTGCCTTCCGATGCACGGAGGAGCTCGAGATGTTTTTAATTTGGTCACCCATCCGACCGACCCGGCATTGCGAAAGTTGCTTAACTGGCAAGATCGCAAGTCGAACGCCGTAGCTGCTGCACCATCGAGTTCCTTTGCGTTTTGGTATTCGCTACATTAGGGCACATCTGATAAAGCGTATATCAAATCGCTTGTCTCTTTACACTTATGTCGAACAGAAAGTTAGGAGTTTCACGCCATGATAAATATGTTTAATACTGGCTCCTCTTATTTTGAAAGCGACTTCGCTAGAATTTCAACGAAAATACATTTGTACCCCCGCACCCGTGTATTTTTCTCGAAAGTCTCGTGTGACTTTGAATGTAAGTAGATTTGTCAGCAGTTGACAAATGCATTTTCTGCAAAGAACATTTGCAGCCATGCCTCTATTTTTGTCAGTCATAGTATTATATAATAATTTAAAATAAACTCTTAAATATTAAAGACACTTATCTCCTGTGACGGCTTTGCTTAAATTATTACACTTACACATTTATTTGTAAATAAATATTTTATTATACGAAAATAGCATCTGAATTACGAATTGTAATTCAGATGCTATTTTCGTATAATAAAATATTTATTTATACGAAAATAGCATCTGAATTACGATTAGCAGTTCTCAAGTGATTTTTTAAATACATATAGCCATTGATTTTTAACTTAAATATAAACTGTTAAATAAAAAAATTAAATAATAAGCAAATATTTTGTGTGAGATGCAGGCAATGCTGAAATCCTATTTTCCATACGCTGTCGAAAGTAACTATTTCCACACTGCTCAATTTCCAGTCTAGTTAGATACACACTTGAGTCCGTAGAGCTGCTGGAGAGCAAATTGCATGAAAATCCAGATTATACGCTTTGAAGAAATTGCTTCACGAATTTGTTGAAGCCAAGCTCGCTAGTTTATGCAACATGTACGTAAGTAAACAGTTGAGGCTATCTTGTTAATCTAATACGATTATTTTTATTTACTTAAATTAGAATTTAATAAATAAAAAAACTGGCTACTTAACATTTTGATAAATACTAACCGCGTCGCGTAGCGGTGAAACAATCATTTATCACCCCCTTTTCTAAATCGCAATTCCTAAATTACCAGTTTCTCACTTCGTACACATCGCAAATCATCTCGGTCGCTAAATGTCTAAATTTTAAAATAAGTATGGATATCCATATGGAATAAATGTCTAAATTTTAAAATAAGTATGGATATCCATATGGAATAAATGTCTAAATTTTAAAATAAGTATGGATATCCATATGGAATAAATGTCTAAATTTTAAAATAAGTATGGATATCCATACTTATTTTAAAATTTAGACATTTGGCGACCGAGATGATTTGCGATGTGTAGGAAATGAGAAACTGGTAATTTAGATAATCAGACGAATTGCGATTTAGGGAATCCACGCCCGACCCCGATTTTAAGACATTATCAGTCGTAACCTTATATTAACGTCCTTCCGCAATCCGGGCGGCTGCGTTGCGGAGGACATGGGTTCTATTCCCACCTGAGGAGACATTTTTTTCAACGTTTTGTTACCTTCAAGTTTATTTGAGCGTAATCAACGCAAATAATCAAATATTACGAATATATTGGTTACTTATTTTAAAATTTAGACATTTTTGCGACTAAGACGGTTTGCGATGTGTACGAAGTGAGAAACTATCGAGTTGTTAGCACGCCGGGTCTGGCGTCGCGCCATCTCTGAGGTCCCGGGTTCAATTCCCGGTCGAGTCAATTTAGAGAAAAAACTGTATTTCTAAATTGATTTCGGGTCTGTGTGTTTTTTCTATATTAATGTATATTATCTTACCATATTAACGAGCGTAAACAAAATAAATTTTAAAATTAAATTTTAAATTTAAATTAAAATAACCTTGAGATCTTCATTATCAGCCCGCAAACGTCCCACAGCTGGGCTCAAACAGTAGCACATGGGGATATTGGACCACAACCCACCACGCTGGCCCATTGCGGGTAGGTGGGTTACCTCTTGGTCGCGAATTCTGTCAGCCGAGCGTACTGTATGCAGAAATTATGCAAGTACTCCCTTCCGAAGATAGAAAAGGGCAATGAATAATTTGCATCTGATAGTAAACGCAATAAGGTCGCTTCGATGGTGTGCATACAAATATTTTTTTAGTGCATAAAATCTGCTTTGCTTGTACATTGTAAAACAGTTGGCAGTAAGCTTAGATTAAAACAAAAAGGGAAGATACGGCATGTCCTACTTGTAGTCATTCAAAATATAGTCCTACTCAACTACTTAAGCAAACACTCACACACGCACACCTATAAAGTGTAAATCGAGCGAGCGAGACAAAGCGGTAAGTTTTAACGTCAGCGCGAGGGAGTCAGCGAGTAGCGCGTTGACGTCTCGGTCGCTTCGCAACAGACGAGTACGTACGACCGATTCCGACGCCGTCTTTCTCTTTTCACATAGTAGAATATCCGCAATAGTGCGATGTAGCCTGTTCGCCCGGCAAATTGAGACTTAAGTGAAATTGTGCCTTTATGCCTAATTTTGGAGGCTCACTCACGAGACACTAATGCCGTATCTTCCCTTTTTGTTTTAATCTAAGGCAGTAAGTGATTTTTGTGATATTTTTTGTTTTAATTACTACAGGTAAGTGCTTGACCTTCGTCTCACCTGATGGTAAATGACGATAAGGCCGAAGATGGAACCGCACTTTACCCGGAATCCACTGAGGAACGACTATCTTATCTCAAAACTGTTGGAACACAACGCAATGCTATTAACATTTGTTGTTACAGTGCCATGTTAGATAAGATGGTGGTTGCTAGCCAGGCGGACTTAACAAGCCTTACCATAATCCAAAATCGACACTAAAACGTTTCATTGACACTATATTCCATTGATCTAGATAAGAAGAAGATCCAAAACGATGGAATTTATTAGAAGAAAACCTTAAAAATGTATCCTAGCAAATTCTGAATCCTTAAATACGTTTACGTGAAATCTTTAAGTTACTGTCTGTAATTAAATTGACTACTGGAGTTATATTGATACAATAAAAAACAACAGGATGTAACATAAAGTACTATTAGTATATAGTGTTCTAATTTAATAACTAGTAATAACGAAAGTTTCAGGGGTTCGGTATTTGTCGACACCAATCAGAGTGTGCTATTCCCTTGAGGGTCTCTGGGCGAAGACTTCAGATTACGAATCTTTTTCGGAGTGAGAATAGATGAAGTAAACCAGTTAGAACATAATAAATACTAACTTGTCGATCAATATTGATAGGCCTCCGACAATGTAGAAAAAGATACAATTTTTATTACATGCTTTACGCGTTATTTGCACATGTACGGACGATCGAATTCAAAACGTACAAAAATAATTTTTCCTCGCTTTTTCTATTCGTAATAAATTGCAATTTTCCTTTTAATTTAGAAACTAAAACCAACGTAATAATCACAATTATGGTATAATGAAAATAATTCTGAAACACATTTTGTAGCGATGGTAAATTAAGTAAATGTTGGTAACTTAGAATACCTACAGACTGTACTCTGAGCTACCGTGACAGTTTAAAAAAGTAGTTTCTCTCAAGTTTACTAACTGAACACGACAACATAGTTTATGAGAACAAAATGTATGTTTATGTCTATCTGTTACTATTTCGGACATTCCCGTGTGGACTGTTCAAAATAAAATGTCATTTTTTTCTAACTGGAGCTGATAAAATTTTTACGAGTAGAATAAAACCACGATAGTCTAACGGTACCCCTGGGGGTTGGATATCGGGATCCGAACGGCGGAAGTTGAATGGTAGGAGCCTGGTCCAGAATGTCAGGAAGTGCATGTTTGAATCTTTTTTTATCCTCAATGGGTAAGCGCTTGGCCTTCATCTCACCTGCTGGTAAGTGACGATAAGGCCGAAAGGTGGAAGCACGCTCCACCCGGAATCCTCAACCACTGAAGAACTGGCTATCTTATCTCTGGCGACATACTTAGATAAGATGGTGGTAGCTAGCCAGGTGGACTAAACAGTCCACCACTAACCAAACCAAGTGCACAAAGATGTACCCCCCGCTGGGAATTGAACCCGGTGCAATGTGGGGACCGGGACCTCTGGGTCTGAGACCGGTAGCTCAGCCTCTAGATCACAGAGACACACGAATCACAAGAAAATCACGAATTAGTACTAATAAAGTAGGTAGAATACTCAGTAGAAGCGATAGAGTGAGGAATGATGTGATTCAAGAAAGATGCGGTCTGAAGAAAGATAATAATATAATGACAAGAATTGAGAAAGGAATGCTCCGGTGGTTTGGTCACATAGAAATGATGAGTGAAAGTCGAATCACGAAAGAGATATATTGTGCGAATGTGGAAGGAACGATTGCGGAAGGGCGTATCAGAAAAACCTACGCGGACCAGATAGGGGTTTTGATAAAAAAGGCTGGTGTACGCAGTGACAAAAACCGCCGGGTGTACATAAAAAGATTGATGGATTTGAATGAAGCGAAAGAAGTGTACAAGGACCATATAGCAGATGGCGATACATAGTCTCTGTCTACCCCTATGGGAAACAGGCGTGAGTTTATATATTATGATGTATACTCAGTAGCTATATATAAACAGCTATTTTTGGGTATTTATTTTTGACGGTTAGTAAAACGCGTCTAAAAACAAAATTTGTATTGTGCCAGCCGTTTATTTCGTTTTACCATTATAAATGCATTGAATCCTACTTAAATCAGAGTGTGAAACTTAAGTCCGAAAAGTAGTTGTCCCATTGACTTTTGACCTACTGAACTTTTGTCCGACAAACGACTGGTCAACAGAACTATTGACCGACGACATTTCAGTCCGACAAAATAAGTTGTCCGACAAACAGTGTGGTGAAACCACCGTTTTATCTTATGTAACTCCACGTCGTATCTTGTTATCCTCATGTGATCATCTCATGTCATTCGCCTTATATATCATTGCCTTTATTTTTCCTCGCTTCTGCAACGATACATAATCATTTAGTAACAGTTTGTCGGACAACTTATTTTGTCGGACTAAATAGTTCGGTCGACCAGTCGTTTTTCAGACAAACGTTCAGTAGGTCAAAAGTCAATCGGACAACTACTTTTCGGACTTAAGTTTCACACTCCTTAAATCATTGTGCAAGCCACCTTTACTCTTGTTATGTCTTAGTGTTGTATGTAGCTATCATAAGCGACGAAATACATGAAACAATAAATGTAAAAAAGCGAGACTTAATTTTTTTCACGCAACATTACCAAACCTGCCGCCATCGCCATTGTTATTCCTCACTGGAGCAACCGAATAATTCCAAAATGGAATTATCTTCGTAAATCTTTGTAATATCGGCTGGATTGGCCCCCAGCGAGTTCGCAATTTGGTTCTGTTTAGATTTGGCGAGTGTTCCAGGGAATGCCCGGAGGCATTATTTGTTTCCAAAGCCTTTGTACGGAGGACTTTAACTTTTTATCATTTATTTGTAAAGTAGGTACTTGAAAAGTGACTGTTTAATGTGAAATTAAAATGTAACGGAGCGGCGAGGCCATTTTTTGGAATCCCGTCGGTATTTTCCGACAGGAAAAAGTAGATAGAGAGTACGCGGGTTAAAAGCTCGCCTTACACCTTTGACAGCATCTTAGCCTGGCAATCCAAAGACCTAATAGACGAAAATAGAAGAAAAAACATTTTGCACCGGCACCCAAGAAACGTGGGACCGGAACAGGAAGAAGTTGTCCCGTATATTCTTCTCTACATACATTTTTTTACGACTATTATCGCATACCGCATAAAAGGGTAAGTCAGCGACCACGGTATGTCCTCATTAAAGTTCACAGCCATCGTCCACGTTTCACCAAACTACAACTACACATGTGCTCAGCGTGATAAGTGGTGAGCTTACCGCCGCTCCAGGCTGTTGGATGTATGTGCAGTCTTAATTCCGTTAGTCACCTTTTACAACACCCAAAGAAAGAGAGGAGTTGGTAGTTTTCTTTCAGTGAGCAGCTACATACACGGCTTGTGTAGGTCTAAACCTCTGCGTTAGCAGATGGACGTGCCTCCTGCACAATTTATCTTATATTTTTTTTAAATAGCAATAAATATCGCGCCTAACTGTGTCAGTATTTCTTCCGCGTAGATCGGGGTCAGCGCATGGACTGGCCATGCAGTTTTTGACAATTTTACAATTTTACTGTGGCAGTTATTTGTGTTGTGTTGCTTACGTAATAATGGAAAGTCCATTTAACTGGAGCAACATGACGTCTCGGAGCCCACCACGTAGACGGCAAAATAAAGAAGAAGCTACGGCTTCTTCTTAGTGTGTCTTCATCAATAGTGGACGCTACGGCGCCCACTATTGATGCAGTCTTAACTATAGAATACAGAGCTGACTGTCGAAAATCGAGCATTGCCTAAATTACATTTCCTCGATCTCTAACGAAGGAAAGTCAAATTCAGAGCAAAAGCATGGGAGGTGTGTCTCAGTTGGCTGTTTAATATCAGTCAAGTCAATCAAGATCAGCAACATAAACGAGCGAAAGGGAATAACCGTCAAAATTGGAGACCAGCTCGAGGACCTTAAAGGATGAATCCGCTCTGCTCCTAAACCCACTAATCAGAACTCATCTATTGCCGACATTTTAAGGAAAAAATATAACTCTTTTGCCCGCTCCCTAAACACCAGCAGTGTCGTTGTCTATCCCCAGGGTAAAGAAAAAACCAGTGAGGACACAAAGAAACTAATCGTTTGGGGTGAACCTTCTGTACGTTAGTAGTATTAGTTATTCTGTGCTTGTACCAAGACGAATAACGAAACAATTTTAAAACACACAAGTTTATGCTTATTAATTTTTGACGTTTTTTTATGCTTAAGTTTTTATAAAAAAAGATATTTGAATCATTAAAAATGTCAACCTTATTGGTTAGGTACTAATGTTTTCCAAAACTCATTTCAGCCGCTACTTTATTTTACTTCAAAACCTCTCCAATTTATATTACTTACCACAGTATCAATACGATAATTGGAAATCATATTACACAATTCTATGACCACGGCTTATATTTCGGTTCGACGCGATTCTGTTTCGGCGTGCAGTGGTACTGGGGGTAGCAATGCGCATTTGTCTGGCACAGACTATAATAGCTCGTTAGATTAGTTATTAAGTCTTAACTATAAGTTAGTTAACTGTTTTTTTATTATTATTAGTATTGACGTCAATAAGTGCCTGTAAAGGTTTACATTGAATAAATAATTTGACTTGACTTGACTTGACTTGAATCCAGGCCGTAATTACGCCAAAAAAGCTCAAATTACATATCCGGGGTATGCGAAAAACCAAAGATAGAGGCTTAATTATAAGCGCGCAAGGCAAAGAAGACCTTGAGAAACTGAAGCAGTCAGAGCAGCTCAGAACTTCAGGGCTCAAGGTCGAAGAGGCCAAAAAGAAAAAGCCGAAAATAATTTTACTAGAGGTTCCTGCCAATAGCACTGAGAAAGAAGTTTGAAGAATGCCAATACGAGCAGAATATATCGGACAATTATCCACATAAAAGCCGAGAACTATTCCTTAGTTCTTTAAAACTTAGCCACAAATCTAGCAAAAGGGATGCTTCGTTTTGCAATTTTATAATAGAGTTACCTACACACACAGGAGCGACTGTTCCTTAATTGGACATCTTTTTCAGTTCGAGACTTCGCACTTGTAACAAGATGTTACAAGTGCCAGCAGTCTGGTCATTCCGTGAAGTATTGTCGTGAGACGGACTCTATCTGTGTGTGGACATTGTGGATGCGTCGGATACTCCATCAAAGAATGCAGCAAACGCCAAGAACCTGCCGCGTGTGCTACATGTAAGCGATTCAACAAGCCCAGCCACCACAAAACGGGAGACGATCAATGCCCAGCCAGAAAAAGTGCAGAAATAAGGTACCAAAGTTCTATTGACTATGAAGACACCTAGAGTGCCGCATAGCAGTCGTCTAGCAGCACAAGGATGGGTAATGTTACCAAAGACTTTTTAAAAGACGTAGATTCCTCTTATGAACATGAATTCGTGATCTGTGACCCTCATACATGTTTTTTGGTTAGATAGATAGATAGACAATACTTTTATTGTAACTTAACACCACAAACATTTACATAACACATAACAATGAGCACAAATATAAAGTTACAATTTGGCGGTCTTATCGCTTTAAAGCGATCTCTGCCAGACAACCATTCGGATGGAGAGAACTTATACACTCAAAGATCGGAGGTGCATACCACAGTAAAACAATTAAAAACAAAAGCAAATTAATAAGAACCAAAACATAATACATAATATTATAAAATAAATAAATAATAGGGTGTAACAATTATATATACATACATATAAATACTTAAATATAATAGTCTCAGGTAGGATGTAGCGGACAATGACAGCTATGCAGCAGGATAGGGTTAAAGGGAAAGGTAGAAATTCTTCACGTGCACCTTAAATGCGTGAATTGTTTTAGCACGCCTGATCGCAACTGGAAGCGAGTTCCAGAGACGAACAGCTTCAACGGTGAATGAACAATCGTAAAAGGTAGTGTTGTGAAGTGGGGTTTTAAGGGATAGATTTTCTGATGACCGTAAGGAGCGCGAGGATGAACAATAAAGGAAACTGAAGCGTTCCTTTAGATAGGAAGGATAGGTGGGATTAAACAATATGTTATATAGAAGGGAGAGGATGTGAGTATTCCGGCGAAGACGAATAGGAAGCCACTTGAGTTTAGCGCGGTATTCAGAAACATGATCATACTTGCGTAAGCCAAATATGAATCGAATACAAAGATTTTGAAGGCGCTCAAGTTTATTTAGCTGGTCCTCCGAGAGATCAAGATAGCAGGCGTCGGCATAGTCTAAAACGGGAAGAAGCAGCGAATGTGCTAGCGCAATTTTAGTGGCAGTGGGTAAAAAGTTGCGCAGTCTTCTTAAAGAAGCCGAAGATGCGTAGAGCTTGCGACTGACAGCTTGTAGTTGCGGCCCCCAACTCAAGCAGCTATCAATAATAACGCCCAAGTCAGCAACTGATTTACTAAAAGGGATGTCCACTCCATCAAATGTAACCTTAGGGAGGTATTCCCAGTTTACCTTGGAAAGCAACCTGGAGCTGCCGACCACAATAGCCTGCGTTTTGCTTGGATTGACTTTAAGTCCGTAGGCTCGGCTCCAATCTACAATATGTTTCAAATTTACGTTGGTAGTTAATATAGCCTCGGCGAGATTACCAAGTGGTGCCTGGCAATAAATTTGTAAATCGTCTGCATATAGGTGGTAGGAGGAAGAAAGGTTTTCGGAAATAGAAGTGATAAAAATAGCAAAGAGGAGAGGAGATAAAACGCCACCCTGCGGGACACCAGCCGTCGAGTCACACCACGCAGAGAATTTCTCTTCAAGGCGAACCCTTTGCCTGCGTCCGTACAGGTAGCTGTGAAACCACTCAATTACCGTTGGAGATATGTTAAGTGAGCGCATCAAAGATAAAAGGATGTCAAAGTCAACTGTGTTAAAGGCATTGCTGAAGTCCAGCAACGTAAGCACAGTTAGGTGACCGTTTTCCATGCCAAGGCGAATGTCGTCGGTGATCTTGACTAAAGTAGTCACAGTGCTGTGGCCTGGACGGAAGCCGGATTGGAGTGGGTTTAGGAGATTATGATGGGAAAGGAACTTACTTATTTGATTGTGGACCAGACGCTCGAGGACTTTGGATAGGAAAGGGAGAATGGAAATAGGTCGGTATTCAGCAAACGATTTAGGATTACATTTTTTAGGCAAAGGAACTATCTGAGCGTCTTTCCATGAGGATGGGAATACAGCATTGGAGATGGAGCTGTTAAAAATAAAAGTGAGGACTGGAAGGACGATATCAAGGATTGGCACTAACATATTGCGACTAATACCGTCACCGCCTACCGCATTGGAAGTAATTGACAGCAAGCTCTTTTTAACATCACAATCCGATAATTGGTCAAATGCAAAGGGAGCAAGATCAGGAACTGGTACAGTAGACAGTTTGTCTAATGTAGTCGCTTTTTCAGCATCATTGATACATGATGAGGAAGAGAAATGGAGATTTAGTGAGTCAATATTAATATTGGGTGAAATAGAATTTTGTTTTAATTTTCCAATTCCTAGCGACTTAAGGAACTTCCAAACTTTGGATAAATCTACGTTTTCAACTGAATTGTGAATGTGGCGGCGAAGCGCATCCCTACACGCCCTATTGCAGCGATTACGAACCTTGACATACCTTTCCCTGTTGTGGTCAGTAGGTCGAAGTTTAAATCGTCTTTTCGCTGCTGATTTTTTATTCATTAACATTTTTAAGTCGTCAGTTAGCCATGGCGCCGGGTGATGCTTTATTTTAACAGCTCTAAATGGTGCATGCTTGTCGTATAATGTGGTTAAAAGGGAATTAAAAACATTAACTTGTTCATCGACAGACAGAGCTAGAAAAACAGGAGACCAGTCGATCTTACCTGCGTCATCAAGGAACGCGCGTTGATCCATACCACTAAAATTGCGCTGAAGAATGACTTTGGGTTTAGCTTTAGGATTAGGATTAGGTTATTACTAGTAATAAGCATAATTATAATTTATTTTACAAAACATTTGTAGCATTAACTGTAACTTTGATAGCATGTTAGTATTGTTAAGTTAAATTAATGTAGATATTGATACAATAGTACTCACCAAATGCTGGCTCTCCTCGACATCCTTGGTCCCACAATTGCAAGGCTATGAATCGCACACTACTAACAAAAACTACTAACTTTCTACAATCAATTATTGAATTATTGACAAAACAGCTCTCTACATTAAATCGATTATTTAAGAAACCCCATAAGTCAGGTATTTTGTCAAAATTTTTTGCGGCAATGTGTTCTATGTATGTAAATACCTACACATTACAGACAGAAATCACACAAGTCAATGCGATAGAAAGGAAATTATGACAGATCAAATATTTCGTTTAGTTGAGTAACCCCTTAAGTCCAGTGACTAATGGGCTTTCTCAAATAAATGAGTAGCAATACCGAATCAGCTGTCATGAGCTGTCAGTCATTATTTTGAGCTTATTTCTGTAGTATTTTTAGTGCTGGTGGTCATTTAAGATCAGCCAATATTGCTACTTTCGCCATTCTCGTGAAAGAGATGGAGTAGTGGTCGTAAAAGACTTTATTGATGGTCTGGTTGACCATTCGTTTAATCTAAAAAATTGAATCAAGGAGAGGCTGGTTTTGCCAAATGACAAAGCATAAACAGAGGATCAACTTCCTATAAACAAAAAGAAAATGTAAGATTTACAAAAACTAAGAAGTTACATGCTACAAGAGAAAGAAGTACCAATAAGAATTTCATGAAAAAATGTACCAGTGGCCGGTCACAGACCGTGAAATATAGTAACTTTATGGTATAACACGAAACGTAATATAATATTGTGTGATTCTTGAATGTAACAATTTATGATTATACATTTTAAGGTGTCAAACTTGTTTTGTTTTCGTTTATTTGAGAAACCCCCTAAGTGAATGACTTTCAGGTATTATTTATTACATGAAAATAACAATATTATAAGAAATAAAAATCACTTCGTAAGATATTATCATATATATCAGTCAAACTGAACAAAAAACACATCCATGGCCATACTTTTTTTTTCACAGAAAGGTTTTTTTCATCTCCTGTAAAATAAGGGTCTAATGACTTATGGAGTTTCTCAAATAAACAATTCTAAGAATGTGTTTTTAGTTGGCGACCTAAACATAGAGATTAAATCGGTAAATATAGATCGTAATTCACCAGAGTATCTAACCCATATTGCTTGTTTAGGCTAATTACCCACCCATTTGCTTCCAACTAGAATGGGAAATTGCTTGGACCATATTTTCGCTAAAACTAACATTCCCTAAAAAACTATAGTATTTACCTCTTCCTTGACAGACCATAATTCAGTGTTGTTGTGTTTACAAAAGCAATACCGTAAATCTTACGTAATTACAAAACACCACAAGCTGCCAAACGCGGGAATTAAACATAACCTAGACAACCTAGACTTAGTACCCTTTTACAATATGGATGATGTCAATGAGTCAACAGAATATCTCATTACATCATTAACAAACATTTTTGAAGCCAATACGCGAACTATTGTGTTATCACGCCGTAAAAAAATTATAAAACCGTTGATAACTCCCGGGCTTTTACGCTGCATTAGACATCGTGATAAGCTGCATCAAAACGCTACTAAAGCACCCGAAAATGAGATACTCAAGGTAACTTATTTGAGATACCCCAACTTTTTAAATAAATTATTGAATAAACTTAGACGTCAGTATGAAAGTTTAAAAATAAAAAACGCAGGTCAAAACAAGAAAATATTATGGAAAGTTATCAAAACCATAAGTCTAACAACACTAATACTAAATTATGCGCACATCAACTCATCGCAAACTCAGCTACTGCTGCGGCGCAATAAGTTGACGCGGCAAATAGTTTATTTATTTCTATCGGAAAAAGTTTGGCTGAGAAAGCAAAACACCAAATCAATAGTTTATTTACACTTACACTTTGCCGCCATCGCCATTGCCAACATTGCACTCATTTGCTTTATTTAACACTGATGAAAATGAAGTAGAAAAAATTATCTTGACTCTTAGAAATGACTGCGCCACTGGCATCGATAAAATCCCTTGTACATTTATTAAGAAATACTAACAGCACCTAATTCAGGCTCTTATGCCCGGGTTACACGAGGCTAGTTTTTCAAGCTAGGACAGCAAGCTAGTTCTTTACTAAACTGTCCTGGCTTGCTGACCTGGCTTGGAACATGCTAGTTCTGTTTACATGAGGCTAGATTATTTTAAGCTAGTATTATTTCAGTGACTGAGTTGACCATACGTCCAAAATTAACTGCATGCGAAAACAAAACACTATTCGACTGAAAGAGTTACTTAGAAAATTTTTGTTAGTTCTTGAGAATATGTTGCTCTTAAATTTTTTATGTCTTTGGTAGTTATAATATACACTGTCTTTAGTTCGTCACAAATTTTTTGTAGTGCCGAATCACTTTTAGACTTGTTTTTATAACTTGAAAGGGTGGCGTTCCACAGACATTCATGATCACGGTACAGTTGTAAAAACTTTAAATTAATCTCCGTACTTAGTTTGGGCATCTTTACTATTCCTTATCTATATTAACGATTTATGCCTCCACTCCTTCAAAACAATAGTCAGATAATATCACATGCTGACGATACAGCCTTACTATTTAGTGCCGACAACTGAAGTGACACATTCGGGTTTTTTTTTAATATGACTCGTCATGGTGACCACATCCTGCCTGATGGTAGTCCGATGCAGTCCAAAATAACGAGAGCGCTCCTCACCGTGGAACAAGCACGGTTACAAGCGCACCCGCTCATGGCGGCCTGCTTAAATGCCGTTTCACGCGCCGCTTAAAAGTTAAGCATAAGCTAACTTTGATTCTGTCTCAAGCTGACTTAGATCAAACATGTTGACTCTCGACACAGACAAAACCAAATACATGACTTTTTCGTACAATTTACTGACCCAACCATCCCATGGCTCACATGCAATAGTGGCACATCACTGTTTTGACTCGACTGATATCGACTGTGTATGTCCTAAACTCTGTAGCACAAACACAATAAAATACTTAGGCAGCATCATAGATAGATATCTGAATACTAACTTAAGTATGTGTTTTTACAACTAGAGTTCGAAAATTAATGTCTTTAAAAATTTAAGATATGCCGCGAAAGGATAACTTCTAAAAAAGGTTTATCTTGCTCTTTGTCAATCTTTGAAAACGTACTGCATTTCATCTTGGGGATGCGCTCATAAAAGCACCATGCTAAACTCAGAAAAAGCACAGAGAGCCATTTTAAAAGTTAGCACGTTTCGCCCTTTCCGTTTCCCTACAGCAGAACGCCTAGCTGAATGTGATGTCCTTTCTGTTTGTCAGTTGTTTATACTACTAACTGTAACAAAAAATATTCACTAACGCCCTATAATCCTCCACTACAAACTAGCAAAAGGCGAGCAGACATTGTTTGTTCCACTGAGCTACATCGTACAGCTCACTCTCACAGATTCTTTTGCTTTCTTGGATGTTTTTTGTATAATAATTTACACTAGGTATACATCATACAAATAAAACAAATTGTAAGAAAACCATACAAAAGTGGCTTAAAGGGAAAACCTACAATGACATCAAACATCTATTATTAGTTATTACATAAGTTGGTATACAATGGCAGCAACATACTGCTTATGCAAAATGTTATTAAAAGTATTATAATTTATTGCTATTAAATAAAATGTTATGTAAGCAAGCGCTAACACACACTCACCGATAGATGCCTGAGGTACGGGTAAACTAGTTTACTGAGTTTAGGTATCACTTCGGTTTCTTTGCACTACTAATCTTAATCTTAAAACTTTACAATATAAGCGGCACTCTTGTAATGCATTATATTCTTATGTAGACAAATGTTACTTTATAAGTTTTATGTATTTAGTCTTAAGTTTTACACAGCAAATTAATTTATTGTTGTTCATATTCTTAAAATATATATATTATTATAATTAAGGCCTACAGTATGAATATAATAATGGTTTATGAAACCATAGTTATCTAAATTACACTTTAATAGGAACTAAATTGAATACTATAGAAATACTATAGAACCTTTAACCGCAGTTGGTACCGCCACTTTAATGGTTAGTTAAACTACCGGTTTCTGACCTAGAGGTCCCGGGTTTGATTTCCACTGAGTGTTATCCTATAATAAATTATTGTGCTCAGTTTGGTTGGTGGTAGGGTAGGTGTTAAGGCCACACTAGCTACATGTGTTATAACAAACATTGTTCTCATAATAATCAGCTTTGTAATCAAAAATAACTTTTACATCAGTAATAATGTCTCAGTTTATTTTAAGAAGAAATTTTTTTTTAAAAAAATAGTATCACGACATACAACATGTTTATCACACGCAGACAAAGTCGCGGGACGGCACGCTTGTAAATAATAATCTCAGTGAAGTATTTCATTTCGAAGTTTCTTTGATACATTCTTTTTCGTATGTGGGAATATTGGGTGAAAGCTGCGACTTTTTTATTAAATACATAATTATTTTCTTACATATAAAAAACTTATTTGGCTTGTAATTTGTTATTAACTGCTGTGTGTAAATGACGTACTGTGCCAATCGCGAGTGGACAAATCAGGTGGGCGTGCCGAAGATAAAAAGTTAAAGATTTTCCTAATCTAAAAAAACAAACGATAGAATAACTAACATACTTTAAAGATTTGAATCGTTGAAAAAAAATGACAAGGTAGGTGGGAACGAACAAAAAATTTCGTCAGGTCTAACCAATGCCTCGGTGGCGCAGTGGTCAACGCAGCCGCCCGGATTGCGGAGGACGCGGGTTCGATTCCCGCCTGAGGAAGTCATTTTTTTCAACGTTTCAATAGGTATCGAATAACTTGTGTATATATATAAAATTTCTAGCTTCTCATAGCAATGTCTTAAGAGAAAATATCTAAACTTATACTTTTGAGCTCTAGATATAAACATAAACTTGCTACCTATAAGTTTCGTATAATAGAGCTTTTATATGCGACTCTTTAACTGTCAACAGAGTCTTATTATTTTTTATCTGAAGTCGTTATAAGACGGAGAGACGTGCCAAAATTGTTTTAACGGCCAAATGGAAAGTCGGAACCGATGACGAAAACCGCAGTGCAAACTTGTAAATTGTTATTAAAGGAATATTTTCCATAAATTGTATATCGTAAACAGAGAAGTAGTGATGGTGATTATGTTTAGCATCTACCTATAATTTCTTCAAACATTCAGACGGGGATTAACTTCTACAAACCCGTGCTGACGCCTACTGTTAATTATAATAATATGTTGGAAATGGCTGTAAATATGGTTATAAATTAAGCTTTCAAAGAGCTTAGCAAAACAGTTCAATATACTGATAGGTCTGTAATTGGACACATTGTTTTTATCACTGTTGAATTATTCTGGCAATCTCCCATAAAATAGGGAAAATTCTTTCATTTAAAGATTTGACATATATTAGAACAAAAACTGGGGGAACATCATATGGTCCTGATCCCTTCTTTATATGTATGTTTGTATGTAACTAGGAAGTTCTAGTTGTAACAAAAGCATTTGGAAAGAACTGATTTTTATTAGAGAAAACGCGTTTTAATTGTAACTTATACAGGTGATCAATCCAAATGGGTCAGTAGGAAGAAGTCAAAAGATATAGAAATCTGTTTTCAGGAACCATGGCTTCAGTTTTAGATTTAATAAAAATGGGAAGAAACGTCCCCACCATCCAACAGATTTGAAATTAGTGTTGATTGAAGGGTCTAGTAGTATACATATTTTTTTCCTATGGCGACGTTCTTCAAATACGAGGGATTTAGGTTTTAAAAAATTTATTGATTTTTATTTATTTATTTTATTTTCTTACAAAATAAGATTGCAAGAGCAGACCAGCCTCCACAGGCGGCACCCGTTCACGAGTATGACATGTGAATCAGCCATCGCTTCGCTCAACCATGTTTTAGGTAATGACTAAATGACCCGACGCACATGCCACCACCGCAGAGACAGTTTGAGAGAGCATGACACACTGGAGCAACTCCAACTAAAGCAAGAACACAATTAGACAACTTTATACGCAACGTTTATTAAAAATAAATACATTTTTGGCGAAAAGTTTTTTTTAAATTTTATATAAACCCAATACTTTTTGCAACTAACACAGGTACTTTAGGCTTCTTTGGGTCCCAATGAACAAATTGACACGTATCCCATGACTTGTAGGGTGGGGACGGGGTTCATACAAAATCTCCCATGGTCCTTTTTGTAACACTTATACATAACCGGTAATCGAACGAAGTATAATAAAAAAACTCAATAGCTAATAAAAGTCAAGTGTGAATATTGTAAAATGATTCCTTTGATCTTGCCACTCATTTCATTTTCCCTATAAGTTCTCTTTACAGCGACTACACGTGTACTCACCCTCACGTGAACACCCGCAAACCTATTATGCGAAACGAAGTGTCGGCGGACGTGTTACTCGTAATATTTGAATCAGAGTGTTACAGACGTTTTATCCTCCTTCAGAAACTTGAAAAGCTTAAGCTAAGGCGGTTTGCGATCTTGTCAGTTAGGCAATTTGCCGGGTCACTGGATGGGTGACCAAATTTCAAGCAAACATACACAAACATACCAACCCGCATTGGGCTACATTTCCCCATGTTCTGTTGACCAGGTAATAATAATAATATAATAAATAAATGTATTTATTTGCACATACCATACACGTTCAAGTACAATCAATCATGCAACACATTACAATACAAGTAGCAGCATAATATTTAAACTTATACTTTTGCATTTACATTACAACTTTATAAAATTGACGAAGGATGTATTTTAAGTGAAGGCCTGTGCCCAGCAGTGGGACGTTTATAATGGTGGAAATAAATCACAAAAGCCAATAATATTACATTGTTACCCTAGGGGTGAAAATATTCCTGGTTTTCACACTGGTGTGACATGTTGGTGTGACCACGAGTCCGTACTCCTTATTTAGCCCCGAGACGGGGTTTGACGGGGCGCCGCCCGAGTGTAGCGAGGACGGCAATAGTTCGAGGTAGAGACTAAATAAGTCTTTCACCCGATTTAAACACTATGCTTTGCATTGCAAAAACAAGGAAAGTAAAAATAAAGACATGAAATTAGCCAAAGAAAAAATGAGTTGAATCTGATGAACTCATCGTGTAATACAAATCTCTGCTATACGGAATTATTTACAAAATACTACAACTCAAAAAATAAATTAACATACATATATCGGATTTCTGCTTTCCCGCCAATTTTGTTTTTTTTTCAGTGGTTGGTTTTCATTAACATTATTGAAAAAATGTTATATATTTTGCCAAAATCTATGTTATTTTAAAGAAATAGTTGAAAGTAAATTATAATAAAGTAATTTCAAATAGTAGATTGTTATACAAGGGGCTAAAATGACCCGTTATATACGAGGTAGTTTTACTCCCGAGCTTTAGCGAGGGAGTAAATAGAAACCGAGTTAAAATGGGTTTTTAGCGCCGTGTGTTACACTCTGATTTTCACTACGAATGCGAGAAAAAAAAACAATCCAATACAATATGAATTGGTTTATTTTATTAAAAATTAACCCGTTAGTTGGTTTAACGACACCCAAGGGAAGAGAGTGGTTGGTAGTATTATTTTGATGAGCCAATCGCCGCTCTATGCTGTTGGATAGTAGGTATGTGCAGTCTTTCCATCTCTACCCTTGGGTGTCGTCAAAGGCGACTAACGGACTAATGACGACTGCACATACATCCTACAGCATAGAGCGGCGATGGGCTCATCAAAATAATACTACCAACCCCTCTCTTCTCTTCTGTGTTGTAAAAGGCGACTAATGGACTAAAGACTGCTAATACATCCAACAGCATAGAGCGGCGATGGGCTCATCAAAATAATACTACCAACCCCTCCCTTCCCTTGGGTCTCGTAAAAGGCGACTAATGAACTAAAGACTGCACATACATACAACAGCATGAGCGGCGATGGGCTTATCAAAATAATACTACCAACCCCTCTCTTCCCTTGGGTGTCGTAAAAGCGACTAACGGGCTAAATGCTCACCACCTAAGCACATGTGCAGACTGTGCAATTTTTTCTTGCTGAAGCGTGATCTGTGTTGTCCATAGATTCAAATGATTACTAATTTTACCATAAACTTTAATAATAACTATCTCAAAAAAACTTGTTGATCTAAGTAAACAGTAATAAGTCGAGTCTTTATTCATGATTATTCTACATAACACTAAATACTTTTTCGTTTTTGTAGGCTAATTGTCATGTGACAGACAAAAATAAAATAAAAAAAACTTTTTCCCCTAGGACAAGAAAAGCTATTTTAGCCAATGATATTAGTATATAAGGGTCATTGATTTTAGCCCCACTCTAGAACGCTACAATGACGGTCTTTTTGAGCAAGAGGAGTGAAAAATACATTCCATGGGAAGAAACGTCCCCACCATCCAACAGACTTGAAATTAGTGTCATTTGAAGGGTCTAGTAGGATAGATATTTTTTTACTATGGCGACGTTCTTCAAATACGATGGATTTTAGGTTTTAAAAAATATATTGTTTTTTTTTATTTTTTTGTTCAGCGTCCACAGGCGGCACCCGTTCACGAGTATGACATGTGAATCAGCCATCGCTTCGCTCAACTATGTTTTAGGGAACGTAACGACCCGACGCGCATGCCACCACCGCAGAGACACTTTGAGAGAGCATGACACACTCGAACAACTCTAACTAAAGCAAGAAAACAATAAAAGTTTTTTTATAAATAAAACCAATCCTTTTTGCAACTAACACAGGTACTTTAGGCTTCTTAGGGTCCCAATAAACAAATTGACACGTATCCCGTGACTGTTGTAGGATGGGGACAGGGTTCATACCAAATCCCCCATGGTCCTTTAATACTTATCTTTATGTTATATAAATTTTACATCGCACTGTAATTGATAAAGTTGGGACATAGTTCAATAGAAATGGGAAAATAGAAATAGATTTTTTACAATTTGACAGTTCCTGTCAGAAAAACGATTCTCCCTAGGGCGGAAAAGGATTACTTTCCACCCGCTCCTCAGGCAACTTCAGACCTACTTTCCGTGTATGAGGAATGAAAAATATTTTTCTTTGTTTGCCTTGGTAGCCGAGTGGTCTAGCGCTCGACTCGATATCCGGATGTTCATTCCCAGGTCGGACAAAGTGTGTTTTCGGATGCTTCAATACAGAGCCCGGGTTTGTGGTAACCAACCCGTATTCAGCAAGCGTGGTGATAAAGCCAATACCGATGTTTTTATTTTTTATTGAAACAGTTTATTTCAAAAAGTTGCATAAAAAAATACAGACATAGTCAGACAGAATCTTAAAATTAAAGATTATGACGCCATAATTATTTTTTTACATTGTGACTTTGGATGTGAAGCCGACCATTGATGTTGAGATTTGATGATTATCTTTTAAGTAGTATTTTTTTATATATATATTTAATTTGCATGGTGTTCTTGTCTTCAATTTTACTAACCAGAGTTTCAGGCAATTTATTTAATATCTTGGGGAGGTTACACATCTAACCAAACCCTTTTACCATAGTACATTTAGGTATTTCATACAAAGCGAGATGTGACAATGTACGTAAAGATGTTGGTCTTGTCTTTGTTTTTAATAACTTAATATTCTCACTATTACCAATAATCATTGCAAATTTAACTTTATCAAAATCAAATCTATAGCGATGACTTGATTTCAACGATGGCATAATGACAGTCATAACTGCTGTGACCTAAACATGGCCTAACCTGAATAAATGACATTGATTTTTAACCCCTGATCTGTCGGCGGCCATTTTGCAATATGTCGCTTAATGTCGATCTACTTCCGTATGACTTCCTGTTTATGTCCGGTCTAGGTGTAATGACGATTTCCATTAAATTTTGTATGGAGGCTTCATAAAAAAACTTATAGCACTGGAATCATTATTAAATAAGCTATAGCCAAATATCTAATAAAATATAATTTGATGCTATATTTGATGATGAAAGGTGAAGATGAAAAAAAAAGGTGAAAGTACTTTTTTTCCCCGATTTAATATAAAATAAAAAAAATAATTATAAATAAAAGCATGAAAGATGTAATAACTATTATGAGTATTATTTGTTTAATTTACAATGTAAAATATACGTTTAAAACAGAATAAACCAAGCTATACATTTTTCATATTCGCCAGAAGTGGCGCGATTACCGAGCGATATTCTTGATTCTTGGAGTCCTATGCTCGGCAATGGAAGGTATGCATGCTGTACTTTATTCGTCTTCTGTTGTCCTTACGTTACTGGAATAGGCCCCTGCAGTGGGACAGTACATGTTGTACTTTAGTCTATTATTCTTCTGTTGTCCTCGTATCACTGGAATAGGCCCCCTTCACAAAGGATCGCATGTCGATTGTTAGTTCAGGACGGCCCCCGATATTGATGGAACTGTCATACGTCAAGTGCACGCTAATGATAGATAGAGCGTCAGTACTTCCGGAAGGATGCATCTTTATGACAGTCTTTCATCATCATCAGCCTATAACGTCCCACTGCTGGGCTAAGGGCTTCCCACATACAACAATACATATCATGCTGAGCACATGCTCAGTTGTTATTTGGTGAAACGTTGACTATGGCAGTGCAGTGCTCTTGCAGGCCTCATTGATCTGACTAATCTTTTGGGGAAGTCTCTGTACAAAAAAAAGTACTCGTTCCGCTTTTATCCGCAATTACTAGATAACTGTGTCCATATCACATCACACTAATATCACATCACACTAATATTATAAAGGCGAAAGTTTATGAGTGTGTATGTTTGTTACTTCTTCACGTAAAAACTACTGAATGGATTTGGATGAAATTTGGCACACAGATAGTTTATAACCTGGATTAACATATAGGATACTTTTTCTTCCGATATTCCCACGGGCTGCTTGCCAAGAGCATGAATCTGAATAGCAACAAATTTAAATTTTGTTTGTGTTTTGCATTTGTCTTGCCTCTTCACACTAGCAATACCATAAAGCTCGTATAGCTATCTAATTTATTCAGTAACCTAACCTATAGAAAACCAACTCAATGCCCAAAATAAAAATAAAAAATATTTATTTTCTAAATTTGTTCCGGTCGTCGAGAGCTTCCACACTACGTGCATCGATAAAATTTCGCCAAACGTAAGTACCGTGTCACACCAACTAGCTATGAACGATTGCGCTCGTACAACCATTATTGCATGAACACATTAGGTGGTATGAGTTATGACACGGGATGACGAGATTAAAATGCTAAGCTACTTCTAAGGCCGACCGTACCTACTTGCAAAACGTTTAGCTATCCTGTTTTACTGCATTTCCGAAACTTTATAATTCATAATTTTGTATTTTATGACCTGGTAACGACATATTTTTTTTGTAAATGTCGTTGCTTCTGTGCGCTGTGGTTTCTTGCGCCCGTTCTTTGCCACAGTTAAAAAATGACTTCATGATTGGGTGGTAAGTTAAAAAAGATTTGGACCATTCAAAGTACTTATAAATTGAGTTTATTGAATAAATATAAGTAGTGAGATATTGGGCATTCTGTCCCACCTCCGTTCGTTCGGTCTATCTCCAGCCCCCTGGGCTGTCGATATCCCTTCCACTCACTGCGTTGGACAGAATACCCAATATCACGCATGTTTTTCGTGTGGGTTCAAAATGTTTAACCTGATTCGTTACATTTTTAGGATAGTGACGTATATAAAGCAGTTTCTTATTAATTACTTCATTTTGTCTACAACATCGCGGACAATAACTACAATGAAATTTATTAAACAATCTCAGACTTTGAAATTAGACAAAATTTGTCCAGATAAGGAGATAGTTGCTTACCGACATGGGAACCTTCTACCTAATACGATTCGATGTATTATTTGCGGGCCATCGAATTGTGGAAAAACAAATTTGGTTATAGGTCTTCTATTACATGAAAATGGTTTACGTTTTAAGAATGTATATCTGTACTCTAAAACACTGTATCAACCCAAATATATATTTTTAGAGAAAGTTTTGAATTTAGTGCCAAGTATCTCGTTCGCAAAATATCAAGACAGTGATTTAATACTTAGTCCGCATGATGCTAAACCTCATTCAGTAATAGTTTTCGATGATGTCGCATGTGAAAATCAAACAAACATGCGAGACTACTTTGCTATGGGCAGACATAAATTTATAGATTGTTTTTACTTGAACCAAACATACAGTAAAGTTTCAAAACAACTAGTAAGGGATAACGCTAATCTTTTAATATTGTTTAAGCAAGACGATGTCAACTTACGTCATGTATATGATGAACATGTCAATACTGATATGACTTGGTCTGACTTCCGAGAAATGTGTTCAAGGATATGGAACGTCCCATACAACTATTTAGTTCTCAATAAAGATTGCCCAAAAAATAATGGTTGTTATAGGATGAACTTTGATACATTTGTTAAGTTCGATGAGTGATTGATTATAAAAAAGATTTTATACAAAGATTAGTCTCATTTCATTCATGAAACTAACAGATATAACACGCTATTTCTATTTCGAACGTTAGGTTTTTGAAATGGAAAAAGAATTAAAAGCAAAGGTGGTTCAAGCTGCAGAAGCCGTCAAAAAGAAAATAAAGGAAATGCGTGCTATGGAATCTTCCAATGAAAAAATTATCGATACAGTTTTTAAACCAATTACGAATCCGCTGAACCAAATAATTATAGATAACAAACACTTTAAGCAATCAAATGAATCCGTTTTAATAAAAGATGGAAACTTGTCGCGAGAGTCTATGGGTTTTAATAAAACTTTTAAGAATAAAGATATGATACTCAGTTCTCAAGACGAAAGTTCTAATGGAGAAATTGATGTAAATAGTTTTGAAGACTCTGATAAAATTAATACAAGCAATATATCATTTAGAACAGTCGATTCGATGTCCAGTCCTGGTCGAGACACTTCGTCTTGGTCGTTATCTTCAGAAGCATTTGATGGTGTACCATTTGGAGTTAGAAGAGAGCGAGGAAAACTAATGATGGGAACATCGCGTGTAGAAGTTTATGATGATAAAATATCAATAGCAGGCCATGCGTATAAAAAAACTCCAGGCTTGTACGAGCTTTTATTTAAGAAAGTACCCAACTTAGAGATTGTAACAGAAAACGATGGACAAATGTATAAAGAGATGCTTATAGAAACAAACGCTCATCGACGAGATTATAACCCAAACAAACCGATAAAGGCTAATAAAGGACGAAAGTATTTGCATATTATCAAGCCGCTTTTCAAGTTGCGCAAACTTTCAACATCTTCTGTTTCATCTGTCTTAAGTAATGTCGACTATGTTAGCGAAGGAGAAGGGCTAATATTGAAGAAAAAATTTAAAAACAATACTGATTTTATTTATTGGAACGATCCTAATGAGCTTGTTGAAAGACTAAAGTTATTAGTGGCTTCTAAAGATGCTGGAAACACCGGACTAGATAACGAAATTATTTCTATAATTGAAGAATTGCGAGAGAGTGGTATTATAAATTAATTATCACTGTCTGTTATTTTTTATTTATAATCCTTCCTCCGACTTCAACGGTTATCTGATAGAAAATGAACATCGATAAATTTGGACACCACGTTCACAAAAGTTTACGATTCCCAGAAATATTTGATTTTACTGAAAACTCTTTAGTAAAATCAGAAAATGGGGATTTCGACTTGCAATCGTCGCGACTAACTGGTGTTAAAGAACCTATAGCACCTGAGGATGCTGTAAACAAAAAATATATTGATGATATCATTATGAATTTATGTACGAAAAACGAAATTACCATTTTAGTAGAGGCAATAAAAGCCGATATCGCAGCAAGCTTAAAACAGTTTGAGATGAAATTTGGTGCTAAGGACTACATCAAAAAAACGGTTAGGCAATAAAAGCCGATATCGCAGCAAGCTTAAAACAGTTTGAGATGAAATTTGGTGCTAAGGACTACATCAAAAAAACGGTTAATAAACAACATAATGGTTAAACAGCAAGTAGTAGCCGAAATTCACAGATCAGCACGTAAAAATTTCGTTCGAAGATCGGTCATTTTAAAAGGAATAGATGACTTATGGCAAGCAGACCTAATTGATCTGAAATCTTTAAGTAAATATAACAACGGATTCACATTCATTTTAGTAGTAATTGATTGTTTTACTAAATATGCGTGGGCTATTCCATTAAAGACCAAATCAAAAAAAGATGTCGTCGATGCGTTTTCTCTTGTTGTTACAACGAGCGATCGTTGTCCACATAACTTACAAACCGATATGGGAACTGAATTTTACAACGATTCCTTTAAGTCGCTTATGCAGTTATTAAAAATAAACCACTATTCATCGTACTCTACTAAGAAAGCATCGATAGTAGAACGATTAATTCGAACGTTAAAAAATAAATTGCACATATCTTTTAGTTATAAAGGTAGTTATAAGTGGATAGGGAAAACTTTAGATGATGTTTTGACTACGTACAATAACAATAAACACAGTATTACTAAATTTAAGCCAGTGGATGTCAACGTTGGAAATGAAACTATAGTTAAAACTAACATAAAAAAACTATATGCTAGAAAACATATAACCAAAAATAAATTAAAAATAGGTGACTGCGTTCGGATAAGCAAATATAAAAGTTGTTTCGACAAAGGTTATACGCCAAATTGGTCAACTGAATTATTTACAGTTATAAAGGTTAATAATACTGTTCCAGTTACGTATCATATACAAGATCAAAGAAATCAAAAAATATTAGGCACCTTTTACCAGGAGGAGTTACAGAAAACTAAATATCCTAATGTTTATTTAATTGAAAAAGTTATTAGAAAAAAAGGAAACAAACTTTATGTTAAATGGTTGGGTCTTTCCGATCGAGAAAACAGTTGGATTACCAAAAACTCAATTAAGCAGTAATATAAGTATAACTTTAAACCAATAACTTTCATTATATTGTAAGAAATGCAAGGAGGAGGACTTATTAACAATCTTATAGATCATTTACCGTTCGAACTTCACTTACCAGGATACAACTACTGCGGACCAGGTACAAAATTAAAAAAAAGATTAATAAGAGGCGACGAAGGTATTAATCAATTGGACGAAGCTTGTAAACATCACGACATTGCATATGCAAATTACACTGAGTTATCTGGTCGACACAAAGCAGATTTGCAACTATTAGACATGGCTAAAAAGCGACTACGATCAAAAGACGCAAGCAAACGAGAAAAGTTAGCTTCGTGGTTAGTTAGCAAAGTTATGAAAGCTAAACTCAAAACGGGTTCAGGAATCAAGAAATTTAAAACTGTTGTATCGCGAATTCAGTCACAGATAAAGAAATTAAAACCAAATAATCACACATCAGCTATTAAATATGCATATGAAGCCGCTAAAAAACTTTTTCCTAAAAATTGTCATTATCGATTACCGCGAATAATACCAATTCCTAAGACAGGAGGAATATTACCGCTAATACCTATTTTTGCGGGTCTGTCGGCTCTTGGTGCATTGGCTGGAGGTGCAGCAGGTGTGGCCAAAACAGTAAATGACTATAGAACAGCGCAAAAGAATTTACAAGAATCAGAGCGTCATAACAAAACAATGGAGTCTATTGCAATAGGGAAAGGTCTTTACATTAAGCCATATAAAAAGGGTCGTGGTTTATTTATAAAACATACAAAAAACTAGCTTGCAGGCTACCCCAACGTGCTTTGAGTAATATTGATATTATTAACTACTGTCACAATATACCACACTTCAGAGGAGTTTATATGAGAGACAAATTACCTCATAAACCAAAACCCATAGAGAGTGGGATTGTAAACTTGGATAATTACAAGAGTAATGGTACTCATTGGGTAGCCTATGTTAAAATAAATAATTATTGTGAATACTTTGATAGTTTCGGTGATTTGAAGCCCCCTAATGAATTAGTAAAATATTTAGGTAAATGTAATATTTATTATAATTATGTTCAATATCAAACATTTGATAGTGTTAACTGTGGGCATTTATGTATAAAATTTTTGCAGAACTTTTGGAATAAACATGGTATATAATGATTCATTTGTTGTTTTATTCGATCATTTTCACGATGTCTTACACGTTGTCCGCAACAGGCAAAAGCTCAATATTAACGAGCAATTATTCTCCACCTTTGGAACTCGATAGTGATTATGAGTGTGCTTTGTTACACTTTTCTACTTTTAATTCTATACCAAATATAACTAAAAATAACAATAAATTTTATTATGGTACTGACGAAGTTATTGAAATACCTGAAGGAGCTTACGAGCTCCAAGATATATATGACTTTATAAAGATAAGAGTAAAAAGTTGTGAATTTAAATTATTTTGCAACAACAACACCCTTAAAACGACAATATATTGCACTAAAGATATTAATTTCGACAAACAAGATTCTATTGGAGATTTGTTGGGTTATGGAAAAGTATTTTTAAAAAGTTTTATATTCCACGTGTCGCTCCTTCCTGTAAACATTTTATCGATGACAGTGGTGCGAATCGAATGTGACATTGTTAGCGGCTCATTTATAAATGGAAAATCAAGCCATATAATACATGAATTTGCACCCAATGTTCCTCCTGGTTACAGAATAATAGAAATACCAAAGAACACTATATATTTTCCAGTGAATCGAAAAACAATCAATAGTATTAACATAAGAATATTGGATATCAAGAATAATCTGGTTGATCTTCGTGGTGAAGAAGTGCATATATATTTACATTTAAAGAAGAATGATTGAATACAATAAATATACCGTTCTAAATAGTCAAAAGATTAGTAGTAATCGTGCAATTCAAAAGACAACACATACTCGTGCTCAAAGATATAAATTAACGACAGAAAATAAACAATTCCTGAAATTGCTTGGACTGCTAAAATGAGTATCTTAAATATTACCAATCCAACTGTCTACGATAATTCTATAGAACGTGTTGAAACTCATTCTTACAAACCGTACATAGCCAGTTTCAATAAAAACGATGAAATAAGAATCCCAATAAATCAGCAAGACCTATATGTACTTCCATGTGCAAGCACGTTATATTTAGAGGGGGTGGTCAATGTTTTCAAAAGCGATAAGAAGGATAAAGCTCAATTTTTTCACTTCACAAATAACCCTTTTATGTATCTTTTCCAAGATATACGTTATGAGTTGAACGGTGTTGAAATAGATAAAGTTAAGAATGCAGGGATTACCACAACTATGAAATCTTTAATGTCCATGAATGACAGTGAATCAAAGATATCGAAAGCGTGGGGTTGGGACATACAAGGCACTAAAAATATTATTGAAGGTCATTTTTCTGCATCTATCCCACTTAGTCACATATTAGGATTTGCGGAGGACTATAAAAAAGTAATTGTAAATTGTAAGCACGAGCTCGTACTTCTGCGAAGTAACACTGATCTCAATGCATTAAAACTTAATACAGGCGAAAAGGTAGAAAGTATTGAAATACATAAAATCATTTGGAGGGTGCCTCATATTAAAGTGTCAGACAGAGAGAAAATTAACTTACTTAAACTTCTTGAGAAAGACAGACCAATACAATTAGCGTTTCGGAACTGGGATCTTTACGAATACCCTTTGCTCCCAAAGACCACAAAACACACCTGGTCAATAAAAACATCTACACAAATTGAAAAACCCCGATATGTGATTCTCGGGTTGCAAACTAATAGAAAAAATGATGCGTATAAAGATATGACGCAATTCGATCACTGTAATTTACGTGATCTTAAAGTATATTTAAACTCGACATATTATCCATATGAAAGTTACAATACCAACTTTACAAACCATCAATTTGCTTTAATATATGAACAATATGTTAACTTTCAACAGTCTTACTACGGACGTAGATCTAGCTCGTTGTTAAGTGCCCAAGAATTTAAAGATATTGCACCACTATTCGTAATAGATTGCTCAAGACAAAACGATAACGTAAAAACAGGACCCGTCGTTAACATTCGCCTAGAATTGGAGAGTCACATAGAGATACCAGACCAGACGTCAGCATATTGCTTGATTTTGAATGATTGTATCGTGGAATATAAACCTCTAAGCAATATTGTTCGCAAGATATCATGAGCTCCAGTATTTTCGTTGATATTCAAGGATTCAAAGATTGTCAAAATAATTTCATTATAAAGGAGTTTGCATTGTCTACGAAAGAATTCACTCTGGTTTATTTGATAAAACCTCCATATTCTTACCTAAAGTTGTCTTCTGATGAAAAAAGGAGAGTTAAGTGGATTGAAAAGAATAGAGGTATCTATTGGAGCGAAGGAAACATCGACTACAGAGAATTTAAAAGATTAGTTATTCCAATTTTACAAAACAGAACTATTATAATGAAAGGTCTAGAAAAACAGAAATGGATTAAAGAATTATGCGATAATTGTTTTTTGATAGATATTGAAGAAAAAGGAAGCCCTAATTTTGCATCATTATATGAAAGTTATTGTGAATGTAAATCTAGTTTTAATTGTTTTAGTCATAAAAATGCATGTGCTCTTAAAAATGCGATATGTATTAAAAAGTGGTATCTATCTGAATAATTTTAGTGTGTAATATGTAATATTGTTTTTAATAAAAAAACTTTATTGAAATTAGTGTTTTATTCATAATTATTTTAATTATTACTATCTATGGAATACAATAATACAGTGATATTTTATATTTACAAATTTAGAAAAGTACATTAAACTTAATTAACTTAACATTAATCAAACTATTCATAAAATGTATCTCTGCAAATTTATACGTGACTAATGATGTTACGCATAATATCTACTCGAGAAATTTAATTTAAAAATAATTGAAGAAATACCTATAGACGTTAAAAACTATAGCTATAACCACTCAATTTTTTTGATATATTATTTATGACACTTTCAGTCTGATCCATAATATGATCCGCATCATCTGATACCACGTACTGCGCGCATAACAGAGGTTTGCCTTCCTCGGGCTCTCTAGGCACTCGTTGTTCCAAGTCTATTACTTCGATTTTAATCAAACGACGTCCTTTTGTTGGAGTACTCTTCAGAACAAACGATTGATGTGGGTTAGGAAAATGCTTTAAGAAAGATCTTTTCTTATGTTTCCTTTTAAGTGTGCTGCGAATTTTGAGCTGCATCGGAGAATTTTGAGGTTCGACAGCCCAAGGCGGGAACATTTCCTCAAAACCTTGAAGTGGGTCTTGCGCATCTTGATAGTCTAATAGAGAAGGTGATTGTTGAATCGATGTTCGCTCATGGTCTTCGTTTAGCAGGTTAACCTCAGTGTTGTCTTGCGTATTCTGAAACAATATAAATCAATTATTAACTATTTATAACATAAATATAAATATTAAAAGAAAATTTCGTTGAAATTCATTAATTACTTACCATGTTGTTAAAATAATTCCGTGTAGCCTGTTACCTGCGCGGGACTTATGAAAATAAATTTTATAAAATGCTTTTATATACCTCTTGTTTTCGCATTGTAGTATGTGTGAGTTGCATGTAAAAGAAAACCTATTGCTGACGCAGCGACAAGCACGCCTCTGATTAAACATGTTAGGACTCGATCTTACGAGCTATTTATTGCATTACTAAATAATTGCAGTCCAGCAAGTTTTTTTGTGTTTCTAAATTATCTAAGGTAATTAAATTAGTATGTGTATAAACAACTTGAAATAAAACAACAAGTATATTTGTTTAATAATTTATTCAAAATCAATATGTACCTACATAATATGTATTTCTTATTTTAGACGCATTAACATTATAAGTACCTAATTATGATTAAAGTACCTAATAAGTATAGTTTTTAAAGACTGAACGACATTAATATTTCAGTAGAGATTTATGACCCCAAGCCCTGGTAGATATTTTATCCTGAGAAATTAAACGCTTATCGTCATCGTTTGACAGCGCTATTTTATTAATAGACTGCGTAAATATAGTGTGTTTGATCGTTTTAAACAAAACATTTACTTTCCTTACAACATCGCCTTGAAATAATGTTTTTTCATAGTCCGAAATAGTAAAATCTCTTACCACACAAGACTTTACACCTTTCGCTTTTTTGACTATGATGTTATCGGCAGTTTTTATGCAATACAATTTGGAACGGAGACCAACAAACTCTTTAATCAACCTTCCACCCATTTCATCTTTGAAAAGACCTGCAACTTTTTTATTTAAAAGAGGTAAATCGAAATCGTTTTCCAAAGGATAATTGCTGGTGTCAAAATAGCGTAAAAATATGTTTTTCAGATCTTTGTATAAGTCCTCAGTACGAATATCATAAATAAAACTGTCCGTGTCTGTGTAACACATTGTTAAACGACTATTATAAAACGGTTTAAAAACAGAATAGTGAAAGTCGTACATGTGGCTCTTAGATAATTCAAGAACCGCAAAACCTATATAAATTGGTTTGTCTAAAACCAATCGGTCTGGTTTTAATTGTATAGCGACCAAGTTTTCGCTGAACACAGTCGCACTGTGAAAATTCGGCTTGGCTATTAGCTTCCCTGCCGAGTTCCGTTTTTTGGTAATATTATTACTATCACTCCATTGATTCACTAAGTGCACGTTTACCCGTTTTTCACTATTCTCTAATGTCTTGCCAAAAATACTGTTATTCAATAACTTAAAAAAATCTTGTTCAAAAGTTGATTTAGCCTCCTGTCGCAGTTTAGTGTTTAAGTCTATATACTGCTTTAGAAATGGACTTTGTTTAAACTTTATTACGCGATGTATATTTCTTAATTTAAGACCATGTTTTAAACAAGTTTTTAAGTGCACGTAATGTATAACATACAAATATTTGTCATACAAATTAGGAACAAGTTTTTCATTTTTACCCCCCGGTGGTATACATTTTTCGGGGCAAAACGGAAAATCATTATGAAAGTCATGCAATTCTTTTGGGTAAATTAAATCTACTTCCAATATATAACCATATTCAGCATCATCAGAAATTTTACTAACATTTAATTTATCTATTTCACAGCGTGTTAGAAAACTGAAACAAGATAACGGCAAGGATAAAGACATAGCGTACCCGTATAAATTATTACAATCAAAGTAAGCGATAAATTTATCGGGTTTTGAAAGATCATAATCAGATAAATATTTATTATTTGCTTGAGAATGTCTTTGAGAGCACATGCAAACTCCTCCGCGAATACCGTCTTGGATCATTTTCAAAATAGGCAAATCATCGATTAGCTCTAGTTCCACACCTGTTTTCAATAACATTGCATCGAACGATAGGCTAGGAGCTGACACGTAAAAGGCAGGATCTAATTGGTAATGACATTTGCAGGTCTTCCTAAATTTTTCGAAAATGTCTGTAAGTAAAATGACATCCGTTTTTAAATAAAGATCTGTGTATTGACCTAGGTTTTTAATATTAAATTCAGACCATATGGATTGTGCATAAACATAGTCTTCATTACTAATTATTTCCTTATTAAGCGCGCTGTAAAAATTTTCTTTTGACGGAAGCGATCGCTCCTTGTAACGTTCAAAACTATCCATGTACTCGTAAGGATAGACTCCTTTACGGGTAAGGAGACAAAATTGGTGCTCATTTTGGAAAAAGTCATGTAAATACCGAAAATCTGATATTTGCATGGTCTTTGTCAATTTGTCTAAACTAGTTCCCAAAAATTTTAATGAATCTACAAATCTCAGTTGAACGAATTCACTGTTTGAGACGGGAACAAATTTTGTAAAAGAAATATAGTTTTCTTTTGTTTTTGGTATTATTTTTATAGCTCCCGGCGCTTCGCCTAACTTCATGATAAACAAGTGGCAATCGTAACCCGCCAAGTTATGAAAAAATATCGGTATGAACGAAGGTTGCTTGTATTGCAAGTTACAAATACTATGCGCCGCCCCGCGGTATCGTCCGGTCAAATGATTATGATCGCGAACCCGGTCAGAAAATAAAAGATTACTGCAAATGTGACACCGGGTAGCACTTGAAAATTGTTTAGCATCATGTTCATCAAAAATCATTGTTCTATTTTTGTGCATTATTTTGTTTATCTTATTTACATCGTTATAAATAGATTCGATGAACATGTCAACGCAGTCTGACCCTCGATAAGAAACAAATCGGTTGTAACTTGAATCCTCCGTACACACAACGTGGTATGCAAAGGCAGCTGGTATATGACGATGTGAAGTTGATGTGCAGCTTGTATCCGGTTGATCATCAGTTGGTTGTAAAAGCGTCTCAAAATCAGCATATATCACAAAAGGCACGCTTTGTTTGCGCTCAAAATTTTTAAATTTAATTACTGATCCTCTGTTTGGCAATACTGTTACGACCCCTTCACAAATATGTCTATCTAGTTGTTCAGATGTAGTAAAAAAAATTAAACAAGTATCGCAAAAATATAGCTTGCTGTGATGAGACGTTATTTGACTTCTTACAAGACGAGATAATTCCTTGATCAGACAATAATGTGTTTTTCTACCTCTTTCGATCATAAGTATGTGTATAGTAATTTTATTATCTTTGCTGGAGGCTTGTGATTTGTATAGAGGACCCACTACATTTTTGTTATTTAAACCAAAAATTAAGAATTTTAACCTTGGATTATTCTCTTCAAATATTTTTATATCAGAAAAAGTTATAGGGTAAGTTAAATTTGACGTGTTCAAAACAGTACTAAAATTAGGGTAAGATGACACTCTCTCGGGGTGTCGAGATGCTGGATAAAGAGCTGCTGTTACCGCCCACAAAAAACAACACTGATCTCTGTTCTTGATGTTTAGACAAGCTTTTTTATTTTTTATATGTTTTGGCAAATCGATGTAACTAGAACCGCCCAATGGTTGATACTTATTAATATTGATTTCTAGACATAGATTGCATAAAAAACTCCAACCACTGTCTTGAGTCTCGTACTCTTCCATTTTATTTTTAAGAGTATTTTGGACCACCTCGAATAGGTTTTCAAAGTCATAATTGCGATATAAAATTATATTTTTAGTTCCAAAAGATTTTGTCACTTCTCTGTTATCTGCGATCATCAAAAACTTAGAAAACAGTTCGAAGTTCACCTTGATGGTGGTATGTTTTTGTAAAGATTCGTTTATAAGTTTTAGTATATTATTACGAATCGATTGCAAAAAAGAGTTCAAACATGCGCGAGCAGGTTCAGTTGCTGCGTCAATCCTGTAGGCAACGATCCGATTGCGAAACGCTGACTCTAACACTCGAACACCATCAATATTAATTGTTCCGCTGCAATTATTTTGTTTATGTAAATTACTACGTAAATGACCTACCCAGGACTTGTTTTTTACAAGTATACCGCATACCACACAAAACGGCATTACAATAAATCTTAAATTGGACTTGTAGAATTTAATATGAAATACTTTAAAAGGAATACCTAGGTGTACCGGTACACCGGTAGTAGTATTAATGATATCAATTAAAAATTTGAGTAATTAATTTGTCAATCAAATAACGATAACTGAAATACTAATGTCGTTCAGGTAAATAAGTAATCAAAATGAAAATAAAATAGAAAATGGAAAATTTATATAACGATAAACATTATTTAAAACTAATCTTATTTGAATAAAATTGAGGCTCGCTGCCCTCAAACGGAGAATACGCTTCCGTTAAAAAAGCCTGCAGAGTCTCCCAGGGTGGGGAGTGTTCGTCGCACTGGAGCTTCACGCTCGCCAACGCGTCTTTGTACCGCTCCTTAGGATCGGCTCTGCTCGCGTCGTCCGTGTGGTAGACCTTCAGGTCTATGAAGAACTGGCCTTTGAGGTTTGCAGTTCGACGAGCTGTTCCATTCGACACGCGGCTTGTAAATGATGATAATAGTTTTACTGGGGCGGACGAGCTCGATCCAGTTGTTGATTTTTTCTCCTCTAATCGTAAGATCTTGAAAAGATCTCGTTTAGGTTTGGCGCTGGAAAGAAAACATTACAATTATTAACACACGTACATATTTTTACACAACAACCTGCTTTGACCTGATTAGATTAGTTTAAAATAAATATAAAACAGTCAATAAAAATCCATATTACATAGATTGTTCTAAAAAAAATTAAGGACTTTGATTATCAACAACATAAGTAAATCAAATATTCAAAACACGATACAAATTTTATCTATTTTAATAACACATTTGTAGCGGTGCGGGAATCGAACTCGCAATCCTTTGCATACATCCCAAAGTAGTAATGAGACTGGTTTGACATACTTAGTTTATTTAAAGTGTTTATATCAATCAAATACCTTTCGGGTGTTGAGGAAGTTTTGCGTTTGGTTGCCGCTTTTTTTTTCTTAGGCTCGACAACCAACGGCGCCGGCGCAGAGTACGATGATGCTGTTTCAAACTCGGAGTCAGACCTGAAATAGATAAATAATTTTATTAGTACCATAAAACGATTTGTTTCACTGACACATAACTTGTTTATTTATAACATATATAAAACGTTATTTATGCTATCAACACTCCTTTCGAAACACGTAGGAGCACGAGATGATAAATTGGTCACCCATCAGGAGGCAAGCCTATGCGAAAGTTGCTTAACCTTAGCAATTGCAGGCCGGGCGCTTTTAATCAATGTGTCGTTGAGGACTGCAATGATTCGAAAATGATTATTTATGTGAATTAAGACAACCCAGGGAGAATTTAACTGAATTTATTAAAAAATACGTATCGTAGTACAGCCGCCTGCACAGGAGACTATCCAAAACTACAAATTTCTTCAATAAATATTCAACCACATGCCATTGACATAAAGTTCAAAGTTTATTGAGAAAATTTTACATTTCGCGGCAGACTGATATGCAGGTAACATAATATGTGTGTGTGTGTGTGTACATAATAAAACACTTACTCACATTTCTTGTTGAGGAAGATCTTGAGCAGGAAGAACAGGAAGTTACACTACGGAAGTATCACTCACTACTAGCAGCTAGAGCACCTTGAATGTAGATCACGAAATGAAGTAAAGCCGATTTTACAGAGGGTTTTTAACCAAAAGTTACTTTTGTATACAATGATAACAAGTACTTTTAATTTGCTTTAGCATAACATACCTTTCATGGTTTATAGCCTATATATTTTTTATAAATATTGTATTTAATTATATCGTAACTTAAGACTTTTTAAAGTATTAGCTACTAATTTCGTCAAATCGCGATTACTTATTTATTGCAAATATTGCAAATATCAAAACGTACGAATATCAAAGCAGGTTATTCCTGCTAGCCAACCGTTTTTTCGACTTTTAGCACGAATATTATTATAATTAATCCAATGTAACGCCTCGGAGGCCGAGTGGCAAAGCGCTCGGTCCGATACCCGAAGGTCTCGGGTTCAATTTCCAGGTCAGGCAAAGTGTGTTTTAGGTTTTTTGTTGCATACCAGGGTTTGTGATCACCAACCCATCAATTGTAGCGATGACTTCAATTATGGAGACCTTTGTCTAGCAGTAGGACTGCTACCTAAAGGCTGTTCACCAACTTTCTTTTAATCATAATTTACAAGTTCTTCTTCAATCAACATAATCTGCAAACGTAGGTAATTGATATCTCTAATATACATATTAAGCTCTTAATATATTGTATTAAGATACTCCCGATGCATTTCAGTCGAGAAAAAAATTACGAGCGATTTGAGTTAAAATTGGAATACTTTATCAGAATCAAATACAGCTGATATACAAATATATACCTAAATAATAATAATAAATAAATTTCACAACTGTTACACCGATTATGCAACCTCAAACAAGGCATAGCCTGAAATATGGTTACTGAATAACGGATAAACATCCATAACTCAGTCACAAACGTTTGTGCTCATCACACAAACATTTGCCTCTACCGGGATTTGAACCCGGGACCGTGAATTTCGTAGTCATGGTCGCTGACCACTCGACCACCCGGCCGATAAATATGTGTATATTTATTTCTTCACAACCGCCTTTAGCGCTACCAATCACAAGACGCAATGGGAATATACCATTTTCATGTTGCAGTCAATTCATGAAATTTCGATGAAGCGCAATAAATTAGTTTAAAATATAACAAGATTTTACAATTAAAAAGAATAATTATATGATTTAAACGACATCACATGCACGTCCACATCCGGATTGTTTAGAAAATTCTCTCCGAAGACCCTCCAAACCAGAGAATAGTTCCAAAAAACCCTGTGGCTAATAACATTGAATTATAATCCTAACAGCGTTTACCAATAAACAGGTAACTATAACTATTGGATTATTTCTAGTACCTATAGTACCTATATTTTACTCTACACGTACTGCTTCAGTAAGTTGCATAAAACTTTATATTTTTAGTGCCTGCAACATGACATGAAACAAACAAATGTATCATGTTGCTTTAATATTATAGGTATTGCAATGCATGCCTTGCGTTATCGGATTTTTGATGCCTGTGCGGGTTTCATCAAGTGTTGTGATGTTGCGTTTAAATTGTGATGGATATCGATAGAAATATGGTTGCAATGATTGGCTTACCTCCTGTCCCGGGTGCAGTTCTTCTCATCTAAATTTGGTAAAAGAAGACGTTCCAGATAAGTCTTCGAAAGAGCTTTTTCTATCCCATTGCAGATATTACATCAAGTTAAGTGGGCAAGTTTCTTCTTTAAGAGCCAGATAATCACTAGAAAATGAGTGTATTGTAATAAAAATATTACGTTAATTTAAATTATTATCATTTAGAATAAGGTAGCTACGAACCAGCATCCTAAAGATCGAGCTATACTCACTTAAAATTGAATTTCTTATGTCTTTGCATTATAGATTCGTTAAATTGTGAACAGTGACAACATCATCAAAAACATGTTCAACGTCGCAAACTATAGAAAACAATATCATCAACATCAACAGTATTCAATCGATATCGATAGTCTTAAAATATTGAAATCAACATTTTAATTATCGACATCACTAAGCAACCAGCAGTGAGCACATTTATTTTACTGTACGGTGTTCGGCGTGGTGCTCCAATTGTGATAATATTTTCATCATTTAAAATGTTAGTGTGAGAATTACATTCATCACCAGTTCAAAAATAAAACGTAAGTCGTTACATTATATTATTATATTCAGATGTCACTGTGTATTACTGGTCTTCCCTAATCTATTTTACAACAATATCAAATAATAACTCTGAGCCGGTGTCAAGGCAAAATAAATTAATTTAACTACTTCCTTTCTTCCTGTTGATGTTGTAAAATGAGACTAAAGGACGATCAGCTTTATCACCTGGGAGTAGCTGCAAGTTGTGATTTTTGGTTATTACTATCAAACACATGCGCAGTTTTCTCTTATCCGATGCAGGTTAAAAGAAATGTTCAAAATAAGTTTTATAAACACCTCTTGTCTAACCTTTTATAAAATTAACAAAAAATGCCCGAGTGTCAGATCTTTATCATACCTCACCTTTAATTTATTTTAAAGTCAAATCACTTTTGACCTTTGAGCTTCTAAAGCACACAAAATAGTAATAACAATAATAATAACTTATTTTTTGTTTGCAGGCTGATTCTAAAGAAAGGATAAGGCTGGAGTACCGAAAATCATATTCGTACGAGTGCTGACCTTCGAAAATCTTAAAGGTACGTACCTATGTAATTATTTTTTTAAGACAGAAAGTCTTGTTGTTGTATGTTTTTCTATGTATGTACCTATATATTTTTTCTCGTTTTGTTTCAAGCCTCACTGCTCTTAAATAGTATTATGTATGACTTAATTGTCGGTATAGGTACCATTAATATTTTATTGAGGTTTTATGAATAATAAAAAAATGTAACAATAAAGAGTATAATATAGTTTTTATAATAACTTATAGTAAAAAAAATAACATTTATTTATTGTTTTTCAGCTATGAAGGCCTCCCAGGCTGCAGTTCGGCCACCGCGTCGGTTGGGCAATCGCTCCTTCAGGAGTTTTCATCATTGCTGCTATGAAAATTTAATTGTAAATGTAAAATAAAGATTTAGATATAGGTCCCTTTTATAAAAAATAAACAAATACGCTTATAAAATATCTCAAGGTCTCATGTAACATGTAAATTACCTTGAGATATTTTCGGTTGGTTTTATTGGTATTTGGTATATCAAAGGTAAGGTAAAGTTTTTTTAAAGGTAAAAGGTATGATTAGTTAGTATTGACTTTGGAGGATACTTTACCATAAGTTCATCGAGGCAATCGGTCCTTAGTCTTTACAGAACACAAGTTTAAGATCGCGTTTAACAATCAAACATAAATCAGGCTAAAGTAATTATGTATGTTAGGTTCTAACTGTATGGCTATGGGGAACTCCTACCTCGGTACTTCCCGAAGCAATCGGCTCTTAGCCATTCGGCTTTGGAGGATACTTCACCATGAGTTCCTCGAGGCAATCGGTCCTTAGTCGTTACAGAACACAAGTTTAAGATCGCGTTTAACAATCAAACATAAATCCGGCTAAAGTAATTATGTATGTTAGGTTCTAACTGTATGGCTATGGGGAACTCCTACCTCGGTACTTCTCGAAGCAATCGGCTCTTAGTCATTCGGCTTTGGAGGATACTTCACCATGAGTTCCTCGAGGCAATCGGTCCTTAGTCGTTTCAGAACACAAGTTTAAGATTGCGTTTAACAATCAAACATAAATCCGAGCTGAAGTAATTATGTATGTTAGGTTCTAACTGTATGGCTATGGGGAACTCTTACCTCGGTACTTCCCGAAGCAATCGGCTCTTAGTCATTCGGCTTTGGAGGATACTTCACCATGAGTTCCTCGAGGCAATCGGTCCTTAGTCGTTACAGAACACAAGTTTAAGATCGCGTTTAACAATCAAACATAAATCCGGCTAAAGTAATTATGTATGTTAGGTTCTAACTGTATGGCTATGGGGAACTCCTACCTCGGTACTTCTCGAAGCAATCGGCTCTTAGTCATTCGGCTTTGGAGGATACTTCACCATGAGTTCCTCGAGGCAATCGGTCCTTAGTCGTTACAGAACACAAGTTTAAGATCGCGTTTAACAATCAAACATAAATCCGGCTAAAGTAATTATGTATGTTAGGTTCTAACTGTATGGCTATGGGGAACTCCTACCTCGGTACTTCTCGAAGCAATCGGCTCTTAGTCATTCGGCTTTGGAGGATACTTCACCATGAGTTCCTCGAGGCAATCGGTCCTTAGTCGTTTCAGAACACAAGTTTAAGATTGCGTTTAACAATCAAACATAAATCCGAGCTGAAGTAATTATGTATGTTAGGTTCTAACTGTATGGCTATGGGGAACTCTTACCTCGGTACTTCCCGAAGCAATCGGCTCTTAGTCATTCGGCTTTGGAGGATACTTCACCATGAGTTCCTCGAGGCAATCGGTCCATAGTCGTTACAAAACACAAGTTTAAGATTGCGTTTAACAATCAAACATAAATCCGGCTAAAGTAATTATGTATGTTAGGTTCTAACTATATGGCTATTGAGAACTCCTACCTAGGTACTTCCCGAAGCAATCGGCTCTTAGTCATTCGGCTTTGGAGGATACTTCACCATGAGTTCCTCGAGGCAATCGGTCCTCAGTCGTTACAGAACACAAGTCTAAGATCATGTTTAATCATCAAACACAAATCGAACTGAAGTAATATGACTACATATAATGCTGTGCAGTTTCTTGCGCCCGTTCTTCTGCACAGCTAAAAGTCGTCTTGAATGGGCGGTAGGCAAAATATTTTGAGAACGAATCAGGTTGACGAGGAGCAGTCAAGATTGTCGTAATAATGTTGGAATTATTTAAAACTTTAAACATTTTGAACCTACACGGAAAACATGCGAGATATTGGGTATTCTGTCCAACGCAGTGAGTGGAAGGGATATCGACAGCCCAGGGGGCTGGAGATAGACCGAACGAACGGAGGTGGGACAGAATGCCCAATATCTCACTACTAATATAGTTGAGTTTTAAGCAAATACAAATTTTATACAAACAGACATGTAGGTTTTCCGGAGGAGCGACCCAAGCTTTCCATTTGTATCCATCCTGACACAATTTTTTCTTTAAAATACTAATTTTAAGAAACAATAATGTTACTACTGCTTTCAAATGCAAATACCCAATGAGTATAGTTCCTATTTTTAGTATCTACAATTCAAAATCATAAAAATGTAAACACAAATATATACATTAAACGTTATTAGATTCAGCGTGACTGAGCTACAGAACTATAAACATCTATTCATGAAGAAAAAAAACAAAGTTTAACATAAGTACTCAACTTTGGTTTTATTTCTATCAAAACTAACGGATAGTTTACGAAATAAAACCATATTTACGACTTGGCGTGAACTCTCAATCAAGGTTAAGGCCGCCGTACTATTAGAAACATCATTCATAATTTCATATGACTATGAACCAAGTACTGCAGCATATTTACTACATGAAATCTAATAAGTATCTCTTTCAGCGAGACGTATTGAACAAAAAATGTCATCCCATAAAGAGAGAGTGATTTTGCTTCAATGAAGATTCAAAGTCCTTGTGATTTAGTATCATTAGACCACCGGTCTCAGACCCAAGTTCGATTCCTAGCGGGGATACTTAAGCTCGCTTTTGTAGTACGAGTATTATAGCTTTTTCTAAGTCAGCTCGGACAAAGTAAGTTTCGGATTTTTTGATGCATAGCCCGGGTTTGTGTTTGTAAACACTCCACCCGCATCCATAGCAAGCGTGGTACTTATTGGCCCAGGAATGGGGAAGTATAAAGGCTATACTTTATTTACTATAAACAACTATTTGTCGTTTTTTATTTACTCTAGAGAGTTTACGCATTTCGGTTTTCCATACAAACTTAAAAGTCGAAATTTTTAAAAACCAATAAGCCAATTTTATTGAAACTTTGCATGCTGAAGTAAAACACAGGGATCTAAATAGTTTGTTGAAAACATTAAAAAAAAATGTTTATTTAACTGAGTAATTGCGATTTTTAACTTTCTATAGTGGACTTTACCCTCTTAAACAACTCCTATGACCACTTCGACTACAAAACATAACATTAATAATTATTCACCACGAAAAAGTTACAACATGCAAAGTGGCCATTTCCACTTAGTGGTTCCCATTACAAACCTTCAAATTATTCATACAGTTTGAAACAAAAATGACAATGAATTCAAATACACGAGCTTCGGATTAGCTATTATATAACGGTGCATATACATAAATGGCGATTCCTAAGTAAAACGTAAACTCTAAGCTTTGTTAAAATAGTTTTAAGTAAATCCGCTCATATGCATAAATTTGCAAACCACATGCCCGATCATAAGCGTTGAATATTTTATGAAGTCTACTCTCTGTGGCCCTATAAATCGTCAATACAAGCTTTGTTCCAAACATCAATTATTAGATGTCGACTCACCCGTTGTTTATTTAAAATTCCTTATAAACCTTTTGTATTACCTCTAACATACATCCACCCATTGTAACATCAACAAAGGGGCATACAAAGAAAACTTTGTTAAAAGAAAATTTCTTTCAAGAATTTTCCCAACATCATACGAAATATGAGGACACAGTAAAATGCCTTGTTAATTACCGTAACATTCTTTTATAATAATACCTGATGCCGCCTACGTTCAAAATAATCCGGTTCTCTCCATCCATTCCTGCTTAAAGTTGCAAGCACATTTGTATTGTTTTAACCACACACTTGTACACAACACGGAACTGTTTTGTTGCACTCGCGGACGCGTTCACTCGAATCGAATTCAGTACGACGCGGAGGCGACCTATCTCCGCGGGTCTCGACACGACACTGGAGACTGGAGGCTGTACGGATGCTGCGACGAGGGAGTGGGGTGGGTTATGCCCCGTTTACCCCCACCTGTGGCCGCACGCACTGCAGTCGACCCTTTGCGCCTTTCAAGTTTATGATGAGCGGTCCCTCTCAACGGTTTCCGCCTGTCGTTAGTAATGCAGCGAGTTGATACGTGTGAGCTATTCACCATCTTGGTGTGTCGCGATTTCGGCGTTTAAGATGAAACACTACGTGAAACTGGCATGCAAAATTCTCATGCAAAACCATTGAGGTACATTGTGTGCAAAACAGAGATCTTATACAGAAAATCGACGTTTCGTAGTCCCCTGTTTCCTCCTTCAGAACTGGCCAAATTTTTAAGTTTTTTTTTAGCATCGGTTAAAGAAAGAGATTTTCTACGTCTGTATGTTTAATTTTTTTGCATTAAGTCATTTAGTTAACAACTAGGAGCCTTTAAAATTTAGCAAAATCACTCTGTTTTAAGGCGTCTTCAGAAACCTTAAGTGGCTGGTTTAAAACAAATCAAACATACAGACATAGAAAATCTCTTTCTTTAACCGATGCTGAAAAGGTAATAAACATTGGTTCAGTTCTGAAGGAGGAAACAGGGGACCACGAAACGTCGTTTTTCTGTTTTAGATCTATGTTTTGTATGAGAATTTTGCATGCCACTTCCAAGGGCGTCGCCAGGGGGGAGCAGGTAGGGGCAGCAGCTCTGCTACCTAAACTAAAAAATACGTAAAAAACTTTACTGTTAAAAATCACAAGAAACTAATGTTACTCTACTCTGAAACCTTAGGCACGCCTCTATGTACAGTGATGAGGTTGTAGAGTTTACATAATGGATTTTTGCACAGTTCTTACTACAATCTTATTCAATCTTAGTTCAATCGCCTGCTTCATAAATGAATAAATATCGGCTTGCCCCTTTCCCTGGGCCATCGGCTAGCGACCCTCTTGGCCACTTCAACGTAGTGTTTCCTCATAAGACGCTGCGCAAATGTAGACATTTTCTGGTGCCGACACGGGATAACGTCATACATAACGCGTTTGCAGTGTCTGGTAGCAGTAACTGAACGCACTGCAAATCGCGTTTTTGTATGATGGTATCCTGTGTCTGCAACGATAGCACTGGGAGTTAACGACGTATAACAAAACCCTAAAATGACATAATTTTTTGACTTTTATTTGTTTGCTGTTTACTGAAGACTAATTAAAATATTATGCCGCGTCCGCACGCTTGGCACTTGCCGCAAACTCCAAACCTCTACAAACGTTTGGATTTGTGATTTGTTCGACGGGTCGGCTACAAGCGCTTGCAAACCAAGCCAAACGCTCTATCCACACGTTTGAATTTGTGACGGCTTGTTGAGGTTTGCCAAGCGTGTGGTCGCGGCATTAGATAAACCTTCAATAAGAAAGGCGTATACGTGAGACTTTACTGAATAGGTACTCAATATTTGCTCACCATGTGTTACAAAAAGATGTTTAATTGTAAGTTGTAAGTTATACATCATGGACGTCAGGGCACTGCGATTGGGAGAGGAGAGTAATTTATTAACTTTATGTCTAAGCAGGCGGTGTTGACTATTATGTAGTTTTGCTTTTTTAATAAATTAGATTTTCAAAAAACACTAATAGAAATTTATATAAACAGCTGTCAGACCAAGCGATAAAACAAAAAGCCACTAACTCTCTTAGAAATAAATCACTTTCTACAGATAACTTCAAGAGTTACTTACCTATTTCTCCATGTGATATTTGTAGATAGAATGAGGCCTCAGCCCAGCAATAAGATGTTTTTAAGCTTACTATCTATCTACCACTGCTGGAATCAGACTGATAGGATGTGAAAACTTTTCATACATGCAATCACGACTATTATCCCCGAAGGGTTAGTCAGAGACTACGCACTGAGGACCGCAGAAGCAGTCCTCTGTCATAGCCCACATTTCACCAAATAGCGACTGCACACGTGCTCAGCGTGGCAGGTGGCGAGCTCATCTATTTCGCCGTGTCGCGAAGCGGCTCTTAGAAAGAATACTACCACCCCCTCTATTCCCTTGGGTACCGTAAAAGGCGACTAGCGGACTAAAGACCGCACATACATCCAACAGCATAGAGCGGCGATGGGCTCACCACCTGCCACGCTGAGCACATGTGCAGTCGCTATTTGGTGAAAAGTGGACTATGGCAGAGAACTGCTTTTTCAGTCCCCATTGCCTAATCACTGACTAATCCTTGGGGATTATAGTCGTGATTATGTATATATGTATCTATGTATTTTGTAACCAATTTCTGATTCTCTAACGCTCGATCGTACTCTCACGCTCACATTGACCCTTACGTTCCGATCAAGAGTGACCTGTGCCGGTAGCGTAGAGTCGAATTTAGAGAATACGGATTAGAAAATAACATCCCTGTAAGGATACGATAAACAGTGCCTGTACTCTCTTCTGTATACACCATCAGTTTAAAAACGTCCCACTGCTGGGCACAGGCCTCCCAAATGCACTACAGCACGTGGGGAGACAGGACCATAACCCACCACGCTGGCCCAATGCGGACTGTTTTCTCCCGTATGGTGAATGTGATTCTCTCACTTTGGTGTTTCCATGTAACAAACAAGTAAATAAACAAAGCAACTTTTTGATTTATACCATTGGTCGAGATAACGGATAGCAGACGGAATGTGTTTGTCCCATTCCTGTTCCATATTTTCTGTGTTTATTCGTACACATTTATTTGTGACACCTGACTTGGTAATTCTATTGAATTACCATAACCATAACCATATCATGTCAACAACCATTCTGTCATAATTAAAACCACAGAACAGTCAAAGAAGATAAATCCCTCCCTCTTACCATGGAAGTGTTTTGATTATTTTGTTTATTTAAGGGTAAAAGAGCTAGATGACGTTGTAGCTCGCGCGTTCGGGTTGCGATCTTGCTAGTTAAGCAACTTTTACAATGGCGTGTCACCGGATGGGTTGGCAAACTAAAATAGACTAGACTAGTAACGTGTAGAGTCTCAAGGGGCACGCACCGCTCAGGGGTGACGTGTGGGGTCTCAAAGGTTACGGTTAGGTCTACGGACGCGAGTAACTAACCCCTAATGTTTCGGTAGGTACTACAGAAGATTTTGGATTCGAGATAGTAATTTTTTTTTTTTTATATTAGAAGGAGGCAAACTAGCAGGCGGGTGGGTCACCTGATGGAGAGCAATCACCGCCGCCCATGGACACCCGCAAAACCAGAGGAGTCGCAGATGCGTTACCGACCTTTAAGAAAGGAATAGGGTTAAGGAAGGAATAGGAATTGTGAGGGGGGGGGGGGGCAGAGTCCAGCGGAACTCTCACAGGCCGGGCGAAACAAAACAGCACCAAGTGCCATTATTTCACGCCGGATATTTTTTGTGAGAGGGTGGTATTACCCCGGGCGAGCCGACTGAATGCACGCAGCGTGGCTCAACCACTCAGTAAAATTATAATAATCAGTGCAATCTCACCAAAAATGTCTGTGTCTCGAGTCGTATTTTATTTCCATAATAATAATTTGATTTTAACTGAGCCATATAAAGCATGTCAGGATAACCACCCGTGACGATGCATAAAAAAGCTCTTGCCATCCAGCAAAAACTAATAGTAGGTACATATATGGTTATGTTTTAACACACTTAAACTCGACAGCTCTATGTCTTTATAAAGTTACAGTTTTCGTTCGAAATAAGTCACAAGTAATTAATTTATTTCCAAACCTCCATCTTGTATTATGTATGCAAAAATGCAGCAATAGGAATTTATGGGTTGTACTTTACTTATAACAGACATTTTAAGCCGTCGCTAACTTCGGTTCGAAGCCTGCGGGCCAACCACAACATACAGAACTTCACAGAAGAGCTTACTCGATTCAACAAAAACTGTTTAACAAATAATAAGACAAATAAGATAGAGAAAACGTTCCTTTTCAGTTTTTCAAGTTTTCAGTTTCATAAAAGTACTTACTAAAATGCAAATAAAAATTTCAAAAACAATTACATTAGGTTTTGTTAAAAAAAATGGCTAAGCGTTACAAATGTCATATCATTAGCGAAAGCCTCCTGGCTTGTTAACGTCATTCGTCACTCTGAAACGACGGTCCGAGCGTCGACAATTACTTTAAATTGTTCAGAGATAATTTGGTTTGGGAGAGGGTTGGTTTCTTTAATTTTTCCTTAAATGTGACTGACTTTTTCATATTTTGCTGGTAGCCGCGTTTTCGTTCATTGTGTTCTTAACTGGGAACACTGTTGCCTCTATAAAACTGCATAAAATTAAATCTAACAGTATAGATTCAATTCCTTAGTTCACTTTAATTATTATTTATTATTTAGCATTAAGCCAATTACAAGTAGTATTTTAAAATTATATTTAGTTTTGTACGATAGATTAAGTTAAAATGGAGTCTCACAACACGTGTTGTTGCTAAAAGAACACGGGAGAAACGCTCTTTCACTTTAATTTGTTCTGTTCTTTCATGACATGTTCTTGAGAGATAGAGAGAAACACTTATTGACACACAAATAGGTATAAAAAATACATAGCACAAGACAGTTTCTTCTGGCTAAATGTCTAGTTTTATTCACCTTAAAATTGTGCATTACGCGAGCTCTGCCAACCTAATAGAAGCTTCAGTTCTTATGCCTCTATGGCCTGTAATTTCACTAGATCTAGTATTGTTTTTTATGTACAAAAGATGATTTAAAACTGATGAAAGTAGTCATGATAAATAGATAAATACACCTGATCGAACCGCACTACTCTGGGCAGTAGAAATTCCAATGAAGATGGCATTTATTCAAACAGACTACAGTTTACAAATTTCTATTCTCCAATTCGCTCCCTTCCATTATTAATAACTTGCTTTCATATTCCATCGTCGAACACAGCATTCGTCTTAGCTGATATTTCACAAGCTATAAATTATAAATCAATGAACCACGTTTTGCCAGTGAAATATGGGTTCAGATGTTAACCGCCGAAGTGACAACGCTGGAAGGACGCCAACTCGAATTATGAACCTTGGACATTGGATTTTTTATCGCACGTACTGAGTACGGAGGGAGGAAAATATTTTGTGTTGGTAGCAGATTTGTTTAGGCATTTTAGAGTTTACGATGAAACTTAGGTACTTAGTTAACTTTTAGTTAATTAGGGACACCGTAACTCCATCTCTTCCCTTGGGTGTCGTAAAAGGCGACTAACGGACTAAAGACAGCACACACATCCAACAGCATAGAGCAGCGATGGGCTCACCACCTGTCACGCTGAGCACATGAGCAGTCGCTATTTGGTGAAAAGCGGACTGTGGTAGAGGACAGCTTTTGCTGTCCTCATTGCCTAGTCTCTGACTAACCCTTCGGGGATAATAGTCTTGATTATATGTATGTAATTAGGGATATATATACACACATACACAACACTTTAAAATGACCGGTTCCAATTTTTTTTTATTTTGGTTGAGAATTGTTGTTGTCAGTCATTAAAACCTACCAACACTGCCTTCCCATAAGGGCAACAGCCACGTGGAGAGATTGGGCCAAAGCCCATAACCTGGTGGGTTATGGGCCGTATTTATGAACCGCCTCAGTGACCGAGTGTTCATGCGCTTGGCTCGAAATCCGGAGGTGCCGGGTTCAATTCTCAGATCAAGAAAAAAAAAATTGTGATAACCAATCAGCATTCGGCAAGCTTGGTGTTTCAGCCAATATCCATCAATTGTGAGGTGTCCTAATTTCAATGGTGGAGGCCTTCGCCCAGTGGGACAATATACAGGCTGTAATTTATAGAATAGAATAGAATATTTTTTATTTTACACTAAAAAAACACAGAAAATTAAAAGAAGTCGTACAATGTTTACACAATTCTATGACCACGGCTTAAATTTCGGTTCGACGCGATTCTGTTTCGGCGTGCAGTGGTACTGGGGGTAGCGATGCGCATTTTGTCTGGCACAGACTATAGCTCGTTAGATTAGTTGTTAAGTCTTAACTATAAGTTAGTTAACTGTTTTTTTATTATTATTATTATTGACGTCAATAAGTGCCTGTAAAGGTTTACATTGAATAAATAATTTGACTTTGACTTTGACTTTGAATGGGCGACCTATCACTAAAAGCGATAGGTATCTTCCAGGCAACCTAGGGATGGAGACGATTAAATAGACATCAGATACAATTTGAGGCGCTAAAAAAGTGACTATTAAAAATACGAAATTTCTATATAAATATATATACATACATAGAACATATAATACACAAACATATCAAAAATAAATACTTAACGACATACACATAATAAATAAGGAATAAATAGTGGAATTACATTGATAAGTCTTGACAAACTTCTTGAAGGTTTGCAGCGACTTTGCACCTCTTACAGTAACAGGCAAAGCATTCCTCAGACGGGCAGCGTGAACCGTAAAAGGTTTGTCGTAGAATTTCGTAGAATGCATAGGAATTTGCTCCGATGATCTCAAGAAGCGGTAGTGGGAGTCGTGCAAAAATTAGGATATAGTAAAATAAGCAATTTACTATTAAAATCTTGGTGTTATAGTTTGTAGGTAATCGAAATGGATAAGTTTCCGAGAACAGTTCGAAGTGCTAATAACAGAGCTCCTGGAATAGACCTGAGTGGATGTTGCATATCATTACTATTTCAGCGGCTGAATCACGGCCCGCGACTGCGGACTGTTTCTCTGGTGAATGCCCAAATTGATTTAGTTTGAATTCAAGTAACGAAAGTTTTAAATGGTAATGTAATGGGAGCAGCAAGCAAAACATCAGCTGTTCCATGCAATGCATGCACTGCAATACATATTCGGCTAAATTGTATGAAACATACATACGTACAATTATGATTACGACTGTTATCCCTGAAGGGTTAGTGAGAGACTAGGCAATGAGGACCGCATAAGCAGTCCTCTACCATAGTCCACTTTTCACCAAATAGCTACTGCACATGTGCTCAGCGTGACAGGTGGTGAGCCCATCGCCTCTCTATCCTGTTGGAATTATGTACAGTCTTTAGCCCGTTAGTTGCCTTTCACGAAACCCAAGGGGATAGAGGGGGTGGTAGTATTCTTTCAACGCTACACGTCACGGTTGTATGAAACAGCTGATTGTTTTTTCGCAATTTCAGCTATTGTTGTTTTTAATCAACTACGGGTGAGCACTTCGCTAAGGCTTCATCTCGCCTGATGGTAAGTGATGATAAGACCGAATAAGGAAGCACCTGGAATCCTCAACCACTGATGAACTTATCTTTATTTGTCGGAACACAAGAATGCTATTTATAACATTGTTATGGCTCCAGAATTGAGATAAGAGGGTGGAAGCTAGCCAGGCGGACTTAACAATCCCCACCACCAGTCAAACCAAGTGCACAAAGACGTAATTTCTTGGAATCGAACCCGGGATCTCTGGGTCTAAGACCGGTGGCTTAATCGCTAGACCATGAGGCGGTCAAAGCTCATAACAATCTTAGCCAATCTTCAATCAATCTTCATTCATGCTCGTAGGTTTAGGGTAGGTATTCCTGACTTGACTCTACACGAGAACGTAAAGGTGGCTTCTAAATGAGGCTGACGGAATCAAAATCAGAAAACTAAAACAGTTTTATGTATTTTATCTTGAAATTTCCGCTCACGAAACTGTGAATGGAACGAAGTGGACTTTTACAGCCGTAATTTTTACAGTTAAAGAAAGAAACGGAAATGTGCTTTATGTGGAGACGTGGTCAGGGTGTGAAATCATGAACGGACATTATTTAGAAGTTTGAGGTTGATTGTGACGATTTTATTTCAAAGAAAGATATACAATGAATATACGGTACAGCAGACCGCACATTAATTCGCACAATTGCAGCGTTGAATCTTCAGTACTATTAGTTATTCTGTGTCTTTACGCCAGTGTGCCAAATCAAGGGCACGGTGCGTCAGTCCGTCATCCAACCGCGACTCATAATAATACCATCGTTCATTTAGTACCATTTATTCATAAGTATTTTGTGTGACAATAAACTGTATCTTACTAAAACATAATCTTCGTTTCTTTGGTGTACAGTCAGCATCAAAAGTAGCTTAGCATATGAAATTTTCAAATGATTGTTACGGTTGAAATGACCAGAATTGTCTGACATAGCTGTGGAGTCAAAAGTATATGACCGTCACTATAGGTTACACTACAGAGAAGTTATAATTATGAACACAAAAAAATGTCATATAATTCTGAAATGTTAAATGATGAGTATGTAAAGACACTTACACGTGACTATTACTTTTGCCACCTTCTTTTGGTTTATTCAGTTACTTTTATGCTGACTGTACCATCAACCTGTACAATGAAAATAAGTTAAGTAGAGCATTGATACATCCCATTGTCTGTCACGAAGACGCCTAGAGGTTTCTAACAATTGAAGTTCTATTGTGTCTGGTATTACGACAGCTGAGTTATATACAGTCCCAATGCTGGGCAAATGCCACTATTGGTTTAAAGTCGTATGGGTATTGCCTTAATCAACACGCTTTCCAAATGCGAGTTGGTGATACTATGTAGGTAATGGAGTATATGACGTGAAGGTAATGTAAGCAATTAATAAGTACGGCATTTCACTGTGGGGAAATGCTGCCGACATTCAAACTATCTCCCAAGCAGCACACAAGCGTTTACAACATTAATTTACCAGCTCATTTAGAACTTAAGGTCCTTTAAAAGACGTACAAGAGTGTCAAAAGATACTTTTATATTTATAAGAGGGATATTTGAGTTATTATACAGCTCAAGCTGTAAAAAATTAGTTTTAAGGGATCTGCGGAATCTTAAGGTTTTAAAACAGATTATTAAAACTCTGCTATAGAACTTTAAGAGTTTTGTGACACTTTAAGCTAGCTTTATCGTTAAAGCTGTATAGAGGCTGGTTTTTGTATGTGATCACTTACTTACTACTGAACTAAGCGTTATTATGGTATCACTCGATACTTGTTTCTGTACAATGGTGTATGCAACCTCCATTATAAAACTTAATGTTATAGCGTAATTAGGCACTCTTGTAAATACAGTAGTTTTAAAACAACTGTCTACAAGAGTGCTTTAAAACTAAAAAAATAAACTACATCAATAGTACAGCTTTAGCCCACTTTACTGACAGAGTCGTCACGATTGCATCATAGTGTTTCTGAAGCTCGCATTTATAATGTGAAAAAAAGAAAAAGATGGACGACAGACGACTTGAGAACCTACTCCTTTTTCTACGTCGGTTAATAACGAAATATAAATAAACCAAATGACAGTATTTATTTATAATATTTTAAATTTGACAACCTACAGTTAAGCGCCAATTCCATCGACGTCCAACGAAGGTTCTGTAGGAAAAACAATAATTGGTGTCGAATGTTTGAATTTAGTTAAAACTTTGGAACCTGATTAACAACGTAATAATAATGATGACGAATTTTCAAAAAATATGTAGTTTCGCCAGTGAATAAAAGAATGGGCTACAGAAAAAAATATATATTTATTTAACCGCCTTTGTGGTCTAGTGGCTAAGCCACCGGTTTTAGTCCAAGAGGTCCCGGGTTCGATTCCCAGCGGGGTGTACATCTTTGTGGTAGGGCTGTTAAGTCCGCCTGGCTAGCTACCACCATCTTATCTAAGTCTGTCGCCATAACAACGATGTTTATAGCATTGTTGTGTTCCGACAGTTTGAGATAAGATAGCCAGTTCCTCAGTGGTTGAGGATTCCGGGTGAAGCGCGCTTCTACCTTCGGCCTTATCGTCACTTACTATCAGGTAAGATAAAGGCCAAGCGCTAACCCGTTGTGGATTAAAAAAAAACTCAAATAGCTCTAAACGATTTAGCGCCACATGACGCTAGAACTATTTTAGGTACTATCAAACAAATACGTATCAAAACGATTGAACAAGGTTGAACAATGTTTCAACTAAAATTACTTTAAATTTCAATTTTGTTGGTCTCCCAATATTTAGAAGCTCAAATAAAGAGTTTTGGCCAATTTTGTCAACTATATTTGAAAGACCAGATATTAAGCCGTTTGTAATTGGAATTTATTTTGGTGTTGGAAAACCAAACAAATTGACCAATATTTAGATGATTTTGTGTACGAAATGGAACACTTAATTAAAAACGGGATATATATAGAAAATGTGAAAAAGAAAGTATCTGTTGCAATAACATGTTTTATTTGATTAAATGTTATTTTGATTGTCTGCAATAACATTTATTGTTTGTCTAATATATTATTTAGATTATCTAAAATTTATTTTAGATAATTTTCAATCTGATTTATTTCGTGATCTTCTGGGTTTGAAAAGAGGTTTGAGATTCAAACTCATTACGATGGGGGTCGACAGAAATTGTTGCCAGCTCGCACTCGTCTATATATTGAATAACATATTTTTCAGCAGTTGTCACTTCTGGAAGTATCTGTGTGAATATTGTTGCAGTAGGTGAAGTTAATGATTTCTCTTGTTGATTAACAATCTGGAACCAATCGTAGAATAAATTAAATATTATATTTTAATTTTTAATTACCACTTTAAATTAAATTACATTACATTGTTCAATTTTTAAAATATAACTCAGGGATAATCAATTCTTACACGGATCTCTAAACAGAATTATAATTTCTCTACCCAGATCTCATATACAGCCTAAATAATAAAAAAAAACACTAATAAAGCTGGTTAAAAACTAAGAAATGTATTATGCAATCCATATCCGCCGTAGTACAGCTAGTAAGACTTTAATACCCTCCTAATATTATCTAAGCTGTATAACAAAATGTCGCCATTTTAGAACGAATGAATAAAGATATTCAAATATAATTAAACCAATGTTTGTTAATAGTTTGAACCGTTTCATGATTATCAGCTACAAAATTTTGTCGCTGTGTCCTACAATCTATTATTTTAAATATAATTTATATTATAAACTTAAAAACAAACACTTACTTACCCGTGTTTAATAATCTTCCTTATGTTTTTTTTTTAGGTTTTACTGGCGCGTTAAAATATTGCCAATAACCAACCACACATTGACAATAAAATTGGATTTGCACTTTGTTTTACCAATTAACACCATTAGATTCCTAAGATTTATCAATACTTGGGATTGCACTTTGAAATATGAACATCATACGTCATAATTATTGTATTATTCTTGTACGACATGTTTCTCTTTTATTTTCATAATTTTCTAATTCACTTATAACTCATATTTTAAACTTTTATCTTCATAAAATATTATTTGGAGTGTAGTTGCTTTTCCTTACACCGATTAACATCTCTTAAACAGCTACTAAACAGCTTCTGCTTTGCTTCTACAGCTACTATACAGCTATACTAACGCGAAAAGATTTATAATATGGGCTCTTTTTGAGCTAATAAGGTCTGTATAATCGCTTATACAGCCTATTTACAGCCTCAATATGCAGCTGTAAGTATAAAAATAAGTTCAAATACAGCTTTTATACAGCTTGATATGCTACTTGGGCTTTGTGCTGCAGAAGAGGGCTGTTCGAGCAATCTATAACCTAAAGGCTGGTGACTCTCTCAGAGAGAGATTTAAGGATATAAATATAATGACTGTTGCATCACAATACATTTATGAAAATTTGATTTATGTTCATAAAAATATTAAAATGTTTTCAAAAAACAGTGATATTCACAATGGAAACACCAGAAGTAAGAACAAATTAGCAGTACCTTATACTAAGCTCCATAAAATAAATAATTCTTTTAAGGGTCTGTGTGTAAGATTAATTAAGACAACAAAGTACCAAATAATATTCAGAAATTAGATCTTAATAAATTTAAAATCAAAATCAAAGAAAAGCTTTTTAAAAAAGCTTATTATAAAGTATCAGATTACACAGAAGACAAAACAGCTTGGATCTGAAATGCTCCAATTACTCCAACAGCTATTTTTAATTGTCTATAATTAATTGATACTTGGGTCGTTCTTCTTTTTAACCTACAAAAATGTGTCTTCACAAGTCAGTGAAAAAAAAACAAGGAAATTACCATTATTTTTTCTTAATTGTATTTCAACATGCACTGTACTAATACATAATGGCTGTGCACGATTAAATAACATATGTATTGGATAACTTCATTGTAAAAAGTACGTTACAGAGTTGTAAATCCGCGTGACAGAAGTGTATTTCATACAAATCACAAGTGTCTCCCGCTACCTCGGCTTGCGTATAATTCATAATATTACGAAACAATTATATGACGACACAAAACGTAAAAATATCTTATAACTCCTAAATATATTACCTATCGTGTAATAGCAACCATTATTTTTTAACACTTTAAATAAAATATTTAAAAAACCTCAAATACTAGTCCCCTACTACCTGATGTTTTCTTTTGTAAATTCTGTCACGTGGGTTGTCCTTCGAAATACGCGTTTGTGCCGGCTCGTCTTTGTGGCCTTCGATTGGAGGTTTAAACCTCCTTTCCCCCTTGGTACAATTTCCCCTCTGAGATCAAGAGACAGCGCTTCAGTCGCCTGAAAGCTGTGATAGGAGGTGTGTGGGTTTACTCCGCTACCGCTTCGTCACGAAATGGATTCAAAATATAATTATTATTGTTACGTTTCGTTGTTCTACTCTTACGTAATAAGAAATATTTTATTGCCAACGTGTAAATTATATATTCTATGTTAACTTCAAAATGTTATAGACATTGCAACAATTTTTTACCCCTCCGTCACCTGACAACTCCGTCACATGTTTGTTTGTGACAGAGTGGTGAAGTACGTGACGGAGGGGTAAAATAAACGATATTCATGTTCTATATACGCTGAATCTGAGAAATACTGAAATAGATACACTAGTTATTATGGCAATTACTGCTACGGAAAGTGTTAAAAATATTTTTCTATCTTCTTGTATGTTTAGCTAATTATTACTTATTTCCTATTTCCAGATACCATCATGGTGAGAAAGGAGAAAGACAGCCAGCAGCCAGCAGTAAGACAGCGGCGTTGTTCAAACTGTTCATGGTGATAGACGAAGACGTAGAAAAGGTAGCAGCAACGACTCCAAGTAACATTGTGCCCCTGAAAGGAACATCCCCTCTCCTTACTTTACTAAGTTTTATTTGTACTGGCACCTCGAGACCAACCGTTAGGTTATGCAAGAAGTGCCAGACGTCCCAGTAAACCAACTCGCGCAGGAGACCATCTGCGTTAGGTCTTGACGCCAAATCAGTGCCCGCCGAAACGCGCTCTTCATTTGGTACTCATAAGTCTAATGTCTCGGGAGAGTCTCTACGTGAACACGTAGAGTTCACTGCCTATTGTCCAGATAGGTAACCGGAGCTGTCAAACAAGCTCACTTCTCGTTGCACGAAGGGCACAACTCGCCCTGAAAGGAACATCCCCTCTCCTTACTTCACTAAGTTTTAATTGTACTGGCACCTCGAGACCAACCGTTAGGTAATGCAAGAAGTGAAAGACGTCCCTGCGCCAGTAAACTACTCGCGCAGGAGACCATCTGCGTTAGGTCTTGACGCCAAATCAGTTTCCGCCGAAGCGCGCTCTTTATTTGGTACTCATAAGGCTAGTGACTCGGGAGAGTTTCCCGTGAACACGCGTAGTTCACTGCCTATTGTCCAGATAGGTAACCGCAGCTGTCAAACTCGCTCACTTCTCGTTTTTTTTTTTTTTTTTTAAATGCTCTCTGCTCCAACATAATCAGAGCCTATTATTAACCTAAATCACATACATACCAGTTCTCGCATTAATTCCTCTCGCACTTTCATACCGCATACTTCACAACCATACATCTCTCTCATTCTTGTTCGGGTGGGACTCCCGTAATTAAACCTAATCTTTCTACTCTAGGGCTTTGTAGCCTCATTACCATCTTTCTTGTTTGGTTTTCTCTTAAAATTAATAGGGGTAAATAATTTTTTCAGCGGAGCTGTTTGCTCGGCAATTTAACATATTATTTCTTAATTAACTTACAACTTTGCTTATTTTCTATCTTCTTCTTATATCTATTTTACATTTTCTTACTTACTATCTTATGCTAATTGTGGTGGCCTTTACTGGTCCTTACATTTAAATCTTACTGCTATTTTCTATTTCTTTATAACTTATCTTAATTAATTACAATTATATACTTATGATCTAGGGGAACTATTGTTACATACACAGATATAACATAGTTTGCCCATTTATTTAAAACTTATAGTGATACATTATTTACTTAAATCTTATTTCTTAGTCTCACTGCGTCAACAATTTTGACGCAGTACGCAATAAATTTATCTGCGTGCTCACCAGCCAATATGTCCGAGAAGTTCTTAGGACGAACGAGGGTGCCCATATATGCCTCGATATTGTACCTCTCCAGAGTGTGTATAGGGCACTCGGAGAGGATGTGTATTAAAGTTTCGTGTATGTTTGGGTCACAGGCACATGACGGGCTATCTTTGCACTTAAAGCGATTTAAGTACGCCGAAAACCCGCCATGACCTGTGAACACCTGTGTGGTGTGTTGTGTGGGGATGAAGTTGCGCATGAATTTGTAGGCGGCAGTGATGTGTGGGAAGAATAGTTTAGTGACCTCGGCAGTAGTGCCTGACTGGTAACGCCTGTTCCATTTGTCGAGCGTTTCCTCGCGGATTAGTCGCTTGACGAATGAGACAGGACACCTGTCGTAGTCCGGCTTTCTCTTGGAGTGTAGAGCAGCTTCCTTGGCAAGCTGGTCGGCCCTCTCGTTTCCCTCCAATCCCGCGTGAGCCTTTATCCAGTACAAGTCAACAGACTTGCCCTGCATAAAGGCCGTCTTAAGGTTATCCCTTGTGCTGACTGCGAGAGGATGGAGGGAGGAGACATTCACGACCGTTTGCAAGGCTGCCATGGAGTCGCTATACACTCCAAAAGATACTTTCTTACTACTCGACACTATTTCCGAGGCCTTGTTGAGTGCTAGTATCTCTGCTTGATAGACTGTTGCGTATGACGGCAATGTAAGTTTGACGGCTTTGGTTTCGGCGGTCCCATCCCATAAGGATAATGCCGCCCCCACCTTACCGTCAATCTTACTGCCGTCTGTGTAGATGTAGATGTTGTGTGTGTGTGCGTGTATTTGTGTGTCTTCGGTGATGTATTTGATGTCCATGTTGAAGTGTTCTGCTGGGTGTGATGAGTGTAAGAATGAATGTGGAGTCTCTATGTCTCTGCCCCGTAGATCTGGCCGGGGGACCCCCCTCCTGGCTTCGTAAAGGGCGGCTGCCTCTTTAATTCGAAGGTCCAGAGGGAGCGTGCCGGACAGAACCAGGGCAGAGTTGAGTGATACTGTGCGATATGCTTTGCACATTTTCTGTGCAAAGCCCCGCTGTAACATATCCAGCTGTTTGCGTGCAGAGATTTTCTCCGCGGCCGGAGCCCAGGCAGCAGCTGCATATGTTACAACAGGTTCTACTGCCGCTGTGTAAATTGTTTTAGCTATTTCGGGGTTTAGTCCCCAGTTAACTCTAGCCGCCTTGGAAAGCTGCCGGTAGAACCCTGCTGCCTTTCTGCAGGTATTCGCAATATGCGCGTTAAAGGTGAGCTTGTTATCTATTGTTAGACCTAGGAGCTTTATATCGGGCTTATGATCTAAGTCCCTGCCGCCCATGTTGAGGCGTGGGGTGTCGTATTTGAGCTTGTTAGTGATCGTGAGACAATTTGTCTTGTGCGCTGCAAATATTAACTTGTTTTGTTTTCCCCACTCCTCAACACGGGCGAGGATGGGATTAGCCTGCATGCTGATCTCCAAGTCCGTGTCACCTAAAAACGTCAGGACAATATCATCCGCGAACGCCTGCACCCTTACACCGCGCTTTTCTAGCTCTTTGAGGAGAGGGTCCAAAAGAAGATTCCATAGGATGGGTCCAGCGATAGACCCCTGGACACATCCCTTCGTGGTCCTCCTGTGGATCTCCTCCCCAGCGTAGCGTACAGCCACGGACCTATCGGCCATATAATCTGCCAGCACCTTTCTTATGTTGAGGGGGCACCCTTCTTCCTTTAACCTGACTTTAATAGCAGGCCACCATGCACTGTCAAATGCTCCCTCGATGTCGAGGGAGACTAGTGTAATTATCTTTTTGTTTTTTACTTGTTCCCTAATATAATTTATTAAAGTGTACAGAGAGTCTTCTGTGCTTCTTTGAGGCACAAAGCCGTATTGATGCCTACTCAATTTGGGCAGCAGATGGTACTTTAGCCTTCCTACCAACATCTTTTCGTAGATTTTTCCGAGGACCGGGAGCAAGCCAATGGGGCGGTAAGATTTGGAAGCCGAGTAATCTGTCTTACCCGGCTTCTTGAGTACCACCACCGTTGCGCGCTTCCAGTCTCTCGGAAAAGATCCACGCTCCAAGCATTTATTTACAATGCCCAAGAACAGATTGGGGTCATTGCAAATAGACGTCCTACAGATATCAACCGTTAGCCCATCCCCTCCCGGAGCCTTCTTGGGGTTGAACGCGTCAACAGCCATACGCATTTCTGTGCTGGTGAATGGGGGGTCGAGTACATCAGTACTTTCCCCCTCATTTGCAATCTGTGCTTCTTTGCGTGTATTCTGGTGCGTTGCGCTGTCATTTTCCCTGCGGTCCTCCGGGTAAAAGGTCTCCGCCAGATGTTGTGCGGAACCTACTGCATCTAATTGAATCCCATCTTTTACCAGCATTTGTTCTTCCTCTCTGTTAGTTGTTCTCTTTAGGACCCTATAGATACTGTCCCAGACAGTTTCTCTTTCTTGTCTTGTGCAGAACCTCTTCCATGATTGCGTCTGCGCTTTTGAAACAGCGGCTTCATACTCCTCTTTGTGTTTCAGGTACTCTGCTACTACAACGGCTCTGCGGTGCTGCGCTGCCCATCGGATCCTGCGCTTCCAAGTGACGACTGCCTTCTTGAGCTTCACTAGCTCATCGGACCACCATGGTAAGTTTATTACATTTTGCTTTTTTAAAATTGGTATTGTTTGCTTTGCTGTGTCTACTACTATTTCGTTATACTTATTTGCTATGTTTTCTATATCGCTTTTGTTGTTTATATTATTTATATTGTCTAGTGTTAAGTTTTTATCTATTAGGTTACTATTTAGTTTATTTTTAAAATTACTCCAATCGGCTTTTTTGGTATTAAAAACCCTAGTAGTGCGCTCGATGTTTACTCCTTTTGACTTTTGGAGTGCTAAGTTAAAAGTTATACTGTTATGGTCTGAACTTGTCAGCCCTTCGTCCACTTTCCACCGGTCCACGAAAGGCAGAAGATCGTCTGAGCATGCCGTTATGTCCACGTAGCTGGAGTACCGTTTACCCCCTCGGATGGTATCGAAGGTGGGTATGTTGCCGCTGTTTAATATGTGGAGGTTAATCTCATGCAGCATTCCTGCCATCTCCACTCCCCGGTTATCTATCTGTGTACTGCCCCACCATGTGCTCTTTGCGTTGGCGTCCCCTCCAATGAGGATCCTACTGCCGTCCATTTTTCTGCTGATCTTTCTCAGGTGATCCAGGTAAGGCTCTATTGGCTGGTCGGGTTCGAAGTAAAAAGACACGAGGGCAATCTGCCAAGCGCTGGTCTTTACCCAATATGGCCTGCGTCCCCACAATGGCTACACGTGGGCTCCTTCTCCCTGCAGAAACTCCTGCTATGGCCATAGCCCAAGCATTGTGAGCACTGCACCAGCGGGGTCTGGTCTTCGACCCTGACCCTCTGCAGGTCAATGTGCATGTACCCTGCACGGGTTAGTCGTCCCCAGATCTTCGGGGAGACCTGCATCACAATGTGATGCGTGTGTGGGTTGCGCGTTCTCTTTTTATACCGGATGGTTACCTTCTTTTCTTCCTCGGTTGTGTCCCGGAACAATGCCCTATTTTGTTTCATCATGGCTTCGAGCACTTCCTCATCCGTCCTGGCTCGAAGAACGCTCTTAGCGACGATGAGCGGGTCCTTGTTTTTGGCTACTTCGGTAGTCAGGTTTGTCCCAACTTTGTCAAGCCGTTCCTTGACCTTCTCTCTATCCTCCCTCGTGTCGCAGCCTATAATCACCTTGTTTCCCTTCGCCTTTCTTATTCTGGACACCGTGACCCATCCCTCTTTTGCGTCTACTGCCTCCCTTATCCGTTCGATTACAGCATCTCCTGTGTCCGTGTCATTGTTGGACGTAACAATGACTGAGTGTAGGGTTTGACGGGGTTCTGGTGTCTTCTTTGGCGTCGTTTGTTTAGGAGCGGTGACAGTCAGTTCCTTCATATCCCTAATTTCCTCCATCATCTGATCGAGTTTGGTCAGGATGCGGCTGCTGTCATTCCTATCATTTCTCTCATTCCTCTCCTCTTCCATACCTATTCTAACTAAGGGCTCTGTTTGCGCATTTTGCCTAAGGTCGCTCACTTCTCGTTGCACGAAAGGCACAACTCGCAGTTGCCATTGCTCGGGTCGTCAACTCTACAGTCAACTCCCAAGTGTCCACCTTGGTCGCGGAGTAGTTAGCACACTTACTTCTCGGAACCCATCCGGGAGCCTAGCCAGTTCCCACGTCCTACGCGGCTGGCTGGACCGGAGGCTACGGCATCTCCCTAGATAAGTACTTTTACATAAGTACCTTTACTTATACTGCATTTAGGGTGCCGCCTCTACTAGTTCTCTAGACTAGTACCGGAGATGTCAACACCAATGTCCAATGAGAACCACCGGACAAAGCTGCCAACTATAAGGGAAACTCACGTTCCCCGCAGGACTTTTCGTTGCTATCCCCACAGAGACCGCTACTAGGCCCCGCTCGCTGTGCGCGAATTTGGAAGTCCTGGCACACAATACCAGGACAAACGAACATTCCCAAACTCTACAGCTAACCACAAGCCACTACGAGTTCAACCCACGTCCGGATCTTGCCGGAGGCGCCGGTCAAGGCACAACCAGCGGAGGGCATGAACCGGAACCCCGTATACCCCTGAGAAACACAGCCGGACCCGTAGTTCCAGCTGCGATACCCTATCTATAGGGGTCGGTAGATAGGGAGGAACAATGCTAGTCCACCAAATGTTTACGGAAGCTCGTGGAATCTTAAACCATAACGTATAAGTAGTTTTTGTGAACAATTCTGTTCTTGCCACGTTGAAGATGAAGAAGGCGATGTCTTGGTAGTGTTCCTAAAAACAGTCGATGGTAGTGAAAGACTGTTTAAGTTGGTGGAGAATGACGTATTGCATGTTGATGATGATTATTTTATTTTATGTTTTTGGGAATTTTAATTTGTTGTCAAGTTAGACTAGATTTTTTATTTACTTAAGACGAGTGAGTAGTCACTTAATTTACTAAAATATGAATCTTTTATTCTAAAGGTTCACAAATGTGGTTTCATTAATTATCTAAGTTCGATCTCATGTTATTGTATATGACAATGTTGAAGACTGTTAAAGATTTATAACAAAATAAATCATTCTAGAAAAATAAACCTGTTTTATTCAAAAACCCCTAGAACAACAACTCTGTCACATAAGTTACTACTCTGTCACGATGTTGTCTCCTGAAAATTGTTTTGGTCGTTTATATATTTTCTTATGACTAGCGCAACATTGAAAAATTTATATTTAAAATAGTTGATGATATTGCCGTCTGTGATATTCGTATTTATTTGTTAATGATTGTAAAAATTGATTCATAGCAAAAACATACTTTATATTAGCTGAAAATGTGAGATGTGAGATAAGATCATGAATAAAACATATTTTATACATACAAATGTATGATTTTAATATGTTTTCTAAAAGTTCCTTTTGTTATTTAATGTATTAAAAAGGTACAACTTATGTGACGAAGAGTATTCCGATAGAATAAAATAAAAGATGTCGTGACGGAGGTGTAAATTTTTTTGTCGAATCCATCTTTCAGGTCTTGAAAATCGTACAAAAATCGGTAAACTTCTCGGCTAACAACTTTTTCCGATAGAATAGAAATTCTGCTATCAGAATATATATAGGTTTTTTTTTTTTTTTTTTTTTTTTTTTTTTTTTTATTGGCAACGGGTAAGCGCTTGGCCTTCATCTCACCTGATGGTATAAGTGACGATAAGGCCGAAGGTGGAAGCGCGCTTCACCCGGAATCCTCAACCACTGAGGAACTGGCTATCTTATCTCAAACTGCCGGAACACAACAATGCTATAAACATCGTTGTTATGGCGACAGACTTAGATAAGATGGTGGTAGCTAGCCAGGCGGACTTAACAGCCCTACCACCAACCAAACCGAGCACACAAAGATGTACCCCCCGCTGGGAATCGAACCCGTGACCTCTGGGTCTGAAACAGGTAGCTTAGCCACTAGACCACAGAGGCGGTTAAAATTATATATTGACGAGGAATCTTTATATTTTTTTTTTCGAAACTGAGCTAATGTTTTATCAAATTGTAGGCTAAAAAGAAGAACGACCCACTTACATTGTATAGTAGTTTTGTATTGCCTAATTTATTCTTTTTTAAATTCATATTGTATGACCTACCCCCTGAGCACGGATCTTTTATCGACCGATGAAGTGACATTAGACGATAAAATTTGACAGTTACAGTACAGCCGATGTCCATTTGTCGACGTCTAATGTCACTTTATCGGTCGATAAAAGATCCGTGCTCGCACTGCCGGTAACGACATATTCTTTGTTTTTGTAAATGTCGTTGCTTCTGTGCGCTGTGGTTTCTTGCGCCCGTTCTTTGCCACAATTAAAAAATGACGTCCTGAATGGGTGGTAGGTTAAAAAGATTTGGACAATTCAAAGTACTTATTAATTGAGTTTATTGAATATTGAAAAAACAATTGATTTTTAATTGTCTGGTTTTACGATCCTCAAGGGGTTAATATTAAAAAGTTGCTTTACACATTGCTTGTTAAAATAATACAATATTAACCAGTATATCTTCCCACTGTTTGGCCTTTGACGGGCTCCCACAATATCTTTTGTTAGTCTCGGGGTTGTGTTTCCAACGCTTTTTGGTCGAATAATTAATTAATATATCATAATTAATTGAATTATTATCAAAATAAATAATAGACAGATGTTGAGTAAATATTCTCAGTACCTCCATAAGAATTTGTTTTAATTATTTCGCTTTGATAGCCTAATAAATTCACAATAGATTCTTGGAATCACGTCTACATAATTTGTAAATTAATTATTCGGCATTAGAAGGGCTGGATAGCTCATCTAAGGTGGCGGTGATTCGGTGTGCGATCTTGGCAGTTAAACAAATTTCGTAATGCCAGGTCGCTAGATGGGTGACCAAATTAAAAATATGTCGAGCTTTTCCGTGCTTTTCTGGTGAATAACATATTCACAATTATGCTCACTATCCTAATTGAACACACTCACGTAAAAGGCGACTAACGGATAAAGACTGCACATACATACAGCAAATAGCAGCGATTGACTCACCACTTATCACGCTGAGCATATGTGCAGTTGTTATTAGGTGAAACGTGGAGTGTGGCAGTGGGGACTACTTTTGCAGTCCTCTTTGCTTAGTCTCTGACTTACCCTTCGGGGATAATAGCCGTGAGTCTATAAATATCTGTATACCTAACATGATCAAATTGTACGGAACAGTATGACAAATTTTCAAAGGCTTTTTAGTTACTAAGACTTTGTGTATGGTTAGTCAATAGGTACGAAAATAGTCTTTCGCTCTTATATAGTCCTCCTCATCGATTTCGACGACGGCGACCCTGACTATAATAATGATTATATTAATTAACCTAAATTAATATCTAAATTACATGTAAGAAGAAATTATTTTCTCATGTGAGCTCTAATGTGGCTCGCTAGACTGAACTTTGTCTTGAAGACTCTGTCGCAAGAAATACAATAGAGTTGCCCTTGTGAATTATATTTATATAGGAGGGATTGGGTCTCTCTTTTCGGATTTGGCGTTTTAGGTCGAATGAGTTAAGACGATTTTCCTCAAAAGTTTTTATATTTTAAAAGATGGTAGAGCGCTACTATCTTTCGCTCTTATAATGTACATTATAAACATAGATTTTAATGTCCGCTATTATCATCGCCGCTGACTACACCACACAAAGGGCGGTCGGCGTTATGTATCTTTAATTATGTTTATCTAAGGCCAGCCATTGTTGCCAACCTTTATAACTTACATACACACAGCTTGTGGTCTGCTACATACTACATTTTGCGGTGACTCCTTCTGCTAGCATTTATTAACCCTACTAATATTATAAACGCGAAAGTTTGTATGTATGAATATTTGTTACTCTTTCACGTAAAAACTACTGAATGGATTTGGATGAAATTCGGCATACAGATAGTATATAACCTGGAATAACACATAGGATACTTTTTATCCCGATATTCCCACGAGAACGTATGGATGGATGTTTGTTACTCTTTCACGTAAAAACTACTGAATGGATTTGGATGACATTCGGCATACTGATAGTTTATAACCTGGATTAACACATAGGATACTTTTTATTTCAATATTCCCACGGGAACGGGAACCACGCGGGTGAAACCGCGAGCGGCCGCTTGTTTTACTCATAAATTAGCGAGAGCTCTCCACAAAGCCTCATCCTGACTCCGAGATCTTTTTTTATCTCTTCTAGTGTAACGTTAGGGATTTCCTCAGATCCAACATTGGCGACAGGAGGCCTATTGGGTGGGATTAGTCTGGGAGGAGGTGGTACTTTGCTCTTGTATAACTCTTCGAAGTACTTTCTAGCAACTTCCAACAGCTGCTGCTGACAATGTCGCCCTTACCGTCGATGAGCTCAAAAATCTCCTTTCTACCATTTGACAACTACGACCGAAGTGTTCGCTTACTGATGTTCAACTCAACGGCACTGCTTATCCGGTCTTCATAATTATAAATTAATTTAGTTACTAAACAGACGAGCGGTACTCTTTCGCTCTTATAATGTACATTATAAACATAGATTTTAATGTATAATAGCTATAATATAGCTATAATACAAGAAATGTCAAATGTTAGTGATTCCCTATCAAGCCGCTTAGGTACTACAGCCGTGCGAAGCTAGAGTCGAACAGCGTTGAAAATTATTTAGAAGAATACCAAAACGGTACGCTCATTGCTGTTGCGGCCGCTGCTACCATGGTTTTTACCCTTTGTAGGACAGTGTCATATATATTGACACCATTGAACTTTATACAATTGAGATAAGGTCGAAAACCAATGAAAAACGACATGCTGTGTTCGTTTAAGGGTTAACGATGTTTGCACTTAGAGAATTGTTACTGTCGCTCGCTTTGTTCTGTGGTCTGTGCTTACTACTGCTTACCTGAAGCATGCGGGTGTTTATATATATGTAATCAAGTTAATTTCACAATCGTCTTATCGGTCTACTGATGCATAATGTTATGTTATGTAATTAAATCAATACCCATTTAAGGTAGCGATACTTAATTTCAATAGTGGAGGTCTTTGCGCAGTCGCTGGACGATTTATCTATGAAACTATCATCACTAGCCCATTAGCGTCCCACTACTGGGCACTGGCCTTCCCAAATAGACAACAGTTCATGGAGAGATTGTGCTATAACCCACAACCAGGGACTGAAAGCGGTTACGTTACCGGAATAAAATAAGTGTTCCTTAATAAAATAGAGGTAAGGCGATACCGTTATTTAACCTTTATGCGATATCGGTACCGAACAACTTTGCGAGATCGAAGATCGAATCGAGAACAAAGCAAACTGATGCAAATTGATGAGAAAAACCACCACCACCACCAACCAAATAGCCGTCTCTTTCATACCGAAATATACCTTTATTGTTAAAATTTATAAACTCAAAATTACGGCCCCAAATAAATTTGGATATCGGAATATTCCGGTAACCGTTATATTTCGGTGTGAAATCATACCGCGTTACAAAAATACCATATATTTTGGGTTATTCAGTCCCTGCCAACAACGCTGGCCCATTGTGACTTGGTGGGATTTAAAGATTTTGTAATTCTTTTGATAACAACCGGGATTAAAGGGTTTACGTGCCGTCTGAAGCACGGAGGAGATAGAGATTTTTTTTTTAAATTATTTACCCATCAAGTGACCCGACATTGCGAAAGTTGCTTAACAGGGCCGCATAAGAACCGAGTGCCATAGCCGCTGCGCCATCGAGCTTCTACGGCGTGTTCGTTAAAACGAGGGACATATTAAGGGAGGACATTAGGTACTCGATTCCCGATCCAATTTATTAAAAAAAAAGTATTCTAAATTATTTGCATAATTATCCTAATAAATAATGTTAGCGTATACATTCGCGGCAAAAGATCAATTATGATCAAGTATAAAGGAAAAACGGGTCACACCAAACAGGACAACTACCTAATTTAATACCATACGCGTAAATGAGTCGAAAGCGCTAAGTAAAAGGTGTCCAACCATTACGGGAAATTTCTTGAAATATTAACATCGATTTTCTGAATTATTTTATATGCTTCGAGTTGTATTTTTTTATTTAAGTTTATGTTTACCCAGGCTAAACTACCATAGGATTAAATATGTCCCTCGTTTTAACTACCACGCTGTATAAAGTCAAGTAAAGTACACCCTGTATACTATAAGACTTTAAACTATCGCGTTGCATTGCATTAAAACTATTGTAACGGGACCTAACACGATTAATTTTTGTTAGTAGTAGTTAGTATATATCTACTCACTGCTTGACGTTTCGGCCAGTTCGCTTGTGACCACGGCCGCAGCATCGCGGCGGAGACGTCAATCAGTAAGTAGATATGTACTTACTTACTTACAATAATTAACCATGTATACTGTCCTACTGCAAGACAAAGGACTCCGTCATTAAAATCTAGCCATCACTACAACAGATGGGCATTGGGCAACCACCACGCTTGCTAAATACGGGTGGTGATCACAAACCCGGGCTATGCCATTGAGGCTTAGATTAAAACAAAAAGGGAAGATACGGCATTAGCGTCTCGTGAGTGAGCCGCTAAAATTGGGCCTAAAGGCACAAGTTCACTTTACTCGCAATTTGCCGAGCGTACAGGCTACATCGTACTATTGCGGACATTCTGCTGTGATAAAAAGAGAAAGACGCTACTCCGCAGTGGCGTCGGAATCGGTCGTACGTACTCCGTCTGTTGCGAAGCGACCGAGACCTCAACGCGCTACTCGCTGACTCCCTCGCGCTGACGTTGAAACTTACCGCTTTGTCTCGCTCGCTCGATTTACACTTTTATAGGTGTGCGTGTGTGAGTGTTTGCATATGTAGTTGAGTAGGACTATATTTTGATTGACTACAAGTAGGAGCATGCCGTATCTTCCCATTTTGTTTTAATCTAAGAGCGGCGGCCATGTTTAATAAATAAAACTCAAAATATAGTCCTACTCAACTACTTAAGCAAACACACACACGCACACCTATAAAGTGTAAATCGAGCGAGCGAGACAAAGCGGTAAGTTTCAACGTCAGCGCGAGGGAGTCAGCGAGTAGCGCGTTGAGGTCTCGGTCGCTTCGCAACAGACGAGTACGTACGACCGATTCCGACGCCACTGCGGAGTAGCGTCTTTCTCTTTTTCACACAGTAGAATATCCGCAATAGTGCGATGTAGCCTGTTCGCTCGGCAAATTGTGACTGAAGTGAAATTGTGCCTTTAGGCCTAATTTTGGCGACTCACTCACGAGACGCTAATGCCGTATTTTCCCTTTTTGTTTTAATCTAAGCCGCCGCTTCATGTCTCGGCGATTTGATAAAATAATTATTCAAATGCATGTTACATCGATAATTTAGTACGTATTTCCAGGTGAAAAGTGATTCCTTTGGTTTTATTTGTATTTCCTGAGTTGTTTAAAACATTACCTTAGCACACATAAAGGCATATTTGAATAAAATAGAACACAGAATGCACACGTATTGTAGCGTGTAGCACCTGCCACAGACTAATATAGTTGGAGCGAGCTGGCTCTAACGCGTGTTAGAAACAATTTAGTTGAGACGTCTCCTCTAGTACGTAGTACATTATAACTCAATGGGCTATGCATCGACAATTCCCGATCTCACTTTGCCCGACCTGGGAATTGAATTCGGGACTTCCAAATATCGATCCACTTGACCACTACGCCATCGAGGAATCCCCTATGCTACTTAAAGATAAGGCACCGAATAGACTGCCAACTTCCTTGTCTGTACCTAGTGGCTGTCAATGATGATATAAAATCGGTTTAAAGTCCCATATTAAAAGGCGGGATGTTCTCGAAGAAATCGCTTAAACTTGAGCGCCCCAGGCTTTAATAGCAGCAATTTCAACAGGGCGTAAGTCGTGAACTATTACTGTGACGATCGCAAGTCAGCGTCATAACACTTGTTTATGAAACAACATTAATGTCCGCACTTAAGTGCTTGACTTCCGCGTTCCGCTATTAAAAATATGTATAAAGGTGCAAACTGCTTGTTGTTAGGGGCCGTCCATTAATCACGTGAGGCTTGAAAGGAGGGGGGAGGGGTTCGGCAAAAATCACGAAATATCACAAGGGGGGCGGGGGGGTGTAGTAAGATATCACGAGTATTTAATTTTTCGTCAAAAGCGCTATTTCTAAACCAAAAGCGACCTGTAGTGTGACCTCGACTCGCCGTTGTAAAAAAAAACAACCTGCAACCTATCTGTCCAGACATTTTTATCATGGTCCTTAATTTCCTATAATAAAATTAGATTATACTTTATAAGGACACGTTCAAAATACACGTGATTTTTTTAGCCTTAAACCTCACCACGTATTACTTAGGGGAGGGGGGGTTTAAAATATGCTAAAAAAAACATCACGTGATTAATGAACGGCCCCTTATAGGTATAGAGTAGGTATGGGTATCCCAGAACTGCAAAGCTCAAGTGACAATGGCTCTTGAGCCTGCTCAACACATCACTCGTAGAACCGATGGCCGCTAGGGCAGTGCGGTTCATGTTCAACATACATGTACATACATAGCAAAGTCAAAGACTAGGCAATGAGGACCGCAAAAGGAGTCCTCTACCATAGTCCACTTTTCACCAAATAGCAACTGCACATGTGCTCAGCGTGACAGGTGGTGAGCTCATCGCCTCTCTAAGCCGTTGGATGCATGTGCCAGTAGTTCCTCAGTGCTTGAGGATTCCGGGTGAAGCGCGCTTTCACCTTCGACCTTATCGTCACTTACCATCACGTGAGATGAAGGCCAAGCGCTTACCCGTTGCCAATAAAAAAAAAGTCTTTAGTCCGTGGATCGCCGTTTATAGACACCCAAGGGAAGCGCGACACGCGAGACGGTTCAACATTTTAACAAGACTAGGTATTAGACCTCTGTATTTTCCTTTAGCATACGAAGTTAGATTATAATTGGTTTGTTCTTTGTAACATTTTGAACTTCGAACTTTTTATCGGATACCGAAATGTATCCTCTTAGGAGGGTTTACGCATTTCAGTTTCCCATACAAACTTCCAAGTCAATATTTTTAAAAACCGATAAGCCAATTTTAATGAAACTTTGCATGCCAAAGCAAAATACAGGGATCTAAATTGTTCGTTGATAACATAAAAAAAAGGTTTATTTAGCTGAGTTATTGCGATTTAAAGTCCACTATAGAAAGTTTAAAATTGCATTAACTCAGTTATTAAAACGTTTTTTAAAAATGTTATCAACAAACTATTTAGATCTCTGTATGTTAGCATGCAAAGTTTCATTGAAATTGGCTTAATGGTTTTTAAAAATTTCGACTTGAAAGTTTGTATGGGAAACCGAAAGGCGTAAAGCCTCTTAACATGTTTAATATACTTACTTGATTTACTTTAATAAAACAACTTTCTGATACAAGGCGTTCATACTCAATACACTGTAACTAAGTTATTATTTAACAACAAACATTTAAATATACTTGTTTTCATATAATTACGTATTTACATAATATTTTAAAATAACACCATCATCGGGCGAAATCACAAACAGACTGGCTGTAAAAATCTGTATGTAAGTATATTATAAACGCGGTGTACGTACGCTTTTCAGCGTACGGCCGTTTAGTTTTATGTATCGTTGACTATGTACATACACGTTGGTCATTGGTTAACGTCTGAAATTGTACCAGCTCGACTGCTTTTACGATTATGATAATGTCGGCACATAATAAAAGTCGATGTAAGCGGCAGTGGTAATGCAACTATCGAAAGGCATTCAGCCCAAAGGTTCTGTTTTAAAAACGAGACGTGGCTAAAACCTGCATAGCTGAAACCAAAATAGAAACTTTCCTGACTTTCTTTGTGTATTGTTTTGTGTATAATTACAGCAGTCAAGTGGCATATACAAAAGTAGAAAAATTTACTCGTCTATCTTCTTTAACATAAAAACGAAATGCTGTACGTCGATAATTGGGATGAAATTTTTGCACATTGACAGACCATGAGCCCTGATTAAGATAACCTTTTATTCCAGCACATAAGCTACCCTACAGCTACTAACTTTTTGATATGGCGACAGACTTATCTGAGTGGTAGAGCCACGCTGCGTTGCAGCACGCATTGGGCCGGCTCGCCCGGCGTAATACCACCCTCTCACGAATATCCGGCGTGAAATAATGGCACTTGGTGCTGTTGTGTTTCGTCCGGCCAGTGAGAGTTCCGGAGGCCCCTTCCCCTCCCACCCCTCCTAACAATTCCTATTCCTTCCCCTAACCCTATTCCTTTCTTAAAAGTCGGCAACGCATCTGCGACTCCTCTGGTTTTGCGGGTGTCCATGGGCGGCGGTGATTGCTTTCTATCCGGTGACCCGCCTGCTCGTTTGCCTCCTTCTCATACAAAAAAAAAAAAAGACCTGGATGAAACGGTGGTAGCTAGCCAGGCGGACTTAGTTCTAGCTCTACCACCAACCAAACCTAGAATCATTTAACCCCAATCTGATATTATTAAAACCGCAGACTTTAGTCTTACTATTAGCCCTAAGAATCAAAATCCCTCTAAGTCAATAGTTTGAGAGGTCGACTTTGAACGATCGCCAGACCAGAAAGGTCTATTCATTCGGCGTCTTTAACGTTTTCTATTAACTCGTATAAAAAGTACCTCCAAAAGGGTACTTACAAGTCTACGTACCAACTCAGGGTACTTCGTCGCAATACGGCACTACCCTTGTCACGACATGGCGTCCTAATTTGCGAATTTTACACGTTGCATAATTCACTTATTAAAGGCACGCACTGGCATCAGAAAGGTTTCGCTTCAAACGACTTGGCGAACACCTTTTTGGTTTGTTTAATTCACGGTCACGCTTTTTGCTTTCATGATGTTACGAAACTAGGGGATCATACAATTTTGCGGCAATGTGGTGTGTTTATTCATTTGAATACACTTTGGAACTAGGATCATACAGTTTTGCGGCAATGAAATGCGGTACTTATATTTATTCATTTGAATATTACACTTTGACTTTTAAGGCCCTTACACATTGCTACTCTTAGCAGCGATTCAAACGCGATACATATTTACGCAACTTGTTCAGTGCCAATCTGGTATGCATCGATACGCGCTGTTGTATCGCAAAAGACGCGTGATAGCATTTATACAATCACCTATCTCGCGATGCAGTCCGATGCAGTCATCATGTAGTTGTTAAAGCGCAAGACTTTAGATAATAACCGTGTTGCGAAGCGGTGAAAGAATACTACCACCCTCTCTCTTTCCTTGAGTTTCGTAAGGCGACTATCGGACTAAAGACTGCACATACATCCAACAGCATAGAGCGGCCATGGGCTCACCACCTGTCACGCTGAGCACATGTGCAGTCGCTATTTAGTGAAAATAAATGGAGTATGTAGAGGACTGCTTTTGCGGACCTCATTGCCTCATTACCGCTTTGTCCGGTGGTTTTCAGCTTTGTCCGGTGGTTTTCATTGGACATTGGTGTTGACATCTCCGGTACTAGTCTGGATAACTAGTAGAGACGGCCTCCTCGATGCCGTAGGTCTCCGGTCCAGCCAGCCGCGTAGGACGTGGGAACTGGCTAGGCTTTAGAGTCGACGACCCTAGCAGTGGCAACTGCGAGTTGTGCCCTTCGTGCAACGAGAAGTGAGCGAGCTTGACAGCTCCGGTTACCTATCTGGACAATAGGCAGTGAACTACACGTGTTCACGGGGAGACTCTCCTGAGACACTAGTCTTATGAGTACCGAATGAAGAGCGCGCTGCGGCGGGCACTAATTTGGCGTCAAGACCTAACGTTGGTGGTCTCCTGCGCGAGTGTTCTACTGGCGCAGGGACGTCTGGCACTTCTTGCAATAACCTAACGGTTGGTCTCGAGGTGCCAGTACAAATAAACTTAGTGAAGTAAGGAGAGGGGACCTCATTGCCTAGTCTCTGACTAACCCTTCGGGGATAATAGTCGTGATTATATGTTCGTATGTATGTTTGTACTATAGATAAGATGGTGGTAGCTAGCCAGGCAACCTTAATAAGCCCTACCGCCAACCAAACCAAGTACACAAAGATGTATACCCCCGCCAGGTATCGAACCCGGGATCTCTGGGTCTGAGACGGGTGGTTCAGCCACCAGACCACAGAGGCGGATAAAAATTATCAGCACCATCTATTCTTAGGCTCGGACTACATGCATCCGGAATCACACGGACCCGAAAAAACACGGCCCCGGATTCATTCCGTAGCTCAAACAAATATATGAATTTTTACTGCATCGACTACATGTGATCAGGGGCCTTCCGATCCCGATTTTCACCCGGAAGCAACCGAAACATGCTCCGGACGTCTCCGAGTAGCCGGTCCGTTATTTTTCGGCACGGGGGGCGGGGCCTATCAATATCGTATGAAGTTGTATGGAGCTGACCACACGTGAACTCGAGAAACGTCCGTTCCGGTCCGGTCCGGAGGAATCACGCGCCAGTCGATGACAGACGCTCAAAGCGGTCGGTCGCGTCGCGTGCGCAAGCAAAACTGCAAAATAGTAGTTGATTCCGAGCGCCTCATTATGGTGATAGTAGTAGTAGCACAGAATAAATAATAGTACCCTACTACTAGTACACTACTACTACTACTAGTAGTACACTACTACTACTACTAGTAGTACACTACTACTACTACTAGTAGTACACTACTACTACTACTAGTAGTACACTACTACTACTACTAGTAGTAGTAGTGTTCGTAGAATTTATCAGAAAAGAACCTTATTTTTGTATAAGACTTGTAGAATTCATATTCCGTTATGCGGTCTATGTGAAAAGGATTAACCCAATATCTTTTCACTTTCTTCTGTTTCCAATTACACTTCGACTGCGATTTTTGCGTAAAATGGCCAATTTTGGCGTTGCGGATCTCGGAAACCAAAATACATTAACAATTTTGACTTATTGAATAATGTAGAATAGCTTTTGGAATAATGCGTAGCGGCCTCGCTTTTTGTAAATTTTGCTTAACGTATACTGCCCGGAGGTGCTTCTATATTTGCAACTTTAAAAATGGATCTTATCCATACAGACAACATAGTCCTGGTGGCAGTCTTAACTATTCCTGTTACTGAAATAAACAGTTGGTCTATGTTTACTTCTGTTCTTCTCCTTTGAGAAGCCTGTATTAATAATTGTATAAGACGCACCGGACAAATACTAGGGTCCGGGTGACTTAACAAATGCCAACCAGACTGTTGATTGTAGCTGAGTCTGTTTTATACCCATGTTCCGGCCATAATATTATTTACTTATCTTTTTGTAATAATTGGTCTTTTTAATTAAAATGTTTACTAGAAAAAAACACGCACACACACTTCACAGTGACGTAATACCGCTGACTTGCAGCACTACTAGAAAAAATCATAAAATTTAACCGCCTGTGTGGTCTAGTGGCTAAGCTACCTGTTTCAGACCTTAGAGGTCCCGGGTTCGATTCCCAGCGGGGGGTACATCTTTGTGTGCTCAGTTTGGTTGGTGGTAGGGCTGTTAAGTCCGCCTGGCTAGCTACCACCATCTTATCTAAGTCTGTCGCCATAACAACGATGTTTATAGCATTGTTGTGTTTCGGCAGTTTGAGATAAGATAGCCAGTTCCTCAGTGAGGATTCCAGGTGAAGCGCACTTCCACCTTCGGCCTTATCGTCACTTACCATAAGGTGAGATGAAGACCAAGCGCTTACCCGATAAAAAAAAATATTCAAGAGTCTTCTGGGGTTTCCGAGAGGTAGCTTAGCGGTTAAAGCAGTGGACCGGCAATCCAAAGGTCACGGGTTCGAATCCCGTTCGAGCTTTCCAGAGACTGGTTGTTTTTTTTCTAGTAAACATTTTATTCTACAACTATATAGCATTGTGAATGCAAAATTTCAATAATAAAGATTTTTAATTAAACCCAAAATTGCAGAGAAAGATTTTCATAAAATGCGGGAAGGCACTTTTTTGAGCTCCTAGATTGAACTAAGTACTGTTCTAAACAAATGAAATAAAAAAAATAGAATGTTATCACTTATATAGTCTTAAAGTGCGTAGCGGCCTCGGAATTTTTAGATATCATTGATTTTATACAGAAAAAAAAATCTTATTCGAAACCAAAAAACTTCGAAAATTGCTTTAAGGTAACCGTGAATTTCTTCTATCTACGATAATATTATTGAGCAAAATTTATACCAGAATAATCGTTACTTCATAATGAATAAATATTTTATAATTAATTAATTATCCTATTTCGATAAAAACGATAAATACAACTGTAAAATTACTTCAAAATGCGACGCGCCGGCCGTCCGAACTCAGCTTATCCTCGCAAAAGGACATTTGTAATATTAAGCAAGAATTTATTATCCTATTTCGATAATAACGATAAATACAACTGCTAAATTACAACAAAATGCGAAAATGGTCATTTTACGCAAAAATCACAGTCGAGATGTAAGTAATAGGCCTCTTAACGGCTACAGCTAAGCATACAATTTCAACTAAAGTTACGATTCTCTAAGCTAAAGCCTTGATAGCTGCTAGACACGGTTGGTAAGTATAAAGGATTACGGTATTATTATTTAGATAAGTTTAAAGGATACACATTAAATAATAAGGTAAGTAATTAGGTAAGGATTTAAAACTTTCCATTGTCGGCTGGACGACTATCCAGCGCAAGTGCTAGAGACCGACTGAGTAAATTTCTCTCCGGATTCAAAACGGAGCGCGTGTAGTCGATTACTTGCCGAATTTGGTTTTTTCCCGGGCCGGACTGATTCCGTATGCATGTAGTCCGAGCCTTACTTAGAAAGCCAAAGGCTTGCCTACTTCTGCTTCTTCAGATAGTGTTACAGTCTTTATAATTTCCCGTCATGCTGACCATGAATTCCCCGCCGAAATGAATAACCCATCCCAGCTTTACCGCTATTCAGAAAGCATGCATGAATGACCTCCTTGGTCGAGTGGTTTGTACACCGGTTTTCATGGTTTCGTCATCTCTGAGGTCCCGCGTTCGATCCCCGGTCGGGTCAATTTAGAAATTATTATTTTTCTAAATTGTCTCGGGTCTGGTTGTTTTCTATGTATAATAAATATGTATTTAAGTATTTTAAGTATGTTTATCCGTTGTCTAGTAACCATTTAACGAGTTTCTTCAAAGCTTCTCTTGGGCTAGATAATTGGTGTGAGTGTAGGAAAGTTTATTTATATTATTTTTTTTAATTATGAATACCCAAGCGTGGAGTATCTCAAAATTTAATTGGGTCACCTATCCAGAGCTAGGACATTAACACGGTTGCTTCATTTTCACGATCTATCTTAATATAGAGATGACGAGCTCCACAGGTCACTGCCCACAGACCAGAACTTCAGACTCGACCCGCGTACAAACTATTAAAAAGTTTAAATCTCGCTCCCTCATCACTTTTATGGGCCCAACTATTTTGCGGGCCGGTAATTAACTGGGGTTTAATCCCGTGTCAAAATGGTTTGTTTGCGTAATGATAATGAATAAACTAGGCGCCGCCGGCGGCTGTGGCTGTGCGTGGTTTTAGTTTAACGCTTCCCTTGGGGTGTGAGCCTCGTTTTCCGGGAAGAAATCCCAATTCCCCCACACCATTTTGGTAGTGTTAAAAATTTAGGGTAATCCTAATCGTGTTTGTAGTTGAAATGCTGACGCAAACTGAACGGGAAATACATACATAGACAAATTCAAAATATATTTATTCAATAAACTCAATTAAAAAATACTTTGAATCGTCCAAATCCATTTTAACCTATTACCACCCATTCAGGACGTCATTTTTTAACTGTGGCAAAGAACAGGCGCAAGAAACCACAGCGTACAGAAGCAATGACATTTACAAAAAAAATATGTCGTTACCAGGTCATAAAATACAAAATAAGAATTTGAATGTAAAATATTTATACGGTACTCTTTATAAATTTATTAAAGACAATTACAAATAGCTGTTGGGTTACTTGGAGCATTATATAAATTACTCGCATCCGTAGGTTTACCTTTGAGACCCTACACGTGACCCCTGGGTGGTGCTAAATGACACTGACTGAGTGGTAGAGCCACGCTGCGTTTCCGCAGCACGCATTGGGCCGGCTCGCCCGGGGTAATACCACCCTTTCACGAATATCCGGCGTGAAATAATGGCACTTGGTGCTGATTGTGTTTCATCCGGCCAGTGACAGTTCCGGAGGACCAACCCCCTCACAATTCCAATTCCTTTCTTAAAAGTCGGCAACGCATCTGCGACTCCTCTGGTTTTGCGGGTGTCCATGGGCGGCGGTGATTGCTCTCCATCAGGTAACCCACCTGCTCGTTTGCCTCCTTCTTATATAAAATAATTATAATTATCATACATCATCATTATCATCATCATCATCATCATCATCATCAGCCTATAAACGTCCCACTTTTAAAAATTTCTGTCAACAGTCATCTGTTTATTAACATTATAAATGACAGGTTACGCTACGCCCCACAATTTTTTTTTAAAGTTATTTTGTAGCTTTTAGTACATTCTCTACATCATCATTACCTTTCTTTTAATTTCGAGTTTTTAGTATTGTTTTATAATGTACTGTATACTACTAGTCAAGCCCTTTCATTTGATACCCTTGAGGTGCTTGAACAAAAAAATATAATCCAATATTTTGTGGAGGCGGCCATTTTGGATTTACAATGATACTGAATATACATAACTGTATTGTCATCAGAACCAAAGGTGTGTACCAAATTTCAGATCTATCGGTCAACAGGAAGGGGGCAAAATTTTAAGTACTAAATTTGACCCAACATCAACAACATTAACAAATATGTCAAGCTAAATAAAACCGTTTAAAAACAATTTAATAAAAATACGTGCAGCCGATGTGAGGTGATGCGCGAATAAACATTCGTGTCAATTGATTTTTAATTATATCGATTGAGGATACATGAGATTGGCTCAACAAGGGGTACACTAAGAAATATACGAAAAAATACGAAAATCAAAGCAATAAATTATTTTTCACTCCTCGTGCTCAAAAAGACCGTCCTTGTAGCGTTCTAGAGCAGGGCTAAAACAGCTTTTATTTTTTTTCTTCTTTTTTTCTCTTAAATAATGGTTTCGAGCGTTCAGCACATTTAGCCAGTGTCAAGTTATTAATAGTAATTATTATTTTCTTTACACTAAGTGGATGATAATGAGTGATAATGAACGTTTAATGGTAAATGATTTTCCCCCAAACCCCTCGAGACTCGAGACTCAATAAAGCTTTGGGACTTTATTGAGGTCTCACACGGACTTCTTGAGAGAATTTGAAAAGTGATGTAGCACTGTTTTGTTTTATTTGTTAACACTCATGTACGTTCACGAACACTTAACAGTAAATAATCCACCATTATTTCACATTAATATTCGACAAAACATAAATTAAAGAAAATTATACAAAACTGCAGACACGACGCTTCACTTTCCCGCCAAGAAGTCATAGCTTTTCTTGCCTGGAAAAAGTATTTTTTTTTGTCTGTCACATGACAATGAGCCTACAAAAACGAAAAAGTATTTAGTCATAAGTAAGTAGAATAATCATGAATAAAGACTCGACTTATTACTGTTTACTTAGATCAACAACTTTTTTTATGATAGTTATTATTAAAGTCTAAGGTAAAATTAGTTATCATTTGAATCTATGGACAACACAGACCACGCCCACACAGTCCACGCTTCAGCAAGAAACAACTGCACAGTCTGCACATGTGCTTAGGTGGTGAGCCTTTAGCCCGTTAGTCGCTTTTACGACACCCGAGGGAAGAGAGGGGTTGGTAGTATTATTTTGATGAGCCCATCGCCGCTCTATGCTGTTGTATGTATGGGCAGTCTTTAGTCCATTAGTCGCCTTTTACGAGACCCGAGGGAAGGGAGGGTTTGGTAGTATTATTTTGATGAGCCCATCGCCGCTCTATGCTGTTGGATTTATGTGCAGTCTTTAGTCCATTAGTCGCCTTTTACGACACCGAAGAAAAGAGAGAGGTTGGTGGTATTATTTTGATGAGCCCATCGTCACTCTATGCTGTTGGATGTATGTGCAGTCTTTAGTCAGTTAGTCGCCTTTTACGACACCCAATGGAAGAGATGGAAAGGCTGCACATACCTACTATCATAGAGCGGCGATGGGCTCATCAAAATAATACTACCAACCCTTCTCTTCCCTTGGGTGTCGTTAAAGCAACTAACGGGTTAATTTTTAATAAAATAAACCTATTCATATTGTATTGGATTGTTTCATTTTCTTGCATTCGTAGTGAAAATCAGAGCGCTAAAAACCCATTAAAACTCGGTTTCTATTTACTCCCTCACTAAAGCTCGAGAGTAAAACTACCTCATATATATAATGGGTAATTATAGCCCTTTGTATATCAATCAACTATTAAGCAACAATGAAAAATGAAACACATCATTTTCTTGGCCAAATGCAACTACCAGGTACCTACTTGACAATTTAGGTTAGAAAGATATAGGTACCTCAACCAGTTGCAAAGATAAACGATTACGACACCAAATATGTTGAGATACAATTTCAATGCTGATATGACTAATTTTTTTATCTAAAGTTGGGAGAAACATATCTCGTGATTTTATCTCAAGATAAGCTTCAGATCACCGCAATAAATATTTCAGTGTTACACTAATATTAGCTGTTTATTGTTGGTTTAGTCAAATAAAAAACAAAATGTTTCTAAAAGTGTGTCTGCTGTGTTTTGTTGGACTTGTGGCAGTTACGGGGTACCCGTACAATTACCGGACGGAGAACTTCCGAGTGGGAATCGAATATCACAGTACGTATATTATTAAAATAATTATCTGTTTGGATTCCGAAGTAAGAAGATTCGTCAGAGTACCAAAGTAACCGACATAACTCATTGGATTAGAAAGCAAAAGTTACATTGGTCAGATTACTGTCGCAGAATCGATAACTGCTGTTCTTATCTTAGTGGGGCCCATAAAAGTTCTTCCTCTCTCAGAAGCCCGTCGAACCATTGGGATCTTTTATGCAATCGATCTTATATCTTTTGCGTGACTGATGCTACGTCAGTTGTCCGACAGTTGTCCTCGCACCTGAACACTTCCACTTAACATCAGATGAGTAAGTCATTGCCACGCTTAATATAAAAATAAATATAACAGTTAGAATGGGCGAGTTTTGGACTGAAGACCCCGTCAAAACAAACGCAGTATGGGATGCCCCCCTAAAAGATGGAGCGACGATCTTCGCATGGCGGCTGTCTGTAATGGGATGCGGAGAGTCGAAGACCAGGCTAAGTGGCACGGCTTGGAGGAAGCTTCTGTCCAGCAGTAGATGGTGGCAATAGGTTAATTATGATGAATATAATTATATTATTTGTCCCCTCCTAGGAAGGCACGTCAGCCGTTGATCCGGGTTGTCGTGGCTGTCGTTACAACCCGACCTTGGACTTGATTCAGCAATATTGCTAGATCTGCTAATCATGTGTGATCTGACTTTTAAATTTTGACAATAACAAAGAGGCCAAGGTCTTACAAACCAGCGTCGTAGTAAACAGATCACCCTAATTGCTATAGTTCATGTAAGAGTCACAAAACTTATCGCCTTATCAGTGAGAGACGTTAGGCTGATGATGATGATGAATTAATATTTTTTATGTATTCAAGTTAAAGCCAACTTTCTTACTGTTTATTGTCAAGAATAAGCACGAAATTAACTAACTGAAAACCGAAGTTCATTGAAAGACGGAACCACTGAACTGAATGAGGTGTTACATTTACATAGTTATATTTTGTGATTAGAAATCGTGAAGCGTGAGCGGTGTTCCCAAGTTAAAGTGTTAGTGTGGCTTACGCCAAATCACTGCCGACAAAACTAATTTATTGCTAAGGAATCTGCAAAATGAATCTTATTGTTCCGAACACACAACCTACATGGGATGTCGCTGCGAAAATGTGTGATAATAGAACAGGTACGCACGAGATACCTGGTAATTGCCTAGACAAAAGCAGAGGCGTTTCGTGCGAGTGGCAATAAGTGGAAGTTGTGGTTCGTGGTGAGGCCCCGAGTTCTATTTTAACAAGGGTACATTTTCCTACTATAATCAGTTGGTTGATATAATGTAGTAAGGTTTGTTTAAAGTCTGGGTTTACGGGGTGAAGAACAATTGCTGTCTTTCCGTCACTTAAAAAAAAACAGTTGCGTTTGCGTTGTGAAACAAAACAGAAAATGTGTGTTTCTGATTTTCTAATGCAAAGCCTAGGTTTGTGATTTGATCACCAACTCTTAGGCAAACTGAAGCCATCAATTATAACGAAGACTGACGCGATTTCAATAGAGGCCTTTGCCCAGCAGTGGGACAGTAAATAGGTTGTTCTCGAATTGTGGTTATGTTGTTATGACAAATCGTTTTGTTGTCATATTTCAGTATTTTAGTACATATTTTCGTTCTGTTAAAATTAAAAATCTATACTAATATTATAATGCTAAAGAGTTTGTTTGTTTGCTTGCTTGAACGCGCAAATCTCAGGAACTATTGGTCCGATTAAAAAAATTCTTTCAGTGTTTAGATAGCTAATTTATCGCGGAAGGTTTATTGGTTTAGGTAGTAATCTGTGCGAAGCCGGGACGAGTCGCCATGTTTTATAACTTTATGACGTGACGAGCTGGACGCATATCAGCCATATTGGCTGACTGTAGCGGCAGACAGAGAAAAGTGGAAACAAGTCATCTTTGCCCAGCAGTGGGCCAAATAAGGCTGTTAATAAAAAAATGCCGTTTAAGCTAAGCCTTAAATCGTGTCGGGTAGCGAAAGAATACTACCACCCCCTCTCTTCCCTTGGGTGTCGTAAAAGGCGACTAACGGACTAAAGACTGCACATACATCCAACAGCATAGAGCGGCGATGGGCTCACCACCTGTCACGCTGAGCACATGTGCAGCCCCTATTTGGTGAAAAGTGGACTATGGCAGAGGACTGCTTTTGCGGTCCTCATTGCCTAGTCTCTGACTAACCCGCGAGGGAGTGTATTGTATTTGTTTAATTATTTGAAAACTACTTAAATGCATTACTTTATGGTTTCAGAGTCGCTGCCAATGAGCGGAGGGTCAGATCGGTATCGCCACAGGAACAACTACGACCCGTTCTTTGTGACTATCACCACTACGGCCAGGGTAATAGAGTTTATTTTCAATTGATTTTTATGGAGAGCCGTGTCGCGAAGAGGCTCATTACAAAAATACTGTCACCACCTCTCTTCCCTTGGGTGTCGTAAAAGGCGACTAACGGAGTGTGCAGTCGTTATTTGAGGAAAAGTGGACTATGATAGAGGACTGCTTTTGCGGTCCTCGTTGCCTAGTCTCTGACTAACCCTTCGGGGTTAATAGTCGTGATTATATGTATGTATGTGTAATTTATGTAGGATTTTTATGCTTCAGACAAATTCTTCTAACACCAATACTCATGAATCTCAGTGTGTAAATAGTGACTCACAAACGCTAAGATGTTTACTTTAGTTATTTTCATAGTGTCATGTCGTATGGCGTCCTTTTGTGGGGAACAGCGGCTGATGTTAAAACTATATTTATTTTACAGAAACGAGCAATAAGAACCAATTATAGACTGGGATCGCGAACTTCTTTGAGAAATATTTTTAAGGAAGTTGGTGTTCTTACTGTTGCATCGCCGTATATTTATAATTGTATAGTTTTTGTGCGTTGCAATATTAACACTTTTTCTTAACACGGTGATTTCAATCAAATTTCAAAAAAATCAAATTCAATACTAGAAATAAGTCAGAACTAGTAATGCCACTGTTTAGGTTACAAAAGGTTCTCGGCTCTTTCTTGGGGCAAGGTATATACACTATTATAATAAAATACCAAGTACTATACTAGATTTCCCTTTAGATAAAGGACATGGCCAGATTCCGCCCTCAAATGTACAGTAACGTAGAGAAATTATTAATATGTGAAAATTGCTATAACTTTTAATAAAAATAAATCGCAACAATTACATTTCATAAAAAATATGCAACAAAAAAATACCTAAAAATATGTGTGTTAAATTATTTATGTTCCGCCCGTTGCAATATGCAATTCAACATGTTCGGATACACACTTAGGACAAACACGATAAATAGTTGACATATTAAGTACGAGTTAATGTTCCGTGCCCATGAATGCCAGAAATGTATTTTAATGGGTGAATAGCAACAAAAATGTTAACTTTTTTACGTTTACCGTATACAGCATTCCACGAGCTACCATACGTCATTCATGCTTAATGTCCTTGATATCCAAACATCCGAGAATGATTTTGACATTTCGTAATGTCAAAACTGTGCAGTTGCAATTAAAAACGGTAAGGCGGTTTTTTTATAACCTATTTATTGTATCTCTCCCTTATTTTCTGAAAATAAAACTTTAATTAATGTAAAGACATGCATGTCAACTTTGATATGACGTACTGTACATCAATGTACATGCATATTTTTTGTTTGGGCACAGCTCCATACAACTTCTGGCCATGTCCTATACATCACGAAAATCTTGTTTACTTTGGAAAGGTTATTACACAGTCAAGGAATATTTAGAAGACAATACAGTCTGGTTATAATAATATATTTACATTATTTTTTTCTTAATCCATTATCTTTATAACTGATTGTATAATTTGGTAGCGACATGTAGTTTTATAAATGTCGCTACTTCTATATTATTTTAAAGCTGCGGAGTTTCTTGTGGCCGTTCTCCTCCACAGCTAAAAAACTTCCTGAATGGGTGGAGTGGGTGGGCGAGTGCCCATCCATCCAAATAAATTTAGACGATTCAAAATACTTATTTTAAGTTTATTTGAATAAAGAAATTTTGAGTTTGAGTTTTTGAGTTTGAAACCATATACACTTATCAATTGGCTATTTGACAGTTGTAACAATAAAATATGAAATATGTCGGATATGGTAGTTTATAATTTAACGATATTATATTATCCCATAGTTATTTTTTATTAAAATAATTTCTAAATATTTTATTTTCACAAAATAAATTCGCGACTTTTTATCTGGATTACAAGACCCGAAACACAGGCGGCCTTGATTGAGCTTCGTGTGTGACGTCACATTTCACAAATAAATAAAAACTATCTGTCAGGTTTCAAGATAAAATTTCTTTGATTAGTGAAATGTGACGTCACAGGGCAAAATGTCACGTGACCAACCGTTTTCGCGCGAAATATGAAATTAATAAAGAAAAAAATATTTTTTTTCTATTATAAAGCTTTTTCGAGAAAAAAAATATTGTACGGGGTAAGTATAAAATAAGTGTTTTTAATTTTTAAAATACTTTTCCAAAAACAATCAAGTAGCCAATTCTAGTGATGACATTTCAATGACGGAGGCTTTGCCCAGCATTGGGACAGTATACAGGGTGTACTCTACATTACTTTTACGGGAAAGCACTTTGTTAGGTGATGATGATGATGATAAGGTTGATGGTCTTCGATCATCTGAACACGGTAGAAGCGCACTTCACCCGGATACCTCAACAACTGAGGATATCTTATCTCTAACTGTAGGAACACAACAATTCTTGTAAAATAATTGAAAATGCAGCGACAGTGTGTATCATCGTTATTAATGTATTGTTAATTTCATGATTGTCATAATAATAAATATCTTTAGTTGGTTTATGTTTAATATGAAGTACCTATATTTCATATCTGTGATAAATTGCATACTTACCTACTTAATCTTTTTTTTTAAATTATACCAATAAACGTTCTTCTATTCTATTATATTATATAATATTCTATTCTATCGTTTAAGTATGAAGTTTTTTTATAAAATCCAAACTACAAAACAATACATTTTATTTATTTAAGGGCCTATTTAAGGGCCTCCACTCAGCAAAATGTCATGAGATAAACCAATGATGTTACAATATTTTATTCTAATATCATTGGGAAAAACCCATGACGCTGACTTTACGTAGATACCTACCCACAAAAAAAACTATTTTTTTTGTACCTTTGTTATAATTGTTCTGCGTTTTATTATATTTCATATCTGTGATAAATTGCATAAGAACTTATTCTTTTTTTAAATTGTACCAATAAACGTTCTTCTATTTTATTATATTTTATTCTGTTCTATCGTCGTCATTATAAAGTAAGGTCGCCGTTTTCCTATGTCTGTCGTTGTTCTTCTACACCAAGCTGTGGATTAGTATGCGATTTTCACTAAAAGGAAGAGCGATACCTAAAGGTATTTTTATAGTTTGTAAATGTTTGCACAAACGGCTGAAATATAATGGGTGTTTCTAAGTTAAACGCGTGGACGAAAGCACGAGCGGTCCTCTAGTAATTACTATACTCTTGTCATTCCAGAAGGGCTTCGTCCTCTCCTACCTAGACGTCAAAGCCACCATCGCCCTCGGCGGTGAGGTGGACTTCCAGCTCGTCCGAGGTGGCACCGGGTCCACCACCATGGTGTTCCAGCTGGTGTCCAACCACAGCGACTTCCTCTCGTTCCAGTACCTCGCGTATGGGATCAGGGAGGAAGAATACAAAAAGGTGACTTCAGTGTCTTAGAAGAATAGGTTAGTGTTCTACTTTGGGATGGATTAGATCGAATTTAGTCACTTCATCATCATCATCATCCGATGACGATCAGCCTATACTTACTTGTCCACTGCTAGACGGCAAAATATGTCGTATAAATAATTATACATTATACGTAATTATTAGAGATGGGCCGAAATTCGTTTCACATTCGGTTTAACCGAATTTCGGCAGCTTGAACCGAACTTCGGCATTCGGCCGACATTCGGCTCAAATGCCGATCTTTCGGTACAATAAAATATTAAAATAACACTTGATCTTTTCTTACACTCATTGTATTTGCAACACGAAAATATATCTATTACTTTACCTCGTTAATTCACTTAAAATCACGTAGATAATAATGTAAACAAAAACGCAATTGTTGCGTGGATAACGTATGCTAATGACCGGCGGCGGCGCGGCGGGCCGGGAAGGGCGGCGAGGCGATTTGTCGCGGATTGCGGCTGGGTTGCGGGCGGGATGCAATACCAAGAATTGGAGGTAGCGTAAACTAGTTAGAACGTGTTGTAGTTGTAATAGAGAAAGCGCCGTGAAAATAACCGAACTTCGGCCGAAATTCGGCCGAATTTTGATTGCTTACTAAATGTTCGGTCGAAGTTCGTATTCGGTTCAAACCACATTCGGCCCATCTCTAATAATTATAGGTATCTCTACATAACACTTTATTCAGCAGCAATGCCTAACTTTATCAAAAACCCGACAACTGTAGGTAAGCGGTGCGTGACATTAATTCACCGGTTTGAGTTTAAGCTAAACTAATATTGTGTCTGTACATAAGTAGGTATTATTAAACACACCGAATTTTTAGTAAACAATATTACATTGTTTCACGTAAGTACAGTCACGAGCACCAATATGTATTACCCTTTACCAGATGTATCACCCTTTAGTAGATACCCTTTGACTCTTATTCCATTCTGTAACGAGTTACAATTGTTTACATATTTTTGCTCGTGACTTTACGTTTTCTACACGTTTGTATGGTAAATCCAGAGCGCCATCTGTGAACATTTTCCGTAACTAGATACTTACCAGAGTGCTCATAGCATGTGTGCTTTGCTGTAAATTGCTCAACGCAACCAACTGAATCTTTGATAAGTAGTTCCGTATCACTCCCGTAGATGTCGCATGAGCAACTTACTAATATTTCTATTTTATTACTTACTTTTTATTTTTAACATTACTTTAATTTAAAAGTTACTTAAGATTTTACAGTATGCCCCACAAAACTGTGGGGACAAACTATTAGGGACTGACGGTCTAATTTAGTGAAGTATTTCCACTAACTTTATTAATTCTATTGTAACTAGATACGTACCCTATTAACCATGTAGTTTAAAACAAAAGCTTTAACATTTAATATTTTCATTTCAGGTCACGAATATCATAACTTTGCCTATAGGCAATACTGGATGGAAGACGCATATTAGTCAATACACTGCTGTATTTGTTTTATTGCATTTATCTATAAACACGTTACAATTATTTTAAAATTATAAATAACTCAACTTTTAACCTAGGTTGTTTTCTTTATTTTAATTACCATTAAGTATATTATCATTATCATCACAAAGGCAGGTATTTTTTGGCCAATTTTATCAAAATATCACAAAGTACAATATTAAACATTTAAAGTGGATGGAATCAGTTATAATTTAAACGGTACCTACAATTTGGTTTAGATTACCTAATTACATAACATTACAAATAAAAGAAGTAGGTACCAAGTACCAACCAAACAATAACGTAGCTTTTAAGAGTTCGGGTTGCGATAACCAACATTTGCAATGCCGGATTGCAGATGGATGGGTGCCCATTCCGTTCTTATCAAAGCACGTTATATGCTCCCGGTTGGCAGGAGAGCGACCCACAAAATAAAACAAAAAATATACAAAAACAAAATTTTAAAAATTAAAAATAATAAGAAAAACGCCCTTGCCAACCACCTTAAGTAATCAAGCTTACTAAACCAGCTTTAAAAGATGCCCGGGCATGAGGCTAAAGCCTCGAGGGTCGAGGCCCGAAGCAGCCCGATAGGGGCTGAAGATATCCACTGACTGAAAGCACGTTATGTGGTTAGTCCCAGTTGTTGCCGCACGATGGCAGTCTTTAAACCCTATCACTCAAATAAGGGTAACATGGTAGGTAAGGTGCTTAATCCCTGTGGGTGGGCTTTAGCCCAGCAGTGGGAAGTTTATAGGGTGAAGAAGAACACAATAGTAATACAAGTTTAATTTGTTTTTTATTACTTAGGTATATCTTATGTTATTTTTAACTATGAACACAACGTGACTTCGTTTCCATAAATCTTTTAAATTAAATTAAATAATCTTAATCGACGAAGAAGATCGTAAATACGTATTTAATCTACTTAATATATAAGGCGACTGCTAGAAACCGCAAGCAACTTCAAGGGGTGGTCAGGTCAAGTGTTTTAAACATGACAAAAATGACAAAAAAGTAATTCGTGCTTTTTTCTTTTTTAATTAAATAATTCATTTTGTGGATTTTCATTAGATAGTCTTTCAGTATCTTATTTAAATTAAAGCAATAACGTAAGAAAAATAAAATGAAAAACAATTAACAATAACGATTATTTACAACGCGCGGGCAGCGGCTGGTCGTTGACCCAACCGTCTGTTGACCCGTCCGCGTCAGCTGATCGATAAGTGTCTGCAATGAGACCATTTATTTTCCTATTACGAAATGTACGTATTTTTCTTATGTTATTGCTTTAAAATAAATTAGATACTCAAAAACTATCCAATTGAAATTCGCAAAATGAATTATTTAATTTAAAAAAAAAACGAATTTCTTTTTTGTTATGTTTAAAACACTTGACCTGACCAGCCCTTGAAGTTTCTTGCGGTTTCTAGCGGTCGCCTTATATTTACTACTTAAATGCCTATTGCGAGTTTTATTCATAATTCGATCAATTTACGTTACGATAACGAATAATAAAGTTTAGAAAAAAATTAAGGTTTGTTTCGCTTCGTTTGTGGCCCGGGGCCAGGAGGCGAGGCTTCATTGTCATACAATATCACGTTTTACTCGTAGATGTCAGTTATCTTAAGAGAATGATGAATAGTACTTGCACTTGCGCCCAGTAGTTTATATACTTCTTAGTATTATAAAATACTTTTAAGTAGGTATCTAATAAATAAAAATATTATTTAACTAGTTATTTTATATTATTATACGCAAAATTACATTATAAGTACAGCATTCTTCATCATATGCACAAATTTAAATGAGAGTTAGGGAGATTACCTATGTTTTATTTATTAAGATAAAATACAAAAAATAAAAATTTATAACCTTTTGAAATTCTTATTCGTTCTTAAGCCAAAATCCTTGTAAACAAAACTTAAATTTTAAAACAAACAAAGTCAGTAATGATTGTAAATAACAGAGCGTCCAAATTAAATTAAATAAACGTGTTTTTTTTAACTACAAATAAAATATTTCTTTAGCCTATACACATAAATCGTTTCAATGTGTCCACAATGATATATCTGTCTGTACACAAAACCTTAACACCTCCTAAGCAGCAGAAGGCATACCGGACAGATGCAAAATCTTGGTGATAGCATTCATGTATTTGCCCAACAGCCCTGGGTCGGTGGAATTACCCCCAGGGCATTTGGCCACACTCACACACTCCCCATCATCATTCCTGAGGAGACCGGATGAGCAGACGCAACCTCCTGAGCAGATCTTGGTGCAGATGGGTTCAGGATCAGAGCAGGAAGGCTCACAGGCAGCGTTGCAGACGTCGTACACTTCGTTCTGGTTGAGGCATTGCTCTGAAAAGGGTGGCAGTATCAGGTATTTCGTTTGGCACTTGGTTCGGTAAGTTTGGAAACCATCCGTGGCTACAAAATATTTTCAATAGGTAGTAATTATCTTGACTATGTATTCAAAAAAGTTACGAATGACAAATTAGGTAGGTACACGTTTAGAATATCATGTTATAGGATTTAAGGTACCTATACATTTAGAATATCGTAAAAACAAAGACTAAGAAATGTTATTTGCTAAAGAAATAAAATTGTAGCGTAATGTAGAACTGACCCTACCAAAAGAAACGGGTTTAAATCTCGTTCATGGTTTTCTTTTCCAACACTCTATCTATCTGTATTCTCAGTTACACTTTCTTATTAATTTATAGGAAAATAAGAAAGTGAATTTATCGTCTTAGTACTATAAATTTGAACCTTATAAATGCATAAATAAAAAGAGGTGGTACTTTATATTATTTTTTATCCTGCTCGGTACAGTCAACCACAGATAAGACGCAAGCACCAATACGCTTCCACTTATCATAATCTCACAGGCACAATGAACACGTAATATTTAACACTGTTCTCACCGGCAGGGCATTTGTCCAGGGTGACGCAGCGGCTGCTGGCCGTGTCCAGAACGTAGCCAGACTTGCAGAAACATCCCATACTGCAGGCGAGGCCGCAGACCAACGGCTCAGGGTTGGAACAGGTGCCGGGGCACGCGGTGCCACATGAGAGGAACTCCTCGTTGTCACCGCAGACGGGGTTAACGTCTGTGCATAGAATTATACATACATTCCCCATCAACCCAGATTGGGTGTGGTGGGTTATGGCCACATAACAGTATTCAACCTCCTTTATCTATTCTGTGGTTATGGAACATCTCTCCAAGCGCTGTTGTTCATGTGGGAATACCTGTACCCAGATTGGACGTTTTAAGGATGAGGACGATGATGATTAATATATCGGCAGCTTCCTCGTTACCTAACGCTCCCGTTTTAATAACTTATCCGCCCCTTCCCGCCCCAAATGTTCATGTGACACAAAACCCTACTCAATGCTTAGTCTAACTCCAAATTTTTACAAAAGTCTTTCACATAATATAGAATTGTGAAATAAACTGCATTGGTTTGAATGGAAACCATTATTCTAGTACTTCAATTTATAAGAAATTTATAAAGAGATATTTTACTTACTTATTTTTCTAATACTTGTACCTACATTATGTGTACCCAATGGCTATGGTAACCCTTCACTATCAGACGGGCCATCAGTGCTATCGTTGTTTGTGGAATGAGCTCCCTTTTAAGGTATTCCCAAAGGAGTACAGCATAGTTATACACCTCCTATCAATCATGTTACAATAGCACCTTATTATTATTTGTTGGTAATAGAGGTAATCTGAACAAAACAAGCCTTCTAAAATGTTTAGAATGTTTGAATAAGTTAATTGTAAAGAAAATTATATTGTTTACATTACCTTATTGTAGTAGTTTGCCACAGGAGGAAAATTCTATTAGACATAAGCTTAACCTGACATTACATTTATTTTGCAAAAATGACATAATGCATTTAATTGACACTAACAATTATGTTAGTAATTTTTATTTGACAAGAGATAGTTATTATCTGCCAAATTATTTTAAGCGACAAATAGCTTTATCGCTATCCTATTGTATTCAAACGTCAGCCAAAAACTTGGCTAAACAAGTTGCTTCTATTGAGCAATGTATATTTGACATAGACGTCAGTAGTGTTTCTACTGACATTCCAATTAATTATTTAAATTAAATTATATGACAAAAGAGGAAAACTCTTGCGAAATGTTTGTTAATAAAATGAAATTAAATGAATGTAAAAATAGCTTTAGCAAAAGCCCATGTCAATCATTAAATTTAAAAAATGTACAATCTTTAAACATTGTCCACCAGAACATCCAAGGAATGATGGGCAAAGATTTGGAGATTGAATTGTTCGTGAACTGTAATAAAATTGATATTCTTTGCATAACAGAACACTGGCTTAAAGACCATCAGTTCATGTTCAATTTTAAGAATCATTTGGTAGGAAGTTCGTTCAGTCGAGGAAATGCAATACATGGTGGCTCCTTAATTATTGTTAGTAAAAAGTTTAAATTAAAGGAACGCAAAGACATAGTGAGCCTCTCGGTTGAGCGAACAATAGAAATAGCTTGTGTGGAGTTGGAGCAGTTTGTTGTATTAAGTGTGTACAGACCTCCTTCAGCATCATATGATTTTTTCGAAAAAGTTATGGATGAGGCATTACATAAAGTCCGTAATGTAGGTAAAACAATAATTGTTTGCGGGGATTTTAATATTAATTTGTTAGAAAATTCCACGATGTCAACTAAAATTAAAAACCTATTTCTATCATACAACTTGAATCATTTATTTTTGGAGCCGACAAGAATAACTGCCACTTCGGCCACCTGTATTGATAACATATATACAAATGTAAAACCACTGGCTAAGCAAATTATTAATAACCTGGACTCTGATCATTGTGGCCAAATGGTCAGCTTTCCACACCAGCGTAAACAAGTGACGAAAAAGAATATCACTGTTGTACCAAAAACTGCAGGTCGGCTGGAACGCTTTAAAAGCAATCTAGATACAAAATTAAATTATTTAGAATACAATGACAACCCTAATGTCTTTTATAATAATTTTTTTAACATTTATTGTTCAGAATTTAATAAAACTTTTATTCCAAAAAAGATCTCAGTTAGTGGTACTGTAACTTTTAATGAATGGGCTACAATTGGTATTCACAGAAGTAGGAAACGCCTTTATGAACTTTATGGTGAACGCAACTATAACACCAGCGATGACTTCAAATTATATGTTAAAAGTTATTCAAAGTTATTCAAAAGAGTATGTCGATTAGCCAAGGCAAACTATCTGAGTTCTAAGATTAAGAATAGTAATGACAAAATAAAAATGACATGGAATATTATAAATAGTGAAACAGGAAAGGTCAAAAGTCGTAATAATGAGTACAATTTAAATTGTGATAATAAAACCTTGACTTCTGATGCTGATGTTGCTGCAGCATTTGAGAGGTTTTTTACTGACATTCCAGTTTCAACTACAAACGCCTTGATTTCCTCCCCCACTGTAGCTGAATCTGTTTTGAAGGAGAATGTTAAAGATTGTGAAAATAATTTCAGTTTTCAAAAAATTTGTGTTATAGATATAATAAAAACATTTAACACTCTCAATAAAAAGAAAACTGCTGATCTGTGGGGTAATTCCGTGGACGTCGCTAAATCTGTAATTATGACAATAGCTCCAGTTTTAGCTTGCATATTTAATGAATGCATTGACTGTGGTGTTTTTCCTGACCTCATGAAATATAGTAAAATAATTCCATTATTTAAATCGGGTAGCACTTCTGACCCCTCTAACTTTAGACCTATTTCTGTGCTACCCACATTTAGTAAAATTTTTGAAAAGTTAATACTAGATCAAATGCAAATTCATTTTTATAAAAATAAACTTTTACATTGTAAACAATATGGTTTTACTAGGGGTCGCTCTACAACTGACGCCGGTGTTGAGCTTTTAATCCAAATATTTGATACCTGGGAGGAATCACAGGATGCCCTAGGGGTATTTTGTGATTTATCCAAGGCTTTTGATTGTGTTTTACATGAAACTTTGGTCAGGAAGCTTAACCACTATGGAATTAGGGATGCTTCTTTGAGCCTTCTAATCTCATACTTGAGTAACAGGATTCAAAAGGTCGACATTAACGGTAAAAGATCTCCGGGATCAGTGGTTACAATGGGAGTTCCGCAGGGTTCAATACTTGGTCCATTCTTGTTTTTGGTTTATATTAATGACTTACCTTATTTTGTAAAAGACAGTCATGAGATAGTATTGTTTGCTGATGATACTTCACTTTTATTCAAAGTGAAACGACGACACCCAAATTATGACGATGTGAATAATGCGGTCTCAAAGATTGTTCACTGGTTTAGTGTTAATAACTTGCTATTAAACGAGGGAAAAACCAAATGTGTAAGATTTGTATTGCCTAATGTTAAGCAGGTAATAACTAGTGTACAAATTAAAGATAAGAATGTGAATCCTGTGGACACCACTGTGTTTCTAGGCATCACGTTGGATGCCAAGCTTCAGTGGGGCCCACATATAGCTAAATTGTCGAATAGACTTAGCTCTGCGGCTTATGCAGTAATGAAGATCCGTCAGTTAACTGACGTTGATACAGCGAGATTAGTTTATTTCAGTTACTTTCATAGTGTAATGTCGTACGCCATTTTACTGTGGGGAAATGCTGCCGACATTCAAACTATCTTTGTGCTGCAGAAGAGGGCTATTCGAGCAATATATAACCTACAGGCTGGTGACTCTCTCAGAGAGAGATTTAAGGATATAAGTATAATGACAGTTGCATCACAATATATTTATGAAAATCTTGTGTATGTTCATAAAAATATTGAAATGTTTTCAAAAAACAGTGATATTCACAAATTAAATACTAGAAGTAAGAACAAATTAGCAGTGCCTTATACTAGGCTCCATAAAATAAATAATTCTTTTAAGGGTCTGTGTGTACGATTATACAACAAAGTACCAAATGATATTCAGAAATTAGATCTTGATAAATTTAAAATCAAAATCAAAGAAAAGCTTTATAAAAAAGCTTATTATAAAGTGTCGGATTATACAGAAGACAAAACAGCTTGGGTCTGACATGCTCCAAGTACCTACTCCAAAAGCTATTTCTAATTGCTTATAATTAATTTATATAGAGCACCATATTTAATTAAACTATTTACATTCAAATTCATATTTTGTATTTTGTGATCTGGTAACGACATATAATATATATATATTTTGTAAATGTCGTTGCTTCTGTGCGCTGTGGTTTCTTGCGCCCGTTCTTTGCCACAGTTAAAAAATGATGTCCTGAATGGGTGGTAGGTTAAAAAATATTTGGACGTTTCAAAGTACTTATTAATTGAGTTTATTGAATAAATATATTTTGACTATTGACTATTGACTATTGACTACCTCCTTTTATTATAATATCATTGTCTCCTATAGCATTATCTACAAATCGCAAATGTTCTCCAGCACTCTTACCTCCAACACACGTGTCAGCAGTGACGCAGGTTCCGTTCTCATTCCTCAAGTAGCCGGACTTGCAGAAGCAGCCTTCGACGCAGTCATCATCGCAGACCACCGGCCCAGCGGGATCGGTGCAGTTGAAGGGGCAGGCGGACCCGCAGAGAAGGTACTCTTCGTTTTCAGGGCATTCGTCTAGATACACAATCGATACAGATAGTAATTTATTGTCCAGTTGGTAATTCATGAAACGTGGACTGTGGCAAAATCAAACCACTGAGACACGATTGTAGACATTCTAAAATAGCAGAATATATTGTCCGCACTAGCAGCCGCTCGCGGTTTCACCCGCGTGGTTCCAGTTCCCGTGGGAACATCGGGATAACTACTATCCTATGTGTTAATCCAGGTTATCAACTATCTGTATGCCGAATTTCATCCAAATCTATTCAGTAGTTTTTACGTGAAAGAGTAACAAACATACACACTCACAAACTTTTGCCTTTATAATATTAGTGTGAAGTGTGATGATATTATGAAATGCGCTGGTTTATCGCTAGTTGATCTTAGGAAAATTCATGACACTGTTGTATAAATGCTTCATCAAAATCAGAGAATAAATTGCCTTTCATACCAAGAATGGTTGATCTTGACGCTATCACACGGAAAATACAATGCTAATTTAAAAGAAAAACTCAATGAAGTTTTTATTGAAGTAGCCCAAAAACAACGATTGTGTTAACCAACAATGGCCGCTTAATCGCCATTTCATTGAACACCTATCTAATTGCGCCGCGGAATACATACATACACGGCTATGTTGTCGCGCGTTGGAAGTTTTCTTTTAGTGAGTCGCTACACGCACAGCTAAATTGCCTTTCATACCATAAATGGTTGATCTTGACGTTCTCACGGAAAATACAACGCTCATTTAATAGAAAAACTCAAAGACGTCTTCATTGAAGTAACCTAAAAACAACGATTGAATTAACCGAGTGCCCCGGCAGTGGCCGCGGTCTTAATCGCCATTTCATTTCACACCTCACTAATTGCGCAGCAGAATTACTTCCTAAATTTCCTTTTATTTGCGCGACGCTCGTTAAATAGAACCCGGCTGTTGCGCGCGTCATGTTTCTGTTATTTTTCATCGAGATTGTGGTGGTTTGTTTGGTTGTAGTCGATTGTGTGATGATAAGTAAGTAATTTTTTGTTAAATTCGTGTGAAAAAAGCCAGAGTAAGCCTTAAGAGGCCTATTACATCTCATCGCGTAAAATGACCATTTTTGTATTTTGTAGTAATTTTACAGTTGTATTTATCGTTTTTATCGAAATAGGATAATAAATTCATGCTTAATATTACAAATCTCCCTCTGCGAGAATAAGTTTAGTTCGGACGGTCGGCGTATCGCATTTTGTAGTAATTTTGCAGTTGTATTTCTCGGTTTTATCGAAAAAGGATAATAAATTTATTATAAAATCTATATTCCTCATGAAGTAACAATTATTCTGGTATAATTTTGGCCTAATAATATTGTCGCAGATAGGATAAAATTCACAGTTAACTTAAAGCGATTTTCAAAGTTTTTTGGTTTAGAATAAGATTTTTTTGCAATATAAAATCAATGATAATGAAATTCCGAGGCCGCTACGCACTATACGACTATCTAATAGATAACATCTATATTTTTAATATTTCATTTGCTTAGAACAGTAGTTCAAACGATGAGCTCAAAAAAGTGCCTTCGCGCATTTTATAAAAATATTTATCTGCAATTTTGGGTATTAATTAAAAAATTAAGCAAAATTTACAAAAAGCGAGGCCCCTACAAACTATTCCAATAGCTATTCTACACTATTCAATAAGTCAAAAATGTTAATGTTATTTTGTTTCTGAGATCGAGAACGCCAAAATTGGCCATTTTACGCAAAAATCACAGTCGAAATGTAATAGGGCTCTTAATGATTCTATTTGGCTCGAGAAATAAACGCATGTTACAATATTGCTAACGTATTTTAAGATAAGCGTTAACAATTTAATACGTAGGTATATATAGTGTTTAATCTGGGAAAACTATTTTAAATAGATAATCCTTGTTATTATTATAGTTTACTGTAATGCTACAGGTTAATCAATAGGGGTAAAAGAAAAAGACGAAATAACTACTTGTTTCGTCTTTCATTTAAACCTTCGAGACTTTAAAAAATAAATTGTGTTGTCATGTAAAGTATTTCATTTAAATAAATTATTAGGCACAATTATTATTCTTATAGTTGAAGGATTCGCCTGTGATTTTAAACACTTTTTTTAATGAAATAAAATGGTTTTTAAGAAAAGGAATGCCCACGAGATGAAGTCCACAAGTCGTGTGCCTTCCACGTGGAGTATCCGTGCTGGGAGGACCAATCACGAATGTCTCGAGTTAAGTCACCTCCGAAGAGGCTCACTCACTGCCGCTCGGGCTGTTACTGCAAGTATGAACCTTATTGAGCCTGGCTGCTGCCAAAAAGCTGTGTTTACACAGCGCAATTTTCAGCAACCAGCCATGCAACTCACGACTATAAAATTTGGGTACACTACATAAATACGAAAAACTTAATTCCGAAACTCATAATCACGAATTTCAAAACTCCGAATTTTATAATTCCGAATGGTTCAGAATTCCGAATATCACAATTCCAATATTCATAAATACTTTTTTTACAAATCCGAAATTACAAAATCCAGAACAGAAAATCAAAATTCTGAATTTCAATATTCCTAAAAGTAATTAAAATTCCGATTCAACAATAGTCCGAAGACTCAAAATTACGAATTCCGAATATCAAAATTCCGAATTATTAAAGATCCGAAATTTATGATTTGGGTTACCCATCCACTAACTCGGCATTGCAAGCATTTGCTTAACTGGCAAGAACGCAAACCGATCGGCATAGATTTCTTTGTTAATGATCACATTCTGCCAGCCCCCCCCCCAGCAGCATTCAGCATGCAAGGAAGCATGCCGACTTTGCCGGCCAGCCTCAGCTACGGCGGCGAGCATTAAACCATGGTAGTGGTTAAACCCACCTGCTCCTCAGCTCGCAGGCCGCCTCGCCACTCCGCGCCTACGCGGGCTTAAATTACACTCTACCGTATGCACTGTTTTGCAGCGATTCGTTTCTGCCACTGACTTTTTGCAACTATCGTCATTTTTCTTGATAGACCTTCTGCTTCGGAGCAAATCGGAATTCCGTTTTTCGGACTAATAATACATTTCGGGTTTTTGTTTGTCCGGACTAATGAAAATCGGAAAATTTAAAAACGTATTTTTGATATTCAGAATATTGACGTTCGTGAATTTAAATAAACGTGAGTTTAATTTTTCGGAAATATGAAATTCAGAGTTTTGAAATCTGGAATATTTCAATTCGGAATTAAGTTTTTCGGAGTTTTATAGGATGTTCCCATAAAATGTATCCCCTACAGAGTAGTCCACTGCCATAGTTCACATTTTACCAAATAACATCTGCACATGTGCTCAGCGTGATATGTGGTGAGTTCATTGCCGTTCTATTCTGTTGGATTTATGAATATGTGCAGTCTTTAGTCCGTTAGTCGCCTTTTAGGACACCCAATGGAAGATGAGTTGGTAGTATTCCATTAATGAGCCTACTACACAGCTGTGTAGCTGTTGCAGCTGCGACTTTGTAATCAACCTCAAAAATGGAAGGATTTTGATTCGTCAGTATTTTTATTACTTTCAGAAAAGGTTTGGTCCGCGCGTTCCCCGGAGGCACTTGCGTCATGGCAGCTTCTTGCAGAGACCGGAAACTGAAAGATGTGCTACTAAAACTGCCTTCTGGATGGAAATAAAGCAATTAAGGGGACGAGTAGAGAAATCGACAGGTCCCAAAGAAGATGACCCCTGTACAAAACGTAGGCTAAAATAAATCAATATTATTTTTTCGCTGTTCTTATTATTTTATTTTACTGTTCTTATTTCAATTCCTCGACTGTAAAACAATTAAAAACTATGAAAAAGAAACCGCTGATAACAAAATGTGAAATTTTACCTTTTGGTACCTAAGCATTATATTAAATTACTATCCAGTGAAATAGTAATCGTATGAAAATGTTAATTAACGTCACAGAAAACAAAACAATTTCTTTCAGTTACGAGTAGTCACTTAACAAATACAAACGGCATATTATTGTTTTTGAATTACGAAGTCAAAAAAATAATGAAAACGCATTATCCCTGTCCCACAGTTTAATACAGTATACAGACAGACGTACAAGGTGTGGAAAAAATTACTCATAAGTATTTTTGGTAAATCGTCCTTCATAACATGTTATGAAGGCAAGACCGTATGCCTGATTGCAACATTACATGGTATAAAAACGACTCATTAAAACCATGTCTACCCATCTCTTCGCTTGGGTGTCGTAAAAGGCGACTAAAGACTAAACACACTTACATCCAACAGCATAGAGTGGCGTTGGGCTCACCACCTGTCACGCTGAGCACAAATCTAGTTATTAGTGACACACGGACTACGGCAGGGGACTGATTGCCTAGTCGACTAAACTTTTGGGGATAATATTCATGGACCTATTTGTGTACCTATGTATGTAGTAAAATGTTGTGATGATGCAATCTCCATTAAAATAAACATTTAGATGCCTACCTTTAGCAATAAAAATACCGCCGGCCAGGGCTATCACAGCAAAGAAAAACAACACTTTAGTATAAGCCATTATCACTTCTTTACAATGTCAATTGGAACAACCGCTCCGGTGCGCCAACCTTTTTGGTCTGCTGACAGAATCGGTGGACCTCAGGGTTGATGAGTGACCTTTTTCAGATGAATGCGTTCGTTAAAAAATGTGCCATCCTTGAATGCATTGGAGCGTGTCCGTCGTGCGAAAGTGGACTCTATTGCTTTGGCATTAAAACAGATTTTTGTAAATCTCTTGTTTTTGGTATTGAAATGTACTAGTGATTTAAAGAGTTGTGTAATGTCAAGCGTGATTCGTGTACAATGTTTGTGTCATTATTAAGGGTAATGCAACTATGTCAATTCGCATGAAGTGTGATAATGTGGTTACTTTATAAAAATTGGATCACGTTTCGGTAATAACGGCTCCATGGCATGATTAGTTACTGCAAGCTCTTTATATAAAGTTGAATCTAATCTGATGTCTTGTAAATCATTGCTAACCGGTAGTTTATTAAAAGATTTATGGGATACATGTTACGAGTAGAGGAGATTTTGTGTATTTTTGTTTGCTGAAGCTAGAGTGGTTAAGATTTATATTTTGCTTGTGACACATTTAATATCAAAAATAAGTTTGGTATTTTAACTTTGAACCTTATTGCAGCTAAGCATGTATGAGAGAAAATAACGCAATACAAGTATGTTCAGCTACTGTGTGCAAGCTCTGCCTATCCATCTGGGGAGCAAGTATGATGGATGGGTGTAACGTAATATTTTATATGTGTACTTACCAAAAACCTAAATTAAATCAAGCGCAAATGCTTTGCTTCATTTTTTTGGTAAAATAAAACAGAAGCCTGCAGCAAAACCGACGCTCACTTGTTTTAGCTCCAGTTTTAAACACTCCGAAATGAAGACGCTACCGAATAGAATGCAATTCATCGGCGAAACGAAATTGCTGAGATAGATTTAAGCTAGTGATATCGTCTTTATGGCTCTGTGATAAGGTTAAAGGTAGGAAGGCAGCCGTAAGCGTTATTGAGGGTTACTAGGTTGGAAGCGAGAAGATTGCAGTGTCTGTAAACCAGGTCGGGGAGCTGTGGATTGAGACGGATGGATGAGATGAAGTCCCTGCTGAAGTCACTCGAGAAACTACACAGATATAATAATAAGTACGTATAGACGCCAGCACAAAATCAATTTCTATAATACATTTTGACTTTTTAACATTTGAGTATGAGATCAGTATAACGATTGGAGAAAGAAGAATGGGCGTTTTTGTATGAAACCCGTCCCACCCCTTGTAAGTTCCCACATGGTAAGTTTCGAAATAAATAGTGTATTTTGTTGCAAGGACAGCAAAATGAACAAGCGAATGAATAAATGAAAAACAAGAGAAAAAATGAAAAAATGAAAAAAAATGAGGGTGTAGATATAGAAAAAATCTTGACTTCAATTTTATATTATCGTTATTAATGTTTGTGTTATTATGTTACATAAAAAGTATTATGTATCTATCTATCTATTATCATTTATTATTTTAATTTTCTTCTTCTCAATAACTTTTTTCTCCAATACCTGACAGATTTGCTGTCATACAATAAAATGCTTCACTTTTCAAGTACTTTTATTTAACACATAGATGTAAGTGTTGCAAGGGGGGGGGCCCCCTTGCAACTTTTTGCCCATTCTTCGAAGACAATTTTGGATATGCTGACGTGCAGGTGTTTGTACTAGTTAACATAAATTAGAAATCGGAAGAAAAACCGCATACATGTAAACTTGTAGGAATAAAGTATTGCAAAAGGACGACGTATAGTCAAGAGCAAAAATATGTAAACAATTGTAACTTTTAATAGGGAGCAGAGTTTTCAAGTTAAATAAAACTGTAAAAAAAGTTACTAATTTGGAAAATAACAGTATTTACCTAAGCATTTAACGACATAACATGAACGGTGAGTGGTGTTAATTACGTCATACATTTAAAATTGTAATTAAATACTTAGTAGTAAATTGAACACTTACTTATTTGATTATTTTTTTTGTAATATTTGATTCAAGATCTTTTTCCATGTAATTATTATGTTGATAAGTCTGATTTGTTTTATATATTTCAGCATGCATCATTTTTTAACATGTTATATCTTTATATAAATTTTCACTGATACCTATTTAAAAGAAACTATAAATTATATTAGAAACTAAATAAAAAAATAACTTGTATTTTAAATGTCTACATTAAAACAGTAAGTTAGCGTTTTAGATATTGTTCTAATTATCCCCGGCCCGCCCCTACGATGTCGCCTGAGCCCAGACGAACCAATTTGTCTGTCCGTGGTTTCATTAAGCCCGCCTTGTCCCTTGCTACGACGCTACGTCTAATTCCTTGCCATCAGATAATGTTAAGAAGGGTTAAGAAGGATAACTTGTCAAATACGTCAAAAAAAATAACAATTATGTGATGGTAATATTGAATGGTGTTTCCTTGAGATAATAATCGCACACAAAAATAGTATTCTACTATTTAGTACATAATTATTGTGTACAGTCAGCATCAAAAGTAGCTTAGCAAATGAAATTTTTAAATGATTGTTACGGTTGAAATTACCACAATTATCTGACATAGCTGTTGAGTCAAAAGTACATGACAATATACTTTTGCATTAACCATTTATTATGAACACAAACAAAACACAAATAATTCTGAAATGTTAAATGATAAAGATACTTACTATTACTTTTTCCACCTTGTTTTTGTTCAGTTACTTTTGATGCTGACTGTACATCTCATTCCTTCGAGAACTCACCACGACCCGAATTTAATGAGGGTAAGCTGTGGCCGGAAGTTAATTAATAAATCCATACAATTACTGAGCATATAGGCACAACATTTTACCATCTGTCAGTAACGCGCTGAGCTAGTTATACCGATACAGTCGCTAAAAACCTGGGCCCTGATTCTGTATCGCAATCTATAGATTCCACACCTAAACCTTGCCGCGCACAAACGTCAAACGCATACGTTTTTGGGATGATATCGTAACTTTTTAAGGAATTAACGTGGTTTTGAAACAAGGAATCGTTACAGAATAAGGGCCCTGGTGGTAAGATTATGCCCGGTATCCGAATCCCGTTATGACCATTTCAGCTGGCAAGCAGCATTGTTTTACATTGCTGCGTTCCGATTTGAAGGTTAACTAGATCCAGTAAAATTACGGGGCACTGTGGTGTGTGTACGCCATATACACACGTGCCTCTTCATCACTCCTCTCTTACTCACTCCAACAATATATAAGGTGACTGCTAGAAACCGCAAGAAACTTCAAAGGCTGGTCAGGTCAAGTGTTTTAAACATGACAAAAAGGAATTCGTGTTTTTTTTTCAATATTATATCATATTCTATAGCAATATCATAAGAAAAATGAAATGAAAACAATTAAAAATAACTATTATTTACAACGCGCGGGCAAGGGGTTGACCCGTCCGCGTCAGTACCTACGCTGACGGGGTCAATGGCCGGCCGTTTGTTGACCCGTCCGCGTCAGTACCTACGTTGACGGGTCAACGGCCGGCTGGTCGTTTCCCGCGCATTGTAAATAATCGTTACTTTTATTGTTTTCATTTTATTTTTCTCATGTTATTGCTTTAAAATTAATTATATCCTCAAAGACTGTCCAATTAAAATTCACAAAATGAATTATTTAATTAAAAATGAAAAAACACATTCTTTTTTTGTCATTTTTGCCATGTTTAAAACACTTGACCTGACCAGCCCTTGAAGTTTCTTGCGGTGTCCAGCAGTCATCTTATATAAGCCAAACCTTACTTTAATTAACAGGCATTATTCATATAACTGCTATCATATATTTTATTCGTTGCGCGAACCTTCCGCCTCTGCAGCACAGAGTCGAACTAAAGCTTCAGGCCTTCAGGGTGCGTTGCGCGTACGTGATTGTATCCGATTGGGTATCAACTATTTCTGCCTTAAGCATGATTGTTTCATATCGCTGCGTTCCGGTTTAAAGTGAAAACAGATCCAGTAAAGTTACAGCGCACAGAGACAAGAGCTGAAGCTTCAGGATGCGTTGCGCGTATGTGATGCCGTCGGTGTCGCACGCGTCCAGGGGCAGCGGTGGTCACGCACCATCAGACGGGCCGAATGCTTCTTCAGCAGCACAACACATATTAAAATACTACGAACCACGATACTTTTTCACAGGGTAACCAAATTAGTAACATCTCAAGCTCCTCTGTGCTTTGGAAGGCAAGTTAAGGCACGGCCGTTGCTTCCGGTTGTTGTCGTAAGATGGCAGTCGTTAAAACCTACTTACTCACATTGGGCCAGCGTGGTGGGTTATAATGACTCTATCTCCCCCTTAGACTGTTTGTTTACCCTGTGAGTAGGCATGTGCTCAATTTTGGGACGTTTATAGGCAGATGACGGATGACATATTTAATGTGGATTCAACTTTAAAACCTAATCCGGGACCAGTATAAATAAATAATACGCTGGCAGGTTACCTTTGCGAGGTAATGTTGCCAGCATTCTTGTGACCGTACCCATGGCCCCAGAGTAAGACATGTTTTGTTTATAGTTTTATCTTTAGTTTTAAGTTAAAGTCATGTTATTTAAGGCCAAATGGTGCTGTTGTTTTTTTCTGTTCTCATTACATACATCAATAAAACCTCAGTAAATAATATAATATTATTTCCTTCTCACAAAGTTAGAGTCGATGGAAACAATCGTACCTACCTAATTACTTACAGCTCCACAGTGTATAAATCAAATTCAACCCTGAATTTATAGTTTCCCTTGCCTGTTCTAAAACCGATCGCCCTTCAACGAATAACCAATTCTATGTCCAACAGTAAAGAGTCCAATTTCACCTTCGATTCTGGAGAAAGGAAGGATTCAAAATGAAATAATAATTTTTCATTTAGAACAAAGCGGTGTCAAGCCAAACTGAACGCTTCGGACATTAATGTTCTTATAAAAAGCGTTTTGTTATTAATTGTGCCATATTTTGAACGTTTTGTTTTTTGAGCGTTCGCTATTCTGTTTTCTTTTTAGGAAAAATTGTGTTGATTTTAATTCAACAATTTTAATATAAGTAATTGGTGTAAAAGCTGAGCCACAGAATAAATAATATTTTAATATAATAATTATCCGTATTATGTATTAAACAAGGAATTTTAGGAAGAAAAACTGTATTAGGAAATATTGCATCTTTACATGTAGTAGAAATAAAAAAAAGAAGCAGCAGAACTACTACAGTTCTGCTGCTTCTTATTTTATTTTTTTTCATATTAAATTGTTACCTACTTCGAGATTTACGCTATATAAGTACCTACTATAAGTCTAGACTAAGTTTTTTAAATAATTTAACTATTTGTAAACCTGTGGATAACTGATCTGGCCAAATTAATATGGGCCAAAATGTTTTCATCACACTATATTGTTACCATTTGGCTGTTTGTTATCCCTAATACTAAAAAAAAAAAAAAAAATAGTACTACGGCTGAGCTGAGATTATAGCTAATAGAACCCTTGGTTATGCTGAGAGACCGGGTTGGAATATTATTACATCAGCGCGATCAATATTTCAAGTTTTATACAAAATGCTCAGGGAGCCTACTGCCATCTCTTAGAGAAGCATTACTGCAATCTTACTTTGCAAAATTCGTATCGGAATTTGCATAGTAACATTAAAGTAATATTGCTCAAAGAGTTGATGGTAGGGCCTCTGAAGTGGGAAGAAAGTGCTAGGTACGATTTCTTTTTTTCCTTTTACAATTTTTTTACATATAATCATGACTATTATCCCCGTAGGGTTCAGTCTGAGACTAAGTAATGAGGACAGCAAAAGCAGTCCTCTGCCATAGTTCACTTTTCCCCAAATAGAGACTGCACATGTGCTCATGACAGGTGGTGAGCCCATCGCCGCTCTATGCTGATGGATAACATATTTTTTAAGAGACGTTAATAAAGGTACAGAATAAATAAGTGTTAAAAGTAACATGAGCAATGATAATGGGTGACAAAATAAAATCTTGTGCTCAACTGCAACACTTATATCCACTTGTAATTTGTTATCATAAAAAGTTCCGTAAAATTAAAAGTACCCATCATTGTCAGTCTACAAACGTTCCACTGTTGGGCATAGGCCATCTTACACCTACAAGGACAACGACAGCTAGATAGATAGATATTATTATTATTATATCATAATTAACGGCTATCGCTTGTAGCATTAAGTTAATTTCAAGTGTTTTAATTTTTAAAGTATTTTTAGTTTTGTACGGTGGATAGAAATAAAATGGGGTCTCACAACACGTGTTGTTGCTAAAAAAACACGGGAGAAACTCCTAGATAGATATTATACTGCACTAAGTATTGAAGTAACTAGTAACTAGTACATATTTACAAGAATGTGTCAGTACTAACTTCAGTACTATCAAATGGTACAAGTTCGAATTCCTTTCTTGGAAATGTTTCCGAGTTGAGATTATCGAGCTCTACTTCGAAGGAGGGACCTAGAATCCTTTAAATAGGAACGCAGCAATGTCAAACAATGCTACTTAGCGGCATGAGTAGGTATACTAGGGTGGCAACCATCGTGTCGGAATCTGGGCATCCTACCGCCGTGTTATTGTTCTTATTTATTTATTAGATTACTAACACAGTTACAATAAAAACAAGGTGCAGTTACACATTAACAGGGATACTATTGTAAATGTATCCTGTAAAGTACAGCCTGTTACCACAGTTACTGTCCCACTTCAGGGCAAAGGCCTTCATTGAAAAAGTGTACTGGCTATGGCCCCGCGATTATATAATAAACTACGTGACAATATACAGAGGCATACTAGAAATAAATTTAAAAATGTATTAACTAAATTACTAATAGTCAAATGCTATTATAATATTAATAATTTTTGTAATGATGATGATATCTTGACATTTTAATTAATTTAACATATTTTATTTGGATTTAGTTTAGTTATTCTTTTTAATTTATTTTTTTTTATTTATTTTTTTATACTAAGCCCGGCAAATGACCCCACTCCACCTGATGTTAAGTGGAAATGAGGTCCAGGCGTGAGGATAACTGGTGCACCGTAAGAGACGTAGCATCAGTCATCCTCACTCTGCCGGCCCACAAAGTGCTTCTTCACGCCTCGTTTGAAGGACCCTATGTCATAGGTAGGAGGGAATACGTGTGCTGGTAGACTATTCCATCTTTTGGAAGTGCGGCAAATAAACGAGTCACCAAATTTCTTTGTGCGTGATGGAATGTTAGAGACTGTAAATTGGTGACTCCGGAGAGCAGCACGCGTACTCCTATGGAGGGAGGGAGAAGGAGGGATGAGGTCAAAGAGTTCTTCAGAGCACTCGCCATGGTATAAACGATAAAAGACGCTGAGTGACGCAATATCTCTACGCAATTGCAAAGGCTCGAGAGTTTTAGTGACCTCTGCATTGCCGATAATGCGCACAGCGCGGCGCTGCAATCTGTCCAAGGCATCGAGAAGGTACTTTGCGGAGCCGTCCCAAAGGTGAGAGCAATACTTCACGCAAGACCGCACCTGTGTCTTGTATAATAGACACAACTGATCAGGCGTGAAGAATGGCCGCACCCTGTTCAGGACAACGAGTTTACGTGAGGCATTTTTAATCACTGTTTCGATGTAGTCCTTTTGGTTCAGATCGCAGCGGATATCCATACCGAGCATGTTAATACTGCTCTGCAGGCCTAGAGATGTACCCTGAAGAGAGGGAAGGGGAAGGAATGGCGACTTTTTCGCTGTGAACGCGCACACCTGTGTTTTCTTGGCATTGAACTCCACCAGATTATCGGAGCCCCATTTAGAAATGAGGTCCAACACCCGATCGAGCTCAATGACAAGATTTGCTCGCTTCATTTCGGTGTCTACCCGCCCAGCCGTTGGGTGCCCGTTATATCCCCCATGCACTGTGCTATCATCTGCATAGCAATGAATGTTTCCAAGAGGAAGCATGTCATTGATATGCAGAAGGAACAGCGTGGGGGATAGAACGGAGCCTTGAGGAACACCAGCGTTCACTGACATGAACCGCGAAGCGCATCCATCCGAAAGGACACGGATTCTACGCTCATGCAGGAAGCTGGCAATCCAGGTACAGAACTGAGCGGGCAAACCGTATGCCGGGAGCTTGGAGAGAAGAGCTTTGTGCCAGACCCGATCAAAAGCCTTGGCTATGTCAAGGCTAACTGCCAGTGACTCGCCACGCTTGTCAATAGCCTCACCCCAGAAATGTGTGACGTACGCTAGAAGATCACCCGTTGACCGTTTTGGCCGAAACCCATATTGACGATCGTGAATTAGGGAGTGACCTTCTAGGTATCGAATAAGCTGTTTGTTCAATATTCGTTCTAGGATCTTACACAACACTGAAGTTACGGCTATAGGGCGGTAATTAGTCGGATCTGACCGATCTCCTTTTTTAGGGATCGGTTGCACATTAGCTTCTCTCCAAGATTCCGGCACACAACCCGAAGAGAGCGAGAGACGGTACAGACGCGTTAACACAGGGGACAACTCCGCTGCACACATTTCAGGACTATTGCTGGGATGCCATCAGGACCGTTAGCTTTCCGGACATCGATTGACTGCATTTCCGCACGGACATCACACTGCCTGATTTTAATATCAGACATTGTGTGGCCACAGTGAGGAATTGAGGGTGGCTGTGCATCACAGTCATCGATCCGGGAGTTAGCCGCTAAGAGTTCGGCCAGGATATCGACCTTTTCCTGCGGCTTGTGAGCTAAAGTTCCGTCAAGACATCTCAGTGGTGGCAGCGAGGGTTGGCAGAAGTTGGATTGCACGGCTTTGGCCAGACGCCAGTAGCTACGGCTGCCCGTAGGATGCGTCAGGAGTTCTTGGCCTACTCGTGCAACGCGCTGGGCATCCGCTCTAATGTAGGCCCTCTTACACGACTTGGTGGCATTATTATAGGCTGCTTTTAGCGAGCGAGTTTCGGGAGCCCCATGAGCTTTACCTCTGATCCAAGCGCGGTATGCCGTCTGTTTGCTCTCAACAGCGCTGGCACACTCGCGATTGAACCAGCGGTTGCGTCTGCCTTTGCTGATGACATAGGAGTGTGGAATATAGTATTCCATTCCTAATACTATCTCATCAGCAATGGCAGTGGCGCTAGCGGTCGGGTCCTTCCCACTAAAGCAGCGCTGCCTCCAAGGGACGGATGCAAAATACTCCCGCATCCCGTCCCAGTCTGCCGACGCGTAGTGCCAAATCTGGCGTTTCGAAACCGCTGTTGGCGGGCGCGATGCCAAGGGCACTGTGCTGGATATCAAGCAGTGATCCAAGGAACCTAAAGGAGCTCGAATCTCCACCCGGTATCCAGCTGGGCGACTCGTCAGCAGAAGGTCGAGTAAGGAGGGAGCATGGCCAACTATGTCTGGGATCCTGGTGGGCTGGTTCACCAGTTGCGTCAGGTCATGCGTGAGAGCGAATGCGTGGGCAGTTCTACCAGCATGGTCTGTTTTGGAGGAACCTAACCACAACTCATGGTGGGCGTTGAAGTCCCCCAAAAACACCAGTTCCGCCGATGGAAACCGCTCCTGCGCATCATCTGCTACCCGACTAAGATGTTCAATTAGTCGAGTTGTCTCCATGTCGCCGTTATGGGATCGGTAGACGCAGACGTAGACACGGCAATGAGAGCCTAAGTCGACGTGTACCACTAGGAGGGAGAAGGAAGGGTCCTCCAGACAGCGCAGACGGCGACAGCAAACATCCGCCCGAACGAATAAGCAAACTCCGGCTTTGGCTTTGAAGGATTCTTCAAGCACAAAGCCGGGATAGTTCAGGTAGGTGATGTCAGCTGGGCGGATTATTTGCGTCTCCGTCAGGAACAACATTGCTGGCCGTGCTTTCTCAAGATGGTGGTGAGGTTTGCATGGAGTCCGCGGATGTTAGCGAACTCCACCTCAAACGGTAAGGTTTTGGTGGGGGTGTGCACCGCTGTAGTACCAGTTTTGTTGTTAGGCCTGTCATTTTAGGAGTGGAAAGAGAGAGGCGTGAATCGAGAAAATGATGCCGCGATGCGAATGGTCAAAGTGTGGTGGCCTGTTTCCCCAGGAATTTGCCCACAGACGAGTATTATTAACCTGCCGAACGGAAGGGCCCCCGAACCCCCCCGGAAATGGCCGCCGGGACCCCACCTTCCGGTCACCAACCGGCACGTCGGACCACCCCGAGATTATGCGTGGCATGGTGAGGCAGCCTCACGAGCTGGTTAGGCTCGCTTGGGCCCCTGTACTGTGCCACGGGCGGCCAGCGGGACAACCGTTTCTACGGGTCTCCCTGGTCGGCAGGTTAACGAAGTCCTCCTGGCACTGGTTTGACGGAAGCCTCCACAGACCAAATACATCGCAGCATCATCCTCTCGAGCTCTGGTTATACGCTGGCTGATCCCGAAACGCGACCGACAAGCAGTCACTTGACGGGTTTTACACCATGCGTACGGTGGTCACCAACCAGACGGGTCAAGCCCTACCACCAGTGGAGCAGATCATCGCTCGAAAGAGTCCGTTAGTCGCTTCTTACGACACCCACCGGACGGAGAGAGGGGCGGCGATTGGTATTCTTTCTCCGTCACCGCACGGATAGAAATAATTTATTGTTTGTTTAATTAATTGTTATAATTTATTGTTTGTTTGTATTGCAAAAACATAACTTTTTTAAATATTCATATACCTCTATTGGTGAAATATACATGGTTCTAAATCAATATCAAACCAACATCACTCAATAATATGTATCTATGTTTATGAATAAATGATTCTGATTCTGAAATCAAATCATTTGGCCTAATCACCAAGCTTGCCAAATGCGGGTTGGTGATCACAAACCCGGGCTATGCATCGAAAAATCCTAAAAACACACTTTGCCCGACCTGGGACTTGAACCCGACCTCCGGATATCGAGAAGTGCACCACTCGGCCACTGAGGCTGTTTCATTAAGTAATGCCACCGAGGCGTTTGTAGGATAATGCATCATGTTTCGTACATATCATATTTTCATCTTTACAATCACTCGAAACAATTTTGCTTCAGCCTGCTGAGCCTGCGTCACAGACACGAGCCGCCATTACATAGATTGGGGTAAACAACATGGCGTCTGTTGACCGTTAAAATTAAATTGCGATTTATTACGCTGTCGACGGTTCGAGGAGCGGCCGTTTACACATTATATGTTTACTTTCGTCGTGAATTTGTACATAAACAGTTATTTATGAAAAAAGAAAATCCTAACTAGCTCGTTCTCTTGCAATGTAACGACTGTATTTACTACAAAGAACAGATTGAATGAAAACACTTTTTACGAATAAAACTCGCGTCTAATTTACTACATCACACAGCATTTCTTTATTCATTAGGTTTCGAACCCTTTACAGGGTGCGTGGCCACAGGGAGACTTTTATCCATAAAAAGTGTTTCCTTTCAATGTGTAGTGTTCGCGTAAACCTTAGCAAACAATATAGAAAGAACATACAATTGATGACTCAAACCACTACGCTGTCGCCATCGAGATTTGATCGAGTACTATGATTAGTAATTTTTAAATTTTCTTAATATTGTTCAGCATTAGCAGTTCTCTTTGCGCCTGGACTTCACTTTCACTTAACCCTTTATGGCGCAAGAACGTTTTTTATTCTTTTTATTGTTGATAGGTGATAGTGCGAATACAGATAATGGGAAAAATACTAATAAAAAAAGTTCTATGTTAGAAAAAGTATTTATTTTTGAAAAAAGACATAGTGATGCAGAACTGCATCATGATGTTCAAACATACCAAAAGTTAGGAAGTATGAAAAGTTATTATGCTTGATTAAATATAAGGCTATTCCACATTTTTGACATTCGATTTGGGCAGTTCCTTTATATCCTGGAAGTTTCCATCTCAGCCTGTTTTCAGTCCATGCAAGCCTGTCTGATCAAATCTTATTTCCTTTGGTGGAATATACTGACATGGCCCTTTCCTCTTTTTGTCTTGTATCAGTAATTCAACATCGCTAGTGCGTTTTATCCGGTTCGTTTTATTATATTTTACTAAGGTCCCAGCAATTTCTAGTCGAAAATCAGCCGAACTTAGCACCTGGTTCTTGTTGTTGGTGTCAGCATGGATTCTTTTATATAACAGCCACGAGTTAAAATGATAAAATGCCGTAAGTATCAACGTTTGCTGCGAAGTCTTATAGTATTACGTAGTCCATCAGGTCCACACCGCCCATGTGACGATTGTATTCTGCCACAATGAAAGGCCGTTCTACAGAAACATGTTTCTTTGGCGACTTGTCAAATCTACTAACGACAGATGTAGGGTTCTTACCAGCAAAGCTAGACAAAAGATTCACAACTTTATTATCTCTCCAGGTCACTAAGGACACGTCAACGCCATTATAGCATGCAACTTGTTCAACTGATGTACCTCTAGGTGGTTTTTTCAGCTGCTTTTATTCTGGGAGTTTGCAGTTGGGAATGCGATTTCTCCTAGCATTGATCAAAGCCAAAATACCACGTTGTAATAAGAATCGATCATCGATCAAGGGTAAAGATGTATAGTAGTTGTCGAAAAACAGTATATAATTTTGGTTGACAGGTATGTCTCTGGCAAGTCGGACTACTAGATTAGATGATGCACCTAACTGAGGCTCACCATCTGCGTATATATGCTCCTGGCCACTGAAGACTACGTGGTGTTATCCTCCAAGTTTGACGGCAAGATTTTGTTGTCCTGATCTTCTGGGTCTGATACTTCTGGTTCCTCATCCGAGTCTCCACATGAATTCTCACCATTTCGTTCCAATATGAACGATGGATCAGCTACGTCATCATCGTCTGAGTAGTCTAAGCCATCATCGCTATCTTCGCATTGACCCAGAATATTTTCCAACTCCTCAGTCGTCAAAGCTGGAAGCTTGGAACCTAAACGTGGAAGTCTCGAACTCATAATAAGCCTGAAAAAAATAAATATACATATTAGAAATATAGTATTAAATTATGACCGTTTAGCGCAATGATGCATTGCTGCATCATAACAAAAATGTAGCTTATCTGTGTAAATATAATAAAATACATTTGAACATCAAATTGGTAGAAGGTAATAACTTACCGTTATTCCACAGCTATTTCAAGTCAATATTTTCAGTATCACCAATAAAATCAAACGGTTGAACTCGAGCTCGAACCACACAAACCGGTTTTGACGTGTTTGTAACGTCAAGTGCCTACAAAATATAAAAAAGCGCCATCTAGTAACGGTGAAGTCAACCAATTCGTAAGAATGCTTTGCTGTAGAGATGCAACACCGCGTTATATGGTATATTTTTGTCTGTTAGAACGATTACATGAGTTCGAATGGTATGATGCAGAACTGCAATTCAGCGCCGTAAAGGGTTAAAACCGGTAAATTGCAAACATTTGCCAGGCTTTCAATAAAAACATTTAAAATAAAACAAAAATCTGTATTTCCGATTTTGAGATGGCAACACCAAAAAGTTAATCTCAAGTTTACATTGAAGATTTTTTATGAAAATAGAGCGGCCAATAATGAGAAAAATTTACAAGGATATAGAGTTTGTAGATGAGACGGTTTTTAAGAGACCTATTCCATCTCGACTGTGATTTTTGCGTAAAATATCCATTTTCACATTTTGTAGTGGTTTTGCAGATGTATTTATAGATTTTATCGAAATAGGATAATAATTAAATATAATAAACATAAATTCTTGGTAATATTTAGTGATGAATTTGGTAAAAACATGGGTCGGTTGTTATCTGACTTGGGACATTCAGTTATCAATTATTGTATACCGGGTGCTTCTTATCAACATATTTTGAAAAAAGCTGTAGAACATAAATATAAACCCAATAGCACCTTATTATTATTTGTTGGTAATCGAGGTAATCTGAACAAAACAAGCCTTCTAAAATGTTTAGAATGTTTGAATAAGTTAATTGTAAAGAAAATTATATTGTTTACATTACCTTATTGTAGTAGTTTGCCACAGGAGGAAAATTCTATTAGACATAAGCTTAACCTGACATTACATTTATTTTGCAAAAATGACATAATGCATTTAATTGACACTAACAATTATGTTAGTAATTTTTATTTGACAAGAGATAGTTATTATCTGCCAAATTATTTTAAGCGACAAATAGCTTTATCGCTATCCTATTGTATTCAAACGTCAGCCAAAAACTTGGCTAAACAAGTTGCTTCTATTGAGCAATGTATATTTGACATAGACGTCAGTAGTGTTTCTACTGACATTCAAATTAATTATTTAAATTAAATTATATGACAAAAGAGGAAAACTCTTGCGAAATGTTTGTTAATAAAATGAAATTAAATGAATGTAAAAATAGCTTTAGCAAAAGCCCATGTCAAATATTAAATTTAAAAAATGTACAATCTTTAAACATTGTCCACCAGAACATCCAAGGAATGATGGGCAAAGATTTGGAGATTGAATTGTTCATGAACTGTAATAAAATTGATATTCTTTGCATAACAGAACACTGGCTTAAAGACCATCAGTTCATATTCAATTTTAAGAATCATTTGGTAGGAAGTTCGTTCAGTCGAGGAAATGCAATACATGGTGGCTCCTTAATTATTGTTAGTAAGAAGTTTAAATTAAAGGAACGCAAAGACATAGTGAGCCTCTCGGTTGAGCGAACAATAGAAATAGCTTGTGTGGAGTAAGAGCAGTTTGTTGTATTAAGTGTGTACAGACCTCCTTCAGCATCATATGATTATTTCGAAAAAGTTATGGATGAGGCATTACATAAAGTCCGTAATGTAGGTAAAACAATAATTGTTTGCGGGGATTTTAATATTAATTTGTTAGAAAATTCCACGATGTCAACTAAAATTAAAAACCTATTTCTATCATACAACTTGAATAATTTATTTTTGGAGCCGACAAGAATAACTGCCACTTCGGCCACCTGTATTGATAACATATATACAAATGTAAAACCACTGGCTAAGCAAATTATTAATAACCTGGACTCTGATCATTGTGGCCAAATGGTCAGCTTTCCACACCAGCGTAAACAAGTGACGAAAAAGAATATCACTGTTGTACCAAAAACTGCAGGTCGGCTGGAACGCTTTAAAAGCAATCTAGATACAAAATTAAATTATTTAGAATACAATGACAACCCTAATGTCTTTTATAATAATTTTTTTAACATTTATTGTTCAGAATTTAATAAAACTTTTATTCCAAAAAAGATCTCAGTTAGTGGTACTGTAACTTTTAATGAATGGGCTACAATTAGTATTCACAGAAGTAGGAAACGCCTTTATGAACTTTATGGTGAACGCAACTATAACACCAGCGATGACTTCAAATTATATGTTAAAAATTATTCAAAGTTATTCAAAAGAGTATGTCAATTAGCCAAGGCAAACTATCTGAGTTCTAAGATTAAGAATAGTAATGACAAAATAAAAATGACATGGAATATTATAAATAGTGAAACAGGAAAGGTCAAAAGTCGTAATAATGAGTACAATTTAAATTGTGATAATAAAACCTTGACTTCTGATGCTGATGTTGCTACAGCATTTGAGAGGTTTTTTACTGACATTCCAGTTTCAACTACAAAAGCCTTGATTTCCTCCCCCACTGTAGCTGAATCTGTTTTGAAGGAGAATGTTAAAGATTGTGAAAATAATTTCAGTTTTCAAAAAATTTGTGTTATAGATATAATAAAAACATTTAACACTCTCAATAAAAAGAAAACTGCTGATCCGTGGGGTAATTCCGTGGACGTCGCTAAATCTGTAATTATGACAATAGCTCCAGTTTTAGCTTGCATATTTAATGAATGCATTGACTGTGGTGTTTTTCCTGACCTCATGAAATATAGTAAAATAATTCCATTATTTAAATCGGGTAGCACTTCTGACCCCTCTAACTTTAGACCTATTTCTGTGCTACCCACATTTAGTAAAATTTTTGAAAAGTTAATGCTAGATCAAATGCAAATTCATTTTTATAAAAATAAACTTTTACATTGTAAACAATATGGTTTTACTAGGGGTCGCTCTACAACTGACGCCGGTGTTGAGCTTTTAATCCAAATATTTGATACCTGGGAGGAATCACAGGATGCCCTAGGGGTATTTTGTGATTTATCCAAGGCTTTTGATTGTGTTTTACATGAAACTTTGGTCAGGAAGCTTAACCACTATGGAATTAGGGATGCTTCTTTGAGCCTTCTGATCTCATACTTGAGGAACAGGATTCAAAAGGTCGACATTAACGGTAAAAGATCTCCGGGATCAGTGGTTAAAATGGGAGTTCCGCAGGGTTCAATACTTGGTCCATTCTTGTTTTTGGTTTATATTAATGACTTACCTTATTTTGTAAAAGACAGTCATGAGATAGTATTGTTTGCTGATGATACTTCACTTTTATTCAAAGTGAAACGACGACACCCAAATTATGACGATGTGAATAATGCGGTCTCAAAGATTGTTCACTGGTTTAGTGTTAATAACTTGCTATTAAACGAGGGAAAAACCAAATGTGTAAGATTTGTATTGCCTAATGTTAAGCAGGTAATAACTAGTGTACAAATTAAAGATAAGAATGTGAATCCTGTGGACACCACTGTGTTTCTAGGCATCACGTTGGATGCCAAGCTTCAGTGGGGCCCACATATAGCTAAATTGTCGAATAGACTTAGCTCTGCGGCTTATGCAGTAATGAAGATCCGTCAGTTAACTGACGTTGATACAGCTAGATTAGTTTATTTCAGTTACTTTCATAGTGTAATGTCGTACGCCATTTTACTGTGGGGAAATGCTGCCGACATTCAAACTATCTTTGTGCTGCAGAAGAGGGCTATTCGAGCAATATATAACCTACAGGCTGGTGACTCTCTCAGAGAGAGATTTAAGGATATAAGTATAATGACAGTTGCATCACAATATATTTATGAAAATCTTGTGTATGTTCATAAAAATATTGAAATGTTTTCAAAAAACAGTGATATTCACAAATTAAATACCAGAAGTAAGAACAAATTAGCAGTGCCTTATACTAGGCTCCATAAAATAAATAATTCTTTTAAGGGTCTGTGTGTACGATTATACAACAAAGTACCAAATGATATGCAGAAATTAGATCTTGATAAATTTAAAATCAAAATCAAAGAAAAGCTTTATAAAAAAGCTTATTATAAAGTGTCGGATTATACAGAAGACAAAACAGCTTGGGTCTGAAATGCTCCAAGTACCTACTCCAACAGCTATTTCTAATTGCCTATAATTAACTTATATAGAGCACCATATTTAATTAAACTATTTACATTCAAATTCATATTTTGTATTTTGTGACCTGGTAACGACATATAATATATATATATTTTGTAAATGTCGTTGCTTCTGTGCGCTGTGGTTTCTTGCGCCCGTTCTTTGCCACAGTTAAAAAATGATGTCCTGAATGGGTGGTAGGTTAAAAAATATTTGGACGTTTCAAAGTACTTATTAATTGAGTTTATTGAATAAATATATTTTGACTATTGACTATTGACTATTGAAAGCTCCACTCTGCGAGAATAAGCTGAGTTCGGACGGCCGGTGCATCGCATTTTGTAGAAATTTTGCAGTTGTATGTATCGTTTTATCGAAATAGGAATTTTAACCGTGTTCTCTCTTCACTTGGGTGTCGTAAAAGGCGACTTACAGACTAAAAACTACACATACATCCGACAGCATAGAGCGGCGATGGGCTCACCACCTGTCACGCTGAGCACATGTGCAGACGCTATTTGGTGAAAAGTGGACTAATGGTAGAGGACTGCTTTTGCTGTCCTCATTGCCTAGTCTCTGACTAACCCTCGGGATTATCCCCGTCGTGATGATAAGCATGTATGTATGTATGTATAGTGCGTGTGCGTTATATGCCACTTCCAGTGTCCAATGCTGTGTTCGGTTTGGCACAGGTTTTGGAAGGCTGCCCACTTAGCATGCATTGGGTTCGATCTTGCGGAGATATTACGGATAGCTGCTGTCTGAAATTATATGAGCTCATTATAGCTTGCAAACTTTTGAGACGGCTGCATACTAAATGGTGTTTATTTTAAGATTGAAAATTAAAGTTATGAAGTAACTTTGCTTACAAATTATTGAAAACATTGTCTTGTTTTGTGAAAATTGTGATGATTGTGATGAATGATGGTAGTTTTCTTTTAATTTATAACATAGACCATAAACAGGTTTACAATACAATATTAAGTTATGTTAAATACAAAACTAATGTATTACACTATTGAGGTATTAGTTATCGTATACCCAACATAGCTGGTCACAATTTATTAAGTAATAACTTTTTGTGGAGCTAAACTCCAGCACATAACTTAAGTATGTATATTTAGGTATAAAGTAAATTACTTTTATGTTGATTAATAAAATACCCTACTTTAAGTAATTATGTTATTTTATATATCCATAATATAGTTAATCATGTTTTTAAAAAAATTACTGTAGATACACCTCTGTGCGTGTACAGTCAAGTGCATAAAAATGCACCCACAAACAACATATACTATTTTATAAAAACAAAAATATAATTTAAAGGTTAAAATAATATTAAATTCTTAATTTAATAACTTATTAACAATCTAATTGATGAAACCAATAAAAAATGGAACTTCATAAAATAAAACGAAGCACCTATTGCTTAATAATGTTTGATTTCTCTTCCCCGTTCCGTTTTTGTTTACACCATTTTTTTTAGATACCCCTTCCACTCTCACTCCAATTATCTAGCCCTAATTATGCTTCCTTGAAATTGATTTTTATTGGTTCGATAACGGATTAAACAACTTAGTTCATTACATAATTATTATAAAGTAAAGTCGCCGTTTTCCTCAAAGATTCCTAAAAGATAGAGCGTTAACTGAAGATGGTTTTGTTTATATTTTGTAGATATATATTTTTAAATGGCTGAACTATGACGGTCTTTCTTAGTTAGCGTGGTCGTCCACGCTGGTGTGCGAAGGCGCGAGAGGGCCGCTAGTATTATACAAAGAACACATATCCAGACCCGAAACCAAAAAACAAGTTTAGAATAATTTAAAACAATTTCGAAAACGTTATTTCTAAATTGACCCGACCGGGAATCGAACCCGAGGCGTCACCAGCCAACGTGCCCTTGCAGAGTTGTCTAGTTTCTATTTTTATCTATAATTATGTACATATGAATGCAATAAAAACTTCAAACTTATATTTTATTCCATTTTTTCCATTCTATACTTTTTGTCACCGACTGTACAGTGTAGTGAATCGTAGACATTAAGTCAGTATTATATCATAGAGCATTAAATTTACACGTGCGCGTTCTAATGCATTATGCATGTCTTGTGCTTGTGCGGTGCGCCAAAGTTATTGTTTATCACGGTGGTGTCACATCCGGAGCCCACGCGTGTCCGAAGTGGGTATGGAAAGAGATAAATGTTTTACTACCGAATGTGTTTAACTTACTAGTGATTTAATTTAGGTTGGTGACATCTGGTGATCCTATTTATAGGCTATCTGAAGGCAACAGCAAACATAAATCTAAAATAGTAATAGGTATACATATTGATTTTGTATAATTTTTTGAAGTGTAGATATTTAAGCCTATCAAGATCTTGAAGATTTTGAAGCTCGCCTACAGGACGTTTTTAGTCATAAAAAACTCGTATGTTTCCATTAAAATTGCTAATCTGTTGTTAATAATAGTGCTTTTAAATATCTATTCTACAGAAATGTTATGTTTCAAAAGGTACTGTCCTATTCACAGGTCGGACAAATTTCTTTTTTTCTAATTTTGATTTTTTTCACGTTTAACCAACAGTGCGATTCTCTATTTAAAGGCTCGATCCAAAACTTGATCCTGAATCCGCAGTGAGTTATCAAAATTCGCATTCTTTGAATTTGTCTCTACACAAACTTAATAATGGTCACTTTTAGTCGGAACGTGAGGGTCGAAGTGAGAAGCGAGTTTACGATCGAGGTTTAGAGAATCGGCATGCTGTTTGTGATCATCATACCGCATTGGCAGCCATAGCGATAACTTCATTTTAATTATGGAGACCATTGCCCCACAATTAGACAGTATTTGTACAGGCTTATTACTATACATTCTGTCAAAAAAGTTTCGGGAAGGGATGATTTGTTTGTGATTCCATATTCATGTTTTGTTTTTTTTTGTTGTTAGATTGGCACAACTGTTATCTATTTTGGCGCGGAGTTTGAGTTGCATCTGTTATTTAGATTAAATACAGTGCTGTTTTTAGTTAGTTTATATCTAGTGTGTATTGGGAATTTCATAATGGATAAAAACATGGAACAAAGAGTTCGTCTTAAATTTTGCGTCGTCAATTGAATTTCGTGTTCGGAGTCACTGAAAATGTTACAGAAGTTTTACGGTGAATCGACTTTATTAAAAACACGTGCTTGAGTGGTACAAAGCGTTCAAAAGCGGTCGAGATGTGATGATTTTCTGTGACGATTTACTTCGCTGTGGTAGGCCATCGACGTCTTCAACTGAAGTTAACATCGCAAAAGTGAAGGAAATGGTGACTGAAAATCCTCATTTATGAGGGATAGCCGCTGGACTTTCTGTGTCTCACGATTCAATCCGTACCATTTTAAATAATCACTTGGGTATGTAAACATGTTTCCGCTCGGCTAGTCTCAAAAGACCTGAATTTTCACCAAAAACTCAATCGCATAAGAGTCGCTGAGGACATGCTTGAACGAGTCTATTCCGACCCAACATTCATGAAACGCATTGTTACTGGTGACGAAACGTGGGTTTACGAGTTTGACATGCAAACTAGTCAACAAGCTTCGGAGTGGCGCCTTCCAACTGAACCGAAGCCGAAAAAACCACACCAAAGTCGATCAAAAGTCAGTCATGTTGACTGTTTTCTTTGACTATCGCGGTGTTGTGCACTCGGAATTCTTGACGGAAGGTCAAACGGTAAAAATTATTATTTGAGCGTTATGCGTCGTTTAAGAGAGCAAATTCGACGAAAAAGGCCAAATTTGTGGAAAGAAAATTCTTGGATTTTGCACCACGATAATGCGCCTTCGCACAAGGCCATCATTGTGAACGAATTTTTTACCAAAAACTCAACAAATACCATCGAGCAACCACCTTATTCACCAGATATGGCTCCAGCCGACTTCTTTCTTTTTCCTAAACTCAAATTACCACTTCGTGGCACCCGTTTTCATTCGGTAAAAGACATAAAGGAGAATTTGCGGTGAGAACTGAAATCAATTCCGGAAAAAGCGTTTAAAAAATGTTTGATGATAGGATTATTCCTTGGCGTAAGTGTATCGTTTTTAAAGGAGCATACACTGAAGGCGACAAAATAAATTTGGATGAATAACTAACATTTTATGTATTATTGATCTTTTCCCGGTACTTTCCAGAGTAGTATTTCTATGAAACTATGAAAATACAAACTTTCAAGTCCACTACAAAAAAAAACGCTGCATAAGATTATCTCGGCTTCGTCCTGCATATCGATTCTGTAACGCTCGATCGTGCAGTCTCACTTTGATCCTCACGACACCAAAAGTTTACTTTGTAACGTTAGCGTAATGGCGTAAACGTAGCAAAGGTAATTTTTTGATCGAAAAAAATTTTTTGATTCATCATTTTTTCTAAAACCTGACCAGCTTGTCAGATTTCTGTTGGGTGTAAAACGTGAGCTTAAGCGGATGACAGCCGCCTTACAGGTATACACACTCCCTATAATCCTTACATACTTATTTACTTGCTTACATAGGTACAATCATGTACAAGCTAAATCCATTTTTTTCCTGACTACGTGCTGGGTTATCGCGTTTCTAAATTGTATTACTGCCTTAATGTACGGTCCAAGTGTAGAGCTATAAGCGTTTTGTATCTCACTCAATATCTTAAGGTGGAAATCAAGTTAAAAATAAGTTTGAGATGTGTGTTCTTAAGTAACAAGTTTTTTTCTGATAGTAAACATAATTATACATGTAAATATTCTTCCGATATTGAAACGGGCGTAATGTATGTATATAATTCTGGTAGTGAGTAGTATACACCGAGACATTCTAGTGGTTGTTTTCCCGCGGCAGAACGATTTACATGAAGTAGTACTATCGAATCACGCAAGTTAATTTTGCCAAAAATTACAAAAAAAATTCGACCTCCCCTACTAATGTCGTCAGCTGATCGGACCGTTTTGTATTTCGAATTTTTTTTTGTCATTTTTGGCAAAAATAACTTGCATGATTCAATAGTACCTACTACTAAAGCTAAGTCGTTCTTCTGAGGGAAAACAACAACTAAAATGTCTCGGTGTACATGATCACCGTTGGTGTCGTATGTGCTGGTAGTTGGATAAATAATGTGACGGTGTATAAAAACTGTTGCTCAAACGGAGGGTGACATCGAACAGCAGTCAGCCCAAGACCAAGATCGGTGCAACTCAGTCCAAACGTCGGGTATAAAAATATGTCTAGGATACCTATACTAGTTAATTAAGTAGTTTGCGTTAAACCCTATTAAAACTTTGTTTACAATGGAACGCAAAGGTTTTAAAGTGCATTTATGTACGAGTATATTACAATAAGCTTAAAAATATACCTGCAGTGAGAAATTCCATCCGAAAGAGCTAGTTTGTTGCAAACTCCTGTAGAAAGATACTACGGACCCTTAAATCGCTCGTCGCTCTTACATTAGGCCAAAACTCTTAGTGCTTCTTAGGTATAGGTTGTGAGACTGCATTCCGGAAGGCAGATGGAGTCTGTAGTACGTCCTTATTAGATCCCGATGCAGAATAAACATAGTCTCGACGTATGACGACAAATATGAAATTTTCTAGTAAATGAAATTGGATTTATTCCCTCCGCAAGGGAAAACTGTACCTACAGAGAATTTACATTTCTCTATTTAGGTTTTATATAAAAAGCAGTAGTGTGGCCTGCAGAGCTGCCCTTTCGCAGCAGCACGTCGACCCATTGGGATCTGTGGATTTGTGCAAAATCTGTAGTTATAAAAAAAGAACGCGAGAGAAAGACGCGTCTGTGGTCTAGCGGCTATGCCACAAGTCTCATACCTAGTGGTCCGGTGTCCGATTTATTATGCAAAAGCAAAGGGCATACTTTACGTAGACTCGCTCCTTTTTAGACCAACAGATCTATGACCAGTCACCAAACTTAAACTACAGAAGGCAGAAAATACAAAGAATAAGCTACTAAACTTTCTAGTTAGATATTGTTATCGTCTGCTATCTTCCTTCAGCTAGCTACGAATTTAACTGTACTCTCAAACTGCCTTCCTCGTTTACATAGAAGAAGTCGAGAAGTGAAGTGCTTTCTCAAATAACGTTCTATGCTTTATTTAAGTTAAACTGCAAGATTTTACGGAGCTCTCAATATCAAAGGAACTTATATCAAATAAAACAGCGGGAAATTGAATCCCAGGTGAAATATCTTGCATATTTTTCCACACTAGCTAACATCTTATCTTGCAATCGCTCGCCGGACAAAACTAGCTGTTTTAATAAAATATTATTTTGGAACTAAGCTCAGAATAATAATATTAAGTTAAATAAGATTTTTGGGAAATGTGTTGGAGTGCTGCACGCTTTAAAGCTAAAATGCTAAGCTAAAGCTATCGACAACTAAAATTATTAATATAAAAAATAGCTACCTACATACTTAGGTAGGTACTATATGTAAGTAGAGGTACAGCTACCAGCTCATGAATCGATCGCTTGTGTGCGATCTACTGATGTGATATTTCGACTCTAAGTTAAATAATATTTAATATTGTAAACCTTCGTAAGGTTTAGGTATGTGTTGTTATTAAAAATAATAAACTTTCTTAAATTTGTCTAACACACACATGAGTGTGTCAGTCAAATGTAAGAAAGTTTTTATTATATTAAATAAAATTAAAATATTACGTAAGTTACCTTCCTACAATGCTAAGCTACTACCTATTTTTGTTACAGGTGGCATTGATTTTTGGGGTGAATGGCGCTTGTCGTGGAAACGAACTCGTAAACATTAAAATCGAAGATATCGTAAAACATTCAGATTTGTTGCTTGTAAATTTGCCAGATACAAAATCAAAGAAAGAACGGTCATTCGTAGTCCGTGGAGAATACGTAAGAATTATCGAAAAGTACCAAGCTCTACGCCCCTCTAATATAAACAGTAACAGATTTTTTGTAGCTTATTATAATGGCAAGTGCACCAGGCAAGTCATTGGAAAAAATAAGATCAGCGGCATGCCGAAAGAAATTGCGAAATACCTGAAATTGACTAATGCCGAGCTCTACACGTGTCATTGTTACAGGAGAACATCGGCTACTCTATTGGCGGATTCAGGAGCAGACATGACCCAGATTAAGAGACACGGTGGCTGGAAATCTGATGTAGTAGTAGAGGGCTATATTGAAAATTCAATACAAAATAAAGATAAAATAAGCTGCCGCATTGGTGACAACATCAAACTAAAAACACCGTTTATAACTGATCCTTGGACACCTTTGTCACCACAACCTTCTACATCAAAACACTATTTATCTAACCCGCTGCCTCAAGCACCACCTTCACCAACTTTCACGATCCAAAATAGTCCTCAGCAGACCCAAGTTTCTGAAATTTTACTTAACAGTAATACTCAATTGAAGTCTACCTCAACTTCAATAAATATACCGAATAAAAACATAACTTTGTCTTTTCACAACTGGTCTAATGTATCAAACATTACCCTTAACATTTAATTGTTTTAAATAGGGTTACTAAGTGTAATTTTAATAAATACTTTGATTCCAGTACTATTGCTTTTTATTGTCTCGTAGATGGTGTGAAAAGTGGAGTATTCTCCTCGGGGATAAAGGTGCCTGTGCCTTGGGCGACCTTGAATCCCACGCTGCACTCAGGATTCTTGTCTTAAAATCGTTCGTTTTGCTCAGGATTCAGTACGGGCCGCCCGCTACATAAGACACTGCTTTATCCCCTTGGTGCATAATCTACTATTAAATACTGGGTAGGTATTAAGGTTACTACACAACAGATTGATAGTTAAACAAATATTTTAAATTTAGTGTCTCTGTCTAAATGTATTGGGGAAAAAGTGCGTCTAAAACTTTAAACAGAACAGTGTTTATAGTAATTCGCTTCGTGTTTAACGTGCGTTTACGTTGCATTATGTTATGTTGCGCTTATTCTTAAACTATTGGCGGAATAGTGCGGGCAACTGCTTTAGACATTGTCACAAAGTACATACACATACTCACGATTATTATCCACCTATCCCCAAAGGGTTAGACAGAGCAGTGCACTGCTACAATCCATGTTTCACTAAATAACAACTGCACATGTGTTCACTTGACAGGTAGAGAGTGAATTATTGGAGATGCTGAGGTTACAGCCTACTCTTGAGGACCTCCAGCTGCGCAGAGACATTGCTTCTCTCAGTGTCTTCTACCGAGATTACTACGGAGAGTGTTCTGAAGAACTTTTTGATCTAATCCCGCCCTCTCCTTTCCTGTCCCGGACTACACGTGCTGATCTTAGGAACCACCATCATACTGTTCATAAAATTTGGCAAGTCGTTCCTCTGTAAGACCATTCGGCTTTGGAATTCTCTGCCGGCGGATGTGTTTCCCAGTTCCTATAATCCCGGGTCTTTTAAACGGGGCGTGAAACGGCATTTATGCAGGCCGTCGTGAATGGGTGCGCTCTTGTTAGCGTGCTTGTTCCACGGTGGGGAGCGCTCTCATTATTTTGGACTACATCGGCTGCTTACCATCAGGCAGGATGTAGTCACTATGACGTGTCACATTAAAAAAAAAAGTCGCCGCTTTCTGATGTTTTTTTATTTATTATTTTTGGGGATTTTTGTCTCTTTACATGTCAATCCGGTAACACCAGAATAGCTTTTTTGGTAAGTGTGAATTTCGGGAATTGATCATCAGAGGAGTCAGGAAACGTGCACCGAAACGCGTTCGATGCAGTCTTTTACGACAGAAAATGTCTACACAAAACGCGAACGGTTCGCACATAAGCCCGCATTTTACGGCGACATTGGGGATCGGCAGCCTCTCCAGATATGCCTCCAAGATTCCGGGGCTATTGTCTCGGTCAGCCATTGTCTAGCTTTAATTAAATTTTTATGCTCATGCCTTGTCGTTAAATTGAATACAACAGTAAATTAAGAGTTGCTTAGAAACCCCATTATTACTGGAGCACTTAAAAACACTTGATTTCGTATGGCGATAGCTGCAGCGTTTTGCGCATTAGTAAGAAGTAGATAATTTATTACGTAAGGAAAAATAATGAGTTCGATAGCGCAGCACTCAGCTAAGATGTTCATTCGGCAACTTTCGCAAGACAGGGTCGCATGATGGGTGATTAAATTAAAAACTTAGTCATCGTTAGTTTACATCTTAGGGCTATCTTATCTACCCTTATTCCCTTATTCTACCTATCGACGTTTGCTACACCGGAGGTAGGTATCACTCAAGCCTATGTCTTGGTTATTTGATACAATGATAAATGGATGTTACCGATCAGCCCAATAACAAACTCATATATTACGCCATTATAAAAGAAAACTTCGCAATAACACACGTGGCATTTATTAGAAAGTAATAAATATTTACCTATGTTTAGATAACCGCTAGATTTATAACTTTAGTAGGTATTTCGACATGGTCTTAAATCCGTCAAATGTCAATAAAAAGATAAATTTTGTCAATAATGTGGGTCACAAGAGTTATGGCTCTTGACAAAGGGCTTACTACTAGTGAACGTATACCTTCTTGTGACCTTTACAACATTAACATTAATCCCCATCAATTGTGGCGATGACTTGTTTTCTATGAAGGACTTTGCTAGGCAATGGGACAATATTATAGATAAGATAATGATATAATTACCCGTGTCGGGTAGCAGTGAAAGAATACTACCACCCCCTCGAAGCGGCGATCAGCTCAACACCTGTCAAGCTGAGCACATGTGCAGTCGCTATTTGGTGAAAAGTGGACAGTGACTATGCAGCAGAGGACTGCTTTTGCGGTCCTCATTGCCTAGTCTCTGACTAACCCTTCGGGGATAATAGTCGTGGCGTGATTATTTGTAAATGAAATATAATCTACTGACGAAAATGTGTATCTATCTGTTGTTCTGCCTACTAAAGTCAAATTTTTGGCATACCTATGCTTCATTCAGAGTACGCCTCTTTTATTCTTTCAAAATAAAAGGACGTGATGCTGGAATACTTATTAGTATTACCTACGTATTTCCAATCCAATTCCAATTTACATCATTGCAAGGCCGCAACTGCCCTTCTGGCACGCGAGCTTGCAATGAATAATTTCGATATTGCCTTGATCCAGGAACCTTATCTTTATAGGGGCCAGATTAAGGTTTAGGTGGAACTTCTGGTACATTATTCTACAACTGTTCTACTAATGACATGAGGACTTGCGTCTATGTCAGAAATGACCTACACGTAATGCCTCTAATGAAGTTCTGTTGCAGGGATCTGACGGCTGTCAAGGTCCTTACCGGGGAAGGGGGTGATAGGCGGACGGTAATTTTAGCGTCAGCTTACCTCCCCTTCGAGAAGGCGGATCCAGTATCAAAGGAGATGCGGGAACTGGTAACCTGCATTGGCCGAGAAAACCAAGATGTCATCATCGGTTGCGACGCCAACGCGCATCATGTGATCTGGGGCAGTTCAGACACCAATGAGAGAGGGGAGAGACTGCTGGAGTATCTGGTGAGTTCACCCATGCAAATTCTTAATAAAGGAAATAAGGCCACCTTTTTCAACGCCCGGAGGGCTCAGGTGATTGATATAACCATTGCTAGTAACAGAGCGGTAAGTAACATCACAAACTGGCATGTGTCGGACGAGGTATCACTTTCCGACCACAACTACATATGCTTTAGGTACAGACTAGGTAAGATCATAGGAACTGTGCAAAGGAAGAACCCTCGGAACACTAACTGGGAGGGCTTCAGGAAGGATCTCAGGAGGGATCTAGATGGTCAAAGCGACAAACTCAACTCAGCTGTGGATATAGAGTTTGAAGCTGACAGACTTACAGAAGCACTGATGACGGCCTGGCAAAACAACTGCCCAGAAACGAAATCAGTGGCAAAGAAACTACCATGGTGGACTTCAGAGGTTGCTCAAATTAGAAAAGCGACACGACAGGCGTTCAATGAAGCGAAGGCTAAGAACGATTTTAGTGAATACAATAAAGCTTTAACTCGCTACAGCAGTGCGGTTCGTAAAGCAAAGAGATCAGCTTGGAGAAAACATTGTGACACAGATACAATCTGTTCCTGAAGCAATGAGACTAACCAAGGCAATTTCTATAGCAAAGGCGATTCCATTGTCCACAGTTACGAGGGCAAATGGAACTCGTACAGAAACTGGTGGTGATACACTAAAGGTTATGTTTGATACTCACTTCCCTGGATCGAGTATCATCCTGGACGAACATGACCCAATCAGCTGGAAGGAGCAGCATAGTAGAACTTCCAAGTATGATTGGACAATAGCGAAAAAAGTAGTAGATGAATCTAAAGTTAAATGGGCACTGGGGCGCTTTCAACCATTCAAAGCACCAGGGCCTGATAACATTTACCCCATCCTACTACAGCAGGGCGCCTCCATACTGGGCCCTCACCTCTGCAGACTGTACAAAGCCTGCATTGCGTTCGGCTATATACCCCGAATATGGAGGCGTGTTAAAGTAATTTATATACCAAAAACGGGTAAACCGGATTACGAAGAACCCAAAGCTTTCAGGCCAATAAGTCTTCAATCTTTTCTCCTCAAGGCCTTGGAAAAAATGGTAGGCACATTTATAAGAGCGGGACCATTGAAAAAATTCCCACTTCATGGACTACAATGCGCATATCAGCCAGGGAAGTCAACAGAAACTGCTCTTCACCATGTGGTGAGTAGAGCGGAATCCGCCCTGGAGAACAAAGAGATCTGCGTCTGCACATTCGTAGATATTGAAGGTGCATTCGATCGAACAACCTTTGACTCCATTAATGTTGCAGCCAGGGATCATGGCGTGCCACAACCGATCTGCAAATGGATTGAATGTATGCTAAAGGGTAGAATCATCTACTCGGAACTACTAGGGGACAGCTTACTTGCTCAGACAACTAGAGGGTGCCCGCAAGGGGGGGTTCTCTCTTCTTTGCTATGGAGCCTTGTGGTTGATTCAATCATAGCAAAGCTGAACCATGGACCATTCTTTACGGTTGGTTACGCTGATGATCTAGTTATCACGGTCAGTGGGAAATTTCCCTCCACGGTATCGGAGCTAATGCAACGTGCCCTGGGTTTGCTGGAAGGTTGGTGTAATACCAATCATCTATCTGTAAACCCGGGAAAAACGACCGCCATCTCCTTTACTAGAATGAAAAACCTTACGAAACTGGGAAACTTAACGCTTTACGGCACCCAGCTTCCTTGGTCCAGAGAAGTGAAATATCTAGGCTTAACACTAGATAAGGAACTCACCTGGAAACAGCACATGGATACGACTGTCGTCAAGGCCTATAGGGTCTTTGGTATGTGCCGGTCCACTTATGGTAAAATGTGGGGACTCAACCCCAAAATCATAAGATGGATCTACATGATGATGGTGCGGCCGATTCTCACATACGGCAGCATCGTCTGGTGGCCCAGGACCAGGCTAAAGATCTGTAAGAATGCTTTGAGCAAACTACAGAGAACAGTATGCCTGGCGATTACCGGGGCATTTAGAACCACACCGACAGCAGCGCTGGAGGTCGTCACGGACCTCCCACCTCTGCACAGTGTCATAGAGACGGAGGCAAGGAAAGCGCTACACAGACTAAAGGTGGCAGGGCTGTGGGACGCATCTTTGCCTCTGACCAGACACACAAAATGGGAACATAATGATACCCTTGATAGGATCATGGAAATGAGGTGCGACAAGATTGCCCCAAAGTACATGTTCGAAAAGAAATTCAGTATACATGTCCCAACTCGGGACCAATGGAAACAGCCACCGTCTCCAGCGAAAGACAGCCTGATCTGGTACACCGACGGATCCAAAGTGAAGTCGGGCATTGGAGCAGGTATCTTTAGCAATGGTTTTAAACACAGTCAGAGTATGGGAAAGTTCGCTACTGTTTATCAGGCAGAAACTTTCGCAATTCTCCTGTGCGCTAAAAAGAATTTAGAAATCGCTCCTAAGAAGCCTAACATATTCATCCTGAGTGACAGCCAAGCCGCGCTTAAGTCACTTATAACGCCTCGAATCAACTCCAGCCTTGTGCTTGAAACTACGAAAGCCTTAAACAAGGAAGGCACAACAGGGTGAGACTGATCTGGGTACCAGGCCACATGGGAATCCATGGCAATGAGATGGCCGATGCACTTGCTAGGGAGGGCTCAGAGACCCCATATATTGGCCCTGAGCCATTTGTGGCACTAGCATCGAGTACCATCAACAAAGCCTTCAAGGACCATATCCAAAACAGGCATAAAACCGAATGGAAAGAGCTACCCGGCATAAAACACTGAAAATCCTTTATAGGCGAAGGCGCCCTAGGACGAAGTAAGATCATATGCGGAGGTAGCAGAAGGCCCGATTAATCACCGGTGCCCTGACTGGGCACTATGCCACTAAACAAATGCTCCACAAAATGCAACTAGCAACAGACAACCTGTGCAGGGCATGTGGAGGGGAAACGGAGTCTATGCAGCACCTACTGTGTGACTGCGACTCTTTTGCCAGGAAAACAATGAATCTTCTGGGATCGGCCTACCCCAAACCAGAAGATTTTAGGCTCTTCGCCCTCAAGGACATTGCCAAGCTTATGGCAATTATCTTCACTGAGGAGGCAGAGTGATAGGACGGGGTGGCACAAAAGATCCCAATGGGTCGACGTGCTGTTGCGAGCGGGAGACCTCTGCAGGCCCCACTAGATAAGATAAGATAAGATAAAATAAGATACGTATTTCCAATAGGGGTTTTAAACGCGTATTAGAAGAGTTACTACGTTTGTTTAAGGCTATAAGTACGTCATTAATAGGTGCACCCGTCCTAAAATGCACCGCCATTTACGAAGCGGATGTGTATGCCGCTAACCGGCACAATGGCGATAGAATATGATAATTTTGTGCATTTTCACCTTCCCCCAATAAATGGGAGAGCTGGTCCAAGCGATGAGAAAGTGACTAGAGATTATTGTCGTGTTTTTTTAAAATAATATTACAATGATATTATACTATAAAGCTAACCATAAATTACGGATATTTGTCCGGTATGCTACAAATAATTTGAGCTCAACATATGCACATAGGTTATATCAACATTCACGCAGACGAAGTCGCAAGGGGTAGTTTAAAATCAATAAATATCGTGATTTCATTTGAAATATCGTAATAAATAATGCATATTAAATCTGAGAAAATGGAATGCTGTCTCTGCCTCTGGAAAAATAGCGTAATATTTGTACGTATAATTCATCATCATCCAGCCCACAGAACACAGAACAGTTAAACCTTCTTAATCTAGTCCGTGATCCAGAACGTCCCACGGCGTGTGCTGGACGTGGGAAAATTGGGCCATAACCCACAACGCTGCCCAATGCAAAAAAACATACGTTTACACACTAGGATCACGACTATTATCCCCGAAGGGTTAGTAAGAGACTGGGCAACGAGAGCCGCAAAGGCAATCCTCTGCCATAGTCCACTTTTCACTAAATAGCGACTGCACATGTGCTCAGCATGACGGTGAGCCCATCGCCGCTCTAAGCTGTTGGATGTATGTGCAGTCTTTAGTCCGTGGTCGCCTTTTACCAAAGGAAGAGAGGGGGTGGTAGTATTCTTTCACAGCTAAGCAAAACTGTTATGCAAAAAAAAAAAATTAAGCCTACATCCCACAGCTTACACCTTCGCCGCACATTGCAGCGATTACACGAGCATCGCACGCGGGAGGACGCTCCCGAAACGATTATCTGAATTAAACCGCGCCGCTCTGATGGCGGATACACCCATTACGGTTTAATTGGTTTAACTGTAACTGTTTTAACGAAAAAAACACAGTTACAATGACACAATAATAATGGTAAAGCTTTAATGTTTGTGACAATTTTTGACGTATGTTTGTTGGTAATTTATAAGGTTACGTAGTAACACGGAATAGATATTCCTTATCTGTTATGTGCCTAGTAATTACGAAGTGTTATTTATACTGCTACTGCCGTTATTTATAAATACTATTTATCCGTGTCGCGTAACGGTGAAAAAAGACCACCCTTTCTTTTCCGTTGGGTGTCGTAAAAGGCGACTAAGGGACTTAAGACTGCACATACTTCCAACAGCATTGAGCGGCGATGGGCTCACCACCTGTCACGCTGAGCACATGTGCAGTCGCAATTTGCTGAAAAGTGGACTATGGTAGAGTACTGCTTTTGCGGGCCTCATTGCCTATTCTCTGACTAACCTTTTGAGGATAATAGTCGTGATTATATGGATGTATGTATGTATTTTGAGAATTTGCAATCCAATTTAATAAACCCACCAACCCGCATTGGGCCAGCTGGGTGGGTAATGGCCCGATTTCCTTATGTGCCACAGGCCACAGTACAACAAAAATTTCCCTAAATCAAAATGAGCACTCTGTATAGTTTGGGCACAGGAAAACAAGGACCACAGTCCTTGTTGGCCTTTGCCCAGCAGTGGGACGTTTATAGGCTCAATAGTATAAACTTTGTATGTTTTTTTATTATGTAGGTACCGATTTCAAATTTCGTGTTTATTTTATTTTATTTTATTTTATTTATTCAGGAAACAACAGCATATAATATACAAACTTAATTGTAAAATGTATGTTAGCACATTAGCCTAACAGTTTGCACTATTAGTTAACTCAGATTCAATTTCTATTGAGTAACAAAGATGCAATATAATAAACGTAAGCAAAAACAAATTTAAGATTATTTGTACTTACATAAGATCTAATACATAATATAGGTATATATTATTTAGGCATAACAAAACCAAAGAAAACGTAAATTAATAAACAGTTATTATTTATTACCGTTTAAAATGTTACGAACACGCCTTAGTTTTTCATGAAATATGTCGATGTGATTGAAAGTACTATTAAACTCATTAGCAGCTCTAATTATAAAACTGTTTCGTCTATAGTTGGTCCTACAGCAGGGAAGAATTAATGTTTGCTTGTTTCCTATCTTTATCTCGTTCAATCTGACTGAGTGCCTTTATCTCTTTAACTTATAGGTATATCGATTTTATCCATCCCTAAGTTGCCTGAAAGAGAAATCGGTTTTGGTGATAAAGCAGTATTTTTTTTAAGATTGCTAATTCTGATAATATTATGATATAGACCCGGCTATACTTTGTGTACCTACAATAATAATATTTTATTTATATTCTTTTTTTGATGATAGCAATGATGCCTGCAAGAGTTTATACGGCAAGTCTTGGTTTGGTTACAGTTTTGAACTTTGCAGTGCATTCTTTGATGGCTCCAGGCTACACCGGTACTACCAGGGTACAGTATTCTTTTATTGAGTTACACAGTTTATTAAAATTAAAACTTATTTTAATGAGTTACACAGTTTATTGAAATAAAAACTCATTCACAGTTTCTAAGCTTTACCACCTCTCTATTTTCTCAATTCCAAGAGTGCGAAGCCGCATACGAAAGAAAAAGCAAACTACCAGCGTTCCGCGGAATCGCTCGAATTGACATTTTTTTTTTTTTTCACTTACAATTGGGACACTCTTATATTATTGGAGCTGTTCAGTACAGTCTGATAAAAAGGCTTCAAAATATAATATTATGTAGAAAAAAACTGTCCGAATTGTCAGTGAAAAAATAATAAAATTAAAAAGTTTAATTCGGACACTGTGTCCGAACTTAAAGTGTCCGAGTTGTCGCTTAGTCGTATTATCCATAGCGTTACATAGGCGATTAATGGTCTAAAGATTTGCTGACTCTTCTCTGTGCTGTTGGATGAACAGCATAAAGCGGCGATGAACTCACCACCTGTCACGCTGAGCACATGTGCAGTTGTTAACTGGTGAAAGTGGACTATAGCAGTGGACTACTTCTGCGGTCCTCATTGCCTAGTCTCTGACTAACCCTTTGGTAGTAGTCGTCAATATGTATGTATCTTTCAGCAATAAACACGAGGAGGATGTAAACAAACTCACAATTAGACGTGAAATGAAACAAAACTCTGCGACAGACACTTAAAAACCACTCCTATTTTTATACTAATCAAATCACGGGTTAGAAAAAGATACCAATTTATTCACAGTAAGTAGTATCTTCCAGCAAGTACCATCAAGAGGATGACGTCAATCAATCCCGCATTAAGACGTGAGATGCGCGAGGGATGGAACAAAAAATGAGTGGAACGAGTGGAAGGGTTCCCCATGTGGCAGGGGCAGTGACGAATCGCCTCATTACGGGGGAAGTGTTAATTAAGAAACATCTAATTAGGAGGCGGTGTAGTCATTTAGAAATAAGAATAATTCATTTTTATTATAATCTGTGAAGGTATTTACTTTTTTATTTATTTAAATGCCTTAGTGGAAGCGGTCTGATATACGGAGGCTCTGTTCAATCCCAAGGTGAGTTAAGGATTATTGATGCACAGCCCGGGTTGAAGATCACCAACGCGAATGTAGAAGTGGTTAAGAATTATTTTTATCTAAAATGGTATGCTTCTTCTTGGAAATATTTATTGATATGCAGAGATTACAGTCACCCAGGGGCTGGACTGGACAGGTCGAAACCGAATGCAGCTAGCAAATCCTGTCAATTAAGCTCGGATCGATCGTATGTAGAACCTCATAAATTTCTAAATGGGGCTCTAATAATCTGGTTGAGTTCAATGCCAAGAAAACGGAGACGCATTCAGGGTACATCTCTATAGGCTTGCAGTGCAGACCAGTGTCAACATGCTCGGTATGTATATGGAGAGAGCAAAGAACTGTGCACTTGCATGTGCAGCAAAGTGTCCATGTGCTGGCCTTTGTCTAGCATTGGGACGTATATAGGCAGACGATGACGACACGAAGACCAAACTCGTCCCGTTGCGTAACACAATTAGAAGAAACTTATTATCTAATCATACAATCTGTCGGGCACATGTCACTGCACTGTGCCTGTACGCGTGAGTTAAGATTTGATGAATGCGTTCACCGCTCAAGCTCAAATATAAACGGCCACGATCGAGATATACCGCTCGTCCGTACATAGTACGCTTCAATTTATTATTTCGGGATTAATTTCACTGCTGCTAATGAATGTATATCGCGTTTTAGGGGCCCTTTGTAATACGCAATAAATATTAGGAACACCAAAACAATAAAGTTGATCTTCAAAATGCGACTTAAGATTTTCACCGGTTACCTTGAAAATAAAAATGACATACAATACACCATGACGTCTCATATAATAATATATCATTACTGCATTATTTACAACAATATGTTTATTAAATAATTGTGATGGAGGAACTCATAACTTAGTGCAAAAATCACACTACCGACCGGTAAGTAAGTAATCCATGTCGGCGTAGGTACCTACTTAAACCTAAGTATTTTCATATCAGATTTTGAAACTCGTTTAATAATATAAATTAGGAAGTTTAAATTGTTTATTCTCAGATAGATTAATAAATGAATAATTTATCACACTGTAGATATTATGAAAATATCACAAACACGTTAAATGATTTCCCTTATTTACGTTGCACCACAAAGAAGCCAAGTTATTCATCAATATTTATTTATACGTCACCGATTACGTTTAAACAAAGTTTGTATTCAAATCTACGGGACCCTTGATAAACATTATACTTTTCGACTCACTAACACTAGTCTAGTTAACCCGTCTGTGATGAATGAGCCGTTGTTATCGAGCCTACCATCTTAGCCGAAGCGTCGCCCCAACAATTGACGTATTATAACCATAGAAGACACCACGAAGCAATATTCTGCGCACTGTGTTGCGGGCCATGGGGTGCAAACGCACCGCAATCGCTTAGAAGTGCGGAAGAGCTCGACGATGACGCGACGGGCGGCGGGCGGGCGGCGCGGCGCAACGGCTAACTATCGGTTAGCTACGGGTCACTGGATGATTGTTCAAATTGTTCTCTTCTTTAATAACAGAGTCGTCGATGCTTGGAACAAGTTGCCAGCTTAAGTGGTTTCCGCACAGAACACGAATCAATTTGACAAGTATTTAAAACTGGAAGAAAGTTAATTCACGAGTATGAACTAACGAGATACGACAGTATGTCATCAGTTGTTTCAACTGCCGGCCTGTCAATAAAAATAATAATAATAAATTGAAAACAGCTCAAGCTCCTCCGTTGCTTCAGAAGGCACGTAAAGCCGCTGGTCCTGGTTGTTGTATGATGACAGGCGATGACGCCCACTCGTATTGCCAGCGTGGTGGGTTATGGCGTATTCTACCCATGTACTGTACATGTGGGAAGGCAGTGGGAAGGCCAAGCATTGGCATGTTTACAATTAAAGACAAGGTTTAAATCTTTTTATTCAATAAACTTATACCTATGCACTTTGAATCGTCCAAAACATCTTTTTTAACTTTTCACTAATTTATGACGTCATTTGTAGAGAAGAATGGGCGCAAGAAATTGTACAGCTTTATACAGAAATAACGACATTTACAAATACAAAAAGATATATCGTCGATTTGATCATGAGATGATGATGCGTCTCTAGTTATAATACTTAAATGTGCCGACACAGCTGAGCATGGCCACCGATGCTGTGCTGTTGCATAATTCAATTGTTTTGAATAATTGAGTGACGCTTTTGTTTTGGAACTTGATTTAGAGACGATGTTCAGCCGGATAGTTTTGTGATAATAATAACGGGTTAGTATCAAATGGTCAAAAACGCAGGTCTACGGCATGAACTCACCTAAAAATCATTTAGGTAAATTTGCAAATAGTCGAATACGTCTATGAAGCAACTCGTCGCAAAATTATTTTTTCCACCTGCCATAAATTATTAATTCGTCTTAAATGTAGTGGTCTAAATTGCTGGTCGTCGACAAAAGTTGCGTTTTAGACCAGTCGGGATTTGGACCAGTTGCGATTTAGACCAGTATACCAGTTGCGTTTTAGATCAGTTGCGTTTTAGACCAACTGATACTAACCTATAATAACTACTTATTATAATACACTATTTTATGACAATGTAACATTTTAGGTTTTAAATATTTGTGCTTTAACGATTAAAGTTTGTAACTATTTCCTCCTGTACAAAATTAATTAAATACAGCTGAGAATAAGGCTTGTGGTTTCGGCGGATAATTAAATGAATACCTCCCACTCATCACTTCTATTGGGTGTCGTAAAAGCGACCAACGGACTAAAAAGTTTTCAACAGTTTATAGCGGCGATGGGCTCGCCACCTACCACGCTTAGCACATGTGCAGTACCCATTTGGTGAAACGTGGACTGTGCATGTCTCTAGTCTCGACTAACCCTTATTGGCAGTGGTTGAACTCAGGCTGTGGATCCGCTTAGCTAGAGGTAACGCTTAATAAAAGCGACAAAGTTATAAAATAGCTCGAGGAGCTCGATGGCGCAGCGGTTAGCGCGTTCGGCTTGCGATCTTGCCCGCTAAGCAACATTCACAATGGCGGGTCGCTGGATGTGTGACTAAATTAAAAAAAACATCTCGAGCTCCTCCGTGCTTCGGAAGGTACGTTAAGCCGTTGGTCCCGGTTGTTGTCGTAAGATTACAGTCATTAAAACACACCAACCTGCATTGGGCCAGCGTGGTGGGTTATGACCCAATATCCTCACGTGCTATTGTCCACGTGGGAGGCCTTTGCCCAGCAGTGGGACGTTTATAGGCGGATGATGATGTTATAAATTACGAACGTCAAATGATAAACAATACACTAAGCTGTACCTAATGTTTTGCTACTTTCTTGATACTTTTTTTCATGTTTAACCTATGTGTATTTATACTGTCCTGTGCGAAATAAACTTATTATTATTTTATTACTATATAATAAAGCTTTTAATTGCTTTTAAGCTGTAAGTGAGACAAAACCGTCTAAGTACCTTGCAAAATTCACGTGAAACGCGTAGATACTTCATTCTCTTGTGAGGTCCACATTTTGCTTCCTCTATAATCCCCAGGAACTTTAAGCTCGTAATAAATTAGGCGAAAGATAAAATGGATGCGTAATTTTCACAAAATATTACGAAAGTAATACTGGGCCTTATACGTGAGTGAGATAAAGGGCAGTATGCTTTGTCCGTCCTTAAAATTAAATACATAAAACTTGAGGATCGTAAAACCAGACACAATTAAAAATCAATTGTTTCGCGACCGCCGGCGGTCTTATGATCCTTGACCTATTACCCCCTTGAGCACCGTAAAACCAAACAACAATAGTAATTCTATTGTTTCGCGACCACCAGCGGTCGTATGATCCTTGACGTATAATCACGACTACTATCCCCGAAGGGTTGTCAGATATATACTAGGCAATGAGGACCGCAAAAGCACTCCTCTACCACAGTCTACTTTTCACCAAATAGCGACTGCACATGCGCTCAGCATGACAGGTGGTGAGCCCATCGCCGCTCTATGCTGTTGGATGTATGTGCAGTCTGTATTCTGTTAGTCGCCTTTTCGACACCCAAGGGAAGAGAGGGGGTGGTAGTATTCTTTCACCGCTACGCAACACGATAAGCTACCATGCTGGCCCAAACGACCATCCCCTTTCAAATCACATTTAGAAGCGTCGTCGGTAGACGAGCGGATGATGCTCGGGTTGAACGCGAGAAATCGTGGTTTAATTTTCATAGCTTCTTAGACTACTGCCGTGAACCCACTCCGGCACGGTCAGTTAGATTAACAGGATGTGTTAACAGGACTATAATTAATGTGTTAAACGCACATTAATATGTTTTTTTTAACCCCTCAGCCCCCAAGCGGTCGCATGAGACCGCACCTACAAAGACACACTTGACTTTGTACCGTGTTTTCATTGACTTACAGACCTACCTTAGTATGAACAAGTTTGATTATTTCGGTCCTGTGGTACATTTTATGCATCGTGATCGCAAAATATCCTCAGAACAATAACTAATGTGAGAAAATATCGCATAGTCTATGCTCGATTCTGTCAAATTTGACGTTGACAGTTGCGCCAATTTTTGTGTCAGAAAATTGCCACGAGTGAGTGGTAAAGGCATCCTACCTTTACGTAGTACTTATATTTTTTTATATTTGACATTTCGACAGAGAAGCTAATAAGTAGTTAGCGTTAATGTTTGTTCCATTAGGAACGCGAAAGCTTAAAAGTATTATCAACTTTTTAGTTATCCTTCTGAACTCATTTCGACTGTGTTCTAAGCCGCAGTTACGTGATATTACCGTTTATCTCAGACAACGCCGGTGGTATGAGGAACTGAAGATTAAACCATGATTCGGCACGGGTGACATTTTGTGGGCACACCGCTAGCGAGCGACTTCCTAGTGTAACATCACAGCGTCTAATAATAAAATTAATAAAGAAAGTGCTGCTCTGCAATTGGCCAATCTTACGACATAAGTGATATGAAGTAAAATAAACAGCCTAGGACTGTCCCACTGGGGAAATACATTATCGAAATCAAGATAAATTACAGACCATGGAATTAAACGTGTCCTACGTTTAATCGGATCCGGATATCGTGCTAGCGATTGACCATTTTTGTTAGTGTCCGAATCGTCAGTGAAAAAAATAATAAAATTAAAGTGTCAATTCGGACACTGTGTCCGAATTTAAAGGGTCCGAATTGTCACTTAGTCAAGGCGTATGGTACTTACATTATTTTTATGTATTGTGTGTATATAACCATCGTCATCTCGTGGAGCTCGATGGCGCAGCGGCTAGCGCGTTCGCCTTGCGATCTTGCTCGCTAAACAACTTTCGCAATGCCGGATCGCTGGATGGGTAACCAAATTAAAAACATCTCGAGCTCCTCCGTGCTTCGGAAGGCACGTTAAGCCGTTGGTCCCGGTTGTTGTCGTAAGATGGCAGTCGTTAAAACCCACCAACCCGAATTGGGCTAGCGTGGTGGGTTATATCCCAATATCTCCACGTGCTATTGTTCACGTGGGAGTCCTGTGCCCAGCAGTGGGACGTTTATAGGCTGATGATGAACCATCGTCATATTCTGTCTTATTTCAAAGTAGCGGCCCGGCCGCGGTTACGTCCGCGTGGACCCCGTTCCCTTACAAACCTCTTCCGGACAATTACAAACACAACTAAAAAAGAATAAGGGTAACACATATCAGTGAAGTCACAGTTCCGTCAACGTGTTCGCTCAGTTCAGTATCAGTGCTACAGTGTTGCGTAAGTGATTTAATTCACGCATGTCAGTACCCAGTTCACGGAGCTTCGATTGTTGCTATGGCTCTGTTAAATACTACGGAACTAGCAATGATACCTATTGCTTTAGACGAAGAAGAAGAGCAGCATCAACATTATGAGCACTAGTTGTCACAGACACTGACAAGTAGGGATGCGTACATAGAGAATGTATGAAAGAATAATTCGCACTGTGCCGGTACTGTGTCGGAAATGTGACTCCACTGATATGTGTGACTTGACCTTTAGCCAGATAGGTAGCCATCCTGAAGTGATGCGCGTACAAACATTCTGGGCAATTGATTTTTATTAAGAGGGTTTACGCACTTCGGTTTCCCACGCAAAGGAGAATGGCGAGTTTGGCCTTGACTAGCTCTCGTAGAAATATATATTAAAATAAAGTCTTATTTTAGACGTTTCAAAAAATATAGCCTATTATTTTTTTAAACTTGTCATATTGCTATAATATCAAAAATACCTTTTAGTAATTTTAAAGTGTTATTTATCGTTTTTCTGAACGTTACTCTAAAGTCTGTTCATTACGTTTCGTTAACCATAATTTGTTTATTGAAATATATTAAAAATATGGTCTATTATTTTTTTAAACTTGTCTTATTGCCAAAATATCAAAATACATTTAAGTAATTTTAAAGTGTTAATTATCGTATTTCTGACGTTACTCTAGAGTCTGTTCATTACGTTCCGTTAACCATAATTTATTTATCAAAAGATAACAAAAAAGCGACTTTTAACTAAAAAGTAACGTACCTATGTAAGTAGGTATCTTATATTAGTTTTGTTAGAGAACAGTTTAACATACTTTCCAAAACGTTTGTTAGTGTACAATTCTGTAGGATAAGCTAAATATGTTTTGTGTTTTTCTTTAGAAACACTACGAATGTCAATGTCAAATAAACGTCATGTCTGTCAGTCACTGACAGTCGCTGTTACTTCACTTCACTACTTTCATTCGTTTCGTTGTGATATTATGTCATGTATTTTCCATTGATTGACTGATTGTCGATATTATTGTACAGAGGTACTTAAAACTCGTAGTAGTTTTTGAGGTTTCTGTCATCAATTAGTACCTACCTAGTGTCTTTTATGAGCGAAAATCTTATTATTTAGGGCATGCTATTACTTTTAAATACGCACACCAATATTTTAGACTCAAAATTGACATTTAAATAAAAAGGTTTCAAATTAGAAATAAAAAAAAACTGACAAGTTTTATGTCGCTATTTGTTTTTGAAATAGCATTATAATCTCATAATCTAAAAGAATTCAATAATCATAACAATAGACCTAATTATTAAAATTCAAGGCCAGGCTTGTATGGGATCTCGCCAATCTCCTTTCCAAGTTGAAATTTTTAAAAACCAGTAAGCCAATTTTGATGAAACTCGGCATGCTGAAGTAAAATATAGAGAACTAAATAGTTTGTTAAAACATTTCTTAAAAACGTTTATTTAACTGAGTTATTGCGACTTTAAACTTTCTATAGGGGACTTTAAATCGCAATAATTTACCCAAATAAACGTTTTTTTTTAAATGTTTTCAACAAACAAATTAGATCCCTGTATTTTACTATAGCATGCAAAGTTTCATAAAAATGGCTTGTTGGCTTAGATTAAAACAAAAAGGGAAGATACGGCATTATCGTCTCGTGAGTGAGCCGCCAAAATTAGGCCTAAAGGCACAATTTCACTTCAGTCACAATTTGCCGGGCGAACAGGCTACATCGCACTATTGCGGATATTCTACTGTGTGAAAAAGAGAAAGACGCTACTCCGCAATGAATCGGTCGTACGTACTCGTCTGTTGCGAAGCGACCGAGACGTCAACGCGCTACTCGCTGACTCCCTCGCGCTGACGTTGAAACTTACCGCTTTGTCTCGCTCGCTCGATTTACACTTTATAGGTGTGCGTGAGTGAGTGTTTGCTTATGTAGTTGATTGGGACTATATTTTGAATGACTACAAGTAGGAGCATGACGTATCTTCCCTTTTTGTTTTAATCTAAGCTTGTTGGTCTTTAACGATTTCAATTTGGAAGATTGTATGGGAAACCAAAATGCGTGAACCCTCTTAATATATAAATAGATTGGTACATCAACAACCAATTGAACCTAAACCATACGGCCATTTCCCAGAGGTAGGCAGAGACACATAGCTTTCCATTTGCTCCGATTGTATTTGTTTTAATTACTATAATGTTAAGGTACGTAGTATTCATAATACGCAAGTAGTGTAACTTCATGATTAACATCAACAATAACAAGCTAAATTAATAAACAAACAGCACAATGCCCATTTAGTTTGAGGTAACAACACCGCGTAACATTATAATGCATTTCAATTAGTCCAAACAATAAAACTATCTTCACGGTCTGGCCCTCTCTGGGCCATGACCAAACCATTTCCTTATTTCCTTGTCACAGACGGTTAGGCTGACTAAATGGGTGTTCAGAATAACAGATTTGCCAATTACAAACAAAATAAAACTCACAAAGGAGTTGGAAGGTTATCTTTTTGATTAAGTTGGGAAAGATTGACGCGTACTTAAAACGTTGTTCGCTTCCGCAGTGAGAATTCGAAGTAGTGCCTAATTATCAAAGTATTACTCTCTTTATTTCTAAATCTTACTTTTTTTAAAACGTAGTAAGTAAGTACTTTAATTAAAAAAACTTTTTTGAGAAGTGCTTTTAAATTTGCCAATCAATCAACGTCGTATTGCCCAAACCACTACACCTAAACTGCTGAAGATTCGCAGGTCCCTTATGGATATTTATGACTAGCGGCCGCTTGCGGTTTTCCCCGAGTGGTTCCCGTTCCCGTGGGAATATCAGGATAAAAAGTATCCTATGTGTTAATCCAGGTTATAAACTAACTGTATGCCGAATTTCATCCAAATCCATTCAGTAGTTTTTACGTGAAAGAGTAACAAACATCCATCCTTACTTACAAACTTTCGCGTTTATAATATTAGTAGGAAGTAGGATAGTAGGATAGGAAGTAGGATACTGAGCCGGCAAATAAGCTGGAAATGGTGCGAGGCCAACGCGGCCCATGGACGCGCACGACTTTACGCGCGCGCATTTCACCCCGACAAGGTCCTTGAAGCTTCAGGTCTTATCCTTCTATGCCCTTTCATACATACATACACTCAAGACTATGATCCCCAAAGGGTTAGTCAGAGATAACTCAAAGAGGACCGCAAAAGCAGTGAACTGCTACAGTCCACGTTGCCAATATGCCTTTACATGAAGGAGGCAAGAGAACTGACGGGTATTCTGAAGATTCCTCATTTATTTATTTATTGTGATAAAAACGATATTCATCAATAATATTTATTACACAATTACAATAACAAAACCAAATAAAATCAACTTCAAAATACAATACTTAATTCGTAATACTATGTCTAATAGATTAAACAAATGTCAATTACTTAATATAAATTAAAATTAATAAACAAACAACATTTTACTAGTCACTATCTTCACAATCAGAGTTACGTGCATTACTACATTGGTCTCTCAAACTTTCACAATATGTCATTAATGCCGGTTTAATAGTTGACCAGCTGTCAAAAGAAAAATCAAAATCGGTGTTGGCGTCACGGAGTGCATTGAGGTGGCGCAGAGGTCGGATTAGAACGTGGAAAAGATCATGCTGCGTGCTGGGGGAGGAGGCTCGGGCACATCCGGGACGAATAGAACACACAATAGGTTAATATGTTTACTAGAAAAAAATCAACCAGTCTCAGGAAGCTCGAATGGGATTCGAACCCACGACCTTTGGATTGCCGGTCCACTGCTCTAAACGCTGAGCTACCGAGACCCCAGAAGACTCGTTGAATTTTTCCTAGTAGTTTGATTTACGCTGCAAGCCAGCGGTATTACGTCACTGTGAAGTCTACCCTCACAGTCGAAAGAAATACTATTGCAAGTATTTAACAATCGATAAAGACGTACTTAATTGCTATAAAAATCTTTTGTTTTTTGTATACTTACTAGAAAAAAAAATATTTTTTTTTAGTAAACATTTTATCCTATATCTAACTAAATAGCATTGTGAATGCAAAATTTCAATAATAAAGATACACAATAGGTTGTGTAAGAGGATACAATCCACAGATTCTTTTAATGTTTTAAGGCAGATTGTAAGCTGGATACGGAGGTTTACGCAGACGAAGTCTTGAGCCATTATTAGTTTATAATATTGCAGATTTGGAGTTACCATGTCTCCAGCGTTAAATTAACAAAGCAACCCGAAGTTGGAACTTGTGCGCAAGTTTATCTAGCACCGATCAATCTGGTCTGGACTTAAGTATTAGTTGGGGAGTTGGAGACTTAACTGCTGGGTTATATCACTAACTATATAAGAGCACGCTAGAGCAACGGTAACAATTTTGAGATGTTGCTACCGGCGCGGCGTTTAACTTGGAAGTAATAGGCGATGTAAGTTAGTCTGTGCGACCGGATAAAAATTCTTTGACGATATAGATAAAATTGAACAAGAGTTAGGAGTAGGGAGAGTTAGAGTTCGTCAAAAAAAATTAGCTGGTCCAAAAAATGTAAAAGTTTATTCAATATAAGAATTCACAGGCACTCAGAGAGAGAGCGTTCAACTGAGAAGAGCTGGCAAGAATTTCAGAAGGCTTTTTTATCCTCAAATAGAAGTTGCAGTGTGTATAAAATACTACTTACCTAATTTTTTTTCTAACAAAAAGTTGTTCTTTGCATTTCATTATTAGATTTTATACCTATTACCCAACACTCTACATAGTAAACTTTTATAGAACAAAGCCTCTGTCTGTTTGTGGTGCCCTTATTTACCGCCGCGGTTCGGGTCCAACTCAGTTACAAAGCTTATTTACCTCAATAATGGATACACTATTCATGTAATAGTCAGTAAGCAACCATTTGTACTCTAGAAATGCAAGTAAGTACAGAAATAGCTTTGTAATTTGTACTAAATTATCAAAACTAACAAGATTATAAAAAAATAAACATTTTATTTTACAAGCTTTTATTTAAGTTGCAATGTTTGTGAAATGTTTTAAGCGTTAATATGAAATGAAATGAAAATGAAATGAAAATGTATTTATTAGAACACACAGTAACATAATTACAATTGTCATAATTATATAAGACAAAAAATTCGAAAAAAAAAAGAAACGTGTCCTAAAGGGCTCCACTCAGCATTTTGTTGCAGTGAGCAAGTCACTACAACGCTGATCTTCCATGGAGACCGCAGTTGTGCGAATGTGCACGACGACGCGCTGTACATAATATATTTTTATCTCATACATAATATACTTTTATCTCATTTATAAAACATTCGTATGACCAAATGCCAGTCTCAAAACTGTAAGTATGTAAAATAAAATAAAAAATATTATTAACTTTATTTAGGATTAACTTTGTAATACTCGTTATATATTTGTATTGGTATTCCAACAATTTCAGTTAAATAAAACTAAGCTAAGTCTAAACTTAAACCCAATCCGACAGCTGACATATTATCAGTTGTCTGCAAATTCAAAAAATATCTCTTAGCATTAACCTTAAAAGAACCCACCGAAACAGAATTACGGAGTGGTGGTGGTAAATTGTTCCAACACTTCGTTGCAGCATAACGAAAACTGCCACGGAAAGCAGCCGTCCTGTGTTGGGAGCCGATCAGACGTATTGCAAATCTTATATGCGATTTAGAGAAATTTAGTTTCTCATATAGATACGGTGGTTGTTTATTTTTGATAATACCAAATAAAAGAGAGGAAAAATGTAAAAAACGTCTGCTTGACATATTCAACATACGGTTATCATTCAAAAATGGTGTGATATGTGCTCTACGTGGTACTGGAAAGCAAAACCGTCAGAGGCATTCTGAATTCGCTGCAAAAGTTTCTTGGAGCGACCTAAAAGACATTCACCAAAGACAGTGTCAACGTAATTTAATTTTGATAAGACTAGTGCTTCACAAAGTTTGATACGAAATTCAATAGACAGGTAATCGCGCATACGGTACAGTACTGAGAGTCTGTAGAAGCAATTACGAGCAGTTTGCAGAACGTATTTTTCGAATCGAAGTGACTCATATGCGTTGTTTTATAAATAATAGATGAAACACTTCGAAGTTTTCATAAAAACCCAAAGGTACTTATATAATTATATCCTTTATTGCACAGAAACACATTAACAAAAGTGACAAGAGACATTGTATGCAAAGGTGGACTTATCTCTAAAAGAGATCTCTTCCAGTCAACCCAGAGAGTGTGCGAGAAAATGTTAGAGGGGTGAAACAAAGTGCAACAAAAAAAAAGACAAAATTACCTAGACCTATAAATATATTATTATAGAATACGTAATACTAATACTATACTGGCATACAAATTAAACAACTGCACAAATAAAATAAAAATAAAATACATAACAAAAAAAACTTACATAATATATGTATATAATATATATAAATAATAATATAATAGGTATGTATATAATATATATGATCATGTTATAGGTACTATTTGTCTAAGAAAGTGCTCTTTAAGCTTAATTTTAAAGGAGTTTATAGAAGGACAATCTTGAATGGATTTGGGTAGTCTATTCCATAGCTGTGCGGCTTTTACAGTAAATGAATGGAGAGAAAAGTTGGTATTGCTGGTCGGCAGTTCAAGCACCTTAGTGATACACGACCGCCGCCCGCGGGAAGGGATGGGGAGATAGCGGAACCGGGAACGAAGATAGTTAGGAGAGTTAGGGTCATTGAGGATTTTGAATAAGGTGCAAAGAATGTGCATGTCACGACGATCACGAATTGGGAGCCACTTTAACTCCGCGCGAAAGTGTGAGACGTGATCATAGTAACGCAGGTCGTAGATGAAGCGAATGGCCAGATTTTGCAGACGCTCTAGTTTCTTAAGCTGTTCTTGAGTTACATCTAAATAGCAGACGTCGGCGTAGTCGAGAAGAGGGAGCAGAAGGGATTGCGCAAGCATAATTTTAGTTTTGAAGGGGAGAAAATATTGAAGGCGTTTGAGGGAGTGAAAAGAGTAATGCATTTTCTTGCTTACATCCGCAATATGTGGCGACCAAGCCATATTGCAGTCCATAGTTAACCCTAAATTTTTAACTTTATTAGTTAATTCAATAGACGTATCATTATATGTAAGCGGAGGAAGCGTGCTCCAATCTATCCTGCCTCCTATATTTTTTTTTATAAATAAGAATATCGAGCTTCTCGAAGTTTTCTTAAATAGGTATAAACGCGGAACTACCAAAGTTAATTTAGTTTAATGCTTCTGATCATCGAAATCATTTACGTTGATTTAATTACTCTCAATGAATGGCTTAAAGTATCGCATTACGTTCATTTGATTGCACATTAATTGGTGGACTGGAGAGAAATGGTTTGACCACAGCGTAATAAAGTGCAGTGTTAAATGACATAAATAGGATAAAACGTAAATATTTATGTTTTAAAAAAAACTAGAGGGAAAGATCTCTCAAAACCTGAGGGGGAATGTGAGGTGAGCGAAGAAGAGGTATAAAAGGCAGGAGCGGAGAAAAAAAGAATCAGTCTTGAATGATCTTTTGTTGTGGGAGGACCTACTTTAAAAATATGGGCAAGAATATTTGGCAAAGGTTTTATGTTTTTTATTTAGACTTTAGCCATTGAGTTATAATGTACATTTATCTCAATGACTTTAGCTTGATTTTTATTATTAAGTAGTGCCGGTTTTTAGTGCCTGTTTCTATTTTTTTTATTTCTCTTAATTACTTATAAAAATTATTTAAAAGATTAGTGCCGCTATACATTAGTATTTTTGGGGTAACTAACTAGGTACCTAGGTACTTAACTTTATTTTTATGGTATGTTGTGCACCACCATAATAAAAAATATAGGTACCTACCAACTAATTTTTACAACCAAACTCCACATCAGATATAGGTATAACGTTGTTTCAACTTGTTTCATTGCTCCACCGAGTTTCTTCATTAAGTATTTCGATGCGCTCGTAAATTTGAAAATGGCGGCCGATAAAAACTCGACTTAACAATAAACATGTTTACGTGAGTTCCTGTTTATCTGACGCGAAATAAAAACGCCGAACAAATAGACTTCGCAGTTCGAAACTCTATCATGTCACGTAAATTCCTAAAGTTTTGTTTATTCGCCAGCGAAAGCTTACAACTTAGAAAGAGCTAAAGAACCTTTACGGAGCTACTGGTATTCTTTAATAAATCTAGGTTTTAGTGAAATAAAAGCTAAATAAAATATTTTAAAACCAAACGCGAATAGATGGTGTGTTCGGTTACGGTAAATTTTAAAAAAGTTAATTCATGAGTAATATTAAGTAAAGACACAATTAAACTTTTTCTAACCACGGAGAATAATCCAAATTAGAATTCAGTTTAATAACCGCACAACAATAACAAAAGAACAAGAAGTTCCAAATTCAATTCAAACATCGAACAATCGAACGCCATCAAACAAAGGCGCGACCATTTCGAAATTCAAAAACAAAAGACGCTCCACAGGCCGATTTGAAAATGGAACGTGGAACGCTGCGTGTGGCCGCGCGGAAAACGTTGCGATTGCGAACATGACGACTGCTAGCTAGTTTATCCACCTGACTGAGCGATGTAGGTCGACACAGTCTTTCCTTGGTGTGATGAAAAACTGGCCATCATTACGAAATCTATTTAAATTTAAATATGTAATGTAGAACAACGTTCGAAAAATATCACGTAAAACCCTGTACAAGTGATCACTGACAACGTTTTGTTGATTTTGCAGTCAGAACTCAGATCAAATTAGTCTGGGTGAGATTTTTTAAACTTACTAAAATAATCATCTTTGGTTTCGATTAAGAGTGGTACCTATTCAAAATTAATTGATTAAATCATAGTGTTGCGAGCAGCACAAGACCGGTCTCTGTGAAGATCCTTGGGGAAAGCTTTTGTCTAACAGTGGGTGTATTTTGGTTGATAAGAATCGCCGAAACATCATTATCATCATTATCATTCATAGATATAAACAATAGAGGTTATTAAGTAGGTTTTCCTGCTTCTGTGGCGCTGCTAGGGTTGCCATCCGTACTCTAAAGTAAAGTATTGTCCTCTTTTGCATGTAAATGTTTCTATTTACGTATAAGACAAATATTTGTTAAATGTCGCAAAGGGCAACAAAAAATACGTTTTTAAGGACAAATAAATAAATACTCTTTTTTTATGCTATTTACTTTATTTTTGTTCTAACAATATGAAAAAATACTTTATTCATCCTAAAAAAAGGTTGGAAACCCTAGGCGCTGCTTTCTCCTTCTAAGCCATGCAATGGATTTTTCACGCGGTTTCCAGTTTTCCACTGATAGAAAGGTCGACAAAGGACGACTTTACTTTTTATTTTGTTAGTAGGTATTTTGTACAAAATGGCTGAAGTAGAACGGTGTTTTTAGGTTAGAGTGGATTAGTCATGAGAAATTTAGCTCTTTGAAGAGATAAGAGCTATATAGCTCTTTACCCAGTCAAAAGCTATATAGGTAGCTCTTCTAGCTTTGTAGCTCATTTAGCTCAGTGTAGTTCATGACGATAAAAGGCTTGAGTCATTTAAGTGTACTGTTCAGGAAATAGCGCGAAGCGCAGAGTAGCGATTGTCTTGAATTTCGAAGTATTTTTTTATAATAGACAACAGAAATCTAGCTCCATACAAAAATTAGAATATTTTTTTGTATTTTTTTTTTCCTAAGAAGAAAGTGAAAATTGTTTTTTTGATAAGTACATCGGATACCGCTCAGGTTTCTGTGGGATTTACATGGGGGCCAAAATGTCGTTAGATTTTAGCTACGACGCACCGTTTTCGAGATATTCGCGTTTTTATAAAAAGTTACCTTAATTTTTTTAAAGTTTTGAGTTTTAAGGCTCTATATAAAAATTAACAGAAAATTTTGTCCTGCACCCCCTTTGCGACACCCTAATAACCCTTTTGTCTATCGAGCCGAGCCTCTCTCAATTCCGAGCCGACATATTCCGATGAAACGATATACGTTGATCTAGAATAGGTGAGCTAGCTCTTTTAAACAACTCGCTCGCGAGCGAGCTACCCATTACTAGCGTGGACGAAGGCGCGGGCGAGCCTCTAGTTGAAAACAAAAAGTAAAAAAAAATTGTAATTATTATTACCTATCCTGGAACCTTGCATCGGTCGCGTAACGAAAACAAAACGTTACGGTAAAAAACATGAAAGGCGAAAGTCCCATATCATTCACGATAGCAAACTGAAAGCGCTAGTCGCTGACAACGACCAAACAAAAATGATAAGGTAGAAAAATAACCTCCCCTGTTTCAGGGTAAACTACCTCAGTTCTAGGGTGACGTTGATCGAACATTCATTAACAAGTCATGACTAGCTGCCCGAACATGCTCGTACACAAAGCTATAATAATTTATAGGATAAGTCTAGACTGGGACACAACTTGAGACGTTATATTAAGTTAGCTTTGATCATAAGATCATAATTATGATTACTATATGGGACTCTCTCACATAGATACACTAATGGGACTCATTGGGCCAGGGTGGTGGGTTATGGCCCAATCTTCTTATGTGGGAACGCCCATACCCAACAGTGGGACGTTTTATGGCTACCATTTTACGTTTTATGGTTAACATTTAAATTAAAAAATAATGATGTGATTTCTGTCAATTACTTAAACAAGATTCCATTAGAAATGGGTTTCTTAAGACTTATTATTCATACCATCAATAATTACAACGAATAAACTTGCAGAATTTCTAACATTGTTTACAGAGATAGAGACCGCGGGTTCGACTCCCGATTACGTATGAGATAGTAACAAAAAAAATTTAAGAGGGTGTACGCATTTCAGTTTCCCATACAAACTTCCAAGTCGAAATTTTGAAAAACCAAAAAGCCAATTTTAATGAAACTTTGCATGCTCAAGTAAAACACAGGGATCTAAATAATTTGTTGAAAACATTTTTAAAAAACGTTTATTTAACTCAGTTATTGCGATTTTAAACTTTCTATAGTGGACTTTAATTTCCCAATCTCCTAGGAGTATCTATCTTATAGTTTTTGATTTCTCCCTACTGACCCATTTGGATTGATCACTCTGTATACTGAATGACGCAAGTATCAATACTATACTATACTAATACCATACTATACAGAACTGTAAAATTTCTCTGATAGATATGATGGGAATAGCCAAACCTTAATGTTCAAAATACCTATATATTGTAGAAATTTTACATTCTGTATAACTAATATCCTACTACCCTACTAATATTATAAACACGAAAGTTTGTAAGTATGGATGGATGTTTGTTATTCTTTCACGTAAAAACTACTAAATGGATTTGGATGAAATTCGGCACACAGATAGTTTATAACCTAGATTAACACATAGTATGCTTTTTATCCCGATATTCTCACGGAAATTGGCAGCTAGTACTACTATAAAATAAATAATTAAGAAAAAAATCTCTAAAGTTACTTATTGTGACCTTTCCATAGCATTTATTACAATACCCACCATAGCTATGAGCAGTACTAGGACGTGGGGGCGTTTAAGAACTAAACCACCTTTTCTTAGTAGTTAAATGACTTCATGTTTATTTATAATATTTAAACTATGATTACAATTATTTACAAAAACCTCATGGAAAGTCTACCCGTGTTGGCACTTCAGATCGATCTCCCTAACTTTAGACAACCTCCTTGACATTCTAATTCTTTTCGTGATTTGAAATTATGTTTTCTTCATAAGTATAATGCTGCAACGTAGAACCGGCCAGTGCCCCAACATAGCATAGACTCCACAGTACCGTACTATAACCGGAAATGGGGTAAACACCCCACAATCGAGGATACTCAATTAATCTGCTAAATGAAACGACATTATACCGGCAGCGGCGATGGGGGCACTTAATTATATGTTAACATTAATAAATAATTAATGATGTTTATTCGGAAGGGGTAGACTGATCCACCTTCATTAAGTAAACAAGAAAAAAATGTAATTCGGTACACATCCAAAAAAATTTCACGCACCATTCAACAAAAGGTAAATAAAATAAGTTTGTTTGAACTGACTCCATAGTCTTTTTACGGCTGAAATTAATCTATACTAATATTATAAAGAGGAAACATTTGATTGTTTGTTTGTATCAAATAGGCTCCGAAACTACTAGACCGATTTAAAAAATGCTTTCACTGTTGGGAAGCTACACTATCTCTGGGTGACATAGGCTATATTAAATTTTCAAAAAAATTAGGGATCCTTACTAAAACTCAAATAAATACTTAAAATCGCGTGCGCTAAGAAAAGTATTGATGATAGAATAAAATAATGTACTATGGCTTTGCAGAGCATACCATTATCTACAAAAAGTGTTGCGATAGCATAATAATATATCTTACTATTTTAGTTACGTCACAGTAAGTGTTCTTGGGAGGGGTGTCATTTTGAAAATTCGTCACAGGGTACTTGGTCCACGTGAACGAAGTCGCCGGCAGTCTGCTAGATAATCAATACATCTTTTGTTTTACGAATATTTTTAACACTCAAATATAATTTAGATACATACCTACATAATAATCACGACTATTATCCGCGAAGGATTAGTCAAAAACTACAGCAAAAGCAGTCCTGTACCATAGTCCACTTTTCACCAAATAGCGACTGCACATGTGCTTAGCGTGACAGGTGGCGTGCCCATCGCCGCTCCATGCTGTTATGTGCAGTCTTTAGTCCGTTAGTCGCTTTTTACGATACCCAAGGGAAGAGAGAACTGGTAGTATTCTTTCACACGGTTATAATTTAAGTTGTATATAATTTTAGAAAATTATTGAAACTTTTTTAATTAATTTTTCATTTAAATATATAAATACGTACATGTATTCACGACTATTATCCCTGAAGGGTTAGTCAGGGACTATGCAATGAGGAGAGCAAAAGCAGTCCTTTACCACAGTCCACGTTTTACCAGATGATAACTGCACATGAGCTCAGCGTGACAGGTGGTGAGCCCATCGCCACTCTATGCTGTTGGATGTATGTGCAGTCTTTAGTCCGTTAGTCGCCTTTTACGACACACGAGGGAAGAGAGGGGGCGGTAGTACTGTATACCGTATTAATGAACCGCTGCCAGAACAGCACAACAACTCTTCAATATCAATTCAACGTTCTTAGTATGGTATCTCAGACATATCTTTACATATATTGTTTATATCGACCCAACTAATGTACTATAGACAAGCAATACATCACTCAAACGAGCATATTACCATAAAGCCATTGATCAGAGGCACATTAATTAATATCTACAATTAACTGTTATGGCTGACAGACGTAGCGTCATAAATAGAACTGGTGTACAACGAGGCCGGGCTGACGAAGTTTCGGATGCGCTTAGAGAGTAGGGCCAGATTCAAGACTATTATACCTAGTACTATTAGTCACTCTGTGCTATTATCCCCGAAGGGTTAGTCACACTAGGCAATAGGACCGCAGAAACAGTCCACTGCCATGAGCTGTTTGTGCAGTCTTTAGTCCGTTAGGTTAGATTTAGGATAGGGTGTTTCTTAGTCAAATTAGTCAGAAATTATATAAATTACACGCCCTTCACGGGAATAGGTCGACTTAACCTGTAACCCTGTATATTACCACCATATTTTGAACTTTATACAATTGAGAGGTCGAAAACCAATAAAAAATGTAAACATTACAGCCTATACTGTCCCACTGCAAGACAAAGGCCTCTTCTCATCTCATCTTTGAAATCGATTCATCACTACAATTGATGGTTATATAAGGTGACTGCTAGAAACCGCAAGAAACTTCAAGGACTGGTCATGTCAAGTGTTTTAAACATGACAAAAATGGCAAAAAATTAAATTCGTGTTTTTTTCATTTTTAAAAATAACTAATTTTGTGAATTTTAATTGGATAGTCTTTGAGTATATAATTTCTTTTAGAGCAATAACATAAGAAATATAAAATTCAAAACAATTAAAAGTAACGATTATTTACAACACGCAGGCAACAGCCGGCCGGCTGCAGCCGACCGTCTGTTGACCCGTTCGCGTCAGCTGGGCGATGAGTCTGCAATGAGAGAGAGATTTTTGTCATGTTTAAAACACTTGACCTGACCAGCCCTTGAAGTTTCTTGCGGTTTCTAGCAGTCACCCTATATTATCACCACATTCACCACGCTTGCCAAATGCGAGTTGGTGATCACAAACCAGAGTGCCTACTCTCTTTCTCTGAAACGAAATTTCGGCGATTTACGTTTGCTATTTATAGCGCTTTCCATTATTATTGAAATTTCCAACAATTAAAAAAAATATATAATCTAAATGACCTATTTTTTATGAACGCAATTTCGGAAGGAATAGAGAAAGAGAGAAGGCCCTTTGAACTATTCATCGGAAAAATCCAAAACACACTTTTGTCCGACCCGGGAATTGAACCCTGGACCTCCGGCTACGGGTCGAGCGCTTAGCCACTCGGCCACCAAGGTTAGTATAAATAAAGACATATGAAGTTAAGTATTCTTTAAAGAGCACGCAACACACCAAAAACACAGCTCTGCAAAACCATAGCCTTGTAAGTATTAGGTAAAAAAAATATTAGAATAATCTCTGGTAGCGTAAATACTACGTCCTGTCATGGCGGCGGGCGTTGTGACGTCACGTTACCCTAATATACAGTTATGAGTTACGACCACCGTCCAAAGGGTGTGAAAAACTACTGCAGCCGTTTTAGGGATCCGTTGCTACCTCATAAAGGAACACGCGAAACATGAACCTTACATTGGGAATCCTAAGCCTTATCTGAGAAAAAGTGATTTTAAAGACGGTAATTTAATCATATATTCCACATATTTTTATACATTTTTTTTGTATTTTAATCTTATTTTTAATAATTTATAAGTATAAGTAATTCGTTTTTATAAAATAAATATTTTAATAACTGAATTAAAATGTGTATTTTATAAATATGTAGGTGGGTTTTCTTATCCACTAGGTTCTAAGTAGCACCTATTATGTCTAAGACTGACTTACGCGTGCCTTCGCACCGAGCGACGCGCGACATGAGATAGTATTGTTTTTCAACGTTGTTAGAGAACTCATGTTAGAGATATTTTTTTTCTATATGAGTTGTGTTTTTTTTTTATTTTACGTTATATAAAAAAAATGTACGGAACCTCCAAGTCGCTAACGTTTCTTACTATGCTTACTACAGTCCGTTTTTTATCAGCCGTTTGTTCAACCTCAGTCGTCAAAAAAAAACCTTTTCATAACTTCTGACCAAAGCTTTTATACAGTTCCTTTCTACTTATTTCTATAAGCTCGCCGTAATTCATAATATCTTTGACATTTTATTAACTCCTACAAGTTACTTAAACTTGTACTTAATCCTATTTTATTGCTGAATAGAATTACCGAAGTCACCTTTAATATGCATTTTATTACAGATTTTCTTTTTATTGTGCCCTCATTAAATACTTTTTTTATTGTGTAAATGCCATGTGTCAGAAAGTCAGAAAAGTCGTGTGCCGGTAATCCTAAAGTTGTATACCTATACCGCGACATTTAAATAAAGAAAACTATGAAAGGAATGTTGGAATGGAGTAGACGCTACCATAAAACGTACTGACTCATATCATAGATTTAAAAGTTGTATGGCTGTTGAATGGGGTCCACGTGAAGCGCGAAGACCACCGGGCCGACCACGATCTCGGTGGATGGGCGCCATTTTATAAGTACACAACAGCTGTGATGGTAGCGGTGAAGGAATACTACACCCCCTCTCTTCCCTTCCCTTCGTAAAAGGCGACTAACAGACTATAGACTGCACATACATTCAAAAGCATAAAGCGGCTATGGGCTCACCACCTGTCACGCTGAGCACATGTGCAGTCGCTATTGGTGAAAAGTGGACTATGGTTGAGGACTGCTTTTGCTGTCCTCATTGCCTAGTCTCTGACTAACCCTTCGGGGATAATAGTTGTGATTATATGTAAGTACCTACGTATGTGATAAAAACACACATGGAAGACAACTCATGGAGTGATTGGGCCATACTAACGACTGCCATCATACGACAAGAATTAGGCCAACCGTTTTACGTGCCTTTCGAAGTGCGAAATTGCCCTTATAATATAAACAATGTAGGTGCTTTGAATACGTAAATAAAAAAACCTAATTATTTAAAAAGTAAAGTACAGCCCACTGCAGGGCAAAGGCCTCCACCATTGAAGTCAAGTAAACGCCACAATTTTTTTTTTATTCTTATCCCCCGGCGTGGGTTATGTCGGAGATGTTTTTAATTGCTACGTGGTAATACTAATCCGCTCTACGGCGGCTTCCTATTCCTTTACATTTCCTCGGCACTTCTGGGTGCCCTATCCTATCCTACTATATTCTATTTCCTATTCTAAACTATATAAATATTTCTACTTTACTATTTTTATTTTTATCGCACGTTCGTGCCCTATCTACCCTTTCTTACTTGCTATTTGCTTATTCACTATATTAGTTATATCTATTACATTTTTCTTGCATTTGAAATGCCCTACATACTATTTTACTTCCTATTCTTGTTCTTATTCCTATTACTCCGGTTGCCCGGTTCCATTTTTATTGCATTTTTGCGCTAATATATCCTATATACTATTCTATTTTTTTACAATTCTGTCTTACATTTAACAACTTTAACAATTCCTTTATTTATTTACTTATTACGACACATTCAGTTTTCTATCTGTATATACATCATATTATTAAGTAATTTTGCATTTATACATTTTTGTTTGTTCCGTATAATTACATATTACTTCTAATATACTCATTATATTTGTGAAAAGATATATTTATTTAACTACTTACTTCTTGTTTCTAACGATTACTGGTTTTGCAATGTTGGCACAAAATTCCAAAAATAATGACCTTGATTGCTTGCTACTTACGAATTTATTAATGCTTTCTTTATTTACTACCATTCCTGTCATCCTTTCAAGTTTCATTCGCTCATAATCATTGACAGGGCATTCTGTGATTATATGCATTACTGTTTCCTCTTTTTCAGGATCGCAGATACACGATGGACTCTCCTTACACTTGAAACGGTACAAGTATGAAGAGAATCCACCGTGCCCTGTCATGACCTGGGTTGTTATCCCTGTTGGCTTTATTTTCTTCACTAATCTATACACTGTTACCGGGTCCGGAAAGAAGACTTTCGTTACAGAGCTTGTCGTTCCCGCATCGTATCTCCGAGCCCACTCGCCAATCGTCTCATCGCGGATGAAACGCTTGGCGAATGAGATCGGACACCGATCGTAAACGCCACAATTTATGTGTATTGGCTCAACCACCACGCTTGCCAAACCCGTTCTATGCATCGAAAAATCCGATAACACACTTTGCCTGACCTGGGAATTGAACCCTGGACCTCTGGATATCGAGCCGAATGCATGACCACTGGGCTACAGAAATAATTAAGCACGTGTTAAATGAAATAAACAGATAATAGTACCTAATACTATTAGTTATGGAGTAAACAGTTACAGGTACAAATAGTAGTTCGTTAAATCATTCTGCCACAGACACTTTACTAATAAGGGAGCCAGCCGAAACTCCCAACAAAACAGCGCAGATACGGTCTGAGCGGCAACTTCAACTATAACTCAATATGGACGCGTATTGTCGAATACAGCAGCGATATTTCTTTAAAATGTTCAAGATTGATGAAACATCTGCCAGTTTCAAAATATCTTAGTCAAGGAAACTTGTAAAAGATGGAGCGACTGACTGTGACTGACATCAATTTATCAAAATAAGTATTTAAGTATTTATCAAAGTAAGTTTAAGTTTAAACAATTTTGTTAAACGTTTTTCCTGGAACTGTGTTAGTTTAAAGCTGTGTCTATGTCGCAGTAATAAAGTTATAGCCGTAATATGGTTATATCCCTAGGGATATGATTATATACCGTAACATAGTTATACGATAGCGATTCATTACTATCTTACTAGGAATATAATTGAACCGTAATATAATATATATATTCAACAAAAAATCATCATCATCATCATCAGCCTATAAACGTCCCACTGCTGGGCACAGGCTTCCCACGTGGACAAAGCACGAGGGAATATTGGGCTATAACCCACCACGCGGGCCCAATGCGGGTTGGTGGGTTTTAACGACTGTCATCTTACGACAACAACCGGGACCAACGGCTTAACGTGCCTTCCGAAGCACGAAGGAGCTCGAGATGTTTTAAATTTGGTCACCCATCCAGCGACCCGGCCTTGCGAAAGTTGCTTAACGGGCAAGTTCGCAAGCCGAACGCGCTAGCCGCTGCGCCATCGAGCTCCTCAACGAAAAAATAACATAATATAATTTCTAGCAGTCGTTGTAGAGATTGCTACTACGCCGCTTAGCTTCCGTCAATACTGAACGATCCCCAAACTTACGAAGCGCACCTGACTGCCTATTTTATGCCACAGACTTGCTATAACTATAGCATCTAATGGGATTGCTAATTCTAACTAATTAATAATTACCGAAAAATATGAGAATAAACTACGAGCGGAATTCGAACCCACATTTTCTGACAAACATACTGTCACCTACATAGCTGATTACACTACTGCAGTATACAATCTATTAGTGTAATTAGCTATGTATTAAATTATTAAAAGGTAAAAGCCGTCACTTATTATCGTCAAAAGTAATAAAATGAACTGCCTCTTTGGTTTAGTGGCTAAGCCACCGGTCTAACGCCTAGAGGTCCCGGGTTCGATTCCCAGCGGAGGGTACATGTTTGTGTACTTGGTTTGGCTGGTGATAGGGCTTGTTAAGTCCGCCTGGCTAGCTACCATCGTCTTATCTAATGTCTGGGTCGAAACTAATCATCCGATTTCAAACATTCTTTAACTAATTATTTAATTCGGGAATTCAAAATCTAAACATACTTATTTACGCTAATCAGTAAGCTTAAGCCAGACCTAAGCATGCGCACTTTATTCAACGACACCATAAGTATAAATAACTTTTCCAAATACCGCACAACAAACTCAAAGGAGTGAGCAATGAGGAAACGGGCGGCGTTTACTACACCATTCTGGTTAACCGGCTCGTTAAATATATACTATGTTGTAGCCGACATGTATTTTTATGGTGCAGGGAGCCACACCATTTGGTCAGCGGTTAAGCTATAGTTTGTGTATTTATTATGCTGTAAGTATGTTTTGTTTGCTGCGGTTTTTTTTCATGTACTCGCAAGTTTTTGAGCCTGTGGGGTATAGCGGCACACTCAAAATCAAAGTCAAAGTCAAATTATTTATTCAATGTAAACCTTTACAGGCACTTATTGACGTCAATACTAATAATAATGAAAAAACAGTTAACTAACTTATAGTTAAGACTTAACAACTAATCTAACAGCTATAGTCTAACGAGCTATACACTAAAAGACAAGAAAGAAAGACATTTCACAAAATTAATAAAATAACAAACAAAACAAAAAAAACTAAAGAAAACCGCACAAAAAAAATGAAATTCCAAAACGGCTTCTCCTCAGCTTATGTCACAGCCGGAGCCATGGCGTTAAATTACTGGAGGAACCGGTTTGGAGGATAGATAGCGCTATATACAAACTACCAACCCTTCTCTTCTCTTGGGTGTCGTAAAGGGCGACTAACGGATTACGCACATAAATGCTGTACCATAAAGCGGCGATGAGCTCACCACCTATCTATCACGCCGACATGTGCAGTTATATTTTGGTGAAACGTGAACTTTTTTTTTTTGAGTGTGAGTGCTGCCGGTCGCAGATGACCTTTACAGCGTTACCGGGCTTGTTTGGGGGCGGCGAGATACTTAAAGCGTTCCTCAAGCCGTGAGTGATCGAAATTCCCCAGAGGGATTCCGGTGGGGGATGGCATCTCGCAAGCGAGTCTCCGATCCCCCCCGGAGCCTCTGGGGGTTCGAGCCGGTAGGGAGCGGATAAACCCGAGGGTGCCTCTAGGAGGCACGGTACCTCGGCTCGGGTTTACCGTGTCGTGTGGGGTTCGCGAGTAACAGGTACATTATTACGAATGTACCTGCCACCGGGCGGGTGTGAACCGGGTCTACGCACTCTTGTTCTATGAGTGCGGTGTCTTGGTCCTAAACTAGTGTGCAAGTTTAGTGTGGCTGGGTGTGTAGTGTCGGGCTTTGGCGCGTTTGCAATCGTTTGAAACGTGAACCTTAGCAATGGACAGCTTCTGCGGTTGTCATTGCCTAGTCTTTGACTAACCTACAGCTACACGAGCTACACGAACTACACGAGCTCATTCCACCGTCCCCTTTCTACTATCGGGAGTCCAGACGTACGGCGGGTTACCACTCTTACTTGGTTGATATTCCACTCATACGCACCAAGCGTTATTCGTCTTCATTCATAATGCGTACAGCCAATTTATGGAATTCCCTGCCGGCGTCTGTGTTGCTGAGTGCATATAGCCCCAACATCTTTAATGCCCTAGTGAATAGGCTGCTTCTGTGAAGCTCGCTCCACCGTCGGCCTCTTCTTAATCCTACGGATAAAAATGTGGCCAAGAGCAAGTCCATCTTTTATAAAAAAAAACCCCCTTTGGGGATACGTAATAGTCGGTGAATGTACGTAAGTATGTAAGTTAGTTTTTTTAGCAATTAGCTCCATTTTTCTAACCCATCTGGATCTGGTCGGTGGGCTGCCAGCACTTTGCTTGTGTCTTTGGCAGCCATTCTATCAGGGCTCTACTTTACCAACCATCAGCGCGTCTAGCTACGTGTTTGCGGTACCGAGTACAAACGTATCGCCCCCACTACCCAACTAGCAAATTGGTCATATAAAAACTGTGCTTTGCAACTTTCGGTTGTATAACTGTTGAATTGATGTTATTAGACAACTACAACGTTGTGTAACCGTTATTCCTACAACGATTTAGTCCCGTAACTAAATGGTCCACTAAATAAGTAGAGTAAACGTTTTTACGACTACTTTATACAACGTCGTATAATGGTACAAAAATATAGGTTAAGTAAACGTTTATACGACTGATTTATACAACGTCGTATAGTGGTGCCTGTGTATAGGTTAGGTAGACGTTTTTACGACTGATTAATACAGCGTCGTATAGTAGTGCCTGTGTATTAGTTAGGTAGACGTTTTTACGACTGATTTATTATATCGTCGTATTATGAAGCCAGGTTGTAGGTCGGATAAATAAAAAATATAAGACCCTATGTATAAAGGTTTTATTTAAATTAAAGGTTATCTGTTCATGTTTATTATCTCACGGAACTCTAAAATAATTTATCATGGCCGACCATCTTGGTCGCAAGAAACCGCATTATGCGACCTTTTCATTCTATAATTGATGTATAGAAGTCGTTTCTTAACTTAGACAAGATGGCTGCTATTTTAGTATGTAAACAAATTTTAAGCAATAGTCTACAATAATTTAATTTCAAGAAATTCGAAGGGGGCGTAAAAAATTTCACAACAACACACCTATATTTTACCACAAAACTAAACGTGCCATAAGAACTAGGTGCACTGCTCACATTTATCCTTACACTCTGTTTGTGTATAATATTGTTAAAATAAATGTAAAAATAATTAAGTAAATTATAACTTATAAACCGTTTAAATTTTGTATTTGATAACACGCACTTTTCCAGCAAACATCACAGGAACGAATGAATGGAATGAACTTCAGTTCATTCCATTGTGTACAATAAAAGTCGATGTTAAACACTTAACCGACATTACAGTCATCTTTTAAAGTCTATGCAATTGTTATAGGACTTCAGTGGTTCGATAACAGTCGGTCGAAAACTTTTATGTAACATTTAAAAGTTCTTGACTGACGCTTATTTAACTTGTAAATAACAATAATGTCTTTTAATATGGGCCTATTTCGCGTTGTATAAACGTCTACGACACGTTTATATGACCCACTTTATAGAACCAAAAGGAAATGTAAAACGTTTTCTCAACTATTATGCAACGATAATTTGTTACTTAGGACCCAGGAAGTAGCTTTGAGACCGATGAACTATTAAACTACAACGAATTTCTAATCAACTGCTGTCCCATTTTCTAAATCTAACTGATAACATGCGATTAAATATGGTGATTACGTATAATCCCGATCTTGACATTTTTAATGGTCTGGCTTTACTAACTGGGTGGTCTATTGATTCACCCGCGCATTACGTAATGTGACAAATATTAACACATTACATGTCATCAAACACGACCTGCCCCAAGTATAAAACGTAAGAAGCACACGGAACTGAACCTTATGTTTTAACTGCTTAAGTGCCTAATGCAATTTTGAAGATTCCAAGTTTGGCGTTACGTAGTTAATGATGGGGTTATCTTATCTGTGGCGCGGCAAAAAAATATCTAGAGAAAAGCTGCTTGACATTTTGTGTCATTATCATTACGTAAGATAACTTAGGACATGTTGTTATAGCGGGTGGACGTACATTTACGAGTATTATTACACACTTTTTATAGTTTATGGCTATTATCATAAGGCAAAGACACTTCAGATTACGTTAAAGTCTTCGATCACGTATAAAAACTACTAGATATACTAATATAGGAAAGACACTATAGTGTCTTTGACATACTAATGTATACATTTGACGTGTATCAGAGTATTCAATCCAAATGGGTCAGTAGGGAGAAATCAAAAACTAAGAAAGTTCGAACCACAGAAATAATATATTTCTGTAGTTCGAACCATGGCGTCGATTTTTTATTTAATAAAAGCTGCATTCAATTTTTTTTTGTTAAATCTCATACCTACGTAGCCGGTAGTCGACCCGGGGCCTCTATCTCTGTAAAAAATGTTATAAATTCTGCAAGTTTATTCGTTATTATTGTTGATGGCATGAATAATAGGTCGCAAGGTTTATTAAATATGACTTTAACTTGTGTTTGCATAACTTGCTGGTGTGTTGAAAACCTTTTCAGTTAACCTGCATGATAAATAAATAAGGAACACCTTTTTAATGGAATCTTGTTTAAATAATTGAAATAAATCCCTTAAATAAGATTTTTTAAGGTTCAAAATAGTAGCCATTTTCCTAGATGCAAAAATCTAAAATCGACGGCGTTAGGCGGCGTTCTTAAGAACAAATTTCCTTCCATTCCATACATTTTCTCTCATTGTCCAGAGAGAACCTAAATATCTTGTAAGGTATATGCTCTTTTAGTGCAGACGTTTTGAAAGAGTTGATTGAACATTTAGTTTTTATGTGCTCGATGGTTAAGTACAAACCTGTTTAAGTACGTACAGCCTGTGCTCATATATCGCAATATCAAGTATTACGGGAGCTATTACGGTTCATTGAAGATTTTGCTGCACCCTACTGGTTAAACACATCTTTTATCAATTTAGTAAAACGTGTCATAAAACAGCAAATACGTAAGTACCTACACATCGATAAATAAACACTTTAGTTTAGTTTTTCGTATATACTTACAGAAGAAACAATTACACAACAAAATTTGTAAAGCCAAAATGGACAAATTCGGTCATTTTGCTAAAAACAAAATCTCTCCTAGACAACCTTTGGTTTATAAACCCAAGAGGAGGATATGTTTTTACAAAAGTTTACTTTCAGTAGTAAGTAGGTACCTCAGAAAGGCAGCAAAAAAATTTCTATATTTTATCTCTCTGTTCAAAAGTACGCCGTCGTTTCACACTTACTCAAACCCAGCACCCTTATATCTCATCTTCGCGTCGTTAACCTCTTACCGCCCTAGGATTCCCACAATCCATACGTTGGATAAGGTGTCAACTCGCGACAGACAGACAAGCGTAAGTATAACATATATAGATAACGATGGTTAAGTACAAACCTGTTTAAGTACGTACAGCCTGTGCTCATATATCGCAATATCAAGTATTACGGGAGCTATTACGGTTCATTGAAGATTTTGCTGCACCCTACTGGTTAAACACATCTTTTATCAATTTAGTAAAACGTGTCATAAAACAGCAAATACGTAAGTACCTACACATCGATAAATAAACACTTTAGTTTAGTTTTTCGTATATACTTACAGAAGAAACAATTACACAACAAAATTTGTAAAGCCGAGATGGACAAATTCGGTCATTTTGCTAAAAACAAAATCTCTCCTAGACAACTTTTGGTTTATAAACCCAAGAGGAGGATATGTTTTTACAAAAGTTTACTTTCAGTAGTAAGTAGGTACCTCAGAAAGGCAGCAAAAAAATTTCTATATTTTATCTCTCTGTTCAAAAGTACGCCGTCGTTTCACACTTACTCAAACCCAGCACCCTTATATCTCATCTTCGCGTCGTTAACCTCTTACCGCCCTAGGATTCCCACAATCCATACGTTGGATAAGGTGTCAACTCGCGACAGACAGACAAGCGTAAGTATAACATATATAGATAACGAATGAAGAGCTTTGATCTGTTTCACGATGCTCTAAGATAACTAAAATTAAAACTTTTTATTAAGAGTTAAGTTTAAGGGGATCCTGCACGAAAATGTGAAAATTTACGTATTTTTAAGTCACTTGTACTATGCGCTGAATTAGTTAAATACATTAAAAGAACTTACGTAAGTTAACCTGATTATTGCACAAGGTCGTGGCCTTGTTGAAATTTGATACAAATTCTTTAAACAATAACAAACAATACATAAACCGAATGACTCCTAAAAACATTTTTCTTCGACAACTTTCATAATTTTACGCATGAAACAATAATTCTTACATGAAAATAATTGTATTGATATTCCGCAGGTCGCCCCCAACTTAAAAAAAAGTAAATTTTAATTTCAAACACAACCGCGTGATGGTTTTGTACATTTCGCAGAATAAAAACATTGCTCTAATCAAATTACTAGGTCTGAAACTTCAAAGCAGAATTGTTCTAATTTTAAATATTAATATGATTGATTTTGCTTTGAAGTTCATTATGAGACTTATGACAGTTTTTGCAATCGCGCGGCACCCTCTTAAGCCGTAGCCGCTGTAGTAAAGAAAACGTCTACTGCCCCACTGCTGTACTAAGGAATACATCATTACTACATTGTTGCATATTCTGCCGTCCAAGTGAATAATGCTGTAAAGAACATCGCGATTATTCCGAGAAAATGCGCCTAAAGTTAGAGACTTTAGGTACATTTTCTCGGAATAAGTATTGCCTTGGTCTACAGTATTGACTTATAGCTGAAATTAATAATCAGTCTATCATCGATGACCTATAACAGAATATCTTTATGGTTTTGCTAATCTTAAATTATGAAAAAGTAGGCAAATGACTCGCAAACTCGAAGTCCAGACGCGAAGGCTTGAGAGCTTACAACAAGGTGCTCTACGAAAACGTTTTTTTAATAAAAGCTTAGTTCAAAGCTATAACTAAAGAAAATAGTCTATATACCGGCCCACTGCTCCGCTCCTCAGTCATTGAAATCAAGTCATCACTGCAATTATGTTCTAATAGATAGGTACCCGAAATTATCACAGCCCCAATCCGTTAGCGAGATTGCTGTAATTAAAAATTGTAGCAACATTTGGCCAGCGCCTCCTAATTACTTTATGCATTATCTGTGCGTAAGCTCGTATCTTAACGGCCTTTACACACGAGATGTGGGCGCCAGCAGCACGCACGCAAATACTGTCTAATGCTTGAATTAGTAGACATTTTATCTATTTGAGGAAGCGACAGATTATAACAGTTTTCTTATTTTGGTCCTTCAAACGAGGGGTGCAGATGCACTTTTTATAGCGGTACTCTTATATCTAGCACCTAACTTCTCTGATCCTCTATTGATGATCCCTTTCTAGGTTCCCTAGGGTTCTATACTCAGTGAGACATTGTTGTCTTTCACAGGAAGGAAGTAGTAGTAGGAAGTTTCTCAGTAGGTAAGCCGAAACAACAAGCACATTCCCATAGTAAAATCAAGTAAAAGATATTACTAATAGAAGATCCAAAATTTCTATACACTGTGCTATCAAATAAATTTTTATTACATCATTTTACCTATTCTACATCTACATTCCAAAATACACATAGGTACTTACCTACATTTGACAGACAGACACTATAATCAGATAGCAATGGTTACAATATTTTTTCTTACATACATACATGTAATCACGACTATTATCCCCGAAGGATTAGTCAGAGACAAGGCAATGAGGACCGCACAAGCAGTCCTCTGCCATAGTCCACTTTTCACATGTGCTCAGCCGAGCTTAGCGCGACAGGTGGTGAGATCATTGCCGTTCTATGCTTTTGGATTTTTTATATTATTTGAATACAGAAAAAGTGTTACTTTCAAGATAATTGTATTAGAATCTCTTCTAGCAGCCATTTCTACGATTGTCTTAAGTTAGCTCTAAAATATTTTTAAACATAATAAAAAGTTTCTACTAGTTACTCCATAATACACCTAGCCGGTTCACATTAAGATCAGTTTTAACCGATTTATGGCGGCGCCTGATAAACCCCTGACGCTTAACAAAACGAGCTCCGGCTTGGTAAAAACTTCATATTTTTATTACATCCTATGTGTTATGTTAGATAACGTGTTTTTGCTCCAATGTCTTAGACAGTACTTCAGTGTTTGACTAGGTTAAAATTTTGTAGTACTCTTGTGGTACATACATGTAACCACGACTATTATCCCCGAAGGGTTAGTCAGAGACTAGGCAATGAGGACAGCATAAGCAGTCCTCTACCATTGTCCACTTTTCACCAAATAACGACTGCACATGTGCTCAGCGTAACAGGTGGTGAGCCCATCGCCACTCTACTACTCTTATGGTGGCGGCTTATTATTTAAAAAATACTACCAGCCTATCTCATCCCATAGGTGTAGGGTTATTATCCGTCCGGATTTGTCCGAACATGTCCGGATTTTTAGGCTCTAGTCCGGACTTTGTCTGGCTCTTTAATTTGTTTGGATTTTGGAATATGAAAGTAATATCAAATAAGTCTTAATCTTTATTAACTTCTCATTTATCTAAAAACAAAACAAAAAGTGATTAAAGTTTCTATTTTGTGACTAAAAAGTCCGGACTTTTATCGAAATGTCAGACTTTTTGTCAGGACTTTCAAAATTCCTAAATGGTAACTCTACATGGGTGTCATAAAAGGTGACTAACGGACTAAACACTGCACCTACATCCAACAGAGAGTGGCAGTGCAATGCTTTTGCTCATGTGCTCATTGCCTAGTCTCAGACTATTGGGAATAATAGATATTCTTATATATGTACCTTATAATATGTAAGGTATATAATGTGTGATTATTTGGCAAGTGGGCTTCCTCGAGTCTATCTATCTACTTTTAAAATGTTACCACCACATGACTAGAAGTAAAATGTCTTTGTATGAGATATTAAATTAATGTCTTGATTTGATTTAAGTGCGTGCGAGATTTATATACCATACGATCACGTCAACAAAATCGATCTAACGTTATTGATGCAGAAGCGCCTTCTGGTGAGTGACATACGAAGTGAATTATAATTTTTACAAACTTAATTTTTAACGGACTTCAAAAAAAGGATGAGGTTTCTCAATTTGTCGGAAGCTTTTTTTTGTTTATTCAACACCGTTCAATATCATTTATTCGTTCGTTTAGGCTAAAATAATTGGGCACTTATGAATTTCACTACGTCATTGGTTCATAGTCAGGTAATGGCGGGAGCACAGAAATAGATTATATCTGTGGGCGCGAGACCTTGACCCTATATTATATTCCTCTATGCATTGATTGTTGATTGGTCATTAACGTGATCGAATGTTAATACACTGTGCCATCGCCTTGGCCTATTAGCCTTCGTTTACAATAACATAACAAATAATATGTCGTTACATTGTTAATAATAATTAAAAGTAAACAATAACTCTACCTCTCAATAATATATCAACAAATTACAGCCACGTGACACGTCCACTATTGATTTACGACTCATAAACGAGAAGATTTGACACAAAAATAACGCGACCAATTAAACCGCACACAGACGTTTAAGCACCATCTGTTTCTACCCTTACAACCCCACAGGGGCGAGGGGCAAAAAACATCCCATAATAAAACATTGTGGGTGAAAAAAACCCGATAAAAAACTTTTTGTTTGATTCCTTAGACTGGGACAAATGACGTCTCGAGTGAAATCGTTTGGGTAATGACGCTTTTGGTAGTAAACTGAGATTTTTGAGGAGTTTATATTGAGTGAAAGACCTTTTTTATAGGGCTCTTTAATGAGAACAATAAAACAACTCTTGAAGGGGGTCTTAAATTATTTTACTTTATTTACGTTAAGTGCAATTTATTCATACATATATTTCGATTATAAATCTGTTATTGCCATGTAACTAAATACTATTTTTTGGATTTGATAAATGTTAATGTAAGCGGGCTAAGCTTAGTAAGTTTAACTGCTGGAAAATATTTAAAACTGAAATAGAAGCACCCTTGTCCTACATTATCATTGCCTAAATAGTTGTAAACTCCTTTTTACGTCGCTTTTAAATGACGTTTTTTACCCTTTACAGGGTCCGTGGTCATAGGAAGAGACTGCCTCCTTTTTAGGAAACCGGCTTATTCGATACACTGGAAGTCGTCAATAAAGTATGAACAATTTTCTAGACAGCCCTTGTGTATACACAGGTCATGTTTCCCTGGTAGACGATAAAAAATGAGATAGTAAATCTGGATATTGGATCAACTTTATTTGTACTGAAGCTAAGTTCTAGACCGGTATATTTTACAGCAATTTTACAAGTTTATTTATAGCAGGCTAGTAAATTGTTAATAATTTATACGGTTATAAAACCTCGTACCTTAAGCATTTTATTTACCGGCTTCGGTAATCTCTCCCCATTCTATTTATCGTGTGTAGAATAATTTATAGAAAGTGGAAGTTATCCTCAGTTATCATTATAGTGCTATGGGTGGTAGAATCCGTCTCGAAGGACCATTAATCTTAATTATTACTTTATTTTTTAAACAAATTATTCAAGTATTGATATCTTTTATTGTTTTACAGTGGATTATTTCGCAACCTTATGCTGGATTATAAGCGAAAATGTATTATTACTGAATGCTAGAAACTTTATGACCTTGGCGCACTGATCAGTGCTCAACAGGGAGCACATATAGTCTTTGGTGCTCAATTAATAGAATTGCTATTGTATCTAGTAACCGCTCAGCCTAAGTGTAAATATTCAATATAAGTGACATTTTTGGGTAACCCATAACATCATAGTGCATGAAAGAGTCTTTTTTTGATAATTATGTTTAGAGAATCAAAATACCATTTACATAATTGACTAAGAAAATCTCAGGAAATACAAAGTCTACATGAAATTTCAGCAGGTTCCACTAAGAAGAGATTTGATTACGTTAGTTATATAAAAGCTAGTATTTTATAATAGCTTTACCGTCGAATTGCTAATAGAAACTTTAAACACTGTTTTCAGTATGGATCATTGCCAATAATTACCTATGTGGCAGATTATTTTAATCTAAGTAGGTAATACGTTATTTATATGCTAAACATAATAACCAGTTTTACTTACGAGTACGTAACGTTGCTTTTCATGGGTTCCGAAAGTTAATCTTGGTCATACCTACCTATTATGCCATCATTAATCACTAACAGTAATTTCACTGCTATAATTGATTTATGTTATGTCTCCGATATTTTGGCGCGCGAAAGTGGTTGTCATATTTTAATTCGTTTGTATTCGATAAAAAATAAAGAGCTTTTAAATTATATAATACTAGCGGCCGCCCGCGGTTTCACCCGCGTGGTTCTCGTTCCCGTGGGAATATCTGGATAAAAAGTATTCTATGTGTTAATCCAGGTTATAAACTATCTGTATGCCGAATTTCATCCAAATCCATTTAGTAGTTTTTACGTGAAAGAGTAACAAACATTCATCCATACTTACAAACTTTCGCGTTTATAATATTAGTAGGAGTAGGATTGAAGAGTCGGTTGACGTCCGAAAAGATACTCAAGTGCAGAGTTAATATATATTTACACACAACAAAAAATAATACAAGATAATATAACTATATTAAATTTTAAACTACGAAAACTTAACAAAACTACAAATAAAGATATCATCCATCCACATGGGTACGGTCCCAACTCCCAAGAAAGCTGGCAACTTTTTTATTTTTTTTATTATAGGAAACCGCTAACGCTTCTTGTTTGGATTGCTTACGCTGACAGAGGATGCGGTGGCCGCTGTGGCTGCTGGTGGTTTGGATCTGCTCGTTAGCCGGCACTGTAAAAAAAACAAAATTTTGAGTTTTTTTAGGCAAGTAAGTTAAGTGTCATTATTAATTACATATTATAGTAAAGTCGTTGTTCCTGTGTTTGTGGGTCCGCTTTATTCTTCTAAACCACGCAATGGAGTTTTGTGCGGCTTCCACCAATAGAAAGAGCGAGATATGAGAATAGTATTTGTTTTTAATTTAAATATATATTGTACTAAATAGCTGAAGCATGACGGTGTCGCGTGTCTCGTAGCGGCTATAGAATACTACCACCCCGACGGCGACTAACGGACTAAAGACTGCACATACGTCCAACAGCATAGAGCGGCGATGGGCTCACCACCAGTCACGCTAAGCACATGCGCAGTCGCTATTTGGCTTTATTATTATCGCTATTAGCTTCCGCCAGATCTTCGGATCCAAGAAGCATCCCGGCTTTTTGAGGCAACGCGTGGGAAACCCCAGGCAGTATTAAGGGGCAGGAGGGTCGCAGCACACCCACACCCACCCACCCCAGTAGGATGCTAAATTCAAAATTTACCTGTTTGGAAAGTGCGGAAGAGGATAGAGAGCTGGCGGAAGGCTTGGTCAAAATCTACACTGACGGCAGCAAGCTGGAGGGGAAAGTCGGAGCCGCCCTGACCTGAGGGGACAACTGAGACGTGTACCCGAAAATTCAGACTGGAACCGTACTGTACGGTCTTCCAAGCCGAGCTATACGCTATCCTCCAAGCGACGGAAATTATTATTGGCAGAAAATTCGAAGAAGCGGCTATTCTGAGCGACTCGAGGTCGGCTCTCCAGGCGCTAATGGATCCAGACTCCTCGCACCGGATCACGAAGGCGATACAGGGTAACCTAGAATTCCTGAGAGACAACCACCAAATAGTCTCTCTTTTTTGGATACGGGCCCACGTCGGAGTAAGAGGGAACGAGAGAGCGGATGAGTTTGCGAATGTAGCCGCCCTCAAACTGAAGACCAGAGCGGACTATCACTGCAGCCCCATCTCGTTCGTTAAACGTCATTTACGGGCGGAAACGATCGAGCAGTGGGACTGCAGGTATAGGACCGAAGCCACAGCCGCGACCACCAAGGTCTTTTTCCCTAATGGGGTGGAGGCATACCACACTGTGAGGAAGATGTCCATCGACCGAACGGCGTCGCAAGTTCTGACAGGCCACGGGGGATTCTGTGCATACTTGCATAGATTCAAGCGCAGGGACAGCCCTTCGTGCGTCTGCGACCCGACGATGGACGAGGACATCTTTCACATACTACTCAATTGTCCAGTACACTTACAAGCTAGGTACACTCTGCAGCAGTAAATTGACACTAAATTAAGCAAAGATACCCTTAAGGAGATCCTAACTATAAAAAAATAAACAATGTATTTCATGGAATTTGCCAAAAGTATTGTCATGATAGTGAACAAAAGGAATAAGGATAACTAAGACAAATAGCAATAAGATTTATAGCAAGACCACACTGTGGCAGGAATGTTATCGGGAAAGAAGTAAAAATAAGCAATTCAGTAGTTATAAGCAAAATATGTAATACAGAAATAAAAATATACATGTATTAACAGAAGGAAGAAAATAAATAAGCAAATCAAATAAATTTTATAATATAAAATAATAATAATTTTGCCGCATGTCAAACGAAAGATGAGCGAAAAGAACAACCGAATGGGTCCCATTTAATGCCAGACGACATCGCGGCAGACCAAGGCGAAGATGGCGTGATGAGCTTGACTCCTACAAAAAAGATTGGCCCGTAGTAGCAGGAGACAGAGTTGTGTGGAAGAAGGAGAGGGAGGCCTTTGTCCTGCAGTGAGACAGATTGGGCTAAATAATAATAATAATATAAATATAATTAAGAAATGTACACCAAATAGAAATTACCATAAAGAGAAGAAATGTAAATACTAGTATGTAAGAAAGAAATGTATTGGTATTTAAGAAGAAATTGTAAAATATAAGTTAAAAAAATGTAATAGAATTAAGAAATGTATGTAATTAAAAAAGAAAAGAGATAACAAAAGAAAAGAAAAGATAAAAGAAAGAAAAATAGAAATGTGGAGCTCTTAAAGCTCATTAAATCTAAGCTTATCAAATAGAAATGTGGAGCTCTTAAAGCTCATTAAATCTAAGCTTATCAAATAGAAATGTGGAGCTCTTAAAGCTCATTAAATCTAAGCTTATCAAATAGAAATGTGGAGCTCTTAAAGCTCATTAAATCTAAGCTTATCAAATAGAAATGTGGAGCTCTTAAAGCTCATTAAATCTAAGCTTATCAAATAGAAATGTGGAGCTCTTAAAGCTCATTAAATCTAAGCTTATCAAATCGCCAAGAAAAGAAAGAAAACAAAACACAGACAAACAAAAACCTGCCAAAAAGCGGGAGCAACCAGTACTAATAAAAAAAAGACACGCTGAGCACTGTGCAATCGCTATTTGGTGAAAAGTGGACTATGACGGATGACTGCTTTTGCGGTCTAGTCTCTGACTAACCCTTCGGGGATAATAGTCGTAATTATTTGTTTGTATGTCTGTATGTATGACGGTGTTTCTAAGTTAGCGTGGATGAAAGCGCGGGCGGGTCGCTAGTATTTTACAATTTAACTTTTGCTGACCGTACCGTCTATTGAAGTGACTAAACTCCGATGATTTATAAAGGCCTGCCGCCTGCTCATTTGAATTTGAATCGCCGGGTATTGGATTACCCGTATTTTTAACCCTTCGCCGGATTATTGGCGGTTTATCCGGATATCGGTGATAGATGAAAAAAGTTTCTTTCTCATGTAGATTGGTGGCGGAAGTTACGTGCGTACTTCGTTCCGCCGTTGTTTTCAGGATGTTCGGCTAACGGATAAAGCCTGATTGGAAAAGTGAAACGACGATTTTTAAATAAATATGTGACGTTAACAAAAGCTTTATTATATCGAAACTGAAAATAAATCCATGAAATTTTAAAAAAGTAGTTTGAATGCTTTTTTAGTTCAAGTCAAGTCAAGTCAAAATATATTTATTCAATAAACTCAATTAATAAGTACTTTGAATCATCCAAATCTTTTTTAACCTACCACCCATTCAGGACATAATTTTTTAACTGTGGCAAAGAATGGGCGCAAGAAACCACAGCGCACAAAAGCAACGACATTTACAAACAAAAAAAAGAGTATGTCGTTACCAGGTCAATACAAAATATGAATTTAAAAATATAAAAAAAATTATGCAATACAAAATTACAATACAATGTAGTATCAATTAAATAAAGACAATTAGAAATAGCTATTGGAGTGCTTGGAGCATTTCAGATCCAAGCTGTTTTGTCTTCTGTGTAATCTGACACTTTATAATAAGCTTTTTTATAAAGCTTTTCTTTGATTTTGATTTTAAATTTATTATGATATAATTTCTGAATATCATTTGGTACTTTGTTGTAAAATCTTACACACAGACCCCTAAAAGAATTATTTATTTTATGGAGCCTAGTATAAGCTACTGCTAATTTGTTTTTACTTCTAGTGTTTACATTGTGAATATCACTGTTTTTTTAAAACATTCCAGTATTTTTATGAACATAAATCGAATTTTCATAAATGTATTGTGATGCAACTGTCATTATATTTATATTCTTAAATCTCTCTCTGAGAGAGTCGCCAGCCTTTAGGTTATAGATTGCTCGAATAGCCCTCTTCTGAAGCACAAAGATAGTTTGAATGTCGGCAGCATTTCCCCACAGTAAAATGCCGTACGACATTACACTATGAAAGTAACTGAAATAAACTAATCTGGATGTATCAACGTCAGTTAACTGACGGATCTTCATTACTGCATAAGCCGCAGAGCTAAGTCTATTCGACAATTTAGCTATATGTGGACCCTCGGACCAAATATTACATGGACAGAGTCTTACGACGTTGCCGCTCTTACATACGTGTATCAAAGTAAAGTATTTGTATCTCTGTCTGTATGACTGTAGTGTGATATGAGTAAAAGAGATAGTGAATGTACGTTTGGCAGCGACGCACTGTCGGTGTGAGACGTGTCATTTCATGACCGACTGCTCGGTCAAAACATTGCTGGATTGTGCGAAATAATAGTGAAATATTAAGAAGTCTTAGTGTTTGTGTTATTTGTGTAATATACAATTGACATAATGTCTGTCTCTGTCTGTTTATTGTTCGTCAAGAACAACGAAAGGAGGTGTGAAAGACCAGGAATTATCATTTTATACGTTATTGATTTCTCATAATATGTATGCTTTACTATGAGTTTTTTTATAATTAAAACGGCAAAGCATTAATTTTTGCTAATTCTAAATCATACTATATCGTACACTTTTCATAAGGATCAGGTTTTAAACCCTTATTAAATGTAATTTCAAGGCTTTGTTTTTGGCATAAAGATTAGTGATGTACGTATCGTATTAGTGTGTATCGAAGCTTTATCAATATTACTAATATTCTTTTTATTATTCTTTTTTTAGGTTCCCAAAATGCCCGGAAATAAGACTTGAATGGGTTGAAGCTATTAGACGTGATAACTGGGAGCCTACAAAATATCCAAGGCTCTGTTCCAAACATTATAAAAAATCTTTTTTTCCAGTAAAAATTTTACAGTCGTGGTTCAAATTTGAATCTTAATAATGTAGTAAAACACGTAGCCAACATCAGATAGCATTTATTCTTCTTCAATATACAACCAGTACTCCCGTCATCCGTCCGTTTCGGCTACATTACTAGTCCCTCCAGTACAAGCGCCCAGCCGAGAATGCCTCACTCACCGAGTCACCGACTGCCGCCCTACTTTTCCCCCCCGAGTCCCCGACGCATGACATGTGTCAAATCATAGATTGTCAATCGTTCTATAGATTTACGAATAGACTAAAATTGAATTATGCAAATAATTTAAAATGAACCTTACAATAATATGGGCAGGAATATGAATAGTAAAAAGTATTGCTCTTCACTTTACTACACAAATTATTATTTTTTATTTCTTTGTTATAATAGGAGGCAAACGAGCAGGCGGGTCACCTGATGGAGAGTAATCTCCGCCGCCCATAGACACCCGCTACACCAGAGGAATCGCAGATGCGTTGCCGGCCTTTAAGGAAGGAATAGGTTTTAGAAAGGAATAGGAATTGTGAGGGGGAGGGGAAGGCCTCCGGAACCCTCACTGGCCGATCGAAACACAACAGCACCAAGGACTATTATTTCACGCCGGAGATTAGGGTGTTACCAGACCAATCCATCGATCGTCGATCGACGGCATCGATCGATGGTAGAATGGATTAGTCGACGTCGATCGATAGTATCTACCAGACCTAGCGATTGATCGTCGATCGACGACATCGATCGATGGTAAAATGAATTAGTCGACGTCGATCGATAGTTTCTACCAGACCAATCGATCGATGTCTATCGACAATCGACCGGTAAAATGGATTGGGTGTTAGATCGAGCTGTATGATTAGACGCGCCGGCCGCTTCACTTTTTTTTAAAATTTATTTTGTACCCATGGATACTAGTCGTAATAATAGAGTTCATTGATTATGCATAAAGTTGATGATAATGGGTGATGATAATATGAACGTTTAAATACTAAATTATATTTCCCCCAAATACCTTGGGAAGCACTTTAGATTAAGCAATACCGAAAAAGGGGGGGCGGGGGAGCCAAAGTGCGAAAATGCATAGTTTTCAAGATAATTTTATTTTGAGGTTATTTTAGGTTATTTTTAGGAAAAAAACAAATATTCTACTAAGTTACTATTACTGTACCCCCTGTACCGACCGTTGTCGATCGATTGGTAAGTCAAACGGTATCCGTCGATAGATTAAAGCTACCAGACCAGTCGATCAACTTCGACTGACATTGATCGATGGCGTCGATCGACGATCGATCGATTGGTCTGGTAAGACCCTTAGGCCACGTGTAGGGTCTAAAGGGTAAACCTACGGACGTGAGTAACTTTAACCCCCTATTATAATAACGAACTAGGTACACACCACATTAAAGTGATTATATCGATATGTCACATCCTTAGTCACGCATAGATGTACAGATAGAAAGCTGCACACTAACAAAAGACGGACATGCTAAAAATCCAAAGACTCTGTCCATTGTGATATTTGGTCCGAGTGTGGACCCCACTGAAGCTTGGCATCTAACGTGATGCCTAGAAACACAGTGTTGTGTTTACACAGTTAATGTGACCTAAAAATTTTAGTCTCATATGACAGGCCCATATAAAAAAATATCTTTCCTTAAGAGGGTTTACGCTTTTCGGGTTCCCATACAAACTTCCAAGTCTAAATTTTTAAAAACTGATGCCTAACTCAATTTTGATGAAACTTTACATGCTAAAGTAACATACAGGGATCTAAATATTTTGTTGAAACAATTTTTAAAAAACGTTAATTTACTGAGTTATTGCGATTTTAAACTTTCTATAGTGGACTTTAAATAGCAAAAATTCAGTAAATAAACGTTTTTAAAAAATGTTTTCAACAAACTATTTAGATCCCCATATTTTACTTTAGCATGCAAGGTTTCAATAAAATTGGCTTACCAGTGTTTAAAAATTTCGATTTGGAAGTTTGTATGGGAAACCAAAAAGCGTAAACCCCCTTAGGGGGGTGCAGCGAGAACGAAAAAAGACATAAGTCTTAGTAATGAACTTCAAGCAAAATCAATCATATTGATATTAGTAATAAGATCAATTCTGCTTTGAAGTTTCAGACCTAGTAATTTAATTAGAGCAATGTTTTTATTCTGCGAAATGTGCAAAACCATCAAACGCTCGTGTTAAAAATATAAATTTACATTTAAAGAAGGGGGTGCCCTGCGGAATTTCAATACAAACATGTTCATGTATGAATTATTGTTTCATGCGTAAAATTAAGAAAATTTTCGAAAAAATATGTTTTTAGATATCTTATGATTTATATTTTGTTTGTTAATTTTTACAGAATTTGTTTCAAATTTCAACAAGGCCATGACCTTGTGCAATGATCAGGCTAACTAACATAAGTTCTGTTAATGTATTTAACTAATTCAGCGCATAGTTAAAGTTAAAGTTTAGTTAAAAATACGCAAATTTTCACAATTTCGTGCAGGACCCTCTTAACTATTAGACACAGTGACATAAAATGACATATAAATTCAAAATACTTATTCAAAAATTCATAGTTTCCATAACTGACAAATTACATACCTACATACATACATTAATCACGACTATTATCCACGAAGGGTTAGTCAGAGACTAGGCAATGAGGACACCTAAAGCAGTCCTCTACCATAGTCCACTTTTCACCAAATAGCGACTGCACATGTGCTTAGTGAGCCCATCGCCGCTCTATGCAGTTGGATGTTTGTTCAGTCTTTAGTCCGTTAGTCGCCTTTTACGATACCTACCTAAGAGAATAGTGGGGGTGATAGTATTCTTTCACCGCTTCGCGACACGGTTATATTTCTCCAATTTATATTGATCCTTGAACCCAAGTGATAAAGTTCAACATTTATCTTGGATAAATTGGACATTTTGTGGTAGGTTGGTCTACTGGCGTCTGTACATCCATGTTCAGTTCATTAAAAAACATGTTGAAGCGCCATTGTCACGCCCAATATGTTGTGCGCACAGTAGGTACTCGAGAGGGCGCAAACAGAGTCACGTGCGCATACACATCAAGAGCCTAGACAAGTTAGAGGCATGAAGGTAAAATAATAGAATAGAATTATAGTGTATATTTATAGGGTTCCATATGTCAACGATTTGTCATTTAGCAAACTTTAGAACTAATATATACTAAATTTGTATAGTATTTTTTTTATTCTAGCCTACACTGTCCGATTGCTAGGCAAAGGCCTCCCCCGAGTCCTTTTACCGATCACGGATTGTTTATTAAAATAATATATATTAAAAAAAAGATCGTTGAAGCGCCACCGTCACGCCCAGTTTACTATGCGCGTCGAGAGGGCGCAGACAGAGGCACGTGCGCGCGCGTGGCCCCACACGTGCCCATTGTGGAACTCCGACGGGTGTCATTACAATTATTGTTATGAGTTCTAATTATCTAATGTTATATTTCGTAAAAAAAAGTTAGGTACAGCATGTAAACTGTCCCCACAGCTGGCCAAGGCCTCCATCATTGAAGTCAAGTCATCTACATGATGATGGGTACGGCTTAATCACTACGGTTGTCTAACGCGGGTTGGTGGTCACAAACCCGGGCTATTTATCGAAAATCCGAAAACACACGTTACCGGACCTAAGTATTGAACCCCCGAGGCCACCGAGGCGTTGTATTTCGTATTAAATATAAAAAATGGTTGTGATGACTTTTTGTTGTAATAAAAAAGTTCAAAACATTTGAATATCTTACTATTAACGGATTTGTTACTTACTATGTTTTTATTGTATTTTTTTGTAACACATTTGTACTAAAAGACAATAAAATACTCGTACAATTAGTAGGTACAAATAATCACGACTATTATCCCCGAAGGGTTAGTCAGAGACTACCTATAGATAATGAGGACAGCAAAAGCAGTCCTCTACCATAGTCCACTTTTCACCAAATAGCGACTGCACATGTGCACAACGTGACAGGTGGTGAGCCCATCGCCGATCGCCGTTGGATAATAATAAGAATAATAATAGAATAATTTATTTCTGTATAAAAACTTAGTCTAAATACATCAAAACTTATAAATATCATTTGTCCACATAATAAAAATAAGGCATAACAAGAGTGCGCTATTATTGTAAGTAATTTAAAATTAAGGTTAGTATTGCAAAATAATCGAAATGATACCTAAGCTAAGTAAACTAGTTTACCTGTCTTTTAGGCATCTAATAAGTGAATGAAGGTTAGTGCTTACTTAACATTTTATTAGATAACAATAAATTATAATATCTTATTAACAATGTATGGATGTAGGATGTACGTGCAGTCTCTCTTTAGTCCGTTAGTCGCCTTTTACGACACCCAAGGAAAGAGAGGGGGTGTTAGTATTCTTCACCGCTACGCGACACGGTTCTTAGTAATAATAATAATAATAATAATAATAATAATTTCGTCAGTAAATTATTCTAATAGGCTAGTTGACTAAATTTCAAAATCATATTAAAACGATACCTGTTTACCTATTTTATCATAAGATTACATTATTTTTCAAAAAATCGATCATTTACAATATTTATTTTGCGTTTTTATATTCCAATTTAAATTTACCGCAAAAACGTTTAAGACCGCCATGTTGAGTAAATGACGTCACGCCGTGCAAAACATCCGTTTCGTTCGAGGCTTGTTCTATAGAAATGTCACAACAATAAAATGACATTTGGCATGGCGTGACGTCACGGCATCTGATTTCCGTTTAATGTCATATGACTGAATGCGTATTATTGTCGATTTTTTTCTTTAAAAATATTAATAATCCCAATTTTTTTTAATGAATATTTTAGATATTTTGTTTCTATAAAACATAAATAATCACTAGAACCGCCAAACCATCCAATTTATTCTTAGTGGACACAAGCCTATTGCAGTCAGTCAGGCAGTGTTTACACCGTGCTCCGTGCTTTTGACCAACCACTAAGCCAGTTCTGTGGGTTATTGCCCAATCTAGCTTGTTAGTTCGTGTTGGTACGCCAGTTGAGCAATAGCCTGCTCGCTAATGTTAAAGATTTCATTCAATTTCAATATAAAACAAACGGTCCTATTTAATTCCCTAACTTTAAATAAAAGAAGTACATGCGTAATTTTTTCTAAAGCACTCATTTTCTCTTCCATTCGGAATCTTTTGGAGCCTTTATTTTGCAGTAAATAGGTTAAGAACTCTTTTGTAAGATTTGGGACTTCCTGTTGTGTCTGTGTGCCACAAATCACCAGCAGATTGAGAAGCTGAAGTGACTCTTATTTTGTTTGGATAAGGGCAGTATTCGGTTTTTCTATTGGTTTTCATGCGATGGTAATTTTTATTCTCTTTGACTAGTAAGAAGTTATTTAAAAATAGTGAGACCTTTTTAAATTAGTTTATTTATTAATAAAGCACATTATGTAAAAACATCAAGTGTTACGAAGTTTTTATTATTATTTATTTAAAAAGCACCAACCCGCATTGGGCCAGCGTGGTGGCCAATATCCTATCCCCAAGTGCTATTGTTCACGTGGGACTTTTATAGGCTGGTGATAACGATTTAAAAAGTAAAGAGTACACCATGTTGAAAGGAAACACTCTTCAAAATAAAAACCTACATTATTTTTGGTTTTCCTATTTTTTTTGTAACAGTAATTAAATACGAGTATGTAGACAATTCAAAAGTCTATTCTTTAAAAACACATTCCCATTCTCATAACCACATCACGACCTCATAGTTCAAGACTGGTACTTCAAAAATATAACAGTTTCAACTGTTACAGACAAGTGCGCATTCAGGAATATATTAATTTCACAGACAGACAGACGGAGCTGCGGGCGCCACATGTAAGGAAATACTGTACTGCTTTAATGAACGCTATATTGATTGACTTAGGAGGGATGTAGGATACACAAGCAAGATGTAGGCCACTCGCCTAAACATTTTAAACAATAAACAAAAGACTTCTCAGTTATTTTGATACATCATTTAATATAACCATTTTGAATGCGTGAATGACGGTAACCTATCATAAATTCGAAACTTTCCTGTACGAATTTCAATTGTTCGAAAACGGTATGACGAAGTTTTAAATACCAGATCGTTGCTTTTACATAATTTTGTTAATCCATAAACTTATCATACATGCGTTTCATTTTCCAGAAAAACTATTAGCCGATTATCAAAACTACTTTTTTTCTTTTGGAAGATGTTTTGTTTACAATAAATTTAATATCTAGAAGTATTATAATTCGAAGTAACTTTTCCTCTAAAATATCATACTCATACCCAGTTTTTTTTTTGTTTTTCATATATTCATATTATTAGGTGAATAATCTTAAATGTCCTAAAAAGTTAATACGGTATGTTTCCGGTCAGATTGTGTTTCAAAAGTCAGTGACAGAAACGAATCGCGGCAAAACCGACTCCACGTAGTCTTGTCTGCCCTACGCTAGAGTGTAATTCAAGCCCGAGTAGGCGCGGAGGGGCGAGGCGGCCCGCGAGCTGAGGAGCAGGTGGGTTTTTTTAAGGTGGTGAGCGTAAGCCATCTGCGACGATAAGCTCGCGTGGGACCGCCGGAGCTTCGCAGCGCCGGAGCCGTGACAGAAACCATGCCTGCTGCATGCTAGGTTGCATGCTGCATGCTTGCTGCATACTTGCTGCATGCTTGGTTGCTTGCTGATTGCTTGTTTGCATGCTGCATGCTTGCTTGCATGCTGCATGCTTGCATGCATGCCGCAGCTTGCTTGCAAGCTCCAAGCTTGCTTGTTTACATGCTGCATGCTTGTTTGCATGCTGCGTGCTTGCTTGTGTGGTGCATGCTTGCTTCCATGCTGTATGCTTGTTTGCTTGCTTAAACGTTACTACGATTACAAGTTGTTCGATGATATTATGGATTTCATTTATTTTAAATGTTGTATTTTAATAATATTGGAAACGTGTTTCTGGAAAATGAATCGTCTAGCATTAATAGCTTCGGCCAAACGTTGAGTGGGATTTCAAAATATACAGATTTTGAAAAAAATAACAATCGATAATCGGCATTTAAAAACTTTGTAAATTGTGTTTTCGGTAAAAAGAAAATTATGAAAAAAAAAAATTACAAAACGTTTTCGGCCAAATAAAAATTCGTACTGGCAAATTTCGAATTTATGATAGGTAACCGTGAATGACTAATTAAATGCTAGGTCACCACGGTCTCTCGTGGCAAAGAATGAGCGCAGGACGTATTAGCAGACATTCTACAATTATGACACCATTCGCAGAGCTCTGGTGACCGCTGGTGTGCTTGCAATTTTAGAGCCGAACGGGGTTTGCGATCGGATGCTAGGCGGCCTGACGAAATGCCGCTTGTACCTTGAAGCATGGGGAGGACCCTAGTTTGGAACGCGACATGTGTGGATACTTTTGCCCCCTGCCACATTGACACAACGTCGTCTCAGCCATGCGCGACTGCAATCGCAGCAGAACAAAGTAAAACTCGCTAATATCGGGATTTAGGTGAGACATACTTTTTCCTCCCCTTCGGAGTAGAGACGATAGGCCAATGAGGACCAAATGCACAATCCTTTTTTAAAAAATTGTCTGGCCTGTTTGAAGCAACGGGAGACCGGAAGGCTGGCAATTTTTTGGCTCAGCGGATAAGTCTAGCCATGCATAGAGGCAATGCCGCCAGTCTTTTGGGTACCTTGCCTCGAACAGGCGAGTTAGTTGAAATTTTTACCATTAAATGAAATGGTTTTTAGATATGCAAATCGCCTAAAACGTATTTTTGGCAATATAGCTCTAAGGATTTTGGGAGGATCGAAATGGAAATAGAACCAAGAGTTGAGAAATGTATCGAGACACGTACGTGAGCGTTTGAAATTTTAAAAATCGGCTGGTGACTTTGTTTGGAATTAAGAAAAATGCAAGGGGTTTTTGGGGGGTGTTTGTTTACTAAATTGTAAATTTTAACAAAAAAAAACAGACTTTAAAAAAAATGAAAAAAGGGGTCCTGGGGTTAGTTTATTTTAAAAAATGGCGAAAAAGTTTTGAAAATCGATTAATACTCGTAATTGTGACCTGTCTCAGTGTAGGTGGTCCCTTCAGATTTGGAATTGTAGAAAAACGGGTATTTCCGTATATAAAAGTGATGTAGCTTCCATGAATAATGACAGAAGATGCAGATGCAGGTGAGAAGTGCATTCGAGTTGGAATCTCGAAAATCTAAGTGAAATTAGAATTCCATCATCGGGCGCCTTGGCACCCGATTAATAAATTTCACTATAAATATACACTATAATTCTATTCTATTATTTATCCTTCATGCCACTAACTTGTCTAGCCAATAAAGCGTCCATTAATAAAAAAAAACATGGCGGCAAACGTCCAGCTGTTTCCAGACCTGCTAGAAGTGTGTACAAAAGACTACAAACCCTGACTGAGCTGACAGAAAAGCTTAGAACTAAACAACTACTCAGGCTATATCAAAACTTAATATACGTACGGAATGCTTAGAAAACGCAGAATGTTTTTGTCTGTGTGTGCAGTGGTATACATTCGTATGTTGTAATTCGACTTGTAAGTAATGTAGTTGTGTACTTTTAGGTAAGTATTACTCAATAAAAATTTCTTATTATTCAACTTGTGTGTTATTCAAAATAAAATATTTTTCATAAATTTTTGTATTCATTTTCAATGCTCCTATTCTTGCGGGAACTGCGAAATCTGTGAATTTTTATCTTTAAACGTAATCTTTTCTTTTTTGTTTGTTATTTTTTTGTGTGTTATTAAGTTAAGTTGTGTTGTTAACACGCTTTTATTAGGTCGACCTGTATGTAACAAACTATGTAATGGAATCTTAGGTAACCAATTTAACCATCTTCTAAGGGTCGTAGCGTAATGAAAATTGGCAGCTTGTCATCAGAAGTACATACGTACTTCTGATGACAATACAATAATATGGTACTGTTGAACTGATCTCATGATGGAGCCGGAAGATATGAACTGGAACTTCATGATGGAAAATCGTATCATAGCTGTTTTTGATTTCACAGAAAAGTCTTATAATGAACTTTGACCACGACTAGGTTTCAAGGTCTGATGATGAAGCCGGAAGATAGGCACTGGCATTCCATGATAGAAATCTAAGGTAACTAATTTAACCATCTTCCAAGGGTCGTAGCGTAATGAAAATTGGCAGCTGTATGTAGTTCTGATGACAATACAATAATATGATACTGTCGAACTGATCTGATGATGGAGCCGGAAGATATGAACTGGAACTTCATGATGGAAAATCGTATCATAGCTGTTTTTGATTTCACAGAAAAGTCTTGTAATGAAGTTTGACCACGATTAGGTTTCAAGGTCTGATGATGAAGCCGGAAGATAGGCACTGGCATTCTATGATAGAGTATCGTATCATAGTCGTGTTTGCACTTGTGAGAAAGGCCACGTAATGGTCTTTGAACACGATCAGATTTCAAGGTTAGACCAAAAATATAAAATAAATTAATAGTTTAAAAAACACTATAAAAACACGCTTTTATAAATGCACGTAAAAACAAAAAATAAATTATGGATCGTTCAAGTTGTCTCTATTTCTGGGCTGAAGTGTAAACTATGTGCTTTTAATTATAATATTTGATTGTAAAAGCGTGGGGCGCTGGAACAGGAAAGACTTTCTTGTTAACAATTAATAGTAATACTAACTTCCTGGCGGGAGCTGCATGAGGTCGCAGAAGAGCATAACGTTTATGCCGCCAAAGGGTTACTCTACTCTGAAGAACTCTTCATTTTGCCACTGTTGACGCATTACCCTTATTTCGACAAACTTTTACTTTGAACAGACTGTTTAATGTAGAGCCACCTACTAGTCGTGCTGCAACTCCAGTTGGAGCGCCAATCTGTGTAACCTGCTTCCCGTAACATCGCTTAACTTGATTTCTCAGCAAGTTATACAAAATTCTTTCCTTTTCCAGCGTCCCACGCTTTTACAATCAAATATTATAATTAAAAGCACATAGTTTACACTTCAGCCCAGAAATAGAGACAACTTGAACGATCCATAATTTATTTTTTGTTTTTACGTGCATTTATAAAAGCGTGCTTTTCTAGAGTTTTTTAAACTATTATTTTTTTTTGTTTCCCTTTTAATGTTGTTTAATAAATGCATTATCATACCATGTTGCCAATATTAATAAAAGTGACAAAGTCTCAGCACGAGGATAAGTAGTTTTTGAATTATTCAAATTTGAAATTGAAATTACCGTCAAATGACTGCTTCCGTCTTTCTAGTAGCCAATACCCAGTTGTAGCGATGACTTAAGTTCGGTGATGGAGGCATTTACCCTGCATCTCTTATGATGAAGACTTGACATCCATAGTATGGATCCATACTATATCTTTATTTATTTATTTGTTTATTAGGACAACCAACAAGACAAACACTGATACAAGCAAAAATTGTAGAAAAAACATATACTTAAAGCTAACTGTCATCTTACTTACAGGTTGCCACGGCATGCAATGTGGACTATAAATTACATTTTAAAAAATCTTAAAATTAAGTAAAGTTTATAAGTAGGAGGACTAAATTAAGTAGGTATAATCTTTTATCCTTATCAGCCCATAGGCTAGAAACGTTTTAGAGTAATTTGTAAGAATTGTCAATCTACATATACAGCTTGTCCAGAAAACGAAGGATAATCCTTTAACTGCGGGTGGGTCACATCATGTCCTACCGCATTCTAGAATTTTAGTTAAACAATAGTCTCACGGTTTTCGAGATATTGTCTTTTTTCTTTTATTTTTAGAAAAATCTGCCTTCGTTTAGTTTATTTTATGCTATTTCTACAAATGATAATTTTTTTAATTCCCATTTTTTTCAAATACTCATGGCTATTTGTTTCATCTCAAACAAAATTTTTTTGTTCCCTAAAGTACTGAGAAAACCACATAAAAAATCGTATGCAAAGTTTTCATGCAAACCAAATCAAACGACTGACTTTGATAGCCTGTGCTGTAATAGTACATTATGATATTAGTGCGGTAAGTTGAAAATTACAGCAGAGGCGATATTGCTAGCCCGAGTCGTAGGCGAGGGCTACAAGAAAGCAGAGGCTGTAATTATCAAAGCGCACGTATGTCATACGACGATTTATAACATATTTGCGAGGAAAACACATTTTCTGAAAATGACTGCGTGTTTTTGTTGTTTTTCTAGTGCATAATTTTTGGTAAGCCAACATATTTTTCTTTGGGCTTAGATGGTAATAGGCTGTCAATAACATTTTGTGCTTCACTTATTATTTCCGGTGGTGTAGACTGAAGTTTAGTTCTACATTACTAAAACTAGACATATTTATTTTTAAACTTTTAAAGTAATTATTGAACAAGAAGCCGCTGTTTGAATCGGTTAAATATAGTTATGTGAAAGGTAGGAAGTCTTTCCATCAAACCCCTTGGGTGTCGTAAATGGCTACCAACGGACTAAAGACTGCACATACATCTTACAGCATAGAGCGGCGATGGGCTCATAAAAATAATACTAGCAACCCCTTTCTTCCCTTGGGTGTCGTAAAAGGCGACTAACGGACTAAAGACTGCACATACATCCAACAGCATAGAGCGGCGATGGGCTCACCAAAATAATACTACCAACCCCTCTCTTTCCTTCGGTGTAGTAAAAGGCGACTAACGGACTAAAGACTGCACATTCATTCAACAGCATAGAACGGCAATGGGCTCATCAAAATAATACTGCCAACCCCTTCCTTCCCTTCGGTGTCGTAAAAGGCGACTAACGGACTAAAGACTGCACATACATTCAACAGCATAGAGCGGTGATTGGCTCTTCAAAATAATAATAGGTACCAATCCCTCTCTTTTCTTGGGTGTCGTAAAAGGGACTAACGGGCTAAAGGCTCACCATCTAAGCACGTGTGTAGACTGTGCAGTTGTTTCTTGCTGAAGCGTGGACTGTGTGGGCGTGGTCTGTGTTGTCCATAGATGCAAATTATTACTAATTTTACATTACCGCACTAGTGTGTTATTACTAATTTTACATTACCGCACTAGTGTGTAATAAGCTACATTACGATGCTGAAATCGGTGTAATAAGAGCCACTTTACGAGCAAATGTGTTATAAAAAAATATACGAGGCAGATCGTGCCAATTACTTTAAAACATTGCTTAGTTAGTGTTAATTTAAAAGTGGTACTACTCTTTTACATTCCTTTTTTATTTTATTTATTATGGTAATTTAAATGCACGAAGGTAAAAATTTCGAATTTTATTAAAATAAAAGTCAATTAAAATTAAGTTACCTTACACGTACACACATGTACAAGTATTATTTCATGATTTGATACATGTGAACAATGAAATCGTAGAAAGGTTCAGTACCTACCTGGCATGTTTGCATGAAGTTTTGACTCCGGGGTATGTTGGGCCAATTGTCAGAATGTCCAAGGTGACATAGTTTTGACCTTGATATGTCATTGTAATTGAAATTGGCAAAGAAAATATTCTATAATATAACAGGTACTTTGGCGTTTTGGTATAGTATATCCATACCAGATAACCATACCATATCCATACAAGTAAAAGACAATTAATTCAAATGATTTTTTTTTAATTATTTACAGTAATTGCTCAAAATGGCCGCCAAAATCCAAGTAGGTTGCTCCAGTCAACTATGGTGGCAGTTCAAACGGGCCTATCACTCATCGTTTATGATCCCAGTCCATAAATTAATTTTGAACTGGGTTTAAAACCTATCTTCCCGTATAGTGTAGGGATTCTCTAGTTCCCAGTAATGCAGATTATGTATGTTTAAGTACCTAGCCATCTTTTCGGCACGTAGACTCATTGCTCCACAAAATTTTGTCGAAATAAGCCTAATCTTGGTTAATTTTACGAAGCAGTGTACGACAAAACTGTACTCTTCGCGGGTAGTCGGCAGGTTGTAAGTTTGCACACGCTTCACATGATTGCATGACATGACACGTACAATTCATGCCTTTTTAAAGTGTTGTGCACTGTGCTTTTTTTAATACTAAGCCCGGCAAATGTGTTCATTTCCACTTAACACCTGATGTTAAGTGGAAATGAAGTCCAGGCGCGAGGACAACTGGTGCAGCGTAAGAGACGTAGCATCAGTCACCCTCACTCTGCCGGCCCACAAAGTGCTTCTTCACGACTCGTTTGAAGGACCCTATGTCATAGGTAGGAGGGAATACGTGTGCTGGTAGACTATTCCATCTTTTGGAAGTACGGCAAAGAAACGAGTCACCAACCAACTTATCGAGACCGTCCAAACAGCGACAGACTCCCTTCTCCAACGGATCCCCTCGGCCGAGATTGTGGTATTGGAAGACTTCAATGCCCACCACGTCGAATGGCTTGGTTAACGCACAACTGACCACGCGGGTAGAGCCGTTCATGACTTCGCTTTGGCCTACAGTCTGTCCCAATTGGTAACCGAGCCAACACGGGTTCCAGATGTGGAGGGCCATGCACCTTCTTTATTGGACCTTCTGCTGACCTCGCACCCAGACGGCTATCAAGTTTCTGTTGATGCACCACTAGGCTCATCAGACCACTGTCTGATTCGCAGCACTGTGCCTCTCACAGAAACTTCAAAACCGCAACCAGCGGCTAGCCGTCGAGTCTGGCATTATAGGTCGGCGGACTGGGATGGGATGCGAAGTTTCTTTGCGTCCTACCCGTGGTGGCGAGTTTGCTTCTCGCTGGATGATCCTGATGTCGCCGCTGACTCTGTCGTTGATGTGATACTGCAGGGAATGGAACTTTTCATTCCAAACTCTGTGGTTCCCATTGGCGGCAAGTCCCAACCATGGTTTGGTCGTTGCTGCAAAATGGCGTCTCGCCAAAAGCGTCAACATTACCAAGCCTGGGCTAATGCGGTGTCATCAAAGGATCCAAACACCAGTGCGCTCACAAAGAAGTACAACTTTGCCGCCAGGTCTTTTAAGAAGGACATTGCCAAGGCGAAGTCATCATTCATAGGTAGAATCGGCGAGAGGCTAGTGCGTCTTCCTTCGGGGACGCGTGCGTTCTGGTCTCTCGCCAAAGCTATCTTAGGGAATTTTTGTAAGCCGTCCCTACCACCACTGCACAAGACAGATGACTGCCTGGCCTACACTGCAAAGGAGAAAGCCGATCTCTTGGGCTCTCTTTTCGCATCAAACTCGACCTTGGACGACGGGGAATGCTGAACGTTCAGTTCCTGCAAAGGTCAGTTCGTAAGGCTCTTTTTTCCCTTGATATCCATAAGTCGAGTGGGCCTGATGCAGTTACACCCATTGTGCTTCGGACGTGTGCTCCTGAATTGGCACCAGTTCTAACGCGCCTTTTCCGGCTCTCTTACACTACTGGCGTCGTCCCGAGCTCTTGGAAGACAGCCCTTGTCCACCCGATCCCAAAAAAAGGCGATCGTTCAGATCCGTCCAACTACAGGCCAATAGCTATTACCTCTTTACTCTCCAAAGTGTTACATTTGAGATTTTGTCCCTTTTGGGGAAAAGGAAGAAAATCCCAAATGCAAGCTTCAGTGGGTTGTTATCAAATAAAACCATAAAATGTTCAACAGCTAGGCAGTATATTGTAAAAGAACACACAAATATTTTGTCCAACAACAATAAAATAAAATTATAAATTTTATTTCATTCTTATTATTTAAAAGAGGGGGGTTAGTCACAATTTTATCTTATATTATGTTAGGTACAATTCATCTACGTTACTCCTTTTAATTTATTTAGCCGAAAATCACAAATAAAAACTATCAGTCGAAATTGACCCTAGGGTCAATCTCAAATGAAAGTTCAACAAACTTTCTATTAATTTTGCCAACTATAATTTACTGTTTAAAGTAATCTAAACCTTATTCCAAAGCTATATCACCCCCTAAAACACACTAAAATCCTAAGAGTCAAAAGTGACCAAGCGGGTCGGTGATAATTTTAATTTAAAATAAATTTTATAATACTGTTCCTACTACTGCCTAACCAGCCAGCTAATATCTCAGTCGGACGAGCTATGGTCGTGAGTGGGGGTCGGGATAAAGCCAATACCGTTCGGAGTATGAAGTTGAAATTAAAATTAAATTACTCCGTCTATAAAAATATTAAATTAAATGTTTTAAACCGTTTAACCGTATCCAAACTCTCACACGTTTAAAGCCGATACTCTAGAGAACCGTGGGGTTATACCGATATTAAATAAATATTTATGGACGCCAGGATCGTATAGTCGATCCGAATCTGGAGACGATGTCACCATACAACTTCACACAGGTCGAACTCGCAGATCCTCAAAGGTTTCACAACTTCACCAACGCTTGGTGTAGTTGGATATAAAAGAAAATACTATGTTAAGGTTTCGAAACCCTAATGTAAAAATATGTTCCTGAATAAAGAACGGGGGTACAAAAAACCGTCAACGCCTGTGCGGCGACAGCTCGCTGGCAGCAGGTGGCCGCTGGTGCCCCGAAGAGGCAGGTCTCGCGTCCAGGCTTTAGGGCCCAGCTCTAAATCCTGGCGGCGAGACGGGCCTCTCGAAGCATCTGAAATTATCAACACGGGGCCTATTTATAACACTACACGCCTAGTTCAGAACTGTTACATAAATTAGGGTCCCGCAGTCTGCTATCTGTGTATCTGGGGCTGCAACCTATCATAACCAGGGTCTCGCAGCGCCATGGGTTATCAAAAGCTTCCCAACGCTGTTGCACAACCAAAAACTCACACTCCAACACTAACATTTAACACCATGTTTTAATTTTAGCTTTGTTTCACATTTAACTAGTACACAAGGCACTACACGGCTACGATATTCCAATAAACATAACTAAACAATGCCAGACTACTGTTGGATGGGGCAATATCCACTTAATAAAGGGGTTTGACACGTCTGCTACATGGCCAAGAGCCTTGCGTCGCCTGGCGACAAGGCAGGATTCAGACACCATGAAATATCGATTTGCTTTCCTAGTATGACGGCTTATTATATTTAAACAATGCTATTGAGATACTCACGCGTTGGGATATCCTAGATTTACGCGTGGCTGCCAGCGGTGTCACGACCGGTTGGTTGTGGCACGGATTCCTGTAAATAAACCACACACTTGTTGACTATATTCTCAAGCTAATGACGCTTCAAATCCACTACATTATTACGACCTCAGATTAACACAAAAGGTGACTACGACGGCTCATGCCTACCTGAGTGCATTGATCTCAACTCCTCGCACCACGTCACACCAGAGATTGAACTCGTTTCGGCGTCGCAACTCGGCAGCTCTCCTTTCGCCGGAAACACTTATAAATCGAAGGCCAGCTTATAATTTATACTCCCATTGTCGGGTAATTCATAAGAAATTGTTCTTTTAAAATTTTCCTTCAAACTAACAAAACATCAAATATGACGTCTGTCACAACTCGCCCTCTGCTAACAGAACTTGCCAACAATAACAACACACGACCTAAAAAAAAAAATTAACGTTTAGCAATGGGAAATGCATTTTTCTTTAATTTAAAATTGTGTTTTGTGATATTTAACTCACTAATTACCCTGTCTTAATATTAAGGAGTATTAGTTTCCTCTCTGGTAACCCCTACGGGCAGAGACAATATCCATATAAAAAATATTACTCCCGTTCGAATATAATAATAGATAAAAGTCCTTATAGAAAAAATTAGTTCTATTTCCGGATTTGCTTGAATTAAATTTAATTACTTAAAGTAATTATTATACATATTAATTTATTATGTAATTTATTATTAGAACTGTTTCGACTATTTTTTAAAATTGAATCTTTTATGTGAAATTAAAAGCTGACAGCTACTTCGCCCCGCTACCGCTAGGCGTCGCTACGGTGGCTGTCATTTTGTCTATGGTGTTATGTCAAATACAAAACGTAAACACGGAATAAAATCTCTTTAGATGTAAGTTTAAGTCTTACTAAAACTGATTTAGAAATATGTTTTAATTGAAAATGCAAGAAAAGTGTGTCTTGTAATGTGTCAGCCAAGGCTCCATGTCTTTAATGTGAAGAAAAATGGATTTAATTCAAACAAGCTACACGGACTAATGTTTTTGGACATTTGATCATTCTAAAGCAACTATTTCAGGTAAGTACTATTCAACCATTGCGAACTTCTTTTGTAGATAAGTAAAGGCAGACAGGGCCCTGAATTTACAACGTAACAAAAGTAATGGAGTCCATTATAAACCGCCAGCTCTTGGGGTACCTAGAAGAGAACCAGCTACTAAGTGATCGCCAGTATGGTTTTCGTCGCGGTCGTTCGGCTGGTGATCTTTTAGTGTACCTTACTCACCGATGGGCGGAGGCAGTCGAGAGTAAAGGGGAGGCACTAGCAGTTAGCTTGGACGTAGCGAAAGCCTTTGACAAGGTATGGCACAGGGCTCTTCTTTCTAAACTTCCATCATACGGGCTTCCTGAGAAATTGTGTTCATGGGTTGCCAGCTTCCTTACTGGGCGTAGCATCAGGGTCGCAGTCGACGGTTCGTGCTCCGACATGAAGCCCGTGAATGCTGGAGTCCCGCAGGGGTGTGTGTTGTCCCCTACTCTGTTTCTTCTGCATATCAATGACATGTTGCATAACAACAGCGTTTCATTGCTATGCAGACGATAGTACTGGGGATACGCTCTACACCGGGCGAGCTAATATTTCTCTGGAAAGCGTCATCGAGAGCCGGAATAAACTTGTGACTGACACCGAGAACATGTTAACTCATGTCTCGAATTGGGGCCGACATAACCTAGTCCACTTTAACCCCTCAAAAACACAAGTTTGCGCATTTACCGCAAAAAAACATCCCTTCGTCGTACCTCTAAACTTTGAGGGAGCTCCCCTTGATACCAATCCGACTATTGGAATCCTTGGCGTCGATATTTCGAGTGACGTTCAGTTTCGTGGTCATTTGGAAGGTAAAGCTAAATTAGCTTCGATAAAACTGGGTGTGCTTAATAGAGCGGGTCAGTATTTCACGCCGGCCCACCGCTTACAACTGTATAAAGCACAGGTCAGGCCGCATATGGAATACTGCTCCCATCTTTGGGCTGGAGCACCCCAATACCAACTCCTTCCATTTGACCGCATCCAACGCAGAGCTGCTCGAATTATCGACGACGTGGATATTTCAGGTCGGCTCGATCCACTGGCTCTTCGGAGAGACGTTGCGTCTCTCTGTATATTGTACCGTATATATCATGGGGAGTGTTCTGAGGAATAGTTCGGCTTGATCCCTGCCGCTGATTTCCTCCACCGCACTACACGCAATCGACTGTCATTCCATCCACATCACCTTGATGGATGGCGGTCTACTACTGTGCGTTTTTCAAGAAATTTCTTGCCTCGATCTACAGTATTGTGGAACCAGCTCTCGGCGGCGGTATTTCCGGACCGTTTCGTAACGGTCCGGAAATACCGCCGCTAAGTCTTAGTGATCTTCAAGTGATTACTTTCCATCAGGTGACCCGCTTGCTCGTTTGCCTCCTTCTGCTATAAAAAAAAATTCTTTGCTTCTTGCAATGCCAGTTTTCCGTGCTATTTTTCGCACGGAAGTTAAGGGGTAAGCATCCACTTCTTCTACATCCAATCGAGGTCTGGAATAAAATAAAAAAGGAATGTAAAACAGATACCATTTTAAAATAAACTAAGGAATGTTTTAAAGTAATTCGCACGGTCTGCCTCGTACATTTTTTTACACCACAAGCTATCAAAGTCAGCCGTTTGATTTGGTTTGTTTGAAAACTTTGCATAAGATTTTTTTTTATGTGGTTTTAGGTTTGTGGTTACTTTAGGGCCCAAAAAAATATTGTTTGAGATGAAACAAATAACCATGATTATGAGTATTTAAAAAAATGGGACTTTAAAAAGTTATCATTTGTTGAAATGGCATGAAATAAACTAAACGAAGGAAGATTTTTCTAAAAATAAAAGAAAATAGACGATATCTCGAAAACCGTGAGACTTTCATTTAACTAAAATTCCATAATGCGGTAGGACATGATGTGACCCAGCCGCAGTTAAAGGATTATTCTTCGTTTTCTGGACACGCTGTATATCTAGTAAAAACATCAGATTAGAAACCGTTTACCAAGTCTAGTAAATATGTCCTGGTGATGTAATCTTAAGTAAATGACGTACCTAGTAGCAACAAAGACACTAAAATGGAATGTATTATAGCTAGACTATTGCCTTTATGTTAATATCAGCGGTCACATGCAAGGATATCTTGTTTTGTTTTTATTCTAACGAGAATAAACATATTTTTCTAACTTCTATTCAATATTGAAGATAAATGATTCGTCTTTGTGTGCTTGATAGTAAGCACTTAAGATGTGAATATTTTTTGTCTTGACTTGAATAATCTAGTGACAAAATTACGTCACCCACTTTAAAACTTATATATTTTGTTCTGTTTTAAAAATAGATTGTTGACGCAAACGTTTCGAGCAAAATAAATATTTCAAATAACTGCCTGGATCGGGAGAAGCAAGGGTTTAAGATAGGTCTTTGCGAGATAATTTTGGCTAAATAAAGAAGGATCATATTTCAATCTTGTCTATGCTTCAGAACTAGAAGGCACTTAACTCTCAGAACGTGGTGCCACTAGACATAATAGAAATTCCACTCGTTGAGCACTGATCAGTGCGCGGCCGCAATCTAAAGATTAATCCGTTGATTCCGATTATGACTTGGGTTCTAGACCAAAATCCCAATGAGTATTGTTAACCCAGCTGTGTTAACAAAACTGTGCTGTGTGCCCTTTAAAGGTAAGTGATGACAATGATAAAACCCATTGTTCTGCTATAATAAAATAGACGATCGGTGAAAATCTAATGCCACCAAACGCATTTGACAAATTAATACACATTATTATTCAGCAGCCCCTCACATCGCAACTTTTCGCAGCATATGGTCAAAATGGGGAAGTTTTTGGGGGTTAAAGTTACTCGCGTCCGTAGGTTTACCATTGAGACCCTACACGTGACTCCTGATGAGTGACACCGACTGAGTGGTAGAGCCACGCTGCGTTGCAGCACGCATTGGTCCGGCTCGCTCGGGGTAATACCGCCTTCTCACGAATATTCGGCGTGAAATAATGGCACTTGGTGCTGTTTATGTTTCGTCCGGCAAGTGAGAGTTCCGGAAGCCCCTTCCCCAACCCCCCTCACAATTCCTATTCCTTCCTTAAACCTATTCCTTACTTAAAGGCCGGCAACGCGCCTGCGATTCCTCTGGTTTTGCAGGTGTCCATGGGCGGCGGTGAATACTCTCCATCAGGTGACCCATCTGCTCGTTTGCCTCTATCTTTTATAAATAAATAAAAAATTAAAAAAGTTCAATTTCTATTGAGAGCTATACATTGCTAGGGCAGTACCCTCAGATCATAGAAGGGAAATGATCTGAGGCAGTACCCAACTAGCAAAATTTCCTCCAAGAGTATGATTTTACCAGTGTTATATAACTCCGATAGACTGCTAAAGTGTGGATTTGGGCGCACTTATTAAGTCTATTCACCCTTAAATATACCTTAAAATGGTCTCGAGAAGTGTATTTTCAAACTTACAAAATTCTTGTCGATGATTTAGTTCGATTTAGCGGTGAAAGAATACTACCACCCCTCACGGCGGCGATGGAAGAGCGGCGATGGCGATGGGCTCACCACCTGTCACGCTGAGCACGTGTGCAGTCGCTATTTATGAAAAGTGGACTATGGTAGAGAACTGCTTTTGCTATCCTCATTGCCTAGTCTCTGACTAACCCTTCGGGGATAATGGTCGTGATTACGTATGTATGTTTTTACACCTTTGCAACAGACTGCAATGGTAACAACGCAAAAAACAAAAATCCAAATTAAAAATACATAATAATCAAAAGTTATTCACGAAATATGTAAGCATTCGGTATCAAGTACCTACTTGCCTATTCTGCTGCAAGTTTAAAACATAAAACATTTCAAATCGTCTGAAGCTGCGCTATTGAAATGATAAGTCCCCTAAAAGTGTATGCGAAACTAAAAGTTTCTGTTTACAGCAAGTTGACAATGAGCTTCCCAAAACTTCCAACCCTTGTTGAGCTTCAAGATAGTTGCAGAACTTTGAAACTGAGTTGCATTAATTATTAAACATAATATTCCATGTATCTCGGGAAAGAGATCGAAAAATTAAACACCATTACTTCGCGTCTATCGAGAAATTAACCGTGTCGTGTAGCGGTGAAAGAATACTACCACTCCCTCTCTTCCCTTGGGTGTCGTAAAAGAAGACTAACGCACTAAAGACTGCACATACTTCTAACAGCATAGAGAGGCGATGGGCTCACCACCTGTCAAGCTAAGCAAATGTGCAGTCGCTATTTGACTATGATAGAGGACTGATTTTGCTGTCCTCATTGCCTACTCATTGACTAACCCTTCGGGATAATAGTCGTGATTTTAAGTGTAGGAAAGTTTTTATTTTTATTTTTTTTAACATCTACTTTATAACATCTAAGTACTTAAGGACCTTTACAGGGTCCATATTAACCCTTCCTGTGGCTTCGAAACGTCAGGATAAAAGTAAATAATAATATGGAAATATTAATCTGCAACATTTAAACTGCAACAAATAATTAGCGACTCCAATTACCATTGCATTGCATTTATATACATGAATTATTCGACACAATATTAATCGCAGCTACGACCAATAAATTATTATTGGTACTAGTAATTGGTCAGTTTATGTTGAATTAATATCACCGCGGGCTGCGGGGGACGGGAGGGGAAGATGATAAATTATGGCTTGTCGTGTGGTTTATTAACACATGCTTCGGACAGATGATTAGGGTGACATGTGGATTGAGGAAGGTCAGGGTCGGGAAGATGCGGTCACAAACAAAACATTGTAGTTACTGCAATATTTTTTAAACCTACTTACTATTGGGAATGCTCTTGCGCTTCACCCGGAATCCACAACCACTGAGGAACGGCTATCTTATCTATAGTATCTATGTTCATTTCTTTATATATAGCTGCTATAGAGTAGGTAATAAAACAAAGATTTTTAAATAAGTAAAAGTAAATGCTTCTAATTAAAGTTCTGTTAATTATAGTTGTCTGAGTCTATGTCAGAGTGGGCGGAACGTAAAAGTTAAAGACTAACAAGAAATTAATAGACCCTCTACTAATCATGTAATTAGTTATTCTGTTTATACTTAATACACATTTAAACTTAATGAAAATGATAGGTTTCATTTTCAATCGAGTCTTCCAGCGTCACAGTGCGTGGAGGAATGCCGACGGGCCTGCGAGTCACCGGCGCCAAGATGACGAGTTTCACTGCACTGCTCTATGGGAAACTAAGGCGATCGCCACAATTTCTAAATTGCTAATACGTTGTAGTGCTTCAGAAGGTTCCTAAAGCTGTACTTGGTTGTAGTTTTTCCAGAAAATGGCGTTATAACTCGCACGCATTAGGGCAGCGTGCTGGATTATGAGTATGTACCAATTTTGAAAAAAAAAAAATCAAACCTCAACGCGTTCTCGAGAAAAAGGGTCTTGATTGACAGACAGACGGACAGGCGGATACAAGGCAACCCAGTGACGTAGCATAATGCTGTCTTTACTCATTGCATTGGAATTTTGCCCAATCTCACCAAGTAGATAGATCTATCTATCTATCTATCTATCTATCTCATCAAGTGTGGGAAGACCTATGCCCAACAGTGCGACGTTTATAAGCTAATGATGATAAATACTTTTGTTTGTGATAAGGTTCGTTATCCGACTGGATAAAAAATTACGTCCTGAATAGGTGGTAGGTTACAAAAGATTTGGACGATTCAAAGTAGGTACAATTATCAATAATTTGAGTTTATTGAATAAATATATTTTGAGTTTGATAGCTACGACCATATTAATTTCCTGAATGTGTCTTAACAACAATGCTAATAGCATTTTTTTTAAAGTTAGAGTAAGACTCACTTTGTGGAATCATATACAGTAACGCTACATACATACAAAATGCAATGCACGTGACCGTTGTACGTGTTAAACCATTATTCACACAAACCAATGGATTCCAGTCAATAATACATCTGAACGTGCCTGTGATAGAATATCCGATATTCGTCGATTAAAAGCGGTGGCTAACTATTCGATGGAATACAGAAGGCCAACTTTGTTTCCGTTAAACATTTTTTTATTATGTAGTAAAAATCCAGGGAGCACTTATAGTCTTTGTAAAAATCAAAGTAGAGTACAGTTATAGCCTATAATTTGTTCCACTGCAGGGCAAGATTCAAGATTCAATATCATTTATTCAGGTTAGGCCATGTTTAGGTTACAGCACTTAAGAATGTCATTATGCCATCGGTTCGTAAGTCTAACTATGGGGCGGGAGCCTTGTACTGAGAAGAACCGGCAACAAACTCAGCAAGGGCATTTCTTTTCTCCCTTTCTTTTACAGCGTCAATTAGAATTGAAAAATGCATCATATCATAGAAGGGCACCTTCCATTACAATAATAAAAACATAAAAACATAAAACAACTACAAGGACATAAAAATAAAAAGTAAGACTACAACTACTAATACACTAATAATAAAAATAAGTTAACAAGAGCAGACAGAGCAGAGCAGCAAACTGGTATCATCGCTACAAATGATGGGTATTGGCTGGACCACCACTTGCCAAAGGTTGCTGATCTTGGGTTGGTGATCGGTCACAAACCCGTCATGGAAAAATTCCAATGACACTCAGCCCGACCTAGGAATGAAACCCCGGTACCTCCAGATATCGGATCAAGCGCTATGCCATGCGGCCACCAAGGCGGGTCAAAAAATAAAACATTTACATTTTCGAAACTTTATCCGTCATATTAATAAAAAAGGCCAAATCTTACACCCCGGTTTAAAGTGACGCTGTCTCGTTTTTGTTAAACAAGGCAGATAGAGACAACACATCACACATCACATTTAATCAACGTTTATTAATAACAGGGTAGGACAGTTGGTGAATAACAACATTTCTTAATTGCACTAATACATGATACATAATACTACATAAGTGGGATAGAGCACGTTCTTTGAATATATATTATAATTACAAGTAATTTTTTATTAAATTATATAGGTAGCACTATGAGCGTATGGGTAGTATTGTAAAAAAGAAAGCATAAAGTAGAAAAAAATGTTTCCAATACGAACAATGCAATGCAAAAAGTAAGCTAAAACCAGGTTCTTGCAACATAAACATCTTATTCAAACAAAATAATTACTAGGTACAGACTTGTTATAAAATAAACAAGCTAACCGCAGTCAAGTTACTTTTGTAACCATTCGCGTCGATTATGATAAGCGTATTCACAGCGGCAGGTCAAGGGTACGACTAGAATACGAACGACCGGACATTCTTGTAACTCAATATATCTGGTATTGGTCGGTCTGTATAAACAAAACATACAATTTACCGACATATGCATCAGATAACTGTGTTTTTCATGAAATGTCAGCTGTAATGCTGTTCTAGTTATTGTGTTTAATAATAATTAAACTGTTTTTGTGGATTAGGTGATCTGTATGTCTGTAACTTGTGTACGTGTCTTAGCTAAGTTTAGAGGGAGTGATGCTACATTTTTTGAAAGCTGCACAAGTTTATCATCAGCGGAGTGGAGTCAGACAGGCATACTATTAATAAAAACCAAAATGCTGTCACTAAAAACAGAAAAAAGCAGAAAAGATGGAGGATGGCGAGATGGCGCAGCGGCTTACGGCGACGTTTGATCTTGCCAGTTCTTACAGACTTACATAATATACTCACGAGTAACGACTAATATCACATTATTAACCCTTGGGATGCCTGGTGGGTCTGTAAAACCACCGCCCGTGCAACCTTCAGAGCACTCGCGTCGCGTCCGAGTAGCACGTTTCATAAATGCGTTTGGGTCGGAAAAACCCTACCAAGCACGCGTGTCTATTTTTGTTACCTAAAATAATAATTCAAAATGCTTCTTCATTTTGAATTGATTAATGAAGCTTTTTAATTTATATATTTATTATATATATTTGATTTTATTTTGTAAATATATCATTAAAAATAACAGAAAACATGTATTTTAAAATTTCTACTTTCTATCGAATAAAATTGTATATACTTACACAAGTATAATATTTTATTAACGGGTCCATCAGACCCATCAAGCACGCCGTGTGAGTTTTACCCACCAAGCACCCCAAGGGTTAAGGCAATGGGGACCGCGAAACCAATCCATTGCCACACTCCACGTTTCACCTAATTAAGGCAAATAAGTCAAGATTTCTTTACTAAATAATTGAAGACATGTTTATAATCCACTCTCAATATTAATCTGTAACTTTTTTATATTACTTAAATTTTTATGTTTTGTTTTTTATGTCCACACGAAGCATTGTTTAATCTGGTTTTAAACGTGGAGACTGTTATTGGCCATCTGCTACCTATTTCTTAATGCATGTATGTTTCATGTGCTGTTGGTTTTCCAAAGAAAAACAAATAAAATAAATAAATAAGTAAATAAAATAATAACCGCACATGTTCTCAAGTACAAGTTAAGTTTCATTGTTTAAATGGTGAACTAGATAACGTGTAAACATACATAAATAAATAAATACATGCTTATTTATAATACATTGAAAACACCCAGACCCCATATCAATTAAGAAAACCAGTTTTTCTTTATAAATTGATCCGACCGGAAACTAAACCCGAGACCTCAGAGATGGCGCGACGACGCCAGAGCTGGCATGCTAACCACTCGGCCACAGAAGTGGTCAAAAGAATATTCTTTTGACCACTTCTGGTGGTATTTGAAATCAAAGCAAGCTCTTCAAAAAACTATGGTCAAAATAGTCCGAGAAGTACTCAAATGGCTTTCTAACTTGAGGAGGTTCAAGATTGTTACGCCTTCGGTCAATATCTTACATCAAAGGCGGATCAAAGTCATCTTTATGGTACCACTTCGGATACCTTCCACGCAACTCCTGAAGAGGGACATTTCTCTCCTCGTTACTAGATTACATTCTTCACATTATTTACTTAAGTAAAAGTTTAATTTCGCATAAGACCGTCTTACAAACGTCAAGTGTGCTTCACTGATAAAGAAAACAAGCCTTATATTACAGGAAGTCATACTCTGCAACCTCCCATCTGCGGCCATAACTTCCACTCCACCTTTACTTATACCTCGAAAGGAAAAGTGGATAAGTGCGAACAGAAATTGAGGGCTAAGGTTCCGTACCACATCCTAAGACCACATAAAAGTATGGATTATTGACAAAATATCTACTTATTTTGTCGTGTTTGCGTGAGCATAGAGCGGCGATGGGCTCACCACCTATCTCGCTGAGCACATGTGCAGTTATTATTTTGGTGAAACGTGGACTGAGGCATACGGACTGCTTCTGCGGTCCACATTGGCTAGTCTCCGACTAATCCTTTGGGTATAATTTTTAAAAACGAATAAGCCAATTTTAATGAAACTTTGCATGCTAAAGTAAAATACAGAGATCTAAATAGTTTGTTAGAAACATTTTTAAAAAACGTTTATTTAACTGAGATAATGCGATTTTAAACTTTCAATAGTAGACTTTAAATCGCAATAATTCGGCTAAATAAACGTTTTTAGAAATGTTTCCAACAAACTATTTAGATCCCTGCATTTTACTTTAGCATGCACAGTTCATTCAAATTGGCTTATTAGTAAAAATTTCGACTTGGTAGTTTGTATGGGAAACCGAAATGCGTAAACCCTCTTAATAAATATCTTTTTAAACTACATAACGGATAAATATACATAAATATAGAAAAACACCTAGACCCGAAATCCAATTGACCCGACCTGGAATTGAACCTCAGAGATGGCGCTACGCCAGAACCGGCGTGCTAACCAATCGACCACGGAGTCGAATGTGTACGATATTATTTAGTTTTCATAATAATCTTACCAGAGGGACGTTTATAGACTGATGTTGATGAAGATAATACCGCAATCTTTAACTTTAAACAAAAAAATCTGATTTCAGTTTTCGGACGCGGTACCCCAGAAATCCAAAATGCAGACCAATAAATAACCTCACGTCAATATTAGCGGTCACGATTTACGAGCCGACGTAATTTACCAGCCGCAAGTCGGTGGGCTCTCGGCGTTTTTTACAACGCGTCGGAAAATGAAAGTTTTCCATACCGGGATGGTACGATACTTTTTTTCTAAATTATTATTTTTAGTGTCTTTTTTTTATTTATTGGCAACGGGTAAGCGGTTGGCCTTCATCTCACCTGATGGTAAGTGACGATAAGGCCGAAAGTGGAAGCGCGCTTCACCCGGAATCCTCAACCACTGAGGAACTGGCTATCTTATCTCAAACTGCTGGAACACAACAATGCTATAAACATTGTTTTTATGGCGACAGACTTAGATAAGATGGTGGTAGCTAGCCAGGCGGACTTAACAGCCCTACCACCAACCAAACCGAGCACACAAAGATGTACCCCCCGCTGGGAATCGAACCCGGGACCTCTGGGTCTGAAACAGGTAGCTTAGCCACTAGACCACAGAGGCGGTTAAAAAATGTGTCTATGTCTATCTTAGAGTATCAATATTAGTTATCTATACTATAAGGTCTACATGTGTCATTTTTTTATGAGACAACCAACATTTACGTCTTTATGTAACCGCGGAACCATCAGAATAATAACTAAAGCATGGAAGGAGTGCTGTGACATTTGAGTGGGCACTCCGTTTGGTCACCATTCGAACTACATTTGTATAGGTCGCTTTTGAATTCGGTATCATAAATGGTGACCGGATTTTTGTTTTCGCTGGACATTTGACGTTTTTGTCAACTTATTTTATCTCTATTCTTTCAATGTTTATGACCCATTTGAAAAACTAGGATCACTATACGAGTTTCTATGCTTTAGTTACTATTCTATGGCGGAACCTATACAGGATAATACCTTTATATAATCAAAGGGATAATACATACACATACATGACGACTATGATCACAGAATAACTAATAAGTAGTACTACTATGATCCCCAAAGGTCAGGTCGGAGACTAGGCAATGCGAACCGCAGAAGCAGTCTACTGCCATACATATAGTCCACTTCACCAAATTGCAACTGCACATGTGCTCAGCGTGATAGGTGGTGAGTAAGCCCATCGCTGCTCTATGCGGTTGAAGTGCAGTCTTTTTTTTTCTTTTTTTTTCTCTTAAATAATGGCTTCGTGCGATCACTCAGATCATAGAAGGGATTCCCTTCTATGATCTGAGTGCGATCAGCACATTTAGCCAATTTCAAGTAAGATATAATAGTAATTATTATTTTCTTTACAATATGTGGATGATTATGAGTGATAATGAACGTTTAATGGTAAATGATTTTCCTCCAAACCCCTCGCGACTCAATAACAGTGGGACTATATTGAGGTCTCACAAGGACTTCTTGAGAGAATTTGAAAAGTGATGTTACTGTTTTGTTTTATTTGCTAACACTCATGCACGTTCACAAACACTTAACAGTAAATAATCCACCATTATTTCACATTAATATTCGACAAAACACAAATTATCCTACTAATATTATAAACGCGAAAGTTTGTAAGTATGGATGTTTGTTACTCTTTCACGTAAAAACTACAGAATGGATTTTGATGAAATTCGGCAAACAGATAGTTTATAACGTGGATTAACACATAAGATACTTTTTATCCTGATATTCCCACGGGAAGGGGAACCACGCGGGTGAAACCGCGAGCGGCCGCTTGTAGAAAATAAAAGAAAACTGCAGACATGACGCTTCACTTTCCCGCCAAGAAGTTGTGCAGTCTTTATTCAGTTAATCGCATTTTACGACACCCAAGGGAAGAGGTGTTCGTAGTAATATTTCAGTTAGCAGCTACACACACGGCATGCCACATACTATAAGTACTATTAGTTATTCTGTGCTATAAGATAACAGTATGTAGATAACAAGGCGTTTCATTTCATTACTTTTTCTTGAGACTTTTACAGACCAATAGGTTTCGATTGCCAGCGGGAGGTACGCTTACATGTTTTTGCTCGGTATAGTAAGTTGGTGGTATGACTTGTTTTAACTCCGCCTGGCTACCTACTACCATCTTATCAAAATATGTCGCCATAACAACAATGTTGCTAGTATTGTTGCTTTTTGACAGTTAGAGCTAAGATAACCAGCTCCGCAGTGGTTGAGGAGTCCGGATGAATGAAGTACCTTCCCCCATCGGCCTAATCATCGCCTAACATCAGTGTCTCGATTCTCTAAAGCTCAATGGTAAACTAGCCTCTCACTTCGACCCTCACGTTCCGAACAAGTGTAAGCATTGTGACATTTGTATAGAGTCGAATTTAGAGATTACGGATTTGATATCTACTTAGCTGTGGATTCAGGATCGACTTATGGATCGAGCCTGTGAAGATCGTACTGTTGATGAAATGAACGCCAAGTGCTAAACCATAAAGAGAAAGTGACATCATCTACCTCAGGCTCTGTCAGAATAACAGCGATCCTACGCCACTCTGCCTAACCTGGAGAGCCTATTAACCAAAGAGATTTAAATAGTAATAGAGCGGCTATTGCACACTATTTCATACAAAAACTTTGATTTGGTGCTCAAGTTACGCCATCTAACGTTGAAAAGCAAAACCTTATATCAAGAATAATAAGAAGTATACTATGAACAATTAGAATAAGTTTCACCTACCCCACGGTAGGTGTCGCCCTGCAGTAGAGATGTTCCGTTAAAAATTCGACGTACCTATCGATAAGTTTGATGAAGACTAGCCAACATCGGTATAATATACAACATTGGGACAAGCAAGTGACAATTAGGGAAGGTAATAATCGGGTGTTTCAAATTATTATTTACTATGTAATAAAGAGTAAAGTTTTTAAAAATTCAACATACTTAACTAATTATAAACAAAGAATGAATTAATGAAATAACATAAGCTCCTAGCTAGTACCTACGAACAGCATACTGACAACACTCATTTTTGAAGTAAACCCACAACTGCAATCACTCATCTTAAATAAAGATTATTATACACTCCCGTATACCAAAATTAAGTCTACTTCAAAGCAAATGTAACATGGCTGTGTGATTGGATTAACGAATCAATTCCTAAATGATAAGGTAAAATGGCTGACTTTAACAGATTAACACGAGTTGATCCATATAGTGATCCATTTTAAAATACCTAAGTATACATACATATTATAGACCACATTGCGTGTTAATGACAACTCGCAATCGCAAGTACAATCACGAGCAGAAATATGTAAACAATTGTAACTCTTAAAACAATGTAATTAGAGTCAAAGTGTATACATATTGGTGTGCTCGTGACTGTACCTATCAAATTATTTTTGTAGATCTTAATCTGTTACTTTATATTTCATTCCAAAGATTTATTTGATGCATTAGCATTAAACACCAATGTCATAACGGATGCGTGTATATGTTTAATTTGGATATCCTATTTTCTTATGTATCCATTCAATGTTTTTTAACTTTAACCTCCGATCAACAATACCAACTAGATAACGCGTCACGTACCGAATCAAAGCTAAATTCTGTCCACTTGAATAATACTTTACAGCTACATTTCTCTACTAACGAACTGAGACCATAGTTATAAAACAGTTTTCAGTTCAACCTTATTACAACCATGGCACCCAGTAATAAAATCACAAATCTTCTAAGTATTATCATATACTGATCCGTTACACAAATGTTTGCGCGTCTATTGATCAACGTTGGCCAACCATTTGTAGCGTGTGGGTTAAAATCGGTAATAGTGTTTAAAATTTTATATTATTTGTTAGTTTAAAGCTATTTTTTTATATTTTTTATTAACATTTACATAAGTAGGTACTTATCACGTACTTACTTAATGAGTAACTTAAAACTAAAACAAATTAACTTAAAAACTAAAAACCTATAAATATCTTATAATTAAAAAATATCTCTAACAGAACCGCTGCCGCGCGGCAAGTTCCCCAAATGGCTGGCAGCGTTGCCCTTTTGAATGGCGTGTTTAAAGCTTAAAACATATTTTATTCTACATGTAAGTAGGTACTTACCGAAACTAAGACACTCCGGCCGTTAAATTGCTTTTTCGGGCATTATTTATGCAACTTTTAAATACACGTAACGTGTTTACATTGGCCGTGTTTCAAGCAAACTAAACAAAATAAGAGCTCACTTTTTCAGTGCGCTGTTATTTAACGAGCCGCGCCGCGCGCCGACCTGACATCTAGTTAGTATTGTTGATCGAAGAGTTTAAAATAAGTAGTAATATTCTAATTAAACGATCATCGCACTGTTGCACTGTCGATACTGTTGCACTGCATAACATTGCGTTAGGGACGCAATGATCATTGAGTCAGAATATTACTACTTATATAAAACTTAAACTTACGATATAAAAATATTATCTACTTATAACATTATTCGTTAAGTAAAACGACATCACTTGAGCACCACTAAATCATCTACTTCCGCTTCGACAAGTGTGGTGACATCCTAAAAGTAGATACTTTAGCTTTTCACCACTAAAGGTCAGCATAGGGCAACGGTAAATGTTCTAGAATAATTTATTAGAAATTATTATTATAGTCTGGTTATTGGGTAAATATACAAAATATTTACGAAAATAAGCTGTAATCACATTCAGCCTTTTTTCCATATCGGGATTTGTAGTATCGCAATACGCAATTTGGTATATTTTCTATTGTTTACGTAAAATTTGTTCACGCACAAACACGACTGTACTAGAGGGCGCATAACATCATACTAAGAGACTTGTTACCATTTGGTAATAAGTTGTGGATTAAAGTTTTGATCGCTATGTCCTGTCTATTAGTAATAGTTTAATGTCTTTGCTATTAACATATTATTATTGCTGAGACAGCGTTATGCTGGTCTTGTGTTGGCCCCACACAATTAACTAATTGTTTTTCTCTTGTAATTGTTCACTTGTTCCGCTTTTTGTTATCTTTTAACTTTTTTTTTATAAACTCGCTTTTTTATTGTTATTATTATTTTTATTAAACAGAAAATATTTTTTTTACTACTGTCCGACTGTTGAACGTCTATAACCAACAAACCACGGAGAGGTAGGTAACAAAAATAATGTAATTAATTCATTTGACCGCCACATACATTAGTGTGCACAGCTGTAAATCAGCGTGACAGACTGACGGACACGGCCGCACCTGCGCGCTAATGCGATTGTCTTGTAAAAGGCTTTTGCAGTCCGTACTAACGGGCGATCCTTTGAACAGTACTTGGACATATGTTCCGAATGTTTAACTGACCTTTCTGATGGTACTGTGGAACTTGTAAAGGTTGGGGGGCGTTTGTTATAATAACAACAACCTTTATTTTAGTAAGTATACGACTTATTTATTGTATACATTTATATATATTACATTTTAAATATAAATATTATTTTTAACCTTAGATTAAAACAAAAAGGGAAGATACGGCATTAGCGTCTCGTGAGTGAGCCACCAAAATTAGGCCTAAAGGCACAATTTCACTTCAGTCACAATTTGCCGAGCGAACAGGCTACATCGCACTATTGCAGATATTCTACTGTGTGAAAAAGAGAAAGACGCTACTCCGCAGTGGCGTCGGAATCGGTCGTACGTACTCGTATGTTGCGAAGCGACTGAGACGTCAACGCGCTACTCGCCGACTCCCTCGCGCTGACGTTGAAACTTACCGCTTTGTCTCGCTCGCTCGATTTACACTTTATAGGTGTGCGTGTGTCAGTGTTTGCTTAAGTAGTTGAGGAGAACTATATTTTGAATGACAAGTAGGAGCATGCCGTATCTTCCCTTTTTGTTTTAATCTAAGTTTTTAACATATAAAAATAACATGGTCAAGTCTACCCATGTTGGCACTTCAGATCGTTCTCCCTAATTCCCCGTTTGACATCTTGTCATTCCAAATTACGTTTTATTTATAAATTATTACAAAGTAAAACCAGCCAGCGCCCTAACATGGTATAAAGTCTACAGTACATACATATATAAGGTGACTGCTAGAAATCGCAAGAAACTTCAAGGGCTGGTCAGGTCAAGTGTTTTATACATGTCAAAAATGTTAAAAAAGGAATTTGTGTTTTTTTTTTCATTTTTAATGAAATAATTCATTTTGTGAATTTTAATTGGATAGTCTTTGAGTATCTAATTTATAATAAAGCATACGGCCGTCTGTTGACCCGTCCGCGTCAGCTGGGCGATAAGTACCTACGTTGATTCATCTTATATAGATTCACGACTAATATCCCCAAAGGGTTATTCAGAGACTAGGCAATGAGGACCACAGAAGCAGTCTACTGCCATAGTCCACGTTCCACCAAATTACAACTGCACATGTGCTCAGCGTGATAGGTGGTGAGCCCATCGCCGCTCTATGCTGTCTTTAATCCGTTAATCGCCTTTTACGACACCTAAGGGTAGAGAGGGCTTGGTAGAATTACTGAGCTGGCACACACACGGCCTCTGATGGCTTTGTGATAGTAATAATAAGCAAGATGTTAAACCCACCAACTCTCTATTGTGCTTATTGGGCACATAGCAGGTTGATGGATTTTGCCAAATAAGCACATAGAGAGTAATTGCCCAATCTCTATTGAAATAACCCGCTTTGGCCACTTTTGAAACCAAAGTTTCGAAACCAGATGCGATAAAAGAATTATTTTTCTTTATTCTAAACCTGGTTGCCTAAAATGAAAAATAAGTCTGTTTTCGAAACCCCTTCCGAAAACAGAATATAGAATCTGCTTCCGAAACTCAATTCAATTTTTATTTACCGTCGAACACTAGACTAATATCCTCATCACATGGATACGTTAGAGTGTGGTAGAGCTATTACCGAAGCAATTACTACATTTTATTCTTTGTTTTCTTTGTAATAATCAAACATCAACTACTACTAAATAAAAATTGAATCGAGTCTCGAAAGCATATTCTATATTCTGTTTTCGGAAGGGGTTTCGAAAACAGACTTATTTTTCTTTTTCGGCAACCAGGTTTAGAATAAAGAAAAATAATTCTTTTTTCGCATCTGGTTTTGAAACTTTGGTTTCGATAGTGGCTGAAGCGAACCCTGTTTGGAGTTGTTGTAAAGACTTTGATAAGGTTGTGGTAGCTAGCTAGCAGTAGTAGTAACAACCTTTGGTACTATCCCACGGCTGGGCATTGGCTTCGCAGCAATTGATGGGTTGGGTTTAAACACAACTCTTGCCACATGCGTGGTGGGGTGGTATCACCAACCCGCATTTAGCTAGCCTGGTAATTAACCCTTTATCCATCAATAATTGTAGATTTCTTATCAGTCTTTTCCCATCAGCAGGACAGTAGTATGAGTAAGACAGTATAGGTTGTTTATTTTATTTTTAATTAACATGTACAAAGAAACTCTTCCTGATGACGAATACATATTTTAGTGTACTCGGCGATCGTCCTATGATTAGATACGAAAAATAAGAGATTTTCTTAACTAATCCTAAAACATGACGGCGCGACAGACCGAGGCGAAGATGGCGTGATGAGCTGGACGCATATAAGCCAGATTGGACCACTGTGGCGGCGCACAGAAAAAAATGGAAAGCAGGAGGGGAAGCCTTTGCCCGGCAGTGGAACAAAATAAGCTAACAATAAAAAGAAGAATAGGAATAGTTCACCAGCAACTTGCTCTTGGATATGGTCTTGTTGAATCAGAGGTGCCGTAGGTATTTAAAAATGGTCATGCAACACTCTACTGGGATCGCTCTATCATCACGGACAGGACTATTGTCGTCAATAAGCCTGATATCGTGGTGGTCGACCAATCTCAGCGCTGGGCAATATTGGTTGATATCACCGTACCTCATGATGAGAACCTCGTGAAAGCCGAGAAGGACAAGCTCAGTATGTACCTTGACTTGGCTCACGAGGTTACCGCCATGTGGGATGTGGATTCAACCATTATTGTACCGATAGTCGTTTCGGCAAACGGTCTTTTAACTAAGAGCCTCGATCAACACCTGAGAGGCTCTAGCTGTAAGGTTGGGTCAAGGGTCAGATGCAAAAGGCAGTATTCCTTGACACGGCACGTATTGTCAGGAGGTTCCTTACACTGCAGCCCTAACCACCGACAGTTTGGGTCTATCCCCGCTGCCACATGCCGGTGGCAACCTAGGTTAACTTTTTTATAATATTTTATATTGTAAAGGAAACAATAATAGCAATAATAAAACATACACACTACACTGTACGTTACAGTCTTACAAAAACTTCGTCACTCATGTCAAACAAAAGCCAATAAAGCGTTCCCCCCTCACGTCGAGAGCTCTCGAGCAAACCTCCAACTACAAACACAATTAACATCGAAAATCCGACAACAAATACGCCGACACGAGGACTCGCCTACTTTTGAGAGTCCGCTCCGACTGTGTGGTATTAAACGACACGGCCATATTACGAATGATGAAGTACGAATTCGAAGTAGCATCGTTAGCCGGGTTGAATGCGAGCGCATCAGCCTACACTGAGAAAAAAGGCACCACCATAAATTAAAAAACTGTTTTGTAATAGAGGAAAGTACCAAGTTTTAGTGTTTTAAACAAGAATTTTGCTGTATTTACAACTTTGAATAGTTTTTATTAAAAGCAAATTGTAATTTCTAAAATTCCGTTTTAGTAATTTAAGGTATTAATGAATTTTAATGATTATTGCACATCATAGTAAATATTACAAAAGCTTTGTAATTTTTACAAATCAACTTAATAATCTCTAATAGTCATTTGTAGTTTCAAGAAATGATTTTAGTCGATACTAATGCCAAATGCAACAGTACCAGCTTTAGTTAATTTTAATAAACAAATATCTTTGTGTTTACTTATGATTTGCTTGAAATTACAAAAGCGTTTCTTAAAATAAATTAACTAAATGATTTTTGTAATCCCAAGTGCGCATTTTCAATTCCTACTATGAGTTTTGTATGTGAAGCAGTTTCGGCATTCCCATTTCAGATAGGCATTTCACGGTGTGAGTGACACGGATGACACGATTTTTGACAGCGACTGTTATAATCAATGTAAAAAGTGTATTTTATGAATTTTGATCGTTTTACATTAATGTTCCCAATTTACTACAAATATGGGTCTGTCAAAACGATCAAGTTTTGACAAATATTTTGTGATGTTTAAGTGTTCATTTTCTAATTTAGTTTATGAGGATCCTTGAGGTTCATTAGCGTTACCAATGAAATAAAACATAATGATATTTTAATAACTAAAACGAAATTTAAAAAAAAATGTTTATCTGTTTATTTATGTGTACGTTATGTGTAAGTATCGTTTTTTTTAAAGTACTTATAAGATCGATCTGAAATGACTATCGAGAAAAACATAGCATGAACCCTCTTGACATAACCAATTCAGATCACCTTATACTTTAGAAAAATAATGTATTTATACAAATTTACATACATACTATGTCGACAAACAAAAATGTTTCCCACTTTTTTGTCTATCGCTTTAGTTATAAAAATTATGTTTTTATTTAATTGGTGACGCTAGTGAACCTCAAGGAGTACTTTAGTTAAATTTAGAAAATGGACACTAAAACATTAGAAAATATTTGTAATAATCTATGACGTCATCATTGCCCATATTACTTTAGCACTCTTACAATTACAAAACGATTAGTATTTTGACTCCGACCTCATCATTGCCAATATTACTATAGCACTCTTAAAATTACAAAACAGTTATTATTTTACCTCTGTCATAATTGCCGATATTACTATAGCACACTAAAAATTACAAAACCATTAGTATTTATGAATGACGTAATAATGTTGTGATTACTATTGCACTCTTGAAATTACAAAAATCCTTTCTGTAATATTTACTAAATGCATTTTACAAATATTCCTCGGATTATATAGTCTTCGGATTAAGTAATATTTTAGTAATAATTAATAAATTTTTGTTGGTTTTTCGCTCAGTGTATACACGTCCCACTGCTGGGCAAAGCCTTCCCACGTGGACAACAGCATAAGGGATGGTTTGGCCATGATGGATTATGGCGTGTATGTCCACGCTGGCCAGCCAGCACATGGCATAACCCACCACGCTGGCTGAATGGGGGTTGGTGGGTCTTAACGACAGTCACCTTACGACAACAACCGGGACCAACGGCTCTAGGTAATTAAAAATAAAATGCAAATATCTTAAATAGAATTCGTTCACAATTAGAATACAAACGTACCACTAAAGGGTGGTTCTTGGGAGAGCAATTTTTGAGGGTAACACACTCATATCAACAATATCAACAAAAAAAATATGAATAAATCTACTTTTACATTGTTTATACGTAACACACTCATATCACCTATATCAACTAAAAAAATTATGAATAAATCTATACTATTACATTGTTTATACATTCCATATGAATCGTGTCATGTAGATTTCATTATGTAAAAAACCACGTACATCGGAGTAACTTACCCTAAGGATTAATGTTTTATATTTTAGCGTTTTATTAACGCTTAAATATACATAAGTAAAATTTTAAACACTGAAAAAAGACGAAAACCTCAGGCGGTAATCGAACCACGCACCTTCCGCATTCCGGGCGGCTGCCTTAACCACTTGGCTACCGAGGTCTGGCTTTCAACCGTCGAAATTTGTCAGAGCTTGATGCTTATGTTTTTAGTCAACATTGTCTCAGAGGTGAAAACTTCTAACTACTTCTAAGATTTGATGAAGCAATGTTGACTAAAAACATAAGCATCAAGCTCTGACAAATTTCGACGGTTGAAAGGAAGTGCGTGGTTCGATTAACGCCTGAGGTTGTCGTCTCTTTTTTCAGTGTTTAAAATGTTATCCTAAGGACCTTAAATCCGGTTAATTTTGCACGTTTTTCACGCATAACACGTTCGCTGTCTTTTGAGCAATCGCGGATACTTTTTAAATCACCTACGTTTTTAATAAGATTCGTACACAAATTTAAAAAAGACATTTAATAAATTAAAAAATTTTAAATCCTATCGGACAAAAACTTTTGACTTTAAGGACATAAGTAAGTACGTAACGCCTAACAACATTTTCGCTGCGCTCCTTGCGAGGGGCACTGCACTTAACTGGCTAGGGATAGATGCAGCGTTGCCAGACGTGCGATAATTATCGTAGATCCACGATAATTTGGAGGGGCATGCGATAAAAATAATAGTTAAGTATCGCACGATAATTTGTATAATTCGTCGACTTTCCACGATATTTTTTGTCAGTTCTACGATAATTTTGTGACAAACCTGGTTTAGCATCAGTCGTTCAATCACAGTTTGGAAATAACGAAATTTAAGGTACCACTCAGTCCTTTTTCTAGGTGATGAGCTTTTTTTTTTTTTTAGCTCGTGACGTTGGATGTTACCATATTTGGAGTGCCCAGTCGTATAAATTCTGTCTTTTTGAATGCGATAAAAACACGATAATTTTGCAGTAAATCTAGGATAGTTTTGACCTACGGATCTGGCAACACTGGATAGATGAATCGTGATTGGTGTTTGCAAATCGTCAGTTACGGCCGAAGCTTGCAGGTAGGTGGCCGTGTTGCTGTTTCCCCGCGCTTACGGTGCTGAGCAAGTTCTACAATTTAAAAAAATTTGGTTTTCAGTTCCTAGTCATTATCATGTCACATTTTTGCAATATAATTGTACCATTTTTGGTAAACGGGTTTTGAAGTGTTTGTAGTTTGATACCTAACTCACAGGTGTAGATAACCAGCAAAAAACTGGCAGGTTATATTATTTCAATGCCAAGGATTTTCAAAATATATGCTTTTTAGTAATTTCCATGTATAAAATTACGTAAATCCTATGGATTTTACCTTGTTTTATTTATATTATTACTTTTTACCAAATATTTGTTATTTTTATAATTATGTTAATCCACATGCTTAATATCATGGGAACAATTAATAATATATTAACAAATTTGCTAATTATAAACATTAATTATTATACCTCCATGTTTCTACTTTGAACTTTTGTAAGTTTTTTTTAAATAAAGTTACTATTTTTTTCTAAATATCGTTTTAATGCATGTGGTTCTCAAAAACTACCCTAAGTAACTTTTATTTGAGGTAAATGTCATACATGGTGTTTAGCAATATTTTATTTTTGTCGTTATTGTAATTTCCATGGTCCGCAAATTCTATATATATATTTTTTTAGCCTAAGTATAGATCCGCTTCGTGTCAAATTTTTATATGTTATTTAAATTTGCATAAGCTTTGAAAATGTTTGTGTAATTTAGTATAATTTAACGATTCCAAAAGTACCATGGAAATTACACGGAGAACACATTTCCGAAGAACCACCCCTAAGTAACAGATCTCATCTCCTTTCCACTGACCGTCTCACATGTAGTCCTATGTAGGATTGGCAAAAAGTTTATTTTACAAAAACTCGTGTTTTGGTTAAATAAAGAAAAATAACAATGTTGTTGTGTCAATCATGTGATTTAAAGAACCTTTCACCATCATAACACAGAACACGGGCGAAAATTCATTAAAATTCATTGATCTTATCTAAATACATCGCCATAACTTCAACGTTTGTAGCATTGTTGTGTTCCGGCAATTAAAGATAAGATAGCAAATTCCTCAGTGGTTAAAGATTCCGTGTGAAATGCGCTTCCATCATCGGTCATATCAAATAAGGTTAGATGAATTCCAAGTGCTTACGTGAATGAATAAAAAAAAGTTCTCTAAATTCACTCATAGAATAATAATGCTTTAATTATTATTCTATCATCCACTATTCGGAATACCACCGCGCGTCACTGTCACTGTCACCAATAAATACGGACAGGCAAACAGACAAAAACACGATAATGCAGAAAAGTCGCCACGTGCCGCGATAATTTGTGCCCCTTCCGCGGGGTTGCTCCACACCAATACAATATTGGTAACGTGAGAACTTCGTATTGATTACTTTGTTATTGGGGAATAATAACAATTCCATTGATTCAAACTCAGTTGAACGGGGTTAAACTGACAGGCGAAACTAATAAGGTTCGCCGCTGTTGAGTTGAAGTTATACTTACCTCTTACGTTTCATCATAATCAGCCTATAAACGTCCCACTGCTGGGCACAGGCTCCCACGTGGTCAATAGCACGTGGGAATATTGGGCCATAACTCACCACGAGTGAGCACGGATCACGGAGGAGCTCGAGATGTTTTTTAAAATTTTGGTCACTTCATCCAGCGAACCAGCATTGCAAAAGTTGCTTATCCAGCAAGATCGCAAGCCGAACGCGCTACCCGCTGCGCCGTCGAGCTCCTCACGTACGTTTAGATTAGTAAAATAGGTTCGAGGCCTAATAGGACATGGAGTGATTTTGATGATGATTGGGATACTATCTACACTATTATCATCATCATAGGCCTTACATCTGTAAAAGATGATTCAAACAGCGTCCAATTGTGAGGATTGGCGTTTTCTTTTAAACATAAACTCACGAATAAATATTGTACCCAAAGCGTTAGTCGTAGAGGGCAACGAGGACCTCAAAAAATACTGCTTTTGAGGTCCTCTTTGCCTGATGCACTGCTACAGTCAACGTTCCACCAAATGACAACTGCACATGTGCCCAGCGTGGTAAGTGGTGAGACCATCGCTGCTTTAAAGATTTAGAAAACATCCGTTAGATTCCTCTTTCGTCAGATCACTTCTTTTTTCCGTATAGGTCAGAATTTTAAAACTAGTGACGAAACAGCAATTCTCATGACTCCTCGTCTGTCAGATACCGCTTTCGTCAGATCACTTCTTTTTTCCGTATAGGTCAGAATTTTAAAACTAGTGACGAAACAGCAATTCTCATGACTCCTCGCCCGTCAGATACCGCTTTCGTCAGATCACTTCTTTTTTCCGTATAGGTTAGAGTTTACATATCTCGTCGTGGATGCTCAAACCACATGCATACATTAGACTATGCCTGTGACTTGCCCGTGATTTATGAGCAGCCTTCATTATGTTTGTCGCCTTTTTATAAATAACTTTTCCTCTCTTACAATAATTATGTTGCCTAAGTTAAAGAAGCATGTTTTTATTGGTTAAATAACCTTAAAGCATTGCTCTAAGTAAATAACGGATAAACGTACCCAGACCCGAAAACAATTTAGAAAAATAGTGATTTCTAAATTAACCCGACCGGGAACCTTAAAAACGGATAAACGTACCCCAGATTCTAAAACAATTTAAAAAAATAGTTATTCCTAAATTAACCCGACCGGGAACCGTAAATAACGAATAAACGTACCCCAGATTCTAAAACAATTGAGAAAAAATTGGTTGCCTGTAAAGTCGGTATACGGGCGAAAGTTTTACGTGACAACGACTTTGAGTGGTAAAATAATTTTAATGTGAATATTCATTCGTATAGTAGGAAGAAGGATGAAATAATAGTAACAATTTAAAACATTTATTTATACAAAGAATTATATTTAAAACATTAATTTATACAAAGAATCTCGCACTGAATTTCATATTAACAAAATCTTAGGCGGGCTAACCATGCCCGAGTGGAAGGGACGCGTGCCTCTCACTCGCTCTCATGGCCTCTCTCTCGTTCGGTGACTCATCGTAACGTTACCGAGCGTTACACTTTTTCATAAGTGACTCCCAGCCGCAACCTAATTTAAGACGTTGTCACGTCAAAATAGTTATTTTTAAATTAACCCGACCGGGAACCAAACAAGGCCAAATCCCCATGTGTTGTTGTCCATATGAGGAGACCTGTGCCTAACAGTTAGACCTTTATAGGCCGATGATAATGACATACCTACTATATAGTTTATTTAAAATTCCTAATTCCTTTCACACTTAATAGGTACATAAGTAATTGGCTATTTGACAGTTGTAACAATAAAATATGAAATATATCAGAAATGGTATTTTATAATTTAACGATAATTATCCAACAGTTTTTTTTATTCAGATAATTTGTAAATACTTTATTTTTACAAAATAAAGTGAGTTTTTAACTGTGGATTACAAGACCCGAAACACTGGCGGCCACGATTGAGCTTCGTGTAACTTCACATTTCACAAAATTGTCAAAAACTATCTCTCAGGTTTCAAGAGATTTGTTTGTTTTTATTGAAATGTGACGTCACAGGGCAAAATGTCACGTGACCAACCGTTTTCGCACGAAATTTGAAATTAAAGAAAAAAAATATTTTTTTTCTATTAAGTACATAAAGCTTTTCGAAAAAAAATATTGTAAGACGTTTAAAATAAGCGTTTGTAATTTTTAAAATACTTTTCCGAAAACTGTCAAGTAGCCAATTTGTGCATTCGGACCAATGATATTTTTATAATATCATTGATGCGGACTCAGGCTGTCGTTTTATTTTTAGGCAAAAGAGGACTTAATCTAAGAAAGCCTCACTTTAGTTTAAAACAAAATGTATTATTTTTAACTATATCCTGCTTTTAATGTTAACGTAGAAAAATCTAATTCAAACCAATTGTCTCAAATGCACCACGCGCTAATGGAAACTAAAAATAGAAAACTAACTTACAGAAAGCGAGCGGTAAAATTTGGAACTAAAGAACGAACTAACAAGCAGAAGAATTTGAACCTTAATCCCACGGTCAAGAATTGTTGAAGCGACAGTGGCGCCCTCCTCCATTTCAAAAGTGACGTAGTTGATCTTCACATTCGTTCTGCGCAAGAGTCGATCGCATTGAATTGTCTTCCATATCCGTCCGACATTTACTGGGGTGAGGGTGGAAATAAATAATCAATTACCAGATATACGCACCGAGCAAACGAATGTGAGTTCTACGCCTTTGTAAGAAGGGTGGCGAAATTATTCAGACGAAAATAACCTTCTCCTATCTGTAATGAAGTGATAAACTATAGCAGATGCTGAATTGTTTACGATCACGATATTGTTTTGTTTTGCGTATGAATGGAAGTGCTATTTCTGTGCGCGGTGTCAATGTTTAGTTGCTTGGTGTAGGTCAATAAATAAATAAATGTTTTGACGGCTTTTATGTTTTTTTTTCTTTATTTTATTATTTATCATCGTCAAACATTATTATCAGAACGGAACTTGTGCTAATCTGTTTATTTTCATTTTTGTTTCGTTTTTATAATTGGTATAATCCTTAATATGACCACAGATTAAAGAAGAGTATATGAGTCAGTAAAATTACAAGAAAAAACTAAAATAAAAATTATCTGATGACCGCTTTCGAATTATGGAGTCATAGATTTAGTATTAAATATATGTATGGAGTCGAAGTTGTCGCCATGGCCGAAATCTGATCAATCGTCATCCATCACATAAACACACACGACTGTTGACCCCAAAGGGTTATTCGGTGACTATAAGCATTGAGGACCGCAAAGCAGTGTACTGCAACTACAAATGTGCTCAGAGCGATTAATATAGGTGGACGAGCCTATCGGCGCTTTATGTTGTCGGATACATGTATTGTATGATATACACTTTTAAACTTTCGCGTTCCATTATGCACACATAATATATAAACTGGATTTAATGCAAAACTACTTTAGTAAAGGCATCCTACATTATACCGGACGTTTCGACAGAGTTGCACCGGCCGTGGTCACACCGGACTGCTGTAGCTGGCGGTGTATCGCCTCCGTTGGCGCCGAGGAGTCTTCATCCACCGTCACATTATTTGTCCAACTACCGTCACACACAACACTAACGGTGTCCTATTCTGTATACAAGCCCTTTTCTGGTAGTTAGCCGATTGCGCACTAAAACGAAGTTGCGTTTTTGCACACGGATTCCACGCTGATGATAGTTTGTGTATTGTTTCATAATTTCTTTATTTAGTAAACTTAAAATAAGCATTTTGAATCGTTTAAACTTATTTTTACTACTATGGATATCCATCCATAGGCACCCACCCAGGACGTCTTTTAGCTGTGGAGTAGAACGGGCGTAATAAAAAAGCACAACTTTGTAATAATGTAGAAGTAACGACATTTACAGAACAATACAAAGTATGAGTAGTGTTCACTTCGTTGATAGTATTCTTTGAGAAATGAACCGCCACCATATAGGTCCTGCCACACATAAAAAAACACACACAAAACCTTGACATTGGAGCTTCCCGTAACCGGAACCATATGTTTGGGCGCACGTCAACAATTAGGGTTGTGGCCATCGATAGAACCCCAAATTAGGGTACCGCATTGTGCAAAACAATCCATTACGGAACCCGCACCTGGGTCCGTTTGATAAATGGTTCAGTTATAATTAACTTTAATGATTAACTGTATACAGCTTCGGGAGAGGTGTAAATTGTGGGGTAGGCATGTAAAAAGGTAAGGGTGACTGAAAGCTGTAATGAGTTTATATTAGTACAGACAGGATCATTTCTAGATTTGCAAGTCACGCAAGATCTGCCTTCTTATTCGTCATCACTTTCCAAGATGCAAGATTCTGCATAACCGTGTCGCCTAGCGGTAAAAGACCCCCTCTCTTCCCTTGAGTGTCGTAAAAGACGACTAACGGACTAAAGACTGCACATACATCCAACAGCATAGAGCGGCGATGAGCTCACCACCTGTCACGCTGAGCACATGTGCAGACCTTCCAATCCCACCACACACACAGCATCACCTTGTTGCAAGTTAACCCGGGTTTCGCCACAGTCTGTGAAGCCTGACCGGCTCTTGACCACGACCTTTTTCGCACGTTCTTGTCGTAATACGTGATCTACTTTACATCACCAGTTATCAGCTTCTTCAAAAATGGTTCGGTTTCATTACGGCGTTATAAAGAATCACAAATGAATACACGGTTCATTAGGTTTCTTTCAGTGAGCTCGTGAGGTACCCAAATATCGAGCTTTTTTGTGATGTGTACACAGTTTTTTTCAAATGCGCCAAAACTACTTTGTGGTCAATACCCAGTTCTTCAGCTATGTCAGTAGTTATATTGATATGCCGATCTTGCTCCACTTTTTCAAAAATGGCATCCATTTTATCCGTAATAGGGCGACCAGAGCGACGTGCTTATTTGACATCAAAATTTCCGGATTGAAAACGCTTAAACCAAATTTGTGCTACTCTCACAGACACTGCACTAGGTCCATAAACATCGCAAATTTTTTTCGCGGCTTGCGTTGCATTTTTACCTTTTTTGTAGTAAAATTTTAAAATGTATCGAACTTCTTCATTAGATTCACTCGTCTTGACAGTAAGAAAAACAAATGAAAATCACACATTTTTATAATTTAGGAACTATCTTCATTAAAATTTAAACTTTACATGATACCAAAACCAGCCGGATACAAATAGTATAGGTTTTTTTACTACAAGTTCATAATTTGTAAAAAGACTTTTTCCCCAACTTAATACAAGAGAAGAATTGGATTAATAGTATTTTTTTAATAAGCCGCCATCACACACACCACACCTCTAAATAATAAAATTTCATTAAAAATTCAACACGATTAAATCTGTTTAATACCACTGCTGAAAACCAATCAGTAACTTGTGGTTCCTCTGCCTCACCAAAGATAGAAAAAAATATGGAGATAAAACGAACTGTCATAAGTGTCATGTAATGTCGGTTGAGTCGGTCCTGTTTCCTTCCCTACACCTGACAGCCTTTCCTTGGGTCGCGAGACGAGCTGAACAACGGACCACCAGTGTACTTAGAATTGTCTAACTTGTAGAAGTTCATAATTTTAATTAACAGTTAACGCGCTTAAGCAACCCATGAACGGTGACCTGATAGGTCCATGGTTGTCTGAAACAACCACAAAAGGTAATAAAATGAAAAACATATAACCTAACCTTTTGTATACACCGAGATTCTTCATTGGTTTTGGAGCCGAAAATGTTGTAATACAAAAAAAGTGTTGTACCTATTTATGAAATAATGATCGCTTTACAAGCAAAGTAAAAAAGTTGAAAAAAGTGACTTTTTGTCGAAAACACGTGGTAACGTTCTCCTTATCTACTAGCACACCGTGACCCCTATGAACTTTCCCGGCCGGTCGCCTGCGCCGGCGGCCGGCGGGGCGGGGGGTAGGCGGAGCGTTTGAAGCGCCTCGATCATTGACTTTCGTAAGATCGTCCGGTACTAATAATAATAATAATAATGTTTATTTACTAAGATAACACAGATCCATGGGTTAGTAGGTGTTACTTATGACTATGTTAGTAAGTACAACTCTATTATAATATTTTAGCTACAGTCTCATCCGCCAATTAAACAGATTAAGCGCTCTGTTTGATCAGCAGGTGAACAAAATGCCCAATAAGGGGAGAGTCATGTCTCTCCACAACGGTCCTCAAGATGCGGTTCGGGCTACCGCGTATCCTTTCTAATAGCGATGCTATTTTCTTGCGGATGATGGCATGAAAGCCGTCAGTATACGTTTGAGCAAACATTTCTGACGCGCTACAGAAGCGAGGCAGACCCAACAGCGCCCTATATCCGTTGTTATATTGAACAAGTAAGACATTTAGCGGTTTTTTGGTGTAGCTGAACCACAGACTGCTCGTGTACAAACTCTGACAATATGCCTTAAACAGCATGATTTTAACTTGGTCTGTACAACGAGCGAACCTGCGGGCCAGCATGCACTAAGGGTTCTTACATTTTTTATTGATATTTTTTTAATAATGTTTTTATGCTCATATTTTTAGTTTAACATGCTAAATAGCTTCTACTGATGATAAACATGAACAGGGTTTCGGCTCCAAAACCCATGAAAAATCTCGGTGTATAACTGATTCAGCCAACGTGTATTATATAGTTTTATATTGCCAACCCTAAAGCTTCAGTTAAAATTCCTCTATTCCATGTAGTGCGATTCTGAAAAGACTCGATTCAAAACTCGATTCTGAATCCGCAATGAGTTATCAAATTCCTATTCCCTAAATTTCGACTCTACACAAACGTCACAAAGGTCACTTTTGATTGGAACGTGAGGGTCGAAGTGAGAGGCGATTTTACGATCGACCTTTAGAAAAGCGAAATTCTGTTGTGCCTCCCTCTCGTTTTCAAATCGATATGTCTTATTTAAAACTGAAAGTTTTGGAACGGTACGTAGGTCAATGAATTTAATTAAGAATTTAAAACCAAAATTCATTCATAAAGAATTTTTTGTATTTTTTTTAACTTAATTTTAAAATCACCTCTACATTGTGTCACGGCCTTTAATTTCGTAATAAAAATGTTGTCCGACAAACATTAAAGCGAATTAACGCAATTTCTGCACGCCTGCCATTTCGTACTGCACTTTTTTTCTAAAGTTTTATCTTTTCACTATTCGTTGCTTAGCAGAGTAAGCAGATTAAGCTCCAAAAGAAAATAAGGAACAGGCCCTTTCGCATATAATGTTTCGTAAAACGCAAAAGGAGGACGACACATGCAGAACTACTCCTTAGTGATAGTAGTATACTATTAGCGACAAATATTCTGAGCACTTACTACCTTGTCGTATTAACTTATCTTATCTTATGTTATCCTAGTGGGGCCTGCCTGCAGATTTCTCCCTCCCACAGCAGCCCGTCGACCCACTGGGATATTTTGTGCAACCCCATCCTATCACTTTGCCTCCTCAGTGAAACTACTGCCATAAACTTGGCAACGTCTTAAAGGGGGAAGAGCCTAAAATGTTCCGATTTCGGGTATCCGGTATGCCGATCCCAATACATTCCGTATTAACTTAACTTCCCCACGGGGAATCGAACTGGGGACCTCCATGCCTGAGACCGATGGTCTAACCACTAGACAGCAGAGGCAGTTAAAGGCAGTCCAATATTCAATATGTAACAAGAATAATTTTAAAAACTGCTTAATTTTTGTAAATAAATAAGTCAGAGTCTGTTTAACGCATAATCCAAGTAAAACTGTACACCGGTGTGTGCATTATTTTGAAAGCGCTCGCTACGCATTCGAGTGGTCTGCCACTCGAAAGCTCTCGAGTGCGCGCCAAGCGACTTTGTATGGTGCTCGTGCCGTGCCTGCATTTCGCCATTTTGTTGCTGAAAGCCGCGATTAAGTAGTAGGCGCATAGTGAAATGCGACTTTTTTTAAAAAGGTTAAACTTTAAAATTGCTTGTTTTTTTATTTACGGGCACCACGAAACCAACATAACACGCATTGTGTAAGTACATACATATTTTTACAAGTTTATATATTTTATGTTACCGCTGCTTTAAATTATTTTCAGCCATAAATATTATAGCATAAACTTTATATTGCACTGGCCACAGGTTTTTTCACATGGACAACTGTACATGGGGAGATTGGCGTCCTACCACCACCACGCTGGCCCTATGAAGTAATGAGGTTTGGTGGGTTTTAACGACCTGCAATCCTACGTTAAAAACCAAGACAAACGGCTTTACATGCATAATTTAATGACTACTAATAAACACGACTATAAACATTTGTACAAAAACAATTAAAAATTTACAGTCTTCCACTTACGTACTACCTAACAATATAGGACACAAAATCAATACCTACCAAGAAGCCGAAAAAAGGGTTCCCAATATTCCTTTCCATCACCTGGACACAACCAAAACCAATAGGATTTATTGCACTGTCTTTATACATACTACTCTGTCAAGAAAGTACCGGGAAAAGATCAATAATGCACAAAATGTTAGTTATTCATCCAGATTTATTTTATCGCCTTCAAAGTATGCTCCTTCAGAAACGATACACTTACGCCAACGTATAATCCAATCATCAAAACATTTTTTAAACGCTTTTTCCGGAATTGAGTTCAGTTCTCGGCGCGAATTCTCCTTTATGTCTTCTACCGAATGAAAACGGGTGCCACGAAGTGGTGATTTGAGTTTAGGAAAAAGAAAGAAGTCAGCTGGAGTGGAAGTGGCATATCTGGTGAATAAGGTGGTTGTTCGATGGTATTTGTTAAGTTTTTGGTTCACAATGATGGCCTTGTGCGAAGGCGCACTATCCTGGTGCAAATTCCAAGAATTTTCTTTCTATAAATTAGGCCATTTTTGTCGAATTTGCTCTTAAACGCCGCATAACGCTCAAATAATATTCTTTATTTACTGTTTGACCTTCCGGCAATTCCGGCGAGTGCACAACACCGCGATAGTCAAAGAAAACAGTCAACATGACTTTGACTTTTGATCGACTTTGGCGTGGTTTTTTCGGTTTCGGTTCAGTCGAAAGGCGCCACTTCGAAGCTTGTTGACTAGTTTGCATGTCAAACTCGTAAACCCACGTCTCGTCACCAGTAACAATGCGTTGCATAAATGTTGGGTCGGAATTGACTCGTTATAGCATGTCCTCAGTGACTCTTATGCGATTGAGTTTTTGGAGAAAATTCATGTCTTATGGGACTAGCCGAGCGGAAACATGTTTCATACCCAAATGATTATTTAAAATGGTACGGATCGACTCGTGAGACACAGAAAGATCAGCGGCTATCTCTCTCAAACTTGAATGAGGATTTTCAGTCACCATTTCCTTCACTTTTGCGATGTTAACTTCAGTTGAAGACGTTGATGGCCTACCAGAGCGAAGCAAGTCTTCCATCTCATCTCGACCGCTTTTGAACGCTTTGGACCACTCATAAGCACGTGTTTTCGATAAAGTCGATTCATCGTAAGCCTTCTGTAACATTTTTAGTGACTCCGAACACGAAATTCCATTGGCGACGCAAAATTTAAGGCAGACTCTTTGTTCTCTTTGTACTATTGATGTTTATATCCATTATGAAATTAACAATACACATATAAACTAACAGATATAAACTAACTAAAAACAGCACTGTATTTAATCTAATTAACAGATGCAACTCAAACTCCGCGCCAAAATGGATAACAGTTGTGCCAAACAAACAACAAAAAAAAAACAAAAAATTGAATTTGGAATCATAAATAAATCATCCGTTCCCAAAACTTTTTTGACAAAATGTACATACCGAAGTGTTAGTCAGAGACCAGGCAATAGGACAGCAAAAGCAGTCCACTGCCACACTCCACGTTTCACCAAATGATAACTGCACATGTGCTCAGCGTGACCGGTGGTGAGCCCATCGCCACTCTATGCTGTTGAATGTATGTGCAGTCTTTACGACACCCAAGGGAAGAGAGGGGTTGGTAGTATATTCTTTTAGTGAGTCGCTATATACTATACGACTCACCTGGGCCTGGACACAACCACAACTCTATAGCCTTGAGTCTGTCGCCATAACAACGATGTTTATAGCATTGTTGTGTTCCGACAGTTTGAGATAAGATAGCCAGTTCCTCAGTGCTTGAGGATTCCGGGTGAAGCGCGCTTCCACCTTCGGCCTTATCGTCACTTACCATCAGGTGAGACGAAGGCCAAGCGCTTACCCGTTGTAGAATAAAAATAAAACCTTCTTGCACTGTCTTCACAAATAACGAAAGTAAAAAACATTATCGAACCAGCAACTTTTAAAAACGCATAAATTCGTAATTGTACCGCAACGTAGGTAGGTATGCATGTCCTCTTGTAGAGATACCAGAAATTTACTATGGACTCACCACCATCTTAACAAAGCTACGGGCTGGAACAATAGCCCGCTAATCTTTGAAGTAACTTTATTAGTACACTCGGCCTCAGAAGCAGCTTATCACTTCAGTACAGTTGACGTCAAAACTCTTACTTCTTTAGAATTAAGATCCACAAACTGTATGGTCATTTTTATTTTATTTTATTTTTTTTTTATTGTGGCACGCCATAATGGCTTCACTCTGCCTGATGAAAAGCAGCCAGTGAAGCCCAAGAAGTGAAAGCGTTCGTCACAGCGCTACCACGCTATGCCGAACGCTCTCACTATGGCGGCCTGCATAAATGCTTTTTCACGCCCCGCTTAAATAACCCGGGAGAGAAAGAGGAAGGAAACACGTGTGCGGGAAGCGCATTCCACATACGGGCAGTTCGGCAAAAGAACGATTGTCCAAACTTTTTGGTACGTGTCTTGATGGTCAGCACGGTATGAGGGTGGCTTTTAAGACCTGCACGCGTCGATTTGGAAAGGAAAGGAGAGGGAGGGATGAGGTCAAAGAGCTCCTCAGAGCATTCACCGTGGTAAAGGCGGTAAAAAGCACTAAGGGAAGCAATGTCCCTACGTAGCTGTAACGGCTCCAGACTGGTCGTAACGTCATCGTTACCGATAATACGGACAGCACGTCTTTGCAACCTGTCAAGAGCTTCGAGCAAGTACTTGGCGGATCCGTCCCAAAGATGAGAGCAATACTCCACGCAGGAGCGCACCTGAGTCTTATACAAAAGACAACGTTGCTCTTCACCTTGTTCAGGATTCCGAGTTTACGTGAGGCTGTGGTTATAATGCTCTCAATATAGCTCTTCGGGTTGAGGTCGCTGTGTATGTCCATACCTAAGAGACTGAGACCAGTCTGGATGGGTAATAGGTTGCTCTGGAAGGAGGGTTGGGGGAGAAATGCGGACTTTTTAGCCGTGACAGCGCAGACCTGCGTTTTTTTGGCATTGAACTGGACCAGGTTATCAGAGCCCCATTTATAAATGCGGTCTAACTCCTCGTCCAGCTCAATGACAATCTTCCGTCTCGACTCCACTACATCGGCCTGCTTAGCCGCAGGGTGACCCAAATAACGCCGATGTACTGTACTGTCGTCTGCATAGCAATGAATGTTACCCAAGGATAACATATCATTGATATGCAGAAGGAACAGCGTGGGCGATATTATAGAACCCTGCGGCACTCCGGCGTTCACCTGCAGAGACTGTGAGGCACTGCTTTCGCAGAGTACGCGAATGCTGCGCTCATGCAGGAACCCAGCGACCCAATCGCATAGGCGAGGTGGCAAGCCGTATGACATGTAATGTCATGTAAATGTTAACTATAATAATATCTACTTTTGATGCTGTGTACCAACTCGTTTGCAAAGTTCGCACTAACAAAATAATATCTATTTTTGATAACGTCTGTACCTTGTCATACCATCGTGCAACCATTATGTAAGAACGCAGTAGTTAGTATGACATAGTAGCTCCTTCTGAAGCTGTAAGTCGGCCGCTATTAAGTTTAACTAATTTAGCTAATTTAAGTTAGGTTCAATAGCTCAATAGCTAAGCATTATGGAGGAATAGGAGTAGTGGTTACTGGTAATGCCTGGAACATTTTTTATTGACCCTTTATGTTTTATATCACATATAGAAAGACAAAAACATGAACATGAGGCGTTATCACGATGCGACACGCTTTATTCAAGGGCGGTTATAAATAGATTACGTCCTGTTTATCTTATTAAATGTGTTATTTGGGTTTGCATAAGTAAAATTAAAGTACGTAAATGAAAAATGAAAAATGATTTTATTTATAATATACTCTTAATTATTTATGTCAATATTTTCAGTGTCATTTAGAGAGGTCAACAAAGTTGGTACGACATGTCGACACTTTTCAGTGTCATTACTTTTATTGGCAGTCAGCCAAATTACAAGAACACGCATCCTTGAAAACGACCATATATATAAAGTACCTAAAACAAACAGAAAAACAATTAATACTCAGTCAGAAACTCAGGAACAAATTTCGTAGCAAATACTACAAGAAAATCTATCAACCGTAGCAGCCTTGACGTCAGTGCATAGGCTGATGGAGGCAGACAATTTTAACTTTTCCGAGTTTTAAAAAGTACATAGATTTAATTTAAGTTTTTTTTTCCTCAAGAGTTGGAAAGCAAAGCAATGTATTTAAAAGATCACTCAAACTTTAAAAATGTAAATTGCAGACTAACATAAAGATGGCCTCGTAGCACGCGCTTATAAAATAAAATATTCAGCAATATATAACAAAAAATATGAAAATGATTAATACATACCCTGTTCTGGATACCTAAGAAATATGAAAATGATTAATACATACCCTCTTCTGGATACCTAAGAACAGGGTATGTATTAATCATTTTCATATTTTTTGTTATATATTACTGAATATTTTATTTTATAAGCGCGTGCGTGCGTGTTTATAGCAGAAAAACCACTCACAGCACGAATTGATCGAGTAATGTAACAAATTACTTCACGCCTTTGCACGACTTACTGTTAACACTGTTTCCTTATTCCGACGCGCTTACTTTGAATGCACAAAAGATAATGAATGTGCTTCCTAATTTCTGATCTGTTTGCAGTTAAAGAAGGTATGTCAACTATCCAGTGCAATGGCAAATAACAATATAAAAAATTAGAGGGTACTTCTTACGATTTATGACCTATGGGCACATGAGTAATGTGCTGTGGGCGTCCCAAGGGACTTGGATCAGGTTTTTGGCATGGTGCGTTTAGCATATACAGTCAGTGTCAAATAAAAGAGGTAAAAGAAAATATTGCCTTTGCATAAAGTAGGTGATAGAGAGTGATAGATAATATTTATTTAATTAGCACCCTTTATATAGTTAAGTAAGTAATGATGATGTCCATCTCGCTCTTGAACTGCAACTCAATAAACATTAGTCTCACAAAGCCTATCTCGCTATTGGACTAAAACGCAATGAACCTTAGTCTCACTAAGCCCATCTCGCTAGTAGACTAAAACGCAATGAACCTTAGTCTCACTAAGACTATCTTGCTATTTGACCTAAGTCGCAATACGCCCAAATCTCGTTTGGTCTAGGCATAACGCGACTTAGGCACTCTGCGTTATGGGCATACCAAGAGCAAAGGACAATATTAATGTTTAATGGTAAATGATATTCCCCAAACCCCCTTGAGTTGCAATATTTTGTTTTATTTTCAAACACACTTTAGGGGATTTATTAAGTCACTCGCGTCCATAGGTTTGCACTTAAGGGCTCTTAGTAAGTGAAAACGGCAAAATTGGCTGTTTTCTGAAATGTCCAACATTATGAATTACAGAACGTATGTGTGATGGGAGGACTGTTTCTAAAACGCGATTGGAAACATTTTGCTCGATAGAAAATAATCCTGAAGTTACCTCTAAAATTTTATATAAATGCATATTACGACCGTGTTTTACAATAATAATTCCTATAAAATCACAAACGCGTTTCGTGATTGTTTTGGATTTCCAAAAATCTAAACATTTTTATTGACTTTTTGATAAAAACGTGATTGGCGCTTACGAATTGCCGCGGACCCCGCACCGCGCATCTCCCACGAGGTGCCGAAATTTTCGCTGACCGCATAACCCCCCTTCTTAAGGGCCCTATTACATTTTTGCGTAAAATAGCTAATTTTGGCGTTCTCGATCTCAGAAACAAAAATACATTAACAGTTTTGACTTATGGAATAGTGTAGTATAGCTATTGGCATAGTTCGTGGCGGCCTCGCTTTTTGTAAATTTTGCTTAATTTTTTAATTAAACCCAAAATTGCAGAGAAAGATTTTCATGAAATGCGCGAAGGCACTTTTTTGAGCTCATCGATTGAACTACTGTTCTAAACAAACGAAATAAAAAAAATTGAATGTTATTTCTTTTAAAGTCGTATAGTGCACAGCGGCCTCGGAATTTTTAGATATCATTGATTTGATATAGAAAAGAATCTTATTGTAAACCAAAAAACTTCGAAAATTGCTTTAAGTTTGAATTTCTGAAAAAAACTGTGAATTTCTCCTATCTACGACAATATTATTAAGCAAAATTAATACCAAAATAATTGTTAATTCATGAGGTATATAGATTTTATAATAAATTTATTATCCTATTTCGATAAAACCGATAAATACAACTGCAAAATTACTACAACATGCAAAAATGGGCATTTTACGCAAAAATCACATTTGAGATGTAATAGGCCTCTTAAGATCCTACACGTGATCCCAGATCCCAGGGCGGTGCTAAATGAGTGACTCTGCACTGCAGGAGTGGTAGATCCACGATGCGTTGCAGCACGAACCAGACCGGCTCGCCCGGGGCGGCGTAATACCACCTTCTCAGAGAGCATCGGCGTGAAACAATAGCCCATCTCTCCCCCTCCCCGCTCACATTCCTCCTCCTCCCTCAAAGTTCCTACTCCTTCCTCGAAGCCAGCGTCTGCGACTCCTCTGGTTCCATCTAGTGACCCGCCTGCTCGTTTGCCCTTTTTCACAAAAAAAATATTACACGATGATACACTTATAAATAACTAGCGGGCCGCTCGCGACTGCGTCCGCGTGGACCCCGTACCCCATTAAGAATTTTTGAAAATACTATATAGCCTATGTCACCCGGAAAAAGTCTACTTAGCTTCCCAACGATGAATTTTTCAAATCGGTCAAGTAGTTTAGGAGTCTTTTCAATGCAAACAAACAAACAATCAAATCTTTCCTGTTTATAATAATATAGCAATGTTCTTATACTTGAAAGGGATTGTGATAGGTGTTGAAGCCAGACAATCAGCCCCCCAGATTTTACTACGTGGAATTGTTATCATCAAAACACTACCTCCGACGACGACACTCGACGACCTCTGAGGTCCCGGGTTCAATTCCCGGTCGGGTCAATTTAGAGAAAAACTGTTTTTCTAAATGATTTTGGGTCTGGGTGTTTTTTCTGTTTTTGTTTGTTTATCCGTTATCTTACCATATTAACGAGTTTCAATAGAATTTATCTTAGCCTAGTTGGTGCTCGATAATTGAGAGAAAATAAAAAAGCGGCCGAGTGCGAGTCGGACTCGCCCAAGAAGGCTTCCGTAGCAGCAAGTAACATCATATAAAAGTTGTTGTACTTCGTTGTAACTTTGATCGATGTTTTAATAATAGTACATTTTTTTAAATTAATTCATTTATGACGTATTAAAAAAAACTACTTACTAGATCTCGTTCAAACCAATTTTCGGTGGAAGATTGCATGGTAATGTACATCATATATATTTTTTTAGTTTTATCATTCTTTTATTTTAGAAGTTACAGAGGGGGGGGGGGGGGGCACACATTTTTATCACTTTGGAAGTGTCTCTCGTGCAAACTGTTCAGTTTAGAAAAAAAATGATAAACCTCAATATCATTTTTGAAGACCTATCCATAGATACCACACCATACCATGGGTTTGATGAAAAATAAATTTTTGGGTTTTCAGTTCTAAGTATGGGAACCCCCAAAATTTATTGTTTTTATTTTCTATTTTTGTGTGAAAATCTTAATGCGGTTCACAGAATACATCTACATACCAAGTTTCAACAGTATAGTTCAAATAGTTTCGGATAAAAGTGGCTGTGTCATACGGACGGACAGACAGACAGACTTGACGAATCCATAAGGGTTCCGTTTTTTGCCATTAGGCTACGAAACCCTTTTTTTTTTTTTTTCTCAGGGGAACTCGTTACGAAAACCGGGGCCTTGAAGAGGCACCCGGTTATGTGGGACTCGCCCGTCCGCCTTTCCACACCCACTGACAAGGAGAGAGGCTCCATGTCAGCTGCCAGGCTAAGCCTGGCTGGGAGGGCGAGTCGGAGGGGAATACCCACTAAACCCCTGGGGGCCCACAATCCGAAGCTGAAAGCTGAGGTGGATGTCGCGGTGCATACCACTGGGGATTAACCCGCGACGGTCACCCCGTCGCCCGTGTGCCAACCTGTGACTGCAAGCGGTGCACATGACAAAACAGGACAAGACACCTCGAACAGACACATCGGTCCTCCGACCCTTGGGCTTTGGGGAGGTATGGTCACATACCCATGCCAAAGCCCATCCCCACTCGCACTTGCTTCCGCAAGCGCCCCACCACAAATAGGCAACACTACAAAACCGCACAGGACACCACAAAAATACACACAACAGACAGCGCGGCCTTCCACCAGCCCGCCTTATCCTCCTCGGAAACCCGGACCCCGACTCAGACCCAGAAACCGCCCACGAATCTGGCTCCGACTCGGACCCCTAGCCCCACCAACGCCACTCCACCAACCCTCGACCTCGGCAACCGACACCCGACCCCCAGAACTCGGAGGCAGAATCCCCCGAAAGTCCGCGGCGTGGGGAAAGCAGCTTTCCCGGCGGTTTTCCCGTAGCTTTCACGGGCCCACAGAGGTACGCTCCAGGTGCGACCCGCTACTAACTACGGTAATAACTCGCGGGTACTCGTCCGCACGGTCTCCACACCGGGACCCGGGTTCGGCTGGCCCCTTCTCGAGCCCGACGCCCGACTCCCGACACCCGAGGCCGTATCCTACAGAAGGAACAAAATCCCACCAAAGGTCGGCGCTAAGAGCGCCGCCGAGACCACCGGGTGACACACACAACTACAACAAACAAACAATCAGCTACAGCACACACAAACTACACAGAAAAACAAAGACGCGCGGCCTTCCTCCAGCCCGCCTTACCCTCCCAGGCAGCCCGGACCCCGGCCCAGACTCAGACTCCGCCCACGAGTCTGAATCCGACCCGGACTCCGATCGACCCCCCCACAAACAAAAACCCCACCAGCCCACAATCTTGGCGCTCGACCCTCGGGCCGTGGCCCAGAGCGATATCCCCCGCGATATCCCCCGAGTGACCCCCCGGCTATGGTGCCGGTGGTTTTCGCGACGGTTCCCCCGGACACTTCGCAGCGGGCCTGGCGAGGACCCGCTACTTGTCACAGAGGTGGCCGACGGTACTCTCCCACCGGGACCCACCAAACTCCGGGACCCGAGTTTGTCCGAGTTTGTCCCGACACCCGACCCTCAACCCCCAAGGTCATGTCCCACCAAAGCTATCCCACCAAGGACGGCGCTCAGAAGGAGCGCCGCCGAAACTGTTATCCTCAAAGCCGCTCAGGAGGAGGGCACTGCCTAGAGATTCGGCGCCCAGAAGGGGCGCCAGGGATTGGCATAAGGCCCCTTGCCCCACGCTGAACGTGGGCCGAGAGGCCTTACCCCAGGATGCACCACGAGGAGGTTCCCAAATTTGCACCCCGCTACGGAACCCTAAAAACTACCTATTAGGTCATATGAAGAAAATGATTATTTCTTGGTTAACGCATTAACCTTTCATATAATTAATAGAATTTCTATTGTGTCTAATGGTGCCGCGTTTTAAGTTTTAGGCTAATTTCAAGTACCTACCTATAATGGTAACAGTAAACATAAGATTGTACAGGTACTTCTTTTTCCAAGTAGAGATATGACGTGTGATTTCACATGTAATAGGTCAAGGATCATAAGACCGCCGGCAGTCGCGAAACAATTGATTTTCAATTGTGTCCGGTTTCTCGATCCTCAAGGGGTTAAACTATTTGTAGATTGCAAAGACCAATGCTTTAATTTGAGGGTAATTTGATCGTACTATTATATTGATATTATATTGATATTGTGGGTGCGGTACCGTGTTACGGGTTTATTCTATTTTTTTACGAATATCATAGCTATCTGAAATTCGTTGCAACAATAACAATGATCGTAGCAACGACACCACCGAATTAATTATAACCTGGTTCTGTTACGACACGGTTAAAGAAAAATAGAAGTAAAAAAATACGTAATGTGAAAACAAGGTGTACTACATTACTTTAAATACCCTGTACTTTTATTACTTACTAGTGGTCCGTCCGGAACTTCATCTGCGTGAGCACCCCTGAATCCTGTAACAAATTTCCAAAAAAAATATTTCAAACAAGCAACACAAAAAAAGTATTAGCCAAATAGGTGCAGCCATTCTGAAGTGATGCGCGTGCAAACATTATAGTAGAGGATCCGAGTATACAACGACCTTCACGGAGCGGTTAATGGATGAAAAGTATTTTATATCAAATTTAATGAGTATATGATTAATTAAATATTTAAAAATATTTTTTTTTTAATATTGCACTTGTTTCGAAAATAGATAAATTACATAGGTACCAATCGAAAGTATGAAGCCTATAGAATATGCAAACGTTAGGTTGACTATTTTTTTCCTGTCATAACATTGGGTAGGCAGGTGTAAACAGGCAAGTCAATATTAGTAATTTGCAACCGTCTGGTTAAATAAATAAAATTTATGTTTATATAAAGATAAGCTCATTACAAACACACACACACCAAACTAGTGCAATGTAAAAAAATAAAATAATATTAAATTAATCATTAATGGTACTTGGATTGAAATTTTTCAGCCAACCGATATATTATTTAACATGACATTATATAATCAAAGTTTAACATATTAAATTTGATATAAAATACTTTTCATCCATTAACCTTCCCGGTGAAGGTCGTTCTATACTCGTATCTTAGACTATTACGGCAATTTCTTTTTAATATTAAAGATGTTACTTATTCTTTTCCCTTACAATGTCAAGTAATTATTATGTTAATTAAAACATTTCTTTTATAAATGTAATAAAGAAAACAATTGCTTCACTGTTGTAACAAAGGGATTTTTTTGACGAAAAAGCTTAATTCTAAAGCTCCTCTTTTGCCGAATTCTTTTTTGTTTCAGCAACATCGCAGTGCCCACACTAATTTATTTTAGTAACTAGGCGTGTTTATGGGCGAAACTTCTTTTTATTTCCCCCAACGACCCTGTTTATGTGTTGTTTACTGAGATAACGTTTTTGCAAAGGAAGTGACCGCTGGAGAGAGACCGGAGAATGGCAGAAAGTTGCCGTTATTTATTGAGTTGTGCAAAATAAAAGGCGGTTTCATGATGGCGGCTGGTGCGCGGGAAACAGCCAAACTTACATTTTGCTACGGATGTGAGAGTTGGTGCGCGTTAGAGAAATAAAAAAGTACAATAATAGGTACCTATCTATAAACCTTTTTCAAGTGTCTGGAAAAAAAAGGCTTAAACATTTTTTTTATATACAGTATATTTTTTTATACAGGTCATGAGACGAAGGACATGTCATCTCACCTATACTAATAGGTTAGGTTATGAAAAGGCTAATGGTGACCGGTGGAAGCGCGCTTAAACCGGATTCCTAATTCCTGTCAGAAAACAACAATAATGGTAGCTAAGCTTAAGGGGGTCCTGCACGAAATTGTGAAAATTTAAGTATTTTTAGGTCACTTGTACTATGCGCTGAATTAGTTAAATACATTAAAAGAACTTATGTAAGTTAGCCTGATCATTTTAACAATTCATTTAACAATAACAAACAATACATAAATCTAATGACTTCTAACGCATAAAATTGGTATTACGCATAATATGATATTCCGCAGGGCACCCATTTCTTAAAAAGTATATTTTAATTTTTAACCAATCGTATGATGAAATGTACATTTCGCAGAATAAAAACATTGCTCTAATTAAATTACTAGGTCTGAAACTTCAAAGCAGAATTGTTCTAATTATTATAAATATATTATAAATATCAATATGATTGATTTTGCTTTGAAGTTCACTAAGAGACTTATGTCAGGTTTTGCGATCGTCCCCGAAACCCTTTGAGTTTTAGAAAAGATGTGGGCCTTTACTGAGTTGTCAGTCACACGGACTTCTTAAAAGAATTTGAAAAGTGATGTTGCACTGTACACTGTAAATAATTTTAATTTTAATAAAATTTAATAAAAATTTAATTTTTTATAAGAAAAATAATTAAAAATAAAATATAATTAGATATAATGATAAAATTAGTATAAATACAATTTTATAATATTAATTAATTAATTATGCTATAGCATATAACTGTTTGTAATCCACTGATAATTCACATGAATATTGGGACAAAACACAACTTTTAGAAAATAAAACGAGACTGCAGATATGACTCTTCACTTTCCCTCCAAGAGGTCCTCGAATAAGGTTTAGGATAGTCATCCTGTACAGTGCAGCGTTATTTCATTTAAATACTTACATCCCACTCCGCACAAACGCAACATACCAAAACTTGAATCAGAACTTGGGTTCATGTAACAAAGACCCAAGTTCCGTAAAGAATGTTTCAGAGCACTGTAGCCGAAGTCTACCGCTAAAAACCGGGGAAAGGCTGCTCTGCAAAGGAGGGTGTGGACACAGAAGGTAGCGTTAGCGTTTTATTTGATTAAGAAATTTTTAAAATAATTTTATCTTTTTTTGCAATGATTGTAAGAAGGGTAGCCTTCTGCGGTGGAAAGAGTGCGGCAAAAACAATATTATTATTTTTTTTTTTTATATAAAAGAGGGAGGCAAACGAGCAGGTGGGTCACCTGATGGAGAGTAATCACCGCCGCCCATGGACACCCGCAAAACCAGAGGAATCGCAGACGCGTTGCCGGCCTTTAAGGGAGGAATAGGTTTAAGGAAGGAATAGGAATTGGGAGGGGAGGGGGGGAAGGGGCCTCCGGAACCCTCACTGGTCGGACGAAACACAACAGCACCAAGTGCCATTATTTCACGCCGAATATTAGAGAGAGGGTGATATTACGCCGGGCGAGCCGGCCCAACGTGTGCTGCAACGCAGCGTGGCTCTACCACTCAGTTGGTGTCACTCATTTAGCACCACCCAGGGATCACGTGTAGGGTCTCAAGGGTAAACCTACGGACGCGAGCAACTTTGACCCCCAAAAAAATATCCAACATTTGTACGCATTTTATTTACAGCTGTTACATATTTCTTAAGTCGTAACGCATAGAAGTTATAGAGCTCATACAGCTCAAATTTAGATTTTTTCTCAGCTATCCTACCCTTTAATAAGTTTGTTGTCGTCAAAAAATGCGTATGACACGCGGGTTGAATCAAGTTAGCCCATGGCAGGCTCGATTTTTTTTATTACCATTTAGTTTTACGAGTCTGTTATTATTAAGTTTAATATATACTACGGCCAAATTCGATGAAAAATGTTTGTAAACAAATCATTTCTTCGTACAAATATCTAGTGTCACTCGAATTTTATTGTTTTTTGAAAGACAAACTCCATTTTGTTACCAATTTTTTCGTGTATCTCTCTCTCTGAAGAAATAGTAAATATCCAGTGTGACATTAGATATTTACACAAAGAAATTGCCCGTAGTATAAGATGCCACTTAAACGCGAATCTTTGAAATGATCACACATTAATTTAATTTTTTTTAAACTTACTAAATCGCTGATATGAATTTGCCATGTCCTCACCACTCTGCGTAAAAGAGCAAGCCTTTGTTGGCAACTCCTTTGACGCTGCACATTGTTCGGAGCCTTCGCCGCGGGAATTAGTGATGTACTGAGCGGGCCCGAGTGGATCTTGACACTGCTGAGTCTTCCTTAAGTGCTGGTCAGGCGGACTAAGTCTAATTACAAAGTACCTACATGTGTTAGCTTACAGCACGTAAAACCTTTGGTTCAGGGTGCTAATTGTCTAACTTCAGCACCTATCCTATACCTATTACTTTTATATTATTATAAAGCTGTGGAGTTGCTTGAGCCCGTTCTTCTCCACAGCTAAAAGACGTCTTAAATGGGTGGGTTTTGCCTATGCCTACCAATCCATAGTAGTAAAATTAAGTTTAGACGATTCCAAGTGCTTATTTTAAGTTTACTGAATAAAGAAATTATGATTTTGATTTCGATGACATCGCAATACAGCCTCGGTAGCCGAGTGGTAAGGCGCTCGGCTCGATAACCCGAGGTGCCGGGTTCAATTCGCAAGTCGGGCATAGACATGGGCGCCGCCGTGGCGCGCCGCCGCCATTTAGGTATAGCGCGCCGCCGCCGCCGCCGACTCTTCAAAATTTCGCGCCGACTAGACTGTTCCAATGTGTAGGCTCTTGTAACATAATCTCAGTTTATTCTTTACTCATGTCGGCCGTGCGGGAGCCGCGCGGGGGCGTCAGCTGAGGTGCTCGATGAGGACGATGACGACCCTATTTCCGATCAAGAGAGAGAAGAATCAGAAGAACGCCCTTTGTTTGGAACTGTAACCGAAACCCCGTCAGCTTTCTTAGTCGGGTACCTAGACCTTGAGAAAGCCAGAGTTAAAGAACATTACGTAGGGCACGATTCAAACACATCAGCCCCATCGGTGTTCGAAACATGCTTCGAAATACCTTTATTTCCACGGAGAGCTTTGAGTATCTCCCCGTCGCGGACATGAAGCTCCCCCATAGAGGGGTCGGCTATAGGTAATACAAATGGGTGCGCAACATTTGGAAATACATTTATTTCCACCGTTGATAAAGCCTGACGCTTACTTGCCCACACTGCAGCTGAGAAGGTAAACTTGTTTTGCCACTCTTTTTGCAAAGAACTCACGTCTGGAAGTCGCTAGCAAGGTTCCACCTAAGTTGCCTATAGCCGACCTCTCCATGGGAGAACCTCACATCCGCAGCAAAGAGGTACTCAAAGCTCTCCGTACTATAACGTGATTAAATCTAGTGGTCCTGATAGAATCCCGGCCATTGTCCTACGTAACTGTGCACCTAACTTGTCTACTGTTCTAACACGCCTGTATCGCCTCTCACTTGAGACTGGTCTAGTTCCTCAGTCGTGCTCATTAGCCAGCCCAAAAAAGGTAGCCGTGCCGATCCATCTTACTGTAATACGATTTCAGGCAAGTCCATACTCTGCAAGAATATGGAACATGTACTGACTGAACTCTCGACTGCTGGCATACCTTGAGACCAATTATCTTCTCAGTGACTGCCAGTTCGGATTTCGCCTATTATAGATCTGGGAAGTTGGAACTCACGGGCGCATTGGACCTAGAAATAGTGGACAACTTTATATAGGTACCTGGGTTCCAACATCAGTAACGATGGTTCGCGCGAGAAGGAAGTGCGCAGGAGAATTGGCATGGCTAAGAGCGCCATGTCTCATCTTGCAAAAATCTGGAGAGATCGCAATATTTCCGTAAAAACCAAAACCACACTGGTACGGACTCTTGTCTTCTCGATCTTTTATACGGCGCTGAGACTTGGACACTAAAAGCTGCAGACCGCCAACGCATTGCCGCTTTTGAGATGTGGTGCTGGAGAAAGATGCTCCGTATTACTTGGACAGCATTTCGGACTAACGTCTCTATATTGCGAGAACTTAAAATCTCCTCGCGGCTGTCATCCTCGGATGTCTACGCAGAATTCACGAATACTTTGGTCACATTGCAAGGAAAAACGGTGACAACCTCGAGAAGCTTATCGTGACCGGCAAAGTAGACGGGAAACGGACCGCACCACTCTTAACTCTTCAGTTCACAACGCCCTCCACACCGCCAGAGACAGAAACAGATGGAGGAAAACCATAAGAGAGAAAGTGATGCAGAAGGGAGGTCACGACCCTCAGCATTGAGAGTTACGACGCAAGGAGGAACTCCATAATCAATTTTACCTACTTAGTGACTTTTCCCTCTACGGCGACGATATAATGTTTTGTTGTTGAAATCTTTATGAAGTGTTGGTTTTATTTATCACCTTCACTACATAACCAAAAACGACTTCAAAAATCCCACGCCGCCGGCTTCACGCCGCCGCCGAGCATATTTTTAAGGCGCGCCGCCGCCGGTTTTTTTTTACTCGGCGCCCATGTCTAGTCGGGCATTGTGTTTTTGGATTGTTCGATGCATGATCCGGGTTTGTAATCACCAACCCGCATTCGCCAAGAATGATAATTATGCCAATACTTAACAATTGTAGCATTTGTAGCTATGACTGATTTCAATAATGGAGTCATAGAGGAATATAATATAGGTTGGGGATGGAGGCCTTTGCCTCAAATTGGGAATTTTGTATAAAGATTGTAAGTACTTTGCTACTTTACTTACTTAATAACTCTAATTTTTTACTTAGGTAGTACATGTGCTTGAAGCACGTAAAGCTGATTAATTAAAACCATAAAATTAAAAGTTGAAAGCTAAAAGTTGATAAAATGTATTGAAATGTTGTAAAGTTTATTACAACATTTCTATATACAATAAACTTTTTAAATAAACCCACAAATAAAACCTTTAACTACGAGTACCTCAGAACATAAAACGCTACGTAAACTTTTACGTTTGGTCCCTCCCGGGAAAACGGTGTAAGTAAAAAAAACGTTAAAAATCAGAAAGGGCCGAATTGCCGGCGGCGGGCGGCAAAAACGAGTGTGAAACTTTCCATGGCGCCCTGCAAACGACCGTCTACCCTTATAATATTCATGCGCCTGTTTTTACAATTCCTGCTGCCCGCGTAACGTAAGTTAAAGATTTTTAAAAATTTTTTTACAAGGTCAAAAAAATAAATCTTAGTTCGGAATTATGAGTACCTAGGCATAATAAAGTAAAAGTAGGTGAAAAGTAGATTTTTTACTGCTCGTCACAAAATAAAAAAATATCAAATCTATTAGAATTCGATATACTTAGCTACCTACTTACCTAACAATTTCTTTTTTCTAATTTAACTTTTACATTACTTACATCTTATTAACACAAGTTCTGCTAAATAGTCTTCTGAAACCACTAAGGTAGGTACTTAAAAGAATATAAATACTTACTTAGAAACTTGTATTGTAGGGCCTGGAGCCCTGAACCTGACCTGGCCTGAAAAGCTATGAGCTATGTGCTAGTTCAAATTACGAAACTTCAAGGCTTTTTTCGGTGCTAAACAGTTTTAACAGGTATTCATAATGAAGGTAAAATATCTCTTGTATCTTAAAATAACACTGAAGAGTATTAATTCCTAACTGTACATAGGTAAAACTACAACCACTTCTTAATATTGTTCTACTTGTACTACTTATCTTAAATAATCTTACCAACTAAGTACCTACCTGCTTATTTATGTATGTTTATCTAAGTGCCATAATGACTTTTGATTAAAAAACATCCATTTCAAAAGCTCTCAAGTTTTTTAAATAAGCTGAAACACGTGGCCCCGCGCGCCGTCTCATAACAAAAACGCGCCAACTCTCAATTTGTGTTTTGTGCAACGAAACTAAATGCGTGCCATGTGGTCATTCGCGGTCATACCGCTAACTTAGCTTATCCATGCTCCTTCCCTTTCTAACGCCGTATTAATTCCATTCAAACGTTTTTGGCATTTCTTTCGCACACGCGCGCGCGTCAGTCCGCGACGGAGCGCTGTGCCGGGAGGTTGTGTTGCGCTGCGGTCCAAAGTGTCGTGATAACTTTCGTGAAACAACGAATAAAATACATTTTCGTGATTTTTTGCGATAGTGTCACAGTGATTGTCGGAGTGTTCAAACTATTTCGAAGTGCTAATAATCCAATGTACAGTGTTTGCGGATTTGTTGGAAGTGCATTTTGGAATGTTGCAAACATCTTGCAGGTAGTGGCGTGGTTTTAGTACGAAGTGAGCGGATTTTTCACGGTTAGTAGTGTGAGGTTTTTTTTCTTATCTCTCTATTGTTGTTGGCCGATCGACGTGGCGTTTCGCTTTCAGATATATATTTTTTTATCTATCATGGATTTTTATTGATAATGTGCATGCAATCGTAACCGCTATTGTTTGTGCAACTGTAAAAACACAGTTCTGTAGTGATGTTTCGCAACAATCATTTTTAGAAACACAATAGATAGGATCTACCCGCATACTGTTTTGTTGATGGCCAAAAGAAAAGGTCGTTCTAGACAAATAGTTTTTTTTTGTTTTAACACCTGTGTCAGCAAAGGACCTTATTGTAGCCTGGGTAATCATATTGTTTTTACACACACTTGGGCGCTTCAAAAGTCATTCTCTATTACCAACAAATGCCTACCTACCTATATTTACAAGAAAAATGTAAATACATGATTAAAGTAAGTATTTCATGTTGTAGTAGGCGGGTACCTAGGCTCAACTCTTCTTTAATCTGTGGCTCTGTGACCTAGGTAAATTAGTTTTTATGCGCACATGGATTTTAAAAATAATTATGCTAATGTTTGATGATGTTTTGCCAATAATTAAAACTGTTTAGGTACTTACCTAATATCTACTTAAATTAAATTTATAGTGTGTATGATCGTACACAACACATTATGTAAGGATACAACAAATTAAATTGCAATTGAATGAAGGTAAACCAATCTTGATTCGTTTCCTAAGTCTCTTTGTTTAAATTAAAAACACGTTGCGTCGTACCACGTACCTGCCTAGGTAACTATTCTAATAAGTTTAATTACTAGGTTAAGTAAAGCATTATCGTATTTAGTATCGTTTAGTTATTTTACATGACGGAAGACTTGCCAAGTTAGTTGATCTTTTTTTGCAAATGTAAATGGAACAAATTATACGAACCTACCTACTAACGCCCTAGATGAACAATTTGTGATTTATGTATTTGCTCCGTTTTTACCTACTGTAGCAAACCCACAACAACAATATATTATTCTCAAAACGATTTCTCAGTAGCTTCTACAATACTGCTTCGTCACTTGTAAGATCGCCTCGCCTAGCCCGCAGGTTTTTATGAAAGAACGGCACAACTCGGTAATTTCATTTTTGTCGGGCAACAGCGTGACATGACGTGGAGGTATCTACAGTGTCATGATTTTATTTTGTTTCCCCTTTCGTAACTGGCCCAGTCGAGTAAACACCATGAGGATAAAAAAAACGAATAACTAGGTAGGTACCTTAAACTGTTTCTTAAGAAAGACGTTTTGTTAAAAGTAGCTTTATTATTTCAACGCTTCGTCGCTTCTGTGTACAATTTATAGTTTTGGAAGCTAAGTAGAGAAAATTTTAATAATTATTTTAGTTCAACTATGTTTACCTTGCTTTAGCAAAATGCTGTACACGTACACCTGTAATTTTAAAAGAAAAAACAGGATGTTCTGTCAATATTTATTTAACAGTTCTTTACTTAGCTATCCTGTGTAGTGTAGTTTAGTTGTTATTATTTTTATTACAAAATATACATAAAAAGAAGGTTTTTAAGCGTAGGCAAATTACAGTCTAAAATTAGCTTTTACCGGTACTTCCCTCCGCTTTGCAACATTACATTGAATAAACTAAACTTTGTGATTGCGACCCGGTCTTTTGTCACACATAATAACCCCGGCCGGACGCACTCCGACCCGGGGAAACCCGGATAGATGGCAAACCCGGATGATGAGTAATGCTCCGAACTCGCCATTTTTCTCGGATGCACAGATAACACATTAAGTAAGAAATAATAAACCATTATTATTATACGATCATTGTTTCCTATACCTTCATTAGTCCTTCTTTTGAGTGAATAACAATGCGATTTGTAGACCTTTTTGAAGATTTAATTCTTTTATATTGTACGAACGTTCTCGAGTTCTTGATATTGAATGCAAATAAATTACTTTGTTTAGGCATTGTGTCATGTATGACTCATTTGGGTTAGTGACATTATCTCATAAGAGCTTAGCCGTCGTAATACCAGACTCAATAGAATTTCAATTTAATTAACAACCTCTAGGAGTCTTCGTGACGGACAAAGGGATTATTTACTACTTTTTGTAGATATTAAATTTCTTTGCATAATATTATGGATATCACAATATTTTCGTCGCAATCGGATGTATGGCATAGGAACGCATATAGGTCGATTCACACATATCAGTGAAGTCACAGTTCCGACACAGTACCGGCACAGTGCGAAATATTCTTTCATACATTCTCTACTACGCATCCCTACTTGTCATTGTCAGTGTCTGTGACGACACAGCACAGTGCTCTCAGTGTTGATGCTGCTTTTCCGCTTCGTCTAAAGCAATATCTATCATTGCTAGCTCCGTAGTATTAACAGAGCCATAGCAACAATCACGATACCTACTTGACAACGGACACGTTATCACTGAAGCTCCGCTTCGTGAACTGGGTGGGTGGGTACTGACATGTGTGAATTGAATCACTTACGCAACACTGTAGCACTGATACTGAACTGAGCGAACACGTTGACGGAACTGTGACTTCACTGATATGTTTGAATCAACCTTATGGGTGCAAACAAAGAAACATTAATTTTACAAATATAGATTGTAAGTTAACCGGTAGTCGTAACAACCATCTGATACCCGGCCAGCGACCACAAGGCTCTGTGGTCAACGCTCCACCAATAAATTCTTCGCACAACACTCGAATCGATCCGGTGTGCCTAGCAGATTTCAACTTTCCAGCCATCCAGGACTGGGACTAACTTTAGAACTGAAAGTTGAGACTTAATAATCTCCACTGCTGACGGTAATAGGTAAAAGTTCTCATTAGTTAAATTAACACAAAAAGGACACAGTAAAATATTATTTCTGTACAAAAGTTGCAAAAGTTTGTATGTTTGTTAACACGGATTAAATTAATCTTTTACACAAATAATAGTGTAGTCCCTGGAATGTTATATGCTAGTTTTATCCCGGTCAAACACAATACTCCTGGAGGTATTCAAAACACTTTTTTAATACCGAAACGTTACTTGAGCACATAATGCCGCTTAATATTAACTTATATTTTTGGTAAAACTTTGTAATTGCGAAGTGCATTTTAGTTTTAATTACTTTTAATGTATTGGTACCTAAGTTATGATAATAAATCAATAAGACAATAGTAATCAATTAAACTGTCTATTGCAGGAAATATTGGTGAAACATGTTAGCCCAGCCTACATAATTGGATTTAATGAGAACAGATATTATACTAAGAAATTGTACCTAGACGATTCTAAATAGAAATCAGCATATTATATTAGATTAGTATGTTTGCATTCTAAGAACGTTTCTTTGACCTTTGGGAATGATTTATACCTAACAGAATAGGAGACACCGTCATTATTTATTCTGTGACACCGTGGCTATAGAATACTACCACCCCTTTCTTCACTTGGGTGTCGTAAAAGGCGACTAACGGACTAAAGACTGCACATACATCCGACAGCATAGATTGGCGATGGGCTCACCACCCGTCACGCTAAGCACATGTGCAGTCGCTATTTGGTGAAAAGTGGACTATGGTAGATAGAGAACTGCTTGCCTAGTCTCTGACTAACCGTTCGGGGATAATATGTCGTGATTTTATGTATGTATGTATTATATTATATTATTATGTAGTAGCAGCTAAACCTACTTATTCCGCATTTATTTGCATTTCTTGTTCCACGACAAAAATGATGTAAGCTATCCTTACGCTACAACCATTGTTTGCGAAAATCGTGAAGGTCAAACAATTGTTTGAAATTTATGATATGTGTCGGTCAGCTGGCGCCTCACAAAGCCCAACCTTTCTACACTTTTGACCGTAGATTTATCACTTCCCCGATTCTCATTGTCACCTTTTGGAAGTGAAACGTACACACACACACCCACACACATACATACATCCGTTCATTTCCCGGAGGGATAGGGGTAAGCATATACCACAGCTATCTGTTTGCTATGATCCGAAACACAACCTTTGCTGTATGCAAAACTTATGAAAGTTTAGGTAAATGGGGGTATTCCTTGAAGCGCAGCAGCGCACCACATGGGTGCGCTTCAAAATAGGTACTTAATTAAAATGTTATATTTTTATTCCTCGAAGCGCACCAGCAGATAAAATGTGGATTGAGATGTAGTAACTAACAGAAAACATTGATTACGAATAACGTATGATTATTTTTAAAGAATCCTATCTTACTCTTTCCTTTTATGTCACCCTGGAACTTTTAGTTCAAAATTTGTTATTGACGTAGTAAGTTACAGCACCTAGTCTTAGTTTCTGTCGACATCAATATTACGAATCTTTTAAGCTCCTCTCTATATTTTAACGTAGGTGCGCTTCGAGGAATAAAAATACAATATTTAAATTACCTACCTATTTTGAAGCGCACAAATGGCATAGTAAAATTCTACTATGCCCATGGAGTGAGCTTGGAGGATAATAGTATAGATGCGCTGGGTCTAATGCGCTTCAAGCACAGATGGAATGATAGCATAAGTAAAGTTTCAATATTAAGGTTCATTATCTTACAACATGGGTTTTTGAAGAACCCTATGGTGTATTCAATGAAAAATTTAAGTAAAAAAAACAATTATTATTGATTAATTCACACAATTGACAAACATAGGTAATAAGCATTAGCACCGACTATCTCATTTCCCTACGTGGTGGTGTAAGCTGGTCGGAACGTGATATTGGAAGTGTATTCGAGCGGAGTAATCTGGAAACGGCTTGAGTAATAGATTATTTGCATAACACTCGAACGACGATAGTTGATACCATTATACTGTAAAAGTCGTATCTCGTTCGAGTCCGCGCTACCAACTGGTACAGTTAATATGGATAAACCTCGCGATCACATACATGCATATAATCACGACTATTATCCCCAAAGGGTTAGTCAGAGACTAGACAGCAAAAGCAGTCCTCAACCATAGTCCACTTTTCACCAAATAGCGACTGCACATGTGCGCAGCATTGACAGGTGGTGAGCCAATCGCCGCTCTATGCTGTTGGATGTATGTGCAGTCTTTAGTCGCCTTTTACGACACCCAAGGGAATGGAGGGGGTGGTAGTATTCTTTCACCGCTACGCGGCACGGTTACTTTATAAACATTATACTTATAACTTTGTTTTCTAAGGTTTACGCGATCACTACACATTGAAATGAAACATTTTTTTTTCTGATCTTACTCGCGTCATATATTATACTAGCGACCCGCCCCGGCTTCGCACGGGTTACTACCCGTACACGTACCTAAACAAATTATAGCCTATTATAGCCTATAGCCTTCCTCGATAAATGAGCTATCTAACACTGAAAGAATTCTTCAAATCGGACCAGTAGTTCCTGAGATTAGCGCGTTCAAGCAAACAAACTCTTAAGCTTTATAATATTAGTAAAGATTACGCTGGTCACAGGGAGGGAGACTTGAGGTGTTGGACCCTGTAAAGGATTCGAAACGTCAGGTCTAAAATCAAAACCCTAAAATGTAATAAACGCTAGTTAGATCCAAAAAAAGTGTTTCATTCAATGACCTTTTATCATTGGTTTCATTTCAATATAATAACAAATTACGTGTTGTGATCGAAGTTATATCCACCTTAGCTTTTGTGAACATTTGAAGACGAATACTAGCAAAGACTAGTGAAAGTCAGCATAATAAATGTCCTACTGCTGGACACGGGACGTCCTCCATAGACAATAGCATTAGGAGAGATTGAGCCATTACCCCCCCACTATCACGCTGGCTCAATGCGGGTTTGTGGTGGCTTAGTGAAAGAAAAAATTAAACTACCTAACTGCCACAAGATGACGTTTTATTTGTTTTTGTGAATTAGGGTGGATTCGAACAAACTGGAATGTCTTATACCTAGATTAAACGCCGAATTTGTATAAACTAATCTCGGAGTAAGTCTTATACATTAATGGCATTTCACTCTTTTAATATTTTGATTTATTTGAACGAAACAACACTAGGCGTACCTACTAAACATGAATTATTGGGTACACTTTGTAATGTGTAATCTTATCTAGTTTAGTTTAATCTTATTTACGTAGTAAAAAAGAGGGGTCTCTTCTGATAAAGGCTAACTTTACAGAAGGGGCCCAATTTTTTTAATAATATTCATTTGAAAGTATTACCTAAATACTTGGAAAACTGTACCAATTGCCTAAGATCGAGAAAGGTGAAAGAAGGGGAGGCCGTCACCCTTCAGTGAGATATTACCACGGATATCACTCACAAATAGGTACTGTTAATAATACTTATTAATGTTTAAAATAAAACATAACATAACGTAACATACTAACTTTATGATTAGATATTGTCTCATAATGGGCACGGAAATGCTTGTCCTGTATAGAAGATTGTGGCGCTCAATAGGTTAACGCAAGCGTAGCCGCGGGCAATAGCTAGTACCTAAGTGAATATAAAAAAATAATCGGAAGTAGCTCAGCATGTGCTGACCTAGGGAAAGATTTCCAGGAAGCGCTGTTTTCAGCCACAACTTCTATAGGATAGGTCTCTCTCAGAGAGAGCTAATAGATACTAAGACTTAGGAAATAACTAGGTCTTTCCAAGCAATAATCGTCTTTATAAGGAAACACTTAATTGCACGTTGTTGTTAGGATTACGTCTAACTGCATTATCAAGGCGAATTAGCTTACATCATAGCATAGAATATTCACGACATGACTGCATACTGCAAACAGACACTATCTACTTTGTCGGCAAAACTATCAACTAACAACATATAAAATGTATATATTTATTGCACACACACTTTGTAATGTATGTAAATAATATGTAAGATTTTTTCAATCCTATGCAAAGGATTGGCCAGCACAAGCAACAGACCGCGAAAAGTTGAAAGAGGGGAAAGCTTTTGCCCAGTAGTGGGAAAATATAGGCGTGTTACAATAATAATGGGTCTATCCCCGCTGCCGGTGGCAAACTAGGTTAAGTTTTTTATAATACTTATATATTGTAAGTTTGTTTTTTTATATAAAATATAGTAAACAACTTTTCTTAAGATATGTATTAAATAAAGAGATACTTAAGTAATAATAATAATAAGTTTTTACTACTGTTGCAGCCGGCTGCTAACTACCAAGGCTTTAAGGATGTTTGCGCTTAGAGAATCGCACTACTGTACTACCAATATACAGGGCGTTCGGCAGACGGTTGAACATACGAAAATAGGATTCATTCGCAAATTGTCAAATTCGCAAATTGTCAAGTTTTCAGAATTTCTAGTTCTTTAGGTTTAATAATAATAGGTACTATTAATTCATCATCATCATCATCATCAGCCTATAAACGTCCCACTGCTGGGCACAGGCCTCCCGCGTGAACAATAGCACGTGGGGATATTGGGCTATAACCCACCACGCTGGCCCAATGCGGGTTGGTGGGTTTTAACGGCTGCCATCTTACGACAACAACCGGGACCAACGGCTTAACGTGCCTTCCGAAGCACGGAGGAAGAGGCGATAGGAGCTCGATGGCGCAGCGGCTAGCGCGTTCGGCTTGCGGTCTTGCTCGCTAAGCAACTTTCGCAATGCCGGGTCGCTGGATGGGTGACCAAATTAAAAACATCTCGAGCTCCTCCGTACTATTAATTAGTTGACTTTAATTATTATTAAACCTAAAGAACTAGAAATTCTGAAAACTTGACAATTTGCGAATAAACCGAAAATAGGGGATAATGTGGGGCCGTCTGCTACATGATCTGCCCTAAAAATTTAACTTAGGTCCCACGGATAATGCGTTGTTAAGTTAAGCTTTACGAATTTTTAAGTACAAGTACTTTGAGGGCTCATAACTTTTTTCTGGTAATTATCTGAGCCAAAAATCATTTTTTTAAAAACCTGTATTAGTGTAACAAAAAAATGTTGCCAGTATTATCAATTTAAAAAAACCCTGGGACCTTGGTCAAATTTTTAGGGCAGAGCATGTAGCAGAGGGCCCCACCCACCTATCCCTCATTTTCGTATGTTCAACCGTCTGCCGAACACCCTGTATAAATGTTGTGGTGTAACAATAAAAGTTACCTATCTATGTATATATAACATTGAAGCTATACTTTATGCCAACTATCTGAGCCACAGCCAGACGCGTCATAAACCAGCAAGCGAGACAAGTCACCTTTTTGAAAGGTCTGTTGCCCTAAGCTATCGTATCTGTGTACGAGTAACTATAATATTCTGTTCTTAATGGAAAGCTATTTGTTTATTATACTATTGTGAGTGTCAGCTTTATTGAAAGCGAAATAAATATCTTATTTCGAATTTTCCTGTGGCTTTGTTTAATCCTGCTTCACAAAAATAGCTGTTTTTGCATTTGGACTTCGTTCTAAAGGAGCCGAATCATTTGCCTACTTAACGATTTAAAAAAAAAGAACATTCCGTTATCCTGACGTTCAATTAAAGGCCACGACTGCGTGCATAAAAGTCGACAGCAATGACGAATAAACTTGGAGAGATAGGCCCACAATGCTGGCCTTAATGTGGGTTGGTGGGTTACAACGACTACCTACTTACCTCAACCGGGAACAAAACGGCATAATGCGTAAACACTTCCTGCGGGTCTATCGGCTAAAAAATATGAATATGGATATGGGCTTCATTTGACATTTGAAGCCCATATTTTGTCCTTATATGGGCGTATTATAGGCTTCAAATGTCAAATAAAGCCTAACATATTCATATTTTTTAGCCGAAAGGGTAGCTGTTTCCAACACCGTCTTTAAATAACGTGGTTGCAACAAGTGTCTGCAGGGCCTACATTAGTTAATTAACTGAGTAATCGATCATTCTTACAGTGACCCAGTATTGCGAAAGTTATTATACTGGCAGGATCGCGACCAGAGCGCGCAACCCTCAACTCAATGCCCCTCCTCAAAACAGGCGTATACTAGTACGTAATGTAAGTACGAGTCTGGCCAACGAAAGCTGAACCTCGTAGTTATTTGATTGGCAACACTTTGTCTCTATGTGTGTCATCTGAGGTGTCATGTCGTATGTCAAATTGAAATTTTTCTGAGAAAATTGCAGCTAGAGTGACCCTGTGTTACCCAGTCATGATTTTTTTAAATTTGCCGCGTCTTTCCTGGTTCAGCTTTTGTTAGCCAGAATCTTTTTTTAAGAAGCAAAAACTATCTTCTTTCTCATTTGTTTTTAAGGGGGTGCCGCGCGATTGCAAAAACTGACATAAGTCTCTTTATGAACTTTCAAAGCAAAATCAATTTTAATGATATTTATAATTATAACAATTCTGCTTTGAAGTTTCAGACCTAGTAATTTAATTAGAGTAATGTTTTTATTCTGCAAAATGTGCAAGACCATCACGCGCTTGTATTAAAAATAAAAAAATACTTTTTAGAGAACGGGGTGACATCACGCGTAAAATTAAGTTGTCGAAAAAATATGTTTTTAGGAGTCATTGGATTTATGTATTGTTTGTTATCGTTTAAAGAATTTGTTTCAAATTTCAACAAGACCATGACTTTGTGCAATGATCAGGCTAACTTACATAAGTCAGCGCATAGTACAAATGACCCCCTTAAAGCCAATAAAACTTAAAATTGTTTCACACGAGATTAAGATTTCACCGCTAGGCTCACGACAAAAAGAGTAAGGCTTCAATGGAGATGCTCTTATTATTAAACGAACAACCGGTTCGGGCGGAAGATGCAAAAAGCCTACACAGCCTGCCGCGACAGGTTGGCCCGCTAGATAATGTTGTCAAGAATGCGTTGGGTACGCGAGCTATTTATTTATTACTTAGTGTTACTTTGTTCTTGTCTTTTTCAGAATAGTTTTAAAGAAGAATTCATGATTTTGCTACTTTTACATGACTTACTATAACAATGTTTACGATAATTTGATTGTTTTCGCATTTTACAAAAGGGGCACTCAAATTGTTAATAAACTGAAGATGCAGTTGCAGTATTGTCACTTGTTTTTTTTTTCTAAAATAATGGCTTGGTGCGGTCAGCACATTTTGCCAGTATCAAGTAATATTACATAGTCTATATTTATTTAAATAAAGTACTTAGATGATAGTGAGTGATAATAAAAACGTTTGATGGTAAATGATATTCGCAAACCCCTTGTGTTTCACAGTGTGTGTGTAGTTTGTGTGACGTTACTGAGATCTTACACGGACTTCTTGAGAGAATTCGGAAAATATTGATGCACTAGTTTCTTTTATTTTCCAACACCCATGCACATTAACGACCACTTAACGGTTAATAACCCAACATTATTTCACATTAATATTCCACAAAACGCAAATTTCAGAACATAAAACAACAAAATCTGCAAACATGACGCAATACTTTCCCGACAAGAAGTTCGAATAGCTGTAACTGACACGGGCGTTTTTTTAAATAAATTCAAAAAAAGTTTTTATTACCTGTAAAAGTACCAAAAAGTATTTCTAATTTAACAGTTGCAAAACTAACGCAATATTAAAACTGTAACACTCACAGAGCTATTTAAAACTCCCATTACACAGTATTAAAGTGCCGTTTTGATTAGCTACATTAATAAATAGAGACATAATCAACTCCACTAATCTCCTGCGCGTCTTTCTTATAGAGCTTTTTCTCCTAATAACTATCTCCCGTAAGGAGATTGATTCATTATCGCCAAGATAAGTTAGTAAACAGTTTTCTATCGTAATAAGGTCCCCAATAACGAGGTTTCACTCGATCCTCAAATGTTATCACTTGTTGTAATCGAGTTTCTGCCAAGGTGAACGGCTGTAGTACAGTCAACAGCAATAATAAAAGATCAAAACCAGAAAGCTCTTTATTTTATGATTTTTTAAAATTATTTTACCTAGTCTTCCAACTTAAATGAGGGTATTAGAAAATAAATAATATAATAATAGTACTATTATTAATTACCTAGATATCATTATATTAGGTAGGTTTTATACTATTCATTTCGATCTAACACATAGCTGTGTAAACATGGAGTGGGGTACCGTACCACAGAGAATCGTGAGAGCCAAGAAGTTATTGCAGAGAGTCGCAGACGGTGGCCACCGGACAATTCTCTTTACGGATGTTTTATTTTTGTGTGTTGAAGATAAGTTAACCGTCAAAACGATAGGGTGTATGCACACAGCTCCCAAAAAGTTACTGAGAAAATTCCGAAGGTCGAAAGAGGTTTGGTGGGGCGTGTCCTACAAAGGCGTGACAAAGCTACATTTTTGTGAACAAGGGGTGAAAACACGAGCAACTAACTACCAAAGCGATATTTTAGAGAAGGTGGTTAAGCCACTAAGTAACACTGTATTCGCTGGTAAACAATGGATATTTTAACAAGACTCAGCACCAGCGCACAAAGCGCACAACCCAGCAGCGCTGCTGGTTAGACGTGAATGCAACGAATTTCATCGACTGAAGATTGGCCCCCTGCAGGTCTTGATCTTAATCCTTTGGATTATTGCTTATGGAATATTTTAGAGGAGTAATCCTGCTCTAAACCTCATCGAAATATCGAGTCGTAACAACCCAGCAGCGCTGCTGGTTAGACGTGAATTTAACGGATTTCATCGACTGAAGATTGGCCCCCTGCAAGTCCTGATCTTAATCCTTTGGATTATTGCTTATGGAATATTTTAGAGGAGTAATCCTGCTCTAAACCTCATCGAAATATCGAGTCGTAACAACCCAGCAGCGCTGCTGGTTAGACGTGAATTTAACGGATTTCATCGACTGAAGATTGGCCCCCTGCAAGTCCTGATCTTAATTCTTTGGATTATTGCACATGGAATATTTTAGAGCAGTAACTCTGCTCTAAACCTCATCGAAATATCGAGTCGTAAACATTTTTTAAACCGTAAAGAGAATTTTCCGGTGACCACCGTCTGCGTCTCTCTGCAACAACTTCATGGCTCTCACGATTCTCTGTGGTACCCAACTCTATGTTTACATAGCTATGTGTTAGATCGAAATAAATAGTATAAAACCTACCTAATATAATGATATCTTATAATAGTACTACCGTAATATTATTTATTTTAAAATACCCTGATTTAAGTTGGGACAGAACTTATGGCAAGACTAGGTATTGAAAACTTCCAACAAATCCATTAAATAAAATAACAATTCGAAACTATAAACAATAGTTGAATACAAAATTTTACTACTTTTTTATTATTTATACTTTTACTTGACCTTAATGCTAACAAGTTCTACCACTAACCAAACCGAATACAAACATGTAGCCCCGATGGGAATCGATCCAGAGACCACGGGGTCCGAGACGTATATTTTGACGATAATTTGTTACCAAATTGACTTGTAGGTACAAATAATCGCTTTTGTGTACATACATATTATTATTACCTATTATTATAATTAATTTAAGGTACCAATTGCTTTCTGGTTTCGACCGGCGACTTTTGCGTTTGACTGTACTACCAGCTGTATTAAACGTGTACATTTATGTTCATTAGTATATTATGTTGTGTTCATTATTATTCAGCCGGGCGAAGTCCTTCGTCACGGCTACGACAAAATGTTATTTACCTTCACTTGTTAGTTAGTTATGATCTTGGTAACATCCAAATAATCACGACTATAATCCCCGAAGGGTTAGTCAGAGACTAGGCAATGAGGACAGCAAAAGCAGTCCTCTACCATAGTCCACTTTTCACTAAATAGCGACTGCACTTATGCTCAGCGTGACAGGTGGTGAGCCCATCGCTGCTCTATATTGATGGGTGTAATTGTGCAGTTTAGTCCGTTAGTCGCCTTTTTCAACACCCCAGGGAAGGGAGTGGTAGTATTCTTTCACCCCTACGCGACGCGGTTGAGACGCGACAAGAAAAAACGGATTATGGATAATACATCAATGTACGCTCAAATTATTACAAGACCGATGAAAGCCTGAGAACAGAGTCGGTGTCGGCAACAAACAGCCAACAACAAACAGTAATGTAACCGCATTCAACGCAGAGCTGCTCGAATTGTCGGCGACGTGGTTATTTCAGGTCGGCTCGATCCACTGGCTCTTCGGAGAGACGTTGCGTCTCTCTGTATATTGTACCGTATATATCATGGGGAGTGTTCTGAGGAATTGTTCGGCTTGATCCCTGCCGCTAATTTCCTTCACCGCACTACACGCAATCGACTGTCATTCCATCCACATCGCCTTGATGGATGGCGGTCTACTACTGTGCGTTTTTCAAGAAATTTCTTGCCTCGAACTACAGTGTTTTGGAACCAGCTCTCGGCGGCGGTATTTCCGGACCGTTACGACTTAGGGATCTTCAAGAAACGAGCCTATTCCTTCCTTAAAGGCCGGCAACGCGCCTGCGATTCCTCTGGTTTTGCGGGTGTCCATGGGCGGCGGTGATTACTTTCCATCAGGTGACCCGCTTGCTCGTTTGCCTCCTTCTGCTATAAAAAAAAAAAATAAAAAAATAAACGCTATTTGTTGTTGCGTAACGCCATATTAAGGCTTTACATCCGGTTGCGGATGGATGCAATTATGATCTAAATTTCAGTGCATTACATTCTATTGTTGTGTGTTCGGTTGCAGGCTTAGCTGGAAACCTTTCTGCTGCCTTCACCAAGCCTATTACTCATAAACTTTGTTATTTAACATTGGCAATGTAATCCTACGCGGATAAGATAAATCTAGAGCGATCGGTTCATTAAAATCTGAGTGCTAACTTGGCCTCAAAGATTGAATTGTGACGTGATACATAAGTAAGTTAAATATTATCAGTTTCTCGTAATAAGTTATATAAAAAGATTTTAATTAAATAAAAACAGTTTATTTATATAAAAAAAACTTGTTTTGGATCGGTTTAAGCTTGCTTTACTAGCTTGCTACCTTTTAACTCATTTAAGATTTATTCACACAGTGCGAAATATTCTTATATACATTCTCTATGAACGCACTAAAAGCACTGTGTCGTCAGTCGTCACTGATACTGACAAGTGGGGATGCGCTCATAGAGAATGTATGAAAGAATATTTCGGCACTGTGCCGGTACTGTGTCGGAACTGACTTCACTGATATGTGTGAAGCGACCTTTAAAATAAATAAGCTATTTCCCCCTGTGCCGTTGCAGGTGGGCCTGTGCCCAGCAGTGGGACGTTTGTGGGCTGATAATGATGACGAATCTATTCTTAAAGATGTTACCAATTCAAAACTAGTTCGGGCTGTAATTTGGTCTTGAATATGTTACAATCAAGTACCCTCTAGCATTAATTTATTACCTCTAACCACCTCTACCAGTCACAATCTTGTGTATCCTATTATTAATAAAAAAAATAGTTTAATGGTATCCATACCCCATAAATTTCTTAGCGACCCCTTACTGACATATGAATATATAAAATAACAATTTGTCATGATCGAGAACCGACAGTCTATAATTAGAGTTACAGTAAAAAGTGTAATACGAAACCAGAATAGCACCCTCACGCCTCGACTTAATGTATGTGATCAAAAAAACCTATTCATGGCTCGAATATGGGCCTTCCATTTAAACCTTTATGTTTTTACTGTTAGAGTTTAAATTGCAAAGCATAAAACTTTTGATAAATCTCCGCTTCGAATGTTTGTTTACGGTTTTAAGAAAATGATCGTTTTCGCCGCATACCAATTTAAAATATACGCAAGGAAATTTCACGAAACTTCTAATTATGTTGCAGTTTTAAAAATAAAACTGGACAGGGCAGAGACAGTCCTCGGCGTACTTTTGTTCGTCACAATTAGACGCGAACTTTATTGTGTGGTGTGTGTCCTTTACAATTCTGGTGACCTATTTTTTCGGACAAAAGTGCCGGACTGTCTCTCGTCTGTCAGGCCTCAATACAGCATAATAATAAAGATAATAATAAATATTTTGGGGGTTAAAGTTACTCGCGTCCGTAGGTTTACCCTTGAGACCCTACACGTGACCCCTGGGTGGTGCTAAATGAGTGACACTGACTGAGTGGTAGAGCTACGCTGCGTTGCAGCACGCATTGGGCCGGCTCGCCCGGCGTAATACCACCCTCTCACCAATATCCGGCGTGAAATAATGGCACTTGGTGCTGTTGTGTTTCGTCCGGCCAGTGAGGGTTCCAGAGGCCTATCCCCCCCCCCCCCCTTCACAATCGGAAACGCGCCTGCGATTCCTCTGGTTTTGCGAGTATCCATGGGCGACGTGACCCGCCTGCTCGATTGCTTCCTTTTATAAAATAAAAAAGATAGGTAATATACCGACCCTGCAGGCAAACTGTGTGAACTGTTTTGCGTGACTATGTATGAGGTTGTGTTGTTTTATTGCGAAGTTCCTATGGCCACCTTCCAGCTCCATCATCAGATCAGCACCATGTCATCATAATATTGCATTGTCACGCGATTTACACATCTATGCAAAATTTCAGTTCAATCGGTAACTTAAAAATAAATAAATAAACTTAGTTGCAGTCTAAATTCTCCATCCGAACAAGACATAATACACATACATACATTGCAAGTTAAATAAAAGCTTGTAAAAAACAGCAGCGCGCGCGCATAGTACGACGAATTGTGGTCCCCTGCAAAAATATCGTTTGCGCGCATTTTCGATCCAGAACCAAAGAAACACTGTTAAAAAACTGTATTGCTGGACCACTGTTACGACTTAGGGATCTTCATGGTTCGGCGGTGATTGCTTTCCATCAGGTGATCCGCCTGCTCGTTTCCCTCCTTCTAATATACAAAATATAGTATATATACATAATGTTTAACTCTTTCGGTCGTTACGCCATAATCACGCGTTCCTTGCATGACCGGCGGCGTTACCGACCTGTGATATACTATGGTATTATTTTACTAAAATTGAAATAAAATTAACATGGTGCTGCTACATTGTACTTCAACATACCTAGTAAGGTCATAATTGTGGTCTCATGTACGAACTATACAAACAACTTTGTGTAAAAAATATTAAGTAAGCACATGTAATATTTTTCGTCTAAATACGATGAATTTTAACAGTCTTAGTTATTGATATAACTTTGAAAAATTTTAGTTTCTTTTATTGCTATCGGATTGAACTCGTTTTGGACCGCATTGGACCAGCGTAGTAGGTAAGGATCGATTTCCCCACGTGCTAAACTTCTTGTGGGAAGGAAGCAAGGTGTTTATACACCTAAACACTAGCTAACTGCTATAGGTACTAACTAACTAACAATATTATTAGTTGTTTCGTACATAACATCGGTAGTTAGCTGTAATATAATATTGACCAATTTTGGATAATAGTTGATAATTAATATCTCAAGTTCGAATTCCGGTGTCCACTATAAAGTAGTTAAGCAATCAGCGGGCGGTCGCGGATGGCATTCCTCGTCGAGATGATCATCTGAATGATGATTGTGGTTTCAGATCGCGTGCTAATTACATAATGACACTATAAATACACCCATTTAGTCTGTCCGTCCGAGCGTATGTCGTTGTAGTGTAGTGTTATCAGTAATATATCCACGTGTTTTAGAGAAAGCATCTTTTTTATGATGAAACATGTGTGAAGAGAAGCGAATCTGTAATTATATTTCATAAATGTTTCTCTTGTTTTTAATTGTGAACCTGTTGTTATTTCTATGAAGCTTACAATTATGTAAGCCGATATTAATGTAACAAGGATAAAAGCCTCATAATAAAAGTCTCCGGTCAAGAGTGCCCTAAAGTGCCATAACCCCTCAGTCTTGGATTTTTTTGACAGTTTTTTGACACTAACTCTCAACGTCAAATTTGACAGAATCGAGCATAGACTATGCGATATTTTGCGATAACAATATATAAGATGAACCACAGAACCGAATTAACCAAACTTGTTCATACTAAAGTAGTCTGTAAGTCTATGAAAACACAGTACAAAGTCAAGTGTGTTTTTGTAGGTGCGGTCGCATGAGACCGCTTGGGGTTAAACCGTATGAAGAATGTCATCATCAGCCTGGACACAGGCCTTACATGTGGGAACAGCAGCACATTGGGAGGCAGGGGAATAACCCACCACGCTGGCCCAATGCGAGTTAGTAGGCTAAGAATATAAATAAATACATTTTCCTCCACTCACACTCACACTAATTATCTAGCCCAAGAGAAGCTTCGTTATGAAACTCTTTAAATGGTTACTAGACAACGGATAAACATACTTAAAATACTTAAATACTTACACATTTATTACACATAGAAAACACCCAGACCCGAGACAATTTAGAAAAACAATAGTTTCTAAATTGACCGACCGGGGATCGAACCCGGGACCTCAGAGATGGCGACACCATGAAAACCGGTATACAACCACTCGACCAAGGAGGTCGTCAAAATATAATGAGAATATAAGGTTAGAAGAATATAATGACAGTAAATATAGCCAAAGACGTGTTAGGACAGTAGCTCTACCTCTCCATTATACGGGCGTGATATAAGTATATATGTCCCTATGTATGTGTATGTGAATAAAGAGAAGAAAATACATAACATACATATAATCACGACTATTATCCCCGAAGGGTTAGTCAGAGACTAGGCAATGAGGACTGAGAAGAATGAGCAAAAGGCAGTCCTCTACCATAGCAAAGAAAAACACACTACCATGACCATAGTCCATTTTTCACCAAATAGCGACTGCACATGTGCTTAGCGTGACAGGTGGTGAGCTCATCGCCGCTTTATGCTGTTAGAACAGAAGTGTGCAGTCATTAGTCTGTTAGTTAGCCTTTTACGACAGCCAAGGGAAGAGAGGGGGTGGTAGGATTATTTCACCACTACACGGTTAAGAGAAGAAAATGTTTAATATTAACTATTATCATTCTTTGAAATTTGGGCAAAAGGTACTGGACCTTTTGCCCAAATTTCAAAGAATGATAATAGTGCTTAGGAAAGTTAATAGTATTAGTGTCGTCGACTCCTTACGAAGTTATAAGCAAAAGCTAGAACAAAATAAAAGACAGTTATTAGAAAATATACTTATTATAGCTAATAAAGCGTCGATTTCAAAGCGAAATCTTCGACATTGCTGAACATGACGCGAGCATTAGCGACTGCGTGCTCTCTAGGGACTTCCACTGCTAATTTAGATAATGTGTGTCAAGTGTGTTCACTTCGGGGACCGCGTACGAATGTCGCACAGATGTTGTAAAAAAAGAGCGGAAGCAAAGTCGACAGAGACGAATTGTTCAATTAAAATATTGGAAATAAATATTTGTTTAGGCAGTAAAGATTACGCGATCACTACACGTTGAAATGAAAAACAGTCTCACTCTGTAAAGGGTTCGAAATGTCAGGATGTAACAATGTGTAAGTCACGAAAAACTTTCCAAGATAATAATAAAACTACTCGACTAATTTCATAACTAATCTAATTAAGTAAATATAAAAAAACTATTTTAATTACTTATGTTAATTTTACGTACACATTTGATTTGATTTGATTTTTATTTTTGTCAGTAAGTAAATAATTATTTTTCATTTGCTTATTTAAAGTGTAACATGTAATGTTAATAATTATGTATGGCGGACATAAAACAAGTGGTACGTACTATGTATGACCACCGCAGTACCCCTTACCGAAAATCTTTATAGTCATTAACAAAACCAGGCTTTACTTTGCGGAAATCCATGGCGAACAAAAATGCATTAATAATTAATTGCATTTTTGTATCTTTACCAACCAGAAGTTACTGTGTGGGCTATTAATAATGTCCTTGAAAATTATATTACATGTATGTCGTGAACGTATGTGAAAGTGCCAAAGGCCAATCATTAAAGAGCACTGGTGCAGTCTAGAACCATGTCCAATTAAAAGACGCTATTGATTTACACACTAATGCTTAAAACAATACCAAATCAATTATATAAACCGGTTCGATACGAAGCTAATTAATTACTGTTAGATTGTTTCATCAAATCATACTTGTACGAGTATTGTTATTATTATGATATATTAATTTAAATACAATAGGTAATACTAAAATTAGTAAAATGCCTTTATCCAATTACTTACATAATAAATTATTTTCTTAATTACGTTTTACTGTGCTTAGTTAGTGCAAATACAACATAAATATTTTTGCAGTATTTGCGGCTCATTAATATAATACTACTAACCCATTATCTTCCTTGGGTGTCGTAAAAGGCGAATAACGGACTAAAGACTGCACATACATCCAACAGCATAGAGCAGCGATGGACTCACCATCTATCATGCTGAGCAGATGTGCAGTTGTTATTTTATTTGACGAAACGTGAACTATGGCAGAGGACTGCTTTTGCGGTCCTCATTGCCTGGTCTCCGACTGACTTTTCAGCGATATTCGCTCGCGCTCCATTCCTACCGCGCGTACGTACGTGCGTACGTACAGCAGGTTGCGCGTAAATTGTAATTGTAATTGAAAAGTGGTCGGCCGGCAACTTCCTCGATTGTATGTAACCAATTTTTCTTTTTTTACGGAAAATTGTACGGAATGCTTAAGAGGTGACTTGACTTAACACTACGTGGAAGTGGCATGCAAAATTCTCATAAAGGAAACACAGAAAAACGACGTTTCGTAGACCAATTTTTATGTTTACTTCAGCATCGGGCTAAAGAAAGAGATTTTCTACGTCTCTGTATGTTTAATTTTTTTGCATTAAGTCATTTATTTAACAACCAGGAGCCTTCAAAATTTAGCGAAATCACTCCGTTTTAAGGCGTCTTCAGAAACATTAAGTAACCGGTTTAAAAAAAAAATCAAACACACACAGAAAATCTCTTTCTTTGCATAACCGATGCTGAAAAAGTTATAAAAATTGGTCCAGTTCTGAAGGAGGAAACAGGGGACTACAAAACATCGTTTTTCTGTGGTTCGTTAGACGATTAGTTATTCTGTTCTGGGGTTTCGTATGAGAATTTTGCATGACACTTCCACGTTAGTGTTTCCTCTTAAAGGTATTGGTAGGTACTTGGTTCAAATCACGCTCGCTTACCTATAATTCAAACTTTCTGTACAAAACTGTTGTAATGAAAACACACTTTTCGTGCAGTGTCACTTCTCAATTTGCTCACAGAGAAACCACACCGATATGCACAGAACTTGTAATAGACAGACGCGCAATAAATTTATCATTTTTATTTGAAAGACAATGCGTAGCCGAGCTCAGAGAGATCGCTCTCCAAAACATATTCTCACTTTCACATACGCGATTGTCATTATTCCTTGAGAGGTTTAATTTGGTGAATGGTTACAGTGATTGCTAGTTGCAATTAAATATATTACGTACGTACAGACAACCAACAGATTAGTTTGGCGGTTCCGACAAACTTCCTCTAAATGGATATGTCGATAAAGGCGAAGTGAATACTGATATAGACCGTAAAGTCAAACGAATGGTTGAAGTGGTGGATTATGAGTTTTGCCTACTGTACCGTGTGGGAATAAGATGTTTACTTGAACAAGGTTACCTAGAACACTTCCTTGAGGGATCCAAAGATGTTATAATGGGACACATCAGCATATACACAGGGTTAATTTTGGAGCCCCCGCCAAAAGTAAATATGGGGTAAAAAAAGTGATAATAAAATATTTGACTTAAAAATAATTAATGTTTTATTTTTTTAATTACAATTTTGCCTGCTTTTTATATCCTATAGCTCTAGGTGCATGCGCTCACCCTCGCGGTTAAACCGACAGACGGCGCGCTGTGATTGGTGCACGGGGTTGAATAATCACCATGGTGACTGACGCGCATGCGCTTTGATAACCGCGATAGGCCGCGCGCTAGGTGACAATAATTTCAATTTTCTTAAGGAAAAGTTGAGACAAAAATGTAAAAAAAAAAAAAATTTTTCATTTTTTAGTTGTACTGCTGGGGTTAAATATTATTCTATTGCTATAGGATCACGTAAAAAAATTTGGTGGGGAGTCCAAAATTTAACCCTGTACATACGATAGGTATACTTATATCACGTCCGATTCCCGGATGGGTAGGCGGATACCAAAACTTTCCATTTGTTTCGATCCTGACCCACATCCTTCTCTTCCAAAAATTAGTTGATAATACACAGAATTGTCTTCATCTTGGTCAGATTAGTCGACTCATACGTCAGTCAGACCAGGCAAACCTTCCCGCATGGAAAGCAGTACGCAAAAGCGAAAATAAATCATGATACTTACATTTTGTTTCAACAAAAAACCGCACAATTTATTTCACCTGCGTCAATGATTCTGAAAACCTGAGAGGCAGCCTCGGATGACGTCAGCACCGCCATTAAACAACACACTATATATAATGATTCAGCTTTTTTTTGAAACAGAAAAAAGACACGCGCGTTTCCACTCACTATATTCAGTTAGTTTTGCGATGACTACGAGTATGTCACAATTATGGAGTTCGATCTTGCAAGTTAAACAAGTTTATCTATTCTGGGCACGAGATGGGGTGACAAAATTAAAATATGTATTTATTAGCAAAATAAGTGTGTCAGGATCACACTAATTTAGCTTAATTCACAAGGAACAGTTTAATTTTCATAAATTCTCATTTATAAACAGCAAAATCTATTACTACCTAATTAGACCCACTGCTCTACAAGAGATGAAAATAGACCCTCACATTTCTAAATATTACGTTTCTCTATCTATCTTTATGAGTCACAATATCACAGTGTTAGGTTTAAACCAGTTTTAACTTCAAGTTTTGAAATATAAGGCTTAACATCCCTAATCCTAAATCCCGAATGAGGGATAACAGGATAATAGACCGACGCGGCGGGCGCGCGCCGCTGAGCCCGTTTAGCAAAGCCAGCATCTGTCCTTTTCAACCTGCAAATCACTTTCAGCGAACATAATGACACCACTGAATAGATACCAATTAATTGCTACATGATAAACTTGTGGACTTAATTACATACATATAACCTCGACTATTATCCCCGAAGGGTTAGTCAGAGACTAGGCAATGAGGACAGCAAAAGCAGTAGGTATTCTACCATAGTCCACTTTTCACCAAATATCGACTGCACATATGCACAGCGTGACAGGTGGTGAGCCATCGCCGTTCTATGCTGTTGGATGTATGTGCAGTCTTTAGCCCGTTAGGTAGTCGCCTTTTACTACCAAGGGAAGAGAAGGGGTGGTAGTATTCTTTCACCGTTACGCGACACGGTAACTCATACAAAAATCACATGCAAATACAATATGGAACGAACGACAGTTGAAATATATATACTGTTAACTTTAACGTACAGATCAATTACGAACCGCTCTCATTTATGTCCAGTATAATCATTAAATGATAAATAGGTGCAGTGAAAGAGCAATTGGACTTTGTAATTGTGATAGCAAATCGTTTTTAAACGAGTTTGCTGAGACGTGTGCTTATGAGATCGCATATGAAGACAGGCATGACTTGACTGGTTGTTGGGGTTCTGTGGTACAAGCGCAGTAAATAACACGATTTAATAATAATATTATTAATAAAGACTATTTATTAAATCAACAGATACAAAAGATTATAGAACATCAACCAACTTTACCATTTCATATTACAGGCACCGACAACTACGGTTGCCACCTCTTTTTAGGACGAATAAAGTATTTATTAATTTTTTTAGAACAATAATAAAGTGCATAGCCTAAAAAAGAGTATTTATTTATTTGTCCTTCAAAACGTATTTTTATTTGTTCTTTGCGACATTTAACAAATACATATTTGTCTTTTACGTAAATAGAGTATTTTAGTGTATTTTTTTGGTATCATAGATTATAAAGTACGCCTACATGAAAAAGAGGACAGTACTCTATTTTAGAGTGCTGGTGGCAACCCTAACGACAACGCATCGAAACACTAAGTAATGGTTTCGATGCGTTGTCGGTGATCGCGATTTATTATCATATCAGTACCAATATACTCGTAAGTACTTACGCGAAATATTAGCACCTTTGCGTACGTACAATAAATAAATTTTTAACCATCGCTTTGATAACATACTTACAAATTACAGTTTATCCCTTTCCCTGTCCATGTATATCGTATGGGATTCATACACAAATATTTTCTTTTGTCTATTTTTTTGACAGCGAGAATGTTGAGCTCACTCGGTTAAATGGTAATAAATCTCGCACTAGCTAGTCTGATACGAAACCCTTGGTAAATTTCCCTGTTCACACTTGGCCGTTTTTTTGCTATCAGCATGGATGGACACACAGGTGGAGTCAAGTTCATAAAACTTGTTAGTTTCCTGTGTAATATGTTAATAGTGATAGAAAATTAGCCATACTATGTTTAACTCTTGTATACTCGTACTTATCTTTGAATGGTGGCGCTATGGGGCTTGGAATATCTTGCGATAGGCTATTAAATGTTGTATTTATTATCTCTGGCTAGAATACCGGTCTAGAGGTCAGTGGTTTGATAAAGGAACTTTATTTATTATTTTAATAAGCAGCAAAACTAGAAAGTAATCAAAGTAACAGTAAAATAAAAATAGGTATTACTGCCCATAAACTACAGTGGGTAACTTTAGCTTTGCTTTTCTTCAGGTATTCAGTAACCATTATTTATCAAGTTAATAAATAATACAGAAATGTAGGGTTATTCCTCGTGGCCCCCGAACTCCCAGTCTCCAGTCCCCTTGTTCGATTAAAATTCAATGTTGCTTAAAAATACCATCGGCAGGAAAAGCAATAAACTATTTTTGTAATACTTTACTTAAAATATGATTGACTTTAACGTTAAGGGTCAGGAATATATGATAATCTCTAAATCATTCTTTTGGAATAATCACAGCTTTTAAATCTCACAATAATTATATTTTTCGGCACTGGGGACATTGCTTTTATGTTTTTTTTTTTGTATTAGACTAAATAATTAATGCTCAATTTATTTTAGAAAAGTCTGGTACACATAGACTACCTATTGTTTAACTATAACCGGTTTAAGAGAGAGGTAAAACGTTATTGCGTCGTAAGTGAGATATATTGGCTGGCTGGACTGGGCCCAGATTCTGTATCGCAATCTATAGATTCCACACCTAAACCTTACCGCGCACAAACGTCAAACGCATACGTTTTTGGGAAGATATCGTAACTTTTTAAGGAATTGACGTGGTTTCGAAACAAGGAATCGTTACAGAATAAGGGCCCTGCTGTATCGTTTTACTTCGACCGGATTGTTTCCAGGATTCCAGATAGTATTTTTGCAACCCTTTACCGGCTTCGCTTTAGTTTTCCCAGAATTCGTAAGACATATTGTTGTTACCTTAAATAAAAAATAGTTATTCTAAATTGTAATATTTGATTTGTTATTCGAATTGTAATAAAAAACAAAATTTTCTTAAAAAAAAAAGTTTTAAAAATTCAGAAACAATTTCCTATATTGAACAGTTTTTTATCAAATTACTTTCGCCCATATTTTCTGCTCACGTCTCGTCGCCGTCGTCCTATTTTGAAACCACTAGATGCCGGCAGATACCCAAAAACAATATTCACACCTTGAAACACTTTTTGTGTCAACGTTGAAAATAATAAAACCAGGCAAGTGCGAGTCAGACTCGCGCACGAAGGGTTCCGTATCATTATCTATCTATCTAAAAACACGTTTGTTGTATGGGAGTCCCCCTTAAATATTAATGAATTTAATAAATTTATTTTTAAAGTGAATATTACTAAATATTCTGTGAATAATTCAAGCGTCTACCTGTTGCCGTTATCAATGTCGAGCAAAAAAATCACATTTGTTGTATGGGAGCCCCCTTAAATATTTATGTTATTCTGTTTTTTAGTATTTGTTGTTTCGGCAACAGAAATACATCATCTGTGAAAATTTCAACTGTCTAACTATCACGGTCCATGAGATACAGCCTGGTGACAGACGGACAACGGAGTCTTAGTAATAGTGGTAATAGGGTCCCGTTTTGCCCTTTGGGTACGGAACCCTAAAAATGACCAAAAAAAATTTAATTAAATTAAACGAAATCAGGGGCCAGGGAGACAGACGGGTGACTGGGAGTTCGAGGGCCACGAGGAATAACCTGATGTGAATACCTAGTTACTTACTTTAACTATTATTAAACATTTTTCATCTTTTTTTTTTTGTAAGACTGTGTTAGCTTACTCAAGAATTTTCCCTCTACAAATTCCTACAGCTAAATAATCTTGCGGCTTCCTTTGAATAATTGCAAATCGTCAGCCCACTTTTGTAATTGATGGTCTTGCATTTTTGTGTAAGCACAAACAGCTCTTGCTGAAACATTTCTTTGTCCTTATTGTTACGTATTAAAGTTCATTTTGGCTTGGCAACACGGTTGATTAGTTGTCGATTGTGTGTAATGTTGTTTTTTTTTTAAATGTAGAGCGTACTTAACCGCGTTATACACGGTTTCGGTTATGCAAATCGGTATGATACAATATTTTGAAACTTTTTTTTGCTACGGTGATTATTGTCATAAGAGCTATCGAAATTAAACGGTTCGGTACCAAGTTATATAAAAACATTGTTCCTCTAGTTTTGTCCCACTTTTTCGTCCATTTGAAGTTCGTCCGTTTTTCTTAGTCTTACTATATTTATCCTACTCTAAATGATACAAAGAGTAAAAATACATAAGATTCAGTTCAGGGTCTCATGAGCTTACGTATTTTAAATTTTATATGAACACATAGTTACTATAGACAGGAAGGAAGTTTTTATATTTAAAAAAGTGTCTCTTAAAGACATCGCAACAGTTATTTAGTTATAAATAAGGATTTTAAAGGCATTCAACTAAATGGGTTCTCTGCCGTTAACACTGGTTGCCACTGCTTTTGAATTTACCCTTACCACTACACAGTAACATCGAAATGCAAAATCGAAATTGAAAGCGTTTTATTGAAGTAATAAAAAAGCAATCATATTTTGTAAACTCCCATCGTCACTTTAAATGTTCACCGAGATGGGCAGTATACAGCATCCTTTGGTAATAACAGTGATCGTGATGGGGCTGATACTTTGCCAAATAGCGCGGAGACGGGGCATCATGGATACTGCATCATAGCGATGGCGTACTAACAATTTTCTTGCTCCCAGTACTGGTACTAACTGCCAATGGGACGAAATGAAAAGACATAAGAGACGTAATCTAAAACTTGATATCAGAACTCGAGGAGCTTAAGAAGCTTGATGGCGCAGCGGCTAAGCCCTTCGGTATACCTACCCCTCAGTCTTGGAAATTTTTTGACACAATTTTTGGCGCAACTATCAACGTCAAATTTGACAGAATCGAGTATAGACTATGCGATATTTTGCGATAACAATGCATAAGATGTACCACAGAACCGAAATAACCAAACTTGTTCATACTAAAGTAGTCTGTAAGTCTATGAAAACGTCTATGAAAAAGTCTGTAAGTCAGTGTGTTTTTGTAGGTGCGGTCGCATGAGACCGCTTGGGGTTTGAGGGGTGCAACTTTCGCAGTGCCGGGTGACAGGATGGGTTATCAAATTAAAAACATCTCGAACTTCTCCGTGCTTCGGAAGGCAGGTAAGGCCGTTGGTCCCGGTTGTTGTTAAAATATGTCAGTCGTAAAAACCCACTAAGTAACCCGCAATGGGCATTGTGGGTTATGTCCCATGCTCCTCTCGTGCTGTTGTCTATGAGGGACAGCATGTACCCGGCAGTGGGACGTTTATAAGCTGACGATGATAATGTATTTACACGAATCGGAGAAATTTATAATAAACTATTTCATAATATTGACTCCTTCGTAGGATCTAAGCAATTATTTATTTCTAAAATTAGGAATTTTATTTTGGGCCTTGATTAATTAAAAATTTAGTTTTTTGTTTTGTTTATATTTTTTGATATTGTATCTCTATTTTGGATATAGGCTGCATTATTGATTTCACATAACAGGTAGTTATCTTATGTATATTGAGTATAGTAGTGTTTATTATTGTATGTATATATTTATTTTATAATGTAGGTAGGTATATCTTTATGATTGTATATGTGATATTATTAGATAATTTATGTTTAGTAGCTATGTTTATATTTATGTTATTATTTAGTATTTATGTTTATTATTTTGTATTTTTAAAGTAAGTACCTAGAATTGCACTGTGAATTAAGTAAGTAATTAAATGTTATTATTTTTTAAGTTGGATCCAAGTATGTTATTTTTAAGCGTGGATAACAATAATTGGCTTACAAATTTTTTATATCATCTTTATACTACCACTGTAAAATGCTGTTGTATCCCTAATAAAGAAAATAAAGAAACTAAAATAAATAAATAAATGATGAATCTAAAACGTTTTTACCTATATGAACATTATTATCACTTAAATAGCGATATCAAGTTATGTTATGTCTTACAAGGTTGGCCTGCGAATGTATTAGTTAAAAATTATGACCACTGGCACATGCAGGTTAATGACCTTTTGTTATAGGACCTGTTTTCAAACTTTTAGCGCTTGGCCTTCTTTCTACCTGATGATAAGTGGCGATAAGGTCATAAGCGCACTTCACCCGGAACTCTCGACTGCTGAGGAACCAGCTATCTTATCTCTAACTGTAGCAACAACAATGCTACAAGCAATATAAAAATACAATATGTTAGAGTAGCCAAAACGCAGTACGAACTACAAACTTGCTTTTTCTATTGTACAGTCAAGTATAAAAAAACACTAACAAAAAGGTCATAAACCAGCATGTGCCTGTGATTTTGCACATTGTTGTTTGTATGTATGTACATGCCGGCATGTTGTACCTATGTACCACATAAAAGTGTTGCCTTGAGAGGTCGTTGGCTGCTCGGCGGCGTTGATAGAGTTATTACCTTGTGCATATTTGCGATTACACAACTTTTGACGACAACGCTTCGGCGTCGTCGTTAACATCGTTCAGGCAGCGTATCGAGTTGTTACGAGTTTAATCTGGTTTAGCAGTTTAGCTGTACCTTGGCAACTGAAGGTACCTTATGCAAAAAATTACGTACAGTCACGAGCAAAAATATGTAAACAATTGTAACTCTTAATACAATGGAATAAGAGTCAAAGTGTATACATATTGGTGCTCGTGACTGTACATACGCTCACGTCTATTATCCCCAAACGGTTAGTCAGAGACCAGGCAATGAGGACCACAGAAGCACACAGTCCACGTTTCACCATTTAACAAAGGGATGTCATACGTACCATAATTATATGGTATACGTACCATAATTCCTTCCCTTCCTTCCTTCCTGCCTTCATACCATGTAGCATGGTACTTCCATTATGGTACGCAAAAGTAAAGTCAATCAAGACAATGTAATAAGAGTCAAAGTGTATACATATTAGTGCTCGTGACTGTACCTACCATAATTTTGACATCTTGCATTAAAACCTCAGATTAAAACATAATTCCCCGTTATGAATGTACACCTACATTCTTATGAAAACTTAAAAAACTTTAATAATATTCAAGAATTGGCAGTATGGCTTAATGCCTTCGCCCAGTGTTGCCAGACGCGCGACCAATACTTTCCGTTCGTTCAATCAGAGTTCGTAAAGAACGAGTCGCTAAACGCAAGGTACTGATCTGTCTCAGGACTCAGTAGTTTATATGGGCGACGAGCTTTTTTTACTAACTTTAATTATAATTATACGAAATAATATCCGTGTAAAACATAGCATATCATGATTTTTTCTAAAGTAGGTACCTGAATTCTGACAGGCCGGTGTCATAATTTTTGCGTTGGCTCCTACCTAACATCCCTGGCACAGCACAATAGTAGGTGATGAGCCCCCGCAGCTCTATTCTGTTGGATGTAATCCAGTCTTTAGTCCGTTAGTCGCCTTTTACGGCACCCACTCAAGGGAAAAGATAGGTTGGTAGCAGTCTTTGAATAATAATCCACACAGCAAAAAACCTCAACTTGCTGTAGCAGCTCTAAAATTTGCTACAAAATATCAACTGTTCCATACCAAACTTATAATACTTTTCGACGTAAATGTATGAAACGGAACAGCTTTTTTTACCTGGATTTGATTACCTACATATATACCTACCAAACATCCTGTATACGATTCCAAGATATTTTTTTTAATGTTAGGTTTATTCTGTTGCCCTCTGTCACTGTGCCTCTGTCTGTACCCTACATTACATTACGTATGAATACAAAACGAACTAAGTACATCGCTGAAATGCGTCCTTAATAGTGTAGTCTACTCTAATTTTCCTGTGGCTTGGCACCGCTGCCAAATCGTGCCTCTATTATGTGCAGACCGAGTCATAAGAGCCAGCGATATCGTTAAGCGACGCGTTTGTGAACCACCGTTTCGATGCTGTGGCACTACTAGTATGCTATGAAGTGCAAATAGGATATTGTTTTTTAACGTTAATTATGTTTAATTTATGAAACGGCCAACACTTCGGTCTCCTTGTTACCACGAAACCTATGTTATAAGTAAGTAAATATGCACTTGATTGATTGTTTTATGGCAATGATTAAGATAAGATATAATTTTAGGCGTGTTATTGTATATCTACATATTAGTAGATACATATTGCTCTACGTCAAAAGATTTTTTTTAATTTGATACTGAATTGACATTGATTTTTTTTACTTTAAACTTAGAGCCGGTTTATCACCGATTTCATTGAATAACTGTATATTAGACAGTTAATCGCGAACGCTCGTCATTTGGGCCTATTGCCAAATACCGCTGTTTTTGCTGGCTGTCCGGTTAATGAGCTGTAGCGTGAACAGCGATTTACTGCGTCATTTTATTATAGTAATTCTCATTACAATTATTATTATACCGTTATGATCCCGCACAATAAGTAGCACAAGATAACAATCAAATCCATTACGTATATCTATGTTTAATTTGAAAACACAGATCCAAATTAAACAACGTTACTTACGTAATATTTTTAAAGTGTGTTGTCAATTTTAACCGTATGTAACCAAGTGTGATATCCAAAGATTCTGGATTCTAGGTCAAACAAAGTGTGTTTCGGATTTTCGATGATCAACCAATAAGTAGGTAAACGTGGTAGGTAAAGAGGATTCATTCTTCGGACAATGAGGGGGATATACTAGAGGTTTCAGTGGGTAGGCCTCCTAATGTTGGGGAGAGAGTCCCACATTACTCGGGAGTCCCCCTGACAACAATACACCTAACTGACCCTTGAGCAATAATATTATCCTACTACCTACTAATATTATAAATGCGAAAGTTTGTATGTATGGATGGATATTTGTTACTCTTTCACGTAAAAACTACTGAATGTATTTGGATGAAATTCGGCATACAGATAGTTTATAACCTGGATTAATACATAGGGTACTTTTTATCCCGATATTCCCACGGGAACGGGAACCACGCGGGTGAAACCGCGAGCAGCCGCTATTAAACTATAGATATGTTACGTTACGTTACGTTCCGAGCTGCACCCAAGTAACAAAATGTGGTCTTGTAGTGGTTCCGGAGCCAGGTCTATAACAGGCTAGTAAAAGTTTATAACCACGGAAAAGGGCCCATTTTATACGCGTACTTTTGCTAATAAAACACTCATAGTAGACTTAGCGAGCACCACTTAGACTAATAATACACTTATAGTTGGACTACGCAGAACTATCTGCTCCCGCGAAGCCAACTATGAGCATCTAATAGAACCAGGCAGGCGTGTATCGTACTCTGCGCTTACATTACTAGCTACTTCAAACATTTGTGAATTGTTGTTGTACGGTTGAAAAAAATTATTAAAGGTAATTCATCAATTTTAAATAAAATGTATTAACAAGTATGTCGCACGTAATATTATACGTGCATATGTTTGCACGGCAAACGCGTAAGTATTTTTGGTGAAGTATATTGTGTTTTACATCTCAATTTTTGTTCGCCTTTTGAACACGGCGTATTTACTAAGTTGTGTTTAAAAATAATATTAGTTCAAACAGCATTGTCGTCCATATTGTGACGAAATAGGGTTCCGCATACAAATGTCTTATGATTAATTTTAATAACTAAGAGTTTATTATTTTTATATTTTAGTTGTGACTTTAATCGAAATATCATGGCCAAATTTCCATTTGTTTATATCCATTTTTGTAATAATTTAATAAAACCCAATGACTCAAAAGAAGTCAAAATGGCCGTGAATCTGCGATAAATATTAAAAGCAATTGTCTTCTTAAATGGACTTCACGGAGATATCTTTGGACACTAATAGTTTTACAAAAAACCCTTATATAGAAATTAAGACTATAACAGCATTCGAGAGTCCACAATAGTACCAAGTACACATACTCTTACAAGACACCACTGTAGAACTAATTCACTTATAATTGGCACATAAAGTTGACTTATGCACCCCTAAAGGTCAAGTAACAAGTGCAAATGGTTCTAAGTCTATAAATTACTATTACTGGCGTATTACACTTATAGCGGATTTATAATTACTTCTTGTAGGCGATTATAAGTGTAACTTACTGATGCAAGTTTTCTCAAGTGTATTTACATACACCTATGCAATACTTTTATAGACCATCTTAGCCTTTACTGCGCCTATAATTTCGTTCTATACACGACTATAAGTCAACTTATAAGAACAGTTATACTATAAACCCAAACGAACTCCGTGTAACCTGTTATAAGCTTGGTAGTAAAACCTGGAACCACTAAAAGAGAGGTACTAGTGCTGTAAGCCTGTAAACTGTGCACTACAGGAGAACTTTGTTACTTGACACATTGAAAAGTTTCACTGATAAGTAAAACAAAAGATACTAAATAGCACGCAAATGAAAGAGATAGCTATAATTTTAATGATTGCACTTCAAATGTTTCTTGTGCATAGAGTTACATACAAGACGTCCAAATTGGGACGCATTTGAGTTTATAACATTATCTGCTTCTTGTTTTATGTAATATCATTGCCCTTGAGCATACGTAAAGCATTTCCTCCAGTCTAAAAAAAAGTTTTTATGCTAATACTCATAAATTTTAACGATGACTTGATTTCAGCCTTTGTGCCGTATAAATGCTGTTCAGTACTTATATTAAAGACATTACGTTAACTGTAATATCAGACATTCACAGGTACAACGGAACACAGTTTGAATGAAGTTTCATAATTACTTTCGTAGTTGATGCTCGCCCGGACCGCATATGAGCTATCATAAAGCCTTTGTGATTAAAAGCTAAATTACATCCGGCCCGGATGCGCACAATTAGGCCTAAGGTTTCGCCGGACGGCAGCCGTGCGGGAATAGGGCCTTCGTGTTCAGGGGCCTTACAAATCTTACAATCAGCTCTTACAGCGGTATTATTTTAATCTTATTATGTAAATCCCTATACGAATATTGCATAGTAAGATTAAAGTAATTCTGCAGTAAAGATGAAAGTATAAAACTGCAGTGCGATTCTGGAAAGGCTCGATCCAAAACTCGATCCTGAATCCGCAGTGATTTACCAAATCCGCAGTCTCTAAATTCGACTCGTCACCAACGCCACAAAGATCACTCTTGATCGAAACGTCCAATCGATCAGGATCAGGTGGAGTGAAGGGTCGAAGTGACAGGTGAGTTAATGATCGAACTTTAGGGAATCGACATGTTGAATGATCCTGATAATGCAGGACGATTAGTGGTACGAAAAATACATACAGTGGAACGTAGAAGCTCCTCCTTTTTTGATGTAGGTAAAAATGATTAAATTTTGACTTTGTAGGGACTTTTTGACCAGCAGTGTGCTGTATCCATTACTATTACGATGATTACACTCTCATTACAAATTAGCATCGTGGACGATCGACTGCATAATTGCATATGATGTCAAATAATTATTTGGCAAATTAAACAACGACTAAACTGTGCCGGCGGCGGCGGTGGCGAAGTGATATCCGAGCCGGATTTGTAATTAAGGGCTGCGGTTACGCCGGACCGTAAGTTTAGCTTAAAACATTGAGGTGTTCTAAACTAGAGCAGCTGTTCTGTACAAAATATGTGCTAATCATATTGGTTGGTGGTAGGGCGCGTTTCTGCCTTCGGCCTTATCGTCCCTTACCATCAATTCAGGTATTTTGTAATAGTCAAAATGTCGCTTACGTTTAGAAGTCGTCCTATTGAAAGACAGTCATAAATCCGTATTCACCTGTCATTCCGATAGAACGATTACTCGATTAGATCGCAACTCAGCGATTTGTCAACTATTTAAACCATTACCTACAATTCTACCAAATAAATTCAAATACTTTTTGTTAACGAAAACATGCAGAAATTTTTATTATTTTTTTCCAACGAGTTGAAAATTTTAATTTTACGTGTAAAAGCTGACACCCGATCAAACTAAACGTCATAATAATAAGTGAATACCGCGGAGGCAAGACAAAACCGACACAAAACCGTGCGATTGATACGTGAATACGAAAAGTGACTTCAGCGATCAAACCGCTTGCATGTCGTTGATGTTTTGTTACGTGAATTAGGCTAGGTGAGTGAGATGAAGGACAAGCGCTTACACGTAGTAAAGAATTAATACTGCCCGTAGTGGATAAAAAAAATTGACAGACATTGAGATGACAGCGGGCAACGCGTGGAGCTTGAGGGGTGGTTTACTCATGTGGTGCTTCGTTGCTATGCTGGATTTACACGAAGCCAATACTTGAGACAATCCACTAAGCCAGTCCATTAAGCCAATGCTTAATGCTATACTAAAACGGCTTGAGGACAATCTAATGTAGTGAACTGTCTGGATTTACACGATCCCAATATTGGACTGCCTTAGGCTCGGACTACATGCATACGGAATCAGTCCGGCCCGGGAAAAAACCAAATTCGGCAAATAATCGACTACACGCGCTCCGTTTTGAATCCGGAGAGAAATTTACTCAGTCGGTCTCTAGCACTTGCGCTGGATAGTCGTCCAGTCGACAAAGGAAAGTTTAACTTTAGTTGAAATTGTATGCTTAGCTGTAGCCGTTAAGAGGCCTATTACTTACATCTCGACTGTGATTTTTGCGTAAAATGCCCATTTTCGCAGTTGTATTTATCGTTATTATCGAAATAGGATAATAAATTCATGCTTAATATTACAAATGTCCTTTTGCGAGGATAAACTGAGTTCGGACGGCCGGCGCGTCGCATTTTGAAGTAATTTTACAGTTGTATTTCGCGTTTTTATCGAAATAGAATAATTAATTAATTATAAAATATTTATTCATTATGAAGTAAGTAACGATTATTCACAGACATGTAATAGAAGCAGACCAAGCATTATTTCACAACTACATAGATGACTATAAAATAATATTTCTACTTCTTTCTCTCCAACCACAAATTGATAAGACCATCTCTTTTCTTTTTACTGTTGCAACACTTCCACACACATAGACAAATTGGAACGTGAGGCAAAACGCCATCTTGACAAGCTACAATTAAGCTACAAATGTCTTCCTAGACTTGTCAACAAAGGGCATACAGGAGATTGTTAACGCTTATTTTTTGTAATCTAATAAAGTTTATGAGCCGAAAATATTAAAATAAAATGGTGAAGTGTAGTGCGCCTTTGTGCGGCAACTCCTCTTTTAAGAAAACACTTGAAATTACATTCCATCGGTAAGTTTTGTTGTGCCATATAATCTCCTAGTGGGTTTTTAGTCATTGTGTGATTACTACGAATCTTTAAGCATTGTAGAAGCAGTGAATAATAGTTATAAGTGTAAATCTCTTAAAAACTTAACGTAAAGTAGTTTGTAAAGGATTCTTGTGGTAACAATAACCAATTATTCACTAGATTCGATCTCGTTTGACGTTTTATATACTTGTACAATTTTACGGGGTCGTATTTAGGCTCCAGTTTTGTTTTCAAGATTGATTAGATTAAAATATGCAATATATTAATTCTTTAAGGATAAATTTTAATAATGAAATAATTTTTAGGTTTCCAAAGGATGATTATTTAAAAAATGCCTGGTTGAGTAACATGAAAAGAGAACATTGGCAGCCCAAACCATCTAGTGTGCTGTGCTCAAAGCATTTTGAAGCTCAGTTACTGGATCACAGTGGCTTCCGTACAGTTCTTGCTCCTAGTGCGATTCCAACAATTTTCGATTTATTGTACCAAGAAGAAGTGTCCACATCTTTTTTACATACCTATCTACCTAAACCAACTTCAGTTAAATGAAATATTAACTGTTATTGAAATTGAATTAAAAATTTTACTTTAATATGTATTGTAATTAAGGTTTGTAATAGTAGGTATAGATAAATTATTTTAATTATATTGTTAACTTAAACCCTATCCTACCTCTTTAACCCTATGCTAGTTGTGGGAATTATTCTTGTATGAAAATGTGCAAAAAAAAATAACTTTGTACGTTGGTTTTTCAGAATTATCAAAACCTTTACTAAAAGGTCCGGTAAAAAGAAATGCAAGTGGAGATCATCTTTTGAGGAACTTAGAAAATTTACAGCCGAGTACAAGTGTACTTCATTATGTAAGTTAATATAAGTATTAGATTGTTGTACAGTATTATATAGTATAACATGAAGAAGATGGGTCTGAGCAGTTCCTCAACTGCGTTAGGTACTTTGAAATATACTAAAAATGATAAATTTATTTATTTTAAGGAACCTTCATCATCTCTTTCTGAACCAGACTCCATAAAAAGTATGCCTGGATATCATGTTTTGCGGGACTTGAAAAATATACAACCCAGTTCTTCAAGTGTAACCCCACAAAATGTGAGTATTATACTGTTGTATGGTATTTATGGAGTGTAAAGACAAGGAGGACCATCTCGTGTATGAAAAAGTGTTCGTCTGGTGGCGCCACAGCCTACAGTTGCTTTTTATTACAAGCTTCTATTTAACTTGCAATGTATGTTTGTTCGGGTGGAATCTTGCAAATCAATTTTGAAGCCGATACCTTCAACCGATTGAGCTGCAATTTTGTAAGTTTGGATGACAGTGCATAGTTAATTGTGTGACGTCATTCTAAATTCAAGATGGCGGATTTTTTTTAATGCATTCTTACAATATGGGTATCAAATGAAAGGGCTTGCTGAGGATAACTCAAAAATAAAGTGAGGTTACTCTAAATCTGATATGGTGGACGTCCAGGGAAAACTAAAAAGTAAAAAACCTTTTAAAAAAAAGCTTTTATTTAAATGCGCTAAAAAGAAAAAAGAAAACTTTTACTATCAACCTTATAACGTCATTACACAATTTATATGATATAAAAGGTTGTCGCGAGATTTACATACATACATATAGTCACGACTACAACTATAATAACGACGACCGCAAAAGCAGTCCTCTGCCATAGTTCGCTATTCACTAAATTGCGACTGCACATGTATGTGCTTAGCGTGACAGGTGGTGAGCCAATCGGCGCTATATGCTGTTAGATGTATGTGCAGTCTTTAGTCCGTTAGTCGCCTTTTACGACACCCAAGGGAAGAGAGGGGTTTAGTATTCTTTTACCGCTACGTGACACGGTCGAGAGATTTACTTGTGTAAATAAAATAAATTGATGTGATTGATTTAAACTATTAAAATTTTAAATCTTAATTAAATACAAGTGCTTAAATCTCGCGACAAACTTTTATACCATATATATTGTGTAATGTTGTTATAAGTTGATAGTAGAAGTTTATTCTTTTCTTTATAGCGCATTTAAATATAAGGTTGTTTTAATAAGGTTTTTTACTATTTATTTGTAAATAAATTGCAATTGTTTTCTTTTTGTTTTCAGATTTTATCTGCTCTATCACTGTCAAGTCTCTCTCTCACACACACTCTATTACTCGACCATCTGGCGCGGGCGGTCTTATCACAACTTCAAAAATTGTGACATTAAAATTTATTGTACTTAATTATTATTTTTATTAAAAATTTACCACCACAGTTGTTTTTTTTATTTGTCATTTCTTTTTAGTTTACCTAACTGTTCTACTATTTCATTCATTTTATTTAAGGGGGTCAGGCGGTCAGCAAAAATTTCAATGTTGCGCGGGGCCTTGCGGGTGTTGCGCGGTGCGGGGTCCGCGGTAATTTGTAAGGGCTATTCACATTTTTATCAAAAAGTTAATAAAAATGATTAGTTTTTTGAAAATCCAACTCGGTCAAGAAATCGAATAGGTAAATAAATACCTATGTGTTTATGATTTCATAATAATTATTATTGTAAAACACGGTCGTAATGTGCATTTATATTTTATTTTACAGGTAACTTCAGGATTTTTTTCTATCGTAATCGAGCAAAATGTTTTCAATCGTGTTTTGGCTTCGTTCATCCCCTCACACATACGTTCTGTAATACACATTGAAAATTTCAGTGCGAAATATCAAAACTATTTTGATTATCGGCTAATAGAAAACAGTCAATTTTTTTCGTTTTCACCGCCTGGCCCCTTAAGTTAATGATGTGGCTTCGCAGGCAGATATAGATACAGAGATAGCCTGACACTCAATGATAGATAACTTAATTAACGTATGAGAATCTTCAAATCTCTTTCTATTATTATCCTCTTTATATGGCTGTAGATTTAGGTACTTGAGGTCCCTTGCGTGCCTGAGTCCGGCCCCTATTATTGTAAATGTGTGCGTGAAATTTGTCTGTAGGCGTAATTGGCACGCTTTTTTGTTCTTATGTTACGTCTGCTTATATTATACGTCTGTGCGATTATTAAGGTAATATTATCGTAGATAGAAGAAATTCACGGTTACCTTAAAGCAATTTTCGAAGTTTTTTGGTTTCGAATAAGATTTTTTTTCTATATAAAATCAATGATATCTAAAAATTCCGAGGCCGCTACGCACTTTAAGACTATATAAGTGATAACCTTCTATTTTTTTTATTTTATTTGTTTAGAAACAGTACTTAGTTCAATCTAGGAGCTCAAAAAAGTGCCTTCCCGCATTTTATGAAAATCTTTCTCTGCAATTTTGGGTTTAATTAAAAATCTTTATTATTGAAATTTTGCATTCACAATGCTATATAGTTGTAGAATAAAATGTTTACTAGAAAAAAAACAACCAGTCTCTGGAAAGCTCGAACGGGATTCGAACCCGTGACCTTTGGATTGCCGGTCCACTGCTCTAACCGCTAAGCTACCTCTCGGAAACCCCAGAAGACTCTTGAATTATTATTTTTTTATCGGGTAAGCGCTTGGTCTTCATTTCACCTTATGGTAAGTGACGATAAGGCCGAAGGTGGAAGCGCGCTTCACCTGGAATCCTCACTGAGGAACTGGCTATCTTATCTCAAACTGCCGAAACACAACAATGCTATAAACATCGTTGTTATGGCGACAGACTTAGATAAGATGGTGGGAGCTAGCCAGGCGGACTTAACAGCCCTACCACCAACCAAACCGAGCACACAAAGATGTACCCCCCGCTGGGAATCGAACCCGGGACCTCTAGGTCTGAAACAGGTAGCTTAGCCACTAGACCACACAGGCGGTTAAATTTTATGAAGTTTTCTAGTAGTGCTGCAAGCCAGCGGTATTACGTCACTGTGAAGTGTGTGTGCGTGTGTTTTTTTCTAGTAAACATTTTAATTAAAAAGGACAAATTATTACAAAAAGATATGGAAATAATATTATGGCCGGAACATGGGTCTAAAACAGACTCAGCTACAATCAACAGTCTGGTTGGCATTTGTAAAATCACCCGGACCCTAGTATTTGTCCGGTGCGTCTTATACAATTATTAATACAGGCTTCTCAAAGGAGAAGATCAGAAGTAAACATAGACCAACTGTTTATTTCAGTAACAGGAATAGTTAAGACTGCCACCAGGACTATGTTGTCTGGATGGATAAGATCCGTTTTTAAAGTTGCAAATATAGCAAGCACCTCCGGGCAGTATACGTTAAGCAAAATTTACAAAAAGTGAGGCCGCTACGCATTATTCCAAAAGCTATTCTACATTATTCAATAAGTCAAAATTGTTAATGTATTTTGGTTTCCGAGATCCGCAACGCCAAAATTGGCCATTTTACGCAAAAATCGCAGTCGAAATGTAATTGGAATAAAAATGGAAACAGAAGAAAGTGAAAAGATATTGGGTTAATCCGTTTCACATAGACCGCATAACGGAATATGAATTCTACAAGTCTTATACAAAAATAAGGTTCTTTTCTGATAAATTCTACGAACACTACTACTACTAGTAGTAGTAGTAGTGTACTAGTAGTGGGGTACTATTATTTATTCTGTGCTACTACTACTATCACCATAATGAGGCGCTCGGAATCAACTACTATTTTGCAGTTTTGCTTGCGCACGCGACGCGACCGACCGCTTCGAGCGTCTGTCATCGACTGGCGCGTGATTCCTCCGGACCGGACCGGAACGGACGTTTCTCGAGTTCTCGTGTGGTCAGCTCCATACAACTTCATACGATATTGATAGGCCCCGCCCCCCGTGCCGAAAAATAACGGACCGGCTACTCGGAGACGTCCGGAGCATGTTTCGATTGCTTCCGGGTGAAAATCGGGATCGGAAGGCCCCTGATCACATGTAGTCGATGCAGTAAAAATTCATATATTTGTTTGAGCTACGGAATGAATCCGGGGCCGTGTTTTTTCGGGTCCGTGTGATTCCGGATGCATGTAGTTCGAGCCTTAGTGGATTGTCTCAAGTATTGGCTCCGTGTAAATCCAGCATTAGACGTTTGCGGCGCATACGCTGCAATCGCAACGCAACGGAACACAGTGCGCATAAACTTGCTTGGCCTTGCGTCTCTAGTTATAATACCTCAATGGCGTAATACCGGGGCAGGCTCTTGTCAGTACTCGTCGGGTACAAGCTCATTCGTTAAACGGCTCGTTTGCAGCTTCTCTTCAGCCAGTTTTGTAATTGACCTGAAAACAACATATTATAAAGGAAATTACTTTTAGAAAGAGATTACTTTTCTAAGAAATTACTAAGTAGTACGTTTTCTTAGTTTATTTCAGCGCTATTAGCGCAAATAACCATATATGTATTGCGAATATTTGGACGGTGTTTAAGGGGGTGCCGCGCGATCGCGAAAACTGACATAAGTCTAATAAACTTCAAAGCAAAATCAATTACACCTATTGATATTTATAATTAGGACAATTCTGCTTTGAAGTTTCAAACCTAGTAATTAAATTAGAGCAATGTTTTTATTCTGCGAAATGTACAAAACCATCACGGGCTTGTGTTGAAAATTAAAATTTACTTTTTTAGGAATAAAAAATATGAATACAAATATTTTCATGTAAGAATTATTGTTTAATGCGTAAAATTGAGAAAATAGTCGAAAAAATATGTTTTTAGGAGTTATTAGATTAATGTATTGTTTCATGTTTGTTATTGTTTAAAGAATTTGTTTCATCAACAAGGCCATGACCTTGTACAATGATCAGGCTAACTTACATAAGTTATTATAGTACAAGTGACTTAAAAATACGTAAATTTTCACAATTTCGTGCAGGACAGGACCCCCTTAACGAGCAAAACTACTTATTCTATTGCTAATTTTTATAAAGAACGCTTGAAAACAAATTATTCACAATTCTTTGTGTTTTCTAGATTATTTTAAGTAGTTTTCTAAAGATATTCACAAGAAAATTACTAAAAATTCTGTATTTCTCTAAAAATATGTTTGCTGTTGTGTTTCGTCCGGCCAGTGAGGGTTCCGGAGGCCCTCCTCCCCCCTCACAATTCCTATTCCTTCCTAAAACCTATTCCTTCCTCAAAGGCCGGCAACGCATTTACGATTCCTTTGGTGTTGCGGGTGTCCATGGGCGGCGGAGATTAACCTCCATCAGGTGACACGACTGCTCGTTTGCCTCCTTCTACTCGTATTATAAAAAAAAACAAGTAAAAATCGAGTGGCACTAGATTTGCACAACACCCCATCGTTTACAAACATTATTTAACGAATATGGACATAGCACATGCTTTGAGTAAAGGAATACCTTTACCTAACCGTGTCCCGTGGCGGTGAAAGAATACTACCACACCCTCTCTTCCCTTGGGTGTCGTAAAAGGCGACTAACGGACCAAAGACTGCACATACATCCAACTGCATAGAGCGGCGATGGGCTCACCACCTGTCGCGCTTAGCACATGTGCAGTCGTTATTTGGTGAAAATTCAATCATTGCCTAATCTTCTCCTTCGGGGATAATTATAGTCGTGATCTCAGATCATAGAAGGGATTCCCTTCTATGATCAGCTGAGGTCGTGATTATATGACAATACCTTTTATACCCGACGACGTTTCGACTGAGTTTCATCGGTCGTAGTTTTGCGGTAAGCTCTATTCAAATATAATAATATGTTCACTTAAATATTCATTCATACAAGCTATGTTAACATATTTTTTTTACATAACGGACGTGTGCTTGGTTGAGAAATGAATTAATTGTAACGATGATTTAATGACCGAAGTCTTTTCCTTGCTGCTATACACACTTTCATGAAGCTTTAAAACCATAGTCGCAACAAATACTAATTTCCTTAATTAAAGATAAAAATCACAATGGCAGAAGATTCCTTACAAATTAAATCGGAACACGCAACTGTATTATACAATTTATACAACAAAACGTAATGTGACTTAGACCCATGCCCTAAAGTTCAAAGTTATCTGTGTTGTGTACGCGATCATCGGACCGTTGATAATTCGCGGCGGCCTCAGCATATGGCGAATGTTTTTATAGGTTTTGGTTTACAGAACTAATTGTAGTTCTTTTTGTATGACACACATTTGTTGCGGAGTCACGCGATCGTTTTCCTTTACCACGAGCACGTGAATAATGCGGCACGTCATGCGTATTATAGTTCATTGCGTGTTTTACTAGGGCAGTGTTGGTCAGCGATAATAGAAAGAACGCAAGGAATAGAGAACTAAACCGCGCGTCGAGTTGCAAACTGCCCGTGGTGGTGGTCGTCAATATTGCGTTGAGGCGCAGTTGGTGATATTTAATTGGATATGGGCTTAGATTGATCAACTATGTTTTTAATTGTTAACTGTTAATTGACTTGGGTGGCGGCCGCGCCGTTCAAAGAATCATAACTTGTTATTTTTCTAAATGAATCCGTAAACTGGTATGCAGTTCGCTTGATAATAAGTTTATAAAGCTTCAATGGTGTTTGTAGCATTTTTGATACAAATGTAAATGTATACTTACGGTCAAACATTATTTTGGATACAAAATAAAAAACCCCCCACTTCTTATAAACAATGCACACTTAAAAAACATAGATTATGAAAATGTCCGAAACGTGACATAAAAACAATATAGTTCTGAACTAGTTTAACCCCTAAAAATTGTTTTACCAGCCGTGAAAAACCTTTGCATAATTTGCCACCTGGCTACCTCTGAAATGGGCTTTGTAAAACTTGCATCCTAATTGTTTAATGTTGGTCTACCTACTCGTATTACGACCGGCCGCGACTACGTCCGCGTGGAAGGATACCCATAAACTATTATGTTTTTAATCCTTTCCGAGTATACGTCTACCATATGTCTACGCACAATTTCGACCAAACCTTTATAAATCAAGAATATTTCAGTTTTTATTTTTTAGTAATTCGTAAAACACCTGTGTACACGACATAAGTCTCTTCTTAAGCCTTCGTTAAAACAGGGTTGTTCTGTATCGTTCTGTTTTGAATTAGTACAATTGCTATATGCAGTAACGTCCTCAGGCCTTCCCACATACCTACACAATAATACTTGAGGAGATCAGATCATAACCCACAACGCTATGTCATTGTGCGTCAGTAATATAAAAATAAGCCGTTCGTAAAGCTCAGAAATATTAAGTAGGTACATTGCCACTATTAGCGAAACCTCAATAAATATTCAAACACTCACCGTTCAAATAATCTTATCCTAATCAAAAGCCAACATCGATAAACTGTCCAAAAGATAAAAATTGCCCCAAAATATTCGAAGCGTGACAGACGTACACACACATCTGCCCTACGTCACAGTACGCCTTTGTCGCGCAGATGCCAGTCCCACAAAGCCATCCATTCTTTGTCCCAACAGTGGGTGCAAAATTAACAATATCTCCAATACTGTTGAAGAAAGAAAAAAACTCAAAGCAGATGTTCTTGACAATTAGAAACATGATAGTGTTGCTAACAAACGGTAAGAGCAGTAACTGCTCAGTTATATAAATAATAGTTAAGGGGAGGTATTTCGAGCGCTTCCCTCTCGTTCTCTCGACGGTACAACGGTAAGGGACGGGTATAACAGCGAAGCGGCGCGAATAATCGCGTTTTATATTTTAAAAAATTGATAGATGTAATAAACAAAAAACCATCGGTTATAAAAACTCAAGTTATTTACGAGCTTCATTTTGGTAAATGACTCATAAAATCAAATCACTTATTTTAAGAATAAAACCTGGAAAATAAGATAAAATGACACAAAAATATGTAACTTTGTGAATTTATTCTATCGAGTCAACTTTATCAAATCGTGTTTCCATCGGGTGTATTTTACAGAATAAAGCCTCAACAATATTTCATAATTTTCGCAGATTATAATTTTACTGTTTACTACTTCAAAAAGTAATTCTAAGAACGTGTTATTTTAATTTTTCACTAACACCTAGCCTTAAAGGAATAACGTGTTAAAGTATCCGGTTACGTTGGCAAACGTTTAGACATTCCATTTGAATGTAACCTATTTAATATTGTACTGTATGAAATTTACGTACACTTACGTAACAATACAACACTGCATACAATAAAGTTAGCAAAACAATGAAAAGATGAAATAGTAAAAAACATATTTTTAAGACTTCTTTAGTTTTTAATGTTCTTTAACTAAATATTGTCTAATGTAATTGGTCGATTAGTTTAATTTAGCTTTGTCTAAAATAATGAAAATAAGTTACAAGAGGACTAAAATACGATTTCACGAGTATATGTTGTTATATTAGTCTCGAAACAGTCAAAATGCAAACTAAAAGTAAAGTAAAGACGTTAAAATATAAAGTTTCCATCTTCATATCGAAACATGTTTTTGTTTAAAATTAATGCCCTAGTATAGCCTTGCGCCATTCCGTAAAATGAAAATCCCCTGCTTATAATAATAAAATTAATAGTGATACAGAAATATGGTGCGCAAACAAATTGATGAATGACTGTCGGATGGGGCAGAACTCGATATAAACATTTCTGTGCCACAGCTGTGCGCCGATGACAGATGATTGTGATCAATTAATTGTTGGTCGAACTCGTAACTGTTTTTATTGTTTCGTGTATTTTTTATAACACTTGGTAATGCTTTGCTTTCTCATCTGATTAGTAACGATAAGGACAAAGGTGGAAGAGCGCTCCATCTGATATCCTAACTTCTGAATTACTGAATATCTTATCTCAAGCCGTTCTTTAAGTTATTTTGAAGCACTCACGATCTCACGTTAGCGCAAAGAAAATTTACAGCAAACTATCAAGGCACAAATTATTGCGCCTTTTTAAAAATTAACAACATCCAATAACATTTAATTGTTTATTATCTCCTTTCCGCCTTTTCATCTTACCTTACCTTCTGCTAAGTCTGATGGTGGAAGCGCACTTCAACCTTCATCAAAAGAAACTATCTCCGCCTTAGTGAATGCAGGCACTTAATCTTTTTCCGAATATTCACGCGAATAAAACATGTTACCAAATAAATAAATTGCAGTACATGTAAAATATTAGCATAATTTCCTACAGCACGCGTGCTCCACGCGAGTACTTATGTTAACTTTCTCCTTCATTCTTAATAATGCCCGTTACAGTTGAAAACCCGTACTCTGCGATGGCTTCCTACTCGCAATTCACTTCTGGTTTCTAAATCGTTGAAATTTCCTTGTTACTATTGAGTTTTAAATATTAAAGTCTTCTAAAAAGGTTTGTATGATTGAATTCATATTATTTTTAAAAGCCTTTGTATTAATTTTTCTAGCAATTACTTGGTGTCAGGATTCTGACCATTTTATCTCCCGTTTAAGATATTCTTATATGATTATGTCATGGATAACTAGATAAAACACTTCTCGGAGATTATTTATGCTTTATTTTCTATTTGATAGTAGGATTCTGCTCAATCTCTGATTGAACTGAAATCAACCTAGTTACTGTTTCTGCTTCCAAAGCCAAGCCGTGTTTGTATACCGATTTGAAGGATACTATGTAGGCAACACTAGTATGTAGGCATAAGAACCGAGCATCATGATCAATAACTTCAACTTATGATTTAGTGCGTAGGCAAATGGCGTTTTAACTGCAGATTTTCTAACAAGCCCAAAAACAGTAAAGTAACAATCTCCAAAAACGTATTCTCCAACAATACTCTAAAGTAAGTAATACATTATAGCGAATCGCCGAAACTGTATGGGACGCGATGTTTACGTAACGCCATTAAGCGTTCCTGCATTCGCCATATTTCATAGTACACTGGGGGGCTATTCTGGGGCGTTATTGAATTTCTTCGGCTAAAACCCGAATGGACCACATGGGGCCATAGGATTATTCGGATTTGGACGAATGCCCCAGGGGACTGCTCATTTGGACAAACATAATGACCTATGAAAAGTGAATGGCTTCCATTTATTGTTGTACGTCGATGATTTATTCATTTTTGAGTTGCAATTTTGTTGTTGCTATGTTCAAAAGTAATTATATCATAATTACGGAACTGATTTTATGCATATCTTTATTATTGAAATTTTGCATTCACAATGCTATATAGGATAAAATGTTTACTAGAAAAATAAAACAACCAGTCTCAGGAAAGCTCGAACGGGACTCGAACCCGTGACCTTTGGATTGCCGGTCCACTGCTCTAACGGCTAAGCTACTGAGACCCCATAAGACTCGTTGAATTTTTTCTAGTACCTAGTTGATTTACGCTGCTAGCCAGCGGTATTACGTTACTGTGAAGTCTACCCTCACATTCGAAAGAAATACCATTGCAAGTATTGAACAATCGATAATGTCGTAATTGCTTATAAACATCTTTATTATTGAAATTTTGCATTCACAATGCTATATAGATAAAGGATAAAATGTTTACTAGAAAAAGGATTATATAGTATTTCTTTCGAATGTGAGGGTAGACTTCACAGTGACGCAATACCGCTGGCTTGCAGCGTAACTAGAAAAAAATCAACAAGTCTTCTGGGGTCTCGGTAGCTTAGCGGTTAGAGCAGTGGACCGGCAATCCAAAGGTCACGGGTTCGAGTCCCGTTCGAGCTTTCCTGAGACTGGTTGTATTTTTTTTCTAGTAAACATTTTATCCTGATTTTATGCAATTTGCACATTTTCATTATGGTGTTCTCGATCCTTTTATTTATTTTACCATTAATCGTTTAACAGAACAGTAGTTTATATAAGGTATCTATGCGTAGGTATGCTTTTTAATAAGTAGTTTTGCGTTAACTCCCGTTTAAATATTTGTGCACAAGTAAGAATAAAAAGTTATCGCAAATGTAATTTGTAAAAAAGTTTAGAGAAACCTTTTACTTACTTCAATATTGCCTGTGACACATATTAAATTAGTCTCGTAACAAGACAGTGTTTTGCATAAAAAATATCGATACGCGACTGAAACTTTTTTAATTTCAAACTTGGCTGGAGGTCAATTTGTTGCTCCGAAATCACGGATTTTTGTCCAGGCTTAAAGGGCAAGCCTTTGCGAGGGCGATTTATGCAAAAAAAGGTTTAAAATATTCCTCGAAGGGTATCGATGATTAACCTCTTTTGGGAGTTGATTGGAGATTGTTAATACCAAAATAAAAATTACTTTTCTATTATCTTAGTATCTATCTATATAATAAAAAATCTATTGCTACAAATGTATGTTTGCGCATAACTTTAGTACGGTTAGCCCATAGATCAAAGTCAAATGATTTGTTCTATATAAACCTTTACAGGTACTTATTGACGTCAAAAAATATGAAAATAAAAAAGTTAACTAACAGTAGTTAAATATTATCAACTTAACTACCTACCTACCTAATCTCTAATCTACCGCCAGTTCGGATTTTGTTAGATCCTTCGACTGAAAAGAAGCTGGCAGAAACTCAGGAGGCCTTACTTTTTTCTCCCTCTAAGTAACAAAAGTTACAATGTAGTTACAAGTTACAAGATATTTAATTGATAGGTTCAACCTAGATAGATTTCTTGAAAATAATTGAACCAGTCTAGAAACACAACGAGCTACGCCATTTCATTAAGTAACGCGTACGCGTATCTGTCAAGGGAAATTTGCACCTCACAAAGGGAACTTCCTTCTAGCAGACGTCACGGAAAGTTTAACCCGACATGGCACGCCGACTCAACCCGCGAATTTAACCAGATACTTAGCGAGGGAGTTCAACAAATTTCGCACAAAGCTTGTAACTAAAGTAGTCAAATTCGGGGAACTTGTGTGTGCTGGGAAGATTCAATTCTAAATCTGCTTAGAGTGTAGATGCTACCGTTAATATGTCATCTAAAGAGTGTTTGCTTCAGACTAAACGACATGACATTTTAAACTACTAGGAAGTGACACCATAATATTTATGCTAGCCTACGTCGGAGAATTTGTTTAACCCAGGATAAGTGGTCATTATACCTTAATCTGACTGTAATTTTAAATAGTACAAGTTACTGTCTGAGTGCATTTTTTAAATAATTTAATTTGGTTTTATAAACAATAAAATATACTTACGTCTCTGCTCGAACATATAAATTCAGATCAGCCTTCCTGCTATGCCCACAGCTTGAAGATATGAGAAATGTTTCGAACACGTCACGTGCCCAGGTTTCACCGCCAGCCGATGCAAAATATTTTATTATATTCTATTCTCTTTCACAAATGAAATCCAGATGCATATAGAAGCGAAATGAGTGGAAAAAGGACAGGTTATTGTTTGGTTGAATAGAAAAGATTATTCTTGTTTTAAATATTTTATACGAGATAGTTTCAAGATTTTTTCTCTATAGTCAGCAGATACCAAATTAATTTAATATAGTTTTGACTACAATAGACTTGTACCATGGACCTAATTACATTAGTAGGTACTTAATTTTTCTAAATATCTAAAAAATTTAAACATGGTTTGAAAACTTTGGAGCAGATATTCTAAAAAGGAGATGATTGAAGCCCCCGCAAGTAACAATGTTTTCTCTTGTTTCAGGATAGTGGAAGTGACGAGTGCTTTGTGTGAGTGTTGCGACAAAAGTGAATATAAATGATGTGCTAGTTCATAATGTTGCCGCGGCGGTGCTGCGGACGGGTCACGTGACGACAGCTTTTCAAAATGGAGGATTCCAGTCCCGCCACCTCGATCATCGAGGGGACTGTGAAGTTCCGCGATGGGAAAAAGGTGAGATGATATATTTTATTTCAGTGTTAGTTAATTTTTTTTTACGAAATAATACAATTGGTCACATTTTCTTTTTTCATGAATATAATATAGAACAAAGATATCCTCAAGCGTAACAGCTCTATATCTTTAGATTAACCTCTGATTCATCTACAAATATCAAATTAAGCTAGTAGTAATAAGTGCTCGATAATTCAGTATCTTGCTCGTTTAGGGTTCACTGTTTAGAAAGTATCGGAATAAAAAATCTTCTCTGTGCTTTGAAGGGCAAGTTAAGCCATAAGCCCCGTTTGTTGTAAGATGGCGGCCAACATATAAAGTTTCCGGAATGAATAAGAAAAAAATACTCTTCTTAGTCGTACACTCCTGGCGGAGTGGTCGTGGTCATGGGTTGTCTTAAATATTCGTTGCGGCTTTTGCGATTACTCTCCATCTCTCTCTACTTGTGGCACTGCGGGAACATTCAGTAAGGGAACACTTTGTAGAGGATTTAATGCTGTCTGTCCATCTTGTGGGTGAACAGAACAGCCACGAGAACGTTGACCTTCTACTCTCCCTTGCACCACCAAACGTTCCAATGAGCTTTCGTTGCGGATGATATGTCCAAACATCTTTAGGATTCGTACTTGCACAATCGACGAAAGTCTTTGTTTGATACAGAGCTCTTTCAAGATGGAAACGTTTGTCCGGTGAGCGGTCCACTTTATCCTCAGTAAGCGCCTCCAGCACCACATTTCAAGGGCGTCAAAAAATCGTCTAAACATCAAATCAATCATCTAAAAAAATACTAGTACCTAAAGGTCAAAAATAAATTTATTGTTTCTCAAAATATTCTTCCTTTGCGTAAATGCAGTTTATCATTCGATTAAACCAATTTTAAAAACTTTTGTGCCAATTTTTCGTGGTGACCTCAGAAACGTGTTTTTCATACTCTTCGACAGCTTTTTCTGGTGATGAAAATCGTTGACCGCGTAATTGGTTCTTAATTTTTAGGAACGGAAAAAAGTCACAAGGTGCCAGGTCGGGACTGTATGCAGGATGGCTCATAAGTTCTACGTTTTTCACCTTCAAAAATTCGTTTACCTGTCTGGCCGTGTGGGAACTAGCATTGCCGTTTACGGTTATTTTTACGGAGTTCGTCAATATTTTCGGGCAAACAAATGGTCGTGTACCAGTCACTATTCGTGTACCTACGCCTGGCGTACTCACCATGGAATTCTGTTATTTCAAGAATGCCAAAAAACTGTGCCCAAATAGTACCAAATAGTGCCCAAAGGAAATAAATAGTACCCTTATGGTTCAAAAGTTATAGACATAGTTTGGTGAGTACGCTAGGCGTAGGTTACGCCTAGCGTACTCACCTCAGTTTGGGAAATCTGAGCAAGCTACAACTTTAATTAGTATGTCAAAAAACTGTACCCAAATAGTACCAAATAGTGCCCAAAGGAAATAAATAGTACCTTTATAGTTAAAAAGTTATAGACATAGTTTGGTGAGTACGCTAGGCGTAGGTTCTACGCCTAGCGTACTCACCTCGTTGCGCGAAAACAGAACCAGCAATGGCTCTCATTTCTATCTCAATAAATAGTACCGGAAATAGTACCCTCTAAGAGTGTAATTGTTATTTGACTTTTACACTAGAAAGTCATTAAATTTGATAGCCAACTTCTACATACATTGACATGAGGTACAGGCGAACTCATAATAATTTTAAAATTATTAAATTTTGTATTATGAACCTACTACATATTACTTTTAGTTTTGTTGAAATTAATAGGTGTATATACGTAACGAGGAAGTTTAATATCAGTTATATAATTGATTATAATTATTTTTCTTATAAATAAGATCCATGTTTTCCAAAATATTGACTATCGTATTTTTGCCGGATTTCATAAAGTAAAAGCACCTTCTATATAAGGAACTATTTGCCTTATGTCTGAAATTGAAAGCTCAATATTGTGCGAGAACAATCTGTTACTTTTGTTGATCATAGTGCAACTTATCGACGCGCGACAGCGATGCATCTTAGTATGAACAAGTAGTAGTTACAATAGATGGCGCTTATCACACTTCTTACTTTAGTTACTTACAAACTGACCTGTATTATGAAAGTGCTAAAGATCAATATTGCAATTCACAACAATTTGCTTGACGCCGCGGTGGGAACGCATAGTTTTCTGGAACCGATTTTTTTAGTCGTTTACTTTGCCTCGCCACCGCAACCGCAAAGGTTTGCGAATAGTTAATTTGTGAAACATTAATGAAAAAACTTGTGAACTTTGTTTCATTGTGATGTGAGTGATCTTTAAATGAGTAAGTACCTATGTATATTTCATCTGTAATAGCATTATATGTTCATGTCGATTTGCAGTTGATCTTTCATTAGCTAGGTAGGTACCTACTCAGTTTGAATATATTATATATACTTACCTACAGAAATACGTTATTGTTTTTTATTAATCGTAGAATAACAAATTAAATTATATTCTTAGTTTTCTGGACTGTATAAAGTTTTTAACTGTGTCGCGTACTTACCGGTGAAAGAATACTACCACCCCCTCTTCGCTTGGGTGTCGTAATAGGCGACTAACGGACTAAAGACTGCACATACATCCAACAGCTTAGAACGGCGATGGGCTCACCACCTGTCACGCTGAGCACATGTGCAGTCGCTATTTATGTAGGTATGTATCTATATTAATAAAAATCAATTGCCAAAATGTTTGTACGCGCATCACTTCAGAACGGCTGCACCAATTTGGCTAATTCTTTTTTGTTGTATTTGTAATTGTCGGGACAAGGTTTGTATAAAAATGTGCAATGTGCAAATGACAAAGTTGCGGGCGGGCTGTCATTCACGATCAACAAATCATAAATAAGCAATGCTTGATACATAGATATAAGTTGGAGTGTGTCTCATTCACCCTCGACTACAAATTTTGTGATTTATAACAGTTATCACTAGATTTATAGTCGAAGTAAGAATCACCGCTAAAAACCAGCCTTCATATAAAAAAATCCGCATCCAAATCTAGGATATTTAGAAGCTACGGTGCCAAAGACAGACACACCCATCTCAAGACCCCTCTTTTTTGGTCACCCTTGGTTTACTGTTATTAAATATGTACCTATTTTATTTTAGGTCGTCGTCTATTAATTAACTCCATAGTTATTCCAATCTTAATTCCTTTGGTAATAAAAATAATATTTTACCATTCACTGTGCTCGACTGTACCACACGTAATTTTTGTATGTAGAAGTTTGCTATCAAATTTAATGACTTTCTAGTGTAAAAGTCAAATAACAATTACACTCTTAGAGGGTACTATTTCCGGTACTATTTATTGAGATAGAAATGAGAGCCATTGCTGGTTCTGTTTTCGCGAAACGAGGTGAGTACGCTAGGCGTAACCTACGCCTAGCGTACTCACCAAACTACGTCTATAACTTTTGAACCATAAGGGTACTATTTATTTCCTTTGGGCAATATTTGGTACTATTTGGGCACAGTTTTTTGGCATTCTTGAAATAACAAAATTCCATGGTGAGTACGCCAGGCGTAGGTACACCACTATTCACGGTACGACGATTCTTTAAAGCAACAGTAGCCACGTGTCCAGTTTTATTAAAAAAAAGATGCAATCATCCGCTTAGATGCACTTTTCACGCGCGCCGCTTTATTTGGTTTCGGCTCATCTTGAAAGACCCATACGCGCGATTCTGCTTTGTTTTGGGATCGTAGCAATAAATCCATGTTTCGCCACCTGTTACTATATCCCGCACCTTATTTGACGCACCTTCGTTGAATCTGGTAAGCATGGCACTGCACCAAGTGACGCGGTCCGTTTTTTGAGCCTTGGTCAAATTGTGTGGGATCCACCGCGAGCACAGCTTTCTCAAACCCAAATGAGTCAAATACAATCAATCCTACACCAAGTAGGATTGATTGTATTTGACTCATGCCTATGTCTAAGGATGCGTGAATCTCATGGTAGGTCACATGCCTGTCTGTTTCAATCATGCGGCGCACAGCATCGATGTTTTTGTTGTTCACAGCGGTGGACGGGCGAGATTCGTCACTGAGATTGACACGACCGCACTTGAATTCTGCAAACCAGCTATAAATAGTCGTCTTGCATGGTGCTTCATCGCCAAAAGCAGATTGAAGCCGAGCGATGCTCTGTTGAGCTGTCAAATTACACTTTAAATCGTAGAAAATCATCTACGAAAATTTTCCCGAGTTAAATCTATGTTAATGTAGACACGCAATTTTTAAAATGGCGCCACAGTGTAAAAGCAATTGACAGTCAGATGAAACAAACTGCATTCTACAGCCAAAGAGTTCCATTTTCAAATGTTATAATTACTTTTTAAATATTGTTTATGTAAGTGGCCAGTTCCGGAAACTTTTAGTGTGACCTATGTACATCAAAACAAACCCAATAAATAGCTAGTTGGTTGTGATCTGATAACCCCATGTGCTAATAGATTTTCGAGTTTAGCAATAGGACGTTTCTAAGGCGCTGCGTAAAAGTAGACACTATAGGTATCTGTTGCGGATACGGGTCTGCTACCGGACATTGCAACCGCTTTTTTAAACCACGACACTAGAAGAGGGGTCTTAAAAGTTTCACGTGTTTGTAATTCTGTATGTCTGTGTGGCTGTCGTTAGTAGCGTATCTCTTAAACGAAGGGACTGATTATGATGCGATTTTGTTTAAAAGCTGACGTGATCGAGATGGTTCTTACTTCCTAGCTACAAATTACCGCATCATAATCAGTCCCTTCGTTCAAAGGAGATACGATACAACAGACAGACACACAGACACGACAAACTCATAACAACCCTCTTTTTGTGTCGGGGGTTAAAACAGCGATTGCAGTGGTCGGTAGCGGTGGTCCGTATTCGCATCAGAAAGTGTCTCAGAGCTCAGCTGTCGTTAAACCAGACACAGTAGAAATTCACATTCACAATAATTGTAAGTAACCTCTAGGAGTCTTTGTGGCAGACAAGGGGATAAGGGAAATATGTTTATTGCCTAACTACGCAAAATCCCAAAATCATTTTTACTATCATCATTAGATAATAGCGCTTTTTTTAAATTTTAGACACCTTTTCGTAACGTAGTAGCGGGTAGCGATACTCCAAATCTGACTACTTCAAGTTTAACAATCGCAACACGGCACCACAGATAAGGTATCGGTATCGATAAGGGGAATTGTGTCGTTACATCGATAAGGTGCGATAGCTGGCAAGAAATCATGTGAAAATGGACGTCACCGAAAAACTGATAAAGTATTGAACATATTGAAATTTAAATTATATAGGGTTAATAAACTGTTGTAAATCGTCAAAACTATGCAATCGATTTTAAACTCAACACCCAAGAACTAAAATTGAAAATCAATTAAAGTATTTGCAAAGTTTTCTTCAGTTTAATATTTGTTCGTATTGCTTCAGTTTGAAGTTAATTACCTCATTATTGGAGTGGAGATTCTTTACACTGAAAAACAATAGGTGCTACTGATACAAGTCATACTAGATTTATTGGGTACCTATTATTTAATATCAGCTATTATTTGATATTTTGAGACAGAGCAATTACTGCATTCCGTAAACAAAAGCCAAACGTAACGCCATTTTTGATGTTATCAAGAGCCATATTAGAAATACGTATTCTGTCCGTGTGTTAGTTTTGCCTTTAGTTACTACACATTTCAGGGTTATCTACTATAGTAATGAGTACTTTATGTAAGTAGATAAGTACTCTTATTCGAAGTAATGATTACAAATACCGTAAGCTTATACCTCCTCCATGTTTACTCTTGTAGTCTATGCTTCGAACCTTCTATAGAATGGAGTTTCCATAGGTATCCGGTGACAATATAGCATGTTTGTTAAACTCCAATCTCGTGTTACTCATTGCTCATAGGGTTGGACTTCGATGGACTCAATGCATAATACTGACTCAGTACTTCCGGTTTGTGTGATGATTAATAATTTTGTGATTTGGTAACGATTGCACTGTCGGATAATTAATCAGGAATATAAAACGTAATTTATATTACAGCTTAGTTTAACTTCCAAAATGCATTTTATTCAAATTCTTAAAAAAAATAGACCTAAATGATTTATGTATTTTGGATGTAGACTGAAAAACCCATTGCCATTATTAGGTATTTCATAAAAAAACTAGTTTTCCAATAAGTAGTTTTCTAGTTTTAAAAGTTTTACTAACATTATTTTTACCATTGGCATGGTAGCAACATGTGTAATAATATATTAAAAACTATAAACTTTTTTGTATACAAATAGAAGTTTATTTATTTTGCGCAGATACAAAAATCTTTTAACAATAACAAATTGGTTTTCAATTTCAAAAGGTATTTTTCACTCTCACTTTTTCACTTTCAATTCACTCTTCAGTACAGTCACACACAACAGATGCTAATCATCGTTTTTTTTATCAGTTTGAAAACTTATGTTCTGTAACACTTTCAATATTTCAATTTTGGCATCAAACTTTTGTCGTGCGTTCAATATCTTGAAGCCCGGTACCAGAGACAGCATAAACTGTCTGTCCTCGTCAGCTTCTTCTTTCTTTTTGTCACTTAGCAGATCTATTATTTTCTCTTCAACCGATCTAGCAGGATTTTGCGATCTTTCATAAAGACGTTCTTCGCTTCTTTCTGTAGATCTAGACTTTCTCACAACCCGAGGTTCATTCTTCGGAGGAGGAGGTGTCTCCGGATAAATATAGTTTTCTACTTTAATTTCCTCATTTAGAGGATCGAATGAGTTGTCAGCACTATCTTCCCCCTCGTCTGGGAGAAGAAGGAACTTCATTGCGTTGAAGTGCGCGTATTGCTTGCGCTTCTTGAAGGGGTGGTCATCGTCGGATTCGCTCCGTCCTCTCTCTCTTGCTCTCTTCTCCTTCTTCTGCAGGCCCAGCTCGCGGGTGAAGCAGGTCCTCAAGTTCTTCCATCGCTTTTGCAGCTCGAAATCTGGGAACAAATTAATTCATGTTATGAATGTATGATATAAATAGCATTTTATATATAAGTAAGGGCTCAATCTCCGCATGAGCTGTTTTTCATAAGAGAAGTCCTGTGCCCAGCAGTGGGACCTTGATGTGGATGTGGGACGTGATGATGATGGTGATCCTACTAATATTATAAACGCGAAAGTTTGTAAGTATGTATGGATATTTGTTACTCTTTCACGTAAAAACTACATAATGGATTTGGATAAAATTCGGCATACAGATAGTTTATAACCTGGATTACACATAGGACACTTTTTATCTCGATATTCCCACGGGAACGGGAACCACGCGGGTGAAACCGCGAGCGGCCGCTTGTAACAAATAAAACTCTTAGACACAAGCAAAACCTACAAATCGTATGCTCGAAATCGTAGGGTGAAGAAGAGAATTAGTTTTTTAGTATTTTCTATCTTATCTTGTAACAATAAACAAGTAAAGTAAGGTATATCCTATATATTGTCACAGAGCTAGATGTGCAAAGGCCTCCATCAATGACATTAAACATTGATTTATTGTCAATCTCTCAATGACATCAAATCATCGCTGAGTATTCGCTTAATCGCCACCCTTGCCAAATGGGAAAAATCCGAAAAACACTTTACTCGACCTGGGAATTTGAACCTGGACCTCCAGTTAGCGGACCTAGCCGTAACTCGGCACTCGGCCGCCACTATAATAAAAACAAATGAAGAACTTTCTGTAAAGCCGAACTTTATACTTCCATAGATATTACGTTCACTTCTATTTATGAAATTCTAATTTGTATTTCTAACTTGGCGCAATATGTTGGTAACATTTTTGTGTTTCGGCACTTAGAGGTAAAAGAAAGCCCGTTTCTAATTTGTTTCTAAGGATTGCCGAAGGAAGTGCACTCAAACTCGACCATGTCGTCTACCATCAAGTGAGTTGAGGTTTCCACGTTAAGTATAAAAAAGAAACTTATTTGGATAATGATTCAGCGATTAATTCTTCGAGCGCATCACTGACTTCAATAGTCAGTTCATTTTTTCTAGGTAAAATACAGTATTATGCATACACCAGGGCCTAGGGCGACCTCGGGCTATGTGGGACTCTTCCTCCCCCTCCTTTCACCACTATAAAACCTAGTACCAAACGGCAAGCACCGAGTCGATATTCAGTTACCCTGGAAAAACGTTTTCAGGCATGAAGTGTCGAAAGCTGTTGTTTTTTTGTTAAACCGATAGTCATACCGATGGTCATAGCAGCCTTTTTTTTAAGAGGCCTATTACATCTAGACTGAGACTTAGGCGTGAAATGGCTAATTTTGGCGTTAAGGATCTCAGAAACAAAAATCTATCAACAATTTTGACTTCTTGAATAGTGTGTAGAATAGCTATTGGAATAGTGCGTAGCAGCATCGTTTTTGTAAATTTTGCTTAACTTTTTAATTAAACCCAAAATTGCAGAGAAAGATTTTCATAAAATGCGCGAAGGCACTTTTTTGAGCTCATAGATTGACTACTGTTCTAAACAAATGAAATAAAAAAAATTAGAATGTTATCTCTTAGATAGTCGTATAGTGCGTAGCGGCTTCGGAATTTTTAGATATCATTGATTTTATATAGACATTTTTTTTATTATAAACCAAAAAACTTCGAAAATCGCTTTAAAGTAAATGTGAATTTCTCCTATCTACGATAATATTATTGACCAAAATTTATACCAGAACAATCGTTACTTCATGATGAATAAAGATTTTGTAATGAATTTATTATCCTATTTCGATAAAAGCGATAAATACAACTGCAAAATTACTTCAAAATGCGATGCGCCGGCAGTCCGAATTCCGCTTATTCTCGCAGAGTAGACATGAGTAATATTAAGCATAAATTTATAATCCTATTTCGATAAAAACGATAAATACAACTGCAAAATTACAACAAAATGCGAAAATGGGCATTTTACGCAAAAATCACAGTCTAGATGTAATAGGCCTCTTAACACTGCAGCCCACGAGCGCCTGCGACACCACGGAAGCTACACAGTTTCACACTTCTAGGTCATGTGCAAGTGCCTGTGTAGTCCTATCTAAATAAAAATCAATGGTCGATTTTCTGACAGCCCAAATTAAAAATTAAAAATGAGTTCAAAAACACTCGATAGATGTCGTTTTATGAAAGCTGGGCTACTTATGGGCTGTAATAAATTCTACACTTTTACTTGTCTACCAAAAGAATAAAAGAATAGTATTTACTTACCTATTTATATTCAGGACATCCAGAACCTATTTCTATTTTGGAATAGAATAAATATTACGCAGCCATACACGTGCTCTTCATGAACCCGCCTTTTACTAAGCGCCATACTAATCTATGCTAAGCGCCATCTATGAAGTCATTTACGAACCAATTTCTTTTTTTTTTTGATCTCGGAAAATCGCCCATTGCCAATTATGTACCTATGTTGGCACATCACTTCAGAACGGCTGCACCTACGAGTACATATCTACTTACTGGTTGACGTTTCGGCAGCAAAACAGTTTTAACGTATAATAAACCTTGTTTCTAAGTAAAAAAAATATTTAATATAAATTTATTTATTATATTTATAAGTACACAAAACAGAGTTTCAACAAAAATTAAAAATAGCAGTAGCAGCATTTTCTAGCATAGGTATGCTGAATCTCCACTAATTTATGCAAACATGCATGCAGCATGCATAGCTTATAAGAAAATTTTGGGAAATTCGCCTCAAGAATTCGAGATGCGAGGTGTTTGCGCGGGCAAAATGGCGAGCAGGCCCGCAAGTATTCTATATTTTTTTTGACATATTTTGTTCTTCGTCACAGGCTGGCCCAAATCCTACCGCCATTTAATCATTGTTTGCTTTACAACTTGGCAGTTTGGCACAAACGCTTTCAAAGGCCGCCGTCGCATTCTGCTCACGCACAGCACCGTCTGGTATAGAAAACTAGATAGTCTCCGCAAAGTAAATTGGAGAATATCCCTTTGCGAAAAGTAATATGATATATCGAACAACGTCAAGTTTTCCAAGATCTATTGCGGCTTGGGTTTGTTTACAGTTGTTGAGTTCACAATCGTACAATCGGGCTGTGTGTATTAGGTAAGTGCAGCTACATTTTGATTATTTGTGATAGTATGTAGTATTTTTTTTACGTTAGGCTCGGTAGTAGTTAGTTAGTAGTAGTAGTTAGTCTGTGCTTTTACAAAGTAATGAAGCATTATGCTATTTTTGTGGTTGATTGTATCTAGTTGATCTTGCCTTATATTTTCTAGAATATACTACATTTTGAATAAAGGAAAATGTTACTAAGTGGAGTAAAAATTATCTATTCGCTTTACTTATTATGTGTAATAAAGTGCACGTTTCGCTACAACAATTTGTCACCTCTATATACAATGTACATTTATTATAATATTTATAATACATACATATAATCACGACTATTACCTCCGAAGGGTTAGTCAGAGACTAGGCAATGAGGACCGCAAAAGCAGTCCTCTGCCATAGTCCACCTTTTCACCAAATAGCGACTGCATAATTATGTGCTCAGTGTGACAGGTGGTGAGCCTATTGCTGCTCTATGCTGTTGGATGTATGTGCAGTCTTTAGTCCTTTAGTCGCCTTTTACGACACCCAAGGGAAGAGAGAGGGTGGTAGTTTTCTTTCGCCGCTACGCGACACGGTATCACCTTCTGTATAAAACAAACAAATTATTTAAAATGTTACGAATCAGGTTACCAGGTCGTAGGCTCGTAGCTGTCTTAACTAGTAGATATTATTTTGACATGTGATTGTGAACATACATAATATGGTACATGATACATATATCTATCTAGCTAAAGTAGTTTAGCTAGATAGGTACTCTACTACATAATCGCTTAAAAAAACTAGATTACCTACTACTTATTAGGAAAATGAAAAAAGTTTATTTGTTTGAAATAAGAAAAGAAAAATACGTTGAATACAAAAAGTTCATAACGTCTAGGTAGGTGCCTGGGTTTGCTATTTGAGTGGTTTTCCGAATTTAACTTTAAATGATTGGGCCATAATAACCCATCACATAGCTGGTCTAATTTCCAATGCAGCTTGGTGGGTTTCACGACTGCCATCTTACAACAACAACCAGAACTTTGCGTGCCTTCCAAGGCACGGAGGCGCTCGAAATGTTTTGTTTTTTAGTTAGTCGCCCATTCAGAGACCCAGCATTGCGAATTTAACTGGCATGATCGCAAACCGAGCACCTTAACCACGGCGCTATCGAGTTGCTCAATGGGTACGACTAGTAAGTATTAACGAAACGTTGAAAAAAACATGTCTACCTCAAGTGGTAGTTATTGTTTTCAAAACTTTGTAACGTAACATAGCTAACTACTAAGTAAACTTTGTATTTTTGTATCATGTTTAAATGTCTAACCTACGCAAAAGTATCATGTTAAGTGAGCAACTAAATGTCAACATTTGTGATTAACATCTTCGAAGCTAAAAATAAGCAAAGCAGTACTTTGAATCCAATCCATTCTGTTCTAATATTACGATGACATTAAATTTCACGTTCACTGACGCTCGGTCTCGGATCCGGTACCTACACACACACCAGACAAACAAGTGACAACTGACAACAATACGCACCGTATTCGACCTTCTCAGACGACTTGAGCTCGTCCCAATTGTCGAAGACCTCCCTGCAAACCTCCTTCCACAGGCTCGTCTTATACTTGTGGTAGGTGTGGAATCGCGAATCGGATTTGTCGTACAACGCCGGCCGCATCCGCACGGCTCTAATTAGTTTCTCCGCTGGTATTTCACACATTGTTATTGTGCGATTGCGGACCGGCAGGCGTGCGTCCAAAGTCGCGCGACCGGGGCAACTAAAGATGGCCGCTGACTGATCGCGGTCGCTGCTATGGCGCCACTGTAGCGTCGGTAGCGCAACTGCTGCGTGGTCACGTGTTCGATCGAGTGGGGTGCACGCGCGGTTCTGTTTTGATGAGACATTTATTAGGGTGTTTGACAGTAGTTATACCCTACTACTTGGTCATTCTAGTAAGTGTAAAGAACAACTGTTGGTAAGGAAGCAACTCTGAAATTGCGAAAATAAAACTGATATTACATACAATACTGAAAATATTATTCGACCTAAATGTTGTTGTACACACACAACTGCACTGAAAAGTAATAAAAAGATTTTTTAATTTATCTTTTTTTCTAATTACTTATTTAATAATAACAATAAAATTAACTATACAATTTTATATAATTATGTTCATAAAGTACAAACATAAACTTTCAAGTTTTTCCGTTTACTAAGTGTGTCGGGTGTTGAGTTTAAAAGTTTAAATCCATAAAAAATTTATATATTTTGGGTTTGTCTGAAGTGCTGTTTACCTCACTATATAAGTAAATGTGACGCTACTATAAATATTGTACTAAGTACATATAATAATGGAACACCTTACATGGTACCCAAGTAACAAAGTTCTCCTGTAGTGCACAGTTTACAGGCTTACAGCACTAGTACCTCTCTTTTAGTGGTTCCAGGTTTTACTACCAAGCTTATAACAGGTTACACGGAGATCGTTTGGGTTTATAGTACAACTGTTCTTATAAGTTGACTTATAGTCGTGTATAGATCAAAATTATAGGCGCAGTAAAGGCTAAGATGGTCTATAAAAGTATTGCATAGGTGTAAGTACACTTGAGAAAACTTGTACTAGTAAGTTACACTTATAATCGCCTACAAGAAGTAATTATAAATCCGCTGTAAGTGTAATACGCCAGTAATAGTAATTTATAGACTTAGAACCATTTGCACTTGTTACTTGACCTTTAGGGGTGTATAAGTCAACTTTATGTGCCAATTATAAGTGAATTAGTTCTACAATGGTGTCTTCTAAGAGTAAGTGTACTTGGTACTATTGTGGACTCACGAATGCTGTTATAGTCTTCATTTCTATATAAGGGTTGCTTTTAAAACTATTAGTGTCCAAAGATATCTCCGTGAAGTCCATATAAGAAGACAATTGCTTTTAATATTTATCGCAGATTCACGGCCATTTTGACTTCTTTTGAGTCATTGAGTTTTTATTAAATTATTACAGAAATGGATATAAACAAATGGAAATATGGCCATGATATTTTGATTAAAGTCACAACTAAACCATAAAAATAATAAACTCTTTGTTATTAAAGTTAAGCATAAGACATTTGTATGCGGAACCCTATTTCGTCACAATATGGCGCGACCATGCTGTTACGACTAATATTATTTTTAAACACAACTTAGTAAATACGCCATGTTCAAAAGGCGAACAAAAATTGAAATGTAAAACACAATATACTTCACCGAAAATACCTACGCGTTTGCCGTGCAATCATGTATGCACGTATAATATTACGTGCAAAATACTTGTTAATACATTTTATTTAAAATAGATGAATTACCTTTTATTTTTTTTCAACCGCACAACACAACAACAATTCACTAATATTTGAAGTAGCTAGTAATGTAATCGCAGAGTACGTTACACGCCTGCCTGGTCCTATTAGATGCTCATAGTTGGCTTCGCGGGAGCAGATAGTTCTGCGTAGTCCAACTATAAATGTATTATTGGTCTAAGTGGTGCTCGCCAAGTCTACTATGAGTGTTTTATTAGCAAAAGTACGCGTATAAAATGGGCCCTTTTCCGTGGTTATAAACTTTTACTAGCCTGTTATAGACCTGGCTCCGGAACCACTACAAGACCACATTTTGTTACTTGGGTATTTAGTAATAAATAGATATGCCATGAAAAACATACTTTTTAAAAAATGCATGAAAGCACAATGTATCTCACAAGTAATACATATTAGGTATATTTAATTAGATTGTTTAGTGCGATTGCTAAGCCAACCGACTTGGTTTGGTATTACATGGATCTCACAACTTTTTAAGGTAGAAGAACTGAGTTGCGCTTGCGAGACTTGGTTTTATTACAAGTATGTTTTTGATGACATCTCATTTCTTTTAGATAGTCCTACTTTTTTTCCTTTCCGGTACCTTCTACTTCTTGAATACCAACAACGGATATTCTAATAAATATTATAGTATACATTATACAGGTACACTGATTTATTCACTGCAAATGTAACTTTGTAATCCTATATATTTATATGGGATTACAAAGTTATTTATGCAGTTGGTGTATATAGAAAAATGGATCGAAATAGCATAATATTTTAGTTTTTAAGTAAAATTTTAAACACTGAAAAAAAGACGACAACAGGCTAACCACGATTCCCGCCTGAGGTTGACGACTAAGATTTGATGAAGCAATGTTTACTAAAAACATAAGCATCAAGCACTGACAAATTTCGACGGTTGAAAGCCAGACCTCGGTAGCCAAGTGGTTAAGGCAGCCGCCCGGAATGCGGAAGGTGCGTGGTTCGATTCCCGCCTGAGGTTGTCGTCTTTTTTCAGTGTTTAAAATTTTACTACTGGTTTAAATTGAATGAAATTTGAAATATGTCGTCTTTATACAATGCCTGCTTGATTACTAAAAAATCAGGCTTCTAGTTTTATCAGGCATCTTGCACTCCGTCATACCTACCGCGAAATGCACCTACAGCGCGCGACAACGCGGCGATGTAAATCGGTCAGGGACGCGCTTTCGAGCACACGCACAGCCCGCAGGCATAGTTTGAAGTGGTCTCGGATCGTAATTTCGATTTGTTTGAAAATAACTACCTCTCCGATATCATTTAGGCTCGTATTCTAAAACCAAACTCATACTCAAATCTCTGCTTGAGAACAGTTAAAAAGGGATGGTGCTATACATCGCATATATCGCCATCCTTTTCTAACTGTACTCAAGCAGAGATTTGAGTGTGAGTTTGGTTTGAGAATACGAGCCTAATCTACAAGTTCCGTAACAATGGTGTAATGCAACAATAATAATAGTTGTGTGAAAGGCTGTCGAAATAAACAGAAAGATTCGAAGTTATCTTTTTTTACGTTACCGTAAGATTCTGGAAGGTACCTATAATCTTAGAGTTATTATTCTAAGCCTATAATTATATTTTATTTATTTTAAACTTAAGTTTTCAGAACAAATAGGTAATACGAAAGTAAAGGTAGGTAGGTATGTCATTACTTATTTATGTAAATTATTTTGCCGTGCGATCGTGAGTCTGTGACCTGTGCTGTGACTGTTGTGTTGTAGAAGGTACCTAACCTAAGTAGGTTAGGTACGCAAGTGCGTAACTTATATTTATAGTGAGTTCGTAAGAATTAAAATCGCCAGTACTTAACATGATGTAGGTAATAGAATATATATATACTTAACGTAATAAAATGTGGTTTCCGTTTTGTTTTCGTTATATCTTCAACTCGTCATATCGTGCAGTGTTTGCTTGTTTCTAAGAGTTTGAGTGCTTGTTTGTTTAATAGGTAAATAGGTAAACAAGTAAGTAACTTACAGAACTACATTTTACTTGGTGTGCAATCACAAAATAAATTACTTATTCAGGTTGCGTAGATTTGTTTATTTAGTCTATTTGCTGTCATCCCTAACACACGAGTCGACGGCGTAGGTACGTTCTTTACGAAACGCACCACAAAGTATTAACTACTCTCCGCGTAGAGCGATAAGGTGCTATTTTGAATGCACACGGTGCCTATTTAATATTGTAGGTTATTAAAACGGCGGCTTTCTTCAACATCAAAGGAGTGCAACTTCTGTACGTAGTACTATTATTTATTCTGTGGTTTTATCCACAACGAAGTTATAGGGGGGTCGAAAATGGCCTGAACTGCTTCGAGAAAAGGATGGTACGGATGTGCGGCTTTTTTTGCTCGACTTGCCGTGCCCGCAGATAATAATTATAATCCCGCAACTGCAAGTGCAAAGAACAAAATTAAATATTTGTATAGAAGCAACTTTTGCAAAAGATAATCAGTTATTTGTTACAGACATTATTAGCTCGAATAGTTTTTACAGCTTTTATATTTCTTTTACATACAGCACCAGCACTTCAACCTACTACTAGATGTCACTTTAATCCATTTTTGAACTTTATTTATAGCGTTTATGGATCAATATCGAATGGAGAAATTTGACAGCTTTAGATAGGTTGATCTGCAAGCGTGTGTACATTTTCAGCAAAGAACTGCTCTATGTTATTTTTTATGAATACGCGGAATTTCGAAATCATGGTGACACTCGACGACGCGCGCCGACTGCCGCCGACCGCGTTCGGCTACTTTTGTCGCTCGCATGCTGATGCGAGACGGGACGGGAAGTCGGACAGCGATATGAGAACATCGCCCGCCGCCCGGTGGCGCAATGTCTGGCGCGTTTGCGATCGTGATTGTGAAGCGACTATTGCGACGTCGGTCCCTGGACCACCAAATCTCTTTGATTTGTTGCTTTTACCCAATAAGCAGTGCGAGCACGGATCTTATAATGACCGATAAAGTGACATTAGACATCGACAAATTGACATCGGCAGTACTCGAACTGTCAAATTTTATCGTCTAATGTCACTTTATCGGTCGATAAAAGATCCGTGCTCGCACTGCAGTAGTGATAAAAGTAATCGCTAATCGGTAAATGAATATCTTTGTTATTATTTATTGGTAATATAGGATTAGCTCTCTCCACATTTTATCATCGCAGATAATTTGCAGAATTAAGTCCGCCATGTAACATAATATTGCAAAAGTTTAAATACTTAGGTACTTACAATGATATGTCTTTGGGTACTTATAAAAAAAGTTTTAATACCTATATATACTTAACTTACGTAACTACATACATAAATCACGACTATTTTCCCCGAAGGGTTAGTCAGAGACTTGGCAATGAGGACAGCATGACTGCAGTCCTCCGCCATAGTCCACTTTTCACCAAATAGTGACTGCACATGTGCTCAGCGTGACAGGTGGTGAGCCCTTCGCCGCTCTATGCTGTTGGATGTATTTGCAGTCTTTAGTCCGTTAGTCGCCTTTTACGACACCTAAGGGAAAAGAGGAGGTGGCAGTGCTCTTTTAATAAGTACCTAAATAGAAAAAATTAAATAAAATAAATATGTTTTTGAGTTATCGCTAAAACACTTTCGTGCGAGACGAGATAAAAAAGCTATAGGGGTGCGCAATACCTGGCATGTTCGAATTACGATCGCGAATGTGAAGTAACTTTCGCGAGGTCTTGTGCTGGGATGTTCGTTCACCCATGATTATATGATGTTCTAGAGTCTACTGACAATAGTTTACTTTGTGTATTGCCATGTCTCATCATAAGCCTCTACTATACATTATACAGTTTTTAAGTTACAATGAAGATAATGTTACCTAAAGAAAATTAGATGCCATTGAATTCTGAAATTTAAAATTATATGATTTAAAACTAATTTAGATTCAGTTTTACAATTATTATGTTAAATTTTTCTCTTTCCTTGCATATTATCTTCATACTTAATAATTTGTTAGGAAACAAAAAACTTACTTTTTTATATTTTTACACGAGCTTAATTCGAATCCAAACTGCAGAATAAATAAGCTAGCCGTCAGACCGGAGCTAGATTGCATCCTGAACTTTATGACAACAGCGTTATCACAATTTTGGGGGTTAAAGTTACTCGCGTGATCGCGTCCGTAGGTTTACCCTTGAGAACCTACACGTGACCCCTGGGTGGTGCTAAATGTGACACTGACTGAGTGGTAGAGCCACGCTGCGTTGCAGCACGCATTGGGCCGGCTCGGCCGGCGTAATACCACCCTCTCACGAATATCCAGCGTGAAATAATGGCACTTGGTGCTGTTGTGTTTCGTTCGGCCAGTGAAAGTCCCGGAGGCCCCTCCCCCCCTCACAATTCCTATTTCTTCCTTAACCCTATTCCTTTCTTAAAGGTCCGCAGCGCATCTGCGACTCCTCTGGTTTTGCGGGTATCCATGGGTGGCGGTGATTGCTCTCCATCAGGATCCCGCCTGCTCGTTTGCCTTACTATAATAAAAAAAAAACAATTTTGTTTTATTTAATACTAGCGGCCCGCCCGCGCCTTCGTCCACGCTAACTTAGAAAGACCGTCATAGTTCAGCCATTTAAAAAAATATATCTACAAAATATAAACAAAAACCATCCTGAGTAAACGCTCTATCTTTTAGTGAAAACCGCATAAAAATCCATCGCGTGGTTTAGGAGAATAGTGCGGTGCCACAGACAGAGGAAAATGTAATGATACTTGTAGCCAGTAAAGTAATTTTCGCAATGCCGGCTCATGGGATGGGTGTAGGGTTGCCAGGTCCTAAAATGAAAAAGCCGGACTCAGCGCTGTATTAGGCCGGACATTTTGCCCTAAAAGCCGGACATGGTGTTTGTAGAAAGAAGCCCAAGACACTATTTTAGGGGGGGGGGGGGGGGGGGGGGGGTTGGGTGGTCAGCGAAAATATTTGATGTTGCGGGGGGCGAGGTCCTCAGAATTCGTAAGCGCCATTCACATTATTATCAAAAATAAAATAAAAATATTTAGTTTTATGAAAATCAAAATCAGTCAAAAATCGATAAGGTAACCTATGTGTTTATGATTTTATAGGAATTATTACTGTTAAACTCGGCCGTAATGTGCATTTATATGAAATTTAAAAGGTAATTTCAGGATTTTTTCTATCAAGCCAAATGTTTCTAATCGTGTTTTGGCTTCGTTCATCCCTTCACACATACGCTCTGTAATACACTTTGAAAATTTCAGTGCGAAATATCTAATATATTTTGAATAACAGCTAATAGAAAACTAAATTTTCCGTTTTCACCGCCTAAGGCCCCTTAAAGTCGGACTTACGCTTTTCAACCCGGACAACAGTATTACAATAAAAAACTCAGATGAAGATTAAGGTTTTTATTAATATTAAGAATTACACAATCAGTTTTGGCATTTGCACTTACTTACTAGAAATTTAGAAAAGAAAAAAAAACAAGTCTTATAATTTTAAAAATAAACATAAGTACTTAACTTACCTACTTAAAAATTAAAATTCAGTTATTTGATGTCCTAGCAATTACCTACCTTCATTAAAATTAAAATTATTAACTAACAAAAACAAAATCAAATTCTTGAAAATCTAAAAATCAACACGTCTTTACTTTAAGGTAAGTAATCAAAAGTTATGGGTTTTTTATTGTTTTTGCCATTTGCCAGGTTTTTTTTTCTGGTCAGGCTTTACTTATTTTAAAGTATAATTATTTTTTAAACCTAATTATAATAATTAAGTATTAAATGTTATTTGTGAAGTAGATTTGTTTCATTCATTCATTTCGTAAAATTCTTTGCGTGTTAATTTAACATTGCACAATAAAAACATCTATGGAATTATTTGTGTCTGCAGTTTATTGCGTTCCTTTGTCCACTGGGCGTTTATTAAAGAAAAATACCCTTTCGACGTTGGCGTTGTGGCCTGGAATCGCAAAATAATATGCTGCCAATTTAAGTAATTTGGAATAGAATTCTTCATTATCAGATGATTTGAAATAAACAGTCCACTTTTGATGTGCCAATAGTTTCTTAAAATCACGATGGGACAAAAAAAGCCTAACAAAAAAAAGCCGGACAGGCCGAACACGTAAATATTTGGCCGGACACGACCGTAAAAAGCCAAACACATCCGGCTAAAGCCGGACACCTAGCAACCCTAGATGGGTGACTAAATTAAACCCATCGAGACTCTCCGTGCTTCAGAAGCCACGGTCCCGGTTGGTCCCGGTCGTGGTCGTAAGATCGTTAAAATCCACCAAAAAGAATTGGGCCAGTGAGGTAGATTATGGCCCAACCTTCCCAGGTGCTACCTGTCCCATACCTGTGCCTAGCAATGGGACGTTTATAGACTAATGATGTTACATATTTCATTCTTTTATATTTGTTTTTTTTTTTGTTTCAGTGGAAGTCGCGATGGTGCGTTATGCGGAAACTGTCTCCAGTAGCAGGTGAGCTCCTTATGTAGTACATAACACCACAAGTAGCACATAATATATTTACATATTAATAATACCGACCGACCCATCTCTTGCGTATAGTAACAAAACCAAATCAAAAATACAATGCAATTTTTACAAAGTTGTACAATTTCGTACGCATGAAAATTAAGTACCTACTAAGAATAATATCAGTTTGACATTTATGGGCTCATGATAATTATCCAGAGAATAGAATAGCTAAATAGACCATTAAAACTGCTCTGTTAGCAAACCCCGTAATAGGGTGCCTACAATTTATATCGGATTCCGAACAAGGGGCGCAGAGGCTGATATTCCATTAAGCTGCCTGCGATAGGCAAAAATAGCCAAAACGGCCAGCCCAAATCATTTTGACCGAAACTGCGATGCTCGCAGCCTTTATTACCTACTTATTTGCGTGTTTCGAAAGTATTCGCGAACACTGCCCATTGAAATGTAACACTTTTCGACGCGAACACAACGCATTGAATTGAATTGCAATAGTTTTTAACGTTCCGTTAGTTTTGAAATGTTTTCGGGAGACTGTCTTCTAAACTCCCTGTGACTACCTACGGACACAACAAAGCTTTCACGGATCATTATACCTACCTACCACAAACAACCAATCACCCGTATAAGTAAATAAGTGGATTTGGTAAGGACACGAAATAAAATGTGTTAAGTTTCTTTGTTTGTGAACTCGGCATAAAGTAGTTCTAATTGTTCCGGATACGAACAGTTTACAGACAAATAAAAATTCGCAATAAATGCAGTGCGGGCACGACTTTATAAGACGCACATTTATAATGAACATGGCATCGTTTATGCACAAAAAAGTGTTACAAATAAACATACAAAAGTTAGTATTTAATGTAGTTACTTTATTAAACTTCTTGGTAGGAAATATAAAGATCTGTTTACGGTCTTGATTTTTTGCTTATTTCCATCCTTTACTTATCGTTCATCATACACTGTGATCATACATTAATCATCACTAATCATCAGTCACTGTCAACTATTATCATCCCACAAAGAAAATTTACTGAATATCGGGCTTATCTTTCGCACAGTTTAATGTTGATGTTAATGTTGTAGCTACGGTAATATGATCTACCGTGATTGTGCTTACCACCGAACAGTTACCTTTTTTATCGATTCCGTGGTAGGTACTTACCAACAGCCCCCTTGCTCTTGAAATCGATCCCGATCATTCGAGATTGGTATTGTGAAATTTCGTACTTTTGAGTTACGACATCAGCGCAGCGCGTAATTTGGATTCATATTGGGTTGTACTAAATAATAATAATAATAATCTTCTCTACACTCACACCAATTATCTAGCCCAAGAGAAGCTTCGTTATGAAACTCGTTAAGTGGTTACTGGACAACGGATAAACATACTTAAAATAATTAAATAGATACTTATTATACTCGTACATAGAAAACACCCAGACCCGAGACAATTTAGAAAAACAATAGTTTCTAAATTGACCCGACCGGGGATCGAACCCGGGACCTCAGAGATGGCGACACTATGAAAACCGGTGTACAAACCACTCGACCAAGGAGGTCGTCAGATGGCGTTAAGTTTTGCATTTAGTTCACTCAATACCCGCAATTAGCACATATTTTTTTTAAATAAACAGTCTTAACCAATAACTATTTTTGTTTATTTAGTTATTCTTATGCTACATTTAAAATAAATTTAAATAAGTAAACACAAAGTCGTGGTTAATCTGCTATATTTTTATCATTTAAGTAGATATTGATAATTGATATTGATTACATATCAATACAACAAAATGTTTGTAAAGAGTTTTTCTTGTTCGTGCAAAAAGCAGTTTGAGACACGTACGATTTTTTATAACGATTTTACAAAGACAAATACAGTAATAATTATTCTGTGCAAATACTTACAAACAAAAAACATCTTAACTTTACAAATGTGTCTAAATCGCATCGGAGCGCTTGAATACAAATTCAAGTAAGGTAATTGAAGAGTTAAATATAACGACTATCAACAAACATTCTCAGTAAAACCGACATTAACACCTTGCCAAGATAATAACCACTATATATTCAGTTTTAAGAGCTAATATTGCTTATATTAAAATTGTCGGCGGTAACCTAAAGCAGGTATTAACTTCCTGACCTTCGTAAAACCTTGAAGAATATCTACATACCTATCAATGATAATACGAAAACCAAGAAATAATGAAGGTGATGCTGATTTGTAAGAAATAATGTTGCATCATTCCTTGGGAATTTAGATAAAAAGGTTTTAGTAACCTGTTATTTTAACAATAGTGTATTTGACTGGTTATGGTTAGTCAATAGAGAAACTTTTTAGCACCTGTTAACATTAAATTTATTCATAGCAATATGTACAATAATGATGAGTTTTTTCATAAGCTTCCATTATTAGTGTTTATTGAGGTGTTGTGCAAACGTGTTGCTATCACCGGATATTATCACAGGAAACCGTAGTTACTGTATCCGGAAACGGCGACCGGACCGGACCGGTCGCCTGAAACCATGGCTGCACATGTATGGACGTTTGTGTTGGTTGAGTCGGCAACTGACGACTTTAAGATGCCACTCGCCTACACCGAAACTCTTCGATTCGCGATCGCTATGTGACAGGTGGACGCGACTGGACTCAAAAAGTGTCTGTGTACGTCTGCGTGGTTGCTGGTTTCATATTGATAGTGTGAAAGTAAAATATTCACTGGTAGCTAGTAAGTATTCGACTTAAGACACCAAAATATTTGGTATATTTGTATTGTTTCAATCAATACTTAAATAGCTGTACGACTTCCCACTGTAAGCATCAAGAAAAATAACAAAGTACCGTACTAAAGCGACAAAATATTCAATCACACATCTAATCCCACCGTACGTAGGTCTGTCAGAATCAGGATATTCGGATCACGTAAACCTATCCAAATTGCGGAGGGGCCGTAACGTCGCGAGTGTACTGTTTCTGTTTCTCCCATCGCCCCTCGGGGATACAACTCCCTATCCTCCCCGTTTATAGAAAATTTTAATATTTCCGTAACTACAGTTCTAAGACTAAAAACGTATTTGTGTCAACTTACTTGAACCCAATATGCGATTGATTTAAACGCAAGTCCAACCCGCGCGTCTGGCATACACCGCCTTCTTTTTCCTTTGTATTTTATCATAAATAATATTTTTTTTTATAATTCATATTTCAAACCAAACTAAACCTATGTGGTTTTTTGTGAATGTTGTACAAAACTAGTTATTTGAAAGTCTATGTGGTAATAAATAAACTATTTGGTGTATTAGACCAAGACGGTGACGAAACCACAAATATTGACAAAATAGAAACGCAACGATCAAATTGGTCAAATCCCATATTTCTTTTAAATGACTACGCTTACATGGGAAGCTTACGTTACGACATCATTGCGGCAATCATGGGATGATGACGGTGAGTGAGTAAAATCAAATTGTTTATTTCCTTGTCTTGATTGTTGTATGCCGTGGCATGTTTTTTCCCAATTCTTTTCGTGAGTGTCAGAAAAACCTATCGACTAATTTTGCATCTTTATAAGCACGTGCAAAAAAGGCCTTCAACATTGAAATATACTCCTCGCTAAATATAATGATTATTGACTAATTATAATTTTATCACATCATCATCATCATCAGCCTATAAACGTCCCACGGCTGGGCACACGCCTGCCACATAGACAACAGCACGTGGGGAGATTGAGCCGCTTAGTGTGCCTTCCGAAATACGGATAGGGTTGCCACCTTTTTTTAGGACAAATAGAGTATTTTTCATTTTGTTAGAACAAAAATAGAGTACATGGCATAAAAAAGAGTATTTATTTATATGTCCTTAAAAACGTATTTTTTGTTGCTCTTTGCGACATTTAACAAATATTTGTCATTCTTAAAGATATTTACAGCCTCTATGAAAATCAAAATTTAGATTAAAATATATAATCAACTCGTTTTTTATTAAATTTAGGGTAGCTCTATTTCTTTCGTCTCTCCACTTAAGGGAGAAGACTCTTTTCAGTGAACGCTGAAGTACTCATAACCAGTAACGTTCAGTTTTTCGTAAATAGAGTATTTTAGCGTACTCTATTGGTGTCGTCGATTATAGAGTACGCCTACATGAAAAAGAGGACAATACTCTATTTTAGAGTACGGGTGGCAACCCTAAATACGGAGGAGCTCGAGGAACCGTTCGCAAACCGAACTCGCAGCCATCGAACTCCTCCTGTAACTCTTATTTTACTTTATTATACTAGTAAACCCGACAGACGTTGTCCTGTCCAAATCACAATGACAATTCAAATGACAGAAGAAGATAAAAAATTGCACGACGTCTTTTTATGCGCATAGTATTTTTTAAGGATTTTTACTAGTTTTTCTCACCGTTTAAATCTTCCCTGAACTTTCACAAATATTTCAAGGTCAAAATTAGCCAAATCGGTTCGGTCCTTCTCGAGTTTTTGCGAGACAAACGAACAGCGATTCATTTTGCTTTATTTTAATCGTTGCTTTGTATGTACGCGCGGATTACAAACCCGGGTTGTTTCGATTTCCTCAGTGAGGGCAGCACTGTCGCCTTTAATGACAGGAAAAGAACTAAACGAAACATTTCCCATTATTTGAAAGGTATCGAGTTGCACCTTCCACCTAGCCTGCCCGGTACAGGTACCCGGGTCCCCTCGCCCGGGGCTTTGAAGTCCCCTGTCTGTTTCCGCTGAGCTAGCTCGAATATGATATAATACTCAAGGGATAGTTAAGCACAGTCAGCAACAAAAGTATATACAAATATCTAACACTTTGTGGTCCTTATTCTCAAAGGGATAAGAGCCAATAGCTGTCAGAAGTGTGTTTCCATTTTTAGTGTTAACCGTACATCGGATAGTTCAATATTTATAATGAATAGGTGGAAGTCGTTGGCGTTAGTGTTCTCTGCAACGATCGCAAAACTTAAGCTATTTTAGACGAGGTACTCGGATGGGTGATCGAAAAGTGAAACCGTTAAACCAGAGTGCTATCAAAATATTATACTGCAGACAATAGATCATCTGCTAGGGATGCCAAAAAAAGTAGATACTCGTAGGTAGGAAAAGTTCTGGAGAAGTATATTCCTCTTAGATAACTTAGCCAGAGCCATGTACTTAATAAACTAGCTAAGGTCATGGATAACTGTACAATATTAATTGTTTATATAAATATTTTATTCGTTGAAATGTATATGATCACGACTATTATCCCCGAAGGGTTAGTCAGAGACTAGGCAATGAGGACAGTAAAAGCAGTGCTCTACCACAATCCACTTTCACCAAATAACGACTGCACATGTGCTCAGAGTGACAGCTGGTGAGCCCATCGCCGCTCTATGCTGTTGGACGTATCTGCAGTCGCCTTTTACGACACCCAAGGGAAAAGAGGGGGTGGTAGTATTCTTTCACCGCTACGCGACGCGGATATTAAAATGTAATATATTTATTTGCCAAGAACATAGTATGTAGGTACCTTTATGTATGTTTCTGTACTTACCCGTGGTACTACCGATGGTCCTACTGGAGTACCACGGGAATTTTTTTTTGCCCACTATCCTGTCTGGTAGTAACCACGGGAGATTTTAAATAACCCCTGGTACTACTTATCAATTTAATATTCCCTAAAAACGTATTTCGAGGTAACCGCCTCTGTGGTCTAGTGGCTAAGCCACCGGTTTCAGACCCAGAGGTCCCGGGTTCGATTCCCAGCGGGGGTACATCTGTGTGTGCTCGGTCTGGTTGGTGGTAGGGCTGTTAAGTCCGCCTGGCTAGCTACCACCATTTTATTTATGTCTGTCGCCATAACGACTATGTTTATAGCATTGTTGTGTTACGAAAGTTTGAGATAAGATAGCCAGTTCCTCAGTGGTTTAGGATTCCGGGTGAAGCGCGCTTCCACCTTCGGCCTTATCGTCACTTACCATCAGATGAGATGAAGGCCAAGCGCTTACCCGTTGCCAAATAAAAAAAAATGCATAAGCATTAAAAATCGAGTGTTGTAGAATATTTTTTTTGTTTTTTTTTTGTTTTCGTTTTTGTTTTTTTTTGTTTTATACTTTCACAGCTAACCAGTACCTGCATATTTGAAAACGGTTCTGCAACACTCGATTTTTCAAGCTTAGGCATACCTCGAAATACATTTGTAGGAAATATTAAATTGATAAGTAGTACCAGGGGTAATGTAAAATCTCCTGTGGTACTACCAGAAAGGAAAGTAGTACTACGGGCAAAAAAAAATCCCGTGGTACTACCAATAGGACCATCGGTAGTACCACGGGTAAGTACAGGTATGTTTAAAGGCTTTTCCTTTATTTTTCTATATTTTACCTGTTGAAAAGTGATAATAAGACAGAATATAATCTTATGTTTGGGCACTCTTTGTCTATAAATTTTTGTGTATTTTTTTGTATTTGTGTTTTTTATGTAATGACTGTTCCGTGCCAGAATAAATTAAATAAAAAAAAAAAAATAAGAATACGGAAGCACATTTCACCCGGAATCCTCAAGTACTGAGGAACTAGCTATCTTATATCTAATAGCCGGAACCAACTAAACCGAGAACACAAAAGCATATCCTGCTCGCTGGGAATCGAACGCAAGACCTCTGTCTGGGTCTTAAACCGGGGGTGATCTAAACCACTAGCCCACAAAGGCGGCGGTTTCACCGTAATAAGCTCCTTCTAAAGACGTTCCTAACAAGCGTTGTCATTTGCATTCAAACGAAAACTTTTAATTTGACCTCGACAATAAAACAACTGCCGTTTCAAGTATATAAATGAACAAATAAGGAAAATTTGGAAAGTCCCCGTAACGAGTAGGCACACGTATCCTCCCAGAATGAGTACGGGTATGTAAATTGTTTCCAAACAAGAGGTGAAAGGATTCCCCTTTAGAATGTTCGATGTTTATTCTTGTTTTGATTAGTAACTTCATTTGGGCAAAGGAAGCAACTTTGAGCAACAGCTCTTTTGATTAAGTACAGCTGGCCTACTCTCTTTCCCCGAAACAAAATGTCGGCCGAGTTACGTTCGCTATTTACAGCGGTTTCATTCCTTCCGAAATTTCGTTCATAGACCGGTTTGGCATTTAGATTATTAAATTTTGGAAAATTATTTTGAAATGGGATAGAACCTCTGTGGCATATCCACATGCCGCCAATTTGATTTTTTCCTAAATTTTCCGCGCACGATTTAAGTGGTACTTATTATAAGGATAGAGGATACTTTATCAAACAAAAAACTACCGTGGCGGCGACGGGATAGATAGAAAACAAGCCAACCACTACCTACTTTGACTAAATAGCGTTTCATTGCGATGTGATGCGATTTAGTAGGCAAGTAATTAATTAAAAAGTGTTTTTTTCGTGCTACTAGCTTGTGCTGCCTTCTAATAAATACTTAAATCTAACTGGGAACTATCATTTGAATGCAGTGGAAGGGTTTTTAATGATTGTTATTTTTTCGTACAACGGGACGTGACACTTTAGCGTAGCATGTATTACCTGACATTTTTTATTTGTTAAAGTATCCTCTATCCATATACTTAAACCACTTTCTAGGCTATAAATAGGCTATAAATAGCAAACAAAAACTTAGGACTGGTCGTGGGGTGGCCTTTGTCCAGCAGTGGACATCCTTCGATTGATGATGATGATGATTCTTTCGTCCCGACTCGGTGGCTGAGTGGTAAGATATCGATAGCCCGATATCTGGTAGTCCTGGGTTCAATTCTCACTTCCCAGCTCGAGCCAAGTTTGTTCCGATTTTCTCGGTGCATAGGTAAGTAAGGTAAGGGCATGCAGTCGCGACAGAGCTGCCCTCATTGAGTTTTTCCTTAGGTAGTTAAAGGAGAATGACCAAACCAGCGTATTCGATACCTATTGCGTCTTAATCATTCACATATCAAAAGTGTTCTCTTAAGTTATAATGATTACTGTTAAAAAAGGTTTTCTATACAACGCCGCGTTAAGAGTCAAGTGATAAATAAATGCTGAACTGAACTGATAGTCATTCGATAACAGTTGTCATAACCTCAAAATACCAAAAAAGTCTTAAGCTAAAAATGAAGATAGCTTCAAACTCCCGCATGATATTGTAATGTAATTTTTTCTTCATAATTCAGAGCATTGCTGCTATTGATAACTACTTATTTAATTAAAGCGCTGTGTTACGCTAGCTAGCTAAAACACTAGCTTAACTCCTATAGTAAAAAGGTCATTCTCCTTTACAACGACGCTCTGTAGTGCACCAAAGAAACATCTTAAGCCATTTAATGTTCAAGTAGGAGTTTTTTTGATTATTGCCAATTATGGCCAATTTTAGCAATATTCAAAATAGTTTTTTTATAACCCACGTTTGCCTCTTAAAATAACAGACTTTTCTTGCCTCGAACTACAGTGTTGTGGAACCAGCTCTCGGCGGCGGTATTTCCAGACCGTTAAATTATATTAAATTAAATTAAAATTTGTTTATTTCATACAAATTCAGTACAAACAATAATCTAAGGTTGGGACCAACCTAGTAAGTAAAATAATAATACCTGTTGGAGGAGGTCCCGCTCTTCCATAGCAATATGTGGCGTACGTATTATAAAAACAAAGTTATAAAATAAATTAGGACTAACAGCTAAACTGAGGTATGTGTTTTTTGTGTGAGTGAGTGTTCTAAGATTGATTTGAACGCGCGTGTGTGTTTGTGTGAATGTGTGTCTGTGGGGGTGAGTGTGTAGGTATGCCTGTATGAACGTGCCCACGCGTGTTTTTATACATGTAGATGTTTGAAATAGAAATTCAAGCGAATATAATATATATTAAAAAATATATAAACAGGCGAAGCAATGTATCTGATACCGTTTGCCCAGCCCTACGAATCTTATTCTTGGGATCGGTTTAAATAAACCACTAGGCTATCGTACCAGGTTAATAATCTCAATATTATGTTTCTAGGCATTGTATTAGACAATCGATGTTCCTGGGCCGATCATATTGAGAAACTGTGTAGTAGGATAAACTCGTTTGCATATGCGTTATGGAGACTAACAAAGATAAGTGACAAGAAAGTAGCCATTCAAGCATATCACGGTTATGTCAGCTCTCTTTTACGTTACGCCATCCTCCTTTGGGGAAATTCTTGTCATGCAGATCGGGTGCTCATAGCACAGAAACAGTGTATTAGAGCCATCTGCAATGTTGATTCTATGACATCTTGTAGGCCTCTTTTTAGGGAACTCAAATTATTAACTGTACCTTGTATGTACATCTTTGAAATATGCATATTTGTTAAAACTTCGTTCCATTTGTTTAAACAGAAAAAAGACATATGCAATTTTAATAGAAGGTTTCCTGAAAAACTCATTCTACCTGCTAAAACGACTGCTCTGTACAGTAGAAATGCCTACTGCATGGCAATAAAAATTTATAATAGTTTGTGCGATGAATTCAAAGGATTGCCATTAAATTCTTTTAAAATTAAATTAAGGGACTGGTTAACACATAACTCTTTTTATTCCATAGATGAATTCTTTAAATCATTGCAATCCCGGATTTAGTAACCCACTTATTTTACGTATTGTAATAATTAATTAATGATTGTAATTATAATTGTTGTAATTTAAATCGGTTTGACTTACTGATTATCATTTGTTATAGTTTGTTCCCTAATAGTTTTGTGTTTTGTCTTTTTTTTTCTTTTAATAAAAAAGAGAAATTTTGCATGCCAGCTTCTGGTAAACAGTGTGATCAAATTATCTGTACCAACTTCTGTACCACTTTTTATGCAAATAAATTGATTATGATTATGATTATGATTAGACTGATTCGAGTAATTTTTCTGTCTCACTATACCCTATTGTTGCCAGACCCTTAATTTAAGTTTTTTTTACATTCGTGATGCTGTAAACAGTAAATTTTATATTTCTTGTGCAATTTGTTATAAAGGCGAGCAGATTGGGATCGAAATTGACGCTTAGCAAAAGAAGTTTTACAATTATGAATCGGAGCCACTTTGTCTTGTCTTCTCCCCAAAAGTAAGTAAGGATCAAATGGTAATGATTTATGCAGCTTTAACACTGTGGTTACGATATAAAGCTTCCTAATCGAAAGTATATCACAGATGTTATAAAGTTCATCAGTGGGAAATCTGTAAGGTTTAATAAACATAGTTTTAAGTAAACCTCTTTGCGCCCTTTCGGCTTCAAGGATCTTAGTTTTAGTGGCACCGCCCCATATAGGTAAGCAATATCCTATAACAGATTGAGCCAATGCAAGGTATATACGACATAACAATTTGTGAGAGGTCACGTGTCTTAGCGTTTTAAAAATCCAAGTTAATTTTCTTATCTTGTTACTGATGTATTCAAGCTGCTGATGCCAGGATAGTCGTTGATCAATAATGACTCCTAGATACTTTGTAGAATCGACGCAACCAATGACAGTACATCCGCAGTTTTCTGTATTAATATTGTGACAGAAGTGTAATTTAAGTTTTAGGTCGGGGGGCGGTAGCGATCTTTTGTCAATAGCAAAAGTGATATAATTTGTCTTGGAGATATTTAGGGTTAGCAAGGACAACCTAAGCCAGTTTGCCACTTTCTTGAGTCCATTTTCTGCAACTTTAAATACAGAATTCCAGGAGGAGCCACTAAACACTATGGCAGTATCATCTGCATACGAAATTAAACGACCACCTTCAATCTCAAGGTTAGTTAGATCCCCTCCGGCGCCAGGGGTCTACTTCTCAAACAGTCTATTTCTCATTTTGACTACTTTTCGTGGAGACAACTTCGCAAATCGCCTACTTATCAAACAGTCTATTTCGCATTCCGCCTACTCTCAAAGAGACCACTTCGCAAACTACCTACTTGTCAAAGAACGAACAAAGTACTGATAAATAGAAAATTATTCATTACGTTTTGTATTATATTATTTTTATTAACCAAACAAACTTAAAATGAAATTAAACTTAAATTGTAATGTAATAACAAAGAAAAACTTAAAAACACTAATTAAATTTTAATCGCATATAAACAGTTTTTTGTAAATATTCTATAATTGTTATTTCGTTAGCTTCTAATTGGCACACGTGTTTTTCTAATTTTTGATCAAATTGTATATCACAGTTCTTGCGGTTTTTTTTCAAAGGGTGGAACAAACATCTTTGAATTTGAAAATTGAAATGTTTTCCCTCTTTGCGCAGTTTATGAACAAATGAGAAGAAAGTTGGCTTTTTAGGTATCCTGGCATTGAGACGCCTATGCCAACCTTCTAGAACATTTGTTGTACGATGCAATTGGTGTGCACAACTCAGGATCTCCGCAGAAACTTTTCTCAGCCACTGGGATTCAAAGTAAATTTTGAACTCCATAATCGGATTAGTAAGCTCTGGGACATTATTCAAAATAACCCTCCACCCTTCTTTGATTAAATGTGACGGCAATAAAGGCAAGTGTGTGGTCCATCTTACCATTTTTCGTCCACCATGGCCTTGTATTTTTAATTGCTTATACTTTCTCCAAATGGCTTTTTGAAAATGATAGTAGCATCCTGTTACCTTACATTGTGGATAAACAGTCTGCACAGCGTTTATAACCGCACTTTCATAATCACATTTAAAATCTGTCATCTCAACCTTTAATTTTTCTTTTAGGATCTCAAAAAAGCGTGTATATGTTATTTCACTTTTGTTAGGTAACATCGCATAAATAATTGGTTTCACGTTAACACTTTCAATCGTGGAACCCAAATCAAAATGGATAGTGTATAATTGATAGAACGGTGACGGTACACAACGGAACGTGCCATCACCATAAAACCTGCCAGGTTTTCCCTTTATATGTTTTTTCGCCAAGGGTGTAGAGAAAACTAAAATTTTTTCTATATCACCGTCTTCACAAATTAAAAATTTCTTCGCCAAACCGCTAGGAACGTAAACTTCCTGGATGTTTGAAAATATTAAACGATCGGTATTTAGAAATTTTTTTCTGGCTCTATATAACGTATCTTTTACTGACAAAAATGATGGAACACAGCAATCAAGTTTTAAATGTTCAATGTTACCTTCATAAATTTTTTGGATTGGATCAAAATTAACACAGACATCACTTTTTGTTTTTTCTATAGCCAATAGAATTCTGTTTCTGTTTAGATCGGGAAAACACGTATGAGGGTTCTTGTCGCTTGATCTGAGGACTTTAGTTTTGGATTGGTCTAATGTAATGGTACTACTGCAGCAACTACGATTGGCACAGCGCCACAGTGTACTGCCAGACTTGTTTGTTTTTTCAAAATTGTACCTGTAGCCTTCTTGTAACAAGGAAAGACGACCGACTTGGTTCTTAGTAAATTGCAAATCCATTACGTAAACAGTAAAAATACTATTCCCTTTTATTAAACTAACGCACTGAATACACAATGACATTGATATGACATTATTTCATCTTATTTGTCATTAAAGGAAAATAAATGAAGGATATATCAAAAATAAAGTGGCCAGTAATTTCCTCTAGCAAGGAGGTAACGAATGTGCATTCTATTGCTATTATGTTATTAACTGTCCGAAGATGACATTAAAGAAAAAAGTAGTCAGTTTGCGAAGTAGTTCAATTGAAAAGTAGGCGGAATGCGAAACAGGCTGTTTGCTAAGTAGGCAGTTAGCGAAGTAGTCAAACAGAGAAGTAGGTAATGATGCGAAATAGACTGTTTGAGAAGTAGACCCCTGGCGCCGGAGGGGTTAGATCGTTTAGGTATATAAGAAATAATGTAGGGCCAAGTACGCTTCCCTGAGGAACACCATACATTATTTTGGACTCGCAACTTGTATGATTGCCGATTTTTACACACTGTGAACGCCCCTGCAGGTAATCAGTCAGTAATTTCAGCGGGCCACCCCGAATACCTTCTTTTTCCATTTTTTCCACAAGGTTGGGAACAGACACGGTATCAAAGGCCTTTTTTAGGTCGATGAATACCGCTAACGTCTTTTGCCCATTGTCTAGATGTTTCGTAACCAAAGATGACAGTGCTAACACAGCGTCTTCTGTGGACTTTCCTTGTCTGAACCCGAATTGCGCGTTGGACAATATCCCAAATTTTTCGAGGTAGCTAATAACACGTGAGTTAATCAACTTTTCAAGGATCTTAGATATTGCAGGCAAAACAGAGATAGGTCTATAGTTACCAACTTCTTTTTTATCACCACCCTTGTGAACAGGTGTCACTATTGATTTTTTTAGTAAAGTAGGGAAAACGCCTTGTCTAAAACAAAGGTTTGCAAGGTGACTGATAATGGGAACCACAATGGGCTTAATCATCTTAAGAAGCTTGGTTTGAATACCGTCCCACCCTGCGGCACTTTCGGATTTTAAACTTGAAAGTATGGCATCGACTTCTGCAGGATCGGTGTCTATAAGGACAAAGGATCCCTGCTGTGAGGTTGTGTTGGGTGTCCAGTCCAGACTAGCAGGGCTTAAGGGGCTATCTGCATTTTCCTCAGCAAGTTGCTTACCAACGTTAGCAAAGAAGTGATTAGCGTGATTAACAGAGTCTATCGGAGAGTTCTTAATACTTAGTAAGTCATTACTACTAATTTTATTAGATTTAAGATGAGTTATGTCTTTGATAGATTTCCACAAGATTTTTGTGTTTTTAATGTTACGGCTCAGCAGTTCAGCTTGATATTTACGTTTTAGTTTTTTATCAGTTTATTACAGAAATTTCGGTATCTTGTATATGTTAACTTTAAAATTAAATTTTGAGGGTCAGATCGTAGTTGTAGTTGCATTTTATTTCTATTTTTTATACAACGCAATATGCCACTAGTGATTCAGGGCTTAATAATACGTTGCTTATTAGACGTTATTTTTACTTTTTTACTTTTATCCAAAGATTCAGTAATTTTGTGTATCATATGTTGAACAACAAAGTTAGGATCATCACTAAATACTCGTAATAATGTAGACAGATTTTTATGAAGAACTTTAACTATGGCCTCCTCAAAATCAATGTATGTTTTAATGTTTGACGTAGAGTAATTAGTTTTTATCTTAGAAAGGTTTAAGAGAACTGCGGGCCGATCGCCGTAATTTTATGACGCATTAGTCGAGTGTACGTGCAGTTCACGCATACGTGAAGTACACGTTAAACGCAAACAACAATTGGTATTGCCTTAAAATAAAACTACGCGTCATCGTCACCTGCACTGTACGTCAACTGCACGTACGCGTGAAACCAGTGTGTGTTGCCGTACGCAAGTTTTAATAATTCTATATCGATTATTCGTTATGTAATCGATTATGTCCACAAATAAAGTTGTTGTTACAGGGCTACATCACGCCTAATAACCTAGGATCTAAGTTTATACACAAACATAACACTTGATTTTGTTCTAAGCATAGTAAAAATGGTATTAAAACGGAGATATTGAACACAAAATATGGATATATGAATGAATCCCTTTGCATACCCTCCCATGAAGAAAAAAGCACTGTTGGTTCTGATTGACAATTGGGTTGACGTTAGGTTTAATTATTAAAATAGGTGTCCAATCATTTGACAAAAAACAAATACCAAATTTTCATTTGAAAAATAACATTTGACAAAATTAGACTTGATAAATGTATCATTTTACAAACTATTGTTTAATAAACTACTCATTAGACAATATACCTATTTACTAAAAAAAATTCATTATGCTAAAACATTATTTCACAAATTGATTATTTTTTAAACATGTTAGATGGCAAAACAATGTAAAGCATAAATAACATTTAACAAATACTAGCTGCCCTACTCCTGTAGGTCACGTGATAGGTTAGATATTTAAGACAATCGCGAAGCGCAGCGCAGCGGTTGTCTTAAATTTCGAGGTTATTTTTTTATCAGACAACAGAAATACTAGCTGCCCTACTCCTGTAGGTCACGTGATAGGGTAGAAATTTTCGCTACGCTGCGCTTCGCGATTGTCTTAAATTTCGAGGTTATTTTTTTTATTAGACAACAGAAATACTAGCTGCCCTACTCCTGTAGGTATTGAAAAATTGAAATTGCTTACATCCTTGATTATATAATATATCATAGCTAATAAACCATAATTTTTGTAAAATCACCAATTTGGCAAACGAATTATTTAGTCAAGTGAATATTATTAAAATATTATTTTTATTTAATAACAGTAGAAATATTTCTTAAGTAAAACATTTGCGAAACCTGTATTATGTCAAATGATTCTTTTTAAAGTAATATGTTTGCGAAAAGAAAGGTTGTCAAATAATTAGTTTCAAACGTTGTTTGTAAAATTATCTTTAGTCATACGTTTTTTGTTAAACAATAGTAAACCATTTAAATAATTGAATTTATTTGTATTTCGCTCGGAGTTATTTTACTTGATAAGGTAAGGTATTGTGTAACTATTGTAAAAGTAAGTTGGCGTTTAATTGGTTGGCCGGCAGTAGTCACAAAGATAATATGAGATTATGACAAGTTTTTACTTTGTAGATTTACGGTTCAATTTTTGATGGCGACACCATGGCGACACCCAGAAAAGAAATCGTCTCTGAGACAAATTGAGGTATTGGTGGAGTTCCTCGAGAACCACCGGGAACTCGCCATTGGCGTTTCTCGCAGTTTGCTTTTTCTGTGTTGGGTTGGCTTTACTAATACACAACTCATTAACCAATGTGATACTTTTTGCTTTCCATGTTTATAAATTTTTTGTGTATTTTTGTTCATTTCATGGTCAATCTGTGTTTCGCTAGCTTATAATTGAAGGGGTATTTACTTACTGAGCATTATGGTAGTGATAATATTTGTGTGTTCATTTGCTTTATATTAACTAAAATGCAGAGGCCACTAAGGAGCTTCCACAATCCATGCGGTTAGAAAAGGTGAACTATCCTTATTTTAAGTCAGGGATGCGAAAAGAAAAAGAACTTTTGAGATGTGAAGATTGAATCATCATCATCATCATCAGCCTATAAACGTCCCACTGCTGGGCACATGCCTCCCACGTGGTCAATGGTACGTGGGGATATTGGGCCATAACCCACCACGCTGGCCCAATGCGGGTTGGTGGGTTTTAACGACTGTCATCTTACGACAACAACCCGGGACCAACGGCTTATCGTGCCTTCCGAAGCACGAGATGTTTTTAATTTGGTCATCCATCCAGCGACCCGGCATTGCCAAAGTTGCTTAGCGGGCAAGATCGCAAGCCGAACGCGCTAGCCGCTGCGCCATCGAACTCAACTAACGAGTGAAGATAGAATACTGCTGTTTAAAAATGTATATTTTGCTTACAGAATAAACGTTGCTGCTGTCGTCGTTCTGATGATGAGCTAACTAAGGACTTCCCCTAATATAAGTACCTATGTGTAGAATTTAAGGATTTGTGATATTGTGACAATAATAAACAATTTTTGATTAAATTTTATATTTGTTTTTATTACATAAGGTTTCTCTCGTTCCAAAGCCTTTGAATAAAAGCCTGTTGGACTGTCCTCCCCTACATTAACTCGATATTTACACGCCTATCAACATTTTGTGGTACTTGAGCCACTCTTCTTAACTCTGCCTCAGCAGCCACCCTGCGGACTTGATTTAAATCCTCACGCTTGCGTTCTTGTAAATTAAGTTGAGGAGCAAGAATTTGAGCACGTAGAGCCATTGCAGCACAGCACATGCATTCACGATTTGCCCAGCAAATACTGGATCGTAGTGAAGCATCCTCGCAGACAACAAACATCTAAAAAATAAGATTAACATTCACAGCTAAACAGATTTGGATGAAGCATAGCATGTAAATTTATTTATGTAAGATGGAGCACGCGCTTGATCAACAAATAAGCTACTTCATATCTCGATCCATCGAGTGGTAACTGTGGGAGAAACAAAATTATGCTACAATCTCAAATCTTCTTGATTAGCCAAATCCAACATTTTGCCAACGCAAATGGTTCTTGCTCAAACGTGCCTGAAAAATTAAGTAGATAGGTATGACATTATAAGTTAGGTAAGTACATTACTCGGTAATTGTGTATGATGCTGTTTTTTTACTATATATCTGTAGGAAATGAAATAAAAGTTACTAACAAGATTTGCAAAGTTAGCAATCCATATACTTCTGCAATGCGTTACCAACACTCGATGAACACTGCAAAGTGACATTTCATTTGACATTTATGAAACGTCTAAATTTAGCGCGATACCGTTTTTGTGCGATACAAAACACGCGTAAGTGAGGTTCTACTAAGACAATACGGCGGTGCGCTGCGTTGATGTGAGCGTGACATGTGCGTCATTATTTAACTACGGCAATACGAAATCAAACGTTATGACGCAAACGCAGTCAAGACGCGCTGCATAACATTACGGCGATCGGCCCGCTGCGTCGTGGTCTGTTATTGTTGCGTTCAGTACCGCAATGTTAGCTGATAATTTGTTGTTCTCGATCCTAAGCATACAGTAGTCCAAACAGTTCTTGTCTCTGGTCGGGAGTGTGTGGCCCGATAATATGCCATGAGTGGCAAGCATATTAAGGTAAGAAGACCGATTACTCCTTTCGTAAGATGATTCGTTTTGTCTAGTTATTAAGTTAATATTAATGTCTCCTGTTATTATAAGGTTTTTTATATTTTTGATAGTTTCTAAGTGCGTATTTAGTGAATTTATAAAATTTGTTGCATTGTGATTAGATGGAGAGCGATATATACCAAGTATTATACTACTGCAAATATTAATTTGAACACATGAAGCGTTATCAATAAATATTTCTGTAAAATTTGGGTTAAGTTTACTTTTAGCATATACTACAACACCGTCACGACTTAGGGATCTTCAAGAAACGAGCCTATTCCTTCCTTAAAGGCCGGCAACGCGCCTGCGATTCCTCTGGTTTTGCGGGTGTCCATGGGCGGCGGTGATTACTTTCCATCAGGTGACCCGCTTGCTCGTTTACCTCCTTCTGCTATAAAAAAAAAGACTAAGTAGGAGTAGCGTGCGTTACCCAAATAAATTAAGTCGTTAAAAGTCATTTTAATATTTTTACAGCGCAGTTTTGGTGTAATCAGCGCATTACAATCTTAATTAGCTGGGACGGCTCGCTGTCTCATTATTTTCGCTAATTACACACGTTACCGCCATTTTGCGATTGTGCTTTAAGTACTTATATAAATATATAATTATTATCCTACTAATATTATAAACGCGAAAGTTTGTAAGTGTGGATGGATGTTTGTTACTCTTTCACGTAAAAACTACTCAATGTATTTGAATGAAATTCGGCATACAAATAGTTTATAACCTGGATTAACACATAGGATACTTTTTTATCCCGATATTCCCACGGCGTTCCCGTGGGAACCACGCGGGTGAAACCGCGAGCGGCCGCTAGTAATATATAATGTTATAGTGACTATACTCTGTGGCTAAGTGGCAAAACCTCTTTACTTTGTGAGCTTTATGATTTGGCAAACTACTGAGTAGGTACTGCCAGGTCAAACTACCACAAAATGTCAAAATTTCAACAATCAATTTTGAACTTCATGATGTTATATGGATTGATGATAACATGGATTTTTATTACAATTTGACTGTTTTGGATAAATTGATCTGCTGGCGTGGAGTCCATGTGGAATGGCCTGTGCCCAGCTGTGGGACGTTCAAGAGCTGATGATGACTTGTCTTATGATGGTGGCTTTACTTTGCTAACGAAAGTGAGGCTTGATCAATGCCAACATCAGCATCAGATATTCAAACGCTGTGTATTTATCTAGCGGCCTGTCCGTGATTTAGTCCGCGTTGACCCCGTACCCCGTGACAAATTTAAAAAAAATTAAGTCATTCAGACCTTTTCCTGACAATTAACAAACACAACAAAAAATAATTAGCCAAACAAGTGAAGCCGTTCTGAAATGATGCGCGAACAAACATTCATGGCAAATGATTTTTATTTATGTACAAGATTGACTGCTACAGGTAACAATATAGATTTTGCTAATGCTCTAAAAATAGAGCTACTTGCTAACTCGAAGGCTTCGCGGGCCTAACAGCCATGTTTAGCAGGCGCTTACCGCATTTTCTAAATAATCGCGGCGATCGCTTATCGCCGCTGCAAATGTTCTTAGAATACTAAGTTTAAGCCATAGTGAAAATATAGGAAGGTATGGTGTAAAATTTTGAAAAAATACAACAACCTCAGCCGGAAATCGAACTACACACCTTCCGCGTTCCGGGCGGCTGCCTTAACCACTTGGCTACCGAGGTCTGGTTCTCACTCGTCGAAATTTGTCATTGCTTGATGCTTATGTTTTTAGTCAACATTGCTCTCTCAGAGGTGAAAACTTCAAAGATTTGATGAAGCAATGTTAACTAAAAACATAAGCATCAAGCACTGGTTGACAAATTTCGACGGGTCAGAACTAGACCTCGGTAGCCAAGTGGTTAAGGCAGCCGCCCAGAACGCGGAAGGTGCGTGGTTCGAATACCGCCTGAGGTGGTCGTCTTTTTTCAGTGTTTACAATTTTACTTAAGTATATTTAAGCCTTAATAAAACGATAAAATATATAAAAAAACATTAAGGTATTGTGTTGTATGATCAATTAATCTAAACCAATGCTGTAAAGTAACATTTTAAACTTTCATGGTCACTACAATTATAGCAAAAATGGTAAAAATCCCGTTTTTTCCTAAAAATAAATGTTGTAAAGAGTTAAAAGGTTTGTTTTATTTGCTTGTTTCGATTGTCTTTAAATTACTCGATTTCACAATTGTAGCGATGTATTGATTTCAATGACGGAGGCCTTTGCTCTTATGTGGAACAGTATACAGGCTGTACCTTTTATTACTCGATTTTCTGTACTTGATAACTGCTTTTATTAAGTGTTCTTTAATTTATTGTGAATGTTGTGACTTTTAATTGGCTGACGTAACCTACAAATATTTTTCTATGCAATATTATGTTTTGTTGTAAGCGTACAAACATCCAGATACACAGCCAGATACACAGCCAGATACACAGCCAGATACACAACCAGATACACAGCCTTCCATTTACTCTCATAACGTTCTTCATACACGCTCGTCGGTGTAGTGAGAATACCCACTCTTGAACTGACTTGTTACTTTATAAATTAATACACATAAATAAAATTTATGAACGCGTTGCCCTAATAAGCCTACCTGCTGTCGTGTTGACTATGCCACGTTACTAGCCGGCTAGCCTTGGCAGTTCCGAGAAGCAGGTGACATCACGCCTTGGCGCCCGCGCCCGTGTGAGCGCAGGCCTTCTTATACCCAAGTCTGTACTGAAACTAGTGCTTAAGAGGCGTTAAAGTTAATCGAAAAGCTAAAGCTGGTGGTGGCATCACATTCATGAATTTAAGTATAGAATTGTTGTCATTATAGCGTTTTATAATTGTTCCGAGACTTTGGAAGTAAGGTTTTGACATTGTTATTGGTTAGTGTTAGTGTACCTCTAACAGCAATAGCGATATCATTTCTAGAATATTAAAAAGGGCACACAGCTACACAGTTAGGACCCGCTATGTACCTATTCCGTTGAATTTTATAAAAAAAAACAAAAATAGTTAGCTAAAAGGTTGCCATCTGCGAAATTAAACCAAGGCAAGGCAAAATCTGAAAAGTTTATGGGTCTTTCGGAATAAACTCTTATATTCTCTCGATTTTTTATATTTTTTTCAATCAATTAAGTTATCTTCCACCATTAACTGTGTAGTTTCGGTTTTTACCATTATAGCAAAGCCTCCGGGTCGCCTTCCAATCAAGACGAATTCGTTGAAACCCGGAAACCCGGTCGACGGATAGCTACACTAAATGAAGCCTTTTTCTTTGTTTTAGTCGGAGAAAATGCTTCTCTGCACTGGCATGAGGCCTCGAGAGGAACGTGAGACACCCCATGCACTGCCCAGGGCTGGAACCCATATGTCCCCACCCGCCCCCCCGTGGGGGAAACGGGTGGACTAAGGACATACGGGCCCGACCTGGTAAAAGAACCGACACCTTCCTTCATAAGCGCGACGCGGCGCCGCGGTACCATACTACGATGCCCCGCGAAACGCCGCACGCTACGGACCCAGCTTTACCTGGGTCCCCTGCCCCAGAGGAGCAGCCTGGTAGGTTCAGGCTGCTCCCAAACGGGAGGAGGGCTTGTGCAATGCAGCCCAGTGCTCCTCAACACTAGGCCGCGGCCCTCCTAGGGGGGAAAAGGTTTCCCTCGACCCCCCCCCCCCCCCCCCCCCCCCCTCCGCTTCTTCCCTCCCTGTGTGGGACCGCGGCCCCACACGTGAGCCCGCGGTCCCACACAGGGAATACCACCAACCCGTAGCAGCCTGCGCCGAAGCGCAGGAGCACGAGTCGGTCCCCGGTCTTGCGGGAGGAGGGCGGCGTTATACCGCCGCCCTCGACCCTCCCTCCGCCGGTTGCCCGGCCTCGCCGGCGACTCCGCCGTCTCCACGGGCGCAGCGCCCTCCTTGGCCACAGGTGGAGCCCGCGGCCAATGGGCCCTCTTAGCCCTCGTCTCTGGAAGACGGCACCTCCATCCTCCCATATGGAGGTCATGCGGGAGTCCAGCCTCCCTGCACACTACGCATGCCGCCCTCTCCTCCCCGCACTCGGCCGCCCTGTGCCCCGGAGCGCCGCACCGGAAGCACAGCGTGCCACGGCTGGCCTTAGTAGTAGGCCACATGAGTAGCTCATGTGGCCCACACCGTAGCACGCATAACACCTCACGGGGCCCCTGTCCAGGACCTAGATTGCCACCCTTGCCCTGTCGAACACCGCGTACTCGTTCGACACTAAATGGAGCCTAGCTTATGTTAAAATTTGTCAAGTTTACCTCGTATGTTATCCTCCTCGAATAAAGAAAAACAAACATTATACTTAGATGAATTTCTATGCAAACATTAGTCCAAATTTGACAGTATCGACTGCTCATACTAAGTAAGTGTTAATAAGTAAGTAAACGCTACTCAAAAGTCAAGGCAAGCCTTTCAACATCGTATGACCTGACGATTTGCTCTTGAGTTCTTGACACATTAATATCTAACGAAACTTTACTTTCTGAGAGTGAAATAACTTTTAATTGCTTTTTGAACGATTCTCAGCGTTTATTAATAACTGTTTTATATAAAAATAAAACACTTTGTGGTTATTATATCTATACGCAATTTTAATGTTATTTCATATTTATTAGTTATTTTACACATTTTAAATCATATTACATAAATTTAATAAGATCAAGTTTAAAGTATTTAAGTCTAAATGTAAAACAAAACCTTATGACTTGATAAGATAGATATCATACCAACAGATATAAGGGTAGATGTGTTGCAAATTAATCTCTTAAAGTGTTTTCAATAACTGTCATAAAACCATATTTAGCATTAGCTTTCGAGAATCCGTGACATTGCCAATACTGAGCGTTTGTCTGTCCGTTCCGTGAAACCTGCCCACTCGCACGTAATTTTTATTTTCCCACGGCCAAACGGCTCGATAACACTAAATTTGACAGTAAGTTGTCTGTGGCGAATAACATTTGGAAAGTATTATTAGCACTTTATGTCAAAAACATTTAAGTGTTGTTTTCGCTAGCCTTTTAAAGCTGATCATAACCTCCTTTTTATGTTTTAACAATAACAACTTATCTGAGTAGGCAATCATAGTTCTCACTTTTCTAGATAGATTAGATACAGTGTTCTTGGGCGGGAAAGTGAACCGTCATGTCTACAATTTTGTTTTATTATAAAATTTGTTTGTTTTCTTTTTTACGAACAGTTACCAAAAATTTGGATTTTTAGCGTAAATCTATTTTTTCTACTAAGTTTTCAGTACATTGCCGTACTGTGCGGTGCCTGGCAGGCTGGCTGTATCGGCCGGCCTTACCGAATCTTAATATTAACGGGTATGAAAGTGGGATGGTTTTTGTACGTGTTTTAGCGATATCTCAGCGTTCTATTTTTAACATTACGGTTTATGTGCTGGAAATGATAGATGCTCTCATAAAAGTGTCAAAGGCATTTTTACATGCAACAAGGATGATTTGTTTTGTTTGCACGCGGTATCGCTAATTTGGACGCTCACCCGTTCGGAACTGTTTATATTGCTTACCGTTTTTGAAATATTGAAGTTGGAACTCTAAACGGTAAGTATATATAATGTGGATGTGGTATTAACGGTGGCTCATTAAAATAATACTACGAACCCATCTCATTCCTTTGGGTGCCGTAAAAGGCGACTAAAGGACTAAGGACTACACATTCATCCAACAGCATAGATAGAGCGACGAAATGGAATCACCACCTATCAGGCTGAGCACATGTTGTTATTTGATGAAAAGTGGACTATGGCATTGGACTGCTGGTCCTCTGGATAATCCTTTGGGGGCAATAGTCGTGACTTCGTAAGTGTGTGTAAAAAAGGCACTTAGAGAACGTTGCTTATCAGCTACTGTACAGTTCTATTGATTGGTAGTAACAGTTTCAACACTTCATTTTATTAGCATCGATAAAGTTCTCAATTCACTTTTATGCGGACCACAAGCTGTTTTTAATTAGTCATAACAAGATGATAGTGCTAGTACTGCTGAATACAATTTGAAAGTGTGCGAGCGACACGACATACAACAATATGCTATGCAAGAGGGGAATGCAAGATCCAACATTGGTCCACTCGAGAGTGCATTACAGTGGTGCATCGACCGCTAATGAATGCTAGCTTTGTCTGTCTGTCTGTTTGATAGATGGCGGTGGGAACGCATTCAGGCCATTCATATCCGGTCCGTGGATGCCTGAATGCCTGAACTATCGATTGTGGCTTTGGCCACTGTCGAACTGGATTATCACGTGGGCCATTGTAATTAAACAATTGACTGGTGCGCCGATTTTGCTATTTTGAAAAGTCAACAATTAACGTTTAAGTATACTCCAGCCAAATTCGATGACAAATGTTTGTAAACAGATTATTGTCATATCTTTGTGCAAATATCTAGTTTCACTCGGAATTTTACTTATTCTTGAGAGAGATTCACAAGAAAACAGTTAACTATTGTATCTTTCTTCCAAAAAACAGTAAAAATAAATCCTAGTGAAACTAGATATTTGCACAAAAAAGTGACAGTAATCTGTTTACAAACATGCGTTATCGAATTTGGCTGGAGTTTATGTAGTAAGTAGTCTAACTCTGAAAAATGACAGAATCAGGAGGCCGCTGAAACACGACTGGTGACGTTTTAAATAAACAGATTCCAGGCAGCACGGTGATAGAATTTTACCCAGAATTTTTCTGGTTTCGGGTAGGCTAATCCCAGGAGATTCATTATTTTCCTAGAAATAAAGACAGTCACGCGATAGGTGTTGCATGCTCCGTTTTCTCTGCATAGGCCCTGCACAATTATTTGTTTTTATGCATAATGCCATACCTCAATGCATATTTATTTATTTATTTATTTAATCTTTATTGCACATAAAAACAGCAAAAGGCGGACTTAACGCCACAAGGCATTCTCTACCAGTCAACCGGTATGGATGTAGGAGACTAGGTAAGGCGATAAATCAAAAAAGATACATTAATGAATGTTAAATGAAAAACAACAACTTACAACCAACTTCATAAATAGCATATACAAAATACACAGATCTACAAAAAATATAATATACTTACATAACAAAGATTCAATATATAATATAATGAATAAATAAATAAATATTTTACATAGAAATATAAATACCTACATATATAAATAAAATACATCAGATAGTGTGACATCATATTATTAGTTATATACATTTTACTCCTAATATAACCAATATCTAGATAGAGCTAAAATAGTGCTCACGCACAAGTCTTTTGAATGCCATTTTACTCTGAGCACCACGGATATTTAATGGCAGAGCATTCCAAAGGCGGATAGCACATAAAGTAAAGGAACTGGAGACGAAGCCAGAATGATGAGCGGGGATTTGAAGAGTGAGGTTGTTACTGGAGCGAAGGTCACGATGATGAGAGGCTCCCAGAAACTGAAACCTAGATTTCAGGTATCTTGGGGTTCGTGGATCGTTAAGGATGTTGAAAAGCATACAGACAACTCTAAGATTCCTACGCTCACGGATAGGCAGCCATTTGAGTTGTCTTCTGTAGTGAGAAATGTGGTCGAACTTACGCAAACCGAAGACAAAACGGATACAGCTGTTTAGCAAACGATCCAACTTATTCAGAAGAAGTTGATTAATGTCAGAGAAACAGACGTCGGCGTAGTCAAGAATAGGAAACACGAGAGCCTGAACAAGCGCGATTTTAGTACTGGAGGGGAGAAAAAATTTCAATCTATACAAGGACCGTAGCGAGTTGACCACTTTACGAGAGATCTCGTTCACTTGATCTTCCCAACTGAGAGAGCAGTCAATAACGAGACCTAGGTTCTTAACTCGAGGCTGATACGGTATGGAATCCCCATTGAACACCAAACTAAGCACCGAGCTCAAATCGACGAGAGATAACTGTCGAGAACTACCTAAGATAATTGCTTGGCACTTAGAGGCATTAACGGAGATGCCATAACAGTTTGACCATTCGGCAATCCTGGCAAGATCTTCATTGACGCTAACGACCGCCTGATTAAGACTACTTTTATCAGTTTGAACATATAATTGGAGATCGTCAGCATACAGATGGTAAGAAGAATGAAGTTTTGTAGTAAGAGAGTCAATAAAAAGTGAGAAGAGAAGGGGGGAAAGTATGCCGCCTTGTGGAACACCAGCAGTCAGCTCGCACCAGTCAGAAATAGACTGATCAACCCGAACAACTTGCTGGCGTCCACGAAGATATGAGGAAAACCATGTCGTAGTAGAAGAAGACAGTCCAATATGGGAGAGAATTGCTAAGAGAATGTCATGGTTGACCGGGTTAAAGGCGTTGGAGAAATCAATAAGAACCATCACAGTCAACTGAGAATTCTCCATGCCGTTGCGTACGTCCTCCAGGACATTAACAAGAGCAGTGGTAGTGCTATGCCCGGGTCGAAACCCGGACTGGAAGGGACTTAAGAAGCTATGTCGGAAGATGAAAGAAGAAAGTTGGCTGTGGACCGCAGCTTCAAGGATTTTGGAAATAAATGGTAGGATAGAAATAGGTCGAAAATGGTTTAAACAAGTCGGGTTACGGATTTTGGGAAGTGGAATTGCGATGGCTTTAAGCCAGGCAGAGGGAAACGTACAAGAGGAGAGAGAGTAATTGAGAATAAAGGTAAGTAAGCATAATGCACATTCAGGGTACCGGTAATTATTCGTTCCTGGCTTTTACTACCTATATATGGTCTTTGCTCTGTCCTTGGGCAGAGAATATATACCCTTGGGCGCCATCGCCTATGAAGGTTTTTGAGTGACTTGCCGCTACTGTGTTCGATAAATTACTCATGTTCGTATATGTAAGTTGCAATATCAGGTATCAAATACCTATATGCACTGTTCCAGGTTAGTTTTATGCGTATACCGACGAAATCACCTGCTGCGGCGCGACAGGTGCAGACTCACCGTATACTCGCACCTTTTTGTGACCATCCTAAGTCCACAGATAAAACAAGTTTTTCGACACATTCACTCGAAACAGTGGCAAGGGATTTGTTTGTGGCACCTATGAAAACAAGGAAGTCTTAGTATTAGCAGAAAACCGACGAATTGGTACCGTAACCCCGGATTCTAGACTACTAAAAACGTGGTAATAAATTATTACTCTTCACGTTTTTTTTTACTCTATTAATCTATACTTACCTATATACTGAATATTATAAAGCTGAAGAGTTTGTTTGCTTGAACGCGCTAATCTCAGGAACTACTGGTCCGATTTTAAAAAATCTTTTAGTGTTAGATAGCCTATTAGCCTAGCATTTATCGAGGAAGGCTATAGGCTATAATTTGTTTATGAACGGGTACGGGTAGTAACCCGTGCGAAGCCGGGGCGGGTCACTAGTAAATATATATTCAACTAGTTATACCCGAAGGGGTGGGCAAAGGCCACTGCTATCTATTTGCTACGACTCAAACACTATTTCTTTCATTTACTCTCTTATCATTCTTCATACATCCTCGTCATGTAATATTACTCTTATCTCTAAATATACAGTGTGAAAAAAAAGACCGTGGTTGGAGGAAAAGTACCTCCCCTAATATTGAAAATGGCAAATTTTACTGAAAGGAAACATTCCTTTATTTTAAAAAATAATTAAAACTGCATTTAACGATTTTCGAAAAATCATCTGCTTGAGCCGGGAATCGAACCGGTGAAATGTAAAAAAAAAAACATCTGTATTTTATGATACCAACCGAAAGAGTCATTTTCAGGATCAATTTCTTTAAAACAACATAGTATCTTAAATTCGAAAAATACGTCTGTGCATAAGTGAAAGTGGGTCTCATTTTGATCAAGTTAAGTGAACTATTTTCTTTAGATAGTGAGTAAGCTTTCAAAAAAAAAAAATTCTTGGTCTTTCTTTAAAATTTTCCTTCAATCACGGTTTTTTTTCGGCACTGTATATATTTTTATAACACATTTGCTCGTAAAGAAGCTCTTATTACGCCGATTTCAGTATTGTAATGTAATAAGTTTCGCACTAGTGCGGTAATGTAATTTAAAAATTATTAATCATTTGAATCTATGGACAACATAGGCCTTTAGCCCGTTAGTAACTTTTACGACATCCAAGGAAAGAGAGAGGTTGGTAGTATTATTTTGATGAGCCCATCGCCGCTCTATGCTGTTGGATGTATGTGCAGTCTTTAGTCCGTTAGTCGCCTTTTACGACACCGAAGGGAAGAGAGAAGTTTGTAGTATTATTTTGATGAGCTTATCGCCGATCTATGCTGTTGGATGTATATGCAGTCTTTAGTCCGTTAGTCGCCCTTTACGACAACCAAGGGAAGAAAGGTGTTGGTAGTATTATTTTGATGAGCCCATCGCCGCTCTATGCTGTTAGATGTATGTGCAGCAGTCTTTAGTCCGTTAGTCGCCTTTTACGACACCCAAGAGAAGGGTTGGTGGTATTATTTTGATAAGCGCATCTGCGCTCTATGCTGTTGGACAAAGAAAAATATATGTTGGCTTACCAAAGATTCATGCACTAGTAAAACAACAAAAAAAGCAGTCATTTTCGGAAAATGTGTTTCCTCGCAAATATGTTATAAAACGTCGTATGGCATACGTGCGCTTTGATAATTACAGCCTCTGCTTTCTTGTAGTCCTCGCCTGCGGCTCGGGCTAGCAATATCGCCTCGGCTGTAATTTTCATCTTACCGCACTTATATCATAATGTACTATTATAACACATTTGCTCGTAAAGAAGCTCTTATTACACCGATTTCAGTATCGTAATGTAATAAGTTTCGCACTAGTGCGGTAATGTAATTTAAAAGTTAGTTATCATTTGAATCTATGGAAAAAATAGGCCTTTAGCCCGTTAGTACCTTTTACGACACATAAGGGAAGAGAGGGGTTGGTAGTATTATTTTGATGAGCCCATCGCCGCTTTATGCTGTTGGATGTATGTGCAGTCTTTAGTCCGTTAGTCTCCTTTTACGACACCCAAGGGAAGAGAGGGGTTGGTAGTATTATTTTGATGAGCCCATCGCCGCTCTATGCTGTTGGATGTATGTGCAGTCTTTAGTTCGTTAGTCGCCTTTTACGACACCGAAGGGAAGAGAGGGGTTTGTAGTATTATTTTGATGAGCCCATCGCCGCTCTATGCTGTTGGATGTATGTGCAATCTTTAGTCCGTTAGTCGCCTTTTCGGATATTTTTTTTCCTCACCAATATGTTATAAAACGTCGTATGGCATACGTGCGCTTTGATAATTACAGCCTCTGCTTTCTTGTAGCCCTCGCCTGCGGCTCGGGCCAGCAATATCGCCTCGGCTGTAATTTTCATCTTACCGCACTTATATCATAATGTACTAATATATATATACTCTACTCGCATACATTGAATGCAGTAAGTAAAAGGTGTGTAGCTTTAGGGCTTAGAAAGTAGCGAACTGTTTTCTCGGGGCATCAACAATCGCCGATTGCAGACAAGTGCGGTGTCGTAACGTGATATGTGATTGACGTGACATTATATAGTGTTATGTGTATGTTATGGTACTTAACATGAACATGAACAGGTATGGATTGTTAGAGTTAGTTTAAACGTTTGTTATTATTATCATCGGTATATAATAGTATGTTTAGTTATAAGCCAATGCTGGCCTCCTTCCCACAGTCCCGTGGAGATTGGGTAGTAAATTAACCCACCATGGTGTTTCTGATACTCGTATTGGTGGGTTTCAAGATGCCGCGTACCACTAGCATCTCATCTCTCATACTTTTTTATGAGTTTTATAGAACAGTTGTAAATCATTAAATCATTTTATTACTCAATGGAAAGTGTCAATGCGCGGCGATCGGCTTACTACCTGTCACGCTGAGGACATGTGCTGTGGAAAAGTGCGCTATGGCAGAGGACTGATTTTGCGGTACTTATTGCCTTGTCCCTGACTAACCCTTAGAGTATAATAGTCGTGTTTGTATAAGCTCTCTCGCCCCGTAACGTAACGCCGGTAGCTAGTAGTACAAATTGCGAATTTCATAACACGCGTAACGTTAGGAATTAATAAATAATCGTAGGGTTAGGTATAGTGCTTAAGTACACACGCTTCTCGTTGAATCCATATAGTGCGTAGGTACCGTACGTGTTTGCACAACAACCAAAAAGTTTCACAACTCAAACATTGTGGAGCGTTGTGTTACTTTTAACAAAGTCTGCGTTTCATTAGCGCGGAAACACGAAAACGCTGAACCATCCCACCCGCCCGGTACATTACAACTCATTTGAAATTCCCACCGTTGCCACTTCTTTGTTCGGCGACGGACGGTTAACTCGATTCGGGCTCCGTGCCTTGTCAGATTGTTACTCACAAAGCTTTAAGAAAAATATTCATGCAAGGTTGTTGCTGGGAAAGGTTTACGAGAAAAACTGGTGCCTATTTTCACCATTGACCGTTAAGTTTTAGGACACCCCTGGGCCATTTTAGGTGACCATCACCCAAAGTGTTGCTAGGTGACCTTAAAAGCAGTAAAAATTAATCAAACAAACAACTTATTCTGTGATTACAAGACTACAAGTCTACTCTCTATTACAGGAATTACCCACCCTCGTGTCTAAACAAAACAAATCGTCGAGCGAACACGTGTAATCGCTTAAGCTGTTAATACTCGTAAGTACCTATCAAAACGCAGGAACAAAAACCTTTCCAAAAGCGTCCGAAGCGGCCCGTTGACAGGTGTTTGTCGCCGGTCGGGATGCGCGCGCGCACCTCGCGTCAAGGGCACGATTCACTCACTCAGGGTTGAACAACCGGAAAAATGTTTTACTTAATACTGGAATGACTTTTGCTTTACTCTTCGAACACAACTAAACACTTCTATATACTAAATCGTAGCGAAGTAGTGACAGTTTTGACAAACACATTTGACGTAGGTATAAACAGATGAAAGATGATTACATGTAGCGGAGATTAGTGACAAGGATGGTCAAAATAAGGAATGAATATATCAGAGGAAGTATGAAAGTGGCGCCTATAACAGAAAAGATGAAAGGGAACCGTTTGTCTTGGTATGGTCAGGTCATGTAATGAGAAGGGACGAAAGCCATGGGACTAAAAGAGTGATGAATATGAGTGTTGAAGGTAGGAAAAGAAGAGGAAGACCAAAGAAAAGATGGATGGGTTGTGTGAGGGATGACTTGAATGAGAAGGGATTGGATGATTTGATGACGAATGACCAAGTTTATGGAAGAAACATACATACTGCGCCGAGATGATGATATGTGTTTTGGCAGAGTTGCAATTTTTGAAGGAGCTCTTTGCCATGTTGATACTCAGCGTGCGCACTACTAAACGAAATGAGTACCTGAACAGATGTTTAGGAGAGCGAGATTGCTATGTACTCTTTTTACAGACGTTTCGAGAGCATTGATTGTGCTGGATGCACAATCAATGTGTTAACAGTTAAAATTCAAAAATTCAAAATCAAAATCATTTACTCAATTTAGGCTACAATAGTGTTTCGTCGGGCGTATTATGAGAGTTTATGATGGATGGTTCGTTCCATGGCGATGGTAAATAACGACTGCGTCTCTTCATGTGATGTTGTATATTTACAGTGACTACATTGTGACTAACTTATTATCTAAACCTTACAAGACTATTTATACATAACTACGTAGATGTTGAAGGGAGGATACCGTGTGTCTTATCTTTATCGGATCTACACGCGTTTAGGAATGCGCTTACAAACTCTTTAACCATACGTGAGGATAATAAATTATGTGGCGACGAAGGCCGCCACAGGCTACAATAATTGAGCACTAACGGTTGATTCACACATATCAGTTAAGTCACAGTTCCGGCACAGTACCGGCACAGTGAAAATATTATTTTATACATTCTCTATGTTTTTTTAAGGTTCCGTACCCAAAGGGCAAAACCGGGACCCTATTACTAAGACTCCACTGTCCGTCCACCTGTCTGTCTCTGTAAGTTCACACATGTAGTCTGTAAGTTTACAGATGTATTTCTGTTGCCGCTATAACAAGTACTAAAAACAGAATAAAATAAATATTTAAGGGGGGCTCCCATACAACAAACGTGATTTTTTATACAGTGTCTAATGCTGTTTAGATAATGGGTACGGAACCCTTCGTGCGCGAGTTCGACTTGCACTTGGCCGGTTTTTTACATTGCAGCGTTCCTGTTTGAAGGGTATTTGATCCAGTGATCATCTTGATGACCGTGTCGCATGGCGGTGAAAGAATACTACCACCCCCTCTCTTCCCTTGGGTGTCGTAAAAGGCGACTAACGGACCAAAGATTACACATACATCCAACAGCATAGAACGGCGATGGGCTCACTACCTGTCACGCTGAGCACATGTGTAGTCGCTAATGGGTAAAAAGTGGACTGTCCTCATTGCCTAGTCTCTCTAACTTACCCTTCGGGGATAATAGTTGTGATTTTGTGTACCTATGTATGTATGTATGTATGATCCAGTAAAATCACAGAGCATAGAGCCCTATGAACTGAAGCCTAGGGTTGGCAACGCAAGCGTTACGTTCATGAGATGCGGTGACCGCTTTCAGGCGGGCCGTATTATGCTAGTTTGCTGGCTCAGTATTTTAAAAAAAGCAAAATAGCAGAGAAAATTTGATTTGAGAACATAATTTGTTGACGGAGTCAACCCTAACTCGATAAAAAAAGTTAATAGTTTACAAAGCGCAAGTGGTCCTCAAATAGACTGACTTATTTCGGGCCAATCTCTTATCACGGCACCGGGGCGAAGGGGCAAGTTTGTTATTCTATTACGAAAACGTCCATCTTGAACCATAGACTTACAAATGTTTAAAAAGTTAAGTTTATTTTATTAACCGTGTTGCGTAGCGGTGAAAGATTACTACACCCCCTCTCTACCCTTGGGTGTCGTAAAAGGCGACTAACGGACTAAATACTGCACATACATCCAACAGCATAGAGCGGCGATGGGCTCGCCACCTGTCACTGTGCAGTCGTTATTTGGTGAAAAGTGGACTATGGTCGGGGACTGCTTTTGCTTTGCTGTCCTCGTTGCCTAGTCTCTGACTAATTAGTATGTGTTGTAAATAGTTTCCTTGTTTTTATTGTCACTATGTTCACAAGAAAATATAACTTTTTATCAAATAAACCACCAGACCACAAATAATTTATACACTTAGCTATTGTTACAAATTAAAACAATGCAGTAGATAATGTTATATCAGAAATAATTATTAAATTCAAATTATTGTACAATGTGAGTAGTAGTAGCACTGTAGTAGGCGGTAGTAGTAGCGTAGTTTATAAACTTTTAAGATTAGCTTTATTCACTGTAAAAGTTAAAAAAAAAATCGATGGAGCATGTTTGTAAACAAATTGTTGACACGTCTTTGTGCAAATATGTAGTGTCACTCACTCCTACTTTTACTTTTCTCCAAAGAGATTCACGAGAAGGAGAACGAGAACAATGGTGTCGTTCTTTCAAAAACAGTAAAAATCCGTATGACATGACTATAATATATTTGCACAAAGAAATTACAGTAATTTGTTATTGTTTACTAACATTTTTCATCGAATTTGGCAGTAGTACAAGGGCGCCCCTATTAAATTTCAGTCTGCAGATCCAGTAATAATATTTATTACTAGCGGCAGCTTGCGGTTTCACCCGCGTGGTTCGCGTTCCCGTGGGAATATAGGGATAAAAAGTATGCTATGTGTTAATCCAGGTTATAAACTATCTGTGTGCCGAATTTCATCCTAATCCATTTAGTAGTTTTTACATGAAAGAGTAACAAACATCCATCCATACTTAAAAACTTTCGCGTTTATAATATTAGTAGGATTTGTTTAATTTCAACTTCAATATAACTTTATGTCAGTTTTAAAGAAAATGAAACAAACTGCAACAAATGCGATCTCTGTACTAACTTTAAGTCTATGGTAGAAACTTGTCAGTCGACTAACTGCGTAAGAACAGTTTGGTTAAGTTGGCCAGGTTAATGCGTCGGTAATTGTGTTTGTTAACTTGTATTGGGTGGATACAAGCCCCTGCACAAACAGTGTCTGGTAACTAGATAATTAAGATGCATGTGGTTTACCTTTAACATGAACTAACTTAACTTAACATTGTCGCGCAGCGGTGAAAGAATATACCACTCTTCCTTGGGTGTCGTAAAAGGCGACTAACAGACTAAAATCTACACATACATCTAACAGCATGTAGCGGCGATGGGCTCACCACCTGTCACGCTGAGCACATTTGCAGTCCCTATTTGGTAAAAAGTGGACTATGGCAGAGGACTGCTTTTGCGGTCCTCATTTCTTAGTCTCTGACTAACCCTTTGGGGATAATTGTCGTGATTATGAGTATGAACTAACTTAATATTCTGTACGTGTGTGTATTACTTTATATAATAAGGATTTTCCATGAAGAGGCACCTTATGACAAAGTGAGAGCGCCTGATGCTTCGTCTTGCTAACGCTGCACCAGTGGTCTTTGTGCCTAGACTCCATTTTCACAACACATCAGGTGGTGTAGAGTCATCTGCCGTGCTACGAATAAAGAAAAAAACATTTAAAAAGTGGTTCACTCTCAAATTTACAATTCACTGCACGGCAGTATAAGCAGATGTCCTGAACAGCCTGCGCCTTGCCTCCAACCAGAATATCTCAATTTTTACTACGTACCAATTAGTAACTCTGCAAATTATAATTAAAGTAATTTCGCTAACCATTGCTGAGTCGTTACCTGTAATTTCGTACCCCCCTATGTACACCGCGCATTGTATCACCGCATATCGGTTAAGTGTCATTTTTTGTTCTCATTTTTTGAGTGCCTTTCTGGTTTTTAACGCGTCTGCCGCAGCAGGTGGTGTCCGAACAGTGATGTTGTGAAAACTGTTACATATTTATTTATATTTTAACCCACTGACCCCCTTCTACTGGCCCATCTCTTCCCTTGGGTATCGTAAAAGGCGACTAACGGACTACAGACTGCACATACATCTAACAGCATAGAGCGGCGATGGGCTCACCACCTATCACGCTGAGCACATGTGCAGTCGCTATTTGGTGAAAAGTGGACTATGGTAGAGGACTGCTTTTGCTGTCCTCATTGCCCAGTCTCTGACTAACCCTTCGGGGATAATAGTCGTGATTATATTTGCATGTATTTCTTTTAGAAAGATAATCAATCTCGGTAGAGAGAGACGCCTAATTAAGTTACTATTTTTTGTATTTCTTTTCTATTGTCTTCTAATTGAGCTTGTACAATTCTCACTTGAACCGAAAGGTCGACAGTTTATTTTCACTAATTGTGTGTGCATCCAGCAATTTGCTTAATTACTTTGTTCATTGTTACAGGTAATTACCATGGCGACACTTGTTAAGCAATTTGGAGTAAGTTGTGTTAATTGGTCTCATAATTGTTAATAATTTGGACAATGTGGATGGAGTAAGTACTCAATTGAATAGACGTCTGTTAGCTCAGATCTAACGGACTACCATTTTCCACCCTCTTCAATTAGTTCGAGCAGTCAGTTCAATAATATTAAACAATCTATTTATTTAGTTTTTGACTCATTGTAGCTATGACTACCCAGCTAGCAAAATACCCTTAGAAACGAAAGCTTTTAAGAGCTATGTCCTTAAATAAATTTTATATACGTTCTGATTAAGATAGAGACTCTAATAATGGCATATCATAAGTCTATTTAAGCTATAAGAGCATATATACTTATAAAAATACTTTTAGAAGTATATAAGAAAACGAGAAATGACATCAATAAAACCAGTAGTGTTATAAACGCACTCTGTAAGCCTAATTCTTAATTAACACTTATACATGCACTATGTAAGTCCACTTAATCTTAAAAGTGACTTATCAAAGTATTTTATTAGATACCGGCTGTTACACTTATAACTTATTCTTACAGACGTATATAAGCAAACTTTATATAATGTTTATTAGAGCAATAGTATTATACACGCACTTTATAAGCCTAATTGCCCTTGAGTCTTAATTAACACTTATACGTGCACTTTGTAAGACCACTCAATCTTAGAAGTGACTTTACTAAGTGTTTTGTTAGATATCGTCTGTTACTTATAACTTATTCTTAAAGATGTATATAAGCTTACTTTATAAAACATTTGTAAGAACAGTAGTATTATATGCGCACTTTATAAGCCTAATTACCCTTGATTCGTAATAAACTCTTATGAATGCATTTTGTAAGATCACTCGATCTTAGAAGTGACTATTGTAAAAGATAGTAAAGAGTACTAGCAAGTCAAATGTCTTAGAAACTAGATAATTGCTATTAAAATTCTAATGCATTGCAAAAAAGTCAAAAGGTGGTCGACCAGCAACTTCCCTGTTTGTCTTTTAGCCTACTTTTACTTTAATAAGGAACCCTAAAGGTTATGAGCAATGGCCGCGTGGATTAAAAAATGTGGTTGAATTTGATTTTAGAAGTGCGGTGTAAATCTTAAACAATGGTAATGCATTTATATTGGTTCTGTTAAAGCCACTATAAGGCATGATTGGTGATAATGGCGACATTTCCATATTTTTCATTTTTAATATAATATTTTTTATTATTAAAGATACATTGTTGAAATGGCCCTTAAAAATATTGTGATTGTTATTTCAAAATACTCGATAAAATCGACTTCGCAATTAAATAACAGTTAGTAATGCGTAATAAACATGAAATTATACTTACACATTTTGTAGGAAAGTGAATTAAACAGGACAGTACCTACATAATACTTACGTTTTTATTACTCTTCTTATTATTCAGAAAAGTTTCACTAGCACTTGGCAATCCTTTCGGCGGACTGTGATTACATCTGATTACATGTCTTACTAAAAGCTCGCAAAGAGCACTACAAGTAATATCACACTTAGAACAGCATTAGTAAGTGCATTATAAGGGTAAATGCCCATAAAGAATGCCTTTGTAAATCATTTGTAAGGCTGTTTGGTATTATTAAAGCATCAACAAGAATTTTGTAAGATTGAAAATACACTTCTCGAGACCATTTTAAGATATATTTAAGGGTAAATAGACTTATTAAGATAGATAATAGACTCTTGGGATGTGTGTAAGAGGAAATTTTGCTAGTTGGGTAGATGGTACTTTACTTAACTTTTTGTACATTATAGCAAATAAATAAACAACATAAGAATCACGTAGTACCTTTGGCACGTTATAAACTAGGGATGGGCCGAAATTCGTATCACATTCGGTTTAACCGAATTTCGGCAGCTTGAACCGAACTTCGGCATTCGGCCGACATTCGGTTCAAATGCCGAATTTTCGGTACAAGAAAATCTTGAAATAACACTTGATCTTTTATTACACTCATTGTATTTGCAACAAGAAAATATGTCTATTGCTTTACCTCGTTAATTCACTTAAAATCACGTAGATAATAATGTTAACAATAACGCAATTGTCGCGTGGATAACATATTTGCTAATGACCGGGACGGGAGACCGGGGATTTGTCGCGCGGGTTGCGGCTGGGTTGCGGGCGGGATGCAATAGGTACCAAGGATTGAAGGTAGCGCGTAAACTAGTTAGAATGTGTTGTAGTTGTAATAGAGAAAGCGCTGTGAAAAGAACCAAATTTCGGCAGAATTTTGATTTTTTTACCGAATGTTTGGCCGAAGTTCGTATTCGGTTCAAACCACATTCTGCCCATCCCTATTAAAAACCTATAAACATCTACCAATAAATTTGAATCATAATTAGAGCTTTGTTTACATTTAAGATTATAATTTTAACATTCTTCTAAGTTAATAAACGTCATTGTATTAATTAAAACCGTTTATCAAATCCATTGTGAGTCCGTCGGGTGGTCCTATTATTTATTTACGGAGCACATTACAGATCGACATAGTACAATAAAAGAGAAAGGGTTAGATGTAAAACTTTAATGTTTCTTTTAATTGTGCATTAAATTATGTTTGTTACGTTTACTTTGAATTTATTAATGCCGTTAATCCTCACAATAGAATAAAATGAACATCATTTAGTTCAAGTAAGACATAATAAAATATCATGTTCATGTCAATTTTGGGGTATTCCTCGAAGCGCACCCAGACCAAGCGCACCTTAACTATTCCCCCAAGCGCACCCGTTGGGTGCGCTTCAGAATAGATAATTAAAATATTAATTTTTCATTCCTCGAAGCGCACCCACGGAAAAAATGTTGAAAGAGATGTCGTAACTATCAGAAAATATCGATAACGAATAACGTACGTTTATTTTTATTGATTGATGGCAACTAATACTACTACTCGTTCATTTCTTTTTCCTGATAGTTAAAGGTAAGTGAGATCGCTAACGCGCCTATCTACCTCTTTTCATTTATGTCTCCCTGGTACTCTTAGATCAAAATGACTGTCATGATTCAATTTATTATTCACGTAGTAAGTTGCTTAAGCACCTAGTCCTAGTCTCTATCGACATCAATATTACGAATCTTTTAAGCTTTCATTTCTTTTTCCTAATATTAAAGGTGAGTGAGATCGCTAACGCGCCTATCCACCTCTTTTCATTTATGTCTCCCTGGTACTTTTAGATCAAAATGACTGTCATGATTCAATTTATTATTGACGTAGTAAGTTGCATAAGCACCTAGTCCTAGTCTCTATCGACATCAATATTACGATAAGCTTTCATTTCTTTTTCCTGATATTAAAGGTGAGTGAGATCGCTAACGCGCCTATCCACCTCTTTTCATTTATGTCTCCCTGGTACTTTTAGATCAAAATGACTGTCATGATTCAATTTATTATTGACGTAGTAAGTTGCATAAGCACCTAGTCCTAGTCTCTATCGACATCAATATTACGAATCTTTTAAGCTCCTCTCTATTTTTGTCCGTGGGTGCGCTTCGAGGAATAAACAAATAATATTTTAATTACCTATTCTGAAGCACACCCAACGGGTGCGCTTGGAGAAATAGTTTAGATGCGCTTGGTCTGGGTGCGCTTCATATTGGGTGCGCTTCAAGGAATACCCCGAAATTTTACTAACTCATAGATTAGGTACTGTGGTCTAGTGGTAAGACCACAAGTGTCAGACCCAGAGGTCCCGGGTTTGATGCCCCGCGGGGGATAAATGTTTTTACTCTCTATAGTTGATGGTAGGATTTGTTTTAAGTCCGCTAGGCTAGCTAAGCTACCACCATCTTATCTAAATATGTCACCATAAGACCAATGTTAATTTATATGCAGTTAAATTTATAGGTAGCCAGTTCCTTAGTGGCTGAAGTTTCTGGATAAAAGGCCTTACTCTGCATTGGCCTTCCCATCAGATGAGATGATGGCCCAGTGCTTCTCCAACGATGTGGAGTAAAAATAAAATGTAATGCTACTGTACACAATTAGGCATCAAAACAACACTCGTTTGAACCCATATACGCCTTATTATATTATAACGAGGGGTCATTACAAAGTTAATTGCATAAATGACTATTATACATAAATCTCAACTAATTACTATACACATAGTAAGAGACACACCGAGTTCCCATTCCTACACAATCCACCTGCTATCGCTCTCATGGCGAAATTATTCAAGTAACGCGGAATTAACTTGCTTGAAGCAATACAAAAGAGTGCAAAGCCAGCGGTGCTAGAGTGTATTTTCGCTTGCAGTTGAACAGTTTAAAAGTATCAACGCTGGCAGATGTCTGAACACCGGCCTGTCTAGATTTCGCAGCTGTGCCTGACTGGTTTCCATAAAACAAGTTGTAGTTTGGTTAGTTAATTTTTTTTTGTAACAAAACTGTTTGGCGCGAAAATAGTTTGGTTTTTTTTCTTTTCAACTTCACAGAGTAAAATAGTTTGGTTTTTTATATTTAACTACACAGAGCAGCATAAGAGCTCGTGGAAAGCGGGCTAGACAGCTTTTGAAGCCTTTTTTTGATGAATAAAATGTGATGACTGCCATGGAGAGGTATCTGATTACCCTATCCGGAAACGGATTATATACCTTATACCAAACACCATTAAGTAACATTTTGGACACACTGCTTCAAACTTTATTTACTTACTATTAGGGTTTCCGGAACCGGCCCTGTTTTTTGAGAACCGGGAATTTCGGTTCTTTTTCTTCAAGGAACCGGGATTTACCGGTTATTTCGGTATTTTCGGTTCTTAGTAGTTTTTGTTATATTAAACAAGTGTTATGCTTCAAAAGTAAACTACAATTAAATATTTTAGTAATTTTTATTGAAACTTAACATTAGAATCAAACAAAATTTAAGAGCTCTGCCTCATTAAGACGCCATGGCGACGTCGCTGGCTACGTATCCAAGTAGTTAATATTGAAATGTATGGTACCTAACTCACTTGGCAACGGTTTGGCATCGTCGCCTTTCAATATTAACTGCTTGGATACGTAGCCGACGTCGTCGCCATGGCGTCTTAATAAGGCAATCACTCAGTCTTCTCATCTCATAGAAAATTTTCTTCTATTTTCTATTCTTATAGTCCTAAATTATAAATCGGTCAAAAATTAATCAGTCTCCTTGTTAAGTAATTAAGTTAGTATCTATATATCTACTGTCAATCAAAATGTAAAAATTAAGCAGTCATATTGGTTCCTTAAACGTTTAGAATTATCTTAAACATTTTTCAAAGAAAAAAAACAAAATTAAACAATTTAAATAAAAAATAACAAACAATATCTTGTTTTGAGTAATATGATCTTAGAAACAAAAGATTACGAGATTGGTATGGCTCTCAAGCAGCTTAAGAACAGCAAGGTATCGGGTGCTGACGGAATTACGGCTGAGCTTCTGAAAGCAGGCGGAAGACCGGTACTCGCAGCTCTTCGGAGACTATTTAATTCCGTCGTACTCGGAGGTAGAACGCCAGAAGCGTGGCATAAAAGTGTGGTTGTGTTGTTCTTTAAGAAGGGCATCAAGACCCTACTGAAGAGCTACAGACCCATATCACTTCTAAGTCACGTTTATAAGCTGTTCTCGAGAGTTATAATTAATCGTCTCGCACGCAGGTTTGATGACTTCCAGCCAATCGAACAAGCCGGATTCCGAAAAGGCTTTAGCACCATAGACCACATACATACGCTGCGGCAGGTTATACAGAAGACCGAAGAGTATAACCGGCCACTTCGCTTAACGTTTGTGGACTATGAGAAAGCCTTTGATTCCATCGAAACATGGGCCGTGCTAGTCTCTCCAGCGGTGCCAAATTGACTACCGGTACATCGAAGTGTTGAAGTGTTTGTACGAAAGCGCCACTATGACAGTTCGCCTTCAGGACCAGAGCTCGAAGCCAGTCCAGCTGCAGCGTGGAGTGAGACAAGGAGACGTCATATCTCCGAAACTCTATACTGCTGCACTGGAGGACGTGTTTAAGCTTCTGAACTGGAGAGGTCTCGGCATCAATATTAACGGCGTGTACATCAGTCACCTTCGATTTGCCGACGGTATAGTAGTCATGGCTGAGACCCTGGAGGACCTCGGCACAATGCTCGGTGATCTCAACAGAGTCTCTCAACAAGTGGGCCCTAAAATGAATATGGAGAAGACGAAAATCATGTCTAACTCACGTGTCGTACCCACTCCTCTGAAGGTTGGAGACTCTGCTCTTGAAGTTGTAGACGAATATGTATACCTGGGACAAACATTCCAGTTAGGTAGGTCCAACTTTAAGATAGAGGTCAATCGTCGAATCCAACTCGGCTTTGCCGCGTTCGGTAAGCTATGAAGTATCTTCTCGGCCAAAATACCGCAGTGTCTCAAGACGAAAGTCTTCGACCAGTGTGTGTTGCCAGTAATGACATACGGTACCGAAACGTGGACGCTCACTATGGGCCTAATTAGCAGGCTCAAAGTCACGCAAAGAGCAATGGAGAGGGCTATGCTCGGGGTTTCTCTACGTGATCGAATCAGAAATGAGGAGATTCGTAGACGAACTAAAGTAACCGACATAGCCCAAAGAGTCGCCAAGCTCAAGTGGCAACGGGCAGGGCACATCGCCCGTAGAACCGATGGCCGTTGGGGCAGAACGGTTCTCGAGTGGCGACCGCGCACCGGAAGACGCAGTGTGGGCAGGCCTCCAACAAGGTGGTCCGACGATCTGATGAAGGTCGCGGGTAGCCGCTGGATGCAAGCAGCACAAGGCCGGTCGTGGTGGAGATCCTTGGGGGAGGCCTTTGTCCAGCAGTGGACGTCTTCTGGCTGATGATGATGATGAGAAACAAAAGCGCATCAAGACTAGTATTGACACTTAAACGAGATCTTATTTTATTGCACAGTAAAAGTTGCTTTACACATCAGTGAAGCCACAGTACCGGCACAGTGTTTTTTATACATTCTCTATGAACGCATCCCCACTTGTCAGTGATAATGCTCTTAGTGTCAGTGCCGCCACCGGCAAATCACGGACGTATTCGTTTTGACAAAATTCATAGAGAATGTATGAAAGAATATTTTTCACTGTGCCGGTACTGTCTCGGAACTGTGACTTTACTGATATTCACACACATTTCATTGCTGCTTGGGCGAGTAAATACTGATGAGTCTTCATAATAATTTAGTTGATGGAAATAATTTTCTGGATTCTGCAAGTAATTCAGTGTCGCAGCTGCAAATCTGAGACACCGTTCTGTGTATCGTTTTTTTAACATGTTGTGCATTTTTGGCCACGTAATTATTATCAATTTTCGCTAATTTTCTTAGTGCAAATTTAATAGTAACATCTACTGTCAATAATATCGAATCGCGACGACATAAAGCCTCTAATACAGTTTTAATTATATCAAGAACTTCATGTAACTTCCTAATTACTTCCCAATCTCTTTCTGTGAATTTTATTTTAGAGTTCAAATCAAATAATGCTTTCACAACGCAAGTTCGCAGCTTCTCGCTGCAAACAGCAAAATTTCTCGAAAGTACCGAAAGAACCGGGAGTCAAGTTTGATTGCCCGGTTCTTTTTACTGACAAAAGAACCGGGAATTCCCGGTACTTTCGAGACCGGGATTTCCCGGTTCTGAACCCTACTTACTATGGTTTGGTTGACAAAATAGTCCGTGTCGCGTATTAGCGGTGAAAGAATACTACAACCCCCCCTCTTCCCTTGGGTCTCGTAAACGGCGACTAACGGACTAAAGACTGCACATACATCCAACAGCATAAAGCGGCGATGGGCTCACCACCTGTCACGCTGAGCACATGTGCAGTCCCTATTTGGTGAAAAATGGACTATCTATGGTAGAGGACTGCATTTGCTGTCCTCATTGCCTAGTCTCTGACTAACCTTTCGGGAATAATAGTCGTGATTATAATATTGACAAAAAAATGAGAAAAAAAACTTACGTTCCCTTTGTCGTAAAACGTAGATATGTGCCACATTTAAACTTTTAGGTTTGTGCACCAAATAAAACCAGTTATACATTATTTTATAACACCAATTTATGATATCATCAGTCAGAATCGCTCGTCAGCTGATCCAAGGTTAACGATCAGTTAGCAGTGACTTCGATCCGATTATGCGATCATCATCATTAGTCAAACTTTTTAATCGTTTAAGTAAGGTAGCGCGTCCACTGGCAGAGTTTAAATTAAAACTTTATGACCTTACTTATAAACACTATTTAAATATTATTTAATCATAATCATTTATTTGCAAGAAACACGGTATAAAACGGTAGTTACATAAAAAAACAAACAAAAGGGCTCATGTCTCAATATTAGTTCAACATTGTGTTATCTACGTCACACAAACTTCTTTTTAATTTTAGCAAAAGAGACAAAACAACGTTTAACATATTAATACTTAAATAGTGTTCTAAGTAAGGTCATTAGTTAATTGTAAGTAAAAAGAATTTCAAACTTTATGTAGAACTACTAAATAAAATAGTTTCATATTTTACCAGAAAAGTACATAATTAAGGAGATCCTGCACGAAATTGTGAAAATTTACGTATTTTTAGTTACTTGTACTATGCGCTGAATTAGTTAAATACATTAAAAGAACTTACGTAAGTTAGCCTGATGATTGCACAAGGTCTTGGCCTTGTTGAAATTTGAAACAAATTCTTTAAACAATAACAAACAATACATAAATCTAATGACTCCTAAAAACAATTTTCTTCAACAACTTTTTTAATTTTACGCATGACTCAATAATTCTTACATGAAAATATTGGTATTGATATTCCGCAGGTCATCTCCATCTTAAAAAAGTAAATTTTAATTTTTAACAGGAGCGCGTGCTGGTTTTGTATATTTCGCAGAATAAAAACATTGCTCTAATCAAATTACTAGGTCTGAAACTTCAAAGTGGAATTGTTCTAATTTTAAATATTTCAATATAATTGATTTTGCTTTGACGTTCATTAAGAGACTTATGTCAGTTGTTGCGATCGCGCTGCACCCCCTTATGGCATCCGTACATTTTTATATATATGTACCTACGTAGTACCGAAGTATCTATATTGTTTTCAGAAAATTATACTTTTGACCTTATTGTAGTAGCGTCTGAGATGAAGGCCAAACGCTTAATCCATGGTTTGTTTAAAACATATTTTTAACATTTTTATGTTGCTTTTAAAAAGATGTTACTTAAAGGTCTTTTTTAATCGTTTAAAATTAGTCGATCGTGATTAGCAGTAGTTTAAGCGTGTGGTATGACTAATTCTTTCAAACGTTTAGATTTAGAGGTTACTGTGCAAAAACTGTAACTAATTTTAACCAAAAAGTATTTAAAGTGAGCAATGCAATAAACAAAAGAAACCGTTGTAAAAACATAGCTATTCAAAATAAGAACGCTCCTATTTTTAAATGGTCGTTTTAAAATATAAACGAGTCGTTAAAAGTGCTGAACCTTTGAGGTATTATAACTAGTGATGACACCGCAAAGCAATTCATGTGCACTTGTTGTGCTGTGGCCCATGGGATGCAGACGCCACGCAATAACTATTATGGGGGTCCTGCACGAAATTGTAAAAATTTACGTATTTTTAAAGCTGGATTCGACCAAATTGGAATAAGACTTACTCCGAGATTAGTCTATACAAATTCGGCGTTTAATTTAGGGATAAGACCGTATTCCAGTTTGGTCGAATCCGTCCTAAGTCACTTGTACTAAGCGTTGAATTAGTTAAATATATTAAAGAAAACTTATGTAAGTTAGCCTGATCAAGGCACAAGGTCATGGCCTTGTTGAAATTTCAAACAAATTCTTAAAACAATTACCAAACAATACATAAATCTATTGACTAGCGCGTGATGTTTTTGCACATTTCACAGAATAAAAACATTGCTCTAATTAAATTACTAGGTCTGAAACTTCAAAGCAGAATTATTGTTCTAATTATAAATATCAATTTGATTGATTTTGCTTTGAAGTTCATTAACTGCCGTACTCAGAGACGTAAATTAAGTTTTAATGACAATTAAATGTCTTTTCATCTCTATTATACACTGCAAAAGAAAGTGACAGCAAGACACTTAACTGTCATTAAAACTTAATTGACGTCTCTGAGTACGGCAGTAAGAGACTTATGTCAATTTATGCGATCGCGTCCCCTTATGTGACTAGGCATTTGCAGCCAGCCCAAAAAATTGCTTCGCGGGGTCGTCTCTAGTTAATACCTCAATGTTTACGACCTTAGACGATAGTAAAGGTGCTTACATAACGGCGGCGTGACGTGACCTTGCGATCGGCATCGCGCGCATGCTAATGAGCCATGTAACGAGGTGAGCCTGCCACAGTTGGCAACATTGTAGTAGAGCCTTTATAACAAACATTGTAGAGAAAATTATCATGGCCGGAAAAGTAGTGGCAATATTGTAATAGAGCCTTTATATCAAACAAAATAGGGATGATTATCATAGGACTTCTTGGTGGGAAAGTGGTGGTAATAGTGTAGCAGTCTTCATAACAAACAAACTAGCATACATGATAATTGATAAACGTAATGATAAGAGAGGAAGTGAAGCAAAGGACACGCATGGTGTAGGTATAGGTAAGTATGTAAGAAACAAACTGGAGACGATTTTCCTGGTACTTCTTGGCGGGAAAGTGATGCGTCATGTCTGCAATTTGTTTTATTTTCTAAATTGTGTGTTTTGTCGAATATTAACGAGAAATAATGGTTAACCGTTAAGTGTTCGTGAACGTGAATGAGTGTTGGCATTTGGCAAATAAAACAGAACATTGTAAGATCACTTTTCAATTTCTCACAAGAAGTCCGTGTGAGATCGCAGTAAAGTCCCACCTTTTTACTGATTGATAAATAAATATCAACCAGACCAGAGGACCTACTCTCTTTCTCCATAACGAAATTTCGGCCTATTTTTGTTTGCTATTTTTAGCGCTTTCCATTATTATTGAAATTTCAAACAATTTTTTAAAAATTAATAATCTAAATGCTAAACCTATTTTGTATGAACGTTTCGGAGGGTATGGAAAATGCTGTGAATAGCGAACGAAAATAGGCCGAAAGAGAGTAGCTAGTAGGTGGTAGTAGGTCCTCAGTTCTCGTAAAAGGTCTTGTCAAGACCCTAAACCGACGTGCGTGTATAATGAATGTTATGAAAGCAAAACAAGTGTCTAAATAGTAGCAAATAAAAAGTCTCTGTCCACTGGCGTGAACTTAGTATAGTGTATATAACTTAGTTTAAACGATACTATACTGTACTTACCTTCACTATAGCTTTGCCTTCTCAGAAAGGTAATTATGACAGGCCGAGACGTGTCGATCCGTCATAGCCGAGATTAAGTCAATCTATGTTTAACAATTTAAATTTATAATAATATACTTTTAGTTAAAACTTAACCGGTTTGTGAATGCAACTTCGGGTTAACCTTTGCATAGAACCTTGGATTTAAGTCTAGAATAAGGATGTTTGTAATTTTTTTTATCGTATACCTTAAAAAAGTCAACACAAGGATACAAAAATGGTATTTAATTTGTTTTTAAATGCAATGCAATTTATCAAGCTTCATGCTTTTAGATTGTTGGTGTGACAAAAAATATTGGTAGGTAAGTAGAATACTAAACGAAATCTTACTCAAGAAATAATATACAAAAAGCAACTTGTTTGTTGTTGTTGGTATGCAGAAAAATTGGTAATGGCGGTCGTTCTAAAGCAATAAATATACGAATGTAATCAAACGTTGCTAATTGATGATTGTAGCAATAAAAAAATATGATCAGTGGTCCAATGGTACCTATTATGCTATTTCTACTGCCATGGTATAAAAAGACTTTATGTTCAAAATTAAATGAACACCAAGGAAATAGTATATGTTCATACCAAAAAAAACAATGTTTTTGATAGCATGTTGATGGCATATTATAACTTATAACGTTTTGGTAACGCTTTTTTTTATTTTTGAAGGTAGACACGGGGTTCTTTTGGTCTTTGCAATAATTGTAATTGTGCTACGTCGAATAAATGGTTTGAGTTTGGAAATTTGTGTAATTTTTTTTTGTGTTTTTTTTTCAGCCTATAAACGTCCCACTGCTGGGCACAGGCCTCCCACGTGGACAATAGCACGTGGGGATATTGGGCCATAACCCACCACGCTGGCCCAATGCGTGTTGGGGGGTTTTAACGACTGTCATCTTACGACAACAACCGGGACCAACGGTTTAACGTGCCTTCCGAAGCACGGAGGAGCTTAAGATGTTTTAAATTTGGTCACCCATCCAGCGACCCGGCATTGCGAAAGTTGCTTAGCGGGCAAGATCGCAAGCCGAACGCGCTAGCCGCTGCGCCATCGAGCTCCTCGTACTCTTTTTTAGTGTCGAAAATATTTTTTGTTGTGTAGGTATATTATGTGGAAAGAGGTACGAGAGGCACTTGCCCTGCAGTTTGACGATTACTTATAATTCAAAATTAAAAATAACAGCTTTAATTCAGATCACTCCAAATAGTTAGATTATTTCTGTTTCGCCTAAACAGTAATGTTGCCAAATTCAAGCCGAATATCTCCACCAGGTCTGTGACACAACCATCGTCTGCTTTATGGGCAAAACGTGATCGCAGCACACAGGGAGGTGAAATCGCTCCTGCCGATACTGCATCCATCTTAGTAACTGCGCTACGTAAGGCTGGCGACATCTTATGTATACTTTGTTAATGTATAAATTTTGTATTCTATATTTGAGAGCTGTGTGGTGGCGGCTCACAAATAGAATACTATCTACCAACCCATCCCTAGGGTGTCGTAAAAGACGACTAACGGACTAAAGACTGCACATATACCCTACCTACAGCATAAAGCGGCGATGGGCTCACAACCCACTACGCTGAGTAGTACATGTATTGTGGAATTGTGGCGTGTGGAGTTGTCATTTTGGTTAAACGTGAGAGAGAGACTGCTTTTGCGGTCCTTATTGCCTGCTCTCTGATCTCTGACTAATTCTTCGGAGATAAATAGTCGTGATATTAATGTGTTTAAGTAATAATAACATTCATATAATTTAAACTATTTTGCTAATAATTTTACATTATAAGTTACGTACTTAGATATTATCTTCGCTTAGCGCATGCCTATAGATTACAATAGTCGTGAGTTCATATCCCGCTTAAGGTAACTGACTACACTGTGTTTACCAAACTCGAACTTTACTTTCTAATACGCTTGTTAGTACTGTCAGCAACGAAAGTGTACCTACTTAAGTATTAGTACCTAGATTATAGAACCTCATATTGTATAGATTCTTTTGAAGAAGCTCCGGAAGATTATTTTGTTATAAAAAGCCTTAGGCGGACCGTATTCTTATCTATCTATTTACTCAAATAGAAAAGGTTGGCCAATATTTCAATGCTACATATACTACCAAAAAAATTTAACAAAAATTATGCCGCTTAGTTTTTTGTTGTGTTAACCAAACTTGCAATTAACTTTCTAAAAGGCTTGTTGGTGCAGTCAGTAACAAAAGTCGTTTAAATCACTTAATGTTATGTTATACTAACTTTGGATGAATAAAATAATTGATGAATGTAAATTATTTATGTAGAACCACAGTGTAGAACAGACCGGCAGTCTTAAACAGAAGTATACAAAAATACTATAGAAAAAGTGCCCTAATTGGGACTTCACAAAACATTTGTTGCAGTAATAAACTCACTTTTCTAGAACTGACAGGCAAGCCTAAAAGATTATTGAGTGGCATTCACAAAGTGCTATACTGTTCAACGTTACTTATTTTACCAAGCGTCGAACAAATGTGTTTGGATCAACAAAAACCATAACAACTTAGTCACAAGACAGACAAGCATTTTATAACTCCCCCATACCGGCAACGAACACTCCATCAAAGAGCATCAGATCATCTACACTTAACTAACTAACTGTTTACGTTAACTCCCACTTTGTAGTTAACTATTTCGGTAGTGGTTTAGTGAACGCACACTGAACCGGTTAATGGGTGATAAAATTAACGGCAATTATTAATGTTTACAAATATGGCGTCATAAACTTCTAAGGATAATGCGTGTATCTTTTAAACTGCTATTAATAGGGCGGTTAAAATTATAACTTTCTTTGCTGTGGCTTTGAAAAAACATTTTCATTGATTCCTTTGATTTGTTAAAGTAATCGGATTTGCGCAATTCTGCGATCGTATTTTAGTAGTTTTGCCAAGATATGTAACTGCTTTTAATTCTTCAATCAAGTTAGTACACATCCATACGATCGAAGGTAATACCTATGTAATGTAAAAAACAGTCTGTATACATTACTGTCCCACTGCAGCCTGCTGCAGGGGCTCCATCATTGAAATTAAGTCATCGCTGCATTTGATAGGTATTGGTATTATAATAAATAAATAAATAAATAAACTTCCCTACACTCACACCAATTATCTAGCCCAAGAGAAGCTTCGTTATGAAACTCGTTAAATGGTTACTAGACAACGGATAAACATACTAAAATTCTTTAATACATTCTTATACTTATAGAAACACCCAGACCCGAAACAATTTAGAAAACAATAATTTCTAAGTTGACCCGACCGGGGATCGAACCTGGGACCTCAGAGATGGCGACACCATGAAAACCGGTGTACAAACCACTCGACCAAGGAGGTCGTCAAATATATATTGTTATAGGTATAGCTACAATTGATAGGTATAATACCTATTTATATTTATTAACTTATTTGACGGCCTCCTTGGTCGAGTGGTTTGTTCACCGGTTTTCATGGTGTCGCCATCTCTGAGGTCCCAGGTTCGATCCCCGGTCGGGTCACTTAAGAAACTATTGTTTTTCTAAATTGTCTCTGGTCTGGGTGTTTTTTATTAATAAGTATGTATTTAAGTATTTTAAGTATGTTTATCCGTTGTCTAGTAACCACTTAACGAGTTTTAAAACGAAGCTTCTCTTAGGCTAGATAATTAGTGTGAGTGTAGGAAAGTTTATTTATTTATATGTTTATTTACCACCGCCAGTGTACGCCGCGCCGAACGCTAACCACCTCTACTGCGTTTCCGCACCCTTTGACTGAACTTTGATATACTATAGTCGTATCTTAATGGTGGGGCGTCACTTAAATAGCTTTGACGCGTGATTTAATGCTCTTACTTGCACCAGCGACTTACAGTTGATTAAAGATGCTATTTAAATTTTGAAAAATGTTTTACTCTAACACATAAGTATAGCATACTTCACTCTAACACGTAAAGTATACTCCAAAAGCAGGTCAAAACAATGCAGTTTGATAGCGGGTGCGCGTTGTAATACGCAATGATAAAAAATATCGTACAGGATGTTTGATAATTATTCGTACCTATGTTTATAATCCCGCAACTGAACCCACCTATTAAGTGCAGAGAACAACAACTATTTGTATGGAAGATAAAGTTTCGCAGAATTTCAGCACTCATACACACTCGGGCCCTGAAACTATCTCTATGCAAAAAATCGTATCGAGCCGTTGGACCGTTTTGGCGTGAAAAAGGAACAAAAACACGAGCACACATTCGCATTTAGAGACATCCGTGTCCCGTAGCGGTGAAAGAATACTACCACCCCCTCTCTTCCCTTGGGTATCGTAAAAGGCGACTAACTGACTAAAGACTGCACATACATCCAACAGCATAGAGCAGCGGCGATAGGCTTATACTACCTGTCACGCTGAGCACATGTGCAGTCGCTATTTGATGGAAAGTGGACTGTGGTAGAGGACTGACTGCTTTTGCTGTCTTCATTGCCAAGTCTCTGACTAACCCCTTCGGGGCTAATAGTCGTGATTATATGTTTGTACATATATAATCCCGCAACTGTACCATACTATTAAGTGTAAATAAGTTGCAAAGAACAACTATTAGCATGGGAGCAATTCTAAAATAGCAAAAAAAACCAGAGAATTTCATCACTCATATCATAAGTTCATAACACTCTCGGGCCCTCAAACTATCTATGTGAAAAATTCGCATCGATCCGTTGGACCGTTTTGACGTGAAAGAAGAACAAAAACACAAGCTCAAAAACGCACATTCGCATTTATTACAATACTTGAGATACAATGACGCACGATGACCGGTGACCAGTGGCCGCGTGTATCTGGGCCGGCATTAGCATGACATTAGTGGAGAAAAACAATGATACCACACATGAATCGATTTACATATCAATGGACACCACATTAGAATGGAGCGGTTGTTATAGCATCGATCGCTAGGAGCCACTTTTGATGGTTCCCATGTCGATCATGAATGAATGGATGTGTGTAGGATTATGAAACTGAATCAGTAAGTGAGTGAGTGAAAACATTGTATGAAAGATTAGAAATCAAAAACCCCTGTCGAGGATTTCGGACCTGGACAGGGAGGCGAGAAAGGAGAACCTCATATAACTACTAACTAACTAGAGAGTTTGTTAATAGTTATATGAGTTAGTTAGTAGTTTATAGAGATAAAGTACAAGTCCGATCTTGCATGGAATATTGCAGTCACCTATGGGACGGCTCAGCGTAATACCAACTAGCTGCACTGGGCACGATTCAACGCAGAGCTGAGAAGCTAATTGGCGACAAAGAACTGGTGAAGAGCAAGTTTCACACCCTAGCTCACCGCCGCAAAGTTGCCTATCTGTCGGTCTTTTACAGACGGAGAGTGTGCTCTGGAGCTGCATAAGCATGAGCTCATGCAGCTCCAGAAGGGGGAATGGCGGTATGAACCGCCATCCCCCTTCTTCCATAGGACATCCAGACGCACTGCGGGCTACCACCCTTTCTTGGTGGATATTCGTAAATGTCGCACAAAGCGCTACTCAACATCTTCTATACTGCGCACAGAAAAGGAGTGGAACTCCCTCCCTGCGCCTGCATTTCCGAGTACTTATAACCCGTCCCTCTTCAAAGCAAGAGTAAATAGGTACCTTCTGGGCTAGCTTGCTCCATCGTTGATCCTGTCTTAGTCCCTGGGCTTGATTAGGATCAAGAGCAACCCCATTCCCCGTTAAAAAAAAGTAACCGTGCCACGTGAAACTAAGTTTTCCCAAATATTGAAAAAGGCTTAGCGTGCCATCCGAAAATGATGAGCTTGAGATATAATAATTTGGTCACCTATCTCTCTACACAACATTGTGAAAGTTACTTAACTTGCGGTACCTACGTCAAATAAACATGTCAGTTATCATCCATTTTAGTTATTCCACTATTATCGCGTGTTGAGGAAAACTGTAGTTTTCTCAAACAAAAACAATGCTCTGTGAAGGCCAATAGGCAACCTTAAGCTGGAAATTAAAATTCTGTTGTAACTTCTTACACGCGTGAAAAAACAAACAAACGTGTGTTACCTTCAGGTTCAGTAGTCAATGAAAATCTTTATGAATACATATACTCAAGAAAATTTCATGAAAACAAATGTTTCGATTATTATGAATTAGTATTTCGGAGTGGCTAGAACAAAGTTCTTTGTCACAGTAAAAAAATGACGTCCTGTATGGGTGCTATGGTACGTTAAAAAAGATTTGGACGATTCATCGTACTTATTGATTGAGGTTATTGAATAAATATAATTTGAGTTTCAAAGTCAAAGTCGAATATATAATCTTTTAAAAGTACATTCGGAATACGACTGTGGAAGATTTTTGACTTCGAAATTACTGGTCCTCTGATTGGTGACCTGATTTAATCGTCGGTTCTGTCGGTCAGGCTTAGAAAGGATCGTAATAAAATCAACAGTAATTTCCTTAAATTAACTGTGATGATTTCACTCGATGCTATGCACTTCGGTTCACATTCGCATAATAACAAAATCTGTACAATCGTTTTTCAAATAATCTCCATACAATTAATCTAACCGCAAAATGGATACATTAATTCAACAACGTTCCATGCAATCATCGGTCAGTATGCTTCGTTAAACCTTTCAGGCAACAATGCGAATGCAAATTTAAAGGGGAAAAAATAGCATTGCGTTTTATTAGCAGCTCTGGAAAATATTCAGTTCGCACGGTGCCCTGCAACGCTGGAAGCTGGAACGAATTACCTTAACATCCAGTGCAAATTGGTGCCAGGTATTGCTATGAAAATGGCCATAAAATAAATAAATGAAATTTCCTACTCTCCCACAGACAATTATTTATAGCCCAAGTTGAAACCTGTTTCGAATGGTTTACTAGATAGAATCTAAACATCCAAACATACAAACATTGTCTTATTAGTATAAAATAATATTTTTTGTACCACTTGCTCAAAAAAGTGACATTCTATGCCACAAAAAGCGAACATAACAATTGTCACTTTTAATCTGTTAAAAACAGGGAAAGAAAATTGTACTGAATTTCATTCATCCTCTAGGGGGAGAATGTGATTTAAATTTTGAATACTTACCGAAATTTATACTGAACTACATCTGTGTTTACACCATTGAGTTTGTATATAAAGCATTGTACATCTTTTTTAAAAATGAAATAAATAAAAAAAAATTACAAATCAACTCATCAACAATAAATGTACCAAACAAAAATGTAACTCTCTCTATCAATAATTGGACCAATGTTTCGAATGTTAACTTTTACCTTTAATTGTCATTATTTTTAATAAAACTTATCTCATATTATTATTGTGTTAATTTTTTCGCAAATGGTACGAAAAGTAGAGTATTATCCTCGGTGATAAAGCTGTCTTAGTCTTGGGTGAACTTAAATTCCTCGCTACACTCAGGACTCGTCTTAAATCCCTCGCTTCGCTCATGATTTAAGTTTTTACACCCTCGCTACGCTCGGGAAACCTCTAGTCCTTCGTTACGCTCGCGATTTAAATCGTCACCAGCGACAGAAGACACTGCTTTATCCCCTTGGTTAATAATCTACTATTTCTTCTGTTCAGTGTTTGTATGATAATATTTTAGTGAGACCAATAAAAACTTTTCATTATGCCTATAATAAGCGGAACTCTTCACTGACTTTTGTGTTAATTTCCATTCTTGTAAAACGCTCCCCAAACTGGTTATACCTCATGAAAAGGCGCGTCGCAGTGACATGAAAATGTCTACGTTCCGTTTTACGCTTTCCTTTGCATTGTCTCAGAAAATGGTCTTACAAAGAAGTCGGCGCGCGGACAATGAGGTAAATTGCGGCCATTTTTGTGGTAACGTGGTACCATTTCGCGTTTAGAACTTTTTCTTTGTTATTTTACGGGCCCCACTTTAGTGTGTATACATTTAGCTGTGTCCGTGAGTGTAATGTTATTCGTTTATATGAGCTGCTTTGTTGCTAGTTTATGTGTGTATTTTTTTATTACATAACGGTCTTCACCTTGATAGTAAGTGACGTTAAGGACGAAAATGAAGCCAGAAAACTCTACCATTAAAACTAAGCTAATCATTCAGTGTATTAATTAGCCTGCTAGCATCTTGACCCAAGCTGTAAGCCAGCAGAGAAAAAAACCTGACGTTGAAGAACAAACAAAAGTAAGCATAACTTACTTTCTATTGCATTTATAACACTAAAAAGTTATTTAATGACATCGGAATGTGTACATGAAGGCATGGTTAGTAGAAACAGAGAGGTAGAAAGATAGATAATACTTTTAAAGCAACACTAGAAAAATGGTCATCGAAGAAATAACTTTAAACAAATACAAAGTAACAACCTTATCGGCTTTAAAAAGTTCCTTTGAGAAACTAGACGGAAAATTACTCATTAAAGAATCAGAGGTGAGTGACATTCGAGCATACAAAACAAACAGAATGATTCAACAACCGTTACCAATTGATAATTAAGTCCTATATTGGTATCGTTTGCAAGGTTATATATATCTTTTGCTTTAATAGGCGACATTCAAATGCTCTTCGTAGTTCATATCATTTTCGTTTTACCTTAGATGTACTGGTTGCGATCTGAAATAAATTGAGGAATTAATGAAAAATACTTTTTTCTCTCGTTATCAGTATTTCACTTCTGGGTTCATGCACTCGAAAAGATCGGGCCTTAACACACTACGCTTTCCAAAAAGTTGTGCATTTCAAAAGCCGACGGCTTCAATACTCCATTTTCAAGTTTTGTTTTAAAAACTTTCAATTTGGGCAGTACAATCATTGAGCCCTTGTAAATGCCACTACGCCTTCTCGGTTCGTTAGACTACGAAGCGGGAGACCTTGTACTGAAAAGAACCGTCAGGAAATTCAGCAAAGGCGATCACTACACTGTCACAATTGTAATGCAAAGTGAGGGCGCCAGTCTTCACCCACTATCGGCCGGACGATTTCAGTCGAAATCGGGCAACCACCTCATTTATCACTACCTACGTGCCAAGATTACGGATATTGAAATTCGGCGTTATCAACTGCAATGCAATTTAAGTTGTGCCGTTATTGCTTAAGGTCGATAATAGCTTTACGATCACCGCGATGATACTGCGTAGGTACCTAAGGTCACTGAGATTAGGTACCTACTCGTGATAGTATTTTGTAATTTTTCTTCTTTTTTAAAGACTCCGCGGTGGCTCGTTATCTGGTGGTCATGGTGTCAATTCCCTGGTCAGGCTTGGTTAGTAGTTCATCATCAATTGTATCAATGGCTTGATTTCAATGGCGGAGGCTTTTGTCCAGCTGTGTTGTTATCCCACGGCTGGGTAAAGGATGGCAATGCAAAATATAGGCTGTTACTTTACTCGTAAGATTTAAGTTCTAACTGTGAGCCTGATGGACTAATTTACGTTAGAAGGCAAACATAGCAATTAAAGTGTTGTTATAAAAGAATTACTAGCTACGAACGACACCCATATGCTTCGTTAATAGTGTGTTCATTATGCAGTTTTAGATTACCAACTGAATATATTTATGCTAAGTCTAAAAGGTGTAGTAATAGCTTTTTCGAGTACTGGTGTTCGTACATTGTTTAATATGAAAAGGTGTATTCTTAAATGTTTTATATACGGGGGAAAAAAATAAAACGCAGTCTTTGATCGCGTCATGTACAAACACCGTTTGGACTCAAATTTATAACGTTACGTAACAACATAATTAAAGTTAGATAAGCCAATCAATAGCGTATCATGTTTATAGGCGTATAACTCAGTCATTTTGACGTTACCCAGACAAGTGTTTGGCCTCAAACGCGCGGCGACCGAGTACCGACACGCTTTGTTCGCAACTGCCATCAATCTTCGTAAATCAGAGCCGCAAATGATTCTAGAAGGAGTCCTCGCGACTTGTGAGTAATCGGCCGATACAGCCATCCCAGATATTTGCAAAGAGAAACGACCGAACGCGATGCAATTCGATAAATTTGGCTGGTACACGGCGAAGCGGTCGCCGCTGGCGTTTTATTAATGAATCCAAACGGACTGTGGGAGCGAGTTGGATTCCTGTTTTGCAATTGTGATATTAATTGTTGTTTGCATAGAACAATACCATAAGTATATATAGTTTACGTTCAAATTCATATTTAGTAGTAACGACATTTTTTTTGTAAATGTCGTTGCTTCTGTGCGCTGTGGTTTCTTGCGCCGTTCTTTGCCACAGTTAAAAATTACGCCCTAAATGGGCGGTAGGTTAAAAAAGATTTGGACGATTCAAAATATTGATTAATTGAGTTTATTGAATAAATATATTTTGAGATAGAGTTTGAAAGTAGCGTAATACTTATCTGTAAATGTACCAATACAAGATATTTAGGTTCCTAAATATTGTACTTACTTTGTACCAAGTACAAAAAGCAGTTTCTGTTTTTCTAGTTGCTACAAAAACATTCGCATAAAAAAATAGTAAGTACCTACAATCACTTCAAGTCGACGCCACCAATGATCTGGAAAAGAAATAACAGCAGGCCCAACTTTTTTTACTAAAACAATGCCTTACTCTTTGTCTACAGAGATGCCTTAAGCCTGAGGACGGGGACCTATTGCGTAGATCGTTGCATAGACCGTTTGTCTGCCCTTTGCCGTGTACGACAGAGGAACTTAGCGGCGATATTCGCTCGCACTCCATTCCTTGCGCGCGTACGTTTAGTAGCGAGCGCTTAGATCGTGTGCAAGCGAATATGGCCCAAAAGTGGTCAAACTCAAAATATATTTATTCAATAAACTCAATTAATAAGTAATGTACTTTGAATCGTCCAAATCTTTTTCAACCTACCACCCTCAGGACGTAATTTTTTAACTGTGGCAAAGAACGGGCGCAAAAAACCACAGCGCACAGGATCAACGACATTTACAAAAAAAAAGTTGTTTACCGGTCATAAAATACAAAACATGGATTTTTAAAATAATAAATAAAGCAATACAATTTATCAATTAATTATCGACAATTAGAAATAGCTGTTGGAGTAGGTACTTGTAGCATTTCAGATCCAAGCTGTTTTGTCTTCTGTGTAATCTGACACTATAAAGTATAAGCTTTTTTAAAAGGTCGACCGGGATTATTCGACTGATATAAAGGAGACCCGGCGTTTTATGCTAAAGTTGTATAGTTTTTTTATTTTTTTAATCTGTTATTCATTATCTATCTGGCAATATCTGTCAACAAACGACAGTTGTTGACTAATGACAGCCGCTAGCTGTCAAATCAATCATGACGTGACGGCATTGTTGACATTTCTCTTTATTAATAGCAAAAGAATTATGGTTTATGCAGCCACGTTAGACATTTTTAAAGTAACATGTCTGTTTTCTGAAGACTTAATGTTTCCATAATTAAAAAATATTTATAATTAAATAACTCTTATCCGCGATTCGATAAAAATAAAACAAAACTTGGTTTAGGTAGCAAATAATAATAGCTTTACTTTATGACCAAATTCTATTGTATACAAGTTAAGCATTTTTTCTATAGAAAGTGCCGGTTCTCCTTTTTCCTCAGTAGTTGAGAAATCCGGGTGAAGTGCGCTTCCACCATCGGCCTTACCACCACCTAACATCAGGTGAGATGAAAGCCAAGTGCTTACAAGTGGAATAAAAAATTAAAAAAAAACATTCAAAGTCAAAGTCAAATTATTTATTCAATGTAAACCTTTACAGGCACTTATTGACGTCAATACTAATAATAATAAAAAAAACAGTTAACTAACTTATAGTTAAGACTTAACAACTAATCTAACGAGCTATTATAGTCTGTGCCAGACAAATGCGCATTGCTACCCCCATTAACTCAGCCGTTGGTCGTTTCTGTGGACGATTCTTCTTAAGTTCAAAGATAAGTTTATTTTTCAAATCAAAGTCATTTCTTCAGTTCCCGTAATTTTCTGAACGGGCACATGATAAACTTTTACAAGAAACTAAACAATGTACTTAGGCATCTTAGCGCCATTCATTGCAAGCACACTTGCATGGTGTTTCATTTACCTATACTTTGTTATACGAGTAGTATGAGACTGTGCAATAAAGAAATAATAATAATAAATCTTTATTATCAACAACAAGCATACCTACACAATAATTCACAAACAACATAATTTGCATAGAAAAACAATATGCACAGAAATTATTAATAAAAATGAAGGTAGAACTAGAAATCTATCTACGAGCAGTAGGACAATTGAACTTTGCAACACTTTATACGGGCTGAGTATCTACTTGCGTGTATTAGCGTATGTAAAAAGGTATATGTAGCAGGCGACAGTCTTGGACAAAACAAAATGTCAACCAACAAATCCGATAGAACCGCCGCGATAGGCCCCCGACGCTCAAAATGAAATATAAGCAGCTCTTATGGAATGCGTCGGGCGCCTGTGCTAAAGTGCCGCTCACACCAATCGCCTGGAAATAGTTTATTACGGGAATTTGGGACGTTCACCTCATTTGAGCTTCCTGATCCTTGGAGTGGAGGGAGCACTGTAGCCCTTAATACATACAACAACTCTTGACTATTGTCCCCAAAGGGTTATAGGACTGCAGAAGCAGCCCACTGTACACGTTTCACCAAACTGCACATGTGCTCAGCGTGACAGGTGGTGAACCCATCGACACCCAAAGAAAAAACAAAAAAAAACAAACACGATAAATATCTGCATTAATATAAGTAAAGCAAACGTGTCGCGTATCGGTGAAAGAATACTCCACCCCCCCCCCCCTCCCCCCCTCTTCCCTTGGGTGTCGTAAAAGGCGACTAACGGACTAAAGACTGCACATACATCCAACAGCATAGAGCGGCGATGGGCTCACCACCTGTCACGCTGAGCACATGTACAGTCTCTATTTGGTGAAAAGTGGACTGGTTTTGCGGTCCTCATTGCCTAGTGTCTGACTAACCCTCCGGGGATAACAGTCGCACAACTCGATTGTTTTCACATCGATCACGTCGCTGTGTGCACAACACGAGTTATTAAAACACGTCTTTGTTCTTTGTTTGATTTCAGTTGGTCAGAGGTTATTGTTGTTAGGGCGGCGGATGCTGAGTACTTACAGCCATTCATAAAAAAACATTTAGTTTTGGTAACAGTTAGCTTTAGGCTAGTATACCACTGTGACAAAGCTTTTCTTATACAAACTTCCAAGTCGAAATTTTTTAAACCAATTATCCAATTTTAATGAAACTTTGCATGCTAAAGTAAAACACAGGGATCTAAAAAGTTTATAGAAAACATTTTTTAAAAACGTTTTTTTAGCTGAGTAATTGCGATTTAAAGTCCACTATAGAAAGTTAAAAATCGCAATAACTCAATTAAATAAACATTTTTTTTAAATGTTTTCATCAAACTATTTAGATCACTGTATTTTACTTTAGCATGCAAAGTTTCATCAAAATTGGCTTATAGGTATTAAAAAATTTCGACTTGGAAGTTTGTATGGGAACCCGAAATGCGTAAACCCTCTTAATAACAAATAACTAAAGTGAAAACGGTTTGAGGGTTCATCAATAAATGATAACAACATTAGTGCTTATCATAAAGCCCTCCGCCCGTGACTTTGTTCGTCCGCATAAATGGCCCCACCCCGTGAGGAATTATCAAAAAATCCCTTTCAAACAAACCTTTCATAAAAGAATTAAACCAATTTTTTTTCCCCCTTCTCTTCTCTTGGGTGTTTACCGTGTCGTGTAGCGGTAAAAGAATACTACAACCTCTTTTCCCTTGGGTGTCGTAAAAGGCGACTAACAGACTAAAGACTACACATACATCCAACAGCATAGAGCGGCGATGGGCTCACCACCTGTCACGCTGAGCACATTTGCAGTCGCTATTTGGTGAAAAGTGGACTGTGATATTGGACTGCTTTTGCGGTCCTCATTGCCTAGTCTCTGACTAACCCTTCGGGGATTATAGTCGTAATTATATGTATGTATTAACCCAACAGGTGCACGTGCACCCGTTCTGAAATGATGCGCGATGTTAATTTTTGTTCCTTGAAATTGATTTTTAAGTAAATTAATGTTTAAATAGATGGTTAAATAATAATTGTCTGACAAAGTTGGTTCATTGTATAAATAAATGATGGTTATATTTAATTTAATTTATCAATTAGTGACCAAAGTATGTCGTAGTTTAGGCTCGTTCCCATGCACCCAAAGGCCTATTGTTTTCGAAAAATGAAAGTTCATACATCGGTTCCTACTGCACCCAAACGAAATTAAAGGTTCAACAAAAACATTACCAGTGCATCCAAAAGCTGTCGGTACTGTCAGAAGCTTCAGTTTCAGTTCAAAATCGACTCATTTATGGTCGATTTTTAAAAAGAATTTGCGGTAAGAGGGAATAAGCAGGATGTTGTGTAGGCGCTCGCAGCATTAATTAAGAGTGGTACATATTGAATGCGATAATATTAAAACTCAAATAAATTGAAATCCACGAGAAATGTCTCTTCACTTAAACATTTTGTTATTTTATTATTGCTTTTATAGCTTATTACTATCCTCGGTTGGATAGCAACCTTTATGGTTAAATTGTTTCATTATTCATAAAAACATTTGAAACAAACCCCTACATTCACAAGTGCCAAAAACGCTTAAAGAGAAATGTAGAAATAAAAACACAAGGAACTTATTGTTTTACTTGCAGTTGTTATATCGAGTGCCGACTGCTGTTGCACTAGTGTGACAATAAGGGTTTAGGGAAGTGAAGGTATAGGGGGGCTACCACAATCTCTAATTACACACATAGGTACATATCATCATGACTATTATCCCCGAAGGGTTAGTCAGAGACTAGGCAAAGATGACCCCTCTCCTTACATCACTAAGTTTTATTTGTACTGGCACCTCGAGACCAACCGTTAGGTTATGCAAGAAGTGCCAGACGTCCCTGCGCCAGTAGAACACTCGCGCAGGAGACCATCTGCGTTAGGTCTTGACGCCAAATCAGTGCCCGCCGAAGCGCGCTCTTCATTCGGTACTCATAAGACTAGTGTCTCGGGAAAGATGACCAGCAAAAGCAGTCCTCTACCACAGTCCACTTTTCACCAAATAGCGACTGCACATGTGCTCAGCGTGACAGGTGGTGAGCCCATCGCCGCTCTATGCTGTTGGATGTATCTTTAGGCCGTTAATCGCCTTTTACGACACCCAAGGGAAGAGAGGGGGTGGTAGTATTCTTTCACTGCTACGTGACAGAGACGGTTACGCAGGTCATCTAACTTAGGAAATGTCGAAACAAGCCTCACTTGCCCTTCCCCCATCCTTCGTTGCTACGAATTAATTCCTCATTGACGTTTGTTTCATGACGCGATGTTTGCTCACGAAATTATATCCTGGGGCGTGAGGTACGCACCATGGCGCCAAAGCATGCCAATTAGAATCGTACGCCTTTGGTAATAATGCTCTACGTGTGTGCGTGCACACAACTTAACCTGGCTAAGTTGTTGCACTTGTGTTTACAGATCGTTGGGTTTTTTAATTAATGGGCTTGCGAATTTTGTGTTTTTTTAATCGATCCAATGATATGCAACATAAATAAATATTTATAATTTACTCAACATTTTTCAAGTGGGAATTTTTAAAGACTAATAAGCCAATTTTAATAAAACTGCATGCTAAAGTAAAATACAGGGATCTAAATAGTTTGTTAATAACATTTTTAAAAAATGTTTATTTGGCTGAGTTTTTGCGATTTAAAGTCCACTATAGAAAGTTTAAAATCGCAATAACTCAGTTAAATAAACGTTTTTTGGAAATATTTTCAACAAAACATTTAGATCTGTATATTTTACCTTAGCATGCCGAGTATCATCAAAATTGGCCTACTACTTTTTAAAAATTTCGACTTGGAAATTTGTATGGGAACACGGAATGCGTAAACCCTCTTAAGGCAAAAGTAGACTCTAAACATCGCATGGTTGACTCATATCAACTGAAACGTGTTGATATTTTGGGCGACTTACAGTATTTGGTGCTCCCTTGTACATATAATCGTAGAATAAAGTTTTCGACACCATCTTATAACTTATTCCGTCAACGAATGTTTAACAACATTAGCTGGTAACGAATACCGACGACACAGTGAAGATACAAGCGGTATATAATGTTACTTAAGCAGTACCGTCTCCGGCTTTAACTTTTTTTAAATCCCTTTCGGCTGGCTTCGTCACACTCACACCACACCTAAGTAAGTGGCCCATCTATCCCCCCCCCCCCTCACAATTCCTACTCCTTCCTCAGAGATCCTACTCCTCAAGGCCTGGCTCTGGTTTTGCGGGTGTCCATGGGTGATGGTGATGAATACTTTCCATCAGGTGGCCCGAATACTCGTTTGCTTCCTTCTAACATAAAAAAGTGACGCATAAAGAGGTTTTTTTTTGGAGAGTGCTTGCTGTCGATCGCAATTGACCTTTACAGCTTAACCGGGCTTGTTTAGGGGCGGTGAGATACTTACAGATTCCTCAAGCCGTGAGACCGAAATTCCCCAGAGGGATTCTGGCGGGGTATGGCATCTCGCGATTAAGTCTCCGATCCCCCCCCCCCCCCCCCCAGATTCTCTGGGGGTTCGATTCGGTTCGAGAGCGGAAAACCAGAGGGCGCCTCTAAGAGGCACGGTACCTTGGCTTGGGTTTACCTTGGGTTTTTTTTCTCTTGATTTTCTCTCAAGAAAGAGTAAAAATCAAAAAGACAGAATTTTTGCACAATGTAATGTCAACTATTGGTTTACGAGCACTATTCATCGAATTTGTATGAAGTGCATAATAGTTATTAGTTCACAGTCTCACATCGGGGTCGCAGATGCGTTGCTTTGAGGGAGGAGTAGCAATTGTGAGGGGGAGGAGTAGGAATTGTGAGGGGGGAGGAATAGATGGGCTATTGCACTCACTTAGGTGTGAGTGTGACAACGGCAACATTAAAACGGATTAAAAAAAATGTTAAACGGCTGCTTAAGTAGCAGTCGATTTATGATCTTGAGAGTTGAGCAAGTTTCGCAATTTCATGGCGTTGGATGAGTGACCAAAATTAATAAAAATACATCTCGAGCTCCCCTGTTCTTCTGGTAGCGCGTAAAGCCGTTGGTCCCGGTTGTTGTCGTAAAATGGTAGTCGCTAAATCCACCAACTTGCATTGGCTGCGTGGTGATGGCCTGTGCCTAGCTGTAGGGCGTTTATAGGCTGATGATTATGATGATAAGTATAGAAAGTATAACCTAACCAACTTATACCACAACTTGTTTCCTATACATACATTGATAACAAAATCGGGTTTGTAGTAAGTAAAAAAAAACGAAAAGCGCTTCGCAAAAATGCAAAGGACGTCTCCTAATTTTTGCGTCGCAAATGCGTTTGTCTTGTTAGGAATTAAAACGAGACAGGCGGCTGTTAACTTTCGGCGAACGGACAACTTACAAGGCCTAAAATGGCCGCTCCATTTGATAATACATATAATATGTAACTTTATCTACAGCCGTCATAATACTGTTTAGATCTGATGCAATATTATGAAGCAGTTTGTGATAATGTATAGAACAAACTACACAATAATCCTTTTCAGCATTTCTGGTGCTTCGAACTCTTTCGTATCACAATTCTCAACGCAACGTACTTTTTATTACATGTTATTTTTTTATGTTAGAATAGTTTTATTTTATTTTAATCTCGCAGTTTGCACATTAATCATCATCATAAGTACGCCTCTAAACATCCCACGGCTGGGCACTGACATCCCACATGGTTTACACATTAGCCAGTGTCAAATTAAGAAAAATATAATGTGGAATTAAATGTTCAATGATGTTAACGATTACGAGCTCTAAACATGGAACAACCCGCCTAGAATTCCATTAATCAGTTTGTGATAATACACAATTGTTATATCTTTATTATTGAAATTTGCATTCACAATGCTATATGACCCATGACCTTTGGATTGACGGTCCACTGCTCCAATCCAAAGGTCATGGGTTCGAATCCCATTCCAGCTTTCTGAGACTGGTTGTTTTTTTTTTCTAGTAAACATTTTATCAAATAATTGTTATGTTATCTAAAAATAGTCTTTATTAGGAATCCGAATACAAACTTTTCGTATCCAACTAACTTTTTTATAACTTACCTTTTGTTGCTAAAAAAAACATCCCTACTTTAGATTTCGTCTACACCTAAAATAGGAATTTATTTATTCTCTCCACCGTGTGTTGTGGAAAGGTTTTTCGTAAAACACACAGCCTAAACTAAAAAGTTTTAACTCACTCCGCCTAGCCCGCGCCCGCCCGTCGAACTAACCAACCTTTTAGATCTCACTCAGTGTTATTCCCTGTGAATAAGTAAACGGAACGACGCTCGCTAGGGTTGCTTTATTCAAAAAGTGTCAGTGGAACTTGCCAGACATTCGTCGGGGTTGGCTTAAACTTCTGTGTTCGCTCCGTGGGTACTCCGCCGAGGTTTTATTGAAGCAGGCGTTGTTTCGGAGTTGTTCTTACGCTGGATGAAGAACAGTGATGATTGCCAAAATGAGAATAAATTCAAGATGCTTTTTAATAATCAGGAAGCACGACTACGCTGTGCTAACTGTCCTTACAGCTCCATGCTTAAGAAGGCACGTCAAGCCTGTGGTCTCGATGGATATTGTAAGAAGACATTCGTTAAACCCACCAACCTGCGTCAGCGTCGCGGTCAGCGTGATTTATTATGGCCCAATCCCCCCACATGTCGTTGTCCATGCGGGAAGGTCTGTGCCCAGAAGTGGGCGGTTAATAGGCTGCTTATGATGACATTTACCAGAGTGCTGAGTTTCCTTCACTGCACACACACACACTTAGCTTCATATTTCGTGAAATTAAAAAGAAACAGAATCATTACAAATGACAGACGTTATTCCGCATTATTTCGGTGCTGCTGTTAGGTCTGATCTGTTATGTAGGAAGCTAAACAGAAGGCATACTCAGCACTCAGTAACTTAACACATATTCTTTATCCCCTGAAAGTACCTCTAGGACAGCTGACACGTATGACAAATGGAGAGACTAATACAGCGACTGAAACCTACAAATAGAGTCGTTTATTCTAAACAGACTCCATGCAAATACAGTTTCGTATCATTAAAATTTCTTGGACCGAATCATATATCGTCATGTGAGTGACACTGTCAGGTCAAATCATTCTCGTTATAAATAACTGATTCAAATGTATGGAGCAATATTTCGTATCGCAAAGGTTGGGAGTTTAAGGTCAAACGGGCGTAACAGGAAAGCTATTGATAAACTGCTCCGAATTAATCAACGTTTTAATTACTTACTTTAACTAATTTATGATTGGTGCTAATTGTTATAAATATTGGTCGTGATTCCTGATGAACTCTGATTGGTGGCTATCACCCTCATACGTCTTTGAATTACCCAAGTTTTTAAGGAATAATAAAATTGATAGATTGCTTTTTATCGATAAAGCCACCAATTGTACCTATGTACCTACTAATGTGTTAGTCCTTATATAACTATGTTTCAGCGGTGTACAATAAATCCTGTTTTATCATTATCTCATAGATAAATTAGAGTATGATTATGTTTTGTCTCTTGCCCAAATTCAACCATCGTTGAGCTGCAAAAAAAAACATCATGAACTTAGTACCAATTATTTTATAAACGTCAAAATCTAATCAATTACTTCTTCGATCACATGTTATACGTATAGTTTCCAAAAAATTGGTTTTATTTTTACTGCCGACACTTTAATACTAAAGAATATGTGGCTGTACTGTCAACAATGTACTACACTCTTTCTATTGGTCGTAAAATAGTTGAAAATAACCACCCGCCCGTTTCCGTCACACACCGCCTAAACATACCGCTGACGCAAGATATATATCCGCCACTATGCGATCACAGGCCCCATAAATTGGTTGTGACACCGGACTACCCCATAAAGCTATTTTTACGGCCCCCTGAGCTTAATAACAACCTCGCGGCATGGCGGTGGAAACGATTGTTTTTGGATGTGTACTTACAAAGCTAAGTTCGTTAAGGCTAGGTGTTAGTGAAAAATTAAAATAACACGTTCTTAGAATTACTTTTTTAAGTAGTAAACAGTTAAATTAAAATCTGCTTAAATTATGAAATATTGTTGAGGCTCTAATCTGTAAAATACACCCGATGGAAACACGATTTGATAAAGTTGGCTCGATAGAATAAATTCACAAAGTTACATAGTTTTGTGTCATTTTATCTTCTTTTCCAAGTTTTATTCTTAAAATAAATGATTTGATATTATGAGTTATTTACCAAAAGGAAGCTCGTAAATAACTTGAGTTTTTATAACCGATGGTTTTTTATTTATTACATCTATCAATTTTTTAAAATATAAAACGCGATTATTCGCGCCGCTTCGCTGTTATACCCGTCCCTTACCGTTGTACCGTCGAGAGAACGAGAGGGAAGCGCTCGAAATACCTCCCCTTAAAGCGTTTGTCGAAAAGATATGTCATCATCTGCTTACACACGTTCCACTGCTGGGCAAAAGCCTTCCCACATGGACAGCAGCATACGAGGACATCACACCCTTAACCCACTAGATAAGATAAGATAAGAGAAAAAATTCTTTATTGTACACCAAATTAACAACAAAAGGACAAACACAAAGTAACATACAATTGGCGGCCTTATCGCTAAAAAGCAATTTCTACCAGGCAACCATGTTGGACTGGATAGAAAGTGAAATTAGCCACTAGCCACACTTACCCAATAAGAGTTGGTGGGTTTAAACGACTGCCATCTTACGACAACAACTGGGATCAACGGCTTTACCAGCCTTCTGCAAGAAATAGCTCAAGATGTTTTAATTTAGTCACTCATCCAGTGACCGGGCGTTGGGAAAGTTGCATAACTAGCGAGATTGCAAATCGAACGCCTGAGCTGCTGCGCCATCTCGCCCTATTTTACATTTATACATACATATATATAATCACGACTATTATCCCTGAAAGGTTACTAAACTAGGCAACGAGAACCGCAGAAGCAGTCCACTACCATAGATTACTTTTCACCAAATAGCGACTGCACTGTGCTTAGCGTGACATGCGGTGAGTCCATCGCCGCTCTAGGCTGGTGGATGTATGTGCAGTATTTAGTCCGATAATCGCCTTTATGACACACAAGGGAAGAGAGGGGGTGGTAGTATTTTTTCACCTCTACGCGACACGGATAGGGTTAATTAACGTAAAAATCTAAAACGTTAAACCAGTTCTAGCCAAGGTAGCCTCTGTAATATTTTTTTCCTATTCCTATTCTATAATAACTGGTAGAAACTGGTTGGCGTTACAAAAGTCCTTAGGACACTGTATGTAACCTCTTACTATCACTCATCCAGCCAGCTTCATTACCTATCATCATTATCATCATCAACAGCCGAAAAACCCAGCCCCCCCCAAGGATCTCCACCACGTCCGGTTTTGTGCTGCTCACGGTTGCATACCGCTCGGCCACGACAAAGCGAGCAAATCCTCCGTTCTTTGCGGTCTTTCTATCACCATTCACTGTGTCTGCTGAAGTATAACGCGCAATGAACTAGAAATCCGCTCATCATCATCATCATCATCATCATCATCACTGACTGTCCACTGCTAGACAAAGGCCTCTCTAAGAGCAGGCCACTGAGCACGATCTGCGGTTTCTCTCATCATGCTCTTGCCTATCCTTGGGAAGATCGTCACTCTCCTTTCCGCAAGACGCTCGTGGTCGTGGCTGAGGCCTTGCGTGGTGTAAAACCCGCTGCCTCTTACAGCTCGCGTCCGTTCTTTCCAACTGGAGCGTGGAGCTGCGCACGCGCCTCCTAATTGGTGCGGTGTGTCTCTTTGATCTCGCCGCGCGGTTGCCGCCACTCCGATACGCCACTTCCGTTTCCGATGTGTTCCGACAGCTGAAAACGACTTTTCTTGAAACCTTAGCTTTGTAAGATTCCGTTGTGGATAAATATTGTGTTTATTATGTTTTTGTAGTTTTGTTATTAATGTTATTATTTTAATGTCCTTTCGATATAAAAGATTTCGTAGAATTGAACATTTGCACCCTTTTAAACTATTTATTAAGAAAATATATTTCTATAAATAAGAATGTTTCCTAAGCCACGCGTAATTTTGCAAAAGTTCATAAGCTGCTACGACCGCTATCAAACGAGCTAGCTAACTTGATACCTACTATACTAGGCAAAAAAAAAAAAACCTTTAAAATTTTGGGTACTTTCTCTCTAGGTAACATTAATACGTTTCACCCTGTTAGTATTTACGCGATAATAGAAAATACAATATTTTAATTAAAACCGGACCTACCCACCTTTGCGCTAAGGGTGCGGCCACAAAAGACTTTACCGCCACATTGCAACTGTCAAAACGTTTCCTGCTTTCAAACGGGAAATGAAACCGATACTGTCGTGATGTTTCATTTCAGGGTTGGTAATGGGGTCCGAGGGACCGTGGCGCGTGGTGAATGGTTTTTTATAGACAATTTGATTACAAAAACACAAAATTGTGGTGAGGGTAGGGTTGCTCAGATCTTATCTGAATAGGTATCATCCCCTTAATTTTTTTTGATCAAGCCTTTGGCCTTTATCTGACCTGTAGTTAAAATAATGAAAAATAGAGAAACTGTCTGAACACACTAATGCTACTGATGTTTATGTTATGATTTAGAAAACATGGTGGTAGCTATAGCCAAGCAGTCTTAGACCATTGAGGTAAATACAGTACAGAGGTAGGTAGGTACGTAGTACATTATAACTCAATGTCTTAGGCTCGTATTTTAAAATCAAACTTACACTCAAATCTCTGCTTGAGTACAGTTTAGAAAGGGATGGTACTATTCATCGCATTTATCGCCATCCTTTTCTGACTGTATTCAAGCATGGATTAGATTTTGAGTTTGGTTTTAGAATACGAGCCTTTCGTGCCATCCGCTAAAGTTGCAAGGTTGTAATCCGAACGCACATTCAATAAAGCATTAGCTCTGTTATTGGAACCCAGCAGTTATTTATAACCCATGGTTAATCCAATTTTTTTTAAACAATCTTTTATAAGGTTTAGATTCTAAACCTTATAAAATATTGTTTTATAAAAATAGGCAAATGACTCAGTTCCACTTACACCTAATGCTAAAAGAGGAAGCAAAGTCCAGAAACGAAGCATTGTATTATAACGTTACAATTATCACAATGCAAAAAAATGAACACTTTGTGTAAGTGAGTGTACAAAATCTTTTGTTAAAACCAAAACAAAAAGTGCAGCACAAAAACATTGGAAAGACATTTTTTTAAGTGCCTTGACGAGTCATTAGTCAATTTCAAGGGGAAGGGAGACGGGCACACTAAATGTAAGGACAGAAGGATAAGTGCGTTCAAAACACGTGAAGTGCCTCTAAAGTATATCTATGTACTTATAAACTTCACTATAACAACGAATGTGATTTTTAAATATTATTATCATCCTTTTACATGTCTAATAACTAACCATCATTATGTAGTTATGGGGGTGTCTGCGTTGTATATTGTTTAACATGAGCAAGAGGTGTAATAACCAGTTTTCAGTCGTACAGTACCATATGATGATACCATCATTATTATGTAAGTATATTATTATATTGATGATAGTAAGCCTGATAGACAAGCTCTACCACCTACCTAACCGAATTAATAGGTACACTCCCTCCCACCACTCGCTAAAAATCTGAACCTCTGTGTCTGAAATCTTTGTAACAAGTGTTACAACCACAACTTTCGAGGTTAAGAACAATTTTTTTATAATGATCCTTACATTTATAAAAAATGGTTCGAAATTGATTGAGTAATTTGATATTTTGCTTAGCTCGACCTCCTGTCGTCGGTACAATAAGTACCGAGCTCCTTCTGTCCTTTATCTTGGTAGCTCCAGCACCACTTCGCCTCGCTGAAGCCTTGTATCGCCTCCGACAAGCGCCGATATCTTCGCGGTGCACGCCCCTGATTAACATTCACCTTAGGGTTGCCACGATTGCAACCGACTTTAAAAAAGAGGTGGTTTCACAATCATCTGATACCCGATATATAACAAGAATTCACCTCTAGCAAGATACGCGAGGGTTATTAAGGTTAATATCAAAAAAGATTTTAGGTTAGTCAATCCCCGCCCCAATGTCCACGATCCAAAATCAAAAGAGTTAACACGTTTGGCGTGAAAAAAATGCAAACGAATACAAATAGTGGACGGTGCAAAGTTACAAATGAATATTACGATGACCAACAACTCATTATAGTAGAAAAAATTGTCTTGTCTAATTCAGTTCTCAATCCAATCAATCAAATCTCTGTCTCTCTGTGACCACGGACCCTGCAAAGGGTTAAATAAACTTCAAGGTTAAGTAAACCCACAATCTATAAAACAAACGCAAATACAATTGTATGAAGTGAGAAATACAATACCTTTGCAAAGGTTATTAATCGCTATTGAACTTCTCCTTGGAATGCCAATAAAGATTGATAACGCAATCTGCAGCGAAACAATGCGAGAACGAGTGAACGAAATATTCTCGGACCCGTTCGAAAAGTTACTCCATTTTCTTTCTTCCACTTCCCTTGACGTAATTCTTTTCTTCCTTCCTTCCTTCGTAATAGGCGACTAACAAACTAAAAACTGCACATATACATCAAACAGCATACAGCGGCGATGGGCTCATCACCTGTCACGCTGAGCACATAAGCAGTCGCTATTTGGTGAAAAGTTTACTATGGCAGAGGGGTGCTTTTGCGGTCCTTATTGCTTAGTCCTCTGACTAACCCTTCGGGGATAATATTCGTGATTATATGTATGTATGTTATAACAATCGGCAACGGCAACCCTGTTTAGGAAATATTTTTAAAAGTTCCCTCCCTCTTTCCCTGCGAGTGTCAGTGAGGGATGGTGGGGTCTGATTGACGCAGTCGGAACTGACGTCTACACGGGAAACTAACTACCACTGTACACTAGCGAAGCATCGAAGCTCCGAAAGCTGTAGTACAGCTACACATCTAAAAATCTATCACTACACTAGCAACGTGCATCCGCTTACTGTCTAAAGTCCACAAGTAACGTTAATAGCAATGTTATGAGATATAAATTTAAAAAGCTATTATTAAAGAAGAATAACAATGTCACACATCGAATAGACCGCTGTACTGCAAACCATCAAAGCTGTGAAAGCTTTAGAAGACGTAGGTACATTAGTTGATTGATATTTTTTTCGATAATTCCATTTTACACTACTTAACTACACACAACGAATAAATAACTATAAAAGTCGAACAAAAAGAGTGTATAGTATTATTAAAAGTAACAAAAAGAAGTATCGTGTCACTAAAAGTACCTTACCTAAAAGAATTGCGAAGACTCTTGGAGACCCTTCTAGAGTATTTCTGGTGAAGTAATATTTCTTGAAGTGCTATTTTCAGATTCGTTATTATCCTCCCTCATAAATACCAAATACTGCTTGAAAATGTCCAACTAAGTACGATCGGGGAAGATCCCGGTTGACCACATTTCGGCGATCTACGCGCACGCTACTTACGAGTACACGCGCGTTCGGGATTATGGTTGCCACCAGTACTCTAAAATAGAGTACTGTCCTCTTTTTCATGTAGGCGTACTTTATAATCTACGACACCAATAAAGTACCTACGCTAAAATACAATATTTACGTAAAAGACAAATATTTGTTAAATGTCGCAAAGAGCAACAAAAAATACGTTTTTAATGAAAATTAATTATTTGTTCTCTTTTTTATGCTATATACTTTACTTTTGTTGTAACAAACTGAAAAATACTTTATTCGTCCTAAAAAAAGGTGGCAATCCTGGTCGGGATGGAGCGGATAACCGGAAAATTTCTCGATTGTACATCGCCAGCAGGTTCATCGCATTGACATAAAAGAATAGACAAGAACGTTCATACAAACCATTTGTTCAAATTCTGGAATGAGAGACCTAAAGTTTGCTGCAGCCGCTGCAGCGCTTAAACATTTAAATGTCGTCTAATCAACAGACAGACATCGCAGCGCAGCAGCGCCAAATCGGTCAAAAACGACGTAGTGTGTATCAAGATGGCGTCCCAAATAGATTGTCATGACAATAATTGAAAAAATATCTTTTCTATTCTAATAATACGATATAACTACATAATAATGACTTGAATAACAATTAATTTCACTTACTTGACAACTGAATTGTAGTAAATGTCTAGGTGTACACTTTGAAAATAAATAAGGAATTATTTTGGCCGCTCCGCACGCGCGAATGTCAAAGCCACACTAAAGCAAGGTGCCGAGTCGGTTCCGCAGATGAGAGGGACATAGTGCGTGTTCGGAAGGGCCTATCTAGTGTAACGTATATATCGCAGGTTCATCGCTAGCAGGTTCATCGCGCAACAACGTAGACAGCGACCGTTACACTTTTCCTGTGTATAGGAAAAAACCGCTTGTCACTTCTGGAACGATTCTCCTGCATAATCATGATATTAAGGTGGAGTGTTATCATTGCTGCGAATGTACGTCATTTGTGCTTATTTCTTTTTTATTTTCTCTACTACGAGGGCGCCATTACTTGCTAAGGATTAATGTTTGTAAAACAAATTAAAAAGACATGTATACTTTTATAGGATAGACTTTAAAACAAAGGGCTAATAACTTTATTTGCCCTTTTTTAAAGTCTATCCTTACAGTTGAAAATAATTATATAAACGACAGAAATGCATGGAATTGACAGTCGTCTAATTCCGCACTACATAGTACGAGTAGGTATATCTAGTGTCCAAATAAAACTTATTGACATTACGCTTCTTTTTTTATTCTTTTATAAATGTTTATTAGTTTAAATGAAGGTTTACATCTTAATTGTATTATTTGGTAAATACACGGACCACATCGACATATTCTTTTATAAATGTTGTTACTTCACACTCACTACACCTTTGAAAGACGTTCTTAATGTAGGCAAAAGAATGTTTGGAATGAATGTAGGCAAAATACACCAAAAGCACTTTAATTTTTTTTTATTTGAATAAAGGGTTTTTGACTTTGACTTATCTCTATTACTTCCTCTATATTCTCTATATTCCATTCCGTTTTTTTCTCAGAACAATAACTAAATATTGTTCTGAGGTTTTTTTTATACATTCATTGTGTCATATCAAGTGGCTAATGTCATCACGATATATTGTTTTTATGATAAAGAAAGGCAAAACTTGACGGCAACCTAATGATCTCGGCTTGTCGTGCGTATAAAAATAATATTTTTTTTCTTATTCTTGTTTCAGGTAATGAAGCCGCTTTCACCATGCGAATGGAACTGTTTACAAGCAATTTACCTAATGTATACGTTTCGGTAAATATTTTACATTGTTACTTTTTGTTCACTAATGTTTTTTTTATATTTACTTGTGTATAGACATGGTAATGATAATATGTGTGGAATTATGAAGGTGGTAGTTTCGTGTCCCAACTGAGGCAAATTATCCCCTCGTCTGTCACGAAGAGTCCTAGAGTTAACTAACAATTGAACTTCTATTGGGATCTTCTTTTTTATTCTTCTATCTTTCTGATTATACGACAGTTTTTTAAATACATACATATAATCACGACTATTATCCCCGAAGGGTTAGTCAGAGACTAGGCAATGAGGACAGCAAAAGCAGTCCTCTACCATAGCCCACTTTTCACCAAATAGCGACTGCACATGTGCTCCGCGTGTCAGGTGGTGCTGTTGGGTGTGCAGTCTTTAGTCCGTTAGTCGCCTTTTACGACACCCAAGGGAAGAGAGGGGGTGGTATAGTATTCTTTCACCGCTACCCGAAACTCAACAATATTATCATTTGTCTCAGGTGGGACTCGAATCCACCACCTTTGTATTGTTGCCTGGCAACTGCTCTTCCTATTCAGTTATCGAGGTTCTGGTTTCGCCACCGAATATTCAAGTAGGACCTACTGCTTTTTACGCTATTAGGATACACACAGTTTTCAGGTTATATTGCAGGTCATAGGTCAAAAAACACTTATAGGATATATTATTATATGGTGTCGCGTAGCGGTGAATGAATACTACCACCTCTCTTCCCATGTATGTATTATTATACCGTAGCAAATGGAAAGATGTGGGCTCGGCATACCCCTCGTTATGTACTCGACTGAAGTAGAACGCTCTGCAATGGCACAGCCAATGAATGGCAATTATCGTTTACTGATAACATACACACATATCTCACGACACGACTCACGACTGTAGTATCACAAAAGGGTTACCGCCGTACTCACAGACGTCAATAAAGTTTTAATGACAATTAAGTCTCTTGCTGTCATTTTCTTATGTATAGTGCTAAATAGAGAAGAGAAGTCACGTCGTCCCGCGTCGTCGCTTAAGAGGAAACACTACGTCGAAGTGGCATGCAAAATTCTCATATAAAACACAGAAAAACGACGTTTCGTAGTCCCCCTGTTTCCTCCTTCAGAACTGGACCAATTTTTATTACTTTTTCAGCAACGGTTAAAAAAAAAGATTTTCTATGTCTGTATGTTTGATTTTTTTTTAAAACCAGTTAGTTTATATTTCTGAAGACGCCTTAAAACGGAGTGATTTCGCTAAAGTTTTAAGGCTGGTTATTAAATAAATGACTTAATGCAAAAAATTCAAACATATAGACATAGAAAATCTCTTTCATTTACGGATGCTGAAAAAGTAATAAAAATTGGTCCAGTTCTGAAGGAGGAAACAGAGGACTACGAAACGTCGTTTTACTGAGTTTTGTATGAGAATTTTACATGAGTGTTTACTCTTAAACTTAATCCCTACACGCGCGCGTAAACCCTACGCTCTGTGACGTCATGACGTCAAATCGATATTGAGTTAGCGTTGCTTAACGAAATATGAACCCTCGGGTCACACGATAAGTTTAAATTTCGCGTGAAAGGCGTTAGAGAGTGAACCTTCTGTACGTAGTGCTATTAGTTATTCTGTGGTAGTAGGCAGTAGTATTTTTTAAAGAGCCCCCACTACACACCTCAGTTTACTTATAATTACAGCTGTATTCTTTATCGTTTAAATAATGAATAACAATCTCCAATATTAATAAATTAATACATTCGTTTTTTTCTTTAGACAAAACAAAACAGTAAAAATAATTAGCAGGCGTCGTCGGCGTCGTTTCATCAATGTTAAGTAAATAAGTTACGTAAGTTTAATCGGTTGTTTAATTCAATGTCAGGTAAGTTGACGGAGTGCCCGGGAGAGGAACGTCCCCCATCCCAAAAGACGGTCCTGGAGGGTACTCACCTTTAAATTAGAAATTAATTTAAAATCCTTACTCCCCTCAGTACCTTAGAAGAATCACCAAACTTCGTGAATTCCGGAGACTGTTAATCAAAATTCTTGTAAGGTGTTTTTGTGCTACATTTTAGAAATATCTGTTTTTGTTGTGTAACTATTTTATGTAAAAGTTAATGTACTTAATACATTTTTTTATTTTACTTAACGACTGTTAGAGTATAACTAATTGTGATTATAATAAGTACTTACAAGATTATTTTGAAAGTTTACATTTAACAAAAGCTGTTTATATTAAAAATAATTTAATATTTAACAACATATTTGAATCAAATACAGCTTAAATCAATATCAGAAAAAAATCAACCGGACGTAGGAATATCAAAGATTTTTTACGAATCTGACGAGATCAGTTAGTTTTAAAGGGGTGTCCCTCTTCACCCCGGAGACAATATTAAACACAGATGATAAATCTAATTCGGTATTTCAAGCGTTTAGCGGGGCCTCCAACCTGCGCTAGCGCTGTGTTTAATTCCTTAAAATTGCTGAAACATTAATTTTGTTGTAATCAGTTTTCATATTGAGTTGTAAATTGGTTTCTGCTTTTGGAAACAATGGACTGTTCGATCGGTTTGATTGTGTTTAAGCTTGGAGCGATGTTATTTTGTTTTTATTTAGTACATTCAAGTTACACGCCCAACCATAGAAAACAGGTTTCTATACGGATACTGAAATGAAGTTTTTTATAATTTAAAAACCACCAATAAACACCGGCTTAACGTGCTTTTTCAAGCACAGAAAACAATATTGGTCATTGGTTTTGTGTCAAAAACATGATCCCGCTAACAATTACTCTAATGCCAGTGACCATCATAACTTACAAAGTTATATACTTGGAGACAGCCGCCCGAGAAGATCATTAACAGAGAATAAGATTAATATTACACAACATCTGCAGATTTACAATCAAATATGTTACCAAAGTCTGCCATTATTTGTTTGCAGTTTGCAGCAAACAATGCTGGCAATGGCTGCAGCAAATACACATACATATATAATCACGACTATTATCTCCGAAGGGTTAGTCAGAGACTAGGCAATGAGGACAGCAAAAGCAGTCCTCTGCCATAGTCCACTTTTCACCAAATAGCGAACCGCAAAATAAGAACTCCACCTTATTTATCAATCATCTGCTCTGTATACCAACAAACGTCATAATAATTGGCGCAAACCTACCTCCGTCAGTATATTTATACAGTGACACCATTTCCCTTTCGACGCTGGGAATATCTCCGAAACAGGTGCGTTCGGAACTCAACTCAAATGCTCGCTGTGCATTTTATTTTGAATCACTCCCCTAATGACGCAACTCACGAGTGATTGGCGATTCGTACAGTTAAGATTTTATGTACTGTACCTGGGTTATTATTATCCTCTTGTTTGGCATAACCACCTTTAAGGAGTCGAAACAATTGATATAAGTACCCAAGTGTCTGGTTTGTGTCGAATGAAGGGTTATAAAAGTAAACTACTTCCTCGGGTGGGACTCGAACCCTCGTCTTCTGCATAGAGGAAGCAAGCAACACACCAACAAGAACCAGATAGTTCATCAAACTCGTACTAGATGGCGCTACGCAGATTTTTGACCTGAATCGCGCTATGGTTTCGTTTGCTGGCTTAGACTTTTGTACTGTATCCATAATATGTAGGTAGGTATATTCAGTACTGTGCAATTTTATCCGTTAATTACCAGGCGGCTGCGTGACCTCTCCGCTGCCGAAGTATTGGTTAGACCTGTCGAATTTCTTCAACGTTTAGAATAGAACAGAATATCTTATTGCCTAATTTATTTTTACTTCTGTTGCTGCAACATTGTCTCAGCAAATCTCTTCGACTTCGCACTCTAAGATCTGAATGAAACATTTTGAATAAATTCATATAGATTTGTAATTTTTATGATTTTTGTTGCGCTAATAATAAGTTATCATGAAAATATTACTTCAGAGATGGTCCCATAATAAAATTCTCACTCATCGCTCACTCCCATGACTCGGGATACAACCCGAAGAGCGAGGGAACGACCCCACAGGAAAGCTTGGCCGGGCAGCGAACCCGTTACCACTGGCACTGTAACGCGCTCGTAAACCGCGCGAGACGCGACTTGGACCCGAATGCGGGCCTGAACATTTGATGTATTATAACTAGAGACCACATCAGTAAGCCATTTTTTGCGCATTGAGTTTTTTATTATTATTCTACAACGGGTAAGCGCTTGGCCTTCATCTCACTAGATGGTAAGTGACGATAAGGCCGAAGGTGGAAGCGCGCTTCACCCGGAATCCTCAACCACTGAGGAACTGGCTATCTTATCTCAAACTGCCGGAACAAATCAATGCTATAAACATCGTTGTTATGGCGACAGACTTAGATAAGATGGTGGTAGCTAGCCAGACGGACTTAACAGCCCTACCACCACCCAAACCGAGCACACAAGGATGTACCCCCCGCTGGGAATCGAACCCAGGACCTCCGGGTCTGAGACCGGGTGGCTTAGCCACTAGACAACAGACGCGGTTAAAAGTTGTTGCGTTGTTGAGTTGCGGACCATGTGCTGCAAACGCCTAACAAATAAGCCCCACCCCCCCAACCCTCCACACGTTGCACGCTGTCATCAAGCTAAGCACGTATTTTGTATGGAATACCCGCTTATCTCCCTTAACACAATCGCTTGGATCACTCACAAACACAGGAACATTGGCCGCAACTCAGTGCGCAAAAACATGCGTTGCGATGACGTCTCTAGTTATAATACTTCAGTGTCGCATTGTCGGCGATCTCATTTGCATTTTTAAATGTAGGTTTAATTGTAAAGGGCTTTACTATGTCTCGTTGGGATACTCATTTGTTATGTTGTTGTTCCAGTAATTATGACGTTTGAGATTTTAGCAGGCTTACGTTTTACATGCTAGTATCATAATAAAAGTCTGTTTCCCGAGGGGCTATTTGTTAATGTTACAGTTGTTCCTACATTAATACCCGGTCCTCGGTTTCTATATTCTGTATAGTTGTTATTTTTGTTAGTTTGGTTGGTGATGCCGAGCGGTTTGTTTAAGCCCACTTTGGCTGACTTTTAATTTAATGTTGACGCCTTAACATCAATGTTACAAAATTTGTGGTTGTTTGATAAACTTTTTTATAAACTATTTTTGTTTATTTTTTCTTAATTACTGACCTTATTTTTATTTGCTCTTTATGTTTTCCTTGGTTGATTACATTGCATAATTCTCCTGTATCTATTTTTATCTATTTAAGTATCTATATTTTCTTTAAATGATAAGTAAATAGTAAAATTTTAATCAACGCGTCTTGTTACAGCTAATTACAGTTCATAGTAAATGTTACAGTATCATGTTACAGTAGTTTTTCGACCTTTAAGATAAGATTCTTAAATATACCACTGCTGGGAAAGACCTACATCATCGAAATTAAGTCTTAGCTACATTGATGGGTTTGATTTACAATTAAATTATATTAAGATAAAAGATGTACATTACATAATTAACAATTGGAACAAGCAACGACACGGGACCCTTAGCACTTTCTAATCAATATACTAACAGGACTTTCCCTCGGCATCGGTAATTTCACGGTTACATATTACCCCCGATTGCTCCGGGGTGACATACGACCCCGCATTTATATGTTTACTCAACTCGGTTATTGAACTGACTATTTTTTATGAGAGAAAGAAAGAATATACATTTAACTATCAACGAACGCACTCATACAATACATGAAAATACAAAGAGATAGATAGATAAATAAAATGATTACATATCAGGACAAAAAAATAAAAATTGGTGTTTTATAAGAAAGCTAAGAGAACTCGGTATCGAGTGAGCACGGTTATTACCTCCACGGTGGAGGTTCCTCCGTAGTTTTCCTTATTCTTTTACGGATCCGTACAGCGGAAGATGCAGTGTAGACTACTGTAGACAGGCTTCCAACAAGGGGTAAATCGCGGGTAGCTGCTGGATGCGAGCAGCACAAGACTGTACGTGGAGGAGATCCTTCGGGGAGGCTTTTGTCCAGCTGTAGTAGACATCTTTCTATGCAAATTCATATACGATTTTTAGATAGTAAGATTAAAGTAATAGTGGTCTAAGAGGTGACAATAGGGCTCCTGAACATCTCATCTTAGCTATTTGCAGTTTATACAAGTATCTGATAGGGTTTGAACGCAAACTTATACCACAGTATATGCTGTGCTTATACCATGAGTTGTACTGTAACCGCGATAAACCATTATAATAACTATATCATTATAATGGTATCATGGTTATAATGGTATGGTATATTGTAGTTATTACTTATAATATATACATATACCATACAGTAACATATTTTACCATTATTATATTGGAAAAAGTGTTTGCTCGATGCAGCAAACAAATATGCTTATTGGACGGGCGTGTCCGGTAAAAGGGGGAATGGCCACCTATTTGTATATTTTTGTATTACCCGAGCTATTACAGATAATAGCATTGGTAATGCTTGGATTAGGTTGCAATGTGGCGACTTTTTTAGTGTAAGTGTTTATACTCAAAATTTTTATTTTTTTTCTGTAAGTTATTCGAAAGTAGGCACCAAATTAAAAGTATTCAATGATGATATTACCATAATTTACTTGAAAAATCATTATAGCGTGTGTACACACACACTGGTGTGTGTTCTGATCGCGATCAAGTTATTTAAAGCAACCTTTGCAATGTTGGGTCACCGGATAGATATCTACTTAACTAAATTATAATATTTCGATCGTTCCGAGCTTCCGAAGATGTGATAAACTTTTGGTCTTTAGATCTCACTAACTTTGTTGGGTCAGTAGTTATTATGACTTAATCGCTCTAAGTAGGTATTAGTTCATAATATTATTCATAGTTTTATTCAGGTTTACTCAGCTTAAAAAGTTTTCATTTTATTCCTAATGATTAAATATTTTTTATCTTGACTGTTCTTTCTAGCTCTACTTAATATGGAAAAGCTTCTAGCTAGCTCTAGCTACATATTTGCCTCTACTGTTTATTTGCTTCTAATAAGCGATTGCTCAACTTAAATCATCAATCTTAATTACTAAATACGGTCCCGTATTAAACAGTGCCCACTGCCACGGTACACTCAGCATCAAATTCATCCATACAAAACAAGTCGTCATATATAATAATCTTGCCATTTAATTAAACTTACCTTATTAAAATGTGCTCAGAGTAGGTTTTTTTTAACACTGTCAACATTTTTGATTCCAGTTTGTTGTTTCTTAATAATAACGCATTAACAAGTATGTAGTATAAAAAGGTGGATCCTACATACTGTCCCACTGCTAAAAAAGACCTCTATCACTGAAATTAAATCTTCGCTACCGTTGGATATAATTCTAATTTCCAGCCTTCAGCTCTACCTTTAATTTTTCTTCACTCTTAACTTCAAGAATTGTTTAATAAAGTTTTATCAATTTACCATTTACTTCATAGCTATAATTGATGGGTACATTGACTTAATCACCACGCTTGCCAAATACAGTAGGCTTACTCTTGAAACACAATTGCATTAATCAATTTCCAATCACAAATCTAAAAAATGTCAAATGGCACTTTTGTAAGTGACAATAGCGCCACATTGGAATTAAATTGCGTGGAAATTGATTGAACAAATTATTATCGAGCGTTCTAGAATTATCTTTACTTATCCCAATATCGATACAATAGCATTGGAATTGTATTAAGATTGAGTTTGCGTTCAAGAGTAACCCCCCAGGTTAGTTACCACAAACCCGGGCGCAACATCGGAAAATCAGAAACACACTTTACCCGACCTGGGAATCGAACGCTGGACCTCAGGCTATCGAGCCGTACGCTTAGCCACTCGGTCACCAAAGGTGTTCAATACATATATATAATCACGACTATTATCCCCGAAGGGTTAGTCAGAGACTAGGCAATGAGGACGGCAAATGCAGCCCTCAACCATATTCCACTTTTCACGAAATAGCGACTGCACATGTACTCAGCATGACAGGTGGTGGTGAGTCCATCGCCGCTTCATGCTATTGGATGTATGTGCAGTGTTTAGTCCGTAAGTCGCCTTTTACGACACCCAAGGGGAGAGAGTGGTAGTATTCTTTCACCGCCACGCGACACAGGTAAATAAAATTATAAATAATAATATTATTAGTCCCGTTTTCAGGAGGTGGAGGCGTTGAAAACAGATCTCCATTGACTAAGATCCTGACACAGTTATTTTATTTCATTTACTCTCATAACAATCTTCATACACTTTATTATTATTTTTTTGCATTCAATGCAATGCTATATATAGATAAGTATAGTATAAAGTGTTTATTTATTTATTTATTTATTTATTTATTGGAACACCAACAGCAAAATGTACATAACAATAATATTCAAAAATTTCCAGCACTTGTATTAGTACTTAGTACAATTGCCACTTATAGGTGTACACATCATTCATGGAACAGAATTATTAAACAGATTAAATTAAATTACTCTGATTAAATTAAATTAAATTATACAGATTAAATTAAAATTATATAGATTAAAATAAAATAAACAAATTGATTTGAATTGATTAAATAAAATGAATAAAAGTTATACGTTAAAGTAGGTACTTATATAAAAAAAAGATATATATATTTAAGTATTTTATGCATTTTGCACCTTACCTTTCACAATGTGGAGAGAGTCGTAAAATAAATCAATGTTTGTAGATTTATTTATGTTATTAAACTCTCTTATAATTCTACTTATTTGAGCGTTTGACCCTATGTTGGTTCTGTTGAAAGGCGGGCAGAAAGTTTTCGCTAGAGGGTGTGGTTCTAGGAACAGTGAGTGACAGCTCAGCTAGGATCTGACTACAATCGATGTAGGAGTTGACAATTTTATACAGAAAAGTTATGTCCAGTAACACCCGTCTGCTGTACAGTGAAGTCATCTTGAAAAATTCCAATCTTTGATCGTATGATGATCTGTGAGATATCCCTTGGGAAGTAAACGCAAGATGCCGAGTGAATGCACGTTGAATGCGCTCGATTCGCTGGGAGTGAATGCTGTAACTTGGGTTCCATACCGAGCTAGCATATTCCAAGTGACCACGCACTAGTGCGTTGTATAAAATAATTTTAGTTTTTGAATTGTGAAATGATTTGCTTTGCCTTCTTAAAAATCCAAGCATTTGTGCGAATTTTTTTACAACCTTATCAATGTGCGCAGTTAATTGCAATTTATAGTCAATTGTAACCCCTAAATCCCTTACTTCAGTCACTGTTGTTAAATAGTTCATTATTTATATGGTACTTAAAAATGAGAGGTTTCTTTTTTCGCGTTAAAGTTATTTGTAGACATTTCCCGACATTAAGCAACATGTTATTGTCGTGGCACCATTGTGATACATTTAACAGATCGGATTTAAGCAGGGTATTATCCTTTGCTGATATTATTGTTTTGTAAAGTTTTAAGTCATCTGCGTATAAGGAAAATTTGCAGTGTAGAATTTTATTTGTTAAGTCATTAATGAATATGAGAAAAAGGATTGGACCTAAATGGGAACCCTGCGGAACGCCTGACTGAGCATAGTAAGTACCAGACTCAAAATGACCAACAGCCACAAACTGCGACCGATTACTCAAATATGAGGAGAACCAACGCAAGAGATTCCCATGTATGCCAACTGCTCTAAGTTTTTGGGTGAGGAGACAATGATCTACTTTGTCAAAAGCGCTACTGAGATCTGTGTAGATTGCATCCACCTGCAGACCCCTATCAAGACTCTGAGATATGTCGTTAACGAAGGATACCAGGTTTGTAGTCGTGGAGCGACCGCGCCTAAACCAATGCTGGTGTGTTGTAATATGACTGTCGATGTGGTGATTCAACGAAGGGCATACTAAAGATTCAAAAAGCTTAGAGAAGCAGGAGAGTATGGATATGGGCCTGTTATTTTTTACGTCTGCAATGTCACCTTTTTTGAATACAGGAATAATTCGGGCCTTCTTCCATTCATCAGGAAACTGTCCGGATTGCAGAGAGCGATTAAAGATTAAACTAAGGGGGAAAGATAGTACCTTGCTACACCGTTTAACAAAGATGGGTGGAATGTTGTCTGGTCCAGCCCCTTTTGCTATATCAATGTTTTTAGTCTTTTCCGCTATTTCTCTTTCACTGAAGCGCAACGATGAAAGAAGTCTATTCGAGGCAGTTGTCGCAGATTCATCATACTGTGATGACGTATTTATTGTGTACACTGAAGAGAAATATGATGCAAATGAATGTGCAATGTCAAGGCCTGTATTTGCTACATTATTATCGTAGTGAATAGTCGACGGTATTTTAGATTTATGATTACGTTTACTTTTTAGATAAGTCCAGGAATGCTTAGGATCTTTCACAATGTCCTTCTCTATTTTTTTTTGATAAGTGGCAAGGTCCCTAGCGAGTAACTTATGACAGCGGTCCCGAAGTAATTCAAATTCATATTTATCGCGTGGGTTTCTATGTTTTTTGTAGTTACGCTTACATCTATTCTTTTCAGCGAGACGACGGATTAAGCCGTTGCTAAACCAGGTTGGGTATTTACGTGTGTTAGGGTTGCGTTTTGGGACATTATTATTTATAATACATCTTAATATTGAGTAAAATTTTGATAACATTACATTTACATCCTGCGCGTCATCAAATTCTGCGTACCAGTTAACTTTACTAAGTTCAAGAGAAATAACATTATAATCTGCTTTAAAAAAATTATGTGTGTTTGTATTTTTAGTGCGTAAAAACGTTGTGTTGCAAAATCTTAACGTTAATTGTAGGGGAGGGTGTTTTAAGTCAATTTTACTGAGTACTTGTAACGGTTCCTCCACATGTGAGCCAGGTAAGTTGCATAAAATTAGATCCAATATTCTGTTGTCCTCATTAGTTACATAATTCAATTGGGACAAATTATTCAAGGTAACAAAATCAACAAATGCAAAACCTAGATTATTGTTATAGTTTGTCGGTGTCATAGTTAAACTGTTGGCGCCACCAGACCAGCTCAAAAACCCCAAGTTGAAGTCGCCTAGAATAATAGTATCCTCAGTATTACAAAGTACCCTGTTAACATTATCAAAAAATGCAGTCATATGTTCAATTTTGACTGGCGGTGGTATATACACAAGACAAATAGCCACTTTTCTAATTTTGTTATTAATTTCTACATCTATTGTAACCCACAAATCCTCATTATCACTTTCCCAGCTTAGCATTCTTGCGGATGGAATGTCAGAAGCAACCGCCAATAAAACTCCACCACCGTCCTTCTTAGAACCTTTACAACATATACGGTCCCTTCTGTATACAGTATAGCGGGGGTCAATGAATTCGCTATTCATTATACTAGAGTTGAGCCAGGTCTCTGTGAAGCCAATTACTTTATAATTACTTAAAATAATGTTATTATATACTTCATTAGTTTTTGTTCTAATACCTCTAATATTTTGATAGTAAATATCCATTGAGAACCAGTTTTCAGTATGAAGTACTAGATAAAGGACACTGAAATAAAATTAACACTATGAGATAACTTATGCTATTTTTCCAAGACAGTCTATATCACGAATATAGATAGCTTGAGTAGTCTCATCCTTTCTTACGTACACGCGGCCATTACGTATCCAAACAAACTTGTATAAAGACTCTTTAGCTTTCTTCCTCGCAGCAGCATGCAGGGCTTTTCCGGACGGCGCCAGGTGCTCAGCGACATATACTTGGCTACTTGTGCCAGCATATCCAAGATGATGTGAGTTCAATTTTTCTTTAGGATTTTTTCTATTATAGGTAGCAGTGGCAGCAAGAAAAGCATCACGAAGACGAGTCGATCGAAATTTAGCGACCACTGTGCGGGGTCTATTATTGGATTTGTCCATTTTAGCCACCCGAGTAACATGAAGAATGTCACTGTCTTGCAAAGGACTCGCAACTGTTTTCGCAAGTTGCATAACTATTCCACTCAGCAACTCATTTTTATGCTCCGGTATACCATTGATCTCAACGTTACTATCACGCATGTGTTGCTCCACCGCTGACAGTCGCAGTACTAGATCCTTCGTAGTAATTCGCAGGTCTTCGTTCTTACTTTAACTAAAACAGCAGATTGTTCGTCGATTTTCTTTTTGAGCTCCTCGTACTGGGAGTTAAAAAATGATAGGGAACTCTGAACACTCAATATGTTATCCTTCAGGTCTTTCAACTCCGCCGCGATTGAGTCCCTTATGATCTCTCTTATTGACGTGGAGATTTCGCGTTTTATAGCCTCACTTATCGATTGCCATTTCCTGCCTTACTATCTTCTGTATATCGCTATTATCACTTGATACAACAGTTGCACTGTCATGTGGATAGCACTCCTTTTTACGTCGCAGGGTAACATTAGAAACATCACTAGCAGATGTAGGTGTCTGAGAGTCCTCTGAACTACTTGCCACAGGAGATAGTTGGCGAATGGGAGTGTTTAGGTTCACTGCCTTAGGTTCCTTGTTCCGGCACATAGTACATATCCACGCAAGTTTGTTTTCAGTAGTCATCATATTAAAACGCTTGCTGGAAATGCTGGTACATGGTAAGTCGTAACGACATTTACATTTTATACACTTCAAGAATTCTTGACTATGAAGGGCTGCCTGGCAGCCGGCGCATTTGTTGGATGGCATCTTAGGTGATATTCTTTATCTTCTATCTGTAAAACAGCAGCGCTCTACTCCTTTTTCAAAAAGTCCCGAATACTGGGTAAATCTTTCAGCGCTGGCAACCCTCGTCTAATCAAAACGGAAATGTCAGCTGTCAATTTGAGTTTGGCAGATCAATATTTTGAAGGAAGAGGGTACTTTTGTTTTAAATCTTGATGACTTCAAACTGAGGGTATAAAATTCCGATACGAATCAAACCATTCACCAGAGTTTCTGCCCGCAAACAGCGTAGATAACATTACCAGAAAGTTGTTTCCTAGAAAATACATTTTTTTCTTTTTACCATTTTATGTTATATCTATAAGTAAGTATAGCATTGTGAATGCAAAAATTTCATATCGGTTCATTAAAACTATTTGACTTTAAATGTCCATTTAACCATTTATATGGTTAACTTCGATCAATTAGACGCCGACTGTACATATCCACTAACCAAATACACGGCGACATAAAATCTCCGTCAATATTTGACAATGAGTTGACCCCAATTCAGATATTTAATTCCGGAACGCGCTCAAAAAACAGGAAAGGCCCATCTCTAATTTGTGTGCGTTTCAATTCAAGTGACTATTGTGCGCTCAATGGGACTCCTTGAACCAACAAAGTAACTGACAGCTCACCGAATGCCCCATATTGCTAGAACAAAGCTGTTCGTTTGCACACGTGCTGTTTCTAATGGTACACTTTACTATGGACCATTGTAACGCGATGTAATGAGTTCCTGATGTTATGATACTCTTAGCACGCGTGTGTAGGCTATTTAGTGTGGTTAATTTAAATACAAACAAAGATTTGCGACTAAAAAAAATAAAAAAAAAATACCCACAAAAAAAAAAAAAAAAGAAGATAAAAAACATAAAAAAAATGTACAAAAAAGAAGGAAAAAAAAAACAATGATATGATCCCTGTCGCGCCTCCCACAAGACCCGGCGGCTTGATAGCCGCCCGAGAAGACGCCCGGGTAAGGAGACACATATGTCTCGGGGCCCGAACCGGCTAAGGCCGATGAACTCAGCAGTGCAGACTATTATCATCATATTATCACCGACTAAGTGACAATTCGGACACTTTAAATTCGGACACAGTGTCCGAATTGACACTTTTAAATTTTTTTTTTTTTTTCACTGACGATTCGGACACCAACAAAAATAGCTGCTTTGTATAGTCAGATAAAAAACTTCTATAGATTTCTTTACATTAATTTTAAGAAAATATACTATCTTAAAAAACATTATATTTTAAAGCTTTTTATCTGACTTACTGAACAGCTCCAATAATTTAATAGTGTCCGAATCGTCAGTTAAAAATATTAAAATTAAAAAGTCCCAATTCGGACACTGTGTCTGAATTTTAAGTGTCTGAATTGTCACTTAGTCTTATCACCTTATTTTATTTTTCCTCCCTAATTTTTTAAACGTGCAACAGGTGTCAGCCCTATCAGAATGGGTATAAATTTTGCGCGTTGTTAGAGCTTGGGCTCTGTAGGGTAGTTACTCATGTGCTATTATTCTCAAAGGGCTATAGGCATGCCATAGTCCACGTTTCACCACATTACGTTGGTAGGTTGTGAGCCCATCGCCGCTTATGCTGTTGGATGAGTACGTGCAGTCTTTAGTGCGTTAGTCGCCTTTTACTACACTCAAGGGAAGAGAGGGTTTAATATTAGTATCCTTTTAGTGAGCCCCTATACCACACGGCTCACATTCCACGATGTAGTGCATATTTACCATAGTCGCTTATTATTTATTTATTCAATTCATTTAGGTATTTATTGTACATTGTGCTATACATTATAGCTTTGATATTTACTTTCACTCTTTAGCCAGTCGAAATGCAGTAATGTGAAGGACGACGACGTAACCAATAAGAGAAAATAAATGTCGAATCCGTTGTACAAATCTTGTGTAAGGAAACAGCTGTAAATCTCTATAAAAATAGTGTGGAATGCCTACTTTCACTGTATAGTTAGTCTAAATTACGACTATTATCCCCCAAGCGTTAGTCAGATACAATGAGGGTAGTTATTTATATTTATGTATGTTAGTCTAACTGCAGACGCAGCTTAGGCGAAGGATGGCGGTATCATCCCACTGACATCTCAATGAGACCGAAATCATGGCGACCCATCGTAAATCAATATGGCGCAGATTGGCGCTAACTCTCCCATCCGCCCACAGACTATCAATATTCGGAACGACCCGACGGACGCACCATGAGTTATCGCGTTTGTGACGCATGCACTGCGTCTGTTGGACTTGACTATCTAAAAAAAATTAACATCGAAAAAAAAGGAATTCGATATTTAAAACGATTTTTTAGTCAATCTTTTGAAAGCGTAGACAACTTTCAATTGTTATGTTCATTGCGGAAGGACGTAGGTTGAAGCCCCGTCTGAAACAGTTCCTTTTTTAATAATATGTATAATTATTATGATTTCTACGATCTTACGCACTTTTTGTATTTTAATACAAACTTCATTCAAATAAAGCATTTTTCCACATCAAAAAACATAATATTTTAAATATAATTTAGGTAAGTAAGTACATAAGTACTGACTTTCTTTCAAAAATTTTCCTGGGTACATAATAAATAATTTCTGCTTCTAAAAACATTAACATTATTGCCAACATAATTTAATTTATGTACATACCTAATGAAAACGGGAAAAAAATGAATTATTAATCTTAATTAAACTTTTCAAACTTTTTAACCACATGTGGGTAAGGGATGAGCGATGGCCTAATAAAATTGTAACTTCCAAAAAAATGGAGCTATTAATATGCCGTATTATTTTATGGTAGGATTCTGCCCCGAATCCGACATTTTTTTGCATTCCTGCGTTTGGTTTGAAAGGATCTACCAGTAAAAAAATTCAGGGCCTGCAGCGCACTGGGCGTCAATGGGCTGCGGTGGCCGCTTTTAAATGCTTTTAAATTGTATTACTGTTTCTAACGCTTCGGTAGCCGATCGGTCGAGTGGTCATCCGAAGTTAAATCACCAGGTCGGGCCAAAGTGTTTCAGTTTTTCTGTTGCGTAGCCCGGGCTTTTCATCACCAATACACCATCCCGCATTTGGCAAGCGGTCTGTCAAAGCACAGAACAAAAGGTATCAATGCCAAATACCCCTGAATTGTAGCGATGACTTGTTTTACATGAAGGAGGTCTTTGTTTAGCAACAGTGGATAGAATACTTCGACCGTATAGTAAGATGATCAAAGATAGAGCATGTGCTTTTTAATTACTTACTTAATTAACTACTTTTAAATGACAAAGAAGATATTCTTACCTACTATTGCAGAAATATTATTTTAATGGCACGTTCTTCTCACAAATTCCAATATTTTTTTTATAAAATGGGGAGGCAAACGAGCAGGTGGGTCACCTGATGGAGAGTAATCACCGCCGCCCATGGACACCCGCAAAACCAGAGGAATCGCAGGCGCGTTGCCGGCCTTTACGGGAGGAATAGGTTTAAGGAAGGAATAGGAATTGGGAAGAGGGGGGGGGGGGAGGGGGCCTCCGGAACCCTCACTGGTCGGACGAAACACAACGGCACAGCATTTTTAACACAGGCCAGCATTGGTACAGTATAGATTAGATTAGATTAGATAATGCTTTTATTGCAACAGTTTACATGTTGTTCACATGTACAAATACATACAAAACATGAAAATACGGTCTTATCGCTATGAAGCGATTTCTTCCAGACAACCAGTCGAATGGAGAGATCTTATAAAAATGAAAATCGGAGGTGTAAAAATTTTAACGGAATTTAAATAAAAGTGCAATAGTAATAAATTAAATAGTATAATACATATAAGTAGGTACTCTTAACGTTACGGAGTTTGTTACAGACAATTATATGCATTAACCTGAAGCTGAAAGGGTGGTATTTTTAGACGAACACATGTCTAAATAAACGACCGATATGACAAATGCGATACGACTTGTTCGGCTATTACTAGTTCTAATCGGAGTTGTTATTACTGCTTTTATTTATAGCCACAAATATATGGTTGAGCCGTTTGAGTAATGAGTTCTTGGGTTTACCTATTACTTGAGCTAGGGTTTTAAACGTCATTGTCAGCTTATAAATGTCTTACTGCTCAGTCGAACCATGACAATAGTACGTTTGTGCATGGTCTAGCCTCAGTGTTAGTGGTTTAGTTTTTTGTCTTAGACCTAGAGGTTCCGGGTTTGATTTCCACCGATTATTTAACTCGGTTTGGTTTGTTAAATACCTTTTTAACTTGTTTAAATATGTCGCGATATAATCTATTTCAGTACGAGTATTAGGGTGCATTCGACCAAACTGGAATAAGGTGTTATACCTAGATTAAACGCCGAATTTGTATAGACTAATCTCGGAGTAAGTATCTTATTCCAGTTTGGTCGAATCCGACCTTAGAGCATTACTTAGTTGTGTTCCGACAGTTAGAGATAAGATAGCCAGCTCTTCAGTAGTTGGGGAATCTGGGTGAAGTGCTCTTCCATCATCAGCCTTATCATCACCTAACAACCGGTGAGATGAAAGTAAAGAGATTATCACCGTAGTAAAATAAAATAAAATGATTGTAATACATGCTACAGAAAATGATCAAAGTTTGTAGCTAAAATTCTAGACTAGTTGGTTTTTTCTCGTGGTGGTAAATTTCACCTGCATCCAATATTTTTATTTTAAATGAATTTCCCATATATTGGATGCTGCAGCAACTAAATTAGAATTTTAGGTAGAATTTTTTGTTTTTTTTTCCGTTACAATTTTCTAACATTCCATTTTGTAGGCTGAGAGAATCCAGATTTCTGCACAATGGGTTAGCGTCATCCTGAGGGACATAAACATTTCCGAAACGTGTTCATTTGCGCGGGCACGTAAACTGCCGCACTTTATTAGATCGCGATACGTAACGATACGATCCGCATGCTTACTATATAGTGTTGTTACCTACATAACAAACTGCACGGTGCTTCTTGCATATTTAAAATATACATGCACGCCTACATTACGCCCTTTTGCCGGAGACCATGACTTTCCATTTGCTAGTCTACGATTTAGACACACATCCATGAACTTCGATCAAGATCGAAGTCCATAAAACATATTTTAACCGCCTCTGTAATCTAGTGGCTATGCCACCGGTTTCAGACCCAGAGGTCCCGGGTTCGATTCCCAGCGGGGGGTACATCTTTGTGTGCTCGGTTTGGTTGGTGGTAGGGCTGTTAAGTCCGCCTGGCTAGCTTCCACCATCTTATCTAAGTCTGTCGCCATAACAACAATGTTTATAGCATTGTTGTGTTCCGACAGTTTGAGATAAGATAGCCAGTTCCTCAGTGGTTGAGGGTTCCGGGTGAAGCGCGCTTCCACCTTCGGCCTTATCTTCACTTACCATCAGGTGAGATGAAGGCCAAGCGCTTACCAGTTGTAGAATAAAAAGAATTAAAAAAAAATTTAAACATTATTATTATCAGCTGCCTTAACTTTTAGTGTTTTCTCTTAAATAGGTAATGTGAAATAATAAATGTCTTTTTCTAAATCTATATAATTTTGAAACTTTGATTATTTAACACAATTTTTAATATAATTTGGATTTATCAGACAAAATATTTATGTGAAAAGACAGACTGAGCAGTCAAGTCGCCTTTGTATAGAGGAGAAATGGGTTGTTTCCCAGTTCTAGTATCAGCGGTAGTATCGATATATCGATATAAAGTGGTGTGTGCGTCCTGCAGGCGTCTCCATTAAAACCAATTGGACTGCGAGAAGCCACCGCGGGTCGCTGCATGCGAGGGCTAACCATGATTTTTGACACGTATGCGCTGAGTATAGGCTATTTTATTTGGTTTGGAAAGGAACTGTGCGGAGCTGTGCGGTGGCGGCTCAATAATAGAATACATAAGCGACTAAAGAATGCACGTACACCAACACAACAGCATAGAGCGGCGATGGGCTCACCACCTATCACTCTGAGCACATGTGCAGTTGTTTTTTTGTAAAACTTATTTACTACTACTTTTGCGAATCTTATGGCCTCAAGGGTTAGTTAGAGGCAATAAGATTCGCAAAAGCAGTCCACTCTCTGGTATGATAGTTGTGTGTGAGTGTATGTATGCATGTTTGGAAAGGAACCATGTTAGATTACAACCGCTCCCAGAAAGTTCAATTTCTTAATTAACCGAACACAGCATGTAGTTTAAATTATTTTATAGAGTACTATGAAATACACTGAGATCTACTTATGTTATATTATGATGTCCTTCTGTTGGAAAAGACACTTTTACGAATTGAAAGCGTTCCATTTGCTATGATCCTGTCTCATTTTTTCGTATCGGGGTGTGAGGTGTGAGAACATAGCTAATAATTATAAAGTCACTCAAATATATCGATGTTGTTAACACGAGTCCAACTGCTGCTAGTTGAATAAAACAATCCCATGTCGTTCAGCCCAACAAATAATGATTAAGATATAAAAAAACAGTGAATTGCGTGCGTACGAAATTGATTTAGCATGTCTTCGTATAGTTAAATATAAAGACATAAATTTCGCCTGAGATTTGAAGCCACAAAGCCGTTAAGGGATTAGTCGTAATACTCGCGTCTCTGCGATCGCAGAGATTTATCTTTCTTGTTTTATTACCAGCTAACATACAATTTGTCTCGGCAAAAAACTGGAAATTGTGAGGTGTTTATTATGGCGAATCTAATTGGAACAACAATTATCTGCACATTGTCATGAATCAATTTATACACATCATCTCGCGTTTATTTTACAAGTTCTTTAGGCACATTTTTTATTGCAATGTCTAGAGTTTGCGTAAACTCTCGAAAATAATGTGATTTATCGTCATTTGTCATTTTGTTCTGCCGTTATGCACTACGTAATTGACGTTGATATTTACGTGATAAAATACAGTATTATTATCTTAGATTCTGTTCGTTTATCAGTAATTTCTTCTTGTCAATAAGTAGGCATATTTGGTGTCAGGTATTCGCTATGGTATATTATGTTCTACCTAAAAATATGAGTAAAGATCTGAACTAAATGTAATTTATTAATATAAAAATGCGCCTTGGTTCTCTCTTGCATAAAGCCGGTACGGAAGATCAAAGTGGTCGTCAATAAGCGTTGTCTCATGAGAACAGACGGACGGACAACTATGTAAGTTGTAGTGCCAGTAAATTCGTTAGTTGATGTTTTGGTTTGATTGTTTTATCACTATGGAGAGATGTGATTCACATTCGTGTGTATGTATGATAGCGTTTTAATAAAATAAGTAACACTGAGATACTGCCCTTACCTGAGGAGATAGCTTATTTTAACTAAAGCCTGGTTTGCACTACGTTCGTATTTTAATCGAATAGCAAGTACCTACTTTGCTTCTTTACGAAAAATGAACTTGAAAATAATGAAACTAGCGAAGCAATTACTCGCTACTTGTCTTATTTACTCCTAAGGTTTGTTAATAGTCCTTCCTCCATACGGTAGGTTATGGCCCGGCTCATAGCGAGGATCCAAATGCTTTCTTCGCATAGGGCCATGAGCAGCAGTGGGACAAATATAAGTTGATGACGATAATTCACACTTTTCGCTTTCTTATAAAATACACTGTTTAATTTTTTATGACCTGTATGTATACCTACAGTGTCATAATATTTACTTTTTTTTTTGCTAACATAAAACAAACACAAAAGTAACTAACAATGCTATCAGGAAGTTGTTTTTCCAAACCCTACATTTTTCAGTGACGTGCCAGCAGTTTTTACGATCGTTTTAATCGACCGTTCACCACAGGCAGACAAGGCGGTAACGCCACGGACGTATACATTTACATAAAGCAAAAAGACTATTGCGCTGTTGTCACTGGCTGCAGATGAATTTGTGCGAGTTGGTTAAATCGGGATAGACTGCACTCCTTAGATAGATAGATAGATAGGTAGGTTGTTTGGTAAAAGGTATATATTCGCGCAACTGGGACAATTATTTGTATGGGAACTTCTATGAAATTGCGAAAAAAAACTCAGCAGTTCTATAACTGCAAATACTAAACAATCTCAATATACTAGCTATGTCACATCCTATTTATTAAATAAGTTATGTTCAGACTTAGGGAGGCTGTTATTGCCCAACAGCTTACAAAAAGAATTTAGTGTAAGAGCGCTTTCACATCAGGCGACTTAGCAGCGCGACTGTCGCGTCGCCGTCGCGCGATTCTATACAAATGACAGCCGCGCGCGCAGCTTTAGGTGGTTTTAGTATGGAATCGCGCCGATCGCGCGACATTAGCGCTGCTATAATGCCCGGGCCCTTGTTCTGTAACGATTCCTTGTTTCAAAACCACGTTAATTCCTTAAAAAGTTACGATATCTTCCCAAAAACGTATGCGTTTGATGTTTGTGCGCGGTAAGGTTTAGGTGTGGAATCTATAAATTGCGATACAGAATCAGGGCCGTGATGTGAAAGCGCTCTAAGTACTTACTTATCGCTATTTTTTTTAGCCTATTTCGTCCCATTGCTAAGCATCTACATAGATACATACATAGAGCCGCTATACCACATGGCTGCATCTATTCGGCTACTTCTTTTTTGTTGTGTTTGTGATTGTCAGGATAAGGTGTGTTAAAAGAGAATTTTTGGAATTCCGTCACGAGGTACGAGTTTTCACGCGGACAAAGTCGAGGGCAGGCTGCTAGTATAACATTTGAAAAATTTAACCATTTCAGCTCAAACTCGTTCGCGTCGTTCGCCGTCTAGTCCGTGTATACACTCTGCGATTACGCCTCCTATGTAACAAGTCATTTACATAACCCAACAAAAAATGTAGGCAGGCAGGTCATTGAACCGGTGTGTCGACTTACGAAGTCAAGGTTACTATCGTGTGACTTGGAGTCATAATATTGAGATAGATGAGTGTCGCGTAGCGGTGAAAGAATACTACACCCCCTCTCTTCCCTTGGGTGTCGTAAATGGCTACTACTAACGGACTAAAGATAAGGCCATTGGTTTACGATCTTGCTAGTAAAGCAACTATTGCATAGCCGTGTCACTGGATGGGCTTACTTAACCCATTAGGTACTAGTGTGACCATATGGTAACACAGTATACCATGTTAAAACAATTAATTTTAAAAAAAAGTACTCGATTAAATTCTTTGGCATAATTACATACTTGTAACGGAACGTATCAAACATAGACTAATGACATTTACTACCAAATGTTTACTAATAAAGGCGGTAAAAATTTAAACTTTTGACAGTGTTTGTTTACATTTGCACAAAATGGCGACTCGAAATAAGTAAGTTTTGTTTTATTTATATTTGGCTATAATAGGCTTAATTTTTTTTAATAAATTATGTTGATTGTTATTCTAATAATATGTAAAATATAAAAGTTTTATTGAATAGCTGTTATTTACTTAGTTACATAGATATTTATTGTCTGTGACCATATGGTCACGCTAGTCCATTATGGGTACTTTTTTTCTAATGTTGTTGTATTATTTTTTTTAGTTTGAGCGTAGCTGAAATCTTGGATGCACTGGAAAACGAGGAAGAAAATATTGTTCGGGACATATTTATCGAACCTCCAGACGTTGCCCAGTGCACCGATGAGGATTCTGCGGACGAAGACGACGGAGGTATGATAGAAAATTTGAATGGTAGACAGCTTCAGGCTCCTGCCACCTTAGCGCAGTCTTTGGCTGCCGAAGATGTCTCGGAAGAGTCTTCAATGAAGAATATGTGTCACCTGAGCCCCCACGCAAGAAACAGAAGGTGGTGTACAAGTGCAAAAAAGAGGATTTGCCAGATTTTATATCCACTGAATTCATTTATTCCCGGAGTCACGAATACATAGATTTCACATGCATATATTTCTTTGAAATATTTTTTGATGACAATTTATTCAATTTTTTTATCAATAAAAGTACGGAATATGCCTTATTTCGAAATTGCCCTGATCCAAAAATAAAGCTAGAGGAAATGAAGTGCTTTTTTGCAATACTGATTGTATCTGGTTACAATAGTTTGCCAAGTAAAAAATCTTATTGGGATTCATGTGATGATATGCGAAACTTGCTTGTATACAATGCTATGCGGAGAGACAGATTCATACAAATTATGAGATTTATTCACGCTGCCCACAACAATAATTTAGAAGCAATAGATAAAATGACGAAATTGAGACCCTTTATGAATATTTTGAAAAGCAAATTTTTAGATCACATGCCTATTGACCAACACATGAACTACGATGAGAGTATGATAGAGTATTTTGGAAGGCATGGCTGCAAGCAATGTATAAGAAATAAACCAATTCGATTTGGGTATAAATGCTGGTGCCTGAATAGTAGTTGTGGTTATTTGGCAAATTTCGAAATTTACCAGGGATGCATTCCAGGAACTAATCATCAATATCAGAAAGATTTTGGTAAAGCTACAGCACCTATGATTTCTATGATAAATGAACTGCCAGATATTATGAAAAACCAACATTTACAGTTTTATTTTGACAACTTATTTACTGGGATTCCATTGCTTGAATATTTAAAAAGTAGGGGATATGGTGGTACCGGTACTCTTAGGCAAAACCGGTTACCAAAGGAATGTCCAATCGCAAACGTAGAAATTATGAAGAAACGAGTAAGAGGTTCTTATGAGTACGCTACTCAAGGCGAAGTGGTTGTTGTTCGCTGGATGGACAATTCCGTGGTGACAGTAGCGTCTACCGATTATAAAGTTAACCCTACAGGATTCGCTGAGCGGTATTCAAGACTGCAACATAAGAAGGTCAAAGTTCCAAGACCGCACTTGATTGGCGCTTATAATCAACACATGGGTGGAACTGACCTGATGGATGCACACATAAACAATTACCGCATTGGTATTCGAAGCAAAAAGTGGTGGTGGCCAATATTTACGTGGCTGATTGATGTTTCCATCACTAACGCATGGATACTAATGCGCAAAAATGGGCATCAACTATCACAATTAGATTTTCGCCGGGAAATAGCTCAAACTTACCTCCAAAGGTATAAAAATGCACCAAAGTCTGGAGGCCGCCCTTCTGCTGGAAAATCTGGTGGAAAAGTACTGAGTGGCGTGCGGTTTGACAAAACGAACCATTTTCCCAGGACCCAAGTAAAAAGGCGTAGGTGTGCGGGAAATGAATGCAATACCGTGGGTAGGGTCATATGCGTAAAGTGTGACGTAGGACTCTGCCTAAACTGTTTTGAAAGTTATCACACATGTTTATAATTTCTAAAGGTTATAAAAATTATGAAACTGTGTCATAGCATACTGTAAGTATATTTGTTAAATAAAGATAATTTTATCCCAAGCTTGTTATTTTATTTTCGTCATATTAGAAATTCAATGGCCGTATGAACTACTTTAAGAATTTCGTACTACATATTGGCCTAGCGTGACCATATGGTCACAGGCAAAAACTCGAAATTTAATTTAAAAAAAATTAAACTTAAAATTTATAGGTTAATTTTATTGCCTAAGAATACCGTTATCATATTCCAAATAAAAATTAAACGAAAAAAAAAAACAGTCCCATAACTACATGAAACTTTTTGTTTTCGTTGTTTATTTATTTATAACCATGAATTTAGTTACAAGTATTACGATGCATAGCGCTAGATTGAGGAGCTCGATGTCGCAGCGGCTAGCATCGTTCGGCTTGCGATCTTGCCCGCTAAGTAACTTTCGCAATGCCGGGTCGCTGGATGGGTGACCAAATTAAAAACATCTTGTGCTCCTCCGTGCTTCGGAGAGGCACGTTAAGCCGTTGGTCCCGGTTGTTGTCGTAAGATGGCAGTCGTTAAAACCCACCAACCCGTATTGGGCCAGCGTGGTAGGTACTTATGGCCCAATATCCCACGTGCTATTGTCCACGTGGGAGGCCTGTGCCCAGCAGTGGGACGTTTATAAGCTGATGATGATGCCTAGCCCGGTTTTGATCACCTACCCGCCTTTAGCATAGTGGATAACACTTCGAATGCGGCGGCGCCACTAGATACAATAGAAATTCTATTCATTGTGCACTGATCAGTGAGCGGCCGCATTTGATGTATTATTTAAGCCAATACCCATCAATAGTAGCGATGACTTGATTTCAATGATATATTTTTAGTAGTAGTTACTTTATGTAGTTTAATTAATATTGTTTTTATTTGTGCAAGTGGTATTTACCTGTGTTTGTTACATTGAGGTAATTTTTTTTTATAGTAGTTAGTTTATGTAGTTTAGTTAATATTGTTTTGATTTGTGCAAGTGGTATAAATTTACCTGTGTTTGTTACATTGAGGTTATTTTTTTTAACTGTTTGTTTGTAAAGAAACATTGTAGTAAGCAAATGTTGGTAAATCTAATAAAATAAAATGATGGAAGCCTTTGTCCTGGAGTTTTTTTTTATAGCACAAGGAGGCAAACGAGCAAGCGGGTCACCTGATGGAAAGTAATCACCGCCGCCCATGGACATGCAAAACCAGAGGAATCGCAGGCGCGTTGCCGGCCTTTAAGGAAGGAATAGGCTCGTTTCTTGAAGATCCCTAAGTCGTAACGGTCCGGAAATACCGCCGCCGAGAGCTGGTTCTACAACACTGTAGTAAGATAAAAGATAAAATATTCTTTATTGTACACCAAATTAACAATAAAAGGACAAACACAAAGTAACATACAATTGGCGGCCTTATCGCTAAAAAGCAATTTCTTCCAGGCAACCGTGTTGGACTGGATATTAAGTGAAATTTTAAAGGGCAGTTATGGTGGTTCAATATAAAAATTAATTAGACACAGATAAAGAAATAAAAATAAATAATCATGCTTAAGCATATCAATATCATACATAGATAGTTACATAAATAAATACTTATAAAGTTTTCTATCTAAATATACTAAAATCTTAAAGACGTTGACAGTGACAGATAGTGTTCTCTAACCAGTCGTTTAAAGCAGTCCAAGGATTGGGCACGCTTAATATCTGTAGGCAATGCATTCCACAGACGGGCAGCTTGAACGGTAAAAGACTTATCGTAAAATCTGGTGGAGTGCATAGGTATTTCCAACTTCAAGTTCTCTGATGATCTCAATACACGAGAATGCGTGTCGTCAAGGAAGTTAAAGCGTTTCCTGAGATAAGGTGGGGAAAAGGGATTGAACAGAATACTGTAAAGCAGGGAGACGATATGTAAATTCCGGCGAAGGCGAATTGGCAACCACTTGAGCTTAGTACGAAATTCGGATACGTGATCATATTTGCGTAAACCAAATATAAATCTAATACTAAAGTTCTGAAGACGCTCAAGCTTATTCAGTTGCTCTTCAGTGAGGTCTAGATAGCTGACATCGCCATAGTCTAAGACGGGTAGAAGAAGAGATTGTGCTAGCGCAGTTTTAGTGGCCATTGGAAGGAAATTGCGCAAACGTTTCAGGGATCCGGCTGTGGCAAACATTTTTCAGCTCACCTGTTGTAGCTGCGGTGCCCATGTTAGATTTTTGTCGAAAAACACCCCAGGTTTTTAACGCTGTCAGTAGGAGACAAAGAAACGCCATCAAAAGTTATAGAAGGCAAATGCGACCAGCCAATTCTACCTGTCATTGTGAAGCTGCCTATGGGATTTACTTTCAAACCATATGACCTGCTCCACTCGCAAATCATGTTTAAGTCACCGTTGATGATATTGATAGCCTGAGGAAGCTGGTCAGTAGAAGCTTGAGTGTAAATAACATCAAAGTAACATCAAAATACAATAAAAGTAACTCTTCTTTAATCTGTGACTGTAGATTGAGGCAAGAAATTGAAGTGGACCAGTGTAAACTTCAATTCCTTAAGTTTTAACATTATTCGCACATTTCTATGACGATGCAGTACTCACTAAGTATGGCCTACGCTTAATTAGTTAGCTGCGAGTGTTTATTTATCGCTTTTACATAGAAATAGCTTTATAAATACATTTAGATGGCTCTATTTGTGTGGGTCGGAACACCTGATAGTCATTGAGGAGTTTATATTAACGGTTACTAACGTTAACTTTCATCTAAAGGCGGTAACTGTATCTAGGTTAACCACTCTATGTGTTGTGGTGAAAAAGTTAATAAAAAGTTTCAGACTCACAGGTACCGAGTTTCATTCCTAGCAAGGGTACATTTGTGCTCGTTTTATAGGAAGACACTCCGCTCGTACTGCTATCCAGGGACCAAAAAATATGGTATCCTTATATTACGGTAGGTATGACGTCATACCGAAAAATAACGGTTACCGGAATATTCCGATATCCAAATTTATTTTGGTACCTTAATTTTGAGTTTATAAATAATAAAGGTATATTACGGTATGAAAGAGACGGCTAACCACCATTTCAATTCAAGCATAAACGACTAATATCATGGTTTTTCTCATCAATTTGCATTATTTTGATTTGTTCTCGATATCAGAACCGTGCCCCGCAACTGTCAATGCAACGTTTTTCGGTACCGATACCACCCGATACCGCATAAAGGCTTATAGCCTTTTCAATTTATTTGGGTAAACAAACATTGACAATACATAATGGTTAAAAACAATGACAAATGATTTGGTAGAATTGTCACCAACACCGTTTACCACATATTGTAAGTAAAATTTAATAATGCTAGGATGACAATGTAGTGCTACGTCAAAGCCTTACCTCTATTTTATTAAGGTACACTTATTTTATACCGGTAATGTAACCATAAACCGTAACCGCTTTCAGTCCCTGCTGCTATCCATGGAGGAGGCTTGTGCCCAGCAGTGGGACGTTTATAGGCTGATTATGATCATGGCGAGGCTTCAAGGTTCGAGGTTCCAACTCCGTCTAGCTGCAACCATAACTGCATAGATTTAGATAACAACGTTGTTATGCACCGACATGTTTTTCTCTTTTGATTTTCCTTTCTGATAAACTGGTAGAGAATTCTTTAGGACTACTTTGCAAAAAAAGAATAAGTAAATAAGTAGCTATTTACTCGGTATTCGATGATTTTACCGTCATATGAAAGTAAAAAAGACATCGTTACCATCGTTATTTTACAGGTTATTGCGTGTATAATAAATTAAAGGCTAAAATTAGTTTAGGCTTCCAAATTCCATCCCAAAACCACATTAGGCGACTGGCCAGCCACAGCCAGCTACAATTGCAAACTTACGCCTTCATGAAAGTAAATCCATGTCGACTGCTTCTCGTCGCTTGTACAGTCAGCCTCAGAAGTAGATTAACACTTTAGTACCAAAAACACGCTCGGTGCAACCATTAACTTTAACGCACTAGTTACTATGACATACGTACCTACTAATTCACTCACGGCTAGGGTTGCTATTTAGGAATTTAAAAAGTCCTGACTAAAAGCCTGACATTCAATAGGATAAAAGTCCGGACTTTTTAGTCACAAAATGGAAACATTACTCACTGTTTATATGTTTTTAGATACCTAATTAAATGAGAAGATATTAAAGATTAAAGACTTATTTGATATTACTTAATATGTAGTTTTGTTACTCATTCATATACCAAAATCCGGACAAATTAAAGAGCCGGACAAAGTCCAGACTAGAGTCTAAAAAACCGGACATGTCCGGACTAATCCGGACGGATGGTAACCCTACTCACGGCTGTTATCCCTAAGGGTTAGGCAGAGATTATTAGGCAATGAAGGCCGCAAAATCAGTCCTCTGCTATAGTCCACGTTTCACTAAATATCAACTGCACATGTCCACGCTTTATGCTGATGGATGTAGTCTTAAGTCCGTTAGTCGCTTTAATAATACATCATATTACAATCCCATTGCCGAATGTGCCGTTTATACAATGAACTGGTTGCGCTTTATAACAACATCGACATATTTTCCATGAAAATACATGAATTTAAAAAAAATGTCCAGGAAATTCTCGGCTCGGCATCTGCCCCTTATTAAGAAAACTTCTTATAGTTGTCATCATTAATCTAGAATAAGTTTTCGATTTGTTTGAATTTTATTATTCTACATTATATGTAAGTAATAAATAGTTTTTAATTGAATATTAGTTTTAGATTAGATAAACTTTAATATGGACGCTTATTATTAATCGTGCTGTGTACACATGTTTTAGATAGGAATTTAGCTCTTATACTATTTGTGATGCTTGTTTGTTATTTTTTAATTTCTATCTGTTGTGTGTACCTAATAAATAAATAAATAAGTCGCCTTTTACGACACCCAAGATAAGAGATGGGTTGGTATTCTTTTATTCAACATCATATCGAATGGCACTGCGGCGCGCGGCGTCCTAAACCTTAATTTTCAAGTCTAACAGGCGTCAGTTGGTGGAGTTCTTTCAGGCCACCAGGGAGACAGCACAGTGGACAGTCCTCAACAATGTGGCGCAGTGTCTGGCCCGGGTCTCCATATTCACACGCTGGCGAGTCTTTTTGTCACCATTTGCGAAGATGGTGGTTCGAACGCCCATGTCCAGATCTGAACCGATTCATTTTGACCCACGGCGCGCGCTGACCATCGCTTCCTGCGGGTTTTCTATTATTTTATTGAGCCGCTACTACACTGCTCTTATGACAGTGCTTTGCTAAGATATTGTACTAAAACTTAAAGCTACTCCTGAGGCCGACTGTATGCTAGCTAATAACCGCGTATGCTGCATTACTGCGGTCCGGCACGTCTAAATTTACCACACGCTGTATATGCGCGTCTTCCGGCCACAGGGTGTTGCACATTCTATTATTGATTTGGAATAACGACAGAAAGGGAATGGAGATTGTATTTCACAATACTTGTTTGAATTTCTTTAACATGATTACCTAGTTTCTAATGCAATAGCGAGCATATTAAAAGTCGTTGTATAGTACCTACTTATAAAAAAAGTAAAGGTTGCTTCACACATATCAGTGAAGTCACTGTTCCGACACAGTACCGGCACAGTGAAAAATATTCATTCATACATTCTCTATGAATTTTGCCAAAACGAATTCGTCTTTGATTTACCGGTGGCGGCACTGACACTGAGAGCAATATCATTGACAAGTGGGGATGCCTTCATAGAGAATGTATGAAAAACACTGTGCCGGTACTGTGTCGGAACTGTGGCTTCACTGATAATATGTGTGAAGCAACCTTAAATCTGTATACTTTTACTTACTCTCACTGATGTACAGTTGATAGGCACGTATAAAAAAAGCTCAAACAAATTTATATGTGTATATAATTTTGTCAGAATAATAACATAGTTTAATTAATCTGCTTCATAGAGCAATCAAATAACTGTACAAAATATAGCACGATACAACAATCAAATAGCTCATAAAGCGTCCTAGAAGCGACGACGTATCCAACATTAATCCTGTTATTAGCACATAAATAAATATATAGCTCTGTAACATAAAGATATTACGACAGATCAAAATTATTGCCAGCAGGCACCACATTGACGAACAATAAAGACAGTCATTTTGTATAATACTTATGCTTAATACAAAATGGCGGACGATTTTGCAACGATTTTATATTTTTGTTCCTTAATTTTACTTATAACGTCTTCCAACAATTTGTTTTATGCAATGTTGAAGGAGACGTTAGAATTTATGACACGTGACAGTCATTAATATCAACGGGCGATTTCGAACTTTTCTGACAATTCCACTTAAGGAAATTGGAGCGAAAGTTTTATGGCGTCATCCACGATTGTGAAGCTCGTCGTGATCGTGACTGTGCAGTCAGGCACCGCTTACCTCGCAACCTTATGAAGTAATGTGTAGCCTACCTACATACTGTCCCACGGCTGGGCATACACCTCAATCAATGAAATCACATAGAGAGCTACAAGAAGTGGATGCCATAGAGAGCTACAAGAAGTGGATGCTATGTGGGTTTAGATCCGAAACACACTAGCCCAACCCAGGAATTGCACCCAGGGCCGTGAGATATGGGACCAAGTGCTGTGGCACTCGGCCATCGAAGTTTACAACCATACTAGCCCATCCCCCCCCCCCCCCTCCTCCTCACAATTCCTATTCCTTCCTTAAAGGCCGGCAACGCGCCTGCGATTCCTCTGGTTTTGCGGGCGTCCATGGGCGGCGGTGATTACCCTCCATCAGACCACAAATAGATAACGCAAATGCATGTACTTCGCGTGTCCGAAAACCCCGACCAAGCGTCGAGGTCGGGGTTGGTCGAGGCTAACTTCAGTCCGCGCGAGTCTGTTCAACTAAAATAAAATAAAACTAAACTAAAAAAATGTCTCGTTGCTTGATAATTAACTGCAATAGCCCAAATATTTCGAGCACTCAAAGGCACGTAATCGGGTGTGACGTCACTGTAAATGTAAAAAGTCGGCACGCTTGGTTTCAATACAAACCGTGATACTTGCGTTATCTTTGTAAATCTATATCTGTGGTGTCGACCGTCACTCAGTGCGATTTGTTAGATCATTTTCACAAAAGCATATTTTTATAGAAGTAAATTTTCATATAATTTTTTTCATAATCGTTTTTAAATATTAATATTTAAAAAAAAATTATTACCGAATTTTAATGTAGCAATTTATCATATCACATTTTTTCATAATCGTAATTTTTTTTTGAGGATGATTGAGGATTCCGGGTGAAGCGCGCTTCCACCTTCGGCCTTATCGTCACTTACCATCAGGTGAGATGAAGGCCAAGCGCTTACCCGTTATAGAATAAAAAAATAAATATAGATACCTACGTTATTTGTTTCGGGCGTTATTTGACAGTGCAATGAAGACGCTCGGCATCAACTCACACGTATTTTATGTACAACTCCACTCAGATCATCCTGTTGACGTCATTGACATTGTACTTGATCAGTACTGATTAATTAATAAATGAATGAAAACCTTTTTCAAAAGTACTCTCTTATCACACGGAGCTGTGGCACAGTTGCGTTTCCTGATTATTCACGCAAACGACGTTTAATTATTGCGCTTTGATAGCCAGCTTGCATTGACTCATTCAGTCCTCTGTTCTTGTCATGACCCACGGTGTTTTGAGGGGAACATTCCAAGTCATCTCGTCGTTTTATTATGGTAAGTAAAATGTTTATTGTAGATTTAACTTAAAAGCTCATTTAATTTAATAAAAAATAAATAAGTACTTACTTACAAAAAAGAAATGAAATAAAAAATGGGGATTACTAAATAAAACACGTCATGCAATTGGGTTTTATTTACCAAATGCTGGGACCTCGGATCTCCGACTATCAGATATTTTATTAGAATGCATAAATATTAATAGCGGTGCTCTGCATGCACACACGCAAGGGAAATAGAATGCGTGCTAAAGTGTAAGAACATGTAAATATTTTATAACACAATTTTATTTATTTTTATTATTTTAAACTACAATTTGGGCTAAGGCTACGTACGGCAAACCGGCAAGAAGTTAGCAATAGGTTTTTTTTTGTCTTTATCAACATAATATTATGTCCTACTATAAGTTAGAGAATGTACCTACTTAATATTGAAATTTTAAGTACAAAAAATACAGAAAGGTTAAAAACTAACACAGAAACGATCAAACTGTTTACAAAACTCGTTCAATCCATTACGGTCTCGCGTCCGAATCAAATATAGATCAAAGATCCGTAAATACATAAAGATGAATTTATTCACCGCGCTATGGTTAATCCATTGAATCTCATTAAGGCTGTGTAACGCCATACATCAACTTTATGGTCGACTCGGACCGGGAATGAATGTTCGCAGCCACCTTTTTACTGAAATTAATTTTGTTAATAGCAAGTTTACTTTTTTGGTCTACCTTTTTCTAGGTATGTTCCACTGTGTGTTTCTTTATGTTCCTACTTTTTGTTATTATTTAGCCGTTTGAAGCGTTCGGTAGCGGACAGGGTGGGTAGATGCTCGGGTTGAACGATCGATGTCTAGCATCGTGGTTCAATACCCATAGCTCCGTTAGACACAGACGTGCTTAGCTTTTGAGAAAACCATTTAAAAATATATTTTTTAATAAATAAATACTGTAGAGGCGGAAAAAAAGCCCTACTTCCAATGTGTTTATATAAGTCAACACGAAGTCCTATGCTTAAAAGAGGCAGCCTCGGGTTCCCCACTAGCCGACCCTTAGAGAATCTACGAGGATTAGCTTAATTCTTTACTCGAAAAAATCAAAGAACTTGTTATTTGGTATCTTGTTTGTTAATTTTCGACACGTTTTTAATCTGCGCCTTACACTTATAATATCTTTTTTCGTTGTCAAGTGTCAACAATAAATAACGAGTTGAGCATGAGTCATACACACCACTCGTATGCAAAATATGTGAATGGTCACCTGTCACGTGCCGGGTCGACGACCGCGTGCTACACAGTGGTGCCATTTTAGAAATAGGTGGACAGGGGATCAAAGTTTTTTGATCAAAATAATAAGTATATCATTTTTCACTATCGCAAATCTTATTAAGGCTACAAATATTTGTACGTGTTTAACTTTTTATAGCTTTGTGTTTACATCTATTAACATTTATGAAGGATATATAGTAGAGGATCCGAGTATACAACGACCTTCACCGAGTCGGTTCATTGATGAACATTATTTTATATCAAATTTTATGTGTAAAAAAATACATTGCGAGTGGGTTGGCTGAAAAATTTTAGTCCAGTATATGATTAATTAAATATTCAAATTATTTTTTTTAAACATTGCACTTGTTTCGATAATAAATAAATTACATAAGTACCAATCGAAAGTATGAAGCCTATAGAATATGCAAACGTTAGGTTGACTATTTTTTTCCTGTCATAACATTGGGTAGGCAGGTGTAAACAGGCAAGTCAATATTAATAATTTGCAACCGTCTGGTTAAATAAATAAAATTTATTTATATGTATTATATGTATTAAATAAATAAAATTTATGTAATACATATAAAGATAAGCTCATTACAAACACACACACACACCAAACCAGTGCAATATTAAAAAAAAAAAAAATTAAAATATTAAATTAATCATTAAAGGTACTGGACTGAAATTTTTTAGCCAACTCACTCGCGATATATTATTTAACACATTCAATTTGATATAAAATACTTTTCATCCATTAACCTTCTCGGTGAAGGTCGTTCTATACTCGGATCTTAGACTAATACGCCAAACATCAAACAAACACATCAAAATTCACACATCTCGTAAATAATTATTAATGAATGACTTTCTCAATACAAATTTTAAAAGTAGTAACTTTTTTTTAACCACATGTTATTTGACAATTTATCTATCCTACAACAAAATTGAAAATACCCATGTCCCATATTTAAAATGGAACCACTGTGTGCCGCCCGCCGGCCAGCGTTTAACGAGACCCTAACGCCTGGTGTGTCTACATGGCTCAATGGCTTTGATTATCAAATTCCTGTATCTGGTATCATTTTCCGCGAATACAGTAGGTGCTTCAGGGTAGAGCTGTCAAAGAGTAATAAATGGAGAGGTGATAGATAAATCGTTTTCATGAAAGGTTAGGTCAAGAGTAACTAACTTTTTTTTAACAAGGTGAAATCCTGTTTTCGGATACACAGCGGACCTGTGGAAGCCCAATAGTTATGAGGCGACTCTCCCTCCAGCGACCCTAAAAAACCAGCATTTATGAAGAATATTAAGAGAGTTATGTAGTTTTTTTTTAACTATTTAAAATTGCATGCCCGTTAGGGTGTATACCCTAACAGTATTGTTGTAACCAAAATGTGCTGCATCTTCAACCGCAAATTGTACACAGTAATCGCAATAAGAGTATATTCTATTCTATTGTAAATGAAGAAAAAGAAGTGTGCCAGGATCGTAATAAATGGGAAGTTGTGGTCTGCCTACCTCTACGGCAAACGGGTGAAGCGTAGTGTGGTGTGACCATCTCAAAAATGGCCAATCTGCCCGACACGGGCAAAAAAAACTGCCAAAATCTGCCAAACCCGTCTCCAGAAAATGCAGACAGAGCAGACGTCTAAAATAGTCTGAGCACTCCAACTTTGCTATCTAAAAAAAAGCTCGTCGTCAGCTAGTGGGACGAATTATCGTGTAATAGGTACTACATAAATATTATTCAGAATAAACGGGAAACTCCCGCACCAGAAAGAGAATTAACCTCCCGTACACTAGGTACCTAGCATGCGACAAAATTAAGATTTCCTTGAAATCTGCCAAATTCTGCCACTTTTTTGATCGTCAGCATAGTCTGTCAGAGTTAAAATTTAATTTCTAAATCTGCCCAAATAGCAGAAATCTGCCACAAATGGTCACACTAATGTAGGAATGTATGAGTAATACACATTACCGAGGAGTGTCCAGTGCTACTGGGTGATATGAAGTGACTGGAATCATACAAATTTGAAATTACGTTTTACAAATTACGACACAGAATCATTTGAATCCATCGTCGAGTTACATTACCGGATCGATAGATGGCGTAACTAGCAGCTAAAATGTACCCTCAATGCGTCGGTGATCATAACAATACTGTTTTGCATAGCAAATTACCGGTCTCATGACTCGCATGACTCCTATATCGTTGGTGGATTAGGGTACGTATGCAAATGACGTTTTTTTATTTACCATTATTGAGTTTGATGGTTTCTGTATCGGCGAATAGTAATTATTTGAGGTTGTTGAACTTAAGAATAATTGGGACACGAATAAATTGGAATAAGTAATTAATTTTGAGCTAGTATTGTGTTAAGTTTTTGTTGTTGAAATATTAATGAACACTTCGAAGCAACAAAGAAACATGGAAACTGTTAACTTGTACAATTATTGTAACTTTAAATTGGGGTCCCAACAACACTCGTCTAAACTAGAGTTAGAATTTAAGGTGGATATTAAGACTTACAATTACCTCTTTTTAAACCTTTGAGGGTGGTACTTACCACCTTAATACCTATTTCTGCCGCCAAAAAGCATTGTTATACATGTGTTCCAGTACTTTTATATGAAGATGACTTCTTTCGATAAAGTATCGGCCGGGCCGTATGCTTGTATAATAAAAAAAATACATAACTTCAAATTCAGCCATAATCAGTCTGTCAGACGATCTGAGCAAAACCAATGCAGCTCGGTCATTGTGGACTGTACCTACCCTGCGGACTTCGCCCGTGAGATATCCGCCAGTCGCGATTAGCATTGCATAATGAGGCACTGTTTTGGATTCGCATTGTCCGCGCCGTCGACTCGCGTACGTCACTTCCGTAGTACCTATGCAAATTACAGTGCGCTTTAATACTTAGATAACTAAATACCTAATATTAAATATTAAGTTTTTCAAATTGTATTTCACACCGTTCTGGATTGATATATGGGTTTTAATTCCCAGGTCAGGTAAAGTGTGTTACTTACGAATTTTTCCATACATAACCCGGGTTTTAGATCACCAATCCGCATTTGGGAAGCGTGGTCATTATAGAGTCTGTGTGTATATCGGTTTGTGCTCACCGTGCTGAAAGTAATCTCTACATACACTCGGACTTTCCATCTCTGTGCGAAGAATCACTTTGATCCCGTTGCTCCATTTAGTCCTGGAGGGAGGACCAACAAACATACATTTGCATATATAATTTTATCTTATTGTCAGAACGTGCCATCCTGGAACTGAACTCTGATGAAATTGGATTCCTGCAAGCTTCCAGCAAATGTCGAAGTTGCGTATTAGTCTAACTGTCCTATGACGCGTCGCTGCGTAGAGACTTGCTACGCTATAAGTACTTACTCCAAATTTAGTAGGCTATTGTCACAGTATAAATTTAGCTTATATTTATACTGTGCTATTGTGGTATCCCATCTACTATAGTATACTGACAGTGGGGATAAGTGAGCCCAGTAAAATGAGGATTCCGGGAAAGCCTTTTTCTCCTTATCGTCACTTACCACTTACCATAAAGGTCAACCGCTTCCCTGTTAACAGATAAAATACAATAGTCGTCTTACCTTTTAGGTCTATTGCAATAAACTTAAATCGTTTGATGTCAATGACACTGGTATATAATAGAGGTATGTAAACTTTACAATGAAAACTAAAAACAGGAGTAGTAGGTACTTATTAGAAACAAAAGGTGCCACTATTTTACACACTCGATAGAGTCACTGAGTAAATCTGCAATTCCAGGTTGCGATCTATAATTGGTTTTAGGCTTTAAGCTAAGGTAATAGGCGACGATAAGGAAGCTTTATTAATTGTAAAGCTATTAAAAGAAGTAATTTTAAGAACATTTCACTAATAAGTGTATTTACTTTCAATTCATCTAATTGAATGTGGTTACAATATATTCCAAATCTAAAAGTAGCAAACTTCAAAACTGCTACTTTAAAAATACTACTGACATACCCACAGAGATATTTTCTCCATGGACATACCCTACGCTAAAAATATGCGCCGAACTTTGTGTATTGAATGGACACTAAGTCTTCCTGGAAAGCGCGATTTTTGCCTTGGAGACAATTTGGGGGGCTCGCCGCGCGCCCGGCCCGCTGACGCGGCTACCGGCGGGTTTTATCGAACCCAATTTATATTTTGATACGTGGACAATTGGATCGATCGAGATCGGAACGGTGAAATTTATTCGATAACAACGAAAACTATCCTTTGTGTGAAAAGGCTTGGCTTGTAGTAGGATTTTAGTGGACAGATGTAATGATGAAAGGCAATTAAAACTAAGTGTAGCTTAATAATGTTTTGGTGAAATTATTATCCCGGTTGCCATTCCCGGCTGGGTCAATTTAGAAAAACCTGTTGTTGTTTCTAATCATTCTTGGGTCTTGGTGCTTTCTATGTTTCGTAAGTTTGTATTGAGATCGTCAGAATCGTCAACTGTTACGGCCGACTACGACCTTGCCGCTGTGAGCGGAGTGGCGATGGCGCGGCGAGCGTATTCTTTTTTCATTACGTCCTTTCTATGACCATTGACTGATATGAGACTTCCCTAGCATAACGCGCAATGGTGAAATAAATCGCACGTCGCTCCACTCAGAGGGCCGTTAAGGGAGCCACTGGCCAATCCGGCCATTCCGTTTCAACGCGATGACGTCACGGTGACGAGTCCTAATTAATTTTGTGCCGTTTCATTTCAATTTGTTTTCGCGCTCCGTCGCGACACGCGGCGGCGGACTAATGAGCGTTTTATGGGAATGTCCTGACAATCTAACGATGATTGGTGTAGGTGTGCGTGCACATTTTGGAGCGTTTTTTCCGGCTTCCTTACTGCAGCGTTTGTGTTAAACACCACTGCAATTTCTTATTATTTTCAAAATTTGTTTTTTCGTTGGTTTTTTACATTTATGTATAAATATACCCATAGTTACAGGGAAATCCATCTTAAAGTTGAGAGAAAAAAGAACATAATAAAAGTTGTAATCACATTAACAATACAGAGAGGCTTTAATAATAATAAACACAACCAAACAAATGTTTCATAGACCATGTTAGCATACATCATGGCCGCTTCCCAGAGGGGGGACCACAGTTTCCATTTGCTACGTTCCTACTTTAATAATTGTTCAGTAAGTATTTCTTTATAATTATTAAAGTAGGTTTTACCAACCTTGTTACCAATAACTAACTCCCCTTGTTATTATTCTCGTAATGTTTAATTGTGTATCATGTGAGTTTTATTTTAGTTTGTCATTAATACAGCATCATTATACTCGTAATATATTAGCGCAATGTGTGAAGGGCCTAAGAAGGGCGGAAATAGCTGCGTCATTGCCCGATATTGCACATATTTGGGGTAAAACTTGAAAAGTTACGGGGAAAACTATTATTGGAAGTTGTCTAATTAAGTAATTGTGAATTATCACAGAATAACCAATATCAAATTAATTGGTCAAAATGTGTTTAGTAACCACCTCTACAATCCTAACTAATATTATAAATGCGTGCAAAAGTAAGTTTGTTTGTTTGTTTGTCTAAGACCGAAAGAGGAAACGGACTTAAGTCGGGATTCTCAACTATCTTATCTTTAACTATCTCATCTCTTACTTAGGCTTGAGGCTTGCGATACACTTAATACTTTGCCAAAGGACCAAACAGTCGCTTCTCAACTTTTAGAAAATAAAGTTATGACTTATAACTAGCACAATGTTAATGTTTCGACAACCTCCTTGGTCAAGTGGTTAGCACGCCAGCTCTGATGTCGCCACCTAGAAGTCACGGATTCACCGGGCATATAAAATGGCCTCATATGGGTGTTTTAATATACACGCAGGCACGACAGATTGGTGGTAATGTTCGGAGAAATATTTTATTTATTTATTTAAACAGGTGCTTGTCAACTTTTGTTACCTATTATTATGCACTAATAATTGGCCAATCGAAACATGTCCACAAGTGTCCAGTTCTCAAGCCCTCCGGCAGATCCGTGCTTGATTTCAAAGCCGCGATGGCTTTGTGGTTAGCTGTAGAGGGAAAGTTTGCCCGGTTGCGATTGTCAATCGCTCAATGCACATCGAGATGGCATGTCCGTAATTAGTGTGATAATGAGCCACGTCTGCTGTTCGACCAACTGCGTTAAATCTGTAGAATCGCCTGAGGCACAGTCTTTAGAGTATCTTATCTTAGGGTGAATATCGCGCATAACTTTTATCAGATTTTGCTTAGAATACGATTGGTTACATACATACATATATATAATCACGACTGTTATCCCCAAAGGGTAAGTCAGAGACTAGGCAATGAGGACAGCAAAAGCAGTCCTCTACCATAGTCCACTTTTCACTAAATAGCAACTGCACATGTGCTCAGCGTGACAAGTGGTGAGTCCATCGCCGTTCTATGATGTTTGATGTATGTGCAGTCTTTAGTCCGTTAGTCGTCTTTTACGACACCCAAGGGAAGAGAGGGGGTGGTAGTATTCTTTCACCGCTAAGCGACCCGGCTAGCAACCACCCATTAACTTATTTCTGCCACTAAACAGCATTGTCTAGCAATGCTGTGTTTCGTTTTAAATAGTAGTAGTTCCTGTGAAATTATAAGGCATAGTAGCATACCAAGTGATGTTTCTGAGGTGGCCACGCACTTTATAGGTACCCTTGGTGTACCCTTGGTGTATCTTATTTGTCTATGGTGAGGCTAACCGTTCATTGGCTACGGGGGCTGCTATTTATCAGGCGTACCGTGTGTTTTATTACTGGCACAGTAACAAAAATATCAAAAAATCATAATTAGTATGATGATAAAAAAAAACTAATCGTATTGAACTTGGTATTTTACGGAAGTTGCGATAATTGTAAAAGTCGAGTAGTGACAAAAGGGTAAACGATCACTAAATACTTACCTACTTAGTTGTCAATTGTTTATGTACTGCACCGTCAGCTGACCATGTCACGAAACAAAGAACAATGACCCTCATTTGCTTCACACATATCAGTGAAGCCACAGTTCCAGCACAGTACCGTCATAGTTTTTTTCATACAATCTCTGTGAATGTATCTACACCTTGTCCGTGATATGCTCTCAGTGTCAGTGCCGCCACCGGCAAATCACGGACGTATTCGTTTTTACAAAATTCATAGAGAATGTATGAAAGAATATTTTTCATTGTGCCGGAACTGTGTCGGAACTGTGACTTCACTGATATGTGTGAAGCAACCTTTAAAAAGATAAGTAAACTATCCTATGAATGAACCAAAGAGGTGTAACATCCTTTTTCAATTTAAGAATTAAATAAAAAAACTTAAGTAGCCGAAGATAGTCCAGGAGCTAAATAAAACCTTGAGGCTTATTTTTAAAGCTATTCTATGAATGGACCAAAAAGGTGTAACAGTCTTCTAAAAAAATAAAACAAAAAAGAAAGTAGCCGAAGCTAGTCCAGGCTACTTGTACGGAGTTCCCAGGGCCTATTGTGTGGTAATGCCGGGCCAAGGGCTGCGTGCATTATGCAGCGGCGACGGGAGCCGGCACCCACCTTATTTCCATGACGAGCTATTCAGCGGCAGGATTACATTTAATAGTCTTTTGTTGTAGGAAATGAGGTTGTTTATGCTAAGCTAAAACACAAAGATATTTATGAACTCAAAAGTTAAAATTAAATGTTTTTCACAAAACGCCTTATCACAGTACCTACCTACTGAATTTCTGATATCCGCATCACAGTCGTTCGTATGTCATTGTTATGAAATATACTAGGTTTCATTTCATGCTTTTTTTTACAAGTTTTTCCATATAGGTAAGGTATTGCATAAAATTAAAAAAATATAATCACGACTATTATCCCCGAAGGGTTAGTCAGAGACTAGGCAATGAGGACAGCAAAAGCAGTCCTCTACTATAATCCACGTTTCACCAAACTGCACATGTGCTCAGCGTGCAGGTGGTGAGCCGCTCTATGATGTTGGATGTATGTACAGCCTTTAGTCCGTTAGTCGCTTTTTATGACACCCAAGGGAAGAGAGGGGATGGTAGTATTCTTTCACCGCTAAGCGACATGGTTAAAAAAAAATTCCAACAAGCAATTTCTAAAACCCACACCTTCTGGCAATAACATTTCTAACGTTTAGATATTTTTTCGAACTTTAGAACGAGAAGCTTTTTTTCTTATAAATGTATGTATGCAAGAAACCTTCAATTCACGGGTTAAAGAAAAAAAAATAGCTTTATTACTCAATATCGATTTTCCAAAATGATGAGACATCCCAGAAAGTAATACAATACTCGTGTTGGGGTTGACTCGCTCTTCCCAAGATAATAAATTAATATTGAGTAGTACCTACTAACAAATTGGAGTTTATTCTACAAAAGGTAAACATTACAAACTATTTTATATCTGTGTGTGATGTGTGATGGTGTGTGTGTTTGTTCTAGTGTGTTAGTTCTAACACTTTTATAACATGCCAACTAACTGCGTTCATACAATTAGTTCCACGACCGTGATCTTTCCGACTGAAACAGAAGTCGGTGTGAAATTATACTAGTGGTAAGCTACCTTCTGAGACTGTCTGTAATTTTTTTTTCGTACGTCATATTCCCGCCAATATTGAAACAAAAATCGTCGATCTTCAAGTGAAAGGTCATGACGTCATTTGTCCACCGATAAAGCCGCCGTGTTTGTGTTTCCCGCCCGCCCTAAGTTTGCCGAGACATATTTGATAGTTTTCTAGTTTGCTAAGTTACACACAACACTAAACCAACTACGCTAATATATTGTTTGGGTTAGGCTATCGATTGCTCGTTCTAATATGATTTCGTGCTAGAATGAACAATAAACAATAATCGTAGATGGTTTAACTACTATTTCATTACTTATTAACGTATTTTGTAAAGTGCCAAATTGGTTAACTTACTTTGACCGTATATTTCAATCCACTTATCTCTTACCGTTGACATAACCTGACACTTCTTAAAGAAAAGAAAGCGTATCGTGGTCTATGCGTATTAGGGTTGCCACCCGTACTCTAAAATAGAGTACTGTCCTCTTTTTCATGTAGGCGTACTTTATAATCTACGACTCCAATAAAGTACGCTAAAATACTCTTATTTACGTAAAACTGTTTACGTAAAAGACAAATATTTATTAAATGCTGCAAAGAGCAACAAAAAATACGTTTTTAAAGACATAAATAAATACTTTTTTTTTATGCTACGTAGGTACTTTTTGATGTAACAAAATAAAAAAATACATTATTTGTCCTAAAAAAGAGGTGGCAACCCTAATGCCTACCCCTCCGAGAAACGGTGATGTATTTACATGCTGTTTATTTACATGCAGTTTATTTACATGCTGTTTATTTACATGCAGTTTATTAACATGCAGTTTATTAACATGCAGTTTATTTACATGCAGTTTATTTACATGCAGTTTATTTACATGCAGTTTATTTACATGCTGTTTATTTACTATGATCCTGACACACTTCATTGGCTTTATTTACTCTCATAACATTCTTTATACGTGTTCGTATCAAACACTTATCTGCAGCACAAATCAACAGGTCACAAATATACAAATGGATGACATTTGCGCCGCCCGCCCTGCCGCTAGGGCGGGCGGCGGCGGCGGGTGTGTTTGATATTTTTCTCTCGTTACGACCCAATTTGTGACAGTATCCAGTTTTCGACTGTCTTTGTGAGGCTCTATCGAGTTATCACTCCTCCGCGTTCTCCCTTTCTATTCGGTGAGATTTCTTTTATCGTATCGATAAGTTTATACCAGTTTTGGTGTTTCACAAGATATATTAAGGTCAATTTATACGATAATATCAGCGCTTTGATAGTAATAAATATACTGAATATCTTTCTGACTATTTTCACGTAACGTGCTATTTTATCCTGATATATGTTAACACATACTGTTCGTTTGGTGTTTATTTTATGCTGTTAATATGCTTCATTCTTATTCCACAGCAAACATTAAAATAAGTGGACGTAGAGATAAATTGTAATAATACTTACTTTATTATGTGGTCTATGATAATACTTTAATTTATTAAGACTTAAAAGTGTGATGCGGTGGTGGCTCATTGGCCTTCATTGACCTAGAAGTATAGACAAGAACGTTCATACAAACCATTTGTTCAAATTCTGGAATGAAATACCTAAAATTCGCTGCAGCTGCTGCAGCGCTTAACATTTAAATGTCGTCTAATCAACAGACAGACATCGCAGAGCCGCAGCGCCAGATCGGTCAAAGACAACGCAGTGTGTATCAAGATGGCGTTCCAAATAGATTGTCAATAACAATAATTGAAAAAATATCTTTTCTATTCTTATAACACGATAAAACTACATAATAATGACTATGTGTACACTTTGAAAAGAAATAAAAAAATATTTTCGCCACTCCGCACGCGCGAATGTCAAAGCCACACTAAGGCAAGGTGCCCTGTCGACTCCGCAGATGAGTGGAACATAGTGCTTGTGCGGAAGGGCCTATCTAGTGTAACGTATATTATCTCTATAGGCTATTTTAACTCTTACAGGTGAGCCATTTATTTATATAAACTCAAATATTATTAAAAACATTACAAACTAATTCGGCAAACTGATATGAAGTTTGTTGGCGAGCTAAGCACTCTTGTATCAATAATTTTGTGTAGGTACTCACTTACCCATCAGGGTTTATATACTTACTATAACAATATATCTATAGGTAATTGTTTCTAAAGATGTTTTTTAAATTGTTTATTTCTTTGCAATTATTATCCATTCGCAAATGACAGCGGCTTTGCCACACAGCCCGCATGTAGCCTCAAGCATCGCGTTATCGCGTCGACAGTTCACGTCGCGCGCGCTCGTTACCAGCACGCGCCATTTTGTTATCAATCACTCGACAAAATGGCCGCTAGCGTCACATTCTCATGTCGTAGCAATGATGCTTTTATATGTCTTTGTGTCGTAGCCGTTTTGCGCAATTCGTTAATATCGATCTTACTTTAATGAGCGAGTGTATTGTTTTTTTCAATTGACCTGGTTTGTATGTGCTGCTTGCTGTGTGAAACGTGTTAACGCTTCGAGGCGGTATTATTTTAATTGAGTGTTAAAGGACTGGATTTAGTTTTAGTGAAATTTAAATAATTTCTTTCTTAATTAATCTTTACGACATTTGTTTCTCAATTTCAAATTTAAAAATCAAAGTACACAAAAAGGAGGTTTGATAAAACTCATATTTAATTACCGTTTCTATTCACAACCGCAATGAACAAAAAAAAAAGTTTTTTTTCCCCAAGTCCCTTATTTAATACTGGTAATTGGCAAAAAAAATCAACTCCGAATTTACAAGTGACTTCATTACCTCAAAGGTCGTTACATCACCTTTCTTTTATAAAAGTTGGGATTTCAAAAAGACGTTGCTTTAGAAGCATTTACGAAAAGGTAATAATTATGGGGCCGTGTGCTCGAAAAAGGCCAAAGAAATCTTCTAATTTGATTTATCTCACTAATGAACGGTAATTCTTCGGGAGCGAATGAATAATGCTGTCTTCGGATAATCGGGAGAATCTGTTTTGTTCAATAATGAATTAGTAATTTAACGTCTAACACATAGAGGTAATTACGGCGTGATTTATTTTCGTGCCTGCCTTCCGATATATTTTTGCTTTTAATTGGATGGAATTTGGTTTCTGTAATTTTTTTATTTTTATTCTGATCGTTGGATGGCTTTTCGTGTATCAGAGTCTAAGATTAATAAACAAGCAATACGCTCGTTTCCCAAAGAAATAGGCAAAGACCACATCTTGATTAGTGTGTGCTAAGTTTATTAAGAAAATTTGTAAATTTACAGTTCGCCTTTTATGGCAAAATTGGCACGTTATTAACTCATATGTTAAGCGATATTATAGCCATCCCTCTACTGTACAAAACAAGCGTGCTTTGTTCTTTACCTCTCCGTGTATTCGTTCCTTCGTTTCGAATTAAATACATTTGTTCTATAATTATTTTTTTATTAGTAAAATATGTGTGCGCTTGACATATTCTTAAATAGTGAATCATATTAATTGTTCATTCACCACTCCTAACAGTTAGTTAAAAGCGCTTTTTAAGGATCTATTATTAATACTTTTTAGGGTTTTATTTTAGTTCTGACATGGTAACAGGGAGACTAGAGTTAGATCTGTAAAAAGTGTTATATTTCAATGTGTAGTGTTTGCGTAAACCTTAGAAAATAATATTTAATTACATAGTTCACACGATAAGTTGAGTATATGTATTTCATATTTTTTACAAGAATTTGTGTGTCATTGAAGCAGCTCCTGTTTAGTGACACGTTTGTGAACTGCAATTCTTGAAAAATATATTCTCGTCTTTCTTAATGTAATCGAATGGTGAATAAAAGCTGCAGTCAGCACTCTGACTTCCTGTTAGCTATTTCATTTTCGAAGGGCTGAATACGAAGTAACATAAGCATAACACCAAATTCTTGATGTCGTGTAAAAACGTACACAAATCATAATAACGTTAAAATATAACTCAACGGCATTCAGTATGGCGCCGTTATGTTCGGCAAAGGGAAACAGTGTCGTTCTGCTTTTTAATACGAGTAGGTACCTACTTTACGCCTTTATTGTATGCGAGAGTGTGTCATGAAAAATGCTGTTTGTGTGTTTACGTTACTTTGTTTAGATACGATACGATAGAAATTTGTTGAAAATTAGTGTGAGAATCTTGGATACGCATGTCAACATATTATTACATATTGTTAATACTCAATACTCAATATTTTTATTGCACACCATAATGTTACAAAGTTGTTTTATGGGCCCTGTGGGGCACAGCAATTTGAATAGGGAAGACCTTTTCCAATTAATTTTGAATTAAATTTGCGTACATTCTTATATTTTATTTTTTATATTATAATAGTATTTATTCTTATTTTTATTATTTATATTATTTTGTTTGTCTATTATTGTTTATCTATTATTTGATTGATATTTGAGTTTTAGATTTTTTATTTTTATAAATGTTTGTCTTCTGTTATATTATAATAGCACCTTCTTATAAGTAATTCCTTTAACTTCTTTGTAAAATTTTCATCATTGCTGATGTTTTTTATTGAATCAGCTAACTTATTAAAAAAATTATGTGTACATGACTAGCGGGCTGGAAGAATGGTGTGTCATTTTAGAAGCTGGTAGCGTTAGTTTGTAATAATTAACCAATATAAATATATTAACTAAAGCTGGTAGCGTTAGTTAATATACTTATATTGGTTTTGTGCATGGAAAGTATAACGACAACGTGGATCATACAATCACACTCAATTCCTGGAGAGGTAGGCAGACAACTTCTTCCAGGACAACTTTAGCCATCACACCAACTTTGACTAGGACAACTTTAACAGCTTTGAATACAAATCATTTATTCGCATGAAAGTGGGACATATATGATTTTAACACTTTTTCTGCTTCATGTACTTCATAATAGTCTGCATACATGCTAGTCCGTTTAGGGTACTTTTGGCCTCACATTTCGCGATTTTTAAAAAATCTACAACTGGTAAGCGCTTGGCCTTCATCTCACCTGATGGTAAGTGACGATAAGGCCGAAGGTGGAAGCGCGCTTCACCCGGAATCCTCAATCACTGAGGAACTGGCTATCTCATCTCAAACTGTCGGAACACAACAATGCTATAAACATCGTTGATAAGGCGACAGACTTAGATAAGATGGTGGTAGCTAGCAAGGCGGACTTAAATCGTCTCCTGATCTGGTCGAAGCACATCAGAAAAATGTATCAAGAAGTACTTTATGTATCTTTTAAAATCTGGCAACGTTGTGTGTTTATACCGAAGAACAACTGCAAGCAAAGTCGAATTTCAAGTTATGACGGAAGATTTTCCTCCACAACTCGTTCGGAAGTGGGGGCTCGCATCCTCGCAATAAATCCTTCTTAACGACGTCTGTTTCCAAAATAAATAAATTAAGACTGCCAAGTTTCGACGCGACAAACACCGAGCGGGGAGCTAATCTGGAAACTTTCCGATTTATGCTTCTCCCGAATGCCTAATCTGCCATAACGCAGGAAAATAGTTTTTGGCTTTGCAAAAGGGAAATGCTCATAGATTGATCAAATCGCTGTTCTTGAAGGACGTATTTAGGCAAAAAGAATCCAATCTACAGCGAGCCGATTTAAAATAATCTGCATTTACAGTAACATTATGAAAGGGTAGTTCATAAGTTTTGATGAAGGAGGTATAATCTCCGAAAATACACATCCGATTTAAAAAATCTTATACCAATGTTTAGAATAGATTTCAATTATAATAGAATAGAATTATAAACATAATTGTTTAGAATAGATTTCAATTATAATAGAATAGAATTATAAATATAATTGGTGACAAGTCGCATTTCACAGCGAAGTTGCGGACAGAGGCTATTAGTCCTAGTTAAAGTTGTAAGTTTTAAGACAATAAGTTAGTTAGTTCATTAAACTTAATTTTTATATGTTTGTGTGTTGCGTGTTTGTGTGTGGTTTTCACTGACCGTGGGTCATAATCTCACCAACTACTTAAAACTGCATCATACATACATAGAATCACGACTATTATCCCCGAAGGGTTAGTTAGAGACTAGGCAAGGAGGACAGCAAAAGCAGTCCTCTACCATAGTCCACTTTTCACCAAATATCGTATGCCATCCAGCCCATCGCCGCTCTATGCTGTTAGATATATGTGCAGTCTTTAGTCCGTTAGTCGCCTTTTGCGACACCCAAGCGAAGGAAGGGGGTAGTAGTATTCTTTCACCGCTACGCGACTCGGCTACTGAATCATAGTTATCTAAAAGCAAAGTAATGAACTAATAGTTTCTGATAGATCCAATAAAACATAACTTCAATTATATTCTTATCATTTACCCATGACTAAACCCTTTAATAAATAACAAAAATCTCTAATTTACGATCTTACTTCTTTCACATCAAATTGTTAACATATCAATTAGTTCGGCCCCTTCGCCACTCGGGAATGTTCAACGGAAATTATAGACAATAAATATTACAATTTTATGGTGGTGCGATCCGAACCGTGTCCTAATTGGATTATCTTTATCCACTCTGTATTAAAAAGATAACTAGTTTCGTGACCAATTAAGAAAAGTCTGATTACCAAATTACAAACCCAGGGATAGTAGTATAACTAGGGTTTGCCTATATTTACCTGATAGTACCTACATACCTTCTAACTAACCTAATTCAATGCACTCTTGGCCGATCAACCTGATTATGATGTGTGTGTATGCGGATGGATGGAAGGATACCTTGAAAAATTGTGTAACGTTTTGCGAGAAGGATGAATGCGCGTCTTCTTTGTTCTAATCTTTTTTACTCTTATCTGTTATTGTTTTGTCTTTTAGTTTTCTTTACTTTGTGTTCTCATTTTGTGTTTACTGTTTGATATATTGTACTTGACTATTTACTGTAATTGGTGTCCGCACCGGTTTATTTCGAAATAAATAAATAAATTGATGGCGCATTGGTTAGCGTGGCAAGGTTGCAATTTAAGCTAAGTATGCAATCTTCACAATGCTGGATCACCGGATTAGGTGACCAAATGATCTCCAGTTTCTCCGTGCCTCGACGCGTTAAACCCTCGGTCCTATTTGTTGTTGCAATCAACGAGCATGTTGCAAAAGAAGGGTGTCAAGATATCGAGTTACCGTGTTTAAGATCGTGGCGAAACTGTGGGCTCTGCTTACCCCGCCGGGAAATCACATCAGCTGATTCGGCTAAAGTGTCCTATTTTGACCTTTGCCCAAAAGTAACTGCTGAGCAAAGGCCCTACCATCCGCTTGCCCTGTTCCCATGTTATTTTTCTTCCATACAACTCGGTCATTCGTCATCAAGTCATCCAATTCCTTCTCATTCTCATATTCTTTGGTCTTCCTCTTCCTTTCCTGACTTCAACACCCATATTCATCACTCTTTTAGTCATATGGCTTTCGTCCCTTCTTATCACATGACCATACCAAGACAAACAGTTTCCTTTCATCTTTTCTGTTATAGGCGCCACTTTCATACTTTCTCTGATATATTCATTCCTTATTTTGTCCATTTCTTGTCACTCCACACATCTACCTTAACATTCTAATCTACGCTGCATGCAATCGAGAAGAGAAAAATTGATTACCAGAGTGCGGAGTAGAGGCCTATGCCATTAAAATCAAGTCATCTCTACAATTGATCGGCATTGTAGCTAATCAATGCACGCTTGTCAAACGGTTGGTGATTGCTCAGTCTCTTTTAACTCTATCTACAAGATTAGCATTGGACTTTTCGCACTCTCTTCGAAAATAGTAAACATTCATCGTCATCATCAGCCTGTACTTAGCTGGACATAGGCCTCTCCAAAACACGTCACTGAGCACCACGAACTGGATAAGAGTAAACATTAAAAAGGTACAATATAAAGCAGCGACATGTTTTGTAAGTCAAATCTGCGCGAAAATAGTCATACCGTGATGTGTCGGCGGGACCACATTTTCGACGCGAGAGTATTAAAAAAAAAGGCCTCCAATGCAGTCGGCGCGAAACACATTTCCCGCCTTTTAGGCCGCGGGTTCAAATAGCGTTGTTAACGGAAATGGAATCCATATTTTTGCATTCGCAAACGAAAACAGTTTTTGTCCTGGATGGACTGTGAGAGCCAGCATTTTGAATGCTTGCTTATAATTCCCAATTATCCTACTAATATTATAAACGCGAAAGCTTGTAAGTATGGATTGATGTTTGTTACTCTTTCACGTAAAAACTACTTAATTTGGATGAAATTCGGCATACAGATAGTTTATAACCTGGATTAACACATAGGATACTTTTTATCCCAATATTCCCACGGGAACGGGAACCACGCGGGTGAAACCGCGAGCGGCCGCTAGTTGAATATTACAGTAAAGTAAAGTACAGCCGGTTTATTCCCACGCCGGCCTCCATCGTTGGAATCAAGTCATCGTTACAGTTGATATTGGCTTAATCACCACGCTTCACAAATACGGGTTGGTTATCACAAACCCGGGCTATGCATCGAAAAATCCGAAAACACACTTTGCCCGACCTCTGAACTGAACCCGGATATCGAGCTGAGCGCTAGACCACTCGGCCACTTACGACACTTTATCTAGGTTCGGCAATGCGTGAGTGCTACCTCTGGTTTTGCAATAATATTCAAAAATAATAAAATTTTGAAGTTAACAATCAAAGAAAAGGTAAATGCAAAAAACTAATGTTGAATCGAAAAAGAAAAATTGTGTCAGATTGACCTTTTCCGCTAATATATCAGCAATGATGACGTGCCACGAGTCTCGTTACCGTTATCTCGTCGAAACGTAACGATAACGGCCGCTGGCAGGTGTCACGTCGTTATTGTAATTGTTAGCGCGTGATGTTTGCGTCCGATTGTGAATAATAGTCCGCGTGTTTTATTGAGGGACAGAATACAATGGGACAATCCAATTAAATACTTGAAAAAATACCGATGTAAGATTCAATTCACGTTAGGCAAAGTGTGTTAGATTTTTGAATGCATTACTCGGATCTGTGGGATTTCAACCCGCTTTTGACAAACGTGGTGGTGGAATAAAGGAGTTCTTTGCCATGAGTAGGTGAGTAAGACAGTAAAATAAACTGTCTAATTAATTTTTATTTTATCTTACATATACGAGTATAAGTAACCGTGCAGCGTAGCGGTGAAAGAATACTACAACCCCTCTCTTCCCTTGGGTGTCGTTAAATGCGACTGACATACATGCAACAGCTCTGAGTGGTAATGGGCTCAACACCTGTCACGCTGAGCACACGTGCAGTCGCTATTTGGTGAAAAGTGGACTATGGCAGAGGACTGCTTTTGCGGTCCTCATTGCCTAGTCTCTGACTATGACTATCCCTTCGAGGATAATAGTCGTGACTAAATGTATGTAATGCAAGTACGAGTAAAAACAGTGACTAAATTATACAAATAACATAACAAGTACGTACACTTATGTAAAAATAAACCCGTTACGGTAGATCTCGCAGTAACGATTGGTAACAGCAAAACCATCCTGGACATGATTTACCGTTATTTTCGTTGTACGCTTCGATCGTTACACGTATCTTCTAAGTTCTTTAACTGAATCTATAATATTCATAGGAGCGAGCGGCCTCGAACCGCCTCCTATTATTCGCCATTAATTTTAATGAAACGTTTCCGTAAACTTTCACTTTGTACAAGTTGTATCTTATTTTCTCGAGAATATTTTGCATGGTCCCCGGGGAATGAGCGGAGAGTAAAGCCTTCCTTTCGGTTGAGTTTCTTTATTTTTAAGACGAAAGGGAAAATGTATTTAATGTATTTTTTCTCTTTTTTTGTATTGCGGCTTATGGCAATTGTTTCGCTCCGACTACTTTACGTAGTTTAAACTTAAACTTATGTCTCTTGGAAATTATTGGTTGCTTTGTTTAGGATAATCTCATATTATTACGTGGATTATCAAATAATCCAAATAATGAAAATACAAATTTTGTACTTTTATTATTTCATTGTACTAAATAAAAGCCTGATCCTGTATTATTATTATGTTATCTACAACCGGAAGACAAATAGTGTTATGGTCACTTGTTCCCGTACCTACTCTGTATCTGCCCACATCTTGAAGATTTAAATTAAAATCCTTCCTGAACAAATCCTTCTCATCCGTGTTCTTATATAACACAATCTATGAGCAAATTCTTACACTTTCTAACTACATAATATACTACCTACTTAATTGATATACTGTCCACGGCCGGGTAAAAGGTTAACATCAATAAAATCATGTCATCGCCACCAGGGATGGGTTTATGAAAGAGATCTTTTATATGAAAAATGCAATCTTTACTGATAGGTAAGTGCTGTTTAGCCGTCTCTGTCGTAAATACAAATGATGGCACAGTCCTACCTAAACGACAGTTTGAAAACTCTGTTACCAGGTAAACCGTCCTTGTACACACAGCATGACGCGAAATCCCCAAAATAATGGTCACAACTTGTCTCTTGTTTGTTCAAAGTTATGAGCACACGTAACAGCAAACCTTTGGGTTCTTTGAGCTCCATATTACTTATTCATGTCTAACTACGTCGCTTCGGAAAATGTTCGGCGGCCGATATTTCGGTGTGAAGGAAACACGGGTCTTGTGTTTAAACGCACCCGTCGCTGTTTTATTATTTTTTGCATCGATCATAGAGATATTTTGTGCCTTTTTTATGCTACTCACCTATAAGCTGCTGCTTCAGAAGCTATCTCTGAAGAATGATTTTTGAGAGCAGAAGATTTTTCTTACATTATCATTTATCATGCATCCACCTACCATTGTGAAATGTTTTTCAACAACTTGTCCCTTACGTAATTGTAAAATTGCTTACTGCCAAGATCGCAACCGGAACGCGCAATCTGTTGCGCTATCGAGCTCTTTGAAGCAATAATGCTATACTTTTGTTAAAACAGAAAAATAGGTACTTGAAAATTATTGTTTTTTTTTCATGTTAAACGGATGGATTACTACAATTTGATGACAATGTGGCTAAGCAAACTAGATCTATAATATAAATAATAGAAAATTGAATGAGCAATTTTGACAACCGGTTCTCACAAAATAAGTAGTAAGTAATTTAATTTGCATGCCGCGCGCCCACTCCACTTACGAGCCCGTATGTTTTCGTTCACCGAGGGATCCGAGGTGCAATGTCAGCAAGAGATTTAGGCAAATTGACATAGGCGCGGGTTTTTATTGTATTTTATGGGGCGCGTTGCTGAGACTCGTGTGGAATATCAAAACAAAATTTAATATTTTCTTTCCCTTGTTTTCGTAAACTTGAATTTGATTTATCAACTTGGAATCAAACCTCAAAGATATCCGATTTCAAATACATCGACACAATGAATGTATACATTTTTTTTTCGTGACCATTAACGAAGAAGAAAATTAAATAGCCAGCATTTCTCCAGATTTTAAATTCATTTTCTTTGTTCTTTGTTTGCTTATTCTCCTATTAATATATTTCAATCTAAGTAATTAATTTATAGATAGAACTTACTTGAATAACTACAACAACCTCATCAACGTTATTAGACAATCTAAGTTTCAAATTTAGATAATTAGCTTCCTACTGTTCAAGTACATCTAAACTCATTACAAAATGTTACGATCGTTATATTTTAATATATAATAAAATCTAATATAATATAAATATAATTATTATAATATTCATTTCATCCATGTTTCCAGCATGCCAAACATTGCTTACCTTACCAACTCGCACACCCACCAACTCGCATTGGACCAGCGGAAGCGTGGTGGGTTACAGCCCAAACTCCCCACGTGGAAAGGCTTGTGTCCATCTGCGAGACGTATATGTTATACGCTGATGATAACACGATCGTGAGTACTCTAGCCGCTCTGTGCCCTTGAGCTCCTCTGACTGCTGAGTGTACATCATACTTATAATCAGGACTATTATTCCCGAAGGGTTATTCAGAGACTAGCCAATGAGGACCGCAAAAGCTGTCCGCAGCTATAGTCCACTTTTCCAAAAATAGCGACTCACATTGTGCTTTATGCTGTCGGATGTATGTCCAGTCTTTAGTCCGTTGGTCACCTTTTACGACCCAATGGAAGAGAGGGGGTGGTAGTATTCTTTTACTGAGCCTTTTACTTTTTTCGTGCTAAGTGTGGTGGAAAAGAAAAAGTGTGTTTGACCCAGTTCTCGTCCTAGCACATCGCTATCTCAGATTAGCGAGTCACGAACACACAAGGATACGAACGAGCACGTTCTCAACTCGCCAAGATTGAAATATTACAGTTGACGCACGAATATAAATAATATAAATTTTGTTACAGAAAAACGTAGAAGTTTTTCCTTTAATTCCGTTCTCGACGGTTTTCAAAAGGTAAGGTACTTTTATAGAAAATATTTACTAGCTAAAAATCTGTACTAAAAAGTTAGAACTAAGTACATATTCCGACAATATAGAACTTTAAAAACTCATGTCAAAATAGTTAATTAGTTGCGCCAACCGCAATGAGGTAGGTAAGTACTTTGACAAATTCTCTAATGTTTTGAGGTAGTGGGTTGACTTTCAGATTTGTCGTGCTATATCCTCAGGCATTTTAGCCAGCTATTGAATACGTGGGGTCTAGACTGGGAACCTGAGACTTTCACTAATAGCAAATAAGGTCTGCCTGTGACCACGGACCATGTAATCGTTTAGTCAGTCTAAAATAATATGGATAATATAGAAAATAGACACGAGCGAATTCTTAGTAAGTGTTCCTGTTTGTGTTTGAAAAAATATTGATGGATTAGATAAATGGCAGAAGCTCTTTTTATCGGAGAGTTGCTGCGCCAGCTTAGTTAGAAAGGTGGCTGTTAAGGTTATTGCATTAGGTGTTTCCAAATTAGGTTATCAGGATATAAGGAAGGCAATTTCTAATATTTGTGACGCTGAGAAAGGAAAAGCCCTTACTGAGTTTCTTGCCATTTCTTACATACATATAATCACGACTATTATCCCTGAAGGGTCAGCGACTAGGCAGAGAGAACTGCAAAGCAGTCCTCTGCCATAATCCACATTTCACCAAATAGCGACTGCACCTGTGCTTAGCGTGACTGGTGGTGAGCCCATCGCCGCTCTGTGCTGTTGGATGTATGTGCAGTCTTTAGTCCGTTAGTCGCCTTTTACGACACCCAAGAGAAAAGAGGGGGTGGTAGTATACTTTCACCGCTACGCGACACGGTTCTTCTCAGTACAAAATCTCCTGCCGGGGCCGGAAACTTACGAGCCGATATCGTATTAACTTGAACGATAACTAAATTTTAACCTAACGAATCAAATGCTGATGGGTGACCAATTTAATAATGTCAACTCCTCCGAGCTTCGGGAGGCACGTAAAGTCGTTAGGCCCAGTTGTTGTCGTAAGATCCAACCAACCACCAGCTTGCATTGAGCCAGCTTGGTGTGGTGGCCCTATATCCCCACGAGCTTTGTCCACGTGGGAGGCCTGTGCCCAGCAGTGGGACGTTTATAGGCTGATGATGAAGCATTTTAAAATTGAATCTGTTCGTTATGTTGTTATAGTAATAACCAACATCAAAGAACAACTCCACTTCACCTGGAAACGAATCTATTACACTTTCTCCGTGCCACACACGCGTTAGTATGGAAGCCACTCCACCGTTGATTTGTTGAGACACCATTTGCACATGTTAATTTAATTGTTTATTGGAACTTACACAAAGCGGGCGCCATCACAAAAGGCCCGGCGTACACACAAATTAGATCCGAATATTCTGTGATTAGATCCGAACACGCCGGAGTCACGTCGCGCCAATTAGAAAACGGTTCAGAATTAATTCGAAAATGGGAACACTCGATTTTGATGTAGTGGAATCTGTCATGTGCCCTTTGTCTCAGCCATCAAGCGACTTCCGACTTTATTATCTTCGCAACAGAGATGGAAACGTCGCGGCGCGAAGCTGTCGCGAGATAATAGGTGAATACTGAATGTCATTCACATCCGCCTATTTTCCGGATTTGGATTTAACGTGCAGGGGGATAAGGTCCAATGTGGCGCGCTAGGTGTTCTAGTAATTACTAAATGCGTTCTACTTGGGTCCTTATTAGTAGGTACGTGTCGTGTTTCCGGAATAGGCTGCCACAGTTTGGTAATAGCTCTCTGTTTGGGTGATTGTAATAAAATGTTTAGGGTGTGTGGAATCTTATTACTGGGTTTCCTCGATTATGCCAATGTCCATAATGCTGTTCCTTTAATAGTTTGCCCATATACAGTTATTAATGGGATAAAACCACAGAACGGAAGTGGCTATAAGTTTCGTCTGCTCGGTGCTCTAGCTCTTTCGTGCTTCGGAAGGCATGTTGTACCGCATTACCGCAGGTCCCGGTTGTTGACGTAATATAGCAGTCGATAAAATCTACCAAACCGCATTAGGACTACGTGGTTTAATAAAGCCAGATCTAGCCAATAAGCGAAATATTTTGAGAGGGCTTAGTAGTGTAATACCTAGTAGAGCATTGTGAACATTAAAGGCTGATCATAATATTTAATAACTTTATTACTATTTTGATACTAAATTAGGGATTTATACCAACTATTTAGTTCATCTTGTTTGTTATTTATTGTCGTAGGTACATCATGTTATATAATTCGGTTTAACAGAAAACATACCAAATCTATCTCGGAAGCCAGCCTTAGCTTATACTTGAGCTAAATAACTTGTAACCTCTATAAAAATGATTAAACTATAATAGAAATTGTAAATCTAGATCTAAATGCCGTGACGGAGACACGTAACCTCCGGCTTTATCTTACCTAACATCTGAAAAAAACCACGTGCCAAGGTCACCGGAGCTTGTGGCGAACCCCCAATTAGTGAGCCAAGACCTGCTCATTACAGCTGCAGGTATCAAGTTGTACAAAGCGGAATCCCCGCCACCCCTCGTTAGACGTGCCGGCTCGCAGACATTTTGTCTTCGGAGCTTCTTTAGTACCTATAAACTTGCTTGATTCTTTTTGGCGTCTTCTTAGCGTTACGAAGACAAAAAGTTTTTTTTTTGCTTTTTTTATTCTTACACATTTGTCGAGACAGTCGAAAGAGAGACTTTTTAGCGAAAATTAATCGTGTTTTTTGTTATATTTTGCTGTTGATAATTATTAATACTGAAGTAACCATATCTAAAGAGATTTATTAATTCAGACTGAGTCGAAAGAAAGCATGTCTCCGCAGCCTATTGGTACACTTACACTTCGAGCTTAAGTTTTTAAATAAAACTTATTTTAATATGAAACACTTTTTACGGATTAACTCGCGTTTAATTTGATTACATTACATAGTTTTTCAGTTTCCTGACGTTTCGGAACCTTTACAGGGTCCGTGGTCACAGGGAGACTGAGACACTGAGACACCTCTCTCTACTGAAAAACAAACAAACTGACAAACAAACAAACTGAAAAACAATGTGATGTAATCAAATTAAACGCGAGTTAATCCGTAAAAAGTGTTTTATTTCAATGTGTAGTGCTCGCTTAAACCTTAGAAAACAAAACTTATTTTACATACTTACATAAATTACTTACGCCTTTTTACCGGAGACCAGGTATTTGCTACAATCCAAAACACTTCTTTTACTTCATTTGCTGTTATAACATTCTTAATACAAGCTGTTTAAAATACTTATAACCCGACCTTTTACGAAAACGTCTCAAGTAGTCGAATTACGTTCGCCGAGGTCTTCTCCTTCCAACTGTCCCATCCACTCTCGACAGTCTCGACACACGTAAATTAATAACAGTTCTCTTCTTTCCAGATTGCGTCCACATCCAGCTATACAAAGACTTGAAGGAGCGGCAGAAAAACGGGCAGACGAAGGCCTCCCTCTCCCTCCAGCAGTTCCTCGGCTTCGAGTCAGGGTTCACGTTGGACAAGGAGTCCAATACCCTGGCCCTGCTCTGCGAGGACGTGGTGCCGGTGCTGGCATTCGACACCAGGGAGATCTTGATCCAGTGGAGAGTAAAGGTTGGTTAAACACCAAGTTTATAAACATTATTTTGTAACATGCTTAACCGTTTCGTGTAGCGGTGAAAGAATACTACCACCCCCTCTCTTCCCTTGGGTGTCGTAAAAGGCGACTAACGGACTATAAAAGACTGCACATACATCCAACAGCAGAGGGCCGCGATGAGTTCACCACCTGTCACGCTGACCACATGTGCAGTAACTATTTGGTGAAAAGTGGACTATGGTAGAGTCTTCTGTGGCTTTTGCGGTCCTCTTTGCCCAGTATCTGAATAAACTTCCCTAACTCTTCAGGGATAATAGTCGTGATTATATGTATATGATATATATGTAACACAGCTTAACTTGCAAAATATCCTTAACACGCAAACTCTAGTTCCAACGACGTACTATTTTAAAGTTTTATAGAAAAAAAATATTGTTGAAAAAAGGGGTTTAACGCAACAACTTAGTTAAGTACCTACATTAAAATTTGAATGTGAAAGTTTAAAGAACACAGTAAGTAATTAACATTCATTGCTATTTTATATTTTAATCAGGCAAATACTTGTAGTGTAAAATATTGTGAATTCAGAAAAATTAATTGATTTCCACCAATGTGGCGTAAGAACATTGGTTTGGTGCAGTAGGTGGAATAAACCTATTAAATCACACACGTTTGCGGCCATACTAACGAGTTCTGTTACAACTTCCTTTTCATCACAGCTTTACCCTAAATTGATTAAATAGAACCACTATCGACTAAAGTTCCTCTCATAGAAACAAATGGTGTCCCCAAGGATTAGTCGCCAGACCCCAAAGAAATTACTACTGATCGGGGTCACAATCGAATACACCCTTCGACTTAAACCCCATTCCATATGGTCCCATTTCCTTATCGTATTTTTATTAAACGTACATACTGTTTCGATATTCTGGGGAAATGGAATTCCCATATATACCATTAAGTGTACAAGAAATAATTCAAGACCTAAATGTGATCGCTGCGGCATCGGCAGTCATAACGCATTGCATATATTGTTTGCCTGTTGTTCTTGCCTATCGTTGATACTTTGGCATGATTTGCCATTTTGATATTGAAAGGTATACAAAAAACTATGCTGAAATTACATACAATTTGTAGGTATCCATACTCTTAGAATTTACTGCCCTGCGTTCGCAGATGGACGTGCCTTCTGCACAATTTATTTTATAAATAATTAAAATAGCAAAAAATTCCGCGCCTAACTGTGTCAGTATTGCTTCCGCGTAGATCGGGGTCAGCGCATCGCGGTCATGCAGTTGACAATTTTACTGTGGCAGTAATTTGTGTTGTGTTACTTACGTAATAATGGAAAGTCCATTTAACCGGAGCCACATGACGTCCCGGAGCCCACAACGTAGACGGCAAAATGAAGAAGAACCCGTAGCGCCCACTATTGATGCAGTCTCGACTATGGAGATACAGAGCTAGCTGTCGAAAATCGAACAGTGCCTGAATGACATTTGCTCGATCTCTAACGAAGGAAAGTTAAATTCGGAACAAAAGCTCAAAATCAGCAGCATTAGCAGGAGCGTTATGGGAGGTGTGTCTCAGTTGGCTGTTCAATATCAGTCACTGAAACAAAAATATATTTCGGCGCAGCTCACGATCAGCAACATAAACGAGCGAAAGGGGATAACCAGCCAAATTGAAGATCAGCTCGAGGACCTTAAAGAATGTATCCGCTCTGCTCCTAAACCCCCTAACCAGAACTCTTCCTTCGCCGACATTGTAAGGAAAAGAAATAACTCTCTGGCCCGCCCTCTAAACACCAGTAGTGTCGTTGTCTATCCCCAGGATAAAGAAAAAAACAGGGAGGACACAAAGAAACTAATCCAGACCGTAATTAAGCCAGAAGAGCTCAAATTACATATCCGGGGTATGCGAAAAACCAAAGATGGAGGCGTAATTATTAGCGCGCAAGGCAAAGAAGACCTTGAGAAACTGAAGCAGTCAGAACAGCTCAGAACTTCAGGGCTCAAGGTCGAAGAGACCAAAAAGAGAAATCCGAAAATAACTTTACTAGGGGTCCCCGCCAATAGCACCGAAAAAGAAGTTTTTGAGTGCCTATACGAGCAGAATATATCGGACAAGTATTTACATATAAGCCGAGAGCAATTCCTTAGTTCTATAAAACTTAGCCACAAATCTGGAAAAAAGGACACTTCATTTTGCAATTTTATTATAGAGTTACCACCTGAATTAAGGAAAGCTCTCATATCACAGGAGCGACTGTTCATTAATTGGACATCTTGTTTAGTCCGAGACTTCACACTTGTAACAAGATGTTACAAGTGCCAGCAGTATGGCCACTCCGCAAAGTACTGTCGTGAGACGGACTCTACCTGTGGACATTGTGGATGCGTCGGACACTCCATCAAAGAATGCAGCAAACGTCAAGAGCCGGCCACGTGTGCTACATGTAAGCGATTCAACAAGCCCAGCCACCATAAAACGGGTGACGATCAATGCCCAGCCAGAAAAGGTGCAGAAATAAGGTATCAAAGTTCAATTGACTATGAAGGCGCCTAGAGCGCCGCATAGCAATCGTCTAGCAGCACAAGGATGGGTAATGTTACTAAAGACTTTTTAAAGGACATAGATTCCTCTTATGAACATGAATCAGTAATATGTGACCCTCATAGATGTTCTTCGGTTATTACTAGTAATAGGCATAATTATAATTTATTTTTACAAAACATTCGTAGCATTAACTGTAACTTTGATAGCATGTTAGTATTGTTAAGTCAAATTAATATAGATATCGATATAATAGTACTCACCGAATGCTGGCTTTCTTCCACATCCTCGATCCCACAATTACAAGGCTTCTTCTTCTTCTTTCGTGTCGTTGGTTCGTACAACAAAGATACCACTATTATATGTGATTGGCCCAGAAAGTAGCCAGATCTATCGCTGCATCCGTGGCTGCCATAAGCTCATCCGTATCACACGCATGTGGGGCCAGCGGGCAAGAGAGCAAGTGCTGCATAGTCTGCTCGGCGACACCGCACTTGCACGGAACCTGGGACATGTCGGCGTAACCCCATCTAAATCTGTTAATTCCACAGCGGCCCACTTGTGTCCGTAGTCTATTTAAGGACTTCCATGTAGACCATGGAAGGTCGTGACCGGCGGGAAGTTCTTCTGCAGGCTCGACAAATCCAGGCGGGGGACTGTATTTTTCTTTCCACAATTTGACTCTTGCATTGCTAGGTTGTGATAGTAGGGTTTTTGTGGTAGTAATAAAGCTGTGGCGGCTTTTGAGTCGAGCTTTTTGAAAAATATGACCGTAGAGAGGATGCCTGTTGTCATTCTCTTGTTTAGATTTCTCTACGGCGCTAGCTATTTCTCGACGGACTGCTGGAGGAGCAATGCCTACGAGCGGGTACAGCATTGAGGTTTTTACAGGCTTGAGGCACCCCGTTACAATGCGACAGGTCTCGTTAAGGGCTGTATCTATCTCCCTTGCATGAGTAGAGCGGTGCCACACTGGGCACGCGTACTCACCCGCCGAGAAACATAGGGACAAGGCCGTAGTCCGGAGGACCTGTGGGGAAGCGCCCCAGGATGTTGATGTGAGACAACGAAGCAGGTTGTTCCGAGAGCCAACTTTTTGCTTTGTATTTTGGCAATGGTTTCTGAGAGATAGAGTCCTGTCAAGAGTGACCCCAAGGTATTTGGGGTGATTGTTGTGCTGAATTTGAACGCCACACCACAAGATATTTAACTTACGTCCTGCTTCGCGATTTCGTAGGTGAAACACGCTTGATTCGGTTTTTGATGGATTAGGTCGGAGTGCGTTGTCGTCGTAGTAATCAGCTGTTTCTTTTAAGGCCTCATTCAGAATTAGTTCCGCTTCCTCGAATTTCTCGGTTTGTGCAGCTAACGCTAAGTCGTCAGCGTACAGAAACTTAGCTGTACCTAGGGTACAGGGTGGGTCGTTCGAGTATACGTTAAATAGCATCGGTGCCAGTACGCTTCCTTGAGGTAACCCGTTTTTCTGTGTGCGCCATCTGCTTTTTTGTGAGTGAATGTGGACTTGAAAGCGACGGTTCCGGAGCAGTTCACCGAGCAAACGGACAAAGCTAGGGTCCTCCGTAATTATTGCAACTTTTGCCAGCAAGCGCCTAATATTTACTGTGTCGTAGGCTGCTGTCAAATCAACAAAAACTACTCCGGTGACTTTTTTAGCCTCAAATCCGTCCTCTATGTACTGAGTCAGGTTCAAGATTTGCCCGGCACACGATTTACCTGGGCGGAAACCAGCTTGCTCCGGTATCAATTTTGGTTCTAATGCACAATGCACAAAATGCACAATCCGTCGTAAACAAAGCACTGACAAATATTTCTGAGTGGATGGAAAGGCATAATCTAACTTTAAATTTAAATAAAACAAATCTAATTCAATTTAATTCTTATAATACAAATCTATTATCACTTGACATAAAACATAATAATGAAAAAGTTACCGAAGCTGACACCATTGAGTATTTAGGAATATGCTTGGACAGACATCTAAACTGGAAGGCTCACGTCGATAGGACTTGTAAGAAACTTGATCGATTTGTATTTGCTATCAGGAAACTACGACAGACTGTTTCTGTGGACGCTGCTTTGACAGCATACCATGGTTATGTCTCATCAGTCCTCAGTTATGGGCTTATTATTTGGGGAAACTCCGTCGAATCCGATCGAGTATTTAAACTGCAGAAAAGGTGTATTAGAGCAATAAACAAGGCCTGGTATTTAGACTCATGTAAGCCACTATTTAAAAAATGTAATATTCTGCCTCTGCCATGTCTGTACGTAAGGGATATTTGTCTTTTTGTGGCAAATAATTCAGAGTATTTTAAGAAACGATGCGACGTTATCACAAGGCAGAAGAGAGCTAAGTTTAAAAATCTATTGTTTCAACCACCTTGTCATAGAGATATATATAAGAAAAATATTGTTAATATGTGCATAATTATTTATAATAAAATTCCAAACGAAATAAAAGAGCAGCGGAAAAATAGCTTTAAAAGAAAATTGACTGAGTGGCTCATTTCAAATTGTTTTTATAGTGTTAAGGAATTTCTGAATTTTAAAATTGATCATACTTGATTTTATATTATTTGATTGTAAATTTTATTGTGAATTTTAATAATTAATTTCAATCTTACTATTACTTTTTATTTTTATAATTTTAATCGCTTATTTTAACATTTTACACGTCTGCACGCAGGCTGACTACAGTGAAACAAATGTTAATCTTAAGATCACAATTATATTGTACTTTACCTGTAATCTGGCAAATAAATGATTTGTATTTGTATTTGTATTTGTATTTGTATTTCTAGGTAAGGTGACAGCCTATTTAAGAGAAGTCGCTCAAAGAGTTTGTAAGTGTGGCACAAAAGGGATATGGGACGGTAGCTTTTTGGATCCGACGCGGGTTTACCGGGTTTCAACAGGGCGATAACCTTTGATTTCCTCCAGAGTTTTGGGATCCTCGTGGAGCTAAGGCAGGCATTAAATAAGGCCAAGAGCCAGGACACTGCCACTGGACCAAATTTTTTTATTTGTTCGACGGTAAGATCGTCAACTCCTGCAGCCTTGCCAGGTTTTAGTAGCTGTATGGCATCAATTATTTCCATTAACGTAAATGGTTTACAGAAATTGGTAGAGTTATCCAACCTGGGCGAGCGTTTTGGTAGATTTCGTAACCGGAGCGGGGGTTTGCCATTCAGCAGAAGTTGGTGGGCTATTTGGTTTGCCGTTACGTTACCGGGATTGGCAGAATTAGGGGGGTTGTCAGTTAGTTTCCGGATGGTAGACCAGGCTTTTTTACTATTATGCGTGAAGTCTACACTAGCCACTGTATCCATCCATTTCTTTCGACGCCCGTCACTTACCATTTTCATCAGCTCCTCACCAGAAGCGATAGTTTCTTCCGCGAAGGGATCCCGATCGTACAGTTTTTGGTACTCAGCAAGAAGTTTGGCAGAATCGTGACTCAAGCCGGGGACGTAACATGTGCGGCAGCCTCTTGGGATACATTTACGAGACACCGAGCGTACAATCTCAATAAATTGATCGTAGTTCTCAGAGGATCGGTCGACGGAAGATAATCGGTCATCAAGGTCTGTCTGGAAAAGTTCCCAATTCGCTTTCGAAAAGTTAAAACGCCTGCGGAATGGAACTTGTATTGCTTTCACTGCCTCTTGGAATTGGCAAGCTATAGGTCGATGTTGTGTGTTAGGGATCGGAGAGCAAACCGTTTTTGTGCACCATGAACTAACATTAGCGCTGACAAAAATAAGATCTGGGTTATACCCTCTCTTCCAGCGACCGCTATTGAATGAAGCAGGCAGTTTGGCGTTGTGGATTAATGTTAAGTTTTCTGCTTCCGCCCACTCCTCAACCACGGCACCGTCTTCATTTGTGTCTCGGTAGCCCCAAGACGTGCTGTGGCTATTAAAATCTCCAACTATAACTTTGGTGTTCTGGTTGTCAAAGTTACTGAGCTTCTTGAATTTAAATGGTTGGTTTGGTGGTTTATATACCGAAGTTACCGTGCAGCTGCCGATATCAATTGTTATCATCTCTATCGAATCTTGAGATTCGCTGATTACGGAGTTGACTTTTACGTTAGGTCTAGAAAAAATAGCGCTGCCGTGTTTTGAGTGAGGTAACTCGGCAATGAGTGTCATTCCCGGGATTCGTGGTCTTATTTGGTCGGGTCCCCGATGGGTCTCTTGCACGCAAATGATGTCACATTGAGTTGAGCGATGTAAGTCTGACAAAATGATGGATTTATCCTCGGAAAAACCTTCGATATTGATTGAGACGACGGAGAGAGCAGTTTTTGGGTATTGAAAAGAACTATTTTGTTGTGGCACTAAAAAGTGCCGTTGAGGGGGGTTCTGAGAAGAACCGTTTGTACGAACCATCGTAGTGAAAGGATTAGCCAACCGATGTATTGGACACCGGCTGCCCAGGGTGCGCCGAACGTTCTTACGATTTAGATACTATCAAATAAACGTCGCTCGAGGAGGCTCCTTTCATGCACCCCTGCCTACAAGGCTATGAATCGCACACTACTAACAAAAGTAATGTTTTACAAAATGATGGTGTAACTCTGTATATAAAAAAGGATGGGAGAAATCACATCATTGAGGAACCTAACATTATAGATGCAAATTGTCTCATCGCAAAGATCAGTAGCGATACAGCAATTGTTGCTATATATCGATCTCCATCATATCATAATATCACTAATTTTCTACAATCACTTAATGGATTATTGACAAAACAGCTCTCTACATTTAAGAATGTGTTTTTAGTTGGCGACCTAAACATTGACATTAAATCGGGAAACAACGATCATAATTCACCAGAGTATCTAACCCATGTTGCATGTTTAGGCTACTTACCCACCCATTTGCTTCCAACTAGAATGGGAAATTGCTTGGACCATATTTTCGCTAAAACTAACATTCCCTTAAAAACCATAGTATTAACCTCTTCTGTGACAGACCATAATTCAGTGTTATTGTGTTTACAAAAGCAATACTGTAAATCTTACGCAATTACAAAACACCACAAGCTGCAAAACGCGGGAATTAAACATGACCTAGACAACCTAGACTTAGTGCCCTTTTACAATACGGATGACGTCAATGAGTCAACAGAGTATCTTATTTCATCATTAACAAACATTATTGAAGCCAATACGCGAACTATTGTGTTATCACGCCGTAAAAAAATTATAAAACCGTGGATAACTCCTGGGCTCTTACGCTGCATCAGACATCGTGATAAGCTGCATCAAAACGCTACTAAAGCACCCGAAAATGAGATACTCAAGGTTACTTATTTAAGATACCGTAATTTTTGTAATAAATTATTGAAGAAACTTAAACGCCAGTATGAAAGTTTAGAAATAAAAAACGCAGGTCAAAACAAGAAAAAATTATGGAAAGTTGTCAAAACCATAACTAACACCACTAATACTAAATTATCCGCCCATCAACTCATCGCAAACTCAGCTACTGCGGCGCAATCAGTTGACGCAGCAAATAGTTTTTTTATTTCTATCGGAAAAAGTTTGGCTGAGAAAGCAAAACACCAACACAATTATTCACTCTCTTACACTTTGCCCCCATCGCCATTGCCAACATTGCACTCATTTGCTTTATTTAACACTGATGAAAATGAAGTAGAAAAACTTATCTTGACACTTAGAAATGACTGCGCCACTGGCATTGATAAAATCCCATGTACATTTATTAAGAAATACAAACAGCACCTCATTCCGCCACTCACTTATCTATTCAACCAATGCTTCGCAAAAGGTATTTTTCCCCAGGCTATGAAAAAGGCCGTTGTTCATCCGATTCATAAAAATTGAGTTAAAAGTTTTATTAACAATTACCGACCCATTGCTTTACTACCTTCCATATCCAAAATCCTAGAAAGATTAATATATAACCGACTTATTAAATACATAGAACGAAAAAGACTCTTGGCCACGACTCAATACGGTTTTAGGCCTAATAAATCGACTGATGACGCAGTTCATGAATTAACAGACTATATTACAAGACAACTTGATTCCCGGAATAAATGCTTAGTTATATTCCTAGACCTTGCCAAGGCGTTTGACTCAGTTTCAATCCCAATCCTCCTTGAAAAGTTACACAGGTTAGGTATAAGAGGTATACCGCATAGTCTTTTAAAAGATTACTTAACAAATAGGACCCAGCGAGTTAAGATAGACGGTATAGTAAGTAAAGAACTAACTGTCGAATATGGTGTTCCCCAGGGAAGTATAATTGGACCTTTGCTGTTCCTTATCTATATTAACGATTTATGCCTCCTCCCTCTTCAAAACAATAGTCAGATAATATCATACGCTGACGATACAGCCTTACTTTTTAGTGCCGAAAATTGGAATGACACATTCGGGTTAGCCCAGGCTGGCTTTGATTCTGTCACAAGGTGGCTTAGTACAAACATGTTGACTCTCAACACAGACAAAACTAAATACATGACTTTTTCGTATAATTTACTGACCCAACCATCCCATGACTCACATGCAATAGTGGCGCATCACTGTTTTGACTCGACTGTTATCGACTGTGTATGTCCTAAACGCAGTAGCACAAGCACAATAAAATACCTAGGCATCATCATAGACAGATATCTGAATTTTAAAGCACATATAGAAGCTCTTACAACTAGAGTTCGAAAATTAATATATGTCTTTAAAAATTTGAGATATGCCGCGAAAGGAAAACTTCTAAAAGAGGTTTATCTAGCCCTTTGCCAATCTTTGCTAACGTACTGCATTTCATCTTGGGGAGGCGCTCATAAAACCACCATGCTTAACTTAGAAATAGCACAGAGAGCCATTTTGAAAGTTAGCACGTTTCGTCCTTTCCGTTTCCCTACAGCAGAACTCCTAGCTGAATGTGATGTCCTTTCTGTTCGTCAGTTGTTTATACTACTAACTATAACAAAAAAACATTCACTAACGCCCTATAATCCTGCACTACAAACCAGCAAAAGTCGAGCAGACATTGTTTGTTCAACTGAGCTATTTCGTACAGCTCACTCTCACAGATTCTTTTGCTTTCTTGGAAGTTTTTTGTATAATAAACTTAATTTAGCACTAGATATACATCATATGAATAAAATAAATTGTAAGAAAACCATACAAAAGTGGCTTACAGGGAAAACCTACAATGACACCGAACATCTATTATTAGTTATTACATAAGTTTGTATACAATAGCAGCAACATGCTACATAAGCAAAATGTTATTAAAAATTTATAATTTATTGCTATTTAATAAAATGTTATGTAAGCAAGCGCTAACACACTCACTGATAGATGCCTGAGGTACGGGTAAACTAGTTTACTTAGTTTAGGTATCAGCTCGGTTGTTTTGCACTACTAACCTTAATTTTAAAACTTTACAATTTAAGCGGCACTCTTGTAATGCATTATATTATTATGTAGACAAATATTATTTTATAAGTTTATGTATTTAGTCTAAAGTTTTACACAGCAAATAAATTTATTCTTATTCTTATTCTTATTATTCTTATTCTTATGAAGACCTACAACAAACTCGAGGGCAGAGGCCCTTTCGGCCACCACATCCTCTCTTGTTTATGTTGGAACCTGAGGGCCTACTCACTTTCTCCGAAAGGAAATATCGACCGATTTTCGTGTGCTATTTACAGCGGTTTCCATTCCTCCCGAAAGGAGAATGACCAAATCAGCCTATTCGATATCTATTGCGTCTTAATCATTTACATATCAAAAGTGTTCTCTTAAGTTATAATAATTAATGTTAAAAAAAGGTTTTCTATAGAACACCGCGTTAAGAGTAAGTGATAAATAAATGCTGAACTGAACTGATAGTCACACGATACCAGCTGTCATAACCTCAAAATACCTAAAAAGTCTTAAGCTAAAGATGAAGATAGCTTCAAACTCCCGCATGATATTGTAATGTAATTTTTCTTCATAATTTAGAGCATTGCTGCTATTGATTACTATTTATTTCATTAAAGCGCTGTGTTACGCTAGATAGCTAAAAAACTAGCCTAACTCCCATAGTAAAAAGGTCATTCTCCTTTCGTTCATACAAAATAGATTTGGCATTTAGATTATTAATTTATAGAAAATTGTTTGAAATTTCAAAAATAAAGCGAAAAAGCAAACGAAAATCGGCCAAAATTTCGATTCGGGCAAAGGGAGTAGGCTCTCTGAGCCCAGCAGCAACGTTCATAAGCTGATGATGATACTACAAAATTCATTCTTATTCTTCAGTCCTCTTCAAAACAGTAACCTAACATCAACTCAATCGACAGGTCCAACACAACCTCGGCAGCAGCAAGGAGTTCGGAGCGGTGCTGGTGTCCTCGCCAAACAGCAACAGCATCAAAGCGGGTCCCGTGCGCCTGCACGCGTGCGGGCCCCGGCTGGCCCTGTGCGCAGGCCGACCGCCCGAAGTGCTGGCGCTGTGGGATGTGAAGCTACTAAGGTCAGTAGCTCGCACCCATATTTTATTTTATTTGCAACACAAACAGGTAGATATCAGTACTTTACAAAAAACTTAAAATAACATAAGGTCTAGATACTATCCTTACCCATAATGTGCAGTGCAGCGGTTGCTGCACGTAGCTCTAATGTAAGTCACATAACATTAGGGACCGCTAAAGTTAGACCATGACGCCGACACATTAGTCATTGTAACGGTCGTTCAAGGGATTTTAATTGTTTTTTGTCGCAACTGTGCTGAGTTATAGGAAGGTTAATAAAAACAACATAAAACATTGTAATGATACCTTTTCTAATTACTTAATTGTTAATTCTACAGTATAAAACTATCAAAAATAATTCATTTGTACTTAATTAATTCTGATACTACTAATTGCGTTCAATTAAAATTAATAAAATATAATTAAAAAAGTTCAGTAAGTAGGCATACAGATCAAACGAAAGCATTTGCAAAAGCAGTTCAGTTAACTGATACGCATTAACGTTTGTAATCTAAAGCTCCCACGGCATGACCGCAGGATTTATACGATAGCTAATTCCATAATTCCGCGTAGGTACTGCCCCATCGAAATACACTCTCATTGTTTTGTTTTGTTGTTTTTGTTTTATTATATAAACTTGTCATCACAAATCGACCCATCCTGTTTTAGCCTTAATAATTTCAAAGATAAGCGTTTAGAAGTATGTTTTGTTGATATCTAGGGTAGGGTAAGATGTTTGACATTTTGATTCACATAAAATCTTAACGCACATGAGGGTACTAATAAACTTTTTTAAAGTAAACGTTTGATGAATGCGTCAGTATTCACTTTGGCCCTGTTTAATTCAAAACCAGGTGTTTGCAACAGTGTTATTGTTATTGACGATTCTTACTTTATTGATTATCACTGTATAATTCGGATTAAATTAGCCAAGAATAATGAATACTACTGAAGCTGAATCGGCCCAAGTTGTGGCTTTGCTGCGAGAGGGTTTTCTCAGAAGAATCAAAAATGAGTACACGGTTCATTAGGTTTTTTTCTCGTGAAGTACTTGGGTACCTCACGAGCTCACTGACAGATCGAGTTTTTTGTGTACCCATTTTTTTTCAAATGCGCCAAAACTGTTTTGTGATCAATTCCCAGTTTTTTCACTACGTCGTAACTACTGATATGCCGACCTTGCTCCACTTTTTCAAAAATGGCATCCATTTTATCCGTAATAGGGCGACCAGAGCGACATGCATCTTTGACATCAAAACTTCCGGATGGAAAAGGCTTAAACCAAATTTATGCAAATTTTTTTCGCGGCTTGCGTTGCATTTTTACCTTTTTGTAGTATTTTATAATGTATCGAATTTCTTCATTAGATTCACTCATCTTGACAGTAAGAAAAAGAAATAAAAATCACACATTTTCCTAATTTGAATTTGGAATTATCTTCTTTAAAATTTTGACTTTTAATGATACCAAAACCAGCCAGATACAAATAGTATAGCCAAAGGGATTTTATTACAAGTTCATACATACTATATGCGAAAAGACTTTTTCCCCAACCTAATACAATGTGTTTCTTTCAAAATATTATAACATGAGTTTTCGTGTAAATTGTAGGTGGGCCGATTTTTGTGATGACCAGTGTATATATTATTAATGTGCGTTTAACACATTAATAATAGTCCCGTTAACCCATCCTATTAATCTCAATGACTGTGTCAGAGTGGATTCACATCAGTAGTCTAACTGAGCTATTGGGATTGAACTACGATTTCTCCCGTTTAACCCGAGCATCTATCCGCTCGGCTACCGACGCCTCAATTGTAGTTTATTTATTTATTTATTTATTTATTTATTTAATTAAATAACACGGCAATAAGCCAATTACATTATTTAAAACACACGTGAATTACATTATTTAAAACACAACACATAAAATACATCAAATAAGTTAAATTAAAAATATAAAATATTATTAAAATTAAATTGAAAATATTGTTAAAAATATTGGCATTAAAGTCATTGTCATCCATTCAAACATCACTCTCACAAAACTCTAAGCATTTATACAATAATTTCATCCATTCGTCCGCAAACAAGTCGCAGTCTGGGTTGGAGTCCAGTAGAACGTTGAGTGCGGCGAGGGTACGGGGTAACGGGGATCGTGCACGAGCCACGGTACGGCACGATGGCATAGCAAATAGTGCGTTCTAGCCCGCAGCTAATTATTCGGTGTAATGAACCGACTCAGCTCATTATGGAGATCAGGAGCATCAATTTTGTCGCGGAGAATTTTGTACGCTATTTTGACCTGATCATTTGCTCGCCTTACTTCCAGCGAGTTGTAACCCAAGGTACCCAAAAGGAACATAGTGGGGTACATAAAGGGATAATACCCATAGAGTCGCTTATACAGATACCTCAAAAAGGTCTTTTGCACCTTTTCCAACAGCAAAGAGTACGTGCTTTCATACGGATTCCAGATACAAGCACTGCTTTCGAGCTTGCTTCGTACCAGTGCGCCGTAAAGTAATTTTATAGTTTTGGTATTTTTAAAAACACGCACATTCCGCAGGACAAAGCCAAGCCGCCTGAAGGACTCTTTAGCCAACGCAATCATATGTCCATGAAACGTGAGCTTGTGGTCGAATGTGACCCCCAAATCTTTCATCAGAGTTGTTTTTGTGATAGGAAAGTTATTTAATTTGTATTCAAAATAAATTGGATGCCGCATTCGACCAAAAGTCATCGCGCAACATTTAGAAGAGTTGAACTCCATCCTGTTTTTCACGCTCCACTCAAAAATTGCGTCGACATCCTTTTGCAGTGCCATACAGATTTTATCTCCATGAAGAGTTTCAAGTCATCAGCATAGAGAAGACTTCTAGCGTGACTTAAAACGCTTGGGAGGTCGTTTACCATCAACAGGAAAAGAAGAGGGCCTAGTATCGATCCCTGACTCACCCCGGAACGCGTGTGATAGGGTCGTGACTCGTACAGACCGAGCCGGACAAACTGCTGGCGATCTCGAAGATAATCTGCTAGTAGTCTAAGAAGACTTGGAGCAAAGCCGATGTCAGATAGCTTTGTCAGCAGAGTGTCATTATTTACCCTATCAAACGCCTTCCGGAAGTCGAAGTAAAGTACGTCTACTTGAGACTTTCGGTCTAGCTTAGCGGATATAAAATCTACCAGCGTGAGGAGGTTGGTATCCACCGATCTTTTTGCTCTAAAACCATGCTGTTCATTACAGAGATATGCTTTGACTTGTGCATAAATGTGCTTGTGAATGATACTCTCGAAAATCTTAGCCGGCGAAGATAATATTGCAATGGGGCGATACTCCTCAACCATTGTTTTATTAAGACTTTTAGGTATAGGCGTTACCCTCGAAAGCTTCCAATGGCTGGGATAGAGTCCGAATTTCAACGCAAGGTTGAAAATGGCACAAAGAGGCACGTTTTTTGGCGCTTTTGACAATGAGCGGCGGAATGTTGTCGGGCCCCATCGAACTGTTCGGTTTTAACTTGCTGATACCAGCAACCACGTCATCATAAGTTATAACGCTAATGTTGACGTAGCTACTGTTGCCACTTCCATTATGCAAGGTCTCTGTGTTTAACTGTGGTATATCAGGAAGAAAAACGCTCGAAAAGAAATCAGCAAAAGCTTCGGCCGCTTCAGCGCCTGAGAATTTTGTCCCTTTATGTGTTACATTAGGTTCAAATCCGCCTTTCGATCGCAGGCTAGTTATATGCTGCCAAAATTTACGCGGGTCCACTTTAAGGTTACTCTCTATTCGCTGCATATACAAGTTATAGGCTAACGTGACGCGCGACTTCAGATCAGATCTGAGATCAGAAAACAGTTTATAAGAATCACTGGTCTTTAAACGTTTCCAGTCCCTGTGCAGTTTCACTTTCCGCCTAGTGTCCTGAATAATATCACGTGTGAACCACACGGGCAAACGCTTACTCAACGTATTCGTTCGACGTTTCTTCGGCATGCATTGGTTAAATATATTATAAATGGCATCGTAAAAATTTTGGCTAGCGCTATAAACATCACTGGCATCTAATACACCACACCGTTGCTGCTGGGATAACAATGAAAATAATAGATCATAGTCACATTTACTAAAGTTCCAATCCCGGGCAGGATCAATGTTACTCGGATAAATAGTATCGGAATAATGAGCCGTGTCGGTTCCTACTTCGATATCTAGAGGTGGATGATATGTATCGGGCGGAACTTGTCCCTCGGTAGCTGTAACATATACGTCTCGCGTCCCCTCGCTCTCCCGGACTAACACGACATCTAGCATTCCTCCGTGCGAATTCGTCACAACATTCTTCTCAGTCATACAACAAAAAGATAAGAAGTAACTATAATAATTTAGGATATTTACAGAGGCGCTATTCATTTAATGTCACCTAAAATCAGCACCGACCCTTTTAACAAATTTACAAAACTTTCGACTTTTGTGAACCATCCCATATATTCGCTATCATTAGCACTAGGTTTTATATATACTACACAAACATAAAATGAGTGGCCGCGCCACTTAAAACTAGCCCAGAGATCTTCTCCGCTCTCAGTCTCCAAATCCCGACGTCGAAACAACACAATGGGCGCTCGCGCCGCCAAAAGCACGCCTCCGCACGGTGTCGCTCTGTCACGGCGTAAGATACTCCAGTCTCTGCATATTAGCTCGGAGTCTTCGACTGTCTCATTAAGAAAAGTTTCAGATGCCGCTACAAGGTGATGTTCTAAAACCGTCAGGTTATTACGCCACGTACTTAGCTTAGACTTTAGCCCACGGACATTTTGATAAAAAGCATTTATCGTCATTGCGCTATTGTGTGAGTGTTGGGCCACGAAAGGGCTGGGTTAAGCTTTGTTGGCCAGTTGTTTTTTTATATGTAATCCAAGGCTTTATTCTCGCATTTATTGGCCAAACGTCACTGGAGAAACATGTCTCGTAGTGGGCAAGAGGAACACCAATTTTGTATGATTTATAATTTCCCCTCGGGATCAGCTCCTCCACCGTACAGATACCCGTAGTGCAGATTTTCCCAAGATAGTCACGAATCTCTTCAACATTAGATTCCATATTCCATAAATGTATGAACTTTTTGGCCTCTACCGCCTTTAATGACGTCACTGTTGGGCCCGCCGTGCCACACATGCTAGTCAGACGCCTATTTTTTTCACTACCATTTTCCACTCTTTAGCATGTGGTTTCAAGGTATCGCCATTTGATATTACTGGCTCCTCTTCTGTTGCCAGACCTGCAGCAGTAGCACTAGTAGCATTAGAAACAGCTGCAGAGCTCTTAGGTTGACTCGTTTGAGTAGAGCTGATAGGGTTTTCAGGGCGTATGTGTTGGTTGGTACGGGTGCGTTGTTTGTTTGCCTTCCTTGTTTTCGACTTTTGAGTCCCTTTTGTATCAGCTGCAGTGATATGAGTGTTATCGGATACAGGAATATGGGGTTGTGATTGCGGATTCAACGGGGTGATTATGTCTTCATAGTGCTTAATTTTTTTCTGAAGGTCATCCACTTGACAAGCATAACCTTCAAGTTTGCTGTCGTAATTTGTTATAAGAGAAACCGCTTTTGTAAGTTATTCGCTCAGCATTGCTATTTCGAGCCTTAAGCAACGTATCTCTCCTGAGAGGTCCCCGATCTCCACGGTATGTACTGTTATGTCAGAATTGGTAGTAGGCAATTTCCTACGATGGGTGACGTTCAAATCGCGGTCTCTCCTCAACAAACCTACAGGTGTATGAGTATTATCACCACCCTTCTTGGCCGCGCAGCGACACTCGGGACAGACCCAGCCACTGGGTTCATCTGGTGGGTGTCTAACACCTGCGCAAAGTGAGTGGAAGGTTTTATTGCAGTTGTCTTAAATGCAACATAAATAACCCTCTTCATTATCAATAACAATAAAGCAAGCGGCGCAATGCATTTTAAAGCGTTACCAAGAAGAAAAATAAATCATAGAAGTGCGCAACTATTGGTGCAGCGGATGACTCGGTCAGTATCAGCGCAGCCGTCACGTCACGAAGCGGAGAATGGCGAGCAGCCGATCAACCGGTTTCGGGTCACGGCACGGCAACAATGGCGAGGGCAGGCGCGACGACTCACGCGCGCGTACAAGAGCGGTATGGTTATGTTGCCGTAGCAGGTCGTAGCAATCGTAGCTCCGTAGATGGGATGTAGCAACGCGTAGACTCAGCCGTGGATAGTAGTCCGTAATTTCAACCGCGCTGCGCCAAGTGATCGTGGTCGAGTGGTAAAGTGCCAACTACTTACGCCAGAGGTCCGGGGATCAAATCCTGCCGCGCCTCAAAAACATTTGTGACTTCCTTACAACACCGGGGGCTTCGCACAAGGTCTTCAACGATGGTCAGGGCGAAGTCCGGGGCTCGAACTCAAATAAGATACTTAATTTAAATAAATTAAAAATAAACTGCACACGACCGCTCACTCAGAAGTTCACACGCCGAAAAAAAATGCTTGCTTCACTAATATCGCACCATGTCACATCATATTTCAAAACATTACAGTATGAATAAGATATTTCTACGCCAATGGAAATGCAGAACTCTACAAACTCCCCCGTTAATCTTTTTTCACGCAAAGACGTCTCCGCGAGAAATTGCCGTTAATATTTCATCAGGTTTCTTGCGTTTGCGTACAACTCGCACTGCGGATAGGATAAGTAGGGATTCCTCGAAAAGTTTGACCTACTTACCCCGTGACGATTTAACTTTGACATTTAAAGGGCTGTTTTGAAATTTAAAAAGAGTAAGTTTCTCTTGCGTAACTAATTCAATTGGTTTTTATCCGGAATAAGTAGCCTTTTAAAAAAGAAATTACTGAGATTCTTAGAGAAATAAGCTTCAATATTATTATTTGTATTATAATTTAAGTTCTAAGTAAATAAATATTAAACAGTCTGTTTTGAACACGGCAGCGGCTGTCAGAAATATAAATAAGATTGCGTACCCCAGTTAAACGCTCTGAAGAATCTAGTTAAAAAAATCAAAAATCAAAAATCTAAATTTCTTTATTCCGTAAGCTTAAAATGCATTTTGAATCGTCTAAATTTAATTTTACTTCTATGGATGGATGGATAGGCATAGGAATGAAAATGGTTTCTATATCTGCTGATTTACCCCAAAGTAGAATACCATAGGACATAATACTGTGAAAGTAACTAAAATAGACCAATCGAGCAGTTTCCACGTCTGTAAAATGCCTAATTTATCTAACAGCGTAAGCAACTGAACTAAGTCTCCCCGCAAGAGTGCTAATATGAGGGTACCTACCACTGTATTTTTGAATCTAAGGTAATACATAAGAAAACTGTTGAATCAACAAGGTCCAACAGTTCACCATTCAGTTTATACATTTTATTTACTATAAAATTCTTTACGTTAGGCAGAATAAAATTTATACATTTGGTTTTCTTCGCGTTTAATTGAAGATTATTAGTAGTAAACCAATTCAACACATCTGTTATGGCATTGTTAATGTCATCAAAACTATTTTTATTTCGATCAGTCTTAAATATCAAAGATGTATCGTCAACAAACAAAACAATATTGCAAAAATTTTCTGCATAAAATGGTAAATCATTAATATAAATTAAGAATAAAAATGGATCTAGTATTGACTATTGTGAAACCCCCATTAGCACAGCAGATCCGGATGACATGGATCCATTCAGGCTAACTTTTTGGATTCTGCAGCTGAGATAATATGATTGTATCAATTTCAAGGCATCAGAGTGCACTCTATAGTGTTTTAGTTTTATTAAAAGAGTGTTGTAGTGTTGTGTTAGGTCCATATATCTTACCTTCCCTATGGCCTACGGTCGGACTTGTATGATGCCGCTCATAAACCTTTTAGAGTTTGATCAGTCAGAATTTGAGGAATCACCATATTTCTCGTCGCTCCTAAACCCGTTTATATAAATAAATAAATAAATAAATAAACGCTCACACCAATTATCTAGACCAAGATGAGAATTCTTGTGAAACTCGTTAATATGGTAAGATAACGGATAAATATACATAAACATAGAAAAAACACCCAGACCCGAAATCAATTTAGAAAAACAGTTTTTCTCTATATTGAACCAACGGGGATCGAACCCGGAACCTCAGAGATGGCGACACCATGAAAACCGGTGTACAAACCACTCGATCAAGGAGGTCGTCAATATGGTACGGCTTAGAGACAATATTCAGTCAATTTTAAGTACAAAAAAAAATTTAAAAATTCCTATACAAGTAATAAAAATGAAAAGTTGTGAAGCAGTGATAGAAACACTGAGATAGCTGCCAAAGCTGCCGGAGTGCTCGAATCTTCGATCATAATAAAGGCTCGAATAGAAAAATCCAAACGTGCACAGAACAAACATGGCGCGCGTTGAAGCTGCAAACTCTAGCTGACTGCAATCGTGACCTGTCGTAAAAATAATAGTACTGCAATTGGAAGAATCCTTTCTTTGTCGTTCGAAAATACATTATTTTTGTACTAGCTTTTACTTGCACTGTTTTACGCAGAAGTTAATGTTGAGTGCAACTTTTACTCACTGTCTGAACATGTTAGCAGAAACAAGAATACGAATAAAAAATTACAACTTTTTTTATATAAGAAGGAAGCAACTTCATCATCAATATCGTTATTTCATCAGGAGGTGATGCTTCAATACCAATCAAATAAATAATCAACTCTCTGCAAGTGGTGGTAGATGACATAATACAAAAAGTGAAAGCGTACTTCTCCCAACATTTTCATCTATTGAAGAACTGACGGAATACAACATCATTTTAAATTTAAAATCTACCCAATAAACATGAAACTCGACAAGGGCTATTTCTTTCTCAGGTTTATGAATTAAGATTATGTGATTTTGTTACAAGCTACAGAGAAGCACCAAAGGAAATTATTATACCTTTGGCGTTCTTTCCTATTGGTACGTGAAACACGCTTTTAGTTATTATTCAGATTCTATATGCGAGGGAAAACGCGATAAAGAGCCGACGTTTCTACATAAATGACACTCTTTGAAAAATTTTAGTCCAATATCAAATATTGTCAACAGTGATCGGAATGGGCTTAACTTATTTACTTATATGGGCGAGAAGTAGAGAAAAATTAACATAACTAAAATTTAATTTCCTTGTTTTCGATCCCCGTGGATGTAGGTCAACTTACACGAATAATTTCTCAACAGTTACAAATTGACGAGAGGGAGAACTAAGCTGGTTAAGTTCTCCAATAAGAAATATTTATTTATAACTTCCAAAAACAAAAATCGCATTTTGTTTCAAACGTTGAGGAGCCGTTAAAAGACTTGAAATGAATAATTTATACAATTTTGTTGATTTTAACCGCCCTATGTATTTAGGAAAGGTATTTACTGGGCAAAAAAAAGTAAGCAAAGCAAATGTGTTTAACAAAAAGCTAAGTAATTGGTTAATGCAGAATTGTTTTTATAGCCTTAATGAATACTTAAATTTTATTAAATAATTAATTAATACTATGTAATAATAATAATATGGATCTACTAAAGGTAAATTTTAATATAATTATAATAATTATCGTAAAAAATATATATCTAATAAACATTAATGTAATTTCAAATTAACTATGTAATATTTGCACGCCTGCATGCAGGCTGAATACATTGTCATGAACTTATTTTTAAGAACTTTATTCTATGTATGTATTCTAGCAAATAAACAATTGATTGATTGATTGATTGATAAGGTTAGACCTTTCGACTTTCAAATCTTATTTTTTTAAGTTATTTCAGTATTTGAATATTTTGACTTAATCAGGATTGCAATCCCTACCTGTATCTCAAACTCTGCGGATCCACTTCACAATCAAATTATCTTACAAAGAAAGAGCAAAGTATTAAAGTCGTTAAAATATAAAAGAGGCTGCAAAGGACGATGGCAGGAAACGCCGGCCTCCTTCGAATTGTTAGGGCTGTTCAATTAAATACGACTTTTGAGAACTTTTCTAATAGCTTATTCAACGTTATGAACGGTTCAGGGTTTTAAAGATACCCACTTACCCACGTTTCCTCGCGGACTTGTTTCAGAGATGTAAATTATGCTTTTTTAATATTTTTTTTCTAACTGTTGTTATTAGTTGAAAAGAGTTTCAAGTAACTTAGGCAGGCAGTATTAACATTGCCCCTACTATAAATTCTAAGACTTTAAAGATACGTTTTCTGGCGCAATGTAAGTTATGTTAAACCGTATTTTTGAAGCAATTATCATTAGTAAAAAAGAGTTTAAAGTTGGGACGAATCAATTAATGAAGTTGTTTTGTTCTCAGTAGAAATAACAATGCTTGACTTTCCCCAAAACCTATAAGATATCCGCATGTCAGCTGTGCTGGTAGAGGTGGGTTTAAGAGCGAAGAAAGGAAGAGGACTACCCCCTGGAGGGCAGGAACTTTAAATATTGAAAATAGCACATTTTATGCAAAAGATTTCTTTTGGGTGTCTCTGTTTATTCCTTCAAACAAAAACTATTTAAAAACTAAAGATTTTCACAATGTAGAAGTAATCGTAATAAACTTACCGAACGAACGACGAATAACGAATAATTTAAATTAATTGACGCTTTCGAAATTTAATAAAACGTTTAATAATGTTACTACTTATGTAATCACTATCTAACTCAGTTTCGATCTCACGACATGTTGATTAACAGAATACACAAAGTAATTTACAAAATTCGCAATAACATTGAAGTAAACTAATTAAAAGTTACCACTCAAGCGAATTATTAAAAGTTCTGGTGCAATGTAACAACACGCACATACAATATTCAGCTGCAATTAATTTTTAGCACTCAGCAGTTCCTAATTAGTGCAATTCCCCTTCTGTCGTCTAGAGGTCTCAGGCCCAGAAATATCAGACTCTACTTACTCCCAGCCAATGATATTATATCATTGCTCCCAGCTAATGAATCAGGCTCGGACTGATCGGTTTTCTAAATTCGCCTTTTTTATTTAGGTCTCAGTCAGGGAAAGTGAAGACGCAGATGATTATGAAGTTCTCCATACACTCTAAAAAAATCTGCATTTCTCCTCACGTTTTGCCAAGGTGATCCAGGACCGCTTTAAGCAATCATCGGAGTTCAGTCCCAGCCAAAGTGCTCCCTGCTCCCAGCAGTTTCTAAATCCGCCTGACCAGCTACCATCCATTTATAATCTTTCATAGGTACTAACACTGCGAGTAGTGACGAGCGGACGATTAATATTCAGGGCTCTCACTCCAAAAAATCCTTCAATAAAACTGTGGCACGAAAGCCTTCTGGGAATCTCCAATTAGTCCCGGAGGATTCGCCCGTCGCGCGGCACTCGAGTTTTTGAGAAATGGCAAAGATAATTCACACAAATTCGGCTAGGCGCCTGGGCGGCTGGGCGGCTGGGCGACGTCAACCAAGCTCGTGAAAAATGTAACGCGATTCAGGAAGTTAACTGGCAGATGCTGATTAGGTGAGGACTCCACTGCAAAATTAATTTCTGGAGAGTGTCTCTTCGACTTTAACATTCACAATTGCTTTGGGAATTGATATATAAATGTGAAAGCTTGTTTATTTCAGACAACTTAGACCATAGTGGGAACGTAATACACTAATAATATTAAACTAACTTATTATAAAATGAAATGAACATGAAAGAAAACAATTTTCAATTAGAAATATTTAGAATTGCCTTATAAATTATAAATTATCAAAGGCAGGCTTTGACCAAAATTATCCATTTACGGCCTACTGGCAACATGTTAATGATGATAAAGATACATTGAATTCTCATCCACTCAAATTCGACAAGGACCACCGTCAAGGAAATTGAAGACGTTTTTGTGCTTTATTCCATCTTAGAAAAAAAGGTGTCATTTCTAAACCCGCCCATAACCTAGAATATCTAGGAGACGTTAATTGTCTGTCATGAACAGTAATGCTGAGGATTAATAACACTCGCGTGTGCCCCCGACGTCAGCCGATATTTATCGCGAATGGAGAGGCGAAATAAATTGCGACTCGATTTAGCAGAGTGAAGAGAGGGTGCTATAACTGTTTTGTGTCGCACTCATAATACTTTTATTAAGAGAAAATTGGAGTTTTATTGTTGTTTTGTTGCGTTCCGTCAAGTCAGTTAACTGCTGCACGCGATTCTGATGCCTGTTGCTTTCGTATTAAGGCTTGGATTCAGTTAGGATTTCTAAACAAAAAATTGAACGTGACGTGACCAATGGATTTGGCGGAAGTAATGGTACAGTAGTTATTGAATTTTCCTCGCCTTCGCTCGTTATTATAATGTTTTATTGATTGTCAAGGCTTCAAGATTTATTCCTAATAACGTTTAGTAAACGCTGAGCTGAGTGCAGCTTATCCCTAATCATAAAACACTTATGGCCCAGTGTCACAAGAGGTAAATAAATAAAAACAAAAAGTCTACGAAACGAAGTGACTGTAATAAATAATTAGGACCTGCCCCCAACGACAAGTGTCAAATGCTTCGCTCTGTCTATTCGTAAATTGTCGTAACTGCTATGTACTCTGTTAATTGCTAGTGAAAAATATATACCTACATACGGCGAATTACGAATAGACAGGGCGAAGCGTTTGACAATTGTCTAGGGGGGCTGTTACCCTTAACAGCCTTTTGCGGCTGCTAAGTTGCATTTTAGTTTAGTCCAGTTACAAGTTCGTTGCACTAAATCCCTATACCCAGACCTTGTGGGAAATTTCGTTATTAACCCGTGTACACACGCGCGTGCCTACAACCTGTTCCTTGGGGATTTTGATGTGACCATGTTGCTTGAAGTACAAGTCATAAGCGTTACCCATTGAGTTAGTACCCACCACGGAATAAATAAAAAAGGTTTAATTGTTCTGTGGTACGCACTACAAGAGCAGAATCGTCAACGGTAGTAGAAATTTGCCCAGATTTCGACTAGTACAATGGGTCTATTTCTACCTTAAAGCAGTATTGTTTTACATTGCTGCATTCCGGTATGAAGGGTGCTGAATCCTGTGAAATTGCAGATCAAAGAGTCATAAGAACTTAAGCTTCAGGGTCGAAAGCGCGCGTGATGCACCTCTTTTGCGGTGGCCGAAAACTATTTTTCAGAAACATTTTACTTTGTTTGCGTGTGTTTGGCCTTCATCACAATATCTTATGTTAGGATGAATCTGTGACCACTGAAGAACTAAATATCTTACCCCTAACATTGAAACGGCCGGATGGAAGTTACGAGCTTGATGCCTATGCAATAGATTGGCCAGCACAAGCAACAGACCGCGAAAAGTGGAAAGAGGGGAGGTAGGCCTTTGTCCACCAGTGGGAAAATATAGGCTTACAATTAACTATTGGAACACTATAGCAACATATTTTATGAAACCAGACGTGCCGCCTCGCAGTTTTAGGGGACTCTCAAAAGCACCGGATATTTCCAATCTGACGCCCAGGGAACTCAATCTAACCAATCACCAACAGTTTCCTTTTCCGCCTGATTCTGTATTCTTGACCAACAGCCATCAGCTTTTCACTTGCGCCACACAGTTTCCACATAGCCTGAAGCGATACGCCTTAACTACACAAACAAGGCCTTAATGAAGCCAATGGAAAATAATAGATCCCCTAACTCTTGTTGGGTTAGCCTTCGTGGACTACTCTATTGGCCTTTGTGGACTGTTGTTGGGCCTTTATAGACCCATTATTGTCCTCCATTTCGCTTAAAAACAAGTAAAACATTTCGTACATGTTTAATCGTTTTGCATTTCGTGAATTTAATTACCTAAGCTTATTACATTTAGTAAATGCAAGTGTTGGAAGTTGAGTTCTAAAATTCTTTGATTAGGTCTGAATTCTTCGGACATTTGACTGTTTAAAGTACCTATTCAGAGTATCTGCGCCTATTTAAGACCTGCCCCTAACCTTGGGGTTTGTTCTAGTAATCCCTGATGTTAAGTAGAAGTTTAAGTACTTATACTTTCATTTACACCAAACGGATAAGAAAACAACAAACCATGATAAACTAAATAACTTAAAAACTAAAAATATCTATCTATATTGTTGAATTTTTTGCATTCACAATGATAAAATGTTTAAGTACTAGAAAAAAAACAACCAGTGTCAGGAACGCTTGAATGGGATTCGAACCCAACTACTAGAAAAAATTCAATGAGTCTTCTGGCGTGTCGGTAGCTTAGTAGTTAGAGCAGTGGACCGGCAATTCAAAGGTCATTGGTTCGAATCCCATTCGAGCTTTCCTGAGACTGATTGTTATTTTCTAGTATACATTTTATTCAAAAAATCCTTTCCTACTAATATTATAAACGCGAAAGTTTGTAAGTATGGATGGATGTTTGTTACTCTTTCTCGTAAAAACTACTGAATGGATTTGGATGAAATTCGGCATACAGATAGTTTATAACCTGGATTAACACATAGCAAACTTTTTATCCCGATATTCCCACGGGAACGGGAACCACGCGGGTGAAACCGCGAGCGACCGCTAGTATCTTATAAATAAATAATATCTAGTATAAGCACAGTTAAATACAGATTCATCCAACAGCATAGGGCGGCGATAGGTTCACTTGTCACGCTGAGCACATGTGCAGTTTTGTGAACCGTGGACTGATGCAGTGGACAGCTTTTGCGGTCCTCATTGCCTAGTCTCTGACTAACCCTTCGGGGATAATAGTCGTGGACCTATGTATGTACCTACCATATCTATACTAATGTTATAAAGCTGAAGAGTTTGTTTGCTTGAACGCGCTAATCTCAGGAACTATTGGTCCGATTTTAAAAATTCTTTCAGTGTTAGATAGCCCATTTATCGAGGAAGGCTATAGGCTATAATTTGTTTAGGTACGGGTAGTAACCCGTGCGAAGCCGGGGCGGGTCGCTAGTTAATATCGGTCTAGCGGTCGGTCCTTACTCCTGTTATTACTCACATCCTCAACACTTCAGTGGCGTCTCGAGTTTTTCCAACTGCTTGGAAGGATTCTACTGTTATTCCACTTCCTAAAAAGTCAAATCCCACCCTGTATTCCGACTACCGTCCTATTTCCATACTACCTTTCCTCTCTAAGGTCATTGAAAAACTTATCCATCGTCAACTAACTACCTTCCTAAACATAAATAATCTCCTTAATTCCTTTCAATCCGGGTTCCGTATGGGTCATAGTACGACTTCAGCCTTAACTAAAATCACTGACGATATTCATCGTGGCATGGAGAATCGTCATCTTACTTTGTTGACATTACTAGACTTCAGTAATGCCTTTAACTCAGTGGACTTTGACATTCTCCTCTGTGTTTTGCATTCTATTGGGATATCGCCCTCCGTGGTTGATTGGTTTCAAAGTTACCTGTTGGGGCGTCGGCAACGCATACGTGTTGAAGAATCTTTATCTACGTGGTGCAATATTGACGCTGGTGTCCCTCAGGGTGGCGTCTTATCTCCCCTTCTTTTTTCAATTTTTATAAATTCCATCTCACAGTCACTTTCATGTTCCTACCACCTGTATGCTGATGATCTCCAGATCTACACACAAGCACCGTTATCGGATCTTTCACATGCTGTGGAAGTCACAAATAGAGATCTTGACATGATATACGATTGGAGCAAGTCTTATGGCCTTGCTGTTAATCCTAGCAAGACACAGGCTATAATCATCGGTAGTCCTTATTTTGTTTCAAGGATCAATTTTGCGCTTCTACCTTCTGTTAACTTCGCGGGCAGTGTTGTTCCATTCGCCAAGAATGTAAAAAACTTGGGGATTGTTTTTGATCAGTGCCTTACTTGGCGTCCCCAGGTAGAGGCTGTTCGGAAAAAGGTTTTTGGTGCTTACTATTCTCTCAATCGTCTTCGAAATTTTCTGCCGACTAGCACCAAAATCACTTTGGCGCAAACTCTCCTGCTATCCATCCTCGATTATGCTGATGTATGCTACGCTGATCTTTCGGAGGAACTTCTTAATAAGCTGGAGCGTCTGCAGAATCTATGCATTCGATTTATTTTTAATTTAAGAAAATACGACCATGTTTCGAGTTATCGAGCTCAGCTTAACTGGCTCCCAATACGACGGCGTAGGGACTTACACGTTCTTTCCTTTCTATATTCTGTCCTCTTTCTACCAACTTCTCCTCCTTATCTGCGAAATTGTTTTTCCTTCCGTTCCTCTTCCTCTAGCCGTACCTTGCGCTCTGCTTATAACCTTGCTCTTGTAACTCCTCTTCATTCCACAGATTTCCTATCCTACTCCTTTTCTGTGCATGCTGTCCGGCTTTGGAATGCACTACCAGAGAGCATCAGGAGTGCTCGCACGTTGAATTCGTTTAAGAGTCAGGTCCAGAGTCATTTCTTGAGTATGTCTTCATAGCTTTATTTATTTCCTATTATATAATATTGCATGATCTATTTTATCTCATTTATTTAATTATTATGTCTTATCTTGTCTATCTAGTTTTTAAACAACACATCGTATATTCCTATTTTCTTATTTCCTTATTCTTGCACCCATTTTATTATTCTTTCCTTTTATATTTTTATCACCCAAGGTTGCCTGGAAGAGATTGCTTGTTAGCAATAAGGCCGCCTGTTTTGTACTTTGTCTCTGTAAAAATGTTCTTTTCTGTGTATGTTCTTGTGTGCAATTAAAGTATATTTTATTATTTATTTATTATTATTAATAATATATTCGGTACAGCTTGTTGCGTGACCTTAAATAAATAAGGTCAAAATGTTAATATAAAAGGATACATCATGTGGCCGTTGCCGACACAGAATTAACAGCAATTACAGACGCGTCACGCGTTTGATGGATGGCTCCGGCCGCAACTTTTTCCATCCGGTCCACCCCTGGGCACTTATTACGCAAATCATGTTATTACATCAAAATTGTCATCGTCGATTCAGTCTTAGAAGACAAATAAGTTCCACTGCTTAAAATATTTCGACTGAATTTTGAAATTATATGTAAAATATCTCGTTAGAACTCATAGGATGCAAATCCAAAGAGGTTTGTTTAGACAATCTTGCTAAGATTTACCATACCTACCTCGGTGGCGGAATGGTCAGTCATCGCAGCAGCCTTGTATGCGGCAGACGTTGGTTCGATTCTCACCTGAGGCAGTAATTTTTTCAACGGTTAAGTACATTTGAACTTTATTAACATCCATACATATAATCACGACTATTATCCCCGAAGGGTGCACACTGCATGTGTGCTCAGCGCGACAGGTGGTGAGCCCATCGCCGCTCTATGCTGTTGGAAGTATGTGCAAACTTTAGTCCGTTAGTCGCCTTTTACGACACCCAAGGGAAGAGAGGGGGTGGTAGTATTCTTTCATCGCTACGAGACACGGTTATTATTAACATCAAATATTACGAAGGCAAGATTTAATCCCTAGCCATTGAGAATTCGGCATGAAGTTTCAACCTTCGACTTCAGAAGCGACGAAAGTTGTTCTGAGTGAAAAACAATTGACTTAAAACGTAGTCTTAGGTTTCGACTGCTAACGCCTCTTAGATTAAACATTGGTTTGTAGTGAAGGGACGTATGTTTGCCGTTTACGTCGAAGTCAATCGTTGTTCGACATTCATTTAAGTAATTGCCCCCTGCCTACGAGTGTCACATGTTTGCCTAAGTTTAGGGTCACAAGAACAAAGCCAAGAAGTTGCCAACTCGTTTGAAGGATAAAGACTGTGAGTACTGACCGTTAAGAAGTTAAGAATCATATTATGAAGTTCGGGAGCAAAGATTTTACAAAGAAAAAGCTTCGGATATACTTACTTAGTTAAAAGTAGAATATAACTTTGATGTTAGGGAGGGTTGTTCAAAGGTATTTCTCTAGAGATACTTACTAATATGTTGTTAGACTGAGTTTGTTAGATTCTATTTTACCCTTTAACATTTTAGTGTTTTTAGTGTTTAGTGTTAGTAAATACTAAAATGTATCTACATTTTTCACATTACCTCAACGGGGGGTTGCAGTGAGTTTTTCCTGATGTTAGAAGGTTGTCTCCATTCAAAAGCTTTGAGATTCTCATATTTAAGCTTCTACTATTGGCATATCAAAAAACATATCCACTTTTACTCTAAAAGCAACTAAAAGCAGATTAATGGTTCAAAACAATAATGCCATAAGCAATAACCTTCAAAAATATCCATCAATATTTGGAGCGGGCCGGAAATTGGACGCGTACAGCGGGCTTTAATGTTAATGACGTCATTAATACGCCAATGGCCATTTTGTTTCAGTGCGCCTCCATTCCGAAACAGGATTAAACTAAGGAATGTACTGGTGCCAACACAGTCCTAGTGTACATTGTACTTCCGTTTTTGAGTCTGGTATTATGCCCAAGTCTTGACTGCAATCTATGTGTATTTATTTACTCATTTCATTTACTTACGTACTTTAAACAATATTGTATACAGCGCGTTAGTTAAACCGAGGTACATATTAAGGGAGGACGTATTAGGTAATCGATTCCCGATCCGATTCCTTGAAAAAAAATCTTTTTTTTTTGCATAATTATTCTACTAAATATTGTTAGCGTATACACTAAGCGCGGGAAAAGATCAAATATGATCAAGTATGAAGGAAAAACGGGTCACAGCAACCACGCCAGCTAACTACTTATTTAATACCATACGCGTAAATGATTCGAAAGCACTAGGGTGCCCAAACATTACGGAAAATTTTATGAAATTTTAACATCGATTCTCTGAATTATTTTATATGCTTCGAGTAGTCTTTTTTTGTTTGTTTATGTTTACCCTGGCATAAACTACCATAGGAGTAAACATGTCCCTCGTGTTAACTAACACGCTGTACATATATATATTTAAAAAAAATAACCTTAATAACCACCTACTACATATCCGTGTCCGAACTGTTTCTCATATTATATATTTTTACTTTATGTCAGTCTTGTTTAATATGCGATGTGTTTGATAGGTCGCTGATTGTACAAAATGCGTTCTAATTGAGTTATGGCGAATCGCGATGTATATTTAAATTAACGCATTATACCTATCTATTTTTGTGTTAAACATAGTGTTATCAGACTAGTAGTTATCTATGGAGCCTATGAGGCTATCATTATTGTACCCAAATCACAAACTTACAAAGTAGTTGAGTTCTTAATAAGCATAATTCTACTACCTCAATAACTACTTCATTTGATCCTAAATATGCATTTAGGACCAAATGAAGTACAAACGATTGAGCGATATCAAATTAAATTGAAATGTAGATTACTGCCATGACTACGAAGATCTCTTATTACAGATACCATGAACGCACAGGTATTATTAAATAATATAGCTTCGTAAATACCAAGTTTGCAACTGGTAAGGTAAATGTTGACTGTTGAAGAACCCTCTTTGAAATTGCAAAATCAAGACGTCTGAAAATAGGGTTGGCAGTCATCGTTTGTGTGTTGTTATTTGAAAAGAAATTGATTGAGAATTCCTTGGTTTTATACCAATTTAAAGTAATCCCTACATCATTCATCTTTTCAACAACTGACGAGGTATAATAAGTATGTATTTAAGTATATTTATCCGTTATCTAGTAACCATTTAACGAGTTTCATAACGAAGCTTCTCTTGGGCTAGATAATTCGTGTGAGTGTAGGAAAGTTTATTTATTTATTTTCTACAAACAGTTTGTTCTTAGACCTTTAGGCTTTGACCTTTACTTTGTAACCGGGACAAACAAACCTCTGATTTTTAAGGGTATGCTTGGTTGGCATCATGCACCGCATTGACTGACCTTATTAGATTCTTTGGGACAAGTATCTGCATCCCTTGTTGTAATATGAAATCTAATCGTATTTGTAATGTTTAATTATTTCCGTTAAAAATGCTAATATAAAATCAAAGATAACGATCGAATCGTTGAAAAAAACTGTTTTTTTAACGTTTCGTTATCTTTGAATCTATTTAATCGCATATTACAAAAAAAATGTAATTTAAAACAATATTAAAGAAATCTAGTAGATAAGAATGATGAGATATACAAAAAAGTAGCAACCCTCAAATAAGGGTGGTGAGGATTAAAACCGTGTTGAATTTTTATCTGCTTTTCTGGTAATTAACTTTTTCGTAACAAAGTTAGGGAAGGGCCGCCGGCCTATTCCCTCATAATATCTTCTTTTTAAATAGATGAGTTATTTTTTCATTTTCAAGTATTTGTGCTTTATGTACTTTTAAATAATATGTTTTTTATTAAAGTAATATGTATACGATACGCAGATCGTTATTTATGTAAATTACTTCAGCGTTTATTAACGAATTATTAATCAATATATGAAGCATTCCTCTCTTGAAAGGCATAATATCCTCAATATGTATAATTAAGAGAGGAAAATTAAAATATGAGCATATCAAAATAATTTGACCATTACTGAATTCGAGAACATTGAGAATTTTCCGATGAATCACTAATTAATTATGTTGAGGTCCCAATCGTAAATAAACGCTGGAATCACACAAGGAATCGCCACAATCAGTGTAATAGGTCAAGGATCATAAGACCGCCGGCGGACGCGAAACAATTGATTTTTTATTGTGTCTGGTTTTACTATCCTCAAGGGGCATAATATTGCAAGCAATTACATTTTATTATAACTATTCCCATAACTGTTTTTTATTCTTTTAACTGGAGAAAACGGTGATCATCCCACTGCTGGGCACAGGCCTCCCACGTGGACAATAGCTCGTGGGGATATTAGGGCCATAACCCACCACGATGGCCCAATGCAGGAACCACGGAACGACACCGACGACCACGAAAGCCACCATACCCACTAGAAATTCGTGCACCCTTACGTGTCGCCAAGATTCGGGAGCGTATATATTCTCTGATTCGGGATCGGGACCGTCAAAACCCTGTGGGAGACATATTCATAGTCCACTATTATTTCACATTAATATTCAACTAAGTAATACAAAAATACAACGTAAAAAAGTTTAATAAATCAGCAAACATGACTTTTCACTCTCGCGTCCAGATACAATAGCCGTTTTGTTACAATAAGATTGTTTTTTAAGACGCTACATCCGTAATGCATTTCTCTCCGATACAATTCTAAGTGCGAACCCAACAGTTAGTAAAACGGAACCCACTCACGTTTAACAATAAGAGTTGCGAGGATTTAACTGAGCACTTAAGTTAAGTTAACTAATCGCTGTTGACTCAACAGCTTACCAGCCGTGCTGTTAAGTTACTTAACTTATGCATTCAGCTACCCGCTTAAGACTTGAGTTATTGGAAAAGTGATCCCTTACATAAATAAACGGAGTTTAAGCGCCCAAGATTTGTTCGTAACGATATAGGAAGATAAAATATTCGCTTTCCGATATCCTCATTGATGTTTTCAATGTAGCATTTGAAGCGAATTCTTATTCTTGTAATGTCTTCTCCAATGAACCGATTTTTTTTAATTTTTTGTATCTACGAAAAGCCTTTAGTGCGAACCTACCTACTCTTTTTATAAATCTATTAAAATACGATTGAAAGAAAGGCTGTTTTGTTCTTAAAGAATAAAAACTAGGAGTAATTTTTATATAAATCCCCTCATGGCACCCTCTACACCATCAAAATCAATATTATCCGAAATCCCAATATATATTGGGCCAGTAGAAGGTATGTTCTTTATGTAAGAGTAAGTACTTATTATATAAATATGAAACGTTGATATAATCTTAATAAAAAGGGCTCCGCCCAGGGCTCTCGCTTTGATATTATGCCGTCTTTTAATGGGATACGGCTCTCCTGCAGGATCGTATTAAGGAGAAGGAACCAACAATTTTACACTTATTGTTCCGTAATATCAAAAACTTCAAATTTTACGTAAGTACAATAAATTTTTAGGTGAAGTTCACGTTATATTTTATAAAATACCAATCTGCTTGCAGTATTCCGTAACTTCAGTATAATACCCTCTTTTAAATTTTATATTCTATTAATGCCGGGCCTTAGAGGCGTCTCTGACGGAATTTTGTATGATATCGTATTACCATTTTATTTCAAATTAACGAGTGCCTGCAACAATTCGGGAATTATCTTTGCTCGTTGCCGTCTGAAAGTTTCCATTATAAATGACTACTTTCAGATGATGAATCTTTAGTTGTTGAAACAGGAGAGTCACCCGTTTTTATAAGTTTTTAGTTCTACTTAAAACTCGATGAAATCACAATACTACTTACTACATCAAAATCATATTTATAGGTAAGCATTAAATAAAATATTATATAGTATAATGTTCAGAAATTAAATCGTATAACCTAATGTATTATTATTAGAAAAACTGTTCGATGGCAAGGCATTCTTCATTCATACTCTGTGCTCCTTGCAATGTAAAGACCTACGTGATCTGCTTCCATAAGGAAGTTAACCGACCAATTTTGATTGCACCAGTCCTCTATTCATTCATAGCATCTATTCCACCGTTCCCACCGTCTTTTCAATTTGGCAGCACGTTTTCGTGAATGCATTTTGGAATATTCCCTCTTTACCATAGATAACATCATCTAGAGGTGCGATTTTGTCGTTTTGTCTTTTGTTTTTTTTTTACCTGATTTAGGCAAATGTTATGATGACATGTGTTTTTTTTATTACGATAGTTAAAACATTTATCTAGTTAAGTTTTAAAGACAGGAAACCTCTTTGTTTGTGGTTCTGTTTTACTGCCGGAACAATGCGACGCTCCAGAGATCCCTTAGCGAGATTTAGGTTTTATTGAGATCTATAAAAGCTACTGAGAAGATATAAATTTTTGTGTTGAAACTGGCTTTTGATGAAAGTCGCTAGTGGAGTATTCCAGGTTTATTGTTGGACAAGATTAAAGAGAAATCTTTATGGGCGCGAGATCCTCTTTTAAATTAATTTTGTTAACGTTTTTATTCTTAAGTGTTAAGTTTATTGTTTTATTTTTAATACAGTAGTTAGTTACATACAAATACAATAGTTTTCTGCATAAGATCGTAAATGGTCATATGGACTGTCCCGCTCTGCTATCGAGGGTGATTTTAAATGCTCCATTCAGGCTGCCTTGAATTTCTCGATATAATTTATTTGTTAGAGCTGGTTAAGGAAAGAGAGAGCTGTAAGGAAGTGGGGAGACCTTTGCCCAGCAGTGGGCTATTATATTTGTCCTTTTAAACAAGCCACCTAATTTATAATACCTACCTAATTGTTAAGTAAAATAGTTTATCATTTTTCTACCGTTTAAGTTTTACCGTTTTTTTGTCATTGCTGTTGACCTTATTTACATGCAGTTGTCACCTATATGCTTACAATTTTACAATTGTAACCCTATCATTGTGTAACTGTAACTTGTTTTAATCTAATCATGTGGGTAATCTAATAAATAAATACCTTGGGTGTGCCAAGACACTGGTAGATAAAAAAAATCTTTGTTTTATAATACCTAGATGATAAATGTCTTAATTGAAGGATAACAATCCCCCAAACTTTTTGAGTTTTAGTTAAGATGTGAGGTTTTGCTGATATCTTCGCGGCCTAAAAAAGGACGTTGCATTTTCTTTTGGTAGCCTAAGTTCTTACTTATGTTATGACATCAAATGAGCGCTGCTACTTTTTTATGTACTTACTTACCTGACATAATATGACATTATAACTTGCCTTACATTGTGTACCTACTCACAGTACGAATACCCATTTTCAAAAAGGTAAAATGTAACTATGGGTGGATCGCAACAGATTACCTCTTCCTAACAGAACCTAGGAACCTAATATAGCGGTATAACTACCACATAAACTTGCCGAAGCGCTACTATGAGTTTACGAAGACTGTAAGTACTCGTAATTGTACCTACCTACTTACTTAATAATTATGTTATTATACTTAAAAAAATATGCGTGTTTATATTGTTCACCATTCTATCCCGTTTAACAGTCAAAGACGAAACAAATCTTCGTTAAAATTATCGGGTGTATAATAATAATGATCATCAGTATTAATATAATTTATGCTTACAGTTTACTTACAGTTTTTATTTTTAACGTTTTAATATTTTAAAATAATATAATGGTAATAATAGTACAGGTAAATAAAACTCTTGTACTAATACTAAACACACTGCTTTTCTGTAGTGAAAGCTTTCTGAGCGCGTGTTAATAGTTTTACTAAGCGAAACACTTACGTCATCGTAAGCGACAATCGCGCATCGAACCCGTGGTAGGGCCGCCGGGTCGGTATCCGTGAAATGCCGGCGGAGCCCGCGAAATTAAATACCTTTGCGGTCAAATAATTTCCAATCCAGCCGAGAACGGGCTCAGATTTAAGCTTTATTACAAGTTTAATTGAGACCTGGACGTCCCACGTAATAATATCGTATGAGAGTCGAATTGGAAGATATATAAGGCGACTGCTAGAAACCGCAAGAAACTTCAAGTGTTTTAAACATGACAAAAAGGACTAAAAGAAATCGTGCTTTTTTCATTTTAAATTTAATAATTCATTTTGTGAATATTAATTAGATAGTCTTTGAGTATCTTAGTTATATATTTTAAAGCAATAACGTAAGAAAAATAAAATAAAAAAATAAAAATAACGATTATTTACAACGCTCGGGCAGCGGCCGGTCCTTGACCTAACCGTCTGTTGACCCCGCGTCAGCCGGGCGATAAGTACCTACGCGCTACGTTAGTCTGCAATGAGACCCCATTTATTTTCCTATTACGAAATGTGCGTATTTTTCTTATGTTATACCCAAGTAACAAAGTTCTCCTGTAGTACACAGTTTACAGGCTTACAGCACTAGTACCTCTCTTTTAGTGGTTCTAGGTTTTACTACCAAGCTTATAACAGGTTACACGGAGTTCGTTTGGGTTTATAGTACACCTGTTCTTATAAGTTGACTTATAGTCATGTATAGAATGAAATTATAGGCGCAGTAAAGGCTAAGATGGCCTATAAAAGTGTTGCATAGGTGTAAATACACTTGAGAAAACTTGCTCCAGTAAGTTACGCTTATAATCGCGTACAAGAAGTGATTATAAATCCGCTATAAGTGTCATACGCCAGTAATAGTAATTTATAGACTTAGAACCATTTGCACTTGTTACTCGACCTTATAGGAGTGTTTAAGTCAACTTTATGTGCCAATTATAAGTGAATTAGTTCTACAGTGGTTTCTTCTAAGAGTAAGTTTACTTGTTATTATTGTGGACTCTCGAATGCTGTTATAGTCTTAATGGTTTCTTGTAAAACTATTATTGTCCAAAGATATCTTCGTGAAGTCCATATAAGAAGACAATTGCTTTTAATATTTCTCGCATCTTCACGGCCATTTTGATTGCTTTTGAGTCATTGGGTTTTTATTAAATTATTACAAAAATTTATATAAACAAATGGAAATATGACCATGATAGTTCGATCAAAGTCACAACTAAAACATAAAAATAATAAACTCTTAGTTATTAAAATTAAGCACAAAACATTTGTATGCGGAACCCTAATTCGTTACAATATGGCGCGACAATGCTGATATGACTAATATTATTTTTAAACCCAACTTAGTAAATACGCCGTGTTCAAGAGGCGTACAAAAATTGAGATGTAAAACACAATATACTTCACCGAAAATACAAACGCGTTTGCCGTGCAAACATGTATGCACGTATAATGTTACGTGCAAAATACTTGATATTACATTTTATATAAAATAGATGAAGTTACTTTTATTTTTTTATTTTTCTCCACAACTGCACAACAAAACATTAATTCACAAATGTTTGAAGTAGCTAGTAATAGAAGTGCGGAGTACGTTGCAAGTCTGCCTGGTTCTATTAAATGCTTATAGTGAGATTCGCGGGAGCAAATAGTTCTCCGGAGTCTTATTATAAGTGTATTATTGGTCTAAGTGGTGCTCGCAAAGTCTACTATGAGTGTTTTATTAGCAAAAGTACGCGTATAAAATGGGCCCTTTTCCGTGGTTATAAACTTTTACTAGCCTGTTATAGACCTGGCTCCGGAACCACTACAAGACCACATTTTGTTACTTGGGTACCCCTCAAACCCCAAGCGGTCGCATGAGACCGCACCTACAAAAACACACTTGACTTTGTACCGTGTTTTCATAGACTTACAGACTACTTTAGTATGAACAAGTTTGGTTATTTCGGTTCTGTGGTTCATCTTATGTATTGTTATCGCACAATATCGCATAATCTATGCTCCATTCTGTCTAATTTGACGTTGACAGTTACTGTCAAAAAAGTGTCAAAAAAATCCAAGAGTGAGTGGTTAAAATAAATCAGATACTCAAAGACTATCCAAAATTCGCAACCTGAATTATTTTAGTTCCTAGTTTGAAATAAATAATGTTTAATTTATAAATTAGGAAGATAAGTTTTTAATGAACATCATTTTGCCTGGAACAACTTTATTTTTGCCTGGAAAACAGAATAAACCTAGTTCAGGCACTTGTGTATTATTGTCACTAATAGTATGTTTAGTATTCTGGATATGTTGTAAAATAAGTTATTCAATAAAGATTTTATTATTATTTTTTATTATACGCAGGGCACGGATGAAATAACATCTAGATTTCGTTTACTCTATCTATCTTAACATCTAAATTAAGCATTGCTTTTTTAATATATCTATTTATATTGTCAAAAGTTGTGGCTAGTTATAAGCTTTACATATATAATATTGCAATGTCGAAAGGTTTCGAACCGTTTGCTGAAAGTTATAAACTGCAACACTTTACACTCGTAACATCATCCATCGCCATTCATACCGTTTCCATTAAACCTTCCGTAGCAGGCAATTTTATTAAGATTCGATTTGTGCCACCCCCATCGTTCATCAAACCAAACTCCAAAGCTTTGTTCCTTCTAATTAATTACCGTGTGTTAGTTAATTTAAACCATGCGGGCGGGCTTTACCAGTTAACGTCAGCCGTACAGAGATGGCGATTAAACGGTTAACGCCAATTGAGTAAGTAATTAAGACTAAACTTAAGAGCAGCGTTTTTACGACGACGACTGTCTAAAAGTTACAGATTTTAATCACGTAAAATTAATAAGGACAAGGGCTTATTGAGCGTTGCGTGATTTGTTGGACTAATTAAGCAAGGAAATTCATTAAATTAAATGATATTGTATGTTTTATTACTTATTTTAGAATCAAAAGATAGAGTAGAGTATGCCGATTGTAAACTTTTATTAAAAAATATTTTCTGTCAGGAATATAAAACTATGTAATGTAGTACTTACTAAAATTAAACGCGAGTTTGGTCCATAAAAAGTGTTTCTTTTCAATTATTTTCTGTATGTTCCTTGTCAAAGTTTCTTTAAATGTATGCTCTAATTTCTCACAAATTACTGATTCTCTAATTGGTAACTTTGTACGAATATTGGATCAAAAGCGCATTTAGGCATTATGTGCACCCTCACATTGCAAAATATATGTATTTCAATTATTTGTTTTAATTATTTATAACAATACCTGAAATTATTATCCTAGATGTTCAACCAAGTAACTACTTCTCGGCTGCTCTATGGGCACTGACAGTCAATGTATGTGAGTGAAGATACGAGTATCTACACTCGTACAGTCACGAGCAAAAATATACAATAAAAAATACAATAAACAATTGTAACCCTTAAAACAATGTAATAAGACTCGAAGTGTATAAATACATATTCGTGCTCGTGACTACAACGCATCATTAACAGCACAGTATAAATATAATAGGTTCTAGCGCAGATATGTTCATTCTGCAATGCAACTGTAGGGCAAACCCACGGAATAGACACAGAAGGCCAAAACCAAACAAAACCATAAATCTGTCACTCAAGACAAGACCGCCGAAGGGTTAGTCAGAGACTAGGCAATGAGGACCGCAAAAGCAGTCCTCTGCCACTTTTTACCAAATGGCGACTGCAGCGTGCTCAGCGTGACAGGTGGTGAGCCCATCGCCGCTCTAAGCTGTTGGTAGTATGTGCAGTCTTTGGTCCGTTAGTCTCCTTTTACGACACCCAAGGGAAGAGAGGGGGGTGGTGGGGGGTTATTCGGGCACTCTTGACAGAGTGGTCGTGGTTATGACGGCTCTCGGTTACTTAGCGTCTCCATTTGTCTCTATTAGTGGCATTGTGGGAAAAGTCGGTCATGGTAGATTGAGTGAGGGATCTAATGAGGTCTACCGATCTGGTTGGAGAGCGACCACAGAACCTCTTGCCTTCCATTAGGCCTTGAACTAAAGTAAAGCACACACACGTTAAAAATCAAACGTTACATTATTTTTATTTTTTTACGTGTTATTTTTTCTAACAAAAAGGTTTTTGTCCACAGACGCTACGGCCTGGTGGACAAACGATTCTGCGTGGAGGGAGGCTCGCGCTGCGGTAAGGGGGAGGGGCTGTTCGTGCTGGCCGCGGAGGGGGGGCGAGAGCTGACCGGTCTGCTGGACGCGCACTGCCACGACGCGCGCGCACGGCTCAGCATCGCCTCCAGAAGTGGATCAGGTATGGACTATGGACTACCGTATTTCAAACTCAGCAATCGATTTTGAACTCAACATCCCAACAGACATAGTTGGAAACCGCTTGGAGAGATTTGATAGTTAGGTTAGAAGCACATGTGCAGTTATCATTTAGTGACTGTGGACTGTGGTATTGGACTGCTTAAGGTGTCCTCATTGCCTGGTCTTTGACTAACCTTTCGGGCATAATAGTTGTGAAAATATGTATGTATAGGTTAGACTGAAGTGCTGATCATTAAGAAGAACACGCTTCTTCAATTAAGTGTTAGCCACAGACAACCTTATGTAAGCCGCTATAGATTCCTTTTGCTAGAAATTTCTAGCAAAGATCTGATATGGCCAATGTACGTCAGAGTAAATTAAGCAAAAGGAGTGTCAAGACCGTGGCAAATGGAAAATGTGGTCTCTGCCTACCCCTTCGGGAAACAGGCCAATTAGCGTGTAAATAGTGCTCAAAGTCGCTAAAGCAAATGCTGCAGAAGTCCATGGCCAACTATGTTCACTCCCTATGAAGTGGCTCGCCCACAAAAAAATAATTAAGGCAGGTTATACCAGTAACAGGAGCAGCAGCTGGATCAGAAGAGCCGAAGATCGGGCTCAGTGGCATGCATTGGGAGAGGCCTATGTCCAGCAGTAGACTGTCACGGGCTGATTATGATGATGATGATACCAGTAACTACTATACTTACTTGTCTTGCACGCCATTACTATACCTCTACCTGGGAATTACGTTGACATTACTCGTGGAGAACTTCGTGTTGTGAGACCTTTTGTGAGACCAACCAGGCCTTCCGCCTCTCTGTCCGGTCAGAAGACTGAGGTCTCTGGCAGGGATTTGGGAAAAGGGGAGCATCCACTACAAAACTACAAAACCAAGTAAATCTACTCATTGCCATCTCCGGTGTTATTCCCAGCCGCGGCTAATTAACCCCCCCCCCCCCCCCCCACTTCTAAATCAAACCTGACCCAACCTTCACTGGCTAGTAGTACTTGGTATTTTTTCTTGGGATACATATCGGATGGCTCAACCTTCAGTGACTTGTATTGTAACTTGTATTTCTCACACAGTTCTGGACAAGCGGTTCTCGGACAGCAGCTCCTGCATGGACGAGTTCGCGCCCTCCCTCCGCTCGGCGTCCCCCTCCTGGACCGGGCCGGCCAGCCAGACCATGCACTGCCTGTCGCTGGACGCGGAGGAGGAGCGGCCGCGCCGGCCCAACGCGCTGCCCAGGTGCTCCAGTTGCATCGGCAAGATTAGCCACCTTACCAGGTAAAGCATATTTTATAACCTTAGGCTTGTTTGTTTTCTAAAGTTAGGCTAACATTGAAATGAAACACTTTCGTTTTAACTGTTCTGTACCAGACATAATAGAAATTCAGTTTTCTCATAGAGTAGAAGTGATGGCTCTCGTTATGTTTGGTAGACCACGGGAAGCGCTTGTTTTTCATCCCACCGTATGGTTACCATGACGTTAAACTGGCTAACTAATGGCTTCGCGGGCTACGCATTAAGCCAATTTCAAGTGGTATAGCTTTTAACAGCATTAAGTTTGTACGGTAGAATAAATTAAAAAGGGAGTCTCAACACGTGTTGTTGCGTAAAGAATACGGGAAAAACTCCTTGAACATATTATTATTATGTTACTTCTTCTGCGTCATTGACAATCTAAACTGCTTAGCATGCAAAGTTTTCAAGAAACCAAGAGTCCTAGATTAACTAGCCAAGCGATTATAAAATTAAATACCAACGACAAAGTATGTTTGTTAGCTAACTGGAATTACTTTAACTCTTTGTTTATGTGCAATTACTACAAAGCCCTTCATAAACAAACAAGGCTTAAGTAATAAATAAAGTTACGTCGTTATACTAATCGGCTTTAATAGTTATTATAAAGCAGTCGTGTAACAGGTGGCTTATTAATAAATCCATTTCCACAATCCACAAGTAATAGAGCAATATAACAATAACAAAAATAAAGAGAAAATTAAATTAGATGAATTAAATGTTGTTAAATCCAATGTTGGTTGATTGAGATTTGACCAGGTTTGATTTCCGTCTGTGCATGGTATCTAAACAATGACTAAAAGTCGACCACATTTGTTCCTTAGAATAAAATGTCCATTGGTTCCCCTATATTTTTATCCAAAATAGAATAAAGCTTCCTTTTTGTTTTTTAACCAAAAATTAATATTCCTTTTTGTTTATTAACCAATAAATAATCTTTGTACTTTTTTAATATTGTTTTTTTTTATTAATTGTAGATCATCAACAATGGGCACACCTGGCTCAATAATGTCCCCTGTGTGGACCATGGACAACATAATGGAGAAGCGATCGGACTCCGACAGAGCGTCCATATACTCGCGATCCAGCGGCAGCGCCTCAGAGTACAGTGTGCCGCGGAGCTCCTGCCTCCTAGACAAGAGCTTTGAGTCGAAGCGCGGCAGCCCGGTGCCGTGCTGTACGCCCACTGTGCCGGTTAAGACGGGCAACAGCTGCCAGTGTTGGCAGCAGAAGCCGTGCTGCTGCAGGAAGAAGAGCTTTAGCGGCCCTTACGAGAACTATGATGTACCGAAGACGCCGATGCCTTTAATACAGGTGAGCGAACACAAACTAACTAACTACTCAGTCTTCATTGCAAAACTTTGTTAAAAATCGGAAGATTACATACAAACTTGTATAAGAATACAGTCTTCTTTGTTTATGTTTTCAGGAGCACCCTATAGACGGCAGCATAGACCCTGCATCTCTCTACGACACACCAAAGAAACTAAAATGTCTAATAAACGGGCAAGCCTGTACTTGCTCGCACAATATCGATACCAAAAACGAAGAAACAAAAGAGAACGACAACAACAACCAATGTGATACTAGCGTTAACAATAATGAGGACACAGAATCGCACTCGAACTACGTCAACGTCACACCAGTTACCAAAAAGGCGGATCTACACATAGATTACAGCAATTACGCGAATGTAGACCTTTCTGCCACTTTAGAGAAGTTTGAAAGTTCTCTGCAGATATTACGAAGCGCCGGATTTAGTCAAGAAGAGCTGGACGCTTTAGAAGACATACCGGAGCACGATGACGACATCTCATCAGCCACTACGAACACAATACACCCTTCAGTGGATTGTTGCAACGATCACATAAACTACATGCACATGGAGCCTTTAGAGATCAGCAGCTCGAGCAGCAACAAGAACTGCTCAGACAACATCAGCAGGATCAGTCACGTGTCAGATCCAACACAGCACTCAGACTCCATCAGCACAATAAGCACGAGGAGATCCAGCTCAGCTGATTTCACTAAACGGCACGACGACGACTATCTCAGCAACCAAATATGTTTCACGCCCACAGTCCTGAGGAAAGCGTCCAGAAACGACAGGATAAATGAAGGTATACCTGTGATGAAGACGAAAACAAATGACAACAACAAAGATTTCAAAGTGCCCGAGGCGAAAAGTGAAAACGTATTCGTGGCTCGGTTCAGGGACGCTGTGAAAATACGGCGATCGTCGAGCGTTCCGAGTAAATCGGATAAGAATAGGGACTCGTCCAGTTCCAACGATTCGGGAGTGTCAACGGGCTCTTTGAAACATCACAAAGGTGACTTCAAGGATTTTGAAATGCCCATCACGAACTGCAAGTCGTCTAAGAAGCATATGAAGTGCAGCAGGCTGATGAGGAAATCCCTAACACCTGTGCATTCGGCATTCGTGAAGTCAAACTCTTCGGATCCGCTGAAGAACCTCACGTTCCATTTCGAGGAGGTGTCGGCGCTCAGCAAGTCTAATTCGTGTGACGTCGACACGCTGACACGGCGCAAGAAGAGAACTGGTATGTTGTTGTTTTCGCCCTATATTTTTGCTCCAGCTTAATTTCTATACGAGTATTACAAAGAAATTAAGTAGACTTAATATATTTTCTTTAAACTGACTCATAAATTATCGGATATGAAATCATTAAAGCAGAAGCAATTCAGGTACATCTGCCTACCAAAAAAGCTGGATATTTTTAATCTTTGTAAAACAAGCTTTCTGCTATCTCAGTTTGATATTTTTCCCTTAAATTTTCAATTAGATAGACTACTCGATATGATGAAAATGCTGAGCTTTGTTTGACTGTCGGTGTTTCAAGCCTTCCGAAGCATGGAGGAGTTTGAGATGTTTTAAATTTGTCACCCATCCTATGACTGGCATTGCGAAAGTTGCTTAAACAGCAACATCGCGAACTCCCTGGCTCCTCTATGTTCACTCACTTTTGTTTATTTTGTATCGCAGACGACGCCGACGGGCTGGCGCGCCTCAGCCAGCTGACGACGGGCGGCACGTCCAGCGGCGCGTCCGACACGTCCGACTACATGGAGTCGCTGTCTGTGTCGTCGTTCAGCTCCTGCGACGCCGCCGCCGACCGCCACGCCGCGCGCCCGCGCTCCGGCAGGGAGTACGCCAGCATCGACAGAGCCGCGCTAGCCTATGTGTGCGACGTGGGAAACGCCTGAAACTTCTATACACTACACTGTATTGAAGTATGTGTGTGCATGTGTATTGAATTTCCATACACTACACTGTATGCCGAAGCTATTGCATTTTGTGTCCAATAATCGACAGATATGAAAATAGACCGCGTTGTCGCAATGAGTACGCAAGCTTTTATTTATGTATGCGACGTTGGAAATGCCTAAAACTTCAATACACTCACTTTTCGAAGCAATTTGTGTCCAATAATCGCTGGCAGATATGAAAGACCGCGTTGCTGCAATGAGTAACTTAGCATCAATAGGGCTGCTTTAGTTTATTGTATGCGACGTCGGAAACGCCTAAAAGTTTAATACACTCACTTTATGCCGAAGCATTTTTTGTCCAATAGTCGACGACAGATATGAAAGAGCGCATTGCTGCAATGGGTACGCTAGTATCGATATGGCGGATCCTTAGCTTACGTGTGCGACGTCGGAAGCGCCTGAAACTTCAATACACTAACTTTATGCCGAAGCAATTTGTGTCCAATAGACATGAAAGTGGACTATGTTGCCTGAAACGCCTGAAGCTTCTATACACTATATATCGAACAACTGCACTTCTGTTAAATAGTCGCCGACAGTTACAAAGAAAATGGACAGTGCCATTCGTGCTCTCGACACAAAAACAATTAAATGCGGCTTTAAACTGTTAATTTAATCATCATATGAATTTATTAGTGATGAACTGATGAATATTGTCCACTGTGTTTTTGCACTAACTACCATGATGCATTTCTGAGAAGTCTTTTAACATAGTTGCTATTAAAAGACAATCCTAGTTCTATAATTTTAAGACAATTTTATATTTTAAGTAGCATAAGCGAGTTGACACTTTTATAAGTCAATAAGTTAATAAAGTTAATAAATGAATTACTTCATTAAATAAAGTTTTTTGCTTACATTACAAATATTTTCATAATTGAAAGTCAAAATTGTAAATATTACATAAATGTACATACTTTTGAGTACATAAAAACACATCGCTGTTCCTATGTACATAGTAAGGTAAAATACTAGTGTATTAGTGGTAGAAGTAATACGAATTTAGTTGTTAGTAGCGTGCCAAAAATATTATAGCTGGCTATATATGGTAATGGGTTATGGGTACCTATATGTAGGAAGTGAATTATGTAAAAAAATCTAAGATTTATTATGTAACTTCATTAAAGGTTACTTCATTAATTACCAATTAAATAAAAAAATTGGCAATTATGTTTAAATTGTGAGAATAATAAAAAGTGTTCTGGTTTTATGTTTTATAACAGTTTAATAAAATCTAAAAGGAGTTGAAGTGCAAGAAGCTAATGATCGTATGCTTTAAAGCCATAGCTGTTACTGCTTTGGCCGATTATCACTTTGTCCACTTCGGAGTTAAAGCCTTCCATGGGGCTTAACGTTCATTCGCTTTTCATAGACTTATCGAAACGTTTGTCGAGACCTTTGGTAACCCAAGAGCTAGTGAGAAAAGAGAACCCAATAGTTTCCTTACAAAGAGAATTAGCATAGCTACTCTGCGAAACTCAACCAGCATTCTGGGTAGGTACCTACCACACGGGCCGTACTTTTTACATTTTTGATATAGTTTAATTTTGTTTTTGTTTTTTTTAGAATATTTTCCTAGTGTAATAAATAACCATTGTATCATTAAAATAAAAATATGCGTCTAGTTTTGTAATCCTTATTACTTTAAAAGTAAATCACATAAAATGTTTTATTTATTATAATATGTAAACAGTGTCGCGTGGAATTTTTTATGATACGAGTATATTTTTCTTTTTATTGAACTATATATCATCATACTTTATTTGAATAGTTTTAAGGTGCGGTAGATTTGATAATAGGTACTTACTTAATTTATTTGTGCCTTCTCTACGTATTTCAAAAATATATTTTTCATCTTTGTTACTGGATAAAGTTTTACCGGAATTTTAAAGTAAGCCGTATATTTTATACCTTAATACAAATAGGTATACAGCGACAATGGTTAATATTACCAATGTAAGGTATAAAACAATGCCAATTGCAATCTGTAAGCAATAGTAACGTTCATGTTATACGAAGTATGGATTTAAGCAAGATTATACTATTTGTATGTTAAACACTATTCATAGTCATATTTGTATTCATCCGAGTTATCCTGCCAAAAACGTTTAGATTTAACTTTTTTGTAACATAGCTAAGATTATTTTTAATTTTAGTTTTTGAAAAGCACGCACAACTGTACTTACTTATGTATTCACAAGTTTTTATCAAAATCCAATCATAATGTTTCTTTTTTATATTGTTTTAAATCTATAAAAAAAAAACTAATAATAAAATGTTGTGAAACGTTCGATCATTGATATGAGTTATATGGAATATGCCACTAAAAACTTGAAGGAGATTCAATTTACAGTCAACATCAAATTTAAAATAAAGCTATTTTTAGTCATAGGTACTGTTCAAGTATGTAGCCTTATTTCACCTATAAGTGAGGAAAATTTTGACTACTTGTAGGTGTACTCGTATTGTTTTGACCAATTTTAAACTGACTGTACAACGAAATCAGTTTGTCGGTGATCAAGTGTATGATTTATGGAGAAAGGTTTAATATCACGTATAGGTACAATTAAATACAACATTTTGTAAAAAAAATATCCAATTATAAGTAAACATAGTATAACAAAACAGTGCCAATATTTTCAACCCTTTCAATTACTTAATTGATTTCTTTTTCGTCTAGTCAATCAACAAAATACCGAGTGTCAAACTGTGCTCAAAATGTAGCAAAAACTTCCGATTTATTTTTTATCTCTTATCGTTGAAATTCTAAATATTACAATAAATATTTATTTTGATAATTAAAATGTAACCATTGGAAATTGTAAGCTTTGGTTTTTTTATGTATAGCATTAATCATGTTTTGTTTTCCTTTTGTTCACTTCGTACGACTATTGTCTGAAATATTGTTGATCAATGATGGCATTAAATATGATTGGTGACCAACATGGAATTTTGTCATCTCATCCTATCCAAAGAGAAGTTAGAAAGATCGGGGAGATGATATGACACTTCTTAAATAAATTTCATCTTGGCCACCTTAGTCTTTTACCGATGACATTATAATTAACTATTTTTCTAAATATCTTGTTGTGGGTCATAATTACATTGTTTCCTTTCATTGATATAAATAAAAATAAAAGTAGACCACTTCATTTATTTTTGAACGTAATTTGACTTTTCATAATTGTAACTACAAAAATGAAGTCAATTATAAATGACTTCAAAATTGAAGTGAAGTATTTATGACTTCATTTAAAGGTTAGTCAGACATACTTTGAATACTTATCGAGTTTTATTATTAAGTCACTGGTATAAGACTCGCCCTGTTTTCCGGTTATGGGGATTTACGGAGGCGGTTGCACAACTATACATTTAAAAAATAGCTCTTTGTGTAAATTTAACTATTTTCTTATAAAGTTTTAAGTTGCGATAGTTTTATTACATTTAAACATTTTGTAATATTTCATTGCAACTATTGATGAAATATAGTGCATTTCAAATAATATGGAGCATTCTTGTTATTACAAATTTGTTTTCCCACCCTTATTCCCTATTCCTATAATGTCAAAAGTAAAATATGTCTGATCACTGTCCAGCCATGGGCCGGTCCCACTGCTGGGCTAAGGCCTCAATCATGGACATCGAAATCAAGTTATTTCTACAATTGATGGAGATTGTCATAATGACGCACGCAAATGCGGGTTGACGGCCACAAACCCGGGCTATGCATCGGACAATCCGAAACACAACATGCCCGACCTGGGAATTTAACCCTCCGGATATCGGACCAAGCGCTTATTTGCCACTCTGCCACCGAGGCAACCGAGGGGAACATCAAGAGAAATTCAGCATACGGCTACAAAATAACTGTTATTTTGTAGCCGTGTGCTGAATTTCACAGAAGTTTATATTTTAGCATTTAATAAACGCTCAAAGTAAAATTTTTAAACAGAAAAAAGACGACAACCTCAGGCTTAAATCGAACCACGCACCTTCCGCATTCCGGGCGGCTGCCTTAACCACTTGGCTACCGAGGTCTGGTTTTCACCCGTCGAAATTTGTCAGTGCTTGATGCTTATTTTTTTTTTCAGTGTTTAAAATTTTTAATTAAGTATATTTATTTTCAATTCAAGCGTTTATAAAATGCTAAAATATATAAAAAAAAACATTAATCTATAAACGTAGCTTCATCTTACCCGAATGTTCAATATTTGTAAAAATATTTCTTTCGGATCTCAGAGGTAAAAACTTCTAAGATTTGATGAAGCAATGTTGACTAAAAACATAAGCATCAAGCACTGACAGGTGAAAACCAGACCTCTGTAGCCAAGTGGTTAAGGCAGCCGCTCGGAATGCGGAAGGTGCGTGGTTCTATTCCCGTCTGAGGTTGTCGTCTTTTTTCAGTGTTTAAAATTTTTACTGAAGTTTTATATTTTTATTAATAACATCATCATAGTCTGGTTTTACTGAATAACAACTGCATGTGCTGAGCATGATAAGAGGTAAGCCCATCCCCGAGTTATGCTGTGTGATGTATGTGAAGTCTTTATCCCGTTAGTCGCGATGGGTTGGTACTTTGCAGTATTCTGTAAGCGAGCCGCCCGCCACCACACAGCTCTTTGAAATATTTCAAAATCGCGGACGAACACACACTTCACATACTTACGAAGGTAGGTATCCTACTCAGATGGGCCCGGTGGTTGTAGGGTTAACATCCGTCCGGATTAGTCCGGCCATGTCTGGACTTTTAGACCCTAGTCCGGATTTTGGTAAGAATGTGGGTAACAAAACTACATATTAAGTCATATCATATAAGTCTTTAATCTTTATTAACTTCTCCTTTATCTGAAAACAGAATACCTACTTATAAAAAGTGAGTAATGTTTCCATTTTGTGACTAAAAAGTCCGGACTTTTATCGAACAGTCAGGCTTTTTGTTAGGACTTTTAAAATTTCTAAATGGTCCATGGCCTTAAAAAGAAATTACATCCATTGACCTAGCTTGCTCCGTACTTAAACCACTCATATTCATACACGAAGAATAACAAAAATACAAGGGAAACCCGGAATTAAGAAGGATGTAGGTACACCTCGGTAGCTACATTCAAAATAACGATAAAAAATAACGAAATCTAATTAGATAAAAGGATACCCGCTTACCTTATTCTTAACTCTACTTAAGATGGTGCCGCGCGATCGCAAAACCTGACATAAGTCTCATAATGAACTTTAAAGCAAAATCAATCATATTGATATTTAAAATTAGAACAATTCTGCTCTGAAGTTTCAGACCTAGTAATTTGATTAGAGCAATGTTTTGATTCTGTGAAATACGTAAATTTTCACAAATTTTCACGTCGAAGTGGCATGCAAAATTCTCATACAAAACATAGAAAAACGACGTTTCGTAGGAGTCCCCTGTTTCCTCCTTCAGAACTCGGCTGTCCCAGAAATAAACACAGTAAGGGACATAGTACTCAAAATCAAGATTTTGACACCATGCTACTAACATAGTAATTCCCTACAATATGCAAAGATCCTTGTTCAAAAGGAGGCCGTAGTTTCGGAATTACAAAATGACAAAACACAGTAAGGGCACAGACTGACACAAGATTCCATAATAAAATCACAGTTAGGGACAGCTACCAATATGAAACACAGTAAGTCATGCGACTTACATTATACATATATATATTTATTATACAGTTATTGATTGCCCTTATTCTCAGTGTTATCTTAATTGACCTGTTTGGCGGAGTGGTTGGGATACTAATTGTCTTCTGCGCAGAGATTCCGGGTTCGATACCCGTAAAAATAACTACAATCCCGACAAATTAATATTTGAGTGCATGAACGTGTCTATTTGTCTTGGTCTGGGTGTAAGTGTGCTATTTTAATTAAGTACAAGTATTTAAAAAAGTATATTTAAGCATGTTTATCCGTTATTTAGTATCCATAATACAAGTTAGTAAGGTATCATGCTGTGTTTTTATTTGGTATGTTGGTTCTTAATGGGTCAAAATAACCATTTGAAATTTAGTAAGTCGCATAAAACATGCACACGTACGTTAAATTCGATTCTTTATACTCATAAACATAGGCAATAATCTTCTCTATGACATACAATAGTTACTTTGGTGCAATATTACGTAATAACTAATAACGTACGGCTAGCCAAAAATATGTTTTTTGGCTCTACTGTAAAAAAGGTATTTTATACCCTTACTGTGTTAATATTTGGGACAGCCGAACTGGACCAATTTTATTTAGGTACTTTTTCAGAATCGGTTAAAGAAATTTCTATTTCTATTTCTGTATTAGGTATGTCTAATTTTTTTAAACCAGCCACTTAATGTTTCTGAAGACGCCTTAAAACGGAATGATTTCACTAAATTGAAGGCTCCTGGTTATTAAATATAAATGACTTAATGCAAAGAAATCAAACATACAGACATAGGTAGGTACTTAGAAAATCTCTTTCTTTAACCGATGCTGAAAAAGTAATAAAAATTGGTCCACTTCTGAAGGAGGAAAGGGGACTACAAAACGTCGTTTTTTTGTGTTTTGTATGAGATATTTGCATGGCACGTCGACGTAGTGTTTCCTCTTAAGAGGCCTATTATTACATTCCGACTGTGATTTTTCGTAAAATGGCCAATTTTGGCGTTCTTGATCTCAGAAACAAAAATACATTAACAGTTTTGACTTATTGAAGAATAGCTATTGGCATAGTTGGTAGCGGCCTCGCTTTTTGAAATTTTGCTTTACGTTTTAATTAAACCCAAAATTGTAGAGAAAGATTTTTATAAAATGCGCGAAGGCATTTTTTTTTGAGTTTCTTAATTGAACTACTATTCTAAACAAATAAAATTAAAAATTTGAATGTTATCTCTTATATATCGTAAAGTGCGTAGCGGCCTCGGATTTTTAGATATCATTGATTTTATATAGAAAAAAAATCATATTCTTAACCAAAAAACTACGAAAATCGGTTTAAGTTAACTGTGAATTTCTCCTATCTAGTCACGATAATATTATTGAGCAAAATTTATCCCAGAATAATTGTTACTTCATGAGAAAAAAAGATTTTATAATGAATTTATTATCCTATTTCGATAAAAACGATAAATGCAATTGCAAAATTACTACAAAATGCAAAAATGGGCAAAATGCCCCCAAACGCGCAAAAATCACATTTGAGGTGTAATAGGCCTCTTAACACTCAAAAACCTTTTATATCATATAAATCGTGTAACGACGTTATAAGTTGATAGTAAAAGTTTCTTTTTTTTCTTTTTGCAGCTTTTTAATATACTTAGTTAAGCTTGTTTATAGATTAATGTTTTTAAATATTTTAGCGTTTTATTAACGCTTAAATATACTTAGGTAAACAAATCCAACGAACCCAAACTCGATGAGTTTCCGCCGTTACGTTTAGGAGTTCCTATGGCCACCTCCCGACTCCATCATCAGGACCCCCTGGGCATCATCTAGAACTAAAGTACTCGAAAAGACAAATCCAACGAACCCAAACTCGATGAGTTTCCGCTGTTTCGTTTAGAAGTTCCTATGGCCACGACTCCATCATCAGTACCCTGGACATCATCTAGCACTAAAATACTCGAAAAGACAAAATCAAAATCAAAATTTCTTTATTCAGTAAGCTTAAAATAAGCATTTTGAATTGTCTAAATTTAATTTTACTTTTATGGATGGGTGGAGTGGAGAGGCATAGGAAAACACCCATTCAGGACGTCTTTTAGCTGTGGAGAAGAAAGGGCGCAAGAAACTCCACAGCTTTATAATAATATAGAAGTAACGACATTTACAAAACAATATGTCGTTACCAAATTATACAATCAATAATCATAAAACAATATACTTATTAAAAGAAAAGATAAAAACAAAAGTGAATCTAAAAGTTTTACTCGGGCACTTAAGGCCTATTCACACCTGACCGATCTAACCTAACCAAACCTAACGAACCCAAACTCGATGCGATTCCGCGTTTCGTTTAGGAGTTCCTATGACCACCTCCAGACTCCATCATCAGACCAGCTTAATGGTACCGTAACATTGCATTGTCATAGTACTTACATAATATACCAAATTTCAGCTCAATCGGTTGACTGTAAATTCAGTTGCAAGATTTGTCCCACACAAACGCACAAGGGAAGTTAAATAAAAGCTTGTAAAAACGGAACTCTAAATACTATTATTACTCAAAAGCATGTGGTCTGTGCGTGTCAAAATCCTGTGGCGTAATAAGAGGGGCGAGCGTTGACAATAGGCAATACAATAATTTCGCCACACCATTCAACGTCTTCGGTAGTATAGTGGTCAGTATCCCCGCCTGTCACGCGGGAGACCGGGGTTCGATTCCCCGCCGGAGAGATTTCTTTTTGTGAGTGAGAAAAAAATGTTGACCATTTTTTTTATTATTTCGTAATTTTCTAATAAATTTATTGTTTAAATTGTTATTTTAATTATATTTGTAGATGTTTTTTTGCCGTCGTAGGTTTGTTGACCGTACCCTAAAAACTACAAAAGGGCTGCCTAGTAAAATTACTTTCGCAACATTTTCATCATAAACAGCCAGTGCCAGTTTGCTGCTAAACTTAGTATCTGCAATTAGTTGAGCCTGTTATTCGGCTGTTCAGATCCAATTGATGTCAACTACTACGTATGCCTAGCGTCGCTCCACCTAGTGATTATCATTTTTATATCATTATCACTGGTTAATGTCAGTATCATTCATAAAAGTCAATAATCTGTCAAAGTAAAAAACAAGGCAACTGCTAGAAACCGCAAGAAACTTCAAGGGCTGATCAGGCCAAGTGTTTTAAACATGACAAAAATGACAAAAAAGAAATTCATGCTTTTTTCATTTTTAATGAAATATTTAATTTAATTTAATTTTTATTTTAATTTAATTTTGTGAATTTTAATTAACTAGATAGTCTTTGAGTAAGTATCTAATTTATTTTAAACAAGCGGCCGCTCGCGGTTTCACCCGCGTGGTTCCCGTTTTCCGTGAGAATATCGAGATAAAAAGTATCCTATGTGTTAATCCAGGTTATAAACTATCTTTATGCCGAATTTCATCCAAATCCATTCAGTAGTTTTTACGTGAAAGAGTAACAAACATCCATCCATACGTTCCCGTGGGAATATCGGGATAAAAAGTATCCTATGTGTTAATCCAGGTTATAAACTATCTGTATGCCGAATTTCATCCAAATCTATTCAGTAGTTTTTACGTGAAAGAGTAACAAATATCCATACATTCTTAAAAAGTTTCGCGTTTATAATATTAGTAGGATAGGATTTAAGAAAAATACGCACATTTCGTAACATTCTCATCTACTTATTTACCAAAAATTTTTTGAAGCATTCGTGACGTGAGGAGATAACTATTGCATTTGCATGATACTAATTTTTATTCAACTTAAAGGTAATTATTTAATGTGTTCTAATATACTCGTAAGTATGAATTGAATGTTATGAATAAATAACCATGTCACGTGGCAGTGAAAGAAAACTACCGCCCGCTCTCTTCCCTTGGGTGTCGTAAAAGGCGACTAACGTACTAAATACTGCACATACATTTACAGCATAGAGTGGCGCACCACCTGCCACGCTGAGCACATCTGCAGTCGGTATTTGGTGAAAAATGGACTATGGCAGAGGACTCTTTTGCGGTACTTGCCTAGACTCTGACTAACCCTTCGGGGATAATATTCGTGATTTGTGTATGTTTAAATAAATTTTTCGTTACTCATATTAATTTATTATAAGTAGGTACATCAATTGAGGAGCTCGATGGCGCAGCGGCTAGCGCATTCGGCTTGCGATCTTGCTTGCTAAGCCACTTTCGCAATGCCGGGTCGCTGGATGGGTGACCAAATTAAAAACATCTCGAGCTCCTCCGTGCTTCGGAAGGCACGTTAAGCCGTTGGTCCCGGTTGTTGTCGTAAGATGACAGTCGTTAAAACCCACCAGCCCGCATTGGGCCAGCGTGGTGGGTTATGGCCCAATATCCCCACGTGCTATTGTCCACGTGGGAGGCCTGTGCCCAGCAGTGGGACGTTAATAGGCTGATGATGATGATGATGATGAGGTACTTCAATAATTTATATTTGAAAAATAACATCATAATGTTGAAGTATGATGGCTGACATTGTTTTTACACATTACTATGGCTAAAGGCTGCGGACAGCTTTAACATAGCCACCGGAAATTAAATTAACTTGGGTAAATTGATACAATATCACAATGAAAAAGTCAACCGCTATTTTGACTTAAGACTATTCTACCACAACAATAGGAACTTCTAATCTAATTATAGACATGGGATGTTCGAACTAGTCAGAGGTTACCCTCCCTCCCTCTTCCCCCTATTAGTCCCGGCGGACGATTTAATCCGGGCACACATGGCGCTCGAACCACGGATTTACTTATGCGACATACGGGAACAATTAAGTAGTGAACGATTTAGGTAAGCAAATCGGGATAAAGTGAAATATTTTTCATTAAGTATAAAATCCATTATGTGACAATTACGTACAATAAGTTGGATCTAAATTTCGCAGGGCCGTGTCGCGTGTGGTACGGTAGGCATAGCATGCGCAACACGAGATAATATGTCGCGGACGAGAGACGACAAATCAATTTAAGTTGTCATGTTAAGGTTTGTAGACAAAAATAAAAACACCACAGTTTATGCAAAACCTACTATTAAGTCTATTTTTGACATATTATGTAGATTTCTAAGCGCATCCATGTGTCTTTAGTGTCGATAGACATAAGATATAAATGAATAAAACACGAGAAAATGGGTCGAGAAGAGTTCTCGTGTTGCGCATGCTAGGCCGGCTGGGGTGTCGTAAAAAGCGACTAACGGACTAAAGATTGCACATGGAATACCTACGTCAGTGCGAAAGCCGTATCATCGAATGTTGTTTGTTCGAAAACCTTTCATCGACATGTCTATACTGCGACGCCTTGTTATATCGACGTGTTGTTACTGCGATGTTTCGTTACATCGAAAAACTGTACTGCGAACGATTTTACTGCAAAAATATCATTCGACGTCTTGTTACTGTGATGTTATTTAGGCAAAACTTACTTTCAACGATCTTACTGTGTAAACCAAGTAAGTACATAGATTTTCTTTTTTAAAACAATACCTACCTAACTTCAGTTTGAGGAATTTCTAATATTTCTTTAAAAGCAGAGAACCTGTGCAAAGTTCATCAGCAATAAAGGAATGCCAGGATTTTTCTTGTAACAATGAATATTCCTATATACTAGGCGCTTGAGGTTTGCTGTGAGGGTTCCATGAACATAAGTGGATAGATAAAAAATAAAAAGACAAGAAATTTTATGTAATTGACTAAATTTTTGTAGTGTTTATCGTTTAGTGTTATGGAACAGTGTTAGAAAACTGTTAATTATTACAATACAATTTAGACCCTTTCAGCAATAATCAACTTCACTTTCCAAAACAATTTTCTAAAAACTAACGTTGGGTATTATTTTGAAAAAGAAAATATATGTAGGTACCTACATGGTTTTCGCAGTAAGATCGTTCAAAGTAAGTTTTGCCTAAGAAACATAACATTTCAGTAACAAGACGTCGATTAAACAAGGCTTCGCAGTATAATATTTTCGAAGTAAAATAGTTCGCAGTACAGTTTTTCAATGTAACGAAACATCGCAGTAACAAGACGTCGATTTAACAAGGCGTCGCAGTATAGACATGTCGATGAAAAGTTTTCGAGCAAACAACATTCGATGATACGGCTTTCGCACTGACGTAGGTATTCCATTGCACATACAACCAACAGCATAGAGCGGCGATGGGCTCTCCGCAACTGTTACGCTGAGCATATCGCTGGCCCCGGGCAATAAAGCGGTAATATCAAAAATCTAATTTTACAGGAGAAAATAAAAGAAGCTAATTTGTTTATAGTTCAGCGTACAGTGATCCAAAACAGGCGTTCAATATGTCAAATGAAAGCTAATTTTTTTATTAATTTATTCCTTTAATAATATTTGTAATGTTATAAATATTTAATGAAATAGTTGAAAAAATGTATAATACAAATTATAGACGATACCGTTTCAATTGCAACATCAATAACGACTTTATAAACACACCGACTACTGAGATTCAGGAATGTAAGTATATAATACGACGTAATTTCCACTTTAGATCAGGAGCGTACCGGCCGATTACCACCTTCTTCAGGAAAATATTGTAGCCAAAGCTTAGCTGTATCATCCAATAATCGCTATTTTGGAATCCTATCAATGAAATATATTTATAAGTAACCACTGTAACAAACTGACGTTACATTATAATTTATTTTTATTTTTAGCCATTTAAGACAGTATTTTATGATATTTATTATTTTTTAATGTAACTACTACCTACCTAATTTTTGTTTAACTAAACATAATAGCTGTATCATTCAATAACCGCTATTTTAGAATCCTATCAATAAAACATATTTTTATGTAGCCATTGTAAAAAAACTGACCTTATATTGTAATTTATTTTTATTTTTGCCTTTTTAGACAGTATTATTTATATATATATATTTTTTAATTATACTACAACCATAAATTTTTGTATAACTAAATAAAAACCTTTAAAATCACATATTTTTTATTAAGTATTAAACTTTGGAAACAGAAAAAACGGACAAACCCTTAAGAAAGTGAATATTATTACGCTACCTTAATTTGAATAAAATCACATTATTTTTTACCTTTAGTGATTTTTTACAGATATATTGTATGTGACTATTAAAATAATAACTTATCGTCAAAAATGACACCTAATATTTTTATTTCACGGACTATTTCAATAACCGTCTTTCCCATCTCCAGACGTGTGTGTCAAACTTCAACTTTTTGGTTATTATCCTGGCCTTGGTTTTGTGTGGCGCGAAATTAAGTTTATTTGACACACCCCATTTCTGGATACGAGAGAGACCGGCATTGGCTTTAATTGACACCTCGTTGGATGTGCTGCCTTCTACTATTAAAATAACGTCGTCCGCGAAGGCCTGGCAATAGACGCCGGTTCCGGCTAGTAGATTGAGCAGGGTATATATCAAGTATAAGATTCCAGAATAAGGGTCCGCCAATTGAACCTTGGACACAGCCCTTATTCGTCCCCTAACTATACTCTTCCTCCGCATACTTCCATCCCTTTTCTTCTAATCGAACTCGGATCTGTGGCCACCACGCATTGTCGAAGGCCCCTTCAATGTGAAGCGAGACCAGAGCCATAATCTTCTACCCTTCCAGATTACGTCTGATCCACTGGACCATGTCATAGAGGGCGTCCTCTGTACTGCGCTGTGGCACAAATCTGTTCTGCGCGGGATTCAGTTTCTATTGGACGATATGACTTGCGGTGTGTGTAGTTGTCTTTACCGGGTTTTCTTAGGAGGATTATAGTGGCATCTTTTCAGGGTTTAGGGAAGTGGGAGAGCTCTAGGCATTTGTTGTACAACGCCAGGGACAAAGGGAAGTCGGTATTTATTGCGGCCGCGCATATATCGGCCGTAAAGCCATCCTTACCCGGGGCTTTTTTGGGGTTGAACGAGGCCACTACGTGTCAAAGTTCAGCCTCCACGAAAGGAGGGTCGCAAAAACCATTTTTACCACCCACATTCGTTTCGGCTGCCCTTCTTTGCGTTTCTTCATGGTCCTCGTTCTCCCCCACTTCGGTATCCTCCGGGAAAAAGCTGTCAGCCATTATGCGCACCGACTCCCGTGGGCTGGTGTTTTTGCCGTCCCTGACTATTGGTAGATCCTCATAGCTGCTCTTAGTTTTACCTATAACTCTATATATCCCCTCCCACGTCGTTTCCCTATCCTGTTTGCCACAAAACTTCTTCCAACTCTCGATCCTGGCCCTGTCCATAGCTTCTTGGTATTTCATTTTCTCCGCCACATACTGTTCTACGACCCATGCCTTCCGGCTAGGAGCTGCCCGTCTTATTCTGTTTTTAAATCTATTTTTCTTCCTTTTTAGCTCCTCTAACTCCTCGGACCACCACGGTATTTTGATGTCTCTTTTTTCTTTTTTAATTTTTAGGACTCTGTTGCATGTGTTGTCTATGGCTTTAATATATTTTTCTACTGTAACTTCCAATTCGCTAGCTTCTTTAATTCTTTCTATGTCTTTTTCGTTTATTTCCTCTTTAGCCAGCTCTTCCCTACACTCTTCCTTAAAGTCGTTAGGTTAGTATCCACTTTCCATTCTTAAATATCTCCCACCATCTTGCCAAAACAGCATGTGATGTCTTCGCTACTCTTATACCTTTTTCCTCCTCGCCATGTGACGAAAGTTGGAGTATCGACCTCATTTAAAATATTTAGTTATAGTTGATTTATTACACCAATTAGTTCCACACCCCTATCTTCACTCCTTACACTGCCCCACCACTCACTCCATGCATTTGTGTCACCTCCAATAACAATCCTATCACACCCCAACTTCCTTATCATCTCCTTCAGAAGCCCTACGTAGGGGGCAATGTCGATGGCGCCGGGTTCAAAATAAAAAGATGTAATGCCGATCGTCCAGTCCGTTGTTCTACGGCTCCTGAATGAGTGCGAAGCTGATCTTCATCTTTTTTGCTTCAATAAGGAGTTCGGATGTGGCATTTTTGTTGCGTTGGAGGTTCGCTTGTATGACCGTGTATACTCTTTTTTTCTCTTCTTGAACTGACGCGGGGCCCTTAGCACCTGTAGGCTACCTTCGCTCGAGCCAGCCGGTCCCACATAGCTCGGATTGGACATACCATATTGAAGGTGTTGTGGCAGTCTTCGAGGCCGGCTCTTTTGCACTTCAGACAGCTGGGGGGACTGTCCTTTTTCTCACACGCGGTGTACAGGTGGTTACCCCCGCAGTGGCTGCAGCTGTCCAGCTGCTCCTGGCAGACCCGCTTGATGTGGCCGTAGCCCAAGCGGCGGGAGCACTGGATAAGCGGGGCCTGATCTTCTACTTTGGAGACTCCCCATTGCAGTTGAAGAGACCCCGCCTCTGTCAGCTGCTGCCATATAACTGAGGCCACCTTGACCACCATATGCGCCACGTGTGGATTCCTCGTTTTCTTTTTATAAATTACTTCTATTTGCTTCCCTTCTTGGGTTCTTGTCTATCCTATATTTCTTTTTATAGCTTCCTCTACTTGTTCTTTCTTTTTATCCCCCCTTACGTGTCTTACGATTACCAGCGAAGGGTCTTCTTTTCTCGTAATTGTTTCGCCATTTATAAAAAAAAAAAATTTTTATGGAAGTATTTTCGTAATATTCAAAACCACACAATCGCGCTAATAGAACATTATTAGCGCAAGACGTTACACGCTGCACTGACACTGTCCGCCGTTGTATCAATTGTTTACCTAAAAATGGTGTTAAAGCAAGCGGTATTCATTTATGCGTAGGAGTGAAAGGGATGACGTTCTGCGTAACATGACAGTACGTCTCCAAGGCTACAATAAATTTACGGAAAGAAAGGCGTAATCGCTTGTACAGAATAAAATGTCCTGTGATTACTTCGTATTAGTGTTTACAGTTTATTGATAAAATAAGTTTATTTTATAAAACGCGGTTAAATGTATAACTGTTTCTCTTTATTTAGAAATTTAGTGAAAAGGTGTTCACCGGTGTTTTGTGTTATGTTTCTTAGAGTAATGCATTAATATACAACTTAGTCTTAAGTGAACTTTCATGCAATAAAGCTGTTATTATCATTTATTCTATATAAATATTAATTGGAAAAATCTGAAAAAAAATAGGAGTGATAAATTGATACTTAGAGAAACCAAAAATCAAATAACATTAAAAAGGGCGTAACCGGCGCTTACCGCTATATTACTAGTCGCTATTTGGTGAAAATTGGACTATGGCAGAGGAATGCTTTTGCGGTCCTCATTGCCTAGTCTCTGACTAACCCTTCGGGGATAATAGTCGTGATTATAATATAATATATTGTATGTGGATAATTATAGCAACAAGCTCGGGAACACCGTTCATGTTCCTGAGCCATCCCCGTGGCAGAGAAGGGGACGTACTAGATAGAGGCCTACTCAGCTCAGGTAGGAGTACTTTTAGTAGGTAGGCCTCCTCTCTTCCATTCGACCTATTCTTAACTGGACGGGGACTGTAGAGAGTCCTACATACATAAGATAGCATTTAACTTAGTTTAAAAAAATGTTGTACCACTTAGCGTGGCAGAATGGCTAAGCGCTTGAGTCGATAACCGGAGGTGCAGGCTTCAATTCTCAGGTTGGGCAAATTGTGTATCGAATTTTCCGATGTTATGATGATCCCGAACCCGCATTCTGCAATCACCCATCGATTGAAGCAAAGGGTCAATTATGAAGAAATTCCAATGAAGGAGGCCTTTTCCCAGCAGTGGGACAGCACCTACGTATATAGGGTATAGGCACAGAATAAATAATAGTACTAGTATAGGTACTAACTTTTTTTTACATAACGTAAAATTGGCCAACCCTCCCGCCCGTGTGTGGCCTCACGGGCAACTAAGCAAGACAGCTCCGGCGGTTAAGCCCTGCTCTTTTTGCGGGTGGCCCTGATTTACTCATATTGTTTCTACGCGGGACTTTTACATTTTTAACCATAACTTTGGAATGTAGAACTGTTTAAGTTGTAAAACAATAAAAAAAATCTGCTGCAAAAATTAAAGTTCTTTTTATGTCTTTGTTATTGAAATTTTTGCATTCACGATGCTATATAGATTTTTTTATATGTCTTTTTACGTCTTCAAATATGATAAACTATTATGTAAAGTGTTAAGTATATTTTACGTACAAATTGATTAATATTTTATTATTCGTTTAATCAATCAAAGTTGAATGAGCTTTAAATGTGTGTTTTTAAATCACTGCGATATGTCATGAGTACGGAACTACAGAACAGAATATATATCGTACTAGCCCAATCCGTACTAACCTACTGCATCACAGTATGGGGGAGAGCAGCCAAATCGCACTTCATAGATCTAGAACGGGCTCAAAGATCTCTGGTGATGTACCGCAAGCCCTTTCGGTTTTCCACCGAAACCCTATACCAAATATCCGGATTGCTCTCCGTTAGAAAACTTTACATTCTGCACATGACACTACGATGCCACAAAATGTTACCCTTTGACCTTAACAAACTTAGAAGAAGAAGGTGCGATATCGTTGCCCCTACATACCATACTCGTACAGTCTTTGCCACTCGACAATACAAAGCTCAAGCCCCACACGCCTACAACAAAATTAACCGCACACTTAATATTTACCCCTTGCAAATTTATGAGTGCAAAAAAGCTATGTTCAAGTGGCTGTCTGCTCTTAACTATGATGACGTGGAAGACATTTTAGTAAGAATAAATAAAACTTAATAGATACTTATTAAATAGTCACAGGCACAATGTTAATCAATAGGCACCTACACACACGCATACTCACACACAAACACACTCACACACACACTCATACTCTCTCTCTCTCACACACACACACACACACTCATACTCACACACACACTCATACCACATGAGTAACTACCATACAGAGTCCAAGCTCTATAACAACGCGCAAAATTTATACCTATTCTGATAGGGCTGACACCTGTTGCACGTTTAAAAAATTAGGGAGGAAAACTAAAATAAGGTAAGTAGGTAGAGGTACATAATAAAACGTGTATTTCAAAAGGTATAAAATAAGGATTAGTGTAATCTGACACATACTAAAATTAGTTCTAAGATAACGAAACGTTGAAAAAATTGTCTTCTGTGTTGAATCGAACCCGCGTCCTCCGCAAATAATCAAATATTACGAATCTATAAAGCAGTCTTATCTTAACTAAATGATTAAATTATTAAAAAAAAGAGATATCCTTATTTTTTCCGGAATTATTCATACACACGGTGCAAGAGTTGGGAATTGTATAACTAACCCGACTTTGTTTTATATATTTAGATTAAACAGGGATGTCCCGACACCCAAGGGAAGAGAGGGGGTGGTAGTATAATATTCTTTCATCGCTACGCGACACGGTTAATATTTATATAAATGTGTCGTTAAAGGCGACTAACGGACTAAAGACTGCACATACATCCTACAGCTTAAGCGGCGATGGGCTCACCACCTGTCACGTTGAGCACATGTGCAGTCTCAATTTGGTGAAAAGTGGACTATGGTAGAGGACTGCTTTTGCTGTCCTCATTGTCTAGTCTCTGACTAATTATTAATATAATTTTATGTTTCTTTTATTTATGTTTGTTTTTTTAATGTGATTTCTTTTTGTAGTTCTCTGTAGTACTGATTCAATTAACTAATGTTCATATAATTTTCCCGAAATTACTTTTGATTATTTTTCATTATTGTCATGTTGTGTTTGCCTATAATGTTGTTGCATTGTAACTATTATTATTCACATTACCATTTTAGATATAAGTTGTAATGTAGCAATGTTGGCAGACCTAATAATAAAAAAAAGTAAAAAACCTTTTTAAAAAAGGAGCTTTTATTTAATTGCGCTAAAAAGAAAAAAATAAACTTTTACTTTAAAACTTTTACTTACTAACAACTTAAAACGTCCTTACACAATTTATAAAAAAGGTTGTCGCCAGATTTATGTACTCGTATTTTCTTAGATTGAAAATGTTAATATGAAAAGTTATTTTATTTACCTACTTGTTTATATGTTAGTAAATCTCGGAACAACCTTAGTTATCATATAAATTGTGTAATGACGATATAAGTTGTTATTATAGTAAAAGTTTTAAAGTAAAAGTTTATGTTTTTCTTTTTAGCGCATTTAAATAAAAGCTTGTTTTTTAAAAAAATATTTTACTTTAAAATTATTTTTACTTTTTAGTTACCTATCCTTGGAAACGTGTCCAGGGAAAACTAATTTTCATCTGTTCATCTCACTGAACGTGTAGGTATACTACAGAATTTATTCACGTCTTCCAAACCACCACCACTCACTACCCATCAAAAACGGTCTATCCATTAAGACGAATCACACACGACGCGATTGTGTGCTTAATTACTGAGTTTCTATGGCCACCTTCCAGCTTCATCATCAAACCCTGGTTACCATCTAGCACCAAAGAACTCGTCAAAACAAATCAAACGAGCCCATACTCGATGGGGTTATGTCGTTTAATTACTGAGTTCCTATAGCCACCTTCCAGCTCCATCATCAGACCCTGGTTACCATCTAGCACCAAAGTACTCGTCAAGACAAATCAAACGAGCCCATACTCGATGGGGTTATGTTGTTTAATTTCTGAGTTCCTATGGCCATCTTCCTGCTCCATCATCAGACCCTGGTTACCATCTAACACCAAAGAAATCGTCAAGACGAATCAAACGAGCCGAAACTCGATAGGGTTGCGTCGTTTCATTACAGAGTTCCTTTGACCACCTTCCTGCTCCATCATCAGACCCTGGTTACCATTGAAAGACAAACTACTCGTCAAGACGATTAAAACGAGCCCAAGCTCGATGAGGCTGTGTCGTTTCATTGCAAAGTTCCTATGGCCACCTTCCAGCTCCATCATCAGGTCAGCACCATGTCATCATAATATTGCATTGTCACGCGATTTACACATGTATGCAAAATTTCAGCTCAATCGGTTGAAGATATCTGCTTCAAAATTGAGTTGCGAAATTCCACCCGAACAAAAGATAAGTACATACATTGCAAGTTTAATAAAAGCTTGTAATAAATAACCATTCGGGGATAAAAGTCCTGATTATGTGTGTATGTATAAAAATATTTAAAACACTGTAAATGGTAAAATCCCAAATTCGTCAACAAAATCACTCGAATAACTGAATCTCATCTAATGCGCGCGAACGTGCGGCCCCGTCCATCATACCACAACTGGACCGGCGCAAACCAGTTTTTACCACGGCGGCGCGTCGGTGAACCTGTCGGTGAGAGGTCACGCACACATCGCCGCGCTTATGCATGAGTACACCTACAGCGGGCCGCTTATAGGTAGCTTGCATTCTGTAGGGTATTTATTCATGTGCTCATACTCACACACACACACACACATTTCCTCTGTATTTAAAATTATCATAACTTGTAATAAAAATTATCATAACCTGTATTGTATAACCAATTAAATTACCACCCATTAATTTAGACTGTATAAAATTGTTAACTTACATAAATTGAAATAATGTAAATCTAAATTAACTAGTTATAATTAAGTAGGAAGAGCGAGGCTTTCCTAACTTAAGTATCTTTGGATTACCTTCTGGGGAGCCCCGGAAACTATATTGCTAATGATTTACAGAAATAAAACATATTTTAATTTATTTTAATTTAAATTTAAATGAACATAAATAAATTTTAGATAAATACATTACTAGCGGCCCGCCCCCAACTTTGTCCGCATGGCCCGTGGCCCGTGACGATTTTCCAAAAATGTTCTTTCATACATATTCATACTTTCTTTCTTTCATTTCATACACCTGCTATATATTTACACAATTTTATGGCAATAAAAATTTATCTTATCTTATCTTATCTACAGACCTTGTCCAAACATTACAAACACAACAAAAAAATAATTAGCCAATTAGGTGCAGCTTTTCTGAAGTGATGTGCCTACAAACATTTCGGTAATTGATTTTTATTAATATACGAATAAAAAAAAATACTAACAAAGGTCAAAAATGAATTTATTGTTTCTCAAAATATTCTCCCTTGGCATAAACGCACTTCTTCATTCGATTAAACCAATTTTGAAAACTTTTGTGCCACTCCTCCGTGGTGACCTCAGAAACGTGTTTTTCATACTCTTCGACAGCCTCTTCTGGTGATGAAAATCATTGACCGCGTAATTGGTTAAAAAAAAGTCACAAGATGCCAGGTCGGAACTGTATGCAGAATGGCTCATAAGTTCTACGTTTTTCACCTTCAAATATTTTTTTTACTTAAGTGTAATGTACATTTTGTACAACCCTATTTTGTTATTGATTGACAAACGCAAGCGCATTGCCGGATGAGTGACCTTTGCCACGTGGCACCACGCTTGTACCACGCCACCTCCCCCGCGCCTCGTCTTCAGGGTTGTAACCTGAAGAGTTTAAACAAAAACTTGAGATCCTTTTTGTCAAAAAAATATTTTATTGCTTATTTTTTTTACACGTTGTTTATAATTTTTCATACAAGCAAACAAGACCTACCCCTTATTGTTCTATTTGTATACTTAAATGTTATATATTTAATATTCTCAAGATGGTATGGAAAGCTGTCAACAACAAAACTACTTCCATCGGCCTATTCATTGATATGTCGAAAGCTTTGGACTGTATAATACATGTTATAATCTTGACTCAACTTTAAAATCTAAGCGTACGTGGTATTGCATTAAAACTATTTGATAGTTACCTGAAAAATAGAGAACAATATACAGTGATTGACATTTTCAATAACGCCAATAAAACTTTTGAGGAAGTATCATCTAAATCTGGTCAAGTAATTCTCGGAGTACCTCAAGGTAGCGTTCTAGGCCCTCTTCTTTTCTTAGTGTATATTAACGAGCTTCCAGCGGTACTAAGTCATCTATGTGTTATGTTTGCAGATGATGCCACAATTTTTATTTCAGATGATAGTAAAAACACAACTGTCTTCGAAAATGAAATTAAAACGTTAAAAGATTTGGTTGACTGGCTTAAAACTTTGAATCATAAAATAAATATGAATAAGACTAAATTTGTACAATTTCCTAATTACAAGACGAACTCATTTAAATTAAACATTCAAGATTATGTAAGTCTAACTTAGTCTAACTCAAAAATAGAAGAAGTTAACGAAAGCTTTTTTTTTTATAGAACCACAAACAATTTTACAATATAGCTTAAGCTAAACTAACATTATAGTGTAATTTATTACTTATCGTAAACTCAACTGCATTGGTTACATTTTATGTATAAAACTAATATAAATGGAGGACTCAAATTATAGAACATAATATTTTATTTGAAGTACAATTTTAATGTTTTTTTTTCTTTATTTTAATGGCTTGGTGCGGTTTGCACATTTAGCCAAAATTTTAATGTTAAAACTATTTTAACGGGACCTAACACGATTAATTCATAAGTAAGTACATATCAGTTCGCTTGTGACCACGGCCGCAGCATCGCGGCCGAAACGTCAAGCAGTAAGTACTTACATATAAAAATTAATCGTGTTAGGTCCCGTTAAAATAGTTTTAATGCAATGCAACGCGATAGTTTAAAGTCTTATCTTAATTTTAATGTTAACGCCACAACTAAGAAATACTAAACACAATTTAGTGTGTGTAGTGTAACTATTAAATAATAAACATATACCCATACCTATATGTAATGTAATGTAATGTAATGTAATGATGATCCATGTTGGTCGAATAAATGAATTTTATTATTATTATTATTATTATATACCCATAAATAATGATAATCCATGTTTTGTGTGTCTATACACAATTATAACTTTAAGTAAAATGGAATATAAAATAATTAGGCATTTAACAATAACTCAAGTATCTGTCTATTGTATGAACCAGTACTACAAGTAAATATCTCTACTGTATTGAATTTTTTATTGTATGTGTCGACCATGCGATGCAGAGGGGATCGAATGCCAGCGTTTGTGCGAGAACCAGCAACAGCAAATAGCGGTTTGGGACGCAAAGATCGCATATGGGCGCGCAGTGGCACAGAATATCTTATACGATTAATTATATCTATGCAATCGTATTTGTTATTGCACAGATCGTAAAGCAGTTTTGCGTCAAGTTGTGACCGCCTAGATTTTAGGTCTAAGAGTTTATATTTCCTCAAAAGGAGTAAGTACGATAAACGCTTTCGGTGGTATTTGTAATTAACCCGACGCAAGAACTTCCTTTGCACCATTTCTATGCTGTGATTATATTTTTAATATAGTGAATTCCATATTGACCCCCCGTATTATAACTGGGGCCTTACTAGGGATTTAAGAAGGTAGATTTGTGTGAGGAGGTTTTTAAATTCAATGACGAACACATGACAAGACCATACATTTTAAAAGCTTTACTTATTGTGTTTTGTATATGTATATTAAAATGTAATTTACTGTCAATGGTCAATTCCAAGTCTTATTACTGACTCTCACAAGATCTGTACCACCTGAATAGGTAAAATAATTTATTTTCTTTTTTTTCGTGAAAGTTATAGTTTTACATTTATTAAGACTAAGTTGCAAATTATTATGGGAACAGTAAATACTAAATCTATCAAGGTCTTCTTGAAGCAAGTGATGATCCCCAACTCTATCGATATATCGATATATTTTGAGATCATCGCCATACAACAGAAATTTACTATGTTTAATGCAATTTTGAACGTCATTGATGAAGTTCACAAATAGGAGAGGACCCAATATCCCAATAACCCTGCGGAACTCCAGAAGTAAAATTGGCAACCTCCGACTTCGAACCCCTAATCACAACTCTCTGCGTTCTATTAGAGACGTACGACTTAAACCACCGCCAGAGATTTCCGCGAATACCGTTGAAGGCTTTTTCTCTAATAATAGTCTGTGATCAATCACATCGAATTCTTTTCGGAAATCGTTATAAATGCAGTCAATTTGTCTATTAGCGTCAAGTGCATCAAATAATTCAGAAGTGAGGTGACCAGATTAGTTATGGTAGAACGCCGCTTAATGAAACCGTGCCGTTCCACAAGGATAATGTTATGTAAGTGAGGGTAAATAGCGTTGTGTACATACTAAACGTTTAAATACTTTAGATAGAACGGGCAGTATGGATATCGGACGATAATTCGTTACATCATTTTTTGATCCATCCTTATATACTGAAAGTTTTACGTACTTCCAATCTAGTCACCCTGACGTCATGAAATATAAATTCAGGTGTATTTACAAGTGGTAAATTAAGATCGTTGACACTGAGATCCTCAGACACTGATGATGGCCGAAACACAGAATGAAAGAACCTACTAAACAGATCGCAAGACTCTTCCGGGCTACAAGTTATAGAACCTTCACAATGTAAACTACTAGGGATTTCGGAAGTTTTGCGGCGTTGAGATATATACTTCCAAAAATACTTAATGCTGTCCTTTTATAATATTTTCAACGCTTGTTTTGAATTTTTTTTTAAATTTATCTGACGCTGTTTTAAAATTTTTTCTGTATATTGCAAATACATTATAATTTATTCAATGTTATGTTTTTTCATTTTTAACCAAGCTCGATTCTTTTTGTTAAATAAATTAGTTAATTCAGGAGTAAACCAGGCAGGATACGATGATGTTTTAAATTTTTGGGTACATTGAACTTGATAACACTGTACAATTTATCATAAAATGTCGATACAGCTATATCAGCATTTTTATTAAGAAACAAGTCATCCTAGTTGACATTTGATAATTCCTGCTTAATTTTGTCGTAGTCCGCTTTCTAGGGGTTGCAGTCCCGGTACTGTGGAGAAAACGGGATTCCCGATACTGCGCTAACTCTGGTACCGGGAAAACCGGGAAATTTCGGTACTTTTCGGTACTGAGATTTTTTTTAACCGAAATGTAACTAACGTTAGATTTAGGGGTCTTTGAGCAAAATAAAATAATACACAAAAAGTTTATAATAAAAAAATTGTTATATCAATTGTTGTACTAGCTGTGGAATCATTTTGTCAAATAGAATTGGTTAGAGATCATCCGAGTTGAATGTTTTAAATTAAAAAGGGTCTATGCAATGGATTTTTATCATGTGTGTTTTAAAGTGATTAAATAATATAAATTCGTCCAAAGCAAGACCGTCAAACGGCGACAGACTCCCTTCTCCAACGAATTCCCTCGGCCGAGATTGTGGTATTGGGAGACTTTAATGCCCATCACGTCGAATGGCTTGGTTTAAGCACAACTGACCACGCGGGTAGAGCCGTTCATGACCTCGCTTTAGCCTACAGTCTGTCTCAATTGGTAACCGACCCTACGCGGGTTCCAGATGTTGAGGGCCATGCACCTTCCTTATTAGACCTTCTGCTGACCCCGCACCAAGACGGCTATCAAGTTTCTGTTGATGCACCACTATGCTCATCAGACCACTGTCTGATTTGTAGCACTGTGCCTCTCAAAGAAACTTCAAAAACGTCGAGTCTGGCATTATAAGTCAGCTGGAATGGAATGCGAAGTTTCTTTGCGTCCTACCCATGGTGGCGAGTTTGCTTCTCTCTGGATGATCTTACTCTTACTGATACTGCAGGGAATGTAACTTTTCAATCCAAACTCGGTGGTTCCCATTGGCGGCAGGTCCCAACCATGGTTTGGACGTCGCTGCAAAATGGCGTCTCGCCAAAAGCGACAACATTACCAAGCCTTGGCTAATGCGGTATCATCAAAGGATTCAAACACCAGTGCGCTCAGAAAGAGGTACAACTTTCCTTTAAGGACATTGCCTGATGACTTTGCCTTGGCAAAGTCATCATTCATAAGTGGAATTGGCGAGAGGCTAGTGCGTATGCCTTCGGGTACGCGTGCGTTATGGTATGGTTAGGGAATTTTTGTCTGCCATCCTTACCACCATTCTTTTGGGCACTCTTTTAGCATCAAACTCGACCTTAGACGATGGGGAAAACTCTCCATCAACCTTACCGCATTTTGCGCTTGTTCAATGCCAATCCGGTTCCTACAAAGGTCAGTTCGTAAGGCTCTTTTTTTCCTTGATATCCCTAAGTCGAGTGCGCCTGTTGCAGTTCCTCCCATTGTGCTTCGGACGTGTCCTTCTGAGTTGGCACTGGTTCTAATGCGCCTTTTCCGGCTCTCTCACACTACTGGCGTTGTTCCGAGCTCTTGGAAGACAGCCCTTGTCCACCCGATTCTCAAAAAAGGCAATCGCTCAGATCCGTCCAACTACAGGCCAATAGTCATCACCTCTTTGCTCTCCAAAGTAATGGACTCCATTACAAACCGCCAGCTCTTAAGGTACCTAGAAGAAAACTAGCTACTAAGCGATTGCCAGTATGGTTTTCGTCGCGGTCGTTCGGCTGGTGATCTTTTAGTGTACCTTACTCACCGATGAGCGGAGGCCCTATCCCATCTATGTCGGTCCCTCATGTCTGAGGATCGCGGTCAGCATCAGGGTTGCATCTCGAGCGGATGATCTGCCTCCACCGGCTCCTGTCTAGTGCGTCTCTTACGACCGTGCAAAATTTGGAGGAGGACGAGTCCTTTATTTGATCGGTCCATCTTGTTGGTGAGCGACCACGCAATCTTTTGCCTTCGGTGCTTCCACAATCAGTTTTTCCAGACTTTCGTCGCCTCTGCGTACTGTGTTTCCGAAATATGACAGAATACGTTGTAGGCATATGGTGGATAAGCGAGTCCTTATTTGGAGCTGGGTCAGGATCGATGCATTAGTGCGTTTTGCTGTCCAAGGTATGTGTTCGTGGGTCGCCAGCTTTCTTTCTGGGCGTAGCATCAGAGTCGTAGTCGACGGTTCGTGCTCTAACATGAAACCCGTGAATGCTGGGGCCCCGCAGGGGTGTGTGTTGTTAGTCCCTACTCTGTTTCTTCAACATATCAATGACATGTTGCATAACAACAGCATTCATTGCTATGCGGATGACAGTACGGGGGTAACGCTCTACACCGGACGAGCTAATATTTCTCTGGAAAGCGTCATCAAGAGCCGGAATAAACTTGTGACTGACACCGAGAACATGTTAAGTCATGTCTCAAATTAGGGCCGACATAACCTAGTCCACTCTAACCCCTCCAAAACACAAGTTTGCGCATTTACCGCGAAAAAACATCCCTTTGTCGTACCTCTGAACTTTGAGGGAGCTCTCCTTGATATCAATCCGACTATTAGAATCCTTGGTGTCGATATTTCGAATGACGTTCAGTTTCGAGGTCATTTCGAAGGTAAAGCTTAGCTAATATTGGCGTAATTTTAAGTTTTAATAAAAGTACCGAAAGTACCGAATTTCCCGGGAAACGAATTCTCAGTACCGGTACTGCGTAAATAGTCAATTTCCCCTGAAATACCGGGAAAAATCGGTACCGGGAATTCCCGGGAGCATGCCCTACGCCTTCCCATAACAGTACCCTAGATATGGCTTAAGCCGCACGTAACCATGATTCATCTCGTATGGAACTGATACACAAAAAGGTTGGTGATGTTTATCTAGGGGGAGTAACGTATTGGATACCGGTAAGAGTTCACAGTCAGTTTTATTAGTAAAAAAAAGGTCTAAAATGCGGTCAATTTGATTTTTCTTGGTATTTCAATAGACTCAAATTTAAATTGGAAATCGCATATTAATAATATAAATAAAAAGATTTATAGTTATAGTTATGCATTATCTATTCTGGCAGAAAAATCTTCTTCTGAAAATGTTCGAACTGCTTATTTTGGTAATGTGTATCCTCTCCTTACGTATGGGATTACTTATTGGGGTAATTCTGTTAATTCACATAGTACTTTCATACTACAAAAGAAATGTATACGCATAATTTACAACATGTATTATGATGATACCCTTAGGAATGTACTCTTACTGATATCTACTCGTATATTCTAGAAATTTGTGTATTCATTAAAAACAACATAACTTAACTCTCTAACTTTTTGACAATCACACCAATTATCTAGCCCAAGAGAAGCTTCGAAGAAACTCGTTATATGGTTACTAGACAACGGATAAACATATTTAAAATACTTAAATACATACTTATTATAGATAGAAAACACCCAGATCTGAAACAATTTAGAAAAAGAATAATTTCTAAATTGACCCGACTGGGGATCGAACCCGGGACCTCAGAGATGGCGACACCATAAAAACCGGTGTACGAACCACTCGACCAAGGAGGTCGCCAACATAGAACTGTTTAACTGTAAATCTCTCCGTAACCAACGTTTAAAGTATAGATATAATTTAAATTTACCAATTGTCAATAATAATGTTCATGATAAGAGTACTTTCATTCATGGTATTAAAGTGTACAATAATTTACCTTCTGATTTAAAGGCATTGAAAGGTCATATATTTAAACTTAAGTTAAAAACTTGGTTATATAATTATGTTTTCCATATACTTAATGAATACTTTGGTATTTAATTGGTGTAATTAATCTTAAAGATTAATTAATTGTTAAATTCATTATGTATTTTGTTAATGTTAATGTAAATAATAATATTTGTGTATAGATATTGCATGCCCGATCATGGGTAAACTAAGTAGTTATACTGTTTTATTATTATAAGAACTTGTTACACAGTCTAAGCAATTAAGAAGTTCTATTCTATTCTATTCTTGTTTACATTCTAATAGATAGCAGAAGATATTACATTAGGTCCAATATAAGTGAAAGTGATCATTAAACAAATGGAAAGTGGTTCTGCGGCTGCATTTACCTTTGAACAGAATCTAAACCCCTGACGGGTGTCATGGATGCCTTATCGGACCATCAAAAGCTGACAACCGATTAAATCTTGATCAGAGAAACAGGACCTAAGTATTCGACAGGTTTTAGTTTTGTGTTTATTGATTTTATATGACTTGTGAAATCCTTATGAGGCTGTACGCTTTTCGGTTTCACATACAAACTACCAAGTTAAACTTTTTAACATTGCGATTGCGAGAACCTTGCGAAAATCTTGCGAAAACCTATAAATTGCGATTAAAGTCCACTACAGAAAGTTTAAAATCGCAATAATTTTTCAACATAGGATAAAATGTTTACTAGAAAAAAAAATCTTCTGGTGTCTCGGTAGCTCAGCGATTAGAGCAGTGGACCGGCAATCCAAAGGTCATGAGTTCGAATCCCATTCGAGCTTCCTGAGACTGGTTGATTTTTTTCTAGTGAACATTTTATCCTATATCTTACAGCATTGTGAATGCAAAATTTCAATAATAAAAATAAGTAGGTACTTATCGATAAAATAGGATAAAAGGTTTACTAGAAAAAAAATCTTCTGGTGTCTCGGTAGCTGAGCGGTTAGAGCAGTGGACCGGCAATCCAAAGGTCATGGATTCGAATCCCATTCGAGCTTCCTGAGACTGGTTGATTTTTTTTCTAGTAAACATTATCCTTTATCTATATAGCATTGTGAATACAAAATTTCAATAATAGATGTTTTTTAAAATGTTTTAACAAACGTTTAAAGACACGATAACGTAGTTGGGAACGAGTTTTACTCCTCAAAGAAATATCAAAAACAAACGGTACCATGGGCAAACGGAAACATAGGCTTGGTTTTTTTATATTTTTTGAATTGTAATTTGTGTCCATCGAATTTTCCGTAGAATTATAATGTAGTGTATCGATAATTATGTCTAGCTATCCTGCAGTTTATCCCTAAAATAATATTAAATGCAATGTAGCTTGTATTACGAGAAAAAAAGTTATTTGCGTTTAGTGTTTATCATTTACTTACAACACAATGCAATTCTAGAACTTGATACTTTATCAAGTAAGCAACATCCTGGCGATTAACAAAATTAATTTGTGCAGGAAACGTTTTGTACAATTGCGACAAACTTAGCGCTTAGTGATTATGATAATGTTAATTTCCTCATTTCCGCTTTACATCGTAAACATATCAATATCATCATTAATTATACCACTATTAAATATTGTGAGACCATACTAAATAAATATAATTACCTACTTACTTATAAGTAAAATTTATTAAATGTAAACATCTTAAAACATATGGAAACTGTGGCTTAATACAATAATTAAAAAAACTTTTTACTTAAATATATTTAATATATTGCATGCAGTGTTTACCGGTTTACTATTGTACACTTAGCTCTAACTGTACTTAGTAAATATAAATGTATTAGTGTAACAACTACTAGTAAACCTAATAAATAAATAAATGAAGAATTTAGATACAAACTTATCTGTAATGGCCGTAAATTCGAGTAGCAGAACAACTTTATGATTAATTATTTAAATCTTTAATACTAAAGAGTATTAAAAATATAAATAATAAACAAAATAATATCAATAATCAATTATTATATTACATGACATGCCACGTCTAATAATATTTAACATTCGATTGCATTCGGAAACGCGGTCATTACTGATAGACGTTAAAAGAGGAGCCCTGTATGTCTAAGTTTATAGGCAAACTAAAGTTAAACTGTATTAACAAAATTAAATTGTGCAAATTATTAAAATACAGTTTGTAGTAAATAACTAACGATTACATGGTAAAGTAGGAGCAATACATTTCCCGTTTACAAGCGTCTCTCCCCAACTAAACAATCTAAACACACGCAATTACCGGAAATCTTCACTAAGCCGTCCCTTAGTGGACATCTCGCCCTGGAGGGAAAAGATAAAACCTTCGGCGCTAGGGCAACCTTGGTGAGTAATGATTTTGGGACTACTTGTTAAATACTTGCAACGAAAAGTTAGATAACTTCTATAGAAGAACAATGCATTTATACGTATAGCCCCCAACTGCAAAGAATTTGGTATTTTAAGTTGAAAGCTACGTAGGCTAGCATTATAGATTTAAAAAAAATGTAGTTTTTGTTACCTATGTTTGTTTAACCGTTTTTATTCATTATATTTACTTTTTAATAAAACATTAACATGGAAAAAACACAACTGGAAAGAAATGACTCAATTTATTTAATTCAATAATTCTTTGCCAATTCATTATTCTTTAACTACCATGGCCGCTCTAATTGTTTTTGTCACTCATGGCATCAATAAATAAAAATATACATACATACAGGACTGCAAAAGCAGCCCTCTGCCATAGTCCACTTTTTACGAAATAGGTGAGCCCTTCACCCCTCTATGCTGTTGGATGTATGTGCAGTCCGATAGTCGCCATTTACGACATCCAACGAAAGAGAGTGGGTGGCAGTATTCCTTCACCGCTACGTTAGTAAAAATATGTATCCACAACCTGAATAAATTTAAACATTTATTCAGGTTGTGTTCCTTTAAAAATTCAAAATTCAAATTCATTTATTCAATTTAGCCTACAATAATTGAGCACTTATGCATGTCGCTTTGCCATCGGTTCGTAAGTCTAACTATTGGGCGGGAGTCTTGTACTGAGAAGAACCGCCAAGAAACTCAGCAAGGGCATTTCTTTTCTCCCTTTCTTTTACAGCGTCAATACAAATTGGAAAATGCCCTCCCTATCATAGAAGGACATTTTAAATTACAAGATAAAAAAAAACATTTCATATGATTACAAAACAAACACAACAACATACAAAATAATATGTAATAAAAAAGGTATTGCTCAATTTAAAATAAAATTAACAACGTCTAATCTCATCGTCAACGTTTTCTACAAAGAATGGCATGTCATTGACATATCAAAAATAAGAAAGGGCCAAGAATTTACCCTTTTGGAACTCCCATTTTTACATGAGAACCGGATGACTTAGTTTCATTAACATCTACAGTTTGTGTTCTAGAACTTAAATACGACTGTATCAAATTAAGCGCAAACAGCAAAGGATCATCCGAAGGATTACGAAAACGGCAAACTGGCAAAATTGTCTATCTAGCGTACTGACGAATAGGCAACGAATAACTAATAGATAGGTAAACGAAGCTGACAAATAACGAAACTGGCAATTTTACGAAACTGACATCTTAGCAAAACTAGCAAAGGAGGTAATTGAAGAATCAGTAATATGCCTAACTAGCGAAATTGTCAACCTAGCGAAACTGTTTAATGAGTAAACTGGTGAATCAGTAAAATTGACGAATAAGGAAACTGACCAGTGCGCGAATCCAATAATTTTAACAAACGTTTAAGGGATCTTGAATAAGATTAAAGATATACACACCGCAATGTTGTATTCATGTTTTTTTAAAAAGATTTACTTCAGTTTACTATAAAAATATTATTTTATGAGTCCTTAGTCTAGTGTCTTTATACGGTCACCCTAGTAGGCGCTGTCCCACAGATCCTGATAAGGGGTGCATTAGGAAAATTGTACCTATCTGCGGGATCTCGTTTGTCGCTCAGCTTTATTTTCTTTGATTTTAGAGTCAGTAGAATTTGGTTGCCGCAAAATTTAGACTGTTAATGTATTAATTCTGTTATTAGTAAGAAGGTAAGTATTTTACAGATATTTCCGGAGAGTGCTTAATATTCTTATTCACTTTTTTGCCAATAAAGTAAACAATACATGAAAAAAAAAAGAACTTCTGAAGCTAGTTTTTTTGTATAATTTAAGCGAACACTCACTACAAATTAAAATGAAACGAATGATATTAAGTATAATATAATATATCGGTTTAGTTTGAAATTATTAGTCTGACCTATTGCCAAGGGCAAGAGAGTTAGATTCAGTTTAAGCTAGATTTTTTATGGCATCAAAGCACTTGCAACGTGATTTCATCGTGACTGTGTGGCGGTGCCTCGTTCCTAATACAAGTTTTACAATAGGACTACACGTTTGCTAACCGTGTTGCGTATCGGGGAAAGAATACTACCACCCCCTCTCTTCCCTTGGATGGATGTCGTAAAAGGCGACTAACGGACCAAAGACTAACACATACATCCAACAGCATAGAGCGGCGATGGGCTTACCACCTGTCACGCTGAGCACATGTGAAGTCACTATTTGGTGAAAAGTGGACTATGGCAGAGGACGTCTGTAGCTCTCCTCATCGTATAGCCTCTGACTAATCCTTCGGGGATAATTGCACATAATGACTAATAGTCGTGATTAAATAGTTCGGTACCGAACTATCGCAACTGAAAAGTTTCAGTAGTTCGGTCAACCGGACTAACAACCGGACTACTGCTACTAGAGGAAATATTTATGTGTGTATGAATTTGCTGAGAGGAATGAATGCGACATAAATTCACCATACCACGACGAAGTTAACCAGGGCCTCATATCTTGTCACATCTTATTTTATTTTTTTTTATTTTTTTATTTTACAACGGGTAAGCGCTTGACCTTCATCTCACCTAATGGTAAGTGACGATAAGGCCGAAGGTGGAAGCGCGCTTCACCCGGAATCCTCAACCACTGACGAACTGGCTATCTTATCTCAAACTGTCGGAACACTACAATGCTATAAACATCGTTGTTATGGCGACAGACTTAGATAAGATGGTGGTAGCTAGCCAGGCGGACTTAACAGCCCTACCACCAACCAAACCGAGCACACAAAGATGTACCCCCCGCTGGGAATTAACCGTTGATCTCTGGGTCTGAAACCGGTGGCTTAGCCACTAGACCACTGAATTAAAACTTTATTGACCCGTAATTCGTCGCAGGGCTTCTGGTACAGCATCGTATCAGTTACAAGTTGGTTACACAAGTACGTCACCGTTTTACTCGTTTAACTCGCACTCACCATACATGGTCACAGAGACCTTCCCAGCCCGCAGTACTACAAATCAAAACAATGCGACGAGACGGAACTTATGAATGGATTATCCGTTTGCCTCGCTGGAAGGTGACCGCTGACGCGCTTGCTAAGGTGAAGGCACGGAGGCTGCGGCGGCGGCGATGAATGACTCGTGTGACGTAACCGTCAGTTATGTAGGTAATATATAATAACATACATATTATGTGCATATATACATACAAATCTGGCATTTCTTAAATTCAAGATAGAAATGTATTTTGCCAATTAACTTCATTGACACAATTAGGTAATACATCAATCAAACATTCGACAGATATCTTGGAATCTATGGGTCATTTATCCAAACTATCAACCGAAGGGTCGAGGGGTCGAATCCCACTTGAGTGTGCTTGAGTCTCTGGCCAGTGTTTCCAAATTTTCTACATACTTTCATCACATCTCGTGCATATTCATTGTTATTTACATTTAACCTGTTTTGACGTCACCCAACGAAATCTAGATTACAACAATAATTATTTTATTGACCTATAGTTCTACTTAACCACTTAACAGTCATGTTTATCGAAGCAATTTAATGTATTATTGCATTTTGAAGGCGAGCCGTGACGTCACGTCCGACCTACGTAACGCGAGTTACGTGTGGTGACGTAGGACCGTCAACAGAAATCCCAGGAAAGCCGGTTCACATCATCATGCCTCAAGGTCCGACCTTAACTTGATTATATTTTAAATTAAATTCCACTATTTTATTAAAGGTATTAATTAATGCTGGTCTATTATGAGGCCTTTCATTAATTAATTATTTAATAAATTCCTACAACTATTAATCAATTTCCGTCTGACTGAGGTAGTAGGTAGTTTCTTTTATTTTTTAACATTTTGTTATCGAAACAATTGTAAAAGTCGTCTTAACTAAGACCATTTTTACCACTTTTTGACCTCTTTAGTTAGAACAAAAATAGCACAAAAAAGAGTAAGTATTTATTTATTTGTCTTTAAAACGTATTTTTTGTTGCTCTTTGCGACATTTAACAAATATTTGTCTTTTACGTAAATAGATTATTTTAGCGTACTTTATTGGTGTCGTAGATTATAAAGTACGCCTACATGAAAAAGAGGACAGTACTCTATTTTAGAGTACGGGTGGCAACCCTAACTCTGCCCGAGCTGGGAATCGAACCCCACTTCCGGATTGAGCACACGGCCACTGAGGCGTTTTAAATAATAATAATACATACCAGTTATAATTTGCCGGGTTGGTTTTTGCAACGTGGCGGATCAACGAGGACGGTGAAAATGTTGGTGATCCTTATCGGCTGCTTGTCGGAGGAGAGACCCCATTATGTTGCACACTTTTTCCGGGTCTTTAAAGATCTGTTAGTGAGAGGGTCAGAATCGGAAAGGGGGATGTTCGCTCTTTTGATAGGATCATGTCATGTCTCAAAGTCGTGCGGTGGTAGCCTGCTGAGATAATTTAGAACTGAATAATAACTACCTTTAGGATACTGTTGTTCGGGGAGTGTTAGCGTTATAGTATAGCCAGGCGTATAATATAGGTAGTTTATTCAACCGCTCAGTCCCTAGCGTGTATACATGGCATTTAATAAATAGTTATGTCTGAGTAATGTTCTTAGTAATGACGCATAAAACCATAAACGTGAAACACCATCTCGACGTTTTTTGGTGTTTTGCGGATTAGTAGTAAATTTAATTACGTCAATTACCAAATACTTACAATTCCACAAACGCAAAACACCGCCTAAATATGTACTTACTTAACTTTGTAGAAATAACTAAGAACTATGGCAGAGGACTGCTTTGCGGTCCTCATTGCCTAGTCTCTGACTAACCCTTCGGGGATAATAGTCGCGATTAAGTATATGTTTATTTTTTCTTTCTTTATTTTTCTGTTTTAGGCAAACGAGCAGGCGCGTCACCTGGTGGAGAGTAGGCAATCACCGCCGCCCATGGACACCCGCAAAACCAGAGGAATCGCAGACGCGTTGCCGGCCTTTAAAGAAGGAATAGGCTCGTTTCTTGAAGATCCCTAAGTCGTAACGGTCCGGAAATACCGGCGCCGAGAGCTAGTCCCACAGATCTGTAGTTCAGCAGGCATTTCGCGAAAAAGGCACATAGTAGTAGACCGCCATCCATCAAGGTGATGTGGATGGAATGACATTCGTTTGCGTGTAGTGCGGTGAAGAAAATCAGCGGCAGGGATCAAGTCGAACAATTCCTCAGAACACTCCCTATGATAATGTACGTATTTTTTTTATTAACTTTGTTTACGCTCACATCAATTACTTATCTAGAGCAAGATGAGTATTCTTTTGAAACTCGTTAATATGGTAAAATAACGGATAAATAAATGTACATAAACTTAGAAAAAACCACCAGACCCGACATCAATTTATAAAAACAGTTTTTCTCTAAATTGACCTGACTGGGAATTGAACCCGAACCTCAGAGAAGGCGCGACGCCAGACCCGGCGTGCTTACCACTCGACCACGAAGGTCTCAAGGTGTATATTATGATGTATGTAATAATAACTTTACATACTTACTTTAAAAATAAAAAAATACATGTGTATTTCTCGTAGGTACATACTACATACATTACATCACGGCCGTATTCCGGAGAGGCAGAGACCGAGACGACGGATTCCCATCTGCTACGAATCTGATGACACACATCCTTAATAACTGAAATGTCATTGAAGATAAACTTAAATAGCTGAAGGGGGTCTTATACCCAACCGCTTCACTTAGCGTCGTTCATGAACTAAAAGCTACACGCTAACAATGCAAAGATTTCATAATCATTATTACAGATGCACAATTTAATCATCTCAACCGATCAAGAGCCGATCTGTCCGTCATTTCGTAGCCTACAGATAAGACATGCAGATAGCTACATACTTATAAGGTGCCGCTGCGGTCTGTCGCCAGTCAGTGCTGTGTTTACATCCTCTTTGGTTGTGTCAGTGAGTAGTGAGCCAGCCATGGAGTGGCACTTTTCGATTGTGTGTTTGTGCGCTTGCGCATCCGTTGGAATAGCGAACGGTGGGTACCGGTGCATTTTATTTTTATTGATGTAATAATAAATACGCATGTTTTTATTATATTTTTGATAGTTTTTTAAAGATAAGTTATAAATTACATGATGACTTTAAAAGGTATTTATGAAACCTTAAGTACTTACCTACTAATATAACCTATATTAAAACGGACGGAAAAATAATAACAAAGTGAAACAATATCCAACTATAAATAATAATAAAATAACACTTACACAAATAAGGTTTTTCAAATGAGTTTGGATAAATTAAAAAGTACCAGTTAGGTTGTGACTTGTGATAGAAAACCAAAATCATCGTACTTACTAAGTACCAACCTATGTGGAATTATGTATGTTACTTTCGTTATAAAGAGACCATACATAACAACATGCTATTATTTAAAATTGGATTTAATTGGTTACGCCTGGCCAATGGCCATCATTCACTGGTGTCAACTGATGGTAACACCAAACATGGAGGATGATCATCCTCTGACAAACTGACTGCGAAAGACAACAGCGATAACAAGCCACCGCTTAGAATCGAACCTAGAATAACTGCTTCTGGTAGTTTTACCATTACACCGCCCGGCGGTTTGATTTGTATTTATTGTATAGAGAGATATTTTTGTATATATATGACCAAAAAGGCGTTACGAAGAAGTTATTTGCAATATAAAGTCGTGACTAACTCGAAACATTGAACTGTCGAGCAGCGACCGAAGGCTCTTCAAGTGTATTTAAAACAACACAGACGGGTCACTGAGAATTATAAATTGTCATCTATTTTTACATTATGTTACTGTTAGCATACTGACATAAGAAAGACCCGTCTGTTGGTTGGTTTTTTTATTTTTAAAAGTAGTTATTTTTTATAATTTTACGTAGGTAATGAAAATTAAGACGGAGCTCGATAGCAAAACATCTAGCGCGTTCAGATGGCAATCTTGAAAATGAAGCAATTTCTGAAGTACTAGAAAAAGGGCCTATTTTTCAAAAGTCAGAGAAAACTTAATTGTCTGTTAAAGTATTATACAACAATTCTGTAAATGTATTATCTATCACTCATGTCTTTCCTTTCTATGCTGGTGACATAATACTTTATCAGACGGATAAGTTTTGTTCGAGGATTGTAAAATCAGCCCTAAACAAACAAACAAACAATAGAACAATTAAACAATAGAATTTGTTTACGCTCACACCAATTATCTAGTCCAAGACAAACTTCAATTAAAACTCCATAATATGGTTAAACTAGATAACGGATAAATAAACATAAACATAGAAAAACACCCAGACCCGACATCAATTCAGAAAAACCGTTCTCTTAATTGACCCGACCGGGAATTGAACCCGGGACCTCAGAGATGGCGCGACGCCAGACCCGGCGCACTAACCACTCGATCACGGAGGTCGTCTAAATAAGTGACTTAACTGAAATTTCTCGAAATTCAGAAGCCACGTTATTTGTCTATATGCTATGGCAGACCCTAAGGTCACAGACAGCTTATGACTACACAATTATATGTAAAATGAATGCAATAAATCCCTAATAAAGTTGAATCCCAAAGTGTACTGATCGAGTAGAATCGCTAGCTATTTCACATTTTTTTCTACAGAGTGGTAGAAACTGTATTGATAAGTATAACTATACTTATTGAAAACCCCGCAACTGAGCCATCCAATTACAACTATTTGTATGGGACTAACTCTGAAATTGCCAAAAAATATTCTTCAGATTCATACAAAGCTGCAAAAACTATTCAACCTAAAATGTATGGAACAGCGGTTTTTTTCTCCCATACAAATAGTTGTCCTAGCACAGTATCGGGTTTATTACAAAACACCCTGTAAGTACAGTGTTTGTAAAAATTACATATTAAAATGAAACACTCTTATTATACGGATATGTACAGCATTGCATGCATTTAGATGTGACTATCGGCGGCCTGTAAAAATATCTGATCATTGGTGGAAGGCATAGGTATATAAAATATTATGGAAGGCAATTAATTAGGCATATTATGCCTAATTGCCTTCCACCAATGATCAGATATTTTTGCACATCACATCTTCATGCTGATGACTGTACTAGCGTTTACCACACAAAAGACAAGTACACGTATACCAACACAATATACGGGATCGAGACATAAAACGAGCAAGTAATCTCGTAGCATTTAACCACTACTCGCGATATGTAGATGAAAACATCAAAATATTTCGAGTCATTTCACGCGACATTTAATAACTGCAGGATCTTATTAAAGTGGATGCTGTGGCACATTTTACTACAGCTGTTTTATGATTTCTTTTATGAATTATTGTACGGACGAAGCATTCTTTCTCATTCTGCATGAAGTCTTTAAACATGATTCTTAGAATCGCCGCATTTAAGCACATTGCTCTCAATTTCATGAAACATTTTAACAACGACTCATTTACTGTGTCTGAATTTTGGTGCAAGTCACCCCAGGTTTTTATTAGGTCACCTGATATTGCAATATTTGCTTAACTTGCGAGATCGTAACCGTTATGATAAACATAACCAGAATTTATTATACGGAATAATCTTACATCTCCATCAAGGACTAAAGAATATTATGACTTATTCAAAAGCTATTGATTTCCTACTATTATTTATTTCTTATTTGTAAAGTACAGAATGATACAGATCTTATAGCCATTGTTAGATGTCAGCGTCTAGGATACAAACTGGAATCGCACCTGCATTTGTTAGTCATTTTATAAACAATGAAATAGCTTAATCAATATCTCAGTTTTCAAAGTCTTACCATTAGTGAACTTTTCAAAAAGTGCTCGACACGATGACGATTGACGACCTAAAAGCTGGTTGTTACCCTGTTTTATGGAGGTTACCTAATAACAATACTATTGATACATCAATTATATTGACATTATAACGATAAATCACTATACTTTTGCTAAAAATAATGTAGTTATAGTTTTTTATTCCAAAATACCAATGAATATGTTCAGTCTTTGAGTTCTAGGCGTCTCATTTGTTCTAATTGAATGACCATACGGAATAGATATTTATCATCGTCGCCCTTTTCCCGTGTCTCAAAAACTTGACTTACTAGCGCGAGAGGTTCTGTATTTTGCACATAAAGTTATAATGTCATAATTTATCTTTTTTTTATTCTACAACGGGTAAGCACTATTAGGCCTTCATCTCATCTGATGGTAAGTGACGATGAGGCCGCAGAGCAGGCAGAAGCGCGCGAACCCGGAATAATTAACCACTGAGGAACTGGCTATCTTATCTGTAAACTGTCAGAACACAACAATGCTATAAACATCTTTGTTTTGGCGACAGTCTTAGATAAGATGGTAGTAGCTAACCAGAACGTAACTAACCGACTAAAACTGTTAAAATCTGTATGTTAACAAAACCCAAAAATCTAGCTGCTGGCTTTTCTCGAATAAAATAAAGAGAATACGATGATAAAAGAAGGTACGATGGTATCGAAATCGTGTGGAATGGCGGCTCGCTAAGAGATCATCCAACAACTGAGCGGCGATGGGCTCACCACCTGTCGCCCTAAGCACATGTGCAGTCGCTATTTGGTGAAAAGTGGACTATGGCAGAGGACTTCTTTTGGCGTCCTCATTGCCTAGTCTCTGACTAACCCTTTGGGGATAATAGTCGTGATTAAGCTAATGCTATGATAAAAGAACGTACGATGGTATCGGCAACAGCACGCAACGGCTAACATTTCATTACGAAGACGCGATGTTTACGTTTCGTTCAAAAGTCCTGGCGGTCGCGTTACCAACAAGCAAGTTTGCTGTAACAATACGATGTAACCGCCCGTCTGTTAGTAAACGCGCAAAGCAAACAGCATGCAACAGACTCGGGAAAATTATTCCTCGAATTGGAAATGTGAACGTTTCTTTTTAGGGATCCGTAGCCAACTCCTTATGGATTCGTCATGTCTGTCGGTCCGTCCGTATGTCACAGCCACTTTTTTCCAAAACTATAAGAACTAATACTGTTGAAACTTGGTAAGTAGATGTATTCTGTGAACCGCATTAAGATTTTCACACAAAAATAGAAAAAAAAACAATAAATTCTGAGGGTTTCCCATACTTAGAACTTAAACTCAAAAAAATTTTTTTCATCAAAAACTTCCGTGTGGGGTATCTATGGATAGGTTTTCAAAAATGATATTGAGGCTTCTAATATCATTTTTTTCTAAACTGAATAGTTTTCGCGAGAGGCACTTCCAAGTGGTAAAATGTGTGTGTGTAACTTCTAAAACAAGAGAATAATAAAACTAAAAAAAATATATGATGTACATTACCATGCAAACTTCCACCGAAAATTGGTTTGAATGAGATCTAGTAAGTAGAAGAGAGAGTTAAATAATAATACGTCATAAATTAATTAATAAAAAAAATACACTTATTAAAACACCGATCAAAGTTTTATAGATAATGGTACGGAACCCTTCGCGCGCGAGTCCGACTCGCACTTGGCCGGTTTTTTTCTACGTAAATTCCTTTAATAAAAAAATAAGGGACATATTTTTAATATCGGGAAATGTGTAAATATGTAGTTTAAAGCATTATCTAATAACAGCGTAATTTGAAATGTAATATGTCAGAAGTCGTACCCGAAATCGTCTGCGATTACAGATGGGCGGGTGGGTAAAATTTGGAGGAAGGGTAAAAAAGGGATTTACCCATTTATACCCATTTATACCGGGTATTTTTATTAAACACCGGGTAAAAATTGAATACTGTCTATAATACTATCCTTAAAACGATCTACGATGTTAGTTTCGTTTTTGACCATTGAAGATAAAATATTTATTTCAAATAAAACACAGTTGATTATATTTTAAATCTTTAATCAACATCTATTTTTAACTAAAACACAACAAAATGGCGCAGATCTAGCTAGTTGAAATGCACTTCGAATGAACATGCTCGCGTACGAAAAATACCACGTAGGGTCGGGGGCGAGAGGCTGCGTGCGGTATTATGGGGACTGCTAGAAACCGCAAGAAACTTCAAAGGCTGGTCAGGTAATGTATTTAAAACATGACAAAAATGGAATTGGTGTTTTTGCCATTTTTAATAAAATAATTATTTTGTGAATTTTAATTAAATAGTCTTTGAGTACCTACCAAATTAATTTTAAAGCATTAACATAAGAAAAATGAAATCAAAAACAATTAAAAATAACGATTATTTACAACGCGCGGGCAACGATGGCCGGCCTGCCGACCATCGTCTGTTGACCCGTTCGCGTCAGCTGGGCGATAAGTACCTAAGTTAGTCTGCAAAGTGCAATAAGACCCCATTTATTTTCCTTTTACAACTGAAATGAAATGTGCGTGTTTAAGGTGTAGTTAAGTCTAACGACTATCGATAGCATCAAGTTATGTTATGGTTCCGATAACGCGCATAAAATGAAAATATTATTATTAATATATTAATTATTAATGATGTTGCCCAACCAACTTGCAAGCCAACTCAACACAATACAGCCCTGAGTCCAACCGGACGTGAGCCTGGCGAGCGCTGCCATCAAGGCCCCAAACGCAAACAGAGGATGTAGGAAGCAAAACAGTCTCTGGTTTGGGATCAACGCGCAGGTGGGCAACAATTTCCTATTAGGGACCCGAGTCCCCTCCCCTCCTACTAGCACGAGGCGGGAGATGGCCTTGCGCCAACGGATCCCAAGCACCACCATAAGTGGAGTGGATAGCCGAGCCGATGGGAGAGGGGGTGGCGTCGAAGATGAGGAGTTCACCCGATCCCTGCCACGAGCGCCCATGCTCGTGGCAGGGATCGGGAGCATGGGCGCATACAGGGTGGTGACCGAACCACCCTAGCGTAGGTTATCGGTGCCCAATGGCACCCGCAGCAGGCCGATTGTCGCCTCCAAAGGCCCTACCTCTCCCAGACCTCCTCTCCGAAGGGACAGGAGCATGAGTTACAAGATAAAAATTGGTCCCACGATCTGGCCCTTTTTTAACTGTAATTATTATTATGTTAAGTGTTAGATTAAAAATGAAAAAAACACGAATTCCTTTTTTGTCATTTTTAAAACACTTGACCTGACCAGCCCTTGAAGTTTCTAGTGGTTTCTAGCACTAGCAGTCACCTTATATTTTGCGCGTGCGACGTTGCCAGCTTGCAGTAACAGGGAGAATGATAATTACATTACCCACTTTATACAGCGTCATTTGAATTATATGATTTTTATGAAATAAAATAAAGAAGGCCAGCGGCCCGGACGGGATTCCAGCTAGACTACTTAGGGTCTGTGCGCCTGAATTGTCTCCGATTCTAACGCGTCTGTACCGCCTTTCTCTTCTTACTAGAGCGGCCTCAGTCCTGGAAGCTTGCAAATGCCAATATGGCTTTCGGTGGGGCCGTTCCACGGGGGACCTTCTGGTGTACGTTACTCATTGCTGGGGCGAGGCAACCGAGAAGCATGGCGAAACGCTTGCCGTGTCGCTTGACATATCGAAAGCATTTGACCGGGTCTGGCACGCTTCCAGCGTACGGCATCTTTGCTGATTTTCGTGTCTGGATTTTGGACTTCCTAAGTGAACGGTCAATCAGAGTAGTCATTGATGGCAATTCCTCCGACCTCATGGCTATCGATGCCGGGGTCCCTCAGGGTTCCGTTCTCTCTGCTACCCTTTTCTTGGTGTATAATAACGATCTGCTCAAGCCGGGAATTGTTGGGTATGCAGACGACAGCACGGTCACAAAGAGGTATCTGTCTAGCGCAAGGGTCGGCGAAGAGGAAGTTCGTTTAACGGAAGGAGTCCTTTTAACTCGGCTCCTACTTTCCGGGGTGTAGGTGTACCAATTACCGACAACTTCGATCTCCTCGGCATGAAGTTGACCTCCAATCTCAACTTGGGCGACAACATCGAAATCAAGGCTCAAACTGCGGCGAAAACGCTGGGTGTTCTAAATAAGGTTAAGCGATATTTCACGCCGGGACAGCTTCTAACTCTATATAAAGCACAAGTCTGGTCGTTCGATGAGTATTGCGCCACCTTTGGGACGGCTAAGCGAAATATTAACTTGCCGCGCTCGATTCAGTGGAACGCAGAGCCAGGAAACTTATAGGTGACGATAAGCTTGTGAAAACCAAACTTCACAGTCTCGCTCACCGTCCGTCGCTCAGTTACATGCTTGTCGGTATTTTACAGGTTGTACTTCGAAGAGTGTGCTTTTGAGCTACACGAGCTCATTCCACCGTCCCCTTTCTAGTATCGGGAGTCCAGACGTACGGCGGGTTACTTACCACCCTTTTGATATTCCACTCATACGCACCAAGCGCTATTCGTTTTCATTCATAATGCGTACAGCCAAGGTATGGAATTCCCTGCCGGCGTCTGTGTTCCCGAGTGCATATAGCCCAACATCTTTAAAGCCCGAGTGAATAGGCTGCTTCTGGGCAAGCTCGCTCCATCATCGGCTTCTTCTTAATCCTACGGATAAGAATGTGACCAAGAGCAAGCCCATCTATTATAAAAAAAATGGTTTTTAAAGAACCGGGAAAAGGTTGACTTCGTAATTCGTATGTCAAATACCTAAAAGAACAAGGAATACTAGGGTGCACGTCCCAGACATGATAATAAAATTACAACAGAAATTGAATTAAAAATGATAACTAACGTATGAACATTTTGAATATCTTAATAAACAAAAGTCGTGCCTCAGCTAGAAAATGAATAGAATTCCACTAAGTATTAGACTTAGAACGACTTACAAATATGCTTTAGACGGTATGTAATAGTATCTATAACCAAATTCAATAATTGGTTTAAATTAAACTGAGTTTAATTTTTACCCGGTATAAATTAAAAATGGGTGGGTAAAAATAGGTAAAAATTGGTATTTACCCACAAGTCGGGTATTTACCGGGTAAATGCCCATCTCTATCTGCGATAGACGTAAATGCTAATGGTGATGATTATGCGTAGGGTCACTAATAAAAAATTCACAGATTTGCAGTCCCCGCAAGAATCGGAGCATTGAAACTGAATACAAAAATTCACATAAAAATATATTTTATTTTGAATAACACCATTACAAGTTGAATAATAAGAATTTTTATTAAGATATACTTACTTAGACACACACACAGCATTTTCTTTCCTTTTACAACCTGATTTCACTTGGATTTTCGAAATTCAAACTCGAATGCACTTCTCGCCTGCATCATGACGATCGATCAATAATCATAAAATATACGGAAATACCCGTTTTTCTACAATTCCAAACCATTTTGTAGCAAAACAAAGAGATCCTAGGTCTCTTTTTTAAATTTTAATTTTTTTTTTCCAAAATATTTACAATTTAGTAAACAAACACCCCCAAAAAAACACGTTTTAGTTACATTTTCTAAATTTCAAAAAAAATTACCGGCCGATTTTAAAAACTCAAACTCTCACTCACACGTGTCCATAAATAACTCAACTCTTGGTACTATTCCCATCTCGATCCTCCTAAAATCCTAATGCTATGTTATGGCCAAAAATATGTCTCAGGGTGGATTCGACCAAACTGGAATAAGGTCTTATACCTAAATTAAACGCCGAATTTGTATAGACTAATCTCGGAGTAAGTCCAGTTTGGTCGAAAACTGGAATAAGACTTACTCCGAGATTAGTCTATACAAATTCGGCGTTTAATCTAGGTATAAGACCTTATTCCAGTTTGGTCGAATCCACCCTGAGACATATTTTATCCACCCTTAGGCGATTTGCATCTGATAACCATTTTAACTCGAAAGCGCTTCTCGCCTGTATCCGCATCTTTTATCACCATTAGTTACCATGACAATCGGTCAATAATAATCATAGAAGCTACATCACTTTTATATAAGGCGACTGCTAGAAACCGCAAGAAACTTCAAGTGCTGGTCAGGTCAAGTGTTCTAAACATAACAAAAATGATAAAATGAAATTCGTGCCTTTTATCATTTTTAATTAAATAATTTATTTTGCGAATTTTAATTGGATAGTCTTTGAGTATCTAATTTATTTTAAAGCAATAACATAAGAAAAATACGCATATTTTGTAATAAGAAAATAAATGGTCTCATTGCAGACTAACGTAGGTACTTATCGCCCGGCTGACGCGGACGGGTCAAGGACCGGCCGCTGCCCGCGCGTTGTAAATAATCGTTATTTTTAATTATTTTTCATTTTATTTTTCTTATGTTATTGCCTACCTACAGGTCACAATTATTAACCGATTTTTAAAATGTTTTCACTATTTTGTAGCTAAACTAATAACCATAGGACCAATGATATTATAAACTATAGATACGTTACGTTCATAGTAATTTGCGTTTAAAATCTGTTCCGAGCAATCCAAAACTACACACACTGACAAGTAGACAGTGTTGCCAACTCAACTACTTCAAATTAAGCTGGAGTGGTGTAAAAAATATGCCAAAAATATGCTAACTCTCCTTACAAAATGCCAAAAAAAATGCCAACATAATTCTAAGTTAGTATTTATTACGAAATTAAATCAGCGAAAAGAAAAATCCATATCTTCTTCATCTTCATCAACAGCAGCTGATGTGGAAGACTGAGAGCCAGAGTCATAACTCTCTTTGGTACCTATAAAGCAGAGTACATCGTCAGGAACATAGCCAGTACTTTCCTGCTCTCTTTAGACCAAATTAAACGTATAAAATGGCATTCAGGGTTTTCACTGCTAAACGATTTTGGGGTTTTGTTTTGACCAGACTTATTTGGCTAAATAGAGAATACTCGCCCGAAAAAAAGGTTGCCTGTTCACAATGCTAGTGCAGCGGGAACATCAATGGAGTTTTCGGTATCGATATTGTAAAAAATTGTGATTTACATTCTTTTCGTGTTTAATAAAAATATGCCAAACAAATATGCTATATGCCAAAAGCTAAAAAGACATGCTAAACTAAAAGAAAATATGCTAAATCTAGCATATAATATGCTAAGTTGGCAACACTGCAAGTAGATACGCAACAAAGTCAAAGTCAAAGTCAAATTATTTATTCAATGTAAACCTTTACAGGCACTTATTGACGTCAATACTAATAATAATAAAAAAACAGTTAACTAACTTATAGTTAAGACTTAATAACTAATCTAACGAGTTATTATAGTCTGTGCCAGACAAATGCGCATTGCTACCCCCAGTACCACTGCACGCCGAAACAGAATCGCGTCGAACCGAAATATAAGCCGTGGTCATAGAATTGTGTAATATGATTTCCAATTATCGTATTGATACTGTGGTAAGTAATATAAATTGGAGAGTTATTGAAGTAAAATAAAGTAGCGGCTGAAATGAGTTTTGGAAAACATTAGTACCTAACCAATAAGGTTGACATTTTTAATCATTCAAATATTTTTTTTTATAAAAACTTAAGCATAAAAAAACGTCAAAAATTAATAAGCATAAACTTGTGTGTTTTAAAATTGTTTCGTTATTCGTCTTGGTACAAGCACAGAATAACTAATACTACTACCGTACAGAAGGTTCACGCTCCAACGACCCCCACGCGAAACTGAAACCTATCTCGTGACCTGAGCGTTCATATTCCGATAAGCACAGCCGACTCGATATCGATTTGACGTCCGTCAGGAGCGCAGGGTTTACGCGCGCGCGTAGGGATTACGAGTTAAGAGGAAACACCACGCCGACGCGGCACCCAAAACTCCCACACCAAACACAGAAAAACGACGCCCCGCAGCCCCCTTCCAAAACCGGACCAACCCCCACCACCCCTTCAGCAACGGTTAAAGAAAGAGACCCTTCACGTCCGTATGCTTGATTCCTTTGCATTAAGTCATTTATTTAATAACCAGGAGCCTTCAAAATTAAGCGAAATCACTTCGTTTTAAGGCGTCTTCAGAAACATTAGGTAACTCGTTTAAAAAAAAAAAATCAAACACACAGACACAGAAAACCTCCTCCCCCAACCGACGCTTAAATAAAAATTGGTCCACCTCTGAAGGAGGAAACAGGGGACCACGAAACGCCGCTCCCCCGCGCCCCGCATGAGAATCCCGAACGCCACGCCGACGCAGTGTTTCCTCTCAAGGCTAGATAGATCGCGCTTTAAGTTTTTTCAAACCATCTGAGACATAGAAAATAATGGTTTAAATTCTGGAAAAAAAAAAAACTATGTATTAGTTAAGGATCCAATCTATTCAAAGTCTCATTCAGTTACAAAATCCAATAAACATCACTCGATAAAAAAAAAAAAAAATAATAATAATAATAAATAAGTGGTAGATTTAGATCAATCACACTCAACCACATCCACATCACCATCAATCGAACCAGACCCGCACCGACGCCACGTCCCCAACCCAACCCCCACCACCCCCACCACTCCCCATCCACGATCCTACGGGGGCAAACCAACATCGCGTCGCGTCGCGTCGCGTCGCGTCGGCCATATTCACTTCCGATCCAGCCTGCCTACGCGACACGACGCGACACCGGTTCACCCCTACAGGACCGAGGACAAAAAATGACGAGGGTAGCAGAAGCCAGGCCAGGGACGCAGCATCGGCACAAGTCCAACTCGATCGACAGTGATGCGAATGCAACCGAATACGACTGATCCAAATCCACCAAATATGATATAAAATTATTTTAAAATATAATATATATACATGCATACATATATATACACACATACAATACATTCATACACACTATACACATATATAAATACGATACTGATACTTTACATTTAATTTTTGTACTCAACGAAAGACAAATAATTCGCAGATAAATTAGCAGAGAATCCTATATATAAAGTCTATAAATATAGGCAATAAAACCTATAAAACGCGCCGCATCGCTGTTATACCCGTCCCGTACCGTCGTACCATCGAGAGAGCGAGAGAGAAGCCGCGAGAGAGAAATACCTGGCCTTAAGCGACGACGCGCGACGTGGAGCGTGAGAGCCGAGCGGCAACCTTTACTGTCATACGCCTAGGCGGCCTTCCTGGGAGGCACGCCGGCCGAACGTACCTAAACTGCAGCACCCCACTGGTACAAATGGGGTAAATGACCCTTCATGCACATCTAGCTGGCACAGACCATAACCTACTCTACCTACCTACCTAACCAATCTACCACCAGTTCGGATTTTGGGAGAGCCTTCGACCGAGAAGAGCTGGCAACAAACTCAGGAGGCCTTACTTTTTTCTCCCTCTAAGTAACAATGTTACTTTACAGTGTCATAGATAATTAAGTACAATTTGTATGCATCAATAAAATTAATAATAACTAAACTAAATAATTTCAACAATTCATAATAATTGAATGAAAGAATAGTTAATAATAGACTAAAAATACTAATAATAAACACAACGCGGCAAGACCGGCTCTCCACATCTCTTTCTCTCGCTCTAGCGTCAAAACTAGATTGCTCTCTCTTTCTTCACCTGAACATGGCGTCTTTGCATCAGTTATTATATTGTTCGGAAAAATAATTGAAATATACTAAATAATCTATATTTGCATATTCATATGTGGTAAGCGAACCCTTGTATTTTGTTTACTTTAGAGTCATAATTGGTGCACTTTCGAAACACATACGATGGCATTTTTGATTTATTTTGGTAAGGACACGGGAACTACGGTGCGACACGATCGTGATTTTGCTCGACGCAGACTAAACACAAGACGGACGTCCCAATTACGACGTATTTGAGTCTTCACATCGCGCGCGCTTATAACATATCTGTTGTATATAATATCATTGCATAGGACCTTTTTATTATTCATTCTTAAGTTTTTTTTTCCGAAATATTTACAATTTAGTAAATAAACACCCCCCAAAAACCCGTTTTTTTACATTTTTCAAAGTTCCAAAAAAAGTTAGCAGCTTTTTTTTTAAGTTTCAAACGTTCACACGTGTTTCGATACATTCCTCAACTCTTGGTACTTATCCCATCTCGATCCTCCCAAAATCCTTGGAGCTATGGTCAAAAATATGATGATTTGGATAACCATTTTCTATGGTAAAACTTAGACAATTAGCATAAAGAATGAAATGAATAGATTCATGTTTGTATGAGATTTGACGTAGGTATGTCAACGCTCGCGCTCGTAGCTCGCACATTTAGCGATAGCTATACTCTCGGACCATGGTAATATTTGGTCCGAGGCTATACTTATTGTTTGTTTTTTTGGTATTCTAACAAATAGATATTATGGAGCGTTTGCCACTTGACGAGGAGCAGTTTGGTTTACTAACTTAAGTACTTCAATGTTTTTTAACCCCTCACTCTTGAATTTTTTTTGACAGTTTTTTGACACTAACTGTCAACGTCAAATTTGACAGAATCGAGTATAGACTAAGCGATATTTTGCGATAACAATACACAGAACCGAAATAACCAAACTTGTTCATACTAAAGTAGTCTGTAAGTCTATAAAAACACGGTACAAAGTCAAGTGTGTTTTTGTAGGTGCGGTCTCATGCGACCGCTTGGGGTTTGAGGGGTGTACCTTTTCCAAATCCAACTCCACCACATTGCACCACCTAACAAGCAGAGCACAATTGCAGTTGTTATTTGGTGAAATGTGGACTGTGGCAGTGGACTCTTCCTAGTCCTAGTCTAGTCTCTGACTAACCCTTCGGGGATAATAGTCGTGAGTATGTATAAGGCGACTGCTAGAAACCGCAAGAAACTTAAATGGCCGGTCAAGTGTTTTAGACATGACAAAAAAGAAATTCGAGCTTTTTTCATTTTTAATTAAATAATTGATTTTGTGAATTTTAAATGAAAGACAATTAAAAAAAGATTTTACGTGACAACGTCTTTTTCTCGGTAGAATATTTATTGATATGAATATAATTAAATTGCACAATAGGAACAAGGAATTGAATGAAAATAAGAATTGCACAAATTTATCATAGTTGAGTGGGAGAGAGACGCAAGGCATTCGGCGGGCCTCTCTCTCGTTCGGTGACTCATCGTAACGTTACCCAGCGTTACACTTTTTCATAAGTGACTCCCAGCCGCAACCTAATTTAAGACGTTGTCACGTCAATAACGATTATTTACAAAGCGCGGGCAGCGGCCGGCCGTTGACCCACCCGTCTGTTGACCCGTCCGCGTCTGCTGGGCGATAAGAGTACCTACGTTAGTCTGCAATCTTTTTTGTCATATTTTCATGTCTAAAACACTTGACCTGACCAGTCCTTGAAGTTTCTTGCGGTTTCTAGCAGTCATCTTATATAGATGTAATACAATCGCGGAAGTTCTCGGTCCACCACTATCAGTGATATTGGTGGGCGCTCCATTCCCACCGCGCACACCTACGGGAGCGTGCGCGTAGATAAAAAAAATGTGCACGCGAATATCACTAGGGTTGGCACCCGTACTCTAAAGAGTATTTGTCCTCGTACTTTATAATCTACGACACCAATAAAATACGCTTAAATTCTCTATTTATGTAAAACCATTTAATTAAAAGACAAATATTTGTTAAATGTCGCAAAGAGCAACAAAAAATACGTTTTTAAGGATAAATAAATAAATACTCTTTTTTACGCTACGTACTTTATTTTTGTTATAACAAAATGAAAAAATACTTAAAAGTGACAACCCTAAATATAACCGAAAAGTGGTCCCGGTCTACCACTTTCTTCAACTTCCTCGACTGTACGTACTATCGCGGACTCCGTTGCTTTCCCAGTCTATAGGTCAAAATCCCTTGCACACTGCGTCGTCTATTTGGTACGGGCACGTACCCGGGCGAGCGGCGCGCTTCATATGAAAATTTCTGCAAACTGGTAAAGCGACGGGGACCCCGGTAGTACCTACCTAGTACCTACACACAACACTGCAGATTAACCAATCCAAAACTGTCAGTTGGCCCGGGGTAATACCACCCTCTCACGAATACGCGTGAAATAATGGCACTTGGTGCGGTTGTGTTTCATCCGGCCAGTAAGGGTTTGGGAAGCCCCTCACCCCCTTCCCCCTCACATTTCCTATTCCTTCCTTAAAGGCCAGCAACGCGATTTCTCTGGTTTTGCGGGCCTTAAACCTATTCCTTCCTTAAAGGCCGGCAACGCGTCCGCGATTCCTCTTGTTTTGGTGGTGTCCATTGGCGGCGCGGTGATTGCTCTTCATCAGGTGACCCGTCTGCTCGTTTGCCTCCTTCTTTAATAAAAAAAATGTATTGAAGAAATTGCACATTTTGTGGTAAGGTAAAGTTCTGTCGGCTGTACTATATAATTTTGGTGTTTAGGTCAAGTGGGCACGCTCTGCCGCGCCAACGAGCGGCTGCTGATGTGCGGCGGCTGCCAGAAGACCTGCCTAGAGCCGGCGCCGGAGTGCTCCGCCGTGTGCCAGCCCGGCTGCTTCTGCGACGGCGATCAGGTCCGGAACGCCACCGGCCACTGCGTCAATCTGGCCGACTGCCCGCCGCTGCGTAAGTCATTATAACTAATCTCTGCAAAGGCTTCCCGACCCTTCTTTCCTGGTTTAGGGCTATCACCTGCCAGCCCTTCCGATAGTTTTTTTATTTTTATTAATCTGCTCCCCGACGTGGGTTAAGTCGGAGATTTGTTATTAATCTCTCTTAAGCTATCTAGTGATAGCAGCTCCTATTCTTTAAAAGTGCCTACAATACCTTGGCACTAGTATTGTGCCCCACTCTACTGCCTTCCTATTGCTATTCCACTACTACTATATACAATTTTCAAAAACGCTTTTTCCATTTTTCTAGCACGTACGTCTACATCTACTCCTTACTTATTTTCTATTTATCTACTTAAACTTACTCTAATAAAATTTTTATTGCATCTCATGATGCCCTACTCCGGTTGTCCGGTATCATTTTTTTTTCTGCATTATTGCACTAACTCTTAATACTATTTTATTTCTATCTTATTTCTAAACAAAATTTATTTACATTAACTACTTTTATTACACTATTACAATTTGATACTTATTAATTATTACTAATTATGTCATCCATTTTAACACATTATTTATGGATGGGTAATTTTACTTAATTTCTTACATTTTCGTTATTCCTATTTGAATATGTTGCTCCGTGTATACCCAATATACTAGTGAGAACATATTGTTGGCTATGTCTTGTTTTTACCAATAACTGGTTTACTAATATAACGCAAAATTCCAAAAATAATGACCGTGTGTGTTTGTCTATTACGATTTCATTAATGTTGCCTATAGTTAATGCCATACCTATTCTCCTTTCGAACCTCATCCGCTCATAGTCGTAGATAGGACACTCCGTGATGATATGCATCACTGACCCTTCTTTTTCGGGGTCGCAGATGCACGATGGACTCTCCTTGCATTTGAATCGGTGCAAGTACCAGGAGAATCCACCGTGCCCTGTCATTACCTGCGTTAAGATTCCGGTGGGTTTGATTTTCCGTACTAGCCTATATACGCATATTATTCCGATAGTTAGTGAGTGAGTGAGTGAGTGAGTGAGTTCTTCATCATTATTATAGTTGACCAACCCATGTTGGGCCAGCGTGGTGGGTGGGTTATGTATTGGTTATGGCCCAATCTCTCCACATGCTGTTGTCCGTGGGAAGGCTTGCAGTGGGACGTTTAAGGGCTGATGATGATGATAGGTAATGAATAAGTTACATAATAAAGTTCTTACGGCTAAAGCCAGTCATTCTTTAAATATATGATGAAACTTTTTTTCAATACCCATTTATAAGAACTAAGTATCTCCATAATTAAAAGGGACAATAACAAAATATCGGGCTATGTTACCTTTTAAGTTTACGAAAAATCTGTGTTTGGAAAACTCCACTCTTCTGAAAGAGAGGTAGGAAGCCAACGGTTTAGCTTAAGAGGGTTTACGCATTTCGGTTTTCCATACAAACTTCCAAGTCGAAATTTTTAAAAACCAAGTCATTTTTATAAGCCAATTTTGTTGAATCGTTGCATGCTGAAGTAAAACACAGGGAAAACTATTTAAAAAAATGTTTATTTAACTGAGTTATAGCGATTTTTAACTTTCTATCGTGGACTTTAAATCGCAATAACTCAGCTAAAATAACGTTTTTTAAAAATGGTTTTCAACAAACTATTTAGATCCCTGTGTTTCACTTTAGCATGCAAAGTTTCATAAAAATTTGCTAATTGGTTTTTAAAAATTTTGACTTGGAAGTTTGTATGGGAAACCGAAATGCGTAAACCCTCATAAGTGTAGAAAGTTTCAAAAGTTGTTCAATTCGTTTGTAATAACTCTTGCTACTACTCCATTTAAAGACATGTTATATTCTTTCAGCGGCTTCCTACAAGCTGGAAACGACTGAGCCACGCCCCATCGACGCTAAATGCCCCGAAAACGAGGAGTACCGCTTCTGTGAGCCCTGCAACCGGACCTGCGACCAGCCCAAACCCGTCTGCCCCGCGCAGTGCGCCCGAGGCTGCTTCTGCGTGGCCGAGCTCGTGCGTGACAGAGATGGCAAATGCGTCGCACTTGAGAGCTGTTCTAATAAGTCGCTGAACGAAATACGTAAGTGATGACCAGACGTCGAAATTAGGTAGAATTATTTATGTACTTGCATCGAAGTGTTAAGAACCTATTAACATGGATCTTCCCGGGATTTCTAATGACAATCCCGTGTGGCCAACAATTACAAATAAATAATAATAAAAACCTTTAAAGATAGAAAAGACAAATAAAACAAAGATAATTAACATACATTTTTATTAGTATTTACATTAATTCACAATACAAATTATTAATAGTTAATAAATTTGGCAACGGCGCGCGTGCAGTGGTTTAAATTGTATAAAAATTAATAACTATTTTATTAAATAAATCACGTGATTTTTATGCTCTTTAAAATTAATCTCGGGATTTGAGGCATATCTACTTTATTCTTTCGCTGTATGAAATCAGTGTAAGTAGATACATAAATAACTCTACCTAATTCCAACCTCTGGTGATAACTGACATTGAACCAATGGCAACGTGGTGGTTCATGGCCTGATCTCCGCATGGGCATGTACAGTCGGGGAAGTCCCCGGCCGACACTTATCTGCGACATTCACTTCACACTATCTACGCGCACGCTACTGTAGTACGCGCGGTCAAAACGGAGCGCAAGCAAATATCGCCGAAACGTAGTCCACCTAGACTGTACTATTGTTTCTATAATACTGCAATACTCTTGATCGCCTCCGATTAGGTTTTTGGACCTCAGAAGCTGAACTTCCTTCCTTCCTTTAATTTAAGATACTATGTTATTTAAAAGAAATTGATCCATAAGAATGACTCTTTCGGTTGGTATCATAAAACACAGGGTGTTTTTTTGTCACATTTCACCGGTTTGATTCCCGGCTCAAGCAGGCGATTTTTCAAAAATCCTTAAATGCGGTTTTTATTATTTTTGAAAATAAAGGAATATTTCCTTTCCATAAAATTTGCCATCATCAATATTAAGGGTACTTTTCCTCCAACCACGGTCTTTTTTTTCCACCCTGTAGATGCCCTGCTGGAATAATCGAGCCCGGATTGTTAAGGTCTTAGACCAGTCGTGGAAACTAGATATAATACACAAAGATGATTTATCTTTACCAGTTTATTCTGTCTTCCGACATCATTGTTACAGTCTGTTCACCGTCCTAGCGACATCGAAGTCGTACTACTATTTCTAATCACCACCATTTTCTTCTGCCACAGCCCGCAAGCCTTACACAGACAAGCCGATAGACAAACCGATACCTTACAAGATGACCTGCAGACCGAACCAGGTGTACAAGCATTGTGAGAATTGTGAGAAGACCTGCAGCAACCCAAACCCTCAGTGCCCAGCGCAGTGCGCCAGGGGCTGCTTCTGCAAGGACGGCCTTTACAAAGCACCGAACGGACAATGCGTGGTGCTGGAGAAATGCCCCAAAGGTCCGTAATCAATGTCTAGTCTGGGGAGTCTTCCGTAGCGTTCTGTAGAATATCACCTGTGGGTGTACACTTGTGCAGTACGTCTATTTTCTTAATGTCTCTCGGCAAACTTCCTGGGCCCTAATTCTGTATCGCAATCTATAGATTCCACACCTAAACCTTACCGCGCACAAACGTCAAACGCATACGTTTTTGGGAAGATATCGTAACTTTTTAAGGAATTGACGTGGTTTCGAAACAAGGAATCGTTACAGAATAAGGGCCCTGGTTTTTCTGAAATTCTGTCAGCTTTGCATTTGGTGTAGTGTGTAAATCGGACGCTCTCAATCGACTTCATAATAATGATTACAAAATATATTTTACATGCTAAATCTAATCATTAATTAAGATTAGGCTATATGCGATGATATCCGGGAGACATTGTGAAAATAAAAGCACGTAGCGTGTGCCTTGTATTGTGTTGTGTGCGAGTTTTATTTACTTTTCGATAATGTCCGTATATAACAAAAAAAACGATTTATACAATCGTTTTCGTTTTCGTTAAAACACCTCGTTTGTCACCAGTTACAAAATCGCGTTTTCATCGTGATCGTAAAGTAATGGTTAATAAAAATCGCTGTATACTTACATCTAAGGCTTAGAGCATAGGGCATTATTAATGAAAAGAGAAATAACAAAGAGGTTTCTATCGAGAATAATTATATTTTCCTGTATCTAATTGGCACGGAAATGTTTTCCTGTAGTACCTAATTGATACCTACCTGCTTTATCCTAGTGTTTTACTTTAATGTTTAATTTAAAAAAAAAATTAAATTATGTATCTCATCCAAAATCATGTTTTTAGGGTTCCGTACCTCAAAAGGAAAACACGGAACCCTTATAGGATCACTTTGCTGTCCGTCTGTCGTGTCTGTCAAGACCCTTTATCTCGGGAACGCGTGGAGGTATCGAGTTGAAATTAAAACGATATACTCAGATCTGCAGTTTATTGAAGCTGTGAAAAAATTAAACTCCTAAGTTAACGTAAAAAAAAGATACGGCCGTTTATGCCGCAAAAAAAGTATATTTCCTCGCTCTCAAGGGAATCATAATTCATAGGGTATTTGCCCTTGACCTAGAACTATGAAATTTCGCAAGTATAACCGTCTTATACTACAAGTACAGGGAAAAATCTGAAAACTATACATTTGTAATTAAATCATTAAAAAACAGGGTCTTTATGCCAGGAACGGCGGGCGGTCCAAATTTTGAATTGAGTTAACCGCGTCATGTGGGGTATCGTATGAAAGGGCTTTATTGGCACAAGCTTAAACAGATTTATAATTATTTTTATGATGTATAGTTTTTTTATGACGAAAAAAGGAAAAAAAATTAAAATATGCGTACGGAACTCTCGGTGGGCGAGTCAGACTCGCACTTATCCGGTTTTTTTAGTAGTTAAACAAGGTAATTTGGCATCTATAAAGTGCCTTCTGTAAATAATCCAGTATTTTGTATCATAATCATAATCTTTTCAAAACATCCTTTGTAAACTTAGTCAGCACATACTTTATTGTCTTTTGCTTAAACTTTCCCTAACAACCTAATTCAGTTTATATCATTTTTTTCTTTAGCTCTATGTAATCAATTAATATCAAAAGGAAAGTCACAATTCCATTTATGCCTTTAAAACCTTGCCTTTATGTTAAAGAAGATTAAAGCTTACTTGCCGACCGTGGTGTTTACAGACTAATATTATGAATACTATTGTAAAATGTGATAAAATTATTACTAACATTTATCTTTTATTATATGTAAGGATTGTTACACGTAATATTTATTTTAGCTGTAGTTAAATGTGTGTTGTGTTTAATAAAATATGATTGAAGTAATTGTAAAGTGGTTGTTTATTTTCTTTACCTTTGCTTTTAATATAACATTCTATAGAATAAATTCTTCCAGATAAGCCTACCACACAAATAGTTTTCAATACGGTAAGTACTTACTTATATAACAATTTTTTTTGCATTTTCATTTACATGGTCTACAAACGACATTATTCAAATACCTAATAAATAAGAATAAATGTAAGTAAGTATAAGTATATGAATCTATTTTGAGTAAAGCTAAACCTTAATCACAGCTTTCCGTTCTTTAAAGTAGTACTGCTCACTAAACTTAACATTTCCTTTGGCGTAATTATTTAATCCTCTCATTGAGCAAATACAAAGGTCTCTCCTCTCCTTTAATCCTAAATAGAGATTCTCAATCTCACACTCTTTATTCACACTCTGAAAGTAAGTTATTGACATCTAAAATCCTAACTCTGTACTTACACTTTATAAACAGAAATTTCGTATTGTTGACTTCCACAAGACTTTGTTCAGCCGAGGAGTCGATGGCCCACGACCCCTCAGTGGAAGACTGCGACGCCGACGAGGAGTACTTCTCGTGCGGCTGGTGCGAGCGCACGTGCTGGGACCCGCAGCCGCACTGCCCGCAGCAGTGCACCAGCGGCTGCCTGTGCCGCCCGCCGCTGCTGCGGCACCGCAGCGGCCGGTGCGTGCTGCCCGACCACTGCCGACCAAGTGAGCATCTCAACAACCACATATAGAGCCACAGGTACTAGGAAGCTACGTGCTGCCCGAGCGACCACTGCCGAATAAGTCAGCAACTCAACAGTAACAACTTACAACCATCTATAGCGTGATTGCTATTAGGCCGCTACGTTAGACCACTGCCGACCAAGTGAGAGCCACATCATAAGCAGCCCGTGACAGTCCACTGCTGGACATAGGCCTTTTCCAACGCATGCCACTGATCCCAATCTTCGACTCTTCTAGTACAATTGCATGAGCGGCTAACAGTCTTCTTATCTTATCTTATCTTAGTGGGGCTGCAGAGGTCTCCCTCTCGCAGCAGCACGTCGACCCATTGGGATCTTTTGTGCAAGCCCGTCCTATCACTATGTCTCCTCGGTGAAAATGACTGCCATAAGCTTGGCAATGTCTCTGAGGGTGAAGAGCCTAAAATCTTCTGGTTTCGGGTAGGCCAATCCCAGGAGACTCATTCTTTTCCTAGCAAGGGAGTCACATTCACACAGTAAGTGTTGCATGGACTCCGTTTTCTTTCCACATGCCCTGAACAAGCTGTTCTGTTGCTAGCCGCATTCTATGGAGCATTTGTGTTGTGGCATATTGCCGGGTCAGGTTTCCGATGATTGTTCGTGCCTGCCTTTTACTATCTCCGCATATGATTTTACTCCGTCCTAGGGTGTCTCCGCCTATGAAGGATGTTGAGTGTTTTATACCGGGTAGCTTTTTCCATTCGGCTTTATGCCTGCTTTGGATTTGGTTCTTAAAGGCTTTGTTGATGGTGCTCGGTGCCAGTGTAACAAACAGCTCAGGACCAATAATTGGGGTCTCTGAGCCCTTCCTGGCAACTGCATCGGCTATCTCATTGCCATGGATTCCCATGTGGCCTGGTACCCAGATCAATCTCACCCTGTTGTGTCCACCTAGCTTGTTTAAAGCTTTTGTGGTTTCAAGTACAAGGTTGCAGTCGATCCGAGGCGATATAAATGACTTGAGCGCGGCCTTTGCTGCCATTCAGGATGAATATGTTTCGCTTTCTGAAGGTGCGCATCTTTTTTGCGCATAGGAATGCGCAAAAAAGAATTTAGAACTCGAACAGCAAAAGTTTCGACCTGGTATACAGTTGCGAATTTTCCAATGCTTTTACTATGTTCGAAGTAATTTCTAAAGATACCTACCCCAATACCCGACCCCATTTTGGATCCATAGTTGTAGGTTCCAGATTAGGCGGTTCTTCTCTGGAGTCGGTGGTCCTTGTTTCCATTCATCCCTAGTTGCGCTTAACAGTCACCAACCACCTATACATTCTACAGTGGCACAGGTAGGATACTATACTGCCCTACAGCAATAGGCCGCTGCCCCTTGCCAGGCTGCTGTGTGTTACATGACCATTGCAGACCAACTGAGCATCATCACCCTCAATCAGTAGCCTTCTCTTGACTGTGATGTAAGCAGCTGTTAAGCCACTCTAGAATCTGGCATCACGTAAGCGTGTCCCTTTACTTTACTTACCGTCCAAAGGCGATTTAAAAACTCAGCCCTCGGCTCAAATTATTGTCTGTGTCGTGACACCAGATGCCTTTAGCTGCACCTATATCTCTTACACTGATAAATATATTTTTTTGTAGACGAAAGGCGACCTTGTCTAAATCGGTATTCTTAGCGCCCCGTCATCATTTAGAAATAAACAATAAACTCCGAGTGTCGATTTCGTTGCATGGTTGCATGTGGAGGTCTTTGTAATGTCTTTATTTGGTAGTCAATTAATGTTAATAAGTTGCTATGTTAAGAGTAAAAATAAAAGCTTCACCTATGTTTGTAGGCAGTAAAACCTTTAGAAAATGAGTAAAGGAATTTTTTCAAGGATTCCGAATGAATGTAACGTAACGACACGTCTCGTGATTAACAAAGGCCTCAGCCGCACAGCCTCATCCAGTGTCATATCTCGAAGGCTTTGACTCCATTAAAGTTCAAGGGCGGAGGCATAAGGGCGTGATGTATGCCGCCATTACCAGAGATTAATGCACCCACATGATCGCTGCGCTGCAGCTGAGTTATAGTGCCCGGTACTGTGGACTACATTTATCAAGGGGTCTCGGCAAAAATGCAGTTAATCACCGAGGTGTTGAAGGTTCGATTACGCTAAAAATAAAACGGACGAGCGCGATAATCGAATGATGAATAGTCACACTTCCATTTACGAAATTACTTATGATCCTGGTTCTTGAAGGCGCGCAAGCGTGCATGATACTTATCGTCCTTATCGTAAAATATTATTGAGTTTGTGAGGTCTAGGTTGTCAGTTAAACGTCTACCTACAGAGTTTATTTTAATCGTTTGTTTTCGTAACGGTTGGTTTTATTGGCAACTTTAGCAAGTGAGAATTTTCAAGGGCTAATTTGTTTTCTGAGATGAAAAACCATTTGGTATTTATAACGAATAGTAGGTAATTTTGATTTATTAAACATAGGTAACATAGATGCTGCTATTGATGATTGACAACCACTTGAGATTGGCTCAATGCGTAAACCGCGAAGCCATTAATGAACCCACCAACCTGCATTGGGCCAGCGTAGTGGGTTATGGCCCAATCTCCTGTGTTGCTGTCCATGTGAGAAAACCTGTGCCCACCTGAGGGACGTCTATCGGCTGGCGATGAAGTCTACTGTCCTACTGCAGGGCAAAGGTCTCTATCATTGAAACACTCTTTGCCTAACCTGAGAATACACGGGTTATTCAGCCGACCGCTTGACTTGACCGTTGATACAATAATAACTGTTTTTTTATGCAGTAAGATGCCCAGACCCCAACGAGGAGTTCGTCTGCCGGTACGGCTGCGAGACGACGTGCGAGTCGCCGCCGGCGCCGGCGCCGGCGTCCGGCCGCGAGTGCGCGCTCCTGCGCAACTGCAAGTTAGGCTGCCATTGCAAGCTGGGGCTTCTACGAGACTCCAACACCGGCAAGTGCGTAGAAGAGGAACAGTGCAGCCCGCATCTACCCGCAGAGACCAATGCAACAGAGTCGGTCATAGATTTGCTCCCAAAGATACCAAAAGTAAATGTCACCGATTAATTATGGAATTGTGTATGTATTGTTAAATTAATTTTATTATTATTATTAGGTATACAATGTATAATTAGTTTATTAATTAGTGTACAATGAGTTTGGTCTGAATAAATGAACTGAAACATTGTTGGTTTTTTATTTTATTTTCCTTGTTTTATTTACTTTGAGTAAAGTAAAAACTAACAAGTGGAATATTTATTCTAATCTAATAATCATTCGCCTACTTATTTCATTTCATCGGAAGTGCAATGCATAGGTGCGTTGGTTTAATGCTCTAAGATATAGATACACTTTTACAATCTGCATTGGGATTAATTTATTAATCAATATTATCACGAGATTTTTTGCTCTAAAGCATTGAGCCGGAGTTAGAGTACCATATTTTATACTTACTCTTGGTCGAAGCTTACTCTAAGTTTCTGGAACTTCTGTTATATAAAATAAGTAAGTAATGAAATTGTGCGTATTCAATCAGTCTTTTCCGCCTTTATTATCATCAGTCGATAAACGTCCCACTACTAGGCCTTCCCACGTGAACAACAGGCCACATGGGGACATTAGGCCGCCATAACCCACCACGCTCTGGCCTGTCGGCTGGCCTGTAGATGGCCTTCCGGTCTATGCATAAATTTTTTAACTAAGTCAATAAAGCTTGATTCCTGTGACAGGTGTCACATGGTCATGCCTATGGTTGAGAGTTTGAGACATTACAGACGTAATTGAATCAAATAATAAATAAATAATAAATGTATATATATATATATATATATAAGGTGACTGCTAGAAACTTCAAGGGCTGGTCAGGTCAAGTGTTTTGATGACAAAAATGACAAAAAGAAATTGGTGTTTTTTCATTTTTAATTAATAATTATTCATTTTGTGAATTTTAATTGGATAGTCTTTGAGTATCTAATTTATTGTAAAGCAATAACATTAGAAAAATATAATAAAAAAACAATTAAAAATAACGATTATTTACAACGCGCGGGGAACGGCCGACCGTCTGTTGACCCGTTCGCGTCAGCTGGGCGATAAGTACCTAGTCTGACATGAGACCATTTTTGTCATGTTTGAAACACTTGACCTGACCAGCCCTTGAAGTTTTTTGCGGTTTCTAGCAGTCACCTTATATATATATATATATATTATTATAAACGCAAAAGTTTGTAAGTATGTATGGATATTTGTTACTCTTTCACGTAAAAACTACTGAATGGATTTGGATGAAATTCGGCTTACAGATAGTTTATAACCTGGATTAACGCATAGCATACTTTTTATCCCGATATTCCCACGGGAACGTATGAATGGATGTTTGTTACTCTTTCACGTAAAAACTACCGAATGGATTTGGATGAAATTCGGCATAGAGATAGTTTATAACCTGGATTAACACATAGGATACTTTTTATCCAGATATTCCCACGGGAACGGGAACGACGCGGGTGAAACCGCGAGCGGCCGCTTGTCAAATAATAAATTGATGTTATTGTAGGGTTTTTTATAAAATTGAAGTTAATTTATTTGATTTGTATGCGTTAGAAACATAAAATCAATAAAAGGTATAATTTTGTTCTGCCGACTGGCAATACTGTCTGTCTTTAAATGTAAAAGTGGAGGGAAAATAAAAAGATGGCGGCACTTGGCCGATGTGAGAGCGGGGATTGGGTTTTGAGTTTTTGTACAGAACGGACGTCTCTGAGAGAATACACGTGGTTGTCTTGAAGACTGAGTTTTATTGGAAGTATAACCTGAGACCCCAAGTTCTATTATACTTCAGAAGTGGGATACCAAACGTAAGTACACGCCTACGTATATTTCCTTCTACACTGATATTAATGCTATTGCGATTGCAATAAAATAAAAATTGTAAGGTATAGTTAAAAATATGAACATTAACATTGAATCTACATTTTAAACAAATAGCTTGAACATTTTACCCGTCTACTTTTTGTCAGTAATTCCTTTCTTATGAGTTCACAAAATGGCCGCTATTTCAATATGAGATTTTTTCTGCAAGCGGGTGGTTATCCTTTTTGGTAAGCTTATATCCATAAAGATGTATACCATACCACCAAGGGGGTTTTATAAAGGGGAGTCAAAATTCGCTTAGTTTTGCTACGACGCACCGTTTGCGAGAAAAATCGATATTTGAAAAATCCGTGTCAATAATTGTCATAAACGCATGTCGAACAATTTTTATCAAGATTTATGTTTCGAGATTTAACAAAACCAGCATATAGCTTGTAGATCTTTACTATAGAAAAAAAAAGAGCCTGCAGTTTACTGTATGATTCAATTTCATTAATTTATACTATTTCTTTTCTTTTTGGAACGACGAGATTAACATTATGGATAATGAGACTGGACGTCAACGTGGAAGCGAGCGACGGCTGCATACTCCAATTGCTGCTACTGGGGCAGATCGTAGTCGAACACGCAGCCTTAGCAGGTCCAGAAGGATTAATAGAAGTTCACACCATCGAGGAAAGGAGACCGAGTTGGAGCAGACGCGAAGGCGGTTACAAGCTTTGGAGCACGAGTTGTACCGGGAACGCGAAAAAACATCTTCGAGGCGTTAAGATCGACCGCACCGGAACGCGAGGGGCAGCCGCAGTCGCAGCCGCGCCAGTCGTCGACGCACCCGCAGCCAGAGCAGGCGGCGCCGTAAGCGCAGTCGCAGTGCTACGCCGAGGGCGGGCCGACGACAACGCGAGGACTCCGCGCCGAAGGAAAAAAGGTCACGTACACCATCTTTTTCTACTAAGGACTTGATAGATATTGTCAAATCAATTAAAAGTAATGTCGGACCTCAGCCATCACCTTCTGGGGCATTGATGTCAAAGACTATCGATCACAAGAATATTCTCCCTAATTTTGACCCCTCTGTGAAAGGGCAACGCATAGATATTTGGTTACGTAAGGTCAATGAATGCGCGATGCTATACGGCTGGGACGAGAAGACTATCGTGCACTTCGCGGTACAGAAACTTCAGGGTTTGGCGAAGGTGTGGTATGAAAGCTTGAATACCATATTGTACTCGTGGGTAGAATGGCAAGAAAAATTAGTAAGTGCGTTTCCTTGCGATCAGAACTACGGTAAAACCCTGGAGGACATGTTAAAAAGAAAAAGCAAGTTTTAGAGCCAATTGAGATTTACTACTACGAAAAACTTGCCTTACTCAACCAGTGTGACATTGCAGGAAAGCGCGCAGTTGACTGTATTATACATGGCATTACTGATAGGACTACGAAATCAAGTGCGTTAGCGTTATGTTGCTCACAGCCGGAACAGCTGTTGCAGTTTTTAATGAGCAACAAAGATGCTCATTTATCTGACCGTATTTATAATAGACCTAAGTTTTGGAGCGAAAATAACGCTACTAGCTCAAATTATGCAAAGAATAACCAAAGCAAGCCTAGCCAAGCGGTTGGCTCCATATTTTGTTTTAATTGTAGGGAACGAGGGCATCCTTTCCTACAGTGCCCCAAGCCATTAGTTAAGTGTTCAAAATGTAATAAAATTGGACATACCGGGGAAAAATGTATGCTAAAAGTCGACAATAGAGCTGGTGGCATTGAACCTTCAAAAACAATGAGTATTGCAGATACTTCTCCAAGCTCCAAGTCTATAAAACAAGTAAAGGTAAATAACGTTGATATAGATGCTTTTATCGATTTTGGAAGTGAAGTTACGTTGGTCAAACATTCTTTAGTCTTGCTGCTAGGCTTAACTCATGATAAGTTACCATCTACGCTCAAGGGGTTCGGAAACAATTCAGTTCAATCACTGGGAAAATTGCAGCTAGATTTATCTGTAGATGGTGTAAACGCTAGTGTATGCTGTCGAGTAGTTGACGATAACCTTTTAGAAAAATCAATTTTAATAGGTCAATCGTATACTGAACAACCTCACATAACAGTAATTAAAGACTCTAATTCATTAAAGTTCCATGAGGTTAGTGTAGAGCTGCCTGTGTTACCTATGCTTGAAGCTACAGTGGACACATATAGACTAGGAGAAGTAAAGGTTGTCGGTAATGTTTCACTGTATGGACCAGCGTCCGTTAAGGCTTATTTGTCGGGTTCTGCGTTCAGCGGTTGCATGATGCTACAGAATAGCATTGTAGGCCGCCCCAAACAAGAGTTCATAATATCAGGCGGAGTATATCACGTACGAAGTGGTCAGTTAGACATTCCTATATTCCCTTGTCAACCCCCTTGCCATATTCTTAAAGATTTTGTCGTTGGAAGAGGGGAAAGAGTAGAGTTCATAAGGCGTATGATTATTCAATCGCCAGGCGTTGAGTCCGCCGATGCTGACAACGATTGTACTAAGGAGATGTTCGCGGAAGAGACCGTTCGGCTAGGTAGTGATGTGTCAATGGACGATAGACAAAAGCTAATGTCCATCCTTAGACAATACCAACATTGTTTTGCTTCAAATTTAAAAAACTTGGGTAAAACGGATATAACGCAAATGTATATTGATTTAAAGAATCAACGGCCTATTGTCTATCGTCCTTATCGATTGTCACATCACGAACGAGAGAAAGTGCAGTCAATGGTAAGCGAGATGTTAGATGCTGGAATCGTCCGGGAATCGGTCTCCGAGTTTGCGAGTCCTATTATCTTAGTGCGGCTGTCGGGTCAGTCATGTTTTATTACTTTAGATTTGGCATCTGGATACTATCAAGTGCCTATTGCAGAGCACTGTAAGCATCTTACAGCGTTTGTCATGCCAGATGGACTATACGAATTTAACCGTATGCCATTTGGACTTGCAAACGCACCAGCGGTTTTTCAGCGCATGATTAATAAGGTTTTAGGATCAGCTCGTTTTAACAAGGCGACAGCATATATGGATGATGTCCTTATAGTTGGCAAGAATACTGCGGATTGTCTAGATAAATTAGTAGAGGTTTTGAAATTATTTGAAAAAGCTAATCTAACTTTAAATTTGTCGAGATGTAGTTTTTTGCATAATTCTATCGAGTATTTAGGGTACGAGATTAGCGCATCAGGGGTAAGGCCAGGGGACAAGAAGATCCAATCTGTACAAAAGTTTCCGCGACCAGAAAATATTCATGGTGTTCGTCAATTTCTATGACTTGCTAGCTATTTTCGTAAGTTTATTCTAAATTTCGCTAGTATATCAGCCCCACTTACGCAATTACTAAAGAAGGATAACGCGTGGAAATGGACTGAGTACCATGACCTTGCTTTGAGACATTAAAATCAAAATTAGTCACAAGACCGATATTAGCTATAAATGATCATGAAGCTGAAACCGAATTGCATACCGATGCTAGTAAGGAGGGTGTTGGTGGTATGCTTTTACAACGTTGCCAAGACGGCACCTTAAAACCTATCGCATATTGCAGTAGGCGAACATCTCCGGAAGAAAAGCACTATCACTCGTATGAGTTGGAGACGCTAGCTGTAATACGCTCTTTAGAGAAGTTCAGGGTCTATTTACTGGGCAAGAATTTTAAAATAGTTACGGATTGCAGTGCGTTGCGCTCTACTTTTCTTAATGGGCGATTTTCCGACATCAAAAAAAAAAAGAAATTGGTTCGTAAATGACTTCATAGATGGCGCTTAGCATAGATTAGTATGGCGCTTAGTAAAAGGCGGGTTCATGAAGAGCACGTGTATGGCTGCGTAATATTTATTCTATTCCAAAATAGAAATAGGTTCTGGATGTCCTGAATATAAATAGGTAAGTAAATACTATTTTTTTATTCTTTTGGTAGACAAGTAAAAGTGTAGAATTTATTACAGCCCATAAGTAGCCCAGCTTTCATAAAACAACATCTATCGAGTGTTTTTGAACTAATTTTTACTTTTTAATTTGGGCTGTCAGAAAATCGCCCATTCTTCGCGATCTGATCCCTCGGATAGCTCGATGGTGGCTTTTGCTGCAGGAGTTTAACTGCACGATCGAATATCGACCAGGAGTTAAGATGGCTCATGTCGATGCATTGTCACGTAATCCTGTATCCAGCGGTAACGATTTAGGTAGCGTCGAACAGGGTTCACGAGTTCTTGTGATTAGTAGTGATGACTGGTTGCACACTCTCCAGCTTGGAGATTCAGAATTAAGTCGTATCAGGCAAATTTTAGACAGTGATTGGGGCTCGAAGGAACTCAAGTATATCAAGGATAGTTACGTATTGCGAGAAAATAAACTGTATAGATATTTAGATGGTGATACGAGTAAATTGCGTTGGGTAGTACCGAAGGGAGCGAGATGGCAGATATGTAGAATAAATCATGACGAAATAGGACATTTAGGGTTGGAGAAAACATTAGATAGGATAAAAAACAATTACTGGTTTGCCAAATCGCCCCGTTTCGTCAAAAGGTACGTTGGTGCGTGTATCGAGTGTGCGTATGCAAAGAAAACTAATAATACCAAGGAAGGATTACTCCATCCAATTAATAAAGTGGCATTGCCATTTCATACTCTGCATGTAGACCATCTCGGCCCCTTTGTGAAGTCTAAAAGAGGCAACTCTTACCTCTTAGTAGTAGTAGACGCTTTCACTAAGTTTGTCTTTATAAAACCAGTGCGCAATACCAATACGCAAAATGTTGTCCGAGTTTTAGATGATATATTTTATACATTCAGAGTTCCTGATCGATTAATAAGTGACCGGGGAAGTTGTCTTACATCTAATGTTTTTAAAAGATATTGTTATGATAAGGGAATAAAGCAGATATTGAACGCTGTCGCCAGCCCAAAATCAAACGGTCAAGTTGAACGTTACAATAGAACGATACTTAGCTCATTGACAGCACAGAATTTGAAGCATAATGAAAGGAAATGGGATACCCAGTTAGGGAAAATACAATGGGGATTTAATAATACCATTCAGAAGACAACAGGTAGAAAACCAGCGGAAGTCATGTTTGGCACGTTGATGAATAGTGAGGTCCACCCTATCCTAAATGAGGCATTGTGTGAAACTCGCAAAGAAATCGATATGTCAGATATACGGAGTGAAGTAAAAGAAAGAATAGATATCGAACAAGAGAAACAAAAACAGTTTTATGATCGGAATAGGCGTCCTGCTCGAGAGTATAAAAAAGGGGATTTAGTTAAATTAACTAAAGTTGCTTTTCAGAACGACGGAAAGAGTAAGAAACTTCTTCCGTCCTATGTAGGCCTCTTTCGGATTACTAAAGTTCTAGGTCAAGGTAGCGTGTATTCCAGGGTTTAATAGTTGTACAAAAAAGCAACCGACTACTGTGGCAGCCGATCGCATGTTGCCATGGGTTCACGTTGCTGCTTTGCAACTTGAAAGTGATTCCGATGATAGCGAAAATAGTGAAGATAAAGATGATGATGACGAGGATAATGATGTCGATAATAATTAGTTATGTAATAATGTCAGTCCAAAATTGATAAAGATAGACTAATAAATACATACGCATATTGTTATTACGGCTATTATTGTGTATCTACATATGGTTTTTTTCTATTGTTGCAGCCTGGACGTGAGAATTGATTGGTTCATGTTCCGGGTGGTAAAGTAGATCCACAGAAACGAGAATTGATTGGTTCGTTTCATAGTTATTTATAATGACCACGAGAATTGATTGGTTCGTGTGTCATTATAATAATAAGTGTTCAATTAGGCGTGAGAATTGATTGGTTCACGACCTGATGGAAGTACCTACAGTTATTCCAACCTGGACGTGAGAATTGATTGGTTCATGTTCCGGGTGGTAAAGTAGATCCACAGAAACGAGAATTGATTGGTTCGTTTCATAGTTATTTATAATGACCACGAGAATTGATTGGTTCGTGTGTCATCATAATAATAAGTGTTCAATTAGGCGTGAGAATTGATTGGTTCACGACCTGATGGAAGTACCTACAGTTATTCCAAGTAACAATGATTTATAAACGTAAGAAAAGATTGATTAGTGTGTCATTGATAAGTATTCTGTTTAGGCGTGAGAATTGATTGGTTCACGGCCTGATGGAAATAGTTATTCTAAGTTACACTGATTAGACGTGAGAATAGATTGGTTCATGTGATCTAACTATGTAATAGAAGAAAAGTGAATAAAAAGAGATAAGGATGTTACTGTGGTAATATTGTATTTATGTATTTTGTATAGATTTTCAAATATATAATCAGATAGTACTGTAAATGACGTTCTAGAGGTTCTATTTCGTGTAATTTTTTTTTGTAATGTAAATGTAATGATGTATGAGTTAGTTAGTATTACGGCCAAGTGTAGGGTTGCCACCAGGCTTGTGTATAGGGACATCCACATTGTCAGGACGGTCGAGTGTAGGGTTTTTTATAAAATTGAAGTTAATTTATTTGATTTGTATGCGTTAGAAACATAAAATCAATAAAAGGTATAATTTTGTTCTGCCGACTGGCAATACTGTCTGTCTGTCAATGTCAGTTTGTAAAAGTGGAGGGAAAATAAAAAGATGGCGACACTTGGCCGATGTGAGAGCGGGGATTGGATTTTGAGTTTTTGTACAGAACGGACGTCTCTGAGAGAATACACGTGGTTGTCTTAAAGACTGAGTTTTATTGGAAGTATAACCTGAGACCCCAAGTTCTATTATATTATCAATTGAACATCTGTCGTTAATCGTTTTTTGCTTCAAATTATCATTTTGGATGCTATTTAGATCACAAATTTTTTAGAAATACATAATTAATACGTAAATAGATTTTGAATGTTTTATTATTGAACAAATTCTTATCATCACAGTAATTACTTGAGTCACTAGAACAGTCCTTGTCAAATTTTACTATATACCTACACGTTCAAAATAACCTTTTAGTTCTTTAATTTTATAAACCACTTTTTTCCAATCATCAGGGGTAACATGGTCACATACATCATGTAGTAATGTTAGCATTTTATTTGGTGTAAAAGGCGCTGGGTGTTATGTCGAGCCGATTGACCTGAACAATATAATACTTTTACTAAACCTACTGCGTGTCCAATATGTAAAAATGTAACTCGTCGTAGATTCACTGAAAACATACCTGTTTGTATGTCGAAATCAAAGCTAAGTGATACATTAGACATGTCTTGTGATGATGCTAAAGTTGATACTTCCTTTAGCAAATTACTGCCATCTGTTGGTATTACTATTGAAAACATCAGTGAGATTTTAGATACGAAATTGTTTCCAACTTCTAATTTCATGATTAATTTGCGAGCAGCATGGAGAGAGCATGTTAAGTCTATGATAGCTTCCGAGATAAATATTGTAGTTCAAAAACTAAAGGATGACTTTACTAATTCTACGGATTTCTTGGTTGAAACCAGAATTGAAGATAAAGAGAAAAAAACTTCATGGCACTAGAGTTGGCATCCAATCGTGTGCAACAGGATTAAGTTTCTATCAACTATAGATTATCTAATTTGGAGAAGCACTCAAGAGACCTTAACGTAGAGGTTCAGGCCGTCCCAGAGAGCAAACCAAAAACGAAAGTGTAATGGCGATCTTTAAGAAAATGGGTAGCACCTTGGGTGTTTCCATAGTACCTGACCATGATATTCACGCATGTCGTCGTATAGCTAAAATGAATCCATCTTCCAAGAGACCGCGGAATATTACGGTGACTCTTTCTTCTCCCCGTCAGCGCGACATCGTTCTGTCGGCTGTTAATCGATTTAATAAAACAAATCCTAAACTCGTCTCATGTTGGTATCGTTGGAGAGAATCGGGGAATCTATGTTTGCGAGCACCTGTCTGCGGAAACCAAACAAATCTACGCTGCGGCCAGAGTGTTTATAAAATAAAAATCTTACAAATTTGCATGGGTGAGGTTTGGTAGAGTTTATGTTCGTATGGCAGAGGACACCAACGCTATACATATCAAAAGCTTGGACACACTAAAGAACCTGTTACAGTGTGTGTTTTATTGATAATTATTATTCTTAAAGCATTATTAAGTACTTCCTGTTTTGTGTTCTAATATTTTATTTTATTAATGGTACTGGTTTATTATCAGAATGTGAATCGAATTAGATCGAAACTTACTGATCTAAATCTCAATGTATTATCGTGTAACTATGATGTCATATGCTTAACGGAAACGAACTTAAATGATAATGTACTTGATGGTAAACTCTGTGATGTTCGTTATAATGTTTTCCGCAGGGATAGATTGTGTACAAGCATTGGTTCTCGTAAGACAGAGGGTGGTGGCGTTCTGATAGCTGTTAAGAAAAATATAAAAGTTGTCCGACAGCCTAAGTGGGACAGTAGTGTAGAAGACATTTGGATCACTCTCCGACTGAGCGAGTACAAATTGTCGTCATTACATATTTGCTTGTGCTATTTACCCTCAGAACAATATTAGTTCTTCTTCTTCTTTTTGTGCAGTGGCGTTTCCCTTTGGATTTCGCCAATATCCAGTTTTTGGCACAGTTGTTTATTTCTACAGACTCATTGCTTGTATCGGTTTCTCGTAAGAGCACAATGTACAAGTACAGAGGTGGTGAGATCTTAAATTTTGAGGCTGTAGACCCAGTTGATGATCTGTACTCTGTAATGCCTATGGACAAACACAATACTTATATATAACATTTGTTAGTGGCAGACAGACAAATTACAATTTTATATTGTTAGTAGTTATATAAGAACATAAAACATCAATGCAGGGGGGTTTCACATAACTGAGAACAATCTTAAAATTTGTGGGTTTGGGGATACATGGGGGGAGGAGATCATAAAGGGAAGTTGGGTATTTGGGACAGTTAAAAAATATGTGGTCAGGTGTTCCCTCCTCCAGACCGCATTCACAAAGGGATGAGTCCTTAACCCTAATTTTGGCCAGATGAACAGGGGTGCATGCATGGCCTAACCTTAAACGGCTCACAGTGGAGGTGCATGCTTTGGAAGCTTTTTTATATTTAAAAAACCATGGCTTGTCAGGTAAGGAGTGCTGAATGTCCGCGAAATATTTCCCTACGGTTTTGCTTTTCTCCCGCCACTGAGTTTCCCATGTAGACTTTTCGGTTGGCAACACTTGTCCCTATTAGTTGTCAAAACTTAGCTTCGACTATAAAAATTAATTTTAATAAATATTCATTGCTAAATAACTATAAAATTGTGTTTAAAGTATAGCGATTTATATAAAATATAAGTACGAGTGTTTGCATCAGTGTCTATGCAATAATATTTGAATTTCGTTATATTGAAATTTTCGACTATACCGGCTGTCAACGGCCGGCAAAACTATTTATCTTATTTGAAGAAAAGTATAATTTAAGAAGAGCTGCAGAGCTGAAGATCTGCATCTAAAACCCGGGGAGTATTGTTTTCATAATTTTTCCATTAGTACATAGTTTAACTAATAAAATCATTGACCTAAATAACCTAACACTACATATGTACCTTCAAATAAGTTATCAATGTGAAAGTTAATTCCACTACATATTGATTGGTGTTATTCTTATTTTATGTTTCCTTTATTTGTAACTACATGTTCCTCACACTAATACATCTAACAACTTTACAAATCTCACATAATAGTGAGTATCGTCACTCCTCAATTACGATTTGGCTTGGTTAACCTCTCTTGACTTGACTATATAGTGGAAGTGAAGTTGATGGTGACATTGTCTTGCTACAGACCTTCACACACTACAACACTTTACAATCAGAACTTGACTGCACATTTAAAAGTTGTTGTTTTCTTATTAAGTAAATATTTTTATAGAAGTGACCTACCCACATCATAACAGCAAATCTTTCTTTAAGATTGTTGTATCTTTTATTTTAGTTTTTATATAGTTACAGCTGTTTAATGTTTTAAAATACTAAAAGTCTCCTTGTTACAAGTATGAATAGGTATTACAAATTCGATTTCAATGTGTTAATTTATTATTATTAGTTTCTGAATTTAATTTTGGATAGGATACATTTTAAACAAATATCATTGCTTAGCTTAAATGATCTAGAATACAAGTCTTTTTTTTCCTATATAAAGTTTGATAAGTACAACGAAGAGAAAAAAATTGTAAAGTGTTTTTAACGTTTCATGTATGTTTAACGTTTTTAGATTAGTTAACTGAGTTAACTCTAAACTAGCTACATAGATTCTTTGTTCAACAAAGTTGTATTAGGCAATAAATTAATTAATCTGTTTTCAATTAAACTTATTGTCTCGTTTACCGTAGGTAAGAAATAAACAAAATAACAATAACAGTATTCTTATATTTGCTCCTAATATTTCAGGTGTAAACAAAAAACTCAATATGATGACCCGCAAGACGGTAGCACAAAACACAGAGGCGAAACTTCGGCAAGTTCTCCATGAACTTAAACTATCCCAGGATACCTGCAACCAGCTACTCCGGGAAAGAGATGAAAGTGAGGAAGAAATAAAAATCATCATAGGGAAGAACACACAATTGAAAACCGAGCTTGCTACACTGCACAATGAACACTCCGAGGTGCTTCATCAACAAGACCAGCTGCAACGCACTATTGAAGCATTTGATGATTGCAACACCACCTATGAGAGGGCCCTGAATCGCATCACTGAGCTGGAGCAAGATTTGGCAAGGGCATACAAACGCATATCTCAGCAGGATGAACAAACCCAATATAATCAAGCGGAAGTCACCCTGAACCTTTTTGACGAACTGATGGCATCACCTGGCGGATTTTCGGCTGTTTCTGCAGAGCATCAACAGCTCCCAAACACCAGTTTATCATATGTTTCACCAAAGCAACGAGTAGTACCTACCAATGATAGTAAAGTAAAATGTAATTACTTGGGTACTAACAAAATTAAGAAATATGTAAAAATTAATAGGTATATTAGGAAAACAGAAAAGCTTATTAAAAAGAATAATTGTTTTTATAAAAATATTGCGCTTAGGAAAGAACGCATGAGTTTGATGGACTCTCTAGACATTTACGATTCTAAACTAAAAGAAAGTAGACAGGTGTATGATCGAGATACCAAACAACTACAATCTGACATACAGAGATTACATGAATCTCTTGATACTTTAAATAAAAAATACTTGTTGTCGCAAAAAGAAATTGAAGAACACATTAAGTCTGCCACAGAGTTAGTAGATCTGTGCAAGTACAATGCAGAACGATATGACTCTCTTTTGAACAATCAAGTAGATTTGTTGCCATCCGTAACACCCATAAAGAGTGTCATAAATGGTATCCCAGTGGTACCCTGTGCTACATTTGCTAATAATAATAATATATCGAGTGATAGAAAGTTAATAAAACGCAACCTACCTTTAGACAAAGATTCTTCTGTTGAAGGAATGTCTAGAAAAACTCTTATCTTTTCTGACAAGATAGGTCAGGGCCTGGGTCCGCAGCTTAAATCTAAACTCAGCCACGAGCTTATAAACTTTTGCAATCCAGGCCAAACATTCACTAATTTAGTAAGTACATTAAGCAAGCAGGAGTTGAATCATTCAACAAATGCTCTAATACTGTGTGGTGATAGTCTCACAATAAAAAAGCGTGACCTTTTAAAAAGCATAGAGAGTTTAATTGATATACAATCTAAAACTCATTGTAAAATAATAGTTTGTGCCTTTCCCTATGCCTGTAACTTATCGTGGAAACAAAACAAACAGATCTTTGATTTGAACTTACTTTTGTATAACTCCACTTATCGTCACAGTGACAGTATTGTATTTTTTGATACAAATAAATTTATATCTAGTTTTAAGTTGACTACTGATTCTATGTATTTAATATACAAAGACAGGCTACAGATAGCATCATTGCTAGCATATAATTTAAAAGACACAGTTATAAGTAGTATAACAATGTCGACCCAAAATTATCGCACTGTTAGTATTTCTACTAATGTAAATTTAGTTGATAAGTCTTGCACAACCTCTAGTTTAAACTAAGAGGTAAGACAAAAGCCAGCCCTATCCAAATTAAAATAGTTCATCAAAACATGCAGGGCCTGGCCGGCAAAGAGTTAGAAATTGAACTTTTTTTATTACATGAAGATATAAACATTTTATGTATAACTGAGCACTGGCTTAAAGATTATCAGTTAATTTTTAATATTAAAAACTTTCAGCTTTCCAGTGCTTTTACTAGAACAAATGCAATTCGCGGCGGATCCTTAATATTTGTTAATTACAGTAAACATAAGATTACGGAACGAAAGGATGTAGTTTCCCTTTCTATTGAACGCGTTATTGAGCTGTCATGTGTCGAGTTAGAGAAATTTATAATTGTTTGTGTATATCGACCTCCTTCTGGTAATTTTAGTGTCTTTGAAGCCACTATGGAAGATGTAATTAAGAAGATTTGTAAATCTAAAAAGAAAATAGTAATTTGTGGGGATTTCAATGTAAATTTATTAGACAGTCATTCAACTAGTGTAAGATTAATCTCGTTGTTTAAATCATTTGATTTGGATTACCAATTTAGAGAACCGACTAGAATTACAGCAACCACTGCAACCTGCTTAGACAATTTTTTTTGTAACTTTGCTCCTGAGTCTAAGTTCATACTAACTAATTTATCTTCAGATCACTGTGGGCAAAAAATAGCTTTTAATGAATATGGACACCCTAACTCAGAAGAAATATCTTGTAGGCCAGTGACAGAGAAACGGGTTAAAATTTTCAAGCATAACATAACTGCTAAACTTGCATGTTTACCATTTATACAGGAAAATCCAGATGCTCTTTACAAGCATTTTTTTGATCTTATAAACGGTGAATTTAATAAAACTTTCTCTATTAAAAAGTTTAAAACTAATATTTCAATGAAATTTAGGGATTGGGCTACAGCTGGTTTGCATAAAAGTAGGACTAAGTTGTATGACTTATATGAGCAGAAAAAATATAATAATAGTCCAAGTTTTCTAGAGTATATCAAAAAGTATTCGAAAACTTTTAGGAAGGCTTGTGCATGTGCCAAGTCATTATTTATTAGTGAAAAAATTAAAAAGTCTGATAACAAAATAAAGGCAACATGGAACTGCATAAACCGCGAAACTGGTAAAATAAAGCCACGTGATACTGAGTTTTCTTTAAGAATAGGCAATAGCTTTTTAAGTGAAGACAATAAAGTTGCTGATGCTTTTGAACAGTTTTTTACAAATATACCAATTGCCACAACTATGTTACTCAACTCTTCACCAAGTAATGCAGAAATTCTGCTAAAAAAGTATGTACCCATGTGTAATCAAGTGTTCAAATTTAAACACGTAAACTGTAAAGACGTACTTAAATCCTTTAAATCTTTAAAAATAAAAAACACTTGTGATTTGTGGGATATTTCAACAAAAATTATTAATAATATTATCGAGTCCATTGCGCCTTTTCTTGTAGTCATATTCAATAGCTGTGTTGACGAAGGAGTTTTCCCAGATCTCATGAAGCATAGCAAAGTTCTGCCACTTTTCAAATCGGGTTGTAAAGATGACCCGAGCAATTTCAGGCCTATTTCGATTTTACCTACTCTTAGTAAAGTTTTTGAAAAACTTATTTTAGATCAACTCGGCTCCCACTTCGCTATAAACCACCTTTTTCACAGTGAACAGTATGGTTTTACCAAGGGAAGGTCTACTACTGATGCTGGTGTAGCTCTGCTAAAACACATATTTGAGGCTTGGGAGGGATCGCAGAATGCTTTTGGAGTGTTTTGTGATCTCTCCAAGGCTTTTGATTGCGTTGAATACAACACCCTTTTAATAAAGCTAAAACACTATGGAGTGCACTCTGATGCCTTGAAATTGATTCAATCATATCTTAGCGGCAGAATCCAAAAAGTTAGCGTGAACGGATCCATATCATCCGGATCTTCTGTGCTAATGGGGGTCCCACAAGGGTCAATACTAGGTCCATTTTTATTCTTAATCTATATTAATGATTTACCATTTTATGCGGAAAACTTTTGCAATATTGTTTTGTTTGCTGACGATACATCTTTGATATTTAAGACTGATCGAAATAAAAATAGTTTTGATGACATCAACAGTGCCCTAACAGATGTGTTGAATTGGTTTACTACTAATAATCTTCAATTAAACGCGAAGAAAACCAAATGTATAAATTTTACTCTACCTAACGTAAAGAATATTATAGGAAATAAAATTAAACTGAATGGTGAACTGTTGGACCTTGTTGATTCAACAGTTTTCTTAGGTATTACCTTAGATTCAAAAATACAGTGGTACCCTCATATTAGCACCCTTGCGGGGAGACTTAGTTCAGCTGCTTATGCTGTTAGGAAAATTAGGCATTTTACAGACGTGGAAACTGCTCGATTAGTCTATTTTAGTTACTTTCACAGTGTTATGTCCTATGGTATACTACTTTGGGGTAAAGCAGCAGATATAGAAACCATTTTCATTTTACAGAAAAGAGCAATAAGGTCCATATATAACCTAGGATCACGTGACTCCCTTAAGGAGCTGTTTAAAGAAATAAATATTCTTACAGTTGCATCACAATTTATTTATAACTGTATTGTTTACGTGCGTCAAAACATTACTCATTTCAAAAAAATTGCGATATACACAAACTAAATACTAGAAATAAGAATAAACTTGTAATTCCTAAATTTCGACTTCAGAAAGTTTATGGATCATTTATGGGACAAAGTGTCATAATTTACAATAAAATCCCGAACGATGTTATAATTTTGCCCTTTGACAAATTTAAGACACATGTTAAGGACAGACTTTTAGAAAAGGGCTATTACACTGTAAGCGATTACATCAATGACAAAAATGCATGGAATTAACATTCCTCTAGTTTCGCATACATTGTTCTAATGCGTTCATAGTGCCCGAGTAAAACTTGTAGATTCACTTTTGTTTTTATCTTTTATTTTATATAATTGTTTTATGACTATTGACTGTATAATTTGGTAACGACATATTGTTTTGTAAATGTCGTTACCTCTATATTATTATAAAGCTGTGGAGTTTGTTGTGCCCGTTCTTCTTCACAGCTAAAAGACTTCCTGAATGGGTGGGGTGGGTGGGTGGGTTCCTGTGCCTATCCATCCATCCATATAAAAAAAAAAATTGACGATTCAAAACGCTTAATTTAAGCTTACTGAATAAAGTTATTTTGATTTTGATTTTTGATTTTGATTTTGATTTTAGATCTCATTACTTGAGTGGCCAAAGGGTACAGATCGTAAGAAAAAACTTTATCATGGTCAGGACATCCAATGGCAGTTGCCTCTTTTGCGATTATGTCAACGGCTTCGTTACCTAATATACCTGTGTGTCCTGGTATCCAGGCCAGAGAGACTTGGTATCCAAGCGTGGAGCATTTTAAAAGAATTTTCCTAATTTGGAGGATTATAGGAGGATTAGATTTACTATGGAAAGGATTGGATAAGATCGCCTGGAGACTGCTTCTGGAGTCTGTGAGGATAACTGTTTTACCTATTTTATGGGATTCCACATATCGAACGGCTTCAAGAATTGCAGTAGCCTCTCCAGTAAAGACGGATGTAACAGGGGGGCATTTGAAATTTAATATTATTTTATATTTGGGAATCCAGACCGCAGCACCAACACATTCCTCGTCTGATAATTTGGAAGCATCTGTGTACATCACAAGCCAGTCTTTCCAATTTTTCCGGATGACTTCTTGTAGCTGGAACTCTGCATCTGGTGAGTCTTTGGAGATACCTAGGTCTAGATGGATGTCAGGTTGCAGTGTCAGGGAGTGGTACGGGTTCCCAAATATGGGTTTAAGGGCACATTGGTAAACAGGGCAGGGAAGTCGGATGAATTTGATGAAGCTACGGAACAGGCAAGGGGACTCTCTGAGTTTCCAGAATTTGTCTGATGATATAAACTCCGACAGTTGGTGAAGTTTGGCAAGGAGTGGGTGAGACGAATTTTGGACAATTTTAAAAAGAAATTTGTCGGCTAGGTATTGTCTTCTAATGGCCAGTGGGGGGTCCCCACACTCCACCTGCAAACCATTTATCGGAGATGATTTCATCGCTCCTGCCACTATCCGAAGGCTTTTGGACTGGATTTTATCGAGCGAGTTCAAAGACGATTTAAGACAGGGTTCTAGAAGTAATGAACCATAGTCCAAATGCGATCGGATCAAAGCATTGTAAAGGAGTTTTTGACAAAATGGATGGGCGCCCCACCAGGTACCAGAAACGGAACGGAGGATATGGGTATTTTTCTCACATTTTTTGGATACATGGGAGACATGTTGAGTTCCACTCATTTTGGAGTCTAGTACCGTTCCTAAGAATTTCGCATGGCTTTTTAAAGGGATGTCTTGGTTGTCATATTTAACTGACATAATAGGTGTATTCCTTGCGCGACTGAATACAACCATATTACACTTGTCTACCGAAAGCGAAAGACCATGTTCCAGTAGCCAATCATGGAGGTAATCTAATGCGGCGTTAAGTAATTCAGTAGCTTGCTCGGGATCGCTGTGTGAAATATACAGGGCCAGGTCGTCGGCATACTGCAGGACATTACAAAAAGGGGTTAAGGACAATTCGAGGTCATAGGTGTAAATACTATAAAGTAAAGGGCTCAAGACTGATCCCTGGGGAAGGCCTCTCCAAACAGTTCTTGCGGGGTAAAGAGCATTATTGTGACATATCTGTATAGATCGTGACGAGAATAGATTAAAAATTATATTTACAAGCCTCACAGGAATACTCAGATTTAGCATTTTCTGCCTGAGTACCGGAAGCAGAACATTGTCATAGGCAGATGATATGTCTAAAAAGACTCCCGTCACATTCTCACGTTTGGAAAGGCCTATCCAGATATCAGTCAAGAAGACACTTAGACTGTCCATTGTACTCATTCCCTTACGGAACCCAAACTGGCTTTTGGCTAGTAGACCCCTACTCTCCGCTATCCACTCCAACCGGTTTTTAATTAGATGTTCCATGATTTTGGCCATTGTGCAGGAAAGTGCAATGGGTCTATACCCGTTAGGGTCGTTGCCAAGTTTTCCAGGCTTTAGGATGGGGATTATAATTTGGGCTTTCCACTCCTCAGGAGGAACTCCCCTCAAAAAGATGTTGTTGATTAAATTAAGGAATAGGTTCTTAGCGGAAGAGCTGCTGTTAACTAGTAGCGAATAGGGAATACCATCGATGCCTGGGGAGGAATCTTTGAGACCGTCCAGGGCTGTATTAAGTTCCTCAAGAGAGAATGGAGAGTCAAATTCGGAGTAATGGGATGACATTGACGGCGTACATAGTGTAGCCTCAATTTCTGTCGGGACTGAGAGGGGAGCGAGTTTATTTTGGAAGAGTTCCAGCCAAGCTGATGGATCATTGGAGTTTATGTTGTTGTTGCTGGAGGCAGAGCAACGAAATTTCCTAATGTTTCTCCATACCACCGAGGGTTGGGATCTTGGGGACAGGGACTCACAAAACTGGCACCAACCTAATCGTTTCTTTTTAGTGAGGACTCTGACAGCCTTAGCCGCCGCCGATTGATACTTAATGAAGTTGGCCTCAGTCATGGACAACGAATATTCACGTTCCGCTGCCTTTCGCTCCTTGCACACCGCTGTGCATTCTGGGTCCCACCAAGGTGGAGAAGAACTTTTGCCTTTGTAAATGTTCTTGGTTGGCAGGCAGTTCTCTGCTGAAGACAGCAGGCTGTTTCTGAAGTCAGTATACACTGCTAGGTAGTTGTAAGGTGTGACTTCAGGGAGGTTCTGAATATTCTGGTCTAAAGCGAGTCCATATTCAGACCAATCAGCCTTGGATGTATTAAATTTAAGGCGCGGACGAGGAGCGTTTGGCAATGGATTGGAGCGGGAGTGGCGGTTATCAAAAGTTAGTATGACGATAACATAGTGATCACTGCCATAGGTTGTGGGAAGAATAGTCCAATTGTAGTCAGGAGCGAGAGCAGGAGAGCATAAACTTAAATCGACGGCGCTTTTGATATTCTGGGACGGGTAAACCCTGCGTGTAGGTGAGCCGTCATTGAGCACGCAAAGATCGAAGCGATCGCAAATGTCGAGGAAGGAATGGGATAAATGGTCGGAATAATAGGAACCCCAAGATGTGTGATGAATATTAAAATCACCTAACACAACCAGAGGGGGGGAAAGGGAAGAGAGTATATCGGAAAACTCAGCAAGGCATGAATGATTGGGGTGGGGGATGTAAATAGATAAAAAGGTCACGTTGGAAATTCTCACAGCTACTGCATTTACATGCTCACTGTGGGAGGGGAGGTTGACTTGGGAGAAAGTTACTGTTCTGGAGATTAGGAGGGCGGAGCCTCCATGCCCGTCGCTTCTGTCGTCCCTAAGGCACGAATAACCTGGGAATCGGACTCGATCGCCAGGTTTGCGACGCATCTCCTGAACAGCAAAGATGAAGGGATTGAATTTATTAATAAGGTGTAGAATATCATGCTTCTTATTCTTGCTGCTGCGGCAATTCCATTGAAGGATGGGGGCCATTGGAGCAGGAAAGATTGAGGACCTGAAAAAGTTGGTCTCTGAGGTTGTTCGGTAAGGGGACATCACTAAATCTTCCTAGAAGATTGATGATGGTGGAAAGGAGGAGTGAGATGAGGTTGTCGTTAGGGATAGGAGAATCTGTGGGGAAAGCACAACCATTAGGTTGTTGGGACTGTGGGGTTTCAACTATTGAACTATGGGCTCTAGCATCGTAGCCAGGGCTTGCAGCTGGGAGAGGTTGATGCTTGGACAAGGAAACCGTTTTACGGTAGGAAACACTTTGAGACCGAGGGGGGAGGATTTGAGTTGGGTATTGAGGGGATGGAGGAGGGGAGGGGACTTGCACGGTTCTCGCAGTGTCAGCGAAAGACCGTCTAACTTGAGAGAATCTAGCCGATGCCTCAGAGTAAGTGATGTTTTCCTGAGACATAACAAGTTTGATCTGCTTCTGCTTTGAGTGTTCAGGGCATGAAGGGTTAGTAGCCTGATGTGCTCCAGAGCAAAAAAGGCAGGTTGGAGTGTCTTTATTACAAGTATGGCCTTCGTGAGGTTGAGCGCAAATGAAACAGCGTGCTTGGGATCTGCACTGCGACTGTATGTGGCCGAATCTACAACACTTATTGCACTGTATAGTGGGGAGAACATATACTTCGACAGGGAGAGATGTAAAAAAACAGTACACATGTTGTGGTAGTTTTTGGCCAGAAAAGGTTAAAACTACAGTCTGTGTAGGGACCCAAACAGGTGTATTATCATTAAATGTTTTTCTATTAAGTCTACGGGCCTTAACTATGGGGCCATAGCCTGTTGGGATCTCCACTGACTCCACTAATTCTTCTAAAGTCCACTCTATGGGTACTTGACGTACTATTCCCATTCTAGTAATACTATAAGTGGGAATGATTGCTTCATAGTTGTTCCCTGTGAGTGCCGGGTGGTCAAGGAAGGCATTAGCATCCGAGAAGGTTTTGAATTCCACAGAAATCCTGTTTCTACCAACATGCTTAATGCCATCCCTTACCACATTTTTTATTTTATTAATGAACAAAAAGTGTCCAAATTTAATGGGGCGTAATACGGTGCCAGAGGAGGGATCAGTAACTGGTTTGCTTACATGAACGAGGAAGGGTGATGAGTCTTCAGAGGTATATTTCAGTTTGTTACCTGAGAACTCAGGGCTTACATATGTTGATTGCGTACTAAGGGAAGACACGGGAATATTAGTTTTTCTCGGAGGTTGAGGTAAATTATTATCGGACGGAGCTCGTTTCCGGGAGGTCTGGGCGCTATTACTTACGTCCATTTGGGAAAACGTTGGGAGTGAAAACTGAGCACATGGCTCGTAGTCGCCCCCGCCTGGGTCAGGAGGGTCAGACATTTAACACAAAACAAATAAGCACGGATTTACTTACCAATATACGTATGCTAAACAACCGCCACCTTATTAAACCACTTAACAGAAAGACAACAGGGTCAAACAACACAGGGAAAACACAAATAACCACTTGTACAGCAAAACGTTGTATCTCGCACTCAACCTAAAAGCAGAGTCCACAATATTAGTTATTGTTCTGAGTATTTACCGGTCACTGACATTAGTGACTTTTACACTAACTGTCAAAACGTTGTTATCAACAGAGGGACGGACGCATGTTTGATATTGGGCGATTTTAATGTTCCTAGAATTGTTTGGACCTGTTCGAATAATTCTGGTTCATGTACTTCGTTTACTACTGATGCCGTTGATAAGAAGTCTTGTTTTCTGTTAGACACCGTGTCTTTATGTGGTTTGACTCAACATAGTGACTAATGCTAACAACCGTATTTTGGACTTAGTCTTTACGACGGGTATAAAAGACCTTGAGGTGTGTAGCACGGACCCACTAAGCCAACCTGACAAACATCATCCTTCGCTTGCTATTGACATTCCGGTATTTGCAGTTGACCATAACTTAGAACATAGTTCTGTTAGGCGACTCAATTTCAATAAATGCAACTTTGACAAAATAAAATTAGAATTAAGGAACATCGCTTTCATGTGATGGTCTATACAAGCAGGTAGATGTGTTCTATATGATATATTCTAATGGGAATTGTAAAAAATCATACCCCTAATTCCAAACCAGGTAACAATTCCTATCCGAAATGGTTCTCAAGAGGTTTAATTAGTTGTCTTAAGGAGAAGAACAGGTACCATTAATTGCACAAGAAATACAATAACCCGAGAGACTAATGTTTACTCAATGCTGCGTACGCGTTGCAAAAAACTCATAAAGGATTGTTACAAAAAACACATAGCAAATGTGGAATCAGGGTTGCAGAGTAACATCAAAGTTTTTTGGAGATTTGTCAAGGAAAAGAAATCTAGTCCAGATATACCGGACACCATGACATATGAGGGTCAAACATCCTCGAAAGGTCTTGAAATAAGTAACTTGTGTTCTTCATACTTTAGCTCCGTTTTTGAAAAGCATCCACCTGCTCACAACCACGGACCTGTTCAGGTCCGTGCTCACAACCATTGTGTCTTGCGCACGAGTAATGATTTGTCGTCTATAGTTATTAGACAGAAGATATTGAGGTCGCTATAAATAAGTTAGATTTTAATAAGGGCGCAGGACCAGATGGGCTGCCTTCAAGGTTTCTAAAAGAGTGTTGCAAGGAATTGTTGATTCCACTCTCTATAATATTTAATAATTTTCTTCGTCTCGCATCATTTCCTTCAGCTTGGAAAACAGCTTACATATTGCCAATTCACAAATCTGGCGACAGATCACAGTGTGAAAACTACAGACCTGTCAATATACTGTCATCAATTGATAAGCTGCTTGAAGTGCTAGTTTATGGTCATATTTATGATCAGGTATCGACTATGCTATCAGAAAACCTACATGGATTTGTCAGAGGTAGGTCTACTATGTCCAATCTTTTGGTTTACAAAAATCATCTTTGTGGTGGGTTTGCTAAGCGGGGTCAAACTGATGCAATTTACACTGACTTCAGCAAAGCGTTTGACAAAGTCAATCATTACTTGCTTTGTCAGAATCTGGAATCATACGGTATTCAAGGCCAGTTGCTTCGTTGGATTAGTTCGTATCTTGAGAATAGAAGCTATAAACAGATTCTTATCTGCACCCGTTCAGGTAACTTCTGGCGTTCCGCAGGGATCTCACCTTGGAACACTCTTTTCTGTGTTGTTTATTGATGACCTTATTGAATCCATCAAGCCCATCCCTTTTGTATGCTGATGATCTTAAAATTTTTGCCCCAATATATGATATATCAGACTGTGACGTGAACGCTTACAAAGGGACTTGGTGGCTGTCGCGAATTGGTGCTCTCACAACCACATGCATCTTAATGTGAGCAAATGTTCTGTCATCTCGTTTACAAATAACAAAAAATCCACTTCACATATAGGTTAAACGGTCTGGCTCTTGAGCGTAAATCAGTTGTTAAAGACTTAGGTATGTTGTTTGATGAGGGGCTGACATTTCGTCCGCACTACGAGTACGTTGTCAACCGTTGTAATGAGGTGCTGGGTTTCGTGTTAAGATCCTCAAAGGACTTCAAAAACCCAAGAAGTGTGATTTATTTATTTGTGTATGTCCTAGTCAGGAGCATTCTGGAATATTGTTGTTCTACCTGGTCTCCTCAATATGCGGTTCACTCCGATGATATAGAGCGCTTACAGAGGAAATGCTTAAGAATAATATCCTATCGATGTGGTTTTGGGCGTGGTGTCGGTGGCTATGGTGAGCGTCTGGTAAAGTTTAAAGTGGATACGCTAAAGTCTCGACGCGATAGATGTGACCTACTGCTTCTTTATAAGATCTCACACTCTAAAATTGATTGCCCTAGTTTGTTGTCACAAATATTTTTAAATGTTAATTATAGATGTCGTCATGCCCCTCTCTTTAGACTAGGAGTGTATAAAAACAACACATCGTTTTAGAATCCGTTGGTCAGAATGCGCCGTAATTATAACGAATTATCATCTAAAAATCCTGAATTGGATATATTTCAACACAGTTTTTACTCGTTCCGGAGAAGTATTGACGGGGCACTGAGCCTCACTACACCTAGGGTTCCGTAATTTCTGAGATACTTTCTTACTTCTTATACTTAATTTAATCTGAAACTGGTAATTACATTTTTATTTTTTTCTCGTCTGTGGCTTTAATAAATAAATAAATAAAAATATGATTATGTTGTAAAAACTAAAACTTTTAAGTACCTACTGAAAATTTTGTCAAAATTATGTCTGTAAAGTGAGTCACTTTCGTGAACCATCATTGCGTCACTTTCGTGGGGTCTATAAATTCAAAACACTATATTTTCCAAACGGATTTACGATTGGATTGAATTTCTTTTTCATTTTTTTGTCTTATCAAGCGCTATAAGTTTTTTGTAAAAGTACCTACCTATTTCAAATAAGCAAGAATTGTAATTTGACACAAAGGTGACGGACGCTGAGAATTGTTGAAATGAGAATTACCCGAATAATACAGAGACAAAAAAATAAGAATAAAATTGTTGTATGGGCTGAATCCCTTTGCCTTCTCGAAATATGGAAAGAGGTAAATAACCTGACGTTTGTTAGTTTGACGTTGACATTTCAATGTTTGTTTTTTAGGGCAAAAATAAAATTATTAAATATTCGTGAGACACATTTTCTTTCTTTTAAGCGATGAGTGAAAAATTAAAAGACATTCGAGAGAGATCACAGAAGCGAAAGAAGTTGTTGGCTCAAACGGTATGTGCCGTAAACATAACCTCGATTCCGTTAAAAAACAGTACAAGCTTGCAATTTCTTGGAGAAAACATTTGAATGAATAATTATATTATGCGTTCTAGCTAGGAGTACCGAGCGTGAGTGAATTGAGACATGCATTGGGTGCTTCCCTCGATGTACCAGCGAAAAAACAGTCAGCCTCTGAGACCAGTGGGGAAGGGAGCGAAAAGACTCCTAATGCTAAAGAACAACATGATGGACTGGTTTATACTGACTCCTCTACTTTCTTAAAGGTTTGAGCAACATTTGGTCAGAGATACTGGCCTGATCTAGAACTGTACATTTTTTACACTGAATATAATACCTCACTAAACTGATTTAAGTTTGCATGAAACAGGCTTTTAGGAAGTTATTTCAGTGTCAACAAAATGCATTTACATAATTAGTGCTCATCAAAGTTATCCAATTAAGTTAGCATTGTAATATGGCATTTTTGTAGGAACTATTTAACACACTAGAGATAAGAATGGGTTAAAGTTTTTTGTCTTAAATAAATTAATAACGAAATTATTATAAATAGCTTTAGCACAAATGGTCTTTAAAACATAATTGCAAGACAGTAAGTACAACTTGTCAGTTGTTAACGTAAAAGACTAAATGATAGGAGTTTCTCCCGTGTTCTTTTTGCAACAACATGTGTTGTAAGACTCCATTTTAAAACAATCTATCGTACAATACTAATTATACTAGAAATATATACCACTTGAAACTGGCTTAATGCTAAACGCGAAGCCATTAATTAAGATAAGATAGGAAGAAGACTAAATGATATTTCAATTCTTCGGCCGGCAATGCTAGCTTATTGTCTCTGAATAAGATTAAAGAGCAATGAGAATTTACAAGACAACTTAGACAACAGGTTAACAGTAACCTTTTGGTGGCATAGCATGGATGCATTGCTATGCCATCTAGTCCTTTCCAATTTGTAGTTAACATCCAATCTAAATGTTTTCGTTGTCTAAATATTTTCTTGCTTTTGTTGGAGTTGCTCGAGTGTGTCATGCTCTCTCAAAGTGTCTCTGCGGTGGTGGCATGTGTGTCGGGTCATTACGTTCCCTAAAACATGGTTGAGCGAAGCGATGGCTGATCAACATGTCATACTCGTGAACGGGTGCCGCCTGTGGAAGCTGGTCTGCTCTTGCAATCTTATTTTTATTGGTGGTAGTAATAAACTTTCTTTTTCTTAAATAAGACTATCACATTGCATTGCATTAAAATAGTTTCTTATTCTTGTTTCTAAGATACTGCTAGACATGGTTTATTTTATTTTAAATTGAGCAATACTTTTTTTTTATTAGGTATTCTTAGGTAGGTATGTGTTGTGTTGTCTCGTAATCGTTTTATATGTTTTTTCAATTTGTTTTGACGCTGTAAAAGAAAGGGAGAAAAGAAATGCCCTTGCTGAGTTTCTTGCCAGTTCTTCTCAGTACAAGGCTCCTGCCCCATAGTTAGGACTTACGAACGGATGGCATAGCGACATTCATAAGTGCTCAATTATTGTAGCCTAATTTGAATAAATGATATTGAATTTTGATTTTTTTTTAAATCCAATATACACTATCCCATATTTTATAGTGTTGTTGACATACAGGGTACATGGTTGCTTGTCGAGTATTGTGACTATGGTGGTCAAAAGGTAAAGTTTAATATGTTTTTCAGGGTACACAATCGTCTAACCCCCACAATGACTACTGCCAGCACTTCGTGGACACCGGTCAGAGGCCACAGAACTTTATCCGGGACGTGGGGCTCGCCGACAGGTTCGAAGAGTACCCAAAGTTGAGAGAGCTTATAAAACTTAAAGATGATCTGATAGCAGAGACCGCTACTCCGCCAATGTATTTGAAGTGTGACTTGAAAGTGAGTACCCTAGTTTAGGTACAATTAAAAATTATTTTATATAGATACAGTTAATTTATGGGCATATAATAGTTGTGCTTTACTATGCACAAACTTTATTTTACTTCTTAGATAGCAGCCTGGAACGTTAATGGGTTGGCGCCTAATAAATACGAAATCGAACATTTGTTAAATCTACACAATCTTGATATCTTACTAGTGTCAGAAGCCCATTTTACAAATAATAGTCCAATAAAAATACGGAACTATAGTACATACAATACTAATCACTAAGGCTCGACCGAGATCTAAGTATCGGTCTCGGTCTCTGCATTCTCGGCTACAAATCTAACCGAGAAATCTGTCTCGGTTCTCGGCTCATAATCGCCGAGTTTCTCGGCCATGGCCGAGACTGTAACTTTGTATGGAATGGGATTCAAATTCTCAGATAACTCTTTAAATATGGTTGCAACAGAGCAATGCAACTCATGGGCACCACATGATTCCATAGAGTTGGAAGATGAGCCAATGAGTAATGACGAAAACAGTTCAAGTTCTCTGATTAAAATAGCGCTAGAAAGCTTTTTATAGAGCTAAGACTGCAAATAAACTCTTATATTGTTGAATATTGGTTTTCGTCACCTCATAAGGTGCTTAGGCCTGCAGAAATAAGTTTTATTAGCACCATGTACTAGTGTAGCAAGTGAAAAACTCTTTAACAAAACTGGACAGTTGTACAATGAGAGAGGCAGACACTCTTTGAAGGATGAAAATGCCGAAAACTTGCTTTTTTATGTTACGATAGGATGTTGTTTAACTTATATTATTGAAACAGTTAGTTTTTATTAAACAGAACCTACAGTATTAAACGGTTACATAACAGCATTTAATTTTTTTCACGATTTGTCTAGTCTCGGTCTTGACTCTCGGTCTCAGCCCAGATTTTATTTTATTCTCGAAAAAACCCATCTCGGTCGAGCCTTATAATCACCCAGACGGAACTGCTCATGGTGGTTCTGCGATAATAATAAGATCTTCTATTAAGCATCACGAATGTCCAGGTTTTACGACAAACCATATTCAAGCAACAACTGTATTGGTAGAGGATAAGCTAGGAAATATTAATGTATTGGCAGTTTACTGCGTCCCTAGGCATACATATAATATATTATATAGCATGGATAAACTTAATCTTACTACGTATTCAACAGCGGCACCTACTTATTGGCCTGCCGATATTAAAAGGCTTCCAGACGTCATTGATTTCATCATCATAAAAGGACTATCACGGCTCTACTATTCAATAGAATCGTGTCTCGATGGTTCCTCCGACCACCCATTATATTGACTGTCAGTTCTACAGTATTACATTACGAGAAACTAACCATTCTGTATAACAAAAGAGCAGACTGGACATCATTTAGAGAAATGGTTGAAGAACGCTTGGAACTGAAAATAGCTCTCAAAATAAATAATGATATTGAGAATGCTGCTAAAGGCTTCACCACTACAATACAGAAGAGCTGCTGGACTTGCACCCCTGAAACAAATAATCTTCAGCCAAGACATAGAGTTGTTCCCGAAGACATCAGGGCAAAGATTAAGGACAGGAGAATGCTGTGTAGAAAAGGACACACTAGCCACTTATCCAGCACCCAGCAGACAAAACAGCTCTAACAACGGGTAAGCGCTTGGCCTTCATCTCACCTGATGGTAAGTGACGATAAGGCCGAAGGTGGAAGTGCGCTTCACCCGGAATCCTCAACCACTGAGGAACTGGCTATCTTATCTCAAACTGCCGGAACACAACAATGCTATAAACATCGTTGTTATGGCGACAGACTTAGATAAGATGGTGGTAGCTAGCCAGGCGGACTTAACAGCTCTACCACCAACCAAACCGAGCACACAAAGATGTACCCCCCTCTGGGAATCGAACCCGGACCTCTGGGTCTGAAACCGGTAGCTTAGCCACTAGACCACAGAGGCGGTTAAAAGCTTCTAACGCAACTGTAACAGCCCAGATCGAGTCGTTTACAGTAACAAGAACTACAAAACTATTCCTTGTGGTAAGCTTGCAAAAGTACAAACAGGCCAATCATTCCCAAGCGAGGGGGCTTGAAGGACAACTTGGAGGACAACAGTGAATAACTGGGCTAGAGCAGCAGACAAAAAAGCCAATATTTTCGCAACTCACTTGTCGGGTGTGTTCGCTCCTAATGAGGAGCTCCTAGCCCTAGCCCTGGATGCGATAAACCGGACATAGATGAGGTTATGAATGAAGACCTACAATTTGATAACCTAGTCAATCCAACATCTTTTCGAGAGATATGCACTACTGTCAACAACCACTTGGAAAACAACAAGGCTCCGGGCTTCGGCCTTGTGACGTAGGGGTATATTAAAGTGATACAACCCTTACGGTCATACAAATTTATTGTAACTTAGTCTCAGGGCGTGGAGTACATAAAGGCCTAGCTGGGTAGTTTGCTCTCGTCCCTGACTTAGCTTGGGGGACGCCGAGGTGTTGGGAGGCGCGTCGCCGTACAGAAGCTGCGTGCTGCGTGGTGTGTTCACAAAATGGCGGCCGCGTCGAAATGCGAAGACGGTCGCGTAGAATTCTTCTAAACTCCGGACGTAGAACGTGGAACTTCAGTCCAAGCGTAGAACTCCAAACGTGGAACGTAGAACGTGGAACCCTGGAACACAACGCAGCATGAGCCGGTTTGTCCAGCAGAAGCCGATTGCGATAGCCACCTCACCCCAAGCCAATCCGAAAAAGTCAGATGAGAAGAGACTGTAGTGTGAGGTGGGAAGCGATCACAATCAGAGCGGAGTGCACATAACTTTGAAATCTAAAACCTAGCTAAAAAGCATTGCGAGTAGCGCTAACAACTAAATCATGTTCCAAAGAAAACAAATTAAAATTAAATTATTTAAGTGCGGGTTCGAATCCCGGTCGAGGGTACTTTTAAAACATTTGGTTCCCATCCAGTAATTTAAAATTAAACTAAATATGAGATCGACCGTAGTAGTACCGGTCAAACCGGTCTCAATAATAATTAAATAATTTAAAAGCAAATTACATATGTGCGGGTTCGAGTCCCGGTCGAGGTTACATGTAAAACATTTAATTCCTCTCCGTAATTTAAAGTTGAACTAAATAAGAGATCAACCGTATTAATACCGGTCTCAACAGAAATATAATAATTAGCAACCTCTAGAAGTCTTCCTGACAGACAAGGAAACAAAAAGCAATTAAGCAAACGAGTTGCACAACTAAAAATTTACATTATACAATGACGGTCACCCATTAACGGTTACATATTTTAACACTTTTGAAAATCACCGTTACATGTTTAAATCTTTGATTTGAAATTATAAACAAACCTTCGCACGCTTAGCAATGCTATCTACACGCACTGCATAAGCGATCCAAGGCTAACAAAGGATTAACACACAACTAAATACTTACTAGCTAATAACTACTCTAATTTTAAAAACTGTTCAACACTTACCCTAACGGGGATTAAGTAGCACAATTATCGTAGAATGGACGATAAGGCTGGATACTTTATAAAAATAATAGCTTTGGTCAAATACATGACCTATTAAATATTTATAAAAAAACGTATGAAATTGCACAAATTTACAAAAGCAACGTCTGTGTAGTATAGCTTCTTCTTCTTCTTTTATTTTTGGCGAGCGAACTTAAGCTTGCCTACGAGGGCTCGCTGTTCCGCCAAAGTCACGTGTGCAGCATTTACACGAACGTCAATGGATAGAAGAAAAAATAGCTACGTTAGAACATAACCACCTAAAACAAAACAAGACAACACAAATAGGACATCACAACAAAATAGTATTATATACAACTATACAAACAAGCTTGTAGAGGAAATAGGAGGGGGTAGGGGAAATGTTATGAGGGAATATTTTATATATTAGATTTTAATATTTGTGGATGTAATAAATTTATTAAGAGACTTTAAGATTGGGGGAGATAAGGAATTTAGAATATATTTAATATTACAAGGGCGAGGAACGCTTTTAGGAAGGAAATCAAAGAGGGAAGAGCCCATATTCGGACAATTAAAGAAAAGATGGTTGGTGTTACCTTCATCGAGACCACACTCGCAGATGGAGCTATCCCTAATATGCAACTTCATTAAATGTACAGGAGTGCAAGCATGACCTATACGAATTCTGCAGATGATAGACACAACTTTTTTGGAGAGACGTTTGTGTTTGAAGAACCATGGTCGGGGCGGGATGGTTTGTTGTATGTCCGCGTAATATTTACCAATGGATCTTTTAGTCTGGTTCCAATGCACATGCCATGATTTAAACAGATGAAAGTTAGAAAGGGATGCGGCGTCATGGGAGTACAATTTAAAGTGTTCCAGAGAGCCAGTTGAAACCGCAACTTTCGCCCACGAGTCGGCAGTCTCATTACCAGGAATTCCCGAATGACTGGGAATCCAGGCAAGAACAATGTTAATATCATTTTTCTTACATTCAAAAAGAGCCTCTCTGATCATAAGTATAATAGGGAACTTTGTTTTTGATTTAAAAGGAATGGCCAAAATAGTTTGAAGGCAGCTTAGAGAATCGGAGAAAATTATGCAATTATTTATAGAATGAGACCTGGCAAAGCGAATCGCTTCCAAAAGAGCAACCGATTCGCCTGTAAAAACTGATGTTACCGGTGGGCATTTGAAAGTTAAGCTAATTTTGTACGCAGGTATCCAGACCGCCGCACCAACACAGCCACCCTCAGACAGCTTGGACGCGTCTGTGTAAATCGGGAACCAGCCTTGCCAGCGCTCGGACCAGATACTGCGGAATTCTTGGGGAGCGCTTATAGCATCTTTAGATACACCAAAATTAAGAATAATAGGGGGTTGAAAAATTAAAGATTCAAAGCTGTTAGAGAAAAGAGGGTTGAGAGGAATTTTTTCAATAGGAGCGGGGAGGCGATTGAATTTTTGATGACTAAGGAGAATGCAAGGTATTTTATGGGAAGGGTCGGAGGGGTTACTTAATGAGCAGAGAAGATCTAGTCGAGCTAAAAGAGGATGAGTTGAATTTTGAGCAACTTTTGGATAAAATCTGTCACTAAGGTATTGCCTACGAAGGTAGAGAGGAGGGTCAACGCATTCGACCTGGAGAGCATTGATGGGAGAGGACTTCATAGCTCCCAATATAATGCGTAGACACTTAGACTGGATCTTATTTAGTTTATCCAGGGCAGATTTATTGCCCGGATCCAGAAGAAAGGAAGCATAATCAAAGTGACTACGGATGATGGCATTGTATAAAAGTTTTTGTGAGTATGGATGTGCACCCCATCGAACGCCAGAAAGCGACCGAAGAACGTTGACTCCTCTCTCGGCTCTTTCAGCAATATAATTAAAATGAGCAGTCCCTGTCAGCCTAGAGTCTAAGATTAAACCTAAAAATTTTACTTTGTTGTTGCAAGGAATTATTTCTCCATTTGATACAATATACACCTCCGGTGTATAGCGCTTATGAGTAAACGTAACACAGCAGCACTTAGAAACTGAAATATCAAGCCCGTGGTTAGATAACCAATCCCCAAGGTATTTGATTGCAGTGTTTAATCGTGAAGACGCATCAGGTATTGACTTCGAGGATACATATAGAGCGATGTCATCGGCGTACTGTAAAATATTGCAGAATGAGTTAACAGTCACGTCCAGATCATGGGTATATATACTGTAAAGCAAAGGAGATAACACAGAGCCCTGCGGGAGGCCTTTCCAAATTAGTCGAGGAGGAAGAAGAGTATCTTGATATCTGACCGAAATGGATCTAGACATCAGTGAATTACAGATGAGGCGCACCAACTTCTCTGAGACACTCAGATTCAGCAATTTTTGCCTGAGCACTGGAAGCTGGACATTGTCATAGGCCGAAGCTATATCTAAAAAGACACCCACAAGGTATTCTTGGTTTTTGAATGCTAATCTGATATCTGTCGTTAATATCCCTAAACTGTCCAGCGTACTAAAGCCCTTCCGAAACCCGAATTGAGTCTTTGATAGAATACCACGCGATTCGACAAACCACTCGAGGCGATTTTTAATTATATGCTCCATGACTTTGAGGAAGACAGATGACAGAGCGATGGGACGGTATGAATTGTGGTGAAGAGGGTCTTTACCAGGTTTTGGGATCGGAATAATTATCTGTTGCTTCCAACAGTCTGGCACTATGCCCTGATCAAAGAATATGTTAATCAAATTTAAAAAGTACAGTTTTGCTGGAAGAGGCGCTTTAATCAAAAAGGAATAAGGAATCCCATCGTCACCAGGAGAAGAGTCATTTAAGCCTTGTAAGGCTGAAAGGAGCTCTTGTAATGAAAATGGGGAGTCAAGAAGGGTACTTGGGGAGGAAGAAACATAGCTACTTAAAGAAGGGAAACAGTCCAACGTTGGGGCAAAAGGAGGAGCTAGTTTGTCAGCGAAAGCATTCAACCAAAGGGATGGGTCATTCGAAGACACATTGGGAGAAGTTAGGTATTGTCGGAATCTTCTGATTTGTTTCCAAACCAGAGATGTTGAGGTTCTGGGTGACATGCTTTCACAGAATTTTATCCAACCTGATCTTTTTTTTTTGGATAAAAGTTTCCGTGCTTGTGCCGCTGTTCGTTTATACCTAACATAATTTTCAGAAGTCATCGAACCATTGTAGCTTCTTTCAGCTTCCTTTCGTTTTTGAACGATGGCAGTACATTCAGCATCCCACCAAGGAGGGGAAATTTTACGGACAGGATTTTTTAAAGGGAAATGTGCTTCAGCAGAAGAGAGTAAAGAGTTTACAAAATCAGTATATGCCAAGAGCGCGTTTGAGGAATCAGCAATCGGTAGGGAACTTACCTGATCTCTAACTGATGATGCATAAGCATACCAGTCAGCGTCATTTAATTTAAATTTTTGAAGAGGAGAGAGACGTGTGGTTGTAGCTTGTTTGTCTAAGAGGGAAATCAGGATAGGAAAATGTATGCTACCAAATGTAGAATCAAGAACAGACCAAGATACAAGAGGAGCTAAAGATGGGGATGAAATTGTAACATCTACAGCAGAGGCAGGATTTTGATTAGGAGCACAACGTTTTGTTGGACGTCCATCGTTCAAAATACAAAGATTGAGATCTTCCAAAAGGTCCAAAAGTAGAAACCCCGGATTATCAGAAAGGTGGCAACCCCAAGATACATGATGAGCATTAAGGTCACCCATAACCAGAACTGGAGGGGGAAGGGTTGAAATTGTTGTGTGTAGTTCATTAATGGAAGAAGTTGAAGGGTAAGGAATATATACAGAGAGGAGGGAGATATCGAAGATACGCACAGCCACGAAATTAATATCGCGACTGTGGGGAGGGAGCGGGATTTGGGAGAAAGACAGGGAGCGCTTCACAAGTAAAGCGCACCCCGCATAGCCATCGTCTCTGTCGTCTCGGAGACACGAGTAGCCCGTCACACGGAAGTGTGAGCCTGGTACTAGCCACGTCTCCGAGACGGCAAAGACGGATGGGGAATATTTGTTTATAAAATATAAAATATCACTTTTTTTTGGTCTAAGACTTTGGCAGTTCCACTGAACTACCTTTTGGGTCATTATTGAAACCACGTACAGACAGGGAATGGGAGAATTGGGAAAGTTTATGGGCAACGATGGACGGTAGACGGTCACCTTGACCGGAAACAATGCGCATGATTAGGGACAGGAGTAACTCAATGAGGTTTTCATTATCCTCAGACGACGTAGGAGAAGGCGAATCGGAATTTAATGCACATCCATTTGGAAGAGAGGAAGTACAATTGCCTATTATGGCTTGATGTGCTTGCCTGTCGTAACTCTTTCCCAAAGGAGAGCGAGATCGAGGAACTGGGCGAGATGTTACGGTCTTTTTGTAGGAGACTGAGGTTGGTGGGGTAGAACGTGGTGTCTGAGTAGGGTGTAAGGAAGCAGGGGTTCTAGCAATGTCAGCATATGACCGACGCACTGGAGGGTAAAGCGAAGATGCCTGAGCATACGGGACGCTATCCTGTGACATTGTGAGTTTAATCAACTTTTGACGTGAATGTTCAGGACATGCCCTGTTAATTGCAAAATGTGCACCTGTACAATGGAGACAAGTGGCTTTATCCTCTGCAACGTTACAATTTTCTGCGGCGTGGGGTTGAGCACACCGGAAGCACCTTGGTTTCGATCGGCATTGGGCCTTGACATGACCAAAACGGCAGCAACTCATGCATTGAATAGTAGGGAGTTGGTACGTCTCAACTACAATTGAATTGTGACAACAAAATACCCTCTCAGGCAAAACCTGGCCCCTGAATGTGACCACGACTGACTGGGTAGGTATCCAAGTTGGGCGGTTGTCTGTTACCTGCTTTCTATTCAACCGTCTTGCTTTTAGAAGAATGCCACAGCCTTCCGGGACAGAAATCGACTCTGCTAATTCCTCCATCGACCAATCAGTAGGTATACCTCTGATGAGTCCCATGCGGGTAATGTTATATGTCGGAATTGACGCAGTATATTTGTATAGGGACAGCAGGTTGCAGTTCAGGAATGTATTAGCTGCCGATGCTGATTTGAATTCGACGGAAATTCTGTTACGTCCTATCTTTTTTACTCCATCTAAAACGACATCTTTAATTTTGTTGGATACTAAAAATTTTCCAAACTTCATTGGTTGGATGAATGCAGCACTATTTGGATCAGATTCGATATGTGACACATGAACTACAAAAGGACCTTTGTCCTGTTCGCTATATGCCGTTGGGGCTATTACAATGGAGGGGTGAACATACATTGGTTGGCTACTGGAGCTAAAGGGAGATGACAAAGCAGCCGGAATATCCGAGTTTGCCCTTTTTGCTGGTTCAGAGGCCTCCTCCTTATCGCCGTCTAGACGACGTTTCGTTGCAGTCTGTGAAAACAGAGGCTGAGACTCCTGAATTGGGGATGACACGTCCATCTGTGATGTGGTCTGATCCGGAGGGTCCGGGGGCTCCGGTGAAGGGGGTGACATGATTGTATTAGTTTATAAACACTTACCCAAATATACACTAAATAAAATTTAAAAAACCACCACCGATTTTGTTTAGGCAGTCACGATTTTGCTCGTTATAACGCGCAAGTAAACAAAAAAATCCAATGACACGTGCTGCCAACTGACACTCGCGAAGCGGAAAAAAAACGTAGTATAGCTGTCTCTCGGGCGTATGAGACGACGCCAACTGCCACCGCGCAGGTAAATTTTAACCTACCTACTTTCATCAAATAAAAATATACGAAAGGCATTTTAGGGTACATGAAATAAAATACGTTTGTTTTGCAGTTATCAAAACTACACTCGGCGTCAAAAAAATCGCACCTTTTAAAAATCATCTTTAAAAATTCTTAAACCTTATGTAGAGGATAGTGTTGGGTATCATTAGAAAGGTAACAAAAAGGAGTATCAAAAAAACAATTAAATTTAACTTTCTGTTTAATTATAATTATACAAACAACATTAAAATTAATAAAATAATAAAAATCCTTAATTAAGTCCTAATTAACAACAGATAATTTACAAAGAAAAATGTACAAAAAGAGTCTTAAAATTAACTTAAAATCTAGTGTTACCCCCCCTTGCCCTGATCACGGCTTCCATACGCTCCCTCATGGACCTCACCAACTTCAGGAGCTCTTCTTGAGGGATAAGCCCCCATTCTTCAATCACCGCGTCTTGGAGCTCCTGTAGAGTCGAAGGAGCTGGATCCCGAGATCGAACCTTACGTTTAAGATGGTCCCAGAGGTGCTCTATAGGATTCAGATCCGGACTTCGCGCTGGCCACTGCATCACAGAGATTTGGGACCTCTGCAAGAAGTCGCTCACGATGCCTGCAGTGTGAGCGCGAGCGTTGTCGTGCATTAATGTGAACCCCTCGCCAAAAGATTCGGCAAAGGGGACCACATGCACTTCCAGGACCTCAGTGACATAGCGGCGAGCAGTCAGCGACCCTTGTCCGCGAGCACCTCCAGTCCGGGAGACGCAGACAAGGTCGGTTTTGCCGGCAGCAGACATACCGCCCCAGAACATGCAGGATCCGCCACCATATTCCACCGTCTCCTGGATGCAGGCTTGGGCGAAACGTTCACCCTGCCTCCGGTATACTCTTCTCCGTCGGTCGTTGCAGAAAAGACACACTCGCGTCTCGTCTGAGAAGAGAACAGCTCTCCACTGCTCAAGGGTCCAATCGACGTGGTCACGAGCAAACTGCAAGCGGGCTCGCCGATGCGCTGCAGTCAATTTTGGACCCGTAGCAGCTCTGTGGGCCGCTATCTTCTTCTCCTTCAATCTTCTTCTAACCGTAGATACGCTTACGGTGCGTCTGCGAACTGCCTGGAGCTGCTGTTGCAACTCAACAGCGTTGGAGAAACGATTTCTCAAAGAGTTCGACACAACGAACCGGTCGTCTCTTTCCGAAGTGCAGCGACGTCTACCCGAACCGTGTCTGCGGATATAGCCACCGGTCTCTATGAAACGCTGGTACACTCTTCGAACGGAATAACGGCTCAGGTTCAGTTGCCGGGCGACATCACACTGCCGCACCCCTGATTGCAGTAGTGCAACCACTTGAGCGGCTTTATCAGCTGTGGTATCCATCAAAATCTGTGCGTGTGTCCTCTTCAACGGTTGAATAGCGAATGACCCACATTGAACCCGTGTTGACCGTTTTATACCCACAAAGGAAGCGCAACTAGCAACTCTCACGGGTAGCAAAATTTGCATCGAATTTTTGTGACACTTTATTTGTTGCATTAGGTTTTATTTGATAATGAAAAGTAATGTTTTTTATTAAGTTAATTAAGTAACCTTGTAAATAAAATCATAATTAATGCGACTGCATGTGCATATCAAGAGTAAATGACATTTGAAAGTGATTTTCTAAGAGGTGCGATTTTTTTGACGCCGAGTGTATTAAGACTTTATTTCTTTGTAGTTATTAGATAAGTAATTTGGTTTAAAGTAATATTCAGAATTAAGTTAATTAGGATAAGATAATCTACGTTTGTTTATTTATAAATTAAAATTTTATATAAGTATTTAATAGCTATACGTTTATAACGTTACAACCTTATAGATAAAAAGGTGCTTACTGAATTACCACGGAAAGCCTTTATATTTCTGACCCTTCTCTTTAACAGCATGTTGAGGACTGGATACTTCTCAGCTCTATGGAAGGTTTCGCTAATTATAATGGTACATAAACCAGGAAAACCAACTCATGAAGTTACCTCTTATAGACCCATAAGCGGGTTGCCAATTGTGTCCAAGCTATTAAAAAAAATCTCTTGGAAAGACTCCTAATAGAGGTCTTGGAAAGATCAATGATACCTAACCACCAATTTGGCACGCAACCATAAAACAAACTCATAGAGTGTACCAGGCAATCAGGGTATCCCTTGAAAAAAAGAATACTGCTCGGCAGTTTTCCTGGATATCCAACAGGCGTTTGATAGGGTAAGGCACAGGGGTCTTCTTTTTAAAATAAGAACTACACTACCACATAGATACTACGGAATTGTAAAACTTTTTCTCTCTCTCCGAGAGATATGATCTCTCGGAGAGTTTCAGGTCCAAGAACGACAAAAGACCACCATTCTACAACATAGTAACAGGAGTTCCCCAAGGGTCTGTGTTGGGTTCAGTACTATACACTTTTCACCCATGACCTTCCTCAAGTGACTGGGGTAACAGTAGCCACCTTTGCTGACGATACAGCATTATTATATTAACGTCTAGCAAAAATGCCGAGGAATCGTCAAAGACTCTAAAATGGCGTATCCGAGTTAGCACAACCAAATCAGTCCACATCACATTTTCCTTAAAGAAAGGAGATTGTGCACTAGTTAGACTGGGCGATCAACAACTTCCTCATAGAAATTCAGTGAAGTACCCGGGAATGCACCTTGACCGTAAGTTTACGTGGATAAACCACATCCGGTCCAAAAGAGATGACTTAATATTAGATTCCGTGGACTCTACTGGTTACTTGGAAGTAACAGCATATTGTCATTGGAGAAAAAACTCTTAATATATAAGACTGTCCTCAAGCATGGACTTTGTTTACAACTTTAGGGTTCCGCATGCGACTCAAATTTGAACATTATACAAAGAGCTGAAGGCTCTATTTTAAAGAGCAAATCGAATGCTCCCTGGTTTATTAGAAACTCAGAAGTTCACGAACACCTGAACATTAGCACCGTAAAGAAGGAAATACGAAGCTATGCTAAAAAATACAAATCTCGACTTCAGAACCATCTAAACAAACTTGTAAGGCTGTTTCTTATCCCGGACACATTAAGACGTCTTAAAAGGCGCAAAATTATAGACCTGGACTCTATTCTGTGAATTTATGCCCATGGAGAGGTTGCCGCTGGGGAATTGACTCTACTTGTCAAAAGCCACTCAACACATCTGCTATGCCTAGCTCATAGGCTGATCGCAAGATAAAAATCAGAAAAAGAAAAAAAACTTAGACAGCTCAACTATTTTCGAGTATATGATATATTTACATTAAATAGTAGTAAAGTACACTGTTTCATCCATGGCTATATTTTTAACATTTCATTCCTTCGAAAATTAGCGAAAGACCGAATAAGGCGTGGCGCAAACTGTTTCTAGACATTTTCTATTACGGGTACCGTTATACAAAAATATGGTTGCAGTGTCCGGTAGTGGCAATAAGCTCTTAAAGGCGTTTCTGTATGATGGTATGTCTCAGCAACAGAAAGTGCCTGGGTTTGAGCAGCGCCTTACGTACTGGTTTATTCGAGAACAAAATCATTTAGTAAATTAAATGAAAAATTTTGGAAACAATACTTTGTACAGCCTACCTAAGGGAGTAAAGAACCGACCGTAACAGCATGTGACGTTCGCAGACGTTCGACCTAAAGCAAATCGGCAGCAAGTTCGACGTGCTGCTGGTGGAGCCGCCGCTGGGCGCCGGCTGGCGCTGGCAGGACATCCTCGCGCTGGAGCTGCAGCAGCTGGCTCAGGCGCGCTGCTTCATCTTCCTGTGGTGTGGCAGCTCGGAGGGTAAGCTGATTGGAATGATTCATCATTATCCTATAACCGTCTCACTGCTTGACGCTGGCAGGACATCCTCGCGCCAGAGCCAAAGAATAACTAATAGTACTACCGTACAGAAGGTTCACTCTCTAACGACTTTCACGCGAAATTGAAACTTATCCTGTGACCCGAGCGTTCATATTCCGTTAAGCAACGCAGACTCGATATCGATTTGACGTCATGACGTCACAGAGCGTAGGGTTTACGCGCGCGCGCAGGGATTACGAGTTAAAGCGACGATGCGCTCGGTGTTCGGTGCGTCGCGTCGGCTCGCGGCAATCTTGACTGCCATAAAGGTGCAGGCTCTAATCCATTTTTAAATATTTTCATTATTGTAATTTGTTTGCAACAAAATTTGAGTCAAGTACAATGTATACAAAAATATCGCACTTCACCTATACTCCGTTTTTTTAGCAATAGAAATTGGTGAAGGTCAAAACTGTTGCTTTATGTCCCTTATTTTATGGCAAGTTAAAAAATGGCATTTATTTTTCATTTATGGCTTTAGATTCTAAAAAGCCAGTAATTTGATTGTTTATAAATGTGATAATTTTTTATAAAAAAGTACCTATGATAGCAAATACAAAACTAAAAATAAACATAGTACGCTATTGGCTTGCTTTGCCGCTTTGATTGATTGATCACATTGAACTAATCTAAAAGAGTAAAATATTAACAGTCACCGATGTGGTATAGTCATTCATGATAAAGACTTGTCATGTTACGTTACATTGTTAAAACGAGTCAATTGATAGAGTAAAACAAAAATATTTTACACCGACTTTCAAGCTTTTTATATTTTCAGACACACTTTCATAATGTTGTTTCGAAAAGGTTTACCACTACTTTTTTAACTTTTAATTTGTATTGCTATAGAAAACTGAGTATATATTGCTCAACTACTGTGGAATGACCATTTACGCCAGGCGGACTTAAGTATGTTAAGTTAGTTAGTTTTTTGGTACTTCTTATGTTTACTACTAGAGACTGCACATACATTCAACAGCATAGAGCTGCGATAGGCTCACCACCAGTCACGCTGAGCACATGTGTAGTCGCTAATTGGTGAAAAGTGGACTATGGTGGAGACTGCTTTTGAGGTCCTTAACGCCTGGTCTCTGACTAACCCTTCGGGGATAACAGTCGTGATTATTGTCATTGTAGTGTAGGTATGGTTAGTACGCCTGGCGTAATAACACATCAACCAAGCTGAGGAAATCATGCCTGAAAGTTGAACCCGTCACTTATGACCTCTAACCACTAAAATAATACCATAATCGCGCTGGTTGCGTTTTCTGTTTCTACTTATAATTGTTTTTTTACGTGACATATTTGTTATCTGATCAGGTCTTGACATGGGCCGTGAATGTCTCAAGAAGTGGGGTTTCCGTCGTTGCGAAGACATCTGCTGGATCAAGACCAACATCAAAAACCCTGGCCACTCCAAGAACTTGGAACACAACGCCGTCTTCCAGAGGACCAAAGAGCACTGTCTCATGGGCATCAAAGGAACGGTCCGAAGGTCTGTGGACGGAGACTTTATCCATGCGAACGTGGACATTGACCTAATCATATCTGAAGATCCCGAGTTTGGCAGCACTGAGAAACCGATCGAGATATTTCATATAATGGAGCACTTTTGTTTGGGAAGGAGAAGGTAACATTAAGGACTTTTTAGTAATTGTAAAACGTTAACTGTTTTTGTTTTTGTTTTTATAAGGGTAACCACTTGGCCTTCATCTCACCTGGTAAGTCAGACTATAAGGCCGATGGAGGAAGCGCGCGAACCCGGAATATCAACCAGCGACGGCCTGGCTATCTTATCTCTATAAACTGACAGAAAACAACAATGCTATTAACATTGTTGTTACGGCGCCAGGCTTTAGATAAGATGGTGGTAGCTAGCCAGGCGGACTTACCTACTACCCTCGCTGGGAATCGAACCTGATTCTAACACCGATGACAACTAAGGCGGTAAAACTCAACTTAATCAATCTATAAAAATATTTTTTGTAGGCTATTTATGAGGTTCTGTCTATATATTGGAGATACAACGTATATTTTAAATATAGGATGTTTACTAGAAAAAAAACAACCAGTCTCAGGAAAGCTCGAATAGGAATCGAGGAAACCTTTGGATTGCTGGTCCACTGCTCTAACCGCTGAGCTACAGAAGACTCGTTGAATTGTTTCTAGTAGTTTGATTCACGCTGCAAGCCAGCGGTTTTACGTCACTGTGAAGTCTCTACCTTTCTAGTAAACATTTTATCCTTATCTATATAGCACTGTAAATGCAAAAATTTCAATAATAAAGATATTTTAAATATGCTTTGGATTGCTCTTTTTCAGAATCCACTTATTCGGTCGGGACTCGACGATCCGGCCCGGATGGGTGACCATCGGCCACGAGCTTACCAATTCCAACTTCAAGGTAAAATGCTGCAGCTATTCTTGGTTTTTTTTCTACAAAGTACCTACTTAACAAATTTTACTGTTTACTTTTTGTAGAATGCGCGGTGGTAAGACTCTGCTCAGAATCAGATTGTTGAGACTACTCGCCTGAAATACCTGTTTTAGCTGTCAAGCAGTATTGCTTTATATTGTTGCGTTTCGTTTTGAAGGGTACCTACTAAATGCAGTGCCTAAGGGTACGAGCTCAACCGCGTCGCGTAGCGCGTAGGTGAAAGAAACTACCACCCCCTCTCTTCCCTTGGGTGTCGTAAAAGGCGACTAACGGACTAAAGACTGCACATACATCCAATAGCATAAAGCGGCGATGGGCTCACCACCTGTCACGCTGAGCACATGTGCAGTCGCTATTTGGTGAAAAGTGGATTATGGTAGAGGACTGCTACTTTTTACAACAAAACGACGATTTGCAGAGGCCAGTTGGCTGCACCGCAACGCCGCGCCGCGAGCCGTTTTCAAATTCCTTCAACAAAATGTGCACCTTATTGTGTAGTCGATAAGTTCTATACCTAGCGTATTGCAAAATCATGAAGTGCGAGCAGCGTTACGTCTCGGTGTAAACTGATCTTTAGCCATCTACGTAATATAGAAAAATGTGTATAAAATCAAAATATTTAATTATTTTATACTACAATATCAACCCAGTTTTTTCTCTTGGGGTGTTGTTAAAAGGCGACTAACAGACTAAAGACATATACGTCCAACAGCATGGCGCGGCGACGGGCTCACCACTTATCAGCTGAGCACATGTGCGGTTCTCAGTTCGTGTGCCGTAGCGTATGCCAACGCACTGCTTTTGTGGTTTCCATCGCCTAGTCTGTGACTAGTCCTTAGTCCTTTGTAGATAAGAGGGTTTACGCATTTCGGTTATAAAAACGTCCAAATTAAATTTTTTTAAATTTTTTAAACTTTGAATGAATTAAATGATAAATAATTTATTTAGCTACAACACACGAGACAATTACAACGATAACATTAAAACAACTAAGATTTAAAAAAAAACAACAAAACACTTAATGTATAATAGCACATTAGTGTCTCTCTCACGGCCGCAGCTAAACAGGCAGCCAATTCAGCATTATGTCAGGTCCAATAATATGGAACCTGACGCTAGTTTTCAATTGGCTCCTTAAAAAAAATTTCTTTTGACATAGCTATGGATGAAAAAAGTCAATATTAAAAAAACAGATAAATAGGGTACCTAACAATAGACATACTTACATAAGTTTTGAATCCATGTGATAAATACAACAATGAATATAAAAAAACAACAGACCACAGCCCGTTGTCCATTACAAAATTAACATGTATGGTATGGAGAAGGAAGATATCGTATGTTATAAACGAGGTAACGTTGCAAAGCAAGCAAACTAAACGCGGATAACGCCGACACAAAACCTGAACTCTTGTTCAGGTTTGGATGAAGGCCCAGAAGACAGGGAAGCAACCTATCCCAACGTTCTGTAAAGCAGACGTGTTTAATTTTTTAAGGTCAGAGCAATGTTTAGGGTAGGAACTGATCCTCTGTTTCCCTCCAGGACACCCACCGGCTGAGGCGTGCCATCACCAGTAGGGGATACAGCATATTCAGTTCTTTGCATGCTAAAGTAAAATACAGAGATCTAAATAGTTTGTTAAAAACGTCTATTCGCTGTGTAATTACAATTTTATACTTTCTATAGTGGACTTTAAGTCGCAATAACTCAGCTAAATAAATTTTCCTGCACTCATACCAATTATCTAGCCCGAGAGAAGCTTCGTTATGAAAGTCGTTAAATGGTTACTAGACAACGGATAAACATACTTAAAATACATAGCTATTATACTTACTTAGAAAACACCCAGACACCGAGACAAATTTAGAAAAACAATAATTTCTAAATTGACCCGACTGGGGATCGAACCCGGGGCCTCAGAGATGGCGACACCATGAAAATCAGTGCACAAACCACTCGACCAAGGAGGTCGTCAAAAATCAACATTATTTAAAAATATGAACTTCGATTTTTGAAACTGAAATGCGTAAACCTTTTTATTGGTCCCCGAGCGTATTACGTATGTAGAACTAGTCCTCAACTCCTCACACCGCTCCGTTCTTAGGCGGAGTTGTACGCGGCGCACTTTTTGTCGGGCCGCGACAGCACGGGCTGCACCGAGCGCATCGAGGCGCTGCGCCCCAAGAGCCCCCCCAACACCAGCAAGGCCCGGCCCCGCGCCAGGCCCGGCTACCGGCGCGGCCGCCCCCGCCAGCCGCTCTAGGCCCCGCGGCTCAACGCCTCAACGCCTTCCCGGGGGGAAACAACTGCCTAGGCATAAGCCTTCCCGCTCCCACATGAACAATGCCGTGTTGTCAATTGCCCTTTAGGTTGGTGATGACCACTTCCTGATATAACCACATCCCGTTATGTCCGTTCCTGATATGGCTACTTCCCGATATGACCACTTCTTGATATAAATACCACTTCCAAAGTACAGATACAGACCGATTGAAAATATCGAGATTTTCATATTTTCTGGCAAAACAAAGAAAAACTCTCTGGTAAAAGGCATTAACGTGCAGAAAGTGTCATATCGTAGTAAAGTGAATTTTGGTTCTCTTTAAATAGTTTTGCAAGCATTTTTGGCGTCGTTTAAGAAATGGTAATATCAGGAAGTAGTCATATCAGGAAGTGGTCATATCGGGATGTGGTCCTATCAGGATGTGGTCATCTTCAACCTAAAGGGCAACTGTCTATAAACGTCACACTGCTGCTGCTTTTCCCCCGTGGACTACGGCAGCTGTAGTGCACTCAGCCTGCAAACGTGCCTCTGCCACTGCCTTCCCAATTGGAAACATCAGCTTAGTGCATTCAATCCCACTGCTGGGAAGAGAGTTACTCCAGCAAAAAAAAGATTAAAAATAGCCATTTCAGTGTGATTAGTAATTAGTTTTCCATCTTCTGTAATTGTTGTGCTGATAGATAAAACAGTTTCTGCTGGGGTAACGTTACTGCAACAAAATTATTTGTTTTTGTTAATGGGTATCTTATCACACTCGAATAGCCATTTTCAGTCTTTTCTGCTGGAGTAACGCTCTCACGGCTGGGCACACGCCTCAGGCCAGATCCTGCGTCACGGCCCATGCCGCGCACGAAACAAATACTCCACATGTAAGAACCTGTCCGAACTGCGAGCGGGCGCGTACATACATTATTGTTCCGCTCCGCAATCCGCCGTGACTCAGGACCTGGCCTAAGGCACAAGGGGAGATTAAGCCATGACGCACCATGGACCGATGCTAGTTGGGAGAGTTGCAGGTGTACTCACTCTTTTTTTTAAGTGGAAAGTGTTTCTTTATGTTAATGCCGATGCTGTTCCTTGAACTTTGACGCGAGGGCTAAACTTTTGGTCCTCGAGTAAACATGCCAGTCTGATAATTTGTTACCTACCAGAAAATATCGAATGTCAGGTTATGGTTAGTCATTGAGGTATTATAACTATTCCGGGGCCAAATTGGACGAAGAATGTTTATAAACAATAACATTTATTTACAATTATTAGTGCACATCCATTGTCATTTAGATTTTTACTGTTTCTTGAGAGAGATTAAAGAAAAAACGGGTTACTCGCATAATGACTAACTTCTTACACGCATATTGACGTACACGCATTTTTACTTACACGCATATTGACTTACACGCATAGACGCATATTGATACACAAGATATATTTAAGTATTTAACACTGGTTTCCCGTCAAGCGGCTTCGCCTACGATGTTGAATTCTGTTGATTTCCCACCGTAACAAGTAGTAGTCTGTGACCAAATCTATTTCTGTGCAAAAGAATCATGAAATATGTGTCAATTCGCGTATGTCATTTCGCGTAGTCGTTCCGGTGTGTCATTTCGCGTAAGTAGTAGCCTGTGACCAAATCTATTCTGTGCAAAAGAATCATGAAATATATGTCAAATCGCGTAGTCGTTCCCGTGTGTCATTTTGCGTAGACACGATGTGTCATTGTGCGTTTGGCTACCTAAATGTGTCATTATGCGAGTAACCCGAAAAAACCACTAACAATGATTTTTCTCTCAAAAAATGATTAAAAAAATCGAGTGACACTAGATGTGTACGAGCAAGCGCGTACAGTTTTATCTTCTAAGCATTTAACGCTACTTTCTATAATAGGTCAGTGTCCATGTCTACAGCTTCCTCATTCGACATAGAGAAATTCTAAGCATGCCATATTTTTGTGCATATTATGTGCAATCAAACGTTTCAGTCCTAATTTTTGTGCCACCACAACTTCGTTACTATGAGTTGTTTTATGTGTGTAAGCTGGAGACACGTGTCACCAGCTCGCACACGCCCGTTAAGACAAACCAGTGAGGTTAGGGTTTTGGACTATAGCTAGAAATTTTGTGCATAATTTGTGCACTAGGAACAAAAAAAACTAACCATCACACTCAAATACTGTTGACACTACGATCATAAAAATGTGTGCGAGCTGGAGACACGGGTCTCCAGCTCGCACAGCTGTATCTTCGTAATTGTTCAAGCTACGGTTATGAATTATACCTCAAAATTTTGTGCAGAATTTGTGCATAAGGCACAAAAATTTGTAAAACTTCAACTCAAAAGGTTTTTGAGCTACGAACCGATAAGTATGTGTAAGCTGGTGACACGTAACACGGGCTAACACATGGTGAATTATTGTAACTGTATAAGAAAGCGCTTCGTTTTAAAGATCAAATAATACGTTATAATTTGTGCACACACGAGGCCAAATTTCAAATCTCTGGGCCTCTTACTTTATAAATTATAAGCCAAAAACTGTTTTCCCGCCAAAAAATTCAAAATAATGGCTCGGAAGCGGCTAAGCGCGCCGTTGCCATTCCGTGCGCTACACTATTGCCACTTTTAGACTAGGAGCCGTCTGTTAAAGCGATGCGCGACGCGACTAATTTAGTTTTACTATAGGCAGGTTGGCAGGCAGGCACCTAATAACCTACCCTACTTTTTATTTTAGATATCTCACACACGAATGTCTTAGTTATTTTTTGTTGTTGAGACAATTAAATAATTAGATTTGGCATAATGATAAACAATAAGGAGGAGTGCAGAACGACAAAATAGTTGAATACTTGAGCCTAATTCGATAAAGAACGGATGCTTTCCAGCAAACTAATCGCTATCGACCGTCACAGAATAAATTTTAACCATTGAAAGTAATTTATTTTATGTTAGATTGTATTACTTCCCATGGTTAAATGTAAATAAATAAATAAAAATAAATTTACTCTATGGTGATCGATGACTTTGCGATTAGTCTGCTGGGGCATCCCAATGTAATGCTAGGGCCACATTATCGCGCTAGCGCGAAGATTTGCGTTTTCGCGACACGTCTGGCCAAACACTTCGCGTTAGCGCGTTGTATCATGGCGTTGACGCGCCGCGCTGTTGGTAAATTGCCGCACATCAAGGATTTTGTCGCGATAATGTTCGTGCGGCCACATTTCCTTCGCACACTTTAGTTGACTGCTAGACAACTAGAGGTGTGAACGTGTTGCAAATACGACTATCGATATTATTCTGTTTCGATAATTATGGATTGGAGTAACGATAAAGTATTAAAAGTAATACAATATTACGAATTGATAATTAATAAAAATAATAAAGATGCAATAAATAGTAATTATTTGCCGACATGCAATAAAGCGCAATCACCTCTTCCATTTTTTCCGATAAAATTAGGAGTAGGCGATACAAATCGTATAAGGTTACTGAAACGTATTTATTGCATCATTATCGTCAAATCCGATATCGATGCGTTCTGAAACTATACCTATTTTGGAAAACACTATATCGCGTCAGGAATGCGGTGTGCGTTGAGATCACTATATTGTACGTGATCGAATTCAAGAATATTGTACCGTATCCCTGATATTTATTGAGTTATCATTAATCTGTAGTTTTTACAAACAAATGTGCTTGTAAAAGTTTAATAAAATAAAATTATTATAAACGTTCGATGCGTTCTGAAACTTAGTTGAAATAAACACGATATTGTATTGCATGAATTTTTAATAGTCCGTAGATATGGTCGATACTGTTATCACCGTTATTAAATTTATGTAGCTATAGTTTAACACTTTGCAAGCGGGCATTTTATTACGCGCATCTTCCTGTGCGCCGGCCTTTTTCGTCATTATTGTAAATTCTATAGAAAAAGAACTATAATAAAAATTAATTTAATTGTGTTCTATCTAATCGTTCTGCTGCTTACCTATACTAACCTCCAGTTATGGCTTCTTTATGTAGATGTTGTCCATCCGCAGTAGATCACCTAGTTTCAATAGTAGGCGTACCTTTGTTATCTTATGAGTAAGTACCTAAAGTTATTTTCAAATGCTAGTAAGTAGGTAATGTTAAATTTTATATGTACCTATTTCAAACCCAATCCACAGATAACGAAAAAAAAGATACTTTTATTATTTTTAATAAAGCTATTTCAAATTTTTATTTTACCAGTAATAAGTAATTCTTACTTTTTCTATTTACAAGTTAAAAAGTTTGCAAGTTACCAATTCTTCTATGTGTTGATGGCTTACCGACCCCTTGTCAGAATGGTTGATGGTTTAGTTATCGTAGCGTAGTAACTGTTTTTTAGTTAACGTGCCATAACTAAAAATTCTTCATCTCCTATGGGAGTAGTTGTCAAGACGAATCAAACGAGCGGAAACTCGATGGGGTTGTGTGGTATTATTATAAAGTTCCTGTGTCCTTTTTCCGGCTCCATCATCAGACCCTGAACACTATTTCTCGATAAAGTACTCGTCAAGGCGATTCAAACGACCCCGAACTCGTTGGGGTAGCATGGTTTTATTATAGAGTTCCTGTGGGCTTTTTCCGGCTTCATCATCAAACCCTAAACACTATTTCCCAACAGAGTACTCGTCAAGACGATTCAAACGAGCCCAAACTCGATGGGGTTGCATGGTTTCAATACCGAGTTCCTGTGGCCTTCTTCTGGCTCCATCATCAGACCCTGGACCCTTTTTTCTAACAGAGTATTCGTCAAGATGAATCAAACGAGCCCAAACTTGATGGGGTTGCATGGTTTCAATACTGAGTTCCTGTGGCCTTCCTTCGGGTTCATCATCAGACCATGGACCTCGTCTAGTCGTCTCCCGTCAGAGTGCTCATCAAAACTAATCAAATGAGCCTGAATGGGGTTTCATGGTTTTCTTACAGAGATCCTGTGGCCTTCTTCCGGCTGAATCATCAGATCAGCTCAATGACACCATAATATTGCATTGTCATCCTGTTCTGACCTATGTTCAAAGTTGCAAGTCTAGCTCATCGGGAAGCTAGTATCAAATCGTTTGCATTTGTCGACAAATAAATAAATTAATAAACGAGAAAGCTACCTAATAAAAACGTGGTAATAAAAACATACAGGCAGACTAATTTTATCACTACTTATCATATTAATGAGGTTATTGTAAATACTTAAAACTAAGCATAGCGATATTTTATGAACATTCATAAATAAAATAGACTGCTTTTATTTTAAATTAACCAATTTCCTATATCAGCAGTCTCCTATATCAGCAGTCTCCTAGTCTAAAATTCTCGGTATAGAAACGAAACGATCGAGAGCGCAAATTAAAATGACACTAAATTAAGCTAGCTCTCAAGTTCAAACTCGATTGCAATAGTGTAGCGCACGGAACGGCAACGGCGCGGTCGGCGCGCGTTTAGCCGCTTCCGAGCCATTATTTTGAATTTTTTGGCGGGAAGACAGTTTTTGGCTTATAATTTATAAAGTAAGAGACCCAGAGATTTGAAATTTTGCCTCGTGTGTGCACAAATTATAACGTATTATTTGATCTTTAAAACGAAGCGCTATCTTATACAGTTACAATAATTCACCATGTGTTAGCCCGTGTTACGTGTCACCAGCTTACACATACTTATCGGTTCGTAGCTCAAAAACCTTTTGAGTTAAAGTTTTGAAATTTTTTGTGCCTTATGCACAAATTCTGCACAAAATTTTGAGGTATAATTCATAACCGTAGCTTGAACAATTACGAAGATACAGCTGTGCGAGCTGGAGACCCGTGTCTCCAGCTCGCACACAGTTTTATGATCGTAGTTTCAACAGTATTTGAGTGTGATGGTTAGTTTTTTTTGTTCCTAGTGCACAAATTATGCACAAAATTTCTAGCTATAATCCAAAACCCTAACCTCACTGGTTTGTCTTAACGGGCGTGTGCGAGCTGGTGACACGTGTCTCCAGCTTACACACATAAAACAACTCATAGTAACGAAGTTGTGGTGGCACAAAAATTAGGACTGAAACGTTTGATTGCACATAATATGCACAAAAATATGGCATGCTTAGAATTTCTCTATATCGAATGAGGAAGCTGTAGACATGGGCACAATAGGTCATTGCAAAGTTTAGTTCGTGATCGTATATCAAACTTTTCGCGTTCTTCACCGCATATCGTAAGTTCAATTATATCAATTCAGCTTTTCCATAAAAAACTATAATACTCATTTTTTATTCAAATAAACTATCACTAAAGATCGTACATTACCCGTCCATCTTAATGGTCCTTCGAGCCGGATTGCTGCACAAAGAATATGTATTTGTTTACAAACATTCTTCATCGAATGTGGCGTTAGGGGTTGGGGCTTTGTTGCCAGGCTAAGGGCTGCAACTCAAGGCGCAAAAACTTGCTCTGCGGTGTAGTCTTTACCTCAATGTGTCTAGTAAGATATCACACTGTAGAAGTTTTCTCCGAGGATTGAAAAGTGAGCTCCCAAGTAATAATCCTAAACATTTATCTAATATTAATTTTGTAATAAAGACATTTGAATTTTACTTCCTGTAACATGGAAATTCACACCACTAGTGCACATACATACCTGTTCAAACGCTTATCGTTAGATCATAAGCAGAATGACAGCAGTTCACATAGTTTTGTTTTGACGTTTACTCGGTGACAGCAGGAACTATACTAGTGTCACACTGTGATTGCAGGCCTACGAATGCGGATTAAAAACCGTGTAGTCCCCTAAGGAACCCGTCACACATACCCCGCGGGAACTTGGAAAGGGGCAGTGCGCTCCTAGAATTTCAAAACTGTTACTAAGTTAAACAAAGGCATATCAAACTTTTACAGTCTTCAACATGGTTCCTTTATAACTCACATAGGTAGGTATAGCGTTTAGTTTTTTCCCTGAGGGAACACTAAAGTGAAAAGAAATTTTGTGGTCTAGAAGCCCGCCTAAAGCTAGCTTTCCATCAAATAGTGGAATATACGGTGGGCTAGAACAAATCTAACAATATTTCACTTTGAAAAGTAAATTTTTCGATAAAAAGTAGATAACAGCAATTTTTTTTATTAACAAAAATAAAAGTGCAGTCAGGAATTTTTCCGAAGAAGTAATTTTCTTCTTTCTCATTCTTGGCGATTATAATCCTAGGATATTCGCAAATATCCGGCTTCTCAGATTATCTTAAATATATATATAAACGAATGAAGTGATAATTAATACAACGGGATAAGGAATAGTATTACTTTTTTTTTGGTTCTGTGTTCTCTGTCTATCAGGAAACTGACATGCTATAATGTATGTGATATGCATGTATGTGCGAGTTTTTAATGTACAACGATGTGTTTGTGACGTGAATTATGTACCTATTCAATTTGAAAAACATGTAAAGTTAGACACCACTGCAATTTAAAACCAGTATATTTTTTAATGTTGCATTATTATGTAGGTAATAAATGTTTTTTAAAAATATTTTTTTTTCATTGTAAATAAAACAAAACAATTATTTACATCAATATATTTTATTTTACATAAGTTGTCTTTAAATCAACTCGACTATTCTGAAGTTCCTCAAAATATAAAAAAGACAAAACAAAAATAAGACATATGAGATCTTTTACTTACTAATAAGAAAAATTTACACATTTTATTCATTGTTGTGGAACTAAGAACTCCTTATGATTCATAAAAAAGTATTGATATATTTTTAATACGCGGAGAGGGCTTTACTAGCAACGTGGCGGAGGAAATAGTACAGGGAATATTGGTCACCTCGGACATCTAAGGGCTGCTGTAGGCGCGCCGAATCATTCCAATCAGATTACACGTAAGTCTATTTCGTGCTTACGCAAAAGTCACAAGCGATGAATCGTAATAAAGGATTGTTGCAAACAGAGTGCCTTGTGAGAATTTTCTTTACAATTCTAAAGAGTTCTGAACTATTGAAACGGAGCCACCTAGTCGGTTTCACAAGTTCGTAGCTAGGTGGCGCTGCATTAAACCCATACAAACTGCAGTCAACTATAGAGACTCGCACTAAGCGCCCCGGTAACAGGTCTGCAGACAAGTCTTTACTTAGCCACGAATCGGAAATGCCTATACAGTCAGCATCAGCATAATATGCGCAGCGCCTACATCGCGCCACACAGCACACATCGCTGCGAGCCTCCCGCCAATAAAGCCCTTTTCGCCTTTCACTGTATCCAATTGACAGCGTGCCGCGTGACCCTCAACACCCACCTTGTCAAATCTTACTATATTACATAATTCACTTTGTTATCATTATACAAGGCATATTCTTACGAACGCGCCGCAGTGGCAGGCTGTTTGTCGTTTTAAAAAAAACTACATTATCAAGAGTGACAATTAGAGAGTTTTATGCAAAGACAACACTGTAAAAGTCTGTCCAAAAAGATGAAAACGAATCGTATGCAGTATCCAAACGCCTGCGACCGCCGCGCGCCGCGCACTGCGACATCCTTCATGTATAATCGTCATAACATCACATTTTTTTATAAGGCAAACAACAATCTTTAAAGCTAAACCTTTGATGAAGGGAGCGAAAAATCGTAAAGAAAACATCGTGCAAAGTAACACATCTAAGAGTTTGGAATGGGACACTTTAACTCTAACCGTAGCTGTAAAGTCTCACCTTTAAAAATAATTTCAGAGAATAAGTTATGACTTAGCCACTCCATCTGACGGAGACTGATCACTCTAACAAATCCTAAATTTGTACTTGATGATACGCGTATAAACACCGGACGCCAAATAGATTGTATTTGCTGCTTATCATTATAAAAGTTTCAAACATAAATTCAGCGAAAAGAAATTATTATGGAATTTAATCGTCCTTATTTACAATCAATTGGAAAATAATTAACAATCGAATCGGGGGCTTCGCGGAGCCCTACTCAACAGCCAACTGCGGCTCGATCGGTGATACGACTCATCATAAAATGATAAAGAAACGTTACAAGAATCAACCTGGAAGCGCGTGACTGGCTTTAGATTCATGATACACATTAATTCAATGGAAAAAGAAAAACACATTTTATAATGTTCATACAAACTGAATAATTAAATTTTCGTAAAAAGTTTGTTATTCGCATTCCAACTTATATCAACTTCACGTTTTGATGATTTCTATGACGCTGTTAGTCTATCTTACACGACCATCTAACTTAACCTACATTAACCATTCCTTACAACACTAAATCCTTACAGAGTTTCTCCAAAATGCCAATCATGTACAAATTAAGTTCTCAACTCCCTAGGAACTAGGAGTTTTTTAAACCTAATTAATAAGTCACTAATACAAATCGTAAAATATTCGTGTCAAGTAAATACTTGCATGTTTTTGACAGTAAACAAGATTTTATTTATTCCACAAGAAATCAAATAGTTAATACAGAGTTAGCTCGCCGCCGTCTTCATCCGCAGCAGCCAAATACTGTGCTGCATCACAGTACGCGCAAATACAAATACATCGGCATTTATCTCAAACCCGCCTTCTATAACTTTCAATCACGACTCATATCATATGTTGGACCAACAGAAAGATCTCAACAAGTATCCACTTGTTCCAACATTTAATATGAGTGACTGCATTTGCTTACATACTCAATATCCGACCATGTACTAGCCCGGCACAAACAAAGGTGTTGGCTTTTGCAATGAGAATCGAAGCTTTTGTCATTGATGGCGGTATTCAGATTGCTGAGGGCTAGTTTTATTACATTTCGATCCATTTTAAAGTAACTATATTTTATATGAGATCGAAACAGCGACACTAGGAGCTAATTCGATGAACAATGTTTGTAAGCAAATTATAGACAATTATTTGTGCAAATATCTTATGGCACTCTGATTTTCTTTAAAGGAAAGTCACCATTATTATTGAATCTCTCTAGAAAAAGTTAATATCCGAGTGACACTAGATATGTGCACTAAGATAAGAATAGTGAATATTTGTTTATAAGCATTCCCGAGTTAGACCCCAGTAAAGTGGCGTTGTCGCTTGCCCTAGATGGCGCTAGTTCGATCATATACAAATTGTAACTTACATTAACTCGTTCGAATAGTGAATAAAACTTAGAATAATAACGTTTAGAAAGATAGTCTTCATACAAGCACTCTGTCAGAAGTGAAGCACTAAACCGATTCACACTTTCGTGACGATTGCTTGCTTGCGCTCGGCGACATGCACACGTACGCTTGTAACTCCGTAGTATGTGTACATTGAAAACTCGGCGTTTGGAGCCATATCTGGCTCCAAAAAAAGTGCTTCAAAATGGGCGCGCGGACTTACTTTCTATACGTAATTATTCTAAGGAATAAAATAACACACGCGCATTTGTACAGTGACGCCAAGTGCTATGAATAAAGCTATCGATTCCCTTAGCTGAGTAGCGTCAGACCTTACTGACTTGTTCTGCTCCGGCAGCTAGTGAGCTATTTTCGTAAATGCAGCCCTAACATTCGCATTACAATACCCAATCTCCCAAACGTCATAGAAACAAACGGAAATTGATGACGGCGGCGGCCCGCAGGCGGCCGTCGCGTCGATCGCTCTCTATTGTCAACATTGTAAAATTTCAACCGGTCACCGGGTTGTGACGCAACCTACTTAGTCTATGAAAGAAAAAACAGATCTCATTTAACACTAATGTATTATAACAATAATATTTACAATTAGAAAATAAAAAAAAATATACCGCGATTTGTAACGGAACATCTCGTTCGGACTGAGGTCGAAGCTATGTTCCTGCTGGGAACTAACAAATTATACTTTGTGTTTTGCTCATATCTATACCCCGCTTGAATGTTTTCAAATATTCAGATAATTTCAAAAAAGTTTTATTAACCACACTAATAACATAGACAATATCCATTTCAGAGATAGAGTCAGTTAACTAAATCACTGTGATTGTGTGAAGTTTTTTCATTTCCTCTTTCCAGAACAGTAAATTAATTATTGACAAAAACTTTCAATACTTAATGAGAATTTATTTCAAGTCTGAACAGCAATAGGCATATGTATTGCACCTTTTTAAACTTTTCCTAGATATTTAGCCGTAGGTAGATACATTTATAATTCCAAAGAGTAGTAGAGCGTAACATTTCGACCTTAATTTGTGTCCCCAGCGTTTAGTTGTAATTAATTTCACATTCTAATCAAACCCGAATACAAAAACATCATTTAGAATAGCATTTTTTTAACATCATTAATCCCATATCCAATATAAACAATGCTTTATACCTTTCAATACTACTAAGGTGCCTCTAGATTACCTAGATGTTTCGCTTCAGATGTTGTTTGGTAAATAGCACTATATAAATTCTTAAAGAATTAAATGTGAAGAAGGTAATACACAATGTTTTTATTCAAATGAGAATATTTTTCACCGATACCATTGAAAGGGTTAAAGCAATACTGACATTTCATAACACAAGCTTAAAGAAGATTTTCGAAACAAAACTAATTTTGAAGCTATTTCTTTAATCGGAGCGCACTACGGGGAATGCATTCAAATGAAATGTTATAACAAAATGTGGTTTGCGCACTCCTATCGGACGGGACACCAATATGCTTTTAGTACTTCTCGATATAAGATTACGAAACAAATGATTAAAACTATGAAGGCGGAAATAAAACACAATAAATAATAAGTATAGCACGTTAAACGGTCGTGGCGCGCAAACCCCATAGTGCCGCTCGAAAAAGCCTAACCATTTATCATTACTGACGGCAGTCGATGAGATCTTTTGAAACTATACAAAAATATAACTGTCCGCCGTGGGACTTAGTCAAGTACGCTGGTGGGATGGTCTGCCTCGCCATACGGCATTTATAATTCTTTAACAATTAGCATTTTAATAAACATTAAAATAGAATTACCTAAGAGAATTAGTAGGACGATGGTGCTAACACAAACAAAAAACAAAACCTAACGAATAATACAAGTCTTGGATTCGTAGACAGTTTCGGACAGTTGCCGCGCTAACACGAGGTACATCCGCGAGCATGGACGCGCCATTCACGACTATATCAATATCGGTTATGCCTAAGTATGAAACATGTGAAAGATACTGTAGTAAAAACATAAGCACCACCTTGGAATTGGTTCCCTATATTTTAAAAAACGTTTAAGAATGAGACAGATATATTCAAAATCCTTTTCGTTACGGTCGACACTGGCCTTTCGGATACCGTCACACACGACTTAATAGCAGTTAAAAAGGGTATTGATAATAAAGTGAGGACCAAATCGACCTTATGTGTATTCATGCCATGTTTTAAAAATACACTATAAAATACGTCGGACAGACGCCAAAAATCCAGAAAAATATTTTAACTGTTTGCATAGTAGTTCCTATTTCGACCAAGTTTAGAAATAAGAGTTTTCCTCTTCAAAATGAATGCACACTACACCATGGACACTGGTCGGTGCCGGTGTGGGCTAGGCCACTGTTATTATAACTTTTTGGAGCAGATTTTTACGATTGTGAAACTTAACATTCTGATAGAGTATTATCCAATCAATTTAAATGATTGTCACATTGTAATACAGGAAATGAAAATATTTTTCAAAATGACTGTTTATTACGATATCAGACTAATAAGCTTCATTTCATCAAAAAATCGGCCTATAGCAGCGATCCATACATCGGTCATATATTTTATGTTCCCTTTTTTTTATGGCAACATAAAAGGCATGTTTTGGAAACACTGCGCTTATGTGCATGAAGACTACCCGTTATCGACGCCGTAAGGGGCGCCTGCCCGTACTACAACAGTTGACATATTTCGATCCATTCGTGTTGCCAAACAAGCGGCACACAGTTACCAAAAACAATATATCATACCGACACACGAGTCAATGTACTTAACAGCCGTAAGAGTTACATAAACTATATTCAGATAAGAACATACCTTGTGACACGCTATACACCGAACCGACGCAACTAAGCTTGAAGTACCAACGTAGGGAAAGTAATATAGTTAACATCGAGGTAGATGTTTAGTACCTTGATAGTTCGTCCACAGATCCTTTCGGCACTCGTTATCACATAGTCCGAGTGTCTCTACATAACACGCACTAGATCTGCCGACCGGATGATCGCCCTCACAAGTAAGTGGATTCACCTGAAATGGCAAAAATATTTTGTCAGTATTGGTCGCTCTGTTCCTCTATGCCACATGCAGACGGTTTGAATCTAATGCTTGAATCTTTCTAGTCTTTATATGAAACGCCATAGCAGTGCTTTTCAAATTATACTCGGTTTTGGATAAGTTAAGGCCTAACAACAGTGCTTTTTAAATTAAGCAAACCAGCTCACTGTTTCTTTTTATTATTTCTGAGCTATTTAGTAGTCAATAGTCAATAGTCAAAATATATTTATTCAATAAACTCAATTAATAAGTACTTTGAAACGTCCAAATATTTTTTAACCTACCACCCATTCAGGACATCATTTTTTAACTGTGGCAAAGAACGGGCGCAAGAAACCACAGCGCACAGAAGCAACGACATTTACAAAAAATATATATAATATATGTCGTTACCAGGTCACAAAATACAAAATATGAATTTGAATGTAAATAGTTTAATTAAATATGGTGCTCTATATAAATTAATTATAGGCAATTAGAAATAGCTGTTGGAGTAGGTACTTGGAGCATTTCAGAGCCAAGCTGTTTTGTCTTCTGTATAATCCGACACTTTATAATAAGCTTTCTTATAAAGCTTTTCTTTGATTTTGATTTTAAATTTATCAAGTAATTCTAGGTACCTACTTAATTTAGCACATTAATAAGAAAACCACTATAAAAAACACCACAACCACAAAAAAAGGTTTGCAATGGAAAGATTCAAACATATCGATAAAAAAATCGGGATCACTATTTTAAACGCCTCTAGTCAAGTAAATTAACATAAATGTCAACTAATGAAAATTTATAAAAAATCTACGTGTAAATTTTGAAATAAGGCGTTTAAAGTGTCTGCTTGTGGCAAATGCAATGCATTTGAATAGTGCAAAGCGTGCGGGTGGGTATATGGCGCAACGAAATGTTAACACGTTTTATTATGGACAAACACTAGTTATATAAATACGGAATGTGATTAGCCGATGAAATCGCTACTAACAAGTTCTTTTTATAATCAAAAATTCTAAATAGACATTGCTATAAGAATTACAGCAATTTACACATATTAATATAGATATTTATACTTTAGACATTTATGTTCACCATTCGTTTTATAACTTTGTAGCGCTTTAATAAGCTAAACGCACGCACTTAAATTAGTTAAGAGGCCTATTATTACATCACGACTGTGTAAGTGATTTTTGAGTAAAATGGCCATTTTCGCATTTTGTTGTAATTTTGCAGTTGTATTTATCGTTTTTACGAAATAGGATTATAAATTCATTATAAAATCTTATTTATTATGAAGTAACGATTATTCTGGTATAAATTTTGCTCAATAATATTATCGTAGATAGGAGGAGAAATTCACAGTTAACTTAAAGCGATTTTCGATTTTTTTTGGTTTAGAATAAGATTTTATTTCTATATAAAATCAATTATATCTAAAAGTTCCGAGGCCGCTTCGCACTATAAGACTATGTAAGAGATAACACTCTTTTTATTTCATTTGTTTGGAACAGTAGTAGTTAAAAAAGTGCCTTCGCGCATTTTATGAAAATCTTTCTCTGCAATTTTGGGTTTAATTAAAAAGTTAAGCAAAATTTACAAAAAGCGAGGCCGCTACACACTATTCCAATAGCTATTCTACACTATTCAATAAGTCACAATTGTTAATGTATTTTTGTTTCTGAGATCCATAACGCCAAAATTGGCCATTTTACACAAAAATCACAGTCGAGATGTAATAGGCCTCTAGTGATTAACAAAAATGTGACACACAATCACACACTATTTACACAAAACGCACTCTACATATAAACAGTGTAAGAAATAAAATAAAAGTTGCATAATTAATGTTTTATTACGAAATAATGCTGCATTTATTGTTAATTAGTGATTACTGATTCCTGTCGTGTGAGTATAGCATTATTTCAATGTGTTACAAGCATGCTTATAGACAGGAAAGTTAGAAACGAACACAGATAAAACGGACAAACAATCAATAAATCAATAGCTAAACTGTGTGATTCATTGTTCTTCAAAGCATAAAAGATATTCTTACTAAGATATGCTACAATTTACTAAGTGCATCTTTTCATAAATCGACTGACAGAAATCTTAAGAACAAATTTTATTTTGTCTTATGTTTCGATTAAACAAAATTTTATTAGCAAAGGAAATATTATTAGAAAAACGCGTAGCTATTTATTTATTGGTCGTCGACAAACAAAGTGTATGGCACAAGCGCAGGTTGGCCCATACACACAAACACACGTTGAGGAAGCGATGCGAGACGACGAGCGCGAATAGGCGGTGATGCTTTATTAAACGATCCAACCGAAATGTGAAATAAGAGCTTTACATAAAGTTTAATAGTTTCCGTTATAGACAAAGCCGTAATACCGTAGCCAAATTAAATTCAAACTGTTTAGCGGTATAAATTATTTATTTACAAGTGGGACTGATGTTGCCGTAGCGAGTGTTACGCGCATGAGAGTGGTTGCAGACGCTTGTAATGTGTAACTAGACATTACAATTTTATAAAGCCATTTTTCAAAAGAACAAAAGAAGTTCAGAACCTTACTACGACCACCGGCATTAATTATCATCATTTTAATACCTATACAGGGTGAAAATTTGCAATGCCACCTGAAGGGAAATTACTCTTAATACTGCAGATAGAAAATTTTACTCAAAGAAAACATTTCTTTATATAAAAAGAAAGAAAACTGCATTCAAAGATTTTCGAAAATTCGCTTGCTACGCCCGGGAATCGATCTGACTAAAATATGTAAAAATTACACTCTGTACTTTTATTGCATCGATCGTTAGGGTCAATTATAAGGATGAAGTCTCTCAACTAACAAACTTGATACATTAAATAAAAGGAAACCATGAAATCTGGACTTAAAGATTCAATGGGTCAAGTTAAAGCACTTTTACTCAAAGATCCAAGAAAATGGAGCCTATTTCGAGCAACTAATTAGTTAGTTTACCATTTTTTGTAAATAATTGCAATAATTTACCATCTGGTTTCCTTTTATTTAATTTATTAAGTTTGTTAGAGGAATTTCATCCTTATAATTGACCCTAACGATCGATCAATAAAAGTACAATTTTTACAGATTTTAGTCGGTTTGATTCCCGGGTGTGGCAAGCCAATTTTCGAAAATCTTTGAATGCAGTTTCCTTTATTTTCAAAAATAAAGGAATGTTTTTTTTGAGTAAAATTTTCTATCTACAGTATTAAGAGTACTTTCTCTTCAGGCGGCACTACAAAATTCCACCCTGTATAGTTATCTTATAACAAATGAAATTGACTGCCTTAAAAACAAAATAAAACATCAATTATTGGTAGGTATTATATTTACAAAATTATTTTAGCATTTTTCAGAAGAACATCTTGCTATAGATGGTTCTTACAAAGTCACTGGAATTGTGAACTTCGAGTAATCTGATAGGTTCTGGCGCATTTTTAACGCGCAATTACTGTAAAGTGCTTAGTGGCACTTTAAAGGCAGCTATCGATACTTTAAACTACTTCGCTGTAGCAACGTATCGTGTGATAAAAACAACAAAGCGAAACGAATGTGCTCGCTTCGTCGCTCCAACTGACCTATAAGTAAACTAATCATACACATTACAAGCGTGTCTGCTTACCCTGCCGATTCTAAATGATTTATAGTATGTACGTGAGGAATATGAGTAGATAGGTATATGGAAAATCGATTTACCAACACTAACAGTATCGATTTTTTTTCAACGGTGAACTCTATCAAAGTTATCCTTTTGGTGGATGTTATCCTAAAACACTACTCAACTTCCTCTTGTTTATCCTAACGCAAGATTTATACATGGTTGCATGAGCTGCGGGATTATTTACTTTAGGGCATTCGAGTGAGATCGTCGCTAACAGAATTTGAAACAACTAAGGCTGATAACAACACATAGGGGACTGAAAGTCCTCTGAAGTTACTTATTAAGTTAGGTATTTCAAAAGCATATTAGTGCCACTTTAAAATTGGAAACAATTGCACTCACGAGTAAATAAAACAATGGTTAATAAATTCAAGTGTATTTATCTTTAGGTAAGTATTTAAATTAACTAAATATTGAATTAATTTAATGATTGTAGGTGATTTGTAAACAATGATCACTTTCCATTGATTAGTTATTTGAAATACTGTTAGCGAGCCTAACATCCCAGTTAGATGGCATGATGTTGCATGCGTTGCGTGCGTGTGGGGGGTGGGGGGTGGGGGGTTGGATAGTTACGTGTGCGCGGCGTCGGGCGACAGGGGGCGGTAGCGGCCCACGCGCTCGCACACCGGCCCTGCGGTTGGCAACACTTTAATCTACGAGACAGGGAGCTCAGTCACTAGACAGTCCATCTTGACAATATAGCACAAAATGGTAAAACGATCTTATTTTGAATAGACGACATTGGAAATTCTTTTAAGTTTATCGCCCTCCTAATAACAATAAACAATAAAAATTTAGTTAGTTAATAAAGTCTTATCGGCATACGTCGAGTTTTATTAGAGTACTTTGAGCTGCCACTATAAAAAAAAGTTGTATCTTATTCGAATAATAACAAGTAATGCGAGATAATATTTAAAAGTAGTCGTGACAGTACTACATACTAAGCGAATACACATTCACTCTGATGGTAGTAATTTAGTCCGAAGTCGATATATACCAACAACACTTTTTAGATAAAAAATTATTTCTAAAGAAATCTCACAGTATTAAAGTTTTCAATGTGTCAAAATGTCTCGGTAAATTGTGTGTAAATATTTAAAGATCTACTATCCAACATCTTATTTGTTCCCTTAGATCTTATGTTGAATCGTAATATTTAAGAAATAGACATCAAAGATAATCTAAAATATGAAAAGTGTCAAGTCTTAAAAAATAAAAGTGTTGATTCACTAAATACAATGAACGCTAACCATATTAAAAATATCACATTTCTTTCAGTAGCTTGACGTTGAAAGAGATAGAGTGATACTGATGAAGTTTTAACTACAAGTAGAGCTCATTATGAGAATATGATAAATTAAGATTTGTTTTTGTTGCTTCTTACAACTTATATATTTTCGATAAAATACAAAAAATATTTAAAAATACTACTGACTAACTGAATATAAAATTATAACCAAAAATAATGCTTAATTTACAAAGGAAAAACTAAACCAAAGTTACTAGTAGTAGACAGTAATAACTATTCTGTGCCCAATTTATTTATTGGTTATACTTAAATAAAAACTAAAATACGCTATAGTACTTTTATGAGCATTGAGTACTCTGAAACCTTAAAAATGTATGTGAACTACATTATATTGTGCAAATAACAGTTGCAATAATGATCTTTATCAGCGTTAACAACATGCGTCTGTACTTATGGTAGTAAATATGTTTTTGCCTCTAGTAACACATTGGTATTTGATGATTCGTGCCAAGTATGCTTCAGCTCTTGCATTGTACTATATACCCCATTTTATGAGTTAGTTTTCTAACCAACTACATACATAATAGACAGTATTAAGGGTTGATTAGTAGATTACATACAAATTGCCGACTCTACTATTACACGATTGTTGTTAATACGAATCCCTTTATTTTTAACTACTGATTGTAATAAAATAAATATTTAAAACCATTTCTTTATATATTTACTTAAATCTAGGGGGGTGTCTTTATACCTCTTTATTCAAACACACATTTCGTCGTGTAATCATGTAAATGTAAAAAGTACGACACTAAACTTGTTTTATAAACTGTCAAACTATGCGTAAAAGGACCATATTTTTTGTTGAATTCTTTAATTCTTCATTATATTATATCATACGTAAATGGCATATTTTAGTATTCAGTGCCCGTGTTCTTTACTACAAAGTGTTTGTCTACATTCACAGTTGTCTGCAAATAACATTGCTAATTTTATTTGCTGAGGGTGCAGAGTAGTGATGCACATAGATGGTCGACTATCGATATTATATCGACAGCTGAGCGAAGTCGAGAAAATCGATACTTTTATTCTTACAACGATATTATCGATACTAACAATACTACTGTCGAACCATAGTGTAGCAACACTAGTACAGAAAAGTAGGTAGTTGAAAATACAGGTAATTTGTTTTTCTTAAAAAGAATAACATTTTTATCCAGATCTCTAGATCTATTCAGTGATTTTAGTGATGATGTTAGCCCTCGTCTCAAGCTTCCCTAAACAAGTGGTAAACGTTCACCCCTGTCTATTACATATTTCGTCGTAGGTACAATGCGCGTGCGCTGCTGTATTTTTCACTAGCAATTATAATAATAACTAGCGGACCGCTCGCGACTTCGTCCGCGTGGACCCCGTACACCCCGTGACGATTTTTTGTAAATATTATATAGCCTATGGCACCCGGAGAAAGTGTAGCTTCCCAAAGGTGAAAGAATTTTTCACATCGGTCTAGTAGTTTCGGAGCCTATTCAATGCAAATAAACAAAGAATTCAATATTTCCTCTTTATAATATTAGTATAGATAACAGAGGTGAGCGTTTAGCAGTTGTCTAGGGGAGCTCGGAACTGGGGCACATCCCCTCCCCGCTACCCGCAGCAGTGTGTAACAGGCACTCACCCGAGTCCCAGTGCGCGTCGGGCTCCGTGTCGGCGTCGGAGCAGCTGGACGACGACGGCGGCGACGCCCCCGCGCCCGAGCCCCGCGCCCCCGCCCCCGCCCCCGCCCCCGCGCCCCGCCCCCGCGCCGCGCGCCCCGCCGCCGCCGTGAACGTGGACTCGTCGGGCTGCTTTTGCACCACCACCTCCACCTAAGAGTGAAGAAACCATGGCTATGGAGACTAGGACGCTTGCATTTTCTATAATAACCTACCGCGCGAGCCTACAGCAATCGCAAGGCTGCCTCTTCAATAAAATTAAACTAACATAAATAACTATTTGTGTCTTTTTTATTGAGAACTGTAAATATGTTCTGACTATATGTGGTAGTTTAAAATTGTATCGTTTATAAAATATTTTTTTTATAAATTGGTGCTGACATCATCATCAAAAGTAAATAGAGGTGGGTGTGTAGGTAAAATAATAACAAACCCATCTACTGCACATAAGGCACCAGACGGCATCGTAGGTACGCGTACAAACGAATGGAACAATGAAAATTGAACAACGTGCGAGCGCTTCGCTTGCGAAAACCGCACTGAATTTGGTCCGCAAACGGCCCGAGACCGCTCGGCCGGGCGGTAGGTTATTATAGCGCGCAAGTATATGGAGTGACGGAGGCCTGCCATAAGTAACTAGGACGCTTCATCATCAGCTGGAAAACATTCACTGCCGGACAAAGGCCTCTCCCAAGAATCTACATACATCCTATCCTATATTGTGCTGCTCGCATCAAGCGTAGGATGCTTGCATGCAATAACAAAAAAGTTACATCCCAATTGATACACAAAGGACATTGTACAGAATTGGCTTAGCGCGGACAGACCTTTCAGAAAATAATAAGATTACGATTATTCCTCATTATTTTTGTAAGATTTTCTGACCATTTATTGGAGTGTAAATATGTATAATTAAAAAGTATCATTTAATGAGTCTTGTTATTCAAGTATCCTTTATACGGGTAAACAATGTTGCCATTTGACAAAATTATATTACCCTGTAACTTTATTTTTTTATTTTTGGAAGAAGTTTTTTTATTATTTTAATGCAGAATAAAAATATGTAGCTGCATTATCTATAGGTAACCTTCGTACTTTTATTATTATACACAATATTCATATTTTAATTATAATAAATAGATTACAGGTAATATGTTTAAAAGTTACAGACGATAATGTTATTCTCAGTAATGGTAACATTTTACAACTTCATTTATAGTAAAGTGCAGTGAAGGGAACTTCCATTAAATAATGACTTCATTCATTCTACGACTAACTAAAAAGGACTCGCATTCAGAGCCGTAAAAAATAATATTTAAAAAAATCATTCTTCCGGTTGTCAGTCAGTGGTGTGAATGTGTGATTGACACTTGCTGCTTGTCTGCTAGCTGTTACCGGTGTTCTTGTGTTCCTTATTTTATTTTCTTTTCGATTCGACGTACGCTTTGATAATAGACTCCGATACTACTCACCCTGACAACATTTGCCTGAATTTGGATTCTGATACCCCTGCTCAAATGGACCCCGGCGCGACCATGGATTCCGATGATGATTTCTTTGACGATACGGGCTACTAGCGACAACCAATCCACGTCATGCCACACTAGACCTTGCTTGATATGCATGATTGTTTTAATTGAAATGAAGACATTGCCAATCATCATATTTGGCAGGAGGGTTGTAAACTTGTGATTGTTGCAGTGCTCACACAGATTAATGCTGCTACTGTCGTTATCTAGAAAAGTTTCCACGATCACTCCTTATAACCCCCTATTAGATGAGATTAGGCATATTAATATTGTTCTATACTACTGTAAAATTCTATTTTCACGTAATTTGCATATATTTTGAACTATAAATAAAGTGAACCTAACTTCAAAATCAGCTATTTTCAGCACGTATAACTATTTATCAGAATTAATTGGTACAAAAAAATATATCATAACGTATTATTCTAATAGTAATCTATCAGGTAAAAATACTTTTGGACGTATTCCAGCCTGTCCGCGCTGAGCCAAGCCTCCATACAATTTGTACAATGTCCTTTCGGAGATATGAGCAAACATACTTAAAAACATTGACCTAGAAGAGATAGACAAAAACGTTCATACAAACCATTTGTTCAAATTCTGGAATGAGAGACCTAAAATTCGCTACAGCCGCTGCAGCGCTTATACATTTATGTCATCTAATCAACAGACATACATCGGAGTCGGCCAGATCGCCGCTCGGTCAAAGACAACGTAGTATCAAGATGGCGTCTATTATTGTAGAGTAGAAAATAGAAGATTGTGGCACAGAAATGAAAAAATATCTTATCTATTCAATTATTACGATAACTACCTAATAATGACTTAAATAACAATTAATTTCACCTATTGACAACTGAATTATAGTAAACGTCTAGGTGTACACTTTGATAAGAAATAAATAATTATTTTCGCCGCTCCGCACGCGCCTAAGCCGTGTGAATGTCGAAGCCGCACTGACTAATGCAAGGTGCCGAGTCGTCTCCGCAGATGAGTCCAAGATAGTGCGTGTTCAGAACGCCCTATCTAGTGTAACGTATACATCGCTGCTTAAAAATAATATACATTCAGACAAATTGTAAACCTCAATTTAGTCAAAAAATTTAATAAATTGTCTTCCTTCATGCGTCGCACTCGTAGAAATATATAACGAATGAAATGTTAGTAGAAACGATATACTTAGTAAATATGTAAAAGTCTCCTCTCTAATCCAGAATGAACAAATAAAAAATCTACCGTTATAAATTAATGGCGACAATCAATCGAATAGCAATTCCAAATATTGACCGTAAAATTGAGAATAAAACAAAATTTATACTACCTATTTCGAGTACTTACTCGGTACTTACCGTTAATTAAGATGCACAATTTTTATACCATACCTTGAAATCAGGGCTGTATAATTTATGCTGCTTGTCCTTGTGCGCGTCGTCTAATTGCCATTTGTTCAACGTCAGCTTGAACGTCTCCTGGTTGTGACCTAAAAGTGAAAATAAAGATGTATTCAACATATGTACCTATACACATTTTGCAGTTGTTATATGGTAAGACTTTGCGCTTTAAAGAAAACGCCAATGCAGCATCGACCTCATTTTTCAAATTTCCAAATATCCTCGGATCCTGCTCACCTACATTATAAAAGGAAGCATGATGTAAAATGTAAATTTTCAAATGTTAGTAGTTCGGGCCGTGCGCCGATATGTCAGTCGGTCGTTAAGGCAGTTTTCCTTTGTGAAATAGATTAAGGCGATGTACGTACTGTCAGGCGGCGCGGGCACCCTCGCGGCCCCGACGCCCGCCGCCACGAAGAACGTGTTGAACCAGAAGTGGAACAGCTTCTCCTTGCGCATCATCTTGGGCTTGTGGTGCACGTCCACGCGCACGTCCCCGCGCAGCGGCGTGCACGCCGCCAGCCGCACGCGCACCGCGCCCGCGCCCCCCCGCACCTCCAGGCAGCCGGCCGGCACCTGCGGGACACACGTCACTGCCCTATCACCAGATTGTATGGAAAACAACATTGACAGATTAGATAGGGTGTCTGGAGACAACTATACACTATATTTTTGAAGCCCGGCGAATGGTCAAGCTTCACCGTCGCTTTACACGTATCAGTGAAGTCACAGTTCCGACACAGTGCGAAATATTATTTCATACATTCTCTATGAACGCACTGAGATCACTGTGTCGTCACTGACGCTGACAAGTGGGGATGCGTTCATAGATAATGTATGAAATAATATTTCAGCACTGTGCCGGAACTGTGCCTTCACTGATATGTGTGAATCGACCTTAAGAGTCCAGGCGGGAGGACAACTAGTGCAACGTAAGAGACGAATTATAAAAAAAAAATATTTCGGACAACAATACATCCATATATTGTTAGTATGATAAATTATCCTAATATCTAATGTTAGTAACATCTCATCATTATTTAGACACTAGTTTTGTGCCCGTAATACATCTCCGGACACAATTAGCTGTAATAGGAGAATCGAATCGATTTTCTTATTACTTGCAGAATGGAGTTGGAGCTGGCCCGCATCCTACAGAGCAATGATACAGTTTTCTTTCGCATAATAGCGTAGAAATTGTCTAATATGCATCTGCGCAAACATACCCGATGCACTACAGAAACGCCAACCCAACAACACTCTGAAAGCAATATTATATTAGACACGTAGCGCGCACACGCAACAAGCGATCGCATATCGCACGCTGCGTGCGGCTGGCCCAGGCTGCACGTGTGTGTAGAACACTTGACAGAAGGCTCGAAATTGTTAGTTTAACTGAGATACTACAGCGTGCAAACCTCCGTGCCAGCATATTACAGCGCACCGCCAACGCCCTACGCTCCCTTTCAATGTCAACCTCGTCCATAAGGTCGTCGGTTACGTAGTGTCCATGATATTTAAAACGGTAGACTGGTTTGAGTTCCGCACCATTCAGATTTATAGTTGGTATAGAGGACGGACACTTAACACCCACGGCCCTAAACACGAGGTATTCGCTCTTTCTTACATCATAATGGCCATGGGTGATGGTGGGAGGGTGGCAATGGGTGAGCGCATAACATTTACATTTATGCAAAAGCTCTCTCAACGCCCTCACCGTTAGACTCAGCAGCACCACGTCGTCCGCGTAACTGATGTCGTTAACACTTACGTCATCTACACGACAGCCTACTCTCATGCCACTGAGTTCAACGATAAGGTCGTTGATGTACAAATTAAAGAGCCGGGGAGAGGTCAAGCCACCCTGCCTCACCCCACTCTCCAGTCTAAATGAGTCTGACATTTTATTTACCCATCTTACATTGTTTTCTTGATTATGGCACCAATAGTAAAAGATACGCAACAGCTCCGCCAGCACACCCGCGTCTCGGAGCTTGTTCCACAGCACCTCATAGGATACAAGGCCGAAGGCACGGGAGAGGTCAACATATACAGGGTGTAATCGTTAAGTGTGCACAGGCGATTATTCCGAAACTATGAGAGATATCAAAAAACTTAAAACTGATAACGAAAGTACGTTATCTAATTTAAATATTATTATTAGATAACGTACTTTCGTTATCAGTTTTATGTTTTTTGATATCTCTGATAGTTTCAAAATAATCGCCTGTGCACACATACTTAACGATTACACCCTGTATATTATAATATTCCCAACGAATGCTTTCAATTATAAAATCCGCATTCTAGTATACAATTGAGTTTAGAGAATCTACATGCTGTATACAGGGTTAAAGGTTAAGTCGACCTTTAAGGGGATTTAGTTTCCATCATTTTTGACTGATTTGACTACGAAACACCGTACCCCAAACTTTACCGTTCTCAAGTTATAGTATACTTTGAGTTTTTTTTATAAAAATTGCCGTTTTTTTGTCGATTGTCCTCTTTTTTTGTGTTTTGTGCCTCTATCTAACTTATTTGGTTTTGATATTTTTGTTTAGAAGGTTAGTTGCTTAAATCCTGAACACTAAAATTGCAATTAGTGGTACAACTACCAACTGAGTCGTAGTAGACAATGAACAGTATTAAAAAGAAATAAATTCGGAAAAAAAAATGTTATTTGTTTCTTCGATATTAAAAAAAGTCTATGACAGTTGTGCTGCAGATAAACAAAAAATATCTACGGTTTCTTAGCTTTCTTTTAAGGTATAACAAGCTAGGGTATTATCAGAATTCTCGGAAAAAACTTGAATGAAAGACTCCCAGGCAGTAATCAAAATAACCGTATTACGTTAAGTTACTCATTGCGCCTATTGTCCTTAAAGGAATTGCGGTGCGTGCGAGCGGGATATCATACGATGTACGCAGGTGCGAGCGAGACAAGTAAATCCCTGTTGAAGCCATTTTGTTGTTATTGTTTGGTTATGGTTAGTCTGCTTACGCGATTTGTCCGTGGTAGATGCGATACTTTGTGCTCCTCGATTTTTACTCGAATTGGCTTGTTTCTTCCCATTAGTGACTCTGCTTGTTAACCGGACTTTGATTGGTGCTTCTGATTTGGAACTGTTGAAAATGACTACCTTCACAAACGAGAAATATGCTGATATTTTAATTTGTTACGGGCTCTGTGTAACGTAATACCATTATTTTTTATTAGTACCTGGGATTCTCTCATCAACGTTTTTTCCGAGAATCCTGATAATACCCTAGCTTCCGCTTGTTATACCTAGATGGAAAGCTAAGGAACCGTAGATATTTTTACGATTATCTGCAGCACAACTGTCATAGACTTTTTTTAATATTGAAGAATCAAATATTTTTTTTTCCGAATTGATTTCTTTTTATACTGCTCATCGTCTAGGTACTACGACTCAGTTGGTACAACTACTTGCAATTTTAGTGTTCAGAATAATTAAGCAACTAACTTTCTACACAAAAATACCTAAACTAAATAAGTTACGAGGCACAAAATACAAAAAAAGAAGACAAAAGACAAAAAAAACAGCAATTTTTATAATAAAACTTCAAAGTACTATAATTTGACAACGGCTAAGTTTGGGGTACGGTGTTTCATAGTCAAATCAGTCAGAAATTATAGAAACTACATCCCCTTAAAGGATTTAGGTCGACTTAACCTTTAACCCTGTATATCAAATATCAAACAGAATTAATTGACCTTGTAGGTAGAGGCATAAGGCACAGGTTACCTTGAAGGGCGGCTACGCCTGCGACACTGCGAGTTCCAGCGTGCACTGACCGCCGATGAACGTGCAGCTATAGTCCTTATTTTGATAGCATAGAGCACATATTACCTTGAAGTGCGGCTGCGCCTACGACAGGGTGAGCTCCACGTGCACTGGGCGCCGTTGAGCATGGGCGGCGGGTACATGACGAGCTCGCGGATGTACACACAACAAGCTATAGACGTTATGTTATATAGAATAGGGTATATATTACCTTGAAGGGCGGCTGCGCCTGCGACACGGTGAGCTCTAGAGGTTTCCGGAGCATTCGACACTAATCTCAAAATACACCAATACTCAATACGACCCAATGTTTAAAAAAACTATTCTCATAACGAATGAAACCCGAATTAACTTACTACCAAAATGAACCGTTCTCGATTTCCATTTTTCTCAATATGAGCCAATTTCAAATAGATCGAAGCTCATAAAAACTGATACACAGAAAGCTCCATTCCCAAAATACCCTAAATTTTAAATTGCAGATCACCCGATTCCCGCAGCGATTGATTCACAAAACGGCCTGTTCCCAAAATACACTAAATTCTCGATTGTCATACCAAAGCTTTTATAATAGAATAAAACCTCGCGTAAACAACTGCCACTACAAATGACATAAAATGAATCGATGTCATTATTTATTGTTTCTTGACCTTCGCAATGGCTAATAGCAGTTCTAGCAGTGAAATATTTTTTATTAACAACCAGAAAGGACGCCCCGCTCTCATTTATGACGGGCACAGGTACAATTTTAGTCATGATAACAAAAATTCTAATAACTGGAAATGTGCGAATCGCACTACAGGTTGCTTTGCATCCGCGACCTTGAACAGGAATAAAGACACGGTACTGAAGGCAAGTGACCATGTCTGCAAGAGTCACTACAATGAGAATATACGCAATATTGCCATAGATTCCTGTAAGAGAGAAATATGCAGGAAGATGACACCGGTAAAAAAAATTTTTGAAGGAAAAGTGACAGAGTTGCATGAAGCCGATCCCAGCTTCAGTATGTGCTCCTTTGATGAAGTAAGAAGTTCTTTGTACAGGGCCAGGCAGAAGTTTCTGGAGCAAAATATTACTGAGTTTACTCGGTTAGAAAATGTCAAAATACCTGATTTATTGGCACACAAATTTCTGGTACTGGAAGATGGAGACACGGAGAAAATTTTATGAGAATAGGGTATTTATTACCTTGAAGGGCGGCTGCGCCTGCGACACGGTGAGCTCTAGAGTGCACTGGCCGCCGTTGAGCATGGGCGGCGGGTACATGACGAGCTCGCGGATGTACACACAACAAGCTATAGACCTTATGTTATATAGAATAGGGTATATATTACCTTGAAGGGCGGCTGCGCCTGCGACACGGTGAGCTCTAGAGTGCACTGGCCGCCGTTGAGCATGGGCGGCGGGTACATGACGAGCTCGTGGATGTACACATTGGTGGCGGAGTACTGCAGCCGCGAGTGCACCAGCGCCGCGAAGTACTCCACGTACCGCCGCTGCGACGGTATCGTCACGCCTGCAATGAGGAATATCTTTTTTTAGCTAATCTTGACGGAGAATATTTTATTATACACTTTTTTACGGATGCGAGCAGCACAAGACCGGTCGTGGTGGAGATCCTTGGGGGAGGCCTTTGTCCAGCAGTGGACGCCCTCTGGCTGATGATGATGATGATGAGTAAAACAAAGCGGACTTTGAGTTGCACAGTGTTATTGTGCGTTGAATTGTGATGATGTAGTGCCAGTTATTGGGCAGTGGGACAAGGTGTTATACGACCGCGCTAACGCGGTCCTACCTAGTGAGGCGATCATCACTATTTTTAAGGGGGAGAGCTCTTGGGGTAGTTGGGATAGCCTAGCTAGGGCAATTCTGCGCGCCACTAACGGCCAGCAGACGCTTCCTGATCGCAGTCACCACCAGCCGGAGGCGCGGCCTAAGGCCAATGATCGGACTTCGGAAGATTCTATGTAAGTCATTTAAATTAATTTTAATTAGTATTATCTCCAGTATAGATTTAGTTAAGAGAGTTTGTACAGCGAGTTTTGCGATCAAACATTGTTTTCTTTAGGTTTCAGGGTACGAGTAACCCGCATTTGCGAGGCGCAGACAGACTGCTTTAAACAATTTTTCAACTTGGTAATATGCTGTCACCGAGCCGAAGGACGACCTCGGATTGTTTGGGACTCCCCTCCCCCTTCTATCTACCTTATCCCTTCTATGCCACTATGCCACGGGGATGGCTCGGAAACACGAACGGCAAGTACCAAGTTCCGTCTTAAAAACAAATTTATACCTAACGGAGATACCAGATAGCTTACTCATACTCATGGCAAGCTTCCACAATGTTTAAGGTACAGTCGAATAACTTCTCGCATTTCGGCAATTAGTTTTTATTTAAATAGATTATAACTATACTATATAATAGAGAAAAAGCTAATTTAAAACAGTCTTATCATAGTCTGCTACCATAAAAAAGTTGAATTTGTATATTAATCAGTCGACACACTACAGTTTGCAAATGCCCCCCCGAGTCACAAAACCTCGGTTGACAACAATAAAAGTCAAGATTAGTTTATCTATTGCAAATTATACGTACACTGACACGAGTGCAATAAATACCACCTCGATAGACAGAGATAACAGATTGTATAGATTCCTGAACCTTTAAACACACACCGATAATATTCACGTTACATCATCAGCACAATAGGTATGTAACACAGATATATCCGATTTGCAATTTATAAATAATTTACAACCGTCTGAGGAATACATTGTAGATTGCAAATGGGAAATAATAATGTATACACAAAATAGTTTATGTATACAGTGTCCTTTCTCATGTAGATAAAACAGAGTTTAAGGCGAAACGATAACTACACTGCTATTCATAAGTTCACTACCACATTCATTGTTACATATCTGACAATAGATGGATTCAGACAGTATGGCACATGGAAAGTTCTATGATATATAGAAGGTGGTAGGGTCATACAATAATTATAAAAATATTAAAACTCAAACATATTATAAATCTGTCAGCCAGTAAAAGTCACTTTAACAAAAACTACATTACTTTAACTAAGTTTATTATAATTATTTAAAAAAGCTTCCCATACTTTTCGCTTTCTAGCAGTGATAGTCTGCATGCCATGTGGCTACAGATGGCATTATTAATAAATTACGTTTATGTTCTAGTTACCTTATTCATTTGGAATCATCTTTCCTATTGTATTTTAAGGTTTACGCTAACACTACATATTGAAAAGATCCATTAACACTAACAGCATTTCGTGACCACAGGGAGTTACCCTGAGACCACGGACCCTGCAAGGGGTACGAATCTTTAGCCAAATAATAATGTGTAAAAAATTTAAGTTGCGTACAATATTTCTCATAAAATTATCAGGTATTTTAGCTCACCGTACTAGCAACCCTGTCACACAATAAAGAATACTGTGTACATCTCACTGAGGCTACATTGTAGCGCGATAAATCATTCATTCCCTCTCGCCACAAAGTCATCCATATAATTTATGTCGACATCGTCTCATCGCGCCCGTAATGTACCCGATGTAAGGACACATTACGTAATAATAACAGTTTAAACATTTTCGGCGACTTCTTAAAGACGCTAAACAGAGTATAGTTCTAACGCATAGATGCTTTACAGTACTAAAGTTAAAAATAAAATGAAGAAAGCTTTTTATAAGAGTTAGAAGATTAATTTTATAGTTTTATTACGATGTTATAATAATATGTGCACGATAAATTACGGTTACACAAATCCGTTACAAATAAATAACCCATAAAGAAACCTTGGCAATAAAAGACTATTTTTTATATCTTTTTCTTTTATTTGTTCATAAGGAACTACATTTTTTATTATTTTAAGCCTTGTATGTCCTATCTGAGACCAATATAAGCCAATAATTAAGCTATAAACCATTATGTTGCCCTTCGGAGCATAATGTACAAAAAGCAAAATGTGCACTACACGCAAAATGTACAAATCGCAAAATGAACAAGAAGTAAGCGCACGTTCTTATGCAAAACAGAAACCTATCAGACTTCTTAGTTGATATTATTTAAGTCGTCCTGAGGGATAGTATCACTGCATATTAGACATACGTAGATAAAAAGGCATTCGCAGGGGCGTCGCAGTGAATAAAGCCTTAGGCTTTTACTTGTTCATTTTGCGATTTGTACATTTTGCGTGTAGTGCACATTTTGCGTTTTGTACATTATGCTCCGAAGGGTTATGTTATGTTGTAGCTAGGGTTGCCACTTTTTTTTAGAATGAATTAAGTATTTTTTCATTTTGTTAGAACAAAATAAAGTACATAAAAAAAGAGTATTTATTTATTTGTCATTAAAAACGTATTTTTTGTTGCTCTTTGCGACATTTAACAAATATTTGTCTTTTAAGTAAATAGTTTCACGTAAATAGAGTATTTTAGCGTACTTTATTGGTGTCGTAGATTATAAAGTAAGCCTTCATGCAAAAGAGGACAATACTCTATGATAAAATGTTTACTAGAAAAAAATCGACCAGTCTCTACTGACTAGAGACTGGTTGATTTTTTTTTCTAGTAAACATTTTATCCTATATCTATATAGCATTGTGAATGCAAAATTTTAACAATAAAGATACAATACTCTATTTTAGAATACGGGTGGCTACCCTAGTTGTAGCCCCTTAAAAATTTATAGAACGAACCTATCTATAATTTTTTATAAAGTACCTAATTAATTATCACACGGCATAATGCCCCCCCCCCCCCCCCCCATTATGCCTACATTGCAACTAGGGTTACCATATGAGAAAATTTAAGTACTGTAAAAAAATCCTGACTTTCATAAGAAAAATATAACTTACAGTGTAAGAGCTTTGCTTTTAATCCAGTACAATTTTAGAAGCTTAACAAGCATTTTATTTAAACTTACAGTTGCAATTCACATAATTAAAGTTGATTCTAAAAACCAAACAAGTTAGATTATTTTGTGTAATAATTTATGTTGATGTTAATTACGTTGTTTTGTGATATTATAAAAAGAGTTCGCCTGTTAATTCAATTTTAGAAAATCTAAGGAAAGTACTGTATTTTATTAAAACATCGAAAATCCATAGATTATCTAAGATATATCTAAAATCCGGCCGAAATCCTTGTAAAAGCCTAAAATTCCTGCGATATGGTGACCCTTACTGCAACGCGATCCATTATTTGGGGGCATTTTGGAGGAACAAAAAGAACAAAAAGGTATTACTACGGGGCGGCCCGCGCGGCCATTGTGCGGCGGAGAATTACGCGCGATTGTGCGCCGGGTATGCGCGCTCCTTTTCACGGGCCTATCGCTCACCCGCCGATCCCCACACCGCTCCCGTGTCACATACTTGTAATATACATAATGAAGACTCTTTTGGTCACAAAGGAACGGTCTGTTTTAATGCTTTTTCGTAACGGTGCAGATTGTACTAAAGCTTGATTGGTAAAAATGTCACCTTACTACCAGAGGTATTGCACGGCTACAATTTATTATGGTGATATCGAGTCGAAAAAATACCTGCTTGATGGTATTCTTAGAGCTGCATAACAGCTCCAGGGTATTGAGCAGAAAATAAGGACAGCTTTTATGCTGTCCCACAGCTGGGCAAAGGCCTCCATCATTGAGATCAAGTCATCACTACTATAATAATTGATGGGTATTGGCTTAAGCCCTATTACATTTCGACTGTGATTTTTGCGTAAAATGGCCAATGTTGGCATTCTCGATCTCAGAAACAAAAATACATTAACAGTTTTGACTTATTGAATAGTGTAATATAGCTATTGGAATAGTGCGTAGCAGCCTCGCTTTTTGTCAATTTTGCTTAATTTTTTAATTAAACCTAAAATTGCAGAGAAAGATTTTCATAAAATGCGCGAAGGCACTTTTTTGAGCCCATCGATTGAACTACTGTTCTAAACAAATGAAATAAAAAAATTTGAATGTTATCTCTTATAATAGTCTTATAGTGCATAGCGGCCTCGGAATTTTTAGATAACATTGATTTTATATAGAAAAAAAATCATATTCTATGAACCAAAAAACTTCGAAAATCGCTTTAAGTTAACTTTGAATTTCTCTTATCTACGACAATATCATTGAGCAAATGTTTATAATAAGTTTATTATCCTAAGTAAAATTTTAACCACGCACCTTCCGCATTCCAGGCGGCTGCCTTAACCACTTGGCTACCGAGGTCTGGCTTTCAACCGTCGAAATTTGTCAGTGCTTGATGCTTATGTTTCTAGTCAACATTGCTTCATCAAATTTCGTCGTAGTCGTCTTTTTTCAGTGTTTAAAATTTTACTTAAGTATATTTAAGCGTTAATAATACGCTAAAATATAAAACATTAATTTATTATCTTATTTCGATAAAACTAAATACAACTTCAAAATTACTACAAAATGCAAAAATGAGCATTTTACGCAAAAATCACATTTGCGATGTAATAATAGGCCTCTTAATTACCACGCTTGGTTGGCGGGTTGGTGACCACAAGCCCAGGCGCAGCTTCGAAAAATCCGAAAACACACTTTGCCCGACCTGGGAATTGAACCCTCCGGATATCGAGCCGAGCGCTTCACCACTCGGCCGCCATGGTTTTGCTAATAAATTGTAAATGTGTAATGAGTTCGCAAGCAAGTGTCACTGTCAACATCCCCCATGAACAGTAGGCTTACTCTTGAAATGCAATTGCATTAGGCAATTTCCAATCACAAATCTAAAAAATGTCAAATGGCACTTTTGTAAGCGACAATGGCGCCACATTGGAATTAAACTGCGTGGAAATTGATTGAACAAATTATTATCGAGATGGCGTTCCGGAATTATCTTTACTTATCCCAATTTCGATACATATTAATAGCATTGGAATTATATTGAGATTAAGTTTGCGTTCAAGTGTAGTGGGCCTTGGTGGTGAAGTGGGCCTTGGATATGTCTCCAAACATATCTTCCACTTCTTTGTCCGAGTGTGTTGAGGCCGGTGCGTAAACCTGCACAACTTTGAGGCAATACCTCTCGGTTAGCTTGATTACGAGGTACGCAACCCTGCTTGACACACTCGACACTTCCACAACGTTGTTATTTACCAGGAATCCTACGCCACCTTGGGATAGCTGGTCTCCCTCTCGGAAGTACATGAGATGACCCGATCTATGGTTTACAGTGTCCTTCCTCTCTCTTCGGACTTCACATAATCCAAGGATATGCCACCTAATCCTCCCGAGTTCCTCTTCGAGTTGCGCCAGGTGCTCGTCTAGCCGTAGCGTGGTGCATCCGTTATACGTCGCCAGGGTCAGTTGTTTATGGCGGCCTTTTGTAACCCGGGGATTCTCCGCACCCCCTATCCTGCCGTTACCGTGACCGCCGCCGTGATCAGGAATAGCAGGGCGGCCGGGAACTGGGGGCCGTGGTCTTTTGTGTGTCGCCATGGAGGGTTTGCCCATAATTGCCACGCTGGCCATGCGGGTTGGCAATATTATCTTTAATATACATTATTCACCATTCACTAAACTTTCAATCTGGTCTCTGACAGAGCTAAAAACTTAACTTTAGAACTTACCTCTAGCCAAACGAAAAGATTTCCAGAAAACCTTAAAATTACTTAGTTCAGAAATCCTTCGACAACCTTTCATCTATATTACTTTTTTTATTTACACAAATAATGATGATAAAAGATACAGAACCTGCATCTTCTGGAAACCACCAAAAAGCTCATTGTTCAATAATTAGGTACCTACCTACTAATCATTAATTAATATATATTTTTAATATAATTATAACCTCTTCTTTTTAAATAAAAACGAATTACTCTTAAAAGTAAGTACTTACTTGTTTATTTACTACACTGAAAGCGTGCTCAATTTTCGGTCTGAGAAACCATGTTTATGTGTAATGCTTTGGCGCGCGTGTATACGAAGGTTACGAAACTTGATTAGAATCGTTTATTTACTACATATGACGCAATTTAAGCTTCTGGCTCCGTTTTTCAAAATTATTGGTAAAAATTTTGTTTTTCTTCCGAAATTCCGAAATTGACGGAGTTAGTTTCATAAGCAATTTCCGGAACTGAAATCAAGCGAAATTGCAAACCCTAGTGGTAGCTAGCCAGGTGGTATGTTGTTATGTTGTGTAAAGTTTCGCTCACCTTTCTCGTCGTGCGTCCGCTTGGTGCCGTAGAACTGCAGCGCCTCGTCCGCCGTCGCCTTCTGCCCGCTGTACAGCAGGTAGCAGCACACCATCGTGCCTGCAACCATCACAAATGGCATTTACATTTATATGTTTTTAGGGTTGAACTATACTGTTGAAACTTGGTAAGTTGATGTATTATGTGAAAAAAGTAAGAAAAAAAACAATAAATTGTGGGGTTTCCCCATACTTAGAACTGAAACTAAAATTTTTTTTTTCATCAAACCAATACGTGTGGGGTTTCTAATATAATTTTTTTCTAAACTGAATAGTTTGCGCGAGAGACTTCCAAAGTGGTAAAATGTGTCCCCCCCCCCCCCCTGTAACTTCTAAAATAAGAGAATGATAAAACTAAAAAAAATATATGATGTACATTACCATGCAAACTTCCACCGAAAATTGGTTTGAACGAGATCTAGTAAGTGTTTTTTTTAATTCGTCATAAATTAATAAATTAAAAAAAAAAACACTATTATTAAAACATCGATCAAAGTTTTATAGATAATGGTACGGAACCCTTCGTGCGCGAGTCCGACTCGCACTTGGCCGGTTTTTTTTATGATACCGGCGAACCCGAGGAGCTAAAGCGTTCGGGTCGCGACCTTGCTAGTTAAACAACTTTCGCCGTTGGTCCTGATTGTTGTCGTAAGATGGCAGTCGTTAAAACCCACCAGCCCGCATTGTGTTAGCGTGGTGGGTTACAGCCCCATTTGCCCATGTGCGGTTGCTGCTCTTGACCATGTGGGAAATTATTAGAAAAAATTACACAACAACACTAAGACGTGTAGAGGCGAGGTAAAGGGAGGACGGCTATTGCGACACAATTCTGCTTCACTAGGTGTCTACGCATCTGGACTTCATTTCCACCTAAGCTTTATTTGCAAGAGATGAGTCATTGAATCGAGTAGCAAGTGCACACGCCAGAAAGGCCATATATCCATAACTGACAAATTTTTCTAATCTACATTGATGAGGGTGTTGTAAAAGGCTATTAAAGGACGTTTGACGTTTCGTTTTGTTGATCTGCTTGCGTCTATACATTGCTTTGCTAGTTTTTTTTTATTTAAACTAATATTTAAATAATCGAACTAGCGAATCAATGTACTCGCTACTCGACTAAAATACTAACCCAATGCTAATCAGGCTTAACATAAAGTGGAACTTATAAAGTTGAAAAAAAATATTAAAATCTACGGGGAAGTACTTGTTTGCTGAGCCCGTATAGGACAGGCATGCGCCCGAGAGCTTATATAAGTGCGAGTTTTGTTCTCCGCAACGAACATTTGTATGACAAAATTGCAACAAAGTCGTGTTCGATTTGGCAACAGGTTCAGGAAGATACAAGCATAAATAAATGCCAAAGAATAAGATCAGTGCTTTCAGTAGTAAGTAATCAAAGTAATCGCGTTAAATGACGTATCAATTAGCAAGAGCTACTGCTATTTCGCATTAGTGCGAAAATGTAAAAACGTTTTAACCAATTTAATCGTATAATAATAAACATGACTCTACTTCGTATAGAATTGGAGGCAAACTGTCAGTAATTGTGGTCTGGGAAAATACCTACCTATCCTTGACATAAGAATGGCAGGTTCGATGAAGGAAGCATTCAACAGTATTCTAAAGAATTGCCTTTCAGACCTCCGTGCTCCGCGGGTGACGCAACCCTATTTTTTATCCCTTTAGGGATGCCTACAAGAAATCATTTTGAAAAGGCATTTTTTTATTCCAAATTTACGACTCCTGCGTGAAAGCGGGCACCAAGATAATGCGTCCAATTATATGTCGTAAAGAAATTTCGCAATTACGTCTGTCGATTTTGGGACCCTTTTTGATTGACGACGGGCCCTGTTCCGATGCCAATAAAGAAGAAGCCACGTGTAATTTGCAAACCTTAACCTCTGTTGCGAACGTACTAATATTAAAATTCGTGATCGTTACGAAAACTGTTAACAAAGACTGATTTCATTTTTTAACACATTTCTCGTCACCTTTACTTACCTCACTTTTCGTGTATGACTTGCAGATGTATGAGTTTTGGACATGTAAATATATATAGGTGAAAACGCAACTGATAAATTATTTTTTAAACTGGTATTATTTTTTGGGGAAAATGCAGCTGGGGAATGACACTACTAACTACCGTAATAACGTGTAGACATTTTAAAGTTTGTACCCGATGTGTTAATTACTGCAGGTATACGAGGGGCGTTCAAAATATTCTCGGTATTGATACGTTACAACCTCTTTTATATATATATTTGTTACTGGCCGCTAAGATTCATCCATTGACATTAAAAAAAAGTAAAATTGGAACCGAGATGTTCTTTTGTTTTTCTGCAATTGCCGAACAAACATGAACACCATGAGCGAATTAACAATTTTAACGAAATTAGAGCACCGATCCGTCATAAAATTCTTGACAAAACAGGGTAAAAATCAAAAAACCATAAAAGAGGAAATGGATTGTGTTTACCGTGAGTCTGCTCCTTCTTTATCTACTATTCAAAAATGGTCAAGCGAATTTAAGCGTGGAAGGGAGAGTATTGAAGATGACCCTAGACCTGGCCGGCCTGTAGTGGCTACCTCACAAGAAAATATTGATAAAGTGGAAAAACTTATATTGGAAGACGGCCGAGTGAAGGTAAAATCTATAGCTCAAGTAACCAATCTCTCTATTGGTACCGTACATGACATTATACATGACCATCTTAATATGTCAAAAGTAAGTGCAAGATGGGTTCCGCGAATGCTGACGCTTCTTCAAAAGGATATGCGTGTGGCTTGCTGTTCAGATTTTATCGACCTGTGTGGTGAAAATCCCGATGAGGTGCTGCAAAAAATAGTTACTGGAGATGAAACCTGGGTTCATCATTATGACCCAGAGAGCAAACAGGAGTCCATGCAGTGGCACATTAAGGGTTCAGCTCATCCCAAGAAGTTCAAGGTAATCCCGTCAGCTGGCAAGGTCATGGCCACAATATTTTGGGATTGTGAAGGAGTTTTGCTTATCGATTATAAAGAAAAAGGTGTAAATATCACAGGGCAGTACTACGCTAACGTTATACGTCAATTAAGAGATGCGATCAAAGAAAAGAGGCGAGGAAAGTTAACCAAAGGTGTTCTGCTTCTGCATGACAACGCCCCTGTCCATACTGCTCATATTGCCAAGGCAGCTATTGTTGAATGTGGGTTTGAAACTGTTACTCATCCACCCTATAGTCCGGACTTAGCCCCAAGCGACTTCTTTTTGTTCCCCAATCTTAAAAAGGATCTGCGTGGAAATAAATTTTCTGACGATGAAGCGTTGAAGACGGCCGTGGAGGAGCATTTTTACACCAAAGATAAAAAATATTTTTATGAGGGATTAAAAAAAATAATTGATCGATCTTATAAGTGTATGAACATAGGGGGGGAGTATATTGACAAATAAAAATATCAAACTTTTCGTACTTGTTTGTTTTTATCCACATACCGAGAATATTTTGAACGCCCCTCGTAAGTACTCTCATTTATTCGAGACAATATAAGTACTCTCATTTATTCGAGACATCAAAGTCAAAAATCTTTTACACAAATAAACTTTTTCTAAAGGTGGGTCTACGCTAGACGAGCCGAGCACGAACCAAAATTCGTGTAGTGTGAACCGACTTACGAGCCTCGAACGAGCGCAGTTCGAGCGTTTGGCTCGTGCTCGACTGTGCTCCGCCTATTGTCGGTTTTTTGACGAACACAAAGGGGTTTGCACTGCGGAAAACTATGTTCGAGGAGAGTGATTGTTGTAGGCTCGTTGTACGTCCACATTTGACACGGCTGTAGAGCGGCTCGGCTTGCGTTTAGCTCGTGCTCGGCTCGTCTAGCATAGACCCACCTTAAAAGTTACTATTCCGTTTCCAGTATTGCGCTACGATTTAGTATGGGATTCTGTATCTAGTTACTATACGTGATCGATGCCTACTACCGATTCAGGACGTCTTTTAGCTGTAGAGAAGAATGGGCGCAAGGAGCTTCAAAGGCGAATTGAAAATTTCCCCATTTTTCTTTATTAACCCCGGCTAATGACTACTCCTGATGTAGTAAGTGGAAGTCCAGGCGCGAGGATAACTGGTAAAGACGTAGCATCAGTCTTCCTCACCCTGCCGGCCCACAAAATGCCGATTCACGCCTCGTTTGAAGGACCATAAGTCATAGGTAGGAGGGAATACGTGTGCTGGTAGGTTTATTCCATCTTTTTGAAGTCGGTTAACAAATATTAGCCAATGAAAAGTGTCAGGCTCACCAGTCCTGCCCTTGCCCGCCTTGCAGTGCACGGCGGCCACATTCTTGGGGTCCGCGTTGAGCCAGCTGTGCACGTCCTCGCAGAACGGCTGGATCAGCTCCATATTCGGCGGTGTGTGGTCCTCGAACGCGTACCTCACCACCTGGAACGGAACATGCACTCTGTTAACGCCATCATCAACCGCTGAAGGACGTCCACACGTGTTCACGGGGCCACTCTCCTGTGACATGAGTCTTATGAGTGAGTACCGACTGAATGAAGAATGCGCTTCGGCGGGTTCTAATTCGGTGTCAAGACCTAACGCAGATGGTCTCCTGCGCGAGTTAGTCACTGGTGCGGGAACGTCTGGCACTACTTGCATAACTTAACGGTTGGTCTCGGTCTCGGGTGCCAGTATAAATATTATTAGTGATGTAAGGAGTGGGTGTTAGACAAAGGCCTACCCAAAGATCTCTATCACGACAAGTCTTGTGCTAGTCGCATCCAGCGTTGCAAACACGTTTGGCATCCTAGGAGAGTCGGGTGCAGAGATTGCGCAGTCTTAAGGCGGGTCTCCTGCGACACTGTTTTGTTTTCTTACACCTAACATCAAACATCTAACAAAATATGTCAAAATATGTACGTAGGCCACGCCTATATTTGTTAGATGTTTGATGTTAGGTGTTAGAAAACACAAAACAGTGTCGCAGGAGACCCGCCTTTATGTATGTGTAAAGAAAATGTAAAATTTTATGCATTCGTTAAAAAACTGAGAAGTCACGTTATAACACGTATTTTCTTAAACGTTCGTTATTTCACATTTCACACTAATATTATAAAGGCGAAAGTTTGTAAGTTTGTATGTTTGTTACTTCTTCACGTCTAAACGGCGGAAGCGATTTTAATAAAATTTGGTATGAAGTTAGCTGACGCTCTGGAGTAACACATAGGATACTTTTTATCCCGATATTCCCACGGGAACGGGAACCACGCGGGTGAAACCGCGAGCGGCCGCTAGTGTAACATAAAATGGAAATGGTTTAAATCTAAAACTGTAGTAGACAAAGATTTAAGTAACTACTTACTCGTATTTACTTAGATTGAAAATTTTAATAGTTAAAATCAATCAAAATCAAGTTATTTAATTTACTTGTTTATTTACACAAGTAAATCTCCGACAACTATTTATATCATATAAATTGTGTAATAACGTTATAAGGTGATAGTAAAAGTTTTAGTGCCTTACAAATAAACAAAGAATAAGCTACGAATAGTATTCTGACTGAATAACTATTTTGACCTTATTCTCTGTTTATTTGTAAGGCACTTAAAGTAAAAGTTTATTCTTTACTTTTAGCGCATTTAAATAAAAGCTTTTTTTTAAAAAGGTATTTTATTTTTTAGTTATCCCTGGACGTCCGCTATCTTGGATTTAGAATGACGTCACACAATTAACCAGTCATCCAAACTGAACGTGTATACAAAATTTCAGCTCATCGGTTGAAGATAATTTCAAAATAGAGTTGCAAGATTCCACCCGAACAAACATTGTACATTGCATTTTAAATAAAAGCTTGTGAAAACAAGAGATAGATTGATTATTCCTTTCGGCCAGTATTGTCATAATATCTGTACAAAGACATGGAATTAAATTTCACCAACTGAGATAATTAAGAAAAACGTTACAACGTTTTGGACGAGCAGTTACGCAGATATCTGCCAATTCGATTAGAGCAGTTGAACTGAATAATTGGTCTGCCACTAGGACATTATAGGTGGATTCCTGGAAACTTGTATAATGAAGGCCTGAACGCCTTACCGCGCACCGTACGTGCCGACACACACGGCTGCAACCGCTGGAAACAGTTGCATGAACCAACCGGCACGTCCTTGAACCACACATATCGATTTGTAAACGTAAAATGTTATGTATTGCCGTTACAAACAAGGTTTAATATTATGTTGCTAATCGTTACAAATGTCAAGTGAACAATTTAATCCTCTTTTCTGCTGTTCTATCTATGAGTTGGCAAATCAGCATTAAGTCCCTAAGTTAAAGTAAGTAGTTTTATTTATTTCATGCATCATCATCTGCCTATAAAAATGACTGCATACATACTTTACAAACATAAGATATACCTAACAAATGGAGCCAGTGACCAAATTGTATGGCAATGAAGTTTATATAAGTAAGGCTTCCCAGGGTGATTCGATTTCTAATTGCCTTTATTGACTGCCTCAATGTTAGTTTCAAGGTCAGTTTCTTTCATATAATATCTACAAGAGTTTAGATTTCCTTATTTTAGTCTGTTTTACGATTCGCTGTTTTACAGTTAGGCTCGGGCGGGCGAGGTATAACCAACAACCCGGCCGCGACATCGTCCGCGTAAGCATTAAATATTTAGCTTCATTGTACAGATCTGACACACAATTGGAAACATTCTGGTGACTTTATACTGTCTCACTAATGCGCTGCGGCTAGGGTTACCATACGTCCGGATTAGTCCGGACATGTCCGGACTTTTAGACTCTAGTCCGGAATTTGTCCGGCTCTTTAATTTTTCCGGATTTTGGAATATGAGTAACAAAACTACATATTAAGTAATATCATATAAAAAGTGAGTAATGTTTCCATTTCGTGACTAAAAAGTCCGGACTTTTATCAAAATGTCAGGCTTTTTGTCAGGACTTTTCAAATTTCTAAATGGTAACCCTAGCTGCGGCGGGCACTGATTTGGCGTCAAGACCTAACGCGGATGGTCTCCTGCGCGAGTGTTCTACTGGCGCAGGGACGTCTGGCACTTCTTGCAATAACCTAAGGCTCGGACTACATGCATCCGGAATCACACGGACCCGAAAAAACACGGCCCCGGATTCATTCCGTAGCTCAAACAAATATATGAATTTTTACTGCATCGACTACATGTGATCAGGGGCCTTCCGATCCCGATTTTCACCCGGAAGCAACCGAAACATGCTCCGGACGTCTCCGAGTAGCCGGTCCGTTATTTTTCGGCACGGGGGGCGGGGCCTATCAATATCGTATGAAGTTGTATGGAGCTGACCACACGAGAACTCGAGAAACGTCCGTTCCGGTCCGGTCCGGAGGAATCACGCGCCAGTCGATGACAGACGCTCGAAGCGGTCGGTCGCGTCGCGTGCGCAAGCAAAACTGCAAAATAGTAGTTGATTCCGAGCGCCTCATTATGGTGATAGTAGTAGTAGCACAGAATAAATAATAGTACCCTATTACTAGTACACTAGTAGTAGTAGTGTTCGTAGAATTTATCAGAAAAGAACCTTATTTTTGTATAAGACTTGTAGAATTCATATTCCGTTATGCGGTCTATGTGAAAAGGATAAACCCAATATCTTTTCACTTTCTTCTGTTTCCATTTTTATTCCAAATACATTTCGACTGCGATTTTTGCGTAAAATGGCCAATTTTGGCGTTGCGGATCTCGGAAACCAAAATACATTAACAATTTTGACTTATTGAATAATGTAGAATAGCTTTTGGAATAATGCGTAGCGGCCTCGCTTTTTGTAAATTTTGCTTAACGTATACTGCCCGGAGGTGCTTCTATATTTGCAACTTTAAAAATGGATCTTATCCATCCAGACAATATAGTCCTGGTGGCAGTCTTAACTATTCCTGTTACTGAAATAAACAGTTGGTTTATGTTTACTTCTGATCTTCTCCTTTGAGAAGCCTGTATTAATAATTGTATAAGACGCACCGGACAAATACTAGGGTCCGGGTGATTTAACAAATGCCAACCAGACTGTTGATTGTAGCTGAGTCTGTTTTAGACCCATGTTCCGGCCATAATATTATTTCCTTATGTTTTTGTAATAATTTGTCCTTTTTAATTAAAATGTTTACTAGAAAAAAACACACGCACACACACTTCACAGTGACGTAATACCGCTGGCTTGCAGCACTACTAGAAAAAATCATAAAATTTAACCGCCTGTGTGGTCTAGTGGCTAAGCTACCTGTTTCAGACCTAGAGGTCCCAGGTTCGATTCCCAGCGGGGGGTACATCTTTGTGTGCTCGGTTTGGTTGGTGGTAGGGCTGTTAAGTCCGCCTGGCTAGCTACCACCATCTTATCTAAGTCTGTCGCCATAACAACGATGTTTATAGCATTGTTGTGTTTCGGCAGTTTGAGATAAGATAGCCAGTTCCTCAGTGAGGATTCCAGGTGAAGCGCGCTTCCACCTTCGGCCTTATCGTCACTTACCATAAGGTGAGATGAAGACCGAGCGCTTACCCGATAAAAAAAAATTCAAGAGTCTTCTGGGGTTTCCGAGAGGTAGCTTAGCGGTTAGAGCAGTGGACCGGCAATCCAAAGGTCGCGGGTTCGAATCCCGTTCGAGCTTTCAAGAGACTGGTTGTTTTTTTTCTAGTAAACATTTTATTCTACAACTATATAGCATTGTGAATGCAAAATTTCAATAATAAAGATTTTTAATTAAACCCAAAATTGCAGAGAAAGATTTTCATAAAATGCGGGAAGGCACTTTTTTGAGCTCCTAGATTGAACTAAGTACTGTTCTAAACAAATGAAATAAAAAAAATAGAATGTTATCACTTATATAGTCTTAAAGTGCGTAGCGGTCTCGGAATTTTTAGATATCATTGATTTTATATAGAAAAAAAAATCTTATTCTAAACCAAAAAACTTCGAAAATTGCTTTAAGGTAACCGTGAATTTCTTCTATCTACGATAATATTATTGAGCAAAATTTATACCAGAATAATCGTTACTTACTTCATAATGAATAAATATTTTATAATTAATTAATTATCCTATTTCGATAAAAACGAGAAATACAACTGTAAAATTACTTCAAAATGCGACGCGCCGGCCGTCCGAACTCAGCTTATCCTCGCAAAAGGACATTTGTAATATTAAGCATGAATTTATTATCCTATTTCGATAATAACGATAAATACAACTGCTAAATTACAACAAAATGCGAAAATGGGCATTTTACGCAAAAATCACAGTCGAGATGTAAGTAAATAGGCCTCTTAACGGCTACAGCTAAGCATACAATTTCAACTAAAGTTAAACTTTCCATTGTCGACTGGACGACTATCCAGCGCAAGTGCTAGAGACCGACTGAGTAAATTTCTCTCCGGATTCAAAACGGAGCGCGTGTAGTCGATTACTTGCCGAATTTGGTTTTTTCCCGGGCCGGACTGATTCCGTATGCATGTAGTCCGAGCCTAACGGTTGGTCTCGAGGTGCCAGTACAAATAAACTTAGTGATGTATGGAGAGGGGATGTCTCACTAATGGCCAAAGGCCTCCCTCCATTTCTTCCACTGATTGCGGTCTTGAGCTAATTGTGTCCAATTTTATTGAATAACATCAAATTTGTCCCGCACTCTCCTTATGGGTCCTTCTGATGATAGGAATGTGATCATTTTGGTAGACTTGAAGGGACAATAATCTAGTTGAGTGATGCTGTGATCGAAAGGTGAAATAAAATAAAAAGTTTTTGTCTTCACTGCGCTGGGACGTGAGGGCGAATTTATCTCGGACGGAGTGAATAATTTTAGAGTTTCACTCACTCATTGCAATTGTGCCGAGAAATAACAGACGAGATATTTGTCTGTCTGTGTTAAAACATTATAAACCTAAAAGTTGATTTAACGCTAATTATTCAAAGTAAGTCTAATTATATTAATAAAATAAAAGTAGTGACAGAGCTTCTAAAGAATAACTCTGTTACCGCACGATATAAAACTGACAATATCAATAAAATAAAACTTGTTAAAATTATTTTTAAGACTTAGCCATTTTATTATACTGCTTATTACTGCTAATAAGTTTGTCGCGTAATGACTATGCAAACATAACTTTTTGTGACGTTTTGATGTTAGCGATATTAAAGTAATTGCCCGATCAATTATTTGTAACTTTACTATTAATAAAATTTGTAATTACCTCGTCTTTTTCTTTCATATTAAATCGTATGAAAGAGACAAAACATATGAAACCGCTATCTGGCGAGATGTAGTCTAAGTTCTCATTTAAAACTGTGTTAAGCAAGAATATGGTTAAAATTGACTACTTAAAAATATTAATTTACGTTAATTTTAAACCATGTTGCTTTAAATGTTCGTATCATATATTATTATCGTGTTGTGCTGTGTGCCGTCAGTTCATGAAAGCCTACTTTTTCAGTCATAAATATTTACACAGTTTCTTGGTGTTTCTATTCCCTTCCGTACATCAATAATGATATCCACAACAGGTAAGCGCTTGGCCTTCATCTCACCTGATGGTAAGTGACGATAAGGCCGAAGGTGGAAGCGCGCTTCACCCGGAATCCTCAACCACTGAGGAACTGGCTATCTTTTCTCTGAACTGTCGGAACACAACTATGCTATACACATCGTTGTTATGGCGACAGACTTAGTTAAGATGGTGGTAGCTAGCCAGGCGGACTTAACAGCCCTACCACCAACCAAACCGAGCACACAAAGATGTACCCCCCGCTGGGAATTGAACCCGGGACCTCTGGGTCTAAAACCGGTGGCTTAGCCACTAGACCACAGAGGCGGTTAAAAATTATATTCCTTCACGTCACCCTATGTTTCCTTATTCCTTTACGTCACCCTCTGTTTCGCCGCTCGCGCGCGGTAGTAACACGTCATTACAATTTGAGGAAAGGAAAGGTCTCCCCAAAAACACTATCATATTATTATGATGACGTCAAAAGAGCATTTATAGATTTCGGTACGTAACCGATACTACAACATCATCATCATCATCAGCCTATAAACGTCCCACTGCTGGGCACAGGCCTCCCACGTGAACAATAGCACGTGGCGATATTGGGCCATAACCCATCACGCTGGCCCAGTGCGGGTTGGTGGGTTTTAACGGCTGCCATCTTACGACAACAACCGGGACCAACGGCTTAACGTGCCTTCCGAAGCACGGAGGAGCTCGAGATGTTTTTAAATTTTGTCACCCATCTAGCGACCCGGCATTGCGAAAGTTGCTTAGCGAGCAAGATACTACAACGTTCTAAGCTAAGTCTTAATAAAACTTTCTACGTTCAAGGAAAACACGATATTGTCGAACAATACAAGTTGTACAGAGCGATTAGGTAAAACACTTATTCGTTAAAAAACAATATGAGAACTAACAGTGCCTACAGACGAGGATAAAATACCATCTGCGCTGTGCTTGGAAAGAACAAAATAACAAACTTAACACTATTTCATTACAAAACCTTTACAATTACTAACGATAATAATGCGTCCTAATCCCTTCTACTATTGTTGTTAATTTAATTAGGCACATAATTAAGCACCTACGCAGCAACTTAAAAAAAAGTCTTTAAGAAATATCAGGAACGAAAAAAGATATTTTTTAAAGTATTCGATTAGAAATAACAACACGGAATAACTCGATTTTACGGAAGATGAAACTCAAAAGCGATTACGTTTTGGGTGACATAATTATGACAATGCCCACGTCGAAGTAACCGAGATAAACTTTCTCGATGAATTTTGACCTTAATGTCTACAGATAAGGTAACTGTCAATGCGGCTATCGCAATTTTTTTTATTATTAATATCCACGATAATTAGACAGTTTGCGCCATTGCCGGCTGAAATATCTGGATAGCCGTCAATTATTATAAGGTAATACGTTAAGGATCCATTTGAGAGTTGGTGACCTTCTTGTTTTTAAATTATTAAGGGAGTCCTGCACGAAATTGTGAAAAGGACATCGGCAAAATCCCATACTAGCTGGACCTGATATTCAATGACTATGGGCATTATTAATTTTGTGTTGATTATATACCTAACATAATTAGAATCAGTGTTCTATCTCCATATTCAATATAAAACTTCACAAATGTAAGATATAATTTTTTAAAATTTTTGAGCTTTTGAGGTAAGAAAAGCATTATAACGATCTAAGTTATAGATTAAATTCTTAACTTAAGTCGATCTTAACTATCTGATAACTACGTAAATAGTGATAAGAGAAATGTAATTAATGGTATTGGACATGAAACAAAGAGGATGCTTAGCTTATAAATAAAACACTTATGAATGAAACATACATAAAGTTTTATTCAAAATCGTCTCTTTTAACTACACTACTTATCTAAAAACCTGCTGGTGCTGCTATTATGTTATCTTGGTGCCTGGCCCACCCCAAGGTACCACACTACGGTCATGACATGTGCACAGTATCCAATCGTTCGACGACCTACCATACCAAACAACTACACAACAAGATTCATTAATATTATATACATAGTATTTTTTTCTAAAAATGTGTCTGGATTTACCTTTCCCTCTTATTAACGTATTATCTCCACTACCTCTCAAGCGATACTCTGATACATCTCTATGGAAACGCACATGTTCTCCATAGTAGAACCGAGCCTGTCGGATTTGGTACGTTCCCAGGGCGAATAATATTTAAATCATTACTAGCCAGGGAAATGTTAATTAATTGTCGCACAGTACCTACGTATCGGAGCAAGTGCAAAGATCGACTGCAAAAAAATCAATGAATAACATCTGTCATTTGATTTTAAGTGACGTTCCTTTACACGCCAGTCAAAGAATTTTTTGGTTATTATTTCTTTTACTTATTGTAAAAGAAGAAAGATTTTCAGTTCCAAAAATACTTAAATGTATTTTAGTCTAAGTAGAATACTATATTCTTTTTTCGACCAGTGTAAGGTGGGAGTTTGGGAGTACATGCAAGCACGTGAAATTGTAGACCTACGCGTGAAATGGAACTTGATATCGTCGTCAAGATCTATTGTCTATGGTCAAAACCGTTAAAAACTATGATTAAGTTTTCCCATTCATATTAATTATTTTTACGCATTAATCAATTTCTCTAGAACTAGAAGTTCTTGCGTTATATTATTTGTATTTTCAAAATTAACTAATAACAGCATATTTTTTAGAATATAATTGATTTGTGCCCATGGTCAGGTCCATTTTCGCCATTGTCCTTTACGTATTTTTAAGTCACTTGTATTATGTGCTGCATTAGTTAAATACATTAAAAGAACTTATGTAAGTTAACCTGATCATTCATAGCACAAGGTCATGGCCTTGTTGAAACAAAATCTTTAAACAATAACAAACAATACATAAATCTAATGACTCCTAAAAACATATTTTTTCGACAACTTTCATTATTTTACGCATGAAACAATAATTCTTACATGAAAATATTTGTATTGATATTCCGCAGGGCACCCCCTTCTTTAAAAAGCTAATTAAATTTTTTAACACAAGTGCGTGATGGTTTTGCACATTTCGCAGAATAAAACATTACTTTAATTAAATTACTAGGTCTGACTGAAACTTCAAAGCAGAGTTGTTCCAATTATAAATATCAATATGATTGATTTTGCTTTCAAGTTCATTAAGAGACTTATGTCAGTTTTTGCGATCGCGCGGCATGATCTCTAACGGACTATCAACTTCCTACCTTTTTCTTGTTCGTCTCAATTTTGAGGATCACTACGAAAAAGTATAATACCGATAGCCTGTACAGTTTGTCGCTCTAGCCGCATGTAGAAGTGCGACAAAGAAAACCATGAAAAGTGAAGACGAGGTCAACACAATTTGGGAGGAGTATAAAACTCTAGTCTGCCGTCTGGACTTTTAAAGTGGTGTCGGTGTGCACTCGGTGCTACATACGAAGAAGGCCTACCGACTATCCTGTGACGCTAAAAGGCTATCTGCAGCAAACTATTTAAAGAAAAAAACTACAAAGATATTTTTTTTACGTTGCAAATCTAAACAAAGGATTTCGTAGATTGGAAAAATATTGATTTACAAAAATTTTGGGTAGGTATATGGGTAAAAATTTGATAAGTGGCTAAATCTAGTCCGCAACATTTTTAACCCCGTAAAATAGTTTATTTTTAAAATTAAATCTGATAAACATTTAGAATATTTCCTTCTTAATCGTACCATGTATGTTAAACGTAAAAAAAACTATATTCTAATTTCAAGGAAGAAAATGTCAGGCGAAAATGCCATTTTCGTACCTTCAGTTCACTATAATTTAAAATATTGTTATATTCTGACCTGAATTCTGGGTTTGAAGTAATACTATAATATCGTTGAAAGTAATATAAAGACTAAAATTTAAGTTAATTTGTAAATTGGTACTATTTCTAAGGTGTTGGTGCGGCGAATGCACAGGTAAAAATTTTCCTGCCCGAAATTAAAATTGAAATTGCCGCGAATTTATAAAAGTTACGTATTATGTTCGAGATGGCACTTAGACACACACACACTGAAGCTAGCTGGTAGCGGAACACGTGAAACCCGCCATCTTGTTAGTGACGCAACAAGCTTCGTTTAGTGCCGCGTGTTCTTACGTGTTTTATTATATGGTCATTAGACGGCTTTGTGATTTTAACGCGAAATTACATAATTTTGACCAGAAACTTCAAAGCTGGTGGTATTAAAAAAGGGATGTAATATATGACTATGTAAAGTAACCTTTAATCGTCAATTGCAGTATTTAGTCGAGGTTATGTTAAAAATCGTCATTTTCCTGGCGTCATTTTTCGGGCTGGAAAAAGACTACATACATAATTTTTGTTCTTGTTACATACATTTTGTTGTTTATTTGGAAGGAAAACCAACGTATCCCTCAAAAGCGATCTGATAAACAACTACTGTAATTAAAACTATTTTAACGGGACCTAACACGATTAATTTTTGTAAGTAAGTTGAGTTCGCTTGTGACCACGGCCGCAGCATCGCGGCCGAAACGTCAAGCAGTAAGTAGATATGTACTTACTTACAAAAATTAATCGTGTTAGGTCCCGTTAAAATAGTTTTAATGCAATCCAACGAGATAGTTTAAAGTCTTATTAAACTACTGTAATGAACCGAAGAGGATGCATGAAGAATTCCTGAGCCTTGTCATTCGGCTGTCAGTAAAAGTCATTTTCCTGTAGAGCTCGGGTCATTGTCCTGGCGCCCTAATTTTAAAAACCCTATGTTAAAGCCGCAATATCGACTTAAATGTCTCAAAAGTGATTTGGTTGTTAATAATAGGAAAATAGCAAGTAATTTAAAAGCTAATAATAAATGCGTATTTTTTTATTTTTTCTAATTTTATTCCGCGTGTCATTTTAGCCACTTATCAAATTTTTACCCATATAATGGATCGCCGAATTTTTTGTAAGTACCTACTCCTAATAGTAGAGGATCCGAGTATACAACGACCTTCACCGAGCCGGTTAATGGATGAAAATTATTTTATATTAAATTTAATGTGTTAAAAATATATTGCGAGGTTGGCTGAAAAATTTCAGTCCAGTATATGATTAATTAAATATTTAAAAAAAATAATTTAAACGTTGCACTTGTTTCGATAATAAATAAATTACATAAGTACCAATCGAAAGTATGAAGCCTATAGAATATGCAAACGTTAGGTTGACTATTTTTTTCCTGTCATAACAGGTGTAAACAGGCAAGTCAATATTAGTAATTTGCAACCGTCTGGTTAAATAAATAAAATTTATGTTTACAAATAAGCTCATTACAAACACACACACACACACACACCAAACCAGTGCAATGAAAAAAATTTTTTTTTTTTAAATATTAAATTAATCAATCATTAAAGGTACTGGACTGAAATTTTTCAGCCAACCCACTCGCGATATATTATTTAACATATTAAATTTGATATAAAATACTTTTCATCCATTAACCTTCCCGGTGAAGGTCGTTCTATACTCGGATCTTAGACTATAATTATTGCAAATGGCATACAAACTGTAAGCTTAATTTTTTATCGCACTATTTTACTTTTCCTAAATGTGTTAAGAGGCCTGTTAAGAGGATATCTCGACTGTGATTTTTGCGTAAAATGCCCATTGTCAGTTGTATTTATCGTTTTTATCGAAATAGGATAATAAGATCATGCTTAATGTTACAAATGTCCATTCTGGGCGGATAAGCTGAGTTCGGACGGCCGGCGCATCGCATTTTGAAGTTACCACTTACCAATATTATAGCTTCAAAGTAAATTTTTAAGTAAATTTAATATTAAAGATCCCACAATTAGGGCTTTCAACACTACAGCGTATAATCTTCGTATAATGTCAAAAGAAAGTTATGCCAATACTTTTTATTAGTGCATTTAATATTAGGGATTCTAAAATTAGGGTTTTGGATCATTGTATGGTATCTTAATTACTTAAGATGCGGGATTTTCCTAATTTAGGTATTAGCCCGCCACAGTCTATATACTGCATACCAACTTTACTGTGATGTTCTTGTAAAACTGTGCTGACATTGTATTGTAAGCTGTAAGACACCTCTTTATACTGTGACTGTACAATACGTTGTAAAATGTCTGATTTTGGAAAGAATAAGGTTATTATTTTCATTATTATAATAAACCTGCATTGGACCAACATGGTGGGTTACGGGGAATGGGGCCGTATGGGGACGCCTGCGCCCAGCAGTGGGACGTTTATAGGCTGATGATAATCATAATAAAAGAGCACTATATTTATGTTACCTTACATGTAAAATTTGCAGTCATCGTAATATACTGCCAGGACTGAGTGGATAATATTATCATACGTTCAGTCATAGCAGTGCCGCTTATCGTGTGTTTGCGTAGACGGTACTGTCCGTTAGGTGTGCCCTGATAATTCCATAGGGCTCCCTTGTTCGAAGCCCATTTTTGCACTACTTCAAGGAACCACGCCAAGATCTGCATCGGTGACAAACAGTGACAGCAGAACCTAGGTTGCAAGCAAGAAAATGGAATAACCATACTATTTTTTTTCTCAACACCGACAATATTTCTATTAATGATAGAACTCTTTTAACTATACCAGGCGACCGTTACTAATCCGTCTAATGACAACCCAGTCGTTAACGGACATTAAAACAACATTACAGCATCCATCAATAATTGGTCGCTTAGATTGGCGGAAGCTGCAATTTAAAATAAATTACAGCGATCATTTGACACATCTATAAAGAAATTAATCCGTGACCCAGATATATGTCCCTTAAAGTTTATCTTGCAATTATGTGAAGACAATAAAATTATATGCAATTTAGGTACAATTAAATACACCCGACACCAGAGTTAGATATCAAAATCTAAACAAATATTTTATTATACATCGTACTATTTTCTAAATATTACTTAGGATATTTAGAACGAAATACGAATTACAAAATTAAATATAAAGTAAGTAAAAAATATTATACTACATATAATTCTAAAAAAATTACCAAGTATGTTATTCCAAACCACTAACTTAATTAACATTATATTAAACTGCACAATATACAGTAGAAAATAAAATGAGACTATTTATAATAAAAAAGACTCAGTATTTATAATAAAAAAATCTTTAACTTTTCCTTGTCTAGTTTTGGAACATACACATCATGTTTTTGGTTGGGCAAGATATTAATTAGAGTATATACTAACTTTTAAAACAACGAATTTACTCACTAATTCAGTGTTAAAATGTGGTTAATCTGAAAGACGTAATTCAAACAATAACTGTGTAAATATTGAACATTCAATTTGATATCATTTTAAAATGCAGAATTGGTATTTTAACGTGCAATTTTTGTACAATAGCAATAAAGCCAATTTCACAGAGCAGTGAAACAATAAGTAAGGATAATTTTTATGCTTTACATTTTATTATATAAAATAATTATTACAAGCCTCCGCCTAACCGAGCGATAAATTAGTTTTATAAAACGCCTAGGAAGTAGGACATAGCTATTAAGATAAAGAAAATGTTAATATGCGTTAAGCCTGCTTTGGTTGGTTGCTAAGTTTTTCTGTTGTTCATCTTTCACTTAAAAAATTTTTTAAATCGTCATTCCTAATTTTATTAATGATAAAGAAAACAGTTAAAAGAAGCATTTTGTTATGTTGCTTCAAAGTTGTTGCTGTCATTGTTAAAGTGACATTATATGTCACTTTAACAATGACAGTTTAGAAATCCTAAAGAAAATGGAAGTTTTAAGACAATTCAGTTTAAAGTAAGTGTGAAATCTTGATATCGTAATATCTGTATATTCGTATAATACATGTCCACAGAATTGGCTGCGTTGCTTTTTATTACTATAAATTTAGTGGAACAAGAGGTCTTTAAATCGATATTTCGATATACGAAAACTGTAACATTTAAAGACAAACTAGTAGTTTGATTAAATAATTCGAAGCACCGGAATCTAACACGCGCCCGCAACATAGGGCCAACAACGACGTTCGGTAGTTTCATCGGAAGTTGATTAATAACGTGCGGATTCTTAACAATTACCGGCAATAAATAACACACACCCACTGAAATTCAATGAATTTGAGAAAATCATATCCTGCACCTATTGCTAAACTTTAAATGCAAATGTTGCATTTGCATACCTATTACATTAGGTACCTAATAAGGATAAATAACTAGACATTTTCCTGTGATATGACACCAATGCTGTTATACATGCAAGCTATAGTGGCACCGGTCGTCTGTCTGTTCAGGTAGATATATAATTATGTAAGTAGTTCAATTCTTTTTATTTGGGTAAAAATTAAGTAAAAACGTATATATTCATTCTTCTTGCCGAGTAATGAATTAGGCTAAGGAATAATAGTTCGGTTTCGACCAACATTTGTTGAAAATGAAAAACATACGCATTTGCATTTCTTAATTCAAAAAACAATTTGAAAATAAATAAAAGCATACCTATCAGGGTTGGAAAAAAAATCATGATTTAAAAAAAAACCTATATTTTTGATTTATTTTAAAAAATCATGATATTTTTGATTTTATATTGATTTGTTTTATTTATTTTGTTTTTTTTATGTGACAAAACCAAATACACTATTATTAGTACTAACTTACAATTGAATAAGCTGTATGACACAAATACTGTTAAAATTATTAAAATAAAATTAATATTTTTAAAATTTGTTGATTTTTTAAAATTACTTTAAAAATTAATATAGATAAATCCAACAATATAGTATATACAATATAGTATTCAACTTTACAAGACTGATTTCTGATTTGTTTTGCTACAGTTGAAGACAAATTTCAAGTAGGCATGCATGCAAGTCTTTTTTTTTAATTTTATTTTTGTTACTGCTAATGCTAAGCCCTTTGACAGTATTTTATTGTTAGTAACTACTAAGTATACTTATTTATTGTTATTTTCATTAAAGATCACATAACATTTTAAATTTATTTAAATCAATGATTTTTATTTAAAAAATCACCTGATTTAAATTAAACTAATTTAAATCAGCCAACCCTGATATCTATTACCAAAAAACGTACCTATATATAATTAATTTGCATACCGTTACTACACTTCAGATGTTCAGATTGTTTCAGATGTTTGCAAAGGTGTGTTAAATTTTGGGAGTTGTTCTGCTCTGAAACCACAGCATACTCGTACATGGAAGTACAAGAGTAAACAAGTATACGAAAGATATTTATTCTATACCGTCTGCCCGTCTACTCCGTTACTGGTGAAGTACTGATAAGATTAACATTGTCGCGAAAGGCGTTTGTGACGCCATGCGCCATCCAGTCTGCCATTTCGCTAAGACTGCTTCGCTAAGATAGGGCGAATGCCTATCTTTATGTTACGTGTGTAACTACGTAGCAGTAACTACGATAGTCTCTGACTAACCCTTTGGGGATAATAGTCGTGACATGCATGAATGCACACATCCATACATGTCACGACTATACACACATAGTCACATAGTACACATACTATGTGTGTATATTTATCCTCATCAGCCTATAAATGTCCCACTCCAGCACATTGGCAAATATGCGGAATCGATGTTGTCCATTCATTGCGGGTATCTAGCAAGCAATTTCTTCGAATTTTCGTAAAATACTAATAACAATGATTCAAATTACGTATAGATACGGCAATAAGTTAAGTCACAATAAATTGTTAATGACTATGAAATGGATCAAGTGGTCTGAAATAAAGATTTGATATTATTAGTATAATAGGAGTGGAAATGTAGAGGGGGGTCTTGCGCAGCAGTGGGACAAAATATAGGCTACTAAAAATATTTGGCTGATTTTTTTTGTTGCGTTGCCGGGATAAGGTTTGTACCTTTAATATAAGATTTTTTTTGGAAATTTCTCGCGGGTTTCGGTGTGTTCTTTTCACACGGACGAAGCCGCGGACGGGCCGCTAGTGATTAATAAACTTTTCCTTTATCGTATATTTCAAGGTTCGGTTCGGTACACAAAACCTAAAAATGCAAGGCGGCTCGATTCATTTGTTCGGAAGTGTATTTTAACTAAACCTAATATTTAACTTTCAAACTCCATTAGAAACATTACAAAGGCTCGACTATTGTTTTAGTTTAACTCGTGAAAAGTTGGCAGAAACAATACGAATGTAATAAACTATGTCTTTAGTAATATAAAAATATAAAAGGTTATGTATTTCAAATATTTGACTAAATATGCAATATATAAGCTTTACTAAATATGCAATATATAAGCTTTCTTTTCTTATTTCTTTAAGTAACGCAAACACTACACTACATTGCAATTGCTATGAACTCTTCTTTATAATTTAATTATTGATATTTCGTTTTTTTTATGATTTTCTAGTTTTTTCCTTATGTATTTTCTTGTGTTAGTATTTTAAATTACGTTTATCGTACTTTAATTAACATTAATATTATACGCCATAATGCAACAGTATGACTGACTTTCACACTGCAGAGCAAAGAAAGGCCTCCTCTCTCTCTCTCTCCGCTTATTTCTATCCTGAGCTATTTCGGGCAAATTTGTTATGTGGAAGTCCAGCTCATAACATAACCACATTGAAATAAAACACTTTATACAAATAATTCAGTAGATGACGTGTTTAGGGTTTCAGGATAGTGCAAGCCTTTTGCTATCAAAATACCTATATAATTATGCTGTGCGTCTGCATCAAATTGATGGATCGCGTCATGTTACGTGGGTCAAAATATCTTGACGTTTAAGGAAAACGGATTTTACAAATTATGGTAAGTAACTATAGCTATGTTTTTGACTAAACCTTTCAATATTCTCGATTTGAGCAAAAATTACTTTAAAACTTTCCTGCTCATTAAAACATTTGATCAATTTAATGCTTATAATCTGATAGTTTTACAGTCCTATTAGCAGTTGCTTAAGAGTCGAGTAAGGTAAGGCCAGGCTTTTTGGCTTCATAACTAGGTGGTAGTTGAAGGTATCACTAGGATTTACGTTTACTCGCGTTTACTTCATAATAAGCAGTCACTAACTCTTATGCCGCTATGCACAGTAACTAATTAAACTTATTCTCATATCTTAGGTAATCCGAAAACATAATTAATGACAACACCGCTTGGCGATAGATGTGACGGGCACTTTGAGGGTAAATAATTAAAAATATTAATATTAAATTATGTCATCATTACAGTGAGATATTACAGGTGCATCGGTACTAAACTGTATACGTGAGCGTGACTCAAATTGCGTTCCTATGTAATGTGAGTGTTTAAGGCCTTGTTGCCACAGCTTGTCATAGAAAACAATTGGCGGTCTTTATGCAACACTTTTACCCCTAAAGTGCGAAAAACGATTCATTGTCAGGACGACGGACGCGGCGACACGGTGAAAATATTATAATTTAAAAAGTCTCGCTCCAGGAATTCCTGGCTACGCTTCGGCGAAGTTTCTTAAAAGAAAACCGCTCTCTGGAGAGTTGGGAACTATTTGAGATTTCCTTCGTAGTTTTATAAATTTCACCGTTGTATTATTATGCTGTTAAGTAAAATATTCTAAAATCTTACAAGCAAGGTCAAACTGCGACCTTGTCGCAAAAAATATTTAAGTATGTAATGAAAAGAAAGCATTCAAATACTTAAGAATTTAGTATAATATTAAAATGAGTACATTTTAATCATAAAGCCCGTGAAGCAAACATTATTCACGAAAGAGAATCGTAAACATTTAATTAATAATGTAAAAACTTAACTTACGATGTTTCGCTTCGCAGGCTATCTTTTACAACAACCAAAATCACTCACCCTCTCATGGAACTTGCTGGAGTCGTAGGACCTCTCAGAACAGAGGTTGTATATCTTGTAACGGTCTTTGTGCATCTGCTCCAGAAACCTGTACACTTCGTCAATGTGGTTTCTGTACACGCCTTCCAGCTTCTCCGCAGGGAAGCCCATTGCTATCAACCTATCCGTAATATCTGGTAAAAAATGCCGTTAAGGAATCATTGCACAAAACGGCACCTTCCTAAAATAAACACACAAAATTACGAGGCTTCAAACAGATGCATATTGTGTTATAAGTCAAAAGGTTGATTACATACGAGAATAATACATCCACCTGGAGTCAACAATGCAAAACTAAACAAAGTAACAATTGATGTGCATACATTAGCATCCACTCCTCTACAAAGTTAAATCCAAATGGATAATTTTAGTAGTCGGTCTTATGATTTAAGACCACGTTCCACCTCTATATTTGTTTAGTTGTCGGAATCTGCCGTTCCTATTTTTGGTGAGTCTTAATTGTGTCCATGCTTCGAAGCCGCATTATTAGTTCTGAATATACCGATCGCCGCCGCTGCGTTATATTTGCAGGCAATACTTTTAGTTTTATTGCCGAATGAGCGATGCAACAAGTTTCTCACGTATGTTGGCAGAATGACAATTCGAAAGGAATTCATCGGGTTTGGAAATTGGGACTGTTGGATTGTCCTAACAGGTCAAGGCACTCACTGCACATAATATTTAACTATGGCGCTCTGGTATGCTCTATGATTGGCAACTCCGTAGACCTATCACCCTTACCAGTCTTATCACCAATATATATGTACCTGACTAACTGATAATTCTTTTAATGGTTACGTTTTTTAAACTCCTTCGAGATCAGTCGAAAATTTAAGAATATAAATCCAATTTCGGATTGTTAATAATTTAAGTCTGTGTGCTAGTACCAAATTTATAATTTTAGAGTTACTAAACGCGCATAATGGTTAATAAGTGAAACAAAAGTTCCGAGATGTGAATCTGAAATGCCACTGAAGTACAATATTTTATTATCGAAACAACCAAGAAACCTGGAGGCACATCGGTCATGGATCCAAGAGATATGCAAATTAAAAACAGAGCTTGGACTTGCAAATGCATGTTAATTTTTTTCCCAGTTCCCTACAAATATTGAAATAAAATTGTTTCCCAATTTTTTTAACTAAAAGCACAAACCGTGCAAGTTAAGGCAAAACAAATCAAAATATGAGACACACAATTTACTGTGAATATGTTTTCAAGTTTCGATTTAAGAAACTTGCTGTGATGTGTCCGTAAAAGTTAAGTTATTAACCTTTTCACCGCCCAACTATACTGCACGCGATGTCCCGCTGTACGCCAACGTATATATGTATAACAAATTCTATAGTACGAAAGCAAGGATGGCGGTAACGTCATATCGATAATAAAAAAAATTACGTGTAAATTTAAGTTTGTATCTAAATTTACAAATATAAATAAACACTGATACATTATAATGGTAGTTGGTTTTATTTTATGAACAATTTTAGTAAGAAAAATGAAAATCCATTATCAGAGACAAAAAGACATGCATATACTTGCTAGAGATATATTATAATAGGCACTTCACTATTCATTTCATAACGTCGTCCGTTGACTTCATATCAAGTCTTTGGCGCTCGTAGCACGATAAATTTCTTAAGGAAAAGGGTTGTCTAAAGTCCGGTCCAGTTAGCTCACAAACTAATCAGCCCTCCTAGCTAAAACTTACCTCTGATCATACAGCGACGGTCGATTTTTGAGCATTCGTAGGTAAATGCCGCACTCCGTAAAAAAATAGTTATTTTCAAAAAGAACATGTAAGTAGGTAATAGGTACCTACCAGTACTACATAAAATAATATGGTATTTAAAAACTCAAGCGTATCGAAACTGTTTAAATAAATTCGAGTGATATTCAGTGCAATATTGATTGAACTTAGTTGAGTAGGTATTGTGTTAGTTACTGTATTTATGAATATGTGAACGAGATTGTATTGTAAGTGATTCGCGATTCGCAACTTAATTAATTATCTTCCTAAGTTTAATTAGCACATAACTATATCCACATATCAAGATAACTTGTGTTTTCTTTGCACTTTAATAATTAGCTAACAATAAAACAAGATAATATTTACTGATTAAAACTTACCTCATTATCGTCCTCTTCCGAAGTACTACTATTTTCCGTTTCGCAATCAAATTCTGAATCAGGTTCCACACCTTGTAAAATCCGTAACAACTCATTAGAACATTCACTGTCACTCATCATTTGCACTTTTCCCGAACCGGGCAAAAAACACGGCACACGTTTGTTTTGTTTGTAACGCCCAGCACTATGACACGATGACCTTGACACCTGTGCGCTTACGACGTCACAAGCTAACTTGAAATATAGTCGGTGGCGCAGGTAGCACTGACATCTTGCCATTACGTAGAGATGGGTGTTGCAATATCGAAAATCCTCAGTAAACTTAACTAATTTTAATAAAGTGATTTGATACGTACATTAATTTTAAAATGTATTATGTAATACGTTATTTCCTGACCGGGATTTATTTTAAATCATAGAATTTATGAACATTTGGATGGAATAAAACATAGTAAATATGGAGGATTGTAGTGAATGCAACTTTCGCGTCACATCACTGGCCTACTTGATATGAAGTCGTTGGCGTGCGGGACATCAAAATATTTGAGACGTTTTTGTTTTTATCCATTTTAAGACTCAAAAAAGCCTGTTTTGCCTAGGAAAATAAAAAATAGGGCTTCAGCTGTGTCCATCTTACAAAATTACAAAAGAAACAAATGTTTTATGTATCGTAAATGTATTTTATCAAAGTAGGTATAATGAAGAACTTCTATAGAAGTCCTGGCGTGGAGGGCACGAAAATCTCGAACTTCTATAGAAGTCGTTGGCGGTGAAAAGGTTAAATATATTCAGCACTTCTACATACAGATCAGACACATGAAAATTACGAGAAATATTCTAGAATGACAAGAGTCTGGCAGACTGAGCTTCTCATAAGTCTACAAACTGGAATACATTTACCACGTAATACCAAGCATGTATCCTATTATAACAAAGAAACTCGATTAATACTGCAAGAAAAAAAACAAGCACGTTTTTATCGTGAATGCTCCAATAACACCGCGTTTTTAAATAAAAAAGATTTTGCTTATCAACGTCCCAAATTGTCATATCAATTTCGTTCCATCGTCACGGCCTGATTTCATCTCTTAAAATGTCCAACAGCGATGCTGATAAAGATCAGGGATTTAAAATGGAAAATTGCAATACGTACATGTAAAGCTTTAAATATCATGCATTCTTTAAAAATGGATAGTAATTCTGAAGTTAATTTCTTTCGAATGTATCGGTGACTGTCATATCAAATTCCTAAAGCTATCGAAATTGTTAATAGCTAAATATTTCCTATTTTGGCTAAAATTTTGCATTCTAGGCTGAATTAAAGCGCAAAAGTATTATTATGTCATTGTAGAGTATCGCCAGATATCAGTTTTAAAATATTACCGTTGTTACAGCATACCGGGAGTGTTACGGGTAACTAAACGAAGTGCATATTTAAACAAAATAAAACCAATGTCAACATAGTTATCACGTCTGGTAAACAAGGTAGTCGAGATTCGCGCGTTCACGTGTCTGACAAAAATAGAGATAAGTCTCATCAAGCAATTGCTAAAGCATTTGCAATATTCAAACCTGTTTTAGTTACTGCAACTGTGTGTTTTCCGATTGAACGGTGACAAAAGTCATCAAACTACAGGGTAAACATTAAAATTATCATTCTAAAAACAATTTAAGCCAACCGATTGCCGAGTGGAAAACGCTCAAGTTAATGAATCAGCTAAATTAATCATCCAGGTTTCAACTCTATTTGAATGTATGCAGTAAGCACAGACATGCGCTTGGGCGCTTTTCCTCTCACCGACTACACGGTTAAGCAGAGTCGAAGATCTAGACTTTAGGGGCACCCTCGGGATATCCGCTCTAGTTGTCCAGACTCCGAATATCTCGGGAGAATTCAGCAATGTGTCCACCCTTGCATGCCAGCCGGCGGCAGCCCCTACAATTCCTCAGGGTACTGTTCGGTCACTATAGGTTGAGGAAACATAAGTTTCTCACCGGCTAGAAACCTGGTTACTCTAACATCTCGTTCCCACTTGTCGGGTGTCGGATCCGTATATTAATCGGATGTCGGCGCAGATCGTTCCCACTTGTCGGATGTTAGGCCCGGATTTTAATCGGATGTTCCAGTGGCAGAGCATTTTATATGAAGTTATTGACATTTGTCGGAGACCGATTTTGCTTCGGCGCCGACATCTAATTAATATACGGATCCGACACCCGACAAATGGGAACGATATGTAGACTCACCTCCTGTCTCGCTGAGCACTGCTCAGCGAGACAGGAGGTGAGCCCATCGCCGCTCTAAGCTGTTGAATGTATGTGCAGTCTTTGGTCGTTTGTCGCCTTTTACGACACCCAAGGGAAGAGAGGGGGTGGTAGTATTCTTTCACCTACGCGCTACGCGACAATGTTGTATCTGTAAAAACAAATAATTTTATTTCGATAAAAAAAAAGAGTTGAATGCTGACACAACATCGGTGCTTTGAGCATTCCCGTGGGCAATAACTGCACGAGCAGGTAAAGAATTCGGTTCACACACGGCAGCCGGCGCGTGGTAGCCGAGATATTGGTGGTAGGTTCACCAGTCGTGAACTGTGGAAGCACGCTAGATAAATACCTAACACGACATTGTTACACTACTGGCATTTGAAAACGTTTTCCTTTTGCATGTAGTTTGGATTTACATTTCAAGATAACGTATTCGCTTTCGCTTACACTGCACCGGAATGTTAAATCTAGATTTAACTTAATTCAGTTTATACATTTCTTTTAGATTCTATGTTTATTTAAACCAAAAAAAATAATAAATTAATTTTAAGATTTTGGTGTGTCTGTTTATTATTTTTATCTGTTTAGAAGTAGACCAATTTAAGTGCCAGGAAAGTCTCTCTCTACTAAAACAATGTCGCTATACACCGAATATTAGTTCTATGGCATATATTTTCATGACAGAACGAGCTTAATCATTTTATAACAAAGTATTTTTTTCGTCTGTATTTAGAGTGACCTCATAAAGATGCTAGATAGATATATAGATGGTATCTATCTATACCTTAGGAATTGGAGTGACTAGGTCTAATTAGACTAGGGGTAATATTTTCAACATTTTGAACTTTATCATTAAGGCATAAGGGTCAATATCGACTACAGAATTTGACACTTTTGGGAGGTTGACCTGCTGCCGTGTAATACATGTTTTTTGAATTGCCGTCACAACATTCAAAAAAGCCACCTGGCTTACTACCTACGTAGGTAATCCATGGCAATTCAATCGTACACGACATCCCTCTGTAGGTAAGTAGGTACAGAATTATCGCATTCCGAGTAACGCGGTCAGTTCGATGAAATCGATCAGTTTACCTCTAAACCGACCGCAACAAAATTTACCAAAGATACTGATTTGCGTACAAACAGAGAAGTGTCATATTACAATGAAATATCCTCGTTGTAGTGACGGGGCTGGGCAGGAGTGACGCGCCCTCTGCCGACAGTGTAGGCCCAACCACATAAAGCTATGTGCTCACACAGTTACGTACGCGTACGCCACCAATGCACCGCTCTGCTGATAATCATTTGCTAATGAAGGAAAATCGTATTGATGCACACAGTGACGCAAATCAGATGTTATTAAACAACGGTGTTTAGGTTTACATATCTGATCAGGATTAAAACTCAGGGTGTAACTAATAATTACTTTTAAACTTTCACGTTATCACGTCGTCATTACCACGAATGATGTAATACAGTCGAACACGAAACGTCTGGCATAAAAAGGTAGGGGGTAGGAGTAGGATGCCTTTGTTAAGTAGTTTTGCGTTAAATCCTGTCATATATTTGTTTAAGACATCAGCTCACTAAAAGAAGTTGAATTTAAGTTATTGCCAGTCGGCCGGCTCCAGGTAACTTTAGCCGGTTCCGAAGCCCGTCAAACCCGCAAATTCGTTGCATGCGAGTGCGTAAGCATTATAGGTTTCAAGCCACGCTCTGCGGTCGCCGCCGCGCCGCCGCCGGAAACTGTGGCTCCCGAATTAACCTTCATTTTTGAGTGTTATTTTACAAATTCCTTGTGATCCTATAAAAGGAATATAAAGCCTTTAGGATTGAGCCTCTCAGCCGAGACGATGCTTGACAAATGTTTTGAGATCTTGCTATTTAAGGCCCATCTAACATGTCTGTTACCATCTGCGTAACTTCGTCCTAGACAATTCACTTTCTAATCTCCCTTCTTCGGCAGGTTCACTACTATTACCCTTTAACCCCTAAACTAATACCATATCTGTCTCATTTAAGCTTAATTAGAGAATAAAGTAACTTTATAGATACCTACGTTTAAGGCATGAACATTGTTGCCATCTAGAGGCTATTTCACTTCTGCTCTAAGGCTCGGACTACATGCATCCGGAATCACACGGACCCGAAAAAACACGGCCCCGGATTCATTCCGTAGCTCAAACAAATATATGAATTTTTACTGCATCGACTACATGTGATCAGGGGCCTTCCGATCCCGATTTTCCCCCGGAAGCAACCGAAACATGCTCCGGACGTCTCCGAGTAGCCGGTCCGTTATTTTTCGGCACGGGGGGCGGGGCCTATCAATATCGTATGAAGTTGTATGGAGCTGACCACACGAGAACTCGAGAAACGTCCGTTCCGGTCCGGTCCGGAGGAATCACGCGCCAGTCGATGACAGACGCTCGAAGCGGTCGGTCGCGTCGCGTGCGCAAGCAAAACTGCAAAATAGTAGTTGATTCCGAGCGCCTCATTATGGTGATAGTAGTAGTAGCACAGAATAAATAATAGTACCCTACTACTAGTACACTAGTAGTAGTAGTGTTCGTAGAATTTATCAGAAAAGAACCTTATTTTTGTATAAGACTTGTAGAATTCATATTCCGTTATGCGGTCTATGTGAAAAGGATTAACCCAATATCTTTTCACTTTCTTCTGTTTCCATTTTTATTCCAATTACATTTCGACTGCGATTTTTGCGTAAAATGGCCAATTTTGGCGTTGCGGATCTCGGAAACCAAAATACATTAACAATTTTGACTTATTGAATAATGTAGAATAGCTTTTGGAATAATGCGTAGCGGCCTCGCATTTTGTAAATTTTGCTTAACGCATACTGCCCGGAGGTGCTTCTATATTTGCAACTTTAAAAATGGATCTTATCCATCCAGACAACATAGTCCTGGTGGCAGTCTTAACTATTCCTGTTACTGAAATAAACAGGTGGTCTATGTTTACTTCTGATCTTCTCCTTTGAGAAGCCTGTATTAATAATTGTATAAGACGCAACGGACAAATACTAGGGTCCGGGTGATTTAACAAATGCCAACCAGACTGTTGATTGTAGCTGAGTCTGTTTTAGACCCATGTTCCGGTCATAATATTATTTCCTTATCTTTTTGTAATAATTTGTCCTTTTTAATTAAAATGTTTACTAGAAAAAAACACACGCACACACACTTCACAGTGACGTAATACCGCTGGCTTGCAGCACTACTAGAAAAAATCATAAAATTTAACCGCCTGTGCGGTCTAGTGGCTAAGCAACCTGTTTCAGACCTAGAGGTCCCGGGTTCGATTCCCAGCGGGGGGTACATCTTTGTGTGCTCGGTTTGGTTGGTGGTAGGGCTGTTAAGTCCGCCTGGCTAGCTACCACCATCTTATCTAAGTCTGTCGCCATAACAACGATGTTTATAGCATTGTTGTGTTTCGGCAGTTTGAGATAAGATAGCCAGTTCGTCAGTGAGGATTCCAGGTGAAGCGCGCTTCCACCTTCGGCCTTATCGTCACTTACCATAAGGTGAGATGAAGACCAAGCGCTTACCCGATAAAAAAATAATATTTCAAGAGTCTTCTGGGGTTTCCGAGAGGTAGCTTAGCGGTTAGAGCAGTGGACCGGCAATCCAAAGGTCACGGGTTCGAATCCCGTTCGAGCTTTCCAGAGACTGGTTGTTTTTTTTCTAGTAAACATTTTATTCTACAACTATATAGCATTGTGAATGCAAAATTTCAATAATAAAGATTTTTAATTAAACCCAAAATTGCAGAGAAAGATTTTCATAAAATGCGGGAAGGCACTTTTTTGAGCTCCTAGATTGAACTAAGTACTGTTCTAAACAAATGAAATAAAAAAAATAGAATGTTATCACTTATATAGTCTTTAGCCACTCACTCTTGGATTTTTTTTACACTTTTTTGACAGTAACTGTCAACGTCAAATTAGACAGAATGAAGCATAGACTATGCGATATTGTGCGATAACAATATATAAGATGAACCACAGAACCGAAATAACCAAACTTGTTCATACTAAAGTAGTCTGTAAGTCTATGAAAACACGGTACAAAGTCAAGTGTGTTTTTGTAGGTGCGGTCTCATGCGACCGCTTGGGGTTTGAGGGGTTAAGTGCGTAGCGGTCTCGGAATTTTTAGATATCATTGATTTTATATAGAAAAAAAAAATCTTATTCGAAACCAAAAAACTTCGAAAATTGCTTTAAGGTATCCGTGAATTTCTTCTATCTACGATAATATTATTGAGCAAAATTTATACCAGAATAATCGTTACTTACTTCATAATGAATAAATATTTTATAATTAATTAATTATCCTATTTCGATAAAAACGAGAAATACAACTGTAAAATTACTTCAAAATGCGACGCGCCGGCCGTCCGAACTCAGCTTATCCTCGCAAAAGGACATTTGTAATATTAAGCATGAATTTATTATCCTATTTCGATAATAACGATAAATACAACTGCTAAATTACAACAAAATGCGAAAATGGGCATTTTACGCAAAAATCACAGTCGAGATGTAAGTAATAGGCCTCTTAACGGCTACAGCTAAGCATACAATTTCAACTAAAGTTAAACTTTCCATTGTCGACTGGACGACTATCCAGCGCAAGTGCTAGAGACCGACTGAGTAAATTTCTCTCCGGATTCAAAACGGAGCGCGTGTAGTCGATTACTTGCCGAATTTGGTTTTTTCCCGGGCCGGACTGATTCCGTATGCATGTAGTCCGAGCCTAAGACTCTTGCGATTTAGCAATCTCTAGACCTGCGTGTTAGTACTAATGTTTTTGCTAAGGTCTGAGTGTAAAGCTCGGATTACCTAATTAAAATGCTGATGCCCTCGGCAAAGTTGGTCCTTTAGTGTCACCAAAATGTTTGTTACCATAATAATACCTTGACGATGGACGATTGTTCGATGAAAGCCTCACTAACAAAAGGGTACTTACATAATTTCATTTTTTATGTGAAGAACATTTATAAAACAAAAGTAATTAATTTTAACTTATAACATTATGTAATTTACACCAGTGATAGACATAAAATACATAAGATTAAACTTGAATTGTACTTTTAAAAACTCCTATCATTGCAATGCCCTTGTAAGGCTCGTTTGGAACTAACTACAATTAAGAACATTATATAAAGCAAATAAAGATTATGATAACAATATTTGAAGTATTGACTTGTTTTGGATGGTAACCGCTGTGTGCAGGCAGAGGGAAAGGCCATACATTTAAAACACAAAAGCGTCCAATTCATGCAACACCATTTCTATTCCATTTACGACGTCACTCGTTTCGTAACTTGTCTAGCTATGATAATATTTAATAAAGCCAGACTTGCAAAAGGAATTACTTACTCGTTTAGTTTACGTTCATTTTATTATAATAATGTTTTATTTTGACCTATTACATCTTTTGTACGTCGGAAGTGGCAGATAGAGATAAGATGATGGTAGTCTTTAAATTAATTTCAAAACGTTACCATGCACAATGAGGACACGGTGCTTTTAGTTCTAGCAGTACTAGAGGGAAAGTTAATAATGGATTAAAAAGCAAAACAAATCGCGTTTTTAAATTAGGATGTTATTTAAATTCAAAATTCAGAATATTAATAATGAATTGGTGATCTATAGCAGAGGCTATATCAATCGAAATAATTAGGTAGGTAATAATTATGCGATATATTCGCCAGTAAATACTTACAATTTGATAATCAAACTAAAATATCAATCAATTTTCTTCAAATTAAATATATGAACATAAACGAGTGTGTTGATCCACCTATACAAACGATTTATTTCTCCAATGTGTAGCGTTCGTGTAAACTTTAGAAAATGACATTGCGAAATCTGGTCTGAGTAAAACTATCAACCCAAATTTGGAGTGACGTTTATTCAAATTCGGTTCATAACTATCTACTTCAAATGTGGACGTTTCAACTTTCAACCTTGTCCTGTGCATATTCGCAGTAGGAGTAACAAGGACAACTAGCTATATTGCCTAAATGCCTAGACACCATAAAACGGATAAACCATGTAAACTGCATTTTCGTAAGCAGCGCGGAATTATATTACTGACGCGCTACTATTTTAGTGTCAAACCTGCTAAAAATTATAAATTGAAATTGTTGATTTTGTATTGTTCGTTTATTATTGTTGTCTGCTCATAAATGACATGTCTCATTCGCCAGTATATAACAAAAACAAAATAGCTATTCAGTGTCCCTTTGTGCACTTTTGACTGACGTTAAGCATAAATGAAAAGGGCATTGAACTTCTTCTGTAAAATGGAAGGCGACAAGAGAACATTAGGGTTAATAGTGTTATTGTGCGGCAGAGACCGAGACCACGCCGATGGGTTAGTGGTGCCCTTACACGTAGTTCTAACGTACTGTTTGTGTGGCTTTTCCATCGCCCACCTCCTTCGCTTCACTTTGTTGCTCGCATAGCCGCATAGCATAAACAGAGTAAAATCATGCCAATACAAATTGAAGAGCAGTGTAATGGTGTACCTTTGTGTTGTATCACCAATATGGCTGATCTAACCTCTCCCATTTTTATGCCTAACCCTGTGGTTGACTGGCAGGGAAATCTGTCTAGTACTGTACTTAAATTGCGCAATTAAAATTTTATAAGTAAATAAAAAAAACTTTACTAAAGTGACATAAATTTTTGTAGATTATGGGAATGTTTAAGTAAATTCTTAAATTCGTTTTTATAAATGTAAATAAACGAACAAGTTATCAAAAGAAACTAGAAACATGACATTTCATCATTCATTTTAGGATCAAACTCGGTTATATTTCACAAGTTTTGTTTTATCTCTCTCGTCAACCATTGAATACATAAACGAGGTCCGCGCAGAAACCACTAAAAAGCGTCAAAATTTCGGATGAAGTTAGTGACAGTTGTGAATTTATGGTGCGCTCTGATTGCAACATTCAGCGGCGCGTTGTACGCGCGCGAAATATTCAATTAGTTTGCAATATTTCACGGCGACATTGCGGGCTGGAGCGTGCCCCCTGTAGGTACAAAGTATTAAAAATAAAAGACGATATATACGAAATACATCGTAAACGTCTGTAAGGTAAACGTAAATTCTTTGGGCAGATGTACACGAAATCAGTTGAGGAAGGTCTGTGACCTGCTGCGGAATGTTTTATTTTAATTGGGTTGCTGAAATTTGACGCAAAACAGTGTAAGTAAATATCGGGCGACTCAGCGAATGCTTACTAAGCATTAGCCTATCTTGAAATACTTCTTTGCAATTACATGATTCCGTTTGTAGTGTTTTCACGCTAACTGTGCACTTGTAGTGGGTGGAAAGTAGTAAACATTCAAATCCTTATTCGATAGCTTCTAGCTGTTGAAGGCTCGCTAGGCCATTGACCTCGACTGAATCGAGTAAAAATATGGCTAAATATTGATGATCATTAGAGGATATCACCTGAAATTATAAACTTACAAGCTGAAAAAGAGACATTTTATTTTCTAGGAGATGGACATGGGACACTTGAACGGGGCAAGTGAGGACTTCTAGGGATAGGTACGAACCAATTTAAATAACCCGTAAGTACATTCATTTTGACATCGTCACGTAAGCTATGAGAGTAATTAATGTACATTTAAGGCTTAGTAGACCTAAATGGAGTAATGTAAATACACTTGTGTTTAAGTGCCTGATCGCGGGCGCTGGAGCATATCTCAGAGACACTCTTCAAATACCGCCTTTAAAAACCCTAAAAGAATTTGGTGTAATATATTTCTTGTCATATTTCGTATACCTAAATAGTCTGATTAAATTCACCGTACTCAACAATGCGAGACGAAATGTATCCACTTTAGATCTACGTACATACCTAAACAAAAAAAAAATAACTGGATACTCGAATGCAGAGTTAAAAGACGTCCTTGTATTCTAGGCGATTAGAAAAAGGCCACGTTCCTATCGTGTGTTACACATTGCCGTAGGTCTGAAGCTAGGTGAAGAAACGAATCGCAATTACCAACTTGACATTTGCCGCTTATCGAGCCGTCAAGCTGTCGAGCTATCGAGCTATCGCGCAGTTGCTAAGGCCTCTGAATGTGAAGCGGTGCATCAACCCATCGATATCCAATTACACAGGGCAGCGCCTGAGCCGGCCCGCTGACACATCACACCACACCAAAGAGGATTATAGAGTCGGCAATTCGCAGACGGCATAGTGCAATAAATGCACATGAATCACCATCGGTGACCCAGATACTGATCAGTGCCGCCGAGTGATTTAATCATGTTATATTATAAGCGACTCGGCTTGTCCTTCCTTAGGCGGGAAATCGTATCGATCCCCTTGCATTATTTATTATTCATACCACACCAGGCGCGCTGGACATTTGCAATAAACAAAAGCAACTATGAGGTTAACATATATTTTACTGCAGCAAATATTCCAAATACAGAATAAATACAAGGTTCCTTATTGTTTGTTACTATTGGTGTAAGAAAACAGTAAGCTATAAGAAAAAAAGATGTCCACTAATGTGTAACTTTAATGATAGTCTGCGTAAAAAAAGCAATATTATGGCGACAACATAGATTGCAATAAAGCGGCCAAGCCTATTACTCTCAAATCTCGGATACGATTGCGAAATTCAAGCTCGTCCAATTTGTCGTAGGTCTTGGAGCAATTCGAATCTTTATTGCTGATACTGGTGCGTTTTATTACGTTTTCATAGGGACGAGGTTTCATTTTTCCGTCTTCATTATGTAGTCTGCATAAATAAGATTATGCAGACCAGTAATCATTTCTCCAATCATTGGCGAAATGATTAGGTTTCACTTACTCGATTGCATAATTAATACTAATGCGAAACGGAAATGCTATCTTATCCGCCGATTTGATTATTGCCCAATTCCATTAGATACATATTGTAGTGAATTTTGTAGTATTATATCTGTTGCCTATCCGTATTTTATCCGAAGGTCAGTCTTCCCAGCTAGTTAAATGATACCGGAAACCGGAACGCGCTGTACCAAAGAGCTCTTATTATAAACATTTCCTTACTTACCAATAATCAGTACAGAAAAATATTTCACTTCACGTCATTTAAAAGCATTTAAGTACATCACATGACCGATTCGTGCGAAAAGGTCAGTAGCTGATAAGACGAAAATGCAAGAGTTGAGATGGGCCGGCAATATACCCAAAACATACTCATCATTGTCATTATTAGCCCATATTGTTCCTCTGCTGGGCAAAGACCTCCCTGCCCTCTTTCCATTTTTTGCGGTTTGTTGCTTGTGCTGCCAATATTTCGCATGCATCAAGCTTGTCCTCCACGACCTTCACCTCCGTCTAGGTCGGCCTCGCTGCCGATACAAAACATACTAGTATGTATCTGATTTTTCTTTTTAATAGAAGAAACGAAAAAGGGCAGGTTGTGCCGAGCAATTTTGTCCTATTTCCAGAATAGAGGCACACTAAAAGGAAGAAGAAGTCTCCGAATGGCATTCCGTGACTCAGGAAAAAGACCAAGAGCATTTTTTTTTTTTTTGTAAAAGAGGGAGGCAAACGAGCAGGCGGGTCACCTGATGGAGAGTAATCACCGCCGCCCATGGACACCCGCAAAACCAGGGGAATCGCAGACGCGTTGCCGGCCTTTAAGGGAGGAATAGGTTTAAGGAAGGAATAGGAATTGGGAGGGGGGAGGGGCCTCCGGAACCCTCACTGGTCGAACGAAACACAACAGCACCAAGTGCCGTTATTTCACGCCGAATATTCGTGAGAGGGTGGTATTACGCCGGGCGAGCCGGCCCAATGCGTGCTGCGACGCAGCGTGGCTCTACCACTCAGTCAGTGTTACTCATTTAGCACCACCCAGGGATCACGTGTAGGGTCTCAAGGGTAAACCTACGGACGCGAGCAACTTTAACCCCCAAAATTTCTCATTCTTCATTCTTTGAGTTTTAATAAAAAAACTTTAATGGTATGTCAGAGTTACCCAGAGTCGCACTCAACTGATTGACGTGGGGGTTCATTCAATAATTCATTATTGCACAAAGAAAGTGGCGATGGCAGGTCACGTGGAGGTGCTAGAATGGATACCGCGGACTGGCACTTTGCCAGAAGGCTTGCTGGATGGACGGACGACATCACCAAGCTCAAGATCAAGAACTGGTTGCTAAAAGCTCAAGACCAGACAGGATGACATGCATGTGAGGCCGAAGAAGAAATAAGAAGAATCGTATGTCAGTAACCTCAATTTTACATTTCCATCCCTCAACTACACCCATGGTGACGCAAGTGTCATTAGCCTCAAGTCGGATTAAAAACCAAAAGCAATTCTCTGTGGTAATAATAACAGTTGCTAACCGACACATTTTAGGTGCTTAACCAAATTACGCGTAGTGCGTTACATTTACAATGTTCGCGTTAACATTAACGCAAGGGTCGAAAACTCGAGATTAGATTTTAATTGAGTTATAAAATCATAATATTTTATTCCCGCGGGTTCTGAACGCGTGAAGGATATCACTTCCGTTCACCACCATGTAGGGTTGCCACACGGTAACACGAAATCTACAAAAAAGGATACCAATTTATTAACTAACACGAAAATTTGAATCTTTTGTCACTTAATAGAAATATACAAATAGGTATTTAATACTGGTCTAGCTGGCAACCCTACGGCCTGGGGAAATTTGCCGTAACATCATGTATCAACTTTGGGTATCGGGCTCTTAGGAATGGTATTACACGCTTCGACAAGTTGACAGATCAGGCTGAAACTTCGCGTGTATAGGAATAGTTTGATCAGGTAAAGGGCATAGGTACACTACGCTTATAAGAACCTAGATAGTACACATGGATGGGTGGATAACTTTAGCAAGGGCTAGGTATAATAATTTTGATATAGGTGAAATAATAGGTGCTATGGTCACCTGTTTTCTCGTGGTTATACCTACTAACGCAAATATTTAACATTTCAATTAACAAAAAATGGTTTGTCATTTATTTCTAACGTCAGTCGGTAATGCAAATAATACTATCAGTGTGTATTCATAAAAGAATGCAATAATAACAAATAAATATGTTAATTATTCCATTGTTCTTTTCCCACAGCTCAAGGTCACTAAACCAGTTTCCAACGAGAAAAAGTAAAAATTCCACGCTATCCCAGGATAGTTAAAAAGGATTCTGGAATCCACAAGATTTCATAAAAAAACAACCCTACTATTTTTTGCAAAATGTCCAACGTTCCATTTTAAAAGTATCTAATCTAAAATTCTTTTGTCGGAAAATCCTGGCATGCAAGTCTGATTACCATATTTCATAAAAGAAAATGCTATTTTTTTGTTTAATCAACGAGTTTATAAAATCGCAAGCGCTCTTCCGTCACTCTCCTAAAGTTAATTAGGGACGAGGCGAGTTATGCAAATGATCCATTGTCGCTATGCGCGTTTAACTGTGCCTACATTTCAGTACATCTTTGGACGGCCTTGGGCGGCTAAATAAACCATTCATCGTGGTAACATGGCAACGTTCAAATTGGAAGACCCACGCGAGATGAGAACAATTATTTATTTATTTAATTAATCCAGGCAAGTATTTGGGACCAACCTCCACAGTTTATATTGTAGAAAACAACATAATGCAACTACAGCTCGCGTTTCAGCGTGCAATTGTTGACATATCGTGCAAAGAAATATTTAACGGATAAATTAATGTAAGTAATTCAGTGGGGTAATAAAAACAATACTGTCGCGTTCGGCAGAATGGAACGCAATTGTATTGTATAATACGTAGTACACGTATCCCGCCAAATATTGCTTTTACGGCGCGTAAGCTCCAACGCCGCGTTACGTTCTATAATGTCAAGTACAATTTGCTGTTGAAACAATCGAGCGGTTAAATACCCCTTTTTTATTGTTAAACCCACTTGTTAACGGTCATTGTTAATAATGCAGACTTTTTATTGTACAACTCTTTCGGATTGTGAATACCTATGTTTTTAAAATTGCACGTTATGGGGCAACGACATCTAGTCAAGTTACATTTCAGCCGCATTTTATGCTTAGCAATAAAACGCTTACATAATATTTTTAATAGCCGCTGTGAAATACATACTACGAAAAAAATATGCCAATTTAAAGAAAATATTCCATTAAAAAAATTGGTGGCCAATCTTCGTATTGTTGCGAATTAAATTGTTTGTTGTGATCTTTTACTTGTACACTAGAACGACTAACTAATTAATTACAGTACGAGGGGCGTTCAAAATATTCTCGGTATGTGGATAAAATCAAACAAGTACGAAAAGTTTGATATTTTTATTTTTCAATATACTCCCCCCCTATGTTCATACACTTATAAGATCGATCAATTATTTTTTTTAATCCCTCATAAAAATATTTTTTATCTTTGGTGTAAAAATGCTCCTCCACGGCCGTCTTCAACGCTTCATCGTCAGAAAATTTATTTCCACGCAGATCCTTTTTAAGATTGGGGAACAAAAAGAAGTCGCTTGGGGCTAAGTCCGGACTATAGGGTGGATGAGTAACAGTTTCAAACCCACATTCAACAATAGCTGCCTTGGCAATATGAGCAGTATGGACAGGGGCGTTGTCATGCAGAAGCAGAACACCTTTGGTTAACTTTCCTCGCCTCTTTTCTTTGATCGCATCTCTTAATTGACGTATAACGTTAGCGTAGTACTGCCCTGTGATATTTACACCTTTTTCTTTATAATCGATAAGCAAAACTCCTTCACAATCCCAAAATATTGTGGCCATGACCTTGCCAGCTGACGGGATTACCTTGAACTTCTTGGGATGAGCTGAACCCTTAATGTGCCACTGCATGGACTCCTGTTTGCTCTCTGGGTCATAATGATGAACCCAGGTTTCATCTCCAGTAACTATTTTTTGCAGCACCTCATCGGGATTTTCACCACACAGGTCGATAAAATCTGAACAGCAAGCCACACGCATATCCTTTTGAAGAAGCGTCAGCATTCGCGGAACCCATCTTGCACTTACTTTTGACATATTAAGATGGTCATGTATAATGTCATGTACGGTACCAATAGAGAGATTGGTTACTTGAGCTATAGATTTTACCTTCACTCGGCCGTCTTCCAATATAAGTTTTTCCACTTTATCAATATTTTCTTGTGAGGTAGCCACTACAGGCCGGCCAGGTCTAGGGTCATCTACAATACTCTCCCTTCCACGCTTAAATTCGCTTGACCATTTTTGAATAGTAGATAAAGAAGGAGCAGACTCACGGTAAACACAATCCATTTCCTCTTTTATGGTTTTTTGATTTTTACCCTGTTTTGTCAAGAATTTTATGACGGATCGGTGCTCTAATTTCGTTAAAATTGTTAATTCGCTCATGGTGTTCATGTTTGTTCGGCAATTGCAGAAAAACAAAAGAACATCTCGGTTCCAATTTTACTTTTTTTTAATGTCAATGGATAAATCTTAGCGGCCAGTAACAAATATATATATATAAAAGAGGTTGTAACGTATCAATACCGAGAATATTTTGAACGCCCCTCGTAGTTCGCAGTGTGTTCCAAGTGGAAGTGGCAGACAGTATAACAGTGACATTTCCCAATACTTTTGAAAGTTACGTTGCGGTTCAGTAGACTACTGAACTAGACTTTTCGTCGTAAAAGAACGACACTAGAGCAAAGTCGGCGGTCAACTCTGAACTCTGTTAATCTTTAAATATCAGCTTAAGGGGAGGTATTTCGAGCGCTTCCCTCTCGTTCTCTCGACGGTACAACGGTAAGGGACGGGTATAACAGCGAAGCGGCGCGAAAAATCGCGTTTTATATTTTAAAAAAATTGATAGATGTAATAAATAAAAAACCATCGGTTATAATAGTTCAAGTTATTTACGATATTCATTTTAGTAAATGAATCATAATATCAAATCACTTATTTTAAGAATAAAACCTGGAAAAGAAGATAAAATGACACAAAAATATGTAACTTTGTGAATTTATTCTATCGAGCCAACTTTATAAAATCGTGTTCCATCGGGTGTATTTCACAGAATAAAGCCTCAACAATATTTCATAATTTACGCAGATTTTAATTTTACTGTTTACTACTTCAAAAAGTAATTCTAAGAACGTGTTATTTTAGTTTTTCACTAACACCTAGCCTTAAATTAATTAGCTTGAGCTCATTTATGATTTGAAAGACTGCTTTGGTCGCTGCTTGGTACCGGTTGCTGCACCTCCAAGCTGCATTAACCGCAACTTGCTATAGAATGCTGGATATGCTGAATAAGTCCTGGGGCCCTACTGTCACCTCTTCGAGCAGTATTACTTTAATCTTACTATGCGAAATTCGTATGGGAATTGGGATAGGCACGAAGAGGTAACCTAGGTGACTAGGGCCGCTGACCCTTGCAGAGGGACGTTATGCCAATGGATTATGGCGTCAGCAACAGCAACAAATGATCATAGAAGGTGATTAATAATCATGATTGAAAATAATGAGGACTCCTGGTTTTTAGATACGGCTTCTGCCTAGAATCACTTCGATTGAATATCATTACACACCACGCTAGTCATTGCAATTATACATTGATTGTTGGGTGGTAGGTGTTAGCGTTTGGCAAAAAACGAAGCCAATGGTTTAGCCATCACGTCACTTCAAAAACACACGGAAGTACTTGATATAGAGCCTTTTGGTCACCCATTTTAAGAACCGGCTTGGCGATAGTTGCTTAGCTTTATACAACGGAACCCAAACGCGTAAGGCACCGCACCATCAAACTCCTCTTAATGTAAGCGTCTGGATACTCTTTTACGTGAATACTTTGTTTAACAAAATGGACCTAGTTCAATTTCGGGAAGCTGTCTTCTGGTTTAAATTAACCGGACGGAAATTCTTGGTAGATCTTCAAAGCTTAGTGCTGAAACAACCCCGGTCTTTTTTATACCATAACCGGACGGAAAGTCTTGGTGGATCTTCAAAGCTTAGAGCTAAAACAACCCCGGTCTTTTTTATAGCATAACCGGACGGAAAGTCTTGGTGGATCTTCAAAGCTTAGTGGTGAAGCAACCCGGTCGTTTTAATAGCATAATCGGAAGAAAAGTCTTGGTGGATCTTCAAAGCTTAGTGCTGAAACAACCCCGGTCTTTTTTATAGTATAACCGGACGGAAAGTCTTGGTGGATCTTCAAAGCTTAGTAGCGAAACAACCCGGTGTTTTCTAGACGCTGTTCGCATCACTACGAACGACTGTGCTCATACTTTAACAAGATTCTGCGAACCGTCCGTGCCCGGTATCAGGAGCGGCAAGAGGCAGCATTCGAACTTCGAACACAGATTTGTATTGAGCAGTTCTAGAACCCACCAACAACAACAAATTAGGCCACCTTGGTGGGCCACGCTGGTATCCCAATACGGCCCAATGTCATAAAAAATTTACCACTATTATGTCATCATAACTCATAAGGAAGATGGACGGAGAAGGTATGAGTTGGGCAAAACCGAATCTTATTGGATGTTAACCACAACATATCCTCTCATTGTCAAGTGCCATTTTCTTGTGATGCGGATTTCGGCACGTGTGCGGATTTGGTCGGCGTGCGTGTAAAATCACGCTGCTGGTTGCACGCAGGACAAAGATTTCGTTGACTGCTGTAGTCTCGTGCGTGTCGCCAGTCAGTGTACTCGTGCAGAGATGAACGTTAAAAAAAGTAATTATCTCTTATCTAATTTTAAAACATTTAAAATATAAATCCGCACGCGTGCCGAAATCCGCGTCACAGGAAAAGGGCACTAAGACTAGGAACTTTGCTTTGGTTAACCATACCCACGCACATGTCTGCTTTACCTGCTGGTAAAGAGCGCGTGCGAACCAGTTATTCGGTTCCTGGATTCTGGTGCTAGTATGCTGCGTTGGAATCAGGGAAAAATATAGTAAAGTTAGCTGGCATTTATAAATCGCTGTACCACAAAACTATATTAAAACAGAGACAAAATGTTTTAATCACAGACTGATATAGCTTATACAAACTTGAGCAGTAGAGCGTAAGGAATAATACCTTCTTGTACTAGTAGTATTAGCAAAAGTTACATATACTTCGTTATTGTTAAAACTCAAAACGACGCCCACGCTTGTGTATGCAAATCTCCCAGGCTATACCTGCGTTGATATTAATACAATTATTCAGTGCTTATCACTAATTAGCATACTAGGCACTAATTCCGGCAGTAACTATTAAAACGTTACAAGTAGCAAAAAAATACTATTACGTTTTTTCAAAGTTGCTTGGTTTGGATTACCCCGAAGAGTCAGAAATGCTTATAAACACAATTGTGTGTGTGTGTGTTGCAAATAAAATAGTGTATAGGTACTAAAAATTATAAAAAAATAGTCTTGCTTTAGTTAAAACATTTTGTAAGCACATAGAGGCACTTATATTCTGTCGTGTAGATATAATGACGAGGAGCTTGATAGTCCAGCAGCTAGCGCGATCTTATATGTTAATCAATTTTTGGGATGTCTGTTCACCAGGTGGGTTACCAAATTAAAAATATCGAGAACCGCCGCCGTGCTTCGGAACGCGGGGCAAGGTGATCCCGGAAATTGTCGTAAGGCAGCAGTCGTTACACCGCGCCAATGGTGGGGGGTTAAAACCCACCACTGGTCCTACCTATAGATCGTTTGGGACGGCGAAGCACAGTCCTTTGTAGGAAGATGATGATAATACTATAATGATAATTTGGACAAATATTTACAACTAATCTGAACAGAGTATTGAAGGTGGAGAAACAGTGTGCCATAGGATACGAAATTTAGTAGATATGGCCAAGAGACCATCTCAGGACTAACAGCCTGTTTGCCCTAAATATCTTATCGATAGTGGGTAATAAATAAATCATTTGCAATTATAGTGTGTTAACCTTATTTAATACTACAATTTATTGTAGTAATTGCAACATAAATCCCTCACTTTATACTTTATTAATTTGTGCTTACAAGCGCAGTACAACTACAGTAACTTTATTATACACTTGGCATAACAGTTATGAACATACCTCTGGAAAAAAAATAACTGAATAACTTGTGACTGTTTTTCTGCAGGAAGCAACATGATAATCTACTGATATCTTCAAAAATATGGGTGCATTATAAATAATATATTCTGATGGCAGTGAATATTAAAATCTAAAACCACCAGGCATAGTAAACAAGTGCTTTCAAGATCAGATAACTTTGTATTAGTAGATAATAAAAATGCTATGTACTATGTAGGGTTGAACAACCTCAGTCTGTGCAGGTTCTGATAACAGATTGCATGGATAGTAATTGTATTTTAGATTCTGTGTATCATATCCAAGATTCTGTGTATAATTTCAGAGATTCTGTGTATCATATGTATGAAAATTCAGTTGTTTTAAATTTATTTTATTTGAAACTAGTAGAATAAACCGTCCCTCGCTGCTGTCTCTATTCAAATTAAATGTTCCATGTGGTGTGCCCCGTAAACCCACAAAACCACTCTGTCCTCCCCTGAGATGCACTGTCTTGGGTGTCAACTCCGCCCATTCCTCACCTTTTCCGACTATAACCGATATTCCGAATAAATATATATATAATATAATAAACTTATAACCATCATAGTAACCAAATTGATATTTTTCATGACTTTGTTGGTGAGATCTGCAGTATAGTTTCTTTATTGTTGTAATTTTTATTTATCAAATTTTAATTAGTAGATTAACCTACTTATGATTGTAAAATAATAATAGTTTATGTACTCAGCACATAAGCTAGTAGGTAAACTAAGGTAATGAATAATATACTCAATAAATTGTAAGTACCTACTTACCTAGAACTAATTGAAACTTCCTTTTTATATTTTAAATTCAATAACAATATAACAAAACCCTTAGTTTAGTTTGCTGTTCTTTGTTTTAATACTTTGAAACAATGAACCCTTCAGTTTTGTGTTTACATAGTCATAATTTATTATTTCAACAGGGCTCCACATCACATTCCAAGAAAGGTACTACTTAATAATATGATCTTTGTTGGTATAACCTAAACAACCCAATGCACACCCCAGGAATGTAATGTGTCAAATTAAATATTTTACTTAATTTCATCACATTCTTTTTGTACCCTATAATGTGTCCCACTGCTGGGTAAATGAATAGGTATCTCACCTCTACGGTTCCACTTTTCCCAGGCCACCTCGTACAAACCTATAATTGCATTTGAAATATACACAATGGGCTCACCACCTGTCACGCTTAGCACATGTGCAGTCGCTATTTGGTGAAAAGTGGACTATAGTAGAGGACTGCTTTTCCTGTCCTCATTGCCTAGTATCTGACTAATCCTTCGGGGATAATAGTAATACTAATAATTATATGTACATATACAGATATTACATTGAAAATTCTAATTGTTTTGTAACATCCACTAAGCAACGTCGGCAAATTGGTGGGTTAATGGTTATGGGCGTTTTGGCCTAATTACTATGTGCTGAGTCCTGAGAACTAAACAGTGCAATGGGAATAACTTCACATTTGTAGACATAAATTTTTATGCAATTTTTTATACGCCTCTGTGGTCTAGTGGCTAAGCCACCGGTTTCAGACCCAGAGGTCCCGGGTTTGATTCCCAGCGGGAAGTACAACTTTGTGTGCTAGGTTTGGTTGCTGGTAGGGCTGTTAAGTCCGCCTGGCTAGCTACCACCATCTTATCTAAGTCTGTCGCCATAACAACGATGTCTATAGCATTGTTGTGTTCCAACAGTTTGAGATAAGATAGCCAGTTCCTCAGTGGTTGAGGATTCCAGGTGAAGCGCGCTTCCACCTTTGGCCTTATCATCACTTACCATCAGGTGAGATGAAGGCCATGCGCGTACCCGTAGTAGAATAAAAAAAGAATTTAAAAAAACCACTATACTTGTAAGAACTTGGCCTTCATCGCACTATCAATGGTAAGTGACAATAAGGCTGAAGGTGGAAGCGCACTTCACCAGGAATCCTCAACCACTGAGGACTGGCTAGTGGCTATCTTATCTCTTAACTGTCTGAACACAACAATGCAATTAACAATGCAAATAACCCAGACTTTAGATAAGATGGCAGTAGCTAGCCAGGCAGACTTAAAAACGCTACCACCAACTACCACCAACCCAAAGATATGCCACAGCTGGAAATCGAACCCAGGACCTCTAACTCTAAGACTTGTGGCTTAGCCACTAGACCACAAAGGCAGTTATGTTCTTGGTGATTCAGTCACTGCAGTTTACGGGCACAACACAAAGGGTTATAAAACTCATGCATCACCATACATTAGGTTCATGTTGTTAAGCTGCAGGTAATTTAACTGAAATGTGTACCCTCAAAACACAGCAACTCAAGATGCTGCTGGTCTGCAGTCACCAAAATAGTCTTTACTAATTATTGAAATAGTTTATTTATAAAATAAGCTCACAAAAATTCTACATATCCTTATCCTTATCCTAATATAACATACCTATATCAAGTAGTAAATTCAAGTGAACTTGCATTCATTATTTACCTGTGTAATTAAAACTGTCATTGATATGTTTAGCATTGCACATGTTTACACATCAGTGATTTTATAACAATTACAACAAGTAGAGGTATAGTTAAAACAGAAATAGATTGAAACTTGAAACTGCACAGCGTATAACACAGTGCAATATGTCAATGAAGTAATGTACCCAAGCCAATGCCGAGTATGTATCTGTTTAAAATGAATTTCAATCAAAAACCTTGGTGCACTGTATCTAACTACCTATCTATAAATGTTCATAATGATTATCAGATAGTTTGTGTACTGAGCTGTGTCAAGCATATAAATAAAGCCTATGTATACAAAGTTATAGGTTATATAGCTTGTTGCTATGCAGACTTTAGAGAGTTAAGTTGAGAAAATATCGAAATAAGTGTGCCCAAACCATGATATTATTCCAATTACAAGTAAATAAGTTTAGCTCCATTCAATATAACAAGTTTTAAAAAGCCTTTTTGGTCTAATGTTCACGTCTTTTATCTTTCTTGTTGGCGACCTTGTAAGTCCTAATAAGAATTTTTAGTTAACTTTGTACATTTCGGTGACCACAGAAATATCGTAAATTATAGATTTCAAAACTACACTTACTAACAATAACTTAAAATGGTAAGGTGCGAGTCGTCAGCTTCATGTAAGGTTATTAGAGAGCTAGGAAGCTAATTTTTAGGTTATGAATCGAGTGCCCTTGACGATACTAAAAGGATGGCCACACCAGGTTATCCACGAAAATACTCTTTACCAACATCTTTCTTTTCTGTTTTTGGTGTTGATGGAGATTCAAGGTCAAATCTACGGGGAAGCGAACACAAAAGAGACTCACCCATTGGAATGTAATAAGCCGCAAATAAACTAACACAGTACCTAACTTCACGAAACACTGAAAAGGATACAAGCTAGGTCCAGGTTGAAACCGTCTTTCATATATCGTTTCCGACGCTTGCTGACTATTCCCTTGATCGGGTTGGTCATCTTGATGTTGGAAATAGAGTTGGCCATGGCTGGCAGGTGATCGACGCGCCGCGGCAGCAGTTCCGCCGCCGCAGGGCTCTTAGCCGTCCCGCCCGCACCCGGCACCGTCCGTTTCTCGGGTGCCTTCCGCTCGCGGCGCCGGCAGCTCACACAAATACCCATAAAATAACCTCCGCCGCGTTGAACCTGCCCCGCTCATCGGGCCGGCGGCGGAGCGCGAGCGGCCTGACACCGGAGGCCGCGGCCGTCCCTTCAGCTCGCGCCCGCCATGCCTCGGGCTGCTGCACGCGCCTCGTCTCGCCGCTTTGCTTCGAGCAGAGGCCGAGCTTCTAGCACGTCGACACCGCACCGCCAGACCGAAAGCACCATACACTAGTTTCACTATAGCATAGTTCCACGCCCGGCACCGAACACGTATATACGCTTCAGAAGCGAACAAAAAAATTATCTCGCACGAATGGCGTCCATCCTGCGTTTGCACTAGAACACGGCCGAAGAGAAACAGTTGCACAAGAAAGAAAGATGGTTATGGTATGATGGCCGAAAGTGTATTGGACATCTCATTCGCACTTGAACATTTTATGCCCAAGCAGTAGAGACAAAACACAACCTTATTTTCTAGTGGTGGCTAGCTTCTCTCTTTGTTCATTAGCGTTTCCAATTTTCACCGTAAGGTAGCGACACATAGCAGTAATAGAGTTTGGCGCTGGAATTCAAACAGCAAGTATTATTCACCTAGTTTTTTAGAGGTGAGAAATAAATAATGAAAAATATTTATAAACGTATGTAAGTAATTAATAAAATTTTATATTTATTTGGCTAAGATTGAAAACATAACTGTACTTACATACATATTGTGGAAAGAGTATAAGAACGAGTAAAGACCTTGCTCACCCAGCTTGCGCAAATTATCACCTACTAGATGTCAGCGTCAGCGCGGCAAAATTTAAAAAGCCGTTCAGACCATTCGTTCGTTTCCTACTTTTCGTATTAAAGTTTAAATTAGTCTAAAGTAACTCTGCCACTTGGATCATGTCAACACACACACACAGTAATAATATTTAAAGTAAGTATCTGTAACCTGTTTCACTTTTCGTTAAGTTACTTTTACAATAAAGCGTTAATAATATCATGGTGTATAAGGTGCATTGGGGTAATTCCGAAAATGGGGGTATTCTGAAAATTACAAATTACTACCTAGTGTTTCGTGTGGCAACATTTCTGCTAACAGCTGTTCTAAGTTTGCTCCCGTAAATTTTAACAAATTTATTATTTTTCGATGTATGTGTGTGTAATATATGTGTAATATTGACCCCTTTCAATTATTGCACAACTAAACGTATAACAAAGTGTTTTTGTGTCTCTAAGTGCTACTTATTGTGAATCATAAAACTTCAATCGAATCGGCGAATGACAGTTCATTATTCGAATTGTTGTTGGTAATTAGGGTAGTTCTGCCAGTTCGCCGGCCACTGCCAGTTCTCGGCCATCAAGGATATTTTGTTAAGGAATAAGAAAAATACACGCGATTAATTTGAAAAGTCTATGTTAAACTATTAAGACAGTAGTTACGCGTGACCTTGCCAAATTGCAGGGTAATAAAATTTTGTTTGTAAAGTCAGTGTGCCCTTGACGTTCAAGAAGTGTAAACGTATGTCGAAATCAACGAAAAAAATAGTGCGCGGCATTCTTTTCTAAGGTAAGTTAATCGGTTGGTTACATGAATTTCTGAGTCTGTTTGAATTTTTTGTGTTAATAGTATGTTAAAGTTTTATTACAATACATTTTTTTAAAGAATAAATAAGGTTTACTTATAAATTTTACGTGGCCGGCTAACTCAATACATACTTCACTAGATTTTGAATTCTCGGCCAGGTGGCCGACAATCGGCAGTTCCTTAAAGGTTTTCATTAATTTATATCTTCAACAATTGTATTTTTTTCTAGTATCTCAGTTCTAATGAAGAAATTATAACAAAAATCCAGATCCAGTTCCAGTTTCCGGCCACAATTTTGGGGTGGTTGGGATCTACCTCCTAGCGGTCCACCCCGGGCAACGACATCACGGACCAACATGGCCCGTGGTGACGGCTGAAGATCCCAGTGGCGGTGGTAGGCTCCGCAAGGAGCCGCCTGGCTCGCGACCACCATCCTGCCGAAATCCGGCGCCAAGCAGTCCGCTGCGTTCCGTCGGCGTGCGGGAGTGCCAGTGCCAATGGGGGTTGGTTAGAAGTCAGTTGCGCAGATTAGGACCGGTCTTGAAGCCTTAGCATTGCTGTACCGGGTAACTCATTCTGGAGGGTAGCGGGATCCGAAGCACGGTTTTAGCCGTTGGCCGACCGCAGTTAGTAGGGGGCCCAACTAGCGCGCTAGCCACGTGTGAAAGGCTGCCCCGCCAACTCGCGAAAAATCCCGAAATGCTCCACCGTGCCAGTTGGCGACTGGACGGGAGGACCCGGTGGCCATTTCGGGGGGGTTCGGGCGTCCCCGCAGTCTCCAGGTGAGTTCCCCTTTGGTCAGATTTGCCTAGGGCAACATCGATGGTCGACTAAGTAGCGCCTCGACTGAAAATCCTTCCCCCCAACACTCATCACAAAACATGACAAGGCAAAGCAAGAAGAAAGTGTGTAAACAACGGCTGCACTTCCTCCCATTAAAAGTGCACCTCGCGAACATCAGAGGATTGCACTCAAATCTCGATCCGGTCCATCACCATCTTGAGACTGAGAAGCCACACCTATTCTTCTTGACGGAGACGCAAATAGCAACCCCGTCGGACGTGGCGTACCTCAACTACCCTGGCTACTCAATTGAGCATAAGTTCAAAAAGCGTGCAGGGGTCTGTGTGTACGTCCGCGATGACATTTGCTGTAGGCGTCTCCGTTGCTTTGAAAAATCCGGGTTCTCCGTTATTTGGCTTCTGGTGGACACTGGGGTAGAGAAGATAATCTACGTCTGTGTCTACCGATCGCACAGCAGTGATCAGGAGGCGACTCGGCTCATTGACTACCTCACTGAGACGGCAGACTTAACAACTCAGCGGTATCCAGCGGCGGAGCTTGTCTTTCTGGGGGACTTCAACGCTCGCCACAAAGAGTGGCTGTACCCGTTCCAGAAGACTGACCATGCTGGGAGAGAAGTGCGAAGGTTTTCCCTAGCACTAAATCTCACTCAGCTGGTGGATCAAGCGACGCGAATTCCGGATATCGCTGGTCACACACCCAATTGTCTTGACTTACTGCTGACAACCGATCCACACAAGCATTCGATATCGGTCTCAGCCCCGCTGGGAACGTCCGACCATTGTGTGGTGAAATCCGTATCGATTTGCTCTCCTCCGGATATGAGCCCTAGGGGCACGAGACGAGTATGGCGATACGAGTCAGCAGATTGGGACGAGATGCGTATTTTCCTTGCATCTTATCCCTGGCGGCAAACATGCTTCTCTTCTAACGACCCTTCGTGTACGGCCGATGCGATTACGGATGTAATCCGGCAGGGAATGGAGTTTTTTATTCCATTCTCCGACATCCCGCTCGGTTACAAGTCCCGCCCTTGGTATAATGCGGACTGTACTCGTGCTGAGGCCCGAAAACAGTCTGCTTACCAGGCTTGGGTGCAAGCCCGGGATCGCAAAGTCCGTGCACGGAGAATCCGAGCAAAGAAGAGAGCCTTTAATTCGGCCGCCAAGTCGTGCAAAAGGGTTATTCGAAAGGCCAGATTCGATCACATCAGCCGAATAGGGACAAAGTTGTCATCCTACCCGAGCGGTAGTAAACAGTTCTGGTCCCTTTCGAAGTCAGCCGAGGCGAATTTCTGCCGTCCTATGTTACCACCCATGCAGAAACCTGACGGGTCGCTGGCTCATTCTGCAGCTGAGAAAGCAAGTTTATTTGCCTCTCTGTTTGCGAGCAACTCGCGTCTAGACACCGGCTCTCAACAACCACCAAATTTACCTCGCTGTGATTTTTCGATGCCGGAGATCACAATCCACAATAAAGAGGTCCGTAGAGCCCTGCTTAGTCTGGACGTGAACAAGGCCAGTGGTCCTGATGGCATACCAGCAAGGGTACTGAGGTGTTGTGCGCCTGAGTTGTCACCAGTGCTAACGCGCTTGTATCGCCTTTCTCTCGAGGCAAAAACCGTACCTAAATGCTGGAAGCTTGCTAATGTGCAGCCAGTACCCAAAAAAGGAAGTCGTGCCGACCCATGCAACTACCGACCGATCGCCATCACTTCCATACTCTGTAAGGTCATGGAAAGAGTTCTAAACTGTAAGTTGCTCTCATACCTAGAAGTTAATGACCTCCTCAGTGACCGTCAATATGGGTTTCGCCGAAGACGATCGACTGGGGATCTTCTAGTTTATCTGACGCACTACTGGGGTGAGGCCCTCGAGATGCACGGCGAAGCACTCGCCGTATCACTTGACATCTCAAAGGCTTTTGACAGGGTCTGGCACGCAAGTCTACTGCACAAGCTTCCAGCGTATGGTATCCCCGCTGACTTTTGTAGTTGGATAGCTGATTTCCTGACGGAACGGTCGATCAGAGTAGTCATCGATGGCTGCTCCTCTGACTCAGTGGCTATTGATGCCGGAGTTCCTCAGGGGTCTGTTCTCTCTGCGACGCTTTTCCTGTTGCACATCAATGACCTGTTGATACCGGGAGTTGTTGGGTATGCAGATGACAGTACTGTCGTAGAGAGATTCCTTTCGGATGCAAAAGCTAGTGGTGATGACGTGATGTTGATGAGAGAGGCCATGGTTGAGCGAACGAACCAGACATTAATTCACGTTTGCCAGTGGGGTGACAGTAACCTGGTAAATTTCAACGCCACCAAAACGCAAGCGTGTTTATTCACCGCTAAAAGGAGTCCCTTTAACCTGACTCCTACTTTTCGGGGTGCATCTGTGCCTGTTACCGATAGTCTCGTCCTTCTGGGCATGGAGTTGTCTTCAGACCTCAACTTCGGCACCAGCATCGAGTCCAAGGCACAAACTGCAGCTAAAAAGCTGGGCGTCTTAAATAGAGTCAAGCGATATTTCATGCCGGGACAGCTTTTAACTCTCTATAAAGCTCAAGTCCGATCTTGCATGGAATATTGCAGTCACCTGTGGGACGGCTCAGCTAAATACCAACTAGCTGCACTGGACACGATTCAACGCAGAGCTGAGAGGCTAATTGGCGACAAAGAACTAGTGAAGAGCAAATTTCACACCCTAGCTCACCGCCGCAAAGTTGCCTGTCTGTCGGTCTTTTACAGACTGTACTTCGGAGAGTGTGCTATGGAGCTGCATGAGCTCATACCGCCATCCCCCTTCTTCCATCGGACATCCAGGCGCACTGCGGGCTACCACCCTTTCTTGGTGGATATTCCTAAATGTCGCACAAAGCGTTACTCAACATCTTTTATACTGCGTACAGCAAAGGAGTGGAACTCCCTCCCTGCGTCTGTGTTTCCGAGTACATATAACCCGTCCATCTTCAAAGTAAGAGTAAATAGGCACCTTCTGGGTAAACTCGCACCATCATAGATCCTGTCTTAGCCCCTGGGCTTGATTGGGATCAAGAGCAAACCCATACCTAGAAAAAAAAAAAAAAAAAAAAAACAAGGACTCATACAAAAAAACTGAGAAAAGGGCATTTCAATTTGATAACTTTTGGCGGCCGAAAAGAGGCATTTACGTATCCTTTTCTCGGCCTAAGTATATCTATAGGAATATACACATAACAAATATTTATTAACCTCTTGAGCATGTTTTAAAATAATTCCTATTCAGTAGTTTTATCTGTTATTCAAGCATTAAGCTTCCTTTTCGTTTGGTTTTTAACACAACTCATCTAAAACTTGTGACGAAAATAAGTGGCCGAAAAACGACAGCACTTATGTGAGCTCTCGGCCATAAAACGAAAAGCGGCCGACAAACGGTTGCGAAGTTTTCAGTTGTCGGCCTACCATTTCTAGTGTGGCCGAGAACCCGCTGCCGCTTTTCTGATTGTCGGCCACAACATCGTGCATAGGCCGGCAACTGAATGCAGTGATGTCAATTTTCGGCCACTACCTTCATTATGGCCAAGAACTTGCACTATCCAACTCAGTTATCGGCCATACAAAACAGCAATGGCCGACAACTGGGTGCAATCATATCAGTTATCGGCCAATCATTTTTTTAGTGGCCGAGAATTCGCTTTAGCTAACACATCTGTCGGCCAATATCTGTGAAAAGGTCAAAATGATATCACAATGTCTTTATTGTTGATATTTTGCATTTACAATGCTTTATACAGTTCACAGTGACGTAATACCGCTGGCTTGCAGCGTAATCAAACTACTAGGAAAAATTCAACGAGTCTTCTGGGGTCTCGGTAGCTCAGCGGTTAGAGCAGTAGACCGGCAGTCCAAAGGTCCTGGGTTCGAATCCCACTAGAGCTTCCTTTAAAATATGCTTTTTTTCAGGTGATAAATAATTCAAAGCAGTATATAATAGACTTGATTAGTGATTACTTACACATAAGAGAAGCGAGAGAAAGAAGAAAAAAAGAAGAAAGAAATAGAAGACATACATACAAAGCTAAGAGTAAAAGTTAAGAAACTAAGGAGAATTTTATAATCATGAAGACTGCATTAAAGAGTAATTGGTATTTGTTGATTGTATTTAATTATGTTGATTATATTTTATACTAAGAGAGTCCAAAGAGAGAGAGTACCAAGAGTTTATACATGAAGACTGAACACAGTGTATTACAATATAGATAGTGGATAATGTTATGATAGATGTTACAAAGTTATTTTTAAGACACTGAACATAGTCTGATAGTCATAGAAGGAAAGTTTCTAGATAGTGATAAATACGAGTATAATAGATGTTGATAATATATTTAATAAACAGAGCTTTTTATTTCGTTTATAATGTTAATTGTTATTCCAGTTTCTTAATCTAATAGAAGTTTATCCAAAATCATGAAGACTGAGCAGAGACTGGTGTTATTTTGAATATTTAGAAAGTTGATTAGTTAGTTTTAATATTTAACTGTCAAGTTCCTAAATAAAAACTTTAAAATACTTACATGAGAACAATAATATTCTTTATTTTTTGTAAAGACCTACCTATACCTATACAAAACATAAATATATTTGATGGAAAACAAAGCGGCCGACAACTAGCATATTAGTGCGGCCGATAACTGATATAGATGGCCGAAAACTGGCATATTTACTACTTTTCTATATTTTTTTAATAAAAAATAAATGGAAATATTTGGTTATTTAATTTCTAGACAATAGAAAACTATATTAAATTACTGTTCATACGGTATTATTTTTTTATTTCTATTTAATGTTTGGAAAGTTATACGAATCAGAATTCGAAATTTCGCTTAAATGGCCGAGAACTGGCAGAATTACCCTATTGTGTTATTTCATTGTTTTCTCTTTACAAGGTAGTATTTTTATCATTATTTATGCATTCTAAACAAACATACTTTTAAAGAGAACATTTTAGTTAAGTACACCTTTATTTTATTTGCTAAAAAGGGTACTTCTCTTTTTTTTTAAATTTCAGTTAACTTTATAACATTGGTTGAGTATCTCCCTGGTTCTAATTGCTATAAGTACATTAAACATTTTATCAATTCCAAATGTATACTGGTACTAGAAAGGCCTTGGCTCGTCAGGAAGAGTCTAAGCTCTACCTGGCTTTGCAGGAATTGAAGGCATCCAAGGAGTTAGTCAAACAATTGAATAGGGAAAGAGATGACAATGAAAAGGAAATTTTGGACTTACTGGATAGAAACAATAAATTGAAAAAAGAGATGTCTTCATTACATTCTGAGTGTAATTGTATTAATGAGGAACGGGACAAGCTTCAGTTGTTAGTAGACGGGTTCGACCAATGCAGGGATGAGTATGAGCAGGCCCTTGTGCGTATCTCTGGGTTGGAAAGGCAGTTACATGAGGCTAATTGTAGTATAAGTACTCTAGAATGTGACAAATTACAAGTAACTGCCATACAGAACCAAAGTCTGTTCGATGAGTTAGTTAGCTGTGCGCCTGAAATAGTTTCCGCTTCATTTAATATTAATCCTTTAGTAACAATGGGCGATTTTCTGACAGCCCAAATTAAAAAGTAAAAATTAGTTCAAAAACACTCGATAGATGTCGTTTTATGAAAGCCGTACCTACTTATGGGGTGTAATAAATTCTACACTTTTACTTCTCTACCAAAAGAATAAAAAAAATAGTATTTATTTACCTATTTATATTCAGGACATTCAGAACCTATTTCTATTTTGGAATAGAATAAATATTACGCAGCCATACACGTGCTCTTCATGAACCCGCCTTTTACTAAGCGCCATACTAATCTATGCTAAGCGCCATCTATGAAGTCATTTACGAGATTGGGGAATACATACTGGCCCTAAATAAACTTTTGGATAGTTCTCGAACTGAGAACTTTGATAATGAGTCTAGGCAATCCCTGGCGGCAGGCCTGGCTGCCTCGGAGCATTCCATGTCCATACCAGTGTGTGATCCCTCACCTCCTAAGCAGCTATGCCATGGTTTGTCCAGTTTGAATTCCAATGTTTCTTACCAAAAAGACAATAAATGTACTAAAAGTAGCACTCTAATGTTTAGTGATGAAATTGGAAGAGGGTTGGGTCAATTTTTAAACACTGAGGGGCAAACTGTCTTAAATTATTGTATGCCTGGTTTGACATACCATGATATAATGGAAAAATTGATTTCACATGACCTTAATAATGTAGAAACTGTTATTATTTTAATTGGAAAAGGGGAAATGTGAACAAAAAAGTATTAGTTGACTTTTATGAAAAATTACTTTCTTTAAATATTCCAAAAATTATAATGTTCACACTTCCTTACAGTAAAAACTTGCCACACGAAGAAAATAATAATAGATTTAAGCTTAATTTGACATTGAATACAATGGCTTTCTATGAAAAGAAAGTAGCAATAATAGACATAAATAAATTATTAGATAATAATTTTATATTGACAAAAGATAAATATTATCGTAAGACTTATTTTAAGCGACAGATAGCAAATTCGCTATCATTTTATTTTAAGTATTTAGCCAATAACATGGCTAGCTTAGCGGCTTCTATTGAGCTGCAACATACTGACATGCCAATTCAGACTTTGGAATATGTTCCAAATAATTTAAATTAGATTATAAGACAATAGAGGACACCTCTAGCAAATTATTGGAATTAAATTATAAGACAAAAGAGGAACTCTCTTGCAAAATGTTTGCAAATAAAATGAAATTAAATCAATGTAAAAATAGCTTTATAAAAAGCCCCGGTCAATCATTAAATTTAAAAAATGTAGTAGAATCTTTGAACATTGTTCACCAGAACATCCAAGGAATGATGGGCAAAGATTTAGAGATTGAATTGTTCATGAACTGTAATAATATTGATATTCTTTGCATTACCGAGCACTGGCTTAGAGACCATCAGTTCATGTTCAATTTTAAGAATCATTTGGTAGGAAGTTCGTTCAGTCGAGGAAATGCAATACATGGTGGCTCCTTAATTATTGTTAGTAAAAAGTTTAAATTAAAAGAACGCAAAGACATAGTGAGCCTCTCGGTTGAGCGAACAATAGAAATAGCTTGTGTGGAGTTGGAGCAGTTTGTTGTGATAAGTGTATACAGACCTCCTTCAGCATTGTATGATATTTTTGAAAAAGTTATGGATGAGACATTGCGTAAGGTCCGCAATGTAGGTAAAACAATAATTGTTTGCGGTGATTTTAATATAAATTTGCTAGAAAACTCCACATTGTCAACTAAAATTAAAAACTTATTTCTATCATACAATTTGAATAATTTATTTTTGGAGCCGACAAGAATAACTGCCACTTCGGCCACCTGTATTGATAACATATATACAAATGTAAAACCACTGGCTAAGCACGGACCTGAAAAGCGAGCTTAACCACTATGGAATTAGGGATGCTTCTTTGAGCCTTCTAATCTCATACTTGAGTAACAGGATTCAGAAGGTCGACATTAACGGTAAAAGATCTCCGGGATCAGTGGTTACAATGGGAGTTCCGCAGGGTTCAATACTAGGTCCATTCTTGTTTTTGGTTTATATTAATGACTTAAGTACCTTATTTTGTAAAAGACAGTCATGAGATAGTATTGTTTGCTGATGATACTTCACTTTTATTCAAAGTGAAACGACGACACCCAAATTATGACGATGTGAATAATGCGATCTCAAAGATTGTTCACTGGTTTAGTGTAAATAACTTGCTATTAAACGAGGGAAAAACCAAATGTGTAAGATTTGTATTGCCTAATGTTAAGCAAGTAACAACTAGTGTACAAATTAAAGATAAGAATGTGAATCCTGTGGACACCACTGTTTTTTTTTTTTATACTAAGCCCGGCAAATGACCCCACTCCACCTGATGTTAAGTGGAAATGAGGTCCAGGCGCGAGGACAACTGGTGCAGCGTAAGAGACGTAGCATCAGTCATCCTCACTCTGCCGGCCCACAAAGTGCTTCTTCACGCCTCGTTTGAAGGACCCTATGTCATAGGTAGGAGGGAATACGTATGCTGGTAGACTATTCCATCTTTTGGAAATGCGGCAAAGAAACGAGTCACCAAATTTCTTTGTGCGAGATGGAATGTTAGAGACTGTAAATTGGTGACTCCGCAGAGCAGCACGCGTACTCCTATGGAGGAAGGGAGAAGGAGGGATGAGGTCAAAGAGTTCTTCAGAGCACTCGCCATGGTATAAACGGTAAAAGACGCTGAGTGACGCAATATCTCTACGCAATTGCAAAGGCTCGAGAGTTTTAGTGACCTCTGCATTGCCGATAATGCGCACAGCGCGGCGCTGCAATCTGTCCAAGGCATCGAGAAGGTACTTTGCGGAGCCGTACCAAAGGTGAGAGCAATACTCCACGCAAGACCGCACCTGTGTCTTGTATAATAGACACAACTGATCAGGCGTGAAGAATCGCCGCACCTTGTTCAGGACACCGAGTTTACGTGAGGCATTTTTAATCACGGTTTCGATGTAGTCCTTTTGGTTCAGATCGCAGCGGATATCCATACCGAGCATGTTAATACTGCTCTGCAGGCCTAGAGATGTACCCTGAAGAGAGGGAAGGGGAACGAATGGCGACTTTTTCGCTGTGAACGCGCACACCTGTGTTTTCTTGGCATTGAACTCCACCAGATTATCGGAGCCCCATTTAGAAATGAGGTCCAACATCCGATCGAGCTCAATGACAAGATTTGCTCGCTTCATTTCGGTGTCTACCAGCCGTTGGGTGCCCGTTATATCCCCCATGCACTGTGCTATCATCTGCATAGCAATGAATGTTTCCAAGAGGAAGCAGGTCATTGATATGCAGAAGGAACAGCGTGGGGGATAGAACGGAGCCTTGAGGAACACCAGCGTTCACTGACATGAACCGCGAAGCGCATCCATCCGAAAGGACACGGATTCTACGCTCATGCAGGAAGCTGGCAATCCAGGTACAGAACTGAGCGGGCAAACCGTATGCCGGGAGCTTGGAGAGAAGAGCTTTGTGCCAGACCCGATCAAAAGCCTTGGCTATGTCAAGGCTAACTGCCAGTGACTCGCCACGCTTGTCAATAGCCTCACCCCAGAGATGTGTGACGTACGCTAGAAGATCACCCGTTGACCGTTTTGGCCGAAACCCATATTGACGATCGTGAATTAGGGAGTGATCTTCTAGGTATCGAATAAGCTGTTTGTTCAATATTCGTTCTAGGATCTTACACAACACTGAAGTTACGGCTATAGGGCGGTAATTAGTCGGATCTGACCGATCTCCTTTTTTAGGGATCGGTTGCACATTAGCTTCTCTCCAAGATAAGTAGTAACTGTGTTTCTAGGCATCACGTTAGATGCCAAGCTTCAGTGGGGCCCACATATAGCTAAATTGTCGAATAGACTTAGCTCTGCGGCTTATGCAGTAATGAAGATCCGTCAGTTAACTGACGTTGATACATCCAGATTAGTTTATTTCAGTTACTTTCATAGTGTAATGTCGTACGGCATTTTACTGTGGGGAAATGCTGCCGAGATTCAAACTATCTTTGTGCTTCAGAAGAGGGCTATTCGAGCAATCTATAACCTAAAGGCTGGCGACTCTCTCAGAGAGAGATTTAAGAATATAAATATAATGACAGTTGCATCACAATACATTTATGAAAATTTGATTTATGTTCATAAAAATACTGGAATGTTTTCAAAAAAACAGTGATATTCACAATGTAAACACTAGAAGTAAGAACAAATTAGCAGTACCTTATACTAGGCTCCATAAAATAAATAATTCTTTTAGGGGTCTGTGTGTAAGATTTTACAACAAAGTACCAAATGATATTCAGAAATTAGATCTTAATAAATTTAAAATCAGAATCAAAGAAAAGTTTTATAAAAAAGCTAATTATAAAGTGTCAGATTACACAGAAGACTTATATTTTTAAATTCATATTTTGTTTGTAAATGTCGTTGCTTTTGTGCGCTGTGGTTTCTTGCGCCCATTCTTTGCCACAGTTAAAAAATTATGTCCTGAATGGGTGGTAGGTTAAAATAGATTTGGACGATTCAAAGTACTTATTAATTGAGTTTATTGAATAAATATATTTTGACTTGACTTGACTTGACTTACCAAACCAGACAATATTTGTTGCTTTGCTAACATTTATCGAGACGTCATCTTATTTTTCTTCCCCTCTTTACTTACATCAGGTAGCTAAAGACGAATGTGCGTGAGAAAAATTAACTTTTCGTAAGAAACGGTTTTTTTGAACTTTTTGGGGGTTTTCGTCATTACCCCGCATCCAATATCTAAGAAATTTGGTAAGTTATCTTATTGATTGTTTGATTCATCGATAGATAATCGTTTTTGTTGCTTTATGTTGTAGGTTATGATAGGCTAGCTATCAATTTTATGCTTTTTTCAAAAATACCCCAGTGGGGTAATTTTGAATTTCGCGCTTTGTCCCGTTTCTTTTCGGGGTATGTTTGACCATGATCCTATAATAGGCAAGTCTGCAACACTCTCTCATACCCACATTCCAAAAGCTTCTAACCGATTGCTCAATCATTTTAACAAACACAGGTTTAGAACCACTGGACTTTTACATGGGGTAATTCCGAAAATAAAAGTGATCAATATGTGTTTAGGCCAAACTATAAAGGACATCAGGTTATTTTTTATAGAAGGGTAAAGAGGAATGAAAAGCAAATTTATGACTTAAGTCAAAGTCTTCAAAGATGAATTTAGAGTTCCATTCGGAATTACCCCGCGGTAGTTCGGAATTACACGGAACCAAAAAAAAATAACACAAAATTTTAAATGCTTGTATTTACGGAATACAATGACATATCAAAAAGCAGTTTATGGAAAGATCTTATATATATATATCTTTAAACAATAGTGACATGAGTATGTAGTAAACTAGAACATATAAAAAGATAAAAATAAAAATATAGGCATGATGTCAATTAATCGAAAAATATGTCGGAATTACCCAAAGCACCTTATCTTATTCTCTTATTCTCATCACTAAATTATCAATATTATTACTATTGCCCGTGACTTTTTTTTTTTAATAAATAAAATCTTTATTGAATAACTTATTTTACAACATATCCAGAATACTAAACATACTATTAGTGACAATAATACACAACTTTGTTCGCAAGGACTACTTTATTCCACAGGAAAATTATAAAAGTCCTTGGCTGAGTAAGGATTTTTTTTTAATAATGAAGTTATAGAAAGGTTCGTATAATAAAATTTCTGGCTGGATTCTGCCACCTCACAGATGTAACTACTCCTACCTGTGTATGTAGTGCACATCTAAATACGGTCTGCCGTTTTTAAGTGTTGCGTTTACGAACGAGCTGTAATTCATTTTCATTTAGAACGACTGTCCGTCGCCTACAGAGTGTTCCCACTCCCAGGCACACGCGTTCTAGGAGTAATAGTGTTCTGTGCACGCGTTTTGTAGCCCGAACCTCAACCATGCGTTCCACCTGGCCCAACCAGTGGAGTCTGTAAGACTATTCCCTTAGCGAAGATAACGCAATGTATAATAATTAATAATAACTAGCGGACACTCCGCGACTTCGTCCGCGTCAAAGACATTAAACTTTGGTCCGCGTGAACAACCCCGTATTTAAGTTTCCCACTAATTTAATTTCCAAAAAATTTCTTCCATACATACTCAACATAAAAAGAATTAGTCAAATACTTAGGTGCATTAATAATCACTGTACACTACATCAACGCCTCCATCTGTTTTTTATACCAAGCTTCTCCATCCCTAGGTTGCCTGGAAGATATCGCTTTTAGTGATAAGGCCGCCCGTTGTATGACTTCTTTTTAAATTATAACCATGTATTATTATCTGTGTGTACAATAAAGAATACTCATTTAATTTAATTTAATTTCTGTTCATTTCATCTTGGGTGCATCCGTTTTGATGTAATGCGCGATGCGCGGACATACATTAGCGGCAATAATAATAATAATTTATTTTTATTTTATCTAATTAAGGTTAGTGTCTTACCTAAAATATTTCCTTTACTTAAAATATTTCTTTTTATTTTTATACATGGGCACTGACGCAAATAAACCGCTTCAAATATTAACTTAGTTGTCACATTAACATGCCCACAGGTCTATCAGTCAGAATTTGCCGTATCTATTACGACTGCGTAGATAAATGGGCACGATCAGACAGCCTGTTGCCATCCAACGCGCGGCGCACACGCATATTTACGTACTTGTTTTTGCAGCTTCATTAATTACGTTGACATGGAAATACTGAATGTGAATTAGGGAGTATGTACATTCAACACCAAAAGTAAGTAGAACTCATGGACCATCATGGACCTAGAACTATCTAGTAGAACTAATCTTGTAATGAAATGAAATGAATTTATTGTATTCATAATAACTAGTTTTATTTAACTAAAATTGTGTTACTTACAACGTTGTACTTTCGCATGTTCAGCTTTGCTGTTATAACCGCCTTGATTGATATTCGATTGCTGTCTTTTGTATGCAAGGTGAATTACGGCTTGCTACAATAAAGAGACAAACTCTAGACTATTACAAGTACAACCATATATTAAATAATAGTCTAGATAAATATATTTTTAATGCCATAGACGAGCTTGCTATGCCTATAGATAAGCATAGCGAAAATCCGAATTGGAGCGAGACCGAGAGATGTCCAGCAATGGCATTTTGTATGTGATCATGATTATTTTATCTGCTTATATAGAATAGAATAGAATTTCTTTATTGCTTAGACAGTGGCTGTGACTTATCTACATACCTAGGTACTGTCATTTAAGATAATTGGCGATTATTACGGGTACCTACAAACCAGAATTGATAGTCGACCGCTATGTGGCATTGCTGCTCACTGGGCAAATGAAATGGAGCACATTATAGGTACATAATTACTTAGGCACATGCCTGGAGGAGACTTAGGTATCTCAGTTTATATCTGAATAATGTTTTCCTTATCACTAAACCTCTACTAAGTGATATGATATGGGTATCGTATCACTTCGTAAAAGTACCTTTTCTGTAACAATGACCGCACCGACACCAGGTGGTGTCGCACCGTTGAGATGCGGGCAGACAAAGAGTCGACAGGTTTCTATCTTATCTAACCTAAAGATCCGTCCCCGTTAAATGCGAACTGTCATAATAGCCAATGGCAGTATCAGGCCTTTGGACCTCGCTCTCTAAGCGCATCCAAAACTTCCGGCGTGCGCGCTGCTGTTTTTTTCACAAGCCATTGGCGCAGTAGCGCTACCTACAGCAATGCAAGGCGATGTACGGTCCAACGAAGTTTCGAAATGAGGTCACATCTGTCGTAAAGCTGATAACCATTGGGATAGACGAGATCTAGAGTGGAGAACGCGAATGAGCAAACGCAGTGTAGGACGCCCCCTGGCCAGATGGAGCGACGATCTGCGCAGAGCGGCTGTAGCTGGATGCGGAGAGCCGAAGACTGGGCTCAGTGGCGCGCCTTCGGAGAGGTCTATGTCTGACTGATGACACTGATGTATGGATGATGAATTTTCGAATGCGCTTAGAAAGTGAGGCCCTATGTGAGTGCCTACAGAGGTAGCGTGAGTGGTCACATCATTCGGTCACGTCAACCCCTCGTTAGCCACAGGTCGCTGCCGTATTTTTGTAGTGAGTAAAACTCGCAATAAGCAATTACTTCTGTGTGCTTCTGTGCAAAAAATCAAGTCGATCTGTCTGTATCTGATAAACAAGCACACATTAGCATAATAAACTGGCTGGATATTTTAAATTGTTATTATAGGCTAAAAAGCACTTTATTTTTGAATTAAAGGGATGTCAAATGAACAGAACTAGGTAAAGGTGTAGGTAAGCCATACGTATTTGGTGAATGTTAACTAAAGTAGAATGAAAGGCTTGTAAAATCTAATGAACTGAGTTCTTAAACAGAGAGAGAGAACTTTTTTTCAACCATCTTTTCAGTTTTCTTAATTAATTAGAACAGCGACTCTAGCGGAATTATCGGTAAAACTTTAGCATCTAAACAAAACAAAAGCGGTCTTTCGTGTAGACGCAATATATCGTGACAAAATGAATACCTACTGTATACGCATTGAGTTCAACAAAGGAGCATCGCATGGTGATGGTTACACGTGTAGCCACTACATTATCAGGCTGGTTATCAAAAGGTGTAGTCCACATTACCATTGATAAACCTTAGTCCTTTGGCAGACGGATCGTTCAGATAAGATAGCGCCCCTTGACAACAGCGCTCTGTTCGCATTATGCACAAGTACTAAGCCAGACTGGTGTAGTGTGTAATATTTATACTGATCTAAAATCACGGCTGTTGGAAAGTATTTTTCAATTCTAACAACGTAAATAAAATAAATATCGACAAATCAGAATTAATCAAGGTTTGCCCATCTCATAATTAGCGGCAGATAAATTTAAATCCCTTAGAGACAAAGTACACTCTTTCTTATTTTGATATATAATCAGCATTGAGGACCTCAATGATAATCAGCTTTAAAACATAATGCTAAATAAAGATTAGATAAACATCATACATGCATACTAGATTATATTCTGTTGTCTTTATTTACCGTCTACCTAGGTACCTATGTATCATGAACTCTTTTGTGTATCTTATCAATTTCTTATGTAATGCCAAAGCTAGGTAGTATTGCGAGGAAAAAAGACCATCTATTTACTTTTGCGGCGGTGTTGCAATCAGATGATGTTCAGGCAGTACTTACTTACCTATTTTAAAACAATAAAAAGCTGTATGCGAGTATGTATAAAACTACTTACTTTTTCAGTGTTATATTCAAACCGAGCGGCTATCCTTTCGGCTTATCGGATGCCATAGCAAACACTATAAATAATTCCTAAATTATTTAAATTGACATCACTGGCTGTTGTCTATGGCCTTCTGGGAGCGTTACTTCTATGCCATACAAATTTTAATGCTCGATCGTTTTTGATAACCTAAAGTGATCGAATGGTAAAAATGTGCAAGTGCACGAAGCTTGGAAATGGGAATTGGTTCCAATGAGTCATAACATTACAATTAGTAAAAGAAAGCGACATTGAAATAAGGACAAATAAGAGACTGTTGTAATCCCACCCTGAATAAGTCCCATCTTAAAGGAAGGCTGCAATTGTGTGCAGGCAGATTACGGGAGAGCTCAAATGGCGTCCTGAAGTTGATAATGATAAGCTTGACTGTTCAGTTCGTAGGCATTGGACAAGGAGTGGGCGATACAAATCGTATATAGTTACTGAAACGTATATATATCAATACTAGCGGCCGCTCGCGGTTTCACCCGCGTGGTTCCCGTTCCGTGTTAATCTAGGTTATAAACTATCTGTATGCTGAATTTCATCCAAATCGAAAAAAAGAGTAACAAACATCTATCCATACTTACAAACTTTCGCGTTTATAATATTAGTAGGATCGTCAAATCCGATATCGATGCGTTCTGAAACTATAAGTAAGTAGGTACATACTTAAGTATTTTGGAATACACTATATCGCATCAGGAATGAGGTGTGCGTTGAGATCACTATATTGTGCAGTCAGCAACGAAAGTCCATGAATACATCCAAATTTTCAAAACACCTGCACTTTATAAAGGTTCATATGTAACTAAACAGGCTGTTGTACAAATCTCTGTAGACATTTGGGAATACTAAAAGTCGATGTACATTATTTTTACAAAAGTTGCTGAACATGACTGACTACATAAATCCGCTGATATGTGTATAAATTTGTCGCCGGACCGGGGTCCAAAAGAAACGTTCTGAGAAACTTAAACAGGAGGTCGAGTTAATGTTTATAAGTAAGATTTTGATAAGCCCGACTATCAAAACAGATGAGTAATTATAATTAGGGCAATAAGGTATATCATTTAAATATCATGTTTGATACAGTCATCTTCAAAAGTCGCTGAACATTTTAGTACAGACAAGGTCATAAATATCTGTAAGTACAATCGCACATAAATAGTCGAAAGGTAGAAAAATATTTTCGATCCGATGGATACGCATTTCTGAGAACGCGATATCTAGGAAATAAATTTAAAAAAAACTTTTGAAATTATATTATAGACGTAAGTAGGTAGATATTAATAATTGAATTCAGTCGTGTTGAAACTACCTAATATATTCAATCTAAAACCCAAATACTGAAATTGACGTTTATAAAATCATAAAAGGTATTACTACAAACTCATCAGGAGAATGATCAAGTTAACTTTGCACAAAACACTACCCATAATTACAGCGATCATTAACAAGTCGATTGAAACGCACATGTTCCCAGCACAATGGAAACAAGCACTAGTTAGGCCCATTCCTAAAAAGGTCGGTGTTGAAGAATTAAAAGACCTACGCCCCATCTCTATTCTGCCAATACTGTCAAAAGTATTGGAGAAAGTAGTACTTAATCAAATTATTAATTATTTGGACCTTACTATATACTATTATACCGAAATTTCAATTAGGCTTCCGCCGGGGACATGGGACGGAAACAGCTCTGCTTCACGTTACTGACGATCTTACTGAAGCCTCGGATATGGGGCTGAGCAGTATACTGATACTGCTAGATTACACGCGAGCCTTCGATTCATTGCACCCTCAACTTCTCTTAGCTAAGCTACACCACTATGGTTTTTCAACGAATACCTGCAAATGGTTTGAAACGTATTTATTAAATAGAGAACAAACAGTAGTAATTTACGATAATAATGGGGAAAAGATGACGTCGTCCCCTAAGGTTGTAAATCTGGGTGTACCGCAGGGTTCAATTCTAAGTCCTATGCTATTCACCATTTTCACAGCAGATTTGCCACAATGCCTTGAAACATGTAAATACCACCTTTACGCTGACGACACGCAAGTATATTGTTCTTTTGAAGCTAAAGATACACAGAAAGCTGTTAAAAAAATTAATGAGGATCTGCAGGGAATTTATGATTGGTCGGAAAGAAATTCCTTGTTGTTAAATCCCAACGAATCACAAGTGCTAATTTTGGGAACAAAGCACCAAATTAAAAAAGTATTGGACTGTGATGTTGAAGTTACCATTAAGTACGTTGTTTTAGACAAGGTGAAAACTGCGCGTAACCTGGGACTGCTTCTGGATGGAGAGCAGAAATACATTGACCATGTGAATAACAAAATTAAGGGAGCCTTTTTTTAAATTAAAAAGTCTATATAAAATCAGATTATATTTAAAGGAAGAATTACGATTATTGTTGACAGACTTACTTGTTCTCTCTCCTTTTAATTTTTGCAGTCCAGTAATAGGTTCTAGGTTAAATACCTGTACAGAAAAAGCTATACAACGAGTTTAAAATGCATGTATTCGTTTCTGCTATGATGTGCCAAGAAGGGAATTTATAACGCCATTCCTTAACCGGAAAGGCATTCTGAACATGAAGGCTCGTTGGGAACTCCAATATGCGTCCACGGTCCACAGAACAATCTGGAATAAATCCCGAATACCTCTTCGAAAAACTTACATGGGTAAAGGACAATGCCAAAAGGAGTTTACGTTCTGCGATACAAAACCGTTTGAAGATACCTAAGCATAATTCCACCAGATATCAAGGATCTTTCAAATTCTATGCAGCAAGCATTTGGAACGACCTGCCTCCCCCTATGAAAAAAAAGATAAGTATAGAATGTTTTAAAAGACGTTACAGAACTGCTTTATTAAGCAAACAACTTGCTGCAGAAAACATTGTTGGTGGACATTGGAAATCACTGCCCCTGAAAGATTTCTTCCATTAAGCTTATTATAGCCAAACACGCCACACAAACACACACCCCCCCCCCCCCACACACACACACACCCCCCCACACACACACACACACACCCCCACACACACACACACTTAGCACACACATGCATACACTACTCACCCCCCTCTCATACAAATCATAACATACTACACACAATATTTAATAACAATAGTATTAGTGTCCTTCTTTTTTTTTTTGTTTATTAATTTTAATTTAGGTTATTTCATTTTCACCTTAAGTGGCACGCACCTAGCTCTCACTTTTGTTATTGTTTTTTGTTAAAGTTTAATATTTATTTCGATGATTTGTTTGTAGTAACTTGTAGATGAATAGCCCTCATGACCCTATTCTCACCTATCAGCTAAGAGAAGTGGGAGTGGCTGAAAACCAGCGCTTACTGGGAGCATCTTCTTGTAAGCGGTATGCTTAAGAGCCACCTCCAATTGCTTTCACCTTAATATGTGTGCAACTCTTTTTTTAAAATGTATTATAAGTTTGGTACAGTGTTGTTTATTGTTAAGTGTTGCATTGTTATTTTTTTGTGTGAAAAAGCAATAAATTATGTTTATTCTTAAAATTGAAAATTTATAAAACTGACTTCTACAATCCTGAATAGGGCCACCACCACCCCTTGGAGTGTAACTTATCCGTTAAAAAAAAGAATTTGTAAAATCTATTTATAAATGACGTGAAACACAATTGAATTGAGAACCTCCTCTTTTTGAAGTCGGTTAAAATCTAAAATTATTTGGACCGAGTCTAAAATAGTAAAAAAGTGTAAGAAGCGATAGGCTGGCATAAACAAATGACATTACAATGATGTCACAACCAAAATGAAAGAGACAAATGTATTATATGACAGTGCTGTACTTTTTTCGGTGATTGTCATCAGTCTTAATTCGAAAATTAGTCCGGTCATGATCTAACAAATCACTTTTAAACGATACTACGTCCAGCAACTTTTGAAGTTTGCTGTCCAGCCACTTTTGAAAATATACTGTCCAGCAACTTTTGGAAGTTTACTATCCAGCCACTTTTGGCAATGTACTGTATAGCTATGTTTCGTAATTTATAATGTAAATGGATTTTTGTTTGTAACTATGATCAGTAACTTATGTACAATTCATGTGTCTAGTATCTTTTATAACGTTATTTTGTTCGGCAAGTTTCGTTGCTGACGTACCTGATCCGATTCAAGAATATTGTACTGTATCTCTGATATTTATTGAATTATCATTGATCGGTAGTTTTTAACAAACAAATGTGCTTGTAAAAGTTTAATGAAATAAAAATTATACTTAGTTACAAAAATAAATTTATTAAATAAAAATTCAATTTAACTAAATCATTATCACTCAATTAATAGTTGATATTATGGTAGATACCGATATCACCGATATTAAAATATACTTGTAGTTTTAGGTTCCGATATCAAATATCGATATAGGTACTTATAGTTTCGATTCGATTCACAAAAATAGATATTATCCACCACTACATTGGACTCAAATGCATATGGGCGGCACAGTCAAATTCCTAAATTAAGTTTTTGTTTAATTCTATAATCTGAAATGATTTTTTTATTACATTATTATTATAACTATTAAAGATTAGCGTCTAACCCTTATCGATGCAAAAGTCTGAATTACCTAAACCATTGGCCGTTGGCACCCCACTCCTATAACAAAGCCGATAATTATGGTAATGGGCGAGTTTGGTACAATTTATGGTTTGAATGCACACTAGCGTTGCACTTTTCATTTTCACCTTTGAATCTTATCTGCATCGTAAAAATAATTATCGGAGGGTCATTAATCTCGTAAATCATCAACGCATGTAAAATTACGCTACATACAGGGTGTCCTATAAAAAACGTGTCAAACGAAGATTTTTTTATCGAGAAGATAAACTAGATAACAAAAATACTAAGTATATCAAGTATATACATATAGTCCTTGATAAAAGTTACATTTTCAAGCTTTTTAAAAAAAATTCTCATAGGTTCTGTTACTTGAATTCTTCGAGAGTATTTAACAAGTAGAAAAAGAAAAATACCTGCTATTTGTATACGTAGCAAAACAACTAAGAACAGATTTTTCGAAACTTTAAAAAATATAGCTTGAATATGTTTATTTATCTAGTCGGTTCACCCCTCGATCTATTTTCTCCTTAACTTTGACACACTCTTTGTGGCACACTTTGTAGTTAGGTAGAGTATAAGAACTTAAACGGCATCTGTGGTCTTATAGTTAGATCAACACGGTCTTGATCCAGAGGTCCCGGGTTCGATTAACAGCATTGGAGGTTCATAATTTATTGTACGTTTGGTTAGGTAGCGCTTATTTTAGGGGCTGTATTTATTCTACATGTGCTCTAAGTAATTCTCTAGCTTACTATATTTATTTAGATCAATAATTATAATTTATTTGATCTTTGATGATTTCGGTTGCTACTTGATCATATAGGTAGGTAAGCACTATTAGCAAGCTTTGATTGTATTAAATTAATTTTAACTTATTATTCCTTATTGAAATTAAATAGGTACACTTTACGAATGTACTCGCGATACATTGTATGTTTTATTTGATTTTATCCCGACAATCACCCTGTGACCATGGGAAACCCTGAAAAAGTTTTGCAATCGTAAAATCGAAAGACCTATCACGTAAAAGACGGGTGTCGTAAAATGTGTTTTATATTAAATGTATAGTGATCGCGTACAATTTTGAAGACAAGTGATCCTAATTTCTAATGTCATGTCGTTAATTATGATCCGTTCTTTATTAAGCTCGTAAAACAGGACGACTTCCGCCTGCCTTTCCGACAATGTTAGTCATATATAACTAATCATAAGCCAACAATGCAGTGTTAAATAATACACATTACAGTGCAACCAATTTATGGTTTCAATAATAATCTCGTTAATTTGATTAGATATTTATTGATAGCTCCACTGCTATAATGATTAATTACAAAGATAGGTGACGCCGAATATGGGGAGTGGAGTCCACAAAAAAAAATAGTTAAGACTAGAAAGTTACTAGCTATAGGAAACTAGAGGGTTCCGTACCATCAAATTCTGTTAATGTATTCCGGTTCTTCGACGTTAAATAGGAAGGACGATATAAAATAATTTTCCTATGTCTAAGTCAAGAATCGAAACCTTTTTAGATTAGTACTTACCTAATTACCTATTTGGTTGGACCATGTGAATAAAAAAAACAATAACAATATAGAACGTTTTATTATAACCTCAACTTAGACTCGTGCAACGTGAGTATCTTATCGACCTCAACGGTCCTCTGTTTGAGCACTTCCGTTTCGTGGTGAGTGAGCACTTTGTTGCCGCCCGCGCCCTTCATCACGAAGTGCTGGATGAACAGCCTCAGGCTCTCGCGGAACATGTGCAGCTTGGGCGGCTTGGCGATGCGGTGGAAGGCTTCTAGGGACGCCTCGACGTCCGAGTTCAGGATGATGGCGAGGAGGATCTGACGCATAAACTTTACTGTGTGTTTGTTCAGATCTGAAAATTGGATAACCTGGAAAAAAGTTTTGGGGATGTAAAGGAAAGTAAAGTGTAGCCTATTACTGTGCCCCTGCTGTCACTGCTGTCACACTGCTGGGCAACGGCCTCCATGATTGAAATCAAGTCTTCGCTACTATTGATGGATTTTGGCTTGATCACCACACGTTGATCACAAACTCGGCCTATGCATCGAAATCAGAAACACCTTTTTACTCAACCTGGGTGTTCCGTTCTAAGGCTGTATGAGCGAATCCTTTGCAACTCCATTTTTTTTAAAAATTAAGACGGATTGTCATGCGACTCTTGTCAAATTGATGCTCGGAACCACGCTGCGTGCGTAATTCAATTTTCTGATATTTCGGTAATAATTCGGCATTTAGTTTGTAGTGTATTACATTTATCCTTACAACATCGGTGGACATCAAGAACGAATACTGCAAGACAGAAGAGCAAAGGCCTTTGTTATCGGAGCATGGAAAGGAATGGAGGATGGAATCAATCCCCTTCTACAAAACCAGTCGCAAACTGTAGTTTGTCCCGGTTGTCGTTGGTAGTAGTTAAAACCTACCAACGACCAACCCCAATGGGCTAGCACGGTGTGTTATAGGACGAGCTCTGTATGGCTCCGGGGTATGTTGGGCCAGTTGTCAGAATGTCCAAGGTGACATAATGTCCAGATGTTATAAAGACCGTTGGTCAATATGTACAAATGTCAGAATGTCCAAGAAGTCATAACGTCCAGATGTTATAAATACCGTTAGTCAATATTTACAAGTCTCTGAATGTCAAAGAAGTCATGACGTCCAGACCGAGTAGCATAAATATCGAGACAGCCATTGTGACCAAAACGCGTATACACCAACCTTATATTATTGTGAATAATGAACCTACTATAATATAGCCCTCGACTGTATCAAAACTATTAACTTATGACAATTAAGCCGGCTCCATACGCTTGCCAAACAACGGCAAACAGCAAACAACAAACACGAACATGTGGACGAGTGTTTGTCTGTGTTTGCCTGTTCGTGTTTGTGTTTGCCAGTGTTCGGCGTCGGTGTCGGTTTTTCATTACAAATCAAAGGATGTTTGGCAAACAGTTTGCGATGTCTCCACACGCTTGTTGCGCATCAGTATTGCGCGCGAGCTTGCGGGCGGCGGACGTTTCGGTTATCAGCAGTTTTCCGCGCGCAATGTGGTGGAGCTAAGAAAATGGCTGATTGGTCTGAGGATACACCTCTATCCTTTTTGGAAGCATACAACCTACCATAATGAGCAATGCATTTGGTATACTAAAGATGCCAATCATAAAAATAGGCAGAAGGTGACCGATGCGTTGGACGCGCCTTAGTTTTTATTGTCAGAACCAAAATTTATAGGAAATAAAAAATAAAATATAAATATTTCCTTATTTATATTTTTTTTTGATAGGTAACTACATAGGTACTTAATTTAAGTAAAATTTCTTGACTAAATTAATCACTGACAAATTTCGACGGGTGAAAACCAGACCTCGGTAGCCAAGTGGTTAAGGCAGCCGCCCGGAATGCGGAAGGTGCGTGGTTCGATTCCCGCATGAGGTTGTCGTCTTTTTTCAGTGTTTAAAATTTTTACTTAAGTAAGTATATTTAAGCATTATTAAAACGCTAAAATATATAAAAACATTAATCTTTAAGCGCAGCTTCATCTGAACCGAATGTTCAAATATTTGTAAAAATATGTCTTTCGGATCTCAGAGGTGAAAACTTCTAAGATTTGATGAAGCAATGTTGTCTAAAAAACATAAGCATCAAGCACTGACAAATTTCGACGGGTGAAAACCAGACCTCGGTAGCCAAGTGGTTAAGGCAGCCACCCGGAATGCGGAAGGTGCGTGGTTCGATTCCCGCCTAAGGTTGTCGTCTTTTTTTCAGTGTTTAAAAATTTTACATAATTACATATATTTAAGCGTTAATAAAACGCTAAAATATATATAAACAACACAACATATTTTTTTAATATAAAATTTAAATATGTCAACCCACAACTAATAGCTGCTACAAATTCGTCGTCCCTCATGTTTGCCGATCCGGAATATACTAGCACGTTTGCCAAGCGTCTGGATGCCTGTTTGTGTTGGGTCTTTGTGGTCGATGTTTGCGACTTTGTTTGTAGTGATCGGTGTTTGCGGCAAACAGCAAGCGTCTGGAGCCGGCTTTAGACTTATTAACAATTTGTGGTTTTGGTAATTGGACATTATGTCTACTAGACGTTTTGGCAAATGGATGTTTTGATAATGGACATTATGACAATCCGACTTTTTAACAATTTGTTGTTTTGGTAACTTTGACATTATGGCCATTAGACGCTTTAGCAATTTGTTGTTTTGACACCTGGATATTATGACAACTGGTCATTTTAACAATTGGGCATTATTGCCTTGTCATTTTGACACACTGAACATTCTGACAACTGGCCCAACATACCCCGGAGCCGAAATTTTTACGAGCGGGATTCGAACCAGTACCCTCTATAATCAGTATTCCGTGGATTCTTTTTCAACATTAGTCTTTTTTAGAATTGTTAAAATATTTGCGTTAATTTATAGGTGTCCAGCCTGCCACCTGTGGTTATTTCATAACAATTAACGTACTGCCACTAGTGGTGAGTTAGAAATGATGTTATTCTGCCGTAAGTTATTATGTATTCTAATTTGTTCCATAACCACTGGTGGCCGGCTAGACACTTTGTAATTTATATGTTTATTGACAGTGCTTCGGAAGGCGCGTATAGCCGTTGGTCCCCCTTTGTTGTCGTAAGATGGCAGTCGTTAAAACCCACCAACCCGCATTGTGTTAGCGTGGTGGGTTACGGCTCGATCGCCCGGTGCTGTTGTCCATGCGGAAAGGCCTGTGTCACAGAAGGTTCACTCTTTAACTAAAGTCAAGTTTAGGTATAAAAAGTTGCCTACTCTTACGACTTTCACGCGAAATTGAAACTTTTCGTGAGACCCGAGTCGACTCGATATCGATTTGACGTCAGGAGCGTAGGGTTTTCACTCATGGATATATTTAAGTAGGCATTTAGTAAAATAAATCAGATTCATTGTTCTTTGTTTTATCTAGACACCCGTAAACACAACAGTATCTTTTAAACGGAATGTAACATCGTTTAGTAGTCATTGTTCGGTGCACAAAAATCACTGAAAAGATCGTTCGTTTTACGCGCGACTCGGCGCTCGGTGTTCGGTGCGTCGCTCACGGCAACCTACTCATACGCCTGCCCGGGAGGCGCGCCGGCAGAACTACCTAAACTGCGGAGTGCTAAATGTGCTGACCGCACGAAGCCATTAATTAAGAGAAAAAAAACTGCGGAGTGACACCCCTGCCAGCAGTGAGTGAGACGATTATAGGTTGATGTTGTTGATGTTATGTTTATACCGAAAGTTGCAAGATCCGCCGCAAGACTGCCCAAACGTGCTAGCCGTCGCCGCTTTCCATCAGCCATAATTATTCTCTTTTGTCGGCTCAGTAACGAACAAAAATAAATTAGTATACGGTTTATACCTTTAGAACAGATAGCGGCAGTCCCTTGCCAAGAATCAGGTGCACCAGGAACTGCGCCAGATTTGAGACGCTGTGCTTGGGCAAGTTCTCCAGCTCCTTGATTTTGTCCCACGTCGCGTACTGTATGGAGAGCTGCAGACGGAAAATATAATTACTTACAGAAAACTCTTATAAAAGTATCGACACTTCTATTTACCCGACTGCGCCAAAAGGAGAGTTATAGTTTTCAAGAGTATGTAAGTATGTTTGTATATTGTTTGGCATGCTCTGCGGCCTGAACGGCTCGATCGATTTTAGCTTGAGAGGTTGTTAGATTCACATTTACTGTGAGAGTGACACTGGGTTTATCAAAATAAAAAAACAAAATGGCGGATTTTGGCGCCTAATTCAAATGTTTGGCACGCTATGCAGAATGAACGGCTCTATGGATTTTAGTTTTAAAGTATATTTTGTGTCATGTGTATACAGGTTACTATACAAACTAATTCAATAATAAAACTATAAAAAAACGGTAATTTATAAACTATAAAACCCGACTGCGTTTTTGTGTAATTTGGTAGTTAATGAAAAAACCCTAAAACAAGAAAGTCGTCATACCCGATTGTATTTAACTTAAGAATCGCCAAAGTAGCAAAGAAAAATTGTAGCAGTCGGGACCAATTCTAGAAAGTCAGCCATCTAGCCAGTAGGTTGGAGTAATCTGCAATGTAATATAGGTATGTGCTCACAATTCAGTAAGCCTCCATTTCTAGAATGGGTCCCGAGGTCCCGACTGCTTCAATTTTCTTTGCAACTTTGGCGTTTTGAAGTTATTATAAGTGCAATCTGGTATGACGACTTTTTTATTTTAGGGTATTTCCATTTCTAAATTACATAGAAACGTAGTCGAGTTTTTTTAAATTACCGTTTTTTTTATTATCTTGATTTTTTGTAGTAACGAATGTATGTGTTCTCCTACAGGCAAGGATCTCCTGCATCCTCAGCTTCTAAGCGCCACCAAGTAGTATGCATTTAATGGGCCTTGATGATTGGCAGCTGATTGACTAGTAGATCCTGTTTCCCTACTGACGGTAATACAGAACTTCCTATCCTTGTTGCAGAGCGTGTTTTCTCCTGCAGACAGCACGCCAGGAGTACGTGCACGACCCTTGCAGCTGCTACAGCTTCTAACTTACGACATGTGGTATACGACTTATGAGTTTTTTACTTACATATTTACGACTATTATCCCCGAAGGGTTAGTCAGAGACCAGGCAACGAGGACAGCAAAAGAAGTCCACTGCACAGTCCACGTTTCACCAGATAATAACTGAACATGTGCTCAGTGTGACAGATGGTGAGCCCATCGCCGCTCTATGCTGTTGGATGTATGTGTCTTTAGTCCGTTAGTCGCCTTTTACGAGACCCAAGGGAAGATATGGGGCGGTAGTATTCTATTAATGAACCGCTGTCCGCTACCAGCACAGCACTTTTTTTACGGTTTTACCTTGTACCTCCAATGGGGTTATTACCTGGTACTTCTTGTCAATGTTGCAGAGCTGCCCCGCCAGCACGGCGTAGTAAGGGTTATGCGTTTTCTCCTAGACAAAGCACGCCAGGAGTACGTGCACGATCTTCTGCATCAGCAGCTTCTAAAGACACTACGTAGTACGCAGCTGATGGACCTTGATGATGAGCAGCTGATTGCCCTGTTTGTTGCATTTTGCAGCAACTGAGGTCTTCAGAAAATAAGTTAAAGTTTAACTCTAACAGGCAGCGCATTAGGTGTTTATCTTTTTTAGGCGCTGCAGCTACTAAAAACTTTTAGTATGCAGCAGATGGTCGAATTACCTGGTACTTCCTGTCCTCGCTGCAGAGCTGCCCCGCCAGCACGGCGTAGTAGGGGTTGTGCTCTTTCTCCTGCAGGCAGCACGCCAGCAGCACGTGCACGATCTCCTGCTGCTGCGGCCCGCGCAGGCTGAGCTGCTGCAGCTTTTCGAACGCGTCCATGTAATCCTGACGGGCAGGTAAAAAGATATGGCTACGTTAGATAGCTATTTCATCAACGTTTCGTTATATAAACCGAATGCTCGTGGAATTTTAATATTTTCTAATTTGTAACTACTAGACCAATTGGCTATTTGACAGTTGTAACAATAAAATATGAAAAATGTCGGAAATATGATTTAACGATTATTATCCAATAGTTTTTTTTTATGATGTTTTGTAATTATTTTATTTTTACAAAATAAATTTGCGATTTTTTATCTGTGGATAACAAGACCCGAAACACGGGCGGCAAGGGGCAGCCATGATTGAGCTTCATGTGACGTCACATTTCACAAAATTATCAAAAACTATCTGTCAGGTCTCAAGATAAGTTTCTATAGTTATTGAAATGTGACGTCACAGAGCAAAATGTCACGTGACCAACCGTTTTCGCACGAAATTTGAAATCAATAAGAAAAATATGTTTATTACTATTAAATAAAGGTTTTTTCGAGAAAGAAAATATTATACGGGGTATAAAATAAGCGTTTGTAACTTTATAAATAATTTTCGAAAACTGTCAAGTAGCCAATTGTGGTTATTTTGGTGTAGGGATAAATGGGAACCTGTAGGAACATGTAGGGTTTGTAGACAAAAATACCACAGTTTATGCAAAAACTACTATTAAGTCTATTTTTGACATAATATGTAAAGTTCTAAGCGCATCCATGTGTCTTTAGTTTCGATAGACATTAGAGATAAATTAATATATAAGAAAATCACCAAGGCTAAAGACATAGCAAACCTGTTTAACACATTCTTTCGTAAAATTGCATATTCATTAACAAGTAATGTGGGTGCAAACACTCAACGATGTTTAGAATATCTAAATAATACTGATATACCCTCAACATCTATTATCTTTCCCTTTATTGAATACAAAGAGTTATGGTCAATAGTAAATAACCTAAAATCTAAATTGACCGTTGATATTTACAACATGAATACTAAAACTATGAAAGAGTTAATACTTAACAGGTTCGCTGTCCAAGAATTATAACAATTGGTTTTCAATTGTTATGTATCATATGTGATACATGGGACAGGGAAGGGGTTAAGGATCAGAACTTGATGGAGCTGTTACTGATTGTTGTTAATGGTTGTTTGGAGAAGAGAGTATATCCCGATGTTTTAAAGAGTGGCAAAGTAATTTGCACAAGAAGGAAGAATTCTTTGAGCTTAGTAATTACAGACCAGTTTTTATACTACCAACGTTGTCTAAAATATTAGAGACTATTATTAAAAATAATATAATTAAGTATTTCGAAGAAAATGGCGATTAGAAAAGTGGTCTATTTCATTTTAGAACCTTTGGATGAGTCACAGAAATGCGCAAGCACTTTTTGTGATTTATCCAAGGCATTTGACTGCCTCCGCCATGACATCCTTATTTTGAAACTGGAATATTATGGTTTCCAGAGAGTTGAATAAAACATGATGAGGTCATACCTGCGTAATAGAACGCAGATTGTGGCTGTCAACGGTGATAGTTCGGTTGTACGAGCTACTAATATAGGAGTACCTCAAGGTTCTATTCTCGGTCCTGTGCTTTTCTTAATCTATGTAAATAACTTAGTGAATTGTCTCCCAGAATGGGCATTTGTTAGTTTGTTTGCGGATGACACCCACGTAAGTATTAAAGACAAATGTAGAGTTATTCTCGAGCAAAAGACTAAAGAAGCAATAAATAGTCTAAAGGATTGGTTCCATGTAAACGGCATTATACTTAACGCTAATAAAAGTATAGTTATGCACTACCAAGCCAGGAAAAGATTGAAACGGAACTTGACCGTTACAGATAACGTATTTTTGGGCTATAATATTGATCATACTATCAGTCATTCAGTTCACATAGATAAACTGTGTAAAAAATTAGCCAGTGCAAACTACGCACTATTGAAACTTAAACCTGTAATAGACAAGAAAGCATTAGTCTCAGTTTACTTTGCATACATTCATTCCCTCATAAATTATGCTGTGACAGTTTGGGGAAATGCTTCAGACATAAATCGAGTCCTTAAAAGCCAGAAAAAGATCAATCAGGATCATAAACGGACTTCGCAAGCGTGCATCGGCTAGAGAATATTTCGTAGTTAATAAAATTATGACGGTTATATCATTTTATAGATTTAGTAGCCTTGTAGAAATACACAAAGAGAAACAGGCACTGTCAAGAAAAATGGACATACACAGCTATAACCTACGTAATAAGGACAGATTAAACCAACCTAGGACAAGACTGGTAAAGGTAAGGAAACAAGGAATATGCAACAAGATAGTTATGTACAATCAATTACCATTAGCAATTACTGATAAGTTCAGTAATCAGTTCAAAAATAAGATCAAGCATTTTTTTGTTTTAAACCCATTTTATTCAATTAACGAGTTCAGGGCTATGCGTCTTATTGAATCCTCGTTCATAAATTAGGAAATTTTATATAGATGTAAAGATATGCAACCTCATTTTATACATACGTCTATGCGCATTTCGTCATTATCGGCGAGACGGTGACATTACTGATATTTGACAAATAAGTCATGTTGTCAATAAAATAAAGAATTATTGTTGAATAAGGAATCGATTAAGTAATAACTTCAAATGTCGTTTTATAAGACAATTGAAATGTTATTTGATAAAATAGAAGAAACTATAATTTTAACACAGGCAATATGGTATATGTTGAAAATGGACATAAGCTAAACCAAAGAAAGTTAGATGAGTTGAGAATTGGTCCATATAAAATTGGAGAAAAAATATCACATTCAATATTTAAGATTAATACAGGTCATAGGAAATTGGAGTCAAATCTCTTCCTCATTCACTCAAGGAATCGATTAAGTAATAACTTTAAATGTCGTTTCTTTATTATTTCAGGTAGAATAATATTGTTATAATAATAATATGTAATGTGTAGAAGTGTAGATACGTATGTTTAAATAAAACTTTATTATTTCACAGCAACACTTTGAGTTTATTCTGTCGATTCCTGACAATCCATAAATTGTCTTATATAGATTTACATAATTATCATTTTAGTTTATTAAATTATTTTTAAAATTGCAATAGAAAGCACCAAATTTTTTTTTTGTATTAAGTATTATCATATTGTGCTGCAAAAATAAATTTTATTTTATGACTGATCAATTTTCTATTTTGGTTTATGTTATATTTTTAATACTTTATATTTGACATTTTTACCTACTAATTTTAATAATTTCATTACTTAATTGATTTCATAGTAAGTATTATTTTTAATTTAATTTAATTGTGTTTTTTATATAATGTATGTATTGTAATGATGATGTATCATGGACTTGCCTTGCATAATGTTCCGAGTTATATGGTTAATAAATTATTCTATTCTATTCTAATAAAACACGAGAAAACGGGTCGAGAAGAGTTCTCGTGTTGCGCATGCTAGGCCGGCTGGAGAGGGTTATAGGCTACCTTTCACACGAATAATGAAGGCGAGCAAAGCCGCGCGCAAAAGCTGGTAGTGATATAGAGAAATCTTACCGAGGCAGCCATAATGACGCAGAATATGTCATGTGGCAACCCTGTCACAGTGTGTACACTACGCTCCTGTTACGGTTCTTATTTTTTATTTTAAATCCCTCAAAAATCCAGTTATAAATATTTGCCAAGTGGAATATACCAACCAAGGTCAAGTGTCAGTCAAGTGTCATCGTTATCTACAGTTTTCTACAACCGCAAATCTTCGAAATCGATAAATATAAGTCTGATTTTTTACCATCATTCAATCTACAATCACGGGAATACCCTTTTTTTTCATATACACCGAGATTTTTCATTGGTTTTGGAGCCGAAAACGTTATAATACAAAAAAAAAGTGTTGTACCTATTTATGAAATAATAATCGTTTTACGAGCAAAGAAAAAAAAGTTGTAAAAGTGACTTTTTGTTGTAACCACGTAGTAACGTTCTACTTATCTACTCATTCAATGTGACCCCTATGAACTTTCCCGGCCGGCCGCCTGCGCCGGCGGCGGGGCGGGGGGTAGGCGGAGCGTTTGAAATAAATTGAAAAGTGATGTTGCACTGTTTTGTTTTATTTGCTAACACTCATGCACGTTCACGAACAACTTACGACTTAACAGTGAATATTCCACCATTATTTCACATTCATATTCGACAAAACACAAATTATAGAAAATAAAACAAAACTGCAGACATGACGCTTCACTTTCCCGCCAAGAACGGGAATACCCATAACTTATCGTTATTTCTAACTGTCAAAATTAAATGACATCCTAAAGTTTCACTTTGACAATTTAATAGAAGTGTCAAACTAAAAACTGACACTGAGAATATCACTTTAACAAAAGAAAAGTATTGCCACTTTATAAATTCCACTGAAATAGTGGTAAACTCAAAAATGACTGTATGCAATAAATGTCGTAAATCAGTTGAATCAAACGACGTGAAATCGTGCAGCAAGTGCAACGCGACGTTTCATTACCAGTGCCTGGGCGTCCCTGCGGATAATTTTGCGAAGGAGTCCAAATCATACAAGTGCATAAATTGCAAGGCCGCCGACAAAGTTAGACTGTTAGATAGTTAAACTGTTCAAGCCCTCTGGTCCGTGACAAGATCTTAGCTGCTCTGAAGACATTTAACCGGACCCATCATAACCACAAGCTAAGCTACGTATACGTGTGTGTGAGCATTTGTCGCCACTAACAAACAACTACACACAGTTTGTGAGGGTACGGAGCGGCCGTATTCATATGAGAAAAGACGTCAACTCTAAAAGCTTTCTTGTGAAAGATTCAGATTTTTAAAATTCTTTCTTTAATATTAATTCATGGTCTCATTCATTATACATCCCTAATGATAAATGTACTAGTCTAAGCATTTTACTTATCAAAATGTTAGAGGTCTCGGAACTAAGACAGAAATTATTTTAACTTATTAAACAGGAGGCGGACGTTGTTCTTTTAACCGAGACATGGCAGAACGATTCAGTTTTCGATCATTAAATTTTTGATTGCAATCTTGAAAAAATATCAGCCTGTTCGAGAGCTGAAATGGGAGTCGGCAGCAGGCGAGGATCTCAGGGTTGTTATCAAGTAAAAACAGGGTAATTCTGTTATCCCACTTTGCATTTGTGCTGTTTACCTTCCACTACCAGCCCCTTACACCACATTAGATTTTCTAACTTAAAATTTTACAGAAATTATTCAACACAAATTGCCCCCGAGATCACTTTTGTTAATACATAGGTCACACTAAAAGTTTCCGGAACTGGCCATATACATAAACAATATTTAAAAAGTAATTACAACATTTGAAAATGGAACTCTTTGGCTGTAGAACGAGTTTGTTTCATCTGACTATCAATGGATTTTACACTGAGGCGCCATTTTAAAAATTGCGTGTCTACATTAACATGGATTTAACTCGGGAAATTTTCGTAGTATGATTTTCTACGATTACGATTATAAGTGTAATTTGACAGCTCAAAAGAGCATCGCTCGGCTTCAATCTGCTTTTGGCGATGAAGCACCATGCAAGACGACTATTTATAGCTGGTTTGCAGAATTCAAGCGCGGTCGTGTCAATCTCAGTGACGAAAAAACACCGATCCTGTGCGCCGTATGATTAAAACAGACAGGCATGTGACCTACCATGAGATTCGCGCATCCAATGAGCAAGGCATGAGTCAAATACAATCAATCCTACACAAACATTTGGGTGTGAGAAAGCTGTGCTCGCGGTGGATCCCACACAATTAGCCCGAGGCTCATAAAACGGACCGCGTCACTTGGTGCAGCGCTATGCTTACCAGATTCAACGAAGGTGCTTCAAATTTGGTGTGGAACGTGACGAAACTTGGATTTATTGCTACACTCCCAAAACAAAGCAGCAATCGAGCGTATGGGTATTTCAAGATGAGCCGAAACCAACTAAAGCGGCGCGCGTAAAAAGTGCATCTAAGCGGATGATTGCTTCTTTTTTTTAATAAAACTGGACACGTGGCTACTGGTTGCTTTAGAGAATCGTCGTACCGTGAATAGTGCCTGGTACACGACCATTTGTTTGCCGGAAATTATTGACGAACTCCGTAAAAATAACCTTAAACGCCGTCATCTTGCACCATGACAATGCTAGTTCCCACACGGCCAGACAGACAAACGAATTTTTGAAGGTGAAAAACGTAGAACTTATGAGTCATCCTGCATACAGTCCCGTCCTGGCACCTTGTGACTTTTTGCTGTTCCCAAAAATTAAGAACCAATTTACGCGGTCAACGATTTTCATCACCAGAAGAGGCTGTCGAAGAGTATGAAAAACACGTTTCTGAGGTCACCACGGAAGAATGGCACAAAAGTTTTCAAAATTGGTTTAATCGAATGAAAAAGTGCATAATTACGCAAATGGAGAATATTTTGAGAAACAATAAATTCATTTTTGACCTTTAATAGTATTTTTTTCTTATTCATTCCGGAAACTTTTAGTGCGCCCCACGTAGCAGGAGATTTTAATATTCCTAATTTGCAGTGGCAACTTGACACCACTTCAAAACTATTTATTTCCAACCAGCATATCGAGTCAAACAGACAGTTTACTTGCTGACATGCTTTCCTTTAATGGTCTTTACGAAATCAATCAAATTTGTAACGCTAATACTCGCACACTTGATCTGATCATAACAAACGCTAGCAACTCCTTCAGAGTCTAGCTGTACATCATCCTTAGTAAAAGAAGATACTCATCATCCTGCATCAAATATTTCTTCGAAGCTTAAATCATACAAGCCTCCCAAAATTAAAAAAAAAACAACTGCTCTTAATAAACTGGGACGACTACTTCAAACCTAATGATACTGTTGACGAAACAGTGTATTAGTATTTACTCTAATAAGTCAGAAAGGCAACAATCAATATCCATTTTGAGTCCGATCCGATCCGAGTCTTGATTAGAGATCTTAAGGCCAAGTATCATCATGGATACAAAACATACTCACACCCTCGAGATCAGATGCTAAGTGTTCGATGTGATGTAATGCCGCTTGAATGTCTAAGTAAACTAAAAAGTGACGCAAAAAACCTTATCCAAAAAGTCCAAAGTTCTTCTGAACATTCATCAAATCGCTGCGATCCAACAGCAGCGAAATTCTAGATGAGATGTTCTTGAATACCCAAAACGTTCAAGGTGGCCAGGATATAAGTAACTTATTTTCAGAGTACTTTCAATCAGTATATTGCAACATACAACCAAAAAAGTCCAGCATCATTACACACCAGCTGATTGTCACAGATCTCTCGGTTCAATATACCTTTCAGAATCAGAGATTCTGAAGACACTTCAGCAGATTGACACCACTAAAGGTCCTGGACCTGATTCCATCGCACCAATTTCTTTTTAAACTTGCTCGTCGCAACTAGTAAAATCACTGCACTACATTTTTAATACTTCTCTGGCTTGTGGAGTATTCCCCACTAATTGGAAACATGCCCACATCACTCTAATTCACAAGAAGAGAGACCACGGTGACGTTATTAACTACAGACCCATACACTACCCTACTTTACACCGATTTATCAAAGGCTTTCGATGTGGTTGACCACAACCTTCTAATGCAGAAACTGGGCCACGCAGGATGTGTGGTTCTTTAATAAGATGGTGTGAATCCTATTTTCGCAATCGATTGCAGCTTGTTAAGATCAAAGATTTTAAGTCCACAACAAGGATAGTGCCATCCGGTGTCCCACAGGGCTCGCATCTTGGTCCTCTCTATTTCCTAGTTTTTGTGAATGACCTATGCTAATCTATAGAATCAAGATATCTAATGTTTGCTGACGACCTCAAACTGTATAGAGTGATTCGCAATCACCAAGATATAATATTACTGCAAAAAGACATTAAGAATGTTAGCAACTGGTGCTCCACCAATAAATCATTTAATGATATAAATACAGCCAAGTGCTATCACATAAAGTTTACAAGAAGAAGGGACCAAATTCCAGCTAGTTACTACATTAACATAACTCTTGTTGGTGAAGTCTCAAACATACGTGACTTAGGTGTGATGGTAGACACCAAGTTGGACTTTCGTGTTCACATAGATTCCATATGTGGGAACGCTAGGTTGGCAGGTTACGTAATTCGACAGACAAAGTTTTTCAGGGATCCAGAAATCTCAATCATTCTTTTTAATTCCTTTGTTATCCACACCACACAGTCCGATCTAGAGTCCCTCTTACGCAGTACATATACAACGCTTAGAGAAACTTCAAAAACAATTTTTTTATCATCTCTCGTATGCTAACAATCTGCCGACATCTAACATCTTACGACTTCAGACTTGCATATTTTAAATTGGCTTCTCTCGAGCACAGGCGGAACATTACCGATATTGTGCTTTTGCACAAAATATAACTTGTACATGCAACGACCAGTTTTGTGAATCACCAATAAAAATCTATGGTTCTCCTGACGTCGGTGTTCATCCGCTGCTGCTTCGGCAGCTGTAGCTTGTGGTCTGCGACGGGCGGACGAATAATGAATGCGAGCAAAGTCGAGAGTTGTGAAATAAAGATATCTAACCGAGGCGTGCTGTACGGATTTTTTACATTCACCATCTTTTTGGCCGAACTTTTCGCTTCCTTTGGTTTTGTTAATATTTTAAATAAAAATAATAATATGTCAAACCAAATGCAAGCGCCGAAACAACTTCGACGTATGTCACCATAGAAAACATTTTCTGTTACATCCGCGTCTGCTATGCTTGCCTGTCTGAAACACACTAACGCACACGCAAGCGTGTAAGTGACACGCAAGCGTTTGTATAAGTTTGGAGCTTGTGTATCATCACAGTAGCAGCCATAATGACGCAGAATATGGTCCACCTGACTTCGGTGTTCATCCGATGCTGTTTCACAAGAAGCAGCAGCTAGTGGTCGGCAGCGGGTTTTCCCACGTATAATGAATGCGAGCAAAGCCGCGGGCAAAAGCTAGTTGTGATATAGAAAATCTTACCGAGGCGGCCATGATGACGCAGAAAATGGTCCTCCTGACGTCGGTGTTCATCCGCTGCTGCTTCGCCAGCTGCAGCAGCTTGTGGTCTGCGGCGGGGGGCGCGGCGGCAGGCGCCATTTGCCGCGCGTGGTCACCTTCCCACGCTGACCCTACAACCCACCACTTGCCTCGCTCGTCCGCTGCAATGGGGAGAATGTTTATTAGCTAATCTAAATACATAAGCAACAATCCTTTCAAAATAATGAACCTTCTAGGATCGGCTTAAACCAGAAGATTTTAGGCTCTTCTTCTGTGGCAGTGGAGTGCTTTTGCGGTCCTCATTGCCTAGTCTCTGACTAAACCTTCGGGGATAATAGTCGTGATTATATGAATGTCATGTCATCGAACTGTATATTAAGCGGCGTCCCATAGTTGCCCTTGCGCACGACTGCTTGCGCAGCCACTTCAAATGGGGTCGTAGCCCGAGATAGTCAGAAGCTTCATGTGAGACCTGGAGAGGGAATCCTCATTGGGCCAACGTGGTAAGTTATAGCCCAATCTCCCCACGAGCCGTTCTTCTTCTTCTTTTCGAGTCAGCGACAGTCATATATTTTTCCTGAATGCCATGTCAGCAGTTGTCTGTTGTCCTTGTGACTTCCCACCTGTGCCTGTGCCCAGCGATGGGAAGTTTATAATTTCAGCAAGTCATCCAGCGTCCCGCGTAGCTGCTCCGTCGTCGCCGTAACTGGGCTCATAGCCCGGGATTATGCTCAGGTTGTTGTTCATAACTTGTAAACTTTGTTATAAATGTTATAAATAATAATGTAATAAATTACAAATTGAAAAGTGTTGAAAGAATTAGCAGGATTCGAAACCGGACGGATGTTGATGACAGTTTGTTGAAATTGAACGCCTTTCGGCTCACGGTAGCTCAACGGGAAAGAGCACCCGGCCCGGATTTTCAGAAGGGTGTTCGAATCCTGCTCGTGGAAACTTTTTCAACACTTCAATTTGTAAACTTTGGTTTCCCTAAGAAAATAAAATAAGTTACCTTGAACCCCTTATGAGGATCGTAAAACCAGACACAATTAAAAATCAATTGTTTCGCGACCGCCGGCGGTCTTATGATCCTTGACCTATTAAGCAGGTCTTCCAGCCGTATGTTGAGCGGCGGCGTCTCGTAGTTGCCCTTCCGCCTCGCAGCTGTTTGCGCAGCCACTGCTAAGCTACGCTAAGCTAAACGGGCTACCAAAACCAGCTAATCTTGGCACATATGCTGCAATTGAACTAGAAGGGCCGAAGTTTGGGCTAAGTGGCATGCGTTGGGAGAGGCCTATATCCAGCAGTGGAGAGTTAAAAACCGATGACCGATGACCTATCGAGGCGTCGCTAGCCGAGCGGATAGATGCTCGATTTGAACGCGAGAAATCGTGGGACAATCCCCACAGCTCCGTTAGACTACTGACGCGAACCCACTCCGACACAGTCATTTAGATTAACAGGATGGGTTAACAGGACTATTATTAAGGTGTTCGCCATTAATTCTTTAAAAAAATATTTTACATTTGAATGTTATACTGAAATAATAATAAATAAATAAAATAAAAGGACAATGGTCACGTAGTATGAAATTTAAACCCAGGCCTGTCGCAAAAGAAATGTACCTTAAAATGCTGGTAATGTTGAGTAATTAATTTTTTACTGCATAAGTGACACCGCTGAAATATTTTTTAAATGTATAATGCGATTGAAAATTTTGCAGGAGTTATATTAATGTTTCAGTAAAAGGATCATTAAATTGTTTTCCAAGGTCTTTAAATTGCTAAAATGGGTGTTTAGCAGGGGTATAATCCAAATATTTTTCTACAGTTTAAGTATTACCACCACTACTAAGTATTATTAAAGTAGTAGCAGAAGTAATCAATGACAAAGAAAACACAATAGTAGTAATAGGAATCATTTTTTTAATGAATATTTGTTTTTTTGGTAATATACATAATTATATAGGTATCAGTAATAATCACATCACACTTATGTAACATTCGAAATGTAAAAATAATGATATTTTAATGTTTTAATGCTTTTTTTACTTTTACTCCTCAATGATTGACTACTGATTTAAAATAGGTAGGTAGGTAGGTAGATAGATAAGGACCGGATTAACACCGCTGACTGAAACGAAAGCGGAAGCTAGTCCGATATACCCGATCATTTCACTAAAACATTAACATGACCCCTGCAAAACTTCGAAAAGCAATTTTACACTTTTAGAAAAATGTTTCGGCGATTCCAAATATTCTGTATTTAATTACACATTTTTAGTAAAAATCTGAGATAAATTTTATTTCCGCCGGGGCCTGGGTTTTTTTTGGCCATTATCCTTTGTTTACGCTCACACTAATTATCTAGCCCAAAAAAGCTTCTATTGAAACTCGTTAACATGGTTAAACTAGACAACGGATAAATATACATAATCATAGAAAAACACTCAGACCAGAAAGTAATTCAGAAAAACAGTTTTCTCTAAATTAAACCCGGGACCTCAGAGATGGCGCGACGCCAGACTCGGCGCGCTAACCACTCGAGCACGGGGGCCGTCATTAAATAATACAAAATACCTTTGAGCAGATCGTCCAGCCGTATGTGGAGCGGCGCCCCGCAGTTGCCCTTGCGCACGACGCCGCGCAGCTGCTTGCGCAGCCACTCGCCGTACGTCGGCTCGTAGCCCGGGATCTTGTTCAAGTTGTTGTTCTTCACCGCCATTAGCACTTCCAGCAGGAACTTTATGCGGGACCTGGGGAGGGTATTGTTTTAAATTCATATATATACAGCTGTTCGAGGGTGTAAGCGGAAATATTATGGTCAAGCGATGCAAATTTTAAGTTTCTATTATATAAACAGTACAACGATAAAGTGATATCCCTAATGATAATGATAGAGAATACAAAACCTAGCAACAACGTATCAGAGGCTTGTCTCCCCCCCCCCCCCACACCATTCCTACTACTCCATCCACAAGGTCGGAAACGGAGACAAAAATGACAAAAAGGAAATTCGTGCTTTTTCATTTTTAATTAAATAATTCACTTTGTGAATTTTAATTGGATAGTCTTTGAGTATCTAATTTATTTTAAAGCAATAACCTTAGAATAATAACGCTATAGAAAACAAGTTCGCGCGCCTATTTTGAAGCACATTAATTGGAGCCAGAAATGGCACCAAACGCCGGACCGCTCCGTAGTGTTCAATGTCACAGCGCGCCGAACGTGTCTCGCGAAAACAAAAAAAAAATGACGGTTTGTGCAGTTAAATTGTGTCACAACACATCTGAAAAACAAAAGAAGTGTAATAACATCACTTTTTACAGGTAAGCTGTCAGTATTTCATAGTATCTTGTAGTTAATTAGGTCAAAATATAAACGTACTGCAGTGTGATTCTCTAAGTTAAAGCCTCGGTAGCAGCGGCCTGCGCAGTGCTGTCTCTTTCATATTCATAGAATTGGAAAGAGACAGCAGATCACGGCCATGCGCGCACGTCACGCGTGTGTGAATCGGTTTAGTGCTTCATTTTTGACAGAGCGCTTGTATGAAGACTATCTTTCTATAGCGTTATTATTCTAAGGCAATAACATTAGGATTTTTTACAACGCGCGGGCAGCGGCCGGCCGTTGACTCACCCGTCTGTTGACCCGTCCGCGTCAGCTGGGCGATAAGTACCTACCTACGTTAGTCTGCAATCTTTTTTGTCATGTCTAAAACACTTGACCTGGACCAGCTTTTGAAGTTTCTTGCGGTTTTTAGCAGTCGCCATATATATAGTAGTAGAATCGTAAATAAATGTATATATTCCCAAAGAAAAAGATTTTTTAATTAAAAGACGCCCTTACAGCCTTTTCTGTACTATACATAATAAAGTGACAGCAAGAGATTCATTAAAACTGAATTGACGTCTGTGAGTAGGGTAGTGACTGCCTCACCCGTCCGCAGCGCCCTCGTTAGCCTTGGCCACCATCGCCTGCGTGTCCTGGATGAAGGTCCGCAGCGCGTTGGGGTCCTCCCTGCGCAGCACGCCGCCCACGCAGCGCAGCGCCACCAGCACGCACTCGATGCGCTTCTCGGACAGCTGGCGCAGGAGGCGGCCGAACATGTCGTAGAGGAGGGACGCGTGGTAGATCTGGGAAGGAACACACCCAACAATATACAATAACCGCCTCTGTGGTCTAGTCAGAGGTCCCGGGTTCGATTCCCAGCGGGGGGTGCATTTTTGTGTGGTCGATTTGGTTGGTGGTAGGGCTGTTCAGTCCGCCTGGCTAGCTACCACCATCTTATCTAAGTCTGTCGCCATAACAACGATGTTTATAGCATAGTTGTGTTCCGACAGTTAGAGATAAGATAGCCAGTTCCTTCGTGGTTGAAAATTCCGGGTGTAGCGCGCTTCCACCTTCGGCCTTATCGTCACTTACCATCAGGTGAGATGAAGGCCAAGCGTTTACCCGTTGCAGAATAAAAAAAAACGCTGCTGGCTATATATAGGACTTCCCACATTGGTATTCCCAATGAGAAACACAGCTGTTTGGTATGAAGATGCAAATCACATTTTCGGTACGGTGCATATGTCGATCAAGGCATGTTCACGAAAGTGAACCACCTTCTTAGTACTAACGTCCATAACACTATTCTATGAAATTCCATTGTACAATTTAAAAATGGGTTACCTTAAAACTGTACAAATGAGCTAAGCAGGCGACTAGATTGTCCAACGTCTTGTCTTCCATCGGCTGCGGTGTTTGCATTTTTTCGTCGAACCGCTTTGTCAACTCCTGCAGAAAGTGGGCACCTGCAAAGAAGTAAATTGTAATAGCTCACGACTATTATTCCCAAAGGTTAATCACAGACTATGATTTGATTGCCAATTTGTAAATAAAACAGTAACCATTAACGAAATATATAACCGCACTGCTGCCTTTGGCGCACTTCACTGACAGAATTTACCGAGTAAATTCTGTCATTGAAGAACAGCATAAAATACAAATAGATCTTAACAGACTTGTCTCTTGAGACAAGGAGGACTGCAAAAGCAGTGCACTGCCACATTCAACGGCACGTGTGCTCAGTGTGGTAGGTAGTGATCCGATCGTTGCTTTTTATGCTGTTGGGTGTATGAGCAGCCTTTGGTCCGTTAGCCGCCTTTTACGACACCCAAGGAGAGAGATGGGGCGGTAGTATTCTATGAATGAGCCGCTACCAGCGCAACACTTCTACAATCTTGACTTCACAAGTATATTTTAGCTCTTTCATCTGCTAGTAAGCAGATCACAATTGTTGGTGAAACATTATCTTTCTAAGCCGCGCATACCTATCTTTGTGGCGACGTTAGCGTGTAACACCGCCACTAGCGCTGCATGCTCTGCTGCCAGACCATCGGGCGTGCGCGCGCAGCCCACCGCCCGCGCCGCGTCATTCCACAGCTGCGTCAGCGCAGTGTTTATAAAATAGAGTTTTTGGTAAAACATTTTAAAGCGAAACGCAAACTAGGTTGCGTAATTATCCGGCTCGAAGAACCAAATGGTAATTGAATAAAACTAAGGTCCACAGTAAAACTCGTTACTTTTTCATGACATTAACCAAGTGCACAGCGCCATCTAATTGACTAGTTAGGAAACTAACAGCCTTCATTACAACAGCTGTTGGTGGACTTAAAACTGTTTATGACGCGTATACCTCGGCGGCGACGTTAACGTGACACTGCTACAAGCGCGGCGTGCGTTGCGTTCAGCCATAGCTACTTCCTTCCTTCTTGTAGGCTGAAAATCTGACTACGAGCTCTTTAAAACATCAAACCTATCTTATCCCCTCACTCCAAGTCTTTCTATAACTTCAGGTCACTCCATCACTCCAAGTTATGGTTTTTCTGTCTTTCAGCTCTTTCATCTAGTAAGCACAGCACAAATGTTGGTTCACTATTAGTTTTCTATGCTTACCTATCTCGGTGGCGACGTTAGCATGTAACACCGCCACCAGCGCCGCATGCTCGGCCACTAGGCGGTCGGGAGTTCGCGAGCTGCCGACTGCCGCGTCCATCCACAGCTGCGTCAGAGTGGTGTTGACGGCGTTACGGCTGTTGCTGGCGTACAAGCCTTCTATCGACGTGCACGCCCAGTGGAGGTTTGTGCCCGCCAGTTTGTTTAGAACACCTAGAATAACGTGAAAACGAATTAGGGTTATTAATTTAAAATTTGAAACAGATGAAACTTTATGCAGTTGAGTGGTTATTACTTTTGAGCTTGATTTGTCCTAATATAACTGATATTTACAGTCTGTTTTTATCTACTAATTTTAACTGTTTTTCTTTTAATGTCTGTACTTAACTTTAAAAGTAAGTAAAAGCCTGTAAATGGTGGTGTTTCTTGTTAAACAGTTAATGATGTAGAATAGATAATTTAATATTGACAACCTCAGCTATAAGGTAGGACGCAAGTCCTACTCAATACTATATATTATTTAGGTTATAATTGTTACAGTATTTAAGATGGATTCAACCAAAGTGGAATAAGGTCTTATACCTAGACTAAACGCCGAATTTGTATAGACTAATCTCGGAGTAGGTCTTATTCCAGTTTGGTCGAATCCACCCTTTATAATAATTTGCAATTTAACTATCCTGCAAGGAAGCTTCATAAAAGAATGATGATTTACTCACTTTTGATGTGTCGCTTCAACTGAGCCAGTTCCCTTTCGGTGCCAGAATCTTTGTTTCTCAGATGTGGTGGAACATAAGTGCCCTTTTCTTCCTAAAAATATACATAATTGTTAAAGCTTATTTCTAAGATCGATAAATAATTAATAATAATTAATAAATCCTTAAAACATGTAACAAACTGATAATTTTTGGTTTACCTTTATAACATTTCCTTCTTTATCCCTTTTTCTACCATAAATGTCTTCCCAGACATCTGGCTTTTCTTCAGTTTTTCGATTAACATCAATATCTACATTATCATCAGAAAATTCTTCCATATCATCATCATCACCAGATAAATGTGATATTTCATCATCACTAAAAACTTTGCTTAAGTCATCTTCTTTAATAATTTTTTCTTTGCTTTTCTTTTTAACTTCATTAATTTCTATTTTTTGTAATTCTTTCTTCACATTGGCTTTAAGCACTTTAGCTTTCTTGGATTTAATAGGCTGCTCTAAAAGTATATAAAAAATAAAAATAACAATTAAAAGTGTTAATACACTAAAATATAAATTATTAGAGTAAGTGTTATTTATTATTTTACCTTCTGGCTCCACATCCGATTCCTGGTCTTCAATATTTAACATTTGTTCATCTTCCTCTGAACTGGCTTCACTAAGATTATCTTTAATTTCACTATTACTATCATCTTCATTAAAATCTTCACTACCTTCATCATCAATGTCACCTTCTACATCACTACCATCATCACCAGATTCATTGTCATCTGAACTATTGTTTACTCTTTCCTTGTCTTGATCTTTCTTCTTCTTACTTACTTTTTTACCCGTAACAACTGCAAGATCCTCTTCGAAGTCGGATTCGCCTTCCACATTAGCCAACTGTTTTTCAGCAGCCACTATTTGTTCACTTGTTGTTCTATCACATATTTCCAACAAATCTGATTTGTACAGTAAAGTTATGCAAATTATTATATCCAAAAAAATAAAAAAAAGATTAGTTTTAATATAAAAATCTACAATTAAGTTTTTTTTAGTTACAATAAAATTTAAAGTGATTAAATAATATGAATCTATATATAAAAATTAAACCCGTTTTCCGTTGTCACGACATAACATGAAAACGGCTTGACCGATTTGGCTGATTTTTTTTGTTGTGTTTGTTATTGTCAGGAGAAGGTTCTTATGAAAGAAAAAATTAAAATAAATTCTTTATTTTAAAATATTTTTTGCAATATTCATAATTACGACAGGACAACGTCTGTCGGGTCAGCTAGTATTAATATAAAAGGATACAGTCCAGGCCGTCATCAGAGAAAAAGTTCTTTTTGTTTTTGCACTTGTTCAACCCCAGCTGCTTTTCTAGCTTCTTGATGATTTTGTCCTCCTCATCGTTGGCTTCCAGGAATGTTTTTTTTCTTTGCTTATTCATTTGAGCTTGTAGTTTTATTGCTTCATTGATATCTTTTTGTCTCTCCCTACTGAGAATATCTTGAGGCCTGGGTGGAGGTTTGGTGTTTTTCTTCTGGAATTTACATTGGCTCTCTTAAAACTTTCTTATCACAATAACTATCTTTATGGATTTTTAATTAAAAACATACATTTTATTCATTTATGATTTTAAACATTATATAATTCCTATTCCTAGGCCTTTGCTCAGCAGTGGGACAAAACACGCTAAATAAAAAAAAACATATTCCATGACCTCATGGAATGTTTTTTTTTTGACACCTGACATGACACCTGTCAAAAAGCACCATTATGTCTAAAATAATCTTGTGGTCTCAGACCTTAACCGAGTTTCTCCCGTGTTCTTTTATCAACAACACGTGTTGTGAGACTCCATTTTATTTCTATCTACCATACAATATCAAATAATTATAATTTAAACACTTGAAATTGGCTTAATGCTACACGCGATAGCCATTAATTAAGATACACATACACACAGACCTTAGCCTGTTGCTTCACGGAACAAATAAATTTAAAAAAAATAGTTAATTTACATCAATCCCTTTTGTGCATTAGATGTAGAAATAAGGGTAAAATAACAGCAGTAGTTGATAGAAAAGAAACACTTTTTTACGGATTCACTCGCATTTAATTTACCATTTACATAGTTTTTTATATTATCCTGTCGTTTCGAACCCTTTACAGGGTCCGTGGTCACATGAAGTCCGTAAAAAAGTGTTTCATTTCAATGTGTATTGCTCGCTTAAACCTCAGAAATCAATAAGCAGTAGTTAATTTTAAAGCCCACAAAGTAGTCAGTTTTTTAAATGACATCTCCATGCAAATTCTAAAAAAAGTGATAAATGTTAGTTATGAATTTACTGTAAAAAGGTAAATAAATTTATGTACCTACTTCATTTTAGGTTCAAAAATAATTAAATATTACCTTTACTTTTACATCTGTTTCAGGAGACTCTGCTGGCCGCTTGACAAACCTTCCTGCTGTATATTCAGTAGTTTTTTCGAATGTTTTCTTCTTCATGTAGTGTTCCTGCCGATGTACCTTTTTTTGTAAGCGTTTTTGTTTACGAATTGTTTTCCGTGTGTTGGTTACTTTTGACCGTGCATTAGATCTATCTTTTTTCATCCTAAATACTTTACAAAATAAATGTGTGCTAAAGTTAAAAATTAAAACCCAGAAATAAATATTTCGTAGGTTATATTTTGGAACTTGAAGTCAGCCACGGCCACACACAAGTTCACACAACACAACACAATTTGAATTTTGACAATTTTGACATTCGGTTTTTTCAGTTTTTATAAACACAAAACCTCTAGCCTGTACAGCCAAATAAAAAAATATTCAAACTGTTTAATTTCTTTTTTTTTGTGGTCCCGGAAAATCGCCCATTGGTCCGCTATCTACAGTGCTAATAGTATTTAGTATAGAATACTATAAGATCAGCGCTCCTAGGCGGTGTTAGTCTATATGTTAGCGTTGCGAATGTTAATTTTAGTCAATCACTGCCAAAGAATATTATTTAACTAAATAAATAAATTAGCTTGCGTTATTATTTATTATTATAAATGTTCTTTGGTTACATACATTTTATTTCATAATTAAGTACCTATTTAGCCACAGACATATTTATATGTCTGTGGTGTATCACTGACGCCGCGAAATTAAAATGTATTGCGTATGTTGCGTCTCGCACTATCGTCTGTGACTACCTATATTTGCGTCTCAGTTTGTATAGTATCGCTTATACTCGCGATACATGTTTCACACGGACGCCGGTGTACCGCCACTTTAGTTTCGCCCTTTGTTTTTGCTCCGTGGTTTCGCCTATTGGAGAGAAACGACGTGGTTTGTCTTTTTGGACAGAATATCGCTGCGAAACAAGATGGCGGAAGCAGAAACTGAGGAAATTATAATTGAAATTCGAGATTATCCAGAAATATATCTATTATAGGAAATCTTATAAAAAAGAAGTAGCATGGCGAAAAATTACTTCTTTCTTTTTTGATTAATTTCAAAAACCCATATATTTTGTCTTCTTCTTAATGTTGATACAAGAAGTAATAGTTCTTCTTCTTCAGATTCGGAAAGAAACCAGTCTGGCTCAAACGAATTATTATTATTGCATTCGAATGAGTTGAAAATAACAAATTTATACAAGCGATATTCGAGTAGGTGTGAAAACGACCGCTTGAATTTCGCTTATTTACCGCATTTTCATGTTCGCTAAGTTTTCGCTACCGCGGTTCGCGGCGTCGCACAGTGCGTCGTCCCATACACAAAAGTCCAATTTTGACAAATGAGATAAAATAAATTGAACTACCCACAAATGATTATTAATAGGTACTGCATTCAATGACACACAATATCAAATTTGTTAATTGGAAGCGTTACCGGTACTTCGCGTAAAAGTTGATAGTGATTTATTAATAATATTCCTTGTCGCGCATAGGGGGATTATTAACAAGAATATGTCGTTTTTCCCAATTAACTTGTGAAAGTTATCAAAAAAGTACAAAATGTCTTATGCAGCGTTAGGTCTGTACATTTAAAATCAGTTTTTAAAATAGGTTTTCACGTGAATGTTAATAAGATATGGCATTTTAACTATTTGTCGACAAGCGTGAGAAATAAATAAAATATGTTAAGTTTTGTCGAAGGTTTTCTAAAATACACCTAAAACACCTTTTTGATTTAAATGCCATCTTGTAGCTGAATGTTTTTATAATATGATTATGTATGTTTTATTTTGCGCAGGTTTGCGCCAATATATGTATTTTTCGTGTTATTGCAAGAGCCGGCTATTAAAAATAATGACATGTTTGAGGCATGGAAATTAGAAAAAAAATTAACAAAAAGAAAAATGTTTTAAGTAAACTTATGTCATTTTTCGAACATTGTAATAAACTTCAAGAGGCTAAAAAGGCATTTTAACCAGATTGCTCCTTATTTTTGCCTCAAAATGGACCAGGTCTGGAAAAAATCAGCTCGGAAAAAAGATCGAATCCTGACTGACTATAAAGAATGGCTTGAATCTGATATATATATGATGGATACTCTATGACCTATTCTAAAATCTAAACAAGGTCTTATGCCTGAATGTTGCCACTGGGGTCGTCCTAAAATGGTTGTTATCAAACGGTTGATGACGTAAGTTTAAAAACCAAACGAAAGCGTGTAAAACACTTAGTTGAGGGATACGATTCAGAAGAATTGCAGTTTGCGGCTCAGGAATCTACTCGTATGTCTGATTCAAATGAAGATTCTGCTGTTTCAGCTCTTTCTCCGGAACAAGCATTAGCACTTTACTTGGATTTAGATTTATCCGAAAGAAAATATCACATGTTACGGTCGACAGTAAATACTTTACATAAAGACTGCTTTCCTAGCTTACATGCAATAAAACAATGTAAAAACCGATTACTACCCAAAAATGTTAACAAGGAAGTCTTCAAGAATCGATACAAATAAAGATTTAATGACCGCACTATTATTAACATCTGAGCCTTACTTATCATCGAAACGTAATATAATCTTAAGCCAATCATAAGATTTTACTGATATTAAACATTATATTTGTGAAGAACCCAGTACTATAGATATTTAGTTTGATTTATTATTTTATGAGGCATACCTCATTAAATTAATATTTATTTTTTTCATTTAAAATCATAGAGCTTGTTTTATTTACTAGAAATGTTATTGTTATGACGTATATAGACATTCACTATGTACTAAAGTATTTATAATATATAATAATATTTATTTACTATGAAAGTTACTTATATTATGATTGCAGACGCGGGCCTTTCATCATCATCATCATCATCAACCTATATCAGTCCACTGCTGGACGTAGGTCTCTCCCAAGACGCGCCACTGAGCCCGGTCTTCGGCTCTTCTCATCCAGTTTTTGCCAGCTACACTCCGTAGATCGTCGCTCCATCTCGCCGGAGGGCGTCCTACACTACGCTTGCCTAAACGCGGTCTCCACTCCAGTATCCGTTTGCTCCAACGGTTGTCGGTTCTTCGGCAAACATGGCCGGCCCACTGCCACTTCAGTTTGCTAATCCTTTGAGCTATGTCGAACACCTTAGTTTTCTGACGAATAACATCATTCCGGATTCGATCTCTCAAGGAAATTCCGAGCATAGCTCTCTCCATAGCGCGCTGAGCGACTTTCAGCGTGTGGACCAGCCTCACTGTCAGCGTCCACGTTTCAGCAGCATAGGTCATAACAGGTAGGACACACTGGTTGAAAACTTTCGTTTTCAGACATTGAGGGATGGAGGACGAGAAGACTTGACGAAGTTTCCCAAACGCAGCCCAGCCTAGCTGTATTCTCCGGTTTAGCTCTCTCTCGAAGTTGTGTCTACCTAACCGCAGCGTCTGCCCGAGGTAGACATACTCCTGCACAACCTCGAGAGGCATTCCGGCAACGGTGATTGGCTCTGGGGTAATACGATCATTAATCATGATCTTTGTTTTATCTAAGTTCATGCCCAGGCCAATCCGTCGTGAGGAATCAGCAAGACTGTTCAGCATCTGCTGTAAATCCTGCAACGATTCTGCCAATATGACGATATCGTCAGCAAATCGCAAGTGTGAGATATACTCGCCATTGATGTTAATGCCCATTCCATTCCAACTCAGCGTCTTAAACAGATCTTCCAGCGCGCTCGTAAACAATTTGGGAGATATGACATCTCCTTGTCTTACTCCGCGGCGCAGCTGGATAGGTTTAGACTGCTGGTTCTGGACTTGGACAGACATAGTGGCATCATCGTATAGGCATCTCAACACTTCGATGTATCGCCAATCAACCTGGCATCGCTGCAGAGATTGCAGAACAGCCCAGGTTTCAACAGAGTCAAAGGCTTTCTCATAGTCCACAAACGCTAGGCACAATGGCTGATTATACTCTTCGGACTTCTGTATAATCTGTCGCATTGTGTGAATGTGGTCTATGGTGCCAAATCCTCTGCGAAACCCAGCCTGCTCTGGGGTTTGGAACTCATCAAGTCTTCGCGCAAGACGGTTCGAAATAACTCTGGAAAACAGTTTGTAGACATGGCTCAAGAGTGAAATCGGTCTGTAGTTTTTCAATAAAGCTTTATTGCCCTTCTTGAAAAACATGATAACCACACTCTTGCTCCATGCCTTTGGAGTTCTCCCATGGTCCAGGACGGATTGAAAAACACGTTGGACCTCCCTCAGGACTGGTGAACTACCTGCCTTTAGGAGTTCCGACGTGATTCCGTCTTCCCCTGGGGCTTTTCCATTTTTTAACTGTCTCAGAGCCACTTCGATTTCGTCTAGGCTGATCTCTGGGAGATCTTCGGTGTAGTGGCGGGTTAATGTGGCTCTAACATCCTCATTACTGGATCCCGGACACGAAACTTGCGAGGCGTACAATCGGCCATAAAAGTCTTCGATCTCAGCCAGAACTTCCGGCTTGGAAACGACGGTATCACCCCTAGATGTCGTGAGCTGCGTCAGATGGCTCCTACCAAGTTGCTGCACAAACACTTTGGACCCCCGATTTTGCTCAATTGCTCGTTCAATACGAAGCGTATTGGAGCGACGGAGGTCGTAGCGTATGCGCTTAGCAATGCACTTGTTAAGAGCCGTGTGTTCTGACAGCGTAGTAGGGGTGAGTGGTGTCTGGCGTCGCTTTTCCATTAGCCGGAGAGTCTCGTCCGAGTACTTAGACTTTTTGCCCGTACGCCTTACCGAGCAAAATTTCGTGCCCTCTTCCCTGAGGATGTTTACCACATTGTGTAGGTCCTGATCTACGTCATCGGTAGTTTCCAAGGCAGCGAATCGATTTTCGAGCTGAAGTTGGAACTTCTCTGAGTTCACAGCGGTTTGGAGTAAGTTTGGTCGGAGCTTAGACTTCATCAAGCGGACGCGTTCAAGCTTAAAATTGATATTCAGAGTGCCTCGTACCATTCGGTGATCGCTGCCGGTATTGAACCTATTGATCACTGAAACATCTCTGAATATATGCTTCTTATCCGCTATAATGAAGTCTATCTCGTTTTTCGTCACAGCGTCGGGGCTTCGCCAAGTCCACTTTCGCTGTGGACTCTTTTTGAAGAAAGAATTCATCAAAAAGAGTCCTTCCCGCTCTAGGAAGTTGACCAGCATTTGCCCCCTGTGATTCCTACTACCAAATCCGTGTGGCCCTACCGATGATTCGCTGCAAGTCTGTAATCCTACTTTGGCGTTGAAGTCCCCCATGACAATGTTAAAGTGTGCCTTAGTGGTGGTGTGTAAGGCTTTAGCAATGTCATCCAGGACAAACTCCACTTCATCATCCGAGTGTGACGAGGTCGGTGCATACACTTGAACCACCTTGAGGGAATACCTCTCGGTGAGTTTAAGTACCAGGTATGCTACCCTGTTCGACACACTGGATACTTCAGTGACGTTGTCGGCGAGGGACTTGTGGATCAGGAACCCAATGCCACCTTGGGAGATATGGTCGCCCTCGCGGTAGTACATGACATGTCCGGATTCTAGGGTTATGGTGTCCTCTCCCTCTCTTCGGACTTCACATAACCCCAGAATATGCCATTTAACCTTTTCAAGTTCTACCTCGAGTTGCGCCAGGTGTTCGTCCAGCCGTAGAGTGCGTCCGTTGTACGTAGCCAGGGTCAGTTGGGATGGGCAGCCTTCCGTAGCCCGGAGATTCTTCGCACCCCCTGCTCCGCCATTTCCATGACCGCCGCCTTGGCCAGGACTAGCGGAGCTGCCGGGAACTGGGGGCCGTCCTTTTTGTGTGCCAATCATATGGGAGGTTTTGCCCTAATCGCCACGCTGGGCATGCGGGTTGGCGATCGCAGGGACACAGTCTGTCGCACCGCTGAGGCTGCTACCCCTCAGCGGTCGGGGATTTGACTGTGTCTGGATGAGAAGGGTTATACCGCCGTCGACCGGTCGCCATAGCCTCGTCGGTTACTGCAGGATGTACCGCGTGCAGGTGAGGTTGACAGTTGGAGCTAGAGGTCTTGTGTAGCTCCCTTACATCCCCTTAACTTGCGCTTAATTCTTTAACCTATCTATCCATCATCCATACTGATGATTTTTCTATTATCTGTGTAAAAAACCCATACAATCGAAGAATTTATCAAAACATATTCTTTACAATCAATATGCAATACAACAATGATGTTATTCATCGGTTATGACTTTTTTCCTATGTTCCCGTACGAACGATGCACTGTGCGTCGGTGTGCTAAAGGCGTAAAGGCGTTAAATGACTAAATGACGAGCGTTGACGTTTATCAAATCTTACACGTTTATCATTCGGGTGTGTAATGTTTGATATAAATACTTATAGTGTAACGTTCATATACCTAATATAATTTCATTTCATATAATTTCATTTGATATAACAAGACTTAATATAATAAACATTTAATATAATTTTAGATTCTATACTTTCATTTGATATAATGTACTTTTGATATAATATACATTTGATATAATAATTAAGCTGACAGTCATGCAGCATGCAGGCAGGCATGCAACATGCAAGCAGGCGTGCAGCATGCAGGCAGGCATGCAGCATGCAAGCGGGCATGCAGCATGTAGCAGGCATGCAGCATGTAGCAGGCATGCTTTCTGTCACGGCTTCGGCGCTGCGGGACTCCAGCGGTCCCACGATAGCTTATCGTCGCAGATGGCTTTCGCTCACCGCCGCGGCTGAGGCTGGCGAACTGGAGACCGTTAAACCCACCTGCTCCTCAGCTCGCGGGCCGCCTCACCCCTCCGCGCATACGTGGGCTTAAATTACACTTTAGCGTAGGGCAGACAAGTCTACGTGGAGTCGGTTTTGCCGCGTGCGATTCGTTTCTGTCACTGAATTTTTAGCACAACCTCAACGAAAACAAGACAACATTTGAAATCGATTTAGGGTTAAATGCACAGACGTATATTAAGAAGACGTTTAAACGTCTGTGGTTAAATGCTACTTTTATTTATAGGCAAAAATTATATTAAATGATGTTATAGAATATGATTATTCTACCAATATAGCTTTATAAAAAAAGGTGTTAGAGAATGTGAGTATTATATCAAATGAATAATATACGTAATGTTGTTATAGGAAGTGTATTAATAGAACAAGTATAAATTATATCCAATGAACTTTATGTTCTTTGAAATTATTTCATTTGTCATTATATGAAATGATACGCACCCATGTTGGTTTTGCAAAGAGGAGCTCGATCTCGAGCTCCTCCGTGCTTCGGAAGGCACGTAAAGCTGTTGGTCCCAGTTGTCGTCGAAAGGTGGCAGGCAGTCGTTAGAATAGGTCCCAGTTGTCGTCGAAAAGTGGCAGGCAGTCGTTAGAATATAACCCACCAACCGGCATTGGCCCAACCTCCCCATGTGATGTTGTCCTTGTCTGAAGGCCTGGTGCCCAGCAGTGGGACGTTTATAGGCTGATGGCTTGATTTAATGTGGTTTGCAAAAAGTCCTCAAAAACATTTTCCTTTTGATGCTTGGCCATCGTTTTGCCATTGTTCCACCGTAGCTATCCATGGACAATGGCTGTGTTAAATTCTTTATTTTCTAATAAAATACTCAGAACAATATCTAATGATAAAATACGTCTTGATATAAATATTTATTTTTGTTATTAGCTGTTAGAAAAAAATATTTTTACATAAATTAGACTAAAATCTATTCTTCTTGAGGCTGAAGTCCATTGAGCTCCTCAATGCTGAAATCTTTCTCATTCTGTTTTTTTTTGTCTGTAATCGACGACTGACAGGAGCAGGACAGACTTATTTAGTTTGTCTATGACTCAAAATTCGCAAAAAGCGGAGAAGCGTGATGATTCTCTGATTGGAATTGTTTAAATTTTACCATACAATCAAGGGGACAGTAGATTTAGCACCAGCACCGTACTTGTGTTGCGACGACTTCAATAATTTTCATACGGCATGATGGTGGAGGGTTCAGCATTTACGCGGAATGATGTGTTCCAAATGGCAATACGTGTTGCTTTTGTGTCTGCAGTTACATATTTCTCCATAAAGTGGCTAGTGAACCAAATTGATCCGACTTCCAAGAGCCGGAAGAAGGCAGAGGAAAAAGCTAGAGAACAGTTACGCAAGTAAGTATCGATCGTGGGTATCCACTCAGCTGTAAGAAAATATGACGTTCTAAACCATCATCTGTTACTTTCCGGAGCTTTGAAGTTCTTTCACAGATTCATTCAGGTTTAGTCATTTCATGCAAGAAAATTGTGATTTTTTAATTTTATCACTGAAAATTTGCACTGTTTTGGCTTACACTAACTTGAGATGATAAACATTTGTGTATTTCTGATTTTGATTCTGATTCTGTATTCATGTATCATTATGAATAATAATAAAAAAAAACAAAAAAGAGTGCAATGCATCAATATAACATTTGCTAGATTCCCAGTTGTTTCAATTAGGTGCTTTAAGGTTGCTTCACACATATCAGTGAAGCCACAGTTCTGACACAGTACCGGCACAGTGTTTTTCATACATTCTCTATGAACGCATCCCCACTTGTCAGTTGCATTGCTCTCAGTATCAGTGCCGCCACCGGCAAATCACAGACGTATTCGTTTTGACAAAATTCATAGAGAATTTATTAAAGAATATTTTTCACTGTGCCGGTACTGTGTCGGAACTGTGACTTCACTAATATGTGTGAAGCAACCTTAAATATTAATTTCAACCAGTCACTAGGATAGACCGTTTAACAAATATCTGTGCCCACATCAGAACACCTTTTTATGTACACACGTCTGCAGATCAACCTATCAAAACGCAAATTTCTCTTTTTGATATTGATTGTTATATCGTAGAGATAAAGTTCTTTTTTTTTTTTATTTTTATTTTTTTTTATAGCAGAAGGAGGCAAACGAGCAAGCGGGTCACCTGATGGAAAGTAATCACCGCCGCCCATGGACACCCGCAAAACCAGAGGAATCGCAGGCGCGTTGCCGGCCTTTAAGGAAGGAATAGGCTCGTTTCTTGAAGATCCCTAAGTTGTAACGGTTCGGAAATACCGCCGCCGAGAGCTGGTTCCACAACACTGTAGTTCGAGGCAAGAAATTTCTTGAAAAACGCACAGTAGTAGACCGCCATCCATCAAGGCGATGTGGATGGAATGACAGTCGATTGCGTGTAGTGCGGTGAAGGAAATTAGCGGCAGGGATCAAGCCGAACAATTCCTCAGAACACTCCCCATGATATATACGGTACAATATACAGAGAGACGCAACGTCTCTCCGAAGAGCCAGTGGATCGAGCCGACCTGAAATAACCACGTCGCCGACAATTCGAGCAGCTCTGTGTTGAATGCGGTCAAATAGAAGGAGTTGGTATTGGGGTGCTCCAGCCCAGAGATGGGAGCAGTATTCCATATGCGGCCTGACCTGTGCTTTATACAGTTGTAAACGGTGGGCCGGCGTGAAATACTGACCCGCTCTATTAAGCACACCCAGCTTTTTCGAAGCTAATTTAGCTTTACCTTCCAAATGACCACGAAACTGAACGTCACTCGAAATATCGACGCCAAGGATTCCAATAATCGGATTGGTATCAAGGGGATCTCGCTCAAAGTTCAGAGGTACGACGAAGGGATGTTTTTTCGCGGTAAATGCGCAAACTTGTGTTTTGGAGGGGTTAAAGCGGACTATGTTATGTCGGCCCCAATCCGAGACATGACTTAACATGTTCTCGGTGTCAGTCACAAATTTATTCCGGCTCTCGATGACGCTTTCCAGAGAAATATTAGCTCGCCCGGTGTAGAGCGTATCCCCAGTACTGTCATCCGCATAGCAATGAATGCTGTTGTTATGCAGCATGTCATTGATATGCAGAAGAAACAAAGTAGGGGACAACACACACCCCTGCGGGACTCCAGCATTCACGGGCTTCATGTCGGAGCACGAACCGTCGACTGCGACTCTGATGCTACGCCCAGTAAGAAAGCTGGCAACCCATGAACACAATTTCTCAGGAAGCCCATATGATGGAAGTTTAGAGAAAAGAGCCCTGTGCCATACCCTGTCAAAAGCTTTCGCTACGTCCAAGCTAACTGCCAGTGCCTCCCCTTTACTCTCGACTGCCTCCGCCCATCGGTGAGTAAGGTACACTAAAAGATCACCAGCCGATCGACCGCGACGAAAACCATACTGGCGATCACTTAGTAGCTGGTTCTCTTCTAGGTACCTTAAGAGCTGGCGGTTTATAATGGACTCCATTACTTTGGAGAGTAAAGAGGTAATAGCTATTGGCCTGTAGTTAGACGGATCTGAGCGATCGCCTTTTTTTGGAATCGGGTGCACAAGGGCTGTCTTCCAAGAGCTCGGGACGACGCCAGTGGTGTAAGAGAGCTGGAAAAGGCGCGTTAGAACTGGTGCCAATTCAGGAGCACACGTCCGAAGCACAATGGGTGGAACTGCATCTGGCCCACTCGCCTTATGGATATCAAGGGAAAAAAGAGCCTTACGAACTGACCTTGTTACCGCTGTGGGACCTATACAGGCACGCGTAGACGCGAGGATGACGTCCGCAGTCGACGTGCAGCCATAAGATGGAGAGGTCCCTATCTTCAAGATTGCCAAGGCGACGAACGCACATATCCTCCCTGACATAGGCACAATCACCGGCTCGTGGCACAAATGCATGTTCCAGGTTGTATCCCGGGTAGCGCAAGTACGAGATGTCAGGAGGGGGGGATATCTGCGTCTTGGTGAGGAAGAGCAAGGCCGGTTTCGCCGTCTCGAGGTGGTAATGGACGGCGCTCAAATTAGAGTGGATTCCCCTGATATTGCAGAAGTCCACGCGAAGCGTAGGAGGGGGTGCCAATTGTCCCGCCTTTCTCCTGCCTGCAGCATGCCTTGGCACGGGCGAACTTTTGCCCTCCCCAGAATACGTAGGGCAGCCTGAGCGAGAACGCTCAGGGGGGGATTCTCCGACACTGGATGTGTCGGTACCCCCCTGGGGTAAATCTAGATTACAGTTCGCTGCCATATCAATTGTGAGGGGGGGGGGGGGGGGGAGGGGTCTCCGGAACCCTCACTCGCCGGACGAAACACAACAGCACAGAGTGCCATTGTTTCACGCCGAAAATTCGTGAGGGGGTGGTATTACGCCGGGCGAGCCGACCCAATGCGTGCTGCAACGCAGCGTGGCTCTACCACTCAGTTGGTGTCACTCATTTAGCACCACCCAGGGGTCCCGTGTAGGGTCTCAAGGGTAAATCTACGGACGCGAGCAACTTAACCCCCGAAAATTTATTTATTCCAAATTCCAAATTTATTGAAGAAAATTAACATTTTGTGGTAGGTTGAAGAGCTGAGGGCTGCACCAAAAAAAAATTTCACTTTTTTTATTTTATAAATAAGTCAAAAAGTCGGATTTCGCTATTGCAACACCATGAAAAGCATTATGGCGTTTTTATAAAGACTTCAATGGGCTGATTTCAAAACACCTGTTTATATTTCTTTAAATCTTACCTTAATATCACCTATTTTGTGGAAGGGTAGGGAAAGATCACAGCTTTCCATTGGCTGTGATCCTGGGACAACATTTAAACAAATGGTTAATAGTTGCATTAGTGATATTTTTGCCTGACAGAATCTTTTAGATGACTTACTAAATAAAGTATACAAATGATGAATCTGCACATCTTAGCTATGTGCAGATTCATTATTTGTTTAATTAAGGTTTCTGTTTTACAGCCATTATCATATTTTAGTCTCATTACTAAAATGACTCCATAGCCTTGTTTTCTATAATGAAATTTATTTTGGTAGAATATTTACCTATCTAAATCAGTTATACCTATATAATTAATAAATGATTTGAGTTCTTGCACACATTCAGATAAAGTGTTTTATAAGTAACTGTTGGAATCAGATATTACAAGATCTTTAGTTAGATGTAATTGTTTACTGAAAATCCAAGGGCTTTGCCCTCATACACCTGATGGTAAATTAAAAGGTGATATTTTTAATTGCACCTCTGTTAAAATATTATGCAAACATAACAGTCTCCTCTAATAAACTTATTGCACATCAGAAACATGACTGTTCTACAATAAACTATCTGCTCATCAAAACATGTTCTCTAAAAAACTTAAAAAGTATACCAAAACCAGCTATCTTTTTAAATCTATTTACAACTAAAGTCTAGTTCATACAACAGACTTTCTGCCCTACTCCTGCAGGTCACGTGATAGGTAAGAAAGGAGAATGTGCACGCCCCCATGCAAAATTAACCCACATCCTACAGCAAAGAGGAGTATGTCAAAAACATAGACAAATGTAGTATAAAAGGATGGGATACTTTAAAAATCCATCCTTACAGTCTAAAATATTAATAAATTGCTTGCATTGCAATTTTGTCTATTTTTTGAGATACTCCTCTTTGCTGTAGGAAGTAGGTAAATTTTGCACCTTCTTTAAGACAATCGCTACGCTGCGCTTCACGATTGTCTTGAATTTTAAGGTTATTTTTTTATTAGACAACAGATATACTAACTGCCGTCACCATTGTATTTTCAATCATGTTCAATTTACAATAAATGAGGTTCTTTTCGGAATAAGTGATGTTTGAATTTGATTAAATAGATTGGCATATTTTATTATACAAATAAATTATTAGATCTGCATTCCATAGCATGCAATTCAAATAGTTTTGCTTATAGCAGAAAACTGTTGCCTAGTTTGAATTACATAGAGTGCTCTTTTCTTGTGCAAGTCTGTACTTTTGGTGCTATTTTAGATTTATTTTCTTTGACAAGAGGGAACTATTAGTTAGGCGATTAAATACATGCCAATTAATAAAAAGCCAAAAAGTATAAAACCCTCAAAAAATTTAGTCTGATTACAAACAATCTGTATAGGTACTTGTATTTTTGTTACCTATATTAATTAATGATTCTACTCGAGTTTGTAATGGTGGTGGGACGGAGACCCGAAATGAAACAATGTCTTGCGTTGAATCAATCCTCTTTATCCTCTAGTGTATCATCTTAAATACTAATTAACATCACATCTATACGTGACTAGAGGAAGGACGCCTTGTCAATCAGGAAGACCTTAATTATCACGTACTATTGAGTACGTGCTGATAGTGTAATTCACTATATCACACCTCCCCTGAAAATACTTGCAACCCTTCCCTGAAAAGTAAACTCTTATTTTCTAAATATCTTAGTCCTATTCTTATGAACTATATATTCTTTATTATTCTTTAATATTTTTACATTAGTACCTAGCTCTTCTAAAACTTCAAATGGACCTAAATACAAGTCATTCAATTTATTATAATTTTCATTCTTATACAAGAGTAGATCACCTTTTTTGTAGTGTACTTCCTTACAATCTAAATCATAATTAGTTTTTCTACTTTGTTTTGATATTAATAAGTTGTTCCTGGCATCATTATGAGCTTTTTGCAATCTAAATTTTAACTCCGATGGATAATTGTCGTATACATATAAGGGATCAACTTTACTAACTAAATTACTAGGTACGTTACATGTTTTCCCAAAAACTAGTTCATAAGGGGAGTATTTGGTACTAGTATTTACAGAATTATTATAAGCAAAGCACCAATATGGTATCCAGGTACTCCAATTTGCCGACTGATTCTGTGTTTGTATTCTCAAGTAACATCCGAGATGTTTGTGCCAGTTTTCTAGCGAACCTATACTCTCATGATGATAGGGTGTTGAATTTAACTTATCAATATTTAGCAATTTACATACTGTTTCTAACGTGGAATTAATAAATTCCGTTCCACAGTCAGTCGCAATAACCCTGGGAGTACCATATCGTAAAATAAAATTTTCAGTAAAAACCCTAGCAACAGTTTCAGCTGACTTATCAAGTATTGGGTAAGCTTCTACAAACTTTGTCAATTCGCATTGTATTGTTAATATGTATTTATTACCCAAATTATTATATTATATATTTGACCTAATTTTATATTTAAACTGTTGGCTGTGGTGTTATCAGTTACAGATTCCTAAAGAGCCCTGTAGGCCTAGCATGTGCAACATGAGATACGTCACGGACGAGAGACGACAAATCATTTTAATTTGTCATGTTAAGTTTTGTACACAAAAATACCACAGTTTATGCAAAAACTACTATTAAGTCTATTTTTGACATATTATGTAGAGTTCTAAGCGCATCCATGTGTCTTTAGTGACAATAGACATTAGAGATAAATTAATAAAACACAAGAAAACGGATCGAGAAGAGTTCTCATATTGCGCATGCTACAGTGAACTGACTCATCATTTGACTAAATGGCGAAAGATTAAGATAATATTATTTATGATGGACAGTGTCTTTTTTCGGTGGATAGACATTTTGTATTATTTTGTCTTCTTGCTGCTTCTTCCTTATATAAGGGATTCCACCTTAGATTTTGATTAAGATCTGGTTTTATTTATGTGTGTCAAGGACAGAAGTAAACATTGTCTGTTAAATTAATTATAAATAAAAATATTAAATATTGAAAAATGTTATTCCCACTTTTACATTACTTTATTCATCATCTAATACATCATTACCTATTAAATGCTATTAACGCTTTTACGGGCTCAGTGCAGTGTGTTGATCTTTTGTTATTGATTTTATTCAATTTTTTTTAATCATATGTATAGTTTAAATCACGATGCAATTAATAGAGCCTTACAAAGGGTCAAACCCCACCATTTTAAATGCTAATTAATATTATTGATCCACTTGTTTGTGTAACTGTAAATTACTATACATATACCAATGCGATCAGTTTATTACTCGTTGTCACGCACTGCAAATTGTTTACCCAAAATCGCGGCTAGGTTATACCAATGTGAGAGTGGGCATTACATTGAGTTTGCATGCGCCAAGGGTGTCTTGCAGAGCCGGCCTGAGCGGGAAGCACGCGCTGGCGCTGGACAAGCTGACGGACCACGAGATGATCATCGCCTCGCAGCTGGTCGTACCCGACGAGATCAATGTGAGTCTCATTCATTTCTCACTAGCAGCGGCCCGCCCGCGCCTACGAACACGCTATCTTAGGCATTGTTCAGACCAAATGTATTATCTGCTGCTGACTGTGAGCGCTTACGCAGTTTCTTGTTTTTCCATATATATTTAACTTCTTGTTCACACCGAACAGACTATACGGTATTACGTAGTGCGTTTTCGCTGACTCGGTGGCCGATTTTTTAACTACGCGTCTATGCACGGCGGACGCAGATTAGCTAAGTAGCCGAATGTAACAGCGTATTAGATTGTAGCACCGCGGGCACAATTCATTCGAGAAACTTCAATGAGTACAGACGTGTATCTCGCGATGTTCGACACTGAAAGTAGCTATAGCGTATTGTCGGTTTGGTAAGAACGCATACTGCAAACTGAGTCCACGTTCACACTGGGGCTGCCAGTGAGCATACTCACAGTCTGCGGCGGACAATACGTTTGGTCTGAACAATGCCTTAGAACACCATCATACTTTAGCCATATTGTAAAATATCTATTTATTCACATAGGCACACTTACAGCAATACCACTGAATAAATAAATATATACACTTAGAAAAGTAACACATTAAAAACACGCATTACATTACATGTATAATAACCAATGACTAAAAATTTCTATAAATTATATTATATACAAAACCAATGACATTAATGTCCTTGATAAAAACCATCGTCCTTTAACAATCTATCTATTAGTGAAGACTGCATAAAAATCAATTGCGTGGTTTAGAAGGAAAAGGGGAGCTACAGGACACAGGGAAAAGGCGACTTTACTTTAAAGGATGCAATGATGTAATGGTAATGATTTGTGGTCACCAACAGTTTTTTGTTACCACTAACGGCCGAAATTAATAACCGATCCTGAGATAGAGATATGCCTATTTTGGATTTGTTACTAGGCAACTGTTGTTATTTCCCGTCATATAACAGAAATATCTAGGCAACAAATCTAAAGTGGCCTATCTCTATCTCGGGATCGGTTATTAATTTCGGCCGTATGTCAATAGTCAAAATAGATTTATTCAATAAACTCAATTAATAAGTACTTTGAAACATCCAAATATTTTTTAACCTACCACCCATTCAGGACATCATTTTTTAACTGTGGCAAAGAACTGGCGCAAGAAACCACAGCGCACAGAGGCAACGACATTTAAGGTGGCAGTAGCCCATAGACATATGCAAGATTAAAGTCGTGACTGTGAGTTCGACCACGATAACAAAAAGGAGAATTTGTAAGCATTGAAGCAGCAGTTCCTGAAACAATGTGGTAGTGGCAAATAAAACTTGCACCCACGCTTTACACAATAACTTTTACCATCGTTTATGAAGAGTCCCCTGCGGTACTCCTTCGGGGTACCTCGATATCCTTGCTCCTCTGAAACCGCTCATTACTCGACTATTTCGGCTTAAAGTGAGTGTAATATATAGCAAGCAACTGACACTATCACTGTTTCGCAGGTGAACTGGAAGGACATAGCAGGGCTAGACAACCTAATCCAGGAGTTGCGCGAGACTGTGATTCTGCCTATACAGAAGCGCGACCTGTTCGCCGACAGCAGGCTCACGCAGCCGCCTAAGGGAGTGCTGCTGCACGGACCACCAGGTATTTAAACTTTACTGTCGATCACTTATTTAGCCCAAGTTAACCTTCTTTTTAAGCTTGTTGAAATGGTTGACTAGATAACAGATAAACATACATAAGAATAGAAATAACCCAGACCCGAAATCAATTTAGAGAAACAGTTATTTCTGAATTGACCCGACCGGGAATTGAACCCGGGATCTCGACTCACTCCACTCAACCACGGAGTTCGGAGATTATGGAGTAATAATATTGTATAATAAAGCTATTGTTTCTTAGTGTTGCTATTATCACATAAATGATTAACAATGACATGGATTGAGTAACAACTGAATTTATTTAAATATTTCTCTATTGGTATTGTATGTAAGCTTCTGTATCTGCCACAGATATTAATATTAATAGATTTGCGCTATCACCTGTACAAATAGTTGTGATCGCATTGAGCCGACGACGTAAATACGAATTTAGTGGTCAAATATAATCTACCATGTGCTTTGCATCAATACCGTTTAAATATTTCGATATTAGTTATAGGTTTTAAAGTGATGGCATGGGGTGGTAGACCTCCACATGGTTCACTCGGATGGAGTCGCTGGCGGCCGCTGGTGAAAATTGCCTTGGGTTGGGAAGTGGTTGTTGGTTGGAAATTACCCAATTTCAGAATTCTGAAATGCATGCCCTAGAACATTAATTCTCCTCTTTTAAAGGGTTAAATATAATACAATATGTGCCGCGCGGTATACTGGTGTATACCGGCTCACTAAACAATACTACCAACCCTTTGGTGTCGTAAAAGGCGGCTACCGGACTGAAGACTGCACATACATCCAAAAGTCAATTAATCATATCTGTGGTCTAGTAGCTAAGCCACCCGTTTCAGACCCAAAGGTCCCGGGTTCGATTCCCAGCGGGGGCACATTTTTGTATGCACGGTTTGGTTGGTGGTAGGGCTATTAAGTCCGCCTGGCTAGCTACCACCATCTTATCTAAGTCTGTCGCCATAACAACGATGTTTATAACATTGTTGTGTTCCGACAGTTTGAGATAAGATAGCCAGTTCCAGCCAGCGGTTGAGCATTCCGTGTGAAGCGCGCTTCCACCTTCGGCCTTATTGGCCACTTTCCATCAGGTGAGATGAAGGCCAAGCGCTTACCCGTTGTAGAATAAAAAAAAGCATAAATCGGCGATGGGCTCACCACCTATCACACTGAGACACTGAGCACATGTGCAGTGGCTATTTGGTGTGTAGCAGTTCAGATGTAATTTGGTGAGCGGACTGAAGCAGTCCTCTGCCATAGGCAGAGGCTGCTTCTGTGGTCCTTATTGCCTAGTCTCTTGATTAACCCTATGGGATAAATAGTCATGAGCGTATTTATATTGATTCGCAGGGTGCGGCAAAACGCTAATAGCCAAGGCGACGGCGAAGGAGGCCAACATGAGCTTCATCAACCTGGACGTGTCCCTGCTGACCGACAAGTGGTACGGCGAGACGCAGAAGCTGGCCGCCGCCGTGTTCAGCCTGGCGGTCAAGCTGCAGCCCTGCATCGTGTTCATAGGTACCTCCACCGTGCACTTAAAAATACGTCATCATTATTCAACTCAATTCTTCACAATAACCCTTTATTCCAATTACAACCAAGTATTTTCCCAGAACTACCAAAAGCGCGGTAGCTCAAGTGTCAAACTTCGGCAACTAGTGCTGGGGTACGGTGGAATTAGGGATGTGCTTATAGACTGACCGACCGACTGACTGACTGACTGCACTGCTGGGGTCTGTACGTCCAGGATGATTACAATATCAGCACATTTTTATGCCAAAATGTAATATTGTAGAATAAAAATTTATTGTCCGTTGTAGAAATATTTTACATGAAATTTGTCCAACAGACGAGATCGAGTCGTTTCTCCGCACGCGGACGGCTCACGACCACGAGGCCACCGCCATGATGAAGACGCAGTTCATGTCGCTGTGGGACGGGCTCATCACCGACCCGGATTGCACCGTCATCATCATGGGTCAGTATCACCACACTCGCCCCACCGCGAGCCACGGCTATGATGAAGACGCAGTATTATAGACTAAATAGTAATAATATTAACAACTAACCATGTCGATTCAATTATTATTGTACCGATAGTCGTTTCGGTTATCTTCCGAGATAGGCCTCTCGAGTGCGTGTGACGACTACCGTCACTACCCAACTAGTAATTGCTCCCAAGTGTTCCTTCGCAGGAAGTGCTGTTACCAGGCATGCACTCTATACACGGCCACTTTTATACAGGAGACCCCTAATCTGCCTTCAGGGCCACAAGAAACGCAGGATACCGTTTCAATACGGAAAGCGAGCCAGGTTTACCCTGCCCTTTACCTCCACCATGGCTCCAAAGGGCTTTGGCTGCGGCCGCCATCACCCCAAGAACGCTTTGGCTCCTCCTCAGCTTTGGCCTCCAGAAGGGAGTCCTCAGCTACCCCCACCCTAGTGACTGCCGAAACAGAAGTTACCTCCCGCAACAGCAGCCCTGAAAAAGAGACCTTGTCCTTAGTTCCCGACCCCCAAAAGGGTGAGCAGAGCATCCGCTTTGTCCTCTCGGTGACCGCGAGGGCCCCCCGCCCACCACAGCTCTGAGGAGCCCCCTCACTTGTTTTTTTACCTAGGTTGTCTCATTGCATTTTTTACAGAAGATTTGCAAAACCAACCGAAGCCGAAATTTTAAGCGCCGCAGGTCCCAGCACAGCCAGGATTACGGTTTTCTCTGCCATGTGGTTCCCTCGGCTCGGCTTCGGCTCGGTTAGCCTGGTATAGTTCGTGCCAAACTTCTAGCTCGCTCTGAAGTTGCGACGCGCAGGTGTACAGTTGGCAACATTATCATTAGAGCGTTATAATTATAAAATAACATAACATGACAATTTATAAATTAAGCGTTTTATTTATCTTTTAATACCCGAAATTAAGCAGGATTAATTACAATAACAACAATTAAATTATAAGCATACATATATTTAAAAAAAAAATATAATTTTTATGAAGCTGTGGAAACATTAAATTACATTACAGTGGTTTTACATCTTTTTAGAGTCTGTTAATGATTTTCTTGAGCACGGCAAGACTTCGCTTTCATTATCGTCAGATTACAAATACCTTTCTCTGCTTCTTGCTTCATAAACTCCGATACGTTGTAAATAATTTTTTTTTTGCTTGCCGACGTAAAACTGTATTACGTCTAGGCATTTTAACAGCCTTTCAAAACAGTACTCCTAATACAATAACAGTATGTAACAAAAAAAATAAATCAACAACTTAAAACAGTAACGTAATAACAACAAACAATAAATAACTAATATCGCGACGCGATCAAATAAATTATACACGTGACTGTACTTTCCACTGCTAAACCAAAAGCAAACTCGTACACATGGCGAGCGCGCATGCGCAGGGGTGCGCGGGGGTGTGCCCCGCCCCCCCTACCCGCTTCCGCCCCGCCGATACCTATATTGTGGTATTGCGACGCCACTCGCCTCGTGTTCACAGCGAGCTAGATGCTTGGCGCGGGTTATACGTACAATGGTTTGCGATTGCGATGTCCGCAGGCGCCACCAACCGGCCGCAGGACCTGGACAAGGCCATCCAGCGGCGCATGCCGGCCACCTTCCACGTGCCCATGCCCAGCGACGCGCAGCGCGAGCGCATCCTGCAGCTCATACTGCGCGCGGAGCCCGTCGCAGAGGACGTGAGTGCTATCTTACGAGCGATGTTAACGGACACGAATGTGTTTTTTAAGCTTATTTACACGGACTGTACATTTTTTTTTAAACTTATCTATATTAATAAAAAAAAATTGGTTGCCTGTAAAGTCGGTATACGGGCGAAAGTTTTACGTGACAACGATTTCGAGTGGTAAAATAATTTTAATGTGAATATTCATTCGTATAGTAGGAAGAAGGATGAAATCTCTCTCGCTCTGTCTCTCTCGCTCTTAGGCGGGCTAACTGTGCTCGAGTGGAAGGGACGCGTGCCTTTCACTTTTTATGTCTGTCTCTCTCGCTCTTAGGCGGGCTAACCATGCCCGAGTGGAAGGGACGCGTGCCTCTCACTCGCTCTCATTGTGAGCGCATAACGTGAGCGGAGCGTAACGCAGTTTCTTGAAGTGTCACCCGGCAAACCAATTTATAAGACGTTGTCACGTCAAAATCAATTGGCGAAATGTTGTTGTTGCTGATGATATAAGATAAAATATTTACTAGAACAAAAGAAATTGGTTCGTATCCCATTCGAGCTTCCTGATACTGGTTGATTTTTTGCTAGTAAACATTTTATCCTATATAAAGCATTGTGAATGCAAAATTTCAATAATAAAGAATTATTTTATTGTTGTGCTTGTTATTATTAGGACAATTTTTACGAAATTTGTCACGGGGTACTTTGTACACGGGTGCGTCCACGCGGACTCAGTAGCGAGCGGGCCGCTAATATTAGCTAAAAGTAATGTTAACATTTTTTCATATTTTCTTCATTTTAGAAATAAACTAGGTAGGTACTAATACAATTAATATAAGGTGACTGCTAGAAACCGCAAGAAACTTCAAGGGCTGGTCAGGTCAAGTGCATGTTTTAAACATTACAAAAAAAAAATTTTTTTTTTGTCATTCACTATTTTTAATTGTTTTAATTTTATTTTTCTTATGCTATTGCTTAATATAAATTAGATACTCAAAGTTTATCTAACTAAAATTCACAAAATGAATTCATCATCATCATCATCATCCACAGCCTGACATCACCCACTGCTGGGTATAGGCCTCTCTTCGTATGTGCCACTGTTCAAAATGAATTATTTAATTAAAAATGAAAAAAACAAATTCCTATTTTGTCATTTTTGCTTTGTTTAAAACACTTGACCTGACCATCCCTTAAAGTTTCTTGCGGTTACTAGCAGCATAGACAATCACGGTAGAAGGGGACAGAGCCCCGATAATCTTGGCCCGAGTTAACGGGTCCAAGCCTAAGCTTGGCGCGTCAAGAACGGACTTAAGTAGGTTGAAGGACATATATCGTCCTTGCTAGCAGTCACCTTATAAGCATAGACAAATATATTATATATCGTCCTTGTTATAAGTAAGGCAATTTTTTCCTATTCACAAATCATGGACCACAGAAGCGGTTCTAAATATAATAACACATTGTAAAAATATGTGTTTAGATCGAGTACAAACGTTTGGCGTCCGCGACGGAAGGCTTCTCCGGGTCCGATCTGCACGAGTTATGTCGCCAGGCCGCCGTGTACCGCGTGCGGGACCTAGCGAGGCAAGAGCTGCGCCGGGACCAAGAGGTGAGACCATAGCCAGGCCGCCGTGTACCGCGTGCGGGACCTAGCGAGGCAAGAGCTGCGCCGGGACCAAGAGGTGAGACCATAGCCAGGCCGCCGTGTACCGCGTGCGGGACCTAGCGAGGCAAGAGCTGCGCCGGGACCAAGAGGTGAGACCATAGCCAGGCCGCCGTGTACCGCGTGCGGGACCTAGCGAGGCAAGAGCTGCGCCGGGACCAAGAGGTGAGACCATAGCCAGGCCGCCGTGTACCGCGTGCGGGACCTAGCGAGGCAAGAGCTGCGCCGGGACCAAGAGGTGAGACCATAGCCAGGCCGCCGTGTACCGCGTGCGGGACCTAGCGAGGCAAGAGCTGCGCCGGGAACAAGAGGTGAGACCATAGCCAGGCCGCAGCGTGCGGGACCTAGCGAGGCAGGAGGCAGTAATGTAATACCGAGACCGTAATTAGATTTGTTAGATCATTTTCACAAAAGCATATTTTTATAGAAGCAAATTTTTGTATCGATTTTTTACATATTCGTTATTTTTTTATTCGTGAATTTTAATATAGCAAGTATTCATATCGCATTTTTTTATAATAGTAATTTTTTTTATTCGCGAAATTTAATGTAGCGATTTTTCATAGAGAAATATTTTATGGTCGCGTTTATTTTGATCGCATAAATTACCAGTAGCTTTTTTTATTATCTGCAAATATTTTCAGCAGCACTTTTTCTTTTACATTGGTTCTTTTATTAGAAAACTTTCATACAATCAAAAAATGTGGATTGAGAAAAAATGCTGCTGAAAATATTCGCAGATAATAAAAAAAGCTACTGGTAATTTATGCGATCAAAATAAAGGCGACCATAAAATATTGCTTTATGAAAAATCGCTACATTAAAATTTGCGAATAAAAAAAATTACGATTATGAAAAAATGCGATATGAATACTTGCTACATTAAAATTCGCGAATAAAAAAAATTACGAATATGAAACAAATCGATACAAAAATTTGCTTCTATAAAAATATGCTTTTGTGAAAATGATCTAACAAATCCGTAATTCACCCCATAAATAAACATATAAAACAAAACAATAATGTATTCCTTCTATTTCAGAATAAATCCACACAAAAGTCGAACCACTCCGATTCGGACGACGAATACTTGGACGCGGTCCGCCCGATCACCATGGAGGACCTGGTGCTGTCGCTCAGCAAGCTCAAGGAGTCCAAGATCCAGTGCGGCACGCTGCCGCCCAGCATGCGGCTGGAGCTGGACTAGCGCGCGCCCCGCGACCCCACATGGGCCTTCTGCGCCCCAAGGTGAGGTGCTGGTTGCGGTGACGCGCTCATTTGTTTGTGAGACCTTTGGTTGGTGGACGGTGTGGTGAGCTCGCAGCGCGCTGGTTTTGCGATCGACGTTTTTTTTGTATATTATTTATTAAGGTAGACAAACCTAAACTGTGTGTCATTGCTTTACACTCATTCTAGATTATTTTAAACAGAGCCATTGTAAAATACAACTATTTAAAAATGAAATATACAAAAGTAATTTTAAAAATTTGAAGCGGATGATGCCTGATGCGTTTATTACCAAGAAAGTGTTAAATTTGAAAGTCATTCATTATGTAAAGAATCGGGATATTTTTGATAAAAAAGGTTTTCCATACAAATTAAACAAATTATTTATGACTCTGAAGAAGATGTTATGTACCCTATTTAATAATTATAATCTGTTCCCATTGAAATTATCAAAAGGTAAACAATCTGGTTAAGTATTTTTTTATAATATTATATAGTAACCGTGTTAAGCATGTTGTTTACTAAATAAAATGTTCATAATATTCTTATTTCAGTCATTTTACGTGATGTAAAAAATTGTCAGGGTGGTTTATATTTTTGATAAATTCAATGGAACCGCCAGTTCTAATTAATTTGGATAGCCTTATAACAGAGTTATAAGAATGTTATTTAGAGTTATTTTATTAAATGTTATTTTCAAACAAACAGACATATCGAATAAAAATTCAATAACTTCAGATAATAAAATTAATCTATTGTTGTGATATTGATGAATGATATTACTATAACTGCAGGTGTAACGTGTTTAATAACAACCCTTTTTATTTATTCTCTTCTGAGTCGACTTTTATTAAATTATATGAAGGACAGGTGAGGTCGTGTTGAAAGTTGAAATTAAAACAAAGTTCTTATGTAGAGAAAATACTTTGTACCTTTAAAAATATTATAATCAATCAACTCACTGATTGTGAATATCAATGCTCTATTCTATAGCAATTTAATTACTATAAAATTATAGTAGGTAGGTATTATTGAATTACAAGAAGTCATGGTTAACTTTGATGGTGGTGATAATTTGTACTTACGTGCTATCACTAGTAAGTGAGTGAATACGATTCGTGCTTCATGTTGAGGGTTTATGATCGAAATTTCGTCTTAGCTGTTACGGTTGTTAATTAAAAATTAATGCGGTGTGTTAAATGTTAGAAAATAGGACGCTTAGAACAGACCAAAATGGATTACAAATTATGATAAACTTTAGCTATGCAAAAACGCAAAAGAAACATAATTTCTAACCAGATCGAAAGATTGTCATGAACTCGTAAGCTAATTTAAGTGCTGGTGGCTCACTAACACAGTTCATTTTGCCATACCAATCGTCTACGCTAATTATACTATGGTCCCCGTAATGGTGATATAACTTTTGATTTCACTTGTTTTGTGATGTAAACCAAACAACCAAAGATAATGTAATTCAAATCAAAATCTCACACCTATTAGATTGGCCCTTTGACATTTTCTTGTTATTTACTCAACTATTTACAACTTTCAAAAAAGAGTTTATTGTGGATCAAACGCTTTATTGATTCGTTTTGGTTTTACCTAAGGTCATTTTTCTGTCATCATCAAATAATACATTATTTAGCCATTTGTACAATGAGTCTTCGTCGCCTGTTTTTTGTTTAAATAATTCATTTATTCTTATGCAGGTTTATCAGATAAGTTATCAGAGCATTAAAAAGTTATAATTTTATAGCAACTACATTTTTATTTGTAGTAGGAGCAAGCAAGGAGAATGTTATTCTATGAAACACTTCAACTAAACATAGCCATGGAATAGCCTCTTATTAAATCACTTGATAATATATAAATCCTTGCGTAAAGATAACGTTGTAGAAGATTAATAGTTACTATTAGTCAGTAAAATTGATGAAATATTTATATGTTGTTGTTGAAGCATTGGCTTTTCCATGTTTTACTATATGTATTACATTACATTTATTTAGGACTGGCAATGTGTTTTTTTTTAAATGCGGTCAAGTTTAATTTTAAATTTCTTCAGAGTAGAAGCATTTATCAAATACTTGGTAGTATCAAATTTGTCATTTCTTAGTAAAATCTATTAAATACCTAGTGATGCCTAACTATCGATAATTGTTTCTATCGATATTCATCCTATTACCGGACTATTCGATAGAGCAACGCCTCTATAGTTACACTCATGCTGCTATTGATGTAAATATTATGTATGGTATCGTTTGGACGCCGAATCAGTAGATCTATGTAGTTATATACACATGGTGTGCAATAAGGTTGTTTGTTCATTTAGTTAGTTGATTACGATGATAGATGTGGGCTGTGTTAAAATTTGTTAAGTTGAGCGATAATCAACATTAGTGGTTAAGTGATCAGAGGGAGTGCTATACTTCTAAACAAACGATGCATAATAGATTGGCAATTTAGTTAGTTGAAATGAAATGTTTTATACAAAACAGGATTTTTTTTATTAGTTCACATATTTTTTTATATCATTCAGTAATGTTAATAGACATCATTTTCATTTTTTTTAAAATTTATTTATTGTTCATTATTTATTTAATTTGTCCGGCACAATATAAAATAACTCTTGGATACCGGGCGAACGAAATGTCACGTGTCGGTACAAGTGCATTGACCCGCCCGGCCGCCTGGTATCGCAATGTGTCAGAGTTCAATTTCGCGGTTACGGTCGATTGACGATGATCAACGGTATTTTTGTGGATATATTTTATCAATTTTAGTTTCTTTATTTTTCACTTTAAAAAATTAAAATTAAATTTGTAGCTCGAAATTAAGATGCTCTATAATTTAAAAAATTATGTGCAATAATAATTTTTTTTTTCCTGTTTAATGTAAGCAGGTTGTGATAGATCCTATGCTCGAACGGTAAAGATCTGCTTTCGTGTTCAAAGTTAGATTTTTATAACTCATTATGGCCAGCACGATTTCAAAAGTTGTGCAATAATATAAAATTAAATTACTAGGTACATTTATCTAGATATAACACTAGAAAAAAAATGCTTTAAAATATAATTGAAAGTTTTTGCCTACTGTTTTAAACAGTATGATCACTTACTACCTGGTGTTGATTGTCTGATGTTAATAATTGTTATGTATATTAATTCGTCTTTAACTCGTTATATGGATTATGCAATCGGTAATTTAACATTTAGGGGAAGACTGTGTTGAGCGTCGGACTTTATTTGGCTAAATAATAATGCTGAAGAACATAATTTATAAATTACGGTGATTAAAAATCCTTTGCAATGAAATTATTTGGAGTTGTACATTATGTGGAGTTTCTAATATATTTTATTATGCAGATTGTTAATCCGTATAAAAATTATGAATATTACATGTTAAGAGTGGACGACTCTTTGGTTACCTATTTGTTAGTTTGCCTTTTTATGTGATGTATTTTTTATATCATTTTTTTCTTATGCGTGAAGGTCAACGAGTTCAGAAGTCTACCAATAGGGTGTTCAAATTTTTCACTGATACTTGATTACATTGCTTCAAATAATATTAAATCCATGTATGCTCTTATGTACCTGAAAATTGGTAGTTTTCTGAAAGTAGTTGATAGGACTAAATATATAATAGTTTCTCAATATTAGTATGTTGATGATGTTGTTATTGACATGCTTTTACCTTGGATACTTGTACATAACGCGTAAGGAGGAGAGAACTTTTGGAGAACGAATAGCGATCCGCACAAAAGATTTACATTATTCGTCAGACATTTTAAATTCTGCAAGTTTTAAATGTCTTTGTGCCTCAGCGACCTGATGACGCTTGAACTGTGAAATAATGTTAACCCTTTAGTTTTGAATGGCAATTACAGATACCATTATAATTTGAACTTAATGTCATTGCAATTAGGTGGAAAGCCAGTGAAAAATTATTTAAGCTGTCTCAAAGGTACACCACCGATACGATTGTGGTTATCATAAATTTTGTTATTACTTTTAATTTTATTCCATGTGTGTAGGGGTTCAATATATTATGGTGGCAACACAGCATTCTAGGGTTTGAATAGCGAAACTGAGCCGCTTGTAGAAATAAAAATGTTATTCTAATTTATCTTTTTTTCCCATTGTCGTCATTCGTTCTCCATGGATTTAGTATAATTGTTTTTCCTCAAATTGTGACTTTTTGGCTTTTAAGAGACTGTGAAGTTGGAATATGTTACTGGGTCACAATACAGACGCAATGACCCTTGCTACCCACTCTTACAGTTTCGCATAGACGCTTTCCCAAACACCCATATAGTGATGTGACTGCTTTTCTAGATAGTTCCGACGACTAAAGTGAATTAACTCAAAACCTAAAGATGAAATGTTCAGCTCGTTTGTAACATTATTATGCGTAAAAAACAATAGGTCGTTATTTGATGACGCGATTATATTTATGGTGTAAATAAAAGAAAAGAACTATAATTATAGTGTTTTATTCATAAAATTACAGTTTTAATTTATTTATGTGTCTATTTTTATATATTCTATATTTATTTATATATGCCTACTGACTTTATAGTCTTGCTTTGCACTTACATTTATGGGACGACTTTTTTTTATTACCTCCCTTTCGGAACAATGTTGTATTCGATTGGTCGAAACTGAAGGGCGCCGCGCGATTGTCAACGTTTCCAATAACTGAAGAGTTTTAGTTTGAGTTCTATTTACTTTATGACAGTTACCTACCGTTAGCTTAAATTGTTGTGGCGTCAAAATAGTTACTGCTGTAAGTACAAGTTTGTAAGTAGATGGCTCTTCTATGATCCCATACCAGTTGTACTTTTACTCGTTCGAATTGTGGAAATTACCCGAGTGGTTCCCTAATAGATTACGCCTTTAATTACCTAGTTAAATAGATTATGTCTCTAACCAAGTGGTTAGCGATCATGTTGACGCGAAGCTTAGTACGGATCATGAAGAAATAAAAATACCTAACACTAACAATGGGCGGGCTACCCACAGACCTGGGCTTAGTGGTCTGTGGGGCTACCAGACTGTCCTACGTACAAATCTGTATGTTGGCGGACATTATTGGCATACGCTATGCCCGTCTACTCGCTTCAAAGTTCGTGAAATCTCTGGGCTCGCGAATGCGCGGTTTGTGACTCATCGTGTCTATAAAAACTATTGACGCTATACTCTAGTGCTATCACATGCGGTTTCCCCGGAAGAAGGCCTTCTTCCTCTTGCGTGGCTTGGTCTTCTTTTTCTTCTTCCGGCGTGTGAATTTGCTGTTTTGGCGTGGCGTCTGCGGCCGCGTCCGTAGCACGCTGTCCCGCAGTAGATGCAGTATGCCTACGGAATATTGTTTCGGTTTAATTTATTTATATTATTATGAGATTGATTAGAAACTTAAAATATTATTAATGTAGAGATTTTTGTAGGTTATTAATATTATGTGGCTGATGCATTAATAAATTGCACCATAAAATCAAGTGTGTGTTTAAAATAAATAAGTTAAAGCTCAGAAAATTATAATTCAATTAAGTACGACGTGTGCTTAGCTGTTGGCCATAATAACGTCGAATTGACTTAACAAAGATATTATAAATTGTAGTAGGTAGGGCTAGGGTGTTTGTATTGTAGGATGATATTATAATGTAAGTACTATGTGAATCAAAATATTGTTAATCACTTTTATAGATTTGTAAGAATATCTTCCATTGTGATATCTGCCTGCTGCCATGGTGTGATTTGCATAACATCCAAGATTACCATATCACTAAAGTCGTGTCCATAATGGCTTTAATTTGCAACAAAACAATGGAAAGTGTGGATCACGTTCCGCTGTAAGTGACGATGCGTCACAAATTGGCGAGACAATGCAATTTGTGCGGTTAACCCGCGGCTCCTATTCAAATTCACTTTGGATAGCTTGTAAGAAAGTGAATCACTGATTAAATATGGAACAGACGATTCTGCTAACTATCGAATTAATCACCTCAAAGACCGAGTTTAGAAAGCACTTAGTCAGACATGGCTGACAGCGATTTGGAGCGATTATTCAGATCAGTCGTCTTGAAACAATGGCTCTCACTGAGTGGTGAATTAAGATGGATCGAACAATCAACATTTTGTCTTATTCGTATTTGATGTGACAGTTTTCTCAAGCTTATCTGTTTTTATATAATAGCAACGAAATAATCTGACTATAGGTACTAATCGCTTACCTATAGTAAGCAGTTAGCAAGGAGGAGGAGGAACCGCCTCCATGGTCTAGTGGCTAAGCTACCGGTTTCAGACCCCTCTGGGTCCTCTGGGTCCCGGGTGGGGTGGGGTACATCTTTGTGTGCTCAGTTTGGTTAGTGGTAGGGTTGTAAGTCCGCCTGGCTAGCTACCACCATCTTATCTAAGTCTGTCGCCATAACAACGATGTTTATAGCATTGTTGTGTTCCGGCATTTGAGATAAGATAGCCAGTTCCTCAGTGGTTGAGGATTCCGGGTGAAGCGCGCTTCCACCTTCGGCCTTATCGTCACTTACCATCACGTGAAATGAAGGCCAAGCGCTTACCCGTTGTAAAAAAAAAGAGTTGTCAAATAGCAATGAACCGTGCCTCTAACAAGCTGTCCTAATATTTATATTTATGGCTCATTCTTTCGTAGTTTCCCTTAATTCAAGCGTTCGTTAATTCTCGAATCTATATTGTATTGCAATGCAATTCCAGTTTTATTCATCATGAATTGTAGGACATTTCTTCCTAACAGACAGGGTAAATAAAGTTACTCATGAAAACATTGTTACTTATAAGTTTATTTATTAAATATTTTTCCTAAATAAAGAAAGACTTTAACAATCCACGCACGCACTACGTAAACATACACGCTTACACAATCCATAAAAAAATACCTAAAGTAATTGCACATTCCGGCATGCACATACGCGTATCCCATACTATCTAAATCACAGTTTGAATAACAAATTACAATATGCTGATGCGTACAATTTAAATGCTTAGAAGGTTTTTTGTATGAGATCATCCGCTACCAAAACCAGTGCAGATGTTCGCAAGCAAAAATTGTGTTTAGTCATTTTCTTGAATATTGGTATCCACATCTTCTAAATCATTACCTTGTTGCGCATCGAAGTAACCGTGCTTCAAATAATACAGTAGAGGTGACGGCAGCCCGCTGTAGCCGTCTGACAGGTCTTCATCGATGCTGTTGCCCGTCGACAGCCCAATGGAGATGTCCGAGCACGCTCTGAACTCCTCCTGATTCCCGCACCCCAACCCTTGAGTTCCATTCTTGCAGGTGCCCCAGTTATTACCCGCGATATACCTCCACTGTAAGACGCAGTGTTCACAGACTAAGCCAGCGGGGAGTCTGTAGTTCAAATTGTATTTGACGCTGCCCCTTTGAGGGTGGTACACGGTGCCTCCGTCTTCTAGTTCGAGCGGGTGTCTGTCGAAGCACTCCTGGTCTTTGCTGTCTGGGTCGGGGCAGAGCTTGAAGGTCCAGGAGCCGCGGTGCGAGGTGGTGAGGTCGACGGTGGTGCTGAGCCGGTCCCCGGGCAGGTAGCGGCCGACCAGCACGCCGGCGCCGTGCGAGCCGCCCAGCTCGTGCGGCCGCGGCTCTGACAGGTCGTACGCGTCGCCGCAGATACCGCATCTGGGGATAGTGTCGTTTTTGAGATGCTTCCTTACGCCTGAGTTACAACATTAGGGCTAATCGCTTCTGAGGGTGATGATGAGTTTAGGTGGAGTTAAGAAACTGCCTCTGTGTATAACGGATAAGCTCCCGGGTCGCAGGTCCAGAGAAGGGTTTGATTTCAGTGTAGGTACCAGTACTTGGTTATACAATTTAAGTGTAAGTAGTTAATTGGTTTGGTTGTGGAATAGCTGGTTCTAATTAGAAAGATACTCGATCCCATCATCTATCTATACATTACATTATGGTTAGTATAATTAGTGTATTTTGACAGATAAATTGGGCGTGGTGTATACTTAAAGTTACCGAGAAAATATTGATATCCGTGTGAAGTGCACTTCCATTTTATTGTCACTTACCATCAGATGATAAAGACCAATCGGTATTCAGTTGTTGAATAAAATATTCGATGCTGTAATCTTAATGAACCGTGAAGATGTTTTGAAGAAGTACCTATGGTTGAAACACCAAACAATATAATATTAATCTACACAGTTTTAAGGCTAATTACTGATCAGAATAGAGCAGCGCATTCAAACGCCTCGGTGCCCGAGTGGCCAAGTGCTGGGCTCGATATCCCCGGGCCGGGTTCAATTCCCAGGTCGGGCAAAGTGTGTTTTCGGATTTCCGATGCATAACCCGAGTTTGTGATCACCAACCCTGAATTTGGCAAGAGTGGTGATTAAGCCAAAATACCCGTAAATGTAGCGATGACTTGATTTCAATGAAGTCTTAGCCCAGCCCTGCAGTGGGACAGTAGACAGGTTGTGCTTTACTCACTTCCCCCCATTGACCGACCACTGGTAGTAGAAGCCGCCGCAGTTGACGCCATCGTCATCATAGTTGGGCGCGGTGGGGTAGCCGACCCGCCACGCCGACGCGCGCGACGCCGGCTGCAGCACGCGGCCGTGCGCGCGCGCGACACCCGCGCAGCCCGACAGCGCGAGCAGGGCCAGCCACATCTGCAGGGATCGGTTCATTTATAGAGCTACTCGCAATACTTAGAGTACGTAGAGGAACCTCAGTCGCGTATTAATCAAATTATAATGCGGTCGCGCAGGCACTGCTGTTTTTTTTCACAAGCGATTGGCTCAGTAAGTACCTACTTACAAAAATCCACAGATCTCGTGCTCTACACGACTAGAAAGGGCATTGAAAATGAACGTAGCTATTATTTTTCTTCTTTCTTTCTTTAATTTAAGATACTATGTTGTTTAAAAGAAATTTATCCATAAGAATTACTCTTTCGGTTGATATCATAAAATTCACGATGTTTTTTTTTACATTTTCCGGCTCAAGCAGGTGATTTTTCAAAAATCTTTAAACGCAGTTTTAATTATTATTGAAAATGAAGGAATGTTTCCTTTCAGTAAAATTTGCTTTCATCAATATTAAGGGTACTTTTCCTCCAACTACGGTCTTTTTTTCCATCCTGTAGAAATCGTGGTTCAATCCCATTGCTCCGTTAGACTGACGCGAACCCACTCCGACACACTCATTTAGATTAAAAGGATGGGTTAACAGGACTATTTATTAAAGTGATAAACGTACATTAAAAATAATCTTTAAAAAAACCATTATCAACCGTAGTAGGTTGGTACTTACCTACATGTATTCTCTATGTTTTGTTTTTTTACCGGCAGAAATCAGTTTCTTAATTGTTAAATAACCATAAGATAATTCAATTACCCACCTAATTACTTACTTTATATTTGATAACACAATTGGAGCATTGTGATGGCCACTCTGGGTTATCTTACAATTCATTAATCGTTATGCATGAACTAGATATTTTAATCTTTACATCGTAATCGTAGTAAATGTGTGATCGGAACAAAGATTAGGTTCTATAACAAAATATTACAGCATTAAGTATTAATGAAGCCGCATTCTCTTGCTACTACTTACCCACTTATGCTATCTGTCAAACAATTATACCTAGGTATTAGGTAAATAATCACTACTTTAAAGGCATTTCCCTTAACCCTTAAAGTTTGCGGTAACGTAAAGGATATAAAGCTCATAGGCTCTTGATGAAGGTGGAAATGTAGTTATAGTAAAATGACATGAACATCATTCAATTGTACGGCAGCCTACATTTCATAAATAAATTCTTTTCTATTCTATTCTATTCTATCCTAAAGGATATTTATAGGTTTGTTGGGCAAGGTAATTTTTTTTCTATTTTTAGTGATGTTTTGTACTCGTACCTACATAAGACTTCAACGCGAAATGGAAAAGAGGAAAAAGCAGAAAAAATATATTTAAGTAAATAAATTTACCGTTGAATTGAAACTTTTTAAGTACCTAATGGAAAAATACACAAATTTTTATATTATTGATATAGGTAGTTTTCTTTTTTTTATCTTATCTGATTTTATTTAGGACGATATCATTTAATAAGGTTAATTGCATTGCATTTTTGTCGTGAGTGCTCTTATTATTTTCAATACTTACCTACACAGACAGAACTATAATTAAAGTAATTGACAAACATAGATAATACCAAATAGGTACATTATTTTATATAAAAAAAACACGCGCGCGTTTCGAACAAGCACCCTTTTGCTATCGTGTTTATTTCCGACCCGAGGATCCGACATTTCCACTAAACTATGTACTTATGTATGTTTACAATAGTATAATTGTTAAAGTGCCTAATTAATTATAAATATGTGTTTAGTTATAGTAAAATTGTTTTAACCTTACCTTTTGAAAATAGATCAGTTTTGTAAAAACAAACCAAAGCCAAAAGCTTTCGGAGAAAACTCCAGCAAACAATATAACTCCGTGGGTGTTTAAGCAGCGGTACAATTGGAAAGACATGGTATGTGCCTCTTTCTCTGTTTATATATTTGACAAATTCGTCACCACCTTATCATCGGCTGAAGAGTGGGCAAGTAGTGCAGCTAATCTTTTCAATGAACACACTGAAATAATATTTATTCAAGTGGTCCTTAAGGTTGGATATTTGCGTAATTTTATCCTCATTTGCATGTTTCCGGAAAATTGGAAATAATTGGGTTTTTTAATGACCTCGTGTCTACCTTGACCTATTTCCTTATTTTTAGGGGCATTATATAATAATGCGCCGTTGTAAAAAAAAGTTAAAGCGTACCAAAACCAAACAGCTTAACAGCTTAAGTTTTAAGAAAGCACTTATAATCAAAATGAAAATATTTTTATTTATAGTGTAGTAAAAATGAATTTGGACAATTCTAAAGTACCTATACTTTTGAATTGTCGAAATTCATTATTAGCATACCAGTCCTACTATTATTGAAGAATAAGACTGACAAACCAAAAAGTTAATTGAAAGAGCAGTGCCTCTAATTGAGAAAGTTCGTGTCTTCGAGTCGCACTTGAGGCATTCTTTTTTTTTAAATTATTATTTTCAAGAAAATTGTTCCAGTTTAAGTTCAGTTTCTGGGCCGGCCGTAAAATTTGATTAGATTATCATTATTTTACTGTCGTCGCCCTAGATTTCCGTTATTGCATTTTTACCACTTAAGTTGATACCAAGGACGATATTTATCTTATTTGTCTATGGTAGATACCTACCTACCTACTACGCCGTTTTTAACATACACTTAAATACGTAAGTAGTCACAATTAGTCAAATACCACCATTTGATATAAATCTGTCGTCAAAACAGCATTGGTAGGTCTGAAAGGACAGTTTAAAATAAGATAGCGACAAGTGTACAGTTTCATGTTCGTTAGAACATGACACAGTCCCCCAGTGGTCCAGGATTCCGTTTGAAGTGCGCTAGTTCCACCTCCAGATCACCAGACTGTTAAGAGGGTTTAACCATTTCGGTTTCCCATACAAACTTAAAAGTTCAAAACTGTACAAACTAATGATGGAACTTTGCTTGCAGTAAAATGACGAAGTAAAATGCAGATATCAAATAAAGTCATATAGTTTGATGAAAACATTAAAATAAAACATTAAATTAGCTGAGTTATAGCGATTTTAAACATTCTATAGTGGACTTTCTTCCAGTGCAAGTTTTCATAACGATCATAGTATGGTACCTACCTATTGGGTGGTGTGAGTTTTGCCATTCGATCACGTCAGCACGCAAACGAGAATTTGTGTTGTAAAATTAAATAACTCACTCTTCGAATAAATAGATACAGTTTAAGGTGTGATCAAAGTACTCACTATACATTTTTCCATTCCTTTGAATGGTAAATCAAAGTAACCTCTACAATAGTGGTGCTGCTAGTACTTCGTAGATCCCATTATTTAACTTTAAATCGATAGAATAACGAAAAAAGCATAGGACAGCATAAGACATATAGGACCTATAGGATAGGTACTACAACAGCATATGACCTACATGTCTTCTTATGCTGTTGCAGTACCTATAACCTCCTCTGTAGTCTAGGGATTAGAGCCCTGTCTAAGACCTAGAGGTACCGGATTCGAATTCTAACGAAAGGTACATGTTTGTGCTGTTTTGGTGGGTGGTAGGGCTAAAGCCCCTAAAAGTCCGACTGACTAGCTACCACCATAACATATCTAAATATATCGCCATTACATCTATGTTTGTAGCATTTTTGTGTTTCGGCAGTTAGAGATAGCCAGATCATTTTAGTTCCGGGTGAAGTTCGCTTCCGTCTACAGCTTAATCAGGTAAGATGAAGGCCAAGTGCTTTTCCGTAATTGAACATAAAAAAAACAACTTCAAGATTTCTTCTGAGCAATAAGCACGCACAAGTGGTTTCACTTACAAATAGTGAGAATGTGAACACTTTCTTTTCCGTGTCAATGGTAAATTACAATTTTATTGAGCCATGCACTTGACCGGGTTCATCTCTGTTGATAACTCATCTGGATGCTGGAAGGGGCAGGCGGGTACTTGACCTCCATTTCGTAGACATTGTTACTTTACAACTACAACACCAACAGCACTTATACAATATATGGATACATTTCTATAAATCTACTTAGCTATTAACAGGTATTCGCATGGAAAATAAGATGTACCTACATGGATTTTGTATACAGTTCTGTAAAGAACGTGTTTTTGATAAAGTCGATTCTGTAACATTTTCAGTGACTCCGAACACGAAATTCCATTGGCGATGCAAAATTTAAGACAAGCACTTTGTTCGATGTTTTTATCCATTATGAAATTCGCAATACACACTACATAATAAAAACTAAAAACAGCACTGTATTCACAGACAACTGTATTTAATATAAATAACAGATGCAACTCAAACTCCGCATCAAAATGGATAACAGTTGTGCTCTCGGACCAAATATTATTTGGTCCGAGGTTGTGCTAGTCTAACAACAAAAAACAAAAAAATAAATTTAGAATCATAAACAAATTATCCGTTCCTGAAACTTTTTTGACAGAATGTATAAAACATAATCAAATTTTTGGGTTCAGTCCGAAACAATTCCAACCCGCTGCTGCTTCTTGACAGGTCATTGAAGGAATTACTCGCTCGAATGAAGAAAGTGTTATTATTAGTATAAACTCTGGGTATTGCTACTAGTAGTTGATTCATTTCGTTCACTTATACAAAATAACGTGTGTTTCAAGCTGTAATCCTCATATTTGAAATCTTAATGAAAACGAATTTTGACAACGCTAAAAAATAGTCATGAAATAGTCATAAATAGTCGTACATGTAAAAAAAAAAGTCGTATTATAGTTTCGGCGTTATAGCTATAGGTTAGTGAGGATTATGGCTTGAACGTCAAGCTGTAATCCTCATTTCTGGGGCAAGCAAACGGTAAAATCTTTCAGATTGGTTTAGGTTCTAAAAAATAGTCATGAAATAGTCGCAACGACATGCCAAATCTCAGAAATAGTCCTTAAAAGATTCCAGAGATATAAAGGTACCCTGGTGAGGATTATGGCTTGAACATTTGAAAACTTCAAATTTCTCCGTAACGCCTACGATTTTCGGTTTAAAATTTGTACCAAAAAATAGTCTTGAAATAGTCGTATAAAGTGATAATAAATTAGAGCTGATTTAATTTCAAAATAAAAAGTTTTTACTTTCCCTACATTTCTATGGATGTACAGTCGTGTTCAAAATTTGTAACTTCATTTGATATGATTGTGAAATATTCCGCTTAATATATAACATTACTTCCAATTAGGCGTTTTTCATGGCAGCTGTTATAATTAAACAAAAAAACAAACATTTATGTACATTTTTTTATATAATAGAAGGTAGCAAACGAGCAGGCGGGTCACCTGATGGAGAGTAATCTTCGCCGCCCATGGACACCCGCAACACCAGAGGAATCGCAGATGCCTTGTCGGCCTTTACGGAGGGAATAGGTTTTAGGAAGGAATAGGAATTGTGGGGGGGGGGGGGGGTAAGGGCCTCCGGAACTCTCACTGGCCGGACGAATCACAACAGCACCAAGTGCTTTTATTTCACGCCGGATATTAGTGAGAGGGTGGTATTAGAGTCTTAAGGGTAAACCTACGGACGCGAGTAACTTTAACCCCCTTATCCTTATTTATATTTATACCATTTTTTAGCGTTGTCAAAATTCGTTTTCATTAAGATTTCAAATATGAGGATTACAGCTTGAAGCACACAAAATAACGGCAATGTTTTCTTAGGTTTCTTTTTTTTTCTTTATCCAAAATCTTTTTCGTTTTAATAGTAAGTAACACTTAGAACAGTGTTTCTTCGTCAGATTCCATCTTGAAACTAAATGTACAACACTATGATTCTCGAACCTAGCGACAGCTGCGCGGCCGCAGCGCTGCTGCGGCGCTGCTGCCGCGCTGTAGCCGCGCGACACTTTGCGGCTTTTGAAGGCGCCCTAGATCAATGGGCTGCAAACGCCTCAGTGATTGCGCGTAATTCAAGCGATTGTGGACCTTACGGCTGCACCTTAGTTGTATTATGTATTCTATGGTTGCGCACAAACTTGCTTCGCGGTGTCTTCTCTAGTTTATACTCTCATATACCTCAATGGTCTCAAAGTAAATTTTGTCAACAAAGATAATAATTATATTTCATCACTAACTTGTATAGGTAGGTACTCAATACAACAAATAAGTTAACTCACGGAATAGATAGGTAATTCTGTGAGTTAATTCGAAAGTTAAGCCGGTAATAGCTACGGGAGTTCGTGTCTTGCAGACCGGTAGGAGGTTGGACATTATACTATCTAACTAAGCGGTTTGCCGCAGTCGAGTTAGATAAGTTAGTTGAAATTAAACTTTTACAACGATTTTACTTTTTGATTTACTTTATATAATCCTCGAAGGCAAAATTTCGGCAAAGAGAAGTACGGGACGTCCGAGACGCATATGCAAACGCAAACGCAAATGCAATGCAGACGCAAACTTACTGTGCAAACTTCGTATAGGAATTTGCGTAATAAGATTAAAGTAAAGAGGTCCCCTAGACTTGGCTATCGTCAGTAGGTAATCGTCATAATGTGTAAAAGAACAGCATTTTACAAATAGGTTATCTTTTGCACATAATAGGTGGCCCCGTTGCGGGATTATATACACCTATTTTACTAAACACCCTGTAGGTCTATAATAGGTACTGATATAAATTCAGTTAGTTATAAATAAGACGTGTGAAAAGCCACATGGTCAATGCACGCGAGTCGCCGTAATAGTTGTTTAACTACCTATATTAATGTAAACAAACAAAGTTAAATTTAGTCAAACAACTGCTAAGCCCGCGAAAGTGAGATTTCGCATATATTCACTGTCATTTAAAAATGACTAACTTGACGAACAACTTTCTTACATGATCGGTGAAGTTACATCACCTCTTAATATGCATCTGATAAGCCTATCCTTAAATTTTGTCTTTTATGTTTATATTGTTCTATGAAATTTAAATATAGTAATAAAAGTTTATGAACCAATGTAAACTGCCCTTAAATGCTCGTATAGGTATAACGCTAAGGTAACGCTAAAAAGAGAGCCCTAAGTATAGTCCATAGTGCCTAGACTAAACAAATTATTATCATAGACAAATTGTCCTTGTTAATGAAATGTCGTGGTAGGTAGAGCGACAAGGACGTCATAAGAAAATTCGCGGACAAAATGCATGGCTTAGTAAAGCACAGGACTTTTATCATTGCGGTTAACTTATTGTGACCACCCACCCCACCAACCCGCAATGGGCTAGTGGTCTGTTATGGCCTTATTCAACCTGTGGTTATGAAGCAATATCCCCATGTGCTGTTGTGCATATGGAGGGCGTGTGCCCAGCAGTGGGGTGTTTATAGGGCAATAACGATGACCAGAAATACTGGGTTCACATTTTCTTATTGCTGAAAACACAGGGTGTTTCACCATGTTTTTGGTACATTGTATACATCCCGCAACTGGGGCCATTTATACTATTTGTTATTAATCAGCTGTTCCTTAAAACACTGAAATATTATTTAACCTAAGTAATTGGAACAGTTGATATTTTTTTGCAACTTCAGCTGCGGGGTTACATACCTATTACCAAACACCCTGTAGAAAAATAATAATATAAAATATTTTGAGAAATTAATTGTAATCCATTATTAGATTCTTTTTTTAAATATTTTGAGAAATTATTTGTTATCCTTTATAATAGAAAAAAAATTACTATGTTATGAATTGACCATTTAACAACTAAAGGTGCTATTTTATAATTTAAATTTTAAATTATAACTTTACTCACAGTTGCAAGCGCCTTCTTGAAGACCGTTACCTTTTCAGTATTTTATAAAAACGACCTGTTCAAATACACCATCACTGCACAATTATCAGAAAACAATTGAATACACATCAACAATAAACCACTGAATGATTCACTAACATTTAAAATAAACAAAAGAAGTTCCCATTAAATCGCCGCAAAATAGGTACTATATTAAAAGTTTTACTGTGGTTACTGGTTTTACTTAAATGAAATAAACAAAAGAGGTTCGCATACAAAGGCAAAGTAGAGTACTAAATGTTATGATAAGTCTTTCGGAAGCTTCGCCTGGTGCCAGCGTAGCCCAGTAGTGTTTGACCCCTCGCCGCCCGCGCGATACTAAACTAAAATAGATTTTTTCCGATCGTCATTGCCCTTTCTCTGGCAAATCGATTTGTTGACTTTCTCTCAAATTGGTGAAGCTGTGAATAGCTTTGATTGCTTGCAAGGGAAGAGGCGTGGGTGGCCCTTATGATATCTTAATATTTTCTTTACAGCTTCCGCCCACGGCTTCTTCCGCGTAAAGTAAATTAATCATCTTTGTAGTCCCACGTTCTATTCCAAGCGGGTAGTATATTATGTGAACAGGTAGGTACTCGGTTCATTAATTTTATGTCCACGCTCAATACTGCGAAACTAGCAGTCTACTGCTAGTTTCGCAGTATTAAGGTTTCCGGGTTCCGGGTGAAGTGCGCTTGCATCTTTAACCGTATCATGGTTTACCATCAGATGAGAGAAGAGAGAGATTATTACTTACCGATATATGTATTTGACTACTTATTTATTGGATTTATCAATTTGTCGCTAGCTGTGTTTTTATACGTAGCACGGAAGATGACTCCACTTCACCTGGTGTTATTGGAAATGGACAAGACGAAGCATAGTCGTCTTCACCTTTGCGGCCTGTACAAACTGTACAAAAAGTACGCTTTCTAGCGTCATATCACGCTCGGTCTCTAAATTCCATAAAGTCAATTGATGGTAGACATCGATCATATACTTATGTAGTTTTTATGCGTGATCGAATATGGTAGAGCAAAGTTATCTGTTGAGATTCCCACAAAATACTGCTACCTATAGGTTTGCACTAGTAATGAAATAAAAAACATGTTTATACGGGAAATACTTGCATTTGTTATTTTATACCAATAATTTTATAAACATTTCTTTGTAAAGAACCACACAATAGTCATTAAATGTCTTTTAGTAGAAGGAATGAACAAATAGTTGCAAAAGATCAACGAAAATATATATTTTTATTAGAGAAGTTAAATTATTAAAATTATAAGTAAATAATATATTCGAATGATACCTACCCACTATGCACTTAATATTTTTTTGTACGAAAGTTCTAGTCTGACTATAGTATAAATAAGTTAACCAATTTTATCAAAGTAACAATCACAAAAAATCTAAAAGTGAACATAGGTAATAAATAAGAATGTATTTTTAACGAGTTATATATAAGATTTTATAAAAGCTCACGTAAATACAAATAGACAAATAAAATAAAGAGATATAAAATGTAAATCTTCGTAACTTTCACAGTAAGTATATTAAGTATAAGGTAACTCTAATTTATAAAAGCATCGCCACTTAAACATTAAATAACTAGAAATCACATCAATTATAGTATGTTCTTGTAATGTCGAACTTGTACGTTTTCATGATATCTTCCCTATAATCTGTTCCCAAGTCTTGATTTTCTTCAGGGCGTCCCTGGCAGCGGACGCCATAAGACCTTCGGAGGAGTGCGCTGGCTCGAAGCCGAGGATCAGGGCTGATTCTGTCAAGTAGCCCACGATCTGAAAGGCAGAAATTAATTGTCAGGTCATAAACGTATTCGGTATAATTTTTGTACTTATTTGCTTTTCCCACATGGACAAAAGCTGATTATGATATCGGTTTATAACCCGCCACGCTGCTGGCCCCATGCAGGAGGGTTATCGACTGCCATCTAACAATAACAACAGGAACTGACAGACTTACAAAGCATTCAAAATCCCATTGGGGGACCCGGCATGGCATTGCGAAAATTAACGGTCTATTCATTCAAACGCGTCAAGAAAGAGCTTTGCTAAGGGAATCTTGATGCACTGTTCCATAAATTCATAGAACATGAATTGAACTATTTAATGGCTTTATTATAAAATAACCGTGTCGGGTAGCGTTGAAATAATACAATGTATGAAATCTATTTATATATGAATAATTTAATAATCTATTTTTTTATTTTTTATTAAAGGCATGAACTACTCATGTCACTAACATACTAACCTACCCGACTTACTAAACCATATGACATTATAAATAATTTTTATGTAAGTAATAAAAAGTTCGATAACTCTTGTTTTAATCACTGGACAAATAATTAAGAACACAAACAGAAACTAAAATTATTAAATAAAATAACAATTAAGTACATTTAATGAATTGAATAACGTAAAAGTAGGAGGTATCACTGTAGTTTATAAAAATAAATATTAATACTTGGTAGGATAACCATTGTTTGCAATTGCCGCACTGCATCGACGAGGCATCGAGGCCATTAAATTTGGCAAGTTTCAATAGAAATGGCGTTCCACGATTCCACAAACGCATCGTAAAGCTCGTTTAGATTACTTGTTATTTTAGCGGATACGCTCCTCTTCCCTTTACGCCAAAAAATTTCAATGGGATTGAGATGTGGGCTATTTGCAGGCCAGTCTAGCATCGAAACTGATTGCTTCCTAAGAATTTTTTTAACAGAATGGGCAGTGTGTTTGGGGTCATTATCATGTTAATATTTCCAGGTCACTGATCAGCGTAAGGAAGCATTGTTTCTTCCAAAATGTTCTTGTATTTAAAACTATCTAGATTACATTTAATTTTTTTCACGGGGCCCCCAACATATCCAGAGAATTAATCATCCCTAAACTATAATGTTTCCTCCTCCATGATTTACTTGTTTTGTGGTGTATTTATTAGTCTTAACGCTTGCTTTGCAGGACGTCGTCGCACATACAGTTTACCATAAGAACTCAGTCTATTTATCTTTGATTCATCAGAAAATAATACATTTTTCCATTGATTTTCCGTCCAGCTGCCATACTTTCGAGCGAAATCCAGTCTCGCTCGTCGGTGCTGCCTGTTGACGAGCGGTACTTTCCGTGCGATTCTTCCATATAATTTTGCATCATTTAATCGTCTACGAATTGTACGTGCGGATACGTGCCAAAAACTTCCCTTTTTATAGTTTCTGAGCCCCAGGGATCAGCCTTTGCTGCCCGAACAATCATAGAATCCTCTCAAGATGTCGTTTTCCGAATTTAGGTTTTCGAGATACGTTATTTATTGGTAAGTAGTGTGAAATTTCATAAAGTCATAGACCGCGTTAAAAACTTAGTTTTTAAATATTTTGTAGGATCAGCAAGGTTCTCTATTTTGTCTTATAAATCTTTTATCCATAATCTAACGTGTCATAATGTTTTGTGACATCATGTGTCCGAATGAAAACTTGCTCGAATTTAATGTTACATAATATCACATGCCATAAAATTTGAATCACTAAATACAGTAAGTAGGTATGCCCAAATTTGTTTGTCATAAATATTACAATCCATAATATTTAAAAGACAAAAAACGCTTTTCTATAATAGTTATAAGTCCTAAATAGATTGAAATCCATACACTAAATTGTCTTAAATTTCAAATCTATCACGTGCGAATACAACAATCATTATCAATCATATCCAAACATATCAACGATATTCGGAGAAGAAAGGGACTACCGATCAGCAATCTTTTTGTTAGACCAATCACGTTAATAAAGTGCAATTATAATTTTTTTTGTCGTTTAATCGCATTTTTTTTGCTTTCTCATGTGTTGTAATAAATAATATTAAACATTTAACAACTTGTGATTGTAGACTTAAAAAAATGGCGCCAAAACACTCCCGAAATATCGAAATATAGCATAAAATATTTATTTTTTAAATTTTGAATTTAAGAACCATTTTAAAACTAAATGATTATTGCGTTCCTATTATTTGTAGAGCTAAAAAACATGTCTTGTTTGTGATATTTGATATGGTTTGTATAAAATATTCTGAGTTAGAACTTTAGCTATTATTCGCATGAATACATTTATAAGTGGTTAAAAGTAATTGATAATAAATCAGTGCAAAGTTATTTGAACTAGATCTCATAAAATTTAATTGAATAATACCCGTTCCTAATTATATGACCACAACCGTAGGTAAGTTCATGTTTAAGATTAACAGATAATCCAATAAGAGATTGACCTGTGAGTAAATGGTTAGTATTTGGAGTATAGAAGTATAGTATATTTGCTATAAGCCAACCGACCTCTTTCAGCCGATCCCGCAGGGTCTCTTTGGTGATTGCTTTGCGTTCGAAGTCTCTTGTGGTCAGTATCATCAAAGGCGCGTGAAGTTCGTACAGCGTTACACCTGTAAAGATATTTTGTTATTTTTTTTATGTAAGATTGAGGCAAACGAGCAGGCGGGTCACCTGATGGAGAGCAATCACCGCCGCCCATGGACACCCGGCACAACCAGAGGAATCGCAGATGCGTTACCGATCTTTATGAAGGGGATAGGGTTAAGGAAGGAATAGGAATTTGAGAAGGGGCGTCCGGAGCTCTCACTGGCCGGACGAAACACAACAGCACCGAGTGCCATTATTTCACGTCGAATATTCGTGAGAGGGTGGTATTACGCCGGGCGAGCCGGCCCAATGCTCTACCACTCAGTAAAATAAGTTAGTCTCCAGTTTCTCGTAGGTAGCACCTTACGTATTTTATTAAACGAATAGAACGGCTATTGAAGGACCATTTCTCTATTCCATTAATGGCCTTTACCGGTTGGTCAAAAGCGGCTTTACCTATTGTGCAGGGTTTGCGCTGCACACGTGTTCATCGTGATAAGTGGCGAGCTCACAGCTAGCCGCCTTATGCTGTTGGATGTATGAGCAATCTTCAGTCCACTAGTCGCCTTTTACGACACCCAAAACAGAAGAGATGGGTTAATAGTAGTATTCTGTTTATAAAGAGCCGTAGGATTGTTACAGCTCTGTGTGAAGTTACTATATCGTTAGTCAGTGGAACTACACATCTCTTAACCTCCATGTACCCCGGCTCGATGACGTCGAACACCTTCATGAACTCCCGGCTAGGGTTACCATTTAGGAATTTGAAAAGTCCTGACAAAAAGCATGACATTTCAATAAAAGTCCGGACTTTTTAGTCCCAAATGGACTCCCAAATGGACATTACTCACTTTTTTTTAGATAAATGAGAAGTTTATTTTATTTTTAGATAAATGAGAAGTTAATAAAGATTAAAGACTGATTTTTTTGTTACTCATATTCCAAACTCCGGACAAATTAAAGAGCCGGACAAAGTCCGGACTAGAGTCTAAAATTCCGGACATGTCTGACTAATTCGGATGGATGGTAATCCTTACTCCCGGCAGATGTTCCTTCTCATGCAATACAGACATGGTATGACAAGATTTGTGGTGAGCCCATCGCCGCCTATGCTGTTGAATGTATGAACAGTCTTCCGTCCGTTCGTCGCCTTTTGCGACACCCAAGACACAGTATAAGTATACCGTGCTCAAGAGAAGAGATAAGCTGTAGCTGGTAGTAGGTATTGTTTTAACAGCTGAAAACGTCCTGAATGGGTAGTATATAGGCATAAAAATGTTGGACGATTGAAAAGCACTTTTAAAAAAGTTGATTTTTGTCTTTTACCTCGTAACCTAGAGTAGCCCGGCTCGATGACGTCGAACACCTTCATGAGCTCGCGACAGATGTGTATCTTGCGGCGCAGCTCGGCCTCGGGCATCTCGTGTATCATGTAGGCGGCCACCTTGCCGTACAGCTGGCTGAGCGAGTGCATGGCGGACAGGCACAGGTAGTGCGCGGCGTGCAGCACGTTGCGGTACTTGTGCAGGAAGCCCTCGAAGCCGGGCACGTCGTTGGCGTCGATCTGCTCGTAGTCCTCCGTCAACCTGGATGGACGACATTTCTGAGTATCTTAGGGCCTGCCAAGTTCACCCTCTTGCAGTAGCTTAAATTATTGGGATCTCTTGTGCAAGAGAGACTTTATTAGTAATGATCTCATGATAGTGTGTAGCATTTGACTAGTCCTACGTTAAGATAATTGAGATAGGCTATTAAAGAACTAGACCTATTGATCTTTTGGCAGGTTAATATTGACTATCTACCTAAATAGGATACTGCAGCTTGAGAGAGCAACAACAACTCAAGACAACTCGTCAACAGGCTAGCGTGTTGTAACTCAACAATTTTTGTCGGGAACCGACGGTGACTTTGGTTACTCGGCTTGAAAGGCGCATAGCAGCGCCTACGCAGTTGCGTTCGAGCCTTTACCAGACGCGCGCGTACTTTTCGGCTAACTGGGCGATAGTCTTGTTTGTACGTGCTTAGCACTCCCGTGTGTTCCCAGTTAGTCTCTTGAGCCGTTACGTCAGGTGACTAAGTGACTAGTGAGAATTCGCGTTGGCGCATTTGGACTCCGCGTTCATTTGTAGTTTTGTAGTGAAGTGCCGCCATTTTAAAAGACGCGTTCGAGCCTTTGGATGCCGCGGTTGGCTTGTAGTGTGTGCATCACTCCCGCGTGTTTTAGGCTGCATTCCCGCGTTATATTTATATTGTTAGGCGTAACTCAGGTGGTTCTTGGCGGCCTGAAATAGGGCCCCCTGTACTTATCGTGTAATTATCGTGTAAGTGCCAGCCAGTGTTCATTCTAACTTCTTCTTCTCAAATAGCCTGTGGACGGGCCATCACCGACGCATCAGGTCTTCATAAAGAGAGAGCGCTCTCTCTTTTCCGCCTTCCTGAGGATGCTGTTGGATCACGGGCAGTAAGTGACAATATTAAAAATATATTTAAGATAGGCATCGGTAACGTGCCATCCTAGACGCCGTGTTTCGCGGTAAAGAGCTTCCACTCCCGGCTGTGGTTGGTTAGAACAGGGCAAGGGATTTTGCTGCCTTGCCTGCGGCTGGTGGTGGAAGCCAAACATCTGGTAGCAGAGCGGGTTCGATTCCCCGTTGGTTAAAAACATCTGGTAATACATATCTCTGCTTTGAGACACGCTTTGTTAGTAGTCAGAGAGTACTACGTGTCATTCGTTATAATTTATTGTAGAATCATTCGTTACAATTAAAAGAGTTAATTGGTCACGGATAGCACGTTTGAGATTTGCCTAACGCTTATTATGTGTAGTGGATTCCAATGTCTAGTTGATGATTTAGATTACGTAAATACTGCATAGGTACATAATTGTTGTTAAGAGCTGAGCGCGTGCGCTGCGCCTGCGCTCCCGGGCGAGACTGTCTCGCGTACAGACGGCCAGGCGCCACCGCGGCGCGGTTTGCTAATTGCGCCTGGCGAATATTATTGTTGTCGAGATCGGATAGATAAGAAATCTTTTGTTCGACTTGTTTACGCATAGCAATTAAGAAATTGTATTACGGTGCATATTATATAGTATACGCATTTAGATAAGGTTTGTTGTTTATTAACGATACGGATACGGTGGTAAAACAGAAAAAATTGTTTGTTCGGACGAGCTGAGCATATGTTTGCTCATAAACATTGTTAATTGTATAATGGCGTTGAACCTTATGTACATCTAGATAAGCTGCGGTTTTCTTTGGTATTCTACCATACTATTGCTAATTTATTTTTGGGACTTCCATTGTATTGCGAGCGAGATCAAAGATAAGAATTCCATTGTCTATTAATTGGATATAGACATCGCTTGTAAATAAGGTTCATATTGGGGAAGAATAAATTGTTTGTTTACTCGGTAACTTTAATCTATAAGATTTTGTATTTTGCAATATTGGTGACGAGTTATCTTAGATGAAATAATAAGTCCTTTTAGCGGGTTACAGTAACTTAGTGTTAACTAAATAATTGTTATGTTATGTTAAGCTACTTTCGTATGGTTGTCCATAGTAGCTTCTTGAACTGATAAATTTTACGTCTCCGATATTAATTGTGAGTTATAATTACTAAGTAAGGTATATATACCCAGACGTAAATAGGTATCTATTTGTTACAATAACGGCAATGTTGTGCAAGGCCAAGATAACAGCTGAGTTGCGCTGGCTTCCGACCGCTGCAGCCTTGGTGGACAGACCTGACAGAAGACAAGCATTACTGAACAGATTTGTGGATCTCCCAATTCGCATGGCGGTAGTAGACGAACAGTACGCTTTGTTCCTAGAGAGATGTGTTGACCGTGATCAAGACATTCTCAAGGCGGTGGAAAATGACGTTGACCAATGCTACGAATTATCAGATTACGAATTATCAGATTGCGTTGCTGAGGTCGCACGCCCTCTACACGAGGGCAGGGAAATGGAAACTGACCACTCCAAATCTGCGAGCAAGTCTATGCCCGCGCTGTGGTCAAGGCTACCACCACTAGACCTCCGTCGTTTTTCTGGGAGGCTCGACGAATGGGAGGGCTAAATCTAATTTATTTAATAGCCTCGTCGATGCAAGGAAGGATTTGACCGCGGGACAAAAGCTCGCCTATCTTCTCACCGTTTTGGACGGGGAGGCTCGCGAACAGGTCCAGCACCTAGCGCCCACGGATGAGATCTATAAGGTAGCCATGGATATCGTGACTCGGCGATACCAAAATGTGAGGAGGCTCGCTGACGTACACGTCGCGATGATATTGGCCCTCCCCCGAATCACAAATATAATGCGCTTACGAGTTGAGATTTTAAATCCGCTTGTTGTTGCCGTTAATTCTCTTCGCAGTTTAAACCTGTCGGTTAATGAGTGGTCATTTTTGTTGCTACACATCGTGCTTGCGAATAGGGCATGTACTCCGGAGTTTCGGGGTTTCGTAACTCCGGAATTCCGTACTTTTTATCGGGTGTTTCAAATCCGGAGTTGGAGGCTTCAATATCGCAACTCCGGAGTTCAGTATTCCTAGTTTAAAACCTACACACCGCAGCAATATCCGTTTCGCCAATGAACTAATACCTATTCCAACTCTTGGCATTTAGTGTAAGAGACAGGTTTTTAATTTTTGACCATTTAATATAAAATACGTAGCTTACTCTCTGACAAAACGCTTGATGCACTTGTTTTCTTAAGAACGCACTTTCAAGAAGAAGGAGAACAACCAAAAAATGATAGGTTACATTTACCTGTGAATTTTATTGCATTTGCCAAAATATTAATTAAGTAATGAAATGAGTAAATGGAATAGAATATCTCTCTTATTTTTATATTTTGATTTTAAAAACTTTATTACTTTTAAGTATACTACTCTGTCAAGAAAGTACCGGGAAAAGATCAAGTGATCAAGAATAATACACAAAATGTTAGTTATTCATCCAAATTTATTTTATCGCCTTCAAAGTATGCTCCTTCAGAAGCGATACACTTACGCCAACGAATAATCCAATCATCAAAACATTTTTCTTAACGCTTTTTCCGGAATTGAGTTCAGTTCTCGCCGCGAATTCTCTTTTATGTCTTCTACCGAATGAAAAGGGGTGCCACGAAGTGGTAATTTAAAGTTTAGGAAAAAGAAGTCGGCTGGAGCCCTGGTAAAAAAGGTGGTTGCTCGATGGTATTTGTTGAGTTTTTGGTCAAAAATTCGTTCACAATGATGGCCTCGTGCGAAGGCGCATTATCGTGGTGCAAAATCCAAGAATTATTTCCACAAATTTGGCCTTATTCATCGAATTTGCTCTCTTAAACGCCGCATAATGCTCAAATAATATTCTTTATTTACCGTTTGACCTTCCAACAAGAATTCCGAGTGCACAACACCGCGATAGTCAAAGAAAACAGTCAACATTACTTTGACTTTTGATCGACTTTGGCGTAGTTTTTTCGATTTCGGTTCAATCGGAAGGCGCCACTCCGAAGCTTGTTAAGCTACTTTCGTATGGTCGCTACTTTCATATCGTCTCGTCACCAGTAACAACAACGTTGCATGAATGTTGGGTCGGAATTGACTCGTTCTAACATGTCCTCAGCGACTCTTATGCGATTGAGTTTTTGGAGAAAAATCAGGTCTTGTGGGACTAGCCGAGCGGTAACATGTTTCCTACCCAAGTGATTATTTAAAATGGAACGAATCGACTCGTGAGACACAGAAAGTTCAGCGGCTATCTCTCTCAAACTTGTATGAGGATTTTCAGTCACCATTTCCTTCACTTTTGCGATGTTAACTTCAGTTAAAGACGTTGATGGCCTACCAGAGCGAAGCAAATCTTGAATCACATCTCGACCGCTTTTGAACGCTTTGTACCACTCATAAGCACGTGTTTTTGATAAAGTCGATTCACCGTAAGCCTTCTGTAACATTTTCAGTGACTCCGAACACGAAATTCCATTGGCGACGCAAAATTTAAGACAATCTCTTTGTTCGATGTTTTATCCATTAAGAAATTCGCAATACATACTAGATATAAACTAACTAAAACAGCACTGTATTTGATCTAAATAACAGATGCAACTCAAATTCCGCGCCAAAATAGATAACAAACAGTTGTGCTAATCTAACAACAAAAAAAAATTGAATTTGGAATCATAAACAAATCATCCGAAACTTTTTTGGCAGAATGTATTGTGAGACTGATTGTTTATTGTTTTTGTTCAAGTAATTTGTTACAGATGTGATTTAATATTGGTTGGTTTTATACCAAAGAGTTGTTAATTGATGAATAAAATTGATTTTAAACAAAATATCTCGTTAGGTTTTTTTAACTCTGAAAAAGACTAAATCCGGATTTAGCTCCGAAACTCCGGAATTGAACTGCCAACACCGGAAACCAGATCCAGAGTTGAGAAGCTTGCGGTTTTACATGCCCTACTTGCGAAGTTGCCCGTCAAATTGAAGGTGCGCTTTGAGCAACAATATGGTGGGGATAGCTCCACATACTTGCCGCCCTTCAAGGACCTCCTTAAGTTCATGGAGGATGAGTGCCGATTAGCGGACAACTCCGATGTGGTTAGCCCATCTTGGGTAAAGGTTCGTGATCCCCAGACACCTTCGGGTGGGAGACCCTTCGGGTCGGGAAGACAGGAACAATCTCGACCGTTTAAGCGATATTCCGCGGTCTATGAGACCGCGCATTGTGAATATTGCAGCGACCCAGGGCATCAGACAGCCCGTTGTAGGAAACTCTTGGAGAAACGCCTCCCGGGTCGTAGGGCTATAGCTCGTCAAAGGGGATAATGTTACTTTTGTTTGGGTCCGCACCTACAGCGAGAATGTACCCAACCACATCCTTGTGGTTATTGTAAGGGCTATCACCTTCCCTCGTTGTGTATGAACCGGAGCAACGTAGGTATTGACCCGACCCATGGAAGTGATGCGGGTCAGAGTGATTATGCGCGCTCACGAGCTCCGGAGACACCCCGTACGGGCGGGGGCTCTGGCCAAAATAAATACCACACTCAGCTTAGAGGTGGTTACGTGAAATATGGACGTTCCCAGGGACGGCAGGAACCCCGTACGGGCGGGGGCCCTAGGAACTCTCCATCGCGGAACCAATTGAAGCCGGTTGATAGGTACGGTGCCACTACCAAAAATCCCCGTATTAGGTCCGCGTTACCGGTGGCGGAACGTCCGCGTTTGGAGCGTCGTCGGTGCTATTCGCCAGAGTGGGAACCCCTTGCTAAATATCAGCGACACTCTCCTTCAGGAGAAGCGGTTCGCTTCCCTACTAATAAGCAATTATCTTTCACCCAATCGCCAACTGCAGCCCCTCCAGAAACCGTTCTGCTCCCTACGGCCTCTGTGTTGGTTAGGGGACTGAATGGCAACTTGATGAAAGTCCAAGCTCCTTTGGATTCCGGCGCTCAGGGATGTGTGCTTTCATCATGGCTGGTTGGCAAGTTGGGCCTCCCAATTAGACCTCATCAGGAAGATGTTCGGGGTATTGGTGATGTGAAAGTACCTAGACTGCTAGGGGAGGTAACGTTTACTTTCACCCCCGTTTTGGCGCTGGGTGAAGCACTACTTTCTTTCACATTGCGCGCTTTTGAAAGCGCGCACGGGAAAAATTCGATTAGTTTTTGACGGCTCCGCGCCCATGTTTATCATGCTAGCAGCAACGCAATGCTAGCCGTGTTGTAGCAAGAATTTTGTATTTTTGTCAGCTAGACGGACCATACGCTGTATTATTTTATCGATGCCTACCGTATTATCGGCTAAGAGCCACTACAATGCAGCCCCAAATGGGAGATTTGTCTGCAGATCGCGTTACGGGAAATGAATATTATTGTTTGTAGAGTTATAAAGCGTATTTGTTTGTGTGTCCGTCGACCAAGGCTGTCCACTTAGAAGTGGTTAGTGAGTTATCTACGGACGCATTTATTGCCTTTCGTAGTAGTTTTGTTTCCCGCAGGGGATTGCCGTCATTGATTCGGTGCGAACAATTATTTAAATGACGTGAACACTTTGTTATTGTGAGATTAAACTAGACATTGGAACCACCCTATCCCGACGTGGGATAATCTGGAAGTGTAGTCCTCCAGCTTGTCTGCACTGGGGAGGGATCTTTGAAGTATATGTAAAGACTGTCAAGACCCACCTTCGTCGCGTGATAGGAGACACCGTCCTTACGTTTGAGGAACTTGATACGGTGTTTTGTAGAGTGAGCGGCTACCACTCTCTCCCGGTTACCCGTGGAATAGCGTACCGTTTGTGACGGTCCTGGGTCGGGGTATGTCGGGAACCGACGGTAACCTTGGTTACCCGGCTTGAAAGGCGCATAGCAGCGCCTACGTAGTTGCGTTCGAGCCGTACTTTTCGGCTAACTGGGCGGTAGTCTTGTTTATAGGTGCTTAGTCTCCCGTGTGTTCCCAGTTAGTCCCTTGAGCCGTTACGTCAGTTGACTAAGTGACTGTGAGCAGTCGCGCTGGCGCATTTGGACTCCGCGGTCGTTTGTAGTTTTGTAGTAAAGTGCTGCCATTTTAAAAGACGCGTTCGAGCCTTTGGATGCCGCGGTTGGCTTGTAGTGTGTGCATCACTCCCACGTGTTTTGGGCTGCATTCCCGTGTTATATATATATATATATATATATTGTTATGCGTAACTCAGGTGGTTCTTGGCGGAATGAAATAGGGCCCCCTGTACTTATCGTGTAATTATTGTGTAAGTGCCAGTCAGTGTTCCTTCTAACTGAATAGCCTTTGGACGGGCCATCACCGACGCATCAGGTCTTCATAAAGAGAGAGCGCTCTCTCTTCTCCGCCTTCCTGAGGATGCTGTTGGATCACTGGCAGTAGAATAGAATAGAATGTTTTTACTTATTTGAACAACACTGTACACACAACAAAGAGAAATAAACAAAAAAATTAAAATCAAAACAAAAAAAAATTACCCAAAAAAAAATACATTTGAAAATAAACAAAAAATAAAAATCAAAACTTAAAATAACGATATTTTAGCTAGCATACGATGCTGCATGCACAGTGTCGCCAAACAGGGCCTGCACTCAGCATGTGCTACGGGATCCTGATCCCAGGACACGTAGCGCTGATTTTCAGTACAAGCCCTTGCATGACGAAGGAAAAGTACCAGACACTGAACTCCGTTACTAAGACGTACAAGCTCACATACTTCTATATATCATATACACATTATATCCACATACATATATATACACATACACACAACATATCTACCTATACATTACTATTATAAATAACATATATGTGTACAAATAAGATACCATAATAAAATTATTCTCATAATAATATATATACAATAATAATATATAATAATAATTATAACAGCAGAACGGGTGTGTAATGTTTGATATAAATACTTATGGTCTAACGTTCAGATAATATAATTTCATTTCATCTAATTTCATTTGATATAATGTACTTTTGATATAATGTACATTTGATATAATAATCAAATGATATAAAACATTACTCATGTAATAAGCAAGCAGTATGCAAGCAAGCAGCATGCAAGCAAGCATGCAGCATGCAAGCAGGCATGCAGCATGCAAACAGACATGCAGCATGCAAGCGGCATGTTTTCTGTCACGGCTCCGGTGCTGCGGGATTAAATTACACTCTAGCGTAGGGCAGACAAGTCTACGTGGAGTCGGTTTTACCGCGATTCGTTTCTGTTACTGACGTTTTTAGCACAACCATAACGAAAACACGTATTTTTAAGACAATATTTGAAATCAATTTAGGGTTAAAATGGTATTCTTATTTTTAAGCAAAAATTATATCAAATGAAGTTATAGAATATGAGTATTCTACCAATATAGCTTTATAGCATAAGTTGTTAGACAATATGAGTATTATATCAAATGAATAATATAGGTAATGTTTTATAGGAAGTGTATTTAGAACAAGTAAAAATTATATCCAATGAACGTTATGTTCTTTGAAATTAGTTCATTTGTCATTATATGAAATGATACGCACCTCAGCAGAACGCACAATGCTACTACTTATACATAATACAAATGAAATTTTATAATTATGTTATGTGACACAACACAACTTCCCAAGACGACATACATGTCGACAAATAAGGTGAAAAAAAAAGATTTACATAATATATAATTTCTGTATCTCCAGCAGGTGCTTCTTATACTCTTTTCTAAATGAATACAAACTGACTAAATTCCTAATCCGTGGTGGCAAATCATTCCAACACTTCGTGGCACAAAACCGGAAACTACCACGAAAAGTGACTGTACGGTGCAGTGGAATACTAAGTAGATACGATGAAGCCCTGGTTTCGTATTTACTGTAATGACGAGGCCAACCGAGCTTAGAATACAAGTATTCTGGCTTCTGTGATTTAATCACACCGAACATTAAAGTCGCCAGATGTAGTTGACGTCGGTATTTCATTTTTAATATGTTATTGGTCATTAAAAATGGTGTAATGTGACTGCGAGGTGGGACTTCAAAACAGAAACGCGCGCATGCATTTTGCACTCTTTGTATAAGACGAGACGTTTTATCCAATAGACGAGGTCCATATACTGAATCGACATAATTAAACTTCGAGAGTATCAATGAATCCATGAGCAGAATACGAATGTCTGTGCTGAAATATTTACGAACTCTATATAGAATCTTAAGTCTCTAGAAACAGTTCGCAACCACGTCATTCACGTGACGTTCAAACCGCAATTGTTCATCAAATATTAGACCTAAATTTCTGGCCTTATGTACCCGCTCAATAGTCTCACCCCCAATGGTTATAGTTACATTCAAAGAAGCATTTTTATGAATTTGGCTTTTAGTACCTAAAATCATGTACTTTGTTTTATTAGCATTAAGTAACAATGAATTACGTTCTGCCCAAGACTGCACCCTATTTAAGTTCTCATTGATTTTAGCAATCGCTGTGAATGTATCCTCTGGCTTAAACGATAAGTATAGTTGAATGTCGTCAGCATAAATATGATATTTACAGTTAGAAATGCTAATTATTATATCAGAGCTATACAAAATAAATAGAATAGGTCCCAGAATCGATCCCTGCGGCACACCCCTCGTTAACTTACAAAAGTCAGATGATGAAATATAACCATCCATATTTTGTATTCGTACTTGTTGGGTTCTGTTAGTTAAGTATGAATTGAACCATTGAACAGCGCCATCCGAAAATCCGTAATAACTTAACTTGGATAGTAACAACAGTAAGTGACAATATTAAAAATATATTTAAAATAGGCATCGGTAACGTGCCATCCTAGACACCGTGTTTCTCGGTAAAGAGCTTCCACTCCCGGCTGTGGTTGGTTTGAACAGGGCAACGGATTTTGCTGCCTTGCCTGCGGCTGGTGGTGGAAGCCAACAATTTTCAATACCACTGCAATGTTACCGTGACGCCGCCTGTATTATTTGAGCTGGCAGTATTTGAATAAGAAGTGCCGAAGATCGAACTCGGTGGCTCACATTAGGAGTGGCCTATTTCCAGCTGTGACTAACACGCGCTAATTCTGATGATGACCAACACAAGGTACACACACACAAACACAATCCAACATCTATCAATCGCACGAAACCTACCTAGTTTTTATAGTTTTGTAAAGTATCCTGACCTGAGGTTCATCTCTCCCCCCTCCCCCTCACTATTTTTACTACTTCCTCAAAGATCCTACTCCTTCCTCAGTTCCGGCAATGCATCTGCGACTCCTCTGATTTTGCGGGTGTCCATGGGCGACGGTGATTACTTTCCATCAGTCGTCCCGCATGCTTGTTTCCCTCATTTTCACAGAAATAACTGACCTCTTGAGCAGCAGCTGCACGGCGGCAGCGGGCATGGTGTACCCGCACTGGTCGCCGGTGCAGGCCCAGGGCTGGTCGGGCCGCAGCGGCGCCGTGCTGAGCACGCGGCCGCCGCAGCGCGGGCAGCGGAACGCGCTGGCGTACGTGCCCAGCTCGGCGGGGTCGCGGCAGCGCGCGCACGAACACGAGAAGAACTTGCTGTGCTGGATGTGCTCGCGACGCTTCAGCGTGCCCTGGACACAACGCATGAATACTGACATCAGTAGTTATCATATTATGTGGTGGTGCTAAAGATTCTGATGGGTTTACGTGCTGTGCTACTGTAAGATGGGGACCATGGCAGGCCCTACTAAGACAAGATAAAAAATGGTGTGATGATCCATGTTGTACTATTGATTATTATGTCCATATTCAACTTCACTAAAGTTGTGGTAGATAAATAGACATTAAAGGCTTAGTTGGAGATGGTTTTATGTAATTTTAAGGTGCCTGTGCAAATTAAAAACATCTCGAGCTCCTCCATGCTTCGGATTTCTAGAAGACACGTAAAGCCGTCGGTCCCGGATGTTGTTGTAAGATGTCAGTCGTTAAAACCAATCAATTCGCATATGGCCAGCGTGTGAGTTATGGCCCAATCTCCCCACGTGCTGTTGTCCATGAGGGAGACGTTTATAAGCTGATGGTGATATTGATGATGAGCCTGAAAAGCTGCATCTGGCCAGTACCATCATCGTCATCGCCTTTAAACTTTTTATTGCGAAACACAGACCCTTAAGGCACTCCTGAAGCTCCTTGGACTTCTTAGGCACCTTAGGTTTCTAAGGCTCCTCCTGTTTCGGTGTTTGGCAGGGCACTGCCTTTGATTGGCTGACCTGTAGCGTGTACGCGTAGCACAGCGAGATGAGGTCGCCGGCGCGGTGCGGCACGGCGGCGCGCACGGTGAGCGGGCGGGCGCGCGCGCGCTCGGCGTCGGTGTGCGTGGTGCTGGGCGTGCACGAGTGCGCCAGCAGGTATGCGCGGTCGTATAAGGCGCGCGCGTTGGCGCCGCTGCCGCCTACTTCAAACGCATTCACCTGGAAGCATGTGATACTTTTAGTAGCCTGGATACTGTAAAGTATCTAATCTGTGTACTGTACTGTCCCACTGTAGTGCAAAGGCCTCCATCATTGAAATCAAGTTATAGCTACGATTGATGGGTAAGTATCACCACGCTTGCCCACCGCGGGTTGTTAATCACAAGCACAAGACTCTGCCACTGTCGAAGAATGACGATATGCAAAAGAAAATGTAAAGAACTACATTAACAACGCCGCAGACGGTGAGAACTTCCTCATCGTCATAATACAGATTCCAGGCCCGTAGCCTCATCACCACCAGCCGTTCATTGGTTAGTCAGATGTCGCCGCGGAATAACTACTCAAGGAAATCGAGCCTGAACAGGGAACAGTGATCCTCATTATCTCACCTCGAGTATGCCGCAGACGGTGTGCACTTCCTCATCGTCGTACTGCAGTTTCCAGGCCCGTAGCCGCTTCACCACCAGCCGCTCGTTGGTCGGCCAGATGTCGCCGCGCGCGCGCCGCAGCGCGTTGTGCGCCTCCATGGCCGACACCGCCGCCCATTTCGGTGGGTCGTGCTTTTTGAGGAGGAGACACCTGCAATTAAAATGTTTTTGTTTATCAAAAAGGTAGTATTTGGCCACGATTCCAACTGATGTTAAGTGAGGAGCTTACTTCGAAAGGGCCTTTTTGCTCTAGCATTACCTACCTATTCTGAACTCATCGGTGATCTCTAGCATTAAAAAACCCAAATTATAGCGTTCAGGGAATCGGATGTAATTAAGAGTAATGAATAATTTGCCATTTTTATTTGTTTTTTTGGCAAGTTTCCTAAATTAAGGGTGTACTGTAAAAAGAATGATGTTCAAAGAAATGTTTGGGTGATTTATTACGAACTTCAATGAAACTATCTGCTGCAGAGTGTTATGATGTAGATAATTTATTTTAATAATGCTTTTTAGCTTTATTACACAATAAAAGTTTAGCCACAACAGAATATTGTTACCACAGAACAGAACAACCTCATCCTTCTGTTCATGAGGTAAGTATTTGTTTTTGTTTTTATTGACTAAGCAAAATACATACATGGGACTTGACGATACACGCCACAGAACTGAGAAGTATTTGTCTTGCGATGCTATGAAACATTTGACTACATTTTTTTTACATGGTATACGTACGCGTTTAAAGAATGTATTCGCGTCGCTATCAAACATTTAACGACATCTTTTATGACCTGGCATGATAATACAAAGATTCTATAAACAGATACGCCAATACCTCAAAGGCATCAGCGCGTGGTAGGAGTCCTTGAGGTCGTCCAGGTCCCCATAGTCCGGCGGCACCGCCTGCAGCACGTCGCACTCGTGCTGCGAGTGGCCCGTGTACTGGCCCACGCCTGGGCAAGCCGCGCTGCACAGCGGCCACGAGCAGCCGCGGCATCTGTGGCATATCAATCGTATCATACACACAAATATCATCGTTATCATTATCGCAGCCTCCTCCTCCTCCTCAGGTCTCCCTTTAGATCTTTTGTGAGACAGTTGAGATTGGGTTTAGAACCCACCACACTGGCCTAACATCTATCAGTAAGTTACAAATAAATTATGAGACATACCAACACCACAGTACAGTGTCTATTGTGACCACAGATCAGGACAAAACAATCCTACTATCACACTAAAATTATAAAGGCGAAAGTTTGTGAGTGTGTATGTTTGTTACTCTTTCACGTAAAAACTACTGAATGGATTTAGGTGAAATTCGGCATACAGATAGTTTATAACCTGGATTGACACAAATACTTTTTATCCCGATATTCCCACGGGAACGGGAACCACGCGGGTGAAACACACATACATACACATTTCATATTAAGATTAAAAAGGAGAAAGAGCAGTTACTTGGCTAGCGAGGCCTCGTCCAGCTCTCGGTAGCAGCCGAGGCAGACTAGCCCGCAGCCGCTGCAGGGGCCCACCGCCAGCGCTGGCTCCTGCACGATGGGCTCGCCGGCGCGGATGTCACGGGCCGCCACCAGGTATCTGGAAGTTCAAACGATGTGAACTTGTTGAAGTTATTGAAAAATCGATTAGCACAACATCAGCAACATAAAGCTGCCTGTATCCCTAAGGTCACCGTACCCCAGGCCCCAGCACAAGTTGCCTAAGTTTGACAGTTGAGTTACCGCGCTTTTGTTAGTTGTGGTAAAATACTTGCTTGTGAATAGAATAAAATGGTATTATGAGGAATTTAGTTTATTCCTATTAGTATTTTCTTTTCTAATTGATCACTTCCCCAATCAGAATCAACAAAGCCACTGGGTGTATGAGTGTTTATATCAGAACTCCGAATGAAAGTGAGTTTAATTATCGTCGTTCAACCTTTTAACGTCAATGTAATATATAGGTAGGTACAGATCGGCCCTCTAATGAGGTTAATCCTTTTAGTACCAAACCACCAGCAGCAAGGAGAGATGAGGCTGACAATGATGAGGTGGTGTTTGGTTGTTCCCTAACAACACAAGACTGGTGGTCCACCTTAATTTTATTAGAGAACAATTTATGTGATGTCTGTTTATTTTGTTTATGTGGACTTTAACAGCCTAGCTTTATGTTGCTGATGTAATAAGGATGAAGTTGCTATCGGCAGTCTAACAGTAGGTAGATGCCGAGACGTTAATTTAACTAGTCTTTATTACCTCATAAACTTTAAAACAGTCTATTGTAATCCCGGCAATTTGTTGAGTATATAAATACAATTTCTAATATTAGATTCAGACTCGTTTAAATGTAGACTGTATTTTAATGATGACTTAATAATGAATATTGCACAAGCTTCATTAGTTTTTTAATAAAGATTTAATGTAGTTCTTTGTTAACGAAAAGTTGAAAAATATTACTATCTCAGGCGGGAATCGAACCCGTGTCCTATGCAGTTCTTTGTGTTTCGATGAAAATTTGAAAAAAGTGTTAAATTTTTATCCAGTAGAGGAATTTTAATTTTCTGGTTTTTGTTTTGTTTATTCTGTAATTTAATTGTACGTAGTAAAATTTTGTAAATAAAATGTATTAATTATTTGACCAATGGCCATCCGTTTTCGTATTTCGTACCTACTAAAATTTTGATGACTGGAATTAATCTATAGAAAACAACATTAACGGCTGCATCAAAAAGTTTGGATATGACTGTCACATACATAACTACGCTGTCACCCGCAATGAGGTGACGGTGAGGTATTGGGAGTCCCCAGCCATTGCTATCCTCTGGGGACGTCTGAAATGAAACACGCCAAAACACCGACGGGCGTTTTTCCTCTAAAAGGCCGCTGTTGGGATGAACTCTGGTGATTGCCTAAAAGGCGGTCCCAGATCACCCCAGCAGCGAGTGAGGGGATGTAAGTACTAGGGTATTTGTGGGTACCACATAACCACCGCATCTCCTCGGACGCGGTGGAACTCGGTAGTGAGTTTTCCTTACTCGAAATAAAACTGGTTACCTTCCCATGACGTCTGAATGTTTTACTTCATAGCAGAGTGCTAGCGGCTTCTCCGGCTCTGGCTCGGGCTCCGGCGCCTCCCCCGGCACCTCGGGCTCATCGTCCACGAGGTTCTCCTTGTTCCTCCCGCCATCCCCCTTCCCTCGCTTCTTTTGCTTTAAACAAAACACAGCTATCATCAACACATTCATTTCCTAATCGCTAAACCAACATAGCCGCCCGAATACCGCTCTAACAATAAATTTGCAAGGCAAATTGCCATTGCCACGCATCACATAAACACAGATTCCGCAGCTTACACAGAATAAACGACGGAACATCCGTCGCTTTGGAGATAAATGCAAAGTTTGCAAACGTTAGACAACGCCTTCCGTATCACAGAGGAACCGGCACTGATGTGACGTATGGAAATATGAATGAGTGCCGATCTGGTAGGCGTTGTCTATGTGTATTTCTGTTCACCACTTGACCGCCGCCGTGCCAATGGCTCGATGTAAAAATCGGTTTCATAACCCTGCCAATGATATGAATGGCCGTGAAATTCGATGACTTAAGGTTATCCGGATTCGGGATCCGTAACACAATGTTGCGCTGTCCGATTGAAAATAGTCTCTATGAAAATCCAATCCAAAGGTTAGCTGCCATAATACGCCAGTTTATGACTTCAGGGTTGAAATAGAAGTATTATGGTTTATGATAAAGATAATAGCATTGCCCGTGAACCCAGGCCCTTAGGAATGGCGGGCAATGTGTGCGAATTAGCACTCGATGTTAAATCCCTAATGGACAGGGAGCCGCTTAAAACACGTAAATCAAGCCTGGAGATTAATGCCACAACATTCGTAGTTAAAAGCATTTGGTATCAACCTTACGGTTCTCAAATTAGTTTGCGGTTTGCGAATATTTAAATTGCTTTGAAAACGTGCTGGCATTGTTTGTATTGGATAAAATATAGAATTTTTTAAATGTGACAGCTGTTTGTCTTTGGCCTTCAATCACTGATGCATAGTATGTGACGATGAAGCCTCCGTGGTGATGTCCGTGACGCCCTCCGTGGTCTTAGCACGGCTTAGAGTATCAATCTTGCCGGGTCTGGCGTCACGCCATCTCTGAGGTGCCGGGTTCAATTCCCGGTCGGCTCAATATAGAGAAAACTGTTTTCTAAATTGATTTCGAGTCTGGGTGTTTTTCTATGATTATGTATATTTATCTAGGTTAGAGCTTTAACCACATGGCCAAAAAGGTCATACTGAAATCTAATGATTTTATTCGAACTATTTTTTTGCCGCACTACAAGTACAAATCGTACAAATGGTAGGTACATTCTTAAACCCGTTGTAAAATTATTTGTTTTGTTTACTAATAGATGTTACTGAGTGTTGATAGAAATGTTTAATGGTACCATTTGTTGTACCAGGTTTTGGGAATCTCATGAGATTCCCCAAATCATTAAACAAAAACCGACCATTTCAATAAACATGCATGAGTGTGGCTGGCAGCAGTCGAATAGGAAGAGCTGAAGATCGGACGCTGTGGCAAATATTGATACCTTGTCCAGTAGTGCTGACACGTTATGACTAATGATGATGATGAATTAATGATACAGCTGCTGACTGATACAGATTGTATATACAATATCTGTAAAAGAACGTCATGATAGGTGCTGAAGAAGTACCTAGGTGTTTTGAGTAACGTCAACCCCCATTCCTCCCGGCAACGAAGCCGCGAAGCCACAACAATGGCACCACATTTAGAAATGTCTATTCTGGTGTAAGCGGTCGCCGCGTCGCGCATTTGTTATTATTCTTTGTATTTCTTGGCAGTCGCCGGTTAACTGTCTTTAAAATAAACGCAACAAAAGACCCGCCAATAATATTACATCTGGATACCGTTCAGATAGCATTTTATATCGGACGGTAGATAATTTGTTTTTGATAGACCCGGTTTCTTTTTTATAATGTTGGTTTAAAATTTTGTCAGTAGTTAACCCAAAGTTTACAATACGGTATTATGTATTGACCTAAACTTACACATAAAGCTATAATTTAAGCCAAATTTCTAATAACTTATAAAACACTATTACTGGAAGTAGTGCTTTTAGAAAATAATTATGCGCACACTGCGCATGTGTAAGATTTGAGGATTTATTAGATTTTATATAAGAAAGCCCCTTGGCTACCGTTTTTACGACACTATCTGTCTGTATGCGAACGGATAAAGTATGTTTTCCCGAATCCCATAAAAATCAAACTGCAAACGATATACGTAGAGATTTTTTAACGAACATACGAAATGTTTACGACTGTTTCATAACGTAATGTAGTTACGTTGTAAAATTTAGGATAAGCACACAAATAATTGGAAACCAAAGACTTTTTAGAGTGACGAACGCCGTTTTTCCTGCGGCCGTTCTCCAGTTTGGTTTAGTTGTAGGTACTAACATCCAAGACATTAGCCACCGAGAAGGTTAAGCACAAACAGCTGGCGTTCGCTAAATAATCTAACGATATGAATAGTAAGAGTTGAGTGACAAGTTCTCGGCACGTCTCGCGCCGCCCACGCCCTATTGACACCTCGACGTGCGCTGGGTGAGAACAAACTATTCACTTTGCTACATTTGGATGACTTGCACGACGTTTAGTAATGTAACATTGCTGAGCATTCTGTTGTTATTGAATGATGGTTTTTCAAGACAATTTACGAATAACTTCAAAGCAATGATACAATTACTCAAAATATGAAAATATTTAGTGGTTTAATAAGAAATGTTAACGCCTTCAAAATACATACAGAGACAGACACAAGTCAGGATGTTTAAAAGTAATAATAACACCTAAACATTCTGTTGACTGAACTGACAATATTTTATTGAAAGTAAACCTCTAATAACAATAAATTAGTTATATAAATAAAACAATGGTCGGTGTCGTAGCTCCAATAAGCCATAATAATAATAATCATAATAAATCATTTATTTAGGAATAAGTTGGTAAATCTTCCGTATTAATTATTAGTAACAATGATGACTTATTCATTTAGAAAAGGCTAAAAAGATTTAGGCTCACACAAAGATTTATTTCTGGCAATTATTGTTAAGAGGTTTGCCATTTTGTTGAAAATATTCAAAGTTGACCATGACAGCTAATTATTTTATCAACTATTGTGAAAGCTCTTAGCACAATACTGACTCGCAATTATCTTTACTAATGGAACAAATGCTTTTGACAGTTCTGACAAGTTTTCCTTCGGTTAAAAAATGTTTTTTTTAAACAGGAAACTATGAAATCTCACTAACCCGCCTTGGGTCCACGTGGCAAGTTGGGTCACTATGGCCCGATTAGATACCTCAAGTCTTAGTGCTATATTGTCCACGAATCACGTGGAAAGGCGAAGGCCAACCCAACCATCTGTGCGACCTTTATTGTCTGAACTTAAAGATTGTAATAAAGTGTAGCGCGCTACCAATTTGTGTAAATTTGGACTTCTAAGAAAAGCTGCGAGACGCGGGATCAGCTAATCAGTTTTCTCCAATTTAGTTTGGCGAATGTTAATTGGGCTGCCCATCAGCTGTGGCTTGGCCGCTGTGATAGCGATCCCCTGTTGGCATCATTCCCGCCAGCGGAGTCGCGCCCGCAAATTAGCGACGTGCCCGTCATGTCAACTCATGTCACAGCACAGCATGAATAGTGCGGGATCTGGGGGCAATTTTTGAGTCTTATCGTAGATTTTGCATTTTGCCTTTACCTTTTCGAAAGACCCTTTCTTCTCTTTTGTGTCCGACGCGCCGCTGCTATTATGGGCTATAACTCTATTTGCCGTATCAGCCGTATGCGTACAGCTCGTTACAATAGTAGGTTGTAAAAATATACTGTAGGAAAGGTACTTTTTAAAATTAGTTTGATTAGATACCCGCAATACATACAAATACCGTACGATAATTTTCATCGTCAAAATACTTAGTCACTGCTTTCTTCGAAGATGAGTGAAAGAGACATTGTAATTTAGTTATTATTTTATTTTATTCAAATTTTATTACATCATGGTGACCGGGTCAAAAAGCGCACTCCTGACTATAGCTTTTTGTGACGATGTCACAGGTTAGATTATTATTTGAATGATCGCATTATCCTATATTTCGAAATTATACTGTGACTACTGCACGTATTTTCACATCATAATGAAATCTTAAACGGGCTTCCATATATAATTATTATTAAATTAAAATTTGCCTTAGGCGGCTACCGTAATGGCCGCTACAGTACCTATCCTCTTCCTGCTCGTTTCCCGGAGAGTAGGCCTTAATCACACTCAGCTTTACATTTCTTACAATCCTAACACATTTCCTTTGCTTAATTTACTCTCTTAGCATGCTCGTTGTTCTAGGTGATCTTGAACATAACTTCTTTTTAACACGCTTTTATTAGGTCGACCTGTATGTAACAAACTATGTAATGGAATCTAAGATAACTAATTTAACCATCTTCCAAGGGTCGTAGCGTAATGAAAATTGGCAGCTGTATGTAGTTCTGATGACAATACAATAATATGGTACTGTCGAACTGATCTGATGATGGAGCCGGAAGATATGAACTGGAACTTCATTATGGAAAATCGTATCATAGCTGTTTTGGATTTCTTAGAAAAGTCTTGTAATGAACTATGACCACGATTAGGTTTCAAGATCTGATGATGAAGCCGGAAGATAGGCACTGGCTGGCATTCCATGATAGAGTATCGTATCATAGTCGTGTTTGCACTTGTGAGAAAGGCCACGTAATGGAAACGATCAGGTTTCAAGGTTAGACCAAAAAATATAAAATAAATTAATAGTTTAAAAAACACCAGCAAAACACGCTTTTATAAATGCACGTAAAAACAAAAAATAAATTATGGATCGTTCAAGTTTTCTCTATTTCTGGGCTGAAGTGTAAACTATGTGCTTTTAATTATAATATTCGATTGTAAAAGCGTGGGGCGCTGGAACAGGAAAGACTTTCTTGTTAACAATTAATAGTAATACTAACTTCCTGGCGGGAGCTGCATGAGGTCGCACAAGAGCATAACGTTTATGCCGCCAAAGGGAACCAAAGATATCTCGTCCACGACCAAGAACTCTACATTTTGCCACTGTTGACGCATTACCCTTATGTACTTAATTTCATGAAAGAAGTGGCGTTAAAATGTCGGTGAATGTCGTATCTTCTCGCTGCTGGCGCATGTTTTGTCTGAGTTCGACAAACTGTTACTTTGAACAGACTGTTTAATGTAGAGCCACCTACTAGTCGTGCTGCAAGTCCAGTTAGAGCACCAATCTGTGTAACCTGCTTCCCGTTTGATTTCTCAGCAAGTTATACAAAAAGTCTTTCCTTTTCCAGCGCCCCACGCTTTTACAATCAAATATTATAATTAAAAGCACATAGTTTACACTTACAGCACAGAATAATATTACTACTTACAGCCCAGAAATAGAGACAACTTGAACGATCCATAATTTATTTTTCGTTTTTACGTGCATTTATAAAAGCATGTTTTTCTAGTGTTTTTATATCAAAATTACGGCTAATTTACAATAGGAGCAATTACATTTGCATTTTCAAGTATGGCTGTATCGCACTCAGAACAGTTATTGTTCTTAGGTATCGCATCATGTCAGCATGGCAGCATGTCACCCCGATTTGGCCGGTGTCTAATTATACTGGGTTGCGTCACTTGCGTCATCTGGCAGCATGCAGCTGGGATTTTTGCTGCAAATCTGTGTATTCGTCTGCATCACCGAATAGCTGCCAACTCGAAATAGATTCAGAAGTTGCATTATCATCATAATCTGAAGGATTAAAATTTGTTAAATTAATTTTAATTGTTTATAATTGTTCAAATTAGAAAATAATGGAGGCCTTGTTTGCCCAGCAGTGAAATAGTAGTATCTACCTACCCAGTTAACTTCTACTTTACCATTACTTTATATTTTACTCCTACGAGCATTCACACAAACCGTTTCAGAAAAAAAAAAGTTTTTCTGAAACAATACCACCAATAATAGAATTGCCGGAAAAGGCGAAGTGAAATAAAGTCATAATCTATTGGTGAATTTTTTCCTCGCGCACGTGCTTATCTACCTCGCACAGGTTCTTCTATCTTCCAAATTAACATGGTAAGTTTATAATGCATAAATTGCCAAGCAATTTGGCCTTTGGTAGGCTTGCTGAAAATTTACATTTCTTTTCTTTCTTCTACTTTTACTGTATTAAACCTACTCGTTAAATAAAAGTTTGCACACAAATTAGTGCGAACTAGAAATGATTTGTTCAGACATCTATAAAAGGTAAACTGCGCCCTGATTTAACATGGTAAGTTCGCAACGCACCATTGGCGACGCGATTTGCCCTTTGGCAGGCTCGCCGCCGCCGGCGTCGCTGACGCGGCTGGCACGCGGGGCGGCGGCAGCGCTGGCACCCACCGCCGCCATTGATTGATACGAGCCGCGGCACAGTATGCGGCGTGACAAGTGACGGCCCCCGACCGATTTATGGTGGTGCCCCGCGGTAATGGGGTCGAGATGCACTGCCCTGCATCGCGGTGTAATGGTGGTTTATTCTCATCGCACTTTGCGGGGTTATGGTAAATGCGAAGCTCGATGATCATTGCGGGGATTTTGTTTTATGTTATTTTTAATATTATGTTTTTTTAATATATTAACATAAGTAAGTACTTACACAAAAACAAAACAATAAATAATAATGGTTAAAAACTAAAACTAAATACTTAACTTAAAAATATCTTTCATTAAGTAAATAAAAAATGTATTTAAGCGTACCGCTGCTGCCGCGCGGCAAAGTACCCAAGTGCCTGGCAGGGGGCCTTTTGTATGGCTGAACTGATACGTTAGGCAAAGTTGCTGCCAGTGCCAGCCTTCCGGTCGCCCGAGACCTCGAGAAGGCGCTTCGACAGATCTTTGATGAAACGCCGAACTTCTGGCCCCCACGGCCACAATACCACGGCCCCACGGACGTTTCCACCCCAAACGGCACAAACACAACTCTCACCAAGTGCTTCGTTTTGCGCCGCTTGAGAAATAACAACTTTTGTGACCTTCCTATATTTTTTTTGGTTTATAAGTAGAGTCATGATAGCACAAGGTTAAATCTTAGTGGTTTTTTGTTGCTATTAATCTATGCTAACTATGTATATTTTAATAATAAAGCAAATAATAAACCAACAAACCTTTTTCTTATGCGATTTCTTGTTCATTTCGGCGCGCCGTGTAACCGACCGACCTGTAACAAGATAATGGTGTTAAGTCCGACTTCAAAGGGGCGGTAATGGGCGGCGGCCGGCGCTGCGGTGCTGACGGCTCCCGTCCCGGCGCGAGGTGTATCTAATGACGTGACTAATTTAAGTTTGTACATAATTATTTTTTTAGTTTCCGTATTTGTCGTTACTTCTTCAAAAGTGCTTATCAATAAAGCTTCCTTGAATAACATTTTTTAGACTATGACATGAACTTTTTTCAGAGGAAATTCATTAGGTATTGTCTATTGCCTTATAGCTGCAGGTCTGGGTGATCTGCGAGGTATGTCGGAAGCATAAAGTTACTCTACCTTCCGCTAGGTATTAACTTTATGGACGGAAGGTGATGTTTTCACTGAACCAGAGGGTGATAAACCGTAATATATCAACAATGAAAGCCGTTGAATGTAATAATATATGATCTTCGTTTTTGAAATTAGTACCTACATTCAAAAGTTAAGCACTTTAAATGCTACTCCAAAATAGATCATTATCATCTTAATCGGTCTATTATAGCCTTCCAATTTGAATGTTTTACCGTCCGTCCATGTATGTGTACATTTGAGGTTGATGACGGCTTAATGTGCCTTCCGAAGCACGTAAGGTAGCAATTGTCGACCATTACAAAGTAGAAGCAGTGTCGGGTAGCGGCGGTAGGCTCACCACGACCTGTCACGCTGAGCACGTCCAGTCGCTATTTGGTGAAAATATTGGACTATGGCAGAGGACTGCTTTTGCGTCCTGTTTTTTGTCCTCATTGCCTAGTCTCTGATTCACCCTTCGGGGACAAATAGTCGTGATTACTTATATGTATGTACGTATACGAGTATGTACAAAGTACAAACTAATAAATGTCAAACAATTTTAAATGTATGAACTCTACCTGATAAGTAGATCTGTTATACTTTCCATAAAAGAATCATGAATAGGATGATTTATCACCCTGGCTGCATACCTAAGGGAAAGGTTTTTAACTTAACCAAAACATAAATTAATCCAGTTTAAATCTTCTTGGATTCTGGGCAAAACCGTACACAACTAAGCGATATCTTAAACTTTTAGAATTTTAATTTAATCTTTACGTAAAAAATATAAATACCTCTACCTCATTAGTTTGATTTAAAAACTGCGACGCGACATTAACTTATCAGCGCACCGCCGCGAGTTTTTGTGTTGTTATTTAATTTTTAATTTCATTCGAATTTAATTGGACGGGACTTTGGTGATTTATAAAAATTAGGTCACCGGCCGGCGGCGTCAGGCGCGGGCGATGCGAAGTGTTGTTATGGCCGGAATCATTTTGGATTCCGCGAATCATTATTATTGCTCAAGAATATCAGGGATTCAGGATGATCTAAATGTTTTCTCAAAGATTTCATTGCTATTTCGAATCGGCTGGGTGGGTAAAATTGTTTTAAAATGTTCGTGAAACAAAGGGAAAAACGAAGGTTTTCAAGTAGTCAATGTAAAAGCTCTTCCGTTTTTTTTTGTTTAGGTATAGTACCTATAGGTACTACCAGGGAGACATTTGCACAGCTGTGGCATGACTAAATAATAATAACATATTATGAGGGACGGTACGGACGACATCTGTCGGGCATGCCGCCGCGCCGCCGTCCAGGAGAATCACTCCGACATATTATTATTATTTCCGGTTGTTCTTATCTTGCTAACGGAGACTATATTTGCACAGACACAACTAATTAGCCAAATAAATAATTCACCAGCAACTTGCTCTTGGATATTGCATTGTTGAATCAGAGGTGCCGTACCATAAGTACGCACCTGCGCCAGTTTTCGAAAATGGTCATGCAATGCTCTACTGGAATCGCTCGACTCTATCATCACGGACAGGACTATTGTCGCCAATAAGCCTGATATCGTGGTGGTCGACCGATCTCAGCGCCGGGCAGTATTGGTTGATATCACCATACTTCATGATAAGAAACTCGTGATAACCGAGCAGGACAAGCTCAGTAAGTACCTTGACTTGGCTCACGAGGTTACCGCCATGTGTGATGTGGATTCAACCATTATTGTACCGATAGTCGTTTCGGCAAACGATCTTTTAGCTAAGAGCCTCGATCAACACCTAGAGAGGCTCTCGCTAAAAGGTTGGGTCAAGGGTCAGGTGCAAAAGGCAGTACCTACTCCTTGACACGGCACGTATTGTCAGGAGGTTCCTCGAACTGCAGCCCTAACTATCGATAGCTTGGGTTTATCATGGCTGCCGGGCAGACTTTAAGTTTATTTTTATAATATTTTATATTGTAAATGTTTTTATGATGTATATTTAATAATGGGAATAATAATACCTACTTAATGAAAATAATAAAGGTAAGTACAGTACAGGAGGCTGTACTTCTTGACACGACACGCACGACACGTATCGTCAGGAGATCCTCATTCTGCAGCCCAACCACAGCGCTAACCACCAATAGCCTGCTTTATTTTTATAAAATATTGTGAATAAAACTAAAGATTAAAGAAAAATAAGGAAGATAGATAATAATAATAACTTTTTTCCTTAGAGCAATAAACCAAGTTCTAAGAATTTTTCACGTGTCAAAATGCACAATTAATTTAGTATTTTAAACTGAAAAATCTACTCTAAGTAGAGTAAATGCGGTTATCAAATATTGAGAAGGAGCTTCGAATGCAACCAACTAATACCATCAATTAAAAAAACCCTTGACGGAGATAAGAGACAGACAGAGAATGCTTGATGTAATAATATGAAAGAGTAAGAAAAACAAAGGGAAATCTTACAAAATCTTGAACAAAGTGAAAAATACTAATTTGTAGAGATAAAAGTTGCACCGGAACAGCCAGCAGTAACGCCACAGAATACATATTTTGGTAACGCTTCGCTGTACCGTGATGTCGCGATGTTTTGACGAAACGTCTTTCATCTGGAAACGCAGAACATCACAAGAACATTTTACGAGCACTAAACAAGATCTAGAACAAAGATGTTGTAAATACAAAATGAACCATTACATTATAACTTCTACAAACCTGACGGCCTTTTTAACTTTTAACATTACCGAGCTTTGGTTAGAATAGAATATTAGTCCATACCGCTCGATATTGTTTACTACAGGCAACCCAAGAACAAAGTTTTCTAAATGTTTTTCAGTTTCTCTAAGAGCCACCTTTCTGTACTTAATTAATTCTTAATGAGAGTGAGCTGATCGGTAGCGTAATAATAATACACAGAATAGCTGAAAAAATCACCCTTATTTTTGAAATAAAACACTTTTTTACGGATTAACTCGCGTTTTCACGGGAGACTCCCTGCGACCACGGACCCTGTAAAGGGTTCGAAACGTCAGGATAATATAAAAATATGTAAATAGTAAATTAAACGCGAGTTAATCCGTAAAAAAGTGTTTCATTTCAATGTGTAGTGCTCGCTTAAACCTCAGAAAACAATATCCTTATTTTTATTTATTTATTTTATTCAGGATAACAACAGCCATCATCAACTTAGAAATAGATATTTTTTTTGTGTAAGGAGATTAGGGCCAATAACAGTTACCTAGTTACAAAAAGAAATGAAAACAGAATCAGCATGCAAATTACAGCATGGATTTACTTAAAATCTATACTAATATTATAAAGCTGAAGAGTTTGTTTGTTTGTTTGTTTGTTTGCTTGTTCGAACGCGCTAAGCTCAGAAACTACCTACTGGTCCGATTTGAAAAATTCTTTCAGTGTTAGATAGCTCATTTATCGAAGAAGGCTATAGGCTATATATTATGCTAAGACCAATAGGAGCGAAGCCCCGATGAATAATGTTTTAAAATCGGGGTTTTTTTTCTTTTGCGAGCTTCCGCTGCGTGCGCTGCGTAAACGATTAAAGTTTCGCAAAAATCATGTATGACAGAATTGTCTCCTTTAAAATTTAAAAAAAAAGTGTCTTAGGAGATATCGCAGTTTTAAAATAACATCGCAGCAAAATAATGATCAAGTACCTACTGCGCGCGCATTTATGATGTGCAATAGCCGGCGGTTTTCACCTTCTACGTAAACAAAGTCGCGGGTTAAAGTTAGCGTTAGCCCAAAGCAAAGACAAATAAGTTATATATCGTCCTTGCCCAAAGTAACTATTCACGTATTCGCTAATAAGTCGCGGGCAGAAGCTAGTATTAATTTAAGAAGCCAAAATTTGGTCTAAATAATAATAAAAAAATATTCATACACAAATACGATAAGTATATGTATATACATACATCCACACATACCAGATATATATAAATACACACGCACACATACATATATATTTTTACATACATAAATAACTATTAATTAGACATGAAAACAATGTTATTATATATAAAATATAGTACAATATTTGATATATACAGAGATACCAATACATATGCGAGCAGAATCACAATTTTTTTATTTATTTAAGCACACAAACAGGTTACAGTCAAATATTACAAATATTATTTATTATACTTAACTTTATAATCAACTAGTGGCCCGCCCGCGACTTCGTCCGCGTGAACATCCTGTAAGTATCCCGTTGACAAAGGAGAATGACCTTTTTACAATGGGAGTTAGGCTAGTTTTTTAGCTAGCTAGCGTAACACAGCGCTTTAATGTAATAAATAGTAATCAATAGCACCAATGATCTGAATTATGAAGAAAAAAAAAAAAAAAAAAAAAAAAAAAAAAAAAAAAAAACTTCTTCTCCTGTATAGACGTGTAATTTTTTGTGCGGTGATTTTAATTAGTTATATCCTGTAAAAAGGTTTAAAAATGGGGACAAAGTGTAATGGCTGTAGTGCCGTGATATGTGACATTTTCTTCATGAAGTGCTCGCAAGAAATATGTAAAAAAAATTTACCATCTAAAGTGTCTTACCTTAACAACGGAAAAATTTGAAAGCTTTACTCAGGACTACAAAAGCAACTGGGTATGTCCAGAGTGCACGAGGACTATCCCGAAAAGGGGTAACACTGATACTCCGGTCCGAGGAAATAATGTTTTAATGAACAAAACATTCACTCCCGGCACTTATGTGAACACTGAGCGCGGTACCCGGGGCAACCGCAAGGAACCGGCGGCGGTGGCGGCGGACAGCGACAGCGTGCTGCTCGAGGAGCTACGTGAGTTTCGCCTCGAAATCAAATCACAACTGGATGTGCAACACGCCGATTACGCACTACTACATCAAAAATTTGTAAACACCGAGAAGGAACTACAGGAGCTACGAAAAGTTTTGAAGGTAGTCGAAGAAAAAAGTAATAGAATCCTGGAACTAGAAATTCAAATTAAAAACTTAATTGAGAAAAATGAACAGTTACAAGCCGATAATTACAAAAAAGATGTTATTGTCAGCAACATTGAAAGGTCACAAAGCTCTCAACAACCTGTGTTGTCATTTGTCAGTGCAGTGAAACAAAACTTAGAGCAGGTAGTCCCACTCCCAACCCAACAAGAGGCATGTGTGGCCACTAAATCATCAACCTTGATTGTAAACGAAAAAGTTGTTCAAAATAAAAACAACAGATCACAAAATTCGTTAGAAGTTATTGGTAGTAAAAAGATGGAACCCGAGGGAGAAGAAGGCAATTGGACAGTCGTCAATAGGAAGAAAAATAAATATCCAAACACTGTGGTTAAAAAGGGAGGAAACTCGAGCACAACAGAAATTCAAGGTACAGAAAGGAAAAAACATTTACATGTATGGCGGCTCCAAAAAAACACAACATCAGAAAGTATGGAAAAACATGTAAAAAATATATGTGGCGAAGAAGTAACAGTTAAAGTGGATAGAATAAAGCATAAAACTGAGAGGGATTACGCTTCTTTCATTATTGGGGTGCCTGAAAGTAACTTCCATAAACTGTGTCAATCAGAAAACTGGCCTGTGAACATTGAATTCAGTGAATGGGTGTGGTTTCGTAGACCCACCACTAAGTCCAAAAACAAAGAATAAAATTAATATTTATTACCAAAACGTAAGAGGACTCAGAACAAAACTAGATGAGTTCTGTTTAGGTGTTTCGTCCTCTAGCTCGGATTTGTTTGCCATTACAGAGACAGGCTGTAACGTTTCCATAAACGACGCAGAAATAATACCACCCAGCTATACCATTTTACGCTGCGACCGCGCGGACGGGCGGAAACAAGGCGGCGCGCTTCTTGTGGCCACACCGCGCTTGGAACTGCGGCGAATATCGTGCGACGTAAACATAGATGATCACGTATTTGAACTGGTGTGTGCTAGTGTTTACAAACACAGTCGATTTTTATTTTTATTGTGCGTAGTCTATATTCCACCTAACAGTCATGATAACGAATATATGGCATTGTTTAAAATTATAGAACAATATTGTAACAAGTTTAGTGAAATAGTGGTAATAGGAGACTTCAATTTGTTTTCTTGTTCCTCAATCATAAATAATTATTATGAATATTTTGTGGCTTACTGTGGGTTCGGTCAGAGTAACAGAATAGGTAATTGCAACAATCGACAATTGGATTTAGTGTTGAGTACATTTGTGGAGGGCGAGAGTGTGAGCGTGCGCGCGGCGGGGGAGCCGCTCGTGCCCGTGGACGCGCACCATCCGCCGCTGGAAGTGTTGGTAAGTCCGGCTGTGCGCCTGTGCCCACCCATCCCGTCATCGACATCCGATAACAGCACACATACATTGGAGGGATGGAATTTCAATAGGGCTGACTTGTCATTGCTGTATTCGTCACTAGCTGCCATACAATGGTTTCCAATGTATGAATTAGATTTAGAGAGTAGTTTAAATTATTTCTATGACACTATTAATGCAGTGTTCGATGGCTGTGTTGCGAGGAAAAACCGAACTGGTGTTACTCTAAGGCAAAGTTATCCGGAATGGTACAGTAGGGACATAATTTACCATATAAAAATTAAAGCTCGTCTTCATAAACAATATAAAATTACTGGGGCAAGACTAGATTATGAGGCATTTGCACAGTGCAGATCAAAGATCAAAAGTATGATTGCCATTGCACTTAAGCATTATCAGGACCGGGTACAAAGTCAATTGCACAGTGATCCCAAATCTTTTTGGAACTTTGTGAATTCGAAAAGAGGTAGTAGAAGTCCACATCGAATTTTAAAGGACGGGATGATTTTAAACAGTCAACAATGTGCCAAGGAGTTTTCTGAATATTTCAGCTCAGTTTACAGTACAAATCGGGCGGAATTGAACGTGAGTGCTGCAATGGCGCATGCAGGCGGCGGGAATGGGGCGGCTCGGGTTCACCTGGAACATCTAACACTTGTGGACGTGCAGCGGGCGCTTCAACAGCTTAAGCCGAAAAGGTCAGTTGGACCGGATGGCATCCCGCCTTATATCTTTAGAGACTGTCGTTCGGTATTGGCTGAACCGTTGCTATACATCTACAACCAATGCCTGAAAACTGCAGTATTTCCGGAAAGGTGGAAAACCACTCGAGTAGTGCCAGTACCGAAGGGAAGGTTGGGAACGAAGGTAGAAGGGTATAGACCTGTTGCTGTGCTCTCAACACCTGCAAAGGTTTTTGAATCTGCAATTCATTCAAGTCTACTCATGCAGGTGAGCGCGCAACTTTCTAACGCACAGCACGGTTTTTGCCCTGGGAGGAGTACCACTAGCAATCTCCTTAGTTACATGGCGGAAATTGTACCTGTGGTTGACGGGGGTGGGCAAGCTGATGCCGCATACTTCGACTATAAAAAAGCATTCGACCTGGTCGATAATGACGTACTGCTGAACAAGTTGGCGGCAATCGGTTGCACTCCTCACTTGCTTAATTTTTTTGCAAGTTATATGAGAGACAGGCAACAGTACGTTGAATATGCAGGAGAAAGATCTCGACCATACTTTACTCGTTCTGGCGTAAGTCAGGGGAGTAATCTCGGGCCTTTACAGTTTATTTTACTTGTAAATGATTTGCCTAGGGTGGTACAGGATGCGAAATGTTTATTGTTCGCTGATGACCTGAAGCTGTCCCTAGCCATTAAAAACCAAAGTGACTGTCAAAGGCTACAACGAGACATAGACAGGGTGGTAACCTGGAGCAAAGAAAACTTGTTACAGTTTAATACTCAGAAGTGTGTCACTATAACCTTCACTCGAGCACACACGCCAGTACTTCATGACTACAACATAGACGGGACCGCGATTGTAAGAGTGTCAGAGGTCAAGGATCTAGGAGTCAAACTAACCCAAAATCTAACATTTCGTGATCACATAGTCACTTGCTGTAAAAAGGCTTACAGAAATCTAGGATTTGTGCTCCGCATGGTTAATAGTTTCACTAACTTAAAGGCTATTATTACATTATATAACGCATTGGTTAGGAGTAATTTGGAGTGCAACGCAACGATTTGGGCTCCTTATGAAAAAAAATATGTGAAAATGGTGGAACAAATTCAGAACAAATTTGTTAGATATTTGTATTTGAGACTGTACGGTGTGTACCCATTTTACCCCCTGATGTATCCAACATTATTTGTGTTAGGGATGGTTGGGTATAATGAATTAAGAGTTAGGAGAAATCTAGCTATGGTCGCATATATCTTCAAAATTATTAGAGGTAAAATTCAGAATGAGGATATATTGTGTAGAGTGGCGCTGTGTGTGCCCGACGGGTACGTGTGGCGCCGCCGCCGGCCGCCGCTGCTGGCGGTGCCGCGCGGCCGCACCAACTTGCTGAACGAGGCGCCGCTGACGCGCGCGCTCCGCATTCTCAACCTTATAGCTGAGGAGGTTGATCTTTTCTCTTGTGCTCTGACCGAATTCACGAGGGTTGCCTTGTTTGTGATTTGTTATGAAAGTTAATGTCTGTATTGTTGTGTGAAATGTTTTATTGTTGTGTTATTGTATATTTTATAACAATTTGTACTTATTAATAATATTAATGTTATCGTAATTATATAATTTTTTAATAATAATAATAATCATGTTGTAATAGTAGCTGCACTATCGCATTGGGTAACAACAAAAAGAAAACCTGTAATGATAGATGTAAGTAATTATAAATAAATAAATAAAATAAATAAATAAAAAATTACATTACAATATCATGCGGGAGTTTGAAGCTATCTTCATTTTAGCTTAAGACTTTTTAGGTATTTTGAGGTTATGACAACTGTTATCGTATGACTATCAGTTCAGTTCAGCATTTATTTATCACTTGACTATTAACGCGGCGTTCTATAGAAAACCTTTTTTAACAGTAATCATTATAACATAAGAGAACACTCATGATATGTGAATGATTAAGACGCAATAGATATCGAATAGGCTGGTTTGGTCATTCTCCTTTACAAAAATTACCAAACGAAAGAGTCATTCATAAGGATCAATTTCTTTTAAACAACTTAGTATTTTAAATTAAAGAAAGACCAAGAAAAGCAGGTCTGTAAAGGAATTTAAAAACCGAAGTTCAGAATTATTTTAAATATTTATCATAACTCGATACAAAACGCGAGAGGAATCGAATTCAGTCGAAGAATACATCTGTGCATACGTGAAAATCATTTTGAACAATTCATAAGTTAAGTGAACTATTTTCTTTAGATAGTAAGTATATATTGGGCTATTCTCACGATAAGGTGTTCTTTATTATTTCCGTCACGATTTTAATTTTTCAATAAATTCTCTAAACCGGCAAATAAATTTGGAAAAGACGTTAAACTCTAGAAAATTATGTATTTGGCACTTCAATGTAGTGTCTGGTTTTGGATTTATGAAGTAATAATGTTTTGGGCGTGGCGGAAATTAGATTCGCGGTGACGGTGACTTACAAGTAAATGTTCAGTCTACAAAATAACTAAATGAACAATTTTAGTAGGTATCACCAAAACCCTTTTACGACGTACTTTTTATAATTTCCATCACGTTTAGCGTGACGGAATCGGGTGACGGAAATTATAGTAAGGAATACGGTATATTGCTTCAAGCATGAGGTCAACAACGAATTTCTGAATATAATAATCTAACTAGCAAAATTTGTATGCATTTCAAAACATTAATTAAAAGAGCGAACGGAAATTAGAATAGTAGTAAACCATGCAAACGAAAATTAGTCGTAGTTCGACAGCGGAACAGGTGACACAGGATCGTTTCGGTTGCCTCCTCGGCACTACCTGATGTCAGACGACGTTGCGGTAGGGTAGGGATAGGAATTGCTTATTCTGCTAGTGAGATATTCGCTACTTTTTAACTAGTGACGGAAATTATGTATAATGAAAGGGCAAACATATGTTTCGTTCTATCTAAGAAAATACACTTTTGAAACAGATTATTTTTAGTGAATAATAAAGTGTATTAATTAACTTCCCAATTGCATAGACTGAAATGTACTAATCGTAGCCTACTTTGAGATTGTTGAAGGTAGAAAGCTTGATTCTGGGTTCTGGACAGCGAACAGAAATTAGGAGAACAACTTTGAAAAAATAATGTTGAGTGTTTTTTTTACCAAATTATGTGTTTAAAATTCCAATTCTTAAAAGACAATTGCTAGACTAGTCTAGACTAGAATAGAAAATAAGTACCATATTTACCTAACCATTACATAAATAAAAAAGAACGAGAGGACAACTATGTGTGTAGGCAGCAAAAACGACGATGGAATTCGAGACCAAGCACCTAATATTTCCATAAGTAAGTACCTCGTTCAACATACAATTTTAACTTACATAAACAACCATAGATATTTCATTGTAAACCACAGAATAACTAATAGTACTGGTAATACACTATAATGAAACATATTTGAAATTTTTGGCATCAAAGTGGGGGGGAAATAAAGAGAATATTTAAATCATTCACAGAAAAAAGCAATAACACAAAAATAAAAATAACCTATTTAAGTAGGTAATTGCACATCGGCTAGTCTCTTAATAATTTCATTTTTAAAGGAGCGTGGCGGTACCTAATGCAAATACATCAACATCGTAAAGATAGTTGTTGTATAATGTCGACATTTTATAAAATGGGGCACGTTGGCCTGCATTAGTTTTAATATTCTTAAGATGAAAAAGCTTTACAATAAAAAAAAAATCTGGGTCTTTCTTCTCTTATATTGAAATTGATTCTTATGAATGACTATTTCGTTTGGTATATCATAAAATACAAGGTGTTTTTTTACATTTCACCGGTTCGATTCCCGGCTCAAACAGGTGATTTTTATTAATCTTTAAATGCAGTTTTAATTATTTTTGAAAATAAAGGAATATTTTCTTACAGAAAAATTTGCCATCATCAATATTAAGGGTACTTTTCCTCCCACCATGTTCTTTTTTTTCACACTGTATACTTAAAGGATAAAATAAAATGTTTACTAGAAAATAAATTAAAGGAAAAAAATCTTTTTAAAAACAAGCTTAGTGACATTATGAACAAAAATATAAAGGAAATAAAAAATAAAAATAAAATATTAATATTCTTTTATTGATATTTTGTTTGAATTTAAAATAAAAATAGTCCAACCCGAAACTAATAGCTGTCACAAGTTCGTCGTCCCTCATGTTTGCCGATCCGGAATATACTAGCACGTTCGCCAAGCTTGAGGATGCCTGCTATGCGATTCTCTAAGGGACACATAGACGCTGCGCGCATGGCTGTGATCTGCTGTCTCTTTCTAATTCTATAAATATGAAAGAGACAGAGTCATTTTCCAGCGCTGCGGCAGCCGCAGCTATCAAGGCTTTAGCTTAGAGAATCGCACGGCTGTTTGTGTTGGGTGTTTGTGGTCGATGTCTGGGACTTTGTTTGATGTGATCGGTGTTTGCGGCAAAAACCAAGCGTATGGAGCCGGCTTTAGATGTTCTTTAATGTTCCATCAATTTGTAACACGCTTTAATTATTAACTTTTTAGTATTTTTGATGCGAGATTGTCTACGGCGCAGTTCGTAGCGCGTAGCAGTGTTTTTCCGTTATGTAGCCCATAGTAGGCTCACAATGTGTTATTTTGAGCACTTATTGTACAGGGATAAGGGTTTCAGTACAACAGGGTTCACCCTGGGACCCTGAGGCACAACGTAAGCATTATGAAATGTTTATACACAGCACCGTGCTCACCTTGACATTGGGTCATCCATCTAATCAAAGACAGAATCCACATTCATAACATACGGAACGAACGAACTTAATTTCCCAAAGATGGGTCGCATATTTAAGAAGAATCAAACGCGACGCGGTTGTGTCTCTTAATTACTGAGTTCCTATGGCCACCTTCCAACTGGAGTTGGATGATGGATCATCAGACCCTGGTTACCATCTAGCACCAAAGTACTTGTCAAGACGAATCAAACGAGCCCATACTCGATGGGGTTATATTGTTTAATTACTGAGTTCCTATGGCCATCTTCCAGCTCCATCATCAAACCCTGGTTACCATCTAGCACCAAAGTACTTGTTCGAGGCGACCAATACGCGAACCTAAGACGCCGGTCAATCACAGGCCACAACCATCACGTGATATGTCGCTAATAATGATCAGCTGTCACCCCTACTTTATTCAAATTTTGTATAAGCCGTATTTTTGTAATTGTGAAGCAGTTAAATTAAATCCTTTGTAAAGCACACACTTCTTTCAATACCAAACAATACTCGTCAAGACTAATCATACGAGCCCAAACTCTATGGGGTTGCGTCGTTTCATTACAGAGTTCCTGTGACCAACTTCCAGCTCCATCATCAGACCCTGGTTACCATTGAAAGACAAACTACTCGTCAAGACGATTTAAACGAGCCTAAACTCGACGAGCTTGTGTCGTTTTTATTGCGAAGTTCCTATGGCCACCTTCCAGCTCCATCATCAGATCAGCACCATGTCATCATAATATTGCATTGTCACGCGATTTACACATGTATGCAAAATTTTAGCTCAATAGGTAACCGGGAAGTGGATCAAATTTAATTTGCAAGATTTGATGACAAACGGACAGATGAAACTAAATTAACCTCCTCACTGAAACTGTCCTACCCTTAGTACATAGAAAACAAATAAATCTGGGAAGTTGCGTACCCGTTTTTAATCAAATAAAAGGCTCATAGCTCAGAATAATAACTGAAGCATATTGTTCTGAGGCTCATAGTGACATCTAGTGGTTCGTGTTTATTCTGCAAAAAGCTATTTGACAGTCTGGTCAAAGATTAGTTTTGCCAAAATGGCTTTAGATTCTAGACGTGTCAACTAATGTTCGAGACATGGTAAGTTATATCATTTTGAATCATACACAAATATTGCAACAGTAAACATCAGAAGATATCTTTAGGGTATTTTACAAATGTAAGTTTAGTATGAAAAAATCTTATTTTCATGAATTTCACATGAATTTAGTATTTATTGTTAGTTAAAGTTTTATGTCCTGTATACAGAAATCATGCTAGTACTGATATAATTTTAATTGTTTTATGTCCTTGATTTAGGAACCTTGCAGTGAATGACTGTCTTGTTTTTTTATTGTTGTAGCCCTGTCTGAGATGGAGATTCTAGATTTTCTTAACAAATCCGATGCTCAACTAAGCAAAGATGAAGACAGCCAAGATCCTTCATATGAAGAACCACCAGAAACCACCAATGGACCATCAAAGATCTGGTTAAAGTGATTCAAAGACTGATCCAGAGTCTGAGCCTTCGCCACCTGCCAGTCCTGCTATATCCAGTACTTCATTAGTGCTCCGACCCACTGGCAGAGGCTTGCGGTGAGGAAGGGGCTCTCGTGGTCTTCGTAGATCAGCACTGTCTGGCCGGAGGCCACTACCGGCATCAAGAACTCAACCTAATGTTGTACCTAGTTGAGATTCGTAAGATTACAGTTGAGACTGATTTTATAGTCAATTTGGTAATAGTTATTAAAAATGAGAGAAGGATTGCGATAGCAAAGGACGCAATGTCTCGTCTCCAAAATATCTGGCGAAACCGAGGCATCACAAACAACACCAAGATGCGTCTCGTTAGGTCACTGGTCTTCCCTATTTTCCTCTACGGAGTGGAGACATGGACTATTCTGGCTCGAGAAAGACAGAGAATAGACGCTTTCGAGATGTGGTGCTGGAGAAGAATGCTGCGAATACCGTGGACAGCCAAACGCACTAACATCTCAATTCTGTCGCAATTGAACGTTAAGGACAGATTGTCTACCTTATGTCATCGTCGCATACTGGGCTATTTTGGCCATATCGCCAGACGTGGCGACAGTAGCTTAGAAAAGCTCATTGTGGTGGGAAACGTGGAAGGAAAACGTTCACGAGGCCGGTCCCCGACCAGATGGTCTGACCAACTGAAGGAAACACCAACGTCCCGCTTCTACGCCGCGGTGAGGATGGCCACAGACCGGACCCCATGGAGACAGTTCGTCCAATCCAAAGTGCTGCCGTGATGATCACGATCCTCAGTCATGAGGGAACGACCGAAGAGAGATTAAAAAAACACGACTGTTTATTTTGGAAGTAACTTATGTTGATTGTATACAAAGAGATTGAATATAGTATAGTTTAATGTCTTTGATTGTATACGACTGTTTATTTTGTAAGTAACTTATGTTGATTGTATTTTTCAATAAAAACCTTAATTATCCTTATGTTTTATTTATTTATTTTAATGTCATACCATTTCTACGAATATTACACAACAGTTGACTGTAAATGTCTTACGTACAGGACATAGAACTATGCAGAATACATCACTAGTCTCCATGTGTCCTAATGGCAGGACATATAAAAAACTCCTTTTATTTAGAGCTAGATTTTTTTCAGCTTTTTTGTAACACTCAAAGATCTCTGAGAAAAAAAGTAGTCCCTGTAGTGAGTAAAAGTAGGCCATGTCCCATCCCATCCCATTCGAGCTTTCCTGAAACTGGTTGTTTTTTTTTCTAGTAAACATTTTATCCTGTAATACAACCTTATTTTACTCCTAATATAGTTTTTATTACTTTTGATTTAAAAGAAACTTTAGAGTTTATATAAAAGGATCCACATGTGGAAACCCTTTATTGTATGAGTGTAGAATTCTACTGATTTCTACTAAGTACTCCATATCGGCCGTAATTAGTAAAGTAAAATGGCACACTAAATAGAGATGTGTACGTGTCTGGGTCTACGGCTTGGATTGGAACATTAAACGTGACTTGTGCAAGTAAGTCCAGTCGATATGTCCGCTTATGATATCCTGTACCTTTAGTCCAATTCTATCACATCACGGGGCACTCCTCTAACGCAAGAAGATTATGTATGCGACAGTTATATAAAGGATGGAGGATATAGCGTCCCTGAAATTTAGAATCTCTAAAAACTTTTTTTGTAATATGTTCTAATACGATTTATATGAACTGCATAAAAGGAAAACCACACTTGACTGGCATTTCCAATAGACTTCTTACGTACGTTGAATATAAAACTTTTAAACTAATTGTACTCTTGAATCTTCTTAGTTGTTTTGTTAGCGTAGAAATATTATTATTGGCCTACAGAACAGCCTCACGATTATCAAAGCTTTCGAAACATTTCTACGTAAAATATGCTTTGTCTCTTTCTAAATCAAAATATAAACAAAGCAGAATAAACATAAGCAAAATCTTACCACTTGGACTGAGTTTGAGAAAAAGCTCTTAGCTCTTAGCTCTGAAATAGTACATTGTTACCCTAGAGGTGAAAGTAGCTTATTTACTCCCGAGGCGGGGTTAGTTAATAGTTCGAGGGAGTAAATAAGTCTTTCATACGAGGTAAACACTGTGCTTTTCTTTGAAGTAAAAACAAAATGAATGTATTTAGTCCGTTAGTCGCCTTTTACGACACCGAAGGGAAGAGAGGGATTAGTAGCATTATTTTAATGAGCCCCATCATCGCCGCTCTATGCTGTTGGATGTATGTGCAGTCTTTAGTCCGTTAGTCGCCTTTTACGACACCCAAGGGAAGAGATGGGTTGTTAGTATTTTAACCGACTTCAAAAAAAAGATCATAGAGGTTCTCAATTCGCCTGAATGTTTTTTTAAAAATAATAAGTCATAACTGAAGGCATCGGTTGATAAAGGCACCATGTAACATTTAATAAAAAATACATTTTATTAACTGGTTAAAGGCGTTATGTGAACTAAACCATACAAAGCAAATAATTGCAATGTTTTAATGTTTCTTTCAATACCAGTCTCATTCTTTGATTAATATAGTATATAAAAAACAGCATTATTAGCGAATTGCATGATAACTCAGAACATTTTATAAGTTACATAGTGCCTTTATCATCTGATGTCTTCAACTACTACACATGATAGTAGGACCTGTCAGAAAAATGATTCTCTAGGGCGGAAAAGTACTACTTTCCACCCGCTCCTCAGGCAATTTCAGACCTACTTTCCGTGTATGAGGAATGTAAAGTATTTTTTTACATCAATAAAAGTATCATCAATCATACTTTTATCAAATTCGTGAATCGTGATTACATCAATACCTTTTATTTAATATCATTGGATAACATAGTATTTACCGCGTTGGTATTAATAAATATACCCACATTCGAATCTCGAGCTCCGTAATATTATTCCATGTAATAGAATAAATATTGATTGTGCATGATAAAGGCCGTTGTTATCCCGGTCCATGCTCTAAGCCCGGCCCCAGCCGCCGTAATGTAAATCAAATCGCTTTGAAAGCGTGCCAATGTGTAAATACACGCGCCCTCCAAACATAACGACAACACGCTGGGTCGTATCAAAATATACCGCAAATCAAACCATTTGTTATGCGGTATATTTTGATTCCATATTTTATTTTAATAATAAAGAATGTCGGGATAAATGTGATGGACGACGTAGACGAAGTGCAGCCTGTCCGCGTGTAGAGATGTGATTTGTAAACGCTTTCGTGTTGAAGTTTTGTAAATTTCTCGATGGCGCGGCGTTATCATCTCTCATTGCGATTTTATCGAGACTTGCGGCTTCGTCCGCGTTAATTTTTCGTAAGAAAAAGTAGCCTATAGGTAACTGTCTCCCGATCCCCATCTATATCTAAACCAAAATTCATCAAAATCGTTTCGACGGTTTCAAACAAACTCACATTCGCATTTATAAATTGTACATTTATAACATTAACCCATTGTAGGACACGTTCGAACCAGCAACGGTTCCATGGTCAGGATCGCTAATAAATACTTAACTGAAATAATGTGATAGCCTTTATGTAATTTTATCATCATTGCATTAGGTGTAATGTGGTTCAACCTCGTGATTTGCCAAGTTAGACTAACTGGCTAGCGAATTCTCTGAAGGGTTGGCTAGATAAATCTAGTCAATGAGTAAGTTAAAAAATAAAATCTTAAAGACTTTCCGTTTGTGCTTGTGCCTTCAAATATAGAATATCAAAGCTGAATACTGAGGATGTTGTGAAAAGGGAGATTACGTTAGAAATTAAAGATATTGCAAAAACAATAAATTCAATGTCTAAAGGTAAGTCGACAACGACCACGATGGACTCAGTATTGAGCACCTGAAATTTGCTGGACAGCACCAACAGTATTCTGGGCATGATTGCAAGCAGGCTAGACTGACAGTCCAGCCTGCTTGCAATCATGCCCAGAATGCTGAACGCAGAACCGACAGTCGGTACATGGCTCATTCATTGCTGATCAACATCCGACGGGGTGGTGCGGAGATGAGTCATGTACAGACAGTTAAAAATAAAAATAATAATACCCAAACCATATTTATTGTTAGTAACCTAGAATAAGCACAATTGTTACTAACAAAATGAGTCTTTGTACTTGATTAAATAATTTTTTTATTATTATTATAAAGTGAATTCTGCACCACGAAATTGACTAACTATAATTATGTCCTTGACTGATATAACTAAAATAAGAGATGATTATCCGGATTTTACTAATAAGCGCTTGATCTAAATATAGAGCACATTTTATAACGTAGGTCGATATAAATTTTAATAATTAGTAAGTGGGTAGGCAATTATGGTTGGATTATTGTTTATTACTTAGCTTTATATACTTAGGTATACTTTAGTTGCTTCGAATAGCATTTTCATGCGAAACTCATACTTGTTTTCCAAAATAAGGATGAGATTATATAATTTATAGACTGCACTTCTGCAGGAATCATTAAGGCTACGTCTATTGAAAGATATAAAACCGGTTGATATTTATTAACCTCATTTAAATAAAATACATGCGTATTATTACGTATCCATAAATCAATTAGAACCAATAGAAACTCTAAAGTTAAACAATAGTTTTGTTCTGCTTGTCAAAGAAAAGGCAATTACCTACAAAGGAAAACTACTGTGTTCAAACCAACATCTAAGCTAAGTATAATTAATTAAGCTGCATGTTTACGCCAGACTTACACAATTCATTACTTATTATATTAATTATTGTAAGTATAGGAATTTAGGTATTAACTGGAAACCCAATGGTCGGCGACAGCGAGACCATGCTGGTCCCTACTCCCTACTAACTTGCTACGAAATACTAATTAATCGAAAGAAAAAGATCTAAAGATAATGAACGTACACAGCAATACCCATCAACCCGCATTGGTCCGGCGAGGTGGGTTATTGGCCCGGTTTTCGCATTTGCTATTGGGTGGGACAGACGTTTATAGGCAGTGCCTATACGTCGTGGGCTCTTTAAAAGCATCTGCCTATAAACGGCCCACGTAGATTTTTAGGCACAGCAGTATTGGACGTGGACATCGTTTGTTAGTAGGAATATTTATTCATCCGATTCGGGAATCGTGTGATTAGATGAGTCAGCCAGTGAGCGGCTTCTAAGTTCTACCTATCGTGGGCTGTGCTTGGCTTCTAAGATCTGTTTTAATAGATTCGGCTGCACTGCACTAAAACAAACAGTACAATTAAGAATTTCAGTTGAAAATCGAAATCTGTAGGGATTCCATGTAATCCTTTAGATGCGCGTTTTCAGTAATCTGCTTTAAATAACATTCGTGAGTTCGTGACGCATGACGCATATTGAGTTAGTATTGCTTACAACAATATCAAGAAGCAAGAAATATGTCTATCAATATATTATCTAAGTAGTTAAAATTTGAAATAATTTAACCACTAGTTCTAGCGTTATTTATTACCTGTACCACTGCAACATCGTGTGATGGTGTGATTATTGACTGAGTAGTGGTAGAGCAGTAATACTCGAACTAGTGAGTAGTAGTAAAGTAGTAATACTCGAACTAGTGAGTATTGACACTATTGGCAAATGTCTCACTTCTCAAGTCTTTAATAATATGCAAGAGCTTTGATTGCTTTGATTTTGATTGATTCCGTTTTGAAGGTTAAAACTGACAGCTGCACCTATTTGGCTAAATACTTTTTTTGTGTTGTAAATGTTGTAGGTAAGTAACTTAGGTAATTAATTGTCAGAACAAGATTTGTAACATAGTTTTTTTAATTCGTCATGGGATAGGGGTTAGGGGGTGTTTACATGGACAAAGTCACGGACGAGACGCTAGTTTCCAATATAATGCAAAAGTTTAAAAGTGTATAAAGTCATATTTCTCATAAAGAGGTACAAATGTTCAATGTGAGCTCATTAATGTCAGTCAGAATCGGAATATGAGCTACCTGAACGTTTTATGATCAAGAACGCTGTTAGTGTAACGCGGTCATAATCTGCGGGCGTTTGCGAATCGCTGATAATGATAAAGCGGCCGGTTAGTTAGCCGGCCGCGCGGGTGCGGACACGCGAATAGCGGGCGCGGGTACGAACGGGGGACTTCTAAGGTGAGCGGGTGAGGGGGCGAACTTGCTTAGTTTTCATCATATTTGCTCTGTGGTTTTCAACATCATCAGCCTACACACATCCCACTGCTGGGTACAGGCACATGGGGAGGTTGGGACATAACCCGCTACTACTATCGCTAGGCTAGTGCGAATTGGTCAGTTGCTCAGATTTAGTTACAGAAAATTAATGGAATTAAACGGTAGTTTTACGGAAACTCCCAAACTAACAAAATTGTCATGTAATATGAAGCCTAAATAACATTTGGTCATATAGAGGTCATATAGTTGTAACTCAAATTCTCATTAATCGTGTTACAATATATAATACGAACGATTAGTTGTATAATATTTTAGTCATTTAATTGAGTCCTGTAAACGTTTACACAACCAAATTACATGACCATTTTATAAAGATCCTAGCTGTGACCTTTAAAATACATTCACTCGTTTATTAGTCTCGTTTACGACCACTTTACGCCTTCTTGATGTAGTATAAAAGTAATTTATATGACAATCATAATCTGGTTATAATGACGACCATAACACTGCTTTTTGTCAGTAATAAGATTTCTACATGACGATCATATAAAGTCCATAAATTTAACTCTTATAAAACGTACAGCTGTATACACATCTCTTATAGGATTTTTGGACTATCTTCACACGACTTTTATATAATGTTTAAAAGCCCAATAATTAGATTTATGTCTTATATAACTTAAAGGTTTAAAATGCTTATATAAGTTACTTATATAAACATTTTGATTATTTAATGATTTCACGTGGTACTCTTTTACGAACTGAACTTGTATATTTTCCGTTTTTGTAACTTTGACTATACAAGCTTTTTATATGATAGCTATGATAGTGTCAAAGAATCAAAATATGGTTCCGTAGTAAGAAATAGTATTTGTGAAAAAGTATGCATATGTAAAAATGAACTTAATTTTAAATAGGTAGCTTATCGTAATAATATCTCACACCTGTCAATTATCATATCTTTTTTCTCTTAAAATTTAGTAAGTTCAAGAAGTTATCCACAAATAATCAACGCAGATTTGCAAAATTATGATGAAAATGATGAACATTCGTTTGAAAGCCAAGACGATTATCATGAAAACAGTAATGAAAATGAGAATTTTACAACATCTGCAATTATCACTACTTATTGTGATTTCAATAAAATGTTTATCCCACGGGTTTTCACTTATTTACGGTACCCTAAAAATGGCGGACGACAAAAGAATTAAAATCGTGGTATATGACTTATAGTCCTAAGATATCATTTAATAGGTATCATCACTACCTAATATCGTATAATTGTGAAAGTACTGGAAATCTTAAATAAAATGGGATGAATAATTATTATTTTGCAATAATTCGAAGGGGGCATTAAAAATTTGTGAAAAATATATACAATCGTCAAGAAATTTAATTTCCCTTAGAAAAGTAGATATGTTACCTACTAACACCAACTACAATATAGTCAATAACATTCAGTAATAAATATGGCAGACATAAGATGGTGACAATATGTAAACAATTATTTGGTTTTTCGTTTGTTTTTTGTTGTCTCACTCCCACTGAACTGCGCTGTAATAACAAGCATCCGGGTAAAGGCTATGCTAATGGCTACTTCCCAATGTTTATTAAGTTATACGACGTTTATTGGATCACTACACGACAAGATGGTTATAATATTAATCACTTTCACGACTGCTATACGAATATTTATCGTATATCCAATATTAATATGACTGTTGCCTTCCTAGTAGCCACTAATACGAACTTGACACGATCGCTATACGAATAAAAGTTTTATTATTTCCGCCTATTTCGCGTCATATATACGTTAATACGAAAGCTATATAACCAAAACAGTCTGACCTTAAGTTGTAACGAAAACGTTGTCCCGAAAACTATACAACCAAATATTGTTAGTTGGGATACAAAGTTATGTTCTTTGTTGTAATTTGGTAAAACGTGGACTATAGCAGTGGACTGCTTCTGCGGTCCTCATTGCCTAGTCTCTGACTACCTTTTAGGGATAATAGTTGTGATTATATGTATGTATTGTTAGATGAAGATAAGATCGATCGATTAGCGTATCCCTAATGCCACCGTATCGCCACAGATTGTACCGCACTAACTGCCGAAGTTGGACAGTAGAGCGAGCGAGCGCGCTAGTGCAAAAACACCTGTCTTTCTGCAGCCATTAGGCTGAATTCGAGTTAAGAAGTTTAGTAAATAATTTGTACATTCGATTTTTCTTTTTATTCTTTCACATATTTTTTTATGTCACACGTCATTGTGACTACATCCTGCCTGATGGTAAAGCCGATGCAGTCCAAAATAACAAGAGCGCTTCTCACCATGGAATAAGCACGGTAACAAGCGCACCCACATGACGGCCTGCATAAATGCCGTTTCACGCCCCGCTTAAGACCCGGGACAAAAAGACATGCGCCGACCGAGAATTCCAAAGCCTATTTATTGGTCTTACAGAGGAACGACTTGCCAAATTTTTGGTACGAGTGCCGATAGTCTGCACAGTATGATGGTTCCTAAAACCAGCACGTGTAGTCCGGGAGAGGAAAGGAGAGGGCAGGATTAGATCAAAAAGTTCTTCAGAATGCTCACCGTAGTAAATTCGATAGAAGACACTGAGAGAAGCAAATTTCTCTACGCAGCTGGAGGTCTTCAAGAGAGGCTGTAACCTCAGTATCTCCAATAATGCGTATCGCTCGCCTTTGCAGTCTATCAAGTGCATCGAGGAGGTATTTAGCGGAGTCGCCCCATAGATGGGAACAATACTCCATACTTGATCGCTCGGGAGTGAAAATCGGCCTCACCTTATTGAGAATACCCAACTTCGGTAGGCAGTTAAACTAAAACTCTCGATGTAGCATTTTGGATTCAATTCCTGGCCGATGTCCATGCCAAGAACGTTGAGGTCCACTAAAATGGGTAAATGAGAGTTCTGAAGAGAGGAAGGAGTAAGAAAAGGAGTAAAATTGGACGAGAATACACAAACCTGGGTTTTTCTGTCAGTAAACTCGACCAGGTTTTCAGATCCCCACTTAGAGGCACGATCACGAGTCAGGTTCAGTTAGGCAACCAGTTCTTGCCAACTCAAAAATTTCCTAGAAGGAAATATACTAAAAATACAATTTAATTCCCATAAACTAGCCCCAAATTATCGGTGCTAAAAACGAAAAAAATTTTCAATATGGCCCAAAAAATTTTTCAAATTGAAAAACAGAAAATTTTCGACAAAAATCTCAAAATTTAGAATCATTTAAAAACTTAACATTATCAAACAATATACTCAAAAACCCCTAAAAATAAACTTTTTTCAAAATTTTTTTAGACAAAAAATCTCATAAAATTAACTTTAAAAATTTCACCAAACCTAACCTAACCCTAACCTAACTCTGACCTAACTTAGAATGGCGCAAGCGCTTAGTCCGTTATTTGAAAGATCCGTTGTGGAGCACAAGAGGACCTTTAAAACCGCGCTCCTAGAATACCTCGGACGTATAAATCAGGCGGTTCGGGAGGGCAAGTCGGTGACGAAAGCCAACAAGCAAGTAATCCTCGACTCCACGGCAAAAATCGAATATTGCATCAATGTCTACGAGGCGACAATTGAAGAAGAAACCCGCCCGCAGCCCGAGCCTGAACCGGAGTTCTCCTCCACCCAGGAGCACATAAGCGAGGATAGCATAAAGGAGTTGGGTCACAAGCTGGACAACAGCGTGAGAGGGCGAGGCAACGGCGGAGATGCGGCGAGAGGTAGCCCAAAAGGTCGACGAGATGTTGGCGCAGCAGGCGCGGCTCGAAGACCTTGTGCGGCTGACCGCCAACATGGTCACAGCCGCACTGAAGGAGGCTCCTCTTGCCCAGGGTCCGCCGACCGGTGCTCACACTGTTCTACAAGTCCAAGAAGCCTTGCTCCCGAGTGCTCCCTCCTATGCTAGCGTAGCCGCCAGGGCTATACCACCTACGCCCAAAACATACCCTGCAGTCATAATTTCATCGTATGACTGCACCTTGAAGCCTCCGGAGGTGGTGTCCCTCTGGAAACAGGAGACGTCATTCCGGAGGCACAAATACTCCCCTGTCAGAATTCAGTCGCTGCCCAAAGCCAAACTGAGGGTGGAATTTGAGGATGTGAAGCAGTGCGCGGAAACATAGCCCGTCACTCCAACAGCAGTAAATTTGCCGCCGAACAGGCAAAGCTACGACCACCTCTAATCATCCTAAAGGGCATATCCAAGGATGTTGCCCGCGAGGAGTTAGAGGAGGTCCTAGTCGCCCAAAATGACATCGCAGTGACCCGCATCTGCTTCATAACCTCAAACCGAAACCCGGCACTGTATAATGCGGTTGTCGAAGTCACCCCCGAGATGCGAACTACCATCTTAGCTCTCGGGAGGCTCAACGTGGACCATAGTAGGGTCCACGTTGAGGACTTCAGCCGCTTTATACAGTGTCGGGAGTGCCTTCAGTACGGCCATACAAAGGCAAAATGTAAGTCCGAAAGGAAACCCTGTGCCCATTGCGCCAGTCCGAGCCACCAAGTAGCACAATGCCCCAACAAGACCCAGGGGCCAAAGTGCTACAATTGCTCGGCCCATAACCTGCGCATGGGCACTAGGGTTGATACCGGCCATAATGCTACAAACACCAGCGAATGCCCCCATATTCGGTCAATGGTCCTGCGCCTGCAGGGCCAGACCGATTACGGTAATTAGACCATCTACATAACAAAATTACTTAATTATTTATAAATATAGCAAAACCTAAACCAATACTAAACTTAACAAAATAAACAAATAAAATAAACAAAATTACCAATAAATTACTTAAACAATTAAAACTAACTTAAATACTAAACATATAACAATAATAACAAAACCTTAATCTAATTTAACTAAATCAAATCATAAAATAAAAACAACATAAACTAAATTTAATTGCTAAATTTAATAAAACAATACAAATAAAATAAACAAAACTACCAATATTAAATAAATAATTAAAACTCACTTAAATATTTAACTTAAAACCATAATTACAAAACTTAAACCTAAACCTAATCTAACTAAAATAAGCCATAAAATAAATAATATAATAAAACCATTATTAACTAAATGTAATTAAATAAAATTAAACAAAAACTTAAAAATTAAAAGTAGATGAGTCTAAACAAATAAAAGAACCTAAAAAACTTAATTTAACAAAAGACCGAAAACTTAAAATAAATAAACTTAAAAAAGCCTACAAACTTTAACTACGTTACTAAATTTTAAAAATAAAAATCAATAAATTACCAAAACAAATTAAACTTTACTTAAACCTGAACTTAACCTAACTTTAACAAAACAAACAAAAATATAAATTATAACAAATTTTTAAAATAAACAATATAAATAATGTAAATATGAATCTAAAATTCTCATCTCAAAAATAAAAATAAAATACATAAACAAAATAAAAGAAAATTTCTCACTCCTACAAACCCTAAAATCTAGTTAAAATATACAGTACCTTAAATTCCTTCCTTCCCCCCTATTTCCTTTTCTTCCCGTTCTTTCCTCTTCATTTTCCCCCCCTTAGCGCCCCGCAATTCGTTGGGAGTGGACCTTCAGTCCACCTCAATAAAAAGGACAATGTCCATTAGTAAATAAAAGATAAAAAACAAGTAAAAAATATGCTCTAATTACGTTGGAGCCGCGAGCACAAAAAAAAACAGTTCTTGCCTTTTCACTACGATATCGGCTTGCTTTGCCGCAGTATGTCCTAAGTATCGTTCATGCACCGTACTGTCATCCGCATAACAATGAATATTGCCCAAGGACAACATGTCATTGATATGCAGAAGAAGTAGAGTAGGTGAGAGCACTGAACCCTGCGGCACTCCGGCATTGACTTTATAGAACTCGGAGGAACTACCCTCACAAAGGACACGAATCCTCCGCTCTTCTAAAAAGTCTGCAACCCAGGTGCACAAACGGGGCGGCACACCGAAGGCCGTTAACTTGGAAAGAAGGGAGAGATGCCATACTCTATTGAAAGCTTTGGCGACATCAAGGCTAACTGCCAGAGATTCGCCACGCTTGTCCATCGCTTCACCCCATGCGTGAGTATCGTACGCTAGAAGATCACCCGTTGATCGCTTGGGTCTGAACCCATGGCGATCATGGAGCAGCGAGTGATCCTCTAGGTAGTGAATGAGCTGAGAGTTATTATCCGCTCAAACACCTTGCACAGCACAGAAGTTACAGCGATGGGTCGATGTTGGCTGGATCCGAGCGATCCTCTTTTTTTGGGGATGGATTTCATATACTTAGTATTAGTACCTTCTCGTAATTTATTATCTCTCGTAGTTTTACGTCGCATCAATCACATCACATCACGTATAGACCTAAAAAGTAATGAACCTTTTATGTTCCATGTATTTAGACTTAAGATAATTATGTTGATTATACTTAATTGCTATAAACACATTTGAATTACCTATGTTAAGAGATTTGACTGATCCGGCGGACTATAAAGTCCAAGGAGCGGATAGAGAATAGCTCGCTATTCCACGCTTCGTATGCCAGAGGGTTTAACGTCAAGTGTTCGCATGAGCGCTTCATAAATCATGGGATGCGCCGCCGGCCGCAGCCTCTTGTCTTGGCAGATACACGCAATCGGGACACGCTGTATCAGTCGCGTGCAATGCTTATTGTGTATTGATCAAGGGGCTCTTCTCAGAATTGCTATTTTTATCAAACGGCGTTAGACGCTAATGGAATCTTTTTATGGGTAGTTGTGATTGGTATGACACGTATGGCCGAATCACAAAATAGTCGGTAAAACTTTTTTCACAATCGGTGGAGAGACAACTTGTTTTTTTTAAATTAATTATATTTTTATTGTAACCGGAATATTGTCAAATAAAATATTATAAACAGCCTATGTTGAGGGCCACCTCAAGACAATTTTAGATACCCGTTAATAGAAGAAATCAAGAATTATAGCTTCCTGTATGGAACAATACATACTGTTATTGTTTATATAATTTTATATTTTATTGCGTTAAAATTATATAAACAATAACATTCGACACTATCTTTTTCAATGAACATACTTATATAATTAAATTATAATTTTCATCAATTAATTATGTCAACAAAACATAACATAATTATGTACTTACTGTTATTTATATAAAAATTAACTGAGAACAATAAAAGCACAACGCACACACTTAGTCTTTGCTATCGAAAAAACTGCAAAAACTTATACCGCGGAACTATTGGTGAGAAAATTCAAGATGGTGGCGCGCGTCCGTTTCCCGCGCACAACGGATAACTATGCCGCATCAAGCCGGGGTCTTGAGTTCTTGACACAATAAAATCAAGCATTTACACGCCGAGCCGCGCGACGCACATTTCGTAATAACCATACGGCGGCGGCGGCGGCAGGCAGCGGTTCGCGCGACATTCCCTTCTAGTACATTTGGCAACAGGAGCATGCCAAATGGTTTTAATGTACTGGACTGTTGTTATTCATAATATTATTTCATGCATGCGTTGCTCCCAGACCCAGTTTCCATCCAAAGACGAATAGTAATTTACCGTTTTTGGCATATCTAGTAGTTATAGGTATGCGGGGGTCGTGGTCTTGATAAATACGATGTGCAAAAAATGAAGATATTTTTTAGTGATGGGTTGGGTTGGGTACGGTGCAAAATATAGCAATAAATCATTAGAACGAAATCCACCATACCATACTGAAACACTAAACAAAATTACTTAAATATCCTACCAGCGAGCGATGGGTTCCGCATTCCGCATACGTACGAGTCCTACGACCCGCATTGGGCCAGCGGGCGTGGTGGAGGGTCATGTATGGCATGGCCCAGTCTCTACAAGTGTAGGTAGTCCATGTGAGTACAGGCTTGACCCCAGCAGTAGGACATTTAAAAGCTGATGATGATGGTTTCGGAACCATATAACTCCAGAAATCTTGAATGAAATAGATTAATTATTAAAATGACTAACTTTGTTTTCATAACACACATACATGACATAACACGTTTTTCTTTGCCACAAGTTAATTTCGCTCAAACGCGCGTCGGGCCATCATCAATCGAATCTTTAGGTAAGGAACTATTAGTTAATCTATGACTTTGGACTATTTCAAACTCGGACCAAATATTACAAATATTACATGGACAGAGTCTTACGACGTTGCCGCTTTTACATACGTGTATCAAAGTAAAGTATTTGTATCTCTGTCTTTTTTGTATTTTTTATTTATTTGTTATAATAGAAGGAGGCAAACGAGCAGGCGGGTCACCTGATGGAGAGTAATCTCCGCCGCCCATAGACACCCGCAACACCAGAGGAATCGCAGATGCGTTGCCGGCATTTAAGGAAGGAATAGGAATTGTGAGCGGGGGGGGGGGGGAGGCCTCCGGAACCCTCACTGCCCGAACGAAACACAACAGCACCAAGGGCTATTATTTCACACCGGATATTAGGGTGTTACCAGACTAATCGATCGATCGTCGATCGATGGCGTCGACTAATCCATTTTACCCATGTTAAATCGAGCTGTTTGATTAGACGCACCGGCCGCTTCACTTTTCTGAGTGGTAGAGCCACGCTGCGTTGCAGCACGCATTGGGCCGGCTCGCCCGGCGTAATACCACCCTCTCTAATATTCGGCGTGAAATAATGGCACTTGGTGCTGTTGTGTTTCGTCCGACTAGTGAGGGTTCCGGCAGCCCCTCCCCCCCCCGCCCCTCCTCCCAATTCCTATTCCTATATGACTGTAGTGTGATATGAGTAAAAGAGATAGTTAATGTACGTTTGGCAACGACGCACTGTCGGTGTGAGACGTGTCATTTCATGACCGACTACTAGGTCAAAACATTACTGGATTGTGCGAAATAATAGTGAAATATTAAGAAATCTTAGTGTTTGTGTTATTTGTGTAATATACAATTGACATAATGTCTTGTTCTGCTGTTTATTGTTCGTCAAGAACAACAAAAGGAGGTGTGAGGGACCAGGAATTATCATTTCATACGTTAGTGATTTCTCATAATATGTATGCTTTACTATGAGTTTTTTAATAATTAAAACGGCAAAGCATTAATTTTTGCTAATTCTAAATCATACTATATCGTACACTATTCATAAGAATCAGGTTTTAAACCTTAATTAAATGTAATTTCATTAAGGTTTAATTCCTTAAACCTATTCCTCTCATAAAGGCCGGCAACGCGTCTGCGATTCCTCTGGTTTTGCGGGTGGGTGTCCATGGGCGGCGGTGATTACTCTCCATCAGGTGACCAGCCTGCTCGTTTGCCTCCCTTTTATATAAAAAAAAAAAATTTCGTGCCCATGGATAATAATCGTAATATTAGATTATGTTTATGTTGATAATAATGAGTGATGATAATATGAACGTTTAAATACTAAATGATATTCCCCCAAACACCTTGGGAAGCACTTTAGATTAAGCAACACCAAAAAAGGGGGGAAGGGGAGGGGGAGGGGGAGCCAAAGTGCGAAAATGCATAGTTTTCAAGATATTTTTATTTTGAGGTTATTTTAGGTTATTTTTAGGAAAAAAAAACAAATATTCTACTAAGTTACCATTACCGTACCCCCTCCATCCCCCTCCTCTCTACCTCCCTCGAAATTCATGACAATCGCTACGCAAGAAAAAAACAAAAACAAAAACCGCTGCTTAAAATGTCATTTGGATAAAATAAGCGATCGTTGGCTTTAAAAAACGGCCGCATCCAGATTCTTCTGCGTTTGCGTCTAAGAAATAATAGTACGATGTTCGTACTGGCCAAGAACAACGAGTCCTTTTCTGAATACATTTCGCTAATGGAATTTAGCCAGGGTTAATCAATCAACGTCGACCGGCCGTCGATCGATGGGTTAGACGAACGGTATCCGTCGATTGATTAAAGCTACCACACCTATCGATCAACGTCGACCGACCGTCGTCGATCGATTGGTTAGTCAAACGGTAGGTATCCGTCGATCGATTAAAGCTACCAGACCAGTCGATCAACTTCGATTGACGTTGATCGATGCCGTCGATCGACGATCGATCGATTGGTCGGGTAACACCCTTAGTGAGAGGTTGGTATTTACGCCGGGCGAGCCGGCCCAGCGTGCCCGGCGTGCTGCAACGCAGCGTGGCTCTACCACTCAGTCAGTGTCACTCATTTAGCACCACCCAAGGGTCACGTGTAGGGTCTAAACGGTAAACCTACGGACGTGAGTAACTTTAACCCCCAATTATAATAACGAACTAGGTACACACCACATTAAAGTGATTATATCGATATACTAGTCACATCTTTAGTCACGCACACATGTACAGATAGAAAGCTGCACACTAACAAAATACGGACATGCTAAAAATCCAAAGACTCTGTCCATTGTGATATTTGGTCCGTTGGTCCGAGATTACAACTTACCACGTCGACCCAATGCAGATTGGTAGGTTAACAACTTAAATTTTGTTATATTTACTTTCCTCTGCTGCCATTTTATGATAGCAACAGACCAACGGATATGCCTCTTGTTCCAAAGCACAGGGTAGATACTTTTCCAACGGTTCCTTTAACATCAGTCTATTTTGTATCAGCTAATTTAACACATTGGAATGGGACCTTACCCATCCCAACCCGAAATAAAGCGATCTATGACTGGGCGGTACAGGAAGAATAATAAACAAAGGAGGGTCATAAAAAAGGGCTATTTCGGAACGTCTGCGAGCCCGAGCGCCATTAGCCACCTACTGTCATGTATCACACTAACGGCTAAAGAATAAGTAATGAGGAGTAGAAGCGACAGCGTTTAATTTAAACCTTTCGCCCTTCTTTTTTTGCTTGTGCGTGAATACATTCACGACTATTATCCCAGGAGGGTTAGTCAGAGACTAGGCAATGAGGACAGCAAAAGCAGTCTTCTACGATAGTCCACTTTTCACCAAATAGCGACTGCACATGCATGACAGATGGTGAGCTCATCGCCGCTCTATGCTGTTGGATGTATGTGCAGTCTTTAGTCTGTTAGTCGCCTTTTATACGACTCCCAAGGGAAGAGAGGGGGTGGTAGTATTGTTTCACCGCTACGTGACGCGGTTAACATAACATACTTACGATAAATAATTGTAGGATCGTAGTAGCCCCAACTAGCAAATTGGTCATATAAAAACTGTGCTATGCGACTTTCGGTTATATAACTGTTGAATTGATGTTATTAGACAACTACAACGTTGTGTAACCGTTATTCCTACAACGATTTAGTCCCGTAACTAAATGGTCCACTAAATAAGTTGAGTAAACGTTTCTACGACTACTTTACACAACGTCGTATAATGGTACAAAAATATAGGTTAAGTAAACGTTTTTACGACTGTATTATACAACGTTGTATAGTGGTGCCTGTGTATAGGTTAGGTAGACGTATATACGACTGATTTATACAACGTTGTATTGTGGTGCCTGTGTATAGGTTAGGTAGACGTTTTTACGACTGATTCATACAGCGTCGTATAGTGGTGCCTGTGTATAGGTTAGGTAGACGTTTTTACGACTGATTCATACAACGTCGAATAGTGGTACCTGTGTATAGATTAGGTAGACGTTTTTACGACTGATTCCTACAACGTCGTATAGTGGTGCCTGTGTATAGGTTAGGTAGACGTTTTTACGACTGATTCATACAACGTCGAATAGTGGTGTTAGAGTATAGGTTACGTGAACGTTTTTACGACTGCTTTATTATATCGTCGTATTATGAAGCCAGGTTGTAGGTCGGATAAATAAAAAAAATATGACACCATGTATTAAGGTTTTATTTATATTAAAGGTTATCTGTTCATGTTTATTATCTCACGTAACTCTAAAATAATTTATCATGGCCGACCATCTTGGTCGCAAGAAACCGCATTATGCGACCTTTTCATTCTATAATTGATGTATAGAAGTCGTTTCTTAACTTAGACAAAATGGCTGCTATTTTAGTATGTAAACAAATTTTAAGCAAGTCTACAATAATTTATTTTCAAGAAATTCGAAGGGGGCGTAAAAAAAATCACAACAACACACCTATATTTCGCCACAAAACTAAACGTCCCATAAGAACTAGGTGCACTGGACACATTTATCCTTACACTCTGTTCGGTTATAATATTGTTAAAGTAAATGTAAATATAAATAAGTAAACTATAACTTATAAACCGTTTAAATTTTGTATTTGATAACTCGCACTTTTCCAGCAAACATCACAGGAACGAATGAATGAAAGGAACTTCAGTTCATTCCATTGTGTACAATAAAAGTCGATGTTAAACACTTAACCGATATTACAGTCATCTTCTAATGTCTATGCAATTGTTATAGGACTTCAGTGGTTCGATAACAGTTGGTCAAAAACTTTTATGTAACATTTAAAAGTTCTTGACTGACGTTTATTTAACTTTTAAATAACAATAATGTCGTTTAATATGGGCCTATTTCGCGTTGTATAAACGTCTACGACACGTTTATATGACCCACTGTAAAGAACCAAAAGGAAATGTAAAACGTTTTCTCAACTATTATGCAACAATAATTTGTTAGGCTATAGGCACCACCTATTGTAACGAGCAGCAAGCATTGCATTGTGCAACTTGTGTAGTATATTTATTGGTTATAGTAATATAATTATAAACTTTGTAAATTAATGTCAGTGTCGTTTCTAGTAGGTATATGCCTACTCTTACACCACGCAGCGGTCTAAGTTGCAAACTAAGGCGAGAGTGTACCTTCTATTGGACTGTTTGTATCAAGATTTTTCTTACAATAATTATGTAATGTACTTAAGTGTCATTAGGAAAATTGTATACCAGCAGCAACAAAATTAAATACAGTCATTGTTTAAATTATTAGGTAGAACAACTTTTTTCATAATTACCCAAATTATTCTGACGTCACATGAGGGCATCGAACCCGGGTTTACCCGACCCGAAAAAACCCGGGTATTTCGGGTTTTCTGGGTCAAAAAAATCAAAAACCGGGTTTTCAGGTTTTTCGAGCTTTTTTACAATCGTTTTCTTGTCGGTAATTATTTGTATCATAAGTATATTTACGCCTTTTCAAAATGTTCTCTTTGATTGAACACGGTCAAAAAGTACCTAACTCCATTGTATCTCACTTAGGGCATCGATACCCGGTCCACTTTTTAAAAACCCGGGTTTCGGGTTTTCTTGTAGTCAAAACCCGGGTACCCGGGTTTTTCGAGCTTTTTCGGTCTTTTTATTATTTTTTTTAAATATGAAAAAACTGTATTTCAGGGTGGATTTGCTAAGTCAATACGAGTGTATAAAACAAGGGAAGGATTTACATCAATTAAACAGTACATTCAAAATCACAAAAATATTATTAATATTAAATAGTTTTTTAGACAATAAGTATTTGTTCAAAACAAATATAGAAAAATAGAGAGGTAAGTATGTAGTTAGCTAGTAATTATTTTTGATCACAGACTCACGCAGATCCAATTATTTATATTAATTTAGTATTTTGGTAACAGTCAGTTCTTATACTGCTTATATTTATAATATGCTGAAAACTATTTTTGATACCTGTATAGAAATATTTTAAAATTATTAAACTCTTTTATTCTCTCTTTTAGTCTTTCAGTAATAATCATAATAATCAGAAAATCTGCTAAAGACTATTATAAAACTTATTTTAACTTTAATTAAACTTTTATCCTTAACATTAACAATAAATTCGTCTAGTGGCTAACTAACGCGTAAGAAGGCAGATTTTTTTTATGTGAAACGTCATTCATCCGTGACTATATACGTGACTATATCCTGACCTGATGGTAAGCAGCCGATGCAGTCCAAAATAACGGAGCACTCCTCACCGTGGAACAAGCACGGTAACAAGCGCACCCATTCATGATGGCCTGCATAAATGCTGTTTCACGCCCCGCTTAAAAGACCCAGGACTATAGGAGCTGGGAAACACATGCGTCTAGCCGAATGGTCTTACAGAGGAACGACTTGCCAATTTTTTGGTACGATTGCTGATAGTCTGCACAGATATGATGGTGGTTACTAAGACCAGCACGTGTAGTCCGGGACAGGAAAGGAGAGGGCTGGATTAGTTCAATAAGTTTTTCAGAACACTCTCCGCAGTAATTTCGGTAGAAGACACTGAGAGAAGCAATGTCTCTACGCAGCTGGAGGTCCTCAAAGAGGCTGTAACCTCAGCATCTCCAATAATGCGTACCACTCGCCTTTGCAGTCTATCAAGTGCATTTAGCGGGGCTGTCCCATAGATGGGAACAATACTCCATACTCCATCGCACCTGAGTCTTGTACAGCAAACAGCGCTGCTCGGGAGTGAAAAACCGCCTCACCTTATAGAGAATACCCAACTTACGGGAGGCAGTTAAAATAACACTCTCGATGTAGCATTTTGGATTCAGTTCCTGCCCGATGTCCATGCCAAGAATGCTGAGGTCCACTGAAATGGGTAAAGGAGAGTTCTGAAGAGAGGGAGGAGGACCAACAAAACAAAATGGCGAGGGCGTCAGGCCCAGAACAGACGGTTAAACGCAACGAAACCTTTTTGAAATCATTAGTTTGAACCAGTTTCAATCGTTCTCCACACCGCCGCAACCTCACAATCATTTTGGTGTTCTTTGAGAACAGACGTCAGCAAAATGTCTAGTTCAAGTAATTAAGAAGTTGTGGTGATGTATTTGTATCTTCGACATAGAAAAACGCGTAAAAGAAGAACTATGTGGGTACATCCCTACATTGAGAAGAATATCAACTGTCGTATGTTTGTGGCTGCCAAAGAATTAAGGGAGCGGCTTAAAGTAACCATTAATTGAAGCTCGCTTCAAGATGTGACCAATCTTGTCAGTAACGCCTTTCATATATGGAAGTTCTGCAGGTTGGCGCTCATTAGTCCGTTAGTCGCCTATGACGACACCCAAGGGAAGAGATGGAAAGACTGCACATACCTACTATCCAACAGCATAGAGCGGCGATGGGCTCATCAAAATAATACTACCAACCCTTCTCTTCCCTTGGGTGTCGTTAAAGCAACTAACGGGTTAATTTTTAATAAAATAAACCAATTCATATTGTATTGGATTGTTTTATTTTCTCGCATTCGTAGTGAAAATCAGAGTGTAACACACGGCGTTAAAACCCCATCAAAACTCGGTTTCTATTTACTCCCTCGCTAAAGCTCGGGAGTAAAACTACCTCGTATATAATGGGTAATTTTAGCCCCTTGTATAACAATCTACTATTTCACTCCTCTTGCTCAAAAAGACCGTCATTGTAGCGTTCTAGAGCGAGGCTAAAATAGCTTTTCTTGCCCTAGGGGATAAAGTTATTTTTTTTTTTAATATTTTTGTCTGTCACATGACAATGAGCCTACAAAAACGAAAAAGTATTTAGTCATAAGTAGAATAATCATGAATAAAGACTCGACTTATTACTGTTTACTTAGATAAACAACTTTTTAGAGATATTTAATAAAATTTATGGTAAAATTAGTAATCATTTGAATTTATGGACAACACAGACCACGCACACCCAGTCCACGCTTCAGCAAAAAAACAACTGCACAGTCTGCACATGTGCATAAGTGGTGAACCTTTAGTCCGTTAGTCGCTTTTACGACACCCAAGGAAAGAGAGGGGTTGGTAGTATTATTTTGATGAGCCCATCGCCGCTCTATGCTTGCAGTCTTTAGTCCATTAGTCGCTGTTTGGGCGTCTTCAATGAAACCCAAATTTCTTTGTTATAGTAAGTAGGTATTTAATAGTAGGTACAATATTAAGCTTTAGTTTAAGTAATCCAACATAATTTTTGTTATAATAAGTATTTTAAGATGAAGAAAAAGTAGTGAATAACGGCTGACGTCCATGTCAGTGCGAGAAAAAGAAGTTGGCCATAGAGCCGCACAAAGAGGTTCTTCAACATGCTCCCGCCCCTTGGGAACTTGCTTTCCAAGGAGCTCAGGAAATTCCCTCTAAATCACAGAGACGAGTGACGGCTCTCTTAATTATTCCGCCTTTAGTTAGGACGTCGACGACCCGGCAGACACCGTCCGTCCCTTGATGGATGCTGTGCACGCGGCCCATAAGCCACTGCATGGGCGAAAGTTGATCATCCATGACGATAACAAAATCGCCGGCCTGAAGATTTCTCCTCTGTGTTCGCCATTTGACGCGTTGTTGCAGAGTTGCTAGGTAGTCTCTCGTCCACCGCGACCAGAAGTGTTGTCTTAAGCGTTCAATCAGCTCGTAACGGGTTATGCTGACTCGCTCGATAACAGGCGAAGGCAGTGAGGTCAAAGGACGACCCACAAGAAAGTGACCAGGCGTAAGAGGTGTCAAATCAGATGGATCCGCCGACATCGGAGTAAGCGGACGTGAGTTCATAATAGCTTTAATTTGAGAAAACAATGTATATAACTCTTCAAAAGTTAAACTAGAATTGCCAGCGATCCGCTTTAAGTGAAATTTTGCCCTTTTCACTCCTGCTTCCCAGATACCACCGAAATGCGGTGCGTATGCCGGAGAAAATTTAAAGTCAATACCTTCGTTACACGCAAATTCGCTGACCGATTTGTTACATTGCTTTAGCAGTCTGCTCAGTTCTTTACAGGCGCCGACAAAGTTCCGACCATTGTCGCAGTAGATTGTTTGAGGTTTACCGCGTCTTGAGATGAATCTACGTAGGCAAAGAATAAAGGCTTCACTGCTTAGGTCGCTAACCACTTCTAAGTGAACTGCCCTTGTAATAAAACAAACGAAGATACATAAATAGCACTTTGAAGTCTTTGCGCCACGACCCTTACGATTAAGAATAAGGAAAGGACCAGCAAAGTCGGTGCCACAAGTTTGAAATGGTGGAGCAGGAGTTACACGTGGCTGAGGTAAGTTTCCCATAATAGGGTTTAAAGGTTTAGCGTTGAATCTTTGACAGCGAATACATTTTCTTACCGTGGCAGTAGCTAGTACCTTGCCACCAGTAGGCCAGAAGTGGTCACGAATAGAATTTAAGAGTTGTGACGGACCACAGTGTAGTAGACGAAGATGTTCCCGTTGAAATAAAAGTTTAGTGAAAGTGTGTTTAGGGTCTAACAAAATGGGATGTCTTTTCCCATAGGGACAATAGGCTGCGTTGTCGATTCGACCACCGACACGCAGTATGCCGTCTTTATCTAAGAACGGATTTAAAGAGAGAACAGGTGACTTACGGTTCAAAGTTTTCACAGTTTCAAGTGAGTGAATTTCTTTAGAGAAGGTTTCTATTTGTGACATTTTAGCTAGCATAGTCAATGAGTAATTCAATTCAACACAGGTAAGTTCACCATGTATTTTAGTAGCATTTGTTTTTATATTATTTATGAATCTCAGTGCGTAAGCAAATATTCTTTGTAGTGTGTAAAGTTTAGAGTATTTATCAAACGAAATAATTTCGTTAGTTAGGATTTTAGTACTAAAGCTTAAGTAGTTAAGAAATTAGGACCGTGCCACCAAAATTTACTATCAGCGAGAAGCCGCGGAGGAAACCCCCTAGACGCTAAATCAGCAGGATTAACTTCAGTAGGTACGTGCCGCCAGTTATCCTTTTCAGTGAGTTCCCTAATTCGTTCAATACGATTACAAACAAAAGTTTTAAGCGTTTTAGACTGAGTGTGTATCCATCCTAATACTATAGTTGAGTCTGTCCAGAAAACTGAACGTGAAACAGTTTTTCGCAGAGACTTAAGAATTTTAAAATGCAGTTTAGCACCAAGTAACGCACTTAGCAACTCTAAGCGCGGTATTGTTTCCTTTTTGACTGGACTGACCTTCGTTTTAGCACAGAGTAGGTTAACACATTCAACACCAGCGTCATTTCTGGATTTTAAGTATATACACGCACTATAGGCGTCCTGAGATGCGTCTGTGAAACAGTGAGCTTCTATACTAGTAGGAGATTCGCAAAGAACATACCTAGGAATCCTAACATTTTCAAAGTATTTCGTCTCATTATAGAAATCAATCCAAGACCTTTTTAAGTTCTCTGGAATACCGTCATCCCAGTCAATCTTAAGCAACCATAGTTTCTGTAGAAGGATTTTATGGAAAATTGTAGAGGCTGATAGAAAACCTAACGGGTCGAAAATTCTACAAGAATTGGACAGTATTGATCTTTTCGTTACTATAGCTATTTGTTCTAGTTTCACAGAAAAATTAAGAGTGTCTGAGACAGGATTCCATTTTAAACCTAGAACAGACGATTCTTTACAAAAGTCTTGAGATTGATTAATAGTAAGAATGTCATCAAAAATATCAGGGGCAATAGTCCGGAGTTTTCGCAAAGGAAAACAGCCTTCAGCAAGGTTTTGAATAACACTTTTAAGCGCACAACGGCATGATAAGGAATATAGTATCCGAAGGGTGGGCGAGCTACTTCGCTAAGATGGCCTAAACGCTTATATTCTTTAATAAAGTTAGTGTAGTCAGCTTTCATATTAGTTTTTGTTAACCGTTTCTCTATGTTTAAGAATCGACGTTTGGCGATATGATAGGAATCGCCTAACGCGTCTTCGGGGACCTCCCGAAAAGGTAACTTAACAGAGAACCTGCCGTTAGGTAGCCGTACAGTATTAGTGATAAAATGTTCTTCACAATAGTGTTCATCTTTAGAGAGTATACGTTCAGTTGGGAGAGTAGGAATATCTTCTAGTTCCCAGAATTTAGCTACAGAGTCACTAATTTCTTTGCAAAAGTTAGAATGAGTAGTGGTATTAGGCCCTTGACCAGTTGGGCCAGAGACGAGCCAACCTAGTCTAGATTTCTGTAGAGTGGGTTTATTCTTACCCAGTTTTAGTAGTTTAGATTCAACTATTTCCCAGTAGACATCTGCGCCTAGTAAGACATCAATGTCAGAGGGTCGATAAAAGCTAGGGTCCGCTAGCTTAATAGACTCAGGAAGGTCTAGGCGCGAGAGATTCAACTCAACTAAAGGTAGTCGACCAGTAATATCAGGTATAACAAGACAAGACACATTAAAGTAAGAAGAATTAATGCGAGATTTCAGCTTAATATTACAAGTCTTGGTAGTGTTAGTTAGTTTATTATTAATTCCAGTAATACAAATGTTCGCATCAGAACAAGAAAGTTTTAACCTCCTTTGTATTTTTTCAGAAATAAAAGAAGATTGGGATCCACTGTCAAGAAGAACCCTAACTAGGTAAGTTTTATTAGTGTTAGTATCAATGAGATCGACTTCAGCAGTGCACAAGAGAACCTGTCCGGAATTCACAGAAGAAAGTGACACAGGAGACAGCTGATGAGTGAGTGAAGCAGCACCAGCAGGTGATGGCACAGTAACCGAAGCTACTTGAGAAGACACTTCCATTTGAGAAGAAGAGGATGCCTGATGTGAAGAGGAACCCGAAGGTAAGTTAGTAGTATTTTTATTAGTTTGCTTATGAAGTAGTAAATTGTGTTTCTTGTTGCAGATCTTGCAGGGAGTGTGCCGGCAAGTCGACGAAAAATGTCCCATACGAAGACAAATAGTGCAAAGCTTGTGCTTAGCCACCTCTGCAAAGCGAGCGTCCAGCGACATGGCCTTAAATTTGTCACATTTGTAAACTAAATGATCCTGAGAACAAATAACACAACCATTGCTATAAGCAGAAGAAGTAAAAGATTTTGTCTGTTTATTTTCCTTTTTAGTCACATCATGCGTACTATATTGCAACGTTTCCAAAACATCAGCACGTTTACGTATGTAGTCACAAAATTCAACAACAGTAGGTGATAAAGTAAATTTAGACCTGTGTTCTTCCCATTTCCGACTGGTGGCCCCATCTAGTTTTGATGCCATGATAAACACAATCAAAGTGTCCCAATGAGTAGTAGGCTCCTTCAGAGAATCCAAATCATGAAGATTTTTGGTAAAGTAGTCGATCATGTAGCGCAGAGACTTAAAGTTTTCTTTAGTTAACGCATCAAAATTAAAAAGAGCTTTCAAGTGGTTGTTGACCAATATTCTTTTGTTATCATAGCGTTGAACAAGTGACTTCCAAGCTAATCCATAATTATCAGCAGTGAAGTCGATTGCCTTTATAACATTAGCCGCTTCGGCCTCCAATGATGATCGCAAGTAGTGGAACTTGTTTATGTTTGGAATAGACGTGTTACTATTTATTAAAGAGTCGAAAGTATCCTTGAACTCCAGCCATTTGATGTAATTCCCATCAAACGTTGGCAACTGAATAGTAGGAAGCTTCACGTAACTATTGTTGCGATCATCATTATAAGCACTACAGCTATCGAAGCCAGAATGAGGATTCTGTTGTATATTAACCGCAGAAAAATTATCAATTAAACACTGAGCTAGTGTAATGTTAGTATAAAAGTTGTTTTCTATATCTTCATTTTCATGTAATTGTTCCGGAGACAAAATTTCAATCTTATATTTCAAACAGTCAAACTCACTAAACAATTCTTTCAGTCTATCTAGTTTTAGTTGAAATTCTGCAAGTTTTTCCTTGGTAAAGTTTTTTGCTTCTATGAGTTTAATGGTATCCAAGTATTTAGTAAATGTGGTTATTCTGGCTTTAATAGATCCTCGTTGAAGGGTAAGAGTTTTTATATCCGTAGCCATGGTGAATGATGTGCGTTTAAAATCAGACAATCAAAAAGAACGCACGCACAGTAATCGAACTGAACAGACCAACCACCAGTAGTTACCTCACCAACCAGGTAGGTGGGTAATAATTTAATTATTAAAGTAATAGTGAAGTAAGTAAGTACTGAACAATGCAACCAACCTTGTACGGCCGTATCGATACGGCAAGATATCAGCGGTTACCAGTCAGCTGTTCGCATGCAACGAAGGTTAGTCGACTCGCTGGGCGAATCCAACTCACGAGTAGTCCACAGAGCGAAACCAAGAAGCAGGGTTGCAGCGAATCTAATTAGTGGATATTTTATTAAAGTACATCTGACAACAATTTAGCGCAATGAGCAAAAAACAAAAAAAAAGAACAATTTGCGTAGGTAGGTATGCCGGGTCACTTCCCTGTGGTGCGATCCTCCAGCTCCGCACAAATCTCCCTTTCGTCAACCGTTAGATGTATTGTTGTCGGTCGGCAATCCAAGAAAAAGTCTTGATAATTTTCTGTTCTTTGATCACGTCGGGGTCACCAATGATTGGGCGTCTTCAATGAAACCCAAATTTCTTTGTTATAGTAAGTAGGTATTTAATAGTAGGTACAATATTAAGCTTTAGTTTAAGTAATCCAACATAATTTTTGTTATAATAAGTATTTTAAGATGAAGAAAAAGTAGTGAATAACGGCTGACGTCCATGTCAGTGCGAGAAAAAGAAGTTGGCCATAGAGCCGCACAAAGAGGTTCTTCAACAGTCGCCTTTTACGAGACCCAATGGAAGGGAGGGGTTAGTAGTATTATTTTGATGAGCCCATCGCCGCTCTATGCTGTTGTATGTATGTGCAGTCTTTAGTCTATTAGTCGCCTTTTACGACACCGAAGAGAAGAGAGGGGTTGGTAGTATTATTTTGACGAGCCCATCGTCGCTCTATGGTGTTGGATGTATGTGCAGTCTTTAGTCCGTTAGTCCCCTTTTACGACATCGAAGAAAAGTGAGGGGTTAGTAGTATTATGTATATATGTAACTCTCTGTACACGTGCAGCCTGTGGACGCATTACACCCAGGGGGCATACAGGGCTCTGCGCACTCAATACAATAACGCATTCAGGATGCTGATGGGGCTTCGTCGTCACTGTAGTGCTTCAGGCATGCTGGCAGAAGCTGGAGTAGATAGCTTTGCAGCCATTATTAGAAAACGCATAGCGTCCCTGATCCGTCGTGTGCGGGGCAGCTCCAACAGCCTCCTGATGAGTGTCGCGGCAAGGTTGGACGTGGACAGTGCTATTATGCAGCATTGGATGCGCGTCCAACTAACCAAGGACACAAAAATTACTTATTATTTATTTTAATGGTTCAAAATTATATTTTAATTTACTAACATAGTTTGTAAGATCCTTGTTACTAACACTTTATGGGCAATGCCCGAAATAAATGATTTTTATTTTATTTATTTATTTATTTAGTATTATTTTGATGAGCCCATCGCCGCTCTATGCTGTTGGATGTATGTGCAGTCTTTAGTCTATTAGTCGCCTTTTACGACACCGAAGAGAAGTGAGGGGTTAGTAGTATTATTTGGATGAGCCCATCGCCGCTATAGAGCGGCGATGGGCTCATCCAAATAATACTATGTGCAGTTGGATGTATGTGCAGTCTTTAGTCTATTAGTCGCCTTTTACGACACCGAATCAAATCATCAAAATAATATTACCAACCCTTCTCTTCCCTTGGGTGTCGTTAAAGCAACTAACGGGTTAATTTTTAATAAAATAAACCAATTCATATTGTATTGGATTGTTTTATTTTCTCGCATTCGTAGTGAAAAGCAGAGTGTAACACATGGCGCTAAAAACCCATAAAAACTCGGTTTCTATTTACTCCCTCGCTAAAGCTCGGGAGTAAAACTACCTCGTGTATAATGGGTCATTTTAGCCCCTTGTATAACAATCTACTATTGTGATTTTGAAAGTACTGTTTAATTGATATGAATCCTTCCCTTGTTTTATATAAGTATCTACTCGTATTGACTTAGCAAATCCATTCATTTCCATACAGTTTCCTCATATTTAAAAAAAATATCAAAAAGACCGAAAAAGCTCGAAAAACCCGGGTACCCGGGTTTTGACTACAAGAAAACCCGAAACCCGGGTTTTTAAAAAGATGACCGGGCTTCGATGCCCTAGTCACATGGTTTAATTCCAGGTGCAGTGGACAGGTCCCGCGACCTCCACTTTACTTGGTTTTTTTTTTAATATAAAAGAAGGAGATAAACGAGCAGGGGCGGGTCACCTGATGGAGTAATTACCGCCGCACATGGACACACGCAAAACCAGAGGAATCGGAGACGCGTTGCCGGCCTTAATATAAGGAAGGAATATATGCTCGTTTCTTGAAGATTCCTAAGTTGTAACGGCCCGGAAATACCTACCGTCGCTGAAAGCTGGTTCCACAATACCTACTGTAGTTCGAGGCAAACAATTTCATGAAAAACGCACAGTAGTAGACCGCCATCCATCAAGATGAAGTGGATGTAATGACAGTCGATTGCGTGTAGTGCGGTGAAGGAAATCAGCGGCAAGGATCAAGCCGAACAATTTTTCAGAACACGCCCCATGATATATGCGGTACAATATACAGAGAGACGCATTGTCTCTCCGGAGAGCCAGTGGATCGAGCCGACCTGAAATAGCCACGTCGTCGTCGACAATTCGAGCAGCTTTGCGTTGAATGCGGTCAAATGGAAGGAGTTGGTACTGGGGTGCTCCAATAAAATAATGCGTAGGTATCGCTCGCCTTTGCAGTCTACCTATCAAGTGCATTGAGGAGGTATTTAGCGTAGCCGTCCCATAGATGGGAACAATACTCCATAGTCCATACTCGATCGCACGTCTGAGTCTTGTACAGCAAACAGTGCAGCAACAGTGAAAAACCGCATCTCATCCTCATCTTATTGAGAATATCCATTACGGGAGGCAGTTATAATAACACTCTCGATGTAGCATTTTGGATTCAGTTCCTGGTCGATGTCCATGCCAAGAATGCTGAGGTCCACTGAAATGGGTAAAGGAAAGTTCTGAAGAGAGAATTGCTGTTCTCCAGTGTTTAGTGGGTATGCCTCTCCCTCCACCCACTTCGACTTGGTATTCTCTTAGCCTTGTCCGGTAGGGAAGAGGGGTAATTTTTTTATTATTACAACAAAAATGTCTTTACTGCTAGCTATACATAGTTCCGCAAAACTGTTTACGCAGTTTGTCTGCAGAAAAGTTAGTTAGTAAAGTGGGATAGGAAAATTAAAGCTGTGCCATTTACTATCACAAAGTTGTATACTTATACCAAAGAAAATTTGGCGCGACAATAAGATCAGTGTATACGAATCTATCTATAGATGGACGTTATGGCGGGCTTGTTAATTTACCGAGGCATAATGGTGTCTCTACTGTGTGTCAGATGTGCATAAAGTAAATATAGCTTCATCAGCCCGTCATCATATTGTGGAGCCCAAAAAAGCTGGCCTGTAGGTACCTATAAAATTACATTTACAACTAACTGGTATTTATTTGATGCCTTTTTTTATCCTCTACGGGTGAGCACTTGGCCTTCATATCACCTGATAGTAATGACAATAAGGCCCAATGGTATAGAAGCGCGCTAACCCGGACACCTCAACCACTGAGGCACGCTATCTTATCTCTAAACTGTCGGAACACAACAATGCTACCTATTAAAAATGTTGTTACCCCAGCTGGAAATCGAACTCGGGACCTCTAGGTCTAAGACCGGTGGCTTAATTAGCCACTAGGCCACAGAGACCCAGGTTCTACAGATTCCATACAGATCAACTAAAGCCGGGTCCAGACGAGTGTAAAGCCGTGTCCAGACGAGTGTAACGTGTAATTAAAGATTACGTGCAATTTTGCGTGAACAGTGTGAAGAACGTCACACGAATTCAACGCGAATCATGTACGCGAATCTGTTCCAAGAGTTGTTCCAAACCAGTTGCTATGAACATGCCGAACAGAAAGGTAGCTGGTGCTACTTTTATTTGTATGTATTTATTATTAGAAGACCGAAAGACACGTATGTTGCCTCCAAAAGAATATTATGTGTTTTTCTAAAACACACAGCGTTTAGGTGAAGAAGCAGTCTGTGAATGTAGCCTTAATCTAATAAATAGCATAAAAAACCTTACCAGATTGTCCATGCATTTGTCTCTCGACCAATCGCTTACCAGCAAAAGCGCTCCTATACCGCGCTGTCACTGTCAAGTGTCATAGCGTTTGTGAAAACTTTGCGAGTAACTGCTAAAGTTTTTTCTCACTGCAAAAAGTTTTAAAAGCCTATAAATTTTCAATTGTTTTGTGTTGAATAGATACACAGTGATAAATTACTAACTTATTTCATAAAAGTTGGTGTTTGTTTTGTAAAATGAGTGGTCAACGCATCATATTTTTCAAAAAAGTGGGGGGTAGTTGCAACAGTTACGTAACATTACATTAGCTCCGATAAATTTTGAATTTAAAAATATTAATTCTTAAAACATCGATATAAATTTATAAGTATATTCATCATAAGTGTATGTTTATCAAGTGGAGATAACATTTTCGCCAATAAATCTGCATTTTGTAGAATATTCTTAAAGATCAAACCATGCTCGGAACATCAAACCATGGCTAAGTGCAGTGCCTGTGCAAGTGAGTTGAAAGCGAAGGAAAATACAGTCACGTGTTCTAGATCAACATGCAAGCTCCAATATCATTTGACTTGTGTTAGCCTTAAAAAAGGAGACTCAACATGGGTTTGCCCTGAGTGCAGATTGAAACAAAAACGTGGTGACAACACCAATACGCCGGTAAAAGACGTTGCTGGCAGCAGTACCGAGTTCGTCAATATCAACCCCAGGAATCGGCTTCCAGAATGCGGTAATCAAGAAGGTTCGAGTGATGTAGTTGCCACTATAAACGCTGAAGTTCAACTTGCAATCCAACAAGCCGTCCAACAAGCCCTACCTGGTTTTTTATCAAAAGTCACTAAATCGGTCACCAGTGCAATCGATGAAAAGTTCGCCGAGCTTGAAAAGTCTGTGAAAACGTTGGGTGACTTATACGATACCGTCAAAAGTTCTGCCGCCAAAAACTCACTTACTATCAAAAAAATGCAGTCAGAAAACACCAATCTAACCAACCAACTGAAAACACTACAGTCAAAACTGAATGCCATGGAAGAAGCATCCCCAAAGCAAGAACAGTGGTCCAGGCTTCAGAACGTCGAAGTAGTAGGAGTTCCTGAGATTGCTGGTGAACCACTGCCAACTATTGTAAATGATATCGCGAAGCAACTTAATATAAAGATTAGCCCACAGGAGCTGGACTTCGTCCATCGTATACAAGCGAAGAGATCAGTAAAAGGAACACCTCGTAATTTAATAATCCGATTCCATAGTCGTTCAAAGAAGGATGAGGTTTTGTCAGCCGCTCGGAAATGTCATGGTTTAACCTCAAAAGATATTGGAACGCAGGGTGAGTTAAGTAAGATTTACATAAATGAGCATTTGTCTGTACATAACAAACAGTTATTAAAAAATTGCAAGGCAAAAGCTAAAGATTGTGGTTATAAATTTGTTTGGACAAAAAACTGCCGTATCTATACAAGAAAAGCAGAAAACGCACCGTACAATCTAATATCCTGCGAGGAAGATTTAAAAAAAATATTGTAATAGATTATTTTGTTCTAATTACAAAATATATTATTGTACTCATTGTCAACTTTTTCATAATTAATTTTAATTTTAATGTTTTAAACACGTCGCTTGATAACAACAGTGTCTACTTACCCCAACAATACATTTCATACACACAATCATCTACACTTTACATAAACACCCCTACGCTCGTTTTGATTTATCGTGGTTATCGCAGTAAACTAACATTTTTAGTCGTTGATAATTTGATTGCTTGCCATTTTATTTTTATTATTACTATTTTTCAATACAATGTACCGGAAATTACAAAATTTAAATACAAATATAAATACATATCATTACGGTATACAAGTACTGAATACAAACACAGTAAAAAGGCGCGTGCAATATTGTTAATAATTTAAATCTCCTGTATCAAAATGTTCGAGGCCTCAGATCAAAAACAATAGATTTCTACAATAATATTCTTAACTCGGATCGCGATATAATTTTAATCACTGAAACTTGGCTTAATGATAGTGTTTTGAACTCTGAGCTGTCGGATAGTAGGTATGAGGTATTTCGTCGCGACCGCGGGTCGAACGGAGGTGGTGTTATGATGCTGTGCTGTGCTCCCGTCGACTGAATGCGCGAGCGCGCACGGAATGGCAGCGGGATGATATCGAGTGCTTGTGGGTTACGGTAGACGGGCGAACAATAGGCCCGCAGCATAACTTGCATATAGCGCTGGCTTACATGTCGCCAGACCGGGCGTTACCTTCTCGTATAAATAGCTGCCGACAATTGCTGTCTGATGTTGCCGTGTCGCTTAGGGACGATTTGTTCGTATTGGCTGGCGATTTTAATTTGTATAACATTGTATGGGGACCTTCTGGGCCGACATATTTGAGAAAGGGGTCCATTGAATTGCAGAATGCTGGGATTGATTTAGTAAACCAGTCCTACTTCCTCGGTCTGCATCAAAACAATCATTATTTAAATAACGCTGGTAATACTTTGGATCTTTTCTTTTGTAATTTCAATGTGGAAGTTACTGAATCGGCATCTCCATTGGTAAAGGAGGATATCCAACACACTACCCTAGCTATTAAGGCGACTGACATTCAAGTAAAACCATTGCAAAAGTGCTCTAGAACAAAATATTTGTTTAGAAAAGCAGACTACGAAGCAATTAAAGAAGAAATGTGTATGGTTGACTGGGATAGCGTAATGGCATCAGGCACAGTTGATGAGGCTGTTGAGAATTTCTACTCTATCTTGTATCGCATAATTGACCAATTTATACCAGTTGTAGACACTAGCATTTACGATGCATACCCTGTGTGGTATAATCGTGCCCTCATTAATTTGCTTAGGGAAAAACAGAAAGCTCATCGGCGGTGGAAACGTTATAAGAATCCTTTGGATTACGATATGTTTTCAATGCTCAGAGGTAGAATGAAGGTTATGCAAAATGCCTGTTATCTTAAATATTTAGCAAACTGTCAAAAAAACATTAAATGTGACCCTAAAATGCTGTGGTCATACGCTAACTCTAAACGTAAATGTAATACAGGATATCCAGGTACAATGACGTTAGACGACAAGCAGTTGACGGGTAGCGACGACATTTGTGCAGCTTTTAATTGTTACTTTAAGAGTATGTTTGCTCCGCCATCTAGTTTTGTGGCAGGTCAAGCATCTGGAGCTGACTCTAATAACTTCACAAGCACTATCTCAGTTACGCAAAATACGGTTTTTAAGATGCTATCAAAGTTAGATACTAAGAAAGGGGCCGGTAGCGACCTAATTCCGCCATTTTTTGTGATAAAATGTGCTGAGGCACTGTCCGTCCCCCTGTGCATTATCTTCAACCGATCAGTTTCTGAGGGAGTTTTTCCTGCAAAATGGAATGAAGCTAATATAGTTCCTCTTCACAAAAAAGGCACTAAATGCAAAGTAGAGAATTACCGCCCAATATCGATTTTAAATATTTTTGCCAAATGTTTAGAGCGAGTTGTTTACGATGAAGTTTACCCAATAATAAAAAAAGGAATACCGGACGAACAACATGGTTTTGTAAAAGGTAGATCGACAACGTCAAATTTGAGCCTGTTTGTTAGCAACGTACATAGAGGCATGGGCTTTCAGTCTCAGGTTGATGTGATATATACAGATTTTGAGAAAGCCTTTGACCGCGTTGATCACTTCATACTGTTGCAAAAACTCCAACAGCTTGGTATACATGGCGATCTATACAGGTGGGTAAAATCATATATATTAAACCGTAAACAAGCTGTAGTTATTGGTGGCAATCGTTCGGATTTTGTATCTATCCCTTCTGGTGTGCCGCAAGGTTCCCTTCTCGGACCGTTATTTTATATAGCCTGCATAAGTGACATCGGATTGTGCTTTAGACATGCTCAGCTTTTACTATATGCCGATGGCACTAAAATCTATATGAAGGTTAATACAATTGAGGATTGCATTTAACTGCAGGAAGATCTAGACAGACTATCACTGTATTACATAACCAACCGTATTACAGTCAATGTTGCAAAATGTGCACATATTCAATTCACTAGGCGTAAGAATCCCATTGATTACGATTTTAAATTAAATAACGTTAGTCTGAATAAGGTTGATTCTGTGAGGGACTTAGGGGTTTATCTTGATTCAAAACTAACATTTAATAGTCACTTTCAATATATAATAAACAAGGCTTACAAAAACTTAGGTTTCATAATAAGGGTCACACGCGATTTTACTGACATTTCTTGCATAAAAGTGCTTTATTATGCTTATATCAGAAGTATTCTCGAATACTGCAGTATTGTTTAGAATCCACAGTACGTGACTCACAGGCATTCACTTGAACGCCTTCAAATTAAATTCGTTAAATATTTAAATTTTAAAAGCAATTTAAAAATTGATGATTACACTGAATCATGTCAAAAGTACTGCCTCATGACTCTGGCTGACAGACGTGAGATGCAAGACATGGCTGTATTTCATGATATATGTTCTAGAAAGCTAGACTGTGTTGAACTATCAAATAGAATACTCCACTTGAATGCTCCTGGTAAAAGAACTCGTCACACCCATCTTTTTCATATACCGTTAGCGCGCACAAAGTATGGGGCTAATGATATGTCTATTAGATTACTAAAAACGTACAATAAGTTTTATTCAGATATTTACATATTTACAACATCCAAAACTATGTTCAAAAATGCAGTTCATAAGCTTAAGTTAAGTTAAAAGTATGTTTTAAATTGAATTTTTAAAATATTAAAATATATTAATGTTTACTACAATTAATAATTAACTGTCATAATCAATTCGAGCGCACATGTAAACCAACCACGATATTACACTCACACGCACTTACACACATCGACACAACACAATCAGATTCACACCTACTCTGTAAGTTATCAATCGACAAAATTCATTTACCTAAGTACCTACCTATTATTTTGAATTGTTGAATAAATAAATAAATAAATAAATGTGTGAGGAGGAACCTATCGCTACTGGTTCGAAAGAAAATATTTATGTTGAAAAGGAGCTTCAACAGTCGATTGAACATAAAAGTACCTCTTCTGATTCGGATTCATCTGAAGAGGAGGGCATCTCATCCCCTCCGCCTAATAAGCGACCACGGCGTGCGACATCAAATGAGAGGACAAGTTGTAACGATCCTCGCATCAACACTCTTATATCCCAGGTGAGTTACTTAACTCAATATATGAGCGCGATAACGAACACACGAAATAAACTATCTGCAAAACCCAGTGTCTCCTACAGTGCCTAGTCTCAGTATAGGTCAATTGAATACGGATTTTGATGAAAATAAAGTTGTACCCGAAGCTGACAAAGAACGGCTAGCGAATCTTATAAGACTTCAGCAATTTTTCTCCAGCCTGGAGAGGGATAAGGTACAAGAAAGCATTACAGACATTTGGGGCTACTCCAGGATTTGTAGCTCTAAAAGTAAATGAAGAACTTTGTCATCTTCAGACTTCAAAAGACTACCTAGCATCTACAGAACAAGTTCTAGCAAGTTTATCTATTGCCATACTGGAACAACGGCAGATGTTACAAACTAATTTACAATCATTAATTAATTGGGCTGCTAATAACCCTCAAGACCTTAACCCTAATACACTTTTTGATAAAATATCAAAGACATTTGGACCAGGTACATCCTTATACAGAAACTCAGAACAAACAATGCAAGTTGTATGTGAAAAAAGGTCTGAATGTGTAGAAATACGTCGTGATAACTTTATAAAGCATATAAATAATTCAAATTTAAAAGCAACCTTATGAAATGTACCTCCAAGTACCACTTGTTCAGCAAAGATGCATTGCAACCTATTATACAATCTTTAGGTGGTACTCAGGTGTGGCTCAATACTCCAAGTTACATAAGGAAACCAAGCACTTCAACACCCTCATCATCAATTTATCAAAATAAATCTAATTCTAATAAGAAATATCGTCATTCTAAAATAAACAAATCGCAGAATAAAAAAACGAAGTACAGTGTTAATATAAAGAAACACCAGCCCTTTCGTGGAGGTTCCCACTCAGAAAAGAATTCACAAAAATGACTGCAGGGCTGCGTTTCAGGGGGATTGCCTAAAGAATCATGTGGCAGCATGGTCTCAACTCAATGCCAATCAATTTATCCTTTGCACAATTACCAATTGCCGCATCCCCTTTTCAAAGCAACCACCGCTTTGCTTACCTAATCTGCAGATTCAAAGATCTTGTTCTACAAAGGTCACTCCAATTATGACAAAGATGACTCAAACTTTAAAAAATCAGAAAATATTAGAGAGACCACTAAAAGAGGATGCCGGCTTCCATTCCAAAATGTTTCTAGTAAAGAAACCAGAATGATGGTTCACAGAGGCCGATATTCGACTTAAGAAATCTCAACAACTTTGTCGCAGCTCGACATTTTCAGCTGGTCTCACAAGTAACAGTGATGGAATTTTTACAAGACCAGGATTGGTTGGTGAAGGTGGACCTCCACCAGGCTTATTTCCACCTGCCTATCTCGGAGAACCACCGTCACTACCTTCACATCATTTACAAAGGGGAAGTGTTACAACTAACCACTTTACCCTTTGGCCTTTCTTCTGCCCCCCGTACTTTCGCGGCTGTATCGAATTGGATCGCGGAGATCCTTCGAGCCAAAGATATCCGTGTTCTTGTGTACTTAGACGATTACCTCCTGGTCAATCAGGACCAGTCCAAGTTAATTACTCAGGTTGCGGAAACTGTGAGTACCTTGGAAACGTTGGGTTATGGCACATAAACTACGAAAAGTCGGAAGTGGAACCATCTCAGAGACTGGAATATCTAGGTCTAACCTGGAACACACAAAATATGACAGTAGCATTGCTCACAAAAAAGGTGGTAAAAATAAAACAAGTAATTACTCAATTAAAAGACAGGGGATATTGCTCTGCAATGTGGATCTCTCTTGCGTCTGCTAGGGCTCCTAAATTTTGCAAACATTGCAGTCCAAAGAGGTCGTCTGCATTGTCGGAGACTCAGATATTTCTCAAAAAATTTGTCCGAGGCAGATTAAGAGAAAAGAGAGTGTTGCCACAACCAGCTTTGAAGTAGTTGGATTGGTGGCTCAGGTCTATAAAAAACAACACAACCTCTCTAAAAAAAGACTCCAATATCTCATTTCCTGACCACAGACGCAGCGGATGCGGGCTGGGGTGCACACCTGAACGGATCTTACCTCGTCAGGTCAGTGGACTCGAACACAAATGAAATGGCACTCAAATGTAAAGGAAATGTTTGCAGTTTACGGTGCAATTATGCACCACCAGAGCATTTTAAAAGATGCTCATATTCTAGTTCAGACCGACAATCAAACTCTGGTAGCATATATAAGGAACGAAGGGGAAACCAGGTTCATTGCGCTTCTGGATCTGACTACAATGTTACTCCAACTGACCGATCAGCTGAATGTAAATTTATCAGCGTGCTATCTCCCAGGAAAGCTGAATGGCATAGCAGATCGGTTGTCCAGAGGGCGACCACTACCCGAGTGGCACCTACTACCCCAGGCTACGGAGGCCATATTTCATCAATGAGGTACACCTCAGGTAGACCTATTTGCGCCAAAAAGAAGCGCCGTAATGCCAAGATACGTAACGTTGGAGTCAAAAGATGGCTGTGCAGAATATTGCGACGCCTTCAGTCGCCAATGGGATTGGCAACTAGCGTGGGTGTTTCCTCCCCCAAACCTCATACCACGAGTTCTATCACACCTCAACAATGCGAGGGGACCTAACATGGTTGTAGCCCCTCATTGGAAGCAATGCTATTGGCTTCCGGATCTGGAGGTGAGAGCGCAAGAAGACCCTTTGCCAATACAGAATCTGGAACTGAATCTGATAGACCTGACAACACAGCTACCACCTCCTCAGATAAAGGAGCTGACATTTTTAGTGTGGAAAGTTGTGGGTGGGGCAAACAAGTAGCTGATTGGAAGAAAGAAGAGAGAGAATTGCTTTTAACCAGCTGGAGAAAATCAACATTAGCAACATATAAGTCACCAATAATAAGATGGATTTCATGGTGCACAACAAATAAAATTAACCCTAAGTCTCCTAGTGGTAATGACGTTGCTCAATTCTTAGCTAGATTATACCTATATTAAAATTTCGCAATATCGACTTACTGTGCTAATGTTGATAATAAAATTTCTTCAAACTTTTTGTCCATCAAATATAATATAGCAATCGCTCTAGCTAAGCCTAAACCACCTAAGGCACCAGTGGCGAAGCGTGAAATATTGAGAGAGGTAAGCCGTAACAAAAAAAAATGCTTACCTACTCCGAGCGCGGGCACGCAGTCTTGAGTCCTTAACGAAAATCTGTGATTGGCATCCTGGCTTCAGTCTTGTATAGGCAGATGTATCTTCAGTCCTCTTTTACTATACGTGTAAGCACTGAGATATTGAAACAGTGTCTTGCAAGCATAACAGAAGTGGCTTTGATAAAAGCCGTTTGTGGTGAAATGATGATATGATGTAAATTAAACAAAACTTAATAGACTAAGTACTAATAATACTACTTATACTCTAAAGCTATTCGTCTATTCTTTCTTACAAAGTGCGCTAAGACATTATCATAAAAGCCGGGAAGAATCTAAAGCTATTAATGCCGACATCTTACAATTCTACCGATTACTTTGCAAATCTACTTATTCTAAATACGTAATTTCAACTTATTACAATATCTACTTAACGCAAATACCTAATTACAACCTACGTCTTCGTAACTACTTTCATCACTACACACAACACAAATAAACAAAGTCCAACTACAATACTAATCATTCTAATAGGTGAAACTAACTAATAAATTCAAATACTAATAAAACACAGTCATGCATTCAATGATGAATTGCAATTACGTCAAATTATCTGTCAACAGAACACAAACCGAAAACGATATTCCTCCATCCCGCTCACGCGCAGGCAAATTGTATAACTTTCTCTATCAAGTAACTCGGATAAAGACGGCTTACCGGCTGCTAATACGCGGGTGGGTTTATTGACCTTTATGTGACGTCATGACGTAAATTTTGTACAGAAGTTTAACTGCCAAAAAGCCGATCGCGCCTGCGGTTTATTTTATAGCAATATGTTGTTGAAAAGCAAATTTTGTTGATTTAATGTCCATAGTGAAGGTGTTTTGTAATTTTTCTTTCATATATTTACTTTTATAATTACTGATTGTGCCATTTCTCAATTCAAGTAGAGAGTGGTTGTGTTCTAAACTTCTGAAGGGAAGCCGGTGGGAATCGAATTGTATGGAACCCTTCGTCACTGTAAGGCACCAATATGGGATATTATACTCGTGCTTCGTCCTCGAGATTAGTATACCTACCCCCTAACTAAATAACCTAACTTGTGAACACTATGTAGTAACGCGAAAGTGTTGCCACTTGCACTTAGTTTAAAAATATTTATTTATCGTTTCCGGTCTATTATGTATCAAAAACGGAAACGAAAATAATAATTTTGTCTATTTCCGGTTATAACGGAAATAGAAAAATAAAATAATAGCAACGGAAGTGCTTGATTTCCCGCCAGCTCGTTCCTTACCAACCCCACCTCTTTGGGTACCGGCATCGCTCTCATCATTCGCAGTTTAGTGCTCAGCCACTTCGCACGTGCTTCAAGATGCCGAAAAGAACACATGAAAATTCTATGCAACATTTAGCAAACCAACTCAGAAAACTTAAAAAGAAATTAAAGCGATCGCGAAGGCAACGCTCGCTCTCCGAAACGTCAAGTTCCTCAAGCTCAAGTAGCGGATCAGAGAACTCTCGAAGTAATCCACCCGCTCCACCAGTTTTGTTGGCATTGTCTAATGAAGGTGAGTACACTTTTGAGCGCGACACCCATGGTGTCAATATCCAGTCTCATGGACTGACACAGGGACACTAACCCTAACGAAGGAATTGGCGAAATCCTTTTTTCGCGTTTACCTGCACCCATGGTGTACAAACAGCAATTAAAATTCCTGCACCCACGGTGCATACACTGATTAGACATTATTTCGTCTCAAATACACCCACGAGTGTTATCTACAATTCCACGTTTTATTCCAGATCGGAATGAACACCAATCTGCTCCAACAAGAAGTGAACCTGCCGTTGCTGCAACAGCCTCTGAACCTATCCCCGGGATATTAACGAGTGACGTCGACGGCGATAGACCCGACGAACTTCAAAACCAAGATTTTTTACAAGCAGACATGGCGGTAGAACACCCTTTTGTGTTAACTGATACAGGTTTGGATGCGGAAATATTAGAAATACTGGGTTCCGATCCATCAACAACCGTAGAATATGGTCCAGATATTAACAACGAACTGGCAAGCCGCCTCACTCACGTGGCCACTTCAGGGTTAGACAAAGACACCCGCAAAGAACTTTTACAAAAATATCTTGTGCCAGGAAACTGTAAGAACCTGTCAGCTCCACAATTAAATCCTGAAATTAAAGCTGCAACCCCCGAACATGTGCAAAAACGGGATAAAGCAATTGAAATTAATCAAAAGCAAATTGCGGCAGCTGTTACATGTATCAGCCAAATTATAACCTCACAGATTGACAAGCAGGCAAGAGATAACGAATTATTAAAAAACCTGATGGACGCCAGTCGAATCCTTTGTGATGTCCAACACATTCAGTCTAGCTCGAGACGAAATTATGCACTCGCTTCTCTGAAAAAAGATTTAAGAGAACAACTGAGTAATACAAAGGTTGATGGACTGTTATTCGGACAAGATTTATGCGAAACAATTAAAACCGCTAAAGCTGTGTCTAGATCTTGTTCGGATTTGAAGGCCGACGCTACTAGAAAAACTAAACATTTCAGAAATTTAAACTCGAAGTCTGGTCCCGGGAGTCGCAGGGTGGCGCCGGGTCCTCAGCGATACCAGCCGCCCGCAGCTCCACGAGCGACGACGAGCTACCAGCCGCCGCCGCCGCCACAGCCACCACCGCAGCAGACGAGCTCGCGCGCCCACTCCTCGAGCACGTCTTACTATCGGCCGCGACAGACGAGGAGGCGCTAGCTGCAGATGAGGTACGGTACGCTGGTAGACTTCATCGTTTTTATAACCAGTGGTCACTCATCACTGAGGATAGAGCTGTCCTTTCATGGATTCGAGGTTATGAAATAGTATTTATTGAACCTGTGAATCAATTAGATCCACCTATAACAAATATATGTTCATCAGAAAAGTTACATTATTCAGAGACAATTCAGAATTTATTATTCATTGGAGCAATCTCTCCGTGTGAACCCTGTGCTGGCCAATACGTTTCCCGCGTTTTTCTTTTACCTAAACCTAACGGAAAAATGCGATTTATTCTAAATTTAAAGGAACTGAATAATTATATCAATGTACAACATTTTAAACTAGAGGATTTACGTACAGTTCTAAAACTAATGTCCAAAAACTGCTATATGGCCACTATTGATTTAAAGGATGCTTATTTTTTAATAAGAATCCACCCTAATTCACGAAAATACCTTCGATTTATTCTAATGGATGGCAATCGTACAAACAATAAACAAATGTATGAATTTAATGTATTACCCTTTGGCATTTGTACAGCTCCTTACATATTTACAAAAATAATGAAACCTGTAATAAAGCTATTACGGTCGTGTGGACTCATATCATCTATTTATTTAGATGACCTATACTTGACAGATTTAACGTATGAAAAATGTTTGGAGAATATTAAACTAACCAAAAGGTTATTACAATCCTTAGGTTTTATTATCAACACTGAGAAAAGTAAATTAGCTCCCTCTATGTCTTGCCAATACCTCGGGTACTTAATAGATTCACGTAATTGGTGCATATCCTTGCCAACACAGAAACGAACTCGTATTAAAACAGAAATCGAAGGAATATTAAAATTAAAATTTTGCAAAATTAGAAAATTTGCACAATTAGTTGGATTATTAGTTTCTGCCTGCCCTGCTGTTGAATATGGGTGGCTATATACCAAGGAATTAGAGCGTTGTAAATACTTGAATTTAAAAATACACAACGACTACGAAAGATTTATGTACATTCCGAATTCTCTACACTCTGATTTACATTGGTGGTTGAAAGTAATAGATAAATGTAGTCACAGAATCAAAGATGACATTTACACAAAAGAAATATTTTCTGACGCCTCAAAAACGGGTTGGGGAGCAGCTTGTAACGGTCAAACAGCTAACGGACAATGGTCTGACTCAGAGTGTAAACTGCATATAAACAGCTTAGAGTTATTAGCGGCCTTTTTTGCAATCAAAATTTTTGCCAAAGATTGTCACAACTGTCAAATACTTATTCGTGTTGATAATACCACAGCTCTTAGTTATATAAATCGCATGGGTGGTGTACAATTTCCTCATTTAAATAAAATAACTAGAGATATTTGGCAGTGGTGTGAGGTTCGTCACATACAGGTCACCTCAGCCTATATTAAGTCTTCAGACAACATAACTGCAGACCGAGAATCAAGACGTTCACATCCTGACGTTGAATGGGAAATATCACCTAAAGGATTCAACACAATAACAAACAAATTTTCTTATCCAGAAATTGATTTATTTGCAAACAGAGTCAACAAAAAATGCCACCTTTATGCTTCATGGAGTCGTGACCCAGATGCTTTTGCTATAGATTCATTTACACTTTCGTGGTCTAATTATTTTTTCTATGCTTTTCCGCCAGTGGCTATCATTCTTAAAACACTAAGAAAGATCATCTCGGACAAAGCTGAAGGAATTATGGTAGTGCCGGCATGGCCTACGCAACCATGGTACCCATTATTTAGACGCCTTGTTGTATCAGATATAATTGTATTGGATCACTCAGATTTGGTTTTTTCGCATTTCCGCAGGAACATTCACCAGAACCTTATCCTGGAGGTCGCGCTCTTATCCGCTCGGGGTTCCTACGGAGAGACGTCCCAACAGCCGCCGTGGATATAATGTTAGCTTCTTTATCTGAAAGCACAATGAAACAATATGATTCATGCCTAAAGAAATGGTTTAGCTTTTGTAATGAATCCAAAATTGATATGTTTAATCCACCAATTCCAAACGTAATTAAATTTTTTACAAATATTTTTAATACCGGCAGTCAATACCAAACAATAAACTGTCACAAGGCTGCAATATCTCTTTTAGTCGGATCCTTAGAAAATGACTTATTAACACGATTTTTTAAAGGTGTTTACAAGCTAAGACCTCCGTGCCCACGTTATAACATAACTTGGGATGCAAATACTATTCTAGAATACCTATCTTCTATGTATCCACTCGAAGAAATTACTTTAGAAAAGCTCTCTAAAAAGTGTGTTACGTTACTAGCCCTTGTCACTGCACACCGTGTGCAGACCTTATCACTTATCACGGTAGATAATATAATATTTTTGCAAAATCAAATTGTAATTAAAATTCCATTTCTGATTAAAACTTCTAGGGTTGGGTGTAATCAACCGGCTTTGCATTTACCATATTTTCTTGATAGATTATCTATATGCCCAGCAAGTACGTTAAATTTTTACATTAATAAAACTAAAGACTTTAGGACATCAAGTACATTATTTTTAAGTGCTAGAAATCCACACAAGCCGGTTGGTAGCCAAACTCTAAGCAGATGGATTCGATCCACAATGCAAGACAGTGGAATTGACGTTTCCATATTTTCCGCTCACAGCACAAGACATGCTGCAACGTCAATGGCACACAGTCAAGGTGTTAACGTTGATTTAATACGAAAAACAGCAGGCTGGAGCGGCAATTCCACCGTATTTGCAAAATTCTATAATAGAACTATTGTAAGTAACGATGATTATACTTTACTTGCAAGAACCCTAGGTTCGTTAAATCAAAATAAAGATTGATTTTGTACGAAACACAGATTTTGTTTTTTTCTCATGACATGTTTTTGTAACCAATTTCTCTCAACATCTACATAGTGTTCACAAGTTAGGTTATTTAGTTAGGGGGTAGGTATACTAATCTCGAGGACGAAGCACGAGTATAATTGATGATTAAACGAACTTACTTGTACGTGAAGTTCAATCACAATTATACAAAGTGCTTCGTCCGAAGAGATTAGTAGGTAGTCCCCCCCACCCGATAATTATTTATGAATAAATACCCAACGGTTACAAAAACTTTCTATGTCTTTAAACTATATGATGAGAGCGATGCCGGTACCCAAAGAGGTGGGGTTGGTAAGGAACGAGCTGGCGGGAAATCAAGCACTTCCGTTGCTATTATTTTATTTTTCTATTTCCGTTATAACCGGAAATAGACAAAATTATTATTTTCGTTTCCGTTTTTGATACATAATAGACCGGAAACGATAAATAAATATTTTTAAACTAAGTGCAAGTGGCAACACTTTCGCGTTACTACATAGTGTTCACAAGTTAGGTTATTTAGTTAGGGGGTAGGTATACTAATCTCTTCGGACGAAGCACTTTGTATAATTGTGATTGAACTTCACGTACAAGTAAGTTCGTTTAATCATCAATTAGCCTTCTATTCACTTGGTTGAAAGACACTCCTATGACAGATTCATTATTTGACATCTCTAGAAGAACTGCCTTAATTTTGCTCTTAGCATCTGGTCGTAGATTGCATGACCTAACATTATTGCATATTTCAAAGGACAGATTATTACAAAAAGATAAGGAAATAATATTATGGCCGGTACATGGGTCTAAAACAGACTCAGCTACATATCAACAGTCTGGTTGGCATTTGTTAAGCCACCCGGACCCTAGTATATGTCCGGTGCGTCATATACAATTATTAATACAGGCTTCTCAAAAGAGAAGATCAGAAGTAAACATAGACCAACTGTTTATTTCAGTAACAGGAATAGTTAAGGCTGCCACCAGGAATATGTTGTCTGGATGGATAAGATCCATTTTTAAAGTTACAAATATAGAAGCACTCCCGGGCAGTATACGATCAGCCTTCGGGGATAGCGGGCGTTTTTAGTGTCGTGTGAAACACTTCCACCTTTTGGGGAGTCGCGCTGGCGCCTTTGGACTCCGCGGTCGTTTGTAGTGTCGTGTGAGACACTCCGCGTTTTGTGATGCAGTTGCGTTCGAGCCTTTACCAGACGCGCGCATACTTTTCGGCTGACTGGGCGGTAGTCTTCTTGGTAGTTGCTTAGCGGTCCCGTATGTTCCCAGTTAGTTCCTTGAGCCGTTACGTCTGGTGACTAGTGACTAGTGAGCAGTCGCGCTGGCGCCGTTGGACTCCGCGGTCGTTTGTCGTGTCGCGTGAAACTCTCCGCGTTTTGTGAGAGTTAGGCGTAACTCAGGAGTAGTAGGATATTGGGGGGTCTGGATCAGATAAGATCCAGCCCCCCCAATATCCAATAATTGATATCTGTGATCACTCTTGTATATTTTCAAATATTGTATTTCTTTTCACGAACTGATCTTACATTCGTTTATTCATCATCGTTGAAATTAAAGTATCCACTATTTTCTTTAGCTGTCACGAGGTAGCAGGTAACGGCTACGTTCTTTACAGCTGATAGTTACAGGTTGGTCTGTTTTCAACTGATCAAACAACCTTACTTTATCAAACGTCCATTAACTACTACTACTACTACTATCTACCATGTCTACAAAGGTTTTGTTGATTCTTATCACTCGAGCAGTAACCTGTAACCCCTCATAATAAACTCGTGGCAATGTTCTTTTCAAGTTACTTGTTATTAGAATACCATCATACTGGTCACCACCGATTATAGTGATGTGATGGAGACCACAAAGCTGCCTTTTAATTATCACTGCTTCCATTATATCCCCAATTTGTAGAGTCATTTATTTATGTTTTAGTGAACTTGTTATCTATTTGGCGATATATTTCAATCTAAACCAAAACGACCTCAACATGGCTATACTATTATTTCGTGAATAAAATGCACCTTAAGGTAATTCTTGTTTGACAATTAATAAAAGAAAGGTTTTATCATTGTTTGAATCCATCATTTAGTTTATTTAAAAAAGGATCTTATTTTCTATACACCATTTATATAAACATAACGCATTTTTAAGTGCACATACATGGTTATGGTAGATACAACTTTTAATATCTAGTGAATTAAAATATTTTTTATGAAGGGTTTCAAGATTAGGGCCACTTTTGTCTTCCAAGTTATATACATCATCAGTTTCAAGTATTTCTTTTAACCATAACACTTTTTCGAAGCTTTTAGTGTAAATATGTTTGTTTTTGAAGAAATCACGCAACATGAGCTTATAATTAAAGTAAGGCACAAAGCCGTCACTCCATAATATTCCTCTATTCCTTTCAATCCACGCTACATTTAAACGTTCTTTCTTCGTTAAATCATAAAACGGAAATGGAGCTTTGATCATAAATACGAAGGCGTGATTTTTTGACACGATCGCAATTTCCTTTGGTATAAATTTATTGTCCTCGCTTTTAAAACCTTGTACATCCACAATAACGCTCATGATAATTTTCGAACAATATTACTTAAAGGCTTATATTCGAAAATACGATCGTTTATGATCAGACAGTAAGCAGTAGTGTTATTAGGTATATCTTCTAAGGACTCTATTTCTAATCGCACATCAACTGGGCCAGTTTTCAGTGTATCATTTTGTCTTGAACAATCAATAACAAACAATGGAGCTTTTTCTTTAAATGAGCGCAAATCAAGCAAGGGGTCTGCTCTCAAGTCGTAATATGACTGACGAAAATTGGCATACATCTCATATAATATATTATATTTTCCTTCATCAAATTTCAAATTAAGTGAATCGTATGGGAAGTATTGCGAGTTTAAGAATAATTTTATGTTAGTTATTTTACAGTGATCAAATGTTGATGAACTTTGGATTTTGTTACATTTTCTATTAGTTTGCATTCCAAATACAATATATCTCGGTTTTTCTAACTGAGAAGCAGTTTTAATAGACCATGAATGTTTAGTCGTTCTAGGTAATAATGGATATTCATACAAATCCCAATTTCTGAATGGTAGATGTATAGGACGATCTTTTTCCAAATATTTAAGTAAGGATAGTTTGTCGCGATCAGAAACTCTAATATGAGGAACACGCCATTGAACCTTTTGTATTTCTATATTGACATCATCGTTTTTTTCCATGATAACACTATTTAACGCTGAATTGCTCCTTTGTAATATAAGTTCATGTCTACAATTAATAAGTATTTTTTTATAATCTTCCGCAAATCCTAATATTTTATTTAACGGAATAATAACATTAAAATGACCATCTTTTTGGGTGTGTCCATTTATGTGCCATCCCCACAGTGCAGCAACTTTGCTATCTGCTTCATTCATTGATATATAAGATTTCATTGTAGTTGTTATTCCAGCATTTTTTATGTGATCTATTTCAACACCATTAAGTTCGTATTTGATATTTTGAAATAAAAATGAAATTGGATTGTGTATGAATTCAATATCTTTTTGTATGTTTTTTCCTAACGCATCTTTGCCGGTCACACTTGCATAACCTTCAATATAAATCGAGCTTGCTGATGGTAGCACATAAACATCTTGCTGATGAATTGGTATTCTGATTTCATCATTCTCTTTGTAGCTAGGATTGTACGGGTTGTAGCTATGGATCTCATAGCTTTCAATAGAATCGTCATGTTGTGGTAAATCAGCGATTTGAAGCATTGTGTAGTTTCAGGCCCAAAGCAAGCAGAATTTTTTTATTTTTTAAAGTTATATTTTTTCTTCCGTCTAAACGTCTTCTTTCTTTCGATACAGGCGGTAAAGTATTTGTCTTAATATTGTTAACTGGGTTTTTATTGAAAATAATCATGATCTTTCAGCTTGAATAAAAGAAATACTATGCAACGTTTTTTCTAATATCAGACACTTCGTCGTCAACTGATGAAATAATACTGAGAGTTATTAAGAGTTGTCTTTTTATTTATTTATTTATTTTTATCTCTATTTATATTTTACAATTGTTATTTTTCCAAAATAAAGTTAAAAATTTTAGACACAAATGTCCACAATTATATATATGATCTCCTTGTAAATTATCATAATTGTACCGAATATCTTGCCCGACATATCTAACAAATTCTTTCGGTGGTTTCAGATTACCGTAACTGTCAAAGTACTCAACATAATCTTTTATTTTTCCATAGGCTACCCAATGAGTACCAGAATTATTTGATGAATCTAAATTAATAACTCCGCATTCCATAAGTAATGGTTTAACTGGTAATTCATCTCTCATAAACACTCCTCGAAAATAGGGAATATTTTTCGAGTACTTCATAATGTCTATATTTGTCAGTGCTCTTTTGGGTAGCCGAATATTTAGTTTTTTTTCTTTGCAACATAGATACCTAAACCCCTTTTATGTGGCTTAAGGTATAATCCTTTTCCAATACACAAAGCTTCCATTCGCATATTATGTCTTTTCGCTTCTGCTAGTTCTTTTTTAGCTGATTCGTAATCATTGATAGCTTTAGTAATCCCGGCAATACCGCCAGCTATACTCCCGCTAGCAGATAACCCAGCAAATATTGGTATCAAAGGTAGAAAGCCCCCAGTTTTTGGCACAGGTATAACTCGTGGTAATTTAATTGGTACGTCGGATGCTAATTCTTGTGCAGCGGCGTATGCTAGCTCCATTAACATTTTTTTGCATTTAGGCTTTAGATTACTTATATGTTTTTTAGTATGTGCAACAATGTTTTTGAAAGTTTTTTTCAAACCCGCTCCGGAATACGATTTACTATTTACTTTACACGTTGCAGGTAAGTTTTGCATCTTCTTTACATCAATAACAACACGGCGTTTCTTAACCATTTTTTTTTTAATGAAAAGTTTTTTTTTTTGTTACAGTTGTTAATGCACGAGTCTTAATTGTGTAAAGAACTAAATACAAATGAGTGTAACGTACAAAGTAACACAATTAAATACTTGCATAATGCTGTTACGTTGAATACATTAATAGTTTGACATTTCTCTATAAGGTGTTTGTTTTATCGATCCAGCTGTTTTCACTTGAAGGAAGACCTAACCACTTGACATAAACTTTGTCTCCTTTCCTCTTTAACACTTTTTCAACGAGATAAATTTCTGGGTACTTCGTTTTTTTAATTTCCTGTGAGTAAAATGCTCCTAAAATAGGTCTAGATTTTGCATCTTCTAATAAATAAGTCGTAGGATTTGTATGTTGCACTTTAATAATTTTAAATATTTCAGTAGACCAGTTAGGAGTAAAACCTTTTTCGAAACATCCTTTGTGTTTGCTGATCCTTACATAATCGCCGACCTGAAACCTGTTGCACTTTGCAATTTTCTTACAATTCAAAAGAGTAATGTATCTTCGTAGTATTTTTGTTTTGTTATGGTGGTTAACTGCTGCTGGTGGTTTTCCTATGGTTCTATGATATGAATGATTGTATTCATAGATTTTATTCTTGAGTGTATCATTAATCCACTTATAATTTCCTTTCAAACTGAACTCTTTAAAAAGTTTGGTTTTTATAGTTCTTATGAATCTTTCTACGATCGAAGCCTTTTTTGTAGAATACGTAGAATAATGATTTATGTTATATTTTTCTGTAACTTTTTTAAATTTATCATTATAAAATTCTGTACCCATATCGGTCTGCAAGTTTTTTGGTATACGTCCTTTTGCTAACAACGTTTCAAACTCTTTAGGTACAGTATTTTTATCCTTTTTTTTAAGTGGAATTGCCCAAGCATATTTAGAAAAGCCATCAATTATCGCTAATATATATTTGTAGCCCGCATTAAATTTAGATAATGATTTCATATCAATTAAATCTGCTTGCCACAGATCATCTATATCTTTTAATATGACATTTCTGCGTGGAAAATGTATTCTAGCATTTTTATGAATTTCATTCACGATATCTGCTTTGCTCATATTCCTTGTAAATATTTAATAAGTTTTTTTTTTTTAATAATTATTATTATTATTATTTGTTGTAGTTATATATTTATTTAAGCTGAAGTGTCATTCATATACACTAGGGAAGACTGATAAGGCAAATGTTTTATTTAATCGTTTCTACTCTTTTATAATCTCGGCTTCTTTTAACTCTTCAATGATAGATATAATTTCATTATCATGATTGCTATTACCAGCACTTTTTGAAGCTATTAACAATTTAAGCCTTTCTATTAATTCATTTGGGTCATCCCAATAGATATAATCTGTGTTACTTTTGTATTTTTTAAATGTTGGTAAGCTACCACCAATTTTTATTTCTGTCGACGGTTTAGAATGGAATCGGTTAGCATCATTTAGTTGAGAAAACAAAGGCTTAATTATCTCGCGGTATTTAACGCCTTTGTCACCTTTTAATTGTCCGTCAGGATTAAAGTCTCGTTTATGTGCACTTGTCTTATCAAGCATATCTTTATATACATTTTTATCTTGTTCCGTTACCAACTCAAGGTTAGGTTTATTACGTATTAAGAGTTCCTTTAGTCCAGGGGTAAGATTGAAGTTTTTATCATCAATAGTTATTACGTAAATTTTATCTGTACTGAAAACATCATTTTTGGTCGATATACGCACGGCAGAGTTCCCCATCATAAGCTTTTTGTTTTCGCTACGAACACCAAATGGAACATTTATATTCTCATAGATATCTATGACGTCGTCTTTCCCTAGAGATAATAAAGTGTCATTGTTTGCTTTCGCTAGTTGTTTCTCTTCATCATTATAATCATAATATGGTAGTTCTTCATTAGAATCAGCATTTACAAAATCTTCGAATTCTTCATATTCTAAAGAAGAGTCTGTTTTTCCACTCACATCAGTTGTGCCTATGTTGTTTAAAATATTGGGCGAAGGACAACTATGCCTTCTATTAACTTTGATTAGGGTCGATAAAGGATCGGTAATAGGTTTGAACACCTTTTTTAATTTTAGGTTATCTGCATCTTCATTAGTTTGAATTAATTTTATTTTATTTTTAACATTATTTACTGATTTTATAAGTTGTTCTTTAATACCTGTATCCATTTTGTAAATGTTATTTATACATCTATTGTACTTGAGTATTTAACTTAAAGTGAAATATTTTGATAGAGAAATTGTTTATATAACATTGTCAAAAGTAAATAAATGTATCAAAACCTTGTCTATATCGTCCGTTACTTATTGCACAGTCTTTATTAATCAATAAAAAATTGTATTGGTCTCGCCATATACTACAGCAAAGCTGTTTAAATGTATTCCAGTCAATATCCGTATTTACATGTTCATTGTATATGTGTTTCAAATTTGTATCATCTTGTTTAAAAATTATTAATAAATTTGTATTATCTCGAATCAATTGTTTAGGTATTTTAGAATAGGTCTGAGACAAATAAAAACAATCTATCTCTCTGTGTCTCCCCATAGCAAAATAATTTCGAATATTTGTTTGATTCTCACAAACGACATCATCAAATATCATTATTGAGTTTATCAAAGCGTTATTGGGATGAATAACTTCATTATTTTTATTAAATATAAAAAACTGGGCTCCTGGTATTCTGTTCATAACTTGGCGTAAAAAGCGATACTTTGGTTGGAAGTTTGTCTTGGAGTATAAATAAATGTGTTTAAATTTTAGTCCATTTTCATGCAAAATTAAATTTAGCATTACATTAGTTTTACCACAGTTAGAAGGACCACATAATATACAACGGATAGTATTAGGCAAGAGCGAGCTATGTTTTACTTTCCGTATATGACTTTCTTCTACTTTGATATTATTTATTTCTAAAGACGGCGTTTGTTTAACAAACTTCATCATGGACTGGAACGATAGAAGTGCCGTCACTCTTTATATATTAAAACACAACAGCTCAGTGGATTAGTAATTATTTTAATTAATATGAGTGCTTTATTAGGGTTTATACAATTAATTCTACATTTTCTTTAAAAGCTATGCGATCACTTGTTAATGGAAGGAACAGTTACCAGCTACCAGCCAGTTTTCATTAATATAAGAAAAATAAGTTTCACAAAATAAGAGTTTACGATCATTATTTATTTATTTTAGATACTTTCAAACACGCAAACCCAGTAAATTAAGTCAGGAAAACATGGTAAGACTTGTTTATTTTCATATGTTTAAATTTCAATAAAACACATTCATTACACTTTAGCAGGTACTTTATTTTTATATAAGTAAATGTTATGTTCAAATATTACAACAACGTCATACAGCTTACAAATATCAGTAATTTATGAAGACAGTATACAAGTTACTCAGTTTATAATATTTCAGTATGAATACAATATACAACTTACATATTACAATAACAAATAAATTGGCTAAAACTAACAATAATCTCAATGAGCTTACATATTATACGCTAATATGTTATCAATATATTACAGCTAATATAATACGATGATAAATCAATTAAAAAATTGTATTACAATGCCCCCACGGCAAAGTTTCAATTTGATTAGAAAGAACTTGTCTTTTATCATCATTTCTATTAAAGACTACTTTATTTACTTCCTGCGTATACAATATGTGTTTAATAGACTTAATCATATTCATCTTATAGCTTCTGCTTTTGTCAGTCAGAAGGGCCTTATTGTAGTCCTTTAATTTGAGTCGTTTAGTTACATATTTACTTACGCCTTTTGCTTTTTTAATTTGCGTTTTATTGCAATTGATAAAGTAAAGTTTTGGTCTTAAACCTATAAATTCAGTAATAATTTCACCACCGAGTTCATCCTTAAACAAACCTGGAACTTTAGAATTCACTCTTGGCATATTTTGGTGATTGTTAATATTAAAATTACTGGTATCGTATCTAGGGAGGTTGTTTTTCATGTCTTTGTAAAAATCTTCGGTTTCTATATAGTAAAGAAGGCTGTCTGTATCAGTGTAACAAAGTTTTGCATTGTCTTGATATTGTTTCTTTATGAATTGATAGTGAAAGTTATATAAATGTTGTTTTGCATACTCTAGAACTGAAAATCCTATGTATATAGGCTTATCTAAAGTAATTTTATCTGGATATAATTGAATAGCAACAAAATTTTCGGAAAATGTTGTGATACTTTTTAAATTAGGCTTTGCAATGAGTTTTTCAGCGCCTACGTGCTTGTTTGTTATATTATTGCAATCATTCCACATCGACACTAATTTAACGTTTGCGTGTTTACGTTTATTCTCAATTGTCTTACCGAAAATGGCGTTATTTAACAATTTAAAAAGATCTTTTTCAAATGTTGATGTTGATACTTGACGTAGTTTAGTGTTTAAATTCATATATTTTTCTAAGAAAGCATCTTGTCTGAATTTAATAACTCTATGGATATTTTTAAGGATAAGTCCGTGTTTGAGACACTCTTTTAAATGAATATAATGGATTACATAATTAAATTTGTGATATAAATTAGCAATTAATTTAGGCGATTTACCACCCGGAGGTGTGAATTTTTCTGGAGCAAAAGGCAAATCTTTATGAGCATTATGTATATGTTCTGGATATAATAAATCCACTTCTAGTATGAATCCATAATCAGAATCATCAGGAATATTAAAAACATCGAATGATTTAATTTCGTTTTTGGTTAAGAAATTGAACTCTGAAATAGGCATTTTTTTTGTCATTGCAAAACCATACAGATTATTACAGTCTAAGTATATCAAATATGATAATGGTTTTGTAACATCAAAAGTCGATGAGTATCTATTATTCGATTTAGCATGGCGAAGGGAGCATTGCGCCAATCCACCGCGTATTCCTTTTTCTATTAATTCATACATTTCTACGTCACTTATCAATTCAAGTTGCACTTTGGTGCATAGTAACATTGCGTCCCAGCTTAGACTAGGCGCTGATATATAATATGCTGGATCAAGCTTGTAATGCTGTAAACATGTGTTTCTAAACTTTTCAAATATATCACACAGAAGCATAACATCTGACTTTAAATATAAGTCCGTATACTCCCCCAGTGACTTAATGTTGAACGTTTTCCACACTAATTTTGATTGAGAATATTCTGTATCACTTATAGATTCGGATTTTAAGCTATTATAAAAACAATCTTTTGGGGGAAGCTTGCAGTCATTGTATTTTTCCCAGGAATCTATATAATCATATGGAAAAAATCCTTTACGTTGCATCAATCTAATTTTTTCTGGTGTTTTAAATTCTTTAGATAAATGTACAAAATCTTGTTGAGATAAGTTTTTACTTAAGATTTCTAAACTTGAACTAAGAAATTGAAAAGAATCTATAAATTTCATTTGAATAGGATGACTATAAGTTGAGCTCTCAATAGTTTTCGATACACTTGTATATTTTTCTTTGGTTTTTGGTATTATTGAAATTGGCCCTCTATACTTCATCAATTCTTTAATAATAATATGGCTGTCATAGCCTGCAAAATTGTGAAAAAATATCGGAATGAACGGGCACACTACATATATTAAATTGCAATAAGAATGTGCGGCGCCTCTGTACCGAGACGTCACGTGGTCATGATCTTTCACCTTATCATCGAGGAGTAAGTTATTACAGATATGACACTCAGTTGCAGTTTCGAATTCACGTTGTTCTTTTTTAGTCAAAGGTAACATAGGTGATTTGAATGACAAAATTTTATTTAGTTCCTCTAAATCGGATATTAAGTACTGTATAAACTTTTCGTCACAGTCTGGTCCTCTATATGAAACATACTTATTAAGACGGCTATCGTAAGAACAACAAATATAATAACCAAAACAAGACGGCTTATGAACTTTGTATATTCGTGTGTTTTTGCTATTATTTTCAACTTGATTATAATTTGTTAAGATGCTTTCAAAATCTGCATACACTACGAAGTTAATTTTTTGTTTTCTTTCAAAGTGTTTAAAAGTTAATATACTATTAGGTGCTGGTAACATTGTTAGAATTCCAGAACATTTGTGCTCTTTATATTTAACTTCACTCGAAAAAAACTGTAAGCAAGATTCACAACAATACATTTTTCCTTTATGACTATTAATTTGATGTTTCACTAATCTTAAGAAATCTTTTATTAGGCAATAGTGACCTTTTCCGCTTTGTTCTATGTATAATAGGTTAATATGATTTGACTGTCTTATATCTGTTTTATATAACGGACCAGTAACGTTGTTCTTTTCATTTAAACCATATACATTAATACTTATATTAGGATTATCCTTTTCGAATTTTTTTATGCTATGAAAAGATGGTGGAAACGTCATGTGTTTTATATTAAATAGTTTAGAATAGTGCGGATATGAAGCAGGCCTACAAACATTATTCTTAGCAGGAAATAATGCCGCAGTTACGCACCATAAAAAGCAATGATCATCAGTATTCTTTATATTTAAACAACTCTTAGTATTTTTTATGGGTTTCGGTAAATCTATGTACGTGCCACCTCTTAATGGACTATACTTGTTTATATTGATTTCTAAGTGACTCATTAAGAGGCAAGACCAGCCAGAATCACGGTGTTGAAATTCTGAAAGTTTTCGTTCAAAAGTATATACGGCTTTGGTATAGAGGTCGTTCAAGTCAGTAGTTTGATAAATTGTTTGATATTTTGTAATAAATGATTTCAATTGCTGTTCACCTGATTTTGGTTGAACAAAGTAAGCAAACAATTCAAAACATAATTTAATGCAGTGGTGCTTAATCAAGGCATTCTGTATAACTTTTACAACATTGTTTTGATATGTCAATAAAAACTGTTCAGGTGTAAAATATTCGTCTGAAGGTTCAAGCTTATAAGTAACTATTCTGTCTTTGAACGCTGTAGATATTGTATGTATATTTTTATCATCAGTTTTAAGTATAGAATTCGATTTATGTATATTGGTTCTCGTATGATATTTATATTCATTATTTGGCATTTCAATTTGACAATTATCACATTTCTTATAATTTGTATTTCTTCGGAGAGCTGATTTTACTGTACCTAAGGAAAAAAAACCAACATTTAAGAGGATACATTTAATGCAATTAATAAAGGGTAATACATTGCTCAAAAGAAAAAAAAACTAATAAAAGTTACTAATGAACGTAGGAGAGCACCGACTGTATTCTTTGCGCGTTGCCAATAAAAAATTGGCCAAATGTTGCCAGGCCTCAGTGTCGTCGTTGGTGCGATTCTTCACAGTTACAACTGCTTGGCGCCATCTATTCACCGGCAGTGTGCGCTCAATTTCGTCGCACCGGTACACTTTCAGATCTATGAAGTGGGTGCCCGGCTTATTCTCAAACGACTGCCGTGAGTGACCATTAGCCAGCCGACGTGATAAATATGATACTATGGAGGAATGTTTACCGGGGGCTGGTGCTGGTGGCTCGCAATCATCGTCACTGTCAGAGCCGAAAAGCTCGGCGGCGGTGGCCGGTAGCTTCTTGACGGCTGGTACCGGTCTGATGGTGAGTTTCTTCGCCTTAGAGCTGCTTGGGGCTGGAGATGACGGAGGTGTGGGAGCACTGCTGGATGCTGCTGTTGGTGCCTTGCGTTTTTTCGGCCTTTTCACGTCATCGACTTGCTCACGAAGCTCATCTTCAGACGGAAAAAGTTCTTCAGCATTTGTCTTCGACCTAAAAAGAAGAAAATAATGTTTTATGAGCGGTCAATGGTCAATTAATTCAATGATTAATACCTTCGATCAACAATAGATCGCAGATTAATACCTAATATTTAATTTAATGGTCATACATTAACACTGAAAAGAGTACTATTCATAATTCAGTATTCACTAATGTGCATTAAATGTTTGAATACAACTGAAGTAACAAACCGTATAATAAAACACGAGCCACAGTTTCCCATTCTGATGTGATGAGTCTATCATGAAAAACAAAAAAAAGTTGCCGGAATCGAACCCGCAAACATTACAGTAAAAGACTTTCGCTAGTTTTTATATTATTATTATATGCTAGTTGGTACTTACATGTTTGTTTCCAGAGAGTCTCGAGTCTCGCACAAGATCAGCGTCAGAGGAATGGTAAAGCCTGCTTCAGACACCCGGCTTTTATACCATTAAAACACGTGAAATCTTCCCATATAAGTCCCGGCAATATGATTTAAAATCGCTGAGTAAGTAGTTAATCTATTTAGGACAAATCGCATTGTAAGGGTTATCGATGAACTAGCTACACCCGCGACTTCATCCGTTACGATTACGTTTACGATTGTACAGTTACGAGCACAGATATGTGAACAATTGTAGCCCTTAACACAATGAAATAAGAATCAGGGCTTGCATATCTAAGCTCACGGGTGTACAGCCAGCATTAATATGTACAGCCAGCATCAACTTCATCGGTGCAACATAAGTCGTTCTATACTTGCGTCTTGGCAATTAAGGTAAACTAACTTTACTGTATGTGATTAGAGTATGTTTTTGACTAACATTGTCAACGTTTTTAACTCATGCAAGAAGACATTTAGTTCTTACGCATTAAAACTTATTTTACTATAATGGGTAATTCTTCTCGATCATAGTACCTAAGCTTTAATTAATATAATGCTTACTATTGATGCTGCCTTTGATCACTTTGTGATTCTTATAACGAATGAAATAAGATGCATGAGATGTCACAGTGTATACTTATTTCTGATGCTGTCTGTACCTGCAAGGTTTATGTGTAATGTAAAATGATGCGCCACGCTTGTATTTGCAGCGCTAATTTGTTAATATGCTCAAGTATTATGATTATGTATGACTTACCATTTCTACTATAGATTTTATGTCGTAATTGAAACCTTAATGACAATTTATTTTATTTAATTTTCGGGTATAAATATCAAGAAATTTAGTAAGAAATTATCATTGTAACTGTCTACTTTCAAAGCAGGCGCACGAGGCTCTATCTGCATCAAGAAAAAAAAAATGTCGGTAAGTAACTCATTATTATCTAACAACGTTACGTTGCCGTTTTTACTTACATAGATGAATTATAATGTACATTTTTGTTTTAGGACTTATCAAATCATAAGACATTAGTCACGATATCATTATTGATCGAAATAATTAGTTGTCCCGAGCTCGCGGTACCCAACCGCTAAAGCAGTAGGCCGTGCTCGCATGCGAATGATGCTGATTTAATAACTCAACTGTTAATTTTATAAAGTATTTTTGTTTTTCTTTCACAGGATACAGACGATCTCTTCAACTTTATACCCAATAATCAAGAAAGCAACCGCCTTAAAAGAACGAAGAACACCAAAGCACTTACTGTCATCAAAAGACCAGCGCAAGGAACAAAACTCGTTCGCGTAGAAATACACGATATCGACAATTTTGACAACATAGATCAATCCATATGTATTTGTAATGCCGATATTTGTGCTCAAAAAGTCATAAAAAATATTTTTATGGATGAAATTTATAAATTAACGCGAGAGTTAGTCGTTAAAATACAAGAATCAATTGATGTCTTTAACTAAGTATTGTATGTAGGTCTATACATAATTCTTCCCAAAGCGGTCTAGGTATATTGAGTGCCTGAAGTTTTATTATAAATAAAATGTTGTATTGTTAATATTGAATAAATTAATTAAAATAAATATATATTACGTTCTCCCACATTTTCGTGTTTTATTTTACCGCACTATAAAGGTTCTCATAAAAGTAGGTTTATACACTTTGGTATATTATTACATTAAAAGTATTTAAATGACGCAAAATCGCGTAACACACTTACGATTTTGACGAAGTATATTGTTGATTAAATTCGCTTAGTAGCATAGCATTTAAAATAAATTTCACAACTATTACACCAACTATTCACCCTCAAACAAGGCATAGCCTGAATTATGGTGACTGAATAAGGGATAAACATACATAAAATTCTAATAAACATCCATAACTCGGTCACAAACGGTCGTGCTCATTACACAAACATTTGCCCCTACCGCGATTCGAACCCGGGGGCCGTGGGTTTAGCAGTCAGGGTAGCTGACCACTCGACCACCCGACCGTTTAATTTATACATTAAGTAACTTCTTAGAAAGACTTAATCGCCCGCTGTCGTCCAAACGTATTTTGTTCCCACTTTGATTATTCACAATAAGGTAATTTTCAACAAAGTTTTGTAAATAGGTAGGTACTGATTTAAATTTGTGATTTGTCTGTTTTCATGAAATCATGCTTTTAAAAATTGTTCTTTAAATCTTGAATGACAGATAAATAGTTCTAAGATCGTTTTTACGATATTGTTTAAAAGATAATTTGATTAGTCAATCAGTATCTAAAATACGGGCTAAATACCTAATCGCAGTGTGGTGTCATACGGTGCATTGGAATGTTGTGATAGTCCATATCGATCGCCTCGTTATAAAACACCGGCCATAGTGTTACTCACTACAAAGCTGAGAGATATCTCTCGTAATTTACATGTGATAATAAATAAGCGTAACAATGATTACATTTAGTTACCGCCAACTATCTAGATTGATGTGGTTTTGGTTAAAAATATAGATGAGTTGAATGATCAAAGATATCAATTTATTGGATATTGGGGGGGCTGGATCTCATCTGATCCAGACCCCCCAATATCCTACTACTCTCAGGTGGTTCTTGGCAGCCTGAAATAGGGCCCCCTGTACTTATCGTGTAAGTGCCAGCCAGTGTTCCTTCTAACTGAATAGCCTTTGGACGGGCCATCACCGACGAACCGGGTCTTCATAGAGAGAGAGCGCTCTCTCTTCTCCGCCCTCCTGAGGATGCTGTTGGACCACTGGCAGTAAGTGACAATATTGATATTAAAATTAGATTAAGACTAGGCGAGGCCAATTAAACGTGCCATCCTAAACGCCGTGTTTCGCGCTATAAAGACTTCCACTCCCGGCTGTGGTTGGTTTGAACAGGGCAAGGGATTTTGCTGCCTTGCCTACGGCCGGCGGTGGAAGTCAACAGTCAGGAAATTATGTTCACAATATGTGCCTCACTCGCTGACTTCAGAACAAAAAGAAGCTCGCGTGACATGGTGCAAATATATGCTCAGAAAATTTGATGCAACTTGAGGAAGGAAAAGGGAAGATCTTCCTCCGAGCTGGGTGGTATAACTCGGGGACCGAGGTCCGACGGATGTTAGTTGGAGGTGATATATATGGTGAAGGAGATGGTGAAACTTCGCTACCGCAATGCAGGCTTCCCATACTATTTTACTGTTGTAGTATGGATACGTCGCTGAGTTGGCTCATGTGGCGCCATCAGTTGACACGGTTGGTACTATGTTGCTTCGTGTCGAACTATGTGCAGCGTCATGCAGGTAGGTGGCGCCGCCACATCACTCCCCCTCTGAGACCGGAGGTCGATGTCATTGAGTATGCACAGCATTCAGTGCGTCAGAGCTTGCAAGTGCCAGTGGAGAGTGCTGCTGCAGGATGCCCCAGTCTACGGTGAGTCGAGACGGGTGGGGTGAAGGCGCGTTGCCAGTGATGCAGTGTGCTGCTCCTGTCTGCGGTGAGTCGAGACAGGTGATGACGGTAGGTCCGAGCTGCTGGTGTGCAGGGCTGCCACGCCGGAGTGATGCGGCCGACATTGATGCACCGGTCGTGGGCTGCGGCGACCAGGTCGGGATAATGCTGTCGAGTGTGCCGGAAGTCCAGAAAGCGTCGTCCAAGATGCTGCGGTGAAACCTTGGGGCTTGATTGCTGGCTTGCTGTGTCTGCTGGCGAAGGTAGACTCGATGATGTAAGGAGGAGTGATGGATGGGCGCTGCGACGATGATGTTGAAGGTGCTTCTGTGCTCCTTAGGGGTCACCACTATAGGGAAGCGGATGGTGAGTAGGAATCGATGCAACTTGAGGAAGGAAAAGGGAAGATCTTCCTCCGAGCTGGGTGGTATAGCTCGGGGACCGAGGTCCGACGGATGTTAGAGTTAGAGAGAGGTGATATATATGGTGAAGGAGATGGTGAAACTTCGCTACCGCGATGCAGGCTTCCCATACTATTTTACTGTTGTAGTATGAAGATGTCGCTGAGTTGGCTTATGTGGCGCCATCTGTTGACACGGTTGGTACTATGTTGCTTCGTGTCGAACTATGTGCGGCGTCATGAGGGTAGGTGGCGCCGCCACACCTTTATTTAAAATAAATATTATTCTAAGTCCTTACATCTACGGTGGCGGTTAGAAATTGATTGTGGGGCTCTACGGAAACGGGAAACGGCCTGTTCGGAACAAAATGGCTGCTTACGGCTGGCAACCTTTTGTGTTAGTTTTAATTTGTATTTGACAGACGACTGTCAATGTCAATGTGACACACACTCACGTTGGAATTTTGGTTAGGTTAGGAACCGATAACGCGGGGTCGTGTGAAGATTTAATTGGTAATTTGGTATGTGGGGCACATTGTTTGATTCGGGGGGGCCCGTAGGAATTATGAAACAGTGTGAACTTTAATAAGTTTTAACTCAGTGAGTTGTTTGGTGGCGTGAACGGTGCTATGTGGTATTGTGCACGGTGGTATGTATTTGTCTGGGTTCAGCGCTGAGGGGTAGACGGGACGCCTAGGGCCTTTCCATACCACAGCAGCAGCCAGAGACAGTCGCCGGGGAGGCGAGCTACCACCACCACCACAGCAGCCCGAAGCCAGCCGGCGCGGCGGACCGAGGCGGAGCGGCGTCGGGACGCGCAGCCACCGTCTTCATAATACGTAAGTTAGTTTATATACATAATAATTTAGTATACATTTAAGTTGGCTAGAAATAGCCTGGTAGCAGGGTTGATGTAGACTCTATATCAAAAATTTTTTGGTAAACCAGAGCGTGGTTTTGTCTACGGACCTCAAGTAATTAGTTATTAGTTTGTGTTAAGATTGTTTGTAACCGCATATTAAATTGAATTAAATCGCATTTAGAATGCAATGTAATATGTAGTTTTCTTTGTGTGATTATTGTGTGATCATAGCAAGTAGGCACCTAGTGTAAGATTTTCTCACTGCGGTCAGTGTAATGGTAATTATCTTGGATCCGTTGTCCCGCATTTAGAATGTGTTTAATTGTGTAAGATTATTCCACTGCGGAAAGTGTTGTCAAACCTAACTTGCTATAATTACAATAAAATAGTCATATAAATATCATAGTGCAATGTAAACATTTGGTTTTTGGTTACACATTTGGAATGTAATTACTTGCCTAATAGTGCAATGTAAACATTTGTTTTTTGGTTATACATTACTAACAAGAATGTGTTTATTTGAGTTAGGATATAACTGTTGGTTGTATTACACATTGTACTTGTGTTGTATTTAGGGTATACAGGCTTTGAATTTATTTGAGTCATATCAACTCACCGGGGCGGTGTAATTGTTTTTTAAAACTTTAATTTAGAATTAGTCTCGCTAGTACCCTAGCAAATTTGTGACAACAAATAATTGTTTTGATTATGTTTGTTGTATTTGTTGTGCAAACTGAATTTTAAGATTCTAGCGGTTTGCAAATAATTAAACATTTTGTTTGTTCCTTGATTGTTTGAAAACTTAATTTAGAATTTAAAGTTAAAGCATTGAAAATTGTGGTACTTTTGATTTGGTTTGTTGTTTTCATTTTGAAAACATATTTAAATATTGTAGGCATTTGATTCACAATATTTGTAGTTTGGTTGTCTAGCGATTGCAAAGCTGTAGACACAATATCAATATTGCAGTTATGTTACATTATAAATTGATTAACATTTTATTTATTGTAGTTTTTTTTGGGAAATCAATTTGAGTTCCATTTATTTGTCACATTTGTTTGGTAAATGACTTGTTTACCTAGTGGCGTATGTAATAATAATATCAAGGAACATTTTTATTTTATTTTTTCTTTGGAAATCAATTTGTTTACATAGTAAATTTTAATTGAACATTCAATGTTTATTGTGGCTGCTTCGGAATCAACTAGGGTTGATTTATTGCTTTGTTTTGATTGCATGGCAGTCTGTGCAATACTTGTTATTGCATTTCATTTGGTATAATCATATTGTAGTCACATATCAATGTTGTAGTTGCATTATACATTGTGTGTTAACATAGTTGTGTACCTATGTAGTATTAAGGAACATTTCTATTTTATTTTTATTTATTTATTTATTTATTTATTTATTTACTTAGACAAACATCTTAAAAGCTTACAGATGAGCCATCCAAAGCGCTTAAAAGATTAATTACAAAGCAATTATACAGTCAGAATACAATTGTTATTGAATTAAATAAATTGAAATAGAAATAATTAAAAATGCAATAATTAACAAAAATACAAACACAGAAACACAAACAACTAAGTATATGCCAAAAAAAGTATGAATGTCACTAGCAACACGAACAAAAACATTTATGTCAATAATTAATGGTCATGTCACAATAATTACAAAATTTATTAATAAGAATTCCTAACTATCAGCAAATATGTCGAGATTATACAGTCAGAATACAACATTGTTATTGAATTTAATAAATTGAAATTGAAATAATTAAAAGTGCAATAATTAACAAAAAAAACAAACACAGAAACACAAACAGTTGATGTCAATAATTAATGGTTATGTCACAGTAATTACAAAATTTATTAAATAGAATTCCTAAACTATCTGCAAATATGTCGAGATCGTCGTGCCAAGCAAGTGTGTCCCCGATAGCCCGCAGTGCGCGGTTAGAGGGCGCGTGTGCACCGCGTTTAGTGCGCGCGGCGGCGGGCAGCGCCAATAGGCGCGGCCGGCGGCGCGGCGCCACCAACCCTTCCGAATTCCACGATATGTTGTGGGGAACCAAGAGACGGATTCTCTCTACTACCTGCGGACTATCTACCATATGATGAATTATCAAAAGATAGTGTTTTATCAGTATCATTAGCCTCCTAAATTTGAGAATTTTCATGTCAACCATGCCCGAGACGAACAGTGATGGATATAAATAGGGATAATATCCATACCGTTTTTTATATAGCCAGCGAGCAAATTTGCGTTGGATTTTTTCAATCATGAGAGCATAATTCTCCTCGTATGGATCCCAGATGACGGCACCATACTCAAGCTTGCTGCGAATGTATGCACTGTACAAAACCTTTGCAACCCCTATATTGTCAAACTGTGCAGCTGTTCTCATAACGAACCCTAACAATCTATGCGCTATCTTACAGATACTTGTCACGTGCTCATGGAAGTCCAATTTAGAATCTAAAACTAAGCCTAAGTCCCGAATGTTATTCACTCTTTCCAAGGGAGCGTCCGCTAATTTATACGTGGTACTACATGGTATTTGCTTTCGTGAGAAAGTAATAGTCTTACACTTACCAATATTAAGAGGTAGATTATTGTCACGGCTCCATTGGGATACAGCATCGATATCTTTTTGCAGTGCCACCGCCTCAGCTTCAGTTTGGATACCCAGGCTTAGCTTGAGGTCATCCGCAAATAAAAGACATTGAGATGCAGCGACAACTTCCGCCAAGTCATTAATAAAAATTACGAAAAGTGTTGGTCCTAGGGTACTCCCTTGACTCACACCGGATCTCGTAAAGTAGCTATCCGATTCGTACCCATTTAGTCGCACATATTGACAGCGGTCTTCAAGGTAGCAGGAAAAGAACTTGAGGAGTCTCGGCGTGAAGCCAATAATTGCCAATTTCTGTAGTAGTTTATCATTGTCAACCAGGTCAAAAGTTTTTTGGAAATCAAAGTAAGCTGCATCAACTTGCCGATGATTATCCATTTCCGCGTACATATAATCGACGTGTGTGACCAAGTTCGTAGTGGTGGAACGAGCCTCTCGAAACCCATGTTGGCTGTTGTTCAACAAATTACCGATTTGGTTCCTAATAGAAATATTTAGAATAGTTTCAAAAATTTTTGCAAAAACCGATAATACTGCAATTGGCCTAAAGGCCGAGACATCCATTCCCCCATTCCCTTTTGGTATAGGAGTAACCCTGGATAGCTTCCAAGTTTCGGGATATTTTGACTGACTTAAAGACAGGTTATAAATGTACAACAGGGGTGTCTCTAAAGCCGATAAGCAATCTTTAGCCAAAAATACAGGAACCCCGTCAGGCCCACCGGCTGATCGAGGCTTGAGGCGCTTAACGGCCTTTTTCAAATCTGACTTATCCACTGCTACAATAGATACATTGGCAGAGTCAAAACAACTATGAGCGGCGCAGGAGGCCGTGTCCGGATCAAGTAAAGGCTTTTTGGCATGAAAGACGGAGCCAAAATAGTCAGCGAAAGCGTCGGCTGCGGCCTGACCTTCCACCTCAGCGTTCTTGTACGTGTATTTATCTACGCGTTTCCTATCTTTCTTTTTCTCCTTAACGTAATTCCAGAACTCCACTGGATTATCAATTATATTTTTTTGTATCTTTTTTATATATTGACGATATTCGCTTTCGATCATCTTTTTAACTAGACCCCTGTAGTAAACAAACATTTTCTTATTAAATACTTTCCTTTCTTCTTTGAACCTCTTGTGATGAAAGTATTTATTTCTTATATTACTTATTAATTCTACACTGTACCATGTCGGATAGACGTATCGCTCGCTCTGTCTATAAGGATTTTTAATTGGTACAAATTGTTTTGTGCAGTTTAACAACTTCGAATAGAAGAGCTGAACGGCTCTATCGACGTCAGCAATTAAAAGAAGATCGGACCAATCTAAACTCAAAACCGCCTCATATAAGCCCTGAAAGTCCGCCTTATGCCAATTCCAATCCGGAAAAGCTCCCGGACGAGGTACAGGTGACTGTGATGGGTTCGAAGCAGACACTGGCGGTCCCCTGTCAAGCTGCAATTTGATCAACACCTCCAGCGCAGGATGATATTTGTCAATAGGTACTAAAGGGTCTTCACAAATTGATACATTTACTGATATGCGATCTAGTTCAAACCTGCTCAGCACGAGATCTAACATACCACCATGATTATTCAAAACAGTATTATGTTGCTGAAGCGAACAAAAGTTACAAAAATATTCAAAATGTGTTTTTACACTAGCGTTACGAGAATTGAGATTAAAGTCGCCAAATATTAACACATTTAAGTCAGTATAAGTAAGAATAGCGTTTTCTATACATGTTAAAATATTGATATATTGACCATCATTATAGTCAGGGGGTAAATAAACAACACAGCACAGAACTTTCACTCCTTTCCAGTTAACAATAGCAAATAACAATTCTTTGTCATCTGTCATACTATTAATATTTTTAACCAAACGCACTGGATAACAATCTCGAACTGCGAGCAAGACACCCCCCCACCCGCTGTCGCCCATTCTATCCTTACGCACTACATTATATTCTAGTGGGAAAAGTTCGCCGTCACTCACGGAACTAGTCAGAAAGGTTTCAGTTAAAGCAATTATATCGTATCCACTCTGCGAAACACTGCTAAGAAAAATTTCAGTTTTTGATCGTAACCCACGAACATTTTGGTAGCACAGATTAATTTCTTGGTAGCGTGGTTTACATTTATGCGCTTTTGTCTTTTGCACGAAAGTTCTGGCGCCAGGGCCTAACACATATATCTTCTGCCCAGTTTTCGCTTGACATAACAGCATCAACGTCTTTTGATGGAACCCCTAATTTAAAAGAGGCATAGCGCCCACGTGCCTTTAACTCCTCAACCGTGCACACGTCTTTGCCACATATGGAGTCTAGATGAGCTTAAACCTGCGCAACCGTGGTACCTTCTTGGACGTAGTAGAGGTGTAAGTATCTCCATCTTTCGGCTGCACGCAATTGCGTTGTTCCAGGCGCAGCTGTCCCTCTAAGCACGCCTGGAAGTGAGGTACGCGCCCGTTTTGGTCTTACCTGCTCCCATTCGCCTCGGTCAGTTACTTCACTGTTTTGGACGTTTAAGGGTGGAACAGATACAGGGCGCTTCTGTTCTATGGTCCTTCTAAGACTAGCTGAAACAGTTGGTGCAGTTGGTGCCTGAATGTCTTTAGGTTTGGCTTTTGTCTGAACAGTTGGTGCCTGAATGTCTTTAGGCTTGGCTTTCGTCTGAGGTTTTGCTTTTGTTTTACCGGTCTTGGTCTCAACGGAGGGAACGCTTGCCGTATTCGTATGCTCGTTCTTGGACTGGCCATTCAGTATGTCAGAGCCAGAATTATAGTTTTTTTCCAACTGTGAAATTTTATAAGTTACGAAATCGATTTTAGTCAAGATGTCAGTTTTAAATGCAAGAAATTGCTCCGTCACTAATTTATTAATTTTGCTAAGGAGCTGCGCTTCGAAATCAGTTTGCATTTTCTTTAATTCCTGTACAAATGTATTTTTCATTGCGTTTAGAATATTGCTTTGTACTGAATAGTTTTCTTTAGAGGCTTGGGCGTGTCGAGTCCCCGCGCGTAAAGTTACATTATCCGGGCTAAAGAAATCGGGACAATCACTTATATCTTCGTGCAGCTGTTGACGCACAGGTGTATGTGTATTATCACCTCTTGGTACTATTCCACGACATTCAAAACAAACCCAAGACTTCTTGAATTCAGTCGAAAAAGTAGCAAATATATCCTCACTGAAGTTTGCACATAAAAGATCAAAAATCTGCCTACATTTAGCGCATTCCATATAAGCACTATCTTTACTTACTGCACCGCTGCATCCCGCGCACGGAGTTGTCTTGGATGTCATGCTTGCGCTGTGGTCGACAGTACCTCAGTCGGTTGAAAAGTTTACTTCACAACTCCAATTCCCGCCTTAACACAATAATTGTCCAAATTGTTTTAACGAAACGAGAACAAAAAGACTTTTGCCCGTGCTAGGATCGATCCACGGACCTCAACGTGCGATCATAGGGCGCACGACCGCTCGACCACCGGGTGACAAATGCTAGTGACAAAATGATCAAATGTTTAATAGTATTGATATTTTTAATGCGGGAGTGGTGGTGCAGGTAGGTTCGAATCCGTGGCAGGTTCAAAGTCCAATTCAATGACCAACCGATTTTATTTTAACGAAGATTTTAAAATGTTCACTTAAACACTGTACTGTTTGTTGATTGTTCTATGTTTTTGCTGTCACGTTAGTTCTTCACTTATTTAAATACCTTGACACTTTCATTTAAACACTGATTATTGTTTATTTTACATGTAATTTAATAGTCACTGATGTATGTTGTTTTACACACAGAAAATGTGAATAACATTTGTGCTTGGTATTTAGACGGTTTAAAACCAGATTCTTCCACTTTTCACTTTTAATGTGTAAAAAGAAAATTTAAATAAGCTTTACTAATTCAAACAGATTGTTTACTTAATAGCGCCACCTGGCGGACCCAATTTATTTTTGGTTTTTCTTTGGGAATCAATTCAAGCCTGATTACTGGTTCGTCCTTTTTTTTTTTTTTTTATAAAAGAGGGAGGCTAACGAGCAGGCGGGTCACCTGATGGAGAGTAATCACCTCCGCCCATGGACACCTGCAAAACCAGAGGAATCGCAGACGCGTTGCCGGCCTTTAAGGGAGGAATAGGTTTAAGGAAGGAATAGGAATTGGGAGGAGGGGGGGGGGGGGAAGGGGCCTCCGGAACCCTCACTGGTCGGACGAAACACAACAGCACCAAGTGCCATTATTTCACGCCGAATATTAGTGAGAGGGTGGTATTACGCCGGGCGAGCCGGCCCAATGCGTGCTGCAATGCAGCGTGGCTCTACCACTCAGTCAGTGTCACTCATTTAGCACCACCCAGGGATCACGTGTAGGGTCTCAAGGGTAAACCTACGGACGCGAGCAACTTTGACCCCCAAAATTCTTGTGTGATGTTAGTTAAACATTCATTTTGTTTACTCTGGTTCTTTGGAACCGAATAGATTTGTTTTGTTCTACACAGCGGCATATGTGAAATTTGGTTGGATTAATATATAACGGTTTATACAATAATAATAGCACATTTTGTTTTGTTTGTGCCTTCATTTTTGAAAACCAATTTTAAAATTTAATTTGATTATTACATTGGTTTAAATTGGTTAATTTATGCATAGGGACTATGTAATAATAATAATTGCACATTATTTGTTAGTGCGCTTCTTGTTGCAAACCCGTTTAAGTTTTTTTATGTACTTATTAATTTTGGTTGTGGCTACATTGTAATTAAAAGGCTACATTAGTAGGGAACATTGCCCTGTCTTTGTGCTATTATTGGACATAGAATCTAATTCCTCGTTATTTGTTTTTTGTTGACAACGCGATGGCGGAGGCAGTCTTTGCAACGCAGCTGCGCTGGTTCGTGCATACGCAGGATCTGCTGTCTCGGAGGGGCTGCGATGATGACATCCTCGAGCGAGCCAGGCAGTTAAGGCAGCGGGTGTCTACGGTTGAGACCGCCATGGTGGTTTTGTCGGAGACTGCTCCAACGTCCCACAAAGAGGTATGGTCGGCATACGAGGAAGAGTTTGACCAAATCATGGAGATCAATGATAATGTCGTCCAGGCGGCCTGCGACATTAAAAGGCGACGGATAGGGGATGTCCAGCCATCCACACCGCCACCAATGGGAGGGCCTGCGATGCCTGATGGGCTTCCTACCCATCAGTTAGGAAGTTTGGGTGGCGCTGTGGAAGAGGGGTCGTATGTAGACGCACATGCGCGTCAATTGTTGTCGCTACCTAGGATAGCTAATCAGGCGGACTTAAAGACGCAACTGTTGACGCCAGTCACAGTTGCGTGTAATGCGTTGCGACAGTTAGGGTTGCCAGTAGCCGAGTGGTCGCTCCTACTGATGCATATTGTTTTGGACAAGCTGCCAACGGACGTTCGTTCCCGGTTTGAGCGGGAAACGGCAGAGAAAGGTGGGGCTACTCTGCCGGGATTGGAGGAGCTTCTTAAGTTCCTCGGCGATGAGGCGGGAGTCGTAGCGACCTCCCAGCCTGACCTGCCGCCATCAGAGGCGCAGGTTTCAATGGGACGCCAGGCCAATCCCACTGTACAGCTGCAGCCAGGACACACTACGGCGCAGCTGGCGGCGCTGACTACAGCAGCCGGCATGAACCCGACTTGTACCCACTGTGGCCAAAAGGGCCACACTACGACGCGGTGCCAGGACCGACGAGGGCTGCGTGTAATGACGAGGCGGCGTATAGCAAGGCGCAGCGGCCTTTGCTTTGGCTATAGGCCTCAATGCCGCAGTGCATTTGGTGAACCACTCCATTTATTATTGTTGTGTGTCAACAGATCGGGAGCGGCTTCACCGACCACTCAACAGCGGTGGCAGCATTACACGGGCAGGGGTGCTCCAGCGCGGAGCACACATCTACCAGCGGACTGGAGGCCCAGTCACGCGCGAGGCGCGCCCCCACACCGGAAGGTGAACCATGCACAGGCGCGCAAACCCGCGCCTGCAGGTTACCATGCCGCCGGCCCATGTGCGATTCGGGTATCACACGGGCGGGGGCCCGGTGTCACGAAGGAGGGACCCCTCCCTGCAACTAGCTCTGTGCGCGCCAGCATGCAGCCGCGATCGAGCTATGCCGCAGCGGTTATCGTACCACCCGCGGTATCACACGGGCGGGGGCCTTCTTTGGAAATGGGGGACTCGGGCAGGACATAGCTAGCCTGCCCCTTTGCGAGAGCAAAACCACGGACGGTTTTGCTTTATACTACGGCGGCCGCGGTTTGAAAGATTTTAACGAAATCTTAAATTTGAAATTTTAATTTGTGCGACATTGTTTGGTGGCATGTTTACCGGTAGTTTGACGGGGCTAACACAAGTCACCCTCTCCTCAGTACATGCATCTATGTGAGAATGTCAATTTCGGTAACGGTAATGAAATTCGCCCGCAGGGATAACGGCACAGACATTGGTCTAGATCGGGCAGACCCACACTTTGTCACCTGGCCCCATTGACCTACTCTTGGGCTCGGGTGTACTAGGACGGGTCCTACTAGGCACCCAGATAGCTCTGGGTCGCTCTACACTGCTGGCAGTGCCAACTATTTTGGTCTTGTTTCTATTATGTACACAGTTTGACGACTCGACTTCGCATAGTCTAGAGTCAGTGTGTTTGTGTACCATTTCCATAACTATGCACAAGTTTGGGAAATTGTGAAACCTCCCATGGTCTACATGGTAGCCCATGCCCATGAGGATTGTGAAGCCTTTCAATAGGCCAGTACGTCACGGTTGACGTCTGTTGGATGTGTTACTAGGTAACCTAATTTGTAATTTTGAATATTGTTTGTCCAAAGAGCTTTATTGGTGTAGTGCTATTTCGGTGTTTATTTTGTCACAGTGGACGTCTTCACCCGTGCAGCCGCAGACGGGGGTCGGGTCTGCCTTCGGACCGAGTCGCTCAGTCTCGTCCGTTCTTGGGGGTTTCACGCAACGGGTTCTGTTGGACCTTTCTCGGTAAAACCGATCAACTGCGCAACGCTCGGGTTGTAGGTAAATTTTTTGTGTTTTTTTTGTGCCTGGCTACTAAGGCCGTCCTCTTGGGAGTTTCTTCGTTGTCCACGGAGGCCTTCGTCGTCGCGTTGGATCGTTTCGTGTCGCGTAAGGGTCTACCTTCACTTATTCGCTCCGACAATGGCACAAAATGGCAAGGGCACGGGTGTAAATAAATTGTGTTTGTAAATTTTTTGAAAATAAGCTTTGGTAAATAAGATAATTTAATATTATTTTAATTTGGCTAATTAGATTTAGTATGTTGTTGAAGGAGAATAACTTGCTCTCCTTGCTTGTAGCTAGGGCAGCATTGTAAAGTTGTTAGTTGGCGAGTATGGGACTGCGGTTCGATTCCGCGATGAGCCGCAACAACTGTCTCCCCTTGCCCGATGGATCGAGCTAGCGGTCTGGGGCTGGCCCTCCAGACCGAAGCGGGGGGATGTTCGGAACAAAATGGCCGCTTACGGCTGGCAACCTTTTGTGTTAGTTTTAATTTGTATTTGACAGACGACTGTCAATGTCAATGTGACACACACTCACGTTGGAATTTTGGTTAGGTTAGGAACCGATAACGCGGGGTCGTGTGAAGATTTAATTGGTAATTTGGTATGTGGGGCACATTGTTTGATTCGGGGGGGGCCCGTAGGAATTATGAAACAGTGTGAACTTTAATAAGTTTAAACTCAGTGAGTTGTTTGGTGGCGTGAACGGTGCTATGTGGTATTGTGCACGGTGGTATGTATTTGTCTGGGTTCAGCGCTGAGGGGTAGACGGGACGCCTAGGGCCTTTCCATACCACAGCAGCAGCCAGAGACAGTCGCCGGGGAGGCGAGCTACCACCACCACCACAGCAGCCCGAAGCCAGCCGGCGCGGCGGACCGAGGCGGAGCGGCGTCGGGACGCGCAGCCACCGTCTTCATAGTACGTAAGTTAGTTTATATACATAATAATTCAGTATACATTTAAGTTGGCTAGAAATAGCCTGGTAGCAGGGTTGATGTAGACTCTCTATATCAAACACGGCCCTACATGGAAAGTTCCAGGGGAACAGAGGTCTCAGACGAGCGAGTCCGGGGCAAGCCCGCACGGTTACAGCTACGGTTAGAGAACTCTCCACTAAGCTACAGTCAAGGAAACCCAAGTGAGCAACTCTCGTTAGAAGCCCGCACTGCTCCAACTTGAGGATCCTTGTCTATACCGATACAATATACCCACAATCAACAAATCACGCCCGGTTACGGGATCTACGATATCCGTGCGGTGACGGAGAAAGAATACCAATCGCCGCCCCTCTCTCCGTCCGGTGGGTGTCGTAAGAAGCGACTAACGGACTCTTTCGAGCGATGATCTGCTCCACTGGTGGTAGGGCTTGACCCGTCTGGTTGGTGACCACCGTACGCATGGTGTAAAACCCGTCAAGTGACTGCTTGTCGGTCGCGTTTCGGGATCAGCCAGCGTATAACCAGAGCTCGAGAGGATGATGCTGCGATGTATTTGGTCTGTGGAGGCTTCCGTCAAACCAGTGCCAGGAGGACTTCGTTAACCTGCCGACCAGGGAGACCCGTAGAAACGGTTGTCCCGCTGACCGCCCGTGGCACAGTACAGGGGCCCAAGCGAACCTAACCAGCTCGTGAGGCTGCCTCACCATGCCACGCATAATCTCGGGGTGGTCCGTCGTACCGGTTGGTGACCGGAAGGTGGGGTCCCGGCGGCCATTCCCGGGGGGGTTCGGGGGCCCTTCCGTTCGGCGGGTTAATAATACTCGTCTGTGGGCAAATTCCTGGGGAAACAGGCATCATTTTCTCGATTCACGCCTCTCTCTTTCCACTCCTAAAATGACAGCGCCTAACAACAAAACTGGTTCTACAGCGGTGCACACCCCCACCACAACCTTACCGTTTGAGGTGGAGTTCGCTAACATCCGCAGACTCCATGCAAACCTCAATGCCGTCCACCACCATCTTGAGACGGCACGGCCAGCAATGTTGTTCCTGACGGAGACGCAAATAATCCGCCCAGCTGACACCACCTACCTGAACTATCCCGGCTTTGTGCTTGAAGAATCCTTCAAAGCCAAAGCCGGAGTTTGCTTATTCGTTCGGGCGGATGTTTGCTGTCGCCGTCTGCGCTGTCTGGAGGACCCTTCCTTCTCTCTCCTAGTGGTACACGTCGACTTAGGCTCTCATTGCCGTGTCTACGTCTGCGTCTACCGATCCCATAACGGTGACATGGAGACAACTCGACTAATTGAACATCTTAGTCGGGTAGCAGATGATGCGCAGGAGCGGTTTCCATCGGCGGAACTGGTGTTTTTGGGGGACTTCAACGCCCACCATGAGTTGTGGTTAGGTTCCTCCAAAACAGACCATGCTGGTAGAACTGCCCACGCATTCGCTCTCACGCATGACCTGACGCAACTGGTGAACCAGCCCACCAGGATCCCAGACATAGTTGGCCATGCGCCCTCCTTACTCGACCTTCTGCTGACGAGTCGCCCAGCTGGATACCGGGTGGAGATTCGAGCTCCTTTAGGTTCCTCGGATCACTGCTTGATATCCAGCACAGTGCCCTTGGCATCGCGCCCGCCAACAGCGGTTTCGAAACGCCAGATTTGGCACTACGCGTCGGCAGACTGGGACGGGATGCGGGAGTATTTTGCATCCGTCCCTTGGAGGCAGCGCTGCTTTAGTGGGAAGGACCCGACCGCTAGCGCCACTGCCGTTGCTGATGAGATAGTATTAGGAATGGAATACTATATTCCACACTCCTATGTCATCAGCAAAGGCAGACGCAACCGCTGGTTTAATCGCGAGTGTGCCAGCGCTGTTGAGAGCAAACAGACGGCATACCGCGCTAGGATCAGAGGTAAAGCTCATGGGGCTCCCGAAACTCGCTCGCTAAAAGCAGCCTATAATAATGCCACCAAGTCGTGTAAGAGGGCCTACATTAGAGCGGATGCCCAGCGCGTTGCACGAGTAGGCCAAGAACTCCTGACGCATCCTACGGGCAGCCGTAGCTACTGGCGTCTGGCCAAAGCCGTGCAATCAACTTCTGCCAACCCTCGCTGCCACCACTGAGATGTCTTGACGGAACTTTAGCTCACAAGCCGCAGGAAAAGGTCGATCTCCTGGCCAAACTCTTTGCGGCTAACTCCCGGATCGATGACTGTGATGCACAGCCACCCTCAATTCCTCACTGTGGCCACACAATGTCTGATATTAAAATCAGGCAGTGTGATGTCCGTGCGGAAATGCAGTCAATCGATGTCCGGAAAGCTAACGGTCCTGATGGCATCCCAGCAATAGTCCTGAAAATGTGTGCAGCGGAGTTGTCCCCTGTGTTAACGCGTCTGTACCGTCTCTCGCTCTCTTCGGGTTGTGTGCCGGAATCTTGGAGAGAAGCTAATGTGCAACCGATCCCTAAAAAAGGAGATCGGTCAGATCCGACTAATTACCGCCCTATAGCCGTAACTTTTGTGTTGTGTAAGATCCTAGAACGAATATTGAACAAACAGCTTATTCGATACCTAGAAGGTCACTCCCTAATTCACGATCGTCAATATGGGTTTCGGCCAAAACGGTCAACGGGTGATCTTCTAGCGTACGTCACACATCTCTGGGGTGAGGCTATTGACAAGCGTGGCGAGTCAATGGCAGTTAGCCTTGACATAGCCAAGGCTTTTGATCGGGTCTGGCACAAAGCTCTTCTCTCCAAGCTCCCGGCATACGGTTTGCCCGCTCAGTTCTGTACCTGGATTGCCAGCTTCCTGCATGAGCGTAGAATCCGTGTCCTTTCGGATGGATGCGCTTCGCGGTTCATGTCAGTGAACGCTGGTGTTCCTCAAGGCTCCGTTCTATCCCCCACGCTGTTCCTTCTGCATATCAATGACATGCTTCCTCTTGGAAACATTCATTGCTATGCAGATGATAGCACAGTGCATGGGGGATATAACGGGCACCCAACGGCTGGGCGGGTAGACACCGAAATGAAGCGAGCAAATCTTGTCATTGAGCTCGATCGGATGTTGGACCTCATTTCTAAATGGGGCTCCGATAATCTGGTGGAGTTCAATGCCAACAAAACACAGGTGTGCGCGTTCACAGCGAAAAAGTCGCCATTCCTTCCCCTTCCCTCTATTCAGGGTACATCTCTAGGCCTGCAGAGCAGTATTAACCCAAGTAACAAAAGGTTCTATAACCAAGGCATTTTATCACCAAACAGTGATATAGTAGGCATGTAATGGTAATCATTGTGACTGCTTGTACCATAAAGGTTTTAAACAGAGCGTTTTGCTTCTATAAAATTAATGAGCATTTAAGTACTATAATTTTGCTATAAGAACGTTTACAGGACTATACAAAAGAATCATGAAAGTGTTGCACGATAATAGATATGATAATAGCGATTATGTTACTATTTAGTACTATAGACGACTTTATTGACAGTTTTGTGTATCTATTTAGCAATAATAATGCGTGAAAATAACTTTTACAGCACTAGTATTGTAGAAGTGTCAAAAACACCATAACAGGTTTAATTTGCACTGTAAAAGTAACTTGCACAATCATTACGGAACTTTATGTCTTCTTACAAACTCCCTTAATATCGCTATGGAGCTAGTTCTGTAAAAATCATGATAACTCTTCTATAGTACTTAACAGTACCATAGCGACTCCTGGTGCAGCTGCTAAATAACTTCAATTCTAAATAGCTCTATAAGTGAGTTTGTGTTACTGCTACGATACTAAACCGTGACAAACAAGTACTAATATTAATAATTAATGGACTAATTGGATTTATTCAGTTTCAATAATTATATCACTAGTTTTTCAAAATGGTGGCACTCTGTCGATTTTTTTAGAGATCTAGTTAAGATTTAAGTAATTACAGATTTAATAATGGGCTTGAGATCTTTGCGTAAGTATAAATAGGTAGTTATACAAAAAGTAAAGAGTCGATATACACAGGCATTATCATCAATACAACAGGCTCATGTTCAAAATGTAAATACTGGTCAAGCGGGTTCAGAAAATACAGCGCATGGTTCCGTACAAAATATTAGTTTTGTACCACTTCAGGGTTGTAGCAATAATGTTCCTCCTTTTCAAGCCAGTAATAAGGATGAATAATATTATTATAAGAGTGAGAGCTCCTCTGTTCAAAGTTCCTCAACATCTGAATCAGATGAAGATAGCAATAAAGATGAACAATTATGCAGTGATATAAGAAGATGGTGCGTCACTTATAATATACCTCATCAAGCAGTTACAAGTTTGATAGAAATAATAAATAAGCGTATTCCTAGTTTCTTACCAAAAGATCTAAGGACGCTTTTGAAAACAGATGAGAACTTTTGAGAACAATAACCGAGACCCCAGAAGACTCGTTGAATTCTTTCTAGTAGTTGACGATTTACTGCAAGCCAATTCAAGCTTTCCTGAGATTGGTTGATTTTTTTTTCTAGTAAACATTTTATCCTATATTTTATATTATAGATTAGGTATCTGTATAGCATTGTGAATGCGAAATGTCAATAATAAAGATACTAGTGCGCTATGCTTTTTGGGAAGTAAAATTTGACGAAAAATATTTTGCCAAACGACGTGATACCCTCTGTGAATGTACCTACATTCACAGAGGGTAAAAAAAACCCTAGGTAGGTATTAGACTACCTACCTAGGTATTAGACTCCTGCCCGAGCCCGAGTGGTGCGGTGCCGAAGCCACGCGCGGGCGCAACGCGACCGCATAGGTAGTGTTAGTTTTTGGCGGATGTAACGCATAAGTACTTCTTTTATTGTAACCTCATTGCTCGTACATATATGATTAAAACATGTACCTAAGTACCTAGTTGTACAGTTCCATGAGTACGAACGATCATAGGTTACCTATGATCGATCGATCGACACGCCGCGCATGTGATGAGACAGTTGGAACTTTAAATTTAGTCAAAATAAATTATGAGGTTTCATTGTAGATACATAGGAACTTGTTTTAAATGAAACTATTGTACTTTAGCGACACATTCGTGATTGACGGAATGGCGCGAAAAACTGGAAAATAGGTACCTACCTACCTAAATAACAGTTCTTCAGTTCTAATTCTAACAAAAGAAAACAAACTGTTTGTAGTTATGTTATAATAGTTACAGCTGAGAATAGCACTGAAATACACCTTTTAACTGTGATAATATAATCTCTTGGTTTCTGTGTAGATAAAAATAACAATTTTTAGCTTACAATAGTAACCTATAATTTAAAAAATATAGGTACCTACTTACATATTTACCATTCCCTAAATTATGCCCCTGTGTATTTAGAAAAGTAGATAAATAAACACTATAGGTACTTATTGCACAAATAGTTAGGTAAGTACTTAGAATCACAAACAACAAAAGAAAATAATAGGCGGCCTTATTGCTAAAAGCATGTAATGTAGGTACCTCCATACAAGGAAATTTATTTTGACTACCTGCTACACTGATTTAGTCTGATTTTAAATTTGGACAACGAAACCCTAATAGAAACGAAATATGGCTGCTGTTTTCTGCTATGATAGCACATTAGCAGCACGGCTGGTGCCAATGTGTACTATACCAGCCATAGTGGGGAAAAATATTAATTTTATTAATTTAAATTTAATTAAAACAAGAAAATTACAAGGGCCCATTGTCAAATTTGAAATCGGCATTAATGATTTTATCAATAGAATTAATTTCGCAAGTGCAAGTTACGGCAGAGCTACGTAGTGTCCTTTTAATTTTTATTACTTCGGCGAATGAAATAAACCATAATATTTTTGTTGTTATTAACTTGTCGATTTTCGTTGAAGAACACTCACGACGACCGACACGAGGCACATTAAATAAGTGTAATAAAAAAGATCACTGGAATTGTTTACGGCGCAAAATAGCACTATAAACATGTTTTGGTTACTTTTATAGTGCAAATTTGTGACATAAATGCTGCAGATAGCACTATTTCAGTACCAAATAGCGTTTCTCGACACTTTTAGGTTTCAACTACAGAGCTGATTTATTACCGTGAGAGCCTTTATGTAATGTTTATAGAATAAATCAGTGATAATACTAGGGCCTATTCGGGGTTCTGTAAACGTTCTTAACATCATTATAGTGCTAATCATGTACACTAATTAGCACGCTCCAAAACGTTCTCAGGACTTTTATAGTACCAAATTTTGCTGCTTGGTATGGATATCCGCTGCGATCTGAACCAAAAGGACTACATCGAAACCGTGATTAAAAATGCCTCACGTAAACTCGGTGTCCTGAACAAGGTGCGGCGATTCTTCACGCCTGATCAGTTGTGTCTATTATACAAGACACAGGTGCGGTCTTGCGTGGAGTATTGCTCTCACCTTTGGGACGGCTCCGCAAAGTACCTTCTCGATGCCTTAAACAGATTGCAGCGCCGCGCTGTGCGCATTATCGGCAATGCAGAGGTCACTAAAACTCTCGAGCCTTTGCAATTGCGTAGAGATATTGCGTCACTCAGCGTCTTTTACCGTTTATACCATGGCGAGTGCTCTGAAGAACTCTTTGACCTCATCCCTCCTTCTCCCTTCCTCCATAGGAGTACGCGTGCTGCTCTGCGGAGTCACCAATTTACAGTCTCTAACATTCCATCTCGCACAAAGAAATTTGGTGACTCGTTTCTTTGCCGCACTTCCAAAAGATGGAATAGTCTACCAGCACACGTATTCCCTCCTACCTATGACATAGGGTCCTTCAAACGAGGCGTGAAGAAGCACTTTGTGGGCCGGCAGAGTGAGGATGACTGATTTCACGTCTCTTACGCTGCACCAGTTGTCCTCGCGCCTGGACCTCATTTCCACTTAACATCAGGTGGAGTGGGGTCATTTGCCGGGCTTAGTATAAAAAAAAAAGAAAAAAAAACCACCACAGCAGCCCGAAGCCAGCCGGCGCGGCGGACCGAGGCGGAGCGGCGTCGGGACGCGCAGCCACCGTCTTCATAGTACGTAAGTTAGTTTATATACATAATAATTTAGTATACATTTAAGTTGGCTAGAAATAGCCTGGTAGCAGGGTTGATGTAGACTCTCTATATCAAACACGGCCCTACATGGAAAGTTCCAGGGGAACAGAGGTCTCAGACGAGCGAGTCCGGGGCAAGCCCGCACGGTTACAGCTACGGTTAGAGAACTCTCCACTAAGCTACAGTCAAGGAAACCCAAGTGAGCAACTCTCGGTGGAAGCCCGCACTGCTCCAACTTGAGGATCCTTGTCTATACCGATACAATATACCCACAATCAACAAATCACGCCCGGTTACGGGATCTACGACTACCGCGGATGACTCAACGTCAATAAGGACGGAGGCCAGGTGAGCAAGTGCGGTGAAAGCCCCCACTGCTACAACCCGAGGTCCCTATCGGCCTAGACGCGCACATGCGGTGAAAGCCCGCACAGCGCAGCTAGGTCGGGTCAGGCGATGCATCGACGACGGCGTCGAGGCAACGACTGGTCGCGAATTGACTCAAACGTCCCTGAGGACGGAGGCCAGGTGAGCAAGATGCGGTGAAAGCCCTCACTGCTACCATGTGCTGCTACAACCCGAGATCCCTATCGGCCTAGACGCGCACATGCGGTGTGTGGTGTATCGGAACACACCCTGTTGGGTCGATAGCTCAATTAAAGGGTGGACGTGCCGCTCGCGCGCCGACACATCCTCTATAGTTTTTAGTTTTTAAGTCTATCGTCGATTGTCGATGGTGTCGTGTAAAATGGAATACAAGTCTTGTTTCAAATAATGTGTTTTTAATTAATCCAACGGAACCCCAGCCCGACTAATAATATTACAAGAAGTAAGAACACCACAGTGGCGACGAGGAAAAGAAAGAATACCACAGGAGCGAAAGTCAAGTTAGTCAAAGTCAAGTCAAGAAGAAAAGAAAAGACGCTAAAAGCCCAGAAAAATGGCGGCGTCATATATTGGTAAGTTGGAGCCTTACGACAGTAGCCAACTAAGTCTATCAAGTTGGGGAGAATTGTTTGAAGAATTCTGCACGCTAAACAATATAACAGATGCTGCAGTGAAGAAGTCATTATTTCTAACCCATATAGGGAGTCAAAATTATAACATTCTTCATAGCACTTGTTTGCCCGATAGGCCCAATACAAAATCAATCAAAGAGCTAACTGAAATACTTCAAGAAAAATATGAACCACAAGGTCTGGAATCTACAAACCGGTTTTTATTTCATAAAAGGTTTATAAGAAGAGGGGGAATCGGCGAGAGCATATATTTGTGCATTACAAGAAATAGGAGTGAAATGTAAATTTGATAACAGGTATTTAACAACTGCACTACGTGATCAATTGATATGTGGAATGAAAAACGAAAACACTAGAAAGAAATTACTAGGCATTCCGTCTCTAACATATGACAAGGCCAAAGAAATATTTTTACAAGAAGAAACGGTACAAAACCAAGTCACAAATTTACATGAAAGTTATGGAAATGTCAACAAAATAAGGAATGAGTCGCACTCAAGTCATATTAACCAGAGACAGCCACGTTAGATGCAGTTCAGTCAATCACAAGGGAGATTTAACCAAGGTCATTATCAGAAGTCAAGTCACATCGGTTACAATGGTCAACAGTCAAGGCAGAGTCAAGTCGGGTACAATGGTCAACAGTCAAAACAGAGTCATGTCGGGTTCAATAGGCAGCAGCCGAGACAAAGTCAAGTCGGTCAGTCAAGACAAAGTCAAGTCGGGTTTCAGGGTGGAAATAAGAATTTTAATCAGTCTTGTTACAGGTGTGGTCGGTTTCACAATCCTCAAATGTGTCCTGCAAGGAATTGGCAGTGTTTTGTTTGTAAAGCAATGGGTCATGTTTCAAGTAAATGTCGCAACCGAAATGTAAGTAATGTTCAAGTAAAGTTTAGTGAAAACTGTCAACAACAATATTATGATGATGATGAAGTTATAACAGAAAAATTATTAAGTTTAAATGTTAATACTGTGAACTTAACCTACATGTGTACTTGTGTTCCATGTGATATCCCATGTGATGTAAACTGCACAAAGTGTCAAGTTTATATGCATAGTCAGTCACAATCTCAAAATTTAGTGTTAAATAAAAAGTCAATATCACAATTTGCCCATGTTAACGTTGAGAATGTTTTAGTCAAAATGGAAGTGGATACTGGGGCAGCAGTATCGCTTATACCATATTCAATTTATGACAAGTTTTTCAGTAAACATAAAATTCAAACAACTAATGTAAAGTTAAATTCAATAACAGGTCAGATAAACATAGTAGGTAAAATAAAGGTGTGTGTCAAATATCAGAAAAAGTTTGTATATTTGAATTTAATTGTTGGGTCGAAAAGTTGTAATTTTATTCCATTATTGGGTCGGGATTGGTTAGATGAGTTAGTTCCGAACTGGAGAAACAATTTATTGTGTAATGAAAATCAGTGTCAGTTAATGTCAAAACAGAATGTAAAATACCGTGACAATACCAAAGTAAATATGAAAATGTCAGTGAGTCAAGTAGGAAAATTAGTCAAATACTTATTAAAGAAAGTTGTAGTCTGTCGAGTCCAATAAGAAGTGTGTGTCAAGCTAAGTCAAATAAGGATCAGTCTCTGTCAAAAGGTCAAAGTGTCATACCTAATATAATGTGTCAAGTGTAGTCAATGATTTGAGAAGTCAATTTAAGAATGTTTGAAAAAGGAACAGATTCATGTATAAAGAATTTTGAAGCAAAGTTACATTTAAAAGATAACTATACACCGGTATTTCAAAAACCTTATCAGTTACCATATAATATTGTTGAGGATATTTCCAAAACATTAGATAAAATGGAGAAAGATGGAAAAATTTATAAAGTAAATTATTCAGAGTGGGCTTCCCCAATAGTTCCAATAAAAAAAATAATGGTACGTATAGACTTTTGATTTTAAGAAAACTGTCAATCCAAATTTAAAAATAGATACTTACCCTTTACCTAAAGCTGAAGATGTATTTGCTACTATGTCTGGAGGTTCAGTATTTGTAGTTTTAGATCTCTCGGACGCATATTAACAACTGGCAGCTCATGAAGACAGTCAGTCATTGTTAACAATAAATACTCATAAAGGATTGTATAGATTTTCACGATTAATTTATGGGGTCGCTTCAGCACCAGCAATTTTTCAGAAAGTTATGGATCAAATATTATCAGGCATACCAAATACATGTTGCTATATCGACGATCTATTGTTAAAAGGGAAAAATTACAGTCAGTGTCTCGAAACAGTCAAAAAGGTCTTAGATAGATTAAATAAATACAATGTCAGAATTAATGAGGAAAATTGATTTGGTTTTCAGAGTCAGTAGAGTATTTGGGACATGTAATTTGTAAAGATGGTAGGAAACCTAGTCCGTCATTAGTAGAGGCAATATTAAAATGTAAAACACCTGAGAACACAAAAGAGTTGAGGTCTTATTTAGGAATGTTGAATTTTTATAATAATTACATTGGAAATTTGAGTACATTAACTAAACCATTGCGTGAATTAATAGAAAAAAATGTAAAATGGAGTTGGTCAGATATTCATCAGAAGTCATTTGAATTGTCAAAAGAAAGGTTATTGAATAGCAATTTGTTAGAGCATTATGATCCATCACGTCCTCACGGACCTGAAAAAAAACGTCCTTTGGTTGTATTTTCAGATGCTAGCCCAGTAGGGCTTGGAGCAGTTTTGTGTCATGTTGTGAAAGATGATAATAACAAACTTATAGAAAAGCCAATAGCTTTTGCATCATGTTCATTAACAAAGGTGCAACAGAATTATTCTCAGTTAGATAGAGAGGCCTTAGGTATTGTTTATGCAGTTACTAAGTTTCATAAATACGTATGGGGTCGACACTTTACTTTAATTACTGATAATTCACCTATTCGTCATATATTTCATCCTACAAAAAATATACCTACATTGGCTGCGCATAGATTGCAGCATTGGGCACTGATATTGTCAAGTTATGATTATGATATTCAACATAGAAAAAGCGAATTGTTATGTCATGCAGATGCTTTGTCTAGGCTTCCAATAAATAAGATTTTGTTAGATAATACGTATGACCAACACATTGAATTACCAATGTCTCATGAAGACATTGCTTGTCAAACTGTAAATGACCATGTTCTGATTAAGGTAAAAGACTTTATTCTGTATGGATTGGCTGAAAGAAATGTTCAAATTGTAAAAAAGGTCTTAAAAGAATGTTATTAGATGGCAATTTACAGTCAGATTTTGATATGAAACTTTTTAACTTTTTAATGGCATATAGAAACACAGAAACTACAGTTAATGAAAAATCGCCAAACGCTATGATTATGATGTATAAGCCTAGAACTAAATTGTCAATGTTAAACCCTTTAAATAACACTGTTAACACTAATAATCGTACTAAAACTTATTCCCATTTTCGTGAAAATGATATTGTTTTGGTTCGTTTTGGACAAACCTCACCTATTAAAGGAACAATTGTAAAAATTTTGAGTCCTATGACATATTTAGTTTCTGTTCAAGGTGTATTAAAAAAGGTACATTTAAATCAATTATCATTTGCAGCATTGAGTTATCAAAAACCTAATCAGGAAACCTTAACTTCTAATTTGCCTAGAGAGAAATTGTATGATAGGCCAATAGATATAATTCCACTAAGAGTACCAAGTCAGAATGTTACTAATTCAGAGCCGCTATGTAATAACGATCCTTCCAATTCAGTAGAGACTCAACCTAGAGTCAGTATAAGTCCTAAACTAGTAGTTGTGCCTGTAGATAGCGGACGTTCCAAAAGGATACGCCGCCCGCCACAAAGAGTTAATCTCTAGGGGGAGGAACACACCCTCTATAGTTTTTAGTTTTTAAGTCTATGGTCGATTGTCGATGGTGTCGTGTAAAATGGAATACAAGTCTTGTTTCAAATAATGTGTTTTTAATTAATCCAACGGAACCCCAGCCCGACTAATAATATTACAAGAAGTAAGAACACCACACGGTGAAAGCCCGCACAGCGCAGCTAGGTCGGGTCAGGCGATGCGTCGACGACGGCGTCGAGGCAACGACTGGTCGCGAATTGGCTCAAACGTCCCTGAGGACGGAGGCCAGGTGAGCAAGATGCGGTGAAAGCCCGCACTGCTACAACCCGAGATCCCTATCGGCCTAGACGCGCACATGCGGTGAAAGCCCGCAACAGCGCAGCTAGGTCGGCTCAGGCGATGCGTCGACGACGGCGTCGAGGCAACGACTGATGGCGAGCTTTTTTTTTTTACTGAGTGTGAGTACTGTCGGTCGCAGATGACCTTTACAGCGTTACCGGGCTTATTTGGGGGCAGCGAGAAACTTAAAGCGTTCCTCAAGCCGTGGGTGGTCAAAATTCCCCAGAGGGATTCCGGTGGGGGATGGCGTCTCGCAAGCGAGTCTCCGATCCCCCCCCAGACCCTCTGGGGGTTCCAACCGGTAGGGAGCGGCTAAACCCGAGGGCGAATCTAGGAGGCACGGTACCTCGGCTCGGGTTTACCGTGTCGTGGGGGGTACGCGAGTAACAGGTACATTATTACGAATGTACCTGCCACCGGGCGGGTGTGAACCGGGTCTACGCACTCTTGTTCTACGAGTGCGGTGTCTTGGTCCTAAACTAGTGTGCAAGTTTAGTGTGGCTGAGTGTGTAGTGTCGGGCTTTGGCGCGTTTGCAATCGTTATTGCATCATCGGGGTCGTCTAAAACGTGTCGCGGAAACCGGCGGCGCGGTCCTCTCTGGGGGCGAAAGCTACCAACATCGTAGTTGGCAGCTCCCGCCACCAGAGGATTCGGATGACAAAGCGCTTTGTCGAAGTACGCCTGAGAGGCGTCCTTCATAAAGGAACGAACGGTAGGAAGATAGAGATTGCGATGTAAATCTACATTGCGTAGGTACCACGGGGCGGCCGTGGCGCCTCGCATGAAACGGTTTTGAACGGTCTGCAACAGGTGCAGGTGCGAGTTCGCGGCGTGAGCGAATACTACACTAGCATACGTCATGACGGGACGAATGCATGCTTTGTAAATCGTCGTCTTATTTCTAAGAGACACTTTACTTCGCCTGCCTACGAGATGGTAGAGCCTACCTAGTATGAACGCTGCCCTATTTCGGATAGCTTGGATGTGTGTTGCAAACGTCAATCGACTGTCGAAGATGACACCGAGATATTAGACCTGTGACGCGGTCGAAGAGTCGGATAGGGTTCGGACGGAGACCGGATGGGCCCCGATGAAAGTGGATCGCGGCACTTTTCTCGGGGTTCACCTCGATTCTCCAAAGTCGGAACCAATCGCCTAAGGTGGTCGCGGCGGATTGAAGTCTCTAGATGGCGAGCTGCGTGCGCGGGCGCTTTTTATAAGGCTCGCGGCTGTGACGTCACGCTGTGTGCCCGGTGTGTGTCTGTTCCTTGCGCGGCGCGTGGCGCGCCGTCGCACTGCCTCCCCCTCTCAGGAGATTTTTACCTACGGGAAAAATCACCGTAAACAAATGCATGACATCTACTATGGCTTCTACTGGTAAACTTTTGTATGCCTCCTAATAACCTAATTTGTGTTAGAACAAATTTTGCTTCCCGGTAACGATACCAACAAAATGACTATGTAGTTTGTACGTAACTTATTAACGACAATCAAAAAAACTAAACTAATTGAAAGAGAAATGTTGCGGAGTTGGTTCGTGGAAAATATTGGTCTATCAACCTGCGTAATAACAATATAATATATAATAATAATAAAAAAACTACATCTACACCCATCTCCCTACTACTAACTACGCCTACACTGGGATTATCTCGGCGACTGTTTCGTCTTCGCGAGGTGAATGAGCCCCCTCTTTTGCCCGCCGTTCCGCTTACGGCCCGCCCTGCGTGTCTTGTTACTACGGACCGGCCCTGGTGGCTGCGGGGCCTCCTGTTCCGCACTCTCGCTCAGGCTGTCTTCAACCAAGTTGACGTACTCTGTTCGGTCGGGCTGTAGTTTCCGGGGTGGTGTGGACTCTCGGGGATCGGGTGGTTCCCAGTGCTTTCTATGTAAAAAGCAGAAGAAATCTTTCTTTCTCTTTCTTAAGCGGTATTCTTGTGGTAATTTCAACCCTTTTTCTACTTGTTTTCGTTTCTTACTGTACCCGGTTTGTTCTGTTGCGGTGCAAATTGGATTTCGGGATAGCCCATCTGCTCTTTTTCTGGTTCGGTTCGGTTTCGGCTTTCTTTGATAATCTTTTTGTTCGTTCACCGGTTCGTTGTGTATCATCTTGATCTTTTGTGTGGCGGGTGTGGCTGGCTCTTTTTTGTTCTGTGTACTCTTGGCCACCTCTGGCGACGTCTCGGGGTTTTGTTCGGGGTCTTTTTGGTCACTCCGGTGTCACTCTTTCGCCTGCCCAGGTTATTACTATGCCTATCCTCTTCAACACGTCCATACCTATTATCGTGTATGCTGCCGTCGGTAGTACCCCTACACAATGTTTTATTCGTACATTTTTCATTTGGAGTTCCGTCACAAATGTCTTTCTTACCTGTGTTTTTGTTCCATCCGCGAGTATGACCTTTTTTTGGGTAGGCATTTCTATTGCCCCCCGTGCTATGCAGTCTTTATATACTGTCTGGTTTATGTACGTGCTCGTGGCTCCTGTGTCCACTACGCATCGGTACTTGGTTCCCATGAATTCTGCTTCTACGTAGATTCTGATGTCTTCTTTGTTTCGGTCGTTGGCGGCCCCCACGGTGTCTTTCTAGCAGCAATTTTTGCTGAGGACCCCTAGGTTTCCACAACTACTGCAGAATATCTGGCGCCTTGACCGGCAGTTCCTCGTATCATGACCTAGTTTCCCGCATGACCAGCAGCAGGTTTTTGCGTCGTACTGGGGTTGTATTTTCGTCTGTTTTCCCTTACCGCTTCTCCGCTTCTGGACTGGTATGTATTATGTTCCCGGTTATCGTACCTGTCTCTGCTAGGCCCTGGTTGTGTCGTTGCACGATTTGTCTCCCTTTGTCCCTGGTGGTACGTGCCGGCGTCGTTGCTGCGCGGCTCCCTGTCTTTTTGTACTGGTTTTCGTGCGGTGTCGTAGCTATGTTCTCGTACTCTGCGGCTAGTTTCAGGAGTCCTGGGAGGTCTTTGCAGTCTTGCTTCTTGATATATAACTTCCTTTGCCATGTTCTCGTGTATCCGGTGGATTTGCTCTTCCTTAGAGAGTTTGGCGTACCTTTGCATTAAAGTTTGTAAATCAGTTAGGTAGTTTGTGAAGCTTTCTCTGTACCTCTGTTTTCGGGCGACAATTCTTACGATGAGTTCCTCCTGGTAGTTATGTGGGTAATAATACAGTTGGAACAGCTCCAAGAAATTTTCCCACGTGTCACATGACGCCGCGTTGTTCCTGTACCACATTAAAGCTTTTCCCTGTAATATCCGTGGTAGTGCCGGTAGTACGTCTTCCTTTTGTATGTCGCTTGCCGTCACGAGCTCCTTGAGTCTTTCGATGAATTCCACCGCGTTATCCCATGGTTTGAAGGTCCGATTCCACTCTTTTATAAGTTTGTTATTCATTTTGCTTTTGTCTTTGATTTCGCTGTCGGACATTCTTTCGGTGTGTCCCTTGTTTGGTGTTTCAAATTCTTCGCCTTCTTTTACTACGTCTACGAGTAATTTTCTTAATTCGTCCACTGTTAGCCCTTCTGTAGGTAGGTCTCTTTTCTCGGCTTCTTCAATTAGTTCTGGCTTCCGTAATTGATATATCCACGCTGTCAGCATTCCTCCGGGGTGCTCTAAATGGTTTATTTCGGTGTCGGTCGGTCGGTGTGTCGGAGCGACGCGTTGGGTTTTTACGGGGCGCACTAATTTTCACTCTTAATTCTAAACTCACCCAGTTGCTGGTGCGTATACGGCGGGCGGACAGGGGCCAATCTATACTGGCGGGTGGGTTGAACGGCTGGCTAAATGGGAAGAAGTGATTATTATGGTTATATTACCTACTCCACCCTCAATTTGGGCGGGCGGGAAGCGTCGCGTTCACTACACGTGGCGAGCTTATACTTATTTTCCGTGGCTCCCCTCTGAGCTATTTAACTCCTTTGTGAGTTTTATAGTTGGGCGCCAAATGTAATGGATTGCTGGCGGGGAGTCGAACCCCGGACTATCGTGGCGGGAGCGCACCGAGAGTAAATCCTACATATCCTTCCGCCGGAGGGGCTTAGAAGGTTCCTAGCTAGCTCAGCGTTATAAGGGTTAGCCACGGGTGCAACAAATAAACACGGGTATATGATTATCTTACGGACGGGTCTTTTATGCCCCTTTATTTAAAATAAATATTATTCTAAGTCCTTACATCTACGGTGGCGGTTAGAAATTGATTGTGGGGTTCTACGGAAACGGGAAACGGCCCTACATGGAAAGTTCCAGGGGAACGGAGGTCTCAGACGAGCGAGTCCGGGGCAAGCCCGCACGGTTACGGCTACGGTTAGAGAACTCTCTCTACACTAAGCCACACAAGGAAACCCAGGTGAGCAACTCACGCCGTCGTCAACGCATCGCCTGAGCCGACCTAGCTGCGCTGTGCGGGCTTTCACCGCATGTGCGCGTCTAGGCCGATAGGGATCTCGGGTTGTAGCAGTGCGGGCTTTCACCGCATCTTGCTCACCTGGCCTCCGTCCTCAGGGACGTTTGAGTCAATTCGCGACCAGTCGATGCCTTGACGCCGTCGTCGACGCATCGCCTGACCCGACCTAGCTGCGCTGTGCGGGCTTTAACCGCATGTGCGCGTCTAGGCCGATAGGGACCTCGGGTTGTAGCAGTGCGGGCCGCACCGCACCGCACTTGCTCACCTGGCCTCCGTCCTTAGGGACGTTGAGTCAATCCGCGGTAGTCGTAGATCCCGTAACCGGGCGTGATTTGCTGATTGTGGGTACATTGTATCGGTATAGACAAAGATCCTCAAGTTGGAGCAGTGCGAGCTTCCACCGAGAGTTGCTCACCTGGGTTTCCTTGTCTGTAGCTTAGTGTAGAGAGAGTTCTCTAACCGTAGCCGTAACCGTGCGCGCTTGCCCCGGACTAGCTCGTCTGAGACCTCCGTTCCCCTGGAACTTTCCATGTAGGGCCGTTTCCCGTTTCCGTAGAACCCCACAATCAATTTCTAACCGCCACCGTAGATGTAAGGACTTAGAATAATATTTATTTTAAATAAAGGGGCATAAAAGACCCGTCCGTAAGATAATTATATACCCGTGTTTATTTGTTGCACCCGTGGCTAACCCTTATAACGCTGAGCTAGCTAGGAAACCTTCTAAGCCCCTCCGGCGGAAGGATTTGTAGGATTTACTCTCGGTGCGCTCCCGCCACGAGAGTCCGGGGTTCGACTCCCCGCCAGCAATCCATTACATTTGGCGCCCAACTATAAAACTCACAAATGAGTTAAATAGCTCAGAGGGGAGCCACGGAAAATAAGTATAAGCTCGCCACGTGTAGTGAACGCGACGCTTCCCGCCCGCCCAAATTGAGGGTGGAGTAGGTAATATAACCATAATAATCACTTCTTCCCATTTAGCCAGCCGTTCAACCCACCCGCCAGTATAGATTGGCCCCTGTCCGCCCGCCGTATACGCACCAGCAACTGGGTGAGTTTAGAATTAAGAGTGAAAATTAGTGCGCCCCGTAAAAACCCAACGCGTCGCTCCGACACACCGACCAACCGACACCGAAATAAACCATTTAGAGCACCCCGTAGGAATGCTGACAGCGTGGATATATCAATTACGGAAGCCAGAACTAATTGAAGAAGCCGAGAAAAGAGACCTACCTACAGAAGGGCTAACAGTGGACGAATTAAGAAAATTACTCGTAGACGTAGTAAAAGAAGGCGAAGAATTTGAAACACCAAACAAGGGACACACCGAAAGAATGTCCGACAGCGAAATCAAAGACAAAAGCAAAATGAATAACAAACTTATAAAAGAGTGGAATCGGACCTTCAAACCATGGGATAACGCGGTGGAATTCATCGAAAGACTCAAGGAGCTCGTGACGGCAAGCGACATACAAAAGGAAGACGTACTACCGGCACTACCACGGATATTACAGGGAAAAGCTTTAATGTGGTACAGGAACAACGCGGCGTCATGTGACACGTGGGAAAATTTCTTGGAGCTGTTCCAACTGTATTATTACCCACATAACTACCAGGAGGAACTCATCGTAAGAATTGTCGCCTGAAAACAGAGGTACAGAGAAAGCTTCACAAACTACCTAACTGATTTACAAACTTTAATGCGAAGGTACGCCAAACTCTCTAAGGAAGAGCAAATCCACCGGATACACGAGAACATGGCAAAGGAAGTTATATATCAAGAAGCAAGACTGCAAAGACCTCCCAGGACTCCTATAACTAGCCGTAAAGTACAAGAACATAGCTACGACACCGCACGAAAACCAGTACAAAAAGACAGGGAGCCGCGCAGCAACGACGCCGGCACGTACCACCAGGGACAAAGGGAGACAAATCGCGCAAGGACAAAACCAGGGCCTCACTCACCTTTAACCGTTGTCAGCCAGCACCCCCACGGAACTGCAACAACCTTCTCGATCAGATAATCAATCGAAACTTTTATTAACATCAAATGATGTTTGTAAAAGTTGATAGATATCAAGGTCGACAGAGGTAACCCTAGCAAGCTCGACGATATGTATAAGAAAAAAAGTAAAATCAAAGCCCTTAAAAGAGCATTAAATGCCATCAATCTCGATTCACTTACCGAGAAGTGGGAATTTGACGACGCTTTGCGTACCGTTCAAGGTCGTTGGAACGCTGTGAATACGTAGCACTGGAAGATCGACAGTATGAACTCACCAAGGAAGATGTGAATTACGAAAACACATTTATTCCTTTGAGGATCGATATAATGAAATAAAAAAATCTATCAATAGCAAAATGTGGGCTATTTCTCATCAAGAGCAGTCAACACCAAAAATGGAGATCGCAGTGTTCAGTGGGAGCTACCAGCAGTGGACGTGTTTCAAGGACTTGTTCACAGAATCAATTCACAAAAGCAGAACTATATCAGGTGCACAAAAAATGCAATACATATTTAAAATCCAAGTTCAGAGGAGAAACGGAAGATTATACCAACACCTACCAATTAGCTCCGAAAACTATTCAACGTGTTGGGATTTTCTAAACCATCGCTAAAACAACAAGCGCATGATATTTAGTTCACACATTAACGTCCTTCTCAGTTTACCAGCATTCATCAGCAATCAGCTTTCGCGCTCAAAAACTGCACGACACGACGAAGGAATGTCTACACGCTATTAGAAACTTATGTGTCCACATTTCAACCTGGGATCCGCTTATAGTCCATCTACTAATCCAAAAGGTAGATAGTGAAACGCACAATGACTATTTCGAGTATCTTGAAGATCCAAGAGAGTTACCAACTTTATCAGATTTATTAACATTCCTGGAAATGAGAGATGAGATTCAGCAATGGAGTCATCTAGGCGTAAGCAATATACCCCTAAAACAAATCAACAATCTCAGTTTTATGATTCTAAAAAATCTAATTGTAATAAGTCTAATCAAGCAATATCAAATAAACCATTTATAAATCACGCAAATGCAAAAACATTTCAACAACAAGCAACTACGTCACGTAACAAGACACCATGCCTTCTGTGCAATGAAGCATTTATCACTGCAAAACATTTTTAGAACAGTCACCAGAAGCAAAACGCAAGACAATATTAAAACTTAAGTTCATGCGAAAATTGTCTTTATGATTATAATGACAAGGAATGTTTTTCGGAGAAAAGATGTGTTCATTGCAAAAGAAATCATAATATTCGTACCTTGCTTTGCTACACGAAGCATACTTATCAAGCCACCGATCAAGCCAGCAAACAAGCAATGGAAAACCTAACTTACAAAAACATGTTTCACATATATCACAAGAATGTGTCGCAGAAATTCTGTTAGCAACAGCACAAATCAAGGTGCTAGCAGCTGACGGGAACCTTATCACTATGCGTGCTTTGATCGATTAAGGGTCACAGACATCGCTAATCACAGAAAATGCAGCACAGAGACTTGGGTTGCCAAGACAACGTTGTAAAGGAGTTATTTTCGGGATTGGCACAAAAGAAAATAACTGAAAAGGAGCTATCAATATCACAGCATCAGCGATCAATTCTGATTATACTTTTTTTTTTTATAGCAGAAGGACGCAAACGAGCAAGCGGGTCACCTGATGGAAAGTAATCATCGCCGCCCATGGACACCCGCAAAACCAGAGGAATCGCAGGCGCGTTGCCGGCCTAGTACCTAGACGACCTAGGCTCGTTTCTTGAAGATCCCTAAGTCGTAACGGTCCGGAAATACCGCCGCCGAGAGCTGGTTCCACAACACTGTAGTTCGAGGCAAGAAATATCTTGAAAAACGCACAGTAGTAGACCACCATCCATCAAGGTGATGTGGATGGAATGACAGTCGATTGCGTGTAGTGCGGTGAAGGAAATCAGCGGCAGGGATCAAGCCGAACAATTCCTCAGAACACTCCTCATGATATACACGGTACAATATACAGAGAGACGCCACGTCTCTCCGAAGAGCCAGTGGATCGAGCCGACCTGAAATAACCACGTCGTCGACAATTCGAGCACCTCTGCGTTGAATACGGTCAAATAGAAGGAGTTGGTATTGGGGTGCTCCAGCCCAGAGATGGGAGCAGTATTCCTTATGCGGCCTGACCTGTGCTTTATACAGTTGTAAGCGGTGGGCCGGCGTGAAATACTGACCCGCTCTACTGCGGGCTGGGTGTGCTTCCCAGCTTTTTCGAAGCTAATTTAGCTTTACCTTCCAAATGACCACGAAACTGAACGTCATTCGAAATATCGACGCCAAGGATTCCAATAGTCGGATTGGTATCAAGGGGATCTCGCTCAAAGTTCAGAGGTACGTCGAAGGGATGTTTTTTCGCGGTAAATGCGCAAACTTGTGTTTTGGAGGGGTTAAAGTGGACTAGGTTATTTCGGCCCCAATCCGAGACATGACTTAACATGTTCTCGGTGTCAGTCACAAGTTTATTCCGGCTCATGATGACGCTTTCCAGAGAAATATTAGCTCCCCCGGTGTAGATCGTATCCCCAGTACTGTCGTCTACATAGCAATGAATGCTGTTGTTATGCAGCATGTCATTGATATGCAGAAGAAACAGAGTAGGGGACAACACACACCCCTGCGGGACTCACGGGCTTCATGTCGGAGCACGAACCGTCGACAGCGACTCTGATGCTACGCCCAGTAAGAAAGCTGGCAACCCATGAACAGAATTTCTCAGGAAGCCCGTATGATAGAAGTTTAGAGAGAAGAGCCCTGTGCCATACCCTGTCAAAAGCTTTCGCTACGTCCAAGCTAACTGCCAGTGCCTCTCCTTTACTCTCGACTGCTTCCGCCCATCGGTGAGTAAGATACACTAAAAGATCACCAGCCGAACGACCGCGACGAAAACCATACTGGCGATCACTTTAGTAGCTGGTTCTCTTCTAGGTACCTTAAGAGCTGGCGGTTTGTAATGGACTCCATTACTTTGGAGAGTAAAGAGGTAATAGATATTGGCCTGTAGTTGGACGGATCTGAGCGATCGCCTTTTTTTGGAATCGGGTGGACAAGGGCTGTCAAAAGCTTTCGCTACGTCCAAGCTAACTGCCAGTGCCTCTCCTTTACTCTCGACTGCCTCCGCCCATCCATAAAACAAAACCATACTGGCGATCACTCAGTAGCTGGTTCTCTTCTAGGTCCTTAAGAGCTGGCGGTTTGTAATGGACTCCATTACTTTGGAGAGTAAAGAGGTAATAGATATTGGCCTGTAGTTGGACGGATCTGAGCGATCGCCTTTTTTTGGAATCGGGTGGACAAGGGCTGTCTTCCAAGAGCTCGGGACGACGCCAGTAGTGTAAGGGAGCCGGAAAAGGCGCGTTAGAACTGGTGCCAATTCAGGAGCACACGTCCGAAGCACAATGGGTGGAACTGCATCAGGCCCACTCGCCTTATGGATATCAAGGGAAAAAAGAGCCTTACGAACTGACCTTTGTAGGAACTGAACGTTTGGCATTGTACAAGCGCAATGCGGTATGGTTGGTGGAGAGTTTTCCCCATCGTCCAAGGTCGAGTTTGATGCGAAAAGAGAGCCCAAGAGATCGGCTTTCTCCTTTGCAGTATAGGCCAGGCAGTCATCGGTCTTGTGAAATGGTGGTAGGGACGGCTGACAAAAATTCCCTAAGATAGCTTTGGCGAGAGACCAGAACGCACGCGTCCCCGAAGGAAGACGCAATAGCCTCTCGCCGATTCTACCTATGAATGATGACTTCGCCTTGGCAATGTCCTTCTTAAAGGATCTGGCGGCAAAGTTGTACTTCTTTCTGAGCGCACTGGTGTTTGGATCCTTTGGACGACACCGCATTAGCCCAGGCTTGGTAATGTTGTAGCTTTTGGCGAGACGCCATTTTGCAGCCACGACCAAACCATGGTTGGGACTTGCCGCCAATGAGAACCACAGAGTTTGGAATGAATAGTTCCATTCCCTGCAGTATCACATCAACAACAGAGTCAGCGGCGACATCAGGATCATCCAGCGAGAAGCAAACTCGCCACCACGGGTAGGACGCACAGAAACTTCGCATCCCATCCCAGTCTGCTGACCTATAATGCCAGACCCGACGGCTAGCCGCTGGTTGCGGTTTTGAAGTTTCTGTGAGAGGCACAGTGCTGCGAATCAGACAGTGGTCTGATGAGCCTAGTGGTGCATCAACAGAAACTTGATAACCGTCTGGGTGCGAGGTCAGCAGAAGGTCCAATAAAGAAGGTGCATGGCCCTCCACATCTGGAACCCGTGTTGGCTCGGTTACCAATTGGGACAGACTGTAGGCTAAAGCAAAGTCATGAACGGCTCTACCCGCGTGGTCAGTTGTGCGTGAACCAAGCCATTCGACGTGGTGGGCATTGAAGTCTCCCAATACCACAATCTCGGCCGAGGGGATCCGTTGGAGAAGGGAGTCTGTCGCTGTTTGGACGGTCTCTATAAGTTGGTCAGTTCCGATGTTACCGCTGTGGGACCTATACAGGCACGCGTAGACGCGAGGATGACGTCCGCAGTAGACGTGTAGATAAGATGGAAAGGTCCCTATCTTCAAGATTGCCAAGGCGACGGACGCACATATCCTCCCTGACATAGGCACAAACACCGGCTCGTGGCAGAAATGCATGTTCCAGGTTGTATCCCGGGTAGCGCAAGTAGGAGATGTCAGGAGGGGGGGATATCTGCGTCTCGGTGAGGAAGAGCAAGGCCGGTTTCGCCGTCTCGAGGTGGTAATGGACGCGCTCAAGTTAGGGTGGATTCCCCTGATGTTGCAGAAGTCCACACGAAGCGTAGGAGGGGGTGCCAATTGTCTTGCCTTTCTCCTGCCTGCAGCATGCCTTGACACGAGCGGACTTTTGCCCTCCCCAGAATACGTAGGGCAGCCTGAGCGAGTACGCTCAGGGGGGATTCTCCGACACTGGATGTGTCGGTAAATCTAGAATAAAGTTCGCTGCCATATCAATTGTGAGGGGGGGGGGTCTCCGGAACCCTCACTCGCCGCAACACAACAGTGAAAATTCAATAAAAAATAAAATAAAAAGAATACATTGGTTTAAATGTATTGCAGCAATTATTGTAGCATGCAGCAATGTACTCGTTACAGCAATACGATACCCAGATAATATCTACCGCATCACTGTGTGCTACGGAGTCACTCTACGACTACAAAGCTACGAGTCGTATTCAATGCGTCAGCAAGGACGTCAACCGGCTACAGCCTACAGATATGATGTACAGTGGACCGAATCTCCAGATTGACATTATGACACTTATAATCAAATGGCGACAATACAAAATCGCCTTTTCAGCAGATATTGAGAAGTTTTTCAGAGCTATTCTTTGCAATGAAAAGGATCGGATTTATCAAAAAATAATATGGCGTGACAACACTAATAAGCCATTGCGTGAATATCAGTTAACAACAGTTACGTTATGGCACAAAAGCCGCGCCATTCCTAGCAAACAAAACTTTGAAGCAGTTAGCACACGATGAAGGTCACAGATTCCCTGAAGCAGCTAAGATTTTAAAGCAAGAAATTTATATGGACGACATTTTAAGTGGTGCACAGAGCATTACCTCAGCAATGAAAATTCAACCAGATCTTATCAATTGGTACTCCCTCCTACGCTTCGCGTGGACTTCTGCAACATCAGGGGAATCCACCCTAACTTGAGCGCGTCCATTACCACCTCGAGACGGCGAAACCGGCCTTGCTCTTCCTCACCGAGACGCAGATATCCCCCCCTCCTGACATCTCCTACTTGCGCTACCCGGGATACAACCTGGAACATGCATTTCTGCCACGAGCCGGTGTTTGTGCCTATGTCAGGGAGGATATGTGCGTCCGTCGCCTTGGCAATTTTGAAGATAGGGACCTTTCCATCTTATCTACACGTCTACTGCGGACGTCATCCTCGCGTCTACGCGTGCCTGTATAGGTCCCACAGCGGTAACATCGGAACTGACCAACTTATGGAGACCGTCCAAACAGCGACAGACTCCCTTCTCCAACGGATCCCCTCGGCCGAGATTGTGGTATTGGGAGACTTCAATGCCCACCACGTCGAATGGCTTGGTTCACGCACAACTGACCACGCGGGTAGAGCCGTTCATGACTTTGCTTTAGCCTACAGTCTGTCCCAATTGGTAACCGAGCCAACACGGGTTCCAGATGTGGAGGGCCATGCACCTTCTTTATTGGACCTTCTGCTGACCTCGCACCCAGACGGTTATCAAGTTTCTGTTGATGCACCACTAGGCTCATCAGACCACTGTCTGATTCGCAGCACTGTGCCTCTCACAGAAACTTCAAAACCGCAACCAGCGGCTAGCCGTCGGGTCTGGCATTATAGGTCAGCAGACTGGGATGGGATGCGAAGTTTCTTTGCGTCCTACCCGTGGTGGCGAGTTTGCTTCTCGCTGGATGATCCTGATGTCGCCGCTGACTCTGTCGTTGATGTGATACTGCAGGAAATGGAACTATTCATTCCAAACTCTGTGGTTCCCATTGGCGGCAAGTCCCAACCATGGTTTGGTCGTGGCTGCAAAATGGCGTCTCACCAAAAGCTACAACATTACCAAGCCTGGGCTAATGCGGTGTCGTCCAAAGGATCCAAACACCAGTGTGCTCAGAAAGAAGTACAACTTTGCCGCCAGATCCTTTAAGAAGGACATTGCCAAGGCGAAGTCATCATTCATAGGTAGAATCGGCGAGAGGCTATTGCGTCTTCCTTCGGGGACGCGTGCGTTCTGGTCTCTCGCCAAAGCTATCTTAGGGAATTTTTGTCAGCCGTCCCTACCACCATTTCACACGACCGATGACTGCCTGGCCTATACTGCAAAGGAGAAAGCCGATCTCTTGGGCTCTCTTTTCGCATCAAACTCGACCTTGGACGATGGGGAAAACTCTCCACCAACCATACCGCATTGCGCTTGTACAATGCCAAACGTTCAGTTCCTGCAAAAGTCAGTTCGTAAGGCTCTTTTTTCCCTTGATATCCATAAGGCGAGTGGGCCTGATGCAGTTCCACCCATTGTGCTTCGGACGTGTGCTCCTGAATTGGCACCAGTTCTAACGCGCCTTTTCCGGCTCCCTTACACTACTGGCGTCGTCCCGAGCTCTTGGAAGACAGCCCTTGTCCACCCGATTCCAAAAAAAGGCGATCGCTCAGATCCGTCCAACTACAGGCCAATATCTATTACCTCTTTACTCTCCAAAGTAATGGAGTCCATTACAAACCGCCAGCTCTTAAGGTACCTAGAAGAGAACCAGCTACTAAAGTGATCGCCAGTATGGTTTTCGTCGCGGTCGTTCGGCTGGTGATCTTTTAGTGTATCTTACTCACCGATGGGCGGAAGCAGTCGAGAGTAAAGGAGAGGCACTGGCAGTTAGCTTGGACGTAGCGAAAGCTTTTGACAGGGTATGGCACAGGGCTCTTCTCTCTAAACTTCTATCATACGGGCTTCCTGAGAAATTCTGTTCATAGGTTGCCAGCTTTCTTACTGGGCGTAGCATCAGAGTCGCAGTCGACGGTTCGTGCTCCGACATGAAGCCCGTGAATGCTGGAGTCCCGCAGGGGTGTGTGTTGTCCCCTAGGCCGGCAACGCGCCTGCGATTCCTCTGGTTTTGCGGGTGTCCATGGGCGGCGGTGATTACTTTCCATCAGGTGACCCGCTTGCTCGTTTGCGTCCTTCTGCTATAAAAAAAAAAAGTATAATCAGAATTGATCGCTGATGCTGTGATATTGATAGCTCCTTTTCAGTTATTTTCTTTTGTGCCAATCCCGAAAATAACTCCTTTACAACGTTGTCTTGGCAACCCAAGTCTCTGTGCTGCATTTTCTGTGATTAGCGATGTCTGTGACCCTTAATCGATCAAAGCACGCATAGTGATAAGGTTCCCGTCAGCTGCTAGCACCTTGATTTGTGCTGTTGCTAACAGAATTTCTGCGACACATTCTTGTGATATATGTGAAACATGTTTTTGTAAGTTAGGTTTTCCATTGCTTGCTTGCTGGCTTGATCGGTGGCTTGATAAGTATGCTTCGTGTAGCAAAGCAAGGTACGAGTATTATGATTTCTTTTGCAATGAACACATCTTTTCTCCGAAAAACATTCCTTGCCATTATAATCATAAAGACAATTTTCGCATGAACTTAAGTTTTAATATTGTCTTGCGTTTTGCTTCTGGTGACTGTTCTAAAAATGTTTTGCAGTGATAAATGCTTCATTGCACAGAAGGCATGGTGTCTTGTTACGTGACGTAGTTGCTTGTTGTTGAAATGTTTTTGCATTTGCGTGATTTATAAATGGTTTATTTGATATTGCTTGATTAGACTTATTACAATTAGATTTTTTAGAATCATAAAACTGAGATTGTTGATTTGTTTTAGGGGTATATTGCTTACGCCTAGATGACTCCATTGCTGAATCTCATCTCTCATTTCCAGGAATGTTAATAAATCTGATAAAGTTGGTAACTCTCTTGGATCTTCAAGATACTCGAAATAGTCATTGTGCGTTTCACTATCTACCTTTTGGATTAGTAGATGGACTATAAGCGGATCCCAGGTTGAAATGTGGACACATAAGTTTCTAATAGCGTGTAGACATTCCTTCGTCGTGTCGTGCAGTTTTTGAGCGCGAAAGCTGATTGCTGATGAATGCTGGTAAACTGAGAAGGACGTTAATGTGTGAACTAAATATCATGCGCTTGTTGTTTTAGCGATGGTTTAGAAAATCCCAACACGTTGAATAATTTTCGGAGCTAATTGGTAGGTGTTGGTATAATCTTCCGTTTCTCCTCTGAACTTGGATTTTAAATATGTATTGCATTTTTTGTGCACCTGATATAGTTCTGCTTTTGTGAATTGATTCTGTGAACAAGTCCTTGAAACACGTCCACTGCTGGTAGCTCCCACTGAACACTGCGATCTAAATTTTTGGTGTTGACTGCTCTTGATGAGAAATAGCCCACATTTTGCTATTGATAGATTTTTTTATTTCATTATATCGATCCTCAAAGGAATAAATGTGTTTTCGTAATTCACATCTTCCTTGGTGAGTTCATACTGTCGATCTTCCAGTGTAAGGTATTCACAGCGTTCCAACGACCTTGAACGGTACACAAAGCGTCGTCAAATTCCCACTTCTCGGTAAGTGAATCGAGATTGATGGCATTTAATGCTCTTTTAAGGGCTTTGATTTTACTTTTTTGCTTATACATATCGTCGAGCTTGCTAGGGTTACCTCTGTCGACCTTGATATCTATCAACTTTTACAAACATCATTTGATGTTAATAAAAGTTTCGATTGATTATCTGATAGAGAAGGTTGTTGCAGTTCCGTGGAGGTGCTAGCTGACAACGGTTAAAGGTGAGTGAGGCCTCTCCGGTTGCTGCTAGTCCATGCCACCTAACGGAGTTGCTGGTCGGAGCAGTCCCTTGGATTCCTGGTCAACTTGATATACTTGGATGATTCTTCGGCTCTCAGTGTAGAAGTCCGAAGCTTGCTCGTAGTGCTTTTTAGAAAAATACGTATAGTAGCGATTTTCACCTGCACATAATTTGATATGATTTTCTTGGAAATCTCTTCAATAGGTACTGATCTAGAGTTTCCAAGCGTATCTTGATATAAGAAAGGGTATTTCGTTCTGAACCGTCCTTCTTGAAATTGGTGATGAGTTGCCGCATGGCATCCATGAGCTGATGCTGAACTGATAGTATATCTTCCATGATTGAAAATTAGTGCTTGATAAAGTTGATAAATGATGCTGTAACCACACGCTTTTGAATCACGCTGGTTTCATGTGCCACGTGCCTGATATCCGCGGTGCGGTATGTGCGTGCTCGTCTTAGTGCTCGGCCAGACTGCCCGCGCGGCGTACTCAAATATATGTATTCTCATTTGAGTGTCCATAGTGGGCACGCGGCGCGGGGCATACATTTGTACGCCGCGCCGCGCCCGCGCGTCCAGTCTGGCCGAGCACTTAATCTTACCCATGAGACCCGCTGGTGGGACGCCGGCATGACCGATTCGATACCACACTTTGGACCCAAAACACGAAAACACTGCACTGATTGCTTGAAGTTTGATGATGAACGAAAATTCACAGAAAGTCACGTTGTCAAACCGCGTGGTCCCGCTTTTTGGCCTTTCCGCGCACATTAGGTCAAAATGCTCGAAATACCATAAACATGTACGAGCTGCTGCTGTACAATGTTTAATTTGATAATTATGAAAATATCTTGATGAAGGTCTGAATTTATTATACTTGATACTTAGAATAATAACGCTATAGAAACCAAGTTCGCACGCCTATTTTGAAGCACATTAATTGGAGCCAGAAATGGCACCAAACGCCGGACCGCTCCGTAGTGTTCAATGTCACAGCGCGCCGAACGTGTCTCGCGAAAACAAAAAAAAATGACGGTTTGTGCAGTTAAATTGTGTCACAACACATCTGAAAAACAAAAGAAGTGTAATAACATCACTTTTCACAGGTAAGCTTTCAGTATTTCATAGTATCTTGTAGTTAATTAGGTCAAAATATAAACGTACTGCAGTGTGATTCTCTAAGTTAAAGCCTCGGTAGCAGCGGCCTGCGCAGTGCTGTCTCTTTCATATTCATAGAATTGGAAAGAGACAGCAGATCACGGCCATGCGCGCACGTCACGCGTGTGTGAATCGGTTTAGTGCTTCATTTTTGACAGAGCGCTTGTATGAAGACTATCTTTCTATAGCGTTATTATTCTAAAGGTACGCTTACACGGGAAATTAAAATTGATCAATTATGAGCAACACTGGGCGATTGTGACGTGAGAAAATATGGAGCAATATACGGCAACAGCAACAAACATCAATTTGGCGAAATGTTTTGCAACAACAATATGGAGCAATATGGAGCAATATGGAGCAACTCGGCAATAGGAAGCAATACTTTCATACACGTACAAAACTATCGCTGGAGGACGATTTTCTTGCAGCGGCAGCCTGCAATGCTTTTATTATTATGAATCACAAGCATAGGAAACAGAAAAGGAACAGACATATTTGGGTACGAACGTTTTTAGCAAGACGGAATCAATCATCGTTGTGTTGTGAATTAGATGACATTTTATTCAAAAACTTTACTCGAATATCCCGAAGTGATTTTGAATTTCTTTTGAATAAAGTTGGCCCATTAATTACGAAACAGATGACCAATATGAGAGAACAAACTTCTGCATCGACGAAACTTGCCCTAACCCTTCGATTTCTGGCTAATGGGGATTCATACAAAAGTTTCATGTATCTGTTTGGAAGTCGCCTTTTACGACACTGAACGAAAGAGAGGGGTTGGTAGTATTATTTTTATGAGCCCATCGCCGCTCTATGCTGTTGGATGTATGTGCAGTATTTATTTAGTCCTTTAGTCGCCTTTTACGAAACTGAAGAGAAGATAGGGGTTGGTAGTATTATTTTGATGAGCCCATCGCCACTCTATGCGTTTGGATGTATGTGCAGTCTTTAGTCCGTTAGTCGCCTTTTACGACACTAAAGGGAAGAGAGGGGTTAATAGTATCATTTTGATGAACCCATCGCCGCTCTATACAGTAGGATGTATGTGCAGTCTTTAGTCCGTTAGTCGCCTTTTACGACACCCAAGGGAAGAAAGGGGTTGGTAGTATTATTTTGATGAGTCCATCGCCGCTCTATGCTGAAGGATGTATGTGCAGTCTTTAGTCCGTTAGTCGCCTTTTACGACACTAAAGGGAAGAGAGGGGTTAATAGTATCATTTTGATGAACCCATCGCCGCTCTATACGGTAGGATGTATGTGCAGTCTTTAGTCCGTTAGTCGCCTTTTACGACACCCAAGGGAATAAAGGGGTTGGTAGTATTATTTTGATGAGTCCATCGCCGCTCTATGCTGAAGGATGTATGTGCAGTCTTTAGTCCGTTTGCGTCATTTTAGCTCCTTGTATAACAATCTACTATTGTTTTACTGTTGCTTTGTATTGTCTCCTATATGGTAATAATATAATAAAATAAAATATTCAGTTTAATATCACTTTACACTGGCTAAATGTGCTGACCGCACGAAGCCATTATAAAAAAAAACACCCAAGCGCTCGCTGTCCCCACGGAAGCGAGACGCCGCAAAATCAATAAGTGCAAGCGAGACAGGAAACAAAATTGCTAATAATTTCCAGACTCACTGGATATTCGGCAATACGTGTCGGCAACATTCAGCAATTGGAATATATGGAGTAATTATCAGCAATATTGCCGAAACAATTGCCGAAAATTTTTGATGTTGCTCCACATTGCTACACTAATTGCTCCATATTGATCAATACTTATTGCCAGCAATAATTGACCAAAAAGTTGCCCGTGTAAGCGCCTCTTTAGACTTGATATTTGATACAATGATTGATACGAGTAAACATCGGGACGATCGAATGAGTAACTACTAAAAAATATTATAATAGAATGAAGTAAATTACTAAAAATGCTGAATAGCCGATGTGACGCAATTGTACAACCGTATCAATGATATTATAAAAGTTCATTGGGTTGTATAGACCGTACAATAAATTTCACGCATGAAATAAACTCGTAAGATTTTTGAAACCATAGGAAAAACCTTTCTAAGTCTCGAAATAAAAACAAGTTTAAAAGACAATAAATTACTGTGCGCGCCACAGCGCGACGGATAACCGTCTCTGCGCCGGTCAATTAAGATGCATATTGGTGCAACGACTGGGCAACGAATGATCGGCCAATCACAGCGAGTTGACAATTATACTCGACGAAGTGTTCGCCGGCGCCGCGCAACGGCAGTGTGCTTCGACCTTTTAGAGAGAATCCACGCGCGCGCGCGACCTAGAACTCAGCCCGTGATCACCGTCATCTGTGTGCAGTGTGTGTGCAGTGACCTAGAGCTAGGACCACCAGCTCACCTCCCCCTAAAACGCCTACGACCAGTGCCCCTGAGTGAACTGTGTTGTGTGTTGCTGCCTTCAAGCCCGCGCCCCCGCGCCTGCCTTCAGCTCCAACCAGCTCCAGCCCGAACCAGGTAAGCCCCAGAAATTCCCTTACCTCCTGCCTAACCCATATTCCGTCGCTGTTACGGCGAACGCCTTTCGCCGTAACAATTACTGTTCTGTATAGGGCTCAGAACAATAACTAAAGCATATTGTTCTGAGCCATAGAATAATATTAGTTATTATTCTGAAATCTGAGCATAGACTATTAATTAGGTTCTGAGGTTTAGGGTCTCGGACCAAATATATTTGGTCCGAATCTACGGTAATGACGTTTTTTTTTATTTTTCTCTTAAATAATGGCTTCGTGCGGTCAGCTCATTTAGCCAGTATATTAAAGTGAATACTTTCTTTGTATAAAGTCTCAATAAAGTAGATGATAATGAGTGATAATTAACGTTTAATGGTAAATGATATTCGCCCAAACTCCTTGAGACTCCATAAAGCTGTGGGAATAATGATATTTTGTGTGGATCTTTAAGATCTCACACAAAATATCAAACCAGCTTTGTGGCGTCCAGCTGCAACAATAGCTGAGCTGGTCAGCCTTTTCGGCCAACCTATACCTGTCTATTAGTTGGTTATTATTATTTATTTGTTTTCTTATTTATTTTTTTTAATACTTTTCTTTCTTTTCTGTGTGTATTTTTTGCCGAATAAATGATTTACTATACTTACTTACTTACTTACTTACTTACTTACTTACACGGACTTCTTGAGAGAATTTGAAAAGTGATGATGCACTGTTTTTTTTTATTTGCCAACACTCATGCACGTTCACGAACACTTAACAGTAAATAATACACCATTATTTTACATTACTATTCAAGAAAACATAAATTAAAGAAAATAAAACTAAACTGCAAACATGACGGTTCAATTTCCCGCCAAGAAGTCCACGTTTTACGTATTTAAAAAAAATTGTTTCTTGAAGGAACAGGCTAAGGTCAGAGACCATACTGACTAGTCATTAGTTACTTAAAATCACATTGTTATTATTATAAGCCTATATTTTTTCACTGCTGGGAAAGGCCCACCCTCCCCTCTTTTCACTTTTCGCGGTCTGTTGCTTGTGCTGGCCAATCCTTGAAAGGATAACACAACTAGGTAGGTAAGTACTTGTTTTATCCAATGGGCGATTTTCTGACAGCCCAAATTAAAAAATAAAAATTAGTTCATCAACACCCGATAGATGTCGTTTTATAAAAGCCGGCCACCAGCCGTACCTACCTAATGGCTGTAATAAATTCAACACTTTTACTTTCACCTCTGAGATCCGAAAGAAAAAACAAAGTTATTTACGTATAATATAAGCGTTAATAAAACGCTAAAAATATATAAAAAAACATTAATTCGATTCCCGCCTGCTGAGTTTGTAGTCTTTTTTCAGTGTTTAGAAAACAGTTAGCGAACTGTTAGAAACTCGGACCAAATATTACATGGACAGAGTCTTACGACGTTGCCGCTTTTACATACGTGTATCAAAGTAAAGTATTTGTATCTCTGTCTGTATGACTGTAGTGTGATATGAGTAAAAGAGATAGTTAATGTACGTTTGGCAACGACGCACTGTCGGTGTGAGACGTGTCATTTCATGACCGACTACTAGGTCAAAACATTGCTGGATTGTGCGAAATAATAGTGAAATATTAAGAAATCTTAGTGTTTGTGTTATTTGTGTAATATACAATTGACATAATGTCTTGTTCTGCTGTTTATTGTTCGTCAAGAACAACAAAAGGAGGTGTGAGGGACCAGGAATTATCATTTCATACGTTAGTGATTTCTCATAATATGTATGCTTTACTATGAGTTTTTTAATAATTAAAACGGCAAAGCATTAATTTTTGCTAATTCTAAATCATACTATATCGTACACTATTCATAAGAATCAGGTTTTAAACCTTAATTAAATGTAATTTAAAGGCTTTGTTTTTGGCATAATGATTAGTGATGTACGTATTTGTGTATCGAAGCTTTATCGATATTACTAATATTCTTTTTATTATTCTTTTTTTAGGTTTCCAAAATGCCCGGAAATAAGACGTGAATGGGTTAAAGCTATTAGACGTGATAACTGAGAGCCTACAAAATATTCAAGGCTCTGTTTCAAACATTTTGAAAAATCTTTTTTTACAGTAAAAATTTTAGCCTTAGTTCAAAATTGAATCTTAATAATATGGGCGGGAATATGAATAGTAAAAAGTATTGCTCTTCACTTTACTACACAAATTATTATTTTTTATTTGTTTGTTATAATAGAAGGAGGCAAACGAGCAGGCGGGTCACCTGATGGAGAGTAATCTCCGCCGCCCATAGACACCCGCAACACCAGAGGAATCGCAGATGCGTTGCCGGCATTTAAGGAAGGAATAGGAATTGTGAGCGGGGGGGGGTGGAGGCCTCCGGAACCCTCACTGCCCTAACGAAACACAACAGCACCAAGGGCTATTATTTCACGCCGGATATTAGGGTGTTACCAGACCAATCGATCGATCGTCGATCGATGGCATCGATCGATCGTAGAATGGATTAGTTGACGTCGATCGATGTCGATCGACAATCGACCGGTAAAATGGATTGGGTGTTAAATCGAGCTGTTTGATTAGACGCACCGGCCGCTTCACTTTTCTGAGTGGTAGAGCCACGCTGCGTTGCAGCACGCATTGGGCCAGCTCGCCCGGCGTAATACCACCCTCTCTAATATTCGGCGTGAAATAATGGCACTTGGTGCTGTTGTGTTTCGTCCGACTAGTGAGGGTTCCGGAGGCCCCTTCCCCCCCCCCCCCTCCCAATTCCTATTCCTTCCTTAAACCTATTCCTCCCCTAAAGGCCGGCAACGCGTCTGCGATTCCTCTGGTTTTGTGGGTGGGTGTCCATGGGCGGCGGTGATTACTCTCCATCAGGTGACCCGCCTGCTCATTTGCCTCCCTCTTTTATATTAAAAAAAATATATATTTCGTGCCCATGGATAATAATCGTAATATTAGATTATGTTTATGTTGATAATAATGAGTGATGCTAATATGAACGTTTAAATACTAAATGATATTCCCCCAAACACCTTGGGAAGGTGTCCATGTCTACAGCTTCCTCATTCGACATAGAGAAATTCTAAGCATGCCATATTTTTGTGCATATTATGTGCAATCAAACGTTTCAGTCCTAATTTTTGTGCCACCACAACTTCGTTACTATGAGTTGTTTTATGTGTGTAAGCTGGAGACACGTGTCACCAGCTCGCACACGCCCGTTAAGACAAACCAGTGAGGTTAGGGTTTTGGACTATAGCTAGAAATTTTGTGCACTAGGAACAAAAAAAACTAACCATATCACTCAAATACTGTTGAAACTACGATCATAAAACTGTGTGCGAGCTGGAGACACGGGTCTCCAGCTCGCACAGCTGTATCTTCGTAATTGTTCAAGCTACGGTTATGAATTATACCTCAAAATTTTGTGCAGAATTTGTGCATAAGGCACAAAAATTTTCAAAACTTTAACTCAAAAGGTTTTTGAGCTACGAACCGATAAGTATGTGTAAGCTGGTGACACGTAACACGGGCTAACACATGGTGAATTATTGTAACTGTATAAGATAGCGCTTCGTTTTAAAGATCAAATAATACGTTATAATTTGTGCACACACGAGGCAAAATTTCAAATCTCTGGGCCTCTTACTTTATAAATTATAAGCCAAAAACTGTTTTCCCGCCAAAAAATTCAAAATAATGGCTGGGAAGCGGCTAAACGCGCGCCGACCGCGCCGTTGCCGTTCCGTGCGCTACACTATTGCAATCGAGTTTGAACTTGAGAGCTAGGTTAATTTAGTGTCATTTTAATTTGCGCTCTCGATCGTTTCGTTTCTATACCGAGAATTTTAGACTAGGAGACTGCTGATATAGGAAATTGGTTAATTTAAAATAAAAGCAGTCTATTTTATTTATGAATGTTCATAAAATATCGCTATGCTTAGTTTTAAGTATTTACAATAACCTCATTAATATGATAAGTAGTGATAAAATTAGTCTGCCTGTATGTTTTTATTAGGTAGCTTTCTCGTTTATTTGTTTATTTATTTGTCGACAAATGCAAACGATTTTATACTAGCTTCCCGATGAGCTAGAATTGCAACTTTGAACATAGGTCAGAACACGATGACAATGCAATATTATGGTGTCATTGAGCTGATCTGATGATTCAGCCGGAAGAAGGCCACAAGATCTCTGTAAGAAAACCATGAAACCCCATTCAGGCTCATTTGATTAGTTTTGATGAGCACTCTGACGGGAGACGACTAGACGAGGTCCATGGTCTGATGATGAACCCGAAGGAAGGCCACAGGAACTCAGTATTGAAACCATGCAACCCCATCAAGTTTGGGCTCGTTTGATTCATCTTGACGAATACTCTGTTAGAAAAAGGGTCCAGGGTCTGATGATGGAGCCAGAAGAAGACCACAGGAACTCGGTATTGAAACCATGCAAACCCATCGAGTTTGGGCTCGTTTGAATCGTCTTGACGAGTACTCTGTTGGGAAATAGTGTTTAGGGTTTGATGATGAAGCCGGAAAAAGCCCACAGGAACTCTATAATAAAACCATGCTACCCCAACGAGTTCGGGGTCGTCGCCTTGACGAGTACTTTATCGAGAAATAGTGTTCAGGGTCTGATGATGGAGCCGGAAAAAGGACACAGGAACTTTATAATAATACCACACAACCCCATCGAGTTTGCGCTCGTTTGATTCGTCTTGACAACTACTCCCATAGGAGATGAAGAATTTTTAGTTATGGCACGTTAACTAAAAAACAGTTACTACGCTACGATAACTAAACCATCAACCATTCTGACAAGGGGTCGGTCAGCCATCAACACATAGAAGAATTGGTAACTTGCAAACTTTTTAACTTGTAAATAGAAAAAGTAAGAATTACTTACTACTGGTAAAATAAAAATTTGAAATAGCTTTATTAAAAGTAATAAAAGTATCTTTTTTTTCGTTATCTGTGGATTGGGTTTGAAATAGGTACATATAAAATTTAACATCTACCTACTTACTAGCATTTGAAAATAACTTTAGGTACTTACTCATAAGATAACAAAGGTACGCCTACTATTGAATCTAGGTGATCTACTGCGGATGGACAACATCTACATAAAGAAGCCATAACTGGAGGTTAGTATAGGTAAGCAGCAGAACGATTAGATAGAACACAATTAAATTAATTTTTATTATAGTTCTTTTCTATAGAATTTACAATAATGACGAAAAAGGCCGGCGCACAGGAAGATGCGCGTCATAAAATGCCCGCTTGCAAAGTGTTAAACTATAGCTACATAAATTTAATATCGGTGATAACAGTATCGACCATATCTACGGACTATTAAAAATTCATGCAATATCGTGTATTTTTCCAATATATAGTTTCAGAACGCATCGAACGTTTATAATTATTTTATTTTATTAAACTTTTACAAGCACATTTGTTTGTTAAAAACTACAGATTAATGATAACTCAATAAATATCAGGGATACGGTACAATATTCTTGAATTCGATCACGTACAATATAGTGATCTCAACGCACACCGCATTCCTGACGCGATATAGTGTTTTCCAAAATAGGTATAGTTTCAGAACGCATCGATATCGGATTTGACGATATTGATGCAATAAATACGTTTCAGTAACCTTATACGATTTGTATCGCTTACTCCTAATTTTATCGGAAAAAATGGAAGAAGTGATTGGGCTTTATTACATGTCGGCAAATAATTACTCTTTATTGCATCTTTATTATTTTTATTAATTATTAATTCGTAATATTGTATTACTTTTAATACTTTATCGTTACTCCAATCCATAATTATCGAAACAGAATAATATCGATAGTCGTATTTGCAACACGTTCACACCTCTAGTTGTCTAGCAGTCAACTAAAGTGTGCGAAGGAAATGTGGCCGCACGAACATTATCGCGACAAAATCCTTGATGTGCGGCAATTTACCAACAGCGCGGCGCGTCAACGCCATGATACAACGCGCTAACGCGAAGTGTTTGGCCAGACGTGTCGCGAAAACGCAAATCTTCGCGCTAGCGCGATAATGTGGCCCTAGCATTACATTGGGATGCCCCAGCAGACTAATCGCAAAGTCATCGATCACCATAGAGTACATTTATTTTTATTTATTTATTTACATTTAACCATGGGAAGTAATACAATCTAATATTAAAATAAATTACTTTCAATGGTTAAAATTTATTCTGTGACGGTCGATAGCGATTAGTTTGCTGGAAAGCATTCGTTCTTTATCGAATTAGGCTCAAGTATTCAACCATTTTGTCGTTCTGCACTCCTCCATAATGTTTATCATTATGCCAAATCTAATTATTTAATTGTCTCAACAACAAAAAATAACTAAGACATTCGTGTGTGAGATATCTAAAATAAAAAGTAGGGTAGGTTATTAGGTACCTGCCTATTGTAAAACTAAATTAGTCGCGTCGCGCATCGCTTTAACAGACGGCTCCTAGTCTAAAAGTGGCAATAGTGTAGCGCACGGAACGGCAACGGCGCGCTTAGCCGCTTCCGAGCCATTATTTTGAATTTTTTGGCGGGAAAACAGTTTTTGGCTTATAATTTATAAAGTAAGAGGCCCAGAGATTTGAAATTTTGCCTCGTGTGTGCACAAATTATAACGTATTATTTAATCTTTAAAACGAAGCGCTATCTTATACAGTTACAATAATTCACCATGTGTTAGCCCGTGTTACGTGTCACCAGCTTACACATACTTATCGGTTCGTAGCTTAAAAACCTTTTGAGTTAAAGTTTTGAAAATATTTGTGCCTTATGCACAAATTCTGCACAAAATTTTGAGGTATAATTCATAACCGTAGCTTGAACAATTACGAAGATACAGCTGTGCGAGCTGGAGACCCGTGTCTCCAGCTCGCACACAGTTTTATGATCGTAGTTTCAACAGTATTTGAGTGTGATGGTTAGTTTTTTTTGTTCCTAGTGCACAAATTATGCACAAAATTTCTAGCTATAGTCCAAAACCCTAACCTCACTGGTTTGTCTTAACGGGCGTGTGCGAGCTGGTGACACGTGTCTCCAGCTTACACACATAAAACAACTCATAGTAACGAAGTTGTGGTGGCACAAAAATTAGGACTGAAACGTTTGATTGCACATAATATGCACAAAAATATGGCATGCTTAGAATTTCTCATGTCGAATGAGAAAGCTGTAGACATGGACACCTTGGGAAGCACTTTAGATTAAGCAACACCGAAAAAGGGGGGAAGGGGAGGGGGAGGGGGAGCCAAAGTGCGAAAATGCATAGTTTTCAAGATATTTTTATTTTGAGGTTATTTTAGGTTATTTTTAGGAAAAAAAAAACAAATATTCTACTAAGTTACCATTACCGTACCCCCTCTATCCCCCTCCTCTCTACCTCCCTCGAAACTACTAACCTCGAAATTCATGGCAATCGCTACGCAAAAAAAAAACAAAAACCGCTGCTTAAAATGTCATTTGGATAAAATAAGCGATCGTTGGCTTTAAAAAACGGCCGCATCCAGATTCTTCTGCGTTTGCGTCTCCGTAATAATAGTACGAGCAACATCGTACTGGCCAAGAACAACGAGTCCTTTTCTGAATACATTTCGAAAGAAACTGATGGAATTTAGCCAGGGTTAATCGATCAACGTCGACGACCGTCGATCGATGGGTTAGACGAACGGTATCCGTCGATTGATTAAAGCTACCACACCTATCGATCAACGTCGACTGACCGTCGTCGATCGATTGGTTAGTCAAACGGTAGGTATCCGTCGATCGATTAAAGCTACCAGACCAGTCGATCAACTTCGATCGACGTTGATCGATGCCGTCGATCGACGATCGATCGATTGGTCGGGTAACACCCTTAGTGAGAGCTTGGTATTTACGCCGGGCGAGCCGGCCCAGCGTGCCCGGCGTGCTGCAACGCAGCGTGGCTCTACCACTCAGTCAGTGTCACTCATTTAGCACCACCCAAGGGTCACGTGTAGGGTCTAATCTAAACGGTAAACCTACGGACGTGAGTAACTTTAACCCCCAATTATAATAACGAACTAGGTACACTCCACATTAAAGTGATTATATCGATATACTAGTCACATCTTTAGTCACGCACACATGTACAGATAGAAAGCTGCACACTAACAAAATACGGACATGCTAAAAATCCAAAGACTCTGTCCATTGTGATATTTGGTCCGAGGTTAGAAAGGTAACTTTTGAAACTTTTGATCAGGATTCTTTGACAATGCTTCAGTCAACTTGTTGGTCTATGTCAATGTCCACGGCTAGTTGCATATTAGTGCAGCGCCTCTAGCGGAGTAGACATCCCAACATTTTAACTTCATAAAGGAAATAAAACAGTAAACATACTAACACTACACATTAACCAATGTATTATATTTTTATTGTAATTAATTAAGTACTGGGTAATCAAATCAATAAAAATAATGTTAGAATTACGTATAAGTATCTTATACTTGTAGTACATAAATCCTTACTGGGTAAAGAATGTAAAAGACATAATTAGCTAGATAACAACAATAATTACCAGCCTTTTCTCGTTCTGAACAGGTATTTATTTATTTAGGTGATAAAATGGATTTGAAAGATAGTATCTTTATAGAATTCCTTTTATATTAATTAATAAGTATACATTACTATACAGTGGGTTTTTACCCTGTCCTAACAAACACTTGAACAAATCGAAGAATGCAGTTTATCTGTGTATCTGGTTCTTAATACATTAAAGATTAAGTTTTCAGTATAGGTACTATTTTATTATGAGAGTTTCCATTATAGAGGTGTTAGTTCATTCTAGCCTATTCAATTTGTAAAATGATTATTCTCAGTTAAAATTGTCACATTAAAAAATCTAATATTATGACAAAAATTTATGTTATTTAAATGCTTAAGTTACTTTATCTAATTGTTTAACAATAATTAAGTTATAATGAAAATATTACACTCATCACATTTCTTGAAGACAAATGTTGTTATCGAAACATGTACAATATTTAAAAATGCAACCATATTTTTATTTCCAATCTCATTATTAGAATTAAAAAATATGGATTGTCTTATTTTCATTCATGCATAAAGTTTCTCATATAATACTTAGTTATTTTTATCATAGCAAAACCAAAAGATACAAGACAAAAAAATCTAATATTATTTTCTATTTCAAAAATCTTGTATTAATATAACATTAACATAGTAATAAATAACATTTCAATGAGAATCTTAAATATTATTTAAAGCCAAAGTTTTGTTTTTAACTACAGAAAACTCTATTGACATTTCTGTGGTGTCAAGGAAAAAGGAGATGAGTCAAAAAAAATAAAAAACGTTATTTTGGCACCTATTGGTTCAAAACATTAATATGTGTCACGCTTAGATTAAAACAAAAAGGGAAGATACGGCATGCTCCTACTTGTAGTCAATCAAAATATAGTCCTACTCAACTACATATGCAAACACTCACACACGCACACCTATAAAAGTGTAAATCGAGCGAGCGAGACAGAGCAGTAAGTTTTAAAGTCAGCGCGAGGGAGTCAGCGAGTAGCGCGTTGACGTCTCGGTCGCTTCGCAACAGACGAGTACGTACGACCGATTCCGACGCCACTGCGGAGTAGCGTCTTTCTCTTTTTATCACAGCAGAATGTCCGCAATAGTACGATGTAGCCTGTACGCTCGGCAAATTGCGACTGAAGTGAAATTGTGCCTTTAGGCCTAATTTTAGCGGCTTACTTACGAGACGCTAATGCCGTATCTTCCCTTTTTGTTTTAATCTAAGGTGTCACGGCATTAAGGAGATGAGTCAATAAATTGTATATATTTTTTTTACACCCCTACGTTCAAAAAGGGACTAGTCATAACATCAAAATGTATAAATAAGAAAAAAGAGTTCAATCGAGATATCTCTGTATCGCGCTTTTTACCGCCAATAATGCAGTTATGCATAGTGAGATGAGTCAACTCATACCTAAAGTACGTAAGGATATTTTGCATCAGTTTGTGACGTGTGCGTGGACTTGTCGTGTGTTGCTCTGACAGAAATTGTCTTTAAAATTAGTTTCATCACGTTATAAGTGTTGATTCACATCAATATGAAGAGAATTAATAAGATAATGTCATTAGCCTTAAAAGAGAGAGCCACAGAACGTAAGTATTGTGTATTTTTATATTTTTTGAAGGTAACCGATAAACATTTTAAATGCTCAGTTCAAAATATTTAGGTTAATGTTTTGCACCTTTTTAAAACTGAAACTGTTTTTTTATAATTATTTAGTCAATATGCAGGTCATAATAATATTTTTCATAGGTGGGTAAGTACGTAGTGGGAGCTGTGCTGTATAACATACCTGTCTCCGTACGAGGCTCACGCCCGCCGCGCGGCTTTTGTTCGTTTATTTGGCTAATATACCTACTTTCTAAACTATTAGATGATAATTAAAATTATATTACAACCTGTGTTATTTTATGATCATTTTAGAGGAAAGGCGTGTAGATAATGATAAACATTATTGTGTATAAGTAAGCAGTAGGTATAACTGTGCAGTATTAGTGGAATTGACGCTGTGCAGTTTTCGTTTGTTTTAAAATTTTAAAATACGTCCCTACTAAACTATTCATTTATTTTTTACAGTATCAGAAGGATGTCCTTTGGATAACATTATCAGTACGCTGTCAAACACATCTGAAGTTAGCAGTGAGCTTACCCAAGAACAAAAAGAGGCTGCCGAATCTTTAGATTTTATAACTCTCTCAGATTTAGGAATAACACCCGATGACAGAAATGATAATGTTAATGAGCCGCTCTCAGTACTTGATATAGAAAGTCCTCGACCAAGTTTTAATTTAGAGCAAACTGAACCAGCTGATTTTGATTCTGACGACAGTGTACGTGATCAAACATTCAATCCAGGATTAGAACAAAGTTTATCATCCGAAGACAGCTCAATCTCTTCTGAGGATGAAGTGCATCAAGAAAATTCAAATAATAATGATGTCGTTTTAAATACAACAAGGAAACGAAAGGGAAAAAATTTACGCAAGACCATACAGGTTAAAAGAAATAAAGGCCAATCATATAAAACAAAAAAAGGAAAAATGATTCCGGCAAGAAAAGTTACTGCCTTATCAGATTGCCGTAAAAAGTGTTCTACTAAAATTAGCTTAGAAATCCAAACGACACTTTTTAATGAGTTATGGGCATTGGGAAATTACAATAAACGTTCTGCATACCTATCATCCCTCATTTTAGATGCACCAAAAAAAACCCAACGTATTCGGAATACTGGTGGAGAGCCAAAACCAAGGACTATAAACCACAAATATCATTTAAAAGTAAATGGCGAGTTGATTGAAGTTTGCAAAGTTTGTTTTGTGAAAACATTTGCGATTTCTAATAAATGTATAGAGGTGATTATCAAGAAACAATCAAAGAGGGTATCTGGACTTACAAGCCCTGACAAACGCGGATCGCTTGTGCCATTTAATAAATTTGGTGATTATGTAGTACAATCAATAAAAGATCATATAAATTCGTATCCCCTATATGAGTCACACTACAGCCGAAGTCATACAAATAGGCGATACTTACCATCAGGACTTTCATTGATTCTAATGTATAAAATGTATAAAGAAAAGGTTACTCACAATCCAGTGTCGTATACATTTTTTGGCAATGTTTTTCGCACTATGGGTCTATCTTTTAAAAAACCGTCATTAGACACTTGTAATATGTGTGACTCGTACAAAATGAAAATTAAATTGGCTTTACCGCAAGATGCAGAAACACTAAAACAAGAACTTGAGGCCCATCAATTGGAAGCAGATTCAGCTTATGCAATGAAAAAGAAAGACAAGGAGGACTGTAATGATGGGAAGAGAGTTTATTGTTTTGACCTCCAACAATGTCTCCCAACACCCTTCTTGAAAACTAATGTCGTATTTTATAAGCGGCAACTTTGGACCTTTAACCTAACCATATATGATTGCTTTAGCAATAAAAGTTTCTGCTATATGTGGCATGAAGCGGATGGGGGCCGTGGAGCAAACCAGATAGGTACCTGTCTGTTTCTTTTTTTAAAATCACTTCCTTCTAATATAAAAGAAATTACATTCTACTCGGATACATGTGGTGGACAAAACAAAAACAGCCACGTCGCTGCTATGTTTCTTTGCATAAGCAAACTTATACCGGACATGCGAATTGATCACAAATTCTTAACCCCTGGTCATACTCACATGGAATGCGATTCTATTCACGCTCAAATAGAACGAAAAAAGAAACACACTGATATGTCCATACATTTGCCTAGAGATTGGTACAATTTAGTTAGATTGACAAGTCCAAATATTACTGTAATTGTCATGAAAAATGATATGTTTCTAGATTTTGCAAGTTTGTATAAGGGTCCTCTGCAGTTGAGGAAAGTCGATTCATCTGGGGAAAAATTTATATGGCATGATGTGAAATGGTTTCGGTACAGTGGCGAAAACGAATCAGGTGTGATACAATTTAAAACAAGCGACTCGACTGAATTCAAAAATATCTCTTTTTGCAGAAGAGGCAAAGCAAGTGAACCGTTAAATCCCCAGAAATGTTACGATAAACCATTGCCTGTAAGCCAGGAAAAGAAAAAAGATCTTAGTATTCTTCATTTGATCGACAGTAATTGCCATGAATTTTACAAGAAATTAGACACCAATTCAAACAGCCATGATGTAGAGTCTACATCATGGCTGTTTGAAGTGTGGAAACAGGGATGCACAGACTACGGCCCGCGGGCCGCATGCGGCCCGCCGGTCGAATACTGGTGGCCCGCCGACAGCAAAAATAATACTCTCGTACATTCGAAAATATTGAGTTCTATTCCAGAATAAAACCAATAACAAATGTTCGAAAAGTAATTTGAATCTCGCGCGCGCGCTCTATCAATCTTATCGGTGCGCCGTGCATGCGTCGGTAACAGCGGTCGGTAATGTTCGTGCTGATCTCGGTTAAATTCGTTTTCTTGAGGAAGCGCGCCGCGTTATACTGTTCGAGCGAGCGAGATAGCAATAGTCCCAAATTCCCGATAGCTCACGTAGGTAGATACACGAAGCTTCCAGAGTCGGTTTCGAGATTTCTCCAGACAGTTTTCGACTCTATGCGCGTGGTATAAAAGCCACGCTAACCGCAGCGACCGACAGTTCGGTTTTAATTTGAGTAAAGTGTCGTTAGTTCTAGTGTAGATTTTAACTCGACTAGCCGGTGTCATAATTATAATATATTTTGATCCACATTCAACGTAGATTTCCCGTCAAGTGCCGTGTATAATTGTGTTGTGAAATCGTAAGTAAAACTGTTATTAATTTTATCTACATATTTTATCAATTATTTTTGGTAATTAATTAGGAACTGTAATTGGTAGACATGGGCGTTTTCGTTATATCACCAAAACCGTTATGTAACCGATATGAAGTTTTCATATCGATATGGATAACCGTTTTTAGATATCGATATCAGTAGGTACAGTTTACTAACGTTGCGTGCGTTAATGCGTTGTGTCTTGTTATTAGTTACGGCAAACCAACAACAAACGATAACGCGCATATTTGTCGAGTTATTTAAATAGATATGTAACACAGATCGCGCTCGCTCAGTTAGTTTATGGCGATTTCCCTTCATGCTTTACTAGGTTTAGGACTAACAGAAAAGCTTTGTAAGTTTGTATTTTTAAAAGTGCAATACTTGAGTAAAGTTAAGTAGAAAGATAAAAGGAAACTTATTATTAACAAATGTTACTTTTCTGGCGCATTTAAAAATCGTCATATTTACAATGATTTTTCATGTACAATATTTACATTTTTTTTAATATACAATATTAACAGTTTTTTAGTATACAATATTTAAAGACTTTTTATTTTAAATCTGTCTTCTTGGATAAGGACAGATTAGCATTTAAAAATGCAAGCTGTTGTACTTTTTTTGATTTCAAGCGACATCTCTTTTCATTGATTATTAGCCCTGTCTTAGAAAAGAGTCGCTCACAGGGAACTGAAGTTGCGACTATGTTGCACTTAGTTCGGTACAGGTCCGATAAGTGTGGGTAAATAATTTTATGGTCTCTCCACCACTGCGAGGTCAAGAGCGCATCAAAACTATTACCAAAAAACTCTTTCAAACAAATCACAACTTTAGCTCTGCTCTAGGTACTAAAACTAATTTCTCAAGCATTGAACCAAATAAACACAAATTCGCTTCATCTCTTTTACACCGCTATAAGAAGACAGAGACCAAGCAAATGACCTCATATTCGCTTCATCCATCTCTTTTACACCGCTCTTTAGTAAGAAAGAGAAGAAACGAATATCAATCCATTCAGTTGTGTGCACGGTTTTGCGTTTTGGTTACCGTAAAATGGGGCTTTTTGGATATATGAGGTTATTTGGAATTTCTAAAATAAAAGATTTGATCATTTGTAATTTTTTATCTGTCAATGGTAAGAATATTTTGTTGCCACCTGGCAACACTACAACTATCTGTCAACGTCAAATGAACATTTTTAAGGTTAGTTTCGCATTTCACGTGGAGTAGTGAAAACTTTTGTTAATTTTGAATTTTCGGTTTTTTTGGGCGGCTTACAACTTTCATCTAGTACACAACATCTATAAAGGTATGTACTACGCCAATTAAACTATGTATACGTGTATTTTCTGCAGATTTCGATGGTGTTAGGTGTTTTTTTCTATCTATAACGAGTTATAAACTGTTCCTGTGTTTTGTGAGTGGGGCTTTTTGAGATGGATTTTGGGGTTATTTGGAATAATATTTCAAATAGCCCCTTTCTCTGTTTTCAACACATAAGTATGGTTTAACATAATAGTTTTAAATAGCCCCAGGAGTGGCATTACAGATAACTTAAGGGTAGGTTAACTCAGCGATTATAAAAAGTCATTAAGACTTATTTTTGAATTTCTTTGTTGAAAATAACTTTTAAATACATAGTCTTTTTCCTAACGATTCACACTAAAGTTAGGGACCGCTATCGTTAATTTTAAGATTAATTTCACTGATGTACTTATGACATGCCTTTATGACCAATAAGTTGAATAGAATTGAATTTATAAACCAGCTAGGTAACTTTTATAATTGATAAACATACTAAGAATAAACATAATATGAAGGAACAATTATAACACTTTTCATGATCACATATCCCAAACCGGGTCCGCAAAGCTTGTACTAACATTTAATATTGTGATAAAATTAAACAATAAAACAATGTATATTAAGTTAAAACTGCCTATGTATTAGTCGTTTTATGTCCACAGGAATAAATCAGGGATGAAATCATGGTGCGAACATATCAAAGGAAGAATACCAACACACGCAATGGCAAATGTTATCCACCATATGTAAGGTATTCTGAAGATAATTTGCGAAAAGCAATAGAAGCCGTTCATAGTCGTTCATTGAGATTAAAAGAGGCTGCCGAAAATTACAACATACCGATAAGCACTTTAAGTCGAAAGTGTAGAAATATAAACTGCACGCAAGAAAAAGCGGGACACCCAACTTTATTTTCAAAGGAAGAAGAGAAGTTTTTTATAGACAATGTACAATTACTGAGCCACTGGGGGTTTCCTTTAGATTCAACTGACCTACGAGTGTATGCACAAAAATACTTAAATAAAATTGGAAAAACCATATATGGCCTTGAAGATAACATGCCTGGAGTAGATTGGGCGCGCAATTTTCTAAACAGACACAAAAGTGAGATTTCCAATCGTGCAGCTTCAAATATATCTAGCGATCGCGCTAAAACTACACCACTTGTAATAGATGACTTTTCGATCATTACGCAAAATCTGTCGAAGGAGTCTCCCCAGACTGTCTCATCAATTATGATGAGACAAATTTGACTGATGATCCGGGTAGCAAAAAATACATTTTCAAGAGAGGGTGTAAATATCCTGAAAGGGTCATTAATAGCTCGAAGTCATCAATTTCTTTGATGTTTGCTGGCACTGCAGATGGACAATCCTTGCCGATATATGTAGTTTATAAAGCAGAACATCTGTGGGATCAATGGCTGGAGGGAGGTCCTGAAGGAACCAGATACAACCGGTCAAAGAGTGGTTGGTTTGATTCAGTATGCTTCGAAGACTGGTTTAATACAGTTATAGTACCGTACGCAAAAAAGAAACCAGGACGAAAAGTTGTAATAGGAGACAACTTATCTTCTCATTTCTCACACTCAGTTCTACAGACTTGCGATGAACTCAATATAATGTTTGTTTGCTTACCGCCAAAGACTACACACCTACTCCAGCCATTGGATGTAGCTTTTTACGCTCCTTTGAAAAAGTATTGGCGTGACGTGTTAACAAAGTGGAAGAAGACAGAAGGATTGAAACACAAGACTTTAGTCAAAAGCTCATTCCCAAGGTTATTAAGCAAATTAAAAAATAAGTTGGTGGAGAATGGCGCGGAATCTACTAACCTAATTGCCGGATTTAACAAATGTGGCTTATACCCCATAAATCCCGAGCGACCCAAGTCGCGGTTGCCTCAAAGACTGATTGTTTCCGAAGAACAGATAGAGAACACAACATCTTCGGTTGTAATAGACATTTTGCAAGAAATGAGAAGCCCTGCAAGTGCCACTGGACAAACAACACGAAAAAGGAAATGCAATGTACCACCAGGAATGAGTATAACAGCAGAGGACATAGTGCGTAATCAGACAGAAAAAGACAAACAGCAACATAAACGGAAAAATACACAAAAGAAAGTGTCGGACAAAAACAAGAATATAAAATCTTTAGACGAAGACAGTAACACCGATTCTGAAATAACAAGAGAAACTGAAAATGAAGAATTGAATCAGGCTGATACGCAGCCAACTGCAGGTCCATCCGGGCTATGTAATGCCTATGCCTTTGACTCTGGTAGCTCAGATGATCAAAGACCACGACACGAAAAGATTACAGAAACTGCTAAGAAACCGGAAATTGAAGAATATATATCGATTAAAGGCAAAGGCAAGGGAAAGAAAAGCAAACCAAAAACAGAAAACAATCACACAAAGATAAGTAAATTGGAAAATACACTATCACTTGAAAAAAATATATCTAGTAAGGGCAAGAAGAGAAAGAAAAATAAATCAAAAATAAAAAAAAGACAGATGAAGATAAGTGATTTGAAAAATTTAGACTTAGACCCAGAGAGTATTGAAAAATTGATAGCCAGTGTTAAAGCAGAGAAATCCAAAAATAAAAAAAACAAGAGATATTCAGACTCTGACACTACAAGTGTGTCAGATATCATGAGCATCCATAGTGACTCGGACATTATAGATATTGATTTCGGTGGATCAATCTCTGATGTCAAGAGCGACGATGAAGACTACGGATGTAATAAAGACATGAGTAACTGTACTTACGGAAAACAGCCAACAGTTGCAGAAATCATTCCAATTCCTGATTATGATGATAAATTTATTGATAGATCATGTGTACCTGAAAGTTCTGTTGAACAAAAGACTGATGGCAACTTAAAGACTAATTATAATACTAAGTTACAATACGTAACTGATAAGACGGGCAACGATCCAAGCAGTACAGCAACGATTTGTGATGACATAGATTTACCTGCACCCGGGATTCCACAAACAGTTGCAGAAATCATTCCAATTCCTGACTATGATGATACATTTATTGATAGATCATGTGTATCTGAAAGTTCTGTTGAACAAAAGACTGAAGGCAACTTAAAGACTAATTATAATACTAAGTTAGAATACGTAACTGATAAGACGGGCAACGATCCATGCAGTTCAGCAAAGCTTTGTGATGACATAGATTTACCTGCACCCGGGATTCCTGAACAAAAAGAACAAATGCAAAAAGATGAATCAAAAGTACACGAACTTTTATCAAATTATGCTGTGAACGACCATGTTTTGGTGCGCTACTGTGACGATAAACAATGTAAATATTATGTTGGATTTATAGAAAATATTAAAATTGATGGACGGAAATATAATTACACAGTAAATTTTTTTAAGACAATAAAAAAGCCACAACTTGCATTTCGGATTGGCAAGAAAATTGATCGAGACGAGGTTGATGATATATGGATTGTGAAAAAAATTGTTTTAATGAAAAATCCTATAAATGCCAAAGAGTTCCTACTGACTGAAGAAAGCGATGTGATGTATTTTTGAGATTACCTTTTTGATTTTCAACTTTCTAGAATTTTTACAATTTGGTTCATTCACACCCAATGAATGAATCTAAATTATGTAGGTACCTACTACCTCTTGTTGGACAATTTAATGTTTATTTTATGTTGTGAAAATGTTATTTAATTTAAGTAAGTTCTTAATAATTATTAAAAAATGTTCCTATTAAACTAATTTCATTTAAATATAACTTTTAACATAGGTACATTTCATTTTATAATTGAGTTTTATTTAAGTATAAGAAAATTCATCATATCCAGGCCGCTTTTATTTTCGTAAAAAATAGCTTACCCTTAAGAATTCCAAATATCGCTTTTCTTATAATAGGCACAATTTTATTATATTTACATGAAATTCCAAATAACCCCAATTTAATAACAAACATAATTTCGATTATGGGACTAACTTCAAATAATTCGGTACTTTTTTGACCAAAAAACGTCAAATTGCTATTTAACTCAAACCAAGTTACCCTAGAATATTTCCAAATATCGCTTGGACGGTTTTATTTAGCACATGATTGATAAATTAAGAAAGACAGATCCAATAAACTTCGGATACCAAATAACCCCATTGTAGCGATATTTGGAACGGCTATCTTAAAAATATATATCTTCAAATCTACTTACGATAGACGTTTGCTAGTAATAGTGATCAAGAAGACATTATTACAACTATCCAAAAAGCCCCCTGTTGAGTGGATTCATTCATTGTTCCTGTATTTACAACACGGTTTAGCAAATAAATGTTTCAAATAGCCCCGTTTTACTGTATGTCGTTTGCAGTTTTCATAACGTAGGTATTCTCGCGCGTGTTTTGATATCGTCTCGATAATATAGATATCATAGTTTTTGTAATATCGGTTATGTGCAACCGTCATATCGATATGATACGATATGAAACTCATATCGGTTATTAGTTACGTTTTGATATATCGAACTCATGCCTAGTAATTGGTTTTAGGTGCTGTGGTAATCCTAGTCAGGATTAAAACGCAACATGGACATGCCAGGAACTAGTAAAAAACGTAAGGTTAAAGATGAAAATCGGCAGTTTCAAGAAATTTGGACTGAGAAATACTTTTTTGTATGGTCGCATAACAAAGTCGTTTGTTTAATTTGCAAGAATTCTGTTGCGATTGCAAAGGAATATAATGTAAAAAGGCACTATGAAACGCAGCATCCTACTTTTACGAAGTTTACAGGCGAATTAAGAAAGCAAAAAGTTTTGTCTTTAAAACGGGAGCTTATTGGTCAACAAGCTATGTTTACAAAACCCATTCAAGATACAGAAACAGCTACAGAAGTTAGTTATGAAATTTCTCGAATGATAGCAAAGCGGAGTCGCCCCTTCAATGATGGGGATTTTGTAAAAGAATGCATAGAAATTGCCGCTAAGAAAATGTGTCCAGAAGCAGCAAAAAAGTTTGAGAAAATTCAACTGAATCGTATGACCATCCAAAGACGAATTATGTCTTTGTCAGATAATATTGCGGAACAATTAAATGAAAAAACTAAGATAATTGATTTTTTTTCATTAGCACTCGACGAATCCACTGATATTAGTTCCACAGCTCAACTTCTTATATTCATACGAGGTGTTACTCAAGATTTTGAAGTCTTCGAAGAGTTATTAGGAATGTGTTCATTGAAAGGTCAAACCAGAGGAGTTGATATACTCAATGTACTTTTGGACGAGTGTTCAAAAACTGATTTGGACTTATCGAAATTATCGGGAGTTTCGACTGACGGTGCTCCTTCGATGATTGGTGTCAATTCTGGGCTAGTTACTTTGTTGAAAAAGCATTTGCAAGAAAAAAACTTAAACGCTGAAGATCTCATGCAGTTTCACTGCATTATACACCAAGAAGCCCTCTGTTCTAAAAAAATTGAATTTGAAAATGTCATGAAAGTGGTAGTTTCGACTGTGAATTTCATAAAATCACGAGGACTCAATCACAGGCAATTCAAACAATTCCTTGATGACATTGAATGCGAACATGGAGATTTACTGTATTATACAGAAGTAAGGTGGCTAAGTCGTGGATTGACACTGGAACGATTTTTAAATTTAATAGAAGAAATTGATATTTTTCTGGCGGAAAAGCAAAGGGACGTCCCGGAACTTAAAAGTCCTGATTGGTTGTGTGATTTGGCTTTTTTAGTTGACATTACAAATCATTTGAATGTCTTGAACACACGGCTTCAAGGCAAAAATCAACTGATATCCCAGCTCTACGCACATGTATCATCCTTTCAATGCAAGCTGACACTTTTCAGATCGCAATTGAATTCTGGAAATTACAATCATTTTCCGAATTATAAGAAAATGGCTGAAAAATTAAAAAAAACTGCTATTAATTTCAGTTATGTAAAAAAGCTAGATATTTTGATTCAATCTTTTCAAGACAGATTTTCGGAGTTTAAAACAGTGAAACCTCTGTTGGACATATTTAGCAATCCTTTCACGATTTCAGTTGAAAATGCGCCAGAGTTAATGCAGTTAGAAATTATCGACATTCAGAACGACCAAGATTTACGCAACAAATTCAACGAAGGAGACTTGCTGAACTTTTACCGCTGCATTGATAAAAATACGTACAAAGAGTTGCGCATAAACGCTCTGAAATGTGCAAGCTTATTTGGTTCTACCTATATATGTGAACAAACCTTTTCAATCCTAAATAATAATAAAACAAAAAATCGAAACCGCCTTGCAAATGAAAGTTTGGAAGCAGTTTTACGTGTTGCTACAAGTAAATTTGAGCCAAATATAAAAAAGATTGTAAGCACTATGCAGTGCCACGCTTCAAATTAATAAATTCTTTTTCAATTTGAATACATTATTATCAATTTTTCATTGTCTTTAATTACCTATACTTCTGGTGGCCCACCATCAGTTCATAATTTGCCCGAGTGGCCCCTAGTCTTAATAAGTCTGTGCATCCATTTGTAGACCCTGACTTAGAAGAATTTAATGATCTCTAAAATGATTTAGTTGACAGTTTAAAAGTTTACAGTTGCAAAATTTGTGATGTAATAACGAGATATGTAACTAAATTACTTTTTTTGTTTTTTTTTCTCGATAAGGTAAAATGGGACATGTCAATTATTTAAATATAAAATAATCATGTTTTTTTTTTTTTTTGTAAAAACTTCATATCACTTACGATTGTTTAAATAAATACTAAAAGTGCCACTAATAAAATTCAACATTGTGTAAATTACAATTTTCTAATAAAACACATGAGTTGTTTTCTTAATTTGCCCCTAGTGAAAAATTCAAGAGTATGTACTTATCTCCTTTTTCCTTGACGCCACAGATTTATCTGTTTAAAATCACATTTACTGTACATATTATTTAATAATAATAAGGCACTGAAGGAACTAAGCTGTGCAATTAAAATTTGTTCAATCCACTTTGTTTAATATTAGAGGAATTGTTTAAAAAGCATTGTAACCGCAAAGAGCTAGTATTCCTGAACGATTCATTATTGGGGGTTTGTCACAAATCATCATTAAAGTAGTTGTGTCTCCGTTCCAAGTCTCTGATCTCCATGATGTCAGTCTTGAGCCTCAGCTTTAAAATTTCACGCCATATTGCATCTCTGTGTTCTCCATTGGTGATGCCCATTCTCAATAATGTATTGTCATTTATTCGAATTAAGGCACGACCGGTTATGTCATGCTGAAAAAATAAAATTAGTTACATAATAATATAAAAGTTCAAAATTTTAAATGAAATATCAAAAACATAATATACATGAACATAAGAGCACAACACTACGGGGCACAGGCCTCCCACGTGGACAATAGCACGTGGGGATATTGGGCCATAACTCACCACACTGGCCCAATGCTGGTTGGTGGGTTTTAATGACTGCCATCTTACGACAACAACTGGGACCAACGGCTTAACGTGCCTTCCGAAGCACGGAGGAGTTAAAGATGTTTTTATTTTGGTCACCCATCCAGCGACCCGACTTTGCGAAAGTTGCTAAACGGGAAGATCGCAAACCGAACGTGCTAACCGCAGCGCCATCGAGCTCATTATAAAATAATAATTTTATTTACCTCGTGAAATCTTTGCCAGTACAGGTTGTAATAATCGCTGCAATGACGCCGCAGCCATTTCTGAACATCTGCTTCAGTCCACAAGTAAACAGCTTTTGGACGAGTGGTTTTAGACTGGAATAATGTAAAAAATTAAACACGAGCATGTTTAAAAGCACATTTATTTTAGTAAATAGATGCACGCAGACAATGATGTACCTTGGATTTGTTAGAAGAATTAACACTAGATTCCTCTACCATTTTAATTGTTAAATATGATGTCTGTTGTGTTGAAAAGTGCGACGTTTTTATGAATAACTTGTAGCAAATTGTATTATTATGCCTATCTATCGAACAAAGTAATTAATAACACAACTGTTCTGAGTTGGAGTCGTTGGAGAGGAGCATTGAGATCTATCAATTCAATGGAGATTGGAGAGGAGACACAGACAGACAGTTTGGTTAATTGGTTTGACATTGACATTGAGGGTTGCTAGATTCAGTTTTTGAAATTTTCCCATATTCGAATTTTTTTTTTCCCCAAAATTATATGTTAGGTAACTTTTTTCCCCATTATTTTTAACAGGAAATAAAGCGAATTAAAAGTTATAAAACATGTTTACACAGTTGTCGCAAAGGGGGTGCAGGACAAAATTTTCTGTTGATTTTTATATGGAGCCTTAAAACTTAAAAACTTAAATTTTTTTTAAGGTAACTTTTTATAAAAACGTGATTAACTCGAAACCCGTGCGTAAAGTCTAACGAAATTTTAGCCCTCCTGTAAAACCACGCAAGAACCTGAGCGGTATCCGATGTACTTACCAAAAAAAAAAAATACTTTTTTTTTTAAGAAAAAAAATTTTGATATAAAAGTTCTAATTTTTGTATGGAGCTAGATTTCTGTTGTCTAATAAAAAAAATACCTCGAAATTCAAGACAGTACGTTGCGCATCGCGCTATTTCCTGAACAGTACACATAAACGACTCAAGAGCCTACTATCTTCATGAACTACACTGAGCTAAATGAGCTACTGAGCTAGAAGAGCTTTAAAGCTCTTGACTAGGTAAAGAGCTATATAACTATCATCTCTTCAAAGAGCTAAATTTCTCATGACTGATGTTGATGTGTATCCGTTCCCGCGCGACAATAGAAAATAAATTTCCAAAATTACTCCAACCAAAATTCCTCTTGCTTAGTTTTCTTTCACCAAACATTTCCCCAAAGAATTCATTTCCCCAAAATTTCCCCAAAAACTTTATTTTTCCCCATAAGTGCGAAAAAACCCCCAATCTACCAACGACCTCTGAAAAAGGAATTTGCGGTGTTGACCTCGGACCAATGGTCCGAGGTGTTGACAAACAAAACAATTTTTTTTTTAAATTTATATGTTCCGTGAAGGAACAGGCTAAGGTCCGAGACCATACTGCCTAGTCATTTATTTTTATTTTTTCCCTTGATTATAATGAGTGGTGATTAAGATGATGAATGATAAATGATGTTCCCCAAACCCCTTGAGTCCTCACTGGGGACTCCTCAGTAAAGATGTGGGACTTTACTGAGGTCTCACGCGGACTTCTCGAGAGAATTTGAAAAGTGATGTTGCAATGTTTTGTTTCATTTGCCAACACTCATACACGTTCACAAACACTTAACGGTTTATAATCCACTATTATTTCACATTAATATTCAAAAAAACACAAATTTTAGAAAATAAAACAAAACTGCAGACATGAAGCTTCACTTTCCCGCCAAGAAGTCACAACCAAAACAAGATAAAGACCTCAGAACAATATGCTTTAGTTATTGTTTTGAAATAAAGACAGACACTGCTTGACTGCTAGAGTGCGTTCCGTAGTTTTGGGTGTAGTTGTTTGGTTAAAGTTTAGGCTGTGGAAAGAGTGCCGCAAGCGGCATTCTAGTGCGATCGGTTACGATGCCGTCATTACGGCATCCTAGTACAAAGTGTAGGCAGTGAATAGAGTGCCACAAGCGGCAACATAGTACGATCGGTCACGATGCCGTAATTTGACGGCATCCTAGTACGGGAAGTGACTTTGTGCTGTGCCGTGACCATCACATCGCCTTTAATCGCCGCCCGTCAGCTCGTGTCCCTGTGCCAGCGACCCCGTAAAGCCTGCTCCCGGTAAGCTCCTTTCTACCTCCCGCCTAACCACGTCGTATGTTAGTGCCTCTCGCACCAACAGTGCCACAAGCGGCATTCTATCTCAATCGGTTCGGGAACCGTAACATATTTTTTATTTGTCGTAATGTTCAGACGACATAATATTCAAAAGATATTTTGTATGGAGTTAGATTTCTGTTGTCTAATAAAATAAAATAACCTCGAAATTCAAGACAATCGATACGCTGCGCTTCGCGATTGTCTTAAATTTCTAACCTATCACGTGACCTACAGGAGTAGGCAGCTAGTATTTCTGTTGTCTAACAAAAACTTTACGGCAGCTTAGGCGGCGTCACTATTATACCGCAAAACTTACGGTTCCCTAACCGATGGAGATACAGTGCCGCTTGTGGCACTCTATACACTTCCTAAAGTTTAACCCGTTTGAATTGAAACCGAGCCACGGAACGATTAAGTTCTTTTTATAACCTATATTCCTGTCCAAAACGACCGAAAACTCTTATTCTGTTTCCATTTTTTCCACTTTTGTACCATATTTAATAAAATTATTAACAAGTAAAACAATACGAAACAAACAGCGGACTTTTTTGAGACATTTTGACATAAATTGCAAACTTTGACACTTAATACTGACAATAACAATGATTTAACGTCAAATAGCTGTCAGAGTGAAAAATAACCTCAGAACAATAACTAAAGAAAAATAACCATACGATTTGATGGCTGTTTGGTTGCTGCGCTCTGAGCCATAGAACGGATGAAACTACGCTCTGACAGCCATCATTCAGAGTGAACCAAAATTTTACCAAGCTACGGAACGGATTGAGCGCGCGTCGGAGTGCACTCGAGTGCACTCGAGTGAAGCGACGGAACGCAGCCCTAGGCCCTAGCCTAGGACCTCATATTGTTCTGAGCTTAGATTACTTTTTCATAGGTTCTGAGGCTAGGACCTAGGACAAGCTGACATTTTTTCTTTTTTAGGCTAAAGAAATTATGGTGCACGCACGGATTCATCTCAAATCTTTGTTCTTCATTAATTTGCGCCGGTATTTAGATAAGTATTTTGGAGAATGTTATATAAGATATATTCTTAACCGTTTAATGATTGTTAATATAATATGTGTGTTGGCAAAGAAACAAAACAGTGCAACGTTACTTTTATATGTGAGCTTTGCTTAGAGCATTAGATGCTTTACCCACTTAGGCGTCCAAGACCGTATATACAATATGGCTCCTACCGTCCAGCCATTCAGACAGCTGTCCGAAAGTTGGCCGACGCTGACCGAGACTACCCGAGCTGACAAAAAAGCTTAGAACTAACCCATTGCTAAAGCTATATCAAAACCTAAACTACGTACCAAATGCTTAGAAAACGCAGTATTTTAATAAGTTAACAGTTAATTACGAAAAGCTATAACAAAAATGACAAAAATGAAGATTCCAAAACAAAAAACAAAAATATTTTTTTTATATCGACATTTAGAAGTCGTTATTACTTGGAAGTCACTGTTTCAAACTATAAAGAATCTTATCATTTTCGATAGCTAAAACCATAACGATTGTTTTGATGTGCACATTACTAGGAAGAACGATGATTACGAAGAGTAATTAACACATTATTAGCACAAAAAAAATCCTGTGCAAAAAAAATGGCGAACCGTCAAAATTGTCAACAATTTTATTTTTTTACTAAGGGTACTCGTACACTATGCTATAGTTTCAATAATTTTCTTGCGGAACTACGAACTAGGTGTAGTGAGCAAAAACCTTAACAAAGAACGTTGCCGTGTTTATGGCGCTTGGTCAGAAAAAAAAATATATTGGAATGTCACTGTCTACAAATGTTAACAAACCATAATAATCCGATTGTTTTGATGTGCACTTATTTAGGAAATACGGTGAGTAGAAGAGTATTTCGACATTTATAAAAACGCTTACGCTGCAAAATTCCGTTTTGGCGAACTGTAAATTTTCGCCAATTTCATTATTTTTTTCTGTGAAATTATGTTTGCCATTAAATAGATTTCTTTTACTTTTATACTGAATAAGTAACACAGAATCATCTCTAATCTTTTGATGGGCCTACGTAATACGTGTTTTGAGTAATTACACTCACCGTGATCGTAATGCGAGTTTGCAAAATTGCAAAATTCCTGGTGACTATAGTCACCATGGACGTAAGAGGTTATATGCCACTTGGTGACTATAGCCACCAGGAATTTTGCAATTTTGCAAACTCGCATTACGATCACGGTGAGTTTTTTTCATAATTGATATCTAATATTAATATAAGTATTATATCGTTTACCGTGCATCAATTATTTTACATAATTTAAAAAATAATTAGAAAAATACATAAGATGCCTGGTAGATCCTTTTGTCTTTTTATATTCAAAGGCGTAAAACTAAAATAATCAAATATTCTTTCACTGGACTTCTTGGCGGGAAAGTAAAGCGTCTGTCTGCAGTTTAGTTTTATTTTCTAAAATTTGTGATTTTTCGAACATTAATGTAAAATAATAGTGAATTATTACCCGTTAAGTGTTTGTGAACGGGCATGAGTTTGCAAATGAAACAAAACAGTGCAACATCACTTTTCAAATTCTCTTAAAAAGTCCGCGTGAGATCTCAGTAAAGCTTTAGATCTATTTCTGTGCTACCCACATTTAGTAAAATTTTTGAAAAGTTGATGCTAGACCAAATTCAAATTCATTTTCATAGAAATAAACTTTTACATTGTAAATAGTATGGTTTTACTAGGGGTCGCTTAACAACTGACGCCGGTGTTGAGCTTTTAATCCAAATATTTGATACCTGGGAGGAATCACAGGATGCCCTAGGCGTATTTTGTGATTTATCCAAGGCTTTCGATTCACAGTCTCGCGACGGCACTCGTTCGAGGTACCCGTGCGTCATATTGTTTACGCAGTGAATACGATCGTTTACGTCGCGCGCCCGCTCCCTATTGTCTCGACATAAGTACCTGCGCGCGAGTGGCAGCGACCTACCTGTTGCCACGCCGAATACTATAACGATGTACTCTTGTGAAGATAATGGATAATATGTCTAACAACAGATGCGTTTTATTTAACAGCGAGGATGACCGTTTAAGTGATCGGGAGGTAGATGAAGAGATAATTAAGTTTACTATGGAGAATCAGAAAAAGGAGGTTGCTAATGAGGATAACGATCTGAAAGAATCATATAGACCCTCGAAGAGAGAAAGAGATGAAGATGAACAAGAATGGTCAGTAGTCATAAATAAATCGACAGCAAAAAAGATCAAGTCAAAAAATGAAAAAATTGAAATTTATATTTCATGCAACGAAAAAATACCCAAGATGTTCGCGTTAGCGAAAATTTTCAAATCTATGAGTTTGACTGACATCGAAAGGGTGAAGTTCTTAACACCTTTTAAAGTTAGAGTAGATTTTAGCAATGAAACTGGTGCCTCTAAATTAGAAACCAGCGAGGAAATAATAAAAAATGGTTGGCGAATCCATCGTGCTATGGAGACTGCAATGTCTTTTGGTGTGATCAAAAATATTTCGAGTGGCAGATGTCTCGCTCCGGGACATTTTGGAAAAATATTAAGGGTAGGACGCCATTTTGAAAATAGTGGGGTTAAGTGCATTATTTAATTGCCTTACCCTTTAGATTTCAAAAAACTGTAATTTTACTGATTTTTTATATGAAACCTATACCATAAGGTTGCATTTTTGTAATGAAAATAAAAAATTTAAGGAAATAAAATTAAAAAAATATATAATCAAAACAGCACCGTAGTGCAAACATGGCCGTAAGATTCATGCCGAATTTCGGTACAAAAACTCTTATAATTATAAAATTATATTATTTTAGTTAATACCTTACTATTAAATACAAAGCTAATATGTTATTCTAAAACTTAAAGTAACAAAAAGATACATGCGCATATATTTTTTTACAATTCTAGCTTTACACACCAGCCGGACGTAAACAACGCGAGTCGAGCGCGTCGAGAGCGAGACACTTTTATAAGCAACTGTCTCTGTCGTTGCCATTTTCTGTTAACCCATAGTCTGTCTCTGTTTTATGATCTAACGTTCGTGTGAGTTAAAAGAGTGCAGAACCTGTCTTGTTTTCATTTATTCAGCCAAAACCGACGCACTACGTCATCGTCCCGCAGCGGGACAAATGCACATGAGTGCCTAAAAATGTCATCCCGGAGCGGGACAAATGCACATGTCCGACAAATGCGAAATGGCGTTTGCCACTCGAAGGGATATTGACATAAACGATGAAGACATTGTTAAAATAATATCTTGTCCCTCGGAGGTAGTACTTCTTTCTGCTTATCGGCTCCAGCGTCGTTGCAAAGAAAAGGATGGATGGCAAGCTTGTGAATCAGTACGATTATGTTTCAAAGGTTCCCTACTACCTAGCTATGTAACAGTTGAGAGTTTATGTATAAGGGTTGAGCCATATGTCTTCCCAGTGTCCCAGTGTGCTAAATGTTGGAAATTAGGACATACTACAAAGAGGTGTCCTACAAATAAAGTTATATGTCCAAAGTGCGGCGGGGAACACGCAAATTGTGAAACTCAATCTTACAAGTGCGTTAACTGTAACGGTAAACACATGGCTTTAGCAAAGTCCTGCCCTGCCTTCATCAAGGAAAAAAAGATAAGAGACATAATGGCAGAATTTAACTGTACCTACAGAAGGGCACTAACAATGTATGTCCCGCCAGAAACTCTAGAAGGAAGTTTTGTTAAAGAATTAATGAGTCAGTCAAACAATGTACAGCCAGTTTTTGACGAAACACCCAACAACGAAATGCCATCTTTTGCCAAAATCGTGAGAACCAATAGTGCTAAGCAAGGGACTAAAAGTAAAAGATTCTCCCGCTCTCCGAATAAAAACCCATGCCGAAGACCGGCTTCCCCGTTTGCATGGTGTGAAGAGCCAGAGAGTAGTATGACTTGTGAACCAAACATACAGAATGAACAAAAATCCACTGAGGAGGAAACGTCTAAGAGCTCCATACATATAAACGAATTATGGAAAAGATTGAAAGAAGTTCTATTTTTAAGAAGTGAATCAATACAATCTAAGTTTAAGCTAGTTATCAAATACTGTGTTGAGTGCTGATTGGCCTATTTTGCAGGCAATAGTGAAATTTTTAGGCATCGATGGGTAGTACAAAACAAAAATATATTACTGTTAACATAATTCAATGGAATGCCCAAAGTTTGAAACATAAGCTAGTTGCGTTAGAACAATTTTTATCTAAAGAAAAAATCCACATTGCCGTCCTCAGTGAAACTTGGTTGGACTCAGATACACACATTAAGGTAAATGGTTACAATATCTACCGTAAAGACAGGGATGACGGATATGGTGGCGTCGCTATTTTGGTTCATAAATCTATTAAATGAAGTTTTTTAAATTTTAAAAGTCCAAATGCTGGCATTGAAACTATAGGTATACAATTATATAACTGTAGTCAAGTAAAACATATTATTTCAGTATATTGTTCACCATCGCTAAACATTAATCAACGAGACTGGGATCACTTGTTTGGTAGTCTAAATAAAAAAACTATAATCCTAGGAGATTTTAATGGCCACCACAGTAATTGGTCCTGTAGGACTAACCAAAGGGGCGCACATATATTTGAAGCACTGGTCGATAATACTATGATAACATTAAATGATGGACAACCTACGCGTATCAAATTAGTTAACAATATTCTACAAATGTCGTCACCCGATATCACATGCATGACATCAGATATTGCTCTTAAGTTTAACTGGTCTACAATAAATGAGACTTTAGGAAGTGACCATTTAATTATAAAACTTTCAACAAACTTTAAAAAAAACATAAATTATAAATATAAAAGAAACTTTAAAAAAGCCGACTGGGTGGCTTACAGAGATCACTTACAAGAAGGCCTCAAATCTTTTCTAGTGGCCGATAGTATTCAACTTTCATATGATACATTTGTCAACCACCTTAATGAGCCAGCAAATCTTTATATACCAAACATAAAAGTAAACCTAAATCCAGACTCAAAATTTATACCTAAACCTTATTGGAATACCTTAATGTCTAAAGCGGTAGCTGAACGCCGCCTTGCACTGTCAAGATTTCGTCGTAACCCTACACCTAACAATTTATTATTACTACAAGATAAAACTAGTGAAGCTCTAAAACTTATACGATCAGAAAAAAGAAAAGCCTGGCAAGATCATTGCACAACCATCGATAGTAACATTACCCAGTGTGAGTTTTGGCGTAAACTTAAATGGTTTAAAGGTTATAATCAATCTAAAACATATATTAGTAAAGACAGAGCTAATGTATTTCTTCAAAATTTAACTCCTGATTACGTACCGCTTAAAGACCCTCCTTTTGTAGCTAATAACACACCCTTAGATGTCCCAATAACGCTACAAGAGTTAAAACAATGTCTGCGTCGTAAGAACACGTCTCCAGGAAATGATAATATATCATATTCTATGATCAACCACCTCCCTGATATTGGTATAAAAATTTTGTTGGACTTATACAATGAGATTTACAAAACAGGCTGTGTCCCTTTACAGTGGCATGACATCCATATTATCCCGATTCCTAAGCCAGGACGAGACCCTCAATTACTCTCTGCTCTACGACCGATTTCGATGATTTCTTGTAGGTATTTGTAAGATTTTTCACAACATTCTAATAATGAGATTAGAGTGGTTTGTTGAGAAAAACGATTTGTTGTCCCATAATACCATCGGTTTTAGAAAGGGACAATCAACTTTGGATAACTTATCTAGACTGGTTTCGCACATCCAAATTGGTTTTTTGCAGAAAAAAACTACGTTAGCATGTTTTATGGACGTTGACAATGCCTACAATAATGTGGATACCCAGTCTCTAATACATACATTAAATAAAATAGGTGTTAGTACACAAATGAGTCGTTATTTATGGAACTTCCTCAAAGAAAGACAGCTCACAATCAAACTAGAGCAGTCAGTAATCAAGCGAAATACACAAGCTGGACTTGCTCAAGGTGACCCACTCTCTCCCCTTCTATTCAATATTGTGACGTCTGAGATTTGTAAAATCACCAGTCAGGTAAACATCTTACAATACGCTGATGATTTTGTGCTATATGTTAGCTGTGATGATATAGAAAAAGGTTCACAAAAACTACAAATTACATTAAATAAAACTGTACAGTTACTGGCTGAAATAGGTTTAACAATATCTCCGAACAAAAGCAAAATCTGTATTTTCACAAATAAAATCATTAGACAACGATTAAATATTTCAATTGAAAATACATCGTTAGAAGTGGTAGATCGTTTTAAATATTTAGGTTTATGGCTGGACAAATCATTGCGATGGGGTAAACATATTAATGAAATAAGAGAAAGGACATCTAAATTAATTAACGTATTTAAGGTTTTGGCAGGATCGGAGTGGGGAATGCACCCTTATCACCTTAGACGACTTTACTTAGCCTGCATACGCAGTAAATTGGATTATGCCAGCGTTCTGTACGGTAATAGTGCAAAAACGCATTTAACTAAACTTGATAGATTACAAAATCAATGTCTTCGTGTCATTGGTGGGTTCATAAGAAGTACAGCAATACACGTCATGGAATGCGAGCTTCACATCCAACCCCTGTGTGTGCGCCGCACTTATCTTGCCGGTAAATATTGGGTGAAAAAAAAAAAGCACATGTACATAGTAGAGAGATAGATGTAATAGATAAATTAAACACAATGAGTCAACATATTTTATGGAAAAACAAAGCAAAACCAGTGTTAGTAGAAATACATAATAAATACAAAGATTTGACTATTTTTTCAGGGCCCCAATATGAGAGATTTTCACTAGATAAATGGGTGGGCAGTGTGGATACTTCAAACATTAGACATTCTATTAATAACGTAGATAAAAGCAAGAGTAGATATAAGACAAGTAACTTGAATATATTATGTAATAATTTTATAAACGACAATTACTCTGACTATTACAGAATCTTTACGGATGCTTCTAAAGAAAAAAATATCTCAGGCTTGGCTATTTTCGATCCGCAGACTAACGGCTACATAAAAAAAAGAATTGAGTCAGAAAATATATCTATTATGTTCTCGGAGGTAATCGCTATTGCAGAAGCAATTTCGTATATTGGCTTTTTCGACAGTGGCAAGTATGTAATACTAACGGACTCAAAAAGTACACTACAAAATCTTATTTGATGTACTACAAACTCTGGTGGCTCACCGATAGCATATAAAACATTAAAATCAATTGAGATACTCTCAAGTCGTAATCTGCAGGTGGTTTTGCAATGGGTACCATCTCACATTGGCTTGTCTGGCAACGAGAAGGCAGATACACTAGCTAGGGAAGCTTTGGTTGACGGGACAGTCTTAAACTGGATACCTCACCATAGTGACCTACTACCTTTGATAAAAAGGAGGTGTTGGCAAGACTGGAAAGAGTACTTTGACGAAAGAGCGCTCACCAAAGGAATTTGGTTTAAAACCATACTGCCAAGCCTCAGTAGAACTCCGTGGTTTGAAGGGTCGGACTTGGCCAGGTCCGCATTAGTTACTTTAATGAGACTGCGATCTGGACACATTCTATTGAATAAGTTTGCTTTCCTTTTGGGCAAAGTAGCATCTCCCAATTGCAGTGAATGTGAGATGATAGAGGATGCCTATCATATTATAATGGAGTGTGTCCGGAACGAAGCGGAAAGAGTACAATTTACCCTTTACTTTGGTACACTAAATGAAATTGGGAAATGTAATAGTCTTTTGGCTTTCCCCTTATCAGAGGAAGCCAAAGCACTAGCTAAAATAGTTAAAATAGGTATAATTCGTAGAAGTGTTTAAGATTATGTATTGGTTTCTTCGAGGGTGACATAGTCTCTGTGACTAAACCCTCTTTAATAAATAAAGATTAAAAAAAAAAAGGCTTTCGATTGTGTTTTCTATGAAACTTTGGTCAGGATGCTTAACCACTATGGAATGGATGATTTTCTGACAGCCCAAATTTAAAAGTAAAAATTAGTTCAAAAACACCCGATAGATGTCGTTTTATAAAAGCCGGCCACCAGCCGTACCTACCTAAGGGCTGTAATAAATTCTACACTATTACTTGTCTACCAAAAGAATAAAAAAATAGTAAGTCCTTACCTATTTATATTCAGGACATACAGAACCTATTTCTATTTTGGAATAGAATAAATATTACGCAGCCATACACGTGCTCTTCATGAACCCGCCTTTTACCATGCGCCATACTAATCTATGCTAAGCGCCATCTATGAAGTCATTTACGAACCAATTTCTTTTTTTTTATGATCTCGGAAAATCGCCCATTAGGGATGCTTCTTTGAGCCTTCTAATCTCATACTTGAGTAACAGGATTCAGAAGGAAGGTCGACATTAACGGTAAAAGATCTCCGTAATCAGTGGTTACAATGGGAATTCCGCAGGGTTCAATACTAGGTCCATTCTTGTTTTTGGTTTATATTAATGACTTACCTTATTTTGTAAAATACAGTCATGCATGAGACAGTATTGTTTGCTGATGATGCTTCACTTTTTTTCAAAGTGAAACGACGACACCCAAATTATTACGATGTAAATAATGCGGTCTCAAAGATTGTTCACTGGTTTAGTTGCTTAAACGAGAGAAAAACCAAATGTGTAATATTTGTATATTTGTATTGCCTAATGTTAAGCAAGTAACAACAGAACTAATATAGTACAAATTAAAGATAAGAATGTGAATCCTGTGGACACCACTGTGTTTCTAGGCATTACGTTAGATTCCAAGCTTCAGTGGGGCCTACATTTAGCTACCTAGATTAGTTTATTTCAGTTACTTTCATAGTGTAATGTCGTACGGCATTTTACTGTGGGGAAATGCTGCCGACATTCAAACTATGTATCTTTGTGCTTCAGAAGAGGGCTATTCGAGCAATCTATAATCTATAGGCTGGCGACTCTCTCAGAGAGAGATTTAAGAATATAAATATAATGACAGTTGCATCACAATACATTTATGAAATTTTGATTTATGTTCATAAAAATACTAAAATGTTTTCAAAAAACAGTGATATTAACAATGTAAACACTAGAAGTAAGAACAAATTAGCAGTACCTTAGATGAAGCATTCTCGCTGCGGTCGAGCGCAGCGAGACTTAGAGCATTCAACCAACTTAATGCTCTAAGCAGCGAGACCAATCATTTATCTAAGAGCAGTACCATATACTAGGCTCCATAAAATAAATAATTCTTTTAAGGGTGTGTGTAAGATTTTACAACAAAGTACCAAACAATATTCAGAAATTAGATCTTAATAAATTTAAAATCAAAATCAATGAAAAGCTTTTTGTAAAAGCTTATTATAAAGTGTCAGGTTACACAGAAGACAAAACAGCTTGGATCTGAAATGCTCCAAGCACTCCAATAGCTATTTCTTATTGTCTTTATTTAATTGATACTACATTGTATTGTGGTTTTGTATTGCATCATTTATTATTTTTTAAATTCAAATTTTGTAATGATCTGGTAACGCACAGACGTATATTCTTATTATACGTCTGTGTGGTAACGACATATTCTTTGTTCCTTTTGTGCGCTGTGGTTTCTTGCGCCCATTCTTTGCCACAGTTAAAAATTATGTCCTGGTAGGTTAAAAAGATTTGGACGATTCAAAGTACCTACCTACTTATTAATTGAGTTTATCGAATATACCTAAATATATTTTGACTTTGACTTTAACTAAAGTTCCACATCTTTACTGAGGACTCAGAGGGTTTAGGGTAATATCAAATTTAAAAAAAAAACAAAAAATAATAAATATATATATATATAATTTATCATTCTTCATCTTAATCACCACTCATTATCATCTAGGGAAAAAAATAATTAAAAAAGCTTATGACTAGGCAGTATGGTCTCTGACTGTAGCCTGTTTCTTCACGGAACAAACTTAAAAGAAAATATGTCAGGACTTCTTGGCGGGAAAGTGAAGCGTCATGTCTGCAGTTTTGTTTTATTTTCTAAAATTCTTGTTTTTTCGAACATTAATCTGAAATAATAGTGGATTATTAACCGTTAAGTGTTTGTAAACGTGCATGAGTGTTGGCAAATGTAACAAAACAGTGCAACATCACTTTTCAAATTCTCTCAAGAATTCCGTGTGAGACCTTAGTAAAGTTCCACATCTTTACTGAGGGCTCAAGGGGTTTCGGGAACATCATTTATCATTCATCATCTTAATCACCACTCATTATCATCAAGAAAAAAAAAATAAAAAAACTAATGATTAGGCAGTATGGTCTCAGAATTTAGCCTGTTCCTTCACGGAACAAATAAATTAAAAAAAAAATGTTACTGTCAACTGTCAAATAAAATCTAGGTTGACGTCATGTCATTGTCATTCGCAGAAAAAAATAACTAAAACTACTTTTCTGTGAAATTGCTTTCTCAAAATTGTTTTATGCAGATGTGAAAGAACAAATATGTCTCAGAATCTACAAAAGAAGCCCTCCAAAGGCATATTAAAGACATCACGTAGCGTGGATAGCCAGGATGGCGGAGTGCCTTCTACGAGCAAACGGCCGAAAGAGCAGAGGTTCGACGAAATTAATATAATGGAGACTTTTCACCCGGCGAATAAAGATTACGGGCATATGAAAGTGGACGAGCCAAAGACTCCATTCTCTGAAACCGTCGACGGCGAATTAGAACCTGGCGACGAGCTGGACGCCAACATCCTGGCTGCGAAACTCGCGGCTAGTATGAACAAGCCCCCAAAGTGCCTGGACACATGCGACAGCGACGAGGACATGGATGAGCCCGAGGAGGTGCGGAAACGGCGGCTGGAGTTTGAGAAGAAAAGAAAGATGCATTATAATGAGTTTCAGGTAGTTTTCAAACGTCCTTTTTTACGATTTTGGTCAACCTATAAATACTATGAATCCGAAATGCGACATCGAGAGTGCTATTTTAACTGCCTCCCGGAAGTTGGGTATTCTCAATAAGGTGAGGCGGTTTTTTACTCCCGAGCAGCGATGTTTGCTGTACAAAACTCAGGTGTGATCGAGTATGGAGTATTGTTCCCATCTAAGGGACGGCTCCGCTGAATACCTCCACGATGCACTTGATAGACTGCAAAAGCGAGCGGTATGCATGATTGGAGATGCTGAGGTTACAGCTTCCCTTGAGAACCTCCAGCTGCGTAGAGACATTGCTTCTCTCAGTATCTTCTAACGGAATTACTACGTAGAGTGTTCTGAAGAACTTTTTGATCTTATCCCGCCCTCTCCTTTCCTCTCCCGGACTACACGTGCTGGTCTTAGGAACCACCATCATACTGTATTGATTATCAGTACTCATACCAAAAAATTTGGCAAGTCGTTCCTCTGTAAGACCATTCCAATCCCAGCTCCTACAGTCTCAGGTCTTTTAAGCTTTGTGTGAAACGGCATTTATGCAGGCCGTCATGAATGGGTGCTCTCGTTTTGTGCTTATTCCACGGCTGCTTACTGCAGTCACTATGACGAGTCATAAAAGAAAATATATATATATTACTTTAAATGTTATTGTCAATAAAATAAGATCAATCAACTCCATTATACCACAACATTTGAGTGGTTTTAATTGAACCTCTTACTGACTGTAAGGGAGAATGACCAAACCAGCCTATTCGAAATCTATTGTGTCATAATCATTCACATATCAAAAGTGTTCTCTTCAGTTATAATGATAACTGTCATAAAAGGTTTTCTATAGAATGCCGCATTAAGAGTCAAGTAATAAATAAATGCTGAACTGATAGTCATACGATAACAGTTGTCATAACCTCAAAATACTTAAAAAGTCTTAAGCTAAATATTAAGATAGCTTCAAACTCCCGCATGATATTGTAATGTAATTTTTTCTTCATAATTCAAAGCATTGCTGCTATTTAATACTATTTATTCCATTAAAGCGCTGTGTTACGCTAGCTAGCTAAAAAACTAGCCTGACTCCCATAGTAAAAAGGTCATTCTCCTTTACAATCAAACCAGAGACAATAGAATTTACAACAATGGCATAACACCAATGTTTATAGCATTGTTGAGTTCTGGCAGTTTGAGATAAGAGAACAGATTCCACAGTGGTTGAGGATTCCGGGTGAAGCATGCTTCCACCTTGGGCCTTACCGGCACTTACCATTAGGAGAGATGAAAGCCAAGTGCTTAGATAAAAAAATAATAAAATGTTAGTAAACATTAATTGATATTTCGATCAATAACAGGTTAAGGTACATTATATATATACCTATTAGTCAAAAATACAGTAAAATATAGAATTTCACTAAAGTAATAAAGTAGTTGATTATTATCTGATATGTAATTGTTATTAAACTTCCTTTAAGTAAAGCCATCAGGTCTCCTGTGACACTTTTTTGTGTTTTTTAACACCTAACACCAAACATCTAACAAATATGGGCGTATATTTTGTTAGTTATTAGAAAAAACAAAACTGTCGCAGGAGACGCAGCTTAATACGTACATAAGTACTTAGTATAATTAAATTGTTGTTGGACATTCTATAAATTTTGCAAACATTGTTTTTTTAGAACATATAATTTTGACAGCTGTGTTAACGAATTATTCGACAATATTTTCAACTTGACATTGATCTAATTAATTGCAATTTACTTTTTTATTATTTTTATATTACGTTTAATTTTGACATCTGTATTAATGAATTATTTGACTATATTTTCATCATGGCATTGATCTAGATTTAAGTAGGTAGGTAGGAATTTGGTCCTGATTGACTTATTATATTTTTGGTGAATTTGACATTTCTGATTGTTATGCAATGTTCTGACTCTGACGAAGGTTAATTTGATCCTAATTATGTATGTGTTCCATAGTCTAAGCTTGTAGGCGACTTGGATTTTTAATCTGTAAGTTTACAAGTGTAATAAATAAATAAATAAATAAATATATAGTATTGTGAGCAGTGTATTAATAAATACCAGTATTAGTTTTTATTAAATACAAGTAATATTACCATTACAAAGTTCTTCATAATAATATTAGGTTTTCTGTTCCATAATGTAAACTTAATGTTTTCTTTTAGTATAAAACAATGTTAAAAGAAAAAATATTATTGGGCAAGTACTTATATTTGTAAACATTTTCTAACAGGCCCTTCAACTTGCAAGGCAGCTGATGGCACAGGATGAAGATGAGGAGGACCCTGACAAAGAGGAGAAACCGGCCACCTGACTGCCGCGCTCCCAGCCACCTGTACATAATGTTCACAACAGCTTCAAGCTGACTATACCTGTTATAGGAAGTTCCAAATTGATAATGGGTTTAGTTTGCAACAAGTACATGTTTAAATGTTAATAATAAAAAATCATTTTTCATTTGTAATTGAAAGTCACATGCATGCAATTGTATCAGGAATGTGCCAACCAGATATTAGAAGTCAGTCATCTAATAAGTATTCAAAAGGGCATAGAGTATATAAAATATGTGATTTTAAAAGTAATGATTATCGATTGCAAATAAATTGTTAAGTGTTCACTATAAATATATTGAGTCTATGTAAATTATTTTCATAAACTAGTCATAGGATTTTTCTGAACTGTTTCAGCTTCATTAGTTAGAAGTTAAATAGTAGACTTATTCTTCCACCTAAGTAAATAGGTAGGTAGGTATAAATCGAACATTTGTGGAGTATGCCTGTGAATTAAAAATTTAAATTATGAGTGCAGTATTGTTGAGTGAGACAATAGAAGCTATGCCATGGCTAAAGTAAAGCAGATGCACAAATGATTAGATTGTTGCTGTGGCCTTATCATGTACCTAGTTCTCAGCTTAAAGCTAAAGCAAATAATATTTATTGGAATATTTTCCCATAGGATGACATTATGTTCTGTGACTGTCACATAAATAATAGTATAACTGCATATAAATAAAATTTGCCTTTCTTTTAATAAGATCTTTGTTATCTTTTTATATGTTAGACAAACACATTACTGATAATTTTTCTATTTGTCATGCATGTTACATGCAATAACTTTACAAATGCAATAAATTCGTTGTGATATACAAGCATTGTATTGAGCAAATGTAGATAATTTAAGTAAATGCATGTCGTTGTGTGAAGTGCTTCCTATAGTTATGCCGAAACGCGATACTGTTTTGAAGGGGTTGTAAAGTAAATGTGAATGTTTGAGAGTATTTTAGGCAATGAATTGCTAGAGCAGCCATTCTTTACAACAAATGTGCTCAGCTAGACGACAACAGGCAACGCGGCGCGGGGCGTGTCGTCTCCACATAAAGTACTTTAATCATTTTAGAGCTTTTATTTGTCAGACAGAGATGCATAGTGCGAATATAATCATTAAAATGTATGAACAACCAATTCAGACTAAGATTGCGATTGATACTTTTATGTGCTTTGTCTGGCAAAATTAAACTCTATGGACTAGTAATAAGAGCCATGCATGTAAACCAAACCTGGCGATTGGTAGTTGGCGTTAAAAACGATTAGCAATAAAACTCATCTTATTAACCATTTAAACCTTAAGTTTATTTCAATGCATAAAATGAAAATATTCACTTTTAATTTTAAAAGTGGTTACTTTCTGAATTTACAGTTAAATGTATTTACGTTATTTTTATGACACAAAATTGACTTGAGTTATTATGTGTAATTTTCACACGTAGCACTATATGGTTCAGTTCAATGCTTTAAACTTTTGTTTTGTTATTAAACTCTTGGAAGGTGTGAATGTATCGTGCGTGTAATACCTATTAGGAAAATTACGTTGCCTTGCGTAATGTAACGCGTTCTATGCCGTTTGCGTATTTTCCTTGAGCTAGCTGTCGTTTGCCTGCGAGCATGTTCGGAACTATATTTGTGCCATCGTTATGTAACATTTTAAAACCAACACTCATTTAAAAATGCTGGATATTAGCTATGGCATAATTTATAAATGTTTAAGAGGCCTATTACATCTCGAATGTGATTTGTGCGTAAAATGCCCATTTTCGAATTTTGTAGTAATTTTCAGTGGTATTTATCGTTTTTAATGAAATAGGATAATAAATTTGTGCATAATATTACAAATCTCCATTCTGTGAGCATAAGTTGAATTCGGACGGCCGGCGCATTGCATTTTGTAGTAATTTTGCAGTTGTATTTATCGTTTTTATCGAAATATGATAATAAATTCATTATAAAATCTTTATTCCTCTTGAAGTAACAATTACTCTGGTATAAATTTTGCGCAATAATATTATCGTAGATAGGAGATATACACAGTTAATTAACTTATAGCGATTTTCGAAGTTTTTTGGTTTAGAATAAGGGTTTTTTTTCTATATAGAATCAATGATATCTGAAAATTCCGAGGCCGCTACGCACTATTCGACTACATAAGAGATAACATTATATTTTTTTTATTTCACTTGTTTAGAACAGTAGTTCAATCGATGAGCTCAAAAAAGTACCTTCGCGCCACTTCGCGTACTTTATGAAAATCTTTCTCTGTAATTTTGGGTTTAATTAAAAAGTTAAGTAAAATTTACAAAAAGCGAGGCCGCTACGCACTATTCCAATAGCTATTCTACACTATTCAATAAGTCATAATTGTTAATGTATTTTTGTTTCTGAGATCCATAACGTCAAAATTGGCCATTTTACGCAAAAATCACTGTCGTGATGTAATAGGCCTCTTAAGGATAGTGAATAAAATAAAACAATTTATTCGGATCCATTGCAGGGTTTGCACGGAGAATAGGGAGTCTTCGAGATAATAAGAGGCGAGGGGAAATTACTTCAAATAAAAGCCAGCAGGTCCTCATAAAAAGTTATATTTTGATTTGAAAAATTTGGACTTTGCACGAGTCTTCACATGCCCCGCACAGCATGACACTGCATCGATGCGGAGTATGGGACGTTTTTGTCTTTATTAAACGTTTGAAGTTTTTGAGAATAAAAGTACTTGTAAGTTTACACGACTTGTCCGGGATTGACTCTGTACGGTCGGGGTCACTGTCGCTTTACCACTTTGCAGCGATTTTTGTATGTAGCGCACCGAACGCTCGGGTACGTGCCCGTAATTACGTACCAAATAGACGACGCGGTGTGCAAGGGATTTTGACCTTTTAAGACTGGTAAAGCGACGGAGTCCGCTATTGTACCTAATGAAATAAGTACCCTAAAGCTTGGTTTGCATGAGGTACGTTAATATTTTAATAAAACAGCAAGTACAATGCTTCACTGGTATGATTATTTTAAATAAGTTTTAAGATATAAAGCGAAAAAATGTACGCTATTCGACTAAATTACTCAAACTCAATACATATATTCGATGTAGCACAGTTTGTAAACTTAATACAAAGAAGAAAGCGCCGCTCAGCATAATGTGTTGCAACTTCAAAACTGCAATTCTGACTTTCAGAGCTGCCAATCCCCCTCGTGTGGCTTAACGCCTCGGCCACGATCGCATCAGATTTGCGACGTCGTTTATCCGAGTATTGCTTACATTTTAGTAAGATTTCCGTAGCACAATGCTCAATAAATAGATCAATTAAAATAAATAGCTCGTCGCGGGTAGCGCGTGCTCGTGAGCAAACGTGTGACCTTTTAAGGCTTTTCTTAACTCTAGAAAACAAACAACCTGAACCGTGTGAAAACTTTGACTCTTTGATTTATCGTAGTATAAATAGAAGGTAAAACATAATGCTTCCGTCTAGAAATATGATAAAGAAACTTTGCATTTTTCACAACCAATTATTATTTGGTCGCCAATCACCACTCACTTTCAGTGGAGGTATTTCTTTTCATGTGCATTTAATCTTTTTTGCATTAATGGAGCTTACACTGTATTAAATGTTTTTTTTTTGTTTTTCCTTCTAACACAATAATTTGCTAAGCAATTTACTGTGCACTTGACATTACCAGATATTGGCCTTATTTGAAATTAAGTTGTTGCATTTTATAAAAAAATTACATAATAAAGCCGCTTTTCCTAAAATGTATGTGTAAATAATAATAAAATTATATCCATGAAGAAAAAAAACTTGAGTTTATTTTACCTATGCTACAAATAAAAAACCGGACAAATGCGAGTCGGACTCGCTCAGAGGGTTCCGTACAAATTTATTCGAGTCGGACTCGCCCAGAGGGTTCCGTACAAAATTCGACAGCCTGGTCCATGATCGGAAGGACCTAACGGCATCGTACAAGATGGCACAGCTGCGGGGGGCCCTCAGGGGTGGACCTGGGGAGTTGGTGGCCCACCTGCCAGTAACGGAGGACAGCTGTCGTACGGCTCGGCAGATACTGTTCGATAGATATCAAAACGAACGGCGGTTGATAGATGCCCAACTGACACGGATTTTTATTATGCCATATGTGGCTCGGGTCTCTGAAATTCGTACAGAGATTTTGAACCCGATGACAACAGCCACTAAGGCCTTAGCTAATTTGGGCCAGCCTATTGAACAGTGGTCATATATATTATTTTATATTGTTCTCGGTCGGCTCCCAGTGAACATGCAGACCAGATTCGAACAGCAGCGTACGGGGGGGCAGCGAGGGCCTTCCTACGTTGACTGAGTTGTTGTCGTTTCTGGAGGGAGAATGTAGACGGACTGACAACGTGACAGTAGGACCACCCTTGGGGCCACGTGCCTTTCGGAGGGGTCACGTGATGTCGGGTGCCTTCGGGGGGGGGGGTGAGCGTATGGGACCTACTCAGCGCCAGCGTTGTTCTTGATACGGCAATAATTGCCGTAATATACGGCATTCAGGTATCTTAGGCCCCAAAAATACGGTATACGGCAGCTATTTGATTACCGTATTAAACTATACGGCAAGATACGAATGAGGGAAAAATGCTACCAGTGGTAAATAAATTACTTACCATTATATGAAATTAGCTCACAAAAAACAGATGAGTCTGTTTTGGATTAAATTCCGTGATAGAACAGAACTAAAAACATTAGCATCTTTTGCTTTAAATGTATTATGTTTGCCACACTCGAACGCAGACTGCGTACGTGAACTGCGAACGTATCTTCAGTGAAGTAAAAAATATGAAAACAAGACATCGAAATAAATTAATAACTCCAATTAATGGAACTCTTCTAGCCAGACAAGCAACAACACACACAAGTACACAACTTCAAGTGCCAAACAAAATTATTCGTAAAATGAAAGATAAATAACAGTAGGGAACTGAGTGCGACGCAATCAGGAAGTAAAAACTATGCAAAACCTGGTGAAGAATAAAATGAGTAGTTTACAAGAAGTTCACGCATAGTACCTACTATACATCACTTGTATTTTTTTTATTTAAACCTTGTAAAGAAACATTTTGTGCAATACGGCAAAAAATCCGGCAATTTTAGAATTAGAATACGGCAACCCTACATTTGTCAGGAACAACACTGCTCAGCGCTTACATGCGCTGTAGCGCAAGCGGAGCTAACTCGGTGCTCGTATTGTCGGGAGCCTGGGCATGACGTCACTCGGTGCGACGGGTTCGGTACATAACGGGTGCATGCAAGGTCGTCGAATTATTATACGGCAACGGGGATGGTGTTACATGTGCTTAGGCCCACACATGGCACAGCGTGCTCACAAGCTGGCGCTTGCATTTTTTGTGTTGTTTGGCATCATGACCTCCTGACGACGGAAGTAGATCCCCACGCGGTCTTCGTTGCGCGCGCCTTCGGATGCGCGCAGGGGTCAGGGACCCGCGCAAGGACGGTTGGAGGAGAGGTCCCATCGGGGGATCCCCTCCCTTTGTTGGGCCTGGGGTGTCAACCCCAGACAGTTCGGGACCCAACCAACAATGTTATGATGAGGGGCCCGATCGGGAGGCCAATTCCTGTCTTGTAACTCATGCTCCTCGGCTGCCGAAAACTAAAACACAGTAAGGCCCAACCACAGAATAATATTACTGCCCAACTTTAATAGGTATTTTTTTTTATATAGTGTCCTGATTTGCCTAGTAACGCTCTACAAAATGGTCTGATCCTCGTTGCGCTACGATGTCTAGAGCCTGAATTATTTAAAGAAGTTTAAACCTAGTACGAGACAAAATAGCACAAAACATCACATCAAAACACATTAAGTATGTCTCAGAAACAAAATTAAAACACAGTATGTTACGGGGTCTTACTAGGTTTTTAATTTTGTTTCTGTTACATACTTGGTTTTGGGGCCGTTACAATAGTAACACGCACACATTCAAAAGTAATGCGAACGTACACCCTGCGGCGAGCCTCTCAGTGGTGTCCATGTCTACAGCTTCCTCATTCGATATAGAGAAATTCTAAGCATGCCATATTTTTGTGCATATTATGTGCAATCAAACGTTTCAGTCCTAATTTTTGTGCCACCACAACTTCGTTACTATGAGTTGTTTTATGTGTGTAAGCTGGAGACACGTGTCACCAGCTCGCACACGCCCGTTAAGACAAACCAGTGAGATTAGGGTTTTGAACTATAGCTAGAAATTTTGTGCATAATTTGTGCACTAGGAACAAAAAAAACTAACCATCACACTCAAATACTGTTGAAACTACGATCATAAAACTGTGTGCGAGCTGGAGACACGGGTCTCCAGCTCGCACAGCTGTATCTTCGTAATTGTTCAAGCTACGGTTATGAATTATACCTCAAAATTTTGTGCAGAATTTGTGCATAAGGCACAAAAATTTTCGAAACTTTAACTCATAAGGTTTTTGAGCTACGAACCGATAAGTATGTGTAAGCTGGTGACACGTAACACGGGCTAACACATGGTGAATTATTGTAACTGTATAAGATAGTGCTTCGTTTTAAAGATCAAATAATACGTTATAATTTGTGCACACACGAGGCAAAATTTCAAATCTCTGGGCCTCTTACTTTATAAATTATAAGCCAAAAACTGTTTTCCCGCCAAAAAATTCAAAATAATGGCTCGGAAGCGGCTAAACGCGCGCCGACCACGCCGTTGCCGTTCCGTGCGCTACACTATTGCAATCGAGTTTGAACTTGAGAGCTAGCTTAATTTAGTGTCATTTTAATTTGCGCTCTCGATCGTTTTCCGAGACCGATTACCGAGAATTTTAGACTAGGAGACTGCTGATATAGGAAATTGGTTAATTTAAAATAAAAGCAGTCTATTTTATTTATGAATGTTCATAAAATATCGCTATGCTTAGTTTTAAGTATTTACAATAACCTCATTAATATGATAAGTAGTGATAAAATTAGTCTGCCTGTATGTTTTTATTACCACGTTTTTATTAGGTAGCTTTCTCGTTTATTTGTTTATTTATTTGGCGACAAATGCAAACGATTTTATACTAGCTTCCCGATGAGCTAGACTTGCAACTTTGAACATAGGTCAGAACAGGATGACAATGCAATATTATGGTGTCTTTGAGCTGATCTGATGATTCAGCCGGAAGAAGGCCACAGGATCTCTGTAAGACAACCATGAAACCCCATTCAGGCTCATTTGATTAGTTTTGATGAGCACTCTGACGGGAGACGACTAGACGAGGTCCATGGTCTAATGATGAACCCGAAGGCTTCCAGGAACTCAGTATTGAAACCATGCAACCCCATCAAGTTTGGGCTCGTTTGATTCATCTTGACGAATACTCTGTTAGAAAAAAGGGTCCAGGGTCTGATGATGGAGCCAGAAGAAGGCCACAGGAACTCGATATTGAAACCATGCAACCCCATCGAGTTTGGGCTCGTTTGAATCGTGTTGACGAGTACTCTGTTGGGAAATAGTGTTTAGGGTTTGATGATGAAGCCGGAAAAAGCCCACAGGAACTCTATAATAAAACCATGCTACCCCAACGAGTTTGCGCTCGTTTGATTCGTCTTGACAACTACTCCCAAGAATTTTTAGTTATGGCACGTTAACTAAAAAACAGTTACTACGCTACGATAACTAAACCATCAACCATTCTGACAAGGGGTCGGTCAGCCATCAACACATAGAAGAATTGGTAACTTGCAAACTTTTTAACTTGTAAATAGAAAAAGTAAGAATTACTTACTACTGGTAAAATAAAAATTTGAAATAGCTTTATTAAAAGTAATAAAAGTATCTTTTTTTTCGTTATCTGTGGATTGGGTTTGAAATAGGTACATATAAAATTTAACATCTACCTACTTAATAGCATTTGAAAATAACTTTAGGTACTTACTCATAAGATAACAAAGGTACGCCTACTATTGAATCTAGGTGATCTACTGCGGATGGACAACATCTACATAAAGAAGCCATAACTGGAGGTTAGTATAGGTAAGCAGCAGAACGATTAGATAGAACACAATTAAATTAATTTTTATTATAGTTCTTTTTCTATAGAATTTACAATAATGACGAAAAAGGCCGGCGCACAGGAAGATGCGCGTCATAAAATGCCCGCTTGCAAAGTGTTAAACTATAGCTACATAAATTTAATATCGGTGATAACAGTATCGACCATATCTACGGACTATTAAAAATTCATGCAATATCGTGTTTTTTTCCACTATATAGTTTCAGAACGCATCGAACGTTTATAATAATTTTATTTTATTAAACTTTTACAAGCACATTTGTTTGTTAAAAACTACAGATTAATGATAACTCAATAAATATCAGGGATACGGTACAATATTGAATTCGATCACATACAATATAGTGATCTCAACGCACACCGCATTCCTGACGCGATATAGTGTTTTCCAAAATAGGTATAGTTTCAGAACGCATCGATATCGGATTTGACGATATTGATGCAATAAATACGTTTCAGTAACCTTATACGATTTGTATCGCCTACTCCTAATTTTATCGGAAAAAATGGAAGAGGTGATTGCGCTTTATTACATGTCGGCAAATAATTACTATTTATTGCATCTTTATTATTTTTATTAATTATCAATTCGTAATATTGTATTACTTTTAATACTTTATCGTTACTCCAATCCATAATTATCGAAACAGAATAATATCGATAGTCGTATTTGCAACACGTTCACACCTCTAGTTGTCTAGCAGTCACAAAGTAACTAGTATATAAGGCTAGCATAGCAGTCAACTAAAGTGTGCGAAGAAAATGTGGCCGCACGAACATTACCGCGACAAAATCCTTGATGTGCGGCAATTTACCAACAGCGCGGCGCGTCAACGCCATGATACAACGCGCTAACGCGAAGTGTTTGGCCAGACGTGTCGCGAAAACGCAAATCTTCGCGCTAGCGCGATAATGTGGCCCTAGCATTACATTGGGATGCCCCAGCAGACTAATCGCAAAGTCATCGATCACCATAGAGTACATTTATTTTTATTTATTTATTTACATTTAACCCATGGGAAGTAATACAATCTAATATTAAAATAAATTACTTTCAATGGTTAAAATTTATTCTGTGACGGTCGATAGCGATTAGTTTGCTGGAAAGCATCCGTTTTTTATCGAATTAGGCTCAAGTATTCAACCATTTTGTCGTTCTGCACTCCTCCATAATGTTTATCATTATGCCAAATCTAATTATTTAATTGTCTCAACAACAAAAAATAACTAAGACATTCGTGTGTGAGAAATCTAAAATAAAAAGTTGGGTAGGTTATTAGGTACATGCCTATAGTAAAACTAAATTAGTCGCGTCGCGCATCGCTTTAACAGACGGCTCCTAGTCTAAAAGTGGCAATAGTGTAGCGCACGGAACGGCAACGGCGCGCTTAGCCGCTTCCGAATCATTATTTTGAATTTTTTGGCGGGAAAACAGTTTTTGGCTTATAATTTATAAAGTAAGAGGCCCAGAGATTTGAAATTTTGCCTCGTGTGTGCACAAATTATAACGTATTATTTGATCTTTAAAACGAAGCACTATCTTATACAGTTACAATAATTCACCATGTGTTAGCCCGTGTTACGTGTCACCAGCTTACACATACTTATCGGTTCGTAGCTCAAAAACCTTATGAGTTAAAGTTTCGAAAATTTTTGTGCCTTATGCACAAATTCTGCACAAAATTTTGAGGTATAATTCATAACCGTAGCTTGAACAATTACGAAGATACAGCTGTGCGAGCTGGAGACCCGTGTCTCCAGCTCGCACACAGTTTTATGATCGTAGTTTCAACAGTATTTGAGTGTGATGGTTAGTTTTTTTTGTTCCTAGTGCACAAATTATGCACAAAATTTCTAGCTATAGTTCAAAACCCTAATCTCACTGGTTTGTCTTAACGGGCGTGTGCGAGCTGGTGACACGTGTCTCCAGCTTACACACATAAAACAACTCATAGTAACGAAGTTGTGGTGGCACAAAAATTAGGACTGAAACGTTTGATTGCACATAATATGCACAAAAATATGGCATGCTTAGAACTTCTCTATGTCGAATGAGGAAGCTGTAGACATGGACACCTCTCAGTGTGCTTAGTTTGGCGCATAGAGTACTATATATTATATATGTAAGTTTGGCGTGAGATTTTGTTACTGCTATACTATACCCTTTAATAATAATGCTAGTTATTATTCTGAGACTATTATAGTAGTCTCTAGGTGTATCAAACACAGTACAAAGTCAAGTGGATAGCGCGTCCATAATAATAAATGGCCGCCTGGGATCTGACGGAATAGTGAGTTTTTTAGGTGCGGCCAAATATGGCAGCTTGGGGCTTGAGTGGTAAATTAATTTAATGAAAACAAAAGTTTTGGGATAGGTTTAACATATTTTGTTTGTTTTGTTGAGAGGACAAGACAAAGTCAATGTTATTGTTCTGAGAAGTCAATATTGCTTTGTATCAAAGTGTTGTCAATAAATCTTGATCGTTGTGTTACGTGAAATGAAACGTTTATGTAAAGTAGGGATGACGATTCTTTTACCATAATATTATTTTTTTAATCAATTTGAATCGTAATTTAATATATCGATTACTAATAATTCAAGTTCAAAAAAATCGATTTTTTAAAAATCAAATTATTTTAGAGTTTGTATTTACATTATTAATAAATTCAAATTTACAAACTTAACTTTTTTTAAATTGCTTTTATTTATTAAGAAGAGGCGAATAAACAAAGCACACAGTTATCTCGTAAGTTATTGAGTAATTTAGTGCAAAACTATTATTTTTTACATGTGTTTGAGTACATTATAGTCCTCATCAAAACTGTAAAAAATCGAATTTGGATTTTCTATTTTATAATAGGCTGTGGATAGAGTGCCACAAGCGGCAACTTAGTACGATCGGTTACGATGCCGTAATTTGACGGCATCCTAGTACGAAGCGTACAGAGTGCCACAAGCGGCATTATATCTCAATCGGTTCGGGAACCGTAACATATTTTTTATTTGTCATAATGTTCAGACGACTTATTATTCAAAAGATATTTTTGTATGGAGTTAGATTTCTGTTGTCTAACAAAAACTTTACGGCAGCTTAGGCGGCGTCACTATTATACCGCAAAACGTACGGTTCCCTAATCGATGGAGATACAGTGCCGCTTGTGGCACTCTATACAATTCCTTTATAATATCGATTCAGCATATCGATGTTAAAAAAATCGTTTTATTGATCCCGTTAAGTCGATTATTCGATTAATCGATCTCAGATCGCCATCCCTAATTGTAAATTGAATTGAATGGCAGGGGATTGTGGCGTTTGTATTTGTTTGAACGTGAAAAACGTCGTCTTGACAACGAATTTTGTAGATTTTTTTAAGAATTGTTCGATTGATTTTACTATGAATTTGATAAATGATGGATGATCCCTACAAAAGTCTGTCACAAACAAATGAAACCAAGGTACGTATAGAACACTATTTCCTTTTAATAAACGTAAAATCAAACTATCTAAAAGATATTTATAATCGTCACTTCACTTCACGATAAAAATAGTACAGAAATGCACACCTGCACATCTTTGACTGGTGAAAAGTGGTTCAATTTAACCCATACCTAGGTGTTATAACTAAGATAATTTACGTAAATGTTTCAAATATTATACTGTACCTTCATACAGGTATACTTCGAAATTGACGTAAAAATCAACATATCTTCTTGTTTTCTTATTTAGAATTTTATTTATTTTTAGAATGTTCTTCCGGATGTCGTACATTCCCAACAGATACTCGGCGTAGATGGTGTAAATGCGGAATCTGCAGAAAATGAAACGGGCAATGGTGTAGCAAGAGAAACCCCTATTCATAATGATCAGGAAACTAGTGAAACAGAATCTATATCTGAGCATTTGCCATCAAATGTGGAAGACTCAATCTCAGAGGCAGACAATCTCAGTAATACACATGAATCAAAAGACTTACTCAATGTTAACACGGACCAAGAGAAAGTGACTAAAATCAACTCCCTAAACATTCCATTCACCCACTCACCAAACAGTGAAAACCCCAGTCTACAAGATCCAAGTAAGCAGAGCTCATCGTGGCCAATAGATGTGAATGTAGTGTCTGATGTTCATCATATCAGTGAAGAAAGTCCTGTGAACTTAGCTTTATCATCAGACTTCTCCAGAGAAGTTGTCTCTCATGAGAATGAATCTTTACCCTTACCTCTTTCTCCAAAATCTAAAAGTGACCATCATGACTACCAAGAATCCCTCAAGAGTGATAAATACTTAGATTCTTTGAATGAATCTTTACAAAAATCACTAGAAACTGATAATGACAAATCATTGGGGCAACTATCTGACTCTGCAAATGAAGATTTGCCTGATAGAGGTAGCTCTGGTTCGGAAGAGATTATAAGGCTTGATATAAGAGGTCAAGGCGCCCTTAAGTATTCCCTCCCATCAGCTAAAATCATCTTTGGACCTCCACCACAAGGCGGCACCATTCTAGATGCCGACATTGAGCAGATACCAGTTTTTCAAAACTTACTTTCGCCTTTCCTTGTTAGTGCTGGACACAAAATGGAAGTTGAAGAAGTTTTTGACTTCACTGAACAGCGGTCTAAAGAGCCTTCACCTGATAGATCACTTGAATTGTCACTTGAGAAATCTATTGAGTTATCAATAGACAAGAGTTTATCAAGTGAAAAGAGTGAACAGAAAAACTTAGTGGTTGAAGAAATTATTGCTGAAGAAGTTGTAGAGAACAATCAAGAGAAATGTGATGAACCATCGCTTACTAACCAGCCAAGGTCAATGGCTCCTGAAGAAACTATGTCCTTCAGCACAATGACTACAGACTACAAGACAATATGTGAAGAGTATCATGCTAAGGTACTGGTTGTGGACACAGATTGTGCTTGTGCCTCTGCCTCCTCTTGCACCCTGGTGCTGCTTTGCTTTCTAATGCTGCTGTGCATGTTTTAATTCTTTAAGATGCACTTTCTACTTTATGACAAAGTTTCAACTTTCTGTATATTAAACTATGTTATATAACTTTTCCTTACTAACTGTATGTTAATAAAATCCTTAACATTTTATTTGTTTTTGTATAGGTGTATTATATTATGTTTGCATAGATAGTTTATAGTAGGGTAGTGAGGAGGAAGAAGGAAAAACATCATGTTTTTGAATCACATTTTATATATTTGTAACATGCAGGCATCACAGCTAGTAAAAGAGTTGTCTGTTCCTGTATGAACAGAGCACAACCTTATCACCATTTACAATAAAATAGTATTACATTATTGCATGGAGCATCCTAACAATCCTTACTAATATTGTAAATTTTAGAGTATCATTTATCTGGCCTACTTTTATATCGGAGAGTGAATGACAAAAAATATTACTATTGCAGAGAAATAGTTGTGGCATTGAAAGTAACCATTGACTACCTACTGTCTAGATCAAATATAATGTTTCTGGGGGCATGTGTTAATTTAATACAAATTTTATATTAAAAAAATCTTCAAACCACAGTATATGTCTGTGCTTCAAACCTTCAAATGAATGCTCTAAACTTCAAACCAATAAATTGTTATTTTTTAAACTACAAACTTTTATGTTTTTTCTCTAATAAAATACTGTTATCTGTGTTTCTTTTGAAATGACACATATTGTCATAATAATTTATATCAACTCTTGAAGCACAACAATGAAATTGAAATTGATTAGAAATTTTATTTTATGCACTGAAACTTGAAACAATTATGTTGTCTGTAACTTTGTTTTTATTTGTTTTAAATTTTTCTATGCAGACACAGTTACTTTAATGGCCATCCAGTGCTTCCTATGCCATTCTGTGCAGTGTGCTTTTTGTGTACGTTCTATATGTATTGAATGCTTTCTGTCCTTTCAGCTTGTGCACTTCGAAGACGCTATCATGCAGCGTGATGATTTAATTGAGAAACTGACCATCTCATTGCAGCGTTCAGTTCACGAACGTGACGACCTTAAAGCTGAAAACGAACATCTCAATAATGAAGTTCACCAATTACAGCATGTAGTTGGTGAGAGATCTTCTTCTGAACATGATACTATCAAAGCTCAGTTATCAGACTTTGTGAAGTACCAAAGCATGGTCCACAACGACAGTACAAAGTTCTACTCAGCCCTAATGAGTGGAGGAACATCATTGCAGAGTTCAAATGGTGAAAAAGATATGGATCACGAAGAGATTACAGTAAACTATTCTAAAACAGATTTAAAGTCGTCCAGTTCTTCTGATGAATTCCAAACAGGTTTTGAAAATAAGTTATCAACAATAATAAGTAAGTTTGATGACTGCATAGAAGAGAATTTGAGGAATAAATTGCGCGAGAGTATTATTCAAGTATTGTGTGACGAGATTAGCAAAATGCGGTTAGATTCGGATACGGAAATCAAAGAGCTTGAGTCACAAATGCAGCAAGACAAGCAGATGTACACAATGGAAACAAGGAAGTTGAGGGAGCTATTAGCATCCGTGAAAGCTGGCACTGCAGACGTTGACGCTCTTCGCCAAGAACTCAGCGTTAAACATGAGAAAGAAATGGAAAATTTAAGGACATACTTTGAGAAGAAATGTACTGACATGGAGAGAAGGTAATTAACTGTTCAAGATAATTATGTTCTCTGTGGTTATTTCTTATTATAGTTTTCATAATTTAGTAATTCTAAAATTGTTTTATTTTATGCTATCAAGGCCAAAGAGAAAGTAAGTAACTTTTAATTATCTTAATTACTGCATATATTTTAAAATCATGACTGTAAGTCGTAAGTCATGACTCTTAAACCTTTTGACCGATACAGCATGAACGCGCCGCCGCCGTGCCCTGTACAGAGTAAAAATTTACATATGAGAATAAGGATTCCAAAAGTTGCGTTTATAACTATGGCACATAATGTAAACCATAAGAGTTGTTGACATTTCCGTCGTTGGCGTACAGCACGTCGATTCTCTAAAGCTTGATGCCGATCAAGCAAGAGTGACCTTTGTGACGTTTCTCCTCCTCTGCTGTAGTCCACGTTTCTCCAAATAGCAACTGCACATGTGCTCAGCGTGACAGGTGGCGCAGAATAACTAATAGTACTACCAGGGGGGCGATCGTTCTGCTGACTTTGTATAGCGCTATCGCGTGTGTCAAACGCGATAGCACTAAACAACGGCTGAGGTTCAGTTGTAGTTTGATTGAGATTATTTAGCGCGATCGCCCCCCCAGGTGGTGAGCCCATCGCCGCTCTATGCCATTGTATGCAGTCTTTGGACCTTTAGTCGCCTCATAGGACACCCAATGGAAGAGAGGGGTTGAGTATTCTTTCAGTGAGCCGCTACAGACACGGCTCATAGTCAACTGTGGCGGTGAAAATCTTGATGATAACACGTGATGCGTATGCGCAGTTACTCTGAGGAGGTGTGGCGCGGGCGCGCGTGCCCGTCGCCCGGCTCGGAGTCGTCGCTGGAGCCCGACGCGGCCGGCGACCACCCGCGCCGCCGCACGCGCAGCGCCGACCTGCCCTCCTTGTCGCTGGAGGTTAGTGGTTAGTGTAAACGGCACACTGCTAGGCGAAAGCGGGGAGATTATGTGTCTTCTTTGTCGCTGGAGGTCGGTGCCTTATGCCCAACTTCATGTACGATGGAGGATTTGGTCGGGGCTAGAGGGATGCTGACATGGCAGCTTTCTGGTCAGGAAAAATTTGACTGTTGCTAACTCGAAAAGATGAAGAAAAGTGCCATAAGCTACCACGCTGGCTGATACTGGTTGGTGGGGTTTGCTCATCATCTCCAGCCTGTAAACGGCCCGCTGCTGGTCGCTGGCCTCCCCACATGGACGACAGCACGTGGGGGAGATTATGCCATAACTATGACTACCATTTAGGAATTTGATAAGTCCTGACAAAAAGCCTGACATTTCAATAAAAGTCCGGACTTTTTAGTAACAAAATGGAAACATTACTCACTTTTTATGTTTAGTTTTTAGATAAATGAGAAGTTCATAACGATTAAAAACTTATTTAATATGTAGTTTTGTTACTCATATTCCAAATCCCGGACAAATGAAAGAGCCGGACAAGGTAACCCTAGCCATAACCCACCGCTGGCTTGAGCGGGTTGGTGGGCTTAACGGCTGCCATGTTACGAGAACAACCGGGACTAACGGCTTTACGTGCCTTCCGAGGCAAAAATTAATTGGGTAATCATTGTTCATTATCGTCATCATCAGCCTACAAACGTCCAACTGCCAGCAGCGCATCCACCTGAGAAGGCCTGTATCCAAATGTGGGAAGGGCTGTGTCTAGATAGACACAGCCCTTCCCACATTGGCTTAAAGACCATCAGTTCATGTTCAATTTTAAGAATCATTTGGTAGGAAGTTCGTTCAGTCGAGGAAATGCAATACATGGTGGCTCCTTAATTATTGTTAGTAAGAAGTTTAAATTAAAGGAACGCAAAGACATAGTGAGCCTCTCGGTTGAGCGAACAATAGAAATAGCTTGTGTGGAGTTGGAGCAGTTTGTTGTATTAAGTGTGTACAGACCTCCTTCAGCATCATATGATTATTTCGAAAAAGTTATGGATGAGGCATTACATAAAGTCCGTAATGTAGGTAAAACAATAATTGTTTGCGGGGATTTTAATATTAATTTGTTAGAAAATTCCACGATGTCAACTAAAATGAAAAACCTATTTCTATCATACAACTTGAATAATTTATTTTTGGAGCCGACAAGAATAACTGCCACTTCGGCCACCTGTATTGATAACATATATACAAATGTAAAACCACTGGCTAAGCAAATTATTAATAACCTGGACTCTGATCATTGTGGCCAAATGGTCAGCTTTCCACACCAGCGTAAACAAGTGACGAAAAAGAATATCACTGTTGTACCAAAAACTGCAGGTCGGCTGGAACGCTTTAAAAGCAATCTAGATACAAAATTAAATTATTTAGAATACAATGACAACCCTAATGTCTTTTATAATAATTTTTTTAACATTTATTGTTCAGAATTTAATAAAACTTTTATTCCAAAAAAGATCTCAGTTAGTGGTACTGTAACTTTTAATGAATGGGCTACAATTGGTATTCACAGAAGTAAGAAACGCCTTTATGAACTTTATGGTGAACGCAACTATAACACCAGCGATGACTTCAAATTATATGTTAAAAATTATTCAAAGTTATTCAAAAGAGTATGTCGATTAGCCAAGGCAAACTATCTGAGTTCTAAGATTAAGAATAGTAATGACAAAATAAAAATGACATGGAATATTATAAATAGTGAAACAGGAAAGGTCAAAAGTCGTAATAATGAGTACAATTTAAATTGTGATAATAAAACCTTTACTTCTGATGCTGATGTTGCTGCAGCATTTGAGAGGTTTTTTACTGACATTCCAGTTTCAACTACAAAAGCCTTGATTTCCTCCCCCACTGTAGCTGAATCTGTTTTGAAGGAGAATGTTAAAGATTGTGAAAATAATTTCAGTTTTCAAAAAATTTGTGTTATAGATATAATAAAAACATTTAACACTCTCAATAAAAAGAAAACTGCTGATCTGTGGGGTAATTCCGTGGACGTCGCTAAATCTGTAATTATGACAATAGCTCCAGTTTTAGCTTGCATATTTAATGAATGCATTGACTGTGGTGTTTTTCCTGACCTCATGAAATATAGTAAAATAATTCCATTATTTAAATCAGGTAGCACTTCTGACCCCTCTAACTTTAGACCTATTTCTGTGCTACCCACATTTAGTAAAATTTTTGAAAAGTTAATGCTAGATCAAATGCAAATTCATTTTTATAAAAATAAACTTTTACATTGTAAACAATATGGTTTTACTAGGGGTCGCTCTACAACTGACGCCGGTGTTGAGCTTTTAATCCAAATATTTGATACCTGGGAGGAATCACAGGATGCCCTAGGGGTATTTTGTGATTTATCCAAGGCTTTTGATTGTGTTTTACATGAAACTTTGGTCAGGAAGCTTAACCACTATGGAATTAGGGATGCTTCTTTGAGCCTTCTGATCTCATACTTGAGGAACAGGATTCAAAAGGTCGACATTAACGGTAAAAGATCTCCGGGATCAGTGGTTAAAATGGGAGTTCCGCAGGGTTCAATACTTGGTCCATTCTTGTTTTTGGTTTATATTAATGACTTACCTTATTTTGTAAAAGACAGTCATGAGATAGTATTGTTTGCTGATGATACTTCACTTTTATTCAAAGTGAAACGACGACACCCAAATTATGACGATGTGAATAATGCGGTCTCAAAGATTGTTCACTGGTTTAGTGTTAATAACTTGCTATTAAACGAGGGAAAAACCAAATGTGTAAGATTTGTATTGCCTAATGTTAAGCAGGTAATAACTAGTGTACAAATTAAAGATAAGAATGTGAATCCTGTGGACACCACTGTGTTTCTAGGCATCACGTTGGATGCCAAGCTTCAGTGGGGCCCACATATAGCTAAATTGTCGAATAGACTTAGCTCTGCGGCTTATGCAGTAATGAAGATCCGTCAGTTAACTGACGTTGATACAGCTAGATTAGTTTATTTCAGTTACTTTCATAGTGTAATGTCGTACGCCATTTTACTGTGGGGAAATGCTGCCGACATTCAAACTATCTTTGTGCTGCAGAAGAGGGCTATTCGAGCAATATATAACCTACAGGCTGGTGACTCTCTCAGAGAGAGATTTAAGGATATAAGTATAATGACAGTTGCATCACAATATATTTATGAAAATCTTGTGTATATTCATAAAAATATTGAAATGTTTTCAAAAAACAGTGATATTCACAAATTAAATACTAGAAGTAAGAACAAATTAGCAGTGCCTTATACTAGGCTCCATAAAATAAATAATTCTTTTAAGGGTCTGTGTGTACGATTATACAACAAAGTACCAAATGATATTCAGAAATTAGATCTTGATAAATTTAAAATCAAAATCAAAGAAAAGCTTTATAAAAAAGCTTATTATAAAGTGTCGGATTATACAGAAGACAAAACATCTTGGGTCTGAAATGCTCCAAGTACCTACTCCAACAGCTATTTCTAATTGCCTATAATTAATTTATATAGAGCACCATATTTAATTTAACTATTTACATTCAAATTCATATTTTGTATTTTGTGACCTGGTAACGACATATAATATATATATATTTTGTAAATGTCGTTGCTTCTGTGCGCTGTGGTTTCTTGCGCCCGTTCTTTGCCACAGTTAAAAAATGATGTCCTGAATGGGTGGTAGGTTAAAAAATATTTGGACGTTTCAAAGTACTTATTAATTGAGTTTATTGAATAAATATATTTTGACTTGACTTGACTTGACTTGACAGGCCTTCCCATGTGGACAACATTGTTATAATTAGCTCTTGTCTGTGAGAAAACCGGTTACTTACAATAAAATTTCGATTGTGTCTGGTTTTACGACAGCTGACAGGAAAAGAAAAAGTAAGCCAGAACCAGTCGCACTGCTAGGTAAAGATCACATCATCATCATCATCAGCCCATAAACGTCCCACTGCTGGGCTCAGGCCTCCCACGTGAACAATAGCACGTGGGGATATTGGGCCATAACCCACCACGCTGGCCCAATGCGGGTTGGTGGGTTTTTACGACTGTCATCCTACGACAACAACCGGGACCAACGGCTTAACGTGCCTTCCGAAGCACGGAGGAGCTCGAGATGTTTTTAATTTGGTCACCCATCCAGCGACTCGGCATTGCGAAAGTGGCTTAGCGAGCAAGAACGCAAGCCGAACGCGCTAGCCGCTGCGCCATCGAGCTCCTCGGTAAAGATCACAATTATTGAATTTTTTTAAAGTGCTTTTGAATCGTTGAATTCCTCTCTCTCATATTTCTTTTTGCCTACTGAGCAGTATTCAGTCCATCAACTTCTAGTCAGGTTTTAATTGACAGCGATATAAGCTACGATTAATCATTAAATCGAACAATTGTCAACTGTCTGAGACGGTTGTTCTAACAACTAGAGCTAGTCAGGTTTTAATTGACAGCGATATAAGCTACGATTAATCATTAAATCGAACAATTGTCAACTGTCTGAGACGGTTGTTCTAACAACTAGAGTTACAGCGCCTTACTCTGAAATAATAAAACGTTATTGTGTTATTTTTATCTATAACATGTTTGTGTACAGTCCACACCCCTGGAGCAGGCTATGAAGCAAACGTGCAGGAAGCACGAGCAGCAGCTGGAGGACCTGCGCGCGGAGCAGATGGCTCTCGTCAAGGACTTGCAGGCGAAGCACGCGGCCGCCGCCGCCGCCTGGGAGGAACAGGTCAGTGAAGAAGAAGTAAGAAGATTATGTTATGATGCAGTAGAAGCCAGCATAGTGGCAGCAGGCGCGCTGAGCATGGGGGTAGGGCAGGGAGCGGGGGCGGGTGGTTACGGAGCGGGGGCTGGAGGCTACGGCGGTGTTGGGGCGGGCGGCTACGGAGCGGGGGCTGGAGGCTACGGCGGTGTTGGGGCGGGCGGCTACGGAGCGGGGGCTGGAGGCTACGGCTGTGTTGGGGCGGGCGGCTACGGAGCGGGGGCTGGAGGCTACGGCGGTGTTGGGGCGGGCGGCTACGGAGCGGGGGCTGGAGGCTACGGCTGTGTTGGGGCGGGCGGCTACGGAGCGGGGGCTGGAGGCTACGGCGGTGTTGGGGCGGGCGGCTACGGAGCGGGGGCTGGAGGCTACGGCGGTGTTGGGGCGGGCGGCTACGGAGCGGGGGCTGGAGGCTACGGCGGTGTTGGGGCGGGCGGCTACGGAGCGGGGGCTGGAGGCTACGGCGGTGTTGGGGCGGGCGGCTACGGAGCGGGGGCTGGAGGCTACGGCGGTGTTGGGGCGGGCGGCTACGGAGCGGGGGCTGGAGGCTACGGCGGTGTTGGGGCGGGCGGCTACGGAGCGGGGGCTGGAGGCTACGGCGGTGTTGGGGCGGGCGGCTACGGAGAGGGGGCGGACGTCTTCGGAGCGGGAGGGCTACGATACACACTTTGCCCGACATAGGAATTGAACTTTGGACCTCCGGCTATCGGGCCGCGCGTGGCCACTCGGTCACCGAGGTCAAACCAATACCTAATTCCAATTACACAATTACCTTTTACGTATTTTAAATTAACAAGTTAAAATGAAGTTGTTTTTTCATTATATTTATCGCTCACAGATTACTCAACTGAAGGCGCATATTCAGACCTCAGAAAACACCGAAGCCAATGTATCTGTTTACCAACAGGACATCGACTTGGAGCTAGAGAAGGTTAGTGATACAATAGCATTACCATTTTACCAACTGTACCATATGAGCGAGAAGCCCCTGACACCTGTAAATAATATGAACCAACACGGACCAAAGGCGATTGGGGACTTTAAGCACATTGCGAAAATCTAACAGAATGCAGTTTGGTACTTGCCATTCGATTTTATACTTTAAGTTGTAAATAAACCCCATTTATAGCGTGCACTCTAAGCTTTTAATGTTGCCATTAATGAAAATTTCTTATAGATATTTAAAGTATAAAATTATGTATACCAACTTTTTATTTTTATTAAGCTGATCCTGATGTTGATATTAATAATAAATATTTTACGTAAAAAGGAGAACGCGCGTTGTCTATACGTAACATACTTTAACCCTTAATAAGGCAGTGGGATGAATATTCCCACTATATTTTTAACTTTATACGATTGAGATAAGATTGAAAACTAAATAAATATTAAAATTATTTGATGTTGTTCGCGCCGGAAAATAAAATAATTTAAAGAGGTCTGATAACACGCATTGTCTTTAAAAAAACTAATGTGTTTTGCTCTTTATATGTGAACTAATGAAGAGTGCATGCAGGGGAAGAGACTGCAGGGGCCATATATTATTAACTTTGGTGGTTGTGCTCATATACTTACTCACCTCAAACAAAATTGAATAAAAAATACAGACTGTTAAAAAAGTTTAAGATAAATAGTAAAAAATGTAAATTCTTTAATATGTTCAAGTCTTATTAGATTTTATTCATACAATTATGTGTCTCATAAATCACCTTACACAAAAAACTAATAAAATTTTCTCTTCTCAATACCACTATGGCGTAGTTTTCTCTTTTCTTTTAAATATATACATAATAATAATAATATCTGAAGCCACCCAGGATGTATATTAAATCTGTCCCTGGCTAATGCTGTCGTTTCTCCTGCATGGGAATGCACTAACCGTGTGAATTAACCCGCCGCTCTAGGACGCGCTCTTCCAGAAGAAACTCGACGTCGTGCGCCAGGAGATCATCCACCAGCTCCAGGAACAGATACAGGTATGTAAGGTCTCTAGATCCTCACTCACTAAGCTCACCCGAAACTTTGATTTTCCGTCATTCTTAGAACATTGCGCGCGCGCTGTTATATTTTTTATTAACGATTGGCACAGCATAAACACACGCAGCAGTGTACGACGAATTACGCTTCAGCGAAGTCTCGGATGCGCTCAGAGAGTAGGACTACTAGCACAATGAGAGTGCGGGCCTAAATGCAAGCTACATTCATTATAAAAGTGCGATCGCGTCTCGTTAGTCTCGTTTATTATTATTGTAAATGTGATGGCGTAATTTCATATTTTTTTAAAGTAGCTCTGCTGGTTACAGCTCTCACGTTTCCATTGTGAATAATGTTTAGATAAAGTTTTAATGTGTATATAACAATGCGTGGCGATATATAACAATTAATTATATTTGAAAAAGTTTTAAATGTATTGAATAAATTGAATAACCCTAATTCATAGTGATTATTATTATAATCGTCGTTTTTAATCCAATCAAAAATAGACCGTTGCAGGTAGTTTGGCTGATTTTAGGATCATTGGACAAATAAAATAGGTACTTGCGCAAGTTTCACACGGCTTTTGTGTAGAAAATTACATAAGTACATATTATAATCACGACTATTATCCCCAAAAGGTTACTCAGCAAAAGCAATCCTCTATTATAGTCCACTTTTCACCAAATAGCGACTGCACATGTGTTCAGTGTGACAGGTGGTGAGCCCATCGCCGTAGAAAATTAAAAGCTATAAGAATCTAACCAATACTTTATTTGGTGATTGACGTACTGTGATTTAAATTCATGCGTATTCCCTGATAAATATTTAGTATAGTATGTGTATTAAAACGGCAATATTGTTATTTAAACATGCCAACGAGCTTCCGTCATAGCAATGTTAAGTGCCAATATTTCGTGTTTAGTTGACCAGTTCATAAATGACCCAGTTTCTCTGACGGTTTCAACGTCAATATCTTTATGATTTGTGGTGAATCTTCGCGGCAAGTACATTTTTTAAGCGCCCACTTGAAATCCCTAAACCATTGGCCAGGGGCCAGGACCGAAGTACTCCATTATACACCAGCCACGAAACTCTCAATGATCGTCGAAATAGACCAAGGTTCGAGTAGTCACTACCGCGGTGCGTAGCAGACGGCTCTGCTCGACCACTCTCTATTTGCGCGGCATGTGACAATTTGTGAGGTTATGTTGCTGAACTTTTTGCGGTGTTTTCAATTTGTGACAAGTGATATTGTTTGTTTTGCTGATTGATTGCGGTGACGAAAACTGTGAATATTGACAATGTTGAGGAATGCCTGATCGCAACTATCTTCCGTTTTTTAAACGACGAGTAAGTTGTGCAATTTTTATGTATTGTATTTTTCCTATTTCTTTGTCTTTTTTTAAATCAAAACATAATTAAGTAGGTAAGTATATTAACTATATTATATTTTACGATTTAAAAAAATCAACTGCTAGTCATATGGTCTGTAGCTAACGGGAAGGAAAGTTGTCACCTGACAACAGCTTTTTACTTTTTTCAAGATTTACATTTCTTTCGAGTACCTAGTGGTATAAAGTTCTGTTGTGTATTGGAAGAATATGAACTCGTTAACTGAGCAAACGCAAACTCTTAAGTGGAACTCGGCCGAATCGTCTACGGGCACTTAAGAAGTTATGCTAAGCAGTTCGTGTTAAACATTGAATGACATGTTCCGCTCGTATTTACCATATGAATGCAATGAAAACGTTTTAAATCTGTGTCAGACGCAGGAAAGCTTGGGCGCGTATCTTTTATACCTTGCTTGTTACGACTTTTCGTAGCATGAAGTACCTACTTGGTGTAAAGCTAAAGTAAAATAAATAATTAAATGCTAATTTTGCACTAAGCTTTCGAATATTTTTCAAGAGAAACAAATTCCATACTATTTTATAACTTAGGTTTAACATAAAAAAGAAATATCGAAGTGATAATTAGCGATGTATACGTTACACGTTAGTTCTTCTAGGTCAATGGTGATAATAGCCATTAAGTACATAACATTGTTATATCGTCTCCCATGCTGATAATAAATATTTATAGGTATTAAATAATTATTTTAAGGGAAGAGAGGCCTTTGCCCTGTTATGGACCGACTACGTCTGCTAATAATAATAATAATTGTTCAAACTATTTAGTGAGATGACTAAATTATTTTTTCCGCACCGTGACGCGCGGCCGGTAGGTCATCGCCATTTTGGAATATTGTCAACCATCCTGGCGGCCCGCCAGCCGATAGAGGACACTTTTCGCGCCGCTGACCCCATTCTTTGAGCTCCACGCTGTCTCGCCTTTTTGTTTTTTCTTGTTTTGCGTTGTAAATGTTGTCTATGACGTATTCTCTGCCTCTATACGCTTCTACTACTCTAATTGAGTGAGGCATGCGCTAAAGGATTTCTTAAACTTTTCTATGGCGTCTTTCATCACAGACTTTTTTAGATGTACTGACCGTACATCGAAGTAAGTTAACTTTAGTTTAACAGCTGCTTAACTTGCAGAAGCACACATTATTCAAAACTATAAAATAATAATGTAAAGTATATTAAAGTAGTTAGTCGACCTAGTCGACAAATGATAATAATTATTATATTGTTCTATCCCTGTTATAAGTAGTTACGTTATTTACTTTTTCGTTTTAATGAGTTACCTGAATAAGCTAATGTTGTTTATGGAGCACCATAAAATCATTTATAGTATTTTAGCAAACATCATTACCTAATGAGGTTTTAAATAGCCTTCCATTGTTGTGGTTCAGTTTAATGCACAGCCATTATCAGCTGGACCATTGATAAGGGGTGGCGGGGTCAGGCTGCCGTCGCACCCAGATTGTTTTGCCTCAGTCACATTGTATTTTGGTTGTGAGCGGTCACAGAAAGTTTGTGAATATCTTATAGTGGTTGGCTAACAAATAATTGGTGAACAGTTATGTGTTTTGTGCGAGTGTTCTGCTCTCTTTAACATGGGAGACTTGCTTGTAAGTTTGTCATAGAACTTTTTTTCTTTCAGGTCTTGAACGATGTTTCTATTGCTTAGGAAATTTCTTTGTTGGTTGCATGCTGATTTAAACAATAGAGAAAGAGATGTATTCTGAATAACCGGATTTCGGACATTACAAATCTAGCGTAATAATTTAATTACATACAATTTTGCAATAGTTTTGTTTAGTGGGTAATAAATAAAAAGTACCAAGTCAGACGGCACTGAGTTAACTTCGCTATGTATGAATATATGCCGTCTTTTTTCTTCATTTTAACTATGTATTTCATAATTGATCACGATTCCATTTATTACTGTGCTTTCCATCCAATTTGCTATAAATAACAAATATTATTGATGCGTTGGGTAAAGACAATAATTCAATCATGGACGTTATTTGCATTGCACGTAGTAATAATATCAATCAATGTATAGTCTTTCGATATCTTAATCATTCCATTAATTGGAAAATTATTTCCATTGAGTCATCTCTGTTGTTGACTTCGTCAATCCTAAAGTGTAGGACATTTTGCTTTGGAAAATGTTAGGTTTATAACCTGAATTTATGTAAAGTGGGTATAAAATGTATGACCTATGCCATACAGTTAACCTCTAATTGACAGAAGAATATTAAATGGTAGAAAAGGTCATGTTAGTAAAATTCATTTTAATATCCATGTGTAGCTTGAAATTGAAAGAAGCTTACACTCGATGGCACCGTTGCCGGGAGCGGTGTCATTGGAGATCAGTCATCTTTATTCTTTACTCTGCGCCGCCTGCCGCTTTGGCCGTTCGTCGCCGTGAAACGTCGTGATTGCATTTTTGTGACTGAAACATCGTGACTTTTGAAATTATCTCAAGAAGTCCGTAGATAGATAGTCCGTAGTATGTTAATCTGTAAGGTATTTATTTATGGGCCAACGTTGCCTGTTAATAAACTAAGAAATCGTTTCAATTATCTCCCTTACTTGACACTGGCTAAATGTGCGAACCCGAGTCACAAAGAGGAAACGAAAAAGGGTTGTCCGTCCTGTCATGTTATGTAGTTGTTATCTTATTTTATCTTAGTGAGGCCTGCAGGATTGCAGATGTCTCCCTCTCACAGTAGCACGTCGACCCATTGCAATTTTTTGTGCAACCCTGTCATACACTCTGCCTCTTTAGTGAAAATGCCTGCCATAAGCTTGGCAATGTGTTTATGTAGTTGTGTATCGTTGCAGTGCTAGTAGCGGCTCATTAATACAATACTACCGCACAATGTCTTCCCTTGGATGCCGTAAAACGCGACTGTGTAGTTGTTCACGGCGGCGTAGCTTCATAGACGCTTCAAAATACGCCAAACAGCTTGAGCAGCCCAGCGTAGTAATCTCTGTTTACGAAGCGTATCGCAAGCGTACGTTGTCAATCATTTGTGAAAATGCAATTGGACGACGAAGACGTTATTTGGTTTTCACTACATTCGAAGTCGCCGAAGCCGACGATTATATTGGACTAATCCATTTAAAGAAAAAAAATCAACTGTAAATTGTTTGTAGCGGCAAGAAAATTATTAGAAGATGACAGTTCATTTCACTCATTCTATAGAATGAGTGAAACAACTTATCAGGATTTACTTCATACCGTAGGGCCATTATTACAAAAACAAAATACCAATATGCGAGAATAAACACGTGGGTTCACTCTTATATACGCCCCGGCGTATAATATGCAAAACGGTAGGCGTCGTGACGCCTGCATGCAGCGACGCCAACGCGACGTTGCTGCTCCGTCGACAGAGAAGCATAGTTTTGTATGTAAGCTGCAAGCAGGCGTACACTAAGCGTATAATGACGAATACGCGTCTATGAAGCTACGCCTCCGTGGATAGTAGGCCTAACGGACCAAAGATTTCACCTACATCCAACTGCACAGAACGACAATGGGCTCACCACCTGTCACGCTGAGCACATGCACATGTGGCAGTGGAATCATTCTGCGGTCCTCACTGCCTGATCTCTGATTAACCCTTAGGGATAATGTCGTGTATATATTTGTATGTATGTGCGTATGTTGAATGTGCCGTGTGCTGTAGGTGCTGCTGTCGGACCCCGACGCGGAGGTGTCCAGCTGGCCGCTGGAGCTGGTGGCGCTGCGGGACAAGATCCACAGCGAGACGAGGCTCAACCAGGAGAAGGAGGTCAGTCGGGTCTACCTGTACAGAACCCGCAGGTCAACCTACCATAAAATGTGAAATTTATTCAATACATTTGAACTTTATCGTTTGGTATTAAGGGTTAATAAAGATTAGAGACGATTGACAGTTTTGAGTTCGTTGATCGCTGGCGTGTATAGTTAATTTGTAACTTTCTCAAAATGTCTCCAAATCATGTTCATCACCTATGTTTTCAGTGTTAGTGAACAAACGGTAAATTGAATGGGTGCTATCCCGTTTTTTTTTGTAATTTTTGATGTTTATTGCTTTAGCAACGCTTAAATATACTTACGAAAGTAGGGAATGCAATATTGCAGCAAAATCTTTAGTCTCAGTATTTGCAAGATCGGGGTCTAATCTTGCAAGATCTCGCAAGATCTCGCTTTATTCTGACATTGTTTTATAAACTCATCAAAATGATGATTCAACGATTAATAAACAGCTTAAACTCGTAAATTTATTTTTAAAAGTCACAAATTATTTTGAAATAAGTAGCTTTATATAAACATGAAAAGGAATAAGGGTTAAACTATTGTTGTTGTGGGTTAGACACAACATTGTCCAGAGTATCATAGCTGCTAGTCGGCTTCGGATGCTACGAGCCAAGTATCCCTTGGCAGAAAAAGCACGTTCAGAATCGACACTCGTTGGTACTACGTCAATACTTAGTGATTGCTAAATTGCGCAAACTGCTGGTACTGTCTCTTTGTGCCACCTGATTCAAAATGATTAATTTCTTTTTTAGAAGTGTGTCAGTATTCGTGCCATAGGAAGGCCGCTCCTGCAGGCTAGTTTTCAAAGCTAACTCTAATTCTTTCTATAAATCGACGGATCGACAGCTGATTGATGAGCCAGTTCGCGCGTTTTCGCGTACGGAAATGGTCGTGAGATATTATGACGCTCCGCAATCTTGCAAATCTTGCGAGATCGCGTCATCATTTTAGGTGCAAGATTAATCTTGCAAAAATGGTGCAAGATCTCGGTATGTATTTCGGAGATCTCGGTATACGGAGATTGCATTCCCTCGTATAGGCAATGCAATCTAGTGCAATAACTTAAGTGCAACGTTGAAAAATGAATAAAATTCTTTTCGTCTATATGTCCGCTGTGATTTCGTTTTATTTTCAAAGTTGTAGCGCATCTAGTATTTATGTATACGGATAGAGGACATACTAAACAAACAAAAGGTGACCAGAAATATGGTACCCGTGTCATTATCATCATCGTCAGCCTATGTTCGTCCACTGCTGGACATAGGCCTCTCCAACACGCCACTGAGCACGATCCGCGGCCACTCTCATCCAGCTCTTGCCAGACAACTTGCGAAGATCGTCGCTCCACCTTGTCTGATGGCTTCCCACGCTACGCTTGCCGATACGCGGTCTCCACTCCAGAACTCGTCTACCCCAACGGTCATCGGTTCTACGAGGGATATGGTCGGCCCACTGTCACTTCAGCTTGCTAATCCGGTGGGCTATGTCGGTTACCTTGGTTCTCTGCCAGATCACCTCGTTTCGATGAGATCTTTCAGAGAATCTCCGAGCATAGCCCTTTCCATAGCCCGTTGAGCGACTTTAAATCGTGTCATGTCGCAGTGACATTTATAAAAAAAGATAGCCATTTAAGAACAATTACAAACATTATACTGCGTTACTAACTTCGCGTTTATATACGTCATTATGATGTATTCATATAACAGTACCTAGTTCTACTAGTTAATACAAGTACAACACTTGTACTTTCATTGCAGAAACGATACAATGATGAATCGGTACGTAATATCTTTATAGAAAAACGAATCTTAACATTGACGTGCATGTATATACTGGAAATCTGTAAATTTGTGAGAAGAAATATACAGGATTTTCTGCGAATATCTGACAAAAGGGTTAGATCGGCTCCAATGAGACAAGTAGACTTATTGCATTTACCACGGATAAGATCATTGATCTTCGAACGTAGTTCCTATATATCTGCCATACGAATATACAACAATTTACCGCAACATCTGTATTCTTTACCAGACTTTAAGTTTGTAAGCTCATTAAAAATGCATTTTATAGTTTGAATGAATATTTTAATAACAATTAATTTGATTACTTACTTAGATCATATTCTGACTACTATTGCATGCCCGTTAAGGGTAACTGTTGTTCTCATTCATGCAATAATAACTAGCATTACAAATTATGTAACAGATGTGCAATAAATATTTATTCTATTCTATTCTATTTATGTATTCTGTGGTACAACCACGATGTTAGTAATTTGTAGCTTACACAGCGTGCGACTTCCTTGGCCTTATTACTTACCGGTGGGTTTAGGGCCAGTCACCTCGTTAATATAATTAAAGTGTTTCCTAAGATTACACACACAAACACTATACATTAAAATTAAACACTAACCGTTTCGCGTAGAGGTGAAACAATACTACCACCCCCTTTCTTCCCTTCGGTGTCGTATAAGGTGACCAACGGACTAAATACTGCACATACATCCAACAGCATAGAGCGGCGATTGGCTCACCACCTGTCACGCTGACCACATGTGCAGTCGCTATTTGGTGAAAAATGGACTATGGTAGAGAACAGCTGCTTTTGCTGCCCTAATTGCCTAGTCTCTGACCAACCCTTCAGGGATAATAGTCGTACTTTATCGGATCACACTTGCGTCTATTACTATACTAGCGTAGCGACCCGCCTACGCTTTCGTCCACGCTATGTTAGAAACACCGTCATACCTCAGCCTTTTTGTACAAAATATCTACAAAATATATAAAAAATGCATCATCCGGTAGCGATCTTCGTATCAGTGAAGACCGCGTAAAACCATTGCGTGGTTAGAAGGAGAAAACGGAGCCACATACATGTGAAAACGGCGGCTTTACTTTATAATATGCAATGATGATTTCTCCTTAGAAATAGTAAACTATTATACAGGGTGGGAAGTTGAGATGGGGCATTAAGGGCAGCTACCAGATCCCTTGCTGCTACGCGAAAATGATCTTAGGAGACCTTTCCCAACTTTTTGAGTGATGACAATGATCGACATTCACAGATTTTTGATAAAATGTACAGTCAGCGAGAAAATCGTTAGAATTGAGTAATTTTTTTTTAATGCCAACCGATCCCATTCCTATAAAGGATTAAAACACTCTTTGACACCAACTGAGGTTAGAGTACTAGAACCCACAAATCAAAGAAAACTTTTTCCATACATTTTAGTAGGGTAAAGGCAAAGTGGAATTTCATTATTTTTTTATGGGGACAACTTCCATTAGGACATTAAAAATGACAAAAATTACGGTATTCTTACAAATAAAAAACCACTAAATACGATACAAACTTTTAGCTACATAGTTAAAGCTGGCCGTCATGGGTGAAAAAGCTTAATAATTAAAAAATAATGTACGAAGAAAATTTAAATTTTGAATTTAGAACAGTGACGTTATCTTGATGTTTTATTTCAATATTATGTATTGTATTTCGTATTTATGTTTCTTCGTTATTCAAACAAAACTCAACTGACTGTCCTGTCAGTGTCATCATTAGCTGTCCCCTGTCATTGCATTTTTTTTTAATCGGCCTGTGAGCATACGGGCTAAAGGTTTAAATATATTTTAAAAAATAGGTAGATTTAAGGCTTAAGGTGGTAAACAGGTAGACTGATGGCAAAATAGGTAGTTTTCCCTAAAAGTTGGTAGAGTTGACAACGCTGCCAGCGGAGCCGCGACGCGGTGCGGTGGGGGGTGGCGGTGCATATAATCGGTGCGTGTTCTAATTGATCTGTGAATCGATGATTTTGAATTGTTTTCGCGCGGCTTATGTTTTCCATTGTCACACTGTTTCCTGGCCCGGCTAATATGCAGGGACATGTGATCAGATTAAATAAAATAACTAAGTGTGAGAAAAATAATAAAATATATGTTTAAAACTAAAAACAAGACAATAAGAACAATTAGAAATAGGTACCTACGAGTAAATATAAATAAACAATCGGTAGAACATATATGCGTGTGCGCTTTTCTTTAGCTTCTTTAAATTGTCACAATAAAATAGTATTATAATTATGATGGCAAGAAAACGTAAATAAAAAGTTACTCTCAATGTCTTATTTACACCAACACCAGTAGAAACACTGAACAATCTTACTTGGAGGTGTTGCAAGAGTAGAGCACGAACGAAACCAGGGCAAAACATTGTTAGGTGCTGGCCATTTAAATAATCCCCCGCCAAAGGTGCAAAGGAAAAGAGTAAACGTAGTATTATACTATGTAGATCGGTAGATCGTCGATCGTAGTTAGTTAATTCGTCTAAGTAGGTAGTTTGTTAGTTCCCTCCTTAGCCCGCCTGGAGATTAGAAAAATAACAAAATTAACAATCTATATACAACTCTGATAAAACAGCTTCTCTAATATATAGGTCCATACTTTAATATAGTATCACCAAAGTATAATACGTACCCTTACAAATACGAAATTCCTTCTCGACTGTTTGCAACGAACAAATAACTATTCTATGCAATTTTATAGATATTTCATAGGTAGGCATCAAACAATAGAAATCTGCAAGGAATACATGACATGAAAAATAAGTTCGAATTCAACAAGAAAGTTAAGCTACAATGTGATTTTAACTTACCAAGATCATTAAAAAATTATAACATGCATACTAAGCATGGAAAATATAGATTTGCATTATTAAAATGAAAACCTAACAAAAATCGCCTTTGTGCAATACGAAATTTGCACAAAGTACCTTTACGCATGCGCGGAAGCGCGAAAATTCTTTAACCAAAGAAAATATAGCGCGAAAAGTGGCGCGAATGAAAATGAGAGGGATAGAAAATGGTTTATGGTGGAAGTGTGAAGAAGACCAAAGAATAAATATTGTTATGGGGAGTTCTATAGATTAGTTATATTGAAAAGAAGTTGAAGAGAAAGTAGTTTATAATATATCTATGGAGTGTGTATGAAATGAGGTTTTATGCTATTAAATAAATACGATACAAAGTACCTACGCAAAATGTTGCACGCTCGGTCTTCCTACAAATTAATGAACTCTTTTCTTCTATCTTGATATATTTCTATGGTTTTAATCCTTTATAGGAATGGGATCGGTTGGCAATAAAAAAAAATTACTCAATTCTGACGGTTTTCTCGCTGACTGTACATTTTATCAAAAATCTGTGAATGTCGATTGTCATCACTCAAAAAGTTGGGAAAGGTCTCCTATGATCATTTTCGCGTAGCAGCAAGGGATCTGGTAGCTGCCCATATTGTCCCATCTCAACTTTCCACCATATACAACGTGCTCTCTTTGATTTAGGGAAAATTGAGGTAGTAATTCAGACCGCCTAATAAATGACATGAGAAAAATATTATTCCGATTCTTGCATTTTCGCTTTTATCCGTTTTCATACAAAATAATTAAATTGTTGCAATGGACTCGGTGTGGCTCGGACTGACTTTAAGATACTACCTACAACTCATCGTGAATATCGTGCCCGCCCACAAAACGGACACGGTCACATCCCTAGTTGAGTGAAACACGTCTTGTTCTATTGTTAACTTCAACTAGAGGAGTATTGTTTATTGAAAATAAACTACTACGCAACGTAGTAAATGGAAACACTGAGAGCACAAAGTGTCAAATATACATTAGAAAAATTAATATCTCGTGTATTATGCGATTAATAGAAAACTTTCTTAAGTCAAAACCATTATTTTAAGGTAAAGAATCGTTGTTTCAAATTTCCCTAAATAAAAATGAGCACTCTGTATATATTTTTTTTATATAAAAGAAGGAGGCAAACGAGCAGGCGGGTCACCTGATGGGGAGCCATCACCGCCGCCCATGGACACCCGCAACACCAGAGGAATCGCAGATGCGTTGCCGGCCTTTAAGGAAGGAATAGGTATTGTGAGGGGAGGGGGGGGGACGAAGGGCCTCCGGAACACTCACTGGCCAGACGAAACACAACAGCATTAAGTGCCATTATTTCACGCCGGATATTCGTGAGAGGGAATGCGTATTATCCCGGGCGAGCCGGCCCAATGCGTGCTGCAACGCAGCGTTGCTCTACTACTCAGTCAGTGTCACTCATTTAGCACCACCCAGGGGTCACGTTTCCCCTACACGTGACCACTGGGTACCTTGGTAACTCACGTGACTCAAGGGTAAACCTACGGACGCGAGTAACTCTAACACCCAATTTTTGTATGTAACTAATATAACTCTAATTGCAGTGCCCTTGCAGGGTTTGTTTGTTTCATAATTTTTTTTAAGAACTTTGTTTAATTAAGTACAGTCACGTGCACTGATATGTATACAGTGATAAATTTGCAAAAATATGTAAATACTTGATATTTCAAAAATAAGCATGTTTGTATTGTTTTAGAAATTACATATTCTTCAAACTGGGTCAAAATTAGGTATACTTTGTCTTCATAGTGAAGTATACAGAACACTATCAGTGCATACTATACACTTCCAAGTTTATAACTATGTATATGTAACAATATCTTTGAGATATATGCAATGCAATTTTAAAACAGTGTATACACGATATAAAATATATTATATATTACAAATATATTTTACATCATTAATTTATAAGAAGTTTAAGTAGGTAGGTAGTTACTTTCCGTTTTTGAGGGGTTGATGCATATGAAATAAAAGATTTTGTAGAATCAAAATGTGTCATTTCCATTTATAATGTTTCATCATAATAAACCCTAGGTCGAAATACTGAAAATGATATGGTTTTATTTGTCATTTCTATTTATACCATAATATGATCTAATTACCCACAAATGATACTTTTATTATTATTTTGCACAAAAATAATATAAAAGTATTTTATGCACTATGTCAAATGTGATAAACAATGAGATGTATACAGAGTGCTTAGTAACTACACTAATAAGTCGAGCCATAATCATGTTATCACTTATCTACACTATAAACCATGACAACATGGGTCCGTCCTGGATCGTTAGGGCATTTTTTTTTTTTTTTTTTTACTAGGTATGGGTTTGCTCTTGATCCCAATCAAGCCCAGGGGCTAAGACAGGATCTATGATGGTGCGAGTTTACCCAGAAGGTGCCTATTTACTCTTACTTTGAAGATGGACGGGTTATATGTACTCGGAAACACAGACGCAGGGAGGGAGTTCCACTCCTTTGCTGTACGCAGTATAAAAGATGTTGAGTAACGCTTTGTGCGACATTTAGGAATATCCACCAAGAAAGGGTGGTAGCCCGCAGTGCGCCTGGATGTCCGATGGAAGAAGGGGGATGGCGGTATGAGCTCATGCAGCTCCATAGCACACTCTCCGAAGTACAGTCTGTAAAAGGCGGTATGAGCTCATGGAGTTCCAGGTCTGTAAAAGACCGACAGAAAGGCAACTTTGCGGCGGTGAGCTAGGGTGTGAAATTTGCTCTTCACTAGTTCTTTGTCGCCAATTAGCCTCTCAGCTCTGCGTTGAATCGTGTCCAGTGCAGCTAGTTGGTATTTAGCTGAGCCGTCCCACAGGTGACTGCAATATTCCATGCAAGATCGGACTTGAGCTTTATAGAGAGTTAAAAGCTGTCCCGGCATGAAATATCGCTTGACTCTATTTAAGACGCCCAGCTTTTTAGCTGCAGTTTGTGCCTTGGACTCGATGCTGGTGCCGAAGTTGAGGTCTGAAGACAACTCCATGCCCAGAAGGACGAGACTATCGGTAACAGGCACAGATGCACCCCGAAAAGTAGGAGTCAGGTTAAAGGGACTCCTTTTAGCGGTGAATAAACACGCTTGCGTTTTGGTGGCGTTGAAATTTACCAGGTTACTGTCACCCCACTGGCAAACGTGAATTAATGTCTGGTTCGTTCGCTCAACCATGGCCTCTCTCATCAACATCACGTCATCACCACTAGCTTTTGCATCCGAAAGGAATCTACGACAGTACTGTCATCTGCATACCCAACAACTCCCGGTATCAACAGGTCATTGATGTGCAACAGGAAAAGCGTCGCAGAGAGAACAGACCCCTGAGGAACTCCGGCATCAATAGCCACTGAGTCAGAGGAGCAGCCATCGATGACTACTCTGATCGACCGTTCCGTCAGGAAATCAGCTATCCAACTACAAAAGTCAGCGGGGATACCATACGCTGGAAGCTTGTGCAGTAGACTTGCGTGCCAGACCCTGTCAAAAGCCTTTGAGATGTCAAGTGATACGGCGAGTGCTTCGCCGTGCATCTCGAGGGCCTCACCCCAGTAGTGCGTCAGATAAACTAGAAGATCCCCAGTCGATCGTCTTCGGCGAAACCCATATTGACGGTCACTGAGGAGGTCATTAACTTCTAGGTATGAGAGCAACTTACAGTTTAGAACTCTTTCCATGACCTTACAGAGTATGGAAGTGATGGCGATCGGTCGGTAGTTGCATGGGTCGGCACGACTTCCTTTTTTGGGTACTGGCTGCACATTAGCAAGCTTCCAGCATTTAGGTACGGTTTTTGCCTCGAGAGAAAGGCGATACAAGCGCGTTAGCACTGGTGACAACTCAGGCGCACAACACCTCAGTACACTTGCTGGTATGCCATCAGGACCACTGGCCTTGTTCACGTCCAGACTAAGCAGGGCTCTACGGACCTCTTTATTGTGGATTGTGATCTCCGGCATCGAAAAATCACAGCGAGGTAAATTTGGTGGTTGTTGAGAGCCGGTGTCTAGACGCGAGTTGCTCGCAAACAGAGAGGCAAATAAACTTGCTTTCTCAGCTGCAGAATGAGCCAGCGACCCGTCAGGTTTCTGCATGGGTGGTAACATAGGACGGCAGAAATTCGCCTCGGCTGACTTCGAAAGGGACCAGAACTGTTTACTACCGCTCGGGTAGGATGACAACTTTGTCCCTATTCGGCTGATGTGATCGAATCTGGCCTTTCGAATAACCCTTTTGCACGACTTGGCGGCCGAATTAAAGGCTCTCTTCTTTGCTCGGATTCTCCGTGCACGGACTTTGCGATCCCGGGCTTGCACCCAAGCCTGGTAAGCAGACTGTTTTCGGGCCTCAGCACGAGTACAGTCCGCATTATACCAAGGGCGGGACTTGTAACCGAGCGGGATGTCGGAGAATGGAATAAAAAACTCCATTCCCTGCCGGATTACATCCGTAATCGCATCGGCCGTACACGAAGGGTCGTTAGAAGGGAAGCATGTTTGCCGCCAGGGATAAGATGCAAGGAAAATACGCATCTCGTCCCAATCTGCTGACTCGTATCGCCATACTCGTCTCGTGCCCCTAGGGCTCATATCCGGAGGAGAGCAAATCGATACGAATTTCACCACACAATGGTCGGACGTTCCCAGCGGGGCTGAGACCGATATCGAATGCTTGTGTGGATCGGTTGTCAGCAGTAAGTCAAGACAATTGGGTGTGTGGCCAGCGATATCCGGAATTCGCGTCGCTTGATCCACCAGCTGAGTGAGATTTAGTGCTAGGGAAAACCTTCGCACTTCTCTCCCAGCATGGTCAGTCTTCTGGAACGGGTACAGCCACTCTTTGTGGCGAGCGTTGAAGTCCCCCAGAAAGACAAGCTCCGCCGCTGGATACCGCTGAGTTGTTAAGTCTGCCGTCTCAGTGAGGTAGTCAATGAGCAGAGTCGCCTCCTGATCACCGCTGTGCGATCGGTAGACACAGACGTAGATTATCTTCTCTACCCCAGTGTCCACCAGAAGCCAAATAACGGAGAACCCGGATTTTTCAAAGCAACGGAGACGCCTACAGCAAATGTCATCGCGGACGTACACACAGACCCCTGCACGCTTTTTGAACTTATGCTCAATTGAGTAGCCAGGGTAGTTGAGGTACGCCACGTCCGACGGGGTTGCTATTTGCGTCTCCGTCAAGAAGAATAGGTGTGGCTTCTCAGTCTCAAGATGGTGATGGACCGGATCGAGATTTGAGTGCAATCCTCTGATGTTCGCGAGGTGCACTTTTAATGGGAGGAAGTGCAGCCGTTGTTTACACACTTTCTTCTTGCTTTGCCTTGTCATGTTTTGTGATGAGTGTTGGGGGGAAGGATTTTCAGTCGAGGCGCTACTTAGTCGACCATCGATGTTGCCCTAGGCAAATCTGACCAAAGGGGAACTCACCTGGAGACTGCGGGGACGCCCGAACCCCCCCGAAATGGCCACCGGGTCCTCCCGTCCAGTCGCCAACTGGCACGGTGGAGCATTTCGGGATTTTTCGCGAGTTGGCGGGGCAGCCTTTCACACGTGGCTAGCGCGCTAGTTGGGCCCCCTACTAACTGCGGTCGGCCAACGGCTAAAACCGTGCTTCGGATCCCGCTACCCTCCAGAATGAGTTACCCGGTACAGCAATGCTAAGGCTTCAAGACCGGTCCTAATCTGCGCAACTGACTTCTAACCAACCCCCATTGGCACTGGCACTCCCGCACGCCGACGGAACGCAGCGGACTGCTTGGCGCCGGATTTCGGCAGGATGGTGGTCGCGAGCCAGGCGGCTCCTTGCGGAGCCTACCACCGCCACTGGGATCTTCAGCCGTCACCACGGGCCATGTTGGTCCGTGATGTCGTTGCCCGGGGTGGACCGCTAGGAGGTAGATCCCAACCACCCCAAATTTAACCAAGATACGTGTAAATCTATTTACAATAACAAAAATACAAACTTAAATTAAACATTTTGGTAACATCAGATTTAAATTACCAATCATAATAAAAAAATACCAAAAATAATAATTTATTTTTAATATTTTTGATAACTGAATGTCGCCAAATCTTGGGACTTTTGATTTTAAATATTATTTTCATTAAATTGGGTCTAATACGCATGATAACAGTATTAAAGAATCGAAGGATAAACTGTTCTTACACCTATTATTACAAATATTGTAGAATTTAAAATCTTGTGTAACCACCTGGAGAATCAATGACATCCTGCAATCTTTGTTGCATTGATGAAATCATGTTAATGCATACATCACTATCTCTGAAACTGTCCCATATTTCATAGACATGATTAATTAGGGCTTCGCGTGTTCTAGCTCGGTTACTGTCCCACTGCTGGACCATTAAACCCCAAAGATTCTCTATGGGGTTTAGGTCTGGACTTTTAGGCGGCCATGGCAACGAAACCAGCTCACTGCGATGGCGACTGAACCCGGCTTGGCTCAAACGTGAATTATGAACAGCGGAATTATCTTGCACAAAAGGAACAGGTCCAGGATCAGGAAAATATATCTCCAAACTAGGTAGTAAAACTTCTTCTAATATCTCATTATATTGCTAGCTGTTCATTTTTCGACTTATTTCGGCCAACTCACCGGGACCACTGGCTGCCATCCATCCCCAAACACCAAAACTTATTCGACCACTTCTCCTCGATGGTAAGATATTTCTTTCTAAATACCTGGTATTATCAGGTCGCCACAAAGATATGCGTCCATCGGCAGAAGACACAAATACTTTTTCGTCAGAAAAAATAGTTCTGCTGAAATCGTAGTTTATATATTCCCGAGCGAACTGTAATTTTTGATGTTTATGCTGAGCAGATAAAACTGGTTTTCGAGCTGGAGTTCTGTGATGCAACCCAGTGTAGGCGACGTCGAATGGTTGAAGAAGACACTTGAAATGATAGTGATAAATCCTGTATTTTAACGAATCCTTCACCTTTTACTCTGCTCACGAGCTCCCTATCCTGCGCTTCGGTAGTTTTACGGTGACGGCCTCTGCTCTTACGACAGTTTACGTAACCTTCCTTCCTCTTCCCACCGCTTGAGCCAAAGATATACGGTCTTTCTCTGAAAACAGAAATAAATAAGAAATTTTTACATCATCATCGTCAGCTACCATATTTAATTAAATAAGCCACTTATTAGGTATGTAAATAAATTTTAGTTTTTCGCACTAATTTAAGTTTGTATATTATGCTTCTAACCATTCCGTCGCTTCATGTAACAATCGTTACATCTCAATAATGCCCCCACGTGCTTCCTGTTACAATTGTTACATAATACAAAAGTAAAGCAAGACGCTCGAAATATCGCTAATCCGTATCTCGCGGGACGTGTATGGGTGCCTTACTGAACGTACATGAACGAAGCATCAGCAATAGGAGCTGATCTGTCAAAAATAAAAACAAATAAAGTCAATGTGATAATTTTTAGTGGACGTGTTTAGGTTGAGTTTACGTGCTCATCATGTATTTTTTAAAACGCCGTATTTTTTTTACTTATTGTTTCTTTCTAGAGGTGTTATATATCAAATACGCATAATTTCAGGTTCTAACTAATTATCTAGTTATTTGTTTTTAAACTGGATGGATATTCTATTAAAATCTGACGAAATTAGGTCTTAATGTAAATTATTGCAGTGGCGGTGGTTTTCTAGTGATTTCTTTTTGTGATTATTATTGTTTACTTCATGAATTGTGTGTATTTACGGAGAGTAATTACTAAATAGTGATTTAAAACATTAATCTCACTGTATTGTTGTTGTGTACATGCAGATTGACTCTCCAAAGGCGCAACGTAAGTCTAACTTATGGCATGTTCCTATAATTACAGGAAGCAATAGAACTTTTTTTGGATTAGGTTGGTGGCACATATTTGTTTTTGGGCAGTTGTTTTTTTTTGTAGCAGTTAGCTTTGTTGTGGTGTCTTTTGGGTTTGATATTTATATTAGTACCATATATATTATTATTATTATATAGGTATTAATATAAAATATTAATTTTTATTCATTTGTTTTAATAATTTTCATTTATTATTACAGTGTTTGTAAATAAAATAATCTAAACATCGTATATAACATTATATAGTTTATTACGTATCAAAGTCCTAATACATTTTAGAATTTAATATGTTTATTTTAATATACTTTAAACTGAAATAATTTGTAATAAAAAAAACATACTACGAAGAATATTTTTTTATTACATTCATTTAATAAATTAACATAAATAATTACTAAACCAAAAAACAATCTTTGTTCGCAAATAATCGCGACACACCCTATTCACAAACGTATGTGCCCCGAACCTTATTTCGACGCCATATTGCCGATAAAGCGGTCGTCCGTGCGCTCTAGAGCTGCATTTTGATGACTTTATTGCTTAAAAACTATGAATATTCATGAAACGTATTGTATACGGTTGTAAACTACAGGCTTTGCTCTTTTGGTATATTTAAGTTATATTTTAATAGCACCGTGTTGGTTTCGGCAATAAGACTACCAAAAACGTTCGCTTTTTCTATCAAAGCTTTTGTTGTTTAACTTGTATGACTACAGTTTACTGGAAAGTTAATTTGTTTTCAAGAATTATAATAGACAAATACTGTATCTTTCTAAAACTGGCCATATTTTTGTTCTAGGCCTTCTAGATTTGGAGTAAAATAGGTTATAACATCCAACCCGATTAACATGCAGATTACGCAGCACGCGAATTTTTGCGCGACTTTCTCGATTTTTTTCTGAATATTTTTTCAGATGAAACATACATGTACTTTATTTTTAATAGAAAGATAACTTAATATAGTATACGTGTAAAATATAAAAAAGACATCACAGGCCATTTGATCTTAAAATATAAAATAAAATAGGAAGTAATCCGTGTTTTTTTTCGTCACTAAAGTATAAACCATGTTTTATAAATTAAAACAACACTTTGTCACCACGCATTCTATAAAAACAGATGCTCTATTCATCTAACTATTCAAAACAGTAATTGGTTTGGCTTAGATCGGCTCCAGTAGCTCACAGTCGATGTTTTTGTAACAATAGTCAGCAGGCGCCGGCCCGCTTCATAAATTTGGCGCCACTCAAGCACGTAAGGGTAAGGGGCCCGCTGGGTGCGAGCAACTGAGTGGCTAAACAACATTCAAATAAATTTATTAAAAAAAAAAAATGTAACTTCTGATTACCTCATTATTTTTTTGTATACTTAACTTCTTCTAATATTCATTTTAGGCTGGATTCGACCAAACTGGAATAAGACTTACTCCGAGATTAGTCTAAACAAATTCGGCGTTTAATCTAGGTATAAGACCTTATTCCAGTTTGGTCGAATCCACCCTTAATTGATTATATTGCAGTCAGTGATTAACCAAGTTTTAAATAAAATGTAATTTTTTTTAAGCAGATAATACTCACTGTGATTCCTATTTTATTTGAAATATCGGTAACAGAGTGACCCTGTTCTTTTAAAATAACAATTTTATGTTTTTCATGTGAAGAAATCCGGTATGGCACATTGTTATTACTCATTCTGTCCTTCACTATAAAAATAAACACCACAATTGATATATTATTGCTTTACGTAACCGATTATCTGAATTCCGCTACAACTCATAACAATCACAAACTACGCGTTAGCTGCACTGCTTCAGACTGCCTAGTTTTCCCAGTAAAACACATGGTTTAGGGTAGATAGGAAATGCATAACCGAATAAAACAGTCCACGGTACCGCCCGCCGCGCTGGCCGCGCCGCGCCGCGTCTCGGCTACCTTCATAACATAATTAAAAAGACAAAAAATAATGTTTACATTATATTGCAAACTACATTGTGTACATTTTATTGAAATTTATACACATTTGTCAAAATAGTGAAAACTGCTACAGTTTTATAAGTGTATACATATGAAAGAAAAAAATCACAGTCATCATTGTTTACATTGTAATGAAACGGTATTGTTTCCATTTTTGTGAAATAACATCGTTTACCTTTTATTGTAATTCATAATATCTTCATATTTTTGCATATGAACGTGTAAGCAATTGTCTGAAAATAATTTGTGTACATATTTTTGCCAAAAATGTGTACATTATTGCGAGAAACTCTGATGGTTGTATAGTATGTATTGTTAAGGTGATTATTTGTTTTTGAAATTTTCAGAGTGAACATTTATTCAAAATTCTGTCCACGTATACATTTCATTGCACGTGACTGTACTTACAACAAAAATAGCAATCAATATTTTTGATTTTTTTTAATTATATAATGATGATGACTTTAAACGTGACGTTTCGAACTCCGTGGTCACAGTTTTTTCAATGTAGTAAAAAAGTGTTTTATTTGAATAATAAAAGTGGTCATCGTAACTTGAAGTGTTCGGTAATCGGTAGCTGAACGGATTGATGTCGGGTTATTTGCGATGCGTAGTCCAATCTCCATAGCTTTGTTATACTACAGAAATGAACCCATACATCTTACATACAATACTACTATCAGCTTTCCGGAAGCTTTATGATCTGCCGGATATGGCTTAATGAAAATGTGTAAAGACTAAAAAGGACTTTCTCTTAATGTCAATAAAGTCCAATATCAAAAGTAAGTCCGCGCAGTTTTACTGGGTCACGGAACAGCTCTGATTCTGTGGTACACGTTGATAGCGGCGCTGACAGGCTGATCGCATCGTCGCGCCGCTAATTTGGTAGACTTGCCATTCTACACGGCGGCGCTACATAAATATGAAACTTACATTTCCGGGATTCGGTCTTATCAATTTAATTATAAATATAGAAGTAAGGTTCGTTATGAAAAAAATTAAATGAAAAGGTTTTTGAACCAAGTAGTACGGTGCTTCTATCAATGAAAATATATTTCAAACAGTTTCACGTTGACATAATTGGTGGGTTTTAACAACTGCCACCTTACAAAAACACTGGTTGTTTTTGACGGTTGTGTTTCACCCATCCAGTGACCCCGCATCGCAAAATTTGCTTCTGGCAAGATCGCAAACCGAACTTCTGTACCATCAAGCTCCTTGCGCGAGCCTGCATAATGTGTAATAATAATAAGAGCCAGAAACTGTAAAAAATTTAGTATTTCGGGCGTCAACAGCACGACATAAGGAGTTAAGCATATTTTGGGGTTTATCCGTATGCCGCGTATATTTATTTACGTGCCTCGGCGCCGTAGAAGTGTCCACGCATCGATTGTACGCGGGTGACTGAACCGCCGGGCTAATTATACCGGCTAACATTTATTTACTATGCGCTCACTGAATAGTGCCCTACCAAATGTCACGCTAGTAGGTATCACTTGTTGTCTTGCACTTTGGAAGGCGCTGCTTTTTACGTCGAGACTAGAACCACCCAAGTTAATACGAATACAACAACTACATTAAATGTGCATCATCATCATCGTCATCAGCCTATAAAAGCTGTAGGGTGTCTAAGGCGTAAGAAGACGTGAGCTTTCTCACTTGAACAAGAACACATGCGTAGATAGGGCCAGGAACCACCACGCTGCAGCGCGCTGGCTCAATGCGGGTTGGTGGATACTGGATAATATGTAGATTAAGCACAGTTTTTTAAATATTTTCTGCTAGCCGGTCATTGCTACTTCATTCGCGTGAACTGAAAAATCGATGAGATGGGTTTACTAATTCAGGAAACTTTGTGTATAAGAACTCGGGTATAAGAACGCATGCAATACAAAAACGGGATGAATTATTTGAAGGTTAGTTAGTACTTAATTATTAAAAGTCTGAACAAGAACAATATTCGTAACCACCTGAATCTTTAGCAATGGACGGACTAGCTGATCTTACTTGTAACTGACGACACAGTACACAAAAATGCTATTGAAGTAGTCATTTCTCATTTGTACACTAAAATATGATGTTAAGGGAAGACATCTCAAATTGCTTTCCTCAAAGAAAGTCCTCTCTCCGCTTTCGAAGGCAGCTGTAAAAAATGAGCATAAGGTTGAAGCACACGAACAAGGAAATAATAAGTTATCATATCTTTCTCGTTGTATTGTTTATTGCGTTGATGACGAGAGCCACCGAACGCCAGGATGTGTGCACTAATTGGATGTTACATCGTTTATAAGGAGCGCGCAAGCGGCAGATCAGTTAGAAATAAAATAAATGCAAGCAGGATGTGGTCACTATGACAAGTCACATTTTTTTTTATTATTGTGGCACGCCATAATGGCTTCACTCTGCCTGATGAAAAGCAGCCAGTGAAGCCCAAGAAGTGAAAGCGTTCGTCACAGCGCTACCACGCTATGCCGAACGCTCTCACTATGGCGGCCTGCATAAATGCTTTTTCACGCCCCGCTTAAATAACCCGGGAGAGAAAGAGGAAGGAAACACGTGTGCGGGAAGCGCATTCCACATACGGGCAGTTCGGCAAAAGAACGATTGTCCAAACTTTTTGGTACGTGTCTTGATGGTCAGCACGGTATGAGGGTGGCTTCTAAGACCTGCACGCGTAGATCTGGAAAGGAAAGGAGAGGGAGGGATGAGGTCAAAGAGCTCCTCAGAGCATTCACCGTGGTAAAGGCGGTAGAAAGCACTAAGGGAAGCAATGTCCCTACGTAGCTGTAACGGCTCCAGACTGGTCGTAACGTCATCGTTACCGATAATACGGACAGCACGTCTTTGCAACCTGTCAAGAGCTTCGAGCAAGTACTTGGCGGATCCGTCCCAAAGATGAGAGCAATACTCCACGCAGGAGCGCACCTGAGTCTTAAACAAAAGACAACGTTGCTCCGGCGTGAAGAACCGCTTCACCTTGTTCAGGATTCCGAGTTTACGTGAGGCTGTGGTTATAATGCTCTCAATATAGCTCTTCGGGTTGAGGTCGCTGTGTATGTCCATACCTAAGAGACTGAGACCAGTCTGGATGGGTAATAGGTTGCTCTGGAAGGAGGGTTGGGGGAGAAATGCGGACTTTTTAGCACTGACAGCGCAGACCTGTGTTTTTTTGGCATTGAACTGGACCAGGTTATCAGAGCCCCATTTATAAATGCGGTCTAACTCCTCGTCCAGCTCAATGACAATCTTCCGTCTCGACTCCACTACATCGGCCTGCTTTGCCGCAGGGTGACCCAAATAACGCCGATGTACTGTACTGTCGTCGGCATAGCAATGAATGTTACCCAAGGATAACATATCATTGATATGCAGAAGGAACAGCGTGGGCATAATATAAAAAAGTAAATACTTTAATACCAGTTAATCAATGTTTAAGTCCCAAAAATACTGAGTCACGAGAACTATACGGGTAGTGGGTAAGTTTGAGTTACGAAGTTAAATGTTGATAATTACCGGGAAAGTCAGTAAGTATTGGGATTTCCCGTTAGCAATCCATAGCAGTTACCCACAACTCTGGCACTTAAAGTGGGTTTTAACGAATGCTGTCTTACGACAACAACAACCGTGGCCAACTGCTTACGTGCTCTCCACACTACGAAGGAGCTCAAGATACTTTAATTTCTTCACGCATCTAGTGATGTCGCCTTGTGATAGTTGCTTAATTAATAAGATCGCAATTGGAACACTCCCTACGAGTTCCTCGATAATAAAAATATAAAAAATATGTATGTTGTGCAGTTTTAAAAGTACTTTTCGACTGCATTTTTAGTGGTGTATAACCATGAACTGTCGACACAGATTGATAACGTAATTTTATTTGAAACTAGCGAACCGCCCAACGTTAGCGTTAACACGCTGTATACCATGACGAATTTCCAAAAAATCTTTCATACAAACCATGTCCTGACAATAACAAATACTACAAAAAAGAATTAGCCAAATAGGTGCAGCCGTTCTTAAGTGATGCGCGAACATACATTCGTGGCAATTGATTCTTATATAAATATAGTTATTAATGTTCATCACCAGGCGTTCGTAATCTTTTAATGCATACAAGATACTTTCTTAATATCAAAATGGGTCTTGAATGTATAACCTTTCCTTCCGTTGCCAAACGTTCCACTTGATATCCCAAATAACAATTATTAGGTCGTGCTCACGTAATAGATGGAAGCGCGTATGATTGGTTTTAATATGAACATCATTATCTGTAATGTTCTAATCCGAGGCTGGATAGTACATTAGTTGAGGTCGGGTGTGCTGTATCCGGGCCATTCCGGGCAGAACTTGCAGTAATGGTTTCGGCTCTGGTGGTAAATGTTATGTAATGTGAAAGCTCTTGCCAGCGATTCAGTTAATGGTTAATGTTGGTATGTTCAAACATTTGAAATTTTCGCGGATTGCCTTGTTCAACCATGACTCTATTTTTAAAACAAGACATATGCCTTTTTTTCCTGATATTGGAGGAGAGTATGAGAAATTACACTACCATGATTGTAATTTCTAATTGCTTAACGACACTTACTTAACGACTTTTCAATATTTAGGGAAATTGTGTCAATACTGATGTAAACCACTTTCTTGACCGACTATACAACACAAGATATAACATGCTTCTTAAATAGTCGGCATGCTAAACCCGGATTCCGTAACGGTAGTCATAATATTCCAAACTATGATGTTAAAGGCGCCTTTAACTGTGGTTTATAGTCGTACCCTTTGACGCACGTGTGTCCAGTACTCGGTGTTGTTCTCTCTCTCATCAGTCTTATGGCTGAAAAAGATGGAAGACTGTCAATGCGTTCGTTGCACGTAACTTCCTTGTTGCACTAAAAGTTTTGCTCTTCCGCATTTTTGGTAACGTTATTTTTAATATTACTGGGTAAACAGACACCAGATATTGTTTCTACACTTTTTATTAACCCATAAAGTATGCTTGAAAAAGGAATCACAAATTTTGTTATAATAAAATCTGTAAATGTTTTGTTAACTTTTAGTTCATCATCTTCCTAAACGGTCTACTGCTGGGCTTAAGACTTCCCACATTAATATACTGGCTTACAGTGATATTGGGCCATTGCTCACCACCGGGCCCAATGTTGTGTTAGATTGGTGGGTTAACGTATTAGTAAAATACAAACTGTTTCCATCTAGAAATAGCGCCCTCGCCTGCGTTGAATACATTTCAAAATCGACGTTTTTAAAATCACAACTATGCCACTCTGCTGCGTGTATTTTTAAAGTGCCCTGTTTACAAGGGCAAGTTCCAATGCCAACACAGTAAGCCCCCCTTAATTACGGTGTGTTTACTTCCTCAAAGCCCATCTGTGCCCCTCGCGACGCGTCTAAATGAATGGGGTTTGTGACTGTGAGGCAGGGAGTTGGACCGGCGATTGCTCTGGCGGTGTTGCGTGGCGTCTAGCAATCGAATACTGTGCTCCCTTTGTCTAGAGAAATGTAATTTAGTAAGATTAGATTTTAAATTACTCGTATATGTGTGATTTCATTGTTTTTTCGTCATTACTTAAGCTGTAAATTAATGATTGATGTAGAAAGTACTTGGATTCTTGTTATTATATTCCTGTGGTTTCATATCAAATACCAACGTCGCCGTTTGTTAGAATATTTGTTTGGCTGGAGAATACGTACAGATTTCGGATTGGAATATTGCTGGATCTTTCATCAAATATATTTTCTTTAAATCAGCTTTGCTTTTATGTACAGTTACATATGTTTAAATACCATTTTACTAGTATGTATTTATTTACATTTGAAACAAAAGGATTCGTAGCTGTTAGGTTAGTTTAATTCAAGGATAAAACCGAGCTAAAATGCGTATTGTATGCCTGCGTGAAGCACACCGATATTATATGGCTGCGCTTAGAATAGAATACGGTCCTTAATTTTAACTTCTGTTTTGTTGCTGAAACACTTACAGGGCGATATCGTGTGTACGCGAGAGACAATCTGATTTTAAATGACTATTTGGACGATTTCTTCTCCCAAAGTAAACTATTCAATACGGAATATTAATAATATAATAAAATCGAAGATATATAATGTTCTCGTTTATAAAAAGGCATCTGAGTTATTTCCATGTTTGGACAGGTCTAAATTGGTTAGTATGGGGTGGTCAGAAACAATAAGGGTTAGGGAATTTGTTCTAACGTTATAAAGATGACTTGTTAGAGGCATCTTTAGAACTTCAGAAATCCAAAAGGGTCAAACATTTGGATTGATCTCCCTGCATATTGTGATTACACTAAAATTGTACAAATTAATATAATATTTTTGTGTGTACCTTTGACCTACTACCTATTTAGGCGTACCAAACTGTGTTTTGCGGTGTCCGAGACGCTGGAAGTTGCGGTAACTTTATTGGGCAGGATGTCGGATTATATTTAGACACCCTACGGTTTTATGGCAACGAATCGCCGCCACAGATACAGGAGAAAGAATGCTCGAGGTTCGCGACGAAAAGGCACAAGGATTGCCTGTGAGTGAACAAGTTTGGAAATCTACCATTATTACTGATGTGCAAGTTATTGTGAATTTCCAGATGTTTTCCTGAAAAGATTGGTCTACTTTTGCTCTAAGATAAATGCAGTGCTGTTCCATGATTCTTGTTGTCTATTTAGTATTTTGTCACGCAGATGTTAAAGAATCGGTTATGAATTTACAATTAAAATAACTCCATTATAGAACCAGTCAAACTTTTAAATTTGAATGACGCCTGGCTTCCTAAAAAAAAATTAACTTTAATTAAGTAATGTCTGTAGCGAGGTATTATTGGTCAAATTCTGTTTTGCGTTGATTCTAAACTAAAACTAATGCTAAATAAATTCAGTAATCCCTACAAATCATCCTTGAAATGCGACAGCCCTACTAGAATAGCCATCGCAGGAGACAAGCGTGTATCCGCGTTGATAATTATGGCTTTGATTCCTTGTAAATCTACAGCTTTGTGGCTATTTTTTTCAGTCTAAGTTGAGAAGCGCACGTTGTTTTTGTAAATAAACATGTTGAATTTATCGTATTCATTACAAAAAATGTGACCATTGTAAAGTTCATACATAGCTTTATTACAAAAAAGCTTGTAAAATAATCAACTTTCTGATCTGTTATTCTCTTCGTACTATAGAATCAAGCTACCTAAATCGGTCCAACAGTTTTAACGTCTAGTTAATTTCAATCATTCAATTAATTTAATTACATACATTAACAATCAAATGGGTTGTTCACCCGTTTCCCGTTGGCCATCAACTTTCATCGCATCTCTTGTTAACAAACTGGCGCATGGCGTCGTAAACAAGAAATCATACTCTGACATTATAGAACTGGAGGAAAGTCCTACTACGATCGTTGTTCATTGCGTCGGGTACATAGATCATTGTTCGGATAGCGCTAGCACGTACTGAAATGTATAACGCAGGAGTCATTTGTTATTTTGTTTCGATGTTAGGTGTAGACGTGATGTATCCGGCGCGCGAGTCCCGAGTCCCGCCAGTGCGCCTGGAACAGTCGGACGCAGCGTACGCGCCGCTAGTGACGTCACGCGCGTCGTCATAATCTTAACTATTCGCGAACGTCGTCGCGGCGCCGGCGCACGAAAAACCGTTGACGCAAATCTCGCGTGTGATTGGACGACCAATAATATTGAACGTTACTAATTTGTGCAGTATGTGATTAAAAGTTGGTTTCGTTAGAGCAATCATTTGCTATTCTTAGGTTTTATTCCAACATGCTTTCAGGATCATTCTAAAGTCGCGCTAATTTCATACAACAGGACATTTCCAATTTAATAAAATTTATACTATGTTTAAAATAAATATCTTATTTTAGTCTCTGCTAAACCACAAAGCTGTATGATAAACAATAAACGTCATAGTTATTAGCACTTACGTATGTTATTGTAAACCTCAAAACTGAACGAGTACGAATAAAAATAACTACAAATCACCACTTCCACATTTGTTTACGGGTCGATCTATTCAAAATATTTACAATATCGATACTTTTAATGTCAATGCTCCGTTCCCCTAAATTCGGCATAATAGCTTCATTGAAAAGCTCCATTAAACAAATAATAAAAGATCCACTAAATCACAATTATGCGCCCTAGCGGTTGGCTTTTGAATGCGGCCTTTCAATTTGACCTATGCACTTGATTTGTTGCGGTCGTAAGGTTGCTTTTTGTAAACTTAATTTGATAATTTGATGAATAGATAGGTACTTATGTAAATCAAAGATTGTCAGACTGATGAAAGCCCAACCATGCCATGTTTTGTAACGTCAGTCATGTTTTGCAAATAATAATGACGGCATTGTACCAAAATAAATTGGTTTGAGGAAATCCATTATCAAAAACAAAGTTTTATAGTTAATTTAATTATTGAATTCGTATAAAGTGGGTTTGAATTGGTTTACAATATGTATTTCGTTATGTAGGTAGTCAAATTACTTAAAATCTAATGAAGACAAAAACATTATCAGTGTTCTGTGGCTCGCCACTCATCAGTAGGTCTGCTCTCACGCTCCTCTCCAAAGTGACGAACTAAAATAACCCTTATACCATTGACACAATATGACACAGTTTCCGCCGTCCCACCCGCGTGCATTAGTGCATCCTATATCCACACGTGTTCTTGATTCGGTGTTTTTTTTACACTGATTATAACTAAAGACGGCACAGTGAAGTAAATTTTTGTGCACTGATTTGCAGTCCATGGTGGGCTACAAAGGGCTGAAAACAAAGCTTCACCCCCTAAGCCCTGCCGGCGGGCGCCGCGCCGCGTTGCCCGCTATCATCTACAAACATATATTACTCATGAGTCATGACTATTATCCCCGTAGGGTTAGTCAGAGACTAGGCAATGGAGACCTAGCTGACCTAGAGATACCTAGCTGGCTGTCATCTAGCTGAGCACACTTTTTGTATGAAATGTGTCCTGTTGTTATAACACCTCAATGTTTTTTCAACACAATTTATGTTGTGTGTGCAGCTGTTTTGCATTGTCCCTGGGTGCGTGCGGGTAGTCTCGCATCGCGTTACACTTTACGTTTGTTGTCGGCACCATCTTAACTGATGTCGTATTGTGCTGTATTGTTTTCTGAAGATAGATAAAAGGAAAATTTATTTGATACTGGATGCTTGTAAGGTAAATAGTGATTAGTGATAATAACAAAAGCTTTATTGAGGTAACTTTAACTTTTTATTCTACGAGATCGTGTTTATTATTGTAACCATTTGATGTGTAGTTTTTTATACAAAATCATCGATATGCTTGAGTAATAGACGCTGCTGATGGGTAAATAGTAGTGTGTTGTTTATTATCCTCCGCAGTTTATTTTGGCAGTTGTGTGGTTTAGCGGAAGCATTAAATGCGCGCCTGTAGTAGATTAGATACTAGTCTGTATATAATGTTATGATGCAAAAAATATATCGTTTATTACGGCCGGCAAAGGTTTATGAGGTTTATTCTTTTGATCGATATGAACGCTCATCGATCATAAATCATAATGTAACGCCCGTAATTGTTTTGACTTAAGTGTTTCGGAGTGTTTTGATAAGACTGTAAACTATGAGATGTAGTGCCTAAAATGTGACGGTCCAAACATGGTGATGTTGAGAAGGTTTATGGTATGTTGTGTGTTTCTTTTGTTTATTAAATATCTTACCATGTGTTATTTGTTCATCGGGGATGGTCCCAGCAGTGAGGATGAGGTATAAAGAATGATGATTATGAAATTTAAAACAAGGAATGGTCACCGCACGCATTTTTATAAATTCCAAACAGTTAAACTTATTCTTGTGTAATTTAGAATTTTCTGAATTTTGTTGGTTATTTGATGGTTCTTGAACACGCGTAGCATATGCAAGGGCTAGCGCAGTCCCACGCAAAGTTTAAGCCTAGCGTTGGACTAATTTTCAAGATTTATTCTTACTGAGGAATAACTTCTAATTTAGTTTGACCAGTAATATCTCAGTTTCTCTTATACGTATATGCTTTCTGGATGATACAAAGAAAGATCCATTGTTTGTGTTTGTAGCAGCAGGGTTGTATTATTAATAATGTTATAGTATTTAGTAGTATTATGCTTAAGTCTAAGGAAAGTATAAGTAAAGCTAACCCCTCCACCAAGTGGGACTAAAGCTAGGACGCATTGGGCTGGCTCGCCCTGAGTAATACCACCCTCTCACGAATATCCGGCGTGAAATAATGGCACTTGGTGCTGTTGTGTATCGTCCGGCCAGTGAGAGTTCCGGAGGCCCCTTCCCCCCACCCCTCTCCCACCCCCCTCACAATTCCTATTCCTTCCTTAACCCTATTCCTTTCTTAAAGGTCGGCAACGCATCTGCAACTCCTCTGGTTTAGCGGGTGTCCATGGGCGGCGGTGATTGCTCTCCATCAGGTGACCCGCCTGCTCGTTTGCCTCCTTCTTATATAAAAAAAAAATAGGAAGAGAGAAAGAGAGCTTAAGTCTAGACCTTAAGTTAAAACGTCGAGTCAATGTTTCCTTTGGGTTTGTCATCAGTTGTCGAGTTTACGGGACGAGTTGTCGGGCGGCGAGGACAAATGGCGGCAGCGCCGGAACCTCAGCTTCGACCAGAACAGACAGCTGGAGGAGGTCACTAATGAAAGGTGAGATAACAAGCATGTCATACTGAAGAGGCATATACTACAAAATACCTACTAGCTACATAATAGACGCAAAGTCCCTATATTGTCAAAGGAAAAATAAATCGTATCGTTTTTTTAAGTGCTAGCAAATGTCAATCGTAAAGTCATCGACCGTACCCAAGCCTAAATATAGGTTAAGGCCAAGTTCCTCAGGTAAGAAATCGTATTCAAATTAGTTCTTGATGACTAGCCTCCCTCTCTAGTAGTAGTAATATTATTTATAACGTAGTGATTTACACTGTTTTTATGCTTTTCGAGTTAACGAAAATAGGGTTGTTTTATTAATGCTTCATGTTCTGTTTCAAGTCAGGATTATTACAAGATTTGCATCCGCAAATCGGATATAATTAACAGGTACATAAACAAAATCGTTAATGCTAAGAGTGCCTATATACAGTATGTTTTGAATATGCTCATATCTCATTACATTAGATACACAAGACAAGATGGAAGTACAGGACTAGACTTAGGTACAGATACTGTGGGTGGGCATGTCCCGGAAACATGTTAGTGCCTTATGATCTCTCCTAGTATTATTACATCTGCTTGCAATCAGTGCGATAATTAATTAGCAATGCTATCTGTGGGCTACCTTCCCTCATCAGTGAGTGTTGACGTGCCTGTGCATTTGTTGTCATCCCTTTTGCAGTAAAATAGTATTAACAGTAAATAGATCTTTCTGTTGAAAAGTCTTTGTCTCTTTTTATTAGTTATTACATACATTTATACTATATATAAATATATATACATAATACATACATTAGGTAAGGTCCCATAAAACCGATTAATTCGGGTTGACTGTGATATCAACAGTCTTATTAATAACATAACAATAATTTATAGCCTACACTTATCTATCTATAATACTTTAAATATTATTTGTCTTAGATATAAGCAAAGATATCAAAATATATTGGCTATAGAGGGCAGCCTAATCAATATCATTTACGAATGGAACTTCTCTAAACTTGCAATCTTTTCTCATTCCACCAATTTTATTTCTACTTGCCACCAACCGTTTTTATTATGTTATTATATGAGACGTCTCAGACGAACTGGCCACAGGGCCAGGGCAAGCAAACCAACCCGCACAGGGGACAATCTCCGTCTGATCACAACGCCAGGGGCCTTGCTATCAACTCTTACGCAGTATTACTTTTGTCTTACCAAGCAAACTCCCATACTAACTTTTCATAGTTTGTACGTGAAGTTAGTGATACTGCTCTAAGAGGTGACAGTAGGGCCCTTGATTAAAACATGAAACGCGTTCTTAATAAGAATTATAATGATAACACCCTGATTAGAAAATGAAACTTGTTCTTAATAAGAGTTATAATGATGATAAAGGTATCTAAACGTGCAATGTGTTTCGCCAGGGACGGGCTGAAGCGCGTGGCGGTGAGCCTGCACCGCGCGGTGGGGCAGCTGGTGGCGTACTGCGCGCGCGCCGAGGACGAGCTCAACCGCACCGTGCTCGCGCAGCTGCTGGGCCGGCTGCTGCCCGACGAGCACGCCGAGTGAGTGGCTAGGGACTATTTATAGCTGGGGGCATACTGCGGCGCGCCGAGGACGAGCTCAACCGCACCGTGCTCGCGCAGCTGCTGGGCCGGCTGCTGCCCGACGAGCACGCCGAGTGAGTGGCTAGGGACTATATATAGCTGGGGGCATACTGCGGCGCGCCGAGGACGAGCTCAACCGCACCGTGCTCGCGCAGCTGCTGGGCCGGCTGCTGCCCGACGAGCACGCCGAGTGAGTGCGCAGGAACTAATAAATAGCTGGTTTCGCATTTTGGGATTGCAATCCGGAGACATTTTGAGTCCGCCACCGGATCCGGCCACTTTATTATTAATAATAATAAAAAATAAATAAATAAATGTCTTTATTTCAGGCAACAAACAATGTACAGGATGGTAAAGATACAAAGAGGCCCATATAATAAATACCTTACATGCTAACATACATACAATATAAAACAATTTTGTTAGTATATAATACTTATTATCTATGTTAGTAATAACTTATTTTGCTGCACCTTCACCTTCCGCTGCCCCTCACCGGGCGCAGTGGTATGCGTCATGTATTTTCTCAAAGGTTACTATAGCCAACCAGTGCCGCTGCTGAATCTGCTATTTTAAAATTTGAGCAATCTCAGTGTGTCTCAGCGATCTGATTTTAATATTTGGATAAGAAAAATTGTTTTTAAATAGCAGATTCGAAGCACTGAGGTGCAAACTGTGACAAACTTGGGCTGTAAAACGTTTTAAATTAGCAGCGAACTACTATGGAATATTATAATTATTGCATTTGTTATTTTTGTACCTGCATGTCGTCCGAGAATTCTTAGTGCCATAGTAGTAACTTCGTATACGAGGCGGATTAAGCACTCGTCAAAGATTCAGAACTCCCATCACTGGCCAAGGTCCTAACGCGACTGACCGCGTGAACACTTTCATCCCGCGATAATTTTACGGTTATCGCGATCGTATTAGTACGCTAAAAATGGGGATGATTCAAAAGTGCTTAGGTATCAGTTAAGTATTTTGATTTTGTATCATGATTTAGGCGTGCGCTTATAAAACACAGACTCAACACAACAGTACTAAATGTCAGCTGTCACGCCGCAACCATTTGGCAGGACGTTTCCCTGATGTGTCGCGATGAGCAGAGACAACTTGTCTGAACCGTTACTCGCGATCGCAGAGTTAGTTACTCGAACCATTCATCAGCTTTAAAATCTCATTTGAATACTAATAAATTCCGATTAACAGATTTGTGTGTTTGGAGTTGAGCTTTATCAACTGGTGCACCAGCTAAGACTTGCCGTAATAGGTCAAGGATCATAAGACCGCCGGCGGTCGCGAAACAATTGATTTTCAATTGTGTCTGGTTTTACGGTGCTCGAGGGGTTAATAATAAAGGTGAATTTGCATTAAAGTAGGCGTATAATTTTAATATATTCTCACGAATTATTGTAATATTTTTTTTTAATGATTTATTTTGGCTACAATAATATTGAGCTGGTATGTCTCTGCGCTATCAGTTCTTTTTCAGAAAACTTTGCACTGTGAAGAACATTTTGTGTTTCGATTGTCGTTTCGGTATATAGTTTTAAGTACTAAGTTTACTACTTACTAAGTTTTAGATATTAGGGGGGTTGTTTTTCCCAGTTAACAGTTTTGAGATATCGAAATGATATCTCGTAGAAGTCTTATACGAAATTCTAATTTACTGTGTCTTTAGGTGAAGTCTAAACTTAGCCTGCGTGCACCCGTCTCCCGCGACTCGCTACTAATCGCACCTATTTATATTTGCGAGGGGTTTACACGAAAATTAATATCGTCCTGGCCTGCACTGGCGGCCCGCCAACCGTAGCCAGCGCCCTTTGGATATTATGGACGCACCGACACACGGCAAGATGTTGCGCTTAATTAGCAGAGGTTGAAGTGTTTGACAGACGAGCGGTCTGTTCGCGCATGTGCAGAGATTCGTCACGTTGACATTTCGCGGTAAAAGTTGGTTTCGTTTTGTTTCTATACTGCAGTTTGGTTAGGTGCGGCAGTCGTTGCGTTTAATTAGCGACGTGGGCGCTTGTCGGTGTAAGTAGCCGCGCTATTTATGAATGACTATTTTAAATGTCGCTCTGAATGAACTTTGTTGATCTTTGTTTATAATTTGCCCGCTGGTAGCTATCTGCTCAGAATTAGACTGAAAAGCAAACTCTCATTTCCCTTTATACCGCGAAACAGCAACCTTTTACATTACCTTCTGCCGGTTTGAAGGATACTAGATCATAAATTACAAGGTATAAGAGTAGAAGCTTCAGCAAGCTTCAATCAAGTGCATATATTGCTCCCAGCAAATGTCTGATTCGTTTGCTTTGAACATTATTATAGGAAACAATATGATTGATATTTTTACGAAATCACAAGACCCCGTACAATATATTATGTACTATACGCATTAAGAATTTTTTGCTAAGTAAACGTAACGTAACAATTTGGATAATTAGTATGAGCATGGCGGGAAAGTAATTCATTATTTACCTACTTAGGTCGTCGTTTGCTTTGGAAACATCCATCGCGTCTTCCCCCGACGACTTGAACTTGAGCGCCGTGTCTGTCGGGCGGCACGTGCACTTCGCGCCTGACTTAGCGTGTCTGCGCGAGCTGGACGAGGACGGCGTGTTGACCTTCCTGCAGCAGCAGCGCGACCTCAGCGCAGACATCAAGCGGGAGCTGGAGCAATCGCTGTCACGGCTGCGGCAGGAGGCGACAGAGCTGCTGGACTTGTCGGCAAGGCTCGCTTGCAGTGAGTGACGATACCTTTAACTTCATACCTTTTGGTCTTAAACATGGTCCTTCGAGCCGGATTAATGGAAACTATCGGGTCCTTCGGTGAGATTGTTTCCCGGAGTGGTAGGGTAGGCAGAGATTACAGCTTGTTGCGCCCGAGGATGCGGATGGAGTACTGACCTTTCTGCGGCCGCAGCGCATCCTCACAGGCGTACTTTGTAGGCGGGCAGGGTGGAGGTGACTGATGCTACGCCTACTACGCTGCACCAGTTGTCCTCACGCCTGGATTCCACTTCCACTTAACATCAGGTGGAGTGGGATCATTTGCCGGGCTTAATATAAAAATAGGACGACAAGCGAGAACTAGAGCACTCGCTGTCACAGCTAAGGCACTAGCCTACGGAGCTGCTGGATTTATCCGCCACTTAAAGAGAGTTCTCGTCATTACCAGCCTTTCAACTACCCGACAACCCCATTGCTGGCAGGCACAGCCTTTCCAAATGAACAACAGCATTAATGACTATTTTTTAAAATACGTAATTTAGATTAAACTCAAATTAAAATAAAATATTTTTTTTTTGTGGTTTACAGAACGCCATGACTCCAAAATATTAGAGATAACGGAGCTGGTGCAAGAGATGGATGACAAAAGCAGGACGTGCGACAACTGCCAGATGCACAGGAAGGTGTGTTTCTCTTATTTCCATTCGATCACGCCTTGTTTATTTTAGGGTAATCTGTCTTAACTGGGTGCTTACCGTTCGTGGTAGTTTGTACAAACCTTGTCCTAACAATTACAAACACAACAAGTAAGAATTAGCCAAAGAGATGCAGCCGTTCATAACATACATTCGTGGCAATTGATTCTTGAGCTGGAGGCTCTATAAAATTATACTATCTGCACGTACACACGGTATCAGATCAACCTACCCTAAACTTAAAATTTCAATGTGTAGTGCTCGCTTAAACCTTAGAAAACAATACTACCCTAAACTGTCGAATTTCTCCAATGAATATTGATCCTTAGAACCAAGCAATAAAGTTCAAAATTTATTGTAGAAATTCGACAGTTTTGGTTAGGTTGATCTGACGCCGTGTGTACATCCAACAGCATAGAGCGGCGATGACACCACCTATCGCGCTGAGCACATGTGAAGTTGTTATTTGGTGAAACGTGAACTATGGCAGAGGACTGATCCTGCGGTCCTCATCTGGGGCCGTCCATTCAACACGTGAGTCTCGAAACGGGGGGAGGGGTTCGGCAAAAATCACGAAATATCACAAGGGGGGAAGGGGAAGATATCACGTGTATTTATTTTTTCGTCAGACGCGCGATTTCTAAACCGAAATCGGCGTGTAGTGAGACCTTGATTCGCTGTTGAAAAAAAAACAACCTGCAAGAAAGAAATGTCTGGACATTTTTATCATGGTCCTTTATTTTCTAGAATAAAATTAGATTATACTTTATACCTGTATTTAACGGTAATATTCTAAAAAAAATAAGATTATTTGTAGGTTCTAAAAATACTAAGTAATGGGAGGGGGGGTTAGTCTTAACCTCACTACGTATCACCAAGCAGCAGTGGCGTGCCTAGGGCTTCAGATTGGGGCAAGCCACGAAACCTGAAGTTCCTAATCTTGCTACCTAGGTACAATGTTGATGCCCATTTGTGACACTAGCCACATTTTTTACTCAAATCGTCATAGGCCGTGGCATTCCAAACGTTCTTGTCGTTGGTAAAAAAACAGGCTATTACCTTCTATTACATCTTGAATGTGATTTTTGAGAATTTTATTTTGGCCAATTTAGGCGTTCTTTATCTCAGAAACAAAAATACATTAACAGTATTTACTTATTGAATAGTGTAGAATAGCTATTGGCATAGTACGTAGCGGCCTCGCTTTTTGTAAATTTCGCTTAACTTTTATTTAAAGTCAAAATTGCAGAGAAAGATTTTCATAAATTGCGCGAGGGCACTTTTTTGAGCTCCTGGATTGAACTAAACAAATGAAATAAAAAAATTAAACAAAACCAAAAAAACTTCGAAAATCGCGTTAAGTTAACTGTGAATTTCTCTTATCTACGATAATATTATTGAGTAAAATTTATACCAGAATAATTGTTACTTCATGAGGAATAAAAATGTTATAATGAATTTATTATCCTATTTCGATGAAAACTATAAATATACAACTAAGTACAAAATTACAACAAAATGCGATGCGCCGGCCGTCCGAACTCAGCTTATTCTCGCAGAGTGGAGATTCGTAATATTACGCATGCATTTATTATCCTATTTCGATAAAAACGATAAATACAACTGGAAAATTACTACAAAATGTGAAAATGGGCATTTTGCGCGGGAATCACAGTCGATATGTAGGCCTCTACACTTAATTTATTAATTATTACTTAATTATTAGAATGGAAGCAACCAACAATCCAAAGAGTTTTTTACATAGACCTATTATAATTAATGCCCTAGATGACTTTTAATAGTTTGCGAAATACATAAATCATGTGTGATGTTCAATGAATTTATTTACCTCTGCCTTTCGTATGCCAATCATCAACACGTTTAAGTACACATTTGTTTGCAACACATCACATGCTCAACACATCTTAGTTCGTCACAGAGACCAATAGAGCGACGAACTGAACTCGGAACACGTTTTTTTAACACAAATTACGAAAACACTTGTTACTTATAAACATTCCCTCAAATAAAGTGAAGTGTGACAATAACAAAGAATAAAAAATGGCTGGCTGCTGCCTGTGGCTGCTGCACAGCACAATCGCGTATTAACGCTCGCCTCTGATTGGTTCGCCCGAGCTCGAGCTGTCGTCGGTCGCCTCTGATTGGTTCGCCCGCGTTTAAGTTGCACGTGATTCGGTAGAAATAAAGCCTGATTTGGAGAAGGCCTTACTTGCGAACTTCATAACGCAAGCTGGCTTTGACGAAGAGTATGAATTTCTCATAGAATCTATACATACTTACGCAGTATTATGTTTATAGAGTAGCAATTTTGTTAAAGTTAGAAGAGAGCGGATATACTTTAAATCCGAAGCCCGGTTGCAAGCCAACTTGTGCGAGAGAGATGTAAAGCGTCGCACGATTTATAAGCAGCTTTATGCGATTTGTTTGGTGATTCTTAATATGAGAAACTTATAAAATTGATAATTTGAATGCTGATGAAAGAAAATTAACAATGGTAAAAAATATGAAGTGATTTTAATAATTGCGTTTTACCAGTAGTGATATTGAGTTTTTGTTAGGGCAAGCCGGGCTTTTCGGCTTGTATGAAGGTACCGCCACTGCCAAGCAGGGGTTAAAAATACAAAAAAAAAACATCACGTGATTAATGGACGGCCCCTTTACTAGTCTGTGACTGGCTCTTAGGGGAATTATCTCCTAAGAGCCAGTCTACAGATATATATGTATGTATGATTCTTATTTATATAGATGTAATGTTTGTATGTAGAATATGGAAGAGGCGATGGCCGAGTGCCTCCAGCGCGAGCACTTACTCCGCTCTGACCTAGACGCGGCTATGATGAAGATCGCGCAGCTCATGACGGCCGGTGAGCGGATGCACTCCAGCGACCTGGTGGCTGAGGGGTGAGTGCGTCAGCTGGCAATGTATACAAACCGTCGATCACATACAAAATAAAACTAGATGCACTTTCAAACGCTCGCAAAACGTTCGCACAAAAAGTACTCATTAGGTACTTCTAATGAGATGTTTCAGTACGCAATTCATTTTTTATTGTACGAGCTAAGTCACAACATGACGAAGAGCTCTTTCAAAAATGACTGTCACGCTGAGCACACTTGCAGTCGCTATTTGGTGTGACGTAGACTATGTCAGCGGAGTGCTTTTACAGTCCTCATTGCCTAGCCTCTGACTAACCCTTCGGGGATAATAGCCGTGATTATGTTATGTATGTGTGTAGTATAGATGTGCGGATCTGCTATATTCGTATAATATAGCATAACGTTCACTTTTTCATTTTTAATAACAGAAAGTGTCACAATATAATGTTGCCATTTTCGAGTAGAAATCAATGTTGGTTTTTAATTATTATAAAAAAACGGAGGTCTTTAATTAATAATACGGTCATAACTATGTTGATAATATTGTATTCTTCAAGTATTTATAAATTGACGTCAAGTTAAGACGTTGGAATTTAGTACCAAGCCCCATAGTAAAAAATTATGTCCTTTGTATGATTATTATTTGTTATAAATAGCAGTAAAAATAACGAATTGAATTTTTTTGGCGATTTACGATATTAGGCCTTATGTCTCACGTCTAGAATTTATAGTAGTAGTTCATATGTCAAACCAAAGACATACGATATAACGAACAGGTCGGTAAAACAGTCCCAAAATTAGGTATTCTTGACTAGAAGTAATTTTAATGTGGTGCATAATAGTACCTCTCGTTGCCAATAGGAGTCGCTACCATCTGAAAGCAACTGTCTGATCTACCATGGAGTTTACACACCGACGATACGAGATGGCGTTGGTTCACCGATAAAATTATTTTATGGGAAATTAGCAGTAAATGTTTTATAGTAATATTATGCGTTATTGTTATATGTTTATAACGTTATACTATATTCGATATGTAATATAAGGATCACCTGTGTGTGCAGGTACGGCACAGCGTTACCCCAGGAGCGGCCCCGGGCGCGGCCGTGCGCGGGCAGCTGCAGCGTGTCTCTGGGCGCGGCGCCGTCGCCGCGCCCAGAGCTGGCGGCGGTGGCGCGCGACCTGGAGCTGCTGCAGCGCGAGCGCGACGACCTGCAGCAGCAGGTACGCACAACTATGCGGGTTGGTTCATTGTTTTAGCTCGGTGAAATGCGTTGGAATTGGCTATTTGACAGTTGTAACAATAAAATATGAAATATGTCGGTCATGGTTGTTTATAGTTTAACAATAATAATTATCCAATATTTTTTTTATTACGATAATTTTGTAAATATTTTATTTTTACAAAAAGGTTTGCGATTTTTTATCTGTGGATTACCAAACCCGAAACACGGGCGGTCATGATTGAGTTTCGTGTGACGTCTCATTTCACAAAATAAACAAAAACTATCTGTCAAGGTTTCATGATAAAATTTGTTTGTTTATTATAGTGTGACGTCACAGGGCAAAATATCACGTGACTAACCGTTTTCGCGCGAAATTTGAAATTAATCAAGAAAAATATGTTTTTTTTTTCTATTAAAATAAAGCTATTTCGAGCAAAAAAAATTTGTAAGAGGTATAAAACAAGCGTTTTTAATTTTTATAATACTTTTCCGAGAACTGTCAAGTAGCCAATTACTCACATACCGCGCTTGGGTACCTACCTACACGCGCCGTTGGTTATGTAGGAACTGCTCCGTTCTCCCCGGATTACTAAACACTTTCCGCCTTATTATAACGCGTGGACTATCAATTTGCAGAACTCCTTCGCTATCCCAGAAAACTGTCTTGTCTTTTTTCTTAATTTTTCCACCTATAATGTCTTTGGTGCTTCCTCTCCTTTCTTCATCCATTGCATGGATTCTTGTTTGGACTCTGGATCATACTGGCGCACCCAATGCTGACTTTATTTTAAATGACTTCATTACCAGAAATGACAGCATCAAGTTTAAAACCAACAACACGGCGCCACTAGGCACCATAGACATTCTATTCATTGAGTACTAATCAGGGGGCGGTCGCAGTTCAAAGGTTAAACCAATTTTAACATTAGTCTACGTTTTGTAAATTTACATTAAGGTTTCGGATATTGCATAATAAGTTTTAACAATTAGTATATTCTCTTAATTATTATATATCAAAACTAAAATGAATTTATTTATATGTAATTAATATGTATTGAAATTTTGCATTTTGCACATCGCACGCGCAGATAAGACGGATGACAGATTCACCTGTTCATAAGATATGCTGTGAAAAGGTAAAACTGCATGTCGAAACGTGTACTATTGGCTCACTCTACCATCTATATAACTACTATATTTAATAATAGTAAATAATATTTATATCTAAATTAAAGCTTTTTTTATTTTATTTATTTGCGTATTAAATATTGTTTTTTCGCATGGCTACTGTACAGTATATTATTTGCATTTCGTATTATCGTTGTGCTTTATCGAAGATATCATTCTTAATATTTTATTTATTAATGATGATCACCATAATTATTTTAACCAGAAGAACTCATGAATATATTAATATCACTAATGACACATTTACTCAAAGTAATTGGTATAACAGTGAAATAATATCTACCGTTTTGGGATTAGAAATATCTTAGGAATAAAAAAAATATAAAAAAGTTATTTACATTGTATGGACACACAGCACTTCCGACAGTAATGCAAAACTTTAGCTTCTATAATGTTAAATTGAAAATCGATAGCACAATTTTGACGTTTTGTTATAGTATTGTCGTGTTTTGTCCGTACCTACACGATCACTAAAATTTGGTCTTTAGCTTACCCCAGCCGGTTATGGCTATCCGGCAGTGTTATGGATACTCGAAGATGTTTTCCGTCGACCCTTTTTCGGCTATATTCGCTTGCACACGATCTACGCGCACGCTACCGTATGTACAGTCGCCTCCATTAAGATGTGACTATCGACGGCCTGCAAAAATATCTGATCATTGGTAGAAAGCATATATATGCCTATAATATTAAGGCATATGCCTTCCACCAATGATCAGATATTTTTGTATCATCGCATATTAATGCTAGTGACTGTACGCGCGGTCGGAATAGAGGATTTTTTTAACTGTGCACATATTTTTTTAAATTATAGAGTATCTTAATCTGGAGCTGCAGATTTAATTTGAATTTTTTTAAGTTAATAGTAAAAAAAAAATTGGTCAAACATATCCACAACAATACCGTTGATCATGGTCAATCGACCGGGACCGCGCAATTGAACTCTGACACATTACGATACCACAGGATACCTAGGTTAGGTTACCTTTACGTTACACGTGACCTTTCGTTCGCCCGGTATCCACGAGTTATTTTTTATTTTGCCGGACAAAATAAATAAATAATGATAAATAAATAAAAAAAAATTAAAATGATGTCTATAACGTTACTGAATGATATTAAAAATATAGTGCACATATAAAAAAAAATCCTGTAAAATCACGACTTATCCCCAAAGAGTTAGTCTAAGACTAGACAGTGACGACCGCAAAAACGGTCCTCTGCCTCTCTCACTCACTCTGAAAGAGGCACAAGCTAATATCGCCGAAAAGCGGTTAGCGGAAACTTGTTCGAGTGCACGTACAGTGCGCTTCGAGTAACGGCCTGTCCGCGCACAGCTGGAGGCGGCCAACCGCCAGCTGCGCTCCACGCGCCAGTTCGTGGAGGAGCAGGCCAACGAGCGCGAGCAAGAGCGCGACGAGTTCGCGCGCCGCGACGCGGATCTGCGCGGCGACAACGCGCGGCTGGCGGCGCGCCTGCACAACAACGCGCGCATACTCAACGAGGTCAGTCGGAGCGCGACAAACCACACGCTTTTGTTTATTACTAGCGGCCCGTCCGCGTGAACACCCTGTATCCCGTGACAAATTTACAAACATTTTCTTTCACACGAACCTTGTCCTGACAATTACGAACACAGCAAAGAGTCAGCCGAATCGGTCGAGCCGTACTGAAATGATGAGCGTACAATCATTTCGGCAATTGATTTTTATTTATAGTACAGATTACCAGTGTTGGAGTTGGAACTTGACACTTATAAAAAGTTACGACGTCGAAGAATGCTAGAAAGAAATGTTCAGTTTGAGTTTTAAATAATTAAGATGCACAAAATTAAATTGCGAATTGCTCCAAATTTTTGTACGTTTAACAATTTGTACTACATCTTTTAGTTTCTTTCGTAGTATGCTTTATAATACTGACACCTGCTGTTATTCCAAAAAATTATAATTTTATTTTTAGACTGCCAGTCTGGTGCACGTCAACTTCAAATGCACCCAGTGTGACATGTCTGTGCGTGTCAGTAGCCGCTTTAACATAATTTATTAACATTTTTTGTATTCTGTTTGTGTTGATATTATTATTCTGACGTGAGGTGATTGTGCTATTATGCTTGCCTGTAACAACCAGTATTACAAAATCTGAAAACTAAATTCGAGTTGAATATCCGTTGGTTGTTTTTTCTGTCTTATCGCCATAGTTCTACAAGCTAAATTATCTTTTCAGATTTTGTAATTCATTGTCAAATAACACTTAACCAAATGCGACGCCCAAACATACAAAATATTGAATACACTTTTGAATGACATAATCATCAAGGTAGATCACATGATTATTAAGAACTCGTACAAGCGTACAAAACTTTTGTTTATTATCGCGCATCCGTCGTAGCTTGCTCGACTTGCGTCTCGTAGCTATACACGTCGCAACTCACTTTCGCAGTTATATTGGTGTAGACCCCAATGGGTATAGGGCTGCTTTCAATTTAAGCGTTTAGAGCAGGACCAACATGGTTCAAGTTACGCTTGAAACAGACTATTTATTAGTAACGACCAACGTGTTCTGGCCTACGTACGGCAAACGGACCGCAGCCGTGCGTGTGTCTCAATAGTATAACTAATGTGAATCAGGGGACAGCAAATATAACATGATCCATCCCGGTGCCCCAACGTCCTGCTAAATTGAAAGCGCCCTAGTGGAACAAGCAATCCCAGATTATGGATATACACAATGGACAAAGTGGGATCCACTCGCTACATCGCTGCCAGTGGCGGTACCTTCATACAAGCCGAAAAGCCCGGCTTGCCCTAACAAAAACTCAATATCACTACTGGTAAAACGCAATTATTAAAATCACTTAATATTTTTTACCATTGTTAATTTTCTTTCATCAGCATTCAAATTATCAATTTTATAAGTTTCTCATTTAAGGAATCACCAAACAAATCGCATAAAGCTGCTTATAAATCGTGCGACGCTTTACATCTCTCTCGCACAAGTTGGCTTGCAACCGGGCTTCGGATTTTAAGTATATACGCTCTCTTCTAACTTTAACAAAATTGCTACTCTATAAACATAATACTGCGTAAGTATGTATAGATTCTATGAGAAATTCATACTCTTCGTCAAAGCCAGCTTGCGTTATGAAGTTCGCAAGTAAGGCCTTCTCCAAATCAGGCTTTATTTCTACCGAATCACGTGCAACTTAAACGCGGGCGAACCAATCAGAGGCGACCGACGACAGCTCGAGCTCGGGCGAACCAATCAGAAGCGAGCGTTAATACGCGATTGTGCTGTGCAGCAGCCACAGGCAGCAGCCAGCCATTTCTTATTCTTTGTTATTGTCACACTTCACTTTGTTTGAGAGATTGTTTATGTAACAAGTGTTTTCGTAATTTGTGATAAAAAAATGTGTTCCGAGTTCAGTTCGTCGCTTTATTGGTCTCTGTGACGAACTTAGATGTGTTGGGATGTTTCAAACAAATGTGTACTTAACGCGATTTTCGAAGTTTTTTTGGTTTTGTTTCATTTTTTTTATTTCATTTGTTTAGAACAGTAGTTCAATCCAGTAGCTCAAAAAAGTGTTCTCTCGCAATTTATGAAAATCTTTCTCTGCAATTTTGAGTTTAAATAAAAATTAAGCGAAATTTACAAAAAGCGAGGCCGTTACGTACTATGCCAATAGCTATTCTACCCTATTCAATAAGTAAATACTATTAATGTATTTTTGTTTCTGAGATAAAGAACGCTTAAATTGGCCGTTTCTCTCAAAAATCACATTCAAGATGTAATAGAAGGTAATAGCCTGTTTTTTTTACCAACGACAAGAACGTTTGGAATGCCACAGCCTATGACGATTTGAGTAAAAAATGTGGCTAGTGGCACAAATGGGCACCAACATTGTATCTAGGTAGCAAGATTAGGAACTTCAGGTTTCGTGGCTTGCCCCAATCTGAAGCCCTAGGCACGCCACTGATCGCTGCCTACTACGTAGCATCAGAATAGTCGATAGTGAATTGAGCAACACAAGCCTCTGTATGTTATCGCGCACCAGTGTTGCTTGCCCCGTAGCGCGATGTTTGGGCGCGGCGTAGTGACTAACCCCCGGTGTGTGTGCAGATGCACCGCCTGCGCCTCTCGCGCTGCCGCTGTCGCGCGTACACAGCACAAGTAAGTCTGCACGCTTTATGTTACCCCCCCTGCTTACAGTCGGACTCAGGAGCTTAACACTTCAGTACCGTGTCATTCCAACTGCTGCGTTCATACGTAGTGGTTGTACGAGCGCGTTCGTTCTGAGCGAGTTGATGTAACATATTGCTAAAATGTTAAGCTACTTCTGAGGCCGGATGATTCTAGCGCTCGATTTATTCACTATTCAAACCAGACTATCCATCCATCCATAAAAAAATAAATTCAGACGATTCAAAATGCTTATTTTAAGCTTACTGAATAAAGATATTTTGATTTTGATTTTAGACAACAACAATTTGTGTATGTTTGAAGAAAGTTCACCTATTGACGAAGTTATTTTACCAATTACGAAACCTTAAAAATGTATTCCAAAGACTTTGCTTCACTTGTTAAGTGGAAGCGAAATCCAGATGTTAGCACAGCTAGTGAATTAGGATCGTTCCGCACTAGTCGTTGCCTTAAATCTATTTTAAACGGTTTTATACCTTTGCCTGTCACTGGAGTATTCGAACGAAGACTCCTACTAACAATTGAATTTCTATTGTGCCTGTCTTTACGGCAGCTGAGCCCGTAACTTGGACAAATGGTAAATAAATCTCGCACTAGACACTAGGTACGATCCACAGCACATCTACAAATTCGATTCAAAAATCGACAATATCTTTCAGCCGAGATATATTACCCTCTCTGTCATCTAATGATGCGATAGTGTGGTAACGGGATCCTATTGAATTGTATAAAATATCTTGACGTGCTGAAGGTTGTACTGTTACTTTTAAGTTTACGTTAAGTGTATCTTAGTTTTGTACTAATGTTAGTTAGCTTGTTAGTTAGTTTTTAGATATGTTATGATGATGATGCATGATCTGCACTAAGTACAATGTAGAAATAATTAACTTGAATGTATTTTTTTATAATCACGGTGTTGATTTACAATATTTCTTATAATTACCTTTAGCTTGAATAATGTGTTTGATTAGTTAGACTTTCAATAAGTAAGATAGGTACTTTATTTTTTGATAATAACACTACTACTTATTTTTCTTATTTATAGATCTTATCAGATCAAAACACTTCCCAAAATATATAGAACAGCTGGAAAATGTATTTATTTTTTTCGTTGTTGAGTTACAATGTATTCGTATTATAGTTTCTTAAGATTAGTAAGTACTTAATTTGTATGAGGAACTCTAATTACTTAGGGTGTTACTTGACCAATCGATCGATCGTCGATCGACGGCATCGATTGATGGTAGAATGGATTAGTCGACGTCGGCCGATAGTGTCTACCAGACCAATCGATCGATAGTCGATCGACAATCAACCGGTAGAATGGATTGGGTGTTAGATCGAGCTGTTTGATTAGACGCGCCGGCCGCTTCACTTTTTTTATAAATTTATTTCGTGACTATGGATAGGTCGTAATAATAGAGTTCATTGATTATGCTTAAAGTTGATGATAATGAGTGATGATAATATAAACGTTTAAATGCTAAATGATTTTCCCCCCAAACCCTTTGGAAAGCACTTTAGAATATGCAACACCGAAAAGGGGAGAAGGGGAGGGGGAGCCAAAGTTTAGAAATGCAAAGTTTTCAAGATATTTTTATTTTGAGGTTATGTTAGGTTATTTATTTAGGTTATTTAAAAAAAAAACAAATATTCTACTAAGTCACCATTACCATACCCCGTCCACCCCCCCACCCAAGATATTTTTGAATGGAGTTAGTTTTCTGTTGTCTAATAAAAAAAATTACCTCAAAGTTCAAGACAATCGCTACGCAAAAAAAAACAAACAAAAACCGCTACTATAAATGTTATTTGGATAAAGTGGCCGCATCCAGATTCTTTTGCGTTTGCGTCTCCGTAATAATAATACGTACAATATCATACTGGCCAAGAACAACGAGTCCTTTTCTGAATACATTTCGAAAGAAACTGATGGAATATAGGCGGGGTTAATCGATCAACGTCGACCGACCGTCGTCGATCGATTGGTTAGTCAAACGGTATCCGTCGATCGATTAAAGCTACCAGACCAGTCGATCAACTTCGATCGATGCCGTCGATCGACGATCGATCGATTGGTCTGGTAACACCTTTATTTCTATTTCCTTACATTACTTTACCAAACAGGTGGAACAGCTGGAAACTCAAGCGCGCGAAATGAATCAGCTAATATCCGATCTGGAATCAAGAAAAGCAGCTGCAGACGAAGAGCTCAAAGCTAGGGATGAGAAGATCACTCTCCTGCGGGACATTATAGCCAACCTTGAGAGCCAGTTAGAGCAGAAGACGACGCATGAGACGGAGATATTGGAACAACTGGAGGTGATGAAACGGACCATAGAAGAGAGGGATGGCAAGATGCGATCTCTGTTAGGGGAACTGGAGTCGCTGCGGAGTGAGAAGGCGGAACAGAGCCACGTGACTTGCGTTAATTGCTTGCAGGAGGACGACAAACAAAACGATCTTCTTGAAAGAGTCAAGGAGCAGGTTAGTAGTTGAGTTGATAACATTTTTTATTTAACTAATGATTACTACGCAGAAACTTTTGTTTGAAATAGTCAATAAACTTCTTGGTCTTTCGTTTTGGTCAGAAGGTTGATCTTCATGTCTCATCACATCACATAATACGGGTCTAGGTGTTTTTTTTATGTTTTTGTATGTTTATCCGTTATCTAGTTAATTATTTAAACCTGTTTCAAAAGAAGCCCTAACTTGGGCTAGATACCCAATAGCTAAAAGTTCTAAAAAAAATCATTTTGTCACTGCGAATCTAGCCCGTATTTCAAGGCCGTCAAGAAGTTACCATTGCACTATAGTTTGTGTGCGAGTAGACTGTTGTCGTTTTTACACTACTCGTCTCGATCTTTTTTCAGGACTGTAATAACGATTTTTTAAAGCACTACATGTAAGCACTTGTGGCCTTCATTTCACCTGATGGTAAGTGACGATAGGGCCAAAAGTGACAGCGCGCTTCACCCGGAATCCTCAATATCCGAGGAACTGGCTTTCCTATCTCTAAACTGTCTGAACACAACAATGCTATTAAAATTGTTGTTATGGAGAGTTAGACTTTAGATAAGATGGTGGTAGCTAGCCAGGCGATCTATCACCAACGAAACCAAGTACACAATTTTTTTACTCTTCGCTGGATATCGAACCCGGGAGCTCTGGGTCTAAGACCGGTGGCTTAGCTACCAGACCCCAGAGGCGGTTATAAAGTTACCATCGCACTATATTGAGTGTGGAGTGTGTATAATGCAATGAGGTGTGCCCTCAGTGCCAGTGGCTGGAGGAGCGCATCCACCAGCGCACGCGGCGGCTGGAGCGGCTGCACGAGGTGTGCTCGGCGCCCTGCAGCGAGCCCAGCGAGGACGTGTCGCTGCGGGACCAGCGCGCCGAGGGGGGGGGGGCCGCGGGGGACGCGCCCGACGCACCCGAGGGGGAGGTGAGCTACTTACCGCGGTTATGGGAAGTGTATGTGTGTGCGCACGAAATTGTCCTAAGCCCAATTTATTGTGTACAAAACTCATTCAATGAATTACTTTCCTTGGATCATGGTCCTAATCTTATTGTTTAAAAGTAGATTTAATCCAAGTGTTTCATATTAATGTGTAGTTTTCATTTTAAGTTTAGAAAACTAGACAGGGTGAATTGTAAATGGTTAAAAATTTACAAAACCTTATCGTTATACATTAAATTGATCTAAACAATGCTAAATATTCTTTCACACATTTTATATTTTTTTGTTCAATTCCAAATTCAACAAAAATAACTTTTTAAAATATTTACCCCGAGACACCTAACAGTCTATTATTCGCTGTGTTGTATTTGTCCACTGTACTGTTACCCGATTACGTCGTTCCTTGCATGCAGGCGGAGCTGCCGTCGGGCTCGGGCGCGCTGCTGGAGCTGCTGGGCGTGTGGGAGTGCGTGCAGGCGCACGCGCGCGCCGCCGACGCCGCGCTCAAGCGGCTGCGCGACATGGAGATGCAGCGCGCGCAGCTGCAGCAAGTGGCGCAGGTCAGTGGCTAGCACAGGCTCCTGGTACAGCTGCAGCTGCTGGGCGTGTGGGAGTGCGCTCAAGCGGCTGCGCGACATGGAGATGCAGCGCGCGCAGCTGCAGCAAGTGGCGCAGGTCAGTGGCTAGCACAGGCTCCTGGTACAGCTGCAGCTGCTGGGCGTGTGGGAGTGCGCTCCAGCGGCTGCGCGACATGGAGATGCAGCGCGCGCAGCTGCAGCAAGTGGCGCAGGTCAGTGGCTAGCACAGGCTCCTGGTACAGCTGCAGCTGCTGGGCGTGTGGGAGTGCGCTCCAGCGGCTGCGCGACATGGAGATGCAGCGCGCGCAGCTGCAGCAAGTGGCGCAGGTCAGTGGCTAGCACAGGCTCCTGGTACAGCTGCAGCTGCTGGGCGTGTGGGAGTGCGCTCAAGCGGCTGCGCGACATGGAGATGCAGCGCGCGCAGCTGCAGCAAGTGGCGCAGGACAGTGGCTAGGACAGGCTCCTGGTACAGCTGCAGCTGCTGGGCGTGTGGGAGTGCGCTCAAGCGGCTGCGCGACATGGAGATGCAGCGCGCGCAGCTGCAGCAAGTGGCGCAGGTCAGTGGCTAGCACAGGCTCCTGGTACAGCTGCAGCTGCTGGGCGTGTGGGAGTGCGCTCCAGCGGCTGCGCGACATGGAGATGCAGCGCGCGCAGCTGCAGCAAGTGGCGCAGGTCAGTGGCTAGCACAGGCTCCTGGTACAGCTGCAGCTGCTGGGCGTGTGGGAGTGCGCTCAAGCGGCTGCGCGACATGGAGATGCAGCGCGCGCAGCTGCAGCAAGTGGCGCAGGACAGTGGCTAGGACAGGCTCCTGGTACAGCTGCAGCTGCTGGGCGTGTGGGAGTGCGCTCCAGCGGCTGCGCGACATGGAGATGCAGCGCGCGCAGCTGCAGCAAGTGGCGCAGGTCAGTTGTTTTGTTTGAAAATTTGCCAGATATAAGGTGCTATTAAATCAATGGCGTTATATTTAAAGTACAGGTAGTTTACACCAAAATTAAAATAATTTCCTCAATAAACAGTAGTATTTTGTCATTGGTTTATATTTTAATTTGTGTACTGTACTTTAAATATACGCGATTGATTTAAAAGCACCTTAAAATACACACACACTCTAAAATAAGTTGTAAAACAAAAAACTTAGAATCGATCAATGTGTAGCGCCAAATGACCTCGCTCGCCGTGACATTTAACAACAAAATTGACAATTGGCGCGCTGCCCGCGCGACACAAGATCCACGGGCCTCCGACCTGGCGACCGGAAGACCCCATTAGTCGCACTTCCAAACATATCCGATTTGTTTTCTTTTGTTAAGTGCTTCCAAAGGTCAAGTAGAATTTAAAAAGTTTGTTATTTTTTAATTGAAGAATTGCACCCACCCGCGTCAAAACAGTGTTGCGGGTTTCTTTATATATATTTTTTTTTATTTAAATCTTAGGAAGACCAACAGCTTATTCAAACAATATAAGTAGTGGTAATAATAACAGATGGCCAATTACAGGTCCTCATAAGTATAAACAGAAATATACAGACAATATCCTAATAAAAAAAATACTTATACAAAAATAAATTAAGTTCTTAACTTAACATTTCCCAAAACCAAACACGCTTATTACAGACGGAAAGAGAATCCTATCTATTGTTAAATTAAACTAAACTATACTAAAGCTGAAGTCCTAAACCTACATTTTGTAATTTTATGACTCGAAAAACTGCCTACTCAGTGCATTCCTCGCTGATGACGCACTTGTATTAAACAGATCCAGATCGACTACAGACTACTAATACTATTAAATGACTACTGGCGCGCCACATAAACTCGTTTTGCCTATAATTGTAGGAACAAAACGGAGTTGTTTCGCAGGGATTTCGAAGGTACTCTCATGGATATCTGCGCTAACAGTTCAGGACAGTCGATTGAACTTAATGCGATTTTTAATAAAAATGTTAAGTCATTGATGTCACGACGTATAACAAGTGGCAAGATAATGATGAGGCTTCTTACATAGCTCCGAGTAGTTAGTTATTTCAGTAAAATTATGTAAATCTATATTCTGTGTAATTTTTTTGTTTTGTTTTTGTCAAAAATGACGTCCTAAATGAGTGGTAACTGGTAGGTTAAAAAAGATATTTTGGCCGATTCAAAGTGCTTATTAATTAAGTTTATAGATTAAATACTTTGAAGACAAAGACAAGTATGCATTGCTACGTACAACCTAAACATATAATAAAAATAGAGCGAAAGCGACAGTTGCAGCATAAATATCACTTGTTACATCGATATTCAACGCAACCATTTATTCACGAAAAACGTTTATTTAGCTGAGATAATGCGATTTAAAGTCCACTATAGAAAGTTTAAAATCGCAATAACTGAGTTAAATAAACGTTTTTAAAAAATATTTTCAACAAACTATTTAGATCCCTGTGTTTTACTTTAGCATGCAAAGGTTCATCAAAATTGGCTTATTGGTTTTTAAATGTTTCGACTTGGAAGTTTGTATGGGAAACCGAAATGCGTAAACCCTCTTAATGTGTTTCTGAAATTTACACTTCGACGAAACCGACGCCACTATCACCATATGATAAGGTACAGTGCAACTTTCTAAATTGTTGAATTTACCGCGTTTTTCGTGAGACCTTGAGGACGCCGTTCATTGATCAGCTGGCAGCTGGCCAGGCGTTTATTCTGATATCACTCGCGTGAGGTGTGCTGCGACGCTGGAGAAAGGACAAGGGCGTCGAGTCATGATAAAAGTCTTTGCTGTCTTGAAAGTGGTGATTAACTACACTCTCCTAAGATTTGTTGTGACTTCCGATTGATGTGTTTATATTGTGTGATATAATAAGACCTATTGAACGAATTACGAATGTCAAAAATTTTATTTACAACATATCAAAATAATTTATACGTCTAATTATGTTTAGGGCTATTGCGTGTCGTATATAATATTTTATTCGTATTTATCATCGTTCACGTATCATTCGTATTTATTTATCTTCTCTATAGGCTGATGCCTATAGACATCTCAAGCCCACCTGTAAACGTCCAACTGCTGGGCGCAGTTCTTATGATTATGAGCAATAGCTTACGGGCCATAACCCACCGCCCTGCCCCAATGCGGGTTGATGTGTTTTTCGTATTAATAAAGTTCATTCTGACGCAACGACGCCGCCTACTCAGATGTCAGCATCGTTCGGCGCTTAGAAAATATTTTATTATTCACAGTTTATTTGTGGCACAATCAGTTGGCAAGTTTAGTAAGCGCTACCGTATCGCTGTTACTGATCTGACACATCAAGCCACAGCAGAAGCTGGAAAATTATGATAATGCATAGTCTATTTCTTTTTTAATTACTAATCAAAGAAAATAGTAATCATCGTGAATTACTGACATACATAGATTGAAAGACTTTAATCCCCGAAAGGTTAGTCAGATACCACTTAATGAGGATCGCAAAAGCAGTCCACAGCCACAGTGCACGGCACACCAAAATGAGAACTGCACCGGTTCTCAGCGTGACTGCGTGACAGCGGTTGTGGTGAGCCCGTAACCGCTCTATGTTTGTACAAGCCATTTTAATATTACATTTATTTTAATTGCCTAATTTGCATTGCTGCTCCAATGCACTTTGATCGTATTGCTTAATCAATCGTTAAGGATCTTTCATTTTATTATACTCTTAAAGACAGTGCATGAAAGACGTTCGGCTAAGACACACACATTTTAATTTGACAACTCCACATAGATTGTCCGCCGGTATCCGTACTGATGTCAACTAATGTCACTGACGTCATGGGTTCTCAGCGTGACTGCGTACATTTTGGTCCTTCGAGCCGGATCAATATGTACGGACCCGCCGGTATCCGTACTGATGTCAACTAATGTCACTATCGTCACGGGACGATCTATGTGGAGTTGTCAAATTAAATGACATATGTATGGGCAGTCTTTGGTCCGTTAGTCGCCTTTAAAGACACCACACAGCACCTCACATCGTGTATTATTCAAAAAAATATTGAGATAATCGTGAGATTGAGATTTTTATCCGAGTTATTACCTTAGTAAATATCCCGTTTGATCCTAGTGAACACCTGCGTGCAAGTCCCACCTCGGTGTGCCGTGTGCGCGCGTGTGACTCAGTGCCCCGCTTATAGACGCTGTTAGCGGTAATTAGTCAAGGGACTTCAAAGGAAGAACGCACGTCCAGTGGATTTGCTGTGTTTGTTTACTGAGAAACTACTTGCTTGCGTTCTTGCGACTAGTTATGTACAGTACATGAAGTAGTGATAACTGTCGTTTTTAATATAAATTACAGGTTTCGCCGTACGTAGATTTTTTTATGCTTTAGGTTCAGTAGGCGGAAGCCTGAAGGGCTTTTATGACATGTGATTTGTGTGATTCTCAATTGTAATTCTCCAGATAATCTATACTTGTCACACTTTTCAATCTCTTCAACCTATCCATAACTGTCAAATTTCTCCAATTGATATTGATCCTAAAAACCCGAGTAATAGAGTTCAACATTTATTCAAGAAATAAGACATTTTGTGGTAGATTGACCTGCTGGTGCTGGCGTCTGTATCGTGGTACAGGTAAAGTAATACTAAGATTGCATTTATTGTCGAAGTCCGACATATTTCGAAGAAAACCTTTAGTTTTGTGGCAGAAACTTCGAGAGTATAAAAATATGTACAAACTTTCACTAAAGGTTATTTTGCTTGCGCTTAAATACTAACAAAATAAATGTAGTATTAGTGGTGAGTCACAGCGAGTCGAGTGTAGTACATCATAATCGCAAGTTCGCTCGTGAGGCAATTTAGAGCGACCCTAATACCCAGGATGAGCTCTCCGCTCAGCAAAATGAATCTGCGTTCAGGGATGAGAATTAGAGCTAACTGTTCTGTAGAACTTTGATGCAATGACTGTAAAACTGACAATACCAGGAAAACTGTGATAGGCCTATTTTAAAGGAAAAAATTGGCGTAGTAATAGTTCCAGTAATTTTTCAGCAGCCATAGCAATCAACAGCAAACAAATAAATTCTTAAACAAATAAATAATATTTAAAAGTAATAAACATTGCTTAGGATTCATATAGAGTTCGTGTCCATGGACGTAATGTTCGTGTCGAACCTCGTGTAAACCTGTCAATTAAAATAGATCGCAAAAGATTTAAAACTCATTAAAATTATTTTACTCTTTCGTTTTAGTCTTATTGCCTCACTGCTATTTTAAGATACGACTTAGACGTCTGTCAGTACTGAAGTCAATATCCTTCTATCAATCTCTGTGGTCGATTACATTGCAATGGGGTATTGCGAAAGAAATCACCGTATTTAAGTTTGTTACAAAGTTCAGTGTGTTTTAATGGCACTGGCGCGGTTGTAACCCACTTCTATGAGACAGTTAGCGCGGGTTGCACAAGCGGAAGATAAACACGGTGGCTGCGCGCGCGCACGAATAGATGCCAACTCCGCCAACCCTGTGTCGTTCCACCGACGCGCCAACTATAACTATTATGTGAGTTGTAAACTGATAAATATAGATATTATCGAAATACACGCCCGTGAAATAATAAGTAGATGCGGCGGGTGTTGTCAATGCATACTTTTTTTTATTAAAATTTAATCAACCAACAACACATTCACACTTATTGATGAATATTACTACAAAATAAAAATACGTTTTAAACGGTTACGGTTTTTAATATGGTGTATGCAAAATATGTAGTTAAAAGGATTTACTCGCGTTTTCTCTTGACGTTTTGACATTTGATTTTCAGAGCTTTAGTTTTGTCCACACGATTTTTATTCCCGAAGGGTTAGTCAGAGACCACTTAATGAGGATCGCAAGCAGTCCACAGCCACAGTGCACGTTACTTTAATTAGGTAGTTATTTTACTGTATTATTATAATGTTCAATGGGGTCCAACTTAATTCGCGTTAGTGATCGTAGAACTATTATCAGATAAGATTTTTAAGCGTATGCTTTAATTATCTGTTTGTAGTGAAGAAGACGTGGTTTCAAATCATTGTAGTAACAGTAATCTTTTGAAATATGTTTAAAAAGTGCCGCATCCATAAGTAACATTTCCCGCATGTGGGTCCGCGCGCGCGGCAGACGGCCGTCCGTGCATTCGCCCTCAGTCTGCTCCGATGCTTCAGAGCGTGTTTTGCTGTCGCAAGGTCTCGGCATCACCTTTCTACCATCACGTTCACCGAATCCATAGCCACTGTAAAAATGTAAAAAGTGTGTGTCCCCCTCACGCCACGCCCCTCGCAATGTAGTGAAGTGCTAGTGCTCACATCTGCGTCATTATCATTGCCCAATGTGTGATGTTTGTGTGGCAGTACTTTAGGAAGTACATCGGAATGGGGCTACCTGATCTGACTGTGAGTATTAGAATCTCGCATATTTCAAATTTCAAGATTGTTACCCAAGAGAGTCAAAACATGGTAAGGTAGTCTTTAAGCTAGTGATTATAGAGGCAGTAAACTCAATCATTGTAATGCAGAGCGCATATTATGTTGCACTATGACGTTCTGTAAGTTGAAAGATCTATCCCCAGTAATAGATGCGACATTTTCTTGATTTAATGTGGCGACCTACCAATTATCGTTCATCATTGAAACATCACCGCCGCTGTTAATATAAAATCAACCTTATTATAACAGTTGTCAAAGTTGCTGTTGCGTTGATGACGTTCGTTAGTCGATTTCCTATGTAGACTTTTAAATAAACATTTAATTGTTTTTTTTCAGCCTATTTATTTATTAAAATTATGATTGAACATGATCCTAGAGTTTATTTTGATGTATTTAACTTAAACTCATAGTACATACATACCTATATACTGCTCACGCCATAGTTTCTACAGGAGTAGGCAAAAACGATGGATCTCCACTTTGCACCGTCTTGACACACCTCGCTATTGCTTCTCTTACATCCATCAACCTTTTCATGCACGTCCTTTTATTCTTTTTGCTGCGGACCCCAGCTTTTTTGAGGACATCTTTAATTTGGTCCCTAAATGTCCTTCTGGGGCGCTCTCTAGCAATATATCCTTCCACATTCGAGCTCTTTCGTTAATCTTCTTTCACTCATTCGCTCTATATGTCCGAAACATCTCAACATATCTCTCTCCACCTTTGTCACTACATCGTTTTTCAAACCACATCTTTCTCGTACATCCATATTTCGTACTGTATCACTCATTTTCACACCACATATTTTCCTCAACGATCGCATTTCAACAGCATTTATCCGACTTTCATGCTTTTTCTGCCAAACCCAACATTCACTACCAGACGTCAGCGTCGGAACCAATACTGCATTGTGCTCAGCCATCCGGGCTTTTCGCCAAACAGTCTGGCTACACAAGAGGCTGTTAATAGCTCTGTTTAATCACACACTCAGTCATAGTACTGCTCTTTCGAAAATCATAATTTTCGTCCTTTCCACATTAACTTTCATACCTTACCTTTCAAACGCCTATTCATAATACCGACTTTATTTTGCAACTCATCCGCCGAAGAAGCAAGGATTACTTGATCGTCGGCGTACAAGAGGCATTTGATTACACTCTCACTCATTATCAAACCACAGTAGCTTTCTCGTAAATCATTTAGGCAACTGTCCATTAGCCTAATTCACGTAACAAAACTTCAACGACATGCAAGCGATTTGATCGCTGAAGTCACTTTTCGTATTCACGTATCAATCGCACGATTTTGTTTAAGTCGGTTTTGTTTAAGCGTATTCACGTGCATTAATCGAAGTTCGATCGTTGCCTCCGCGGTATTCACCTATTATTTTGATTACGATTACACGTCAAATTAGACAATTTCCAAGTCGTTGGAAAAACATAATAAACATTTTTGCATGTTTTGTTAACAAAAAGTATTTGAATTTATTTGGTAGAACTGTAATGGCAACATTAAGTTTAAATAGTTGACAAATCGCTGAGTTGCGTTCCTATCGAGTAATCGTTCTAGCGAAATGACAGGTGAATACGGATTTGTGACTGTTTTTCAATAGGACGACTTCTAAACGTAAACGACATTTCGACTATTACGAAATACGTGAATCAGGCCACATAAATAAGTTGAATAGCCAAGGGTGATGCCACATATCCCTGTCTAACACCCCTTTAGATGTTAAACCAGTCCGTGTATGCACCATTCAGTCTAACACATGCACTGGAGCTCTCATAAAGCGCCTTCAACGCATGTATCAGCCGGCTTTCCAAACCAAATCCGGACAGCATCTTCCAAAGTTCATTCCTCTTCACTTTGTCATAAGAGCGTTGACGCATTCGGTTTCCCATACAAACTTCCAAGTTGAAATTTATAAAAACCATTGAGCCAATATTTATGAAACTTTCCATGTTAAAGTAAAACAGAGATATAAATAGTTTGTTTGTTAAAACATTTTTAAATAACTTTTATTTAGCTGAGTTATTGCGAGTTAAAGTCCATTAAGGAAAGTTTAAAATTGCAATAACTCAGCTAAATAAACGTTTTTAAAAAAGTTTTCAACAAACTACTTAGATCCCTGTTTTACTTTAGCATGCAAAGTTTTATTAAAATTGACTTATTGGTTTTTAAAAAATTCAACTTGGAAGTTTGTATGGGAAACCGAAATACGTAAACCCTCTTAAGCCTTCTCCAAGTGTACAAAGGCGCAAAATACCTTCTTGTGTTTGGCGAGAAGTTTCACAACCATGCACGTCAAGGAGCAAACCTGATCCATACATCTCATTCCCTTTCTGAAACGCGCTTGTACGTCCCACAATTTTTCTTCAGTTTCAATATTTTTATTCCAGGAAACGTAATTGATAAGCACTTTTGGATCGTCTTAATTTTTTTATACTACCACCTAATCAGAACATCGTTTAGCTGTTTAGAGGATTTACAAAAACCAATAAGTCACAGTACAATAATGAAATAATTACCTACTTTTTATTTTTTTTATTTTATTTTATTCAGAACACCAACAGCACATAAACAATATATGGATACATTTATATAAATCTACTTAGCCATTAACAGGTATTCGCAAATGGAACATTCAAATCAGCTGTTAACGTAAAGTTGTAACCAATAAGTCACAGTACAATTTAGTGAAATAATTACATAGGTACATTGAAATTAGCTGTTAACAGTGGTGTTGCCTTATGGCTACGCTGATATCCGTGTTTATGACAGGATAATTATATTTGATAGGTGAATGAGCCGTGTCAATGAGCTATCTGTGTGAGATATCCCTTTAAATGAATCATTTTCTCTTAAGAGGAAACACTACGTCGAAGTTGCATGCAAAATTCTTATACAAAACACAAAAAAACGACGTTTCGTAGTCCCCTGTTTGATTTATTTTTTTAAACCAGCCACGTAATGTTTCTGAAGACGCCTTAAAGCGGAGTAATTTTGCTAAATTTTAAAGGCTCTGGTTATTAAATAAATGACTTAATGCAAAAAAAATCAAACATACAGACAAAGACAATCTCTTTCACTAACCGATGCTGAAAAAGTAATAATAATTGGTCCAGTTCTGAAGGAGGAAACAGGGGACTACGAAACGTCGTTTTCTGTGTTTTGTATAAGAATTTTGGATGCCACGTCGACGTAGTGTTTCCTCTTAAGTTTGCATTATTTAATCACGGCTCTTATACACATTACATTATAACCCTATCGGCCGCTTACCGTACGCCGTACGACTCGTGTTTTTGTTTCGTAAAATCTATTCTGGGTGTTTTTCTCATTGATTCGAGCAGTGACTATAAATAAGATTTATTTTGTTATTGTTTTCCTAACAAATGTACGACTTCGCCGATACTCGAAAGTGATTTAGGATACTGTGATTCGTTGCATTTAAAAATAAATTGTGTTACATGTTTGTCTGTGAAATTAATGTGAAAGGAGATTGACCATTTTGGACCAAATGCTGCCCAAGCATGGGAATACTTTTAATTCTTTCCTTACATGAAGAGATATTAAAAAAAATTTAAAAAAAACATCCACGGGGTTATATTGTACCTAAAAACTTATCTTATGGCTTTTTGGTGCTTTAACTTTTGATATATTTTTTTTTAACGTTGTCTTTTACGTTATATAATATTATTATGTTAATTAGTGCCTTCGCACACGGCGTATATTAACGAAAAATAATACCTAACGTCTTAGTTTGTTATTATTTTTCGGTAATGTAAAGCCTATAGGTACAACAGATTTTTTTTCTCAATACTCCTCGGATAGATTCTGAAGCGCTTTGGGTTACATACTAGTATTAGTCTAAGAAACATTATGCACTATGATTCAATGTTGGGCAGCACTCTTTTTCCAACGTCCATACAAAAATGCTCAATCTCCTTTATTCAAAGAAGAAAAGAAACGTCGGTCAATTAAACTTAAAACTATACTAATAGTTACTAAAAATGTAGACGACAATAATATATGGCCAGCTCGTACCTCTACCATCAGTTCTGATTTTGGGAAAATCTACCGGGAAGATTCTCCTTGTTTTATGCAATCATCAACTATAGCTATTAATTAGCTACAGATATTCTTTTGATAATGACGACAAACTAACAACAAGTATTAAACGCTCTAGTCAACCGCCTCAAACCCCCGGTTAATCTGATAGAGAAAGGGGACTCGCTTACGAGATGCTATCACCTGCCAGAAATCTTCCGGAGATGTTTGTTTACACGGCTTGAAGTTTCTTGCTGCCTCTCCGTAAAAGTCGCCTTACGCCAACAGCAAGCCTTCTCTAAAAAAACGTACACATAAGTTCATATCTTTACTTTAGTACCTTACATGCGAACGCCTCGATGGCAGAGTGACCAAGCGGTCGGATGCTCGGAGGTCCCGGGTTCCATTCCTTGATTCCCAGGTCGGGCAAAATGTGTGTTTGGATTTTTCCATGCATAGCATGCATTTGGCTAGCGTGGTGCTTTAGCCAACACCCATCAATTGTAGCGATGACTTGTTTTCAATGATGGAGGCCTTTGCCATGCAGTGGTACAGTATACAGCCTGTACTTTACTTTTAAATGCGACTTCCTTGACCATTGTGCTGATATTCCGCGTCAGTGTGAGCACAATGTGTTATTGTGCTAATGCGGGGCCGGCCGCCGCCAATGTCGCCGCGCTGAGCGACGCGTGACTTATGTTTATTTGCGGGGCGCTTCTCTTCAACTGGTTTTTGTTTAAATGTTTGTATTACATATATTTTATGGTGGCAATAAACAAGAGTGCTTACACCCAATAATAGGTATGCATTGGATATTGAGCGTGATAATTGTGTTAATAATAAACATGTCAAACATCTACTGAACGTATTTCAGCTGTAAGAGTGTCTTGTTCAGTCATTGAGATACCGAATGCTCTTGTTATTGCCATTTGACAGAGGCTGGCAGGCAAACTTGCTGAATGAGCAACTAATAGAACTGTCATGTTTTTACTCTACAAAGTCTTCAAACCACCTCTGTAGTCTATTCCATATTCCATATTCGCCTTTGTGGGTCTAAAACCGGTGGCTATAGCCACTAGACTAGCCACCGGTTTCAGACCCAGTGGTCCCGGGTTTGATTCCCAGCGGGGGAACATCTTTGTGTGCCCGGTTTGGTTGGTGGTAGGGCTGTTAAATCCGCCAGGCTAGTTACTACCATCTTATCTAAGTCTGAAAAAAAATAAAGATTAATAGAGAGATAAACAAGATTTCTAACGTACAAACATTTAAATTGGATGGATTATCGTGCACCGCTTGCAGATGGACGTGCCATCTGCAATTTAATTTTTATTTACACAATAATATTAATTTAAATTGTGCCAAGTAACGTCCGCGTTAAACTAGGCCAGTGCATGTTAGTCATGCAGATATTGAGAATACTTTGTGTTGTTTTGTTGTTTTATTGAATATTAATTCAATAATGGATAGTCCCTTCAACCGGAGTTCGAGGACCGGCAGGAGCCCACCACCACTACCGCAGAAAAGACCAACTGAAGGAGCTGACGGACCAACAAAGATCGAAGCTGTATCGACCCACGAAATTCAGCAATGGCTCTCCTCCATTGAACAGTGCTTGAACGAAATATGCACAATTTCAGGCGAGAGTAAACTGAATACAGAACAAAAACTGAAAATAAGCACCGTCAGCAGAAATGTGATGGGAGGTGTGTCTCAGCTGGCCGTTCAGTATCAATCGCTGAAACAAAAATATATTACGGCCCAAATGACAATTAAGACCTTAACCGATCAGAAGGAGACCTCTACCCAACTTGACGATCAGCTCGAAGTGATTAAAGAATGCATTCGCTCTGCTCCAAAGGCCCAGACACCCAGCATATCTTTCGCAGATGTGGTTAGAACTAGAAATAGTTCTTTAATCCGACCCCCCAGCACCAGTACTATTGCTATTTATCCAGCGAGCAAAGATAAGTCGAGCGAAGAGACTAAGAAGCTCATTCAGACCATCATCAAACCGGAAGAACTTAAATTGCATATCCGAGGGATGAGGAAGATCAAAGATGGAGGTGTAATAATTAGCGCCGAAGGAAAAGACGACCTCGAGAAGTTAAAGCGTTCTGAAAAGCTTAAGAGTTCAGGTTTGCAAGTGGAAGAGACTACAAAACGTAGGCCTAAAATTATATTGTTAGGAGTACCCGCCACTACTACTGAGAAGGACCTATTTGAATGTTTATATGAACAAAACATCTCGGACAAGCATCAGCACATGGGACGCGAAAAGTTCCTTAACTCGATAAAACTGAGCCACAAATCAGGTAAAAAAGACGCGGCCTATTGTAACTTTGTACTGGAGCTTACTTCTGACCTTCGAAAAATTATCATTGATCAGGAAAGAGTTTTCATCAATTGGACTTCCTGCCCAGTAAGGGATTACACATTTGTGACTAGATGTTACAAGTGCCAGCAATATGGGCATTCGGCGAAATATTGCCGTGAGACCGAATGTACGTGTGGGCACTGCGGCGGCGTCGGCCACTCAATAAAAGAATGCTCTAAACAACAAGAACCCGCAAACTGTGCTACGTGCCAGCGCTTTAACAAGCCCAGCCACCACAAAACCGGAGATGAACAGTGTCCAGCAAGAAAAATGGCCGAGGCACGATACATGAGTTCAATTGACTATGAGGGCGCCTAGAGCGCCGCACATACAGTTTAATCGCTGCACAAGGATGGGTAATGTAACTCATGATATTATTAAAGAATTAGACTCTTCATATGAATATGACTCTTTGGTTTGTGACCCACATACATGTTCGTCGTTTATAAGTAATATTAAGCATAGTCATAATATTTTTATACAAAACATACGTAGCATTAATTGTAACTTTGATGGTATGTTAGCGTTGCTTAGTCAAATCAATGTAAAAATGAATGGTACTGACTGAGTGCTGGTTGTCCACTGCTTCTTGTATTCCTCAATTACCTGGATATGTCTCATACACTACTAACAAAACTAATATTTTAAAAAGTGATGGTGTGACATTGTACATTAAAAGTAATATGAGCAAGGTAACTGTTGACGAACCTGACCTAGTAGATGCAAACTGTCTAATTGCAAAAATAAACAATGACACCGCTATTGTTGCTATATATCGTTCTCCCTCTTATCATAATATTTCCAACTTTCTACAATCTTTGAGTGTACTTTTAGAACAATTAACATCATTTAAGAATGTATTTGTCATGGGCGATTTAAACATCGATATAAAACCCGGAAATATAGATCGTAATTCACCGGAATATTTAACTCAGACAGCCTGTTTAGGTTACTTACCCACTCATTTGCATCCTACTAGAAAAGGTAACTGCTTAGATCATATTTTAGCCAAGACTAACATCCCTTTAAAAACTTTTATACTAACATCCACTTTGACAGATCATAATTCCTTATTGTTGTGTTTGCAACAGCGCTACGATAAGTCTTACGCAAAAGTAAAACGTACGACGCTGCAATATGAGTCAGTGACACATGACCTAGACAACCTAGACTTGTCTACTATTTACAACTCGGATGACGTTAATAAATCAACCGAATACCTTTTATCATCCTTAACTAAAATTATTGAATTTACGCACTGTTTTGTTAACCCGCCGTAATAAAATCATGAAACCTTGGATAACTCCTGGACTTTTACGCTGCATCAAGCATCGTGATAAACTTCACAGAACACTCAATAAAAACCCAGAAAGTGAAATTAATAAAGTTACCTATAATTATTGTAATATCGGAATTATTGTAATAATTTATTAAAAAAATTAAAGCGACAATATGAAAGGAATCAAATTCAAAATGCGGGTCACGACAAGAAGAAATTATGGAAAGTCATTAAAAACATTACTTACACAACTAAAACCGAACCGCCTGTTCATAAACTCATTGCAAATTCCGCTACGCCTGCACATTCCCTAAACAGATTAAACAATTTCTTTGTAAACATCGGAAAAAACCTAGCTGCAAAAGCGAAATTCAGTCACATGCAGCCGTCTTCCTGTATTGCACCGCCTTCCAAATTACCAGTTTTAAACTCTTTTGCCTTATTCGACACTGACGAAACCGAAATTGAACAAATTATTATGACTTTAAGAAATGACTGTGCCACGGGAATTGATAAAATATCTTGTGCTTTCATAAAAACATTTAAAGATAAACTTACTCCCCCGCTTACACATCTTTTTAATTTATGCTTTGCGAAAGGAATTTTTCCTAATGTATTGAAGAAGGCCCTCATTCGCCCTATTTATAAAAATGGAGATACTAGTTGTATGAATAACTATCGTCCCATAGCCATACTGCCATCAATATCCAAGATCCTAGAAAGACTCATTTATAACAGACTTGTAAAATACTTAGAAAATAACAAACTCTTAGCAGCTACTCAATTCGGTTTTAGAGCAGACAGATCGACTGACGATGCAGTACATCAGCTAACTGACTACATTGTAAGGCGACTGGACTCACAAAAAAAGTGCTTAGTCATATTCCTTGATCTCGCAAAAGCATTTGACACGATTTCAATATCTATACTTCTAAAGAAGTTATGTGAACTTGGTATAAGGGGTGTTCCACATAACCTCATCAAAGATTATCTTTCTAATCGGACACAACGTGTAATAATAGATGACACTATGAGTGACGAATTGACTGTTGAATATGGTGTTCCTCAAGGGAGCATAATAGGACCCTTGCTATTTCTCGCATACATTAACGACTTATGCCTCCTTCCCCTTTCTAAAAGCGGAAAAATAATATCTTACGCCGACGACACAGCTCTGCTCTTCAGTGCGGACACTTGGAGTGAGGCGTACGAACTAGCTCAATCTGGATTTAATACAGTCACTCAGTGGCTTAGAAGTAACTTACTGACACTTAACATAGATAAAACAAAATATATGACTTTTTCCTATAATTCACTATCCCAACCTATCCCAAACTCACATTCCATAACAGCCCATCTGTGCAAGGACTCGCCTGACACTTGCTTCTGCCCTAAGCTCAGCAGCACTGACAATATTAAATACCTAGGGGTAACAATTGATAAGTATTTAAAATTTAAACCACATATTGAAGCACTTACATCTAGAGTTAGAAAGTTAATCTATGTCTTTAAAAATCTTCGTCACATTGCATGTGCTAGTCTACTAAAATCAATATATCTAACACTTTGTCAGTCATTATTTGTATACTGTATTACATCATGGGGCGGTGCACACAAAACTATTATGATAAACTTAGAAAGAGCACAGAGAGCAGTTCTAAAAGTCAGCACTTTCCGACCAATACGCTTCCCGACGGCAGAGCTCCTTACTAAATGCGATGTCCTATCTGTACGCCAGCTGTTTATTTTACTAACAATTACTAAAAAGCACTCAATAATGCTCTATGACCCTGCGCTCGAAACCAGCCGAAGACGTGCAGATATTGTATGCTCTACTGAACCATTTAGAAGATCAAACTCTCACAGATTCTTCTGTCACCTGGGTAATTTTTTGTATAACAGAATAAACTTGTCTCTATGTATTTACTCCATGACCAAAGTAAAATGTAAAAAAACCGTACAAGAGTGGTTAAAAGGTAAAACATATGATGACACAGAGAACTTACTATTAGTTATTTACGTAATCGTGAACACCGAGTGATAAAAATGTTGATTAAGTAGAGCAATATTTAATATTATAATTGTACTTTCTATTTCCGTATATTTTATAGTTTAGCTAATGTGTAAATGATTTATTGTCTAAAAAGCACTAACCTAGTTTTATGCATAGATACCTAATACACAGGCAATATTGTTTGCTTAGCTTAGGTATTACATATTATTACAATATACACTAACCCTAATTTCTTAACATAAGTCTTTTGTATCTAGGCTAAGTTTTTATACAGCAATAAATTATCTTATCTTATCTTAAAATTATCTTATCTTAAATGATAAAATAAAATTTCTTTTTGTGTTTTCCGAAAACTCAGATGTTTAGACAGGTGTTGAACAAATGGTGATGGTAAAATGTCAACCAAAAATAAGTGTTTCCTCTTAAAAACTGCGCAAGGGCGTTAATACATTATTAAATACTAAATTAATCACGTCGGCACTCTCCCCTTCTCTAAATCTAAAAATAAAATCACTTTACGCTATTTCAATCCACGAAATTTTTTTTACGTAATAGGGAGTCGTATGTGTTCAAACTTGCCTTTGGCCTAGTAGTGTGATGATAAGGTTGAAAATGGAAGTCCACTTCCACGTTATTTACAACCATGAAAACTGGCTAATGACGATCCATTGATTGATATAATATTGTGGAAACTGGTGGGCAGTTTATGCATTTTTTGAAATCAAGTCATCGCGACAATTAATGCGATTTGGTTTATTCACCACGCTTGCCAAACTCAGGTTGGAGATCGATCACAAACACGGGCTATGGCTAGGCTACCCACACCTCCGGATGGCGGGCCGAGCGCTTTTCAACGAGTGCGTTGGCCACAGACCACAGTTCAAGTACCACAGAATGGTAACGATAAGTCAGTCACCTTTTTTATTCTCATCAAACAACCAAGATAAACAGTCGGAGGAAGTACTTTTTATTTCATTTCTCATATACGATGTATCAGCGCCCACTAGAAATATGCTAATAACTAAATTGCGTTTTGTAGGAGTTTAAATAAACTGGCCCTAATTTTAAAATAGAGCAAGCTGGTTTTATCTAATAATATTTCAATTTGAATCTTTGTAATGTGTGATGGATGTGTCCTAAAATGATTTATATGGACCGTTGTTTTAAATAGCGCTCTGAGCTGTTGGATGTATGTGCAGTCTTTAGTCTGTTAGTCGCCTATTACGACACTCAAGGGAAGAGAGGGGGTGGTATTCCTTCACCGCCACGCGACACGGTTTACAAAATCAATTAAATAATTTTGCTTTTTACAATTAAATAATTAATTAACACGTTTCACTAGTGCAAAGAAAACAAATGAAAGCAAAGAACTACTGCAGTTCGTAGCGGTTATCATACAAATTAGGGCGGCGTTATAATTAACACGCAGTAACCGTCCCGATTGGAATGAACTTTGCAGTGACACTTCCGAACCGGCCCAGCGGGGTATGTGGGGCAATGTCTTGGCCGATAGCGCTGCGGACTTTTTACTTCAACGGTCATAATGTTTCTGGAATGTGACTGTAGGTACTATAGCATACCCAGTTATTTATTTTAACGTTTCACTATTTACACTGTTTTTATTTTTTGTTTTTATAAAACTCCTACCCTTGGGATTACATTAAAAATATGTTCCTTGTGACTTTATTTTCTTCACACCATCAATAATAACATCGAATATAACATTATGTACAGAGATTGACCAGGTTCGATTCCCGGTTATGTAAGAGAGTTAAAAAAATTGTATGCCATTTTTATTAAATCTAAAATCAACGTCATGGTTCCTAAGAACAGCGTTCCCTATTTCTTATAGTTTTTGATTGCTCTGTACTTACCCATTTGGATTGATCACCCTGCGGCCCTGTTTATGGTCATAGCGTGCCGTTGATAGTTAGCGTGTCCGTGACCGTGGCGCTTGCCTTTGGCAGGAGGTGCGTGCGGAGCGCGACGTGCTGCAGGCGCGCATGTCGGAGCAGGCGCTGAAGATCTCGTCGCTGTCGGCGCGGCTGCAGCGCCAGCGCAACGACGCCGAGGCGCTCGCGCACGGCGCCGCCAGCCACCTCACCGTGCAGCTGCACGACGCGCGCGCAGAGGTACCACTGCTACACTTGTTGTATCACTATAACGTCAGTCGCAACACCTTTCAATTTTTTTTTTTATTTATATTAGTTCCATGAAGGAACAGGCTAAGGTCTGAGCCATACTGCCTAGTCATTAGTCTTTTATTTGTTCCTTTCCCCTGATGATAATGAGTGGTGATTAAGATGAATGATAAATGATGTTCCCCAAACCCCTTGAGTCCTCAATAAAGATGTGGGACTTTACTGAGGTCTCACGCGGACTACTTGAGAGAATTTGAAAAGTGATGTTGCACTGTTTTGTTTCATTTGCCAACACTCATGCACGTTCACAAACACTTAACGGTTAATAATCCACTATTATTTCACATTAATATTCGAAAAAACACAAATGTTAGAAAATAAAACAAAACTGCAGACATGACGCTTCACTTTCCCGCCAAGAAGTCCCATTCCCTTAAAGTGAAGTAAACACTCTGGCGTTCTCACTTTAAACCTACCTCAAAATGTCCAATTTCTTTAATGCGTTTTTAATTTTATATCTAGGGTGTATGGATCAATATCATACATACGTACATATAATCAAGACTATTATCCTCTAAGGGTTAGTCAGATTCTAGGCAAAAGCAGTCCTCTGTTATAGTCTACGTTTCACCAAATAGCGACTGCACATGTGCTCAACGTGACAGGTGGCGAGTCCATCTTCGCTCTATGCTGTTGGATGTATGTACAATCTTTAGTCCGTTAGTCGCCTTTTACGACACCCAAGGGAAGAGATGGGTTGGTAGTATAAGGACAGACCACCACACACACAGCTTGTCATTATTTATTAATGCCTTACAAATTAACAGAGAATAAGGTCGGAATAGTAATTTCGTGTTTTTCTTTTTATTCTAATTTGAAATTACGTTTACATGACAGGAACAAAACACAGAATAACTATTCTCAGTTTATTCTTTGTTTATTTGTAATGCACTAAGAATAAATTTCGAGTAAGGGACTCCATCCGTCCCGTCTCTCCTTACCCGCGAAAGCGCCTAGAAAGGACTGCCAAGGCGGGGACGCTGTTGTAAGACTCTCCACTCTAACTTCCTTAGCCGTTGGCCATTACTCCTCACGAGGCCCATAAGTACTTCTAACCTAACTCATAGCGAATTACCCCTCTAACAAAACTGTTAACTCAAGGCGAGGGCCGACATGTCGACTCACGGTACGGCATCGCCGTAACGTATAGTGATTCACCCGTCCCCCCACGACACTGATAATTACAGCCGAGGCCACTGCGCACAGTATCCGCAAAGTGATTTATCAAAAGGGGAAAGGAAATCGACAATTTGTTTTAGACACATTAATACTAAAATAGTATCACTAGTAAATGTAAAATTTTAATAAAATCTTCGTTTTGACATCCCATTTATTAAATTAAATGATAAGTAGGTAATATAAAACTTTAATAAACTTATTTAATTCACCATTCTAAGTTCAGTTACTTACCATTAGAAGTTTTTTGTTGTTTCCATTACATTCTAACGTTACTTTTTTATGTGTCCAGGTTCAAAAGTTAAAAGAAGACCTGGAATCGAAAGACAAACAGCTTCTGCGCCTAAAACAGAATTTGGATGAAAAAGAAAAGTTAAACGAACAGCACCAGCCGTTATATGGGAATTCATGTAAGTATCGGCTTGAGTTTATTAAGTTAAATAATAAATAAATAAACTTTCCTACACTCACACCAATTATCTAGCCCAAGAGAAGCTTCGTTATGAAACTCGTTAAATGGTTACTAGACAATGGATAAACATACTTAAAATACTTAAATACATACTTATTATACATAGAAAACACCCAGAACTGAGACAATTTAGAAAAACAATAATTTCTAAATTGACCCGACCGGGGATGGAGCCCGGGATCTCAGAGATGGCGACACCATGAAAACCGGTGTACTAACCACTCGACCAAGGAGTTAACTGGTTATTACTGTCTGTGGAAGGTTTCCTCTTTATCAGATTACCGCAAACGACAAGTCATTCACAAAGTCACAGAGTTCGGTTAAGGTGGTCATAACGACACCGATTTCCTTTATTCGGGCCATATGCTCGTTGTGGTATGTCTTAAGTTTTTTTTATATATTCTAGGTAATCCCAAAGACAAGGTGGTGATACTGGAACGCGAGCTATCTTCGGCGCAGAGTCGGATAGCTCAGCTGGAGTCTCTGACGCGTGGCTTGGAGACCGACAAGGATGAACTCCAGGCGAACCTCCGCGACCTTCAGAGGGCGCTGGCGGAGAGGGACGAGCAGATGCAGGAGCTGCTGGGTATGGGCTTAAGATTCATGTTTTTATTGGCGGGCCGTGAGCCTGATGGCTATCATAACGGTTTATAAGAGTTAGAAGAAAATTTATTTGATAGAGTCTCTTGAACTGCCCCTTTCCTTACTCTTGAAACCGATCTCGAGCGATCGATATTGGTTTTATTTACGGATACGGATATAGGTACTAGGCTTAAATACAAACTGTTATTAAACAAACAAATGCACATACCCAGTTAGTACCGAAAAAACATTGAAAAACACCCTTGCTTAATTTCGTTATCACGGCTGTACTTTAGCAGGAAAATATAAATTTCTAACTTAGAAATTTAAACTTTAATATTAATACTTACAGCTAACTACTGTATTATATTTTATCGTTTACTAATGGTTTGTATTTAAATGCATCGTTTCTTGTTTCAATATAATTGCAGTACGGATTAAATAAATACTTTGGCAATATTCCAACCGCCTCGTGCACTGAGTTAGTTAGCGCAGGTCCGTCTAGACCGGGCGTCGTTAAATCCGTGACTCACGCGCAACATTGTCCACAGCACTCAATCTGCACGACGACAACCGCCCCGACGACAGGAGCGACATGCTGGACGGCGGCAAAGCGTCCGCACGCACGCTCAGCGATATCGTCTCGATCTCAGAATTCGATGAACAGGACTTGCAAATGCGACGCGCGGAGCTGCGGCCCCACAATCTCAGTCTGTCCGGCATCCCGCACGCCACCGGCCGCGACAAGCTGCAGCGGACGCTACCTCCCGACATGAGCTCTCTGAACATCGAGTACATCGACCACTCGGACCTGCCCCATTGCACGCCGCGCGCAGACTCGTTACCCGCCCACCTCACGTCCACACAGAATAGGGACGCGATCCGATCCTACACGCGGAACGTTAACGAAACCACCTTCTTTGGCCTGGAGAAACCAGCCGGAGTCAAACAGAACATACCCGACAACTGTTCGATGTACCCCAATAGAGATGTGAGCGACAATAAAAACTTAAGCGTGGAACCGAAGGTCATCGACTTTTCCGTCGAGCCATCCCAAGACAACAGAACCCACGAAGACGAGTATACATCTCTTCACGAGTTGGGCATCAGCCTAGACGTTAGGCAAGAAAACTTTCCTGATATACTGTCGCAGTTGAAACACGAGATAAAGAAATCCAGGTCGGAACTGGAGAACTGCAAGTCTGAATTGAAGAATGCTGAAGAACAGTTGTGCGAGTTTCCAGCATTGAAAGAGGAGGTAGACGAGTTGAAAAACCTGTTAGAGAACACCATGGCGACCATGGAGACCGACAAAAAGTTTTATGCCAACCAACTGGAAAACTTTACGTCGAATAAGAAATTGCTCGAGCAACGAATGTCGGAGTTGACGCAGGAAGTCAATGACAAATCGAAAGACTTACATTTGCTCAAAGAAGATATTTTGCGTAGAGAAAATATGATCTTAGAATTAGCCAAGGAGAAAAGGAACTTGACAAACAAAATGAGTGAACTCGAAGTGAAAATTGATGAGCTGCAGAGCAGAAACAACGCTTTGGAAAACAATGAGAGCGAACACCGTCAGATGAGGGAAAGGATACAAGAGTTGGAGAAATTGAAACAACTCGTGTCCGAGAAGAACCAACAGATAGACAGCTTGAATCAACATCTAGACAGACTAGATGATTTGCAGAGATGCCTCGACGACAAGACCGAAGAGTTTGACAACTTGAAGGAAGCGTTTGAAGAGAAATCGAACGAGTTGTTCCAAATGCAAGACACGGTCGAAGCGTTGAACCGCGACATAGCCAAACTGATAGCAGAGAATACTGATCTCAATAACAATAACAAAGAGTTGAAATTACTGTTAACAAAGCTGGAGAAGGAGCAAGAGAATGCATCTCTGAAATTGCAGAACAGCGAAAGTGAAGTGGAGAGGCTGAACTCTTTGAATGGCGACTTGACGTCTAAGATTGATGAGCTGAAGCTGCTGAATGACAAGTTGAAAGACAAAGAGACTGAAATAGAGATTCTCCACGAGGACATCAACGCGTTCCATGAAGAGATAGCTACTCTGAAGGAGCAGTTAAAGATGGTGTCCCGGAGCCCTTCGCCGCGGAGCAAGAGTGGGGAGGAGAAGAAGGCGGTGGACCGACAGGCCAGCGGCGACAAGAAGCAGCTGGTCAAGATCAGAAAGCAGATCTCGCTGCTGCAACACGAGCTCGACTTCAACAAGAAGGGACTTAATGACAAGGTAATTAAAAGTAGTGCACTTGTAATTAAATTAATCTTGTTATAATCTTGTTATTTGTCAGTAAAAGAATAAGTAAAAGTCTTTTGAAATCAAGGAATCAATACATTTGATGTTTGTGTTCGTGAATATTATTATGAAAAATAATTTATATTTTTTTTCTGAATTGCCGTCAATGTCTTATTTCTATAATCCGTTTAAAGTTTATTTCAACTGCACCTTATCAACAGTGATAGGATTAGGTAGGCTGTATAATTACCGAAATTTTTTGACGAGACATAACATGGAGCTGTCAATTTCTGTTAATGTAATTTTTTTAATTCTGTACCAATGCAATAGTTGGAAGTGTTTAAAAATAAAAGGGCGTTTGACAATGCGGCGCTCAACGACTTGACAGCGCCACCCATTAGGACGAACTTAGCTCCCCTAACAAAGATTCCAGTGTTATCGATCATTGGAAACATTTAATTTTAGAGTACTTAATAACTATACTTCATTTATTTATAATAATTAAAATGGTTCAAAGTATAGTAAATAGTCGTGAATCTATGTATGTATGTTGATACACTTCTAACCACTGGTTCCGAGTACAATAAACAATCCCGGAGGTTTCGGGTATACCGATGTATACAAAATACCGGTATCAAGTTTGGTGGTATTAACAGCTCCAAGTTTTGTCCTGTCTATAATTTTAGGTAAATACAGACATTCCTATCACTGATCATCACATTATGAACGTGACGAAAACTGACACTAAGCAATTATATACCTCCAGGCCTTCGAGCTCGCGAAAGCCAAGCTGGACGTGACCGAGCTGAAAAACAACCTGGGCCAGGCCGCTAAGCTGGCCGCAGACCGCGACTGCAGCAACGCCGAGCAGCGGCAGCAGCTGCAGCAGCTCGCGGCCGAGCGGCAGCAGCTGGCGCAGCAGCTGGACGCGCTCAACTCAAGGTCTATCATATACACATTATCGGCATCAGCATCAGTTTGTTAGTGAACAAAACACAATTAATTTAACGATAATATTAAATCTTGGTCTAAGACAGATTTTGATAATAAATCCAGGATTAACGGACTAGTCTTATCTTAACTTTAGTTCGACTTTTAATTAAGTTATATACCTAGTATATAATATTTAACGTAAATACCTACTTATTGGTGATTTCTGGGTGATGTTTTTGTGATGTCGATTATATTTTTTATGAGAAAATAAAGTCAAATAGTATAGAAGTTTCTCATGATAGGTTTTTTTTAACCATAGGATTCGGGAGGAGTCCAACGTGTCGGAACTGAAGGCCAAACTCCGCGAGCAAGTGGAGCGCTGCCAGCAGCTCGAGGCCGAGCTCCACGACACCAGGCATCTGCTCGACAGGTAGGCGTGGTTATTCTAACTTCATTACACTTTTATGCCATCCAGACTCCACGAGGGAACGCGAGTACGAGAGTGAGGACGGTGCGCTCGTGTCCCCTCGTGTTCCCTCGCCTCGCCTCGCTGTCGGTTTTTCAACAAACTAGAGTGCTATGGAACCAGCTCGCAGTGGGTATTGTCATACCATTACGACTTAGGAATCCCCGCCAAACGAGCCTACACTTTCCTCAAAGTCCGGTAACGCATCTGTGATTCCTCTGGTTTGTATTCCCGGGCAGCAGTGATCGCTCTCCAGCAGGTGGCCCGAATGCTCGTCTGCCTCTTTTTATTATAATTATCAGCAGTCAGTCATCATCCACTGTCCGCATTTTCTTCTAGTTGCGGTCCTGTCTTTTCTCGTTAGGGCATGAAACCGATTTTAACCGATTCCACAATAACCAGAAAAACCGATTCTTTTTTATGCTCTGAGAACCGATTCTTAAATTAGTAAGAATCGATTCCCCGATCTTTTCTCGTTAAAATAAATACCAACCCAAGTAACAAAGTTCTCCTGTAGTGCACATTTTACAGGCTTACAGCACTAGTACCTCTCTTTTAGTGGTTCCAGGTTTTACTACCAAGCTTATAACAGGTTACACGGAGATCGTTTGGGTTTATAGTACAACTGTTCTTATAAGTTGACTTATAGTCGTGTATAGAACGAAATTATAGGCGCAGTAAAGGCTAAGATGGTCTATAAAAGTATTGCATAGGTGTAAGTACACTTGAGAAAACTTGTATTAGTAAGTTACACTTATAATCGCCTACAAGAAGTAATTATAAATCCGCTATAAGTGTAATACGCCAGTAATAGTAATTTATAGACTTAGAACCATTTGCACTTATTACTTGACCTTTAGGGGTGTATAAGTAAACTTTATGTGCCAATTATAAGTGAATTAGTTCTACAATGGTGTCTTCTAAGAGTAAGTGTACTTGGTGCTATTGTGGACTCACGAATGCTGTTATAGTCTTAATTTCTATATAAGGGTTTCTTTTAAGAGCGTTTACGTCCTTTTGCGCCGTTTTGCTCAAAAACTGTACTTTTTAAACCTCTTAATATCTGTTAATACTTACTTTACAAATATGTTAAATACTTATATCATTAGGCGATCTTGTAGTCGAAATAGTTTGTTGAAAACATTTTTAAATTTATGGATATTTTGGAATTTATAACACGATAACTGAACAGAGGTTTTCATAATTTGACTTTCCGCGTCAACTTCGAAGCTTAAAAATGTGTTTAAATTACTAACAAATCTAATAACAACATTTTTTTTTCAATTTGAAAGATCCTCTGCAAAATAGTTTGTTGAAAACATTTTTTGATTTTGGTTACTAACAAAAACTATAAAATTCCAAACATTGTGAATTTTTAAAGAAATTATAGGTGATAAAGTGATTGTTTTCTCTAATGTACTAAATATATTTTAGAAGATAAAAGCTTTATACTATAGAAAAAAGTGTTATTTAAAATTTTAACAAAATTGTTTTTACTAAATAAGCTCTATAATTTTCCTACAAATATTTTAAAACTACTCTAAAACTACTACAAAACGCTGCGCTCCACTCGCTTCAAATCAGTCCGCCGCGAGGCCTCTGAGAGAGTAGTCACGTCGCTCGACGCTCTGCCCGGCGCGGTTGTCGACCTTTCCGTAAGTTCGAAGATAGTGCAAATGTATAGCTTGATTTGCAAATCTTAGTACTTTGGTGAGTAAATTATTACAAGCTTTTATTTAATTTGCAATGTATGTATGTCTTGTTCGGGTGGAATTTTGCATCTCAATTTTAACCCACTTCCCGTTTATTGATTGAGCTGAAAATTTGCATACATGTGTAAATCGCGTGACAATGCAATTTTATGATTGACATGGTGCTAATCTGATGATGGAGATGGAAGGTGGCCATTGTAACTTTGCAATAAAATAGCACAACCTAATCGAGTTTGGGCTCGTTTGAATCGTCTTGACGAGTAGTTTGTCTTTCAATGGTTACCAAGGTCTGATCTGATGATGGAGCTGAAAGGTGGTCATAGGAACTCATTGAAGAAATGACGCAACCCCATCGAGTCGCGGCTCGTTTGATTCATCTTGACGAGTACTTTGGTGCTAGATGGTAACCAGAGTCAGATGATGGAGCTGGAAGATGGCCATAGGAACTGAGTAATTAAACAACATAATAACCCCATCGAGTAAGGGCTCGTTTAATTCGTCTAGACAAGTACTTTGCTGCTAGATGGTAACCAGGGCCTGATGATGGAGCTGGAAGGTGGCCATAGGAACTCCGTAATAAAACGACGCAACCCCATCGAGTTTCGGCTCGTCTCATTCGTCTTGACGAGTACTTTGGTTTTAGATGGTTACCAGGGTCTGATCTGATGATGGAGCTGAAAGGTGGTCATAGAAACTCAGTAAAGAAACGACGCAACCCCATCGAGTCTCGGCTCGTTTGATTCGTCTTGACGAGTACTTTGGTGCTAGATAGTAACCTGGGTCTGATGATGGAGCTGGAAGATGGTCATAGGAACTCAGTAATTAAACAACATAACCCCATCGGGTAAGGGCTCGTTTAAATCTTCTAGACGAGTACTTTGCTGTTAGATGGTAACCAGGGTCTGATGATGGAGCTGGAATGTGGCCATTGGAACTTCACAATGAAATAACACAACCTAATCGAGTTTGGGCTCGTTTAAATCGTCTTGACGAGTAGTTTGTCTTTCAATAGTGTAAATCGTCTTGCCGAGTAGTTTGTCTTTCAATAGTGACCAGGGTCTGATGATGGAGTTGGATGGTGGTCATAGGAACTCTGTAATAAAACGACGCAACACCATCGAGTTTCGGCTCGTCTCATTCGTCTTGACGAGTACTTTGTTTTTAGATGGTTACCAGGGTCTGATCTGATGATGGAGCTGAAAGGTGGTCATAGGAACTCCTTAAAGAAACGAGGGAACCCCATCGAGTCTCGGCTGGTTTGATTCATCTTGACGAGTACTATGGTGCTAGATGGTAACCAGGGTCTGATGATGGAGCTGGAAGATGGCCATAGGAACTGAGTAATTAAACAACATATTAACCCCATCGAGTAAGGGCTCGTTTAATTCGTCTAGACGAGTACTTTGCTGCTAGATGGTAACCAGGGTCTGCTGATGGAGCTGGAAGGTGGCCATAGGAACTCTGTAATAAAACGACACAACCCCATCGAGTTTTGGCTCGTCTTATTCGTCTTCACGAGTACTTTGTTTTTAGATGGTTACCAGGGTCTGATCTGATGATGGAGCTGAAAGGTGGTCATAGGAACTCAGTAAAGAAACGACGCAACCCCATCGAGTCTCGGCTTGTTTGATTCGTCTTGACGAGTACTTTGGTGCTAGAAAGAAAGAAATTAAAATGTATTTTCATTTCAGGTTATCGAAGATGAGGTTCCACAAACAACAAATAAGGTTGAAGGTCGAAGACTAGTAGATTTTCAATACTTTTTGGACCAAATTAAAATAGTAACCACAATAGAGCCACAGGATGTACAATTGATAATTTACAAGTGATAAAAGAGCCTAAAGTAGGCTTATTATCTACATTTTTAATGAAGTATAACATTTACCTTTAGATAAGTCTAAGAATCATGTAAAATCTTGTTTACAAAAGAAAGGTCAAAGTGTATTTAGTTGACAATACAGCCTGGTCATAATTATATTATTACATTATAGTTTCTTAGTCAATTATTTTTAAAACTAATTAATTTTACGCTGGTATGATAGCCTTTAACAGCAGTGTCTTACAGACAAAGGTACCTACTCAAAATTTATGTTGCGTTTAAAGTAATATTCTCTTACTTTCGTTGGAGTTGCTCGAGTGTGTCATGCTCTCTCAGTGTCTCTGCGGTGGTGGCATGTGCGTCGGGTCGTTACGTTCCCTCAAACATGGTTAAACGAAGCGATGGCTGATTCACATGTCATACTCGTGAACGGGTGCCGCCTGTGGAAGCTGGTCTGCTCTTGCAATCTTATTTTTTACTGGTAGTATTGAATAGTCTTACTTTTTCTTGTTTCAGAGATACTTACTTTAAACGCAACATAAATTTTGAGTAGGTACCTTTGTCTGTAAGACACTGCTGTTAAAGGCTATATACCAGCGTAAAATTAATTAGTTATAAAAATAATTGACTAAGAAACTATAATGTGAAAATATAATTATGACCAGGCTGTATTGTCAACTAAAAACACTTTGACCTTTCTTATGTAAACAAGATTTTACATGATTCTTCAACTTATCTAAAGGTAAATGTTATACTTCATTAAAAATGTAGATATTAAGCCTACTTTATGCTCTTTTATCACTTGTAAATTATCAATTGTACATCCTGTGGCTCTATTGTGGTTACTAAGTATTTTAATTTGGTCCAAAAAGTATTGAAAATCTACTAGTCTTCGACCTTCAACCTTATTTGTTGTTTGTGGAACCTCATCTTCGATAACCTGAAATGAAAATACATTTTAATTTCTTTCTTTCTAGCACCAAAGTACTCGTCAAGACGAATCGAACAAGCTGAGATTCGATGGGGTTGCGTCGTTTCTTTACTGAGTTCCTATGACCACCTTTCAGCTCCATCATCAGATCAGACCCTGGTAACCATCTAAAAACAAAGTACTCGTCAAGACGAATGAGAAGAGCCAAAACTCGATAGGGTTGCGTCGTTTTATTACAGAGTTTCTATGGCCACCTTCCAGCTCCATCAGCAGACCCTGGTTACCATCTAGCAGCAAAGTACTCGTCGAGACGAATTAAACGAGCCCTTACTCGATGGGGTTAATATGTTGTTTAATTACTCAGTTCCTATGGCCATCTTCTAGCTCCATCATCAGACCCTGGTTACCATCTAGCACCATAATACTCGTCAAGATGAATCAAACGAGCCGAGACTCGATGGGGTTACGTCGTTTCTTTAATGAGTTCCTATGACCACCTTTCAGCTGCATTATCAGACCAGGCTCTGGTTACCATTTAAAAACAAAGTACTCGTCAAGACAAATGAGACGAGCCGAAACTCGATAGGGTTGCGTCGTTTTATTACAGAGTTCCTATGACCACCATCCAGCTCCATCATCAGACCCTGGTTACTATTGAAAGACAAACTACTCGTCAAGACGATTTAAACGAGCCCAAACTCGATTAGGTTGTGTTATTTAATTGCGAAGTTCCAATGGCCACATTCCAGCTCCATCATCAGACCCTGGTTACCATCTAACAGCAAAGTACTCGTCTAGACTATTTAAACGAGCCCTTACTCGATGGGGTTATGTTGTTTAATTACTGAGTTCCTATGGCCATCTTCCAGCTCCATCATCAGACCCAGGTTACTATCTAGCACCAAAGTACTCGTCAAGACGAATCAAACGAGCCGAGACTCGATGGGGTTGCGTCGTTTCTTTACTGAGTTCCTATGACCACCTTTCAGCTCCATCATCAGATCAGACCCTGGTAACCATCTAAAAACAAAGTACTCGTCAAGACGAATGAGAAGAGCCAAAACTCGATAGGGTTGCGTCGTTTTATTACAGAGTTTCTATGGCCACCTTCCAGCTCCATCAGCAGACCCTGGTTACCATCTAGCAGCAAAGTACTCGTCGAGACGAATTAAACGAGCCCTTACTCGATGGGGTTAATATGTTGTTTAATTACTCAGTTCCTATGGCCATCTTCTAGCTCCATCATCAGACCCTGGTTACCATCTAGCACCATAATACTCGTCAAGATGAATCAAACGAGCCGAGACTCGATGGGGTTACGTCGTTTCTTTAATGAGTTCCTATGACCACCTTTCAGCTGCATTATCAGACCAGGCTCTGGTTACCATTTAAAAACAAAGTACTCGTCAAGACAAATGAGACGAGCCGAAACTCGATAGGGTTGCGTCGTTTTATTACAGAGTTCCTATGACCACCATCCAGCTCCATCATCAGACCCTGGTTACTATTGAAAGACAAACTACTCGTCAAGACGATTTAAACGAGCCCAAACTCGATTAGGTTGTGTTATTTCATTGCGAAGTTCCAATGGCCACATTCCAGCTCCATCATCAGACCCTGGTTACCATCTAACAGCAAAGTACTCGTCTAGACGATTTAAACGAGCCCTTACTCGATGGGGTTATGTTGTTTAATTACTGAGTTCCTATGGCCATCTTCCAGCTCCATCATCAGACCCAGGTTACTATCTAGCACCAAAGTACTCGTCAAGACGAATCAAACGAGCCCAAACTCGATTAGGTTGTGTTATTTCATTGCGAAGTTCCAATGGCCACATTCCAGCTCCATCATCAGACCCTGGTTACCATCTAACAGCAAAGTACTCGTCTAGACGATTTAAACGAGCCCTTACTCGATGGGGTTATGTTGTTTAATTACTGAGTTCCTATGGCCATCTTCCAGCTCCATCATCAGACCCAGGTTACTATCTAGCACCAAAGTACTCGTCAAGACGAATCAAACGAGCCGAGACTCGATGGGGTTGCGTCGTTTCTTTACTGAGTTTCTATGACCACCTTTCAGCTCCATCATCAGATCAGACCCTGGTAACCATCTAAAACCAAAGTACTCGTCAAGACGAATGAGACGAGCCGAAACTCGATGGGGTTGCGTCGTTTTATTACGGAGTTCCTATGGCCACCTTCCAACTCCATCATCAGGCCCTGGTTACCATCTAGCAGCAAAGTACTTGTCTAGACGAATTAAACGAGCCCTTACTCGATGGGGTTATTATGTTGTTTAATTACTCAGTTCCTATGGCCATCTTCCAGCTCCATCATCAGACTCTGGTTACCATCTAGCACCAAAGTACTCGTCAAGATGAATCAAACGAGCCGCGACTCAATGGGGTTGCGTCGTTTCTTCAATGAGTTCCTATGACCACCTTTCAGCTCCATCATCAGATCAGACCTTGGTAACCATTTAAAAACAAAGGACTCGTCAAGACGAATGAGACAAGCCGAAACTCGATGGGGTTGTGTCGTTGTATTACAGAATTCCTATGACCACCATCCAACTCCATCATCAGACCCTGGTTACCATTGAAAGACAAACTACTCGTCAAGACAATTCAAACGAGCTTAAACTCGATTAGGTTGTGCTATTTTATTGCAAAGTTTTAATGGCCACCTTCCATCTCCATCATCAGATCAGCACCATGTCAATCATAAATTTGCATTGTCACGCGATTTACACATGTATGCAAATTTTCAGCTCAATTAGTAAACGGGAAGTGGGTCAAAATTGAGTTACAAAATTCCACCCGAACAAGACACATACATTGCAAGTTTAATAAAAATACATGCAATATAATATTATACTTACATATTTCATGCATTACTTACGCCCATATTAAAAAAAATAATCGAAGTACCTATTACGAAAAAGCAAATTCGATCAAAGTGAGTGAGTTTGACTACAGTGAGCAGAACTAGCCTATTCTACACACACAGTCGCGCGCGCTCACAGCTCGCTTCTGTGTGCGTGATATTTGGACTTAAAAACCTAAACTTGAGGTCTCGCGCTCGGCGTAAACGCTCTTAAAACTATTAGTGTCCAAAGATATCTCCGTGAAGTCCATATAAGAAGACAATTGCTTTTAATATTTATCGCAGATTCACGGCCATTTTGACTTCTTTTGAGTCATTGGGTTTTTATTAAATTATTACAGAAATTGATATAAACAAATGGAAATATGGCCATGATATTTCGATCAAAGTCACAACTAAACCATAAAAAAATTTAACTCTTAGTTATTAAAATTAAGCATAAGACATTTGTATGCGGAACCCTATTTCGTCACAATGTGGCGCGACCATGCTGTTAGGACTAATATTATTTTTAAACACAACTTAGTAAATACGCCATGTTCAAAAGGCGAACAAAAATTGAGATGTAAAACACAATATACTTCACCGAAAATACTTACGCGTTTGCCGTGCAAACATGTATGCGCGTATAATATTACGTGCAAAATACTTGTTGATACATTTTATTTAAAATAGATGAATTACCTTTTATTTTTTTATTTTTTTTTCAACCGCACAACACAACAACAATTCACAAATGTTTGAAGTAGCTAGTAATGTAAGCGCAGAGTACGTTACACGCCTGCCTGGTTCTATTAGATGCTCATAGTTGGCTTCGCGGGAACAGATAGTTCTGCGTAGTCCAACTATAAGTGTATTATTGGTCTAAGTGGTGCTCGCCAAGTCTACTATAAGTGTTTTATTAGCAAAAGTACGCGTATAAAATGGGCCCTTTTCCGTGGTTCCCGTAAACTTTTACTAGCCTGTTATAGACCTGGCGGTTGGTGGTGGTGGAATGGTGGTTCCTAAGACCAGCACGTGGAGTCCGGGACAGGAAAGGAGAGGTCGGGATTATATCAAAAAGTTCTTCAGAACACTCTCCGTAGTAATTTCGGTAGAAGACACTGAGAGAAGCAATGTCTCTACGCAGCTGGAGGTCCTCAAGAGAGGCCATCTCCAATAATGCGTACCGCTCGCTTTTGCAGTCTATCAAGTGCATCGAGGAGGTATTTAGCGGAGCGGTCCCATAGATGGAAACAATACCAGAGAATATATACACTACACAATACTGCATACTCGATCGCACCTGAGTCTTGGACAGCAAACAGCGCTGCTCGAAAGTGAAAAACCGCTAAAAGTTATTGAGAATACCCAACTTACGGGAGGCAGTTAAAATAACACTCTCGATTGTAGCATTTTGGATTCAGTTCCTGGTCGATGGCCACTGAAATGGGTATTAAAGGAGAGTTCTGAAGAGAGGGAGGAGAAGGGAAGGGAGTTACCTTGGACCAGAATGCACAAACCTGGGTTTTCCTGGCATTAAACTCGACCAAGATTCTTTTGCGACGTGTGAGACTTTTACCTTGATTCCTTCCTTTTATGTTTGATTGTTATTGTTTCCATCGTTATTTCTGTGCAATTTATTGTTACCAAAGTAAGAGAAGACTAGAGGTGATGAAACAGTACTAGTTACATAGGGTAGGATAGGATTTCTTCCTATCCTAGACCCTATAAGAACTAGCTGTTTCTGTGATGTTCTCATGTTTTATTTTAGGTACCTACCTATACACCCTTATTTTTAAATCGTTTTAATGAAATTAAGGCTGAGTTCCTCCCATGACACTGAACAACTTTCCCCAAGAAACATGCAAAAATTACAAAAAAATTTCGACCATCCCATACTATTGTCGTCAGCTGATCGGACAGTTTTGTATGGGAGGTCAAATTTTTTTGTCATTTTTGCACATGTTTCTTGGGGAAAGTTGTTCAGTTTCATGGGTGGAGTGGAACCCACCCTTAATTTCATTAAAACAAATTAAAATTAAGGTATAGTTTGATTTTAATAAACAAATTATTAAAAATATGTTTTTTACTTAACTTGAAACAAAATTGTATACTTACAAAAAAAAACAAAAAAGAATCGAAAAAAATCGAAAAAACCGGGTACCCAATTCCGATTAAGGAATCAGAATCGAAATTTTCCATTCTTCTAAAAGGTCCAATTCTGCATGCCCTACTCCGCGTACATGATTTGACAACTTCTAATGGTTGAGTGGTCACAATACCGAGCTGATTCAAGCTTCGCCATCTCTCGAGGTCTAGGTTTCAATTGAAGACGTGAGTGGATAAAGGTGATATGTCGCATTTTCGGATTTTGGTGTTTTTTTGCGTAGATGAAGGTTATATGTTGATACAAATGGCTACAGATCTTAAAACTGTCGATTTAAGGCACATTTTGGAAAATAGAAAGTTGAAAAAGGTGTTATGTACAGTTAAGTTTAAAAATGGCTCTGGATGTAAGAGGTATGGGCCCATATCACCAACTTCCAAAATAAATAAACAATAACAAATGTTTTTGTAACATCGAAGAAGGTGATATGTACGGACATAACACCTTTTTCCACTCAGCATATGATGCTCGAATGACGCGATGTCAGTTTTCAATGAATGAAGGTTCTATGTAACATACATAATTATTATCACCTTCATTCATTCTCGACATTCAATTGTTTTCAGGAAGCATTTTAAGAAACTAATAGTATACTTATGTAGAACTTAAGGTCCGTATAAACTCTTTTATAAGTTCACCGAGCATCTTGACGCCTCATACTGGCATGTCAAAACCATTATGATGCTTTACACATATAACGGATGGATAATTCTTAAATAATAGATAAATGCTTATGCTGTTTAATAGCATAATAATGAACTATTATAATGCCACATCCATCCATTATACAGATTTGAGCTGTTTTAGTGCCCTTTGTTGTATAATAGTACTTTTAAGTGGTAAGTAAAAGCATAGTACTGCTGAACAGCATAAACGTGAATCAATGTAATTCTTGCATTTTTAATTATCAACTAAGTTCAGTTGTACAGCTAACAGCTCTTTAATCAAATACACGTGGTTATTGTAATGCGTATGGCTGTATATACATTAATTTTACTGTATTCGTAAAGTAAAACCATTTGTTTATCGGCCATTTTGGAAACGAACGTATATAACTAAAACCAGTTACTGAAAACTAGTGACGTTAATAATGCCCAATCTATAGAATCACAATAAATGCCCTCGTTAATTGAGTGATATTGAAGTAGATACTCGAATGAAACTATATCTAGGTACTTTCATTTTTTTGTTGACAGCACCATAATTATTTTAATAAGCCACGCGCTTTGGTTATGTAGATAATACGTTCAGAAAGCCTTATCTCTAACCTATCAACTCTTGGCAAACGGATTCAAGTAGTACAAAAATTCTGAAATGGGTTTAATTGTTTTGCTCAAGGATCCCCAAAATGACTTTCAAGTAATGGCACTATTTCAATCTACATCATGTCTATTGGTATACCTGTGAATTCATATAGAACTACTTTATAGAAAATGGCACTACAGTGGTTCATCACATGTCTTCTCTCTGGCCTTTGGCTAAATAACAGTATTATAAATTATGTTTTCACAATCTTATATTGCAGGACAAAGTAGTTTAATTACAACTTCAATGTATTCTAAACATTTGTACCGTGGTGTTAGAGATGTGTTTGCAATAATGTAGGGTTTATTAAGTTCTAACTGTGAACACTTAAATAGCTTGTGTAATGTTTTTGTAATGCAATTAACATCTTCATTATCAAAAATGTTGCTAGCTTAGTGCTTCTGTAATGCGATTAGCAACTTCATTGATCATAACAATGCTTCTTTAATGCAATTGTCCCCTTACCTAACTACAGCTACTTGCAGACTTTCTAGAAGAGCGGAGAATTCGTGTCCTTTGTAAGGGTAGTTCCTCCGCGTTCTACAAAGCCAATGCCGGAGTGCCTCAGAGTTCTGTGCTCTCACCTGCTCTATTTCTTTTGCATATTAATGACATGTTGTCTTTGGGCAATATTCATTGGGACATCCTGCGCAAAGCAAGCCGATATTGTGGTGAAAAGGTGAGAACTGGTTGCCAAACTGAACCTGGCTCTCGATCGTGTCTCTAAGTGGGGATCTGAAATCCTGGTCGAGTTGAATGCCAGCAAACCCCAGGTTAGTGCATTCTCGTCCAATTCCCTTCCTTACTCCTCCCTCTCTTCAAAACTCTCCGTTACCCATTTCGGTGAACCTCAGCATTCTTGGCATGGACATCGGCCAGGAACTGAATCCAAAATGCTACATGGAAAGTGTTGTTTTAACTGCCTCCCGTAAGTTGAGTATTCTCAATAAGGTGAGGCGGTTTTTACTCCCGAGCAGCGCTGTTTGCTGTACGACACTCAGGTGCGATCGAGTATGGTATATTGTTCACATCTATCGAACGGCTCCGCTAAATACCTCCTCGATGCACTTGATAGAGTGCACAGGCGAGCGGTACGCATTATGGAGATGCTGAGGTTACAGCCCTTCTTGAGGACCTCCAGCTGCGTAGAGACATTGCTTCTCTCGGTGTCTTCTTCCGAAATTACTACGGAGAGTATTTTGAAGAACTTTTTGATCTAATCCCGCCCTCTCCTTTCCTCTCCCGGACTACACGTGCTGGTCTTAGGAACCACCATCATACTGTACAGTATTAGTACTCGTACCAAAAGATTTGGCAAGTCGTTCCTCTGTAAGACCATTCGGCTTTGGAATACCCTCCCGGCGCATGTGTTTCCCAATCCCGGGTCTTTTAAGCGGAGCGTGAAACGGCATTTATGCAGGCCGTCATGAATGGGTGCGCTTGTTACCATGCTTATTCCACAGTAGGGAGCGCTCTCTTCTTATTTTGGAAAGCATCGGCTGCTTACCATCAGGCTGGATGCGGTAACCATGACGAGTCAATATAAAAAAACGATAATGCCAATATAATGCCTCTGTAATGCAATTAAACAACTATTGTGAAACTATTTAAGATCTAAAGCCGTATAATTTGTGCCCAAATAATCATTACAGGTAGCCGTATAAACGTTTGTAATGCTACTATTGAACAAACTCAAAATTCGAAAACGATACAGAAATGCTGTAAGTCGGCAGTTATACTGGCTATACTGCTTTGATGTGTTACTTGGGGCTGTTCTTAGTTTAAGTTTTTATTGATATGGTTTAGTTTTAAGAAAAAATGAGATAATGTTTACCCACACTCGTACATAACACCTAATTTTAAAAAGCTAAAAGTACAGAAAAGTTCACTTTTGTTCATGGAAGAAGGAGTTATGTTCAGTTTTTCTTTAAAATATATAATAATATTATTACAAGTGTTTAATTGATATCATACCCTTAATATCTTAGGTAATTTAAACATGTTTGCATCGTAGTTTAGTATAAAAATCACTTATGTACTGACTTATCTCAGAAAATAAAAGTAAAACTTTAACCTCGATTTACTCAAAATTTGAATTATGTGACTTATCACCTTCATCCACTCACGTCGTTAATTCCTGGTCAGGTCAATTTAGAAATAACTGTTTATAACTTGGGCTAAAAACAGGAGGGCCTACTCTCTTTCTCCGAAACGAAATTTCGGTCGATTTTCGTTTGCTATTTTTCCGGTCTTCATTATTTTTGAAATTTCAAACAATTTTCTTAAAACTTTTAATCTAAATGCCAAACCTATTTTGTTTGAACGAAATTTCGGAAGGAATGGAAACCGTTGCAAATAGGTAAAATAGGTAATGGCAATCGGCCGAAATTTCGTTTCGGACAATTGGAGTAGGCCCTAAGGTGTACGTGAGATAAGATAAGATAATTGTTTTTTGCACTTTGACTTGGTATAAAGATGTTACATAATAAAATACATAGATCACATATCAAGCTCATTTTATCATAGCATGCAAACATTAAGTCCTTTCAGTAATACTCCAATATTTTCAATAATTAAAATCCACTAAACAATATCATTATGCAAGTAAATCATTTTAAATTATAAAGTAAATATCATTATTTATCAACACAAAAAAAATCCTTTATGTCATAAAACGTATTCTCAATTAACCACTTATACAATTTTCTTTGAAAACGATTAGTGTTTAGCGATTTGAGATCCTTAAGAATTTTATTAAGTGTACGAAAGTAATTTATTACGAAGGTTGTTGTAAAGTAGTGTCGGTTGAGCAGGGCGCAGCCGGTGAGCGCGCCGGGCTCGGAGCGCGCGCTGGTGAGCCGCAGCCGCTCGCCCACCGCCGAGCTGGAGCGCGCGCTAAGGGACCAGCTCGACTACTCGCACAAGCTCGACGACCACATCATGGAGCAGGTGCGCCACATACCTACTAAAGGGGTAGCAGACACTACGCCATGAGGACAGCAAAACCACTCCTCTACCATAGTTAACTTTTCACCAAACGGCGACTGGGACATGTGCTCAGCGTGACAGGCGGTGAGCCCGTCGCCGCTCTAAGATGTTGGATGTACTTATGTGCAGTCTTTAGTCCGTTATTCGCCTTTTACGATACACAAGGGAAGGGAGGGGCTTATTATAACGCTGCTTACCTAAATCACCCCATAAAATAATTATACAAATATCCAAAATTCATGTACGCACAAAATTTTACACTTGCCGTTCGAGTTCGCGTGATATCGCTATCCGCTAGACCAACTTAATCGTTAAATATATTTTGTTTCTTTCTAGATATTATCTGCAAGTAGCGACGAACACGAAGACATCCCGCGCCTGGCTTTGAACACATCCAAGTAAGTTCATTCTAAATATCATCATCATCAGCCCATAAACGTCCCACTGTTGGGCACAGGCCTCCCACGTGGACAATAGCACGTGGGGATATTGGGCCATAACCCACCACGGTGGCCCAATGCGGGTTGGCGGGTTAAATTCTAATTATACAAAGACAAAAACGTAATAGAAACACCATGGGAGGTCTAAATTTGAGTAAACAGTTTACATTTCACCCAAATGTATTTGAGTTATAAATATTACGAACAGAAATAGAACAGTTAGACCTCCCCGCGCCGCTTTGTGACGTTTTCAAAACGCAATAATCACTTGTTTCAGTTCAGTCGTTCGTTCGCGTTAAATCAAAATCAAACCGTTCCCGATTAGAAAGTAAAGATCACTGTGACCGGTTGAACGTATACTTTCAAACGCAACGGTTGTGTCCCGTGCTTTATGTGCAACTGAATTTAATTATAAAAATGAATAAGTAAAGCAATTTACACAAATTATTTTTTTACCTCATTTATTCATATAAATAAAAGTGGTTCGGTAATTCATAGCGGAGAAGGACAGTAATTTATAACGTTTTTAAGTACTTTAAACACTGAATTAAATTGACTCTGTACAATATAGTACTAAAAACAGCAAATGCGTGCGGTGTGTCCGAGAGAACAGTTTATATTAAAATTAAAGTTTATTGTATAGGTATTTAATTATATTGTGTCGTACTTTCTGGCACGACCACGGATGATCCTTTTATCTGTAGGCGGTAAAAAATGGTCTGGATTTTTCACTATTTTTTACCACTGTTGAAAATTTCTACCAACTAGATCTAGGAGATACAATGGTCTGCTGAGAATAATACTTCCTAGCATGACCACGCAAAATCCCGCGTTATTATTAAATTTCAAAATGTTTATACCATTTTGCTTAGAAAGTAGCTTCGAATATTTACTATTTTTACGCCTATTTGGGAATTCCCCACTATCGGGACCTTAGAGATACGATTGTCTTGCTAGAAAGAACAACTGCCTAACATGCCCACGCCCTATCTCAGTTTTGTTCTGAAGACTTTAAAATGGTACAAAATTATTTAGAATATCTACTATTTCTTACTTCTATTTCTCAATTGTCTATTATTAGTATAAACATTTAGTATTTGTATAAACATTTTTAAATTTAATAATAACACCGGATTTTGCGTGGTCATGCTAGGAAATATTCTCCTCGCGCACGACCATTGTATCTCCTAGATGTAGTTGGTAGAAATTTTCAAAACAGTGGTAAAAAATAGTAAAAAATCCAGACTATTTTTTACTGCCTACAGATATTAGAAAATCATCCGTGGTCGTGCCAGGAAGTATGACACGAGTACACCTTTACCCTGCAGTTCACTGATGACGTCATTGCATTCTTAACGCGCACGTAGTATAGACTCTGTGTAAGATCCGAAATGATCAGATAACTTTTTGTATTTGTTTAATTGAGATTTAGTTGCACTTGTGATCATGATGTTCTATATGTTTTTGTATTTTCACAAGATTATTTATTATGGTCACTGATCTAGTGATCTTTCCCTAAGGCGTCGCGACACGGGACACCATTTGCAGTGCTTTTAGTTGCCGTTACCGACCGTACACTGTTTTCGCGTTTTTGTATGATGATGTCATGTCGGCAACAGAAAGTTTGTACATTTGCGCAGCGCTTGAGCAATCCCTGTGCGCCCAGCAGGTCGTCGTCGTCCGCGCACTCGTCGGCGTCGGAGCGGCTGCGGCGGCTGCGCGCCGAGCACGAGCGGCTGCAGCTGCACGCCAGCCACCTCGAGCTGCGGCTGCGCGACAAGGACGCGCTCATCGCGGAGCTCAACCGGTTATTACTGCTTATTACTTCAGTCATCATCAGCCAGAGGACGTCCACTGCTGGACAAAGGCCTTCCCCAAGGATCTCCACCACGACCGGTCTTGTGCTGCTCGCACCCAGCGGCTATCCGCGACCGCGCACCAGATCGTCGGACCACCTTGTTGACGCCTGCCCACACTGCGTGTTCCGGTGCGCGGTCGCCACTCGAGAACCGTTCTGCCTCAACGGCCATCGGTTCTCTTTGGGTTATGTCGGTTAAGTTATTCTTCTACGAATCTCTTCATTTCTGATTCGATCACATAGATAAACCCTGAGCATAGCTCTCTCCATTGCTTTTTGCGTGACTTTGAGCCTGCCTTTTACTAGTAGGCAGGCTCAAAGTAATAGGCTATTAGGCCCATAGTGAGCGAGCACGTTTCGGTACCGTATGTCATCACTGGCAACACACACTGGTCGAAGACTTTCGTCTTGAGACACTGCGGTATTTTGGACGAGAAGGTATTTCGTAGCTTACCGAACGCTGCCCAGCCGAGTTGCCGCTAATTTTAATCATAACATAAAAAAGAAATAGAGACGTTCGCATGAATGACTCGCTTAAGAGTAACCGACACCTAAATTCTTCGCCGGAAATAGGACATTTAATTTAAAAATCTTGTAATTTAATTGTTGACAGCTGTTTTTTATGTACACACAAATGTTAATAACAACTACATTCTGTTATATCGTATCCGAGTTGATTCCCAGCAATGGTAATTCAAAAATCGAAGATCGGGCTCGATGGCATAAGTTATTAAGTCCTATTTTTGTCAATAAATGGACTGACGCAGTCTAGATATGAATAGAAAATGAATCAGCAGGCCTAGCATGCGCAACATCGCAGGCGATATTCTCTCTTCCTTCGATGGCGGGAGCGACAAATTATCTCGGTAACAGTGGTCAAAACTTGTTAAAATTATGTTGCATATTAGGGTTTGTAGACAAAAATACCACAGACAAGCAAAATCTACTATTATGTCTATTTTTTACATATCGTGTATAAACATAACACGAGAGAACGGGTCGAGAAAAATGTCTCGTGGTGCGCATGCTAGGCCTACTGGTGTCGAAACGGAAGTGTGTGAGTGCCCTCGTGTGTCCAGGATCCGCGACAAGCTGACCGCCGAGCTGCAGGGCAGCCAGCTGCGCGCCGGCGCCGAGCGGGACAACGCCGCGCGCCTGCAGCTGCTGCTGCACACGCACAAGGACACCGCCGACGCGCTGCAGGTGCACACATATTATTCAATTCAAATGTTTAAGGAAATCACTTACTACTGAGTGCAACCCACGTGACGTTACACGCGGCAGACCTAGGACGAGTTGGACTTCTACCAAAACAAAAATGGTAAGTAAGTGGGTAGGGAGCCCTATTCCCAGCAGTGGGACAAGCCGGGCTGAATAATAATTTGAAATATTTACGGAGATATTTCTCCTTTGTTGATTCATTCAAGCAATATTATTAAATATTTTTTTTAGATTAAACCACTGAATCGACCACTAGGTCAAAGTTTCAGAGAGTCTTCAACCAAGAATAACTGTCCAGGAACTCAGAAAGCAATTTTTTTCTGCTTTAATGGTTATACCGCAACGCTGTTGGTGGTGTACCGAATCAAATAATATTGTAGAACTTTTATTACACATTTTCTAAATGTGTTGTATAATTTCCAGAACCAGGACTCGAACATGATCCAAATGCTAAAGAAGCGGCTTGAAAGCGCTATGCAATCTGAAGTGGATTTACAGCAGCAGCTGCAGGAGCAGCGCGCGCGCGCGCAGCAGCTGGAGCGGCGGCTGCTGGCCGGCGAGCCGCGCGGCCAGCAGCTGCAGCACGAGGTCAGTTCAACTAAACGCGTTGCAACGCATTTTTGTATAAGTGTTAGTAACTGAAAGTGGCTACGTTTGTGCAACGACAAAGTCGACATAAAAATGTATTTTTTTATTTTATATCCGTCTGCCTAGCCACTTGATTGTTTCGTGGTACTATAGCACCGCGAACAAAAGACGGTCGTTTGTCGCGCGGTGCTACAGGACCGGGCCGATCGCTCTTCAATTTCTACCCATTCGGCAGTTTTTTTTTATATACAGCCACACTTAAACCTCTTGGGTAATTTTGATTATGAATTTGGTAACACTAAGATATCAAAAAAAAGTAGAAGAGGCCTGTGATTGGTTGATGAAATAATTTTGAAGAATTTATGTCAGTTCACGCCAAACCATTTTTTATGCGTGAAGTGGTTTGTTTTGATACTAAGCCTATTGAATTGCGTCCAAATCATAAAAAGTTTAAAGGGATATTATTCTAGTTTTATATAATTTAAAAAAAAAACACTAGTTCTCGATTTGGATATAATATTATAAATCAATTCCTATTACAAGTCGGAATTTTCTCTTTAGCAAAATTCCCGAATTTCTTATACCATTACAGGTACTTTTTTTTTAAATACTCAGCTTCATCCATAAGCTATACGAAATAGAACATCATTTATTCATATACAAACAGGATTGGGTCATAAAAACGGTTTTAACGCAACTGTTCAAGTGCACTATGGTAACGCAAAACTGCGTGACAAACAAGGTAAATTGAGCGCCGGCCGCGAAACAAACGAGTAGCTAGCATACCGTCTTTAAGAACAAACATTTACCATATAATCATTTTTAAAATTATGTTTTTCGTAAGTACGGCAGCACCTTTAAAAATAATAGGAAATGTAATGTTAGCATGTTAGGTGTATAACGTGTGTTGTCGGTTGTCCAAATAAATAAAATAAAAAAAACAATCGTGCAAGCGATCCGTTTGAACCACATTTGAAATACAAAATGTAGCTGGATAACAACGAGCGGCTCGTGGGCGAGATCGCCGTGCTGAAGTCCAAGGTGGAGCTGGAGCGATCCCGCGCCGCGGACGCGCACGCCGCGCTCGACACCCTGCGCGCGCGCACGCAGCGGGAGCTCGACGCCGCGCGCCGCGCCGCACAGGCCGTCAGCCACGAGCTCGCCGATGTCAAGAGGTTAGCACTCACTTAAGCCCTTGTCAAACAGACAGCGAACCGAAAGCGTTTCATAACTTATCTTCACAAATTACGAATACAGCAAAACAAACAACAGCAATGCGACAATTATTGAATTATTAATGCGTCTTAACCTATAATAGATATGAGCTCGCAACTTTTTAAAAATGAAATAGATTTAATTTTGATTACATATAATATAATAATAATAGTATCAACTTCGTTTATTCAGTGTATAGTCAGTATTACCAGCAGCAGATTTTTTGATATTGCCGCCGTTTCTCAGGGACAGCTTTCATTAGCCAGACTCATCAATGTCATCATTGTAGCACACATCAGTACTCTGCTGAAAATAAGGTCTCCCCCATTTCCTTCCTCTCCTCCTATGTACAGTCTCCATCTAGTCTGGGGTTATCGTTTTTACAGACAATACATATAAATCCGTTTACAGGTTAAAGCATGAAGCCAGCCTCGAGTTACTGCGCGCCAAGGAGCTACTCACGATACAGAGTGAAACCATCACGGAACTGGAGAAGAAACTTATGTCGTCACCGCGGCAGAAGCATTACACTAACGTTATGGTAAGCAGTGCCTTTATCTATCTTTTTAAAGTATTCAAAACAGTTTTCGTGTCCTGTTTCATGCAAAACGTTGACACTGTATTGAAAAGTAACAAATTAATTGTGAGACAACGATGACAGTTAGTGAAGGGTTTCCATTGGTGTTTGCAGTAAAATGAAAAGAAATTCACAAGTGTGGTTGAATTTGGAGTGTCATATTAGCTCGATACAAAAATATAAATATTTTTAATAAGATTTTCATACGTGTGTGTAGTATTTAAGTTTATTAGTTACTTTTAACACATAGGTACACTGTTATTCGAAAACGCGGACTAAAGTGAAACCTGGTTTCAAACTAATGCTGTCTCTATTCGCCTTTATGAACAAAACTGATACAGTATATGCTTTAAACCAGGTTTGACAGATTGGTCAGAAAAAAGTAACTCCACTTTTTGTAAAGTTCACTAATGAATGTAATAGTCACAGCTAGTAGTAACGGTGCCTTTGTGTTTGCCGGCAGGCTGAGCTGGACAACCGCAAGGACTCGCCCGCCGCGCCGCGCCCGCCGCCCCAAGACCGCGACACGGCGGTCTGTATACAACACGCACTGCATGCGCACTAACATACATACATACACACATACATGCCTAGGCTAGCCAAAAGTTCGGTCCCAACTTAAATGAGGGTATTTTAAAATAAATATTATGACGGTAGTACTATTATTAGTTCCACAGCCGTATGCAGGGCAGAAAACCCTTGCCCTGATCCAACCACTACGCCGGGGTGGTACTTATGACCGCGAAACACGGCGTCTAGGATGGCACTTTTTTTTATTAAAAAAATAAGTACTTATGACCGCGAAACACGGCGTCTAGGATGGCCCGTTAAATGGCCTATCTTCAATTACTGTTACGGCAAAAGGCGTTCGCAGTAACAGCGACGTGGTTAGGCGGGAGGTAGAAAGGAGCTTACCGGGAGCAGGCTTTACGAGGTCGCTGGCACCGGGAAACGAGTTGACGGGCGGCAATTAAAGGCGATGTAATGGTCACGGTACATCACAAAGTCACTTCACCTGATCACATGCACTATCATCCCAGGGTCACTATCTATAAGGTCACAGAGTCACTATATATATGGAGTCTACGGCAGTCGAAAGCGATATCAGGGCGCGTATTTTCTTTGGGCGTCTCGCGATCGGTAGCAGCCAGACTGAGAGGGCGCGCGTGCGCGTCGGATTCCCACTCCTGACGCGCGCCAACTTCGCGACACCTCGCTAGGTGGCGCTAGGCGTATTTTAATACGCTTATAACGATACGTCTCGCCCGTGGCGAGTACATCCTCCGGGGCCCAGGGTGGGCTCATCCAGAGGGAGCCTGGCAATCTTGAACACAGGCCTCCGGAGGTGTCCATTGGCGGTGTCCAGGTCCACCACCCGCACGACGCCATCCTTCCCAGGCAGGGTGCGAGTAATGCGCCCCAGTCTCCATTGAAGGGCAGGCAGGTTGTCCTCCTTGATATGGACGAGCTCGCCAACTCGGGGAGGAGAGGATGGGGACAACCATTTGGAGCGGGTTTGGAGTGTGTGGAGGTAGGACTGGGTCCACAGCGTCCAGAAGCGCTGGGAAAGGGCCTGTACCATCTGGAATCGCCTACGTGTGGAAATCGGCCTATCTTCCACGGATAGTTCGGGAAGGGCCGTTAGTGGGCGGCCTATAATGAAATGTCCGGCTGTGAGCGGCTCAAAGTCTGAAGGATCAGACGAAAGTGGGCAGAGAGGTCTAGAGTTAAGGACAGCTTCGATTCGAGCTAAAAGTGTGGAGAATTCCTCGAATGTGAGGTGTTGTTCGCCAATTACGCGATATAAAAGTTGCTTTGTTGATTTTACGTTGATCTCATGTAACGCACCGAACCATGGTCCCTTAGGGACGTTCAACAACCAAGTAATGTGCTGACCAGCGAGCTTGTGCGCAATCGTGTCATTATTCAAGGCAAGAAAGTTTTGTACTTCAATGAGCTGATTTCTAGCGCCTACATAATTTGTACCGCAGTCCGAGCGGATGAGAACCGGGGCACCGCGGCGTGCTATAAAACGCTGTAACGCCGCGAGGAACGCTTCCGTGCTGAGGTCCGAGACCGGTTCCAAATGAACCGCCTTAGTGGAGAGGCACACGAATATACAAAAGTACGGTTTTAAGAGTTTAACATTACGTAGGGTACTAGATTTAACGAGGAATGGGCCGGCAAAATCGGTCGTGACTTGACTAAATACTGGCTGAGGCGTAAATCTATCGGCTGGCAGGTCGGCCATGAAGGGCGCTTGCGGCTGGGCCCGGCATCGAAAGCATCTAATGCATTTAAAGACTCGGTGTCTAATTATACGGCGCGCGGACAATATCCAAAATTGTTGGCGTAGGATAGCGTGTAAAGTGTCAGCGCCAGGGTGGCAGTGTATTTTGTGGTAGTGGTCAATGATGAGGTCTACAAGTGGGCTAGAGCTGGTAAGTATGAGCGGATGCTGCGCGTCATATCGGATAGACGCATGGGACAGTCGTCCACCAACTCTAAGGAGCTCATCTTTAATGAGAGGTGACAGCCGCTGGAGTCTGACGGAGCAGATTTTGCCAGTTTGAAGGCGGTGGATGTCCTCTGCAAACTCATTGTGCTGAACACTGCGCACCCAGTAAAGTAGGGCCTCTCTTCGTTCACTGACGTACAAGGGACCTGAGCGTCGGGAATCTGGGTGGTGTCTGCAGTTGTGCAGAAAGCATTTTAGACAAGCTGTCACTCCGACGAGCTTGTCTAGTGAACTGAACCGAGTGAGCAGGTCAAAGTCAAGACCGGGCACTGTGACTAGTGACGGGACGTGTTTGGGCTTAAGGCCGGGCAGGGCGTGATGGCCCAGAGCTAAGGGCATCGCAGGTCAAGACTCACAAGGCTGCCTAAGCCACGTGGGAGACTACCATAGGTCGTGGGCTGACAGGGATTGCGCCGACATCCCTCTGCTTGCGCAATCTGCCGGGTTGAGCTCGGAAGGTACGTGTCGCCAGGTACATTCTGGTGAGCCTGAGCTGATTTTGATTACCCTGTTAGCTTCAAAGGGTTGAAGACGGTGAGGCGGTGTATTGAGCCAGGCCAGGACTATCGTACTGTCTGACCAACATATGTGATGTTGTATACTGATATGGGCGGATAACTGAACTGACACACGGATCATGAGCTGGGAGAGTAGGGTGGCGGCCGACAACTCTAACTTGGGGATTGTGAGGCGATTCTTGATTGGTGCGACTCGCGACTTGGCGACAATCAAGTGTACCAAAGTATCTCCGGAGGCATTGAGCTCATGGAGGTAAATAACGGCGGCAAACCCGGCTTCAGAGGCATCTGCAAACCCGTGAAGCGAGTATGCAGCTGAGCCTTTGTCTGCACAAATGTGCCGAGGGAAGCGAATGCTAGACAACAGCGGCAGATCCTCTGAGATGTGGTGCCACTCCGTTTGTACTTCAGAGAGAGTGGGCTCATCCCATTCCAGCTTCAGTAGCCACAATTGCTGAAGCAGCAGCTTTGCGCGGAAGATAACGGGAGAAACCCAGCCGTTTGGGTCATAAAGTGAGGCTACGGTGCTTAAAATAGACCGCTTTGTGACATGTGTGATGGGGGGCAGAGAGATGCGGTAGGTGAACTCGTCTGACTGAGGGCTCCACTGTATACCCAAGACCTTAATGGACGTGGACTCTGGGTTCATGTCGAAGTCCTTGGGCATGTCGCATTGGTTGTCGGGAAATCTCTCAAGCAGCTTAGGCATGTCGCATTGGTTGTCGGGAAATCTCTCGAGCAGCTTAGGCGAGTTAGATGTCCACTTACTGAGCTGAAAGCCGCCTAGGTCTAGCAGACTTATCAACTCGTCCTGGAGTGCTTGGGCGGATTCAACTGTGTCATGACCACACAAGATGTCGTCAACGAAGATAGACTTGCGAAGAACTTGAGCGGCTCCAGGGTAGCGATGGCCTTCATCATCAGCTAGCTGAAGCAGAGTGCGGATTGCATGGTATGGGCTTGATCTTAAGCCGTACGTGACTGTATTGAGGGCGTAGGTGAGCAGAGGGTAATCTGGAGAGGTCCGCCATAGTATCAGCTGATACCGTCTCTGGTCTGGGGCAACCAGCACATTTCTGAACATCCTCTGGATGTCAGTGCTGAAAACGACTGGATGCGTTCTGAAGGACATGATGATGTCCACAATGTCCTGTTGAAGGGCGGGGCCTGTGTGTAGGCATTCATTTATGCTGATACCATTGGAGCTGTTGCAGCTACCATCAAAAACAATGCGCAGCTTGTCCGACCCTGACTTAAATACGCCATGGTGAGGGATGTAGAAGTGAGGTTTATGGGCAAATGTATTTGGGTGACAGGGAGCCATGTGCCCTAAGTCGATGTATTCGGCCATAAAGTCGACGTATTTAGAACGCAGAGACGGGTTCGCCATTAGCTTCTTCTCAATATTGAGGAATCTGCGTAATGCGATAGGGTGAGTTTTACCTAGTTGAGGGGCGTCCTTTAGAAAGGGCAGAGCGACCGTATATCTGCCTGAGGGATCGCGTGTAGTGGTAGAGCGGAAGATTTCCTCGCATTGTTCCTCCAGGGGATCATTATGAGTGTGAGATTGAGGGAGGGGCTCCTCAGACTCCCAGAACCTTTCCAGACTCTGACGTATGTCCTGGGCTGATTCAGCTGAGTCTGGTTGTGAGCTGACGACGTGAGCTGAGTTAACCTGCTGCGCCGGCTGCGCATACAAGTCCTCAATGGGTCCTATCAACGCGAAGTCGAAAATCGTGCCGAAGGCTATGGGCTTGCCCGGACCCAACGAGACCTTAGTCCCGTCCAACACCTGGCCAAGAACGTCCGACCCCAATAAGAGGTCGATCGGGGCTGGTGTGTGGTAAAGCTGGTCAGCCAATGGCACGGGTGGCTGGCCTAGTACGTGGGAAATGTTTGGTACCTTCTCTAAGGGAAGGTAGCCAGTGACGTTTTTTAAAATATGAGCTGTGGCAGTGATTGTAGGAGTATCATTGTGAGTGGGTCGGCATACTATTGTTATTGCCGCCTTTGACTCATGTTTGTGCTGATTCCCAACTCCTGTAATTTTTAAAGAAGTGGGTTTTGATGGCAAGTTCAAAAGTCGTGCCATGCGTGACGTTATTAATGTCAGCATACTGCCACAGTCCAATAAAGCTTTGGCTGTGTGAAGATGGCCATGTACGTCCGCGACTCTTAGTGAGACGGTTGGCAACAAAATGGGTGTGCCAGTGGGCACAGAAGGTGAGTGAGCTGATTGAGTTTCAGCCGAAATTGTATGAGCTGAGTATGTATCAGCTGTGTGGGCATGGGTTGACTGAACATGGGCTAAATCTACCTCTTCGCTAGGGTGCTCCGTGATAGTTGGGAGTCATAATTGCTGGCGGCGTTCGCGGGGCCTACCTGGCGAACCGGACCTGGGCGGGCTGGCTCTGTGAGCAGAGCTGGGTTGCACCTGTTTAGCATGTGCGGGTTCGTACCGCCTGCTGTTTCTGGAACGCTCCCTCGAGTGCTCTCTTAGCTGTGGTGGGGGTATATGTACAGACGAACGAGCTGAGTGCGTTGGGTCGTCTGGTCGATGTAGGGACGTGTGGTGGTTGGAGCTCCCACAGTCCTTGCATGCCCCCCTTGACCTGCACTCGCTCTCGTAGTGACGGCCGAGACAACGCTGGCAGCGCTCGCGTGCCCGTACAAAGTCCCAACAGCCCTGTGTTGGCTGGGCATTGTACCATCTGCACGTCATGAGCCTATGTCCCCTAGTGGCACAATAGGGACAGTAGGACGTCGAGCGTGAGGAAGAGGACGAGGACGATGATGAGGAGCAGCTTTGCTGGAAGGCCGAGTAGACGGGGAAGGGCTGACTGCGAGCCGGGGAGGTGGATGGGCGGTGACGCATTTGCTGCGCTGGGCGGAACGGTTTGTGAGTAGGCTGATCATAGGCGCGGTGAGGCGATGGAGCTGAGGAGCGGCCACGGTAATGGTCCAGTTATTGCTGAGCCATCAGAGCATAAGTGCGATGGGGCAACTGAGGAGGCGCGCGGCTACGAGAAGGGCCGGGCTGGGGCTGAATGGGTTGAGCCATGGCTATGTTGGAGAACTCTGTCTCCACACAGCGCGCGTGCTCCTCGAGGTAGGAGATAAGGTCCCTTAACGTGGGCAGGGTGTTACTAGACCCGTGCCTGCGTTCAAATAGCGTACGGAGCTTGCCCTTGAGCTTCCGCACCACTATTGACACAAACACGTAGTCGTCTCCTATGGGGAGATCTAAATTGTTGAGGGCACACTGAGCCGATATGAGCGGCGTGAGGAACAGTGTGCGGATGTTCGAGCGCGTATGGATGCTTGGCAGCCCCAGGATGATGTCCACAAAACTATCAATGAGAACCCGGCGGTTCTCGTACCGCTTGGTGAGGATGTCCATGGCCACGGCAAAATTTTAATTGGTGACCTTTAGGTGGGACACCATGCTTTGCTTAATGCCTTAATGCCTTAATGCTTAATGCATTGCTTAATGCCTCACCGCTGAGGCTTGAGAAGAGATAGTGGAGCTTGACTGCTTCCGACAAGGTCGCCATGTCGTCAGTCAAACTCCTGAATAGTGCAATAAAGGAGGGCCAGTCCTCCACTTTTGAGCTGAACCTGGGCAGCGCTATCTTGGGGAGGACGGCTGTAGGCGTATTGACGCCGAAACTGGGCTGAGCGCTATGGGTTGGGAATGACGTGGAAGAGGTTGAGATTTCCTCCCTAGCCATAAGTATCCCCAGGTACGCTCCGGTGGCTTTTGTGTGGCTCTCAGTGTATGTCCTCTCAATCCCCTCGTCCAAGTTCTCCTCGTCGAGAATGCTGTAGTACACTGAGTCCAGCTTGTCCTTTACGCCCTGTATCTGTGCGAAACGCACGTTAAATTCCGTTATGGAATGTTTGGTGTCGCCAGCAATGATCCTTGATCCCACCTCTAGGAGCTGGTGTATAGCTTTGGCGGCCTCCCTAAATATCGCGGCTTGTGACTTGGTCGGCATCGCTATGAATGAAAGAAGACAAAAAAATAATAACAAAAATAAAAAAAATAAATAAATTTAAAGGCAGTAAAAAGAACAACACCCTGTATATATTCTATAGTTGGGCTGGACGTATTTGTTTACTAAGGTAAGGGCAAATGGGCTAAAATTAACGCAACAATAAAGAAAGCAAAACTAAGTTGGGACGCCTTGTATATGGCCCACGGGTGGGCAAACGCATGTGTATGTGTATGTCTGTGTCTATTGAACGCGCGTACGTAATATTAGCCGACCGCAAAACAAACAACAAACAAAACAACAAAAGGAATCACGTCATCCGTAGCCCACTATTGGGCAAGGCGCTCACAGTCGGGCAGACCTGTAGCGGAAACTAGCGCGAAGAATGAGTCGGTCGTAAAAAACATAAGTAAACAAATAATAAAAACTTAATATATAAATATATAAAAAAAATTGTCCCACAAGTGGGCAAACGTGTGTAGAAGCGAAGGCGACGCACGCAAATAGCCGTAAGCGATATAAAAAAAACTGATTAAACTAAATGAAACACACTAAGCTCATGTGGTGAGCACGCACAAAAAATGAGCCGATTGCAAAGGCAAAAATTAAAAACAAAAAAAAATATATAAAATTAACACGAGCGAAAAAATAAAGCACGCTACTTGGCATGCGTGGTGAGCATGTACGAGATCTGAGCCGATTTAACACGACAAGAACATAAAAAATTCATTAAAAAATAAAACGGGAAAAATAACAATACCATCTCTCGTCATAATACCATACGTAACGTAATAATTTAACTACTTAGTAGTTAGGAGTATGAACAACGTATCATTAGGCAAAAATCAAAACAAGTTCGCTCAAATCACCACAACATTGTATGACACCATAGATCTGTGATCAGACAATCGGATGCATACACGAAATCAACATTAAAACAACGTGCAGAAATAATTGCGTTAACATAATTTTGTATGCTGCGTAGTCGTAATCCTCACACAAATGATTCACGACTACCTGACGAAATTTTTATTGGGGCAGGGTAAAGTTACGTGAACAAATGAATTTAGAAATGATGGCACGAATTAGATTATGGGCGGAAATAATTATTTTTAGCGGACTGTATGTATGTATTGAATGAGCTGATGGAACGTGAAACCAAGTTATGGTGAAATGGTAAAAGTTTACTGGTTACGGGAAGGTCGCCGGTTTTTAATATTACCGGTTCGAAGATGACCAAAATGTTACGGCGAAAGGCGTTCGCAGTAACAGCGACGTGGTTAGGCGGGAGGTAGAAAGGAGCTTACCGGGAGCAGGCTTTACGAGGTCGCTGGCACCGGGACACGAGTTGACGGGCGGCGATTAAAGGCGATGTGATGGTCACGGCACAGCACAAAGTCACTTCACCTGATCACATGCACTATCATCCCAGGGTCACTATCTATAAGGTCACAGAGTCACTATATATATGGAGTCTACGGCAGTCGAAAGCGATATCAGGGCGCGTATTTTCTTTGGGCGTCTCGCGATCGGTAGCAGCCAGACTGAGAGGGCGCGCGTGCGCGTCGGATTCCCACTCCTGACGCGCGCCAACTTCGCGACACCTCGCTAGGTGGCGCTAGGCGTATTTTAATACGCTTATAACGATACGTCTCGCCCGTGGCGAGTACAATTACTAATATTTATGACTTACTGTAAGTGTTCCATGAGCAGCCGGAGAACAGCGGAGAGGAAGGGACGTCCCTTCTATACCTGCTCCACGCCGCGCCACTGATAACCCGACCAAAAACTTTTAATCTACACTATTGGATACAGTTGCACACACAGCACAGGATAACAAACCAGGGGACCTAACTTTAGGCTACCAAGACCACCTGGATTACACCTTATAGGACTATTTAAGTATATCAAAACGGGAGCGTTTCACTACGCTGTCATCGCCCGTACGACTTGATCGCTCGCGAAAGACTCAATAGGAACGGGAATGCTACTCCTGGGTAAACATTAACAAACCAACCGTTCAGCTAAAAGGCATGGGCCAGATATCTAACAAGCGGGGGCGCAAACAAATATGCACCGACAAAAGACTCGCGCACGACGCCCGTGACGACTCAGGCGCAACTAACCGTACTACCGTCATATTATTTATTTTTAAATACCCTCATTTATGTTGGGACAGAAGTTATGGCTAGACTAGGCACTTACATAGATTCGAGTCTATTATCCAAAGGGTTAGTCACAGGCAAGGCAATGAGGACCGCAGAAGCTGTGCACTGCCATACTCCCAATATACCAGCATGCGTTTTATGTAACATTCACAATATTGTCTTTGGGATTCATATGAACCGGTGACATTTATTCTCAACTCCAGTGATATCAATCACGGTGACATTACGTACCTTAGATACATTTAGGCGCAGCGCAAACGAGGATCCTTTTGGTGTCTTGTGTGTATACTAGCTACCAGTGAATATTTTAGTTACATACAATTTATATAAAATCATCCAGCAACAGCTACATGACATAGCAGCTACGGTTTCCAATGGTGTGAGGTGTCGGTAACAGGCGACCAGCTACTGTGTTCAGACTGTCGCGTAGCGCCGCCTTAGTTCGAATAGTATTTATAGTTTTCTATTTGCATTTTTCTCCCATACAAATATGTATTTTTTCACTTATCCGGATGGCCCCGTTGTGGGATTATATACCTATTACCAAAAGCCCTCTATTGGAACTGAAAAACTCTTGAACCTAAACAAGGATATTAGAAATAATTAATTTTTTTTTCTATTAATTCTTGAAATTAATACAAACAAATAACTGTTATACAAAAACATCGCAATCCAGGAGTCAGTCAATGCAATTTGATGTCAATATTAAACTTCAATGATAACGCATATCCTGCACGTACACCATTTTAATTAGGAAAAAATGTCTGAGCAATGTTCCTTCGAAACGGAGTTGCCGTTGAAATAAGGCTCAAAAAGAGAACTTATGTGCAACATTACATCTCTGTAAACGAATTGTAATGAAACTGAATTTTAATGTTTTAATTACTTTTGATAAAGGTAAATAAATATATTTATAAATTATTCATAAACATATTTTTTAAATTATTTTATGAATATTTTGTATATAGTCGTAAGTTTGATATAATTAAAAGTGTAATTGTTAATCTGTTACTGCAGTTTATTTATGTTTTAATAACTTAATAAAGACTTTCTCGTTAAACTAGGACTTTGGATTTCTAGGTTTTTATATGCACATATCTCTTTTGTGCGATTTTATGATATATTATGTTAATATTAATTAATACAAATTTTGTAGAGTATGTGTACACACACATATTTTTTTAGTAGCGTTGAAGCCGACAAATGTGTAAATTATTTTGTGCGTGTATGTCGAGTTGCGTATCTGTCGAGCTGCGTGTAATCCTTCAATCAAAATACTCACTAAATAAGTATCAAATCAACAAAGTTAATATTTCAAAATGAGTCTTCAAAGCGGAGCGATCGTTTCAAAGCGTTCTAGTATTCTAGCGATTTGAATATATACTTATCGATTTAATAATGTAATTGGTCCCAAGAAAAATGTCATGATAGAAGCCTTACACTTTCAACTTTTACATACATTCATATAACCACGACTACTATCCCCGAAGGTTTAGTTAGAGACTAGGCAATAAGGAGTGTGCGTCAGCACAGCTGTGCCACATTGGAAAACAGACTTTTTGACTATGCCAGGAATTAGTTGAAATTAGTCGCCAAGTTACAGAATTAGTCGGTCTCGCGTTGAAAAGTTATAAGGGGTTTTTTGTGGCACAGCTGTACTGACGTCAGTACAGCTGTGCCACACCTGTATCTCGAGAATGGAACCACCTAGCGAAGATCTGTTTGCATGGAGAATTAGTCGATAATTAGTCGAAATTAGTCGCCAAGTTACAGAATTAGTCGGTCTCGCGTTTAAAAGTTATAAAGGGTTTTTTATGGCACAGCTGCGCTGACGCGTCAACGCAGCTGTGCCACCTGTATCTCCAGAATGGGATCATGTAGCGAAAATCTGATTGCATAGCGAATTAGTCGATAATTAGTCGATATATCATACAAAAATTCAAAATTCATTTGATGCCCCGTTTTAGAGGAAAGAGGCATTTTTTGTAAATAGAGCCAGGGAGCCATAATGCGCGCAGTACGGTTATTTTGTATTAATTTGCGTACTTGTCTATTGTTAAAAGTAAATGTATATAAGTAACAGTATTAAGTGAGAGTATAGTGAACTATTAATATATCATATAATAATAATCATATAATATAATCAGTTATAATATTATTTCTCGATTAGTTTCTGATTTACTCGATGTGTTTTGTATGACAACATTATATCTCTGCTCTCCTAGTCTATGTACGTACATTCGCGTACAACTGTGTTTTAAATTTGAATATACAACTTTAATCAGTGCATGCAAGGTAGATATAACCAATGAAATCATCATTATCATCATCAGCCTTTCGGATTGAATAAAACAAGTAGGCAATAATAAAAAAAAAATTTATTAACACTTTAAGGAGAAATAAAAGAACTTATGTAAAACATTTCTTGAGATCAACTTTAATAAAGTATTAAATATTAAAAAAAATACTCCTGTCAAATCTGGCTTTATAGATGATTTTTTTAATGTGTTCCCAACTTCCCACTGACATGAAAACTGACAACACAGTTAAGAATAGGGTATCGCCACGATCTTCTTTGCTAACCATTTTGATTTAACTGCTGAAAGACATTAAATAAGAATGAAAAGTTATTACGTCATTCAGTTACTTAAATTCAAAGCAGGTGCTCCGGAACTACAACTGGAACCAACAATATAAGGTCCTGCAGTTACTAGCAGTCACCTTATACACAGACGAATTGAGAAATTCCTCATTTATTGAAGTTGCTTAAAAACCTGGATTCTTGAAAAAAGTGGCAGTTGCAGATTTGACTGAAAGTACATGGCAATCAAATTCTCATACAAAAATATATATATTATCATAACCACATAAAATGACGTAGGGTAAACTACCCAATTATTGACACTTAGGCGTATTGCTTAGTAAAATAATTTAAAAATAAATTTTTAAAATGATTATTGCAGTACTTACATAAAAGTATAAAGAGACATTGTCGATGCGTGTAATTGAGCAAATGCTTGCCGTCACTGCCGTCGTCGCGTCGTTGTCCTGAGTTTCTAGAAACCTAAGAGTGAAACGCTGAGGTGTTAAGTACCACCTGTTTTCAGGTTAAGAGAAATAGTTGAATGGTTAAACAAAATTTATTTTCAGAAACACTACCCACAAAAAAAAACTAACCAAATATTTGGTGTTGCTTGTCGTAAGGCTGAGCCCATGTAAATCATTCTCAAACTACAAAACGACAGCCGACGACTTGAAATAACAACAAAGTTTTGAATAGGTATATATAATAAATAACTACCTAGTGGTATTCTGTATTGATGTTTGTTAGAATAACCAAGCTAAAAATTAAAAACTGAAGACTTTGTTCAACTTGTTCACTATTGACTTGCAAATAGGTACCTGAATAACTCATAATTCTTACCTGTTCTTTAATTCAAAGTGAAGAAGAATATTGTTCGAAGAAATTCGTTTATTTCATTACACTTTAGATCGCGACTGTACCCTTTGTATTAAAAAAAAATCTTATATCTAGAAAAGTAAAGAATATTGCAATCTGAATTTTTATATGATGCATCGAATAATTATCGACTAATTCTCTATGCAATCAGATCTTCGCTACGTGGTTCCATTCTCGAGATACAGGTGGCACAGCTACAAAAAACCCTTTATAATTTTTAAACACGAGACCGACTAATTCTGTAACTTGGCGACTAATTTCGACTAATTATCCACTAATTCCTGGCATAGTCAAAAAGTCTGTTTTCCACTGTGGCACAGCTGTGCTGACGCACTCCAATAAGGATCGCAAAAGCAGTCCTCTGCCATGGTCCATTTTTCACCAAATAGCGACTGCACATGTGCTCAGCGTGACAGGTGGTGAAACCATCGCCGCTTTAAGCTGTTGGATGTATGTACGTCTGTAGTCTGTAGTCCGTTAGTCGCCTTTTACGACACCCAAGGGAAAAGAGGGGGCGGTGGTATCGGTTCACCTCTACGCGACACGGATCCGACTTTTGAACACTATAAAAATACAACTCGCAAACAAGATGTTTGTCAGGAAATTGCAAATCTACTAGAATGCAATGTTGATGAAGCAATTTAGTTTTGAGTGTTTGCGACAGAATCATAAATAAATAAATTTAAAAAAAATAATGTATTTATTTCAGGTAAATCAATTACGATTAAGTTACCGGGGCTACCCCAGAAAGTAGTTAGAAGACACTTGTGTGGGGTACGCCTCGCTCTTCCTACGTAAACATAACAGTTTCGATTTACATGAGTGATACAAGATAAAATTTCTTTGCGAGATAGTGTGTGTGTGTGGGGGGGTGTGTGTGTGTGTGTGCGTGCGTGTGTGTATGTGTTTGTGTGTGTGTGCGTATGTGTGTGTCTGGGGGTAAGTATATGTGAGTGTGTGTGGGAGGTGTATATGTACTTTAGCGTGTGTATTATGTAGATGTATATGAGGTGGCTGATATAAAACCTGCTTTATGTAGCGTCTGTGTGAAAAACAATAAGTTTCAACTCCATCAAGTTACTCTAACCAAAATGTCTTCGACGTCATCGTAACTAAGGGCTAAAAGCCACTCAGTTAAAACCTTCCTACACTTAAACAGTTGCATGGGGTAAATACTTAGTTTACGATGTATTTTGTTATACACATAGGGAGCTTGAGCTATAAATTGCCGAGTGGCAAAGACAGTACGAGCAGGGTATGAAGGAGCTACGGTATGGCACCGTCTTTTTTGAAGTTTGGTGTTATCTAAAGGTAATGTTTTGTGGTAGCTTATTGTCATCTGTAGAATATAAAGTTTTCTAACAGAGAGCAAATTAGATGTATCATAAAGGGTTTCAGTTGAGTATCTAAAAGGCTTACGGTACATGACTTTAATAAGGGACCTTCGTGCACGTTCTAAATCTATAAAGTAAGTTTTGGCTGCACCGCCCCATATCGGGATGCAGTATGTTATTACTGATTGGGCTAGAGCAATATATATTTTGTTTAGCATTTCAGTACTCATGGCGTGTCTCAGAGATTTGAAAATCCACATGATCATATAGATCATAAATGCAGCACTTATAATATTACTGTCAGTGTTGGTCATAGCGTGTACGTACGACATGAGTGAGCTATGAGCATTCGTTCGGCTGATCTAAACATATTCACTGTGCATGCATTCTAGTTCTTGGTTCTCATTTTTGCTCGTTGATATTTTGGTGTAAACGCTGTTAACGAGCTTTCTTTTACACTAAAGGACCAAGATATAATGCTCTTGTTCTAGCTTCTAAATCCACCTTTACAAGTAAATGCTCTAGTCTATACTCACCTTTACGTATCTAAAAAATTACGAAAGCAAAGCCGCAGGTATAAGCTGGTAATAAACAAAGCATCAAAATAAATAACAAATCAGTGTAATGTAAAATACTTTTATCAAAGCCAATGTATAAATTATGTATCAAAAAAGATCCCGCGAAAGCCGCGTCTAAGTATTGAGGGCGGAGTCCGTCTTGCTGTCGGCGTCGTCCACGTAATCCGAGAGTTTGATATCGTCGGGGCACAGCGGCTCGATGGCCCACTGTGCGGCGGCGCGCGCCAAGCACAGCGCGCCGTAGCACGCGTACAGCGCCGCCGTCGCCAGCGCCAGCGCGCACGGCACCACGCGCTGCCTCAGCTCGCCGGGGCCCTTCCAGCACTGCTCCGTCCAGCTGCGGAAGTATTGGCACAGCTTCCTGGGGGCGATTAGTTTTGTTTAAAATGTACTTCGAGTTTACGACGAGTGTAACGGTTATTTTGTAATGATTACACTTTAATAAGATGAAAAGCGAGAGCTTGAGAGTAGTCGCGGTTAGTGCTCAGTGGCATGCTCTTCGAAAGGCCATGTCTAGCAGTGGACGAGTATAGACTGATGATGATAATGACGACGAAAAAATGGGCTATATGACGGAAATATAGTCAGATTCATTAAGAAATACAAGACATAAGGAAAGTACCGAAGGTAACCAAAACAATTAGGAGTAAATACGTCCAGATTCATATGTAAACTTCTTTATGTTACAGGAATATCCACATAGTCCTACATTATTTTTATAGAATATTTAATGGGACAAAAAGTGTCTGTTCTAAAAAACTTGAGGTTTTAGTAAGGTTGAAGGGTCTTAAAAAGTTTAAAAACTTAGTATTAGAATGTTTAAATGTCGCGTATAAGCTTGTTTATCGAATCGCCCGGGCGTGGACGTTTGAACGAACGCGCCGGTACAGGCGTGTGCGTACGCTAAGACCTTGTCTAGAAGGGGCGAATTCGCCGCGAATCGTTTCGCGCGTTGTCGAGGCACTGGCTGCCCATACATTGCGTCCACAAGCATCGCGCGAGTTTCGCGACGAATTCGCCCTCTTCTGGACAAGGTCTAAGGGTATGTTCAGAACATGTACTTATTTTATTCCAAGAGTACGTAACGCACATTTCTATACCGTTCTATAAACGCGTGTTTTGCTAACGCGCGTTAACAACGACATGTATTTTATTCTAGGAGTACACATGCTAACGCGCGTTTCTATAAACGCGCGTTCAACGCTGCGCTAGCGCCGTATTGTTGTAAGCGCGCACTAACGCGCGCTTTAAGATCACTGGTTTTCCATGTAACCGTTCAGTTGTAATCAACCGCGCGCTTTTGACGTTGATAGACGTATTTTAGGGTTCGCTGAGTTAGTCCAGAAATCGTCCGCAATGGAAACGGAAGCTTTTAATACCGAATTATTTATAGGCGAAATAGAAAAACGTCCAGCGATATGGGACATGACAAGTAGTTAGCGTCTTTCAGTCACAGCCTGTATAAAAAAATTGGATGAACTTAATATCTCCGTCTTCTTTCGCGTCGTTTCTGCCGTCGGTATAAAATCACCGTTAAAACTGATGTGTCTACTATGTGACCATCTTCAACAAATATAGAACTCAAACTAAATTAGGGCGGCCGCGAATACGCGCGTTCAACGCCTGCCAAGCGCGCATCATTATAAACACTTAAAAATTAGCGCGCGTTCGACGCGCGATGAGCGCTCATCATCTGAACGTACCCTAACACGAGAGTAAAACGCTCGCCCGAACTACTCAAGCTCATCACATAGGTAGCGCTTACTTGAGGGCGGGCAGCGCGCGCTCCAGCAGCGCGGCGGCGCAGTGCAGCGCGTGCGTCAGCACCAGCACGCACACCCACACGCACAGCAGGTACGGCGGCCAGCGGAAGCTGCCCAGCGCTGCTGCGTCGGGGGAACGCAGACAATTGCCCGTCAATTTTAAACTTTATTATAATTGGCTATTTGACAGTTGTAACAATAAAATATGAAATATGACGGAAATGGTAGTTAATGATTTAACATTAATTATCCAATAGTTTTTTTATTAAGATAATTTCTAATTTACGATTTTTTATCTGTGGATTACAAGACCCGAAACACGGGCGGCCATGATTGAGCTTGTGACGTCACATTTCACAAAATTATCAAAAACTATCTGTCAGGTTTCAAGATAATTTATATATTTATTGAAGTGTGACGTGTTACATTTGTGATTTTTCCCTCTTGCAATCCCTACGGGCAGAGACAATAAATATTTATTTATTAAGTAGTTTAGAATTCGAACTGTGTCGGCTACTATTTAAAATTGAAGTGATAACATTAAATCTTTTTTTTATAGCAATTTCGCCCCGCCTCTATAAATAAATAAAAATCTTTCCTACAATCACACCAATTATCTAGCCCAAGAGAAGCTTCGAAGAAACTCGTTAAATGGTTACTAGACAACGGATAAACATACTTAATATACTTAAATACACTTATTATACATAGAAAACACCCAGACCCGAGACAATTTAGAAAAACAATAATTTCTAAATTGACCCGACCGGGGATCGAACCCGGGACCTCAGAGATGGCGACACCATGAAAACCGGTGTACAAACCACTCGACCAAGGAGGTCGTCAATGTCTACTATCTGTCAGGTTTCAAGATAATTTCTATATTTATTGAAGTGTGACGTGTTACATTTGTGATTTTGTCCCTCTTGCAATCCCTACGGGCAGAGACAATATACAGATAAAAAATATTTATCACAATCGAATGTTCTAGATAAAAGTCTTTATAGAAAAAATAGTTCCATTTCCGGTTTTTTTAATTCAATTTAATTACCGAAAGTAAATATTATAAATATTAATTTATTAAGTAGTTTAGAATCCGAACTGTGTCGGCTACTATTTAAAGTTGAAGTGATAACATTAAATCTTTTTTTTTGATAGCAATTTCGCCCCGCCTCTATGTCTATGTCTATGGGCTGTCAGAAATTGTCTCCGGCAAATGTCAATATCAAAATGTAAACAACACAGATATGATCTTAATTTTTCCCAATGTAATGAAAAGTCTTGCCAAAACTGATTTAGAAAAGTGTATTAATTGAAAACGCAAGAAAAGGTTGTCTTGTTTTGCGTCAGCCAAAGCTACATGTCTATTTTATGAAGAAATAATGGATTCAATTCAAACAAACTAGAATAATTTTTCACTTACGATGTCTACAGGTAATGGTTATTTTTAATTACTGCGAATCTTTTTATAGGATAGCAAAGGCAGGCAGGGACCAGTATTTACAACGTCACAGACGTCACAGAGCAAAAAGTCACGTGACCAACCGTTTTCGCACAAAATTTGAAATTAATAAAGAAAAATATGTTTTTTTTTTTCAATTAAATAAGTAAAAACTTTTTCGAGATAGAAAAGAATGAAAATATTGTACGGGGTATAAAATAAACGTTTGTAATTTTAAAATTTCTTTTGCAAAAACTGTCAAGTAGCTAATTAATCATCATTATTTAATGTATCAATGACGGTTTTGAGTAGGTTGCTCTGCAGGCGTGTGTACATAAGCGTGGATGTGCTCACCCTGCACTAGCGCGCGGCTGTGGGGCGCGGGGGGCCCGGGCGGCACGGCGTCCAATGAGCGCCCGCGGCGCCGCAGCGCGTGCTCCGACAGCGCGCGCTCGCTGCGGGACGCCTGCGCCCACACAATCCATTCATCCATTTACCAAAAAATATTAATTAAAAATTAAACTTTCTACGCTCACACCAATTATCTAGCCCTAGTTAAGCTTCTTTTTGACACTCGTTAAAATTGATAAACTAAACTAATAAATACACATAAACATGAAAAAACACCCAAACCCGAAATCAATTCCTACCGGGAATTGAACCCGGGACCTCATACAGACATACAGAGATAGCGCGTCGCCAGAAGCGGCGTTCTCTAACCACTCGCGTGATTACAATTTTATGCCGTGACTTCCCAGTGAAATACACTCGTTTAGGAAATACAAATAACTTTAATGTAATGATGGAAATGACTCGCTTCTTCCCTTATTGGCATCGCGTTAATAAATGAAGTAGTAACTTAATAAAGTACATTGACAACTTCTTTTATAAAATATCTTCTTTTTTAAGATAACTATTTATTTTATTTAGTTATATTATTATCTGTATTACATTTGTTGTCTTGTATAAAAACAGCTAAACAATACGCGTCGATTCCATCAATCGATGTCACTCAAGAAAAAAAAAATGTGGTTGTACTCCTTACCGTGGGACTGATCCGAGCGTAGGCGGTCCTCTCCTTGAGCTTCTCTTTGTCCCCCGGCTGTGCCTCTTTGGCGTTGAGCTCTGTCTTGGTAAAGGACGGGTGGTCGCCGCACATTCTAAAATTACAATCAAATAGATTAATAATATTTTAAAGAGATTTCTTTTTAACATAAAAATTTAAGCCGTTGCTGCAGGAATCATGACAAATCAGATTGCTTGAATCTATTTGTGTATTTTTGAATGTATTTTAAATTTATGTGCATCTTTTTAAGAATTTTGTGGGAGTTTGATAAACAATTTTGTACACTCATAGTCATTTATTCCACTTCAATTTGTAACAACAGTACAATAATATATGTACGTTTTACTCTGCACATGTTGCAGCACGATGATGATGTAATTTAACGATTTACTATTACTGTTTTAACTCGTATTAGCTAAAGATCTTAAACTACAAAATATTGGATGGATATGCGACCATTTATACTAGGGAATTGTCCTTAATTCCTTCCTAGATCATTAAATCAATTACCGCAGGATAGCTTTTATTTGTTGTAATTAATCGGTAAACAAAGGTACTTACACCATGGCTGGTAGCTTTGGCACGTTGCAGGTCGGCGGGTCCATGGCTTGCGTCGTCGTGCGCTATGCTTTCATCCTAGGCGGCGGGATGTTATCAATACCGTTGTTGTAAATACGCGGAGAGGCAAACGGGTCGGCGGAACGACGTGACACTTTCGCGGTGACTGTCACACGTCAACGCAGCTTTTAGCAGCTTCGATTTTTAAAAACTAGCCGTCATACGAATCAAAGCATGTATTTAACAAAAAGTTTTTATACTTGTAACCTTATAAGTAAGTACCTCGTTTTTATAGGTTTCGTTTTTATTAATTACTCGACTTTTTCAGGTCCGTGTACTCGACATATCGTTACCGTTTTACGACCATTTTCCATTTAGGTATACATTCAAAATTGTTTTGTTATTTTAGGCTATGCTATACTTTCTAGTGGTTAATTATAGAAACGGCCAAGAAAGTTTCTTGTGACTGGGATTAATGCTTGATTTGCTGCGTCAGGGCATCCCTGACGGACTATCGGTGATCTTAAAGTAAATAATATAGAAATATGTTGCATTACTTACAGTTTGAGGTACGTCGTAGTGTCAAAATAGTCACCACACCAGTGTCTTCGAATACAAGTAGGATTACACTCGCAAATTCGCAATTGGTATCAAAACAGTGAAATGGTATCAGTGTGTGAATTATTACCACCGATTGATAAATCACACCCCAGGAACTATATTTTCATCTATGGTATATCTAGATTTTATTGCCGTGCTTCCGCAATACGTTATTGCATTTTGAACTGGTGAAAAAATTAAGACGATTTGCAAAATGACTACTGGATTAGCTTTAGTTTACTTTAAGGCCCAGCCCTCCTAGAGGAGTGGAAAAGCTCACCCTTTGTCTATATTATGTAATTCGTCGTGCAAATCGTTATTTTTATTATAGAACTGGTAAGCGCTTGGCCTTCATCTCACCTGATGGTAAGTGACGATAAGGCCGAAGGTGGAACAGCACGAACCCGGAATCCTCAACCACTGAGAAACTGGCTTATCTTATCTCAAACTGTCAGAATACAACAATGCTTAGACTTAGATAATATAGTGGTAGCTAGCCAGGCGGACTGAACAGCTCTACCACCAACTACTAAAAAAAACCGAAAAACCTAAACTAAACCGAGCACACAGATGTAACCCCCGCTGGTAATCGAACCCGGGACCTCTGGGTCTAAAACCGGTGGCTTAGGTCCTAATCACAGAGGCGAAAAAAAATTCAGTAACCTATTGAGAAAGCACACCATTCGAGATACCAGTGAGCGTTGTCCTTTTGAGCCTCACAGCCTAACGTGTGTAATGTTTGCTTGTGTCCCGCAGGTGCGCTACCTGCACGGGCGCTGCCTGCGCCTGGAGAGCTGCCGCAAGGCGCTGGTGTGGCAGAAGCGCTACCTGCAGCGCGTGCTGGCCGGCTACGCGCAGCTGGAGCGCGCGCTGCAGCCGCCCGCCGCCGCGCCGCTGCCGCCCGCCAAGCGGTTCAAGTCAGTGCCACATCTCATCATACCTACTCTCATTTTCTTTTGTTCACACTAGGTTATGTCCTCCTGATCGTTTTCGATTATGACGAACCCTTTGCATGCCTAGTCCTTATTTTTTGTCTTAAATTATTTGTGACATGTCGAACAGTAAAGTTCTGTTAACCAGTACTATTCGCAATATTTGATTATTTGCGTTAAAAAACGCTCAAATAAACTCAGAAATAAAGAAACGTTGATTTTGTTTAACGGTTCGTTATCTTTAACCAGTACTAATAAACGTGTAGTTGTAATTTCGTTTAGGCCCGAATTTTCTTTGCAGACGCTTCTCGTTAAGCGTAGTAACGCAAGCGACCTCAAATAGTTTTATGCTCTTATGAAACTCCCACGTCGACATTAATCTTTGGAATCTCTTCACGAATGTAAAAGTTAATTATCTACCTGTTTTTTATTCTTAGCGAGCTTATTGTGTGCTCGTTTCATAAACATACGCACGCACAAGATCATGATAGATAGGCGAGCTCTCGTCTCTGAGCTCTAGACACACTTTGGGTCGCTTATTGGCAGTCATTTTCTTAACATAATACTTTTGTATGTAAGCTAAGTTTTTATACAGCAATAAATTATCCTATCTTATTATTACTGAAGAAGCAGAGTGATATGACAAGGTTGCACAAAAGATCCCAATGGGTCGACGTGCAGCTGCGAGAGGCCCCACTAGATAGGCTAAGCTTCGGGCGCTGAGCCACCGCAGTGAGTGCCGTGTTGCGCAGGTGCGTGGCGCTGGCGGTGGTGGTGACGCTGCGCATGGCGTTCCTGGTGCGGCGGCGGCTGCACGTGCGCGCGCTGGCCGCCAGCTGCATACTGCGCACGCCCGCCGCCGGGGGGGACACGTAAGCGAACATAAGCATACTACTATACACGCACCAGTGTTATTCCCAAAGGGTTAGGCACAAACTAGGCAATGAGGCAGCATAAAATGTTTGGTGTGCCATGTGCTATGGCAGCAGTTCGCTGCCATAGCACATGGCACACCAAACATTTTATGTATTTACCTTATTCTAACATTATATTTAAAAGTTTAAAACTAATCCTACAATTTTTGGTACTTCGAGCCGGACAATTAGTTAAAAACATACACAGATTCACTATTATCCCTAAATGTTAGTCAGAGACTAGGCAATGTTGACCGCAGAAGCAGCCCGCTGTCACTGATCACGTTTTACCAAATTACAACTGCGCATGTGCTCAGCTTGATAGGTGGTAGCCCAATCGCCGTTCTATGCTGTTAGATTCCGTTAGTCGCCTTTTATGACACCCAAGGGAAGAGAAGTGTTGGTTGTATTTTTTTTTGAACCGCTACACACACGGCTCTTAGCCAACTAAATATAATCATGGTAATAGAAAATAACATAAACATTGTTAATTGAATAATGGTCTTGGCATCGTCCGCAGCAGCCAACAAAGCGTGAGCACGCCGCCCGCGCGCTCGCCGCCGCAGCGCCTGCAGCTGGCCAGCGATTTTGTTCGACAATTGCCTTACAACATTAGCTCGCCACGCGATGATCCATTTATTTTAAGGTAATGTATTTACTTTAATTACTCCTTAGAGCATTAAATATTTATTAATCGTTTCTGCCCTGCCAATGAGGTCCTTACTCAAGCACAATAGACACTGTATATTGTGCTTAAGTAAGGACCCCATGACCACTCATGTTACGACTGTAAGCTAGCCGTATATAGATAATTGAAATATGATTAGGTAACGCATGTCCATGAATATAGTAACAATCTTTATGGCCGCCAAGTCCATAAAGATTGTTATCATATCATCATATGTCTTGCATGTTATCTGAATACAATACTTTTATTGGCTTTAAATAGGATGGGTACAAATGGTACAATGTTGGTAGAGAATAAACATGTTGATTGCTATCAAAACTAAGAATAATAAAAAATAAGTGTAGCTGTAATTGGAACCTGTATTATTTGTATATTTTCTCTTAATTTTATTTGTCTAATCTATGGAGTATTTATGAGTATATAATAGACCGTTTGTTATGGTGTGCCCCTAGCCCGGGCGCGGCGTCGGGCAGCAAGCTGCTGGGCCGCCGCGCCGCGCCCCGGCCGTGACGCGTGAGGTTTGGACGACAACTTCCTATCGCACCTATGCACCACCATATCGGACAGTCTTCCGATCCATCCATACATTATACGTCCATATCGATTTGGTATAACATATCGTTTATCGGTAAGTACTTGAATTAGCGATATCGATGTTTCGAGACCAGCGATGGACGCCTTAGATTTACAGGCGATTTCAAATTTTACATGTTAGATGAACGCCACCGAAGAGAGAGATTAAATAACGCTCCCAGATGTTGATATAATAATTGTGTTGATAAAATTTTATAAAGTATTTACAAGATGCTCCGATGTGTTCGGGAGAGGCGTGTGGGCGTATGATTGCGCGAATGACGCGGCGAATGTTGCATTTCGATTTATTTATGCATTTCCCGATCGTCGGCCATGTTTAGTATTAGCGTAGTGCCAAACTATAGTACGTTTAAATAGTTAATTTGTGTTACTTAATTTATTTATTAGTTCGAGTTAAGGTTTAAATTTAAGTCGGAGTACCCAATTCCATGTTTTCTGTTCTGATTGTTGCCACTCCGCCTATTATGTTTTTTTAATAAATATTATTTGTATTTTGAGATGTTCCTGTAGGGTGTGAATGTGTGCGAGATGACTTTTGACATTAGTCCTAATACAATAGCCGTGATTCAATGTTGAAACTGTTAGATGTATTTCCAGTTATTTTAGAACACGACATGACGTCCGACCTTGCCTTAGATTAACAGATAAAATAATAATGAATATTAAAACGATTCTCCTCGCCTAAAACAGATAAAATGAAAACATATTTTTGTCGATAATTTATATTTTGTATATAGACATACTACTTTTTATGTATTTTGCCATTAACAGAAAATTCTAATAGTTTTAAGATTTTGACTTACGCATCAATAATTGAGTTCTAAGGACTTAACCGATACTTTGGGCCATTAACCAAAATTGGTTTTGAAATTTGATTATCACGCAACAGTTTTAAGGTACCTACGGCCTCACTTAAAGGCACTTTATCACTTTATCGATACCATAAGTTGTTCTCCAGTGCCTTTCTTTCATAATTACGTATACGTGCACGTATGTGCACATAGTTACTTAAAGTCACTTTAAACTCTTTTACGGAACTTTCAACTATTGACACGTAAATACATAATAATATAGTATAATTCTCCTTATAGCACAAATTCATGCCATCTCTTAGCGTTAAGTTAGTTCCCTAGTTTAATCGTCGACACACGAGAGAGTACAAGCTAGTGTAAGTTAGTTAAGCGGCCGCGACACGAAGTCTCGATCGAACATTCTCGAATATTATGAAGCCACCGGCGCAGTCACTATGTCTCCACTGCCTATTGAAGTTACATTAATTTAACTTGTATATGCCATAAATTTGTAGAAAAGTAATTAAAAATACCACCTGTAGGTAAGTTTTTTATTTTTTTTATTTGACTCGTCATAGTGACTAGTGCATTAGATGTGACAAATTCTTATTTTTAGAAATAAAATTTTAACCCTATGAAATATAGTCATTTATGAAGTGCTATTTTAAAACATTTGCTTTATTTGAAGGTGCTTTTTACACTTGAATCCAACACTTTAAAAGTTGCACACTATAATGTATTATTACCGAATACGAGGCAAGTGAACTGCGCCATGGGCTGAGACTGCGAAAGCAGTTGGGATTACTGACGGGTAGTCAAATCACAATAAACTTTGCTTTAAATTGAATAACTTTATCATAGAAAAACGATCTGATTATATTTAGTTTGATTACAAGGAAACTTTAATAACCTGTTAATAGTGTCAACTGCTTGAAACGATAGACAATATTGTAAGCCAAAGCAAACGAAAGTATTATGAACGCTGTGGTTGAAACAATTCCATTATTTTTCATCAAGTCGTTGGCACAAACAGTTTTATAGTGACATGCCATTGCAATGTATCACATGTTCATATCGAATTTACAATGTTTTAAGTTAGTTTAGAGACTATCTACACTCAATGTGACCAAAGATTTGATCTATTTTTAGTAAGTGATAGTTATGATTTCTAAATTAAGCGTTAAGTTAAAACACACCGATTAGTATGTATTTCAAACGTTTATTGCTGTAATTTCACATTTAAATTTGCCATCACAATCCACCATTTTTTCTCTAGTCACAATTCTGTCACACTCGTGCCATAAACAAGCTCTCTATGTTTATAAAGTAAATAGCCAAACACGTTCAAAAGTTGAAATAAACAAATAAAAATATTTTCTAAATACGTTTGTTTCATTTCACCGTTACCGTCACTGCTTGATGTCGCATCGGCAGGATTGAGTTTTGCACGGCAACACCGATAACGGAGGTAGCAGCAGGTCAGTCTGCGAATGGAATTAGAGACATTAATATTGGCTGCTAGCTGCTATAGTCATCGGCTAATAGCGTACTGTAGCTGTATAAACACTGGCAAACTAAAGGACAATGACATAGTTATAGCACTGTCTGCCTCAGAAGTAGCGTTTACCTGTCATTAGTGCCATGGCATACAACCTACTGCACAACTATACGATATTTGCACGAGCGCGATCGTTCTGAGCGAGTTGATGTGACATCGTACTAAAGAGTTGTAACTTCTGAGGCCGTACACATGGGAAGGTCTCCGAACCCAGCAAAACATTCATATTATAATGATCTAATGAGACCATTGAAGTATTATAACTAAGAGACACACCGCGAAGCAACTTTTTTACTCACTAAGTAGCGGCTGATGGGCTGCAATAGCCCCGCCCCTCACCTCAATGAATTAGACAAACAAACCCCCTCTGTGGTTTAGTGGCTATGCCACCGGTTTTAGACTTAAGAGGTCTCGGGTTCGATTCCGAGCGGGGATTACATCTTTGTGCACTGGGTTGGGTCCGCCTGGCTGGCTACCACCATCCTATCTAATGTTTGACGCTATAACAACAATATTAATAATCATTGTTGTATTCCAACAATTTAGAAATAAGATAGCCAGTTTCTCAATGCTTGATAAATCGGAGTGAAGCGCGCTTCCATCTTCGGCGTCACTTATTACCATCAGGTGAAATGAAGGCCAAGTGCTTATCCATAAAGATCAAACAAAAAAAGCTTAACTGTTGTAAAGAGTAACGGCCTTACCTGCTTGGGGCGGCGCTGCAGTCCGTTGGCGGGGCCCGCGCGCTTGTAGGCGCTCGCCGGCGGCTCGGCCTCCTTGGCCGGACCCATCTGCACAATCGAAGGACAAACTAACTGATGGCAATCAAGTAAGCCCAATCGCCATGGGGAGATTGACACTATTAACTTTATAACTAAGGGAATATTATCTATTTATTTATTATTAGGAATAACAAACCTACTACACATTTTATAGGGTTGGTAGTATTATTTTGATGAGCCGCATCGCCGCTTGCCGCATCGCCGCTCTATGCTGTTGGATGTATGTGCAGTATTTAGTCCGTTAGTCGCCTTTTACGACACCCAAAGGAAGAAAGGGGTTTGTAGTATTATTTTGATGAGCCCATCGCCGCTCTATGGTGTAGGATGTATGTGCAGTCTTTAGTCCGTTAGTCGCTTTTTACAACACCCAAGGGAAGAGATGGAAAATTGCACATACTATCCAACAGCATAGAGCGGCGATGGGCTCATTAAAATAATACTACCAACCCCTCTTTTCCCTTGGGTGTCGTAAAAGCAACTAACGGGTTAATTTTTAATAAAATAAACCAATTCATATTGTATTGGATTGTTTTATTTTCTCGCATTCGAAGTGAAAAGCAGAGTGTAACACACGGCGCTAAAAACCCATTATAACACGGTTTCTATTTACTCCCTCGCTAAAGCTCGGGAGTAAAACTACCTCGTATACAATGTGATAGGGGTGGTACTTCTAACCCGTTAAGGCTAAGTACTACATCTAAATTAATCGATAAAAAATAATAATATGGGGGTCCAACCCCCTCTTCCTATAATTTATGACCATTTTTACTTTATACGATATCAAAGGTTTCATACGTCGGAGAAACATGAAAAAAATGGCAAACTGAAGCTAATGACACTGGCTAATTAATAAATTACTTTGTTTCGTATGTTTGAGATTATTTTGGTGAGAAAAAAAAGTCATTACTTAATTATTTTGTGATTTAAAATCACTTTTTTATAAGTCCATATTATTTTTTTTTGTCGATGAATTTAGATGTAGTACTTAGCCTTAACGGGTTAGAAGTCCCACCCCTATCACATTGTATATAATGGGTCATTTTAGCCCCTTGTATAACAATCTACTATTGTATGAACGAAATTTCGGGAAGATTGGTAACCGCTGTAAATAGTACACGAAACTCGGCCGACATTTCGTTTCGGAGAAAGAGAGTAGGCCCTCAGGATTGGCCTATTAAGTACTATTTGTAACTGAGCAACTCTGAAATTTCGAAAAAAATAACCACTGTTATATACAAAACTGCAAATAACGCTGTTATATACAAAACCGAAATGTATCATACAAATATTGATGCTTAGTTACGGGATTATAAGCCTATATATTATTCCTTTCACAATGGTGTTACCTTGCCAATGTTTTGCAAGCCATCTCTCTTCGCCTTGTCTCCTTTCCCTTGGGCGTGCGGCGCTTGTGGCGGCGCAGGTAGCGGGGCGGGTAGCGGGGCGGGCGGCGGCGCGGGCTGCGGCTCGTCGGGCGCGTCGGGGCCGCGATCGGGCGGCGGGGTGGGCTCCTCCTACATATTACAGACACTCACGGCCATCATTCCCAAAGGGTTAATCGGAGAGTAGGCAATGAGGACCACAAAAGCAGTCCACTGCCACAGTCGCCGGCGCACCATACTTCCTTGTATGTCACGAACATTCCTTATGCAGGTTGCAGTGGAGTCAATTCCGGGCAATGGTAATAAAAAATTAATATTTAATTTAAAATTACAAACGGTAAAATGTTATTGTACTTAAATAAATGTGCAGACGCGCCAGCTGATGAACTTATCACAAAATGTAAAAAATCTTTTTTCAATTAATTTCGAATAACGACTAGGGTAAAATTTTAAACACTGAAAAAAGACAACAACCTCAGGCGGGAATCGAACCACGCACCTTCCGCATCCCGGGCGGCTGCCTTAACCACTTGGCTACCGAGTATAACCCTAGTCGTTAATGTTTTATATTTAACCGTTAATAAAACGCTAAAATATAAAACATTAACGACTAGGGTTTAAGGATCAATATCGTTTAGAGGATTTGGACCGTTTTGGATCTGCGGGCGCGTGTGCAGTGCAATGTTAGAGCGAGAACCTACTAGTTAAAATAATATAAAGGACACACCTTATAGCAGGGGTCCGGCCTGCAGCCGTCGCGGGGCGCGTAGTGCGGGAAGTGCTCCTGCACGGGCGCGGGCAGCCCCGGCAGCGGGTGCAGCCGGTGCAGGCGGCAGTAGCGCTGGGGCAAACACTCATGGCCAATGCTGGCAGGTACATGTGGCAATAGCACTGGGCACATGACAAGTTACTGTTAATGGTGTCAAGTACATGTGGCAATAGCGCTGGAGACACGACAAGTTACTGTTAATGGCGTTGAGTACATATGGCAGCAGCGCTGGGAACACGACAGGTAACTACTAACCGAACGGGTGTTTTTCCCCACCCACATGCACGAGACATTCACCCTGATCCCAGCTCCAAGTCTTTGGAGACACTCTCGTCAACAGACTCGTATCCACTCGGAGAATTTAGTAGGGGGCAGGGACTCGTTTGCGAGCCGATATCGCCGCTAGAATACTTCCCGATGTTAGAGGTCATAATGGCTCGGAAACCTTTAAGTTTCTCGGCGCCTTTACAATTCGTTTTTATGAGTTTTATTTTAGTGGTAGAGCCACACTGCGTACACGTAGCACGAAATGGCCCGGCTTGCCACATATCAACATGAATCAATGGTAGGTAGGTACTCGTTGCCATTTGTTGTGTTTTCAGTGAATGTACCGAAGTGGCCCATCTCTTCTAGCTCCACCCCCCTCACAACTACTACTCCTTCCTCAAGGATGGCAACGCATCTGCGACTTTCGCTTCATCGATGAGCGCAGCAGCGGCGTGCGTGCATTGCGTTCTCATATAAACTTCCAAGTTAAAATTTTTGAAATCAATGAGCCAATTTTAATGATACTTGGCATGCTAAAGTAAAATACAGGGTTCTAAAGAGTTTGTTGAACACATTTCTAAAAAAAAAATATTTAATCTAAGTTATTGCAATTTTAAAATTTCTATACATAGTGTACAATAGCCAGCTAAATTACAGTTTTTTTTAAATGTTTTCAACAAACTATTTAGATCCCTGTATTTAACTTTATCATGCAGTTTCACTACAATTGGCTTATTGGTATTTAAACATGTTTCTGCCGACGAATGGGCACTCACGTCCACGGCCCGGTGCAGCGCGTGCGCGGGCCGGGCGCGGGCGCGCGCCTCGCGGCTGAGCGCGGCGGCGTGCGCGAGCAGCTTGTTGTCGGCGCGGCGCAGCTTCTGCTCCGCCAGCTCGCCGTAGAAGTAGCGGGTTTCCGCACGCTCGCGCGCCTCGCGGTCCAAGCGCTCTTTCTGTAGTGACAGAATGACCCAACGTATTGGTAAAGCGAGTTATTCCGTTATAATGGCACACGCAACTACACCGATATATCGGAGACTCAAAACCTACAACAAAAACATGGTAAAAATCCCGTATTTTCCTAAAAGTTATTGTAGTGATCATAAAAGTTTATAATGTTATTTCGTATCAGTGAAGGTTTTTTTTATGACTGATGTGTTTTGCCCACACCTCACCAGATGGTACTTCATAGACGATTTGGTCGAAGGTGGGTGCGAACTCCATCCGGAATCGTCAACTACTTTTTAGTGTCGGTGTACATAACAATGCTACTAATATAATGTTGTTGTTATGGCGACGGACTTAGACAAAGTGGTAGTAGCTAGCAATGCGGACTTAATACCTATCACCGCGGTAGTAAAATAATAGTTGGTAGAAGTAATAAAGAACTTGTTAAAAGAAGGTTTTCATTGAATAGCTGTAACCATTTGACAAGTAACCATCTTGCGGTACTCACCCACAGCTTCAGGATATCCTCCCGGTATTCCTTGATCTTACGCGCTTTCTCATTGCGAAGGTTTTCTTGGAAGTCTTCATAGATCTCAGCGTTCTTGAATCTGTACACAGTAGGTACTTACTTGTTGACATTACACGTAAGCGATTAACGACCGAAATTAATAAACAATCATTTTGTCGTAAGCTTTATACAATTTATTTCAAATTTCTTATTCTAGTGGGCGAAACAACAAACATAGTGACACATTTTTTTCAACGTTTCGTTATCATTGAGTTTATTTGCGCAAATTTTTTAACGCAAATAATCAAATATTACGAACAAACATATTGATTATTAACTTCAACCGCAATAATGTAATATTAGTGACCTGAGCTGTCACAACTCAAAGAACCGGCGGGACTTTAAGTCCCGCCGGTTTCTCACGTGTTTTTAAGCAACAAAACGTGTTGAGACTCAATTTTCAATTCATTCTGCTGAATGAAAAAGACAGTGGCGAAAACAATTCCACGAGTAAAATTCGAACCCGCACCTTCTGGCGATCCGGGCCAGCTGCTGTTTCCAGTTGAGCTACCGTGGACTGGATGTTGATAATGTAGTTTATTGACATTGAATGGGCGCCTTTGGATTTCAAAGTAAAAAATAAAGAAGGTGTTGTTTAATTTCGGCGGGCTGGATAAGTTCCCCGGTAGCCCAACTGGAAAGAGCACCTGGCCCGGATTGCCAGAAGAGTGCGGGTTCGAATCCTGCTCGTGGAAATGTTTTCGACACTCTCTTTTTCAATTTGTAATTTGTTCGCAACAAAATTTGCGGTAAAATTAAATAAACAATAACTTTAATTCTACTGTACTAACTTAATGTAATTTTAGTATTTAAAGAGCTTGTAAGTAAAACGGCGAGATCAAGATATAAGTAATAATAATAATAAAGCCCCAGTGACCTGTTCATGATCTCCCACTGGCGCGTGGTGTTGAACTCGTGCAGCCGCTGCCGCTCGTCGCGCAGGCACTGGCTGCGCACGCCCCGCCGCTGCTCCAGGAACTGCAGCCGCTTGCGCTCGTCCGCCGCGCGCCGGGCCTCTGCGCTGCAACCCAACCAACCTTAGCAACAGCACTCACGGCTATAGAAAAACTGGTGGCAGATACGTCTAGAAGGAGGCTTTTTATCCGGCTCGAAGGACCGTTTGTAAGGGCTTTAGCTCAGGGACTTTAAATAAGAACAGCAGTGGATGGAACAGCTGTGATACTACAGTGTATTTTTATAAAGATTATTATTAATATGCGTTTAACACATTTTTAATAGTCCTGTTAACATCCTGTTAATCAAAATGACTGTGCCGGAGTGAGTTTACATCATTAGTCTAACGGAGCTATGGGGATTGAACCATGATTTCTTGCGTTCAACCCGAGCATCTATACGCTCGGCTAGCGACGCCTCTTATTAGTATACAGTAATTTGGGTTAAAGTAACAATAGAAAAATCAGGTCGCGATCGTTGGACAGCAGCTATGGCGAAATTGGTGACGTTCGTGGTTAATAGCGAAGTGACCCGGTACCTCTCGCAACGGTCCGAAGATCCCACAGATCTCCCCGAAAGCGACGCCCACCGTTTTAACACGATGTCATCTACACACGATTCTCTCTTCGAAAAACGAACGCCTTGTCACCTCGTGGAAGACTTTAAACAACTCTAAAACATTATAGATATTGTTTAAACCGCCACCCGCTTAACCCAAGTTGTCGCCGCACACTGGATCGTTCCCATACTAACGGCCGGACGTAGGCTTGTGAACGAATTTTTTATGTAAATTTGATATTCGAAGTATGCAATCGTGTTCAAATTATATCAATCTACAATATTAGTTAAGACACGTTATGGTTTAAACGTTATTTGAAAGAGATATTCCGATTTGATTTTTTTTTACTATGGGAATAAACATTTTTAAATTGTTTTCTCAAATCGCCCGTATATGCACGTGTTCTAGTTGCTATAAATGGCTTCCTCTATAGCTAAAGCATATTTTCCTAGAACATTCTTGCTACCCCTAGCCACCACTTCTCAAGTTATTCATCGATATGTATTTATTTTGAACTTTCACCAATCTCAAGGTAATATGAATAACTATTATGAGCATTAACCTAATTACGATTTAGATTATTATTTTTCACACGCTCTATACCTGTGGCATGATAAGGATAACCCTTTCGTCTATTTAGTCACTAATTATAACTTAGGTTAGGATAGTGAAGTTATTAGTGGAGAAAATAAAACCAAATAATCCCTTTCATAAATACATTTGATAAAATAAAAACACACTTGTAAAATAAATAGAACCCATTGTATACATAAAAGCCAACAAAGAAATCTTATTTGCAATATGTATAGAAATAAAAAAACTAGTTATCAAATCAAACAGTCCAAGAAAAAACAATTATAAATCATTATTATTCTGAATCACCAATTTCATTCTCCCTGTCTTCATCAAATTCTAAACCTGAAATGTCAACAAACTCAAATTCGTGTGATGACATGTTAAGAAGCTCTTTAGCTTCAGGAAATAGTTCTTTTTTCTTTTTGATATCCATTTTAGGTCTGATTTTTGTTAGCAAAGGATCAGAGCTCAACAATAAATTATGTAAAATATCTTCGTTACATGCTATGTTACTATGTTTTCTCGAGTGCGATTCTCGAAATTTACGGAAATCTTTATTTCTGGCTTCGGAAGCTTCTTCAGAGAGATGGCCAATAGGAACCACAGATAAATAGGAAATTATGTCAGATCCATGTATCAGAAGCTTATGGATGCTCGATGGCATATGGTACCATGGATATAATTGTACATAAAGTTCAGCTGTTTCTTGACAATATTTTTTAAATTTCCCGATGTTAATGGCTTCTCCTGAAGAAATACTCTGAAGCAAGACAGCAAATCGCCTTATCAAATTTTCATCTACCCCAATTATAGCTGACGTTTTTGCAGGGTCACTGAAAAAACGCCTTGCTGTGTTACCATCATTTGAGTTTCCACTTCCCTGTTTAACGATGTCAATCAGTAAACACATTTCTTTTCTAAAAGCGTCTTGAATACCTATTTTCTTATCCTGCAATCGCTTCTTTCTTTTTTTCCCCTCTTGCCGCCCAAGACTTGAAGTCTAATCTATACGCAATATGCAATAAACACTCCATACTTCGAATCCAAGCGTGTAAGGAACTGATACCATACTTGTATAAATCTTCACTAGCAGGTTTTGCAATCACTAAGTCTAAATTATTCATTTCAGTGGGCTTTGCCTTACAAATGTCACATGTTGCCGACGAAGTTCCTGATAAATATGACGTAATTTTTCCATCAATCATAGTAAGAATAAGTCGATGAGTCACTGAAACATTATCAAAAACAGTAGGCTCAAGTTCCGAAATCTCCAACTCAAAAGATGACATTTCGTTCATGACATTCATTTCTGTCTCTTTCATGAAGGTGAACATTATAGGACGGCAATAAAAAGTTGAAGAAGTCTTGTTGTTGTCCCATATAGTGTCACCATTACGAAAGCGAAGACTAAAAGGAATAAGGCTAGCCATGAACACACTGGAAAGATCTTGATCCCTGGACGATGAAGATCTCTGCTTATAAACGCTTTGGTCTGAAGATGCATCAAAACCCCACTTGTTTAACAGGATCAGTTCCTTATTGTCACTTTTGCTGACATCAATGTCCAAACTTTTTATCAATCTCTTCACTGTCAAATTTAAAAGAGCTTGAATTTTTATTCTAGCTGATGTTTCGGTGATAGTAATGTCAGTTTTTGCTGGATAACAATCAATTTTGGCTTGTTGAATTTCGTAATAACTAGGATAAATAGCAATTTCCTCTTGCATGTGAATTCTCTTAAACTTATATATCTCCACTTGGACAGCTTCATAGAAATCATAAGCGCTAATGCCTTTTCAGGCGAAATCTCGTTTAAAACTTTTTGCCCATCAATGACTCTTCTTAAACTGGAGGCCTTTTCTGGGTGTTTCATCAAGTGGTCTAATATATAGGCAATACCATTATTTCCACTCGACCTAAGCTCCTTACTGGCCGCAAAAGTAATATCAGAAATGCTACTGCTCGATGCACAAATATCTTCAACACGTCTTCTTTTGTGACGTTCACTTAATAAATGAAATGGTTTTCTAAAGTTGGTTGATGACGAACAAGAAAATGCATTTGCAGTTGAAAGTGATTCTACTTGCGTTGAAGTTGATGGAACGGCAACGGAATTCGTCCAATTTTCTGCTTCCATTGTATCAGTAGTAATGTTACTTGTTGTTCTATGAAAAGTAGGACATTTTATTCCTTTTTCCAACCATGCACTATTCTGGCTTCTGAACTTCTCTTGACAATTTCTTGCTTTAACCCATCTTTGGTGTACTCGAAAGAAAAATTTTCTACACCATTCCAGCAAAATATTTTCATCTTCACTGTCTAGTTCACAGGTGTAAATTTTAAGCTCCATTGTTAAAAACTGATTATTTAACATATTACTGTTGTCTTTACTACGTAAAATAACGTAAATATCTAAGTTGGTACTTAAACCTTGGTAAGAAGACATTTTTAAAGCGCACAAAAACAAACAAAATCTTTAAACACGAAATGAATTGTATTGTATACAATAAATACAATAGTACCATCGTATTTTAAACATTTGTTAGAATTTTTCTTCAACTACCCTCAAGAGTGAGGGTAGTTGAAGAAAAATTTAATAATATAACTAAATAACAAATGTGATTAACAAAAATCACAAATCGTAACCACGTTATTGCTCTCAATAGTTGTTCAGACAACCTTAAGATTGGTAAAAGTTCAAAATTAATACAAATCGATGAATAACTTGAGAAGTGGTGGCTAGGGGTAGCAAGAATGTTCTAGGAAAATGTGCTTTAGCTATAGAGGAAGCCATTTATAGCAACTAGAACACGTGCATATACGGGCGATTTGAGAAAACATTTTTAGAATGTTTAATCCCATAGTAAAAAAAATCAAATTGGAATATCTCTTTCAAATAACATTACGTGTCTTAACTAATATTGTAGATTAATATAATTTGAACACGATTGCATACTTTGAATATCACATTTACATAAAAAATTCGTTCACAAGCCTACGTCCGGCCGTTAGTATGGGAACGATCCAGTGTGCGCCGTAGCCAAGGCGTAAGAACATCTTATCAGCAGGCTAATGTTACTTAGTTGTATGCTTACACGGCCTCCTTCTCCTTGATAGCCTTATCGAGCATGGCCTGGTCTTTGGCGTCGCGCGCCGCGTCGCCCGATTCCAGCTTCTGGCTGATCTCCTCCAGCACGCGGAGCTTCTCCTCCTTCAACTGCGGCAGAGGAAACATTTTGCATTACACACTTTTTTAATATGTAATATGACATACTTGGTTTTCCATCCGCGACTTGGCTGAGTGGAAGCATCTCGAATGTTTTAGGTACGAGCCCTGCATCAGCTATATCTCATCATCATCATATAGCTATATTATCTGCATGTGAAATAAGTATTACGCTTTAACGATATTACAATACAACGATTACTAACCCTAAATATTTAGCCAAACATTCATAATGTTAAGGATGGTGGAAGGTAGCCAGTTAAACCTTATGCAAAAGCCTTAAAGCCTTAAACCGATTGGTTTGGTCAGAAGGCTTTTGCAATACCAAACAATACATAAATAGCCCCGATGCGAAACTGAACAGCCACCTAAAGTGTCCTTGGAATTGTGGTATCTCTAGGTCACTTATTCCCAGCTTGCCTTTATGCCAGCAGCAGCTGCAAATAAGTAAATGACGTTGGTAAGTAGTTGTTTACAATTAAGGTAAAAGTAAAGATCGTTGTTGTTGTTTAATATTCCGGAAAAACGGTAATTATAAGTACAACACTGCTTTGTAAATAATTTATGGTAAGGCTGCATTTTACAATAGGACTGTGGTATAGGCACAAGTAGAATTAAGAGTTTGGCTTTCAAAGAAAAAGTAAATAGCCCACGGTAGCTGACCCGGATTGTCGTATCGTTCTCGTGGAATTTCTTTTTAACATTTTCCAATATAGAGTTATGAACTATGACGTATCAAGCAGGTACCTCCTTCTCGGTGCGCTTGCGCTGGCGCTCGACGCGTGCGCGCGACTGCAGCAGCACCTTGATGAGGCGGTCGTCGAGCTGGTCGCGCGCCGCCTGCTCGCGCCGCCGCTGCGCCGTCTCCTGCCGCGCCCGCTCCATGTCCGACCAGATACGGTTCTTCTCGGCAGTTTTCTGACAAATTTATAGATACTGTATCATCTTCAAGCTTTAAAAGTCCCTTTGCTGAGCCTCAAATCATAAGCCAATAATCGTCCCACTGCTGGGCACAGGCCTTCCCACATAGCCAACATCACATGGGGAGGTCCATAAACTACGACAGCCATCTTAAGACAAAACACTGAGCATAGAAGAGCTCAAGATTTACAATTCAGTCACTCACTTGATTATCTGGATAAGATTTTTTTTCAAATGCGCTTTTCCAACTCTGATAGTTACTTACCCTTAAGCAAGCAATTCGAATCAACAATAAGTATTTTGCGGCAGAAATAGAGGTACTTACTAGGTAGATTGTTCGCCATCCAGTAGAATTCTGGTCAAACTGCTGCTGCTAATGTTAAATGAACTTACAAAATCGTCTTCAAACTTCTTGATTGCTTCCATCTGCTCGTTCGCCCTGACGTTGTCTACCTTCTGTAGATTCAACTCGGTCTCGTACTCGATTCTGTTACGTTCAGCTACTTCGTGCGCCCTAGAATGTTGAGGATAAAGTATGAATCTCTAAGTATATTTTTTTAAAGGCCTGGTTAATCAAAAGGATTTTTGAAATTAGAAGCTATCTAAGACCCCTTCTTCCTCGTCACTCGCTGACCATCCAGCATGCAGACTAAATGTTGCACTGTGTTTTGTCATCGTTCGGTGTGTTGTGTAGTGCATTTCAAAAAATCTGGAGAAAGGAGCTTACTGGTCAAGTATCTCCTTCTGGTGCTGCTTGTTAGCATCAAAGCGGCGCTGCTTCTTGAGCGCGAGCAGGCTTTGCCACTCCTGGGCCTTGCGGATGATATCAGCGTCGTCCAGCCGCTTCTGCTCGGCCTCGTAGCGGCGCTGCTCTTCCAGGAACTTCAACTGCTCGATGCGCTCCTTCTGCACCACGGTTTCGATGACGGCGCTGAAATATCGATGTTAGTTTTAAAGATTCGATAAAAAATTCTGCTTGTAAGTAAGTATAAGTATTTTTGAATAACCCTCTCTTATTGATTTAAAAAAATTTTGCCTGAATGGGTAGGTACCTACTTCTCTAAGTTCAGCAAGTCAACTGAATGTATTGTAGTTACCTACGTCTTTATTTATGATTTGGTATGGAACCCAAAAACGAGTATGAGATATCCATTCACCCGAGGAGCAGCTTTGGTGCGTCCTTGTTTTTGAAGATGGTGTCCCTGGCGCTGAACATGAGCCGCTCCTGCTCCTGCTGCTTGCGGCGCACGTACCGCTTGTAGAAGGTGGTGTTGGCCGCCTCCGCCGCCTCCTGCCGCTCGCGGCGGGCGTCCTCGTTGCGCTTGTTCACATTCTGCATAAAATAACACAGACAGGTTCACACGCCAGCAGTGACCTACCCAAGCCTGACAAACTTTACCAATCGATAATGATCCCTATACCTAAATAAAGCTCAACATATTGACGAAATACGACTTTTTATGGTAGGTTGTTCCGACACTAAAAAACTGGCCTATTCAAGTAAATTGGCCAATGGCAGGAATGGCAATTGGTTGGTGAGTTTTGCCATCGACTGCCATCTAACAACAACCGGGACCAATAACGGCGTGCCTTCCGAAGCACGGAGGTGGACGAGATGTTTTTGATTTGCTCACCGAAAGGACATCATAAACATCTTAGCTGTTGCGCCGTTCAGCTCCGTTAACAATTCATTTTTTTTTAAAAGGAGGCAAACGAGCTGGTGAGTCACCTGATGGAAAGTATTTACCGCCACAAATCGTCACCCGCAAAACCAGGGGAGTCGCAAATGCCTTTCCGGCCTTGAGGAGAAGGATCGTTGAGGAATTATGAGAGGTGTGGGGGGGGGGGGGGGGGCTCCGGTATACACTTTAACTCACCGAACGAAACGCCACTTTCGTCAGGCGATTTGACCACTCAGACAGTCTCACTCATTTAGCACCACCGAGGGGTTACGTGAAGGGTCTCTACTAAATGAGGTGATCCCCATTTGGATTCTGGGCAGTATCCTATATCACCAAATGAACTGGGGAAAGTAGAGTGGTGGTGGAGGCATTACAGAGACCTCCAGTGAGTTGGGCCAGGTCTTAGTCATGGCGCGGCTGGCGGCGGTGAGGTGGCGCACGTGCTCGCGCCGCCGCAGCGTCTCGGCTGTCGGCCCAATTCGTGCTGCAATGCAACGCAGCGTGGCTCTACCACTTAGGCAGTGTCACTCATTTAGCACCACGCAGGGGTCACAGGTCTCAACAAGGGTAAACCTACGAACGCGAGAAACTTCAACCCCAAATAAGGTCATTATTCGGATTCCGGGTAGTATCCTATACCACTGAACTGACGAAAGTAGTAGTAAATGCAGTGTGGTGTGGTGATGTGTAGAGGTGGTAAAGCCATGAGAGACCTCCAGTGAGTTGGGCCAGGCCTTTGTCATGGCGCGGCTGGCGGCCGTGAGGTGCTGCACGTGCTCGCGCCGCCGCAGCGTCTCGGGGTCCTCCTTGTCGTGGTCCGCCCAGCGGCCGATGCGCGCCCACTCCTCCTGGCTCATCACAAGCGGCATGGTTACTGCTACCTAACCTTAAAATAATGTAAAAAATGTCTGTCTAATTGTTTCATTTGTATGTTTGAGATACAACAATTAATAAAAAAGACTAAAAGGCTCGGGGGGCGAAGCCTCCCCGCCATGAAAAAAGTCTAAAGAGATAATTAGGTTAGGTTATGTTAGTATGTGGACTAAAATCGCGCGAGCCGAGCGAGCGACGCACCAAAAACAACGTTTTTTACATACTTAACAGTTTTACCAAAACCTCAATTGTTAAAAATGAACATAACTTAAAAACTACTTGTCTGCGGCAAGGGGGGCAAGTAAGGGACACTCCTCCACCCTCCCTCCCCCCAATTCAGGCGACTCAATTCAAAGGTTTTGCCAACTTTGCTGTAGGTAGGACAATATGGCTCGCAAGGCAATAATAAGTGCCCGGTCACGACCTTGCTGATGTAAGACATTTATTTGACTATTGCGCGATAAACTACGGAAGTTACAGTCAATGGTCATAGAAAGAACGCAATGAACAATGAAATCGCTCGCCGCTGCACTCACAGGGCCAAAATTGTGGCCGAAAGGTTGGAGTTAATGATGAATGTTACTTATTATTACTTACTTTCCTCCTTGGTTCAACTTTTGCTAAATGAACTAGGATCAGGAAATAACATTATTATCTTGGTAACTTTTACTAAGCTCAATGCTTTCACTGATCTATGTAGGATCTATTTTAATTATGTACTCTACTCTTTGGATCTATGTCATAATTTCTATTACTTTATAAATTTTCTATCAGGAATAAACATTTTGATGGATGCTGTGTGGAGGTTTTTCTTGGTTTTTCTTGAATGTCTATTTTTTAAACAAGAAAAAAGTACCTAAAATTTTGATAATTAAAATAAAAACAAAGCAAATTATAATTGTTGATACATCTACGAAACGAGTACTATTGAATCATTGTTGTTATGGTCACGCACGTACGCAAAATTTAGGGGTAGTTATGGTGATTGTGCAGCTGCAATAACAACTTAAGTAAATCTGGACAAACACATTCATTCCATTTCTTACATTAATAGAAATGAATAGGAAATATATTTCAGAATAATTTGCTCTCCTTAAAGTTTTACATTCAATTTATTCAATGTAATGAAAGATTTTTATAAAGAATAAAAGTTTCTAAACGAACGTCTAAACATAAAAAAAACATCCGATCCGATTCCGAACCTCAAACGTCAGCTCAGCTGTCAAGTGTCAAATAGGAAATATTTACGTCAGCCACGTTGGAAGTGCCAACTCGGTGTTTTTATGGTAAATATTAATTTTTCTTACGAAATTCCACGGGTGATCTATAAGAATCTAATCTATATTCATTAACCAATAATATGCGGTAACAGAACTCATTTTAATAGTCGTATTTCTATCGCGGGACCCGTTCCAAAAGTGTGACATAATTGAGTGATACTTTCGTGTTGTTTGAGTGTTTTTGTTGGTGTGCAGTGATATAGCTGGTAGACCATGAAGTTGAAGGAGCTGAAGCGCACGGTGAACGCGAGCTGGTCGCCATGCGAGCAGTACCCGGCCATGCTGGCGGCCGGCTCGGCGGCGCAGCAGCTAGACGCGTCGTTCAGCTCCACATCTCAGCTGGAACTGTACGCGCTGAACCTGGATGACCCCGGGCTTGACCTCGAGCTCAAGTCCAGTCTTGAAACAAAGCACAAGTGAGTTTAATAACGTTTTTTTCTGTATGGATGTATTTAGTTATTAACACTTGGCATACCTACTTAGGCTAAAACATATTTCGAAGTACTATGTTTATTGGTACTAATAGCCATACAAAGAGATGATGGTAAGTTGTGAGAAATTGTGGTTTAAACCCTGTAGTAATGTTGAACTAACAAATTATCTGCTTGACTAAAGTATACAATAACTTGACATCTAAAAAAAAACATTACAATTGACGACAAAAATAGGTTATAGGCAAATAATTAAAATTTCTTTCATAATAATGTCCATGTATTATGTGTATTAGAATACTATAATAATAAACAATTATTATACTTTTGTCTCCAAGGAAACTATACTATGCAAAGTTTTTAATAAGATTTATAGAAATATCTTATAAACTAATAGGGTCAGGCATGGTTAAAACTATCTAAATGCTGTCATGCAGAATTACCGTAATCAAAATATTTTGCAGGTTCCAGAAGCTAGTGTGGTCAGGAGCTGGAGTCATAGTTGGTGGTTGCGATGGAGGTCTGCTCGAGTTCTACAGTGCCGACAAACTGTTAAAGAATGCTAGTGATTCACTCCTTGGGAGCAGCACTAAACATAGCGGTACTATTTTCACTTGGTACTTCATTATATTCAAACAGGGTGTTGCAGATGACAATGTCAATGTTGTGAGTTGAACCTTAACAAAGTTGGCATAAGGCCACTGTTCTCATTGCTTGCTTTCTAGTAATATTTATTTACTATAAGTAATATTAACTATAATATTTATAATGATATGATGATTTGTTAGTAAAATCATTCACAAACTGCCCTTTTTTAAACTATTTGAAATCAAAGACAAGATGAAGAAAAGCATTAGACTTATACTACTAATAGATGGTGCTCTAGGTGTGTTTCATTTGATGTAATAAATCAATTTTAACAACATCTAACATCCTAAAAACAATCTTCACTATCCACCATACTTAGATACATAAATAATTAACACTTAACCATTCAGTGGTGATGAGTTTTTATATAGAAATTTAATAAATTACTTCTATAATGTGCCCAAAATATTTTGTTCGTCAGCCCTGGAATAGGCTAACAGACAAATGAAATTTCGACAAACTTGAACTACTTGTTCCCACAGAACTAGTAGAATATACTTCTGTAAAGTCAAGAAAAGAATTAGTTTTGTAATAGTATAATTAATTTGCTTGGCTCCTGTTCGAGATAATATCAACAAACTGACAATTAATTATTGTTCTCAGATGGTTACTTATCAGAATGACCTACTTACTACTGGGTGTCAACGAACTAAATACTACTTGGTGGCAAATGTTGTGTCAGCTTTAATTGTTGCTTTATTTTTTTTTTTAATTAAAATTTGGCTTTCACGTCTCATTTGTTTGAGATGTATTTTGCCAACAACCGTTTTATATTGGTCGCTACGTTCGGAGAATGTTCAGTAGAAAAATTTTGTTTGTTTTGGAGAAGCTTGATGTTGAGGGAATCTAAAACAAGTAACATTTAGTGTTAGGGACATCACAGACAGCACAATGGACAATTTTACAATAACAATCTATGTTAATGGGTAGGAATGAAATTATAAACATAAAGGGTGAAAAGATTGTGGGAAGGTTGATAAATACACAATATACAGAATGTAAGTTGGATGTTGTTACAACTTAATTTCATGTTGATGTATATATTTAATTAAGAGATACATATGAGCCGAATTTAAGTAACAAAGAAGAGATTGAAAGTTATGTTGCTTTATTATTAGAAAATACAACAACTTTGAAAGGCATCTACCAGCGACCTACTATCCGCACCTGCAACTACATATTGTGCAATAAATGTTTTTTTAAATTAGATAATCTAGTCACTTATTGATGCCGAAACTATATTTTCTAACCACAATTTTTGTATGGTAAAAGAAAGACAAATTAATGCACTGAATTTATATAAATGGTTATAATATTTAGTAATACAATTAAATATGATAGCCTGCCTAACTAGCAAAAGTGCTGTAATGTAAGTTCTGTAAAGCCACCCAAGGTAAGAGATAGATTTGTAGTATTCTATCAATAATGAGCCGCCACACAGCTCTTAGATTAGTAATAAATCTTAAATATAAAAGAAATCATTATTAACTGTGTTGTGTAGCGGTGAAAGAATACTACCATCCCTCTCTTCTCATTGGTGTCGTAAAAGGCGACTAACGGGCTAAAAACTGCACCTACATCCAACAGCATAGAGTGGCGATGGGCTCTCCACCTGTGCACCTGAACACATGTGCAGTCGCTATTTGGTGATAAGTGGACTATGGTAGAGGACTGCTTTTGCTGTCCTCATTGCCTAGTATCTGACTAACCTATCAGGGATTTTAGTCGTAATTATATGTATGTATGTATAAAAGAAATGTCCAGGCCCCGTGTCCGCCCTGGACGTGAACCCGTACCAGCGCAACCTGCTGGCGTCGGGCGCGTCCGACAGCGAGATCTTCATCTGGGACCTTAACAACACCGCGCAGCCCATGGCGCCCGGCGCGCGCAGCCAGCCGCACAGCCACGTGCAGGGGCTGGCGTGGAACCAGCAGGTAACGCCCTCACTCATCACATCGCAAAGGGACCTCACTCACCACATCACAATGGGACCTCAACACACCGTGCAGCCCATGGCGCCCGGCGCGCGCTGCCAGCCATATTATTCTTTAGCTTTTTTAAAATATTTATTTCGTATACCATAATTATCTGCTCTTAGTTGCAAAGACTAATTACCTAGTCTACCTTTTATTAGTCTGACTAAAGCCTTACTATGAGCATGAGCTTTGATATTGTTTTTGGCTAGAGATAGTTCGTCATTGTTTATTTTAAAACAATTAACAAATTACAAATTAAAACCGAATCTCTCAAATTTCCTTTTAGAATTAGATCCAGCACACATAGAACATATTAGGTACGCACTCACGTAAATGGACATTCATCAAGTTTACATCCACCCACACATACACAGACCCCACACACACAAACACAAGCTCACACTCACACATACCCACACGCTCATACACACACACTTGCTCACACACACACACACACACACACACACATACTATATTGTTGTTTTAGTTTTTTATTTTTATTATTTGAATGTTCTCTTTTTTGCAATAGGATTATTTGTTGTACAATTTAAATAATAGGAGTTCTGTTTGACAGGTTTATCCCAGCTCAGACTCCAGTCTCTCACAAAGTGTCAACGCCCAATGTTGTATTATGTTATATTAAACTATTACCTACTTTGTGATGAGAAAATATAAAAATATTTATTGTTATTATTATTTTGCCGATTTGCATTTTGAGTTTAATTATTGCTAAAAAGAAAATGAAATAAAATTTTCACAACATTAAGCTTACACTTATAAAAAGTTTACCAAGGATTCGGAACGGAAACTCAATAGTTGCTACTTACAATTTGCGAAAAGTTATTCTAAAACTAAAGTAAACCATTAAACCACGGTCACGGTTAGAATAACAGTATGATTGTTACAGGTTCAACATATTTTAGGATCAACATTTGCAACCAGATGTGTAGTCTGGGATTTGCGGAAGAATGAACCTATTATGAAATTAAGGTAATGTATAGAAGTCAAAGTCAAATTATTTATTCGATATAAACCTTTACAGGCGCTTATTGACGTCAATACTAATAAAAAAACAGTTAACTAACTTGTAATTAAGGCTTAAAAAATAAACTAATCTACTCTACCTACCTAACTAAACTACCACTAGTTTGGATTTTGGGAGAGCATTCGACTAAGACGAAGCTGGCAAGAAACTCAGGAGGCCTTTTTTTTTTCTCCCTCTAAGTAATGTTACTTGCAGTGTTATAGATTAACGATAATTAAGTACAATTTGTACGCATCAATAAATAGTAAAGTTCCCAATTAGCTAATCGAGAAAATAGGCAACTTGCAAACTAGTTTTGTCGTATTTTTTAAGACTTACTAATAGATGTAACGCTTAAACTTTATATACAAAACAACGCGGGATAAGTAGTATCTGCAATATAAGTAGGTACGTGAAAGATCGACAGAATTATCAGTATCATTTCATTGATAATCAATAACAAAATTGGCCTATCAACAAAACGTACCACGATTTTCGATCGGGTGTATCAACGTTTTAAGATGTTAAAAGGTTCCTCGAGTCGTGCGATCAAATTTTTTCTGGAGGCTTTCTAGTGCGGCCTGCAGAGGCCTTCCTCGCAGTTGCACGTCGACCCATTAGTATCTTTTGTGTAACCGCGTTTGCGTCCTCAGTAAAAATTACTGCCATAATTTGCAATGTCTTTGAGGGCGAAGAGCCTAATATCTTCTGGGGAAGTTTTTTAACACGTTAATTCTGTTAACCCATCCTTTATTCTATAATGACTGTGTAGGGGTGCGTTCACGTCAGTAGTCTAACGGAGCTATGGGGATTTGACCACGATTTCACGCGTTCAACCCTCTATCCGTTTGGCTGCCGACGCCTCATAGTTGCAGTTGTGTAATTGAGTGTTGTGTGCAGCGACTCGTCGTCGCGCAGCCGCTGGCGCGGCGTGGCGTGGCACCCGGCGGTGGCCACGCAGCTCTGCATCGCCTCCGAAGACGACCTCGCGCCCGTCATACAGCTGTGGGACCTCAGGTAACCGACACCTCGTGATTGGCTTTGACAAAATAAACCTTAGTTGTTAATATAAATTAAAAATAAGAAAGGACCAAGAATTTAACCCTGTGGAACTCCCATTATATCCTGGCTGACACAAAATAAATAACTTTCTCACATCAAATATCTAGCCATAGCAAAGCTTCTTTTGAAACTTGTTTTCATGGTTAACTAGATCTTTGTCTACCCTACATCTACACTCACGAGCAGAAATCAATTTACAAAACAGTTTTTTATAATTGATTTGACCGGGTATTGAACCTGGAATCGCAGAGTGGTTAAACCCGGCGTGCTAACTATTCGACCGCAGAGGTCGTCATATATAATTTATTATCATAACGTTGCTAGCAGTGCGCGTTTCTAGTGTGATGGGCTGATAATGAGGGGCTCCGCAATTAGCGTTGCAGATGATGTTCATGCTGCAACATGATTGTGCTGAGCGAGGTCCTTTTAGTCACACCTGTGCAGGTAGCTCATTAATAGAATACTACCGCCCCATCTCTTCCCTTGGGTGTCGTAAAAGGCGACTAACGGACTAAAGACTGCATATACATCCAACAGCATAAAGCGGCAATGGGAATACCACCTGTTACGCTGTGCACAGGTGCAGTCATCATTTGGTGAAACGTGGATTGCTTCTGCGGTCCTCATTGCCTAGTCTCTAACTAATTCTTCGGGGATTATATGTATGGATGTCCCCCCTAGGCTGGCGGCGTCCCCGCTGCTGACGCTGGAGGGGCACCAGCAGGGTGTGCTGGCGCTGTCGTGGTGCCCGCACGACCAAGACCTGCTGCTGTCCGCGGGCCGCGACGGGCGGATACTCTGCTGGAACCCCGCGAACACGCAGCCCGTGAGTTTTACATTACACAACACGCAGCCCTTGAGTCACACATACACACAACACGCAACTAGTGAGTTTCACATACACACAACACGCAGATAGTGAGTTACTCGTACAACACGCAGATAGTGAGTTTCACATACACACAACACGCAGATAGTAAGTTACTCGTACAACACGCAGCTAGTGAGTTACACGTACAACACGCAGCTAATGAGTTACACACAACACGCAGCTAGTAAGTTACTCGTACAACACGCAGCTAGTAAGTTACTCGTACAACAAGCAGCTAGTAAGTTACTCGTACAACACGCAGCTAGTAAGTTACACGTACAACACGCAGCTAATGAGTTGCACGTACAACACGCAGCTAGTGAGTTTCACATACTCACAACACGCAGATAGTGAGTTACTCGTACAACACGCAGCTAATGAGTTACACGCACAACACGCAACTAGTGAGTTACACATACAACACGCAACTAATCAGTTACACGTACAACACGCATTTAATGAGTTACATACAACGCGCAGCTAGTAAGTTACACACAACGCGCAGTTAGTAAGTTACTCGTACGACACGCAGCTAGTGAGTTACACGTACAACACGCAGCTAATGCGTTACACACAACACGCAGTTAGTAAGGTCCTCGTACAACACGCACATAGTGAGTTACACGTACAATACGCAGCTAATGAGTTACACACAACGCGCAGCTAGTGAGTTACTCGTGCAACACGCAGCTAGTGAGTTTCACATACACACAACACGCAGATAGTAAGTTACTCGTACAACACGCAGCTAGTGAGTTACACGTACAACACGCAGCTAATGAGTTACACACAACACGCAGCTAGTAAGTTACTCGTACAACACGCAGCTAGTAAGTTACTCGTACAACAAGCAGCTAGTAAGTTACTCGTACAACACGCAGCTAGTAAGTTACACGTACAACACGCAGCTAATGAGTTGCACGTACAACACGCAGCTAGTGAGTTTCACATACTCACAACACGCAGATAGTGAGTTACTCGTACAACACGCAGCTAATGAGTTACACGCACAACACGCAACTAGTGAGTTACACATACAACACGCAACTAATCAGTTACACGTACAACACGCATTTAATGAGTTACATACAACGCGCAGCTAGTAAGTTACACACAACGCGCAGTTAGTAAGTTACTCGTACGACACGCAGCTAGTGAGTTACACGTACAACACGCAGCTAATGCGTTACACACAACACGCAGTTAGTAAGGTCCTCGTACAACACGCACATAGTGAGTTACACGTACAATACGCAGCTAATGAGTTACACACAACGCGCAGCTAGTGAGTTACTCGTGCAACACGCAGCTAGTGAGTTACTCGTGCAACACGCAGCTAGTGAGTTACTCGTGCAACACGCAGCTAGTGAGTTACACGTACTACACGGAGCTAATGAGTTACACACAACACGCAGTATACGTGTGACTCACGGAGTCACACGTATACAAAATGCTGCCAGTAAGTTACACGAACGATAGAGGAACTCGAGGAATCAACGAGCGTTACTCGTACGCAAGCATAGTGAAGCGTGGTCCGGTCCCGCAGGGCGGCGAGCTGCTGATGGAGGTGAGCCAGCAGGGGCAGTGGGTGTTCGACGTGTCGTGGAGCGCGCGCGTGCCGGGGCTGCTGGCCAGCACCGGCTTCGACCAGCAGCTGGCCGTGCACACCGTGCTGGCGGCCGATCGACCCGAGGTGGTGAGTACAAACAAACAAGCAGGTAACAAAACGAAAATAATCGTTACCGACATAGTAATAGAGTTTTTATAGGCTGGCAAATTCATTAACCGGAAGCAGAGTACAAAATACGATGGAATTGTGCCACGCAGTTTTTCTTCGCACCCACTCACGATAGAACCCACCTACCCATATAATGGGTTATGGCCCGCTCTCATGCGTTGTTGTGATGTTGTTGTGTGTGTGTTGTGGGCAGAGAAGGCCTGTGCCTAGCAGTGGGGACGTTTATAGGCTGACCAAGACGAGTCTTTTCGCAATGTTTTACCCTAAGGTGTAAAAACAACACAAATTAGTAAAATGATAAATCAAACATGAGCTGTGTGATATCGGCTCATTAAAATAATACTACTGTCCCACTTCTTCCCTTGGGTGTCGTAAAAGGCGACTAACGGACTAAAGACTGTACATCCAACAGCACAGAACGGCGATGGGCTCACGGACTATCACGCTGAGCACATGTGCAGTTGTCATTTGAAGAAACGTGGAGTATGGCAGAGAACTAACTAACTTTGCGGTCCTCATCGCCTATTCTCTGACTAACATCATCAACATCCTATAAACGTCCCATTGCAGGGCACAGGCCTCCCACGTGGACAATGGCACGAGGGGATATTGGGCCACTACCCACTACGCTGGCCCAATGCGGGTTGGTGGGTTTAACGACTGCCATCTTACGACAGCAACCGAGACCAAAAAGCTTAAGAAGCCTATTACATCTCGACTGTAATTTTTGCGTAAAATGCCCATTTTCGCATTTTGTAGTAATTTTGTAGTTGTATTTATTGTTTGTATCGAAGTAGGATAATAAATTCATGCTTAATATTACAAATCTGCACTCTGCGAGAATAAGCTAAGTTCGGACGGCCGGCGCATCGCGTTTTGTAGTAATTTTGCAGTTGTATTTATCGTTTTTATCGAAATAGGATAATAAATTCATTATTCTTCATGAAGTAACAATTATTCTGGTATAAACTTTGCTCAATAATATTATCGTAGATAGGAGAAAGTCACAGTTGGCTTAAAGCGATTTTCGAAGTTTTTTTGGTTTAGAATAAGATTTTTTTTCTAAATACAATCAATGATATCTAAAAATTCTGAGGCCTCTACGAACTATACGACTATATAAGGGATAACATTTTATTTCATTTGTTTAGAACAGTAGTTAAATGTAGGAGCTCAAAAAAGTGCCTTCGCGCATTATTTTGTTTTAAATTTATTTATAGAAAACAAACGGTGTGAAAACAAATTCATTTCACAAATGCAAAATACAAAGTTAACAATAAACAGACCTATAGTTTCCTTATTTAACTATAATTATTATAGCTTACTTTGATATACATATCATTATTTAAGTAGGAGGTTTATGAAAATCTTTCTCTGCAATTTTGGGTATGATTAAAAAGTTAAGCAAAATTTACAAAAAGCATTATTTAAGTAGGAGGTTTATGAAAATCTTTCTCTGCAATTTTGGGTTTGATTAAAAAGTTAAGCAAAATTTACAAAAAGCAAGGCCACTACGAACTGTGCCAATAGCTATTCTACACTATTCAATAAGTCAAAATTGTTAATGTATTTTTGTTTCTGAGATCAAGAACGCCAAAATTGGTCATTTTACGCAAAAATATCAGTCGAGAGGTTTGCGCTCTTAACGTGCCTTCTGAAGCTCAGTGACCGACTACTGCTTAGGCTCTAAGAGTTATTTATTGTATTATGGCTATCATCCGGCTATTATCCCCTTAGCCTTAGGGGATACGTAAGTGTATGTATGAAAATCAAAGATGTGTATCACAGTGTGCCTCTGACATGGTATATTCTCAGACGAGCCAGTCGCAGAGCAACATAATGGAGTCGTTCGGCGGGCTGGAGTCGTTCAAGCAGCTGCCGGCCGTGGCGCGCGAGCCGCGCCAGGCGCGCGCGCAGCCGCAGCCGCCGAGGGCGCCCAGGTGGCTCAAGAGACCCGCCGGGGCTAAGTTTGGGGTGAGTCAACATTGTCAAATGGCTCAACAGACCCACCGGGGCTAAGTTTGGGGTGAGTCAACATTGTCAAATGGCTCAACAGACCCACCGGGGCTAAGTTTGGGGTGAGTCAACATTGTCAAATGGCTCAACAGACCCACCGGGGCTAAGTTTGGGGTGAGTCATTGCCAACAATGTTCGGAATTCTAAATTCATCTAAGGGTGGATTCGGCCAAACTAGAATAAGGTCTTATACCTACATTAAACGCCGAATTTGTATGGACTAATCTCGGAGTAAGTCTTATTTCAGTTTTGTCGAATCCATCCTAAGTTAAGTTACGACTACCAGTGCTCCCGTGGTTTAATTTCATTGTGGATAGGCCCCGCGGCCTCGAATGCGTTCTCCAGTGTTAAGTTTAAACTGTCCTGTCCCTGATTGTTATTATCCTTTCAGTGCGAGAAGGGGGACAGATGGGGCTCATATAACTGCCTCCCTTCTGGGCGCCGAGTATCCATAAGATGGTTTTACTGGGTAAAAGAAAAAAAAGAACTACCAATGCATGATTTCTACATTATGAAATACTTTTGTTGCAGTTTGGTGGCAAATTGGTTATGTTCGAGAAGTGTCCATTGGAAACTGGAACACAGAAAATGGCATACGTCAGTCAGGTAAAATTATTTTTGTGCATATTAGAACATGTTACCTAATACATTTACAAGGATGAATAAAATAAAATAAAATTAGTACATTTCTAGTAAAGGTCTCTTTTAGTTAACTCTAAAAAGAAGTCTGCTGAATTCACTATTTGACAACAGTTACATACATTTAAGTATTATGTACAACATGTCTTTCTACAATAGATTTTGAACTCTATTTTTTGGTTATAAGGATCAATATCAATTGGAGAAATTTGACGGTTTTGGATAGGTTGATCTATTGCCGTGTGTACAATAATATATTTATATATTGCTAATTAACGATATGGATACGACTAGGGGTCACAAATTAGGAAGTATATTTGAAAACCGGGTATACGGTTTTGAATATGGGACAAAACCGGGTTTCCGGTTTTTATCGGTGATTTCGATTCTATTACTTAAAAATCTAATGTCGAGGAACATTCTTTATTAATCAGCCTTAATAATCATTTGTTACAATAATATTACCAATTAGTACCTCTTGGAATATCCCTTAAAGTCAAATTAAAATTATATTTATTATTACAAACACAAAAAATGCTTTCTTAAAATCATGATAATATGAAATAAAATAATAATTATCAACAATATTAAGCCACTTTTAGAGAATGTGCAGATTTTAGATGAGTGTGTAAAAATCCATGATCAGCGCACTAAATTCCTTTCCTTTCTGAATTTCACTAAAAATAAGACATACATTTTTTTAAAAGCAAAAGCACTCCGTAACAATTGTTTATAGTATTATCAGCAATAAATGCTCGATTATAAGAGTTTCATCAAATTACTACGCTTCGGCAAGTCCAACACACTCAGTAATAAAGTTAAACAAAAACTTACCTCATTAGGCTATTGTTTTATTTTGTATTGCGTTTGTGAAATACTGCGCTAACTACTATTACTTTACTACTACCCTTGTCAAACATACAAGCGAACTGAACCGAACCGAAAACGTGGAGAATGCGAACCGAAGCGGAGACGTCAAACCGAGCGCAACGAACCGAACTCGTGGAGAATGCGAACCGAAGCTTTGGTCCGCATTCTCTCCATGACGCGATTGTATCGATGGCAAACATATTTTTATAGTCATTGTGACGTGTATTATACATTATTGGGTATTTTTTAATACATTCTATAAACTTTTCGGTATCTATTATGGCCACGTGTCGGAATACTTTGATTTTTTTCGCATTCGCTTTTTGTTTGACGTCGTGCATACAAAGCCAGTTAATACAACTATCTCGCTCACGCCTCGCCTTGTGTTTGTCATGGCGTCACACGCCTTTCGGTTCGCCACGGTATCGGCTCGGATCGGTTCGCTTTCGCTTTTCTATGTGACCAGAACAAAACGATTCCATATATTACAAAATGAAATCGCTTCGCCACGCTTTCGGTTCGCTGTCTGTTTGACAAGGGCTTAAGTGTATAAAAATCTAATGATTATAATAAACCACAAAATAGAGAAAGGATGATAGCCGCCATCGTAATTGTACCTACAGTGAAATGCTCAATTCAATTTTAGGTTTTAAAACTTGTTCTCTACTTAGTCAGTGGTTATGAATTATTACGAATTTTTTTTAATGGCTCTGGCTTCTAGATTCGTTTAAGCGCTGCGTGTAACCAGTGTTGGTAGACTAGATCCTATTTCTAGAAATCGGGTAAAGTGGGAATTTTTACCAAAAATCGACCAAAGTTAAAAACTGAAAAATCTAAATAATCGGTTTTGTAAAAACTTAAACCCGGTTTTAAAAAATAGCGGCAAAGCCAGATTACTCGGTTTTTTTCGGTGATTTCGGTGAAACCGGTTTTGTGACTCCTAGCTACGACATATATAAGGTGACTGCTAAAAACCGCAAGAAACTTCAAGGGCTGGTCAGGTCAAGTGTTTAAAACATGACAAAAATGGTCTCATTGCAGACTAACGTAGGTACTTATCGCCCAGCTGACGCGAACGGATCAACAGACGGTCGGCCGGCCGGCCGTTGCCCGCGCGTTGTAAATAATCTTTATTTTTAATTGTTTTTCATTTTTTTCTTATGTTATTGCTTTTAAATAAATTAGACATTCAAAGACTATCCAATTATAATTCACAAAATGATATATTTAATTACAATGAAAAAACACGAATTCCTTTTTTGTCATTTTGTCATGTTTAAAACACTTGACCTGACCAGCCCTTGAAGTTTCTTGCGGTTTCTAGCAGTCGCCTTATATACAGATATTCACTTTGTATCCCTTTCATTTTTTTGGTTATTAATTACATAATTACTTCATTACATGTACTGCTTCATATTCTCGTTATATCTAAACTCTGTAAACAATAACAGTGTTTCATGTGTACAGGTAGTGAGCGAGCCCGAGCTGGTGGAGCGAGCGGTGCAGCTGGACGCAGTGCTGGGTTCGAGCCTCAGCAACGACCCGAACGTCACAGAGCAACTCGCCGAGTGAGATTCATTTCTTTGTTTCTTTATTGATTCCTCACAGGATCAGGCAACGTAGGCCTTCATATAAATTGACCTCCCCCTGCTTAGTCTTAAGACCCACCAACCCGCAGTCTAGCGTAGTGCGTTTATTGTCCAATCTCCCCACGTGCTGTAGTCCATGTGGGAAGTTTGTAGGCTGGTGATGATAAAGATGATAAGATGTAAGAATAATCAATTAAGATTGTAAAAAAATGATATATTTTTCAACGGGGACATCCTCTAAGTTTGGTCTTGATTTACCTTAGCATCCCTATTCACCCCATTTTAGCAATAATATGCGCGATGCACGGTAGTACGAAAGTATGCACCCTTACACACTAACGACAGCTTGTCGTAGCCGCGCCGTGGGCAGAAGGCGCCGGCTGTAGGTGTGGCGTGCCCCAGCAGTGGTGGGGCCGCCTGCTGCCGTCGGCAAACTGCTGAAGGCTTCAGTTATACAGAAACGGCGTAAGGCGACGGCGCAGCGCGGGCATGGTGCCGCGTCGAAACGTTTTCATACAAAATATACGAAGGCGTCGTCGTCTCGTTTTACGAAAGCTGTGGAGTTTCTTGCGGCCGTTCTTCTCCACAGCTAAAAGACGTCCTGAATGGGTGGGGTGGGCGGGCGGGTGCCTACCCATTCATATAGAGTAGTAAAATTAAGTTTAGACGATTCAAAATGTTTATTTTAAGTTTTCTGAATAAAGAAATTATGATTTGATTTCATTTGTGAATTACACTTAGCGGCGCGCGGCGCGGCGCAGGCACCCGCTTTGTAGCTCTGCGCCTGTGCCGCCGCGTCACCTTACGCCGTACTTTTTTATATATATATATTTAAGTAACGTTTAGTCATATGCAATGATATATAATATGGGTATGTTTACAGCAAGACCTCTTAGAGTTTCTGTATAATTGACGCCTAATAGCGCTAAGTGACCCGCCCGCGCAGGTACTGCCGGCAGCGCGGCGACGCAGCCAGCGAGCAGGGCGAGCGCTACACGTGGTTCTTCCTGCGCGCCAACTTCCTGCCCGAGTTCCGCACAGAGGTTCTAAACCTGTTGGGTAAGTTTTTTACACAGTTATTATAAAAATGTGTGATGGCTCATTATTAAAGGAATACTGCCAACCCATGTCTTCTCTTAGGTGTCGTAAAATGCGACTAACGGACTGAAGACTGCTCATACATCCAACGTTATCACGTTGAGCGCATTTACATAAAGTTATATCGGTATAACGGATCGGTATAAACAATGGAATTAAAAAGAAACCCTTTTAAGTTGCGTTCGGTAGCCAACACTAGCAATATTAGAGTCTGAACCTTTGACCAGCAAACTTTATAACGTTATGATGTTTTATTGGTTTGAATACCAACCTTATCGCAGTTACAAAAGGTACAAATGTATGGTACTAAATTTCATTACATTTTGCAGGTTTCAAGCAAGATGAAATACCTTCTAAGTTTAAGAACTCCATCACTTCCGGTGACAACACAAATGCTGACAGTCACGTAAGAGACAGTTTAATTAAATAGCTACTAAACTTGTGACTAACTCTATGCTGTATTTAACTGCTCTGTTACATTAATTAACGTTGTTCGGGATTCTCTTTTGATACTAATTGTTCTTTTTCTTAATGCAATATTATATAAAAAAATAGAATGAACTAAGAATTTGAAAATAATAAAGAAAAAGCTTTTAGCAGAATTACCTAAAGTGGCTTATTGAGATTTACTTGTTCTGATCTTACAGTAAGGTAAATCTTGTTATGAGATTGTTTAATGTAATTTAAGTACTTTCAACTTAATTGGCAGCATGTTTCGTTATATTCGTTAATAAGCATGTACGAATTGGTACAAAATTCCAAATTTCAATGTCGATTTCCTTCCTGCCGCTGCGCTCCAGGGCGAGTCCGCTGAGACCGAGGCGGAACCGTCCCTGGACATCAGCGCCGACCGGGCGGTGAGTAGCGGTACTGACTGCGATATGACGTCATATTTTTTTATGTAATGGGCTTTCTGGTTTTATCCTTAAGTATTTATGTTGTACCAAAGCTGTTGGTCTTCTCAGTAAAAAATAAATAACAAATAAATCGTCCCATTGATAAGCTCAGGTCTTTCCACATGAATGACATCACATGGGGATTTAACAATAACTTTTACAATAACCCTTAACAATAACTAAAATAAGAAAACTAAAAATATCACACCACGCTGGCCTAATGCGGGTTAAGGAAGTGTGTGAGAGAGAGAGAGAGAGAGGGAGAAAGAGAAAGTAACATTAATTGACACTCAAAAACCCTCATATAACACAACACAATTATTGCCGATCAGGACCCCGCCTCAGCTTGTGTTGTTGCGAACGAGGTGCATCGCAACAACGATGTTATTTTAGGTTGGTGGGTTTTATAAACGCATCTTAAACTATCTTACTATAACAAATTCGACCAATGCCTTAGGTGTCTTCCGAAGCACGCGTAGTGTAGGTGCTTGGCCGTTGATAATACTGTAGTTCAGCATTACGTAAAATGTTTCCATTGGATCTGCTTGTACAACGACTAAAGTTTAATAGGTTGTGTTTGATTGTATGTAAGTGAAAATTGTATTCTTTTTAAGGATAAAATGTATCTGAAACTGTCATATCTAACCTTATTTTCTAACGTACGGCCGAAATTATTAATCAATCAGTCTGTTGTTTTATCTACTAAAGATTGAAATATGTTGCAAAAACAATAAAAAACATAGGTGTCGCATCGTTTTTATAACAGATGGCGCTGTGCCACTACCGTCTAAAAGGCGGTGTATAAGTTTTTTTCTATAAGTATATAGGGGTGCTGTACCATTTGTTTTTATACCTCGACAAAGACCTTGTTAGTTCTAACATCCAGTGCCTTGTGTGTCTAATCGGCCTAACTTAGCGTCGCGCACCCGCAGGAGGCGCGCAGCCTGATTGAGAGGAAGCTGTCCAACGTGGACCTGGACGCGCCCGCTGTCTCCAACATCGTCATACCCAACGGAGAAGGTCAGTTGTCGCTGTGTTCTATCTGCAGTTCCACTTATAATAATATTTTCGTTAGTGTACACAGCTATATAAGTTGAATAACCCAGACATGTGATAATCGTTAAATTGTTTTCCGCTTGTGATTTTAGGCCACGCCCCTTAAACTCTTATATAATTTTTAACAACTTTCTTAAGTGGCAAGGATTAGAAAGTTAAACTACTGGTTCGCAAAAAAAAATTTCTACTATTAGTTCTCGACCACCATTCACTCGGCCACCATTCACTCGGCCACCATTCATTCGGCCAGTACATTCTATTTGCTATGATCCGGACACACTTATTTTTATTTTGCTTAATTGACGCTGATAACATGCTCGTCGGTTTAGGGTACTCTGGGCTTGAACTTTCACGAGCACGTCTCCGATGTGGCATACGTTTGCCGATGTCTTCCCCTTCTAACGATCCCTTTCACTCATGTTTCATACACAACTTTTTCTTTACTTTCTTTTAATTTAAAATAAAATCTATTATTCTTTACTATGTAACAACCTACCCGCATTGTGGCTTGGCCACGACCTTGCCGCTGTGAGCGGAGCGGCGAGCGGATACTTTGTTCATTGCATCCTTTCTATGACCATTGATTGAGAACGCCGCTCGCCGCTCCGGTGGCCGCGGGTTATGCCTAATCTCCATAATACGTGAAGGCCCGTGCCCACCACACCAGTGGGACGTCTGTAGGCTGATGCTGATGGTGATGTTTGTGATGATGTGCCAGATGCGACGAGCCTGATCTGCCGCGCGCTGGTGTGCGGCAACCTCGAGGAGGCGGTGGAGCTGAGCCTCGGCGCCGAGCGCGTGGCCGACGCGCTGCTCATCGCGTCCTTGGGTAAGCCGTTTACTCTGCAACACATGCCTATTGAGGTATTATAGTTAGAGACGATACTGCGAAGCAAGTTTTTGCGTACTGAAGAGTTTAGAGTTCCGTTTATATCTATTACAAGAGCTATCATATCTTTACGAAAAGCTCCAATTTTCCCTCCGTCCATTTAGAGATGCCTCTCGTCTTGTTTGCTCAAGATATAGAACAGCAGCTTTCAGAGGTAGCTTCCGCTATTCATCCACAAAATGTTGGAACTATATCCCTCCCCTCTTAAGGAATTCTGTTACTGCTGGCTCATTTAAGCGCAATTATAGGAAATACTTACTACATTTACAATGTTTACTCTAAGTATAAGCTACTGGCTTGTAATTTTATGTTTTAGGCTTAATTGTATAATTTTTGTGGAAATATATAATTGTATTCTGTTGTATAGTAGGTAATGTTGGTCATTAATGAATTGTTAATTTCGTGATATTTATAATAATATGTAGGTTGTCGGTTGTATACTTTGTTTAGCTTGTAAGTATATGTTTAAGTATAACGTTTTTTTATTGTAAGTCCGACGCTTAAAAAAAATAGATTTTAGTGGGTATCCACGTAAGATCAGCGTCGTGGGTTTATCCCATGACATTTTGCTAAGTGGAGGCCCTATGGTACTTTTATGTTTTATGTTAAGTGTTTATAAATTGTTAATTGTTCTGTTTTATTAGGTTTCATTTTTGTGTAAAATTGAATGTTCTTTTTTTTTGTAAATTGTACCAATAAACGTTTTTCTATTCTATTCTATAAAGATGAATCGTTTGAGACTTTGCTGAAAAATTATCGGGTCTTATTAGAGCTCTTCCAAGGTCTGAAAATTAAGTTATTTACCTAAATTTTTACTTCTGTGCATCGGAAGGCAAGTCAAGCCGTTGTTTCCGGTTGTTGTAAGATGACAGTCCTTAAAATACACCAACTCGCAGTGGGCCTGCGTGGTGGGTTCTGGCTCAATCTCCTCATGTGCTATATGTAGGAAGCCTGTGCCCAGCTGTGGGGACTTATAATAACTCACCTGAACTTTTCCAACTCAGGCAGCCAAGAGCTCCTGTACAAAGTGCAGAAGTACCACTTGAAGCAGACGAGTGGCGACCCGGTGTCGCTGGTGGCGGGCAGCCTGCTGGCGTCGCGCTGGGAGTGGCTCGCGCAAGCCACCGCGCCGCGCTCGTGGCGGGCGGCGCTGGCGGCGCTCGTCACGCACTGCGCCGGCGACGCGCTCGCCATCTACTGCGGTGAGTGACCTACTGCTCGTCACGCACTGCGCCGGCGACGCGCTCGCCATCTACTGCGGTGAGTGACCTACTGCTCGTCACGCACTGCGCCGGCGACGCGCTCGCCATCTACTGCGGTGAGTGACCTACTGCTCGTCACGCACTGCGCCGGCGACGCGCTCGCCATCTACTGCGGTGAGTGACCTACTGCTCGTCACGCACTGCGCCGGCGACGCGCTCGCCATCTACTGCGGTGAGTGACCTACTGCTCGTCACGCACTGCGCCGGCGACGCGCTCGCCATCTACTGCGGTGAGTGACCTACTGCTCGTCACGCACTGCGCCGGCGACGCGCTCGCCATCTACTGCGGTGAGTGACCTACTGCTCGTCACGCACTGCGCCGGCGACGCGCTCGCCATCTACTGCGGTGGGTGACCTACTGCTCGTCACGCACTGCGCCGGCGACGCGCTCGCCATCTACTGCGGTGAGTGACCTACTGCTCGTCACGCACTGCGCCGGCGACGCGCTCGCCATCTACTGCGGTGAGTGACCTACTGCTCGTCACGCACTGCGCCGGCGACGCGCTCGCCATCTACTGCGGTGAGTGACCTACTGCTCGTCACGCACTGCGCCGGCGACGCGCTCGCCATCTACTGCGGTGAGTGACCTACTGCTCGTCACGCACTGCGCCGGCGACGCGCTCGCCATCTACTGCGGTGAGTGACCTACTGCTCGTCACGCACTGCGCCGGCGACGCGCTCGCCATCTACTGCGGTGAGTGACCTACTGCTCGTCACGCACTGCGCCGGCGACGCGCTCGCCATCTACTGCGGTGAGTGACCTACTGCTCGTCACGCACTGCGCCGGCGACGCGCTCGCCATCTACTGCGGTGGGTGACCTACTGCTCGTCACGCACTGCGCCGGCGACGCGCTCGCCATCTACTGCGGTGAGTGACCTACTGCTCGTCACGCACTGCGCCGGCGACGCGCTCGCCATCTACTGCGGTGAGTGACCTACTGCTCGTCACGCACTGCGCCGGCGACGCGCTCGCCATCTACTGCGGTGAGTGACCTACTGCTCGTCACGCACTGCGCCGGCGACGCGCTCGCCATCTACTGCGGTGAGTGACCTACTGCTCGTCACGCACTGCGCCGGCGACGCGCTCGCCATCTACTGCGGTGAGTGACCTACTGCTCGTCACGCACTGCGCCGGCGACGCGCTCGCCATCTACTGCGGTGAGTGACCTACTGCTCGTCACGCACTGCGCCGGCGACGCGCTCGCCATCTACTGCGGTGAGTGACCTACTGCTCGTCACGCACTGCGCCGGCGACGCGCTCGCCATCTACTGCGGTGGGTGACCTACTGCTCGTCACGCACTGCGCCGGCGACGCGCTCGCCATCTACTGCGGTGGGTGACCTACTGCTCGTCACGCACTGCGCCGGCGACGCGCTCGCCATCTACTGCGGTGAGTGACCTACTGCTCGTCACGCACTGCGCCGGCGACGCGCTCGCCATCTACTGCGGTGAGTGACCTACTGCTCGTCACGCACTGCGCCGGCGACGCGCTCGCCATCTACTGCGGTGAGTGACCTACTGCTCGTCACGCACTGCGCCGGCGACGCGCTCGCCATCTACTGCGGTGAGTGACCTACTGCTCGTCACGCACTGCGCCGGCGACGCGCTCGCCATCTACTGCGGTGAGTGACCTACTGCTCGTCACGCACTGCGCCGGCGACGCGCTCGCCATCTACTGCGGTGAGTGACCTACTGCTCGTCACGCACTGCGCCGGCGACGCGCTCGCCATCTACTGCGGTGGGTGACCTACTGCTCGTCACGCACTGCGCCGGCGACGCGCTCGCCATCTACTGCGGTGAGTGACCTACTGCTCGTCACGCACTGCGCCGGCGACGCGCTCGCCATCTACTGCGGTGAGTGACCTACTGCTCGTCACGCACTGCGCCGGCGACGCGCTCGCCATCTACTGCGGTGAGTGACCTACTGCTCGTCACGCACTGCGCCGGCGACGCGCTCGCCATCTACTGCGGTGAGTGACCTACTGCTCGTCACGCACTGCGCCGGCGACGCGCTCGCCATCTACTGCGGTGAGTGACCTACTGCTCGTCACGCACTGCGCCGGCGACGCGCTCGCCATCTACTGCGGTGGGTGACCTACTGCTCGTCACGCACTGCGCCGGCGACGCGCTCGCCATCTACTGCGGTGGGTGACCTACTGCTCGTCACGCACTGCGCCGGCGACGCGCTCGCCATCTACTGCGGTGAGTGACCTACTGCTCGTCACGCACTGCGCCGGCGACGCGCTCGCCATCTACTGCGGTGAGTGACCTACTGCTCGTCACGCACTGCGCCGGCGACGCGCTCGCCATCTACTGCGGTGAGTGACCTACTGCTCGTCACGCACTGCGCCGGCGACGCGCTCGCCATCTACTGCGGTGAGTGACCTACTGCTCGTCACGCACTGCGCCGGCGACGCGCTCGCCATCTACTGCGGTGAGTGACCTACTGCTCGTCACGCACTGCGCCGGCGACGCGCTCGCCATCTACTGCGGTGGGTGACCTACTGCTCGTCACGCACTGCGCCGGCGACGCGCTCGCCATCTACTGCGGTGGGTGACCTACTGCTCGTCACGCACTGCGCCGGCGACGCGCTCGCCATCTACTGCGGTGAGTGACCTACTGCTCGTCACGCACTGCGCCGGCGACGCGCTCGCCATCTACTGCGGTGAGTGACCTACTGCTCGTCACGCACTGCGCCGGCGACGCGCTCGCCATCTACTGCGGTGAGTGACCTACTGCTCGTCACGCACTGCGCCGGCGACGCGCTCGCCATCTACTGCGGTGAGTGACCTACTGCTCGTCACGCACTGCGCCGGCGACGCGCTCGCCATCTACTGCGGTGAGTGACCTACTGCTCGTCACGCACTGCGCCGGCGACGCGCTCGCCATCTACTGCGGTGAGTGACCTACTGCTCGTCACGCACTGCGCCGGCGACGCGCTCGCCATCTACTGCGGTGAGTGACCTACTGCTGCTGCAGCGATTCGGAATTCCTAAATATTTTTGTATTCGTCTTGCTCTTCTGCAGGAAGTTCGATTATAACAAGATCATATCTTACCACTATTATATTCACTCGGTTACTTGCCTGAATTAAGCGAAATCATCAATTTTGTACGGAAATTTAGACGGAAATGGTAAATTGAAGTCGCTGTAATGGCTTTGGGACGGAGACCCGAAATGAAACAATGTCTTGCGTTCAATCAATCATCTTTATCCTCTCGTGTATCATCTTAAATACTAATTAACATCACATCTATACGTGACTAGAGGAAGGACGCCTTGTCAATCAGGAAGACCTTAATTATCACGTACTATTGAGTACGTGCTGATAGTATAATTCACTATATCACACCTCCCCTGAAAAGGCTAGGCATCCCTTCCCTGAAAAGTAAACTCTTATTTTCTAAATATCTTAGTCCTATTCTTATGAACTATATATTCTTTAATATTTTTACAAAATTTAAATTTCAGCGAGTTGTTGACGACTTTCACATTTAGGGTATGTAAACACACTTTTAAATGTCACAATTAGGTACTCCAATTCTCTTATCCTTATTTTACCTCATATAAAACAGTCATAATATAGTAACATATTTGTCTCTCATAGAACATTTTGAGTCTTAATAAAATACAAGTACAACTTACATTCCTAATCCTTAGTCAATGTACAGTTACATTCATAATAGTGTGGATGGCCAGTCCACAATACTTGTCACAAAAAAAGTAAGTAGTTAACTACTAACATAATTCTCATTATATCTTTAAATTCTTTTCATATTTATAGACGTCTCATTTTTATTATTTATAGTCGACCTATTTTTCTATACTTATTTATAATGGTACTTTTATTTATTTTTATTTGTGTACTACACACATTTATTTATTTATAATTCTGTCGACTTTATTATTTAAAAAGGGACTTTATTTTAAGGTCTACTCAGACGCTGCGTACTCGCGCACCTTCGTCGTGAGCTGCCTCCAACTATTCTCACGGAGGAAGCTCGTTCCTGCCATGATCGAATGAAGGATCAGTTCTCCTATTTAGTACCATTTTATCTTATAATATTATTTTATTTATTTAATTTTATTGCCTTATCCTTCATTTCGATCTATGCCTACTCAAAACTAACAAAACAATCCTTATAAATATAACTAAACAGAAACTTGGTTGATCAGACCAGCATGAGAATCTGAATAACTATTTTTATTCCTACTTATAAACATATCTATACAATCCCAAGCCAAACTAAAAAACCTATTCCTATCAGTCATATCACACAATAATTTATACTCATTCCTTAAAACCATAAACTGTACAATTCACAGCACCTTCCTAATTCCATATTTCGTTACGTTCATAATACCAATATGGTATCCAGGTACTCCAATTTGCCGACTGATTCTGTGTTTGTATTCTCAAGTAACATCCGAGATGTTTGTGCCAGTTTTCTAGCGAACCTATACTCTCATGATGATAGGGTGTTGAATTTAACTTATCAATATTTAGCAATTTACATACTGTTTCTAACGTGGAATTAATAAATTCCGTTCCACAGTCAGTCGCAATAACCCTGGGAGTACCATATCGTAAAATAAAATTTTCAGTAAAAACCCTAGCAACAGTTTCAGCTGACTTATCAAGTATTGGGTAAGCTTCTACAAACTTTGTCAATTCGCATTGTATATTAAACCCATTTTTAATCACAACGACTTCTACAATATTATATTTTTTTTTTTACATAATGCACTCAGTTCTCCTATCGTTGCGTCTCGGCGCGCCTCCGTTAGTAGAGATTCCTGATTTATGTAAATAGTAGAGTCACTAAATAACATATCACCCGTCTGTGAGACGTATCTTTTCTTTTTCCTCAACTTCACGAAGTTTTCATACGAACAAATATCTAACCCAGCCGAGGATCCAGGAAGCGTTACGTTGCTGCGATGGAACCTTGAGGCAGGCTGGCAGGCTGAATGCTGCTAAGAGAGCTGTTTCCTTGTATTTGAACAAAATACTTATTATAGGTATATCTTTTAAAAAAGACCTACTACACGAATAATTTTTATAAGAAACTTGATTTTTCTTTAAAATGTCTAAAATTCCTCTCAACATCTTAATATTGTTACTAAAATATTTTTTTTTCTTCACGTTATACTGTAATGGCTTTGGGACGGAGACCCGAAATGAAACAATGTCTTGCGTTGAATCAATAATCTTTATCCTCTCGTGTATCATCTTAAATACTAATTAACATCACATCTATACGTGACTAGAGGAAGGACGCCTTGTCAATCAGGAAGACCTTAATTATCACGTACTATTGAGTACGTGCTGATAATATAATTCACTATATCACACCTCCCCTGAAAAGGCTAGGCATCCCTTCCCTGAAAAGAAAACTCTTATTTTCTAAATATCTTAGTCCTATTCTTATGAACTATATATTCTTTAATATTTTTACAAAATTTAAATTTCAGCGAGTTGTTGACGACTTTCACATTTAGGGTATGTAAACACACTTTTAAATGTCACAATTAGGTACTCCAATTCTCTTATCCTTATTTTACCTCATATAAAACAGTCATAATATAGTAACATATTTGTCTCTCATAGAACATTTTGAGTCTTAATAAAATACAAGTACAACTTACATTCCTAATCCTTAGTCAATGTACAGTTACATTCATAATAGTGTGGATGGCCAGTCCACAATACTTGTCACAAAAAAAGTAAGTAGTTAACTACTAACATAATTCTCATTATATCTTTAAATTCTTTTCATATTTATAGACGTCTCATTTTTATTATTTATAGTCGACCTATTTTTCTATACTTATTTATAATTCTGTCGACTTTATTATTTAAAAAGGGACTTTATTTTAAGGTCTACTCAGACGCTGCGTACTCGCGCACCTTCGTCGTGAGCTGCCTCCAACTATTCTCACGGAGGAAGCTCGTTCCTGCCATGATCGAATGAAGGATCAGTTCTCCTATTTAGTACCCTTTTATCTTATAATATTATTTTATTTATTTAATTTTATTGCCTTATCCTTCATTTCGATCTATGCCTACTCAAAACTAACAAAACAATCCTTATAAATATAACTAAACAGAAACTTGGTTGATCAGACCAGCATGAGAATCTGAATAACTATTTTTATTCCTACTTATAAACATATCTATACAATCCCAAGCCAAACTAAAAAAACCTATTCCTATCAGTCATATCACACAATAATTTATACTCATTCCTTAAAACCATAAACTGTACAATTCACAGCACCTTCCTAATTCCATATTTTGTTACGTTCATAATACCAATATGGTATCCAGGTACTCCAATTTGCCGACTGATTCTGTGTTTGTATTCTCAAGTAACATCCGAGATGTTTGTGCCAGTTTTCTAGCGAACCTATACTCTCATGATGATAGGGTGTTGAATTTAACTTATCAATATTTAGCAATTTACATACTGTTTCTAACGTGGAATTAATAAATTCCGTTCCACAGTCAGTCGCAATACCCTGGGAGTACCATATCGTAAAATAAAATTTTCAGTAAAAACCCTAGCAACAGTTTCAGCTGACTTATCAAGTATTGGGTAAGCTTCTACAAACTTTGTCAATTCGCATTGTATATTAAACCCATTTTTAATCACAACGACTTCTACAATATTATATATTTTTTTTTTTACATAATGCACTCAGTTCTCCTATCGTTGCGTCTCGGCGCGCCTCCGTTAGTAGAGATTCCTGATTTATGTAAATAGTAGAGTCACTAAATAACATATCACCCGTCTGTGAGACGTATCTTTTCTTTTTCCTCAACTTCACGAAGTTTTCATACGAACAAATATCTAACCCAGCCGAGGATCCAGGAAGCGTTACGTTGCTGCGATGGAACCTTGAGGCAGGCTGGCAGGCTGAATGCTGCTAAGAGAGCTGTTTCCTTGTATTTGAACAAAATACTTATTATAGGTATATCTTTTAAAAAAGACCTACTACACGAATAATTTTTATAAGAAACTTGATTTTTTTTTAAAATGTCTAAAATTCCTCTCAACATCTTAATATTGTTACTAAAATATATTTTTTTTTCACGTTATACCAAGACTATATTATACACACAAATTAAGTGGCATAAACAAGTACAACTTTAAATTATGCATATTCTTACAGTGAACTTTAAATTACGCATTACATGTTAATAATAAATTGAACTAATAGACTTAATAAAATACATAATAACAAAACATAAAAATTAGATTTGACTAAGATTAAGCATTAAGTACATAGAGATAAGACATGTTGCATTCAATATATTATAAGGAAATACTTAAATAACAAAAAATTTAATTAAAATTGACTAAAATCTTATTATTACATTAGTTACCCAAACATGGTTCCTTTTTGTGCTGTATTTTTATTGCACAATCAAAGCATTTTAAACTTGTTGAATATCTTCATTTTGAGTACAACTTCATTATAGCTTCATAATTATCCTCGAACTGGCGTATTCCTTGGCTCTTTGTCAGATAACCGTAAAAATCAATTCGCACTGGAGGTAGCTAGTAGCATTTAAGTAAATTATGAAGTGTAATAATATCTCATAAAACAATCGACTGGTAAAATAATGCTTTTAAATATCTCTTCCCGTAATTATAAATAACATACCTCAAACCACTTTGTCAGTCGGTAAAAGTGAGGCGGTTAAACGGTGAATACTCGTTGTATACATATATGCTTATTTCTTTGGATTCAGTTTATTTATTTCTATAGCAAAATCCACAGCTCTATACAAAATTCTTTCCGTATAGCGGCATTCTTGACCTTGCGCAAGCGTAAAGCAAACGGCGAAAAGTGCTGCGTCGGAAATTCTTGCGCGTTCGCTGCGCTGCACAATTTATGACATAATGTGTGCAGTTATGAAATCGTTAGTTTATTTTATTTCACATTGTTTTTTTTCTGGGTACCTTATTTCTTTGCCTTGGTCGATGAAACGTTCTTGTTACGATGTGCCGGAAAGGAAGCCAAAGTTGTGGTTGTGAGAGCCAAGAATGATGTTTAAATGACGTAGTCGCAGCTCGGTGTGGCTCAGTGTAGTGAAAATCTTGTTGTGTCCGTAGCTGAATAGAATGTTACTGCCATGGTTGATGTGTAGATATTGCAAATGACTCACGTGTTCTTTTCGTAGTACTCCGTTGGAAGGTTGCTTGTTGCTTGAGCGGGGTCACCAGTGTGGATCAGGCCGTTGGGTCTCCGTCCCAATGGCCAAGGGAGTCCTTCTTGTAGCACCGTGTAGCACATATTTTGTAGACTTCAGCGATTTCGCGGCGCGGACTTGTGACACCATGTCACGGTCGCCATGTAATGGCTTTGGGACGGAGACCCGAAATGAAACAATGTCTTGCGTTGAATCAATAATCTTTATCCTCTCGTGTATCATCTTAAATACTAATTAACATCACATCTATACGTGACTAGAGGAAGGACGCCTTGTCAATCAGGAAGACCTTAATTATCACGTACTATTGAGTACGTGCTGATAGTATAATTCACTATATCACAATACCAAGACTATATTATACACACAAATTAAGTGGCATAAACAAGTACAACTTTAAATTATGCATATTCTTACAGTGAACTTTAAATTACGCATTACATGTTAATAATAAATTGAACTAATAGACTTAATAAAATACATAATAACAAAACATAAAAATTAGAATTGACTAAGATTAAACATTAAGTAGTTACATAGAGATAAGACATGTTGCATTCAATATACATACTTAATATAAGGATATAAGTGCCTAGCTAAAAATATAATTAAAATTGACTAAAATCTTATTATTACATTAGTTACCTTAACATGGTTCATTTTTGTGCTTAATTATTCTACTGTATTCTTATTGCACAATCAAAGCATTTTAAACTTGTTGAATATCTTCATTTTGAGAACAACTTCATTATAGCTTCATATTATCCTCAGACTGGCGTATTCCTTGGCTCTTTGTCAGATAACCGGAGAAATCAATTCGCCTGGAGGTAGCTAGGAGCATTTAGGCGTCTTATGAAGTGTAATAATATCTTATAAAACCATCGACTGGTAAAATAATGCTTCTAAATATCTCTTCCCGTAATTATAAATAACATACCTCAAACCACTTTGTCAGTCGGTAAAAGTGAGGCGGTTAAACGGGTGAATACTCGTTGTATACATATTATGCTTATTTTTCTTTGGATTCTATTTATTTATTTCTATAGCAAAATCCACAGCTCTATACAAAATTCTTTCCGTATAGCGGCATTCTTGACCTTGCGCAAGCGTAAAGCAAACAGCGAAAAGTGCTGCATCGGAAATTCTTGCGCGTTCGCTGCGCTGCACAATTTATGACATAATGTGTGCAGTTATGAAATCGTTAGTATATTCTATTTCGCATTGTTTTTCTGGGTACCTTATTTCTTTGCCTTGGTCGATGAAACGTTCTTGATACGATGTGCCGGAAAGGAAGCCAAAGTTGTGGTTGTGAGAGCCAAGAATGATGTTTAAATGACGTAGTCGCAGCTCGGTGTGGCTCAGTGTAGTGAAAATCTTGTTGTGTCCGTAGCTGAATAGAATGTTACTGCCATGGTTGATGTGTAGACATTGCAAATGACTCACGTGTTCTTTTCGTAGTACTCCGTTGGAAGGTTGCTTGTTGCTTGAGCGGGGTCACCAGTGTGGATCAGGCCGTTGGGTCTCCGTCCCAATGGCCAAGGGAGTCCTTCTTGTAGCACCGTGTAGCACATATTTTGTAGACTTCAACTAGCGATTTCGCGGCGCGGACTTGTGACGTCCTGTCACGGTCGCCATGTAATGGCTTTGGGACGGAGACCCGAAATGAAACAATGTCTTGCGTTCAATCAATCATCTTTATCCTCTCGTGTATCATCTTAAATACTAATTAACATCACATCTATACGTGACTAGAGGAAGGACGCCTTGTCAATCAGGAAGACCTTAATTATCACGTACTATTGAGTACGTGCTGATAGTATAATTCACTATATCACATCGCCACGACGGCTTTAAGTTGCGCCTCGCGACGTCGCACTGCGTCACGTGACTTCGAGAGGCGTAGCGCCGCTCTCGCATGCCTCCGCACCGTGATTCGCATTGCTCCGTGATGCAGCACGTTGCGCCGTGATGCATCGCAGCGCGGCTTAGTGCAACGCTGCGGGGCAATTTCGAATTATTTTAATAAAAGGTGTATCTTTTTGTATAGTAAATAAAGTTGTATTATTTTGTATGGCTATCTTAAAAATTGCGCGCCGTCGCGTCGCGTCGCGTCTCGGTGTGAGCGCGCCACTAAGTCGGCCAATGTCAAAGCGCTCTCAAACATAACCATAATATTCCAACAGAGATGTTAGGCGACAAGTTAGCCTTGGAGGCCGACCCGTCGCTGCAGGAAGCTGCGTCCATCTGCTTCCTGTGCTCCATGAGCGCCGAGCGGCTGGTGGGGCGCTGGGCGGGGGGCGGGGGGGCCGTGCGGGGGGCGGCGGCACTGGCATCGCTCACGGAGCGCGCGCTGCTGGCGAGGCGAGCTGCAGCCTCGAGGGGACGGCAGCTGCAGGTAATTATTGCGGCCGTTTTGTTACAGCTATTTCGTCGTGTAGTACAGACGCCAGAACTTTAACCTATCGCAAATTGTTTCAGTGTATTTTGAACTTTGTCAGTAGGAAACTAAAATTTCTCTAATTAGTGATCCTTATCACTAATTAGAGAAATTTTAGTTTCTAATGATTTGATCTGCTTGTGTACACGTATATTAAAGATGGGGATTGTCCCCCAAGGGGACAAAGCTAGAGGGGACAAGTGGGATACACCGGTTTTAACGTATATTTCTAGAAATAAGCCGAAAAATCGTAACTATTACAATCCTTCTAACCGTATGCTTGTGCAAAGTGCGTGTGATTGTTAACATTCGCAATTGGTACTTGTGATTTTTGTGCATCTCTCCTACATTCTATACTAAAAGCAAATTTAAAAATTAGGCGAAGCTATATATTTTTAGAATTAAAGAAATAACTGGCGTATCTTGCGTAATAGTATTTTTATATATAATATTTTTTGTTTGTAATTTTACTAGTCACGTTCTTTTAAATTATAAGACAGCAACTGCTCAGCGTCTCTAGTGGCTGACATCTATCGAGACATCCATATAATTATCTTATTTTGAACCATAAGTTTGACAGTGCTGTGCTGGTAGCGGCTCATGATAGAATACTGCCGCCCCATCTCTTCCCTTGGGTGTCGTAAAAGGCGACTAACCGGCCAAAGACTGCACATGCATTCAACCGCATAGAGCGACGATGGGCTCATCTGTCACGGTGAGCACATGTGCAGTTATCATTTGGTGAAACGCGGACTGTATAACCCTTCGGGGATAATAGTCATGAATATATGTATCATCATCATCATCATCATCAGCCTATATTCGCCCACTGCTGTACATAGGCCTCTCCATAAACACGCCACTGAGCACGATCAGCTCAGCGGCCACTCTCATCCAGCTCTTGCCAGCCACCTTGCGAATATCGTCGCTCCACCTTGTCCGAGGGCGTCCTACGCCTTACGTTCTTGCCGATACGCGGTCTCCACTCGAAAACTCGTCTATCCCAACGGTCATCGTTTCTGCGACTGATATGGCCGGCCCACTGCCACTTCAGCTTGCTAATCCGATGGGCTATGTCGATTACCTTGGTTCTCTGCCGGATCACCTCGTTTCGAATCCGATCCCTCAGAGAAACTCCGAGCATAGCCTTTTCCATAGCCCGCTCAGCGACTTTAAACTTGTGAACCAGCCCTACCGTCAGTGTCCACGTTTCGGCTCCGTATGTCATGACGGGTTACGGGTAGGACGCACTGATTGAAGACTTTTGTATTTAGACATTGTGGAATTGGCGACGTAAAGACTCGACGTAATTTCCCATACGCAGCCCAGTCCAGCTGTATCCTTCTGTTGGCCTCTTTCTCGAAGTTGTTTCTACCCATCTGTAAAATTTGCCCGAGGTAGACATATTCCTTAATAACTTCGAGAGCACCGCCTTGTATTGCAATCGGTTCCGGGACGACATGTTCGTTGAACATAACCTTGGTTTTGTCCAAGTTCATTCAGAGACCGATGCGTGGAGAAGAATCAGCTTGGCCGTTGAGCATGTGTTGTAACTCTGCAACGTTTCGGCCATGATGACGATGTCATCTGCAAATCGCATGTATTCGCCGTTGATGTTGATGCCACGTCCTTTCCAGTCCAGCGTTTCAAACATACCCTCTAAGGCATTTGTGAATCATTTTGGGGATATCACATCCCCCTGTCTCACACCTCGATGTAAGTGGATATGCTTTGTCTGCTGGTTCTGTACTTGGACGGCCATGGTGGCGGCATTGTAGAGACACCTCAACACCTGGATATGTCGCCAATCGACTTGGCATAGTTGCAAGGATATAAGAGAAAGTAAAAGAAAGAAGAATGAAATGCTTTCTCATAGTCCACAAATGCAGGGGCCGATTATACTCTTCGGCCTTCTGTATAATATGCCGCACTGTCAAAATGTGGTGCCGATCCTCCTCGAAACCCGGCCTGCTCCGAGGGCTGAAATTCGTCGAGTCTTCGCGCAAGGCGGTTTGTGATGACTCTTCAAAACAGCTTGTAGACGAGGCTCAGGAGTGAAATGGGTCGGTAGTTCTTCAGTAGGGTCTTGTCTCCTTTTTTGAAGAATAACACGACGACACTCCTACTCCACGCCTCCGGAGTTCTCCCATAAAAGAGAACGGTGTTAAAGATGTATTGGAGCTCTTTTAGCACAGGTTTACCGCCTGCTTTCAAGAGCTCAGATGTAACACCGTCTTCACCAGGGGCTTTTCTGTTTTTAAGCTGTCCAAGAGCTATCTCAATTTCGCCTAGGCTGATTTCTGGCAAGTCTTCGGTAAAGTGGCGGGTCAACGTGGCTTTGGTATCCTCATTTTCGGGATCAGGTTGAGATGCATGCGAGGCGTATAGCTGACTATAGAAGTTTTCTATTTCTGAAAGGACGTCTGACTTCGAAGCAACGACTGCTCCGCTGGCCGTAGTCAACTTCGTCAGGTGGCTTCTACCAAGAGACTGGACAAGCACTTTGGACCCCCGATTTTGCTCAATTGCTTGTTTAATCGAGCGTGTATTGAAGCGTCGGGGGTCAAATCGTACCAGTTTGCCAATCTTCTTGTTGAGGACCCGTTGTTCGGACAAAGTGACAGGTGGGTCTTCGCGCCGTCTATTCATGAGCCTGAGCGTTTCGTCCGAAAACTTTGACTTTGCCTTTACGCTAAATTTCACAAAATCTCAACCCTTCCTCCCTGCGGATTTCAGACACGTTTTCGAGGGCCTGGTCAACGTCAACAGCATTTCTGGTTTCCACGGCAGCGATCCTACAATGGTTTGGAGCAGATTAGGACGGATCCTGGACTTCATCAAGCAAACGCGTTCAAGCTTAAAGTTGATATTCAGTGAGCCTCGTATAAGTCGGTGGTCACTGCTGGTATTAAACCTGTTGGTCACTGAGACATCTTTGAATATGTGCTTCTTATCCGTCATGATGAAGTCGATCTCATTTTTTATCATTGTATCGGGGCTCCGCCATGTCCACTTCCGTTGGGGCTGTTTTTTTAAAGAACGAATTCATTAAGGAAAGTCCCTCCCGCTCGAGGAAGTTGACAAGCATCTGCCCCCTATGATTTCTGCTGCCAAAACCATAAGATCCTACTACTGATTCGTCGCGATTCTGTACTCCCACTTTAGCGTTGAAGTCCCCCATGACAACGTTATAGTGGGCCTTGGTGGTAAAGTGTAAGGCCTTGGATATGTCTCCAAACATATCTTCCGCTGCTTCGTCCGAGTGTGTTGAGGTCAGTGCGTAAACCTGCACAACCTTAAGGCCTTAATACCTCTCGGTTAGCTTGATTACGAGGTACACAACCCTGCTTGACACATTCGTCACTTTCACAGAGGGCTTTATTTACCAGGAACTCTACCTTGCCACCTTGGGATATAGCTGGTCTCCCTCTCGGAAGTACATGAGGTGACCCGATCCAAAGGTCACAGTGTCCTCCCCCTTTCTTCGGACTTCACATAATCCAAGGATATCCTCCCGAGTTCCTCTTCGAGTTGCGCCAGGTGCTCGAGCCGTAACGTGCGTCCGTTATACGTTGCCAGGGTCAGTTGTTTATGGCGGCCTTCTGTAACCCGGGGATTCTCCGCACCCCCTATCCTGCCGTTACCGTGACCGCCGCCGTGATCAGGAATAGCAGGGCGGCCGGGAACTGGGGGCCGTGGTCTTTTTTGTGTCGCCATTTTGGAGGGTTTGCCCATAATTGCCACGCTGGGCATTCGGGTTGGCAATCGCAGTGCGTAGCTCATCAGACCGTGTCGCTGCTGCCCGACACCTGTCTGTGCACTTATTATTAAGCTATGCATGGGCTGTGATGGTTATCCCGCCATCGATCGGTCGCCAGAGCCTCGTTCGTTGTTCGGTAGGATGCACCACGAGCAGGAGAGGTTGACTTGGGCTCCGTTTGGTCTAAGATAGAGCCCCGATATGTATGTATGTCTATAAGTTAGTCATTGTAAAGGGCAATGTTTGGTGCAGGCGGGCAGCAAGCTAGACGCGGTGCTGAGCGAGTACGCGTACCGGCTGGCGGCGCAGGGCTGCCTGCAGGGCGCGCTCAACGCGCTCGAGGCCGTGCCGCACGCCGAGCTAAGGGGCCGGCTGCTCAAGGCGCTGGGGCAGCTGCAGGAGCAGAACCAACCACAGGTACGTACTATAATTATAATAATTTTTTATTAGGTTAAAAAGAATAAACATGACAATAATGAAACATAATCAGAAATAATTCCGGGCAAACTTAGATGAACAATAGTATTATTTATGTATTTACATTTCAACTACTTGTGTTTTACCTTCATGATGTGATGCAAATATTTTACTAAACTATAATTGGGTACTTGACAGTTTTCGGAAAAGGATTTTAAAAATTACAAACGCTTATTTTTACCCCATACAATATTTTTTTTCTTGAAAAAGCTTTATTTAATAAAGAAAAACATATTTTTCTTCATTCATATTTAATTTTCGTGCAAAAATGGTTAGTCACGTGACATTTAGCCCTGTGACGTCACACCACATTATACAAAGAAATTTATCTTGACCTGACATATAGTTTTTGTATATTTTGTGAAATATGACGTCACACGAAGCTCAATCATGGCCGCCCGCGTTTTGGGTCTTATAATCCACAGATAAAAAATCGCAAATTTATTTTGTAAAAATAAAATATTTATAAATTATCTTAATAAAAAACTATTGGATAATTATTGTTAACTTATAAACTACCATATCCGACATATTTCATATTTTATTGTTACAACTGTCATATAGCCAATTAATTTAAGACCGGATGTGTGACGTCATTTCAAGATCTTTTATTCGTATTTTTTAAAATTGTTCTTTACTTTCCCGAAGAAGTGTTATATTTTTGTAAAGTAAGGGCGGATTGTTAACAGTTATCGTTCGTAAACGTACAAAAGTATTAGTAACGTTACAACGTCAACGTGAGGTCTCGGAAAATTGGAGAAGGGGGGAGAGGGGAGGGTCATTTATCTTTTGACTTTTTCCATCATTATTGAGATATTATTTCGAGAGTAAAAGAGATAGCTATCTCTAAACCATTGCACTATTGCGCTTCGAGTGTGACGACCATCTGTCACCGACGACTCGCTCTCTGGCTTGATTAATTAATTGATTGATGCAAACTGATTGCGACATGAAACAATTGGCCTATAAGTGAGTCTTCAACTCAAGCCGCGTAGTAACATATCTACTTCCTTTTAAAATGTAATATCATTGACATTGCAGTATCTTTCCTAAACTTAGAGATTGCCTAGGTTCAAACGTTTTAAACACACATACAATACTAAGTACGGTGATAAAACGCATATTGGCATTGTTACAGCCGCAGCCGGGCCAGTTCAATCGGAATCGCACGTTCAGTTCGCACTCGCAGAAGCACGCACACCCCGCGCACAACGAAACCAACGTATACAACACTGGTGAGCGATACTTAATGTCCTATCTACTTTTATTTATTTACTAGCTGTACCGGCGGACTTCGTACTGCCTAACAATAAATAAATGCAGTAGAATATGTAGGATTTATTTACTCAAGCTGTCAATTCTAAAGTCAATTCTGACAATATTTTTTTTTATTAGTTCATTTATATAATCACGACTATAATTATCCCTTAAGGGTTAGTCAGAAACTAGACAATGAGGACAGCAAAAGAAGTCCTCTACCATAGTCGCCGCTATATTCTGTTGGATGTATGTGCAATTACGACACCCAAGGGAATAGAGGGAGTAGTATTCTGTCACCGCTACGCGGTTTTTTTATTCCAACTGTTTTTATTACTTATATCCTCTTTGCTGTCTTCTATGTCACTTACTTAATCACTATGTATGGAGATTATTTAATCCAATTTTTTACACTTGTTCGTACTCGTAACATTACATAGCGGACTTAATGCCCGAGACATTATCTACCAGTTAACAATAGGGTGGTGCAGAGATGACACTTTAAGTACATTTAAGTGCGAAAATAAAAGTGAAAATAAAAGTATTAAATATTTAGCAATCTCTCTATTGGTCCATGTAGCCATGACAAAGGGATTTCATTGATGAATATCCTGCAGATGGGTTCAGGCCTTACCACGTTTACAGAATTTTGTTTGGTTTTGTTTTCACCGAGAACGTGATAATATAATTATGTTTGTCTATTTAACTTTAGTGTCATCGCCATACGAACAAAATGTATGGCGGAAGGCGTCAATCCCTACGGCCAACCAGTTCCCACACAACAGCTTCCCACAGCCGTTGCAATCCCAACCGCCGCCACTCCAGCCGTTGCAGCCCCAGCCGTTGCAGCCTCAGCCGCTGCAGCCCCAGCCGTTACAGCCTCAGCCGTTGCAACCGCCGTCGCAGCCGCCGCCGCGACCTGGCAGCGTTGGACCTCATACGGGTAAGAAATTACTTCTAATAATAAGGCAATACATATTACAACATGTACATATTATTATCAACACAATCGTCAGATAAAAAAATGATCAGGCTAATTTAAAATAATTTATTTTTATTTTTTTTAAAACTAAAATGGTTACATTAATAACAGTTAAAACGATGCTATCCGATTAGATTTTGAACTGTAGCGGATAACAACGCCCGCCTCAGAAACGTGCGTTCATGTGTGCGTGCCTGCTGATCACCCTATCCAAAACTGTCAAATTTCTCCAATCGTTATATATTGTTCTTTATACCCTAGTGACAAAGTTCAAAATGTATTGAATACATTTTACATTTTAGTAAGTTGAAGTGCCACCGTGCCTGTATTCGACAATTATGTGTTATCTGATTCAAGCTTTAGTTCACGAATGCAAATTTAGAGAATTACAAAGGTTTAACGTTGTAGTAATGTAATTTGATTGCAGCTATTATTAATATGATCGATGAGTGGGACTTATGTTACTGTACCTCTAGCAAATGAGAAACTTTGAGAAGCAAAATAAAAACAAAACGAGTGTTGGCTTCCACCACCAGCCGCAGGCAAGGCAGCAAAATCCCTTGCCCTGTTCAAACGCTTAATTTTGAAGGCTCCTGGTTATTAAATAAATGACTTAATGCAAAGGAATCAAGCATACGGACGTGAAGGGTCTCTTTCTTTAACCGTTGCTGAAGGGGTGGTGGGGGTTGGTCCGGTTTTGGAAGGGGGCTGCGGGGCGTCGTTTTTCTGTGTTTGGTGTGGGAGTTTTGGGTGCCGCGTCGGCGTGGTGTTTCCTCTTAACTCGTAATCCCTACGCGCGCGCGTAAACCCTGCGCTCCTGACGGACGTCAAATCGATATCGAGTCGGCTGTGCTTATCGGAATATGAACGCTCGGGTCACGAGATAGGTTTCAGTTTCGCGTGGGGGTCGTTGGAGGGTGAACCTTCTGTACGGTAGTAGTATTAGTTATTCTGTGCTTGTACCAAGACGAAAAACAAAACAATTTTAAAACACACAAGTGTATGCTTATTAATTTTTGACGTTTTTTATGCTTAAGTTTTTATAAAAAAAGATATTTGAGTGATTAAAAATGTCAACCTTATTGGTTAGGTACTACTGTTTTATCAAAACCCATTTCAGCCGCTACTTTATTTTACTTCAAAAACTCTCCAATTTATATTACTTACCACAGTATCAATACGATAATTGGAAATCATATTACAAAATTCTATGACCACGGCTTATATTTCGGTTCGACGCGATTCTGTTTCGGCGTGCAGTGGTACTGGGAGTAGCAATGCGCATTTGTCTGGCACAGACTATAATAGCTCGTTAGATTAGTTATTAAGTCTTAACTATAAGTTAGTTAACTGTTTTTTTTATTATTATTAGTATTGACGTCAATAAGTGCCTGTAAAGGTTTACATTGAATAAATAATTTGACTTTGACTTTGACTTTGAAACCAACCACAGCCGGGAGTGGAAGTCTTTATACCGCGAAACACGGCGTCTAGAATGGCACGTTACCGATGCCTATCTTAAATATATTTTTAATATTGTCACTTATTGCCAGTGATTCAACAGCATCATCAGGAGGGCGGAGAAGAGAGAGCGCTCTCTCTCTCTCTCTCTCTCTCTCTCTCTATGAAGACCCGGTGCGTCGGTGATGGCCCGTCCAAAGGCTATTCACTTAGAAGGAACACTGGCTGGCACTTACACGATAATTACACGATAAGTACAGGCCGCCAAGAACCACTAACTCATTACGCCTAACAATATATATCCCAAGTAAAACAGAAAGCTGTATATTTAATCACTTGTGGTCATAATGGCTGCTTACAGAGTATTAAAACCGTTATTATAATTCACTGGTGATCCTTTAGCTGAATATTAGTACACAATAACCTATATTCTAAATAAGAACTAAATAATGGTAGATATTCTTCACCCTTAAACAGCAAGATGCGTTTATTTGAAATATAACCTACGCTTTTATTCAGCCGTTTTAAATTTTCTAGCCTAGTGGCAAATATGTCATATGCTGTATAATAGAATAAATGTGAACCTCTAAACGCTGCCTTCTAAAGGGAGTACATGTGTACTGTTACACAGATTTAAGATATATAAAGGAGTAAATTTTGTGTGTTATTCAGTAAATGGCGTAAAATTTTCTGTTGATCCGTATCTACACTGCTATTATATACGACTGAATAGTGGCTGTTTACAAGTTCATCTGAACGTTATTATTACTCTTGAAGAGCACTTCGAGTATTTTATAACGTATATTGCTTAATACAGGTTCACATCAGTTAATTTAATGTAGTGATGACTGAATAAGTATATCCCCGTGAATCTTCTCACGGATCAATTCATTCACGTAACAATTCCCTAAAATGGATCAGTCTTTATTATGCGGATCCTTAAAGTGTATTTTATCACACATTTTATCGTTGCTAGTTCGAACGAATATTCAGCCAGTAATCAGTGTATTGCCGTATATGGATTCACATGTAAGACTTTATTACGGCTTAGTTTGAATAAGCAGACATATGTGCCCCATTACGCAGGCTACGACAGTAATGTATACCGGTATACCAGTTCACATCGATCTTAATTTCACCACCATTTTTTATTATGTATAACCTTTAATATCTACACTGGTATACATAATTTTATTTATTTAACACGAACTTAGTAAACTAAGGAATTACAAATAAATATTTTAAATGTGATTATTGGTTACAGATTAAAATAATGACACAATCAATCAATTTTTACCCAAAATGTTTTCGCTTAGATGTGTTTATTTTAGTATAATTTGTAGTAAAAACTTATTTATCCACTGGCGCTTGAAAATTTTCATAGAAATATAAGATGACTGCTAGAAACCGCAAGAAACTTCCAGGGCTGGTCAGGTCAAGTGTTTTATACATGACAAAAATGACAAAACAGGAATTCGTGTTTTTTTGTAGGTACTTATCGCCCAGCTGACGACGGGGGCAACGGCCGGCAGAGCGTCTGTTGACCCGTCAACGTAGGTACTTATCGCCCAGCTGACGCGGACGAGTCAACAGACGGCCATATTATACTTTAAAATAAATTAAATACTCAAAGGCTATCCAATTAAAATTCACAAAATGAATTATTTCATTAAAAATGAAAAAAACACGAACTCCTTTTTTGTCATTTTTGTCATGTTTGAAACACTTGACTTGACCAGCCCTTAAAGTTTCTTGCGGTATCTAGCAGTCACCTTATATATGTATACTCTAACGGTAATTTTAAATTCCCACTAGCTTTCACGTAAAATAATGAAGTTATTAACAAAATGTACTTATACCGATATCATACAATCATTTTAAAAACTTATCTTCTCTCACTGTCGTAAATATGAATCATCTGTCACAAAAAGTATTAATAAACGTTCTTACAGAACAAATCGTGAACCTTTAACTTAATTACTATAAATATAAAAGCGTACATGGACGACAATTGTCTAAATAAAGTGTAACTAGTGTTTCCTTAATTTGCTAGTATTTTGCCTTGTTACCACCTGTTACACCTAATACTGCGATTATAACGTTACTATAATGATATTACTCAGCAATTGCGAACTAAAGCTGAATAATTTGTGCCCATTTAAGCAGTGTAGTGGCTGAATAGCATGCTACTCTGCTTTTATTCAGTAATTTTATTCAGCGTTAAGTACGCAATAATCCATTATTCATCTAGTATTCAGCCTATGTGTGTTACTTGGGATATAACGCGGGAATGCAGCCCAAAACACGCGGGAGTAATGCACACACTACACGCCAACCGCGGTATCCAAAGGCTTGATCGCGTCTTTCAAGATGGCAGCACTTCACTACGACACTACAAACGACCGCGGAGTCCAAATGCGCCAGCGTGACTGCTCATTAGTCACTTAGTCACCTGACGTAACGGCTCAAGGGACTAACTGGGAACATACGGGAGCGCTAAGCACTTAAAAACAAGACCACCGCCCAGCGAACCGAAAAACACGCGCGCTACTCCCCAAGGCTCAATCGCGACTGCGTAGGCGCTGCTACGCGCCTTTCAAGCCGGGGAACCAAGGTCGCCGTCGGTTCCCGACTAGGAGAATTACTTACTGATGACTTAAAAATTACTGTTAACAAACATTTTTGGGAAAATTAATCTGAAGTTTATGATTAATGTAAATTTCTAATCAACCAATTCAAACTCCGTGGTCGAATGGTTAGCGTAATTTGGTGTCGCCATCTCATTAATTTTCGATGGGGTCAACTTACATAGTACGAGGGGTGATCCAAAAGTAATGATAATCAATAATAAACACAATGAATATAATAAAAAAATAAATTCATTTCTCAACATAGTCTACTAGCAAGTCTATACATTTAGTCCATCTCTTTTCTAAACCTAAAATTCCCTTAGAAAAAAAATCTTTAACTTGACTTTCAAAAAAGTCCTCAACCGCGGCCCTCACGTCGCTATCATCGTCAAATTTCTTGCCTCGGAGGTGTTCCTTGAGTCGTGGAAAGAGATAGAAGTCACTGGGGGCTAGATCTGGTGAATAGGGGGGGTGTTCCACCAGCTCAAAGCCCGCTTCCTGAATGGCAGCCATGGCAATTGCAGCTTTGTGAACCGGTGCGTTGTCTTGATGGAACAGCACTCCAGCCCGCAGTTTGCCTCGCCTTTTCTCCTTAATAGCCTCCCGCAATCTTCTTATTTGTTCTGCATAGTAGGAGCCCGTAATAGTGGCCCCATTTTCCAAGTAGTCCACCATGATTATTCCTTCAGCATCCCAAAAAACAGACGCCATAACCTTCCCTGCTGAGCTTGACACTTTGAATTTCTTCGGCGTCGGTTCATCGGATCGTTTCTGTATGATATAGAGGTCTACATCATGACAACAATAGTGCTGGGCCCTTATACAATAAACTTAAATTGCTACTTAATTATACTAAACAAAAATGACTTACGTACTAGTCTTCCTCTCGTCCGCCCGCGCTGTTCGCGGTGCTCCCGGGGACTCGCCGGCCGCCGGCTGCCTTCTGTGGTGCTGGTAGACCGCGCTCCTGCGCGTCTTCAGGTTGGTGCTGTGGTGGTGGAAAGGCCCTAACTTCCCGTTGGCTACCCCAAGAGAGCTCTTAAACCCCAGAGAAATACGTACCACTGCACCAATCACTTAGCCCGCCACGACACGTGTGCGGGTCAACCAACTTATGTGTTCTACACTGTAATTAATTATTACAGGACCTCCGAATGAACCTATGTGCCCCACATATTAAATTACACCAAAGTACAAATTAATTTCACACGACCCCGCGTTCCAGTTCCTAACCTAATTCCAATGTTCAACGTGAGTGTGTGTCACACTGACACTGACATTGACAGTCGTCTGTCAAATACAAATTAAAACTAACACAAAAGGTTGCCAGCCGTAAGTGGCCATTTTGTTCCGAACAGTTTCCATGTCATCGATTGTTGTTTTGTTTCAGGATCAAAATGGTGGATCCAGGTCTCGTCCATGGTCACAAAACGTGACAAAAAATTATCCTTGTCTGCCTGGAACTTTTCGAGATTTGCTCTTGACATGTCGACTCGTTTCTTCTTTTGCTCGTCGTTTAACATTTTCGGTACCCAACGCGCGGAGACCTTTCTCATATGCAATTCGTTCGCAAGGATTCTTTGAATGCTGCCATATGAGATCCCTGTGACCTCAGCTACATGCCTGATAGTCACTCTTTGATCTTCCAATACAACTTCTTCAACTTTTTTCACATTTTCTTCAGTGAGGGACGTCTATGGGCGTCCTTCGCGGTGTTCGTCTTCCGTCGATGTTCTGCCCAGCTTAAACTCCTTAGCCCAGCGTGCAACTGTGGAATATGGAGGAGAAGAGTCCCCTAATGTTGCCGCCAAGTCGCTGTGTATGTCTTTGGTAGACATTTTTTTCAAGCAGAGGTATTTAATGACAGCTCTGATTTCGTTTTACTAAATTAGTTTTAAGTTTTTACTAACAATTATAGTTCATTGTTGTCTATTCAATAAATATATTATTATTATAACTATAACACAATGTCTAATTAAAAGTATTGTCGATCATTGCCGTCGTTGGCGTGCAGGCCACGCCTTATGCCGATTGTAAATAAATTACTTTCTACGCTCAAATCAGTTATCTACTCTATGTTAAGATTATTTTAAAACTTGTTTAAATGGTTAACTATATCGGATAAACATACTCGTATATAAAAATAGATAACACCCAGTCACGAAATCAATTTATAAATATTTTTTTCTAAATTAACCCGACCGGGAATTGAACCCGGGACTTCAGAGATGGCGCGATGTCAAAACCGGCGTGCTAAACACACGACCACGGCGGTCGTCAAACACCAACGGATTGAACAGAAAATTACATAAGTAAATAAAATTCGACTGTGTCGGTCAAAAGGTACCTATATACTTAAAACAAGTAAATATCAGCAGGTGGGCTAGCGAGCAGGTCCAAATACAAAGTGGACCCATCCGTGGCGGCCGCGCCCCTCTACAACCAGTACAGCTTCAACGCGCCCGCCGGCCCCGCCGCCGCCGCCGGGTACAACAGCCCGCTGCCCGACCACTACAGGTACTTTAGCTTATCATTACTATCTCTGTTAACCCTTTATCGAGCAGAGCATGTTGAAATTTTTCATTGGTCTCCTTATCTTCCTTATCTCAATTGTTTAAAGTTCAAAATATGATGTCAATATATTGGACACTGGGCTATAAATGGTTAAAGGACCCGTGTATGTAGCGGATCACTCAAATAATACTAATCCCCCCCCTCCCTTACCTTGAGTGTCGTAAAAGGTGACTAACGGACTAAAGCCTGCTCATACATCCAACAGCATAGAGCGGCGATAAGCTCACCACCTATTGCGCTGAGCATATGTACAGTTGCTATGTGGTGTGGCGTGGAGTGTGGCAGTACATTACTTTTGCGGTTCTCATTACCTATCCTTTGGAGATAATAGTCGTGAGTATGCCATCTCTAACTTGATCAAAATGTATGGAGCAGCTGATTTTTTATTTCATGATTTCAGTGTCGCCCTAGTTTCAAAATAAAAGTTATATAAAATGATGAGCAGATGCTATACTTAAAGTCATTGAAGTAATTAAAAAATAAGGATGTATAAACCACAACGAGAAAGCTAGGCCTAATTCCTTCATACAGTTTAGGTTTTTAAAAAAAAAGATTTCATATTCATAACGAAGCTCTCTCCCTTCCTGTTCAGCACCGCCAGCGTGCCCAACCCCAGCTTCGCGCCTATCAACAACAATTCAAACATGAATCCATTACACCCCGTGAACCCCGCGCACCCCGCGCACCCCGCCCACAACGGCTACAACCCGGCGCCGGGCGGTGCGGTGAACGGCGGGTATTACAACCCGTCGCTGGCGCCCGAGCTGGCGGTGGCGGCTGCACCCACGCGCCCCGCCGCGCCCGGCTGGAATGACCCGCCCGTCATGGCTAAACTGAAGGTCAGTTGGACATCTCAATCTTCTATCCATCTAAATATTTTATAATCTGAACACTATACACAATCGCATATAAAATACGTTCGAAAAAGAAGTACCATTTATTCTATAAAATTTTGTTTTCGAATAATCACAATTAATTTTGATACTCGGCCTTGCTACATTAGGACGGCAATGTCAAATGACAACTGACAGCAATTCAATGTTCCCTCTTGGTTGAAGCATTAGTTCGAGGCGACGCGACACTTTGAAAGCGCTAATTGTGTATCTAGTGTTTAGAATTTTAGACGACCGAAGTTCTAAATATAGAAATAGGATAACTGACTAATGAATTTTGCACCATGTTCCTTTCATAGTGTAGGTGAGCACTAAGACAGGATTTTTAGAAATTTGCCCTGTAAGGGGGTAAGAAAGATATCAGCTTGCATTGAAAACGTCAAAGTTCTGATTAAATAAACATGTTAAAAAATTACATAAACTTTTTTATTATATACATACACATGCATATAATCACGACTGTTATCCCCGAAGGGTTAGTCAGAGACTAGACAATGAGGAGCGCAAAGTCCCCTGCCATTGTTCACTTTTCACCAAATAGCGACTGCACATGTGCTCAGCGTGATAGGTCTTTAGTCCGTTACGACACCCAAGGGAAGAGAAGGTAGGTAAGGGCAGTATACTTTCACCGGTACGCGATACGGTTTATTATTATATAAGATCCCGTTTTATCAACCGCAAATATTTTGAGGATAAATTCAACAACATAAATAAACTATTTTTATGAAATAACTTTTATACGCTAGTTTAAAAAAACCGCCAAAACATTTCGTTTAAATGTAAAATAAAACACCCCTTACGCACTTTCGGTAGTTTAAATTCAAAGAAGCCGAAACAGAGGCCGCAATGCCTACACCATTTACACGTGCCCGTAGTTTCGATCAAAAGGGCCTTTTTTAATTTGATTAGATGATTTTTTGTTAGGAAAAGTAAAAATAAAAACAAACCAGTTTTTTTTAATGCTAGGGATCTATTTCCCTGATATAATTACATGTTTTGTCAACATATTTGCAGTTGATAAAATGTGACCTTATATATGTATGTTGTTAAAAAGAGAACCCATATCTTTTCTTGGGTGTCGTAAAAGGTGACTAACGGACTGAAGATTGCACATACATCCAACAGCCGGTGGCAGGCAGGGCGACCATTTGTGGCGATTTCTGCCATTTGGGCAGATTTGGCACTTAAATTTTAACTGTGGCGGAATATACTGACGATTCTAAAAAAGGGCATAATTTGGCAGATTTCATGGAAATGTAGCCGACGACGTTTTTTTATATAGTTATTTCAATTACAATTAAAATAGTATGTAGACAAAAAGGTGGCGACTAGCTTTTTTTTAGGTAGTAATTTTAATTTTATTATAATTGGAAATTTGGAACGTGGCACATTTTTTGCCAGTGTCGGGCAGATTTGCCAATTTTGAGATGGTCACGCTGGTGACAGGCGCTCCACCTGTCGGTTTGCGGGTGTCATTGGCTCGTCTCTGCCTATCCCTTTAGGGCTATTAGTAGTGTATGTGTGTGGTGAGTGACGGTTGGTGCTATGTTGGGCAGCCGCCATACGCGGCGGATATGTCTGCGCTACACGCCGGCACGCGCCAGTGGGCGCACATAATAGAGCACAGGCGGCTGCACGAGGTAACCGCCGGGAGAGTGTAGGTGGACCGCTTGCGTGCTATCACATCAGTTATAATGATAACTTCAATATTAGTTTACATACAGAATAAGCGGACTATCTATATCTATCTGCAGTGTGGTATTACTGTGTGCCTCATGCTAAAGCATTCCTTCGAACATGTTTTCTTAATGTCAATTTATCTTTTGCCCTTCATTTTTGTGGCATGGTTTGATTCATCTAAGATTAATTATTCAAATGAAATAAGTTGAATATCAAAAATAAATGTATTATAAACAAGGGTGAACGCATGATTTGATACCGACCACAGACATCGTTGTTTATTTCCTGAAAATGTCGATGTCACTAAAATTTATGCTTTTAATGTGTTTCCCTTTTTTTTCTTGACCTTGTGTTTAACTGTTTATCGATGAGTGATAATAACTAATAAACGAGTTAAACTTAAATCAAAACCATTGACATGAAATTGATGGCGATTTTTTAAGCTACAACAAAAATTGCTCGATTATATCTAAAACAAAAATAATAATTTTCCAGCCAAAACAAGAAGTGCCTGCCCAAGCGCCGATCACCCATCCCCTATTCGGGGTAGAGCCACCCCAACACGTGCCATTAACCGGAGCACCCGGGCAATATGATCAATACCCGGGTCAAGCGTACCCGGGTCAGATGCCGGGCCAGTACCCGGGGCAGGCGCCCGCGCAGTACCCGCCGCAGCACCCCGCCCCGCAGTACCAGCAGGCGCCTCACTACCCGGATCAGATGAACCAGGCCTACCAACAGCAAGGACGAGTAAGTGCTTTCATAATGTAGATATAATGTAGAAGGGTCGCTGTTTGGGCCGGCGAAGTGAGGGCGACTGATGTTACGTGTTTTTAATTGGCTACTTGACTGTTTTTGGAAAAGTATTTTAAAAATTACAAACGCTTATTTTTTACCTCTTACAATATTTTTTTCTCGAAAAACCTTTATTTGTATAGAAAAAAAACCGTATTTTTCTTCATAGATTTCAAATTTCTCGCGAAAACAGTTGGTCACGTGACATTTTGCCCTGTGACGTCACACTTCAATAAACAAACAATATCTTGAAACCTGACAGATAGTAATTTAATTGTTTATATTGTGCAATGTGACGTCACACGAAGCTCAATCATGGCCGCTCGTGTTTCGGGTCTCGTAATCCACAGATAAAAAATTGCAAATTTATTTTGTAAAAATAAGATATTTACAAATTTAAAAAACTTATATTTAATAAAAAAACTATTCGATAATTATTGTTAAATTATAAACTACATAACCGACATATTTCATATTTTATTGTAACAACTGTCAAATAACCAATTGTTAGCTGCGTCACTTGTCTCTGCGTCTGGCTCCATTTCCACTAAGATCAGGTGGGGTGTGAGTGATCATATGCCGTATAAGTTTTAATATCATTTATTCAATTTAGGCTACAATAATTAAGCACTTATTAAAGTAGTTTTAAATGTTTAAATTTGAAGAAAATTATTAGCAACAATGACAAGTAGTTATCAACTTTTAAAAATGTCTTTAGCTTGTTGTAAGCTTGTTTAGTGTGTAGGCTTATTGAAAGTAAAAAGTGCAAGGAAAAGAAAAAAATACAAACACTCTTTAGTCCGTTCAAAGTTCGAGAATTTAATCTGTGTTGTTTTTTCATTAAAATTTAAAACCGGATGCCCTTGATACAAGTGCCAAAACTCCACAGGAGAGCCCCGTGGCGCCGCCGCAGCCCGCGCCGGTGGTGAAGAAACCCATCCCCGAGCAGTACGCGGCGATGGTCAACGTGTTCGAATCCCTGAGGACCGAGTGCTACAACAGAGCAACGAACCCAGTACGTTCTTTTTTCAGGGCAACCAACAAAACTTTAACATATAAGTAACAATGTTTTTTTGGTATATGTTTAGAGAAATATATTTTGTAATTACATCTTCACACAGGTCACAGGCTGCCACGACAAACTAAGTAATTTTTTAATGGAAAAACGTATGACCTGTGTACTTGTAACTAAGACGTAACTATAAATGTATTTCTACATTTACTTTGTTTTTCGTAATTTCTAGTTAAAACAGCATACAAGCACAAATCCGCAGCGAATGCATTAGCCGTAAGGTTAATTAAAGTAATCTACCTTGTAATCGAATATCAGTCACTAATGCGGGTGTATCGAAATACAACAGTCCTTAGTGTACACGGTGGTTTATAATATAGTCATAATTTAATGCACTGCCAATAATACACAGGTACTTTAAATTTAATATCATAATTACATTTATTAATGCTATTGGTTATTTGCAGCAAATGAAGAGAAAATTAGAAGATGTCCAGAGGAGGCTAGAATCACTATACGACTTGCTGCGTGAGAACAGCGTAAGTGAAACATATTTAATTTTATGTAACGTTTTTTCAAACTAAACTTAATAATTTGTCGTATAAGAGTGTTTTTCTAGTTTCACCCAACACAAGTGGTCGAATTACTCTCTGGGGTTGTCACATTTCATATTTACTTTTATTGGGAAATAAAGAAATATACATTTAGGACTAGGATAAGGAGCCGTGTCGTGTACCAGCTCACTAAAAGTATACTACCTCCTCTTCTCTTCCCATCGGTGTTGTGTGTCGTAAAAGGCGACTAACGGACTAAAGACTGCACAAACATCCAACAGCATAAAGCGGCGATGGGCTCACCACCTGTCACGCTGAGCAAATGTGCAGCTATGCGATTCTCTAAGCGACACATAGACTACGCGCGACCTGCTGTCTCTTTCCCATTCTATGAATATGAAAGAGACAGAGTCAATTCTCAGCCCCATTCTCAGTCACAAGCAGTAGCCTTTTAACAGTGGCGGTACTTCCATAGAAGCCGAAAAGCCCGGCTTGCCATAACCAAAAACTCAATACCACTACCAGTGAATCGCAATTAATTATAATCACATAATATTTTTTCGAATTTAATTTCTTAGACATATAATAGAAATAAATCACTTAACATTTACATTATCAATTTACAAAAAAAAAAAATCGTACAACAAATCGCCAAACTGCGTTTCAATCGTACGATGCTTTACAATCATATTTATGTCTCTCTCACTGGCTTGCAACCGGGCTTCGTCAATTTTCTTTAACCGCTCTCTTCTAACATCAACAAAGTAGTACTTCACAAACATAATAAATACTACGTAAGTTTATATAGATTTTATGAGCATCCCACAAAGCTGGCTTGCTCGACAATGAAGTTAGTTACACAGAGCGGCGAAATTTTTTTTAATTTGAAAGAACAGGCTAAGGTCGGAGCCCATACTGCCTAGTCATTGAGTTTTTTATTTGAAAAGGTGTTCGAATATTAAGTATAGAAAAAAATATAACCTACAATTATAAAATATATTGACATAATTATAGAAAAAACAAGTCACTATAATTTTAAATAACGTAAATTTTAATTTTATTGGTAATAAAGTACTTACATACTCGTACTTTTTTTGTGTTACTTACAAGTTTTCGGTAAATAATTAATTTTTCCTTCTTTCTATTTAATTTTTAATTATTTCTAAATAATCTATTTAATGATTAACATAGCAATTCGTTTAATTAAACAAAGCAACGCAGTGAGCTCGCTTTGGGGCTGAATAGTTTAAGGTAAATAATTTAATTTTACATTCTTTCTATTCCACTTCGAATTATTTCATAAATAACTTCACAAAATCACCGATTTCATGAATAACACAACAAATCGTTTAATTTAAAAAGTGCCGCTGCAAGCTATCGCTTTGTGGCTGAATAGCTGGCCTGGTGCGAGCAAGGCTTTACAATTTTGTATTCTACTGTCTATAGCGGCCATAGAGCACATCTCTACGCGCATACGCCGCTGCCATTTTTTTAAAAACTATTATGCTAACTAACTACTGTGAACTTCACTTTGCTAAAGTTGGTTTGTGCGATTGCTTTTTTATGACTGATCGGTTTTTCTAAAAGTTTTATTTAGTGATTTAGAATGCATTTCGCGTCTAGTCCGACGGTTAATATGTGAAGGACTTAGATGTGCTGTAGTGTTAATCGGCGAGAGTAAGGTAAATTCGCTGCGGCAGCCGCTGCTACCGAGGCTTTGACTTAGAGAATCGCACTGCTGTTGTAATTTGGTGAAATGTGGACTATGGCAGTGGACTGCTTCTGCGGTCCTCATTGCCTGGTCTCTGACTAACACTTCGGGGATAATAGTCGTGATACATATAGTATGTATGTAAAAATATTGCTATTTGTGTTATTAAACTGCCCCCTAAGCTGTAAGAAGTTGGCCACAATAATGTATTAATTATTTTTTAATTAATCGTATCTCTTATACTTTTCGGGTCCATGAGGTGCTAATGGTGCTGTGTATTAGAACGATCGGATTATCAAAATGTCCAGTTCTATAAAATTACCTGTGTTTTCGATATAACTTTTTTGTTTTATAAACATTATTTGTACTTTTTCCGAGATATTTACCATGATTATTCATGAGTTTGTCCTTTTTTTTATAAAAGAGGGAGGCAAACGAGCGGGCGGGTCACGAAATGGAGAGTAATCACCGCCGCCCATGGATACCCGCAAAACCAGAGGAATCGCAGACGCGTTGCCGGCCTTTAAGGGAATAATTAGGTTTAAGGAAGGAATAGGAATTGGGAGGGGGGGGGGGAGGGGCCTCCGGAACCCTCACTGATGCTGCAACGCAGCGCGGCTCTACCACTCAGTAAAATTCCCTGCCTCCCGATATTCCCTGCCTCCCGATATCCCGATATTTCGGCGCGGCTGCACGCACCATGGTCACGGGAAACTGAGGCTTGCGGGTGGAATGCAGAAATTTATTGGCAGACGAATCGGTCTACCCTCTTCCGCACTCTTTATTTCGATCGATACCCCTACTATCGAAATATCGGGAGGACAAACTCATGGATCATCATCATCATCATAATCAGCCCGTGTCAGTCCACTGCTGGACATAGGCCTCTCCCAATGCATGTCACTGAGCCCAATCTGCGGCTTTTCTGATCCAACTGAGGCCAGCCACCCTACGTATCTCGTCGCACCACCGTCGCCGGAGGGCGCCCTACACTACGTTTGCCGAGTCGCGGTCTCCGCTCTAGAACACGTCTGCCCCAGCGGTTGTCGGTCCTGCGGCTAATATGACCAGCCCATTGTTACATCAGCTTGCTAATTCTTTGAGCTATGTCGGTCACTTTGGTTCTCTGGCGAATGATTTCGTTCCGGATTCGATTCCTTAGAGTAATACCGAGCATAGCTCTCTCCATAGCTCGCTGAGTGACTTTTAATTTGTGGACCAGTCGCACCGTGAGTGTCCACGTCTCGGCTCGGTATGTTAATACAGTTAGGACACACTGATTATAGACTTTCATCTTCAGGCTATGTGGTAATCGCGACGAAAATACCCGACGAAGTTTACGAAACGCTGCCCAGGCCAGCCGTATTCTTCTATTGGTTTGCTTCTCGAAGTTGTTTTTACCTAGTTGGAACTTCAAGAGTTACACCATTTACAGCAATCGGTCCTGGATCCGTATGTTTATTGAACATGACCTTTGTTTTCTCCAAGTTCATCCGGAGACCGATGCGTTGAGGGGAATCGGCTAGACCGTCCAGCATTTGCTGTAAGTCCTGCATCGTTTCAGCCATAATGACGATGTCATCCGCAAATCTCAAGTGTGAGATGTACTCGCCGTTTATGTTGATGCCTCGTCCTTTCTAGTCCAGTGTCTTAAACATATCCTCCAAAGCGCTTGAGAACAGTTTTGGAGATATGACATCTCCCTGTCTCACTCCTCGACGCAGTGGGATATGCTTAGTCTGCTGGTTCTGTACTTGGACGGTCATCGTTGCGGCGTCATACAGGCATCTCAACACTTGGATATATCGCCAGTCAACTTGGCATCGCTCTTGGCAGGGACTCCAGAACAGACTAGGTTTCTATGGAGTCAAAGGCCTTTTCATAGTCCACAAACGTATAATCTGCCTCACTGTGTGAATGTGGTCTATGGTGCCATATCCTCTTTGAAACCCGGCGAGTCTCCGCGCGAGACGATTTGTGACAACCCTCGAAAACAGTTTGTAGACATGGCTCAGCAGCGAAATAGGGCGGTAATTTTTCAATAAGGTTTTGTCTCCCTTTTTGAAGAACAGAACAACAACAGTCTTGTGCCATGCCTCTGGAGTTCTCCCAGTAAAGATGACGTCATTAATGATACGCTGAAGTTCTTTAAGCGTTGGGGTACCTCCCGCTTTTAGAAGTTCCGTCGTAATTCCGTCATCTCCAGGGGCTTTTCCATTTTTGAGCTGCCTAAGGGCCGTCATCATTTCGTCTAGGCTGACTTCAGGTAGGTCTCCCGTAAAGTGGCGGTTTAAAATGGCTCTGGAATCCTCCATGTTGATTTCAGGGTGCGGTGCGTGAGTCGCGTAAAATTTCCCGTAAAAATCTTCAACTTCCGCAAGAATCACCGGCCTAGACGCAACGACTTCTCCAGATGACATCATCAGGAGAAGGCGTTGCGTTTAGCGCCTAGCGCCACCTACCGAAGTTGACTACATAGTCAACTTCGTTAGGTGGCTTCGTCCCAGTTGTTATACAAAGACTTTCGACCCCCGCTTTTGCTCAATCGCTAGCTCAATCTCGCGCATATTGAAGCTTCGTAGGTTGCGTCTTATAGACACTTTGTGATCCTCAGGCTCAAAGCTCGCTGCTCTAACGAGGTGACTGCTGGATCGTCTCGTCGCTTTTCAATAAGCCTCAAGGACTCGTACGAAAGTTTGGACTTCTTGCCTTTGTGCCGCATCTCGCAGAACTTAGTCCCCTCTTCCCGCAGGATTCCAATCACTCGGTCGAGATCCTGGTCAATGTCCTCGTTCATTATGTTTTCCAAGGCAGCGAATCGGTTCTCCAATTTTAATAGGAATGTTTCGGAACCAACAATGGTTTGGAGCATATTCGGTCGGAGCGTAGAGTTCATCAAACGGACACGTTCAGACTTATAATCTATATTTAGAGTGGCACGAACGAGTCGATGATCGCTACCGGTCTTAAACTTAGCGAGCACCGACACATCTCTAAACATAAGTATACTTCTTATCCGCTGTGATGAAGTCAATGTCATTTTTCGTCATAGCGTCGGGGCTTTGCCACGTCCAACTCATGGATAATCATGGTGAATATGTTGTAAATAGTAAAAATAAAAATAACACTGTTCTATCTCCCTGTAGCTATCAGAAACAGGGCTATCGTCGCTGCAGTCGTGCGCTCGCCTGGCGTCGCGCGGGGAGCTGGCGGGCGCCATGGCGGCGGCGGGCGCGCTGGCGGCGGGCGCGGAGTTCGCGGCCGTGGCCAGCTTCCTGCCCGCGCTCAAGGGGCTGCTGCAGCTGGCGGCGCAGCTGCAGCACCACACGCACTAGCTCGCCGAAACCGCTAGCCGGCATGGCGATTCCCTACAGCTCGATTGTCAGCTCAGCCTCTCATTTTGACCCTCACGTGCTGATCAAAAGTAGCCTTTGTGACGTTTGTATACAGGGTTAATTTTGGACCAACCGCCAAAAGTAAATATGGGGTAAAAAAAAGTAATAAAATATTTAACGTATAAATAATGAATGTTTTCTTTTTTAAATACAATTTTTTGCCTGTTTTTTATATCCTATATGTAGTTCTAGGTGCGTGCGCTCACCCTCGCGGTCAAAGCGACGGCATGCGCTTTGATAACCGCGATAGGCCGCGCGCTAAGTGACAACAATTTTAATTTTCTAAGGAAAAGTTAAGACTAAAATGTAAAAAAGAAAATACACTTTTAAACTTTTGCGTTCCATTATGCACACATATATATAACCCTTACCATACCTTTTATACCTAGGTATGCCTAGGATGCCTTTACTAAATAGTTTTGCGTTAAATCCCGTATGTGTATATGTCCCATATATGTGTGCATAAAAAAGAAAAGTTTTTAATTTCATTATTTGGTTGTACTGCTGCTATAGGATCACGTAAAAAATTTTTGGCGGAGGGGGCCAAAGTCACCCCTGTAGAGTCGGATTTAGAGGATGTGTTGCGGATTCAGAATCGAGTTTTGCGTCGAACCTGTATAGAATCGCACTGCAGCGCTAAAGCCCTTGTCAAACAGACAGCGAACCGAAAGCGTGGCGAAGCGATTTCATTTTGTAATATATGGAATCGTTTTGTTCTGGTCACATAGAAAAGCGAAAGCGAACCGATCCGAGCCGATACCGTGGCGAACCGAAAGGCGTGTGACGCCATGCCAAACACAAGGCGAGGCGTGAGCGAGATAGTTGTATTAACTGGCTTTGTATGCACGACGTCAAACAAAAAGCGAATGCGAAAAAAATCAAAGTATTCCGACACGTGGCCATAATAGATACCGAAAAGTTTATAGAATGTATTAAAAAATACCCAATAATGTATAATACACGTCACAATGACTATAAAAATATGTTTGCCATCGATACAATCGCGTCATGGAGAGAATGCGGACCAAAGCTTCGGTTCGCATTCTCCACGAGTTCGGTTCGTTGCGCCCGGTTTGACGTCTCCTCTTCGGTTCGCATTCTCCACGTTTTCGGTTCAGTTCGGTTCGCTTGTATGTGTGACAAGGGCGAGCTCGTGAGCCGGGCTAGCGAGGACGTGTCTATCTGTATTATATTAAAGAGTACTGGAAGGTTTCGTTTTGATTATAAACTGCTTTACCGTTCGGTGTTGTGCCTGAGTGGACGAATGATTGCCTTTATTAGAATTGAATTATATTTAATTAAAGGAAGATAAACTAGCTGGATTAAAAATCAGTATCATAAAATATCTTTTTTTTTTATTCAGCCCGGCTTGTCCCACTACTGGGCAAAGGACTCTCTACCCTCCCCCTACTCTTCACGGCTTAGTGCTGTAACTTGCCAGTACTTCCGATAGTAGTCTAGCTCTAAATTAATTAATCTCTAAAATTATCTTGACATAGAAAAAACGAACTTGAAAAACGAAGCTTAATTTCATATCTTTAGAGAATCTTTTTCAACAAAAATATATTTTGTTTATTTAGTAAAATTCAATATATTATGTAAAATTCAATCCATTACATACTGATTATACAGTAAGTTTACCTTGCATGTACGAGTATGAATAATAAAATAAATACTATGTTTAATAATTGGAAACATGTAAAAATGTGACCCTTTAGCACCAGAAAGAAACATTTAATTCAATTTTAGTAAGGCATTAAAAAGTGTAAAATCTCAATTGGAAGTAATTTTACTATTAATTAAACACCGTTTTCTGGTAAAGCCGGAAATATTGAGAGGCTCCATTCTCAAAGAAAGTGCGTTTTATTCGTCTCGACCGCATTTTTAATATGAACTGACGCTCGATTCCATTTGGAAGGGTGGTTGTGACAGGCAGTCTACGCGCGCGCTTTCATTGTGAATGATTCGGCTGTAAACATACTTGATTACACTATCTATACGATTAATTGTTATATGAGAGCTGTAACGTTCAATAATAATTTTCATATATTTTTAACTTATTTAAAATATTTGTTAATTTACCCTATGGGATATTATTATATCCATTATAAGTGCAATGTATACAATGATTGTAAGATTATGCTTACAATACGAAATCCAAACAATAATAATCTATATAGAATATCTATAGATTAAATAATCTATATAGATTATTATTGTTTGGATTTCGTGTTTTCGTAGCGCTCTCACACACTTGCTCGGCGGCTTTCATTTTATTTCAATTCTATTCTAACTACTTATATCTCGAAATTTAGATGTTTTAATCTCTCTAATCATTTTAAAGATGGTGTTGATTAGTATAAAAAGAACATGTGGGCGACATTAAATATACTCTTACTTAAGGCTGATTATACCAAAGTAAGCTGCTGTTCCTCTGCCGTCGTTCGTGTGTAAAAGCGATAACATTCACATTTGTTTATAGTTAAAACAATCATGTTATAACAATAATAGTATGTTCTTAATGTAACAAAATTATGATTTTGTTTATTGGTTACTAACTAACTAAAATAACAATGCATTTTATGTTTATTGTTTGAAAAGAAACTCGTGATGATTTCTTGTCGGTTTATAATGATGTTTATTGGTATTTGATCATAATGGCGTTTTGGGTGTTAGATCGCTGAACTGATGTTGATGGTTCCGAGTGTTTTACTGATCGCTGAATAAATAATTAATATATTAATAGCAATGTATTATAGTTATATTATATTGATATGAAATTATATTTTTAAAAACTTAAAACTATCTTTTTTTATTTGATTTGAGCCCTTTAATGAAGGTACTTGGCGTTTTCGAATTTTCTCAACAAAAGTGCACCTTATCGTGTAGCAGACAAGTTTCATACTGTATTGCAACCTCTAAAATAACAAACCATAGCGCGGCAAGCGCGACACTATTGTTACGCACACACACACATGCTCACACCGCTCTGCTACCTACGTACTCACCTGTGAATCCGTGAGTGATTATTGGGTATGGATGTATCTCGGTGTAGTGGTGTCGTTTCAATGGTCTTGTTACTTGATCCGGCCGGCCAAGAATTGCTTGTTTCAAAATGTTAAAACAAGCAATTGGGGGGGGGGGGGGGGGCATACAAGTCTAACCCCCCCCAAATCACGTGTATTTTTAAGTACCTTTTTTACAAGCTTTTATTTTATTTAACTTTGTAATATTTATGTCATGTTCGGATGGAATTTTGCAACTTAATTTTGAAGCAGATATCTTCAACCAATTGAGTTGAAATTTTGCTTAAATGTGTAAATCGTATGACAATGCAATATTATAATGACATGTTGCTGATCTGATGATGGAGCTGGAAGGTGGCCATAGGAACTTCGCAATGAAACGACACAACCTCATCGAATTTGGGCTCGTTTGAATCGTCTTGACGAGTAGTTTGTCTTTCAATAGTAACCAGGGTCTGATGATGGAGCTGGAAGGTGATAATAGGAACTGTAATGAAACGACGCAATCCCTTCGAGTTTCGCCTCGTTTCATTCGTCTTGACGAGTACTTTGTTTTTAAATGGTTACCAGGGTCAGACCTGATGATGGAACTGGAAGGAGGTCATAGGGACTCGTTAGAAACGACGCAACCCCATCAGGTCTCAGCTCGTTTGATTCGTCTTGGCGAGTACTTTGGTGCTAGATGGTAACCAGGGTCTGATGATGGAGCTGGAAGATGGCCATAGGAACTCAGTAATTAAACGACATAAACCTATCGAGTATGGGCTCGTTTGATTCGTTTTGACGAGTACTTTGGTGCTAGATGCCACTCTAGTAGATGGTAACCAGGGTCTGATGATGGAGCTGGAAGGTGGCAATAAGAACTCAGTAATTAAACGACATAACCCCATCCAGTACGGGCTCGTTTGATTCGTCTTGACGAGTAGGTACTTTAGTGCTGGACGGTAACCAGGGTTTGTTGATGGAGCTGGAAGGTGGCCATAGGAACTCAGTAATTAAGCGACACAACCGCCTCGAGTTTAATTCTTCTTAATGGGTAGACCGATTTTGATAGGTGGTGAGTGGTGGTGGTTTAGTAGACGTGAATAAATTCTGTATACCTACACGTTCAGTGATAAGAACAGATAAAAAACGTGTCTAGGAATAACTAAAAAGAAAAAAATAAATAAAAAGTATAAACTTATTTAAAAAACAAGCGTTTATTTAAATGCGTTAAAAAGAACAAAATAAACTTTTACTAACAGCTTATAACGTCACTACACAATTTATTTGATATAAAAGGTTGTCGCGAGATTTACTAAGTATATAATTAAGTAGGTACTATACCTATAGGTACCTATAAAGTTTCATCTAATTTTATTTTAGAAAATTAAGGACCATGATAAAAATGTCTAGACAAGAAAGGTTGTAGGTTGTTCTTTTTTCAACGGCGAGTCAAGATCACACTACACGCCGCTTTCGGTTTAGAAATCGCGCGTTTGACTAAAAAGTAAATACACGTGATATTTTTCTACACCCCGTCCCCCCTTGTGATATTTCGTGATTTTTGCCGAACCCCCTCCCCCCCTATGTGCCTCACGTTATTAATGGACGGCCCCAAATGTAAATCGTTGTTGTATGCATGTTTTGTCACAAGGCAATGTTATTTCTAAGAATAATCTCATGTAAGTGAACCCTGTATTCTTATGAGAATAAAGTTTCTTTAAACCCAAAAGTGTGCGCAGCGTCTGAACTGAACCTCAGTTCAGACCATAGATAATACATATAGACTGGTAGCTCACACCGAGAAAGAGACGCGACTTTTGACTAAAGTCAGCACTTAAGTACCATGCCATGCCATGTACACGACTGTTAATTGGCTTGATCCAGGTACCTCCCGGCGGACCACTTTTCGAAGTTCCTCGATTGTACCTCATATCGCCATTTCATCTCTAATGGAATACGACAGTTAAAAGTTAAATTCAGAATCAGATGAGGTTTTACTTTTAATTATAACTTAACTATTATTGGATCACTATAGTTAAAAGTAAAACCTCATCTGAACTTCAGAATCAGATAGGTTTTACTTTTAACTGTCGTGTTCCATAAGAGATCAAATAGCAATATGAGGTACAATCGAGGATCTTGAACGAGGAATTTGTGGAAATTATGAGGAAAAGGCCTCGGTGGTCGAGTGGCAAAAATATTCAGGTAAGGTCCCGGGCAAAATTCCCAGGTCAAGCAAAGTGTGTGTGTGTTGTGTGTTTATATTTTTCGGTAGCCCAGGCTTGTGGCCGCCAACCTGCATTTGGTAAGCGTGGTGATTCAGCCAATGCAGCCAATACCCATCATTGTAGCGATGACTTCATCATCAGCCTATACTCGTCCACTGCTTGACATAGGCCTCTCCAAGAACACGCCACTGAGCACGATCCGCGGCCACTCTCATCCAGCTCTTGCCAGCCACCTTGCGAAGATCGTCGCTCCACCTTGTCTGAGGGCGTCCTACGCTACGCTTGCCGATACGCGGTCTCCGCTCCAGAACTCGTCTACCCCAACGGTCATCGGTTCTGCGACTGATATGGCCGGCCCACTGCCACTTGAGCTTGCTAATCCAGTGGGCTATGTCGATTACCTTGGTTCTCTGCCGGATCACCTCGTTTCGAATCTGATCCCTCAGAGAAACTCCGAACATAGCCCTTTCCATAGCCCGCTGAGCGACTTTAAACTTGTGAACCAGCCCTACCGTCAGTGTCCACGTGTCGGCTCCGTATGTCATGACGGGTAGGACGCACTGATTGAAGACTTTCGTCTTTAGACATTGCGGAATTGGCGACGTAAAGACTCGACGTAATTTCCCATACGCAGCCCAGCCCAGCTGTATCCTTCTATTGGCCTCTTTCTTGAAGTTGTTTCTACCCATCTGTAAAATTTGCCCGATTTAGACATATTCCTTAACAACTTCGAGAGCACTGTCTTGTATTGCAATCGGTTCCGGGACAACATGTTCGTTGAACATAACATTGGTTTTGTCCAAGTTCATTCGAAGACCGATGCGTCAAGAAGAATCAGCTAGGCCGTTCAGCATGTGTTGTAGATTCTGCAACGTTTTGGCCATGATGACGATGGCGTCTGCAAATCGCAAGTGTGAGTGAGATGTATTCGCCGTTGATGTTGATGCCACGTCCTTTCCAGTCCAGCGTTTTAAACATATCCTCTAGGCATTTGTGAATAGTTTTGGGTATATCACATCCCCCTGTCGCCTCGACACTTGGATATTTCGCCAATCGACTTGGCATCGTTGCAGGGACTTAAGAACAGCCCAGGTCTCGATAGAGTCAAATGCCTTCTCATAGTCCACAAATGCAAGGCACAGGGGCCGATTATACTCTTCGGCCTTTTGTATAAACTGCCGCACTGTCAAAATGTGGTCTATGGTGCCGTATCCTCCTCGAAACCCGGCCTGCTCCGGGGGCTGAAATTCGTCGAGTCTTCGCGCAAGGCAGTTTTTGATGACTCTCTAAAACAGCATGTAGATAGACGTGGCTCAGGAGCGAAACTGGTCGGTAGTTCTTCAGAAGGGTCTTGTCTCCTTTTTTTAAGAATAACACGACGACACTCCTACTCCACGCCTCCGGAGTTCTCCCATCAAAGAGAACGGTGTTAAAGATGTATTGGAACTCCTTTAACACAGGTTTTAAAGGAGTTTTTTTCAAGATTCTCTGGGTCACCAAGCCAGCGGGTCCGAATCTGATGACGTGAGCTGATGTCTGCTCGGGTTGACAGTATGTTGGAGGAAAGCGCTCAGGCACATACTTATGTCTGTGCCTAATAAAGCGCGCGTGACTAGCAGGTCTTCACGCGCACCAAGTCGCTAAACATTTGAAAACATTTACAAACACGTCTAAGAAAATCAGTTCTTCATTATGCTAGTATGCACGTGTAGTGTCTGGTTGTACTTATAGCGGAGTCAAGGGTTAATCTTAAGGTTAAGATAGATAGTAAGTCTATGTGCTTCTGATAGCCAGCGAAAAACAAACAATAACCACTTAAATATATCGTTAAGTCTATGCGTTTACCTAATAGCCGAGTAAAAATATTTTATGTAGGTACTCATAAAAAGTCAGGTTTCTATAAAGCTTACATTTATGAAAAACGCTTCCAACGCCAAAGGAGTGGTTCCCGCTGAAAGCAGGCTAATTGCATGTAAAATGTTTTTCAGATTTCCGTTAAAACATTTCCATCCGCGTCACTCCGCTATCCGCTCACAACAATTTAAATGCAATCGTAAACGGCGGCTTAAACACGGCAACGCACTCCCGTAATTATCGGAATAGCTCTTCGCCGTCGCAGGGCTGCTACCACTGTGACCATCTCAAAAGTGGCGAATCTGCCAGACACCAGCAAAAATCTGCCAAAATCTGCCGTTTCCTACCAACCAACTCAAATTATAATTGAAATCAATCATAAAAAAAGCTCGTCGCAAGATTTTTTCAAATTTGCTACCAAACTTTTGTGAACATAGGTACTATATCTAATTATAAATGAATTACTATCTAAAAAAAAGCTCGCAAGATTTCGTTGAAATCTGCCAAATTCTGCCACTTTTATGAATAGTCAGCATACGTAGGTACTCTGCCAGAGGTAAAATTTTAGTGCCAAATCTGCCCAAATGGCAGAAACCTGCCACTGGCTGCTGCCGTCACAACATTGTCATATTTAAAGCACTGAGACATTTTCAGACATTTTCTTACCAGCATGTGAATTTTAATAAAGCTATAATTGTAGAAAAATAGTTAAATTGTTCTTGTTAAGTCTCTTTACAAAGCAGAAATTTTTTCAAGTGATGTTCATTATCGATAAATAAATATATGTAAGTATTATTCTTTATTGCAAAAAAACACATAATATACAGAAAATACATAACAAACGATGGTGAGCAAAGGTAGTGTGTTGAATGCAAGCTTAATCTGTATTAAAAAGTATTTTATATAAGTACTGATAAATATCGTAGGTACTACAATCACAAAGCTTGTGTAGGTAGGTACTTAAGCCAATAATTGTTTTTATTTTCTCCTTTTCTGAGCGCTGCTGTGTCAACGTCAACAAGCTCTCATTGTTGGGGCAATAAGACCAGACCGTGAACCCGATAGCAATTACCTCGCGCCGTGTGTGCTTTTCATTTGATATCAGGTCCGCAAAGTCAGTACCGAACATAGAGAACCGTAGAAATAACACTATTAACTAGTAATAACAATAATAAAGCCTACTTTTGTGTAATAAAATATAGCAGATAAGCATATTTTAGTGGCTAAGCCATCGGTGTTAGATTCAGGTCTCGAGTTCGATTCCCAGCGGGGGTACATGTTTGGTTTGGTTGGTGGTAAGGCTTGTTAAGTCCGCCTGGCTAGCTACCACCATTTTATTTAAAGTCTGTCGCCATAACAACAATGTTACTAGCATTGTTGTGTTCCGACAGATTAGAGGTAAATAGCCGGTTCCTCAGTGGTGGAGGATTCTGGGTGAAGCGCGCTTCCACCTTATCGTCACTTACCTCAGGTGAGATGAATGTCAAGTGCCGTGTAAAAAGTCGTCCAAATCATTTTTTTTATAATAGATGGGCTTGCTCTTGGCCACATAAACAAAATAAACTATTCTTGCCATCTCAACATCAGTTAGAAGCCCTATATTTTCTTAACTGCGTATCCAGCTGAACTCAGTCTTCCTGACAATGCATCAATATGTGAATCCCATTGTAAGCGTGAATCCAGTTTAATGCCTAGAAACACAGTAGAATCTACTATTTCAACTACACAATCGTATTTGTATGCTGACCCTGTCTTACATTAGTTATTATTACTATTATATAATTGACACACTATTATTGTGTATATTATATTGTGACTAAAGTGTGTGATAATTATTAACAGTGAACCAATGCAATACCACAGAATAAATGAATAAAAACCTTTAAAAATGTTACACTATTTACATCGTTAACATTTCAAGGCCTCTTTTAACATTAAAAATAAGAGATGTACCATCATATGAAAACAGTACAGTCTCACATAGTTTCTAGCAAAGTAGGGCAGGTCATTTATGTAAATCAAAAAAGTAAAGGTCCCATATTGACTCTCGGGGCACGCCTATTGTTATGGGTGCTCCTGAAGACACAACACCATTAACAACAACTTTTTGAGTTCTATTCGACAAGTATGATTGTATAAGGCTCAGTGCTATTTTTGGAACACTATAATGCTCTAACTTGTTAACTAAAGTTTCATGACTAATTATGAATGAAGACGAATAACGCTTGGTGCGTATGAGTGGAATGTCAACCAAGTAGGTAAGGGTGGTAACCCGCCGTATGTCTGGACTCCCGATAGTAGAAAGGGGACGGTGAAATGAGCTCGTGTGGCTCATCATCATCATCATCAGCTCATCAGCATCATCCGCACAAATGTTCATGCGGACCGCGGACCTTTACGTTCCTACTGTAAATTGTAGTATATGAGAAATAGGGCCAATACCACCCAATACCTACAACGCTGGCCCAAATGTGGGCCTAAAGTGCCTTCCGAAGCAGTGAGAAGCTCGAGATATTTTTGACTAGGTATTTATTACTTTCTGCCAATGACTTATACATCATGACTCCATTTGAGCCTGTCAATATCATGATTTCTATGACTATTGGAACTTTGGTTAATTTGTCTTGTTTTCATCGGCCAAATGCTGTACGTGTAAAAAAATAAAAAAAACTAGTTTGTAGATACGATTAAACCACAACTCTATCGAGTAAGATAATAGTTGGCAAAAACATATTAGTTACTATTTCCAGCGTAATTCTTATCCAATGTGATTGTCAGACTTCTTCAAATCAAGGATTGAAGAATTAATGTAAAAAGTTTTATTGTTTATACTAATGGTGTATAAACAACTTTGACATTAATAATGAAAAACGGCTATCGTTAAACAAGGATTATACTCATATTAGTTTATTCAACCAAGTTGCTTATTTGCGTCTAATAAATACATAATTGGTTCTACAAAGGCTATTTATTCATGATTTTGATCGAGTTTTCTTTTATGATGCGGATTGAGAGTAAGGATTTTTCAAAATGTCCACGGTAGTAGTCCCTAGTGGATAAATCATCATCAGCCTGCTATGCTCTTGTCCATGCCACATGGACAAGAGCATATGGAATATGGAGAGATTGGGCTATACCGCACCGCCTGGCCTAATGCGGGTTGGTACATACATAGTAGATAGGTACATTATTAACGGCGTCGGTTCGGGGTCAAAGTTGCTCGCGTCCGTAGGTTTACCCTTGAGACCCTACACGTGATCCCTGGGTGGTGCTAAATGAGTGACACTGACTGAGTGGTAGAGCCACGCTGCGTTGCAGCACGCATTGGGCCGGCTCGCCCGGCGTAATACCACCCTCTCACGAATATTCGGCGTGAAATAATGGCACTTGGTGCTGTTGTGTTTCGTCCGACCAATGAGGGTTTCGGAGCCCCCCCCCTCTCCTCCCATTCCTATTCCTTCCTTAAACTTATTCCTCCCTTAAAGGCCGGCAACGCGCCTGCGATTCCTCTGGTTTTGCGGGTGTCCATGGGCGGCGGTGATTACTCTCCATCAGGTGACCCGCCCGCTCGTTTGCCTCCCTCTTTTATAAAAAAAAAATGAATTGCGGGGGCAAGCCGTTAAATGCAGCACCTTCATGGTAGGCATGCACACTCGCAGTATCTATTATCTTGCTTTTTCTCCAGAAATACAAATGGAAATCATTAGCTGATTAGATAACGGGACCACTGCGAATTACACAACTTTTTTATAAGCCGAATTGTGACGTCTTTTGTGTTGATAAGTAACACAATGTTAGTTAAGAGTGCTCGATAAATAAATGTAATTAATTATGATTAAAGAACAAATTATAAAGAACGACAGGATTTGTTCAGTACACAAGCATGCTATGGACAACTGGTTGCTTGGACCTATACCTACCTAAGACGACCTAAAGACGTGTTTCTTTAAGGAATTGTTTTGTTTTTTTTGGTTGCTTAACGTTTTATAAGTTGATGGGATAACAGTTTTCAATAAGTGTAACGCCATAGTGGACCAATCAGCGCTCGTCATGAAAGTCCGCCATTGCCCGCCAATGCCAAGCCGCCACGCCACATCCCCCCTCCACCGCGCCAAGCCAGCGAGCTTGCCATGACATGCCGTGGGGAGGAAGCTATAATAGTCACTGCCAGCCTCCTCTCGTCCTTTCCCCACGACACGGTAAACCCGAGCCGAGGTACCGTGCCTCCTAGAGGCGCCCTCGGGTTTAGCCGCTCCCTACCGGTTCGAAGCTCCAGAGGCTCTGGGGGGGATCGGAGATCGGTTACAGTTGCAATCCAGGCTACATCCCTAAACATGTACACAACATGATCAAGTTAAAAGCAGTAGGTACATATAATTATTTTAAGTAAAGTTTTAGTACAAAATACAATATATTATACCTATCTATCTATTATACTATAATATACTATCAACTATGCATTGGTTAGTCAAATTATTCAACCCTTTTGACTTTATGTTTTTATAGCAACAGAGTCTCATACTCTTTTTAACGTTTAGATATCTTAGTGCCTGTGAAATGAATTGCATATTTTAATTTTGCGGCGAGATGCCATCCTCCACCGGAATCCCTCTGGGGAATTTCGACCAATCACGGCTTGAGGAACGTTTAAGTTTCTCGCCGCCCCCAAACAAGCCCGGTAACGCTGTAAAGGTCATCTGCGACCGACAGCACTGACACTCAAAAAAATCTCGTCCTCTTTCGTCTGCCGACCACTTGTCTAGAAGAAACTCTGCCCAAATCAATACTCAGATTGAAAATTAAGAATACAACTGATTATTATTATCGTCTGCCTTAATATTTGTTAGCCCGTCTGTTTTATATGATATTTTGTTCAAGTGAAATCTCATCACTTGTTTTATTTTCTCTACATCCACAGCCACATGTTTCTAAAGAAATGTAGATACTAGGTTTTAAATGAAAAAGGCGAGTCGTGTGAGGAAAAAGTTCTTAGAAAATAGATTGAAAAGGCTACGCTCCACATTCCAGCATCTCATTCGTTCAAGATCTATCGGCTCCCAGTGCACTCGGGCCCCCTTGTTCTGGTAAGAAGGCAGGCGCAGGTATTATTTTTTTATCCGTTGTGCAGCAAACGTGCAGCGCGCAGACAGCTAATCCGACACGAGCCGACGCTCTGTGTCCAATGTACGATGACAACAACATTCACTTTTTCGTCTAACGCCCAAAATTAAAAACGTATCAACAATTACTACATTTAAAGGAAGCGTATCTAGAGATTGTTTAGCCTCCTTATTTCAATTTTTTTACCTTAAGCTCCATACAAATTACCTATGTCCAATCAAAAAGATTTAATTAGTTTAATGTTTTTGTGTCTATTACAATATTGCACTTTGATAGGCTAAGCAATCTAAAGATTCTTACGTTATTATTTTCGGGCGTTATGATAGTAACCGCGAGATGTTTTTGGAACCAGCTTGCAGCGGCGGTATAGTGTCATCATAAGCCTATAGGTATGTCTCATTGGGAGGGACTTTTTACATTAACACTTATTTATTTATTTATTTATTTATTTAATCTTTATTGCACATAAAAACAGCAAAAGGCGGACTTAACGCCACAAGGCATTCTCTACCAGTCAACCGGTATGAATGTAGGAGACTTAGGTAAGGCGATAAATCAAAAAAGATACATTAATGAATGTTAAATGAAAAACAACAACTTACAACCAACTTCATAAATAGCATATACAAAATACACAGATCTACAAAAAATATAATATACTTACATAACAAAGATTCAATATATAATATAATGAATAAATAGATAAATATTTTACATAGAAATATAAATACCTACATATATAAATAAAATACATCAGATAGTGTGACATCATATTATTAGTTATATACATTTTACTCATAATATAACCAATATCTAGATAGAGCTAAAATAGTGCTCACGCACAAGTCTTTTGAATGCCATTTTACTCTGAGCACCACGGATATTTAATGGCAGAGCATTCCAAAGGCGGATAGCACATAGAGTAAAGGAACTGGAGACGAAGCCAGAATGATGAGCGGGGATTTGAAGAGTGAGGTTGTTACTGGAGCGAAGGTCACGATGATGAGAGGCTCCCAGAAACTGAAACCTAGATTTCAGGTATCTTGAGGTTCGTGGATCGTTAAGGATGTTGAAAAGCATACAGACAACTCTAAGATTCCTACGCTCACGGATAGGCAGCCATTTGAGTTGTCTTCTGTAGTGAGAAATGTGGTCGAACTTACGCAAACCGAAGACAAAACGGATACAGCTGTTTAGCAAACGATCCAACTTATTCAGAAGAAGTTGATTAATGTCAGAGAAACAGACGTCGGCGTAGTCAAGAACAGGAAACACGAGAGCCTGAACAAGCGCGATTTTAGTACTGGAGGGGAGAAAAAATTTCAATCTATACAAGGACCGTAGCGAGTTGACCACTTTACGAGAGATCTCGTTCACTTGATCTTCCCAACTGAGAGAGCAGTCAATAACGAGACCTAGGTTCTTAACTCGAGGCTGATACGGTATGGAATCCCCATTGAACACCAAACTAAGCACCGAGCTCAAATCGACGAGAGATAACTGTCGAGAACTACCTAAGATAATTGCTTGGCACTTAGAGGCATTAACAGAGATGCCATAACAGTTTGACCATTCGGCAATCCTGGCAAGATCTTCATTGACGCTAACGACCGCCTGATTAAGATTACTTTTATCAGTTTGAACATATAATTGGAGATCGTCAGCATACAGATGGTAAGAAGAATGAAGTTTTGTAGTAAGAGAGTCAATAAAAAGTGAGAAGAGAAGGGGGGAAAGTATGCCGCCTTGTGGAACACCAGCAGTCAGCTCGCACCAGTCAGAAATAGACTGATCAACCCAAACAACTTGCTGGCGTCCACGAAGATATGAGGAAAACCATGTCGTAGTAGAAGAAGACAGTCCAATATGGGAGAGAATTGCTAAGAGAATGTCATGGTTGACCGTGTTAAAGGCGTTGGAGAAATCAATAAGAACCATCACAGTCAACTGAGAATTCTCCATGCCGTTGCGTACGTCCTCCAGGACATTAACAAGAGCAGTGGTAGTGCTATGCCCGGGTCGAAACCCGGACTGGAAGGGACTTAAGAAGCTATGTCGGAAGATGAAAGAGGAAAGTTGGCTGTGGACCGCAGCTTCAAGGATTTTGGAAATAAATGGTAGGATAGAAATAGGTCGAAAATGGTTTAAACAAGTCGGGTTACGGATTTTGGGAAGTGGAATTGCGATGGCTTTAAGCCAGGCAGAGGGAAACGTACAAGAGGAGAGAGAGTAATTGAGAATAAAGGTAAGAACAGGAAGTATAGAAATAAGAATAAGTGTGATCATAGATCTACCCACTTCATCACATCCCACTGCCTTGGATTTGATGGAGAGAGCAAGTTTCCGAACATCTTCTTCAACTAACGGACGAAAAGAAAATAAGTCAAGAGTAGAAAGAGCCGTGGAAGTAATAGAGAAAATAGTGGAGAGGGTTACTGAGTCAGATAAGGAGGCAGTTGAGGTAAAATGACTGTTAAGGTCATTAAGCGAAATAGATGAACTATGCTGGGTCGGCGTCTTGCCAAAGCCCAGGGTACGAAGAAACTTCCATGTGTCGGCAGGACTGGAATTTAAAATATTTTTATGGATATATTGGCGTTTAGCAACACTTGTGTTATGATGAGATTAGGCTTTTACATTACCCACCACCCAAGCTCAGGCTCTGCGTCCTATATCTATATTACGTTTGCCCGGTCGCAGTCTCAACCCAAACGGCTATCGGCTTGTGGGTTTAAATGACTATAATCGGCAATCTTACAACAGCGGCCTAGGTTGTTCATCAAATGCTTAAAGTACCTTCTGAAGTTCTTACTTCTTACTCCCTCTTGTGAGCTTGATTTATTTTAATTTGGTCACCAAACCACTCTGAGCGCCGCGTCGCCGGCTCAGTATTTGCCAAAAGTTCCTTAAAGTCTCCCACAACCGAACGGAAATGTTTTTAAGAGTTTATGATGAGCTGCACTGACCGTTTTCAATAAACCGAGTGTACACTGACATACGCTAACTACCTAGTTCAGGCGACACAAAGAGATTAAAAAGGTAGTACCTAATAGAAAATGTCTTGGAGGCGACAGCTCTTCCATCTGAACTACCGAAGCATTGGTAAAAATAATACAAATAAACCGTGTTATTTATAAAAGTTTTTGTTGATGGCTTTGAATTCGGCAATGGACACACGCTAACATAAGAAACAGAGCGCTGCATAGCTATCGGGAGCGGCCGCGATCGCCCACACCCGCGCCCCGCACCCCCGCTCACATTATGTATGCAATGCGCTTAAACGAGGATTCTTTTGCATTTGCAAGAACTGAGCTGGTACCGTAAATATGCAACTCATGTATTTTGTACGAATACATATCAGTAATACTCCGACCAGTCGGAGCCGTGAATCTGCTGTGCCTCGGTGCTGATATCTGTCAAGAACACGTCCAGAACCGCAAAGGTAGCGTCATACCTATTACTTCGGGGGACCCTCTTTAAGTCGCTGACCCACTTTGATTTTAACTCACGGCAGCAGTTAGTAAGTGATAAGTAAAATCATTCTCGTGAAAGGTCAAGAATACCCAAAATCGACAAGCACGTTATGCAGAGAGAAAATTATATTGCTCCGTGGATATAACCCACCTCGCTGGCCTAATGCGGGATGGTGGGTTTTAACTACTATCTTCCACAACAACCGGGACCAAGGCTTTACTTGCCTTCCAAAGCACGGAGGAGCTCGAGATATTTTTAATTTGGTCACCCATCGACACCCATTGCACGGCATTGCGAAACTTGCTTATCCAGCAAGACCGCAAGTCGACCGCGCTAGGCGCTGCGCCCTCGAACACCTCAAGCTTGTCTAATACCTAATTAAAGTGCGTAAGTGCAGTGTGTTAAGGTTTTGTTTGCGAGTCTATAAAAACCTTTCGATAGACGTCGACTAGACGACGAGTAATAACGAACTACAACAAAGCAGCGACGAAGGTATCCAACTTCCAGACCCAGGCAATGACACAAACAGCTTTCAAATATTAAACTCAGCTAAATATCAGTTATAAAAGGCAGCAATTCAATAAATTCCCGATCTATCCGCCGACGCTGACTCAAAAGTTCATTCCAACTTATCCTTCACGTTTTTCGCTTTTCCTTAACTCTGATACTATTGTTGAAGTTTGAACAAAGACGAATTGAAATATGGACAAGTTTTGTATCCGACTGTTCAGCGCGGGATTCATTCGCTACTATAGGACTGCCAAACGAAAGCGTAAGGTCGTAAACTATAAACTTTAATTAGATTAAGTTAAAAGTCTGGACTTGGCTATCGTGATTTAAAACTACATCATGATGGTCCCTTGGGAACGCAAGGTATTTTATCAACTGACGACCTTCAGTTAGGAAGACATACATATATTATTACTCACGACTATTATCCCCGAAACGTAAGTCAGAGACTAGGTAATGATGACCGCAAAAGTAGTCCACTGCCATTAGTTCACATTTCACCAAATAACAACTAAAGTTTCTCAGCGTGATGACGTAGTGCTTTCTTTAGTCCATTAGTAGCCTTTTACAACACCCAAGGGAAGAGGTGAGTTGGTAGTATTCTATTAAAGCTGTGCCACACAGCTCCTTTATTTTTGAACTATTTATTTTGAACCAAGTCATGTTTTAGTTTTAATAGGTAGGTTTACCCTTGAGACCCTACACGTGATCCCTGGGTGGTGCTAAATGAGTAACACTGACTGAGTGGTAGAGCCACGCTGCGTTGTAGCACGCATTGGGCCGGCTCGCCCGGGGTAATACCACCCTCTCACGAATATTCGTCGTGAAATAACGGCACTTGGTGCTGTTGTGTTTCGTCCGACCAGTGAGGGTTCCGGAGGCCCCTCCCCCCCCCCCTTCCAATTCCTATTCCTTCCTTAAACCTATTCCTCCCTTAAAGGTCGGCAACGCATCTGCGATTCCTCTGGTTTTGCGGGTGTGCATGGGCGGCGGTGATTACTTTCCATCAGGTGACCCGCCTGCTCGTCTGCCTCCCTCTTTTATAAAAAAAAAAAAATGAAGATACTATGCATAACTGTGAGCCGCGACGTGTAGGATCATTAAAAGAATATTACCATCACCCTTTCTCTTCCCTTAAGTGTCATAAATGGCGACTAACAGACTAAAGACTGCACATACATCCAACTGCATAGAGCGGCGATGGGCTCACTACCTGTCACGCTGAGCATAATGTGCAGTCGTTATTTAGTGAAAAGTGAACTATGGCAGAGGACTGCTTGTGCCCTGACTAACCCTTCGGGGATAGCAGTCGTTATTATAATGTATCCTGTGTATAAAATTAATAAAAAGGTGTATTGAGTGTAATATATGGGTAATATAAAGGTATATTAAGTAATTTACACGATAATAAAGTTATTTTTAAAATATATGTTACAACTTTGTTGAGTGGTTGTGTTACAAGTTAAGGTATTGATTGATTGTGTAAGCTACCTACCAACCCTATTCACGAATGTTGGTTACAATATTAAGTATTCCAGTTCTATCCGGGTGTTGGGATGAGGTCGGAACTTTGGTAACGTCGACGACAGGTAGTTCCATTTTAATTTTATACCTAATTGAATATTATCATTTACCGATTTAAAGAATGAGTAAGTTAAACACGTCGACAAACGACTAAATATACATATTTTTCATCTATGATGATTTGAATCCGACTGTTATGCACTGATTTGAATGCATTCTTTTTTGTTTTAACCATTACCTACGTACCTGTGCTACGTACCGTTGAATACAAAAAAGAAAGTTGGATTTATTTCGACGAGCCTCTTTCTATTTCAATGCCTCTAGCATTCCAGGCCAGGCAACCTGCCATGTATTGTAGGATATCAATACCGCTTTAACTAAATTTACTTACTTTGGAAACTTTAATCTCATTTTCCTGTTATAATTTTATTTTAATCGTAAACGAGTTGCTCGACTTAAATGGTCCATGAAAGGCGTGGAAGTCGTTACCCCACCGTAAAGTGACGTCATAAGCGGCATTTATTAACGTGCCGTTAGCAGTTTAAAAGAGAGAGCGTTAAAATGTCGTTTATTTACTCCAAAAACGCCTGAGGCTTAATTGTCAGGAATGATCCCTTTATTTACAGCGTTCGTTTCTGTTTGTGGCTGTAATATGACTGTACCTACCTGCATACTTTCAAATACATGAGTTCACCCACACAGACTTGCAAGAGAACGCGCTAAGCAATTTTCGTAAGACCTAATGTTTTATTAATAAAACAGCCATTGCAAGGTATTCTTGATACTGCAAGCTGCTTATGCAGATAGCAAGATAATGATTATTTGATTGAAAGTTGATTACAAGACTCGCTGGTTGGTGCGATGCATGCTTAGGGAAACCTTTGACATAAAATATTCATTTTGTCTAATTTATAAACATTGGTTTAGTTCTATGTTCCATATTACCCATGTTTGTAAGTTTTCTATTTTTAATTAATGTTTATAATACTTAGGTACAATGAAAAAAATATTCTAAACTTTAAGGATGATTTAAAGGTTACACGCTCACAGAGTCGTAATCAGCCAGGATAGAACAATAAAAAAAAGTTATTGCTTTTCAAAAAATACTTCGCTCGAAGCTTAACAAAAAGCTTTCGTACAAGGGCACAAACAAAATAATTATCGAATTTGCGTCTTAACTCGTTATCGTATTTAAGAAACACTCACGGAATACCTGATACTGCATGACAGACATACATGCATGACCAATTGGCCATGAATCAACATAAGGTTCATGCAGTTGGCAGTCATTTCATTGTATAACATAACTTACCTTGCTTATCGTTTACATGTGCTTTTACGTTTCCGATAGAAGTTTGCTCTAAAGCTTGTGATGATATCCAAATTCTCTCCCCCCATTACAGCCTCACGTGATAAATGGACGACCCCAAAGGTCGTATATTTATCATTTACCTATCTACCTTTACTTTATCTAGCACGGTAACAAAAAACAAATTTTACGTTTCTTAGTCCAACGTCCAACCACTGACAATCTTGTAATATCTTCCAAAACTTTTGTCGCCAAAAGTAATGTCTAAATCACAAAACTCTTTGTGCCGACATAATCATTGCTCCGCCAACAAAGTGTTCCTTTTATTCCTGAATTAAAAAAAAACGACACACACACACACACAAACACACAAGCGTGAAATTAAACTCGCTATGTTACTCGCGGAAGAGGAAATAATACCGCAGCCTTAGGCCGTCTAAGCCGAGGAACAAAGGCTGCACGGCTCTTTGTTTCTGTCCGTGTGTTGATGTATTACGCGGGGGATGGGCCGACGTCTTGGATACAATTCAGGTTGGAGGCAGCGGCGCGGGAAAACGCGGGATAACACGCAAGCCAGGGGAAACGTCGAAGGCGAAAACTTATTTAGGTGGTACAATAGCGGAGCCTTTACAAGGAAATGTTGTTTCAATACTCCTTAACAATATAAATAGTAGCGCTTTAAATTTATCTCTTTCAATGTTAAATGCAAGACAGGTCAAGTTGCTGACTAATGATTGTGTGCTGATAATAACTCTGGTAGTAGGATTCTGCCCAGAATCAGATTGGACGACCACCATTATATTGTTGTGTTCTTCTAGTAAGAGGGGTACTAACACCTCTGAAATTACAAGACACATAAGAACCAAAGGAACAGGGTAAGGCAACCCTTGATGTCGCAAGCGTCATTAAATACTACGGTGTCCACTTTTAATCAGGCTGTTCGTATGCTCGTTTGTTGGATAAAAAACATAAAAATAAAATCTATTTCAATGCTTTGTTATCTGCTATGTGAAGAGGACCAATTTTACAAGAAAACTCGCCGGGCCAGACTACACAAAAATAGACAAGCTCTCATCGGATTTAATAAATAACTAGTTAAAATATTGCAAATACAATTCATCAGAATCTTTAATCTAGAATAAACAATAAGAATCTTTCCATTGCAATTAGCGATAGTACTACCCAGTAATCTATTATTTGTTTTTATTACATACATACGAGATATAATCACGACCATTATCCCCGAAGTAAGATTAGTCAGAGACTAGGCAAACAGGACCGCAAAAGCAGTAATGTGCCATAGTCCACTTTTCACCAAATAGCGACTGCACATGTGCTCAGCGTCTTAGCCCATCGCCGCTCTATGCTGTTGAATGTCTTTAGTAAGTTAGTGGTCTTTTACGACACCCAAGGAACCATTCTTTCACCGCTACGCGACACGGTGAGCAACATTGTTTCATTATTATACAGGGTGGGACAAAAAGACCGTGGTTGGAGAAAAAGTACCCTTAATATTGATTCATTATTATACAGGGTGGGACAAAAAGACCGTGGTTGGAGAAAAAGTACCCTTAATATTGATTCATTATTATACAGGGTGGGACAAAAAGACCGTGGTTGGAGAAAAAGTACCCTTAATATTGATTCATTATTATACAGGGTGGGACAAAAAGACCGTGGTTGGAGAAAAAGTACCCTTAATATTGATTCATTATTATACAGGGTGGGACAAAAAGACCGTGGTTGGAGAAAAAGTACCCTTAATATTGATGATGGCAAATTTTACTGAAAGGAAACATTCCTTTATTTTCAAAAATAATTAATATATTTTTTAAAGATTTTTAAAAATCACCTGTTTGAGCCGGGAATCGACCGGTGAAATGTGAAAAAACAAGTGCGAGTGGGACTCGCCCTTGAAGGGTTCCGTAGCAGCAAGTAACATCATTTAAAAGTTCTTGTAGTTCGTTGTAACTTTGATCGATGTTTTAATAATAGAGTATTTTTTTAATTAATTAATTTATGACGTTTTAAAAAAAACTACTTACGTGATCTCGTTCAAACCAATTTTCGGTGGAAGTTTGCATAGTAATATACATCAATTTATTTTTTTAGTTTTATTATTCTCTTATTTTAGAAGTTATAGGAGGGGGGGGGGGGGGGACTCATTTTACGACTTTGTAAGTGTCTCTCGCGCAAACTATTCAGTTTAGAAAGAAATGATATTAGAAACCTCGATATCATTTTTGAAGACCTATCCATAGATACACGTATGGGTTGGATGAATTTTTTTTTTGAGTTTCAGTTCTAAGTATGGGGAACCCCCAAAATTTATTGTTTTTTTTTTCTATTTTTGTGTGAAAATCTTAATGCGGTTCACAGAATACATCTACTTAACAAGTATCAGCATTATAGTTTCGGAAAAAAGTGGCTGTGACATACGGACGGACAGACAGACATGACGAATCCATAACAATTCCGTTCTAATATAATAATAAATCATTTATTCACACGAAACATGGTAAACAGATGGTCAGGTTTCTAAGCAGTACATTTATGTTTCGCCAAAATTGGCATGCGAATGTAATAACAATGTATTGAATTTAAATGTGATGCGATAGAATAATATAGATTAAATAAATATAAAAATTAAAAATGTCACAACAACCTAACTGCGATAGAATAGAATAATATAGATTAAATAAAAATTAAAATTACAATCATAAATGTCACAATAACCTAACCAATACTTACATAATTATAATCAGAGCAAGCAGTAAATTAATTAAATATAAAATGAATGTCATCTAAACTGATCAAAATATTCCTTTATATTATAAAAACAATGATTGATTAATAGAATACGTAATTTCGACTAAAATACTGGCATAGATGGACATTCTGTGATTATCTTAGGTAACCTATTATAAAGTTTTATACACATTGCGACACAGCTTTTGTTGTACATTGAAGTTTTTGGAATGTTTGACAAAACCAACCTATCAGCATTTCTAACCGATCGCGGATACATTTCCTTTGCCGTTTTAAAAAGATGTAAGTGCCGTTTTACAAATGTACACGATTCATAAATATAAAGGCATGGAAGGGGCATTGTTTTGAAGCTTTTAAAATACGGTCTACATGAGTCCCACGGAGCAATCCCAGCTATAGCCCTAACACAGCTTTTTTGCGATAGAAAAGCTCTATTAATATCGGTTGAGTTACCCCAAAGAAGCAAACCATATTTCAAAACTGATGCAACATACGCGTGATATGCAACTAGTGCTGTTTTTTCTGATGCTATTTGTCTTAACCGTTTGAGGACATACACAAAGCTATTTATTTTATTATTTACTTTCTTAATTTGTTCTTTCCAATTAATATGTTTATCTATTTTGATTCCCAGAAAAGACGCACATTCTGTTTCAAGTATTGTTTCGTTACCGTAATTTACATTTATATTTTTTTTGTTTTTGTTGTAATTATTTTGAAAAAGTATATAATTAGTCTTAGTTGCATTCATCATTAGGTTATTTTGTTTAAGCCACTTATCTACCCGCACTATCGTGACATTTATTTCTGATTCTAATTCTACCTTGTCTTTCTTATTTGCTGTTACAACTACGGAAATATCATCAGCAAATACTACAGTTTTATGAGATGTTACTTGTGGAATATCATTAATGTAGAATAAAAACAGAAGTTGACCCATAACACTTCCCTGTGGAACTCCAAACTTATTGAATTCGTAATTGGATTCATGGGTAACTAATGTCTCGTTATCATCCACTACAGTGATTTGGACACATTGCATTCTGTTATCGAGGTAGGATTTTATCCAATCTAAAGCTGGACCTCGGATACCATTTGCTTCAAGTTTTTTTAATAATATGGAATGTGAAACAAAATCAAAAGCCTTTGTCATATCAAACAAGATCACACAAGTATCATTTGCCGCATCTACAATTGTTACTATGCCATTAATTAGATTAAACATAGCTAAAGTGGTAGATTTATTTTTTCTAAAGCCATTCTGTTCATCTTTTATTATATTGTATTTATCACTATATTCAGTTATTCAATTATGCATACATTTTTCATAGATCTTTGAAAACACAGGAATTAGCGTTACCGGCCTATAGTTACCGAGTTCCTTTCTATCACCTTTTTTATGTAGGGGCTTAACGATTGCTTTTTTAATTTTTTTTGGAAAAGTACCATTTGGCTACGGTACCCTAAAAACATCCTATATTTTATGATACCAACCGAAAGAGTCATTCATAAGGATCAATTTCTTTTAAACAACATACTTAGTACCATAAATTAAAGTAATACCAAGAAAAATATTTTTTTTATTGTAAAGCTTATGAATTGCTCAAAATGAGACCCATTTTCACGTGTGCACAGACGTAAATTCGTTACGTGTCGCATTTTGTATCGAGTTATGGTGACATTTCACTAGTTCGATTCTCGACTCAACAGGTGACTTTACAAAAATCTTTAAATTCAGTTTTAGTTATTTTTGAATATTAAGGAATGTTACTTTTAGTAAAATTTGCCATCAGTACTTTTCCTCCAACCACGGTCTTTTTATTCCTCCCCGTATATTATATCATTGTCACATTGTTTCAGAGGTTGCCAAGTAGATTTTATCTACAATCAACCTTATCGATTTCACTTAAGCATGTACATTTGTATAATGATTACTCATATCTTTGACTTTGTAACTTTGTACAGGACCAATCAAAATCAAGATTAAGGCTTAATTATAAATAGCGTCGAAGCCTCCGGGATAGCATTCTAGTCAAATCCACGAGAGCAGAACCTTCAAGATGGTGTCCGACTTCAGGAAGAAGAAACTGCTGCACGTGTTCAACGCTTTCTTTGACGCCGATGGGAGCGGCGTGATTGAGGAGAACGACTTCAAGGTATCATTCCACAAAATCGCCGAAATGAGAGGCTGGAAGCCTGAAGAACCAGCATACCAGGAAGCGAAGAAAACCCTAATTGGAATGTGGACTGAACTGCAGAAAGAAGTCGACAAAGACAACAACGGGCAGGTGACAAAAGAAGAATGGATCCAAATGTGGGACGAGTACGCCAAGAACCCCTCTAAGCAGTCAGAATGGCAGAAGCTGTACTGCAAGTTCATGTTCCAGGTTGAAGACGCGAGCAACGATGGAGAAATTGACAGCGAAGAGTTTTCATCGGTCTACGCCTCCTTCGGGCTGGACAAGCAAGAGTCCATCGAAGCCTTTAAGAAGATGGCTAAGGGCAAGAAGACCGTCAATTGGGAACAGTTTCAGGAACTGTGGACGGAGTACTACACGACGGAAGACCAGGCGGCACCAGGGAACTTCATCTATGGCTGCTACATGTGTAGTATGACCCCCCACTCACACTCCCATTAAATTGTATAGAAAAACGCTATTTACATGATGGTGTATCGTATACATGTATGATGCCCGCACTAGCAAGACGATAGAGATCTCTTGTAGAGTTAGGTAGACTTTTGCACACTTATCCCTACTAAAGGTGTAATTAAGTTGTTCTAATTATAGTTATGTTGTTGTTGTTACTATGTCATTACATGTTATAAAGTAAAGTCGCTCTTTTCCTCTGTCTGTGGCACCGCACTATTCTCCTAAACCATGCAATGGGTTTTTATGCGGTTTTCACTAAAAATCCTACTAATATTATAAAGGCGAAAGTTTGTAAGTATGGATGGATGTTTGTTACTCTTTCACGTAAAAACTACTGAATGGATTTGGATGAAATTCGGCATACAGATAGTTTATAACCTGGATTAACGTATAGAATACTTTTTATCCCGATATTCCCACGGGAACGGGCACCGCGCGGGTGAAACCGCGAGCGGCCGCTAGTATATTATAAAGTAAAGTTGCTGTTTTACTCTGTCTGTGGCAATATCACACTATTCTTCTAAACCACCCAATGGATTTTTAAACGGTTTTCACTAAAAGATAGAGCTTTAACTGAGGATGGTTTTTGTTTATATTTTGTAGATGTATTTTTTTAAATAGCTGAACAAACAATCAAATCAATCCTTTTTATAATATTAGTATAGATAAAAGTTATATTAAATTGTCATTTACTCTCTTAGCTTTTTTCTAATACAATAAAAGATAGCAAAATAAATTATTGTCGAATCAAATTTAAATAAATTACTCGTATGTAGTTATGTGTGTATGTGTGAGATATGTGCGAGCATTATTATATAAACGTCATAATTATGATTGCTTAGCCGTGATTAACTGATAAGATAATGATTGCAGATATTGTATGCAGTTCAAGGAAGTTACGTAAACATTTTTAGCAAACTGATACGAATCTAAAAAAATCAGTCAGTCTGTACGCGCATCACTTCAGAACGGCTGCACCTATTTGGCTATTTCTTTTTTTGTTGTGTTTGTAATTGTCAGGACAAGGTTTGTATGAAATATTTTTTTTGAAATTTGTCACGGGATACAGGCTGTTCACGCGGTCGAAGTCGCGGCGGGCCGCTAGTTAATACATGAAATAGCTAGTAGTATGTAAATGTAATTTGTTGGGGTACCTATATTTTCTTTTTAAGAAATAATTATTACAGTTGACATATTTTGGCCTAGTTTGTTTCCATACGAAATATCGAGTTATAATAATACTCGTAATCGATTTCAAAACAATTCCTTGTCCATTGTCCTTGAGTACTCCTATATTTGAGCAAAGTTGCATGTGCTATAACTACACACGACACGCACAATCACACAACTTTTCTATCTATAAGTACGTGCACGTAATAAAAATAGGATTGTGACAAAAAATGTATACAGATGAATGAAGCACCTCCTTTTCTAAAACCAGCTTAAAATTAAGGTTAAAGTAAAATTCACGTCGTTAATTAATGTAGTTATAGACATGTTGCATAGCCGAGTTACTTAGACCACTAAAAATATAAATCTTTTCGTAATGTTTGATTTTTTGCGTTAATTACGCTCAAATAAACTGGAAAATAGCGAAACGTTGAAATAAATAAGTACCTCAGGTGAGAATCGAACCGGCCGCGGACGTGGGGTCGATTATTACCTAAGTTGGTCATTCTTTTTTTTCCTAAGGCCAAGTCCTGTAATTTTGATATCATTTCTGCGATGACATAATTCAGCAAACATCATTCAATTACTAAATGACTAACATCAAACACAAACCAACAAAACAGTTGGGTTAGTTCAGTATTTGATAACACTCCTTATTTTGATAACACTCCTTAATTTAGTGCCTGCAGTCAATCTTAGGCTGTTTAAAAATAACTCGTACTATATGGCCATTAAGGTGTACAACCACTTACCTCAAAAACTTAAAGCCCCCCAAGACAGTACATTTGAAAACGAGCTAAAGAATGTATTAGTAGATCCTTTTACAACATGAATGAATATTTTGAGGAAAAATTATAATGTGTTAAGTTTGTCGAATATTTTAATATTATGGTATTGTTCTTTCATTTATTTTAAGTTTTACTGGAACAATTTATTAATTAAATTACCTGACCGTGTTTTCCCAATGCCTTGAAAAGGTAAATTTGTGACTAGCATAACACCTTTCTAACACATACATATTTCTGTATGTTATTGTACTTTTTGTTACAAATTTAAGTGGAATAAATGAATATGAATATGAATACTCTACTATCACATATTTTTTTTGTTTTTGCTAATGTTTTAAAATTAGTAACATAAATGCAACTCATTTTTTATGACACTTCAAAATTGTTAACATTTGACAACATTTTCGAGCGTTGTAAGTATTTTAGCTATCTTATCTTTAACAGCTGTGGGAACGCAATAATGATACAAATATTGTTGTTCCAGTGACTGTCTTGGATTAGATACCTAGTGGTAACTGACCAGTCAGATTTAAATCGAGCTCTTCCAACATCTGGGGATTCAAACCACTGTATCCCCGACCCGTGATCTAACCCTACCGCTACCCCACTACCACTGTCACAACCGGTGATCTAATTACTATAACCTAATAGGATGTTGCAAACGACTGATATAACGACTCAACGCAAAACGTAATTATAACGATTACGAACCGTGTGTGTGTAGTATAGAATACTACCAACCGTCCGCGTCGCTCTTCCCTTGGGTGTCGTAAAAGGCGACTAACGGAATAAAGACTGCACATACATCCAACAGCATAGAGCGGCGATGGGCTCACCACCTGTCACGCTGAGCACATGTGCAGTTGTAATATGGTTAAATGTGGACTATGGCTGGGACTGCATCTGTAGTCCCCATTGCTTAATAGTCAAAGAATGGATGAAGTCGTAAAAGTCGTGAATTTATATGTGTTTGTATGTAGTATTACCTAAGATTACAATTTGACGCAGTGTTGATCCGCTAAAGCTGTATGACATATCCTTAAAACTAATAAAAACTCCTAATAAAAGTAAACAAATTCGTATTGCCCAGTGTTTGTGCTGCTATAATGGCCAGACCTTATCGCTGTTGTTCATATCTAGCGCTTTATTACTAAAGCTGGCACTGTAAGAATCAAGTTGATTGTAATGCACTACATTAATAAAAGATATTTTATTTTATAATTTATTTAGGTAATACTTACAACTAACAACTGCACAAAATAACAGTACGCTGTTGTACATGTCGGAAGGCCTGGCACGTTTATAGGCTGTTGATTATAATAATGAGAAAATATAAGAAAATCTGAAGCATCTGCTTTGTATAGGAATACCTAAGAAAGTTAAATAGTTTTTAAGCATTTAATGCGTAATTTTCAAGTGTTTAATACCAAAGTGAAAAAATAGTGTCAACCATTATTCGAATTAATACGAGTATTATAACTACTAACATAGGATAAGGCAAATATTGTTAGTAACAAAATATAGACTGTGAAAATTTTTGATCTGAAATAAATGACAGTGTTAATAGAAGAACATACTGTAATAACTTTCCTGTTAGGTTTGTTTTTATTACAAAAATATTTGAACGGGGCTTAACGCAAAAATACTTAGTAAAGGCATCCCACCATTTCGATCGAGTCGCAGCGGGCGTGATCACGGTCTGACTATTGAGCTATGTCTGACTTGATTTCGCTAAGACATTTTTGACCACTTATGTAGCATCGTTCAACTTGACGTCGACTATACGTAAAGACTTTGTTAGTAAATTAATAGAGCATCAAATAATGTTGCTAGTAATTGTCTAAACAACAAGATATTAATCAAGTAGCTCCTAATGTAGGTCCTAAGCGGTTAGGAACAACTTGACTTTCGATCAAATTACTGACATAGTCTGAGCAAGCCTAATAGTAGAGGATCCGAGCATACAACGACCTTCACCGAGCCGGTTAATGGATGAAAAATATTTTATATAAATTTAATGTGTGAAAAATATATTTCGAGTGGGTTGGCTGAAAAATTTCAGTCCAGTATATGATTAATTAAATATTTAAAAATATATTTTTTTAAACATTGCACTTGTTTCGATAATAGATAAATTACATAGGTACCAATCAAAAGTATGAAGCCTATAGAATATGCAATAACGTTAGGTTGACTATGTTTTTCCCGACATTGGGTAGGCAGGTATAAACAGGCAAGTAATTTGCAACCGTCTGGGTAAATAAAAAAATGTATGTATATTTAAAGATAAACTCATTACAAACACACACACAACAAACCAGTGCAATGTAAAAAAAAATAATATAAAATTAATAATTAAAGGTACTGGACTGAAATTTTTCAGCCAACCCACTCGCGATATATTATTTAGCATATTAAATTTAATATAAAATACTTTTAATCCATTAACCTTCCCGGTGAAGGTCGTTCTGTACTTGTAACTTAGACTATAAAGTTCCACGAGCGGCTTCTAACCCGCACCACGATACCGCGTCAGGTGCACTGCCATATCTTAATATAGCTTATCTATTCTTAACTGATTCTTGATAAAATAATGAGTTGATGAAATTAAAATTAATAGCCCGTTAGTAGCCTGACCTTGGCACCTAACCTTGGCAAGTGACATCAAACGTTTGTAGAATAGTTTTGATAAAATGAGATTTGACCAAAGTTAACGATTCTTCATTTAGCGAAATAAGGTTGGAAGTGTCTGCAGCAGTCTGCAGTATTACTCGTATCTTTAACAGGTTAAAAAGTAAACGCGCGTTGATAAAACGTACTCAAAATGCATACAAGTCATACATCACGCCCATTTATTTCTAGAAGGCTAAGTGGAAACCGCAGCTTTCCATTCCATTCCCTCTCATAATCATAACATTATACTAAAACTAAAGCACTCCAAAAACTAAAGGACCACATTCGGAATATCTTAGCGGTGGCTGTTATTCCAGCAGTGACGCAAGCTTATCAGGCTGGATTAGCGAAGATCGCAATCTGTCGACGTCACCGGGATATGGGCCCAGCAAACCGCATTAGGCTGCACTCGAGCGGCCCCCAACACTATGATCCCGGACAATTTGGCAAATGAGTGACGCCCGGCCCGCCATTATAGCATTAGTCATCCTTTATAGCATTAGTCTGCCGCCAGGAGTCGCGAAACGTAAGACGGGGGGACGTTCATTTGTTTATTTCTTCATCATCATCATCATCATCACCATATAAACGTCATAGTGCTAGGCACAGACAACCTACATAGACGACAGTACATGGGGAGATTGCGACATAACCCACCACACTGGCCCTATACAAGTTACTGGGTTTTAACGACGGCCATCTTACAAAAACAACCACGGTTTGAGACATTGAGTTCAATGCACGGAAGAGCTTGAGACGTTTTTTTAATTTGATCACCCATCCAGTGACCCGGCAACGTGAATTTTGCTTAATTGGCAATATCGCAAACCGAACGCATATTATGCCACTGCGCCATCAAACCCTTCTGTTGAACAATGGCAGATAAGGCCACAACCTTACATGCGACTTTCTTCACTAGTGAAGATAGAGCTGTGAGCAGCTCGATTCTGTCGTTAACGGATGGACTAAAGACTGCTCATACATCCAGGCGCCTGGATGGGTTCCGAGAAGTGAGTGGGCTTACTACTCCGCTACCAAGGTGGACACTTGGGAGTCGACTTTAGAGTCGACGACCCTAGCAGTGGCAACTGCGAGTTGTGCCCTTCGTGCAACGATAAGTGAGCGAGCTTGACAGCTCCGGTTACCTATCTGGACAATAGGCAGTGAACTACACGTGTTCACGGGAGATTCTCCCGAGACACTAGTCTTATGAGTACCGAATGAAGAGCGCGCTTCGGCGGGCACTGATTTGGCGTCAAGACCTAACGCAAATGGTCTCCTGCGCGAGTGTTCTACTGGCGCAGGGACGTCTGGCACTTCTTGCAATAACCTGACGGTTGGTCTCGAGGTGCCAGTATAAATAAAATTTAGTGATGTAAGGAGAGAGGATGCTCATACATCCAACAACATAATTATGGCGGCGATGGGTTCACCATCTCTATCACGCTAAGCAAATGTGCAGTTGTTATTTCATTAGCAGTCCGGTCCTCATTGCCTAGTCTCTGATTAACTCTTTGGGGATAATAGTAGTGCGTGAGTGTATGTTTGTAATTTGTATGGTAAACGGTAAATAAAGGGTACACTGAGCAGTGTAGGCCGCATGCCGCATCCATAGTTCCCACGCGAGCGTGACGGATGCGCGGTATCTGTCACGAGAGCTGCCACAGCCGCGGCCGTGACTATACCACCCGATACAGTGAAGCTGAGTCGGGGTATGCTTTGTGAGGATACATTTCACTTTGAAAATATAAAAATTAACGAGATGCACCATATGATTAAAAAAGATTTTAGGGTTTAAGACATAGGACAATATTAAATATAATTTTAAATATATGTGATATGGTTAATATATTCTTATTACGTAGTAAGTTTTTCAATGTTTGTTAGGTTATTTTTTATTTAGATAAGAAGAAGCCAAATGCTTGTGTGATATTATTGATTATTTGACGACCTCCTTGGTCGAGTGGTTTGTACACCGGTTTTCATGGTGTCGCCATCTCTGAGGTCCCGGGTTCGATCCCCGGTCGGGTCAATTTAGAAATTATTGTTTTTCTAAATTGTCTCGGGTCTGGGTGTTTTCTATGTATAATAAGTATATATTTAAGTATGTTTATCCGTTGTCTAGTAACCATTTAACGAGTTTTTTCGAAGCTTCTCTTGGGCTAGATAATTGGTGTGAGTGTAGGAAAGTTTTATTATTATTATTATTATTATTATATATTTTTTTGTTTTATTTCTTACTTAATCATAATCAGCTGTCTGGTATTAAACATTTAAGGATTATAACTTGTTCCAAACCTTTTTATAATTGACTGTACAGATTTTTAACAAGTGTGCGAGTTGACGACACAAATAATAGGTAAAATCAAATGGTGCCATCTCGGTGCCATCTCATGTGTGCGAGTTAAAAGTGTGCGAGTTGACGAATGACTCTACGGGTGGCCCAATAGAATACATTACATACCTAATTGTTATGTTAAATTAAATTAATTAAATTTCTTTACGCTTACACCTTTACTGAGTGGTAGAGCCACGCTGCGTTGCAGCACGCATTGGGCCGGCTCGCCCGGCGTAATACCACCCTCTCACGAATATCCGGCTTGAAATAGTGGCACTTGGTGCTGTTGTGTTTCGTCCGGCCAGTGAGGGTTTCGGAGGCCCATCCCCCCCCCCTCACAATTCCTATTCCTTCCTTAACCCTGTTCCTTCCTTAAAGGACGGCAACGCGCCTCCGATTCCTTTGGTTTTGCGGGTGTCCATGGGCGGCGGTGATTACTCCATCAGGTGACCCGCCTGCTCGTTTGCCTCCTTCTTTTATATAAAAAAAAACCAATTATCTAGACCAAGATGTAAGTAACTATATAAATTTTGCATGAAGATCATTAACAATTTTTTATTCATTTATACCTACAAACCTTTATGACGAAATACTATTATGTGACTATACACTATGCCTAAAAACATTATGCAAATTGCAATTATGCATAAATATATTAGTCTTAATTATAATTAAAACTAAAGTAATATTATGCAAAAAAACATATGCCAAATGCGTTATACCAAACTATTTTAGGAATAAATACATTATGTCAACCAAATGGTATCCCAAATAAAAGATACACTTAGCAGTGTAATGTCCACATGCCGCATCCATAGTCCCCGCTGGACGGGGCGGCGGGCGTGCACGCGAGCGTGACGGATGCGCGGTATCTGTCACAAGGGCTGCTACCGTACCGACGCGGCCATGACTACCGCCCGACACAGTGGAGCTGGGCCGGTGTATGCTTTGTAAAGAGGGCAGTCAAGATACATTTTGTCTTACCTCCAAAAGATGAAATATTGTCTACCAGCACACGTTCGTTGCTACCTATGACATAGAGTCCTTTAAACGGGTGCGCCAAAGTTCACCTAAATTTTCAACTCCGATAATCGGAACTCCGAAAATGTTCTTCCTAACATTTTTCATTCTAACAATCACAATTCCTAACTATTCTGTTTCTAATGTTTATAATTCCGAATCATTCAACTTTATAATGTCAGTAGCAATAAAAATAGCAGTAGAAAATGTTCTTCCTAACATTTTTCATCCTAACAATCACAATTACTAACTAATCTGTTTCTAATGTTTATAATTCCGAATCATTCAACTTTATAATGTCAGTAGCAATAAATATCTATTTTACTATTATTTTTTTTCCTATATTTTCTCAACAATAGCTACCGTCTTTTACACTATTATTCAAATGATTAAGGATACTAGCTGCCCTACTTCTGTAGGACACGTGGATTGTCTTAATTTCGGGTAAAGAACTTTAGGTGAGCCAATATGGACCGGACCCCCTTTAAACGTGACAGGAAGAGGTACTTTGTGGGCTGGCAGGGTGAGGGTGACTGTGCCTGGACTCCACTTCTAACTTAACATCAGTTGGAACGGAGTCATTTGCCAGGCACAATATAAATAATATCACAATGAAAATTAAAGTAAAGCAACATTAAAATAGATTTTAGTATTTAAGAGACAGTACAATGAAATTACCTGTTATGAATAGGTATGATCAGTCATAATTTTCTCTATATCATGTCCATCTTAAGTAGCTGACCGTGCGACAACGTCAAAGTTCAAGATTAATAAAATACTACGCTATTCTAAACTAACAAATAATTCACCAACTTAGATAGAAGCTACTTTTAGTTTAATTTCAAAGTAGCCAGTTTATTTAGAATTAAATAGACTCTTTTATCTCTTACTTTAACAATGTCACTGTTTAGCATGGCGCACTGTCTAAACTCAGTAGCTTACTTGAATTTGAAGAAAATACATAAAAAGTACACTTTGAAGTCAGTAAAAAAATAGATAACATAAGATTAAGATGGATGGCACCTATGTCCAGCAGTGGACTGATACCGGTAGATTATTTATTTATAAAAGTACACTAAACAAAGAGGAATTAAATAATTACAAAAAAATAATTAACAGTACAAAAGCTAAACCCTATTTAAAATATGTGTACACAGCACACACATTATATGCTAAGCGTACATGTTGATGACGGGTCCATATTGGTTCACCTAAAGTTCTTTACCCGAAATTGTTCTTCCTACCGATTTGTAATCCAAATGATCACTCTTCCGAACATTTTTCCTTTTTAAAGTTTTAATTCATACAATTTGTAGTACTACCTACGATGTTCATAACACTCATCTTTCCGAAAATTGTAATTAATAATATCACTAATGTAACCTACTGTTGTTTTTCGTAACGCTTTTGTCCCTAAACATAAATTCCATAATATGACCTACAGGAGTAGGGCAGCTAGTATTTTTGAGTATTTTTGTTGTTTAATAAAAAAAATAACCTCGAAATTTAAGACAATCGCTACGCTGCGCTTTGCGATTGTCTTAAGTTTCTAACCTATCATGTAATATATAGGAGTAGGGCAGCTAGTATCGACAATCATTTGAATAATTGTGTAAAAGATAGTTATGTTGAAAAAATATAGGAAAACCAATAATAGTATTATAGATGTTTATTGCTACTGACATTATGAAGTTGAATGATCCGGAATTACGAACATGAGAAACGGAGTAGTTATTGTAATTGTTAGGATGAAAAATATTAGGAAGAACATTTTCGGATTTCAGATTTCAGTCAGAATCAGCGCAGAGTTGAGCGAGACAGTTCGATGCCTAGCACATTTTTTGTGCGAATCCCCGTTGCAACGCATTTAGCTGCTTGCGCGTCATGACCTTATCCGCGGCCGTGGACCAGGCTGCAGCCGCATACGTCACAGCGAGTTCCACTGCAGTGATGTAAATTGACCTAGTCACCTCCGGGTTAAGTCCCCAGCTCACCTTTGCGGCCCGAGATAAGTGTTTGAAAATGTTTGCCGCCTTTTTACATACATTAGCCACGTGATCATTGAATGTAAGTTTTGCGTCAATTGTGAGTCCGAGAAGTTTGATTCGTTTCTGCTCTTTGATCGCTATTCCGCCCATGTTGAGGCGTCGGGAGTCAAATTTAAGTTTGTTGGTGAAGGTTAAGTAGTTTGTTTTGTGTGGCGCAAATTTAAGCTTATTTTTGATTCCCCACTCCTCAACATGCGCAAGAATAGGATTTGCCCGGTCCTGAATCTCTTTCCCGGTCTCTCCTACGAAGACCAGGATGACGTCATCTGCAAAGGCTTGGGCTATGACCTATCGCTTCTCCAAGTCCTTTAGCAGAGGGTCCAAGAGCAGGTTCCACAAAATGGGCCCTGCAATGGACCCTTGGACGCATCCTTTGTTGGTCTGCCTGACTACTTCCTCACCAGCATACAGCACAGCGACCCTCCTCTCGCACATGTAGTCATCAAAAACCCTTCGGACGTTTATCGGGCATCCCTCCTCAGCTAAGCGGACCTTTATGGCAGGCCACCATGCACTGTCGAAGGCTCCCTCTATGTCCAGTGATATGAGCGATATTATCTTACAAAATGTTGTTAATAAGGACATAGAGGGAGTCGTCGGTGCTTTTTTGCGGCATGAACCCATATTGGTTGGGGCTCATCTTCGGGAGTAGGTGATGTTAGAGCCTCCCAACCAACACTTTCTCATAGACTTTTCCTAGTACAGGGAGAAGGCCAATAGGTCGGTAGGATTTTGGCTCACTATAATTATCATTTCCCGGCTTCTTCAGGATGACTACTGTGGCCTGCTTCCAGACCGCTGGGAAGGAACCTTGCTTCAAGCATTTGTTAATCAACTCCAAAAACAGCTGTGGGTTTGCACAGATGGCAGCGCGACATATGTCCGCCGTAAGACCATCCCTTCCCGGAGCTTTTTTGGGGTTAAAGGACTCGACTGCGTGCTTCAGCTCATTGATTGTAAATGGAGGGTCGAATGTATCAACATTCGACCCTTCATTTACACTCTTTGCTTTTTCTCGCGTTTGTGTATGGTCCATGTTGTCGCTCCCTATTAGATCTTCCGGATAGAAGGTTGCAGTCAGTAATTCCGCCGAATCTTTTGCATCTAGAGTGACTCCGTCTTTTACCAGCATAGCGTCCTCAGTTCTGGCAGTTGTTCTAGATATAACCCGGTATATGCCATCCCACATACTCTCTCTGTCCTGTCTCTTGCAGAAGTCCATCCATGAGGTGGTTTGGGCTTTTCTAACAGCGGCTTCATACTTTTCTTTTTCTTCTAGGTACTCATCAACTACGAGCTTTCTACGGATCGGCGCGGCGTTTCGGATCCAGCACTTCTTCCTGGCGACTATCCTCTTCATCCCGGTGAGCTCTTCAGACCACCACGGTTGGGTAAGTACATTTTTATTTAACTTTTTAGGAATTGAGAGACCACACGCTTCCTCTATTGCTGTATTGTAATTTTGTGCTATATTTTCTATTTCTCTTTTACTATTTGCTGTTTTTATTACTTTTGCTTCTAATTTATTTGTGCGTGTATAACATGCCAATTTTCGACGCCACGAAGTAGATTCTCCGAACACGCCGTCACATCCACGTATCGAGTATCTTTTCCCTCCTCTAATGGTGTCTAAAGTTGGTATGTTGCCGCTGTTGACGATGTGAAAGCCCATCTCATGGATGGTTCCCGCTACATCCTCTCCTCTATGGTCTAAAACGGTGCTGCCCCACCATGCGCTCTTGGCATTAGCATCGCCTCCTACCAGGATGTTCTTTGTTCCAATGTTCTCCAATTTTTTGATGTGGGTTAGGTAGGGGTCAATGGGTTAGTCAGGCTCAAAGTAGAAACTGGCCAGAGCTATGGTCCCGGTGCCGATAAGAAGAAGATAAGTTTAAGAATCACGTAAAGTCTTGTTTACTTATTCTTAAGTAATTAATTACAGTCAAAGAATATTTAAAATTTAGAAGACAAAACAGCCTGGTTATAATAATTTTTCACATTATATTTTCTTAGTAAATTGTTTTTATAACTAATTAATTTTACGCCGGTATGATAGCCTTTATCAGCAGTGTCTTACAGACAAATATACCTACTCAAAATTTAATTTATGATGCGTTTAATGTTGTCTTGCTTTCGTTGGAGTTGCTCGAGTGTGTCATGCTCTCTCAAATTGTCTCTGCGGTGGTGGCATGTGCGTCGGGTGTTACGTTCCCTAAAACGTGGTTGAGCGAAGCGATGGCTGATTCACATGTCATACTCGTGAACGGGTGCCGCCTGTGAAGGCTCGTCTGCTCTTGCAATCTTATTTTTTTGTTGTAGTAGAAATAGTCTATCTTTTTCTTGTTTCAAAGATACTATAAGACGTTGTTAATTTTATTTTAAATTGAGCAATACCTGTTTTTTATTGGATATTATTTTATAGTGTTGTGTTGTATTGTATTAAATGTTTTTTTTGTTGTAATGGAAAATGTCCTTCTATGATAGGGGACATTTTCCAATTTGTATTGACGCTGTAAAAGAAAGAAATGCCCTTGCTGAGTTTCTTGCCGGTTCTTCTCAGTACAAGGCTCCCGCCCCATAGTTAGGACTTACGAACCGATGGTATAGCGAAATTCATAAGTGCTCAATTATTGTAGCCTAAATTGAATAAATGATTTTGAAATTTAAAATTTAACAAAAATTATGCCAAAAAATATAAGTATGCCAATGTCGAAATGCCAAACTAAATTTGGATAAAAAAAATTAGTCGAATGAACGGGATCCCAATATTTATTGAAACAAAACGGAATAAAGAATAAGAACAGCAGTACAACTTATAGCCGGTCAACACGGCGCGTTGCGGCGAGATCTCGCCTCGTTGATAGGTGACTTTGGTGACGCGACCGCGTGTCCACCAATAAACGCCGGGAAATCTCTGCGGTGCGGCAACCCAACGCGCCGTGTGGACCGGCTCTTAATCAAGGGTTTCATTAAGTTCAGTTCCCATTTTGTGGGTCTAGCTCGTCAGAGCCATAGATGCGTAACCTTTAGTCTGTGTGGAGCTTTCTTTGCCGTCTCTATGACACTGTGCATCGGGTAAAGGTCCGTGAAGACCTCAGCGCTACCGTCGGTGTGATTCTAAATGCTCCGGTAATCGCCTAGTAGGCTTTTCTCTGCAGTTTGCTTAGAGCATTCTTCAGGCCACTAGACGATGCTGCCGTATATGGGGATCGGCTGCACATACACCACAGGTATACCAACGGTGGCAAAAGCTAATAAAATATGTTGTACTAAGTCTAAAGAATACACTGTTTCACAACATACGTTTCCATAGTTCGTAAATACGCCGCTCGCCCGCCGCACTTAGGTCCTAGATTGGCCACTGATGGACCCCGCTCTATTTGCTGGCGTTCATTGCGATTCTTCCACTGGATGATGATAGACGAATTTGTTGTAATTGTTAGCATTTGTCGTTTTTGTCGTGTTGGGATGTTGCGTAAAGGCGGGGTAGCTTTGCGCTCTCATGTTAATTGTATGTAGGCAATTGTAATCTTGTAAGGTATTTGTAGATCTAACGTGGATGTCTGGAGTAGGAATATAAAATAATGTACAATTCAAGTAAGTATATTTATGGAAGAAAAACAAACAACAAAATATGACTTTACATCTTTATATAAACAAGTCGTTACTTTTTTTTTTTTTGTTTTTTTTTTTTTTTCCCGGTGGAATCCCTGCTTATGGATTCCAGCCTCCAGAAGGGAGACTGGATATGTGGGACTCTCCCGTCCCCCTTTCCACGACGTAATCGCCGGGCGAGAGGGAGGGGCCTACCCACTAATCACCGGGGGACCAAACTCCGAAGGCATAAGGCTTGAGGTGGCGGCCACGGGACCTGACCACGGGGGTATTACCTCGCGGTGCCACCCCGTCGCCGTGTGTTGGCCTATAACCACTGCGTAGCAGCCATTACGCGCCAACACACGGCGACTACGCGCACACGGCACAACACGACCCAGCCCATTTAGGGGGCAGACACAAACAACACATGACTGACATGCCCGGCTTTACCCGGGCACGCGGACACAACACAACACACATCACGCCGGACACAACACACAACAGGTGACGAACATGCCCACGTCTTCGCAGGCATGCGCACAAAACAACCCCAATTTACCGGTGCAGGACTCCGTTGGTGGGTCGCTCCGAATCAGCGGGAGACACGACGACCGCAACCAATTGGTCATCTAGTCGTCCCGCCGCTCATCACCGCTTCCCGGAGTCTCGCACCAGTCTTACACAACACGTACAAGTATAAACGACCACAAACGAAAAACACAAAGACAAAAACACAACGCAACACAACACAGACCCTATTTGCTGGCACGGGGCTCCCCGCATCCGCTCCGAGCAACCCGCCTCCCTTTGGAGGAGGCGCTACGTCGCTCATCATGGCTTCTGCATAAAGCTTCCGTGCCAGCTCCCCAGAAACATACACAGTGACCCGCACATTTACTGGTACGTGACCCCCACCGTGTCCGCTCCGAGCCAGGGGACGCCCTCGGAAAAGCGCCCCGTGGCTCATCATGGCGTCCGCGTGGGCCCACGCACCAGGTCGATAGAAGAACAACCCACAATACAAACATTGAACTACACGACCCAGAACAACACACAACACTCTACGACGCCCAATATTTAAAGCGGATTTTGTGGGCACTTGGGGTGATATGGCGACATATCCATGCCAGTGCCCACACACACATACTAAAACCTAACGACAACCTACGCTAACACAAAACAGAGAACATCGCTCGTCCGGCTGGACAGGATGGAACCTGTCTTCCGCCGGACGCCCGGCATCACCCTAAGGTGGATGGAGGTCGGCGTACCTTCTACGCCGCCTTCCGGCCCTCCTCCTCCTTATTGGCGCAGCGTTGGCGGATTCCTCCCGCTCGCGCTCGGCCTCCTCTTTGAGGCCCATGCACTCCGCGGCAAATCCGGCAACGGCTGCCCAACTCTCCGCACTTTCCACCATTGCGGCGACCACGTCCGGCAGAGCTAGAGTGCCTCTTCTCCCCAGGGCCAACTCTAGCGTACGCCTCTGTGGCGCGAAGGCACTACACAGCTCGAGGGTGTGCTGAGCTGTGTCCTCTTCCACTCCACAATGATGGCAGGCCGGGGCCTCCTCCCTCCCAATCCTGTGCAGGTACGTACCAAAACACCCATGTCCTGTCAGTAGCTGGGTCAGGTGGTACGACATCCCCCCGTGGGGCCTGTCTATCCACTTTTGCAGGACTGGGCGGATCGCCTCAATGGTGCGGGTTCCGGCTTCCGGGGTTATGAGCGTCTCCTCCCATTGCCACACCGCCATATCACAGGCCACGCACCTTGCTATCTCGATTTCTGCCTGTGCGGGGTTCTCCCCTCTGGCCCTCGCCTCCGCACGAAACTCGAAAACCTCAGTCAGCACCTTGGCCTCGAGCTCCCACGGGATCATTCCTGCTATGGCCGTCGCAGCCGTGTACGAGTCCGTCCGGTAGCCCCGTATGGCTCGAATAGCCGCTAGCTTCTGTGGTCTGCGCAGAAAGGAGATGTTTTTCCTGCCCAGGGAGTCCGACCACACCGGGGCACCGTAGAGGGCCATGCTTTTCAGCACCCCCGCATAGAGCCTTCGGCAGCTGTCTCCAGGCCCACCTACGTTAGGCAGCAGCCTCGCCAGGGCCATCGCCGCTCCAACCACCCTCGGCGCAAGACTGGCGAAGTGGGCCTCAAACTTCCATCGGCTGTCCAGAGTGAGTCCCAAGTATTTAATTTGGGACGCCACCCGGACGGGTACACCATCCACCTGTATGTGGGCATCGCTAGGGGGCCTGCCCCGAGGACCATGAAAGAGGATGGCCTCGGTTTTCGGCAGTGCCACCTCTAAAAACAAGTCGTTACTACGGTAACTACGGAACATCTTGTCTCAAAATATTCTAATCTAACCAGTATAACTATGAGACCTCGGACCAATTGTGATATTTGGTCCGAGTATGAGACTATGAAGGTGATACTACTTCAGCAAATCTTCGTATACTCATTGTTGCATAATGATGCAAGAGTAAAAAAATACTAAGTAGAACTATTTTATTTTAACAGATTTCATTAAAAAATGCAGTATTTGGACCACAGTGTCAGGGCTGGTGTTTATTTTAATATACAATAAGTAATATATAAATGTAAAGTACTACATACTGTCCCACTGCTGGGCAAAGGCCACCAACATTGAAATCAAGTGTTCGCTACATTTGAGGGGTATTGGCTAACTTACCAAATGCGTTCAAAAGTATTAAGGTTAATACCTCGCCTATAGGTATTATTATCGCCTATACTATATTAATTATAGTATAGTAAGCTAATTAGGTATTTATAAATAAATTGAGCTTGCGTTTACAATAGCATCCATTTTAATGAGTAACATTGTACCTTGTTTTATTTTGTAATAATGAAGAAATCCAAAATGATTAAATCGCTGCCGTAATTCTTCATTATCATTACATATTATAGTAATGTTTCCGTTTCCCGTGTCTGTGGCTCTGCTTTATTCTTCTAAACCTCGTAATGGATTATTATGCGATTTTCACTGAAAGAAAGAGAGATAACTGAGAATGGTTTCAGTAAATTATTTGTAGGTATTTTGTACAAAACGGCTGCAGTGTGACGGCGTTTCTAAGTTAGCGTGGATGAAGGGGGGCGGGCTAGGACTAAAATACATGATTAGAATGAACTGCAACAGCGTTGTAGGTTGTGTGACCCAAATTCCCCACTTGCATGAAAGATTCGGGGAGCAGTTTAAAATATAAATACGTAAATGCACGGAAACTTATTAAATTAAGATTTGTGTAAGGCGATTCTATTACTCGTATACCGATTAACTTTAACCAAATATTCGTTACCTACATCAACAGTATAGGATAACTTCGCCGTTCGCAATGGCGTCCACACAAGGAATGTTTGGTAAAGAAACAACACAACCGGGTTGTTGCCCCGGAGTTCCCGGAGTTCCCGGAGCTCCCGGACTCCCGCAGGGTCGCGGCAACTTTACAATAATATTTATTTATTCTGCTTTCTGGAAAGAGGTTATTGGTTATGTTTGTGGCTATATAGCATATTGTGTGTGGGTATGTGAGGAGATATTATTGTAATGTTAAGCTACATAACGCTAATGGAATTGATGCTGTAAAGGTTATATAAATGTTTTCCTTTGAGGAATACTGTCAAAATTACATTGATTTCTAGTGTAGTTAATAATATTGCTTTACATCATCCATCACGCCAGCCCGTATCCGCCCCCTGGTGAGCATAGGCCTCCTCCATGTTATGCCATTTTGTCTTGTTTTGAGCCGATCGCATCCATAATATTGTTTAGTATAAAATAAAGTTCCTTAATTAAACCAAGACCCTGTTTAATTCTTGATAATCGTACGTTTTCAAAATAATAAAATTTACTTAGTTGTTTTAAAAGTGATGTTATAACTTTGCATTATGATACGACAAAAAGGTGTTCAAATATAAGAAAACTGCACGTCTGTTTATCTTATGCTTAGAGTCATCAAAATCGAGATAATACTACAAAAAAAATGACGAGGTCTTATGCAGACCATCAGTCACTATGTGACTAAGTATTAGCTATCTCTAAAAAAGCACATAAGCAAACAATGAAATCAGCAAACGACAACACCCCGCAATGCAGCAGATAGCAGACACACGTCAACCAGGCGAAAGCGAAGATAACACTTATCAACAAATTAGTCTTAGACGGCGTATATAAAGACGAGCTGACGCGACCCGAAGCATTCAGACCACAGGCAAGCATCCAAAATGGTGTCCGACTTTAGAAAGAAGAAGCTCCTCCATGTCTTCACGGTGTTCTTCGACATCAACAAGAGCGGAACTATTGACAAGAAGGATTTCGAGTTAGCGATTGAGAAGACCGCCCAGCTACGAGGATGGAAGGTTGGAGAGACGCCCTATAAAGTGCTGCAGGAGACACTCCTGGCTGTTTGGGATGGTCTGCAGAGCGCCGACTCGGACAAGGACGGAGAGGTTTCGTCGGACGAATGGATCTCCTTGTGGGACAGCTACGCCCAGAACCCGTCAGCGGCAGCCAACTGGCAGACCCTTTACGCCAGGTTTATCTTCCAGCTGGAAGATGCCAGCAACGATGGATCCATTGACAGCGATGAATTCTCAGATGTATATGTTTCTTTCGGCTCGGACAAGAGCGAGGCTGTGACCGCCTTCCAGAAGATGGCCAAGGGCAAGGCCAAAGTATCCTGGGACGAGTTCCAGGTGCTGTGGAAGGAATACTTTACGTCCGACGACCCCAGCGCACCCGGCAACTTTATCTTCGGCAAAACAAGTTACTGATTTACTAATTAATCTCTTGATTATCTACCGACTTAATTTATTAATTGTGATAATGTAAGGAATGTTTGAGCTGGTGTCTAATTAATGCGGATTAGTGTGCATGTTTAATGTTGTTAATTGGTGGTAAATAATAAAGTCATTAGAAGATCACTGTGTATTCATTTACTTATTACACCTTACAAGTTTTATATACTACACAATTACATGTTCCGTATTATTTACGCGAGAGTTCTGCCTCGTACGGTTCAATGTACATTACATTGTACATTTACACTATTTACATTCCGGCCCAGACTATAAATTTAAATTCTCTCATAAACGCCCACTGTACAATGCGATATACACTAAAATATTCATGGTTATACTTTTAAATTTTGGCGCTAAAGTCAAATTCGTAATATTTTCGTTGGTCAACTAGTCTGGATCATAAAGTTACTATACCTAGCGGAATAGAGAAACAAAGGGCTGAGGGAGCGGGATGTCATTAGCAACAACACTGTGAGATAAAAAGAGATGCGTGATGCGACGTAACAGAACCGTTTTTGGCTACTGTTTGACAGTTGGCCGCACTTATCAGCACACTGAGAATTTGGATTAAGTGAATTTTTCTGATTTTACGTGAAATCGTGAATATTATTGAGAAATAGTGCTTTAGAACCATGGTGACTTTTTCAGTAATTGATTGTTGTACAACACAGCGAAATAATCGCATAAAATGTTCATTTCACAGGTAAATTATTACAAACCGACACTTTCTTACCTAGGATTTATTTATGCCAATGCGCTTCGAATTTTAACCACGAAATGTGATAATTCTCTTCTATAAACATTTATTTATGTAAGAAGAGTAGTGTAATATTGGGCATTCTAGATCACTTTTCACTCCATTGATCTCACTGACGTTCGATCAATGTCGTTAAAAGTGATCTAGAATGTCCCAATATTACTTTTGAAAATCACTGCCACTCGCTCAGTCAACGTCAAAAAGTGATTTAGAATGTCCAATCGACTTCATCGATTCACTCCATTGATCTCACTGACGTTCGATCAATGTCGTTAAAAGTGATCTAGAATGTCCCAATATTACTTTTGAAAATCACTGCCACTCGCTCAGTCAACGTCAAAAAGTGATTTAGAATGTCCAATCGACTTCTCGTGTTTTAGAATGTCTAATCGACTTCTCGTGATCTAGACTAATATTACTTTTGAAAATCACTGCCACTCGCTCAGTCAACGTCAAAAAGTTATCTAGAATGTCCAATCGACTTCTCGTGTTTTAGAATGTCTAATCGACTTCTCGTGATCTAGAATCCCATACAACGACTGCGATCTACTTTACACATTTTCAAGGTCTTTCGTTCATAGGATGCAGGAGCTTTTGACAATATGGAATTACAGCACAACTATAAATGAATGTGACTTAGTGAACTCTCAGTACGGAATAAGTGTTGTTTAGACGTAAGCGCCTACACGATTAAAATAGCAATATACCATTAACAGCTACGCTCCTCAGTCTTTCCGAAGGCGCTTGGTCAATTTATTCTATATTGTTTATAATGCCATTTTGTAATATAGTTTCGATTCATCATTGAGATCACATTATTAAACTTAAGTATCCGTCATATACGGTTTTTATTTGCCACCACGCTCCAAGGTGTATCATATAGTTGCATTTGTCAAATTTTATTCCTGACCCATAAGAAAACACTTGTGTATTTTAATCGAATTCATATTTCAATTTCTGTATACAACGACTTCGATCTACTAAACACATTTTCAAGGATTTCGTCTACTGAATGCGAAGGTTTTTGACAATATGGAATAACAGCACAACTTAAACTGGATGGGGCTTCCTGGTCTCCCAGGACTGGATCCCCGAATAAGTTAGTGCTATGAATAACATTTATCAAAGTAGTACCTCGACCCATAGGAAAACACTTGTGTATTTTGATCAGAATCCAGTATGTAATAGTTTAATTTCTGTATACAACGACTTCGATCTACTTAACACATTTTCAAGGATTTCGTCTAATGAATGCGAAGGTTTTTAACAATATGGAATTACAGCACAACTTAAGCTGGATGGGGCTTCCTGGTCTCCCAGGACTGGATCCCCGAATAAGTTGAACTATGAATAACATTTGCTAAAGTTGAACCTCGACCCATAGGAAAACACTTGTGTTTTTAAACCAAACTTCATTTCAGTATACGGTGACTCCGATCTACTCTACACATTTTCAAGGTTTTCAACAATTGGAAGAAAAGGTTTTATGCCGAAACACCTCAACCTCGATCCAAGGAAAACACTTGTGTATTTTGATTAGAATCAGTTGCCAATTGTCATTGTCGACTCTGATCTACTCAACACATTTTCAAGGTTCTCATAAAAAAAACACTTGTATTTTTTGATCTAAGTCAATGCAGACAACTGTGCAGGGAATTGTTAGTTACCTTATTTATATCAATCCCGCAAACAACAACGTATGCAATCACTACACACACACACAAACACACACACATACATTAACTACGAGTTCGACTTTGAAACTTCCCGTTTCAATGCTAACGAAAACAATTTTAATACGGGTTATTCCCAAGCGCCATCAAAAATTTGTTTGGAAAATATAAGAAATCCATACATCAATTCCTATACTCCTCCAAAGACCAAATATTATAAAAGATATTATCGAATCAGAAATGAGGAGATCCGTAGACGAACTAAGGCAGCCGATATAGCCCGAAGAATTGCTAAACATAAGTGGCAGTGGGCAGGGCATATCGCTCGAAGAACCGACGGCCGTTGGGGCAGATCGGAGTGGCAACCGCGCACCGGAAGACGCAGTGTGGGCAGGCCTCCAACAAGGTGGTCCGACGATCTGGTGAAGATTGCAGGTAGCAGCTGGATGCGTGCGGCGCAGGACCGGACGTGGTGGGGATCCTTGGGGGAGGTCTTTGTCCAGCAGTGAACGTCTTTTGGATGATGATGATGATGATGACCATTTTTTATCACGGAGGAGCATGAAAATTAATATATTTGTATTTTTTCTGGGGAGGACTTTGGGCCATTTTGTTGTGGGAGAATGGGAATAACCTTTAACATAAACACAATTAGAAAGATAAAGCTAAGTCTATACTGTTTTAATTGACAAACGCATTAAACATACATTTTCATAATACATACAAACACAAACATCACGGCGTATTCCCACAAGTGGGATAGACAGAGCAACAAGTAACAATTAATTACGTCATGCTGAAGTCACGTTTAGCAACAAGTGATCAGATAGGATTTTCATAACAGTACCTTTCAAATTATGGTTTAACTTATAAAGCAAATGTCGATTTGAATACGTACCCACTAAATATGGTTAGATTTAATTATTGTGGGAATAATATGAGTACATAAACACCGAAGTTATAAAAATAGACTGCCTCACGGTAATCGAACCCGCGTCTCTCGATATCCGAGCGGCTAACTTGTAACATACCGAGACATTTGTTTAATTTAGTACGTACATCAAAATGTTTAACTTTTACCGTCTCATTAATAAAAATGGCCAAATGTTACACCTCGGTTTAAAGTGACGCTGTCTCGTTTTTGTTAAAGAAGACAGATAGAGACAGCGTCAATTTAATCCTAAGTGTAACTTTAATCAACGTTTATTAATGACAGGGTTAGAGTGTGAGGAACTCGATGAGGTACCTAGTGGTGAACTCGATCTGTGATTGTGGTGGTTATGAAACTCTCGTTAAGACGATCATGAGATGAAATGTAATAGTAAATTTCATGCTTAGTGAAAACAGTCCTAATGTTGCACATCCGGACAATCGTCGTCAGCGCTTTATCGAAAGGTTAGCAATTACACAGGAAATGTAAAATACTTTCGCTGCAAGTTTTCGCACTAATCGATAAACTAAATATTTTGCTTAAAATTTAAAAAAACAGAGGTTACAAACATTGCTTCAATTTTGTAATTACTTCCTTTCTTGCTACTAATAACACATATTTATTTATAACATTGTAATACTTATTTAATTACTTTTGCTTAAACGTACACTCGTTAAAATATAACAGCTAATGTAGTGGTTAGGTAGGTACTTGACTATAACGCGAAAAAGGCTCAGGCTAATGGTTTGATGAATGCAAGCATTTATGTGTACATCGTATAGGTAACGGTTTGTAGTACAGAAGGTTACGCTACCGATTAAGCTTGCTTTACTTAGATAATGTATGTGTTTATAATAAGCCCAATATGTACCTATTTGGTTTGTAATAAAAGCAATAATAATAAAAAAAAAAAATTTGGAATTAACAGTTTTTACATACGGTGTTATTCTTGAAAGTAAAAACTAGCACTAATAGTTTAATTGTATACAAGCAAAAAAAAAAAAAAAGTTGATCACTCCTGCTTAGTAAAATTGCTGTTAAACACTTTTCTCCAATAAATACCCGAAAAATGGTAGTTGTCGTATCAGTGCTTCCTAAGTCAGATCGACCACTAGTACGCCTAAGCTACGCCTAAGTTATTAATATTTAGTGCTTCGGTACTCTGACATCGCTACGAGAATCATCCAGAAGATATACACCGAAACAATGTTCGTAAGTTTTAAATATTTTTATTTTTCTATTAGCAATGTTGTGTTTGCTCGACTTCGTATATGTTTTGTAAGGTATGTCAACGGTTGATCCCTTCTGCATCTGCAACCGTTAGCACCGCCAAACCGCTGTGGGTGTGCGTGGTGGGCTATGGTCCGTTCTCTCTATGTCATCATCATCATCATCATCAGCCTATAAACGTCCCACTGCTGGGCAGAGACCTCCCACGTGAATAATAGCACGGGGATATTAAGCCATAACCCACCACGCTGGTCCAATGCGGGTCGGTGGGTTTTAACGACTGTCATCTTACGACAACATCCGGGACCAACGGCTTAACATGCCTTCCGAAGCACGGATCTCTCTCTATGTGTAAAGAAGTTATTAAAGAAGGTCTGTAGAGGAGCAGTGACCTAGACCAGCAAATGTTATTATTTAATCGTACTAGTATTTACTGTCATATGTTAAATGTTAATGTCACTAATATTTATTGTTATTTTAGGTCTGAAAGCAAGCAAGTTAAACGCTCTGCCAAGAAAAGCTGTGTGTTAGCCAATTCATTTGACTCGGACAACGAAAGCATAAGGTAATTTGCGTTGATTACTTTTAAAACCTGTTAATATATTTTATGTTATTTCGTATATCGTCAATATTAATAATTAGTTTTTAATTACATTTCTTATCTTTCTAGCTCTAAGAAGAAATGCCTGTACTCGTCGTCGGTGCCTAAGACTTCAACAACGATTGTGAAAAAACAAGAAGGGTCTAGCTCCGCTTTAGACTGGTTAAATGATTCAGAGTCAGATAACGAAGTTTCGCCGCCTCCACGCAAGACAGACCAGACCTTCGACAGTGTACTAACGCGACGAGTACCAGGCGGGGTAACGCGTCGGACTGCGAAGCTCGACGGTGAACTGGTGGCGGAGCTGCGTCTCTACGACGCTGAGGAGGTGCGTAGCCTCACCGGTCTTGAAAGGTGTGAAAAGGCAATAATTTGGGTTCGACTACAAGGCGAAGCTGAGTCTCCTGAATTGTTGACTATAAAAAAATTCATAAAATTAGCCAAATCAAAATTTACTGAAGAGGGGGTATTCTTTAGTGATAAAAAGAAAAAATAGTCACAGTCAGCTAGGTACTACATATTAACTAGTTACACTCTCTTCGGTAAATTTTGACTTAACTAGTTTTACTTATATATTATATGTGTGTTAGGTTTTATACATTTTACTTAAAAACTACTTTTACCTCTTGTAATTTTTTAACACAGTGAAAACAAAATCATAATGGTTAAGACTATATTCTGTTCAACTTGCAACTTATCCGTTAAAAATAATGCTTTCTCTGCTCATTTAAAAAGTATTTTACACAAAAATAATAGTTCTGTAATTGAGAGCGAGGGTATCGAACAAGTGCATAGCGCTCTTCGCGGTCGCATAGCGTCGTACCGTGTTCAATGCGAGGACGTTGAAGAACGTATGCATGTGTTTGCTCCTGCAGATTTTTTATCGCAATTGCGCCTCCGCGTGAAACTTTTACTCTCAACCCGAATTGAGGCTTATACAAACCTTAAAGTAAATTTCGAATTGTTTTCTGAATTTTTTCTGCATAAGGATGACTCGATTTCAACGAAATCTTTTGCTACTGAAAACATTATCTTACATAAAAGTTATAATTTTGATGCTATGTATACAAACATTAGCCATAAAATTTGTAAAAAAGTTGAAGAATTTGAGGAAAGAGATAGTGGTTGGGCTTACTTACGAAGCTTGTATCTAGAAGTAAATATAAACAAATATAACCCGTTGAGAGCCTCAGGTTACTTAGATTTACCTAACGCTATAAAAAACAAACGTGCATGTATCAACATTAAAAATTCGGATGATTACTGCTTTTTATGGTGTGTCATGGCATCACTTTTTCCTGCAAAAAATAACGCAAATCGAACCACCGCATATCCGCATTTTGAAAGTGTACTTAAAGTTAAAAATATGACATTTCCAGTAGGGTTCACAGATATAAGAATTTTTGAAAAGAATAATCCCAACATAAGTATTAATGTTTATGGCCTTAAAAATAGCAGTAAGGTTGTTGGACCTCTGTACAAATGCGAATTACGTAAAAGACATCACGTCAACATGCTTTTTCTCGAAAATGGAAAACGTACGCATTACTGTCTAATTAAAGATTTAGCTAAATTACTTCGCAAGCAGTTAACTAAACATCATTCCAAAATATTTTTATGTGAGGATTGTATGATATTTTTTGATAACAATCTTAAACTCGAAGCCCACGTTTGCAGTGGTGTAGCAACAATTTTACCTAATCAAGGAACTCGAATACAATTTGAACATTATGAACGCATGCAAGACATGCCTTTCGTTTTATACGCAGACTTTGAATCTTTGTTAGAGCCAGTTGAACCAAATTCTGAAACAAGTTGCACAACGATTACGCAAAAGCATGTACCAGCTGCATTTGCTTACTACGTTGTATGCTCCTACGACAGCTCCCTTAATAAATATGTGTCTTATCGAGGACCTGACTGTGTGAATAAATTTTTTGATAACCTTCTATCTGATATAACTGTAATTTATAATATTTTGCATTCATCGGTCCCTATGTTCTTAACAGATAAAGATAGAACCAATTTTGCTCAAGCTAAAAACTGTTATCTTTGTAACAAAATATTATTTGACGACAAAGTAAAAGATCACTGTCATCTTACTGGACGATATCGTGGTGCAGCTCATTCTTATTGTAATATAAAATATTGTTTGCCTAAGTTCGTTCCCATATTTTTTCATAATTTAGCTGGTTACGACAGTCATCTTTTCATACGACAGTTAGGAGAATTATCAGGTAGGATACAAGTGATTGCAAAAAATAAAGAAAATTACATATCGTTTACCAAATTTTTTCAAATTAGTAACGAAGCTATCATACCTGTTCGTTTTGTCGATTCTTTTAAATTTTTAGGCACAAGCCTAGAGAAGCTAGTTGCAAATTTAAATACAATTGATTTTAAACATCTATCTTTTTTTTTTCCTTCTCAGGAACATTTTAATTTACTTAGACGTAAAGGGGTTTATCCTTACGAATACGTCACTACTTGGAGTTCTTATGATGAAGAAGAAATACCTCCTTATAAATGCTTTTTTAGTAAATTGCACAATTGCAACGTATCAATAGTAGATTATGAACACGCAAAAAGAGTATGGCAAACCTTTGAATTACGGAGCCTTGGAGAATACACTGATTTATATCTTAAGTCAGATGTACTCTTACTAGCGGACGTCTTCGAAAGTTTTCGAAAAACGTGTAAGACGAATTATAAACTGGATCCTTCTTTTTACTTAACAGCACCTAGCCTAAGTTTTGACGCTATGCTATTAAAAACAGATGTTAAATTAGAATTAATAAATGATTTGGAAATAATAAGAATGATACAAAAAGGCATACGCGGTGGTATATGTTTATGTTCTACAAGATATTCGAAAGCCAATAACAAGTACTTACAAACTTATGACCCCGCAAAAAGTGATAACTTCCTTGTTTATATTGATTGTAATAATCTTTATGGTTATGCTATGTGCGCTTATTTACCTCATTCAAATTTTAAGTTATTAAGTGAACTAGAAATTTCAAAAATTGATTTTCATAATATACCCATTGACGGGGACATTGGCTATATACTCGAAGTAGACTTAGAATACCCTTTCCATTTGCATAATTATCATAACGATTTTCCATTCTGTGCTCAAAAATTTGCTCCTCCAGGATCTAAAACTTCGAAATTGATACCAAACTTATACGATAAGTTTTTTTATGTCATTCATTTTTCCCATCTGAAAACATGTCTAAAACATGGTTTATTGCTAAAAAAAATACATAGAGTAATTCAATTCAATCAGAGTCCATACTTAAAACAGTACATTGATATGAACACTGAGTTACGAAAAAAGGCCAAATCTATATTTGAACAAGATTTCTTCAAACTTTTAAATAATAGTATATTTGGTAAAACACTAGAAGACACCGAGAAAAGGGTCAGCGTGAAGTTGGTTAATAAGTGGAATGATGAAAAGAATATAACAAAGAAAAGTTTCGGTGCTGAGCAACTAATAGCTCGACCAAATTTCCATAGTGCTACTATTTTTACAGAAAATTTTATAGCTGTTCAAATGAAACCCGAGACAATTACTTTAGACAAACCCATATATATTGGCTTTTCTGTATTAGAAATATCCAAAAGTCATATGTTTGATTTTCATTACTCTATTATGAAACCTTTTTATCGGGAAAAATTAAAGCTTTGTTATACGGATACTGACAGTTTTCTTTATTCAATAGAAAGCAAAGATTTTTATACAGATTTAAAGTTGAATTTCCTTAGATATTTTGATACTAGTAATTATCCATTAAATAACTGTTACGGTATACCTGGTCTTAACAAAAAAGTACCAGGTCTTTTCAAAGATGAACTAGGTGGAAATTTAATTTCTGAATTTGTTGGTTTACGATCAAAATTATACTGTATAAAAACAGTACAAGAGGAGTTAAAAAGGGCTAAAGGTATACAGAAACAGGTTTTGAAAAACGTACATTTCGAAGATTACAATAACGTATTAAACAAAAATACTTTTTTAAGAAAGAAAAACATAATTTTTAAATCCTTAAAGCATGAAATATTTACCCAAGAACAGAACAAGATAGCTTTGTCAGGTAATGATGACAAACGCGTAATATTAAAAAATAAAATATCTACTATGTCTTGGGGCCACTGGGATTATATATTTTAGCAATTATTTTTTTCACTGTGTTTTTAAATTCTATTATTTAGATATATGACTATGATTTAGATATATTATATTAGAGTTATATTATACTTAAGGCTTGAGAAATAAAAAAATGTATTATTATTTATTACCATTACTAAGATTCATTGGTTGAATTTAAAATAATATTAACTTTTTATAAACTATTGTAACCAGTTTTTCAATATACTTAAGTAGGTACATATAATGAATATTTTGATTTATAAAAATTGTTAAAAAATATGTAAGTTGTTGCTTTTGCTCAGATTCATTTATTGTTTGAATAGGAAATCTAACTTAGATTATGAAATGTAATGTAAAATTTACTCTACCCAGCTGTATTAATATACCTAATAAAATATAAAAGTAACCGACTAACTTGCATTTTTATTTAATTTATTATATATCTTTGTATAATAAAACATTGACGGTAAATAAGTAAGAAAATTCTAACGCAAACAAGTTTGAACAAGTCAAATTCAGAGTAGGTTGTACTCTTCTGATTATAAGGTAATATGAAACCTAATTAATACAAATCAGGTCACGTTATTGGCAAGTTAATCATTCTTTAATAATATCAATTCTTTCTTTTTATTTTGCTGAAATGTCCATTAATTACATGTTTTACTACCTATATTGTCTTGCTGTGTCATCATGTACATTAATATAAATGGGTTTCAAATTAGTTTCAATTTCAATTATTAAAGTGAAGGCGTCAGTAGTCCAGCTAGATAATATCAACATGGTAAGTTTAAATAATTTTGTATGATTATAAATTAATTTTATTTGTGTTGTAATTGTGTCGTTATTTGGTGAAAAGTGGGCTATGGTAAAGGACTGCTTTTGCTGTCCTCCTTGCGTAGTCGCTGACTAACCCTTCGGGGATAATAGTCGTGGTTTTATGTATGTAATAAACTATTTTATTTTATGTTTTAGAATACTCAAGAGAACCTGGTGTCGCTCAGCATCAACAAGGAGTTCGTACAACCGTCATCTCCCACTTTTGAACAGAACGCTCAAGATATGCTCGAGGGATTTACAGAGGAGTATCCGAATTGGAGAGCAGATGAACGGCGAGGCGATTCCCAGCTGTATAACAAGGTGGTGAATAATATCACCAAGAAGAGACTTCGAAAAAGAAGAAGTTATCTGAAGCATTCTCATTCTTACGTGATGAAAAGTACGCCGATTCAAGGTCGTCGATTAATTAAGATTGAAGTGGTGGACTTCGAAACAAATCATACTGATCCATTATTATCTGCGCAGTATGTGGTAACAGAGCATATTGACCCCATAATGGATCAAACAGAGGCTATCATTAGCAATATATCAAAAAAAGTTTGTGGATATAGTTATAGTTTTTAAGAAATTCTAAAATAAATATTATTGAATTGAATACTAAGATCGTTTCATTCACCCTTTTTACTTTTAGTAATTAAACAAAAAGATATTTATACACATTTGATTTATTGAGGAAAATACTTTATTACATTAATAACTCAATTAACATTTAAAGTGTACCACTTTTTTAGACACAGAACATTTTTTAAAGCACACATTTTTTTATGGTACTCACAATTAAATTTATTTACATCTACATGGTAATCACTATATAATTTTAAAAAGTTAGGACAACCTATTTCTTCCAACTCCATTATTTCACAATCTTGACATAGCTCGCGAACCCATATTCCTTTTTCCAATCCCTTTACTAATACCTTCTTACTGCTTAAATACGGAACTATTATTCGTCTAAATTCACGGTAATCAATGAATCCCTGACTCCATTTGAGCCCGCGATTCCTTTCTAACCACCGGATTTGCTTCTTTTCTTCATCTGTTAGGTTTTTAAAAGCATATGGTGGCTTAATTAAGAACGTCTGCGTATGGTTTTTAGTTGCTATTGATAACTCTTTTACAATAAAATTATTTTTCAAATCCTTAAATCCTTGCACATCCACTATAATAGTATCGTTATTCATGATAGCTTTTTCACAATGTTACTCAGTGGTTTATATTCAAATATGCAATCGTTCAGTATAAGGCAGTATGCAGCGGTCTGATCAGGTATCTCTTGATCTGTTTCGATTTCTACTCTTACGTCGATTGATCCCTTCAGCATTTCTTGTTGGCGAGAACAGTCAACAACGAATAAAGGAGCAATATCTTTAAACTCTTTTAAACTCGACAACGGTTCTGATCGACGTCCGTGATAATACTGCTGAAACCTTGCATACTGTTCGTATATTAATAAAAACTTGTTGTCAGAGAAATTTATGTTAAGTCCTTCGTAGGGGTAATATGATGAATTTAAAAACACTCTTACGTCACGAACATTGCAATGGTCGAACTCAGCCATTGACATTTGAGCATTATGTTTTCGGTTTGTTTGTAAGGCAATAATAACAAATCGAGGTTTCTCTGTTTGCGATGAAGTTTTAATAGCCCAAGTATGCTTACGTGTCTTGGGTAGTAACGGATATTCATACAAGTCCCAGTTACGAAACGCTAGTGTAATGGCTCGATCTTTTTCTAAATGCTTTAATAAATTAATTCTCTCTCGATCTGACACTTTAATATGTGGAACACGCCAAACGATTTTATTTATTGTTATATTTTCCACTATTTGCTCTTTACTCAATTTTATTGCATTGACATTTGTGTTGCTCCTCAACAGTACTAACTCATGTTTACAGTTAATTAAAACTTTTTCATAATCTTCTGCAAATCCTAATATTTTATTTAATGGTATGGAGACAGAGAAAACTCCGTTTGTAACATTGGTTATTCCTGCAGGAGACCAACCCCAAACTTTTGCACTTTTGGATTCATTTTCATTCAAAGACAAATAAGACTTCATTGTCGTTGTGATACCTGCATTTTTTATTTTATCTATTTCTATTCCATTTAACTCATATCGAATATCTTGGAATAGAAATAACGCAGGATTGTTTACAAAATGCACACTTGTTACCTTTTCTTTAGTGGTACTGTTATATACATCAGCTTTACCTTCAATATACAAAGTGCTGCGTGACGGCAACACATACAAATCTTGCTGATTGATTGGTATTCTTATTTCATCATTATTGTTGAAACTTGTTACATACGGCTTATACGAATGATATTCAAAACTCTCGATACTGTTATCGTATGACGTTGGCTGAGATATATTTAATATGTTCATTTTAACAAGCCTACTAGCTTTAGAAATTCTTTATTATTTTTAGTAACCTTCTTTTTTAAGTCAAACGGTGTTCTTTTACTTATTGCTCTTTTGGAACTGACTTGAACACCTGATGAGGTAGGGTTTTTATTAAAATTAATCATTTTTTTCTAAAATGTAAATAAAGTTGTACGTCTTCTCCACGTAAATTAATCTGTCTATTATCAGCGTCTAACAACCTAATATTAATTGCACTAATTGAACTTTGATTGACTGGAAAATAGATTAAGTTTTTAGGAATTTCAATAATTCTATAACCGGGTGGTACATTAGGCACAAACTCATAAATAATATGGCTTGCTTTCCCATTCACGAATGATCCGCTAACTACGTCACATTCGATGCGTACGATGGTTGTTGCTAAAATACTGACTGGGTACTGAGACTCACAACTTATATTTGCCTTAATTGTGTCGTTAGCAAAACCTAAAATTCTACCAATGGAATTATTTTTCTCGAAATGAACATCTTCTGAACAAAATATTTTGGTTTTGAGAGTATTATTATTACAAGTCAATTTTAATGCAGTGTTCTTAATGTTGCTTTTTAAAAATTCGCAAATATCTTGAAGTTCATATGATCCTTCAGGAATTTCGATGAACTCATTGATACCGTAATAAAACTTATTGTTCCTTTCGTCTATATTAGGAATAGAATTAAAAGTAGAAAAGTATATAAGTCCGCACTCATATTGCCCACGTAATTCTAAAGTTGGTGAATAGTTAGTTATTAATGAGGCTCCTTGCCCAGTTATGGATACAGTGAAAGACATTTTTATACTGTCAAGTTATTTTAATTGTAACCTATATAAATGATTTTTCCAATACTTTCTTAAAAATAATAAACAAAGATGACCACAGTTTACAGTACCGAAAGATTGATACTGTTTGTAATTATAATTTATGTGCCTATCTTTCAAATATTTTATTAATTCTAATGGAGGTTTTAAGTTACCAAAACTGTTAAAATATTCACAGTAATTATTTTCTTTTACATAGGCTACCCAATGAGTTCCAGGATTTGAAGAACTATCTAAATTAAGAATAGCACACTCAATTTTTCTTGGTTTTGAGGGTAACGTATCTCTCATAAAAACGCCACGAAAATATGGAATATCAACTGAGTGCTTTAATATATCTAAATTAGTAAGTGCTCGTTTGGGTAACCGTTTAATTAGTTTTTTGGAGGTTGCAAGTACAAGCCCGCTCCTTTTTTGTGAGACTTCAAATACAACCCTTTTCCAAGTGCAACAGCTTCCATCATCTTGTTATGTCGTTCTGATTCTTGAAGATTTTTTTGAGCGACCTTGTAATCGTTAACAGCCTTTGTTATACCTGCAGCACCCCCAGCGAGTGAACCAAGAGCTGATAAACCAGCAAAGATTGGTATGAGGGGTAACAACCCACCAGTTTTCGGAACAGGAATGCAGCGTGGGAAGCGTATTCCTTTTATATTAGAAAACACTTTTTTTGCAGCTGCATGCGCATATTTTATAGCCGTGCGGTTATCATTACATTTTATTTTTTTCATTTGCTTTTGAATTTTTTTAACACCTTTCATGAATGACCGCACTCCTGCTCCGGCTTTAAGTTTTGCTTTCATTGCATTTTTTACTATCCATGATGCAATCTTTTCTCCTTTCCCAGCATCTTTCGATTTCAATCTTTTCTTTGCCATATTTAAAAGTTCTAAATCGGCGTTTTGTCTAACGTTCCAATCTTTATTATTGTAAGCAATATCGTGATACAAGCAAGCTTCATCCAATTTATTTATTCCTCGTTCACCTCTTAGTAAGCGTTTTTTAAGTTTTGTTCCTGGACCACAAAACTGATATCCAGGTAAGTGTAACTCGAACGGAATGTTATCTATTAAATTGTTGACAATGCCGCTTCCTTCCTTCATTGATGTTCGTAAAGTGACTGTACAACATAATCAGGCGATATTTATATTAAGTCATTAATAATTTTCTGTCAACCCAACTGTTTTCACCATCACTGAGACCCAACCATTTGACAAAGAGTTTGTTTCCTTTTTTCTTTAAAACTTTTTCAATAAGATATATATCGGGAAATTGGGTTCTTTGCAGTTCGTATCCGTAAAAAGATCCTAAAATGCTTTGCTTATGTTTGTCTTCTAAGTGGTATGTGACAGGATTTGTATGGTTAACTTTCACAACGTTGAAGATTTCTGTTGACCAGTTGGGAGTATAACCTTTGTAGAATTCACCTTTGTATTTACTAATCCGAACATGATCACCAACACGGTACTTATTTTTTTTCGTTATGTTATTATTTTGTGATTTGATGATGTTGTACTTTACAGTTGTCTGATTTCTTTTGTCAACATCAATAGGTTTAAATTTTGTTATACGATGAACAGTATTATTATAGCTTTGTACCACGTTTTTCAAATTTTTATTTATCCACTGGTATTGACCGCATAAGCTAAATAGCTTATAAAGGTGACCTTTTAGCGTTCTAATTACTCTTTCAACAATTGCTGCTTTTTTCACAGAATAAGTGGAATAATGGTTAATGTCATATTTTTTCATCAACTCTTTAAAGTTTTCATTATAAAACTCTTTACCTAAATCTGTTTGCAAATTTTTTGGTTTCCGAGACGAATTCAATAATATATTTTCCATTGCGTTGGTGACATTAATTTTATCTTTACTCTTCAAAGGATTTGTCCAAACGTATTTCGATAAAGTGTCAATAACTACTAAAACATATTTATATCCTTTATTAAATTGTGAATACTTTTGAAAATCCATAAGGTCAGCTTGCCATGAATCATCTACTCCTTTTATAATTGTACATCGGCGAGGAAAATTTCTTCTCGCCGCTCTGTGAATTTCTTCTACTATATCTCTTTTACTCATTTTTGTTTGACTTTGCTTGAATCATACGGTCTATTTCTGTTTTTGAGTAAAACATAGTAGACAAGCGATTGGAAGTAGCTGATTCTAAGTTCTGGATGTAAATTTTTACACGACTATTAACTTTATTTATTTCATTCCTTAGATCTTGTACAGTTTTATACAAATATGCCTTATTTACAGCTTCATCGTCCTTGTCTGGAGATGATAAACCTTTAAGTTTTGATGATTTTAAGTCGTATTCGCCCGTTTCGCACTTTTTTAACGTATCGTTTATGGTATCGATGTATTCAGATAACCTCAATCGTTTATGAATGTGATGACCGAATTTATCTATATTCATTATAATCTCGAAGCTTTGCTTACTGCGAGTATACTGCTTAATTTTCCCCGTGCTATTTGTTTATATTCCATATTTATGATGCCCGCTTCGCGCAGTTCTTCAATTATTGCAACGATTTCATTATCCAAACCCGTGTTACCAGCAGCTTTTGACGCAAGCAGTAATTTCAATCGTTCTATTAATTCATTTGGATCATCCCAATAAACTAAATCTGTATTTGTTTTAACTTTTTTTAAAAGATTGATACCTTTTCCCTGTGGAGGACTCTCAGTACTAGTAGGTTGTTTAGAGAATTTAAATAATGGTTTTATAATACTCATGTATTTAAACCCTTTATTGCTGTTTATTGGTTTGGCAGGATCAAAGTTACGTCTGTGTGCATTAGTATTGATAAGTAGTAGCTTGTAGTTTTCAAGGTCGTCATCTGTAATAACATCTAGATTTGGTACCTTTTTATATAATAGTTCTTTTAAGCCAAGAGTCTTTTCAAAAGTAATGTTTCCAACTTTAAGAATTCTACCGTCATCATGAACGCGAGTGTTTCCAAGCTCAAGTTTCCCTCGCTCATTTCTAATTCCAAAAGGTATGGCATTAAATACTTCAGATGACGTAGACCATGAGGAAGACTCATCTTGATTTATAATGTTTGGTGATGATTGGAGGGACTTAAAAGAACCTTTACTTACATCATGGTTCTTAAAAGGTGACGTAGTTAGGATTTTGTCTGATTTTTGTGGTGTGTCTTGATATTCCTCTTCATCTACACTATTAGAATCAATATATTCTTCACAAGAAGAATACGACTTCTCGCTTTCATTTTTCCTGTTTTTTTTTGATATGGGATCATAAAGCTTTACTTCCTGTAAGTTCTTTTCATCATTTCTATTCGCTAAAATGTTAAGAGGGTCAACAATAGGTTTAAATATTGTTTCCAGGGTAACATTGTTAGAATTTTTAGCATCCTTTATTAAGTCTACCTTCCTTTTAACAGCTGATGCTGATTTTACAATTTGTTCTTTTAAATCTCTTTCCATTTCAATAAATAGGTTTCCTTTCAGCTTTAAGTCACAAATGAAAGTGATTTTATGGCATAATTACAACTGCTTTTGTACATTAATCTAATTCTATAAACGTATCAAATGTCTTCCTATAACATCCTTTGTTTCGTTCACAATCCTTATTTATTACAAGATAATTGAATGGTTTCTTCCAAACAGTTGAGCACATTTCTCGAAATTGTGACCAAGTCATGTCCGACCCTACGTGTTCATCATATACGTGTTTCAAATTTACATCGTCCTGCTTAAATAATATAATTAGGTTAGAATTGTCCCTAATAAGTTGTTTTGGTACTTTTGTATAAGTTTGATTAATATAAAAACAATCGATATTTTTATGACGTCCCATAGCAAAATAATCTCGGATGTGGTTTTGGTTTTCACAAGCAACATCATCAAATATAATAATCGAGTCAGACAAAGCATCATGTGGACTCAAAACTTCGGTGTTGTCATTATATTTATGATACGATGTACCTGCAACCATATTTAATACTTTTTCTAAAAATATGTATTTAGGTTGATACAAAGATTTTGAATAAACATAAAGGTTGCGGAACCGTGGACCATCTGTATGTAGTAATAAACTAATTACTAAGTTTGTCTTTCCACAATTCGAAGGGCCGCAAACAATACAACGGATACTGTTCGGCAATAAGTTGCCATGACGTTTTAACTCATTTGATGATGGTGGGCAAATGCATTTTATTTTTAATGACTGTTTTTGTTTAACAAATCTCATAGCAGCTGTTTTCTTATTGACCACAGTGTTTCGGGAGTTTCAATAAAATGACTTTGAAGCATAGCGCTTAAACATATATACGAGCGAATGGCAGTGATTTTCAAAAGTAATATTGGGACATTCTAGATCACTTTTAACGACATTGATCGAACGTCAGTGAGATCAATGGAGTGAATCGATGAAGTCGATTGGACATTCTAAATCACTTTTTGACGTTGACTGAGCGAGTGGCAGTGATTTTCAAAAGTAATATTGGGACATTCTAGATCACTTTTAACGACATTGATCGAACGTCAGTGAGATCAATGGAGTGAAAAGTGATCTAGAATGCCCAATATTACACTACTAAGAAGCAAAGATAGAATATACATAATTCAGAATTTACGAATAATTTGTGTAAAGAAATAATTTTCGTTTTACACTAGGGCTGTTTCAAGTTATCGATATTTCGTGTCCACTGTATATCACGTAAACGAATAACGCTTAAATATACTTAAGTAAAATTTTAAACACTGAAAAAAGACTACAACCTCAGGCGGAATCGAACCACGCACCTTCCGCATTCCGGGCGGCTGCCTTAACCACTTGGCTACCGAGGTCTGGCTTTCAACAAAGCTTCATCTTAACCGAATGTTTAAATATTTGTAAAAATATTTCTTTCGGATCTCAGAGGTGAAAACTTCTAAGATTTGATGAAGCAATGTTGACTAAAAGCATAAGCATCAAGCACTGACAAATTTCGACGGTTGAAAGCCAGACCTCGGTAGCCAAGTGGTTAAGGCAGCCGTCCGAAATGCGGAAGGTGCGTGGTTCGATTCCCGCCTGAGGTTGTCGTCTTTTTTCAGTGATTAAAATTTTACTTAAGTATGTTTAAGCGTTAATAAAACGCTAAAATATAAAACAATAATCTATAAACGCAGCTTCATCTTAACCGAATGTTTAAATATTTGTAAAAATATTTCTTTCGGATTTCAGAGGTGAAAACTTCTAAGATTTGATTAAACAATGTTGACTAAAAACATAAGCATCAAGCACTGACAAATTTCGACGGTTGAAAGCCAGACCTCGGTAGCCTAGTGGTTAAGGCAGCCGCCCGGAATGGGGAAGGTGCGTGGTTCGATTCCCGCCTGAGGTTGTCGTCTTTTTTCAGTGTTTAAAATTTTACTTAAGTATATTTAAGCGTTAATAAAACGCTAAAATATAAAACAATAATTTACAAAAGGTTGTCGGCTCTTTCTTGGGGCAAGGTATACATTATTATAATAAAATACCAAGTACTATACTAGATTTACCTTAAGATAAGTTTAAGAATCGTGTAAAATCTTGTTTACTTAGGAAAGGTGACACAGTCAAGGAATATTTAGAAGACAAAACAGCCTGGTTATAATAATATTTTACATTATTTTTTTCTTAATCCATTATCTTTATAACTGAGTGTATAATTTGGTAACGACATGTTGTTTTGTAAATGTCGTAACTTCTATATTATTTTAAAGCTGTGGAGTTTCTTGCACTCGTTCTTCTCCACAGTTAAAAGACTTCCTGAATAGGCGAGGTGGGTGGGTGGGTGCTCGTCCATCCTTTAACTTTTGACGATTCAAAATGCTTATTTTAAGCTTACTGAATAAAGATATATTGATTTTGATTTTGATTTTGATTAACAATTTTTTACTCTGAATGAGTTTTTAAGTGCACGATGAAGTTTAACTTTGTAACATGCAAACTTCTTTGAAACTAATTTGTACAGTAACTTATTAAAATCTAAGGTTATTTTCCATTCCATTCATAGTCACCGTACAATATTTAGAACTATATTTTGACCGGCCGGTCAGGAACAGAAGATATCGAGTTTTTTTTATTTGGTCTCCCATGGGGCGGCATTGTAAAAACTGCTTAACTTGTAAGATCAAAACCCCAACGAGCAATAAACGTTAAAAATACCTTACTTTATATCTGAAACTGGTAAAATATATACCCAATTTTTCACAGAGATTTCATTCATTTAACAAGTAATGATGAGTATTAATTGAGGTAAAATATTTACAATAATAAACTCCTTTATTAGAAGCCGAAGCTGGCAAATTGCCCCAGAGTAGGAGTCAATTGGAGCACCTTCAAAGTGTTTTCGCAAATCGATGCGTATCAATATCCCTTTGCCGCTATTTACATACCCCAAACAGGCCGCAGCGGCGCAGATCATTATTATAATTTATGCTAGGTAAACTCCCGGCGCCTCCGCGGGGAATACGCTAGATTTTTTTCTACTTTTATATTTGAACACGCCCGAGTCTCGCCCTCGGAGCAGTTCTGTGTTTTTAAATGTTGTTTTTTAGTTTTCTCCATAAAGTTTTGTTCTCACGGTGTCAGTAGTGACGGCGACATGCCAGCGTTGGGACTACAGAGTTCTGTTGACACGATTTGTATTCCTAGCGGGCTTGGCTACTGTTCAGTTGAGTGGCAATAAATCGGTGTGACCGGACTCTGCAAGTATAAGCGAGTAAATCATGTACTTACTCGTATTATCAAGAAACGGAAACTAAACGATTTAGCTATTATTATTATTATTATATTTACCTGAGGTCACTCCTTTCTGAGTGTCAGTCTGAGATTCACAGATGCGATTACTTGTCTTTAGTTTAGATTGAAAGTTGGGCTAGAGTTCTAATTTAGAGAAAAAATGTCACCGGCAGTGGAGTTATGCGTTAATATAAATCGAGATCTGATAAAATGAGGCGAATTACAGAAAAGTTATATTTTTATCTTTCGTGTGGTAGACTTAAGGCTCTAGTTATTACAGACATTTACCTACCACGCATTATCTAATTTCAATATTGACTTACAAAATATATAACAATACTCGAATACGACACGCGACAATATAAGTCAAGTAACATTATGAAAATTATAATTAAGTAGACATTATACAAGAACGTTGTAAAACACGCTTGCCGCGATTATGAGGTAATTAGCTATAAATAACTAGATTAATTACTTTAGGGTTAGGTCCTCGAAAATTCTCGGCACAAAGAGGTCAAGATCGCGGAGATTAAGCGGCGGCCGTAAATTAAAAATAATGTACCGAAACAGGAATAAAAGTGGACATTTTGTTGGGCGACGAGTGCTAATTACGGGCTCAATTATTGTGAGCTGCGGAGCGTGAGTGAAGAGAGGAGGAGAGATTTTCGATTTTATTCGCAGTAACGTCAGCTATAGTAAACTTATGTAACATACGTTTATGACAAAGTTTCAACAGATATACTACATTTTTAGATATGGTAGTATACACGTGCGAGGTGAGTCAACACAAAGTCGAGTGGTTTTTTTAAAGTTTTCTGTTACAGTTTTCTTGCTGCATATCATTTTAAATGGTGGTCTGAGATTTTTTTTGTCATATTATGATGTTATGGGTCTAGCTTTACGCATAATAGTTTGCACATTAAATAGATGTTATTGTTGTAACTTCTTGTCGGCATCAACACCAAACGTCGCAAAGTGTATGTTTTTGTGAGTCTATTTCTGTTGGTTGTACAATTCTGTAAAGAAGTACTTACGATTGATAAGACTTAGCTGCGTTCCACAACAACGGGTAATTGTTTGGTCAAAAAAGGGCTTAAGCCCTGCCGACGGCGCAGCTGCCAAGGCGTACGGCTTGCGATCTTGCCAGTTAAGCAACTTTCGCAATCCGGATCACTGGATGGGTGATAAATATATTAAAATAAAGCATATGAAGCCCGGTTGTTGCCCTAAGATCACGGTCGTTCAAAACCAACCAATCCGTATAGAGCCAGCGTGGAGGGATGACCCAACCTCCCCATGTGATATCCACGTGGAAAGGCCTTTGCCCAGCCGTGGGACGTTTATATGCTGACGATGAAAAGGGCCTAAAAGTAAAACTGGCTACCCGCCGTCGCTTACGCCTTGGGCCAGCGCCGGCGGAGTTGGCGACCTACCTGGAGTGGCTCCGGGATATTTATTGCGGCTGTTATTACAGTAATCGCCGTTAAAATCTTCTCCTTTATTATATGATCTCCTAGTTATTTATGTGCAGACGGAACGCTTTAAACCTGCTTTCAGGGACAGCCTTAACGTTAGGATTATTGCTACAATTGTCATTAAATTCTTTCAGTTTTACTATTAGTCATTATGGAAATTGTATTAATGGAAGTTTTTTGATCATTTTAATTGTTACTGAATGTTGAAGTGATGGGTTTTTTAAATTTTTTAAGGGCTTTGTTTGGAGAAGGAATAGGAGACCAGCATCAAAAGGTAACTTTATTAATGTTTATAACCTTAATAAAGATTAAAGCTTAATAAAGCTTAATATTTAAAGTCAACATTGATAAACAAATTGCGATTTAATTAAAATGGCATGATTATAATGTTAATTAAGAGAAAATAATAACATTTCTGAAAAAACATACGTGTCAAAACGTGAAAATATTATTCACTATTTAGACAGTGAGTAACGATTCCAAAACAAAAAAAAATCGTTTAGCCTGCGCGCCAGCTGGACGGGCCTGGTATTTTATCTCCTAAACGCTAGAAAAAACACGCCACGGAATTAGTCAAGTCATCTCGCAGGAAAAACTAAACCCCCACCGCGTTCAAAACATTACGAAAATGACAAATTTATTTATTCATGGAATAAAATGTTTACTAGAAAAAAATCAACCAGTCTCAGGAAGCTCGAGTGGGATTCGAACCCACGACCTTTGGATTGCCGGTCCACTGCTCTAACCGCTGAGCTACCGAGAGCCCAGAAGACTCGTTGAATTTTTCCTAGTAGTTTGATTTACACTGCAAGCCAGCGTATATCTATATAGCATTTTTTTTGACAGCTGTCAGCTGATCGTAAACATTGGCTCCGTATAAAAGTAAAACTAAAAAATACTTAAAGTTCATTTGTTTTATCTAAAACGTTTTCATTATATGCTTTCCTTGTAAAATAACGTGTACAAGTGTTATCTCCAATGAAGAATGAGATTTGAGTGTGATTCCTATCAAAACAGTCAGTGACCAGTGACCTTGGATTTTTGGTTAAATATTAGCCTAAAACAAAACAATACACAAAAAAATAACATTCAAACCATAATTGTGAACAGTGCAACGTAAAACAGCAAAGTGGTTATCATTCTGACTTGAAAATGTTGTGGAAATAGTGGAAAAATAAATCAGCTGGACGGTTATTGTATTCAAAATATTACGAGTGTTTTACTATTACAGACCACTGTCTCAACGGGTTAAGGTTTCATTTCGCACGTACCAAATTCAACGCCATCTCTCGAGCTATCGTCGCACTAACATACCGTAATACGGCTACTAATAGTGATGTCATCATGCGAAACTTGTAGGTAAAAAGGCAAGCACGAGCACGTAGTAAATCAATTTCTTCACCGGCGCTGCATACTTCAGCTATACAACACAAGATGGCGCTAAAATGTAATAAGTGCAACAAAACAATAACAAACAGATATACTCTGATTTGTTTTTGTTGTAAAAAGAGCTTTCACACCAATTGCACTGAAGTTTCTATGAAAAGATTTCATTTAATGACGCCTGAAAATAAAAAAAACTGGAAATGTATGTGTTGCTGTTCTAAAACTATAAACATAAATACTAAAACACTTGTTTCTTCAAATGCCAATGTTTCAACTCCGCAAAGTAATAGCAATGCACAACAATTTGAGATAAGCATACCTACTAGTAACTCATTTGAGTCACTTTTGTCTGAGGATGGCAGTGAAAAGCATTTGACATTATTTACAAGAACAAACAGGATCAATAGAAGCTGCCCAGAATTAAATATTATAGATTATGAAAGACTAAATAATTTAGAACAGAAAGTTGCTAATTTACAGGAAAAGTTACAAACTGCGGAAAATGAAATTGACAACTTACTTTTGGAAAACAGTTCTTTGAAAAAAATTGTATCTGAGTACACAGTAAAAATTGATCAGCTGAATCAAATATGCAAGTCTGATACGAAGAATATAACAATCAGAAAGAAAAAACCATCAATAAACAAAAAGAAACTCCTATTTGCTAATCTAGATGAAAGTCTCAGCTCACCTAAAACTCTTACCATTAATGATACCCCACGGAGTCTACATCAACACGAGAATACATGTATCAATCAAATAAACCAGTCCTCAGTACAGAATCAGCAGCAGAAATCTGAAGATCATCCAGGTCAACGTAGAAAACCACAAATACATATAGTTGGTGATGAACAAGTACGAGGTCTAGCGGCGACCATGATTAAAAGAAGAAGTGGGAAATGGAATGACATCTATCACGTTAATGGCTTTGTAAAACCGCTCGCTACATGTAACGAACTCTTACACACCTGTGATAAATTGTCTAACACTCTTATTTCTGGCGATATCATAGTATTATCTATAGGATCTAATGATATAAATTCTTTTAAATTATTGTCTACATTAACAAATATTTTATATATACTGAGAAATTACAAAGTGATACTGCTAGGTGTACAATTTAATACTAACTTAAATACAAAAAAAATAAACAATGAATTCAAATTATTATGTAACAATTACGATCATTGCACATTTGTGGATATTGATAAGGACATGAATTATAACACTTCCGAAAATCAGTCACGCTTGGATTTGATAAGTTTTAAGGTAAATAATAAAATTAACTATATAAATTATGAAAATCAATTTATTAAAAATGGTATAAAAAACATAATGAAATTGTTATCGATTAATAAGTCTTTACGTATGCTCAAGGAGTCTTTACCTAAAAAAGGAACAATCCCTTATTATTTTAAAACTCTATCCATAAAAAAAACCCTTACTTCCGACTCTCAGAATGCCCATGATGTCCAAAATGACAAAAATGATAGCAGAATGTTTTTTCGTTCCCATGATGAAATACTCTGTAACACTACTTCATCAAAATATACAGGGTGTACTCTCTAAAAAGGAAATTATTGAAACCAGCATTGATGATCTATGTAAAATTTTGGGTAATATAAGTATAATTTGCCTTACAGAAACATTTATAAAGCAAGGTTCAGAATCGAACTTAATGATAAATAACTATAAACTAGCATCGTCGTTCTGTCGTGAAAAGGAGCGTAGAGGAGGTTCTTGTATACTACTGCACAAAGACATTGAATATGTCGCAATTAAAGTCCCAATAAAGCCAATACCATACTTATTTGAATATTGCATAACTAAACTGCCTAACTTAAAATTAATTATTGTATGTATTTATAGAACAAAACCAAGAAATAAAAATAATAGTGAATGCATCAGGATATTCCTTAATAACTTGGAACAACTTTTACATGTTCTAACTAGGAGATATCCTACTCATAAAAAAATAGTATGTGGTGACATGAATATTAATATTTTAAAACATGACAAAAAATCTAAAGAGCTGACTTCACTATTTGCAAACTTTAATTTTCATCATCACATCTTGAAACCTACAAGACAATCATCTTGCTTAGATCTAATATGCAGTGATATGTCTAGCACTCGTTCTAACATACACTATTTAGGATTGTCTGATCACGAGACGGCGCAGACTCTGACTGTCGATGTTGAATTAGATAGCAAAAACTGCAACATACCATCATGGTTTATAGAAAAAAGATGTTACTCTAAATATAATATAAATAAATTTATTGCATGTATGTCATCTCTATCATTTAATGATGTTTGCTCGCAGGAGAATACGGAAAAGGCGTTTAACATATTTCACGACCACTTAACTCTGTTTTTTAATCTTTGTTTTCCTATTGTTCTAGTAAAGCAGGTGAGTAGACGCATGCATAATAAATGGATGACTAAAGGCCTTAAGAAATGCTGTATTAATAAAAGACAACTATATTTACGATACAGATTTAGTAAAGCAGATAAACGATTAAATAAAAATCAATATAATTCATATAATAAAATACTAAAAAAAAGTTTATTATTAGCTCAAAAAATTCATAATTTTAAATATATAAAAAAAGCACAAAATCAATGCAAAGCTTCATGGGAAGTAATAAACTCTAACTTTCGATGTAAGCATCAAGACGTGGAGATTAATGAAATGTGCCTGGAAGATGGTAAAACGTTAACTTGCCCACAGCAGATTGCGGACTCATTCAATGATTTTTTTATTGGTCTCACAAATACCAAAAGGAACTCTATCAATTACAGTTCAGCTACAGAAACGATGGAAAATAATCCGAAGACCATGTTTTTACGTCCTACTGATCCGGTAGAGATTTTTCGAGTAATTCATTCCCTTCGTAATACGAACTCAACTGGATATGATGGAGTAAATACCAAAATGCTGAAGCTCTGTGCAGAATTCTTATCACTCCCCCTCTGTCACATAATTAACCTCTCTTTTAATGAGGGACATTTTCCATCGCGTCTTAAGTATTCTATAGTTAAGCCTATATATAAAAAGGGTCTAAAAAACAATTTTAATAATTATAGGCCTATAGCTTTAAATTCTATACTTTCGAAAATTATAGAGAAGGTAGTATATTCTAGAGTTTCTTCATTTATGGCCACTTGCAATATTTTGAGTGAGAAACAGTTTGGTTTTAGAAAGGAGAGCTCTACTGGTTTGGCCTGCTTCTCTCTCATAAAGTGGGTCACTGAAAATTTGGACAAGGGCTTCCGGGTATTTTCTATATTTTTGGACATGACTAGGGCTTTTGATCTGGTTTGTCATGAAATTCTTTTACAAAAACTACAGCTCTTTGGCATTAGGGGTAAAACAAATGACTGGATTTGAAGTTTCCTTCAGGGCAGACAGCAATGTGTGGAAACAATGAAAACTACAAAGCGTCATAGAGCTTATTTTATGCAAACGTTCAGATCGTCTTATCGTGAAAATAATTACGGAGTACCACAGGGCAGCGTACTTGGCCCTTTACTATTTTTATGCTACATTAATAACTTACCCAGTGACATAAATCAAGAGTGTTTGCTGTTTGCTGATGATGCTACTATATTAATTAAAACAAATGACAAGAATACAATTAATAATAAAATATATGAAACGTTAACTTCTGTTGTACTGTGGTTAGAAAATAATAATTTAAAATTAAATTTATCAAAAACAGAAATCGTAGAATTCCAAACTTATAATAGCACATCGATGCAAGTAAACGTTAAGTTACACGATAATGCAATAGAAGTACTTGATGATTTTACCTTCTTAGGAATTACAGTTGATAAATACTGTAATTGGAAAGCGCATGTTGAACAATTAGTTAACAAAATAAATAGATACGTATATGTAATTTATCGACTTAGAAAAGTTGCAACTAAAGAAGCGGCTCTCTCATCTTACCATGCGTTTGTTTCATCAAATATAAGATATGGAATAGTACTATGGGGAAATTCAGTGGAGGTGGACAGAGTTTTTATAGCTCAAAAAAAGTGCATCAGAGCGTTATGTGGTGCCAAATATGATGAAAGCTGTAAACCTTTGTTCATAAAGGAAAATATACTAACCTTGCCATCACTGTACTTATTCGAAATCTGCCAACTTGTCCATAAACACCCACAGTTATTTGTAAAGCAGAGTAAAGTTATTCATAGAATTAGAAGACCTCAACGGGACAATACTCTGTACATACCTGACCAAAGGTTAAAAGTTCACAGTAGTAACTCCTACTGTATGGCAATAAGACTCTATAATAGCCTTCCAGATAATTTTAAAAAACTTAATTTGAGCGCCTTTAGAAAACAGATGTATAAGTTCTTAGTCCAGAAGTGTTATTATTCAGTGTCCGATTTTATTAAGGATAAGTAAATAGATTGGACATAAATATAGTTTATTCAATGTGTTACATTGTAAAAAATAACGTATTAATGTAATTTTTAAAAATAGAAGTAAGTAAATAAATTGTAATTATTTAAGTAGTACCCAATACAATTGAATAATTGATAAAAATGATTATAATGATACAATACTAATAATACTATTTGATACTATAATAATGATGACAACAGTGTTAATGTTTTTTGTATAATTAATTAATTAATATTTATTTTGTAAAATTTTGCATGTCTACATGGCAGAATATGTGAGCCTATAAAAATATGACCAGCTAATTGTAACCAACCATATTCTTAGCAAATAAATAATTCTAATTCTAATTCTAATTCTAATTCATTGTGAAGCCAAAATTTCAATAATAAAGTAATTTATTCATGTTTTTATGAGAAGAATCTTCGAACCTACTACAACCCCGTGACTCTCATTCATCATCGTTATCTAAACGCCCCACTGCTGGACACAGGCTTTTCCACAAGGACAACAGCACGGAGGGAAATAGGGCCATAGCCTACCGCGCAGGCAGACCAAAAAGGTGCATGAGGGGAGAGTGAAAGGGAGAGTGGAAGGGGAAAACGAGTGTGGCGATGACTTTCCGAAAATCGAATTTTAGTACAAGCGATTTTTCCATTCGCATAATTTCCCAATCAAATCGTTACCGGATATTTTTTTTCCGGATGTTGATTTTTTCAGAAGCTATTTTTCTTTTCGCATTATTTCCCATTCTTATCTTTTCCTAATAGTTTTTTTTTCCGGAGGTTTATTTTTTGAGAAGCTATTTTTCTTTTCGCACAAGTTTTATTTTAATATTTTTTTCAGATCAGTAAAGGTTTATTGTCTTATCAGCAGCTTGACTTTCATTGGATTTCAGCAGCATCATCTTTTAGTCCCAAAATCCCGATATAACATAGTTCTATTTTGTGGTTAGAAGACATTAAAAATGTTACTTACTTTTTTATATTTCCTAGTGATCATGTAAGCGAATGTGTAAACTACGTGACTAGGTATATTTAAGAATGGATATATTACTTTAAGTTAAAAAAAAATCTGAAATTTACCCTCCGGAAAAAAAACGCACAGAAAATAAAAAATTTGGGAAATTATGCGAATGGAAAAATCGCTTGCAGTAAAATTCGATTTTCGGAAAGTCATCGCCACACTCCTGCCTACCCCTCACCCTTCCGGGAAGCGGCCCTGATGTGTGTATGTATGAATGTATGATAAACTAAGTGCCTTCGCACACGGCGTCGTATCGTAAGCGAATCGTAGGAAACACCGCTTCGTGTGCGGACTTGTTTGAAAATGTACGTGCTCGTATTGTCCTCGTCCTACGTGCGTATTACGATACGCTTACGATACGTTTACGATACGCTTACGATACGCCGCCGTGTGCGAAGGCACTAAGTATACTTATTAAATCTCAGTTGCCAGCAACAACAAGTCCATAATTGCCACACGTCTATTGAAGCGTACCCTGAAGTACATAGTTGGCACATAACGCTGAGACCTGTGTGACAACCAATCTAAGTTCGTCACACGGCGACATTGCGGCGCCGGGGCCTGCGCAGTCAATTTGTGCACGCGTAGCCATCACCGGCACGCTCGCAGCCCTGAGCACGACCGCATTGTGCCGTGGAACATGTAGTATTACCTATATTGGGCATGGTGGAAGGAACAAACCGTACATGAGTTATGATAACATCCTCTGGCACGGCAAGTAAAAGTTAAACATTTGAATAAAGAAAACGACATAGTAAGAGTAATTTTCGTATAATAATGACATTCAATACAGAAAAAGTTTGCAAAATAAGTTAGTAACAAAATTTTGTATTTAGTAGGTAAGTAGTATCGAAGACAAAATTGTCTTTAGTATGAAAAAAAAGCATGTAAAATAAAAAAGTTACTTTAAAAACTATTCCAGCTTAAAAACACTCAAGTATTTGAATCAACCTTATCTGGACGTCTTGTCTTGTCAAACAATGGAATAATCTCATAAAAGCTTCTCGGAGCCCCACAGCCCCTACTAAATTATAATTTGGTTAACAATAAGCGTACAAAATGTTTTATTGTAACGTTTATTTACAAAGAATTGACACAATAGTGACAGTTGAAATGGCGGGCGCCGCGCCCCGCCGAGCCGGCTCAAATATTCATGAATTTGTGGAAAATGGTGTCAGCAAATGAGCGTGTTTGCCACAAGTAGGAAAGGTATATTCTAAACTGACTATGAAACTAACGAAATTGCATTTGTATAAGGTGAAAAGAAAGGAAACTAGAAAAAAAATGGATTTCAAAGTCTACAAAAAAGACACTTTTAAACTTTCGCGTTTCATTATCATCAGCAAAACTATTTAGTAAAGGCGTCTTATGCATGTCTTTCTATACCTGAGACGTTTTGACCGATTTGCATCGTTTGTTATCACGGGAGTCAACATGTGTAAATACATTTTAATAGACCATAAAAGTTGCCTAGAAAAAATTACATGCATGATTTTACTTATTAAAGTATTATGGTCTACAAAGTGTGGCAATTTTAGGAATCGGTATGTTTGTATAAATTTGCTATGAATGATCCTGTGTTACAATCCTGACACACTTCTCTTGCTTAATTTACATAACTTCCTAAGAACATAAAAAAATAAACAAACACAAGATTACATAACATTATGTAAGTAATAGTTTGTACTATCATTTTGTGAGAGAGAGAAGATTTATTTTATAGCTACCAGACGCTTCGGTCGAGTTGCGCCGACCTTAGCCACAGTCTGATTGACTTCATTGAAACTTAACAGCCTTTGTGTAACAACCATTCAACACTTTAAAAAATTATACAACATGCTAATATTATATCCATATTTTAAATGAGCACGTCTGCCCGCTGTGCTCGTGGCCCCACTTACCCGCATATCTGCTCAGCATTAGACAAGGAAAATAGAGACAAACGGCGCGAGTGCCGAATAATCGCTGAATTTAACATGCCGCCGCCGGTGTCTGCACATTTATACAAGTTAGCAGGCTTGCATCTCACTGGAACAGAGGTCTTTTTATTCAAAAGAGCATACTAGAGTGATAAGGTACAGTTTAGTGCATATCCATTTATACACTCTAAATCATCATTGGTACATCTTTTTTGTATTTTTAGTTCATTTATGTCTTAATCGAATGAAATAAAGAGTTTAATAAGTCAAGTATATATGATGAGACTTTGAGAAGTCTAATAATTACTTGTCTTTGAACAGTTTTAAAATTGTGCAAAACATGACAAGTCTACGGTGCGTCGGATGAATGATACTTACTGCTGCTACCTGCAAAACCGCTTCAGTGGGCAAGTGGTGGTAGAGCTTTTTTTGAGTTCATTTGTCGCCATAACAAAGAACACAACAAAATGTTTGTAGCATAGGTATGTTCGACAGTTATAAATAAAATAGACAGTGAAGTTTTGGTAAAGTTTGCAATCAAATTAATCGTCATTCATTTGACATCTCTCCGTAGTTATATACGCTATTACCACATAAAACCATTTGCAGTGTCAATAACAAACATATTCCGTGCCTTTTCGCGTCCTTACTTTTTACAGATCACACAAGAAACGTTCGATAACAAAATAAAAATTACATCTATCAAGAAACGTTACCTTCTGCAATCACTTTAGTATATTTTTAATCTTCCTAGTTATAGCTCAGCACCTCACCTTCGCCCTTCCGGCTGTCGAGTTGTGTGCGCAACCTCTTGCGGCACTTAATCCGTTATTTAGCTAAGAGCTGTGCAAATCTTTGTTACGAATGGAGAGACTAAGAGATCAGCTCTTGGTTTGACACCTTTAACTTCTTAGTAAGTTATTCTTAGATACAAATAATGTAAATAGAATAATGTACATTTAAAGCTAACCTGCATTGAGCCAGCTATGGCCTGGTGGGTTATAGCCCAGTCTCCCCGCGGCAGGGCATGTACCCAGCAGTGGGACGTTTATAAGCCGATGATGATGTTTAATTCAAATATTTGACGGGGTTCAAGACAAAGAAGTATTTTAGGCATACCATTTTTATGTATGTAATTGTTTTTTGTTTTAAAAGAGCTGATGAGCTTCCTGTTTTTACAGATTAGATAATCGTTTAAAAAAAATATTCGGCGAGTTATATTGCCGAGATGATTAAAGACTACTTTAACATTTTTATAAGAGGCTGTACTTTGAACTAGTGTTGTTATAAGCATAGTGCAATGTTGTAAATATTTATATTTCCATTCTTATCCAACACTACTTTACCGAAAAACCTCTGTACGAAACTATTTCAAACGAAAAAGACTGCATAATAATAAATAAATTATGTTACACCTCGTAACATGTGATTACTTAGACAACTTTATTACAAGCCACACCTATATAATGACACTGCTCCACTGCCAGCTGCTGTAGCATTGATTGGTTACAGCAATGATTTCAATGAGTCGAGGCCTTCACTAAGGTAAAGACCTAGTTAAAGGTCTCCGTCATTGAAACCAAGTCATCGCGACAATAGGGTATTGCCTTAATCACCAGCCCATTCCAAATTCGGTAAGGTGGTAGCGAACGCGAAATACGAAAAAAATACAATGTTTTATAACGTCGATTTGAAATAAACATCAACATTTTATTACGTATTCATCAAACACAGCTTTCGAAATTAGCTCGCAGTAGAACCCATTGCGCGTCGTTAGTGCCAATCAAGCCGAGTGATTTTTCGTCCGAATGTTCGTTTTAAAGATGTTTACGGGTCTCGGGAGCTCATGAATAGCGCCGCTTTCTTTAATATCTAAATTGGTAGCCCACGCCAACAGGACAACTTTTATTGTCTCCGTTTTACTGCAAAGGATTCTCTAAAAACTAGACTAAATCATTTGTACCTAGTATTTTTATTGCAAATAAGTATTTTTTTATAAAATATTTAAAAAAAGGAAACAATAATATCAAGTATAGTTTTACCAAGGACGATATATATTATCTTATTTGTCTATGGTTTTACGAAAGCGTATTCAATCCTCTTCTATCGTGTAAAAGCACAGCTGTTTTATTCTGACTAGCTAGCTATCAAGCTATAGTGACAAATATTGGAATCAATTCAAATCAAATCAAAATATATTTATTCAATAAACTCAATCAATAAGCACTTTGAATCGTCCAAATCTTTTTAACCTACCACCCATTCAGGACGTCATTTTTTAACTGTGGCAAAGAACGGGCGCAAGAAACCACAGCGCACAAAAGCAACGACATTTACAAAACAAAAAAATATGTCGTTACCAGGTCATACAATACAATATATGAATTTATAAAATAATAAATTAAGCAATACAAAACTACTATACAATGTAAGTATCAATTAATAATAGACAATTAGAAATAGCTGTTGGAGTAATTGTAGCATTTCAGATCCAAGCTGTTTTGTCTTCTGTGTAATCTGACACTTTATAATAAGCTTTTTTATAAAGCTTTTCTTTGATTTTGATTTTAAATTTATTAAGATCTAATTTCTGAATATCATTTGGTACTTTGTTGTAAAATCTTACACACAGACCCTTTAAAAGAATTATTTATTTTATGGAGGCTAGTATAAGGCACTGCTAATTTGTTCTTACTTCTAGTGTTTACATTGTGAATATCACTGTTTTTTTAAAATATTACAATATTTTTATGAACATAAATCAAATTTTCATATATGTATTGTGATGCAACAGTCATTATATTTATATCCTTAAATCTCTCTCTGAGAGAGAAAGATAGTTTGAATGTCGGCAGCATTTCCCCACAGTAAAATGCCGTACGACATTACACTATGAAAGTAACTGAAATAAACTAATCTAGATGTATCAACGTCAGTTAACTGACGGATCTTCATTACTGCATAAGCCGCAGAGCTAATTCTATTCGATAATTTAGCTATATGTGGGCCCCACTGAAGCTTGGCATCTAACGTGACGCCTAGAAACACAGTATTAGAAGTAGTAGCATAGATTAATAATTTTTAAATAATTACTAAATTATGTAAGAGTCCAGTATTTTAAATGTAATTGTACAAAAACTTGGTTTAACTAGGCGTAGAGGGGCTAAGCCGCTAGAGGGGCTAACAAAATATATCACTACATATTTTCTGCGATAAAGATCACGGACCGACAAAATACAGGCGCAAACATTGTTACACGGTTATCATGTTTCCATATCGTTACGCAGGGAAAATGTCTATTTTTTCATTTTTTCCATAACCTCTACAACACCCAACACAAAATAATAGTCGATATAACAAACAATACCTTTACCTCTTTAATATATTGTAAAATGTAAATATTAATGATTCCTGCCATCCAAATATCAGTAGTTTTAATAAAGAACATACTAGCGGTCTGCCCGCGACTTCGTCTGCGTGAACACCCGTGTCCCGTGGCGAATTTTCAAAAAAGTATTTAACACAAACCTAGTCCTGACAATTATGAACACAACAAAAATGAATTTGCCAAATAGATGCAGCCCTTCTGAAGCGTTTCAATATCTCGCCAATTGATTTTAATAATATAAGTAATTAGATACATTTTATTATATTTTACAATTATGTTCCTTCCTTTGGAACTGATTTAAAGGAAAATGTAAAAGGAAAACTAGTTTTTCATATAAAACAAGGGTGAAACAGTATCCCTTGTACAGCGTTAGAATAATGCATTTTGTTAATCTAGATCCATAGAACTGTATCTAGGCGGTGAATATGGAATGAGAGGCTGCCAGTGCTCACGTCACAACTGCAGCGAGGGTGCATAATTGAATAAAAAAGGAGCGAAACGTCTCGTAGACAGTACAGCGTACAATAAGTGCTCCTTTACGGATGGTGTCGTGGTGGATTGTGGTGGATTGTGGTGGATTGTGGCGGTAGCTCATCAAACGGAAACTCAAAAGAATCTTGCCGATAATGGCTTCATGTTGCTAATTAAGATACAGTAATAGCAAAATAAAGTACAGTCTGTATACTATCCCACGGCAGGGCAAAGGCCTCTGTTGAAACCATCAGTATGCTTATGTGGTCCCTTTGCCTCAGCAGAATATAGTAAAAAATTAAAGAGAAAAAACGGAACTGTCAGATTCGTCTCGTTGATAAATGTCGCCTCGTAATTTTTTTTTTATAAAAGAATGAGGCAAACCAGCAGGCGGGTCTACTGATGGATAGTAATCATCGCCACCCATGGACACCCGCAAAACCAGAGGAATCACTGACGCGTTGCCGGCATTTAAGGAAGGAATAGGCTCGATTCTTGAAGATCCCTGAGTCGTAACAGTCCGGAAATACCGCCGCCGAGAGTTCCTGTACCTAGTTCCACAACACTGTAGTTTGGGGACAAAATTTTTGTGAAAAACGCACAGTAGTAGACCGTCATCCATCAAGGTGATGTGGATGGAATGACAGTCCATTGCGTGTAGTGCGGTGAAGGAAATCAGCGGCAGGGATCGATTGAACAATTCCTTAGAACCCCATGATATATGCGGTACAATATACAGAGAGACGCAAGTCTCTCCGAAGAGCCAGTGGATCGATCCGACCTGAAATAGTCACGTCGTCGACAATTCGAGCAGCTCTGCGTTGAATGCGGTCAAATGGAAGGAGTGCTTGAAGGGTGCTCCAGCCCAAAGATGGGAGCAGTATTCCATATGCGGCCTGACCTGTGCTTTGTACAGTTGTATATAAGTAGTGGGCCGGCGTGCAATACTGACCCGCTCTATTAAGCACACCCAGCTTTTTCGAAACTAATTTAGCTTTACCTTCCTAGTGACCTCGAAATTGAACATCACTCGAAATATCGACGCCAAGGATCTCAATAGTCGGATTGGTATCAAGGAGAGCTCCCTCAAAGTTCAGAGGTACGACGAAGGGATGTTTTTTCGCGGTAAATGCGCAAACTTGTGTTTTGGAGGGGTTAAAGTGGACTAGGTTATGTCGGCCCCAAATCGAGAAATGACTTAACATGTTCTCGGTGTCAGTCACAAGTTTATTCCGGCTCTCGATGACGCTTTCCAGAGAAATATTAGCTCGTCTGGTGTAGAGCGTAACCCCAGTACTGCCGTCCGCATAGCAATGAATGCTGTTATTATGCAACATGTCATTGATGACCTGATAGCTCCATGGTTGTCGGAATCAGCCTCCATCATTGAAATCAGGTCATATGGGCTATGCATCACGCACCCGGGCTATGTACCGAAAAATCCGAAAACACACTTTGCCCGACCTGGGAATTGAACCTCTGGATATCAGCCAAGCGCTTGACCGCTCGGCCACCGAGGCGTTTGTAACATCATTACATATCATAAAGTAAAGCCGGCGTTTTCCTCTGTCTGTAGCACTGCACTATTCTCCTAAACCACGCAATTGATTTTTATGCGGTTTTCACTAAAAGATAGAGCGTTAACTGAGGATGGTTTTTGTTTATAATTTGTGGATAGTTTGTACAAAATGACTGAGGATGACGGAGTTTCTAAGTTAGCGTGGACGACGGCGCGGGCGGGCCGCTAGTTACTTATATAACAATTAGTATTAGTAAATTAGTAAGTAATGTTTAGTACTTATCACGACTATTTTCCCCGAAGGGTAAGACTGAGACTAGGCAACGAGGACAGCAAAAGCTATCCTCTAAAATAGTCCACTTTTCACCAAATAGCGACTGCACATGTGCTCAGCGCAGCGTGACAGGTGGTGAGCCCATCGCTGCTCTTTGCTGTTGGGCGCATGTGCGGTCATTAGTCCGTTAGTCGCCTTTTAAGATACCCAAGGAAAGAGGGCAAGGGCTGGTAGTATTCTTTCACCGCTACGCGACAAGGTTATTGTATAGTAATAAGTTTTTTCTCTTTTTCACGTTGTATTCAGAATTTATCTAAAACCTAAAAGATAATAATCTACCGCACATTTGTCGGGCAAGTAGACGCAGTGATCGGTAATTGGCGGAACGATGCCTTTGAACCCGCCGACATCGGCGAGATCAAAGGCGCCGGCCGCCGGCTGATTACGCGCCAAATAACTATCTCGGCACTCTGAAAGTTCCTGGCCTCTCACTTTTTTCAGTCTTCAGAGGAATCGTTTGAACTGATGTTTAGCTTTGCATTTTTACAGGTTCAATTTCAAGATTAAAATGCTAAATTTCTTTATACATTGTATTTGGTAACAGTGCACTGAGAAACTTTTTGTTCGGGATCAACTCTGAAATGGTAAAAATAAAAATATCAGCAGTTTCATACCAAACTGCAAATACTATTGAACAAGTGAAACGAACTTAGATATAAACCCTGTTATTAATAAATGTGCACTAAAGTTACACCTGGGTTTAAACTGACCCTGTATCGTTTTGTTAATAAAGTTAGGACAGCGTCAGTTCAAATCCAGGTGTTACTTTAGTCCACGTTAAGCCACGTTTATAAATAACAGAGTAGGTATATGTTTAACACTTTTGATTCGTGGTCCACAAGTAATAGATATAGTCACACATTATTAGATTTACTTAAAGCAAAACCAGGATTTTTTATTGAAGGCTTCGGTGTAAAAAGGCCGACGAAAATAATCGCACACGTCACGCGCACTCGGCGCGGGCGTCGGACAGACGGATATTGGACGCGGATTTTCATATATACATACGTGTGTGGCACAACTCATGAGAGGCAGCGAGTGTCCTTTGTAACTGTTAGAAGGTTAATGAGTAATGGTGCAAGCAACACAAGACCGGTTGTGGTGGAGATCCTTGGGGGAAGTCTTTGTTCAACAGTGGGCGTAGTTTGGCTGATGATGATGATGAGTAAAGCTGAGTGTGGGAAGTTTAATTTTGTACTTTTAAGTGTGAAATTGTTTAGAAAAGCGCAGTTAGTAACAAGGTTTATTAACTACTGTTGTCATTTTAGGGGTTGAACAAGCGCAATCCTTCGTAGCGAGTTTGGTATAACATGGTACAAAAATGTTAAGCTACTTCTGTGGCTGAGCGTACTTTGACCATGGAGCTCGATGCCACAGTGGCGATCTTAAAAGAAAAGCAATTTTCGCAATGCCTTAATTAGTATATTGCAAGACGTTTCTCGGTTGTTGTCGCAAGATGGCAGTCGTTAAAACCCACCACCCACCAACCTACAGGTAGGTTAATATGGTTGCTAACGCTAACCACGAAACTAACTCATAAACCTAATTAAGTATTTTTTTTATATTTTACAGAAATCCGATAAGCTATAAGCAATGTACGATTATAGAGTGGGTAAATGAATACCTTGATGCGATTATTTTATTCTTTATAATCTGTCTGTCATATTCTGGCAACCACTTTATGTATTTTTCGAAGATAACGAAACGTTGAAAAAAATTATGTGATGATGTGAAATGTTTTTTTTTTCTTTGTCCATGTTTTTTTTAATAGAATGGAAGAATAAGGCGCAGCGGTATTTCGCCGGCATAAAAGTTATTGTGTTTGACATCTTACTTTGCTATAAATATTATTTTAATTTTAACGCTTTTGTCTTCAACATTTTCCAATTTGAAATCTTACTTTGATTTCCTTCTTCTCTATTAAACAGTGCACTTCCATTCACCATACGCTCCCTTCACAGGCGACAGTCTACAACTTGCACCACACGATATATTCTGACGATCATTTATTGGATCGGACAAAAACTGCCGCCCATCCAGTATGCGCCGGAAGGATTGTCCCCGTCCAGCCGAAGCGGACAGCCGCGCGAAGTCCCATTATATTCGGGATACGAAGCCTTATATGTCATATGCCAAACTAACGAAGGTCGAGATGTGTTTTGTTCCTATTAATCGGGCGATATTATACTATTAGGAAAATAATCGCTGTACAAAAGCCGACGTCGTCTTGCCCTTTGGTGGAACCATGGAACGAATTTGCTCTGAGGCTCGTATTATCTATTATTTAGTACTGTACCACGTTATGGGGCTACATCCTTTCTTCTGTTCTGTGGCTATATAGAGGCGCGAATGATTGGTATGCTAAGGCTGAATTCAGCTCGTTCGTTCATGCGATTATTCATGGAACATATTCTGCCCTTCTAAGTTATAAGACAATTATTGTAACTAAGATTTAAATAAAAATTAGTTATTAATAAGTTATTTATTTACTTAATTCTTTGCATGACGAGTTCTACAATTTAATAATTTGTGATTGTTATTGATAAAAATTGCACTCTCCCCTTGTTAGCACTTAACCCATTTTTGTGAGAAGTTCAAGGCAGAGATACAATAATTGAAAACAAAATATTTCATAATTTCTAAATTATAATAATACAATTAAACAAAAAAGATAAAACAATTGAAAAAAAATATTCGTTACAGTTACCAGCATTGGTGGAAGGCATTTATAAGGTGGCTGCTAGAAACCGCAAGAAACTTCAAGGGCTGGTCAGGTCAAGTGTTTAAAACATGACAAAAATGAAATCTACCGAATGAAAACGGGTGCCACGAAGTGGTAATTTGAGTTTAGGAAAAAGAAAGAACTCGGCTGGAGCCATATCTGGTGAATAAGGTGGTTGCTCGATGGTATTTGTTAAGTTTTTTTGTCAAAAATTCGTTCACAATGATGGCCTTATGCGAAGGCGCATTATCGTGGTGCAAAATCCTAGATTTTTTTACACAATTTTGGCCTTTTTCGTCGAATTTGCTCTCTTAAACGCCGCATAACGCTCAAATAATATTCTTTCGATTGAGTTTTTGGAGAAAATTCAGGTCTTTTGGGACTAGCCGAGCGGCAACATGTTTCATACCCAAGTGATTATTTAAAATGGTACGGATCGACTCGTGAGACACAGAAAGTTCAGCGGCTATCTCTCTCAAACTTGAATGAGGATTTTGAGTCACCATTTCCTTCACTTTTGCGATGATAACTTCAGTTGAAGACGTTGATGGCCTACCAGAGCGAAGCAAATATTCCATCACATCTCGACCGCTATAAACTATTCATAAGCACGTATTTTTGATAAAGTCGATTCACCGTAAACCTTCTGTAACATTTTTAGTGACTCCGAACATGAAATTTCACTAGCGCCGCAAAATTTAAGACAAACTCTTTGTTCGATGTTTTTATCCATTATGAAATTCGCAATACACACTAGATATAAACTAACTAAAAACAGCACTGTATTTAATATAAATAACAGATGCAACTTAAACTTTGCGTCAAAATGGATAACAGTTGTGCCAATCTAACAACAAAAAGAAACAAAAAATTGATTTGAAATCATAAACAATCATACGTTCCCGAAACTTTTTTGACAGAATGTATGACGATTACGGTATTTATGAAAAACGTTATAGGTGCTAAATACATTTCCGTCATAAATATTAGACAAGTGTCTTTGGCTTACCAACTATAATCGCACGATAACATCTCAGTAATGACTATCGGCTATTGCTATCACAAAACGTATTTGATGATATATTTCAAACGTTATCTAAAGCAGCTGCTGTGTAAACAATTTTCGTTCACGATCGAAAAAGCAAATAACCATAAAGTCCCCTATTGTGAACGTGGTAAGGTTTAGTGTTACTTGACGAAGGATTTAGTGACTATGTTTTCGAAAAGCAGAGCGTTACATGCTAGCTGCGGTACGGTAGGAAAAGATGACGTACTCAATTTTTAGGCTTAGGTAATGTACAGAGGTTTCCTGCTCTGTGGCGTAACATAGATAGGATGCAGTATGACAGCTAAAAGATTGTCCTAATTTATCATTGGAGCCTCGCCCTGGGCTCGTCACGCTTTCAGCTTTTAGTGAAAATGGTGGATTGAATGCTGAAAGTGGGGCAAGTAGGGGGAACGCTCCGATCAGGCGCTAGAAAATATGTATCGGTGTTTTGTGCAAGCGATTTGGCTATACTATCGGTAACTTTAATAAAAAACAAAAAACTCGATACGAATGATGCCTACATTACTTATTTGATTAAAGTAATTGTGGTACATAGAATTTTCAAACATTTTCTTATTTTAGATGTATGTGAGTTGCACATGTGCTGTTGTGCCTACTTTGGTGAAACGTCGACTATGACAGTGGACTGCTTCTGCGGTACTCATTGCCTAGTCTCTGACTAACCCTTCGGGGATAATAGTCGTGATTATATTATGTATGTATGTCATACAGCATGTACACGTCATGAATGATTTTGTGTGACAACGGAAAAGCGCTTGGTTTTCATCTCACCGAAGTGCGAAGTGACCTCAACTAAAAGTAGAAGTGCACTCATCTTCTGACTAACTGGCAATGATATCTTTATTTAGTTTTAGTTATAGTTGTGCTGATTGTGGTAGCTCACCAGGCGGACTTAGAACGCCCTACCATCAACCAAACAGAGTACATAATATTATTGTATGTCATAGTTTTCTTTCAGTAACAGGAAAGGAAGACAGCTGCTGTCTTTTGTATTATGTTTTTTTATAATATTTCTCTGTAAATGACTGTTTGTGCCTTAATAAATAAAATGGGTCTATATTGGATCGCCGATTTTTTCCCTAATTGTTAATGGCATACAAACCATAAGCCTTTATTTTTTCGCACAATTTTATTTTTTCTAAATGTGTTAAGCCTATTTTTACTTCGCCTAACTATTTATTATATAATTAGTCAATTGTAATTCACACAATGTTAAAACGCACAAAAAGTAAGGTAAGGTAGATTTCATGTAAGTAATTTAAGACAATCGCTACGCTACGCTTCGCGATAAATTCTTCGCTTAAATTATTAACCTATCACCTACAGAAGTAGAGCAACTAGTATTTCTGATGTCTAAAAAAAAATATTAAAATTTAAACTTACTTAGTTATAATAATTATTTAGGGCTTTCAATTTTTAGGCAAAACTATAATAGTGCGAAAACAACTATTAGGCTAGACAATGATTGCTCGTCAAAAGTTTAGGCCAACACAGTTCGGCCTTATGAAGTTAGAACTAAACTTTTTAGGCGAACCGAAGGGCACCCAATAAAATACATAAATAAATAAATCATACCCTTCCGGGAAATCGGGAGCGATGCATGTAGGCTAGTGAGTGGGTATTTAAAGTGCTGTAGAAGCAAATGATTTTTTCATTTGTAAACACACGCCTTTTTATTAACATTCAATTAAAGTTTGTCTAATTCCAAATGAACAAAATCACAAGTAAAATGTACCTCTTAATGGATATAAATAACACTGCGGCCAGATCCGAAACTTTTAATCAGTAAATGGAGCGAGCAGGTACTCAATCAAACTTTACAGAGTCGTCTGCATTTCCTTTCGTACCGCTTTGATTTGTTAGAAATTGATTTCGCGGACCACTTGGGGCCTACCAAAACAAACGTCTCAGTAGCAATATAGCGGTCCAATTAATTTCATTTTCTCCCCGAATAGGGTGAAGCAGCTAAAGTTCATCGTGTAAAGTCTACGTTGTCTTTAGACGTTTTGTTATCTATTGTGAAATGGTGTTAAATTGTTCTGGTAGTTATTACGCATTTACAAACGTATATTTTTACCAAAACCAAATACAGCACCTCAAAATTTGTGTCATCTTTGCACCGGTTGACCGGTACCTGACTTCCATGTAGTAATGTAAAAGTTTTATATTACATGTAATGTAATCTATAAGTTCAAATAAAAAAAAACACGTCTCGTCTACATAAGCCACATCATATTTATTAAAAATAACTTTGCAAATTTTGCAAATTTATACAGATGGGACTCTCAATTTTCTTTCAATTTTTTTGTTATTTATTCATAAAAGTATATGAAACAGAAAACCGAGCTACAAAACTATCCCATCGCTGCAACTCGCTTGGCGGGGGAAAAGCGATTATCTAGGTATATATTTTCTGACCATTATACCGACGTGTTAGTTCTACTAACATATTGTAAAATTGTAGAATCCAAAATAAACTTTAAGTTAAAATTGCAGTCGTGTCGTTTCCACTGCACCCCGCTATACAAAACGCAATCTGAAACTGGCAATATCATTGACATCCGCGCGCAATGCGTGACGAAATATGACTGACGTGATGGGAGACGCGAGTCGCGGGGCGAGGCTACCTCAGCAAGGTTACTTACTTGACATCGAGGGCCGATTGACCGAATTCATTTTATTTCTTTATATAAGAAGGAGGCAAACGAGCAGGCGGGTCACCTGATGGAAAGCAATCACCATGGACACCCGCAAAACCAGAGGAGTCGCAGATGTGTTGCTGTCCTTTAAGAAAGGAATAGGGTTAAGGAAGGAATAGGAATTGTGAGGAGGGGGGGGGGGGGGGGGGCAGAACTCTCACTTGCGGGACGAAACACAATAGCACCAAGTGCCATTATTTCACGCCGGATATTCGTGAGAGGGTGGTATTACCCCGGGTGAGACGGCCCAATGCGTGCTGCAACTCAGCGTGGCTCTATACCACTTAGTTTATTCGGTTGTTAATGAGATCAAATAATAAGGTGGTTTTTAAAAAACAGGAGAAACAATTGTGTTATTTGTAGGGCATTTTCTTTACCAATATGGTCACGACTATTTGAACTTTTTTTTAAATTGCTTTCGTCTTGTGACTGATTTTTTTTTCATTTTAAATCTCTACATGCAAAATCTAGAAAAACATTGAGCGCAGCAGATTGGCAAGGTAAAAACTTCACAACAAATTCGAGTTAGAAGGGCTCATTGTGGGCAAAAAATCGTTCGAAAAATGATGTTTAAAGACCCAAGTTGTTAATCGTATTACGTGCTCACTATATTTCGAGATTTAGTTACATGTACCGATTGCGACGGTTTGCGTGAGGAAGCTGGCAAAGCTGAATGCGGAGAGTCAAAGACCGGGCTCATTTTCGCGACTTGGGAGGGGTGTTTGTTGGTCCAACAGTGGACTGTAACTGGCTGAATGATGATGAGGTAACAAACTTTGCTGAACTGTTGATTGGTCGACCGACAATCTTGTTAATGTGTTCGGCGAAACGTCGTTCGATGTCGAATAGGGGGCCCGCAGGCCCGCGCCCTTGTCAGTCAAGCAATATTAAATTTAGGAGTCTTATATAGGGTGAGGATTCGGTTGCGAATCTTTTATATTATTTTCGGATAAAGGCGATATTGAATAAAGTGTTATTGTAGATTTGTTTACCTTTGTCAGACTCGTTGTGAGCGTAAAGCGTATACTATTCGGTGCTCTGTTTCTACTATGCTGGAAAGCGGCACTTTTGGCAACTTACGTAGTTAGTAACCTAGCGGTCTTGGGTTTCATTCCCGGTATGAACTATCTCAGTCTATCGCCATAACGAAAATGCTAACTGCATTTTTTGGTTTCGTCAGTTAGAGGCTATAGCTAGTTGCACAATAGTTGAAGATTCCGTGTTTAATATGTTTTCAACTTCGGCCTCATCGTCATAATTATGATCAGAGAGATAAAGCAAAGCACTTTCCTGTTGTGAAACAAATTTAAAAAATAGGATGTCATAATTGTCAGGCTGTTTATTAAAATAAACGAGTGTTACGGAAATTAAGTAAAAAATAAAGTTTCTACCAGTAAATGTATCGACAAGTTTTTGTCATCCCAAAGCCACCTTTAAACTACAATCGTATTCCAGAAAGCATGCGAGGCGACGAATATCATAAAGCGACACCGCAGAACAATAATCGAATCTTAATCGATTTACACGATTAACTCAATACGATTGCGCTGCCATTTTTACACCGAACTCGTCTGTATTTCAATAGCCATAGAACCGTGTTTCGTAAGTTCTGTAGATCTCTATTGGCAATTCACGTTGTTGTTAGGATTGTAGCGTCGATAGAGCGTGCTGCCCGTTGTATTACTACGAGTTTACGCAAATAATATGTTCTCAGTAGTGATAAATTTAACATTTTGAAGCCGTAGTTAAATAGACAAACCGCGTGAACATTAAACACTTATTTCGAAACAACTCGATAAACTAATACATACTTAGTATTTTATCCTGATTGGTTGTCTGGCAGAAATCGCTTTTAAGCGATAAGAAAGCCAAATTAAAACTTAGTATTTTTGCTCTTTTATATCTTATGTAAATATTTGTGTTATTATGTTACATTAAAAGTATTATCTAATTTATTTATCTATTTTATCTTGACGTTTCGACCTTATACGGGTCCATGGTGGAAAACTTACTTGTATTGTGGTGATTGAGGTCAACTTCGATTAAGGGGATCCTGCACGAAATTGTGAAAACTTACGTATTTTTAAGTTACTTGTACTATGCGCTGAATTTGTTTAATATATTAAAAGTAAGTTAAAAGTTAAAAGTAAACAATAACAAACAATACATAAATCTAATGACCCCTAAAAACATTTTTTTTCGACAACTTTCTTAATTTTACGCATGAAACAATAATTCTCACGTGAACATTTTTGTATTGATATCCACAGGTCACCCCCATCTTAAAAAAGTAAATTTTTTTAACACAAGCGCGTGATGGTTTTGTACATTTCGCAGAATAAAAACATTGCTCTAATCAAATTACTAGGTCTGAAACTTCAAAGCAGAATTGTTCTAATTTTAAATATCATTAAGATTGATTTTGCTTTGAAGTTCATTATGAGACTTATGTCAGTTTTTGCAAACGCGCGGCACCCCTTTAATAACACATTGGATAAAAAAATACAATAAAACAATTGAGTAGCGATTGCGCAGCAGCTTGGGCATTCGGTTTGCGATGTTGCCAGTGAAAAGGGTTATACTTTAGCTTGGAGATTAGCTTTAGTGTTCTTTTGTAGATATAAGTTTTCAAATGATAAGTCTGAGAGTTGCTTTAAACTGGTATAATAACTGGTCACAATGAATAGCCACAAATGGTAGAAATAACTTAATTAATGAATACTAGAGAAAATACGAAAATGGTAAGAGAGAGCACGCGTCACGTATGGTATCTGGTTACGAACGTACTGAATATAATTAAATGTAAAATTTTAAACACTGAAAAAAGACGACAACCTCAGGCGGGAATCGAACCATGCACCTTCCTCAATTGTTTCAAATTTTACTTAAGTATATTTAAGCGTTAATAAAACGCTAAAATAAAAAAAAAAACATTAATCTATAAACGCAGCTTCATCTTAACCGAATGTTCAAATATTTGTAAAAATATTTCTTTCGGATCTCAGAGGTGAAAACTTCTAAGACTTTTGGTTTAAGGTTTAAGACATTTATTCCCATTAAGAATACACGTTAATTCACTTACATGAGAACAACACAATTAACAAACAAAAAATACATATTTTAGAGATACGTACTTATGGACGGTAGTTTTAAAACATTGTCACAACAAATACACGAGCCTCAGGCATCGGGCGCAATGATAACAAAACATTGATGTATAAACAAACTACGCTCAGCGCCACGCTAGATGTGGCTTGCTTTGATGAAGCAATGTTGACTAAAAGCATAAGCATCAAGCACTGACAAATTTCGACGGTTGAAGGCCAGACCTCGGTAGCCAAGTGGTTAAGGCAGCCGCCCGGAATGCGGAAGGTGCGTGGTTCGATTCCCGCCTGAGGTTGTCGTCTTTTTTCGGTGTTTAAAATTTTACTTAAGTATATTTAAGCGTTAATAAAACGCTAAAATATAAAAACACATTAATAATTAAATGTAATAAATAAAATGTGCAAATTGCATAAATGCAAGTTGCTGAGCTGTTCGTTTGAGTAACACCGAACAGCCATAGTTAAGTCAGTTTAGCAATGCCGGCTCACTAAAGCGGCCAAATTAAATAAATCTCGAGCTGCGTGCTTCGGAAGGCGCGGAAGGCCCGGTTGTTGTGGTAAGAAGGCTCCTGTGCCCAGCAGTGGGGCGTTTATCGGCTGATGATAAAAACAATCATGCTGTATCGATATCAAGTATGTTGTAAACGTTTGGCGAATCTAATAGCAGCTGTAGGAGTAGGAAACTCTTGGTAGGGCTGAATGGAGTCGAGCCAAAAGTCTGAACGCGTTCGCCTGAATTGAGATTTACCGTCGGTACGGGACGAAGCCGTTCCGCGGAGGCACCATTGGAATTGGTTTTTTACTTATTAAGGCTTGATTGGATTTTTAGCCGTTATCTCCTGGCATGGCTTGTATATAGCCTAAGTGAGCGCTTAGCTTTAGTTACGATATAGAGGAAACTCTACGTTGTTGGTATAAAAATAAAGAGCGCTATAAAATCTAGCAATTAGGATCTGGCTAGGTATAAGTTGTATAGTTATTATTTTTATTATGACCGCGCTAGGTTATTAAATTGTTTTTACTGGTGTAATTCTGTATTTAGTTTACTGATGTCTAATTGCATAACAATTGTTATGTAAAAATTAATTAGCGAGGTCTTGTTGGCTCTTCACGACTGCCATCTTACGGCAGCAACGCGCGTCAACGGCTTATTAAAATAAAATATTGAAAAAAGTAGTGTAATGTTGGCTACTCAAATCATTCTTAATTGACCACAATTTTCCCCACCACTTCTGTTCATAATACCGTTCCATGTAGAAAGAAAAAATAAAAGAAAGAATGACACAAAATAATTGTACTTACACGGTTTAGTACCGTGTCGTCGTAATTCATAAATTTATTACCTAAAAGATAATGCGTTGGTAAATTGAAATCTTTATCTGATTTTAACAATGACACACCATTTACTTTCTTCTTTAAATAGGTCACGAGTTTCGCTACAACGCAACGTCGAATTTAATAATAACACGAATAAACCCCAAGTCATAGGTAATTAGAAATGACTTATTTGATACAACGCTTGATAAGGGTTGCTTATTAAAATCCACGGACAAACTAAACAAAAACTATATAACTCACATCTGGATTAAAAGCTAGACCTGGGGACCGGTTTCGAGATTTCTTGCAATTATATTTAATTCAAAGGGAAACATTAGGAATGATTGACAACAAAAACCGTTTCAGAAATTGTGCAAACGGTAGCCTTGTCAATAAAAAGCAACTAAGGCATGCCGAAGATCGACGTAATGAATGGTATAGACTAAGACTAAGATCTAAAAATTACCACTAAAAGCAAAACTAATAGTATGGAAACTAGACAGCGGTTTACTCGTAGTTATTCCTATTTTATATTAAAAAAAATTACACATGGCTCAAAGACCCAGCGGATGCCAATTTAAGAGAATCTCTAATTGCCGAGTTAAAATAAATCGAGCACCTTCGTATCTCCGAAGGCACGTTTAGCCATGGCTCCTTGTCGATGTCGTAAAATCAACAAAGTCGTAATTTCATTGCAACCCTTTCATCCGATTTACAAACGACTCTGTTATGCTGAAAATTTGACATTTATTAGAATATTATTTAATATATCAGCTCTTGTACTACAGAGCAGAGGGCGGCATGACAAATGGCGCACTACAGGGTGCTCCGTTATAATTCGTTTTTAACCGCCGCACGTCAGCGGCTCGCGTACCTGCGACTCGATAGCCGCAGAACGTGATATATAGGGTGTTCTCTGTCTCCTGGATCTTAATATATTACTTCCGAACGGACGGTGTAACAAAGGATCCAGTTGGAATATTATGATAGTAGCAGACCTACCCCCATTTCCCCCAGATTCAAATTGTTGTTTATTTCTTACGATTACATTAATATTGAAGGTCAGTGACGACTATTGCATTTTTAAGGTAAACAAACATTTACACTTTTAAACTTTCGCGTTCCATTATGCACACATATTTAGACGGGATTTAACGCAAAAACTACTTAGTAAAGGCATTCTACGCATACCTTTTTATACCCGACGTTTCGACCGAGTTGCACCGGCCGTGGTCACGGGTGGACTGCTGTCGCGGTGTATCGCCTCCGTTTGCGTCGCTGAGTCTTCATCCACCGTCACATTATTTATCCAACTACCGTCACACACAATACTAACGGTGTCCCTATTCCGTATACAAGCCTTATTCTGGTAGTTAGCCGATTGCAGACTAAAACGAAGTGGCGTTTTTGCAAACACTGGATTCCACGCTGATGATAGTTTGTGGCCATCTTCCCGATTGAAATTGTTCGGATGTTTCTTAATTTCAATCGCTTCACGCACTACTCTTAAATAAAAGTGGCGATCTGTGGAGAGGACTTGCGTACGATGAAATTCGATCCAATGATTTGCGCCTCTTTCAAGTAAATGCTCCGCAATGGCTGATTTGTTAGACTGGCGGTTTTTCACAGCCGCAATATGTTCCTTGACCCTCTCATGGATAGTCCGTTTTGTCTGGCCTATGTAGGAACTACCGCAGCTGCAGTCTATCTTGTATACGCCTGGTGTTTGAAGTGGCAAAACATCCTTCGGGGAGCCCACAATGTTGTTGACCTTTATGCCTGGAGTGTATATTGTCGGTATCGAGTACTCGCGTAATATGTGGCCGATCTTGTCCGTGACTCCTTTAACATAAGGCATATAGGCTGGTTGTCTTCTAACTTCGGGATGTTTGTCACTCTTAGTCGGCTGCTTCCGTAGTCGATTCACTCGATATCCGTTTTTATTGAGTACCTCCTGAACATGATCCAGCTCACGCTTTAAATGCTCAGGGTCACAGAGGTCAAATGCTCTGTTCTTTAGTGACGTTATCACGGATTGCAAGTGTCGAGGGTGGTGATGTGAGGTAGCGTGTAGGTATCTGTCCGTGTGCGTGGATTTTCGGTAAACACAGTGTGTTACGGACCCATTTGGTCTCACGGTCATCTTGACATCTAGAAATGCCAACGACCTATTCGCCTCCATCTCATATGTAAACCTCATCTTCGGGTGAAAGGAGTTGAGATGTTGCATCCACTGATCCACTTCCTGCTTGCTTCCTTTAACGACGCTGAAGATGTCATCTACGTATCTTTTCCAAAGTCGGATGGTCTTCGGACCAAGGCTCAGTGCCTTCTCTTCAAAATGTTCCATCCAGATGTTGGCAAGTACCGGGGCGACTGGGCTTCCCATTGCGACACCATCAATCTGTAGGTAATATTGACCTTGGAAAAGAAAATAGTTGCCGTCCAAACAGTGTTCAAGCAGATCAATGTAATTTCGCGGCATTTCGTTGACCTTGAGTTTTTCCCGGACTACGTCCAAACACTCCTTGATTGGAACATTGGTGCACAGCGATTCCACATCGAAACTCACCATAATGTCGTCCGGTTCCAATATTAGGCTTTTTATAGTTTGGACAAAGTGGCGTGAGTCCTTGACGAAAGACGGTGTTTTACCCACAAGTGGCTGCAATACTGACGCAACGTGCTTTGCAAGGTCGTAAGTAGGAGAAGCAATTTGACTTACGATAGGCCGCAACGGCACGTTGGATTTATGTATTTTGGGCAGGCCATATAATTTCGGTGGTTGATGTGATTTTGGTCTGTACAGTGACTCATACTCGTCTTCGGTAAATAGGTCTTATTTGTTATTAATAAGCGATCGTATCTTACGCGTTACTCTGGCCGTGGGGTTGTAATTTACCGGTTTATATACCTTGTCGTCACATAGCAAGGCGTGTATCTTGTGTTGGTAATCGATGGTATTCATTACTACAGTGGCGTTTCCCTTATCGGCCTTAAGCACTAACACATCTTTGTTTTCTCGAATGTTTTTTAGTGCTTGACGCTCTTCCGTAGTGACATTACCGGCCGGCAGTTTCGATTTTCGTAAAACGACTGCGACGTCCTGCCTTAGGGTATCGGCATCGTTAGGTGGTACTCTATTACGAATAATCGTTTCTTCAACGCTACTAATCACGACTTCGTATGGTATTCGCTTTGGCGTTGGAGCAAAATTCAAACCTTTGGCCAAGATGGTTACGGTAGTGTCATCTAGACTCACGCTTGATAGATTTACGACCGTGTCACTTAGTTCACTTGATACAAACGACCTTTTCTTCTCGACGAACCGGTTAGCCAGCTTAGAAAACTTTCGCTCATGATTCGCACTACACAGTTCGAAGGTACGACTCGCTTGTAAAAATGTCACCCGATCACACAAATCATAATCCACCCGCGAAAGACTAACACTACAACTTAAATGTAACGCATACAACTCCTTATTTATTGTGTCCAATTCACTGTACTTGTTCCGAATTAACTGTCTCAGGAGACGTACACTCGCGTTTGATAGAATCCTTCGCGAAAATGCGATATCGTTACGTGGTGTAATGCGCACACATGTAGGTAATAAGTCTCGATCGCGACACCTAACTAAAAATGCCAACGATGTTTCCAAACGTACCCGCCTTTTCCGAAGGACTTCTAGATGACGCACTTGTTTTGCAATATCCGACCCGTAGCGGTTTGCTATATACACTTTTAAACTTTCGCGTTCCATTATGCACACATATTTAGACGGGATTTAACGCAAAAACTACTTAGTAAAGGCATTCTACGCATACCTTTTTATACCCGACGTTTCGACCGAGTTGCACCGGCCGTGGTCACGGGTGGACTGCTGTCGCGGTGTATCGCCTCCGTTTGCGTCGCTGAGTCTTCATCCACCGTCACATTATTTATCCAACTACCGTCACACACAATACTAACGGTGTCCCTATTCCGTATACAAGCCTTATTCTGGTAGTTAACCGATTGCAGACTAAAACGAAGTGGCGTTTTTGCAAACACTGGATTCCACGCTGATGATAGTTTGTGACCATCTTCCCGATTGAAATTGTTCGGATGTTTCTTAATTTCAATCGCTTCACGCACTACTCTTGAATAAAAGTGGCGATCTGTGGAGAGGACTTGCGTACGATGAAATTCGATCCAATGATTTGCGCCTCTTTCAAGTAAATGCTCCGCAATGGCTGATTTGTTAGACTGGCGGTTTTTCACAGCCGCAATATGTTCCTTGACCCTCTCATGGACAGTCCGTTTTGTCTGGCCTATGTAGGAACTACCGCAGCTGCAGTCTATCTTGTATACGCCTGGTGTTTGAAGTGGCAAAACATCCTTCGGGGAGCCCACAATGTTGTTGACCTTTATGCCTGGAGTGTATATTGTCGGTATCGAGTACTCGCGTAATATGTGGCCGATCTTGTCCGTGACTCCTTTAACATAAGGCATATAGGCTGGTTGTCTTCTAACTTCGGGATGTTTGTCACTCTTAGTCGGCTGCTTCCGTAGTCGATTCACTCGATATCCGTTTTTATTGAGTACCTCCTGAACATGATCCAGCTCACGCTTTAAATGAGGTATGCGTAGAATGCCTTTACTAAGTAGTTTTTGCGTTAAATCCCGTCTAAATATGTGTAAATAAACATTTATTTATTTAACAGTACCTAATGCCAACTGTATTAAGTGAAACCTCTCAGATTTCTTAGATGCTGCTTTACTGATAACGCAACATCGCTTTCTTTAACTTTACGTAGATATACACATGACTAAATTCCCGAAGAGTTGGTTTATGCGACGAGGACCATAAAATCTGTCCATTACCCTCACAGTGATAGGTGTGTGGAAATGGACTGCTTGTGTGGAGTCCATCGCCGCTCTATACTGTTGGATGTGTGTGCAGTCTTTAGTCCGTTAGTCGCCTTTGACACCCAAGGGAATAGATGGGTCGGTAGTAGGGCATGTAGTATCGGAAAGTTTTCAGTATCGATACTGATTTCCGATACTGGATCTTAGTATCGGAATTCCGATACTAGTATCGGAACTACACACAGTTAAATCCATAATGAACCATTGTGAAATCAAATTGTTTTATAGTTAAAAAATCGACTTTAAATAAAAGTCTCTCGCTCCTCACAATCACATAAATTTCAAAACAATTAAATAATATTTCAATATTAAATGTACCTTGTATGCAATGCAATTGACTAGCTAGCACTGTAAGATATTTTCAAAATTAACTGGAAAAAATATCTATTCTGTTTAAAACTAGGTACATACCTAAGTACTCAGGTACTTAATTTAATAATTTTTATTTTTCTTAAATAATATAATTTAACGATACGAACAATATTTAACAATACGAAATAAAGTCTCATTTCCAAATCAGTCTACTTAACATTTTGGCATTTAGCAAATTAGGTTTAACAAATCACAAGTTTCTCATCTAGGCAAGGCAGTGTAAAGGCCCAAACTTGCCAATGCTCAGGAAGAAGTACAATGCCGCCTCAAGATCCAATAAAAGAGCAATCGCCAAGGCTAAAGTTGACCACATCAGCAAAATTGGTGATCGTTTGACCAAGTATCCATCCGGATCACGTGCCTTCTGGTCACTCGCCAAGGCTGCTGAAAACAATTTTTGTCGGTCCCGCCTCCCCCCACTGCGTACATCTGAAACTAATTTGGCCCATAGTGCAAGAGAGAAAAGCCGACCTTTTGGGAAGGCTCTTCGCCTCAAACTCGGCTTTGGATGACAAGGGAACTATGCCACCAAACATCCTGCGGCAAAAAAGTTCTATGCCAGAGATTCGATTTAGACGAAAAGGCAATTAATTAAACGTGAACTCTCTGCCCTTGATATCCGAAAGTCAAGTGGGCCCGACGGTGTACCTGCAGTAGTACTGAAAATGTGCGCTCCCGAGTTGACATGACACTGATTTATTTTTTGATATATTGACTAAATTACTACATAGAACTTGCTTTGAAAATAAATCAGTTATAATTGCGGGTGATTTTAATCTAAATGTTCTAAAAATGGATAGCAAAGTTAGAAAGATGGCAGGAATCCTTAATAATTTTAATTGTAAATGGGTTCTTGATGTACCTACTAGAACACAAGGAACCAGCTCAACATGTATTGACAATTTTATAGTTAACACCGACCAATGCAAGGGCTTAGTATTGGATCGTAAACTTTCTGACCATAACATAATTAAATTAATATTCAACAATAGAGAAAACTCATGCTCGAGAGTCACCAATCGGTGTTGCATTATTAGACATTTTTCAAAAAATAATTACAATTATTTTCATTATCTATTTAATAAAGATTACCTAAAATTAAAAAAACAAATTGTTACTTGCGGTGACTCAAATAGTAAAATGGAGATTTTACTAGAGGCTCTCACTCATTTTTATAATATTGCTTTTCCCGAAAGAACACTGAGGCCTGGTACAAAGCAAACAAAAAATCCCACTACTACCAAAGGAATTGAAACATCGAAGGCAAACCTAATCAAAATGGAAATCTTACAGAACCATCAACCAAATAAACATAGAAAACTAAAAATAAGAAGTTATAAAAAGATTTTGAGAAAGGTTATGACTGCTGCAAAGAAACTTCAGTATAGACGTAGAGTACATGCGTCAACTAATAAGATAAAAGAATCATGGCGAATCATAAACGAACAAGTAACATACAATAAGAGAAATAAGCGGAAAACAAATATTAGTTCTATTAGAGATCATGACGGCAAATACATTACCGAACCAAAATTAGTTGCAGACGCGTTTAATATGTTTTTTCAAAATATAGCGCATAATTTATCTTCCGGCTTACAAACTGACGAAAATGAAAGTTTAGAGTATATAAATAAGCTAAATTTACCCACTATGACCATAAACTTTAAACCTGTAGACTATAAGGAACTAAAGACAATTGTTATCAACATGAAACCAAAGAAAACATTGGACATATATGGCATGAGCACAGAGATGATGCGAAACCTTATTCTTAACAATGACTACCTCATGGAATTAGTTTATATAGTAATAAATTCGTGTTTAGAGGAAGGGCTATTTCCCGATCTACTAAAGGTAGGGAAAACTTTGCCATTGTTTAAAAAAGGAGAATGTTCTGAACTTGGAAACTACAGGCCCATTTGTATTCTGCCCACTTTATCTAAAATAATGGAAACTATTATAAAAAGTAGAATAGTAACATATTTTGAAGAAAATAACTTGTTTACCATGGCACAATTTGGGTTCCGTAAAGGTCGGTCAACGGAAATGGCTATCAGAAAGGTAATCTATTTCGTTCTCGAATCACTAGATACCTCACAGAAATGTGCAAGTGTTTATTGTGATCTTTCTAAAGCGTTTGACTGCTTGAGACATGACATTTTAATAATGAAGCTGAAGCATTATGGGTTCCAAGGAAAGGAAGTAAATATTATGCAAAGTTACCTTAAAAACCGTAGGCAAATTGTCGCAGTTGATAACAAAAACTCATTTACGGGTACTATGAACATAGGTGTACCACAGGGTTCGATACTAGGCCCTGTGTTGTTCTTAATTTATGTAAATGACCTTGTAAATGCTATGCCAGACTGGTCATTCGTAAGTTTATTTGCTGATGACACACATGTAGGAATAAGGGACAAATCAAAAGAGAACTTGGAAGTTAGGATAAACAGTGCAACGTCCTTACTCAAAGACTGGTTTAATGCAAATGGTATTATACTAAATGCCGACAAAAGTGTAGTCATGAAGTACCAGGCAAAAAAAGATAGCAAAACCGTTAATCTTACTGACACAATTTTTTTGGGATATACTGTAGATTACACAATAAGCCACAAGGAACATATTATAAAACTCTGTAAGAAAATGGCTAGCGGAAATTACGTTTTGCTTAAACTAAAACCCTTACTGGATAAAAGCACACTTGTAACTGTGTACTATGCTTATATTCACTCTAATATAAGATATGCAATTACCGTATGGGGCAATGCGGCCGAAATTAAAAAGGTTTTAGTATCACAGAAAAGAGCTATCAGAATAATAAATGGTTTGAGGAAACGTACATCTGTAAAAAAGTACTTCAAGCAAGAAAAAATAATGACTGTTATATCACTGTATATATTTACTAGTTTATTAGAAATACACGAACAGAAAGACCACCTATTGAAGAGATGTGATTTACATAAACACAATCTTCGCAATAAAGATAAATTAGTACATCCAAAAACGAGGTTGGACAAAGTCAAAAAGCAGGGTATTTTTATTAAAATTTTAATGTTTAATAAATTACCTTTAAGTGTATCAAGGCTGGATCACGGTCCATTTAGGAAAATATTGAAAGATTTTTTCGAGGATAATCCTTTTTATTCTGTTCATGAATACATGACAATGCAAATGGCTGAATCAACTTTTTCCAAAAATTATTAAAACCTTTAGTTTAAATCTTATTGTAATATCTTTAAATACTTACTTATATTATTTTTAAGTACTTGACTTTATGTAATTGTTTAAAAATTTGACTTTATTTGATTTAATGTGTTTCTAAATGGTTCTAATGAAATTTACAATTTAATATCAATATTTTAACAATTATTTGTCATTTATTTCATGTTTTATGTTTTTAATTGTAATAATTTGATTGTTTTTTGTTCTGTTAATTGTATAGGTACTATGTTATTTTTATTTGTCAATTGACTTGCCTTGTAACAAACCTTGTTATGTTTATGGCCAATAAATTGAATATGAATATGAACACCAGTAATACACGCCTATGTCGATTGTCATACTAAGTCCATAGTGTTCCGCCTTCGTAGAAGTTAATTCTTGTTCACCCGATTCCTAAAAAAGGAGATCGATCAGACCCTTCGAACTGCAGGCCCATAGCAATCACATCCCTCCTCTCAAAGGACACGGAGCGCATCATTAACAAGCAGCTCTTAGGATATCTCCACCAATTGATTTCCGACCGCAAATACGGCTTACGTCATGGGCGGTCAACGGGTGATCTTCTGGTATATCTCACACACCGTTGGGCAGAGGCCATAGAGAGTCGAGTTGAAGCTCTAGCAGTTAGCTTAGACATTGCAAAAGCATTCGGTAGGGTCTGGCACAGAGCGCTTCTCGCGAAGTTACCAGCATACATACGGAATACCCGAGGAACTATGTAAATGGGTCGCTAGCTTTTTTTGTGGGCGCAGCATTAAGGTCGCTGTCGACGGTTGCTGCTCTGATGGCATGCCCATGAATGCTGGCATTCCCCAGGGCTCGGTTCTGTCTCCCACGCTGTTTCTGCTGCATATCAATGATATGGCTAACATTGATGCATACTGCATTGCTATGCGGATGAAAGTACGGGAGACGCCTTGTACATAGGAAAACCTAATGTGCCTCGGACTTTCACACAGGAGAATCGGCTGAAACTTGTGTCCAAAGTTGAGAACTCCCTGGAACGGGTCTCAAAATGAGGTGAATCGAACTTAGTTCAGTTCAACCACTCCAAGACACAGGTTTGCGTGTTCACCGCCAAAAAGGATCCATTTCTCGTAGCATCACAGTTCCAAAGCACTCCACTCAATATCTCAAGCAGCATTGGGATCCTTGGTGTTGACATATCAAGTAATGTACAGTTCCGCAAGTATCTAGAGGACAAAACGAAGATGGCATCCAAGAAATTAGGCGTTCTTAGAAAAGCGAGACGGTACTTCACGTCTAACCAGCTTTTACAGTTGTACAAAGTCCAAGTTAGACCTCACATGGAGTACAGTTCTCATCAATCTTAAGGAAGAGACTGTAAAATTTTCAAATAAATCTTACTTCGACTTTTATCTAACACTTCTTCGAACTGTCAAATCGTACCTAATACAATTATATGATAACGAATAAAAAGTTAAAGTATAGTTCTGCTGTTTCCGATATTACGAATTACGATACTGGACCACTCAGTATCGGAACTGTAGTATCGGAACTGTAGTATCGGATCTGGTGGTCCGAGATTCCGATACTACGATACTAAGAGATTCCGATATTACATGCCCTAGTCGGTAGTATTCTATGATGAGCCACCAACACACAGCTCTTTAACTTTTATTATAAATTTATCTATAAATTATTTAACACAAAGAAATATAAACTAATATTTTACACAAAATAACTAAACGTTACAACGAACTCAGATCTTACAGAGCACCGACCGATTTCAGTCGAGTATCAAACCGACCGGTCGCCGTATAACTACGAGTATATTCCAGTGCTGAGCAATGGCCGGCCGTCACGCGATGCCTTCATTTGGATCCCCTCCGAGATGATACCGCCTACAAAGTGAATGTTCTTTTAATCAAGCGTTATTACGTATACGTTTATTAATGACTTTTATTGGACGTGAAAAGATTGTTTGTTTATTAAGAACAGTTGTGGGTCAACTGATTAAAAGTTATTGTTCTAATATCATTATTATTGAAATTTTGCATTCATAATGCTATATAGATAACGGATAAAAAGTTTACTAGAAAAAAAAATCCTACTCGAGCTTCGTGAGACTGGTTGATTTTTTTTCTAGTAAACATTTTATCCGTTATTGTTCTAATATTGTAATTTAAGTAGGTTTTGAGGTCAACGGAGCTTTTATCGAACAATGTTTAGGATAGGGCGGTGTGGGTGACGCCTCAGTAATAGAATACTACCGCCCCATGTCTTCCCTTGGGTGTCGTAAAAGGCGACTAACGGACTAAAGACTGCACATGCACCCAACAGTATTGAGCGGCGATGGGCTCACTACCTGTCACACTGTGCACATGTGCAGTTATCATTTGGTTAAATCTGAACTATGGCAGTGGACTGCTTTGCGGTAAATAGCCGTGAGTTTACGCTTGTATGTATATAATATAAGCCGGTTTAAAGTCGACAGAGTTGAAGTCAATGTTTTAGGGAATTAGTATTCTAGTCATGCCCTTATATGCGTTAGTGATCGATTAAATTGGAACCGCCCTTGAGTGACTAGTAGCGTTTTCAAGAATTGCAAACTCTCTTATTTATCTCCTTTGTCATTTGATCGCGCTACGGGTCACTCAAGGACGTTATGAAAAATAAAAACATGCCATCTGGCATGTGAAAGCAAAGTATTAAATACGTGCATAACACGATGCCTAACATATGGCTGCCAGTCTTGGGCCCTAACGAAAAAACACACGAGCAAACTAGAAGTATGTCAGAAAGGTATGCTATGATCGAATTTAAATATTAAAAGAAAGACAACAAGGAAAGAGTTCTTGATAATCTTTGATTTAAAAACGATTTTAGAGATGTAAACACACATGATACCCTTTTAAAAGTGCTGTAATTAGTAGAAGAAGTGTATTTTATGAGTTGTTACAAGTAGGTCTCTCTCAGAGAGAGATTTAAGAACATAAATATAATGACAGTTGCATCACAATACATTTATGAAAATTTGATTTATGTTCATAAAAATACTGAAATGTTTTTAAAAAACAGTGATATTCACAATGTAAACACTAGAAGTAAGAACAAATTAGCAGTACCTTATACTAGGCTCCATAAAATAAATAATTCTTTTAAGGGTCTGTGTGTAAGATTTTACAACAAAGTACGAAATGATATTCAGAAATTAGATCATAATAAATTTAAAATCAAAATCAAAGAAAAGCTTTATAAAAAAGCTTATTATAAAGTGTCAGATTACACAGAAGACAAAACAGCTTGGATCTGAAATGCTCCAAGCACTCCAACAGCTGTTTCTAATTGTCTTTATTTAATTGATACTATTTTGTATTGTAGTTAGTTTTGTATTGCAACATTTATTATTTTTTAAATTCATATTTTGTATTGACCTGGTAACGACATATTCTTTTTTTTGTTTGTAAATGTCGTTGCTTTTGTGCGCTGTGGTTTCTTGCGCCCATTCTTTGCCACAGTTAAAAAATTATGTCCTGAATGGGTGGTAGGTTAAAAAAAATTTGGACGATTCAAAGTACTTATTGAATGAGTTTATTGAATAAATATATTTTGACTTGACTTGACTTGAGGTAAATTGACTGAAGTTTATGTTAGTAAGTCCGGCAGTAAACATTCCTGCTTATGATGTCACGTAGAAGTGCGGTGTATTTAACGTAAGAAGGCGAGGTGCCATGGTCTCGAAAGATAAACCTTCTTTGAAATTCAGAAACTGTAAAAACTGTTTTTAAATCCACTCAATAAGTTTTATGTTGACTGCATAATGTTTTCTAATCAATGGCGTGGTTAAAGTCAATAGTCTATTTGAATTTGACCAATGGCAAGAGCGCGGCCGATAAAGGCTCTCTTCTGATGGTAGGTTTAAGAGGCCTATTACATCTCGACTGTGATTTTTGCGTAAAATGGCCAATTTTGGCGTTATGGATCTCAGTAACAAAAATAAATTAACAATTATGACTTATTGAATAATGTAGAATAGCTATTGGAATAGTGCGTAGCGGCCTCGCTTTTTGTAAATTTTGCTTAAATTTTTAATAAAACCCAAAATTGCAGAGAAAGATTTTCATAAAGTGCGCGAAGGCACTTTTTTGAGCTCATCGATTGAACTACTGTTCTAAACAAGTAAAATAAAAAAATATAATGTTATCTCTTAATAGTCGAATAGTACGTAGCGGCCTCGGAATTTTAAATATCATTGATTTTATATAGGAAAAAAATCTTATTGTAAACCAAAAAACTTCGAAAATTGCTATAAGTTAACTGTGAATTTCTCCTATCTACGATAATATTATTGAGCAGAATTTATACCAGAGTAATTGTTACTTCATGAGGAACAAAGATTTCATAATGAATTAATAATCCTATTTCGATAAAAACGATAAATACAACTGCAAAATTACTACAAAATGCGATGCGCCGGCCGTCCGAATTCAACTTATGCTCACAGAATCGAGATTTGCAATATAATGCACAAAGGAGATAGGTAATTTTGGGCCATAATGAGTTGTTCGTTACAGAAATAAAAATGGTATAGAAAATAAGGTCTTCTTATTGTATTATTATTGGTTTCTAAAATAAACCTGTAATACTCCGCAAAACCTAGATAAACAAAAAAAAACTGATATTCGAAAATAACACTTAAACATACTTTGTAAATACACATCTAGTCAGTAACAAATGGATTTATCGAATTCGTTAAACTTTTTTCTAACTGCAAATACTTATTGAAACAGTATTTAATTTAAAATAATGAATATACCAATACGTTAGTTCTTGTATTTTGTAGACTATCTGAATTAACAATCATGATAATAAATACAAAAAGAAAAGTAAAATATTAATTTAAATCGATTTTTAAAATCGATTATTGAAATGGCATGTCAGGTCTTAATGTTATTTGTCAATACGATTGTCATCCATTCATTCATTCTCTTTGCTCTATGCATTGTAGAATATTTTGTGCCGGCTTTTTTTTCTAAATAGTTATTTTCTCACGACATTTTATGTTAAATTATACCCTGAATACAGAATTTAATCTAGATCAATATAAAATAAGCTTCAAATTCTTGTAACTACATAAATAACTAAGAAATAGTGTAAAAGCAGAACAAGGCATCGAGGTAAGCAAATCACGTGAATCCTCTATAACTCTAATCTGCGGAGTTGTACATGCAAAATAATGATACATCTGTAATGCTAACATCATTCCCTTCAAAATGCAGTAATTGTTATGTCTGCAACACAATTTAATATAATGGCCCAAACGTCCATACAAGCTGCCCTATCTCCTTTATTATCCTATTTCAATAAAAACGATAAATACAACTGCAAAATTACTACAAAATGCGAAAATGGGCATTTTACGCAAAAATCACATTCGAGATGTAATAGGCCTCTTAATGAAGGTTCTCAAGTTCGAATCACTAGTTAGTAATATTTTATTCATTAATAGCTTATGAAAGCTCTTATAGAAAAGAAACGTGGGTAGATAACATCGAAAATGGAACCTATTTTAATTACCTTGTGGAAGTTGGGCCTTAAGCATCTAATTTTTTAGGTGCGCTAATAGCACTGAATAGAAAATGGTTTTCTATCGCTATAGTTGCGCATTATTGGAAATAAACATTTGAAATGGAACTATTTTGATTATTTTACTTAATTAGGTTTGTTTAGGGTTCGAATCAACTGGATAAAAACAAAATGATTAAATATTGATGAATATAGTCGGCGATGGGCTCACCGCCTGTCACGCCGAGCAAGTTGTTATTTGGTGAAACGTGGACTATGGCAAAGGACTAATTTCGTAGTCCTCATTACCTTCTCTGAATAACCATGTGGAAAAACAGTAGTGAATCTATGTATATAAGTATAAAATATTTATATTGTTTCATTCCAATAAAGTTTACAGGGTCTCTCTATACACTTATTGAATAACTAGCGGCCCTCGCGGTTTTACCCACGTGCTGCCCATTTCCCGTTGGAATATCGGGATAAAATATAGCTTATGTCACTTGGGAAGAATGTAGCTTTCTAATGGTCTAAGAATTTTCTAAATCGGTCCATTAGTTTCGGAGCCTACTCAATTCAAACAAACAAATCTTTCCTCTTTACAATATTAGTAAAGATATAACACAGTTCTAACTAAAATTCGCACCGCAACCATCACAAGCGTTTTCATGGTGTCTCCATCTCTGTATTTTTTTTCTAAATTGTCTTGGGTCTGGGTGTTTTCTATGAAAGTATAATAAGTATGTATTTAAGTATTTTAAGTAGATATGTTTATCCGTTGTCTAGTAACCATTTAACGAGTTTCATAACGAAGCTTCTCTTGAGCTCTAGCTCAAAGATAATTGGTGTGAAGGTAGGAAAGTTTATTTATTTTATTTATTTATATCCCTCGCTCCGCTAACCCGCTAAGCCAGTAGACACGGGCCGCGGTAATCTAGCCAACAAGCGCACGTATCTCATCTGCTTGAAGTTACGCGGCGTGCCGTGACGGGCATACCTAATCGATTATTTAAATGAATACCAATCCCACAGACACGCGTGGCCGACTGCAAATCTGTCAGGTACCATCTTCTTTTAACAACCAGTGTAAACTTTGGAGGCTGACGGAAAAATACAATTTTGAAACCGTTTGTTTTGTTACAGAAACCTTGCATACAATGCCGTGGCGCATACTACTCTACTAGCTCAAATCTCGTTGGAGTCAAAGATAGCGAACCGTTGAAAAAAATGTCTACCTCAGGCGGGAATCGAATCCGCGTCCTCTGCAATTCGGGCAGCTGCGTTGACCACTCCGCCACCGAGGTATTGGTTACACCGACCTATACAGGGCGTCCCACGGACATGTCACATGGAGGGAAAGTACCTACCTTGAATATTGTAGATGGAACATTTTACTGAAAGAAGACATTATTTTAATTTAAAAAACAATTTAAACTGTATTCATAGATATTTCAATAATTACATGGTTGAACCGGGAATCGAATCCATTACATGAGAAAAATAATCATAAGGATTATTTTTTGCTAAGTAAGATAGTGTAACAAAAAAAAGGAAAACCATAAATTTTAACATTTATAATACAATATGAATCAATTTAAGTATGTATATATTTCAATGTCAGTTGTAATGTCCTTACGGCAATGTCAGCTTTTCATTTTTCTGAACAAAATTTCACATCAAATGTTAAAATTCATGGTCTTCCTTTTATTTGTGACACTATGTTATTTAGCAAAAAATAATCCGTAAGATGAAGCCTTTCGATCGGTATGATAAAGCTACAGGTGATTATTTTTCTCATGTAACGGGTTCGATTCCCGGTTCAACCATGTAATTATTGAAATATCTAGGAATGCAGTTTAAATTGTTTTTAAATTAAAATAATGTCTTCTTTCAGTAAAATGTTCCATCTACAATATTCAAGGTACTTTCCCTCCATGTGGCACGTCCGTGGGACGCCCTGTATACCTCGGTAACGGAGTGGTCAACGCAACCGCAGAGGACGCGGATTCGATTCCCGCCTGAGCTAGACATTTTTTTCAACGTTTCGTCATCTTTGAGTTTATTTGAGTGTTTTAACGTAAATAACCAAATATTACGAATCTCTTTGGAGTCGTGTTTTAGGACGATTATATGCGTTCATTTGAGTTTGGTTATAAAGTAACAAAGTAAAATATAGCCTACATCCTGAAATCAGTCTTCGCTACAATGAATGCTATTGACTTTATCACCATGCTTCCCAAATGCCGGGTTTGGAATCACAAACCCGGACTATAAAGCATCTGACGCAATGTCGAGTCATGAGCCAATAGATGGGTGACCAAATTAAAACATTTCGAGCTTCTTCCGAGGACAGTAAACCCTTGGACCTGATTGATTTCGTATGATAGAAGACGGATTACTAATGTTTAGCCAAAAAACGGTTCCCAAAGTATCACTTCCCAAATTTTCATTTGGCAAAAAAATATTATTCGCAAATTTTTGTTTGACAAATAATTACATGGCAATGTTTCATTTTACCAATTATTATTTTGACAAAAATTATAAAAAAATGTTTTTGGAGCTAGATTTCTGTTGTCTAATAAAAAAAATAACCTCGAAATTTAAAATATTCGCTACGCTGCGCTTCGCGATTGTCTAATTTCTAACCTATCACGTGACCTACAAGAGTCAGGCTGCTAGTATTTCTGTTTTTTTTTTAAATACAATTACCTCGAAATTCAAAACAATCGCTACTCTGCGCTTCGCAATTGTCTTAAATTTCTAACGTGACCTACAGGAGTATGGCAGTTATTATTTCTGTTGTACGTACGTTGTACAAACTGTTCGTTTATTTATGATAATAAATAAAATACCCAACTACTCCTGTATTTAAAAATAAATTACCATTCAAACTTACGTTTTACGTTGATTGTGTGAAGTAACAATTTGAACGTTTGTAACGTTTGCTTGATGTATATTTGACTAAACAAAACTTGACCAAGTAAAATGTTGCGAAATGATTATTTGAAAAGAAAATTAAATGCGAAACGAAAATTTACTTAAGATTCATTTGGGAAATGAAACTTTGCTAGTTTAGTTTTTTGGGAAGTGAAATTTGATGAAAAGTGTTTTGCGAAACGGCAGGATACCATAGAAGACGCTAAAACCAACTAGCCGTCATTGGGCTAGATAATACAGATACTACAATTGTATTAATGTATGGCTTGTCGGACAGCTTCGAACACAATTCACTCGAACACTGTGTGCCATGCTCCAGCCTAGATTTTATTAAAACATTCACTATTATTAATAATTATGATTGTATTGGATTACATTAATGAAGGATGCATTAAAAAGCTTTTAGTGCCAGGTATTTATTGAGAGCATTTTAATTTCAATTTAAAAAACAAATATAAATGCATCTGCAATAATGTTTCATTTTATGGAGTACTTACTCGTCACACATACATAAGCGCACATAACAAAAGTGAGAGGTATCTTCTGTTCTGTGCATAAACGAATTAAAATTTTGCATTCGATTTAAAAAAAAATTAACAGGGTAACTCGAAAATCTTATCGAAGGGTAAACTTGGTTTGTAAACTAGATATGACCTGTTTGGTATTGAAAGAAGTGTGTGCTTTACAAAGGATTTAATTTTACTGCTTTACAATTACAAAAATACGGCTTATACAAAATTTAAATAAAGTAGGGGTGACAGCCGATTGTTATTTGCTGGCGCACATGTCACGTGACGGTTGTGGCCTGTGATTGACCGGCGGTCTTAGGTTCGCGTATTGGTCGGCTCGAACATGACCTTACTTATTTTGCTACCTACTAGCAATTACCTACCTACCTACCTCACCATAAATAACTTATTAATTATCATTCTTTTAGTTATACCAAACAGAAAATAAAACAACAAACCATGAAAAACCAAATAACTTAAAACCTCAAAATATTTTATAAATAAAAAATATCTCTTAGAGAACCGCTGCCGTGCGACAAAGTCCCTAATTGGCTGGCAGCGTTGACCTTTTATTTTGCCAAGCTAATTCGTTGGCCAAAGTAGCTGCCAGCCATCCGGTCGCCGGAGGCCTCGACAGGCGTTTCGATAAATCTTAGTTAGTTAGTTCATATCATTACTTACCTAATGATTAAATAAAAGCGCCTGCCACAGATAATCCATCTGATAGCAAGGCATGTACAAAGAATTAGCCGGTTGACAAAAAGCCCGGACCGCCGGCGCCGGGGCCGCCGGGGCAACCGCGCCGACACAGGAGCTAACCGAATGAGCGCGTCTTTGATCAGCCGGCCGCAACAGCGCGGCGAGGTTGGGTGACTGCTATAGCCCCGGAGTGGAGACAATCCCACCATATTAAATAACAGTACCCCTAGACAAATGGCTACTGTTTCGGACAATATTTTTATGTTGTAGACTCATTTTGCCATGTGTAGGCCTTATATTTTAAAAGTAGCGCCATTTACGAGCCATGCGCACTGTTAATAGAGTAGCTAACGATGTTGACATATTTAACTGCTCTCAGAATAAATTCACAAAAGTCACATTGTTTGTTATTTGTTACAGAAGTAGTTAGAAAGTCAATAAATAGACAGTGTAGTTACTTATTTTACTGAATATGTTCTGAATATTTTATAGTTGTAAGTTTGTGAATAGATAAAAAAAAATATTCGATTGTAAATAGATTAGGTTTTTTTTTTTTTTTTTATAAAAGAGGGAGACAAACGAGCAGGCGGGTCACCTGATGGAGAGTAATCACCGCCGCCCATGGACACCCGCAAAACCAGAGGAATCGCAGACGCGTTGCCGGCCTTTAAGGGAGGAATAGGTTTAAGGAAGGAATAGGAATTGGGAGGAGGGGGGGGAAGTGGCCTCCGGAACCCTCACTGGTCGGACGAAACACAACAGCACCAAGTGCCATTATTTCACGCCGAATATTAGTGAGAGGGTGGTATTACGCCGGGCGAGCCGGCCCAATGTGTGCTGCAACGCAGCGTGGCTCTACCACTCAGGTTAGAAAATTGTGCTTATACTATCGCATTGGGTTTTACCTGTAATGATAGTATATAGTTTGTTGTTTTAAATAAATAAATAAATATGTTTTCATCGTATTTTTGACGGACAGATTTATCAATGTAATATAGCATTTCTGTATGCGAGACAACTGTCAAAGTTTAAAATTGCTGTATGTTGGCGGCTCCTTATTAGATTACTACCGTACTGCCCCATGTCTTCCCTTGGATGTCGTAAAAGGCGACTAACGGGCCAAAAACTGCAAATACGTCCAACAGCATAGAGCGGCGATGGGCTCACCACCCGTCACGCTGAGCACATGTGCAGTTGTCATTTGATGAAACGTGGAGTGCGGCAGTAGACTGCTTTTGTGGTCCTAATTGCCTGGTGTCTAACTGGTCTTTGGGAATATTAATTAATCTTTATTGTTGAAATTTTGCATTCACAATGCTAAATAGATATAGGATAAAATGTTTACTAGGAAAAAATCAACCAGTCTCAACTTTATTTTCAACAATAAAGATATTTATAAGCAATTATGTCTTTATCGATTGTTAAATACTTGCAATAGTATTTCTTTCGAATGTGAGGGTAGACTTCACAGTGACGTAATACCGCTGGCTTGCAGCGTAAATCAAACTATGTACTAGGAAAAATTCAACGAGTCTTCTGGGGTCTCGGTAGCTCAGCGGTTAGAGCAGTGGACCGGCAATCCAAAGGTCGTGGGTTCGAATCCCACTCGAACTTCCTGAGACTGGTTGATTTTTTTCTAGTAAACATTTTATCCAATATTAATCTTGAATAAATGTATGTAGGTATGCATGTCAAAAGGTAATTAAAATAAAATCAGGAATTAAATGAAACACTTTTTACGTATCGAACTCGCGTTTATTAATACTTTCAACTTCTTTAACTTTCACTTTTTAAATCAGGAAAATTATAATAAAAAAATTATATATTTGATCCAACGTATTATAATATGCCATTTATGCCAATACAAACATAAAAACTATACAATACATTTGCATTAGTACAGGAGGCCAGTTCAGCTTAAGACAGACATATTTTAGTGAATGCATTTTACGAAACGCTTGTCACCCTACCGAGGGTCCTCCAGTGACCCCGTGCGCCGGCGGGGCTGCCACTCTTTCGCGCGGCCACCGTAATAAGGTTCGATTACCGGTTGGGATCTAGGAGACATGTTTACCTTCCTTATAACAGTTATCGATAAAACAATAATATCTACCAGCGTATTAGAAAAATAAACTAATATCTCGTGCTGTGCAAATAATACTATCAACCCGTTTCTTCATTTAGGTGTCGTAAAAAGCACGTAAAAAGCAACTAACAGACTAAAGACACCGGTATTAAGCGGCGATGGGCTCACCACCTCTCACGCTGAGCACATGTCCAGTTGTTATTTGGTGAAACGTGGACGCAAAAGCAGAAGACTGATTTTGCGGTCATCATCGCTTAGTCTCTGGTTAACTCTTAATTAGGGGATAGTAGTCGTAGTCGTAGTCGTGTATGTATATAAGTAACTACACTGCCTCGGTGGCGTAGTTGGTAAAGCTATAGTCTTGAAATCCTAAAAGTCTTTGGCTCTCGATCCATCTGATTCAAGTCGTCATTTTTAATTGATGACTTTAAATTCGTTCTAAAAACTTTCACAAAAAACAGTAAAGCTTCTAATTGTAAAAAATATTACACTATTTGACTAAATTGTGATGATCAGAATTAGTAATAGACTGTATTCAAATCCAAGACATAAATGGCGACAGGAATTTAAGGATTATAAAATTGATATTAATTTGGCCACCCAATCGATAACTGAGCATTGCGGTAGCTGCTTAATTTAAAAGATTGCGATCCAGACGCAGTAGTCGTTGCTCCATCGAGTTCTTACAGTAATGATACTTTTTAACTGACTTCAAAAAAGGAGGAGGTTCTCAATTCGGCTGTATGGTTTTTTTAAAATGTTTGTTACCTCAGAACTCAGTCAGTTATACACCGATTTGGAAAATTCTTTTTTATTTGAAAGGATAAACTTCCAGATTGGTCCCATTTTTTAACCGACTTCAAAAAAGGAGGAGGTTCTCAATTCGGCTGTATGTTTTTTTTATGTTTGTTACCTCAGAACTCAGTCATTTATACACCGATTTGGAAAATTCTTTTTTTATTTGAAAGGATATACTTTCAGATTGGTCCCATTTTTATCAAAATCCAGTTCTGATTATGGAATCCTCGGGAATTGAGGGAACTCCTCAACTATTGTAGGCATACCTATAGCGATTTTGATATTTTCAGCAATAAGTCAAGAATTTGCATTAAGAAAGTATCATTATTTATTATTAAGTAGAACTGATGAAGAAGACCACAGAATGTCATTGGAACTTCTCAATGATAAGTATTTCACGAGTGGCGATAAGATATCTCGATTAAGATAATTAAGCGACTATGACGAATTAAAAGAAGGCAGGTACCGGAACTCAGTTCTGATGGTGAAATCCTTGAGGAATTGAGGGAACTCCTCAAATATTGTAGACATACCTATAGCAATTTTGGTATTTTCAACCATAGGTCAAATGAGATCCACTCCGGCAATAAATCCTTCCTGGCTAATATTGTAAATGCGAAAGCGTGTTTGTTTGTTTGTCCGTCTCTCACTTGCGCATCGACCTGATTTTGCACATAGATAGCTGAAGAACAATAGTCACATAGGCCACTTTTTATCACTCCTTCCGAAACATTTCTATTAGGATTTAAAAATACACTATTCACACTATTAATTCTGTCACTTCTTGTCTAAATTCTTCTTAACATCTTTATGCCGATGACTTACAAATTTACTCTCAGGCCTCGGCTGAGAACCTCTGAGAAGCGATTGAGCAGATCAATGGTGACTTCGCTACGATCTACGTCTGGAGCAAGTCAAAAACGTTCCTCTAGTTTCCCTAACAGTGAACCCTAGTAACTCGCAAGTCATCATCGTAGAGGGGTCTATACAGTATTCACGAGTAAATTCGGTAACTTGCCGTCTGTTTTGGATGTTGATTTCCTACTTTGTGATAGGCGTTTCTCGTTTTCTTCGCTTGTCGCATTTAAACGGCGCTGTCTCATACAAGTAGCGCGTTTTGTAGGTTTACTAATATTCACTTTCGATAAATAGATCGGAACGATTCACTAAAAAGCGAGAAATAAACAAAAATTTTAACAAAAAACAAACCGACTCCAAAAAAATTTACTGAAATAAATGCACTAAAACGTAAAAAATAATTGCGTAGTTTAGTTTGTTCAATTTACTTGCAATATTAACCTTTATTTTACTCAATCTTATAATCTTAAAAAATATTTTTGGAGTCGGTGCTAGCTTGTAGGAATACCTAATAAACTCTATTTACTAATGAACACGACAACTGTTAAAGGCTAATTAAACATATTTATAAATAAAAACGACAATGGGGTAAAACGGCAGCAAGGCCGACCCAGACGGAGGTGGAGAGATGAGTTTGATGCTTAAGCGAAGGATTGGCCAACACACGCAAAAGACCGCGAATACTGGAAGGGGGGGGGGGGGCCTTTACCCAGCAATAGGTGGCACCGACTCCAAAAATATTTTTTAAGATTATAAGATTGAGTAAAATAAAGGTTAATATTGCAAGTAAATTGAACAAACTAAACTACGCAATTATTTTTTACGTTTTAGTGCATTTATTTCAGTAAAATTTTTTGGAGTCGGTTTTTTTTTTGTTAAAATTTTTGTTTATCAATAAAACTGTTAGGTACATCACTATATAGATTGTGCATAGTGGTACATCCCTACAGAGCCGCCATATTTATTACTCGTCTCTGAGCGGCCGATCACGGACGCTAAACTTACCTGTAATGTAATTACCCAGATTGTGACAAATAAATGATGTGGACCTGAAGACTATTGTATCATTAAGAAGACCCAAAGACCGACATAACATGGTGTCAGAAGTAAAAGTACGTAAGTAAAATATGATGAGTCCTGTTGGTGTAGACCACGTGCAGCGTATGCAAATGACACTGGGATGTCTGAAAATTTCATCAGACAATTCCACAAATAATGCCGAAGCATGGAAAAAGTGGTGGCAGCAGCTAGAGCTATATCTTCTGGCGACAGGTCTGGATAAAACCGAAGAGAAGAGGAAAATTGCTATTTTACTTCACCACATTGGGGCTAAAGGTATAGAAATATTCAATGCATTTAACATCGAAATTAATGTCAGCACGCTTGCACAGATTAAAGAAAAATTCGACAATTATTTTGAGCCACGTAAAAATGTCACAATGTGCAGATACACATTTTTCACTCGGAGGCAGGAAAAATCCGAAAGTATCGATGAATTTCTGACAGATCTTGAGAATAAAAGCAAAGAATGTGAATTCGGAACCCTTAAGGAGTCGCTCATCAGGGATATTTTCATTGCTAACCTCAATTTGGAGTATGCACATGTCAGGCAGAGATTGTTGCAGGAACCTAATCTGACTTATCAAAGGATGAGAGAGCTGGCAAAGACACTGATAGTCGCTCAGCATGATGCCGAAAAAATGGTAAAAGAAAGCACGACCAGTGAAAATGTCATGTTCGTCAGGCGAGGTCGCAGTTCCAGTCGACAGCGAACACCGAGTAGGAACAGGTCAGGTCAGGCGTCAACTTGGGCTAACAAGAAGACTCCAAGCCCGAGCAGGCAGCCTGGAAAGTCATCGTGTGGTCGCTGTGGGCAGTTTCATCGTTTCAAGTGTCCCGCTGCAGGAATACAGTGCAGATCATAAAACAATTTTGGTCATTTTGCTAAATTTTGTTTTAAAAATAAAAATGTAAGGCATTTAGAGTCGTTTACTTCCATGAACAGTTTTGAATCAGACAATAATAGTAATTATTTTATAGGCACTATAAGTAGCCAGTCCAGTCACAGTCAGTCAGGTCAAAGTCTTAACCTAAGTCAGTCGAGTCATAACTATAAATGTCATCGTCGGTCACATTAGAGTCAGTCAAACAACAGGTACACATTACACAACAGTCAGTCAGGTCAAAGTCATAAGAAAAATCAGTCCAGTCATAATAGTCATCGTCAGTCACATAAGGGTCAGTCAAACAACAGTCAGTCACACAATAGGAACACTAATCAGTCAGTCAGTCAAGTCAGTCAAAACAAAAAGCACAAAGGTAACACGAGTCAAAAATTAATCAGTCAGCAGGCAGAAGTAAGTCAGTCAGATCTCGATAATCTCAATGCAAAGGCTGAACGCTATGAGAGTTCTGTCCCACAAGAGAATAAAAAGTACACGGGTAACACTTGTCAAAAAATAAGTCGTGAGTCGTGTAATATGTCAACTTTGTCAAATACAAACAATTTTAAATTCTTTGATTTTGCATGCTTAGAGTCTAGTAACAACACAAGTAGATGTAATCCAACAAATAACACTTATTCGAAACATTCATGGAATATAAACATAAATATTGCAGGTAAAACAATTAATTGTATTTTAGATTCAGGTGCAGATGTAAACATTATGTCGATAGACACATTTAACAGTTTAAATATGTTCAATAAATTAATTATGTGTCGTGTGAATGTAACAGGTTTTGTAGGTAAAGAAATACCAATTTCAGGTCAATGTCATTTAAACTGTCAGTTTAGTCATAACAGAAATAGTGAAAACATTTTATTTATTATTGCAAATATAAGTTGTCCAACAGTTTTAGGCTTACTAACTTGTGAAAAATTAGGTATAATCAAACGAGTATTTTCAATAAGTAATCAAAATTATTGTAAACAAATTCTTACAGAGTATAATGACTTATTTCAGGGTCTCAAACATTATGTCGATAGACACATTTAACAGTTTAAATATGTTCAATAAATTAATTATGTGTCGTGTGAATGTAACAGGTTTTGGAGGTAAAGAAATACCAATTTCAGGTCAATGTCATTTAAACTGTCAGTTTAGTCATAACAGAAATAGTGAAAACATTTTATTTATTATTGCAAATATAAGTTGTCCAACAGTTTTAGGCTTACCAACTTGTGAAAAATTAGGTATAATCAAACGAGTATTTTCAATAAGTAATCAAAATTATTGTAAACAAATTCTTACAGAGTATAATGACTTATTTCAGGGTCTCGGGTGTCTACCTCCAGTATGTAGCATAAAGCTAAAGCATGATGCGGTACCATGCATTGATCCTCCAAGGAAAGTTCCATTCGCTCTGATGGATAAACTACGCGAGGAGTTGGATCGCATGGAGGAAATGAAGGTCATTCAGAAGGTAACTAAGCCAACAGAATGGGTAAATTCTGTTGTGGTCACAGTCAAAGCATCAGGTCAGTTACGAATTTGTCTAGTTCCTAGAAATTTAAATAAAAATATAATGAGGGAACACTATCCACTCAAGTCAATTGATGAAATTAGGTCTCAGCTTCAAGGTGCAGCATATTTCTCGCATCTTGATGTATTTTCTGGTTTTTGGATGCTAAGATTAGACGAGTCCAGTTCAGACTTATGTACCTTTTAAACACCTTTTGGTAGATACAAATACTTAAGATTACCGTATGGCATAAATGCATTATCAGAAATCTTTCAAAGAGTCATGATGAATTTGTTCGGTGACATAGAAGGAGTTTTAATTTTCATAGATGATTTGCTTGTCTATGGAAGCACGCAGTCACTTCATGATGAAAGGCTACGTAAAGTCATGGAAAGAGCTCGTCAAGTCCACCTAAAATTTAATAAGCCAAAATGTAAAATCTCAGTCTCAGAAGTTTGCTTTTTAGGCTATGTTTTTAATATAGATGGTGCTAGGGTTGATCAAGAAAAAGTCAGAGCTATCATTGACATGCCCACACCTAGAAATGTCAAAGAATTACAAAGAATTCTAGGTATGATTAACTATCTAGGTCCTTTCATTAGTAATTTGTCAGAAAAAACTCAAATATTGAGGAGTCTTTTAAAAAAAATACTGTCTGGGTATGGGATGAAAATCATGACAAATGTCTGAACAGTCTCAAACATGAGATCACCCAGTCACCAGTTTTAGCACATTATAGTCCTAACAAATCATTAGTTTTGTCAGTAGAGTCATCAAAGTCAGCGTTAGGTGCAGTGATATTGCAATGCAATAAACCTATTGCATATAGTTCAAAAACTTTGACTCCTACGCAAGAAAGGTATGCTCAAATTGAAAAAGAGCTGTTATCTATACAATTTGGATGTGAAAAGTTCCACCAATATGTATATGGTCATAGAGTCACTGTACATACAGATCATAAACCATTAGTATATTTATTTAGTAAACCATTGCATGATGTTCCGTCTAGATTACAACGCATGATGTTAACGTTACAAAAATATGATTTGAATGTTATACATGTACCAGGCAAAAAAATGTACATTTCAGACACATTGTCTAGGGCAGCCATCAAGGAACATTATGAACCCAAAAATGAGTCTGAAATGTCATGTCATGTCAACCTTATGTACTCTAATTTAGAATAAGCCAAGAATATAATAAGAAAAAATGTCAAGCTACCAAAAATGATGAATCATTGCAATTGTTAAAAAAATATTATTATGACGGATGGCCAAGTAGCAAAAATAGTATAAGTCTATTGTTAAAGCCTTATTGGAACATACAAGGTGAAATACATGTAATTAAAAATTTAATTTTTAAAGGTTCTAAATTGATAGTACCACAGTCTATGTACAAAGAAATGCTAGAAAAAATTCACAAAGGTCACCAAGGTATAAGCAAATGATTAAAATTAGCTAGAGAATCTTTATATTGGCCTAATATGTCAGTTGATATAAAAAACTTAATAGAACAATGTCTTGTGTGTGCCAAATTCAAACCTAGCAATCAGAAAGAAACATTAATTAATTTTGAAATAACTAAATATCCATGGCAACAAGTAGGTATTGATTTAATGTATTTTGATAGTTTAACTTATTTAATTGTGACAGATTACTATTTCAAATTTATTGAAATTGCTTTGTTAAACAAAGATAGTCGATCTACCAATGTGATCACTAACTTAAAGTCCATTTTTGCCCGTCATGGAATACCTATGTCTTTAGTGTCAGATGGCGGACCGCCATTCCAGGCATTAGAATTCAAAAATTTTGTTTATGAGTGGGACATAGAACATATTGTAACTGATCCATATCATCCACAGTCAAATGGACAGGCAGAAAGTTCAGTCAAAATTGTCAAAAATATATTGTTTTCTGAGGTTTAAGCGAGCACTACACATTGAAATGAAACACTTTTTTACGGATTAACTCGCGTTTAATTTACTATTTACATAGTTTTTATATTATCCTGACGTTTCGAACCCTTTACAGGGTCCGTGGTCACAGGGAGACTGAGGTGTTGTCGTCGTCGTCAACGTCAGGATAATATAAAAACTTTGTAAATAGTAAATTAAACGCGAGTTAATCCGTAAAAAAGTGTTTCATTTCAATTGTCAAAAATATGTTGAAGAAATGTAAGGAGACAGGAACGGATCCATACATAGCATTATTACATTATAGAAATACTCCAAAAAATATTTTTTCGTCTCCAGCTCAATTGTTAATGTCTAGAAGTCTAAGAGATAATATTCCTATGTCATTAAAAAAGTTAACACCTAAAATTGTAAAATTCAAAGATTATAAAAAATCTGTAGAAAAAATGATGTACAAAAGTCTAAATACTTTAACAGAAACGTTAAGCCATTGTCATTGTTACACGCGAACGATCATGTTTATTTTAAGAGAAATCCTGTAAGTAACTGGGATCATGCAGTAATAAAACAAAGATTAGGTAATAATAGGTCATATATTGTAGAAGATGTCAATAACGTTAGGTATAGGCGTAATAGGGTTCACCTGAGACAAAAGTTTAATTGTATTGACTGTGACCACCCTCCCATGCAGTCCAGCTCATCGCAGGAGAGGGATGAGGTGAGACCCCGAGAAGACCCATGTGCAGTAACTGTAACTCGTTCTGGTCGTGTTGTAAGACCGCCTAAAAGTGGATTGAGGAAATAGACTAATAAAAAATTGTAGTAACTTAAACTCTAATAACATTGTAATAAGAACTAATAAGGGGGATGTTAGGTACATCACTATATAGATTGTGCATAGTGGTACATCCCTACAGAGCCGCCATATTTATTACTCGTCTCTGAGCGGCCGATCACGGACGCTAAACTTACTTGTAATGTAATTACCTAAATTGTGACAAATAAATGATGTGGACCTGAAGACTATTGTATCATTAAGAAGACCCAAAGACCGACATAACAAAAACGACTACACATTACAATATTAAAGTACTAGCGGCCGCTCTCGGTTTCAGCCGCGTGGTTCCAGTTTCCGTGGGAATATCGGGATAAAGAGTATCCTATGTCTTAATCCAGGTTATAAACTATCTGTGTGCCGAATTTCATCCAAATCCATTAGTAGTTTTAACTTGAAAGAGTAACAAAGATCCAACCATACTTACAAACTTTCGCATTTACAATATTAGTAGGATACGCGAACATAACACATGTTACAGATGGACTCAACTGTAATAATTACTACCTACTAATCTTATGTACCTAGCTATTAAGCCGATATCCATCAACTGTACTGATGACTTGATTTCAATGATGGAGGCGTTTGCCCAGCTGTGGGACAGGGTACAGGCTCTACTTACTTTTATATACATACATATAACCACGACTGTTATCCCCGAAGGGTTAGTCAGAGACCAGGCAATGAGGACAGCAGAAGCAGTGCTTTACCATATTCCACATTTCACCAAATACTGCACAAGTGCTCAACGTGACAGGTGGTGAGCCCATTGCCGCTCTATGCTGTTAGATGCATGTGCAGTCTTTAGTCTGTTAGTCGCCTTTTACGACACCCAAGGGATGAGAGGTGGTAAGTATTCTTTCACCGCTACGGGACACGGTTACTATACTTTTGTTTTATTAAACTCTAGTTAATTCGTTTAAAGTGTTAGGTACAATAATAGGGTATGCTTAAAGTTAATCTATTCTAATCTATAGTAATGCAATAAAAAGAATAGTGCCCACACGCTATACTTAACAAAAAAAAACTTTTTTAAAGCTACAACAGCGCAGACATAGAGTTGCTTCCAAGACACAGCTTCAACTCAGCGGGCCACTAACGTTACGTTACTTTAATTTTACGAGAACACTCTCTTTCCCATACAAAAGTGGGTAAACGCCTGCTTAATATTGCAGCAGTAACTTAACATACGGCATTGTCATATATTTCCGCTTCGCGCGCGCATTATACTTTGTAACGCGTGAATTCTCGTAGCCTGTCGTAGACGGAGCGCTCCGTAGCAAACAGCTACGACTGGTCGTAGTACTTTTATAAAGACGCGAATATAATTTTTTAAGATCTTAATATTCAAATACAGTATAATTATGTATGTATAAAAACAATGTATTTATTTTGTGTAAAAACGGGTCAGTTATTCAAGACTAGCATTGATCGTTATTAAAATAATAAGGATATAAACTTTACCGATTAGCTATCAGTAACATAATAAATTGTAAATTGGCTCACAATAACACAATTTACGATCTCCGTGGTCGAGTGGTTAGTACGCCGGGTCTGGCGTCGCGCCATCTTTGAGGTCCCTCCCGGGTTCAACTCCAGGTCGGGCCAATTTAGAGAAAAACTGTTTTTCTATATATTTTTTTCGGGTATGGGTGTTTTATTCTATCTTTCTGTATATTTATTTGTTATTTTGCTATATTAACGAGTTTCTAAAGAATACTTAAGGTCTAGATACATAATAGGTGTGAGCGAGAACAATTTTTTTTAAAATTCTTAACACAATGTAATTGAACTAAATACTTTGCATCTAATTAAAATAATCATTTATTTGTTGTGTAATTTTTATTTATACCAAATTTAATGTTTAAAATATACCAAAATAACATAAGATTATATTGAAACACACCCAAATAAGTAAGAACTTTAAAGGAAAAAAAAGGAACAAACTTTAAAGAAAAGAGAAAATGAAAATGTTTGTGTTCTCTTTATCGAGTGCACCATTATTTTGAAGTCATTAACCGGGCATCAAACGCGGCAGTAAACCGGCTAACAAGCGGCTGTTTGACGAAAGGAGTTTTATTAGTTAACCACTTTAACCGAAACGCAAGGCAGCACTACTACCACGACGCGGATTAAAATGTCACCAACACAAGGAAAAACAAGCATACACACATAGTATGCACGTATGCTTGTTTTTCTAACCCCATTATTATTATTAATACATACATAATCACGACTATTATCCCCGAAGGGTTAGTCAGACACTAGGTAATGAGAACAGCAAAAGCAGTCCTCTACCATAGTACACTTTTCACTAAATAGCGACTGCACATGTGCTCAGCGCGACAGGTGGTGAGTCCATCGCAGCTCTATGCAGTTGAAAGTATATGCAGTCTTTAGTCCGTTAGTCGACTTTTGCAACACCCAAGGGAAGAGAGGGGGTAGTAGTATTCTTACACCTTACACGTGACAAGACAAGCATACTGCGCTATGATTTTAATTATTATGGCTTTTATTTATGATCTATTGCGTATTATAACGTAAATACTAAAGTTAATCTAATGTGTCAAGTTTTGTTATTTTAGGTTAAAAATTTAAGATAACAAATGTAATGTTGCTTGTTGAAAAATTAATTATTCATAACTCTTATTTTAAGATATTGAATATCTTAAAGTAAGTTTGAGCGTTTTTAGTGCAAAAAATATCAAATATTGAAATTAGTCCATTTTAAATTGAATGCTATGTAGGTACTTTTAAGTGGCAAACATGAAGTGCGTGTTATTATAAACAAAATAAAAAAATGTTTATTTTTACGATCACATAATGGCTACGGCTTATTAACTAATACTTAAGATAGAAATTATGTTATTTTGTAAGTGTATTTTTATTGTATTGCTGTAAGAGTGCCTATCTTAATAAATTAAATTTTACAATTATAAGTTACTAGCGGCTGCTCGCGGTTTCACCTGCGTGGTTCCCGTTTCCGTGGGAATATCGTGATAAAAAGTATTCTGTGTGTTAATCCAGGTTATAAATAATCTGTATGCCGAATTTCATCCAAATCCATTTAGTAGTTTTTACGTGAAAGAGTAACTAACATCCATTCATACTTACAAACTTTCGCGTTTATAATATTAGTAGAATTTTATAGATAAATCAAGAAGTGGCGTTTTGTACCAACTTTATGTTTTTTTGAAATAGCTAATGTTTGGTAATTTGAGAAAAATATTTTTTTCTCAAAAACATTGAAATCACGGTAATAAATTAAAGTTGGTTAATTATTAGCCGTGATTGAGCCGTATGTGGGGCGGCACACTGACTGAATACTACCAACCATTTTCTTTCCTTGGGTATCGTAAAAGGCGACTGCGACGCGTGCTAAATACTTGCACATACACCCAACAGCATAGAGCGGCTATGAGCCTATCACCTATCACGCTGAACACATGTACAGATTGTATTTTGGTAAAACGTGGACTATGGTAGTGCTATCCCCATTGCCTAGTCACTGACTAACCCTTTGGGGATAATAGTCATGAATCCATCTATGTATTTATTTATTTGCAACCCTAGTGCCACCAATAAATAAACTAATAAATACACTTTCCTACACTCACACCAATTATCTAGCCCAAGAGAAGTTGCGAAGAAACTCGTTAAACAGTTACTAGACAACGGATAAACATACTTAAAATACTTAAATACATACTTAATATACATAGAAAACACCCAGACCCGAGACAATTTAGAAAACAATAATTTCTAAATTGACCCGACCGGGGATCGAACCCGGGACCTCAGAGATGGCGACACCATGAAAACCGGTGTACAAACCATTCGACCAAGGAGGTCGTCAAAACAATTAGCACAAGTACCAATTAGTACTTAAAATATGTCGTTGTTCGTCTCGTGTACTAGATTATTGCTATACTCATATACTGGACGCACGGTCGGCGGCACAGTGCGCCATAAAACCACACGTACGCGACGGATAGCTTTTTAAATTCAGTCGTTAGCCGAACAAAGTCGCTTGTGTGCATAACGAAGCAGTTTACGGTGCCCATTGGCGGATTGCGGCTGATTTGTGGCCCATCTAAAGGCAGTTAAGTTGTTACCACCGCCGCCGTTGTTTCATTTAATTAAGTAAATTGAGTAATCTTTGGTCGAACCTATAGTTTAAAGTTTTCAAAATATCGTGGTCTATGTGATCACGATATTTTGATATATCATTAGAATAATTATTAATAATGAGACGCAACTGTGCCGAAATATTGGATGTTCTAACTCATCAGAAAAAATTGTTAATAAGTGTTTATTTTTTTATTAATACGTGGATTTATTATGTGGATGTCACGCAATGCCAGGAGAGGTCGCGGCAGGCATAGCAGGTGATGGCGGGACGGACTCCTGCTGCAAAAACTGGCCATCAACAGCTCTTAATCGCGAAGATTGGAAAAAGTTATGCCCTGCAGTGGGACGACCATGGCTGAAAATAAATAATTGTACGCTCGACGGTACAACGGCTAATGCGTTCGGTTTGCGATTGCTTGGCAGTTAAGTAACTTCCGCAATGCCGGGTCATTGGGTGGGTGATCAAATTAAAACATCTCGAGCTCTAGACAGGAGCTCAAGCTGACCAGTCACTGTCGATGTGAGAGTATATTGATAGTGACTGGATGCTATATGGATCCATATAGCATCCAGTCACTATCAGTATACTCTCATACACAGTTATAATGAAGTTTAAAAAAGTAGGATATAATCAAAGTAAAATAATAGTCGCTTGATCCACTAATGTAGAGAATGTTATAAGTTTTGTTTAAAGTACGAAGTAGTCCAAGAAGTGATGTCGAGTTTGAAAAACTAAAACATTGCCTTGTGTCGACATCAATAAAACGAAACTTTTGAACCTAAATTACCTTTTTACCAAATACTTGTCAAACAATTCCTATACCATGTAAAATCTATTACTTTTCACATTGTAACGTACAATCAAATTTTAATGGGTTTACCTTACTCTGCAACCAAATGGCAGGGCATGCTCCGTGTTATTAAAAAGTATGTCGCCATTAATAGGAATATATTGCACCCTACGAAACCACTAAATTTTAATAGTAGGATTAAGAGAAATGACACCACCTGCATAAGCCGCAATGGATACGCCGTGCGAGGGCGCCTATCATAGAGGCATTGATCAACCTACCTATGGCAATGACCGTAGACGGCATTGCAACTGACCACGTGCGAGACGAAACGAGAACTTCCTTCGGCCATCTCGCTCGTCCGTAAGGCTTTCCCGCCCGGCGGGTCTTCCGTCCCGCTCCGACGCGGAAAACTCTAAGGGCTGTTTCAAACAAGCTCAGTTTACGTCGCGCGAGTGCGGCGAGCGCACGTGCCCGGGGCGGCGATTTTCACCCTCCTTACGTACGTACGAATTTGCATAGTGTGCGTAAGTTTTTTAAACTTTGCCGCCGTGGCGAAGGCGCATTCCGGTACAGCCTATATAGGCACGCATCATGGGGCTATGCGGGAATCTGTGAGCCTATACGGATAATACCTATTCGAGTGTGTTGCATATTTTATGTGATTAAGATTCGACACTCGAAACGGTCGTGCTGTGCTAGTAAGCTTGTGAAACAATTCCAATTTTATACATGAAAAGTTACTAAGTAACATTCTCAAACTTGTAGTTAATCAGTGATTTTTACTAGTTATCAGTGTTCATTCGTGTTGCGTCTGATTTAACCGACTTTGAGCTGTTCTAAGGTGAGTTATAATGACACGGTCGAAGTAGTTAAACTTAGATTAGTTCGGTAAATTACACTTCAGTTTCGTCAAGTTGTGGAAATGTACGATAAAAGTATCAACGCTTGTGGAGAATTTTTTTAAGCAAACAATGTTACTTTGTGAAAAATATTTTAGGACTCGATTAGAAAGCTTGCTATGTAGTACTTACTTCTAGCTCGCATAACATTTTAGTTAAAACTCTTTTTGGCTTGGTAGTCAAAACTAAAATGCCTGCTGGCAAAAATAAATTATAAAGAAGACGTATTAGAATTAATGCAATTGGGTTTGTAAACTAATAGCTGACCTAAAGCACACATCTCGCGGCGCGGCATTGCCACAGACAAAGTTTAGTAATTAATAGCCTTGTTTAGTCAAAACAATTCTGGGTGAAATTGAATTATGACTGTTACATAGTCAGCGCCAATGATTTAATAACGTACTGAACAATAATAAATAATATTACATTAAAGTAACGACTCCATAGCTGAGTAGTCTAGCGCTGGGCTCGACATCCAGAGGTCCTGGGTTCAATACCCGGGTTGGACAAAGTGTGTCCAGCTTTTTCGATACGCAGATCAAGTTTGACATAACACTCATCAACTTTAGTGAACACTTAACTCATTTAATTTATGGAAGCCTTTGCTGTTTACTAAACTGGGAGCATTTTGTCTACTATTTTACATAATACGGTGTTAAAATTTGCTCTAGCATTATATGCGCCTGTGCGCTAAGACTTCTTTTTAGTAAACTTCTACGAGTATTAGTATTCAATAATCTCCGAAACATTACAAAAATTAGTATTCACTTTAGCCCTCCTTTCAAACGTGAATCAATAGAGCATTGTTCTATGTATGGAACTAATAATTTATTGTCATGTTCCATTCGTTGCCAGCGCGTGATATTAACGCTCGTTTCACACTTAGTGCCGCCTCGGTATCGCGATGGCGTCGGAAGTACAGATACTTTATACGGAAGCCTTACAATGCAACCCTTGCTTTATGCGTGGATAGTATGCATACATTGTCTCGAAAACATTGCGGTAGATTCAATAATAATAGACAAAGAACTTAGCTCAAACTAGACAATAATATTATACCTACATTAAATTATATACTTTTATTGCACACAGACAAATAGACACAGAGATATTGTACAAAATAAAAATCTCTTGCAGGCAACATTGGGTGATAAAAATATAATGAAAAAGAAGTGCACGATTAAGAAATTACAAACTAAAATATTTAAATTAAAACATGAGATAACCGATAGGAGGGATAAATTTTACTGTAGTAAAGGCAAAATAAAATGGATGGGCTAACGAGACATAATCAGAAAAGACACACATGTAAGCGCTAGTCTCCATTTGTCTAATGTTAATGTTTTTTTCTCATACTTTTTTATCTTATCTTTTGTTATCTTTACACAGTTTATTTATCTACGAAAAAGTTTTGTTGGATAGCTGACAAAAGCAATAGTGCTCGCAAAACCGGTGCTCTTACCACTATACCAGTGAGGCGGTTGGGATCACTTAGAAATCTTGTTTTCGTTCTGCACACAACCGTTTGTCCTTTACGCGATCCGAAATCGATGCCAAAGTCAGCTTAGTGCACATGTAGACCGCTCTTTTTTCATTCATACTGTGTCGACAAACGAGCTTACGGCCCCCACCTGATAGAAGGAGGATTTTTTTTAAATATTAAGCTCGGCAAAAGAGTTGAATGAGTTCGCTCCACCTGATGTTAAGTTGAAGTAAAGTCCAACAGGCGCGAGGCAACTGGTGCAGCGTAACCATCAGCCTGCTGGCTCACAAAATGCTTATTTATGCCTCGTTTGTCCCATTTTGTAGGAAGGAACGAATATGTGTTCTGGTAGACTATGTCAGCCCATGGATATCCAACCCTAAGAGTATCACGTTTTTTTTTTTTATAGCAGATGGATACCTGATGGAAAGTAATCACCGCCGCCCATGGACATCCGCAAAACCAGAGGAATCGCAGGCGCGTTGCCGGCCTTTAAGGAAGGAATAGGCTCGTTTCTTGAAGATCCCTAAGTCGTAACGGTCCGGAAATACCGCCGCCGAGAGCTGGTTCCACAACACGTGCGTTGCTAACATCTAAAGGTTTAGTTTTTTTTGCTTATATTTTACACACATATACTCACGTCTCTTATGCGCAAAGGGTTAACCAGAGACTAAGCAACGAGGACCGCAAGATCAAGTTCACTTGGTTATGTGATCAGCGGCCACAGTCCACGATTCACTAAATAACTACTGCAATACTGTGCTCAGGTGACAGGTGGTGAGCCCATCGGCGCTCTATGCTGTTTGGCGTATGAGCGGTCTTCAGTCTTGGTTGCAGAAAAAAGTATTAGGGCGATATTCCATGCAGAAACCGGTAAATCCTACTAATATTATAAACGCGAAAGATTGTAAGTATGGATGGATGTTTGTTACTCTTTCAAATAAAAAGTACTGAATGGATTTGGATGAAATTCGGCATACAGATAGTTTATAACCTGGATTAACACATAGAATACTTTTTATCCCGCTATTCCCACGGGAACGGGAACTACGCGGGTGAAACCGCAACTGCAACTGTTAACTGTTTAACTAGCGCGCAGCTCGTTAGGGTTAACTGCCATTGTTTTTACTTCGTTTCGCAGTTAACTGCGCCCCTTTAACTGGAATACCGGGCTTATGGCGTGGTTACTTTCAGGGTAATTTTATGTTTTGTTAAAAAAAATGTGCGTAGTTAAGTAATAAAATTTTATGACACTCATGTTTTTATCTAATACTCGTATTCATAATAATTAACTAGCGACCCGCCCGCACCTTCGTCCACCCTAACTTAGAAAAACCGTAATAGTTTATCCATTTAAAAAACATATCTATAAAATAAAAACAAAAACGTATAAGTTATCGCTCTATTTTTTAGTGAAAACCGCATAAAAATCCATTGCGTGGTTTAGGAGGATAGTGCGGTGCCACAGACAGTGGAAAACGGCGACTTTACTTTATAATATGTAATGATTAACCTTATTGAATATTAAATTAGTTAGTATGTTTAAGCAGATATATACAAAGACATAAGATATCAACCGATAACCCCATCCGCTGTTGTCCATGTGGAAAGACCTAATCCCATACAACACTCAGGGAGATTGGGCCACAACCCACCACGCTGGCCAAATGCGGGTTTGGAGGATTTTAACGACTGCCATCTTACGATTAAAACGGGGATCAACATCTCTAAGTGCCTTCCGAAGCGCGGAGGAGATTGAGATGTTTTTTTTTATTTGATCACCCATTGAATGACCCGGCATTGCGAAAGTTGCTTCACTGTCAAAATTGCAAGCCAAACGCCTTAGCCGTTGCTAGAGTTCCTCAAAAGATTGTAAGAAAAATATACTGATCAATATTTAATTTTACTGGGCAAGTGCGCTGGATGACGTGTCGTTCTCAGTACCCACCGTCAGTATTTTTCCTTCGTCTCACGTCGCCTTACCTGTCTATGCGATACTCTCGGGAACGTAATTTTACTTATTCACCTCATATCAGTATATCTTTTTAAGACAAGCCGTTCTACCACGGTTATTGTGGGGTTATTGTGGGTAGTTGGAGTGACAAGTTGCTAATTTAACACTCTGCAATTTAAATTGCTTGTTTTTGCAATAAATAACAATAAGTCCATGTTTATGATAAAAACTTATTGCTAGCACTGTAACTCACCCGCTCTAGTGTTATCTCCTTACAAGTGCAACAAGTTTATTGGAAACAGAATGGAGCAAGTTCAGCACACACTCTCGGAATTGATGGAGACGTTTCAGAGCAGAATGTCCAACTTTGAAGCCGAATTGCAGAAAACACCGTCCGCAAGCACCACAGGTTTGGTTTCTGAATATGCTACATTCAAATCTTTCATACTGGCATCGTTAAACGGTCTACAATCACAAATACATGTTCTTGCAAAGACGGTAGATAAGCTCGAAATGCAGAGCCGTAGGAAAATTTTAATGTTCCACGGTGTGCCAGAGCATGCAGATGAAGACACCTCACAGTTGGTTGTAAAGGTTATCTCAAACAACCTCAAGATAGGCGGCTTTGCACAAACTGACATCAAGAGGTGCCATAGATTGGGGCGCCCAGTTGCCACAAAGGACAGGCCTCGTCCTATTATAGCCAAATTCCAAGATGCCACCACTCGTGATAAAGTTTGGTTCGCGAAGACTAAATTAAAAGGCACTAATACAACTTTGTCCGAGTTTTTAACACAGTCCCGGCATAGCGCATTCATGGCGGCGAGGGCGAAATTCGGTGTCAACAGATGCTGGACTTCGGAGGGCGTCATACATGTCCTCGGTCCAAACAACAGTCGGACTCGTCTCACTAGCATCGCTGAGGTCAGTTCGTTGGAGATCGAGTCGACTAAGCCGCCGACGCCGGCCGCTACTTTGAAGACTGCTCCGAAGACAAGACGAGGTACAGCCGCGAAGAAGTGATTGGTTGTTTGAAAAAGCCAATGGTGGGTTGTAGTTACTGTTACGCACTTTGTTGTCGAGGTTCTACCTTTTTTATTTAATATTTTGTTGTACCGTACCATTGTCTTGTTTTGTTTTACTGTCTCAAATGTCGTCATTTGTCAATGTCAATGTCAATTGTCAAACTGTTCTTGTCTTTCTGAATTTTTAGGTAGGCAAAGAAACCACAGCTTATACAGCCATGAGTTATTTTATTATTTTGTTTTTCCGTTTTATTGCAATGTACGTTTTATAACTATTGAATTTTTAATTTTCTTTTGTTGACTTGTTGCGTTGTGTACCGTTGTATCTGTTTTAATAGATGTGTAAATTGCTTAGAGTATAAAACATACTCTAATGTTAATTGTTACTCTGTTTGAGCGCTAGCGGGTGGTTAGTGTGGTGTTTTTAATTTATTTAATTGTTTATTTTATTTTATTTTTTTAAATTTAGTATGTATCTGCTGCAAAGCAACTTATAAGTATATATTTATCTTAGCATGTCTTTATCGTATAATAATAGTGATTCTGATAGTTTTGTTTCAGCTAATAGTAGTAGTGATAATGATAGTTTTCTCAGTATTCCTTCCCTCTCCGACTCTCTTGTCTCATGTTTCTCCGATGTTTCAAGCAACTTCAATGTAGTTCACATAAATGCTCAAAGCATTCCGGCTCATTTCACCGATATGCTGGCAAGTTTTGACTGTAAGAATATCCATGCTATCCTTGTCTCCGAGTCGTGGCTCAAACCATGTCTCCCTTCCACTTCATACTCATTGCCGGGCTTTAACCTGATAAGGAATGATCGCACGGTGGGCGGTGGTGGTGGTGTAGCCATATACCTTCGTACGCATATTCCTTTTAGTGTAGTCGATATGTCACCGCAGCCGCCACCTTCAAACGCCGGCGAACACATATTCTTGGAGGTTAGTCTACGACACACCAAAGTCCTTCTTGGTGTATACTACTGTCCTTCTTCTCGGATAAATTTCTTTTCTTCTCTTGAAAACAAGTTAGAACTTCTCTGTCCTTCTTACAGTCATACTATTTTAATGGGAGATTTCAACACATGCCTTCTTAAAAACGACTCCCGTTCGGCAAATTTTCTTTCTGTCCTTCAGTCCAGTAATTTATATTTACCACCATTAAATGCCACTCATAATTTTCCAAATTGTTTACCCTCCCTTCTTGACCTCGCTATTGTCTCTTCTCTTCAACATATCGCCAAACATGGGCAACTGTCAGCTGATGCCTTCTCTTACCATGATTTAATTTATGTTTCGTTTATGTCCCGTCCCCCTAAACCTAAGGCCAAAATTCTTCTGCAGCGCAATTTTAGTGGCATTAATCTTGAAAATCTTCGTGAAGATGCCGCTAGTAAGGATTGGTCAAATATCTTTGATTGCAACTCAATTGACCGGAAACTAGAACTTTTCGTCTCAACCCTGGTCGAACTGTACGATTTTCATGCTCCAGTGCGTCCTGTCAAAATCAAACACCGTCCATCTCCATGGCTCACAAGAGATATTAAAACTATATGTGAGCGCAAAAATGCCGCTAAATGCAGGTATAAATGTCAGCCTACTCTATGGAACTGGGAGAAATACGTTAAAGCTCGCAATCACTGCAAAAAGGTGTGTAGAAATGCACAACGCCAATATATTCACAACTCAGTAGAGAACGAAGATCCAGCGAAAGTTTGGAAATTCTTAAGATCCCTGGGCATTGGGAAGCAACGTCAGACTTCTACTTGTAAAGATCTAGACATCAATCTGCTTAATAAACACTTTTGTGCTTCACATGACTTCGATCCAACGAGAAAAGTTGATACTCTGAATTTTCTTTCATCTCTCCCTTGTCCAGATTACTCGTCATTTTCATTTCGTCAATTCACCGACTGTGATGTTAAGAAGAGCATAATGTCAATCACCTCTAGTGCTGTTGGCAATGATTGTGTCAGTCGCAAAATGACTTTGCTCATACTTGACGAAATCCTTCCCATCATCTCTCATATCCTTAACTACTCCATCGATACAGGTGTCTTTCCAAGCACTTGGAAAGATGCTCAAGTCACTCCCTTACCCAAAAACTCCAAACCGTCATCCTTCTCCGACTATAGGCCAATCTCTATTCTACCATTCCTCTCTAAAATTCTGGAACGCCTTGTCCATACCCAATTGTCCACTTTCCTTCTTAAAAACCAGCTCCTTAATCCATACCAATCCGGGTTTCGTACAGGCCACAGTACTACCACGGCACTAGTGAATGTCACTGATGATATCAGGTCAGGCATGGAAAACGGTAAAGTAACAGCTCTTGCCTTGCTAGATTTTAGCAATGCTTTTAATTCTGTCGACTTTGATGTACTGCTCGGCATACTCCGCTCTATTAACATATCTCCAGCGGTGATTGACTGGTTTCATAGTTACCTGTCTGGACGCCGACAGCGGATTCGCATTGAGGACTCCTTGTCCACCTTTTGTGACATTTCCGCTGGGGTGCCGCAGGGTGGCGTTTTATCTCCTTTACTTTTCGCTATTTTTATCAATTCCATTTCCTCTCAAATAACTTCGTCCTACCACCTTTATGCAGATGATTTGCAAATTTACACGCAAGCTTCTACTGACCAGCTTCCTCAGGCTATCAATATCATCAACGGTGACTTAAACATGATTTGCGAGTGGAGCAGGTCATATGGTTTGAAAGTAAATCCTTCCAAGACTCAAATCATCTTCATAGGCAGCTCCACAATGACAGGTAGAATTGACTGGTCGCATTTGCCTTCTATAACCTTTGATGGCGTTTCTTTGTCTCCTACTGACAGCGTTAAAAACCTGGGCGTGTTATTCGACAAAAATCTAACATGGGCACCGCAGCTACAACAGGTGAGCCGAAAAATGTTTGCAACAGCCGGATCCCTGAAACGTTTGCGCAATTTCCTTCCAATGGCCACTAAAACTGCGCTAGCACAATCTCTTCTTCTACCCGTCTTAGACTATGCCGATGTCAGCTATCTAGACCTCACTGAAGAGCAACTGAATAAGCTTGAGCGTCTTCAGAACTTTAGTATTAGATTTATATTTGGTTTACGCAAATATGATCACGTATCCGAATTTCGTACTAAGCTCAAGTGGTTGCCAATTCGCCTTCGCCGGAATTTACATATCGTCTCCCTGCTTTACAGTATTCTGTTCAATCCCTTTTCCCCCCCTTATCTCAGGAAACGCTTTAACTTCCTTGATGACACGCATTCTCGTGTATTGAGATCATCGGAGAACTTGAAGTTGGAAATACCTATGCACTCCACCAGATTTTACGATAAGTCTTTTACCGTTCAAGCTGCCCGTCTGTGGAATGCATTGCCTACAGATATTAAGCGTGCCCAATCCTTGGACAGCTTTAAACGACTGGTTAGAGAACACTATCTGTCACTGTCAACGTCTTTATGAGTTTAGTATATTTAGATAGAAAACTTTATAAGTATTTATTTATGTAACTATCTATGTATGATATTGATATGCTTAAGCATGATTATTTATTTTTTATTTGTTTATCTATGTCTAATTAATTTATATTGAACCACCATAACTGCCCTTAAAATTTTACTTTCTATCCAGTCCAACACGGTTGCCTGGAAGAAATTGCTTTTTAGCGATAAGGCCGCCAATTGTATGTTACTTTGTGTTTGTCCTTTTATTGTTAATTTGGTGTACAATAAAGAATATTTTATCTTATCTTATCTTACCACCAGAAAGGTTTGCATACTGGCTCGGAAACTAGTTAGACTCCGGACCAATCTGGAAGTATTCAAGCTTTATAGCATGCCACGAACCACAATGTCCCAGGTTTAATTCCTTGAAGATAGTATAGGTGTGCTAGCTTTTGTTAATAGGTTTTGTTTTAAGTCCGCTTAAGGCTAGCTACCACCCATCTTACCCTTTCATTGTATTAAAGATTATGAAGCGGTGTAGTCCCGACTTATGAAATAAAAGATTGTTCATAAGTTTTACAATGTTTCATTTTTATTGAACGTATTAAAATTGCTCAGCGATGGGTCCAACGGATTTGAAAGGACTTTTAGACTTAGCTTTTGGCTAATCTTTTCTACTTCTTTTATTTCAATGGCGTGTTGATATTGTAACTTGTACTTCCAAATAAAAAAATATAACTGCTCAGTTTTATATGACTAACCCATAATGTTAAATAATATGAATGCGAAAAATGTATCTCATGTTAAGGATTTCGGAAGCTTATCTATATATTTGATACGGTTATGACGTAAGTACCAGAAAAACTATTCCTATTAAGATCTATTCCGATCGATTATAAGTGATCGAAGTAGGATATTCTTATCTTCAAGACGGAACGTTTTTATACGTGATCATAACTGACAAGCAGCTCTGACATCGAAAAAAATAAAAACATAACAAAAATAAACAAAAACCGCTCTTTATTGCAGTCGACTCGGTCATAAACGACCCTTATTTTAATATTTCTTCAATCAACATCAACCGGTGTAATAAAATGACGGAGCTATAGCTGAGCCCTTGTGGGGGGCGGGAGTGGGGGGCACGCACAGTTTCGGTTCGATTAACTGCACGCATCTGATTAGGTGGCTATCGATTTACACGAAGCTTTTTGACTGCCAGCAGTGGCTAGCGATCGTGAATGCTAAGTGCGACGCACTTCGGATGTGTGGTGGTACTGGTGGTGGTTGGTATCGATTCAGTATTTTTTTTGGGATATCAGTTCATTTTTTTATATATTTATTATTGAAATTTATATATAGCTATATAGATATAGGATAAAATGTTTACTAGAAAAAAACAACCAGTCTCAGGAAAGCTCGAACGGGATTCGAACCCGTGACCTTTGGATTGCCGGTCCACTGCTCTAACCGCTAAGCCGAATGTGAGGGTAGACTTCACAGTGACGAAATACCGCTGGCTTGCAGCGTATCAACTACTAGAAAAAAAAATTCAACGAGTCTTCTGGGGTCTCGGTAGCTTAGCGGTTAGAGCAGTGGACCGGCAATCCAAACGTCACGGGCTCGAATCCCGTTCGAGCTTTCCTGAGACTGGTTGTTTTTTTCTAGTAAACATTTTATCCTATATCTATATAGCATTGTGAATGACAAATTTCAATAATAAAGATATTTATAAGCAATTACGTCTTTATCAATTGTTAAATACTTGCAATAGTATTTCTTTCGAATGTGAGGGTAGACTTCACAGTGACGTAATACCGCTGGCTTGCAGCGTATCAACTACTAGAAAAAAATTCAACGAGTCTTCTGGGGTCTCGGTAGCTTAGCGGTTAGAGCAGTGCAGAGCAGGGTTCGAATCCCGTTTGATCTTTCCTGAGACTGGTTGTTTTTTTCTAGTAAACATTTTATCATTTTTTTATGATGGTCTTCAGTGAAACCTAGATGGCTATTACTTTTTGTACCTAATTCTGCCGCTTATTAGCATAGAAATATTTTTAGTATGTACCTCACCTGATTATTATAAATACAACGATGACCCGAAAAACATGCTGCCAGATCTTTGCAGCAAACGAAACAGACGAACCATAAAATAAAATTGTCTAATAAAAAAGTCAAATTAAACAATTGAACGGTTAAAAACAAGCATCAAAATGAAAAACGCGATCGCATTAATATGTTCCTAAAAATCACGGTCAGAAATTGTTGTTGAGGGTTTTTTTAACTGGCAACTCATTCCGGTGGGGCCGGCCGGGCCGCTCGTTGCCATTTCTCATTGAACCCACCAATTTATGAGATGTTTTAATTATGTTTTCGACTTGTTTTTTTGAGTTTTGCGCACCGTTAATGACTAAGGTTAATGTAGATTGTTTGGACGTTTTGCAAATGCGGTTGCTTCTCTTCAGAATAACAGTTACACCGAGAACAGATTTTTTAACAAGTAAAAATTAAGAAGATATGGAACTTAAAATTTTTATTACACAAGCTTTGTTTTAAATGGTTGGAATTTTAACATAGTAACTGATGTACATACATATAATCACGAATTTTATCCCCTAAGGGTTAGTCAGAGACAAGGCAATGAGGACCGCAAAAGCAGTTCTCTGCCATAGTCCACTTTTACTAAATAGCGACTGCACATGTGCTCAGTCAGCGTGGCAGGTGGTGAGCCCATCGCCGCTCTATGCTGTTGGATGTATGTGCAGTCTTTAGTCCGTTAGTCGCTTTTTACGACACCCAAGGGAAGTAAAGGGGTGGTAGTATTCTTGCACCGCTACGCGAAGCTGTACGCGACAATTAAGGTTACTGATGTACGTTTGTACATATTGCTTTTCCATGTCTCGTTTTTTTTTCTCTTAAATAATGCCTTCGTGCTATCAGCACATTTAGCCAATGCCAAGTTGTTAATAATAATTATTATTTTCTTTACATTGAGTGGATGATAATGAGTGATAATGAACGTTTAATGGTAAATGATTTTCCCCCAAGCACCTCGAGACTCAATAAAGCTGTGGGACTTTATTGAGGTCTTACATGGACTTCTTGAGAGAATTTGAAAAGTGATTTTGCACTGTTTTTTTTTATTTGCTAACACTCATGCACGTTCACGAACACTTAACAGTAAATAATCCACCATTATTTCACATTAATATTCGACAAAACATAAATTATAGAAAACGAATACAAAACTGCAGTCATGTCTCGTTTGAAATACCAATGGCAAATTTTTTTTTTGTTACTTATTGAGCACACACACTGCAAAGCTGTTTACTTATTATGAGGATTGTTTTAATATCTTTCAAAAAAGTATCTTGCAGGTTCAGTTAGGTAAAGAAAAGGATTAAATAAAAAAAATAAATCAAATTTAATTTTTCACAACTGTCACACCAATCATTCAGCCCCGTAACTGAGCATAGCCCGAACTAATGTAACTGAATAACAGATAAAGATAAATAAATAATAAACACCCATGACTCGGAGACAAATGCTCGTGCTCACCACACAAACATTTGCCCCTACCGAATCGAACCCGGGACCGTGGGTTGCGTAGTCAGGATCGCCGTCAAGATAGCGACGTGTTGCCGTAGCCACAGGTTGCGGTGTCTGCCTGTAGACCGTATCATACGGCATGTAGCTGTTGGACCATTCATTCGGAACTATTGCTACTTGCTCGTGAGTTTACTTACGATATTCAAACAATGAATTGATAAAGTTTTTTCAAATGTATGATACAATATGGGTAAAAGTTTTTTCAAAAGTATGGCACAATTTAGGTATTATTAAATGTTTAAAAAGGTGGGTAAAAGTGTTAGAAAAATAGAGTAAGTGTCGCACTTAGAAGATGTAGCTGTCGATTACTATATTCAAACCTCACGGTTTCAGTACCACATGCTGAACCAGATTTCCCAAAAATGTACAAAATTTATAAAAAGCTTAATTAAACATCTCATATATATGGAATGCTTGCTAGTCCTATTATACTAAATATTATAATACGATATAAAGCTGCTGTAGCATTCATTCAAAACTATATAATTCCTGGCTGCGCTCTCCTTTTATGATGTTTGAACATTTTCGATAACATCAAATATTACTTTTGTAATTTAATGTTTTTACGTTAATTACGCTCAAATATAAGTACTCAAAGATACAAAGTTATTTTTTTAAAGTCAACTTTTACAACGTTTTAATATCTAAACATTACACAAGAATATGGCGAAACTTGGTCAGTAAGTTTTGTTACGTAAATTATTATTACTAATGGTTTTTTACGAATGTAATATTGTTGTAAATTAGGTCTTTCGGTAATTAAAGAAAAATTACGTGTTGAGCTTGAAGATAATATATTTGAAGTAAAGTGTCAATATCAAAAAACATTAAAAATAGAACACAATGGTATATAGATTACAGCCAGTAGCAACACTCCCCCTTAATCGAAAAACCCGAATAAAAAGAGAAGACATAGGTAACAAAATAAATATTTTATAAAAAAAATATTATTTTGCTAATCCTATACTAGCTATACATTTATTATGTGCGACAGGCCCAAGCGGTTTAGTTAAAACATCAGCAGGCATGTCACAGGTCTTCAAGTATTCTAACAAGATTATGTTATTTGACACTTTTTCTCTAATTAAATGAAAACGTGTATCTATGTGTTTCGTCCTGCTATGGTGGACGGGATTATGCACTAAATTTAGGGCACTCTGACTATCTGACAATATCGTAACAGAATGTAATTTACCTGTAATTTCCGAGACAAATCGACGCAGATAACATGCTTCATATATTCAGCTTCAGTGGACGAGAGTGCTACAGTCAGTTGCTTCTTCGCCTCCCATGCCACTGGTCCACCAGCTAACTTGAACACGTAGCCCGTGTACGGCTTCCTGTCAATGGGACAATTTGCCCAGTCAGCATCAGAATATCCCACTAAGGATTCACCAGTTTTTCTATAAGTTATAGAATTATCTACTGTTCCTTTGAGATATTGTAGTATTCTTTTTGCAGCTTGCCAATGTTCCTTTGTAAAACATGTATTAAATTGGCTTAAGTAACTCACCGCATATGCAATATCAGGACGTGAGTTTACTGCTAGATACATAAGGCACCCTATTAGGTTCTGATAAGGCAATGAGGATGACTCACCATCAGGCCTCTTTTCTAGCTTTTTCTGAGCTAAAGGAGTACTCGCCGACTTACAGTCACGCATGTTAAATTTATCCAAAATGGACAAAATATAATTTGACTGACTGACATTGATAGAATCTTTACTGCATTTTATTTGTATTCCCAAGTAAGATTTTAAAACACCAAGATCTTTTAGGGTAAAATATTTCTGCAGTTCTTTTTTTTTTATATTTGTTCCATGAAGGAACAGGCTAAGGTCTGAGCCATACTGCCTAGTCATTAGTTATTTATTTGTTTTTTTCCCTTGATGATAATGAGTGGTGATTAAGATGAATGATAAATGATGTTCCCCAAACCCCTTGAGTCCTCAGTAAAGATGTGGGACTTTACTGAGGTCTCACGCGGACTACTTGAGAGAATTTGAAAAGTGATGTTGCACTGTTTTGTTTCATTTGCCAACACTCATGCACGTTCACAAACACTTAACGGTTAATAATCCACTATTATTTCACATTAATATTAGAAAAAACACAAATTTTAGAAAATAAAACAAAACTGCAGACATGACGCTTCACTTTCCCGCCAAGAAGTCTTTCTGCAGTTCTTTCTTGACAAAGTCAAACGTCAAATCTGATTTATAAAAAGTAATTATGTCATCAACATAAACACCAAGAATAACGAGTTCGTGACCAAAAAGTTTTGTGTATACACAAGGTTCTGAAGCAGTTCCTTTAAAACCTATTTTTAAAAGGGTTTCATCCAACTTCTTGTTCCATTCTCGTGGAGCTTGTTTCAGACCGTAGAGGGATTTATGCAATAGACATACTTTTTCGTCATGTCCTTTTGTGGCAAAGCCATGAGGTTGTTCCATGAAGACTTCCTCATGTAAATCTCCATTTAGGAACGCAGTATCCACATCCATATGTCTCATTTTCAATCCCATTTCAGCAGCTAATGCAAATAAGGTGCGTAAGGAGGAATGACGGATGACCGGTGCAAAGGTTTCATAGTAATCCACACCATGTGTTTGCTTAAAACCTTTAACCACAAATCTAGCCTTGTATTTCGTAATGCATCCGTAAGCATCCTTCTTCACTTTGTATACCCATTTGCATTGTATTACCTTCTTATTCGGCCGATCAACCAGTTCCCACGTTTTGAGTTTCATGAGTGAGTGATATTCATCATTCATAGCCATTTTCCACTTATCAGAATCATCAGCTTTACATGCGTCTGAATAAGTATTTGGCTCACTTGATCCATCACCAAACACCTGGTATGTGAAATAGTCAGGAGGTTTCCTATTTCGTACAGGATATCTACGCTGTTCTTCACCAGCTATTGGATCTATTATTTCCTCAGTAGCATCTTCCCAGTGTTCCGGATCAGTACTCAGATGTACTTGCTCCTCGCTCTCAACTACAGCAATAGGAATATCAACACTAGCCTCTTCAATCGGAACATTATCTTGAACAATTATTGATTGAGGATTATCTTTATAGTCCGACAGAAGCAATCCAGGTCCTTGAGAATCGATCATGGCTCTACTCTCACCTTTCCTGTTTTTTAAATCAGAGAAACAGTTCTCAAAGAACGTTACATCTCTGGAATTTTGTAAACATCTAGTATTAGATGCATGTCTGAATAAATAACTTTTAGGATCTTCAGTATAGCCAATAAAAATAGCTTTTTCTGATTTCAAATCTAATTTCTTTCTATGACATTGAGGAATCTGAATAAGAGCTCTGCAACCAAAAACACGAAGATGATTTAGGTTTGGCTTGTGACCATTCCACATTTCAAAAGGAGTTTTCCTATCTAAGGCACGATGTGGGCACCTATTCTTTAGATATACAGCAGTATGAAAAGCATCCTCCCAAAAAACTTTAGGTAAGCTAGTTTCAGCCAGCATAGAGCGCGCCTTTTCCACGATAGAACGATTTGTACGTTCAGCAACGCCGTTCTGCTGCGGACTGTAAGGCACAGTTATTTGATGTTGTATTCCTTTCGAAAGAAAATAATCAGACAATTCTTTGTTGACGAATTCGGTTCCATTATCAGTCCTTATGGTCTTAATTTTAGCTCCAGTTTGTCGCTCCACTAATGACTGAAAGTAACAAAATTTTTCTTTTACCTCAGTCTTTGAAGAAATAAAATACGCAGAAATAAACCTCGAAAAATCATCTATAAACAGTAAAATATATTTATTACCTTGAAATGAATTAACGGACATTGGTCCACAAATATCAGAGTGAATTAACTCTAGTATATCATTCGCATTCTCGTAGACAATTTTCTTAAACGGTTTACGCGCTTGTTTTCCTTGTACACAAGCAAGACACGGATCTTTGTCAATAACTTTATAATCTATACCTACTTCATAGTCCTTTAATTGGCTCATACCAATACGGCATAGATGACCCAGACGCTTATGCCAAAGCTGATATTTAGTCAGAGAATCAGAGTGCATATCGCAGGCCATTGCCTGGGGAATATTGACCTTACAGTCAAGTTTGTATAACCCACCACAGGACGAAGCATGTAGAACCGGATCACCTGTAAATGTAAAAGTTGCTGAGTCAAAAAAGTTACACCCGTTTTTATTAAACAATACAGAGAAACCTTTATCTACAGCATTCTTTATAGATATTAGGTTAGTTTTTAAGTTAGGGACATACATTTTTACCGTTATTTTATTAATTAAACTGTTAGTGTCATTTAAAGATATTTTTCCGATACCACTTGCACCTATTTTCTCACCATTTGCCACAGTTACTTGAACATCATTGTCAAGTGGTTGTATGGTCTGAAACCACTCTCGCCTTGACGTCATATGTCTAGATGCACCAGAGTCAACATACCGATTATCCAAACTTGAGTCCGTGGTTGTTCCTAAAGCAGACAGACCTTTACAAGGAAATTTCTTCTTATTTTTAGGCTTCTTTTTACGACGGGGACAATCTGGTCTCTTGTGACCAGGTTCATTACATTCGTAACAAATAGGCTGTGCAGGTTCTGAAGAGTTAGTACGTAAGGCCACTGCCTTCTCACCACTGTCACTCTTTTTCGACAATTCATTTAACAACTTTTTCTTAACAAGGTCAGTAGTAACTTGTATATTGCTGTTTTCAATCGCCATTATTAGAGGTTCATGCTTCAAAGTAAGTCCTCCCAAAAGGATAGCTGCAACTGACTCATCTTCGATTATTTTGCCTATGTCGGCAAGGTCTTGAGCAGTACACAAAACAGCATTTATGTAAGCTTCTAAATCACCGTAATCATCTAAGCACATTCTATACAGTCTCCTCTCTAAGGATAGCCTCCTTCCCAAGCCATTATCTTCATAGGCATTCCGTAGAGTAGTCCACGCTCCTAAAGCAGTGTCAGCGCTACGGACGTGGGTAATAGCTTGTCCTTCCAGACTTAGACAAATTTTTGATAACGCTCGTCTATCGAGTCTTATTTTTTCCGTCGTTGGAGTTGTGTCTTCATTATTGTATCCTTCTATTGATTCCCATAATTCCTCGTGTACAAGGTAATTCCGCAATTGAATTTCCATGAAGAATAGCCATCTCTATTAAAAAGAGTGAACGAAGGTACGGAGGTACTTGATCTCCTATGTATGGAAGCACCATCTGCATTTGTTGACATGTCACAGACTTCGAGAAAAAAGAAAAGTGTTCGTACGCCACACTACTTTTACGTAAAATCTTTACCTACTCGTTGAGTTTTCGTGCTGATAACGTGTTGTAAATTAGGTCTTTCGGTAATTAAAGAAAAAAATCGTGTTCAGCTTGAAGATAATATATTTGAAGTAAAGTGTCAATATCAAAAAACATTAAAAATAGAACACAATGGTATATAGATTACAGCCAGTAGCAACAAATATTTTCCAAATAAATAAAATAGGTACCTATCAAAGTCAATGCCTAAAGCATGTTATCAATTTCAAGTACTTAATAAATCAACAACCTGACGCCTGAGTTCGGCTTCTTATGTCTCTTCTCTCTTCTTCTTTTTTGTCACCTAGTAAACAGGATGCAACTTTAGTTAACAAATTAGAGTATTTTGGTGTCTCAAAAACATAATTTAACCTTATTCAATCATAGTAGTCGGATATAACTCAAATGTTGTGATTAATAACTTAATGACTATCTAAATAACATTTAATGACTTTTTTACACTCATGACTGGGTTAATTTTGTGGCTAAAAGGTTGTAATTTAAGTTCTTTTAATTACTTGTAACTTTAAGTTTTTATTTTCGATACACAAGTCATAGATAAGTATATCATTTTTTTTAAATACCTCCGATATGTGATTGGAGTCAGTTTTGGCTTAGTTATCTCTTTCATACAAGTTCTCGCTTTTATACCTCTCGTACTTTCCATACCTCATACCACACTTTCACACGTCACGCTTTTGTTCTTTTTTCGGATGGGATTTCCGCCTACACCTATGTGCCATGTGCTGTTTCATCTTAGTTCTAATTTTTATTTTACTTGGTAAATAAGTTTTTTAGAGACACTTCTTTTCTTTTTACATTTTGTCTTTCTCTTTCTAACATTTCTTGTCTACTAGTTTACACTATTTCTTAATCTATTACATTCTTATATTTATTTAACTATTTTTAATCATTACATTATTTTTCTTTTACTGTTTCACTATCTTACATTATTTATTATTATTATCTTATTTCTTAGACTATTACATTTCTTGCTTACTGCTTTTCAGATTTTACATTTTAGTTCTTTTTATTTTCTATACCTTATTTATTTATTTCTTATTTGCTACTTTTTATGGATGCTACATTTGATATAAAACATTTTATATAATTATAACTCCTTACTATTTCTTATTTATACACCTTATCTTTCTTATCTAGTTTTGTTTCTGGTATTTACCTTCTTTACAATTTTCTTACAGTAGTCTAGGAAGATGTTTCTGGATTTCTCATTTGCCATTATTGCGCTATAGTTGGCCGGGATCAGACTCAGTTTCAGGTGTGCTTGTGTGTTGTATCTCTCCAGAGTGTGTATAGGGCACTCGGAGAGAATGTGTGTAACTGTTTCGTGAATGTCCGCGTCGCATGCGCACGATGGGCCGTCCTTGCACTTGAAACGATGCAAGTATTCGGAGAACCCACCGTGCCCTGTGAGTATCTGTGTTGTTTCTTGTGTGTGCGTGAGTTTGTGTGTTGTTCTGTGTGCCTCGATTACATCGGGGAAGAACATTTTTGTAACCGCAGCTGTTGTACTGTTTTTGTATCTATCATTCCATTCCTCAAGCGTCTCATTACGAATGAGCCGCTTGACGAATGAAATGGGACACTTGTCATAGTCCGGTTTTCTTTTGGAATTTATAGCGGCCTCCTTGGCTAAGAGGTTGGCCCTCTCGTTACCCTCCAGATCGGCGTGTGCCTTTATCCAGTGCAAATCAACAGATTTACCCTGGATAAAGGCTCGCTTGAGGTTCGCACGCGATTCTGCAGCCAGGCGGTGGAGGGAGGTCACATCTATCAAGGTATATCATTAGATATATATTAGTAAATACAGAAACCTGTCATTGGCTTTATTTAATTTAATTGTTAGTAGAATAAGTATAATAATATTTTGATAAGCTGTTGGTTTCTATAAATCAATAAATAAATAAAAAAGAAAATAAAATAGTGCTGAGTCTTCATGAGCATCCATTACTATGGGCATGCCCCAAGGTTTAATAGATAGATAGAGACAGATTAAGGTTTACGAAATCAAGGTTTAGATATTGACAAACAAAAAATACTTTGCATGAAACTTATCTATAAAAATAAAAATCAACTGGCATTAATTTTGACTGAATCTTTTTTGTTGTCTTTGTAATTGCCAGGACAAGGTTTTTATGAAAAGACATTTGTAGGAGTTCGTCGCAGGCTAAGAGGTTTTCACGAAGACGAAATCACGGGCGGGCCGCTATTTTGAATAAAAACCTTTTTATTTATTTAGCATTGCAATTCATTCTAATGAAACGTAGTCTGCCAACACGAGTTTCATTCATGAACGACCACTTATGGAATTCCGATTGATGTGTTTGATCGACGACCCGTTAGTTTTTAGTCGAGATTCGAATATTTTAACGGTAAATTGACACACGGATTAATGTAAACAACCCGCGCGTGACGTGCAAACAAAGTTGTAAAATTGCCGTAAAAATTGCAACTCCAATATTTCGAATGTTATCGTCCGATTCGAGTGAGAACTTTTTAATTTGCCGACCGGGCAGTGATTTAAGGCGCTTAGACAATAAAAGTTACTACCGCCAGTGTCTGTTCGAACTTCTAAGTTGAATTGGATTTTTATTGATGCCTTCGGAGACAGAAGCAGTTTTAATAAGATTACTTTTAAATGCCCGTTTGATTTAGTTGAGTTTTCGGTTCAAACTCATTTAGCGGAGTGTTTTTTGGTAAATGGTAGCTAAAATATAAAATCAGGAGTTAGTATTAAATTGTGAATCTTTTCTTTGGCTTTTAGCGTTAGCAATCTCGCAGTACATACATTTTAACAATCGAAAATCGGATAATTGTAAAGTATTATATGTTGCGACTATATCAGATCCGATAAAAATAATACAGAAATTCAGCATTCTTTTTCTAAAGACCTCTCGTTACCCTCCAGATCGGCGTGTGCCTTTATCCAGTGCAAATCAACAGATTTACCCTGGATAAAGGCTCGCTTGAGGTTCGCACGCGATTCTGCAGCCAGGCGGTGGAGGGAGGTCACATCTATCAAGGTATATCATTAGATATATATTAGTAAATACAGAAACCTGTCATTGGCTTTATTTAATTTAATTGTTAGTAGAATAAGTATAATAATATTTTGATAAGCTGTTGGTTTCTATAAATCAATAAATAAATAAAAAAGAAAATAAAATAGTGCTGAGTCTTCATGAGCATCCATTACTATGGGCATGCCCCAAGGTTTAATAGATAGATAGAGACAGATTAAGGTTTACGAAATCAAGGTTTAGATATTGACAAACAAAAAATACTTTGCATGAAACTTATCTATAAAAATAAAAATCAACTGGCATTAATTTTGACTGAATCTTTTTTGTTGTCTTTGTAATTGCCAGGACAAGGTTTTTATGAAAAGACATTTGTAGGAGTTCGTCGCAGGCTAAGAGGTTTTCACGAAGACGAAATCACGGGCGGGCCGCTATTTTGAATAAAAACCTTTTTATTTATTTAGCATTGCAATTCATTCTAATGAAACGTAGTCTGCCAACACGAGTTTCATTCATGAACGACCACTTATGGAATTCCGATTGATGTGTTTGATCGACGACCCGTTAGTTTTTAGTCGAGATTCGAATATTTTAACGGTAAATTGACACACGGATTAATGTAAACAACCCGCGCGTGACGTGCAAACAAAGTTGTAAAATTGCCGTAAAAATTGCAACTCCAATATTTCGAATGTTATCGTCCGATTCGAGTGAGAACTTTTTAATTTGCCGACCGGGCAGTGATTTAAGGCGCTTAGACAATAAAAGTTACTACCGCCAGTGTCTGTTCGAACTTCTAAGTTGAATTGGATTTTTATTGATGCCTTCGGAGACAGAAGCAGTTTTAATAAGATTACTTTTAAATGCCCGTTTGATTTAGTTGAGTTTTCGGTTCAAACTCATTTAGCGGAGTGTTTTTTGGTAAATGGTAGCTAAAATATAAAATCAGGAGTTAGTATTAAATTGTGAATCTTTTCTTTGGCTTTTAGCGTTAGCAATCTCGCAGTACATACATTTTAACAATCGAAAATCGGATAATTGTAAAGTATTATATGTTGCGACTATATCAGATCCGATAAAAATAATACAGAAATTCAGCATTCTTTTTCTAAAGAATGAAGAAATACTATTCTACTTTCGTTTCGATATTAACATTATACAAGAATTGTACAAAACTTTTAAATAGGTTGTTACCTATAGAGGGGTCAATCGACTGATCTCCCTACAGCATGACAAGACTTATCCCTAACTCTGCTACCTAGGAAGTTATTAACTTAACACTACAATTAATCTAAAAGAACTGACATCTAAGGTTCCTTTGAGACACGCCGATACCACTTCCAGGTGGTATGGTGACTCGCCACCTGGCTGCTGGTAGACCGCGCTCCTGCGCGTCTTCTGGAGCTGGTGCTGTGGTGGTGGAAAGGCCCTAACTACCCCTTGGCTACCCCTCAGTACTGAACCCAGACAAATACGCACCGTTCACTCCACGTGTTGCACTCCAACCAAACAACTAGCCTTTAGCTACACCGCCCTGGTTTCAAATTAAACTTATGGTCTACACTGTACAATTGTACTTAATTATTACGGGCCCCCCGAACCAAACAATATGTGCCCCTCACATCAAATTATCAATTCATTACCTACTTTCTACGCGACCCCGCCATGATGCTAACACATGAAGTGTGTACCAAGAAAAAAAGTGTGTACAAAGTGACACACGTCACACTGACAGCCATCTGTCAATACAAATTAGAACTACAATGGGTTGCCATCCGTAAATGGCCACTTTGTTCCAAACATAGGTAATGGAAGTACAGATGTTACACTTAGTAATTATTATTTCAATTTTGAACGGAATTCAGAAGAAACCTTGCTTGACAGTAAAATATTGTGCTTTGGCTTACTAAAAATAAGTGGACAACATACTTACTCGTATAAACTAAGGTTTACAAGAACGTAGCCACGAGCATAGCTAACACCTTAATAAAAAAATAGTAATTTTACCTAGTTTGTTTGACTTAATAAGTAACGTACAAAAAATAACATAGAACCTGAAAAAGCTGGTTGTTTTTCCACAAAACCGAATCCCATAGGAATCGCCGATAATCGCCAATATTTTCATTATCAGCGTGCGACCGGCCTGTGTTTGGGTTGTAATAGTTTCTGGTCGAGCGGGCGGGCTTATTGCATCTTCTTCCAGCCGACTGGTGGCCGGCGACGGTCGTCCATTACCCACCGGTTAATTGGATACATCCTCCAATCAATTTTTCTGGCCATTAAAGCGGGGCCGGGATCGCGCACCGTGATGGCTACGTAATTACAACCGAGATTTGTGCTTTTTCAGATAGTGTTTGGTGGCTTTTTGGGATAGCAATGGGAAGGTTTTTTATCTACAAAAAGGAATCACTTCGCCTAAAGTTTATGAGATGCTGTGTGACGATAAGTTTACTGAACATTTCAAATGTAAATAGAATCTACGAATATAGTAATTGTTAATAATGTCACCATGCCATCGGTTTGTGAGTCTCCAGACGGGAGGAGAGAATAAACGACAGACAGTTACTAAGCAAAAAAGTTTCGTTCTTAAAGGACATGGTTTTTTTTGTATGAAGCTTGGTACTAAAATCAAAACTCTTTGAACCAAAGCATGTTATGTTAAAATCAGAAGACTAAATTATCTCCATCTCATAAATGAAAGCAAAAATATTTTAAAGACCCCCGTTTTTTTATTATTTAATAAAACAAGTTTATTTTTTTTGCTTTAAATAGCAACAGTATATTTAATTGGTAACACCTGTGATTCAAATGAACAACGTTTTATTTTTGCTGTAAGCGCTGTGTGAAAGAGACAGCGCTATACAAATAGTCAGGGTGTCTTTTTCAATCTAAGTATTAGAATAGTTACTTATTCGATAATAAAACGCAATTAATGACGTATGTATGACGTTTTAAAAACGTCACTTTTCAACATTGAATTAATGTCATCATCCATCAGATCAGATGATCAGACGGCTACCTACCACACGTTCACAGACTATATAGTGAACAAGTTCAGACGGACATCTATCGTACATTTTTATGAAGCTTTAGAGCTGGCCGCCATCTTAGCTCAAGATTGATGTATGACATTTGTAACTTTTTAATCTTGAATGCTTAATATGAGGCAACAACATTTTCTACATTCAGCCAGAGCCGAAGCGACATACCAGGCAGTTTGTTTTTCTTGGGTAAATGAGGATACATCAGAATTTACCAAGGTAACTATTAAGCAAGATATTTTGTAATTGCTAATAGTTACCTTTTGAAATAAAAACAAATATTTATTTAGTAGGCACATTTATTTTCTTTTTATCTTTTTAGCAAGTAAGTATATTTTATGAAAGCTTTATTTTGCATCATTGGAAGACTTCTCTTCTGCAACCTGCGGATGTCAGTGCCTGCTGATATTGCACCAGTGTCTAATAGGCGAGATTTGGAAGTTATAAATCTCTTCTCAAAATTTTTGTTACAAACAAAGCGTTTCAAGTTCAAAGTTCATCAACATTCAACGCCCGAAGAGTTTCACTGTTTATGCACTCCAGCCATTTATTGCGTCTAATAGAATTAACACATGGAAATACATGTAATTTAACGGTCTGTTGTAAACATTATCACAGTTGGGAACACTGCAATGATTTAACATCGTAGAAAGCACTAAAACGTAACTTAAACGAAATAATCTGAGTAATACTCAAGTAACACTTAGAAGTTATTTGGAGAAATAGATATGTACGGAAATAAAATCTAGATCGCCCTCGACACAAAACAACAAGTGATGAAAGTGACGCCATTTTCAAAGATTTTTCACAGCGCTTAATTCAAGTAAAACACCCTTTCCTATTTGTAGGACACTGAACCAATTATCTTTATTATAGGTACTGTAATTTAATCAACGTATAAAAACGTTACCAAAATAGATCTACTTTAAGTGATTACAAAACTGTCCACGAAAAACTTAAATAAAACGAGTTCTCGATGCAAACTTTCATAACGATGTCAACTTAAACAACCGCTGAAGTTAACATTCTCAAGCTTAACTTAGGCGAAAAATGCCAAGTATCTATTGCAATGTTCAGGTTATTTATTGGTATTTGCGATTACTTGTGCAAATAATGTTAGCTACATACATACGGATAATATTAGCAATGTTTGAGCCTTATTGATGACACTTAACGCAAAATGTAAACAAATGTTATGCTATATGCAAGCTTTGATCAGAGTCTAAGTTTTAATGTAAACAAAATACTGTTACGAACTTAGCGGCATGCCAAGTTTGAGACTTAATTAATACAATTTGCATTAATACCGTTTAGAAGTTGTTAATATGCGTTCTCACAGTTTCTTAAGTACATTATAATATTTTCTAAATTAATAAAATTTGTAATTTTATATAAAGAAAATTGTTATGAGTCTAATTTTGACATTGACAAATGGATACAATAATAACTGATAACCAAAACCTATTGATCAATATTTCAGAGGATAAGGTGCAGTGTACATCTATATATTTTAATGTTAATTAATAACCTATGACTAAAATTTCTATAATTAATTATTATAACAACTTGCGATAGCGCGATTCAGAACGGTACACCGCCATCTATCGGAATCTATGAGAACGAAACTTTGTACTAGTTCTAACAAAAGTTGAAAATAATATCAAAGTGTATTTTATTTAACTTTAAACTCGATGACGTACCTACTACAATAGGGCCAGTAAAAACCACTTAATTCATACCTATACACAGATCATAGTCATTTGGATTGCTTTAACGAATTAAGTTTACGAACTTCTATATTTAAATAATTTATTAGGGATTGCGCATAGTTATTTTATTTATTAGGCATTATTAGGCTTTGCCAAGTCTTGACAAGTATTACATTAAGGTATTATGGTAAACGAAACTACCGTAGAGGCACTTAACGAATCAATCCGTTCGGCAGGTAATCGTCAAAGGGCGCAGATTACGTCACGTTGTGAGCCATCGGCACCTCGGCATGCGATTGACACGCATCCCCAAATATTCGCCTTTGATCTGGGTGTTAGCGGCATTACGCATTATGTACATATTTTGTTACAAGATGTGTGGTGCAAGTTGTTAGCTTTTGAAGATATTAAAAACATAATAGTTTTTAATATAAATGTTTCAAAATTACCGTTAACCGTGTCGGTTAAAGCGGTGAAAGAATACTACCAACCTCTCTCTTCTTTTGGGTGTCGTGACAGGCAACTAACGGACTAAAGACTGCACATACATCCAACAGCATAGAGCGTCGATGGGCTCACCAAACAACGAGCTGAGCACATGTGCATTAACTATTTGATGAAAAGTGGACTATGGTAGAGGACAGCTTTTACTGTCTTCATTGGGAAGTCTCTGACTAACCCTTCGGGGATAATAGTCGTGATTATACGTATGTATGTATGTTTCAAAACGTGTAAAGGTTTTTACACTAGTTTTTCAATCACATTTTAGTAATGCTTTTGTATTTCATGTAAGATAAGTTTTCCTCCATTTAGCTTTTGTTCGTTTCACTTATCATACCTAGGTGTATCTTCGCTTCATTAAGCAAACCGAAAAAAATCATTCGTGTATCATAAAAGTGTTTTCAGGGCAGCGGCATTTTTTGTAATTTTTTTAGTTTAAGTAGTTGTTGATGTTCTAGTATAGGGTATCTGGTATATTTAGACAAAAATAGTGACGAAAGTGGTTTTTTTATACAGTAAAATACCTACATCTCGTACAGCTGATAGAAACCAAATCAAATAAGTAACAAAATAAAATGTTATCAGGATAAAATACCGAATGACTGCACAGGTGCTCAATTTGATATGTGATGAGCCTATTGTTGAATGTATATGCACTGTTCAGTCGTTAGTCGCCTTTACGACACCCAAGGAAAGAAATAGGTTGGTAGTATTCTTTTAAGAAAGAGCCGCCACAACACAGCTCTTACAACACTTTTACGTAAGTTGTAATAAAAATTATAAAAGCAACGCCGACTTTTACAACTTGCGCCACAGCAAAAGATATGTATCGCTCAAACACGCGCCATGAATGTCAATGAAACTATATTGAGACATATTTCACGGGCCAGCAATCGCAGTGAGCACTGGATTTGTTTGCCTTAGTAGTCACAATAATTAAAAGACCGCATCTTCTTAGATACTTAACGAATGTGCAGAACTGAAAATTGTAAATAATTTTAAAGCGTTTTTTATTTCTTCTTTTAAGTGCACTAAGTTTATAGCTGGCAGTATAATTGTGGTAGAATCATGACTGTGTGGAAATACTTCTGAGAGGTAGATTGAATGAAATCTTGTTGTATTTAGTTACTTTATACTTCTTTATACTTAAGAGCCACGATCTAGTCGGTGAAACATTCATCTCCAGTCCATGCCTATTCCTAAATTTCTTGAATTCCTTTATTCTTGACACTGACATGACGTTCACCTACTCTTATCTGTTCCATCTCACAATATTTTTGTTTATTTAAAAAAATATATATATTTCAATGCTTTTTTAAAACATCTGTCGTAACAGAGCTATAACCCATACATCCGATGGGCCACAGTCACATCCCACTGTGCTACTGTTGGTATGAGACATCCTATTTAAATAAAGTAATCCCACATCACGAAGGATATTAGATTTAGTGTTTTCATTATCATCATCATTATCAGCCTATCAACGTTCCACTGCACCAACACATGGAGAGATTGGTCCATAACCCAACATGCTGACCCAATGCGGGTTGGTAGGTTCTTACGACAAAAACCGGGACCAATGGCCCTACGTGCCTTCTAAACCGCGGAAGTGTTTCAGTATAATCCAATAGTAGTTGCTAATAAATAGCTCAGGAGCTGGGAGACACCGTGAATGTTGTATGAGGCATGCGAGTGTAAACATCCCGCGAGATCGATATACTGCCCACACGTCTGAAACGCGGTGCGGCTGGAATCGTTTGTATCGATTCTTAGCTGTATGGTTGCTTATTATAAATTTTTATTTTATTTTACTTACTTTGGACCATCAACAGAGATACATGAATTCAAGCTTAAAAATATTATAATATTAGCATTATAGTTTCATGCAACTCTAATTATAGATGGCCACATCGTGCGCCTAAGACAAAATGGTTAACTTAACGAGTGCCTTTCACAAAGGATAATGCAAATGCAGAAATAGACAATAATTCGTACTTTTTTTTTTTATTAAAGAGGGAGGTAAACGAGCGGGCGGGTCACCTGATGGAGAGTAATCACCGCCGCCCATGGACACCCGCAAAACCAGGGGAATCGCAGACGCGTTGCCGGCCTTTAAGGGAGGAATAGGTTTAAGGAAGGAATAGGAATTGGGAGGAGGGAGGGGGGAGGGGGAAGGGGCCTCCGGTACCCTCACTGGTCGGACGAAACACAACAGCACCAAGTGCCATTATTTCACGCCGAATATTCGTGAGAGGGTGGTATTACACCGGGCGAGCCGACCCAATGCGTGCTGCAACGCAGCGTGGCTCTACCACTCAGTCAGTGTCACTCATTTAGCACCACCCAGGGATCACGTGTAGGGTCTCAAGGGTAAACCTACGGACGCGAGCAACTTTGAAATAAATAATATATTGTACTTACGAAATAAATAATATAACGAAACATATTCAGGAGAGAGATGGATTTAATATATCAAAAATTTTATTTTTGTAAATCAATAAATCAATAAAAATAAGTAGGTCTATTTTTATCAGTGAGGACCTGTAATTGGCTTTCTGACTTTATCTGTTTCTACATTGTATCATAGCTGTTGGTTTTCCTATCAATAAATTAATTAATACTGCCAACCTTATCTCTTATATTGTCTTAAAAGGCGATTATCGGGATGAAGACTGCACACACATCCATGCAACAGCATAAAATAGCAACGGGCTCACCACCTGTCTGTCACGCTGAGGTTATCGGTTTCTGTTGGCTTTTAAATAGTTGTAAGCACATTGTAACTCAATATTCTCTTAAAAGCGCCATCTAAAGTAAAACTCTAACTGTGAACTGGGAATTGTTACACGTCAATACTTTGCCTTGAAATGAAGATGTATGACCGTCTGCCTGCACTGTGTTCTTGGCAGCGCTGGGAGACATCATTTCAAAGGCATTTGAAAGAATAAAGAATTAAGATACACAAAAGCATTGTAATAATTCGTTAACCAATACCTTGCAAATGATGTTTATGGTAATATTTAATGTATGCAAGAAAAAAAAGATTATACGAATGTTCTTGTGTGCGATCTTTTAATACGAGTATAATATTCGAGTCATCTATGTTGAAACTGATTTAAAGGAAAAAGGAGCACGTAATATTACTGCTTTATTTGCCCTCTAACCTTCAAAGGCTTAACATTTAATTAGTTAATAAAATCAAACTTACATAGGTAAGACCATTTTAATGAATACAAGACACATAAACAAAGAAAATAAATGTTTTCCCAGGCACATTAAAAGTCTACCGCAATCCCTTGATACTGAAAACTTGGTCTACTTTTACGATGTCTACGAGGCTACTTGGTTCAGCGGTAGGGTTGCCAATTGTGCGATTCAAATTTATATGTTGCGGTTTCTTCAGTTCAGTGCAGGTTTCAAAATATTTTTTGTCAACAGTGGCATCACTACTATCTCACTACTACCGAATTTCTAATTAACTTTTGTATGCGTTATATCTGATCATTTTCGTAAACGCTCAAATAAACTTGAAGATAACGAAATGTTAAAAAAATGTCTACCTCTCTGTCTCTGTCTCTCTCTAAGGATGTAAGTTCTATAAAGTTTGATAAGACACTGTTGCTATAAAAACATAAAGTCAAAAGCGTTGAAAAATTTCGTCGGTCCAACCAATACCTCGGTGGCGGAGTGGTCAACGCAGCCGCCTGGATTGCGGATGAAGTGAGTTTGATTCCCACCTGAGGTACATATTTTGTTTCAAAGTTTCGTGATAATTTTTTATGTTTTTTATTCTGATGTTCTTATTTAAATGTTATGGTATTGCCCCCAAAGTCATATCGCTAGTCAATCATCACCATTATCTTGACTTGAGATGGTCCACACCCGTTACACACGAAGCGTGACAGCCCTATTTTCTAGGCTTTATTACACGTTTTCTTCATAAATCGGTCTGTATAGGAAACCAAGCGAGATACAAGCTAGTTCAGGTGGGGAAGGAAGGCGGTTTTACGACATAGTTTTTACAGTCCATCATATTTTATTCACAATGAAAACTCGTGAAATTCGCAATGTAAGTATGATGGAAAGGTGGAGTCGCCTTCGTGCGCTGGTATTGTATTCTGCGTACAATTCGTACTTTAAATATTAATTTTTTTATGTCACAAGGTCTTCGTATCGCGTCATTAAAAGTATTTTTGTTGTTGCGTTGTTGCAATGAAATCATATCGCTCAAATTAGACACATAGCGATATATCAAGATAATTTTTATTTTGTTGTTAGTATTCTCTTCAAAATCGGAGCAACCCTCAACCAATACATAGTTGTGTTTTTTTGTTTGCATTGCTGCGTTCCGGCGTATTCTTTGTACTAAACACACTGAAATTAAAGGGCATCTCTGAAGAGAGATAAAGCGTTAGGGTGAGTCCGCGTGACAACCTTAGTTGTGTTGCAAGCATGCTCTGCTCTGGCAGCTTTCTATAAGGCGGGCATATACACGTTCGCCAGCTCCTTAACATAACATACCAAAACATACAAACCAGTACAAAGTTTGCAATGGATAAAATTAATCAAGTCGGCAGCGCAGTCGAAAATCTTTCCATTTCTAATAAATTCATTAAAGAAACTTCTCAACTGTGCAAACGTTTGGAATTGAACGCGGAAAAACTTAACAGCCACACGCGCTCACATGTGCCTGTACTCGTCCTACCCGTCCCACTCGTCCTATCCGGAATACGCAGTGCGGTCCCGCGCCGCCCGCCGCGCACCTCCGCGGATGTTAACCAGCAAAGTTAATTTTAAACTGCTCCTTCCATTGGAGCTATTTAACTTGCGAAACGAATTTAGATTGAAACGGGTCTAATTTTATTGGGATCTTTCGTCTTAACCCCGCCCTGGTTAACTAATTTAACAGTAATGAAGTTACGAATTAGATTGATAGAGTTTGAAGGTTTTAGGTGGATGTAGTGGGTGGACTGTGGTAATTAGATTAGTACGTATATGTACCTGGTACCTGTAAGATCGTTGAGAACACAGCAGACTGAAAAGTTATTTTTTATTTTATTACCTTACTATCTCTATACGTACATAGGAACGTTTAATGTAGCAGTAATGAAAGCAAATAAAATAACAATAAGTTTAATTAATAAAATCTCTTTTTCAATTTAATTATTAACGATCACGATATCTTTTAAGCATTAATTCTTAAACCCAACTTTTGAAGTAAGTAAACAATTATTAAACTTTTAATACCAAGACAATTTGTGTAATTATAATAACCTCCCTCCTACAAATTTCGTATTTGTGTTTTTGTTTATTTGTTTGTTAAACTCTGCAGCTCTGCACCAGCTGTCGCAAACTTTATCTGCCAGGCTTGTGATAGATTTTGCTGCTGCTGCGCTTTCGCATCGGTCTATTTAGCTCTCAAATGTGACGTTAGTCAGATGTTGCACAATAGATCGTCTGTTACAGACGCAAAGGCCAATAATTATGACGATGATGTTTTTTAGGGATATAGACTTATATAGGAACTGAAGTTTCAGAGCTAGCAACGCGTGATAGTGGTGCAAGCACCTTGGCCCGTACAATATTCATTAATCTTTTTCTTCTCTTTCCCAGTCGTCACAGAATAAGCCTAGAAAGAAAATACAACGACACTATAATTTTTTTGTCATCAAATACGGTAACGTCGCTCCGTGTCTACGGAAAGAAATAGCAATTTAATATTAATTTAAAGTTATAGCCGCAAGTTAGGCAGTGCTTCGCTACCGGCTCCTCCAATTATTTCTTAAAACTGCACCTAACTTCATTTTATATTTATGAGAGTTTAAAAAAGTCTAGCCCGCTGCCAAGGTTTGTTCACGAAACTATGCGATCGCGCAATTTAAATATGTTTAATAATATTTGAAAAGGTTGTTGTTATAATACATAGCTAAATAAATTGGTTTTGTAAGTTTGTGTAACTATCAATGGCGCCGATTTCCGTTTTGTACTTCTGGCTCAAAAACTTTAAATTACGTACGTACCTTTTAAGTTTCAGTTTGAGTGCGGAAAGATTCAAATTGAAACAAATTAATTAAAGTTACCTTTTTTTCATGTTTTTTTTTCACACTAGCTATCCGAATTTTTGAACTTTGAAGGATATGAAAATAAGATAAGACAAGATATTGTATTGCTGTATAAATACTTAGCCTAGATACTAGATACAAAAAATGTTTTACTGCCTTTAACTTTGAATTTGGCCTCGGCGTCAAAAAAATCGCACCTCTTAGAAAATCACTTTCAAATGTCATTTACTCTTGATATGCACATGCAGTCGCATTAATTATGATTTTATTTACAAGGTTACTTAATTAACTTAATAAAAAACATTACTTTTCATTATCAAATAAAACCTAATGCAACAAATAAAGTGTCACAAAAATTCGATGCAAATTTTGCTACCCGTGAGAGTTGCTAGTTGCGCTTCCTTTGTGTGTATAAAACGGTCAACACGGGTTCAATGTGGGTCATTCGCTATTCAACCGTTGAAGAGGACACACGCACAGATTTTGATGGATACCACAGCTGATAAAGTACCTAAGTATTTCTGGACGTATGTTAAAGCTATAAAAGCAAACAATAGGTTACCGGAAACTATGAGTTTCAAAGGAAAAAGCAGTAATGACGGTAAACAGATTTGTAATTATTTCAGCGAACATTTCCACTCAATTTATGTAAGTAGCACAGGTAATGCAGCCTATGACATAACGGATACTCCTGAAAATACTTTATTAGATATAGGCTCTATTGAGATAACATATAATAATTTAAATAAGTATTTAAAAAATATTAATACGAATAAAGGAGCTGGTCCAGATGGCATACACCCTCTATTCATACGAAATTGCGCCGACTCGTTAACGACTCCGTTGTTACATTTATTTAAGCAGTCATTTAGTACAGGCGTTGTACCACACGAATGGAAACGTGCTTTGATAACACCGATACCAAAAGGTGCCGTTAGTCAAAATATAGCTGACTACCGACCCATTTCAAAGCTATGTCAATTCGGTAAAATTCAGGAAAAAATTGTCACTGAGCAATTACTTGGCGTTGTTAAGCGTGTTGTTACACCTACTCAACATGGCTTCTGTAAAAGGCGTGGCGTGGAGAGCAATTTGTTAAGTATGACAGAAATATTATTGGAGGCAATGGATAAAAACGGTCAAGTGGACGCTATATACACTGACTTTGCCAAGTGTTTTGACAAAATCTGCCATAATACTCTTTTTACTAAACTTTGGCAGCTCGGTATTCACGGCGATCTATTCCGTTGGATCAAATCATACGTAGAGAATCGTAGTCAGGCTGTAGTACTATCTGGTTATCGTTCCACATACAAATACATGACCTCAGGGGTCCCGCAAGGGTCCCACTTAGGGCCATTACTTTTTGTTTTATATGTAAATGATCTTACCAGGGCCATAAGTCACTCTAACGTACTCCTTTACGCAGACGACACAAAAATTTTCAGAGTAATACGAGACACTTCAGATACTTTATTACTACAGAGAGACTTAAATGACTTTGAAGACTTCTGTAATAGAAACAATTTGTTTTTAAACCCAGACAAATGCCATACAATTACATTTACAAGAAAAAGAAATCCAATTAAATTCCCGTATAAGTTGTGTGGAAAGACCTTAAACCGTGTAACTGAAATAAGGGATCTAGGCGTGATAATGGACTCTAGTCTTACATTTGTCCCACACATTGATGAAATTGTTAACAAATCTTTTAAGTTCTTAGGTTTCATATTGCGCATAGGTAAACCCTTTAAAAATCCCGCAACATATAAATTGCTCTTTAATAGTTACATACGTAGTCGGCTAGAATTCGCAAGCCCTGTTTGGAATCCTTACCATCAAGTACACCAGGATAAAATCGAGAAGGTACAACGAAAGTTTATTAAGGCACTAGATTATAGAACTTGCAATCCACATATAGACTACGAGTCATCTCTTGCTTTCCATAACACTGTATCTCTGAAGCGTCGACGGGATCTTATAGATATAACATATTTATTTAAAATATTACATGATATGGTCGACGCTCCTTTTCTTTTAGAGAATATATATTTCCGCGTGCCTAGAAGGCAAGAGAGAACCACTCGCAAGAAAGAATTATTTTCTGTAAAAGCGAGTAAAACCTGCTATGGAAGCAACAGCTTTATAAAGCGATCCTGTGCATTGTATAATGACATATAATAATGTCGATGTTTTCGAGCCCTCATTAGTTAGATTTAAGCATCGCATCACTGAACTCATCCATGACCATGACCTTGACACATAAACATAGTGCATATTACTGATTGATAAAGACTTAACATTAGTTTTTTTTTTTTTTCCCACTTTTAGAATTTTTGTTTTGTTTTTAACTCACTGTTTGTATTTGTATTAGGTTGGGACCTGTGGCCTGTTTTTTGTTCATTTGATGAAATTATGTTTTTATCATAAACTTGTTTTATCAAATTGTATGATTTTTCTTGATACTGCTGTCGTGTCCACGTTAAAATATCAGACCTGAAATATTAAAAAAATATATTCAAATAAATACCAGAATAAAATATATTGCAATGTAAACGATAGATGGGTTACATGATTCTGTTTATAACTTACCCAAAGTTTCTGGCCTATGGGCATGTAGTGGTTTATTTTTGTTTTCTATTGGCGGCATCCTTTATCCGCGTTAGAATAAGTAAGTAATTACTTCAAAGCAAATATAGTCATGCCGGCACTGTACATGCACCAGGACGATTTGTGTTGCCAACATTTTTTTTTTTGATTGTTTAACTGGAAAACAACTTAATTTTAAGGAAACATTTAATCTTTGCCTACATTTAAACTAGCTGCAAAATATGGGTACCTACCTACATATCTAAGCTTACCTTACATACCTCGCAGAATGTAGGTCTCTCACTGAGACCTTTTTATGTTTTTCTGTAATAATCATGTAGTGTAATTTATAATGTAAAGAACTGTTTTTTACCAATGTTTTGTACTGTCGCAGCGACCACGTCTGTCCCTGAGCGCAGTGCGCCGTTACTGGCCTGGGCTTACTGCGCGCGTAGTCCATTATTAATTTAGTATTGTTGATTTTTATTTTATCAGTTAAGATTATATAAGTATTGCCTGTTATTTTTTTATTGCAAGTAAGTTTGCCTCATATAATATAAATGTATAATTTAGGGAACTTTAGGTTTATAGTTAATAATTTGTTCGTAGATTTATTTCAAAATATGTAACTGTTCGTTCCTAAATAAATTAAAAAAAAAAAAAAAAAAAAAAAAAAAAAATAAAGCCGCTCAAGTGGTTGCACTACTGCAATCAGGGGTGCGGCAGTGTGATGTCGCCCGGCAACTGAACCTGAGCCGTTATTCCGTTCGAAGAGTGTACCAGCGCTTCATAGAGACCGGTGGCTATATCCGCAGACACGGTTCGGGTAGACGTCGCTGCACTTCGGAAAGAGACGACCGGTTCGTTGTGTCGAACTCTTTGAGAAATCGTTTCTCCAACGCTGTTGAGTTGCAACAGCAGCTCCAGGCAGTTCGCAGACGCACCGTAAGCGTATCTACGGTTAGAAGAAGATTGAAGGAGAAGAAGATAGCGGCCCACAGAGCTGCTACGGGTCCAAAATTGACTGCAGCGCATCGGCGAGCCCGCTTGCAGTTTGCTCGTGACCACGTCGATTGGACCCTTGAGCAGTGGAGAGCTGTTCTCTTCTCAGACGAGACGCGAGTGTGTCTTTTCTGCAACGACCGACGGAGAAGAGTATACCGGAGGCAGGGTGAACGTTTCGCCCAAGCCTGCATCCAGGAGACGGTGGAATATGGTGGCGGATCCTGCATGTTCTGGGGCGGTATGTCTGCTGCCGGCAAAACCGACCTTGTCTGCGTCTCCCGGACTGGAGGTGCTCGCGGACAAGGGTCGCTGACTGCTCGCCGCTATGTCACTGAGGTCCTGGAAGTGCATGTGGTCCCCTTTGCCGAATCTTTTGGCGAGGGGTTCACATTAATGCACGACAACGCTCGCGCTCACACTACAGGCATCGTGAGCGACTTCTTGCAGAGGTCCCAAATCTCTGTGATGCAGTGGCCAGCGCGAAGTCCGGATCTGAATCCTATAGAGCACCTCTGGGACCATCTTAAACGTAAGGTTCGATCTCGGGATCCAGCTCCTTCGACTCTACAGGAGCTCCAAGACGCGGTGATTGAAGAATGGGGGCTTATCCCTCAAGAAGAGCTCCTGAAGTTGGTGAGGTCCATGAGGGACCGTATGGAAGCCGTGATCAGGGCAAGGGGGGGTAACACTAGATTTTAAGTTAATTTTAAGACACTTTTTGTACATTTTTCTTTGTAAATTATCTGTTGTTAATTAGGACTTAATTAAGGATTTTTATTATTTTATTAATTTTAATGTTGTTTGTATAATTATAATTAAACAGAAAGTTAAATTTAATTGTTTTTTGATACTCCTTTTTGTTACCTTTCTAATGATACCCAACACTATCCTCTACATAAGGTTTAAGAATTTTTAAAGATGATTTTTAAAAGGTGCGATTTTTTTGACGCCGAGTGTATATTTTCCAACTGAATCTGTTAACAAGGCCTGCTCCGCCGAAGCTCAGCGCTATTTACAATTACCACTCCAACTTTAGTTCCTTGTCTCCTCCTTGTTCTTGATATTAAATGGATTAATTTTAACGTTCCCGTCGGCCTGGTGTCACTTGTAAAAAATAAAGAAAAACTGTAAACATTTCTCTTCATATCAAAGAAAAAGAACCCAAAGAGTTTTTTGGAAATAATTGAATTAAATGTAGATCGCTTACTATAAACTCCGTCGACGCGCAATAACAGGTGCTAGGAGCATATCCGCCGCCCGTCCTAAACCAAATCAGCCGCGCGCTCCATTGACGCGCGCAAACACAGCCTGCCTAAGGGTTAGGATACCATTCTACACATTTATGTTTAAACATCTTCGTGGTTTAGTTTATGTTATTTTATTTATTTGGTCAAACAACAAGATACACACAAATACAATCAATATTTAAAGTGCAGAAAATATCGACTTAAAGTTAAATGTCGTCTAACTTAAAGTTACTGGCTTCACGCGTACCCTTTGTCAAATACAGGAACATTTCTTGAGCCTGACACGCTCCGAATCGCAACCTGTCTACGGCTTGGGGTTCCTGTCTGCGTTCCTCATAAATGTCCCTGTGGCAGTAATGTCGACAAGCTAGGACATCACGGTCTGTCATGCCAAAAAAGTGCAGGTCGCTTCTCGAGACATGCCGCACTTAACGATATCATACGCCGGTCCCTTGCAACCGTCAACGTGCCAAGTCTACTTGAGCCGACCGGTATTGCAAGAGACGATGGCGAGAGACCGGACGGTATGAGTTTGATTCCATGGAAGATGGGCAGGGTGCTGGTATGGGATGCTACTTGTTCAGACACGCTGGCCCCTTCCCATCTACATGGAACAAACAACAGAGCTGGTGCGGCTTGTGAAGCGGCTGAAAAGCTAAAGTATGCAAGTACAGGGGTCTAGGCTCCGAATATGATTTTGTCCCATTCGGTGTCGAAACCCTTGGTCCGTGGGGTCCTAGCGCTATAAGGCTTTTTAAGGAAATGGCAAAAAGGTTAGTCGACATCACAGGAGACCGAAGAACTGGCAGCTACCTCGGACAAAGAATTAGTCTTGCTATTCAACGGGGGAACGCTGCCAGTATCTTCGGAACCTTGCCTAAAGGGACTCCTTTTATATTATATTTTAAGGTTTTTAGTTTTAGGTTCATTGTTCTTATATTTTTATATTCCTTAATGTATTTCCAATTATCATTATACTTTATACAATATACTACAATTAATGTTGACATACGTTTAAACATTTACTACTCACTTAAAGTCAGACGATACTTAAAACTCATTTTTATTAATCAATCTAAATGTAACAATACTTAACATAATTGTAAATATAGGTATTCATATTTTTATTGCCGCGGTTGTTTTTGTAAAAGTTGTTTGCTTTTTTGTGTCTTATTTTAAAATGCCTGGCGTCTGTCTATCTCACCTAAATTAGGTGAGATCTTTTTACCATTAAATGGTAAAGGTTGGTGGTAGATAGGTGATAAGGTTGATAATCAATTGAATAAATGCATTCAACCCTGTACCCATAATTACGGAGAAACTAATTCCTGTGGCCTTAGTACCTACACGAGCACATTTAAGTTGAAAAATAAAAAGAATTATATATGTTGGAAATCAAACCAGCGGCTTCTAGCTTAAAGAGATCAGTATGTGATCCTTAGTCCAAAGAGGTGATATTTCCGTAAAAGATGTATAAAGAGCCGTTTGAACGGCTAGCCGTTTTCGCATATATCATCATCATAGTCAGCCCGTGTCAGGCCACAGCAGCTGTCCAGCTGTGGACTGACACGATTAGGGAAAGGCTGTCATGAATGTCCTGAGTTCAATAATCATCGGCTCTGGAAAATAATGAGGAAATCACCTACATAGCTTTGAATTAAAACTAGCCACTGATGACGCTATTAATTGAGAGATAATCAATCTGACACCATCTACCGCGTAGGCGTTTCCAATCGCCTGCCGGGATCCGGGCTGCCATTACTCTCAACGCTACGTCCTAGCGTTATCTACGGCGTGTGAAGCCCTGAAGGCTCGCAGCTGTGAAACCGAAAAGAGTAAGTGATCTAGGTATGTAACGTACCGGTACATGCACCTTCTGTTCTGTGGGTACATGACTTAAAAAAACTATATGTAACTATTCTTGTTCCCACATCAAAATGTTATCAATATATTTTGTTATAATTAAGTAAAATTTTAAACACTGAAAAAAGACGAAAACCTCAGGCGGGAATCGAACCACGCACCTTCCGCATTCCGGGCGGCTGCCTTAACCACTTGGTTACCGAGGTCTGGCTTTCAACCGTCGAAATTTGTCAATGCTTGATGCTTATGTTTTTAGTCAACATTGCTTCATCAAATCTTAGAAGTTTTCACCTCTGAGATCCGTATGGTTAAGGCAGCCGCCCGGAATGCGGAAGGTGCGTGGTTCGATTCCCGCCTGAGGTTGTCGTCTTTTTTCAGTGTTTAAAATTTTACTTAAGTATATTTAAGCGATAATAAAACGCTAAAATATTAAACATTAATCTATAAACGCAGCTTCATCTTAACCGAATGTTTAAATATTTGTAAAAATATTTCTTTCGGATCTCAGAGGTGAAAACTTCTAAGATTTGATGAAGCAATGTTGACTAAAAACATAAGCATCAAGCACTGACAAATTTCGACGGTTGAAAGCCAGACCTCGGTAGCCAAGTGGTTAAGGCAGCCGCCCGGAATGCGGAAGGTGCGTGGTTCGATTCCCGCCAGAGGTTGTCGTCTTTTTTCAGTGTTTAAAATTTTACTTAAGTATATTTAAGCGTTAATAAAACGCTAAAATATAAAAAAAACATTAATCTATAATTTAGTAGTTAAGTATTAACTTTGTATCAACATTAACAAAACATTCGTGCACGCCGTGTTCATGCAGTGTTTATAGTGTTCTCTAAAGGATTTACCAGCTACATTGTAAATAAAATAACACAATGATATATTATTCAAATAAGGTTATGTATGCCTGCACTGTATTTGACTTCTTCTTCTTTTTAGCTTTAGTCTACCAGAGATCAGGTGTTATAGCCTCCTTCAAACTTCTCCACTTATTTCTATCGTCGGCAGTAAGGATCCAGTTGATACCGGCGACCTTCTTGATATCATCCTTCATTCATTTGTGGTCTCGTCTCATTTGTGGCATTAGACTAAGTTCTACTTTATACGATAGCACTACACTCATAAATACTTCTAAAAGTGAGCTTAATTCAATAAAAAAGTTCTAGTAAATCCGCATAACATTTTATTCAGACGCTTAGAACCTTTTCAGAGTCCGTGTTCAAGTAAGCACCTGATGACAAAAAAGTGTAACATATTACTGTCCCACTCCTCGTCTCTATCATTGAAATCAAGTTTTCATTACAAATGGGTATTGGCTCGATCACCAGGCTTACCTAATGAGAGGTGGTGAGCACACACCCGGGCTATGCATTCGAAACACACTTTATCCGACCTGGGAAATGAACCCTGGACCTTTGCTTGTCAGATCGCTTAGTCACTCTACCACGAAAGTGTAACCAAAAGAAAGCTTTAAAAGCAGCAACAATAACTGTTCACACTCTTTGCTTTCTTTTATAACAACATTTTTTTTCATTATTTGGTCATGTTATGTTGTTTGATATAGATAGTCTACATCAACTCTGCTACCTTTTTACTTAAAACTAACGTCTAATTATAAGAAATATAAACTAACTTACGTACTATTCTTCTCTTGAGACGCGCCGCTCAGCCCGGTGCAGTCCGCCGCCCCCAGGCCGCTGCTGGCTGCGGTGGTGATGGTAGCTCGCCTCCCCGGCGACTGTCTCTGGCTGCTGCTGTGGTATGGAAAGGCCCTAGGCGTCCCGTCTACCCCTCAGCGCTGAACCTAGACAAATACGTACCGCCGTGCACAATACCACATAGCACCGTTCACGCCACCAAACAACTCACTGAGTTTAGACTTATTAAATTTCACACTATTTATTAGTCATTACGGGCCCCTCCGGAATCAAACAATGTGCCCCACATCAAATCACCAATACAAAGTCAATATTCTCCACGCGACCCCGCGGTCCAGTTCCTAACCTAACCAAAAATCCCAACGTGAGTGTGTGTTACACTGACACTGACATTGACAGTCGTCTGTCAAATACAAATTAAAACTAACACAAAAGGTTGCCAGCCGTAAGTGGCAATTTTGTTCCGAACATCCCCCCGCTTCGGTCTGGAGGGCCAGCCCCAGACCGCTAGCTCAATCAATCGGGCAAGGAGAGACCGTTGTTGCGGCTCATCGCGGAATTGAACCGCAGTCCCATACTCGCCAACAAACAACTTTACAATGCTGCCCTAGCTACAAGCAAGGAGAGCAAGTCATTCTCCTTCAACAACATAATAAATCTAATTAGCCAAATTAAAATAATGCTAAATTATCTTATTCACCAAAGCTTATTTTCTAAAAATTTACAAACACCAGTTAAATACACCCGTGCCCTTGCCATTTTGTGCCATTGTCGGAGCGAATAAGTGAAGGTAGACCCTTACGCGACACGAAACGATCCAATGCGACGACGAAGACCTCCGTGGACAACGAAGAGACTCCTAAGAGGACGGCCTTAGTAGCCAGGCACAAAAAAAACACAAAATATATACCCACACCCCGGACGTTGCGCAGGTTGATCGGTTTAACCGAGAAAGGTCCAGCAGAACCCGTTGCGTGCTACCCCCAAGAACGGACGAGACTGAGTGACTCGGTCCGAAGGCAGACCCCCCGTCTGCGGCTGCACGGGTGAAGACGTTCACTGTGACAAAATAAACACCGAAAGAGCACTACTCAAATAAAGCTCTTTGAACAAACAATATTCAAAATTACAAATTAGGTTACCCAGTAACACATCCAACAGACGTCAACCGTGACGTACTGGCCTATTGAAAGGCTTCACAATCCTCATGGGCATGGGCTACCATGTAGACCATGGGAGGTTTCTCAATTTCCCAAACTTGTGCATAGTTATGGAAATGGTACACAAACGCAATGACTCTAGACTATGCGGAGTCGAGTCGTCAAACTGTGTACATAATAGAAACAAAACCAAAATAGTTGGCACTGCCAGCAGTGTAGAGCGACCCAGAGCTATCTGGGTGCCTAGTAGGACCCGTCCTAGTACCCGCCCAAGTGTAGGTCAATTGGGCCAGGTGACAAAGTGTGGGTCTGCCCGATCTAGACCAATGTATGTGCCGTTATCCCTGCGGGCGAATCGGTAAAAGGCTATTAACCTACAATGGTACATTCATTACCGTTACCGAAATTAAATTCCTCACCGTAGATTATGTACCGATGTGAGGGTGACTTGGGTGCCCCGTCAAACACCCAGTAAGCATGCCACCAAACAATGTTGCACAAAATTAAAATTTTAAATCTGAGATTTCTTTAAAATCTTTCAAACGCGGCCGCCGTAGTAGAAAGCAAAACCGTCCGTGGTTTTGCTCTCGCAAAGGGGCAGGCTAGCTATGTCCTGCCCGAGTCCCCCAACTCCAAAGAAGGCCCCCGCCCGTGTGATACTGCGGGTGGTACCATAACCGCTGCGGCATAGCTCGATCGCGGCTGCACGCTGGCGCGCACAGACCAGTTGCAGGGAGGGGTCCCTCCTTCGTGACACCACCGGGCCCCCGCCCGTGTGATACCCAAATCGCACTCGGGCCGGCGGCATGGTAACCTGCAGGCGCGGGTTTGCGCGCCTGCGCATGGTTCACCTTCCGGTGTGGCGGCGCGCCTCGCGCATGACTGGGCCTCCAGTCCGCTGGTAGGTGTGTGCTCCGCGCTGGAGCACCCCTGCCCGTGTAATGCTGCCACCGCTGTTGAGTGGTCGGTGAAGCCGCTCCCGATCCGTTGATCTTTGCCGTTTGCCGCCTCTTAATTACAGGCAGCCCTTGTCGGTCCTGGCACCGCGTCGTAGCATGACCCGTTTGGCCGCACTGTGTACAAGCCGGGTCCATGCCGGCTGCTGCAGTCAGCGCCGCCAGCCGCGCCGTAGTGTGTCCTGGCTGCGGCTGTGCCGTGGGATTCGCCTGGCGTCCCGTTGAAGCCTGCGCCTCTGATGGCGGCAGGTCAGGCTGGGAGGTCGCTATGACCCCCGCCTCATCGCTGAGGAACTTTAGAAGTTCCTCCAATCCCGGCAGAGTAGTCCCCCCTTTCTCTGCCGTTTCCTGCTCAAACCGGGAACGAATGTCCGTTGGCAGCTTATCTAAAACAATGTGCATCAGTAGGAGCGACCACTCGGCTACTGGCAACCCTAGCTGTCGCAACGCATTACACGCAACTGTGACTGGCGTCAACAGCTGCGTCGTTAAGTCCGCCCGATTAGCTATTGTAGGTAGCGACAACAATTGACGCGCATGTGCGTCTACATACGACCCCTCTTCGACAGCGCCACCCAAACTTCCTAACTGATGGATAGGAAGCCCATCAGGCATCGCAGGCCCTCCCCTTGGTGGCGGTATGGATGGCTGGACATCCCCTATCCGTCGCCTTTTAATGTCGCAGGCCGCCTCGACGACATTATCACTTATTTCCATGATCTGGGCAAACTCTTCTTCGTATGCCGACCATACCTCTTTGTGGGATGTTGGAGCAGTCTCTGACAAAACCACCATGGCGGTCTCAACCGAAGACACCCGCTGCCTTAACTGCCTGGCTCGCTCGAGGATGTCATCATCGCAGCCCCTCCGAGACAGCAGATCCTGCGTATGCACAAACCAGCGCAGCTGCGTTGCAAAGACTGCCTCCGCCATCGCGTTGTCAACAAAAAACAAATAACAAGGAATTAGATTCTATGTCCAACAATAACACAAATATGGCAGAACAATATTTCCTACACACATACCCTTTCAATTACAATGTAGGCACAACCAAATTAATAAGTACAAAATAAACTTATACGTGTTTGCTACAAGAGGCGCACTAACAAATATAATGTACAAGTATTATTATTACATAGTCCCTATGCATAAATCCATCAATTTAAAACCAATGTAATAATCAAATTAACTTTTAAAATTGGTTTTCAAAAATGAAGGCACAAACAAAACAAAATGTGCTATTATTATTGTATAAACCGTTATATAATAATCCAACCAAATTTTACATATGCCGCTGTGTAGAACAAACAATCTATTCGGTTCCAAAGAACCAGAGTAAACAAAATGAATGTTTAACTAACATCACACAAGGATGAACCAGTAATCAGGCTTGAATTGATTCCCAAAGAAAAAACAAAAATAAAAATAAAATAGAAATGTTCCTTAATACTACATAGGTACACAACTATGTTAACACACAATGTATAATGCAACTACAACATTGATATGTGACTACAATATGATTATACCAAATGAAATGCAATAACAAGTATTGCACAGACTGCCATGCAATCAAAACAAAGCAATAAATTAACCCTAGTTGATTCCGAAGCAGCCACAATAAACATTGAATGTTCAATTAAAATTTACTATGTAAACAAATTGATTTCCAAAGAAAAAATAAAATAAAAATGTTCCTTGATTTACCAAACAAATGTTACAAATAAATGGAACTCAAATTGATTTCCCAAAAAAAAACTACAATAAACAAAATGTTAATCAATTTATAATGTAACATAACTGCAATATTGATATTGTGTCTACAGCTTTGCAATCGCTAGACAACCAAACTACAAATATTGTGAATCAAATCAAATAAAAAAAAAAAAAAATTAAAGTCTTACTTACTAGACCAACAAATGTTAGGTATTCCAAAGTTCTTTTGCGGGTAGCGGGAACTGAAACTGAAACTTATAGGAAGTAATATACTGTATCTATATATGTGTATATTGTGTTTAAATCTATTGTATGTGTGTATGTATATGTATGCATGTATATATATTATATTTTAAAATATTTTATATCTTATCTATTAGGTATATTTCATCTCAGATGCAATTTAGGCAAGCAAAAAGGTACTATGATCACAGGTTTTTTCAAGTTTAATATTTGGTATATTTAATTTTTAGTTATTTAGTTTTGATTTTATTTTTTCTAACGTTGGTAAACGTACTCGCGTTTACACTCAAGGTTGTTGCTGAAAACCAGCGATTCGCTCGCAAGGCGAGCGAATATGACGCTGAGCTGCCACCCTTTTGCTGCTGCGGCACACACACACATATTGTATTGTTTTATTTTTTTGTACTGTGTTTTTTATTGTGATTTTGTGTACCAACATGTGTGTGTCTTTTAGCAGTAAATAAAGTTTTTATCTATCTATCTAATCAAATGCCTACAATATTAAAATAAGTTTTCAAAATGAAAACAACAAACCAAATCAAAAGTACCACAATTTTTAATGCTTTAACTTTAAATTCTAAATTAAGTTTTCAAACAATCAAGGAACAAACAAAATGTTTAATTATTTGCAAACCGCTAGAATCTTAAAATTCAGTTTGCACAACAAATACAACAAACATAATCAAAACATTTATTTGTTGTCACAAATTTGCACTACCCTAGCGAGACTAATTCTAAATTAAAGTTTTAAAAACAATTACACCGCCCCGGTGAGTTGATATGACTCAAATAAATTCAAAGCCTGTATAGCCTAAATACAACACAAGTACAATGTGTAATACAACCAACAGTTATATCCTAACTCAAATAAACACATTCTTGTTAGTTATGTATAACCAAAAAACAAATGTTTACATTGCACTATTAAGCAAGTAATTATAGCAAGTCCGCAATGAACTTCTTACATACTCAACGCATTCTAAATGCGATACAAAAACTAAATTAATAGTGAACTTGCTATGATCACCATGAACCATACAACAAAACCTACCTATTAACATTGCATTCTGAATGCAGTTTAATATGCGGTAGCAAACAATCAAACTAATAACTAATTACTTGAGGTCCGTAGACAAAACCTACGCTCTGTTTACCAAATTGTTTGATATTGATAGTCTACATCAACTCTGCTACCTTTTTACTTAAAACTAACGTCTAATTATAAGAAATATAAACTAACTTACGTACTATTCTTCCCTTGAGACGCGCCGCTCAGCCCGGTGCAGTCCGCCGCGCCCAGGCTGCTGCTGGCTGCGGTGGTGATGGTAGCTCGCCTCCCCGGCGACTGTCTCTGGCTGCTGCTATGGTATGGAAAGGCCCTAGGCGTCCCGTCTACCCCTCAGCGCTGAACCCAGACAAATACGTACCGCCGTGCACAATACCACATAGCACCGTTCACGCCACCAAACAACTCAGTGAGTTTAGACTTATTAAAGTTCACACTATTTATTAGTCATTACAGGCCCCTCCGGAATCAAACAATGTGCCCCACATCAAATCACCAATACAAAGTCAATATTCTCCACGCGACCCCGCGGTCCAGTTTCTAACCTAACCAAAAATCCCAACGTGAGTGTGTGTCACACTGACACTGACATTGACAGTCGTCTGTATTGAGTACCTATTAATTTTGTATTTTGTATGTTAGAATAGTCATTGTTACCTAGAAAATAAAAATGTTAAAGTTATTTGCATGCTACATTGTCAGCTGAGAAAGAGAAGAAAAGTAGAATAAGACCAAAAATGTACCTTTCTCAAACGCAAATTAAATATTTCATTTCATTTCATTTCTGTCAAATACAAATTAAAACTAACACAAAAGGTTGCCAGCCGTAAGTGGCCATTTTGTTCCGAACATATGTCATTATTTTATTTATATTGTATTATATCTTTGTACTATCACGTATTCTGTGTGAGAGAGAGAGATAGTTATTAAATGTATTTTGTTACTTTCTTTCAAGCATACTAAAATTGTTCAAATGCAGTGAATCGAACGGTACGTGCCACTTTCTATTGGGAGATAAATCCGCGCGTATCTTTTCAATTATCTCTTTCCCCTGATTAAGTGTGCTATTTGCGCGCAGTAATTAATACGTCTTATCGGCGGCGATGGGCGAGGAAGGGAGCAGTGTTGTTTCCAATCTTGACTTGAGAGCTGAGGAAATATTGGAAACAAACGGTGAGAAGTGACCGTATTGGTTTACAAATTAATAAATATTGGCTCTTGGACTGAACGCCGCCGTCGAGCGGATGCAACTTGCTGTACTCGTGAACGTACATATATGCCGTAATAATAAACATTATGAATACATGTCTCTATAAAATGTTACGTCATTTGACGACGTCTCGAGTTTATTTCCCAGGCCGGATCGGATCAATTTAGAAAAAAACTGTTTTTCTAAATTTATTTCGGGTCTAGGTATTTTTTATGTTCATGTAGGTTTATCCGCTACCTAGTTAATAAGTGGGCGTATCAATCTTATTGCAACCTATTTGCAATAAATGTATTTGACTTAGACTTAGAATCCGACTGCAAATTTGCAGCACCTTTGTTTTCACATATAGGGTACTTGATCCACTGATATTAATAAACTTTTAAAAAGCTATTAGCTCAGCGGACAATTAAACCGATAGTGTCATACGAGTAATGCTATGGTTTGCACCGCATCGATTTGTTTCAATTATCCAATTCCATCGGACGGGCGCGCAAACAAACTGCCGAAACAAAACGGGGACTCGCATCAAAGTAATCCGATCGCGAATCGAATTAAAATCGTGTTTACGCGATACTTCATGTTGAAGTTTATGTGGTGGTCGGATGGCGAAGCAATCGGCTCGATGTTCGAGACTCTAGGTTTATTACCCAGGTAGGGCAAAGTGTGTTTCGGAATTTTCTTAAAATATTCAAAAACCATTTTTCCTTGTATATTTTATTAATTACTAGCAGCCCGCCTGCGACTACGTACCCAGTGACGAATTTTCAAAGAATTTTTTTTTATACAATTCTTGTCCTGACAATTATTATTATAAACACAATAAAAAAAAATTGCCTGACAAGTGCAGCCGTTCTAAGGTGATGCGCGTTTCGGCAATTGAATCTTATTAAAAAAGAAGATTTTCTCTGAGCTAACTTTTAATAAAGCTCTAGGATAGCTAGTATGCTCGTATCTGCGTTTCAAACGCAGAAAGTGTGTGTAACCTCTATTAACAGAAAGTGTGAGGCTACACGTAACTGCTACGAATGCTACGTGTTACGGTAATATTCGTAGCACGGTAGCATCGGAGTGCAGTAGTATCGTAGCACGTTAGTATCATAGCGCTGTATCTATTTGCATTATTATTTAATGTGTACGAGTATATTAATAAAAATCAATTGTACGCGCATCACTTCAGAACGGCTGTACCTATTTGGCTAATTCTTTTTTTTGTTGTGTCGTTATGGTCTGGACTAGGTTTCTGTGAAATATTTTTTTTGGAATTTCGTCACGGGATACACGCACGGTTGTTCACGCAGACGAAGTCGCGTGGGCCGCTAGTCAGTTATAGAAATAACACCTCCGTTCTAAACAGTTTAAAGTTTTTAGTTATGCTGCTTCCTAGGTCTGTCTATGGCCTTTATAGGTTGGAGGTGGGGTTGTTCTTGGTTCTCAAGGTTAGTACCATCTTTTTATAATGTTTCAAATAATGTTAGTAGCAAAATATGTCACTTTATCAGTAGATAAGATTTCCGGGTAAAGTTCGCTTCAATTTTCAGCGTCACGTAGTCACGTACCATCAGGTGAAATAAACGCCAAAAATGACCCTGTAGTTGTGTGTAATGTAATCGATATGAAACTGGATATTCAAATCCAGTAGAAACGCAATCGAGCTTTTTCGTAAAACTGATTATTAAACCTCTTATTTTAAATCTGCTGTCGTCTGTGCGACGTCAGCGGTTATTTATAAAAAGATTCAATAAAATTGTTGGCGGTTGATTGTATTGGACTTGTAAATTCACCGCTTTTTGAACCGGTTCGATTGTTAAGTTATTGATTTGTGGTTTCTATTTGATTTGTAACTTTAATGTTGAATTTATATTGCAAATTATTTTAATGCTGCAAAGTTGCAATAGCGAATTGCAATTAAAATTTTCGTAACATACGTCATAGATTTACGATTAGTCCCAAAGGGCTAGTCAGAGACTAAGCAATAAGAGCCGCAAAAGCAGTCCGCTGCCATAGTCCACGTCCGCAAAATGACAACTGCACATGTGCTCAGCGTGATAAGTGGTGAGCCCATATCCGCACTATGCTGTTGGATGTAGCACATTCTTTAGTCCGTTAGACGCCTTTTACGACACCCAAGGGAAGAGAGGGGTAGGTAGTATTATTCTCGTAAACGTCATCTAATGGTAAATAAGACTCGCACTAGGCTAGTCGAAACGAAGTCGAAACTATTTTGGCATACGCCGTGTATGCAACTGTTCAAACAGCATATGTTCGAAGTTGCCTGACGTTAGATCACAATAGACGCCCGCAGTCCCGATCGTGGCCAAGCGACGGCTGATGACGTAATCCGAACAGCTGGTGGTGGTACCTACACTGTCAATACGGCGTGTATCAATGTTTTAGTAAGATTTGTGTGGAGTCAGCATGTCGGTTCTCTAACGCTCGGTCGTATTTGGCGGCCCCAAAGTGTCCTTTGTGACGTTGACATAGGGTCGAATATAGATATTGCGGATTTTATAACTCCCTGCGCATCAAGCATATCGTCATTGAATCCGCATTCTGTAAATTTGACTCTGCAGCGTTGCAGCGGTGGTTGTTATGAGCGTGAGGCTCGAGGTGGGCGCGAGTTTGCGATTGAGCGTTAGAGAATCGCATACCGGGACTCGATTAATATATTGTTTTTAAAAAAATACATAATTTTACGGTGCGGAGTAAATAAGTAAAGTAGGTACAGCATGTAACACACTGTCACTGTGTCATTGAAATCAAGTCATCGCTACAATTGCTGAGTACCTATTGGTTCAATCACTAAGTTTGCCAAATGCGGGGTTCAATCCAACAACAATCCGAAAACACACTTTGACCGACCTAGGAAATGAACCCGAGACCTCCGGTCATCGAGCAGAGCACTTCTCCACCGAGGCGTTGTAATACAACAACAAAAATAAGCCTTTTGCAATATCAGTATTATCCGCTAAGCGCTCAGCCCACTGTGTATGCGTTCATCTATGTTTATGTTTGAAGAAGAGATCAACTCCTCCGCGCCGTCGACGGCAAACTGACCGACGGGCGGCCCATGAATTACGCATGAGGATCTGATCGCACACATTACTACACTATTGGTAGTGGAAACTTCTGTTGTCTTGTATCTGATCGTACGTTAAAGCATTTAGATTGTCAAGGACATGAGCTTTGTTACAAAACTTTGAAAATAAGAACAAACAATTTATACCATAAAAATTATCATCATTACGGCGCATCATCTGCTTTAGAGGTAAACTTCCTCCCCTCCTCTCCAGTTCCGGATGTCTTGCGCCTTCTCCAAACAATCATAGACTCCATATCTTCGGATATCATCAACCCATCTTTTGGGAGGTACAAATCTTGTTAAATTTATATTGCCGTGTTAAAGACAGCAATGTTTAGTGTTTAGTTTAGACGTTGATAGCTAGCTTAGCTAGTGAAACTTCGTAAAAGTACTACAATCAGCTAAAGCACTTCCATTATTTTCTAAAGATTTTTTTGACATATGTTGCCTAATTTAAAGATTGTTATCAACCAATCTAGCTTAAAAATGTCAAACAATTATAAACATTAGTTGCTTTAACTATAAACTCTTTTGCAGTAGCCATGGCCACAGCAACAATATAAAGCATCGAACTACAATAACTCTGCTCGGAGCCGGCAGACAAGCGGTGGCGCGTAACAGTAGCCACAGCATACATAATTCATGAGCAGGCCTCACTGTACCATGGCCAGCACCCTACTATGAGGTTATGCGGACTGTACTCACTAGTTACCTACCAACACGAATTGTGGGCCAGCGTAGTGGGTTATAGCACAATCTTCCCATCTGCTGTTGTACTTTTTTTATGAAAGAAGAATGCAAACGAGCAGGCGGATCAACCGATGGGGAGTAATCACCGCCGCCCATGGACACTCGCAAAACCAAAGAAATCGCAGACGCGTTGCCGGCCCGGGTAACGGTCCGGGAATACCGCCGTCCGTCCATGTGGGTAGGCTCGTGCCAGCAGTGGGACGTTTAATACGCTGATGATGATGATGAGAAGGTCGATGGTGCAGCGGCTAAGGAGTTTGATTTGCAATCTGCCAGTTAACCAGCCTTCGCATTGCTGGGTCACTGCATGGGTGATCAAATTATAAACATCTCGACTCTTCCGTGCTGGAGAAGGCATGTAAAGCCGTGGTTGTCGTGAGATAGCACACGTTTAAACCCCACCAACCCGCATTGAGCCAGCGTGGTGGGTTATAGCCCAGTCTTACAATGTGCTCATGTCAATGTGGGTAAATTCCGAGCAGTTGGATGAGAGGTTAATGATGATGATTGCTTGCTAATTGCAGCTCCGCTAAGTATTTTTATTTTTATATATTTGGTAGTCGACTCAAGATTTTTTATATATAAATAAATGGACTTGCTCTTGGCCACATTCTTATCCGTAGGATTAAGAAGTGGCCGACGATGGAGCAAGCTTGCCCAGAAGCAGCCTATTCACTCGGGGTTTAAAGATGTTGGGGCTATATGAGTATCAACCAAGTAAGGGTGGTAACCCGCCGTACGTCTGGACTCCCGATGGTAGAAAGGGGACGGCGGAATAAGCTCGTGTAGCTCAACAGCACACTCTCCGAAATACGATCTGTAAAATACCGACAAGCAAGCAACTGAGCACCGGTGAGCGACAATGTGAAGCTTGGTTTTCACAAGCTTATCGTCACCTATTAAGTTTCCTGGCTCTGCGTTCTACCGAATCGAGCGAGGACAGTTGATATTTTGCTAAGCCGTTCCAAAGGTCCATGCATGGAGATGCATCACTGAACTTGTACTTTATATAGAGTTAGAAGCTGTCCCGGCGTGAAATATCGCTTAACCTTATTTAGAAATATTCTACGGCCTAAGCAGTGACAACTCTGCATCTTGTGCTCTTCGTATAAAGAGAAGTCAACGAGCTTGACGGCTCCGGTTTTACAGAAAATAAGGAGCAAACTGTACATGTTTGTGCGGCGAGTCTCCTGAGAAACCCTCTTATGAGTACCGGATAAAGAACTAGACGTGTCTTAATCTGTCGTTATGACCTGACGCGGGCTGGTTTTGATTTTTAGGGTGTCTGGCTTTACTTGTTACTTATCGGTTGGTAATTGGCAATTGCGCCATTAAAAATACAGTTACAACGGGAATATGTTTGGGTAACGAACAGTCTGTAGCTATGATCCGGCATTGAAACCTCCACGCTCCTATTTGCCAATGACGAATGCGAAGCTTTGTATACCGCGTGGTTGTAGGCGAGTATCGTAAACATCACCCATGGTAGTGGCCCTGAATACACCGCCAATAAGCTGACGTGTTAAGTATAATAAACCTTGTGAGGGCATTCAATCAAGGTGGTAAACGCTGGTGATTGAAAAGTGTTTAAATTTAAAAAAAAGGTACAATTTGTGTTTCTCTTTGTTTTTTGAACGTTGTGCTTTCTTCTTTAAACTTTATGGCGCAGTATTCAGGCATCTTTCGGAATGCCAGGTCATCGGATGGGTGCATTGAAGTATCATTACATTAGTTCTTCTATGCTCCGAAGGCATGTTCATGGGTAGATGTCGTAAAAGATGTTATAAGAATAAAGTTAGCATGATCACCAATATTCTTCAAGCTGAAGTAACTAGTTTTATTTAGTAAATGTTAAGTATTGCACAATTATTTTAAGATAATACAGAGAACTGCTTTTGCGGTCCTCTGCCATAGTCCACGTTTCATCAAATAGCAACTGCACATGTGCTCAGTCTGACAGGTGGTGAGCCCATCGCCGCTTTGTGCTGTTGGATGTATGTGCGGTGTTTAGTCCGTTCGTTACCTTTTACGACACCCAAAGGTTGAAAAATATGAACAAAACGATTATTTATCAATTAAAAAAAAAGAGTTAAACAGGAGACTTCGCCCGTTACATGCAAAGCGAAATGAAACTGTCCACTTAGCTTTGTAATAGCAATAAATGAACGGTTTGTTTATTCAGCGGCAGTTAGCGTATCGTGGCCCGTAATGACGGTTATTACTGTCTGTGAACCCTCTTGTATACGACGTTGTACATTGTTAAACAGTTCTAAATATTACCTTGTTGGCTCGACTTTCACTTAATGTTGAATGCTGCCTCTTTAAAAGGATACCGAGTACCGCTAGCTTGTATTTCATTCACTATTGAATGATCATTAACCTGTAAACGTTCCACTGTTGGGCACAGGCCTTCTGACAGCGCGTGAAGATTTTGCTATAACCTACCACTAGCCTAATTTGGGGGTAGTGGGTTATTAACCACTAGATCACAGTCATTTTATTAGATTTATTTGTATAGCTAAACCGCATGTCACCTCTATGTCACCAAGAAGTTTCAATGCCATACAAATCTCGGTTGCGCTAATGTGATCGAAGGCTGATTTAAGCTTATACTGCTTTAATGAAGTTACTGCTGTCTTTCCAAGTTGTATGCAATGGCAGTAGGGCCACTACCTATCACTTTTCAGTTTGCTTTCCATGTTTATGTTAACAATTGAATAATAAATTTTATAAATGACAAAAAAACAAATGATTAACGTGAAAATAGATTTTATTAATTCCGTAGTAAGATCGTCTTGTCAATTCTGTTGAAATCTCTGTTATAATTTGTTGACACTACCCGTTTAAGAAGGTATTATGCAAGCTTTTATAATTCGTCCTAAAAACTACAGCAGCAGTTTTTATTGTCTACGGCGAAAGTAGTTTCTCCTAATTGAGATGTTTAAATTAAATTAAGTAAATCGTTACGTTATCACAAAACACAATGTTTAATGTTTTGTGATAACGTTACGGACGTACAACATTTCTAAAACTTCATGATATATAAATGTAAATATTTCATATCACAAACAATCAACGTTGTGTAAATGATTGATAATTTCTTATGGCTTTCAAAACCTTATAATGGTTTATTATGTTATAATTCTATTTAGAACGTCTAATAACCAAATCCATCTATGAAGAGCCGAAGAGCTGGTTCAGCACATTATTATTCTTACCTAAATCAAACTGAGCACCAAGATCGGAGATCTTAATTTAAAAGGTACGCGGCCGCGACGCTTTAAATAATTCATCAAAAACATTAATGCTCCTAATACGCGTAATAAATGATGAGGACATTCCGCGGCCCAAGAGTTATGAAGACTTCCTAACTTCATTAAAGAACGCGATTCTCCACTCAAAATTCCTTTTTCACTCGACTATTCCGAAGATTGCGAGTCCCCTTAACAAATGACCGTCGATCTATGACCCTTCCGAATTATTACAATAAAGGCCTGCTTAAAATCTAAAACAGTCAATTTAAAAGCCCTCCCGCCGGGAAGCGGTATCGTATTCGAGAGCGATCTAAACTAATATACGGCTGCGAACGCGATTCTAATTGTGCAATTAAACCCTGCTATTTTCGCTAATGGAATTATTATTCGTCTTTCCAGATGAGAATTAGAGATAGAGGAATGGGGAGCCCTAAGACCGGCGTGCCCAATTAGGGGGTGGGAGACGCGATGGAGAGGAGGGAGGACTTGCATCGGCACGGGTGCAGCATCGCCAAGCAGACCATACTGACGACGCACCCGAGCGGCCTTCAGACCCGGGTGTCCGTGGAGCTGGCCAACTTCGACGCGCTGTGCGTGCATTCAGAGTGCAAAGGCAGTCCGTTGAACAGACCGATGTTTGAGGGCAGCCCATTCATGAACAGACGAGGTTTCCTCGGCGGGGTGTCCGCTCACGCCACCCCTGTGCTGGGCAGACGGAGCGACGCTGTGAACGAGGGGCGGCTGTCACAGCAATGCACTCCAGTCATGAGGAGACGGGAGCTGCTGGACAGTCCTGGGGGCTCTCCGTTACCTTCGAGGAGAGGAGAAAGTGAGGACCAGGAGGAGGGATGTGAGGTGGACAATAGTGTCATCAGCGGCTGGTTGAAGTTTCGCGACAGCAAACGGGTAAGTTATAGGTTTAGTTACTTTACTGCAATTATTTCAACACTTGTGTACTCGTACCAACAGATAATTTGCAAGATGACACCTTGGTCTAACTTCATCACGAGACAGAACAATTAGCTTACGTTCTATTTAACATACAAACACGAATATTCGTTCTATTAGAAGGTTAAAATATAAATTAGGTGTACAGTTGACACTGTTAACGGAGTCAATTTAATTGTGAATTTCCTTAGTATCATTGACTTGCAACCCAAATACTCCATTGGCGTCATATTCATAATGGTGTAAGATTTCCTTATTCTGATTGTTGGTATCTCTGATTGCTGGCACATTCGACATCAGTAGTAGGTTAACACTATAAGTATTACCATATCATATTAAAACTGTGTTCATGTATAATGGTTGCACTGGCGCGATTGTTCCAAACGATTTAACACGTTCATGCGAACAACGTATAGGTACATGCGTCAAATATTGGTAGATATGTTGTGGAACAACGTATGATTACGTCAAGTAAAAAAAATCTTTTTTATAAACAACGTTATTGTACGGCGGCTCGGCATACTAACATTCAAGAGATGCGTTGCTGTGCTACAACACATCGAACTCGCAAATTTCTAGTGCTACAGCGCATCAGTTTTTTTTATGTCTTTCATGCCTCTTCCTCCTGACAACGTGTACCTACTTTGTTTGCTAATAACGTCACTCTACGTCGCCCCACCAACTAGGTTGCATACATTCAGTAGTCCTGTGCTTGTCGCGGGGGGTGCGCTTGACCTGTTTCTGGTGACACGTAATTGCAACGACATTCAAGCAAAATTGTGAGTGTTTTGACTGGTGAGTTTGAAGCGACCAGATTGTGACTTAAATAGCACTACCAATATGTCAGATAGACTCTGAATTGTTGCATAGAAATTTACTAGATGGTCTTTTGGATGATATATTTCTATTGAACAATCTTGTCGACATAGAAGATCAGTTGCACAACTCTACAGAGAACCAAGAACCGGCATTGGATTTGCCAGATTCTAGAAATGCCATCGCCATCCCTGGATCCCAAAACTAGCGTGCCTCAGCCTTCAGAAGCTTATCCAGCCTACACCAGATGCAGAGCATCGACGTCGACGTTCTATTACGTTCATCGCTATTGCATAGATTTTTATTTATAAGTTATATCAGTGCGCATATATACGTCGATGTCGTTAAACGTCAATACAATCGACGCTAGTACTAATTTCATCAGCTTTATGCACAACGTAATTAAACGTCACTTTCGTTAGCATGGAAAAATGATGTGCGATACCGTATGAACCTATGATATTGACATGTTCGCGTGAACGTGTTGTAACGTGGTACTAAATCGCTCGCTAAAGTTTTAACTTACCCGTACATATTAAGCAGGCATCAAGCAGAGCCATTTTGCCTACAATAGGCGTCCCGTAGCACAAACGTTTCCTATACAGGAGGTGCCAGTTTAGTGATTTAGTATGCGTAAGTTGCTGTGTAGGGATCCGTCACTGTTATTCCATTGTTGGCAAATTATTCAGTGGCTGAATGGGCGTCGTGACGTCAGGGGCATTGTTTGCATGTACGCCATACTCAGTCAGGCTCTGCCGCAAGGGTGCTAGCAACCTAGGAAAATGAAAAATGCTGTTTTATGATACTTGAAGACCTCCAAATATACATTTTTGTTGTCCAGTCAGGTAATACAAAAAAATTACGTCAAAAACCGCCGTAACAGCACTCTCGAGTATCAAACACGCATTTCCGTAGCATAATTGAAATGTCAAAAGATCGTTGACCCGAATCCTGCAGTGCGCAACTTTTTCTCGTTAATTACTCCCGCCCTATAGCCGCAACTACACGTACCTTCTCTGAGAGGCTTACGAGGAGGCATAAAAGTATCAGACGGGGCTACAAGAGGTCGCCGGTCGCCCGCAACTGGGCTAAGGGGTTTCCACCTTGGAACGGTAGTGATGGACAGTGTCGATACAATTATCGATATGTAAACTTTTTTTTTCATTTTGCAAAGGTTACGTTAGGTTTTTAACAGTACAGTACTTACAGTTTATTATCAGGCGGGCCGTACGCCTTAATTTATCAGCTCTGTTATTATTAAGACTTACCGAAAGACGTGAAATATATGCCTACTGACGATATTATTATATGTACGTGCTATTATGTATTATTACGACATCATTATTTCTATGTTATTTTTGATATGACACAATTACTCGTAGGTTGTAGAAATGATTAGTGCATAGCGCACAGAAATATATTTAAAATTGAAGTTACAAAAGGTGAAAACGTGTAGACGGTCTCAAAACCAGGAACAATAGAATTTTATACTTTATCGTATAAAATGGCTTTTCTATCCTATCAAAATGGCTGAAGTATTAACATTATCGATATCCTCGTGAACGCAACCACATCAAAGTAATAGCTACAAGCATTTTGTACTTGAGACCAAGCTCGGTGCCGGCTCGTAATTGTGATAAAAGACCTAAGGTAACATGACCAGACCTCATTGAGGTTTCAGGGCGTACAGCGCTGCCAGTTTCGGCCTTATAATCATCGATACTACTTTTAGGCTTTTAACCGCTGCTTATTTACGATATCTAACTTAACTACTGATAACCTTTTAAAGTTCGATATATTTTGATTTAGTCACCCATCCAGTGACCCATTTTTAGATAGCAAGCCGAAAGCTAGCCAATACGGCATGAAGGTCGCTTGATCGAATACCTTTTTTTTCGCACCCAAGCCGCATAAATAAACATATTACACAAAGAACTTCAGCAGTCGTACTAAGGACCGCTTTATCACATACGCGTCACACGCGCTCCCGGCCACATTCGCAACAAAAAACAAAGAGATAAACTGCAGAGCGAAAAACAAAGAGTTTTTATCACTTTTTTGTTCGCTCCTCGAGGGCGGCCTAACTTATGACCACGCATTTGCTAACGCCGGGACAAATGCGGACGATCCCGCCGCCATCAGGACGTGTCCGAGCCGCATCCGTCATGTGGACCCCAATAAACAAGGGCCATCGCCGAATGGCGGCTATTTGTCCTATTGTAAGGCATATTTTATGATTGTGTGGCATTGGCAGTTTGATGTTGTCACCGTCTTGTAAAGCATGAACATATAAGACAACATCTTAACAAGAAAACGTTAAACATTACAATATATTAACAAATGTCAAAGTGCAATTCAAAATATTCTTATTCAAGAAAACTGTGGAGATGAATGGGCGCAAGAAACTGCACATGTTACATGGTGGGCTCATCATTGTAAATCGATCTCTTACTGACAATCAGTTCAATGGAGAGAACTAGTATCTTAGTTCTCTCCATTCAGCTGATTGTCATTATCATTATCATCATTAGAATCAGATTAAAAAAGTATTTTTGCTCGTTTCAAACCATCCCACATATATAAGACTTGAAATTTTCATGCTGTTACAATAAAACAGTTTGGTAAATTAGAATAGAATCAATTCAACTGATACATAAATATAATTAAGAGTAAGGATTGATAAAACAATGTAATGTGAAAATAAGTCGTCTGTGGTCTGTAGTCGCTCGGCATTCTTAAACGAATTAATTCTTGCGATATTTATGGAAGGTCATTATCCTGCCAGGCGTAGGATCGACGGATTATTTCAATAATTCAGACACAAAGCGCAGGTAATTCGTCCTTTCTTGGCCTATGGTCCAATTTATAAGCTATTCAAGATTGTATCCGTGGTCATTCCGAAAGCAACTGTGCTTATAAATATCAGATGCTCAATGACATGGTTACTTTAATAATTATTAATCTATTTAATAGCATTGATAGTTAAGAAAAAAAGGTTAAAATATTGCATAAAAATAAAGGTTTTAAATAATATTTAAATATTTAATTGTAGGAGTTTTGACATTAATACTGATTCATTATAGGATGTCTAATGATTGTCTAATCGTGCAACTTCCTGTTGTAAATAATTTTAAAAAGAGGCACAAATCATAGTTGATTGAAATGTTAGAACTAATTCTATTAAAATTAAAAAACTGATGCAAGAGTAGTTCGTTAAAAATACTCCTTCACACATCAAGACGTTCTTCACTCTGCAGCCCTAACCACTGATTGCTTTTGTCTATCTTGATAGCTTATTATAAAGTGTCAGATTACACAGAAGACAAAACAGTTTGGCTCGGAACTGAAATGCTCCAAGTACTCAAACAGCTATTATTTATTGTCTATAATAAATTTAAAAAGACTACCGTATATATATATTTTACATTCAAATTCTTATTTTGTGGTTTATAACCTGGTAACGACTTTTTTTTTGTAAATGTCGTTGTTTCTGTGCGCTGTGGTTTCTTGCGCTCGTTCTTTGCCACAGTTACAAAATGACGTCCTGAATGGGTGGTAGGTTAAAACAGATTTGGACGATTCAAAGTAATTATTAATTGAGTTTATTGAATAAATATATTTCGACTTTTGACTTTTTGAATTTTATCCCCGTTACCTATACATAAAGGCCAAGTTCGATAAAGAATATGTAAACCACTGATATTGTAAATCTATATCTGTGATGTAAACCAATTATTGACAGTTTTGTGCAAATATCTGGTGTCACTCGTTCTTAGGAGAGAGACTGAAAAAAGACGACAACCTCTGGCGGGAATCGAACCACGCACCTTCCGCATTCCAGGCGGTTGCCTTAACCACTTGGCTACCGAGGTCTGGTTTTCTTTCACCTGTCGAAATTTGTCAGTGCTTGATGCTTATGTTTTTTAGTCAACATTGCTTCATCAAATCTTAGAAGTTTTCACCTCTGAGATCCGAAAAAAATATTTTTACAAATATTTCAACATTTGGTTAAGATGAAACTGCGTTTATAGATTAATGTTTTTATATATTTTAGCGTTTTATTACGCTTCAATATACTTAAGTAAAATTTTAATCACTGAAAAAAGACGACAACCTCAGGCGGGAATCGAACCACGCACCTTCCGCATTCCGGGCGGCTGCCTTAACCACTTGGGTACCGAGGTCTGGTTTTTTTTCAGTGTTTAAAAATTTTACTAAAGTATATTTAAGCGTTAATAAAACGTTAAAAAACATTAATCTATAACGCAGCTTTATCTTAACTGAATGTTCAAATATTTGTAAAAATATTTCTTTCGGAGGATCGGTGAAAACTTCTAAGATTTGATGAAGCAATGTTGACTAAAAAACATAAGCATCAAGCACTGACAAATTTCGACGGGTGAAAACCAGACCTCGGTAGCCAAGTGGTTAAGGCAGCCGCCCGGAATGCGGAAGGTGCGTGGTACGGTTGCCGCCGAAGGTTGTTGTCTTTTTTCAGTGTTTAAAATTAAAAAAAAATACTTAAATTTTTATTAAGAATAGAATATAAGAGAAAATTTTTTATTTGATACAATACACTACATTACAATATTAAAATTAAAAAACAGGAATATAATATGCTTGTACCAAACTGGTCTCCGCTCAGCATATGTCTTGGTGTTACCCATGACGCTGGTCTTCCGCGGATGCCATTATTAATAAAAATAAAAAATAAAAAGAAATACATATAAAGGCGCTACATGACAGTGTTCACATTAAATAAATACAGCTTTTTATACAATTTTATTTTGCGAATAATAATTTACCAACAAGATTCAATTACGTTAACAAAATTATATTAACCTACCAAATAACAATAAATATGAATTAAAATAAGTAATAATATTAATTAGATAAAATGATACTGCGAGTTCAAAATTTCTGTACACATAAAATATGCTCTTTAAATTTAACTTTAAAAGCTTTAGTTGTAGATTTTATATTGTTTGTTACCGAGTAGTTTTACGTTAAATCCTGTTTAAATAAAAGTGTAGCGCTTCACCTTTAACTCGGGCCGCACCGCGAAGGCGACGTATTTTTACGTCTCGTTCACGAAGCATTCAGCGTCGTGGAATTGGCGGAATTTTTCATTGAACACAGAGCGTCGAGCGATCCTCGAGGTGGCCGGAAAGCCTTATCCACAATAGACGCAAAACGGTCCCGTTACATTGATTTACGATTCGATGTATTTGTATGGTGTGGTGTGTATGTGTGTGGATGGACTCACCACCTATCACGCTAAGCACATGTGCAGTTGTTATTTGATGTGGGAGTGCACTGCAGTGCGATTCTCTAAGCTAAAGCCTTAGTAGCAGCGGCTGCCGCAGCGCTGGGAATTGACTCTGTCTCTTTCATATTCATAGAATTGGAAAGAGACAGCAGATCACAGCCATGCACGCAGCATCGATGTGTCGCTTAGAGAATCGCATAGCTGCTGTGCGGTCCTCATTGCCTAGTCTCTGAATAACCCTTTGGTGATAATAGTTGTGTATTATTTGTGGTTGCTGTCAGCCTTTTAGGAGGTTTGGAATAACGCAGTGGCTAGTGTTATTCCGATCAGTCTCCCTAGACAAGTGGCAACCGGACCATGGCGATTCTATTACGTTAAACGCTAATGCCTCAGCGTTGTTGATAGTGAATTGGTTGTCAGGTTTATAGATTCTTGGCGAATGCTTACTTCATTCGATCGCTACCACATAATGTCATTATTGCATAAAAATCATTAATTAAATTTTCAATTTAAAGTTCGCTAAACGACGTATCGTTGATTTAAGTCGATCCCATACATTAATTATTCTATTCTGCAAGCGTTTATGCCACTTGTAAGTTAAGCAACTTCAGGTAAAATCCAACTTTCTACATTAACTAAATAATAAACTAATAACTAGCGGCGACTTAGCACGCATAAATATTCTGTGATCCCAGTAAAGTTTTAAAAACTCTTCCTTGAATCAGCCGTAGTCCATTAACAATCTAATTTGATTCAAACATTTATTTCAGATTCAAAAGTCCGTAGAGTGAAAGAAAAATAATGGTACATTTTTTTTATATTTTTTTTTAATACTAAGCCCGGCAAATGACCCCACTCCACCTGATGTTAAGTGGAAATGAGGTCCAGGCGCGAGGACAACTGGTGCAGCGTAAGAGACGTAGCATCAGTCATCCTCACTCTGCCGGCCCACAAAGTGCTTCTTCACGCCTCGTTTGAAGGACCCTATGTCATAGGTAGGAGGGAATATGTGTGCTGGTAGACTGCGTGCATGGCCATCTTTTGGAAGTGCGGCAAAGAAACGAGTCACCAAATTTCTTTGTGCGTGATGGAATGTTAGAGACTGTAAATTGGTGACTCCGGAGAGCAGCACGCGTACTCCTATGGAGGAAGGGAGAAGGAGGGATGAGGTCAAAGAGTTCTTCAGAGCACTCGCCATGGTATAAACGGTAAAAGACGCTGAGTGACGCAATATCTCTACGCAATTGCAAAGGCTCGAGAGTTTTAGTGACCTGTGCATTGCCGATAATGCGCACAGCGCGGCGCTGCAATCTGTCCAAGGCATCGAGAAGGTACTTTGCGGCGCCGTCCCAAAGGTGAGAGCAATACTCCACGCAAGACCGCACCTGTGTCTTGTATAATAGACACAACTGATCAGGCGTGAAGAATCGCCGCACCTTGTTCAGGACACCGAGTTTACGTGAGGCATTTTTAATCACGGTTTCGATGTAGTCCTTTTGGTTCAGATCGCAGCGGATATCCATACCGAGCATGTTAATACTGCTCTGCAGGCCTAGAGATGTACCCTGAAGAGAGGGAAGGGTAAGGGATGGCGACTTTTTCGCTGTGAACGCGCACACCTGTGTTTTCTTGGCATTGAACTCCAACAGGCTAAGTCGACGTGTACCACTAGGAGGGAGAAGGAAGGGTCCTCCAGACAGCGCAGACGGCGATAGCAAACATCCGCCCGAACGAATAAGCAAACTCCGGCTTTGGCTTTCAAGGATTCTTCAAGCACAAAGCCGGGATAGTTCAGATAGGTGGTGTCAGCTGGGCGGATTATTTGCGTCTCCGTCAGGAACAACATTGCTGGCCGTGCCGTCTCAAGATGGTGGTGGACGGCATTGAGGTTTGCATGGAGTCCGCGGATGTTAGCGAACTCCACCTCAAACGGTAAGTTTTGGTGGGGGTGTGCACCGCTGTAGTACCAGTTTTGTTGTTAGGCGCTGTCATTTTAGGAGTGGAAAGTTTTAGTCACAACAAATTAAAATTAACTATATCTTCCACGTTGCTGAAACCGAAGTTAGTTATAATGTTTGTATGAACAATAATTTTTAAATTGAATCACAGTAATGCAGAGCACTGCTGTCTGTTTATGGGTCTGTTAGTAGATATTCAGACGTGTTCTGTACGAGAACGACACAAAGCTAGGTAATAAGGAGCAAAAAAAACACATACATTTAAATAACTTACCTCCCGTCTGGCGATCTCATTACTTTTTCGTACACCACGTTTGATGCGGATACCTAAAGTACAATGAGTGGCACATTTGCCACTTCCTCTTCAACTCCAAACCGACTTTATCCAAAGGTGCCAAGAGTTATTTCAGCTTTCGAATGTTTTATTTCTCGCAATCCCATCGCGGAACATACTTGAGTCGTATTAATATTTATTAGCCCCTCATGGCGCGCGTAAAATATGAGAAAACGTTACTAATGCCATTTCAATTTAAAGTAAGCGGCTCGCTTCGGCGAAATTGGAAGAAGTAGACGGGACAAGATACAATTTCTTGTTACATTCACTGCCGTCGTTATTCGGTAGATTACAAGTTATTAAAGTATTCCAGGCGGTACTTTAACATTTAAATTACCAGAAATGCTATGTATCTCATTCAAAATTGCTTATCTACGTTCAAAGTAAAACAAACATAACCTAGAAACTGTTACTTTATTTAGTGTACACTTAAATCGAGTGGAATAAAATAGTGTCTGTCTGTACCATAGTATGGTTTACGGCCGCCCCTTCAATTCTGGATAGTTTATTTGGTCAATTTTGAATCTTACCACTCTCAAGTTAAGGGTGTAGTTTGCGGTTAGAGGCTGGTTGCTGTGAACGCTTTCTAGAGGGACTGGCCACGTGCCTCGGCGGTTTGATGAAACATTTATGAAGAGCGGCCAAACGCACGGGACGCGACACATAGAATGAAATTGATATAAAGCCGGTGCAAAACTGTCACACAGCTTGTTGTGCTTTCAATTTGGGATGTGTAGTTTTTATGCCTTTGCCTCGTTTGGAAGTTTAGAATTGAATCCTTACAACTGTTTGGTTCATCTTTTTTAATCTGCGAATGAAACTTATACATCCTTGTGCGTGCAGATACACAACAGCCGTTTCCAGGAGGGGTAGGTAATGACCATAACATTTCCTGAATCTTATCGGATATAAGAAATTACTTCAATGTAGAGGCCAAGTGTAGTGTCGCTAAGGAAGGATAAAAAATTACAATAAGGTCAAACGCCGTATTGGCATAGATATATCTACACAGCTCAAGAATTGTATCTTATTATGTTTATTACCATTCATATTTAAAGTTTTGTCTTAACACACACACTCACGACTTATCCCCCAAGTTAGCTCTCTGCCAAAGTCCACCTTTCACCGAATAACAACCGCGCATGTGCTCAGCATGATACGTGGTGAGCCCATCGCCACTCCATGCTGTTGGATGTATGTGCAGTCTTTAGACCGTTAGTCGCCTTTTACGATAACCAAGGGAAGAGAGGGGTAGTTAGTATTATTCTAATATCATCACACACACAGCTTTCTCGTCCAATTTTGTTGTAAAAATATACCTTGCTTGCTATTAGTAAGCAACGATGAAAAACAAACAAATCGATGAGATTCACTGACCTCAAAACAGCCACGGAGTACGGAGGCGTTTGGCCCAGACTGAGCCTCCGTGCACCGCGCGCGACGTGCCCACAATACTAATCGGAAATGACACAGAAATGCAACTTAACAGTGTTTTGCTTTCTTGCAATCTTTGACTTAAAACTAAATACATATAAGTTTCAAGTTAGTGTACTTGTATAAAGGTACTTTGTTACTACATATTTTTATGTTACGTTTAAAAATAAATATAATAATACAAACGGTGCGAATAACCTAAGCTGCATTAAATGGCCACTAGTTTTAAGCTTCGCTAAACTTCAAATTATGTAAATTTATCAATTTTCTTAACCCGTTTAGCGCCACGTGTATATGTCATTATACACCAACTCTCACCACGTGGCGCTGAACGTGTTAAACAACAAGTCAAAAAGAAGTAAGTAGCAAACAAGTTCAATGGGAATATTATTTATTTATACGGACAAGTTAATCTTGTTTTCGCTCTTCATGTAAAATCGTTAAAACGCTGATTTTACAAACTGCTTTTACGCGGCTTCACATGCTCACTTACGATAATATATCGCTACCCACATTCCGCTGAATCAACCCCGACTCGCGATTGAACTCAACAAAAATTTATCGATTAACTCGTTCTGTCAGTTTGCTCAATACCTGCACAACGAATGTTGAAATCGTGCTATACAACGCGTGAAAAGCCGATGATCCAGAAAAATTTAAATGGCCGCGAGATCGGCGGGACTTGTGCCCACCTCGCCCAAGATTGCGCCTGACGTATCGCCGCCCGTCCGCAGCGGCGACAGTGACGGAGCGGCGCGACGCGGACCGATACACGTGACATTGCTAGCTATACCGCTGTAGCTGAGTTCAATGGCGCAGCGGCGAAAGAGTCAGCAGTGTGCCAGCAGTGACCAAATTAAAAAAAACATCGATTCACATGATGGATCTGACAGTTACTCATCAGCAACAGGACGGCGACACCTGGCATAGCGATAGACACACACTTATTTTATTCAAAGAGAAACTCAACAGGTTACGGATTGCATGATTCAGGGACAAGACATGGCCTTCCAGATCGTGTTTTTGATTATTTTTTGTCGGGTTATGTGAAATCACTGGTGTAAAAATAAGTCAAAAACGGTCGAAAACTTAAACAACTCGAGACGACGCGGACCGATACATGTGATATTGTTATAGCTAAGCTCGATAGCGCAGCGGCTGAAGCGCTCGGTTTGCGATATTAAGCATATAAGTTAAAAAACAACTCGAACTCCTCCGTGTTGTAGAAAGCACGTGAAGCCTTTGGTCCCGGTTGCTGTCGTGAGTTGGCAGCCGTTAAAACCCTACTCGAATTGGGGCAGCGTGGTGATTCATGACCAAATCTCCTCAGGTGCCGTTCATGAGGAAAGGCTCGCCCAGCAGTGGGACGTTATAGGCTTATGATGATTATAACTACTACTTTATCTTTCTTTTTATAGGCTTTGTAGTTCTTGGGATTTTCTGATAAGACTTTGATCAAACAGTCAATCGGAACCATAAATATTGTTTTTAAACAAACTGTTGTAAGCGCAATGTAATGATCAACATCCGAATGTACAGTCACGAGCACCAATATGTCCACACTTTGACTCTTATTCTATTGTATTAAGAGCTACAATTGTTCACATATTTTTGCTCGTGACTGTACATAGAGACTCATTTTATTAATGACTTGTAAAATACAGTAATTAATCAAACACATTTATCTGCTGAAATGCGATAAACACAAGATAATTCCAATTAGAATAACAACACAAAACGGTGCGTTTCCAACCAAATCACGCGAAAGCGTACGTAAATCACTGTTTCGTTCAGCGGGAGGAAATAAAACACTGCGAATTGGGCCTTAACACGAGATGTGCAGAGTTTGATTCGGCATGCCCGCGTTGTCCATTAAAAACAATGTCGCATAGTGATATGCCTTAACAAATGAATTATTTATTCAGCAAGGGAATTAACATATCAAGAGAATGCGGGCGACACAGAGCTGGGAAGCGGAGCCTTCCTTTTGGAGGTTCTATTCTGTTACACTGTTATTGTTTCACAAAGTTTTTGAGGTAAACTAATACACTGTAGACGGATCTATTGATTATTATTTACATAGTTTTGTAGACGCTTAATGAACTCTTTTTATAAAACTTATAAATGTTGTCAATCTATCAAAGAGTTTTAATGTGTGGAAAAAAGGATGTTAAAAAACACAAGTTTTTTATTAGTACAGCAATACACTGATACCCTGACGTTTCTAACGCTTTGTGAAGTCCATAGTTAGTAGTCAACCAAGATTGAAACTTTCTTAGTCACAGTCACAGGGAAATCAATATGCTGGTCATCTTAAATTTAATCTGCTGAACATAATATGCTACCGTCAAACAATTTTAATCGAACATTTTAATTAAAATGGAATGGTTAAAATGATTTGATAGTTATTTTGACAAGATATAAAGGAAATCAGGGATATCGTTTAAATTCGTAGTATGCTTCTCAAAGTAGAGTTGGTTGCAAGTAGAGTGATAATTTGTACCTACCTAAAATAGGGCACAGTTTCCTCACTGATTTGATAATCTATGTTAGTAAAAATCAATTGCCCTGAATGTATGTGCGCGCATCACTTCAGAACGGGTGCACCGATTTGGCTAATCTCTCTTTTCTTCTTGTGGCTGCCATTGTCAGGACAAAGAAAATTGTTGGTTTGTCACGGGGCACGTGGTCTACGCGGACGGAGTCGCGGGCGGAGCTTGTAATGTATGAATAACACGTTGCCTGTGTATTTTCCGTGTGTGTACACTATGCATATGCCACTATGCTCTATGTGATCTAAATAAAACAGTATGCAGCAAAAAGCGAACATAAAGACAAATGTTATTTTTCAGACGGATGTCTGAACGGACGTCGGATGTCTGACGGATGTTTGACATGATAGGATTATAATGTCAAACAAGCCTTAACAAAGTAGCTACGGAACCTTCCTTGGCTATTTAAGAGGGTTTACGCATTTCGGTTTTCCATACAAACATCCGAGTCAACATTTTTAAAAACCAATAAACCAATTTATATGAAACTTTGCACGCTAAAGTAAAATACAGGGATCTAAATAGTTTGTTGAAAACATTTTAAAAAAACGTTTATTTAGCTCAGTTATTGCGATTTAAAGTGTAGTAAAGAAAATTTAAAATCACAATAACTCATTAAAATTAATGTTTTGAAAAAATGTTTTCAACAAACTATTTAGACCCCTTTTTTTTCTTTAGCATGCTAAGTTTCATTAAAATTGGCTCATTGGTTTTAAAAATTTCAACTTGGAAGTTTGTATGGAAAACCGAAATGCGTAAACCCTCCTAAATAATTAACGCAATTATGTTGTGTTGTACTTATTTGACCCCCAGTTAACAACTGGTGGTCATTCATTTTCAGTTTAATTCCCAACCTGATTATTATTACGAGATTATAAAAGCTTTTTAAATCCATAATTACTCGGTAACCATCGCCTGAGCCAATGGAGCAATTAAGAAATCGGGAACAACTTTAAAAAAAAATGTGTTTTTGGAATAATTAATAATAATAATAATGGCGGCACCCTAGGTTTAGGTTTTTATAATGTTTACTGTTTTATAGTAGTTATGTTTATTATTTTTAATGGAATATTATAAAAAACTTAGACTTAAGAAAATAAATAAATACGTGAATAATAATAAAATGTATTACAAGAACTCTTTACATGAAACACTTATATCTAACTACTCTCACTTATATCTAACTATTCTACTTAAAATTATATCATAAATATTTTTTTTTGTTTTTTTGTAACTCACCAACCCGCATTTGACCAGCGTGATGGGTTAGTGTGCAAAGCGTGCAAAGTGTGTGCAAAGTGTCTCATGATCGGAGCAAATATAAAGCTTTAGCCTCTTTCTCCCCTTCGGGAAACAGGCGTGACGTAATTATGTATATTTTGTAGTGTACAAAGAAGTAACTTTATTCAGCAGTTAGATATTTTAACAACTTATCTAGCAGTTAAAATTGTGGGTCGTTGGCCAGGTTTGTTTACTGACCATTTACCTGTTTAGCTGTGTCGAGGCTTTACCTACAACCGTTTGGGCTCAAACCGAGGACCTCCATTTGTAGCTCGTCGTCCTCAAATCGTAATCCGTGCAATCTAAGGCGCGGTCTGCCCAAATTGAAATTTGCTGTCGTCACTCCGCTGCGGTAGAGCGTAGATTGTTGTCGCTGAGTAGTGATGAATCGCTAAAGAGCTGAGCTGTAAGGCGTTAGAGTTTTGTTTTAAAATTTGACAGTCGCCTGTTTTTGATCAGCGGGATAATTTTGTTTTAAATCGATAGTCAGTTTTTATTTGATGTTAGGCTAGGTTGACAATTATTGTCAAATCTAATTCCATTAGAGTATATTGTTCTATCTGTGATTTGGCCGGAGAGTCTACGAGCGGCGAATTTCGTCGCGTTCCCGCTAAAACACAATGTCTCGTAATATGGAAAGGTAAGTCATTTCTTGAATATAGGTTTTTATTATAGACATTATGATTTTACTTCTATAGCTTGACCACGACCGCTGTACCGCTGCTGCCATACAAGTTAGTAGGTATGTACTTGCTGCCATACAAGTTATATATACAGCTATACGATTCTTTAAGCGACATATAGACGCTGCGCGCATAGGTGTGGCCATAGATGTTACAGCCGTCACATCTTTGCTGCAGTCACGGCTGTGGTCAATGTTGAGGCTGTTTTATTTACAGAATACCAATTGTATACCTACAAGAAAGGTTAAAGAAGTGATTCCCTATCACGCCGCGCGCCGATTACAGCCGTGCGGAGCTTGTGTCGAACAGCGTTGAAAACTATTTATAGGTACGTACATTTTCAACTACATAATAGCATCTTCAGGATGAAACAAAACACTAATTTATCTAAAACTAAATTCTCGCGGGTGGAGCTGTGCACAAATATTAGTAACCTTCCTAAAATCTATTACCAACGTTTGTTCAAAAAGGTACACACACAGCACACACACAGTAATATTGTCAATACAAGATTGTCAATATTATTGATCAAAATATGGTACCGCACACACTACGCAATATTATTGTAATTTTTTCACTCAGTCGCTCAGCAACTTGATTCGTGTACGCACGGTTTAAAATGGACATAAAGAAAAAAGTCGTTGCATTGATTTATTGAATCTATTTTAAGTAATTAAAAAACAAAGACAACGAAACGTTGAAAAAAATATTTCCCTCAGGTTGCGGGTTCGATTCCCGCCTAAGGTAGCCGGCGGCTAGCCTTAGAGCGAATGCAAAAACACTTTTGTTTTTAGTATTTGCTCTAGAGTGTTGTCCAAAAAATATCATAACATAAACAGAAACTACGGGGGCAACGCGGCCGGATGCAAACCGGAATAACAACTTTTTCAATGTGGGTGCATACCAGCCGGGGCAAACCGGACTGGGGCCACAACGGCCGGAGCCATGCTCGTTTAGCGACGTGTTTTATTTGAAATTTTTACAGTGATTTTTAAAGCTGGTTTTATGGTTTTCATTTTTTGAAATCTACTTGTATCATGAATTATTATTTAATGTTATTGCAATCACTTTAGAATTTGACTTGACAGGAAAAAAATGAGGTGAATCCAAGCTATTCTCCATTAAAAAAACCGAAAAAACCGATCATAATATATATTATATAGCAATGTTTTTACGTGTGGCTTTTCGCGTAACTGATAATAGAAACTGGAAGCTTTCACGCCGCGAATTTCTCGCCGTCATGTTTACAGAGTGTAATGATGATGAATGGCGTGACTTAGCCATCAATGTTGCTAATTTAATTAACTCATTATTTTATAAAGTTTCTAACTGCGCGGAAAAGCGGAAATTATAGGGGAATGGATTTCATAGTACTTTTTCATTTAATTTTTTTACAACAATTTGTTATATTGCAATAAAATCGTTTTTAAGTAGTATTTTATTACCTATCATATAATACTTGTTTTAATCAAAGTCCAATTTTCCGAACTTCTAATTTTCTTACAAGTCTGAAATGTGACTGCATTGTTATTTGCCATCTACGCGCGACCCATCCGTTTTATATCCCTTAAAAGTAATCCTCAAGCTCATTTAGCGTATATTGGTATCCGTTAGGGATGCACCCCACTCCGTAATATCCGAAATATGGCGGGCATATTGTCCCGAAATTGCGGGCCGTGTGTGGACGTCATTATTCCTGAATCGGGCTCTCTAATTAGCTTTATAATAAATCCGTTTCGCCGGCGCCGGGAGCGGCCGTGATGTATCACTGTTTGTAACGAGAATTTCAGTGGATATACGAGTGTTAGAACTTTGTTGTGAACTTGTGTAATGCACACCGACAGTTTTGTGCTAGCAAAGGTTATGTTACGTTACGTGTGACGTATGTTTGGATGCACGTTCAACATTGATGTATTTGAATGAGTTGATCTTCAAGGTCACGCCATGTTTTGGAAGGAAAATAATATATTTAAGTACTCTTGGTGGCCGAGTGGCTAAGAGCTCGGCCCGGTACCGGAGGCCTAGGATTGGTCCAGGGTTGGTCCGGGGTTAATCCAGGTCCAGCTTGAAAAACTGGCAAACTCGCGAACCGAACGCCCTTAGCCGCTGCATCGTCCAGTTACTCGGAATGGATATTCTATACAAATAAAAATCAATTGCCGAAAAATTTGTACGCGCGTCACTTCAGAACGGCTCAACCGATTTCACTGATTCTTTTTTTGTTCTGTTTGTTATTGTCAGGACAAGGTTTATATAACAGAAAATTATTTGAAATCGTCACGGGGTTTGGGATGTTCACGCGGACGACGTCGCGGGCGGGCTGCTAGTGAAATATATTATAATTATAATATAAAATTATTGAGAATACGGTTTATTAGTACACATACATACTCACTTAACACGCACAACTATTATCCCCTAAGAGTTAGTCAGAGACTAGGTAATGAGGACCGCAAAATCAGTCCTCTGCAATACTCCACTTTCACCATAAAATACTAACTGCACATGTGGTCAGCGTAATAGGCGATGAGCCCACCGCCGCTCTATGCTTGGATGTATTTGCAATCTTTAGTATGTTAGCCGCCTTTTACGGCACCCAAGAAAAGTAATGTCTTAGTAGTATTACTTTACTGAGCACCCATCACACATTCATTACATTTATAAGAGTAAAAATCAAAAGCTAGTCTCTGCCTTAAATGTAAGAAATAGTGTTAAAATCCACCTTCATGATAAGACTTTCAAATAAATCATGGAGTAAGAAATGCAAATTTCGTTTTGGTTAGCGCTAACCTCCGGAGAAGCCGCACACATTCCGTGCGGCGTGTGCGAATATAAATTACATTTGATTCAAGGTTCCACTAATGAGCTTCGTTATGCTTCCACACCGTTGCAAGCTGGTGCAAGCTTCTGTGAAATACTTCGCCTTAAAATATTAAGCAGAACATTTTATATATGCTTGAAAACGAAACTACCTCATGTGGAAATCGAAGAAATGATAATCTCGCCTTTGAGGGTGTGTAAGTTATCTTCATCTTTTGAATTTAAAATCCCAACCTGAAAATCTGCACTTTATTCAGTGACTACCTATATCTTTAAAATGTGTTAATAATTTTTAATATTGCAGTCTAAGAATTGCTTACAAATTCGCATTTTAGTTTTTTGTATTTTTTGTAAAGTTCTTCTGCTCTTTTACTGTTACCACAAAGTTACATCTCTCATCTCATTCATACATCAATGGCCAGTGTTCAATAGAACCTTGTACCTACCAATCAAAAACATATCAGGTACAACAATAAGGCACATATTAAAACCCAGCCGGCTTTGTCAACATTTACCACTTATTAAAGCTTTGACAGTGAACAGTCGACAGATTAAAAATCAGAATCGTACCTGTCACAACTCTTTTATTCGCGGATTCGTCGGATAATAATTTCCACGGGCAAAAACCTCATCAGCTGGGGCACAAAGCATTTGAGGTCATCTTCCATTGTTGACCTGTCATTTGGTACCTCGCCTTTGTCATATGGGCTAGGGTTGGCAACGAGGCAAAATAAAAATAAATCAGCTACCTAGACGAGTCATCTTTTGAAAAAAACTATGAGATTGTTAGTGTTTTAAATATTATAAAAAATTTGATATTTTACCAAACTTTATTAATTATATTTATTTATCAGTAATACACAACACAATTATCAAAAAATGTTAACTGTTGTGTTAACTATATTTTAATATTTTTGCACCTCCGATGCAATAAATAAATAAATAGAGTGTTTTTAGTTATCGCCATTTAACTGACTGTCTGCCTAGCTTTAAAGTCAAGAGTCAACCAAATAGAATCTTGGTATTACTTTCAAGTGTTAGGTATGCTTTTTTTTATAAAAGAAGGAGGCAATCGAGCAGGCGGGTCACCTGATGGAAAGTAACCACCGCCGCCCATGGACACCGGCCTAACCAGAGGAATCGCAGACGCGTTGCCGGCCTTTAAGGAAGGAATAGGCTCGTTTCTTTAAGATCCCTAAGTCGTAACGGTCTGGAAATACCGCCGCTGAGAGCTGGTTCCATAACACTGTAGATCGAGGCAAGAAATTGAAATGAATAACGCACAGTAATAGACCGCCATCCATCAAGGTGATGTGGATGGAATGACAGTCGATTGCGTGTAGTGCGGTGAAGGAAATCAGCGGCAGGGATCAAGCCGAACAATTCCTCAGAACACTCCCCATGATATATGCGGTACAAAAACAGAGAGACGCAACGTCTCTCCAGAGAGCCAGTAGATCAAGCCGACCTGAAATAGCCACGTCGTCGACAATTCGAGCAGCTCTGCGTTGAATGCGGTCAAATTGAAGGAGTTTGTATGTTCAATGCGTAACTAGTACACCGTGTCACTTTTATTTGTGTCTGAAAGTGACAACCCTATCACTTCTCCAGACCCAACAACTATTGTTCGCCACACAAAGCTATCGGTGCTGTCACATAGCTCTTATTGCAATAGCCATAAAGTTGACATTCGGACATGTGAGGGGTGTGTCGCCGCTGACCGTCGTCAGGGCTTGGAAAGCAATGGAAAGCGGTTTGGATTGCCATATGTTGACTGTGAAAGATTTGTTTGTGACACTTTTATTTTTTGCTCGTGGATGATTAAGTGTGGTTGGTACAAAAAAATGTATAAAGATTTTTTTGTGAACTTTTAACTGAGAATTTTAGCTTGGTTTTAGTATCTAGACTATTAGACCCTTTGTCATCCTAATGAAACGGAGGCTTGTTTTTATATGTAAGAATGTAGTGTTTTTAAGCATGTATTTACCAATTTCACAATACATTACAAACGAGTATTTTTAATTGTTGTTTCGTTACATTATTCAATTAAATTAATAATAATGGAAAGCAATAACATTTTCAATTACCTTGTAATAATTTTAGTAATAAGTAATCTACAAGAACAGCACCGCCGCGATGAAATTATCATCCACAGGCCCTTCCTTCCGCATTGAGGAAGGGGTTCAGCAAGGAGATCCGCTGTCAAGTGTTCAAAAAGTTGACACCAAGAAGGGGTTGCCTTGGGCGAGGGGCGGTTGACAAATCTCCGCTTCGCTGATGACATCGTTCTGTTCTGTGCCACAGAACTAGGCTGCATGCTAGACGACCTGCAACAGGCTAGCCTCGGGGTTGGACTTGCGATGAATATGTCGAAGACAAAATTGATGACCAACAGCACACATACCAAACGATACGTTGATGGGGTGGAAATCAAATATGTCCATGAGTATATGAATCTCGGTCAAATAGTCTCTTTTCAGACGCGACAAGATAAATAGGTTACTCGTCGCACTGAAAACGCCTAAAGGAGCTATTGGTCGATGAAACATCTGAAGAAAGGCAATTTGCCGCTGTGGCTAAAGCGCAAACTCATGGACGTGTGCATTGTCCCCATCCTTACTTACGGTGCTCAAACATGGTCTTTGACGGCGCAGCAGAGGTCTAGACTCGAGGTGTGCCAGCGGGCAATGGAGCGCAGTATATTGGGTGTCCGCCTAACGGACTGTATAAGAAACTCAATTCTGCGCTCAATGACCAAAATTCAGGACGTCTCTCAAAAATCTGGCCAACTCAAATGGAATTGGGCACGTCAGAAGAACTTTGGGCCAAAGCCACTGCCGTTTGGGTACCTCCCAATGCTAGAAGGTGACGCGGCAGACCGAGGCAAAGATGGCATGACAAACTGGACGCATACAAGCCAGATTGGACCACTGTGGCGGTCTACAGAAAAAAGTGGAAAGAAGGAGGGGAGGCCTTTGCCCTGCAATGGAACAGAATAGGCTGCCACAACAATAATAGTATTATTTTGAAGTCCTTGTGACAGACAAGGGGATATAATACTAAAAAAATATTTTATTGCTATCATAATTCATAATACAATTACACACAAACCTCACATTGTATATTTTGAAAGTATTACATATATCCAGTTTCAAATAAATTCTAAATTTAATTGAAGTTATCCAAACAACACAATATTACATAATTTTATGAAAACCAAAAAAAAATACTATTTAACGTAATTAGTCTTTAACAAGTTAAACAATACAAATTTTTATAATCCTTAAATAACTATCGAAGTTATGCCTATTATAAAACTATTACAGTTCTTTCACCGGTTTCGGAGTACACTACTCAAACGTAATCGTAACTCGTGTAAGAACTCATTAATCCGCCCGGCGCGATACGTTATTATAAATGGTCAAATCATAATCTTGCCAACAGAATGACCGCCAATTTGAATAAATTAGAACGTTATTTGGGCACCGACAGGAATTATAATATAACGGCAAAACTGTAATTCTGGTGTGCCTCATTCCCGTCGTTTTATGTACACGCGACGGCGACGGGTTAGGCGGCTTTAACGAACACCGGTTTACTGTTAATATTGTCATGTTTATGTTTACTGGCCAAGCTGCATTGAAAGATAGTAAAACGTTATACAAACGCCTGCCTCTGATGGGAATCGAACCGACGCCATCTTTAGCACACCGTGCGGCTGCGTGTCCACTCCGTCACCGAGGTATGGTAGCTTTGACCTGTCGAAATTTTTTAACGCTTTTGACTTTTGCTACAGTGTATTACGAATGTATAGAAAAGTTTGCATGTTTATTGTAACAATGATTTGGTAACGACTTACGACTTATTCCTCTGTAAATGCCCTTATTTCTATATAAAGCTGTGCACTTTTATGCACTCATTCTTCACCACAGCTAAAAGACTTCCTGAAGGGTGTTTAGCAGGTAAAAAAATGTTAAGATGATTAAAAAGTATTTTTAATTTATTTAAATAACGATTTTTGACTTGAACTTTTAACTTTAATAACAGAATCGAGTCTTTCATCACTTTTGAAGTCGCTTCCTTTTTTACTTCTTACGTTTTGTAGAATTGGGCGAATAGTGATTTCTTCTCATATAAATGTAAATGCAGCAGTGTGGGGTCCGGATTACCCCGTGACGTCACAATGGCGTTTGATTCCACACCGCGGGTGATGGAGGGACTCTCATTGTGCTTAGGGCTCCGTCTTGAAGGCAATTCCAATTTTAGTACAATATTTAAGTTCCAATGATAATTTCTTTAGGTCAAAATTACTTGCAAACCGACGACGCCGTTTTTGTAAAATGCCGAATCATGCAATCTGCCTGCGACATAATATGAAATAAGGTTTAAAATTGAACTTATGCCTAGCTATAATTATGTCCGTACTCTTAATTCAGAATTATAATCTTTCAATACATTTCTACAACTGACACTGACCGAAATGAAGATTTAGTGCTAGAAAGATTGTTACTTTAAAGATTGTTACTTTAAAGTTCAAAAAGCTTCAAAAGATAGTGATTGCTTCTCTTATCATAATTCATAAATTACTTAGTTATATAAATCACGAATTATAATTACGTCCTTCAAACTAAGTTTAAATACTACGGAACCTTCTTTGGTTACTGTCAAGGAAGCCTATAAAAAAATCGGGTTTCTATTTGTCATTAGTGGTGTGCTGACCTCTTCTCTCGTTTGTGAACCGACGTGTTTTGTCCTTGTCTCTCATTAATCTTTCTTCATTCTGTTGTATCGTAGCCCTTATGGCGTCGGCTTAAGTGCTGCGAAATACAATTTCTTTAAAGTTAGGGGTTGATAAAGAAAAATCTATTGTACTATTACTGATTTGGTTTAACTTAATAGTATTTGCGAAGTGAATGTGTTTTGCTAGGGGAAATAAATGAAATTTTGTAGAATTCCAGTCCGAGGTTGTTATCTTATTTATTTGTAGCGTATGGTGTTCCACAGCAGGTCAAAGACCTCAACCCTATTTTTTTGTTTGGCTAAGTCTTGTGAAAGCCTGTCTCTTTCTCTGGGAAAGATCGCCTGGTATTCCACCAGGAATAATGGATTTAGGTCCAGAGACCCTTTTTAAGACTAGACAAAAAGCATTATGCAAGCGGGTCACTTCAGACTCATGTAAGGGACGGACTCCAGTCCGTCAGTTCAAGATTTTTGATATTTCTTATAAAGAAATGTTAAAAATGTACCGGTCTCACTATTGAGACCGGTATATTTTAATATAGCCTTTAAAAAGTTCATTCGTATATAGCAGGCGTTGCAAAACAACTGTAACCGTTAACAATCTTTAAAAACAGGGTAACTTAGATTCAAACGAACGCTTTGGGTAACTAAGATTCAGATATTTTGCACAAAAGAAAATTTAATTATTTATACATTGTAGGTAGACTTGATTAGAATTTCTGTAACATTCTCACTTTGCCAATAAAATGAATACCTACAAGCAAGGCCCCATATCGAATTGTTACCCCGTGAGGGGTCGGTCGGTGCGTTCCTCATTTCCGAACCCTCCTACTGCGTTAGTGGAAATAATTGTGCCCTGATCGAAATTACTAGTTTTTAATACATCTCACAATCGCCTTGATAACGATTGGCGATTTATTTCTTTTGAGAGTCACACGAGTGGAATGCTTCATTGATAATTATAATTCATTAGACGGCCCATTATGGGCAATTTAATGCGAGCGATTTGGGGAATGTGCTGCCAGATGCAATTTTATGGGCGATTGTGAGAATGATTTTCGTCATTTGGGCTGTAATTGTTTTAAACGTTTGAGTGGTAGAGTTATGTAATTTTGCGTTTTGTTGCAACCCAGTGTACATTTATATCAGTGAACGAATACGAGTGATCACGATCGGTTTCAAATTACATTGTGAACATTCTGGCAATAAAATGTTTATAAACGTTGTAAGTCAAGGCAGCTTAATTTGAAAGGAACACATGAGCGAAACTCTGTCCATCTGCCCACGCAAGTTGAACTAAAGTACACGACCTCCTTAACGGTGATAAAAGAAAAACAAGCTCAAAGGTCGCTACAGAAACTAACGATCTCGAAGTTTGATTGGACTGAATGCCTCGTTAATTAACGCGGAGAGATGAGGGACTCCAGCCATTTGACGGACAAATCGGATTACGAGACTGACAGAGCCGAGGCCACCTGACGAGACGGCGCGGCTTTGTGGCGGGAAAAGTTTTATGTCTCAGTCTCGCATAAAACGTGGACTCAAGTGAAAATTTGTTGTAAATTGTGTACCCATCTTTGTCACAGACAATGTTGTGTCCTCTGCAACTAAATTATAAATACATTAAATAGACTAAATGTGTGGTGGCAGCTCTTTAAAAAAATATAACCCATTCCCTTGGGTGTTGTAATAGGCGACTAACGGACTAAATACTGCACATACATCGAACGTCATAGAGCGGCCATGAGCTACCTGAACTAGCTGATGAGTTAGCTGAACCTATGTCGCGGAGTACATAATCTTAATTTTTTGGTGAAACGTGGACTAATGGCAGAGTACTGTTTTCGTGGTCCTTATTGCATAATATCTGACTGTGTATGTATATATGTACGTTGAATTAATAAACGGCACTTGGTCACACACTACGAGAAGCCAGAATAAAGAGAGAGAGAGACGGAGAGACAGAGAGAGAGAGAGAGAGAGAGAGAGAGAGAGCACAACAACAACATGAGTGCAGCAATACTTTACAGTTCTTTTGATTTTAAAGATGGAGGCCTTTGCTACGCTATTAATATTCCTACAGATTTGGAGAGTAGTAGCTGGTTATAATTTTGCCGGACTAGCTACAGCCTGTTATCTTAGTCCATCGTCATAGCCGAAACGCAGGGCTGTGTTCTGACATAGTCAGAAGCTGTACAAAGTTTCTTTATTATACATAATCTATACATGTAGTTTAAGGGGCCAAATATTTTTTTCTTTTAAAATGGTAATCAAAATTCGTTTATTTGTCAAAAAATAACTTCAAACTTCAAATCATTTATTTGCCAAACTAAGTGTAATACAATAGGTGGAATATAATTTTAGCAGCTTAACAACTTAGTAACCTTTTGCAAGTATTGCAAATATTATGCAGTTTACTGTACTGCATTATTATTATTATAATTATTGTACTTTGATAAATACATTTACAGGTTTAATAATAATAATAAAATAATAATTAATTGAAAATAACAAAATTAAAATTATTAATGGGTTAACAAAATAATGCATAAACAAATTAATGGTAACAAAATTAAAATTATTAAAAGTATTAAAATTAAAATCAAAGTAAAAAATAACAAAATTCAAATTAATTATTCAATTCAAAATAAAAAGTAAGAAATAAAATAATCAATCTAAATGAACAAATAACAACAAATAAAATAATAAGTATTTAACATTAAAATATTCCTCTACCGAATAGAAACATTTGCTTATTAAAAATAAATTTAATTTTCTTTTAAACATTATTGGATTCTCTTCATTTTTAATACTGACTGGCAATTTACTAAATATTTTAATAGACATATAATGTGGACTACGATTAAGCATATTTATTCTAGATGGCGGTAAGTACAATCTATTTATATTGCGCGTGTTTACATTATGTGTGTCTACAAATTTTTTATACTGGTTTAAATTGTTATGTACAAATAAGGAAATATCTTGAATCTATATGGAAGGGAGTGTTAATAATTTGTACTTAATAAAATATGGTCTGCAACTCTGTGAATTATCAATATGAGCTATTATTCGTACCAATTTTTTTTGTAATATAAATAATTCGTTAGCATTTACGCTATATCCCCATAGCATTACTCCATATTTTAGCCATGAGTAGGCATACGCATAGTAGGCTGACAGGGCTGTTTCTTTATTTATACATAGCTTGAGTTGAAAGAGAGCATATGTAATGCTGGCAAGTTTTGATTTTATACATTCAATGTGATACTTCCAGTTTAAGTGTGTGTCTATGTTTATTCCTAGTAAATTAAAACTTTCGACGGTTTCTAGGTTTGTATTTTGAAAGGTTATATTTAAATTTAATGGAGATATAAAAATAACATGAGAAGAAAAATGTTTTTGGAGTGTTTTAAAAATTATGATCATACTAACTTGGCAGTTATTTCAATAACACCCATGACATTGACAAATTATTTTACATTATTTATATTACATTTCGAAACAGCATCTCGGTGTAAACTTTTTCAAAATCGTAAACTACGAGTAATATGTTTTAAAATCAATTTTCAGAGAGCTTTTTCAACTTTTTAACTTTTCTGCAGCTTGTGCTTAAGCAGAAATATAAGTTTCACTGTCAGTCGTCATAGTTAATTAAAGCTAGAGGAGTGGGGACAACTCGTCAAAAGACAAATCGGATTACCCGAGACTCGGTGGCGTTGCGGGCCCAAGACTCTGCTAAGAAGCTCCGGAACTAGACGCATTGTGGCTTTCAGTTCTGCGCAATATTTCATGAGCCTGAAAGTTATTGGACTCTCAGATACTTGCTACAAACACAAATGTTGTTGCGACATCAATTATAATAATTAATGGTTCACAAAATAGGTAACTTAACTTGCACACAATATTATTTTATTAAATTATGTAATATTTCTAGCAGCAATATTAACTAAGATATCTAAATAAATAAAAATCAAAAATAAATAAGGAATGTATGTTCGCATGTCACTTCAAAACGGATTTTTTGGAAATTTGTCACGGGGTACGGTATGGTATGTATACGCGGACTAAGCGCGGGCGCGCCGCTTGTGAAATATTAAAATAACAAGTCATGGCAATAGACGCAAAGGTCGATGATGATGATAAATGTACGACACTTACAGCTTACTACCATTATGAAATAAATGAACGTACTGTTGCATCTAGGAGGCCTGTGCCCAGCGTTGGGACGTTTATAGGCTGGTGATGATGATGAATTATAATGACAAAGGATACTTTACATATTAAGATGTTACCAACTTAAATGGTTGTCAAATTAATGAGTAGGTAGCCACTTTAAGTTTCGTTACAAATAATAGCAAAGTTGAACGCATAAAATTCAGTATTTTTTGTTACTCACGTTATTAGCGTTTCCTAGAATTGCCATCGAGTCGTCAGTTTCGTCGAGTTGCGTGAAACGACTGTTTTCTGCGACGAGTGCCATATATAAATCAATTTACTCTTCTTTGGCCCCGGAATTGCCTTTTATTTCATTCGTAACAGTGTTAGTTTATTTATGTATCTCTCCAAAAGTGGCAATATTTATGTGGACGTGGTTAGGGTACTACAGCCGGCGTTGATCTTGCCGAGTTTCTTGCTGGTTCTTTTTCAGTCAGATGATCTGGCGCTGTAGCTTAACATAATATATATTGCTCACAAATATAAATTAGTTTTTGTTGGTGCAGTTTTCGCAACAAATAATTGACAACCTTTGTGTTCGGTTTGCTGACCAAACCGGTTTTAGCATTTGCCTTCTCTAAGGTCCCAAGTTCAAGTTTAGAAATAACTGTTTGAGAATTATCTCGGGCTTAGGTGCTAAATATGTCAAACAAAAGCAGTGAAGTTTAACTTGAGACAGGACAATTAGCGTGAGCGTGAGAAAGTAATTGTTATTATTTTTATTAAATTCAACATGAGCGTAGTAAGAACTAGTATAAGTTGTAGTTATTTTTGTTCGTAGGCGTCAACTTATACTTCCATCGACGATTTTTATAACGGTTTTCTATTTTTAAACAATTGACCCGTTTGTTAATGTTGATGTTGGGTCAAATTTAGTACTTAAAATTTTGCGCCCTTCCTGTTGACCAATTGATCTGAAATTTGATTCACACCTTTAGTTCTGATGACAAACAAATGAATATACAATTATGTATATTCAGTATCATTTTAAATCCAAAGTGGCTGCCACCACAAAATGGAGCATTACATTTTTTTGTACAACCATTTTTTTGTACTCAATATGGGAATCAAATGAAAGGGCTTTACTCATTGACTAACCCTTCGGGGATAATAGTCGTGATTAAATGTATGTATGTATATAAAGTCAATGATGTGTTCTTTTTCACAAAAAGTTTGTATTGACGTTCTCCTCATACAAACGGTTGTGATGTATGTATTTATATATGTATGTACTTTTCTAAAAAAGATGGTAAAGATAATTTGTCGTTGCGGCAATTGTTAGCAAAGCAACCGTGTCGTAGACAAACCAGACGGTAAGCGATGTTTGCATCGCCGTGGGAAATCTTCAAGATCGTTGCAAACGTTTAGGAAATTCGAGTATATTATATATATTTATATTTTATGCATTTCGAAGTATTATGAAGCACCTTGTCAGAAGTGTTTAATGTTTGCGGCTTGTTGAGATTGCGATCTTGCTAGTGAAACTATTAAAAATGTAATGAGTTCTACATTTTGTCGGTAGGCACGCTAAGTGGTAAGTTGTCACAACATAGCGATATTTTACAAAGCATTCGTTAAAACCGATCACTCTCACCCAATGTGGTGATTTTTTGCTTGGTCTGCCTATAAACTATGGTTCCTATAGGATAGTCTTTGGAAAAAACTGAAATTCAGCAGTAAGTTTTCCAAATTTTTTCTTATTTCTAGATGACCAGCTCTAGCTGGCCTGTATAATTGTTCCACGGTTTTGTTACCGGTCCATTCCTTAATGTTAAGAAACCATGACATTTTCCTTCTTACAACTTTTCTCTTCCCAGCAATCTTTCCCATCAATATCTGGTATGATGAGAATGAAAGATTATAAGAGCTAAGTAACTTTTACAGCATCCAATTCTTAAATAGTAGACAGAACATGAATCATTTATTAAATTCCTTCAAATTTGGAAATGTATGTTAACCTGTTGGAGGGATTGCAATGAGCCAGCAATGTGAATACGGCCTCATATATCTTTGTGTTTTTATTCATGCGGGTCTCAGCATGTTTATAGGTTTATGATAAAAACTTGCAAAAGCAGGAAAAATTACTCACGTTTTTATTTATTTTTATCGTTTTACCGTCTTTGTCGTCGATTCGCTAGAACACCATAAGCACGTATACGCAGTATACCCAGAGGTCTTGGACTAAATACTCAACGGATCAACACGGATCAAAATACGCAACGGATGCTACATTTTGCATTATATTTGGGTGTTGGGAGGGACTGTTTCTAGGCCACCTAGCAAACTATGACACCACAAGACTGCCACTGGGGTGGACACAGCTGTCAAGTGTAGAGCGATTGTGGTTGGTTTAAAGTATGGTGTTTCATTTCCTTGGCCTCTTTCTTTCAACTTGCCAATTGGAACGTGTCCGAATAACTCTAGAACCAGAGGGTTCTTTCGTTCTTTCAGAGGAAAGTCTACTACTAATCACATTGAAGAGACCTCCAAAGTAGGTGTAGATAAACAAGTGAGCAAGGAAACTGCCAACGGCCCAATAATCCTGCATTCATTACAGTGTCCTCAGCGGTGTCGAGGGAAAAAATTCTATTCTGTCGCGTACCTAATGGAGGAAGATTTTTTTTTGATTCAGCAAGTTCCTGCGCCTGGCGACAATCCGCGTCACTCAGCCGGCTTAATTGCGAGTGGTAAAACAAACGAGGGCCGCGTCCGCCCGTGTAGAGGGTCCGGCGGGGCAGACGCGCGGTTTTTAACGTTAGTCCAGTTTTTTTACGCAACGGGATAGCTTCTTCTACTTTTTCAGCGTATCATTCATTACATACATATAATCATGCCTATTATCCCCGAAGGGTTAGTCAGAGATTAGGCAATGAGGACAGCAAAAGGAGTCCTCTACCGTAGTCAACTTTTCACCAAATAGCGACTAAATTTGTGCTCAGCGTGACAGTGATGAGCTCATCGCCGCTCTATAGATGTATGTGCAACTATAGTCCGTTAGTCACCTTTTACGACGCTCAAGGGAACAGAGGGGGTGGTAGTTTTCTTTCACTTTACGCGACACGGTTAAACATTGCTGTACGCCAACCACCAGAATAAGGGCTGTATTCGCAATAGGGACACCTTTTGTGTTGTGAGTGACGGTAGCTTGATAAAAAATGTGACGGTGGACGAATACTCAGATGCCAAACGGAAACAGCACATTGCAACAGCCTGCAGTTCGCCCGTGACCACACCCGGTGCAACTCGGTCGAAACGTCGGGTATAAAAATGTATGCGTAAGTGCCTTTGATAAGTAATAAGCGTTAATTCTGCGACGCCACGCCACACGCCGCGCAAGGAACACAGAGATACCGGGCAGCTGCGTGACGTCACAGCCGCGAGCCTTATAAAAAGCGCCCGCGCACGCAGCTCGCGGTCGTTACCGTCCGTTCCTTTATGAAGGACGCCTCTCAGGCGTACTTCGACAAAGCGCTTTCGCATCCGAATCCTCTGGTGGCGGGAGCTGCCAACTACGATGTTGGCAGCTTTCGCCCCCCGAGAGGACCGCGCCGCCGGTTTCCGCGACACGTCTTAGACGACCCCGATGATGCAATAACGATTGCAAACGCGCCAAAGCCCGACACTACACACCCAGCCACACTAAACTTGCACACTAGTTTAGGACCAAGACACCGCACTCGTAGAATAAGTGTGCGTAGACCCGGTTCACACCCGCCCGGTGGCAGGTACATTCGTAATAATGTACCTGTTACTCGCGTACCCCCCACGACACGGTAAACCCGAGCCGAGGTACCGTGCCTCCTAGAGGCGCCCTCGGGTTTAGCCGCTCCCTACCGGTTCGAACCCCCAGAGGCTCTGGGGAGGGATCGGAGACTCGCTTGCGAGATGCCATCCCCCACCGGAATCCCTCTGGGGAATTTCGACCACTCACGGCTTGAGGAACGCTTCAAGTTTCTCGCCGCCCCCAAACAAGCCCGGTAACGCTGTAAAGGTCATCTGCAACCAACAGCACTCACACTCAAAAAAAAAAAAAGCTCGCGGTCAGTCGCTGCCTCGGCGCCGTCGCCGAAGCATCGCCTGACCCGACCTAGGCTGCGCGGTACGGGCTTTCACCGTATGTGCGCGTCTGGGCCGATAGGGATCTCGGGTTGTAGCGGTACGGGCTTTCACCGTATCTTTGCTCACCTGGCCTCCGTCCTCAGGGACGTTTGAGTCTACTCGCGACCAGTCGTTGCCTCGACGCCGTCGTCGACGCATCGCCTGACCCGACCTAGGCTGCGCGGTACGGGCTTTCACCGTATGTGCGCGTCTGGGCCGATAGGGATCTCGGGTTGTAGCGGTACGGGCTTTCACCGTATCTTTGCTCACCCGGTCTCTGTCCTTAGGGACGTTTGAGTCAATCCGCGGTAGTCTTAGATCCCGTAGCCGGGCGTGATTTAGTGGTTGTGTACATTGTATCGGTATAGACAGGTATCCTCAGGTTGGAGCAGTGCGGGCTCCACCGAGAGCTGCTCACCTGGGTTTCCCTGTCTGTAGATTAGTGGAGTGTTCTCTTACCGTAGCTGTGACCGTGCGGGCATGCCCCGCACTCGCTCGTCTGAGACCTCCGTTCCCCTGGAACTGTTCACGTAGGGCCGTATTCCGTTTCCGTAGAAACCCCACGATCACTCTCGTCACGCCACCGTCGACGTAGCTAAGTACTTATTTTCAATAAAGGGGCGTAAAAGACCCGTCCGTACGATAATTGTATACCTGTGTTTCTGTGTCGCATACCCGTGGCTAACCCTTCTAACGCTGAGCTAGCTAGGAAACCTTCTTAGCCCCTCCGGCGGAAGGAAATGTAGGATTCACTCTCGGCGTGCTCCCGCCACGAGAGTCCGGGGTTCGACTCCCCGCCAGCAATCCATTACAATTCCTTTGTTTGTTTATAATGAAACGCGAAATTTTAAAAGTGTAGATGTATCATTGCAGGCCGTATGCCTCACCAGGTCTTCTTCAACCAGAAACGGTCGCCAGTGTAACTAGCCCAGATCGGCACAGCGACTGCCTCCAACAAGCAGTCTGCCGATGCCACAACGATATAGCACTTGGTCGTACTCACCAGAGGATGTACACAAGTGGCATAAACTCTTGATGAATATATATAAGCAATAACGCGTAGGTATATAGTATCGGGCGACGGATACCTCACTTAAGACCCCTCTGACAATGATGCTAAAAGCGGATTCTACAGGCCGTGATGAGCTAATTGACCTCAAAAAGTGTAGAGCCTGTCAAGACGTGTGCAACATGGTGGGTATCGGGCTAAGCAAACCTCCATGACAAGCTTTGCTATTCTGGACTACGGCAGAGGTCCCGGTCACGATTGAGCAGAGGGTACAAAGAATCTCTGGGTAAGGAATCGCTGCCAAACGAAACTGACCATGGCTAACGAGGAGCATCGGCAGGCCGGCAGGTCGCAGGGCCGATCTGGGCCAGATTAACTGGGGACTAGGCTGGTTGGAGGAGGACTGCGAGTCGTACTTCCAGCAGTGGATTATGCGCTCAAGAGGAAGATGAAGATAATAAAATTGACAAACCAATTTATTTGTCCTGTCCTGTGGCTATAACTATAAAACTGGAAACTTACTGTTAAGTGTGTTATCTACTTTGTAAACTTTTTTGTGTTTTTAAATTTTTGGTTTCCAATTAAAATAAAATAAATAAACTTATGGGACATTGAAGTGGTTAAATATACTAACTAACAAAGACAGTAATGAAAGTTGAAAGGTAAAACTATTTTAAAAACACAATGAAGGAAACTTCAAATATTTCGAGAAACGTTAGTCTGTCGCAGCTCGCGATGCGACAAGCACACACACACACACATACACACGTTGATACATTATTTTTGACGTACCTACTTTTAATCCGCGACCAACATTCAGAGGGGATGGGGGCAATCAAAATTTAACTCTTCGTAAATGATTTCTCGTCGCATCCTCCGAATCAATTTCATAATTTTGTTTTAATAATGACCCTTGAATGGTCGATTTTGTGTTTTGTTAAAGGTTAATTATTGAAATGGAACACTCTAAATTATATTATTTCTTAAATACTATTAAAATGAAATACTACTGACCACTTGAGGATCGTAACACCAGACACAATTGATAATCAATTGTTTTGCGACCGCCGGCGGTCTTATGATCCTTGACCTATTAACTCGCTTTTAATTACTACATTCCTCGAAGATAACGAAACGTTGAAAAAAATGCCTACCTCAGGTCCATCATTACGTTATCTATGAGTTTATTTGACCGTTATTAACGCAAATAATCGAATATTACGAAGGAATAATACTACATTCATCATCACCATCATCAGCCTATAACCTGACCTTATTTGTACACAGTGAACAATAAATAACTATTCTATTCTATTCTAAAAGTTCCACTGCTGGGCACAGGCCTCCCACGTGGACAATAGCACGTGGGGATATACTACATTACTGATAATTTATTTACTTCTGTTATCAATTATCTACTCGCGTTTTAATTTACTTACATAATTATTTTAAGTTAAACGCCAGTACATTGATTTGATTATAATTGCAGATTTTTCTTGTGCATTAACGATACAACACTTGGCTTTCTTCTCACCCGAAGATATGTTCATGGAGGGGTTGGCCGAGATCACAACTGTGTTTCCTACTTCTTTCGCTTGAGTTAAGTACTCATACATTTGTTAACATGCTTCATACTTACACGCTCGTTGTTTTAGGGTACTCATACGAGTACGTCTCTGATATGGGCAAAGTATGTCCGAAGCTAACCCAATATAACGCAAATATGCTGCTACTTGTCAGTATGGTGACAGACTTATATAAATTGGCGGTAGCTAGCCAGGTGGACTTAAAGGACTTACTATTATGCGTTCAAGGTTCCCAATTGGTAGGCATAAGGCAGAACCATAAGCTATAATAACCCGAGCACGAGTTGGCAACTTGGATCAGTGACCAAAGGTGACTTAAGGTAGTTAAGTTAACTGCGCCCTGTAACTTGAGTAGAACTTGGGCGGTGACTTAAACTCAAGTTCAAGTTGTTTCTCACTTTGGGAAGCGTAATTTAATAGTTGTAACGTGGGCCAGGAATTGAGGGTTCGGCGTTTTGGTCGTTTTTTATCTTTTGTTAATTTTAGGTAATGGATATGGAGTATCCATTTTTAGATAAAAACCTTACGTCACGCAAAAAGAAAAGTCAGAAAATTATCACAATTTAACTAAATATTGAATTAACTTCTGGACCTAGGCTTCACCACAATGAGATGAACAATAAGGAGCTCTGGTGAAAATCCACCAATCTAGTCCAATACTGGTTTTAACGTCTGCCATATTACGACAGCAGGCGAAACACAGAAGAATCTCGTGGTTTTTATTATCCTGACCTGACCTTTCATAAAATTAAAAAAAAACCCTTAATTTGCAAAAATCACTAAATTACAATAAAACTTATTAATTATTATACATGTATACATTAAAATAAATAAAAATGAATTAAATAAGGTATTTAAGCAAAAAAACTCACCAAGGGCATCTTCTTCAATCTCTTAAATATTGGTATATAATAAACCCCCACTTTTATGACTTGTGGCAAGCGATAACCGTATAATATTTGTTACGGAGAGCAACCATTGAAACCTGCCCGATGCAATGCGAACTTGCTATTAATTAAACAATGAATGCCCTCCAAAATTACCCTAAATAAGTTACAACAAGTCGGGTGTAAACGGTCCGTCTTGTTCTTTAATCGCATTGAGTCGTTAGGGAAGTTAGGCTGGTTTTGGATCTATCTTTCATTTATTCCTATAATAAGGTTATTTTAACTCTTTGTCTGTTTTGTTTAAATTAGTCCCGAAAATGACTTCACTCTACTTGATATGAAATGAAAATGGAGTTCAAACGCCCAGACAACGGTGCAGCCTTAGAATAATAACGCTATAGAAAGATAGTCTTCATACAAGCGCTCTGTCAAAAATGAAGCACTAAACCGATTCACACACGCGTGACGTGCGCGCATGGCCGTGATCTGCTGTCTCTTTCCAATTCTATGAATATGAAAGAGACAGCACTGCGGCAGCCGCTGCTACCGATGCTTTAACTTAGAGAATCACACTGCAGTACGTTTATATTTTGACCTAATTAACTACAAGATACTATGAAATACTGAAAGCTTACCTGTGAAAAGTGATGTTATTACACTTCTTTTGTTTTTCAGATGTGTTGTGACACAATTTAACTGCACAAACCGTCATTTTTTTTTTGTTTTCGCGAGACACGTTCGGCGCGCTGTGACATTGAACACTACGGAGCGGTCCGGCGTTTGGTGCCATTTCTGGCTCCAATTAATGTGCTTCAAAATAAGCGCGAGAACTTGGTTTCTATAGCGTTATTATTCTAAGGGTGCAGCGCTAAAAAGACGCAATATCAGTCGCCTTACCCTGCCATTATAAAGAACGAAGTTCCGTATATACCCGATAAAAATTGAGATTCCCTAGTAAATTTTTAGAAAGAAAAGATTAAGGTAATAAAAGGATATAAAACTATTTAAATAAATCAACAGTTATGAAATTATTTGGTTTTATATCTCTACCCTGTAAAGATAGCAGCTCAACAAGATGTTCGAAAGTGAAATCGTGGTTCATTTGTCATAGCCACTTTAGGACTATTGCATTGGCATTTACAGTAACCCTTAGTTTAAATAGGGGTTAACAAGTCTATTATTAGCAGCACCCAATAGTGCCTGTTTATTTTAAAATGAATAAAGTTCGACCGTTTCGTCCGGTCGTGTGGTCTGCCGCATCACCCTTTGGCGTTTGCGGGAATCTCGCTGTTGGTGGTGTTGCTGTTGTTTGTGTCCATTTATGATTATCTAATTTTAAAAATATATTTTTAAACTTATATGCGAAAATAATTATCCAAATCCGATCTGTTGTTTCCTAAGGACTCAGAAATGCCGACCGTGCGTTTTTCTTCCTTTTATTCTACCTTTGATGGAACAAAAACAATATTATTATTATTGGGAATTAATAAGAATCTTGATTATGCAAAAACATACGGTTTAGCATGTGTGAACGCTATGAGAGTAAATAAAGTACCTAAATGATCTAAGCAAATGGAAAGTAACCTTTTAGTTTTAGTTTCACTATAATTATAATTTTATTGGATTTAAGATAAATGAGATTAGTTTTATTAATTATTTAATAAGTCGTAGTTACGCATGCTATGGCTATCTGCATCTTTTTAATTAAAAACTGTGCTTAGATAAGGCTTATGTTTGTAAGAGTATCATTGTTTTTGTTAGTACCTATATGTTTTTGTTGACTGTCCACATAATAAATAATAATAACAATAATAATAAAGCTGTAGTCTCTGCCTACGCGTCTGGAAAGCGGGTATAGGTGTATACCGTTAGCATCACAGCGAATTTGTAAAAAACTATGACCAATGGTGAACTGATTTACGGGTAGATATAAAAGAGTTTTGTTGATAAAATAAACAAAAAAAACAAAGTTCTCCAGTAAAGTAGATAACAACGGTAGACAATCGAAAACTTCCCATCGATAGAGATCTCACTAAATCCCCACCACTTACGGCCGGAAAATCTAATAAAAGTACAAATCACGGACAAAGCGCGTCTAACAGTTTCATATGACGACATCGCTCGCCACTCGAGATCGAACCCGCAACGTTCCGACAAATAAGAGATCGCTGAGGGCACTCCAAGTAATAACCGAGGTGTGTGACTGTAACCACTTGTGTACCTTTGCTTAGGGCTGCCAACGTTTGTTATAAAATTAAAAATAAACATTGGTAAAAGTAAAAGTGAAACAAACTATTCATAAATCTTACTAACGAAAGATATTTTCTTTTGAAATATGGATGCGTACTCTGACTTACTATTTGATTATGGTTTTAAAAATATGCAATGCGTTTTACTTATAAGAGGCGATTGCTAGAAACCGCAAGAAACTTCAAGGGCTGGTCAGGTCAAGCGTTTTAAAGCTTTTTTAATTTTTAATTAAATACATAATTCATTTTGTGACTTTTCATTAGATAGTCTATGAGTAAGTATCTAATTAATTAAAAGCAATAACATAACAAAAATAGAATGAAAAACAGTTATAAATAACGATTATTTACAACGCGCGGGCAGCGGCCGGTCGTTGACCCAACCGTCTGTTGACCCGTCCACGTCAGCCGGGCGATAAGTACCTACGTTAGTCTACAATGAGACCATTTCCCTATTACGAAATGTGCGTATTTTTCTTATGTTATTGCTTTAAAATAAATTAGATATGTACTCAAAACCTATCCAATTAAAATTCGCAAAATGAATTAAGGATTTAATTAAAAATGAAACAATCACGAACTTTTTTTTTGTCATGTTTTTAACACTTGATCTGACCAGCCCTTGAAGTTTCTTGCGGTATCTAGCAGTCGCCTTTTATAATTATATTAATTAAACATAAAATTTTTGTCAATATAGATAAGTTTGGTAGCGACTCTTCTCTTGTGTGTCGTAACAACATAAAGTGGCGATAGGCTCTCCAACAGTCACGCTGAACACAATGCGGTTGTTATTTGACGAAACGTGCAGTATGTGGCAGTGTCCTGCTTCTGCAGTCCTAATTGCCCAGACTCTGCTACCCCTTTGGAGATAATAGTCATGAGTGTCTGTGTATACACACACTTCAAAAACACACGCGTGGGCATATTCACACAGGCACACACACACCCCACAGACACACATTCACTCAAACACGCGTTCAAATCAATCTTACGAGTATAACCGATTATGATAGAGTTACCTTAAACGCGAAATGCCAACGAGAGCGTTATTCCTAAACATATAACACTCACACATATATTAGTCCTAATTTTTTTATCTTTGTTTTTTATAATACGTACGTCACCTATTGTTATAGAAGAGCGTGGCCTCCTCCAACAGGTATTATTATTATACTTACTAGGTTGGTCCCAACCTTAGATTATTGTTTGTACTGAATTCGTATGAATTAAACAAATTTTATTATATTTTATTTATTATACGCTGCAAACTAACATAACACAATAGAAATAGAAAAAAACTTTTTTTTTTCTATAATCAACAGGTACCTTATGACCTTTTGACGAACTTTAAACTTTTAGATTGAAAAATCTGAGTTTTTTTTTTTGTTACATTTTAGTTGTACGGGTGGCGACCCTGCTAGTAACCACTTTCTCACACCCTCGATTTACCCTCTGAGGTATGACGCGGGGGGGCCAGCTTACACCGGTCCTTCTTTCCTATGATTTATTTGCTACAACTGTCGGTGGTTCCGCGGTTAGTTTGCTGGGACCCTTTGTTAATAAGTCACTTGAGTCTTTACGGAGCAGTAAATTCCGAAGCCACACTTAGGAATTCGTCTTGCCGGTTGTGTGATGAGTTCAAATATGTACGATTGCATGCCTTTAAAACTTTTTTATTTCTCCATTTTATTGGCAATGATTGGTTGTGTTTTTTTATACCAAACAAATTTTCTATTCTCTTTTTTTTGTTACATAATATGTTTTTATTCTGTATATTATCACATATTAGGTATATTATCATAATATGTAATTAATATAGTTATAATATACAGTGATAATATTATTATCACTGTATATTATAATTATTATAACCGTGTCGCGTATAGCGGTGAAAGAATGCTGCCACCTCTCCTCTCCTCGCCTCTCTTCCCTTGGATGTCGTAAAAGGCGACTAACGGACTCAAGACCGCACATACATGCAATAGCATAGAGTGGCGATGAACTCACCACCTGACACGCTGAGCACATGTGCAGCCGCTATTTGGTGAAATGTGGTCTATGGTAGTGGGCTGCTTTTGCGGTTCTCATTGCCTAGTCTCTGACTAACCCTTCGGGGATAATAGTCGTGATTATATGGATGTATGTGTAGGAGGAGCTCGATGGCGCAGCGGTTAGCGCATTCGGCTTGCGATCTTGCCCGCTAAGCAACTTTCACAACGCCGGGTCGCTGGATACTCATCCATGTTTTTTTTTCAATTTGGTCACTCGACCAAATTGAAAAAAAAACATCTAGAGCTCCTCCGTGCTTCGGAAGGCACGTTAAGCCGTTGGTTGGTCCCGGTTGTTGTCGTAAGATGACAGTCGTTAAAACCCACGCATTGGGCCAGCGTGGTGGGTTATGGCCCAATATTCCCACGTGCTATTGTCCACGTGGGAGGCCTGTGCCCAGCAGTGGGACGTACCAAGAGATCTTGATGCTGGCAATGATGCCGCTAACCCATCTCTGATGCCGACGTATATTATCAGATGCGATCACGACACGGGTGCACGTTTTAATCGCCTCTGTGGTCTAGTGGCTAAGCTACTTGTTTCAGACCCAGAGGTCCCGGGTTCGTTTCCCAGCGGGGGGTACATCTTTGTGTGCTCGGTTTGGTTGGTGGTAGGGCTGTTAGGTCCACCTGGCTAGCTACCACCATCTTATCTAAGTCTGTCGCCATAACAACGATGTTTATAGCATTGTTGTGTTCCGGCAGTTTGAGATAAGATAGCCAGTTCCTCAGTGGTTGAGCATTCCGGGTTCGCGCGCTTCCACCTTCGGCCTTATCCTCACTTACCATCAGGTGAGATGAAGGCCAAGCGCTTACCCGTTGTCAATAAAAAAAAACCTCGTTTGTTATCATAAGATAAGAGGCCATTGTTAGTACCTACCCACTAAAACTGGGCCGTGGCGTGGCACAGAACAGAACTCTCTCTTCTATTCTGTGGGCCTGCCAGGGCGCAGTGAGTAATGTCCTGATCTCCCCTCATGCTCCATGAGAAAGACTTGAGGCCCCAGAGGGACGTTTATTGGGTGATAATGACAATATTTAATGCTGCAAGAGATTTCCAATACATTACAGATGATTCATTTCTAAGACTTTAAAAAAAATACTCTGTTAATGTATTCGTTTTAAGTGATCGACAGTAATTAAACCTCTATTTCTGTCATTTGAATTAGCTTTTGCGTTTCAATATGAACTCATATTACAGCTACTTCAGCCTTACTTATTAATTAAAGTCGCTTACATACAGAATTTGTTTCACCACATTTTCCAGTTATTTTCCCGTGCGCCGCAAATCCTTCAAACACTTACTTACTTACTTATTACAGCCGAGCTCCCTAACAATCGTGCGTCGTCGACTCACCAATTATGTGTCAGTTTTACGCGGGAAACATTCTGTTGTCGCGTGAAACGTGTCATCAAGAGGGGGGACGATTTCCAGATCTATGATTTTTTAAAGGACACTTCTGAAATACATTGTACTGTTACTGAGTTTCTTGACATAATTTTCCTGTAACATTGTCTGTTTATCAATAGAACTTTTTGTTATTATTAAAGTTGATGTTAATTATCATTAGAATTATGTTTGTGTCTATTTTAGCATTTTTTGGTAATTAAAACCGTTGATGTGGAGACTGGATTGTTCTTATGAAACTTAAGAGTTAATTCTTGAATGTTGAAATTAATGTATCTACCTAAAAGTTAGAACAGTAAAGTTTCATCGTTATTTTAGTTAATGTGTAATTAATTATTTATGAAGGCTCTCATTAAATAATTTTACACTTCTACATTGAAATAGAATCTCTAAAACAAAACTTAATACGTTACTCTATAAACTTTCTTAAAGTTTAGCGATTAAAGTCCAACTTAATAGCTATTAAACCTTGAAACATCTGAAAGATCCGTTCGTTTCAAGTGATATTTTCAATTTTAATTTATGTAGGTGTGTCTGGTAATATGTACATAATTGTAAGAGATTGCTGTTCCATACAAATACGTCAAATAGTATTTGCATTTTTGTATGGAACAGCTTTAATTTTTTTCTTTCAAAGTTTTATTTCAGCTTCTTTTTTTATTTAGCAGTTTTTATTTTAGCTTTTATTTCAAAGTTGCTTCCACACAAGAAGTGGCTCTTTGCGGTTAGTAGGATGACCCAGATGCGGTATGATATAGCTGTTACCAAAACCAAATAGAATAGTGTTGTAAGCCCAAAACACAACAATTTAAAAGTACCTGTCCTCTGGCTATGCGTCGGGTACCTACGACTCCAAGTTCTACAACAAAACTGAGCACACGTAGTTTCCCGCGCTTTTTAACCAGCAGCAACCGGCTGCTTGTTAGGCACCCGTTTAAAGGTACTGCGACTTTTTGCATCGACGCAGACCAGTGGGATTGTGCATTGAACAAGCTGCGTATCGCAACTGCATCGCTAACGGTGGATGGATAGCAGCTGAATCGCTATTGCACCGCGACTGTATCGTGTTTGCATCGCTGCCAAAAGTCGCATCGTGTAAAGGGCCTTCAGCGTGTGCCACGGACAGGGTGGTTTGTGTCACAATAAAGGAGTTTAATACGTTTTAGACTTCTATGGCTATCCGATAAAATGTTTTACGGCACTTATGAAATTTTAAAGCATAATGCTCATCATTAATAGTCAGTGTTTACTTCTTGTTGTTTATGTTCGTGTTGTGTTGTAATATTATTCTGATTCGTATTGACATTTATCTCATTTGTATTTTATTCAATTGTTTTAACATTGATATAATTTGACCGCTATTATGAATTGGAAATTGTAAAAACAGTATTTGATATCTGCAATGTAAATGATAAAAGAAAAACCAAAGTAGTACTTGTTAATTTTTAATTTAAGAGAATGTTTGCATGCTATTATTTATGGTTGAATAGACAGAACTTTTATGACTTATATTCTATGACCTGGGGGGTTACTCTCGAACGCAAACTCAATCTTAATACAATTCCAATGCGATTAATACGTATCGATATTGGGATAAGTAAAGATAATTCCGGAACGCCATCTCGATAATAATTTGTTCAATCAATTTCTACGCAATTTAATACCAATGTGGCGCTACTGTCGCTTACAAAAGTGCCATTTGACATTTTTTAGATTTGTGATTGGAAATTGATTAATGTAATTCTGTTTCAAGAGTAGCCTACCTGCAGTGTACCCTAATCAAATGCAAATAAATGATATTCTATTCTGTTTATGACGATGTACGCTTAATTATCAATTATACATACATTTATCCCCGAAGGGTTAGTCAGAGACTAGGCAATGAGGACCGCAAAAGCAGTCCTCTGCCATAGTCCACTTTTTTAGCGACTGCACATGCGCTCAGCGTGACAGGTGGTGAGCCCATCGTCGCTATAAGCTGTTGGACTTTAGTCCGTTAGTCGCTTTTTACGACACCCAAGGGAAGAGATGGGATGGTAGTATTCTTTAACCGCTACGTGACACGGTTTATTATTATCGTCATCGTTATTATATCCCAAAAGATTATAAGATAGGGTAGAAAAAGGGATAGGTACGTAATCAATGGATATGCAATCCTTCTAAACTTACAATACAATATATTTTATTAATGTTAAGAAATGGATTTGAAAAATGTATTTTTCGATTAAATAATTAAAATTGTCTACAAAGATATGACTTTTAACATAGCACTCCTATCGAAAACTTAAAACGTCCAAAGGACATTGTTGAAGTTAGCCTAAGAACCAACACAAATATGACAGACATGATAATTCTTAGCATATTTTTTACGACAGATAGCAGTATTTAGATTTTGGCGGACACTTTTAGATAAGTAACCAATAATATAAATAACATTTTGAACATTAATATTGAGTATCATTTTATTTATTATGGGTTTGGTATATTGAGAGTTCAGTGCATTCAGCCAGTGAATTAAAGGTTTGTGACCAAAATATTTATAATATGTACCATCAAACCTAATATAATGCATGCATGGCTGATTTGACATACTTAGTACCAAATACTCCAAGCATCATTAGACGATACATCGCATTTTATTTCAAACTGAAAACGTTAGTCGACTTAGAGTGGATTCGACCAAACTGAAATAAGACTTACTCCGAGATTAGTCTATACAAATTCGGCGTTTAATCTAGGTTTAAGACCTTATTCCAGTATGGTCGAATCCACCCTTAAGATTCTTTTGCATTTCAATGACGAGAATTTTACTAATCTGCGGTGCTGTGTCACTCACTGCCTGACGTTACTGTAGTCTGCTGTACACAGTGTTGCCATATATACGGATTAGTCCGTAAAATAATGTCAATGTTCAAACCGGACAATAAATGCACAAAGTTTTATACGGAATTTTCAGGCAAATGCTTTTAATGAGTAATAATAACTTTTAATAAGTAGTACCTACTAACAGCTCTTATTATCCTAAGAAATATGTTACATTTTATTTGATTCTGCGAAAACTAGCGAGTCTTTTTTAATTTTCATAGATTTTTACAGAACTGAACCAGCAAACTGCATAGTAAAAACTATGGCGTTGAGGATTCCCATTGAGATATTTTCTTGGTCGGCTAATGAGAGCCGGAGAGAGTTAATGGTGTTATTTAGTGTTAGCGCAAGCAAGACGTAAAACAATTTGTTAATAAGAATCATTATTGTGTCTGTCTGATATCCATATTGTTTTAGTGTGTTTTTGCCGTCCTTAATTATCTTATTTCTTTCATTGATATAGTTACATATAGTTGTAAGTATGTACAAACATACCTTAGAGTTTCAACCTAGACCTTAAGATAAAATATTTTTTGTTTGTATTTTACATGTCTATAACCTGTTTTGTGCATTAAAATAAAATAAAACTTCTCATAAGTACGGATTTTGGCAGTTATTACTGGCTCTAAGACCTGACAACACTGTTTGTGCAGTTGACGTTCTTTGGCAAAAAAACAAAACAGTGCGACATCACTTTTCAAATTCTCTCAAGAAGTTCGTGGCAGATCTCAGTAAAGTCTCACATCTTTACTGGAACTCAAGGGGTTTGGGGGGAATATAATTTAGCATTAAACGTTTATATTATCATCACTCATTATTATCATCAGTTTAAGCATAATCAATGAACTGTAATAATACGACTGAAGGACTAGTACCTATCCATAGTAAAGAGAAAAAGTTTACGTTCTGGATTTCTTGGCGGGAAAGTGAAGCGTCATGTCTGCAGTTTTGTTTTATTTTCTATAATTTGTGTTTTGTCGAATATGAATGTGAAATAATGATGGATTATCTAAGTGTTAGTGAACGTGCATGAGTGTTGGCGAATAAAACAAAACAGTGCAACATCACTTCTCAAACTTTTTAATTAAACGTAACCTCAAAATAATTATAAGTTTTCTTGATATTTTGGTTTTCAGGAGTGTCCGTCAAAAATCTTTGTTTTTACAGTCATTTACTTGCAATTTCGAACCTAGAAAAGAATATTTCATAATTGTTGGTTCTTAGGCTAACAATGTATAGGCGCAGAACATTGTCCTTTAAATACATAATAACATACATACATCACGCCGCTTACCGGAGGAGAGCGCATTTCCAGTTGCTACGATCCCGACAAACATCCTTTGCTTTACGTATTACCTTGTCGATTGATTAAAAGAAAAAAGATTAAGCTATAGCAAACGCGGATTGACCGACCATTCCAATTAAACGCCATCTTGCTATTGACGACAAATTCTTTTCAACAAAACTTTTTTTAATAACATCTGCGGGGCAACAGAATTCAAATTGAAATGTCATCGCACCACCGGCGCCGGCCGGCGACGCTGAATATTGCACGGGGCTACGTTTAAACATATTTTTGCTAACCCCACACTTACGTATTCTGAGCTTTATCATAAAGCACATAAGGACGTCCCAGTCAGTAACTATTATTCGGCCTTTCTTTATTCCTATTAGTGCAACGGTCCGTGCAGCGAATAATCGCTTTTTAATGAAAAGATTAGTACGCTCTCAACTGCAGGCATTGTCGCACAATCAATGGCGGCCCGGACACTTCGGGAATTTTCCAATTTGGCGCTCTCGCTGCGACACTGGGCCGCTTTAATTCCTCCTTTTGTTAGTTTTCCAACAACTGTTGCTTGTACCTACTTAGCAGGATTTCCTGCAATATTGTCAAAACTTTTTACCCGCCGACTGTGTAGGTATCTACACTTAATAATTATATTGTCAGATCGGAAGCAAGAGTGACATATTATTATTAAAGTATTGATGTATGTATGCAGTGAAATTACAAAATGTAGAGGCATATTTAAGGGCCTGCAACCCGCGCGTGATACTCTTGGCATCTAAACTAACATTTAGGCTGATAAAACATACGACTTTATAGGTGATGAACAAGAGATTACTAAAATATCTCTAGCTGTATTTCAGCAAGAATGGGTAGTTTAGTACAGTCCAGCTGTTTTACGGCTGTATACAGACGAAATTATCACTTTTTGCTTATATAGAGTATTGGAAAATACTAAAATACAGCATCTAATGTGAAAATATACCATAAGTAGAATTAGAAGACTAGAGCTACCTAACGACTGGATGTAGCTCTTGATTTATACTTTTGTAAATCTTCCTTCTGTATATAAGCATTAAATACTGCTATTATCTGGATATTGATGTAAACTTAGTCTGTTGTAATGCCATCATATTAGGCTTGAAAGTAACTGATCAATGGTTAATTTGGAAACTCCTTTACATAAACGCTCTTTACTGAAGTATATATACTCGTAGATACACTCCATTAGCTGTGTAAAAGTTTAGTCTTACTCTGTTTTAAAGCTGACACGATGATTGTGAGTTTAACCTATAGTTCAGTGTTTGGTGTCAATAAGGAATAACAGGAGAAGATAATACTTCTGAAAGTGTTTATATATTATAGACAGTTTTACAGATTATCTTCTATCGTAAGGTTATTCAATTAATATCTATCATCATTTTAGGAGTAAATAATTATAGTAGGACAACAATTATTAACAAATACGAAAAATATACATTTGACATAAAAAACGTTTGCTTTTCATTAAATGTAGCCATAAGTCGCTGTAGTATTGACTTGATTTTGACTCCTAGACAGCCACTGTAATAATTAAATTCTAATACACATAAACATAATATCCCCACGTGCTATTGTCCACGTAGGAGGCCTGTGCCCAGCAGTGGGACGTTTATAGGCTGATGATGATGATGATGACACAGAAACTAGTACTGTCTAAGCTATTATGCATTCTAACATTATGCCATATTTCAGCCGTGGCCTTTTTAGAATTCTATTAGGAAGCTATTTTCCTAATAGAATTCTAAAAAAGCCACGGCTGTCTATATTGGGAACACCATTAAAACTTAATTAACCTAACCTATGAACTCGATTTTATAATAGACAGATATTTTAGTTTGAATTGGTTTATTATCAATAGAAAAGCATTAGTAATACATCAGACTCGATCTTAGGTCGATTTGTTACGAAAAGTAGTTACACTCATTTTTAAACATTATTAAATTTTTGGGTATTAAGTATATATTTTTTTTTAAGGGCGCGTGAGTTTTTTTGTATATAATATACAAATGTTCACAAGCTGTTATTACACTTAAACCGCAGAAGCAGTCCTCTGCCATACGAGTGAAAAGTGGATTTACCAAATAGCAACTGCACATGTGCTCAGCGTGACAGGTGGTGAGCCCATCGCTGCTCTAGGCTGTTGGAAGTATGAGCAGTCTTTAGTCCGTTTGTCATAGAATACATAATAATACAAGCTTTACTCGCCTTTTACCCACCCAAGGGAAGAGAGGGGGGGGGGGGAAGCAAATGAAGATGACGATGAGTGTTACTTGTCAATTTAAGGTGACTTCACAAAATAAAAACAATCACACTAACAGTTCAACTTCAATTAAACAATTAAAAATGTGAACAGTAGACGGGTGCCTACCCGGAGCGCGATTGCAATCCGCGACTCAAAAACAACGATTAAACAAAATGGCGGGCCTTTGTCCCTACCGCCTTCATCTCTTAACGCGGCGAAACAGACAAAAGTCCGCCAATAGAGGCTAAAACAAAGACGTCAAAGAAATCATTGACGGACGGCGAACCCCCCGCGCCGCGACGACAAAAGCTGTCCGATTTTCTTAATTAAAAATGTCCCCACTATCATGATAATTGTCCGGGGCCTTTAGTTCTGACGACGCGATTGGAGTGATCAATATTTGCTGCTAATGAATGAGTTGGTGTCAATGGATGTTTTATTTTTGTTCAAACAATATTTACTACCTATTCACTTCGTGCTTCGGAAAGCATGTAAACCCGTTGGCATAGTAGAATCCGTTGGTCTTGGTTGCTGTTGTAATGCTTGCATCCGTACGAGCCTATCAACCCGCATTAATCCAGCGTGCTGGGTCATCGCCCGATCTCCCCATATGTTATTGTTTATGTGGAAAGGCATTGGAAAGCTTTTAGGCTTGTATATTGACGACCGCCGTGGTCGACTGGTCGTGGTTGTGCGCCGGGTCTGTCAGGTCTATTTAAAGAAAAACTGTTTATCTAAATTGATTTCGGGTCGGGTTGTGTTTTCTACGTTTATGTATATTTATCAGTTCTCTTACCATATTAACAAATTTCAAAAGAATACTTATCTTGGTCCAATGATGTTATATGTCTTTGTCTTGGTCTAGATAATTGGTGTAAGCGTAAACAAATTGAATTTGAATTTGAAAAAGTAATGTAAAAGATAATTTTCGAAACTCACACCAATCATTTAGCCTAAGTTAAGCTTCTTTTGAAACTTGTTGAAGTTGTTAACTAGTTACCGGATAAACATATATGAACATGGAAAACACCCAGACCCGAAATCAATTAGAAAAACAAGTTTTTTTTAATTGAACCGATCGGGAATTATTGTACCCGATGCCTCAGACACACACACACACCACAACCGGGGCGTGCGCACCACGGAACTCGTACGAGACTTATACATACATATTTACATCATGCCTGTATTCTCCGAAGGCAGACACCACAAATGCCATTTGCAACGATCCTGACAAACTTACTTTTTTCTTATTTACTTTTTTGTACCGTTTCAATAATTTGTGTATATTTGAGCGTAATGAATGCAAAAAACACCAAATATTACGATCACTTTTACTCTTCTTGAACACTGTCTTGATCTTAAAAGTTTTTAATTTCCCTCATAATAGTAGATGGTGGTCTCTCCCTACCCCTCCGGGAAAGGCGTTATGTATATATGTATTTATTTATTTATTTAATTAGGCTAACACAATCAATGCTTATGCTATTACAGAAAGTTCTTAACTAAGAACAATGTTTGGTTAAAAAATATACAATAAATATAAAAAAGAAACTTAAATTTTACATTGACTTAAGCATAATACTTAATGCTTTCTTGATGCTGGGTATAGAATCAAAGCTGAGATCATTTGCATTTTGGTAATCCTTGTACAATGTTATAGCTCGCGATAAGAAGCTGTGCAACTTCAAATTTGTTTGACATTTAGGACCTTGGAAGAGCTTACTATAACAGTGTATATAAATGTATGTAAGTATTATAGTTATAGATATTTTTAACGGTTTTTTTTCTCTCTAAAAGTAGTGTTACAAATCAAAGCAGTCATCTCGTGTTAGTACACAGTCGCACATTGTAAAAGATGCCACATTGTACGTAGTTGTTTATATTTTTTAATTAAAATGTAGGTGCTCTACTCATTGTGCAGGCTCGTTCAGCCATTCCCGCCCCTGGAGCTTACGTGGCGGGAATTATTTATAATATACATATTTATTCCACTTTTGTACACGGCGCAAGTTTCCAAACTAAAATGGATTGCAGTTATGAATTTGTAATTTTTTAATACACTCAGTTTGAAAGTTGATAGAGATTGTTTTTAACGGAAATTTCAAATTATATTTTTGACTAGATAGATGAAGTTACTGTATATTAGATAGTAAATATTATTTGTATAGAAGATCTGCCTCAGGTGGGAGTCGAACCAACAACCTTTCGTAATACAATATAGGTAACTTACAAGCGCTGCACTAAATTCTTTAGGGAACCTTATTGTCTCGGTAGCTTAGTTGTAAGAGCCCAAATTGGGAAAGATCTTGTGTCCTAAAGTGTACCATAAGCAAATATTTATAAAAGTGCTATTTTCAGTTTTTTGTTTTTAAATGTAGCAAAAATGACAACGCATACAGGTAATATTACCTTACCCAATACTCCCTTTGATAATGATGAAAGCATTAAGATTTTATATACAATTATAAATAATTATAATTAAAAAAATATAGTCGATAGGAAACATTTTTTAAAATCCTACTACGGAACAGCACTTGGCCTTCATCATATCTTTTGTTAGGTCATTATAAGACCGATGGTGTAAGCGCTCTTCACCCGGATCAGAAAGCATGGAGGTGAAAACTAAAACAAAAAACAAAAAAAAATGAACTAAAATAAAATACTTAACATTATAAAATAAATAAATAATAGGGTGTAATAAACAAAGAACTTTATACATCATTGGTAATAAATATATACATGTTATATACATACTTAAACATAATAGTCTCGATTAAAGGGAAAGGTAGAAATTTGGCACGTGCTCCTTAAATGCGTGAATTGTTTTAGCACGCCTGATCGCAACTGGAAGCGAGTTCCAGAGACAAAAAGCTTCAACGGTGAAGATTTCATCCTTTCGTAATACAATATAGGTATGGTTATAAGCTGAAACTTCTCATAACAACTTAAGTAACAAGCTTGCAATTGCTTGAGATACGTTTTACGGCGCTCCCATTTCACAAATAACGAGACAGAGAAAACAAACGAAAGTAGACATTTTTCGAGTTGACAATCTTGTTATTCCGCTGCGCCGGCACCGCAATAAATTTTAATCCGGCAATATTTTAACGTTCCAATAAACGTAACAGTGATCACGTTATTCGCGTTACGAGACAAACACTCAGTGGGCAAGTCAAAATTCCCAAGTTGGGATCAGCAAAGCCTTGCATTGCCGAGGTTTGGGCCAAGTTGTGAGAGAGTAACTATGGCGAATGATTTGCAACTTCAACTTTGCTGGCCACAGATGTAGACTCATGGACAATCTTCAGTCAAGTGATAGCTACTAACGTCACCATGAATTAAATAAGCTTCGAAATTGTGGTTTTTACAAACTTTCCACTTGTGGGAAGCCGGAGTGAGTAGGTGGATTTTAACAACATACGACGATCTTACGACAACAAGTGAGACTTATGACATGACTTGGAAGACATGCAATGTCTTACGCATTCATTTGACATAGGGTTATCTTAATTGCGAATGAAATAAGGTAAATTATGTCATAGTGATAAGATAAGCGCTTTCCCTCCCGTCAAAACGACACCTTGAAAAGTTCTGCTAGTTTCTCATATATTTAATAACATACATTCTACAAATTAATAAATATTGAATATCACGATAACTTATAAACTACATCACACATCTAGTTTCTCTCATATACGAATAGAAAAGGCACAAAAGTCGCATGTACCACGTGTTCATTACAGTTGCAAACTTTTACATACATGCCAGTGATAATATTCAGTAGGCCACTGTTCTACAGGCAGATAGCTTTGAGTTAAGGCCTGAACTGGGAGCGGAACCTTAAGCCACCAGCTTATAACTTAGCGCCCGGCGTCGAAGTTTTAATCCAGCGTCGACAGGGCATTGTTTGGTAGTCGGCCGGCTGATTACCACGACACCACCGTCTGATCACCACCCGAGCTAACACAGACTTTACGCTGTCACTGTAAGGTCTAAATTCATTTAAAATAATCTGTGAATGGAGTGACAAATTTGTCGCCGCACACTGCATTGTGGGCTGGCATTCGGAGTGTTAAATCTGTTGGTGTTCTAATTATATTTTGCGTTATGTGCGCGGTCACAACCTTTTTAGTGTTGATGAAGTGTGAAAACTGTTGAGGGAGAGCAGAAATCACTATAAGTGAAGCTCAACAAAAATAGATTATTCGTAACTTTTTACTCGATTTTTCTTTAATTGCTATTCTTGATATACATCCAAAATTTGCAAAATAAAAGTACGCAAGTAATCACAATCTTGCATATTTTTTTATTTATTCAACACGCTTAACAGACACTGGGCAATGAGGACAGCAAAAGCAGACTTCTACCATAGTCCATTTTTCACCAAAAAGCGACTGCACATGTGCTCAGCGTGACAGGTGGAGAGCCCATCGCCGCTATATGCTGTTGGATGTATGTGCCGTCTTTAGTACGTTGCCTAGGCTAGTCCCCTAGTTAGCCGCCTTAAATTTACTTAATCTATTGAGTTTTGTTTTAGGCCATAATTTTACTATAGCTATTAAAACTGTTTTAACGGGACCTAACACGATTAATTTTTGTAAGTAAGTACATATCTACTTAATGCCTGACGTTTCGGCCTTGATGTTGCGGCCGTGGTCACAAGCGAATTGTTAGGTACTGTACTGTACTGTACTGTACTGTAACTGAAGTGTTAGGTCCCGTTAAAACAGTTTTAATGCAATGCAACGCGATAGTTTAAAGTCTTATCTTACTATAGCTAGTTTTTCGATTGAAGAATCTGGTATTTAAAGTCCTAAACGTACAGTAACATTGTCCTATACGAAAAAGTTACAACACATCTAAGATCTGTTTAGGTACAATGTCAGTATAAACTGCTTAATAGGTACTCACCAACATGGCCGCTAAACAATTTCCCGCGCGTTAATCATTACAAAATTAAAACAACTCCAAAGAATGTGTTCATAAAGTAGACTGGCCAAGAGCATAGTTTCAAACACTGCGTCATGTTCCAAACAATTCATCAAGATGCTAACTATGATATACGAAACCAAAAAGTAGCGCCAACTTTATCGTCGGTTGCAAATAATAACAGTCTGGAAGTTTGCGCGTGTACTGCCATCAAATTTATAGGAAAACTTCGCAGGCCTAAGTGTCTAGCAAACTTGCCTCAAATCGCTATTAAGTAGTTGCTGAAGTCAGTACTTTATATGATCAGCAAAATGACATTGGACCGATTAATGTTAATAATGGCGCGCGTTCGTGTCGCTATTTCGAATGTTAAGCAACTCTCGCAATGCCGAGTCAGAGGATGGGTTACCAAATTGATATCTTGATCTGCTCTTCGGAAGGTATGGTTAGTTGGTCCTTTATATATTGTATAATCGTGGTCTAAAGTCAAAAGTAAGTCGTTAAAATGTCGTTGTGTGCTTTGTATCAAAAACGTGAAAAGTTTCCTGTACTTATGTCGTTGCTTACAAATTACTCCATATTTTTTTTCCTGTTAGATCTAATACGCTAGTTCAACATTGTACGTGTAAAGAGAAATCCAGGCAAAACTATCCACGCCCATAAATTTATAGAGCGACGCGTTAGAAACTAATTTAAATTCTAACCGATATAACCGCAATGTTTGCAAACTATTGCACCTGTTTAATGAAACCCTGCTTGAGGTATAACATTTATAAGGAGCAATGTATCGTGCAGTGTTATAATTTTGCGATACGTACACCTGGTAGACGGAATCCAATCACTGAACAACTTCGGCTATAAGGCAAGTTCGCCGAAAGTTTGATGAAAAACTTTGATACATGCATAGTTACGCATTTGCTGGAGCATCTTTCGCTACGAGTATATCTTTTCTGGAAACGAATACTTGTACTCGTACCTAGTTTGTTTTCTTGTGTCGAGTTTTAGAAGGCCTACCCATCGGCAAGATTTTCAGAGTAACTTTCTAAATTGTTTATTTTATTGATTTATTGTACGTAAATTTCTCTAAGATGTCCATGCCAAGCCATGCTGGACCACAAGAGATCAATAAAAGATTAAAAACGTGTGCTGCGGCGCACTCTGAGGACGACAAAAGGGGGAAAAAATCTCTAAGCCCGTTGTGATAGCAGTCATGCTGGGCTGCGAGAGATTCAGGAAATCATCTCTCTAAAGCCTTCTTTAAAGCATAAATTCATCCAAAAACCTGTTGCTCCAACTGCGCCAGTTGGATATGCCTCACACATTTTCCTGATAAAAAACTTGACTTTAAACTATCCTACTGCTGGGAAATAGCCTTAAAATATTTAATTGATGAATAATGGATTACAAAAAAGTTAAAATAAAATTTATTTAGTAATGGTAATAGAAAGAATAATGAAATACCAATCTAAAAGGAGATGTGATTTATTCTTTCGCACTCACCACATACAAAATGGGACGCAAGAGGAAATCAAAACTAATAAATTCTAAAAGGGTTAGACAAATCCAATTTCTCCTTCACCACCAAGAACTTTACTCAGTGAAGAATTATTTTGCTCCGTCGGACCCAATGAAGTTGTTCCCAATGATTTTAATATCCCGGCTTGCCTTACTATGGCGGGGTGTATAAAGATTTATTCCGCTCCGTTGTTCCCGTTATAGCGCCAAACCTGTCAATTGCGGTTGAGTGAAGCGGGCTCCATTAGAATCCCTTTTTGCGTTTATAGGCACAGGACGGAATGAGTTATCGGGAGTCGGGACTATGCTCAAAGCCCTAGGTTAAAGTTTTACGAAGATTTTTTTAGCGCTCGAACTTGTATTAAAATTTCAGTTCCGTGTGCGTTTGATTATTACGTTTGGTTTTTCAACTTATTTTTATATTTTCAATATAACCTTAAAAATGAGTGATTTACACCTTACCTTTTTAAAATAATAACAGATTATTATATTACATAATAATACTTACCTACATAATTTTATGTTGCCATTTTATGCTATATTATTGCTTGAGTAAGTTAATAAATGATTCAAAAATACCTAATAACATACTGATAAAACATTTTAAACTGTAGTTTGTCCTCATCATCAGCCTAAAAACGGTCCACTGCTGAATCGATGTGGGTTGTTGGTGGGTTAGTTTGTCCGCAGTGGTCAGGATTTTCTGAAATTTATATGTAATCCTATCTTTCGTCAGTCTCTATTTTCTTGTAAAAACTAATAATTTTGCTATGACTTTTTTGTATAACTATACATGCAATTTAAGATCACGAGTCATCATTAAAAGTAAATGCTCGCTGTTATTTATTTTTTACATGTATTTAGGCTAAAAAGCCTTGTTATTAGCATGTTTATCTTAAATTTAACAATTTCAGTTAATAATTATAAAATTTACAACTTAATTAAGAGGTTCTAAAGAAGTAAGAGCGACGGTAGTTGCTACAGTACCGTCTTAATATGACATCCAAATTGGGTCTTTGGAATACTGCCAAACTACAAAGTGAAGTTTACGGACTTAAACACCCGCACAGATAGCTGAAACACCAACTTAATATCAGAACAGAACACAAGCTTTTGTTCTACGAATTTTCATTCAGGACTAAATCGACGATTTTTTGTGTTGTAACTTTATATGGCGACCACTTCCTATTAATTCGTCCACAATTAATACCTATATTGGTCATTTCCTATGTTCTCCATTTCCTATCCAGTAAAGTCTACTTTAACAATGTCTTATTTAGACGACATGGTTGTCACTTCAAAATCATCCTAATGACAACCGCGTATTATAAATTCACTAAGCAAAAGGCGACTCGTGAACGCCGAATTTGCGCAGTCAACTTAATAGCACTAACTTAAAGACAGCTGACATTTGCCATTAATAGGAATAAGCTTTTAAATTTCTCTAATTAAGAGTAGGGATTTATTCAAACCGTTAAATCCAGGAGCCGGGAAACAAAACGTGATTGCTCGTAGACTTATAATTTAATGCAATTTCCTCCTAACCGTTTGGTCTAAATGATGATTCTGAAGCGTCTTGAGGTTTATTTTCAAAAGTTATGCAAACGTTGAGAGATACGAGTATATTTACCTTAGTATCTTATGTTTTATTAAATTTGAATCTGTCTACGTTTCCAAAATATTTTTATTAAACTAACAAATTTGTATTTTTATATTTATAAATTGATGAGTTTTGAATAGAAGATATAAAAACTGGTCACAAATTGTTTTGACTTACTAAATTCATGAGCTATTCTACTTCACAAACGCATGCAGGTGTTAAAGGTAAAAACTGTAATCTTCTTTTGTTTTTGCGCTTGGACCATGCAGCACGAAGGGTGCAGAATCCTCTTATTGCAGTTCGCTGGACTGCTATGATCAGTCCCCTATTTCGTGGGGCCTACGGGACCCTTCGTTAACGGTAATACTGAGGGCCGACGTTTGCACTTTTCGGTGAGAACGTCTCTATGTAGGCAATATATTCTGAGATTTTTAGTGTCAGGTAGCAGTGGGGTCTTAAAATGGCGTCATAAAGCACTTGATTTATTTTTGCATAAATTTATTATGACACGGGGTACGCTACTTGCTTGTAGAGTGAGTGAGGAGAGGTGTATTCAACTGGGTACACTTGTTCTTGTCAATACTCGTAGATTAAGTGCCGAAGAGTTTTGCTATTAAAGGACTTATACGCGAATTATTGTAGCTACTTATCAGCAATATCTTATTAAAAGTGACTAGTCAAAGTTTCGTTCAGATTACTTTGAATTTGATCACGAGGGGACTGACGTAGTGCGACGGTCACGTCGTAATCAATTTTTTTACAAAAACCAAAAGAACTTGGTGTTAATTCGACAAAGCACAAGTGCTGCTTTGAACAAAGTAACAGCCTACATTCAATTGCTGGGCAAAAGCCTCCAGTATTCATCGCTTCCAATTGATGGATCGTCTTAATCCTCATGCATGCGTGTTGGTCATCGATCACACACCCGACTTAAACAAGTTTAAAAGCCTACACACATACACATTAATCTAAATTTGGAACTATGGACACTTCATGCTAATGTAGTTGTTTTGTATTGTGTGCCATTTGATTGAATACATCGTATTTCAAAATGGCGCTGATCATCCGCTATAAATTTTCTAACTACCCGCCGCCGATAAAGTTGTTCGCCGAATAATTTATGAAATCGCACGAGCGCACCACAATGCGGCCAGTGTTCTATGTTCTAATTCAGTTACAACGTGTGAATGCGTCTGAAAATGTTGAATAGTATAACAACCTTGTAAACATAATTAGTAGATTAATGTTTTATTTCAAAATACCTATATAATAGTGCTTTTTGTAGAATAACTCACGTAACTTAAGATTAAGAATAACTAAGATTTGTAGAAATCAAATGACAACGTCGATAACATAATGCCCCTTCAAAATTTGGTTTTCAACGTGTGTGTACCAAGGAGTTCGAAAGACTCATTCTTGGTTGGGTTTGGCGTACAGTTGCAGAACTCACACACTTTTACTTGCAGTGCCAATGGAGGGGCATACCATGTTATCGTGGATAATCTCTACCTCAGTGGACTAGCCAGCAACGTTTACAGAATAAGAAACCAACTACTGCATTCCTGCTTTAGAAGGTGTGTGAAGGCGTTGATTCTGACTGTTGCATCATTACCACCCTGAACAGATACACATTATTAACTGCCTAAAGCCACAAAGCAAAATCTTCTAAATTATAATACAATGTCCGCTAACGCGTCACATAAAAGCGTCACCGGATGTTGTTAAAAACAAAATGGCTGCCCGCGTCACGTCTGCCGACGTGTCAGCCAACTCCAGCATCGGTCGCAATTAGCATTCGCGGCAGTGTCCACAAGAAAAATCCCATTCAACTCCCTAATAAGAAATTCCACAGCCCCATTATTATGGCCGACGCATCACCAATTTCCCTTGTTTTAAACGTTGGAGACAATAATCAACATTGTTATTATTTTGCTTAAAATTCATGGCGACCTCCTTTATTGGGGTGGAGTCGAAAGCTCTTATAGTTGAAAGCTTGACTCCTTAAGGGTTTAAATCTGGTTAGGGGTGTTAATGTGAATTATCTAAACTGAGATGGAGTTTAAGTCTCAGTCAATTTTAAGCTTTAATTTCTATAGACTTTAAATGTAATAATGTAATGAGATATGTATGATAAGATATGTGTGATAGTTTGGCACAACTAGTATTTACTTTATATTCCATATTTCGATAAAGTTCCATACTTATTTATTTTTCTGTAGTATTGGATAGTTTTTGTAGGGTATAAAGTCTACACACACACAATTTCAACTCTAGATATAGAAGGTTATAACCATAAAATATTGTCATGTAGTTTCGAAAGTGTATTCGTAAATATTGTTCAATTAAGTTTTTTGAGACTTTAGTCGACCACCCTAAAAGCTGGAACTGACAAATACTTATACAGACGACGGTATTATCCCAGCAAATGCCCTTGTAATCTTAACTTGAAGACGTTAAAAGGGCTCCCACCACAATAAAGTGTTGCATCAGTATAGCGTTTTGAAAGATATATTTTTTTGATGACCTCCGTGGTCGAATGGTTAGCACGCCGGGTCTGGCGTCGCGCCATCTCTGAGGTCCCGGGGTCCGGGTTCAATTCCCGGTCGGGTCAATTTAGAGAAAACTGTTTTTCTAAATTGATTTCAGGTCTGGGTGTTTTTCTATGTTTATCCATTATCTTTCCATATTAACGAATTTCAAAAGAAGCTTATTTATTTATTATCTTGGTTTAGATAATTGATGTGAGCGTAAACAAATTAGATCTTTATTTTGTCTTATTTTAATACGAGTACTTTTAAATTAATTTGTTGTGCTACAAATATTCTTTTTCATTTAGATTGTTCAGATTTGTTCTTACATATTGTAGGCAAAATACATTATGTAGGTTAAAATATTGTTCATTAATAAACATATTGATATCGTAACTATTGTTAAGTAATGTGGAATAGTCAGCTTGACACTTATTTAATGGGGAAACCGTAGATGCAGGAACATGACAAGTGTTATGAATAAGCAATCTGACGGTTATTGAAACCAGTTTTATTTCCTAATGAAAATGTTCGTTACTTTTATAGGTGTTTTCAGGCATAGCTTGTATATAAATATTGTTGACCTTTCGAGTTTATCAAAGTACACGGTACTGCGTAGAATATGGGGTAAATAGTACCTTTATTTTTAGAAAGGCGTTTAGGTTGCGAATTCGGTAATTTTAGTCTGCCCTATATTCAACCTACTTGGTTCAAAGTTCACTGCAATCTAAAATAATAATAAAAATTAATAAAAAGCAACCGTTGCTGCTGACTTTAAAAATAAAACACTATATTTCGCATGCTGGCATTCATAGTTTGGTTTTTAGACTGAAAGTTGTGTTATAGGTAGGAGTATATTAGTTGTAAATGGAATAAAACAGATTTCTACGCATTAAGCCGGTCAGTGGGATAGTTCCCACGCAAAAGCCGCAGAGCCTACCCTAATACCTAATTTTGCCGCCAAGAAGTAGTTTCAGGACATTGCAGTGTTGCATTTTAAGGGTATGACAATCAGGAAAATTCATATTGCCATTATAACTGAGGCTTTAAGGTCAATAAAGCGCAATTTACACCTTTTTGTTAAAAGTAGACAAGGCTGTGAGCTTTTGCGACCAAATTCAGTCAAAGTGTTACAAATTCAGTCAAACAAAGCAATTTACATGGACTTCCTGGCGGGAAAGTGAAGCGACATTCCAGCAGTTTTGATTTATTTTCTAAATGTTTTGTTTAATATTAATGTGAAACATTGAAGGTGTAACCGTTAAGTGGTTAGTGTACATTTCTGTACTCAGCTTGGTTTGTGGTAAGATATGTTAACCACCTTAGTTATAACAAATACAAAGCAAACTCCTTAGCAGTTGAGGAATCCGGATGGAGCGCGCTTCCACTATCGGCCTTATCATAACCGGGTGATGTTATTCAGGTGAGATGAAGAATAAGTGCTCACACGTAGTGGGAAAAAAAATGTTCTTATCAGTCGTTAATTATTCCGTCCAACTGTCTTTGTAGGATGTCTACTATGTTTTTTTTTTTTTTTTTTTTTTTTTTTAAATTAAGCTAGCTGCTCCCGCTTTTTGGCAGGTATTTGGTTTCAGTTTCGTTTGTTTTTTTTTGGGCTTATTTAGGCTTTTTTTAATAAAACAAGAGCTTTAAGAGCTCGACTCTTTTCTTTTTCTTTTCTTTCTTTTATCTTTTCTTATCTTTTCTTTTTTATTTCTCTCTTTTTTTTTTTTTCTCTCTTTTATTATTTTTATATACATAAATTCTTAATACTAATACATTTTTTAACTTATATTAAATTACAATTTATCTTATGTACTAGTATAATTTCCCTACTTATAACATTATTACATTGTTTTTTTTTTACTTTAGTTTCTAGTTGTTACATTTCTTATTTCCTAGTATTTTTACAATTTCTTTTGTTTCTTTTGTTTCTTATATTTATTGTACATGTATATATTTATATTTCCATTTTGAGAGTTTTTCTTTCTCTAATTACAATTTCGATTGATGCTTCTCTTCCATCCCTTTCTTTACACCTGCCACAATGTGGTCTTGCTTATAGTTTCTCTTATATCTAATCGTCCTTATTTCTCTTATTTACAATATTCACGATTTTTCCGGCGTATTCCATAAAGACTTTCCTTTCTTTCTTATTACTAATTATCTCCTTTAGGGTATCTTTACTTAAGTGTGTATCTAGTTTTTGTTGCAGAGTGTACCTAGTGTTAGTGTGTATTGGGCAATCGAGTAGGATGTGAAAGATGTCCTCGTCCATGGTCGGGTCACAGGCACACGAGGGGCTGTCCCTGCGCTTAAATCTGTGCAGGTATGCACAGAATCCCCCGTGCCCTGTCAGGATTTGCGACGCCGTTCGGTCGATGGACATCTTCCTCACCGTGTTGTGTGCGTCCACCCCATTCGGAAAGAAGACCTTGGTGGTCGCGGCTGTGGCTTCGGTCCTATACCTGCAGTCCCACTGCTCGATCGTTTCCGCCCGTAAATGACGTTTAACGAACGAGATGGGGCTGCAGTCATAGTCCGCTCTGGTCTTCAGTTTGAGGGCGGCTTCCTTCGCTAATTCATCCGCTCTCTCGTTCCCTTTCACTCCGACGTGGGCCCGTATCCAATAGAGAGAGACTAGTTGGTGGTTGTCTCTCAGGAATTCCAGGTTACCCTGTATCGCCTTCGTGATTGGGTGCGAGGAGTCTGGATCCATCAGCGTCTGGAGAGCCGACCTCGAGTCGCTCAGGATAGCCGCATTTTCGAATTTTTTGCCAATGATAATTTCGGTCGCTTGGAGGATAGCGTATAGCTCGGCTTGAAAGACCGTACAGTACGGTTCCAGTCTGAATTTTCGGGTACACGTCTCAACAGACCCCTCCCAACAGGTCAGGGCTGCTCCGACTTTCCCCTCCAGCTTACTACCGTCAGTGTAAATCTTAGGCAAGCCTTCTGCCACCTCGCTATCCTCTTCCGCGTTTTCCAAACAGGTAAATTTTGAATTTAGTATCCTACTGGGGTGGGTGTTCTCGATGAAGGGTACGCGCTGCTCAACCCTCCTGCCACTCAATACTGCCTGGGGTTTCCCGCGCTTTGCTTCAAAAAGCCGGGATGCTTCTTGGATCCGAAGATCCAGCGGAAGCAGCCCCGACAGTATTAAAGCAGCGTTAAGGGAAACTGTCCTATTGCACCTAATGATTTTTTGCGCGAAACCTCTCAATACTACATCGAGGGCTTTCCTGGAGACTATCTTTTTCGCTTCCGCGGACCAGACGCTAGCTGCGTACAAGATCACAGGTTCGATTACTGCCTTATATATTGTCCTGATTATTTCAGGATGTAGTCCCCAGGTAGCCCTCGCCGCTCTGCACACTCCCTTATAGATACCTATAGCTTTGTTGCACACATATTGAATATGTTTATTAAATAAAAGCTTATTGTCTACAATTAACCCTAAAATTTTAATACTGTCTACGATCTCAATTGCCGTCCCTCCCATCTCCAGACGCGGTGTGTCGAACTTTAGTTTCCTGGTTATGACCATCGCCTTGGTCTTGTGCGGCGCAAAGTTCAACTTGTTCGACACACCCCACTTCCGGACACGGGAGAGAACGGAATTGGCCTTTACGGAGATTTCTCCGGCTGTGCTGCCCTCAATTATTAGGACGACATCATCTGCGAAGGCTTGGCAGTATACATTGGCGACGGTGAGTTCATTTAGCAGGGGATCTAAAATAAGGTTCCAAAACAAGGGCCCGCCTATGGAACCTTGGACGCAGCCCTTGTTGGTGTTTTTGCTAAATTGTTCCCCTGCGTACTTCACCGTCACCTTCCTGTCCTCCAAATAACTATCTACCAGCCTCCGCAGATTTATCGGACATTCCTTTTCCCTTAATTGACATTTAATTTGGGGCCACCACTGTCTACTATGTTAGATGTTGACTGTGTTTCAAAAGTGTCCTCCGGTTCGTCTTCAGCACAAACATTTGCGTATTACGGGAGAGGGGCGGAGGGGATTCCCTCGCTAGGGCCCGTTTTATGGTGCAACGGAATCCAATTGGACGGTGACGGTGTACAAACTTATGCCAGGCTTATGTTTATTTTCGGCATTAACAGAGTTTCGGGGAGTGAGTTGTGTGCATGAAGGTTTTATCTAAGTGATTTAGGAAGCTTAGCTTCTTGTGTTGTTAGTGAAGGGCTATGCTATGTTTACTGTAACTTCGATTTCTGTATGTCTTTACTATTGTATGAAGTAAGGTGAATATTTGTTAACATTAGCCTATCTATTAGTATCATATAGCTACTTTTATAACCTTTACCTACGCTTTGTCTACGAACCGTCAAACATCTAAAGCGCAGTACACTGCACTGATCAAAATTAATTGTTAAGGGCTATAATTATGGAGGTCACTGGACAGACAAGGGGAACTGATCATTTTAGAAAAGCTTTTTTTAAAAAATCTTTTGTTATATAAAAGTTTTCTTGTCGTCATTAGCTTTTTAAACCGATCAGTTATAGGCATGTATCGACATTCAAAGGCGGGTTCCCCTAGTACCCTAATAATAGGAGCGCTCAAGTCGAAAGATAAACTCCTTTGTGGTCTACTTCAATGGGCTGGCTCTGGACGGAATTTTCTTGTAACTATATGGATCCTTTAAATTCCTGGTTTTCTTGAAAACATATTGTATGTTTGGCATACCTACTTAAATCTTGACTACGTACTTTATGAAACAGTTTAAGATTGAAAAACTATAGCGAATTGCTGTATAAAATTTTAGATTTATTCATTTTATCTCATTTGATGGTAAGTGACGATAAGGCCGAAGGTGGAAGCGCACTTCACACGAAATCTCAACCACTGAGGAACTGGCTATCTTATCTCAGAAGTCTTAGTTATGTCCTACTGTTCTTTGAATTCATTGTTTTCTCTACCATCATCATCATCCGTGGCTGCTCACTGCTGGACTTACAACTCTCTCAATGAATGCCATTGATAAAATCTTCGGCACTTCTCATCCAGATGTATCTCTGCATTATATCGTCGCTCCACTAAGCCTGCTATGTGTTCCACATAAGTTTACCCCTGGTAATATCGGTTTTGACCAACTAACTGTTATTTTATCTCTTAGCTAGAAGTTATCCAGCACCGTTCCGGATTTTTAAAATTTTAATTTAAAATTACAAAAACTTGTTTTATATATAAGATATTGGTATATTTAAAGGAATGTGTACGTAATGCTTCGTACGCTTATTAGGTACCTTCAATTGAGATTCAGACCAATCGTGGTCGTAACCTTTAGATTTAAAACAATAGATACAGGTTCATATACACTTTTAAACTTTCGCGTTCCATTATGCACACATATTTAGACGGGATTTAACGCAAAACTACTTAGTAAAGGCATTCTACGCATACCTTTTTATACCCGACGTTTCGACCGAGTTGCACCGGCCGTGGTCACGGGTGGACTGCTGACCGCGGTGTATCGCCTCCGTTTGGGTCGCTGAGTCTTCATCCACCGTCACATTATTTATCCAACTACCGTCACACACAACACTAACGGTGTCCCTATTCCGTATACAAGCCTTATTCTGGTAGTTAGCCGATTGCAGACTAAAACGAAGTGGCGTTTTTGCAAACACTGGATTCCACGCTGATGATAGTTTGTGACCATCTTCTCGATTGAAATTGTTCAGATGTTTCTTAATTTCAATCGCTTCACGCACTACTCTTGAATAAAAGTGGCGATCTGTGGAAAGGACTTGCGTACGATGAAATTCGATCCAATGATTTGCGCCTCTTTCAAGTAAATGCTCCGCAATGGCTGACTTGTTAGACTGGCGGTTTTTCACAGCCGCAATATGTTTCTTGACCCTCTAATGGATAGTCTGTTTTGTCTGGCCTATGTAGGAACTACCGCAGCTGCAGTCTATCTTGTATACGCCTGGTGTTTGAAGTGGCAAAACATCCTTCGGGGAGCCCACAATGTTGTTGACCTTTATGCCTGGAGTGTAAATTGTCGGTATCGAGTACTCGCGTAATATGTGGCCGATCTTGTCCGTGACTCCTTTAACATATAGATACAGGTTCGTTTAATAGGTAAGAAAAAAATCTATTTAATAAAATTTAAAAGCATAATTTATAATTTCAACCTTTTTGAATCCCACAAGTAACAAAACAAAACAAAGAATCCGCAGCAAGTGCCAATGCCTTCATTCCGCTTCGACCAGCTGCTTTGATTGACTAACCATGCGCCCCATTCTGTTTCAATCAGGTGGCCAATCAGCTTGTTTGCCAACATGACGTTTTAAAAAGGGAGCGAGCGGCCCCCATCCCGAGCGCTGCCTAATAACAGGTGCGTCCAGGTGGAAAGATACCCCTTTGTCGACTGCTCCAATGGCCTGTGACGTAAACTTGTGTCGGAATTGTTTGTTTACGAACTGTCGCGGTATGTGGGACGCTGAATGATTGTAGCGTTGCTGGTTAGTTTTGGAGCTTTTGTTGTTAGTCAGTGTACTAGCGAATTTTATGCTTCGTTGCGATGCATATTTTAAATACATCTATACTTTTCATAATTTAAATCATAATTAATAATAATTATGGGCTCAGATTTTTCAATCAAATTAGGTACATAATATGCTTTTCGACAAAAATAACCTTTTTAATGTGGATGAAATTCCAAATGATGATTACCAATAACATACATACATATAATCACGACTATTATCCCCTAAGGGTTAGTCAGAGACTAGGCACTGAGGACCGCCAACGCAGTCCTCTGCCATAGTCCACTTTTCACCAAAAAGCGACCGCACATGTGCTCAGCGTGACAGGTGATGAGCCCATCGCCGCTATATTCGTCCGTTAGTCGCCTTTTACGACACCCAAGGGAAGAGAGAGCGGGTGGTAGTATTCTTTCACCGCTACGCGACATGGTTAATTATTTACCAATAACATATTAACATCATCGAGGAAATCCAATTCTATATTATTTTATTTGTTAGTGTTTAGATCGGTTTTTAGTCGTCTGCTACCGTGTAGCACAAAATATTAAATATCACCAAAAATGGTACATGCTAGAGTCGTGTAGGCAGGTTCAATTCCAGTACCTACGTCTGCAATTTGGTCGGTTTTAATGGCAGCCGTCACGCAACGCTCTCACTCATTCCAGGTGTAAACCAATCTGTGCTGCTTCCGCGTTAATATGCAGTTACACTCGTTATGACGAGAACTTTGTATAATAATTCTCTTTTATACGGACATTAGTGGCAAATGGGCTCGCCTACGTGAGTGCTGTGATGTGAGTTTCGTTTTTCGAAATAATGATGGAGAGAAAACGTGTATAAGATGACTAATGAGCAAAGTAGAGGACGACTCTAGGCCATCACGTTCAGTAGATATATATTTTAATTTATTACTTATCTAATATTTCACACTGGCACTCGAGGACTCACTAGTACTAGAGGAGACTAATCTCTATATAATACTACACGTTATTCTTGGTTTACCTCACAGAGCTCTGTTGTAATCATTACCGCTTACCCAGCAAGTAATTTTCAAATCGTAATTTAATATTAAGGTTCTCGTAAGCACTAGAATAATTCTTGGTAATGGATCTCTTAAGCTTTTTTCAATTACATTTTGTCCAGGGAAACCCTTTCCCTGAAGTACGATAGGATCTAATTTTCTTCAAGTCACCAAGTAAATATGCTAGGGTGAAAAAAAAACAACAGATTGATGAACATTTCGAGTGTTAACCCTTGTCACGGTGACGGGGGCCGATAGGACCAGGTGCGTTTGAGGCGGCCATGACGTCACTATTTACGGGACCCGCACAAAATAATGGGTTCTGGAGCCCATTACGGTTTCAGGGTTGGAATAATAGCTTAATCTGGTACACGTGGGGTAACCTGTTTATTTTTCGGGTGACCTTTAACTGGAAAAACTGGACGAAAAGAAATGAAAAGCTTTCTTTTATGACAAAACAATAAATTAAATTACGTTTTAGATGGCTTTAGATGACACTGTTGATATTGTTAAGGTTATTACTTGTCTACTTATCTCAACTATTGTGCACTGTGCAGAGGAGGACAACGATTTCTGTTTTCAAGCACATTTGAAGTCCTATTTCTCCGATACCTGCACGTTTGGTGCCGGGCAAAGATTTCCGTCCGCCTGCTTAACAACCACCATCTTATCTTAGTTTGACGACATTAAAATAATAAATAACTTTCCCACTCTTACTCCAATTATAAAAAGCTTCTTTTGAATCTTATTTTTATTGTTTAAACTAGATAAACGTACATTCAATTTATAAAAATTCTTTTTAAAATGACCCGACCAGGAATTGAAGACGTAATTTAAGAGATGGCCGAGCCAGAACCAGGGTACTAAACACTCAAACATGGAGGTCGTAAAGAAATTAGAATTATATTAATAACATGGTTTGTATTCAATGTTTTTACGTGAGACAGCCGCTTTCTTAAAGAGTTCCTAGTTAATTGCACTTCCTTCATTAGTTACCATCAGGTGAGCGGAGGCAAAGTACAAATATTTATTGTTTGCGAAATAAAAAATAGACAAATACCCGTTGCTTTTAAGTACTTGTTATCGTAATGATAAATAAATAATAATAAATAAACTTTCCTACACTTACACCAATTTTCTAGCCCAAGAGAAGCTTCGTTATGAAACTCGTTAAATAGTTACTAGACAACGGATAAACATACTTAAAATACTTAAATACATACTTATTATACATAGAAAACACCCAGACCTGAGACAATTTAGAAAAACAATAATTTCTAAATTGACCCGACCGCGGATCGAACCTCAGAGATGGCGACACCATGAAAACCGGTGTACAAACCACTCGACTAAGGAGGTCGTCTAGTGATAAATTAATGGCATTCATAATATTTGATGTGGGTATTTTTATGTTAACACCGCGTACATTTTTTTAACGTTTCATCTTAAACACTAAATGAGTTCTTTAGTTTCAAGACTAATTAATTGTTAAATTCACGATGAATTTTGTTAATATTAATGTTAATAATATTTATTTGTGTACATTGCATGCCTGATCATGGGCAAACTGTTGATACTATATATATATTTTTTAAGAACTTGTTACACAGTTTCAGCAATAAAGGAATTCTATTATATTCTATTCTATTAATGGTGTTTGTAAACGAAAAACTAGCAACATCAGCCACGAGAAATACCCATTAACCGCTCACTTAAAGAATACAGGCCAAGATTTAATCGAGTTTCATTTTCTATTCGAGACACAGTATATTCATTGCATCTACCTTCCTCCAAGATTTATGATTCCCGCGGGACGTCGGCGGGCGGTGCATTTCTTTCGTACGTGCTCATTCGCTCGCACGCATGCAGATACAAATAATGAGACATTTTACTTTCATACAGAATGCATCATCACATTTTTGTACGGTCTTTTAGACCGAATGAAATGAATAATACAATAGGTGCTCTTATTAAACCATCAATGTAAATTATAACTACCATGAGTTACGTATTAAGTAGGTCACTATTGTACGATCTGTGATTATAGAAACAGTTAAATTTAAGCTGAAATAGTGGCACAAATTAGGATGTAGTCGTATTCTGCAGTTAAATTTTAAAATATTTTAAATTTTCTAAAAAAAATTATTTTTCGGAGTATATTACAAATAACAAAAGAAAAAGGAGAGTGAGTATTTAGATAGTTTTTTTTGTTCTCTTACAACTTCTCTAATATATTTTTTTCCGCCTAGGAAACAGACATTCGGCCCGCCTATATGAAGTAATCCTACATAATAAAAAGGAGAGAAATTGAGGAGTTTGTTTTTTTTAATTATTTAAAATTACAAGTTATTCCAGTACTACTCGTATGACTTCCCCAGTAATCCAGTATAAGTACTCTACTGACACAGTGACGTCGGTGTACGAGTCGCGCCTATTTCCCTGCAGCGGGCGAGGTGTTTATAGTGAAAATATAGCCGCTGTTTGGGCGCGAGTGGAGCCAATTCGCTTTGTCGCCGAGTGCTCTGTCAATATTGACGGTTGCTCTTCTTGCCGCCTCGGAGCCAAGGATCGAGCTGACGCGTTTATGCTAATCAGTGGGGTGATTCTGTAAACTCATTGCGAACCTCAAAAACTTGAATCTGTAGTAAGACGAACGCGGTGGTGAAATGAACTTAGTCAAGTCAGACTTCAACATTGTACGTATAGTATTCCCCTGATCTGTCTCGAAGACTACTAGAGGATACTAGCAATTGAATTTCTATCATGTCTGGTATTACGGCAGCGGAGCTCATACACTTGTACTATTAAGTAATCTATGCTCATACATGAGTGACACTGAGGGAGTGGTGGACAGACTGGTGAGCTGTCAAAGTGAGTTCCAACTTCTGAGTGAATTTGAATTTGAGTTCGGATTTTTACAGAATCGCTTAACATGTAACTGGGATTCGTGCTGATTCTGTATGAGCAGGTTAGTTCCGACAGTTAGAGATATAGCTGATTTAGATATATATTCCTGCCCCAGGGCAGGGATGGGATATTCACCCTGGGCCTGTTCGCTGTCTTCCTGTCCATAGGCTGTTTTTCTGCATACGGCTCCGCTTTCGTTTCTGTCCGTAATCTGAGTCGGCGGCTTCCTGTTTCCGGTTAGCACTCCGCCGCTGCAACCGCCGCGCCGGCGCCATCCGGAAGTTTAGCCCAAAGCTAAGTTTTTACGTCCCTCTCAAACGGTCCCTCTCTACCGACCTCAATAGAAAGGGTATCGCAACTAGAACTACGGGTCCGGTTGTGTTTTCAGAGGTACTACGCGGTTCCGGTTCAAGCCCCCCGCTGGTCGTGCCTTTAACCAGGCGCCTCCGGCGGGATCCGGACATGGGTTGGACTCGTAGTGGCGTGTGGTCAGCTGTAGAGCTTGGGAATGTTCGTCTGTCCTGGTATTGTGTGCCAGAACTCCTAAACTCGTGCACAGCGAACGGGGCCTAGTAGCGGTCTCTGAGGGGCCAGAAGCGAAAAGTCCTGCGGGGAACGTGAGTTTCCCTTATAGTTGGCAGCTTTGTCCGGTGGTTTTCATTGGACTTTGTTGTTGACATCTCCGGTACTAGTCTGGAGAACTAGTAGAGGCGGCCTCCTAGATGCCGTAGCCTCCGGTCCAGCCAACCGCGTAGGACGTGGGAACTGGCTAGGCGCCCGGATGGGTTCCGAGAAGTGAGTGTGCTTACTACTCCGTTACCAAGGTGGACACTTGGGAGTCGACTTTAGCAGTGGCAACTGCGAGTTGTGCCCTTCGTGCAACGAGAAGTGAGCGAGCTCGACAGCTCCGGCTACCTATCTGGACAATAGGCAGTGAACTACACGTGTTCACGGGGATACTCTCCCGAGACACTAGTCTTATGAATACCGAATGAAGAGCGCGCATCGGCGGTCACTGATTTGGCGTCAAGACCTAACGCAGATGGTCTCCTGCGCGAGTGTTCTATTGGCGTAGGGACGTCTGGCACTTCTTGCATAACCTAACGGTTGGTCTCGAGGTGCCACTACAAATAAAACTTTGTGAATTAAGGAGAGGGGGATGTCCCTCTCAAACGGACAGATAGAACGATTCATTGAATCCCTCCCTAAGATTGGTAACGGGAATCACGGGAATAAACTTTGTAAAAACGGTTCAATAGTTTTCTTTCTCGACAGAAAACCAACAAATAAATTAACTTTAAACTCGTAGTACTAATTTACTTGCACTATCCGTTCATCGAAACAACAAGACTCTTCATAATTCCCCACCAAAGTAATAAACGCTATTGTCGTGAACTTTCCTTTCGTGTACTTAAAGCCACAAAGAACAAAAGTTTAACTGCAGAGTAAACGTCGTTACCCGCTAACTGCGCTGCCTTGGCACCGTCCTGACTAGCACTAGAATTCTAGAGCAAGGCCCTCTCAGTTGGAATTGCTAAAGTTTTTATACAGCTGCAGACTAGGATAAAGTGTTTCATCAGAAATTTCGTAAGGAGCATCCTTTTAAAGCGCTTATGGGGGAACTGTATTAGCGAGTCGGCCAACTTGTGTGATGTAATGCTGTACTGGATGATTTGCTTCCGTGCGCTGGACTCCGTACCATTTGGAATTGAAGTTGCGCGGTAAGGGAGAAATGGGAGCGATGTTGATACATTTCAATCTTTGCAAAATGTTATGCTGTTACATTGTTATTCTTACGAAAGAAAAGACTTAAAAATGTACTTTAAAAATGTTTCATAAGCTGTTTCAAATAGTTTACTCGATTGTTGAGGATGGAATCCAACTGTGATTATTAAAAAACTGCGTAAATTTTTGGTAGGTATTATTTCGTACAAGAATTTATTTCTGCATAATCGGCAGCGGTTTTATTTTTTAGAGAATGTGCATTTCACTGAGCTAAGCTAAAACTTCAGCGCTAACATAGCACTAATGACAATTTTAGAGATAACTTTCATGTATACATATTTCGGTTGTATTGGATAATACAACTCAATTTATTACTCAAAATGTTCCAAAAAGTAAACCAATTTTTATGAAACTTGACATGATAAAATATTAAAAATAAAAATTGATTCAGCTGGGAAATTTCTCAAGTCTTAGTGGACTTTAAATCGCATTAATCTGCTGATTAATAGTCTTTTTTAATGTTTTCTGATTACTATTCTCAATATTATGATAACTAGACCTCTGTATTGATCTCATTGGTTTGTAAAAAATTTAACTTTAACTGTATGGGATACCGAAATATGTAAACCGTCCTAATTGGTCGTCCAAATGTTAAATCAACAGTCATCAAAATGACATTTTCTCTGAAAGCTATCACACCAGTATCGTCTTTGTTAGCTTCCAGATTAAATCGCTTTGTGGCTGAACTAATTGAGTTAGTGGGAGCTGTGTACTGGATGGACGATCAATTGCGCCCTACGACGCAGAGACCGGCCCGATTCGTGCTACAACGCAGCAGGGCTCTAACACTCAGACAGTGTCCCTTAACACCACATCATCACCCAGGAGACACGTAAGGTATCAAGGGTAACTCTACAGCAGCGACCTCTATGCCACAAAGTTCAACGAGAGATTGAGCCCCAAAACCACCAAACCCAAAACCAACCTGTTCTTTTATTTTCTGTGGTGTAAAGGTTGTAACTAATTACCAGTTACAACCTTTACATTACAGAAAATATTAATAAAAAGAACAAAACTCTGGTCTGTGCTTCAGACGCTCTGTCGCGTAAACTTGCATACTCGTTATTATATTAATAATAGAATCCGAACCTTGGTGTAAAATTAATTTGGTTGGTGTTAGGGTGCCCACACAAAGCCCGTCTTTGGGTGGGTGGGTCTGGGTGGATACCACTCTCATACAAAAAAATAAAATAATATATAACTCCAACAAAACTATAAAGTTCACATAATGTTTAGGACCGTAGCATCAGATGGCGATCCATAGTCTGCCTACCCTTATGGGAAACAGTCGTGAGTATATATATGTATGTGTGTATGTATATGTATTGGGCAAATAGGAATTCTCTTATGCTAAATGCTAGCAAAACAAAATATTTAATACTGGGATCTAGGGAACAAATTCGTAGAATCAGTTTGCAAAATCATCGACTGCTTGTTGATAATGTCGAAATCGAACGAGTTACTGAAGCTCGAAACTTGGGGCTATGTTTCGATGAGGAGCTGCGTTATGAAAGATATGTGTCTGAAGTGGTCCGTAGTTGCTTTTATAGATTAAAAAATTTGTATAAATTCCTAAATTCCGGCTATTTCTCAGCATAGATCTCCGAGTGCAATTAAAGGATTCACTGGTGCTTTCAAAACTCAACTATCTTGATGTGGTTTACGGTCCTAGATTGTTCTCTAGGACAGCTAATCTCATCCAAAGAGTACAAAATGCGCGTGCTCCATATTGTTTCAATATTCCACCACGGCAGCATGTAACTCCTTATCTAATTAGGGAAAACATACTGAAGATGCAACATCGGAAGGAGTTGCATCTAGCAACTTTACTGTTTGGAATAATAGAAAGTAAAAAACCAGCTTATTTGTATTCCAAGCTTGACTGGAGGAATGAGCATAGTAAGTACGGTGTCCGCACTTTGTCTCAAGTGCTGAGTGTGCCTAGCCATCGCACCGCAGCCTTTAGAGGAAGTTTTAAATACAGTGCCACTAAGTGCTGGAATGACCTTCCGCCGCCACTTCGTAATTTGGTTAATGTGTATAGCTTTAAAAATAAGGTAAAGGACATGCTATTAAAGCGTCAAAAATGTAGCACTTAAGTGGCTGTAATTAAGATGACATCTATTCGTATTTATTATTACAATTTTTATTTTTTATTTTTATAGTGCCTTAGTTTGTATAATTTATTTATTTTATAAAAACTGAGCAATTTTTTTAAATACCTAAACTATATCTATTTATGACATTAAATTTTATTTTGTTTATTTAATTTTCTAACTGATTAATGATTTTAATTTAATAATGCAATAATTTCGTTTCGATTTGCCTACTGATTGCTTAATCTGATTTATGTATAACTAGTCAATAGCGTGGGGCCACGAGTCACCCATTGAGGCTTGGCCTGAAAATCGACGCTGTAGTCAACTGCAGCATTATGTCGAGCCTTGACCTTTTTAACACCACACCGGTTATTGTGTAATTGATTAATGTGTATTTCTTTACTTAATTTGGTTTTTTTTTAAATTATATTTAACTTGTTGTTTTTTATTTTACTGTACTGCATGTTATTATTATTTTTTGGTGTATGTGTTAAATAAATCATTTCTATTTCTATGATGTTTCGCTAATAAAAGTACAAAGAAAATGTTTTTGGAAATGCAAATTCAAAGCAACGTTTTGCTCACAAAACGTTTCTATAGAAATTATTGGATTAAAATTCTTTGGAGAATGAAATTATAAATTAACAATTTACACCATGGTGTCAGGATCACCATGTTGTAAACACCGTTATAAATGTTTAAACAAGAAAGAACAATTATTTTATTTCATTCAAACAACTTACATCACATTGGGATATTTAATCCAGAAAAAATGTATAATTACTTATATTGTTAAAATACACTTTCCATTAACAAAGCTTTTTTTTAAGCTATGGCGACTATAAAATGGTCTTCACATTTTATCCGGTTCGAAGGACCAATGGTCTGTAAGACCATAAAAGCCACAGCTAATCGTTATTCGGGCTAATCACCCTCTCAAAGGCAACTCGAGAAGATCGTTAACAGCGCTAGGAAGATGGAAATGCCGATAATACCCGGATTTTAGTGGAATCTTCCAGATAATCCATGTGTGGGTTTGTAATTACGATTAGATGTTTGGTAAAACGAATGAATTTATTTTATGAGGGCACGGGATTTCTGGTTCTACTTATCACCGAACAGAAAAAATGATATTAAAAAAAATAATTCTTCGTTGCACTGTGTCTATTATTTAGATATTAGCTAAGAATTATAAAAAAAATATTCATACGTTCATACAATAAATGAAAACAAAACTAAAAATTTAAAATTTAAAAAAAGTTTTTCGTTTTACTGTGTCTATTATTGAGATATTAGCTAAGTTATATAAAATTACATACATGAATAGTAAATTAAATACAAGCCTGGTTGGAGACATTCTTTAAGTTTCATGCTTAGATTTAATCTAAGGTTTCATGCCATACATTTTTTGATTAACTAACAAAATTAACAATAATTATTAACAATAAAGAAAAAAGTTGTTTTTGTCATATTTAAGTAAATACCATGGACGTAATAAATACATACTAAATAACTCAGGCCACAGGAGTGATAAGCATCAACATTACTCCACATTACTTGTGCCATTACTCACATTATATTACACAATATTTAGTGTCGTACCATAGATAAGTATATTTACCTACAGATATATTTAAATAAATACATGTGTACACGTTGGCGCATATATCTCGGCAGACACAGCTATTTATTACTTTGCGGAGCGATCGATCTTAATCTTGAGGGCAGTGAGGTAGCAGGCACTAGAGCAGCGTTCACGCTGGCAGAGAAAATCCTAAAAAAGTAATTGAAAGTTGGTCTCCAGTTGAAAAGAGTGTTACTCTGATCTTACAACTTTCTCATCTAATTAACAAAATGTCTCCTCAAGACTATTTATGCATTGTTAGGTACTGTTTATTTAGAGGAGTAAAAGTCACTGAACTGTTGGATGTATGTGCAGTCTTTAGTCCATTAGTCGCCTTTTACCACACTCAAGGGAAGAGAGGGGGCGGTAGTATTCTTTCACATCTACGCGACACGGTTACGAATACTTTCTCAGTAGGTTCGTAAATATAGTAGAAAGCTTGCCTTTATCATCAAATCACATCGGGAAGATGATTGGATGCAAGGCGGTGGAGCCATGCAATACCAACCAACAAGTGGCATGACTCGTAACAAGAAATTCAATGAATCCATATTGTATATTTGTTGTTGTGAGAGTGTAAAATGTACTTAAACAATCCAAGTCAGTTTCACAGAAAATTATTAACCCTACTCAGACAATGACTATAGAAACTTAAAAAAAAGATTTTTGTTTTGGAAGGAACGCCACGCCATATTTGATTTCTATTACTGATGTTTAAACATTAAATGTTTATAATTTATGATCATCGTCATCATTCATATTCAGGAATATAAACCAGGTTGATGGGCTTTAATGACTGCCAACTTATTATAACAACCGGGACTAGTTTAACTTGCAAAGCCGCAACGCAAACGTGTAAACTGATGCGCCATCTACGCGATTTAAATATTATGAACATGAAGAAAAATATACTTTGCGATAGTACCATTGCCAGCAAACAACAGCTGAACAAGAAAAACCCCGTCAGCCGCTGTAAATAGTGTCGCACTGTCTAACTAAGCACCCCGATGCCGCATACTGCATTTCAATGCGGATCGTATGTAGATCGCATCGAGCGCTAAGCTTTATAGCGCTGTGCCGCTGTAATGTAATGTTACTGCGCTGCCATGACGGGAATGTGGAAAACAAGCGATGTTGCGCTTGTTTTTTACGACATTAAACTAGAATGGCGCGATGCTGTTTAATACGGAAACACTGTTTTAGTTTTTTTAGCTAAAGCCGGATGACTACTAAATATTAATAATTATAATAGTAGGGCTAGATTGCCACAACGTGCAGGTTTGAGCCTACTTCGTCGAAAACTTTTTCTTTCTCTTTTGCAAATTTACTTTCTGTGTATTTTTTGTATCACTAACGTCGTCATCATTAATATCAATACCGATAAGTAGTAACGTAACGTAGGTACCTACTAAATTTAGAAAAACACGCAGTTTTATTTCATATGAAACGTTTATGATTAAAATTGCAACTAAATCTTAGACTATTATCTATTGACGCGATCCGTATGAAGTCACCTTTACTACTAAAAATAAATAGGGAGCAGAACGCATTAGTGGCTGTAACTGGATCTGGCCGCGCTAATTCGTCTTGTATTGTGCCACACTAATGCGCCCACTAGTGGAGACGTTATTGATAGTGTGCGCGCGCCCTAACTGGATCGAACCGACATCGACAGGCGACTTTTCAGTGGCGTGAATTCACTGAGGTTCTTACATAGTCTCGCTATACAGGGTCTAACAAAATCAAGCAAACGGGCGGTATCTATACATCGTTCTGAATATAATGACAAAAAGTGAGCTCCAGTTTTATAGTGATTTTTAAAACTAACAAACCAAGTCAATTAAAATAATGCACATCATGAAACATATATAAACATATATCTTTACTAACACGCACGCAAGCGTCAATAAAAAGATAACTTAGTGTGCTCCGAGTTTAGTGTGCATGTTCGCCTATCTTTGTGTGCTGTACGGGTCTGGAAAGGGTGTATCTTTTTGTGAACTATGATAATATTTTGTTGATTATCTCGGTAACGAGCCTGTAGTTTTGGATCAAGCTTGGTGAGCATGCTCAGTGTGATGTATAGATGCTCCCCTTAAACGTTTGCTTATTGATATTGTTAGACCCTATATAAATAATTATTAAAAGAGATCTAGATTTCCATCTATCTCCTTCAATAATAATTATTAATAATATCTTCCGGTTATGGGGAGATCTTTGAACAGCAGTGACACAAAGTAGGTTAAAGAAAAATAAAATAATCTAAATCGTAAAGTACTAATGTAATCCTAATATATGCATGAAATGGAGCACATATAATTCCTTGTCTCGCTTTCATTTTACACTTTAATTTATCCAGACTTTCTGTGAGCACGGATCCTGCATCTTCAATTCTTCAATCCTGCATCCTCGCAGAAAAATAAACAAAATATTTTTTTCTAAACATTAGGACTATTTTTAATATTTACATCATTAATCAGTATTGACTTGACACTAAGATTTTTAACTGTCAACTGACCAACAATAAAAGTATGTACCAAAAAAGTGTTCAATAAATCATTGTCACCGCCACCTATCATCAAACACAACAGCAAGTAAACGAATAGCTGACCATTTCTTAACAATCATTTATCCGCTATTAGTTGTGTCCGGTTGTCCGCGCGATCCATCACCGGTCTGCTGGGACGGCGACGGTTTCAATTGATGTGTCTGCCCGCTTCCTGCTCAGTCGCTAAACCGAGACGTTGGGCTGATCGGTCCAGCCCTAGTTTGGCTTAAGGACGTGGGGAGAGAACCTTTGTGCGAAACTTAAAGGATAGTGGCGAACTTTTCTGTGCGAGCATTTCTGAAAAGTTGAATTTTCTTCATTGTGACAAATCACGGAACAGATTGAGTTTGAAATCACTAATAATTTAAACATTTTTGAACTTTTAAATAAATGAACACTATTTGCCTCCTAGCATTTGTTTCATAAATAATTTAGAAAACTAGCTGACAGCAGCTGAACATGCTGGCATCAGATTTTATACGTTTGTGCTTAGGCGCTTTGTATTTCATGACTAATCATATACATATAATCACGACTATTATCCCCGAAGGGTTAGTCAGAGACTAGGCAATGAGAACCGCAAAAGCTATCACAGGAATCTAAAACAGAAAAGGTCAAAAGTCGTAATAATGAGTACAATTTAAATTGTAATAATAAAACCTTGACTTCTGATGCTGAGGTTGCTGCAGCATTCGAGAGGTTTTCTACTGACATTCCAGTTTCAACTACAAAAGCCTTGATTTTTTCCCCCACTGTAGCTGAATCTGTTTTGAAGGAGAATATTAAAGATTGAGAAAGTAATTTCAACTTTCAAAAAATTTGTGTTATAGATATAATAAAAACATTTAACACTCTTAATAAAAAGAAAACTGCTAATCTGTGGGAAATTCCGTGGACGTCGCTAAATCTGTAATTGTGACAATAGCTCCAGTTTTAGCTTGCATATTTCATGAATGCAGTGGTGTTTTTCCTGACCTCATGAAATATAGTAAAATAATTCCATTATTTAAATCAGGTAGCACTTCTGACCCCTCTAATTTTAGACCTATTTCTGTGTTACCCACATTTAGTAAATTTTTTGAAAAGTTGATGTTAGACCAAATGCAAATTCATTTTTATAGAAATAAACTTTTACATTGTAAACAGTATGGTTTTACTAGGGGTCGCTCTACAACTGACGCCGGTGTTGAGCTTTTAATCCAAATATTTGATACCTGGGAGGAATCACAGGATGCCCTAGGGGTTTTTTGTGATTTATCCAAGGCTTTTGATTGTGTTTTACATGATACTTTAGTCAGGAAGCTTAACCACTATGGAATTAGGGATGTTTCTTTGAGCCTTCTAATCTCATACTTGAGTAACAGGATTCAAAAGGTCGACATTAACGGTAAAAGATCTCCGGGATCAGTGGTTAAAATGGGAGTTTCGCAGGATTCAATACTTGGTCCATTCTTGTTTTTGGTTTATATTAATAACTTACCTTATTTTGTAAAATACAGTCATGAGATAGTACTGTTTGCTGATGATACTTCACTTTTATTCAAAGTGAAACGATGACACCCAAATTATGACGATGTGAATAATGCGGTCTCAAAGATTGTTCACTGGTTTAGTGTTAATAACTTGCTATTAAACGAGAGAAAAACCAAATGTGTAAGATTTGTATTGCCTAATGTTAAGCAGGTAATAACTAGTGTACAAATTAAAGATAAGAATGTGAATCCTGTGGACACCACTGTGTTTCTAGGCATCACGTTGGATGCCAAGCTTCAGTGGGGCCCACATATAGCGAAATTGTCGAATAGACTTAGCTCTGCGGCTTATGCAGTAATGAAAATCCGTCAGTTAACTGACGTTGATACAGCTAGATTAGTTTATTTCAGTTACTTTCATAGTGTAATGTCGTACGGCATTTTACTGTGGGGAAATGCTGCCGACATTCAAACTATCTTTGTGCTGCAGAAGAGGGCTATTCGAGCAATATATAACCTAAAGGCCGGTGACTCTCTCAGAGAGAGATTTAAGGATATAAGTATAATGACAGTTGCATCACAATACATTTATGAAAATCTGATGTATGTTCATAAAAATATTGAAATGTTTTCAAAAAACAGTGATATTCACAAATTAAACTTGTAATCTTAAATTTGGTAATCCCAAATACTAAGATTTTCTCTTACGCAGATGACACCGCTGTAGTCTTTACTGGCAACTCGTGGAGCTCTGTGAGGACTCAGGCTGAACAGGGACTGTCTATGATTGCTGAATGGTTAAATGCTAACCTACTCACTCTTAACACCTCTAAAACCAACTTTATGTGTTTTTCGATATATGATAGGAACCAGCCTGACGCAACCATTGAACTTCGAATTCATAGTTGTTATCGAAAGCTAAACTCTATCTGCACATGCCCTGCCTTAAACAGAGTTAAAACAACGAAATATCTCGGAGTCATGCTAGACCAAAGACTTAACTGGCATTCACATATTGAGTTGGTTGCTACCAGGTTGCGGAGACTTATTTGGATATTTAAGGTACTGAGACATGTTACTGATAAGCAACTACTAAATCAAATCTACGTAGCATTGGCACAATCCGTAACTATTTACTGTATTACCCTAATGGGTGGCGCACTTAAGACCAAATTTTTAGAGGTTGAGCGCGCCCAAAGGTCATTACTAAAAGTTATGTATTTTAAGAAAAGAAGATATCCTACCCTAACTTTATATTTAAATGTAGATTTACTTACAGTAAGAAAGCTTTATATATTACTCACAATTTTGAAAAAGCATACGTCTTTAAAATACTACCCTGATACTGGTGTTAGAAGAAGGAAAGATAAAGTAGCCCCTGTTAAACGGGTATACAATCGATTTGCGCAATATCAGTTCTCACATTTGTCCTCACAATTATACAACAAAGTTAATAAGGAACTAGAAATATACTCATTGACGACTAGGGACTGTAAGAAAGAACTTACCGCATGGCTGAAATGTCTGGACTACAATGAGACTGAAAATTTACTTTCTTATATTGACTTTTGAGTGGTTAATTAAACTTGCCTCACACCTATTCACACATTTTTACAGACTCTCACACACACACCCACACACATTTACACACCATCGCTACAAAACAAACACACTACACCTACACTTTACATATTTTACCTACTTAAAATATTTTTTTTTTACTTTTATATAAATTTAATTGAATTCTTTTTTATTTTCTAAAAGAGTAAAAAGCATATATTTAAATGTAAGTTCCTACTTTCACATGTATTAGGTAACACAATAGTTATCATAATTTAAGTTAAGGAAGAGCGACTCCTTTTGGTACAGGTGCTTCTGCATTTAATAGAGGAAGTCTTCACCTAATATTGTTACTTAAGTCTTGAATTAATAAAACATTTATTTTATTTTTATTTTTTATAAACATTAGACGTAAGAACAAATTAGCAGTACCTTATACTAGGCTCCATAAAATAAATAATTCTTTCAAGGGTCTGTGTGTACGATTGTACAACAAAGTACCAAATGATATTCAGAAATTAGATCTTGATAAATTTAAAATCAAAATCAAAGAAAAGCTTTATAAAAAAGCTTATTATAAAGTGTCAGATTATACAGAAGACAAAACAGCTTGGGTCTGAAATGCTCCAAGTATTCCAACAGCTATTTCTAATTGTCTATAATTAATTTATATAGAGCACCATATTTAATTAAACAATTTACATTCAAACTCATATTTTGTATTTTGTGACCTGGTAACGACATATAATACATATATTTTTTGTAAATGTCGTTGATTCTGTGCGCTGTGGTTTCTTGCGCCCGTTCTTTGCCACAGTTAAAAAATGATGTCCTGAATGGGTGGTAGGTTAAAAAAGATTTGGACGATTCAAAGTGCTTATTAATTGAGTTTATTGAATAAATATATTTTGACTATTGACTATCCTCTGCCATAGTCCACTTTTATCCAAATAGCGACTGCACATGTGCTCAGCGTGACAGGTGGTAATCCCATCGCCGCTCTATGCTGTTAGATGTATGTGCAGTATTTAGTCTGTTAGGCCCTTTTCTGATTTGTCGGCGCAGCAGCGGTGCGACATCAACATGTCGGTGCCGAAAGCATACCGCGCCGCTTCGGCTTTCGCACTTGTCTGCAAATATTTATGCAGCCGTTTGTGCCGTCGTGAAATAACGCGTCTTCGTCCTTTTTTTTTACTCGTTTCGTTTTTGGCGTCATCCTCATATCCAAAATAATATTAACTGTCGTGTATTTGTGTTGCGGCTAAAGAACTTTTGCAGGATGACGAACAATTTTTATCCATGTACAGAATGAAAAAGGAATCATCAAAAGCTTTTGAAAAGTACTTTCCCAGCTATAACAAAGCAAAATACGCGGTTCAGGAAATGTGTAAGTTCTTTTTGCACGAGGCGAATGAGTCCAACTCGGTAAAATGCAGAGCGGCTACTGGACATGCATGCAGTTACGCGGTAAGCCGAATCTGCCCCTTTACTCTCGAAACCGATCGCTATTGGATCGGATTGGTATTGTGAATTTTCTACTACTTACTCAATATCCACGCAATATGAATCCATATTAGCTCTGGTGTCGTAACTTAAAAATACGAAAATTCACAATACCAATCCGATCCAATAGCGATCGGTTTCGAAAGTAAGGGGGCTGTGCCGCGCCGCTGCCGCGCTTACCGCACTAATCAGGAACGCTCCATTCAAATATAAGCGCTCGGCAAGCTTTCGGTACCGCGTATACCGAGCGTGCTGATGTCGCACCGCTGCTGCGCCGACTAATCAGAAAAGGGCCTTAGTCACATTTATGACACCCAAGGGAAGAGAGGGGTAGTAGTATTCTTTCATTACGCGACATGATTAGTCAGCTTTGTTAAAACCGCTCTTACCAATCACTATCCACTTGCTTTGCTAGTTTTAAAATAAAATTTAAATTAAAACCCATCTCTGTGTGGTTAAAAACGTCTCAACTGTTTACCGTTTCACTAGTCTTACCTTTATTACTTGTTTTTACTTTAAATTATTCTTAAATGTTTCATCGTATCAAATAGTTTAGTGAGATGCCACTTCCATTTATATTCTATCAGTGGCAGTATTAGATCATATTTCATGCATCCGATAATAGTTGTGCTTCTACTGACTCGTGAGTCCCTCAGTTTCCAGGCCATTTACCAGCTGTAATGATAATGGAGTTTGTATGTGTTTATTATCTTTTTTTAGTTGTTGTTGGGGTAAATGGTGTGACAACTTTTAATGTAGTTAGAGCAAGGGAAATTATTAACTTCTTCCTATGAATGTAGTAACAGTACAAAGCCCTCCCACTGACTGAATTGAAAAAAAACTGCTAAAATTGTAAATCTTATGTTACATCGTCGGAAATCCAAAACTATCATCATACGTGAATCCATTTTCACTAAAAATAGATCCCTTTGAAAATTGTCCTATCGAATTTACAATTTTAAGTATGTAAATAAAATCGTTATAATAAAATACACTTGCATTTCGGTGAAAGCATTTTCAGAAAGAGATAAAGAACACACTTTGTCTCTCAACTTATTTGAAATAAACAGCTCGGAAACTTCAGATTTCCATAATTCCGTGGAAGCTTCGCAAAAGTTATTAATTTTCATAAGTATTTTCTTCCCGCGCGCATTTGGGTCACGTGTGTTCTGTAACTTGGCTTTGTTAGATTTTGTTTTTGTTTGAAAGTGATATGATTCGCTTATGTTATTTTAAGATGGTTAAAAATATAAAGGCCTACCTATTGAAATATAATGGGTGTTCCGGCTGCTGATGTATGCGAGGTTGTAATGATGGAGTTCCATGGCGATGGTAAATAACGACTGCGTCTCTTAAAGTGATGTTGTATATTTACAGTGACTACATTGTGACTGACTTATTATCTAAACCTTACAAGACTATTTATACAATAATAACTACGTAGATGTTGGAGGGAGGATGCCGTGTCATATTTTTATCGGATCTACACGTTAAGGAATGCGCTTACAAACTCTTTAACCAATACGTGAAGATAATAAATTATGTGGCGACGCAGGCCGCCATAATGGGCATTGTTTTTACTGTTTTGCTTTTTTTTAATGGAGAATTTTGAAGAAGAGTAGTCTATGGTAGAGTACTTACTGCTTTTGCGGTCCTCAGTGCCTAGACTCTGACTAACCCTTCGGGGATAATAGTCGTGATTATTATGTATGTATGTATGTGATGGAGAATTTTTAAAATGGGTTTCACGGAGGGGCAGATACTATATTTTCGTTTGCTACGATCTGACACTTCTACCAAAGTAAATAAAGTAACTCCTAAACGCAATGCCGCTCCTACATAAATACGAATAACTGTATGCAGAACCGTAGGACATGCACGCAACATATTGTAAGCACTGATACAGCTCATAACTCCGCTGCAGTTGATTTAAGTGCGGGTTCGCTTTCGGAGCATGCATATTCATGAGTGCAGTAAATTGGGCGTCACTCGTCTAGCTGCATAGATGGGACAATTCGTGCTAAAGCTGTGTTGTATATGATGGTAGCTTCTTTTAGGTATGTTGTTCCTATTTGAAAGGTAGATATAATGAATTTACTAGACATAAAGGCATTACAAATTTTATGTTTCGGACGTCATCAAAAGTTACACAATGGTACATATTTTAAGAGTCAATATAGGTTTAAATATATACGTATACAATATACGTACGTACGAGTACAGACGCCAGCTGTGGACAACCTACCACAAAATGTAAAATTTCCTCAATTAATTTTGAACTTTATCCTTTGGGTTTTAGTATTAATATCTATTAGATAAATTGGACACTTTCGGGTAGGTTGACCCGCAGCTGTTAGCCGGTACTATGATCGCTAAATGGGAACTGACTGCGCTTAACTATTTTACTAAAATAATCATGTAGGTAATTGGATCAGTACGAAAATGCTAATAAAGGCGTATAATTTTCAACTTTGTTGTCATTGCGAATGTTGCTATCGATGATCGCAAACCGAACGCTTCACCGCTGCGCCATCGAGCCCCAAAAGGCAAGACGTAGGAAGAAAAAAAATCATTATTCTACCTGATACAATCATCTAAAAAATGTCTTACCATTAAAATCGGGCTACCCTATTACTCAAATTTCGCATCCGACACGGAATAATTCGGGCTCGTCTGTCGCCGGGCTTTAGTTAAAAAAAACCTGATTGTCTTCAAATTTAATAACAGATTTGAATGACCCTCTGAGCCCCTTTTGGAGGCTCTCTACTTTCTCGGGACGGGGATAAGGAGAATTCAATCGTTAAGGTAGGCTTTACATAGGAAGACTTTTTAGTTTGTTTTCAGATTATTTTACTTCGGCTGCTTAGCTTGAAAAAAATATTTTTACGTTTTAGAGAGTTTATGGTTTTATGTAATTGTTATTCACGCAATAAGCCAGCGTTTTGGCTTATGGCAGAAAACTGTAAAGATCTTAAAAACATCAGTCTATATTTATTATTTTATTTATTTATAATATTCTGTTGTAACGATCACCTAAAGTTAGCATCCGCCAAATATCTCTAAACTTGTCTACGAATTGATTGACACACGCAAGTGCGTTTGCCGCTTGTCAAAATCGTGGCAAAATCTGCATAACATCTTTCAAGTATTCTCGCTCAAATCAAATACCAAAAATTTGCTTGTTTTTACTAAAACAATCACGACTATTATCCCTGAAGGGTTAGTCAGAGACTAGACAATGAGGACCGCAAAAGCAGTCAGCAGCAGCACTTTTCACCAAATAGCGACTAGCCCATCGCCGCTCTTGTTTGGTTTGCCGCAAACTGAGCACATGGCAATTGAGTATGTGCTGCTGTCCATCTGAAGAAGCCTGGGCCCAGCAGTGGGATGTTCACTGGCTGATGATAACGACGATGACCATGCTATCTACTTTAATACTAAAATTGATATTTATATATTATATATATTTTTTATTATATTTATTTATATTGATTGATAAAATAATGAGGCAGAGTGTGTCTGCACCTTTACCCAGAATAAAATTGTTTCATCAAATTATCTGGTCATAAGGCTTTGGGCCCCGCGCGAATTTCCTTTGGAAAAATCCACAATTGGAAGGAATGGCTCGGCTTGGGGATCATGTGGTTATGATAAACTTCGTTGTATTGATACAATACACAATATCCCTACTATTCTAGCGATGAACTTAATTTTTTGATCATATACGTCATATAGTTAATGAAGTTTGACGTTCAAATATGGGTAAGGGCTGGTTCCGGTTTTAAGTCTGTCTTGTTGCCTATGTATATTCGAATTTGATCAACAGTTCTATAATGAATGAGGAAATTATAAGTGCGCTTTTGAAGTTTAGCATTCTAGTTATGAACTAATTAAAATAAACAAAACTTAATCCATTCGTTTAAATGAGACATACAATTTACAAGCTAAACAACCATTTAAAATAGAAACGCATTACCGAATATTATAACGACAATTTAAATTAAGCATGCTTTTGCAGTTGAAACGAACTTTAATTTGTAAATATAATAGCTTTTAGTTTTAAACAACGGTGGAAATAATAAATAACGGCTCGCATCCGGTGCCGCCCTAGACATGATGCATGTGCTAACCGCAATCTCTTGCAACCTTGTTACGTGCTCAATTTAATTCAAATCTATTTGCAATGTTACATTTTATTTTGATAAAAAAATATATAATATTTATATTAAGGGATGCAAATTCATAAAAGGTTTGATGAGAATATGTTGCTTAGTGTAAAAGTTGTATCATATATAATATTGTTGTATAATACTGTCTTTGTAAAAGACAGTCATGAGATAGTATTGTTTGCTGATGATACTTCACTTTTATTCAAAGTGAAACGACGACACCCAAATTATGACGATGTGAATAATGCGATCTCAATGATTGTTTACTGGTTTAGTATAAATAATTTGCTATTAAACGAGGGAAAAACCAAATGTGTAAGATTTGTATTGCCTAATGTTAAGCAAGTAACAACTAGTGTACAAATTAAAGATAAGAATGTGAATCCTGTGGACACCACTGTGTTTCTAGGCATCACGTTAGATGCCAAGCTTCAGTAGGGCCCACATATAGCTAAATTGTCGAATAGACTTAGCTCTGCGGCTTATGCAGTAATGAAGATCCGTCAGTTAACTGACGTTGATACATCCAGATTAGTTTATTTCAGTTACTTTCATAGTGTAATGTCGTACGGCATTTTACTGTGGGGAAATGCTGCCGACATTCAAACTATCTTTGTGCTTCAGAAGAGGGCTATTCGAGCAATCTATAACCTAAAGGCTGGCGACTCTCTCAGAGAGAGATTTAAGAATATAAATATAATGACAGTTGCATCACAATACATTTATGAAAATTTGATTTATGTTTATAAAAATACTGGAATGTTTTCAAAAAACAGTGATATTCACAATGTAAACACTAGAAGTAAGAACAAATTAGTAGTACCTTATACTAGGCTCCATAAAATAAATAATTCTTTTAAGGGTCTGTGTGTAAGATTTTACAACAAAGTACCAAATGATATTCAGAAATTAGATCTTAATAAATTTAAAATCAAAATCAAAGAAAAGCTTTATAAAAAGCTTATTATAAAGTGTCAGATTACACAGAAGACAAAACAGCTTGGATCTGAAATGCTCCAAGCACTCCAACAGCTATTTCTAATTGTGTCTATTTAATTGATACTACATTGTATTGTAATTTTGTATTGCATCATTTTTTTTATATTTTTAAATTCATATTTTGTATTGACCTGGTAACGACATACTCTTTTTTTTGTTTGTAAGTGTCGTTGCTTTTGTGCGCTGTGGTTTCTTTGCCACAGTTAAAAAATTATGTCCTGAATGGGTGGTAGGTTAAAAAAGATTTGGACGATTCAATGTACTTATTAATTGAGTTTATTGAGTAAATATATTTTGACTTGACTTGACTAGGGACTGTGTCACAATCTTCAAGTAAGTTCCTATGATCCTATGATATGATAAAATAAGTATAAACTAACTAACTGAATTGCAAAGTGAGTCTTAGTCTCTGATAATAAGAACCTCCACCTAGGTCTGTCCTGCGCCACCTCCACATACGCGTAAATCTCGTGCAAGTTCTCCCCGACCTCATCCCTCCAGTTAGTGGTACCTGGGCAAAAGTATTGATAGATAGTTCATACAAAACTGTTATTTTAATCATGATGTTGAAGAATTTTGTCAAGCTACGCAGCTGTCCGGTATGCAGAAGACGTGGGCTCGAATATTAAATAATTCTTGTCTGGTCTTTAAAAAACGCGTTTGACTATGTTTAGTATATCTCACAGTGTTTCGTAGGAAAGCTTTTGGATTAAACCAGAAATAGAATAAATTAAACTTCTTTAAAAATGCTTACTACTTTGATAATTAAAATAAAAAGTAAAACAAACTCATTTTGAGACGAGCTTCGTTAAGCGTACTTAAATAACTTCTAAACGGTCCAAATAAATAACGAACGGAAGAGAAAAAAAGCGCACGGACGTTCCAATGAAAAATGGTATTACTTGGGTAAATATTAAATTTATTTAATTTTATTCCTAAAGCCAAAGGGCTCGGGCAACGTTGTAGAAAATCAAGGAGAATTAACGAATAAGACGATAGCGCCATTCAAAAGCGAAAGCGGAAGCGGGAGCGGACAGCTGCTGCCGACAGTTCCTCAGTGGTTATTTTATTTATTTATTTAGACTTTTTTGCCTACAGTACAGCAAATGGCGGACTTAATGCCATAAGGCATTCTCTACCAGTCAACCAGATCAGATGTATAGAAATTTTTATAGGCGGTGACATCTAGAGACTACTTAATTATATTTAAAAAAAACATATTAATTTATAAACCATAAATTAACATAATAAATTATACACAAATAATATAAATAACAATACACATACTTAAACCATATAATAATATAATATAACATGTACAAATAAACCTAAGTGATATATTTGTCAGTTTAGGACTACTGGACAGATTTGAGAAAGTGTTCCCGTGCTAAACTCTTAAAGGCAACCCTGTTGCCTGGTTATGGATTACGGGTGAAGCGCGTTTCCACCTTATCGTCACTTACCATGAGGTGAAATCAAGGCTCACCCGTAGTGGATAAAATAAGTATAAACTAACTAACTGAATTGCAAAGTGAGTCTTAGTCTCTGATAATATGAGCCTCCACCTGGGTCTGTCCTGCGCCACCTCCACATACGCGTAAATCTCGTGCAAGTTCTCCCCGACCTCGTCCCTCCAGTTAGTGGTACCTGGGCAAAAGTATTAATAAAGTAAATAATAACAACGATCTTGATGTTAATCAATGTTGATGTTAATCAATGTTGATGTTAATCAATGTTGATGTTAATCAAGTTCGATAATGATTATAGGTTGAAAGTGAAAGTAGAGAGAACCGCTTTCCACTCATTGCTTAAGCCACGTCGCAAAGCAGCCCTTTAATATTTTTTTCAAAAGAGCTAAAACTTTGCCTAGCAGCCTCCTGCTGACCTGGCGGTGCCATTTCAACCTTTACAGCGCTGAAACCGGGGCCTGTTAATTGGGAATGCTTGTTTGTGCGAAAATTTTGCTGATATGCTTTTATTCAATTTCCTATGGTTTATGCTCTCGTTTACAGCGGACTACAGTGGCAATGTACGCTCGACGTTCGAAAATGTAATTTTTCGATGCAACACTCTATTTTGACCTGTTAAGATTGTAATCAAAATTGCACATACAATGCTCTTTGATATTTTTTGATTTGGAACAGAGATTTTAAGTATTCGACTAACATTACTATTTTGCCATGACATATTTTTTTAACCGTGTCGCTTAGCAGTGAAAGAATACTACCACCACTCTTCCCTTGGGTGTCGTAAAAGGCGACTAACGGACTAAATACTGCACGTATACTAAAAGCTTAGAGCGGCGATGGGCTTACCACATGTCACGCAGAGCATGCAGTCGCTATTTGATGAAAAGTGGACAATGACAGAGGACTGCTTTTGCGGTTCTTATTGCCTAGTCTCTGACTAACCCTTCGAAGATAAATAGTCGTGATTAAATGTAGGTATGTATGTTTGTATATTTTTTGTTTTATTGATTGCCCTGAGTGCAGGTGGATATTGATAAATATAGCACACACGAGCTCGAACGTTCCTAGCGAGTTATTATGGTAATGGTAATAAAGTGTTAAGCCTCTTTTAATGATCACATTGACTTGACTTTTTAATGTAAAATTTCCTAGTAAATTTATTTTTATATTTATATCAACATCAATTTACGAGTGTCAAACAAAATACATAAATCTTACTTGACCTGATAATAGTATTAATAATGGCATTGGTACTAGTACGTTGCAGTTTATTAAGATGAAAGAAATCAGAGAAATAATTTTAATTTAAATTTTATTTTTCTAGACCTAACAAACCAGCAACCCGGTAAAGCTATCAGCACACTTCACAGCCCTAACAAAACAATTGGCTAGACGGAATACACATACCCAAACGAAAAATAACTTCAATTAACCTTTAATGGAATTTCCGCAAAAAGCGCAGGCACTGAAAGCCTACAGTTTCAGCGTCCCACAAGCTGTGTCCCCGCGATAAGCCTAATTGTGTTTTTTGATTGAACCTGATCATGCCTACAATGAGCCCGTTTATTAACAGCCGGCTGTGAAGTTTCCCCCGACACAGACGGACGTGCGTAATCGGATTAGCAACAGATGCAGCGACAAATTTGTGTTAATTTCGGCCGCGTGATCGTGTTGTTTGTGTTTGGACAAAACATTGGAATTGTTTTTAAGATGATTGATTTTGGGTGAATCGTCTTATATTCTTGCAGTTGTGCAGCTTGGTGTTGAAATGTTTCTTTAGCCACATCGAACTCGAAAAAATTACTTCTGTCGAAACATTAATTAGTAGTTTTGGAATTTATTCTATTTCACATAATGTTTTATCGTTACATCTGGATCTCCGATAAAAAAGCTTAACGAATTCAAGATTAAAGCAAACACATACATTTGTTTTGCAGCATCACTGTTACTCGAAAACGCAAACGTGCCATTAAAGATTTGAATATTACACTTAAAGTGCAGCACACTATTTCAAAAGACATAAACAACTCGCATCATTTTTCAATTATGCTGACGCTGTACATGCCGACGAGTTTCCTAAAACTCCAGTCCCAAATGAAACTTGATATAGAAGGGTGCTTCGAATTTTATTTTTAACACTTCACCCCAAATAAACAGTCGGAAAAACGGAGCGCATAGACTGCCGGAATATAGTGCTAGAAGCATTGCAGTGGAAACCGGGCAGAGCGGAGCGTACGCGTACGCAAAAAACTACCAATTGAATAATACATTTTGATTTGGTGCAAGCAACCCGGTGTGAGCGTTAAAGATAATATTAAGAATACATCTTTTATATTCGTGAACACGAGTAACTTGAGAATTTATTTAAATACTTGAGTAAAGTTGGTATTTTTGACGTTATAGTACGAAAAACGTGGAAGTGCTTTTTGGGCTAAAATTGTTATGATTATTCTTCGATCATCTAAACACTCTCATCTATCAATAAAATAGACTAGCTAAACATCTCTCATCTGTTTTTTATAGTGTTTTACGCAAATTAGATACAGTATTTTTTAAAGTTACGTTAAACTTTACGTTAGTATTTATATAGAATATGTAATAATAAGTGTTACTCAGATATTTACAACAGAACATTTTATTATTGGTGTCAACTGGGTCTAGAAATGTTAATTGCAAATATTAGGCTTATTACTTGTACCACACAACACTAGCCAGCGGTACAGGCGCGCCGTATGGTGAGTCAAATAAATACGTATGCGCTTAGCTCTTCAGAGCAGCTCAGGCCATAATTGATTATGACATTGAACAACACATTTCTGGAAATTGGGCCGGGCATTTGGCTAATTTTGCGAGGGTGGAGTGTGAAATTTTGGTCAGCGTGGTTCATTCCATTATGGATAGACGAACAGATGGCTAGCGTGTGGAGCTTCAGTGGGGTTCTATTAGCTTGTTGTGTAAATTTAATTTAAGGATTTACCGTCTCAGAATGCGTACAAACTTTTTTGTGATACTGGTCTGGTAGAAGTTGTGTGGTCGATGAAGTAAAAAATTGTTTATCATTTATTGTATTTGTACTGTCGTATTATTCTGGAAATTAAATTCTTATTTTTCTTCGTCTTTTATTTCTATCGATGAAACCGATCGACATTCATCACGTCCTCTTCCGGAGCAGTTGTTGACTGAGACCACAGCTATGCCTCAAATATTTTGTATTATGCTGTTGAAATGATTATGAACAACCTCATTTCCATAGAGAAAGTAAGGTTAATGTGAAGTTGTCTTTTTCACAATTGTAAATTATTATAACTAACTTTGAATAAAACGATGAATCGAAACATTTTGTACCTAAGTGAATTTAATAATCCAACTCCGCCCGTTTTAAGTCGGAGGTATTCAAAGAGTCTTTGTTTCGAAGAAATAACGAGTCGGAGGAAGTGCGCCTTCCTGGAGCCGTCTCGAACATTTTCAATTTGGCATCCATAATAATCTGACTTGTAACGAGATTCATGTAAAATACTCACATGTATTGTGGAACTGTGTGAGATGAGGGTATGACGCATCATCATCAGCAAACCTTCCCACACGGACAACAGCACGTAGGGGAGTAGACCACAACCTACAATGGCTCAATGCAGGGTGGGTTGGTGGTGCAAGCTTACGATACCAACCGGAACTAAAGGCTTTACGTGCATTACGAAGCACTTAGGAGCTCGAGAAGCCGTTTTTTAAACTTGGCCTCCCATCCAGTAATGCATTGAAAGTTGTTTATTTTTAATTTTTTCCGCTACGGGTTAGCACTTGGCCTTTATCTCACCTGATGGTAAGTGGCGATAAGGCCGAAGGTAGAAGCGCGCTTTACTCGGGATACTCAACCACTACAAAAACTAGCTATGTATCCCATCTCTTAACTGTCGAAACAACATAACATTGCTAGATTACCATTGTTGTTATAGCGCCAGACTTTAGATAAATTTGTGGTAGTTTTTTATTTTTTATACTAAGCCCGGCAAATGACCCCACTCCACGTGATGTTAAGTGGAAATGAGGTCCAGGCGTGAGGACAACTGGTGCAGCGTAAGAGACGTAGCATCAGTCATCCTCACTCTGCCGGCCCACAAAGTGCTTCTTCACGCCTCGTTTGAAGGACCCTATGTCATAGGTAGGAGGGAATACGTGTGCTGGTAGACTATTCCATCTTTTGGAAGTGCGGCAAAGAAACGAGTCACCAAATTTCTTTGTGCGTGATGGAATGTTAGAGACTGTAAATTGGTGACTCCGGAGAGCAGCACGCGTACTCCTATGGAGGAAGGGAGAAGGAGGGATGAGGTCAAAGAGTTCTTCAGAGCACTCGCCATGGTATAAACGGTAAAAGACGCTGAGTGACGCAATATCTCTACGCAATTGCAAAGGCTCGAGAGTTTTAGTGACCTCCGCATTGCCGATAATGCGCACAGCGCGGCGCTGCAATCTGTCCAAGACATCGGGAAGGTACTTTGCGGAGCCGTCCCAAAGGTGAGAGCAATACTCCACGCAAGACCGCACCTGTGTCTTGTATAATAGACACAACTGATCAGGCGTGAAGAATCGCCGCACCTTGTTCAGGACACCGAGTTTACGTGAGGCATTTTTAATCACGGTTTCGATGTAGTCCTTTTGGTTCAGATCGCAGCGGATATCCATACCGAGCATGTTAATACTGCTCTGCAGGCCTAGAGATGTACTGAAGAGAGGGAAGTGGAAGGAATGGCGACTTTTTCGCTGTGAACGCGCACACCTGTGTTTTCTTGGCATTGAACTCCACCAGATTATCGGAGCCCCATTTAGAAATGAGGTCCAACACCCGATCGAGCTCAATAACAAGATTTGCTCGCTTCATTTCGGTGTCTACCCGCCCAGCCGTTGGGTGCCCGTTATATCCCCCATGCACTGTGCATATCATCTGCATAGCAATGAATGTTTCCAAGAGGAAGCATGTCATTGATATGCAGAAGGAACAGCGTGGGGGATAGAACGGAGCCTTGGGGAACACCAGCGTTCACTGACATAAACCGCGAAGCGCATCCATCCGAAAGGACACGGATTCTACGCTCATGCAGGAAGCTAGCTATCCAGGTACTGAACTGAGCGGGCAAACCGTATGCCGGGAGCTTGGAGAGAAGAGCTTTGTGCCAGACCCGATCAAAAGCCTTGGCTATGTCAAGGCTAACTGCCAGTGACTCGCCACGCTTGTCAATAGCCTCACCCCAGAGATGTGTGACGTACGCTAGAAGATCACCCGTTGACCGTTTTGGCCGAAACCCATATTGACGATCGTGAATTAGGGAGTGATCTTCTAGGTATCGAATAAGCTGTTTGTTCAATATTCGTTCTAGAATCTTATACAACACTGAAGTTACGGCTATAGGGCGGTAATTAGTCGGATCTGACCAATCTCCTATTTTACCGACCTCGACGACTATCGACGACCTCCTTGGTCGAGTGGTTTGTACACCGGTTTTCATGGTGTCGCCATCTCTGAGGTCCCGGGTTCGATCCCCGGTCGGGTCAATTTAGAAATTATTGTTTTTCTAAATTGTCTCGAGTCTGGGTGTTTTCTATGTATAATAAGTATGTATTTAAGTATTTTAAGTATGTTTATCCGTTGTCTAGTAACCATTTAACGAGTTTCTTCGAAGCTTCTCTTGGGCTAGATATTTGGTGTGATTGTAGGAAAGATTTAAAGATTTGTAGGAAAGATTTATTTAGGGATCGGTTGCACATTAGCTTCCCTCCAAGATTCCGGCACACAACCCGAAGAGAGCGAGAGACGGTACAGACGCGTTAACACAGGGGACAACTCCGCTGCACACATTTTCAGAACTATTGCTGGGATGCCATCAGGATCGTTAGCTTTCCGGACATCGATTGACTGCAGCTCCGCACGGACATCACACTGCCTGATTTTAATATCAGACATTGTGTGGCCATAGTGAGGAACTGAGGGTGGCTGTATCACAGTCATTGATCCGGGAGTTAGCCGCAAAGAGTTTGGCCAGGAGATCGACCTTTTCCTGCGGCTTGTGAGCTAAAGTTCCGTCAAGACATCTCAGTGGTGGCAGCGAGGGTTGGCAGAAGTTGGATTGCACGGCTTTGGCCAGACGCAGAATGCGTCAGGAGTTCTTGGCCTACTCGTGCAACGCGCTGGGCATCCACTCTAATGTAGGCCCTCTTACACGACTTTGTGGCATTATTATAGGCTGCTTTTAGCGAGCGAGTTTCGGGATCCCCATGAGCTTTACCTCTGATCCAAGCGCGGTATGCCGTCTGTTTGCTCTCAACAGCGCTGGCACACTCGCGATTGAACCAGCGGTTGCGTCTGCCTTTGCTGATGACATAGGAGTGTGGAATATAGTATTCCATTCCTAATACTATCTCATCAGCAACGTCAGTGGCGCTAGCGGTCGGGTCCTTCCCACTAAAGTAGCGCTGCCTCCAAGGGACGGATGCAAAATACTCCCGCATACCGTCCCAGTCTGCCGACGCGTAGTGCCAAATCTGGCGTTTCGAAATCGCTGTTGGCGGGCGCGATGCCAAGGGCACTGTGCTGAATATTAAGCAGTGATCCGAGGAACCTAAAGGAGCTCGAATCTCCACCCGGTATCCAGCTGGGCGACTCGTCAGCAGAAGATCGAGTAAGGAGGGCGCATGGCCAACTATGTCTGGGATCCTGGTGGGCTGGTTCACCAGTTGCGTCAGGTCATGCCTGAGAGCGAATGCGTGGGCAGTTCTACTAGCATGGTCTGTTTTGGAGGAACTTAACCACAACTCATGGTGGGCGTTGAAGTCCCCCAAAAACACCAATTCCGCCGATGGAAACCGCTCCTGCGCATCATCTGCTACCCAACTAAGATGTTCAATTAGTCGAGTTGTCTCCATGTCGCCGTTATGGGATCGGTAGACGCAGACGTAGATACGGCAATGAGAGCCTAAGTCGACGTGTACCACTAGGAGGGAGAAGGAAGGGTCCTCCAGACAGCGCAGACGGCGACAGCAAACATCCGCCCGAACGAATAAGCAAACTCCGGCTTTGGCTTTGAAGGATTCTTCAAGCACAAAGCCGGGATAGTTCAGGTAGGTGGTGTCAGCTGGGCGGATTATTTGCGTCTCCGTCAGGAACAACATTGCTGGCCGTGCCGTCTTAAGATGGTGGTGGACGGCATTGAGGTTTGCATGGAGTCCGCGGATGTTAGCGAACTCCACCTCAAACGGTAAGGTTGTGGTGGGGGTGTGCACCGCTGTAGTACCAGTTTTGTTGTTAGGCGCTGTCATTTTAGGAGTAGAAAGAGAGAGGCGTGAATCGAGAAAATGATGCCGCGATGCGAATGGTCAAAGTGTGGTGGCCTGTTTCCCAGGAATTTGCCCACAGACGAGTATTATTAACCTGCCGAACGGAAGGGCCCCCGAACCCCCCCGGGAATGGCCGCCGGGACCTCACCTTCCGGTCACCAACCGGCACGACGGACCACCCCGAGATTATGCGTGGCATGGTGAGGCAGCCTCACGAGCTGGTTAGGCTCGCTTGGGCCCCTGTACTGTGCCACGGGCGGCCAGCGGGACAACCGTTTCTACGGGTCTCCCTGGTCGGCAGGTTAACGAAGTCCTCCTGGCACTGGTTTGACGGAAGCCTCCACAGACCAAATACATCGCAGCATCATCCTCTCGAGCTCTGGTTATACGCTGGCTGATCCCGAAACGCGACCGACAAGCAGTCACTTGACGGGTTTTACACCATGCGTACGGTAGTCACCAACCAGACAAGTCAAGCCCTACCACCAGTGGAGCAGATCATCGCTCGAAAGAGTCCGTTAGTCGCTTCTTACGACACCCTAAGGACGGAGAGAGGGGCGGCGATTGGTATTCTTTCTCCGTCACCGCACGGATGAAAAGTTATTTTTATACGGTGGTAGACGAACTTTTAACAATTAGTGTTTGTGATTAAATGTCTGTGATGATGAAGTACTGTATACTTTGTCATTATAAATTTCATTATTATAAATTTCAAGATCACCGATGAAATTTGAACACTGCCGCTCGTGTATTTATTATACATGTGATACATGTCCAACTATAATATCACGTATGCACAAACTCAGACCGTGTGAACCGTCCATTACCCGGGGCAGGTTTCCAATGCACCGTACAGTTTTGTTTGAACAAATTGTAATACAGTTCGTACAGTACCGAGGAACAAAGAGGTTCATTACAAGTTAAAATTTCTGTTGAATGCACCAATATATCTCACACGGAACAAATGGCGAACTCTCATTGGACGGTCGCTGTAAATTACTTTGTTTCTGCGGTTAACAACCGATTCTGGGGCAATGTGGAGGTTTATAATTCTTCTGACATTTAAAATTTGTTACTAGATACTTTAGGTAGGTAAATGGGTTTTCTGATACATTTATACAATAACCGGCAGTTTTCCAGAAAGGAGGACATATACACAGCTTTCTATTTGCTTCGATTCTGTCTTTAGGTACCCATATTTTCATATTTACAGTCAAGTAAAATAATAATTATGGTCACACGAGCAATTTTGGGGGTTAAAGTTACTCGCGTCCGTAGGTTTACCTTTGAGACCCTACACGTGACCCCTGGGTGGTGCTAAATGGGTGACACTGACTGAGTGGTAGAGCCACGCTGTTTTGCAGCACGCATTGGGCCGGCTCGCTCGGCGTAATACCACCCTCTCACGAATATCTGGCGTGAAATAATGGCACTTGGTGCTGTTGTGTTTCGTCCGGCCAGTGAGGGTTCCGGAGGCCCATTCCCCCTCTCCCCTCTCACAATTCCTATTCCTTCCGTAACCCTATTCCATCCTTAAAGGACGGCAACGCGCCTGCGATTCCTCTGGTTCTGCGGGTGTCCATGGGCGGCGGTGATTACTCTCCATCAGGTGACCCGCCTGCTCGTTTGCCTCCTTCTATTATAAAAAAAATAAAAAATAAATCACAAATTGATTTATAGCTTCACAAATTACATACCTATAGAGAGCAATACTTCTACAAAATTATAGTGTAGATACAATGGTTAATGATTGCCAACCCTCCCATAAACATATATTAATAGTCTAAACCAATCTATTAACATACTTTTTTATAAATATAATATTACTGACTTTACTGAATACTCGACTTTGTATTCATAGGGAAGTAAAGAGCTTATAATAAGGCTCTACTGCTAAATAAAAGCCTGCATCTAAAACGTATATATTGGCCTTATCACCACGCTTGCCAACACGGGTAGGCGGGTAGGTAGGTATAACAGGTAGGTGAAACACATTTAGCCCCACCAGGCATTGAACCGAGGACATACCGCTACACTGCCGCACAACCAGTTTATGCAGTGGTAGGTAATGATTGCAGGTGTATAGTTCTGAAACTGATCCTACGTACAAACAACTTTACTGTTCTGTACTAAACTGCAAAATACCTACTGTTCGACTGAACTGTATGGAAATATGTTGGTTTTTTGTAATTTCTGAATAGCGCCCATACAAATAGTGGTTCTTTGCACATACGGAATATACTTTGATTGATCACTTACGGGATTATAATACATATAATTTTGTGTTTTTTTACCTCAAATATGAAGAATCAAGCACCCTAACTTCTTAGATAGAAATACAAAATTCACAAACCTGAACTACTAAGTACTTACTAAATATTTGAATTCAACTACAGTTTGGCTGTATGGCTAGCTGTCTTATGATGAAGCCTTATTAAAGATTGAAAGATTAACTTTCATTTAGATTAGATTTAACATCCCTTTGATTACCATTCTCTACAATTTCTATTTCGGTATACCTAACTATTTCGTTCTTTACATATTTTTCAAGCAAAAAAATAAACTTAAAGCCTACTTTTTAAGCAAATTACAAAATATTTAATACATGATTTTGCCCACTCCTTCAGTACCAAATGCTATTACGTAAAGAATAACTTTGTAAAAATTTTAAAATCGAACCACGCACCTTCCGCATTCCGGGCGGCTGCCTTAACCACTTGGCTACCGAGGTCTGGTTTTCACCCGTCGAAATTTGTCAGTGCTTGATGCTTATGTTTTTTAGTCAAAATTGCTTCATCAAATCTTAGAAGTTTTCACCTCTGAGATCCGAAAGAAATATTTTTACAAATATTTGAACATTCGGTGAAGATGAAGCTGCGTTATAAATTAATATTTTTTTATATGTTTTAGCGTTTTTTTAACACTTAAATATACTTAAGTAAAATTTTTTTCAGAGGTGAAAACTTCTAAGATTTGATGAAGCAATGTTGACTAAAAAACATAAGCATCAAGCACTGACAAATTTCGACGGGTGAAAACCAGACCTCGGTAGCCAAGTGGTTAAGGCAGCCGAACGGAATGCGGAAGGTGCGTGGTTCGATTCCCGCCTGGGGTTGTCGTCTTTTTTCAGTGCTTAAAAATTTTACTTAAGTATATTTAAGTGTTAATAAAAACGCTAAAATATATAAAAAACATTAATAACTTTGTATTGAGATAAGTTGTTGATTCAAAATTGTGAATGTGGTCGTATAGACAAATTTTAGTGGTTTTAAAATGTGATTAGAAACACTGTTTGTAATTATGCAAGGTATTTGCACAGTAAAATTTAAAAAAAAATACAGTCGTAGAACACAATACCTTTAAACATCGAACAGATCTGAGCCCACAAATTAAAGGCAAAGATATCCGGAAGTGTGCAATCAAATTTTCCTTTTTTTTCTCCGTTCCCAAAGCAGAATTAGCCCACAAGCCAGATTCCAGATGCGATAATGAAATGATTGTTCTTTGTTGGAAATTGGGTTTCAGAACGTTGAGATAGAAATTACGTGAGTGGAATCCATTTAGGCCTCATTTTGTTTTAGGTTGCCAAAGATTTATTGCACGGCCGCGTTACATGTTTGCTCAATAGAACGAGGTTTTATATACCTATAAATATATTACTTGAATAGAGAACGGCCTCAATTCAATGGTACGTAAATGTTCATTGGTCAGTTGGTACCGGTACCTAATAGGTATAAACCTGTATTATGCCATGTTGTGATTAGCAGAATGTTTGTTGGAGTATCACTTCAGAACGGCTGCAAATATTTGACTAATTCTTTTTGTTGTGTTTGTAATCGTTAGGGCTAATTGTTGTATAAAAGATTTTTTTTGGAATTTCGTCACGGGGCACGGGTCAACGCGAACGGAGTCGCGGGCGGGCCACTAGTTTAGAATACAATAATTGAGCACTTAAGAATGTCGCTATGCTATCGGTTCGCAAGTCTATAACGCGGGAGATCTTTAGTCCGTTTGACGCCTTTTACGACACCCAGGAGAAGAGATGGTAGTTTTATACTAGATCTTTCTATATTTTACACTTATGTTATACCTATTTTAACAAAACTAAAGGCAAAGTTACGACGTCCCAGGTATAAATCTTGTACATTATCGGCATATTGAGTGCTGATTTTCCCAATTCAAGGGGAGAGCGTTTCCTTGTAATCCTGAATATTTGATGAACGATTCAGTTTACAGAAAAACGCTTTCCGAAGAACATAATGGATTTCCATCAACTTATTTCACCTCGACTGAAAAGGTTGGGAAATTAAGAGACGGAAAAGTTATTATAGTGACAGTCTTGCGATGTACTCTAAAATTGTAATTAACAAATGTTGGAATATTGTAGTTTTATAAAAAAAATATGTAGTTACAAAATTTGTTTCAATTTTTGAATTAAATGTAGGATCGATCATGCGTTAAAAACACTTTAAAATCTAATTAATATAATTGTCCTCCGTTCATTTTTCGTTGCCTATCAATTACACATTACCGTCAGTTTATTATGTATATTACGTTAAGATTATTGCAAATACATGATTTGTTGATTTTCGTAACCTTCATTAAATACACACGAAAATATTAGTTACACATTATACCTCGCCATCGTATTCTATAATACGATAACAGCGTTTTCGATTTCACTTTATCCATTTAACGTCGCTGAATTGGCCAAACAAAGAAATTAAAAAAACGTCGTGAATTTTCTGAATCCCAGTAGAATTATTTCTCCAATTCCGACAAATAATAGGGTCCTAAAAGGTATGATTCAAAGTAACGCCGGATTAGGGCAGTTAATCCGGACTCCGTTTTATTGCGATGCGCGATTGACGGCCGAAGGGGCTTGCTCCTCTTTGTCTTGGATGAGGGTCTTCAAACTGTGCCTGGGAGACTCCAGAGGCGCTCGAAATGCAGCGGTAAAAAGATTATTGCTGTAGGTAGCTTTGGAGCGAGGCTAGATCCGGGGCTTGGTATAAAAAGGATTACAGCAGTCTAAATAAATGTTTGTTACAACGATGCAAGGGTGATTGCCCAAGAACGCGTTTGAAGACCTGCTAGATAAACATGTGTATCTACGTTAGCATTAAAAAGAACAAGGGCTTTGGTTTAGGAAGGTTCCAGCAGTGAGTTAAAATAAATGTGACAAACAAAGATGCGAAAGGGTGCTGACAAAGAATGTGTTTGAAAACCTGATTCCTTTATTGAACTTTACACACGTCACTCAAGTGAACAACAATGTGAGCTAATCTCTAAAATAGATCTCTCTAAGCCCTGGTATCTTACCTCCAAAACTAATATCTGGTTTTACCTCTAGTACTGCGCAGTCTCTATGTGCTATCGGGGAGAACTCGGTGCTCGCTGTTCGTGATCCCGAGCCATCCCCGGGGCACAGAAGGAATCTAGGTTAGCTTGGTTTTTAGTGGGTGCCACCCCTTTCCCCGTCGAGCTCTTTCTAGCTCGGGAGCGGGAGGCATGCCCCACACAACCCACGGATTCTGTGGGGTAACGTCGCGACGTCGCTACTGGCCTTGTGTGTGTGTAAGAAAGCATTTTACCTATTAAAAAAGGCTTTCTGTGCCGCAGGTAAACTATAACTTTGTACTGATATATAAATATCTAATTTTTTTTTATTGTGGCACGCCATAATGGCCTCACTCTGCCTGATGAAAAGCAGCCAGTGAAGCCCAAGAAGTGAAAGCGTTCATCACAGCGCTACCACGCTATGGCGGCCTGCATAAATGCTTTTTCAAGCCCCGCTTAAATAACTCGGGAGAGAAAGAGGAGAGAAACACGTGTGCGGGAAGCGCGTTCCACATACGGGCAGTTCGGCAAAGGAACGATTGTCCAAACTTTTTAGTACGTGTCTTGATGGTCAGCACGGTATGAGGGTGGCTTCTAAGACCTGCACGCGTCGATCTGGAAAGGAAAGGAGAGGGAGGGATGAGGTCAAAGAACTCCTCAGAACATTCACTGTGGTAAATTCGGTAGAAAGCACTAAGGGAAGCAATGTCCCTACGTAGCTGTAACGGCTCCAGACTGGTCGTAACGACATCGTTACCGATAATACGGACAGCACGTCTTTGCAACCTGTCAAGAGCTTCGAGCAAGTACTTGGCGGATCCGTCCCAAAGATGAGAGCAATACTCCGAGCAGGAGCGCACATGAGTCTTATACAAAAGACAACGTTGCTCCGGCGTGAAAAACCGCTTCACTTTTTTCAGGATTCCGAGTTTATGTGAGGCTGTGGTTATAATGCTCTCAGACCTGTGTTTTTGACATTGAACTGGACCAGGTTATCAGAGCCCCATTTATAAATGCGGTCTAACTCCTCGTCCAGCTTAATGACAATCTTCCATCTCGACTCCACTACATCGGCTTGTTTTGCCGCAGGGTGACCCAAATAACGCCGATGTACTGTACTGTCGTCTGCATAGCAATGAATGTTACCCAAGGATAACATGTTTTTTTTTTTAATTTATTCGGTACACAAACAGAATACAACATAGCATGTATAAAAAAATGTAACAAGATATGTATCAAGGACAGGTTGTAGTTCCTATGACGTGTGTACACCACATGAGTAATCTTTGACAAGGCAAATAATCTCATCCAAATTTGAGCCAATACTAATAAAATAAATAAAATATGGGTACATGCATTAATTATTGAGATTTTAAAATATTATAAATAGACATTCGAATATAACACAAAAGCAACTATAAAACGAATTAAAATTAAAAAATTATTTAAGTACATTAACTACTAAAAGTAATATTACTAACATAGTTTTTAAGTCATGTGTAAACTAACAAATTATGGGCAATAACCTGAGATAAATGGATATTATAATTATTATATATTATTAAAATTAACATGATAAAAATTAAATTTAAAAAGTCTATACATATCAAGTATTTCATTACTCTATTAATTTACTTAGATTAAATTTAAAACTGTTAAGCGACGAACTATAGATGTCAGGCACAATAGAAGGTCCCTTTTCGTTCAGCAATTCATTAAAATCACGGCATATTCTATGTATAGGGTTGTTGAATGATACATTGTTGGCAAGAAGCGGTACACTGAATGGACGCTCCAATCTAGGTGACTTGTTGGGAATTCTTAAATAAATTTGAGATAAAAGAGATGTCGATAACAGACCTTTCAGTATTTTATATAAATGCAAAATACCATGCATCCGACGGCGACCATACAAACTCTGCAAACCAAAGAAACTTAGACGCTCGCTGTAAGATCGAAGCTCGCGCTTAAGACCAAGCTTGGCCGTTAAAACCTTAAGGGTACGCCTCTGGATTGATTTCAGCCTATCGATGTGATTTTGATAGTAAGGTGACCAAACGACGGAAGCATACTCAAGCCGGCTAAGAATCAGCGACCGGTATAGCTGAAGGACACTCTCAGTGGATTTAAACTCACGAGACATGCGGCAAACAAAACCCAACAGTTGTCTGCATTTGGCGGCGGTTGTGTCGTAATGGTGTGTGAAGCTGAGCTTACTGTCAAACGTAACTCCTAAATCCCTCACTACCTGCCTTCTTTCAAGAATAAAACCATCTACGTTATTATTATTTTTTTATTACTACACCAGTCCACTAGGGACACAATATCTGATTGTAGACTAACGCAGTCCTCTATTGAGTTAATCTGAGCGTACATTTTCAAGTCATCAGCGTAGAGCAATGTCAGATTCTTAAGCTTGGGAGTCAAGTCGTTAATGTACAGAACAAAGAGCAAAGGACTCAAATGGGACCCTTGTGGGACCCCCGAAGCTATAGAGACTGGTCGAGATAGGTAACCCTTGAGAGCAACAAGCTGGCTACGGTTGCTTAAATATGATTTCATCCATCGGAGAAGGCTGCCATGTACACCTAAGGCTCCAAGCTTGTCGATTAGCACGCAATGAGCGACTCTTTCGAATGCCTTTTGGAAATCTGTGTATATCGCATCCACTTGACCACGCTTGTCGAAAACCTTGGTAATGAAGTCGGAATACTCCAAAAGGTTACTAACCGTTGACTTATTTCTTACAAAACCATGCTGCTGTTGACAGATATAAGGGCTTAGGTGATGGTATAAGTGATCATAAATCAACAGCTCGAAAACCTTGGCGAATAATGAAAGTATACTGATGGGCCTGTAGTTAGCACAGTCACTGGAGTCACCACCTTTATGTATAGGTGTTATATGTGCCAACTTCCAAGAGTCTGGGAAGACTCCAGTCTTTAAGGATTTATTATATAAGATGTGCAGGGGGGTGGCAAGACTTTTGGCACAGTTTTTAATGAAGCAAGGGGGGATTCCGTCTGGCCCTGCCCCCTTGCTTACATTGATTGCAAGTAGTTTTTTAAGTACATCATCTCTGGACACCACAATACCGCTCAAAGAGCTGTCAAGATTAGAAAGATTCGAATGGGTGGCGCTACTGCTGCAGTTAGGCCCAAACATTGAGGAAAAATGTCATTGATATGCAAAAGGAACAGCGTGGGCGATATTATAGAACCCTGCAGTACTCCGGCGTTCACCTGCAGAAACTGTGAGGCGCTGCTTTCGCAGAGTACGCGAATGCTGCGCTCATGCAGGAACCCGGCGACCCAATCGCATAGGCGAGTAGGCAAGCCGTGTGACGAAAGCTTGGAGAGAAGCGAACGATGCCAAACTCGATCGAAAGCCTTGGAGATGTCCAGGCTAACAGCCAGTGCTTCTCCGTGCTTGTCTATTTCTTCACCCCACAAGTGTGTTGTGAACGCCAGTAGATCACCCGTTGATCGTTTCGGTCTGAACCCGTATTGTCGATCATGAATCAGGGAGTGATCTTCTAGGTAGCGAATGAGTTGCCTGTTTATGATTCGCTCAAAAACCTTGCAAAGGACAGAGGCGACAGCAATTGGTCGATAGTTGGCTGGTTCGGACCTATCCCCTTTTTTGCGGACCGGCTGGACGTTCGCCTTTCTCCAAGCCTCCGGCACAATCCCAGTAGAGTGCGAGAGGTGGTATAGGCGTGTCAGTCAGTACTGGAGACAACTCGGGAGCACATTTTTTAAGTACGACTGCCGGTATACCGTCAGGACCGTTAGCCTTCCGCACATCAAGTGACTGCAGCACAGCACGGACGTCACGTTGTCTGATTTGGACGTCAGGCATTGAGGAACCACAGTGAAGGATGGTAGGTGGTTTCGCGCCGCAGTCATCGACGCGCGAATTCGACGCAAAGAGCTTCGCTAAGAGATTAGCCTTGTCTAGCGGCCGATGGGCCAACGAGCCATCAGGGTACCGCAGTGGGGGCAGAGAAGGCGCGCAAAAGTTGGCTTGCACCGCTTTGGCCAGTCGCCAATAACTTTGGCTAACCGTTGGGTGCGACAACAGCTCTTGGCCAACGCGAGCAACGCGCTGGGCATTCGCTCTCGAGAGAGCTCTATTGTAGACTTTGGTGGCCTTGTTGAAGACTACCTTGAGTGAAGAGATGTTACGATCGTTGAGCGTGCGAGTCTTGGTCCAAGCGCGATACGCCGCCTGTTTAAGTTCAACAGCTTTGGCGCATTCGCGATTGAACCAAGGGCGCGCCTTACTTCCGCTGACGACATCAGTGTAAGGAATGTAATATTCCATCCCCAACATGACCTCGTCAGCAGTAGCAGAGGCACTCTCCGATGGGTCCCTTCCCTCAAAGCAGTGCTGGCCCCACGGGATGGTCGCAAAGTAGTCGCGCATACCATCCCAATCTGCCGACGAGTAGTGCCATAAACGCCGTTTAGACTCCACTGAGGCAGAGCTTTTACGGTGCAGTACGGTGGCACTAACCAAGCAATGGTGAGAAGTGCCCAACGGAGCACTTATCGAACCTCTGTACCCGGCTGGTTGACTCGTCACCAGTTAGTCTAGCAGGGAAGGCGCTTGACCTTGGCACTTGATATTTGAATCCTGGTGAGCTGGAGAACCAGTTGTGTTAGATCATGCGTGAGAGCGAATGCATGGGCAGTTCGGCCTGCGTGGTCTGTTTTCGAAGTGCCCAACCAGGTCTCATGATGGGCATTAAAATCTCCCAAAAGTACCACATCGGCAGACGGAAACCGCTCCTGTACGTCGTTAACTAAAACTTTTATGATTATATCAGAACTCATTATTTAATGAGAATTAATTTCCATTTAAATCGTCTTACGTAGCTTCATAAGTTTCGGTTCATGGTAGATAAATTAATGGCGGTTCTACTTTTTAATACAACGTAATGCTGATAGCCAGTGTAACTTGCCATACTGCTTGATATTTTGAAGTATTTAAGTATGATTAAGGTTTAGTAATATAGGGTTACTTATTATGGTAGTTTTGCCTAAAAATTAAGAATAAACGATCCGTTAGTGAAAAAAGAAAACTCCACTATGTTTTCTAAAGGTTACGCAAACACTGCACAATTAATGATTTATTTATGGATTAGATAACTCGCTTTAAACTACTACATTAATTAATGTCAATGTACTACATACAATTATTTTATCTGTTGATGTTGTTTGCTTAGTAATTAAATGCAAGTTATTAACGTTTTTATTTCAATAGCTAGTTTCGAGAGCTTAAAGTAGCTCTTTCCATCTTTGTGTGTTGTTTCGTTCCACCACTCAATAACTCGCTTAAGATCGCACCGAACAAAACGCAATCCACTCAACTACACAGCAAGTGTTCGCAGTGAGACGCTGGACCTAGGCTGTGTGAGACGGATGTTCTGCCCACATAGATATACAGCCACTTTCTTTAATTCGCTCCCAGTTTTTATTGTTTGAAAAGCTCTCGGCGGGAACTGTCTGGATAATAATTGTGAGCGGCAAACTTGAGTGGTATATGGATGATATTTCAGCGAAGAAACACTATTCGTCTACTCTATTTACTTTCAACGAGTATCGAACCTTTGAAGTATGTTTCCGCTTTAAGTAAAAGTTTATCGAATGGCGTACAACTCTGTGAGACGTCCTATGTACAGCGAAGGCTTTTAGAGTTACTGGCTATCTATTTAATATCTAAGACAGTGATATAAATTGATTTGTAGAATAATTTCGTATTTAGTAAGTAATGCACGAAAGAATTTATTTTGTTTACTCATCAATTTTCATATTTTGCCTTTTGCATTTTAAAAAAGAACTGACCTTTTAACAAAAGTAACCGAAACAAATAACGTATAACTTCATGATGAGGTTATGGACTAATCTCGACATAAGCTATGTATCGATCTTATGGGGAGATTTGAGGCTATAGTTTTGCATTTTAGACTGATGATGAGAACTTGAGAGGTGATTCAAAACAGAGTATTTCGACTAAAAAAAATATGTAAAATCGCTTTTCAACTTCGCCCACAAAATACACAATCAAAGCACGCTAACCGCTCTACAAACTTCGGCTACCAGCGTGCTCAACCAATAAAGGGACAAACCGCGGCCGGACCAACTCAAGACGCCTAATACAGCGCGGGAACTTTACGCTTAATTGGAAATTACACAAATACTCGACCGCCGCCGCCGCGCCGTCCGAATGGAAATTAGACCTGGATTTATTGCCTCCAACTTCGCCGCGATTCGTCTTAATCTGTCTCTCATTTTGTTGTTTGGTAAGAATGGGGGGTTGCGAAATAAAACAGCAGGTACGGTTGGTATCATGAGTAGCTTAACGCTACGATGTCACGTGACACCAACTACTGCGTTTATAGATATTGTTTGTACGAGCGCGATCGTTTCGAGCACAGAACAGAAGAAAGGGAGGTTTCGTGACGTGCTACATGCTACAATATGGTGTAAAGCTACATATGATGCTTGTTGTACGTACTACTATTGTCTACTTACTCTACCCCTAAATACCAGAAACGTACGGCTTTCTATTAAATATAAATATTATAAATTTTATAAAAGAAGGTTGTAACTTATTTTCGTACCTTGAGAACGGCCGGCTCTACGCCACCATGTGAATCTTCGTTAGTCTCTTAAGTGATTATCCATTAGCCAGTAAATTGATTGTAAGCAGAAAGACAGTGAATAAATAGTAATTAAAGTTAACATATATTATGAACTTCATTGCCATTCACTAAGGTCTTGTACAATACACCAGTATCATATCCGTACTGGGTTCTCAATTTGGTCGGGGGTTAAGCTCCTTCTATGTCCGTCTGGCCAGCTACCATCAGCGTATTTAATTCTATCGTCATAGGTATAATGGTAGTTTTGTTGATTGCTGTAAGAGATAAGATAGCCAGTTGCGTAGGGTTGAGAATTCCGCGTGCAGTGCCCTTTAGTTTTATCTTTACTTAGTAATGTAAAAAGCGCTTTCACTTAATAAAATAAAATAAGGATCAGTGAGTCTGTTAACTTTGATCTTAGGATATAAAGGAAAATAGTTAATATAAACAGAAGTAAATAGACCTTTAAACTATAATGGTCATATAAAAGTGTACCGATAAAAGGTTCCAAACACGTGTAACGTTGGGAACAGTTGACAACTAATCAGGTAAATAAATATTGGATCTTTGAAAGGTAGCGCACACGAAGCGGCCTCGGCTTATAAGTTTTAATCGGGTGAGATGGAGGTGACGCGCATCCCAAAACGAATCAAAATAAATGATCAGCATAAACATCCTACAGCTGGTCTCGGGCTTCCACATGGACAAGAGCACGTGCGCAGATTGAGCGATAACTAATACATACATACATACTTATACATAAGAATAATAAGAATAAGAATAAATTTATTTGCTGTGTAAAACTTTAGACTAAATACATAAAACTTATGAAATAACATTTGTCTACATAATAATATAATGCATTACAAGAGTGCCGCTTATATTGTGAAGTTTTAAAATTAAGGTTAGTAGTGCAAAATAACCGAACTGATACCTAAACTAAGTAAACTAGTTTACCCGTACCTCAGGCATCTATCGGTGAGTGCGTGTTAGCGCTTGCATACATAACATTTTATTAAATAGCAATAAATTATAATACTTTTAATAACATTTTGATTATGCAGCATGTTGCTGCTATTGTATACCAACTTATGTAATAACTAATAATGTTCGGTGTCATTGTAGGTTTTCTCTGTAAGCCACTTTTGTATGGTTTTCTTACAATTTATTTTATTCATATGATGTATATAAAAAACTTCATTACCCTCGAAGGGTTAGTTAGAGACTAGGCAATGAAGATAGCAAAAGCAGTCCTCTGCCATAGTCCACTTTTCACCAAATAGCGACTGGACATGTGCTCGTTGGTGGTGAGACCATCGCTGCTCTATGCTGTTGGAAGTATGTGAAGTCTTTAGTCCGTTAGTCGCCTTTTACGACAGCCAAGAAAACAGAGGGGGGGGTTTTTTTTCACCGCTACGCGACACGGGTACAATATTTAACCGGGCGCCATGCGGGTTGTGGTGGGTGACATTACATCCTACTAATATTATAAACGCGAAAGTTTGTAAGTATGGATGGATGTTTGTAACTCTATCACGTAAAAACTACTGAATGGATTTGGATGAAATTCGGCATACAGATAGTTTATAACCTGTATTAACACATAGGATACTTTTTATTCCGATATTCATACGGGAACGGTAACCACGCGGGTGAAACCGCGTGCGGCCGCTAGTGAAAAATAAAAAGTGATTTAGGTTTCCGTAAGTAAACTGTAATTATCTTTTACCTAAATACCTCGATGGCATAGTGTCGGCGCTCAGCTCGATTTTATTTCGGGTTCGGGTAGGAAGTAGCGGAGAAAGCCTTGCAGCGGGATAAGTTTAAAACTATATAATACCACAAAACAACTAATAGAAGGTTCACTCTCTAACGACTTTCACGCGAAATTGAAACTTATCGTGTGACCAGAGCGTTCATATTCCGCAACGCTGACTCGATATTGATTTGACGTCATCATGATGTCACAGAGCGTAGGGTTACGCGCGTGCGCAGGTATTACGAGTTAAGTGACTCGGCGCGGGCGCTGTTGGGAGGCTGTTGGGCGGGTTTGGGCGGATGTTCGGTGCTATGGCTCGCGGAAACATATACTGCCATACGCCTAGGCAGCCTGCCTGGGAGGCGTCAAACGAACCTACCTAAACTGTGGAGTGACACCCCCCTGATAATACATAGGTTAAAACTAAAAACTTTAAAAAATGAACGGAGCTGTGTGGTAGCAGCTAATTATTAAAGGAATACTACTAAGCCATCTCTGCCTAACGGACCACCTATCACGCAACGTGTAGTTGTTATTTTATGAAACGTGCAGCAGAGCACTGCTTTGCGGGCCTTGTTGCCTAGTCTCTGACTAATCCTTTGGAGACAAAAGCCGTGTGTATAATTATCATTAGATAATATTGTAAAGTAAAGTCGCTGTATTCCCGTGGCTGTCGCTCCGTTTTTTCCTTCTAAACCGAACTATGAATTTTTATGCGGTTTTCATTAATAGAAAGAGCGATAACTGAGGATCGTTTTTGTTTACATTTTGTAGGTACATTGTACAAAACGGCTGCATACTTCAGTTGTTTCTAAGTTAGCGTCGACGAAGATGCGGGCAGACCGTTATTTTATTATAAAAAAATTTGCACTGTAGCATTAGACTGCTTTTATCGGCCTCATTGCCTAGTCTTTGACTAACCCTTTGGTTGGCTTGATAATAGCCGTGTATGTATGTATATTATAATAAATACAGTAGCAGCGAATGGCAGTGCAGCCCGCCGCAGTAACCCGCGCGTCGGCGCGTGCGGGCGTCAGCGCGCGTGCGGTTGCGGGCGGCGCACGTGACGCGCCGCCCCGGACCTAATTCACAATATCGAAACGCATTTTTGATTAAAACCCCCTTTGCGTATATCAAATTTATCTGTTAATGTAGCAAATGTTCTGTTACAATAATCCTTTATCTGTATTAATAAAAATAAATTTGGTGACTCGTTTCTTTGTCGCACCTCCAAAAGAAGGAATAGTTTACAGTATTCCCTACTACCTATGACATAGGGTAATTCAACCGAGGCGTGAAGAGACACTTTGTGGGCCGGCAGAGTGAGGGTGACTGACGCTACGTCTCTTACGCTGCACCAGTTGTCCTCGCGCCTGGACTTCACTTTAACATCAGGTGGAGTCGCCAATTTGTTGCTAAGCGCAAAACTCGAGAACGGGACGACCGATTTCAATGATTCTTTTCTGTTGTGTTTGTAATAGTCAGGACAAGGCTTACATAAAAATAAAGTTTGGATATTCGTCACGGGGCACGGGGTGTCCACGCGAACGAAGTCGCGGGAAGGGCTCATTTTGGATAAAAACGTACTATAAAACTTTTGTATGTTGTTATTCGTGCGTTTCTGAGCGGGTACGAATTTAAACCATCACGGGTGTTCCCGCAGACGAAGTCGCGGGCAGGCCGAATATCAATATTTTACTGTTCATTAAATTGCAAGAACTATTCGTAATATTAAATGGTATGTAATTTTTATACTTGTTTTTAATAATGTGACATGTTTCTTGTTTCAGGTAAGCACTCTTACTAGAATACACATAAAACCAGTAATGGATTACACACTGGCGTGTGAGGTACAACGGTGAGTCGTTACATTTAATCAAAACGGTCGTTAAACAATCCTGATGTGTGTTTAAATGGCGATTTGAATTTTTAATAAAACCTCGTCTGGTTGTAGATCCGTAAATTTTTCAGACACGCCGCCGTCGTCATGAATGAAATAGCACGCGAGCGAGGGAAACATATTATAATTGGAGAATTATTACGGATGCGGTTGAAGTGATATATGGCGGGGGGCCGCGAAAAAACTAATTACGTGTATAACCTTTTGTTGGCCGCGGCCGCGCGATGATTTAGTACGCGATATTTTGCCCGCAAAAAACGGATTGCCGACGCACTGTGCGGTCCTATCGGTATATGGCCGATGTGTTTGTGTCACTCTAAAAAAATAAATGAATAAATGCTATTCATTGAACGTAACCTTCTTACCTAATTTACTGTTCGTAATCTGTGAATAGGTTGATTAGAAGTCTAGGCCTCTTATTAAAAAATGTTTATACTCGTAGCTTCTTTACAGTAAAGTAAATAAAAACTCATGGAAGGTCTGTTAATGGTCAAGTTATCGACCATCCATTCCACGCTAAAACTTTTTTATTTCTTATAGTACGCCTATTTTGTCCCACTAGAGGGTAAAGGTATCCCCTCCTTCTTTCCACTTTTTTCTGTCCGCCGCCACAAAGGTACAATCTGGCTAATATGCGTCCAGCTCGTCATGCCATTTTCGCCGCGACCTATCGCGTTGTCTTCTAGCGTTGAAAGGTACCCAAACAGTAGTGGCTTTAGCCTCAAGTTCTTGTGGCATGCGGTAAACGTACCCGGTCCAATTCCATTTTAGTTGGGCAGAGTTCTGTTAGACTTTCTGAATTTTGGTCTTTGAACGCAAAATTAGGTTTCTTCACCCTATATACCTATTGCGCTCTATTGCCCGTTGGTATACCTTCGAGTCTAGACCTTTGCTGAGCCGACAAAACTAATATTCCACATCCTAAATTACAAAGCCCCATCTCTCACCGAGCTGTGGCCAGTTAAATGTTACGTGCAACAATCAAATTATCCCATTATATTTCTCAAATTACACCTGCCAAAGCAGCACTACATTTGAAGGCAAACCCTTCAACGATAGTGCAATCAAGGCGTACTCTTAGTATTTGAAATTCGAATACAAAGTCCCACTTCTCACCAAGTTATGCCAACTTAAATGTAACCTGCAACAATCCAATTGCCCCGTAAGCCTTACAAGATGTCCCAACTAACACATGACAGAGCACCGCTACATTACAAGCCAGACCCATCGACAATAGTGCAATCAAGGTGGGCGAAGGACCAATTTGCGGCCAATATTGCTTAGATATGCGGTGCTGTTATTGCTCCTCTATTGCGGGCCTCGTTTGTGTGCCGGCCGCGGCTAATGAGAGCTGTGGTTGGCGTCATCTAAATGTTTCGCGGTTGAAATGCGGGTAGGGTTGGATTCAATTAGATGTGGAATGACATTTTGGAGGTTACTTTGGAATCTGTGGAACTACCTGCGTGGTCAACGATGGTGATATTCAAATGTTTTGTAAATTAAAGGAGCTGGACAGCGTAGTTGGGTTTGGCCTGATCTCTTCGTGTTTTCTCACTAAGATAAGCACTTTGATGTGACGATAAGGCCGACGGTGGAAGCGCGCTTTACATGGAACCCTCAACCACTGAGGAACTGGCTATCTAATCTTTAACTGTCGGAACACAACATTGCCTATGCGGACTTAACAAGCTCTACCACCAACCAAACCAAGTACACGAAGATGTACCCCTGCTGGGATTCAAACCCGGGACCTCTGAGTCTAATTCCGGCGCCTTAGCCACTAGACCATGTAGGTGAATAAATCAGCACACGTCAGCAGCGGCCATGTGCTAATTTAATGTGGTAAGCCCTGTGCCCAGCAATGGGACAGTTGATGATGTTGATATGATTAATAAAATTTAGAGTTAAAGTGTTATTATAGAATTTCAAGAGCTTCCTTTAAAAATTAAGTTATTTTTTATTGGATTGATGTGAAACACCTTTTGCAAAGTGTCCCGTGCCGACCACAGCTAATGAGCTGGGCGGCATCATCAAAATATTTTGCAGCTAAATTGCGGGTAGGGTTGGATTCAATTATATTATTATGTGAAACCCAATTGTGAGACCGCAGTCCGAATTTTTGGGCGTTACTTTGGAATCTGCTAACAATCTGTGTGATCAATGATGCGACTTTTTTATATATTTTTTTTTATTTAAGAGCTTCGACCACATATAAGATGCACAAACAACCTCTAAACAAAATTAATAGCTAGCGAAATTATTAGGTACTCATTTCGTATACTTGTAGTAGTGCGAGCTAAATGTCAATGTGACGAAATGCTCCCTATAAATGCTATTGTAACAAAACACAACGTCAAACGTATATGTCAAAGCTGCCACTATTCCGCTGCGATTTAGAAAGGGATTGTGTGTCAACAATAAACAACAACAAAGAAAAAGCAACAACAAAAACAAGAAAAGCTTTTTAAAAAAGCTTATTATAAAGTGTGAGATTACACAGAAGACGAAACAGCTTGGGTCTGAAATGCTCCAATTAGTCCAACAGCTATTTCTAAATGTCTATAATTGTATTGTAGTATTGTATTGCATTATTTATTATTTTTTCAATTCATATTTTGTATTTTATCATACTTTTTTTTACTATTTTTTATAAATCTTGCTGCTTCCGTACGCTGTGGTTTCTTGCACCCGTTCTTTGCCACAGTTTAAAAATGACGTTCTGAATGGGTGGTAGGCTAAATAAGATTTGGACGATTCAAACTAAGTAGGTACTTATTAATCGGGGATCCCTTTTTTATTGACGTATTTTTTTTGTCCTACTTAAATTTGGCATAACGAGCTAGGCATATTTTTTTAGACATTGTAATATTTTGACATAATTGTTTTTTGGCATACTCTTTCAGTCAGTCAATCAATCAATCAATCAAACAATGAAAAAGTTTATTGCAAACTAAGTGTACAAGATGGTGACAATAAAAAGAAGTGCTTAAAACTTAGTTACCGTTTGGGTATTGCAAATTTGAGGACAGCTTATAAACTTAGTTATTATATAAAAATGAGACAAAACATTATTATGCAATATTGGAGCACATAGTCGACCTGACGTACAATAATATTAGGTAGGTACACTTATAAATTTCATAAGCTACTAAAAATATATAATTAATTTACTATTCACCTAATTACGAATGTAGATATTGATTCAAGGAATAGAAGCATTCGGCGGTTAAATGAGACTTTAAAGTTTTTGAGATTTTTTTTATGTTTTGTTCGTTTTTAATATACTCTGGTAATTTACAAAAAAATTTGACTTACATGTAGTAAGGGCTGGTATTTAGCACTTTAATTCTAGATGGTGGTAGGTACAATCTGTTTCTGTGCCTAGTATTAATTTTATGCGTATCTTTTACCTTAGCGAAGCTCTGAATATTTTTAAATGTAAACATACATATATCGTATATGTATATACATGGTAGGGTAAGTAAATTATTAAATAAGCATAAATATGATATAGGATAATGTTTTTTGACCTAATTTCGATTTGCATAAAGTTATAAGGCATATTGTTTATTCGTCTAATAGTTATTAGGCATAAAGATCTGGTAGATTATACAAGACAGAAGGTGGGGTTATAGTTTCAATATCCGCTATAATTTCGATTGGTTTTCTATCAGGATTTGACTTTGCATCATTTTTTATTTTATTGATAGCTATTTGAATCTGAAAAACAAAAAGTATAAAACAAAAAAAAAAAAAATTAGGCATATCAAATATAACTTGGGTACTATTATAGTGTCAAAGTCAAAGTCAAATTATTTATTCAATGTAAACCTTTACAGGCACTTATTGACGTCAATACTAATAATAATAAAAAAACAGTTAACTAACTTATAGTTAAGACTTAATAACTAATCTAACGAGCTATTATAGTCTGTGCCAGACATGCGCATTGCTACCCCCAGTATCACTGCACGCCGAAACAGAATCGCGTCGAACCGAAATATAAGCCGTGGTCATAGAATTGTGTAATATGATTTCCAATTATCGTATTGATACTGTGGTAAGTAATATAAATTGGAGAGTTTTTGAAGTAAAATAAAGTAGCGGCTGAAATGAGTTTTGGAAAACATTAGTACCTAACCAATAAGGTTGACATTTTTAATCATTCAAATATCTTTTTTTATAAAAACTTAAGCATAAAAAAACGTCAAAAATTAATAAGCATAAACTTGTGTGTTTTAAAATTGTTTCGTTGTTCATCTTGGTACAAGCACAGAATAACTAATACTACTACCGTACAGAAGGTTCACCCTCCAACGACCCCCACGCGAAACTGAAACCTATCTCGTGACCCGAGCGTTCATATTCCGATAAGCACAGCCGACTCGATATCGATTTGACTTCCGTCAGGAGCGCAGGGTTTACGCGCGCGCGTAGGGATTACGAGTTAAGAGGAAACACCACGCCGACGCGGCTTCCAAAACTCCCACACCAAACACAGAAAAACGACGCCCCGCAGCCCCCTTCCAAAACCGGACCAACCCCCACCACCCCTTCAGCAACGGTTAAAGAAAGAGACCCTTCACGTCCGTATGCTTGATTCCTTTGCATTAAGTTATTTATTTAATAACCAGGAGCCTTTAAAATTAAGCGAAATCACTTCGTTTTAAGGCTTCTTCAGAAACATTAAGTAACTCGTTTAAAAAAAAAAATCAAACATACAGACACAGAAAACCTCCTCCCCCAACCGACGCTTAAATAAAAATTGGTCCACTTCTGAAGGAGGAAACAGGGGACCACGAAAAGCCGCTCCCCCGCGCCACGCATGAGAATCCCGAACGCCCCGCCGACGCAGTGTTTCCTCTCAAGGCTAGATAGATCGCGCTTTAAGTTTTTTCAAACCATCTGAGACATAGAAAATAATGGTTTAAATTCTGGAAAAAAAAACTATGTATTAGTTAGGGATCCAATCTATTCAAAGTCTCATTCAGTTACAAAATCCAATAAACATCACTCGAAAAAAAATAAAAAAAATAATAATAAATAAATAAAAAAAAACCCAAAGTTACCCCTTTTTGTAATGTTTTTTCAATATTATGACTAAGCAACTGATAGAAAGATAGATAGATAGATAGATAAAAACTTTGTTTACTGCTAAAAGACACACATGTTGGTACACAAAATCACAATAAAAAACATAGTACAAAAAAAAAGACGATAATAAATATGTGTGTGTGTGCCGCAGCAGCAAAAGGGTGGCAGCTCATCGTCATATTCGCTAGCCGCGAATCGCTGGTTTTCAGCTACAACCGTGAGTGTAAACGCGAGTACGTTTACCAACGTTAGAAAAAAAAAATCAAAACTATAACTAAAAATTAAATACTAAATATTAAACTTAAATAACCTGTGATGATTGTGCCTATTTGCTTGCCTAAATTGCAGCTGAGATGAGATATACCTAATAAATAAGTGGTAGATTTAGATCAATCACACTCAACCACATTCACATCACCATCAATCGAACCAGACCCGCAAATAGTACCTGTAAAAGACCTGTAAAAGTAAGTTAGGTTGGCCACTCCTAAGCCGCCAACATGTTTATTATAAATATGTACAGTATGTTATTAAATGCAAACACACAATTTCCAAAGATTACTATTTTCCTATTTATGCCTATCAAAAATATGCTTACATAATATTATGCGTCAGCAAGTTTAGGCTTTACAGTAGTATGCTTAACAATAATATTATGCTTAAGTAGTTATGCTTTGAAAAATGTGCCTAAAACGTCATGCCATTGTTTGTGCGTAACTATTATTAAGATAAGTAAAAGTACGCTATGTTAAATTATGACATAACATTTTATGCAATAAAAAAGGGAACCTATTAATTGAGTTTATTGAATAAATATATTTTGAGTTTGAGTTTAAACAATCGTGTCGCGTAGCGGTGAAAGAATACTACCACCTCCATTCTTCCCTTGGGTGTCGTAAAAGGCGACTAACGGACTTAAGACTGCACAAACATCCAACAGCATAGAGCGGCTAACCACTGCCTGCTTGTTTTCGCGGTCCGCGTTGCCTAGTCTCTGACTAACCCTTCGGGGATAATAGTCGTCGTTATATGTATGTTGTGTATCAATTTTTTATATGTGACCGAAAGTACGGCTATACACCCCGTTAATATTATAACCTATCCAACAAATATTTTTTTCTCATTACCTTACAATATGGGTACTCCTTACTGTCAACTTGCACTCACTGTCATACTGCAAAGACAATCATCAATTGACTCACCCTTTCGAAAATACGCATTTCAATCCACAAATCAAATCAAAGTGACAATAAAAAAACGTAATGCACCAACTCTCATTCGTAATCGAGTTACGCGTCCCGGCGGGATACCATGCGGGGTACAGTGCGACGCGGCGCTGCACTAACTAGGCGTGTGGTACAGTCAGCCACAAAATTATCATTATAGAGAGAGACACTATGTTACAGGCGTTTCGCAATTACTAGTAAAGTTATTATTATTATGAATTGGTATTAAAAAGAGCCGAGTCGCGTAGCGGCTTATTAAGAGAATACTGCCACCCCCTCTCTACCCTTGGGTGTCGTAAAAGGCGACTAACGGACTAAAGACTGCACATACATCCAACAGCATAGAGCGGCGATGGGCTCACCACCTGCCACGCTGAGCACATGTGCAGTTGTAACTTGAAACGTGGAGTATGGCAGATGACTGCTTTTGTGTCTTCATTGCCTAGTCTCTGACTAACCCTTTGGGGATAATAGTCGTGATTGTATGTGTATATTTAAAATAATACCTACGTTGCAGACTGTACCTATTGCATAGCTTTAAGTAAAATAATGCTTATGTTTGTAACAGTATCATTGTTTTTGTTGACGTCATGTCATGACGTCCTGAATGGCTGGTTGGTTAAAACAGGTTTGGTCGATTCAAAGTAGGTAGGTACTTATTGAGTTTATTGAAAAATATTTTTTTTTGAGTTTAAGTGTGAAAAATCAATTTTCACTAATGTTCGTGCCCATCACTTCAGAACGGCTGCACGCACCTATTTGGCTAATAATTTTTTCGTTGTTATTATAATTTTTAAAGAAAATTGGTGGAAATTCATCACGGGATGCAATTCGCATTCGCATAAGACGCGATTAATAAGATTTTATAAATATTAGACTACTTTCAGAAGACCACGAATAAAATAATAAATAAACAAACGGTACGTAGAAGGTAATAGGAGACCTTGAAAAAAAACAAATAATTACTCAAAATATACGACACCAATACCAAATTAATTTTTAATGGAAGGAGATCTATTTTAATCAATGCATACGTAACAAATAAATACTATGAAACTAAAGAAGGAGCATTACTATAATTTGGAACTCTTAACAGTGTGACTATACATTAATAAGTTTTATTGAACTTTTAATTTTACTCAGATCTTCTTATTTCACGATTTAGCCAATATACCCACCAATAGTAGCGATGCCTTGATTCCAATGGCGGAGGCCTTTGCCCAGCTGTGGGACAGCATACAGCCTGTACTTTACTTTAATTTCTTTACGTAAATAGATTTACCTACATGTCCACAATATTAAAACGTATGTGGAAGATTAAGTAAATGACAAACATGTATGGACATATAGCATGTACGAGTATAACTTATTAGTTATTGTATACGTATATTTCTTTTCAAAATCATGTTGTGTAGGTACGATTCAAAGAGCTTATACTTAAGTGACTTAGAGGGAGAAAAAAGAAAAGCCTTCCGAGTTTCTTGCCAGCTTCTTCTCAGTTGAAGGCTCTCCTAAAATCCGAACTGGCGGTAGATTAGTTAGATAGGTAAATTAGGTAGATAGGTAGATTAGTTAGTAAGATTAGCTTTTAAGATTTAACGGCTACATCCCATTTTGTAAACTTCCCATTTCGTAAACCTCATATTATACCTATTAAAAAGTTGCGTTTGGTAAACTTTTTGTTACTTCATACATTTTTAATCCCATTTGGTAAACCATATTACTATTGTAATTTTTGTACGGTACAGTCAGTGTCAATTTAATAGAGAAATTAGATACAGGTTTTTTAAAAGATTAAAAGTCTTTAGATAGAATCTAGATCATCAAAAAAACAGCTAATGAAACAGCACAAAAGATAAATGAAAAGGGCCGTCAATTCTTTTATTTTTTGAAACGATAGCAGGAATTACTTATTAAACGTTATGAAAATCTTCATAAAAGGTTTGTACTTCTGTTTTTTTTCCAATAAACTGTTTTTTTATAGACGACACTTGTGATTGGGATAAATACATACATTAATTATCTAAGTAATTACAACACAAATTATGTTTTTTAGCTGTTATAATAAGTTATCGGAGAAATTATATCAAAACGAAGGAAAAAGTACATTCAATATTTAACTACACGTTAGTTGACTGTTATTTTTGTTTTTGACGTTAATAAGTGCCTGTAAAGGTTTATGTTGAATAAATGATTTTGTTTTTGATTTTATGGTCACGGTTTTTCGTAACCGGTATATTGGTGTTATACAAGTTGTATGAGACGTTGGTGGAGCGCTACCAACGCTCCCGCAGGAGCGTAATTTTGCAGTCTCCATAGAATTTCCAGTGCATAGCTGTCCAATTTGGTCGACGATGAACCAATTTCGCTTGAGTGCTGCGTATAACGCCCTGAGAGATCGTTACGCAGGGGGTAACTACATACGTTTTTGTAACACAATGGCTAAGCGCTTGTCTTTCATATTTACCTAATACAGAGTTTGTCTCTCTTGTTTTAAAACGTGCTGCTGCTGATGATGTCTCATTTCTGTTACTAAAGGCAAATAGAGGCTGCATCATTTTAATCAATTAGGCCAAGTTTCGTAATAAAAGGGTTTAATCCTTAGATTAAAACAAAAAGGGTTTAATCTAAGGTTTAAACCAAAAAATAGATTTATTATAAATAATGCGCGATGGTATAAATCGCAAAAATTAGCAACGTCAAAATCATATGTGCAAACTATTGTTACATAAAAATCAACAAATGCTATCCCCTAACGCCATTGTGGGGTTACCGAATTAAACACTAATTGAGATTGTGACGTCACAAAGCCAGTAATCGAATCACGCGACTATCGAATTATTTTTGTGTTCTCCGCGGTTTGGGCCTTTATTAAATGAATATGTAAAGTGGGGCGACTGATTGTATCTTGATGGAACTTGTGGGGGATTTTTTTCGTGTACCGCTTTGTTGTTCTTGTGGAAGTTTGATAGACTCGTTATTATGTCGCTTGAAAGAAAATAATAGATTTTCTGTGAAGTGCTCTTCTAAAGTTGCTTCTGACCTTTTTACAAAGTTCGTTCTAAGTTGATAATTACTTGTCAGGCATGATTTTCATACTGATATTATGTACCTGTACTACTACTATGTACATTGTTACATTGTTTCTTTTACTTAATATTCTAAAGGATATCACAATTATAAATTAATACAAAATGGTAATTTGAAAATCATTATTTTTTCTTCTCAAAAAAAAAATCTTATTATTTTAAGGGTTTGTCGTGCATGAATAGTCCACGATTTTTTAAAGTTACCTATATTGATGCTAACTTTAAGTTCGTGACAATTCTATCACATTATTCTCCTTGATTAAGTACACGTAAGCAAGTTTATTTATTTGTTTACACACATACATATAATCACGACTATTATCCGCGAAAGGTTAGTCAGAAACTAGGCAATGAGGTAGTGTTGTAAGAAACTCGAGTCTTTTAATCTTCATTTCGAGAATCGAGTCTTTTTTCAGGACTAGGACTCGTTAGTCACATGAGTCCGAGTCTTTTGAGTCTTCTGAGTCCTTTTGAGTCTTTTAAGTTCCTAGACCTAGACTCAGTCATGAACTTGAGTTGGTGTATTATTATAATAGGCAATACTGATTTTATGGTTCCTTTTAATAAATAATAAAATTATTTATTTCAGTCGATTTTGATCCATGGGTTAATAACAATTGAGACTTAAAACTATGTTAGTAACAAATGTACATAATATTGAATACAATTTTAAAATCAGAAATTGGCAAAATTAAATCATATCATATCATATCATATTTATTTATTTTTCATATAAAATCACACATATAAACAGAACAGATATATTCTTATAGAAAAAACATATTATAAAATTTTAGCCGGAACTAGGAATAAATTAAACCAAAAGTAAAACATTGAACTAAAAATAAAACACAATAAATAAATAGTGGCGAAAAAATATTTATAATAAAAATAAAAAATATAAAAAAAATATAAAATAATAAAAATAGGTTTTTAAGTCCGCCTAACGTAAATCTTGATGATTTGGTTTACTATTTTTTTTAGAATTAAAAGCGCTAAACTATAATGGGTTATATTTTAAAAAGCGCGGTAAACATATTCTACGAAAATATATGAAAGAAAATCTAAAAATAAAGAAAATATACAATTTTACACAGTACTGCTGGATTTTTATATTTAAAGCTTGCATTAAATATTCAATTTCTCGATAAATACGACACATAAAAAAAATATTACTATTTATTAAAAGGGTATTTATACTTTAATATATAAAACATTGATAGTACTTTGAATAATAGCTTAAATATGTATGTAAACATTGTATTTGCATTAGTATTTTTTAACCACTTTAATATTTTTTATTCTACAACGGGTAAGCGCTCTTGGCCTTCATCTCACCTGAACCTGATGGTAAGTGACGATAAGGCCGAAGGTGGAAGCGCGCTTCACCCGGAATCCTCAAACACTGAGGATATGAAATTATGAAATGAAGTAAGTACTTAAATTAACTTACATCCCTAAGTAGTATGTAAAACGTTCACAAGAAACACTACTAACTAAATAACACAAAAAACAATTCTTCACAATTTTTTTATTAATTTATAATATATAATTCGCATCATTCGGATTTAAAAGACTCAGTCTTTGAGTTCTTTTTGGCAAGACTCAAGTCTTTTTACAAAAGACTCCAAATTCTGAAGGACTCGAGCTCTAAGTTGTATTTTAAGACTCGAGTCTTCAAAACACAGCTCAAGTCTTATTAAATAAGACTCCAAGACTCGAGTTTCTTACAACACTACAATGAGGACCGCAAAAGCAGTCCTCTGCCATAGTCTGCTTTTCACAAAATAGCGACTGCACATGTGCTCAGCGTGACGGGTGAGCCCATCGCTGCTCTATGCTGTTGGATGTATGTTAGGAAGAGAGGGGTTGTTAGTATCCTTTACTGCTACGCGACACGGTATTTATTTATTATTCAATTTTAATTAGACAACAAGAATCCATAAATGTTTACCTAAATAGCAATATTGACTACGTCACGCAGTACCCATTATTTTATGTGACACTCCAAGAATGTAATTAATACTGTCATAGTACCGTGGTTCTCAGCAGTTACGACATCCTTTCGCACAGAATATTTTTATGGGCCCTACATTTTAGTCCAGTAAAGAGGTAAGGCACACATTTTAAGCTTTTATGATAGCCCATAAATAATACCGAATGGAAATAAAACAAAGGGCCCTTCCAGACAACGCTCCGGTTAACTTCTGCAAAAACCCGCACGAAAAATGGCCACCTAAGGTTTAATTTCTTTTTTGGCGTCCCCTGGTCAGCCGGTACGAGTAGTACCCTTTATATTTGAACCTTTGAAATGTCACCCGGCTAGGGGCTGCCTCTTAGTCTCTTTATAGCCTAAATGGATTTTAGTACTCAAGTGAGTTAGGTAGAAAGATTTCAAAATCTGCTGCTGAGATGCTTTGTTTAGCATTTGGAAATGGTTAATAAGTTTATGATTTAATATTATTGTGTAAAAATGACAAATACGAAAATGTTATGTTTGTTTATAAACTATTAAGGTCACTTGATTAGAATTTGTTTTTTTTTTAGGATATATAAAATTTTTGTACGTACACGTGATAGTTTACCCGGCAATAATCATGACACACTTCTCGCACGATAGGAAGGAATATAATAAATATTATTTTGTGTGATTTAAGTTCACCGTGTTTGTTTCTATATAATTACTATCATTATTAACCGTAAAATCAAATCATAAAAAATTGCAGAGACATTAGAAAACGAGACTTTGTGACACCCCTAAGACAACCGCGATCCGGGTGAAGTGAAATCTGTCGCGGGTGAACTCATTTAAAATGATTAATTAGTAAAGTTGGTTTGAGGTTCCCGAATGAACGGCCTAACTGCTAGAGTGATATGGCCTTCGCGAGTCCGGAGCATCCCTCGCAACACTTGCGAAGGGTTGGCATTATTTGAATCATGTGAAATGTCTTGGCTGTAACACATTATGGCACCTAACGCTGCAAACACAATACAACTAATTTATGATCTGCACCTATATGAGCAACAGATCTATATCATACAAACGTAATTATACTTACACTTACAAGATTTCCCGGAAGGGTAGAAACAACAGCTTTTCATTTGCAATACGATTCACTTCTAGCAGCCCATTTATTCGATTGACCTTGCTGAACGATAACATACTCAGTCAGAATCTCTTAAATACGGCCGCCCCGGCGCTGATGTAGTCTTGCTTAGTTCATTTTAAATGTAACTACTGTCTAGCCTAGCATAAAGTTAAGCTTTCTAATGTGGTATTCTGCATGTGTACCTACTCGTATATATACAACAAATAACGACTAGAAAGGCAGTTTGTGCCAAGCAAGAGACGACTCGTTTCTAGATGACGACGATTCCTGATTAGTCAGAGACTTGGCAGTGAGAACCGCAAAAGCAGTCCATTTCTACCGACCCACGTTTCACCAAACAACAACTTCTCAGTGCTTAGCGTGATAGGAGGAGAGCCGCACTGCCGCTCTATGCTGTCGGATGTATGTGCAGTCTTCAGTCCGTTAGTCGCCTTTTACGACACTCAAGGGAAGAGATGGGTTGATAATATTATTTTAATAAGGAGCCGCCACCACGCTGCGGAATGATGGTAACACAACAATATTTTATTTCATTTCATCCGCGGGCGCACCGAAGTTTCCCGGCGACTGACGCGGTTCATTAAAAGTTGCCTTTTGTTTTTCTATTTCGTTTCGGCTGGCCGGCCCATTGTGGGACTTTATTGTAACACCTAACAAAGTTCTTGGGAATACGTTTTTTTTCTCCTCCCCATTTTGCAGTTCCCTTTTTGCTTTTGCTTCTACGGGATTTGGATACGGCGGAATCGTTAGTAGCCGTTTGGTGTAGTGGTTGAACTACCCACGGAATAGATTAACTGGTATGTGAGACCACCGGTCTTACCAGGCCTGCGGTTCAATTCCAGCGATCATGGGTTACATGTTGTGTTCGGTTAGTAGTAATATGGCTTGTTTGGAATCCGATTGTCTAGAAGTAGCTAGTAACAGTAACAGTACCCAAGCAGCAACTGATTCTCTTAAAAAGGCATTGAAGATATCTTGAAGACTAGTAGACTACTTCCAGTCGTTGTCTTGGCTAAGACTATAGTGGCGTTCAAGATATCTTGACGAAAAGCCCTAAGACCAGGGTAAGTATAAATGGGCACATTCTTTAGGAAATCACTAAGACAGAATTAAGACTACTCTTAAGAGGGTTTACGCATTTCGGTTTTCCATACAAACTTCCAAGTCGAAATTTTTAATAACTAGTTAGACAATTTTGATGAAACTTTGTATGCTGAAGTAAAACACAGGGATCTAAATAGTTTATTGAAAACATTTTTAAAAACGTTTTTCTATTTGTTTTTTTGAGATTTAAAGTCCACTATAGAAAGTTAAAAATCGCAATAACACAGTTAAATAAACATTTTTTAAAAATGTTTTCAAAACCAATTTACATTCCTGTGTTTTACTACAGCATGCAAAGTTCCATCAAAATTGGCTCATTGGTTTTAAAAAAAATTGACTTGGAAGTTTGTATGGGAAACCGAATGGCGTAAACCCTCTTAAGGCAGACTTAAACCCTAATTAAGAGTGTATAGTTTTAAGGATTTCTATACAAGTACTTTGAGATATCTTGTAGATTGACTTTAGACAAAGAAATAGACTTGAAGATATCTTGAATACCTAGTTAAAGGCAATAATTAAATTTTTCAGACTATGTTATTTTAACTTAATGAAGAACTATATAAGACTGTTTTTACTAAAGAGGATATAATTAAGAAAACATAGGATCTTTAACACTAAATCAACTCTATACGAAAGTTCATGAAAATGGCGATAACATTATTTTACTATTATAACTAAGTAATTTATATTATGTCTAGAAAAGACCGGTAATGTCGTTTTACGCGTTGGAAATATAAAACGCATTGTGGTTTCTCGTGTAAAATCGATGGATAATGTTATGAAACAGGAGGGCCTTGAAAAAAACCTAATATGACAATAAAATATTGAAAAATTGTATTGCATAGAAAAAACTTTGTGGTTAGAAAATAATATTACATTTTATGCAAATGTTATAAGACATTCATGCAACTAGAAAAAATGCAACAAAGACATATTTTAATTAAAATGTCATCTTGTTATGATGTCGTTAGTTAATTTCTGATTATTTTTTATTAAACATAGCTCATAATGGCGTTAATTCTAATTTGTCTTAACGTAGGTAGCAAGAGTTTAGAAGATTTTGAATTTGTAAGTTTAGTTAAGAAAGAGTTTAGTCAAGTTATACTGTACATAGTATTAGTTTAGAAACATTAGACTTAACTTACACTTTAAAAAGTCTTGGTGAAGTTTTACTTAAGTGATTTTGATATTAAGTGGATCTTTAGTTTTATTTAGTTAACACCAGATAGTTTTCTGTAGTTTTCATTGTGTCTTAGTCTTGCTAAGTTATTGGTGCTGTGATTCATTAAAGAACAATTCATTTATTAATTCGGTTCGGTTCGGCGGCGGTTTTCTTAGTGCGAGAAATATTTGCAATGTCATTTGCCGACCATTTTGTGCGATATCCACGACAAGACCCGTCACGCCAACCTTATAAACATCTCTTCATAATTCCCAAATCTAAGACATGGAGGGAATCACTAAAGAGGAAATCTAAAATCATGTCTATTGGCAGTTCTGTTAAAATAGTATATCCTCTATGATGATTCTCATGTATTTTGTTTCGGAAACCTTCGTTTGTTCTATCAGGAAAATCACGCCTGGGAAGATACACATTGTAACGAGATTCGTACGACTAATCGCCAACAGCAATGCACTTGTGACATCCATTTTGACTGTTGAAATTAGCTTAGCTATATTTTTTATAAAGGCCCTGGCTGGCGAACAACGTATAAATGATCTTACTTTTAATGTTATCAAATAACCGTTAATATGAATTCCATTTTGTAAATTTTCTTTCAATTACGTTACAAAAGCTCTTAGAAATTCTGAAAATAACTGAAGTATGACGATGTTTCTAAATTAGCACGGAGGAAGGCGCGGGCGGGCCGCTAGTTTTTATATAAATAGATTTGAACAGATTTTTCAGTCATACTGGCACTTGCCAACCCGCACTGGTATGCTATGTTATCGCTTTAAAGTTTCATAAAATATGTAAGTGCATGCAACTTTGCACATCCGTCTGCGTTCCACAGACAATTGGCGCAGCGCTAACAAAATAACTGGCATACTTTCAACAAGCATATTATGAATGCAATTGTATTGCCTACACTGACGATCTTAAACATACAGTAGGTAAACAGATACCAAAGCTTTACAGTCACTTGCTTCGATCCTGAATAGCAACAATATAAGAAATGAATTTAACCACCATAGTATCATTACTATGGTGGTTAAATTTGATTGATTGATTGAAAATTGAGCTTGCAACGAACTCTCGCTACAGTTTAGTAAATAGTTCAATATTATTATTTTAAGACATAAAATTACTTGTGATTTACTAATTAAACACCTCATGTGGTTTAACGGATAGACCACCTATAGACCGTGTTTCGATTCGTAAGGCTTATTTTAAGTCCACTTGGTTAGCTATCTACCATGCTCTTATCGAAATACTAAATGTAAATTCGTAATATTTGATTATTTAGGTTCAAATTGCTCAAATAAACTCAAAGATAACGAAGCGTTGAAAAAAATGTCTACCTCAACGCTTTTGACTGCATGTTTTTAAAGCAACAGTGTCATAACAAACCTAAGAGTTAACATTCTTGGAGATCTGAATAAAAATATTTTACAGATTCTTAATATTTGATTAACAAAGAAGTCAAAAGCTTTGAAAAATTTCGTCGTTCTAACCAATACCTCGGTGGCAGAGTGGTCAACGCAGTCGCCTAAATTGCGGAGGACGCGGGTTCTATTCCCGTCTGATGTAGACATTTTATTTCAACGTTTCCTTATGTTTTACTAAATAAAACATCAATGTAAGTAGCGTGTGTAGCTTATTGCTCATTCCATGATACACCTGCCGAGGTCCAATGCTGTAACATTTAACTGCTCATAGCTCGTCCATCAATTATAAAAACAATCTAAACAAACTTCCTCTAAATTATCTTCACTTTACTTAGTTTTCATTTCAAAATACCCACTCCGTTAAAAATAATCCAATAAATCTGGTGAGACACAATTTAAACTTAAAGTGACTTGTTTCTGTGAAATTTATTTGTCGCGAAGTTTAAATAGCGTATTGCTTTTGAAATTCAAGTTGAGTTTTAGTACCAGTAATGTTTTGGGACACCTGTACAGGGTGTCAACTAATTGATGATGACGATGATCAATTAATTACTAGCGACAACATTTCTCCAAGTACCTACGTAATAAAATAACAACAACAAATAAAGTAAATTAACTGTGTCGAGTAGCGGTGAAAGAATACTACCACCCCCTCTCTTGCCTTGGGTGTTGTAAAAGGCAACTAACGGACTAAAGACTGCACATGCATCTAACAGCATGAAGCAGCGATGGGCTCACCACATGTCACGTTGAGCAAAGGACCGCTTTTGCGGTCCTCATTGCCTAGTCTCTGACTAACCCTTCGAGGATAATAGTCGTGATTATATTATGTATTTATGTCAATAAAGTCAAGGAAAAACAAGAGCTAGGTGAGCTGGGTGGGGTGACAGCTCATCAAAAGAGTACTACAAACCCATCTCTTTGCTTGGGTGTCGTAAAAAGTGACTAACGGACTAAACACTGCACATGCATCTATTTCTAGCTATTAATTTTGCTTTAATTTATAAAAAAACCCTCAACATTACGGAATGGAAAAGACCGTGTGTTGGAAATTGGTTACGTACGTACGTTGCGTACGCCAAAATTAGTCTATCATCTAAATACACACTAGCTATTATCTAAGCATACGCACCGACCAGCACCAGTAAAGATGATCGAGTCGATAACTTCTACGATAGCATTAATATGGCAAAATGCAAATGTAAATCGCACTATACCATAGTCATGGGAGATTTCAATGCCCGAGTAGGTAAACGAGAGTCCGAAGTTGAGTGTTGCCTGGGGGAATTCGGTCTGGGTTTGCGGAACAATAGAGGATCAATGCTGGTAAACTACGCCCTACAACACAACCTGTTTATTGCCAACACATTTTTCGCTAAGAAAACCCAGCGTAAGTGGATGTGGAAACACCCAGATGGAATACACAAGAGCGAGTATGATTACATCTTAACTAACCGCAGAGACTTTGTGCAGGACGTATCAGTGCTCAATAACTTTACTACTGGGAGCGACCATCGTCTGGTCCGCGCAACGCTATTCATTGATCTTAAGTCAGAAAGAAGGAAGCTCACCAGACACCGTACTCCACGCGAAATAGCCCCGGATATTATCAGAGCCAATGCCAAAGAATATCAAGCATACATCGACGATCACCTAGATGACTTCGAACAACTGAAATTGCACTCAATAAAAGATCTGAACAAGCACTTAACCACCATTATGACAAATGCTCTAAATGAAGTAACACCTGATAATGTTAATTTTAAACCAAAGAAGCTAACCTTAATAACAATCAAGCTCATGGAAAAACGTCACACGACACAACAGACTACATCGACCTTCAGAAAAACATCCGTCGGAGCCTCAAAGAAGACCTCATTCAATATCAAGAAGACAGGATTACTACTGTAATCGAGAGAAACACCAACAAACGAGTACTGCGAGCCGAAATTAGCAAGGGTAGGAAAGAGATATTTCAGCTGCTTGACAAGGATGGAAATTTAGCTACGAATAGAGAGAATTTACTGGATGTAACTAGAAAATTTTATGAGACTCTGTAAAAGAGCAAAGCCCAACCAGCCCGCACATCGGCCGGTGAGCAAGCAGGTAGACCCACCGTCTCTAATGTTGGCTCTGAAGAAATGCCAGATGTAACCTTAGATGAGGTGCAGTTCGCGTTAAGCTAAGTGAAAAGCCGAAAATCACCGGGCCAAGATAACATAATACCCGAAATGCTTAAACTGGGATCAACAGCGCTCTGGAAAGCTATAGCTCTTCTGTTCACAAACTGCATTATTAATGGAAGAGTACCTAGCGAATGGCATAACGCAGTGATTGTTCTGCTTCACAAGAAGGGGGATATTCGAAAACTGGACCACTACCGCCCGATAAGCCTCCTCTCACATATATTCAAACTATTTACCAGAGTCATACTGAATACGTTGAGTAATAAGCTTGACAGTAACCAACCTAAAGAGCAGGCAGGTTTTCGTTCGGGGTTTGGAACAAACGACCATCTGCAGACTTTAAAGAGCGTAATCGAGAAGTGCCACGAGTACAATAAACCAGTCATCATCACCTTCATCGATTACGAAAAGGCCTTTGACTCTGTTGAGGCGTGGGCAGTTGAAAAAGCATTGGAAGATTGCAGAGTTGATGGAACATATATACAGCTTATTAAGCACTTTCAGAAGTATGGGACGTCCTCTGTCAATCTTCATGTTTGATTTTTTTATTGAATGGCATGACATGATTTTGTTTTTATTGTGTTTTATGATTTTTATTTTATTTTATTTCTTTGTACTTAATTGAATTTGTAAATGATCCTAGTTGGTTGAAATAAATGAATTTATTATTATTATTATAAACTAACTAAGCCGGTTAAACTCGAGAAGGGCGTACGTCAAGGTGACACCTTATCACCAAAGTTGTTCAATGCCGCCCTAGAAAAAATCTTTCGGGAACTAGACTGGACCGGAAAGGGCTTGAGTGTCGACGGAGAAAGGCTTAATCACTTGCGTTTTGCGGACGACATTGCACTGATTGCGGATGATGTTGACAACATGTTAGTCATGATCGAAGATCTGCAGCGGGAATCACAAAAGACAGGCTTAAAAATGAATGTTACTAAAACTAAAATCATGACCAATATACTGGGGACCCGTGACTACATTTTACCTGTAGACGTCGTCGATCATTACGTATATCTGGGGCATAAAATCACGCTTGGTTCGGAGGATGAGACTGCCGAGGTGGATCGACGGATAGCGCAAGCCTGGGCTGCCTTCAGAGCAAACGGAGCGGTTCTCCGATCGAAAAACATACACCAACGTCTCAAAACCAAGGTATTTAGCCAGTGTGTCCTGCCTGTCTTTACCTACGGAATGAAAACCACCACTTTAACAAAAAAGTCGGCTGAGAAACTCCGCGTTGCGCAGAGAGCAATGGGAAGGGCAATGCTCGGGATTACTTTAATGCACCGAAAAAAGAACGAGTGGATCAGAAAAGTTACCAGAGTTGGAGATGTGGTAGAGGAGATCGAAGGCAGGAAGTGAAGATGGGCAGGACACATTGCCAGGATGGAGTACGGTCGCTGGGCAAGACGAACTCTGGAATGGAGACCCCGTGCCAATACTCGTAGTAGAGGCAGACCACCCATGAGATGGAAGGACGACATCTGCCAACAAGCCGGCCAAGACTGGATGCAGACGGCAATGGATCGTCAGGCATGGAGGAATGGAGAGGAGGCCTATATCCGAAGGCGGACCCAATAGAGGCTGCGATGGATGGATGGATTACGGAATGGAAGAAAATATATTCTTAACTGTAATAATCTGTGTTGTATTTTGAGATGATACCTCACTAATTCATACTGAAATGTAGCTATCCCTTTCAGTTTCTGTTAACATGGATGGCGACTAACGTTACAACCAAATGTAAAGGGTCATTCTCACGACAAGGTGTTCTTTGCATAATTTCCGTCACGATTTTTATTTTTCAATCATTTCTCTAAACCGGCAATTAAACTTGAATACTCGGAGGTAGAACGCCAGAAGCGTGGCATGAAAGTGTGGTTGTATTGTTCTTTAAGAAGGGCAAAAAGACCCCACTGAGGAACTACAGACCCATATCACTTCTAAGTCACGATTATAAGCTGTTCTCGAGAGTTATAACTAATCGTCTCGCACGCAGGTTTGATGACTTTCAGCCAATCGAACAAGCCCGATTTCGAAAAGGCTTCAGCACAATAGACCACATACTATATAGGTTATATAGAAGGCCGAAGGGTATAACTGGCCACTTTGCTTAGCGTTTGTGGACTATGAGAAAGCCTTTGATTTGATCAAAACATGGCCGTGCTACAGTCTCTCCAGCAGCGGTGCCAAATTGACTATCGGTACATCGAAGTGTTGAAGTGTTTGTACGAAAACGCCACTATGACAGTTCGCCTTCAGGACCAGAGCTCGAAGCCAGTCCGTCCGGCTGCAGCGTGGGATGCGACAAGGAGACGTCAAATCTCCGAAGTTCTTCACAGCTGCACTGAAGGGCGTGTTTTAGCTTCTGGATTGGAGAGAACTCGGCATCAATATTAACGGCATGTCCATCAGTCACCTTCGATTTACCGACGATTTAGTAGTCATGGCTGAGACCCTGGAGGACCACGGCACAATGCTCGGTGATCTCAACAGAGTCTCTCAACAAGTAGGCCTTAAAATGAACATGGAGAAGACGAAAATCATGTCTAACTCACGTGTCGTATCCACTCCTCTAAAGGTTGGAGACTATGCTCTTGAAGTTGTTGACGAATATGTATACCTGGGACAAACGGTCCAGTTAGGTAGGTCTAACTTTAATAAAGAGGTCAATCGTCGAATGTAACTCGGATGGGCAGCGTTCGGTAAGCTACGAAATATCTTTTCATCCAAAATACCGCATTGTTTCAAGACGAAAGTCTTCGACCAGTGTGTGTTGCCAGTGATGACATAGGGTACCGAAACGTGGTCGCTCACTAAGGGCCTAATCAGCAGGCTCAAAGTCACGCAAAGAGCAATGGAGAGGGCTATGCTCGGGGTTTCTCTATGTGATCGAATCAGAAATGAGGAGATTAGTAGAAAAACTATAAAGTAACCAATATAGCCCAAAGAGTCGCCAAGCTCATGTGGCAATGGGCAGGGCACATCGCCCGTAGATCCGATGGTCGTTGGGGCAGAACGGTTCTCGAGTGGCGACCGCACACCGAAAGACGCAGTGTGGGCAGGCCTCCAACAAGGTTGTCCGACGATCTGGTGAAGGTCACGGGTAGCCGCTGGATGCGAGCAGCACAAGACCAGTCGTGGTGGAGATCCTTAGGGGAGGCCTTTGTCTAGCAGTGGACGTCCTCTGGCTGATGATGATAATGAACAATTTTAGTAGGTATCACCAAAACCCTTTTACGACGTACTTTTTATAATTTCCGTCACGTTTAGCGTGACGGAGTCGGGTGACGGAAATTAGGAACAAGGCGGTATTTATGAGATCAAAATTAAATGGAAGGAATACGGTATATTGCTTCAAGCATGCGGTCAAAAACGAATTACTGAATATAATAATCTAACTAGCAAAATTTTAGAACATTAATTAGAAGAGCGAACGGAAATTAGAATAGTAGTAAACCGATTCCGATTGCAATCGGAAATTAGGAACTAATGGTCGTAGTTCGACAGCGGAACAGGTGACATGGGATCGTTTCGGTTGCCTGCCTCAGCACTACTGATATTAGACGACGTTGCGGTAGGGATAGGAATTGCTTACTCTGCTAGTGAGATATTCGCTACTAACTGGTGACGGAAATTATGTATAATGAAAGGACAAAGATATGTTTCGTTCTATCTTAGATTATTTTTTGTGAATATAAAAATGTATTAATTAACTTCCCAATTGTATAGACTGAAATGTACCAATCGTAGCATACTTTAAGACTGTTGAAGGTAGAAAGCTTGATTCTGGGTTCTGGGCAGCGAACGATATTAGGAGAACAACTTAGAAAAAATAATTTTGGGTGTTTTTTTACCAAATGATGTGTATATAATTCCAATTCTTAAAAGACAATTGCTAGACATAGCTCAAAAAAAAAGCCAGCTCCAAAATAATACAAACTAGTCAGGTATTTGTATGGACGCTCAAAAACCAGGCCTGTTGAGAATGACCGTAAAGATTCATGAGTTTTTACTTCAAATCTGAACCAAACATTCATTGTTGTAGCTGACTTGGCTTGTTTACAAAAGCAAACACATTAATCTGATACATCACTTCCTCCTCGGTGAAACCCGACACACGCAATAGATTTCGCGCCATAACGTCACTCAATGTGAATACGCCCCATTGTCTTTGGCATTCGCCATGTGTAAATCAACTTAGGCTACCCTGCACCATCTGTATTTCAACTTTAACACGAAAGAAATAGAGTCTGATTCCATTTATTAAGCAGCAACTCTTAAATGCAGACGTGGTAAACAGTTTCTACTATTCCAACCGCGTTAAGTATATTACGTTTCAATTGGATTTGAGCCTTGCTGCTTTCGAACTAAGTTGGAAATAAGGTTACGGTGGTGGAGGCTCCTACGTCAGTTAGTGTTAGCTCGAGAGTTGTGCCGATAATATTCGCGTCAAACGCTTCGGCCGCGTATTATGGACGATAACGATTCGCACAAAGCAAAGTGGTATGATTGAGTATGTAAGCTTATTACAATTTTAATTTAATTTACTGTACAAGTAATTAGTAAGTGGCCTGACTGGACTTTGCATCTACTAGAATTTTATAAAAGGGGTTTCCGATAGCTTTTTTTAAAATTTTAGCTACCTATTTTAACAGTGAAATGTGAGTTTAAACTATTATATATTTATTTATTTATTTATTTATTTATTTATTTATTTAATCGAACACCAACACAATGAACACCAATAAAATTTACACAACAAAAATACACATAGGATAACACAAGCCAAATGTCACTGCAATTATAGGTGCGGACTACATGCAACAAAAATGCGTTTAGGCGCAGAATGTCCAATTCGCAAAATGTCCAGCGGTCGCAAAAAGTTCAAGTCGTCATTATTTATTTAATTTGTCCGGCACAATAAAACGGTATCCACGAGTTATTTTTATTGTGCCGGACAAATTAAATAAATAATGACGACTTGAACTTTTTGCGACCGCTGGACATTTTGCGAATTGGACATTCTGCGCCTAAACCCAAAAATGAGCAAGTAATAAACTAAGTAGTTAGGTAAAAAACAAATATCAGACAAAATTAGTACTAAATTAAATCAAATCGATAATTAAATGACTGTTTACAAAACAAAATCAATTTACTAATAAAAAATAAGAATGAATTAAATTAAATTACTGAATTTACGAATAAAATTAATATCGCACTTTTCAATTAGATTTTCCATATAATTTATCGCAACTAAAATAGCTCTTAATCTTCATGGCATTATCAGCGAAGACATCAATAGTTTCTCCTTTAGAGAGAGCGTTGTACTGCCTAACAAGTCTAGACATAGGTGCGTGGTATCCCAGACATGACTTAGAACCCTCCAATTTGAATAAGTTGAACCTAGATACTCTTGGTAACCTAGACGGAGCGCATAAGGAAACCAAAGCCAACAAATCAGGAGCATCAAGGATACCGTTCACTAGTTTGTGAAAGAATGTGGTGTCAAGCATTCGTCTACGATCCGACAGGGATAACATTTTAAAGTGAAGCAGCCTATCATCATAGCTCAGCAAGACCTTACCCAAATGGCAAGAATACGTGAGGTGCCACAGGAAGCGCTTTTGGACACTTTCTATCCTTTTTCTGTAAACATCATAGAAAGGGCTCCATGCTACACAACCGTACTCCAAGCCACTACGGACAAGTGAATTGTAAAGTAGAATTTTAGTCTTTGGAGACTGAAAGTCCTTACAGTTGCGCAAAACAAAACCAAGGCACTTGAATCCCTTGGTGACAATGTTATCAACGTGGGCATTCAGGCAAAGTTTGCTATCAAGAGTAATTCCCAGATCGCGCACTTCGCTAACACTTAGCAGGGTTTTACCTCTGAGAGTGTAAAGTGGAATGTCAATTTTTTTCCTACGCGTGAATAAAATTGAATGACACTTAGAGACATTTAAAATCATGTCATTGACGTTACACCAAGTATCAAGTCTGTTAAGGTCGTCCTGAAGCAGCGCAACATCGACTCTATCGTCAATCGAACGGAATACTTTAAGATCATCGGCGAAAAGATAGTGATGAGAATTGCGGAAACAATTGCCGATATCATTGATAAAAATGTTAAAGAACATTGGGCCAAGATGTGAGCCCTGGGGGACACCGGAATGAGCAGGGAACGGCTCAGAAGTATAACCGTTCACCACGACTCTCGACTCCCTACAAAGCAAGTACGAACTACACCAACCGAGCAAAGGTTCGGCGATACCGTGCAAGGAAAGCTTACGAACAAGTAACGTATGGTTAACTCTATCAAAGGCCTTACTGAAGTCGGTATAGATCGCACTGACCGAAGAACGCCTGTCGAGGGTTGAAGAAACTTCATCAACGAAAGAAACTAGATTTGTGGAAGTGGACCTACGCTTCATGAAACCATGTTGCCTGGTAGAAATAATGTTTTTAAAGTGCCAAGACAGAACAGGATGCAGCAACTTCTCAAAAACTTTAGCAAATGTAGGCAGTATGGATATGGGCCTATAATTATTGATAAGATTCGCATCCCCAGCCTTGTAAAGCGGGACAACTAAAGACTCCTTCCAGGCGTCCGGAAATGAACCTGTAGCCAGGGAGTGATTAAAAATGAGGCGCAAAGGAACTGCTAAGACTGAGGCACACCTGAATACGAACACTGACGGAATACCATCAGCACCGGCACCCTTGTTACGGTCAAGTCTTTTTAACACCCTTAACACCTGACTATCCCGAAATTTAATGAGAGTCAAGTAATCGCTTGTATGATAGGCAACTTCAGCGGAATCAGATGGCTTGGTACGAACGGAGCCAGAAGTGTAAGCCGAAGCGAAATTTTTTGCAAAAAGGTTACAAATCCCGCTGCCATTATCCGCCGACTCGTCTCCCAACATCATATGTGCTGGATAGTGACCATGACCCTTCCTTTTGTTTTTAATGAATGACCAAAATAGTTTGGGATTAGATATATTTTATTATTGTTCAGTTCTGTATATTTCTATTTAGAATAATAGACGTACAATCGGGTAGGTTTATTTGGGCGGGCCTAATAGACTGTTACAACCTAACTAGGCTGATGAATATATGTGTCAATCGTAAGGTAATTGGTAAGCTGGAGTGATATATCACATTATCTCGCCGCTCGTCCCGATCATCAAATCACGGAAGCGTTCTCTGGGATAGTGCCGGCCAGTCACGCTTGTCATTTGATATGAACCAATTTCTGTAGAGATATCAGCATCTGTTTAACTTTTAGGCTATTTGTTTACGGTGGTATACTTACCTGCGTCAAAGTTAACGATAAACAATAAAATAATAATTCAACCACCAAACAAAAACGAGATCATGCAGACGGTTCAAAGGCTAAATAAGGTGTTTTTCCTCATATTGCTTTCTAATGGATGTTGCCTCCTGATCGTTTTACTACTAACTTTTAATAAGTATATTTTTAAATAAATTAAAAAAGCAAAAAAAAACGTAGCTATCTACTTGTATAAAGTTGAAAGGAAATTCATAAATTATAATAAGATAGCCAGCTCCTCAGTGGTTGAGGATTCCGGTTTCGTGCGGTTCCACCTTCGGCCTTATCGTCACTAACGATCAGGTGAAATGAAGGCCAAGCGCTTACCTGTTGTAGATAAAAAAAATAAGTAAAAGTAAACCGGAATCTAAAACCAAAACTAAACAACAAAGGGACATGACGGGCCTACATACTCCTACATACGCGGCACGGTTCGTTACGTCACACCCGCGGAGGCTCGCGATCATTGCGCGCTCGTGCGAGGCTGCGCCGGACTGCGGGCTTAGGCTGCTGCTCCACCACAGCGAGCGAGGCGATACATACATACATTAATCACGACTATTATCCCCGAAGGGTTAGTCAGAGACTAGGCAATGAGGACAGCAAGCGCAGTGCACTGCCACAATCCACGTTTCATCAAATCTTGTCCTCATTATACAATATTCTTTTTAACCCTGCTACCTTTATCTTAAATATCGTTGCAAATTTAAAGATTCTTGAGATCATCACAAAACTTGACTTTAGAAACATCAATGCGTTATACTACATTTTTGTCCTTAATAAGGCGGTGTAAAATGAAGTCATTCTATTATTCTATTGGTGGATTGTTTTACCGTTTATAGGCTGGCAATTCATTTGTGAGAGTCCCATGGTGACTTCTTGGCGGGAAAGTGAAACGTCTTGTTTGTAGTTTTGTCATATTTTCTAAAATTTGTGTTTTGTCGAATATTAATGTGAAATAACTGTGGATTATTAACCGTTAAGTGTTCGTGAACGTGCATGAGTGTTGGCAAATAAAACAAAACAGTGCAACGGCACTTTTCAAATTCTCTCAAGAAGTCCGTGTGAGATTCAGTAAAGTCCCACATCTTTACTGGAACTCAAGGGATTTGGGGGGAATATAGTTTAGCTTATTATCATCACTCATTATCATCTTATAAGCATAATAAATATACTCTATTATTTCGACTGAAGGACTAGTATCCATGGTAAAGAAACGATCTATCAAAAAAAATCCCATGGTTGGCGGGACGGGGGGACGAAAGTTTGCGGGGGCGGGGAAGAAGAGCGCGGGCCCACTGGCCGCGTTGAACGTCAGTTGTGGTGTGCAGATGTCACCCACCCCTCCCCCGTCGACCGCAGACCATGGTGCTGTCACGTACGAATTTGCCAGCCTATAGCTACCTCACACAGCTATAGTAGGAAAGCAGCCTTACTCGTATGTTCCATTCTTTAATCACCTCGCTTGTTTGTCGTTGGGATACCCTTTGATAAAAGTAAGAAACGGCTATTTGTGTTTTGAAATTGTTCTTTTAAATACCTCAATTCTACAAACACTTTATTCACCTTTTGATCAGTAAGTAAATTGTAACAATTGAAAGTTCGTGGTAAAAAACCTATGAATTATGTTTTGTGAATTATTTGTGATTACTGTTAGACCAAATTTTTTGTTTCTTTTTGAATGCCAAGTAGTTTTTTTTATTAGGAAAACTAACCCTGACGCGTGGCTTTGAAATAATACTACCACCCCCTCTCTTCACTTGGGTGTCGTAAAGGGCGACCAAAGGAGTAAAGGCTGCACATTTATCCAATCGCATAGAGCGGCGACTGTATCCCCACCTGTCACGCTGAGCACATGTGCAGTCGCTATTTGGTGAAAAGTGCACTATGGTGAGGACTGCTTTTGCTGTCCTCATTGCCTAGTCTTTGACTAACCCTTCGGGGATAAAATCCGTGATTATATGTTGGGTTTATTGTCCTACAGCTGGGCAAAGGCCTTTATCATTAAGGACGAGTCATCACTGCTGAAGTATATATTGGCATGGTGGTTAACCATGCTTGGTAAGTGCGGCTTGGCGAACACTATACATTGTGTTCGACCTGGGAGCTGAGCCATGGACATCCAGATACCTATTTAGGTCGAGTTTCTTGCCGGCTATAAACTAATAACACAACACAAATGCTAATATCTTAAAATTTCACATACTAGAATAATAATTGCACTTTGCAGTTTCTTGCCATCTCTTCTCAATACAAGGTATCCCGCCCTAAGACTTATGCGTAGGCGTAGTGACGTTTACAACTGGTCAATTATTGTAGCCTAAATTGAATATATTATTAGGATATGGAATTTGAACAATGCGTAAAGTCATTAAGTAAAATGATTTAATAACACTCTCCATACCTGAAACATTAGGGTTAGCACAAATTCTTTGGCAGCCGTAATTCCTCCAGAGTTCGATTGTAATGCCGCGTGCGTTATTACAATGCTACATTATGTGGGCTATTTCATGACAGCAATAACGCGCACAATCGGGAATGAATAAATGTTGTAATTTACGGCCCGCCTCCGCCCTGGACGCGCAATTACGCCCGTGTGGGGGCCGCTGTAGTGATGGCGTAACTCGCTTTCTAATATCGATAGTTGGATAAAAAAAATCAATATTCAAATCGATTTTTTGTTTACTTAATTTGAGAGAACGAGCTGTCAACCAACCCGCATTGGGCTGGCGTGTAGGATGGATAATTATAGCTGAATGTGCCCCCATGTGCCTTTATATAATGGGTAGGCCGAGTTAAACAAAATGTTAATATAATATAGTAAATAATTTATTTTAAAAGAAAAACAACACTGATATAAGTATCCATCACACACATGGCCTGCCGTATACATATTTTATGAGGTATAACCGTAAAAACAGTTTCATTAAGGTTGTTAAATAATCTATCGATATACCGGTATCGATATACAGTCATATCACTTTAAACTTTAGGAGGATTCGCATACTATTATAGAAAATGCTAATGATTTCCTTCATTCGTACTGCACCATTTTAAAGGTGAGACCGTAAATTTAATGTATAAATGTTCTCAGGGCGAACGAATGGCGCGATAGATCCCATTGTTTCTCAGTTTGCCATGTTATTGGAATTCCGGATTACCTATTGGAAAGAGACATAGCGAGCAGAAACCTAACTCAAATATTATTATAGCAAATATTATTATAGGCTACAGTCATGTACCTCACTTGTAACTGCAGGGCCATTCCTTCTTCAATTTTTCTATCTAGAAGAATTGCCACGAATGTAATATATGCACTAAACGTCACGTCCACTGTTAGATCAAGGCCTCCCGAGCATCTCCAGCACGTCCGGTATTGTGCTGTACGCATCTAGAGGCTACCCGCGGCCTTACTGATTAAAGCCTCCTAAATTTAATTTTTTGACTGAAGCTCCAATTATGTCAAATTTTTTACTCTGATGGGCTAAAAAATCTAAAGATAATTTTTTTTAAATCTAAAGATACTTTATTAATTTTAGACGTTAGTCGTGTAAAAAAGTGTTTCCTTTGTCAATGTTTAGTGTACATACTTACACGGAATATTTAAAAAAAAATTTTTTTTTTTTTTACGGGTAGCGGGTAAACGCTTGGCCTTCATCTCACCTGATGGTAAGTGACGATAAGGTCGAAGGTGGAAGCGCGCTTCACCCGGAATCCTCAACCACTGAGGAACTGGCTATCTTATCTCTAACTGTCGGAACACAACTATGCTATAAACATTGTTGTTATGGCGACAGACTTAGATAAGATGGTGGTAGCTAGCCAGGCGGACTTAACAGCCCTACCACCAACCATAATTTATTCATAGTAATTACAGAATCACAGATACTGATCCCTAACTGAAATAGATATGAAAGTAGTTCTAAATGGGTACCTAGTCATCTAGCTATTTTCCTGTGTTGGACGACATTGCAAGATTTTTTCAGTGTTAAAACTTGGAGTCGGCAATGTGTGTTCACTATTGATGTTAAAAGCATACCTAAAGTTTATAAGACATAATATATATTATCCTAGATAGAATTAGAATAAGTACCTAACAGTATCATATAACGCGCCAGAATATATTCCAACAGACTCACACAATTTGTAAGTCACGATACACACCAGATGTCTCACTGACAAATGTACGCGGGTTCGTCCTAAAGCGTGTTTCTCTAGATTAAATACAGCATCCAGGCAAATTGATCCGCCCAAGTAAGCGGACGTAAGCACTTTATCACTTTACCCGTAAAGACTAAATTCCCGTGACACAATGACGTGTTACACATTAAGAGGGAGTATAGAGCTCTTAATATAGCACGAGTAAAGATGAGATTCAATTTTGCTCGCGATGAGAGCGCGCATTGGACTTTGTAGTGTCTGTGGGAAGTCTTGATGGCATTTTAAATTTATAGTCGTGGCCTTAGAGCAGTTGGTTTAATGCTCTAAGGTCGTGGCAGTTTCTGTTTCCCGTAGGGATAAGCAGAGATCACAAATACTATAGTTTCTTGTTACTACATTTATTTGATGTAAGTTCACAAATTTAATAAAATCATCTTTATCTACCTTACAATTTTAATTATTTCTTTTAAGTATATTCTTGTGTACTAACTTAATGGGGACTTATAAACTAGAATAAGCTTAGTGTTACTAATGCAATAAATATTTAGGGATTTTTGGTCATAATGTTTTGTGTTTATTTGTTTTTATCCCGGATTGTTAACCATTTTCAATTTTTGTATGGAGTTAATAAAATAAAGCAGTATCGTAATTTTTAGATAGTGAATTATGTAACATTTTCCGAACATTAATCATAGACAATGATTATCATATGTAGGAGGCGATAGAAATAGCAGAAGCCGAACTGTAGCTCCTCATTATGGTGATTAATAGACGCGCTAATTGCCGACGCTTGCAATTGATCTGCAGTGACGATTAATAGCCGGTGCCCGGGCCGGCGGCGACACGGTAAGGATGCCTTGATTTGTTTGTAATTATTGTCAACACTAACGACGGTACTGGACAGCAAACTCGGTAAGTTGATAAGTAACTAAAGCCGTGTCGCGTACCGGTGAAAGAATACTACCACCCCCTCTCTTCCCTTGGGTGTCGTAAAGGGTGACTAACGGACTAAAGACTCACCACCTTTCACGCTGAGCACATCTGCACTCGCTTTTTGGTGAAAAGTGGACTATGGTAGAGGACGGCTTTTAATAATAATATTTTTTTTATTTGTTTACAAAATTCACATAATTACAAAGGTTTTGACCGAAGCCCCCTTTTAAGCTCATGAGCCTATTACAGAGGGCTCCACTTTTAATACGTACAAAAATAAAATAACATTTTCCGTAATAACTAACAACAACTTTGAATTACAATATTAAATAATGTGACACAGACTTAAGCTAATTCACTCTCACTCCATCTGTGACTCATGAGTTGACTGTGAGTGACTTTGTGTGAGTGTGTGTAATTGATTGATTAGCCCTACGACCTAGCCTTGGGATCGGAGATAAAAGCTGTAGCTAAAATCTCCACTAACCATATAAGCCCGAGAAAAAACCATTTACAAGTCTTCGATCACAGATAGAAGTATAGACGCAGCACTCTGACACTTCATTGTGGAATATCAAGTATTGCCTCTATATCCTCATATATCGCTTTTGCGGTCCTCTTGCCTAGTCTCTGACTTTTTTTAATGTGGCTCGTCATAGTGACCACATCCTGCCTGATGGTAAGCAGCCGATGCAGTCCAAAATAACGAGAGTGCTCCTCACCGTAGAACAAACACAGTAACAAGCGCACCCATTCATGACGGCCTGCATAAATGCCGTCTCACGCCCCGCTTAAAGCCCCGGGACTGTATTAGGAGGATAATGCGCCGGCAGAGAATTCCAAAGCCGAATGGTCTTACAGCGGAAAGTCTTGCCAAATTTTTTGGTACGAGTGCTGATAGTCTTTACAGCATGGTGGTGGTTCCTAAGAACAGCACTTATAGTCCGGGAGAGGAAAGGAGGAGAGGGGATAAAATCAAAAAGTTCTTCAGAACACTTTCCGTAGTAATTCCGGTAGAAGACACTGAGAGAAGCAACGTCTCTACGCAGCTGGAGGTCCTCAAGATAGGCTGTAACCTCAGCATCTCCAATAATGCGTACCGCTCGCCTTTGCAGTCTATCAAGTGCATCGAGGAGGTATTTAGCGGAGCCGTCTTATAGATGAGAACAATAGTCCATACTCGGTCGCACCTGAGTCTTTTACAGCAAACAGCGCTGCTCGGGAGTGAAAAACCGCCTCACGTTATTGAGAATACCCAATTTACGTGTGGCAGACTAACCCTTCGGGGATAACAGTTGTGATTATATGTAACTAAATACATAATTTACATTAGGTTTAAATTAGGCCGGTTTAGACTAGGCCCGAGAAGGAGCTCGACGGCGCAGCGGCTAAGGCATTCGGTTTGCGATCTTGCTAGTTAAGCAGCTTTCGTAATGCCGGGTCATAGGATGGGTGGCCAAATAAACACATTATGCTTCACCACCACCGTCAACCACCGTGCTTATTTGCCTTACCCAAAGTATTGAGCCACCGTGCTTAGGTGTCTTACCCAAAGTATTGGGCCACCGTGCTTACTTAGGTGCCTTACCCAAAGTATTAGGTCAACGTAGTAAGTTAATGCCCAATCTCTTCATGCGGGGCGAAGGCCTGTGGTATGATTAGTGCCTGCATTGGCTTGATGATTCGTTTTAGTATTTTTGATATAATCTGTCCGGCAAACTACTTCGCTCCACCTGATGTTAAATGGAAAAGGATTGTAAGCGCGAAGACCCACTAGCGCAGCTTTAAGGTTGCTTTACACATATCAGTGAAGTCACAATTCCGACACAGTACCGGCACAGTCCTTTTCATATTCTCTATGAACGCATCACCACTTGTCAAGTGTTAGTGCTCTCAGTGTCATTGCCGCCACCGGCAAATCACGGACGTATTCGTTGTGACAACGTTCATAGAGAATGTATGAAAGAATATTTCGCACTGTGTCGGTACTGTGTCGGAACTATGACTTCACTGATATGTGTGACACAACCTTTATAAAGACGCAACACCAGTCGCCCTCTCCCTGCCGGCCCACAAGTTGCCTGTAATTTTAGTTACCTCCTTAATATGGTTGTAAAATAACTTACTAATGAATTATTTACAGTTTCAAATTTCTCTAACAAGGTGAACGGTACCTGCATTGATATAAATCCGGGCAAAAGCTTCCATACAAAGCACCAAATGAAACGTAAATACTTTTCGCCGAGAGTTTTTTGGCAAGTTACCGCACCGTTTGGCCGCTGCAGGCGAGCGCAGAACAGCCTTTCAAAAGAGCTCTTTAGGTAATTAAAGGGGATTCGAAAGGCACCGGCATCCCTTTAACTTAGGAAATAACTTTCATTTGGAAATAGCATTAATTGAAGACGAAAGAAATAATTGCGCGCCGTTTTTATTTCTGTTTAATCGCATTACGGCCGGCGATTGGTTCGTTACTTCTGGCCGCTGTTTTTGTAGGGTCAACCGGTAGATTGGACGCACTGGGTGGTTTTAATACTTTTTTTTGTTTCACAACGAGAATTATTTGGACGCCTTCTTCTTACCTGATAGTAAGTGACGATAAGGACGAAGGTGAAAGTGTGTTTTGATCGCTTAGCTATTATCCCTACATTTGTTAAACATAAAAAACTTTGACTAGAAAATGGACTTAAACCATGATCTACCACTAACTTCAAAGTTACGAATATCATATTTTTAGAAAGTTAAAAAATTATGTTTTTTGACAAATATATTGGTGCATATTCTGGAAATGATTATCTCACAGTTATATTTTTCTATTTCTATTTTATTTTATTTTTATTTTTTTTTTATTTATTTATTTAGGACAACCAACAAGACAAACACAAGTACAAGCAATAATTAGTTAGAACATATGGACTTAAAACTAAGTGTCGTCTCAATTATAGGCTGCCACGGCATGCAACGTGGTTTACAGTATTTTTATTTTTTTTAAACTACTTACTACTACTTCTTACTTACAGCATCTTTATGTAGGTTAGGTATCATAAAGTATTTTTATTTAATTAATACTACTTACTTACTAGGTACTGTTTGTGGGTATCAATACTATACACTAATATATTTCATCTTCCTTGTTGCTTGAAATGAACATAAAAGAAATATCTTTTATTTTAATTTCATAAACCAGAGGTAACCTAGAAGAGGTCTCTTTTAAGATCATCTTAAACTTGCATAATGTAAACGATTTTTTGTAATATTTGATTGTTTGCGTTAAAAAACGCTCAAATAAACTCAAAGTTAATGAATCGTTGAAAAAAAAGGTGGCGGAGTGGTCAACGCAGCCAGCCGGATTGCGGAGGAGGAGGACGCGGGTTCGATTCCCGATTGAGTTAAACATTTTTTCAACGTTTCGTTATCTTTAAACTGTTTTTCCTTATGATGCGATTCCACCAGTGAGCTGAGCTATGCGGTACTGTAATGCACAGTGTACGACACTGTGTTTATTCTCGTCGCCTCACTCAAGCAAACAACAAATCGTGCGCGAACAATCTAGTTATTCTAGTTTGTAAACAAATGTGCTGCACATTATTTTTGGTGGAATCGTACCTTACGTATGTGAGCAAGTGCGTATCTATCTGTATGATAACCAACGCCCCTTGCTTTGGCGTCGCCATCACTAAGTTCAATGCCCGGTTGGGTCAATTAAGAAATAACTTTTTTCTTAATTGTGTCAGGTCTAGGTGTTTCTAAGTATCTGTTATAAGTGTGACTTTATATATTGTACAGTCACGAGTACCAATATGTAAACACTTTGACTCTTATTCCATTGTATTAAGAGTTACAATTGTTGACATATTTTTGCTCTTGACGTACAACAACGGAACATAACAAATAAAAACTGACTAGAGTGAAACAGGGTTAGTTGCCTCAGAATAGGAATAAAACAGTGAATAGGTTAAAAAGTTTAATCCTATTCTTTTAGTAAAGAATTTACAAAACTCAGGGGGTGGTTCACGGATCGCTCACTCTGTCCGCTTGCTAGGACTTAAAAGGTGCTTATCTTTAAACTAATCTTACTCGTAGACTGCAGCTACCCGGAACCTGGAGCCGGTGAGGTCAGTCTGCGCGCAGGGACGAAAGCGGAGTCGTGTACGCTAGGCAGCTGATCCACGCACGAGCTCTAGCAGGCGGGCAGGCAGCAGGCAGCAAGCAACAGGCAACAGCGCACAGGCCCAGTGGGTGTAGCCTGGTACAGGAACCCGAGATTTCGGGTTATATTTTCGCGCAGAATTTTAACAGCACGACGTTGTAAATAATGTCGAGTGTAGGTAGACACAGCAGGAAAAGAGAGCTTTCTCAGCGTGTGTCTGCTTTTTATATTAGAGTAAATCGCATAAAAAATCGATATGGCTGTTAATTTAAACACAGACGCCCTTCCATACTGGCAGGGCCGTCGAGCAGATACAAAAAACAGAGCGACCAGACCATTTTTTTTTTATAGCAGAAGGATGCAAACGAGCAAGCGGGTCACCTGATGGAAAGTAATCACCGCCGCCCATGGACACCCGCAAAACCAGAGGAATCGCAGGCGCGTTGCCGGCCTTTAAGGAAGGAATAGGCTCGTTTCTTGAAGATCCCTAAGTCATAACGGTCCGGAAATACCGCCGTCTAGAGCTGGTTCCACAACACTGTAGTTCGAGGCAAGAAATTTCTTGAAAAACGCACAGTAGTAGACCGCCATCCATCAAGGTGATGTGGATGGAATACTATATATACCATAGTGAAGACAGAATCAATAATGGCTCGCTTCCACAATCGCAAAATTATAAGCGATACATTACTTTCTTCTTTATTATGATTTTCCCTTTAATCAACCTTATTTAATTAAAGGAAAAATTACCTTTAGCACCTCCAGATCAAATTGTAAGAGACCACCTCAATCCGGCTGAAACACGCTTTCAACGTCCCAACACAAGTGGCTAACGACAGGATATTTAGAGTAAGTGAAACAAGGTCTGTTATTTGCGTCCTTGTCAGCTGTTAGATGTGTACAATTCGCTCAAATAATTTTATTTGCCCAGCAGTAGGACGTTTATAGTGAGATCATAGTGAGATCATTTGATTTGATATTAAATTATTTAGGATTTAGTATTTGTGTTTAGACAGAAGTGTTACAAAAGTTATATTATTGCATTATAGTAAACTTAAGCTCACCTCTGTAGCGGAGTGGCCAACCCATCCGCCCGGATTGCGGAGGACGCGGGTTGGATTCCGTGGATGATTACCAGAGGTAGTATTTTTTTTTCAAATTTCGTTATCTAACTAATGTAACGAATTTTATAGCTTTATGATCAGCAATAGTCGACATGCAAAGACGTGGCAATACTCCCACGGGGCCGGCGGAGTGGCGGCAACCACAGCCACGACTCACGGGAAGACAAAGGCTGTCTTAAAATGCTACAGAAAGCGATCTGACGGTTGCCAAGGGACGTCCCGGCGAAAAAAAAAACGTGTATTTTCCCTTTCATTTCCTCGCATTACCGTGACTGGTATTTGTCCATGTTTTTTTCCCCCCTCTCTCCTCCTTTGTGGGGGTAAGATTGATTGCGTACTTACGCACAGACAGACATGAGAGACTGTAATTAAATATAACGATTGTGAGAAATACTTCTGTCATTTTTATCTTGTTCCCCTTTGGTCGACGTTTGCTTCGGAATAAGATTTTTGCGCTGATGATATTGATATTTCGTGTTATTCACAAACAATTGAACCGTCAATGAAACCTTTTTTTAGAGTTGTTTTGACAGTTCCTTTTCAAGTTAGAAGTCGATGTTGTATTTGAGAAATTTTAATGGAAGTTTAATTTGAGCTTTTCAGTTATGGTTCAGTTCAGTACATACGATATCTTTGCTGTTGCAAGCATCTATGGACTGTGGTGACGCTTTCCAACAAAGCGGGCGAGTCAAGTGCTTCTACCCATTTAAAAATGATGAGATTATTTTCTTTATTACAATAATTTCGTATAGAAGAAATGACATTCATCAATTAATTTTAAAAATAAACAATTGCTAGAAATAAAACAGATTTTGCTTATTTTATTTCAAACTAGCGCGAGCGGCCCGCTCGCATCTTTGTCCTCGTGAACACCCTGTATCTCGTGACAAATTTACAAAAAAAAATCTTTCACACAAACTTTATCCTGACAGTTACGAACACAACAAAAAAGAATTATCTTTATTATTGAAATTTTGCATTCACAGTGCTTTATAGATATAGGATAAAATGTTTATTAGAAAAAAAATTAACTAGTCTGTCTTCTCTAGTCTCGGTAGCTTAGCGGTTAGAGCAGTGGACCGGCAATTCAAAGGTCATGGGTTCGAATCCCATTCGAGCTTCCTGAGACTGGTTGATTTTTTTCTTGTAAACATTTTATCCTATATCTATTTAAAAGGCGACTGCTAGAAACCGCAAGAAACTTCAAGGGCTGGTCAGGTCAAGTGTTTTAAACATGACAAAAATGACAAAAAATTAATTCGTGTTTTTTAATGTTTTAATTAAATAATTCATTTTGTGAATTTTAATTGAATAGTCTTTAAGTATCTAATTTATTATAAAGCAATAACATAAAAAATACGCACACTTCGTAATAGGAAAATAAATGGGGTCTCATGCAGACTAACGTAGGTACTTATCGCACGGCTGACGCGGACGGGTCAACAGACGGTTGGGTCAACGACCGGCCGCTACCCGCGCGTCGTAAATAATCGTTATTTTTAATTGTTTTTTTATTTTATTTTTCTTATGTTATTGCTTTAAAATAAGTTAGATACTCAAAGACTATCTAATTAATATTAACAAAATAAATTATCAAGGTAATTAAAAATAAAAACGCACGAATTTCTTATTTGTCATTTTTGCCATGTTTAAAACACTTGACCTGCCCCCTTACTCTTGAAACCGATCGCTATTATATCGGTTTGGTATTGTAAGTTTTCGTACTCCTAAGTTACGACACCAGAGCTAATATGGATTCATATTGCGTGGATATTGAGTGAAAAAAAATACAAAACTCAGTGCCATTTAGTTCACCCAATATGAATCCAAATAAGCGCTGGTGTCGTAACTTAAAAATACGAAAATTCACAATACCAATCCGATTCAATAGCGATCGGTTTCGAGAGTAAGGGGGCTGACCAGCCCTTGAAGTTTCTTGCGGTCTCTAGCAGTCGCCTTATATAGCATTGAGAATTCAAAATTTCAATCATAAAGATATTTATAAGCAATTACGTCTTTATCAATTGTTAAATACTTGCAATAGTATTTCTTTCTACTGTGAGGGTAGACATCACAGTGACCTAATACCGCTGGCTTGCAGCTTAAATCAAACTACTAGAAAGAGTTCAACGAGTCTTCTGGGGTCTCGGTAGCTTAGCGCTTAGAGCAGTAGACCGGCAATCCAAAAGTCATGGGTTCGAATCCCATTCGAGCTTCCTGAGACTGGTTGATTTTTTCTAGTAAACAATAAAGAATTAGCCAAATCGGTCCAGCCGTTCTCATTTCCACAATTGATTTTTATTAATATAGATATGACTGAATACAATTTTAAAGTTTCACGTTCTTATTTGTTAGTTTGATTAATAATATGATGGTGGATGAAGACTGCCGCGCAAACTGAGACGTAGCATCGCAAAAGCAGTCAAAGCGTCGGGTATAAAAACGCCCCGATGCTTATATACTAAGTAGTTCTCGCTAAACCTCGTTAAAAACTCAATTTGTTGTCTGCCGAGAACAATACGAGATAGTGTTTTGTCTTTCCCATACATTATTTTGTTTCCATCCGCGTCGGTTTTGCCTTCCACTACAATAAAAACGTTATCAATCGCCGCCACCCGCCTCCGAGGCGGTCGCGGATTACTGCGGTAACCCTAATGTTTGTTTTTGTTCCTTTTTATTTGTTTTGCGGCAGTTCCAATGGTTTGTGTTATTGATGAAGCTTAAGCTCGAACGGTAAGCTTTGTTTAAAGGCCGAGAAAGATTCACTTGTGTTCAGTTTCTGCTAGATGAATTTGATACGAGCGATTTGTCGATCCTGTAGGTACAGTTGCCCCTTTGTCTAATAATTTCACTGATCTATTTAGGTCTAGGTACCCTAAATCTGGAAAACAGGAATCCAAAACAACGATGCTTGGTGTCAAGAACAAGTTTTTATTACACCTTAATAGTGGCAATAAGTAAGCAGCTCCCGCGGCCTGTGGACGTATGCAACACTGACGTTCAGTCCACATTCAACCCCTAAAGTTTCTACCCCTGATAAAAATACCTACTCATTAGTCCGTATTCAACCCCTAAATGTTGTCCACATTCAACCCTTAAGGGTTGAATCTGGACTTCAGTACTAAGGACATGTTTTTTTTGTCCATATTAAACCCAAGCTCTTAGGTAACTAATGATAAAATAAAAGTATTACTGAGTACAGAAGTGTATTTATTTATTTTCTTAACATTATTGACATCGTGAGGCATCGCTCATGTTGCTAACCCTATAAAACTGTTTTAGATAGTCGCCATCGAGCCCTATCGTACACCTGGCAATGGAGGTGACTGCGACGTTGGTCATAATGATGATAATGGAAATTGATCTCACTTAATAATTTTGCGTAAATTAACCTCCATGAAATTCTTGTAACGATATCAACCGAATTGTTATTTTTTATTTATTTTAGCGTTTTATTAACGCTTAAATATACTTAAATAAAATTTTAAACACTGAAAAAAGACGACAACCTCAGGCGGGAATCGAACCACACACATTCCGCATTCCAGGCGGCTGCCTTAATTAACCACTTGGCTACCGAGGTCTGGTTTTCACCCGTCGAAATTTGTCAGTGCTTGATGCATATGTTTTTTCGTCAACATAAGCATATGCATAAGTTAAACACAATTAAGCATCAAGCACTGGCAAATTTCGACGGGTGACAACTGGACCTCGGTAGCCAGTGTTAATATTTTTTTTAAAAGACGATGTTTTTACTATAATCATTGATAGCGCTTGACAGCTGATGATGTTATTACATGATTTTACATAAATTAAATTTCACAAAGTTCTTTTTTTAAAGGCAATTAGATGAGTTGTTCGAATAGAACAGATGGTCTACCGTATTTTTACGGTACGAACTCGCTTGGAGCAATCGCCCTCGTGTAAGCATTACGTATGAACACAGTAGTTAGTGTGACATAGTCCTAGAGTGTCAGCTACCTTTGAGGCCTACCGAACTTTCAGTAGGCAAGTTTTTTTTCCGTCCGGAAATTCAGTTTTATTGTCCAAACGGTATCGTTCCACCTGGCTTTGTGCACAACCTGCGTTAACTGTCGGCCCTATCTGCTCACACGGTCTAAGACAGAAGGGCAGCCACGCATTAGTCAAGGCGAAGCCACCACGCCCGCTCCTGTCTCGCAAATGTTTATCTTATTCTGTATGGGAGTAGGGAGGCCGCGGAATGTGGGTAGTCCGTTAATCAATTGGGACGCTCATGTTTTGTTTTACAGTTGAGATTTGGAAACGCCTTTGTCGCGTTCTAATTTTTATTTGGGTTTTTTTCTGATGAACACGAGGATAAGTTACGTTAAATATTATTAACCCGTCAAGCGCACGATGCCTAGAAAAAAAGCGCCTCGAGCGCGCTGCTATATAACAATTTTTTTTTTTGGTTTATCATCAGAGATAACCTAATTACGTAATTCCTGTATAATGTATCCATAAGTGTTATGTATCAATGTAATCTGCATGAAATTTCCTATCGAAATATCATAAGCTTAGAAAAAAAATAAACTTACATGAGGGTCTGAGGTGATGATTGAATTATGATGAATGTTATCATCGCAGCGTACCTACACTTTCACACCTCAATACACATATTTCCCATACATTTTCACTCAAAACAACACTAACACCACAAAGTTCACTTATTCAAGTATTCACATTTAAAATTTCAGGCTTTGAAGTCACATATTGACTTAGTTATTCACAATAATATGCGCCGCATAGGCAAATACCTAACAGCGGCCATCACCGAACTGAGTCCGCGAAATCTCGTTTATTTCGTTGTTTTCATTGTTATTAGTTACATTAGTTTTTTGGTAATGAAATGTTATTTTATAAATAACTGTGTATGTAATCGACAAACTTACAAACCATTATTTATATTTGTTACGGACGAAAAACCCTACTCGCCATACACGCTTACGAAAAAATCACACTTCAAAAGTTCATGACTTTTTTTTACAAAGATAAACACTGATTCTACAATAACCATTATTTTAACACAATCTACACTCTTTTCCAAGTAATTAAATATGTACTTTATATAAGATTACTCGCCGTTTTCGTCGAGAATTCATTTTGACCTACCTACTACAAAGTGAGTGACGCAACAACTGACAAAAAAAACGTTCGACTTTTTTATATAATTTTTCTGACTTCCGTTCCAAATTGTAGTCAAATGGTTCCTAAATAAAAGTTACTCCATACAAACCAAATAATAATTTAAGCTATACGAAAACACCACTAGTACCAATCGAAAAGCTAAAATTTGAACGCCAGTGGCGCGCTGTAAATCTGTTCTACCTTAAGAACACTTTGCGCACGTGCAACCAGAAAATCATGTATCAAACCCGAGTACCTTTGCGCTCGACGGGTTAAAACGTTTATTGTTTTGGGTTACTGAGTTTATTCTAATTCTTACATACATATATATAATCGCGACTATTATCCCGAAGGGTTAGTCAGAGACTAGGCAATGAGGATAGCAAAAGCAGTCCTCTACCATAGTCCACTTTTCCCCAAATAGCGACTGCACATGTGCTCAGCGTGACAGGCGGTTAGCCTATCGCCGCTCTATGCTGTTGGATGTATGTGTAGTCTTTAGTCCGTTAGTCGCCTTTTATGACACCCAAGGGAAGAGGGGGTGGTAGTATGTTTTCACCGCTATGCGACACGGTTAAATCCGAATTAATTTTTTTTCTTATTCTTTACAATATTTATATTAATAAGGGTGGATTCGACCAAACTGGAAAAAGGTCTTATACCTAGATTAAACGCCGTATTTGTATAGACTAATCTCGGAGTAAGTCTTATTCCAGTTTGTTCGAATCCACCCTAAGTGTAATAATATTATATTAAAATAAAAATAAAACATATCTTGTTGCGTATACGCTACATTATAGTTAACTAGAACTATTTAAACGTCTTATTGTGGTCGTGGCCATATCGTAAAATTGGCCATATCATCATAAAATACTCAAAAAATTTCATGAAATAATCATGTTCTAATCTAACGTAATAATGAAATGGCCGAGTATTTTATGATATGGTCAATATTACGATATGGCCACGACACATCTTTAAATTAAGCCTCGGCGTCAGTAAAATGTTTATCTGTTATTTAGGTAACGCCAAAATATCTTTATCTTCTACAAAACTTTTTGTTATTCTAGGTTTTATAACATTTTTAGTTGGAAGTTTTGAAATTTGATCGTAAATATTTTTACCAGAAAATCTTGTCTATCATTAAAATGGCAGATTTTGGCGTTTAAAATTGATTTATATCTTTATGATTGATTATTGTCAGCCTATAAACTTCCCACTGCTGGATACAGGTCTTTCCGCACATAGAAAACTAGGGGGGGATTGGGCCAAAACCCACCGCGCTGGCCTAATGTCGGTTAGTGAGGTTACACTAATGTCATTTTACGACAACAACTGGGACCACTGTCGAAGCACGGAGGAGCTCGAGATGTTTTTAATTTGGTGCCCCATCCAGCGACCCGGCATCGCAAAAGTTTCTTTACTGGCATGATCGCAAACTAAACGCCTTATCGGATTATCAGCAATCATCTCAACGTTATCCGCCAAATAGATTTTAAGAACCGCAGAAGCAGTCCACTCCCATAGTCCACGATTCACCAAATCACAAACTGCACATGATCTAGCGTGATAGGTGGTGAGATCATCGCTGCTCTATGCTGTTGGATGTATGTGCAGTATTTAATCCGTTAGTCGCCCAAGGGAAGAAAGGGGTTGGTTGTCGCTACCACACGGCTTAATTTTAAATGTTACCGCCAAGTATCTTCAGCATTCATCTTAAAGATATCAAAAGTAGAGCACAGATAAATATTAGGTCACAATCTCACAACCGCTGGAGCACAACAACACTCAATAGCCGCTCAAATTAACATCTGTCTGTGGGCTTATTACGCGCACAAAGGCGGGCAATTCCCGCCCACGCCCGCGTCAAGAACAAGACATTTTTTCCTTTATTCATTCCTTCTGTTTGGATAATTTACTTGCGCGCTTGTTGGCCCGGCCCTATTGTCTTGCTCCTTTTTTCAGTACGGCTTAGGAATTTGCTGTTTGGCGTATTACAGAAAGTTAACGTTTTACACGCTGTTGAGTTTATTTGAAAGCTGACAATTTAGACTTCAGGGGCGTTAACATATTTTATTCTTAGAGTAGTACATATTACTTTAATCTTACCATGCAAATTCCCATACGAAATTTGCATAGTCAGATGTCTAGGAAAAGTGCTTTTTTTAAGTCATACATCAGGACTTGTTTGATTGGGTTGCTACAACGCTTTTAAAATAATCAGAAATAGACTAGATTTTAGCGAGTGGTTAAGCCTCCTACTTTATACCGAATAATAAGATCCATATTGTTTTCTCTTCTCCTCCTAACATAAACATATCATAGCATATAAGTTTATAAGCACAAACAGAATGTGAGACGTTAGCTAATAATTTGATCTAAGTTCAATTTTAATTAATATTTTAGTAATTATTAAATTTCGCTTTATGTTTGGTCTAGTCAACACTGATGACTTTATTTTCAAAAACTCTTCGTCAAAGTTATTCATAATTGTTCAAACTGTTAACTTTATCATCGTTATTCTAGAAATAATAATAATCGTACTTTTGTTTATGTGAGAAGGGAGAAACAGCAGCGGGACGTTTAGATTATGCTGATGATGATAAGTTATTAAAAGTATTTACTTAGGTATACCAGTAAAATACGCTAAAAGAAAAAAATAAACGTTAACTTTAAAACTTTTAATATCAACTTATAACGTCATTACACATATTAAGTATATATATAAAAGGTTGTCGCGAGATATTTACTTAGATTGAAAATTTTAACAGTTAACTTAAAATCAATCACATCAAGTTATTATTTACATGTTTATTTACCAAAGTAAATCTTGCGACAACCTTTTATATCATATAAGTTGTGTAATAACGTTATAAGGTGATAGTAAAAGTTTTAAAGTACTTTTACTTTATTTTTTCTTTTTAGCGCATTTAAATAAAAGCTTGATTTTATAAAGGTTTTTTATTTTTTAGTTATCCCTGGACGTCTGCCATATTCGATTTAGAGTGACATCACTTTAGTTTTAGAGTTATTCTTAGCAAGCCCTTTCATTTGATACCCATAGTTGTAGGAATGCATTAAAAATAATTAGTCCGCCATCTTGGATGTGCCACCATCTTGGATGTGCCGCTATCTTGGATTTAGAATGACGTCACACAATTAACCATGCATGGTCATCCAAACTGAACGTGTATACAAAATTTCAGCTGAATCGGTTGAAGATATCTGTTTCAAAATTGAGTTGCAAGATTCCACCCGTACAAACATACATTGCATGTTAAATAAAAGCTTGTAAAAAAACAAGAGAAAAATGGCATAACATGGAGGAGGCCTGTGCCCAGCAGCATATGTAACACATTTAATAAAGCACCGTGACATTCAAATCTATATTTTATTAATTCCTTTTCTTCATGCAGACTGAGTAAATAAACGTAACATAATATTAAAACAACCGTAGGCCTTGTTTGAACACATGTCTATAATCCTTTTTATCGCAAGCCGCCACAATCAAGATATCTTGGGCGTGATCCAACAAAATACAGTGTGTCAACAAACGTGGGGTTGACAGTACTTTGTACAATTTGCACAATTTGGGGGAAGAAAGAGTGTTGTTATGGTAGTAATATTTATACTTCACAAAGTAATGTTATTTTGTAGCTTTTACTGCGCTTCACTTTATAAAATTTTACATACATACATTCATACATATTATAATCACGACTATTATCCCCGAAGGTTTAGTCAGTGACTAGGCAATGAGGGCATAAAAAGCAGTCCTCTACCATAGTCCACTTTTCACCAAATAGTGACTGTACACGTACTCAGCGTGACATGTGATTAGCCCATCGCCGCTCCATGCCGTTGGACGTATGTGCAGTCTTTAGTTCGTTAGTCGCCTTTTACGACACCCAAGGGAAGAGATGGGGTGGTAGTATTCTTTTACCGCTACTCGACACGTTTAAAAGATTACTTATCAAAGCAGAATCGCACATTCTTAACTGTCTTGAGCATCGGTCGATAATAGCTTTATACGTGCACAGACAAAGCCGTAAACAAAAGGCGAGTGCAGATAAGTGCGGGCGCTTCCGGTAATCCCGGCCAATACGATTTGATAGAGAGCAGCTCCCTTAAACAGATCCACGGATTTGTATGGAGCTGATGCGACCACATTTTGTTTGCTTAGCTGCGGTGTTTTGAAACGGCTGGAAATTAAGTGAACAACAATTTGAGTTTGTTATAAAAGTGTTAAGCTGATTTATATATAACGATAGCCCATAGAGCGGCGATGGGCTCTCCGCCTATCACGATGAGCACATGTGCACTTGTAATGGAAACGTCTTTTGATATCGAATTTCATTTTACGGAAAAGTATTCCACGATTTTTAATATTTTTTTTTTAATTCATCAAATAGTTAATCATCGCTGTTTTTTATCATCGAAAAACGTTTCTTTAAAAAAATCTTTTTAAGTTGTTTTACATTACCAGAAAAACGGTATATCGAACTTACATTTCATAAAAGTATTAAGTTATCGAGGAACTATTCGTAAAAACATATTACAATAAGTATCCGGAACCCATAATACTTTTTCACTTAACAACTTTTTATCGCAGTAACGTTTCATCGAACGATGCATTCGCCTGTTGACGATAAATTGTGTTGCGGTCAGTTCTATATTAATATTTGAGGAAATGAAATTGCGATGTAACCTAATTCTAGAATTTGTTAAATATTCTACAAAAAGTTCTGCGAATCGTTTTATGTGTAATGAAAATCGTTGAAAGGAATTGCGATAAAATGATGGATTCCCAACGTGGACAATGGCAGTGGTCTGCTTCTACAATCCACATTGCCTAGTCTCTGACTAACCCTTTGGAAATAATAGGCTTGAATCTATGTGTGTATCTAGATCCCTCCATACAAAAGGGTTTATCTATGCTCAGCCGCAGGCAACAACTAGTGTAAAAATAAAGCTAAGTTTTACATACACTCTACATCTCCGTATAATTGCGCGTTTGCAGTTTCTTGATTCCGTATGCCAGTTACGTCATTACGTAGATCAACTGATTCTTTAAGAAAATCAGATAATACGTACATCTCTTAAGAATTCCTCGCCTCGAAGCGGGTGAGATCTAAAGGAACCTTAAGACCCTTTTTTGGCGGCTTCTCTAAATTGGAGGGCGACTGCGGGGCCCGTACATCGTCGAATTACTTTGTGCAGAATTATCAGTGTGGACGCCGAGAGTGGCTCTCGTGTGTGCTTATTATATTTGGAGTTTCGTTTTCTAGAACTTGTTTTTCAGTTCTTTGGGACTGAGAAGAGGGAGATTTGTTTTATTGCTGTTCACAAAAAAGTATGTGTAAAACCTTTTTCGAAGGTAAAACCAGATGATTATCATAAAGATCTGTAAATCAAAAGTTATCTTTATATCATCATCATCAGCCTATAAACGTCCTACTGCTGGGCACAGGCTTCCCACGTGAATAATAGCACGTGGGGATATTTGGCCATAACCCACCACGCTGGCCCAATGCGAGTTGGTGGGTTTTACCGACTGTCATCTTACGACAACAACCTGGACCAACGGCTTAACGTGCTTTTCGCAACACGGAGGAGCTCGTGAGATCGCAAGCCGAACGCGGTAGCCGCTATGCCATCTTTATATAATGAACGATACTGCCACTAATATTGGTACTAACTCTCATCTTTTTGCATTTATTTTTAGCCTATATAGGCTTGTTTTAGGCCAACCCCTTGTTCAGTTTATCCCGCCATCTCTTAGCACTATAATTGATAGAATACTTTGTGGGGGCTGTACTCACTATTGTTATAAGAAGTTTATGTCGATCGTTTAGACTATTTTAAAATAAACTCGAATAGATCAGTTAAAGTTACATGTGTAGTTACTGTAAAGTTCTATTAGTAGGTAGATATTACCTTTTAACGGGCAGTATATTCGTTCAGTACCTATACAGACAGAGGGATGTATATTCCCACCAAATTTTGAACTTTATGCAATTCTGTTAAGGTCGATAACCAATGAAAAATTTGAACATGCTGTGCCCGCTAAGGGTTAATGCATGTACAACGTTAATGCATTTACATTACATTACATAATATCAATTCCGTGTTCCGTATATAGAGGTCAAAACCTTCCATTCACTGCAATCCTGACATACTTCTTTTGCTTTATTTATTCCTATACTTAACATTCTTAGATCTAGTCGGAGTGAGTTTGAGAAGTCTTCCTCTTCCAACTGTCCCATTCACTTTCGACTGACTGTTTTTATTATTCTATTATACATTTTCATGCTACATTAATGCTATTAAGCGTTCTACAGAAGCGATGCATCTTTAGATTTATTGCCGCTATCACTTGTCTAACCATGTGTCCCGTTTGTTTCAAAGACGTTATCGTCTCAAACTTTACTTCGGCCCACAGTAGTCCTAGCGACAAGTTTTATTTCGTACCTTCAGATGCAGGGACAGTTCAACCCTACGGAGGGTTCCGCAGGATATTTATGAAGGTGTGCACAACTCACGGAGCTTTGTCCGTTTACCTATACGAGGACTACACTATTTTATTTTGTTTTTTATTTTACAACGGCCAAGTGGTTGGACTTTACCTCACCTGATGAGTGACGATAATGCCGAAGGTAGAAAGAAGCGCGCTTAACCCGGATTCATCTACCACTGGCACAGCTATCTTTTCTCTAAATATTGGAGCAGAAGATTGCTACTAAATTGTTGATATGGCGAGAAACTTGTAGGATAAAAAAGTGGTAGTAGTTTCATCAGCTAAACAGAGTTCAATATATTATTGTATTACCCGTTGAGATTTTATAGTGGATTTCACTAACATAATACTGGAATAAGTAAAAGAGGGATATGAGGTCTTGACCCTGAATAGCAAGTTGCAAATATGCTCTACATTATGGGTGTGTATGTGATGTGGTATAGTACCTAACTAATGATCAGCACAGTAATATTAAATAATTGATATCTTACATAATTATTTGCCATTTTCAACGGAATCGAAGTATCAGTATATAGTATATAAATCGATTTACTAAGTATAAAACAAAGATATTAAAAACATACGATAATTGTCAAAACAATTGCAATTCGGTACAAACAGTAAATTTTTTCATAGTTTTTAATGATTTGTACCGTTTAAAAAATGGAGCAGGGAAACATTGTACACAAAACCCTTAAGAAGCGTACATGTATCACAGAAAACGAGGGAACCCACATCTTTCGGTAACTATACATTCAATTAAAAGGAACACTTCCGAAGCGTTGCATTATTAATTGCAAATCCCAGCTCTTGGCGGGCTTATAGCTGCAAGCCGTCACTAAGAAGGTTTTTCAATAAAATATTAACCCATCGGGGGACCCGCGCGGGATTAGGCGCATCCTTGCGGGATATTAACGGATGGAGGAATGCTTCTAAGGTTGGGTGCGGTTGACACATTATTTATTGTTTTTGTTATAGTTTCTAAGAATTTTGTTACGGAACCGTTAAATTATGACCAACATAGAAGTTCCTTTTTCTACGAATTTTGGAATAATTTTTTTCTCGTCCATTGTATGTAAGGCCGATTTCAATAACTTGTAAAATACTTAAGTATTACTTTTGCATAGTGTTACTTACTTTAATAGCCTACAGCAACGAACTCTTTAAAATTATACTTATTTCTCATTTTATAATCAAGTATTACCAACCACAACCCACCAACTCGCATTGGGCCAGCCTGGTGGGTTATGGCCCAATATCCCTACGCGCTATTGTTCACGTGGGAGGCCTGTGCCCAGCAGTGGGACGTTTATAGGCTGAAGATGAATCAAGTATTTGGTCACGAGTATATGAAACACTTTGAACGTATCTTATCGCGTTTATTAATCTTAGCTCATTGATGACGGAGTTGAGTACAATGGACAGTAAAAGAAACAGAGCGTGATGACACTCCAAATAAAAAAAAAACTTTGTCTCCTTTTGTGGCCCTGTCTTTATTTTAAACCAGATCGTAAAACAAATGCCAATGAATCCGCCCAAAACGTATCAATTACAATGTGTAGTATATCGTCAACTTCAGAAAACAAAACACAAAATAGATTTTTGGAATAGACCGCGGGCGTTTTGCAATGACGCGACCCTCGCTTATCCGGCAGGCTCTCAAGGGTGTCGGCTTACAGCGGGATACAACTTAATTGTAACAATTGTAAATGTATGCCAGGTTCCGCGGCGCCCTCAGCTGACGCCGAGACAAAAAGAACAACTTAATACGGCTTAAGAATTGTTATTCGCCTCCGCTTACTGGGAAATGTATATTTTTCTGTATTCTGAGCTCTGATTAGAGACTGAATATAAATATACAGGTTCAAGGAAAATAATAAAACACTCAATGGTGTTTTGTTACGCAAAGATAAAAAAAAAAATGTTTGTGCCGTTGATTTTTGTAGACAAAACGGAATGATGCTTAAACAAATAACTGTGTCGAAAGAAAACTGTCCGTACCAAAAAAAAGAGGATATTCGAAGATGAAAAGACGTTGACATCGTATCAAATTGTGAACTTCTCTTTCTTTAGTGTACGCCTCTCGCAACTAAACTGATAAACATTTGGTTTTGGCCTAAGCTTGATTCGAAATGTTGTTAAAGATGACTACCTCAGGTGGGCATCGAACGCGGACTCGTAGGGCGTGGGTTCGATTTCCACCTGAGGTTCTATTTGAACGTTTTAACGCAAAATATTCAATTATTTCGAATAACCCCTGTTTTGCTCAATAGTATACTTAGCCTTTTATTAGCAACACTGAGTTAGAGTCAAGGTCGGGAGTAATAGAAAATACGACGGTTACCCGATTGCAAACGGTAATTGTAAACAGTTAAATGCGGTGCTTACGGATTTTTCATAAGTAAGCTTAAGTGTTTATTTATTTATTTATTTATTTATTTAAGGACAAACAACAAAACAAATACCATGTACATTTATAAAACAACAGATATTGGGTTACATTCTAAAGCGCTGTCTTAATTAGAGGTTGCCACGACATGCAAAAACTAAAATGAAGCAATTAGGAAGCAAACTATGCACACACTATCATTCACTTAAACAAACTACTTAAGAACTACAAGATTTATTCAAGAAACCACAAGCCGATTTTGTAATAATAAAAAGTGTTCAAAAAAAATTGTTAACTCATAATATACTTACTCATAATAACTTTCGTTTAAGGTAGTTTCTAAACACAAATAATGGAATTGGTTCAATAACTTTTTCTGTGAATGTGTATGTGCTTTATCTATTCTAAGGTAGCAGCCCGCCAGTTACAAACACAAATAAAAATGATTTGCCAAATAGGTTCAGAAGCGATGCCCAAACATACATTCGTAGCAAATCATTTTCATTTATTTAAGGGGATCTTGCACGAAATTGTGAAAATTTACGTACTTTTAAGTTACTTGTACTATGCGCTGAATGATTTAAATACATTAAAAGAACTTACGTAAGTTAGCCTGATTATTGCACAAGGTCGTGGCCTTGTTGAAATTGAAACAAATTCTTTAAACAATAACAAACAACACATAAATCTAATGACTCATAAAAACATTTTTTTTCGACAACTTTCTTAATTTTACGCATGAAACAATAATTCTTACATAAAAATATTTGTATTGATATTCCGCAGGTCGCCCCCATCTTAAAAAAGTAAATTTTCATTTTTAACACAAGCGCGTACTGGTTTTGTACATTTCGCAGAATAAAAACATTGCTCTTATCTAGGTCTGAAACTTCAAAGCAGAATTGTTCTAATTTTGAATATCAATATGATTGATTGTGCTTTGAAGTCTCTAGACTTATGTCAGTTTTTGCGATCGCGCGGCATCCCCTCAAGTAGATTTTACAGTGACAGATCTGAACAGGTTTCAGCTAATTTGTGGTACATCCAAGTAATTTGTATTTCAACATAATTCCTAATCATATCAAACGAGTGAGGTGAACACATATGAATGGAGCTTATACATCTATTGATTAGGTACGATAACATGTTGATCAGCTGCAGAATTAACTTGAACAAACACACGGTTTCACTTGTGCCCTTGTGTGTAAACAGGAGGCTAATTGGCGCTCGTAAATTAATAATTGGCGCTATTGTAGCTAGATTTATTAATAAATGTTACTTTAGTCATATGAAGTTAAAATAGAAGTAGGGACCTATAAGGTTTTGTTTCATTATATATACATACATATAATTACGACAATTATCCTCGAAGGGTTAGTCAGAGACTAGGCAATGAGGACAGCAAAAGCAGTTCTACCATAGTCCACTTTTCACCAAACAGCGGCTGCACATTGTGCTCAGCGTGACAGGTGGTGAGGTCGTCGCCACCCTATATATGGACTATATTGAATGTAAGTGCAGACTTTAGTCCGTTAGTCGCCTTTTACGACACCGAAAGGAAGAGAGGGGGTGGTAGTATTATTTCACCAATACGCGACACGGTTCTTTCAATATAATTTTATATAATATATAACTACTAGCGGCCGCTCGGGGTTTCACCCGCGTGGTTTCCGTTCCCGTGGGAATATCGGGATAAAAAGTATTATATGTGCTAATCCAGGTTATAAACTATCTGTACGCCAAATTTCATCTAAATCCATTCAGTAGTTTTTACGTCAAAGAGTAACAAACATCCATCCATACTTACAAACTTTCGCCTTTATAATATTAGTAGGATAAGAAGTTATTTTATTTTAAAAAAATGCAGCACAGCCTTTGTACTGGTTTCTCATCCTTGTTGTTTTTATTTTAGTTTTTTATCATTGAAATCACGACAGTGCTTTACAATTAATTCTCGGGTATTGTCTTAATCACAAAACTTCCTAAATGTGGGTCAATGAACGATAACGCGGATTTAGTGACCCTTTTCATACTTATGCTCCACTTAAAAAAAATAAGTTCAACAAAACTGGTCACAAGTTAAACTTAAACTTCGTACAACGTAAGCTTTGTAGAACAAGAAAAATATTAAACTGTTTTCGCAAATTTAAATTTAAATTAGAAACAGATTTAAAAATGGTTGAACCCTCGCGGATCATTGTGTATTCTCACCACGGAGACAGTAGAGGGTTGATCTCTGTCGTGACGTCACCGCCACTGGCGGCGGCCGCCCGCCCGCGACCGAACAGTTTTTGTGACGTTTCAAAAGAAACCACCGACTTTTGCATGAGTAACCTCGAATTAGCTTTTGTTTGTACTTGTTGACACAGGGTCTTAATGATCGTTATAATTTGGTATGATGTCAGCAACAGATGGTATTTCGTTTTAATGATCGGTTTGATATCAGTGCTTTGTTCAAGTTAAGGATTATTTAAAATTAAAAATATTATTTGACAGAATCGTCTGAATCATCAAGTATTTCTTTTTATTGGTTTTGTGAACGTAATACTTACTTACTTACTTCGCTGGCTCAGCGACCCGAAGTGGATGTTGGCCTCCGACAACAAAGTGCGCCATTCTTACCTATTTTGTGCCAGGTTGGACCAGTTGGGCAGGTCAAGCTCTATCAGATCTTTGGCGTGTGCCTTGTTAGTAAGAAATTCCATCAACCTTTTTTTGAAACATTTTACAGATAAGGTCTTTTAAGTATTAGGAATTTTGTTAAAGATTCTATGAGCGATTCCAAAGAAGCTGCTGTCAACGAGATGATTTCTATATTATCAGTTATTATGTGTTTTACCATTGTTGTTTTGAGTATCCGACATTTCGATAAAGTTGTATATTAATATACAATCTGTCCCGGGAAGTAGTAATCTAACTTTAAGAGCATGATCTATGGATAAATAATTAACTAAATTAACTAAAAATTAACTTAACTAATTAATTATTAATTAAATTAACTAATCCGACTACCTGACTAGCCGCGCTACGCGACCGCTGTGAAGGGGTCTCTTTGTTCAACGATAGCATCGGAACTAATAGACGTACAGTAACAAATTTACCCTTGTTTTGTAGAATAGATAAAATACTAGTAAAATGGTGCAAATAAAACATACTTTAATGACCTTGTTTGTATGATATTTTAAAATAACTGAAGAAGACGTAAAAAAATTACATGTTATTTTACTTAAATCAATCCTTACTCTCTCGAAATGTATAGGGCCCGTGTATGTTTGCTACTTTTTTAATAGTTAATCTTGTTAGCTATCGAATGATATCAAATAGTTGCTTATCAGTGTCAAGGTGCCCATGTTATCGCTTTTTTTTAAGGAAGAGGTCAAAACTAAAAATAAAAAACTTAAATGCTTGTAATTTGGCGAGAGGGGGGTCAGACCCTTGATTTGAGGTATTTTTATCGATCAAATTATTCATAGATCGAGCTCTTAAAGTTAGATTACTACTTCCCGGGACAGATTGTATAATATCATGGAAGTGATCAAAGCTTGTGCTATATTTATATACTCGAAAGTTAACAAAAGGAATGTGTTAGTAATCCTTTCTTAATTATCTTAATGTTAACAAATACGTTAATAAAAGTCACATAATTGTAACTTTTAAATCACAAACTTTACTTTTGAAGTAAATATAACTAAATTATTTATGAATGATTGATTGATTGCATGATCAAGTTTATTTATCGTTATGACTTTTAAAAATATTTTTATCTAGGTTTCTAATACTGAGATGGTTTCGCCACCCCTTTCATTCAACTGAAAATAATGATGCAGAGATTTATAGTTTTCTGCACTCGAAACCAGCACGTAATGTGGTCATAAGTGCAAAGTCACTTTTAGTCTTTGGCAAGTCACGCTATAGATCACAGTATGCAACTATAAGTGTAATGAAAGTTTAAAAAAAACATGGCGGTTAAAGTTACTCGCGTCCGTAGGTTTACCCTTGAGACCCTACACGTGACCCCTGGGTGGTGCTAAATGAGTGGACACTGTCTGAGTGGTAGAGCCACGCTGCGTTGCAGTACGCATTGGGCCGGCTCGCCCGGGGTAATACCACCCTCTCACGAATATCCGGCGTGAAATAATGGCACTTAATGCTGTTGTGTTTCGTCCGGCCAGTGAGAGTTCTAGAGGCCCCTTCCCCTCCCCAACCCTCACAATTCCTATTCCTTCCTTAACCCTATTCCTTTCTTAAAGGTCGGCAACGCATCTGCGACTCCTCTGGTTTTGCGGGTGTCCTTGGGCGGCGGTGATTGCTCTCCATCAGGTGACCCGCCTGCTCGTTTGCCTCCTTCTTACATAAAAAAAACATACACTTTGGACAAGAAGGTCTCAATTTTGAATGATACACAGTTTTTTTTATTTTAAAAACACATTTACATAAGACATTTTAACGGTAAAATGTGTGCATACATATAATCACGACTATTATCCCCGAAGGGTTGTTAGATACTAACTAGGCAATGACGACAGCAAAAGCAGTCCTCTACCATAGTTCATTTTTCACCAAATAGCGACTGCACATGTGCTCAGCGTGATAGGTGGTGAGCACATCGCCGCTCTATACTGTTGGATGTATTCGCACTCTTCAGTCCCTTAGTCGCCTTTTACGACACCCGAGGACAGAGAGGGGGTGGTAGTATTCTTTCACCTTTACGCGACACGGTTAATTGTGTACTGGTAATTAATACCGTTTTTTTTGTAGACGATGTGATTATCGTCTTCACTTCATTTCTTTATAATTAAAAAAAAACTATAACTTTTTTTTAAATTAGTATTGTTTTACTCTTGTCTCGTTTTTCTTCAACAACTCAGCTCTCGTAAAACCAGACACGATAGAATTTAAATTGTAAATAAACTCTAGGAGTGTGCGTGACAGACAAGAGTGTAAAAGCAAATCTAGAGACAGACTGTCTACAATCCTAATTGGGTACCAACGTGAACATAAACCACCCCACTCTCAGAAATGACGTTTGTCAATTAGTGGAACTGCTTTAACCTCAGTCGTTCCCGAAATGCTAAGTTCCATCATAAATCAGAGCGGTTGCCTTGCCCGGTTTTATTACCGGCCGCGCGCTAACCGGGCATAGATGTTCTCAAACATCTAGTACAAGACTTAACAAGTCTCTTGTCTTACATAGACTTAGAAAGAGAAAAAGAAAAATTAGATAGTTTGCACTTTTGTTGCTCCCTTTCACATATCAAGCTCCCATTCCACATTAGGTTGTCTGGAAGAGATCTCTTTAAGAGATAAGTCCACCGTTGCTCACCATTGTCGTACATTATTCTGTATGTGTTTTCAATGTAATAAAGCATATTATTTAAATATAATTTTATTTTCATTGTATATGAACGCACTACCAAATTTTAGAAAATATGTATGTGAAAACTAACCCAACGGGCGGGTCCCCTACGGACACCCGTAAAACCAGAGGTATGCAGGCTGATGCGTTGCCGACCCATAAATTCTTTTATTTAAATGTCTGGGCTAAATGCAAAACAACAATTTACAACTTTCTAAACCAAACGTTATAAAACTTCAAAACCACAATATATTATTAATTTAAACAATGTGTCATTGAGTTAAACCAATTTTTTAAATTTTTTATATAAAATGAAGTAAGGTAATCTAAGCTATATTTAATTTAAAATGAATTTTTCCTTGTTGCAGTGGAAGTGCCGGTGGGGTGTCGTCACGAAGCTTTCTCCAGCTGCAGGTGAGCTTTATTAACACCTTAACAAGACATTGTGATGCAAAAAGCTTCTCATTTAAAACTGATGAAAAGTGATTTTATAAAATGTTGTTCTTGTAAATGGGAAACTTAAAAAGGTTTTGTAATAAAAACAGACTACGCAGGTAAGAAGTTTTGGTTTGTGATGCTTTAATTTCTTTAAAGGTGAAAATATTTTATTATCATATAAAATTCCCACTGTTTATGTATATAACGTATATATTTTTGTTCTATTGCTGAGAAGTCGCCAGTATTTAATCATGTCATCGTTTTGCTGTGTATGACTTATCACTACGCTTTTCACATACGGATTCGTAATGATAAACCCGGGCTATGCATCGACAAATCTTAAAGGCACTGTACCTGAGAATTAAATTCAGGCCTTCGCTTAAAGAATTTATCAGTTTCCTAAAAGCTTAAAATAGTCCAATATTTCCATTGAAACACTCATTATTGTGTAAAACAACAGCTAAACGTAGTTTGTTCCTTTATTGGCATGTTCCGGGAGTGTTCTGATTGTTCCAGCGGAAACTTCAAATCGTTAAATAAGAGCAGGGAATGCCCGCTATGATTTACGGATGTATTTTCCGTCCATAAAAGTGTACCGTTTAATTGGAGGCATTAACGGCAGGCGCTCGAGGCCCGATTTGGGGTAGATAGCCGGAAAAGTAAGTTCTGCCGGTGCGGCGTAAGTCACTAACAAAAACGGAGCAGCTAATGATCTAATTCCTTATTAACTTCTATTTTTCAAACGGTAAATATATTTAGAACAAAACAAAAATCTATATAAAAATCAATTACCGAAATGTTTGTACGCGCATAACTTTAGAACGGCTGCGCACCTATTTTGGATAATTCTTTTTTGTTGTGTTAGGAATTGTCAAGGCAAGAGGCTTGTTTATAAGATTTTGAGATTTTTTTGGAAACGGGGTGGCATGGGGTGGGTTTCCACGCGTACATTGTTGCGAGCGACGTAGTTCTAACACTTACGGAAGAACACAACATTAATAGTGTTAACTTTAAATATCTTGAAATATCTTGGACTCAAAACCAATAACAAAAACATGGTAAAAATTCCTAAACGCTTGGTACCTATATTATATTTTTTTGCGACTGCTCTCAAAGACATTGTTTTAGTATCTATTTTCTCTAATGTCTCGTTAAGGGCCTCCTTTGTATACTAGGGTATCTTCGGTATTATTTGTTCTTACGAACTTGATATAAACAAGAAAATAATTTTAAGCTAATTTATTCAAAAAAATATAGTAATAGATCTACTTTTTCTATGGGAAAGCTTTATCATGGTTAAACATTTCTGGTAATTGAATATGATTTTTATAATAAAATAGAAGACGTTTTATTTAATAATAATGCTTTTAATATTTTTGTTTATTAAAATATAGTAATTTGCCTAAAAGGTCAATAACTAATTAATAATCTATAATTGTGACAGTTATTGGCCACAAAAAAAATTTGAGGTTATTATAGAAAATTAGGTTATTGCACCTTAAATCTGTTTCTAACGCGTAACAATTAAATTATATTTTATATCTGTGCCTCCTGTGATGAGTGATTAAAGTTGAGTGTACCCTTTTTGTGATGTTTGCATAGAAATCATTAGAAAAAATATATAGTTCTTTAAATTAATCTAGTATCTGCTATAGTTTCGGAGATAGTTTTGTGCAAAGTGATTTATCTGCTAACATTTTGGCAAAAAAAGTGAATATAGGTATATTATTTCAAGTTGTAACCCGTATTCTTAATTGATCGACATATGGTTTTTCGTGATTCGTGGTATAAGTGCGATTATATGATTTTAAAAGCGGTTCTAAAATAAATACTTTTCAAAACATATTGTCAATAAAAAAATCAGTAGGTATTACGATTGTTTTTACACACTTACCTACTTTTGTTCCCGATACAAAATATCACACATTGTAGGTAAAATAAACAATCCACCTAGCGGAATTTTGTTGGAAGTTAATAAAAATGTTGCCGTTGTTCTCGTTTTAAATCTATAATTTATCCAGGGTGCTGCTAGTTTTTTAACATCAAAGTTGAAATGGCCAATAACTGTAAAGGGCCAATAACTATTCCGTTTTCCCTATAACTGTATAATATGCTAATATTAGTTTGAACACCTAAAAAATGCCGTTGACCAGATTGTCGCATTTTTAAGTATTACTTACATCAGTTTTAACAAACTTTCCCCACATATAGCATTCTCATCTTATTTTAAGATCTTCTAATCTTTCATATCTAAGATTCAAGATCTTAGGAAATTTAAGTAAGTTTGTATTATATTGTATTATAAAAGTTACAAAAGATGAATAACATTGCAGGAAAATAATTATTTTAAATCGCTAATCGCTTAAAACATGAATTCTTATCGAAGTGACCCACAAAACATGGTTATAAAAAGTTTCCATTAAATATTTGTTCATTTAAGGAAACAGTGTAAAATGTTATCATATCTTTTAAGCAAAACTCAGTTATAAAGCAATTAACATGTATAAATTATTATTTTTATAGTGCAGCCTTATATAATAATTCTGGACAGTCCCTCGGCAGAGAGATTGGATATTCTCATAGCAATTTTAATTAGTTTCTCTTACGAACTAGAATTAAAATTATCTTAGTTAAGTCACGTTTCGTATCCGGTCCGGTGCGGGGTCTCGCCGGACGGATGGGCCCATAAATAACAGGAACAAATTAAAAAGTCCTACAGGAGGCATCGTGCACGGTTTCGATACGAGTGTATGGAGGAATGCGCGTAGGGGAGTGTTTTTGCAATTTATTCGAATTATAATGAGGTTAATGGGTGCAACACGGGTTATTTCGTTTAGTTTCAGTAGCGTGGTGTGGTTAAATTGTACGATAACATTAACACGAATACCTTTTACCTACATATTACGTCCTTTTACATTATATCAAAAGACTTAATTCTTCTTAGAATCTGTGTCGATGGCGCATGGTCACCACCAGTCGATGGAGTATTAGAGCTAGTGATATTAAATGACATAGAGACAAGAATTGATGCAATCGGCAAACGCGCGTAATACCTTTAGCAAATGCTGCTATACTCGCTTGTCGGCTTAGTAAATATAAAACAAATCATTAAAGCTATTTCTGTGACATGAACAAAAAAAAATCCAGCGAATTACAGCCAGCCGACAGCCATCTTATGGAAACTTTCTTACCAGCTATAAAATTGAACTGAACGCATTATCCGTTTACGAAACGACAGCGCAGGAAAAGTTGTTTTAGAATATCGCAGATAACTTCCGCTCGTAGGGTTTGACGACGCAATAAATAAAAAATCCCCACCATATTGTAAGTATCCCCAAAGTCCCGGTTATGAGTAACGGGAGCCTCCGAGATCCCAGGAATTCAAATTACTGATTTTACGACCGAATCTGTTTAATGTCAGCGCGTAGGAGGGTGGAAACTGCAAAAATGCTAGTAATTCGATGCTACATATTTGGTTGTTTGTTACTAGTGAGTTGAAAAATAAAACAATCTACATAAATCTTAAAAAATATCGTGTAATAGATATCCCATAATTATAAAATTTGTAACGTGGTGGATTTCTTTTAATGAAACACTTTTTACGGATTTTCTTGCGATTAATTTTTATAATAATTATTTATCTGTTTAAAATTAACTTCTATCATGTCGCGGTCAATTGTTTGTGTTATGTTTCAAACAAATTGAGTTTACGATATTTTTTGATTTTGAATCGTCTATGTTGGTTATTAAATTTAAAAACACTAACAGTTAATAAAATATAGATCGTCTAACCCATTGATTCTCAAAGTGGTCCAGTTGACCCCCAGGGGTCACGGTAGACTCGACGGGGTCTATGTTGGTGTGACAAAAAATGGAGGTTCACAATTCGTAGGCGGGGGTCTACGAAAATTTAAAATCATACATACGAGTACAACTGGGCAATGAGGACCGCAAAAGCAGTCCTGTGCCATAGTTCACTTTTAACCAAATAGCGACTGCACATGTGCTCAGGGACAGGTGGTGAGCCTATCGCCGCTCTATGCAGTTGGATGTATGTGCAGTCATTAGTCCGTTAGTCGCCTTTTACGATACCCAAGGGAAGAGCGGGAGTGGTAGTATTCTTTTACCGCTACGCGACACGGTTAATCATCATATCGATAACTTGCTGTCCATCCATCAAGTACATCCCATTACAATTATGTCAATCCATCAAGTACATCCCATTACAATTATGTCAATCCATCAAGTACATCCCATTACAATTATGTCAATCCATCAAGTACATCCCATTACAATTATGTCAATCCATCAAGTACATCCCATTACAATTATGTCAATCCATCAAGTACATCCCATTACAATTATGTCAATCCATCAAGTACATCCCATTACAATTATGTCAATCCATCAAGTACATCCCATTACAATTATGTCAATCCATCAAGTACATCCCATTACAATTATGTCAATCCATCAAGTACATCCCATTACAATTATGTCAATCCATCAAGTACATCCCATTACAATTATGTCAATCCATCAAGTACATCCCATTACAATTATGTCAATCCATCAAGTACATCCCATTACAATTATGTCAATCCATCAAGTACATCCCATTACAATTATGTCAATCCATCAAGTACATCCCATTACAATTATGTCAATCCATCAAGTACATCCCATTACAATTATGTCAATCCATCAAGTACATCCCATTACAATTATGTCAATCCATCAAGTACATCCCATTACAATTATGTCAATCCATCAAGTACATCCCATTACAATTATGTCAATCCATCAAGTACATCCCATTACAATTATGTCAATCCATCAAGTACATCCCATTACAATTATGTCAATCCATCAAGTACATCCCATTACAATTATGTCAATCCATCAAGTACATCCCATTACAATTATGTCAATCCATCAAGTACATCCCATTACAATTATGTCAATCCATCAAGTACATCCCATTACAACTATGTCAATCCATCAAGTACATCCCATTACAATTATGTCAATCCATCAAGTACATCCCATTACAATCATGTCAATCCATCAAGTACATCCCATTACAATTATGTCAATCCATCAAGTACATCCCATTACAATTATGTCAATCCATCAAGTACATCCCATTACAATTATGTCAATCCATCAAGTACATCCCATTACAATTATGTCAATCCATCAAGTACATCCCATTACAATTATGTCAATCCATCAAGTACATCCCATTACAATTATGTCAATCCATCAAGTACATCCCATTACAATTATGTCTTTTTTGTGATTGTCATTGTAGAAGTTACGTCACGTCATTAATGTTTAATTTAAATTATATTACATTATGTATTTGAATAAATGCAACTCAATAAATTTACTATTTTTATTTTTAAAACTCCGAATGGTGGGTTTTCTAAATAAAATAAGTGAGAATTAATTGGTTTATTGTGATGTGGGTAGATGCCAAGAAAGTAAAGTTGGCTGGAATAACTTTTTTGATTGGCCAACTTTACTTTTTTAACATCCACTCACAGCACAACCAATTAATTAATGAACCAATCTATTCTCACTTTTTTTTATAACTTGATAATTTGTGGTTGAAACTCAGCCGCAACGCACATTTCCATAGTTTGATCTAATCTTCACAATTTTGTCGAGTTTTGGAAATATGGTACAAATGTAGCGCCAGGAGGGGGGGGGGGGGGGGGTCAGCAGCAACAACATTTTAATAGTGGTCTATGACAAAAAAGTCTAGGAACCTGTAGTCTAACCAGTTAGGTAGTATGCAGTCTTGTGATTAAACTAAATGCTACATCTACATTCTCTTAACATCATAATTGTGGGGTGGGGTCATTAAGTCAGTCATAACATAAAAACTTTACCTAAGTTTTTATGTTATGACTAAGTTTTTATGTTACTTTTAGCTTTCATTTGTAAAGCTTTTATTTTCAAAATGAGATTTTACTAGAAAATAATAATAAATACTTTCTACGCTCACACCAATTATCTAGCTCAAGATAAGCTTGTTTTTAAACTCGTTAATAAAGTTAGTTATCGGATAAAAGTAAATAAACATAGAAAAACACCCATACCCGAAATCAATTTAGAAAAACAGTAATTTCTAAATTGACCTGGCCGAAAATTGAACCCGGGACCTCAGAGATGACGCGAGACGCCTGGACCGGCGTGCTAACCACTCGGCCACGGAGGTCGTCCAGATGACACTTATGCCTACTCAAATATCTGTTTGAGGTCATATTTTTATTTTACTACATACTAAAGAACAATCACAATAGGTATAGTTTGAGTTTAATAATTTTCTTAGTTCTTGACACAAGTTCCTTAATTTTGTATACTGCGTATACTTACCTTACAAAGGCATCCTATCTTTTGAGAGTCATCCTAACAAGGCATCAACAATTTTCGCTGTCTAAATAAATGTTTGGTAGACCAAGCGGAAGCCTTGGAGGTTAAAATAAGGGCAGTATAAAACCGCTTCCAGCTTTAATGGAAGGGATGCATTTTTACGAGCGCAACCGAAAGCCCTCCTGAATTATTGTCCGTAAAACGAGATGCTGCGCTGTCTCTATCTGATATACGGTGACTAAGCGTGATGGAAATGGCGGACAAACTGTTTATGGAGTTGACGGCCATTGCTGCGGACGCTTGTGAGCGTTAAGTTGGACCGGCTTGTTGATTTACTTACCATCAAGGTTGTTTTAAATTAGATTTACTTATGGAAATCTACTTTTAAATTTAGTATTATGTGATACTTCAGTTCATCATATTACAATTACATAATATATGAAAGTTGATAAAACAGCAAAATTATAAATTGGGTGGATTATTTAAAAAAAGTCTTTAAATTATAATATTTTGTGGTTACAGTAGCGGTCTAGTTGGTAGAGTTGGAAGTGCTCTCGTCTCATTTGCTGAATTTATAGTTCCTCAAGGGCTATCCATTACATCGGATCATTTGCGTAACATTACAGTTGCTAACAGGTTATAAAAAACTAATTGATAATGCGAAATATTTATTTGGTTCGTTTTACTGAGGTTTTATTAAATCTATATTTTATAAACAACTTATTACTTATTTAAAAACTTTCAACTTAAGTCAAATCAGTGTTTTGCGCAGCGACTAAGGCGTTTGATTTGCGAGTTAAGCAACTAACGCAATGCCGGTACACTGGGTGGAGGACCGACTTGCCTTCCGAAGCAGGGCAGTGCTTCCAAAGGCATCTAAAGCCGTGGAACCCAGTTTTTATCGGTTTATTGGTCTGTTTTCCGGAAATTAAAAATAGAAATTATTACATTTTCAAACAATAACATGGAAGTTGTAGCAAAATTCAAACTTCAGAGATTAGAACGAGCTTTATATTTTTTTATTTCGGTTGTTGCATTAAAAATGTTAGCAAAAGGCTCCCCGTCGGCGGCTAATTAAAATTTTACCCAAAAGGAGGCGGGAGTACGTAAAACTATAATCAACATTTGCCGTCACAGAGCAGGGGAGTGCATTGTCACGAACTTCATCGTAAAAGTGCGGTAGATAGCTAAATTGTAGCTAGCTGTAGCCTACATACTAATAAAAAAATTGCCAATGGCTCTCTAAGTTATGTTCGTTTTTAGTTACACTGTTTAAGTCTTTTAGTTTAAAGAACGGATATTTAACAAAATAAGTTTGTCGGGATCGTAGCGTATGTAAAGCAGTGGTCTGATAGTGTCCATTCCTTGAGACAGGCGTATATGAGGCTGTATGAGGCTTTACAAACCTTTTACAAAGGTCAAAGTATTTTTTTATTTAATTAATCTTATTTGATAATCACTTATGAAACTTCCTAAAGATTTTTTAGTCTACAGCCCATCTTTTTTTAGACAATGTCTCGAACGTAACTCGCCTATTACCTTAGTATAATAAGTTTATGAAATGTGCCATCTCACATTGCCTACACTGTGGCAAGTATTATTAATTAAATTTAAGGATTTGTCCCATGCAGCCAGCGCCTCGTTTATTCGGCTGACTTTATTCTCCGCATCGAGTGTGTGGTTTCTGAACGACGACTTGAATATTTTATCATTTTAGTAGTTCTGGTTCCAGCGGTTTGAACAAACGAATATGGACATAATATTCCTTACTTTTAAAATTAGGACTGTGTACATTAATTAAATTTGTTTCGTGTTGTGTTCAAAGATGTATATAATGGTTTGGTAGAGGAATAGTGACACTAAAATATTAATTCGTTTTATTTTATTCGGTTCACAGATTGTTGTCGTTGTTTCTGTTTGCTTGGTTGTCCTAAGTGAATAAAAAAAGAAAAATAAAATGTAGTCATTTCTGTTAATTAAATATGTTTAACTTAAATTTAAATTGAATCTATACACATGTTTAACCGTAACGCGTAGCGGTGACAGAAAGTACTCTTTTACCCAAGGGAAGAGAGTACTGTTCCATCTTATGGTCTCTGACGAAGTAGTGGAATGGTTTTCATCGTATCTTCGGGAACGTCAGCAGTCGGCCCAATCAGGGGAATCGTCCTTAACCTGGTGTAAATTAGAAACTGGCGTTCTTCAAGGCGGCATTCTTTCTCCCCTTATTTTCTCATTTTTTATTAATGTCATCACTAACAAGCTTCAGTGTGCGTATCATCTCTACGCTGACGATCTGCAATTATATGCCCAGGCAAATGTAGATTGGCTGAATGATGCCATTGATGCTCTAAATAAAGACCTAAACAGCATCAAATCCTGGTTGGACCAGTTTGGGGTAAGAAATAAATACACCCTAGTAGCATTTTATGTTGGCATCCATTGGCCAACAGCGGGGAATTCGTTGGGATATGGTGATCTAGATTGCCTACATGATACTAACATTTTCCCAATGCAGTAATATATTATCATTACGTCCAACCATTTACCAACGTTGGAACAATGCTACTACTGCCTACCTTTAGTTAAAAACTGTTGGCATTTCTGCAGTGTATCATCTTGGGCCCTATTAGATATCAACTAACATTGGCCCAATGCAGTACAATATTATCATTATGTCCAACCATTTACCAACGTTGGGACAATGCTACTACTGCCTACCGTTAGTTAGAAACAGTTGGTATTTCTGCAGTGTATCAACTTGGGCCCTATTAGATATCAACTAACATTGGCCCAATGCAGTACAATATTATCATTACGTCGAATCATTTACCAATGTTGGGACAATGCTACTACTGCCTACCGTTAGTTAAAAAAGTGGGCATTTCTGCATTGTATCATCTTGGGCCCTATTAGATATCAACTAACATTGGCCCAATGCAGTACAATATTATCATTACGTTCAACCATTTACCAACGTTGGGACAATGCTACTACTGCCTACCGTTAGTTAAAAACTGTTGATATTTCTGTAGTGTATCATCTTGAGCCCTATTAGATAACAGCTAACATTGGCCCAATGCAGTACAATATTATCATTACGTCCAACCATTTACCAACGTTGGGACAATGCTACTACTGCCTACCGTTAGTTAAAAACTGTTGACATTTCTGCAGTGTATCATATTGGGCCCTATTAGATAAAACTAACATTGGCTGGCCCAAAGCAGTAAAATATTATCATTACGCCCAGGCAATAACCAACGTTGGGTCAATGCAACTGTTTTAAACAAATAAATCATTACTTATGTACCTAAGTATTCAAAAACTCGACAGCTTCTTATTTTAGATTTATCTAACTAGTACCACATTTCTTTCATTAAACAATACAAATGCGCGCGCAATAAAGATTCCGATTCCCACTGAACATCAATGCACTAACTAAACGAACGGCGCGCATCGGCTCGCGCGCGTCGGAACTCGGAACGCATTTAAAGAATGATGAATGAAAGATTTATAAGTTGGATGCAAATGTACGTACGACTTTAAAGATATTTCTCTACAACTTTGTAAATTTCTGATTGAAAAAAAAATGCGTCAAATAAATATCGGTTTACTTTTATCGATAACCCTTAATATAGATGGCTTGCCAGTACACTCTAGTACCAATAAGTCATTCTGGCCTATTTTATGTGTGTTAGACCAGAGTATCAATACAAATCCCTTTATTGTTGGACTTTACTACGGCGTAACAAAGCCACAATAAGTGAATAACTATCTAAAACCATTTGTGGACGAATGCATTGATTTGGAAAAAAATGGTATTACATTAAATGAACAAAAATATGTAAAATTTTAAACACTGAAAAAAGACCTCAGCCGGGAATCGAACCACGCACCTTCCGCATTCCGGGCGGCTGCCTTAACCACTTGGCTACCGAGGTCTGGCTTTCAACCGTCGAAATTTGTCAGTGCTTGATGCTTATGTTTTTAGTCAACATTGCTTTATCAAATCTTAGAAGTTTTCACCTCTGAGATCCGAAAGAAATATTTTTACAAATATTTGAACATTCGGTTAAGATGAAGCTGCGTGTATAGATTAATGTTTTTTTTTAATATATTTTAGCGTTGTATTAACGCTTAAATATACTTAAGTAAAATTTTAAACACTTAAAAAAGACGACAACCTCAGGCGGGAATCGAACCACGCACCTTCCGCATTCCGGGCGGCTGCCTTAACCACTTGGCTACCGAGGTCTGGCTTTCAACCGTCGAAATTTGTCAGTGCTTGATGCTTATGTTTTTAGTCAACATTGCTTTATCAAATCTTAGAAGTTTTCACCTCTGAGATCCGAAAGAAATATTTTTACAAATATTTGAACATTCGGTTAAGATGAAGCTGCGTGTATAGATTAATGTTTTTTTTTTTTTTTTTTTTTTTTTTTTTCTTTAAATATATTTTAGCGTTGTATTAACGCTTAAATATACTTAAGTAAAATTTTAAACACTGAAAAAAGACGACAACCTCAGGCGGGAATCGAACCACGCACCTTCCGCATTCCGGGCGGCTGCCTTAACCACTTGGCTACCGAGGTCTGGCTTTCAACCGTCGAAATTTGTCAGTGCTTGATGCTTATGTTTTTAGTCAACATTGCTTTATCAAATCTTAGAAGTTTTCACCTTCTCTCAATTTTACTTAAGTATATTTAAGCGTTAATACAACGCTAAAATATATTAAAAAAAAACATTAATCTATACACGCAGCTTCATCTTAACCGAATGTTCAAATATTTGTAAAAATATTTCTTTCGGATCTCAGAGGTGAAAACTTCTAAGATTTGATAAAGCAATGTTGAATAAAAACATAAGCATCAAGCACTGACAAATTTCGACGGTTGAAAGCCAGACCTCGGTAGCCAAGTGGTTAAGGCAGCCGCCCGGAATGCGGAAGGTGCGTGGTTCGATTCCCGCCTGAGGTTGTCGTCTTTTTTCAGTGTTTAAAATTTTACTTAAGTATATTTAAGCGTTAATACAACGCTAAAATATATTAAAAAAAAAAACATTAATCTATACACGCAGCTTCATCTTAACCGAATGTTCAAATATTTGTAAAAATATTTCTTTCGGATCTCAGAGGTGAAAACTTCTAAGATTTGATAAAGCAATGTTGACTAAAAACATAAGCATCAAGCACTGACAAATTTCGACGGTTGAAAGCCAGACCTCGGTAGCCAAGTGGTTAAGGCAGGCGCCCGGAATGCGGAAGGTGCGTGGTTCGATTCCCGCCTGAGGTTGTCGTCTTTTTTCAGTGTTTAAAATTTTACTTAAGTATATTTAAGCGTTAATACAACGCTAAAATATATTTAAAAAAAAAAAAAACATTAACAAAAATATGCTTTCCGAGTTAGTTGCATTATTGCTGATGCACCAGCAAGAGCCTTCCTAAAGTGTATAAAATCTCACAATTCTCTGTATGGCTGTGAGAAATGTACACAAGAAGGTATTTATATCGGTAGAACTACATGGCAATATAAATCAAACTTAAATCTTAGAACCGACCATGCCTTTCACAGCGAACAGTATGAAGACCACCAGTTAACAAAGAGTGTACTTACAAATCTTGAAATTGGATTAGTGACGCAAGTACCTTTGGATTACATGCATTTAGTGTGCTTAGGAGTAATGAAAAAATTGATCCGTGTTTGGATAGAAAAGGGACCAAAAAAGTGTAAGATGAGCGCACTTAAAGGGACTCAAATATCAGAAAGACTGCTACAAATTAGTAAAAACCATTACCCTACGGAGTTTTCAAGAAGACCTCGGCCTATACAGTTATTTAAATATTGGAAGGCTATAGAACTTAGATCTTTCCTTTTATACCTCAGCCCTGTCGTTTTATCTAACATCATATCAAAACAATTGTATAAACATTTTTTAACTCTGCATTGTTCAATTTATATATTATGTGGTGATTTGTCTGCCGAATTTGAATGGCGAGAGTACGCTAATAATCTATTGCATTGTTTTGTTCGTAACGTACCAGTTCTATATACGAAAGAACTTCTTGTGTACAATTTTCACAATCTTTTGCATATTACAGCAGATGTTGAAAACTTTGGAAAGCTAGACAACTTCGCTGCTTTTCCTTTTGAAAATTTTATGACTAAAATTAAGCGAATGGTTCGATCGCACAACCACCCATTAGAGCAAGTAGCTAAAAGAATGGGCGAATTAAAATGTATCAGTGAAAAGTCACAAAAATCAACCGTTAGTCTTAAAGAAGAATGTAATACATAAGATCATTTTAGATAATAATTGTAATGTAAGTGTTAATGCGTGCTTCAATACCAAAGATGGTGATATTGTTAGGATAAAAACAATTGAAAAGATTTCTGATAGTTCCTTATTTAAATTTTGGTTGTGATTGTTTTGTGGATAAGACTGACTATTACAAAGTACCTATTTAAGTAGTCTCCTAGGTATATATAAGGTTTGTTGTTTTAAACATGTTTATATCTGTTCATCCATTTTGGATAAAAAATGTTTACTTCTACCTAATTTTAATGACAATGAATCATTTGTATGTTTGCCATTTGTTAATATGACGCTAAGTCATTAAATAGATTAAGGCAAAGGGTATGCCACAATGCTGCTGCTAATTGATTTTATTTAATAACTACTGAATAGGATCATTTTCATAAATTGGCGACCTACCTAATAGTAAAATAAATTGGGGGCCGCACTGTGGCTTACCCTTCGCCTTAAGGGGCATTTTTGGGAAAAACTTGCGCCCCCAAAGCTAAAATTATTTATTCTGATTGAATTAAAGGCAAATTCTTAAAAAGTCTAAATTCATACAAACACATTCACTATCTTCAGAATGCTTGCCCAATGTATTCTATCTATAACTGTTAGCTAATCGGTGTGCATTATAAAAATAGCAAACATATATATATATTAAGGCGAAAGGAAAGCCACAGTGCTGCCGCCAATTGATTTAAATTTTATAAATACTAAATCGTATCTATTTTCATAAATTGGCGAGCTATCGACCCTAGGAAAACACCTATAATACATATTTATTTAATAGTTGTACACTACTTTTTGTTGTGTAGTTGACTTATAAACCAGGCTAACGCCATAAGTGGCTCCTAGGATTTATGAGTACAAAACAGACCAATAGTAGTATACCATTAATAAATAAATATAGGTGTTTTCCAAGAGTCACTAATTTATAAAAATAGATCGGATTTAGTAGTTATATACACATAAATCAATTGAAGGTAGCACTGTGGCTTACCCTTCTCCTTAGGATTTATTAGTAGTATAACTTTTTAAGTATTTATTTGCTTTTAACACGATAAAAAGAAATAAACTAGGCGGAAGGATTATACCCTATAAAACTTATATTTAGATCATAAGTAGATACCTAGATCTTCCAACCTACCGCCAAGGAAGCATCGTGAAGTTCTTTTAGCATATGCTTAAGCTCTTCCAGGGACTCTGCGAACAACACAATATCGTCTGCGAACCTAAGATGCGACAGGTAGACACCATTTATGTTACTCCTGCTTTGGTCCCATTCCAGCGTTTTCATGACGTCTTCTAAGACAGCCGTAAACAGCTTAGGTAAATTAGTGTCTCTATGACGCACCCTCCTTTTGATTGATATTGGGTCGGTTAAAACCACTCCGAAAGCCAGCTTGCTCTATAGTTTTTTTTTTTTTTTTTTTAGGTAGCTGCTTCCGCTTTTTGGCAGGTTTTTGTTTTCAGTTTCGTTTGTTTTTGGGCTTTTTAGGCTTTTTTTAATAAAACTAGAGCTAGAATAGCTCGACTCTTTTTCTTTTCTTTCTTTTATCTTTTCTTATCTTTTCTTTTTTTTTATTTCTCTCTTTTTTCTCTCTTTTATTATTTTTTATACATGGATTTCTTAATACTATTATACATTATTTTCTTATGTTATTTTACAATCTATCCTTACATGCTAATACAGTTTTCTTTTCTTAAATTATACTTTCTATTAGCTTAATTTCTAATGATTAATTCCTAATTATCTATATCATACAGTTAAAATTGTTTCCTTTTCCATTTCTTTTATCAATGTACATATATGTATTTATATTACTATTTTAAATAGTATCTTAATCCAATTAATCTATTACATTTCTTCTTTCCCTTTCTTTACACCTGCCACAATGTGGTCTTGCTTTTAATACTTCTTATTACTGTCTATACGTCCTTATTTCTTTTGTTTACAATATCTACGATTGTTCCGGCATATTCCATAAAAACTTTCCTTTCTTTCTTATTGCTAATGATCTCCTTCAGGGTATCTTTGCTTAGGTGTGTATCTAGTTTTTGTTGCAGAGTGTACCTAGTGTTGGTGTGTATTGGGCAATCGAGTAGGATATGAAAGATGCCCTCGTCCATGGTCGGGTCACAGGCACACGAGGGGCTGTCCCTGCGCTTAAACCTGTACAGGTATGCACAGAATCCCCCGTGCCCTGTCAGGATTTGCGACGCCGTTCGGTCGATGGACATCTTCCTCACCGTGTTGTGTGCGTCCACCCCATTCGGAAAGAAGACCTTGGTGGTCGCGGCTGTGGCTTCGGTCCTATACCTGCAGTCCCACTGCTCGATCGTTTCCGCCCGTAAATGACGTTTATCGAACGAGATGGGGCTGCAGTCATAGTCCGCTCTGGTCTTCAGTTTGAGGGCGGCTTCCTTCGCTAATTCATCCGCTCTCTCGTTCCCTTTCACTCCGACGTGGGCCCGTATCCAATAGAGAGAGACTAGTTGGTGGTTGTCTCTCAGGAATTCTAGGTTACCCTGTATCGCCTTTGTGATTGGGTGCGAGGAGTCTGGATCCATCAGCGTCTGGAGAGCCGACCTCGAGTCGCTCAGGATAGCCGCTTTTTCAAATTTTTTGCCAATAATAATTTCAGTCGCTTGGAGGATAGCGTATAGCTCGGCTTGAAAGACCGTACAGTACGGTTCCAGTCTGAATTTTCGGGTACACGTCTCAACAGACCCCTCCCAACAGGTCAGGGCTGCTCCGACTTTCCCCTCCAGCTTACTACCGTCAGTGTAGATCTTAGGCAAGCCTTCTGCCACCTCGCTGTCCTCTTCCGCGTTTTCCAAACAGGTAAATTTTGAATTTAGTATCCTACTGGGGTGGGTGTTCTCGATGAAGGGTACGCGCTGCTCAACAAGCTCTATAGGCTGGCATTCGTCTAGTTGGCGAGTGAGGCGGTTGCAAAGGATTTTGGCAAACAGTTTATAAATTTGTGAAAGGAGAAATATGGGACGGTAGTTTTTTAAGTTTGAACAGTCTCCCTTCTTGTGGAGTATCGAAACTATTGCATTTTTCCAGGCAGGTGGGGATTTTGCACCAAATCAACCATCGTTAAATAATTTAATGTTTTATATTTTAGCGTTTCTCCTCCTCAAACCTCAGGCGGGAATCGAAGAACGACCATCACCAAAAAATTTTATCGTTAAATAATTTCACAAGAACATGCAGTACTGGTTGCCCACCCGCACGCAACAGCTCAACCGTTATTCCGTCATCACCAGGTGACCTGTTGCTCCTAATTTGGTAGAGAGCTTTTCCCACTTGGCTACCTAATATTTCGGGTAGAATTTCGTGGTTTAGGTACTCTAATGGAGGCGCTCTCGGTTCATCCTGTGATAACGATTCCGCTTATTTTTAATGCGTAAAGTTCCCAGTAAAAGTCTTCCACGATCCTCAATATTTGGTTCCGGTCTGTTACAATGTGGTCATTGTTGGATTTTAAATATTTTTGGGCCTCTTTATTGTTCTATTGTATGTAAAATTATCTGTGTATTACGTGTTCGAAGATCCTTTTTAACTAATTTACTGATTTGTCGATTCTCTTTCTCCAGAGCTCTGTAATCTTGAACAGTACCTATGTTGTTTCATTTTTCTTCTTTATTCAATAAGAGCCAAGATTTCAGGCGTCAGTTTACCTTCCTTTTTACGCACTCCAATCAGATGTTTTCGAGTAGTTTCAGATATGGTCTTGCACAACACTTAGTTCAGCTGATTGACGTCCAAGTTTAGTTCTTCGAGTCCTTCGAATCTATTCCTAAGTTCCTAAGTTCGGTAGTGTATTCATTTTGAACTGTTTTAGAAATTGTTAAAAAATATTTACTGACTATAAAGTCTTGGAGACCGTAAACACTAAATAATGCAACATAAAATATCTGACTCAGAATTCGAATGTCAACCCTACGTTACTTTAAGTTACATTAAATCATCATCGAAAAAACTACCCTAAGTAATTTACTTAATAACATTCCTTGTAACCCCCGCTACAGCGTCGCCGCCCCCGCGACGCAACGTGGAACTATCTGTGCCAACTTATGCAAATTTAAACGGCTGCGTTTTATAGTCTCAATTTTCTAGTCACCGACAGAGTTATAGCACTTAATTTATGTTTAGTATTTTTCATACAAAACTCTTTGTCTTGTTAGCAATTTTTTATTTGGTAGCTATAAATAATTTTATAAATACTTACTGCATTCTCAAACGTAGGTGTACAAACGCCAAGGTTTTTTGTTACTGCACTATTAACCCCTCGAGCACCGTAAAACCAGACACAATTGAAAATCATTTGTTTCGCGACCATGGCGGTCTTATAATACTTGATCATTTTAACGTTATTTTTTTTCAAGTAGTAAGTCCCTGTCATATAAGGGTACGATGCAGTTCATTGGGTGCCACCACGGTTCAAGTACAATAACTCCATAACAAGAGATAGAGGCGACATCAAAGCCGCTCTGAACCAGCCTTCGCAAACTTTTTCTTGGCTTGTGGCAGATCATGCCACTCTCGCATCAGTCTATTCGTAGCCATCAAAAGCGACCTCTATCAGATGTTGCAAAAGAAATCGTCTGCTATGACTATAGCAAATTCCAATTAGAACTACAATTATGATCATCGATTGCAAGAGGTTGGTTTCAATACCCATTTCAGGAAATCGTGTAGAAAAACTATAGGTACACAAAACCATCCATGCAAGACGCAGGTATATGTGACAAATGCTTTTTTGTACGAAAGCTTATCCTTCTTTATCGAAATTCTCTGCTTCCCTAAGTGACAACATATTTAACAGCTGTAAATCTTCCCGCTCTTTGGACTTACAAAAACTGGATAATGCCGGTGCCATCCAGACGTCTGGCTTTATTTATAGCGCAATAGTCGCGGAGTCGCGAGGCAACCCGCGGAACACTATCCGTCTAGATTTGCATCCCAGCCGTGTATAAATTAGAAGCGTCTTGCAGCTAACTCGGTTAGCCGTGAATGGAGAGATTTCACTTGAAAACGCAATTAAGGAGAATGTTTTAAAACAGACATTTTTTTCCCGTCAAAGCTGTAACTTCGTATATGTACTAGTTTAAAACTTATTTAAATTCTTGAAATAACGAAATAAACGTTAAGGTGCTTCAACTTTACTAACTTACTAAAAAAATGCTTGAGCATTTAACTTTATATTACATTTTGGGCGTAAAACTATTTTATGCAAAATAAAAAAAAATCAAGTAAAATACACTTTATATACACTTAACACAAAAGCTACTACCTATCTTTAGTGATAGGAATACATAAATAGCATTTAACCTTGAATTATAACTTGTAACTTGACTAACTTGTAATTATTTAAGCCGAAGATTGCTTTCAAATTAACTTATTAATCAATCGAATGGCGAATTCGACATAAAAAGATACATTATTTTTACAACCATTTTTATCATCTTCTATACTTTTTAATCACCCAACTTTGCAGTGCTTGCGAACTTAAAACTAGATTTGACGACCTTTGTGAACCCAGCAAGATTAGCGAACAAATTGATTAAACGCATGAAAGCACCTGAGTAACAGTCTACATACTAAAATCACATTAGATTATCGAGTATCGCATCCTATGCAAGGGATGGGAAAATCACGTAATATGAAACTGCAAAGCAGCTAGTAGCCTGATGACGTCACGACGACGCAACTGCTATAACACGTCCGAGACTACTGGCAAACAAGGCGCGAGGCGTGAGCGACGAGCGACATTTGAAAATACACTAGACTTATCAAAATGAGGTATCTAAAACCGTATTTTTTTTAGATTTAGGTAATGCTTGGAAAGGAATATCCTTAACTATCAACTTAATAAGGCTAATAACAAAAAAAGAACGAACATTTAATTCAAATATAACTAGACGTTGGAAAAAAATGTTTACCTTAGGTTGGAACGATATTCAATGATAACGAAATGCTAAGAAAAGGTCTGCCTCACGTGGGAAAAGGAGACAAAGGTAGACATTTTTTTTGACGTTTCGTTATCTTTGAGTTTATTTGAGCGTTTTTTAACGCATATAATCTAACATTACGAACATTTAATTTTTAAAATCATAATTTTTTTAAATTGTTTTGCAGTACGAGTAAGTACTATAAAATAATGTTATACAAATTTGCAGGCTCTCGTTCGCATTTATTTTCCAATAATTTTAAACATTGTTGGGGGTCAAAGTTGCTCGCGTCCGTAGGATTACCCTTGAGACCCTACACGTGATCCCTGGGCGGTGCTAAATGAGTGACACTGACTGAGTGGTAGAGCCACGCTGTGCAGCACGCATTGGGCCGGCTCGCCCGGCGTAATACCACCCTCTCACGAATGTTCGGCGTGAAATAATGGCACTTGGTGCTGTTGTGTTTCGTCCGACCAGTGAGGGTTCCGGAGGCCTTCCCCCTCCCCCCCCCCCCTCCTCCAATTCCTATTCCTTCCTTAAACCTATTCCTCCCTTAAAGGCCGGCAACGCGCCTGCGATTCCTCTGGTTTTGCGGGTGTCCATGGGCGGCGGTGATTACTCTCCATCAGGTGACCCGCCTGCTCGTTTGCCTCCCTCTTTTATAAAAAAAAAAAAAAAAACGTACCAAGTATTTTTCAATAAATATTTTTTTTCAAGCATTATTTTCTAGAAATATATATTTCAATTTTTTATATAAATGTGTTTAGAGAACAGAACAGTAAACATAGCCGGTTTAAAATTAAAACTACAACAAGTTGTGTGACAGTTTTGCGCTTACTTATGTCACACAACTCACAGTTAGTATGAAACCGCTGGCTCCCTTGTCTTGCGCCACAATCGCCGTCAAGGAGCCGCATAGATCCTCTTGAGCACAAAAGACGGCCAGGTTTAACCGGTGGCTTATCAAGTTTTACGGCGAGTTCCTTATGTCCGAGATACCTTAACTCTGCGTTAGTGCTGTTGTAGTGAAAGCTACTGTTCTCCACGACTTTTAAGCTGAGATGTGTAAATGTTTATGGTGCAATGGCTTTACTAAATGTTACTGTTTGTCTTCGTAACTCTTAGATAGTTTTGTCTGTACGTGGAATTTTAGTCTTCATTTTTACTGTAATTGTGAAAAAAACCATAGTTAATGTAATTTAACAAAAGTGTTTGGTTTTATTGTTGAAAGCTTGTAATAAATAAGAAGTTTTTACTTTGGCTTGTGGTTTTCCCACGACGCAGACGTAAGGCTTTGATACCTGTGTTTGACACCTATAGAATGTGTAATTCATCGATTTGACACAATAAATTGAAAATTCGATTTAATTACATACAGAAAATGTATCAATATGGGATAGGTACTACTAGACGTATGATTAGTTAATGTAAAATGTAAAGTTTTACACGAATACAAATTAATTGTTAATTAGTCATTATGAGAGGTAATTGCTCTTAATTTAATTATTTATATGATTTTAAATTTTATTGTTGTTTGATTTTAACAATTCCTTATTTAATTAAGGACCTATGAATAACTTTGCATGCAATGTAGCTAAATACGTGATAGTTTTTTTTATAATATAATATTTTACACCTCTGTACAATTATATGTTACAGGTGGTATTTGCGAAAAAATATGCTTTGGTTAGAAAAATATGCCATTAAGTAAGCTTACATTAAAACTCATCATATTATTTTAGGTCCCTCACCGGCGACGCCCTTAATCTTGATATAGTTGACGACTTCACCTACCTGGGTACTAACGTAAACAATAACGGATCGTGCGAAGAAGATGTGCGCAGACGTATTGAAATGGCGAAAAGTGCTATGTCGCAACTGCACAAGATATGGGCGGACAAAAACATAACACTCAGAGCAAGCTAGTGACAACCTTGGTGTTTTCCATCTTTTTATACGGTGCCGAGACTTGGACACTAAAGAAAGCAGACCGCGAATGCATCGATGCCTTCGAGATGTGGTGCTGGAGGAAAATGCTGCAGATTCCCTGGACTATATCCACTATCCACCATCTGCTTTCGAAGGATCATTGAGTTTTTTGGTCACATAGCCAGGAAAAACGGTGACAACCTCGAACGTCTGCTTTTCACTAACAAAGTAAAAGACAAAAGACCCAGGGGGCGCAGTCCGATGCGATGGTCTGACCAGATCCGCACCACACTCGACTACAAAAGGCGTAACATCGTGAGGGAGAAAATAGCATATCCGGGAGGTCACGACCCTCAGCATTGAGGAATACGACGCAAGGAGGAGGGACCGGTCGAATGGGGTTACTTATTGATCACAGCTTTAGATCCTAAAGTTATTGTTGAAATGGGTTTCTAGCATTCTAGGCGTATCTAATGCGGCTACTACCTTGCCTTGCCTATAAAGTCGATCGATGAATGTAACTCTTTTACATAAACAGTTACATAAAAAATATTAAAAATTGTATGCAAAGACAGCCTTATCGCTAAAAACAATATCTTCCAAACAATGGTTTATAGAAAATATGTAACAACAACAAAGATGAATCACAACAAACTCTTCCGCCGTTTGCCTAAACAAAGCACTTCGCGACAGAATCAAAGGATATTTTTTTCATAAAACGAAACACTTAAATACGCTTTCGTGCTCAATCAAATAACACTGCAAAGCCGCAATTCCCCAGACTACCTTTAGTGAGATAAATCTTCCATGGCGTTTAATAAAAAATATCTAAACTCATAATCTTGTTGACATTTTATTATGAAGAGGCAGCGACTTCTTATCCCCGCGATCCGATGAAAGTCGTATGCATAAATCTGGCCTGCGCCAGCTGCTTAGGCAAACACACATTTTATTTATTCTTATGTGCTTAGGGTGCAGGGAAATATGTGTTTAAAATATTTGTGAATATTGTTTCCTAAGTTATTATTCTTATATTTTAAGTAGAATGTGAGACGTTCGATTTTACGTATTTAAAAAAAAATCACTGAGATCTTGCATTTTTTATTTTCATTGTGGTGTTAAATACAGATGCTGACCATGTATATATATACGTTGTTAGAACACGGGGCGTACCGCATAAAATGTCGTTGCAACTTGATATTTAATTACGACATATTTCAACAGTTTCCGCTGCCCCCACCGCTCACGGCGCACGAACGCTGCAATGTAAAAAAGTGGCAAGTTCCAAGTTAGTTAGTAACAACTAACTAAACTGAAATGTTTCCGTGTATAATGAAGTCATTTGTCAGTAAAACATTTTCATTGTTTGCTTAACTCACGAGTGTTGTTACGTGCTTCGCACTCATTTCGTTTCGAGTATTCCGTTTGCGAAGTGCTTTCTGAGTTGTCAACGATAAAGTAACAACGCCTTAAAGTGTTTCTTGGAGTTCAGTTGGTCGCGTATATAAGTAAAAGCGTTTATAACAATACGTTTGTTTCATTACTCTTAAGGAAATGTTTCAATGTGAGATACGTCACTAATTATATTAATTATTAACTTATAAAAACATCGTTTACACGAGAGTACTGTTGTCCTCAAAAGGTACTTTAACACTTTAATAGGTACTACGCCATTCCTTACCTTATCTTATCGTAGTCTGGCCTGCAAAGGTCACTCTTTCAGCACGTCGACTAATGAATGCGTATATTTTATACGAGTATAATAGAGGCACAAGTTTGGCATGGTACCAATGTGTTAAGCTACTTCTGAGGCCGTCTGTACCAACACAAATCTGACCATTACATTTTGTAACGCCAGATTATCGCATTAAAACTAGATTAACTTCAGAAGGCCGTAAAGCTGTTGGTCTTGGTTGTTGTTGTAAAATGGCATTCGTTAAGATCCACCAACCCGCATTGGGCCAGCGTGATAGGTTATGGCCCAATACCCCTATGTGCCGTTGTCCATGTGGGAAGGCCCAGCAGTGGGTCGTTTGATGATTAACTGAGCGGAACTTTGTGCTGGCGGCTCCTTATTAAAGTCTCGCTCTATCTCTTCTCTTGGGTGTCTTAAAAGGCGACTAACGCACTAAAGATCGCCCATACAGCAGCATAAAGCAGCGATGGGCCTACCACTTAACACGCTGAGCACACATGTGCAGTTGTTATATGGCCAAACGTGAACTACTGTAACAGGGTACTGCTTTTGTGGTTCTTATTGCTTATTCGACGACGTCATTGTCAAGTGGTTTGTACACCGGTTTTCATGGTGTCGCCAACTCTGAGGTCCCGCGTTCGATCCCCGGTCGGGTCAATTTAGAAATAATTGTTTTTCTAAATTGTTTCGGGTCTGGGTGTTTTCTATATATAATAAGTATGTTTTTAAGTATTTTAAGTATGTTTATCCGTTGTCTAGTAACCATTTACCTAACGAGTTTCACAACGAAGCTTCTCTTGGGCTAGATAATTGGTGTGAGCGTGGAAAAGTTTGCTTATTTATTTATATTCTGTCAAACTCTTTGGGGAGTCATGAGTGTATGAATGTAAGGTTAACTGATTTCCACATATGCTTTTGTCCACATGCGAAGATCTGAGCTCAAATACTTTGTTAAATGCAGAGTTTTACAATGGAAAATTATTACGTGCAACGAAAAAAGTAAAGATGATAAATGATTGATGATGAAGACAATTGTTTATGTAAGATTTAATAAACTCACAAGTTTAACATTTAATTTGTGAATGGGACAAAATCAAAACAGATAGAGACAGTTGCAAAATGTGCCAACGAGCAATGAGGCGAGCCTCCCAACGATGCCACGGTCCGATACTGACTTAGGCCATTTCCTTATCGACTTTCCAGTTACCCACGGGCGAGCCATTAGCACCACTAGTTTCTTTTCCGACCACGCATTTAGGTATTATAACTAGAGCAATTGTTTAACTGTGTCGCGTAGAGGTTAAATAATACTACCACCCCCATTCTTCCATTGGGTTTCGAAAAAGGCGACTAAAGGCTAAATATTCATCCAAACAGCATAGAGCGACGATGGGCTCACCACCTGTCATCCTGAACACATGTGCAGTCGGTATATTTGGTGAAAAGTGGACTATGGTAAAGGACTGCCATGCTGTCCTCATTGCCTAGTCTCTGACTAACCCTTCGAGGATAACAGTCGTGATTATGTATATATACGTATTATAAGCGATTTGATTTGCAGCCGCACCACCCTCCTTGAAGGTTAAAGTAACTCGCAAAAGTAAGTTTACCCTTGAGACACTGCACGTGACCCCTGGCTAATGCTAAATGAGTGACACTGTCTGAGTGGTAGAGCCACGCTGCGTAGCAGCACGAATTGGGGCGGCTCGCCCGGCGTAATACCACCCTCGCGGAATATCGGCCTAAAACAATGGCACTCGTCGTGTTTGTGCTTCGTCCGGTAAGTTAAAGCACCGAAAGTTCATTTCTCCCCTCTCTCACAATTCCTACTCCTTCCTGAAAGATCCTTCTCCTTCCTCAAGCTCGGCAACGCATCTGCGACTCCTCTGGTTTTGGGGTGTCCATGGGCGGCGGTGATTACCTTGCATCAGTTGACCGACCTGCTCGATTGCCTAATTTTCACATAAAAAAAACACTTAGATCACTCCCAATCACTGAGGCGTGTGCAGCCCATGGGCCGCAACACGGAGCGCAAAAACTTGATTAGCGGTGTCGACTCTAGTTGTAGTACCTGCACCTATAATGCACCCACGTGGGGTCGGTCACGCAATCCGTCGATTACCGTTACATTGCCGCGGTAATATTTGGGTTTGCAATATTTTGCCCCGTGACGTCACACGACCAGCCCTTCTGGATACCTACAATAATTTGAGGTTATTTTGATATAATTATGTAGTTTGGTAATTGCTGCTGCGGTGTGTGTTGGTTGGTTTACGTCTCCAGAGATTTGAATGATTCATCATAATTATTTGGTGTAATTAATTGGATGAGTTACTTTGTAGTATAGTTGCTGACGTTGGTCTACAACTGTGACATTTATACCCGCGTCAGTATAACAGACCGATCTGCGTCTTGTACGACTACACGTGTTGTTTGTAAAATAAATGTATGGCCACTTAAGTCCATGGCAAAATGTTCACAGCGCACTGAATTGAAGTTAGCCATGAATTAAGCAGCTAACAGTAAACACAAAGCGCTGACGTTTTTGTCTTTTGTGTGCCAATAAAAGTCTCTCTCTCTCTCTCTCTCTCTCTCTTTTTCTATTTAACATAATAATAAGCCAAACGTAAATCGTTGGTCTGAGAGACCGACGCCTGGGTATGCGCAGAAAGAATATTTTTATTAACAAACAAAGTTTGTAAGGCAAATAATATTTGTGTTTGTCACAACACTTTACATATTAAGTTTGCAATAAGGCTTCCAAATTTTTGCCGGTCGCCCCTCCGTAAGTTAATTATGACGTTCAAATATTTGCTAATTATTTGATTGAACATAGCAGCGCAAACAGCGCCAACAGCGCGCAGCGCCGGGGGCTGTTTGGCGACGGAATATTCAATGACGCCTGACGTTGTTTACAAGACGCTGTCAATAGGGGTTTTATTAATTTACAATTTACTACATAAGATGACATGTTAAAATTTTATGAATAAATAAAATAAAATGGGAGAAAAATGATAATTTATTAATAACGTTTTTTATACATTACCTTTTTTTTAACTTTTGTATAGATTTCTTAAATTTATAATTATTTACGAATTTTTTGCAAAAAATCAAATATTTTAAAATAAATATTTAATTATAATTAATTTCCTAAAGTGGCACAAAAAGAACATAAATAATGCATGATTACTAAATGTACCGCAATGGGAACCCCTAGTCTCATATTCAGTCACAAAACTCCCAAAGACCTATGGTATTGCAATGCAAGGAACATATTCTGTCGACGCAGGTTCTGTTGCAAACATGGACCATTCCGTGAACATTCGGACAGCCTCCCGATTCCACAGGCTTTCCTCCCCTCGGCGGAACACTTGTAAATTGATAATGGCGATTCACCTTCCCTTGCTTGTTTTTAAATATGTATGCAAACATACTTTTGTGGGGCTCGTAAATAATTTTGTATTGTAAAATCGGTTTAAAGTAACTAGTCATTTATTATTTTAATGTTTTGGACATTCGTCAGTTCGCAGTGTTTATTTTAACTTTCTTACATTTTAGGGAGTTTACAATTTAGTGAGTGATATAAGTTAAATATCCTACATATAGCCGTGTACCTAAACTCAAACTCAAAATATATTTATTGAATAAACTAAATTAGTAAGTACTTTGAATCGTCCAAATTTTTTACCTACCACCCATTGAGGACGTCATTTTTTAACTGTGACAAAGAACGGGCGCAAGAAACCACAGCGCACAGAACCACCTAATAATTTATCATCAGCCTGGTGTAAAAATTCATCATCAGTTTCGCTTGTATTAAGAGTTTGATATTAAATTTAGTGTTTTTTTCCTATTTTTAAAGTTTACTCATGCACACTTTAGCGATTTAATTTCATTGATATTGTAAAAGTTATAATCGTAGGTTGGACGATACTTATTGGTTAACGCTAGCTCCTTTAATAATAAATTGCAGGCTGCTTCTACGAACCTCGTAGTGACTCGTAGTACCACGTGCTACGATAATTGCGTAGCAGCTACGAAAATTATGGGTTAGCGTCGGACCCACGGCTCTGTTTGTACGCGATTGGCCGTTTACGATACGTGTTTCAGAACGTTAATTTACGACGGCGATGAACTTTCGACAACGTAATAGTTAATGACGTCAGAATTACACGCCTGTACGATTGATTTGACACAGTTTTGTTTTGTTGCTGCTGGTGTCCGATACTGCTATTTTAAACGTCCGTAATTGTGTGTCAATGGCCTTATTTTGATATTTTATTTAACAAACAAATTGACAAAACAGTTCCCTGAGAAACAATTGGGGACATTTTAAAATAATTGAGTACTTGTTTTGGTGTTAGGGACGTCGTGCTTGAATAGAATATTCGTTGCTACTAAGACACCCGTGATTTATTTTTTTGGTAGTTGGTAATAAATTTTTTCTCTGTAATTAAAACCGTAGACATGAAACTAGTTACTGTTTTGTTTCTTTTTAACATTTTAAACGTAGACCGGAAATCATTTACCCAGGTAAAAATACAAACAACAATTTGGAGATATCAATTTTGTAACACCTCTGTGGCCGAGTGGTCAGGCGGTCGGCTCGATATTCGGAAGTCCCGGACGGTTCAATTCCCAGGTGGGGCAAAGTGTGTTTTGGATTGTTCGATCCATGGCCTGGCTTTGTCATCACCAACCCGCATTTAGCAAACTTGAATATTTTTAATGATGGAGCCCTTTTACCCTTCAGTGGAACAGATACATGCTGTACATTAGTTTACTTTACTTTAATACTGGCCGGTACTAGTGATCCGGAAGATATTGCAAATAAATTTAAAAACAGTTTTATTGTAAAATCACCGTTGGGACCGTCATCGTTACCATTATCTGGGAGAGTTAATGATAAACATGTTAATATCAGAATAACGGCCAGCGAGGTAATGAGGGCAGTAAAATCAATTTCAAAAGGAAAATCTCCTGGACATGATGGATTGAGTGTAGAACATGTGCAGTACGCTGGTCCTCATATTTATAGGGTTTTAGCTATGCTTTACAGTCTTTGCTTGTCTCATTCATACCTCCCCGCCGACATGATGAGGACTGTGGTGGTCCCAGTGGTGAAAAATAAGGCCGGTGACTTGTCAGACATGTCTAACTATAGGCCAATCTCTCTTGCCACAATAGTTGCTAAGGTGTTTGACAGCATACTTAGTGCACAATTAAATAGTTATCTGCACTTAAATGACAGACAATTTGGGTTTCGACCGGGACTGTCTACGGAAAGTGCGATATTGTGTATGAAGAGTGCTGTCAAATACTACACTGCAAGAAAAACACCTGTCTACGCCTGTTTCCTCGACCTCTCGAAGGCCTTCGACCTTGTGTCATATGACATACTGTGGAAGAAAATGAGAGAATCCAATATGCCGGATGAACTTATAAATATCTTTCAGTATTGGTACGCGAATCAAGATAATAACGTGAAGTGGGCGGGCAAGATGTCGGATCCGTACAGGCTGGAATGTGGAGTGAGACAGGGGGGGTTGTCATCTCCTACCATTTTTAGCCTCTACGTTAACGGTCTGATTGAGGCGCTCAGCAGGCAACATATAGGTTGTCACATAGATGGCGTATGTTTTAATAACATCAGCTACGCGGACGATATGGTGCTGCTGAGCGCCTTGGTCTGTGGACTAAGAAAGCTGATGAGGATATGCGAGGTCTATGCGGCTGATCATGGTCTGCTGTACAACAGCAAGAAGAGTCAGTGTATGGTCTTTCAGAGTGGCTCACAGAAAGTGACTGAAATGCCACCGTTATTACTAAACGGAACGCCGGTAATGAGGGTAAATCAGTTTAGATATTTAGGTCACCTAGTGACGCCCGCGCTGAAGGATGATGCTGATATTGAGCGGGAGCGGAGGGCGCTGTCGGTCAGAGCGAATATGGTAATTCGTAGGTTTGCGAGATGTTCCACTGGGGTAAAGATTACTCTCTTTCGAGCTTACTGCACCTCTTTTTACACGTGCAGCCTGTGGACTGACTACACGCAGAAGACCTACAGCGCCCTTCGAGTCCAGTTCAATAATGCGTTCAGGATGCTGTTGGGTCTCCCCCGGTTTTGCAGTGCGTCTACAATGTTCGCAGAAGCGCGTGTAGATTGTTTTCACACCACTATGCGCAAACGAGCCGCCTCGATGGTGCGGCGTGTGAGAGGGAGCTCCAACAGTATGCTGGCCGCACTTGCTGACAGGCTCGACAATCCCTACATTAACTATTGTTGCAAACTGCACATTTCGCACTGTAGTTGGACTGTCTGAACATTTGTATATTGTATAATAACTGACATGATATGATATGACATGAATTAATTTAATTATAATTGAATGTATGTATTATGGAATTTTCGAATAATTAAGTAATTAATAATTGTATGAATCATATGTACCTAATCTTATAAATTTGAATAATGTGACTGACAATGTATTAATATGTGAAATGTGATGAGTCTTGTTACTTGAATAAAAATGATTTATAAATTGAATTCTGTTAGTAGTCTTCTACCATCATCAAATAGTTTAAACATTTTTACAATATCTGGACCTAAATTTTTATTTTTATTTTAAAGTTTGTTATTATGTAAAAGTTCATTTAAGCTGCACGCCCCGCTAAACACTCCTCGCTGCAGTAAACTTGCGCCCTTGGCTACACGACCGGTGCATGCAACGTTTCAGAAGGTAATCGTAAAAACATGGTTCATCACAAACTCTATATAAATAATATAACCCTTTTACAAGTCAACGGTCACGTAAACATTACAGAGACGCCCTCCGGATCGTCGTTTACACCCTTATTCCCCGTTTCGGATGCATATTTTATGTGGGGGTATCTGCAGCTCCCCATACATATGATATGATGGCAGTTAATATCCTGAGCGACGTAGCAACTACAATAAAATCGTGACGTGGTTTGAAACGCGTGAGTTCGAATACATTTTTGCCACGCGTTTGATTCAGGCGGAGTTTTGGTTAATAATGACCGTGAGTAAGGTACTGCCTTGCTTCGATGCATTTGGATTTGGCTCTTCAAACTTTAATTTTGCCAAGTGTAATGATTAGCCAATACACATCAATGTAGCGGTGACTTTCGTTGAATGATGGAAGCCCATACAGTAGAAGACTATAAATTATAAGCTTTTCTTTACTAGCTTGAACTGCGGCCTTGCCCGCATCACATCACACTAATATTATAAAGGCGAAAGTTTGTGAGTGTGTATGTTTGTTACTTCTTCACGTCTAAATGGCTGGAGCGATTTTAATAAAATTTGGTAAGGAGTTAGCTGACACCCTGGATTAACACATAAAATTCTTTTTATCCGAATATTCCCACGGGAACGGGAACCACGCGGGTGAAACCGCGAGCGGCTGCTAGTGAAGTCATATTGCTCACAAAAAACTAACTCGTATGCTACGTGTACATTAGTTTTAACCTTTTCATTTTTTGCAAGTTGTGTTTTTTTAGTAACGGAAAGTGTGTAGCAGATTTGTAGAGCATTTTCTAATATTAGACGGTATAAAGTAAATGTAAAGAGTGAAAAATAATGCCCCTGTTGAATTTAAATAATAAAATGGCCGAGTCAGAGAGATGAGGTTTCCGACCTTTAACCTTGGTACATGTGCCCTCCGCATCCTCTTTCAGGGATACACTCAGAGCCTACATATGTCATGGTATATGCACATGTCTGATTTCAACTCCTTTCAATATAGCATCGTTCCGGATCCACGCGATTTATCACAAGCGTCGGGGAGGCGAGTGATCGCTGCGCGCGGATGGCACGAATTGACGTGAGATTTCTACCAGAGTACGTTGCCAGTCGGGAATTTTATTTCATGTTTTTACGAGAATGAGTTTTCCGAAACGTCTAACAGAAATATTCTAACAGATTTTGAGAGATGAAAGGAATTGGTTCATTTGATATTGCGATGGAAAATTTTTATGATCAATGGATGAACTTCTATAAACTTTTATTAGGAAATATGAAATTAGCGAATTTTACAATTTTTTTAAGTAATGATTGCCATTTCATAACTCAGCACAGATGCTCACCTACCGCTTCTGATTTAAGACTTTTTTAACCGGAATCGTGGGTCCATTTGGACCCAGCGACCACAAAGAATCTGTTTAATTTTAAACGCAGGCATACAGACGCTTGCGCTTCTACGTTTTCTCATTACGTCGCAAGGTGCGGCGGGGGCCGGACGTTCGGCGCTTGAAATTTACTGGAAGAGGTGGTATGTGCTTTCGCTGGGTCCAATTGGACCCACGATTCCTGTTACGTAACTTTTTCTCTGATCACATACTTTCATATTTTTCATTGTTTTAGACATTTTGTTAGAATAAGACGAGATATTTAAATGAAAATAATATCAGCGAAATTAGACGAAATTGATGCCGAATCAGAATGTTTGAGCGATTATCAATAATTATCTCATCGATGCATCATGACAAAACGATCAATGAAGAAAGTGGAAAACCAGAAATCATTGAATTTTATAACAGCACAAAAGGAGGTGATGATGCTTTAAACCAAAAATGCGCCAATGCATGTTATATTTTCAGCCATACTGGATATTGCAATTGCGAACGGATTTGTTTTGTGGAAAGCTACAAATCGTGGAAAACGAATAAAACGTAATCAGCACATAAAAAATACGACTGGAATTGATCAAGCGATGTATGGTTGAGAGAAAGACGGAGTATCGATCGTTTTCAACGGATTTGAAGACTAGGATTGACAATTTTTTAGCGCCAGTAATTGAAGAGCCACAAAACTTGCTACAAGAAAATGCATCTTCATCTGAAACTGGACCACGAAAAAGGGGTAGATGCTATTTATGTGGCCCAAAAAAGTATAATAAACAATAGCAAAAGTGTGACAGATGTTCTAAATACATCTGAAAACATTATGCACAAAATAAAATGTTATGCATCAAGTGCCATACTTATATTTCAAAGATGATAGACGAAATTTTGGTGTTATTAAATAAGATGTCATTTTTTATTTATTACAGTAATTTCTCAAATATTTTTTTTTTGCTAAGGGGAAGATACGTAAAACCCTGTAAAATATTTATGGTTTTTTAAAAAAAATAATTTATATTTGTATATCATGTTCAAGTGAGATACTCAAAAATTCTTGCCAAATATAGGACTTAAGTGTTTATTTTGGAATACGTGTTTATTTTAATATTTTTATTAATAAATGTTGATTTAGATTCTTTAAAAACCCTGTTTCATTACTAAACTGCCCCGTTTAGGTTGTAATCTGAATTAATCTAAGAAATATATAGGTTTTGATTTCTGGGTCCAAATTGACCCACGATTCCAGTTATGTTGATCAAAATAGCGATTCCAGTTAAGAGTTAAACACGTATTTATAAAAGTTTAAACTCTTGTATTCGAATAAACACAACAATTTGTAAAGATAGGTACTCTACATGTATATCAGATTTTCTTTGAGAAGAGTTAAATTTCTTGTGTTCAAATAAACGCACGAATTGAAAAACCTAACTACGCTACTGAGAGACGTCTGTCTGTCGAATTATTCATGCGTTTTTAATATTTTATTATCCAAACTTGTTACATTACTTTAGGTTTTACAAAAGATATATTTTAGGAACTATTACTGCATTACAATTGCGAAACAACAACATCAAATACATTAAACACAATGGCTAGTTTAATAATTCAATACTAAATATTCAGCGCCGCTGTCAAAGTGTCTGGGCACGTGCTGAGCCCCTGAGCCCCTATCTCGCGGTGCAACATCTTCGGTTTGTTTGCCCAGCGCGGCTGAGCTGCGGCGCCTCTGATAAAATTTGTCTTATTCCCTCCCCTCTTCCCTCACCACTCTAAACTCTATTCAGATGGTAATGCGGGAAGACGTGTATTATAAAGGATTGGATACAATTTTGTGAGCAGTTAAGATCTTGTGGAGTTGTAACAATCATTTTGAATGTCAAAGCGTGCGGGTACTTGCACAAAGCTGAACGAATAAATAACAGGATAAACTTTACTTGAATTATAGATAAAAGACAACTTTTAAACGACAACTATAAAATAATATTGAGTAAATCTACATAAAAACCAACAGTAGGTATTTTAATTTATTGAAATTGATTTACAGATTGTTTAAAAAAACCTTTTTTTTATTGACTCGTCTTAATGACTACATCCTGCCTGATGATAAGCAGCCGATGCAGTCCAAAATAATGAGAGCGCACCTCACCGTAGAACAATCATGGTAACAAGCGCACCCATTCATGACGACCTCTCTCTCTCTGTAAAATCTGTGTAAAGTATAATACTTGATAATTTGATTGAAGTTATAATATGTGCCGTGTTGTTCATGTTGATAATCGCCGATATTAAATTTAGGTCCTTGGATTAGATCTATTTTCTTCCGCACAACAGCAGTTACGGTATTACTGAGTTCCGGCGAAATATACGGGATGTAATATCATATATCGGGGTCACCGACCCGCGAGTCATACGCTTGATGTTGCAAGCGTACTCGTATAAATGTATTAGCTGCAATGATTGCTCATGCGTGCTACTAAGGATATGCCTAATTGCTGATTCAGTAGAGTAAAATGTATAAAAAAAGGAAGTCGAATGTGTATAATTTCACCGTCATCATCAACATCGTCGGCTTTTAAACGTCTTGAACTATTGAGCCATAAACCAATACGTTAACCCAATGCGGGTTGATGGGTTTTAGCGACTGCCATCTTACGACAAGATCCGGCATTTCGACAGTGGCTTAATTAGAAAGATCCCAAAGCGAACGCCTTAGCCACTTCGCCAATGAGCTTCTCAAGCATACACTATAATATACTAAACATACTACATATCATGGCTATGCTTGTATGCGAGATCAGTAGAGTAATATAAAAAATTAAGTAGTCGAAAGCGTTTAAAACATAGGCACTTCTCCGCAGTGCTCCAAAAACATAACGTCGGGCAAAGTTTAAATGTGTTCGCCCGCGGCGGTTTAGAGCCCGGCGGTTGGGGTTCCAACTTCCGTCTGCCGGTTACGTTACCGAGTTATCAGAGGTGGGTCGTCAAATTTAATATGGCACATTAAAACGGTAACATTGATTGAACAGATGTTTTTAATCACTTCGTTTCTTTTGCAACTACTTTGTAAGGCCCAATATTTGTTAAAGATACCTACAGGTTAGCGAGTAATGGCCGCAATTAAAAAAAGTTATTACCAATTGCTTCCCGATAATTACAAAACAATTACGAATTACATATTATTCAAATATACCTTTCGGACAACCACTCTGACGAGACGGTTAGAACAGAATCCGAAACAATTCACATATAAGATTTTGCTTTGCAATTTATTAACGAATATCTCATATGACGAAATTTTTAAAATTTCAGGTGTGAAATTTTTTTACTTTACAATATCTAAGAGTAGGTATGTTTGAGCGTTAATAACGCAAAAAAAATACATATTATGAACGAAATATCATTTGATAAAATTAGACCCTGAACTTCGCTGCCTAAATCGGTAATTCATTTATTTTTATACCTGATTAGTTCTAAAAATAACCTAATTTCTAAAAAGTTACTTTATAAAAATAATCTATCTTGCTGATTTCCCAATTAAGAAATACGTTAATTTACCAATCCAAACCCCCAAACTACATTATGTCGGTGTTGCCGGCTCCAGCTAATTACCCGTTCAGTCGCGCGACAACCGCGATCCATCTTTATTTGTGAGATCCTAACTCAAGCAACACCTGCGGAGGGAATTTACAAGCTAATTATATTTTTTGTAAAGACAAAGTGACATTTGTTACATCATCATTTCGGCCCGCATGTACTTATCTATAAAGACATGTAGATATCTACATTAGGTAAATTTATATGTTAAAAGAATACATAGATATAATGGATGCAGTGATAAATAATAATTTATATCAACACAAGACTCTTTTTTGACATACCTACCGTACTTAGCTTTCAATTAATACAAAGTTATTAATAAAAATTAATACAACTCGAGTGAGTGGAGGCATTTGCCTGGAATTTAGCCGGTTACAATATTATAAGTAAACTCCAATTCACTTCTTAAATATTAATTTTTAAACTGAATGCAATTAAGGAGATATTTAAATATTAAATACCACTTAACCAGGACGAATAGCCGGAGGCCACAATTATATAAAGGCCACCATCGCAACCCCACAAGTGTGTGCAAGCAACGTGGCCACCATAGACTTAATCACTCTCCAATAATAGACAGCCACGACGAGTACGAAAAATAATTGGTAATATTATTGTGTAAGAAGAGTTTTTTTTTCCAGAGTTGTGTGGAAGAAGGAGAGGGAGGCCTTTGCCATGCAGTGGGGCAGATTGGGCTAAATAATAATAATAATAATAGGATATAGGATCGTGTTAGGATGCTGTCTTTGTTTCAGGCCTTTGAACCGACCATAGACGTGTCTGCCCAACGATTGTCGGATCAAGTGCGGGTGATCCAGCGTAACAACTTGCTGGATCAGTCAGCACTTGATCGGCTACGCCTGGAGTCACTACGTATTTGTGCGGCTTCTTCTTCGGTACAGGATCGCCCTGCCCCACAATTACCGGCCGTGACGCCGGTTTTGGTGGCGCGAGTAGATCCGGTACTACGAATGTAAGTACTCAGACGAATGAGCAAATGAGGAGCGCTTTGAAAGATGCTATTCCACAGTATCGTGACACGCGTAACTCTAGGCCGCGTATACCTTGTTTGCCCACGAATAGACATAATTTAGCGTTAATGAGTGCCTTGAACGATTTACTGGTTCCTTATCTTGGAACCAGTGAAAGTTTAATTGATACCCACTCGATCCTTTATTGTGGGGCCATCGCGGTGTGTCGCGTTGCTCGTGTCAAATTCCAGGATTCTGACCGAGTACCGCGGCGAACCGGGACTGCCCCTGCTTGGCAATTGAGGATCGAGGGGCGTATTATAAGTTCAGGACACTCATTGCAAAGCTAATTTGCTTCAGAAATGGCAATAATCGGCCTCGCGTCATGCGATTCGTCACACAAGCCTTTGTTGGGACTGATGTTTGTCCGGAAAACTATATGGCTTGTGTGACGGAACGTATTGACTTTCTGAAGCAAAAAGTCTATGCGTGGGCAAACCGTATACGTCGCTACAGAGTGCGTGTGGACCGATACCAACAAAATCGCCTCTTTCAAAGTGACCAAAGAAAAGTATACAGACGTTGGGAAGGAGCTGATCAACGTGTGAGCGACGGGCGGCTACCAGATGTTGATGCCATGACTAATTTCTGGCGCAGCATTTGGTCGGTGCCCGTCGAGCACACGGAGGGTGAATGGATGAGTGTTGTCAGTGACGCGTGTGAACCTATCGAAACCATGCAGCCTATAAATATTAGTACAGCTGACGTAAGTTGTGCAATCCGTACGGCCCAAAATTGGAAATGCCCAGGACCGGACGGATTGCACAACTTCTGGATCAAATGGTTTCGATGTTCACACGAGTTACTGGCAACACAATTCCAAGAAGCCATAGAGCTCGGCTCACTCCCAAGTTTGTTGACTACTGGTGTCACTTTTCTGCTCCATAAATCAGGTAGTACCACGGAACCGAAAAATTATAGACCCATCACGTGCTTACCTACTTTATACAAGCTCCTTACATCCATTCTGAGAACAAAAATTAACACGCACATTGTTGCAAACAATATTTTGGACATGACTCAGAATGGATGTAGGGTTGGGTCCCGTGGTACTAAGGAGCTTCTCCTCATTGACATGACCATATGCCAGAAGGTCCGGCGTGGCAGAGGGACTCTCTCTACAGCCTGGATTGACTATAAGAAGGCCTATGATTCGGAGCCGCATTCATGGTTGGTGAGTATTTTAGAGTTATATAAAATTGATATAACTTTAAAATCCTTTTTGATGTCATGCATGCGGCAGTGGACCACGGTCTTGTGTCAACCAGGATGTCAAGATAGTGTTTCTGCCACGCAGGATCTTATAAGGATAGAGCGTGGCATATTCCAGGGCGACAGTCTGAGTCCTTTATGGTTTTGCCTAGCTTTGAATTCTCTCAGTACTTTGTTGAGAAATTCAAAGTTAGGATGTCAACTGCGGAGAGGGGGTGAAGTTATGTCGCATTTGTTGTACATGGATGACCTCAAATTATTCGCACCAAACCGCCAAGTCTTGGTGAAACTGCTGAAAATTACTGAGACTTTCAGCAGTGCCATCAAGATGGAGTTTGGTGTGGATAAGTGTGCGGTTATGCATGTACAGCGTGGGAGAGTAGTAAATTCAACCAATTTACAACTCTCCGAAACGATAACCTCAGATCTCTCTCCGAAGTTGAAACATATAAATATCTTGGTATGTCACAGTCTTTGGGTGTTGAGGACAGGGACATAAAACAGTCATTACGGGAGCGATTCTTTTGCCGCCTGAGAAAAGTACTTAATAGTCTTTTATCGGGTGGCAATAAGTCGCGTGCTTTTAATGGCTGGGTTATGCCTCTGCTCACATACTCCTTTGGCATACTAAGATGGACTCAGACCGAATTGGACGCCTTGGATAGAAGAGTTCGTCAAATGCTCACGACTTCCAGAATGCTACACCCGCGCTCATCTGTTATGAGGCTGTACATCCCGCGGAGATGTAGGGGTCGCGGCTTTTTAAATGCCAAGGACCTACATAACCGTGAGGTGTGCAGTCTCAGGGATTATTTCCTTAACAGTGAGTGCGGGATGCATTTGGATGTCGTGGCAGTTGATAGACACTTTACGCCGCTCTCCTTGGCAACAGAAAACTGGCGCAAACCAGTGGTGCTAAGCACTCTCGATCGCAAGGACATATGGAAGAGCAAGGTGCTACACGGGCGCTACTATCGGGATCTAACTGGGCCTGATGTAGATTTGCCTGCCTCGGTGAACTGGCTACGTTTCGGTGACCTCTTTGGGGAAACCGAAGGTTTTGTCTGTGCCATTGAAGATGAAGTTATCAAGACGAATAACTACCGGAAATATATTATGAAGGACGGTACGGTCGACATCTGTCGGGCATGCCGCCGTCCTGGAGAATCACTCCGACATATTATTTCCGGTTGTTCTCATCTTGCTAACGGAGAGTATTTGCACAGACACAACCAAGTAGCCAGAATAATTCACCAGCAACTTGCTCTTCAATATGGCCTTGTTGAATCAGAGGTGCCGTACTATAAGTACGCACCTGCGCCAGTTCTCGAAAATGGTCATGCAACGCTCTACTGGGATCGCTCTATCAACACGGACAGGACTATTGTCGCCAATAAGCCTGATATCGTGGTGGTCGACCGATCTCAGCGCCGGGCAATATTGGTTGATATCACCGTACCTAATGATGAGAACCTCGTGAAAGCCGAGAAGGACAAGCTCAGTAAGTACCTTGACTTGGCTCACGAGGTTACCGCCATGTGGGATGTGGATTCAACCATTATTGTACCGATAGTCGTTTCGGCAAACGGTCTTTTAGCTAAGAGCCTCGATCAACACCTAGAGAGGCTCTCGCTAAAAGGTTGGGTCAAGGGTCAGATACAGAAGGCAGTACTCCTTGACACGGCACGTATTGTCAGGAGGTTCCTCACTCTGCAGCCCTAACCACCGGTAGCTTGGGTCTATCCCCGCTGCCGGTGGCAACCTAGGTTAAGTTTTTTGTAATATTTTATATTGTAAATATGTTTTTTTTACATAAAATATTGTAAAAAATTTTTCTTAAGATATAGTTTGAATAAAGAGAATAATAATAGTAATATTATTTTAATTTTATATTCAGCCAAAGTTTGATGGTATTAATCACCATCATCATCATCAGCTTACAAACACTTCACTTCTGAACACAGGCCTTCCCACATCAAACCGCACTTGGGGAAATACACTCCATTTTTCAACGTTTTTTTATTTTATAAAACATTTTTAACAAACTTTATTTTTATATGCAAACCTTAGTAATATCCAGGCATACCTGTTTTACCAGACTTTTCGAACAAATTACACCGACATCGACAGTGGTAATAGGAAAATGAAATAATATGTTAACTGGAAAACTGAATATTATTGTTTAATCAAAGAATTGTAAGCAAAACAAAATGAAATATCCAAATTTGATGTTACTCTTGTACTTGTAGGTCTATGAGCACCGCGGGCCAACAAAGCTGTGTATCATCGCGATGTAATGCCATGCAAATATCTTGAAGTAAACTTGTTGTTACAGCCGGTAAGGGGATGTATGGAGGTGCGCAAACTACCAGACGTACTGGGGCGTTGTTTTCATTGTACAAGGAAAAATATTGCAATTTGCTTTTTTTCTATTTGGTTATTTTTGTTGAAAATGGTAGAGTGGTACTTTTTAGTGTTAATCAAGGTTTTTAGGAATATAATGTTTAATTTGGGCTACAATAACTATGTATGTACTTACGAATGTCGGCTACTCCATCGATTCGTAAGTCTATAGATCGGGAGACCTTAGCAAAGTAATTTCTTTTCTCCCCTTTTCTCTGTTTATCATAGAAGGACAAAACGTGCGTACTACACTTTCCACTACTAAAAATAAAAATTATACATTAAAAAAGACAATCACAACAACATGCAAAGGAAACACAAACTTATTTTTAAAAACTACGCCGGCGGTACTCCTAATGTTTTCCAGCGCAAACTCCCTCCGGGCGCGCCATGCGTCTGGTAGCCCGACACGCGATATTTTCGCATTGAACTTCCATGTCCTATGAACTTGGAATTTCCTCCAACATTCCCGAATGTGCATGTACGAGGCAGGAGGCGGCAGGAGTTCGACAAGTGATTTGGTTTCAAACAACCACTTTGCGTCGCGAATTGCCTTAAGGGTCGTGAGCGCTTTTGATTCCTTTTTATAATCGGTGCTGTAAATATCCTTGCTGGTTCCACTTGCAGTGCTGGGAGATGTTGGTCTTCTGTTTTAGATGACGAGAAATTTAAAGGGTACATTCATAAATTAGATTACAGAGAAACATTATTTTACGTATGTTAGTAAAATCATTTTATACTAAAACTTATTTTGTGTGACACTTATTATGAGCCCTCGTGGTAACATTTTTCCTTTTCTGATCTTTTTTGAAAAGGTAAAAGGGGAACGCCGTCCTCTCTCATTTTTAAGAGTACTTTGAAGAAAATAAATTTTCAGACAAATCAAACAGAGAGGAGGGGGGAGGGGGGGGGGCTTCCTCTTCTCATTTCGTTACCATCAAGTTTTATTCTTGAGAAAGTTTTTTAGTTCAACATAAATATAAAGGAACTTGAAATATTTTGCTTGTTCCTCCACAAATATGCAACGGTCGAAATTACGCCCAAAGGCCCTTGTCTAAACGTCTTCCTATGCGGGGCATGTAAATTTCCTTATAAAAATGCAAAGCTTGGAATGCACATCAATTTGCGAAGCGCACCTCTATGCTGTCAAAAGCCCCGCGTTATGACGTCACGTGGTCTTAAGACCGTACGTAATGGTATCGCTGAGATGGGGACATAAATAGTATCTGTGGATGGGGACAAGGTTGTTGTGTGTCCCCTTACCCTTGTACCCTCGGCGGGACAATATTTGCGAGCTGTCACTTTCATTTTGTTTATCATTTTAAGGAGGCGGCGAAACGCAATTTGATTTTAATGCAGCCATTTTTAATGTTCGTTGTTGACTTTTGGAGCTTTCGAGTTCCATTATAGTTATGATGTTAAAACAGGCTTAATTTAAACTTTTATTATATACTAGCGGCCCGCTCGCGCCTTCGTCCACGCTAACTTAGAAATACCGTCATAGTGCAGCCATTTAAAATAATATACTGCCACTGTTATATTTGGGATTTTGTCCCTCTTGCGGAAAAGGAAGAAAATCCCAAACACAAGTTTCAGTGGTTTTGTTGTAAAATAAAACCATAAAATGTTTCACGACTAGGTAGTATGTTGTATAAACCAATCCTAAAGCACCCTAAATTCAGTTCAATAACAATTTAGTTAGGGGATGGTAACAATTTTTCTTAAATTTTAAGTTAGGTGGTGGTTAGCATTGTGACATATATTCCATTTATTTGGCCGAAAAACAAAAAAAGCAATTTATTTTAAAATAAATTTTATAATAATTTTGTCACCTTTAATTTTCTGTCTAAATCAATCTAAACCTTATTACGAAGCTATTACACACCATAAAACACAAGAAAATCCTATGGGTCGAAATTGACCCAGCTGCAGTGCGATTCTCTAAGTTAAAGCCTTGGTAGCAGCGGCTGCCGTAGCGCTGAGAATTGACTCTGTCTCTTTCACATTCATAGAATTGGAAAGAGACAGCAGATCACAGCCATGCGCGCAGTGTCTATGTGTCGCTTATAGAATCGCATAGCAGGTCTATGATAATTTTATTTTCAAATAAATTTGATTAAAACGTTTGTTAAACTACCCAACCAGCCAGCTAATATTTCAGCGGTAAGAGCTACGGTTGTGGGTGGTTGGGATAAAGCCAGTATTATGTTGAAAAGAAAATTAAAATACCCGGTTTATAAAAAAAATATAAGTAAACGTTTAACCAGACTAACCAAAAACCGTGGGGTTATATCGAAATATAATTAATAATAACGGCCGCCAGTTACTGGAGATGACGTTAATAGATAATTTCACAACAATGGTCGAACTCGAAGATCCTTAAAGTTTTACAAGTTTACCAACGCTTGCTGTAGTTGGATTGTAAAAAAATAAAGATAATAGTTAAAGTTAAGAGTAAAAAAATGTTGTTCAGAATTTAAAAAAAACCGTCTACGCCTGCTTGTCCGCTAGGCGGTGTCAGCTCGCCTTACAGCCGACGCAGGAGGTTGCGGCTGGAACCCACGAGGAAACGGGCCTCGCGTCCAGGATTTAGGCACAGCTCTAAAATCTCGCGACGAGGCGAACTTCTCGAAGCACGCGCTGGGGTAAGGTTATATATGCGGCGCGCTGGTTGCTAGGCGACGGCCGGAGCTGGTAATATCAGCACGGAATCCTCAGTAAAATGATTCTCTAATATCTACAAAATATTAAAAAAAAACCATCCTCAGCTCTATTTTTTTGTGAAAACCGCATAAAAATCCATTGCGTGGTTTAGGAGAATAGTGCGGTGCTACAGACACAGGAAACAGCGACTTTACTTTATAATATGTAAGTAACTTATTATAAATATGGAGAGACGAAAAAAAAATCTAGAGATAAAACCTTCAAGCACTCACGTAACCTGTAATTATTTATATAAAAGAAAATAGAAGCTCGATGGCGCAGCCGGCTAGCGCGTTCGGCTTGCGATCTGGCCCGCTAAGCAACTTTCGCAATGTCGGGTCGCTGGATGGGTGACCAAATGAAAAACATCTCGAGCTTCTCCGTGTTTTGGAATGCACGTTAAGCCGTTTGTCTTTGATGTTGTCGTAAGATGACAGTCGTTAAAACCCACCATTCCGTATTGGGCCAGCGTGGTGGGTTATGGCCCAATATCCCCATGTGCTAGTGTCCAGGTGGGAGACCTCGTCCTAGCAGTGGGACGTTTATAGGCTGATGATGATGATGAAGATTATATAAACTTTAGTGTAAAACTTAATCAACTCACAAATTTACATAAATGTGCACCGAGTCTTAAGATTAGAATAATGTTATGTATTAATTCATAAATATTGCAAGGTATTTCATCAACATTTTGTTAAATTTCAGATGCATTTCCCGAATACTTCTATCGTTTTCAGTCACCATTTTGGAGAGTAATATAAAGTCTGCGATACATATAAATCCAATAAAATTATTTCACTACACATTCCGCTGTCTCGGCCCGCAGAATTGTAAGATTTTGCAGGGAGGCAACCCCGCGGCAGATATTATGCAGTTACATTGGCAATTCTTTTTATGTGCATTACAGCGTAGCTTCCTTTGCTTATTCACGGTGAAATTGTACAATAATATTATTAAAGGAAAGTCGCTTAGGGGTTTGAACTTCTTTAACTGGATTGTAAGATCAGAAAAGGAAAAGTCTTTCTATTTATTTATGTTAAAACTTAGAAATTTATATTATCTTACTGTCAACCGTACTCGGTTTGGTTCGTAAGGTTTTTTTAAAGTTTTGTCTAACTACGACATCAAAATACGTCTACATAATATAGCTAATAAACATCAATGTTAATAGCAATGTTGTGGTCCGTCTTTCAGAGAAGATAGCTAGTTTCGAAGTAGTTGTGAAATTCTGGTGAAGTGCTCATGGTTGGCATCACTTACCATCAGTTGATATAAACGCTAAATGCTTAGCCGTAGTCGAATAAAAAAAAGCTCTGGCAGGATACCGATTCTTGATATTCGAAAGGCGTGGTTCAATTCAATAGCAAACGCTATTATCAAATAGCAAACTGGGGCCCTAAATGGCAAGATCACAAAACGAACGTATTAGCCTGTTGACAATCGAGCTTCTCTATACGAAATTCGAGCTCCTTTAAGGAGTACCAAACGCTGTTCATTGTAAATATATCAGGCGCCTTACCATCAACTCTTAGATCAGTATTACTTTATCTGTACTATGCTAATTCCCGCTCAAGTTTTGCATAGTAGGATTAAAGCAAGTAATACTGCTAACGTCCCAGTTGTTATCGTAAGATGGTAGTCGTTTAAACCTATCAACCCGCATTGAGCCAGCATTGATGATGTGCTGTCGATGTGGAAAGACCTGTGGTCCAGCACTGGGACGTCTATAGGCTGATGATGATGATGATGTCGTGTCTTAGACCTGGGCAACAAAGCGGGGAATACTGCATTTTTTTCTATTCTACAACGGGTAAGCGCTTGGCCTTCATCTCACCTGATGGTAAGTGACGATAAGGCCGAAGGTGGAAGCGTTTCACCTGGAATCCTCAACTGCAACAATCTTACCTGATTCAATATTCCCCGCTTAGGTGTAATTTGCATTTATTTCAATTAACTCGCCCTCGTTATGGACAATTAGCTCTAATTTATCGCAACACGGTAGTTTCAGCGTAAACACAGGACCGGTATAAATTCTTTAGTTTACAATTAAATGGTAAAATGTTTTTTTTATTATATCAGTACTCGTAGTTTCGTATTGAATATTTTTGTCATATTCATTTATTTATTTATTTATATTCATAAATTTTATAAAACCAATTTTGATTTCGTAGTAGGTATATTAATTATTTATTAATTAATATTACGTTTCATCAAACAACAGCTTCACATGTGCTCAGCGTGAGCAAAATGACCCCACTCCACCTGATGTTAAGAGGCCTATTACATCTGGAATGTGCTTTTTGCGTAAAATGCCCATTTTCGCATTTTGTAGTAATTTTGCAGTAGTATTTATCCTTTTTATCGAAATAGGATAATAAATTCATTATAAAATCTTTATTCCTCATGAAGTAACAATTACTCTGGTATAAATTTTGCTCAATAATATTATCGTAGATAGGAGATATTCACAGTTAACTTATAGCGATTATCGAAGTTTTTTGGTTTAGAATAAGATTTTTTTTCTATATAAAATCAATGATATCTAAAAATTCCGAGGCCGCTACGCACTATTCGACTATATAAGAGATAACACCATATTTTTTTTATTTCACTTGTTTAGAACAGTAGTTCAATCGATGAGCTCAAAAAAGTGCCTTCGCGCACTTTATGAAAATCTTTCTCTGCAATTTTGGGTTTAATTCAAAAGTTAAGCAAAATTTACAAAAAGCGAGGCCGCTACGCACTATTCCGATAGCTATTCTACACTATTCAATAAGTCATAATTGTTAATGTATTTTTGTTTCTGAGATCCATAACGCCAAAATTGGCCATTTTACGCAAAAATCACAGTCGAGATGTAATAGGCCTCTTAAGTGGAAATGAAGTCCAGGCGCGAGGACAACTGGTTTAGGGTGAGATTTATAGAGCGAATTTGACGTAGCATCAGTCACCCTCACTCTGCTGGCCCACAAAGTGCTTCTTCACGCCTCGTTTGAAGGACCCAGTGTTAGTTGTATGTGCAGTCTTTAGTCCGTTAGTCGCCTTTTGCGACACCTTGTTGGTTGGTAGTATTCTATTAACCATGCAGCCACCACTACACTTCCTCAAAGGATTAATTGGGATGTCCTACTTTTAGCGTTTCACTAGGAACAGCTAAAAGCGCAGCAGTACGTGGCTAGCAAGCGCTAGCGGCGATTAAGAGCCGTCAGGTCTGGCTGCGTGTTATTTTCATTCAAGTAAATTAACCGGTACCTACGTGGAAAAGTAACTAATAACTTGAAAGGTTGAGGAGGAATCCAAGTTACGAGTAAGACATTACTATTCAACTAATGAGACAACGATTTTCTTGTTTAATTTTTAAGGGGTTGCTTTACGAAAAGAATATTTTGAAATCTGTAAATGTATATGTCGCAGGGATATGATTAAAACAGAGATTTGGTCAATTCCCTAAGTGATTTGATCAAATCACGAGGATGTTAAAATAACAACACGATTTTATCATTTCTCTAAACAAATCTAGAGATTTGAACAAATACCAGAACTGGTTCAATGAACTGGTGAAATGACCAAAAACATGTGACCTACAGGAGTAGGGCAGCTAGTATTTCTGTTGTCTAATAAAAAAAATAACCTCCAAATTCAAGAAAATCGCTACGCTGCGCTTCGCGATTGTCTTAAATTTCTAACCTATCACGTGACCTATAATAGGAGTAAGTGGTGTTCAAATGCCTAGATTTGTTTAGGGAAATGATAAAATCGTGTTGTTATTTTAACATCCTCGTGATTTGATCAAATCACTTAGGGGATTGACCAAATCTTTGTTTTTTATCATAATATGACAGCGACATATAGAGACAAGCAGTCTTACATCATTATTTATAATGACACATTTGTAAAAGAAAACCTTTAGTACTTAATCAAATAATAATAATTATGGGCTTCGGTGGTCGTTTTTAAAACCTTTAGTACTTAATCAAATAATAATAATTATGGGCTTCGGTGGTCGTTTTTAAAACCTTTAGTACTTAATCAAATAATAATAATTATGGGCTTCGGTAGTCGTTTTTAAAATCTTTAGTACTTAATCAAATAATAATAATTATGGGCTTCGGTGGTCGTTTTTAAAACCTTTAGTACTTAATTAAATAATAATAATTATAGGCTTCGGTGGTCGTTTTTCATTAGGAATCGTATCCCGGCTCGGCCAGAAAAAAAATATAAACTTAAAATATTGTATCAAATTTTCAATTTCTACGTGAATTTATTCCTGACATAAACACACGCTAACTGTATTACAAATTGTTCAATCAATCCCGCGTAATAGTCATTGGATGTTTAATAACGCGCATAACTGTTTCGGCATTGCAGTATCATTGATTTCACTTAGTATTATTGTGAGTTACTGTTTGACATTTTAATGTACCGAAATTTGATGTACCTACCTACCCATTGTTGTACTAATTTAATTGATATTTCAAATATTCAATTGTAATAGTTTTAGTATTATTAAAAACATTTTGTTCGTTGTGACCAAACTTGAACCCATAGCGAAGAGTGTCCGCAGATTACAGGGCATCACAGGAATGCTATCTAGCAGCCTATTGGAAACAATTAGCTAGGAATTGCGAAGCAGTACAGTGCGATAATGTTCGGTTGCGTTTAACACCGTGACCGCGGCGCGCGTGCATACGATGTGATCGAAGGCCGGGAGCTGGTTGCTCAAATTTACGACTACTGGCTTACTAATGCCCCTGTTACGCTATAGACATTTAAGTTTAAATTATCTTATCTTATTTTAGTGAGGCTTATTGGAAGTCTCCCTCGCCCAGTAGAAATAGTACGTCGATCCAATAGGGATATTTTGTACAACCATATCCTATCACTCTACCTCCTCAGTGAGAATGACAAACTTGGCAGTGTGTTTGAGGGCTAGAACCTAAAATCGTCTGGTTTCGAATTGGTTGATCCCAAGAGACCCATTCTTTTCCCAGAATAAGATACACAGTTTAAGGTTCCCATAAGCTCTAGTTGTCAACTGTCGGAGTAAAACCAATTTCTGTAGATTTTACCCTCCAGGCGCTCTGCCTGGAGGGTAAAATCTAGGGTACAAAGCTAGGACTGTTATGTATGCCAGTTTTCATCTTCTACATCTAAGTTTTAGGTAACTTTTAGTTACTACCTAACTAAAACTTAGGTGTCACTGCTATAAACAGGCATAACAGATTTGGGTATACTTTTTGATTCAAAATTGCTATTTGACGCTCACGTTGATCACATCACAGATAAGGGTTTTCAAATGTTTGGCTTCTTAAGAAGAACTTGCTGTGCATTTAAGAAACCTTCCACCTTTTTGCTGTTATATAAGTCACTCGTAAGATCACAACTGGAATATGCCACTTGTGTTTGGAATCCATTTTACAACAAATACAGTGACCAATTCGAATCGGTACAACGTAAATATTTACGAAACCTAAACTATAGATTCGAAAGGACACGGTCATCATATGTTACTCTTCTAGAAAAATTCTCACTATCAACTCTCAAACATCGGAGACTGTATTTTGACCAATCTATTCTTTACAAAATATGTCATAATGGTTTTGATTGCAATAAACTAACAAACCAAATTTACCTGCGCATACCGCATAGTCGCTCCCAGCGTATTCGTGATGCTCATGCTTACAGTCTATTTGCCCCTAAGCGATGTAGAACCAACGCTGGTAAAAGTGCTCCTTTATGTCGATTAATGAAAAGTTATAATGAAAACTTTGTTACTATAGATCTATTTGTTTTGTCACATACACAGTTTAAAAAATGTATCCTTGAAAAATTAGCTTGTATTTCTTTATAATTTAGTTGCAGTTTATTCATAAAAAAAACATTGTTTGTTTGCTTCAGTTTGCTTGCATTTATTTACTTTATTTCTAATATTATTGTGAGGATAATGGTGTTGGTTGCGTAATTACAATAATTGTTTTAGATTATAGTTTTGAAGTAGTATTAATCTTTATTATGCAATTGTTTGTTATCCTGAACAAAATAAAAAAAATAATAATAAAGTACCTTGCCTGAAGGTGGGTATCCACGCAGAATCCGAAAGGATGGCGGCAATAATATACTAAAAGTTCTCACGACCTTTAGTGGCTTATTGCTTGTTGGTAAAACGCTTCGGTGGCCGAGTGATCAAGCGCTCGATTACTTTAATAATTAACTGGTATACTGCATAATACGGTTATAAAATATTTTGTCGTTTTGTGAATCAGCTCCCGGCCTAGCATATTGATCGCGTAAAACCGGTTTGATAATATGCGCGAAACAGCAAACTAACACGGGTTTGCGTTTATTACTTAAACGTGCATGGACATTGATATTCGAACCTCATTCCCATGCTTAGGTATGTGAAGCGATACCATTTCCAGAGCTTGCAGTTATTGGCTGTTACGGTCACGACTTTAAATATTTTATTTTCTTTTGATGAAAGACACTGTTTCGTGGAAGAAGTAGGTATAAGGGTAATGTCATGTTGCTGGGACGTAGTTTTAATATTAATACAAAAGTGTATTTGTTTCTTGGTCTTTCGAGCGACTTAAGTACTAACAGCAGTCCCAGCATGAACTTCAATAGCTCTAACATGAAAATCTAAATGGCTTTAAGATTATTAACACATCTATAAGATTGTCTAATGCAGCAGGCACTCCGTAGCGATGCACTCACTTGCATTTAAATAGCATATTACTTAGGCTTGTGTCTTTAAAAGGGACTTACTCGTCATTTAGGGTGGCAAACCGTGCATGAAAAGTAATTTTCTGTTGTAAATAATTTGGATACTTGGTAAATTATCTGCTTTAGGTATACGATACGTTATAATTATTATAGTATAACGTATCATGCCGGTATTAGCTCACTTATCATTTTGATTAGAGAAATACCAAAACGCCCAAAAATAGAATTTGTGTTACTAGTAATTTATAAGGTCCATGAATAGCCTTACATATTCGGTTTGTGATTAAACTGTAGGAAAACTTGTATTGAGAAGATACGGCAAAAACTCAGCAAGAGCATATCTTTTCTACCTTTCTTTTACAGCATCAAATATTGGAAAATGCCCTAGCCTTGTCCTGTAAGGATTAAATAAAACGAAAGGCAATTCATCATTTCATTTTTCATACAGAAAAATAAAACAATAAGCCTAAACAATTTACGGAATGAATCAAGTGAACGCATTTAAAACATACAATAACCGACAAATTTGGCGATTCGTATCGAAACGCGACTGAGTAAAACAACGATAAATAGTGACATAATTGCGCCATTGAATAGCTGAATGCATTGCCCGCCACTCGATGCGTTACCAGTAAAGCAAAACAAGCACTTACCTGTCTGAACACGTCTAACTTATGGCATGTTGGAGTACACTGAGGTATACTATCATCATCATCTTATCTTGTCTTAGTTCTTTTTTTGTGCAAACCATTCTCAATATATGAATGCAACCGTCCCACAGTTTTTTTTTTAAATTTCATAATGAACTTTAGATGATCAGGTCATTATCCACCATGCTCGCTTAATACGGGTTTATAACGGGCTTAAAGACCATTTCACGACAACGGTCTAACATTTCATTCGAGGCACAAAATGAGCTCGACATAATAAGACACCCATCTATTAACCCGTCGCGTAGCGGTGAAAGAAAACTACCAACCCCCTCTGTTCCCTTGGGTGTCGTAAAAGGCGACTAAAGGACTAATTACTGCACATACATTCAACAGCATAGAGCGGCGATGGGCATACCACCTGTCACGCTGAGCTCATGTGTAGTCGCTATTTGGTGAAATGTGGACTATGGTAGAAGACTGCTTTTGCTGTCTTCGTTGCCTGTCTCTGACTAACCCTTCGGGGAAAATACATACATATAATTACCGGGGATAATAGTCGTAATTATATGTAGTTATATATGTACCCTCAACATGCCATACTGCTTGTCCATTCTTTACTTGGAAGGTACTAAAGCTACCGACCGAGAATTTATCATTATACTCGTAACATGAAGTCGAAACTGTATTTTTTGAGTCCATTGTTTCCTCGCGACAATAACCATGCATCAAGCCGTGCACTGCGGGCCGTGATAAACTGCACATTTGCGATTAAATTACTTTTTATTTATGGACCTATTCCGGTCAGGGAATTATATTAACCAATATTAATTGGCAGCCTTAAATTAATTCTGCCACATACTAGCCGCGAGTTACACCGTGGGGAATTGATTGTTTCTATTATAAAATGATTTTGTGTATGCTAGACAATATTGTTAAAGTCGTGACGTTGATTTGCACAGTGACAGTTGGAGGGCCGAAGACTGTCATAGGTATTTAGGCTACTTTTCTTTTAAAATCTATTTACCTTTTTTTGACAGAAAAACTGCGAGTAGGAAGTATTTTAGATGTGTAATATGTGTATAAGCCTACTTATATCTGCCAAACTTCTAAGCAATGGCCTCTCACAATCCCACTTCTGACTTTCATGTGGACATTACAAAATGGTAAAATCGAGCCCGGCTTTCGAGGAATAAGAGTCGTTGCAAAGTTTCGGGCTATTCTCAAGATGTGCCCTTAGCAGTCGCCAGCTGTGTACGCAGGTTTAGTCTCGTTTCACGGGCCATAACGTCGCCGTCTCGTCCGCTATTTTTGTAAGAGCGTGCATGCGGGGGATTATGCATTTTTACGCTCCTTGGAACGTCTCCTATGTAAATGCGGATGGTATCCAACTTTTATGTCATGTCCGTATAAATTGTTTTGGCTTTAGTTTATTGCACGGCGGGGTAACATTTAATGTCGGCTTTCAATATGGTTTGTTACGCTGCTACACACCTATTAAGATGACAAGATAATTAGGTTTAAACTACACAATTGTACACTAACTTATGGCCAAGTCACTGGCCTGGTGGTTACGGCCCTATTTCCCCATGTGTTGCTGTGCAAGGAGGTGATGATAATTTAAATTATTAAACTTGGTCTTGGGCTTGATTCGCGTGAACACTACTGCGTTAACACTGTGTTATTCACTGCGTTATTGACACTACGCTAACTACGAGATACCTTCCGTAACGAATTGTCAATATTATAAATTATCGATAATATAAATAAAAAAAACATTGGAAATAGGATAATTTTATTAAGTATTTTTTATGAGATTTTATGTATTTAGTAATTAATATCCCATCTTTTGTTTCAGGTATGGTACAAAGATTTATGATCTGGTGACTTTCTTAAAAAAATTTTTTTTTAATTTTTTTAAGGTGAGCCTAATTTATTATTACTTACCAACAATGACAGTTCTTTCTATAATCCAAACCAAAAATTTATAAAAAAAATATTTAATAAACCTAAATAATTACATGACGTGCTATGTGTAATTTGACATACGTAATGTAATGGCGGCCCCGTAATATATTACAAGCCAACCCAGATGCGTCCGGGTCATAATCATAACACATATTATGACTTGTAAGTCATCTCGAGCCTCGTGTTATGATTATATTACCGATCAGTACACGCAAAATTAGTAGATAAAATTATCGCGAAATATAAAAAAAGCATTGGCCATAATTTTCTAATGGTGAATGTACACATACTTTTATCTAGTATATAAAACGATTGTTTGCATGGTAGTTCTTCTTAATGACTGGTTAAGTCCTATGACATACCTAATAAGTAACCTAATAGCCGTAACGGGTAGCGGTCAAATAATACGAAGTCAGCGATTACTTCAGAATTCTTATTTTTCCTAGCGAGAAATTTTGCAAATTATTATTAAATACCCCCTCTCTTCCCTTGGGTGTCGTAAAAGGCGACTAACGAACTAAATACTGCACATACATCCAACAACATAGAGCGGCGTCGGGCTCACCACCTGTCACGCTGAGCAAATGTGCAGTCGCTATTTAGTGAAAAGTGGGCTATGCTATGGTAGAGGACTGCTTTTGCTATCCTCATTGCCTAGGGATTCGGGGATAATAGTCGTGATTAAATGTATGTATGTGTGTAAGTATATATGTAGGTCGTGTACAGCAGTTCTGTGAAGATAAATGAAGGCAAGAAACAATTCTGTCTACATTGTTTGTTGATAATGAAAATAAATTTTAACTGTTAACAACAATAACCAGATACTTGACGTATGCGCACTCTATTCGATCGCTAACACAGAATATATAATTGAAAACACCTTTCTAGGCTCTTTGTCCTGATTAGTAACCTTTTGCAACGTTGCTGTATCTGCGAACGCCTCGTATACCTTGTTCGGCGCAGTGCTGCCAACCGCGCGTTCGGCGAGTATTACTCACGGTATGACATGAAATTCGTCTTAGCCCCCTCATTTGCTGTATGCTTAATATTCTTTCATGGTGAAAACAACATTTTCTTATGGTATTCTCCAAGGCTTCACTGTGAAATAATAAAATATGTTAACATATATTTACACACGTTTTTCCAAAGTTTGTTTTATTCACGCAAATATACCTTTTAAACGCACTAAAGATTATTCAAATTATTCAAAAAACACTTATGATAGAAATCCCAAAATTTAAATCCTCTTGCAATTGAATATTAGTACAATGTAAGCTTATTCCATCAAACAGTTACACAAAATATTGACACTACGCTAATAATAGCAAACATAAACCGAGCATTGCAAAGCCGATGAAACGCAATTCGCCACCGAATCGCACAAATGATTTATTAACGATTCGCAAACGACGCGATACGAGCCGCCCCCCGAGCCGATCGGGCCAGCACAGCAGTGCGATGTGTTAGTTTGTTTAGAGTTTAGATTGGATTTAATCCATTGATTGCATGTCACATGACTCTGATAACCATTTTATTTGGTTTGTCTAAACAGTCGGTGAAAAAATGTTTTTATGTTTCGTTTTAGAATAGAATAGAATAGAATAGAAAACATTTATTAACTAACACACATTAAAATAAAAATAAACTAAAATTACACGGGCAGTAAGTATAAAGAAAAACATTTAAAAAAACATTAAAAATAAAAGACGATTAATAAAAAATATAACGAATAGTGTGAAAGCTAATGGGCCCTGTCTCAGCATTAGGCTTCTGTGTCATTCGTGGATGTTCAGAATAACACAGAAGCGCTGTTATTCTGACAGGGCCTGAATGATTTGATTTAGAGTGACTTAAAAAAATTAATAACTATAAAAAAACTAAACATACTTATAAACTTGTTAAAATAAAATAGAAAACCAAAATAAAGCAAACATAAATAGAACAAATACAAATGGGCAACAAAGAAACAGCAGACAAGGAAAAAAAATGTGACAACCTACCTAGTTACAAAATTATAAAATAAAAATAAAAGATGATGCAAGGCTCCAGGATGCAAGATTCCTTTGCGAAATACAGTTTGTTTATTAATACGGCAAGCAAATTAAATTAAAACCATACGATAAAAATGGCAATTGGCAAAGCAAAATTCAGCAAAGTCATGAAAAAGCAAAAAAAGGATGACGATGACGTGGCGCAAGCCGCAAGCATACGTGGCAATTGGCGTCTCGGACGTGGCATTACTGAATTACACCGAGAAATGGAATTTCTCGCATGTCCGTCACCACGCTAAGACCAACATGTCAAGACAATGTGTATTGTGACTGAGATGTCCATATAACCGAGTAGGTGATATTAGTGGCAGAGAATTAGAAAAGATTATTTTATGAATTGATAAAGAATTAGTGTTCTGTGCTATGAACGTGACGGTGCAGTGATTATTGTTCCCTAGGGCCAAGGTTTACTAATCTGGCCTAACGCAGGTTGGCGACCGCCTTACGACAACAACTGCGAGGGACGGCTTGACGTACTTTCCAAAGCAATATCTGCGTTATTAGAGATCTTAGAAAGATCCCACGTAGTAGATGCGATCAGAGGCGGCCAGCGGGGCAAGCAGCGGGGCGTAAAGCGATACGCATATAAAAAACTAGATTGAACAATATCAGTGGGACTATGGAAAAATATGGGACTAAGGACCAAGATTAAAGGTCAAAATCTTATCGCTGAGACACGATTGAAGATGGTTAAAAACTACACAATCGAGGCACATTAATATTACTTACCTGCTTAATTAGTAGTAGGCTCTTGGCGCGGTCTTTACTCACCACTTAACTGTAATCCGAATGCAGCCCGAATGCAGCCCGATGCACATGTAATACTGTCATCGCGTATTACTTGTGCTCAGATCTCCTGGTTTGTGTTGAACTTGGCAAACTCGCCAAATAACTCAGCCTTAGCGTTGGACGGCGCGCTCTGATTAATGCCGATAATACCCGGTAGGTGGCGCTAACATGCAAAAGGGATTCGCAACGTGGTGTACATGGTCGGTTGCAATATTTGAATAGTTGTAGAAGTCTATACTTAGTGTTGTCCTAACGAGAAATCAACTTATACTCACAAGTTGCGGTGCAAGAACTGTAAAACAAGTAAAAAATATGTATGATAAATCGTGGACAGTGGCAGTGCACTGCTTTTGCAGTCCTCACTTCCAAGTCTCTTACTTACCCCTTCGCATTAAGGGGGGTCAGGCGGTGAAAACGGAAAAATTGGCTGTTTTCTATTAGCTGTTATTCAAAATATTTTAAATATTTCGCACTGATACTTTTAATATGTATTACAGAACGTATGTGTGAGGGGATGACTGTTTCCAAAACACCATTGCAAAATATTTTGCTGGATAGAAAAAAATCCTGAAGGTACCCCTTAAATTTCATATAAATGCACATTACACCAGTGTTTTACAATAATAATTCTTATAAAATCATAAACACAAAGGTATTTTACTTTTTTTAATTTTTTGACTGTTTTGGATTTACAAAAAACTAAACATTTTTATTAACTTTTTGATAAAAATGTGAATGGCGCTTACAAATTACTGCGGACACCATACCGTGCAACACCCCTCGCGGCCTGGAATTGTCGCTGACCGCCTAACACCCATTAATAGTCGTGGCTGTATCTTTGTGTAAGTATTAAATAGTCCAGCGCCTTCGCGGCTGGCCCTACGTGCTTGGCACCCGCACCTGCTGTCTCTTAAACTCGTATTACCCGCATTAATCAGTGCAACACCGATGCCAAGAGCCTTCCTGAGTTACATCACACGTTTGCCAAACGGATGTGTGGGCCATTGGCGGATGACCATCAATTGCCGGATATTATTGCCCGTGGTGACGATCCGATCCAAATTTAGAGAAGGGATGACTTATGCTGGTGTCGCGATGCTGCATTCATATCTAGCTTTTAAATTAATGGAAGTAAGTTGAGCTTTATTGTTGAGCGGGAATAATAAGGACCGTGGCTTGAGGAAAAGTACATGAGATGCATGCATGAGTAAAACCCTAAACACGAGAATGTACGAAGAAATATGCAGTTTAATTGAGTCACAAATGTTTATTAAAAAATTTGGTACAATAAGATCTTAAAGATATGCGATATGATTATTATACGATTTCAAATGAGCTATAATGGCTTTACAATAATACGATACAAGTTTGCTCTTTATGTAAATGCTCTTACAACACTTCCACTTCAGTTAACCCACATGCAAGCGATTCACAACAACTCTCAAACTATATAAATTGCCCTTTGCACCGTGAACAACGGATGACATCCCGGAACTCGGCTTAATCAACGTCATAAGTTGGCATTAGCGGGCTGGCGCGGCGGAAAGCAACTGATGATTGACATTAACTGATTGAACTTAGCGGCACTCAGTGTTGCGCTCAAACGGATCAATTGTTTTGTTTCTAGAACAAACTTTGATTGAAGTGACGTTTGTGTGTGTTATGAATGCGCGTGTGTGAGTCTATACATGTGTGTGTGTATGAGTCTGTCACGTCTGTTTTATGTGTTTGGTCTTTTGAGGTCTACAGCAGCATTACCTCCATTACATTGCATTTTACATTTTATTGAGGGTAAGGCCTACCATATTGGGCTTTACAATATAGTTCTCTAAGGTTTACGTGATCACTACACATTGAAATGAAACACTTTTTAGCGAGACTCCCTGCGATCACGGACGATTCAAGGGTTCAAAACGTCAGGACTATAAAATGTAGTGAATAAACGCGAATTTCATCCGTAAATAGTGTTTAATTTACTGAAAAACAAGCTACTCGTATTGTGTATTTCACAACCATAATATACCGCATTGATTAAACCACGATTCCACTGGTACGACAGGAGCACCTCGGCTTTCACTACCGACTACACCACTGACTAAACGACATTAGTAAATATTTATGATTAAACACTTTATTTGCATCGTCATTCAACAAAACCTTTTATAATCAAATCTGAACATAAAAAGCTGTTAACCGAGTTAATCTCATCGCAGTGCAGTCATAAAATGTACTGGCTTAGTGCAAGGACTTCCAGATATAATATAATCCAGAATAAACCTGGGACGTGACTGCATAGCCGCGGCTCGCAACTCATCGTAAGCCTGCGCCGAGGCTCTTTCCGTATAATTTGCAGCATCGATCACTTTAATTTTAACGCTCTATCGAGAACGTATCAGTAATCGTGCTGACTGGTATAATCATTGAGATGTTGGAATATGAAGCTCACTCGTCATTTGTTATTGTTGACAGTCGTTTGTTTAAAAGCAAATCTATGACTGTGTTATGCATCAGTGACTTTGAGAAGTTGGAATACATTGATTGTCGTCGTTTGTTTGAAAGTAAAAACGATTGCTGGACAGTGGAACGTACCTGATTAAATTAAATTAAATTTGTTTACGCTCACACCAATTACCTACACCAAGATGATTACTCTTTTTAAATTCGTTAATATGGTAAGATAATGGATAAATATACATAAACATAGAAAAAACACCCAGACCCGAAACCAGTTTTGAAAACAGCTTTCTCTAAATTGACCCGACCGGAAATGGAACCCGGGACCTCAGAGATGGCCCGACCACAGAGGTCGTCATTATGAGGAAACACTACATGGAAGTGGCATACATAATTCTCATACAAAACAACTTTTTGTAGTCCCCTGTTTTTTTCAGAACTGGACCAATTTCTATTACTTTTTCAGAATCGGTTAAAGAAAGAGAATTTCTAAGTCATTATGTTTGATTTTTTTTAAACCAGTGTTTCTGAAGATGCCTTAAAACGAAGTGATGTAGCAAAAATTTTGAAGGCTTCCTGGCTGTTAAATAAATGACTTAATATAAAACAATTAAACATACAGACTTAGAAAATCTCTTTCCATAACCGATGCTGAAAAAAACACAAAAATTGGTCCAATTCTGAAGGAGGAAATAGCGGAATACGAATCGTCGTTTTTCGGTTTTAGATCTGTGTTTTGAATGAAAATTTTGCATGCCACTTTCACGTAGTGTTTTGTCTTAATAAATAACAATTGACGGTAGCATCTTACAAAACTAATTTTGAAATTTAAGATGGACCAACATGTCATTCTCCCTGTGCCCTATCGAGTCTAAAGTGAGTCGAGTATATAATGTTTGTATTTTAATACAGAACTTGTAAAAATAAAAAGAAATGTATTAAAATAATATAATAATATAAAATAATATAATAATAAAATGTATTAATTATTTGTCAGCCAATTTAGTAGTTGTTTTCTTTGAATAACTCTGATAAAGCTGTGCGACTAATTACTATGTTGTTGTATGTCTACGAGGAAATTTAATATAAAATCATTTCTTACTAAAGTGCCAACTAAGATCAAGAATACAATCTATCCAAAATTTATAATATACATCAAGTGTATAATCCCATAGGCATCACACATTTTAGCAACTGAAAAATAACCAAGTTTATAATTTGCTTGACATCAGACAATTAAGTCAGACGCGACAAAATGGCATCCGTCCACGAACTCCTAACTCCTGATCCCATATAACTCAGCTTAATCAACGTCATAACTCAGCTAAGCCAGCTAGCGAGGGCCGGGATGCGTTTAGCCATCGATCAATTTAGATCAGCGCTTTCTGCTGAGGCCTGGCTTCAGTCGATGTTCAATTCAAAGTTCAATTCAGAAAACAAAATCGCTTATTCAGTTTCGGCTTCTACTAACAAGTATTACAGTTTTGGCAAAATTCTGTACACAGTATATTAACCATATTTTAAAATATTTATTAAATTATTTTAAAAAGCAATCCAATGGCAAGGGAATGGAAGACTACTGTAATCTTTTTAAAAAATGGTTCATAATTTTAAGCTGCTTTCTCTCAATTGAAAGCTTTCTAAATTCGAACTGGTGCTTTAGTTCAAACCAAAATTTAGTTTATTATTATTTTGAAACTTAAATAGTGCTGACGACAAGTAAGTGCCTTTGAAAATGTTCTTCCCACCATTAGCTATTTGTAATCACTAGTTATTACACCATAAAGCAAATTCAAACGCTACACAGTAATCATACAGCTTTGGACAGCTGGCTACGGTGACGTCACGGCTGCAGCGACTAAATGCGGCGCAGTTAGTGGCGTAATTATTGTTACAGCGCCGGTGTTGACTCTAATTGCTCGGCCCGTGTTTGCTATATTGACGGCAGTTGTATTTACCAGTGCGTAGACTTTATCTTCTAATAGTTGTAGTTTATACTTACCTAGTGGCCCACCCGCGCCTTGGTTCTTCTTTAGTCATTTTGTACAAAATATCAAAAAAAATATAAAAAATTACGTCCATACTCGTACCATCATTCTTTATGCGCATATTTTTCGATTAGTGAAACCGCGTCAAAATCCATTGCATGGTTTAGAAGAAGAAAACGGAGCCGGAAACAGGAAAACGTCGACGACTTTATAAATGTAATGATAAGTGTACTAATTAAAATGAATTGGTTTGTTATTGCGTAGGTATTTAATTTTATTAGCTTAACCCTTTTCAAAAGCATAGCACATAGAAATACAAGGTTGGTTTTACCTTTGTTTCTAAAAAATGATAAATATTTTATGTTTTTATCAGGAGGTACATAGCGTATAATATGTATAGACTATTATTGCCGCCAAGCAGCATCATTTTACATTGATGCGTTCCAGTTTAAAGGGTACTTGATCCAGTGAAATTACAGCTCATAGAAGTATAAGAACTGAAATAAAATTATGCAATTTGAAATAAAAACAATGTAATCGGTAACAACAATAAAAACCGGCCAAGTGCGAGTCGAACTCGCGCACGAAGGGTTCCGTACCATATATCTATACAACATTAGACACTATATTATAAATCTAAATATTATGTAAATATTTCAAGTTTCTACCAGCTGTTGTAATAAATACTAAATCGTTATTAAGATCGAGAAAGAAAACGGCAAAAAATCACGTTTGTTGTATGGGAACCCACCTTAATTTATTTAATTTCAATCTAATTATTTATTTTTGAAGTGAATACACAACTAAATATTCTGCGAATATTTCAAACGTCTACCTGTTGCCGTTAATACATCGAGCAAAAACAGCAAAAAAAAATCACGTTTGTTGTATCCCATACATATTTATTCTATTCTGTTTTTAGTATTTGTTGAGCGGCAACAGAAATAACATTTCAACTGTCTAGCTATCACGGTTCATGAGATACAGCCTGTTGCCAGACAGGCGGACGGACGGACGGACGCCTCCGTAGCAAGTGGACAGATTCGCAACTAGACAGATTCACAGCTGGACATATTCTCAGCTGGACGGATTCTCAGCTGGACGGATTCTCAGCTGGACGGGTTCTCAGCTGCGGGACGGGTGCGCGAGGCGCGCCCTCACACCGGAAGGTGAGACATGCACTGGCGCGCGGACCCATGGAGGGCGCAGACTACCATGCTGCCGGCCCGAGTGTGAGTTGGGACCCCCACGGGCGGTGGCCCGACGGTGACAGAGGGGTGGACCCCTCTCTGCACCGAGCTCTGTCCGCTAGCATGGAGCAGCGTCACCGAGCGGTGGCACAGCGGTTCTCGCCGCCGCTCCACGAGTACCCACGTTTGGAGTCAATAGTCAATAGTCAATAGTCAATAGTCAAAATATATTTATTCAATAAACTCAATTAATAAGTACTTTGAAACGTCCAAATATTTTTTAACCTACCACCCATTCAGGACATCATTTTTTAACTGTGGCAAAGAACGGGCGCAAGAAACCACAGCGCACAGAAGCAACGACATTTACAAAAAATATATATATTATATGTCGTTACCAGGTCACAAAATACAAAATATGAATTTGAATGTAAATAGTGTAATTAAATATGGTGCTCTATATAAATTAATTATAGACAATTAGAAATAGTGTTGGAGTACCACCCGCCGTCCCATCGATATGGTATTCAGAAGTTACTGTTGTTTTAATTCGTTTAGTTTTATTTTCCTTCAATAAAGACTTCCGTCCAGCTGAGAATATGTCCAGCTGAGAATCTGTCTAGTTGCGAATCGTTCCACTTGCTACGGAGGCGGACGGACGTAGTAATAGGGACCCGTTTTCACCCTTTGGTACGGAACCATAAAAAGATCCTTCTATATAATATCTAGAGTCAATTCGATATTTAATTTTTAATTATTATTGTGTGTGTTTCTAACTACTAACAATGGTGTCATTCTCTAAAGAAACAGTTTGAAGTAACAGATGTCTGTCTTGATGTCTTGTTTTTCCAGTCTCAGTTACGAATCTGCTGCTACTCGCCAGTATATTAAACAGCAGTGAGAGCATTCACCAGTAGCTGTTGCCAAGCCTTATCGCAGTTGGCAGCGACCCGTGGCGCCGACTGTACCTACCGGCGCATTAATTGCTGCGACTGTACCCGCATGTGTTTGCTTTTAGACAGACAATGGTATCTTTTGTGGGCTTTAAATATGCGAAAACTCGTTGGATCTATTTTGTTTATGGCAGAACGAAATTTTCGATTTCAATTAAAATCTACAATGCACATTATGTCTCTGCCTACCTCTTTGTTTCCCGGAGGGGTACTCAGATGCGACAGCTTACCAGTTACTACAATCCTGATACATGCTCGTCAAATCAGGGACCTCTGGACCTGATCTTTTACGGGAATGTCTCTGATCAGAGGGCCTATTCTCTTTTCACCAAATCGAAATTTCGGCCGAGTTTCGTTTGCTATTTGCAGTGGTTTCCATTCCTTCCGAAATTTCGTTCATACTGGTTTGGCACTTAGATTCTTTATTTTTAGAAAATTGTTCATAGTTTTTTTATTTTTTATTTGACAAAGGGTAAGCGCTTGGCCTTCATCTCATGGTAAGTGACGATAAGGCCGAAGGTGGAAGCGCGCGAACCCGGAATCCTCAACCACTGAGGACAACTGGCTATCTTATATCAAACTGCCGGAACACAACAATGCTATAAACATCCTTGTTATAGCGACAGACTTAGATAAGATGGTGGTAGCTAGCCAGGCGGACTTAACAGCCCTACCACCAACCAAACCGAGCACACAGATGTACCCCCCGCTGGGAATCGAACCCGGGACCTTTGGGTCTGAAACCGGTGACTTAGCACAGAGGCAGTTAAAAAGTTTTGAAAATAATGGAAAGCACTATAAATAGCAAACGAAAATCGGCCGACATTTCGTTTCGGAGTAAGAGATGTTTTCCACTTCCAACTTTCCCAATCTTAGTAGTAGTACTCAATTACAAAATTAATCGCGTTAGGTCCCATTTACTTTATTTTGATACACTGCAACGCGAAAGTTCTAAGTTTTATTTCAAATTCAAACTCAAAAAAAAAAATGTTTAAGGTTGTATGACGCATGTTTTTTCGAGGTATTTTGAAAGTACATTTTAAGATCCCTAAATCGGATACAGGTTGAATTTCAGTTCAGAATCAGAAGCAAAACAAAAGACACCTCTTCATACTTACATCCCCAATATGAATACGGTCTGGTAAAGCGCCTACAATCTGGGTGTTGACGGTGGCTCATTTTAATTAAATGTTGGTGTACCTACGGCCGAATAAAAATGTCAACGGGACGCCGCGCCCCGCCATCGCCGTAATTGCCGCCAGCGGCGAGCAGTCTGTAAGCATCACCGGGCGCGAGCGCATGTCGCATCGATCAATTGTGAAAACACGTGTTTGCCGAAATAAACGTTTTAAATGTGTGGGAGCATTTCAATCAGCAACCCATAGATTACAGCTGGTCCTTCGAGCCGGATCTGATGTTCCACCACACGCCTGTGAAGATGGTGAAGACGCGAGGAGCTACCCGCCGTGATATAGATAACCTCTGTGAAGAAAATGCTACGTGTGAGGTCAAAGCCGGTCCGTCAAGCAGTATCAAAACCGAACCAAATCGGCTTCATCAAGGCCCAACGACCGCAACACGTGCACTCAGTCCTGGCCCGGTCAGCAGCATCAGGGCGGAATCGTGTCCACCCCCTAAAGTACCCTCCAAAGCGGCGTCGATCTGTTCGAAGCGATCGTGTGCTTCGATCGAAGCGCGGCGGAAAAATCTGATGCTGGAAGCTGAAAAGAGAAAAGCAGAGATTAAGATGCAACTTATAGAAAAGCAGCTAGAAGCAGACCTAGCTAACCTGGAAGAAGAAATATACAGTCCACATGACAATAGTGAATCGGAAGCACGCCGTGACGTCGAGAACTGGATGGAGAAAAGCCAGCTGGAATTGGAGAAGCAGGAAGTCCGCGAAAGTGAACCTAATAAAGACTTCCAGCACCCGCCGGTGACAAATACTGGCACTTTAAATGGCACGATTCAGATGCTGGCTGCTGCCTTGAAGAACCTAAGTACTCCTTCCACTCACGTCAACTCAGACTCCAAATTGTTGAGCCGCTTAAGTACCCCTAAAGAGTTGCCAGAATTTTCCGGTGACCCGTTAGACTGGCTTCATTTCAAACAAGCCTACGAGGAATCAACGACATTGTGCAATTTCACGCCAAAGGAAAATCTATGGAGATTAAGAAAATGTTTACACGGACAAGCAAAAGAAGCCGTGTCAGCTTTGTTTATTAGTGCTACTGCGCCTGAACGCATAATGTCCACGTTGGAGCTCCGTTTCGGCGACCCTGATCATATTCTAAACCGCCTGACCCAGGACCTAAGGAAAATACAATCCTTATCACAAGATTACCATAAGGACTTAGTGATATTTTCCGTGAAAGTGCTGAATTTTGTGGAGGCTGTACGAGCCATCGGCAAGGAAGAATACATTCAAGGTACGACTTTAGTGTCTACAATCCTAGCAAAAATGCCGACGGTCCTCCTTTCAAAGTGGTCAGATTACAGCTTTCCTATTCTCCAGACAAAACCTAATAAGTCACGGCTAGAAATACTATCAGAGTTCTTGAACGCCGAGGCTATTAAAGTATCCGCAACGGCGAATATCTATACTTTAAATGCACGCACAGACACCTATAAGCATAAGCAAATTGTTAACAGTAACTCAAGGTCACATACTGTTTTATTGCAAGCTGAGAAACAAAACGAAGATACACAGTGTAAATTCTGTCGTGCATCGAAACATAAACTCGTAGATTGCAAGAAGTTTAAGAAAACGTTATGCAAAGCGAGATGGCAATATGTTAAACGCAACGGCATTTGTTTTAAATGTTTAGAAGCAAAACACTTGCGAGACGCGTGCCCGGCGCCGGCCTGCGATAAGGATAACTGTGGCCGCGCGCATCATTACCTGCTGCACTACGTAAACAAACATAACACCGAGGAAGCAACCGAGCAGTCGCAATGTGAGCCGGCTATCACGTCTACGATCGAGACAGTAACGCATGTAAACGCGAGTGTATGCAAAGTGCTATTAAAAGTCGTACCGGTACGTGTGTATACTAAAGACGGCGGTTATATCGAAACAAGTGCGTTACTCGATGACGGGTCTACAGTGACAATAATAAGCGCAAAGCTAGCCGATCGGGCCGGCCTACGCGGGCGCCGCGAATCGATGCATGTGTGCGGTCCGTGGAGTGATAACAAGCTTGTTTACGATTCGACGGTATTGGATTTGCGTCTTTCTGGTATAGACAATAAGGTGCATAGTATAAGAGCCCGTAGTGTCAAAGAATTAAATTTGCCAATACAAAAGTTGTCTTTAGTAAATCGTGACGCGTTTAGTCATTTGCAAAGTATTAAAAATAATTTGTGTAATGTCGATACTAAGCCCGAGATCTTAATCGGGCAAGATAATTGCCAGCTATTGTTACCTCTAAGTGTAGTATTAGGTAAGTCACATGAGCCGTCAGCAACACTCACACCGTTAGGTTGGTGCATTCACGGAAGTGTAAACATACAAAAGGGGACGCGCGGCGCGGGCTGCGCTAGTGCGCCGGAACCGGATGCCGTCCATGCTGTTCTGCACGTCTCCGAGCCGTGCCCTGAGGAACGGGAGCTGCGGGCGCTTCACGAGGAGGTGCGTCGGGCGTTCACGCTCGAGGCGATGGGAGTAGCAGGTAAGCCTAGGGTAAATGTAGATGATGCGCGCGCTGTCGAGCAGCTCGAGCACACAGTCCAGCTGGTTGACGGAAGATGGTACGTCGGCTTGCCTTGGAGTGATCCAACTCGTTTTATGCCCGATACTTATCGTAATGCTTTAAAAAGGTTAGAAGGAGTAGAACGGAAAATGAAAAGGGATGTAGGATACGCTAATAGGTATTCCGAAAGGATTGATCATTTGTTAAGTAATTCTTTTGCCAGGGAACTAAAGGACCCTCAACGCACTGAAAGGACGTGGCACCTGCCACATTTTGGCGTTGATAACCCGAACAAAAGGAAACTGCGTCTAGTGTTTGACGCCGCTAATGAAGTTGAAGGTTTATGCCTGAACGATTACTTGTTAAAAGGACCAGATCTACTTACCTCACTATTCGGAACAATGCTTCGTTTCAGGGAGGGTCGCGTGGCCGTGACAGGTGACATACAGGATATGTTCTTGAAAATTGGTATTTTACAGGCTGATCAAGACGCTCTCAGGTTCTTGTGGAGGGACAGCCCCGCTGATCCAGTACGTACATACGCGATGACGTCACTTTTATTTGGTGCGAAGTGTTCGCCCTTCGTAGCACAGTTTGTTAAAAACAGAAATGCGCAGCGGTATGAGTCATCCATGCCAGCAGCAGTAGATGCCATAATAAATTCTCATTACGTGGATGACTACATTCAAAGCCTGCCAAATGAAAAAACAGCTATCGATATGGTACATGACATTTCGCATATTCACAGAGAGGGCGGTTTTTGTATGCGTAACTGGACTAGTAACAGTATGGCGGTGCTAAACTCCGTGCCGAAAGAAACTCTAGGGACTGAGGCCGTAAAGTTTAAAATAGGTCAGCAGTGTGATGGTGAGCGTACGCTAGGTCTTATCTGGTACCCGAACACTGATGAGTTGGCATTCGATGTCTCGTTCAAGCGCATTCCAGAGGTCATTATGCACGGTAGGCAAAGGCCCACCAAAAGAATTATGCTTCGTGTTGTAATGTCTATTTATGACGTGTACGGGTTTCTTTCTCCTTTCACCATACAAGGTAAAATTATGTTACAGGCTACCTGGCGCCGTAAGATTGGCTGGGACGACGCCATTTCTCAAGAATTATATGGTAAGTGGCTTAAATGGATTGATTTACTTCAGCTAATTGATAAGATTCGAGTACCAAGATGTTATCAGAGCGTCATTGTAGGTGCGAGCGAGACGAAAGGCGAACCAGTCCGTAGCGACGCAGCCGTAGCACTGCCGCTTGGCGGGGGGGCTACGAAAATGTCTACGAATGCTCTGACCTCAGCGGCCGGCTACGAGAAATGCTACGACACTCAGACCGCTGCTGCTATAACAAAGGACGCACCACCGCCGCTTACGGAATGTTATAGGAACCTACAGTTGCATGTATTTAGTGACGCTGGACAACAAGCGCTGTGCGCGGCCGCATACTGGCGATGGATTTCGAGCGAGGATAAAATATGCGTAGCATTAGTGGCGAGTAAATGTCGAGTTGCGCCGGTCAAACCAGTGACGATCCCACGTATGGAGCTTCAGGCAGCGTTACTGGCGGCCAGGCTCGCTCACACTATTGTTACGGACCATAAAATTAAACCTGCGCAACGATTTTTTTGGTGTGATTCTACCACTGTGTTACACTGGTTACGTAACAACACGCGCACGTATAAAGCGTTTGAAGCAAATCGACTTGGAGAGATCGACGATCTTACCTGTGTCTCGGAGTGGAGATACGTGCCTACGAAACTTAATATAGCGGATATACCAACGCGAGATGTTTTTAATTATGATTGTTTTGTTAATGAGTGGTTTCGAGGCAATCAGTTTTTGTACGAGGATAGTACGTGTTGGCCTCACGATGTTGTAGAACCTGAAAATAAAGATATGATTAGTTTGGTGACTAATTGTACAGTAGGTATAAATAATGGTTCGGACTTACCAGTTCCTGACGCTAAGGCTTTTTCTTCGTGGCTCCGGTTGCTGAGGTCTTCTGCCGCTGTTCTGAAATTCATAAAAAGATGTAGGAAACTTACCGATGTTGATGAAAGCATGATGATGAAGCAAGCGGAGTGCCTACTACTAAAAAAGGCTCAGGCCGATTCATTTGGCACTGAAATAAATCTTATGAGATGTGGCAAGTGCATTCCGCGTGACAGTAAACTACGCAATTTATCACCATATCTGGATGAGCAAGGGTTTCTTCGTGTAGGCGGCCGTATTGATGCTGTTTCTGGTGTGGCATTGGAAACCAAACGACCTTACATAATCGAGGGACGGCACCCAATTACTAAACTTATAGTTAGACATTACCACGTAAAGGCAGCACACGGTAATCAAGAAGCAGTTGTCAACCATCTGAAACAGTCGTATTGGGTGATAAGGATACGTCCAGCTGTTAAGGAAGCAGCATCGAAATGTTTTTTTTGCAGATTGCGAAGGGTCAAACCGGCTGTTCCGCGAATGGGTGACTTACCTGAGGCGCGGATGGCTCATCATCAGCGGCCGTTTACGTTCTGCGGCATCGATCTCTTTGGTCCAATGGAGGTCAAGACGACGGGAAAAAAGGTATGGTGTCTTATTCACTTGTCTCACGATCCGCGCGATCCACATTGAGGTGGTACATTTTCTTACCACCGATTCGTTGATCATGGCTCTTCGCCGCATGTCCTGTCGGAGAGGTTGGCCGCGGTACATATATTCAGACAACGGGACCAATTTGCGAGGCGCTGACGTAGAACTCAATAGGGCGATGCAGGAGCTCGATGACGATGCCTTAAAGACGGAAGCATTGAATAACGGAGCGTCGTGGACCTTTATCCCCCCGGCCAGCCCTCATTGGGGTGGGGCATGGGAACGGCTCATTCGCAGCGTAAAGTCCTCTCTCCACGTTATTCTCAAAGAACGAGCTCCCGAGGACGAAGTGTTGAGAACGCTTTTGGTAGAAGTTGAAAATATTGTTAATGGTCGCCCGTTGACCCATGTCTCAGTCGAGCCTGGTAGTCCTGAGTCATTAACTCCAAATCACTTTCTTATTGGTTCATCTAGCAACTTACCTATCCCAGGAGTTTTTGACGATTCGGACCTGTATCTTAGAAAGCAGTGGCGACAGGCACAAAGGCTAGCTGACATGTACTGGCAGCGTTGGCTGAAAGAATATTTGCCAACTCTAGTTCCCCGAACTAAGTGGCACCAGGAACAGGACCCGTTGAAAGTAGGTGATCTGGTTTTTATTGCAGATTCGAACTGTCCCAGGAATGTTTGGCCTCGGGGCATAGTTGAAAGGGTTTTCCCCGGTAAAGACGGTCGAGTACGGGTCGTGGAAGTGCGAACTTCACGAGGAGTCCTCCGTAGATCCGCGGCGCGCGTCGCCCCTATTCCTTTAAGTTTAGAGTGCTGACCCAGCACTGGGGTGGGGAGTGTTGACGGTGGCTCATTTTAATTAAATGTTGGTGTACCTACGGCCGAATAAAAATGTCAACGGGACGCCTCGCCCCGCCATAGCCGTAATTGCCGCCAGCGGCGAGCAGTCTGTAAGCATCACCGGGCGCGAGCGCATGTCGCATCGATCAATTGTGAAAACACGTGTTTGCCGAAATAAACGTTTTAAATGTGTGGGAGCATTTCAATCAGCAACCCATAGATTACACTGGGTAAGATTGTCCTTTAAAGAAACTTCCAAATGAAAACATTTTCCTGGTCCTCAATATTGCAATGAGCTCTACAACTGTTCACTGCTCCATTCATCATCCGCTGCGCAAGTACAATAAACAAGTCACTATTTAACATTTCCCCAGTCGTATTACGCCACAGTATTATTTCCCCGTTTAGTTTGCGTTTTTTTCTGAGCAACAAGCTAATAAAACAATGCGAGAGTAGTATGGAAAGTCGGTCAAGTGTGAGTCGGGGCGGGAGCGGTTAATGGTTGTGAGTTAGCAAAGCTTTGGCAGAGGATTTCAGTACTAAACATGAAAAATTATTAAAAAACATGCAGACTTCACTCACCTTAAGTTATCTGTCCCAGGAAAAATACGATCTTCGTAAACTCCAGTTGCCCTTTAATATTTAGTTCATGAATAAAATTATGACGACTTGTGTAAAGAATGTGAAACTGTATTGTAACTCGGTATGTTCACAAGCATAAAACACAGAAAAACTAGCAACAACCCGAACCTGTAGTAGAATGTAAAATATATTCTAAAAGACGTTGTACAATTACTTAAATAAACATCTACCACTGAAGTTGGTAATAAAGTTCCCGTATTTTATATTCATCATCATCATCAGCCTATAAACGTCCTACTGCTGGGCACAGGCCTCCCACGTGGACAATAGCACGTGGGGATATTGGGCCATAACCCACCACGCTGGCCCAATGCGGGTTGGTGGGATTTTTTATTATTTTATAATAATCTGGGATTTATTTATACGACTATTGCCCATAGTTATAATCATAATGTACAGTGACTTATTTATTCGTGAAGTGTAATTTTTTAAAGTGCACGTGCCGTTTATCCTATAAAGTTGTGAGTGAACGTTACTCTACTGCGCCAGCAACAGGACCATCGCAAATGCAGCTCTACTTAACTTTTTTCCCATAATTATGTGAGCGACTGCAGTTTAAGTTTCCATATTTCTTTATACTCCCACTGCGAGTCGGTTATTGTTGGTGCAGCATAATATCAGCATCTCTTTTATTGCAGACTTTATGTCCTCTTAAAACGGTCCTGTACTGTTATCTTTTAATTAAAATAGTTCTAACTTTGCTTTTATTATACCCGTGTGTATTTGTTATTGTTAATACTGCAGTTTTACAACATTTCAGTTACTACTAGTAGTGACTAGACGTTATGTATGACTAACTAGTCAATTTTCTATTTTGATTTTTTATACAATTAATTTAAAGGCACTGTATAGATGTTTATGATATAAAAGTTAAATATCTACTTACTTAACTAAACGGGTTGGCCTAATGACAAACTAAGGTACTTACAACAAATATATTTAAGTAAATGTTGTTATTAAAATATCTTATACAATAAAAGTTAGTAATCAATTAACTAAATTAATTTTGATGCCTGTAATACTGTGAACACTTAAAGGTCAATTCGTATGCTGTGGTCTACATTTTTCGCTGCCATAATTTAAAGATAAGTCACTTTATGAAATTTAAATTGTCTCAAATGCCACTGTGAAGCGCCTCCAAATAATGCAATAAATTAATGGGAAAAGAGAAAAGACGTACAAATTCCCATTAATTAAAAGCAACAGACATCTATATCGCATTGGGTGTAAATTATATTATTCGAAAGGAGAAGCGGTTGTGGTTTTAGCGAAGAAAATCTCATTGCTTTTATTTTTTAAGCAGTCTAAATTCAAACCTGTCTAATAAAACGGATATTACGTTATTATGCTGACGGATATATTGAAGTTGAAAACTAAATCTAGTTTTTCATTACTTTTTAGTATTGAACTTCTTCTTGAAGCTTCTAGAGGCTCATGTTACTAATGCACAGGTTAAGCAACTTTTGCAATGCCGATTACCTGAATTGGAGAAAATTTCGACACGTCAATGTACAATGTACAATGTACACTGGCCTGCAAATATAAGTAAGTATCACACTTTTAAAATTTCATTTTTATCTAAACTATAGGAGTTAGAGAGATTTAAAATAAAAAACGTTTTACAGCAATTTTATCAGCTTTCTTTGAAACTTTAGTAAATTATACAATAGTTACATTTTTAAGTCTTGTGTGTCTTTTTTATCTTGTGTAATTTAAAAGTTATTGCAATTTTAAAAGTGTGATACTTTTTTATGCAGGCTAGTGTATGTGGTTTGCTAGGCTTGGCTATTGTCTCTATAAAATAGATTTACGAGTACATAATTAAGTATTTTATTACATAAAGTACATTATTATTTTTTATTTTTACATTAAAAAGTACAATAAAGGGTTTCTGTAGTTAAATCTGCATGTAAACAAGAAGCTATGTTTACGTATGTGTACAAAGACGCTAAGTTGCAAAATGTCTTCAAAATGGTAAATTATAAAATTAAAAAAGATTACCGGCTAAAATAGAATCTGAAGCTGTGCCCAGTAATTTATCAACCTCCAATGTGGCACTAAACAAAAGCCTGCCGACACAGCACCTCCTCCAAAACCCCTACCTCGGCAACCGCGTCTCTACCTTCCTAAATTATTCCGTGTACAAACGAAATTTCAGGTAGGAGACGTTGTATAATTACGTCTAATTTGTGCTTAGCGTGGGAACATCCAGGTGCCCGCATGAGTATGCCAGTGCCTTAATGCTGAGAGCTGCTGAGGTTTAACTTGTCTCCGAAATTGTTTAACTTACTCTAAAATGAAATTAAATCATTTTTAAATGTTAATTTTACAAATTGTTTTAAAATAAATGTTCCTACAATATAACAATTTTAAATAAAAATTACAGTATTGTATTTATGCAGCAGTTACCATAAAATCCCAAGATAGGTAAAATTACTCGTAAATTTTTCTGTCATAATAATCTACTGCGATTTCAGACAAACTATGATAACTTAGATCTTTACAAATACCTTTGTAAGCGTTTGTTGTACTTGTAAAGATATTTAAATACATATAAATGGAATTACCTCAATACATTTGTAAATTATTTTAAAATAAAGGTTGGAGGTTCCATTCGAAAGGAACAGTATACAGAATCGGAGGCATTGCCATTTTGACTATTCAAAGGCCCGTCATGTCGTGTTCGTCATCTGTGTTTTATTTCGACGACCTCCTTGGTCGAGTGGTTTGTACACCGGTTTTCATGGTGTCTAAGAGATGACTTAGGTCCCGGGTTCGATCCCCGGTCGGGTCAATTTAGAAACTATTGTTTTTCTAAATTGTCTCGGGTCTGGGTGTTTTCTATGTATATTAAGAATGTATTTAAGTATTTTAAGTATGTTTATCCGTTGTCTAGTAACCATTTAACGAGTTTCTTCGAAGCTTCTCTTGGGCTAGATAATTGGTGTGATTGTTTTATTTTTATTTTTTTATACATTGTTACGGAAATAAAAGGCATTTCAGGTTTTATTCAATGTACCTGGATCACCAGCCTAGACGAAATTTTTTACAACCATAACATCTTCTCAGTCGGACTTTCTTGGCAGAGTGGTCGTGACTGTTAATAGACCGGGTTGCGGCTCGCCGTCGCCACTCGCTCCCAGGGCAGCCGCATGTTGCGCGATGTCTCTCCATATCTGACGTCATTCCGCGTTGCGAGTACACGTAGGTGCTGCGGTCGACTGCGTAGTAATTGTTTTAGGCTCCCTCTTTTTCAATAAAAGCTTACTCTAACTGACTAGTCTTAGTTTTTTCACGCTTCCCACATTCTCACTAACCGCAACCAAATTTATTAGTTCCAAGCAACAACAGTTCGCTTGCCAACAAAACTGCCGCCACCGCCGCGAAGCCTCCGCGCCGCCGCGGCATAGCCGGTGCACCGCGCGGGAATGTTTGCGATGCGTCGCCGCACTGCGTACACCGGTGTCCGGTACGTATCCGTTCGTTAGCGGATACCGTCGGATATTTATGAACGCGATGCCGGACCGTGACCGTTGTTAACTGAGCTTTGTACTAGGGCTTGCAAATTTGTGTTGAAATAAACGTCTGGGTCGCTGGCAACCTGGATGAGATCAGCACAGAACAGTGGTTGATACAAAATAAAGAAGGCTTATACCCAGCAGTGGGATTGCGGGCTGAGTAGATGATGATATTTTGCTGTTGCTGTTGCTGTTTTATTTATTTAGAAAAATAACTCACTGCGATTATTTCCCGCGCCGACAACCCTATTGCTGACCCCCTTACTGCGGTGTTTACACAAGTCCTATCTTTTTAGTTTAGTTTGTTTGCCGACGACCTTGCCGTATTTAATTTCGGCCTTGAAACAAAGGTCTCGGAAAAATACAAATTGATATTTCTATGGATATAAAAGACATGAGTCTTTTACTTACTTTACGAACATTTTTAAAGCGAGCTCATAGGTGAAAAGATAAAAAGGTTATGACCTCTGCTTTACCTATGACGCAACGTTCAATTTTTTTGTTGGTTGTTACTGTAGTGTGTTTATTCTTAGGTTTAAGGTATAGCAATGGTTGGTATGGATAATTATTGTCCGTAAAATATTATTGCAATTCTTTTGATAATTCGTTTAACGATACCTAGACATTAAAACGTTTGAACCAGAGCAAAATGTTCGGTGTAAAATTCTAGTACAGTTCATTTTTTTTTAATTTATTTAAAAACAAAAGGAATACAATTTAGGTACATAAAGACCGCACCACGAAAACCTCGTAGGGTTTATCTGGGTGTCGGTGAGTCGCTAGTATAAATTATTAATTAGCAGAAGATGTTAACGATAATCTAAGTTGATAAAATCAACCCAGACCTTCGCTTACATCCCTCGCCGTTATGTAATGCTTTTTTAACTTAGATCTAAGAAATTTAACATTGTTAATATACATTGATTGGAGATCTACTGGAAGTTTATTTAAATATAAGGGTACAAGATAATTACTGACTCTAGTTCCATACACATTTATGGCGTTTGGTAGAATATATTTATTATCATAAGAGATGTTTCTGATATTACTATATAATAATAAAATGAAGCACCAAATCGACACGAAAAAAAATTTACAAGATGACTAAGGAACGAAATTTAGTTATTTTGTAATTCATAAGCACTTGTAGTAAATACTTTGATTGAGGCATCAACTCGTCACACCAAAATATTGTTCTAACCGGTCATACCGCTAAAAGCAGTACTATTTGTTTTGAACTCGTCACAAGTTGATTTATTTCTATTAGGACACATTGTAATTTTGTAGCTACTGGTCACACTACAATCTGTTCCTATTTGTCATTCTGTCAAATGGTTCTAACTGGTCACAAGGAGGATACCTAAACAAATTTCACTACCCGCCAAACGTGTGGTACAACAAAATTTTGGTATAAACACCACATAATAAATTAAAAATGCCAAGTATTTAATAATAATGTATTTATTTTAATTTTACCAACCATAAATATCCTCCTTGTGACCAGTTAGAACTGTTTGACAGGATGACGACTAGGAACAGATTGTAGTGTGACCAGCAGCTACAAAATGTGTCCTAATAGAAATAAATCAACTTATGACGAGTTGAAACAAATAATACTGCTTTTAGCGGTATGACCGGTTAGAACACAATTTTGGTATGACGAGTTGATGCCTCAATCAATACTTTTACTACCTGTTCGTGTATGAAATTTGACAGTAATACATAAATGCAACATTGCATATCTACTGGCAGTACACCATTATTCCCAATAAAGGTTCTAGCTTTTAAGTGTTGCTAGATTAAAAAAGTATTCTATAAAAACCCGTTCATTGTGGAAAACTTGTCATTTACGACTTCCATAACTCGAATAGCGTCAGCCAGTAAACTCGTTAATACGGAATTTATTTTTCTAATATTTACGACGTAATTTCCCTCTACATTTTATGGTATCCGCAAGTCCGGTGTTGCCATAAAACGCTGGAGCTTGTTCTAATTTATTAATGTGTCTAGCCCCCGCTTAGAAAGGATGTAGCATAAAATAGTTTAAATGAAAATTAAACGTATCTATTTGCTTAAGTAACGAAACTTAGTCGATTCTTTGATTCTTTGCTTTTTCGGCGTGCGTTCTCTGTAGTGTACAGACGTGTTACCACTTATTTAAATTATATTAAATAAAGTTTTTAATTTGTGCTGGAGCCCCGGACTTTGCCCCTGCTGCAGAAGGTACTTCGTCCAGCCACATCCGAAGCCCCCAGCGTTGAAATTACTCCGAGCCGACGCGGCGCGGCTGGGATTGAACTCCGGACCTCTAGCGTGAGTGGTGTATCATTAACCGTTCGACCAAGGCCGCTAGGCGTAGTACGTTCGAAATTACCTCTTGCTGTCTACGGCCGGATACCTCGCTACGAGTTGTACTACGGCACGCTACGGCCACCATTCTAACTACTGTTGAATTAATTGCACCAGGCGGACTGATTGTGTTCTTTATGCAGTGTCAATGAGGTATAATTTAGCCCACTAAATTATAAATAGAAAGATACTTTTTAAAAGAAAATATTACTTCCCCTCCGCGGCTAACACGTTAAAATAAACAAAGATGCATTCGTCTACGTCGAAGCCCGTGGCTCCAAGCGATGAGACAGGAATTAAGCAGAATGTGCGACCAAATTACTACTTTTACTGAGGCAGTCAATACACGAATGGATAGATTAGAGGAAAGAATAAACTCAATAGAAAGCAAAAAAAGTGAATTAGAAAACACAAAAATAAAAAAGATGGAAGAAACAGTATCGTAATTGAAAATGGAGATCCAGGAACGGGACCAAGAAGCACTAGGAAATGATATAGAAATCGCGAGCTTCCCTGAAGCAAAGAATGAAAATACGACACACGTGATCTTGACGGTTGCTCAGAAGTTGGGTGTGGATCTGACCGAGCACGATGTGGTCAACGCTCAGCGCGCGGGGCCTGTGCCAGCGCCCGTGGAGGGTGGCGGGCCCTCGCCGCGCGCCCGGCCTTTGGTGGTGCGGCTGGCTCGGCGCGCGACTCGTGATGCGTTGCTTCGGGCGGCGCGCGTGCGTCGCGGTGCCACTACTGAGGGCATGGCCCTCCAAGAACAAGTACCACCTCGCTCTTTTTATGTAAATGAAAGGCTTACTAGAACAAATAGATATCTCTTCCAAAAGGCACGTGAAGCTGCTAAACGCTCCGATTGGAAATTCGTATGGACCAGAGAAGGGAAAATATATGCAAGGAAACAGCAAGGACAGGCGAGTGTCCGGATTCGTTGCGATACCGATGTAATGAAGGTTTTTGGTAACCACAATGTTGGCTCTGAGCCGAGAAATGTGCAGTGACATTGAAACAATAGTTATTAATATTATAAAAGCTTCCTTAAAATTTAATGTTATTCCATTTAATTATTTTTGTAAAATTTGCAATACACAATATTTTGATTTTTTGTTAGGTACTTACAAAGGTTTCTCTGTGTTCTGTTTATTGGTTTTAGAATTTTATACGGTTTATATTTTAGAATTATGCTATTGCAAGTGCTACAAGTACAAGTGCTATTGCAAGGAATAGCCAGTCAGTTGCGTTCTGTTTTGTTGAAACTCAATTATCTAATTGGTGTTTCTTATGTGTCTGATAAATGTAGTAATAGAGTATACCTAGTGGCGGAACACCGTTTGTTGGGAGACTGTTTAATAAGGCGTTATTGTATTTTGATTTGTGTTTTTACTCATGCAACATATGTTTGTTTATTGCGAATGATAATACACATAAAGTTACGAGATTTAATATATTATATTATTTATATTATTACGACATATATAATATACGTATATTTATTGCAAGTTATGATATTTATAAACATACGATTTAAGTTTCATGTTACTTATATATTTTATCTAATAATGTGTAATATTTTTATTGTTAATATTGTTTCAACCACACCATCTTACATTGAAATTTACAGACATGGGCTAATGATGCTTCCATTTATTTTTAAACTTGATCGGCGTCACTTAACAATTTTGAAATTTTACTTGAATACCTGTATTTATATAGAACTTTCTTTTAGTTTTCAGTTAAAATTTATAAAACAGAAATACTTAACCTTGGGTATGCTTAACCCTGGCTCGCTTGGTATTCGCCGGCGCCATGATGAGTTGGTGGTCACTATGGAACGCCACGCAGTAGACATGCTAGCTATTAATGAGACCTGGCTTCGTGAGGGGGAAGATGCCCGCGCGCCAGCGGTGCCCTGCTACCGGCTGCGCCATGTGCCGCGATCTGCGCACGCACCGCGCTCACGCGGAGGTGGAGTTGGTTTCTACCTTCGGCGCGGGATATGCGCTCGTGTCCTAGAACACCCACCAAGCCAGCACGTCGAACAAATGTGGCTTAGTATTAAACATGGTGGCTATAGACTGGCTGTTGGTACGGCTTACCGTCCACAATGGATGGATATTGATACTTTTATCGATGCAATGACAGAATCAGTAGGATCTTTTTCAAAATTTGATCACGTGGTTGTGGTTGGTGATTTCAATATTGACCTGCTGGCTCATAGTAATAGTGATTCCAAAAAACTTCTAGACTTTATAAATTGCATGAGTCTCTCCCAATATGTAACAGAAGCGACACATTTTACTGACCATTCAGCTAAATTGCTAGACGTTGTTTGTAGTAGCGCAAAGGTCATAAATCTTGTCGTGGATTATGTACCGGATTTAAGTCATCATGCATTTATTTCATTTCAGCTAAATATAAAAAAGCCTAAACCAAGGCCACGTTGGATAACCTATAGACCTATTAAAGATATAAATATTGATGACTTTAATAAAGATGTTAACGTCATTAGATGGGAAGATTTATTGTGTGACAATGTTAATGACTCGCTTGCCGCTTTTAATAAGCAAATAATTGCTTTGTTTGATCTCCATGCTCCAGTAAAAACTTCTTATGTCAAAGAACAGAGTTATCCCTGGATAACGCAAACAATTAAGGACATGATGCAATTAAGAAACAAGGCGCACTGTAAATCACGCAAAACAAAGTTAGACCAAGATAAAGCATCATATAAAGAATTAAAAAAGTTAGTCAACGAGGCCTTACACAGTGAAAAAACTGCATACTTCCGTTACAGACTAGAGCGAAATTTTAAGAACCCACGTGTTCTCTGGAAAAATTTAAAGCGTAACATAGATTTTAATAAACAGCAGTCAGATTTACCCTATCACATTTGTAATCCCAATCAGATCAACAGACATTTTTTGGATGTCCCTGGCAGTTTGTCAATGAATATGGAACAGTTATCATTTTTCTGTTTCAATAGATTCTGTACATCGGTGTTCAGTCTACAACCGGTGGGTGAAAAGACAGTTCTTGAAACCATTAAACAAATTACAACAAATGCACAGGGTGTAGATGGCATATCATTGGATATGATTATACTAACATTGCCGCGTACATTGTCCATCATTACTGCTCTTGTGAATATGTCCATCGTAAGTGGTGTTTTTCCAGATCTATGGAAAAATGCTATAGTTCAACCACTCCCAAAGGTTAGCAGTCCTAGAGATTATAAAGATCTTCGAGCTGTTAGTATTTTGCCCTTTATGTCCAAGGTATTAGAAAAAATTGTTTGCAAGCAACTGGTGGAATACTTGAACACAAATAATATCTTACCGTCCAAGCAGTCAGGCTTTCGTGCTGGCAGAAGTACAGCCACAGCGCTTTTAGATGTGGTGGATGATATTTTGGCGGGAAGGGATGTAGGTGAAGGTTCGATCTTCGTGTTGCTTGATTACTCGCGTGCTTTTGACACAATTATCTCCACCCTGCTTATGGCCAAACTTGCATATTATGGAGTTGATGGTCCCACGCTGAAATGGTTTTCAAGTTACCTAACTGGCCGTTCTCAAAGAGTGGAAATTACTTGTAGTGATGGCACTAGGTTAATTTCAAATAATGAACCGGTGTTTAAGGGGGTCCCACAGGGATCAATATTGGGACCGATACTATTTATTCTATACACTGCAGACTTGCCTGAATCTATTAAAAACAGCAAATATCATCTTTACGCAGATGACCTCCAAATTTATAAGACATTCAAGCACTGTGATACTAATAACGGAGTTAGTGAGATTAATGAAGATCTGGGACGAGTAGCTGAGTGGTCAGATGCTAATGGTCTAGTTTTAAATCCAGACAAAACTAAGTATCTTGTCATAGGCACTAAAGCACAGACAGCGAACATCAAAAGTCACAGACCAGAAATCAAGTTAAAGGGTAAAAAGGTTCAAGAGGTTGCTGAGGCAAAAAATCTGGGTGTCATAATGGACAGCAATCTAAAATTTGAAAAGCATGTACTTGATATTGTTAGAAATTGTTATTACCGGCTGAAAGTGTTATATCAGGTACGTAATTATATAAGCATAGAACTGCGAATTTATTTATGTGAGACTCTCATTTTATCAAAATTAAATTACGCTGATGTTGTAACGGGAACATGCTTACTAGCTCGTACTAAAAATTTGATCCAACGCGTTCAAAACTCTTGTGCTAGATATTGCTTCCCCATTCCTCGCAGAGCTCACATAACGCCTTATTTGAACAGAAACGACTTGCTTAACATGGAATCCCGTCGTACTTTACATTTTGCTTCGCTACTCTTCGGTGTTATTAAGAATGAAAGCCCATCGTATCTCTTCAATAAATTAAAGTTTACTGACCGGACACGAATACCTGACCGTTTAGTTTGCCCTAAGTATAAAACAGCTGCTTTTAGAGGTAGTTTTAAATACGCTGCGACAAGTTGTTGGAATAACATTCCACCTCCCATCAGAAATTCTACAACTATTAAAGCTTTTAAAGTTAAATTTAAAGAGCATATTTTAAGTGCACAGAAATCTTGAACTCGCAGTATCATTTTATCTAATTAATATTATTACTTATTTAAAATTCATATTTATTCTTATTTGGTAGGTTAATATAGTTTTGTTTACGTAATTGAATCTTGTTGGTAAATTATTATTCGGCAAATTGTATAAAAAGCTGTATTTATTTAATGTGAACACTGTCATGTAGCGCATTTATATGTATTTCTTTTTATTGTTTATTTTTATTAATAATGGCATCCGCGGAAGACCAGCGTCGTGGGTAACACCAAGACATATGCTGAGCGGAGACCAGTTTGGTACAAGCACATTATATTCCTGTTTTTTAATTTAAATATTGTAATGTAGTGTATTGTATCAAATAAAGATTTTTCTATTTCTATTTCTATTTCTTTGCAATTGGTTTTAATAGCTATCGAGATACTATTATGTTACACGAATATTGTAAAGACTTTATTGTATGTTTGTATGTACATACATACATATATAATCACGACTATTATCCCCGAAGGGTTAGTTAGATACTAGGCAATGAGGACCGCAAAAACAGTCCTCTACCATAGTCCACTTTTCACCAAACAGCGACTGCACATGTGCTCAGCGTGACAGGTGGTGAGCTCATCTCCGCTTTATGCTGTTGGAAGTATGTGCAGGCTTTAGTCCGTTAGTCGCCTTTTATGACACCCAAGGGAAGAGAAGAAGATAAATACTTATTAAAAAGCCACACTATTCCAATATTTCCACTCTATGTCACCACTACCCTTACTTAAATAATTACGTTTTTTGACGCCTATGGGCTTCCCCGTCATGAAGTTTCGAAAAGTTTTAAACTTACATTCCGGTCAAATATATTGTAGGGTATAACATCAAGTCCTTTTTTTCTGCGAACAAGAAGTCTACACTAAAATAATAAAAAGTTAAAGTTTGTTTGGAGGAGGTGATCTTCAAAACGTCTCGTCTAAATCACAAACATTTTACAAATATTATTTAGAATGAACATTCGATACGGGTGTTCGCGCGGGCGAAATCGCGGGCCATTTACTAGTTTTATAATGGTATGACTAAGCACAAACCCTTCTTAGAATTCTTCCTTTCCGGTGATCAGAATAATGGCGGTTGTGATCATGGCCGGTACAGCATTAGACATTATTCATAATAGATGCTGTCTGGTGTCAACTGAGTCATTGTAGGCCATGAGATCAGCGTTTAGCGACAGATTTGTTCCTTCACAGCATCGCATATGAGTATCACTGATTAAGATAAGCTTTTGACATAATTAAATTCTAAGGTTTTTCTTAATAGACTTTCAAGTGGCCACTGGTTCCGCAAATGATCAACGAAAGTAAAAATAAATGTAATTGTGAAGCTACAATCAGACTTCTTTACGGGAAAGTATAGCGTCATGTATGCAGTTTTGTATTAATTTCTATGATTTGTGTTTTGTCGAATATTAATGTGAAATAATGGTGGATTTTTCGTGAGGGTGCATGAGTGTTGGCAAATAAAACAAAACAGTGTAACATCACTTTTCTAATTCTCTCAAGAAGTCCGTGTTAGATCTCAATAAAGTCCCATAGCTTTATTGAGTACTAAGGGGTTTGGGGGAATATCATTTATCATTAAACGTTTATTACCTATCAAATTTAAATTCAAATTTTCTTTATACAATAAACTTAAAATAAGCATTTTGAATCGTCTAAACTTAAATTTACTTCTTTATTTGAATGTATGGGCACCCGCCTACCCGCCCCACCCATTGAGGAAGTCTTTAAGCTGTGGAGATTTATAATAATATAGTAAGTAACGACATTTACAAAACAATATGTCGTTACCAAATTAAACAATATATAAATTGATAATTAATTATTAACTGGTATGCAGATGACTCTTCCGCCCAAGGCAAGTTCAAAAGCTTACGTCAATGGTGGGATAAAATGAGTAAAATAGACCCAGCATACGGTAACTTTCCTCAAGACAAAAAATCATACCTTATAATTTCCGAAAACCACAAACATACAGCCCAACAGATTTTCAAGGGGACTAACATATCCATCATAACTGGATCACGCTTCCTTGGTAGTTATATTGGTAAAGGAAAAGAAAATTTTGTAAATATGCAAATTAAAAACTGGATTTTTCTATCAACAATAGAAAATCTTTCACTTATCTGTAAAGACTCACCCCAAGCTGCCTACACTGCTCTTACTAAAGCAGCTCAATTCCAATGGTCATTCCTATTAAGAGTCTTAGACAATGCAAACCAATTCTCCGAACCACTAAAAAACACACTGCGTACAATTTTTTTACCAACTCTACTAGGAGGTGATATCTCACCCTTGGAAGCTGACTTATTCTCTCTACCCGTTCAGAAAAGTGGTCTAGCAATTTCCGCTCTATCAAAAATGACAAATATAAAAAAGGTTGTTCAGTCCTCTCAAGTGCTTTGATGGATAATACACATATGGACCTCACTCAACATCATAAATCCCTTAAAGATGCACAGAAAGAAAGCCGCATAGAGAAAAACACTCTCGATGACGAACTCTTGGATACCATCTTGCTCAAACTCTCCCTAATCAAGAAAAGAGCGATCGAACGATCAATTTCGACAAAAATTAAAACAAAATCCTCCAACTGGCTATCTATCATAATAACTAAGAAAGACCATTTTGATCTATCCCCATCAGAGTTCAGAGACGCACTTGCATTACGTTATCACAGATTACCAGTCTCAATGCCAAAATCATGTGATGGCTGTGGCTGCGATGAATTCAACATTGATCATGCTCTATATTGTAAAAAGGGTGGTCTGATAACACGTCGTCATAATGAAATTAAAGATTTATTCTGTGACTTATGTCAACACGCATGGGGAAACGTAGTCAAAGAAACCATCATCTCTGAAGGTGACTGCGGACTACGTGGAGATCTTTCTTGCCGTGGCGTTTGGGATGCTCAGAGGGAGGCGTTATTTGATATCCGTGTCGTTGACACTGACGCTCCTTCTTATATTGCACGCCCTGTCGCCTCTGTATTAAAATCTTCCGAAGAAGAAAAAATAAGAAAATATTCAAACGCTTGTGAAATGCGACATGCGACATTCACCCCCCTTGTTACATCTGTTGACGGAGTCTTCGCCCCACAAATGTCTTCCTTCGTAAATCATCTTGGAGCTGCAATCGCTGACCGCTGGAATAGAACTTTTAGCGTAGTGATGGGTTGTCTAAGATCAAGAATCATAATCTCTATAATACGTGCCACTAGCATGTGCATTCGCGGCACAAGGCATACATTTAAACCAATAGCTAAGTTATTCGGCTTCGATGATGGAGCAGCCCTACCGAGACAAGACTGATGTGGATACGGCCAACGAACTGAGAAGATGTCGATTACAATAAATTCGATATTTCGGATATAGCTTTAATAATAAATTATGTAATAACTTTATTTAAAACAAAATAAAAAATTCTCTTAAATATATATATATATATAAATTACTAATATGTTACGCTCGTACATGCGCTATGTCCATACATATTTGTCATTTACATAATAATCTTCCACTTTATAATAACCTTTATTTTTTACGGGTTTTTTAACATGGGCTTTAAATGTATGTAAAGGCATTTCAGTAATATTTAGTAAAAGCGGTATTTTTTTATTGAATAATAAAACCATTAGAGCATTTCAATATGTTTCCAATATTTAAGGTAGATAAAGAGTAAGGTCAATTGTAGGTTTTCTTGTATAAATTTATACAAACTAACTAGGTTATACTATTATGGCGATCCATAATCTCTGCTTACCCCTAGGGGAAACAGTAAGTTTAAAAAGATTCAATCGCTTTTCGTATGGCTGTACAATTCTGGCTGGCACGCGGCATGGTGGCGCCAACGGATATCTCATCCGGCGCGTTGACGCCATTTTGTGACAGTGTGAGGTGACGTCAGTACCACCATGGATACGAACGTTGGGGAGTTTCACCAAAGTATTTGTAACCCTTTCAGGAGACGTATTAACAAATATAAAACAATAAAGTAATACTATATTAGGATTTGATTATTAAGTCCAGAGTCTAAACTGAAACATAAAAATATACCTCACGGGTTCTTGACCGCAGGCCCTGTTTATACATAAGACGAGTATTAGTCAACTTAATTATGTGGGCATAATGTGTGTGTGTGTGTTTTGCAATATTACGGCGGTTTTTTAAATGAGTGAGAACTACCGTCCTTGTGTACGTGTTTTTAAATATTGTGAAATTGTGTTTTTTACCATTCCCAATGAGAATAAATGTCATAAACCTAATTACTATGCTGAAGCTTCCTCCTTTCCTGTAGAGCTTTACAGTGCGTGCCAGGCAGCCTTACGGATAGGCATATAGCGCGAGCAGTTAGCTTGGAATGCATCGAGTGACCACACAGTTGATGATGTAGGTCGTGTGTAGATCTAGGCGATAGAGTATTAGATTATACTCAACATTTTGAACTGGCTGTTGTACCGGTATGAGTAAGTTATAGTAATTATTATCAAAAAAGGTTGCTCTTCTTTGTTGTCTTTTTTGTACCTACATAAAAACATTATTGTTTTTTTGGGTTTGTTGTCTTTAATCACCACGTTTGTAATTACTGTCAGGCGTTGCGTAAACGTAAACAAAACGTACGTAAAAACGAGACTTGCACTGCAAGCGAAACAAACGCCATAAACGTTTTAAGATATAACATACAGCCTTAACCGTCTTAGGAACCACCATCATACTGTACAGACTATCAGTACTCGTACCAAAAAATTTTGGTCGTTCCTCTGTAAGACCATTCGGCTTTGGAATTCTTTGCCGGCGCATGTGTTTCCCAGGTCCTAACGGCCCGGGTCGTTTAAGCGGGGCGTGAAACGGCATTTATGCAGGCTGATGATTGGGTGCGCTCGTTACCATGCTTATTCCACGGTTGGGAGCGCTCTCATTATTTTGGACTGCATCGGCTGCTTACCATCAGGCAGAATGCAGTCACTATGACGAGTAAAAAAAGCCACTTACGGCTATTCCTTAAAGGGTTACTCAGAGCTTTTGACGACATCCGATAGAACAATTGTTTATCGGCTCAATTGTAAAAACTAATTGAATCAAATACCTCGGAGTGCTTTTGGATGAAAATATATTGGAAAAGTCATATTACCTTCACATCGTCTCGTCAGAGAAAACTTATATGGCCATTTAAGATTCAATTCTTCGTTATTGTATTTGTATTTGGAGCGGCGCTTGCAAAACTTAAATGTTTAACCTGGAAAGAGCTCAAAGGTCACTTTTAAAAGCCATGACCTTCAGCCCATACAGATTCCCTACTAAACTGCTGTATGAAAAATGTGAAGTCCTTACAGTAAGACAAATATACATTCTCCAAACTCTTTTAAAACAACACAAAGTTACCCCATACGGCAACAAATACTGAAATAAACGATCTAATGTAAATATTTGTAACCTGCCTAAACTCCGTACTGCGTTTGCAAAACGGCAGCACGCATTCTTATCTAAGTATCTTTATAATAAAGTAAATAAAAAAGTGTTTCATTTCAATGCAAATAAAAAAGTTGATTTTTACCTATTGAAGCCAAAGTTAAAATAAGAAAATGGTTGCTGATCCTTAGCTATGATCAAACTGAGTCTTTATCATATATCTAAATACACATACACGCAATCACTCATACGCGCGCGTACACACTAACACACACACACACACACACACACACACACACACACACACACACACACACACACTACACGCACACACACACACACTACACGCACAGATACACAAAAAAATCACACACACTCGCACACTTCTATCTGGTAATTAGTTTGTATATTTTAGTTATTCTAAAGTCTATTTTTTTTTTTTTTTCAGTTTAGGCCATGTTTAGATTACAGCACTTATGAATGTCATTAGTAGTAGTAGTCGGATTTCAATATGTTTATTTGTTAATTTAATTTGACACTTGAAGTACCTTTGTTATCGAAGAGGGCACTGGTCTCTGTCACTCAGGTGATAAACCTAAAATAGGGGTCAGGGACTTCATCACAAATATGTAACAATTATAAGACAATACATGTTTCATAAACTTCTTATTAATTTGTTATTATTAAAATGATGAGCCGCTACAACAAAGCTCAATGTATTAACCATATCGGCGAAAATTGTGTACAAAAGATCTGTGCTTTGCATCGGTATATTTCATTGGTACGAGAAGCAGTGAATGACTACATAATCCAACATAATCAAACTCAAAACATCTCTGAATCGTATCTAGTTAGAAACTACTTCAGAAAACAATTTTCTCGCAGCACAAGAGTCTAGGATTCCCGCGTATTGGCATCCGCCATGTATTCGACACAAATGCTAGATATTGGATACGGCTGCAAGCACAGCCGCGGCGCACAGATATACTTAAGGCGGACTGGACGCATTCAATGCTTTAAATTGAAAGTTTATAAGTTATGTTGTTATTGCTTCAGAATTTCCAATGAAGGAATTTGTTTTTTCTTTCTTTTATTGTTGCCGAACGATTATTGGAACTCCATTTAGATTTGTAACAGCGGTCTACCTGTGACTTCTTCTGCCTATTTCTTGATGGTTTTACTAACTTATAATTTTTAGCGGGCGTGTGCACAACAAGTTACCAAAGTGAGTAAAGTAAAAAAGTTTTGTAACTTTTCTAAAGAGCCCCAATTGTAAAATTTAGAAAATTCTGTATCTTGCTAGATTGCACCCAAACACGCCAGATACTTAATTTTATAAATACATACTACCCTATCCCGGAGGGATAGACGACTTTCCATTTACTACCTTCCTAATACACTGCCTTCGCTTTATTTACCTTCAACCCACTCTTCATAGGAACATGCTCAGAGGTAAAAACTTCTAAGATTTGATGAAGCAATGTTGACTAAAAAACATACGCATCAAGCACTGACAAATTTCGACGGGTGAAAACCAGACCTCGCTAGTATAGTGGTTAAGGCAGCGGCACCGAAATGCGGAAGGTACGTGGTTCGATTCCCGCCTAAGGTTGTCGTCTTTTTTCAGTGTTTAAAATTTTACTTAAGTGTATTTAAGCGTTAATAAAACGCTAAAATATATAAAAACACATTAACATGCTCATAAGTTTAGATATTCGTCATAATTAGATATCGCACGTAAAACTTTGACAATATTTACTGCGTCCACATGACTTGGACAATGCTTGTATCAGAACCAATAAACTATATCGGCCCACAAGCAGCGGCTAATATCGTCGGGGCGCGCTGTCGGCACTAAATCAAAATTATTATGCGCCTAATAACCCCGCGTTAATTTAGTCCGCGCTGTTAGTGGGCGGGTAGCACAATATCGGCTGCGTCATTAAGGATGCGCGCCATCTGTCGGTGATAATTGTAATTAGACATATGGCTCGTGAAGTGGTTCCGTCCGTTGACAGCGTTATTGGTCTGCGTATTTTTGTTTTATTTGATGAGATTGGCACAGGACAGACGGGACTGGCACAGGGGAAACCTATATCTGCAGTGGATGATTGCTGGCTGAAATCGATCGTAATACAAGCTCTTGAGTAAGTGCCTTGTGCGTTAGAGTTGTGATTTTGCAAGTTAAGTAAGTAACTTACGCTATCGCAGAATGGAAGATAAAATTAAAATGTCCTGATTTGATTGCTTTAGATAATTGTTAAGACCCACCATGAACATTGCGAGTAAAGGCCTGATTTCTTATTCCGGTAACGAAAGACTTTTTAAGCATTCAACACATAAACTAAGTAATAAAGTATGTTCAGTATTACAACATACATATCATCACGACTATTATTACAGAAGGGTTAGTCAGAGACTACGCAGTGAGGACAGCAAAGGCAGTCCTCTACCATAATCCATTTTTCACCAAATAGCGACTGCACATGTGCTCAGCGTGACAGGTGGTGAGCCCATCGCCGCTCTATGTTGTTAGAAGTATGTGCAGTCCTTAGTCCGTTAGTAGCCTTTTAAGACACCTAAGGGAAGAGAGGGGGTGGTAGTATTCTTTCACCGCTACGCGACCCGGTGACAACGTTGTATATATTACTATGTTTTATGATATACACGTAAGTTTTGTCTCTTTCAAATTACATCGTCACATAACAAAGACAAAACTTATAGATAGGCTATCTGACACATTCAATATAGATAGTTATAGGTACTTCTAAGCTAACCACAACATAAGTACCTATGCATTTCTCATCTACGGGTGCTACGACATAGATGCTACAAGTTTCATTTACGCCGTAGCCGTTACGAGTAGCTCGCGCCGTTTATACGAGCGCGTAACGTTGAAATTACTTTGTATATCGTTATTATCAATTTTATTTGAAGCCTTCCTATTTTGGTCTGACATTGTGTATTAAATATATTTCCAATTTGTGTGTCAATGTTTAATTATGAACCTTACTGTTAAACAAGTTATTTATTTATTTATTTACTTAAGATACAAAAACAGCTTACAAACTAAAAAAAATACATATTATTACAGTTGAACAGAAAGTTTAATGTAAATCTGAAAGCCTTATATTGTAGACAACTTACAATTAAAAATTATTATATTAAAAAGAAAAACAAAAAATAAAAAGAACAAGTAAAAAGAATGTAATACTTTTTGAGTTATACCTAAGTATTTCGGGAAAGAGCATATTTGAAATGGTTTATGTTTTGATGGAAAATATCAAAAGACAAGTCAAGATCATTGTACAATTCACACATTCTATTGATGGCACCATTCCGAGTTATATTATTGTTTGTCAGTGGAATGCTGAAAAGCCGGAGTTTCTTTGGGATCGTATGGGTGTATTAATAAACGACATGCTTACAGACGCTTACTTAACAGTCCATTTGCCAGTTTATGTAATAGGCACAGGTCAGATACTTTTCTATTACTCTCGAGGCTTTTTACACCAAAGTTTTTTTTTCTTTCACCAAAATTTGTTTTTCTTTGTAAGTAATTCCTTATTTATTATTCGTTTGAGTGATGTTTTGAAACTTGAAGAAGTAGTTGAAGAAATGAAAAATTATAAGGTAGAGATTTTTTCGATAAAAAGTGCGTTCCGTATTAGCCTACACCTGACCATAAGTTAGTATACCTACACCCGATTTCATTCTATAATCAAAACACTAAATTGGTCAGTTCCGAAATCGCGGGATTTTTTTTTGATACAAAAGTGCATTTCATAACAGCTAACACCTCAACTTTCGGTAAATAATGCATCCGATTATCCGATCACTAGTAGTAAGTCACATAATATGTTCGCATCTATTTTATCCGAAGGGTTAGTCAGCAACCAGCCAATGAGGACCGCAAAAGCAGTCCACGGCACACCAAATGATAACTGCACATGTGCTCAGCGTGGTGAGCCTATCGCCACTCTGTGCTGTTGGTTGTATATGTAGTCTTTGGTCCGTTAGTCGCCTTTTACGGCACCCAGGGGAAGAGATAGGACGTTAGTCTACTAGCACAGCACTATTAAATCCTATCCTACTAATATTATAAACGCGAAGGTTTGTAAGTATGGATGGATGTTTGTTACTCTTTCACGTAAAAACTACTGAATGGATTTAGATGAAATTCGGCATACAGATAGTTTTTAACCTGGATTAACACAAAGGATACTTTTTATCCAAATATTGTCACGGGAACGAGAACCACGCGGGTGAAACCGCGAGCGGCCGCTAGTATAATATTAAACCCATATAATATTAAACCCACAGCCTACTTACAATGAGAAAGGCCACTTTAAATGCGTCGCTGCTCGTATAATTCAAAGACCGAAATAACAAATAGAAAGCTGTTTACAAAATTGTGGCGCGGTTTGTTTATAAACAAGCGAATTAATTATCTAACCTCATTACGGAGGTAATGAATACCCCTGAATAGTTTCTCTTGATTTTGGCTAAACATTTTGCCGAAGTAGCTGGTAATGGATATGGAACTTTACACCTTTAGATATAAGGTTGAGTTTCTGATAGTTAAATGTTTTTGTAGAATTCGGACGTAAATAAATCAGTTTGCTAAATGTTCAGCAGTCTCAAGTCTGTTGATCTCCAACATCTGTTGCGGTTATTTTGTGCATAAATATTTTTTTTAAAGTGAAAAACTCAGTTTACTGTGTCGCGTAGCGGTGAAAGAATACTACCACCCCTTCTCTTCCCTTGGGTGTCGTAAAAGGCGACTAACGGACTAAAGAGTACACATACATTCAACAGCATAGAGTGGCGATGGGCTCACCACCGGTCCAGCTAAGCACATGTGCAGCGCTATTTGGTGAAAAGTGGACTATGGTAGAGGACTGCTTTTGCTGTCCTCATTGCCTCTGCCTAGTCTCTGCCTAACCATTCGGGGATAATAGACGTGATTGTATTATGTATGTATAATGTGCCTATGTAACTTTGTTAATATGGCCTGCATGATTGAAAGTTGAGCTTTGGTGGCTCATACCTCTAGGGCACTTGCAATACGAAGGAATACTAAAATCATTTTATTATCTTATTTACGTTACATTTCCTTCAACGTAATTAATAGACTTGTGATTTTTTTATAAAAGAGGGATTTTTATAAAAGAGGGAGGCAAACGAGCAGGCGGGTCACCTGATGGAGAGTAATCACCGCCGCCCATGGACACCCGCAAAACCAGAGGAATCGCAGGCGCGTTGCCGGCAAGTGATACTGTGATACTATTTAACGCACATAGCTGGTGTTAATGTTGTAATCTTTGCTTCTTACAGCTTATATGGTCTAGTGGACTACCTACCGTTCTCAGACCGAGAGTTCCTCAAGAGTTAATAAATAACACAAATACAGAAGTCTGTAGACGTATCTCTAAAATAGATCTTATGTGGAATAAGAGCTTTTTGTATAATCCGTTAACAGTACCGATGCATGTGCCATAAAATATGACTTAAATTGAGCCGTCGACAGAGTCACAATCGGTTGTTGGCATATTTACGGAATTAAATCCGTCTATTATGGTAATGGCGGCGCTGGCCGCGATGGTAATTAGAATTAGGCGATTGCGTTTAGCCGCTGTCACACGTGGACTCATATTTTATGAGCGCGGTGATGTGTGCCCTGCTCCGATGGCATTGTTTTACGAGTGTATTCAATTTAACAGTACAATAGAACTGGTGGTACTTTTATATACAATTGATTAGTAGATTTTCCTTTATTCTAGTAGGTACTAGGTAGCTTTTCCTTTATTATACATGATGGTAAATCACAGGTTAGATAAAGGAAAGGCGGACAATGATATTGTACTCCATCCGTAATTTAGAACAACACAGATTTTATTAGAAAATAGCAGGCGGGTCACCGCCGACACCCACAAAACCAGATGAATCGCAGATGTGTAGCCGGCCTTTAAGACCTCGACTGTGATTTGCGTGAAATGAAAAACTACAAAATTCACATTTTGTAGTAATTTTGCAGTTATATTTATCGTTTTTATAGAAATAGGATACAAAATTTAATATAAAATCTTTATTCCTCATGAAGTAACAATTATGCTGGTATAAATTTTGCTCAATAATATTATCGTAGATAGGGAAAATTCACAGTTAACTTATAGCAATTTTCGAAGTGTTTTGGTTTAGAATAATATATTTTTTTCTATATAAAATCAAATATATCCAAAAGATCCGAGGCCACTACGAACTAATAAATTATAACTATAAACATTCTATTTTTTTATTTCAACTGTTTAGAACAGTAGTTCAATCTAGAAACTCAAAAAAGTGTCATCGCGCAACTACATGTTTTCTTTACTTATGTGATATTATTGTATATTAATATTTCCGATGAAACATGAATCCGACGAAACAAGAATCCGGCGAATCAGGAACTAATCTTTTTTCTGCAATTTTGTGTTTAGTTAAAAAGTTAAGCAAAATTCACATAGGCCGCTACGAACTATGCCAATAGCTATTCTACACTATTCAATAAGTAAAAATTGTTAATGTATTCACACTCCGTAGTGCACCCCCTTCTTTAAAAAGTAAATTTTAATTTTTAACACAAGCGCGTGACGGTTTTGCACATTTCGCAGAATATAAACATTGCTCTAATTAAATTACTAGGTCTCAAATTTCAAAGCAGAATTGTTCTAATTTTGAATATCAATATGATTGATTTTGCTTTGAAGTTCATTATGAGACTTATGTCAGTTTTTGAGCTCGCGCGGTACTTCCTTAACATCTGCATAATTCATTGAATAAAGACAAATCAAAAAGAACAAAATCTAAACTAAACATCATAGAAAATTAAAACAAAACACAATCACACTTTGGAAAGGTGCCTCCTGATTTGCGTCTTACAACCATCGAGGGCATCGGGAACTCGCTGAGGCCTGGCAGGTTCGATCATGTGGTCACATCCACTGCCAACTTTGGCGGCCGGTTATTGCCCGTCCAAATTTGTCCGGATAATGCCGCCTGAAAGGTTCTCATGATAGATTCTAGGATGCTATGGGACTGAGAGAGATACATTTTAGTAGTGCTCACATTAATTATACCGACTCACGACTAATCGCCAATGGCTTTATTAGGAACTTGTCAATAAGGACCACAAAATATCAGTCATCTGCCATAATCCACGTTTCACCAAATGACAACTGCACATGTGCTCAGCGTGTTATGTGGCGAGCCCAACGCCGCTACAAGTAGGCCGTTAGCCGCATTTTACGGCACCTTAGAGAAGAGATGGGTTGGTTTATTATCTTTTATTGATAAGCTGCCACTGTATCTAATATTATTATGACAAGGAAAAAGCTATGACCATCTTCGCATTTCTACCTTCTATTGGTTTCTAGAGACATTAAATGAAACCGTTTTGTCTGATATTAGCAAATAAAGTAGGACTTTAATAACATTTTCAATAATACATTTATTAAATTTCAATCTCTATATACTTACCTTAAACGATTATTGTTGTATTTTGAAATAAACATAATGAAGCATAAATAACATCGGATGGATGTAATCTTAAACCACATTTATTTTTCGTGGAGTCTTGCATTATAGCGTGTTTTGCGCTACGGCTAGTGCGTTCAAATAACGATCCTGAAAGCTAAGCCACTATCGCAACGCATCTAGCGTTGGCTATACTAGGTATATATCAAAGTTTGTTGCGTAAATATTTGTATTTTTTTACAAAATTCTTAAGAACCTATTTCCTTTTCACGGATTTACTCGTAATATAACTTTTTCACATGTATCCGTAGTTATTTGCGATTAAAAAAATGCATTGCGGTACGTGCCCTCATTCACGAGTGATAGTAGAAAAGCCCGCACGGGACAATGTAATCCAGCTCCTACATAGCAAAGCAAGCATAGGTGACCGCAAGCACCGCCGCAACTGATTACGCGCTGGCCAACAGATCGTGTCGAGACAACGTTATACAACCGCCTGCTTAAGCTGCCCTAGTACTTTACTAACTGCTACATTGTTAGAAGCCGCTTGAATTTATAATAGTGGTTAGTTTTATGTCCACCTGTATTGCTATCGTTATCTTGTCTAAAAAAGTCACTTGCGTCCGTTTGTTTACCTTTGAGACCCTACACGTGTCCCATGGGTGGTGCTAAACGTGTGACACTATCTGAGTGGTTGAGCTACGCTGCTGTCGTGTTTCATCCGGTCTGTAAAGTACCGGGGCCCCCCCGCCCCCTCATAATCATAATCATAATAATTATAATCATAATCTTTATTTGCAATTAAACATGGTATAAATGATGTAACAATTAATAATAAGCACTAAAAATGTTTAGCCAAATTAATTAGCATGTAATATATTCACATTAAAATAATGTATTTAGGTACTAATTTCCCCATTTTGATATGACATTGCTCTATTACACAACACAATTACACTACAACACAATTTATCCCCTAATGTCAAAAAATTATTATAAGTCATACAGGGTGTGTGATCCTAACCATGTAGCCAAGTGTCTTTTAAAATTATTTATATTTAAGGTCCTAAATTATTTCGGTATTTTATTAAAGATATTGATGCACATAGTCAAACAGCTTTTTTTGTACTGCATTGTTTTTGGAGTTACATGAAGTACCAACCTGTTCAAATCTCTAGTATTTGTTGGATAGATATCACATGCTCTTTCAAATAAATGCTTATTCTGCATTACAAATACACATGTATCTAAAATATAAAGCGATGTTAGAGTCAGTAACTAAATGCTCTTAAACATTTTTTTTGAGCAATAAAAGCTCTGTTAATAAGTGAACTATTGCCCCATATCGTAAAATAGAACCCACATAAGCATGGTAAGCAACAATTGCAGTATTTAAGTTCGTTACAGTTCTGATACACTTTAGCGCGTATACAAATTTATTAATTCGGGTACGAATAATGTCTATATGCATTTTCCAATTTATATCACTATCTATTATTATTCCCAAGAATTGAATTTGCTTTACTTCATCAATATTAATGTCTTTATACTTAATGTCAAGGTTAATATTTTTATATTTATTAAATTGCATGTATTTAGTTTTATTCAAATTAATTTTTAAATTGTGCATGTCAAGATATTCAATTAAGTTATATACAGTCTTATTTATGTCATTTTCATGTTCTGTTAATGTTTTAGTTGACTACTACAGAAATTTCATCAGCAAATGCGATGCATTGATAACCGGTTGCATGAAAAATGTCATTTATATAAATAATAAACAACACTGGGCCCAATACGCTACCTTGTGGCACACCACATTGATTGTGTTTATATTGTGATGAATACGCTACAACTTCATTTTTGTCCCTGAGTTTTTCTATAACTACACATTGTTTTCTGTTGCTAATGTACGACTTTATCCACTCTAATGCATGACCTCGTACACCAATCATTTCTAGTTTTCTTATAAGCAATTGGTGTGATACATGATCAAATGCTTTTGATAGGTCTACAAATATACCAGTTGTCAATTTTTTGTTGTTAATACCTGTCAAATCGTTTCCATAAGTTTATGTATCGCCAATGTGGTTGATTTGTGTTTTTGGAAACCGTATTGATCTCTTTGTAATAACATCCATTCATGGGCGACGGTGATAACCTATTTTCTATCAGGTGACCCGCCTGCTCGTTTACCTTCTTTTTTCATAAATAAGTAATATAGAATAACAATACTAGGTTAGGTACTAATTAGGTACTGAACCTACCAGTTTTTTGATCTAACATTTGAATATGCGATAACTAATTCCATATACGTAGGTAAGCATTCCGGATGAAATGCGTCTCCACCTTAAGCCTTATTGTAACTATTCATCGGAGTGTCTAGACAGTACAATTACATAGAACAGCCTGAACACAGTAATAATAAATACCAAGACGTTAGTAATTGCGTGCATATTATTTTGTTTATCTTATTAAAAAATAATTTCATGTCTAACCAAAAAAACTACCGGAAAGAGAGAGCCGTGTCGCGTAGAGGCTCATTAAAATAATACTATCACCCCCTCTCTTCCCATGGGTGTCGTAAAAGGCGACTAACGGACTAAAGACTGCAAATACATCTAACAGCATAGAGCGGCCATGGGCGCGAGCTCACAAGTGGTGACACTTGTCGGGCTGAGCACATAATCAGTCGCTATTTGGTGAAAAGTGAACTATAGTAGAGGACTGCATTTTCGGTCCTCATTACCTAGTCTCTGACTAACCCTATAATGATAATAGTCGTGATTATATACGTATATGTATGTAAAAAATTTACTTAGCTTAATCAAATACCCACCGTACATATTATAAGCAAATAAACATTCTGATTGTGTTTCTGAAAGCCCTCCTTAAGAACATTTTCCTTCTGGTTCCCGCCATTACTACCAATCTCCTCCGTTTAATGCGCCATAAATGGGGCAATCTCGGTGCAGTGTCCGAAGAAACTATCGTTATATCAGACACAAAAGCTGTGCGAGTAGAGATGTTATGGAAAAAGTTTGATTGGTAATGCTCTATAGTAACGAGCACAGCACATAATTGTTACTCTTTATACAATGAGATAATAGTCACTAGCAGTAAAAAAAAATTAATACAAACAATCATTAAATAACCACATATGTATGATGTAAAGTTTTCAGTCAAACAAGAGGGCCTAGCCAAGTACCACGAATGCTTGTGTATGGGATCGATACGTCATTTTGGTAACTAGAAATTGGTGGACGATTCAAAACTTTAAATAAAGAGTTAATTACCTACCTTACGAGTAACATAACTTTCAAACTCTCACTCCAATTATCTAGCCCAAGTGAAGCTTCTTTCGAAATTAGTTTTCAATATTAGGAAGTAACATTGGCTTTTACATAGAAGTTTTTCATACATAGTAGTTCAGTTGACCGCACGCCTGCCACACACGTAGGTACACACTTATATATTAAACATACAATGCCGATGTCCCAGCCCCGCGGTCAGAAACGTCAAAATATGTGCGGTCACATTCTGCAACCTTATTCTGAATCAGTTTACGACAAAAATGTTCTTTCCCCGTCGGTTTTATTTTAAATATCTTTGTTTGTTGTGAAACGTCAGTTGCAGAAAAGTTAAGGGAAGTTTGTGTTGATATCTGCATGTGATAAGAAGGGACAAAACTCATGCAATTATAAGAGTGACGAATAAAAGTGTTGATGGGTAGAGTTTGAGAGGGAGACCAAATAAAATAGATGGAAAAAACAAAACCGACTTCAAAAAAAGTAAAAAACTTAACCACTGAAAAGTTAAGCAGTTAAGTTTGTTTGGTTTTAGTTTATCTGCTATTTTTTGAAGTCTGTTTTTTTTATTAAAATCTATTTTTTTATTTTAAACTTTTGAAGGTTTTAATTAAAATGGAACATTCAGCGAAAGTAGCTGCTATTTTCGCCTTAAGTAGAGTAAATACACTGGATGGCATTGCTCTGTCGGATTTAGATTCGTATAAAGTATTGAGAAATCCTCATGACGAAAGAGCTCTAGCCGAAATTATAAGGTTGCGTAACCTACCTGCCCAATAATATTAAATTATAATAAAAGCCACACGCATATCGTTACAATGTTGTATGTTATGATTATTATTAGATTATGCACTTTCCATGCTTACTCCATACTAATATTATATATGAAAATTATGTCCGTACCGTCCTATGTGTGTCTCTACGTCTGTCACTTTTTAACGCGTTAACCGCTCTGCTCTAATCAGTTTTTATGAAATTTCTAGAATATCCTTGATTTTCCCTGGATTTTACCATCAGATCCTTACTTGGTCACAATGGCACCACCTCAGGAATATACTCTTTCAAATAAAAAAGAATCATTGAAATTGGTCAATAGGTCACAAAATATTGATGCGTAAAGCAGGAACAATTAGTCGATAACAATGTGTTTTTTCAGGATTCTGAATAAACTTCTGAACCGTCTACTGTAAATTTTTCATAAGACTAAGATGAAACTTTGGTCTATCAGATAAAAAAGAATGATCAAAATCGGTTCACAATTGGTGGAGCTATCGTGGAACATACATAAAAAATCAGACAACTTGAGAACCTCCTCCTTTTTTGAAGACGGTTAAAAAGGAGTGAAGATTTAATTTTATGTGACGGCTGATATAGGAGAATATTTCTTATATTCTCCATAAATTTTGGACTGACCGTAAGTAAAAAGGCAGGTAGAATAAAAAGAGTTTGTGCTAAAAGAATGTTGATAATGATGATGACATAAAGAAAAAGCTTTACACTTACAAAGTAAGGGGACATGTTAAATGCGTGTATAACCGCTAGTACCAATCAAATTGCTAAGTCATAAGTTATTCTGACTAAGTATAATTGTAATATTCGTTTACATAATGAATCTTCAGTTAATTGATGAGTCAACACTTGATGCAAGAAAACAGACGGGAGGTTTACTGCGCCGTAAAGCGGCAGTGATCGTAAGGCAGCGTTATGTCGCGCTGTAACCCAATAAACAGTTGATTGCCACACTTCACAGGATAAATAAACTTTGGGGACAATAAAGAATTGACGCCCGTATCGAAACAGAAAATAACAATTACATAAAGATAAGTTGCCTCATGATCAGGATAACCTGACGTAGTGGTGGGTTCAAGCCCAAACTGGTAATCACGACTTTTCGTAACAAAACCGCACCGTAAACCACCACGCCGGCCAAAATGCTATATTGTAACGACTGCTATTATAATAATAATTATTATTATTCAGTCTGGCTTGTCCCATAACTGGACATAGGCCTCCTATCATCATTCAACTCTTTAAGGTTTCGAGCTGTAACTTGCCAGTCTTTCCAAAAGCTCTAGCTCGTCCCGCCACCTCCTTCTGGGCAAGTTGTGGGATGAAAATGAAACTTGTTTATAATAACGTAGGGTAGAATAAGAATAAGAATAAGAATAAAAATAATTTATTGCTTTTTCACACAAAAAAATAACAATGCAACACTTAACAATAAACAACACTGTACCAAACATACCTATAATAGATTTTAAAAAAAGAGTTGCACACATTTTAAGGTGAAAGCAATTGGAGGTGGCTCAGCATATGCTTACAAGAAGATGCTCCCAGTAAGCGCTGGTTTTCAGCCACTCCCACTTCTCTTAGCTGATAGGTGAGAATAGGGTCATGAGGGCTATTCATCTACAAGTTACTACAAACAAATCATCGAAATAAATTTTAAACTTTAACAAAAAACAATAACAAAAGTGAGAGCTAGGTGCTTGCCACTTAAGGTAAAAATGAAATAACCTAAATTAAAATAAATAAACAAAAAAAAAAGAAGGACACTAATACTATTGTTATTAAATATTGTGTGTAGTATGTTATGATTTGTATGAGAGAGGGGTGAGTAGTGTATGCATGTGTGTGCTAAGTGTGTGTGTGTGTGTGGGGGGGGGGGGGTGTGTTTGTGTGGCGTGTTTGGCTATAATAAGCTTAATGGAAGAAATCTTTCAGGGGCAGTGATTTCCAATGTCCACCAACAATGTTTTCTGCAGCAAGTTACAAATACGTCCTTTACGCACACGTCACACAGTCCACAATTCCCTCGATAGGCAACATATAGAACGTGCCTTTCGAAGCACGGAACACGATATATTATAATTTAGTCACTTACGCGGTAACCCTGCATTGCGAAGTTGCTTAACTTTCATGATCGCGATTCGAACCCTACCAATTGGACCATCAAGCTACTCAATGTTTGTCTATGTTTTTTGGCAAATAGATGTAAAGAAAAGGCTATAATACTTTTTAGTAGCATAGAACCTTTTCTTCATTTTATTTACCTTTTTGTTTAATCTGACAGAGACTTCTTGGCGGGAAAGTGAAGCGTCATGTCTGCAGTTTTGTTTTATTTTCTAACATTTGTGTTTTTTCGAATATTAATGTGAAATAATAGTGGATTATTAACCGTTAAGTGTTTGTGGACGTGCATGAGTGTTGGCAAATGAAACAAAACAGTGCAACATCACTTTTCAAATTCTCTCAAGTAGTCCGCGTGAGACCTCAGTAAAGTCCCACATCTTTATCATTTATCATTCATCCATTATCATCAAGGGAAAAAAACAAATAAAAAACTAATGACTAGGCAGTATGGCTCAGACCTTAGCCTGTTCCTTCATGGAACTAATATAAATAAAATAAAAAAAATTAATCTGACAGAGCCTCTGACTGAGCCTCTGACAGGTGACGTTTGAAAATGATATTAATTTTAATTAATGTAATAAACATAGATGAATGATTGGCCTCGCTGCGCTCGTCTAGATACCGCGCTACCTATAAACCACAGCTCCGTAAATGCGGCAACTCATTTATTGTAGTGTGTTTATGACAATATGCAAGGATGCTAGTGTGTGTGAAAAATTTGTTGCCAGCTGCTCAACTGTTACCCGAGTTAATGGGAAAAATATTTTTGCTGTGATGTAATAGTTAAGTTGCTGGTTATAAATGTAGCTCAGAAAATATTTAAAATTAACAATTAAAAGCGAATAATTGTATCAATATAATTGTATATATTATTATGTAGGTTAGACGTAGGTTTCTTCTGTAGAAAAATGGTAGGTATGTATAGCAATGATTAGACCTCATTTTTTTAGTAGTTTTTTAATTACTACCAACAATGACCTTTTATAAATAGACTAGTTATACGTGAATGAATTGCATTTTAAAATGTTTCTATGACACTGACTGACGTGTGACTGAGTGAAACTCGGGCAATTACCTGAGTTTGTTCTAGTCATTACGGAGGGCAGACAACGTATCTACACATATAATATCATTGACTACCAACCCCTTTCTTCCCTTGGGTATCGTAAAAGGCGACTAACGGATTAAAGCCTGCATATACATCCAACAGCATAGAGCGGCGATGGGCTCATCAAAATAATACTACCAACCCCTCCCTTCCCTTCGGTGTCGTAAAAGGCGACTAACAGACTAAAGACTGCACATACATATAACAGCATAGAACGACGATAGGTTCATCAAAATAATACTACCAACCCCTCTCTTCTCTTCGGTGTCGTAAAAGGCGACTAATGGACTAAAGACTGCACATACATCCAACAGCGTAGAGCGACGATAGGCTCATCAAAATAATACTACCAACCCCTCTCTTCTCTTCGGAGTCGTAAAAGGCGACTAATGGACTAAAGACTGCACATACATCCAACAGCATAGAGCGGCGATGGGCTCATCAAAATAATACTACCAACCCCTTCCTTCCATTGGGTCGCGTAAAAGGCGACTAATGGACTAAAGACTGCACATACATACAACAGCATAGAGCGGCGATGGGCTCATCAAAATAATACTACCACCCCCTCGCTTCCATTGGGTTTCGTAAAAGGCGACTAATGGACTAAAGACTGCACATACATACAACAGCATAGAGCAGCGATGGGCTCATCAAAATAATACTACCAACCCCTCGCTTCCATTGGGTTTCGTAAAAGGCGACTAATAGACTAAAGACTGCACATACATACAACAGCATAGAGCGGAGATGGGCTCATCAAAATAATACTACCAACCCCTCCCTTCCATTGGGTCTCGTAAAAGGCGACTAATGGACTAGAGACTGCACATACATACAACAGATAGAGCGGCGATGGGCTCATCAAAATAATACTAACAACCCCTCTCTTCCCTTTAGTGTCCTAAAAGCGACTAACGGGCTAAAAGCTCGCCACCTAAGCACATGTGCAGACTGTGCAGTTGTTTCTTGCTAAAGCGTGGACTGTGTGGGCGTGCTCTGTGTTGTCCATAGATTCAAATGATTACTAATTTTAGTATAAACTTTAATAATAACTATCTCAAAAAAGTTGTTGATCTAAGTAAACAGTAATAAGTCGAGTCTTTATTCATGATTATTCTACTTCTACATATTATGACTAAATACTTTTTCGTTTTTGTAGGCTCATTGTCATGTGACAGACAAAAATTAAAAAAAATATATTTTTCCACTAGGGCCTCAGAACAATATGCTTTAGTTATTGTTCTGAGCCTAGGGCAAGAAAAGCTATTTTAGCCTCGCTTTACAACGCTACAATGACGGTCTTTTTGAGCAAGAGGAGTGAAAATATTATTTCAAACATTGTCTATGATTTTTTTCAAAACGAATACGTCCGTGATTTGCCGGTGGTGGCACTGACACTGAGAGCATTATCACTGACAAGTAGGGATGCGTTCATAGAGAATGTATGAAAAACACTGTGCCGGTACTGTGTCGGAACTGTGGCTTCACTGATATGTGTGAAGCAACCTTCAACCTATAATATTAGCTGAATCATAAACTATACACCTGTTCTCAGTTTCATTAAAATCTGTCCAGCGGTTTTTGTGTGATGCGCGCCAAACAAACAGACAGACAAAAATTCCAAAAATGATTCTAATGTTCACGTATTCTTCATCCCCTAGATTATGTTTTTCGCAAATATTTTTAATGTAAGTACAGACACGAAAAGTGTCAGTTTCATCGGTAGAATACCCTAGATATAGTGTCAGCTAACATTTTTATACCTTATTATAGATCACAAATATAAGTAAACATGAAATAACATAGAACTAGTTTAAGTATATAGTAACTTTGTAAGACAAATGAAATAGGTTACCTATATAATAAATGACAATAACATTAAATTCACATAATAAAAATCTCAACCTCGGACTTTATTCTTGTATAAGCGGTAACACTGAATGGCGTTTATTGTTCACATTATTTTATGATGAAATTTCGAAATTATACGATATTTACTGATGGTATGTGATCCCAGTGTCCTTCTTATTTTTAGAAGTATTATTTTTACACAGTTTTACTACGCAAACTGGCATTTTAGTTTGAATTAAGCCCAAAATTAAATAATACATTCGGTACGTACACTTCACCCACAGCTGTCAGTGTAACTGGCTCGGGTACGCCGATTTCGGCGTAGTATTTGTTGCCGCATTTGACAAGTACGACGGTGGTATCTAGTCGAGCGCAGCGAGACCAATCATCAATCTGTGGTAATAAACTAAATCTAATAAAGATTTAGATAGAAACCTGAAATGGCTTAAATGTTGTTTTCTTTGTTATTTCAGGTATTAAGTTAATCTTTATTTTTAATAAATGTATATATATATAATGCCCTATTTTGTACTTAAATAAAAATTTTGTTATTTCAGAGAAACGCAGCTAAGTCTGGTTATTTTTGATCTCAATTACTCTACATATTATATAGCTATACTCAATATTATTATTATTATCAATGTACAATAATGCAAATGACGAACGAAAAAAAAGTTTCTTATTTAGTACACTCTTACAAATTTTTCAACTTGTAGTACACCAACAACCATGAATTTGGATGGTTCGCTCGCTACAGAGACAACACCTTTTTATTTGCTACGTATTTTTTAATCTAAATAGTGGTTTAAAGTAATTGTTTTACCAATAGATATATATTACTAGAAAGTTGAAGTGTCAAGGATCACAGTGGTGCTATTGGATTGTAGTAATTCGCCGTGGTGCGTGAGTAATCATAAAAAGCATTATTACAACATTTATTACCGAAACTTACTACCCAGCGTCCCACGCCACGCACACGCACACTCACCGATCGGTCGGCGTCCATCGGCTGTCGTCGTGTTGTCTCGCCCTCGCTATCTCACACGGCCCGCTTACACCGCACCGCACGCGCATTATTGATTGTGCCGGCCGCCCGCTAGATCTCGCTGCTTGTTTGCATTCACAGCACATCTATTCGGGTATATACCCTACCCTACGGGTAGCAGGCACTGCTACGACGCGCACTACTACGACCAGCGACTACGAGTCTGAGTGACTGCTACAAGCTAAATCGGCTGTCCAGGTGAATAATATCTTATTACAACGGTTAAAATGCCTAAATTGCAACGTTCGCCACCTACATCACCTCCAAATATGGCAACGTATTCGCAATCCGAACCGGACTTGGCCACCTTGAATGAACCGGCTGATGTATCTCATGTCACGTCACGTACAAAGCGCCCCCGCGTGGATACTTCACCTGGCGAAAGTTCTGATCAAATCCCGGTCTCGCTGCAGGACTTAAATGACTTTAAAACTGAACTCATGATGGTACTGAATTCCTGGAAAGCTGAAGAAAGAGCTACCATGACAAAGCTTGTTAAAGATGTTGCGCACGTAAAAAACCAATGCACCACCATTCAAAAAACAAACACGGAGATTGAAACAACGGTTAACTCCATGAAGACCCAATATGAAGATGTGAAAACTAAAATCGATAAATTGGAGCAAGAAAAGACGGAAATAAAAGAATCTCTGGTGAGTCTGGAAAATCAAGTTCAGGAATACCAGCAGCTGTCGAGATCATCAGCCATTGAGATCAGAAACGTTCCGAATAACGACAACGAGCCGGAAGGTGACCTCGTTAAGATAATCCAAAAGCTTGGTACTACTTTAAATATGAATATTAAGGACCACGAAATCAGAGATGTCTATCGTCGTGCCGGAAAAACGGGTACCTCAAAGGCTATAATTGTTGAATTTTGTACCGTGCAACTTAAGAACCACCTCCTTGGCGCCGCGCAACAATGGAACAAGAACAAACAAAGTGCGGACAAGCTGAATCTATCTCACATTGGAGGAACTGGAGACAAGCGCCCGATCTATGTGAACGAGCACCATACTTATTCATTACGTAAATTGTTTTTTCAATCCCGTGCGTTTGCAAAGAAACACGAATACCAATTTTGTTGGATATCAAAAGGTAAGGTGCTTATTCGCAAAGATGTTAGCTCTAAGTATATTCATGTCAAGTCTGAACAAAGCTTGTCTACCTTACTTAATCCATCTGAATAGCGTTTTAGACAAATGTTTGCAAGTTTTTTAATAAGTTAATGTCAACTATTACAAACCTTTACACAATCACAACACACTTCACACATCATCTACACATCACACACCTCTCACACATTTGCCTCCTCTTAGTCTCAAAATAATATGTTATATTATATCTTATCTCAAATATAAAATCAGTTATTTCACTAGGCTCTCTGTATACCTTAAATATCAAACCAAAGATACTTCAATGATTGGACATTACACGACCACTAACATCGATTACATTACGGTGTATGTTCACATAAAAACAACATCTGGAATACATCTGGCTGGTGACGGACGTGCAATAGAAAAAAAACAAACTATACAAGTACGTGGATGCCAAAAGGGCCCACTACGTTATTTTATTATATTTAAAAAGAGAGATAATGGCTAACTTGGAGGGAATAACCAAGGACATTGATCAATTCAATGTCGCCCAATCATTCTATTGCACCCCTGTTACTTGCAAGGATTATATTCCTACTGATATACCATCATTGAAAATAATTCACACAAATATTAGAAGTTTGGGGAAGAATTTTAATGATTTTATAGCAACACTAACTTTAACAGAGATAGACTACGACATCATTATCTTTACTGAATGCTGGCTGAGGGTCACTGGTATGCTCCCTCACCTGGACAGTTACACTCCATATTCCTTTACAAATAATCAACTACAGAATGACGGAGTTGTGATTTACGTCAAAACAATCCTAAAATGTCACATCAGCGAGCCTGTTATATTGGATGCGAATTGCCTTTTGTGCGAAATTAGTAACGTAACCATATTAGCTATCTATCGTTCCCCATCATTTGATAAATTAGACAATTTCTACAATAGCTTAGAAGACATAATTATCACTGTCCGATCTCAAAATATTGCTGTCATAGGGGACCTAAACATAGATATCAAAGAAAATAACGCACATAGACACTCCGACGAATATCTCACTCTCATGTCTGGTCTGGGTCTCCTTCCAGCACATCTACTCCCGACGAGATCAGGAAACTGTCTGGACCACATACTTTTGAAAACCAAATTGGAAGCCACAGTCGCGGTCGTTCAGACGGATATTACTGACCACTACCCAATACAGCTAGCACTAACACTAAAAACCATTCAAACCAACAATTCTAGTGCCAACACAATCATTAAACTGAACTATGAAGCAATAAAACACACATTAGACAAAGTTAACTACAGCACAATCCTACACGAAGAAAACCCAGAAGCAGCAACGAACAATCTTATTACTGTGATACAAAATGCAATTGAATGTAATAAAATAACCAAAAAAGTACCCCGTAAATGGAAAATCATAAAGCCTTGGATCACTTCCGGCCTTCTTCGCTGTATTCGCAATCGTGACGCCATGAATCTTAAATTGAAAAAGGACCCCGACAATCCTATTCTTAGGACTACATATACCAGGTACAGAAATTTTTGTAATACATTGTTAAAAAACATAAAAATATCATATGAAAAAGCGGAGTTCGAAAAAGCCAAAAATAACCCCAAGGCAATCTGGAACGTTGTTAAAAATATCACCAACACTAAACGTGACAAATTGCCTCCAACGGAGCTATTGGAGATTGCTGAGAGTGAATCTTTGTCAATAAATCGGGTAAATGAGTTCTTCGTCAGTATAGGAGGAGAATTGGCTTCTAAAATATCAACACCGCCGAACACTGATACCAATAGACAACCTAATAACGATAACGTGAGCAACTCGTTTGTGATCCTTCCCATCGAAGAGACTGAGACGAAGAGGTTGATCCTGAATCTACGCGATAACTGTGCCACAGGTTGGGATGCCATCCCCGCAAGAGTGCTGAAACATTCAAGTGATGCCCTTGCTCGTCCACTAACACATCTCTTTAACCTCTGTATATCGCGAGGCGTTTTCCCAAGTGCTTTAAAAAAGGCGATTGTTCACCCAGTCCATAAGGGAGGGGACAGGGACTGTGTCACTAAATATAGACCCATCTCTGTACTGACTGCCCTTTCGAAGATACTGGAGAGGTACCTTAACACTTCTTTGAAAGCATACCTGGACAAGTTCGGGATTTTATCTAGAAGTCAGTTTGGGTTTCGGAGTGGCGTGTCCGCTGAGGATGCAGTATCCAAGTTCACTGAAGCCTTGGTAACACACATTGAAAACAAGAGGAAGTGTTATGGCATCTTCTTGGACTTGTCCAAGGCATTCGATACCGTCTCTGTCCCAATCCTCATATCCAAGCTGGAAAACGTTGGTGTGCGTGGCCTCGGGCTGGACATGTTCACCAGTTACCTCTCCCACCGCTTGCAGTGTGTTAAAATAGGGTCTTTCGTTAGCGGTGATCAAGAAATTGGTTATGGTGTTCCCCAGGGAAGCATTTTGGGGCCCACTCTCTTCCTGGTATATATTAATCAGCTATGCAGTTTTACTCTTGAAAACTGCAACATATATACTTACGCAGATGACACTGCATTGCTGGTTCACGGGGACTGCTGGGAGACTGCTGATGGATATGCTGCGAGCGCATTGGGCGCCGTCAAGAACTAGCTAGATAGCAATTTACTGACGCTTAACCTCAATTTTTATAAATTTATATATTTAAAAACTTACGGAATTCAGCAGACAGGAAAACCCTTTTTACCATTTATTCTGGACTATGCCAGACCATCATCTCGTACTGTGTGTCGGTTTGGGGAGGAGCTAACAAAACACTAATGCTTAAACTGGAACGTGCACAAAGAGCCGTCTTAAAGGTCATCACGCGGAAAAAACGCACATACCCTACAAGGAAACTCTACGCCGAATGTGAAGTTCTTACCGTAAGACAACTGGCCATACTCCGAATGGTGCTACGTCGTCACACAACTCTAACATACGACGATCAGGCCGCATCCAGACGTCAAGGATCGCTTAAGGTGTGTCCCCTGGTGAAATGCCGCACAAGTTGGGCAAAACAGAATTACAATGCACTCAGCGCTAAATTATACAATAAAATCAATAAAACTACGAAAATTTATTCCCTAACAAAATATGAAGTGAAAAAGTCAGCCGAGATGTACTTACGTACACTGAGTTATAATGAGACTGAAGATATATTAAACTAGTGGTTATATACACGAACGAACGCACTCAAACATACACAACCCCCCCCCCCCCCCACATACACACACACATAAACTCCCGCACGCAACACACACATACACGCACACTCATTCATACATACATATATAATTACTCATATAATCTACGTACACTCTTCACCTCCCATATTAATGTTAATAGGTCTTACAAAATTTAAATTCAGTTTGGATTACAAAATATGTACTAGAATTACCACGGAGCAAAAACAATTTGCTCCGTGAGTATTACGTAATATTGCAGCAAACTTTTCTAAGTCCTTGTTGTCTGGTTCTTTTTATATACGCATAGCATAATAGTTGGAGGAATCGCTGCGGACTAAGATTCAGGTTCAGTCCTAGTTTAGAAAGCAGAACTTCAAAAAAAGAAATGGTTTACGCTGTTAAATTATTATTGCCTAACTGTACCTACACTGTTACTGTAAACTGATATTTGATGCAATAAATTTTTATTTATTATTTATTTATTTATTTATATTATTATTATTAAAAAAAACTTTTTTCTATTTCCATAAATGTTTAGGCATTATTTTCAAATTATATGAAATTAATGTATTGGAATTAATTACAGCAGTTCTTACTTTGTAAGTACTTCATTTAATATGTCTTCGTCGATTATATTATTATTGGTTATGGTCATTATAATACTGAATCAAAGAGACAGGGACTCTTTTTTATTTATTTTAATTTCATCCTTACATGATTGGTTATACATGCATTCATACACGAGTGGAACTAAGGATTTAGTGGAGGAATATAATATTGTTATGACATTACTGATAGACTGTTAACCCCTTCTGAAAGCTAACACGTTTGGCCTGAGACCCTCACAAAGGTACTTTAACGTGTAACGATTTCTCGTATCGCCATTTGGCTACCAATGGCTTCAATATTAAGACGGGTTTTACCACCTCTCATTTAACCTTCTATTCTCTTGTTTTAAGGTTTAACTTGTTCACTATTGACTACGCTGTGGTATGTGACAAAGTGTGGAGTTACTGCAAAAGTTTATTTGTCAGGTTGGCGTAGAATAGCGCGTGAAACTTTTTTACTCTGTGACTGATGAAGCGACGATTGATGTAGAGCCTAGATACAAACACAGACCACAGGTATGTGTTCACAAAACAAAATAAACAGATGCCGGTTAGTGTCGTATGCACCATTAAAAAATATACGTGTCCTAAATAAACAACTTTCATTATTCATTCAACGTAATAGAAATCATGAAATCATTATTTTACATATTTGTTTATTTAAACAGTAACGCTAACAGAATGCAATAAAACATTTGCGTAAAAAAGGTTTTAATATGTGCTTCATTATGAGTGACACCACACGTCATTCTATTACAAATTCGGTTCGTTCATTATTCATTCGGTTACATAATTTAACAAAATTTAATATTATATCTAGCTTGACCAATCATACTAATTGTTTATGGTATTTTAAATACGGACACTATTATTGCTTACTGTTTTTCGATCTTATTAGAATAGGTAACGGTCGTCTAAATTCGAATTCGAATCAGAGAGAACGATCAGATCAGTTAGAAGAAACATAAAACTATTTTCAAACATGTATTGTTAAATTTCTTTTGCAATCTACTTTATTAATATTACCAAACGCTAGCGCTAGGGCGTTACATATTCTATGTTTATATAAAGTTGCGGTCACAGTAACGATCGGAAGGCGATTACGAGGGTCCGACGTTTATGTGGGTTCCGTAATTGTTAATTTAATCCGGGGAGATCAATGGGTCGGCTTTTAATTTTTAATTATGTCTCCTAATAAGATCGTAGCTTAGTCTTTGGGGATAGGAATGTCTTGTTTGGAAATCGAACAAGTTGTTTAGGGGAATGTTTGTAGAAAAAATGTATGTATATATTATGTTTGTATAATTACGCGGTCTTTTATTTGAATACTCGTTGTCATAATAAAGTGGTTTAAAATCACATTACACCTAAATATTATTAAAACTAATATTTTATTTTCGTATCTATAATAAATTAATTTCTAACGATTAAAGTCTTATATATAGTTGGCGCTCATTGGGGGAGGCTTACGTTTAGCAGTGGACTGTATATTAATTGTTAAAATTATTTTTTGAACGTGACTGTACAAGTGCGTGCTGTGTCGTGTAAAATTAAATCAATATTCTTTTATTGGATTAAAAGATCCTTCATCGATCTCTGAAATTAATGGTTATTCAGAATGTCCCTTGGCCACGGGCTGAATGTTTTAATGTAACGAGGCCCTCGCGGTATCGACGCCACTCCAAATAATCACCACTCGGAGCAATCGCAACGAGCAGTACCTACGCATAAAAATATACCTACATTGTCACTTCCTTGAAAAATTATGGGTATTTCACGAAAACTTTTTTTGCAAACAATACCATTTGGAAAACTTAAAAAAACTTCAACGAGCAGAATCGAATTGTATTGGAACCTACTCCTTTTGACATTCCGGGTCATGTCTAAAGGCTATAATTAATAAAATAATTGCACTATTTTTCAAAATTTTAATTTGCTCTTGTTTCTCCAAAACGAAAAACTTAAGATAATTTTAATTGAGACTTCCCACCTGAAGTAGCTAGGCATTTTTTTCAACGTTTCGTTATCTTCAGCTCATTTGAGCGTATTTAAGGCAAATAATTAAATATTATGGGAACTAATTTTTTGAGCTTTTATTTAAAAATTCGAGATGTTATTATGATCAGTTAAAAAACCTATTGAGCAGTTATTTAATTTAATGGCCGTTGATTAATTATTGCGACAGTAAAACATGGACAGTAATAAAAAATCAATTAGTCGGTTATTTTATCATACAATGTCAATTCTAAAAATAATTAAGCGGTCCGATAACTGAATGAGCGGTAAAAATGATGGAATGAGCGGTTCGATAAATAGTTCGGCAGATCATAGCGAGCGGTGACACCCGATCTCAAATTCATTGAAAAGAGAGGTAAATGTTCGTTAGTTGGGCGGAGCTTATTAGCGCGGGTGGCGGAAACGACCAATTCCTTCAGTCAAAGCAAAAGTAATATAATTTTTCATTACTATATAAGCACTGTTTTTAGGGTTCCGTACCAAAAAGGTAAAAAGGAACCCTTATGGTGCGACTTTGTCCATCTGTCCGTCCGTCCGTCACACCGCTATATCTCATAAACTACTTTACCACCTCATTGTTTATAGAATTGCTTAGAATGAGATTTCTTACCAACAAATTCCGATTTATTACTGGCTACACGTAACCGCTCGTTCAATAATTTTTACCACCAATTTAATTATTTTCCTGCTCAATTATATAATCACTGATCCATTTTATTATTTTTTATTACTCATTTTTGTTTACTTTACTGCTTAGTTTTAACTGCTGAACTAGTTGCTACGCTATTTACAACTGCCTCTTTAAATCAGTGCCATTAAATATTACAAAAAATACTGTTTATGCTACCATAGTTATAAGTTCTGCTGTAAAAAACTGCACAACTGCCTAATTACGAATATGGTCCAGCAAACGGCATCATTATTTTATCTCAATAAAGTACCTCGCATAAGCAAATCCTGCCCGATCGTAATTGGCAAATATTGAAATAAAATAATTAGTAAACAGTCCACACAAAAGGCAGCTCTATTTTTACTCTTTTAAAGTTGGAATTGGCGTATTTGGACGGCCAACTCGTTAACACTAAGCAAATATTTGGGAGCCGCCTGCAGCGAGTCGAAATATTGACGGATCGTGTTTGAACGAGTCGTCGGGATGACGACAAGGCGACGCGATGCCGGGTAAGTGCCCGGTGGTGCGTCTTGGAGAGGGATGCTGATGCGGGTATCGGGTACTGGCCAGTAGTCTGTCATATTATGTATGTTATGGTACTTAAAAAAAAGTTGTGGCAAATTACTAAGAATCTACAAAAATTACAAAATGTTATTAATTCATTTATTTATACGACACCGGTCAATGTGAGGGACGGCTTAATTTCAATGATAGAAGCCTTTGCTCCCAAGTGGTTGTTTTATTTACTACGCGTAAGCACTTTACCTTTATCCCACCTGATGGTAACTGTTCTGTACGGGAGGAGGAGGCGAGTGAAACAACCGGCGGTTAATAGCACACTGATGTATTGCCACAGATAAAAGGGGTGGTGGTCACAGCCACGCACCGTGGTACACGTACATACATAACAGTTCCTACCCCTATTTGACAAATAGTCTAAAAGAATTTCCTATAATCTACTCGGGGACGAGTTCGGCGGACAGATGTGTCATTTCTACAGTCTGGCACAATATTTGTTACCGCTTCGTGATATTCATCTTCACCCTCAGACAGGATTGCTGGCTGTATGGCAGCTCCTGGCGTAATCTCCCACGCCTCTTCTCCCCGGGAACCATTTCCCACTGTATGTCGAGTTGGTGTCGGTGAGGTTAAAGGCGGCATCTGCGGAGGCGTTCGCGTAGGTGCCAGCGTCGTAGGTAGCGTCGGCGGTGTCACCGGTGTCAGCGGCGTCGGCGTCTGCGGCAGCGGTGTCAGCGGCGTCAGCGGCGTCGGCGTCTGCGGCGGCGGTGGCAGCAACGGTGACGGCGGCGGCGGCCGTAATGAGTGTATAATATCACCTGCATTTATGCCCGTAGTATTACTGTCCATATGGCCATCTGTCCCCTTGTATAACATTATCTGATTTTTGTGTTTCTTAATTGTCTGTGATGTAACAATGTCTTTAATTAAATATATCACTTTACCTATTTTTTTTCTTATAATACCTTTGTTCCAAACATATAGACTTTTGTTTGAAAATTTTTTATATAAAACTATATCGCCAATTTTAAAATTACATCGTACACGTTTTCCTTTGGCCTTATTCGTTTGCGAACACTGATTGTTTACAAAAGTATTAGAAGCCGTTGGTGACGTAATCGATGACGATGTAAGGTTAATTAGATCTAAACGCGACTTTAGTTTTCGGCCAAATACCATTTCAGCTGGCGAAGAACCCGTGGCAGAATGAATAGAATTTCTATAATCCATTAACAAATTTAATTTACAATTATTTCCCTTGTTGTTAAGTAATAAATTTGATTTTATGCCTTTTTTAACAATTTTTACATAGGACTCTGCTTGCCCGTTGCTTGCCGGGTGATATGCGGGGGACGTCAAATGTGTCATTCCATTTAGTTTACAAAAGTTCTCAAACTGTTTTGAACAGAAAGCCGTGCCATTGTCGCTTATTAAACTTCGAGGTAACCCAAACCGAGAAATAAAATCACATAACTTTTCAATCACAGCTAGGGATGTAGTCGTATTTTTCATGTCATAGACTTCTACCCATTTTGTATAAGCATCGACAATGACAAGATACATGTGACCGTTATGGGGACCTAGAAAATCGACATGTAAACGAGAAAATGGATGCTCAGGGCGTTGCCATGGCGACACTGGCTCGCGTGGAGGTGACGGTCGAAGCTGGATGCATACATCACACGAACCTATCATCTTTTCTATGGCCTTGTCTATTCCAGGAAACCAAAGTCTTGAACGGGCCTCCGCCTTGGTCTTAACTATACCTAAATGAGTCTTATGTAATTCCGATAAAGTTCTATCCCACAAAGATTGCGGCATTACAAGCTTGTGACCTCTCATAATAACCCCATTTTCATAAGCTAATTGCGATTGGCATAAATGGTACGGCTTTAAACGCAAATCTGTAACTTTTTTCGGCCAGCCGTGTAATATATATTTTATAACTATATTTAAAATTTTATCTTTATCGATCGCTTCACGCAGCTCATTCGCTGTGATCGGCAAACTACCATCGACCACAAAACATACGTATGCCGCGCGGTCTGTCACCGCTACTGAGTCATCGTCCGCCACCGAGCGCGCGCGGCGAAAACCCCTCTCCCGTCCTTCGCTGCCGCGCTCGTGTTGCGTGTGCGACGACAGCACTAGCGAATCTGGTAAGCTAGAACGGGACAAATAGTCTGCAATATTATCTTTGCTACGAATGTATTCTAATGTATAATTATATCCACCTAAAAACATTGCATATCTTTGCAGCCGGTTAGCGGAAACTTCCGGAATTCCTTTATACGGACCAAAAATGGAAACTAATGGTTTATGATCCGTGCGAAGAATAAAAGGACTCGACCTCCCATATAAATACTGATGAAAGCGCCTTACACCAAAGATTATAGCCGTTGCTTCCTTCTGTATTTGCGAGTAATGTTTTTCGGCTGCGTTTAACGTACGCGACGCAAATGCGATAGGCCTCTCCGTATCGCCCTCTACTTGAGATAACACTGCGCCGAGACCAGTAGGCGATGCATCTACTATTAAAATTAACTTTGCGTTTTGATTATAATGTGTTAAGACAAGATCTGAAGCTAAATATTTTTTTATTCGCTCAAACGCATAATTTTGATCAGACTCCCATTTCCATTTTGATCCCTTTTTTAACAGGTCATACAATGGAGACAAAATACTTGAAGCGCCAGGTACAAAATTTCTATAGTAATTAACTAACCCTAGAAACGATTGCAACTGCGTTGAGTTTGTAGGAATGCGCGTTTCGAGGATAGCCCTTACTTTATCTGGTGATTTTTTTAATCCGTCCTTGTTAATGATATAACCCAGATAACTAATTTCACTTTTAAAAAATTCACATTTTTCCCTTTGTAATGTTAACCCCGCGCTTTCTAGTCTATAAAGAACCTCGTTCAATCTTTCTAAATGTTGTTTTTCGTCTATCCCGGTGACCAAAATATCTTCCATTAGACAGAGAACTCCATCCATTCCCGCCAACACACATTCATTCATAGCCCGCTGGAATATAGCTGGTGCGCTAGCGAGACCAAAGACGAGGCGCGTATACTTATACAGACCGCGATGTGTATTGATGCAAGTTATCATTTGTGACTCATCATCAAGGACGAATTGTGTGTACGCCATAGATAAATCGAGCTTTGTAAACTGTTGGCCCCCGTGTAGTTTCGAAAACAGTTCCTTAATAGTTGGCAAAGGGTACTGTTCCACCAAAAGTTGTTTATTGATAGTGACCGAATAATCAACGCACAATCTGACGGCGCCATTACGTTTTAGCACGGGCACAACAGGCGAGGCGTATTCAGCATGCTCGACCGGCACTAACACACCTAAGTCTACTAGCTTGTCGATTTCTTTGCTAACCTTGTCCCTTAACGCGAACGCAATGGGACGCGCTTTAATAAAAACCGGTTTAGCATTATCCTTTAACGGCAATTTAAATTTATACTTATTAAACGTCCCCAGCTTGTCCAAAAAAAGCAGCTGGTAACGTTTTTCCAAATTAGACGTTGTTAATAAGTCTAAGTTGTTAACGGGAAGCAACTGTAGGTTAAATTGCGAAATGAAATCTCTTCCTAACAAAGGCGGCCCTCCGTCCTTAACCACATATACGATGATGGGGCGTTCTACACCCGCGTATAAAACCAATAGGGTAACTGTACCAACACATACAATTTTATTTCCCGTGTAGGTTACCAGTTTTTTATTTGTAAGTGACAATGGCACGTCATTAAAATGTTTCCTATACATTAGCTCCGGAATGACCGTTACAGCCGAACCACTGTCTACCTCAAATTTAAATTTTAAACCTTTAATTGAAATCATTTCTACCAAGGGCTCCCCTCTCACAGAACGTATGTTAAATAACTCACCGTCATCGTCATCGCTTACGTCACTGCTCACGGTGTTGACACAATTAACTTTATTGTTGCACATTACTCCGCAAGTGGCCGACCTTTTTACACTTCTTGCAAGTAAATTTGGCATAACGGCACTCGGACGATCTGTGGTTATAGTAACCACACACAGAACACCTTTCTTTATCGCGCACTTTATCACTTTTACTACTTTTTGCGATTTTAAACAAGTGTTCGTCCGCGACCGAAGTGGAAGCGCTGGCGGCGGCGGCGCCTGCCTGCGCGCTGCTAATGGCTTCTGCTAGCTCCATTGCTTTGCTGAGCGTTAAAGAAGATAACTCCTGTGCGTACAGTTTTTCTTTTGCTGCCCCCGACCGCATGCCTAATATAAAACGGTCGCGCAATGCCTCTTCAACGTTGGCGAATTTACAATGGGCCGTGAGTCCTCGAAGCCGCGCTGCCCACTGTGTGTGAGTTTCGCCCGAGTGTTGCGTTGCTGTGTAGAAGTTATGGCGCTCGGTGAACCCAAAACGTTTAGGGGTAAAATGGCCATCTAGTAAACACAGTATGTCTTCAAATGGCACTTCGTGGAGTTCCTTCGGTAGTGCGAGATCAGCTGCGAGACCATATGTGCCTTCCGTGAGTGCGCTCAATAATATGGCCCGCCTCTTCGTTCCTGTAGCATCACTTTTGCTGTCCACATCATTTGCGATGAACCACTGCAGTAGTCGGCTTTTATAAGCCTTCCAACTCTGCAAATTATGGTCGAACGCACTTAAAATTCCGAATTGACCAGACATTTTTTTTTGCTTTAAAATGTGGGTACTCGTCGCCAATGTTCTGTACGGGAGGAGGAGGCGAGTGAAACAACCGGCGGTTAATAGCACACTGATGTATTGCCACAGATAAAAGGGGTGGTGGTCACAGCCACGCACCGTGGTACACGTACATACATAACAGTAACTAACGATAAGAGCGAAGGTGAAAGCACGCTTAACCCAGAATTGTCTATCTTTGAGGCTGACTGGCTTATCCTAAACTGTCTGAACACAACATACTATTTACATTATTGATAAGGTGCCAGACTTTAGATAAGATAGTGGTAGCTAGCCAGGCGGACTTAACAAGCCCTACCACCGGCCAAACCAAGTACCTACACAGAGTACCCCCCGCTGGGAATCGCACCCGGAACCTCTGAGTCTAACACCGGTCATTTAGCCACTAGACCACAGGGGCGGTTGAAAGTACTTCCAAAACCGGGGAACATGTTTTTGTACTAGGTTCTTTGGCGGTAAGAGTTCCCAATAATCTAAAACTGCTGCAGTAGACGTGTTATGGTAATAAATAAAGAAGTACCTAACCGGAAAAAGATCTAGTTTTAAACTTAACCAAATTTTGGTTAGGAGTGCATCTCAAATGGACAGGTGTGTATACCAAGAGAGCCATTTAGAGTTTCCGTTGCATTTGTTTTCCATGTATCCAAGTGCAGTTGTACTGCGAGAGTAATGTTCGTATGAATAATGTCTTTGTTGTTATAAGTGTCAATAGTTTGTGTGTAATTAACAGCTGTGACTTTCTAACTATACGCAATCTAACCACTAAATTACATTAACAAAGACAATATAAACTTGCTAGCGATGTGACGCTGCCGCTAAGTTATCCGCATGCCCGGTTGCGAAAAAGTTTCTGCTTACCGCAAGCGCGCCGCGGGAATACGGGAATACACGCGAAGTTCCCTCCGCGAACTGTCTTGATTTATAAACATAACTGTAAAACAGACTTTATTTTCAAGAAACAGTTAATATTCAGATTGAAGGTTGAGGTACATTACGATTGCTGTTAACTGCAAGATATTATATAAACTGCACAAGGTTATGACAGTGATACACTTAAATAACCTCGCTCGCGTCAATTTTACGTGGGAAAAAGAAGTTTAATATTTAGGGTCCTATCAATCTCTAGACCTATATTTTACTAAATGATTTAGCAGGTTAGGTGTGAAAGCATAACAAACAGACAAACTCACTTTCGCTAATATAATAATAGAAAGACAACATTGTTAGTGGTTTTCTGACTTATATCTCTAAAAAATCAAAAAAATCCGATCAACACTAGGATTTTCACAAACAATTGTCTATAATTAGTTTAAAAACATACTTTATTGAATTTGGAACTAATATAGCTTGTGCTTAAGTGGGAGCTGTGATTTATATCAAAACAAGCATATCATTGACTGTAAACAAAAACCTACATACCGATTACAAGTTACTACATTATGGATGCAGATACATTTTTGTAAAGCATTCGTTGCCAGCCTGCTAGCACAGTATAAATCTTTAGCTTATATTTATACTGTGCTGCTAGTTTGAAACTTACGTGATACATTTCAATTTACTAAACTACCAGAGTGTTAAGTTAATCAAATTAATTAAGGGGGGCGAAATAATTCGTTCTAATATGATTGTGGCGAATTCATTACGTTCCCGCGGTGGTTTCGGTTAGTTAATGAATAATTGCAGCAATTAAAATGTCGCGTTTGTAAACAGACAATGTTTTGATTGTGTTTAAACCAGTTTTTTGTATGTATGTATGTATGTATGAAATCTATAAAGTTAAAGCTCTAAGATATATACAATATACTAAGAAAGGATTTTTAATATTCCTCCGGGATCACAAGAGGTTTTCGTTCAGGTGAATGAAGTCGTTGGTGGTCGTTAGTAAGGTATTTTTTTTTTATATAAGAAGGAGGCAAAAGAGCAGGCGGGTCACCTGATGAAGAGTAATCACACCCAATGGACACCCGCCAAACCGGAGGAGTCGCAGATGCGTTGCCGACCTTTAAGAAAGGAATAGGGTTAAGGAAGGAATAGTGATTGTGTGGGGGGTAAGGGGCCTCCGGAACTCTCACTGGCCGGACGAAACACAACAGAACCAAGTGCCATTATATCACGCCGGATATTAGTGAGAGGGTGGTATTACCCCGGGCGAGCCGGCCCAATGCGTGCTGCAACGCAGCGTGGCTCTACCAGTCAGTCAGTGCCACTCGTTCATTTAGCACCACTCAGGGGTCACGTGTAGGGGCTCAAGGGTAAACCTACGGACGCAAGTAACTTTAAGGTATATATAAAACTTGCTGTCTTTCTAATAATAAGAAGTTTTAACGACCTATGTCGTTAATATTGACATGTAGATACACAATATTTGTTTAACAAGCTGACCTCTGCACACTATAAACGTTCTGGTGCTGAGGACAGGCTTTGCCACATAGACCACAGCATAATATGGAGTGATCAGGCTATAACCCACCACGCTTGCCCAATACGGCTTGGTGGGTTTTAACGACAGCCATCCCACGACAACAACAACTGGGGCCAACCGGCTTTGCGTGCGTCCGAAGGAGCACAAGATGTTTTAATTTGGTCACCCATCCAGTGCGTAGGCATTACGACAATAGCTTAATTAAAGATTGCAAATTAAACACGTTAGCACAGTTAACAGGACAGGGCCGCACGGACCGAGTCCGCGGTCACAGAGGGGTCGCGGGGGGCAACGCGGGCTTAAAGCAGCGCGACGCTCACCGCGGCGATCACTAGCAATCTTCGCTACGACGCCTTACGAGCCACTCGGGCGCACGGCACTCTAACCGCGGTCGATTACACTGTCGGGTCGATCTGTACAGTTTTGCGAAATACACCAGCTTTTATACAGTCCACTGGCCTTTTACTGGACAAATATCCCGATCTACCATAGTTAGGGCTTTGGCCAGTACAGCTCCTCATGTATTTCATATCACACCAATCTCTCAAGTATGTCTCTTTTATCTAGACGTGTTATACAGAAACCGGTTAAAACCGCACTGAAATAAAATCACGGCGCAATGCGAGAAATAATGCGGAAAAGTTTGCGGTGCCCATGGTGCATTCCCACAATGCACTTGGTTGTTTGCGAGCATGCAACTTGCGGGAGTGAGCTCTTGTTGTCCCTGTGCGGTTCGCTTGTGTTGGTACTTGCTGCCTCTACTTTGTATTTTTACTGGATTCTGATAGAGCCGCTTGCTAATTCATTATTTATGATTCAATACATTATGATAATACAGAATGATTCACAACATACGTGCATACATCACGCGATTCCCGAAGGTGTGGCCAGAGACCACATTTCCATTTCTGATGATGTAAAAGCCCTTGCCCTTCCGTAGAATAAAGAAAAGGCGGGAAGAATAATGAATAGAAGAAAAGAATCTTTATTAACAAGGTTTTTATTAGATGTTCTATGTCAAAGAAGATCATAATAAAGTTCATGAAATTATATTTCCCAACACTGAATTCCTACTGTAAGCTGGATGAAGTATTAAATATTTAAGATTATTACGAGCCCATTCAACCTCTTCCCCGGGTCGTATTATTTTACGACGCTCTGTGCAGCTGGTGGTCGAAGGCTCTGATAACCATGAACCCCAAATTACGGTCAGATTTTATGTTAAACTAGCTTTTGTCCGCAGCTTTGCTTTCGTAAATTTTTTGAAAAAGGAACCTATAACAGGGCCCTATCTACGAGTATGTTTAAAACACTATTCATAAAAATCGTCTAGTTCTCGCTCGTTTCGAATCGTCACATTCGCATATTTATGTTTAGAGTGGCGACCCGCGACTTCTTCCGCGTGGATCCCGTACCAGGTAACGAATTTAATTCAAACTTCATAGTAGTTTTTAAATCCTTGTGAACGCGCACGTTTATCTCCGGCATTATAGACATTTACTATAAAGTGAGATCCACTAATCCGCATTGTTCAGCGTTGTGGGTTATAGCCCAATCTCGCCATAATATGCTGCTGTCCATGCGGGACGTGTATAGGCTGGTGATGCAACTCCAATCTCTAAATCCAGTGAGATAAAGGCCAACTGTTTCATTTCATTGTAACTTATAAAAAAATTGGTTGTCTGTAAAGTTGGTTTATGGACGATAATTTTACGTGATAACGTCGAAAACATTACGCATCGGCCGATGGAGTGGAAGAGAGATAGATGCGTCACAAGCCGAACGCTTAGGCCGATGGTGTCTCTCTATCGCTCGTTCTGCGCTCTCGCTTGCGCGCTCGACTCAAGCGGAACGTGACACTTTTTCGTGCGTGCAGCCGGCGTTCATCGATTTATAAGACGTTAACACGTCAAAAAACAATAAAAGAATAGTGCAAAAATCTCAAATTGTACCTTTTCTAACTTACAACTTTCTTGTTTCAGGTAAGCAACAACACGAAATCCCCGCAAGTGTGGAAAGTTGTTGGGACGCGAGGGGCCGCGCGCAACTTCTAAGTTAACTTTGAGTTGGAAATACATTTTGCACGTGAAAAATACATATGTATCAGGTTAGTGTGCACGTGATTAAGGTCGTATTGTCGTTCTTTATTGTATACATACTGCACTGATTTTAAATACAACTCGGTAAGGATAAGAGGGTTTACGCATTTTGGTTTCCCATACAAACTTCCAAAATGAAATTTTTTAAAACCGTTGAACCCATTTTAATGAAACTTGGCATGCTAAAGTAAAATACAGGGATCTAAATAATTTGTTGAAAACATTTTCAAAAAACGTTTATTTAATTGAGTTATTGCGTTTTTAAACTTTCTATAGTGGACTTTGAATCACAATAACTCAGCTAAATAAACGTTTTTTAAAAATGTTTTCAACAAACTATTTAAATCCCTGTGTTTTACATTAGAATGCAAAGTTTCATTAAAATTGACTAATTGGTTTTGAAAAATTTCGACTTGAAAGTTTGTATGGGAAATGCGGAAACCCCTTTTAATTCTCCATTTTAAAATCCACTGAAAAGGCTGAGGAACTTCTGATGTCATCATGTGAATTTGAAAAAAAACTTTAATATTCCATTAACTTTATCGTAGCTAAGCTTGATATTGTTTAATTAAATCGTTTAATTCACTTCACACTCAATAAAATAAAAATCAGCAGGCTGCCATCAAACCTTCAATCCATACAGCCCATGAGTATTGGGGGGGTTAACCTATTCATACCCACATATGAAATGCTAACGTGGGACTTCAATCGCTGCCTGTAATGGTTCTTTTCATAGCCGACTGGCCGATGGATTTATAAGCGGCCATGTTTTCTGTGACGCCAATGGGATAGTCGGCGTTATTTAACGTCCGCCTGATGCCGCATTGCTCTGTATACAGACTATAGTTGCGACTCTGGGCGGTTTTAGATCGCCGCCATTTATGTGTGCCGGCATTAATTTGTTTTGGCAGTTGCTGATGCAAAACATTCATTTTGTTTGCCGGGTGTGCAATGATTTCGATAATGAGTTGGCCTCGCGGGTGCTGTTACTATTGTGGCGTCACATGAATGCTGACTACACATTTTAGTCCGGCCGCGCGGTGTTGCGCAGCCGGCGGCTCAGTCGTACTTTATACCAGGTTCCGGCAGGTTCACGTTTTAGAAATTAATAAAAATTTCGGTATTGTCAGATAAGTAAATTTAATGTAGTAAATTTTGTGTAATTTATATGTGACGTTATTGGACAATATAGACAGTGATTGTACTCATTCCAGACTTTCATTTATTCGCCACACAATTAATGCAAACAATAAGTACATATCACTATCGCCAACCTATGATACTTGATTGTGGTGAACTCTTTAGGCAGGTAGTGTTAAACAATGAGTTAGGAAACGTGTTTACGGAAGCTGTTTAAACACGCATGGGATATGGAAGGCGGTTGCTACCTGCTTTTTGACGAGTACATTGCTGTCGACCTTGAGTCACTTTTTTTAATTGCTTGTTGTCTTCACCTATATTTGTAATATAGGTGAAGACAACAAGCATAATAGCATTAAACTATCAATAATATGAATTATGTAACATTACTATTATTTTCTATTTACATGAACACTGCACAATGTACACAGAAGCCAAACAATATCGATCTAAACTCGCGTTTAAATTGATTTTTTTGGCGTTTTGATCTCCTTCATTTCATGTAACCACAAATCCTGATAAAGGTTCAAAACGTCTTGTGTCACGATAAAATATATAATTAAAATGGAGAACATAAGCATTCTTTTTTCTTTCCATGTCATGTTTATTTTCTGCTATGATTTTAACACTAGTTATATATATATAGCTATAATTTATGCTATTTATTTATAACGGTTCTGTGACGCGGTAGTAGGTATCGTGGTGAAACAATCTCTTCCTGTCTTGTGATAAATTAGGCGTGAATTAAATTTTATTACATCCGATCTAATTGCCCGTCGCGGGAGTCAAAGGGCTGGCTGTTCCCCTCTTGTTTGGATTGCTAGTTGTTTAACAGTTGTGCTTAGTTTTGTACAAAGGAAGCTCAAACTGGGAAATGTATACACAGGTATCGTACAGAAAACCTGAAAAATCTGATAAACAAAACTTTTACTTGTAAGTAAAACGTTTCAATGAAGGGAAGTTAAAAGGGCTAGACAATTGGTTTGAGCGTATAAAGTATTTTTTTTATTATCTATACTGACTATAAAGTTAAAGTTAGCATCGTACACCATCAGCCATCCTTAGCTATTTCACCTGTAATTGGCGAAACAATGCTACTTACATTGTTGTTACAGCGGCATACACAGTTAACCCTCTTAGGCGTAATCGCGTCAAAGGTCGGTCCTACGCGCCACGACCGTTACCAAACTTTTGCTAATAACAAACTTTTTCGGGGTCCGCGGACTTGCCGGTGATTTGTCTCCGCAACTAGTTACCCGGTTATCTCGGTTATCCGGTTATACCGTATCCGGGTATTAACGTAAACTTTTTGAGTGTAGGCTGTTGCGGGTACAGTTATGACCGCTTGACTGTTTATGGTGTTTCGTGAGTTGATATTTTTATCGAAACATGTTACTTACTTCTTTGGCATAGTGACCTAAAAACCTCAAATTGAGAACTCACCACTTTACCCTGTCCGTTGCAGGATCTTGTCAGTTGTCTGCTCCAAGAACGCGCAAATCAGCTTCGTAGCATGTTGTTTTTTATAAAAACAACTAAATTTAATAAAAAATCCTTTGTTTATTTATCGTAAATAATTTAATTATGCAGATCTCTCACAAAATATTTATATTTACCTTATCAACATTATACCATAAAGTATTCCAGGATGTATGCTAATCCTTTACTATAGTAGCTAATTTATGCAAAATTTTAATATATTTATAATTTAATGATGCTGTTTCGTTTCTGTTCTAACGTACAAACTATTGCAATATCGTATTACTTTTATTGCTAACAGCTTATCGCTCGACTAACATTATGGGAACTCATAAAAACAAGTTAATGGATATTATGTACTCGTAATTATGCTGCCGGAGCGAACTATGTAATTACACCACAATTTCACCATTATTAAGAAAAGTAAAATGTTTATAATAAAATTTATAAAGCATCGTATCAAAGTTCCGTTTAGTTCCATATAATTAAGCGAGACAAACTACTATTAATCACGGCTCTGCCTCGCGTGTCCGTAATAGCTACTTGCGGCCGAAATAGGAGAAAAATACACTAAGCCAAGTTTTTAAACCCAACATTTACACCTATTTATGTACAGTCTATAAAGAACACCTCGGTGACCGAGTAGCTAAGCATTCGGCTTAGTAACAGAGAGTACAGAGTTCCAGTCCCAGGTCAAGCAAAGTGTGTTTCGGATTTTTCGATTTATACGGTTTTATCCGAATTTTATCCGGTGCAGCGTCTGAGGCGCTCGGTTTGTGACATTGCTAGTTAAGTAACTTTCGCAGTTCCGATTCACTGGATGGGTGACCAACCTAAAAACATGTAAGAGCTCGAAATGTTGCTTGCTTCGGATGGCACGTAAAGTCGTTAACCCCGGTTGTAGTCGTAAAATGGCATTGTTAAAACCTACTAACCCGCATTGGGCCAGCGTGCCTGGTTATGGCCCACTCACCAGGCTGGGGATGTATCGTTGTTCTTTATTATATCACCGTATCGATACTTATATCGAAATTTAAATAATACTCTAAATCACACTCTAAATTCTGCATTGTGAGTGTTATTTAGAGGATAATGTTAACTAAAAAATAATTGCATCTGTTTTTCAGTAAAATTAAATTTAAAAATGTTAAATCATTATTATACTAGCGGCCCGCCCGCGACTTCGTTTACCCGGAGCCCGGTACCCCGTGACGAATTTCCAAAAAATTCTTTCACACAACAATTACAAACACAATAAAAAAATAATTAGCCAAATAGGTGCAGCCGTTCTGAAGTGATGCGTCAACAAACATTTTGGCAATTGATTTTTATTAACATAGATCTCACTAATATCCCTCGTGAAATAATAGCACTTGGTGTTGTTGTGTTTCGTCCGACCAGCGAGGGTTCCGGAGGCCCTTCTCCCCCCCCCCCCCCTTAACAATTCCTATTTCTTCCTAAAACCACTTCCTTCCGGCCGGCAACGCATCTGCGATTCCTCTGATGTTGCGGGTGTCCATGGGCGGCGGAGATTACTCTCCATCAGGCAAACCACCTGCTCGTTTGCCTCCTTCTATTATAAAAAATAGATATAAATCAGTCGCCTAATCACTATTATTCTTAATTATTAGGTACATTGTTACTAACATAATAATTACATACATAATAATTAAACACCTACGTGACGACCATCATTATACGAATATAGTACAGTCATAATAATCATTTATTTTTGTTTATTCATTCCCGCACGATAATACTTCTTGTGTAGGAAATATAATACAATGTCATGTTATTACAATCCATCTTCATGTCTCCCCTAGGACCTCGAGTTCCTCCCTTTTCATCCCTTTTCTCCAGATTAGTTGGTAAAACGTGGTAAGTAAAAACATATATATAATTAACTAACTAGGTACATCTAAATTATCGTCTTGTCCTTCTATGTTATATAAATAATAGGAGGAACATAAGAGTATCCCGTCTAATACAGCAGATACAGCCCTTAGGCGAAGTTTCTAGTAGTGGTTACCTATTCCCGATATTCCTATAAGCTATCGATGATGATGAGCCGTGTGGCGTAGCTGCTCACGAAAATAATACTAACACCCCCTCTCTTCCCTTGGGTGTCGTAAAAGGCGACTAACGGACTAAAGACCTCACATAAATCCAACAGCATAGAGCGGCGAGGGACTCACCATCGCCACCTGTCACACTGAGCACATGTGCAGTTGCTATTTGGTGAAAAATGGACTATGGCAAAGAACTGCTTTTGCGGTCCTCATTGCCTAGTCTCTGACTAACCCTTCGGGGATAATAGTCGTGATTATTATGTATGCATCGATGATAGAAGACACGACCACAGCCAGCGGACCGTTTATATGATGATTATGAAAATATTTATGATGTTATGGTTATGTGATTTTGTGAAAGCTAGATTAATTTTTGACCACTTATTTGGTCATAATAAATGAATGCGGCTGTTGTCTGTCCATAAACTTTAAAAATCCCATAAAACGCGTCACATTTCGATGCTGGAGGTTTCAATTAATAGCTAAAAGCCTGGGTCGTCGATCTACATCATATTAAGGGGGAGTTTGTGAATGCCGAACAAAACCGTCCCCCCAAAAATGCGTGGACCTCCATTAGCGTATGGTTGAACGCGACGGTATTGGCAAATGGATGGAGATTGAGCGAAACTTTTCAGTCTACTTTGCATTTTTTAAATGTCCAACAACTAGCCACCTTTCGCGACTTTGTCCGTGTGAACACCCGTATCCTTTGAACCCGAAGGATTCTTGAATAATCCTATTTTGTGCTTTTATACATAACGAGTAGTGATCGCCCACGCAAGTTATCTGTGTGAACAAATACCTCTGGATCCCAAAGGAATTTTGAAAAATTATCACGTCTGATCTCTTGTCATGGGACAAAGAACCTACTGCAAAACTTCACTGTCCTTTGTCCGGTGGTTTGGACTGTGCAATGTTAATAGTTTTTCATTTGAGTATTCTCTTTTTAAAAGGATTCATATTTTTTTATAATGCTATATAATACCTGTATAATTCTAAACTTTTCATTAAGCAATATCTTTTCAATAAGTCTTTTTTTACCCAGATATTACGCATAGGAGTAATTTGAAGTAGGTACTTAGCTACTCCAACTACGTCGTAGACGCTACGAGAGCGTTACGAATTGCTCGTAGCATCAGCAAAAGGCCTGCCTACTTGTTTTGATAAAGACTCATTAAATGTTAACATACTCAAATGCGAATCACAAACAACAGTCATAAATGTTTGGCCATTTACGAATTTGCGACGTACCGTTATTGTGAACATAACAATTGGCTTATCTGGATTTATTGTCGACATAGGCCACCCAGTTTGGACGCATACTCGGTTCTATCAATAGACCATTGTATTAATTGCGTTACAGTAGACGATGCGTAGGTATACGTAAAATTTATAAAAAGTTATGATTGCGCATAACTTCGAAACAAAATGATGAAGGTGATGCAACTTAAGCCAATCGAATATAATATATTATATTCATCATCATCATCATCATCCTATTAACGTCCCACTGCTGGGCACGAGCCTTCCACTATGAACAGCATGTGGGGAGATTGACCTACCACGCTGGCCACATGCGGGTTCGCAGGTTTAACAACTGTTATCTTACGACAACAACCGGCTTTACTTGTCTTCCGAAGCACGGAGAAGTTCGAGATGATTGCGAAAGATATCTCAGCCGCTGCGGATCGAGCTCCTAAAATAACTGTAACAGAACTAATTATACTAATTAAATACCTAAGAACAAAATTAAACGACATACCTACATACATACATAAAATCACGACTATAATCCCCGAAGGGTTAGTTAGAGACTAGGCAATGAGGACAGCTAAAGTAGTCCTCTACCATAGTCCACTTTTCACCAAAGAGCGACTGCACATGTGCTCAGCGTAACAGGTGGTGAGCCCATCGCCGCTCTATGCTGTTGGATGTATGTGCAGTCTTTAGTCCGTTAGTGGCCTTTCACGACACTCCAGGGAAGAGAGAGGGTGGTAGTAATCTTGTACCGCTACACTGAAAGAACAAAAAGATTGATTTTGCACGGGTTGGCGACACATTAGTTGAATTAACAAAGTGATGGGTTAAAGCAACATGAACAGATTGTTGTTTTCACAGAAAACTTTTTGTTGATATGAAAACAGTTATTTTTACCTATTTGTACTTGTTGGCCTAACAATTCATGCATAATTCAATAGGTAACTGTTGATTTTACTGTTCAAATTGTTGAAATAACCATTTTTATAGATAAATTTACAAAATAAATACGTTTAAACAACAAAAGATATATGTAATAAGTTCAAATTACCGTAACTGATCAACAATACAGTTTATGTTCATTCAACAAAACTCAAGAGTAGGTGCTATATTAACCCTAAAATTTTGTTGAAATATGGTAAACCCAACTAATAATTTCTTTCCGTGTACGCGACTCGGTTAAATTATCAAAAAAAACACTCTAAATTTAAATATACTCGTAGCTACAAAGATATAATTTCAATTTTAAGTTCGCACAAGATTAAATTGAACAATGTTATCAGGCGTAATGTCTGCCGCGTGCATCCACAGCGCAAATAAATAATACCATCTCCAGTGCTCATCCCGCCAGTATCCCGGCGATAAAGCCATATCCCTCCCGAATAAATGCAAATATGGCGGACAAGCAACATTTATCATGCCTTTGCTTTGTTTGAATAGATTAAAACAAAACAATTAAGTCGCCATTTGCATAATTTGACAATTAAAGGGCAGAGGCGACCCCCGTGTGGGTTGCTAGCTAATTGGTACGCGCTTTTGACTTCCGCGAATAATGTGATATTCGATGTTGAAATTTATAATGATTTTAGTTATAACCCAAAGTATATCTTCATACAATAACTCTATAAGGAACATCACACAATATTTCAAATTCATTAACTTGCTGTTACTCGCGGTCGGCAACGCGTACTTAGGTATGGCTTCAGTCATTCTCATCAACTCTTCAAAAATAACCCAACTAAAAACAGTCATAAGTTTAATAGCCTTTATACTGTCCTACTGGTGAACAAAAACCCCCACCATTAAAATCAAACCATCGCTTGCAACAATTGATAGATATTGGCATATACAATTGAGAGGACAAAACAACACACTGCTTCTTTCAGCTAGTTCAAACCACCGAATTATCCATTACAATCCGGCCAAACGCGAATAATGAACCATAACACAATCGCAAAGCAGCCTGATACTCGCGCCCGCATGCGAAACTAAAACATTTGTTCTCACACTGTATCTGTTTCGTATGAAAATTTCATTACCCACGTGTGTAGGTCGGGCCGTACGGCGCACCTAGCGCACTCGGATTGCTGTCGGCACATTAGACACTCTTCGTCAAGAATAAAAAAGTCCGGTGAACTGATAACAAATCATTGTGTGCACACTTGACGAGTGTGGTACCTAAGTTCTTTATACATAAAATTTCTCACTTGATTCAATATTGACACATTTTAAGACTTTAAACTATCGCGTTGCATTGCAATAAAACAGTTTTAATTGACACATTTTGTTGTATTAACTTTCTGACGATCACTACCTGTAACAAGTCATGAAGTATATTTTTAATCGTTTTCATATAACTTTAAGTTTACAAATTTAACTCAGTGTTACATTAATGAAGACTGCAAAAAAAAATTAAACATTCTTGACGTAACAGTGTTCAAGGGCTGTTTTCGGTCATGTGCTATATAATTACTCGGTAGCGGTAGCGGTACTCAGATGGGTGGGTAATCGATCGGTACTATATTCAGATGGCACGATAAGCTGCTATACCAGAAGATTCCGGCTTTAAAAATAAACCATGGTACTTGCCGGCACTGGCATTACAAACTGTAACATGAGATTAATGTTGCGGCTAAAAGATATGTGAATTAAAATAACCAGGAGAAAACTTTCCTTTCCCAACACCCGCCGTGATATTGTAAACATCCGCTAAAACTTTTATAACCAGAATGGCGAGTTACTTGCTTCATTTTTAAGCGTCAAATGCGCTGTCACGAATTAGAGCGTGCTCCGCAAAGGCAGACGGTACAAATTCGCGCGCCGGTAAATTAGTCGGCGCCCGGGCGATTTGCATCCAATCCGGGCATTATGCAGCGCCCGGGTAATGCTGCCAGTCATGCAGCCACAACTGTATGTCGTTAAATCAGGAGCGGTTAAGCCGTCCAACACTAATAAGAAGCTTCGTGTTCGTGTTAACCTTAACCTTTGCTACAGCTGGAATAATCACTCTACGTAAATATAGAGGGGTAAAAAGTTGAGCAAAGTACAGCCTGCATACAGTCCCACTGCTGGGCAAAGGCCTGCATTATTAAAATCAATTCATCGCTACAATTGTATTGGCTTAATGAGCACGCTTGCCAAATGCGACCGGCATCACATCACATCATCGGGTTATCACAAACCCGAAAACACACTTTGCCCGAACTTGGAATTGTTCGGGACCCGGAACCTCCGGATATGGAGCCAAGCGCTTGACCACTCGGTCACCGGGCGTTCAGGGATTAAACTTTAAAAAAAAAATCTCTAAAAAAATCTTTCTATAAGTACGAGTATGTGGTTTTTCTTGGAATTACGAAAATTAAAATGAAACACTTTTTTCGGATCTAACTCGCGTTTATTACAATTAGGGTTTTGATTTTAGTCCTGACATTTAAAAAACAGATTGACGGTAGGCAAATCTTCTTCTAACTATGAGACTACCAACATCTCAGTTTTCCTGTGACCATGGACCCTGTAAAGGGTTCGAAACTTTAGGACTAACATCAAAACCCTAAAATGTAATAAACGCGAGTTATATCCGAAAAAAGTGTTTCATTTCAATGGTGTAGGGCTCGCGTAAACCTTAGAAAATATTACGAAAGTTATTTAATTTTGTTATGTGCATTGTTGTATTGTTTATAGCGGGAATATACAGCGGGATATATAGTTATATGGATTAGAGCAAGTGGAAATCTGTAGCTCAGTTGTGCGAATTTTGATTGACACCATTAATAATTGTAATTTATTTTATTATTTTATTTCGGTACAACAAACAGCTATAACATTGTATTACATCCACTTTAAATCTTATAAATATGGTTTTATACGTGGTGTATCACCATAGAAAGTATGTAACTTACTATCGACATCTATAAAATTATGTACGATACGTCTTTAAAAAAGATCAACCAAGAAAAGCCAATCAACATCGTACCTTCAAAAATATATAGGTAACGATTCCACTGCACAAATTAAAGCCGAACACTTTTCCCGTTTAAATGGGGACGAGAAATAAAAACAGTCAAAGGGACAATCTCGACCAATGTAGGCGAGCTGCAAAAAGAATGAGAGATTATGAAACTTATGAATTTGTTTGAAAGCGACGCGGCTGCTAATTCCAGCATCTTTAGAACTTTCTCCTCTCTAATGACATCGCAATGCACTCAGCTCGCTCCCAGCCAATGTTGGGGCTGGCAGTCACACCGGATTGTAACACATTGTTTAATTCTGTGCATGGTCTGTTGCGTGTATCGTTAGTTGAGGTGAAAGTAGAATTCTTTTGTCGCTGTTTATATATACGTAAATACAGTGCTTAGAGAAATAAAATTCAGTTTTTGTAATAACTCTTTTTATAATGTGTTATGAAGTAGGCTTAACCATATATTTAACAACCGGCCGCTCGCGGTTTCACCCACGTGGTTCCCGTTCCCGTAGGAATATCGGGATAAAAAGTATCAAAAGTATCCTATGTGTTAATCCAGGTTATAAACTATCTGTATGCCGAATTTCATCCAAATCCATTTAGTAGTTTTTACGTGAAAGAGTAACAAATATCCATACTTTTTTACAAACATTCGCGTTTATAATATTAGTAGGATACCAATATATTTTGAATAGACATTGTTGACTGCTAAAACACCAAAGTTTTTTTTTATTATTTTATTTTATTTAATAGGAACAGCAAACAACTACATTATACCATAACACAAAAAATAATACACAAAACAAGTCTTAACAATAATGCAGCCCACAACGCTATCCACAAGTTACACAATGTATTTAATCAAAAGAGCGAACGAAAAATTTACTACTCTTGAGAATGAGTAACAACAATCAATCAAAAAGGCACAAAACGTTAAAAACATTTAAAATGAAAATGTAAACAGTATGACTACTTACTCAAACAGATAAAATTTCTTCTTCTTCAGATCTTTTAAATTTAGCAGAACTGCAGGCAAATATGTCTGTGTTAATAAACAGCAACAAAGTTAACATCACGCGCCCCGCTTCGATTTCATGCTTTTTTGCAATGTCTTATTTATATGGATCTAATACCATTTTTACCGGTACACAGTAATGAAAAACAAACTTGAAAATATTATCAGTAATGGGTTAAGAAGGTTACCATTGAGTCGGATTCTGGGTAAAATTCTACCAGCATTATTATTACAAAACTTTTGCTTTTGGACTTGATACACTTCCATGTAAGTGTCTCCCTCGGCGCTTTCTCGCGTCGTTTTAGCCTCGTTTCGCCTCGCCCTAGACTAGATCACCTGCAGGTTCCCGGGAAATTATTCGTTAGAGAAAGCCAACATTTTTTTTTTAACTTTTACTAATGGTTTTAAGTTATTAGTTTAGAAATATTCCTTATAGAGGGTTGAAACGAATTGGGTTTTTAACATAATTTAGTTTGATTATATTACATAAACATAACAATCATACAATCAAAACTAGTATCCCCGAAGGGTTAGTCAGAGACTAGCAATGAGAACCGCAAAAGCAGTCTTCTGCAATAGTCCACTCTTTACCAAATAGCGACTTCACATGTGCTTAGCGTGACATGTGGTGAGCCCATCGCCGCTCTATGCTGTTCGATGTATGTGCAGTATCTAGTCCATTAGTCGCCTTTTACGACAGCCAAGGGAATGGAGTGGGTGGTAGTATTCTTTCATCGCTGCTCTACACGGTTTAATTTAATTAAATGATGTTATTTTCTAAAAATCTGTATTTTTTCGGTAGGTACCCTTTTATCAACACAATGATAGATAAAATAAAAAGTTGTAAAAACGAGTCTTAATTTGGTTCTTTAAGGCTAATAAATACAAGGCTATATTTAGTAATCAGTCTTCTGTTCTAAAAACAAGTGTCACCTGATTTCGAATCTAAGATTACTTCAAAGTTTTACCCCATCCCAATAACACTGATGCTTTACAGTTATAGATTGGTGGGTTAGAGCATAAATAATCATAACTGGGCTTAGTGTCGCGTATCGCTATAACTCACGATTTTTCACCCGTTCCGGTCAGAGCTCACCCATTAAACAGTGCGTACATGATACAGATGTGACAGCAGACCGGCACAGAATCTACCTATCGTCCATGTATTTGAAAATTTTAAAGCTTTGAATTTCGTTCATGACTAACTATTAATAAACAAAGCGGTTACTGTAATACTTGTATTTCAATGCCGTAGATAGCACTGAATTTTATTAATTTTTATATTTTAATAATTTACCACAAAAATGACAATCAACGTATTCCATGATCTCCGTCATTTCGAAAGTAGAAATTTTTAAAGTAGTCTATAATATTAAGGCTAAAAGATAAAATAGCTTTACTGTAATACTTGTATTTTAATAATTAGATGGCATAAAGCACTGAATATACAAAAAAAATCATCACGATCTCAGTCATTTCAAAAGAATCTTTTACAGTCTTTAAAATATTCAGTCTCTAAACCAAAACACTTAATGCCCATGCAACTCTGAAACTCTTATTTATTAACTCTGAACTGTCTGTCGTCATGTAACATTCCAATTACTCCTATGCAGAGAACTATGCTTTCAAAGCAATCTCGTTTGTATGAAAATGTTTTCGTGGGTAGATATTTTGATGACAATGACAATATTTTTCAAAAATATATTACTAGTTTACATTCTCATATCTGAATATAGATACTTCAAGCTAGACACAGAGAAGTACGAGGGCCCATGTTTTCGGTCTGAAATAGTGTAAACGACAAATATAGAAATGGTAAGCAGTGTGCTCCGACCCTTCAAAGAGACACCACGCGCGCGCGCGCGCGCAAGAACTCAGCCCGTGAACAACCATGTGTTAAGTGTATGTGACTTGAGAGCGCTGTGTTTACCAGCCCAACTACCCTTAAAACGCCTCCGATCAGTGCCCAGTGAAGTGAAGTGTGTGTGCTGCCGCCCTCACCAGCGAAAGCCCGCTGCAACGCCCGATCGCCCCAGATCAACCAGCTGTTCCCGGTAAGTCATTCCTTCCTTCAGCCTTCCTGCCTTCAGCCTTTAACCTCGCCGCATGTTGGTGCCTTAAGCGCCAACACTTAATTTATTGTTTATTATACGGCCAATATTCTAAATCACACGAACCATACCAAATAATTGTACTGCAGCCAACCGATAAAGTACAATCCTTAAAGTGTTACCTCTGTGTGTGAAAGGCTACTCTATGCTCATTACCCTTTCGATTCCAGACGCCCTAGTGTTCCCGAAATTTATGCGTTCGCTGTCTGGCCGGCCCCCGCTATCGCCGCAGTCATTTCACCGTGCCGGGTGACACATTGTACGGTGGTTTAGTGGACATTCTGGGCTGATTAAAACTGATTTTTTTAGTTTTGACGTGACAACGTCTTATAAATTGGTTTGCCGGGTGACACTTCAAGAAACTGCGTTACGCTCCGCTCACGTTATGCGCTCACAATGAGAGCGAGTGAGAGGCACGCGTCCCTTCCACTCGGGCATGGTTAGCCCGCCTAAGAGCGAGAGAGACAGACATAAAAAGTGAAAGGCACGCGTCCCTTCCATATTATTTCATCCTTCTTCCTACTATACGTATGAATATTCACATTAAAATTATTTTACCACTCAAAGTCGTTGTCACGTAAAACTTTCGCCCGTATACCGACTTTACAGGCAACCAATTTTTTTTTTTTACTTTTTATTCCAGAATTTATCTTCACTGTTGAAAGTTTACCTCTCTTAATTGTAATATACAAAATGCAATTTAGTTATGTTATGACATGCTACTTTTTTTTCAATGAGAGAACCAAGTCTGTACAATTTAACATTATAGGGAAAATTAATTGCAATATTGACGTGGTACACAAATTGTTGGGTATTAATAAATACCAAATAAAATTATTGAAGTTTACTATCAGCTTACATTATTCCCTTAGTTGGGCTTGATTTTTCGATTCATAAAACGTATTTGTGATTACGATTGACAAGCGTTGCAATTTGAGCTAATAAATTGTAGCCTGGGTGACGTAGGCCTCTCTTTGCCTTCATCTAACCTAATGTAAAGTAATGATAAGGCCTCAACTACTTTCTAAGGACCTAACATCTTATCTCTACTTACTAAGTTATTCACAGTTTTACTGAGTTCTCCACGAATCGTGGTCACCCCATTTTTAACTAGCCGAGTACAAATTGAAAGGCCCATTGTCATGTTGTCCCGCGCCGAGTGGGGGTATCCTCCATGGTTTTTAACGGGATCTGAGGACGGAACCCCTAATTTTATTTATGCTCCTGACGCGTGCCTTTGTTTGCTATCGGACACGTTATGGTTGGAGGGATTAAATGGCGGGCCTATGCGTTTTAATCTGCTTTGACTCTAATAGTGTTAATACGCGGCTAATTGAAAGGGAAAGTTGTAGGGTTTGTGTTAAACCTACAACTGTGTTTTACTATCATAACGTCAAAAAACAAAATGTCTATATTTTAATACTTAGTTATGTAGTGCGATCTACATCTACTATGTCTACTAACTGTCTACTAACAGTACCTATGTCTAATTAGCAAAAGTTCAGAGTGAATTGTTTTATATAGGTACATAAAGACATTGTAACTTTATTAAATTAAATAGTAAACAAAAAAGAATAATAACTTAGCATCTAATAATTTTAATAATTATAATATCAAGGATATTTTTATTGAGGTGTAGTGGCAGCTCGTTATTAAAATAATACTACTAATCCATCTCTTTTCTTGAGTGTTGCAAATGGCGACTAACAGACTAAAGGCTGCACATACATCCAACAGCATAGCGTGGTGAGCTAATCTCCCATCATACTGAGCACATTTGCAGGTCATTTGGTAAAACGTGGACTGTGGCATAGTCTATGACTACCTACTCTATGACTAACACTTCGGACACAACAGTAATGACAGTAAGTGTATATTGTAGGTATATTATTAACCCCCATTTACAAGGAAATGCAGTAAAAGTGTAGATTTTTTAATATCGCTCAGTCTGTCTGTTCAGATAATTATATAGAGATTTCCAATTCTAACACGTTTCAAATAGATTAGGCAATAAAGCCCGCCGCACACTATCTGTATAAGAGTTAGGAGTCGCCCGAAATTAGGAAAATATGCTAATACAAGCTGTTACATTTGCAACAGCGAGCCGTCGCGTCCAATGGCCCTCTCGTGGGCGCATTAGGCCCACACGCCAATGGATTAGCTTTTTTGTGCAGTTGGAATGTTGACCTTCTGCAGGAAAGTGCTGAATCAACATAACTTCGTTTGCGCTCTTATTACCAGCTTATTTATAACGCTCGCCTGGTGCGAGTCTGCTTAGAATTTCATTGAATAACATATATAATATACCTTTAAAAAATACCAAATAAGTATATTTATACATACGATATTTATTCATATTATACTATTTATACAGGTATTCAATATGTACGTGAATCTGCAATATCTACTCATCTATCCACGTAAAGGAATTACGCAAAATTACCCTCGAATCTCACTGGGGCCAAATTATACATAATATAGGACATAATATGTTTTTTGTAATGAATTCGGATGATTGAAGACTTGCGATTTAATATGTGATATTGTTGCGTAATATTAACGCATGAGGTTTCATATTACGTGCTGTAAAAATGTTGTTCAGTATACGGGAAGAATGTCAACATTAAGGTAATACGTATGTAATTCGTTTATACTGCGTACTGCTAAGAGGTTGTGGAATGTTATGTTATTTTCTGTAAACGCTAGGATATCCTACTAATATTACTAAACGCGAAAGTTTGTAAGTATGGATGGATATTTGTTACTCTTTCACGTAAAAACTACTAAATGGATTTAGATGAAATTCGGCATACAGATAATTTATAACCTGAATTAACACATAGTAGGATACTTTTTATCCCGATATTCCCACGGGAACGTATGAATGGATGTTTGTTACTTTTTCACGTAAAAACTACTGAATGGATTTGGATGAAATTTGGCTTACAGATGGTTTATAACCTAGATAAACACATAGGATACTTTTTATCCCGATATTCCCACGGGAACGGGAACTACGCGGGTGAAACCGCGAGCGGCCGCTTGTATTATAATATAATATAATGTATTATAATATAGGACACAAGAAACTAACTTAACAATAAAAATCGCAGCGCAATCAAGCTTCTTGGTAGTTAGTTAGTATTGAGTAAGTATCTAGTTTGGACGAAACATGTAAGTTTGCAAAATCTCATAAAAATGAAATAATTAAACTGAAGATATAAAAATAGTTCTTCCCTTTTGAGCATAACAAATGAACATAATCTGCTAAATGTGTTTGCACCATTTTTTGGTATTAATTTTATATTTTTAATAGATAAAGTGCATATGTGCAGTTGTTATTTAGTAAAAGTGGACTATATAGCAGAGGACTCATTTAGCGGTCCTCATTACCTAGTCTGTCACTAACTCGTAGAATTTTCTCTGACTAAGTCGTGAGTCATCATCAGCCTATAAACGTCCCACTGCTGGGCACAGGCCTCCCACTTGAACTATAGCACGTGGGGATATTGGAACATAACCCACTACGCTGGCCCAATGCGGATTGGTGGGTTTTAACGACTGCCATCTTACGACAGCAACCTGGACCAACGGCTTAACGTGCCTTCCGAAGCACGGAGGAGCTCGAGATGTTTTTTTTTTAAATTGGTCACCCATCAGGCGACCCGGCATTGCAAAACATGCTTAGCGGGCAAGATCGCAACCCAAACGCGCTAGCCGCTGCGCCATCGAGTAGTCCTGACTGAGTGATAATTTTAATTTTACACATTATAATTTTTCTTATCTTCTGTAACCTGTGGTTACAACGTTATTTTGTGACACAACCAAATTTCACGATAGCGACTCGAAAGCCAAGAAAACGTCTTAAAAGAAACTTGTATGGCAAAACTTGCCTGCGAAAGAGGAATAAAGTTCGAAGCACTCTCGTTAAGGTTCCCACTGATGAGCAATAAAATATTCTGGCCCATTCGCTCGCCGTTTATCTGGAGCCGGGTGTATTCGCGGCTCTTTTTACGGAGATCTAGAACGTTCCAGTTATACCCGGGTACCCGGGCACCCGGCTAATGGTCGGAGGCGCTAATGCGAAATAGATTGTCGATCGGCGCACCTCCGCGCGTTTTTTTGCGTCTGGATGTGACATGTCTGTAAGTGGTGCGAGTGGCGCATTATCGTGATGGGGCTCGGAAACCTATCTGTCGTTGATTCGTCATGTGTTATATTATGTACAATATGGCGATATGAGCTGTCAGCGTCTGCCTGATGCTTGAAGCTTGCTGCTTCTTATTTAGTGTTATTAAAACTTAATTTGTTTGTAATATTTGATAATTTGCGTTAATAATGTTTAAATGAACGAAGATAACGAAATGTTGAATAAAACCCACTTGAGGCATTTTTTCAACGTTTGGTTATCATCGACTTTTTATGTTATTTTAACAAAGTAGTCGCAAATTAACTCTAGCTAAAGTGTCGTTGCTGTTATTACACTTATTTCTTTAAAGTAATTAGCTCTAAGACTATAAACTTAACTTAACAACATTTTTTTATTCTTTTAGTCGTGCTTTGCAAGCAATCACTTCGTGCTAGCTTAGTCAAAGCTTTTGAACTTTCGCGTTGCTTACTAGAATTATTTAATACAGGACTCAAACGCTATTTAATATTATTAGCAATTAATACATACTAAAACTTGTGGGTAGTCGTGTCATTCGGTTTTTTAATTTAGCTACGGGACAGTACTATTTAGTTAAGTTAATGTTTTAGAGAAGCTCGTATTAAGCATTACGATTGTGATGCCCTTGATGTCGTGCGTGTGTGCGGTACAGACCTCATAAATCTACTCCATAATATCTGGGTTATGTGGTCTGTGGGCTGCGGTGTCGTTTTCTATCAGGCCAGCAGTATGCTTCTTGGCTAACGTAAAAAAATGTCTGTTGATAACACATTCCCAGTCCATTGATAAAAACAATATAATTTCAAAGATGGGGCTCGTGGAACTGTGAACATGGTAACAACCCACCAACTCCTATTTTTCAGGGTATGGGTTAAGGTCCGATCTTCTATCTTAATGACCATGTGGATAGGCCTGAATCCGTTAGTATGGAAGGTTTAAAGACTACTGAATGGTTAATAAAAAATAATTGGTAAAATAAAATAGCCCTTGGTTTCGGTGGTTGTTGTAAGATGGTAGTCGATATAACCCACTAATCCGCATTGGGCCAGCGCGGTGGGTTAAGGCCCAAATTCCCCGTGTGCTGTGTCCATGCAAGAAGGCCTGTGCCCACCAGTTGGATGTTGTTTTTTGATGATGATGGTAATAAAAAAGCTTTCAATAAATTAAGCACAATTCACTCCCTAAAGCTTAACAAGTTAACGAAACATTAACACTTGTAACAATAAAAAGGGCCCGCAGCAGGGTCCCTACATCCTTGTCACCTATATCTTGGAGGCTCGCTTTTTACGAGCGGAAACGGAAACTGCTCGAGCCTTCAGGAAATGCTCGCGTGTTCTGCGCTAAGGTCGGCTTTGTACCGAGCGGAATGGTGGAGTTCCGGTGGGGAATGTACAGGCATTTGGGGACGAATGGCGCTAGGCCTGCGACGGTGGAAATGAAATTAATTATCCTTACGGTTCTTATGTTATACAGTTACGTAAGTACCTTTTTTGCGGTCTAAGACTGTTTCATTTTTTTTTATTCTACAAAGGAGAAGCTTTTGACTTTAATCTCAATTGATGGTAAGGCGAAATTTGGAAACGAAGTTCGCAAAGACGCCTTACTGCTACCCAGAAACTAATTACTTTGATGTTATGGCGACTTATTATTTAGATAAAATGTTGGTAGCTAGCGATTCGAATTTAAAACCAAACCGAGAGAACAATCAAACCGAGTACAAACATGTTCCCGCCGTTTCCTGGGAACACTGGGCCATCGGGGCTGAGACCGGTGGTCTAACTACAAGACGATAGAGGTGGTTGGCAAATCACACGACAAAGGTGGTTATGTAGCAAGTCAGCACGACAGAGGTGGTTAGCAAGTCAGCACGCCAGCAGCCTCGGTGTACCCCGCGCCTAGCCGCCGCTGCCGTGACCGCTACCCCGCCATTCGAGCGGAAACGCAAAACTAATGATTTTGTTAGCGCGTTTTGTTCGCCCTATCTGCCATCCGTATCGTTTCTGTTATTACTTCTTTTCGTGTTGTTTTAGGATTTATTGCCCGCCAGTAGTGAGGTTTAATAAGTAGTTTCGCACTCGCTGTTGAGGTTAGAAAATGTTTAACCAGCCCCACGCTAGTATCTTTTCGCTCATCGCTCCATTCATTGTTTTATTGCTAAAAGAAACAGTTGCTTGTTTATTTTTTTTGTTTTATATTATTTACTGTTAAACCCTGAATTTAGATACTTGATACAGTGTTGACATTATTGTTTTACAACCCACCAACCCGCATTGGGACAGCGTGGTGGGTTATGGCCCAATATCCCCACGTGCTATTGTCCACGTGGGAGGCCTGTGCCCAGCAGTGGGACGTTTATAGGCTGATGATGATTATTGTTTTGTTTTGTTGACATTACTGTCGCTACTTCAACACTTTCTTTTGGACTTTTCTAACCAAAATAATAATTTTATAATTATTTCCTTTATAACGGATTGACTTTCGACGTTTTTCGTTTTACAAATACTTAAGAAAAGTAAACTTAAGAGTAGAGACTTAAATATCAAGACTTTCAATTATTCAGGCCTGAATTACAGGTACAACACCTTTCAATAATGCAGGCGTTCTCCTGTCGCAGCACGTTTCCCGCACCCTTGTAGACCGCAACAAGGTTTCGCTCTCAGCACTCAAACTGCAGCCTCCGTTTGGAGATGATTGATTGTAACTGGAGATAGTTGTCACCGAATGGGGTCAGCTTCGCAATTGTGTGAGTGTGTGACATCACTATTAACTAGTCAGGTATTCCGTTATATAATTAAGCATGTTATTCTTGATTCTTGATATATTATTATGTTGTGTTTAATACTCGTATATTCCTTCTGCGACGGGTCGGCCAGAAACGTAAGCTTTAACAAACCATCAAGCATAATAAGTGCACAGCCCGGCCACGTGATAAGGCACGAAAGATGCGAGTTCTTGCAACTGATAATGTTTGGAAAAGTTGGTGGAAAACGGAGATCTGGTGGCAGAAGAAAGTTGTGGTTGCGAAACATTCGGGAGTGGACGGAAATAGCGAATCCCGCTGTACCCTTTCGCCTTGCCAGAGACCAGTTCAAATATGCACAGCTGACTGCCAACCGTCACTTGTTGGAGAGGCACCCTAAGAATTGTTAAAAAGTGATTTGAATCGCAATATCTAGTCACCGAATGACCGGATAATACACTCGGCGTCAAAAAAATCGCACCTCTTAGAAAATCACTTTCAAATGTCATTTACTCTTGATATGCACATGCAGTCGCATTAATTATGATTTTATTTACAAGGTTACTTAATTAACTTAATAAAAAACATTACTTTTCATTATCAAATAAAACCTAATGCAACAAATAAAGTGTCACAAAAATTCGATGCAAATTTTGCTACCCGTGAGAGTTGCTAGTTGCGCTTCCTTTGTGGGTATAAAACGGTCAACACGGGTTCAATGTGGGTCATTCGCTATTCAACCGTTGAAGAGGACACACGCACAGATTTTGATGGATACCACAGCTGATAAAGCCGCTCAAGTGGTTGCACTACTGCAATCAGGGGTGCGGCAGTGTGATGTCGCCCGGCAACTGAACCTGAGCCGTTATTCCGTTCGAAGAGTGTACCAGCGCTTCATAGAGACCGGTGGCTATATCCGCAGACACGGTTCGGGTAGACGTCGCTGCACTTCGGAAAGAGACGACCGGTTCGTTGTGTCGAACTCTTTGAGAAATCGTTTCTCCAACGCTGTTGAGTTGCAACAGCAGCTCCAGGCAGTTCGCAGACGCACCGTAAGCGTATCTACGGTTAGAAGAAGATTGAAGGAGAAGAAGATAGCGGCCCACAGAGCTGCTACGGGTCCAAAATTGACTGCAGCGCATCGGCGAGCCCGCTTGCAGTTTGCTCGTGACCACGTCGATTGGACCCTTGAGCAGTGGAGAGCTGTTCTCTTCTCAGACGAGACGCGAGTGTGTCTTTTCTGCAACGACCGACGGAGAAGAGTATACCGGAGGCAGGGTGAACGTTTCGCCCAAGCCTGCATCCAGGAGACGGTGGAATATGGTGGCGGATCCTGCATGTTCTGGGGCGGTATGTCTGCTGCCGGCAAAACCGACCTTGTCTGCGTCTCCCGGACTGGAGGTGCTCGCGGACAAGGGTCGCTGACTGCTCGCCGCTATGTCACTGAGGTCCTGGAAGTGCATGTGGTCCCCTTTGCCGAATCTTTTGGCGAGGGGTTCACATTAATGCACGACAACGCTCGCGCTCACACTGCAGGCATCGTGAGCGACTTCTTGCAGAGGTCCCAAATCTCTGTGATGCAGTGGCCAGCGCGAAGTCCGGATCTGAATCCTATAGAGCACCTCTGGGACCATCTTAAACGTAAGGTTCGATCTCGGGATCCAGCTCCTTCGACTCTACAGGAGCTCCAAGACGCGGTGATTGAAGAATGGGGGCTTATCCCTCAAGAAGAGCTCCTGAAGTTGGTGAGGTCCATGAGGGACCGTATGGAAGCCGTGATCAGGGCAAGGGGGGGTAACACTAGATTTTAAGTTAATTTTAAGACACTTTTTGTACATTTTTCTTTGTAAATTATCTGTTGTTAATTAGGACTTAATTAAGGATTTTTATTATTTTATTAATTTTAATGTTGTTTGTATAATTATAATTAAACAGAAAGTTAAATTTAATTGTTTTTTGATACTCCTTTTTGTTACCTTTCTAATGATACCCAACACTATCCTCTACATAAGGTTTAAGAATTTTTAAAGATGATTTTTAAAAGGTGCGATTTTTTTGACGCCGAGTGTACATCTCGACCTCCTTTAGGCTTCAAAGGGTAATTTTAGTCATCGGTCCAGGTTGTCGTAAACAGGCAGTAGTCGCGACTGTATACCCAGTGTAGACATAATATCAAGTTATGCTGAATGTTGTAAGAACTAAATGTATATGTGTGTACCAGTTGCAATAGAACAATATTATAGTTGCAATACAACCGCGCGAACCACCCCTGCGTATTATCTGCCTATCCCCATGGACAACACATTACAGTCTGTGCTTTATTGAACTTTACTATTTGAAAAGACACGCTGAAAACGTAAACCCTTCACAATCATTATCATAAAGGTGTCTGGCCTTCCGCCAGGGGTGCACTCAGCGATCCATCAATTAGCCGTGACGGCCGAACTAAGTGGCGTTTTATACAGGGCCGGCCTAGGGAAGTGACAGGTGTAATGAATGTGTAGCGAGCGGCGCAAGCGGACAGAGCATTTGCATTATAAGGTGATCATAGGTCAGAGGAGGGATTTGGTAGAATAATAGAAATATAATGCTGTAATGCTGGGTTAGGTTTTATGTATTGGTTGTGTTTCTAATTCGCGACTCGGTTGCCTAGCGCCAAAGCTCACGGCCCGTTAAATGGAAGACCGCAGGTGGATGTCGTCAATATCAGAATATAAACAGTCTAAAAACATAAGAGCTCGTTTGCGGCGCACGCAGTGGCTATAGGCGTTGGGAATGTCATCACTCGTCATTATGCAACTTTCCCAATACTGGATCCCTAAATCAGTGGCCAAATACAATAAAAAACTCAAACTCCTGCATTATTTAAAATGAACTTCATACAAAGTATTTTTGAATGTTACTTTCTAAGCCACGACTCCGTAAATCTTAACGGTGAAGACGAGAAGAAGCAGCAGGAAACTCGACAAGGGTGTTTTTTTTCTCCGGTTTCGTGTTAAAGCAATACTCATTTATTTTATTATAACTTTAATAAAATAAATATACTAAATATTAATACTTGCACTACGTCGATATACATTCTATGACAACAGGAACAATCGCGCGCGGAGCGCCATACAAAGCAGTCACGTAATATTTTGTTCCGTATATTTATTTCAAAAAAGTGCTCAAAAAGTGAATAGTTCTTCATTACACTAATATCAGTATGTAGCCCATAAAGTACTGATACCTAGTTTCAACATAAAAATCTTCCAGGGAAAGTACAGAATTGTCTCCAATTAATTACAAGCAAGGTAAGGTAGGCTATTACCGGGGTCCATAGGTGGCGGATAATGGATCGGTTGTGAGATATCACTGCTCGCTGCTTCAGCAGTCTCCGACCAAACAGCACAAGCTACCCTGGGCTCATGGATACGAACGTCTCTACGAGGCCAAGGTAGAACAACCAACATCAGCGCAGGATGCGGTTTAGGGCGGCGGCGGAGGTGTACCTTTCGTACCAACGACGGCGTCCACGGGGCTGAATTAGAAGGCACACTGCACACCCACCAATCCGCACTGGACAAGCGTGGTGGGTTAATTGTCTAAACCCCTTCCCTCATCATGACGTTATGACAGACAAACAAAAAAACAGGCCCCAAGTGCCCGGCAGTGACTCCAGTGGGAACGCCGCCGATGACAGCAGGCGACCGACTCCTGAAAGAGAGGAATACAATCTCCGGGCGGGATCCCACTGTTAAACGACTATGGCTTGTAGCAAGGATACCGATAAACTAAATATTTTAACTTATAACGTACGCACACTTCGCACTGAGGAACGCTTAGTCGAGCTAGAGAATGCTCTGGAAACAGTCAAATGGGATGTAATAGGCCACGCTGAAGTAAGAAGAGACGGTGAAGACATATTAGAGCGAAGTAAAAATGTGTTCCACTATGTTGGTGGCCAAAATAGTCAATATGGTGTAGGATTTCTGGTTGCGAAAACATGGCAGCATAACATTAAGGAGTTCATTTCGGTTTCAGACAGGACAGCAGTATTGAAGTTCTATATTACAGATACCAAAACGCTCACAATAATTCAAATTTATTCACCCACCTCTAACCACCCAGACGAAGAAATAGAAGAATTTTATGACACCCTCAGCAAAACCTTAGCAGACCACAAAGGAACTTGGAACTTAGTTTTAGGTGATTTTATTGCAAAAGTTGGCATAAGAAAAGACCTGGACAATACTAACATCGTAGGACCGTTTGGACTAGGAGTTAGAAACAATCGTGGCAAACGTCTTACCCAATTTGCCTCAAGTCAAAACTTAAGCATCTGCAACAGTTTATTTTCCAAAAAGCCACAACGTCGTTGGACATGGCTGTCACCAAACGGAACCACCAAAAACGAAATAGATTTTTGCCTTAGTTCTTGCAAACAAATTATATTAAACACACAAGTTATTAATAAGATACAGTTTAGCTCCGATCACCGACCACTAAGCATAACAGCATTTTTTAACATAAAAATTCTTAGACTGCAAATGTTAAAGAATAGTTTGACAAGATCAAATAAAAGCGAATAAGAAATACGATACTGCGTTTCAAGACACAAATCACCGATGTGACTGGGAAAGCCGCCATGCTTAAGTGGGATTGGGCAGGACATGTTTGTCGCATGCCTGACGAGTTGTGGGCAAAGGTCACTACCAACTGGATCCCACGTGGAGTTAAAGAGTTGATTGTATAATTTGGTATCGACATGTTGTTTTGTAAATGTCGTTACTTCTATATTATTTTAAAGCTGTGGAGTTTCTTGTGCCCGTTCTTATCCACAGCTAAAAAACTTCCTGAATGGGTGGGGTGGGTGGGTGGGTTCCTATGCCTATCCATCCATCCATAAAAAAATAAATTTAGACGATTCTCAATGCTTAATTTAAGCTTACTGAATAAAGATATATTGATTTTGATTTTGATTTTGATTTTTGAACGGCAGCGAGGCCGACCTAGACGCAGGTGGAGCGAGTGGACGAGCTTGATGCCTATGCAAAGGATTGGCCAGCACAAGCAACAGACCGCGAAAAGTGGAAAGAGGGGAGGGAGGCCTTTGCCCAGCAAGTGGGAAAATATAGGCTCATAATAATAATAAAAAAGCAAAGCTCTTGTCAACATGTCACGTCATTTTTTCTTTTATGTATTTTATTTTATTTTGTTACAAATCTTTAGACAAATTGCTACAATTTAACATATTTAACAAGAAATCAGCAACAAATCAAAAACGAATAATAAAAGTACCAAACAGTTTAAATCCAGCAAAACATCAATACCTAGAGGCTAGGTACAAAAATGAAGTTGACCAATGGTGACGTGAAATGTCAACGTACTTAATTTCACATACAAAAATTAACATGAACATACAATAAAATGAAAAAATGATAACAAGAAGAGCGAGACGAAGCGCACGCCCTCCATCATCGCCCGCTCCGCCGACCATAAGCTCCTCATCTGATGATTTCACCAGAGACGAGTCGAGCAGTGCGAGCGGGCGATCGCCGCCGTCCCCGCCGCCACAACGACCTGCGCGACGTGGACGACCACCGCTGCCGGCACGCTTGGGATCAGTGGGGCAATCTGCCCCGCGTACGACCCCCGCTACCGGTGGTGTAGTGTGCCGCATGCGATGGACTCAACAAATAAATGAGAACTGCATGCGCGCCTACTACAGGGCAACAGAGGGAGGAACTAACCTTACTGCGTATCGTGTTAGCATGCTGTCTTTGTTTCAGGCCCTTGAACCGACCATAGACGTGTCTGCCCAACGATTGTCGGATCAAGTGCGGGTGATCCAGCGTAACAACTTGCTGGATCAGTCAGCACTTGATCGGCTACGATCCTTAATTGTGGGGCCATCACGGTGTGTCGCGTTGCTCGTGTCAAATTCCAGGATTCTGACCGAGTACCGCGGCGAACCGGGACTGCCCCTGCTTGGCAATTGAGGATCGAGGGGCGTATTAATAAGTTCAGGACACTCATTGCAAAGCTAATTTGCTTCAGAAATGGCAATAATCGACCTCGCGTCATGCGATTCGTCACACAAGCCTTTGTTGGGACTGATGTTCGTCCGGAAAACTATATCGCTTGTGTGACGGAACGTATTGACTTTCTGAAGCAAAAAGTCTATGCGTGGGCAAACCGTATACGTCGCTACAGAGTGCGTGTGGACCGATACCTACAAAAAAGTGACCAAAGAAAAGTATACAGACGTTGGGAAGGAGCTGATCAACGTGTGAGCGACAGACAGCTACCAGATGTTGATGCCATGACTAATTTCTGGCGCAGCATTTGGTCGGTGTCCGTCGAGCACACGGAAGGTGAATGGATGAGTGTTGTCAGTGACGCGTGTGAACCTATCGAGACCATGTAGCCTATAAATATAAGTACAGCTGACGTAAGTTGTGCAATCCGTACGGCCCAAAATTGGAAATGCCCAGGGCCGGACGGATTGCACAACTTCTGGATCAAATGGTTTCGATGTTCACACGAGTTACTGGCAACGCAATTCCAAGAAGCCATAGAGCTCGGCTCACTCCCAAGTTTGTTGACTACTGGTGTTACTTTTCTGCTCCAAAACTCAGGTAGTACCACGGAACTGAAAAATTGTAGACCCATCACGTGCTTACCTACTTTATACAAGCTCCTTACATCCATTCTGAGAACAAAAATTAACGCGCACATTGTTGCAAACAATATTTTGGACAAGACTCAGAATGGATGTAGGGTTGGGTCCCGTGGTACTAAGGAGCTTCTCCTCATTGACATGACCATATGCCAGAAGGTCCGGCGTGGCAAAGGGACTCTCTCTACAGCCTAGATTGACTATAAGAAGGCCTATGATTCGGTGCCGCATTCATGGTGGTGAGGATTTTAGAGTTATATAAAATTGATATAACTTTAAAATCCTTTTTAATATCATGTATGCGGCAGTGGACCATGGTCTTGAGTCAACCAGGATGTCGAGATAGTGTTTCTGCCACGCAGGATCTTATAAGGATAGAGCGTGGCATATTCCAGGGCGACAGTCTGAGTCCTTTATGGTTTTGCCTAGCTTTGAATTCTCTCAGTACTTTGTTGAGAAATTCAAAGTTAGGCTGTCAACTGCGGAGAGGGGGTGAAGTTATGTCGCACTTGTTGTACATGGATGACCTCAAGTTGTTCGCACCAAACCGCCAAGACTTGGTGAAACTGCTGAAAATTACTGAGACTTTCAGCAGTGCCATCAAGATAGAGTTTGCAAGACCGCAGCAATGGGGATGCCCATTGCTGCGGTTCACATCGCAGGATGACGGCGCATTGAGTGAACAGCGAAACAATATCACAGTTAGACGAAAGTACGCAGTAAATGTTGTAACCGAAAATTCCTACGATGCGTTGTCTCTAGATGATGAGGACGGAGACTTGTCTCTGATTTTAGAAGAAAAGGAAAAATTAAATAGAAGCTGTCCAGATATCAGATCTTATGATGTCAATATAGTCAAAGAACTGCAAAAAAATATTTTAGAGCTCACAGAAAAGCTATAAATTGCGGACAATGAAATTTGTAATCTAGTTGCGGAAAACTGTTGTCTAATGAAACAAATTTCCTCATATGATGTGAGAGTAAATCAGCTTAAAGACATCTGCAAGTCTACACCAAGAAAAACTCAAAGGAAGGGTAGGAGTAGTCTGAATAGACAAGATTGGACTTTATATTTGATCATAACAATCCTATTTCATCTGAAAATCAAAAAGAGTCCGAAACTGTTAAATCGACACAAATAACAAGAAGACAAGGGAATCGCTGTAAGGCAGGATCTGTAAATCAGCTATACTACCGAACTACAGAAAGCCCAAAGGAACACGTTACAGAAAAGGAAAAAGTTAGAAACATTTTCATATTATTGGTGATGAACTAGTTAAAGGACTATCAGCAAGCCTTAACAGCTCAAAGTTTGGTAATTGGAATGAGGAGTACAATATTCAAAGAGTTATAAAACCGTATGCTTCTTCTAACGAAATACTATAAAACTTAGATAATTTTATTGAGATAGTTAATGACGAAGATATTGTAATTGTGTCTGTCGGTAAACACGACAAAAATCCCTTTCTATTACTGACTAATATAATAACATTTTAAAAAAGCTTTCTAATTGTAAAGTTTTTATATTTAATGTCCTAATGAACTGTTATATTAATGTAAATAAACTAAACAATGAACTAAGAATGTTGATTAAAATCTATGTTAATTGTAAGTCTTTAAAGGTCAAAGGTATATTAAAAAAATTCAGCCGAGAAAGCACTTTAGGTTTGATAATATTTAAATTAAATTTAGAAATGGATTCAATAAAGTACGATGCAAATGATATACTGAGTCGTTCATCAAAATGTAAAAATGGACATGAAGTTATTGATCATAATGAGGAATACAATGAAAAATCATTTTTTCGAGCCCCAGCCCTCTTCTAATCGAGTCTTGCAAAGTAATAAAAAAGCTAATGTGTAAGAATTTAGAATCCTACACCAGAATATAGCTGGTCTCTGTAACAAAATTGTTTTTTTAGAAATATTCTTATCGAAATTAGAGTTGGTTGAGAGAGAGGTGGATATAGTTTGTTTTTCGGAAACTAACGTTAAACTTAACAATGAAAATAACATACAATTGAAAAATTTAAATTGGCTTCTTTTTACTGTCGGGATGATAAATCTAGAGGTGGGTCTTGCATACTAGTCAAAAAATCATTTAATACTAAAAACCGTGACTATACCATCAGACTTAGTGACAAAATAAAATTTTGAATGTTGTGGGGTAGAGATAATTGGTTTTAACATAGTTGTATTTTGTATTTATAGAATACCCGATACGAAAAAGTCTCAACTAGGTACATTTTTGCTTAAATTAGATAAATTATTAAACTATGTAACAGATAAATTCAAAAGGAAGATGTTGGTGATCTGCGGTGATTGGAATATAAATATATTAAAAGAAAATGGATATTCTGTAGATTTATTGAATGTACTGCACAGCTATTACTTTTAAGCGCACATTAAATTAGCTACTCGTTTAAATTCTTGTTAAGACCAAATTGCCAGTAACGTGAAAAATGTTAAATATGAGCTGTGCAAGTCTGGTTTATCGGACCATGAAACGGCTCAACTTATCACATTTAAGGTAAACAAACAAATTGCTTTTGATTTCTGGTTTGAACACAGGCGTGATTATAGCGTTGACAATATAAGAAAATTCTGTGAATGCTTATCCTCCCTGTCTTTCTCAGATGTATATAATGCCGTTAATTTTGAGGATTCATTCGATATTTTTTATAATACAATAACTCTGTTTTACAATTTGTGTTTTCCTGAGATTGAAGTTAAAGTTACAAATAAACCTGCAAAACTCAACTGGATAACTAGAGGCATTAGAAAATGTGGCAAAACCAAGCGTTCCTTGTATTTAAAGTATAGGAAAACTCGCGACGACAAACATGAAAATAAATTACACTATAAGAAGTACAGTAATATTTTTAGAAAATACAAAAAAAAAAAATACAAATACAAAAATATTTATTTCAAAACCAGATTATAGTTACAAACATATTTTTGGGGCCCCCTTTTAGATATAAGGATCTGTACCAGAAGACCCCGCTCTTCCATATCTATAATCTTATTTCTAGTTTTGCAATGCCAAATTATAAAGTTTTAACTAGAAAAGTACATAATTTTTAACTATGTGAATGTGTACGTATGTGTGTCAGTGTGCGTGTATGTGGGTGTGTTTGTGTGTGCGTGTGTGTGTGAAATGTATGTGTGTTTCTATAGATATAGTATTTTATAAATTTGTTTTAAACACAATATATAATAAATAAATAAATATCAATACATAAATTAAGCATTTATACAACACATTTTAGAACATCTTCTGTCTCGCTATAGGTTAAAGTTTGTAGCCATTTAATTATTATATTTTTTGTAGTATGAATGTTTTTTGAGTATATATGTGTAAGTTTATTTATCTTATTATACAAGAAAGTTGACATTCTATGAAATTGTTGAGCTGCAAATCTAGTCCTGGTGGGTTTGGTTTGGACAGCAACCATTTTATTTCTTTTATTTTGTTTATTTGGATCGAAGCCAAATAATTTATGTTTTTTTAAAATTACATGAAGAATAAAAAGTTTTCTTATTGAAAGGACGTTACTTAACCTATATAATTCTTCAGTAGGAAATCTTCGTCGCTTGAAGTACATTACCTTTAGCAAAGACCGTTGTGATCTTTCTACTTCTAGAAATTTTGTCTTGGACGAAGCGCCCCATATAGGGAGACAATAAGTCAACACTGACTGTACAAGTGCAATATAAATTATGTGTAATAAATTTTTATTTTTAGTTTGATTAGTATGTGCACTTGTAGTAATTGGTACCACATGTCTCAGGGTTTTGAACATCCACGTTAACTTTCTTATCTTATTTGATATTTGTTCTAATTGGTTATGCCATGTCAATTTTTGGTCAACAACAACTCCCAAGTATTTTGTGTGAGAAACCTTATTAATTGTAGGACATCCACATAAGTTACGATCATAGTTGTATATTTTTTTGCATCTGTATATTTTTATTTGTAGGTCATTCTTTGGCTGTGTTTTATTAGTTATGCTAAAGCAGATGTAATTTGTTTTTTGTGTATTTAAAATTAGTAAATTGTTATCAAGCCAGCTCGCAATCTTTTCCATTCCCGCCTCTGCTTGGACACGTAGGTTGCTCCAAGAAGGACCCTCGAAGACCACTGCAGTGTCATCTGCGTAAGAAAATATGTGACCGCTGCTTAGTTTCATATTACAAAGGTCATTTATGTAAACCAAGAATAGCGTTGGTCCCAACACGCTGCCTTGAGGGACGCCGTAGCCTATGTACCCATCAGCGCTCACATATTCCCCAACTTTTACTTGTTGTTTTCTTTCTGTAAGGTAGTCCTTTAGAAGCGCCAAGGGAGCACCTCTTATACCATATGCTTCAAGCTTGTTCACAAGGGTGGGAACTGATACGGTGTCAAAGGCCTTCTTTAAGTCAATAAATACTGTCAGGCACTTATTCCCTTTGTCTAGTATATCAACTACTAACGAGCTTAGAGCTAATACGGAAAAATGTACACAGAGACTGCAAAGGATTGTAAATTTAAGACTCATTCAAACTAGTAAAAATAAAAGCAAAGCGACTTAGAACGCTATTTCGTCTTCTTTGACTAATAATAATCTTTACAAAAATGACATTGAAATGATTAATTTTAAAAATGTAAATTATAGTAATCCATCCGATATTAGTAATATTTTTAATAGATATTTTATTGATTTACCGTGTAACCGTTGTTTAGGAAATAGTAATAATTGTATGCATAGCAATTGTAAGAACTCGAACACTATATTCAAATGTGTTTAAAAAAAGCTAAGTAATTGGTTAATGCAGAATTGTTTTTATAGCCTTAATGAATACTTAAATTTTAATAAATAATTAATTAATACTTTGTAATAATAATAATATGGATCTACTAAAGGTAAATTTTAATATAATTATAATAATTATCGTAAAAAATATTTATAATAAACATTAATGTAATTTCAAATTAACTATGTAATATTTGCACGCCTGCATGCAGGCTGAATACATTGTCTTGAACTTATTTTTAAGAACTTTATTGTATGTATGTATTCTAGCAAATAAACAATTGATTGATTGATTGAACACTATCGTATCGCCAAAAAGTCGCTAGTCAAGAATCAAACTGTCCTAATTGAAATGAAGTGATTTCAAACTATGTACATATATACTATAGTAAATAACAGAAAATATTCCAAGTAGCACGGCATGTAACGTATCCCTGCTTGCGCTGCAGCCGTCGGACAAGTTTTTACTAACTTAAAAGTGGTTTCTGTTTTGCTTATGTCTCTTTATTTTGTTTCACTAACAGTTTTTGCACTTTTTAATGGTCTTTTATGTGCCTACGAATAGACAAGAAAGTTATATTCTCACGTGTTTTAAGTGGTTGGTGGTGAGATAGTGCGAAAAGTAACGTCTTGGTGACCGATTTGTGATGAGCACGGCCCGATACACCTAGATCTAGGGTTCAATTCCCAGGTTTGTGATCAATTACCGCGTTTGGCAAGCGTGCTGATTATGCCAAAATTCATAAATTATATCAAAGACTTAATTTCAATGATGAAAGCCTCTGCCCAGCAGTGGACAGTACGAAGGCAATTACTTTTCAATTAACTAAGCATTTTTCCTGACAGCTGACATGCGTTTACCCCTAGCCCAGTGTTAGCATAACACTGAATTAATGGGACACGTGAGGGGCTGCGTTGGCATATTTTTTACTTTTGAGTGGCTAGATTACTTATGGAGAGTAACTGACATAACAGAGCAAGGCTTTTAATCAAATGAAAGTTTTTTGCTTCCATACAGCCTTTAATCTTATATCATTAGCCTATAAACGTCCCACTGCACACAGGGGATTGGGAAAAGCAACCGGGTCCAACGGTTTTACGTGACGCGGCATTGTGAAAGTTGCTTAACTGACATGTTAATAAAGCAAACTGAACGTCTAAGTCGCTGCGCCATCGAGCTTCCGGCTTATTCTAGTCTGTCCGCCTAACACTGCACAATCCTAGTTAAGTTTATTTAATAGAAATGCACATTTAACGCAAACATTTTAACATGAGAAACGTGTGCATACACGGAAATCTGTTTACACCGTTAACTAGCAAAATAGTATGTAAATCTCCGTTGGAATTTGGAGCGCTGCAGGTTGATATTTGAAGGCGAGTAATGACGCGTCAAATTTGCAGAGATTAGTGCGGTCGCGCTGCTGCGGGATCTAATTATTAAATCCACATGCATGTCCACTTTACGTAGCTTGTTGTTAATTGGAATAATCATGGTTCTGCTTTAAAATCGACAAAACAATGTGAGAAAAATAGCATTTCTAATTTTAAGTAGGATCATTTTCTAGTCTGCTATCAGCTGCTATCAGGATCAGTACCTAGAGCTTTTCATTTGTTGCGATTCTGACAAATAATTTGCTTTTTTTTACTCTCGTAGCATTTTTCATACATGCTCGCCGGTTTACCCTATCCACGTATGAAAAATGCTCTTGTTTTGTTATTTCACAAAAACGTCTCCTATCCGGTCGGAGTAAGTTCCTCTTTCCAACTGTCTTACTCGTATTCCATCTTTATTTATTCATCCTCTCGACACGACCAAATCATCTAAGCATACCTTGCTCAATTTGTCAATTACTACATTATTAGTAAAAATGTTGTCATCGATTTGAACGACAGTGTATTGAACAACAATGTTATTTTACGGATTATTATATGTACTATTAATCCATTCGGCGTTAACCAGGCTCGGCAACGATGTCAGCTCAGTGCAAATGAATGATCAGAATCACTGAGCACATTGTTAAGCTGAGGCCTCATTAATGCGTTGCGTTGGGTTACGTTGCGTTTCGTTGCCCGTCGCAGCGTCAACACTGCATCAAATGACTGATCGAAGAATAATATGGCAGATATTTTTTTAACATGCTATATTAGGATCGCAACGGATACCCATTTTTTTTATAGCAGAAGGAGGCAAACGAGTCAGCGGGTCACCTGATGGAAAGTAATCACCGCCGTCCATAGACACCCGCAAAACCAGAAGAATCGCAGACGCGTTGCCGGCCTTTAAGGAAGGAATAGGCTCGTTTCTTGAAGATCCCTAAGTCGTAACGGTCCGGAAATACCGCCGCCGAGAGCTGGTTCCACAACACTGTAGTTCGAGGCAAGAAATTTCTTGAAAAACGTACAGTAGTAGACCGCCATCCATTAAGGTGATGTGGATGGAAAGACAGTCGATTGCGTGTAGTGCGTTGAAGGAAATCTGCGGCAGGGATTAAGCCGAACAAATTTTTTTTATTTTTTATTCCACGACGGGTGAGTGCTTGGCCTTCACCTCACCTGATGGTAAGTGACGATAAGGCCCGAAGGTGGAAGCGCGCTTCACCCGAAATCCTCAACCACTGAGGAACTGGCTATCTTATCTCAAACTGTCGGAACACAACAATGCTAAAAACATCGTTGTTATGGCGACAGACTTAGATAAAATGGTGGTAGCTAGCCACGCGGACTTAACAGCCCTACCACCAACCAAACCGAGCACACAAAGAATAAGAATAAGAATAAGAATAAGATTGCGGTTAAAATTCCTCAGAACACTCCCCATGATATATGTAAGACAAAATACAGAGAGACGCAACGTCTCTCCGAAGAGCCAGTGGATCGAGCCGACCTGAAATAACCACGTCGTCGACAATTCGAGCAGCTCTGCGTTGAATGCGGTCAAATAGAAGGAATTGATATTGGGGTGCTCCAGCCAAAAGATGGGAGCAGTATTCCATATGCGCTTTATACAGCTTTTTTGAAGCTAATTTAGCTTTACCTTCCAAATGACCACGAAACTGAACGTCACTCGAAATATCGACGCCAAGGATTCCAATAGTCGGATTGGTATCAAGGGGAGCTCCCTCAAAGTTCAGAGGTACGACGAAGGGATGTTTTTTCGCGGTAAATACGCAAACTTGTGTTTTGGAGGGGTTAAAGTGGACTAGGTTATGTCGGCCCCAATTAGAGACATGACTTAACATGTTCTCGGTGTCAGTCACAAGTTTATTCCGGCTCTCAATGACGCTTTCCAGAGAAATATTAGCTCGCCCGGTGCAGAGCGTATCCCCAGTACTGTCGTCTGCATAGCAATGAATGCTGTTGTTATGCAACATGTCATTGATATGCAGAAGAAACAGAGTAGGGGACAACTCAGTAAGAAAGCTGAAAACCCATGAACACAATTTCTCAGGAAACCCATATGATGAAAGTTTAGAGAGAAGAGCCCTGTGCCATACTCTGTCAAAGGCTTTTGCTACGTCCAAGCTAAGCCAGTGCCTCCCCTTTACTCTCGACTGCCTCCGCCCATCGGTGAGTAAGGTACACTAAAAGATCACCAGCCGAACGACCGCGACGAACACCATACTGGCGATCATTTAGTAGCTAGTTCTCTTCTAGGTACCCTAAGAGCTGGCGGTTTATAATGGACTCCATTACTTTGGAGAGTAAAGAGGTAATAGCTATTGACCTGTAGTTGGACGGATCTGAGCGATCGCTTTTTTTTGGAAGCGGGTGGACAAGGGCTGTCTTCCAAGTGCTCGGGACGACGCCAGTAGCGTAAAAGAGCCGAAAAAGGCGCGTTAGAACTGGTGCTAACTCAGGAGCACACGTCTGAAGCACAATGGGTGGAACTGCATCAGGCTCACTCGACTTATGGATATCAAGGGGAAAAAGAGCCTTACGAACTGACCTTTGCAGGAACTGAACGTTTGGCATTGTACAAGCGCAATGCGGTTTGGTTAGTGGAGAGTTTTCCCCATCGTCCAAGGTCGAGTTTGATGCGAAAAGAGAGTCCAAGAGATCGGCTTTCTCCTTTGCAGTATATGTCAGGCAGTCATCGGTCTTGTGCAATGGTGGTAGGGACGGCTGACAAAAATTCCCTAAGATAGCTTTGGCGAGAGACCAGAACGCACGCGTCCCCGAAGGAAGACGCACTAGCCTTTCGCCGATTCTACCTATGAATGATGACTTCGCCTTGGCAATGTCCTTCTTATAGGACCTGGCGGCAAAGTTGTACTTCTTTCTGAGCGCACTGGTGTTTGGATCCTTTGATGACACCGCATTAGCCCAGGCTTGGTAATGTTGTCGCTTTTGGCGAGACACCATTTTGCAGCAATGACCAAACCATTGTTGGGACTTGCCGCCAATGGGAACCACAGAGTTTGGAATGAAAAGTTTCATTCCCTGCAGTATCACATCAACGACAAAGTCAGCGGCGACATCAGGATCATCCAGCGAGAAGCAAACTCGCCACCACGGGTAGGACGCAAAGAAACTTCGAATCCCATCCCAGTCCGCTGACCTATAATGCCAGACTCGACGGCTAGTCGCTGGTTGCGGTTTTGAAGGTTCTGTGAGAGGCACAGTGCTGCGAATCAGACAGTGGTCTGATGAGCCTAGTGGTGCATCAACAGAAACTTGATAGCCGTCTGGGTGCGAGGTCAGCAGAAGGTCCAATAAAGAAGGTGCATGGCCCTCCACATCTGGAACCCGTGTTGGCTCGGTTACCAATTGGGACTGACTGTAGGCCACAGCGAAGTCATGAACGGCTCTGTTCGCGTGGTCATTTGTGCGTGAAATAAGCCATTCGAAGTGGCGGGCATTGAAGTCTCCCAATACCACAATCTCGGCCGAGGGGACCCCTTGGAGAAGGGAGTCTGTCGCTGTTTGGACGGTCTCGATAAGTTGGTCAGTTCCATTGTTACCGCTGTGGGACCTATACAGGCACTCGTAGACGCGAGGATGACGTCCGCAGTCGACGTGTAGCCATAAGATGGATAGGTCCCTATCTTCAAGATTAGCAAGGCGACGAACACACACATCCTCCCTGACATAGGCACAAACACCGCCTCGTGGCACAAATGCATGTTCCAGGTTGTATCCCGGGTAGCGCAAGTAGGAGATGTCAGGAGGGGGGGATATCTGCGTTACATATACATTATACCACACCCTGTTTGCGTTGTCACAAAACCTCTATTTATGTAAAAGTTAACGCTACGACGACGCAACGCACCAATGAGGCCTCAGCCTTATGCGTTGCTACTTGGTTGCGACGACGCAACGCAGGTGTGTAGTGTATAAGTAAGTATCCGTATGAGACGCACTAACATGGCCTCAGCCATAGCGCTCCATGGCGTTAGGCCCGTATGGCGCGACGTGACTGGGATACTATCACAACGTAGCATGCACAACAAGATAATTTCTATAGCATTAGAGCAGCGTCTACTTGTGATTAACGGTTTTTTCCATTTGTTCATCTGGGTGAATAAAGTGGAATTTATTGTGTCAACCGTGGTGTGTCCCTACGTCTTACCATACGAGTTTCAACTTAAAACTGTATTTAATAAGAAAACACTAAATTTTATACCTATTTTACGAGTAGGTAACCCACCACCTACCATAATTGCCACCAGTACCACTTATACTTGAAACGAATAGCAGCAGTCTCTATTCCAACACACCGGCTGTTCAGACTGAACCGTCAGCCGGCGCCGTCCAAATTGACATTCATTCAATTAATTACACGAACCGCCGCCACAATTCACATGATACGAGGAAAAAGATTAAAGAGGACATAATTGAACAAGCGCTTAGCGTCAACTTGTTAGCTTTACATTGAATTAATTTTACACGCGAGGGGACGGCGGCGGAACAGAGCGGCCGCTGGCCGACATAGCTTGCGTAATTAACACGCGCGCTTAGCGTTAGATTTTAATTTTGGACGCTAGTGACAACTTTACATTGTGTATTACATTGCTTTGGTTTGTAGGATTTTATGTAGGATAAAAAAAATAGATTCAAACAAATGTAGAGTACAGCCTTATTGACTGGCCTATTGATGAGCAAATGGTGCTTCATCATTGAACTTAAGTCTTCGCTAATTTAACTAATTGTATTAGTGGGTATTGTAGCGAAGGGAACGAGCGGTTTGCCACTCGGCCAGCGAGGTGTATTTATAATAATGATAAAAATTAAAAGAACGCAATATTATGTCCAAAAAGTGTACCGTGTATCCAAAATCATGTAGTATTTGTGAACTGGTAATACTTCCTTTGCGCCACGCACCGGTCTAGATAGAAAAGTTCAAATCAGTTATCGATAACAGTCATAACATACCTAAGCTAAAACCTAAAAGCAAATTATATACAAGGAAATTATATTTTCCAACCAAGACATTTTGGAGCCAGCGAGGTAGGTAATGGCCCAATCTAAAAATGTGCAGTAATCAATGGGGGAAGGCCTGTGCCCAGCAGTGGGACGTTTGTAAGCTGATGGTGACGATGATGAACATTACAAAAGTAAACGTTACAAAGAGGAGATACAGCTTTATGCAAAAACGTCCAATCAGCAATCGACTGATGATCAAAAGCGACCTCGATTCCTCTAATCACATACACCTATGAATGTAACGGAATTCGTTAGCTACTAATTTAGTAATTTCTGTCTCAGGAATGCGTAATTGAGTAGTTGGCGGTAATTACCGTTCGGGACAGCGGCGTGTCGACACAGCTGAACACGGGACACGTTCCTTAGGCGAGACGCTCGATTTAGTTCACACGGGAGGTGAAGGTGACGCGTTACGTCGTGAATTAATAATGTGGTTCTTACAATGGCAGTTGAACACGTCAAGTATTTCCTTAATAGAGCATTAGCAATTTACATACATACAACTCACGAGACTATTATCCCCGAAAGGTTAATGAGGGACCAGCCAATGAGGACTGCAAAAGCAGGCCACTGCCACACTCCACGGCACACCAAACTGCACATGTGCTCAGCGTGACAGGTGGTGAGCCCACTATGCTGTTGGATGTATGTCCGTTAGTCGCCTTTTCGACACCAAACGGAAGAGATGGGTTGGTAGTATCATTTTAATGAGCTCCCACACACACTGCCTCAGCAATTTTTATTTTTTTTCTAAAAGAAGGGGGCAAAAGAGCAGGCGGGTTACCTGACGTAGAGTAATCACCGCCGCTCATGGACACCCGCAAAACCAGAGGAGTCGCAGACGCGTTGCCGGCCTTTAAGGAAGGAATAGGAGTTATGAGAGGGGGGGGGGATGGGCCTCCGAATTTAGTTATTTAATACTGACACACGTAACGCGCGTGTCCCAGAAGGGTAGGGTGGACACCATCAGCTTTCCGTTTGCTGCCATACCATCCTGATGCACTATGCTCTATTTATATAGTTATAAGGGTTATGCTTCATGCACCATCTGACAATACATTAAAACATAGGATGATCGAACCATAACCGGCCCGATATCTGGAGGAAATAGGTTCAACTACCAGGTCGAGCAAAGTGTGCGGTGCTAATATTTCAACGCGTAACCTGGGTCTGTGATCACCGCCCCAGTTATGGAATTTCCTTACTTGCTTTGAAATGTATTGCTCAGAAATAAGCTCACAAGTAGTTTTAAAAACTATTAAGTAAGTAAATACTGTTATATCTCTAGAAGGTTTGTCAGAACACCTCTAAGCTTTTTATAAACTTGTGATTGCTATTTTTTTTTAAACTTTTACTAGGTACCTAACCTAGTAGTACCTTCCTAAAATATGCACAGTTGCGTTTCTAAAAGTTATATACGAGTGCTGGTGAAACAGTAAACTAACGGACACCGGCCCGGATACGAAGGGAATCTAACGACGCGTATTTAATTAAGAAAGGGGAAATGCCTTTGGTGGCCGACGACTGATTTTTTTTCTTTTTATATGTCTTTATCAAAATCTATATTTTCTTGTAAATGTCTATCAGTATAACGAAACATCATTTCATTATTCAAACGTATTTTATTCCAACGTTTCGTTATCTTCGAGTTTATTCGAGCTTCATTAACGCCAATATTATCAAATCAAATACTATCTATCAGTAGGTATATTTAGATTTTGGTTTAAGTTTTGTCTTTTCAGAAAAAACTTTATACGCAATTTTTGTAAACAGAGAGCAAAAATGTATTGTAGTACTTTTTTCACTACAATATTATAGTGATCTTTAAAATAAATAAAAAAAAACATTTATGTTTGTTTATAGTAGTTACGAAGTAATTTTTTTTAACGTTTCGTTATATTCGATTTTATTGACGCAAATAATGAAATATTACGAAACATTGTACGTGTTTAAATGACCGAAGCGTTAAATACTTTATGAGAGATAATGAAGCAAAGAATGTGTATCACGCTACTTCTCTAAGAGACGGGCGTCATGTATGTATACACTTTACAGAGTGTGCAATTGAAGCCTCTCCAATCGCTTTGCTTGTTTATAATATCCAAACTGCTGGGCCTCCAAGTAGCCCAACTACTACAATCGGGGGTAGATTAATATGAAGTCAGTTTCCGTAACATTTGCTGAGAAAACACGCGCCAACGAGCCAAGTTGTCGCTGTTGGCTTTGAGTTGGGAACTTTCATACACATGGAAATTGCCCCGCTTACAATTTGACATTAGGGTGCACACGGGGATGTGCCGCGTTCAAGTGCGTTGCGTTTTTTAAATGTTTAAAAACTATGAGAGACGAGCTATGGAAATAATTTCAGCCTTCTTATAATTACTGAAACGGGCATAATAAATGTAGGTATGTATGAAAATAACACCGAATGTCTGTAGTGCCCCCACTATTAATCCTATGGTAATACGAGAATGAAAAAGGAAACACTTTTTAGAAATTATCTATATGTTTATTCTTATTGGAAACTAACTATTTATCAATACAGAAACAAACTACTTAAATATCAAAATTAAATACCAAATTACTTGAATCGTTTATCGGCAAAACATACAAAACCTATTTAGTTGCGATAGCGGACCAAATCCACAGATAAATTCGGCTCAAATTTTAGGGGCGTTGATAATTACACCAACTTTCAATGAACCAGTGCGGTAGGTTATGGCCCAATGTCCCTATAATGTTGTTTCTTCCCGTTTACTGTTGTCCAAGTGGGAAGACCTGTTTACCAGCAGTGGGACGCTTTGTTGATGATCATGTTAAAAAAAAAATTATAAAAGAAGGAGGCAAACGAGGAGGCGGGTCACCTGATAATCACCGCCGCCCATTATAAAATAAGTATGGGCCGTAGAAGGAATATAAAATGGGACAAAGCGATAATAAAATAATTAAAATAATATTTTGGGACGAAGGAACTATATCGTTTGGGACGAACCAGGATTTTTATGTGGGACGAAACTCAGTGGGAGTGGGAACGAAGAATAAACCCCGCAAAACCATAGAAATCGTAGACGCGTTGCTGGCCTATAAGGAAGGGAGAGGTTTAAAGGAAGGGATAGGAATTGTGAGGGGGGGGAGGGAGGGGCCTTGATAAAATGTCATTAAGAGCTCAGCTGTACTAATACCAGATACAACATAAATTCAATTGAGAGTCAGCTTGGCAGAATTTCAATCTTCAAACTAGAACACCCGTTCCTTTCTGTATTCTTGAAAAAGTAAATTTGTTAAAACTTCACGACCTCGCCGGTATAAATGCAACAGTGTGTCGTATACGTTCAGCGCCTCCCCGCGCAAGCGGCGACGCCCCGCGCCGCCCGTCGGTTTCATACACTAACAAGGCGCCCGTGTGTCCCCAACGGAATTAAGAAACTTGAACACCCATTTCCGGCCGCCATTTAAACTTGTCCGTTCAAGAAATATGGCGATTCTTTTATTGGAACGGTTTAGTTGGGAACTTTTCATTGTGATAATGAACTTGATTTTAGTTATAACGATCTTTTGATAGTTTTAATAGTTTAGCCGCTGCCCTAACGAAAACTACGAACTAATTAAATGGTTAGAGCAAAATTCATTATGCGTTAATTTGGGCAAGACAAACTACATTCAATTTTCGAACTATAACACTATTGACAAAATATTAAATATTCAATACAACGGACATAAAATAGACAATAATAATTCACCAAAATTCTTAAGCTTAACACTTGACAAAAACTGTAATTGGAAACAGCATATCGACGTGACATGTGGTAAAATAAATAAATTTGTGTATTCACTATGTATGGCATTCTTCTATGGGGAAACTCAACCCTCGTTAATAATGGCACAAAAAAAGTATGTACGTGCGGTTTTCAGGGTTGGTCAAATGCATTATCCTGTAGACCACTTTTTAAAAAACTGCAAATACTGACAGTTTCATCCATGTATATTTTGGAAGTTGGCATCTTTGTAAAAAGTCATCCACACCTATTCAAAAGGATTACCGAAAATAGTAAATATTCACAAAGAGACCCTACTAAATTAAAAACACAACCATGCAGAGGTTTTATGCATGGCAAAAACTGCTACATTAATTCAATAAAAGTGTATAACAAGATACCCCAAGGTATTAGAGAGATGCCATTTAATCGCTTCAAATCGGAGCTGCGCAAATGGTTAATCGGAAAATGTTTTTGTTCCTTGCGAGAATTTGGAAGTACTCGATGGATCTAGTGACTTCTCATATAAATTAGATATGTAAGTAAAATAGATATTGACATTTAACTGACATTTATATTTTTGCATGCTTTCGAGTATAAGGCGAACATTTGTACTATAACTTTATTAACATGTCACCTGTTTATGCTGTAAATAATGTTCTGGCAAATAAATGATTTGATTTGATTTGATTTGATTTGATTAATATTTAATGGGGGGGTAAGTAATTGCCACAGTCACTTCCTCTTTTTTGTTACAATGCTATGATTGTGATTGATACAAAGTTTATATTCCTTATTGAGAAAAAACTCTATTTATTGTAAACCAATAATTACTAATATACACTCATCTTCTTAAAGAAAGTGAAACGTTAAAATAAAAAGAATCAATTATGATAAGTACATAGCTGACATGTGCGTTGTGTATAGCTATTTGTAAATTAACAATAGCATACAATAATTATGTTTAAGAGAAAACAGAGAACACAAATACTTGACCGCATTTCATTTCTCGTAAACACTCAACATTTAAAGTAACATAACTCTTGGGTCCTCACAACCGGCCCTGCAGCCGACGTGCCACCACTAAATCTCCGAAAGAAGTTCGAGTTCAGCCGAACCGAACGGCGCGAACGCCTTGTATTAATATAACTTTGGAATGGCAGTGAATATTTGTTGCCGAGTTGAGGCCATAACTCATGGTACAGCTCGTTTCACGCGACCACTTTTGGTGTGTTTACCCTAATGCCGTTAGATATGTATGTATAATCGTATGCGAGTACAGAAAATCATGTTAGTTTCCACTTAATTCATAGTACCACATAAGTAGGTATGTTTGTATGTACGTAAGTACCTGCAAAGATGATTTTATAATATTTGAATTAAAATGAAAAATTGGCCATGCATACTGCATGCAATAAAGTCTAAATAAAAATACTTGGGTTGCTCACAGGGAGGTTGAGGACCAACTCCTCACGTTTCAGATTTCATAATATCAAGATAAATGCCATGTTAAATGATTAGTTAATTTCTGCCGCTGCTATCAAAACTGCCTGTAACTCCTTGCCAAAATCTTGAAACTGCGTTCGTACAGAATCTGAGTTAGGTATATCAAGTCCAATTATTTCAACTAACTCCCAGTTCGATTGCAATAGCTGAGAACGCGTTGCGATCAGCTGAACTGCACAGATAACTCCAATCAGCAGTCGAGATGAATGCACCAATTATGGGGCTGCTGACGTCACAACTTCCGATCTGGAAAGACGGACACTCGTTAACGAGAAGCCGGGGACCGATCTGTGGCGAGCAAACTAATTATAAAGAAAAACATTCGTAGCAGATTTAATGAACTCACTATTTTCTCGCAACTTTTACCATGAATGAATAAAAGTTGAATTTGTCATAAATATATTAGATTCGATCATCTTATATGTTTATGCATACTTATACTAGACTTTGTCTTACATGTGATAAAAAACAGTATTTGAAAATAGAGCAATTTAATAAGCTGATCTTATCCAGAAATAAAAAAACCTCTATTCTAGTGTAGCTGTAGAGCCAGAGTTCAACTACCAGCAAAAGATAGAAACAATTCTCGGTTTAGTTGGTAGTCAGGCTGGTTCGAAGCCGAGTGAGATCCAGTTTTATCGCTTCTCCGTTGTGAAAATCAAAAGTATTTTATATTTTTGCAGTCGTTATTGTAAATCAATTGAGACCTGTTCTAACCTGCTCTCATCCCTGAGGACCCTCCACGCTCCAGTGTCTCCAAGGACGGACAAGTTTACTCCTTGAATTAAAAAGAGCGACGTCTCTTCACATCTCGAGTTTTTCTTTGCTTTTAATTAAATGTGGACCTTTGAGAGATTGCCTGCCAGTTTTCCCTTATCTTCCGTTAGATTGAAAATATAATAAATTATAATCTAATCCTAGATTGCTTTAATGATATGTAGTTTTTGTTGTATTTCACGTTAGTCTAAATATATTTTGTCTGAAAATAGCGGCCTTCCTGCGACTTCGCCCGCGTAACTACCCCATACCCCGTGACGAATTTCCAAAAAAAATCTTTCATACAAACTTTGTCCTGACACCTACAAACACATCAAAAAACAATAAGCTAAATGGGTGCAGCCGTTCTATAGTGTTGTGAACATACATTCGTGGTTTTTTGTTTTAATCAGATTTTCGGTTAATTTGTATAAAATTATTTGTCCTTTATCTATCGGTAGAGAGAGATTGGGATTTGGTCGCCTAATTGGTGACCCGGTGTTAGGAAAGTTGATTAATTTTTACAATCTTAACTGTACTGTGTACAAATTCGATAAAGAATGTTTGTAAACAAATATTTCAAAATTATATACATCCATACATAAATATAATGACGACTATTATCCCCAAAGGGTTAGTCAGAGACTAGCCAATGAGGCATTTGAGAGCGAGTCACAAGAAAACTACTAACAATGACACTGGATAATATTTGCTTAACGAAATGTCAATAATTTGTCTACAAACGTTCTCCATCGAATTTGGCCCTAGTACGTGCTACGTGGCGGTGAAAGAATATTACCACCCCCTCTTTTCCCTTAGGTGTTGTAAAAGGCGGCTAATGGACTAAAGACTGCACATACATCCAACAGCATAGAGCGGCGATGGTCTCACCACCTGTCACGTTGAGCACATGTGCAGTCGCTATTTGGTGAAAAGTGGACTGTTATGGCAGAGAACTGCTTTGCGGTCCTTATTGCCTAGTCTCCGACTAACCCTTCGGGATAATAAATAAAGAATAAATAAAATCTTTATTGAACAACTTATTTTACAACATATCCAGAATACTAAATATACTATTAGTGACAATAATACACAACTGCTTGAACTAGGTTTATCCTGTTTTCCAGGCAAAAATAAAGGACTTACTAAATACTTAAATTAGCAATGCAAAATACATTTATATTCATAGAGACTAAATAATAATAAAAATAAAAATCAGAACCTATATTCATTAAAAACTTACCTTCCTAATGTATAAATTAAACATTATTTATTTCAAACTAGGAACCTTACTAAATTCTTAAATAATAATGCAAATAACTCTTTTATTCTTTGTGGCTAAATTGTTATTTAAGAAACATATAGAACATGTCGTAGACAAATCTTACAAGGCCCTTGGATTTGTAATAAGATCCTCTAAGCCTTTTAAAAGTATGAAAACTATAAAAATAATTTATTGTGCCTATGTTCGAAGCCATCTTGAATACGCGTCTCAAATTTGGAACCCGGATTATGATATCTATATTGATGCTATTGAGAGAATACAGAAGAAATTTACTCGTTTTCTTTGCAGCAAGTTTCGTGTACCGTATGACGCTTATGAGCAATGTTGTACAGCTTTTCATCTTTTACCACTTTACTTACGCAAAAACATTGGTGACATCTGCTTTCTTTTAAAAATTGCTCAAAATAAACTGGATTGTCCGGAGCTCCTTAGCAAAATTCTGTTAAAGGTACCAAACAACAAATTACGTAATAGGCGTAAATTGCTTCACACTCCCTTCGCACATACTAACTATAGAAATAATAGTTTTATGATACGATCATGTGAGAACTTTAATAAGCTCAGCTCAGATAGCCGCATCGATCTCTTTTGTACTAGCGTTGGCCAGGTAAAAACTGTTTTAGCTACATAAGGAATGCAGAAAATTTTGTTCGTTTACCTATAGAGTATTTTTATAAGTTTTATTCCACTTTTAGATGTGGTAGCTTGTTATTAGCTTGTAAGTTACTATATGTTCTGTCTCTTTGTAAATGATGCTGTAAGCTCCCCAAATAAAATAAAATAAAATAAAATAAAATAAAATAAATAAATAAATAGAAAACAACATTTCATTCATAAACTTAACTACTTAATGTATAAAAATTTAAACAATATTCATTCCAAACTACTAGGTATAAAGAGCAACATTAATTTTAAGACAACTAATAAATTTTCTGTATCCTCGTAGGACATACTGAGAAGGGCTTCTTTGAGTATATTCTTTGTTTTACTGTAGCAGTGATGATATATGCCTAATTTAGCGTTTAACCTATTATAAAAAAGTGGACCTAAGAACAAGTACAATCTAGAAGAGAAGGCATGTTTTGTTCCCGCGTTTTGAGGGCAAACAATATCCTTTCGTCTTTTGTTAGTAGTCATGATTATTATGTATGTATGTGCTAGAATACTAACTGCGCAATCGAGCTTCTCACGTTACATCGTAGTAGGACTTTAAACAAATAAAACGACGGTAGCATATGTACTCAGGTTGAATGTTAATAATAGTTTTGAATTTTCATAATAATCCGTAAGAAAATTAAATATTACCGTCAATCTTAATATAGTAAAACCCACCAACCCGCCTGGAGCCAGAGTGGTGGTTCGTAATATTTAATCATTGGCGTTATAAAACGCTCAAATAAGCTCAAAGATAATGAACGTTCTGTTGTCTATGTGAAAGGCCTGTGCTCTGCAGTGGGACGTTTATAAGTGATATTTATTTTTATTTATTATTTGGACAGTCAACAAAACCATATACCTACTAATACATTGATACCGTTAAACATAAGCCTTATCTAAGCACAGTTTTTAATTACAGACATCCACGGCATATAAACTATATATGAAAGTAAGTGAGGACTCATGATGAAATATATAATATACGTTGCTAGTTGATTATAAAACCAAGCTATTTACTTCAATAAGTTAAAAAGCACCGTTATTAACCTAAACTATCGCACCGAGTAGCTACTAAGAACTTTGTCTGAAGGTTGTTTGTTCAAGAGTTGTTTAATCACTTATTGCCTATGTATTTATATATCTGTATTAAATATACAGAGGGCTACTTTCGCATCTTCGACGGTTGGATTAAATGCGGAAAGTTTGTAGAAGAGGGAAGTTTAAGTCGGACACTAAGCGGGCAAGCATCGTGGAAACTGATGTTTTCTTTATCAAGGCGTTTTAATATTATTAAACGCTTCTGTGTTTCTATGTAATAGTAGACCAAGGATTGAAAATACATAGTTTCTGGTTTCTTTTTTCAGTTGGGGTATATTTACAGTTAACACACAGTTACAGTATAAGTACAGATCATCATCTAATCATTTTTTATAATAAATGGGAATGCTCTTGGCCACATTCTTATCTGTACGATTAAGCAGTGGCCGACGATGGAGCGAGCTTGCCCAGAAGCAGCCTATTCACTGGGGCTTTAAAGATTTTGGGGATAGTGCATATACACTGGTCTGCAAAAATAAGTATCACACTTTTAAAATTGTAATAACTTTTAAAGAACACAAGATAAACAAGACACCAAACTTAAAAATGTTACTATTGTATAATTTACTATAGTTTCAAAGAAAGCTGATAAAATTGCTATAAAACGTTTTTTATTTTAAATTTCTAACTTTTATAGCTTAGAAAAAAAATGAATTTTGAAATTGTGATACTTATTTTTGCAGGCCAGTGTAGATGCACTCGGAAACACCGACGCCGGCAGGGAATTCCTTGGCTTTTACGCATTATGAATGAAGACTAATAGCGCTTGGTGCGTATAAGTGGAATGTCAACCAAATAAGGGTGGTAATCCGCCGTACGTCTGGACCCCCAATAGTAGAAAGGGGACGGTGGAATGAGCTCGTGTAGCTCAGCAGCACACTCTCCGAAGTACAACCTGTAAAATACCAACAAGCAAGCCACTGAGCGATGGTGAGCAAGACTGTGAAGCTTGGTTTTCACAAGCTTATCGTCACCTATAAGTTTTCTGGCTCTGCGTTCCATCTAATCGAGCGCGGTAAGTTGATATTTTTCTGGGCCGTCCCAAAGGTGGCAGCAATACTTCATGCACGACCAGACTTGTGCTCAAATGCTAGTCTGGCTCCTATGCGGCTTACGAATCGCGCCTTGCGGATCATTCTTTTGCAACGCTTAGCTGCAGAGTTGAAGGCCTTTTTCTTCGCACGAACTCTCCGAGCCCGTTCTTTACAGTCACGAGCGCGTACCCAGGCTTTGTAAGCGGATTCTTTAAGTGCTTCTGCGCTTGCACAGTCCCACGCTTGCAACCCCCGCAAGAATGTCCACTGGGTCCTGCCATCCATTCGCCAACTGGCACGGTGACACATTTATGGTATTTTTCGCAAGATGGCGGGGCAACCTATTGCACGTGGTTAGCGCACTACTTGGGCCCCCTACTAACTGCGGTCGGCCAACGGCAAGACCGTGCTTTGGATCCCGCTACCCTCCAGGTCGAGCTGACCTGTACGAAATAGTCGTGACACCAGCATCGTTCACTTCCAAACAGTGCAACTAGCCGCTTCCCATCCCCATTGGCACTGGTACTCCTGCACACCAACGGAACGCAATAAGACTACTTGGCGTTGGACTCCGGCAAGAGGGTGGTAGCATACCGAGCGGCTCCTTGCAGAGCCTACCACCGCAGACAGGAGCCTATGATGCCGTTGCCCGGGGTGGACCTCGCCCACCCCAAAAAATGTTAAACATGTTCACCTAAACTTAAAGTGAATACGCAAATACAAAATGTAAAGTTAGGTAAGTAATATATATTTGTATTCTATTGTGTAAAGCATGGGTCCTGTTCTACAAGCACAGTGAGACGAAACCATTACAAAATTTAATCGAACCACAAAATATACCTTAGCAAGCTACGTCAGCTCCAATCCAGCTGCCGTCGAAAAATGTAATTCAATTTCTATCCGCTACAAGCTGACTTTGTGCAGCTAAACTCACGCCTCTGCCCGTGCAGCGCTACAGAGCTAGTAACAAGAGAAAGCCGGTTAAGTGGCTGCCTTCAGCCAGTTGCGTTTGTTATTCATATCTGCCAGGGATTTGCATATTGCTTCTGCTCGAATCTGCATAAGTTTGGGCGCAGAAAAATGTGGAAAGGATCTTGCAAAGCACTCTTGGTGCGCGGTTATCTGCGCTTACGTGCGCTGGGAGCGGAGGGTGGTGTGTGAACGCCGTTTCACCGCGTGTGTGCCGCGTGTTTCTTCAGTTTGGTTATGTCTAATGCCGGTCATAAACCCATAAACCTAATGATAATTTGCGTAAGCTTTTGTTATGATGATAAGATTATTGATAGATGTGTCAATGTCATTTTAGTAAACTAATTAAGTTAATGTCAACGCATTGTAGTGATTCACATTGTTACCGCAGGAACATAAAAACACGAAGCTACTTTGAGGAAATGAATTTAATGTGCTAGCTAATAAGTATAATATTATTTTGCTTGATTTTTTGTTGTAAGGTTTGCTCTAAGCATGCCGTTATGATTAGCTAAAATTGGTAAATTACCTTATCTTACCTTACCTTATGGTCCTTTTCTTTCAAATAAGTAAAAGATTATAAGTACTACCAGTACCAGCTGCTAAATAGTTTAAAAGAAACGTCAGGATTATGTATGTTAGGATTATCAACTAAGTAGTGGTGCGTTTAACACCATTTAAATGTTTTGTTTAGTGAAGGAGAATATTGTATTTTTATAAACCGGCACTTTCGCAGTGGAAACGCAAGAAAGTATTATTATTGGCGGCCAGGGCGACTCTTCAAAACCCACGAAACCAATTTGTGTCGCAAAATGACAGAGCAGACGCGGTGAGGATTTTGAAAAATTGAAAAATCGCCGCTGACGCCCCTCTATATCGGATCTTGCCGTACAACGAAACTGCTTTACTGTAAGTAATTCAGTTTTGTGTAGTGCCGCTTCCGTGCATATCGAATCGGAAGTTGCCGACTCTTATCGATAACCGAGTTTTTGGAAGTCAGACACGGTTTTATTTTCATAGTTCGATACTATAGTCTTTAAAGACCACAGTAGTTATTGAATTTGACATCACTAATTATTTACTGACCGCATCATGATACTCCAAACTACAGACCCACAGATGTTTATACAATACCTAGACGTCAACTATAAAACAGCTTCAGAGCAACCGTATAAAATTAGAAGTATAAAAATGTGTGTTTCATTTCAATCTACTCTGTTTAAAAGCTGTTTGTAAAGTCTCAATGCTCTAGGTGGTTCTATTCGCTCCATAAATTAAAGATAACGAACATAAAAGAGTCTCAACCCAGTCTGCAACATTTAAACTGCTCAATGTTTTATTATATTTTATGTCTGCCTCATGTTTTATGTCAAAATGTTGATTGTAGGTGCTCCATTCGTTGTCTCTCAAACTACGACACCGGAAGCTCCAGTGAAATTTAATTACTCGATTGGACAGTAAAACAGTTTTATAGGCCAGGACGCGCCGCTCCGCCCGCTAGTTTTATTACTTTCCCATTGTAACATTTCTCAATTTGATTGTTTTAATTAACAAGCAGCTATTATACGCTACTGGGGAGGTCAAATAGGAATTTTGCAAGCTGCTGAACAAGGAATAAATTGATGTGAACGCTTTTCGGGTTTTAGTGACTAAGTGTAGCTTCCAGTTATTATCTATAATAAATATATGCAACAGTAATTGTGAACGCAATGTCGCTTGCTACAAGTTCATCAATTTACAATCAAAGTTTTTGGACGCTGGAAAAGCTGTTCATCTAACAAAACGCAATAATCCGTGTGAAAACAGGGGACACAAAAACATTTCATATTTTCCATACAAATTGCGCGTCCCGCGGCACGTACTTTCCCTATCTCAAACTCAAACAATATCTCCTAACCCCATGTATAGAATCGTATGTTTGGAAATACGAACTAGAGCTACTAGGAAACAGTATTCGGATGGTTCAGTATCTTTTGACATAATACGCATAATTTAGATTATATACAATGCTTCTAATATTACTGAAATTCTACATAATATACTTAAGTCAGTACCTACGAATGGTCATTTATTAAAACGTATCGCAAAATATTATTATTTCTATATTTTGAGATAAGAACCAAATAAAGTAACCTCTGTGCGAAATTTAAAAAAAAACCACTTAGGTTAACAATAATATTGTAGATCGAGTTTGTAAAAATATTCAAAGATTTCGATAAGCCTCGCTGTTTCACTTTCATACTTTATTCGCCCAACACGGTTGAAGCTATACGGCCTCTAGTGAGATTAAAGTCTAGTTTTACCCCGCGGAGAAGTGCCATCAGAATCACATCGAGTTTTCTTAAAATCAAAATTTCATCGACTTCTCTAAGAAACAAAAACACGTCGAATTTTCTCAGCGAACTCTAAAGTCGCGACAAGGTCCGCATGTGCTATTAAACGCATTATCACGTCACGTCCGCGCCGTACGTTACGCCCGGGTCCGTCCGCGTAAATAAGGGCCAGAATTATTCCGAGCTCGTGACCCTTGAGGGCGAGCATATTAATAAAGGAATATGGATGACCGAACAAATTAAAATATTCACCGGGCGCTATGTGTCATGAGATATCTGGGACGACGATCCGATGAGAATTTCGTAATAGATTGGCTTTTGCCAGCGACAGTGTTATGCATAATATGAAATTCAAAATCATACAGTTTTGTGGACGTGATCTCGATTTCAAACAGCGCAATTCAGCATTGTACTTGCTCATAGTAATGTGCTGGCGCAAAGTTTGTGTAAGGTCATCTTTCATTCTATGCAAATTTTATTAAAAGTTTGGAAATAATTTGATTTGCTAATTAATTTTATTTGTAAGTAGCTTGGTAGAAGCTTAGTGCGTCCAAGTTGTGATTATGAAGTCTAAGCAATTTTAGAAAAACCTACTCTTTTGATCTGTCATAAAAATTTTCGTTACCTTTATGATTTGATAGGCTTGTTGAAAAGCAGCTGTAATACACACAACCTGCATTATGAAAAACGAACGTGCTTGCCTAATCTCTCCAGAAGCACATCTGAAAATAATATACGAATCTATGGCCGCTTTGAGGAGGATAATTTACACGTTAAAGTTAATGCCATCAGGCTCAGTCGGGACTAATTATGCAATTTAATTAATTCAAAGGCAAATGGCGGTTTCCCGGCGGGAAAAAGGGGGGACATTATTAAGCTGCACTTGGGCTGCACCCGAATTATGCAAAGACGGAGTTATGGTAATGCACGCATCCGCGCGGCGAAACGATGCTTTGGGCCTTTGGGCTTTTGTTTGTTAAAGCTCCTGCGTCACTTTGTTGAAGATAGACGCCAGCCACACCACGTCTTAAATAAATAACAATGAGATTCGATCGGATTAAAAGGTTAACTTTTAAAACAAAAGAATATCACAATATTGCACATACGGTTGGACTGTGGTATCAGAGAGTCGCTGATTGTTTTGTAATGCTATTCTGTTTATGGCAAACATACGATTAGATTTCATATTTACGTTAACGAATTGAACATCGCGTCTTTTGTCTTTGTACAAACTGTTAAACAAGAAGAAAAGAAAACACCAAATATTATTTTTTCTCTTCAAAACGAACGTAGTGAGTATGTTACTTAGTCATAATATTTAAGATTAAACTAAAAAGAACAATGGGCAAGTTTGTATGAAGAGTGGCGTCGTTTTTTTTCGAATGGCATTCAACCATCTTTGGTATGGTAAAAATATAATGTTAAAATCATTTAAAAAAACTACACACGTAATACTTGAGGTGTGCTATTTAGGAGATATTCATCATTAAAGGTTCTCTTATTAGAAATTCAATATATTGTTTATTTCCAATGCAGATATTTGATTACAAAGATGTTGGTACATATTTAACATTCTATACATTATGTCTATTATATGGTATCTTGAGTGGGGTAGGTAGACAGTATCTTATCCACAAAGCTTTATATCTACGAGATCATAATTAGACATGATATAAAGAATGAGATGAACGAGGACAGCGGTAGTGAGAATGAGATGCTATGATGTATGTTATGTAGTACTTGTAGATAAAGTAATGATAAAATTACGTTATACATATTATAAAACATAAAATATAAAAGACGTGTAAAAACTTGTGCCTCTTTTTAGAGAAAATGTATAAGTACTGTGTTTTGTTATTATATTATACTAAGTTAGTATGGTGTTTTTATTTAATAATAAAGCTGATAAATAATAAAATAAAACGTTTATTTGATCAATATTTACCGTTTTTATGTGAAAAACTAACCAATTAAAAAAAAAATTGAATAAATCGTATCTCTTTAATGGCACACTTGTGGGTATAACATGCCGTACTATTTTTTGCTTGTCTTATCGAAATCTATCACCATGCAATATGGTTATTTGCCATCCAAGAAACAAACAACGCCAGTTTTGCCCATTGTTCTTTTGCTCTAATTCTACTTCACCGAGTAAGTCCGAGCAAGTTGGTAAACAATCGAAGTGCGCGCTTGTATTCAGACTAGCCGGCTAAGCGTCTGCGGCGCCCACTAAGGCATCACAATGCACTTTGCCTAACTGTACGTATACAATAGATTTGTGTTACAGTGAATTGACATTTGCAACTGTTATGTAATTGTATAAATTTTAATAGACAGTGTCGAAATAAAATATATGAGCAGGATTCGAACTAGGTACGTTATCAACATCCGATCTTAATATTTTTATTTTAAGGCAGCCACCTGGAATTCGGAAGGTGCGTGGTTTGATTCCCGCCTGAGGTGGGCGTCTGTTTTCAGCGTTAAAAAAAATAACCTAAGTATATTTAAGCGTTAATAAAACGCTAAAATTTATAGAAAAAATAATTTTTATTATATTAATTTTGGTAGGCTGGATAAGTTCCTCGGTAGCTCAACTGGAAAGAGCACCTGGCCCAGATTAACAGAAGTGTGCGGGTTCGAATCCTGCTCGTGGACATTATTACGACACTCTTTATCAATTGTAATGTTAGGTATTTAGTTACGAAGATAAGACTTTAAACTATCGCGTTGCATTGCATTAAAACTATTTTAACGGGTGTTAGGGTCCTAACTAGAGGACTTAAATGATGAGAGTAGTGGACTGTATAAAATGTATAATGTGGTATTATAGACGAACATTGGTTTAATTATGCTAACTAAATAAAGCGCGCGCGTCTGGTGTCGTCCGTGATCCGTGGCGAAGTGGTCTGTCTGCTGTGAAGTAAGGCGCCCGGCGCCTCCCGCGGTGGTGTGAAGTTCGCATGAGAACACCCGCCGGCGGCGGCACCCGAGCGGTCTCGATGATGCACGAACATCGGGACCTAACACGATTAATTTTTGTAAGTAAGTACATATCTACTTACTGCTTGACGTTTCGGCCGCGATGCTGCGAAAATTAATCGTGTTAGGTCCCGTTAAAATAGTTTTAGTTACGAAGGTCATCAAGAACTGCGATTGTAAATTAAATTATAATGATTCATACCAATGATATTATATTAAAAAGAGGTAGATAGGTTATGTCAGTACTAATATGATTTCAATAATGGACCGAAGCGTCGTACGTACGAAAACCGGAGCATGCGCTATACTCACTAAATATTACGATGTTATACGGCCGAGGTAACTTGTCACTTCTAGTCGATGATCTCATATGGCCGCATCTGCCGAGTTAACTTGATCGTATTCTAAAGTGTGAGCAAGATAGCATGACAACTAGTAAGAGCGTAAACAAGACAGATACATGTAGCGCTGTGTCATTTCGAATTACATGTCAATTTGCTGTCGCACTCTATATTTTTATGACACAATTTATTCTGACATTTTGTAGTTGATAAATAATAAGAACTTAAATCAATTAAAATTTAAACTCACGCATGCCACTCATGATATATAATTTCATGACCTTTTATGTAGTTCGCATGACACAGGACAGCATATTTTTAATTAATTTTCAGAAACAAATACATGCAAACTGACACTGTCAAAGTGTCAACACTGCTAACGCTTTTGTGAGACTACGCTTAAGGTAAGCCAATTAGCATAGTTTTCTGTTGCCACTTTTTGGCACATGTAACACATCTACCTCTTTTTATTGTAACATCATTGATTCATACAACATTCATACGTAGCTTTGTGCCCATTTCGGGTGTAGTGACGTAAACTGCATGCAACTACCACACATTATTATTATGGTAAATTTCCACCAGGCACCGCAAGGGTTAAATTAGAATGTAGGTTATAGTTTTCTTTTAAATCTGCGTTATGCTACTTCTCATTTGCTTCATGGAACATCCTGCATCAGTAAAGAAACAAACCAAAACATAATCATATTCAGGTTAACTAAGACAAGAAGACTTTAAACAAAGTTTATGACGAAATGTAACGTAAAATGTATAGTAGGTTTAACCCAGTCATACCTTTTATAACTGTCAGTCTTTCAATGACTATTACCGGTGCAACCCCGTCGAAAATTTATAATTGTCATGTAGGTTGCTTTACACCCCGTTAAAAATTGCATATAAAATGGTATGCGTAAGTTTTAAAGAGTAGAAGACATAGTTTTGTTTGATACTAAGTACGTTACGAATAGATGCGATTTCCTTAAGCAACCAGTTGTTACGTTGTAAATTCAGGGCCCTGTCTGCCTTTACTGATCTACAAAATGGTTCGCAATAATTGAATAATAGTTACCTGAAATCATAGTAGAGAAAACATCAATGTCCAAAAACTTAAGCATTGTAGCTTGTTGGACTTAAATCCATTTTTCTTCACATTAAAGACATGGAGCCTTGGCTGACACATTACAAGACACACTTTTCTTGCATTATCAATTATTACACCTTTCTAAATCGGTTTTAGCAAGACTTTGCGTTGGATTTGGAGAAAGTTGAGTTCCATTGTTTACGTTTTGTATTTGACATAACACCATAGACAAAATGACAGCCACCGTAGCGACGCCTAGCGGTAGCGGGGCGAATTGGCTGTCAGCTTTTAATTTCCATAAAAGATTCAATAAAAAAAACAGCCGAAACAGTTCTAATAATAAATTACTTGATAAATTATTATGTATAATAATTACTTTAAGTAATCAAATTTAATTCAAGCAAATCCGGAAATAGAACTATTTTTTTTATAAGGACTTTTATCTAGAACATTCGAACGGGAGAAATATTTTTTATATGGATATTGTCTCTGCCCGTAGAGGTTACCAGAGAGGAAACTAATACTCCCTAATATTAAGACAGGGTAATCAGTGAGTTAAATATAACATTAAATTAATTTAAATTAAAGAAAAACGCATTTCACATTGCTAAACGTTAATTTTTTTTTAGGTCTTGTTCTGTAATTGTTGACAGATTCTGTTAGCAGAGGGCGAGTTGTGACCGACGTCATATTTGACGTTTTGATAGTTTGAAGCAAGATTCTAAAATAACAATTTCTTATGGATTACCCGACAATGGGAGTAGAAATCAAAAGCTGGCCTTCGATTTATAAGACTTCCGGCGAATTGAAAGTGCCGGGTCTGATGAGGTCGAAACGATTTGAATCTCGGGCGTGACGTGGTGTGATGTGTTGAGATCAATGCACTAAGGGATCCGTGCCCGAAACGAAGTTCCGGTCGCTGGCAGCCACGCGCACAGATAACATCTCCCAGCGCATGCTTCGAGAGGCCCGTCTCGCCGCCAGGATTTAGAGCTGAGCCCTAAAGCCTGGACGCGAGACCTGCCTCTTCGGGGCACCAGCGGCCACCTGCTGCCAGCGAGCTGTCGCCGCCTAGCGGATGAGCAGGCGTTGACGGTTTTTGTACCCCCTACTCTGGGTTTAATCGTTCTTTATTCAGGAACATATTTTTACATTAGGGTTTCGAAACCTTAACCTAGTATTTTCTTTTATATCCAACTACACCAAGCGTTGGTGAAGTTGTGAAACATTTGAGGATCTGCGAGTTCGACCTGTGTGAAGTTGTATGGTGACATCGTCTTCAGATTCGGGTCTACATCCAGACCCTGGCGCCCATAATTATTAATTTTATATCAGTATAACCCCACGGTTCTCTAGTGTGAGAGTTTTGATACGGTTAAACGGATTAGAACATTTAATTTAATATTTTTATAGACGGAGTAATTTAATTTTAATTTCAACTTCATACTCCGAACGGTATTGGCTTTATCCCGACCCCCCCCCCCCCCCCCCACGACCATAGCTCGTACGACTGAAATATTAGCTGGCTGGTTAGGTAGTAGTAGGAACAGTATTATAAGATTTATTTGAAATTAAAATTATCACCGACCCGCTTGGTCACTTTTGACTCTTTGGATTTTAGTGTGTTTTAAGGGATGATATAGCTTTGGAATAAGGTTTAGAGTACTTTAAACAGTAAATTATAGTTGGCAAAATTATTAGAAAGTTTGTTGGACTTTCATTTGAGATTGACCCTAGGGTCAATTTCGACTGATAGTTTTTTTTGTTATTTTCGGCTAAATAAATTAAAAGGAGTAACGTAGATGATTTGGACCTAACATAATATAAGACAAAATTGTGACTAACCTTTCTTTAAACTTTCTTTTAAATAATAAAATGAAATAAAATTTACAATTTTATTTTATTGTTGTTGGACAAAATATTTGTGTGTGTTCTTTTACAATATACTGCCTAGCTGTTGAACATTTTATGGTTTTATTTGATAACAACCCACTGAAGCTTGCATTTGGGATTTTCTTCCTTTTCCCCAAAAGGGACAAAATCTCAAATGTAACACAGTGTTGTTAATATTATTTCATGAAATTATCAAGTTAGGCCCTAATATAAAAAAAGCTTGTAAAAAGCTTCCGACGAATTGAGAATCTCCTCCTTTTTCTTGAAGTCGGTTAAAAAGAACGTTGTGACTATGGTGCTTATTTGATATAAATACAAGGTATAGGGAACTGGTTGTTAGAATGCATAACTTTAATAACAACGTAACGTAACGTATGTTAACATAATAAATAGTTAAACTACAAGGTAAACCTAGTGTAGTGTAACGCTTTGAAAGTCGTAATGAAGCGGCAGCGTCGCGCTCGTGTCACGTATCGCGGCTGCAGCGGCCCGCGGGTTATGGAATAAATCACCTCTCGTTGCGGGAAATTGCTGACTTGCACTCTATACGGAAGGGCTAGTGACGCGTGCGAGGTTATCGATATAAAACAATGAAAATGTTAATACTTTTTTCTTATATTCGTAACTTGCGTCGGCTCCACGCGGGTGACTGGCAGGAGATGGCGCAGAACTGACCCAGGTAGAGGCTCTTATTATCGGAAGCCAAGACTCACTTTGGTTCGCTGCAACCAAGTTAGTTATTTGATTTTACCTTTGTGGGGTTCGAGATTTCCCTCTCTTATTTAATTTCATTTTATTTGATTTAACAAAAGTTCGACAGATCAGGACCTTCTGTGCAAATAACAAATGCATTACGCTCTTTTTCCGAAGTGCTACAAGTATACAGAGAACAAAGTTTTTGTTTGCTACAATCCTGACACTTTTTTGCAACATTTATTCTCTTAACATTCTGCATTCTAATGCTAGACGGCTTAGAGTCCTCTTGACCAAAGCTCAAAAAATTAAGTTTAACAAATTAAAAACTCCGGTTGAAGTGGTTAGTATCGATACACTTAAAATCTAAAACAACTGCCCTATCTGTCCTGTTGCTACTGCCGCTCCGTGGCTGCGTCATCTAATTTCCTGGCGCCTCCACGAGTAATGCGTCAAACTCCTAACGGGACGCAATACGCCACCCTGTTGCGATTTACTACACAAACTTAGTGTATAGAGCACATGGTTAAGTCGCTTCGCAAACGTAGACAATTTCTGTTTGAAGCGGGACATCATCATACAAAAACGCGGTTGCAGTGTCCGTAGCGGCAACTGAACGCACTGCAAATCGCGTTTTTGTATGATAGAGCCTCGTGACGACAGCTCGTTTGCGGATTGCCTTAGGGTTGGCAACACGTCAGTATATTTTGTATACTTATATTATAGTATAATTATTTGTTTATTTATTCTTTGGGCCGGTAACAAAATACAAATCAACCCGTATAATAAATAATTTATATCTGTTACACAATATTAAATTTGCATTTCGATGACAACCGAGCACAACATTCAAAGTAAATGTTCTATTCTAATTAATTTTTATACATTTTTTTTGTGTTTACTTATTAGACTTATATAACTTCTGATACGTGAGATACTTCTGTTGCGAACGTCTATTGGCTACGGTAACCGCTTGGCACCGAGCATAATATACTATGTCAATTTTTGTGGCGTTACAATACAGTTTTTATTATCTGGCTAATTGGCTATCTATCTATCCGGAACCACTTTGAATATGGCGTTATACAGTATTTTACTCTATCATACATCACCTGTTTTACTCAGATGTGTGAAACTCCAGATTGTTTGTTCGAGCGGAGCAGCACAAAATGGCCATCCTTTTGTGAAACTTGTCCATAATTACAACTAAAAACACTGCGAGGGTTTCGTTTCAACTTGCATCAAAGTGCTAACTATTATTATATTTAGGGAAGTTTGTTGTTATTCTTTCATTTTGAAACGAAACAAAGGGTCAGAGTCACTGAACAGAAGACTTCTTCTTCTGTTCTGTGGTTGGAATTATTATGTTTTACTTACAGTTGACGTACCGAAAAGGTAACGTTTTCCATGAAATTGTATTATATATTTGTTAACACCCGTTTCTTGGTCTTACAATTGCTACGATCCCGACATTTCTTTTACTATAAAATCAATCAATTACCTCATAATTTATGAATATGAAGAATTTAAGAAAGTATTCTTCAGACATGTTCGTCGGTTTAAGGTATTATTTTGAGTCTTCGGTTTAGGGTTAATAAGTGTCGATGAGGCTCTACGGAGACAAAAGTTATTTGGTTAGAAACCGCGTTTTTCGTTCCAATCTGGCGTTATGACCTGACAGAGTTCGTTCTTCTGTTCTGATTAAGTCGTCTACTTGCGCAGAGTCGTCTGACTCTTAGACCTTAATAGTCCAGGGTGGGTGCCAGTACACAAATAAAATTAGGGATATGAGGACGAATCTGTCCTATACTATATCGTTGTGAGAGCGTCATTTTACCTGAAGGGTAATTTAGGACAAGTCGGGGCAATTTGGTTCAAGTTGAAACTCGTGGCGTGACGCATTGCGTTGCGCTATCTACAGCTGAGCGCAATCTGCCCGCACGCTAACCGAAAAATGAAGGATGCCCTCGAGCGTTACATATTAATACCATTGCGATAAAAAGAAAATTCTTTTGAGGACTTTTAAGATTTATTTATTGATTGATAGTTTCTTATTGTAACGGTTAATAAGCGTTGTTTATCATTACAGCTTTAGACATTTGGTTGTTGTTGTATGTTGTGGTTTTGCTTACAGTTATAGATAATTGTCCCACTTAATTTTAAACCATGTCGCGTAGCGGTGAAAGAATACTAACACCCCCTATCTTCCTTGGGTGTCGTGAAAGGCGACTAATGGACAAAATACGGCACATACCTCTAACAGCAGAGAGTCACACCACCTGTCACGCTGAGCACATGTACAGTCGCGATTGGGTGAAAAGTGGACTATGGCAGAGGACTGCTTTTGCGGTCCTCATTGCCTATTCTCTGACTAATCCTTCGGGGATAGTAGTCGTGATTATAATGTATTTATGTAATTTTTATCAATTAATGTGTGTGTATTTAGGCAAGACGGGCAAGTTTATCTTTAACACGAAACCGGATTAAATTAATACAAAAAATAAAGTTAATAATTGCCAAATCAATACAAAAATGGAATGCCATGCTATCATCTTCATACCGCTACCGCTAAAAGTTGCGCCACGTAGGTTGCTGTTGGCACATCACACGGGTCGTCTCCGTAGTGACCATTCAGGTGCTATAACTAGGGACTGCTAAGCAACCCTGCGCACTGTGTTGCGGCCCATGGGCTGCAAACTTTCAATCGCTTTTAAGCGATAGCTGTACGATTGCAATTCAGTGCGCAAAAATTAGATTTGCGGTGTTGTCTCTTGATAAAGAACCTCAATTGTGGTGACGCACTGCGACTCACCATCGTAGCGCGGCGCAGTCTGTCACGGCGCGCCATCACCATCGCTGTTGCTGTTGCTATCTTGTCCAATCTCTATTGCGGCGCTGCAACGGACACGTTTTAATTTATAGAGATTGAGCGAGCCCGGAACGAGAACAACGTGTAGACCTAATTAGTTTGGCGGCGGCTACCTGATTCGTCTTTTTGATTGATCGGATTAGGCTAACGTTTGCTGGGTATAAATACAAACAAAACATTTCCTTTAATTAAAAAGAACGACATAAAATACGTTAACTGGCCTTTACCAATAATAGGTATAATAATCAAAACATTTCACGTAGTAGGAAATTATTGAAATGAAATTAAAAATGTATTTAAACGGAACTTGCGTAGGCTCAGATTAAATTGTAGCGTCATTCATTTTTGATGAATAAACATAATACGTATAGAAGGACTTGGAGGAGACCTTTTCCCAGCAGTGAGACAGTATCACATGAGTTACTCATGTGACAGTATAGTCTATCAAAAAACATATAGAAGTAGTAGATGCAATAATAAACTACTATTATATTAAAGTAAAAAATAAAAATTTAGCAAACTCGGTAATCTCCTTAGGAGAATAATTAGTGTGATTTAAAATACGAGTACGGAATAACTTCAGCCCATAATATAATAAACTAATTAAAACTTACATTCTTACTTTTTAGAAGTATACAAGAAACTTATCACATTACATTTAAAGTTTCCTAACTGTCACTAGTAGTCACAACCACAACTCAACAACTAGTTTACAGCGCAGGTTGCCCGGTTTGTCTCCCAGGGGAATGTACTCGACAGTTTAGTCCAAACTTGTTTCATACAATAGATTCATCATGTGGATTTGACCAACAGATTTCCCTTATGAGAAGGGTTTCCTATGGCTTGACTGATATGTTTTATATGTCAACACTCATATTCACGATCACGAACACATACCAGTTAATAATCCACCATTATTTCACACAAATTTTCGATGTAACACATTTTTTTGTAAATAAAACAAAATTTGCAAACATGACGCTTCAATTTACCGCCAAGATGTCCGTAGGCTAGTTAAGTGACATACTCCTATTTCATTAGATACAGTCTGGTGACAGACAGACGACGGATAGCGGAGTCTTAGTAATAGGGTCCCGTTTTTGCCCTTGGGTACGGAACCCTAAAAATTACAGCGGCTGGTTTAAACCCTACTGCAGGATTAATTAACGAATTCGTTTCACGACTAAGCTCCTCATTGACGAACTGCTTAATGACGATTCACGAAATGGACGAACTGCATAAAGACGAATTTCGAAATGGACGAACTGCTTAATGACGATTCACGAAATGGTCGAATCAAATTATTGACAAATTGAGTAGTAGGCGAATGGCAAAATGCGAAATGGACGAATTGCGTATTGGACCTACGGCTAACAAATCGACACAAGTAACCTTTTCATATTGTGAGGGTGAGGGTATGTTTTAACCGCCTCTGTGGTCTAGTGGTTAAGCCACCGGTCTCAGACCCAGAAGCCCCGGGTTCGATTCCCAGCATATCTTTGTATGCTTGGTTTGTTTGGTGATAAAACTGAGGAGTTCGATGGCGCAGCGGCTAGCGCGTTAGGCTTGCGATCTTGCTCGCTAAGAACTTTCGCAATACCGGGTCGCCTGACGGGTGAACAATTAAAACATCTTGAGCTCATCCGTGCTTCGGAAGGCACGTTAAGCCGTTGGTCCCGGTTGTTGTCGTAAGATGGCAGTCGTTAAAGCCCACCAACCCGCATTGGACCAGTGTGGTGGGTTATGGCCCAATATCTGTTATCTTTAAGTCTGACGCCATAACAATGGTTTTTATAGCATTTTTGCGTTCCGACACTTTGTGATAAGATATCCAGTTCCTCAGTGGTTGAGGATTCCGGGTGAAGCGCGGTTCCACCTTCGGCCTTATCGTCACTTACCATTATGTGAGATGAATGTCAAGCGCTTACCCTTCGCAGAATAAAGGAACTTAATAATATGAAATGGTACAGCAGTGCCAGTAAGCAGCCCATCCGCCCACTGTTTTAGCGGCCCCGTGCGTTGTAGGGCTGCAGTCAATATTTCTCTTCCGCAGTCCACACACCGCTTTATTGTCGCAGACGCGCGATAACTGACTTACTCTTTGATATTCGTAACTGAAACATGGATGTTGTCCAATACAGACTATGAAGGGTGTTCGGTTAAAGGTGTATAATACCACAACAAAGCCATCCTATTAAATGCAAAGAGTAACTATTTGTATGGAAATATCTCTGAAATCTGCGAGTATATTAATAAAAATTCATTGCCGAATTGTTTGTACGCGCATCACTTCAGAACGGCTGCATCTATTTGGCTAATTCTTTTCTTGTTGTGTTTGTAATGGTCAGGATAAGTTTTGTATAAAAGAAAATTTTTGGGAAACTCGTCACGCGGTACGTGGTGGGGTCCACGCGGAAGCAGTCGCGGCGGGCCGCTAGTTGTGAATATAAAACAACTGTTTCATTCATTCACTTCGATAGGTTGCCTAGAAAGAAGTTGTTCTTTTCAATTAAGAAATAGGCCCAGTTGCAGGATTTTAAATCTATTAGCAAACTATTATTATAATATTAAAATTAAACACTTTTTACCGATCAAAACTCACGTTTAATTTACTACACTACATATTGGAAGTCTCCCTGTGACCACGGACCCTCTAAAAGGGTTCGAAACGTCAGGAATAAAAAACTATGTAGGTAATGTAGTAAATTATAATATTTCGGAATAGGAAAAGTGATTAAAATGTTTTATTGGAATAGTCCAGTACGAAACTTCAACGTTTATGTTTAATAAATTATTATTGTAAAAATTAAAGTAATTAAGATTTGCATGTAAAATAATATTCTTAACCAAAGAGGGCTTCAACGATAGCTTATTTTACATTGAATTACTTTCCAACATATTTTTCACTTCCTGTTAAAATTAAATGAGGAAAGTCTGTTATTGGACTCACTTTCAAATAATTATCTAATAATTGAGTTATCTCATTTCGTACACTCTTTATGCTTTCTCAATTAATTATAACAACAACGTTAACAACGTTGTTTTTTTTCGTTATTTAATTTTTATCGATAAAAGTATAGTATACAAACAGCCATTACAGCTTTGATATGAGGAGCTCGATGACGTAAGGCGTTCGGTTCGCGATGTTGCCAGTTAAGCCAGGTGGGTGATGGATGATAGATTGGTGACCAAATTAAATACATCTCGAGCTCCTCCTTGCGTTGGAAGGCACGTAATGCCGTTGGTCACTGTTGTTGTGAGATAGCAGTCCACCAACCCACATTAAGCCCAGCTGTGGGCTTAATGTGGGTTGGTTTATAGGATGATAATGTGTATGATATCAATCATTACGCCTTTAAACCTAACTGGTTTGTTCAGGCAATTATAGGTAGTTTAGAGGTGTCCAGTGATGAGTGAATTTTTTGTTCAAATTATCACTTATTTTTAGGTAGGTAAATTTAATGGAACCCGTTTTTTTTGTTTAATAAAAAAAAATGTAATGTCTACTTGGTTATGATGAACTTAGAAATAAAGGTAGATGAAGCTCTGAAACTTTTTATTACGTAGTCCGATCTGCTTTTAACTTTGCCGTAACGAGCAAAACACCAAATCAATTAATATAATCTACATAAACGCGAGCAAAGTCGCGATAAAAAGCTAACTTCGTGGCCCCGCGCGCCGCGATGACACTCGATATTTCTCGCCGCCGCCGCCCGGTTTATCGTCCAGAACCGGTGTTTTATTGTAACGGCCAGAACAGATAACTGCTCCTCACCTCTGCACCTCGCTATCGGCCCGAACGACCAGACGACAACATAACAGCGCTTTTGCATTTTCTATTTTGTGAGGCCTTTCAGTTGTAAAGTAGCTTCGTCATGAGCTGGCTGCGGTTAAACGTTTGTGAAGTAACCTTTGGTAGTTACTCAACAATGAAGTCTATGTCCATCAGCCCATAGGCTGTTGTCCATGCGGGGAGGCCTGTGTGCAGCAGTGGCACGGCTGTAAGTTGCTTATGATGAAGTCCATGTCGGGTGACGTTTTTTTCTTGTACCGCAACAGACAGAAGCTTAGCCTTCATCTTCCTTGATGGCAAATGATGATTAGACTGAAGCTGGAAGTTCACCTCGCTAGGAATATTTCATCATCATCATCATTAGCCTATAAACATCCTATTGCTGGGCACAGGCCTTCATATATGACCAAAAGCATAGGGACGCAACCCATTACGCTTTCCCAGTTGTATTTTGTAGACGAACTGACTATCTTATCTCTGACTGTAGAAACATACTTTACTACCTACATACCTACATTATTGTTGTTTTTATGCAAAAATTACTAGGGCTGGCTAAGTGCCAACCCTTTCTCTACTCACTGCTGAGGATCTGAGTCCTTTCATTTGCCAACCATCTGATACTGTCTCCATGGATTACGCTCAGATGACTGGTGGAGTGTGATGATGACAGGAATCTCCAGATACTCGAAGATTGTGAAGTGCCATTGCTGTCATTTATAAATACATACAATCACGACTGTTATCCCCGAAGGGTTAGTCAGAGACTAGGCAATAAGGACAACAAAAGCAGTCCTCTACCTTAGTCCACTTTTCACCAAATAGCGACTGCACATGTGCTCAGCGTGACAGGTGGTGAGCCATTCGCCGCTCTATGCTGTTGTATGTATGCGCAGTAATTAGTCCGTTAGTCGCCTTTTACGACACCCAAGGGAAGAGAGGGGGTGGGAGTATTCTTTCACCGCCACGCGACACGGTTAATTTATAAATCCAATAATATATTTTTTATGAAATTTCGAAACACGAACAATTTAATTAGCTAATGAACGCGTTCTGACAACCCTACAGTCTAGCAGAGGCGCCATTTTTACACTCGAAGACAATTTAACTCAATATATTTGTGTGCACATTCATTCACTTTGTGCCGTTTGTTGCCAAATTTGTACTAAGGGGGAGTCACTGTGTGCTTTTGAGACGTTTTGTGTTTTTATAAAGTACATTTTATGGGGTGCGTATCATTTCATATAATGACAAATGAACTAATTTCAAAGAACATAACGTTCATTGGATATAATTTTTACTTGTTCTAAATACACTTCCTATAACAACATTACGTATATTATTCATTTGATATAATACTCATATTCTCTAACAACTTATGCTATAAAGCTATATTGGTAGAATAATCATATTCTATAACTTCATTTGATATAATTTTTGCTTAAAAATAAGAATACCATTTTTACCTAAATTGATTTCAAATATTGTCTTAAAAAGTTAATACGTTGTGTTTTCGTTACCTATGGTTGTGCTAAAAACGTCAGTGACAGAAACGAATCGCGGCAAAACCGACTCCACGTAGACTTGTCTGCCCTACGCTAGAGTGTAATTTAATCCCGCGTAGGCGCGGACGGGCGAGGCGGCCCACGAGCTGAGGAGCAGGTGGATTTAACGCTCGCCGCCGCGGCTGAGGCTGGCCGGCGAAGCCGGCCAGCCAGTTGAAGCTGCGGTGGTGAGCGAAAGCCATCTGCGACGATAAGCTCGTGTGGGACCGCCGGAGTCCCGCAGCGCCGGAGCCGTGACAGAAAACATGCCTGCTTGCATGCTGCATGCCTGCCTGCATGCTCCATACATGCCTGCATGCTGCATGCCTGCTTGCATGCTGCATGCTTGCTTGCATGCTGCTTGCTTGCTTGCATACTGCTTGCTTACATGAGTAATGTTTTATATCATTTGATTATTATATCAAATGTTCATTATATCAAAAGTACATTATATCAAATTAAATTATAGAATCTAAAATTATATTAAATGTTTATTATATTAAGTTAGTCGTTATATCAAATGAAATTATATGAAATGAAATTATATTATCTGAACGTTAGACCATAAGTATTTATATCAAACATTACACACCCCATTTTTTGTTTGTCAACTTCATTTAAAAACAGAAAAGTTCGGTTTTTTTTTTTTGTATACTTTGTATATTATATTTTGTAGCCCGACAAATGACCCCACTCCACCTGATGTTAAGTGGAAATGAGATCCAGGCGCGAGGACAACTGGTGCAGCGTAAGAGACGTAGCATCAGTCATCCTCACTCTGCCGGCCCACAAAGTGCTTCTTCACGCCTCGTTTGAAGGACCCTATGTCATAGGTAGGAGGGAATACGTGTGCTGGCAGACTATTCCATCTTTTGGAAGTGCGGCAAAGAAACGAGTCAACACCAAATTTCTTTGTGCGTGATGGAATGTTAGAGACTGTAAATTGGTGACTCCGGAGAGCAGCACGCGTACTCCTATGGAGGAAGGGAGAAGGAGGGATGAGGTCAAAGAGTTCTTCAGAGCACTCGCCATGGTATAAACGGTAAAAGACGCTGAGTGACGCAATATCTCTACGCAATTGCAAAGGCTCGAGAGTTTTAGTAATAATGAAATCGTTTATTTTCTCTCCACAATAATAAATAGGTCTTAATTATTCTATGACTTATTGCTAATTGTAGTTATAGTTACATTTTTTTATGACCCATATCGTTGTGAGAGACTGGTGCCTGGTAGGGGTTGAAGAAAACCTGTAGAACAGGTCACCAGGGCCTTAGTGACCTCCGCATTGCCAATAATGCGCACAGCGCGGCGCTGCAATCTGTCCAAGGCATCGAGAAGGTACTTTGCGGAGCCGTCCCAAAGATGAGAGCAATACTCCACGCAAGACCGCACCTGTGTCTTGTATAATAGACACAACTGATCAGGCGTGAAGAATCGCCGCACCTTGTTCAGAACACCGAGTTTACGTGAGGCATTTTTAATCACGGTTTCGATGTAGTCCTATTAGTTCAGATCGCAGCGGATATCCATACCGAGCATGTTAATACTGCTCTGCAGGCCTAGAGATGTACCCTGAAGAGAGGGAAGGGGAAGGAATGGCGACTTTTTCGCTGTGAACGCGCACACTTGTGTTTTCTTGGCATTGAACTCCACCAGATTATCGGAGTCCCATTTAGAAATGAGGTCCAACACCCGATCGAGCTCAATGACAAGATTTGCTCGCTTAATTTCAGTGTCTACCCGCCCAGCTGTTGGGTGCCCGTTATATCCCCCATGCACTGTGCTATCATCTGCATAGCAATGAATGTTTCCAAGAGGAAGCATGTCATTGATATGCAGAAGGAACAGCGTGAGGGATAGAACGGAGCCTTGAGGAACACCAGCGTTCACTGAGATGAACCGCGAAGCGCATCCATCCGAGAGGACACGGATTCTACGCTCATGCAGGAAGCTAGCAATCCAGGTACAGAACTGAGCGGGCAAACCGTATGCCGGGAGCTTGGAGAGAAGAGCTTTGTGCCAGACCCGATCAAAAGCCTTGGCTATGTCAAGGCTAACTGCCAGTGACTCGCCACGCTTGTCAATAGCCTCACCCCAGAGATGTGTGACGTACGCTAGAAGATCACCCGTTGACCGTTTTGGCCGGAACCCATATTGACGATCGTGAATTAGGGAGTGATCTTCCAGGTATCGAACAAGCTGTTTGTTCAATATTCGTTCTAGGATCTTACACAACACTGAAGTTACGGCTATAGGGCGGTAATTAGTCGGATCTGACCGATCTCCTTTTTTAGGGATCGGTTGCACATCAGCTTCTCTCCAAGATTCCGGCACACAACCCGAAGAGAGCGAGAGACGGTACAGACGCGTTAACACAGGGGACAACTCCGCTGCACACATTTTCAGGACTATTGCTGGGATGCCATCAGGACCGTTAGCTTTCCGGACATCAATTGACTGCAGTTCCGCACGGACATCACACTGCCTGATTTTAATATCAGACATTGTGTGACCACAGTGAGGAACTGAGGGTGGCTGTGCATCACAGTCATTGATCCGGGAGTTAGCCGCAAAGAGTTTGGCCAGGAGATCGACCTTTTCCTGCGGCTTGTGAGCTAAAGTTCCGTCAAGACATCTCAGTGGTGGCAGCGAGGGTTGGCAGAAGTTGGATTGCACGGCTTTGGCCAGACGCCAGTAGCTACGGCTGCCCGTAGGATGCGTCAGGAGTTCTTGGCCTACTCGTGCAAGGCGCTGGGCATCCGCTCTAATGTAGGCCCTCTTACCCGACTTGGTGGCATTATTATAGGCTGCTTTTAGCGAGCGAGTTTCAGGATCCCCATGAGCTTTACCTCTGATCCAAGCGCAGTATGCCGTCTGTATGCTCTCAACAGCGCTGGCACACTCGCGATTGAACCAGCGGTTGCGTCTGCCTTTGCTGATGACATAGGAGTGTGGAATATAGTATTCCATTCCTAATACTATCTCATCAGCAACGGCAGAGGCGCTAGCAGTCGGGTCCTTCCCACTAAAGCAGCGCTGCCTCCAAGGGACGGATGCAAAATACTCCCGCATACCGTCCCAGTCTGCCGACGCGTAGTGCTAAATCTGGCGTTTCGAAACCGCTGTTGGCGGGCGCAATACCAAGGGCACTGTGCTGGATATCAAGCAGTGGTCCGAGGAACCTAAAGGAGCTCGAATCTCCACCCGGTATCCAGCTGGGCGACTCGTCAGCAGAAGGTCGAGTAAGGAGGGCGCATGGCCAACTATGTCTGGGATCCTGGTGGGCTGGTTCACCAGTTGCGTCAGGTCATGCGTGAGAGCGAATGCGTGGGCAGTTCTACTAGCATAGTCTGTTTTAGGGAAACCTAACCACAACTCATGGTGGACGTTGAAGTCCCCCAAAAACACCAGTTCCGCCGATGGAAACCGCTCCTGCGCATCATCTGCTACCCGACGAAGATGTTCAATTAGTCGAGTGGTCTCCATGTCGCCGTTATGGGATCGGTAGACGCAGACGTAGACACGGCAATGAGAGCCTAAGTCGACGTGTACCACTAGGAGAGAGAAGAAAGGGTCCTCCAGACAGCGCAGACGGCGACAGCAAACATCCGCCCGAACGAATAAGCAAACTCCGGCTTTGGCTTTGAAGGATTCTTCAAGCACAAAGCCGGGATAGTTCAGGTAGGTGGTGTCAGCTGGGCGGATTATTTGCGTCTCCGTCAGGTACAACATTGCTGGCCGTGCCGTCTCAAGATGGTGTTGGACGGCATTGAGGTTTGCATGGAGTCCGCGGATGTTAGCGAACTCCACCTCAAACGGTAAGGTTGTGGTGGGGGTGTGCACCGCTGTAGTACCATTTTGTTGTTAGGCGCTGTTATTTTAGGAGTGGAACGAGAGAGGCGTGAACCGAGAAAATGATGCCGCGATGCGAACGGTCAAAGTGTGGTGGCCTGTTTTCCCAGGAATTTGCCCACAGACGAGTAACATTAACCCGCCGAACGGAAGGGCCCCCGAACCCCCCCGGGAATGGCCGCCGGGACCCCACCTTCCGGTTACCAACCGGCACGACGGACCACTCCGAGATTATGCGTGGCATGGTGAGGCAGCCTCACGAGCTGGTTAGGCTCGCTTGGGCCCCTGTACTGTGCCACGGGCGGCCAGCGGGACAACCGTTTCTATGGGTCTCCCTGGTCGGCAGGTTAACGAAGTCCTCCTGGCACTGGTTTGACGGAAGCCTCCACAGACCAAATGCATCACAGCATCATCCTCTCGAGCTCTGGTTATACGCTGGCTGATCCCGAAACGCGACCGACAAGCAGTCACTTGACGGGTTTTACACCATGCGTACGGTGGTCACCAACCAGACGGGTCAAGCCCTACCACCAGTGGAGCAGATCATCGCTCGAAAGAGTCCGTTAGTCGCCTCTTTCGACACCCACCGGACGTAGAGAGGGGCGGCGATTGGTATTCTTTCTCCGTCACCGCACGGATAATATTATATATATATATAATATTTTGTAATAATTCTATCGTATACTTATGTTGTTTTGGGGTGTCTGGGTCTGGGTTTGCCTTAAACGTGATGCTAAAACAGTGACATTGAGGCACAACCTTCTTTTTATCGTAAAGTTACAAGCTAAACATAGTCTAGTGTATTAGTTAATTTGTTGTCCGCTTTAAGGAGAAGCCTATTGACGCTTGCAACACCATATGAAATGTCAAAATGGAGCATAACAATGCAGGACATTGCAGATTTGCGGTAGATTTCGAGCCAGGGACCTTTGCATAAAGCAACGTTTAACGTTATTTATCCGATACAAGCTTTACGTAACATATTTTTTCAAACCAAGTCGGCGTATTATTCGTTTTCTTTTGTACACATTCTTGAAAAAGATGTAACACTTGCCCACTTCATTATTATCGTTTGTTTGGGCATGTATATAAAAAAACTGCTTAGTTCTCACATTTCAACATGGCTGACTGGAGGCACAGCCGTCCTTATCCCTTGTTATCCCTGAGGTCAACACCCTAAGACCTCAGATATGAGTGCTGTAGGATAAACGCGCCTTTTTGTCCCTTTCACTTAGTTGCCAACGTGTCGTCGCGAGGGACAAAGGGGCTTACTGAATTTGCTAGAAGAAATAGGTTTTTTCTTGTCTAAATCTTGTTGAGGTATGCGAACCGAATTTGTTTAGAAAATGAAGTTTTTGTGACGCGCTGTTATGGTAACAACAAAGAAAAGATGATTGCAATAACGGCTGGCATTTTTAAGTTAGTTAAGAACAACTAAAAATTAATAAATTGTAGAACCAAACAAAAGTTCCCGCAGTAATTTAGGTACAAAAACGAAATGAGCCCCGAAATTACTCGATGTTCCCAAACTTACGAGCCGACACTCCACAATAAGTAATTCGACAACAACAGACTATAAATGGGGAGACGTTTGCGCGCTACGGGAATTCCACGAGTTGTTCCGCCGAATTCACCTATTCAATTTACGAGACAAAACCTTCTGAATTCTCGTATAATATGATATATAATAGACGCCTTATTAAACCATTAAGTTAATGTGATAAATTGTGAAGGTCGCGGGAAGCCGCTGGATGCTAACAGCACAAGACCGGTCGTGGTCGAGATCCTTGGGGGAGACCTTTGTCCAACAGTGGACGTCCTTCTCTTGATGATGGATGACTGTGAAAAGACAATTTTTTAATAACTGATCGAAGGTTTATGGCGTTTCTTTTTATATTCGTGGGAAAAAAAAAACTTATTCCTCTATAACGAAGCCACAATCTTGGAGAGCCGGAGTAAGTTTAAAAGTTTATTATCACTGATTTAAATTTGCTACCAGATTAGCTCCCGCACCAGCCCGCGGCGGCAGGCGTCCGGCAAAGTTATCGTGTATTACCGCCATTTGTCGGCCATTTCACGCGACCCACGCGCGCTAAACCTCGAGGGATCGTGGCACGGAATCGCTCATTTTTCTATAATTAATCCTCATGTTTTTGGCAGATTACTTACTACAATATTATTTTCTTTTAATATTTGTACTTGAACAAGCTATTTTATGAATCAATATAAAACTGACAATGGAAATATATTATGTATGAGAAAGGGTGTGGTCTTTGCCTGCTCCTACGGGAAACGTTTGTTATGTTTATGAAGTCTTTGACAGAATATCTTAAAATAAGTTATTAGTATCAGCGAATCAATGAATCTGTGGTATCGGGTTCCCATTTAATCCCGAAAGCCGTTTTACCGATTAGCATTTCAACGAAAACTATTAACCGATCACTCAATTGAACGATGCCTTATTTGTACGAAGCTTTATTTACCGGTGTAACTCACCAAAAAACCAATTACCGAAGTTCATTTCAGCTACCATACATATAACCGACACATTATTTAACCGATGTAACATTTCACCGAATTTTAAGAGCATGTAGGTCAACGCCTCGGTGGCCGAGTGGTCAAGTGCTTGGCTCGATATCCGGTGGTCCCGGTTTCAATTCTCATGTCGGACAAAGTGCGTTTCGAATTTGTAGATTCATAGCCCGGATTTGTGATCACTCACCCGCATTTGGCAAGGGTGGTGATTAAGCCAATACCCATCCATTGTATCGAATACTTGATTTCAAAGATGGAGGCTTTTACCCTGCAGTAGGACAGTATACAGACTGTACTTTCCTTTTTTTTAAGTCAAAAGCTCGGCTACTGAAACGTTTATCACTCATAATTATAGTAAATTAATAAAAGTGGGATAAATCATACGCCTTTTTAAGTCAATGTTACTATTTTTTTTTTATAAGAAAGAATTTAGGCAAATTATAACAATTTAATAAAAACAATATATGTATTTCGTTTATGACATCATAAAAAATCACCTAGGCGATGTTATGGTGGTGATTGTAAATCAGACACACACACCCTTGCCAAATGCGGGTTAGTGATCACAAACCCGGGCTATGAATCTACAAATTCGAAACGCACTTTGTCCGACATGGGAATTGAAACCGGGACCTCCGGATATCGAGCCAAGCACTTGACCACTCGGCCACCGAGGCATTGACCTACATATTCTTAAAATTCGGTGAAATGTTACATCGGTTAAATAATGTGTCGGTTATATGTATGGTCGCTGAAATGAACTTCGATAGTTGGTTTTTCGGTGGATTGTTACATCGGTAAATTAAAGATTCGTACAAAAAGGCATCGCTCAATTGAGTGATCGGTTAATAGTTTTTATTGAAATGATAATCGGTAAAACGGCTTTCGGGATTAAATAGGGAACCCGTGGTCTCTGACTACCCGTCTGCGGGCGTGGGTAACCTATCATAAATTCGAAACTTTCCTGTACGAATTTCAATTGTTCGAAAACGGTATGACGAAGTTTTAAATACCAGATTGTTGCTTTTACATAATTTTGTTATTCCATAAAATTATAATACATACGTTTCATTTTCCAGAAAAACTATTAGCCCATTATCAAAACAACTTTTTTCTTTTGGAAGATAAATTGCTTACAATAAATTTCATAACAAGAAGTATTAAAATTCGAAGTAACTTTTCCTCTAAAATAACATATCCAGATTTTCGTTATTTTTTTTTTTTTTTTATATTTTCATCTTATTAGGTAAATAAACTAACACGTCTCAAAGAGTTAATACTTTCAGTTTTCGTTAAGGTTGCGCTACAAAAGTCAGTGACAGAAACGAATCGCGGTAAAACCGACTCTTCTGTCCTACGCTAGAGTGCAATTTAAGCTCGCGCATAGGCGCGGAGGGCGAGGCGGACCGCGAGCTGAGGAGCAGGTGGGTTTAACGCTCGCCGCCGTAGTTAAGGCTGGCCGGCGGAGCCGCCCAGCAAGTCAAAGCTGCGGTGGTGAGCGAAAGCCATCTGCGACGATAAGCTCGCGTGGGACCGCCGGAGCCTCGCAGCGCCGGAGCCGTGACAGAAACCATGCCTGGTGCATGCTGCGTGCTTGGATGATGCTGCATGCTTGGTTACATGCTACATGCTTGCTTGCATGCTGCATGCTTGCTTGCATGCTGCTTGCTTGCTTTCATGCTGCATGCTTGCTTGCATGCTGTATGCTTGCTTGCATGCTGCATGCTTGCCCGCATGCTTTAAATGTTACTACGATTACAAGTTGTTCGATGATATCATAATACTTATATCATATTGAAATCCATAGATTTCAATTATTTGAAATGTTGTATTTTGATAATATTGGAAACGTGTTTCTAGAAAATGAATCATCTAGCATTAATAGCTTCGGCCAAACGTTGAGTGGGATTTCAAAATATAAAGATTAAAAAAAAAATAACAATCGATATTCAGCATATCAAAACTTTGTCAATTGTTTTTTTGGTGAAAAGAAAATTATGGAAAACAAAAAATAACAAAACGTTTTCGGCCAAATAAAATTCGTCCAGGAAAATTTCGAATTTATGATAGGTAACCACGGGCGTGATGTAACTATGTATGTATGTTGTATTAGATAATTTAGGAGTTACAATTTTTAACATTTGCGCATTTGCTTGTAGAGTTTATATTTATATTAATTTGATCTAACGAATTTTCAAGGAATAACACAAATCTAAAACCATTTTGTAATTTACTAATTAATAATATGTACCTAATTCTAATAATAATAGGAAAATATCGCTCTTTATGCTTCTTCTACGAGTCATGATAGAACAACTTCAAATGTAATGAAAGTTTATTTGGAAACTACTCGTAGTTTCAATATGATAAAAATAGGTAGTTTTCAAATTACTTTTTAAATCGATTGTCAATTTTTCTAAAAAAAACTAAGTCTAAACGAATTTCTACCGCCACAATTAAAGATCCCCGACGCAATTCCCTAATCCCGATCGTCGGAAAAAGGAATAACATATTTTATTACGAATGGATTTTCATCTGGAACGCCATAAATAAACGGTGCCCTAGCCCTCACGAGTCCCTCAGGGGAGCTTCCTCGCTCCTGACTTGAATTTGCATTTGCTTTTTTTTGAAAGCCTTGAAATTGTGAATGCCTTTTGAGCTTGGGGACTTATGGAATATCAGTAAAGACGTAAAAACTTTGTTCTTGTTCCCATTTGATATTCAGACTTTCCGATTAAATCACATAAAATATTTCGGAATTTTAATAATTGTTTAAGAAGCTAATACTTAACTTTACTTGATGCGGGTAGTACATGACTTTTCTAGTAGCCATTCGAGTTTACTGCATTCAAAACCTCTACACCTATATGTCCCTGTCCGAAGCGCAGTCACCACAAAAAAAACTGTGCTTCAATGCCTGTCAGTTTCACCAGCTATGTGCCACTATCAACTGTATTGTGTGACAAAAACCCAAAATAACAATAGGAAAATGTATCAAAAACCCTTTCAAGATGTCAACAAAAGTCGTGTTGGGTGGGATGAAAGGGTGTCATTCTTCAAATGGTATTATAATAGTTAATTCCTCCGTTGAGGCTGGACCCTGGCAATGACTGATGGCCGTGAGAGGTTCGCTTGTGGCGTTACACTTGACGATTGGCATCGTAAGGTGATCGTGACAGAAAGTTCAAATCTTGATTGATAAAATGCTTGGATATTGCAAAACATGATGATTTTGACGAATTGTATTTCGTTTTTTACAACTAAACGGGTTTTATGCTTCTTAGAAGTTTTTTTTTTATAGCAGAAGGAGGCAAACGTGCACGTGGGTCACCTGATGGAAAGTAATCACCGCCGCCCATGGACACGCAAAACCAGAGAAATTGCAGACGCGTTGCCGGCCTTTAAGGAAGGAATAGGCTAGTTTCTTGTCCGGAAATACCGCTGCTGAGAGCTGGTTCCACAACACTGTAGTTCGAGGCAAGAAATTTCGTGAAAAACGCACAGTAGTAGACCGCCATCCATCAAGGTGATGTGGATGGAATGTCAGACGATTGAGTGTAGTGTGGTAAAGGAAATCAGTGGCAGGGATCAAGCCAAACAATTCCTCTGAACACTCCCCATGATATATGCGGTACAATATACAGAGAGACGCAACGACTCTCCGAAGAGCCAGTGGGTCGAGCCGACCTAAAATAACCACGTCGTCGACAATTCGAGCAGCTCTGCCTTGAATTCGTTCAAATGGAAGGGAGTTGGTTTTGGGGCGCTTCAGCCCAAAGACGGGAGCAGTATTCCATATGTGGTCTGACCTGTGCTTGATACAGTTGTAAGCGGTGGGCCGGTGTGAAATACTGACCCCGCTCTATTAAGCATACCCAGCATCTTCGAAGCTAATATAGCTTTACCTTCCAAATGACCTCAAAACTAAACGTCACTCGAAATATCAACGCCAAGGATTCCAATAGTATCAAGGGAAGCTCCCTCAAAGTTCAGAGGTACGACAAAGGAATGTGTTTTCGTGGTAAATGTGCAAACTTAGGGTTAAAGTTGACTAGGTTATGTCGGCCCCAATTCGAGAAATCACTTAACATGTTCTCGGTGTCAGTCACAAGTTTATGATAAGTTTTTTTTTAATTTGGATTAAAAATACTAATTCATTCTTTCATATCCCACTGCTGGACTAGACACACACCCCCTCCCCCCTCCCATGTTTGCTTTTAACGAATTTCTTCTAGATGTCCTCGAGATCATCCCTCGACCTCGACCGATATTCATGTTACCGTTATGTCCTAAGCCTTAGCCACGAGTACGAGCGTCTTGGGATACGGCAAGTGGAATTTAGTTCATTACGCATTATCCAGACCACAACAAATATTTTTTAAATTCCATCTGCAGTTGATCGATGAGCAATAACATTAAATAAACAAATAAATAAATATATAAACTTTCCTACACTCACACCAATTATCTAGTCCAAGAGAAGCTTTGTTATGAAACTCGTTAAAATGGTTACTAAACAACGGATAAACATACATAAAAAACTAAAATACATACTTATTATATATAGAAAACACCCAGACCCGAGACAAATTAGAAAAAACAATAATTTCTAAATTGACCCCGACCGGGGATCAAAGCCGGGACCTCAGAGATGGCGTCACCATGAAAACCGGTGTATAAACCACTTGACCAAGGAGGTAGTCGACATTAATACTTTAAAAATTAAATTAAATACACGAACTGTCCAAGGAATCGCAACTGGAATAACTGTCACACCAATTATATTGGACGTCGCGTCGTGAGAGCTAAAAGTATTATTTTTATTGTGGTACACAGTCGAGTGGTGAGTGATTTTTTGTGTTACCGGCTGGATTAAGCTTTTTATGAGGCATGCCGGACAATGCTCCGATACATTACATTTAAAAGGGTTAGTTTCTTAAGGCCGGACATTATTATGGTGATATGAATAGTAACAATTTATAGTAAGCACGCGCTCGAGGAAACCTCTATCTCTCATGCTAAAAGTCATCATCAGCCTATAATAATTTCACTTTCAGAAGAAAAATGGCTTCTGTTCATGCAAATTAAAAACACTTCAAGTACTGATTGCTTGTCAATGAAACAGTAAGGATAGCAGTGAGTCTATAAAGGCTATAGTGACTAGGGCGCTGATTGCACCTTTATCTATCATTCGATCACGTTAACGAAAACGAGAATTTGGTGACAAACGAGGTGAGTTGCTGCCATTCATATCTTCGTATTCGTCAACTTGATAAAAACCTGCACTCTGCACTTTTACGCATTCAGTATTCTAAACATGTATTGTACCCTACAATTACCACCTACTCGTTCATACGATTGGTTGAACGTGCGCGATCGTTTTACTAGTTGGTCCTACTTGGTACTAAAGTGTTAAGCTACTTCTGAGGGTGACTGTACGTCTTCTATCTCTGTACTTAAGGGGATCCTGCACGAATTTGTGAAAATTTACGTATTTTTAAGTTACTTGTACTACGCGCTGAATTAATTAAATACATAAAAAGAAATTACGTAAGTTAGCCTGATCATTGCACAAGGTCGTGGCCTTGTTGAAATTTGAAACAAATTCTTTAAACATTAACAAACAATACATAAATCTAATGACTCGTAAAAACATTTTTCTTCGACAACTTTCTTAATTTTACGCATGAAACAATAATTCTCACATGAAAATATTTGTATTGATATTCCGCAGGTCACCCCTATCTTAAAAAAGTAAATTTTATTTTTAACACAAGCGCGTGATGGTTTTGTTTATTACGCAGAATAAAAACATTGCTCTAATCAAATTACTAGGTCTGAAATGTAAAAGCAGAATTGTTCAAATTTTAAATATTAATATGATTGATTTAGCTTTGAAGTTCATTGAGAGACTTATGTCAGTTTTAGCGATCGCGCTGCACCCTTTTAAATATGTGGCTTTATAATCGGCTTATATACTGTAACACTGTAATGCCTCCATCATTGAAAGCAAGTCATGGATTGCCAAATGCTTGGGTGGTGATCAGTGATCACAAACCCGGGTCATCCATCAACTATCCGAAACACACTGAGCCCGACCTCTTTAGGTATCCAGCCAAGCGACCTCTCGGCCACCGTGGCTAGCGAAACGATTGTCTTATGGACTGTTACATTGTTGTAATGGCTTATTTGTCGTAGCGGGCCAGCCGAGTCCATTTTAAACGGTTCCAAATGTGTCAGGGCGGGCGTGTCATTGGCATTTTCCACTCGGCTGCAGCACTGAATGAAATCGAAGCGGACCGCTTTGAATGGCTCGTTTGCTCCAGAAACTTGTGTAAGTATTCTTGTGTTATTTTAATCTTTAATTTCTTCGTCCTGTGACATGGAAATAACAATTATTAAGAAATAAGCTGTTCCTTGCATTTTTTTTTTTAATTTTGTTGGTTTTTAATGTTGATGACGTTTTGTAATTTTGTTATAAACTTATTTAAACAAAGTATACAATTAAAGCTTTATGCTAAATTGCAAGTTAAGGCTTGGCATCAAAACATAATCATATTGTTTTTTTTATAATTTTATGCGATTATAACATAGAAAAATAAAAAACTTTATGAGTATAATCAGGATAAAATACCTTATAAGTAAATTAAATTATTGCGGCTTTACGTGCTTTCCGAGCACGGAATATATCTCGAGATTGTTATATTTGCGCGTGACGTCACACCTGGCACGGGAGAGGGGTGGAGGGGTCGACGAGGCGGCATGACAGTCGCACGCGTCACACAGCATATACACGTCACTTGTATTTAAACTTCCTATAATATTCAAAATTTGTATAATAAACAAACTATACGAAAATAAAGTCTAAATCATTTATAGGCATTGCGAAAGTTGCTTATCTGCGCTGCGCTGTCAAGCTCCTCAAGGTAGAAAAAAAGAGTTAATATACTTTTACAATTCGTTGAAAAGATCCTTTATTTATTTAATTGTTATTATTTGGACAGTTAACAAAAACATGTTCTAACAAAAACATTGATATTGTTACAAACATAAGCTGTGTACAACAAAACTATTAGGTAAACTGTGGTGTTCCAGCGACAATACATCGATAAGCATATCCCGATGGACAGGCAACGGTTTGTCAATACATCGAGTAGGTTTTTGCGCTCCCGTTCCTCCGCTAATGTACCGTGAACCGAGTTCCGCGGCCCGACTTCAATGTTTGGTGATTGTCCTACTATATTAAATCGGCAGAGGACTCGTTGAAACGGACGTAATTCGAGAATTGCTTTTTATTTTGATCGTGTATTTTCTTGTACAACAATCTACTTTTCAATTTTGCGGTCCAATCAGATTGGTATGAATTTTTCTTACATTTGTCTACCTTTTCTATTACTTACATAACTAGATACTCACGTTTAAATAGTTGTACAAAATTAGTCAATCAAGTAAATTATATACTTAAAATGTAAAATAATAAAAACTTTTTTTCTTAGTGTAAATGGTATATTACTATCTAACGCAACAAAATTATTATTTAAAGTTCTTAACAAGATAATTGGGTTTAAGCAGAGAAAGACCTATGCCAGCGGCTTGAGAAAGGCTGAAAATGATGCATGATAATTTAGACATTTAATGCATTGTTTGATAAAGGACCAATGTGAAAATGGTTAACTTGTGACCAAAACACTTTAAATCATTACAGCCTTGTTTAGCCGTATTTATGTATGTATATCTGTTACCACAAACATTTTTAATTTGACCTACATAAAAAGCAAGGCCAAAACAGCGGACTGGGTAAATCTGGCTGTATCCACAGCGGGACATGTGTTTGCCGACGCTAATCCGTTAAACAATTCCCCCCATTTGTCAGAACAAACACACAAACACTCCAGATTAACTTTCCAACGCCGTACAAAACCCCGATTATTGACACTACATCGCTTCCATTTGCAAAGCAAACGTTTGAAACTGGGAGCGTGGTTGGAGAATTGCGGCCATTGTAGCTCGTTTGCCTGTTAAATCAGCTATGTTTTTATAAAACGAAAAGTCCTGACTCACTCACTTACTCACTGTGCCTGAACGCTGAAATATTGCAGACAGAGTCCCTTAATTTTAAGACAGGATTTTCTGAGATTCTCTCGGATTGTGATCACGGATACGGCAGTCCTTAGTCAATAGAAACGGTTAATTTTACAGTCTAAGTTTCACGCAATATTTTCGATCAGGTGCTATATCTAGAAAGAGAAATTCCATTGGAGGCATTTTAAGTGTCTTAGCAGTGTGCTTGCTTAGCAGAGTATATCCATTGGACATATTTAGCTTCGAATGGACAGTTTTCTTTAACCAACAAAATTACTAAAATGTATACCTACTTTGTATATTTTATTAAAACCTTTCAACTTAGGAACAATATTAAAAAATAAGAAGCGTAGCAAATGGAATGCTAAAACGGGCACGATGATATGTCATTTTGTGTATGTAAATAAACGGGCATTTCTCATAAATTACTAATGAAAAAGGTTTTACAACAAACTATGTAAGTAATTTAAAATTAAATAAAATATAAAACATGAAAAAATTAATTTATAATGAACTTGGTCCAAAGTTGCGTCCATGTTGCATAATAGCACGATACTCAGCAGAAGGCATTAAAAAATAATATGAATCTATTATCGTCGTTTTATTGTGCCTCTGTTTTATATCTTTTGAAATTGAAATACCTGCTCTACATTCTTGACAGTTTCAAATGTCATCGTTGTCTTTGTTTGACAATTTTTTGTTTACCCAAAATATAGAAAGAAATACACGGCAATTCCTTCTGAAATAGGTAGATCCTTCAAGCTTAGGTACAGAGATATAATATTCGAAAAGAGGATCTCTGAACAACAATAATATGAGTTGTTGGAAACTTAACTGGACCGCGGCGATGAAACAGATTACCATGAATCAAACGAGGGTTCCGCGCAGATGGTCAGTTCGTATTTTTGAATATTTTGGAGGTTTTGGAAAAAAAGGGTAGCTAGTAAGTTTTCACAAGCGTGTTTGTTAAACAAAATGTGTTCAAGATAGACTAACAAGAGTGTTAATAATGACAACTGAGTGAAACGTAGACACTTTGTAGACACACTGTTGCCGGCACGGGACACTATCATACAATAACGCGATTTGCATTAGGAGAAACAAAACACGCATTATGTTATTATACAAGTTAAAAAATATTTTTATGATGACGTGTGGATGGTGTGTGCAAAGCCTAAACAAAATTAACAACAACAGTTCATTGAGCTTAAACTAAAATGAACATATTTTGTAACATACATTCAAAAGATTATTCCTTGAGGGTTATTTCCTTAACTTTATACATCGTACAATTGAAGACACGATCTGAAGGGTTGTCGATGAGCCATATTATGAGCGTTTACATAGTCGCTAGCTTCAAAACGTCCCTTGAACCCTGTGCAAATTTATACAGACCTATGCTTTACGCTTGTGTACTAAGGAAGGTTTTACAATTTCCCCCAAATCTTAAGGTTTCAGGACTTGACGTCTTGGGCAGTTACCCTATTTGCATACTTTTGTCCCCTTATCATCTTCATTGAATGTTTGAGAATGAGGTTTTATGGGTCGTTTTTGGATACCAAAGGGGTATTTTTGAATTGAGACGCCCTTTTACATGTAATATGATCGCGTAACATATTTTGACTAAAGGATAAGAATTCGATATAACGGAACATCAAAAATTCAGACGGAGCTTTTAGTTCAAGATTAAAAGTTGATAGTCCAGCGTAATGGCAGAGGTTTACCAATTCAGGTTGTTTAATGATATTTCTGAAAGTACCGAACTCTTTAAAGTTATTCAATTCTTAAATTAACACTTTTAATTCGCGTGTATAAGGAGAATGATAAATTTTCTGCAAATATACTTATAATAGGTGTTACGAGTATTTTAAATTTTCAATTATATCTTTTTATTAAAAATTTTGTTTACTAGATATACATAAGCATAATTAAAATAATTCGCCCAGAATATCCGTAAAAGAACATTCAATAAAAATTCTTGACTATTATCGAATTCATCCTCTAGTATAGCAGGATTACAAAAAGAAGAGGAACTTTCCCTTAGTACATTTTTCCTCTAGGTAAGCTATTATTTCTCGCATAGACGTTTAGTGATGATGCTGTACTATTTTGTAACAATCTTTCAATTTAATATCCATTATGCTTACGAATATACCTATTTTTTACTTTTACTTTTGACAACTTTGTACCGAGACTTTAGTGTCGTCTCCATAAAATCGTATGAGCTATTAACCCGTCGCGTGCACTTAAGCACAATAAGGCGTATAACGGTAATATAGCAGTTCGGAATGGACTCGCGAGAGCTTTTGACAGTCCATTAGTCAAAGCGGGTTTTGTCGAGTCAGCGACGATCTCACTTGGCCCAATGGTTTATTGCTGGCTTTATTGCTTGCTCAGTTCAGATTCAACGCCATAGATCTTATTTAGGCTTTCTTTATTATATTTATATGACCAAAGAACTTTATGACGTTTTTAAAAATACCTATTTATTTTAAAGAAGAGTTTCACAATTGAAAAATAGTTTGAAAGTTCTTTAGATTATTTTTCTAACTACAGTCAAGTTTTTTTTAAAGAAGTTTTCTAATATTTATTTTATTCTTTAAAGTTTATTTTAACTTGTATCTGTTTGAGATAACTTTGAATCTAATAAAATTACACTAAATAACAAAATAGTTACATATTAATGGAGCTAAAAAATAAACACTATGAAAAACATTTTAACAATACAAAAAGCTCACTAACAATATCATTTTTAAATTCATAAAAAGAGTATTCATTCCTCAATTACTCCAAAGAGGTCGTATTATTATATCACCGGCCAGCAGTGGCTGTCAACCGGCTGTCAGCGTGAATTATGAAATTAAAATATTTTATCTGTGGCGCTTTCCCCGCCAACAATGGCGCCCGCACAATAGCTGCAGAGGCGAAAAGTTATGTGCGATGCGCTTTTGTAAGCCTTGATGTGTAGGTATGTGTTAGAATATTAAGTATGTTGCGAAAACTGGACAGAACTTAAGCGAATGATAGTAAGGCCGCTGCTAATGTAAATTATGAAAAGATTGCATGAATATCTGCAAATTAAATTTAAACACTTATATATCAGATACTTATACCAAGCAATAGCAATAACAAGAAATAATATAATTAAAAAATTTAAATTGCATTTTTTAAACATCCTGTAGCCAACGCAAAAAAACGTTGCCATTATATGCACACCTTAAGTTTTGTCGCTCGGTCTGGCTAAAGTAGTTGTGGATAAAATATCTTTTTTTATGAATCGATTCGAAACTATATATCGATATTTGTTATCTGATTCTGAAACTATATATTTTAATATCGGTGATATCGGTATCGACCATATCTATCACTGTATAGTATATCAATAATGGATTCGTAAAACTTTACTCGCCTAATACTAGTTTTTTTAGCTAGCCTATACTGTCCCACTGCTGGGCAAAGGCCTCCCCAAGTCCCTCCATCCATCTCTACCCTGAGCCACCTCATCACCTAGTAACAAATAAAAATGATTTTTTCACTCCTCTTGCTCAAAAAGACCGTCATTGTATCGTTCTAGAGCGAGGCTAAAATAGCTTTACTTGCCCTAGGGGAAAAATAATAATGTAAATGTCTAGGTATCTAATGAAATAGGTATAGGTATATACCATAATAAGCACATTTTCATCGTCCAAAATATTTTTTTACCCTGCCACCCATTCAGGACGTCTTTTTTAGCTGTGGAGGAAAATGGGCGCAAGAAACTGCACAGGGACTTCTTGGCGGGAAAGTGAAGCTTCATGTCTGCAGTTTTGTTTTATTTTCTATATTTTGTGTTTTGTCGAATTTTAATATGAAATAGTGGTGGATTATTTACTGTTAAGTGTTCGTGAACGTGCATGAGTGTTAGCAAATAAAACAAAACAGTGCAACATCACTTTTCAAATTCACTCAAGAAGTCCGTGTGAGACCTCAATAAAGTCCCACAGCTTTATTGACTCTCGAGGGGTTTAGGGGAAAATCATTTACAATTAAACGTTCATTATAATCACTCATTATCATCCACTCAATGGTAAGAAAATAATAATTAAGTATTAAAAACTTGACTCTGGCTAAATGTGCTGATCGCACGTAGTCATTATTTAAGAGAGAAAAAAATCTATACAGCTGTAGCTCTACATCAACATTTCGTCACCAATTAAGACAATACACAATCAATTATTATTTAAAAAAATTGAAATATCTGTTGATTCATTTTATTTCAACAATGTCATAAAATCCCAATCAAGCATTCAACTAACCTCTTTTAACGAGATGCAAGATTGTATCAAACCCAAACAAGCTCAATAGCTTGTTAACCACTAATAACGTTAATAGGTGACGCAAGACACCTTTACCTCGCATAATTAAGCGATCACAGGGGAGCGGCGTCCCATTAAATTAACGCTATAACGATAACGTTACGACGCTGCGAAAGTTAAACAATTATTATAACGTTTTTATCTGATGCGCGCGGGATGGAAAGTAAATTATTCTTAAATAAGGTTTGACGGGCGAAGTTAACGCGTTAACATCTTCGGAGGCAGAATGTGATTCTAGGGAGTTATAATCTTTGTTGGGAAGGCAGGGGCTGTGTTATCTTATGTTACTTAACGAAGCGATCTCTTCTGGTTATTTTTTGGTGTTTCGGGTGCGCATACTAAAAATAAAAAAAATATTTAGGTAATAAGAATAAAACTACTGCAACTGTGAATACACCTCAACTCAATTGAACGCTCTTAAGAAGGTAACTTAATGATTTTGTATTTCATTGTGAATTTACCACCAATTGGTATTTTATCATCATCATCATAATAAACGTCAATTAGGCAATAATTATTTTTTAAAGTTACAAGAAACATTTTTATGTTTTGCGTTTCGACCACTGTTCGTTCATCATCGAAACTGCTCGGGTGCCGCCGCCGCCGGCGGGTGTTCCCGTGCAAACTTCACACCACCGCGGAGGCACCGGGCGCCTTCCTTCAAAGCAGCCACACCACTTTCGCCATGGATCACGGACGACGCCAGACTCGCGCGCTTTATTTAGTTAGCGTAATTAAATCAATGTTCGATTTTATTACCACAGTCATTGTACAATTTATACAGTCCACTTCTCTCATCATTTAAAGTCCTTTAGTTAGGACCCTAACAACCATACGGATTTATTTGCGTATTCACCACTTTGTAGAGAATACGCAAATAAATCCGTATCCTTATCATCATGAGCCTTCATACGTCCTACTGCTGCATGGGCCTTCACACATAGACAACAGTATATGGGGAGAACTCAGGTTGACTAACTAACTAACCCAATTCAGGTTGCATCCTGTACAAAAATGTTGAATTCAAATTTTCCGCCATTTTCACTTCCCGCTCATCTCGTGACCGAGCGATCGTAGCGAGCGAGAGTCCCGCCTAGAAGCAGCATAAGGAACATCGCTCCGAAACAGGTGGCAAGCGCGACGCGACGGAACTTGGCTAATTTTTAGCGCGTCGTTACCACAACTCCTGTTTGGGAACGACATTTACAAGTTTTGATGTGGAATTTCCGTACTTTTACGTGTAATTTGTTGAGGGAACTTCGCACAAAGGTTTCTCGGCTGGAATAACTTAGTACCTTAATGCGGATGTCGATTAGAAAATATTTGAATTTTCGTGTTACCATTGAAAGTTTTTTACAAAAAATTTGGAAAGACCTAGCCGAACATAATTTTTTATAATTTCATAACAACTTTATTACATAGTTTTATAAATCTTTTAATTTGTATTGTAGTAAATCTCGGGGGATTGTGGCCGAGAAATGTTTTGTAATTATTATACTTATCAGCGGCTTTCTGGCCGCCCTGACAACAACGTCTAACCATCTGGTTATCTGTTCGCCACTTATATCTCGGTAATCTTTTTATCACCAGCTTGATCCATAGGCTGTCCTCCCGCCGCCACTCGCCGAGCTTGAGGGGTAGGCACAAGGAGGACAGCTTTTCATTTCCAGCGGCGATCCAGACCAATATCCTTTGCTTTATTTACTCTCATAACGTTCTTCATACGTGTTCATCGGTATATTACGGTCGTTAACCCCTTGAGCGTCATATGTACTTACCGGTGTACAAAATAGTTGAGAGTCATGCGTGTCTCTTGTACTTACCGGTGTACAACAGACTTGGCTCAGATTGGTTGTTTTATTTTAGCCGGTCCGAGTCGTAGTATACAAGTTTTAGATGTCTGTGAATTTTCTATGGTCCGTATAGAAGAAAATAACATAGTTAGTAGGATTCGGACCGAACAAAACATTATCGAAAAAAAAATTTAAAAAGAGTGTCTGAAGTTATGGACGGACGTCAGCCATATTAGTACAAAGTTGTGTTGTTGTGATTTGTTTACATGATGTTTTCTCGACGTAAAATATAAATTTTCGTATGATTCTTATAAAAAGTCCATAAAAATATTGAAATGTTTTCAAAAAACAGTGATATTCACAAATTAAATACTAGAAGTAAGAACAAATTAGCAGTACCTTATACTAGGCTCCATAAAATAAATAATTCTTTTAAGGGTCTGTGTGTACGTTTATACAACAAAGTACCAAATGATATTCAGAAATTAGATCTTGATAAATTTAAAATCAAAATCAAAGAAAAGCTTTATAAAAAAGCTTATTATAAAGTGTCGGATTATACAGAAGACTATTTTTGAATAGTTTATTGAATAAATATATTTTGACTATTGACTATTGACTATGTAATTTTATTTATATTTTGATTTTTTTGATAAAAGTGATTATAAACATTAATCAATTTGTAGACTATTTCATCAGTAACCTCTTTTTATTTACAGTTAGACATAATATACTTTTAGGTCACTATTTACGCGGGCCGGCCACGTTATGGCGGCCGTTATTTATTTTGTTTCCTAAGTTAAAAATTGTTTTGTGAGTGAATATTAGTGCCAAAGTGTTTATGATTTATGTGACCGGTGCATAGTAATGTTAACTAAAAAGTTATTATGTCAATTGTGTTGTGTGTCGTTTGTTAATTATTATAACAAACAGTAAAACCAAAGGTTACCTTTATGAAATATTGAAAACAAAAGAAAACCGTTCCAGTGCCACTACAAGTAAGTCTTTATTGTTCATTCTAAGTAGTTAACTACGTACAAAAACTCATACAGAAAAGAATGACACCTCATTCACGCGAAAATGTCGTATAGTTATTACGCAATAAATATTTTTCCCTAATCAAACAATAAAAAAGTGATGTATCGCAAAATGCCTGACACGTAAAGTATTTAATGCTTTAGGGTGGCTGGCGCGCCACGGGTTAATAAGGTTAACAAAATGTGTTATTATAACTAATGTCGTAATAACATCTGCAGAGTAACTATAAATGAAACCGCCTTACAATATCATCAGGTCGGCCCCCATAATACGCGTGCAATATCTTTCGCGCGGCAAGTCGTAAAACCACTTCACCGGCAAATGAAACTTTTTATATTATAGCCCGAGGAAATGACGAAATAATATCTATCTCCTGATATTTTATTGTATGGGACTAATATCAGTTTGGCCGTGAGAAATATCCACGTGCGGGTCGTGGGAATGTCGCAGTCGAGTGAAGAGCTTAATATTGGATTAGAAAAATGTACACGACAGTGTTTAAAATAAATGTTATTTGTAACTAGCAACATTCATATTTAAGTGTATTGGTCTGGCAACTAGCCTGCACAACACGTACAGAAGCTAGCTGTACGTGTTCCTATGGTTGAACACAAGTTTGATTTAAAATGTATCACTTTATAAAACTGAATTCTGATGCCATCAGCACCGTCCAATGAACATAGTACGATGGATACCAAGAATTATATTGAATAATGTCTCTTTGCTATCATAGGCCGTTCTATTACATTTCTCGCAAATTTGCAGAATATGCTCGATATCGTCTCTAGGGACGTAATAATTACGCCTTTGTTGTCCTGCCGATTTTCATATCCGTCATACCGGAAAATCACAATGCATGGCTCTGCCTGGTGGCAGAAATAAGTGTGAGGGTGAAAACTACTCAGATCATTCACACAAAAACTTCCTTCTAGTAAGATTAGTTATGAATGAATACCTAAATTATTCATAATACACGTGTATGTTCAGAAACGCACCATCGAATATCCCGAACAAAATAAGTCTCGAAAACCATGAAGGTTTTCCTAAAGGATCGCCTCGAGGGTCGTATAAAATGGTTTTTGTATCCGAAAGCTGCTTGCCGCGTCACCTGGGACCCTCGATATAATATATACGTGTCTGTCGTGTAAAAATCTGATATGTTTAAACGGTATTTACCCTTGTTACATTGTGAAATAATAAGTCCCCAGTTAATATCAAAATTAAACTTCGCTGATTTTGTTCAATCCGCTTGAACTGAGCGCTGCATTCGAGGATGCTCGTCTCGTTTAATTTAGTGGAACCTCAAAAGCTAAATTACACCGGCCACTCTGAACACTGCACCTGATAATCTACAATGGCCCAAAACTCCCCCCTCCCACTTACGGCACAAGCAGGGCTGTAAATAAAAACGCACTCAATTGCAGACCCTCCGTCTGCGCCGGAAACCGATTCGCGAGTTTAGGCATGGGTTATCGACAGTCGTACGTATCGATCTTTAAAAAAAGATTTATTTAAAACATCATATTCGAGAGTATGAGTAAATTAAAATAAAAAATACGATAATATTGACAATAAAAATATATGTTATTTATTTATTATTATGATCTTTCTTTGCACAGACTCATAAAAATAAAATTATAAACTATTCACATGCGTCGTTTTCTGGGTCTACAGAATGAGATATTAAAGAGAACGTAAAAAGAAACAAACCTTAAAAAAGCAGAATTTGCAGAATTTATTAGAATATTAAAAGTGTACGATTAAATGAATATATTTTATACTAGCGGCCGCTCGCGGTTTCACCCGCGTGGTTCCAGTTCCCGTGAGAATATCGAGATAAAAAGTATTGTATGTAACACACATCCAGGTTATAAACTATCTATATGCCGATTTTCATCCAAATCCATTCAGTAGTTTTTACGTGAAAGAGTAACAAACATCCATCCATACTTACAAACTTTCGCGTTTATAATATTAGTAGGATATGATAAAAAGTAGCTTCTATAATATGTCCCACTGCTGGGCAAAGGCCTCCATCATTGAAATCAAGTCATCGCTACAATTGATAGGTGTTGGTTAAATATTTGTAACTTGAATATATTCAAAACTTTAACAAATAAATAACCCTTTACCACAAAAAAAAATATCGATTATTTTTGCATTACATTCGCCATCCCTAGCGTTTCCTGCTTCTTGGCAGTGCCTCACACTTACTTCGTATGCATTCAGGGTAATAATATGTGCTTACTGCGAATTGAGTGCGTCGAATGCATTAGCTTTTCACTCGAATGCGCATAATAGGAGCTGCTTAAAAACTTTGCGTAAAAGTTATTCTGCATAGTATAATCTTATCTTTAATGTTGCAAGAGTTCGGAAAATGGGAAACGGCTAGTTTAATAATACTATAATAATTTACCGATATGGTTTGGGTCTATCTCGTATACTAAGATTAATTTTTATTTATTACTATTATCCCTGAAGATTAGTCAGAGGCCAGGCAATGGACCGCAAAAAGCGAAGATATGGGTTGGTAGATAGTATTCTTTAAATAATTATCTACACAGTTCTATATGGCAGAGTAAGTATTAATATACACACATCAAAAATGTTTATGGATCAAGTACAATTTAAAGTATGGTTGCGTTATAGAATTAATATTTTATTGTATCACGGGCATCGTGGCCGAGGGACTTGGAGGAAGATTTTGTACCACTCGAAGACAAGACCGGTACATCCAAACACTGCTCGACGGAATCGTACCGTGGCGGCTATGATGTTGGCCACAAGGCTTCACAGCGCTTCATTCTTGCTGATAAGCGACCAAACTATCCGGTATCGTTTACGCAAAGTACGTCTGCGTTCCTGAAGGCCGCTGAGGGTGAATGGTAGAAATACAGATTATTATTATTTTATTTATACAATAAAATTTTTAAAAATCAACATTTTTCATGCTTTTTTTGCCAATTAGATGACGACCCTAACGTAAGCTAATTTTCCCCAATTTGTTAAAATTGCGTTTTTTCTTAATTATTTCTACATACTTGATAGAAAAAATATTGTTTAAAACATAAAAAATAAAGCAATAAGCTAGTCTGGAAAATCAGATTAAGTAAATATTATTATAAAAAAATTGTAGCTAAAAATGTACTTGACCCCTAGACACTTTTGATGTGTGTAGTTATAGTGTTGGAGTATGGATAGAGAAAAAATGGAAACCAAAAAAAGATGTATACATTGTATGAGGGAAAATACGAATGAAAAGAGATTGACTTGTAGGTGACGACTGACGGCTGTTAGAAGAGAGTACATGTAAAAGACATTGCACGAACCCCAAGTAACTTGAGACCAGGGCAGGGAAAGAAGGAGTGTTATTTTTTTCAGCGATATGTTGTCAAAATTTCTCAGATGTTTTGTTTGAGCTAGGCGAGTAGATTGCTCGCTAGTTATTTTGTATAAAATTCGTTTAATGAAACAAAGTATCTGTTTTGAACTTGAAACTTCTCACGAGACGATATAACGCTGTTGCCTGTACAAAGAGCCTCTTCGAAGACACCGAGCGAAGCTTCGGGAGCGGGGAGTTCGGGAGCGTCTAACCGGAAATTGTGTAACATAACGCTCGTTCAACGGGAAGCACGTCACGGCGCCGGAGCCTGAAGGAGGTTGGAATGATCTGGCCTTTCGAAAGAGGTTAACTGTTGCTGTATCCAAAATATAAAAACTTATCCGTAATATGCTGTGCTTGTCCAGTCCACTGCCACAGTCCACGTTTCACCAAATTATAACTGCTCATGTGCTCAGCGTGACATATGGTGAGCCCATCGCCGCTCTATCGCTCTATTTACTCTGTTGGATGTATGTGCAGTCTTTGGTCCGATAGTCGCCTTTTCGACACCCAAGGGAAGAGATATTCTAATAATGAACCGCTTTAATACATAATAATGACGGCTATTATCCCCGAAAAGTAAGTCAGAGACTAGGCAATGAGGTCCGCAAAAGCATTCCTCTACCATAGTCCACTTTCACCAAATAGCGACTGCACATGCGCTCAGCGTGACAGGTGGTAAGCCCACCGCCGCTCTATGCTGTTGGAAGTATACGAGTATGCTGTCTTGTTAACCAAAATCTCGGTAAAATGATTCGCCGTGTGAACAGACGACAAACACCAATTTGGCCTATCACAAGTGCCGTAAAATCTCAACGAATTCATCTCCGTCTGTTGGCCGTCTCTTGAATTTAAAGTGATCGAAATGTAGAAAAAAATATGAAATATCGATGCGGGCGCCGTGTGCTGGTACACGAGTGATATTAGAGGCTCTGCAGATACCACACCGCGTGGCAGGCCGCCTGTCTACTCAACTTTTTGGCTGTTACTTTTTTCTGTAGCTAATAGTATATGGATCGAACCGTAACAAATGAAAAGCTGTGATCTCGGCCTACCCCTCCGGGAAGCGGGCGTTATGACGTATGTACCTATGTATGTATGTATGTATGTATATAGGGTGTTTGGTGATACTCGTAGTTATACAATCCCGCAACTGAGCCTATTAAATGCAAGGAATAACAGTTATTCTTCTTCTTCTCTTGTTCTTCATCTTCCATACAAATAGTGAATACTTGTATGGAACTAGCGATGAAAAATAGCGAAAAAATATCAGCTGTTCCATACATTTAGGTTGAATATTATTTGCAGTTTCGTATTTATTTTATAAGTACATGTTCCCTTGTTTTACCTAGATTTAGTTATTTTACAGGGTAAGTTAGATTATATAGGCAAATGAACAAAAGCTTTAAGGTCGGCAACGCATGCGCGATACATGCATATGATCGTGAATGATACTATGTTTCCGTGTTTCAAACGGGCGTGTGTGGGTGTATGGGCTGCAGTGGCCGCTATATACAGTTAATTTGCAAGATCACTGAAATAAAAAAAAAACTGCAAACAAGCTTCATCGCTTAAACACACTCAATGTAGATAAATAAACACTTTATTGCACATACACAAGAAGCAGTTACACATGACATAAACCTAAAACTAGTATGTACAAAGGCGGTATTATCGCTGATAGCATGATAATAATTAGATAATAGCATAATTATTATTAGATTGGCGGCGGGCTCACCACCTGTCACGCTAAGCACATGTGCAGTTGCTATTTTGTGAACCTGGACTATGGCACTGCTTTTGCTGTCCTCATTGCCTAGTCTCTGACTAACCCTCCGGGGATAATAGTCATGATTATATGTATTTATGTATTATTGAATTGGGCATGAATGCCCACAATTAGTAATCTGTTGTGATTAAAAAGCTTAGTTTTACCAAGGACGAAAATGGTTTTAAGCGATATCAAAGCTATAAATAAAGCTACGTCCGCAGTGAGACATGTGCCTTACCGGCTGTAATATGAAACTGAGCGGCTGCTTTATGATTGGCACGTGGCGCTGCGTCCTGCCTGACGGGCCAATGGCGCTTTTTCAGAAAAGGAGCCTGCCTCATGCTGGACGGAATATAAGTGTGGTACAAGTCCATTCTGGTGCCACGCTGGCTGGCTGGCTGGAAGGCTGATTGTATGACTGACTGATGAACTGGATGACTGTATATCTGACCGTCTGACTGACGTTGACTGGCTAGCTGGCTGAATAGGGTTGTAGGGATTTTTTACAACGGAGGTGGAGAAGCGATTGGCCTTTATCCTTCCGGTAGTAATTAATGATAAAAGGTGGAAACGCACTTCACCCGCAATCGCCAACTATTATATTTTGAAATCTCTTACTGTCGGAGCACAACATTACAATTTACAATGCTACCAACATTGTTGTTTGTCAGAGAGAAGGTGCGATTCTACGGGTGAATCACGACCCTGAGTAATGAGGAGAACGACGCAAGGAAGAACATTGTTGTTATGGTGGCAGTATTAGATAAGATGTTAACCGCCAACCAAGCGGACCTAAAAATAAGCTCTCATCATTATTAGCATAGAAACCTGCCACTGCTGGGCTCAGGCCCTATCGCGAGTCAATTGCACATGGGGAATTGGGCCCTTAGACCAACATGCTGGCTTGAAGCGGGTTTAAAGGGTTAAAAAAAATCCTACCACTAACCAAACCAAGTATAGAGAAGATTGCTGGAATTACTACGATTTTGACAATGCAGTTTTATTTCCATTTATCTTACTAGTAGTTTATTAGGCGGCTTTTTCTCTAAATGATACGATAGATACTTGTTCGACATTAAGGCTGAAGCCACGGCTCCTGACAGGCCCATGTGTGCATTTTATGAACAGCTAGTTTTGCGCGAAAATACCCGCGTTTGCGTTGAAAATATTTTAGATGTGTTTTAAATATTATGGCCGGTATATGCGTTTGACGGCGGCTGCACCATTCATAGATTTGTTGACATTTTTATGACCGCCTCATAAAGAAATAACGACAAAATATTCTAACAATATATTCATAATTAATGTAATTAAAAAATTGGCAGAAGAGGGCAGGAGTCACACGTTACCCGAAGTGTATCGGTGTATGCGTAAGACAGCTTTTTACTTAGTTCAATAAAAAGGAAAGGGTTATTGGTAATAATACAAAACTGCAAACAATGTTTGGCAAAAAATGTTTGGAACAGCCACTTTATTGTGGTAATTCCCGTAAACATACATTTATTTGCACTAATTACATAATTAGGTAAGAAAAAATAAATAGTGACTGCTTCGCATACAGGCGGACTTGCCAGCTCGGACAAGTATAAAAAACTTATTTAAAGTTGCATGCATTATTTTACATTTATGGAAACGGCAGATAACGATAATAAAGTGTCCTGATTCGTGACTTAACCCGGCCGGCAGCAGCCACTGCGCCCCCATTCGATTAATGTTAATAACACGAAATATTTGAGCAGTAATCTGGGCCCACACTGTTCTGCGGGACGTGCTTTGCGAGCGGAGCAGACCTACGAATGTACAAGACTGGACAAGATGTTTAAATAATATGTCGAGCCTTTTTGCGCTTCGCAAAGCACTTTCACGGCCGAAATTATTAAATAATCTCTCTGTTGTTTGGCCTACTAAATAGATAGATAATACTTTTATTGTAACACCACGATTAACTAAAAAAAGCTATTTCTGCCAGACAACCAGTCGCATGGATGGACAACTTTTATAGGTACTCTAAATTGGAGGGGGAACTAGAGTTAAAATTGGAGAGGGACAAAACAGAGGTATAAAGTTAAGACATAAGCTCCATACAAATTTTGTTAACTTTCTAGCTCTAAGTATCCCGTGAGCGAACATTGTGGCAGTTGTTTAATTTTCAGAATCTCAACCAAAAATAAGAGTTCTATGACTTTTTTAGTTATAAGAATATTGAAATAGCTTCTTAACTTTACAATTGTGACTATATTTACTGAATTTCGCGTTAACTCACAAGCGAGTTAAATAGTTCATAAGTCTACAAAGGATCCCGACAGTTTAGGAGCTAAGCACCCTCAAACACTTGTTCTGTGCATTTTCACCTATTTGAATATCATCCCCTCTTATAAATATTTATGGCGTGCCTCCTTTCATTTCCTTAATTTTCCTTAGCCACTCAATCCGTTCCTAAATTCGTAATGAATATTGCACCCTCGTGCAATTTAAAACTGTATCTGATTATCAAGATAATTAAAAATATCCATTTTAACGAGTACTTTTATTTTTGTTTCAGGTAACTTAATTGCTTTATTAGATAACTACATGCGGACCTAAGAAGTCATCATAAAATGGGTAAGTGTTTCTGATACTATATTTTCGAGTATCGAAGCCGTGCAGTCGATTTCACGCTTAGTGCGATGGTGATGTCATCATCGGATGCAAACACTGTCGCGACAAAGGAAAGAGAACTCTCCAACCACGTCCCATTGGTTAATCTCTGTTCATAGATTTCGCTAGTCTTATGAGTACTGAATGAAGAATGGGCTTCGGCGGGTTCTAATTCGGCGTGAAGACGACCTAACGCAGATGGTCTTCTGCGCGAGTTTGGTTTACTGGCGCAGGGACTTCGGGCACTACTAGCATAACCTAACTTGGTCCTGGGTGCCAGTATGTGAAATGAGGAGAGGGATTGTTCTGTGAAATGGCTAATCTCTAATTCTGTAGTTATGTGCCATTTAACCGTCATTTTCAACTGCACCGTCTCAGACACCGAGAAAATGAAAATGGAAATTATTTATTTGCTTGAACCATGGTTTACAATGATGTTGCATTAAAATAGTAAGTCCTCACGTTTAACAAGAGTGTCATGCAAATAAGTTTCCGAGGATATATTCCCTAGATAAGTTAATATTTGTACTCGTTTTAGTTGGTAGTAGAGCTTGTTTAAAGCCGGCCTGTCTAGCTGCCATCATATTATCTAAATGTGTTGCAATATCATCAACCCTTTCCGTTAGTTAGAGATGAGATTCTGGGTGGTGGTCACGAAATGGTCACAACGCTGACCGTTCGAGTGCCCTCTACCAGCCTATCTCCTAATGGTATTGAGGTGTCAGGCGCCGGACGGAGTGCCGCCGGTAACGGGTAAACAGAATCAGAAGCGGACAAACGTTGTTACGACAAATGGAGGACGGACGCAAGCTGAATGCCTATTTATTTGATTGAGATATTTATTGATAATATTCTAGATAATAGCTAATACTTTGTATGCAACACCACATGTAGCGATTAAAAGTAAAATATAATCTAATGGCAAATTTGGCAAATAAGATGTAGGATTATATGAATCTTGACTAAAATAATATATCCGTTGTAAGATAAAAGTACTCATGCCTTTTACATAAAATATACAGAAACTCACAGTTCACACATTTCGGTATTTAAAAAAACATCCAAATTAAATAAAAATAAAAATACAAACCGATAAACCTATTTATTATTATGGTATCTTACATGCTTTAATAAGATCTAAATGGTAAATAGTAAACATTTAAAAAACGTTTATATATCTAAGTTTATTTCAAATGTTTCAGAGTCGACTTTTAATTGAAAAATATCAAGTAAATAAACGTTATTAGTAAACATTCTAATAAGTATTTGGATATCATAATAAATGGAAACACGCATTACTTATGCGGAAATCCTTAGCATACAAAAATGCAACAGAAATTAATTCTGCTAAGTTACTTTTATCATGTCTATCATGCTTGGTGCAGCATGCAAGCACCGCCCTCCCTCGCGTCCGTTAATATATTATTAGGAATTTACAAAAGGACCGATGGATGCAAGCAAACGTGTAAACTGAAACCAATTGTTTACCAATTTAGATCTCTATATATTCCTTTAGCATGCGAGTTTCATTAAAGTTGGTTTTTTTTTTTTTGGGTATACCAAAATGTGTAATTCCACTAAAGCATATTAAGTTTATTTTAAACGTTAATTAAAATGTAATATGCTTGTTAAAAGTAGGCAAAGGGACTGTCGTCGTGTACAACGGTTTTACAGTTACGAAATGAGCTTTTTTGTTTTAGTTAACAGACATGACTTTCAAATTATGTTTACGCTTACGCAATGACATTGAAGTTTTGATTAGTTAATTCGCATAGTTCAGTGTGGTGTATTATGTTAATAAAACAATCACCTTGATAGCCGCCTGATGATGTTACTTGTACCACTAGATTGCGGTGAAATCGCTGCAGTAGTCTATTAGCCCGCAAATAGCCGCAAACAAACTGGAGTGACGAAACAAAGTGTCTTCCACAACTCTGACAGTGGTGCAAGTCACACGCTTTTGCGAATGATGCTACACCAGCATGGGTTTCTTCAAAATGGGCCAGAAAAGGTTTTTTTACACGGTTGCGTCGGTCGGTCACACTTGAGTAAATCTCTAAACTTTTGTATTTGCAAACGTCTATAAGTTGCTGTAACCGTCATGTTTACAAAGATGTAGGAAATGAGACACCGTAGTCAAACAAGCGTTGACTAAACGCTATGAGCTTCAGCTCTTGCCATCAGGTATGTATACCTGATTGCTACTTTAGTAGTAAAAGAAAAAATAAAATTGTAAAAATGCGCACTACCTATACACTGAGTAACTGGCTGTGTACATGCAACTATTAGAATACAAAAATGTTACTAACTTTGTTTTATACATATAGAAAGAAACAATAGTGTTTAAAACAACAATTTATGTAAAATCTTTATTGAAGTGTCTAAGTGTTAAAGTAATTCAATTTTTTTAGGACCTTTGCAGGACATCTTCTTCAAAAATTCAAAACATAATCTTGTTCAAAAATTCAAAACATACCTATTTAAATAAAAGACTTTTTAACGGTTCGTAACCGCTACATCTTATGCCTTACCCCACACGTAGTAGGTTGTCAAAGCCGCTCATTACTAACAGCTTGTAGATACAGGCGCGCAGGTTGCAGCGGATCGGCTCACGCAATCACCTCACAATCAGTACCAGCTCGGTCCTTGTTTGAGGTATTGATTCGGAGGCTCTGTTGTGCCGATTGAAGGCTCTATACACTCACCAGTGTGAGGGCGCAGTTTGTTAGCCTTTTCAGTTGAGTGTGCGGTCTGTTGGTTGCTTTAAAAGTTTGCGCTTTGTGTACTGCCCCCGTTGATGTAGTTGCACTATCTTGTTATGGCCCTGGGTTGTCACATGAAATGATAGTTGTTGTGTTCGTGAGTTTACTTATAACGTCGATCACAATTTATAGAAATGAACTGGTTCACAATTCATTCTTGATGTAGACTTGTTGTTGATGAAGAGATCAAGCTGCAAACCTACGTTAACAATACACATTGTGAAAACAATTATTCAAAACAAAAACGACTATAAATTTTTATATTTAATATTAAATTAGTAATATAATTTCTTCTCTAAATCTGTGTCGCTTCATTTATTAATAATAATAATAATAATATGGCTTGTGTGACGGAACGTATTGACTTTCTGAAGCAAAAAGTCTATGCATGGGCAAACCGTATACGTCGCTACAGAGTGCGTGTGGACCGATACCAACAAAATCGCCTCTTTTAAAGTGACCAAAGAAAAGTATACAGACGTTGGGAAGGAGCTGATCAACGTGTGAGCGACGGGCAGCTACCAGATGTTGATGCCATGACTAATTTCTGGCGCAACATTTGGTCGGTGCCCGTCGAACACATGGAAGGTTGTGGTGAAACCACCGTTTTACCTTTTTGTGACTCCATTTCCCAGGTATCATTTTATTCCATGTAATCATTTCATAATTTAACACACGCCTCATTATTATTTTTCCTCGCTTCTGAAACGATACATATTGATTTAGTAACTTCACACTACACTACACACATCGCAATTCCTTTATCTAAACACATTTACTTACGTGATCTAAATCACGAAACTTCGAACACTATTTTTCGACACTTTTACGTATCCCACAAGTTTCGGATCACTTCGATAATCTTATTATGCGTTTTTCCTTGTAATATTTACATTTATCTCACCTTAATTGTTTTCTATTTACTAAATATTGTGTTTTGGTCACGTTTTGATGTATCTGACAACTTATTTTTGCTTTGTTGCTATGCAACTTATCAACAAAATTGAATCAAAACTTTTTTAGACTTTCTTATTTTTACATTTGGCCATCTAAATTTCAGCGTTTTAAAAATATTATTTTGAAATTTATGCAGAATTTAGAAACCGAGGTTTCTTTATAAAGTTCAGCCGACGACTAATCATTACATCTCTAGCTTCTGATTCAAAAGGTTGAGACTAGGCAGACGATCACCAGCTTCCGAATTGGAAGGTCTAGTCTTCATACTAACTTCAGCTTCTGATTCAAAAGGACTAGTCTTCAGATACAATCACCAGCTTCCGAATTGGAAGGACTAGTCTAGACTACAGCCTCCAGTCATCGCGTGCGCCTACGCCTGCCTGCGCCTGTCTCGCCTGTCTGCCTGCACCTTCGCCTGACGGCGCCTAGTGGCGCCTGCCTGCCTGCACCTTCGCCAGCCTACGCCTGCTGGCGCCTGCCTGCCTGCGCCTGCCTGCGCCTACCGGCGCCTGCCTGTCGGCGCCTGCCTGCCTTTGCTTGCCTGCGCCCTTCGGCGCCTGTCAAGTTCAGTGCTTGCCTCCACACTGCGCCTGCCTGCGCCTACCGGCGCCTGCCTGTCGGCGCCTGCCTGCCTTCGCTTAGTCTAGTCTTCAGATACAATCACCAGCTTCCGAATTGGAAGGACTAGTCTAGACTACAGCCTCCAGTCATCGCGTGCGCCTACGCCTGCCTGCGCCTGTCTCGCCTGTCTGCCTGCACCTTCGCCTGACGGCGCCTAGTGGCGCCTGCCTGCCTGCACCTTCGCCAGCCTACGCCTGCTGGCGCCTGCCTGCCTGCGCCTGCCTGCGCCTACCGGCGCCTGCCTGTCGGCGCCTGCCTGCCTTTGCTTGCCTGCGCCCTTCTGCGCCTGTCAAGTTCAGTGCTTGCCTCCACACTGCGCCTGCCTGCGCCTACCGGCGCCTGCCTGTCGGCGCCTGCCTGCCTTCGCTTGCCTGCGCCCTTCGGCGCTTGTGTCCACACCTTCGCCTGTCTCCACGTCAGCTGCACCTACCCCTTCACTTTTATATTATCAACCTTCATCTTTACCATCATCACCTCCATACTCACCATCCTCACTCACTTCTTTTTTCTTCACTTTTTGTTTGTTATTTTATTTTGTATTATAAATATTTGTTAAATCTTATCATTTTTTCTTTTTTAAATGTCGCTTCACGACAAGGTGAATGGATGAGTGTTGAAAATTGGAAATGCCCAGGACCGGACGGATTGCACAACTTCTGGATCAAATGGTTTCGATGTTCACACGAGTTACTGGCAACGCAATTCCAAGAAGCCATTGAGCTCGGCTCACTCCCAAGTTTGTTGACTACTGGTGTCACTTTTCTGCTCCATAAATCAGGTAGTACCACGGAACCGAAAAATTATAGACCCATCACGTGCTTACCTACGTTATACAAGCTCCTTACATCCATTCTGAGAACAAAAATTAACTCGCACATTGTTGCAAACAATATTTTGGACGTGACTCAGAATGGATGTAGGGTTGGGTCCCGTGGTACTAAGGAGCTTCTCCTCATTGACATGACCATATGCCAGAAGGTTCGGCGTGGCAGAGGGACTCTCTCCACAGCCAGGATTGACTATAAGAAGGCCTATGATTCGGTGCCGCATACATGGTTGGTGAGGATTTTAGAGTTATATAAAATTGATATAACTTTAAAATCCTTTTTGATGTCATGTATGCGGCAGTGGACCGCGGTCTTGCGTCAACCAGGATGTCGAGATTGTGTTTTTGCCACGCAGGATCTTATAAGAATAGAGCGTGGCATATTCCAGGGCGACAGTCTGAGTCCTTTATGGTTTTGCCTAGCTTTGAATTCTCTCAGTACTTTGTTGAGAAATTCAAGGTTAGGCTGTCAACTGCGGAGAAGGGGTGAAGTTATGTCGCATTTGTTATACATGGATGACCTCAAGTTGTTCGCACCAAACCGCCAAGACTTGGTGAAACTGCTGAAAATTACTGAGACTTTCAGCAGTGCCATCAGGATGGAGTTTGGTGTGGATAAGTGTGCGGTTATGCATGTACAGCGTGGGAGAGTCGTAAATTCAACCAATTTACAACTCTGCGAAACGATAAACTTCAGATCTCTCTCTGAAGTTGAAACTTATAAATATCTTGGTATGTCACAGTCTTTGGGTGTTGAGGACAAGGACATAACTTCTGACTTCCAGAATGTTACACCCGCGCTCAACTGTTATAAGGCTGTACATCCCGCGGAGATGTGGGGGTCGCGGCTTTTTAAATGCCAAGGACCTACATAACCGTGAGGTGTGCAGTCTCAGGGATTATTTCCTTAACAGAGAGTGTGGGATGCATTTGGATGTCGTGGCAGTTGATAGACACTTTAAGCCGCTCTCCTTGGCAACAGAAAACTGGCGCAAACCATTGGTGATAAGCACTCTCGATCGCAAGGACATATGGAAGAGCAAGGTGCTACACGGGCACTACTATCGGGCTCTAACTGGGCCTGATGTAGATTTGCCTGCCTCGGTGAACTGGCTACGTTTCGGTGACCTCTTTGGGGAAACCGAAGGTTTTGTCTGTGCCATTGAAGATGAAGTTATCAAGACGAATAACTACCGGAAGTATATTATGAAGGACGGTACGGTCGACATTTGTCGGTTATGCCGCCGTCCTGGAGAATTACTCCGACATATTATTTCCGGTTGTTCTCATCTTGCTAACGGAGAGTATTTGCACAGACACAACCAAGTAGCCAGAATAATTCACCAGCAACTTGCTCTTCAATATGGCCTTGTTGAATCAGAGGTGCCGTACTATAAGTACGCACCTGCGCCAGTTCTTGAAAATGGTCATGCAACGCTCTACTGGGATCGCTCTATCATCACGGATAGGACTATTGTCGCCAATAAGCCTGATATCGTGGTGATCGACCGATCTCAGCGCCAAGCAATATTGGTTGATATCACCATACCTCATGACGAGAACCTCGTGAAAGCCGAGAAGGACAAGCTCAGTAAGTACCTTGACTTGGCTCACGAGGTTGCCGCCATGTGGGATGTGAATTCAACTATTATTGTACCGATAGTCGTTTCGGCACACGGTCTTATAGCTAAGAGCCTCGATCAACATCTAAAAAGGCTCTCGCTAAAAGGTTGGGTCAAGGGCCAGATACAGAAGGCAGTACTCCTTGACACGGCACGTATTGTGAGGAGGTTCCTCACTCTGCAGCCCTAACCACCGATAGCTTGGGTCTATCCCCGCTGCCGGTGGCAACCTATGTTAAGTTTTTTATAATATTTTATAATGTAAATATGTTTTTATATAAAATATTGTAAAAATGTTTTCTTAAGATATATGTTGAATAATAATAATAATAATCAAGACGAATAACTACCGGAAATATATTATGAAGGACGGTACGATCGACATCTGTCGGGCATGCCGCCGTCCTGGAGAATCACTCCGACATATTATTTCCGGTTGTTCTCATCTTGCTAACGGAGAGTATTTGCACAGACACAACCAAGTAGCCAGAATAATTCACCAGCAACTTGCTCTTCAATATGGCCTTGTTGAATCAGAGGTGCCGTACTATAAGTACGCACCTGCGCCAGTTCTCGAAAATGGTCATGCAACGCTCTACTGGGATCGCTCTATCATCACGGACAGGACTATTGTCGCCAATAAGCCTGATATAGTGGTGGTCGACCGATCTCAGCGCCTGGCAATATTGGTTGATATCACCGTACCTCATGATGAGAACCTCGTGAAAGCCGAGAAGGACAAGCTCAGTAAGTACCTTGACTTGGCTCACGAGGTTACCGCCATGTGGGATGTGGATTCAACCATTATTGTACCGATAGTCGTTTCGGCAAACGGTCTTTTAGCTAAGAGCCTCGATCATCACCTAGAGAGGCTCTCGCTAAAAGGTTGGGTCAAGGGTCAGATACAGAAGGCAGTACTCCTTGACACTGCACGTTTTGTCAGGAGGTTCCTCACTCTGCAGCCCTAACCACCGGTAACTTGGGTCTATCCCCGCTGCCGGTGGCAACCTAGGTTAAGTTTTTTATAATATTTTATATTGTAAATATGTTTATTTTTATATAAAATATTCTAAAAAAATTTACTTAAGATTATATTTTAAATAAAGAGCATAATAATAATATATTTATTTGCATAAAACATGGTATACAAAGTTGTTAAAATTGTAAAGAACAGTTCTCATGTTTTGCACATTTGAGTTGCATGCAAATTGATACAAAAAACCTAATTTTTATTGTTTAGAAATTGCTTAATGTCATAAAAGTTTTTATCCATAAGCCACGTATATAATTTACTTCTGAACAAATTGAAGCTGAGATTTTTAAATTCACGGGGCACTTTATTATAAATTCGTACGCACATGACAATACAGCTTTTGTTATATTTTTCAGATTTAGGAATATTACTTAGGACTAATCTATTAGGATTTCTCTTTATCCTAGAGTTAACATCTCGAGCTTTCTTAAATAGGTACATGTGGTTATATACAAATATGCTAATCTCGTAGATGTACAGAGATAGCCCTGATACATCTTTTTTAGGCGATAAATGCTTTGCTAGCGTCTGTGCCATTGCCTCATAATATCAATCCGTATCGTAATATAGAATCTACATATTATGCGCGATAGGTTGTTACTGTTGTCTCGCTGTTAGTACCTTACTTACTTTGTTGAGAGCGTATACAAATTGATTAATCCTTTTGAATAAATTTTCTACATGTAGTTTCCAGTTTATGTTTTGGTCTATAGTAACCCCTAAGAATTTGGTTTGTGTTACTTTCTCTATTTTATCAATATTTAATTTAAAATTGTATTTAGAATGTATAGATTGATTAAATTGTATGTAATTAAATTTAAGAAAATTAATTTTTAAATTATTATTCTCTAGCCTTTTCATAATGTTGTCAATAGTATAATTCATATCCTAATATTTGTCAGAATTGGATTGATCAATGTAAATATAGCTAATGTGGTCGACTCATTATTTTGGAAGTCAAACTGTTTTTATTTATTATATTGAATTGTCGCAGTAGTCTAATAGTCTCAAATATTTTAGACAAGACCGGTATTAAGGCAATTGGACGGTAATTATTGATTTCATCCTTATCGCATTTTTTATGGTTTAACGATGGACGATTTTAGTGCATCAGGAAAAGTTCCTGTTGAAAGAGATAAGTTTATAAGGTACGTCAAAATCGGTACTAATTCAGACACACATGCCTTAATTATTTTCGTGTCAATACCGTCAAAACCCTCAGAGGTTGTATTGTTTAAAGTCATGATAACTTTTTTTTACCTCTTCTTGAGACACCGGCCTTAGGAACATCGTGTTAGCACTTAATTTAAGTTGCATTGCTGACGTTGGACGATTCTACGACATACATATTTATTGAAGGCACTAGCAATTTTTTTGGGTGACGTTAAACATTCATTATTTATTTTAAGATTTGCAATATTGTCATCTAACTTTGAAGAGCTAATTTCATTTTTTATTACTATATATTTGTATAATAAGTATTTTTTTCAATAAAGTTTATTACTAGGTATAGGTACTATTTATACATACCACATGGTGGTGGCCTCATGAGCATTCTGAGCCGGTACCTACTCACCGTACTTGTCCTACTCGGCTTTCACGAGGTTCTCATCGTAAGGTATGGGGCAATTTGTAACTCTTAATAAACACTTTATAAATCATCATGTTTGTCGTAAGTTTAAAGTGTTCATATTATATTTCACATAAAGCAAGCGCATCGTGTAGTCACCAATGTTAAAATATAATAATTCCAATCTATCTCAATTTAGAATTCAGAGGTTCTTTTATCCTTTTCATGTGTAAAAACATTTGAAAATAAATCAAAGTGACTAAAACCATTCGGACCGTTACTATCGGCCCATAAAAGTAATTTTAGTATAAAAGGCCCATACGGGCGGTGAAATATTCTGAGCGCGTTTGTTCGTAAAATCTATCTGGCTAAATGTATTTTGTATGGTTTGGTTTGGTCGATCTGTTTACCTATAAGTATATAAAATTTATAGAATAAAGGATCATAACATGTACCTACCAAATACATTAATTAATATTTAAAATAATTTTTTAATTAAACAAAACTTTTATCAAGATATTGTGGTCTCTGTCTACCTCTTCGGGGAACAAGCTTGATTTAGTTAATGTTTGTAAGTATCTATGTTTTAAAAAAATATATAAATCAAAACAGTAAGATGACTAACTTATCGATCGAGTTATGTTCTTAAGTTACCAGGCCCCGTTCCCCGTGACGAATTTCTAAAACATTTCTTTCATCCTTGCAATTACAAACACAATAAATAAAGAATAAGCCAAATAAGTGCAGCCATTCTGTAGTAACGCGCGTACAAACATAATTAGACATCTTTAGTACAACAGTTGTATGAGCTCTAAAACTAAACTCACATAACTGTATGTTATGGCGTATAATTTTATAATCTGTATATGTAATTTTAATTTCATTAATTAAGGGGGGTTAGGCGGTCAGCGAAAATTCTGGGCCTTCGCGGGTGTTGCGCGGTGCGGGGTCCGCGGTAATACGTAAGCGCCATTCACATTTTTATCAAAAAGTTAATAAAAATCCAAATCTATCAAGAAATCGAAAAGGTATACTTATGTTTTTATGATTTTATAGGAATTATAATTGTAAAACACGGTCGTATATATAAATGCACATTGCATTTATATGAAATTTTAGAGGTAGCTTCAGGATTTTTTTCTATCGAGCAAAATGTTTCCAATCGTGTTTTGAAAACAGTCATCCCCTAACACATACGTTCTGTAATAGGTACTTACATATTATAAATTTCAGTGCGAAATATCTGAAATATATTGAATAACAGCTAATAACAAACAGCCAATTTTTCCGTTTTCACTGCCTAACTCCCCTTAACAGAGCAATGTAGCACACGAATAACGTGCGAGCGAGCAACCTGCGTCTGCGTGATAGGACCACCCGTGAAGTGACCACCAATTAGGTACTAGCTTTCAGCGGGACCCTGAGTCCCGGTGAAGGCTATATAGAGAGCTTTGTAAAATACTTTGACTATAGACATTCATTATTTGTTACTATAACAGCTTGATAAACTTATTTTATTTCTGCCCATGTGGTCCCATGTGCTAATAGTTTACATGGGAAGGTGTGAGCTCAGTTATAATAGCCCAAACTTCTAGTAAGTACTTACATATGATAGAGATTTAATATAGTAATCAATATTATTCTTATTAAGGTAAATTGAAACCGAACCGGACAAAGAAATACATAAATACCTTAGCTGCAGTAAAGGCTACTTTCATTCAAGTCAAAAACTAAATTGCCTACTAAATAAAAGGTCGTTGTCTGAGACATGTCATATTTTCAAGTAAAAGCTAGTAGCTTATACATTATTATTATATAAATATTTGTTAATCTTCCATAAACATTTATCTGCACTACGTTAGAAAGGAAGAAGCTATATTTCACTCGTTTAGCTTAAACGTAAAACGGTTCTGCAGTCCTACGGGAGGCGCACGTTTTACTCGCTAACTATAACCGGGACATTCCCAGTCAGGACTTTGAACGATGTCTTTTGTAGGAACGTTTTATTCGTGCTTCTACATATTACCTTTATCATATAAAATGGTTGTTAGACCAGATGGTACTAGTGAGTACTTTAGTTCAGGTGCTTTTTTATAATATAAGAAGGAGGCAAACGAGCAGGCGGGTCACCTGATGGAGAGCAATCACCGCCGCCCGCAAAACCAGAGGAGTCGCAGATGCGTTGCCGACCTTTAAGAAAGGAATAGGGTTAAGGAAGGAATAGGAATTGTGAGGAGGAGGGGTGGAGAGGGGCCTCCGGAACTCTTACTGGCCGGATGAAACACAACAGCACCAAGTGCCATTATTTCACGCCGGATATTCGTGAGAGGGTGGTATTACCCTGGGCGAGCCGGCCCAATGCGTGCTGCTCCCAATATTTGACTTTTTCGATGAGTAATATTTTAGTATAGTACATATAGCACATACTGTCCTGCTGCTGGGAAATGTCTGCCATCATTGAAATAAAGTCTTCTCTACAATTGATACCTATCAATGTTAAATATAGGTACCTACCTACCTATATTTAACATTTTTTTATAGTGACATCTTGAACCCTTTGCACGTTACTACATACGGCTGTTTCCTTAAAAATATTAATAATATTATAATTCTTATAAATACATTCCTCGTTAATACAACCAGTAGAGAGCTAGTAGTAATTATTATGTAGATAAATTCTACACACACTGACTTTCGAGCACCACAACGTACCGTCTCGTAGGAAATGCAAACCGATCAAAGACAAATTGAAGATGAACTTAACAAATTAAATACACACATAGGTTCAGGGCTACTATCCCCAAAGGGTTAGTCAGAGGACTGCAATGGAGACCGCATAAGTAGTCCCATGCCATAGTCCACGTTTTGCCAAGTTACAACTACACTGTGCTCAGCGTTACAGGTGGTGAGCCATTATTGCTGCTATGCTGTTGGATGTATGTGCAGTCTATAGTCCGTTAGTCGCCTTTTATGACACCCAAAGGAAGAGAGGGGCTGGTAGTATTTTTTTAATGAAACGCTACGTGACACGGCTCAGTATACAAAAAGATTTAAGGTGTGTGTGGTATGAGGGCCACTTTGTTAAAACGCAATGAAAGTGAGCTTACGATTTAGAGAACATTCCCACGGAATTGTGAATGTTGGAATCGATTATTATGCTCGATTCTTATATTTGAAAGAATCCACATTCGTCTGATCCCAGACAGTCTGTGCATAAAAGAGGCAGTCCGTACAATGATCACGCACCGCACATATCTCTCCCGTCTCGTCGGAACACTCCGCCCGGCGGACGAACAAGATTACCAACGATGGCATAACTCCCCTCAACTCTCACTATTAAAGAGAATTTTATTTTAATAGAAGTTGGAAAAATGGTCCGCCAATATATTATCACGCATATCAAAAAAAACTTCAATATTTCAATACTTACTTCTTTTACCTCTCGTCTATGAAAAAACCTAGCATTTCATCAATTTATATTTTGTCTGGTTATACGGCAGCTGACAGGTTAGGTTACTTTATTTTTTGACTTATTACAAAAATCTAGAGAAGGCACCTACTTAATCAGAAACCTATCTATCTAAATAATATTAAGAGATTGAGAAAATATTTACTTTTGTTCGAGAAGTCACGTGATGTTTTCAAGGCATAGATTTTCGTTTGCAACATTGACAGCGATAATTCACGTCGTCCTCACATCGCCGCAGAACAAAATGCATTTGCGTTCCGAAGCGCCCTGTTCCAACAGATCCAACAATAACGGAAAACTTTTTTAGAAAAAAAATCTATTCATAACTAACCGATTGCCATTCGGGAGTCGTACGCGTCGGTGATTGCCGGCCGGACGGCGACAAATTGTTTCGTCGCCGGCTGACTTTGTTGACGCTCCGGAGCCGCGGCGTTGGCGCGTCACTTGTTTCTATTGCGTGTTTTTTGTTTTATTGCTTTTAGGGCCAACAAGATTCAATTGTTTATGTCTTTCATTATTTTATATTTTAGGCGTAAACACATCGCTAATGTGCTGTCATGGCTAAAAATAATGTTAACAATTTGGCACATCATAAGTTTTATTGCACTTACAACGAACTATAAAGTTGTAGCTGACACGGGACAAGTATCTTTCAATAGTTACTTTCAAAGAACAATACATTAGAACCCATGTTTGTTAGTTTACCATACATTCACCACTTTGAGTTAAAAACTTTGTAAACGTTAAAGCGAAATTTAAGAAAATACTGAAATAGGCGTATAAGTGAACCCTTTAAAGCATTTAATATTAATCAGTGCACCTCACATTAAGCCAGCTAGACGGTACAATGGCAAGCGGGCGCAGCAGACACAGACTAATGCAGTTCCGAACAACGGGGGTCTAATGAAATTAATGAGGTTTGACATCGCCGCAGCCCGGCGCCCGCTTCCTGCAATGGGGCTGTGGAGTTTTTGTATATGGGAGGCAGTTAATGCATATTAACTTACCTACAGTGTAATAGGAGTGTAATATTAAAAAAATAAAACACAATTGTGCAGCTGCCGACTAGTGTAATTGTAATTGTGTTATGTGTCAGAGTGTATGAATGTGTGGTCTCTTGTCAAGGCACCGACTAGCTACACATGAAACTTTTATACGACAGGAAGAGGACTAGAGCTACCCTATTTAATTCCCTAATCCCTACAGAACCTAAGTCCCTAAGTTCCTACGGAGCCTAAGTCCCTACAGCCCTAACCTACAGTATAAAAGTGTGATAAATAAATATATAGATAAGTACGGGATGTCTGCACCATGAGACCTAAGGTAACAGACGGAAGGTGGTGAGGAATAAGGTTTAGGCGGTGGTTATCTCACTGCCAGTCAAGCAGACTCACAAGACTGATCAGAACTGACGGCTAAGGGTGTCTTGGCCACAGTGAGGGGATTATAGTTACCAAACCAGTGAGAGTCGAAATGAAGTAGTCCGTGGTTGAGTCAACAAAGAGATTTATTTACAATTTCTATAACATTATATACTAAGATTACTGTACACACACAAATAACTATTTGACTAGTGTTTTGTCCGTGTATCTAGCAACGTAGCGCTTTCTTGCAGTCGGATGAAGTAGGCCAGCGTCCGTCGCTGACCAAATGTTCAAAGTTCGTTTGAACATCCTGGCGCCTCCAAGATGCAGGAATCCAACTCGTACAGCTCGATCGTTTCAGTCGGTACTGGTGGCTGCACCGTGCTCGTTGCCTGACGTCGGGGTTTGGGAGGTGGTCTTGTCGACTTCCTCTTGGTCGTCCTGTGTGGGATGCTGTAGATCTGCGCCTGTGGCTCGACTGCAGCCCGTCGGATAGGGATCTTGGCTCGAACCCATCTGGTTAACTGTGGACCGCAGCAATATATTAGTAAAACTAGTAATATAAGAGTAGTTGTAGTAACGAAACTGGCTAAATACGAATGAGATTCTACTTGTGCCCAAACTGTATTGTCTGTGTTTGTAAATTTTGTTCCGAATTTATTAAGTGTTGGAAGGTATCTGTAGAGTAACTGTCTATTATCTTCTCTTTCGGAATGTCTTCTATTTGAGTTGTCGTTATTTCAGTGTTTATAGAAAAATTGAAACTTTTAGAAAAGGATTCTGTAACTGTGATTTTTTCAGTTCTTTTAGCAGATATTACGTTGTTCAGTGTTTTAATTATACAGTTTTCGGAGATCCTAAGAACACCAACATCGTGAATGTTTACTTCTTCTCTTTGGCCGTCACAAATTATAGATACAGTTTTTGAATGTGTTGATATAAATAGCCACGTATTTGCCATGTAGAGTTGTGTCCATATTACGTCAGAATCACTCCTAAAGGTTTTTGAATGGCAATGTGTTTGGTTGTGTTTTATGCTCTTAAACAGCTGTTCAACTATGCAGTTCGTATTAAATTGCATGTTCTTCACGGCTACAGGACTACAAATAAAGTTCATATCCTTTTGAATACAGTCATTGTACTCTTCACGATTTAATTCAATATAGTGTTCGTTGTTATAATCAAAGCCCATAAAGGTATGCTCTATCAAAATAGTTTGAAATGTATTGTCTTCATTTTTCACGGGTATAGGTGTGACGTGTACTAATACGTATTTCGTGATGTCATGAATTGGAAAATTGGCAAACACTTGAATGTGTGTGCTATTCTCTGTTATTCTAGTATTTAGTAGTTGCGTCTGTGTGATTCTTAAGTTATGCGGCAACTTTTTGTTCGCCGAATCTATTATTTTTCCGACTTGTTGTGGCGATAAAACATTGTAAATTGATGCATTATCTAGGAAAATCTTTAGTAAATTTTCGTAATGCTCCATGATTTCAGAGATGTAATTGTTTGCTAGATGATAGGTTTGCATCACTTGGATCTTAATATGGTTCCCGTCTACAGATCTGTACCAAACATTGTTGTTGTTTATCAATTCAATAGCTTGATTTAATTTTGTTTGAAATTTTTGTAGTTTATTGTGTATTCTCTCTTCAGTTTGATTGACCGTCGAGATAGTGGATATCATAAATTTTGTTTGTTGGTTAGATGCTTGAATTAATAAACGTTGATTATCTTGTAGTGTGTTTATATCTTTGTAAACTTCATCATTAACTCCAAATACGGAGGTCAAAAATTGGCCTAACAAACCCCTTTTCTTCCTTGTATGTTCTGTATTGGTTAAGGATTGAATAGACTTTTCAAACTTCGTTCTTTCTTCTTCTAAGTGATGGTAGAATTCATTACAATGCGTTTCATAAGTAAAATTTTGCGATCTGTGACAGAGGTTTTTAAATTGATTTGTTACTGTAACAACTCGATCTAACTGTTGTTTCATGTATGCTCGGTCGAATGCTGTTTCAATTCTGAACGTTCCGCGGTTTATGGTAGCTGTCCCAATCTGTTCTATGTATAATCCTGGATCGATATTTTTTATGGTGTACGTCCAGTTTGATGTAGTTTGTGCAGTTGTACCAATTATATGTAGTAATAACATAAACATGAATTGTAGTAATGTGAATGCCTTTGGTATATTTCTATATCGTTTATAGTTTTTGTGAGATGTTGCTACGTTACTTAGTACAGGCGTTTCTTTCGTCATGGTTTGTGAATCGTAGTAATTTTCATTTATTGGAAGCGGAATGAGCGTATGAACCGATCTTTTTAATTCGGCCCCAGTTGCCTTTTGTAGGGTGACCACTCTCGTAACACCCTCTGGTCCAGGATGAATTTCTTTCACCTTTGCCATATGCCATTTACTTGGAGTTATGTTTATGTCTTTAATGAGAACCGCGGTACCTATTTTTAGATTTTCATAATTTTTTGTCCACTTGTATCTTTGTTGTAGCTGATGCAAATAATCCTTTGACCAACTATTCCAGAAGTCTTTTTTCATTTTTTGAGTTAGTTTCCACCTGGTTCCCAGATCTGTAATGGTGTTTGTAATAGGATCTGGAACTCCAACTGCTTCACGGCCAATCAAAAAATGACTTGGTGTTAGTATTATGTTGTCGTTTATGTCTTCACTTAAAGGACATAATGGTCTTGAGTTGAGACATGCTTCAATTTGATGTAACAACGTTGTCATTTCCTCGTAGGTTAGTGTAGAGTCTCCAACCACACGTCTTAAATGATGTTTCATTGATTTTACGCCCGCTTCCCATATTCCTCCGAAATGAGGTGATGATGGCGGAATGAAATGCCAATTGGTTCCGATGTTGACCATTGCGTTTTGGAAATTTGGCGATTGTGTGATTTCAAGTATTTCTTGATCTTGTAATTCCAAGTGGTTTTTTTTGTGCTTGATCAAAAAAGTCGTTTAAACGACTCCTTCTGTCGTCTAAATATTGTTGGGTCTGTCGTGAGGCTGAATCTTTTTTCATATTCGCCAATAGTCTTGTGATCTCATTGTAGAAATGCTCTTGCTCTTTGACTCGTTCGTTGACGTCTTGAATCTCCATAGTTTTCCTCTTTTTGTCTTCTTACTATCCCTATTACCCTACCCTACTCCTATCAATCTACTTGTCAGTACGTAATGCGCCTGCGCTCCTGTTACGGTATTTTGCGACTTCTCAATCAGCTGGTGAGACCCGCTTCTGGGAGGCCAGTGACCGAACCGCTACCGTACCAACAGCTTTCCTACAGGATACACTATGTACTTAGTACTTCGGATTGCTACGAAACTGATGCTTTTTTGAGTACACCAGTACGCAACTTTCCAAAGTTGTCAGTCCCTAGGGGGGGTAAGAGGATCGCGTAATTTATATTAACTTCACAGGATCAAATTTCTCGAAGGACCAAAATGTGCAGCTGCCGACTAGTGTAATTGTAATTGTGTTATGTGTCAGAGTGTATGAATGTGTGGTCTCTTGTCAAGGCACCGACTAGCTACACATGAAACTTTTATACGACAGGAAGAGGACTAGAGCTACCCTATTTAATTCCCTAATCCCTACAGAACCTAAGTCCCTAAGTTCCTACGGAGCCTAAGTCCCTACAGCCCTAACCTACAGTATAAAAGTGTGATAAATAAATATATAGATAAGTACGGGATGTCTGCACCATGAGACCTAAGGTAACAGACGGAAGGTGGTGAGGAATAAGGTTTAGGCGGTGGTTATCTCACTGCCAGTCAAGCAGACTCACAAGACTGATCAGAACTGACGGCTAAGGGTGTCTTGGCCACAGTGAGGGGATTATAGTTACCAAACCAGTGAGAGTCGAAATGAAGTAGTCCGTGGTTGAGTCAACAAAGAGATTTATTTACAATTTCTATAACATTATATACTAAGATTACTGTACACACACAAATAACTATTTGACTAGTGTTTTGTCCGTGTATCTAGCAACGTAGCGCTTTCTTGCAGTCGGATGAAGTAGGCCAGCGTCCGTCGCTGACCAAATGTTCAAAGTTCGTTTGAACAACAATGTTAAAAGAAGATTGCAGTTTCTTATTTCTCTCGGTAGGTAACCTGTCTGTAACATGTAATTGTAAATTGATTTTTTTTATTAATATAATTATACAAAAATAATCACTATTTTGTGACCGATCATGGTTATCTATTTGAACAACGTCGTTCGCCGATGTTCAGCGCACTGCGCGTGATGCGGCTCGCGTTTAACGAACTGTCAGTATACTTGAAGTAGATAACAAACATCACGCTCGCTCTCAAGGGGATGAATGAGATGACGCGAGCGATATGCGTATCTTCAAGCCTCACTGACTCTTTGACAGGTGTGTAGGGGGAGGCTTGGGAACAGTTGACGAGGCCCAACCAAAAGTAACACCTACGCCACCAAACATAGAGAGCAATACTCAATGAGTAGTTGCAAGTGCTCTCCAAGAGACGCATACGGATATTAAACTTACAGTTACTGCAATAAAGTATGTTTTAGGTTGTGCTATTTCGGAAGTGTAAAGAATTTCATTAATTCTGTTTGAAGTGCCTAAAAGGAATAACAAAGTTGTTCCGCGCTTCAAATAGTTTGTAGTTCGCGTTGTTTGCGATCGTGTGGATGTTTTGCATCTCTTACAATATGCACTAAAGCACAATGGCATTCTGAAGACGAATTACATTTGAATCATCTTCAATGAAGGGAAGTATGAATATGTAATCTTCCGCCCGCCTTCTAATTATTTGTCTGCCTTCTTCATTCTTTCGTAAAATATTAATTACATAAACACAGTTATAGGCAAGAGGAACGTTAATAACATTATGGTTTTGTAGAAAATGGCAGAACAGAAGTTTTAGTTTCGTAGTCCTAATTGGTTGTTTATATTTATGTTTGGATCTTAAGATATTATATTTAAAAAAATATATAATAATAAACAAAACGTTAATTGTGAAGATTGGTCTAATAATAATATGTTGAAGGTCGCCAAAGCGTCGTATAAATCACTATAAAGTTCAGGCTGGCGACTTCATTACAGTGAGCCAGCGGCCATCGCAATTCATTACAGTGAGCCAGCGGCCATCGCAATTCATTACAGTGAGCCAGCGGCCATCGCAATTCATTACAGTGAGCCAGCGGCCATCGCAATTCATTACAGTGAGCCAGCGGCCATCGCAATTCATTACAGTGAGCCAGCGGCCATCGCAATTCATTACAGTGAGCCAGCGGCCATCGCAATTCATTACAGTGAGCCAGCGGCCATCGCAATTCATTACAGTGAGCCAGCGGCCATCGCAATTCATTACAGTGAGCCAGCGGCCATCGCAATTCATTACAGTGAGCCAGCGGCCATCGCAATTCATTACAGTGAGCCAGCGGCCATCGCAATTCATTAGCCATCATAAGATTGTTAGCTTTCTTTCTTTCCTTTCTTTACTATCTTCTGTTCAGTTCTGAAATGCTAATCGTAACGATATAGCAATTAAGTTCCCAAATACTGTATTTTTTTGCGGACGCATTTTCATAATTCCCCTAATAGTGCTCGTAATAAAAATTCACAGATTTCGCAGTCCCCGCAAGAATCGGAGCATTGAAAATGAATACAAAATTTTACGAAAAAAATATTTATTTATTTTGAATAACACATTACAAGTTGAATAACAAGATTTTTTTATTGAGATATACTTCCATAAAATTACACAACTACATCACTTACAAGTCGAATTATAACACACGAATGTATAACACTGCACAACACAGAGAATAACATTTTCTTTTCTTTTGAATTTCACCTAGATTTTTGAAATTTCAACTTGTAGGTACCTATGCACTTCTCGCCTGCATCCGCATCTTTTAACACCATTACCATGATGATCGGTCAATATTCTTAGAAGCTACATCACTTTTATATACGGAAATACCCGTTTTTCTAATGTATAACACTGCACAACACAGAGAATAACATTTTCTTTTCTTTTACTTTTCACTTAGATTTTCAAAATTCCAACTCGAATGCACTTCTCGCCTGCATCTGCATCTTTTAACACCATTACCATGACGATCGGTCAATAATCATAGAAGCTACATCACTTTTTAAACGCAAATACCTGTTTTTCTACAATTCCAAATCTAAAGGGAACACCTACAGGTCACTATTACGAACCGATTTTAAAAATGTTTGCACTATTTTGTAGCTAAACTAATACCCTAGGACCGTTTTAATTTTTTCTTAATTCTGTTTTTTTTCCGAAATACTTACAATTTAGTAAACAAACACCCCCAAACAATTTTTTTACATTTTTCAAAATTCTTAAAAAAGTTAACAGCTAATTTTTTTAAATTCAAACGCTCTCACGTGTCACGATAAATTCTTCAATCCTTGGTACTATTCCCATCTCGATCCTCCCAAAATTCTCGGAGCTATGGCCAAAAATACGTCTCAGGCGATATGCATTTGATAACCATTTTCAATGGTAAAATCTGCAACTCGGCCGGTGCATTGATCGATCAGCCAGACACTCACTTTATACATTTAATTATTTAAACCAAATTGATCTATGTAAAATTTGGTAATCTCCATTAAGTTATCAAAAGTGGAATCTAAATTACATTAAATTACACAACATTCAGTAACAACTAATTAACGGAAACAAAATCACGTTAAACTTTTAAAACGCCATTCTGAGTTCCGATTACGGAAGTTATACTTCCATGGTTCCGATTAAATCCAGTCGACGGTAATGTCAGCAAGCCTGGCATTTACACGCGGCGCCGGCCTGCCGGAATCATCATTATCCTTTTTGAAAGGCAAAAAATTGGTGTTAGTTTTGAAAATTATAAAAATCTATTTGATTAAAGAGTCTTTGATGTGTAGAATATGAACTCGTAGGTTTCAAAGACACATATTATATTAAATTAAATTAAATTATGCCCTTCTTGAACATAAAAATAAACTATCTATTAGTAGGTAACTATAATAAATTTTATGAGAAAACGTATTTATTTATTTTTCCTTTCTTTACGTTAAGCGGCGCTATATATCGAAGAGATTTTGTCATTTTTACACTGCCACTTCTATCATGAAACGACTTTCCTTTGAGAGCTTACTACAGGCCGAATTTCACGCGGGCAAAGTCGAGTGCGGTGCTAGCTGATGTATGAATTATACACTTTTGCTACATTAAACTTGGTTTTTTGTGCGAGTCGCTACAGAATAAATGCAGTGGTAAAAGTTATTATTTCACTCCGTATTATTAGACGTTTATTGTAAAATACTTAATTGAAATATTAAATACAAATTAAGATAAAAAAATCATTACGTACTCTGTAGAAACTATACTCTGTGTCACTGTAGAAATTACTTGCTACCTTAAATTTTTACCTTTGAGAAATAACTAAACTTGACATACGAAAATAAGCAAAAGCACGAGCAGCAAATTCTTAATTTTCTCCGAGACGTCGGTTTCATCCGGGAAGTATCTGCATAATTTATAAATTTTCAGACGTTTACTTAGCCAAATTAAATCGCTCATCCCTTCCTAAAAGGGAAGTTCAAAAATATCGGAAGTTTATGCCTGCGTGGAGCTGAAATGTTTTGATATCTCTTCGACCGTGGCGGGGTTCGTGAAAGGGATAGCAGGCTGGCTGATACTATGATATAGATAATTTTTAAAATGATACTATGTCAACATTTCTTGAAATACAATCTCTATTTTGTTACTTAATATTTTTGTAAATTATTTCATTCTACATGTTTATCAAGTTTTTAGCTTTTTTTTTATAAAATATCTACCGGGCAATTCGATGTCTATTCTGTCAAACATTTTCCTTGACGAAACATACAACAATATCTTATAAATGACCTGCAATTCATGCTTAACGTTTAGAACATAACAGATGGCGCCGCCGAGTCTAGACCAGTCTGACTTTATGATAGTCTTTTAAATGCCACAAATTTTCGATTTCCTTTTCATTTGCTTCTATTTCAACGTCGTAGGGTTCAATATTATCAGTTGCAATTGCAAAGTAGACTGAGAATGTGTAAATTCTAGAAACTTGTCGCATGCATTTTACATTGCGTTTGTGACGGTCGGATGAGCACGCGATTTATAGCAGTGACATTGCAGCGCAAAGATGATAAACAGCCCACGGAAGTCGCTTATATATTATTCTCTCAAATAAAACTGATTCATGGAGAATTCTTCGCTTCTTAATTCTACTGGCATATGGTGTTGGCATCTTTTAGGTTTCGCCCTCATCTTGATATATTTCTATCTGCATACAATTCTGTCCTACCATCTTCATCACGTCAACTTTTCATAACTGCTGTATTTCTCTAAAGGGGCATAATTATTACTATTTTCAGTTATAATGATTTTAACAATTCAACAATTAAAAGTGATAGTAGACTAAAATAGTAAACATTTTATCTCGCTCCTACCACAATATTATATAAGCATTCTGTGGGTGGGAACCTAATAACTCGACATAATTAAAACATATAACGGCACAATCCCCACTTTAAAAAAAAAACTATTACCCATTACTGTCCAAAAATCTGCTCAATGTTTTAGCATTGAGCAGATTTTTTCACAAAGTCATAAAAACACTGAAGAACAACTACATAATGTTCTTATTCTGCACTCGCATCAGATTCTCTACAAGGAAACAACATCACCACTACCAGCCACTTTTCTAAAGTGGAAAAGAAAATACAACGCATTGAGCGCTAAGCCACAACCGCGATTTCTTTCATGCTACTTCTGCAATTGACTTTTGCACTACTTTGCAGTGGAATTACATTGAGTCTTGGAATCTGAAAGTGTTTCGTCTGCCTTCACCTTGCACACTTTCATAGCGCTTTATAAAAAAATCAAGTGCCATTAGGAGCATTTTGAGGACACGACGACGGTAAATCTCGTTTATAACCGTAGGATATACAAACAACAACTGTTATTATAATATTTTACTGATTGGTTATAGTCATTTTCTTTTCAAGCGATAGTAAATATTAATTGCGGATAACGTAATTGGCTACATAATAAGAACGTTGTCTACGGTCTGGTAGACTGTTTGTTAAAATGTATCTGTCTGTTAAAGTTATACACAACCTTTGGAAAATCTATTATCATTCATGACTTTTCTTTCTTTATTAGGTGCCATTATGGTTAATCGCGTAATACTTCATCAGACGAATAAGTTTTATCCGAGGATTGAAAAATCAGCTCTAAATAGAATAAAGTCATAGTGTTATGAATTTTTATCATTAACCATTGTGATACCATAATTCCATTTAGTAAAAAACTCACGATCATGACATTAAAATAAAATAATGATCTTTATATAACGGATTCTTTGAATAAAATTTTAACAAAGCATTTTTGGAACGTCATTTATCTTCGCTATGGCTTCGCAAACTCAACGGTAGAGACGATGTCACGAGAAAGACCCGAAAAAACAGTCGAACTCTATTGAAAAAAAATTCTACAACATTTCTTTGCGCACACAATACGAAAATATTATAAAATTTTCGTGTTTTATACAATATTTGTGTTTATAGAATTTTTACTTCTTACTAGTGGTCCGCCCGCGACTGCGCCCGCGTGAACCCCGCACCCCGTGACGAATTTCCAAAACTTTTCTTTCATATAAAACAAAACGAAAACTGCCCCTACGGCCATAATGGCTTTTTTCTTTTATATCATATTTAAATTCTACGTTTATTTAGGCATAATTCAGTCTAAAAATTGTCTTAATAAGTTCAATATTATTCTTGATATTCAAGTTTATTAAAAGGCCACAATTACCTACGTGGCCCAAAGTTTTACGTAAAAAAAAGCCACTATCGCCGTTAGGGCCACCTTAACGAGGCCCTAATGTTGTTAGTGGCCTTTTTCTGCGGAATTGTAAAAAATAAATGTATGGAAGAGGTGGCCTTAATGCCATTTGTGTCTTTATTCTACGTCAAAATATATTTTTTGTCCTAATTAATTAGTTTTGGTATAATATATTAGATTAATTAGTGTCTTTTACATAGTAAACGAAAGTCATGTTACACCGCAATCTAAAGTGATGTGTTTTCATTAAATTTGATACAATTTCAACGATAAGATATTTAAATTATATGAGACCTAAAGTCAGTAGATGCTTCTTTCTTTTTTTTATTTTATTATTTTAGGCAAGTCTTAAAAATTACATAAATAAATACAAAAATCCAAGAGATTATTATCCCCAAAGGGTTAGTCAGAGACTACACATAGAGACCGAAAAAACAGTGCGGATGGAGTGTTTCGAAGAGCTAGCCATCACCACTGCACCTACATAAATCAAACTCTGGAAAAGGTACGTTGACGATGTTTTCTGCATACTTTATGGTGGCAGGAAGCACATTGAAGATAATTTGGCCAATTTAAATGTCATCCATCCTAAAATTAACTTCACCTATGAGATGGAAGAAGAAAGAAGCATTTCATTGTAACCTGGCAGGTACTAATTGGCTGCAGCTGTGGTAGCTTTTATGTAGGTCAAACAAAACACAACCTGTCGCATTAAGGAGCACATTAAAGCTGTCAAGAATAACGACACTTTGAAATCAGCCATTGCAGAACTTCTTATTTACTCGAGCCCGAATCACTGGATTGAGTTTTGTAACCTTCAGATTATTTCGACAGAACGAAACTATGTACTAAGTCTGGTCAGAGAAGCTATTGAAATAAAAAACGCAAAATAATTCCAATCGTGAAGATGGGTTTAAAAGGTCGAATGTCTGGAATACCGTGATATTGTTATGTAATCTGAACAGCTCCCGGAGTGATACTGTGAGTTATCTGTGTCGTGAACAAGTTCGAGTTTGTAGTGCGATCAAGAACAGTAGTGTCGACAGTAAACGAACAAGAATGAGGGTAGACCGTTTCGGCTGCACCTAACATCTACCCGCATTAACTGCAGTTACTCCGTGATCATGGTGCATGCAACTGCGCCTAAATATCGGGGACTCAAAACCAACAACATAATCATCATCATCAGCCCATAAACGTCCCACTGCTGGGCACAGGCCTCCCACGTGGACAGTAGCACGTATATATATTGGGCCATAACCCACCACGCTGGCACAATGCGGGTTGGTGGGTTTTTACGACTGTCATCCTACGACAACAACCGGGACCAACGGCTTAACGTGCCTTCCGAAGCACGGAGGTGCTCGAGATGTTTTTAATTTGGTCACCTATCCAGCGACCCGGCATTGCGAAAGTGGCTTAGCGAGCAAGAACGCAAGCCGAACGCGCTAGCCGCTGCGCCATCGAGCTCCTCAACAACATAAACATGGTAAAAATTCCGTTTTTCCTAAAAGTTATCGTAGTGACCATGACAGTTTAAATGTTAAAAATATAATAAGTAAATACTTACCTTAAAATTAACTTTTATTAAATTTTATACCTACCGAATAATTTACTTTTTAATTTATAATAATTTATTTCTTTAAAATGATAAGTTTCGTGAGAAATATAAATTATTAACCAGCTAATTCAAATTTAGAAAGGGCTTAACGGCGATTGTGGCTTATACATTTTCGACGAAAAAGGTCATAATGTACCTTAGGACCGTATTTTGGTGCTTTCTATTGCATAACAACACAGAATACAACGCAGAATAAGGAATTAAGGGACATAACTATTAAAAATATAATTATTATTACCCAAAAAATGTTCTAGACAAACTACAGGATGCTAACACATGTTATTATCATAAAAAATATTAATATTTTTATTATATTATTTAATAAACACAAAAAAGCTTCTCCTGAAAAGCTGCTGTTTTGCAATTACGCCCCTTTTCGTGGGATACGACGACAATACGAAAATATTATAAAATTTTCGTGTTTTATACAATATTTGTGTTTATAGAATTTTTACTTCTTACTAGTGGTCCGCCCGCGACTGCGCCCGCGTGAACCCCGCACCCCGTGACGAATTTCCAAAACTTTTCTTTCATATAAAACAATTATTATTAGTAACACAACAAAATAAGATATAGACAAGAATCCGTTCTATAGTAATTCGCGTACCAACATTTCGGCAATTGATATATTTTTATATAGTTTAAAAACCATACAGTCACTTAAATAAGAAATTATTAACATAATCTAGGTAAGTACTAACTGTTAGCAGATGTATTGGGTTTGGTAATCGTCTTTCAAGCGGTTCGAGTCAAACTGTGTATTTACATGTGAACCGTTACCGTTACCTTTATATTATTAAAGTAATATTAATTAGTATGTAGTAATAATACTTATGTAGTAATAGATCATTGCGACTACCTCCTTGGTCGCGTGGTTTGTACACCGGTTTTCATGGTGTCGCCATCTCTGAGGTCCCGGGTCCGACCCCCGGTCGGGTCAATTTAGAAACTATTGTTTTTCTTAATTGTCTCGGGTCTGGGTGTTTTCTATGTATAATAAGTATGTATTTAAGTATTTTAAGTATGTTTATCCGTTGTCTAGAAACTATTTAACGAGTTTCATAAGGAAGCTTACTTATCTAGCCGCTAGATAATGGGTGTGAGTAATCTCAGAGGTGAAAACTTCTAAGATTTGATGAAGCAATGTTGACTAAAAACATAAGCATCAAGCACTGACAAATTTCGACGGTTGAAAGCCAGACCTCGGTAGCCATATGGTTAAGGCAGCCGCCCGGAATGCGGAAGGAGCGTGGTTCGATTCCCGCCTGAGGTTGTCGTCTTTTATCAGTGTTTAAAATTTTATGAAGTGTATTTAAGCGTTAATAAAACGCTAAAATATAAAACATTAATGGATGTGAGTGTAGGAATAGTACATTTGTTACCCTAGGGGTGAAAGTACCTTATTTACTCCCGAGACGGGGTTTGGCGCCCGAGCGTAGCGAACGGCGCCAATAGTTTGTGGGAGTAAAAAAGTCTTTCACCCGAGGTAAACACTATGCTTTTTATTACGAATCTAAGGAAAGTAGAAACAAAAACATGAATGTCTATAGTCCGTTAGTCGCCTTTTACGACACCCAAGGGAAGAGAGGGGTTTCTAGTATTATTTTGATGAGCCCATCGCCGCTCTATGCTCTTGGATGTATGTGCAGTCTTTAATTCGTTAGTCGCCTTTTACGACACCAAAGAAAAGAGGGGTGTTGGTAGTATTATTTTTAATGAGCCCATCGCCGCTCTATGCTGTTGGTTGTATGTGCAGTCTTTAGTCGCCTTTTACGACACCGAAGAGAAGAGTGGGGTTAGTAGTATTGTTTTGATAAGCTCATCGCCGCTCTATGCTGTCAGTTGTATGTGCAGTCTTTAGTCCTTTAGTAGCCTTTTACGACACCGAAGGGAGGAGAGGGATGGGTAGGTACTATTATTTTGATGAGCCCATCGCCGTTCTATGCTGTTGGATGTATGTGCAGTTTTTAGTCCGTTAGTCGCCTTTTACGACACCCAAGGGAAGAGAGGGCTGGTAGTATTCTTTCACCGAACTACGCGATACGGTTACCTAGTATTGTAATTGTATGCCAATTTATTTTGTAATTGTATGCCAATTTATTTTGTAATTGTATGCCAATTTATTTTGTAATTGTATGCCAATTTATTTCCCGCCTAACATAACAAGAAGAAAATTCTACAGTCAATTTACAGTTAATTCATTTTCCAATTACGTTTAAGTAAGTTTAAAAACAATGTTTCTTACTAGTTTAACATAAAAAATCAATTGTGTAGTGCTGTTATTATAAAAGCAACCGCTGGAACACTGGCAGACAATCGTCTGATACACAAGTCTCGCCCGCGCGGCGCCGCGAGTTTCACTTGTTCATATTTGTCCAAATTAAAAGTCTCAGTCTCAAACCATAAAAATATTCCCTTTTACTTATTATTATGAAGATAATATTATTTATTCGTATGGTATACATACAAAATAATAACAATAGTTTTAATCGTGCATCTAAACGTATTCTGTATTCTGACCACAACAATTTCAAGTGTGGACATAACTCAATATTAATTATCACTACGTCCAAATGATACAACTTGACACGTTGACTTTTCAAAATCAGTAGAAATGTCAAATTCAATACTTGAATATTTTAAGGAAGGGTGTTGGCTCCGAGTGTCATAGTTACTGAGCTGCCCAAGCTTTCTAATGAGTCCAGCGTTATCTCCATCTCTTGACGAGGGTACCAGAGGGGCAATTGATTGTGGAGCATTCGTTTGACCACACGAGAGGGGTTCAATTTGCATAATAATAACTATAGATAAACTCCGACGTTTAGAGGGTATATTAATAATAATAATTATCTAGTGATCTCTGTTAGTTTTGTGATTTGTATGATATAAAATCAATTAATTTTGATTTAGTGCCGACACTAAGTAACATGAGACCATGATCGGAAGAGGAAGAAGAAGAAGCCTTGTTTTGAATTAGAGTAGTTAGAAATTATATATCATCAGTTGCAGTGGAGAGTTTGTCAACCATTATGAGACGATAAGGGTTAGGAGAGCTCTCCACTTTAGCTACACAACCACCTTACAACAGTAGACCCGTCCTCTGCGACTTAGGGACCTTTAAGAAACGAGCCTACTTTTTCCTCAAAGGTCACGAAACAACTGCTATCAAACTGTCCACTGCCCATAAAGTAACCCGCTTGCTCATACCACCCACATAGGCAAAAACTAAAACACGTGACGTTATTCCAATGGCTAACGACAGGTTTGAATAAAAAATGACACCAATCAATTTAATAAAATGTATCTATCGATTCGGTTGCCCAGAGTCGGCGGCGGCGGCTGCATCAAATTGGTTTGATTACAGCTAGCCTCACCGTTGCCATGTGCAGGCAACGTGCTTGTGGAGGTTTGTATATTACACGCTTGTGATATACTTTGTGTTTAGATATGTGCTTCAGTTGCACATTTTAATTGCAGGATTCTGGCCAGAATCCGTCTGGATGTCATCCACCCTAATACCCATTTTTGCCCCCAAGCAGCATTGTTTTACATAGCTATTGCAAAACGTTACGGTTTGAAAGGTATATCAGATCCGGTGAAATTACGAGGCACAGAGGCATAAGAACTAAAGGTTCATGGTTGGCAGCGCGCACGTGGTTCTCCTGGTGTCGCGGACGTCCATGCGCTGCGGACGCGACTACGGCGCACCACCAGGCGGGTCGTAGCTCGTTTGCAGACTCAGTGTCAAAAATAAAAATCGCAGGATAGCACAAGTTCCAATAACCATCAATTGTAACGATGCCTTGATTTCATTTCAATAATGGAGGCCTTACCCAGAAATAGGACAGTTTGTAGGCTGTGGAATTTGTTGTTTGCGTACCAGTTCACCGCGTGTAGGTGCTAACTAAACTATTTAACGTGTCGGAGTTAGTGGCACGTCCCGCTCCGCAGCCCGCGCCCCCGCGGTCTCGGCGCGTCAGTCAAACGGCGAATCAAACGTCGGGTTGTTCGCGACTAATGAGTGGAGTTGCGAGATTGTTGGCGGCGCGGCTCGGCGCGGGCTGGCGTGAGGAATGTTAGTCTGTAACAACGTGTAGCTGGGGTTTTACGCAGAATGTGCACACATATATCCCGCCCGCTTCATACGCGATGCCCGAGGGGTATATAAGCAGAGACCACACACACCCTTTGCTTCGTAAAGAAGTAATGTTAAAAAGTTAAGTAAAATAAATTTCGCCGAGGTCTTCTTTTTGCAGAATGTGCACTTCACAAAATTTACACCTAAAAATAAACGTTTATTTAACATTTGGTGCACTTCTCATAGCAGGCACTTTGCAAAATTAGTACTTTGCAGAATGAGTACTTTTTGAGATACAGATACTTACTGTATGTCAGTTATGTTAATAAAATGCTATAAAATGCTACAAAAAAAAGTGTTCAAGTTTTCGTGAAAAAGACAAAAATTCAAAACAACATCAAAACTAAAAAAAAATATTTTCTTTGAAAGGGGCTAATCATTTCTAAAGTCATCATTATTTTTAACTAAACTATTAATAGTTCTGTTGTGTTTAGATAATCTTGAAAAATGTGTGAAACACAGACCAAGTTTAAATCAAGCTCGAACTATCTCTTTCACGCTCTGTTGGCGAGATGCTAAAGTATGAAAATGTTGGAAACTATCAAACATCTTAAAATTTGCTTTGTTTAGTGGAAAAGTTAGTATGAAAAGTTAGTAGCAGTTATCTGGTTTGTGACCAACGTTGAAAATCGATAAAACTTTTGTATAATATGATCTGGTCTAGCTATTAGCTAATGCCACTGGTGTCAGACTCAGAGGTCTCGGGTTCGATCTTATTTTAGAATGTTCCCCTATGCGTAGCAGTCTTAGGTCATAGAATAACTCGTGTCCCGACGATAGAGAGAAAGAGAAGAGATGAAAATATGGTAATTTCCCCGGGATCCTTTTGATTAGACTTTTTTATTCATATACCATAACGAGTTAGGCATATTCATACCATACATACATATATATATAATTATAATCACGACTATTATCCCCGAAGGGTTAGTCAGAGACTAGGCAATGAGGACAACAAAAGCAGTTCCACCATAGTCCATATTTCACCAAATAGCGACTGCAACATGTGCTCAGCGTGACAGGTGGTGAGCCCATCGCTGCTCTATGCTGTTGGGTATACGAGTATGTGCAGCCTTTATTCCATTAGTCGCCTTCTACGACACCCAAGGGAAGAGAGGGGGTGGGAGTATTCTTTCACCGCCACGCGACACGCTTCATAACAAAACTATGAAATAATTGTTTTTGGCATATCACATATTTGGCATAACTATCATTTTAGCCAATTTTGATTCGCCAAAAGTAATAAGGCATAGGCGTTTATTCGTGTAATAGTTACTAAACCTAAAGATCAAAAGGCATAATGGAAACATAATTTAGTTAATTATAAATATTTTTTTTAATTGTAACCTTACAACATTATTTGCGTTCTGATTTAATTAAGCTTTTAAGCGTTTTTGTTAGTATTCAAATTGTGCTATTAAAACTTTTTCTCTAGCGTCCTTTAAGATTAGTTTGAGATAGGAAACGAAGTCACGTATAATATTACAAAAATAAGTGGATATCACACGACAGCTAACATATCCATGAATATCGTAATATCGTTTGAATGAATCGTCATCGTGATTTGTGTTTTGCAATATAAATATAGATTTTTTTTTACTTGATGCTTGGTAGTGATAATAGTCTTTATTTGCTTTATTATTACTAAAAAAAGTATAAATAAATTCCCTTAAATAGGTAGAATAAGTATTGAGACGCGTTATACAAGTTAACATGAATTCTCTTAGATTTTATTTAAATCTTTATGAAATATCAGCAGGTAGATTTTAAGTTTATATATACTCGTATAAAGTATATTTACAATAAAGGTAAACTTTACGTACAAAAACTTTTCAATTAATTAATTAATTTTATCTAAGTCAGTTATAACAAACGATATTATTTTAATAGCTCAAATACTGCTTAAACTATAATTAAGCTCCTTTATTTTATGGGTCGGGAATTCGACCGTTACAATCCTGATTTAATTAACATGGTTTTATCACATCAATGTAAGTGGGGAAGTCTTCCTCTAAAGGCACGAAAATTAAAGTATTTGTAAGCATGACATTTAATTTCCTTGCATTGGAATTGTCTCCAAAGTTTACACTTTATAGATGGGACGAAGATAGTGTCTGCGTGTGACATACGTTTGATATGTTACGTAAACGATTGCGTAACATGTCAAAACGGAAGTAGGTAGGTTGGTTATCTTCGATAGATAGAACCGTGTCGCGTGGCGGTGAAATAATACTCCCACCCCCTCTCTTCCCTTGGGTGTCGTAGAAGGCGACTAATGAAATAAAGGCTGCACATACTCGTATACCCAACAGCATAGAGCGGCGATGGGCTCACCACCTGTCACGCTGAGCACATGTGCAGTCGCTGTTTGGTGAAATATGAACTATGGTATAACTGCTTTTGCTGTCCTCATTGCCTAGTCTCTGACTAACCCTTCGGGGATAATAGTCGTGATTATATGTTTGTATGTATGTAGATTCTTATTGATTCTTCCGTAGTCTATCTTTTTTTTCCTCCGTCTTCTTAGAAGCAAGCTTTTAAAAAGATGTATGAAAATACACTTTAAAATAAAACTTCTAAATTTAGTTATAGATCGAGACTTTATTCCATATAATTGGACTAAATTGGACATTCAAACAATAGTTGACCTTTTAAATAAGAAATGGATTCTGGTACCATTCATTCACACAGTAACACGTCACAAGTTCGTCACACTCATATAAAATTCACACCCTTCCCACCGGTCTCATACATTTTAGATAGGGCTTTTCCAATTATTATTGTATTTTTACCATTGAAAATGGTTATGAGATGCAAAGCGCCTAAAACGTATTTTTGGCCATAGCTCCAAGGATTTTGGGAGGATCAAGATGGGAATAGTACCAAGAGTTCAGGATTTTATCGAGACACGTGAGCGTTGGAGTTTTGAAATTTAGAATTATTTCGAAAAAAACAGACTTAAAAAAATATAAATGGGGTAGGGTAGGTATTAGTTTAGCTACAAAATAGGTGAAAAGTTTTGAAAATCGGTTAATAATTATTGTGACCTATATAGGTGGTCCCTTTAGATTTGGAGTTGTATAAAATGGAAATTTCCTTCCGTGATGTAGGTTCTATGAATATTGACCGATCGTCATGGTAATGACCATTAAACTAAAATGGTGTTGAAAGATGCGGATGCGGGCAAGAAGTGCATTCTAGTTGGAATTTCGAAAATCTTTTTTTCTTTTACAATTTATGCGAAATTCATCGGGCGCCTTGGCGCCCAATGAATGAGCTTCACTTAGGACTAAGGTTCTAAAAGAAAAGAAAATGTTATTCTCTGTGTTGTGCAGTGTTATAATTTGTCTTGTAAATGAGTCAATTTCAACAATTGGATTTTTATCCTAATTTCCGTGGTCATTTTCATTTTTAGGTTTTTTGACAAACTTTAATATTGAAGCGCAAAACATCCACATTTAACATATATTTTCTAAAAGGGGATTATATAATTATATTACTTAGAGATTTATTTTGGCCACCGAAATTGGCGTGCCACATAAATTTTATTTTTGCCACAGAAATTGTATATGTTCACTGAAATTGTCAAAATTACTTGTTAATTATTTTTAACATTATGTAACTAATTAAAAAACAGACATTTTACAAATCATTTTAATAAGCATTTATAAAAATTACAACGGTGTGTACATTTACTAAATCAGTCTTCAAGTCTTCATTCAATCCTCAATCAAGGAACTGATGTTTATTTACTCCTATGATAGGGTAAAATTTACTTATAATTATTTATTAAACTTACATTACAAAAATAATTGTTAACGAAACTAAAAAATATATTATCTCTGCAGAAATAGTTTTAACTTAATAATATAAATAACAAAATTAATGTAACATGAACCACTTGGAATGAACTAAATCTGATTAGATTTTAAACTAATCCAAACAAAACTTAAACAAAATAAATCTTTGTAGACATAATTTTACTTATACTAAAAATCAAACATAACATTAGCAATACTTAAGTACTTTGCTAATATTCAGTGAGCATTACTTTCAGAAAGTTTCAAGTAATATTAAAGTTTCATGTGTAGTTATTATTAATACCTATATTCTAAGTATTAAAATGAGAAATTAACAACTCATTTAATAATCATAAGAGCAGCCCAATAAGATCCATAGCTCTGAAGCTACTTATAGATAATGTTTAAAAAATACTGATGTTTACATCAGTCAACGTTTAGGTAACAAAGACATTGAGAATTATTATGTAAATCAAACGATCACTAAAATAATTCAGAAAATTATTTCGTCGTCACTATATGTTTATATAATTTCTATTATCTATTTTTGTTTCTTCAACGTTAGCATCATTATCAGTCTCAATGGTTTATTCAAATTTCGAGATTATATCACTGTTAATATTTTGAAAAATGAGGCTGATGGAATTAGATTGTCATAGTCTATATTGTCTAAGTCGTGCGAAGCGTCAGCTGATACGATGGCTTATCTTTAAGTCAATTCTTGGTTTTCAAGTAAAATAATTGAGATCCTCTAAATCTGTGAGTTGTTGATGGTTTATTACTAGAATCCATTTTATACGATGCTGATTGTGTTGCAGGAGGAACGACCGATGCATAATCCTGTATTTGAATTGGAAATTCATAAAAACCTAAATGTTTCCCGTGAGTGCATTTTATAGGTTTGTATAGACAGTTTTCATCCACACATGACAATGATCGCATTGCAAGAGCTTTCGAAGTTTTTGCCCAAACGATCTGATGAATCTTCATAGTCCCTGGGAAACATTTTAGGTTTTTTGGCAAAAGCCAATCCTTTTTGTTGACTTCATAGTTATTGACAATCTTAATTTTAACCCCTGTTGCAGTTATATGGAGACCTTGCACTAGAGAATTGATATCGGTTATATCTTTGCCAAAGGCAACCAGGCTATCTGCAGATCTTTTAAGAACACCGCCTACACCATCAGGTGCTCCCTTTCTATGCCCACATTCGCAGTAATGCCATATCACACGGAACAAAACTGGCAAGTGTAGTTGAAGCCGCATAAAATAATAAAAAAAATTTCTATATTGTGCTGACGGAGAATCAGATATGAGATGAAGAACTGATATATGAGGTGTAGTAGCTTCGATTTCTTGCAAAAGTGGTATCAAATGGGCCCATACTGCAGACGCGTCGTGACGCAAAGATTCACTCACAGTACAGAATGACTGGGATTTGATTTTATCCTTTACGCGATGATAAATTACTGCACTGTCACGGGTTCGAATCTCGTTCGAGCTTTCCTGAGACTAGTTGTTTTTTTATAGTAAACATTTTATCCTATAAAGTAACTTCTTGCAAAGTAATTTGGGTATCAGTAAGTACCTAAGTTCTCAATAATAATATAATAATTGATTGATACAATTTCTGTGGAATCTTGCAATTTCCGTGGACACTCAGAAGCCATGGAAACCACAGAAATTGGTCCACAGAAATTGGAAAGATAGCGTTTTTTTTATTAAATTACAAAAAAAATCAAGGTTATAACTATTTTTCTCTGTTGTCTTAAACATGTACATAAAGGCTCATTAACATGCATAAGAGTCATATTTTTCCTTCAAAATAAAAACATTTTAAACCTGACCACAGAGATTGCAAAATTTAGTTCCGAGTAAACTGAAATCACGTACTTACATTTTTGGCGGGAAGACGCAGTGAGATGGTGCACAATCGTTCCCACTGCGCGACAGCGCACTGCTGATCCTTGCTGAACAGGTATTTATTGTCCGTATATAATTAACAGTGGAACGTATAAACGGCGAAACAAAATGACCATAGAAATTGCTACTTTCGCTCGGACAAAACTAACTTAACATGTATTTAATATAACTATAGGTCTAAAAATTCAAATTTAATTATCTTGTTGTAGGTCAACTTATACAATAACATAATTAAAATACTTTTTTATATTTATTGGGGGTTATTTCCCTGAGAGGTAAATATTGTGTATGAAAGTAATTGTGGACAAGACACAGAAATTGACAATTCGTCCTTTATTGATTTTTCTCATAAAAACTAATAGTGTTACAAGTATAATTTTAGTGACTTCATTTATATACATGTCTCTTTAATTTTGAGAAAAAAAATCGTGGTGTCATCTGTAAAGTAGTACTGCATTTTCAGCCCAGACGCGTAAAATTTTCGCCTGAGAAATTCACTCAAATAATGTAGTTGTGTAATTTTAACCTTTGAAGGACGGAAGTACATCTCAATAAAAATTTCTTATTATTCAACTTGTAATGCGTTATTCAAAATATATTTTTTTTAAAATTCGCAATTTTTTGTATTAATTTTCAACGTTCCGATTTAAACATGTTTTATCAAAAAAAGGTAAGGTACAAAAGGTACTGCCAGACCTACATAATAACACAGTTATGCGACTAATGCTATTTTAAAGTGGCTTAAAATAATATTGTTAACATAATGTTAACTATAATTACGAGTATGTTTAATTAATATTAAATCTTCCTTTAGAATCATTTAGATCTTTCGTAAGAATTAGTTTATTGATTTAAAAATAACTTAACTTGAAAGTTTATATGCGATGTTTGTTTTAAAATTCCTTAAAATTATTGTAGATAATCTATCGTCGAAAGGAAACGATCCCATTTGACATCAATATCTATATTACTAAAAACAAAACAACAACTTTAAAAAAAATATAAGTTTCTGGTGCTTTTTGTATGTTATTTTGACACCTATTTAAAATACTCCACCAGAGTCTCACACACAACTAGGCCGGGAGCAGGCGCATAAATTGTCGCTGTATTTGTAAAAAACTTTTTATTCTAAACTCGGGCCCTTCGTCAAAGTCGCTCTCGGGCGGTAAATAAAAAAAGTTTTCACCCGAAAACTGGGTAAAAGTGGGTGAAGTGAGGAAATGCGAATTGATTTCCCGTTTTCCCGTTGACGGGTCGCGATCGCTTTGTGCCGCGACGCGGATGGCTGAGGAGAGTGATAACTCGTGTTTTATTGCGAATTTGAATATTCAACTTTTGTACGGCTGGATATTAAGCTGGGCAACTTCATTGGGAGTTGATATCTTGTCTGTAAATATAACTTGTGATTGTTGTATAATTAAATTTTGTCTACCAATGGTTTGTTGTTTTTATTAGTCGAACACCAAAGTATATTTTTATTAACAATACCGTAGTAACATTTAAATTATGTAAAAGTATAAGTTATAAAACGTCGAAATCTTTTTAAAGTACCTCAAACTAAAAATCGAAAATTATTATTTACTTGTGACTTACTTACCTGAAACTGGCAAATGAATTATTTATTAGCTATTTAAAATACTGCTTTCTGTTAAATGCTTTAATAAATGTAATTTATATTAAAATGTGAAATTTAAAGTTTAAAGAAGTTGGATTCTGGTCTGGTTCACGCACGCACAACGAGCGACCAGCTCTCGTTCTCATTTCACGCTTGTCTAATTCCACAAAATGATTTGTCGGTGGACAATTTGCAGAGGACGATCAACAAAGCCCGTATTCTTTATTTTTTATTCACCTTCTAATAAAAACTTAATTTATTTTAAATCCAATTTCTTTTATTGTTTACTGGCCACTGTACCATCGATTTCAGATTGGTAGTTCCTGGATTTGTTTTCTAAAAGTTAATGTATTCTTCTATTTATTTTAATCCCCTTCATCTCACTGATTAACAGGCTATCTTATCTCTAACTGTCTGAACCCAATAGTGCTATTAACATTATAGTTATGGCTCCAGTTCAGACTCTAGATAAGATGGTGGTGGCTAGCCAGGCGGACTTAGCAAGCCCTACCACCAACCACACATGTAGCCCGGATGGGAATCGAACCCGGGATCTTTGGGTGTAAGAGCAGTGGCTTAACTACTAGTAGTTAAGCCACTGCTCTTACACAGGCTTATACTATACAGGCGTCTATTATAGTCTGTATAGTCCGCCTGTCTAGTCTAGACTATACAGGCGGCTAAAGCGTATTCGGTTTTGGTCGATAGACTGCTAGCTACCAGCATGTTATCTAAATCTGTCGCCTTATCAATAACGGCAAAAGCAATGTTGTGTGCCGGTTGAAGTGCGCCTCCTACAGCCTAATCGTCGATTAACATAAGGTGAGATAAAGGGCCAGCGCAATGAATATTGTTTAGATATCAACAAGATTAGTACTTATCAGAAGGTTAAACCGTGTTTACTTTACAAGTTTATGATAGGTAATAACAAATTTGTATCATCCCCAAAGCGTCCCACTGCTGGGCACAGACCTTTCCACATGGACAACAGAACATGGGGACATTGGGCCATAACCCACCTCGCTGGCTCAATGCGTGTCGTTGTGTTTTAATGACTTCCATCTTACGACAACAACCGTTACCACCGGCCTGACTTGCTTTCCAAAGCACGGAGGAGCTCGGATTTTTTAGTATGGTCACCCTTGGCTGGCTTTGCAAAAGTTGCCTAACTGGCAAGATCGTATGCTGAACGATAGAATTAGCTGCTGCGCCATGGAGCTCTTCTTTATCCAACAATACATATTATAGTTAAGAGGGTTTACGCATTTCGGTTTCCCATACAAACTTCCAAGTCGAAGTTTTTAAAAACCAATGAGCTAATTTTCATGAAACTTTGCATGCTAGAGTGAAATACAGAGATCTAAATAGTTTGTTGAAATCATTTTTAAAAAACGTTTATTTATCTGAGTTATTGTGATTTTAAACTTTCTATGGTGGACTTTAAATCGCAATAACTCAGCTAAATAAAAATTGTTTTTAAATGTTTTCAACAAACTATTTAGATCCCTGTATTTTAGTTTATCGTGCATAGTTTCATTAAAATTGGCTAATTGGTTTTTAAAAATTTCGACTTGGAAGTCGAGTCGAAGTCGAAGTCGAAGGAAGACTCATATTAATGCCTCATATGTACCACATGTGTAAGCAATAAAGAATTATTATTATTATTATAATGATAAATATTTCAAATATTGATAATAAGGTAAGTACTCAAAATATTTGTTTCACTCTGAAGTAAGCCTGACCTACTTCCAAGGATAAAAATAACAAATTATTTCTGCACCAGTTGACTCCCGGTCTGTTAACCCTTCGGCGGTCGCACCCCGCTGGGCCCAATCTTATCTCGTGGGTAATTATTTCTAATATTTTTAATAGGGTCCAGTGATCTCTTCTCCCTAACGAAACTTATGATTTATTTACTGGAGTTTCCTTTCTCATTCGTATTTGACTTTGCCAATGTAGCACTCTAATGTGGTAAAGAAATAACATACAAACAGTTAGCCGTTATAATACGTAGTAAGTATTTAGGGTCGCCAACGCATTAGTGATAGTTTTGGTATTGCAAACGGATTACGAAAGTATATCTTACGGGACCTATTATTTACCACCTTGGCCACTACAGTGGTACAAAAAATCTTTATTCATTTTTTCCATTAATATTTTTCCTCTTTCAATTTTAGTAAGAGGTACAGCAGCACCAATGAAAAGTAGAAAACTTTACTTAAGTATATTTAAGCGTTAATAAAACGCTCAAATATGTAAAAAAACATTAATCTAGAAAACCATTGTAAGTCTCATTAGATTCCCAGCTGCCTACATAGCCGCTAAGTCTGTCCATACCACCAACGTATGCGTAGCCGCCCATACGTAACCCCAAGTTTTCTTAGCAACTCGTGAGCGGTAATCGAGCGCGCCTTGTGCCGACAAGGCTGGAATGCAAATACCCGTGTCTTATTAAAGCGCTGTACAAATTACTCAAAGCACCCCCGCATTCCGGCCGCGGGCCAATAAGACTTGTTGCCGAGTTGCACATTATCAATAAAAGTCTCAACCCTTGTCGTAAACATTCTTGGGAATTGTTGAGCTTACGCTGCTTGAGATACTGGAAGTAGCCTGTGAAAAGTTAGATTTCACAAAGAACAAGACATAATTGGCTTTGCTAATCAACTTTTGTTGTTGTAGACAATCTTGAAATGGCATATTATTGTGGCAATCACAACGCTTAATCACTTCTGAGAGTATTTTTCAATCACTTAGGAATATTCTGTTTCTGTCACACGTTTACATTGAGAATTAGAATGAGGCAAAACATAGTTACTAAGTTTTACCTGGTTCATTACACAGTAAGTTGTACAATCATTGAAATAATTTATATTTTTTATTACAATCGTACACCTATCACCAGTCGCACTGAGGCAATTCGGTTATTTTAAACACTGAAAAAAGACGACAACCTCAGGCGGGAATCGAACCACAAACCTTCCACATTCCGGGCGGCTGCCTTAACCACTTGGCTACCGAGGTCTGGCTTTCAACCGTCGAAATTTGTCAGTGCTTGATGCTTATGTTTTTTTAGTCAACATTTCTTCATCAAATCTCAGAAGTTTTCACCTCTGAGATCCGAAAGAAATATTTTTACAAATATTTGAACATTCGGTTAAGATGAAGCTGCGTTTATAGATTAATGTTTTATATTTTTAGCGTTTTATTAACGCTTAAATATACTTAAGTAAAATTTTAAACACTGAAAAAAGACGACAACCTCAGGCGGGAATCGAACCACGCACCTTCCACATTCCGGGCGGCTGCCTTAACCACTTGGCTACCGAGGTCTGGCTTTCAACCGTCGAAATTTGTCAGTGCTTGATGCTTATGTTTTTTTTTAAATTTTACTTAAGTATATTTAAGCGTTAATAAAACGCTAAAATATAAAACATTAATCAATTCGGTTATTTTTGGAAGTGTTTTTTAGTTTCGGTAAAAATTACATTAACAGCATCATAATTACATTTGTGAATGCAAGATAAGTTTCAAAATAGTAATAAACAACAATATGGCGTTTCCAGGCCCCGCTGATATCTTTGTGTAAGCCCTTAATTAATATTGGCGGAGGCAAACTTAATGGTGGTTTTATGACGAGAAAATAAAAGATGTGCCGCAAGAAAAATTGTTTTATCTCGCGGTTTTACGGTGGCGATGGCGTCGCGCGCCTATGGACATAAAACGCTATTTTAAGAAATTGAGTTCTGATAATTTTGTCTCATAGCCATAACAAACATAATAAATGTAATGGCTAAAATGTAATCGAATCAGTTTGGGAACTGGTGGTAAGAATGGTAGTCTGGAAGATGGTCAACCTTTGAAGGTCGGAAACGCACCCTTAGTAAATCGATGGTCTTTCTCACGCAATGCACAACATTCTTTATAGACCAGCGCTCATTTCGCTATTCGATACAAACTTCCAACTTCAAATTTTACAAACCAATTAGCCAATATTAATGAAAATTTGCATGTTAATGGAAAATGCAGAAATCTAAATACGTATTAGAAAACATAAAAAAATAAGTTTGTTTAGCTGAGTTATGGTTATCAACCCATCTCTTCCCTTTGGTGTCGTAAAATGCGACTATCGGACTAAAGACTGCAAAAATATCCAACAGCATACAGCGGCGATGAGCTCACCCTATCACGCTGCAGATAATATTATGTGGTGTGCCGTGGACTGTGGCAGGGGACTACTTTTGCGGCCCTCATTGCCTAGTCTCTGACTCACCCTTTGAGGATAATAGTCATTGTGTGTACGTTACACTACTATTAATGGAGTCGGTCCGATTACAAGATGAGATAGCCTGGTGAGGTGAGGACTGAACAAACAACACTCAAATAATCTCGCACATCATAACATTTCAAACCCACGAAACAAATGGAGGGTCGGCCACCACACCAGTTATATGTAAGTTGTTTGAAACTTAGTTACGATTCCCCCTGACACCCGCTCGGGAGTCGAACCCGGACCTTCCGGCGGACAAGCGATCGTCGAATTTTGATTTATTTGTAACAACGACTGTGTAGAATGTGAACTTTATGGTTTTAATATTTTTCTTTAAACAGCAATAGGCTGTTAAAAAGCTTTTACTTATATTTATAAAATGCGTTAGGCATTGTAATAATATTTAGATGAAAAATTTTCGTAATTAAAATATCTAACGTTTTTAATAACTTTACTTATGTATATTATTTTAAATCAAAATTCAAGGTGCTATATTGTAATTGATAAAACTTATCTATTTAACACCATCTTTTTTATTAAAATACTTTAATGTTTATTTTTTTGTTCCAAATAAATAGCTCTGATGCTTGTAACGCCTTTTTCAAATGGCATGTTGTTTCCACGTTTTGTAAGTTAAATTAACATTGTGTATATCACTTTATTTAGTACATTCATTCATCACCATCAGCCCATAAACGGCCCTCTGTTGGGCACAGGACTCCCCAATGGGGAAATTGTGCCATATCCAACACACGGGTCCAATGCAACTTGGTGCGTTAGTACATTCAATCCCATCAATAATATTTTTTGCAGAAACCAACTCGTTATTCTTAAGAGCTTTAGACGACGTAATTTTGTAAGAGAGTTGACACACTTTATAGGCTAAGAATTCGTTATACGGGTACGCGTGTGTAATTTATTCTTCCAATTCTCTTATATCCAGGAGGGATGAGAGGGCCGCCTATAGACACCTATTGACAATAGGTGGGCGCGGGCTTTCAACGTTTTCCTCAACACCTTACGTTGCGGCGAAGTTTTTTTAGCGATCGTTATCTAGCTACGTATCGACATGGTTTCGTGTCCTTTAAAGCTACCTCTTGTAAAGTTATATATTATGTAGAAATGGAAAAATTCTTTTCCTGAAAAAGAACATTGAGAGTATATCAAACATTTAAACTTAACACACTTATATAGGAATGTAATTGTCCATCAACATGTCCCTAATTGGTTTTCGAACTCAGCATAATGTCGGGTATATACCATGACGATCTTATTAAGGTTTTGATGATTTCTTGGTGTATTTGTGTGTCTTTAAAATACTATTGTAAAGTAACTAATCTTGAAGTAATTAAAGTTTTAATAAGAAAAATACTAACATGGTCCTTCGAGCCGGATACATTTTTTATATCGCAACGAAGCATCTTGGCCTTCATCTCACTTGATGGTAAGATCGAGAGTGGAAGTAAAACCTCACCTTGAAACCTTACTACCGAGGAAATGACTATCTTATCTCAACTAATAGAACAGGCAATGCTTCTGACACTAACTACTAACTAACATTGTCTTTACGTTAATATGTCGTCGTATGTCGACATACTTTAAATACAATAATGGTAATGGTAATGTTAAGTCAACTAAAACCATTATCTTCCAGTAACTAAACCTTGTATAATATTGTGGCTGTGAAACGAATCCGAGATACATTACGTTACGCCCGTTTTCCGAAGAGTAGGCAGGGACCAAATCTTTCCACGAATCCGAGATCTCTAAGTTTATCTTAGTGGTCTAGCCACAATTCTACAAAGCGTTTATCTGTTTTCAATATTAAGGTGTAAAAAGACCGAGACGACTATGATCATGTAAATTTTCAATTGATTCAATTTACGGGTAACCCACTTTGATGATTATAAATAATCCGCATTAAGGGCAAGTCCCCGCTTTACGCGCTCACCTGTGGGGACATCAAAATGTTTCGCGGTCAATTGAGGCTCGCGCGCTCCGGGGTCACCGACCCCTTCAATATTTAATCGTACACGTATCCTCTACCGCTGATGGGAGCATCGCGCATACGTTAGTGGGAGCCAACCACATTTTGTGGTGTACATAATGTTTTGTAGTACCTATTTACATCAATCAAAATCAATAATTTACAAGAAATATCCCTTAATGTTGCACCCTTTAATTTTATACTTTTTAATAGGTAACTTAGTTTTACTAAAATAAGTGACACCGTGGGGTACAAGCGCACTTCACCCGGAATCTACCACTGAGGAGAGATACCATGATAGGCAGTTAACAATGCTACTAACATACTTGTAATTGGGACAGTTGTGATATATATGGTGGTGGTATATTATTCAAGTGAACTTGTAACAAGCACAACCATAAACTAAACAGCACAGTTAGGTTAGGTTCAAAAGTTTTGAGTAACTCAAAGGAACATTGGTTTTGAGAACCATATCAGCAGGGCGGTTGATCAAAATTATTTAGCTTCAGAGCCCAAAACTCCTGGACCTCTGGTTCTGATATCCACAGAGGTGGTATTAACTTACTCGTCTCTAGGGTTGGATTTTGTAAACACAGAGACACAAAAACTGAATATGACGCGCCGAGGTACGTGACGCGTACGGCTTTGTATTCATAATATTCAATAGCCGCCGTATATAAGTTATCGGGAAACAAAGATGCCCCGGGGAAATATCAGCGATCTCTCCCGACCGGGCCCGCGGGAGCGCCGCGACGGGTAGATGGCGCGGGCCTCTGAGGCCTGCGATCTGCGACACCGTGTTTTGTTTAGCAGTCAGGTGAGGGACGACTTATGATAACACACGCTTGGGTTCAATTTTCGTCGTTAAAAAGTTTACCGTGAAACATTCATGTTATGCTCCGGGGAGATTTCGATGAGAGCGAAGTGGAGAGATTGAAAAATGTATGTTTGGTAACGCGATTATATACGTTTGATAGCTGTAGGTCATCGGCGTTATATCAAATATAAAATTTTATAAAGTTCAAAAACAATAATTGTTTTAATAACATTTACGAAAGCTATCTTCAAATAATCATTAAATATTATACCTATATTATTCAGTCTAAACATTTTGCACAGAAATACCCTTTAATTAATTTTTCGAAAACACACGGGATTGCGGGAAAGTAGCAGACGACTTTCTTGTAAATTAATAATTGTTATTCGTATAAGTCAATGTAGATCACTATTAATTAGTATAAACTAACGTAAGCTGCAGCAGTAAGTGAATCAGCGGCCGCTCGGAGTAACGAGGTGTCTCTAATCGGCGCTGCATGAGACAGCTCCGCCAGGCGCTCCTCAGGGACCGCCGATCACTTGGCACAAGCTGGGGATTTCACTGTTACCAAAGCCGTATTGTTATATCTATCGTGAATGGTAAAGTATGGATAACTGTGAAAGCGGTTGGAGGTAAGTAAATTATATCTTTTATTGTTAAAATTTTGCATTCACAATGCTATATAGCTATAGGATAAAATGTTAAAAATCAACCAGTCTCAGGAAGCTCGAGTGGGATTCGAACCCACGACCTTTGGATTGCCGGTCCACTGCTCTAACCGCTGAGCTACCGAGACCCCAGAAGACTCGTTGAATTTTTCCTAGTAGTTTGATTTACGCTGCAAGCCAGCGGTATTACGTCACTGTGAAGTCTACCCTCACATTCGAAAGAAATACTATTGCAAGTATTTAACAATCGATAAAGACGTAATTGCTTATAAATATCTTTTATTGTTAAAATTTTGTCGATTGTCGAAATCGATTGTTAAATACTTGCAATAGTATTTCTTTCGAATGTGAGGGTAGACTTCACAGTGACGTAATACCGCTGGCTTGCAGCGTAAATCAAACTACTAGGAAAAATTCAACGAGTCTTCTGGGGTCTCGGTAGCTCAGCGGTTAGAGCAGTGGACCGGCAATCCAAAGGTCGTGGGTTCGAATCCCACTCGAGCTTCCTGAGACTGGTTGATTTTTTTTTTCTAGTAATCATTTTATCCTAAGTAAATTATGTTTACAAAAAAAAATGTATTAAGTATTGTACTAATACTATTAATATTAACTAGAACTAATAATTATGTCTGATATAATATTAGGCCTATTACCAGCAGTAAAGAAATGAAAATATGAAACGAAATGAAACTATATGTAAGATATAAACGTGTAAAGGTATAAATGTGTAAGATTTGTATTTCCTAATGTTAAGCAAGTAACAACTAGTGTACAAATTAAAGATAACAGTGTGAATCCTGTGGACACCACTGTGTTTTTAGGCTTAACGTTAGATGCCAAGCTTCAATGGGGCCCACATATAGCTAAATTATCGAAAAGACTTAGCTCTGCGGCTTATGCATTAATGAAGATCCGTCAGTTAACTGACGTTGATACATCCAGATTAGTTTATTTCAGTTACTTTCATAGTGTAATGTCGTACGGCATTTTACTGTGGGGAAATGCTGCCGACATTCAAACTATCTTTGTGCTGCAGAAGAGGGCTATTCGAGCAATCTGTAACCTAAAGGCTGGTGACTCTCTCAGAGAGAGATTTAAGGATATAAATATAATGACTGTTGCATCACAATACATATATGAAAATTTGTTTTATGTTCATAAAAATATTGAAATATTTTCAAAAAACAGTGATATTCACAATGTGAACACTAGAAGTAAGAACAAATTAGCAGTACCTTATACTAGGCTCCATAAAATAAATAATTCTTTTAAGGGTCTGTGTGTAAGATTTTACAACAAAGTACCAAATGATATTCAGAAATTAGATCTTAATAAATTTAAAATCAAAATCAAAGAAAAGCTTTATAAAAAAGCTTATTATAAAGTGTCAGATTACACAGAAGACAAAGCAGCTTGGATCTAAAATGCTCCAATTACTCCAACAGCTATTTCTAATTGTCTATTATTAATTGATACTTAAATTGTATTGTAGTTTTGTATTGCGTAATTTTTTATTTTTTAAATTCATATTTTGTATTTTATATATAGACATATTCTTTTTTTTTTTTTTGTAAATGTCGTTGCTTCTGTGCGCTGTGGTTTCTTGCGCCCGTTCTTTGCCACAGTTAAAAAATGACGTCCTGAATGGGTGGTAGGTTAAAAAGATTTGGACGATTCAAAGTACTTATTAATTGAGTTTATTGAATAAATATATTTTGAATTTTGAATTTTCAATTATACACATAAAAGATTAAAGAACATTGTCGAAGTTAGCCTAAGAACCAACACAAACATGACATACATGATAATTCTTAGCTTAAAATAATACTCATACATAATATGTAACCAATAATAAAAAGAACCTTTTGGACATTAATATTGAGTATCATTTTTTTTTATTATGGGTTGGGATATTGAGAGTTCAGTGCATTCAGCCAGTGAATAAAAGGTTTGTGACCAAATATTTATAACATGTACAAACAAACCTAATAATATTATGCATGCATGGCTAACTCGATAAACTTAGTGCCAAATACTCCAAGCATCATTAGAATACGATACATCGCATTTTATTTCAAACTGAAAAATTATTTTGCTTTTCCAATGAGGAGAATTTTACTAATCTGCGGTGCTGTGGCACTCACTGACTGACGTTACTGTAGTCTGTTTGTACACAGTGTTGCCATATATACGGATATGTCCGTAAAATAATGTCAATGTTCAAACCGGACAATGAATGCACATGGATTTTTATACGGAATTTTCAGGCAAATGCTTTTAATGAGTAATAACTTTTAATAAGTAGTACCTACTAATAGCTTTTACTGTTCCAAAGAAATATGTTACATTTTATTTGATTCTGCGTAAACTAGCGAGTCTGATTTAATTTTCATAGATTTTTACAGAACTGAACCAGCAAACTGCATAGTAAAAATGCAGTTTGCTGGTTCAGTTCTTTTTGTTTCTTTTCTATGGCTTTGAGGATTCCCATTGAGATATTTTCTTGGTCGGCTAATATGAGAATGAGAACCAGAGAGAGTTAATGGTGTTATTTAGTGTTAGTGCAAGCAAGACGTAAAACACTTTGATACGAATCATTATTGTGTCTGTCTGACATCCATATTGTTTTAGTGTTTTTACCGTTATTATTTATCTTATTACTTTCATTGGTATAGTTATATTAGTTGTAAGTATGTACATACGTACCTAAGCGTTTCAACCTAGACCTAAGATAAAATATATATTTTTTTGTATTTTACATGTCTATAACCTGTTTTGTGCATTAAAATAAAATAAAACTTCCCATACGGATATCATACGGAATTTGGTAGTTATTACGAAACACTGGCTCTAAGATCTGGCAACACTGGTTGTGCAGATGACGTTCTTTGGCAAATAAAACAAAACAGTGCAACAAACCTTTTTAAATTCTTTCAAGAAGTCCGTGCGAGATCTCAATAAAGTCCCACATCTTTACTGGAACTCAACGGGTTTGGGGGAACATCTTTTAGCATTAAACGTTCATATTATCATCACTCATCATTATCATTAGTTTAAGCATAATCAATGAACTCTAATAATACGACTGAAGGACTGTATCCATGGTCAAGAAAAAAAAATTGACGTTCTGGACTTCTTGGCGGGAAAGATAAGCGCCATGTGAGCAGTTTTGTTTTATTTTCTATAATTTGTGTTTTGTCGAATATCAATGTGAAATAATGATGGATTATTTAAGAGTTAGTGAACGTGCATGATCGATGTCGCAAATAAAAAAAACAGTGCAACATCACTTATAAATTCTTTATGCAACATCACTTATAAATTCTTTATAAGTGATGTTGCACATATCCTCAAAATAATTATAAGTTTTCCTAATATTTAGGTTCTCAGGAGTGTCCGTCAAAAATCTTTGTTTTTACAGTCATTTACTTGCAATTTCGAACCTAGAAAAGAATATTTCATAATTGTCGGTTCTTAGGCTAACAATGTATGGGCGCAGAACATTGTCCTTTGCTTAGTGCGACCAAATTAAATCTTGAAACGTTGCAACAATGAAATGACATTTTCAAAAGCGTATAAAACGACACACACACCTCAACAACGGCAGAGCCTTACTCCGTCCGATCCGAAACTGCGATCCCAATCAGAATTTCCATATTAAAAAGAAAAAGGTGTGAGCCGACAATGGGGCCCTAATGAAACTGTCTGCAAACCTCTGAGGTGCGCCGTCAATGGCGTCTATGGCGTCTGGCGGCTCGGAAGGAGAAGTAAATACAATTTCGCGCTTCAACTTCGAATGAGGCGTTTGTGTAGTTGAAATTGTCATATAAGTGTTGGAAATGTTCTCTACTTTGTCTACATATAATAATAATTTCTGTGCTTCGTTGGACTCGGTTGTAGTTTCAAAATGGCAGTCGTTTAAGACCGTAGTGCGCCAGCTGATTGAATTAGGGCTCAATATTCTGTGCTGTTGACCATGTGACAATACCCGTATCCAGCCGTGACACGTTTTTAGGCTGATGATGAAATGAATAAAAATAAAACTTAAGTTTAGCAAAGGATAATAAAAGCAGTTTATTGCTTTTTAGTCACAGATTAACCTTTCAAAATCAACTAACATTAAGTAATGGTGCAGTCAACATAATATTTAGATCTGGTGATCTGCAGTTAGTTACAGTACATGCACAGCTATTTCTAACTCATACCGTAAAAACTTATGTGTCTCTACCCCCGTAAAAATTACCATTTTAAATCCGAAAGGACTCGAACCGCAGACAATGGGGTGCGATCAGAAATCCCGCAAACCTCGTAGCTGAATCAATCCCCGTCCTGCACGAGACTCATAAATAAAACGTCCAGTTCGATTCCCTGTTGGCCACTCGGTCTGAGCTTTTGTCCTTTGAAGTTTTCTTAAAGACGTATTTACAGCTTTTCTAAGAACTTATTTCTTGGAACTACTGCACGTAATAATACGTGTGGCAAACGGGCGTTTATAAAGAAATCTATTACACACTTTACACACTCTAGGGTTCTGGAATCTTATGTTATGTCATCAATCTGAATTAAAAATAATTCTTATTACAAACTAACAGATGTTTGTATTTTGTATTGGAAATTTTGTTAATGTGATATTAAATTGTGCAATTTTCCAATTAGTTCAAATAACATAGTGTTAGGAGGGAAGGGGGGTTTTGCCCTGCAGTGGGATGATAACGGCTGACAATGAACACTTAACTTTGTGTTGTGTTCTGAAGAAATATAGAAATATATTGTAACATGTAAATACCATAGCAATCATAATAATAATCACTAAAGTATTAAATGTATGTACTACCTACTACCTATACCTATTTTAGTTCACCAAAATAACTTTTAAATATTATCTTCCTATGTTCTCTGCTGCGTTAACAAATTAATTAATTAATTATAAGTAGTAGGTATCTTTTTATGTAGCATTAAAACTGTTATTTTTGTTACAGGTAAGAAAGTTCTCACGAATTAAAAGCAAGTTTCATCAAAGTAAAAGGTACCTGTGAGAATCAAAAGTATTCCTTGAGTAACACAATATTACATTTAGGCAATTTACAGACGTAATTTTGAACGAAAATAGTTTGTTTAAACCTCGTCCCGCTATCCCTCATTTAATTTTGTTTAGCTGGCATCGTTTATTGCTAAGTCAATAACGCCATCTAGCGGAATTTCCCAAAACTTTCTGAAAAGCGCCCTCTGCTACACTAACAACCAACTAACTTTACCTTTAAAAGCAAGCTCTTATTTGCAAACGCGTTGGGGGAATTTGTTAACTGTCGCTAGGTGGCAGCACAAGCAAATTGTACTAGATAACCACTAGATGGCAGTACACGCCACAGTCATTTAAATTTTTATAATAATGTTATGTATATCGTTGGAGTTGCTCGAGTGTGTCATGCTCTCATAAAGTGTCTATGCGGTGGTGGCATGTGCGGCGTGTCGTTACGTTCCCTAAAACATGGTTGAGCGAAGCGATGGCTGATTCACATGTCATACCCGTGAACGGATGCCGCCTGTGGAGGCTGGTCTGCTCTTGCAATCTTATTTTTTTATTGGTAATATTTAATAGTCTTTCTTTTTGTTTCAAAGATACTGTAAGACGTTGTTCGTTTTATTTAAAATTGAGCAATACCTGTTTTTTTATTGAATATTCTTTTGTATGTGTCTTGTAATCGTATTTAATGTTTTTTTTTGTTGTAATGGAAAATATCCTTCTATGACAGGGAGGGCATGTTCCAATTTGTATTGACGCTCACAATTTGTTTAATTGTATGTTGTATGATTTGGTAACGACATATTGTTTTGTAAATGTCGTTACTTCTATATTATTATAAACCTGTGGAGTTTTTTGCGCCCGTTCTTCTCCACAGTTAAAAGACTTCCTGAATAGACGGGGTGGGTGGGTGGGTGCCCGTCCATCCTTTAACTTTTGACGATTCAAAATGCTTATTCTAAGTTTACTGAATAAAGAGATATTGATTTGATTTGATTTGATTTGATATTAATTTCATTAATACTTTAATATTTTTAGAGCAGAAATAAAAAGGTTTTTTTTTCATTTTGCTATCAATCGTCTGACTATGAGCAGATATGGTGTGAGATGATTTTTGAGTGGAGACATTCCTCATTAGGAACATCTTCCATATTATTACAGTGGCAGTCAGTAAGTGCTACCGAGTTCTAGAAAGATGTAGTAGTTTAATAATTACTTTTCTTGGAATTATATAAAACTAGTATTTCTATTTATAAAGCGCCATCTATTAGCAAAATTCTTTGGCAGCAAAGCAATGTGGCACGCCATCTACTAAATCTTGTTTAAACTACGTACCACTGCTCCCAATTGAAGTACTTTATTTTCGTGGTGGAATAGGGTATCATGAGCATTAACGCCGCTAGATGTCACTTAAGTATGTAAACAGGCCTGCACTTAAACTTTTATCTCATACAAAACTTATGATATTCAAGTTTATTTTTATTACCTACTGAAATTGATGAATTTTTATAGGCGATGGACTCTTGCTAAGATTTTTTTTCTGTTTATGAGATACGAATCTTTCTGTGAAACAAGTTGCGGGCAAGCTGCTATTGTAATATAGTATAATAATATTAAAATAATGATCACTTAATTCTGGAGTTCGAGTTGTTATTAAGGTTGTTATCGGGAAATAGTCGCATTGAGCCAACGGCGTAGTAGTTTATGACTTTATCTCCTCATTTGCTCTTGTTAGAAGATTTGTGCTAAGCTGCTGTGGGACGGTCTGAGCATTCCACTGCTGACAGTGGGACGTTTGATAATGTTTTGGTTTATTTTATCGTAATCAATGTGTAAGTTATTATAGTAACCTAAGTTTCTTGAAACTCTCATGAAACCACCCACTACAGAAGATAGTTTGTTTATACTTACTTTAAAATAAATCTTAGTTACTCTGTACCTAGTAACACGTAGGTACCTCTACTTTTAATTAGATACGTAAGTAGGTATCAAAGTGTTTTGTATAAAGTAAATAAGAGCTTAAAAACTTAAGAGTTGCCGTGCAAAGTTGGCACGGATTATGTAAATATCCGATGGCTGCGGAATGAGGAAGCAACTTGAATCAACCCTTGTTTCTTGGAGCTCACAGAAACTTTACATGTTTCGGATCCTTAGATTCATGCGTCGCGTCGCGTCGGCTGAAATTTAAGTTTCCCAAAACGGGTAAATTTAATTTTTTGTCATGCGACTGGTTGGCGAGAGAAATTCTTTTGCGGCCTTTGAATATTTGTAAGATTACAGTGCGCGATCTTCTTCTATCACGATCTTTGGTGTAACCTCCTGTAAAACCTTTATGGTTTTGTGTTGTTGGATTCTAACAACTTTAGTAATGCCTGTTTGACTTTCAGAAATTATTCTAGAAGTGTCGGGAGACACGTAATTTTTATGTGTCGCTAATTATATAATAATTCTGAAACGAAACTAAAGGTTCAAAATCTTTATACCTCAGTTTGTCAAACATTTATCGTGAAATTGAATGATTGTTCAATAGTTACAATAGAAAGGAAAATAAGAAAACGGTACCTGTATCGCACTCGTGATGTTTTATGTTAAATTATTCTGTTTGAGTCTTTCAACGATTTCAATCATCCTTGTGAAAAGTATTCCTCGTTAATTTTTCAGAGAGATCGTCAAGGCTTGTAATGTTTTTGTGAAACATATTTTACAAGCACTTGTATTTTTGTAGAACATCAGAATCACAAGTTGGCGGGCATTTTAGTGCTTTCATAGTTGTCAATTGCTGTCTCTGAGAGAGATAACATTCACTTTAATTACGAGTGTCAGTGATATTGACATTAAGATAAAATATTTATCCAGCCAGTGCATTATGTGTCATTCTTGCAATGATAATCTATTTTGTTACCGTAAAAAAACACTTGTTATTCGTGATTCGTGAAACAGAATTTACAAGTTCTTGTTACATAACGAAGCTTGTGAACTTGTCAACTTGTACCTTTCGAGAAACGGGCCCCATAAGGATTGGTATATTCTGTTTCACGAAGTAATTTTTTTACGTTAACAAAATAGATTACCATTGCAATAATGACTTTACATTATGCACTGGCTGATAAATATTTTACCTTAATGTCTATGTCACTGACATTACACTCGTAATTAAAGTGAATGATATCTTCTACAGGAACATACGGACTATGCAATTCCAGACGTTTTGCTACTAGCTCATTCTGCTTTTATGTCGTCCGGCTGAAATGACTCTCTGCTGATAGGGTACTCTGCTTTTATGTCATGTAGCTGAATTGTCTTTCAGCGAAAAAGTCATTCTGGTAGAGATGCAATTTATGTAATAAACATGTTTAGCCTCTCAGCCACCTCTCTCAGCCCCCAAGCGGTCGCATGAGACCGCACTGACAGTTCGCGCCATTCCGTCAAACCCCAAGCGGTTGCATGACACCGCTCTCTCCCACTTGACTTTGTACCGTGTTTTCATAGACTTACAGACTACTTTAGTATGAACAAGGTCAATTATTTCGGTTCTGTGGTACATTTTATGCATCTTGATCGCAAAATATCGCGTAGTCTGTGCTCGATTCTGTCAAATTCGACGTTGACAGTTGCGCCAATTTCTGTGTCGGAGTGAATAAGTCGCTGAGTTTTTTGTGCTATTTTTATTGGGTTTATCTAATGTAAGTACTGTTTCTTATTAGAAAATGATTATTGAGCATATAATGATCGTATTTAGATATTATGTTGTTAGAAATACATCGTTATTACTACTAGTTAAAGCGTGTAAAGTCCGTAGGTATGTTACCGATTTCCGAGTGATTTTTAGAGATATGTAGTATATCTCTAAAAATCACTCGGTAAGGTCACTACGAAAGTTTTGAGATACTCAAAATTTATAAAAAGAACGCAACTAGATTGAGCCTTTTTTTAAAGATAAATTATTTGTAATTTGAACATAGAAAACCATTTGATCAAATATTTAAAAATAAAAAAATGACGTTTGATTTTTGTTTCAATTCCGCGGGCTTTCATCGTCAACTATGGATTTTAAGCGAGAACATTTTCGTGCGATGATTTTGTACGAATATAAATTTGGATTAAATGAATGTGAGTGCAAACAGCGATTAGTTTCGCCGTTTGGGGACTATGCACTATCGCGTGCAACAGTTTTCAGATGGTTTGCTCAATTTAAATGAGGGATTTTCTCCTTAAATGATGATGAAAGAAGTGGCCGGCCCGCGACTTCAGTTACAGAAGAAAACGTCCTAGTTTTGAAAAAAATTATTAAGGAAGACCCAAAAGTGACTTATAAACATATAGAAGAGGTCGTGAAGATTTCATCGCCAGCTATTAATGAAATTTTACACAACCGGCTTGGAGTCAGGAAATTATGTTCACGATGGGTGCCTCACTCGCTGACTTCAGAACAAAAAGAAGCTCGTGTGACATGTTGCAAATATATGCTCAGAAAATTTGATCACGGAGAAGGACGGTCAATTTTTAACATTATTACTGGAGACGAGAGTTAGATTTACCAATATGATCCACCGACTAAACGGCAATCGACAATTTGGGTGTTTCCTGATGATGAACCTCCAACGAAGGTGAAACGCGGGCGAAGTGTTGAGAAAAAAATGGTGGCCACATTTTTTTCTGCAAGTAGTCATGTGGCCACAATTTCCTTAGACGACAAAAAAACTGTGAATGCTAAGTGGTATATTGAAGTGTGTTTACCTACTGTATTTAATAATTTAAAACAAAAACGACCTAAAACTGGTTTGAGGGGGCTCTTTTTGCATCATGACAATGCATCGCCGCACAAGGCCATTGTCACCAAGGATTTTTTGAAGAGTACAGAGATTGAAGAATTGTGTCATCCTTCGTATAGCCCCGATTTAGCTCCTTGCGATTTCTTCCTCTTTCCGAAAATCAAACTCGGACTTCGTGACACGCGATATAACAGTCCTGAGGATGCACAGAATGCCTACTTGCAGGCCGTAGAAGACCTCCCTAAAGAAGAGTACCGGGAATGCTATAAATCATGGTTTAAGCGGATGAATCGATGCATAGAAGCTAATGGAGAGTACTTTGAGAAACTGTAATAAAAAAAATTTGAATAACTTTTATACTTTTTTTGTATCTCAAAACTTTCGTAGTGACCCACGTATAAGACAAATAAACTGTTGCAATCATTACTTTATTTTGATACCTGATGGATAGAAAATATATCTCGTATATTGTTGTTTACAGAACGACAAAGTATGGTTTGATTTTAGAGTAATTTTTTTTTTTGCAAAAGGCGGGAATTGTGACGTCATCCGCAAATTTAAAAAAATATGGCGGACCTGCTGTCATTATTTTTGACATTTAAATTCCAAGACTGAGTGGTTAAAATGGATAATAAAATTTCTGTGCTAACTAAAATCCGTGAATCAAAAGATATTCTTTTTGAAAAAATTGCGATGGTCTCTCTGAGACAGCAATTGACAACTATGAAAGCCCTAAAATGGCCGCCAACTTGTGATTCTGATGTTCTACAAGAGAAAAATACAAGTGCTTGTAAAATATGTTTCACAAAAATGTTACAAGCCTTATAAATAACTATAATAAAATGCCATTTTACAAGTTCGATTGGACGATTTCTCTGAAAAACTGACGACGATAACTTTTCAAAGAGAAGATTGAAATCGTTGACACTCCAAAGAGATTTAAATAGTAAAAGTTGAATGTCTTTGAAAGTCTCAAGCAGAATTTAACATAAAACATCACGCGTGTGAGACAGGCACCATTCTATTATTTTCCTTTTTATATTAATTAATGGACAATCATTCAATTTCAGGATGAACAATGTTTGACAAACGGAGGTATGAAGATTTTGACCCGTTAGTTTCGTTTCAGTATTATTTAATAATAAGCGATACATAAAAATGAGGAGTCTCCCGACACTGCTAGAATAACATCTGAAAGTCACTAGTTACAAGTGTCAACGCAATTCTTTGAGAAACTGAATTTAGTTTTACACGTGTAAAATTGTAAATATTTACTTGTGAGGTTGATCATTTGATTGAGATTTTATTCTACATACGTGCTAAGTACAGTTTCGTGATACGCACAAACGCTACACTTGTAAGTTTGGTATTTTACAAGTGTTGCTATGGTAACACACTTGTATTGCAAGACTTGTACCTTTCGAGAAACACGTGACTCTTTACGTTTTTTATCACAAAAATAAACTGTTTTTACTGGTTTTGTTGAAAAAATTGATTAACTAAAAAAATAAGTTTAAATTCTAACACTTTTTGTACTTTTATGTGGTATACATATTCCATGTTCCACTGATGGGCAAGCCTCCGTTAATGAAACTAAGTCATCGATAAAATACGATGCTTAATTATTATATTACAAGCGCAATCTTTTAAACAAGTATTTTTTTAGTTTTACTTTGACTTTATTTTAATATAAATCAGTTTCCAAACATGTCCGATCATTATTTGCTTCCACTGTTTGAAGAAGCGAACAAGGGAGAACCGATCGCTCTATCGTATTGCTGAGTCAGCACTCTGCCTCTGCGGAGTCTACGGCGCACGGCCCGTTAATTGACCTAATTTGACCTTCGCTGACCCAACTCAAATAACGCCAGACCCAATTTGATTCGTCGGATCAGGTGGACTGCGCGAAATTTAATCAAGGGCATGTCACCTCGCTCGCTCGGTCCCCTGGATCGACCTTTCTTTTATGACGTTCATGCGGAATGTCAATTTCAACTTAGAAATTTTTAACACAGCCGGCCAAAACAAAGTAAAGTAAAAAAGTGTTTTTAAAAATAATTTCAAGCGTGCTGAGATTGCACTTTTTAGATAGTCGTCATTTTCTCACTAGCACTGGTTTAGAATGCAGCCATCCTTTGCCGAGAAGAGCTAGGCACAAAGATAAAGATTATTTATTATAAAAAAATACAAATTATGATTACAGTTATCTATCGTGAATGTTCTAGTACTGGGCTCCGACCTGCCCGCCTGGCATTACTAAAAGTGACTCGGTCGCAACCTGCACGCATTCATGGCGCAGCGACTACTATTAGTTTTTTTTTAGTTTTTTTTAATATAATGAAGGAGGCAAAAGAGCAGGCGGGTCACCTGATGAAGAGCAAATACCGCCGCCCATGGACACCCGAAAAACCAGAGGAGTCGCAGATGCGTTGCCGACCTTTAAGAAAGGAATAGGGTTAAGGAAGAAATAGGAATTGTGAGAGGGGGAAGGGGCCTCCAGAACTCTCACTTGCCGGACGAAACACAACAGCACCAAGTGCCATTACTTCACGCCGGATATTCGTGAGAGGGTGGTATTTTTAAATTAAAGACTTTAGGAGATGGATAATACATACATATAACATACAATAATACATACATAGTAGAAACAGCTGTTGATACCCAAATGGTAAAGCGCTTTGCCTACTATCCGGAGGTCCCGGTTCGGATTCCGGAGGTTGGGGAAACTGAGTTTCATATTTTTCAATGTATAGTTCGGGTTAGTGATTGGTGCCTTTGGCCTGTTGTGGATCATAATATCACCTATGCCGTGTCGCGTAGCGGTGAAACAATGCCACCACCCCATCTCTTCCTAAGTGTCGTAAAAGGACTAATGACTGCACATACATCCAACAGCATAGGGCGGCGATGGGCTCACCACCTGTCACGCTGAGCACGTGCAGTCGCTAGTTGGTGAAAAGTGAAATATGGGTAGAGGATTGCTTTTGCTGTCCTTATTAAACAGTCTCTGAATAACCCTTCGGGGATAATAGTCGTGATTTTAGGTATGTATAAAACTTTTGACAATATTTTACTTTACCAGATAAGTACATTTCTAATTTTCAAACAAAAAATAATTTCACCCAAAACCGAAATTTGTGAAAGTATTTTAACTGCACACGTTGACACGAGGGTCTCTAAGCCAGGCGTCTTTAGCGTTATGACTTATCATTCCGCCGGAGAGCCTTCTAAGTCTCCACAATTATGGGAATGTCTGGTCTTGGCATAAAAACAGTATTTTTCATTCGCCAGTGACAACGGTGGAAAAACAAGGAAATCCAGCAAAAGCCAGCTCTGCCATCATTAAAATCTCATCATCTCGCGACGTTAATACGTTTCTCGATGTACAGGGTATATCGCTTATTCCGAACGCGAGATTTCCCCTCACGAAAGAAATCGACGGGAAAATTACCCCAACCGACACTATTGGATCTCGAGTCAGTCTCGATGCGATGATTGATTCGATATCACGTCGTTTTAAAGTTGCCTTCTCGATTGTGTCCTGTTTAAAATAAATTACCAGCTAAAGACTTTAAAAAAAAATTGTAATCATACATCTTGAGCGTTTTTCATTCAACCAATTAAAAACCAATACAACAAAAATTTGGTTACTAACTTTGCTACAAACAAATATACCTTTAAGTTTTGATTAAAGTAATTTACTTATTTTTATTTTGAATTAATAAAGTAATACGTCATTGAATTTGTACCGTAGAAGCCGCTTGAAACCCGGAAAGAGAGGATTTTCTGAAAAAGTTAATATATAGTGAATACTACGAATAGTTGAAAAACAAGCTTATTTGCGACTATCAATCGTTAACAAGGACAGTGAGTTTTCATAGTACCACTTCTGTATGAACAGTAGCCGCGTAATCGCGTCGCTGACGACAAATTTGAAGTTTATTCAAATCAGAGCAGTTTGTCTGAGAGTAACGGCGGCGGAGTTAATTTATTTTTGTTTGGCACGCCTCTGCAGAACTGGGGCTTGCAAATTTTTGGACAATCGGTCATGGCCAATGTTAGTCCTACGCACCCGACGGGACACTAATTACTGGGTAATAACTAACACCAATCAAACATTTCGTAACTCTCATATACTCATTACATTCACTTCGACATTCTGAACAAGTATCCATATTGTTTTACCACATTAACGAAATAAAAAATTATTATGTGTCAAAAATGTCACAAGAACATGAAACTGTATATGATTCTGATCAAAGTAGTCTGACATTGTAGTCCTTTTGGAAAGTAGTATATTAAATAAAATATATGTAAAAGTTATCCTAAATATTTTAGCTACTTTATTTTGCTTTAAACCGTGAAAGCCTGAAGGCCACTACTATAAAATGCACAAACGTAACGGCGAACCTCCACTTCATCATCATAAACCTCTCACTGCAACTACCTACACATGGGGAGATTGGGCTGCATAAGAGTTGAGTCACTTTTCTACTGATCACGTCAGATTAGGGTTTTATTTGAAAATAGAAAGAAAACGAATTAGTGTCAACCGCAAAGAAGTTGATTTAACGATGCCCAGTTCTTACTCGGCATACTTGTGCTTGTAGTGTGTTTTTTAAATTATATTTAGCAGAAACACCAAAAAAGGGCTTGTCATGTTCCGCGCCCACTTTGCTGACGGCTCATGAAATTCGGCAGCAGCTCGCCTTTTCTGCGCATTCGGATTGCGCCCGCCTCGGTCGAGAGAGCATTGTAAACGAGTCGAGTGCTAATACGCTGAGCGATTCCCCTGTTAGTCTAACAGGAGTATGCTTATCTGTTGGCTAACAGTATCAAGGTTATTTTTTTTTTTTAATAAAATATATACTTATCAGTTTCTGTACTTTTTATTTTGTTGTTTTATTTATTTATTAAAATTATTTTGTTAAGACACCAAAACACGTCCAAGATTTATTTCAACTTTTGGGGTTACGTATGTTACTATAATGCGAATGTCATTATAATATTACCTTCTTGCTCATTTGTTTTAGTTTCGTTATTGTGATCATGATAGTTGACATTGTTATTATTACCATAATACCCATAGACATCGCGTTATAGCTTAAGCATTCTCACATGGGGATGGTCATACTCAGCATATATCTGATCATGGCGCATCCAACTGCACCAAAATATCATCAAATATCAGCATAAAACTCAAAGACATCCAAAAACATAGTAATTATCTCGTTAACAATGATTGCAACGTAAGTGACCCTAACAGTTCAAAAAGTTAGGTATATTGTAACACACTCATTCAAAATATTTATTAAACTTGCCGTATATTTGTAACAGTTTCAATTTGCCTTTTAATTCCGGAGCCGATGCAGCCCTGCTTCCCTGCAACCTGCAAAGAGGCAGATTCTAGTGGAATTTCAAAAATTCAACGCCTCAATAACTCGATGGTACTCGGATTAGACTCTAGGGTTGCCACTGGTTTGTAAATTGCAACCTCACACGGTGCGGCTTGGTACAATATTTCAAACAGTAGCAATACTAACTTCACTAGGTCGGGTTTTACACGGCAAGACAAAACATTCAGGTTCTGTCGACTTTGTCAACAGTTTTTCGATGAATAACTCTTTACATAGCAGCTAGTGTGTTCTGGTTACGATTGTGCAATTGAAACAACTAACGGACTATCACTTTCTCGAATATGCCAAAAGTATCTCGATCTTCTCCATGCTTTGGAAGGTACGTTCCCTCTCCTCGTATGTTATTATCATCCAATAAGTGTGGATCCTAGCAGTGTGTCATTTATGGGCCGTTGATGATAGTGTAAACTTGAACGTAAAGAAAACCTACCAAATCATCAAGTTCTCCAATTTAAGACAACATGGATTAGAATTTAAAGTAGCGACGATAACGTAGTATTTTGTGTCTAAAATTAATCTCTACTGTACTGTCGTGCCATTCATCGTCATCAGCTCAAACCTTCTTGGACCAATTACGAAGTATATATTGTATGGCTTAAGACTAACATTTAGAAAGTTTTTGGGTTTGACAACCTTAGGGCCTAATATATAGGGTGTGTACACACGGCGGACGCTCGCAAGCTGCCTGCTGCCTGCTGCCTGCCTTCAATATTCACGAACTAGCTTACAATACTAGTGCTACCAGACGCATTTGCATCTACCCAACACTCCTGCTGCAGCAAAACCACCGTTAGCTGCATACGAATAGAATCTGTTATTATATAGACAGATTTGATTTGCGCCAAAGGAAAACTTGGTCGCTAGTCAAAAGCAAACATACATGTGCGTTCTGATAGTTTAACATAGAGGGAATTGAAACTTTAACAGTTTTCATTAGAGTCCATTATCGGACGTTTGATTTAACGAGATTTCTCTCGACGTACGTTGGATAACGCTTATTTTACGAGCAATGAACTACTGGTTCGGATACAATTAGCCCCTATAGGCGGGCTTTTTGTATGGCGTTTTAGATTTAGCGCGACCTGCAAATTAATTTGTCAGCGAGCGTGTATCAAATTTGCATCCAATCACTGTTGATCGCTTTGGATACATAGAGCGGGTGACATTTTGATTGCTTGCTTTTATGATGGTAATATTCATTAAGAGTTTAAACCTTATCACTAGTGCTTGACAAGTACTGTTATGAGCCGCTCGATGGATGGATGGATGGATGGCTCGATCTTGCCGGTCAATTTCCACAATGTCAGGTCACGGGATGGGTTAGCAAATGGAAAACATATCGATCATCTCGTGCTTCGGAAGCCACGTAAAGCTTTGACCCCGCTTGTTGTCCTAAGACGACAGTCGTTACCCACAAACAATCCGCCGCAATCAATTAATCTCGCCATTAAATACAATACATCAACTTAAATACAAAGCCACGTATCCTATTAACTAAGCCGTTACGAAGCCATCGCCGCAGCGTCGGCACTCACGCGCGACTGGGAGTCGAACCCGCGACCGCGAGTGTTTGCGCAGCCCTCCAGCCGCACCGCTTAGAAATAATCATCTTACCTGCCGAGCTGGAGGGCCCGCCGTAGTAGGGAGCGATGGGGCGGGGAGGCTTCGGAGCGGTAGTACGTGAACAACGATTCTATTCGGCTGTATTACTAGTGAGATATCGAATTTTTTTTTTGTGTTTCTATGGAGTTTATTGTTTAAAAATAATAAAATAGTTCGATTATACTTTATTATTTTATATAGTAAACACAAATTGAAACGACAAGATAAATATAGTGTGTAAACTAAACGCATTAGAGAAATAATTTATTGCAATTTAGATTAATACAAGTATATATTATAAATACAAAGAATTTCAACATAGCTAAAGTTGTGTTTTGGATTTGCTCAACAAATAACACAAGTCGCTCCATTTGTTGATTAAATCCAAAACACAACAGCTAGAAGAACCAATAGGTATCAAGGGGCAGCTGTCTTGATAAGTTGCCGAACTTTCGCTTGATGTTGGAAATGCCAAGTAGCCCTTCAAACGAAGAAGGTTCAGATCGTTTCATTACCGTTACCCCGAATGAGGCGCCCTCGGCCCGCCTTATAGCCGCCTCTCTGAGTGGACTTTCGAGAGCTGTTCACCAAAACAGATTTTGCCTACACTCGTTATAAGTCCACTAATGCGAGAGGTTTGAGCTGAGCAAAATAACTTTTCTTCGTTCAGCTTTTAGGACTTGAGGTGTTTTCAAAAAAATGGGAGAAGAGATTTAGTGAAATATATAGAAAGAAGGTAACAGTAAAAGTAGTAAACTAAATTTGACCCTTTACGGCGTATCGACATAGTGTGTATAAGATTATGTATGAGTTTGCGTATACACGTTCGTGTCGTGTGTCGCCTACTAAATTAAAAAAATAATTGGCATACCGTTTATGTCAGTCGACTGAGGGACCTTTAAGTTTCTCGCCGCCTCTATCCATTTAACGTTGTAAAAGATACAGACAGCTAACTATCTTGAAAAAAAAACATTAAGTAGTTTTTTCCTGCTATCAGCAAGCCCGCAATCATTGGGCGTTGTTAACGCGTTCGGCATCCACCGACGCGTGAGCAGCGGCGCTGGCGGCGCGGCCCGCTGCGACGCGTCGGTGTGCAAACACCAGCTGTTTGTGTCGCGCGTAATTGGCCGCTAATTGGGCGGCCGGGTATACGCGGTGTCAACCGCCCCATGTATTTTAAATAGCGCGTTTGGAGGCATGATTGGTTTTAAGTTTTAAACGTGTGAACGGTATGGATAATTGAAATAAGAGAAAAAACACTACGACAATGTTTTTCATTTCGACCGGCTAATGTGTTTCCAATCCAGCATAGCCCGTGTTAAATGCTTATAGTCTATATCACCAGCCCAGTTGTTCACGAACAAATGCGCTTAAATTGCCTGGTATTTCAGCTTAATTTTAGCTTAGACACTACTGACTATGTCAACATTGAGTCGTGATCGACACTTATTGACCGAGACGCGCGAAGCCATGGGCGGAAGCTAGTAGCTAACAAAAATTATGAGATCGCTAGTAAACTGTTGCCCGTTGTTGTTAGGGATTAGGGACGCTTACACCGCATTCCCTGTATTATAACAGAGACCGTGAAAGTTTAAATATTAAAATTCATAAGCTACCTCCGACGGTCGGTAAAAAAGATAGTGCTAGACGAAATAAAAAAATTGGAGCGGCGCGCTAGACGGACTTTGGCGGGCCACCCGTGAAATTGCATTTTTCAATGTGAGACCGGCCATCCGCGTCTGGTTTGGCGGGACCGCATCATCGTTCACCAGATGGCGCTTTTTACCAAAAAGCAATATTATTCTGCAGACCGGCGGCGCACTAACATCGCTAGTTGTGCCGTTCAATATTCACACATTTAAATTCGCGGTTCGCGTGTGACCGCACCGATTTTACGCTAACGAATCCACTCGATATTTAAATGACACGCAACTGTGGAAACACTGTTATCATTGTGACATGCTGTTGTTGCTTACATTGGCCGGTATTCGGCAAACATGCTTTTGTAACTGATCTAATTATTTTGCCAGTTTCAGTCGGGTTATTTTAAATAAAACAGTTCACCTTTTCACAGTATGTAATTGAAATCTGAAATCACGCTCCAAAACCACTGACAAAACGTGATTTCCAGAGCCATATGATTGGTATGAGATATGCAATATCTTCATTCATTTTCACTTTCGACTCCGCTTTAACTCTATCCTGAGCTGGCAAGGTCCAGTTTCGATCGCCCCCAGGTAGTTCTGAGGTCTGCATATCAAACCGCATCTCTCGCCGGCAGTGTTATTGAAATTCTAGAATTTATTCCGCGCATTATAACGGTTCAAAGTTTCTGCTAAACTTCTGTGCGGTTTAAAGTTTGTTGCTGTCGATGCAGATCGTTTCGATTTATCGCACAGACAGACGGATTGTTGTATTGTTGATTTATGAATGGGCTGAGGGCTGAGAAATGGCTGTTGTTCCTTTCCTCGCGAGGCGGTAGGTGGCGACTGGCGTGCCAACCCTTTTTGCGCGAATGCTCTGTTGGTCGGAAGTTTCGCGCAGTTTTTGTTTGCCGCTTCCAAATGATTTATTGCACTTTGTAATATTAATCTTTATATGTATAAGCTGAATCTCTGCAGAAGAACGACTGGCAAAGCACTCGGCTTTATACTCGCAGGCGTCGGGTTTTTCTCAGGTCGGGCACAGGGTGTGTAGTAATGTTTGATGCATAGCAAGGGTTTACAATTACTCGCTTTTAGGTCATTATGTCGATACCCATCAATTGAAGAGGAGCCTTAATTTATAATCCGGATTTTGGCCGGCAGTGGGGCTGTATACGGGTACAGGCACCTTACTTCAAGTTATTTAAAAGCGGTATACCACTCACTAACTGGCTGGATGATCACGAAATCTTACATTTGACAGGTTCCTTAAACATTTACGCGAAGAAGAGGTCATCACTATTACTAGGCTTGTTGTAATATTAAAAAAACGTGTTGAAACATTATTAAAATAAGTTCTGTGTCGTTGTAAAACACATTTTTTTACAGTGTATCTACCTATTTAATTTGTGTCCAACATTATTAACAAATTTTATAACAACATTTTAATCAAACAAATGTTTGATTAAAATGTCGTTAATCTCTAACTCTGTCAACGCTCTTAATCTTAAAAACTCAATATATTTATTCTGTCTCTACTAAGATACGTAATAACACTGCTCTGTATGAATTATTTATTAAAATTTTAGTAAGAAACTAGTTAAGCTTTTATTTAAGTAAGTAGCCAACCACAATAGTCTAGTTTATATGTTACGAAGTACGCCAAATGAATTTTGATTAATTTAGTTGTTAGGAGACATGCTTTTAATTATAATTATTACTATAATTTATTTAAGGTTTAATGAAATGTATGAGTTTTTATATATTTACTATCGTCATAAACCCTGTCGCGTAGCGGTGAAAGAATACGGAGGAAGAGAGGGGTGGACCCCTCTCTTCCTTCGGGTGTCGTAAAAGGCGACTAACGGACTAAAGTCTGCACATACATCTACCAGCATAAAGCGGCGATGGGCTCACCACCTGTCATACTCAGCACATGTGCAGTCGCTATTTGTTGGAAAGTGGACTATGGCAGAGGATTGCTTTTGCTGTCCTCATTGCCTAGTCTCTGACTACGACGACTTTTAAGTCGTGGTTTTATATATGTATGCATACTATCGACACAAGAAATTTAATGAAATACGAATCCTACAAGGAATCAAAGTCAACACATCACGAAATAATATATGTACCCAGATAGCTAATAACAAAAACATTAGCCTGTCTGAAGCGCGGTATCCCTCAGGAAATGAGCTCTTCCCTCCCAGGCTTAGGTACAACATATATATGTACATTTATACACAGCTGTACACTCGCAGCGGAAATTTGAGAGGCAGATTCTTCCGACATACACATTAATTAAATACTCGAACGCAATTATTCCCCGAGCATGTTTTGATGCAAATGCGGCTCAATTAGTTTTGCTTCGATGAGATTTTTGGGGTTATGAATATGTTTGATAGCTCATTTTGGGTCGGCGCGACGTTCATCGTGATATTGTTAATAAGGATGGTGAGTAAGTAAGATTGAATTGAAGAAATTATTTGCGGTAAGTAGGTTGAGGTCACTTCAGATGTTATGATTGCAGTTTCAGAAAGTTCTGGTTGATATTATTTGCTAATTTTATATATCCGGCTAGCAGCTGCACTGGTTTTTAACGTAGTACTCGTAGATAAGTTGGATAAGTTAAGTACCATCTGTAAAAATAAACAATTGATCGAGTAAAAGACAGCGAGCGCCGTCCATAAGATGTCTATCTAGTCTATGGCCGGGCTTATTATTAAAACATCACCTTCATTATTGTTGGCTGCTCAAATTGTATGACAGTAATTTATTTTTACCGCCTTTGAACTAATAATAGTTATTGATGTTTTTCTGTTTTCTATGTAACTAAATTACTCGTATGTGTCTCTCTCTTAAGCCTAATTCGTACCTGTGCTAGTAATTTATTCGTGTAGAAGTACTTGGCTCCGATTGATTTTTTTTATATAGGTATTAAGAAGAAGGCAAACGAGCAGGCAGGTCAACTGATGAAGAGCAATCACCGCCGCCCATGGACACCGGCAAAACCAGAGGAGTCGCAGATGCGTTGCTGACCTTTATGAAAGGAATAGGGTTAAGGAAGGAATAGGAAATGTGAGGGGGGGGAGAGAGGGAAGGGGCCTCCGGAACTCTCACTGGCCGGACGAAACACAACAGCACCAAGTGCCATTATTGCACGAATTTATGATTATTTAAAAATAATTTTACAGTAATCAAATCAGCAAAGCAATGTACTTCTACTACGACTATGTAAATTACTGGCCTACAACGAACTAGACTTTCATCGTCAGCTTATAAACGTACCACTGCTGATCACATTCCCTCATGGACAACAAATCGTGGGACGATTGGGCCACAGCCCACCGCTGGCCCAATGCGGGCTGGATGATAACGTAATACATACATACATAATAATCACGACTATTATCCCCGAAGGGTTAGTCAGGGACTGGGCAATTAGGCCAGCAAAAGCATTCCTCTACTATAGTGTACTTTTCACCAAATAGCGACTGCACATGTGCTCAGCGGAAAAGGTGGTGAGCCCATCGCTGCTCTATGCTGTTGGAAGTATGTGCAGTCTTTAGTCCTTTAGTCGCCTTTTACGACACCCAAAGGAAAAGATTGGGTGGTAGTAATCTTTTATCGCTACACGACACGGTTTGTAACGTAATCTGAATCAACTCTAACGTATTAGACGTCATCAACCAAACCGATCTCAACGTAACATACATGAACTTGTACTTTTGCAACTAAAGAAATCAAGGGTTAGTTACCGCCCTATAGTAATGTCCCCTGGCGTGGGCCGAGAGAGCTATCACCGAGATGAATGGCTGCGCACACGCCCGCTCACCCGTGAAGCGGATATTGCTGGGGGTGGGGGGAAGGGAAATTGGGAAAACATCTCGTCATTGTTCACCACTCACTTCGCGATATACGATATTGGAGATTTTTCACCGGCCACTGCGTCTCTGCGAACCTCTGCGTAATATCACGGATAGATGCTGTAATTGACAAATAAATCTCAGTAGAAGTATCAAACAAACGCGTATGATTAGAACATATGAGCGATTTTAAAATCTCGAGAAGTGAATATTAATAGTACTTACAATTTTGTAAGTTAAAACATGGGTGACCAAATTAAAATGTCCAGAGCTCGTCTGTGCTTTTGGGCGCATGTGAATCCGGTGGATGTTGTTACGTCGTAGTGGGCTCGGTCTCCCCATCTGTCTATTTCAAGTGGATTTAACATTGAACTTAACATTAATCAGGTCACCATTTTATAGAACATTCCGAGGCATGGAACCAAAGCTTTATGGTCGCTCTATTACACAAAAAAATTTTTTTGCATAAGCCATAACTTTTCGTAAAGATATTTCCGACCCGCGTTAATTTACTTAAGAGCGTAAATAACGTGCGCTCCGTCCTAACTCTGAGCCGCGTTTGCGCAGCGATAAGCCAATAATGTTTTAATTTTTTGCTCGTTGTTCTTCGCGAGATATAGCTTAATCCCGAAAACATGATTCCCGTATCGTAAACGAGCAAAACGCCGGGGCTGTAGCAACAAGCATAATGCCACGCCTCGTTTGTAATCCTTAATTTTAATTATACTTCCTACAGTATTGTAGCTTTGTAGAACATTTTTTCTGTAATAGGAATGATAAGCTTATAGCTGTACATTACCTATATATTTCTTTATGTTATTGCGTTTTGATAGCAATTTGAGACATAAAATATGTAGGTACTTAACAATGTTAATAATAGCATGCACCTTGACATGCAAAAAAAAACACTTATTCGTTTTTATTTAGGTTTTTTAAGATATACTATTAAACATTTATAAGAAGCCGACGACATTTCTACAATTGCTACTCCGTGCTTCGGGAGCACGTAAAGCCGTTGGTCGGTTGTTGTCGTAAGATGACAGTCGTTAAGACCTACCAACCCGCATTGAGCCAGCGTGGTGGGTTATGGCCCAATATCACCACGTGCTATTGTCCACGTTAGAGGCCTGTGCTCAGTAGTGGGACGTTAATAGGCTGATGATGATGATGATGATGATTGTGAAGTGTAGGTTCTGATAACAACGTTTAATTTTACCGTTTCATTCCACATCATGATAGACTATATGCATTACCTACATGTCATGTTGTTACTACACTTTTAAACAAACTGAAATTTTGAATATTCAAAACAAAACTAAAATCAAGTTCTAAAAAAAACCTGTCTGGCTGTGAATGTTTTTAAATGCAATCAGAGAGGCGGACCTGTAAACGTAGTTGTTCAGAGCTTGTTGGTGCTAAAGCTTGTTGCTAAAGTTGACTACTTTAGCATTGCTTTCTTCCAGGATAGGTGGGTTTGGTGGCTGCCCTGAGATGGACTTTGGTGATTAGCACTACGTGAGTACTAAACCGTCTTAAGTGACAAGCGTTACCTATAGGTACTGAGTGAGGTTTTAGTGGTATGCCATTCTTATGATATTGAGCCGACATATGAGCATACTCGTACATCCCATGTCAATTTTATGATATTGAGCCTACACCCCGCCTGATGGAAAGTTGCCACTGTACACATGGACTCGCGCGACACCGAGGGCAGAAGGCACGCGCTGCAGACCCTGAAGTTTCATTTTTCATGCCCCTAGTTGTGCCTTGTAATTTCAATGGATCTTGTACCCTTCAAACCAGAACGCAGCAATAGAAAACAATGCTAATTGGCAGCAGAAATAAGTACTAGATGGTACGCCATCCTATCAAAGTCTAGGCAAAATCTTAACACAGTGCCCCGTGTAAATCTGTTCCAAATATTATGCAGTTTTAAAACAAAAATTCACTAACCCGCATTGAGTTTACTTTTAACCGCCTCTGTGGTCTAGTGGTTAATCCACAGGTTTAAGGCCCAGAGGTCCCGGGTTCCATTCCCAGCGGGGGGTACATCTTTTTGTGCTCAGTTTGTTTGGTGGTAGGGCTGTTAAGTCCACCTTGCTAACTACTACCATCTAATCTAAGTCTGTCGCCATAACAACGATGTTTATAGCATTGTTGTGTGCCGACAGTTTGAGATAAGATAGCCAGTTCCTCGGTGGTTAAGGATTCTGTGTAAAGCGCGCTTTCACCTGCGGCCTTATCGTCGCTTACTATCAGGTAAGATGAGGGATAATAAAGAATTTTAAAAAATTGTGCGAGCGTGGTGAGTTATGGTTCAATCTCCCCACGTGCTGTTTTTCGTGTGGAAAGCCTAAGCCCAGCGGGGCGTTTATAAGCTGAATATGATCAAAACAAAGGGTAAGAATAAACCTTCTGCATTATTATTAATGACAATCAACTGTTGGATTGGAAAATACAGCATTGAATTAATTGATGGGTCTGTTGCGGGCCGAGAGCGCCGACAAATTGGCTCCGCGCCGCGCCGTCGCGAGTGGCTGGCTCCGGACAAAAATCCTATTTTGTGGAGCACTTGCCGGTATCATTCGCGAGTGGCGTCGGGATGACGACAACAAACTGTGGATGGACTCGTGCCAATTACATCCCTCTCTAAGTATAGAGAATAAAAACTCATTGGCATACATACACTCACAACTATGATCCCCAAAGGGTTAGCTCGTCCACGGGAACTTCTGTAACCGAGTGACATATAACCCCTTCCGTCCACGGTATCTTTTGTAACCGAGAATTTTGCAATTTTGCAAATTCGCATTACGACCACGGTGAGTGTAATTACTCAAAACACGTGTTACGTAGGCCCATTAAAATATTTGAGATGATTCTGTGGTTACTAATTCAGTATAAAAGTAAAAGAAATCTATTTAATGACAAACATAATTTCACAGAACAAAATAATGAAATTGGCGAGAATTGACAGTTCGCCAAAACGGAATTTTGCAAAGTAAGCGTTTTTAAAAATGTCGAAATACTCTTCTACTCTTTTTGCATAGGATTTTTTTGTGCTAATAATGTGTTAATTACTCTTCGTAATCATCGTTCTTCCTAATAATGTGCACATCAAAACAATCGTTATGGTTTAAGCTATCGAAAATGATATGATTCTTTATAGTTTGAAACAGTGACTTCCAAGTAATAACGACTTCTAAATGTCGATATAAAAAAATATTTTTGTTTTTTGTCTTGGAATCTTCATTTTTGTCATTTTTGTTATAGCTTTTCGTAATTAACTTTTAGCTTATTAAAATACTGAGTTTTCTAAGCATTTGGTACGTAGTTTAGGTTTTGATATAGCTTTAGCAATGGGTTAGTTCTAAGCTTTTTTGTCAGCTCGGGTAGTCTCGGTCAGCGTCGGCCAACTTTCGGACAGCTGTCAGATTAAGTGGACGGTAGGAGCCATATTGTATATACGGTCGTGGACGGCTAAGTGGATAGTCTCTGACTAACCCTTTGGAAATCATAGTTAATCCTTTGGGGATCATAGTTGTGAGTGTATGTATGCCAATGAGCAGTGCACTGCCGCACACCACATAACAACTACACATGTGCTCATCGTAATAGGTGTGAGCCCAGCACTGCTTTAGGCTGTTGGGTGTATGTAGTCGTCGTCTAGTTCGTTAGTTGCCTTTTACGACAACCAAAGGAAGAGATGGGTTGGTTGATTTTTTTTTGTAATAAAGTCACTAAATATTTACGTAAATCTCGTGGGGCTACTTACTACGTCGCTATCTCAATTTCGCGCTTCACATAAAGTCCTTAATCACTAAGAAGTTGTCTTACATCTGCCTGGAGGCAGCAGAGTCAGACTGTATAGTAACAATTAAGGTCAAAACTGGAAAATGTAGAGCTAAACCATTGAAAGAAAAATAAAAAGATCCAGAACCCCTTAACTGCTGAGGACCATATCAGATTTAGGACCAAATCAATCCCAGCGGACTAATGATCCACCGCTGGTAATCTAACTTAGAAACGTAGCATTTCCCCCGATCTCTTATCATACCGCCATTACAATTTAACATCACTTAGATACTAGTACCAAGATATACAAATGTAAGTACCTACATTATAGGTAAGGAATATACAAACAATGATGCTACCCAAATGAGATTTGATTGTACAAAGATCGCACTTCCATTTGCAAGCGACCGCACGCCGGATCGCGCTCCTAATCTGAGAGCTCGCAAGATCGATTATTTTAATACCCTCAAAGGGTTACCGGTTTTAATAAATCCCGCGTCTGCGGTTATTAAATCAAAGAATCCCGGGTGCTTTACGGGATTCGCTTCTGTGAGGTAATGTGAAACATTGTAAGGGAAATCTACAGTTGAAGAAAGTGCTACCATGTTATTCATGAGAACACCTAACATCTATTCTCTCTAACATTATGTATGATATTTAAGAAGCTTTGGCTTATTGTATTTTGTTTTAAGAAATCTGTCATTTTAACAAAAGGAGAAAGCAATAACTTGCTATAATATGTAGCCTGGTAGGATTTGGCACAGAGGCCGGCGGGCAGCCGCCATTACAAATGTTAAATATTAGTATACGCCCACACCAATTATTATCTAGACCAAGATAAATATTCTTTTGAATTTTGTTAATATGGTAAGATAACGGATAAATATATACGTAGTAAAAACACCCAGATCCAAAATCTATTTAGAAAAACAGTTTTTTTCAAAATTTACCCTACCGGGAATTGAACCCGGGACCTCAGAGATGGCGCGTTATTAGTCGCGCATTAGTATGAGTAGTAGTTTTTTTTTGCGTTGCTTTATTCAGGTGCCAAATCTATTGGAATTTTTGGACATAGAGGCTTATGAGCTAAACCCTAACAGTGCATGAATGAATCATCTGGCACACTCATGGTGTTGCGAGCTTTCGTCGGCTGCAGGGCTGGGAAAGAAACAATCTGTTTTTCGTGCTCCGCGCTTTTACTGCGTTTTCTTTAAACCGAAACCTACATCTCATCGCTCTCTACCCGTGCTCACTGCTCGCTCACTGCTCACTGCTCACAGCTCACGGAGGAGGTTTTAATCCCGCCGTGAAATACGACCGTCCGCGACAGCAGCTTTTATTTGTAATGGACTCACTCCCAAATGTCACTTGGTATATTCCAAGAGGTAGCGAGACTGTTCGTAATATGACATTTTAAATATAGTTTAGGAAAATTGAAAATAGCCAGAGCGGAATAGTTTCTAGTCTACATTGCTGTCGTAGCGTAAAGGCAGCATGAATATAATAGCGATGAAAATACCATAGTAGTCTATGCATTTAGGTAAAGTAATATATTTCAACAACAACAGATCTCATGATCTGTTGAAATTAAGCAAACATTGACTCAAAACTTTACAGTTTAGACTTCTTTTACTTACTATTTACACCTGACTGCACGTCATGAGAACCTCGATCGGCAATATTTTGCTTAATTAAAAATAATACATTTTTCTACAGACAAATATAGGTACCTAAGTTATTATAATGTAGGTATACAAACCAGTTTCTAGTAACCGATAGGAATCCAATATTTTCTATTAACAGTATCTTACCAAACAACAATAGGTAATGTTAACAAGATTGTTTCGGCTCCAGTTGTGGGAATCGTTACGTCGACTTTTTGCCGAAATGCGAAAAAAGCGAATCGCACAGGTAAGCAGAATAGACGATAGTTTCAGTGGCGCTGTATGCTAGTACCACTCGACATGATTTTCAATAGTTATTTTAAGGGGCAATATTCAATTACGCACAAAAAATTTTGGTGACTCGTTTCTTGGTCGTATTTCCAAATTATGAAATAGTCCATTAGCACCTGTTTTCCCTCCTTGATATGGTGGCAAACGAGGCGTGAAGAGGCATTTTGTGGGCCGGCAGGGTGAGGATTACTGATGCTACGTCTTTTTGACGCTGCACCATCCACGCGCCTGCGATTCCTCTGATTTTGCGGCATGGGCGGCGGTGATTACTCTCCATCACGTGATCCGCCTGCTCGTTTGCCTCCTTCTTTTATAAAAAAAAAACTAGTTGTTTTCGCGCTCTGGCGCACTTACACTTCACTTTAGGTGGAGAGGACTCATTTGCCGGGCAAAATTTTTAAAAAAACGATAACATTTCATGACGACGGTTATAATTTATGTACCTCCAAAATAAATCTTCTGCCATTATTTAGCTTTTATACCTTTGTTATATTACTTAATAGGACACAATTAAGAAAACGACTGTCTGGATTTGCCTCGCTGGGATTTATTACAAAAGACATAGAATAACTATTAACCAGCAACTACCTAATAGGAGTTTTGTGGCGGTTCAATGTTAAAAGAATACAACTAACCCATCTCTTCACTTGATTATCTTAACAGGCGACTAACGGACAAAGGACAGGTAACAACAGCTTAAAGCAGCGTTGATGAAGATAAAGATAAAAAGTCATTTATTCAATAAGTACCATATGGAACACTTCGACACGTAATTTTTTTTGATTTACACCAATTCGTAACGCGACCAGACAGAGAAGAATTGGCAAGAAACTCTGCTTGGCTTATATTCTTTTTAACGTCTTTGTTACAATTATTATTCTTAACTATTACATTGTTTTTGTGGGAGTTGGAGACAGTTTCATCCCAAGCTTTTTTGTCGTTTATATAATCAGAAACTTTATAATAAGCTTCATTACAGAGATGACGTTTCACTACATTTTTGAATTTTTTGACAAATAGATTTAACATGTCACTTGGGATTTTGTTATAAAAACGTACACATTGCCCTTTAAAAGATTAACTAACTTTATGGAGCCTTACAGGGGGAACAGTGAGTTTGTCTTCATTTCTAGTGTTAACATTATGTTTATTGCTATTTTTCTCAAATAAATTAATGTTTTTTCGGACATACATTAGGTTTCCTATATATATTGAAATGGAACTTATAAATTACACGAACAGCCCTCCTCTGCAGCACAAAAATAGTGTTAATATCTGCAGCATTCCCCCACAACAAAATGCCGTAGAACATGATGCTGTGGAAGTAGCTGAAATAAACTAGTCCAGCTGTTTCCACGTCAGTAAGTTGGCGGATCCTTTTGATGGGCTAACCACCTATTACTCTGAGCACATGTGCCGTTTCTATTTGGTAAATCGTGGAGTGCGGTACTGCACTGCTTTTGCGGTCCTCATTGCCTAGTCTCTGTCTAACCCTTTGGGGAATAGTCGTGACTGTATGTCGGCCGGTGTGAGATGTAAGCTAGTGTCGAGCGATGCAGGCATAGCGCCGGAGTGCCTCCAATCAGTGAGTACAATTTGCCGCTCCCTCCGCACCGCACCGGCGGCCGAGTCCGCTACACTGGTTTCTTTATACCCCATTTGATTTCACTTCATCGTTTTGAAGCGCTGTTGTGATGTAATGTGGCATGTTTTATACAGTTTTAGTGTATTTATAGAAAAACGACTAAAACATTCCTACATTTTAAGATGTTGAATCCACGCTCTCCGCAATCCGGGTGGCTGCGTTGAGGTAGTCATTTTATTCAACTTTCTGTATCTTAAATTAAATAACAAATATTACGAATATTTGTGTAAGTGTTTTGGCCGTCTATGACTTAACCGGATGTATATACAACACATGAGGAGATCATGCGATAACCCCACAACGCTTTCCCAATTTTCTACAAAAAAAATTAAGATGCTCGCCGTTCAATAGGGTACGTACTTATATTCTCGTCAGACTGCGAGTATTTATTAACTTTCTTACATTTTGAGAAGAATGAACGTAACAGCGAAGTCCATTACATCAACGCCTTAAGCGAAGGAGCTCACAAATTACTTATTTCCTCTCCCCCCTCCACCCCCCTTAACCGGGGGATGTTGACGGATCGACTCGGTGATTCGAGCACTAAATAATATATTCGGGGCCAAATTAAAACAGAGCGCTGCAAGGGTTAAAGGATGGCACTTATCAAAGTAATTTTGTATTCAGTATAAACAAATGGCGGCGATTAGGTGCAAGCGTAATGTATCGCCCCTTTCGGCATCGGAGGTGTTCATTATGTACGTGCCGTACGTACGTTTCTCTCGTATGCAGACAATTCATTTGCTAATCTTTTTAATCTTTTTTGTAGCCTTAATTGTGTCCCACTGCTGGGCAAAGACCTTCCCTCTATGTTTCCAATCGTCCCTATCCCATAGACTATTATTTCATTTCTCTATTCTCTAACTTATCTCGTAGTGTTTCATTTCACAAATCAATAACATCAATAGTTTAAAGAATAGAGCAGCTTAAATATAAAATACAAACTCTGGTTGTCACAGTCAGTATGTGAAACTAGTGTGAAGTCAATATAGTCGTGAGTGTGTGTATCAAACTCAAACTCAAAATATATTTATTAAATAAACTCAATTAATAAGTACCTACTTTGAATAGAATCGAAAATACAAATCTTTTTCAACCTACCACCCATTCAGGACGTAATTTTTTAACTGTGGCAAAGAACGGGCGCAAGAAACCACAGCGCACAGAAGCAACGACATTTACAAAAAAAAAAATGTCGTTACCAGGTCATAAAACAAAACATATGATTTTTAAAAATAATACATAATGCAATACAATACTACAATACAATGTATCAATTAATTATAGACAATCAGAAATAGCTATTAGAGTACTTTGAGCGTTTCATTTATAATTTTTGTAGGTTTTGTTCAAACCGTTTACGAAACAATCTATAAACGGAAACACTATTATCAAAATCAAAATCAAAATAACTTTATTCAGTAAGCTTAAATTAAGCGTTTTGAATCGTCAATTTTTTTTTTTTATATGGATGGATGGATAGGCACAGGAACCCACCCACCCACCCCACCCATTCAGGAAGTCTTTTAGCTGTGGAGAAGAACGGGCACAACAAACTCCACAGCTTTATAATAATATAGAGGTAACGACATTTACAAAACAATATGTCGTTACCAAATTATACAGTCAATAGTCATAAAACAATTATATAAAATAAAAGATAAAAACAAAAGTGAATCTACAAGTTTTACTCGGGCACTATGAACGCATTAGAACAATGTATGCGAAACTAGAGGAATGTTAATTCCATGCATTTTTGTCATTGATGTAATCGCTTACAGTGTAATAGCCCTTTTCTAAAAGTCTGTCCTTAACATGTGTCTTAAATTTGTCAAAGGGCAAAATTATAACATCGTTCGGGATTTTATTGTAAATTATGACACTTTGTCCCATAAATGATCCATAAACTTTCTGAAGTCGAAATTTAGGAATTACAAGTTTATACTTATTTCTAGTATTTAGTTTGTGTATATCGCAATTTTTTTTGAAATGAGTAATGTTTTGACGCACGTAAACAATACAGTTATAAATAAATTGTGATGCAACTGTAAGAATATTTATTTCTTTAAACAGCTCCTTAAGGGAGTCACGTGATCCTAGGTTATATATGGACCTTATTGCTCTTTTCTGTAAAATGAAAATGGTTTCTATATCTGCTGCTTTACCCCAAAGTAGTATACCATAGGACATAACACTGTGAAAGTAACTAAAATAGACTAATCGAGCAGTTTCCACGTCTGTAAAATGCCTAATTTTCCTAACAGCATAAGCAGCTGAACTAAGTCTCCCCGCAAGGGTGCTAATATGAGGGTACCACTGTATTTTTGAATCTAAGGTTATACCTAAGAAAACTGTTGAATCAACAAGGTCCAACAGTTCACCATTCAGTTTAATTTTATTTCCTATAATATTCTTTACGTTAGGTAGAGTAAAATTTATACATATGGTTTTCTTCGCGTTTAATTGAAGATTATTAGTAGTAAACCAATTCAACACATCTGTTAGGGCACTGTTGATGTCATCAAAACTATTTTTATTTCGATCAGTCTTAAATATCAAAGATGTATCGTCAGCAAACAAAACAATATTGCAAAAGTTTTCCGCATAAAATGGTAAATCATTAATATAGATTAAGAATAAAAATGGACCTAGTATTGACCCTTGTGGGACCCCCATTAGCACAGAAGATCCGGATGATATGGATCCGTTCACGCTAACTTTTTGGATTCTGCCGCTAAGATATGATTGAATCAATTTCAAGGCATCAGAGTGCACTCCATAGTGTTTTAGCTTTATTAAAAGGGTGTTGTATTCAACGCAATCAAAAGCCTTGGAGAGATCACAAAACACTCCAAAAGCATTCTGCGATCCCTCCCAAGCCTCAAATATGTGTTTTAGCAGAGCTACACCAGCATCAGTAGTAGACCTTCCCTTGGTAAAACCATACTGTTCACTGTGAAAAAGGTGGTTTATAGCGAAGTGGGAGCCGAGTTGATCTAAAATAAGTTTTTCAAAAACTTTACTAAGAGTAGGTAAAATCGAAATAGGCCTGAAATTGCTCGGGTCATCTTTACAACCCGATTTGAAAAGTGGCAGAACTTTGCTATGCTTCATGAGATCTGGGAAAACTCCTTCGTCAACACAGCTATTGAATATGACTACAAGAAAAGGCGCAATGGACTCGATAATATTATTAATAATTTTTGTTGAAATATCCCACAAATCACAAGTGTTTTTTATTTTTAAAGATTTAAAGGATTTAAGTACGTCTTTATAGTTTACGTGTTTAAATTTGAACACTTCATTACACATGGGTACATACTTTTTTAGCAGAATTTCTGCATTACTTGGTGAAGAGTTGAGTAACATAGTTGTGGCAATTGGTGTATTTGTAAAAAACTGTTCAAAAGCATCAGCAACTTTATTGTCTTCACTTAAAAAGCTATTGCCTATTCTTAAAGAAAACTTAGTATCACGTGGCTTTATTTTACCAGTTTCGCGGTTTATGCAGTTCCATGTTGCCTTTATTTTGTTATCAGACTTTTTAATTTTTTCACTAATAAATAATGCAAGTCACATGCACAAGCCTTCCTAAAAGTTTTCGAATACTTTTTGATATACTCTAGAAAACTTGGACTATTATTATATTTTTTCTGCTCATATAAGTCATACAACTTAGCCCTACTTTTATGCAAACCAGCTGTAGCCCAATCCCTAAATTTCATTGAAATATTAGTTTTAAACTTTTTAATAGAGAAAGTTTTATTAAATTCACCGTTTATAAGATCAAAAAAATGCTTGTAAAGAGCATCTGGATTTTCCTGTATAAATGGTAAACATGCAAGTTTAGCAGTTATGTTATGCTTGAAAATTTTAACCCGTTTCTCTGTCACTGGCCTACAAGATATTTCTTCTGAGTTAGGGTGTCCATATTCAGTAAAAGCTATTTTTTGCCCACAGTGATCTGAAGATAAATTAGTTAGTATGAACTTAGACTCAGGAGCAAAGTTACAAAAAAAATTGTCTAAGCAGGTTGCAGTGGTTGCTGTAATTCTAGTCGGTTCTCTAAATTGGTAATCCAAATCAAATGATTTAAACAACGAGATTAATCTTACACTAGTTGAATGACTGTCTAATAAATTTACATTGAAATCCCCACAAATTACTATTTTCTTTTTAGATTTACAAATCTTCTTAATTACATCTTCCATAGTGGCTTCAAAGACACTAAAATTACCAGAAGGAGGTCGATATACACAAACAATTATAAATTTCTCTAACTCGACACATGACTCGATTATATTTACAAAAATATAGCTGCGTTCCCTAAACCATGTTTTATGAAATTTGGAAATCAATCAATACCGTAATAGGATTGCAGTATCGAGATAAAAGGCCGAATAAAAGCAAAACAACTAGTTTAAAGTAAAAAGTTTTGCATGCACATTTTGCCAATCGACCTTTTAATGTATTTAACACTTTTCTCCAATTCATATTTTGTTACTGCTCTACCATTGCAACGTTGAAACAAACGTAACGCAAATTGTTTTTATAAATTATCACTAGGATCACATTTGTACGTAGGTGTTGTGTAACAATAATTAATATTAAAGAATTACATGATGTGTCATTAATCAATGGATTTTGCATTTATTGTGAGCTAGCGTAAGGATCGCGTGCTTACGACATAGTGGAAATACACTAATGATATCATCTATTAGCTGTGTGGTGTCGGCTCTTAAAATCATATTACCTACTCATATGTTCCTTTAGGTGTCGTAATAGGCGACTAATGGACTAAAAGACTGCACATACATCCAACAGAAAAGAGCGGCGATAGGCTCACCACCTGTCACGCTAAGCACATGTGCCGTTGTTAACTGTTGTGCCATGCTCTATAGCTCATATAGTTCATATAGTGCCGTTGTTAACTGTTGTGCCATGCACTATAGCTCATGTAGTTCATATAGTGCCGTTGTTAACTGTTGTGCCATGCACTATAGCTCATATAGTTCATATAGTGCCGTTGTTAACTGTTGTGCCATGCACTATAGCTCATATAGTTCATATAGTGCCGTTGTTAACTGTTGTGCCATGCACTATAGCTCATGTAGTTCATATAGTGCCGTTGTTAACTGTTGTGCCATGCACTATAGCTCATATAGTTCATATAGTGCCGTTGTTAACTGTTGTGCCATGCACTATAGCTCATATAGTTCATATAGTGCCGTTGTTAACTGTTGTGCCATGCACTATAGCTCATATAGTTCATATAGTGCCGTTGTTAACTGTTGTGCCATGCACTATAGCTCATATAGTTCATATAGTGCCGTTGTTAACTGTTGTGCCATGCACTATAGCTCATATAGTTCACATAGTGCCGTTGTTAACTGTTGTGCCATGCACTATAGCTCATATAGTTCATATAGTGCCGTTGTTAACTGTTGTGCCATGCACTATAGCTCATATAGTTCACATAGTGCCGTTGTTAACTGTTGTGCCATGCACTATAGCTCATATAGTTCACATAGTGCCGTTGTTAACTGTTGTGCCATGCACTATAGCTCATATTGTTCACATAGTGCCGTTGTTAACTGTTGTGCCATGCACTATAGCTCATATAGTTCACATAGTGCCGTTGTTAACTGTTGTGCCATGCACTATAGCTCATATAGTTCACATAGTGCCGTTGTTAACTGTTGTGCCATGCACTATAGCTCATATAGTTCATATAGTGCATGGCACAACAGTTAACAACGGCACATGTGCTTAGCGTGACAGGTGGTGAGCCTATCGCCGCTCTTTTCTGTTGGATGTATGTGCAGTCTTTTAGTCCATTAGTCGCCTATTGCAAAATCCAGAGGATTGCTTTTGCGGTCCTCATTGCCTAGTCTCTGACTAACCCTTAGGGGATAATAGTCGTGAGTGTTTGTATGTAAAACCGACAAGCATGTATGAGAGTGAATGATGTATGAGAGAAATAGAAAGATGTGGTCCCTTACATGCCTGTTGCCTGCCCCTCGCCGGGAAACGGCCGTGGTAACAAATACCGTTATGAATTTTATTCTTATTCGTCAAGTGGTCAGCACGCCGATTCTGGCGTCGCCAACTCTGAGGTGACGGGTTCGATTCCCGTTCGGGTCAATTTAGATATTACTGTTTTTCTGAAATGAATTTGGGCCTTTGCGTTTTTTTTTGTATAATATGTATGTTTATTTGTAAAAGTAATTTGTTTATTCCTAAATAAGTATGTACCTTCCCATAAAAACCATGTTTCAAAAGGAACTTAACTTGGGCTGGATAATCACTGTAAGAGTGAAAAAGTAATTTTATTTAAATTTTTATTTACTTATGGGTACGTGTACTTTTTATTTTACTTACTAATACTAATCCTGACGTTTGAACCCTTTACAGGGTACATGATCCGAGAAGAGTAAGATTCACTAACGGTGAAAAGTCTGTAAAAAATCTTTTAATTTAAATTTCTTGTACTGAGATGTAGCGATGTATATCTATTAGTAGTAAGTTCATATGTATCGTGTATGTTATAAATATGATAACCAATTATTAAAATATATCATTATACTCGCAGCATTCAGTCGTTTCACTTCAATCTCGGGTCCCCTCCTTACATGGCGACCCTGCCGAAGTTTCGGGTAGCGCAGTTCACGAGAACTGACTAATATGGACTGCTTTGTAAAAACATTGGCTTAGTAACAGTGCTGGAGCATGCTGTAATAATGAGTGGAAAAAAAACTTTGTGCTCGTCGGCCGATCGGAACGCGCGTGTATTCTCTATAGTAAAATGGGAAAGCAACAGTCGAAGGAAATTGTGATTGCCCAAAATGCGGCAGGCGGAGGAGAAAATGGGACGCATCTGACGGATCTGAGTTACCATTTATCAACGGCCAATATTTTGACCACAATTATTATTGGCATTGCGGCCCTTGTTATGCTGTACTTCGCATTTCGCATTTATCGAAAATGCCACCTGCGATGGGTGCGTGAGGAGGTCCAGTTCCAGGGTGGTACGAACAGAGGTTCGTTTCTGCGACGTCGTCCATACCCGATCCCGACATATCCAGATGTGAAAATTGCCGATTCCAGGGTGTGAAAGTGAAATTGGTGAAATTGTGGTGTACCTACGATACGGCGGCAAAATGCTAGTTTGATTGGACAAAGTAGTTATACTCGTAATACTAAAATTCATGTAATCACCATAGGTGTAAGTATGTTAAAGAAATTGTAACTATAAGGTACGTAATATTTTATTATTATTTGTTGTTGACGTATTTTATTCATTATAAATGTGTAATGTAGGTTTTTTTTATTTTTATATATGTCTAATTCATTATAAATCTGTAATGTTTAATGGAAGAATTTTTAAATAATCTGTATCAAGAATTATTAGGAGTAAGAACTTATTTAATTAAAATTGGCGCTTCTCGTAGGAAGGGTGATATTTTAAATAAAAAGTTAAATGAGGCCAAGTCAATTGTTAAGCAATTTAATACTTATGTAGAGAATATTAAGAAAATTCCTAGAGATGAGACTATAGAGAGTAGTTTATTAGGATTTTGTGATAGATTTAATGATCTTTTTTCGGAAATTGTAAGTTTGTGTCAGGAAAAGGAAATTATAAACATGGCGAAGTTTGACCTCAAAGTTGCTTTGAATTTATTACCTGTAATGAAGACGGAGGATAATTTTATAATTCAGCAGTTAATCGATGGGATTGAATATTATAGTTCGGTGATTGACACTGAATCACAAAGTAATTTGATTTCATTTGTTTTAAAGAGCAGGCTTTCGCAAGGTGCAAAGTTAAAATTATGTCAAAAATATGATAAGATTTGTGATCTATTGCAGGATATGAAACAAATTTTATTGCCCAAAAAGTCCGCTGGTTCTTTACAAAAACAATTATTAAATTTAAGACAAAATGATTTATCTGTTGACGAATTTGGGAAAAGACTTTCTGAATTATTTGTTGACCTCACGATTTCACAATCCGAAGGTGATTCTGTAAAATATGACGTTCTAAAGTCGATTAACGAGAAACAGGCGATAAGACAGTTTAGTGATGGATTGCGAAATCGCCGGATCAGCACAATAATTTCTGCCAAAACCTTTGAAAATTTGAAGGATGCTGTTCAAGCAGCAGTCGATGAGGACTGTACCACAGTAAATTCAAATGCTGAAATTTTTTCAATGAGAACTTATAATAGAGCCAATTACAACAACAATTCCAGGCCACACATGTACGGACGGCCAGCAAGGCGAGGCTACGGTAGAGGTGCGTATAGCGGAACTCAGTCGCGCAGCTACGGGGTGCCCGGCCGATGGTCTCAGCCGCGAGCGGGACCGCGCCAGTGGGCCGAGCAGCAGCCCTGGCAACAACGACCAGCATTCTCACCGCGAGGCAACCGCCCTCGTACACGGGCGTACTCCAGAGGTAACCATTTTAACAATACTAATCGCGTTCATAAGTCATATCAAGGACATATTCGAATGTGCGATAATGATGAATCGCAGGCCGGTACATCAACGAGTGAAGAAAACTGTGAAAACCAGTTTTTTCGGAAATACGACTTATAATATTTTGGCTAGCGACAGTAGTTTTTGTGTAGAAATATTTGTACGTGACTCGCAACTATTATGGAGTTGGTTAGTTGACACAGGCGCTTCTATTTCAGCGTTAAAGTATAAACATGTTCTCGATTCCAACATCCCGATTCATAAGGAAAACATTGTCATTAATGGTGTCGGAGGCAAAGTCAATGCAATAGGATACACTTATTTACAGTTGTTAATCGATGGGCAAAGTATTAGTCATAAGTTTTATATATTTGAAACGCTTCCATGTAAGGCGCACGGACTTCTAGGACAAGACTTTTTAAGCAAGTACGGATCAGTCATTGACTTTAACAATAACTTGTTATCACTAAGGTATGATGGAAAGGAAATTGTTTTGAAATTAATTAGTATACACGAGTATTTATTGAAATTACCAGCTAGGTGTGAATCTATACACTACATTAATACAAATTTAACAGGCGACTGCGTTGTATGTACAAAAGAAATACAGGAGGGTATTTTCGTAGCGAGTAGCTTAGCCTCTCCGAAAAATGGGAAAATACCAATACGTATTTTAAATACAACTAATAGGGACATAACATTATCTGAGATAAATATTAACATTGAAAGTTCCAAAAAGTACGACATTTGCACGTTTAATCAAAATGCGAAAAATGCATCTCGCGTAAAACAATTGTTTTCCAAATTAAATTTAAAACATTTAAATAAAGAAGAAAAAAGTAGTATAGAAAGTTTATGCGCGAAATATTCCGATGTTTTTTATTTGGAAGGGGACACATTATCTAGTACAAACATTTATCAGCATACGATTAAATTAAAACAGGGTACACAACCCATTTATTCGAGACCATACAGATTACCGCATTCCTTAAAAGATGAAATTAATCAACAAATTGGTAAAATGTTAAAAGAAGGTATTATAGAACCATGTCAAAGCGAATGGTCTAGTCCAATTTTGCTAGTACCAAAGAAACCTGATGAAAATGGGAACAAAAAATGGCGTTTGGTAATCGACTATAGAAAACTTAATGAAAGTATTCAAAATGATAAGTTTCCACTACCAAATATTACCGAAATTTTAGATTCTTTATCCGGTTGTGTGTACTTTTCGCATTTAGATTTGCACCAAGGCTATTACAACGTTAGTCTGGATCATGATTGTAGGAAATATACGGCATTTTGTTCGGGGCAGTTTCAAATGACACGAATGCCAATGGGCTTAAAGACTAGTCCAAGTTCGTTTTCCAGAATGATGACCATGGCAATGAGTGGTCTTACATACGAAAAATGCTTAGTCTATCAAGATGATCTAATCTGTTTTAGTCGCGACTTGAGTAGTCATGTTAAAAATTTACAAGATATTTTCGAAAGACTGAGAAAAGTTAATTTGAAATTAAATCCTTTGAAATGTGATTTTTTAAAGAAAGAATTGCTTTACTTAGGTCATGTGGTTTCACCGGAGGGAGTGATACCAGACCCAGGAAAAATAAGTGTTGTTCAAAATTATCCCATTCCAACAAAAACAGACGAAGTCAAGCGTTTCGTCGCTTTCGTAAATTATTATAGAAAATTTGTTCCTCAGTTTGCTGAAAAGGCTTATCATCTTAATAGACTTTGTAGAAAAAACATACCCTTTAGTTGGGATGAAAATTGTCAAAAATCTTTTGATATGTTAAAACAAAGTATTATATCTCATCCAGTTTTGCAATATCCTAATTTTTCCGAAAAGAATCAGTTCATATTACAGACAGACGCTTCCGGCTACGCAATAGGTGCAGTTTTATGCAATTCGGATGGTAGACCTGTAGCGTATGCCAGCCGAAGCTTGAATACAGCTGAGAAAAAGTATCCAACTATTGAGAAAGAGCTTCTCGCAATTGTATGGGCAGTTAAACATTTCCGCCCCTACTTGTACGGTCGCACTTTTAAAGTTCAGACCGACCATAAGCCTCTCATATCTTTGTTTGGGATGAGAGACCCCTCCAGCCGGTTAATGAAATTTCGATTAGTATTGGAAGAATACGATTTTATAGTTGAGTATTTAAAAGGGAAAAACAATTCGGCAGCGGACGCGTTGTCGCGTTTAACTATTACATCAGAGGAGTTGAAAGAGATTAGTCAAAATTCAATTAATGTAATGACACGAGGTCAAAAGGCGAGGCAAGCAATAGGTACTACTGATTTTAGGGATAATCGGCTTGATCAACCGAGAGTTGTTGAAATTCAGTGTAAGCCTAAGTATTTCACGGAGTTACGTTTTACCACGGATAAGGAAATAAAACGATATCGTAATTTAAATATGATAAAATATGAGAATTATTGTTTTTGTTATGTTGAAGCTATGAATACAATTTTTATTAATCCAGTGTCTCGATCACAACTATCGCCAGACGAATTTGTGAGAGAACTGAGTAAAATATGTAAAATGTTAAGAATAGAAGAAGTATACTTTTTAAAAAATGACAATAACAATATTTTTATAAAGAAAGTAGTTAATGAGATACAAAAGATAAGCGCATGGTCCGGACCATTGTTATGTATTTTAAAAGGCGTTGAGAGAATTGATAATAAAGATGACCAACGTGTGATTTTAAATGACTTCCACCTCTTGCCCACAAGTGGCCACGCGGGCATTAGGAGGATGATAAATAATATTAAAAAATATTATTTCTGGCCAGGTCTTGAAGTCGATATAACAAAATATGTCAAAATGTGTGATAAATGTCAGAGACAGAAACACTCGTCTCATCACACAAAGCAACCCATGGTTATTACAACTACTGCAAACACGGCGTTCGAGAAGATTTTCTTAGATTTGGTGGGCCCTTTAGATAAAGATTACTATAATTATATGTATATCCTAACAATACAGTGTGAATTAACTAAGTATATAGAGACATTTCCTTTATACTCGAAAAATTCTGTAGAAGTAGCTAAACAATTAGTTAATAATTTTATTCTTAGGTACGGTATTCCAAAGGAGATTGCCACAGATCGCGGAACCGAGTTTTTGTCTGCAACAATGAATGAGGTATGTAAACTTTTACATATCAATAAGCTGCACTCGACGGCGTATCATCATCAGAGCATTGGGGCATTGGAGAATGCACACAAACAAATGGGTAATTACTTACGAATTCAAACCGAAAACCATTCAAATGCTTGGAGCACGTGGCTTCCATTCTGGTGTTTTTCTTATAATACATCAGTGCATAGCGAAACCAAATTCACCCCTTTTGAACTAGTTTTTGGCAAAAGGTGTACTTTACCGTCAAGTCTAAATTCAAACAAAATAGATCCACTTTATAATTTCGATTCATATCCGTTAGAGCTAAAATATAGAATTCAAACCTCACAAAAGGAAGCTCGAGATAATTTGATAAATAGCAAAATAAATAGAAAATTAAAATATGATAAAAACGCTAATCCAGTGTCCTATCAGCCGAATGATTTAATTTTACTGAAAAATGAGACAGGGAATAAGTTCCAAGCAATTTACTCGGGTCCGTATAAAGTTGTCAAAGATTGTACTCCTAATGTAGAAATTATTAAAAATAATAAAAGTTACATAGTTCATAAGAACAGAACTAAACGGTATTTCCCAACGGTGTCTGTGTAAATAGTCTATAGTTTTATAACCATTTGTAAGGTGTATCTGCTGAATTTATCTATTACTATTACGGACCTATATCTAATGTGTACTTACTCATTTGAATTAAATATGAAATTAAGAACTATTTAGGTATAATATGTTAAAGAGAAAAAAAAAAAACTTTCAGTGTTTTTTTTTTTTGTTGTGCACGGTGGAGGTGAGATGTAGCGATGTATATCTATTAGTAGTAAGTTCATATGTATCGTGTATGTTATAAATATGATAACCAATTATTAAAATATATCATTATACTCGCAGCATTCAGTCGTTTCACTTCAATCTCGGGTCCCCTCCTTACAGTACAATATAATGTTAACTTGATACCAAAAAGCAGTGCTTACTTTAAAAACAATTCTAATATCTGATCTAAGTTACAGAAACTTAATTTTGTTTATATATTTCCCAACTCAACTTAGAAAATGAATTCTCCTTTTTTGTAATAAGAAAGTAATCATTGAAACATTAATATTTGGCATCCTAAATAAGGCAGCTAATTTCCACGAACAATGTTAGTAAAACAAGCAACAAGATGGAAACTCGATTCCTAAGGAGCGCGGCGGGGAAGCAGGAAGGGAAGCGGAATTAATTTATGGAAGTGATTGTGGTTGCAAGGGAAATTTTATTTGTTTACTAATTTGGTGATAAATTCCGGTTCGTGTGGCGTTTCAAATATAAATGGAAAACTGTAGAAGTGATTTACGGTGCTGCACTGCACTGCTAAGCTAAGTACGCTTTTATTCTTATTTTATATGTGAAAAGGAGGCAAGGAACCGGAATGAGAGCCTGATGAGACGTCATTACCGCCGCTCATGGATCAAAGTAAAACCAGAATAGTCGCAGATGCATTGCTTGCTTTGAGGAAGGAATGAGGCCTTAGAGAAAGGAGTACCAAATGTGAAGAGGGGTTTGGGAGGTGGGCCGCCTTTCACTCGCCGCCCGGGCGAGCCGGCCCAATTCGAACTGTAACGCAGACAGTGTCACTCGTTTAGCACCACCCAGTGGTCAGTGGTGGACTTGAGTGACTTTAACCCCCAAACTTTATAACCAAGGATCGGTAGACGAAAGGATGAATGCTTGGATCGAATGCATCTCGCATTCGATTGAGGTTCAATCCCCAAAGCTCCACACTACTGACGTGGCAGCTATACCTACAGAGGCCTTTACTTTGCGGATGGGTTACAGAACCATTATTTTTTAATGTGTTAATCGTTATCATCATCATCAGCCTATCCATCCCACTGTCTGGCTCAGGCCTTCCCACAAGCCAACAGCACCTGTGGAGATTAGGTCATAACAAGGAATAATAAATAAAATCTAAGAAAAAGATATCATTAAATTAAATTCGTAATATTTGATTATTTTCGTTAAAAACGCTCAAATGTCTACCTCAGGCGGGAATCGTACTCGCGTCCTCCGCAATCCGAGCGGCTGCGTTGACCACTCCGCTACCGAGGTATTGGTTAGACCGACGAAATTTTTTAGCGCTTTTGACTTTATGTTTTTTAGGAACGGTATCTTATCCAACCTCTTAGAATTTATAATCTTAGAGATCTGAATGAAAATATTTTACAATATTTTAAACATTCTGTTATGATAATACTGCTTTACAAACTCGTAATATTTGATTATTTGAGTTAAAAAACGCCTAAATAAACTCAATGTTAACGAAACGTTGAAAGAAATGTCTACCTCAGGCGGGAATCGAACTCGCGTCCTCCGCAATCCGGACGGCTGCGTTGACCACTCCGCCACCGAGTTTTCTTTTCAACGTTTCGTTATTTTTGAACTTTAACAACAAACGTTATGACACATCTTGTCGAGATGAATATTAACGTAAAACACAGCCAAATTAGTAAATTAGTTCCAAACGCGACTTAGCTCGTGAAATGCAAGCTATAAAACTTACGACTCATATTACGGTTTCTCTCAACTTTCATGGCGTGTACGTGCATAACCTTTTATTTAACACACCAGCTGAGAACGCCATGAAATATCATACTGATAAATTGAACAGTTTCTTAATGCCACATCCCCTTGTCTGTCATGAAGACACCTAGAGGTTGCTTACAATTGAATTTATATTGTGCCTGGTATTAATACAGATGAGCTCTTATAATGTATTTAGCACTTGAAAAAGACGACGTCTAACGTGGACTCGAACCAAGGCCTTTAGTGATCCGGGCGACAGCTCAGCCCCCGTGGCATGACGATTCTTTTGCGTTAAAAGCTAACGCCTTATCGTTGTAGGTACCTGGTAAGTTGGTAGACAGATACAGATACATTGTTAATGCTCAGTCAGTTTAATCGCCCATCGCCACTGTATGCTGTGGGATGTATGTGCAGTCTTTAGTCCGTTACTCGCCTTTTACGACACCTTAGGGAAGTGAGGGGGTGGTAGTATTCTTTCACCGCTACGCGACGTGGTTAGTACCTACTATTAGGACAAAAACAATGAGCCGTGCGCTATATCGGCTCACTAAACAATGAGCCGTGCGCTATATCGGCTCACTAAACAATGAGCCGTGCGCTATATCGGCTCACTAAACAATGAGCCGTGCGCTATATCGGCTCACTAAACAGTGAGCCGTGCGCTATATCGGCTCACTAAACAATGAGCCGTGCGCTATATCGGCTCACTAAACAATGAGCCGTGCGCTATATCGGCTCACTAAACAATGAGCCGTGCGCTATATCGGCTCACTAAACAATACACTAACCCCCTCTCTTCTCTTTCTTCCCTTGACTTAAGACTGCACATACATCTAACAGCATAGATTGATGACAGGCTCGCCACCTGTCACGCTGAGCAGATGTGCAGTTGTAATATGGTGTGCCGTGGACTATGGAAGTGGACTGCTTCTGCGGTCCTCTTTGCCTTAGTTTCTGGTTAACCCTTTAGGGATAATAGTGGTAAATGTCTCTATGTATATAAAAGCAAAATTACAAATTAAAATCAAATATCTACGTTTTAGTTAGATAAAGTTCCATAATGACCTACCGTTGCATTGCGGTATCAAATAATTTGGGGTTTGATCCGTTACACTGGTACGCGCCAATTTGTGCAATGCATACAATTAATCAGTTGTTATAATCTAACTAATTTGTGGATCGCGCAAACCGACATAACCATTATAATATATTATTGTATCATTGCAGTTTGATGTCATAATTTTATTTGCGACTGTATGAGCTCGTTAGCGATAGTGTATTGGAATATTAAAGGCTGTATAAAAGTGTATCACTATTGTAATATCAGCGGTTTTGATGTTATCAATTGGTTTTAATCAAATCAACGAATCAACCAACTTTACATAATTAATAATGCATTTTGAAACATAAACGACTACAAACATATAACGGTAAGAAATACTACTTTCAGCTTATTTTATCCACTTACCACCAATATGTTCGCATGTACTGGAAACACAACTCTTTTCTACAGTTCATTCAGACAGGAAAACAGGAATACTTCAAGCATTTCCTGACAATACCAGCACAACTCAGGAAGATCAATAGAAAGCAGAATGCAATCTAGGAAATTATTATTCAGCCAGTGTCGCCGTCGCTCGATTATGGATATCTCATAAAAAAAATATCAATCGCGACGTTCCGGACCGATTGTCGGCCGGCATTGAGCGCGGCAATTATTCCAAACACAATGCCAAATGTATTCGCCGAATCGATCTTCGGAATGAGATCTCGAGATATCGGGTATTCGATTCCGCGCCTCTGAGCGATCGCGAATTTCAATGCAACGAGAAAATTGTCATCGGAAAAAGTGGAGGCGTTTTAATTCTTGTCTTGCCTATGGGCTGGTATTTTTACTTCAAGCTAAATACTTTACTACTGTAAACATTTTTATTAAAAGGCGATGGATTCGTACGTATTACTACTTACTTTAGAAGGTGAGGGTTCTAAAGTCAAATCATTCGCAAACATATCTAACGGTAACCTTAAAGAAAGCAATATCGGTATAACAATAGACCTCTAAGCCGACGCGAGAGAATCAATGAACATATTTTTGTGAACCGCCTTACAAAGGAAGATTTTACGATAACTCCCGAATACAAGTCAGGAGATGACATTTTAATCAGAGACGCCGCCATTATAGTAATTCACGAGTGCCGACAATGGGACAGCGTGGTGTTCGACGGAATACATTAATTTCGTAGATCCACTCTAAATCTGCAATTTGCAAATGAAATAAAATGGGATGTTATAAATGTCCAACGGAAATGCTGGTAGCTTTCTGATCGGTCAGTTTTGCTATTGTAAGCGGCATTACAGTTAACTTTTCCTTCATTCCAAAGACTGATTGAGTTTTGTCACAGAAAAAGATTCTGTTAAATTGTAATAGACTTTGTAGAAAAGAAGTATCAGTAGTTCAAAGTTTATCTAACTTTTGATTCAATTGTATAGTTATACAACTTTAAATTACCTGTCTACGTTTGTAAAGCTCTTGTGTCTTGTAATTTTAGTAGAGTCGTTGGTACTTTTACATTTTATTTAATAATGAAATAATCACAACTTACTATTATCCCCGAAGGGCTAATCAGGGATAAGGCAATGAAGGCAGCAAAAGCAGTCCTCGACCGTACTCCACCAAATAGCGACTGTACATGTGCTCAGCGTAACAGGTGGTGAGCCCATCGTCGCTCTATACTGTTGAATGTATGTACGTCTTTAGTCCGTTAGTCGTCTTTTACGACACCCGTAGGAATATAAGGGGTGGTAGTATATAAGGGGTGGTAGTATATAAGGGGTGGTAGTATATAAGGGGTGGTAGTATTCTTTCACCGCTACGCGACACGGTTAGTATAATAATGTAGCTTTAATATAATTGTAATCTATTTTCTATTTAGCTTTAATATAATTGTAATCTATTTTCTATTTAGCTTTAATATAATTGTAATCTATTTTCTATTTAGCTTTAATATAATTGTAATCTATTTTCTTTTTACTCATGAGAATGTACTCTTGGCTACTCAAGAAATTCTTGCTTTAATTCTGTAATTATGTGATTAAAATATTACTATAGAATACGTAAGTACACTACTTTGCTACAGAATCCATTGCCATAGGAGGTAGCTCCGTCTGACCATTCTCTTTTCTTCGGAGGCGACATTTCCCCGGCGCAAGATGATTCGATTGAGGAGGATGCGGGGCGCTGCAATTGTGACCTGTGATTACCCCCCCCCCCCCCCTTCATCCCCCCTTTCAGGTCCACGCCTACTCTCTTTCCTTCATACATACCTCCATAAAATTACTTTATTGAAACATGGACGTAGAAATTGAATCGTTATTGAGGCAGAATTTCTATTACTTACATCCGCTTGTATCACGTTGCATTACTTTGCACTTTGGTCTGAGCAAAGTGTTCTGTGCGCTGTCGCAACAAAGTTTCAAGTAAGTATAGCTGCTAGCCTAGTGTTTATGTGTACAAAGTTGTATTTAATATATTGACCCTGGTTGGCCACCCACACAATAACGTAGAGGAGGGCATGACGACATGACGATCGGTCAATAATTTTAATTTTAACCGCCTCTGTGGTCTAGTGGCTAAGGCACCGGTTTCAGACCCAGATGTCCAGGGTGCCGATTCCCAGCGGGGGGTACATCTTTATGTGCTCGGTTTGGTTGGTGGAAGGGCTGTTAAGTTCGCCTGGCTAGCTACCACCATCTTATCTAAGTTTGTCGCCATAACAACGATGTTTATAGCATTGTTGTGTTCCGACAGTTAGAGATAAGATAGCCAGTTCCTCAGTGGTTGAGGATTCCGGGTGAAGCGCGCTTCCACCTTCGGCCTTATCGTCACTTACCATCAGGTGAGATGAAGGCCAAGCACTTATCCGTTGTAAAACAATAAAAAAATCATAGAAGCTACATCACTATTATATACGGAAATACTCGTTTTTCTACAATTCCAAATATAAAGGGACCACCTACAGGTCACAATTATTAACCGATTTTTAAAGTTTTTCGCCATTTCGTAGCTAAACTAGCCTAGTACCTACCCTTTTTTTCATTTTTTCTTATGTCGGTTTTTTTTTCTAAAATATTTACAATTTAGCAAACAAACACCCCACCCCCGAAAAACCCATTTTTTTCATTTTTCAAAATTACAAAATAAGTTACCAGCCGGTGTTCATTCCTTAACCTCTTGGTACTATTCCCATCTCTATGGCCAAAAATACGTCTCAGGCGATTTGCATCTGATCCATTTTCAATGGTAAAATAAGTAAAACAAAATAATAAAAAAATAAAACAAATAAAAATCATATTATTGGGAATCTATTGTGATTTTTGGCAATCTTAAAGATTTCTCGCGTACAATATTCTCCATCTCCGTTTTCGAATACAGCTGGCTTAAATATTTTATTACCTTAAAAAGAAGACCAGTAATCTGGAAATATGTCAAACATTCTGTATTGAAAGCTGCTGTCCAATAAAACGTACACACCATCCGAAAATAACCGCAAGTTTGTCCAACCACACAGCGCGCTGACAAAGAAAACACGGCGAGATACGAAACATGTTCCAGTTTGTTTGGTCCAAACCCGCTTTGTGCGGGAAATTTGATTTGTTCACGGAAACTAAATAAAGCCATAGAAGGTGTGGAGTGACGGCGGGTTGTTACGGCACGACGCCTGCTGCTGGGGCGGGACAGGTTTGGTAGATAACAAATCAGTATACAAACATTTTATAGTTGAAGTAAAGAAGTAAAATGGGTGGAACACACATTTAATTTTGTAAAATGTCAGATAGAGTATACAAAATTGAAGTAAACATCGTGACGTAACTACAGATTAGACTTAATCAAAGTCTTGAATGCGATTCATGATATCGAGAGATATCGAGTTTATGTAATTTTCTTACAATCTTATATATTTTAACAATGAACTTAGAAGCTACTCTCAATTTAATCCATCTTACAAAATGGGGGTTCATGTCTCCGATAGTTATTTTTCTGATTATTTCGGCAGAACACAGAGATCGCTCACATTCGTAGAACAGAATGTAAATTCGTACATTGTCTGCTACTAATATTCATGTTGGATTGGATAAATAATATGTAATTGAAGTTGTGATGGACTACTTCGATGTCACTCTTATTTTTCTACTTTGATCTTTGATAAAACAAACTGACAGAAATACAAACGTTTCATTTATAGGTTATTGAAAGGATCAGGGCCCTTATTCTGTAACGATCCCTGTTTCAAAACCACGTTAATTCCTTAAAAAGTTACGATATCTTCCTAAAAACGTATATGCGTTTGACGTTTGTGCGCGGTAAGGTTTAGGTGTGGAATCTATAGATTGCGATACAGAATCAGGGCCCAGATGAGTTTTATGACATTGCAACGCTTATTAAGAACTCAAAGAAAATACTTCCAACATTCAAGTTGTGGGTGACTCTTAAGAGTATCTAAAATGTGACACTATTTTGGTTGAACATTCAGACAATCGATTAAGGTTCCAATCACGGTACGGACGACGTGCGCTACTAACAGTAGAAAATGTCACCCACAAAGTGTATAACAAAGCATGTCCTTGTCATCCCATCGAGCCATCGAGCCTACAAGATAGATTGCCGAAAGCTCGTAACGGTAACAAATGACACCGGCTCGCACTCTCCAGCCGCGTGTAAGGAGCGATCGACTAGTCATTACGCCAGGAACCGTCTAATTATCTTCACGCGCCATTTGCCAATTACCAATTTGCCGAAGGTGCCTCGGCGCGCATTGTGCGGAACCCTTTGTGAGCGCCGCTGCGATTTGTCATCGGGATGTAACGGCTCAGGGAAGTTTCGTGTTCCCGACTGAATTGGTAGTCATTTTTTTGGTAATTTAGAATGTCGGTGCAGCTTCAGCTTTAATGATGAGCGAGTTTAAGGAAACTAAACTGCGTTGTCGAATTGTAACTTCAGCTCACTATATCCACACACTTACTATGGGTCGTTGCTAGTTTTTCTGCCAAATCTTTTTAACAAAATAGATTTTTTAAGGGATGGTAAAAAAAATTGTAAAATTACCTTAAAAAGAAAACTTAAAGCGCGTCTACTTGATGTTTTGTTGTAATTGGGTTATATTAGTCATGGTAATGTAATTGTTAAGTATGTAAGTGTTTATAATACGTTACAATCGGTTAATTTGGTATATACAATAATATTGTTAAGAGTGCTAACTTGCCAACAAACTGCTTTTGCAGTTTGGCGAGAGACAACAACATTGTAAACTGTATATGCTGTTATGATTTAAATAAATTAAAAAAAAAAATAGTGTTTACAAAATGGTTCAACAACTTATGCATGCCGTGCAGAACGCGACTAGGGCTCCTGAATTTGGTTTGTGTCGCTGCCGATGATAAATCTATCAAAGCGATATTATGTATTCTTAATATTTTAGGTTAAACTGGTGTTCTTAAAGGAATACACTGAACATATGGGAAATGTTTATACTACGTATGTATAACTTGTCTTTCCCCTCTCTCATGTTGATACTATAACTTTGCTAAAGCTTCATAACAAACACTAGAGCAGTAGTAATAACGTGAAGTTCAGCAAGTAAATTCAGCTCGCCAAAGTTACTTGCCTCACTGAACTAGTCAGCAGGTTTCCTGAGATATATCTACCACGACCTTCTATTACGGGAACATCGCTTCGGTGTGAATTTATTAATTTCTCTCGTGTCGTAGAGTCTGTCGTGCAGTGTTTCGAGCAACATAAAGTTCAAGCGTTAGAGATATTATAACTTTTACCACGTATCCCAAAGTTTTATGTTACGTATTTCATTAGTATTATAGACATAAACAATGAAAATTTCATGGCACAGCGGCGTTCGTATCTTGCAAGCTTAAATATTTGAATGATGCTGCTAAAAACATAAAACTATTTTAACGTGACCTAACACGATTTTTTTTTAAATGCAATGCAACGTGATAGCTTTTGAACTCTTACATTAAACTATGTCTGAAATATCGAGCTTCTGTTGATTTTATTAAATAAAGTGCCAACATTTATCAGTAGTAGCAATCATACCTAATGTAAAGTGATGCCATGACCATAATTATTTTTATTACTTAGTGTCACTTACATTACTGAGGTATGTTAAATACATACTTTTCACTGATTCTTTGAAATTGAGTCGTTATCCAAGTCGGTTTATTTGATACTCTTATACTTAGCTTTATCTCCTTTGTGTTTTCAGAGACACGCCTTTGATTGTGTTTGTGGAATGACAGTCATTAGAAAACATTGGCGATTTACGCTGTGTAATGTTAATCCTTCTTCAGTTAGCCAGATTGCCACAACATTTTACCATTTTCTTAAAAACGCGGGTCATGCACTTTTGTATTATTTTGGTATAAAATCAAAAGCTGGAGTGTGTCGAACGAAGCTATATTTATGTTCAAGAATCGTGCATCTAGCTGTTTCGTGGATTTACAGGTAAATACCGTTTCGTCGCCCGAAAGGCAAGGCTTGGCTGAGCTGGCGGTAAATTGTCAGGAGCAGGTAGCTGGCGGACGGCGTGGAAGCTACTCCTGGCAAATGTAATCATCCTTGTACGAACCAGTCTAATTTATATAATTTATCTAGATTCTTTCACGATTCTCAAAAGAAAACCATATCTCGACCTTTTCTATCAAGAGGAAGTAATAATAATGTAATAACGAGAATACCTTTAACGAGAATGTGTTCAATTTCCCGCCGCCATCGCTGGACAAGCGCTAAGCCGGTGAAAATTGTCAGTAGCATGTTGGCGGCCGTCGGATGCGGACAGCCTGTAGCTGCTGCGGAAGACGAGGGAAATTGAAACGTAGCTCCAAGTCGAGATTCTACTTGTATGTTTAACTCAAATTTATGGCAGTGCTGTCAAACGTAGTAGAAATCAGTGTTAAGTCATACGGCTATAGTGCTAAGTATTATGTATTTCTTTCAGTTAGCTTTAAAGTTTTTGATAGATTTCCTAAGATGAATTTGAATTTAAAGACAAAATAAATAAACAAGTAAATATATTTTTTCTACCACCACAGGCTAGGGCTGGCTGGAAGAGATCAGCATCTCTTCTAGAGATAAACTCACCTTTGTATATGTCCGGTGTAACCTCTGTCTAAGTGTATTTTTTTTGTGCATTAAAATATAAATAAATAATTCATTTACTCAAAAAAAAATATAATTATAATCACAGGGTTATTCATTATCTGCTGTTAGCTACATTGTTAAGATAAAGAATGGCAAATTAATAAATAACTTTATAAAGTTATTTGGTATTCGTCATCCTATATTATTTATCTCGAAACTGACAATGACACCTACTTTTTATACACTCATAACAGACAACAGAATCTTATTTACCGTTAGTTAAATAACAATTCATCTTAATAACAGCATTAGCTCTCCTAATCAAGCTAGCTAGAGAATGTTAACTACGCATCTGATTGGCAATTTGATGCTTTATTAACAAATTATAGTTCCTATTACTTAGTGTTCGCTGTACTAACAGTTTTGCCAAGGCAATATCTGCGAGGTTTAGCTTCGATTTGTTAGTTTAGAGACTATTAAACTTCATTTCATTTATCAAACATTAATGTTTTAGTTATTTATTGATTTTTCTGTTGAGTAAAATTACTAATAAAAAAGAGTAATAGTAAATTTATTTTTGTCTGTCAGAATCTCTCTCAGAAGTCTCTTATCAAGGGTGTCTCTTTGTTCAATGTCTGACTATAGTAAAAATAAGTGTACCTATACCTACTACTTCATGATAATGTCTTTACGAATTCAAAAGAAAAAAATTGTAAAACTACAAACGTAAGAAAAATTATTGTTGTAACACCGCATAATTACTATAAGCAAAACAAACTTTAGCATTCATCTCATAATGTATGTAGTTCCTTGTGTTGTTACTAGATGGCGCTGTACCACTCTGAATCGCGCTATCGACTTTGTTACGGAGATACATAAGTAGGCTGCGATAGTTTGATTTAGTAAGAACTTTTCTACTACGGTGACGGAGGTCCTTGTGTAGCACACTGTCCAGTTTCGGTGTCTCACAAGTAGTCCGCCCCTAGCAGGTTATCCTAGGTTCCTCCTAAGTAAGGAATTAGTACCTACGCATATTGTATTGTTTTTTTTTGCCAAAATAAATAACTTCCAACCGTTCACCCCGTCTGCGTTGTCATTCTATCGTCACCCGGACTTCACCCCTTACATCTGGCGCCCAACGTGGGGCACCTGGAAGACCTGGACGTATACCTACGAGCTCAGAAGGCTTAACAAACTGCTTCAAGCGTTCCTGACAAGGTGGCGGCCCACTCCAGCGATAATCCCACAACAACATCAACTCCGAAGTTCGTCGTTACGAGGTTTGGCCGCAAGACAACTGTAAAGAAGCTTGCGAAACCAGATATGGCGACGACGTTGTCAGACGACCAATTTAAACAACTTTTGGCTTCGATTGGTACGGGTAGACGAAGTTCTTTGGCATTTTGTCAAGCCTCATATGACGGCAACAAGGATGCTGAGTCTTTGGAAGCATTTTTGGCAGCTGTCAAGACGTTCAAAGAAATTGAATATATAACCGATACTGAAGCACTCGCAGGTCTCCCACTTCTTTTGCGTGACGAAGCTGGCAAATGGTGGCAAGGTATAAAACAGAACGTCACTACTTGGGTCGAGTTTGAAGATCGCTTGCGAAGCAGCTTTGCTCCAAAGAAACCAGATTGTTTGATCATCTACGAGATCATGACTGAGAAACAGCACCCAACAGTCACCACCGAGGAGTTCATAAGGACGAAGAGAATGCAGTTTTCGTTGTACAAACGGGCTGAACTCGACGAAGGGGTACAGTTGGACTTGATTTACTACCTCCTTCGTATCGACCTAAGAGAAAAGTTGCCCCGAACTGCCTTTAAGACTTATGATCAACTCCTCAGTGCAGCCAGGGATATTGAACAAATCCTGATAGAGAAGCGGCGTCTGACAGCAAACGTCAAATTTGAACATCTAGACAATGCTGAATCAAATGAGAAAAGGGGTTTTAAAATGAGATGCAGTTACTGTAAAGCTTTCGGACATACAACTGCAAAATGTTTAAAAAAATCTAAAAGCATGAAGCTACAATCGGCACCTGTTAAACAAATTACTTACGTCGATATGGATACACAGGCTCCATCACCGTCTCAACCCAAGGTTTCTTGCTATGGCTGCGGGGCACCTGGGTTCGTTAGGACAAACTGCCCAACTTGTTCGAAGAAACAGATCAAGGCAGAACAAGTCGATTTTTGCGCCGTATCCATAAAGACTGATGTTCGACCTAGACCAGTTATATCTGTAAAGATTGAAGATCTGCAGGGGGTTGCCTATATAGATACTTGTGCGAAGACAAGCGTTGCTTCCTTTTCGTTGTATACCGCCCTCAAACAGAAAGGATATCAGTTCAAACAGGAAGTATTGAACATTGCTCTTGCTGATGGCGTTTCGAAGAGGCAAACTACATTGGTGGTGACAGCGCCTGTTTCTTTGTGTGGACGGATCATTCCCACAACTTTTATTGTCCTACCTGAGTCCCAGGACAATAAAACTTTATTAGGCATTGGATTCTTGGCAGATGCCGGAATGATTCTAGACGTGCCTCAATTTACATGGTACTTCAACAATGAGCCCGAAGTAAAGTACGAGCTTTATGGAGAAGACTTCCTAAGTTTTGACAAACCGGTACCGTCAGTGCAGCCAAATCCTCTCATAGCTCAGGGTGCGTTTAAGGAAGTTAGCGTTCCTTATTTGGAAACAGCTAGAGTATGGGAATTTCCAACGAAACCCAAACAGGCAGCCTTACCCCAGGAGAGTGCATGCTCACATTATAAAGTAATCCCCATTGATACTTCAAAGGTGAAGAAAACAACTCAAACCGGAACTGTTTTTGATGGATATTCACCTTATTTGGACTACATGATGCGGGATGCGCAGTTAAATATCCATAGCTCTGAAGTTGAATTGTCTCCACACTCTAGGGATCTCTTCCCTGGCATTAACCCTTATTCTGCAGAAGATGTCAACCTTTGCGCACTCCAAGTAGATTTTGCTTCCCTTTTGTCCAGTAGTATCTTATCTGTAAGTCAGCGCTCGGATTTGAATAAATTGTTACAAGAGTATGCAGACATTTTTATTGATAATGGTAAACCTGCTTTACACATTGAACATCATATAGACACCAAAGATCATAGGCCCATTGCACTGCCTCCCTACCGTCTGTCCCCGGCTCGCAAAGATGTTTTGCGAAATGAAATAGATAAAATGCTCTCTAAAGGCATCATTGAGCCTTCTTTCACCCCGTGGGCAGCTCCTGTAGTACTAGTTCCAAAGTCTAATGGCGAAACAAGAGTTTGTATCGACTATAGAAAACTTAATGCAGTCACAGTGCCGGACTCTTATCCGATGCCTAGAGTTGATGACCTTTTAAATGAAGCCAAGCCAACGCTCTACATGTCTACTCTTGACCTCAAAGCAGGTTATTGGCAAATTAATCTAAAGAAGGAGGACAGAGAGAAGACTGGCTTCATAACACCATTCGGAATATACATTTTTCACCGAATGCCTTTTGGTCTACGCAATGCGCCTGCCACATTTCAAAGATTAATAGATCAATTTCGTGTTAGTCTTGAGAATGTAAAGATACTGGCTTACCTGGATGACCTAGTGGTCTTCTCATCTTCATTTAGTTCCCATCTAGATGATTTGGAAGCTATATTCAAGAAAATGAGAGAATATAACCTCACCGTGAATCCACAGAAGTGTCAATTTGTGCGTACAACTATACGATATCTAGGGCACCATATTACACCACAAGGATTACAGGTGGATCCAGAGAAAACAGACGCTATTACTCGTCTAGCTGCTCCAAAGAATCTAAAACATCTGCTGTCGTTCTTACAAACCTGTTCTTGGTATCGGCGTTTTATTAAGGATTTTTCTCGAATAGCCGAGCCGCTTACTAAATTAACCAAGAAGAGTGCTTCATGGACTTGGACGGAGGAACAACAATCGGCATTCCAAGAGTTAAAGCAATGTCTCACTACAGCTCCAGTTTTAAGACAGGCCGATGGTACTAAACCATATCGAATCAAAACGGACGCTAGCAGTTATGCCATAGGAGCAGTACTGACTCAAGGAGAGGGTAATGAGGAACACCCTGTTGAGTATGCTAGTCGACTTCTAACGTGCACTGAAAGAAATTATTCTACCACAGAACGAGAAGCATTAGCCGTCGTTTGGGCTGTCACTAAGTTTAGAAGCTACATAGAGAGTGTGCCTACTGAAGTAATCACTGATCATCAAGCATTGCGATGGTTAATGTCAATAAAATCACCCAGCGGCAGGTTGGCTCGCTGGGCGTTGCGACTTCAAGCCTTTGATCTTACTATAAGATATATGCCTGGAAGAACAAACGTGGTGGCAGACACTCTATCTCGCCCACCGTGTTCTGATGAAAACACTAAAGATTGTGAAGTCTGTATTACTACTATTGATATGCCAACACGCAATCCCGCGGAAATAAGAGAAGAACAATTAAAGGACGAGAACATTGAGAAAATTATTAGAGCTCTTGAGAATAATGATTACATAGACAATGCCACCTACTAGAGTAATAAGGGTTATTGTATGAACAATGGATTACTTTACCGTCAAAACCCTTCTGTAGATACTGATAATGCTCAGTTGGTAGCCCCGTCGCATGAATGGGCTAATGTCATGAAAGTCTATCATGACGATCCATTGTCAGGTCATTATGGATCAGACAAAACCTATGATCGGATAGCTAAGAGATACTACTGGCAAGGGATGAGAAAATACATAGACAGCTATGTCAAACATTGTATAGCTTGTCAACGGTATAAGCCATCTAACTTGAAACCCGCTGGCCTTCTTCAGACATCCATTATCAATAAAAGATTCGAGGTTGTCGCGGTTGATTTATTTGGACCTCTACCAACTTCCCATGATGGAAAGAATTGGATCCTTATATTGGAAGATGTTGCAACTCGTTGGATAGAACTGTTTGCATTAGAAAGCGCAACAGCAGAGAATTGTACAAAAGTATTAATTGATGAAGTGTTCCTTAGGTATGGTATACCTAGGAGACTAACGAGCGATAACGGAACCCAGTTTATAAGTGCAATCATGCAGCAAGTAACATTTTGTCTGCAAATCAAGCACTCATTCACCCCGGTATATCACCCGGAGGCTAACCCCGTGGAACGTCGTAACAGAGACCTTAAAACACAGCTAGCCATTCTCCTAGAAGCTGACCACCGCCAATGGCCAGAGCAGCTGCCCTCTATTCGTTTTGCTATGAATACTGCAACCTGCTCTTCAACTGAGTATACGCCCGCTTACCTAACTTTTGGAAGAGAATTGAGAACTCCCAATGACAATGAAACTGACTTCAGAGCTATTGTGATTTCTGAGAACTTCATTCCTGAGATTACACCTAAGCTTTTAAAGATCGCAGACACAATGGACCGGGCTAAAGATATTCAAGAAGGCAAAGAGGTGAAACGAAAAGAATATAACGATAAAAGTCGTCGTCCAAGTAAAACATTTCAAGCAGGGGATCATGTCCTGGTAACTCTACATCCAATAAGTAGCACTTCTCGAGGCTTCAGTGCAAAATTTGCACCACGTAGAGACGGACCTTACGTAGTCCTAAAACAACAGGGTCCAACATCATACGTCCTTGGCAACCCTAAGTCACTCAATGAACCAATAGGAACGTATCATACTTCTGCCCTGGCACCTTACCATGGCCAAAGTTCTGATCTGCCCGTCCCAGTACAACCTATCAGGAAGAGGGGGAGACCAAAGAAGAAATAACCAACTTCCTCGTCGGGACGACGTCGAAACCTGAAGGGGGGGACTGTAACACCGCATAATTACTATAAGCAAAACAAACTTTAGCATTCATCTCATAATGTATGTAGTTCCTTGTGTTGTTACTAGATGGCGCTGTACCACTCTGAATCGCGCTATCGACTTTGTTACGGAGATACATAAGTAGGCTGCGATAGTTTGATTTAGTAAGAACTTTTCTACTACGGTGACGGAGGTCCTTGTGTAGCACACTGTCCAGTTTCGGTGTCTCACAAGTAGTCCGCCCCTAGCAGGTTATCCTAGGTTCCTCCTAAGTAAGGAATTAGTACCTACGCATATTGTATTGTTTTTTTTTTGCCAAAATAAATAACTTCCAACCGTTCACCCCGTCTGCGTTGTCATTCTATCGTCACCCGGACTTCACCCCTTACATTGTTATATATTATTAAGTGAAACCTATCTGTATTTTTGCCCATATTGATGTTGATAAGATGCAGAGCGAAGTGTCTGAGACCAACTGGGTTGCCCTGGTTCAAGCGTCCTCTGTCGACGAGAAGGTTCATATATTTAACGATACTTCGACTGCCATGTACGATCGCTATGCACCTGTAAGAAAGATCAAGATAAAGCGGCCACCGGCGCCTTGGATGACCAAAGGCATTCAAATGGCAATGAGGCGTAGGGACCGGGCATTCCGTAGGTTTAAACGCAATCGAATGGATGATAATTAGAACTCTTTTAAAACTGCTAAAAATCGGTGTAACCAGATGATACGTAACGCTAAACGTCGCCATATTTTCAATAACATCTCTTCTTCTTCTTCTGCTGATATATGGAAGTTTCTTGGAACTTTTGGAATTGGCAAACCGCGAAATTTAGACCTGCCAAACTCGATTTATCTGAATGATTTAAATCTCCACTATACTGCCACATCCAAACTTGATCCCAGGTCTATTAATCGCACCGTTGTTTCTATAGCAGGTCTAACGCGTCCCAATATAGCCCCGTTTTGCTTTTCTCCAGTCACTCTGGCAGATATCAAAAAATTATCCTTTCCATTAAATCCAATACTGTGGGCCGTGATAACATCAGTCGCCGTATGATAGTCACTATACTAGATCATCTTCTCCCTGCTATCACCCATATCATTAATTCCTCTCTTAGCTCTACAGTTTTTCCCACTTTATGGCGTCCACCTACACCTATGTCCGTCCTCTTCCTAAAGTGACTGACGATATTGTTTTCTGAGGTTTTTCAATGTGACTGACGATATTAGGGCAGGAGTGGAGGACGGCAAAGTAACCAACCTGGTGCTTATTGACTTCTCCAATGCTTTTAATACCGTCAGTCACGACATTTTTCTTTCCATACTGTCCCATCTTATGGTCTCTGACGAAGTGGTGGAATGGTTTTCATCGTATCTTCGGGAACGTCAGCAGTCGGTCCAATCAGGGGAATCATCCTAAAACTGTTGTAAATTAGAAATTCGCGTTCCTCAAGGCGGCATTCTTTCTCCCCTTCTTTTTTCAATTTTTATTAATTTCATCACTCACAAGCTTCAGTGTTCGTATCATCTCTACGCCGACGACCTGCAATTATATGCCCAGGCAAATGTAAATGGGCTGAATGATGCTATTGATGCTCTAAATAAAGACCTAAACAGCATAAAATCCTGGTCCGGCGAGTTTGGGGTTGCTGTCAACCCTGCAAAATGCCAAGCTGTATTGATAGGGAGTCCACAGATGATGTCAAGAATTAATTGCAGCGGACTCCATCCCATTATTTTCGACGGCACTCCAATACCTATCACTGATAATGTAAAGGATCTGGGTTTGCTTGTCGACTCCAGGTTGAACTGACAGGCTCAGGTGACGAATGTTTGTCGAAAAGTCACTGGAACACTTCGTTACCTTTATCGCCTCAAGAACTTTTTGCCTGTTAGCCTCAAGGCTATGCTTGTACAGACCTTAACCTTTCCTATCGTCGACTATGGTGATGTGTGCTAAATCGACCTGAATGCAGATCTACTCAATAAGCTCGACCGTCTCCTAAATAACTGCAGTCGATTCGTCTTTAACCTTCGTAAATATGATCATGTTGTGTCCGCATGCCGAACGCAGCTTAAATGGTCACCCATACGGCTGCGTAGAAGTATGCGGGCCTTGACCACCTTTATTTTCCATGTTATGCTCTCCTAATTCCCCTTCGTATCTTTCCTCACACTTTCAATACCTATGTAACACTCATGAAAAAACACTTCGTTCTTCTTCTAATCGCCTTCTAAACTGTCCCTCTCACCACTCCGACATCGTTCAATCTTCCTTCTTTGTCAAAACTATTCTCCTTTAGAATTAGAGAATTCTAAAGGAGAATAGTTTTGACAAAGGGAGAGCCCTATAAATATTAGAATGTCCACCAGTCGGTACGCGTTTAAAACCAAGTTGCACAGCTATCTTACCGAACAAGCTGATACTCCACATTAGTAATCGTTTATTAATTATATGTTATATTTACTAACTATTTATATATTATAGAGTGTATATTATGTATCTACGGTGTATATAATATGTATATGGTGTATATGTATCTGCGTTGTATATAAGTTTATAGTATAATAATGTATGAAATTTACCATATTTCCATTTTAGTTGTGCACCCTACCACTTATTTCTCTGTACCACCCTATGGTTGACTGGGAGAAAATGCCTAAGGCATTAAGTCCGCCTCTGTACAGTTGTGCATAAAGTATTAAATAAAATAAATAAATAAATAAGTGTATTAATTTTATTTTCTGTTATAAATAATAATAAAAATAAAATAAATAAATAAATTGTCAAGCGAGTATTAGATACGACACCCCTTTCCTAAATATTTAAAAAATCTATTATTTTTGTAATAATAGATTAAACGTCGTGTCGTGTCTCATTCGCTTCCATAAATCCTAATAGGTAGGTCCACCCGCTAATGTTGACACAGCATTCAACGGTCACCCGTTTCTAACTTTAAAACCTTCTGCCTAAACAAGGGTTTGAAGGCAAAGTGTCCGAGATTTATACGTCTGGGGCGGGACAGTGACGCGCCCAGGTGGTGGATTAGCGTGATAGGTGGCCGCGGCGAGCGTAAGCCCTTGAGTCCAGTGATTTTGCTGAATTACACCTGTCGTAATTAGTTGACGATCTTGACTAAATCATGCCCCACTTATTTTAACCTTAAACGGCTATCATTTAAAAAAAAACAAGAATTTTTCACACGCTACGTACTTGTCAAATTCGAGATTTTTTAAATATGTGGGTATAGGAGGGTATACATCAAAAAATACACATTTATGCATAAATATTTTATTTTAGTCATACACAATCATGTTATTTAACGTTAAATCTATTACGTTTAGACTTTACTACCGACAAAGTGTTGAAAAACTTTTAGCTAGAACCCGCATCTGCCAACATTCCGGCTATATAGGTGATCTACCTATGACGCTTCATTACGCATTACGCTGTCGATGCCGGTTTCAACATAAAGTTGATTCTATTTTAATAAACATTTACAAATTAAAAGTTGTTTCTTTTTACTAGCAAAAAACCAGTGAAAAATCCTCACAGCGCAACTGGGAGTTTCGACTTTTTTCTCCGCACTCGGGTAAAGTTACGATCGGACCTATAGGTACTTACTACATTCGGCGTTGTATGCTAAAAGCGGTGGAACATTTTTTTTGGTTCTGTAATAAATGTCTAGTACATTCTGGGTCACGGCGCTCGGTCCAAGTTTGGGGCATTACCTGCAGAGATTGAAAGTTTTGACGTTCGTTAAAAAGATGGCGGTCGTAAAAATTGATGGCTCTCACGTTTTTATTGCGGGACAGGGCGCGAGCAGATAAATATGACTTATCGAATGGAGTGATGCCCTTTTTTATGTCTTTGGAAAAGCGTAAATATGTTTTACTTGGATGCTTTAACTACCTAAACACTCGTCCATTAACGATAATAATTTTAAAATAATATAAAATTCAAATTATGTTGATATTCACATTTCCAATTTGAATTAGAATTAAGTTTTTTGATATTTGAACTTAGATATCAATTATCTAATTAAAAATGTTCTCTTGTTACAGGTACGAGTACAATAGAAACACTTTTTATCTACACCTCAACTAATAGGTAGAAGTATGAAACCAGAACTCTTTATTGCTACAAAACCAATATTAACATAATTATATTTACTTATTATGGTTGGGTCTTCAATCATCTAAGGTTTGGTGGTTGTAACATACATACATAATATAATCACGACTATTATCCCCGAAGGGTAGTCAGAGACTAGGCAATGAGGATCGCAAAAGCAACCCTCTGCCATAGTCCGCACCAAACAGCGACTGCACGTGTGCTCAGCGTGACGGGCGGTGAGCCCATTGCCGAGTAACTTCCCTTCCGGCTCGAACCCCAAGAGGCTCTGGGGGGGGGGGGGGGTCGGAGACTCGCTTGCGGCAAGATACCATCCCCCATCCCGGTAACGCTGTAAAGGTCATCTGCGACCGTCAGCACGCACAATAAAAAAAAAAAAATTGCCGAGTAAGTAAAAATCATTTTACAACCATTCTGCAGCCATATAGTTTTAACAGCAAAGTTTGTGTTTAACTCATAACAGTAACAGTTTTTGTCTATGATTTATTTTAGAGATCAATAAATAACAATGTGTTAATTTTGTTCTCTTAATTAATTTAAATTAGTAACTACGCGATATTTTTTGTAAAATTAAGCATAAAATAACACAAAATAAAGCGATGAGCATTAGCCAATACTTTTGAAAGTAAAAAAAGCGAATAACATGCGATTTCGAAATATTCAGTTTGTAGTTTATAAAATCTACTCAGAAGACCTGCCGATCCGAACCGACCGTTCAAATAAACCTCTGATTACTAGATTTTTTTAAAGAAACTGATTTAAAAAATAACTTCAAACTTTGGAAATTGAAAATCAGCCTGAACAGGATCATTACGTTATTCTCCATCGAATCTGACTTTATAATAAAAGCGTCTTCCTTTTTGCACCATTCGTCACGTAGCCAGATATCAGGAGGTACTATCTTAACGATTGCAAAGGCCTTTTTATTCGGAGAAAAAAGTCAACCGACCTAAGTTGTGGAAGGTAAATAGCTCAATCTTAGCGACTCGTGATTCCCCAATCTTCATTGGAGGCTCGTTTCAGAAATTCCTTTGGAAAGGTTCCCTACAATAACGCGGGCTTAGCGAACCCGCCGAGGAATTTACTGATTCGCGACGATTTTCTTATTCTGCCCAAATTACAGTTTGTAATGGCCGCCCGTTTTTTGTGCGGTGCCGCGTCGTTTCCGGCGCGTGTTTTGCTTGATGTTTCGCCATCAGGTCGGTAATCTCGCCTCCGTAACGAACTGAAAAGGTAATTTATTTTCTTGTTAGGAATGCTGCGGAGATTAAGTATGACCAATGAGTTGTGGCAGCTGAAGCAGTCAGCTTCCAATTTGTTAGTTATTTCAATTTGTGTGATATAATAGTTGCCTGCAGATCTAATGGTCATGAGAGTGGCAAGCGAAAGTAACAAGAAACCTTGTTAAAAAGTGTTTGGCTTATATCTAGAACGAACGCTTTTAAAAAGTGTTTGGCTTATATCTAGAACGAACGCTTTTAAAAAGTGTTTGGCTTATATCTAGAACGAACGCTTTTAAAAAGTGTTTGGCTTATATCTAGAACGAACGCTTTTAAAAAGTGTTTTGCTTATATCTAGAACGAACGCTTTTAAAAAGTGTTTGGCTTATATCTAGAACGAACGCTTTTAAAAAGTGTTTGGCTTATATCTAGAACGAACGCTTTTAAAAAGTGTTTTGCTTATATCTAGAACGAACGCTTTTAAAAAGTGTTTGGCTTATATCTAAACGAACGCTTTTAAAAAGTGTTTGGCTTATATCTAGAACGAACGCTTTTAAAAAGTGTTTGGCTTATATCTAGAACGAACCCTTTTAAAACTCTTTTCTTTCGTTTTTTTAATTTGAAGACTTAACTATTGTATTATATTCTTTTTTAACTTAAATAGAGCAATAAAATTATTTCATTGAATGAACTATTAAAAATGTTTCGATTCAAAATAGTTCACAACAGTAAATGGAGTAGTTTACTAACAATACTCTATAATCAAAACATCGTAACTTTATCCCACATTTACGTGTGACGATTGTCCGCGAGAGGGTTGTGTGTTGTGTGAAATAGTTGTCCGCATGTCAATGATGTGATAATTCATGGAACAAACAACGTGCCAACTCATCCTTCGTCAATACCCAATCCAACTTTATCATTCATGGAGTCGCCGCCTGACGCGTCCCGTGTTTTTGTTTACAACCATTGAGGGTATTATAACTAGAGATGATAACTGGACGCATGTTTTTGCGCACTAAGTTGCGGCTGCGAACAGCTGACTACAAAGCCCTGCTTCCTACGTATTGCCCGCTGTCATTTATCTGTTCACATTTTTATATGGAATAGCTGGTCTAGTTATAATACTTCAATGTTTACAACCCGTCTCATGGCGGAGCGCCGGGACTTTTACACAGCGACGCTGGAACGACAGATAAAATATAGTATGCTCTCATAGTGGCACTATGGCGGCAGAAAGGAATGTTTAGGCTGCTCAAGTGAAACCCTCTAAAGTCTTTGTAGACGAAACAGCCTTGCGATTGATTAAGTTTAGAAAACTGAAATGATTGACCATTAGAGCCATGGCAGGATGGGAGGGTACCATCTCCGTTAGAATTGTAACTTTCTTGATTCTGGGTTTGAACATTATTGCGCTATAGTTACAATGCTGTTAGTAACGTAACAAAATATTATATTTTTGAATATAATAAACGGGGAGCGCTTCGCCTTAATGGTTAATGTCACCAGTTAGTAAATGCGATGGACAATAATAATAATAAAATATAATTTTATTTACGCTTACATCAATTATCTAACCCAAGATAAGCTTCTTTTGAAACTCGTTAATATGGTTAAAGTAGATAACGAATAAATATACATAAACATAGAAAAACACCCAGACCCGAAAACAATTTAGAAAAGCAGTTTTCTCTAAATTGACCCGACCAGGAATTAAACCCGGGACCTCAGAGATGGCGCGACGCCAAACCCGGCGCGCTAAACACTCGACCACGGAGGTCGTCAAGGAATGTCATGTTATGGAAAGCTTCTATCGCTAACTTCACCCGAAATCACCAACAGTTTTCTGTGATCCTCCTCTCGCAACCATTTCTCCCAAAGCAGGTTTTAATGCCTATTTACCGTTTACTAGGTAATATATATATATATAGTGGTGACTTGCAGCAGTTATGGGAAGATACAAAATGACTACACTGTTTGTGCACTAAAGTTCTGTATATTTACTGTTCACACAAAGATTCACACAATTAAGTTATAAATCTGACTCCAATATAGGTAATTACACAAATTATGACCAAATGGCGACAACCTGACGATAAGGTGTGCGATGTGCGACTGGCGACTGCCGGGGTGAGCTCCCGTCCGCTCGCTATTGCTATATCAGCATTCTAGGAATAATACAATAATGTGTCGCCACACCTACCCCCTATGACTCTCCAAACATCATAAACCTTTCCAGCAACTTGACCCGCCTACTGTACTGTATTTGTCACTGTTCAATGACATTTTAGACTTTATACGTCTACATATTCTATTGACATATTCTTAGGTAATAACCTTAGAATATGTCAATAGAATATGTAGATACATACATGTGGGAAATGAAAATCCAAGAGTCTGGCTGGCAGCTTTCTTTATTTTTCTCTCCAATGAACAATAGCAAATATCAAAATTTAATTAAGTCCTTCTGTCTACGCATGCACACGTCTTTCGTCCAAAAATCCCAGTCCCCTTTTTCCGTTCAACCCTTTCACTCGTACATCGTCTCACTCATCGTCACTCACTCACTCACTTGCGTTTTGTTTGCTCTCATACCAACTTTCGTTTCGTTCCACACTCGGCCATTCTGCATCTAGTATGCCCTCAGACTACATGAGTTTAAACAATCTTACAATATCATAAAAAACTTATAGTATTTCACACGCATCACAAGGTTGACATATCTTAAAATTAAAGGACCCGATAAGTTACAGAACCTGTCTACATTGAAAAATACTCTCTTTAAGTAACACGATAACAACAACCATAAGTGATTATTCCAGTCAAAATATGATTATGGAATGAGTTCCATTCAATTCCATTAACAACACTTAAAACTATGCAAAACAGTCTACTTTGCTCCACTTGAACAATCTGATACGAAATATTATAGGTTAATAAACAATAAACAATTATATTTACCACATCATTATAGCGCAAAAACATCTAAATTAAACAAAATATACTAAAAGTGTTATCACATAACCAACCACACCTATTTTTTTAAGTTAAGCAAAAATATAACATCTAAGTTAAACAAAATATACTAAAAGGGTTATCACTTTTTAAATTAAGCAAAAATATAACATCTAAGCTAAACAAAATATACTAAACCGTGAATCACACACCCTAACACACCTATTCTTTAAATTTACAACAATATAAGAATTACATAACAATCTTGGCCATAGCAGCTTTCACAGACTGTTGTCAATGACACTACCAAGTGATAAACTGATAAATCATAAGTTAACTAGATGAGGAGGAAGGAAACAAAGATGTCAACGACTTACAAGGTTCCAGTGATGATAGGCCACATTTTCATATAGTCTACGGAGGTGGTTGTTCTTCGTGGTCCCTCTGCCGTAGTCTCCATCTTCTCTACTTCATATCTATAAACTCCCTTAGTGCTCACCAATTGATATGGGCCTAGAAATTTAGTCTTTAGTTTCGTTCCTACTCCAAACTGCGTTCTTTTGATAGCCACAACATCACCGGGTTGATACTGTGTACTTTTCTTCCTTCTTCTATTGAAACTCTTTATGTTTTTTTTTTATAGCAGAAGGACAAACGAGCAAGCGGGTCACCTGATGGAAAGTAATCACCGCCGCCCATGGACACCCGCAAAACCAGAGGAATCGCAGGCGCGTTGCCGGCCTTTTGTATCTTTAATATCTGCTGTTTCGCCTTTTGTCTTAACTCATCTCTATTTTCTATGAAGTGGCTTCTATGTTCTTGTGCTATTAAATCATAAATTTCAATAGTTTCCCTCATTCGCGTCTTAGTACCAACTAGAAGTTCAAAAGGAGTGCAGTCTATACTACGGTGGTATGTACTATTAACGCTATCTGTACACGACTCACATGTCTGTACCATAAGGTAGGGTCTTCAATGCACAGTTTAGATAGTACTGATATAATTGTCCGGTGCATCCTCTCCACCTGGCCATTTCCTCTCGGCACACCAGTAGTTATGGTAATATGTTGGATGTTTTCTTGTTTACAAAACTCCTTGAATTCACCACTAGTAAAAGCAGCTCCCAACTCTGTAACAATTCTGTACGGATTACCAAACTGTTGTTGATATATTCTCAATCTATCTAATATTTCCTTACTTGTAGTACTTTTTGTGGGAAAAATCCAGGTAAATTTCGTAAATGCATCCACAACTGTCATTAAGTAGTTATACATTTTCTTTGTCTCCGTCATCGGTCCTAAATGGTCAATATGAAGAGTATGTAGCGGTACTTCCTGCATTTCAATTGGGTTGAGGAAGCCTTCCTGCTTGCTCTCCTTCCTAGTAGCTAATAAGCAAGGTATACAGGTTATAATAAAGTCTACAATTTTCTTACTTATGTTCTCTATGTGGTAGTCCTTGCTGATCATTTCCAACATCTTTCTTTTGGAAAAGTGTCCACTTCCATGCACATCTCTTAAGATGTCAGTTTCCATACTTCTAGGAACAACTAGCTTTCTATCCTCCAAACCCTAATACAGCAAACCTGAATCCAAGTAGTACTCCTGATAAGGTTTAGACTTTAAAACTTCTTTTATTGCTTTCATCTTGCTCTTGAGCATTTTTAAGGTTATCAATCAACTTACAAAATATAGCATTTACCGCTGGATTTCTGCTAAGTGCATCAGTATGCTTCATCTTGTTACCATCGCGGTGTTCAACTGTAAAATCATAATCTTGTAAAAAGATAATCCATCTTGCTACTCTAGTTGACATGGATAATTCTTTTTTATTTATTGTCATCTGAAATGCTTTGCAATCTGTCACAGTCTTAAACTTGTTACCAAACAGATGGTGTCTAAACTTCTTTATTCCTTCGATAACTGCCAAAGCTTCTAGTTCGTAACTGGTATATCTACTTTGCTTTGCTGTCGTCTTCCGGCTCATATAATATACTGGATGTAGTTCTCCATCTTCCACATTTCTTTGCATCAAAATAGCAGCATAAGCCATAGACTGTATGCAACTCAACGCAACAGGCTAAGAAATTGAAAATGCCAAAAAATCCTGCGCTCGGCTTGTCCGCTCCGTCTGTTTTGATACCAGTGGCGACTAGCCCAGATGAAACAAGCCCAGCTACTACTAACATAAAGGACTATCCGCAATTATCTACTCTTGTTATGCCTACTGATATGTCCAAGGCTACAGATATGCATAAGACGGAACAGCACAAGAGCGGTGAATGGATTGAAGTCTGTTCTAAGAAACCTGTTCTAAGAGGATCGCAACGAGGCACCGCGGGTCCAGATATTACTTTTCTTAAAGCTATGGACTCACGTAAAAGCATCCACCTGTGGAATATGGAGTCTGAAGCTGGGGATATTCTTCGTTATCTGCAGAAAATTTGTCCAGGCATTAAGTGCTCCGTTGATGAACTCAAAGCTCGTGGCGATTATAAGTCATATAAAATCAGTGTCTCTGAAGAGTTCTATGACAAGTGTGTTACATGTGAAATATGGCCAATTAACGCACGGGTCAAACCGTGGACGTCATTTCGTATGCCAAGAACGAACTTTCAGACAGACCGCATTCAACAATCCCTGTCCAGAAAGTAACCTGTCTCTTAAGCGCACAACTATTGATTTGGACCTTTTTTACCAGAACGTACGTGGAATAAGGACAAAACTTAAAGTCTGGAAGACCAATCTTATGTTAATGGAACATGCTATAGTTGCAGTCACTGAAACATTTTTAGATGACTCAGTCGCGTACAACGAGATCTCATGTGGTGTTTGGAGTATTCTGAGACGTGATCGCGGTTCACCGGGGGGTGGTGTGCTGCTTGCCGCACGACCGGGCATTACCCTACAGCGCCGTAACGACCTTGAGACTGATCACGGCGAAGACTTATGGGCTTCGTTTCCCATACAAAGTGAGACTGTTTTTGTTTGTGTGGTGTACATAAGTCCTAGTGCTACTAATGACATTTATTTTAACTGGTTTTGTAAAGTGGAAAGTTTTTTAAGTAATTTGAAGGGTCATGAAATAATTTTAGGTGATATAAACTTGAATAGTGCTTCTGTCAACGTTAATAACTATTTTTTTTTTTTTTTATTCGGCAACGGGTGAGCGCTTGGCCTTCATCTCACCTGCTGGTAAGTGACGATAAGGCCGAAGGTGGAAGCGCGCTTCACCCGGAATCCTCAACCACTGAGGAACTGGCTATCTTATCTTAAACTGTCGGAACACAATAATGCTATAAACATCGTTATTATGGCGACAGACTTAGATAAGATGGTGGTAGCTAGCCAGGCGGACTTAACAGCCCTACCACCAACCAAACCGAGCACACAAAGATGTACCCCCCGTTGGGAATCGAACCCGGGACCTCTGGGTCTGAAACCGGTGGCTTAGCCACTAGACCACAGAGGCGGTTTATATTTTATTATTGCTATTTTTTGTCATTTTGTGGTTTGAAGGAGATGAATGAGGTTTTTAATACGCGTGGAAGTAAATTAGATATTGTTCTGGTCCAGGAGTGCACTGACATAACTGCAGTCAACTTATCCCACATAGGAGGTATAGTACCTCTTGATTTATATCATCCCCCATTGGACATTACTACAACAATTTCTGTACGTGCAAACTCTGTAAGTAAACTTCAACCTAGTAACTTAGATAATTCTAAAGATTTTAATTTTGTTAAGGCGGACTACGCACAAATCTTAGAGTTACTATCGAAAACGAAATGGGATACTGTTATACACTCTAAAGATGTATGCACCGCCACAGATAACTTTTATGACATCATTTATAAAATATTTGATGGCACAGTACCTAAAAAAACGAGATCGAACAAACCAGCTAATCGCTATCCAGCGTGGTTTGATTACCATATTATAAGTGACATCAAACGCAAAACAAAATTACACCGTGCTTGGAAGCGATATAAGTCAGATGATATTCGTGAATCGTTTTTTAATATTAGAACTAGTCTTAAAAAACGTATTATCGAGGCATACAAATCCTATATGCAACGTATTGAGAGTAATCTTAAATATAAGCCTCAACAGTTTTGGAAACACGTTTCGAGTCTCAAAAGTAAAGGTGGATTTGAACCAAAGATAGCACGCGATGGCGTTATTTATAACGGAGTACAGGCGGCTGAAGCTTTTGCTGAGTTTTTTGCTAGTGTATTTTTACCCGACAGTCCTATTTTAGATTCTAATAGCGTAATGTTAACAACGAATATGGCTGTAAATAGCACTTACATAAATACTTTAAGTGTCAATTCTGAAGACATCGAAAAAGGAATTGACAAAATAAAGTCAGACAGCTCTGTTGGCCTAGACTTTATTCCGCCACTTCTTCTTAAAATATGTAAAAAATACCTTACTGCCCCTCTGTGCCATATCATAAATACAGCCATCCATACTGGTGACTACCCTTCTCAGTGGAAGATCTCACGTGTAACGCCTATACCTAAGTCCAATTGTAAACTCTCCGTTGAAGATCACCGACCCATTGCTGTGTTACCAGCTCCGGCTAAATTATTTGAGCGTATTATTCACGACGAAATCTATCGGCAAGTTAATATCCACCTCTGCAATGAACAACATGGGTTTAGAAAGGGAAGGTCAGTTGAAACAATTCTTTTAACAGTCGTAGAATACATATCTAAAAGCATGGACAATGGTCATGAAGTCGATGTTGTATACTTTGATTTCCAGAAGGCTTTTGATAGGGTTGATAATGATATCCTATTATGTAAACTTAATGTGTTAGGATTCGCACCTCACTTGCTTCATCTTTTCGCAAACTATCTTCGCGATCGCCAACAATACGTAAAATATGGTTGCTATGCATCTAAACCCTATCATACGCGTTCTGGAGTCAGCCAGGGGTCTATATTAGGGCCTCTTTTATTCTTGATCATGATAAACGACCTCGTCAAAGTAGTTAAACGTGCTAAATGTATACTGTACGCAGATGACCTCAAGTTAGCGTTTGAAGTTAAGACTGAGTCAGACTGCGAACTACTACAACATGACATTAATTCTGTGTTGGAATGGAGCAAACTAAACAAGATGCTGTTTAACACCAAAAAGTGTTGTGTCATGACCTTCGGAAGGAAATTAAATAAATCACGATACAAATATTTATTAGGTGATGAAAAACTTACACGCGTGGAATCAACCAAGGACCTGGGTGTAAAGTTTGATACCAAACTAACATTTCACGACCATATAATATCCTTGGTAAAAGAAAGTTTTAGTCGTCTTGGATTTGTCTTACGGAACTGTCGCGATTTCAAGAATCCACACGTAATTAAACTTTTATACTTTGCTCTCGTGCGTAGTAAACTTGAAGCCGGTAATTGTGTATGGCACCCCCATGAAAGCACCTACACCCTGATGCTTGAGAAAGTGCAGAAGGCATTTTTGAGATATCTTTACAAGCGCGTCTGTACTTACTACCCTTATTTGTACCCCACCTTATTTCTTCTCGGAAGTCTCGGTCTAAATTCACTCAGAACCCGCAGAGCAAAAGACCAAATATTAATTGGCATAAAGATACTCCGTAGTCATATTGATGCTCCCGATCTTCACAACCATCTAAGCCAGCTGTACGTCCCGGAGCGGTACGCGCTGCAGCGCACGTGCCGGCCGCGGCGGCTGTTCGCGTTGCCGCGCTCCCGTACTGCGGCGCGTGCTTACTCCCCTCTCTGTCGCATACTAACCCAATTCAATGCACTCCTGGCCGATCAACCTGAATGTGATGTGTATGCGGATGGATGGAAGGATATTTTTAAAAGTTGTGTAACGTTTTGCGAGAAGGATGAATGCGCGTCTTCTTTGTTATGATGTTTTATACTTTTATCTGTTATTCTGTGTTTTAGTTTTTCTTTATTTTACTTTATTTTATGTTCTCATTTTGTGTTTACTGTTTGTATGTGTATATTGTACTTTACTATTTACTTTACTTTACTATTTACTGTAATTGGTGTTCGCACCGTTGTATTTAGAACCAAATAAATAAATAAAATAAATAAACTCTGTTGGCAATTTCGGGTTATAAATTTTTAAAACTGCGGTTGAACTGCGGTTGCTCCTTTAATAATTCAAAACTTTGTCGATGGTCATCATTAAATTCAAAATTTACATTTTTCTTTAGTAAATCTGTCAGAGGCACTATAACTGCAAAATTCTGAATGAACTTACGGAAATATGAGCATAATCCAATGAAGCTCTGTACCGGTTTAATGCTATGTGGCTCTGGAAACTTTACAACTGCTTCTATCTTCCCAGGAGATAATTTTACTTTACTACTTACTATTTTCTATTTCATGTCCTTAATATTCCACTTTTCTTACCAACAACTGACTCTTCTTCCAGTTTATGTCCAGACCATATTCTGATGCTCTTTGTAGTACCTGTGACAACCGTTCCAATGCTTCATCTTCATTTTGAGCTGGAATCAGCAGGTCATCGATAAAGATTAATACGATACTCTGTTCAACAAGGTCTCTGAAGACAATGTTAATAAATCGGGTGAAAACTTTGGGACAAATCGACAAACCAAAAGGAGCCCGCTAAAACTCATACTGTCCAGTCGAAGTAACAAAAGTAGTAAACTTGATTCTCGTGAACTTTTAAATGAAAATACCCGTTTTTTTAAATGAAGTACACTAAATATCTTTCCCGACTTACACTTATCTATCAAGTCATCGATCAAAGGTAAATGATACTGATCTTTAACCATCTTGTTATTTATAAGTCTATAATCGACGCAAACACGAATACTACCATCTTTCTTACGCACCAATACTAAAGGACTTGAATATTCAGAGTGGCTTACCCTAATGATACCTTCTTTCATCCAACTATCTATTTGTTGGTTAACCTCCAATTGTTCTTTAAATGCTAAACGTCTTGGTCGTTGGGAAACTGGCATGTCGTCTTTCAAAATGATAAGCAATTCGATCAGCGATTTCTTCGTCTTTAACGGCTTGTACCCCTCCATCAGACACCTTGCACGTCGTTGCGCATCCGCACCAACCTCGCCACCTACAATTTCAAGATCAGACACAACACACGTTAGGTTATGCAACCACTGTTCATTATAAGGTAAAAGCAAAACATTATTCTTATCGAGTATCATAACAACATTCTCTAAAAACTGCTGGCCATTCTCTAATAACTGAATAAGACATAGAATTCTTTGGTACGACATAAAACAAAACATTTGCAAAACGGCTGTTACAACGCACACTGTCGTATAAAAGCGTCCCAAAGCTTGAACTTTCGCAGCTCCAAGTTCGTGAAACACCGTATTACATTCGTCATAAGCTTGTTCAAGCAAAGCGTTGCACACAGAGTCTATGCGTATTAAATTAATGTCGCTCCCGGAATCTATAAGCGCTTTGAACGATTTATCACACAAACTTATGTTTTTGATAGGTCTATGTCGATCCGCTATTTTGTTGTTTACGTTCATTGACATTGACATGTCGTTTTCCTTCTCAGTGCACTCAACTTCATTCTTGCTATTCAGTTCGTTCCGTTCTTTCGGTTTATTCGCAGTGCTACCATTCCGCAAAAATGAACAACAATGCTCCGATTCGTCGACTTCAGAGTGAACATTGACGCACATCGCTTTCGCACCACTTTGTACCGCTCGTTCCTGTTACTATCTCGCTCATTCTTCTGGTATCAACTCCGCTGTTTGCCATTTGAATTTTCCGCCATTTTCACTGCGGTTGGTGGTATTGCAATCTCTTGCTAGATGACTGAATGAGTTGCACCGGAAACACTTCGTGCCATCTTGCTTGTTCGGACATACTGCCGACTTATGACTCGTATCACCACAGTTGTAACAATTTATCAGCTGCTGAACCGATTGATTATGACTTTTATACTATCCTTGTACGTAATTTTGCGATCTAGGTAATCTATGAGTAGAAATATGATCCCTCTTCGTCTTGTTTTTTATTTCTTCATATATTCGCAATTTTTCTTTGAGATCATTGCAGGACGTCACCCCATATAGCCTAATTTTATTAATCTCTGCATCGACAATGCCATCTACGATGTACTTGATAGCGACGTAATCGGGAATTTTGCCGCGTTTTCCCAACTCCTTCATCACCAACATATAATACAGGCACCATTCGTCATGCCTTTTCCTTCTAGCACTCATCATCTCGTGAATTGTTTTGATGTCCACGCTGTCGGGAAACTCCTTGGCTACCGCGCCTTTTGAATCTTCCCATGATTTAAATGGTCTTTCCGCCTTCAGCCATAACAATGCGGTGCCTATGAGTGACCGCCGTGAGACAAGTAGTTGTTGTAACGGTGACCAGCCGAAAATCTCGGCGTTATCCTCCACATCTTGGATCCATCTGGTGACGGAGTAGGCGTGCGCGTCGACAAAGTCTTCCTATCTGCTCTTTCGTCGTTCCTTGCCGTTGTTTGGCATGATGCTCTGCCTGCTGCTCTTCTCACCGTCTTCGTCGTTAGCGTCTAGTTGTCGTCTTTCCCTCTTTGCAGCCCCACGGTACGCCACTTGCCACGTGCTCGGCAATACCTCTTTGCTCTGCTCCTCGAATCTTGAATTTTCGATCTATCCCGGATGAGCCCCCAAAATTGTGGGAAATGAAAATCCAAGAGTCTGGCTGACAGCTTTCTTTATTTTTCTCTCCAATAAACAATAGCATATATCAAAATTTAATTAAGTCCTTCTCTCTACGCACGCACACGTCTTTCCTTCAAAAATCCCAGTCCCCTTTTTCCGTTCAACACTTTCACTCGTACATCATCTCACTCATCGACACTCACTCACTCACTTGCGTTTTGTTTGCTCTCATACCAATTTTCGTTTCGTTCCACATACCTACATACTTCTATATAAAACTTTGGAGTTTCTTGTGCCCATTATATACCACAGCTTTTGGACGTCCTAAATGAGTAATAGAAAAAAATATTTGAACAAAACAAAAGAACTCATAAATAAAGCTAATTTGAATAAGGAATTTAGATTTTCCTCTCTAAGTAATAAACAGAATAAAATTCGTAATATTGATTTTTTGCTATAATAACAAATAAACACGAAGATAAAGAAAAATTTTACAAAATTATGGAACTAATAAAACATAGAGTCAAAGCGTTGAAAAATTTCGACAGGTGTAACCTCGGACCAAATAATTTGGTCCGAGGGTGTAACCAATACCTTTGTGGAGGAGTGGCCAACGCAGCCGGCCGGATTGCGGACCACGTGGGCTCGATTCGCATACGCAATCATTTTTTTCAACATTTTAATAACTTCAAACAGAATCAACTATTGTTGCCCGCTTTACCCGCAGTGCATGCTGTTTCCGTATTTACTGTGCACAGTGTCTGTTCGGCTCGTTTGTGCGGATTTACACGCGTGTGCTGTGATATATTCGCGCCGCTGCAAACACGGCACATGTAAACTAGGATAGCCGGCGAGGGAGATACAGAAATGAATTATCAGATGTTTGCATAAATCTTACCATAATATATCGTACAGTTACGTGAACACGTTCCACCACAATACGGACAACTCTTCATCATTAGCCTAAACAAAAACATACAGCTTCGATCAAAACACACTTTCAGTAGGTATTAAAACATGTTACTTAAACATTTCTAATATTAGTTTTCTCGCTATACTTACGAAACTTTTTGCGAAGACCTTCGATCTCAAATGTGATCGAGCGAAAACGCACTGCACAGAATAATGCTAAATATAACACTAACCAAACATTCACCTAACTAAATTACTAGCAGATACGTTGATATGCATTGATTACACTAAATTCCATCAGCTCATCAGCAGTTATTACCAGGGTATCAGCATCTTTAGCTATGAACGACTAACTTATGCAAAACGAAAACCAGAATTGTGACAGTAAAAATTCAACGCACGCAACCTTGCCTCCTCGAAAGAGACATTTTAAATGCTTACATAACCCGTTGGCCTAACCTACTTATCCCGTCTCTCGACAAATACACCCAATAATATATGGAGAAACTTGTAATAAAACCACATCACGTAACCGCTCAGATTCCTCGAGAAGTAATATTAAAAAATACTTGGCCATATACTTAGGGAATATTTAATAATTCGGCAAGGGTTGGAATAATATTCGGTGCCTTTGTACCCTCTGGGCGGGTCTGAGAGACCATCGGTCGATAGGACCCGTTGAAAGGAACGTTTTGCTTGTCATATACGTCTTGCGTTAAGGAAATAACGGAAATACGTGTATTTATTGATAACGAGGTAGCTTTTGCTCCTTAAGGAGTAGAGAGTGAAAGTGACTCATGATTGGGCTAACTAATAATGTTGATTATATCGGAGGTAAAGAATAATTTACACAATTATTCAGCTTCTAATGACGCTGGTTAATTTGAGATGTTAAAGGATTATTGATATTATCAAGGAAATGTTTACACGAGGTTGCAATTATAATGGAAACCGCCAGCTTGATATAACATTTAATTATTACAATTATCGATTTATATAATCGGTACGTAAAGCAGTACCTAGCTGTTTTCAATTAGAAATGGATCAGATTTCTTTAAAAAAAACGCGTAAACCGTATACATAACACTAATTTCCACATAGGGTCTATCTCACATAGGAAATGAAATTTCAACATAATGCCTCCCAATCATATTACCTTTTTCAATGCTTAAACCGGAACATCCTGCAAGTCCAAACTCGATAAAAACCTTCAGATTAGACCGGCCCCGATTAGGTAATCTTTCATTTAATTAAAAAAAAGTTAAACGAACCGAGCCTCCCTTGAAATGAAGCAAAATCAATTTGAAACTTTGAGGGCCCTTCAGATTTTTATTTGCGAATAAAATGTCCGAACTGGAACGGGCGAGCGGCGTTTCAATGCGAAACTTGTCATTGAGGTTTCAACAACTTTATACAATATCGGTTGACTTTATTCCGAAGTATCACTTTCGGAGCATTCACATTTGTATCAAACATTAGAACAAAATACGGTTTATGAATTTACTGTCTCATAGGTATTATTTTTCATTATGCATCAAAAACACACATAAAAAATAATGAAGAACATAGTGTTATAAATAAAAATCATTTAACTTTCTTGATGTTTAACATCGATAAGATACAAATGGCCACACTATGCGTCAAACAATTTTAAAACATGTAAAACATAATATATAACATGTAAAAACATTGAAAGAACAATTTACTCAATTCTTTACAATCTTCCTAATAAGATAAAGAATTACTTATTAAATAAAAAATAATGTAAATAAAATTCAAGTTGTTAGTTTTTTTCCAATTTATTTATAAGCACAGAGCAGATGTAAATCCGTATATGTAGACCGTATGCCGTAGCATTAAATAAATAACATATAAAATGTGAATGCAATAAAAACAGTACTCAGCATCTTAGTTAGGTGTCGCAGCTTGAAACTAGCTTGTGGTACTAGCTCATTAGATTTCTAATTACTTAGTCTTAGCCCACTTAGTCACGAAATCTTGAACGTGACTGTATGGCGCTCGTTACAGACACTTGACTTTGGTATAACCTTCAGGGTTCAGGAATGATAAGGAGATTTCGCTACTTTGTACTACGAACGTCTACGACACTTCACTGTGCTACGAATTGTGTCTCATAGGTTCCGTAGCAAAGATTTATTTATTCATTAAAGAATAGCCAGTACCTACCTTACTATTTATAGTCTACCGTCATTGAAAGTTAAGGTCATTGAGATACTACACTGGGATCGTCTTATAATTATTACATAAATATTCCTTAGTTTACCACCTCTGTGCTTTAACGGACTGTCTCAAATCCAGCGGTCCCAAGTTTGATTTCCAGGCAGGCGAGGGGATATGAATTGTTGTACTGATTTATTGGTAATAAAGCTTCAAGTTCCGCGTGAGCGCGTGACTAGCTTCCTTATCCAAGTCAGCCGTAGTAATAATTATGTTAGCAGCATTGTTGAGTTCCGAGATTAAGAGTTAAGATAGCCAGTACCCCAGTATTTATCAAGAATCCAAGCCAAAAATTACGCTTCTTCTTTCCGCCCTTACCATCACTTTTTACACAACAACAAAATGGCATTGTTACATGAAAACCGCACTACATATCTTGGAGTATTTTTTTTGTTGTAAAAATACAATGTACGGAACCCTGGGATTGTCAGCCAGCCCCAGCCGGCCTGCGGGCCGACGTGTGCCCTGATTGACAGTAAGCCGCACTACAACGGCCACCGATCCCCGCGGACGGAAAAGAACCAAATTCACTCATAATGATGGTGCCTTTTTTGTAGCCGTTTTTTGTAACAAAGATAACGCCGAGAAAGATAAAATATCTTTTGTGCGAGCATCACAGTCTATTCTTTTGCGATGCCTGTCGATACTCGCGCTTTTATAGGATAATATTCTTAAGGCAATTTTATTGTAATGAGGATATTTTAATAAAAATGTTCAACTTAGATAAAGATATTTTTTTCTATAAGAACTGTGGTCGTTTCTTTGTATTTAAATCGTTAAGTTTCCGTCCTGTTACTATTAAAGATGCTACCTAACAGTTATAATCATTCACAGTTTAGTGACGCACGGTGCGAGTGAAATGTAAATAAATGCAATGTTTGTCATGTGGATAAGATGCGTTGGTTTCAAGCGCAAACGTAATTAAATAATTTAAATTGTTAAAATTCCATAGTCATAAATAGATTGTGATCTCAAGATATAAAATTAAGTTTTGTGCGAACATCCTCTCATCACGCCAAAGTCTCAACTCGCGCATTATCAGCAGAACTACTAATGAAAGCAGTCGCTTTGAAAGCCGCGCAGCCTCCATGTCAAAGGGCAAAAACTTTAAAAGCGCTCCTAACTAAGTCCCGCTGCCAAAGGACATTCGTCGCGCAGATATAACGTCTCTTTGTTAATGCTCGTGTAAGAAAGATACTCGTGTAAGATACGGATCCAGAGATGTTTTCTACTTGACCTAAATAGTTTTTTAAAGCTTAGAATGACTGAGCTTTCCAAGTTAGTTAGTTGTTAAAGTAAAGTAGATAGTAGGTTTAGCGGAACCTTGTCGCGGAGCGATAAAAGAATACTACCACCCCCTCTCTTCCTTTGGGTATTGTAAACGAAGACTAAAATATATTTTTTTCGGCGTGCGTTTGTCTGAGCAAGCGGTCGTGTTCCGGAATATTTTAAAATATTTTATTAAATTCATAATTTGTGTTGGAGCCCCGGACTTCGCCCTGGCCGACGTCTTGGACCTCGTCCGAAGCACCCGGCAAAGTTGTGAGTGAAAACAATTTTTTTAGCGGTGCGGCTGGATTTGATCGCCGGACCTCTGGCGTAAGAGGCTAGCTCTTAACCGCTCGACCACGGTGACTAGGCTCGACTCGGCCGAAATTACGTATATCTACGGACTGCGTATTGCTGCGTCATAATCTACAGTACTACGGCAACTTTTAACGATCGAACCACGGATCGAACACATTGCCAACTTGGCCTTTATCGCATTTGAAATACCCAAAGGCGAATTCTGTGATACTAGTAATGAACTGCCGCGCCTGTGACAATATTTTAGACTCAAAAGAGTTTATGAAATGCCGTCTTTGTGTCAGTAAATTTCACATTCAGTGTCTTAATATAGATATAAGTCAATTTCTTGCACTTAATGAGAACTACAGATCAACCTGGATATGTCCAACTTGTAGCAACGTTACTCGTTGTGCACGTTCGAATGACAGTACACCTGTCCGCCAGGGAAGTTCTGTGGCACACATTAATGACGCTATGAGCATGTCCTGCGACTTACCTGATCCTAGTACGACTCCCCCCTCTTCAGCGTTGGCGTCCTCCAGTGGAATTTTGGCCGGCAAAGAAGAAATTACTATCGAAAAGATTAGTACTCTCCTTGAAGAGAAACAGCGCATCTCTCACTATTTTTATGGAAACTTTTCGGAAAGCCTTAAGGGAGGATGTCAAAGAGATGGTTAGAAGCGAAATAGGGTCAGCTATAAACTCCATAAAAGAGGAATTCAGTGCTGCTACCGACTTTATCTGTGCTGAACAAAAGACACATGAAGCTGACATTAACAAAAACGCCACTACTATCAGGTCTTTGGAAGATAAAAATACTAAGCTCCAGGCTGAAATAATGCGACTTAATACCCGCCTTATAGGAATGGAAAAAAAATCTAGAAGCTCTTCTAAATTTCTAGAAGAAGACGAAGAATCAATCTTTTAGAGTTCAAGAACTATCTGTGTCACGTATTTGCTTCTGGAGGTCAGGCTGATGCTATATATTTAGATTTTAGTAAAGCCTTCGACAAAATTAACCACTCCATTCTCTGTCATAAGTACTCGTACTATGGAATACATGGTTGCTTGTTGAGATGGATAATATCTTACTTGAATAATGGAACTCAGCTTGTCTCGGTTAAAGGTTATTCATCCTCTCCCATGCCTGTATCTTCTGGTGTTCCGCAAGGTTCACACTTGGGGCCACTCCTATTTGTGATCTTTATCAACGACTTAGTCGGTCGTCTGTCATGTCCTTCTATCTTGTATGCCGATGATCTAAAGATCTACACTAATGTCAGTGGCATAACACAGAGCATAGCGCTTCAAAATGATCTTAAGACTGTGTCAGACTGGTGTTCTTTTAATAAAATGAGTCTCAACATCACTAGGAGCTGCGTTATCTCTTTCACGAGAAAGAAGAACCGAGTAGCGGCGAGATATTGACCAGAAAAGAGATCGTTAAGGACTTGGGTGTATTTTTCGATGAACATCTTACCTTTCGTCCTCATTATGATCATATCCTGAAGAAAAGTTGTAAACTTTTAGGATTCATAATGAGGACAACCAAAGATTTTAAGAAGCCTCGCAGTATTCTATGCCTATTTTTCAGTTTAGTAAGAAGCGTCCTGGAGTACTGCTGCCCTGTCTGGTCCCCATTTTACAGTGTACATGTCGATAACATAGAAAAATTTCAGAGGAAGTGTTTGAAGTACATGGCACGGAAGTATTATCCTGGTCGTTCACTTTAGGACTACGATGACAGACTATTAAAGTTTGGTCTGATCTCTTTGAATTCTCGTCGCATAAGATATGATTTGTTATGTCTCCACAAAATAGTTCACTCAACTATCGATGCCCCGGATTTGCTCTCTTCGCTCAACTTGAACACCCGGTATAAATCGCGTCACCCAAACACGTTCACAATACAAGTGTATAAAAACAATACCTTACCTTACCTTTTACAACCCCGTAGTAAGAATGTGCCCGACATAATAATGATGTAATTCGTGGTGGCAGATGCATAGATGTATTCAACTCCAGTTTCTCCCAATATAAGAAGTCTGTATCAGATATCCTTATCTCAGGGGTATCCTCGACTTCTGTAGATGGTGATGTTCCTAAGTTAGCATATGATCAAGGCCTTCAAACTGACTCTGCTTAGTGGAATGTTTTTGTTTATTTTTCATTTACTGCTTTTAATTGTTATTCTAATTTATTAATTTTGATATTTGTTTTGAATGTTAATTATTTAATTGTTTTAATTGATTATTTTTGTTATTTATTTTGAATGTTAATTTATTGAATTTTATTATTTTAATTGATTTTTTCTGTTCTATTGTTTGTAATTGTTTTTTTTTGTAATTGTTTTAATTTAACGTAGCATAATTGGTAGTACTTGAATCATGCTGTGTATGCAATTTATGGATTACAGTCCAGTCTTACTTTATTGTTAAATTCTCATGGCTGTGTAATTGACTGTTACCTGTCTGCGTACCTAATTTAAATAAATAAATGGACTAAAGACTGCACATACATCTAATAGCATAGAGCGGCGATGGGCTCACCACCTGTCACGCTGAGCACACTGCTTTAGCTGTTCTCATTGGCTGGTCTCTGACTAACCCTTCGGGGATAATAGTCGTGATTATATCGATACCTTTGGGTTCATTTGGCGTATAAACCATTTTGGCCAAATTGAGTTATATATACCATTTTTCTCAGATTTTTTTTCTCTATCGATCTGTTTATACGAAATAAAGAAATTCGCAAAAAAAATGTTTATACGACCCGGAAAATTAATAACGTCTTACAAAAAGTAAATTATCAATGTAAAAGCCGAATGATTATTTTTTGTAGTATTGTTATGATGTAACGACCATAATTTATATCACTCCGGGCGTACAAATCATCGTTAATCGTATATGGTTTTTACGCCATAACATGTTAAACGTATTACGTATATATCGTTTAAATTAGACGTCGTAAATCGAAATGTTCATTATCGTAATGATGTAAAAACCATGTTCATTGCAAAAAGCACTTTGAATGAAAGAGGTATAAAAATATACTGTTTTATTGTGACTCTTGTCGGGTCAGAATAAAAATAGGACTGTCTTAACTGTTCTCAACTACTTCTTAATGAAGTCAGCGTATCTAGAGGTGATTCAGATAAATTACCTTTTGCCTGGGCACACATACATGCCCGTGGACTCCGTTCACGCAATTATTGAACGTGAAGTTAAAAAAATCATTGTCTGAAGTCCAACACAATGGCCATCTTACATCGAGGCTGAAAGAAAAAACCCTAAGCCTTATCATGTAAATGTAATGGAGTATTCGGATTTTCTTAATTGGAATGAAATAACTGCTGAAATGTTTACAAATAGTCTAAAAAGCTGAAATTTCAAAACACATACGTTAAAGATAAAGAATCCCCATGAGATTTATATTAAATATTCCATGAAAGAAGATAGGCCAACTGATAAATTTAAATTGTTTCTGGCAATAACGGCAAAGGTTTACCTTTATTGCCAGATTGTTGCCAGATTATTACCTCTACCTTTAAGTAGAGGTAAAGAAAAATCGAGAAGCCATGCGATAGTACCTGAACAAAGTGTAAGCAAAAGTTCATATGAAAAGGTTATGGATTATGTCCCCGAATGCACTTTATAAAAACAAATTGCAAACATCAGATGTAAAATATAGAGATTTAAAACGTCTTTGTGACAATGGCATTATCCCAAAAAGATACCACCATGATTATTTGGACTTATCCCATTGAAATGTTGCTGGCCATCTTACGTTAACCAATAAAGAAGATGAGAAATAGCTGATTGAATAAAAATAAATAATTACTGTAATATCTTAATAAAAAATAATCAAAAAATTTATTTGATTGTGTGTACCTACACTTGGAAAAAGCGATTTAGTCAGTCTCAGGTCATTTCAATCGGTTAAGACGTGATCAAAATGACCTAAAACTGACTAAATTGCTTTTTTCAGGTGTATAGTTTTTTAGACTAATTTTAGTAAACGAAAACATTCGAATACTTATAAAAAATAACGGTTCGCATTTACGTTATTTCATTTTACATTCGTTTGCAAATTATTCTTTAATAAAAATATACTACCTATGTTCCTTTAAATTATTGTATTCTGAATAACTCAAATTTCTTTGCGGTGAATTTTAATATTTTTGTGTTCATAATAAAAAAATTACAATGTTATTATAATGATATATTAGGTTGAGTTATGCCTAATTACTTTAATTAAGTAGAAGTTTGAATTATTAAGTTTAATATTGACTTTTGTTTTAGTTTATCTAACAATGTTGATTTTTTTTTTAATTTTTTTTTTTAATTTAAGATGTAATTTTTTGTTAAACTGTTTTAACAGTCAGTATGCCGTTATCATAAGAATAAATATTGATTTCGTATTCAGGTAGTTTTATTAAACATATTTGAATCGATCATAATTTAGGCATGAAGCTTATAATAATTAAGTTCTTATATATTTTTGAAGTAACAGGATTGTTTGAATAGTTAGAATTCAATTGTTCTATAATTATTACTGGCTTTTAATACAAAAAAAATCTACATCTATGAGTTTTTACGTCAGTAAAAGTGATTTAAAATTTATTAAAGTTTGATATACGACGTACACAGTTAATTTTAGGTAAATTTTCGTGGGTTGTATAAACCATAAACAATTTTTTTTGACGTAAATCCAAGGCTAACTTTGAAACTAAAGACAATAGATATGTTTTGATGATTTAGCCTTCTTCATTCCCTAACTCTAAGAATCTTACCTTTTTGTCATTTTTTAATAACTTCAAAAACAAAAAAGTTACGATTTTTTTATTTAAAAAAAAATGTTTTTCTGCTCTCCTGAAAAGTCGGGTTTTGGTTTATACGCCAAATGAACCCAAAGGTATCGATATGTATGTATGTGGGTATGTAGGTTAGGCGTATTATACTGTACCTCAGCGCGGCAAACACTTCCATTAGAACTCTTAAATTTCCTAGAAGGAAAAACCCGAAATACACCAAATTCTTAATTTAAGATTTTTTAAAATTATAAGAACTTTTCCGGAAAAAAAATTAAAATTCAACCAAAAATAAAAAATATCCAAAAAGACAAAAGATTTTCGATAAAAACTAAAAAAAAAAAAAATCTCAAAACTTAAAATTAACATTTACTAAACCTAAAAACATAAAAAAATAAACTTTTGAACAAACTTTTTCAGGTAAAATTCTTACAAAAACAACTTTAAAAAATGTTTCTTTTTCCACCAAATACGAAATGGCAAGTACCACGATGGAGAGCACGTTGCCTATGTCGCCCATTGGGGAAGACATTTTGTATAAGGACGTCACTGACTGGGAGTCGTTTCAAAGGGCGATCAACCACCAGCTTGACCGCATATCATTTGCTCTTACCCAAAGCAAGTCGGTGACTAGGCAGTAGAAAAACGACGTTCATGACGCCAAGAATCAGATCGGTACGTTGTGCAGTCTCAAGATACCGGATTTGCTGAGGGAGTTCCAACCTCCCCAGATCACTGAGGACAGCTTCAGGGAGTTGGGGCATAAACTGGATACAGTACGGAGGCCCCTGTGAACGTCCAAAATGAGATGGCCATGGAGGTCCGCAAGGACATCGCAGGCAAGGTCGACGAACTGATAGGGCAGAATGAGAGGCTGGAGGATTTAGTTCGCCTTTCAGGCAATATGCTAACAGCCGCTCTCAAGGACCAACACCCCTTGGCCCACAGTTCGTTGACCGAACCGCCTCTCCAGCCTGCCTTAACTCTCCATACCACCTACGCTGCTGTCGCTGCAAGGCCTCCGCCTACGAAACCCGTAACATACCCAGCAGTCATATTTTCGTCCTATGACTGCACACTCAAGCCTCCGGAGGTGGTGTCCTTCTGGAAAGGGGAGATGTCCTTCCGGAGGTATAAATACGCCGCAATAAAAATTCAGCCACTGCCCAAAGCCAAATTGAGGGTAGAGTTTGAGGACAGGAGGCAATGCTAGGAAACCATAGAACGTCACGCCGATAGCAGTAAATTCGCCGCCTTAGATATTAAGATGTTTTATATCATTCTACCCAAGCTTAAAAAGTTAGAAAACAGTGCTCTGGCTCTCCTTTTTTATGTGCCTGCTTTCTCTGCAGATATATTTAAATTAAGTCAACGTTACAATGGTGGATCTTAGCTTAATTAACACGTTCACTAGTTGCGGGTTGGTGTGTACAAACTCGGGTTGTGCATCGAACCATCTGAAACCCACTTAGCCCCACTTCGGAATGGAACTCCTGTCCTGTTACGTTACCGTTAACGTGTCGCGTAGCAGTGAAAGAATACTAACACACTCTCTCTTCCCTTGGGTGTCGTAAAAGGCGACTATCAGACTGAATACTGCACATACATGCACTGCACCTGTCACGCACATGTGCTCAACGTGACAGGTGGTGAGCCTGTCGCCGCTCTATGCTGTTGGATTTATTTTCTATTTTTTAGTCACTATTTAGTGAAAAGTGGACTGTGGCAGTGGACTGCAAAAGCTGCAGTTCTCATTGCCTAGTCTATGACTAACCCTTCGGGGATAATAGTCGTGATTATTATAATATGTATGTACGCCTTAAATCTCAGTCTATTTCGTATTCTATTCAAATAAAAATCAATTACTTAGAATATATATTCGCGCATCACTACTTATTATTTATTTGCTATTTAGCTAATTATTTTGTTGTACTTTATTTAATATAACGTAAACCTAATAACAATCATAACTTTTTTTGTTGCGTTTATATCTGTCCGGACCAGGTTTGTTTAATTGTTTTTGTTTGGAAATGCGTCACGCTCGCGGATAACGCGAACGAAGTCGCGCGTGCAGCTAGTATTTAATAAGTTATTCTTAAAATTAAATATTGGAAATGCATTAAATAACCGCTGCCTTTATATTAAAATACGATAAGTACAATGCTAATTTGCCTACGTCCGTGCACCAAAAGCACTAAGCACTAGTACCGTCGTTCAACAAAACTAATTGCCCGGTTCCGTTCCGTTATCGGTCCGCAGCGAGGTCGGACCTCTCCTGCCTCCGTCATACCTCACGATAACCGCTCCAATGTAAATGCTAACCGCCCGGTTATAATAAATAAACTAGTTCCGGTATTCTGCAGGTATTGTCCGGTAATATATTAACTTGATATAGAAGCACGTTCCGATAAGTTGGCAAATGTTGAACGAGTTCTGTAGTGACTTTGTTACATGCAGACTTCGTGTTGACAGCATGCAAAAGTAGCTATCATAATCGGCCTATAAACATCTCACTGCAGTTAAAGGCCCTTACTCAAGGGCAACATCACATGGGAAGGCGGGCCATAACACACCACTCTGGCCCTTTTCAAGTTTTTGGGTTATTCACACACACTGTTGTGTTCTAATTATGTGTATATTAAAATGTTCTGCAAAAACTTAAGAAGTTTGTAAGCGGTACGTCCGTCTCTGGCTTTCATTTTTAATGTACCGGCTTTCTTTGCAGATACTTTAAAGAAAGATAATTAGTTTATAATAATTTCAATTTATTTATAACATACACAACAACCTTGCAATTCCTCACGAAGTCCACATTTAAGTGCTAGGTCATAAAAACTTAGTAGAGTTATGATCTAAATGAAATTAATTCCGAGCTCAGTAACTCTGCCGTCTGTGACCACGCCTTTGTCAAATATATCTAGGTTCAACTGCGGTCTGCAGTTTGCAGTCTGTAATACCTACTTTAACGGTATCGGTGGAATTAATTGGATAAAAATTTGTTTAATTACTTACGCCTCAGGCAACAAGTCTTAGTGATGTTTATAATCATAAACCGCCATAAATCTTTGTTGTCGCAAGTTGCTCAGAACTTAGTTAATTTCCCTTGGTTAGCGCAAACGCGCCACCCAGTGGTTGGACGGACTGCGCAGATAATCCGACGACGCATCTCGGCTCGGCCCTTAAAATCTTAAGATTTAATTAATTTCGGTCCTTATACTATTTTACAAAAAGAGTGGCCATAACTTTTCGATTTTGTGGATTTAAAATGAAACCTTAGTTATGAGGCCTATTACATTTCGACTGTGATTTTTGCGTAAATTGGCCAATTTTGGCGTTCTTGATCTCAGAAACAAAAAAACATTAACAATTTTGACTTGTTGAATAGTGTAGAATAGCTATTGGCATAGTGCGTAGCGGCCTCGCTTTTTGTAAATTTTGCTTAATTTATTAATTAAACCCAAAATTCCTGAGAAAGATTTTCATAAAATGCGTGAAGGCACTTTTTTGAGCTCATCGATTGAACTACTGTTCTAAACAAATGAAAAAAAAAATATAATGTTATCTCTTATATAGTCGAATAGTGCGTAGCGGCCTCGGAATTATTAGATATCATGAAAAATATCTTATTCTTCGAAAAAACTTCGAAAACCGCTACAAGTTAACTGTGAATTGCTCCTATCTACGATAATATTATTGAGCAGAATTTATACCAGAGTAATTGTTACTTGTTGAGGAATAAAGATTTTATAATGAATTTATGATTATTCTATTTCGATAAAAACAATAAATACAACTGCAAAATCACTACAAAATGCGATGCGCCGGCCGTCCGAATTCAGCTTATGCTCACAGAATGGAGATTTGTAATATTATGCACAAATTTATTATCCTATTTCGATAAAAACGATAAATACAACCGCAAAATTACTACAAAATGCGAAAATGGGCATTTTACGCAAAAATCACATTCGAGATGTAATAGGCCTCTTAACAAGAATTTAAATTTCCATTTCAAGAAATGTAGTTCTGGCAACAGAAATGATAATAGTATATTATATTCTCAGTTTAGGCAGATATTAAATTACATAAAAAATAGAGTAAAGTGATAAGATTAACGAAAACTTGACAAACATTTATTTACTGACCATAGAGTTTATATGCACGACCCATGAAAATGCAGAAAACGTACAGAATTATAACCTATGTACTTTTATTTTAATGATATATACTATATACTTTAGAGTTTTATCTTAACGACAACCGATTATTTCCATGAAGTGCTTCACTTCCAACTACTAATATTACAATCGATTTCGCAATTACCAATTTAAAAAAAAATTAACAGGCGACTTTTAAAAAGCCTGTTGTTTTACCAAATAGACCCGGATACAAAGAGAGACGGTTTCAACCAAGTTTTGAAGCGCAGTCACCCTACTTACAAGGGACCGGCTAATAAGGCTCTGAGTGGGTCCGACTCCGGTCACTAATTGTCCCCAATCGTCAAAGACATTGTGCTCACCCCGAGGAATGTGACGTCAGTTTGAGGGTGGTAGCTTGTCAGTTAATTGGCGGCACTAGCATTGTCTTTAGCGTAAGACCCTGTAAGGATCCACTGGCCGCTTTATAGGCACAATTTATTATTTATGAAGGTTGTACCCTTTTGTCCCTTTCTTGGATCGCCATTTTGGTTTGCCAAATAGTTGTATATTTAAATAACTTCTTGAAAAATAACATTTTGTAATTCACTTATGTACAACTCTCAAAATAAATTTATTGAGCGATTACGATAATATGTGATCGAACTTTCGTTTTCTTGGGACTCTGAAATCTAAATCAGAACCATATTCGTTTCTAGGAAACTTTATTAATAAATAGCTAAGGCCTCAGGGTCGGTTTACTTATATTATTTAAGTCGTTAATATGTGAAAATGTTATTGTTGTCATTATTTATAATTTATGCAGCGTGGTCACACTTAAGAAAACAATATCATATTTCAGTATTCATTTACACATTATGAGGAGTACAATCAGTCTGCTATGCTGCGTAAGCAAATGCACATGTTAGGACAACGATTTAAACATCACACCTTCCATTATCTCTCACGCTGCGTACAAATTCACTTTACCATCTTATTCAACAATTTCAACTCTATTCTGTGAGCCATAAGGTGCACGAGACTGCAGCAAGAAAGTTAGGGAGGGTGAACTGTAGCGGACTCGTTAACAGTGCACTGAATTAAGGTTTAATCAGCGTGTCGTAGGATTGCTGAGATGCAGCAGATTTGTGGACGGAGGGGTGATTGCGACCCGGAACAACTAGGTACCGCCTTTGAGATATTGGTGTTCTTGCAACTTGCTAGCTGAGATAGGTACTAATATTAGATTAGGCAACGTTTCGGATATCCACAAATAACTATATATAAAAACATGGATATAAAACAAATATATACAACGCTAAGGTAGCCATATAAAAAGATATAAATGTCTGTCAAACTACAGTCCTCCATATATTTTTACTTGTCTTCTCATTTATACATTACACAGTGTTACACACAAAAACTTGGTCAATAGCGACTAGCGAGCTCGTAAAAAGATATCGAAACGATATTAAGCGGCGCGTCTGCCGAACCGGGGAAGGTTCCAGCCGCAAGTACCCGCGGCGAAGGAGAAAAAACAAACGGCGCGGCTTCGTAAAAGACGTGTCGCTCCTCTAATCTGACATTTCTTTGTGCTCGAAGACAATCGAATCGAGATTGGATTCGGATTGAGAACCACAACAATGCGGCGTACCTTTTTTACTTTTCCCGCGTAATCCGGGCCGGGCGCTCGCAGCGTATCTATGTGTATGATCTGAGCAGGAGGAAAATCTTTGATGTAGGTACTTACCTACTTCAGATTTAAAGCGAATCAGTTGTGTGGATGCGTAATGCTATACGGAACCCAGCAGTAATGTTTGTTTTCTTATAATTAAATTACAACTATTTTTATGATATCCGTAAAACTTTGACACTCCTGAAAGCTACGACATCAAAAAGTGAATTGTTAGCTCAACATTAAAAACTGTATCAATAACGACAATATTGAGGCGCTAATGTTTTAAAAAACATCACGTGGCGCGATGCAGAAAAGCAATTCGGCTCAACAAATAATTAAAAGCAAACAATCACACCATCCCCTTCAAACAACACCTGCGTGCGTGAACCACAGTTTTTTGTATCCGCCATTTTGCGTATCACCCGCTCAGCTGCATCGAATCACACACCAGATTTATTTCAGCGTACACACGCGGAGATTAACACGCAAACATAATAAAAACCTTATGTCCGCGCACTAAAATTTATTTCGGCCCGATATTGGCTCGAAAGTCTTGATGCCGACTATGAGGTGACAGACGTGTACAGGATCACTCCACATTTGAATATTGAAATTCGCATTTGAATTGAATATGCTTAAAGTTATTCATTAGAAATCGAAGGTTTTGAACTAACTTTATGCGTGACCTGTGGGCGGAACATGATTTTTATGCCAATATACATTTGCTTCAAAATGTGACAGTTACAATGGAGACCAGCCCTAATATTTCTGAATTAAAATAAATCGGAATAGAATGATTCTTAAACTTCGTCAGTGTCGTCGTGAAACTTGAGTCCAAAAATAGGATATTTTTAAGCTAACCTTTAGCTTGGTAAGCTGACTGATGATAATAAAAATAAACTAAGATGTTTGTTCTACTGAACTTTTCGCGTTTATTTGACATGTTGACGGTAATTGAAGTTCCGATCACTTTGTAGACTCCATGGCTACAGAGAGCCTGAGGTGTTGGTAGTATTAAAATTTTGATGTCTAAAAAAAAACTTTATACAAATTATTTTTTTACTATTACAATTCCAAAGTATACTTGTTCCATAATGGAAGTGGTAGGTACTGTTGTAAAATAATAAAATGTGAGCAATAATAGTGCAACGACCTCAAAAGATCAATGATTAATTGTGCATGTAAAGTGTATTAAATAAGTGTAGCACTAACAGCCATCAAGAGCTAGATTATTAACCCAGTTCCAATAACGACGTTAGCCGCGACCTCCACTATCCAGGTTCAAGATAACTCGCGGTAACTTCGCCGCGTTGAGTTGAGGGAACTCGGCGCACTTATGAATATCATTAGCTTTGGTAGGAGAGGCGTCACATGAAACCGTAGACACGCTTTACGGGGTAATGAAACTTTGACATTTGACTCCGTGTGCTTAATTAACGAATTGAATAATTTATAACCTTTTCTACACACATACCATTCGGGGTTTAAAGTCACTCGCGTCCGTAGGTTTATCATGAGACTCTACACGTGACCCCTGGGTGGTGCTAAATGAGTGACACTGTCTGAGTGGTAGAGCCTGTAGCGTGCGAGCCGCCCCAATTCGTGCTGCGCTGTAGCAGCACGAATTGGGGCGGCTCGCCCGGCGTAACACCACCCTAGCGGAATATCGGCGTAAAACAATGCACTCGTTGTTGTGTTCCAGTGTTTCACCCGGTTAGTGAAAGCAACGAGGCCGAGTAGTGAGGCCCAGCTCTCGTCTCGTCACACTAAGTCAGAAAGTAATGTATCAGGCTGGCACAGGATAGAGAAATTACATCTCGTGAAAAAATGGAAGTTTTCAGCAGTGGGTAGACGTAGGCTGATTTAAACGTATATTACTATATCCCCGTATATTATATTAAATTTCCACTTCGGTGGTCTACCGGTTAGACCACTGCATCTCAGAGTTTAGCTTAGAAAAGATAGCCAGTTCCTCGGTGGTCAAAGATTCTGTTTTAAGCTTAGATTAAAACAAAAGGGAAGATGCGGCATGCGCCTACTTGTAGTCAATCAAAATATAGTCCTACTTAACTGACGCGCATTGACGTCTCGGTCGCTTCGCAACAGACGAGTACGTACACGACCGATTCTGACTGAAGTAAAATTGTGCCTTTAGGCCTAATTTTAGTGGCTCACTTTCTACTTTACACTTTACACTTTCACTTTCTCGGCTTTCTTTTCTTCCCTTTTTGTTTTAATCTAAGGTTTTAAGTCCCTTTACACTATCTCGGCCTAATCATTTACTCGTTTAAGATTTTTTTGCATAAATGTCCTGTATTAGACATAAAGAAGCACATAAATAGAAATGAATATTGTTTTAAGACCTTTCTATTTATAATATTATACTTACTTCCCAAACTTGCGTTTGGTTAAGTAATTAGGGCGTTGAAAATATAACAATTTTTTGTTTTATCAAAATAGGTCTGAAGTGGCTTTCATGTCGATTCACAAAACAAAGAAACTCACCGGAACTCCCGGCACAAACGACTTGCCATTCAGCTCCGCCCACTTCCAGACGACTCTTCACATAAACGTGACGGGCGTAAGAGGCTGATGTTTATTAAAAACTTTTCTAATAAGACCAATTACGACAATTCCGGATGTCAGCGCGCCACACGCAAAGTCACATTAATTCTCAATGAGTTTGTTTTAATTGGGCGAATTATAAATCGTGAAGTAACAGTGTTTGATGTTGGCGAACAATTTGTGAGTTGTCGGTGAAACAATTAGATGACACAACGTTTTCCGCCATAAATGTATATCTATTTTTTCTTGTATTATTGTGCAATCTGTTCTCAGACTATAAGCAGATGCGCTTTAGAAGTATACAGGCAGGTGGAGCTCGTTCCACAGCTGGAACTGCTCAATATTAATCTGGAGGCTATATAATGTCATTCAACTCCAGAATTTGGCGTCTCTGTAATCGTCTCAACTGCTTGGGAATAGTAAGCTGCACTGCTAGCTGATTTGGGTGACGTTGTAAACGGGCTTTGTAAGATTTGATGTAAGTATCTATTTCCTCCTTCGCTGTGTTCAACTGTAGATACTCATGAACCTCGGCCTTTTTGATAAACCAGGGTGCATTCGATATTTGTTTCAGGATAGAGTCTTCAGCCCTCTGCATCATATTAACACCGGACTGGCAAGCAGATCCCCATAACTGAATCTCATATGTCCAAATAGGTTTGAGAACAGTGTTATAAATTAATAATTTATTGTTAATAGACAGAGGCGTGTTTCTACCAAGCAGCCGATAGAGTTCCTGGTATTTAATATTGAGTTGATCTCTCTTAGCTTGGATATGGTTTCTCCAGGTCAGTCTGCGATCATGATGCATTCCCAGATACTTGACGCAGTCACTGTGTCGAAGCAGTTGGTCGCACAATTTCACAGGAGAGCAGTACCTTCTTCTTAGTGTAAATGTGATGTGTGTAGATTTAGAGGTGCTGGCCTTAATTCTCCACTGTCTCAACCACTTCTCTACTCTTTTGAATCCCATTTGTAGGATCTGTAAGGCTTCTTCACACTTAGTACTTGACGCCAGAATGGCTGTGTCATCCGCAAATGTTGCAATTGTTACCCCAGGGCTCTGAGGTAAATCGTATGTATATATGGTATATAGTATGGGCCCAAAAAATATATATTATAAAGAGGTAAGTAATATTTCCAAAACTAAACTCATTCGATTTCAAAAAATATTTCATATATTGCTGAATTGTCTTGTAAAATAGGTGACAGCCCGCATTTTGTGCAGGGGAGTAACGAGAAGAAGACATTCTTAGACTTATAAAAATAAACGTCCTACTTACGCACTAACTAGCTCACTAACGCCACATTAGAAACTACCTTTATACGTTCTGCACAGGAGGTTGCTTAAATGGTGTAAATAAGACAGATTTTTTTCGAAATTTCCTTTGGACCGCAGAAAACGGATGTTCAAATGAATGATGTCACAGGCGGTCGTTAGTACATCATATTTTTAGAGTTGGCTTTGCTTTTTACACAGAAAACGTGATGACATTTTTTTCCCAGGCTGTAGTGGTTGTATCCGGTGCATGGAAATATTGTCAGCGCTATCCACTTACTTTGTGAGCACAAGCCAAAACAATTTTTTTACTCTCATTTGTATATCAGCATGTGCATTATGGAATTGCAATTTTTTTTCCTTTTAATTATTTACAATTGTGTTTCGTAAACCTATGCTAGACTATTATAAATTATTTGTAACTTCATTGTCACCTTTCTCATTCTCTCAGTTGCGCACTTAACTTATATTCTATACATATATATAAAGATTCAATGAAAACGTTAATTGAATAAAATTAAATTACTGAAACGATGATCAAAAATTATTATGTTTGAGGGTTATTAAAGCAAAAACAATAAATATTACAAAAAAATAACATATTCCTAAATACCTACATATTTTATTTATAAGAAAGATTATTTCGTAAGGTTAATACAAAACGACGTATTGCGTGCGGGGCTCAGGTAATTAGCCGTGACCAGCGAGCAGATACTAAATCTCTGACATAACTGCTAACTACCTACAGCAGAATCTCCCCACGTTATCACATAATTACCAATAATCGCACTGTAATTGCATGAGAGATCAGAATTTACGAAAGATGTGAAAAAAAGATATATTAAAATAATAGGTTATCTAAAAGTGTTATTTTGAAGTGAAACTTTTGTCACTCACCATCAAGTGAGATAAAACTTACCTCTTCATAATTTTTTTTTTCCAGAGGAATGCGTTACGCATACCCAGGGCCTTGAAGAGGCCCCGGGTTATGTGAGGCTCGCCCGTTCGTCTTTCCAGCAGTCCTACCTTTTTTTTTTTTTTTTTTTTTTTTCCAGAGGAATGCGTTACGCTTACCCAGGGCCTTGAAGAGGCCCCGGGTTATGTGAGACTCGCCCGTCCGTCTTTCCGCCTCCCGCCGACTGCATGGGGACGACATTGTCCCCAGTCGGCTGCCAGGGAAAAGCCCCGGCTGGGAAGGGTGAGACGGAGGGGAATACTCACTAAACCTCTGGAGGACCAAACTCCGAAAACAGGTGAAGGCCGCGGGGCCTATCCTGGGGGAATCGAACCGCGGGATTCACCCTGACGCCCGTGTGACCGCCCGCGCCGGCCCCCCCCCGCACTGGTGCGATAGGGGCCGGCACGCGCGGCCACCCGGGCGGAACGCGTACGCGACGACTTTTGCCACACCGCTCCCCCGTAAGGGTGCGTTGTAGCTTAACCTCTAAGAGGTTCCTTCTGGGGATTACATGATCCGGGACCATGTAACCTTTACACACTGAAGCACACACACACTGAAGCCCGCCGTCGCTGCGGCAACCCACTTCCAGCAGTCCTACCTAACCTAACCTAACCCCAGACCTAACTTAAGTCCGCGCTTGTACTGTGTGCCACGAGCCAGTTCTTTCTGTCGCTTTTCGCTATTCTTACTCAAATAATCGCAAAAATAGATTTTTGTAATAATCACCGTACCCAAATAAATTGATACCTAAGTTGTTGGTAAGTAGCCGGTCGAGAGTCGGGAGTTCGCAGCCCGCCCGAGGCGCGGCGCTAGTATCGCGCGTTAGTAACAGGTTTAGTGCTAGCTTACGTTAACTTGTAAAATTCCATTTTAAAGGGAAACTTTGTTATTCGCCAAGTTTGCCTGTAGTTTTATTTTAATCGCGCTTCAACTTTGTATAGAACTTGTAAGGTTTCAACAAGATTTAGTTATAGTTGTCAGTACTTGGTAGGTATATTTATTCAGTAACAACTTGCTCGTACTTAGATTTTAATTAAATGCTTTCGTCATTATTATCGTTGGATAGTAAAAAGGGTCTTCTCTTTTTAGGATACGTTCGCCGAGGTCTTCCTCGTCGAACGTATACTGACGTGTCCGGATTGGAGACGTGTACGTGTACGTGAAAGGTCAGATCAAGAGTGCCCTAAACGACGGGCATGTTATGAAAGTCAATGAAGCAAAGGCTAAGTGTTTCAGGATCGCCAATGCAATCTTGATATCAAATTTTACCATCTGTGGTCTAGTAGCTAAGCCACCGGTCTTAGACCCAAAGGTCCCAGGTTCGATTCCCAGCAGGGGTACATCTTTGTGTTCTTGGTTTGGTTTATGGCAGGTTAAGTTCGTCTGGCTAGTTACCACCATCTTACCTAAAATCTAGCGCTGTAACAACAATATTTATGGCATTGTTGTGTTCTGACAGTTTAGAGCTAAGAACCCAGTTTCTCAGTGGTCGAGGAATCTGGGTGAAGCGCGCTTCCACCCAGCTTTACCGTCACTTACCATTAGGTGCGCTGAAGGCCAACAGCTTACCCGTATTGAATAAAAAAAGTTAAAACTGTGATCTCCGCCTTTTTTTAGCGATCAGCTCCATGTCTGACCCATCTGGCAGGTGGTCTAACAGCTTCCCGCTACTGTATCTCCGGCAGCCATTCCATTAGGGCTCCACTGTACTCTACTTAAAAGCATAGGTATATTTACATTTAAACCCATTACATAAGCCTTACATTCATAGGAAAAAGCGCCAGAGCAAATGTGTTTCCACAAAAATATCAAAGGTCAATTACTCCATTATCCCACGAACACCCGCGCCGCATCGCATTTGAATATGTAACAATAACCCTGTTCAAAGTGACTCGCTAAGCGAACTGGACTCTATCCATCCGCAATAAGGGTCGTATTAACACAATTGCACTTTCAAAATAGGATGTTGGGTCGCAATTACATTACTGTGTCAAAGGCGGCCGGAGTTTTTCGTACGATTCTAATGAGCAAGCATAATTTGTGTTCATTAGTGGCTACGGAGTAGGCTCGCATATGGCGTAGGACGTTAGGCTCCATCTGTATGGTAATATTATTGTATTCCGATAATGCTGGGTCTCTCTTTATATAATAAATCGTTCGAAAGAGAATTTCTGACTATAATTTATTGGTTAAAATCAATATTCCTTATTCCTCTACGAGACAGCTTTTGGCCTTCCCACCTCATCTCACCTGATGTTCAGTGATGATAAGGCCAAATGGTGAAGCTCACATCACTCGGAACCCTTGGAAGGCAAAATAAAGTGGGATAGGTGGAAGAGGCAGATTACGGCGAACTTACTCTGATCAGAACAGAAATATTTTTTCGTTAAAGTTCAGGTCAAGAGTAATATTACACGACGAAAGTGATAAAGTGAAAAAAAGTAAGTGAACAAAAGGAGTGTTTCTATTTTAAAATGTGGCCTCTGATGAAAGCTCTTCCGGGAAACGGGCATGAAGTTTGTATGTTTTTTAGATACGATAGTAGTAGTGTTGTATATTAACGCCATCTAGCGTAGACAAGGGAATTTACCTAAGATTGCAATCTGCACTATTAAAACGCTATTATTAGGTCGACCTGTATGTAACAAACTATGTAATGGTATCTAAGGTAACTAATTTAACCATCTTCCAAGGGTCGTAGCGTAATGAGAATTTGCAGCTGTATGTAGTTCTGATGACAATACAATAATATGGTACTGTCGAACTGATCTGATGATGGAACCGGAAGATATAAACTGGAACTTCATGATGGAAAATCGTATCATAGCTGTTTTGGATTTCTTAGAAAAGTCTTGTAATAAACTTTGACCACGATTAGGTTTCAAGGTCTGATGATGAAGCCGGAAGATAGGCACTGGTATTCCATGATAGAATGTCGTATCATAATCGTGTTTGCACTTGTGAGAAAGGCCACGTAATGGACTTTGAACACGATTAGGTTTCAAGGTTATAACAAACCTATTATAATTTTGAATAGTGTAAATATTGACATAGGTGCCTGTATAAAATGTATATAGACCTGTACATGGAGTGTAAATAGAAGATTATGACCACGCAGTGGTGTACTTAGGGTCCCGTACTTTTGCGGCTGGACAGGCGTATGTGGCCCTAAGTAGAGTAAAATCGCTTAGTGGTCTCCAGATTAAAGAGCTAGATTGTTCTAGCTGACAAATAAAACACTATGCAATACAGACGCACTGTCGTAGATTGAGAGTATGCGGGCTCATTCGCCTACTTAAAATAAATGTATAAATGTTAAAATGTTTCATTATCAAAGACCAAAAAGTATAAAATAAATTAATAGTTTAAAAAACTAGAAAAACACGCTTTTTTAAATGCACGTAAAAACAATAAATAAATTATGGATCGTTCAAGTTATCTTTTTCTGGTCAAGTTATATCTTTCTTTCTAAAGTGTAAACTATGTGGTTTTAATTAGAATATTTGATTGCAAAAGCGTGGGGCGCTGGAACAGGAAAAACTTTCTTGTTAACAAATACTAATACTAACTTCCTGGCAGAAGCTGAGATGCTGCATGAGGTCGCACAAGAGCTTAACGTTTATGCCGCCAAAGGGTTACCAAAGATATCTCGTCCACGAACAAGAACTCTACATTTTGCCACTCTTGACGCATTACCCTTATGTACGTAATTTTCTGAAAGAAGAGGCGTTAAAAACGTCGGTGAATATCGTCTCTCCTCGCTGCTGGCGCATGTTTTGTCTGAGTTCGACAAACTGTTACTTTGAACAGACTGTTTAATGTAGAGCCACCTACTAGTGGTGCTGCAACTCCAGTTAGAGTGCCAATCTGTGTAACCTGCTTCCCGTAACATCGCTTAACTTGATTTCTCAGCAAGTTATACAAAAAGTCTTTCCTTTTCCAGCGCCCCACGCTTTTACAATGAAACATTTTTTTTAAAAGCACATAGTTTACACTATAGCCCAGAAATAGATAACTTGAACTATCCATAATTTATTTTTTGTTTTTTTTTGTTACAATAACTCGTCTAACACATTTATTGATAGGTGGCGCCAAAATCATTGTTTACATTGTAATTCCTATATGGACCGTAGACTGTAGACAGCGCCAATCCACTAGCTTTCAAGGGCCTGCGCGCCCGCCACATACTCTCTCTTTTTCGACGGCTGCATGGTCCAGCACAATAAAGTACCTATCTAAGTTACAGGTCTTCTCATTCTCCGATCCTCGCCACAAGTAGCTAGAGAGACGAATTTAAAACACACCCTTCTTTTAGCATAGTAGCACAGCTATACAAGCCCTGCCACCAACCAAACAGAGTAAAAAGCATAAATCCACATGTACGTTCGAAATGAATAACTATGCAACGGAAATGTAAAAGGCGCGATATTAAAATTGATTTCGCAAGCGGCGCTTTATTGCTGCGAACTTTCCGGCGATTGTTCGTTTTGTCCCGAAAAATGGTGATGGCGCAAATTGCTGGCTATCTGTGCCCAGGGTTCAGCACTGGGCGTGGCTTTACTGCCGCTTATAACAGCTCGCTTTGTTTGGGCTTATCGGGTTGCATTCCGCATCGGTTGCACTTTTACTGCGCCGTAATTGTGTTCGGTTTCACCAATATCGTTCCGTTAAAGTTACGAATGTATGCGTTTGATGTTTTTGTTAAATTTGCGACTGTCCTAAAGTTGTCTGGTACAACCACTGATTTGTATTTGCTGCGATCGGTAGCGACACTTATTTACTCTCCTACCTACCTACTTTATTTACTCTCATATTTTACATGCTAGTCGGTTTGATTAATTGGCTTGACCTGACCTTTCTCGATAACGTCGCACAGTCGCTTTATACTACACAATATGCATTAAACATTTCTATTGGTCATGTTAAAGAATTGTAGGTTCTTATCTCCGATAATTCACAAACTTCAAGCTATCTGTATAAAATATTATCATCAGCCGAAAGACGTCCACTGTTGGACAAAGGCGTCCCCCAAGGATACCTACCTGGTCCAGTAATGTGCTGCTCCAGTGGCTACCTACGACCTTTGCCAGATCGCCGGTTCATTTTGTTGGATTCCTGCCTACATTGCGTCAAGAAATATTGAGTCAAGAAATATGTCGAGAACAAAAATCGTAACTACATAATGTCTGGATTTGGCTTAACCCTAACACAAAGGTGCGTGGGGCTACGGCGGCTGTGAATAATATTCCCCCTTATGTATCGCCCAAGAAATTGACTGGCGGCTTACAGCAGGCCCCGGCAGCGGGAATCGGGGAATAAATCTGACGTCAACTCCGCCATTCAAAATATACGCCATTTTATTTCAGCCGACGTTTTTCGAGGTGCTCGATATTTCCCTATTGTTAGTATTTGTTCGAGATTTGGGTGAGTTGTACGCTTTGCGATTTGATTTAAGCTCCGGTGAGTCTTGGTTACAAAAATACCGTTATAGAAAAAATTGATTTATAAGCTTCACACAGATAACAATAGCACTCTTAATAATAGCTCTCCTGATAATAGCTGATAAAAAGAACATAATTTTTTCCGAAAATAAACAGCAAAATATTCTTGAAAATTTTAATTATACACTTCAATAGTAAATAAGAAAAAAACTTGATGAACTGTAAGCGCTTCCGCTTGCTCGGGAGCCTACTAATGATCGGCGTCGTTAAACAACGCCAGGAATGTCGGTTGTTTCGGCTCGGCTCCTTCGCAACTTGAATAACTTTCATAATAAACAGTGCACAATTTCAGCTCAGGGAGGGAACTTCAGACTTGTTACTTTTTGTGTACAGTCCTAAAGTTTTTTTTATTATTTTGTTTCGTTTTTAGGTCTTTGTAAATAAACTTTTATTTGCTTCTCACAAATTTTTCTTTACCTTTTTGTTATCATGATTTTGAACAACTTGACTGTGAGGCGAAATTCGTTCCCGGGAAAAAATTTGCACATCTGTATTCTGAGTACAGCTGATGCGCCACCGAAGTCCTTGTTCAATGTAAATTGTTATATCGGATAATATTTTGTTTTTAATTATCTCAATTCGTGATACATGCGTGTGCTAGCAGGGGACAGCATTATCGTAATTCCCTCTTAGACTGAGACGCGACACTACACGTTTATTAATTTTTAAACTGATTCAGTGAAGTAGAAGAAAGAAGGGAGGGAGGAATTGCCCTTCAGTGGCACACAATAGGATGATAATAATAATTATAAACTGATTCAATAGGACGTTGCTTGAATATTTTTTATGTTGTTAAAGGCCTACAGTGATGATTGAAACAATGCGATGATTGCTTCGATCGTCAATTAATATAACAACTACATCTGTGACGTTAAACAAGTTCATCGCTGACTTTCCCGCGGGAATGCGGCCATGTCTCGGATGGATGGCCCGCGGCCGGCTGTTCGAATGAATCGGAGCAAACGCATCCGAATCGGTGAATTCAGCAAATGCGTTGCATTGCACGTCAGCAATCGAACATGTTAAACTGTTGAATTGATTTGATTTCTGTTTATTAACACACAGGTATGTGTATGTATCTGTATCTTTTTCATGAATTGTCTTTAGTCTCATTAAAAAAGATCATTTCGGATCTGCACCATTATGTTTATAAATAAAACTTCCTATGCGGTGTAATGATTAAACACCGTATGTTCCCGCCAAAGCCGGGACGGCCATTCAAACCATACCGCCATCTGTATGGCGGTTGACTCAGCGGTTGTTGACGACCGCGTCCGCCTGTCTGCCGCGGCGCCACCGCTGCGCGACCCGCCGCCGCTAGCTTCGTGAGCCGAGCGGGCGACTAGTCTGTCTGTTAACTACCGCGAGACGCCCACAAAATACGCGCGCTGGTATCTGCCTTTATTTATAGTGACTCCTGAACCTAATGTGAAGAGACCACCTAAATGCCTATTGTGTAGTGTAGTGACTGTGCGCCAGGAAACCCAACCTACCTCGCCGCCCGTGGTCAGCTCGCCCCCCGGTTCCTGTGACTCATCATCCCTGTAAGTACTTTATTCCCTTATACCTCCTGCCTAACCCTTATTTCGCCGCTGCGAACGCCTTTCGCCGTAACATTCTGGTCATCTTCGAACCGGTAATATTAATGCCGGCGACCTTCCCGTAACGAGTTTTCTTTTACCATTTCACCATAACTTGGTCTCACGTTCCATCAGCTCCTTTAATTACAGTCCACTAAAAAATAATTGTTTCCGCCCATAATCTAATTTGTGCCATCATTTCTAAATTCGTTTGTTCACATAACTTTACCCTGTCGCAATAAAAATTTGGTGAGGTAGTTATGAATCATTTGTGTTAGTATAGCTGGCCAACGTACACTTATATTATTTTATTTTTATTGTTGATTTTGTGTATGCATCCAATTGTCTGATCACAAATCGAAAGTGTGATGCAATGATGTAATGTTGTTGTAATCTGAGCGGGCTTGTGTGTGTACCCAAACGATTTTTGCCTAACGATACGTTGTTCATACTCCTAACGGTGACTTAATTAGTAGTTAAATTATTACGTTACGTAGGGTAATATGACGAGAGATTTATTTTCCCGTTTTATTTTGTAATGAAATTTTTATGTTCGTGTCGTGTTAAATCGGCTCAGATCTCGTGCATGCTCACCACGCGTGTCAAGTAGTGTGCTTTATTTTTCGCTAGTATTAATTTTATATTTTTTTTTGGTTTTAATTTTTGCCTTGGCAATCGGCTCATTCTTGTGCGTGCTCACCACAAGAGCATAGTACTTCTACACACGTTCACACGTTTGCCCATTTGTGGGACACAGACAGAGTGTCCCAACCTTTTTAGTTAAGTTTTTATTATTAGTTTATTTTTATTTTTTTTTGTTTGCCTCTGACTCATTCTTCGCGCTAGTGTCGGCAACAGGTCTGCCCGACTGTGAGCGCCTTGCCCAACAGTGGGCTACGGATAACGTGATTTTTTTGTTTTTGTTGTTTTGTTTGCTTTTTGTTTTGCGGTCGGCTAATGTTACGTACGCGCGTTCAATAAGCATACATACACATACACAGACATACACATACACACGCGTTTGCACCACCCGTGGGCCATATACAAGGCGTCCCAACTTAGTTTTGCTCTCTTTATTGTTGCGTTAATTTTAGCCCATTTGCCCTTACCTTAGTAAACAAATACATCCAGCCCAACTATAGAATATATACAGGGTGTTGTTCCTTTTACTGCCTTTAAATTTGTTAATTTTTTTTTATTTTTTTTATTTTTTCTTGTCTCCTTTTATTCATCGCGATGCCGACCAAGTCACAAGCCGCGATTTTTAGGGAGGCTGCCAAAGCAATACACCAACTCCTAGAGGTGGGGTCACGGATCATTGCTGGCGACACCAAACATTCCATAATGGAATTTAACGTGCGTTTCGCACAGGTACAGGGTATTAAGGAGAAGCTGGATTCAGTATATTACAGCATTCTTGACGAGGAGAACTTAGACGAGGGGGTTGAGAGGACATACACTGAGAACCACACAAAGGCCTCCGGGGCATACCTGGGGATACTTGTGGCTAGGGAGGAAATCTTACCCTCTTCCACGTCGTCCCCAACCTATAACGCTCAGCCCAGTCTCGGCGTCAATACGCCTACAGCCGTCCTCCCCAAGATAGCGCTGCCCAGGTTCAGCTCAAAGGTGGAGGACTGGCCTTCCTTTATTGCACTGTTCAGGAGTTTGACTGACGACATGGCGACCTTGTCGGAAGCAGTCAAGCTCCACTATCTCTTCTCAAGTCTCAGCGGTGAGGCATTAAGCATGGTGTCCCACCTAAAGGTCACCAATGAAAATTTTGCCGTGGCCATGGACATCCTTACCAAGCGGTACGAGAACCGCCGGGTTCTCATCGATAGTTTCGTCGACATAATCCTGGGGCTGCCGAGCATCCACACGCGCTCTAAAATACGCACACTTTTCCTCACTCCGCTGGTGTCCGCCCAGTGTGCCCTTAGTAATTTGGATCTGCCTATAGGAGACGACAACGTGTTTGTGTCGATAGTGGTGCGAAAGCTTAAGGGTGAGCTCCGCACGTTATTTGAACGCAGACACGGGTCTAGCAGCACCCTGCCCACGTTGAGTGACCTCATCTCCTACCTCGAGGAGCACGCGCGCTGTGTGGAGACAGAGTTCTCCAACATAGCCCAGCCGCAGCCCATTCACGCCCTGCCCGGCCCTTCTCGTAGCCGCGCGCCTCCACAGTTGCCCCATCGCACTTATGCTCAGATGGCTCAGCAACAACCCGACCATTACCGTGGCCGCTCCTCAGCTCCATCGCCTCACCGCGCCTACGATCAGCCTACTCACCAACCTTCACGCCCAGCGCAGCAAATGCGTCACTGCCCATCCACCTCCCCGGCTCGCAGTCAGCCCTTCCCCGTCTACTCGGCCTTCCAGCAAAGCTGCTCCTCATCATCGTCCTCGTCCTCTTCCTCACGCTCGACGTCCTACTGTCCCTATTGTGCCACTAAGGGACATACGCTCATGACGTGCAGATGGTACAATGCCCAGCCAACACAGGGCCGTTGGGACTTTGTACAGGCACGCGAGCGCTGCCAGCGTTGTCTCGGCCGTCACTACGAGAGCGAGTGCAGGTCAAGGGGGGCATGCAAGAACTGTGGGAGCACGAACCACCACACGTCCCTCCATCGACCAGACGGCCCAACGCACTCAGCTCATTCGTCGTCTGTACATGTACCCCCACCACAGCTAAGAGAGCACTCGAGGGAGCGTCCCAGACACAGCAGGCGGCACGAACCCGCACAGGCTAAACACGTGCGACCCAGCTCTGCTCACAGAGCCAGCCCGCCCAGGTCCGGTTCGCCAGGTAGGCCCCGCGAACGCCGCCAGCAATTATGACTCCCTACTATCACAGAGCACCCTAGCGAAGAGGTAGATTTAGCCCATGCCCAGTCAACCCATGCCCACACAGCTGATACATACTCAGCTCATACAATTTCAGCTGATACCCAATCAGCTCACTCACCTTCTGTGCCCACTGGCACACCCATTTTGTTGCCAACCGTCTCACTAAGAGTCGCGGACGTACATGGCCATCTTCACACAGCCAGAGCTTTATTGGACTGTGGCAGTATGCTGACGTTAATAACGTCACGCATGGCACGACTTTTGAACCTGCCATCAAAACCCACTTCTTTAAAAATTACAGGAGTTGGGAATCAGCACAAACATGAGTCAAAGGCGGCAATAACAATAGTATGCCGAGCCACTCACAATGATACTCCTACAATTACTGCCACAGCTCACATTTTAAAAAACGTCACTGGCTACCTTCCCTTAGAGAAGGTACCAAACATTTCCCACGTACTAGGCCAGCCACCCGTGCCATTGGCTGACCAGCTTTACCACACACCAGCCCCGATCGACCTCTTATTGGGGTCGGACGTTCTTGGCCAAGTGTTGGACGGGACTAAGGTCTCGTTGGGCCCGGGCAAGCCCATAGCCTTCGGCACGATTTTCGACTTCACGTTGATAGGACCCATTGAGGACTTGTATGCGCAGCCGGCGCAGCAGGTTAACTCAGCTCACGTCGTCAGCTCACGTCGTCAGCTCACAACCAGACTCAGCTGAATCAGCCCAGGACATACGTCAGAGTCTGGAAAGGTTCTGGGAGTCTGAGGAGCCCCTCCCTCAATCTCACACTCATAATGATCCCCTGGAGGAACAATGCGAGGAAATCTTCCGCTCTACCACTACACGCGATCCCTCAGGCAGATATACGGTCGCTCTGCCCTTTCTAAAGGACGCCCCTCAACTAGGTAAAACTCACCCTATCGCATTACGCAGATTCCTCAATATTGAGAAGAAGCTAATGGCGAACCCGTCTCTGCGTTCTAAATACGTCGACTTTATGGCCGAATACATCGACTTAGGGCACATGGCTCCCTGTCACCCAAATACATTCGCCCCTAAACCTCACTTCTACATCCCTCACCATGGCGTATTTAAGTCAGGGTCGGACAAGCTGCGCATTGTTTTTGATGGTAGCTGCAAAAGCTCCAATGGTGTCAGCATAAATGAATGCCTACACACAGGCCCCGCCCTTCAACAGGACATTGTGGACATCATCATGTCCTTCAGAACGCATCCAGTCGTTTTCAGCACTGACATCCAGAGGATGTTCAGAAATGTGCTGGTTGCCCCAGACCAGAGACGGTATCAGCTGATACTATGGCGGTCCTCACCAGATCACCCTCTGCTCACCTACGCCCTCAATACAGTCACGTACGGCTTAAGATCAAGCCCATATCATGCAATCCGCACTCTGCTCCAGCTGGCTGATGATGAAGGCCATCGCTACCCTGGAGCCGCTCAGGTTCTTCGCAAGTCTATCTTCGTTGATGACATCTTGTGTGATCATGACACGGTTGAATCCGCCCAAGCACTTCAGGACGAGTTGATAAGTCTGCTAGACCTGGGCGGCTTTCAGCTCAGTAAGTGGACATCTAACTCGCCTAGGCTACTCGAGAGATTTCCCGACAACCAATGCGACATGCCCAAGGACTTCGACATGAACCCAGAGTCCACGTCCATTAAGGTCTTGGGTATACAGTGGAGCCCTCAGTCAGACGAGTTCACCTACCGCATCTCTCTGCCCCCCATCACACATGTCACAAAGCGGTCTATTTTAAGTACCGTAGCCTCACTTTATGACCCAAACGGCTGGGTTTCTCCCGTTATCTTCCGCGCAAAGCTGCTGCTTCAGCAATTGTGGCTACTGAAGCTGGAATGGGATGAGCCCACTCCCTCTGAAGTACAAACGGAGTGGCACCACATCTCAGAGGATCTGCCGCTGTTGTCTAGCATTCGCTTCCCTCGGCACGTTTGTGCAAACAAAGGCTCAGCTGCATACTCGCTTCACGGGTTTGCAGATGCCTCTGAGGCCGGGTTTGCCGCCGTTGTTTATCTCCATGAGCTCAATGCCTCCGGAGATACTTTAGTACACTTGATTGTCGCCAAGTCGCGAGTCGCACCAATCAAAAATCGCCTCACAATCCCCAAGTTAGAGTTGTCGGCCGCCACCCTACTCTCCCAGCTCATGATCCGTGTGTCGGTTCAGTTATCGGCCCATATCAGTATACAACAACACATATGTTGGTCAGACAGTACGATAGTCCTGGCCTGGCTCAATACACCGCCTCACCGTCTTCAACCCTTTGAAGCCAACAGGGTAGTCAAAATCAACTCAGGCTCACCGGAATGTACCTGGCGACACGTACCTTCCGAGCTCAACCCGGCAGATTGCGCAAGCAGAGGGATGTCTGCGCAATCCCTGTCAGCCCACGACCTATGGTGGTCTCCCACGTGGCTTGGACAGCCTTCTGAGTCTTGGCCTGCGATGCCCTTAGCTCTGGGCCATCACGCCCTGCCCGGCCTTAAGCCCAAATACGTCCCGTCACTGGTCACAGTGCCCGGTCTTGACTTTGACCTGCTCACTCGGTTCAGTTCACTAGACAAGCTCGTCGGAGTGACAGCTTGTCTAAAACGCTTTCTGCACAACTGCAGACACCACCCAGATTCGCGACGCTCAGGCCCCTTGTACGTCAGTGAACGAAGAGAGGCCCTACTTTACTGGGTGCGCAGTGTTTAGCACAATGAATTTGCAGAGGACATCCACCGCCTTCAAACTGGCAAAATCTGCTCCGTCAGACTCCAGCGGCTGTCACCTCTCATTAAAGATGAGCTCCTTAGAGTTGGTGGACGACTGTCCCATGCGTCTATCCGATATGACGCGCAGCATCCGCTCATACTTCCCAGCTCTAGCCCACTTGTAGACCTGATCATTGACCACTACCACAAAATACACTGCCACCCTGGCGCTGACACCTTACACGCAATCCTACGCCAACAATTTTGGATATTGTCCGCGCGCCGTATTATTAGACACCGAGTCTTTAAATGCATTAGATGCTTTCGATGCCGGGCCCAGCCGCAAGCGCCCTTCATGGCCGACCTGCCAGCCGATAGAGTTACGCCTCAGCCAGTATTTAGTCAAGTCACGACCGATTTTGCCGGCCCATTCCTCGTTAAATCTAGTACCCTACGTAATGTTAAACTCTTAAAAGCGTACTTTTGTATATTCGTGTGCCTCTCGACTAAGGCGGTTCATTTGGAACCGGTCTCGGACCTCAGCACGGAAGCGTTCCTCGCGGCATTACAGCGTTTTATAGCACGCCGCGGTGCCCCGGTTCTCATCCGCTCGGACTGCGGTACAAATTATGTAGGCGCTAAAAATCAGCTCATCGAAGTACAAAACTTTCTTGCCTTAAACAATGACACGATTGCGCACAAGCTCGCTGGTCAGCACATTGCTTGGTTGTTGAACGTCCCTAAGGGACCATGGTTCGGTGCGTTACATGAGATCAACGTAAAATCAACAAAGCAACTTTTATATCGCGTAATTGGCGAACAACACCTCACATTCGAGGAATTCTCCACACTTTTAGCTCGAATTGAAGCGGTCCTCAACTCTAGACCTCTCTGCCCACTTTCGTCTGATCCCTCAGACTTTGAGCCGCTTACAGCCGGACATTTCCTCATAGGCCGCCCACTAACGGCCCTTCCCGAACTATCCGTGGAAGATAGGCCGATCTCCACACGTAGGCGATTCCAGATAGTACAGGCCCTTTCCCAGCGCTTCTGGACGCTGTGGACCCAGTCCTACCTTCATACCCTCCAAACCCGCTCCAAATGGTTGTCCCCATCCTCCCCTCCCCGAGTTGGCGAGCTCGTCCTCATCAAGGAGGACAACCTGCCTGCCCTCCAATGGAGACTGGGGCGCATTGCTCGCACCCTGCCTGGGAAGGATGGCGTCGTGCGGGTGGTAGACCTGGACACCGCGAATGGACATCTTCGGAGGCCTGTATTCCGGATCGCCAGGCTCCCAGTGGATTAGCCCCCCCTGGCCCCCGGAGGATGTTCCCGCCAAAGCCGGGACGGCCATTCAAACCATACCGCCATCTGTATGGCGGTTGACTCAGCGGTTGTTGACGACCGCGTCCGCCTGTCTGCCGCGGCGCCACCGCTGCGCGACCCGCCGCCGCTAGCTTCGTGAGCCGAGCGGGCGACTAGTCTGTCTGTTAACTACCGCGAGACGCCCACAAAATACGCGCGCTGGTATCTGCCTTTATTTATCCTCCTGAACCTAATGTGAAGAGACCACCTAAATGCCTATTGTGTAGTGTAGTGACTGTGCGCCAGGAAACCCAACCTACCTCGCCGCCCGTGGTCAGCTCGCCCCCCGGTTCCTGTGACTCATCATCCCTGTAAGTACTTTATTCCCTTATACCTCCTGCCTAACCCTTATTTCGCCGCTGTTACTGCGAACGCCTTTCGCCGTAACACCGTATGTATTATGTTATCGGATTGGTTTTCGGTCCGCCTGGTCAGCAACTACCATTTATCTAAGTCAATCACAACTTGTGTTGTATTCCGACAGTTGAAAATTGTAGGTTACAGTTAAAGATAAGATAGAAAGTTCTTTACGAAATAGTTGAGCCTTACCCGTATCAGGTAAGATGATGCTTACGCGTAGTTAATTAAAACACTACATACTTAACCAGTTTTTATATTTATCGCTCTCAGTTTGACAGGTAGTTAAAATGTGGCATCTTCTCCATAATATTTTACAATCCTTAAATGGTATCAGCTAAATAAACCTTCGAAGTAACTTTTGTAATTCCCGCAAAGGTTCAATCATACCCGCACATAACTCTTTGTAATTGCGTGACAACATTTCCTACTATCGTTCTGATAACGGAACCCCTTTCACATATGAATTATACGAGGAATCAGATTAGGTAACATCAATTACTTGTAATGAGGTCCAAAAAGTCCGAGCGGACAGAATGCGCCGTAATCTACGCATGTGCTAATCCCCAACGTGTGGGGATGGCGTGTGGTGCAAGGGGAGAGAAAAACGCTGTTTTGTTGTAATAATCTATATCTCAGTATTTGTCATTAAACGCTGGGCACTTAGGTATATTTAGCCTTAGCCTCCCGCCGCCGCTGGCCCATTGCGGGTTGGTAGGTTTTAACAACTGCCACCTTACGACAACAACCGGCACCAACGGCTTTTAGGCGTAAAATAAGTCGTTATTTCAAATGAAATATCGTCTCATTTCACGCACAATTAAGGTTGTTTGAACTAGCAGTCTGAACTACTCAGCCATTTGGCTGAAAAGTAAGCCAGTAACTTTTAACTGCAATGATCATTCGGTTTGCGTAAAATATCTTAAATAACTTTTTAAAGTAATATAATAATAATACACTTATTTTATTATAAGAGTAAATAAATTTCCAAAAATATTATTAGATTAAGAATTAAGATTAGAGACAAACCTTGTCCTGATAATTACGAACAAAACGTAAAAAATATCAGCTTAATCAGCCGAGCCGTTCTCGTGATAGTATGCTCCGTCACACATGCAGCAATTGATTTGTATTAGCTCTCTTTTATTTATAAATGTATAACGTAATCATATCAATCTAATTACATCGAAACCAGCGGAGTATTAGACTTTATATTTAATCAAAGCATCAAAGCTACAAAAATGTAAAAAGGTCAAAAAGCGAATGCCTAATATTGCTAATTTCTATAAAACTGCTTCCTAATCATGTTACGTTGGTCGTTTTCTTGTGAATTAGCCCGCAGCGAAAAGGCCTTGAGAAAAAATAAGGGTAAAAATGTGGATAAAATAATAGGCCGCCTGCTTTGCCCTTTCATTACCCCGCCCTCTAGTTGGGCGTTAAGGGATTTCCTCTTAATTTTTTTCACCTCATGCTCTTTATTTAAACTTTCACCAAGTACAATTTTCCTGGAAAATATAACTTTATAAGGAACAACGATATTTTTTCAGCTTTTTATTTAGTCAAATGAAATTTGTTTGATAAAATAAAATATTTTTTAATTTTTGTAGTAGTGTGTGGAATTTTTAACAATAAAAAAGAGTGCTCTTATTGCTGAGTTTCTAGTCGGTTTTTCTCAGTAGAAGATCACCGGCCATAGAATTTCCGGACCGTTACGACTTAGGGATCTTATAGAAACGAGCCTATTCCTTCCTTAAAGGCCGGCAACGCGCCTGCGATTCCTCTGGTTTTGCGGGTGTCCATGGGCGGCGGTGATTGCTCTCCATCAGGTGACCCGCTTGCTCGTTTGCCACCTTCTGCTATCAAAAAATTTCAGATGGCTTTAGTGACTTGACTTTCTATTATCCTAAGATGAATAAATACATTTGTTTTATTTTAATATTCTCTTTTAAAATAATTTAGAAAAATAATCAGGACCCTTATGCCTTTTATGTCTAAGTGAAGAATTAATTTGCTTTTGCTGAGTCCATGTAAATGTAAAAAGAGAAGCTCTTCAAAAAATGTATCCAACTAAAGGCACGTACACAAATTGACAAAACAAAATGATTGAAAAAGAGATCCTTACACTAAACGAATTTAGCCCAATTTCAGAGGCACTTCAAAGGGCGGGCTTAGGACAAACGTAAATATCTTGTAAACAGGGTAATCCAATAAAGGGCTGTGCCGGAGTAGCCCTCCGAGATGGACGGGGCAATAAAACGTCTGGCCCTTAAACGACGCTCGTTATAATATGTGGTTCCTTGTACGGCCTTTATGCTCGTTCGAAAATTAGTTGTTGTTTGTGAAATAATTTGTTGAGCTTACAGCATAACTAAGCACCTAGTACAGATATAATTCTGTAAGAATGCCCGTCATCCGAGTATATTCATTTATGGAGCCCGCAAACGTCCCATGGCTGGGCATTCCCACAAAGACAACAGCACATGCAAAGATAGTGCCGAAACTCACCCCACGCTTGCCCAAAGCGGGTTGGTGGGCGGTGACGACTGCAATCTTAGGGCAACAAACCAACCACTTTATGAACCAGGGAGGAGCTAGAGATGTTTTTTTTAATTAGGTCACTTTGGGGGTCAAAGTTGCTCGCGTCCGTAGGTTTACCCTTGAGACCCTACACGTGATCCCTGGGTGGTGCTAAATGAATAACACTGACTGAGTGGTAGAGCCACGCTGCGTTGCAGCACGTATTGGGCCGGCTCGCCCGGCGTAATACCACCCTCTCACGAATATTTGGCGTGAAATAACGGCACTTGGTACTGTTGTGTTTCGTCCGACCAGTGAGGGTCCCGGAGGCCCCTTCCTCCCCCCCCTCCCAATTCCTATTCCTTCCTTAAACCTATTCCTCCCTTAAAGGCCGGCAACGCATCTGCGATTCCTCTGGTTTTGCGGGTGTCTATGGGCGGCGGTGATTACTTTCCATCAGGTGACCCGCCTGCTCGTTTGCCTCCCTCTTTTATAAAAAAAAAACCTATGTAGTGACCCGGCGTTGCGAAAGTTGCTTAACTGGCAACACCGCGAACCAAATGCCTAAAGCCGCTGCGTCATCGAGCGAGCATCAAATAATTAAGTATTATTACACTTCTATCTCGTATTGGTTCACAAATCTGAAGAAACGAATAGCCCTTGCCTTGTTTCTTACGTTCCTACTTTTTCTCAGTACTATGTTTCACTTTCTTCTAATAAAGAAAGAGGTATTTTCTCGTCATCTTTTTTCAGTGGTTTTGCCTTTAGTTTCCAACATAGTGATAGGGTTTACAAAGCCATGTTATAAAATATACACAAGCTTGTATTTAAAAACAGGCAAAAGGGCAACGCCCACGGCCCATACATTTGAAAATCTGACAATGAGTTAGCTTGTTTTCTGAGGTTTAAGCGAGCACTACACATTGAAATGAAACACTTTTTTACGGATTAACTCGCGTTTAATTTACTATTTACATAGTTTTTATATTATCCTGACGTTTCGAACCCTTTACAGGGTCCGTGATCACAGGGAGACTGAGGTGTTGGTCGTCTCATTGTAAAAAGTTATTTGCCTACCGTCAATAATTTTTATATTTAACCGGATGCGTTCAAGTTTACACAATACGAGCTAACAATAATTTTAGGTCTGGCAATATGTTGCTGTTGGGGCTGGGATTTGATGACCTGTATGATGGGGTCCCAGGCAGGTGGTAAATTCCAACCATCCTCACTATTGAAATTACAATGTTTTTTTAATTTCAATAGCCTCGCGTATCATCCTAGGGGTGCATCGTTGTTCCTTGGCGAGTATTTGAGGTTTGTCAAATCTGATGTAATGGTTGGGTCCCTCGAGAGCATGTTCACACACTGCAGACTTATTTTTGCGCCTATGCTTGACGTCAGCTATGTGTTCTTTTACGCGGGTTCCTACACTTCTCTTTGTTTGCCCGATGTACGAGAGCCCGCAGTCACAGTCCAGTTTGTACACGCCTGCATCTTGAAGGGGTATATTGCACTTGACAGGTCGTAAGAACTGGTTGATCTTCTTTGGCGGCTTAAAGTAAGTATTGATTGCAGCTCGCTTCAAGATGTGACCAATCTTGTCAGTGAAGCCTTTCATATATGGAAGTATTGCAGGTTGGCGCTCGACTGTGGTTGGTTTTTTGTGTTTTTTGTGACGAAGCCGCGGTACTTGCAGTTTGTTATCCTGTAGTACATGCTTGACATGCTGAAGTCAAAGATTTCCCTACAGTAGCCAACTGTCTAGGATGGTGGTGAGAATCACCATTGAGGTACCTATCTGTATGGGTTACTTTACGAAACACAATGTGGCTCAAACTATGGTCAGGATTCCTGATGATTAAAGTGTCCAAGAAAACTAACTTGTTGTCTGCCTCTAACTCCATTGTGAACTGTATTTTAGGGTGTATGGAGTTAAGATGACTTAGAAAAGCAGATACTTTATCAGTTGGTAAGATAGTGAAAGTGTCATCTACGTACCGCTTATAGAACCTTGGGGTTAAGGGTGCTGTGCTTAGGGCCCACTCCTCGAAGTCTTCCATGAAAATATCGGCGACAACAGGTGATACAGGGGACCCCATAGCAACACCCTCTATTTGCAAGTAGTAAAGTTCAATCCACAAAAAAAAAAACTTTTCCCACTAAGAGGTAATACAACAGCTTATGTGAAGGATTCTTACCAGTTTGTCAGTGATATTAAAGACCTACATCTTGCTGACAATGAAACCATGGTTTGTTTTGATGTCCAGTCCCTATTTACATGTCTACCAGTACAGGACTGCATTGAAACACCATCCATTCCATTCCACCATCCTAGAATACTTCCATATATGAAAGGCTTCACTGACAAGATTGGTCACATCTTGAAGCGAGCTGCAATCAATAAGATAAGATAAGATAAGAAGTCATTTATTTCTCTTTCACATAAAGGTAGTACAATATTTGACAAAAGTAACAACATGATTAGGTACCGTTATGTGAGAGACTGGAGCCTGAGAAAGGTTTTAGTATAAAACCCGTTTTACCGGTCACCAGTGCCCCCGCAACTCCGGTTTTAGTTGTGAACAAGTACTTTGGTTGTATTATGAAGCTAACAACTATATTTGGAAAAGAATTTAGGAAATAAAAGAAAACATGATAAAAATAACAAAAACCATAAAAATGTACTTAGTCGAAAACTATTCGATAAGTTTAACAATACATTTGAACTGACATTAGGTATGAGTGTGTGAGGGGGAGTGTAAGTGTGAGCGTGAGTAAATGTGTATGTGGGTGAATGTGAGTGTGTGAATGTGGGTATGTGTGCTTCTTGACTGTACGATGAAAGGGTATAGGAGACATCAAAATATGTGTTACGGCGAAGGGCGCTCGCCGTAACAGCGACGGAATAAGGTGTGTGGACCCAGGACAGGTCTGGTTAGGTTTCGGAAATGAGGGCATGCGACTTACTTGGTAGATGATTGGTGGGGGCAAGGCAGAAGACGGGGCAGCGAGCTGGCGGGCGGCGATGTAGGCGATTTGTCACGGCACAGCACAAAGTCACTTCACGTTATCACAGGCACTATCATCCCAGGGTCACTATCAATAAGGGCAGATACCAGCGCGCGTATTTTGTGGGCGTCTCGCGGTAGCTAGCAGACAGACGAGTGGCGCGGTCGGCTCACGAAGCGAGCGGCCGCGGGTCGCGCAGCGGTGGCGCCGCGGCAGATAGGCGGACGCGATCGTCAACAACCGCTGAGTCAACCACCTTACAGCTGGCGGTATGATTTAAATGGGCGTCCCGGCTTTGGCGGGAACAGCCTCCGGGGCCCAGGGTGGGCTCATCCAATGGGAGCCTGGCGATCCGGAATACAGGCCTCCGAAGATGTCCATTCGCGGTGTCCAGGTCCACCACCCGCACGACGCCATCCTTCCCAGGCAGGGTGCGAGCAATGCGCCCCAGTCTCCATTGGAGGGCAGGCAGGTTGTCCTCCTTGATGAGGACGAGCTCGCCAACTCGGGGAGGGGAGGATGGGGACAACCATTTGGAGCGGGTTTGGAGGGTATGAAGGTAGGACTGGGTCCACAGCGTCCAGAAGCGCTGGGAAAGGGCCTGTACCATCTGGAATCGCCTACGTGTGGAGATCGGCCTATCTTCCACGGATAGTTCGGGAAGGGCCGTTAGTGGGCGGCCTAATAGGAAATGTCCGGCTGTAAGCGGCTCAAAGCCTGAAGGATCAGACGAAAGTGGGCAGAGAGGTCTAGAGTTAAGGACCACTTCGATTCGAGCTAAAAGTGTGGAGAATTCCTCGAATGTGAGGTGTTGTTCGCCAATTACGCGATATAAAAGTTGCTTTGTTGATTTTACGTTGATCTCATGTAACGCACCGAACCATGGTCCCTTAGGGACGTTCAACAACCAAGTAATGTGCTGACCAGCGAGCTTGTGCGCAATCGTGTCATTATTCAAGGCAAGAAAGTTTTGTACTTCGATGAGCTGATTTCTAGCGCCTACATAATTTGTACCGCAGTCCGAGCGGATGAGAACCGGGGCACCGCGGCGTGCTATAAAACGCTGTAATGCCGCGAGGAACGCTTCCGTGCTGAGGTCCGAGACCGGTTCCAAATGAACCGCCTTAGTCGAGAGGCACACGAATATACAAAAGTACGCTTTTAAGAGTTTAACATTACGTAGGGTACTAGATTTAACGAGGAATGGGCCGGCAAAATCGGTCGTGACTTGACTAAATACTGGCTGAGGCGTAACTTTATCGGCTGGCAGGTCGGCCATGAAGGGCGCTTGCGGCTGGGCCCGGCATCGAAAGCATCTAATGCATTTAAAGACTCGGTGTCTAATAATACGGCGCGCGGACAATATCCAAAATTGTTGGCGTAGGATTGCGTGTAAGGTGTCAGCGCCAGGATGGCAGTGTATTTTGTGGTAGTGGTCAATGATCAGGTCTACAAGTGGGCTAGAGCTGGGAAGTATGAGCGGATGCTGCGCGTCATATCGGATAGACGCATGGGACAGTCGTCCACCAACTCTAAGGAGCTCATCTTTAATGAGAGGTGACAGCCGCTGGAGTCTGACGGAGCAGATTTTGCCAGTTTGAAGGCGGTGGATGTCTTCCGCAAACTCATTGTGCTGAACACTGCGCACCCAGTAAAGTAGGGCATCTCTTCGTTCACTGACGTACAAGTTGCGTCGCGAATCTGGGTGGTGTCTGCAGTTGTGCAGAAAGCGTTTTAGACAAGCTGTCACTCCGACGAGCTTGTCTAGCGAACTGAACCGAGTGAGCAGGTCAAAGTCAAGACCGGGCACTGTGACCAGTGACGGGACGTGTTTGGGCTTAAGGCCGGGCAGGGCGTGATGGCCCAGAGCTAAGGGCATCGCAGGCCAAGACTCACAAGGCTGTCTAAGCCACGTGGGAGACCACCATAAGTCGTGGGCTGACAGGGATTGCGCAGACATCCCTCTGCTTGCGCAATCTGCCGGGTTGAGCTCGGAAGGTACGTATCGCCAGGTACATTCTGGTGAGCCTGAGCTGATTTTGACTACCCTGTTGGCTTCAAAGGGTTGAAGACGGTGAGGCGGTGTATTGAGCCAGGCCAGGACTATCGTACTGTCTGACCAACATATGTGTTGTTGTATACTGATATGGGCCGATAACTGAACCGACACACGGATCATGAGCTGGGAGAGTAGAGTGGCGGCCGACAACTCTAACTTGGGGATTGTGAGGCGGTTCTTGATTGGTGCGACTCGCGACTTGGCGACAATCAAGTGTACCAAAGTATCTCCGGAGGCATCGAGCTCATGGAGGTAAACAACGGCGGCAAACCCGGCTTCAGAGGCATCTGCAAACCCGTGAAGCGAGTATGCAGCTGAGCCTTTGTTTGCACAAATGTGCCGAGGGAAACGAATGCTAGCCAACAAGGGCAGATCCTCTGAGATGTGGTGCCACTCCGTTTGTACTTCAGAGGGAGTGGGCTCATCCCATTCCAGCTTCAGTAGCCACAATTGCTGAAGCAGCAGCTTTGCGCGGAAGATAACGGGCGAAACCCAGCCGTTTGGGTCATAACGTGAGGCTACGGTGCTTAAAATAGACCGCTTTGTGACATGTGTGACGGGGGGCAGAGAGATGCGGTAGGTGAACTCGTCTGACTGAGGGCTCCACTGTATACCCAAGACCTTAATGGACGTGGACTCTGGGTTCATGTCGAAGTCCTTGGGCATGTCGCATTGGTTGTCAGGAAATCTCTCGAGCAGCTTAGGCGAGTTAGATGTCCACTTACTGAGCTGAAAGCCGCCTAGGTCTAGCAGACTTATCAACTCGTCCTGAAGTGCTAGGGCGGATTCAACTGTGTCATGACCACACAAGATGTCATCAACGAAGATAGACTTGCGAAGAACCTGAGCGGCTCCAGGGTAGCGATGGCCTTCATCATCAGCCAGCTGAAGCAGAGTGCGGATTGCATGGTATGGGTTTGATCTTAAGCCGTAGGTGACTGTATTGAGGGCGTAGGTGAGCAGAGGGTGATCTGGTGAGGACCGCCATAGTATCAGCTGATACCGTCTCTGGTCTGGGGCAACCAGCACATTTCTGAACATCCTCTGAATGTCAGTGCTGAAAACGACTGGATGCGTTCTGAAGGACATGATGATGTCCACAATGTCCTGTTGAAGGGCGGGGCCTGTGTGTAGGCATTCATTTATGCTGACACCATTGGAGCTTTTGCAGCTACCATCAAAAACAATGCGCAGCTTGTCCGACCCTGACTTAAATACGCCATGGTGAGGGATGTAGAAGTGAGGTTTATGGGCGAATGTATTTGGGTGACAGGGAGCCATGTGCCCTAAGTCGATGTATTCGGCCATAAAGTCGACGTATTTAGAACGCAGAGACGGGTTCGCCATTAGCTTCTTCTCAATATTGAGGAATCTGCGTAATGCGATAGGGTGAGTTTTACCTAGTTGAGGGGCGTCCTTTAGAAAGGGCAGAGCGACCGTATATCTGCCTGAGGGATCGCGTGTAGTGGTAGAGCGGAAGATTTCCTCGCATTGTTCCTCCAGGGGGTCATTATGAGTGTGAGATTGAGGGAGGGGCTCCTCAGACTCCCAGAACCTTTCCAGACTCTGACGTATGTCCTGGGCTGATTCAGCTGAGTCTGGTTGTGAGCTGACGACGTGAGCTGACGACGTGAGCTGAGTTAACCTGCTGCGCCGGCTGCGCATACAAGTCCTCAATGGGTCCTATCAACGTGAAGTCGAAAATCGTGCCGAAGGCTATGGGCTTGCCCGGGCCCAACGAGACCTTAGTCCCGTCCAACACCTGGCCAAGAACGTCCGACCCCAATAAGAGGTCGATCGGGGCTGGTGTGTGGTAAAGCTGGTCAGCCAATGGCACGGGTGGCTGGCCTAGTACGTGGGAAATGTTTGGTACCTTCTCTAAGGGAAGGTAGCCAGTGACGTTTTTTAAAATGTGAGCTGTGGCAGTGATTGTAGGAGTATCATTGTGAGTGGGTCGGCATACTATTGTTATTGCCGCCTTTGACTCATGTTTGTGCTGATTCCCAACTCCTGTAATTTTTAAAGAAGTGGGTTTTGATGGCAGGTTCAAAAGTCGTGCCATGCGTGACGTTATTAATGTCAGCATACTGCCACAGTCCAATAAAGCTCTGGCTGTGTGAAGATGGCCATGTACGTCCGCGACTCTTAGTGAGATGGTTGGCAACAAAATGGGTGTGCCAGTGGGCACAGAAGGTGAGTGAGCTGATTGAGTATCACATGAAATTGTATGAGCTGAGTATGTATCAGCTGTGTGGGCATGGGTTGACTGGGCAGGGGCTAAAGGGACATGGGCTAAATGGGCATAGTCTGAATGGGCATGGTCTTGTTCTGCCTCTTCGCTAGGGTGCTCCGTGATAGTTGGGAGTCATAATTGCTGGCGGCGTTCGCGGGGCCTACCTGGCGAACCGGACCTGGGCGGGCTGGCTCTGTGAGCAGAGCTGGGTTGCACCTGTTTAGCATGTGCGGGTTCGTGCCGCCTGCTGTTTCTGGGACGCTCCCTCGAGTGCTCTCTTAGCTGTGGTGGGGGTATATGTACAGACGAATGAGCTGAGTGCGTTGGGTCGTCTGGTCGATGTAGGGACGTGTGGTGGTTGGAGCTCCTACAGTCCTTGCATGCCCCCCTTGACCTGCACTCGCTCTCGTAGTGAGGGCCAAGACAACGCTTGCAGCGCTCACGTGCCTGTACAAAGTCCCAACGGCCCTGCGTTGGCTGGGCATTGTACCATCTGCACGTCATGAGCCTATGTCCCCTAGTGGCACAATAGGGACAGTAGGACGTCGAGCGTGAGGAAGAGGACGAGGACGATGATGAGGAGCAGCTTTGCTGGAAGGCCGTGTAGACGGGGAAGGGCTGACTGCGAGCCGGGGAGGTGGATGGGCGGTGACGCATTTGCTGCGCTGGGCGTGACCGTTGGTGAGTAGGCTGATCATAGGCGCGGTGAGGCGATGGATCTGAGGAACGGCCACGGTAATGGTCGGGTTGTTGCTGAGCCATCTGAGCATAAGTGCGATGCGGCAACTGAGGAGGCGCGCGGCTACGAGAAGGGCCGGGCTGGGGCTGAATGGGTTGAGCCATGGCTATGTTGGAGAACTCTGTCTCCACACAGCGCGCGTGCTCCTCGAGGTAGGAGATAAGGTCCCTTAACGTGGGCAGGGTGTTACTAGACCCGTGCCTGCGTTCAAATAGCGTGCGGAGCTCGCCCTTGAGCTTCCGCACGACTATTGACACAAACACGTAATCGTCTCCTATGGGCAAATCTAAATTGTTGAGGGCACACTGAGCCGATATGAGCGGCGTGAGGAACAGTGTGCGGATGTTCGAGCGCGTATGGATGCTTGGCAGCCCCAGGATGATGTCCACAAAACTATCAATGAGAACCCGGCGGTTCTCGTACCGCTTGGTGAGGATGTCCATGGCCACGGCAAAATTTTCATTGGTGACCTTTAGGTGGGACACCATGCTTAATGCCTCACCGCTGAGGCTTGAGAAGAGATAGTGGAGCTTGACTGCTTCCGACAAGGTCGCCATGTCGTCAGTCAAACTCCTGAATAGTGCAATAAAGGAAGGCCAGTCCTCCACTTTTGAGCTGAACCTGGGCAGCGCTATCTTGGGGAGGACGGCTGTGGGCGTATTGACGCCGAAACTGGGCTGAGCGCTATGGGTTGGGGATGACGTGGAAGAGTTTGAGATTTCCTCTCTAGCCATAAGTATCCCCAGGTACGCTCCGGAGGCTTTTGTGTGGTTCTCAGTGTATGTCTTCTCGGTCTTCTCGTCCAGGTCCTCCTCGTCAAGAATGCACTGAAATGAATATAATACACTGCGTCCATCCTGTCTTTCACGCCTTGTATCTGTTCGAAACGCACGTTAAACTCCAATTTGGAATGTGTGGTGCCGCCAGCAATAATTTGTGACCCTAACTCAAGGAGCTGAAGTATGGCCTTAACTGCCTCCCTAAATATCGCGGCTTGTGACTTGGTCGGCATCGCGATGAACAAAAGGAGACAAGAAAAAAAAAAAAATTAACAACTTTAAAGGCAGTAAAAAGAACAACACCCTGTATATATTCTATAGTTGGGTTGGACGTATTTGTTTACTAAGGTAAACGCAAATGGGCTAAAATTAACGCAACAATAAAGAAAGCAAAACTAAGTTGGGACGCCTTGTATATGGCCCACGGGTGGGCAAACGCCTGTGTGTATGTCTGTGTTTATTGAACGCGCGTACGTAATATTAGCCGACCGCAAAACAAAAAACAAACAAAACAAAGAAAAAAAAATAAAAAAAAAAATACGTTATCCGTAGCCCACTATTGGGCAAGGCGCTCACAGTCGGGCAGACCTGTAGCGGACACTAGCGCGAAGAATGAGTCGGTCGCAAAAAAAATAAAAGTAAAAGAATAATAAAAACTTAATTAAAAAAATTGGGACACTCTGTCTGTGTCCCACAAGTGGGCAAACGTGTGTAGAAGTACTATGCTCTTGTGGTGAGCACGCACAAGAATGAGCCGATTGCCAAGGCAAAAATTAAAAACAAAAATAAATATAAAATTAACACGAGCGAAAAAATAAAGCACGCTACTTGGCACGCGTGGTGAGCATGCACGAGATCTGAGCCGATTTAACACGACAAGAACATAAAAAATTCCTTAAAAAATAAAACGGGAAAAATAACAATGCAATCTCTCGTCATAATACCATACGTAACGTAATAATTTAACTACAGACTCAAAGTAATATTAGGCAGCAATCATTTACACAAGCGCGCTTAGTCAGGACAAAATTGGTCAGTGTGTGCTAATGCATCAAACCAACATAAACAATGTGCAACTTAATTAGTAAGTAAAAAATTAACACGAATCGAACACTGTTCTTGGAACACGATACCCGAAACACGAATTTTTATTCGTGTATGTAGATTAATACTAGCCCGGACTTTGCAACGACTGTCGTGCAGAAAAGATTTTGTATGGAGATGAAATTATAAATATTAGGAAGTGAAATAGATATAATTATGAAATATTATTTTTAGCGGACTGTAATCAAAGTTAGGGGCTGATTCGGGGCTGATTATGGTCGAAAGACGATGAAATTTAGAGGTATTCTGCGCTCGAAGGACCAAAATGTTACGGCGAAGGGCGCTCGCCGTAACAGCGACGGAATAAGGTGTGTGGACCCAGGACAGGTCTGGTTAGGTTTCGGAAATGAGGGCATGCGACTTACTTGGTAGATGATTGGTGGGGGCAAGGCAGGAGACGGGGCAGCGAGCTGACGGGCGGCGATGTAGGCGATTTGTCACGGCACAGCACAAAGTCACTTCACGTTATCACAGGCACTATCATCCCAGGGTCACTATCAATAAGGGCAGATACCAGCGCGCGTATTTTGTGGGCGTCTCGGGGTAGCTAGCAGACAGACGAGTGGCGCGGTCGGCTCACGAAGCGAGCGGCCGCGGGTCGCGCAGCGGTGGCGCCGCGGCAGATAGGCGGACGCGGTCGTCAACAACCGCTGAGTCAACCACCTTACAGCTGGCGGTATGATTTAAATGGGCGTCCCGGCTTTGGCGGGAACAATATTGGTAATAGGAACTGTTCGGTTTCGTCATACTCTAGGGTTTGAAGCCATCTAGAAATAAGTTTTTTACACGTAAATATTGTAAAGTGGTATATTCCTAAATTTGAATTTAGTTTGTTATACATAAATGGTCCAAGGAAAAAGATAAAGTTGTGAGAGTGACTCGACTGTGTATATGGTATGTTGCACACTTTTCCCTTCCTCCGGCTGTTAGTGTTGATGTTAGGGTCGTATGAGAGTGAATTGTGTATGTAAAGGGCAGCCTGGAGAATGAACGATTGTCTCACTGTAAGGACCTCCCAATGCTTGTATAATGCGCTTGTGGAAAACCGAAATGGAAAACCAGCAGCTACCTTTAGGATAGCTCGCTGTGCCCTTTCCAATTGGATGAGGTGTGTTTTGGCTGCGCCGCCCCACGATGTAATGCAATAGTCCACTAATGACTGACCAAGAGCACAATAAACCATTTTTATTGTTTTCCGGTTGGCTACGTGTTTTAGATTTTTAAAAACGTAGATTAGTTTACGTAGTCGGGGCACAAGAGCTTCGATGTGTGGTTTGAAAGTTAAAGTTTGGTCGATGGTAACCCCTAAGTATTTGATGGATTCAGTTCTATCTAATGGCTGGCATTGGCAATTCTGTAAGTGAATATCTATATACTTATTGCACTGATGGACATATTTAAAGAGATTCGCAGGAGGAAGCAGATTTTGTCTGTGAGCGAAAGCGACGTATTTGGTCTTGGAGACGTTTAGCGTTAAGATGTTACTTTGCAGCCAATTGACAACTATGTCTAATCCTCTTTGCGCACTAGTATAAACATCCTCCCAGGTGTCCCCGCTGAAGAAAAGGGCCGTGTCGTCAGCAAACGTAAGGATGTTGCCGTTATGTAGTTGAATATCACAGAGACTATTAACATATACGAGAAACAGGGTCGGACCGTTTATGCTGCCTTGCGGCAAGCCGTAGGAGGTCGTTTGTTCTTCGCTAAGCACGCCATCAATCTTGACTACTTGTTTCCTGTTCGTAAGGTAATCCTCGTAGAGTTTCAGGGGGATACCTCTGACTCCAGAGTGTTCAAGCTTTAGGAGAAGGTGAGAGATAGAGACCGTATCAAAGGCGCGTGCTAGATCAAGAAATATAGCCAAGCATTTCTTTCGTTTGTCAAGGTTTGTTATAGCTAAGTTAGTAAGGTCATGGACAGCTGCACTTGTAGATTTTTCTGAACGAAAACCATACTGGGATGAAGAAAGAAGGTTGTTCGACTCCAAAAATGTTATTAATTGTTTATTCATAATACGTTCTAATATTTTAGATAGAGAAGAGAGGATAGATATCGGCCGATAATTCTCCACCGAGTCCCTTCCACCTGCCTTATGTATGGGTTTAATTACCGCAGTTTTAAAGGATGAGGGAAAGACACCAGTATTAATAGCTAGTTTGCATATATGAGTGATCGGGGTGACCAGGAAGAGGGCATATCTTTTAATTATTTTTGCCGATATCTGATCGATTCCTACAGCACAGCTCTCTTTTAGTCCATCGATTACTACCCGGACATCGGTCTCGTCCGGGGGGAGCATGACTAGGGAACAGAGAGGGGCGTCAAGCGAATTTAAAGAAAGCCCTGGTTAAGAAGATGTAGAAGAGTCTCTGTTTTTGTTAGCCAGATTAATGCCAACATTGGCAAAGTATTTGTTAATACTGTTTACAGTAGTCTGTGGGTCGCCTGTAGAGAGGAGACTAGACGAGGCGTCCGTTTTTTTCCTTAAGTTGGTAACCTTATTATGACTTCCCACAGTTTCCGTTTGTTACCATAAGCACCCTCCAACTCCTGCCTATCGAAGTCCCTCTTGGCTTTTTTTAGGATTGATTTGCAGTAGTTTCTATACCTTTTGTAAGTAACTAAAAGAACCTCGTTTTCAGGGTCCTTTTTGAGTTTTTTGTGCAAACTGTCTCTATTTCTTAAGCAGCGTAATAGACCTTGAGTGATTCAGGGCCTTTTAGTTCTATTTTTGTTAGGGATGGAGACCACCTTGGAGTTGTCCTTTATTGCTGACGAAAGGAGACTGATGAATAGGTCGGAAGCTAGATTTGGATCGCTACAGTTTAATATAGGCTCAAAGTTTAAAAGTTGAACGGCGTTATCTAAATTATTGAAATCGATAAGGGTCATTGTTTTGTTAACAGAAGCCATTAGTATATATTTGTTGAGATTCAAAGCGACGCAATCGTGGTCTGTAACGGATGATTCCACCACAAAGCATGTGGCCTCTAGCTTGGTTTTAATCATCATATGATCGACGCATGTCTTGCTATGCGTGGCTAAGTTATGCCCGGGGAGGATGCTATGACTAAATAAGATGTTGAGATACTCATACGATCGAGAATCGCTTGTGCCCGGCAAAATATCGATATTAATGTCACCACACAATATTATATTTTTAAATTTACTTTAATTTGTTAGTATTGTGTCAATTGAATGAAAAAAGTTGTTAGTATTAGAATGACTAGGAGGGCGGTAAATCGCAATAATACACGTCTCGTTATTTAGTTTGAGTATTAGACAATTAGCGTCGTTAGTCGGTGGTTCCTCCACTATGGGAGATAGATTTCTTTTAAAATAAATTACAACTCCCTCATTCTGTGTGAGGTGGGAAGTAGTAGACACGTGGCAATAGCCGTCCATAGTAGGAATCCGTTTGGCTGATGAGAGCCAGCACTCCGTTAATACGATAATATCCCAGTCCAAGTTTGATCTTTGTAACAGGGTTTCTACGTTATGAATATTGCAATTTATGCTCCTTATATTTTGAGTGATCAAATTAATCGCACCACGACAAGTTTTAGAGTAAGGTAAATAAGATTTTACGTTTTTAATATCACATTTAATTGTTTTTGCAACCGATAAAGCATCCAGACCAGAGTGAATGTTATTTATATCTAAATTAACCATTTTCTAAAATAATAAAGAATGAAATGAATACTTTTATGTGACCAGGTCGGGAATATAGCTTTTCGGTTGCAGCTACTATAATGTGTATTTTTAAATAAATCTTATAACTGGATGAGAGAAAAAGTGGTTCAATATTATTTACTTTAATTTTAGTATACAGGGTATGAAAAGAAGCTTAACGAAGCCGAAAGCCACGTAATCTGTCCATTATTACGAAGTTTTTCCTGTACTGGGCCATACCTGGGAACCTTCTAATTACGGAGATATTAAGTGTTAAAGTCACAATATTGTGACTTTGGTTTTGACAAAAATAAATGTAAAACGTGATTACTAAACTTTTTTCTAAAGAAACATTACCAAAATTATTTAAATTTCTTAGTCAAATAGGCTTCTGAAATTTCAAAACGCAATGAATGTCGAGCGCAGGCAGCGCAGCCACTGCCGCACACGCACACAAATGCACGCGTATATCAGCTCAAATCAGCTGTACCGGCAGCACGCGAAGATACACGACTCAGCACGACTCGCCGCCGCGGGCAATGACCTCCCCATAATTTAGATAAATAAGTACCTACATCTCAGTAACTATTAACTTATTTATCACTTAATTTGTATCGATCGGTTTTTTATTTTCGACCGAACTTACTACTTACGCAAACTTAATAATTGCGAGTTGCTAGCAGGTCACTCGCCGCCGCGGGCAATGACCTCACCATAATTTAGATAAATAAGTACCTACATCTCAGTAACTATTAACTTATTTATCACTTAATTGTATCGATCGGTTTTTTATTTTCGACCGAACTTACTACTTACGCAAACTTAATAATTACGAGTTGCTAGCAGGTCTTCTGCATGTTAAAAAGTAAGACTACCGTCCTAAATTAAGTTTCATTAACTAAACTAGGAAGAACTAGGAGCTCGATGGCTCGGTAGGTATGTGGCTTGCATGCAAGTACAGCAAACACGGAGTTCAAATAATTAGACGCGAACGGACAAGCTACACTCCAGCTATGTAGGTTCAATTTTAAGAAAAAGGTCAATCGTCGAATCCAACTCGGCTGGGCAGCGTTGGGTAAGCTACGAAATATCTTCTCGTCCAAAATACCGCAGTGTCTTAAGACGAAAGTCTTCGACCAGTGTGTGTTGCCAGTGATGACGTACGGTACCGAAACGTGGTCGCTCACTATGGGCCTAATTAGTAGGCTCAAAGTCACGCAAAGAGCAATGGAGAGGGCTATGCTCGGGGTTTCTCTATGTGATCGAATCAGAAATTAGGAGATTCGTAGAGGAACTAAAGTAACCGACATAGCCCAAAGAGTCGCCAAGCTCAAGTGGCAATGGGCAGGGCACATCGCCCGTAGAACCGATGGCCGTTGCGGCAAAACGGTTCTCGAGTGGCGACCGCGCACCGGAAGACGCAGTGTGGGCAGGCCTCCAACAAGGTGGTCCGACGATCTGGTGAAGGTCGCGGGTAGCCGCTGGATGCAAGCAGCACAAGACCGGTCGTGTTGTCGGTCGGTCCTTAGGGGAGGCCTTTGTCCAGCAGTGGACGTCTTCTGGCTGATGATGATGGACAAGCTACTAACAGTTAAAAATTTAGTCTAGGTATACAAATTACTTTTACATGAAATAGATCGACAACATTGTTAACTAGTAGGGTAATAATAGGTAATCGAATCGCTCCTCTCTTTCAAATGATCAAAGGGAAATTGCTACACATTTCACTAAGGCGCTCTGATTGCTTTCAATTGTATGGAAAAATGAAGTTACGTTTATTAGAAATTCTGCGTGATAAGCAAAATGATTTTTAGTAAATTAGAAAGAAAGTATTATGTAATTTATTATGATTGGATATAAAGGGTTATTTTATACTTTGATAGCGAGATAGATATTTCCAAGTGCCATTCATAGATAGAGAACACATTCCTGTTTTAACGACAGTGAGCATTGCTATTTTTTTCTCTCAGGAGTTCAATGCTACGTTAGGCTTTGTACTAGGAGTAAGTATGGAAAATAAAGATGTTTATTTAAAATCATGCATAAATTGACAACCATGGAGTCCGCCAATTGTAAACACTTTTTCTTTTGCCACAAGTTTTAATAATTTATTTGTTTAATTTATTAATTTGCCTCTTCACCGGCACGGTAGCAACAATGTATATCGTTTTCTATTTTGTGTACCGTCAGTTGTCAGTAAAATGGTCATTTCCGGGGATTTAGTTGTAGTGCGCTTCAACCTGGCATAGAGTATGCCAATACTACAATCATCAGATGAGATGAATGAAAGCCAAGTGCTTACCCGTTACGAAATAAAAAGAGTCTTTTGAATTGAATAGGTACCTACGATATGATAGGTACACTAAAGTAAAGACTACTTAATTTACTAATGAAATGAAAAATTCTCATTTCATTTCATTTTTTCTGTAGGTATATTTGAAAGCTCTCATGGCCGATAGTAAGTGACGATAAGGAATAAGACGATAACGCACTTTGGATCTCCGAAGGAGCTGAGTATTTATTCATTCAAAAACGAGGAAGCGCTTGGCCTTCATCTCACCTGGAGGGAGATAAATGACGAAAAGGCGGAAGCGCACTTCACCTAGATCCCTCAACCACTGAGAGGCTGGCTATCTTATCTCTTACTGATGTAACACATTGCACCAGACCTTAGGTAAGATGATAGTAGCTTGCCAGGCGGACTTAGCGCTAACCACTAGACAGCAAAGGCTTCTTCTTAGTCCGTTTGGCTAGCTCTCTACCACCATTTTAACTAAGTCTGGTGTCATAACAATAACGTTGTTTTCATTGTTGTGTTTCGTTAGTTAGAGGTGAGATAGCCAGTTTATCCCACTGCTAAAATAAAAATAAAGGACTTCCGAAATTACAATCAGAATATGGAAAACTAATTTGAAGTTTTGATTGTAATGATAAACTAAAAGAATGAAGCTCAACCTAGTTCTATGAATGACTAGCCAGCCCCCAGCCGTCTAGCGCGCGCGCTGCTTTTGAAGGGGTGTGCGGGGGGCGCGCCTCCGCGCGCCCTCGCCCTACCCCCCGCCCTCCGCCACGGCACGGCGGGCGGCATAATGGCTGATTTACACGTATTAAGTAGTTTAGTAGCAATTTAGTAGCCAACTAAATTTTAAGTGACTTAAAGTTAAGTAGGTGTTCATACGTATTTAAGTAGTTAAGCTCTTTAGTTCACTCAAGATGGACGATCAACAATTTAATGAAGTCGTAAATTCTATGCTTAAATAATGGCTTCGTGTGGTCAGCACATTTAGGCAGTGTCAAGTAAGATATTAAAGTGAATATTTTTTTGCATAAAGTAGATGATAATGAAAATGAGTGATAAATGAACGTTTAATTGTAAATTAACCAAACCCCTTCAGACTCAATAAAGCTGTGGGACTTTATTGAGATCTCACACGGACTTCTTGAGAGAATTTGAAAAGTGATGTTGCACTGTTTTGTTTTATTTGCCAACATTCATGCACATTCACGAACACATAACACCAAATAATCCACCATTATTGCATATTAATATTCGAGAAAACATAAATTAAAGAAAATAAAACAAAACTGCAGACATGACCCTTCACTTTCCCGCCAAGAAGTCCGAAATATAACGCATTTAACTAAATTGTGCCTGTCCAAACGTGTCAAGTGACAAGCCCCGCCCACCAACTTAACCGAAAAATAGACAGTATTCTAATTTAGCTCTTTAGTTGTTAACTAAATTTTAACTTGCAACTTGCTACTAAATTCTGTGTTTACATGCACTTAATCACTTAAAATTTAGTTAAAATTTAGTTAACTACTAAATTACTTAATACGTGTAAATCGGGCATAAGTCAAAGGAGTACTTACTAGTAGTGCTAGAGGCCGGCTTTTAAATTGTTTCAGTTCGGTTTCTTCTGTGATCGAAAGCGCATAGCGATCGGTTTGACAACTTGACTGATTATTTCGTCTATTTCATCTCTTCTCTTCGCGTTGTGGTTCGTGGTTGTGTAGTTTGGGTGTGTGTGTGTGTGTGTGTGTTTGCGTATTTTCTGTGAAAGATGCCTTTCCATGCATTTAGTGTTCGCGAATACGTTAATATGGTGCTGTGTTACGGCATGGCCCATGGAAATGCCTCCGAGGCACTGAGACTTTACGGGATTGAACACCCAACCGCAGTTCAGCCTCGCGACCCGCGAGTTTTTACGCGGGCTGTACAGCGCCTGCTGGACAATCAGCCGATAATGCCGGTTTTAGAGGGAGGTGGCAGGCCAATACGTTTAGCGACTGAACAAGCAATTTTGGACGTGGTGCGCGAAAACCCACGCCTTGGAACGCGAACGGCAGCAAAAGTTTTAAGGAGACGCCATGGCCATCGCGCACACATGTAGTGTCGTATAACACGGTCCACAAAGTGCTCACGAGAGACAGGCAACGACCCTATAAAATTCACAGGGTTCATGCGATTGTGCCAGGAGACAGGCAACGTCGAATGGCTTATTGTGCGTGGGTCCTAGGCCAGAGCCGTCGGTTTGTGGAAAACATTATTTTTACCGACGAGTGCACGTTCACCAATAACGGAATGTGGAACCGCCGAAACGCTCATTATTGGTGCTCACAAAACCCACACCAGATGCAAGAGACTGGATTTCAGACTCGCTGGAAACACAATGTTTGGGCAGGTATAGTCCGTAACCAGATTCTGGGACCCGTCTTCTTACCACCAAGAATGGACGGTTCTGCGTATCTAGAATTGATAAACAATTATTTAGCGGATACTCTCGACGATATGCCACTGGCACAGCTGCAAGTAACTTGGTTCCAGCATGATGGCGCTCCCCCACATATCGTAAGGCCGGTCCGCGAGCGGCTTACGGAGCTATTCGGCGACCATTGGATTGGGCGGTATGGGCCTCATGAATGGCCTCCACGATCGCCGGAATTAACCCCCCTGGATTTTTTTTGTGGGGGCCACGTCAAAGACAGGGTTTTTGACCGCCCCTGCCAAACAGCTGATGCATCAAAAAATTGTCACCGTTTTCGAAGAGCTTAAGCAGCGGTCTCTCCGAGAAGGAATCCTGGAGTTGGTCCACCAGGAAAATCTGGAACGGGCGCGCTTATGCCTACACGTGGGAGGTCGGCAGTTTGAGCCGCAGCTCGTCAGTGTCGAAAGGTCCATTGATGACATCGATGGAGAGTAGGTAAGTAGGTAGACTAGCCTAGACTTAAACAAAAATTTTCTACAAACAATCATGAAGCGAAAACAATGAGTTCATGAATAAACGATATGACCGCGCAGGGTGCGTGGTATGGTACAGTCATGGCGCGCGCTTTTTATCCCACTCATACGCCTATTGACTTCTCTCTCGTCCCGTAACACACACACATGCACACTTTGTTGCACGCGTTTCATTGCGTGTCTTAGAAAACACCCGTTTTTTAATACCTAAAAATTAAAGTAATTTCCCAGCAATTATTTTTACTGAATGTTTCTTAGTTTGATGTACACTATGTGTATATTACGGCTTCGTTAAGCTTCTTTTCATACCCTGTATAGATGGGTGTGTTTATACTTTGTGTATGGGAGTAGAATGTTGTTATAGTGTAGGTTGGAAATGTATAGTGTAGCGAGATGAGAGTAGTATATGTATAGAGTTATGTCAGTAAAAATATTTATATATAAGTCTAGTAGTTTATTAAAAATAAAGAAGTACAAATTAAATAATAGTTTAATTGTAATTGTGGTGAATGTCTGAGGGACCATGCAAGAGTGTGAGTACAATACCATGACTAGTCATTTAAGCACTTCTATTAAGTCCTTTTCTTCCATAATGCAAGTTGGCGCAGAACCATCCTCCTTACGCACGTACACCTTCCCGAACGACGTCCAAGTAGCTAATAGTTTCTTATTTTTAACGTGTTGTCGTGCCAAGTATGAAATGCGACGTGCGGTATTGGTAAGGAATTCTGAGACGTAAATGTTTTGGCTGGGTCCCGGGATGTTGATAAGGGAAGTATTTAGCTGGCCTTCCTTTCTCTCTCTCATCAACTTATTCGATGTTTTGTATGCTTTCATGAATTGTTGCTTCGTGGTTGAATTAGTAAAGTCAACCACAACAGCTCCACGTTTGGATCGAAATATTTCTTTTACTTCAGAGACTTTTAGTGGGGCCTCTAATCCAACTGACAAGCCTATGTTTTGGATAATTTCGGTCAATCTTTGTTTATTTTCCTCTTTTTGGGTTGGTATGTTCCTGACTTCAATTGTGGAGCTGTAAATGTATTTTTCTAAGCTTTCCATCTTGGTTTCGAGGTTCGCGATCTGACCTTTTAGTTCGACATTTTCCGTTTCTAGATGTGTTACTTTGCACATTAAAACATCATATTTTTGGTTCATGGATTCAACGACAATTTTGATAGCTTGATTCTGTGAGATTATTGTATTCATAGCAATGGTTAGGCACTCAAAGGAGACCTTTCCTCTTCCCATACAACTACGGCCACGCATGTACCTAAGATTCAAAGGTGACCAAAATGTAGGAAAAAAATCGTAGATTCCAGAAATATATGTATTATATTTTATAATTCATTTGTACCACCTAAAAATATCATTGGAAAGGTTTGATGGCTTGCAACATTGGATTAATTTAACTGGCAAGCAAAACTCTCTCGCTGTCGGGTGCGTTTCGTTAGCTTACTTTAAGGGCCAACTAATTATTAGATAAAAGTCATAAAGTAACTTATTTTTACATAAACCTAGTTGCTTTTAGCAAAAACATGATATAAAAACAAAATGGTAACAAAATAAGTGTTTATAACTGTTACGAATTATTTTGGGCGTTTAATTAATTTATCAGCCTAGGGAAATTGCTAAAATGCAACATTCCAAGGCCATGTATAACGAATTATGAGACTGTCAAACATAACAATGTCAAACATCTTGAAACCACAGAACAGAACCATCTACTCTAGCGAGATCCACAAACAGGATCACCATCACAAAAAATTGTTTGCCTGTAAAGTCGGTTTTACGGGCGAAGATTTTACGTGACAACGTCTTTTTCTCGGTAGAATATTTATTGATATGAATATAATTAAATTGCACAATAGGAACAAGGAATTGAATGAAAATAAGAATTGCACAAATTTATCATAGTTGAGTGGGAGAGAGACGCAAGGCATTCGGCGGGCCTCTCTCTCGTTCGGTGACTCATCGTAACGTTACCCAGCGTTACACTTTTTCATAAGTGACTCCCAGCCGCAACCTAATTTAAGACGTTGTCACGTCAAAAACTCTGAATAATATATGGCTTAAAACCAGTATAACCTCAGAATAATAACTAAAGCATAGAAGGAGTGCTATGACATTTGAGTGGGCACTCCGTTTGGTCACCATTCCAATTACATTTAGGTCGTTTTGAATTCGGTATCATAAATAGTGATGGTGACTGGTTTTTTTTTCGCTGGACATTTGACGTTTTTATCATCTTATTTTGTCTCTTTTTTTTTCAATGTTTATAGCCCATTTGAAGAAATAGGACAACTATACGAGTCACATTTGGACTCCTTCTATGCTTTAGTCTCAGAACAATAACTAAAGAATTATTGCTCTGAGGCTTTGCTTATTAATTAACCTTATTGTTCTGAGAGTATAACAGTTGTCACTGTCATATTTTCGCCCTCTATTTGCACGTTTCGTTTCATGTTTACGATTTCTAAAACGATATAATTGATTTTTTAATATTCCAAAAAAATACTAGATTCGGCGTGTTTTATAGAAAAATGATATCATCAGGTGTTCCTGCATAATTAAGAGGATATTTTAAAATAAAGTGTACCTTGGTACATTTTGAGCCGAAATGGAAAGGTCTCCTTTATTATCCTGCTGCGTTTGAATCTCGGTAATCATATCTTTAAAGTCGGGAGAAACAGAGGAGCAGCTATCGGTTACGGTGTTAAAGTTTCGCTTAAGCCTTTTCGTAATGTTTATTTGGCCTTCCGCTCGGTCCGTATTCGAGGATATATTAAGTTCAGAATCGGAGCTGTGGTGGGTGATTTGCGGAGTCATAAGTTGGTTGTCCGATTTAGGCGGGGTCCTTCGGATAGACATGCTAAGCAATTACCTTATAATTTAGCCGTCGGGCGCGATTGTAGGCCTAAATGTTCCGTTGGATAATCGATGATTCACGTGGGCGGGGTTTGCGCTCGCGCAGGGTGGCGTCTAGTGGGGTTGGACTGTGGTACAGGTGGGGACCGCGGCAGCTTAGAGTGGACGAAACGAGCGGGCCGATTTCAAGATGGTTAAAAAATTATGTAGCTGTCCCTTTTTTCCTCACTATGTTTCGCTCACACGTAAGAAGATACTTCCTTGGCACTTATGCACTCCTATTATTTAACATGAATTAATTCACACGCGATAGTTTATTAGCTAATATTTTTATGCGACACACACGTCTTTACTGGTCAAGATCCGAAGGCGAAGGGATCAATACTTACTTTAAGCCGCCAAAGAAGATCAACCAGTTCTTACGACCTGTCAAGTGCAATATACCCCTTCAAGATGCAGGCGTGTACAAACTGGACTGTGACTGCGGGCTCTCGTACATCGGGCAAACAAAGAGAAGTGTAGGAACCCGCGTAAAAGAACATATAGCTGACGTCAAGCATAGGCGCGAAAATAAGTCTGCAGTGTGTGAACATGCTCTCGAGGGACCCAACCATTACATCAGATTTGACAAACCTCAAATACTCGCCAAGGAACAACGATGCACCCCTAGGATGATACGCGAGGCTATTGAAATTAAAAAAACATCGTAATTTCAATAGAGAGGATGGTTGGAATTTACCACCTGCCTGGGACCCCATCATACAGGTCATCAAATCCCAGCCCCAACAGCAACATATTGCCAGACCTAAAATTATTGTTAGCTCGTATTGTGTAAACTTGAACGCACCCGGTTAAATATAAAAATGATTGACGGTAGGCAAATAACTTCTAACATTGAGACGACCAACACCTCAGTCTCCCTGAGATCACGGACCCTGTAAAGGGTACGAAACGTCAGGATAATATAAAAACTATGTAAATAGTAAATTAAACGCGAGTTAATCCGTAAAAAAGTGTTGCATTTCAATGAGTTAGCTTGTATAAAATGATCTTGGTAGGTAGCAAAATGTAGTATATTACTGTTTATTGGTCTAAATTCAGATTTTTTTTTTAAGCTTGAGTTAAGTAGTTAAGCTGAGATAAAGTTTAAAAATAACAAGTTTGTGGTTGGACATTATTTTTTTTGAAGTTTTTCTACAGCATACATCATAGCTAAACATGTTTTATATCTGTGTATCTTTTTTATCATGTTTTATAAATGTGAATTTGCGGCGAGGTGGGTACACTAGCAACTCATTATCCGATAGCGGGCCGATGGCGCTTTCATTATTTGGCAATGACAACCACTCGCCAACAGAATCGACTACCGAAACCTATGAAGATTGCGTTACTCTTTCACGCAATCGAATTCCAGAGCCAGCGGCCTCGCTCATTCGAGAAATGAATATTTCCAATGCAAGAGTGAATGAAACATCATCGTGCGTCGAGCGCGATAGTGATAATGGGAACATCGCAAGTCAGAGCGAGAGCACAGTAGCGGACACGCTGCAGCACGACCAGAGCGCGAGCGGTGCTATAGACAAAAACATAAACGTACAACAACAACCCGTGTTTATTTCGAACAATAACTTAATAAGTAAACATGACAAGATTGTTTTATCGACGCCACCTCCGCCCGCGCCGGCGCCGCCACCGCTTTCACAGGCGCAAAAGGTGTCTTTTGCTGAACTAATTTCAAGTGATAAAGAATGGAAAGCGCCGGAGAAGGACAAAGAATGGATAACGGTCCAAAAAAGAAGGCTTAGGAATAGGTTAATTACCAAGAGAGGGACTGCAGCAGCCGAAATGGAAGAGACAGTAAAGTTCAAAGCAGCTGCAACTAAAGTTCCCTTGTTTATCTCTAACGTGCACAAGAACGTATCTGAACAAGATATAATTGAATACGTAAATAAAAAGACGGGGGAGAATGTTTCTTTGGTTAAGATTAAGATGAAAAAAGAAAAGGACTACAACTCCTTCAAAGTTTATGTTACGAAGTACAAATTGAAAACATTTTTAGACGATAGTTTATGGCCGTCTGGTATCTCCTTCAGACGTTTTGTAAACTTCAAAGGAAATGATAATGTGGCTTATTCAAACAAATTACTAAATGAATAATACAATTAATAATAGTACCGAAACATATAGCAGAATGATAAGTTATAATTGTCAATCTGTTAAGAGTTCATTGGAAGGTGTCAAGGCCCTTTGTCAGTCAGCTGACATAGTGGCCCTTCAGGAGACCTGGCTGCTGCCGTGTGAGCTGACGATGTTGGACACGATTGACAGCGAGTTCGCAGCCACCGGGACGTCGGCAGTGGATGACCCAGCGGGCCTACTCACTGGTAGGCCGTACGGCTGTGTAGCACTATTGTGGAGAAAAAGTGAGTTTGATTCGGTATCTGTGGTGGAGTGTGATAATGTGCGGATGACGGCAATAAAAGTAACTGTAAGTAACAACGACAGTAATTTTTGTGTGTATATGCCTACAAACCGTAAGGATAACATTCCAGTATTTATAGAGTGCCTTAGTTCTATTCAGTCTATTATAGAATCAGAACAAAGTAGTGGCGTAGACGCTTTCTATATCTTAGGCGATTTTAACGCTCATCCGGGCGAAATATTTTATAAGGAATTACAACACTTTTGTAGTGATAATTTGTGGCTGTGTGCCGATGTAAATATGTTGGGACTACAGTCGAATACATTTACCTATCGTAGCGATGCGCATGGCTGTGTGAGATGGTTAGACCACTGCGTTGTTACAAAGTCTGCGATTGCCACAATAAGAGATATCTGGGTACAATATGACGTGTATTGGTCTGACCATTTCCCACTGGTGATCGAGTGTAGTCTTCGCAAATTGGCTAAAAAGATAGTTCCGTCTGTGACCACTGATGATCATAACAAATATGTTATTTGGGGTAACAGACACCCACATCAAATTGATAAATACCTAGAGTTATGTAACTCTAAACTCAGAAAAATTGACTTTCCGCCAGATCTGGGTCATTGTTGTGGTGCATCTTGTCACAATCCTGACCACCTACTGATATTGGATAAAATGTATTCTGGTATTATTGATGTTTTGTCTAATGCAGCTATAGGGAGTTACGATTATAAAGTAAATCACATAAACCAAAGTATGTAATTGGTTGGAATAAGCACGTCGCCGGCGCTCACCGGGAAGCCAGACTTAAATTTAAAACATGGCTTTTAGCGGGCAAACCCACAAGTGGTATAATATGTAGTGAAATGAAAGAAACAAGAAAGATTTTTAAATCAAAATTAAAATGGTGTCAGAAAAGGCAAGATCAATTAAAAATGGATAGGTTAGCGTCAAATTACGCAGATAATGATTTTAAAAGTTTTTGGAAAAATACAAAAAATCATAATATTATAATGAGGCTACCGGCGAGCGTTGACGGACGGCAAGATCATAGGGCTATTGCTAACTTGTTTAGGGAACATTTCGTTGTCAGGTCACCACTGGGTCCGTCGTCCGGCCAGGTGAGCGTTGCTGAGACCGAAATAACTAAACAGCCTGTGCAGTTTTCCGCAAAAAATATCTCAACAATTATAAAACATTCGCAAAGAGGAAAATCACCAGGTTATGACGGTCTCAGCATCGAGCACTTTAAGCACGCCGGTGTGCATTTGCCGCCCGTGTTGGCGATGCTGTTTAATCTGTGTATGATACATTCGTATCTGCCCGAGTTGTTGATGCGCACTGTCGTTGTACCGATTTTGAAAAATAAAACGGGCGATGCATCCGACAAAGCTAATTATCGGCCTATCTCCCTTGCAACAACCACTGCGAAGGTGCTTGACAGTTTACTTAATTGTAATCTCACACAATATGTGAACATAAACGACGCTCAGTTTGGGTTCAGGGCTGGACTCTCAACCGAGAGTGCAATCCTGACTCTAAAACACACTGTCAAATACTACACAATGAGGAGGACACCGGTATACGCGTGCTTCCTGGGCTTGTCAAGAGCTTTTGACCTTGTAAATTATGACCTTTTGTGGGATAAGCTGGGCAGCGCGGGTGTGCCGGTGGAGTATGTGTCCCTCCTTAAGTACTGGTATTCACATCAAAAAAACCAGGTGAGATGGGCGTGGTGGTAAGACAGGGGGGGCTGACCTCACCCTTACCCCTGTTATTTAACTTATATTAACTTATATTATATTAACCAGCTGATCGGGAAGCTCAGCAGTACTCATGTCGGATGCCATATAGACGGAACCTGTGTCAACAATATAAGTTACGCGGATGACATGGTTCTGCTGAGCCCCTCGATCAATGGTATGAGACAGCTGTTAGCTTTATGTGAGACGTACGCGGAGGCACATGGGCTGCAGTATAACACTACAAAGACTCAGTTGTTAGTTTTTAAGTCATGTAGGTCAAATAAACATCATAACACCCATGTGCCTCCCGTAGTTCTGAACGGCACGGAGCTGAAAATTGTAGACAAATGTAAATACCTAGGACACGTGGTGACAAGTGATCTTAAGGATGATGAAGACCTAGAGAGGGAGCGTAGGGCGTTGGCGGTAAGAAGCAACATGCAGGCCCGCAGGTTCGCTCGATGTACAGAAAAAGTTAAAATAGTGCTTTCAAAGCCTACTGTCAATCATTTTACTCGAGCGGGCTGTGGGTGAGTTATACGCGGCGAGCCTTTAATACCCTACGTGTCCAGTACAACAATGCGTTCAGGATGTTGATGGGCCTGCCACGGAGCTGTAGTGCGTCGGGTATGTTTGCGGAAGCACGAACAGACTCCTTTAGCGCCATTATGCGCAAAAAAGCTGGCTCCATGCTACGGCGCTTACGAAGCAGTGGAAACAGCATCCTGAACGTTATTGCTGAAAGACGAGACTGTCCTATCCAGAAACACTGGGTGGAGTTAGTGATAGGTCTAAAATAAAAAAAATATATAATGATTAATGTGTAATTTTATGAGTACTAACAGTATTAACATAGTATAAGTAAAATTGTTACTAACTACTCTACTAACAAAATATTATGGATTAATTTTATGGATCAATGTTTATTTAATTGCAATTAATTATTTATTTTTAAAGTGTATTATTATGTTACTTATATGGATTTTCTGTCTGAAATAAATGATTATTATCATTATATCACTTTTGTTTCAATTAATCATCCACAACACATATTATTTATTATTAAAGAAACCAATAATCAAGACTATACAATAGTTTCATCAAACTAAAAATAACAAATCGGACCACCAAAATACGTTTCATTTTTTACCCTTGTTAAGTATAGCCGTTCAATCAATACGTATATTATTAGTAAATAATTATTATGTTAATTTATTATTCATAAATTGACAATTAATGTTAAGCGTATTTAAATACATGATAAAAAGGAGAACTTGAATATAGTTTTATACTACTCTGTGTAAAAAAATTCGGGAATTCACAAATTACAGAACGCGCGGTAAACATATCGACCCATTTTTTAGGGTTCCGTACCTCAAAAGGAAAAAAACGGAATCTTTATAGGATCACTTTGTTGTCCGTCTGTCGTGTCTGTCAAGACCCTTTTATCGGAAACGCGTAATGTAAGACATCGAGTTGAAATTAAAACAGTAGACTCAAATCTGCAGCCACTTAAAGCTGTGAAAAAATTAAACTCTTAAGTTACCGTAAAATAAAGATACGGCCGTTTAAGCCGCAAAAAAAAACGTAAATTTTCGGCACTCTCAAGGAAATCAAAATTTATAGGGTATTTGCCGTTGACCTAGAACTATGAAATTTGGCAAGTATACTATACAAGTATATGGAAAAATCTGAAAACTATACATTTGTAAAAAACAGAGTCTTTATGTTGTCCGTCTGTCTGTCTGTCAAGACCCTTTATCTCGGGAACGTGTAAGGGTATCGAGTTGAAATTAAAACCATATACTCTTAAAGCTGTGAAAAAATCAAACTCCTAAGTTAACGTAAAAAAAAGATACGGCCGTTTATGCCGCAAAAAACGTATATTTCGGCGTTTCGGCGTTCTTAAGGGAATCAAAATTCATAGGATATTTGCCGATGACCTAGAACTATGAAATTTAGCAAGTATAACCGTCTTATACTAGAAGTATAGGGAAAAATTTTAATACAATACATTTTTAATTAAATCGTTAAAAAACAGGGTCTTTATTCCAACGAACGGCGGTCCTGAGTTAACCATGTCATGTGGGGTATCGTATGAAAGGGCTTTTATTGGCACAAGCTTAAACAGATTTTTAATTATTTTTATGATGTAAGTATAGTTTTCTATTTATAACGAAGAATGAAAAAAAAATATATGCACCTAGAAACTTGTACGAAACCCTCGGTGGGCGAGTCCGACTCGCACTTTTCCGGTTTTTTTCTATAAGTTTGTAGCACTGTGTAGTTCCAGCTGCCGTTTTAAGTGTTCTGCGATTTTACTATGGAAGCATTTGTTTAACATAATTTTTATGTAAGTAGTACCTACTGATTCGATTAACTATTGTTCATATAATTTTCCTGAAATTACTTTCGATTATTTTTTATTATTGTCATGTTGTGTTTGCCTGTAATTGTTGTTTCATTGTAACAAATATTATTAAAACTAATATTTTAAATATAAGCTGTTATGTAACAACGTTGGCAGACCTAATAAAATAAAATAAAAATAAATATGAATGGTATAAAGTATTTAAAGAAGGCCGACAAGTGGTAGTTGATATTTTGTCTCGTTTTGGTCCGACCCCCAATTGCTGCGAATGATAAAAACATCAATCTAATCAAGAGTCTGGTATTTGAAAATCGTCGTATGAGTCTTAGAGAGTTAGCTCTAGAGGTAACCGTTTCTTTTAAATCCGTTCAAAATATTCTGACTTACATTTTGGGCATGAAACGCGTCGCCACACGATTAGTTAAAAAAGAGCTCAATTTTGTCCAAAAAGAGCATTAAAAGCAGGTTGCTGCAGACATGATTTCCCGAGCTTCTACAGATTCCACCTTCACGAACCGCATAATAACTGGCGACGAGACATGGGTACGATATGCAAACATTTTAACAATCTTCAGAATGGTGCCTCGAAAACGAGTCAAAACCCAAAAAACGCGTCAAAGCCGCTCGAAAATCAAAGTTATGCTGATAGTTTTCTTCAATTGCCGCGGTGTAGTGCACTATGAATTTCTTCCAGAGGGACAAACGGTGAATAAATAATATTATTTAGGTGTCATGAGACGTTTGCGAGAGAATATCCGCCGAAATCGGCCAGATTTATTGAACGACAATTCATTGATTTTACACCATGATAATGCACTATCGCACAAAGCCATCATTGTGCTAGAGTTTTTAGCCAAAAACTCGACGAATGTCATCGACCAAGCTTCGTACTCTCCTGATATGGCTCCGTCTGACTTTTTCCTGTTCCCGAGGCTAAAATTACCACTTCGAGGAAGGCGTTTCGATTCGATTGAATCTATAAAAGAAAATTTGCTGAAGGAGTCGAAGACCATACCTCAATCAGCTTACAAAAAATGTATGGAGGACTGGGTTAAGCGCTGGCGTAGCTGTATTGCATGCGAAGGGGCCTAAGTACTTTGAAGGCGACAAAATAAATTTTGAAGAATAAATTACTTTTTTGGTTTTATTGAACAATTCTCGGTAGTTTTTACACAGAAGGTAGTAATTGATTAAAAATAACAGTTAAGAGACGGAATACATTTTTCCTACTACTATGGGATAAATTAAACTTAGTATTATTTCCTGACTGTAAAGGGAAGCTATGATAGCATGGTTAGATTTAGTGAATTTGGAGCTATTTTTGCCAATACGATTTATATATATATTCTCAAAACAAAACAGGTCCAAAATAGGCATTGTCCTTTACCTAATACAGCAATTAAAAATCGTTTCGCATTTCGTCTAATAATTAGATCCGCAGCATTTCCGACGTCAAGTCCTTCATTACAAAGAATCAGTTGGAATGATGGCTTGTTTAAAATTCGCTACAAACGTTTTAAAGCTACCCCTAAATATCCCCGAAACGATTCCCGCAGGGGACATTGTGTCTCCTCCGATGTACAGGCCAATTTATATGAATAAAATGAGATAACATTTTCTTAGCATCATGGGACAAATAAGTACAAGTCGAAAAGGGATGTAATTAAAATTCAACTGCAGCCAAATAAATGTAGACATATTTTTTCTATGTTCCTACACATATCAGAATTAAAACACAAGTTTATTTATTTAACATTATATTGTCACTACCATCCAACGGCGTTTAACCAAACATATAATTCTTTTATTAGTCTTAGGCACCAAGGTCTAGGGTTCGATTCATACATGAGAAGCAATGTTTCAATAAATACTATCTGATGAAATAAAATAAGAACTTCAATAGTTAGGAATCTACTAAATTCATTATAATCAAAAAGAAAGCACTTCTTAATTTGTTAACCCGTAGTCATGAAAGCCTGTGCAAAATTATGAAAACAATGAGTAACTAAAGAAATTTGAATTGACTTAGATCAAAGGCGGACAACAAACTTGGGTCCCGTCTAACGTAACGATACAGAATTCGCAATTAGAAACTTTATCAATTACTAAGTTTACGTTAATTACATTTTAGGAATAGCAATTATTAATGATTAACCTTTTTACACACGTAATTGGACAAAATTAAAAAAATATTTTTATTATTAAACATTAATTTACCTTTTTAAAGCATTGTGATACATTTTACTTATCACACTTCACCTGAATCCTTAATATACTGGCAAACAGTATTCCAGACACAATCAGTCTCGTGTCCGCCAAAGTGTTAACTACGAGTATTATGTGACTCTTATTGCTAAACGTTGGAACACAAATTATGCTACAAACATTGATGTCATGGTGACTTTGATATGATGATGGTAGCTACCAAGCAAACACAAGTTGAACCACTAACTAAATCAGGTACGTACGGTAACACGTCAATCAAACCCAGGTCTAAGAGCGGTGGTCTGATACTAGACCAAAGAGGCGGTTAACGAAATTTTACCCAAGATCAAAAACTATAAGTAACTAGTACAGTCTCTGAACACTCAATTACCATGTCTTAATAACATAGAAGTTGACAAGCACTTGTTACATTTTTCTGTGGTTTTATGGTAGTATATTTCGTCGTTGACCGTACCAAGCTTTGCGCGTGGCCATAGAGCATTTACCTCCAAGCTGTGAGTAACCCAATCATCCAATGTAATAACGCAAGAGGGCGCAATACCGTTGTTACAACTTAATGCCGGCTAGCAACGCTTCGGTGCGATCCAGTCCGGTGCGCTTAAAACCGGATCAAACTGGATCCACCCGGATCCAGCCGGATACACCCGGGTAGAGCGGGTTTTGCGCGCTCGTAAATATGCCCACGTTTATTGCACAGATTTTTATTAAGATGTCTCGCGCTTTGACGTTCGACCTCTTTTGTGGTCGTTCTTTAAATATGGCGGCCGGGATCATTTTATGAGCCGGAAAGTTTTAATGCCTGTTTGCGAAGAACAATTTTAGGGGTGAAAGTGAATTTGACTTTGCAGTACTTTTTGAACACTTTTTGTACCTATTAGCCCATCAACAAAAATATGTGTCATGATTTTATTATTACTGCAATGTAAAAAAAATTGAATCCTGTACAAAAATCTGTTATTATAATTAATTTTACAATATATTTCATTTAAAACATTTTAACCCAAATCTGTTTTCATTATTCCCTTTTTCGGCTTCAGTCATCCAACTTGCTGTAAGCTTATAAATGTTTCCTTCTACAAGTCATTCAAGAGTTATCAGTTATCTCATGGTAAAAAAAATCTCAAAATAATGGTAACAACCGTTCGCCGCGACTTAATTGACGATTTCCATCTCACCCAAGAGCAGAGCAAACTTCCGTGCGCGCCGAGACGAGAATTAATTAATCCTTAGCCCAAAAAAGCGTCTCGAGAATTATTTCACATTATATCGGGCCGTCGAAAGAATAAGAAGGACAGAGATGATGTCGCGCTGTCCCCCGGGAGACACCATTAATACCGTTCAAAAACATTGTTTGTAGAGGATCGCCGCGATTTATTGTGCCCCTCCCCCCTCTGCCCTGCCCCGGCCGCCGACCCTTCTTTGCTACCCCTATTGCTAGTGCTTTATGCAAAAGCCGCTTTGAGTTAAATTTTTTTGTATTAAAAAAAACTTGGATGGTGGTGTGGTATCTTGCCCAGAATCCATCTGGTTTGCGACCATCTTAATACCCATTTCTGCCGGCAAGCAGCATTGTAAAAAATGGCTCTGCCCTGGTATGTTTTACTAGATATAAATATAAGAACTAAAGCTTAAGAAAGGCATTCTACGCATACCTTTTATACCCGACGTTTCGACCGAGTTGCACCGGCCGTGGTCACGAGTGGACTGCCTTTACTAAGTAGTTTTGCGTTAGATCCCGTCTAAATATGTGTGCATAATGGAACGTGAAAGTTTAAAAGTGTATAAAGCTTAAGAGGCGGCAAAGCCTGCCAATCCCTCGTGTGGTTTACAAGGTCGTCGCACCATCTCTTTTTGGGTCTTCTTCTTTGACGGCACCCGTCCGTGGGTATTACTTGGTATTACCAAAGAAAATATACACTACCGTGAATATTACCACAGTGATATTATTTACCGTGGTGAGTATTACTTAGTTAGCAACAAATTCTGTTCTTCAAAACATTTCAATCAAAAATCAATGTTATTACAAATTAATAAAATAAATGAAGTTTGACATCATTAATGAAGAAAGATAAGAAAAGTAAATTGCTATAGTAATTTCTCAAGTCCCATGATATTTAAAACTTTGGCAGACGAAGTTGACAATCATGACGACCCAATTAATTAGGTTCCACAGATAATAAAGAACAAAGGCGGTGTACTTAATTAACATTTGATTTTAATGTGCTAACAAAAATTATTTAGACTTGTCAGTATATTCATCAATTGTTAGTTTTATTTTATCTGTGTTTATTTTAATTAGTTTACTTACAGTGATATCCATTATAACTTAGAGATTTGCCATGTACCTACTCTAAGCTTCAAGTGAAGCTTGCGACAAATCAAAGCATTATGGCGAAATAGGATGACATTAAAGTAGCCTCACTATTTAATACTTCAATAAAAATGTTTGTGGATTCAAGTTCTAGACAACTTTAAAAGTTTGAGAAAAATATTAAAAACTTCTCAGACCTCGTTAGTAACTAGTGGATAATTTGTACCGTAACTTTAATTTCGTTGGGAGATTTTAAGTGTGTTTTTGTAAAATTGTCATCTTAATTGGAATAGCAGAAAATGATTTAAAAGCTTTCAATTTAAAAGAAATATAGTGTTGTTCCAAATGCTAGAGATTTGTTTCTGATGTTGAAATAAAAGCAAAGTTGTTTTATCTATATTGAATAAAAATCAATTGTCGAAATGTGTGCTCGTGCATCACTTCAGAACGACTGCACCTAATTGGCTAATAATTTTTTGTTGTATTCGTAATTGTCATGACAAGGTTTGTGTTAAATAATATATTAAAATAAATACGGAAAAGTGTAAAAAATTGGTTTTATAAATAAAAAAAGTGATTAAGTGAGTGGACATAGAAGACAGTAAACATGATGTAAGTAATGAAAATAGTTAAAAGATATAAAAAAAAAATATATTGACAGAATAGACAGCTTGACGTTATTGTTCAGTTTCTTATCCTCAATAAATTTTAACCGGAAATGGATTAGACAGAGAATCATTCATTGATTGATTATTGGGCGGTACGAAGATCGCCGGGATAGCAAATCTTTAATAATTTAAATATAAAATGTCATGAGCTGGTTTTTTATATGGCATGTATTGTGTAGCACATACACACACACACGATTATTTACCCCCGAAGGGTTAGTCAGGCACTAGGCAATGTGATGTTATTCTTACTTTGTACGTAGCAGACTTGTTATAATCACTGCTACAATACACTAGTAAAAAATTATACTCTCACGCACCTTTGTAAACTTCAAAGGCTTCTTATTTTACTAGAAACAACAATTAGTATATTATGACTTTTTAGTACCACGTTATTATTTCTGTTTTAATTGTCTTTATTGTAATATACTGAATAAATACGTCGTTAATTTACAAAATAAGATAATTATTTTATTTTGTTAGATTATTTTATTAGATACTCCAATAATGATTACATTTTGTTCTAAGAAAGAAAGAAAGAAGACAGAAAAAAAGGAACGTTGATTTGACATTTCACAAAATCAATAAAAAATAAATATAAACCAAATCAAACCGCACAAACAAATGAAATGCCAAAACGGCTTCTCCTCAGCTTAATGTCACAGCCGGAGACATGACGCTGATTTTCAGGAGGAACCGGTTTGGAGGATAGATAGTGCTACATACAATGCTTTATAAATACTACAATAACAACAACTACAACAAAGTATCTCACAATTCCTAGTCATAAAAGTACCGATTATGCGTACAATTAGATGCTCGTCTGCTCCAAAAGTAAATAAGAGTGCATCCCTAAATTAATTGACACCGCCAAGCTGTATACTCAGGTAATAACTCCTCCTAAGCATAAACAACATAACATCTAGCTTTATACGAGTACATTTTGGTAGATTAATTTTGTTATACGTTTTTAAATATGTGGGTTATAAAGACGTGGAATGTAATCGCCTCTGTGGTCTAGTGGCTAAGCCACCGGTCTCAGACCCAGAGGTCCCGGGTTCGATTCCCAGCGGGGGGTACATCTTTGTGTGCTCGGTTTGGTTGGTGGTAGGGCTGTTAAGTCCTCCTGGCTAGCTACCACCATCCTATCTAAGTCTGTCGCCATAACAACGATGTTCATAGCATTGTTGTGTTCCTAAAGGACATCATCCATACATTTTAGGTCTAAATCTGAAAGTGCCGGCCAAAGAAAAATGATCTTAAAGCCTGTTAGAATATATTTTTATATCCATTTGTTAGTATGAGACCAATATGTAGGGTCTGGATTCGAAAATTATTATTTTGGCACATGAAAGTTCATAGTTCTTAAGAATTATTATCGAAAGGATAACTCTGCTTAATAGATGAGCAGATCTTGTGATTACTAATATTACAATGAAGGAGAACACACTTTTAGTCCATGACAGCCAACATGCCGGAATTCAGCCAGTTCCCCAGACTAACGGAAGAGCAATTGACATTGTTTGCTCTGGGCAGCTATCAGATCAAGCAGGCTTGGAGCTACTGTGGAGAGCACGTTCAACCTGATGGTACGTTCATAATAGAGCTCGGCGGGGACGTGCCAGTTCAAGAAGTTAGGAAGCTGGATGGAAGAGATCTCTGGCTTATAAGAGGTCGCGTTAAGTCGAGACACGTTCGAGCCAAAACTTCCTACTTACTTGTACATCGCAGTAGTGTTCTCTAAGTGGAAGAGAAGTAATTCCGCACTATTATTGTAGTTGCAATATTGGAAAACGCACACAAGGATGCTGTGCGATTGCCATGACAATTATATTATGGTACATGGGCTTTGCGCGGCATGTGTCAAACATAGTTCCGTTGGCACACAATCTTGAAAACCTTGTAGTCAGACTAGAGCAGCTTTAACTAATATTTTTCAAAAGTTTTATAAATACTTAACTACTTTTAAAAATAAATGTTTTATTTAACAATACTAGGTCTTATTTACATCCAGTACTAATTAGTTAAATCAATTAACTTTGGTATTTTATTGAATTTGTAAGATTATTATGTTTCTTCTTTCTTTTCTAAATAGTTTTCACTGAGCCCAGCCTTAAGGGTTTTCTAAAATAAAAAAATATAATATTTTGATTATATTATGTAGGTACATTTCAGTCAAAAAAATTATAAAATATTTATGGACATAGACATAGACATTTATTTTATTTACTACATAAGCACACATAAATACATTTACAGAAAGAGATAAAATTTAGAATTACAACATAACAAGAAAAAAAATAAAAAATAAGAAAATAAACGAACAGGATTACATTGACATGGAAAACAACATACTTAAAATACATTTGACTGTACATATAAATTTAAAAAGAAACAAAAAGCAAAAAACAAAAGAACAACATCTATCGAAGTAGGTATGTGTGCTACAGCAGCAAATGGGTCTCGACTCAGCATAAGCCTACTGCGTTAGCAGTAGACGCTGTTATTCTGTCAAAACCGCATATCCAGCCTCAAGGCCTCGTGAGAACATTATATTACAGTAAAAGTTGTGCAATGATAAAAGTATAATTACCTATGTTGTGAAATAAATTAAATTAAATAGGCAATTCAATGTGGAAATAAAATTAATTAAAAGTAAATAAAAAATATAAATAAATTCAATAATAATAATAGTTGATGCGTAAATATCAATGCATTAAAAACAAAATGGACTGTCACGTAATACTATCTGCAAATCCACTTAAACTAACATGTGAAGGGCGCGCTGCAGCTGTTCGCACCAGATAATCCACTCTTTTGCTTTTCCAGTACATATGCCTTAAAGTGCTTTTTAAAGGATAGTTTAGATTTTTGCCGAAGAGGTGGAGGAATGTTATTCCAACATTTAGTTGCCTGGTAACGAAAGCTGCCCCTGAATGCTACCGTTTTGTGTTTGCAATAATGCAGCAAGTCTCTTCTCGGTCTTGAACTGTACTTGCTGTTGGAACTGTCTAGTTTTGAAAACAGATATTCTGGCAATCCGGTCTTCACGACATTGTGTACTAAAACAGCGAGATGCATATGTCTTCGAGAGGCCATATTTAGCGTAGATGAGTTGTTCAGATATGGTGTGATATGTGTTCGTGGGGGAACATTGTAACAGTATCTGCAACACGCATTCTGAACCCTCTGAACAAGACGAGCTGTTTTAGCTGTAAGACGCGGGCCATAGACCAGATCACCATAATTCAGCTTCGACAAGACAAGAGATTCACAGACCTTAATGCGTATTTCCTCTTTCAGAAAATTTCTTATCTTGTAGAGCAGTTTCAATCTGTAGAAGCATGACTTTACCAAGCTACTAATATGACTCTCAAACCGCAGCAACTCATCAAAAATCAAACCAAGATTCCTAGCTTCTTTGACCCGTCCAATGCTCTGACCCAAAATTTGTATCTCAAGTGCGTGCCCTTCTATGCCTTGTATCTGACGCCTTGAACCCAGAATCATAAACTTCGACTTGGATGGGTTCAGAACAAGAGCGTTTTCCTGTGACCACAAAGCTATACGCCCTAAGTCCTCGTTTAATTTTGCAATATTAGAAGTAACATTGTGAGTGCTCATTGGTAGATATAACTGAACGTCATCGGCATAGAGGTGGTACCTACAGTGTTTGATGCAGGTCAGCGCTGTATATTAAGAAAAGAAGCGGCCCCAAAATGGAGCCTTGGGGAACACCACGATTTACCTCTTTTAAAGATGATTCTAGCTTCGAACCATCATCCCGATTGATTGAGACAAATTGAAAGCGATTGCTGAGATAGCTATTAAACCACCTGATCGTGGGAACGTCGAAACCATAGTAGGACATCTTAGAGAGCAATAGTGAAATGTTAAGTGAGTCAAATGCACGAGAAAAATCAAGTAAGACCAACACCGATCCCAAACCCTGGTCCTGCTCAGAAAGCACGTTATCCACAACGTCAAGCAAAGCCGTCGTAGTACCCCTTCCCTTCCTAAAACCCGACTGAAGATCAGGCAAAATTTTATTTTTTTCCACATAGCTACTCAACTGGTTATAAACTACTTTTTCGATAACTTTCGAAAGAACGGGAAGTATGCTAATAGGTCTAAGTTCTTTAATGTCAGTCGGATTGGAGACTTTTGGTATAGGGTTTACCAATGCTATTTTCCACTGACTCGGGAAATTATGGATGTCAAAGCCAAATTATTTATTCAATATAAACCTTTACAGGCACTTTTAAAACAGTTAACTAACTTGTAGTTAAGACTTAAAAACTAATCTAACGAACTATAGTCCGTGCCCGACAAACGCGCATCGCTACCCCCAATACTGGTAGGCTACTCTTGAAACAGAATTGCATTAATCAATTTCCAATCACAAATCTAAAAAATGTCAAATGGCACTTTTGTAAGCGACAATAGCGCCACATTGGGATTAAATTGCGTGGAAATTGATTGAACAAATTATTATCGAGATGGCGTTGCGGAATTATCTTTACTTATCTAAATATCGATACATATTAATCTCATTGGAATTGTATTAAGATTGAGTTTGCGTTCGAGAGTAACCCCCCTGCACGCCGAAACAGGATCGCGTCGAACCGAAATATAAGCCGTGGCGATAGAATTCTGTGTAAACAAACGTATTTTGGTACAAAATGGAAGGCAAGGTGTCTCTCCCCTAGCGACACAAACGGCTAAAACTTATAATTTATCGTTTTTTGGGATGAAAGTTGAAGAATGATAAATCATAATGAATTGTTAACTTAAGTTAACACTTGTGATTTCCAATTATCGTATTGATATTGTGGTAATAGTAATAGGAAATAACTGAGTGTTTGAAGTAAAATAAAGTAACGACTAAAACGAGTTTTGGAAAACATTAGTATTATGGTTGACATTTTTAATCATTAAAAATAATTATTTTTATAAACTTAAGTATAAAAAACGTTAAAATTAATACAATAAATTGTGTGTTTTAAAGTTGTTTCGTTTTTCGTCTTGGTGGATGGTCGGCATTTTTAGATTTAGCCCATAATGAATAATGTCCAAGTTTGAGATAAGATAACCAGTTCCTCAGTGGTTGAGGATTCCAGATGAAGCGCGCCTCCACCTTCGGCCTTATCGTCACTCACCATCAGTTGAGATAAAGGCCAAGCGCTTACCCGTTGCAGAACAAAAAATAAAATAAAACGTGGTCAATGTGTTCAATTTACTTACAGTTATCTCTGTCTCATATTCTATGCCCAGACGGCACAGTCTGGGCAAATAAGTTCATTGTTTGCAAGTAATTTTACGACCCAGGCAATGCCTAAAACACTAAGAAGAAAACAAACCTGTGGCGGCCATAATAAAAATAAATAACACTTCGTTAAAACAAATTTACATTTTGTTCCCTCCGACTGTGTTCCGCTATTTCACAAGGTTGGATATTTTTTTCTCTTTCAGGTGAGCCGCGTCGTTTTATCGGAAAATTTATAAATTATTCCTGTTCGCAGTTTTAATTCGATCGTGGAGTTTTTCTATTTTATTCGCGCGATTGTGGATCGGTTGTTTTTCATTTCTGTGCCGCTAAATAATGTTGGGCGGCTTTTTTCATTGACATTTTATTTTCCGCGCTTATTAGAAAGGCATAGAAATGTCGGTCGAGAAATTCTTGATTGTGTGGACATTATTGATTGAGGTCTAGTCTGAATTGAATCATGCAGGTAATTGCTTTTTTACAAGCTTTTATTTAACTTGCAATGTATGTATGTGTCTTGTTCGGGTGGAATTTTGCAACTCAATTTTGATCAACTTCCCGATTACCGATTGAGCTTTATTTTGTATACATGTGTAAATCGCGTGACAATGCAATATTATGATGACATCGTGCTGATCTGATAATGGAGCTAGAAGGAGGCCATAGGAACTTGGCAATGAAACAACACAACCTCATCGAGTTTGAGCTCGTTTGAATCGTCTTGACGAGTAGTTTAGCTTTCAATGGTAACCAGGGTCTAATGATGAAGCTGGAAGGTGGTCATAGGAACTCTGTAATGAAACGACACAACCCCATGGAGTTTCGGCTCGTTTCATTCTTCTTGACGAGTACTTTATTTTAGATGGTTACCAGGGTATGATCTGATGATGGAGTTGGAATGTGGTTCTAGGAACTCAGTAAAGAAAAGACGTAACCCCATCGAGTCTCGGCTCGTTTGATTCGTCTTGACGAGTACTTTGGTGCTAGATGGTAACCCGAGTCTAATGATGGTGCTGGAAGTTGGCCATAGGAACTCAGTAATTAAGCGACACAACTTTGATTCGTGTTAATGGGTGGACTGTTTTTGAAGGGTAGTGAGTGGTGGTGGTTTGGTGGACGTGAATAAATTTTGTATACATAAATTTTTGTATTCAGTGAGATGAACAGATGAAAAACGTGTCCAGTGATAACTAAAAAGAAAAAATAAATTGAAGTAAAAAAACCTTTTTAAAAACAAGCTTTTATTTAAATGCTCTAAAAAGAAAAAAAATAACTTTTACTATCAACTAATGACGTCATTACACAATTTATATGATATAAAAGTTGTCACGAGATTTACTATACTTTATATGTGTAAAATATGAGTACTTACTTAAATCTCGCGACAACCGCGAATGGTACGCGGTAATGAAACGTATGGTAGAATTAAGAGAATCGCCTCGTTTGATATTGCGTTACAGGCATATCATGGTTATGTTGCCGCAGTCTTACGCTATGCCCTAATAATCTGGGGAAATAGCGTTGACATAGAACGAGCATTTAAAGCGCAAAAAAGGTGTGTTATGGCACTGTGTGAGATTAGAAGTTGGGAACTTCTATTCAAACAACATAAAATTCTTACATTACCATGCATGTATATAGTGGAAATATGTCTTTTAAACAGACTTCAAAAAAAGGAGGAGGTTCTCAATCCGGTTGTATGTATTTTTTTATGTTAGTTACCTCAGGACTCCGTCATTTATACACCGATTGGGAAAATTCTTTTTTTAATTGAAAGGATATACTTTCAGATTGGCCCCATTTTCATCAAAATCCAGTTATGATGATGGAATCCTCAAGGAATTGAGGAAACTTCTCAAGTATTGAAGGCATAAGTATAGCGATTTTGGTATTTTCAGCAATAAGTCAAGCATTTGCATTCAGAAAGTATCATTTGATGAAGTAAAACTGACGAAGAAGACCACAGAATGAGATTGGAACTCCTCATTGATAAGTGTTTCACGGGTGGCGATAAGATATCTCGATCAAGATAGTTAAGCGACTAAGACGAAGCAAAAGAAGGCAGGTACCTGAACTCAGTTCTTATGATGGGATCCTTGAGGAATTGAAGGAACTCCTCAAATATTGTAGGCATACCTATAGCGATTTTGGTATTTTCAGCCATAACCCTTCTTTAATCTGTGTCCATAAGTCAAGTGAGATCCACTCCGGCAATAAATCCTTCCTAACTAATATTGTAAATGCGAAAGCGTGTTTGTTTGTTTGTCCGTCTCTCACTTGCGCATCGACCTGATTTTGCACATAGATAGCTGAAGGACAAATAGTGACATAGGCCACTTTTTATCACTCCTTCCGAAACATTTCTATTAGGATTTAAAAATACACTATTCACACTACTAATTCTGTCACTTCTTATCTAAATTCTTCTTCACATCTATAAGCCGATGACTTTCAAATTTACTCTCAGGCGTCGGCTCAGAAGCGATTGAGCAGATCAATGGTGACTTGACTACGATCTACGACTGGAGGAAATCAAAAACTTCCCTGTAGTTTGCCTAACGGTGAACCCTAGTAACTCGCAAGTCATCATCGTAGGGGGTTTAGCGTTCACGAATAAATCTGGGTAACTTGCCGTCTGTTTTGAATGTAGATTTCCTACTTTGTGATAGGCGTTTCGCGTTTTCTTCGCTTGTCACATCATTTAAACGGCGCTGTCTCATACGAGCAGCGCGTTTTGTAGGTTTACCAATATTCGCTTTCGATAAATAGATCGGAACAATTCACTAAAAGCGAGAAATAAACAAACATTTTACAAAAAAAAAAAAACGACTCCAAAAAAGATGACCGAAATAAATACACTAAAATGTAAAAAAATAAATTAAATTCAGTTCAATTTACTTGCAATATTAACCTATATTCTACTCAATCTTATAATATTAAAAAATATTTTGGAGTCGGTGCCAGCCTAATACGACAATGTAGCAATACCTAACAAAATCTATTTACAAATGAACACGACTGTTAAAGGCTGATTAAACATATTTACAAATAAAAACGACAATAGGGTTAAACGGCAGCGAGGCCGACCACGGACGTGGAGAGATGAGCTTGATGCTTACGTGAATGATTGACGCACGCACGCAAAAGACCGCAAATACTGAAAGGGGGGGAGGTAGGCCTTTGCCCAGCAAGGGGACAATATGGGCTAATGTAATAGTATAATAATAATATAGTATGTCATTTAATGTTAATGTTAAATTTACCTTGGCTGGCACTGACTCCAAAAATAATTTTTTCATCCCACCATCTCGGAAAGAGTATTTTTAATCTTCAATATCTGAATGGAAAAGCCGTTTTTATTCTCTAGAGGATAAAGTAAATTGAATTTAGAACATCGTGTGCACTAAGTTTGTGAATTAAAAAAAAAACATTAAACCTATTTACTGCTACCTCTATGGTGCCGAATATATCATACAACTTTTTTTTAATTTGTTAAAAACTCAGACTCGAAACCTTCTTGGTGTTCTTTTTTCAATTTGCTATATTACACTCAATTTAAATAACTGTAGCAACGTTACTTTAAAATTTTCTTAATTATACCTTAGTATTATTTTGTTATAATTTAAAGATTATTATGTAATACTTACCTGTCATAATGTAGTAGTTAATACCTAAACTGAAATAAAAGTATCTTGTGAATGTAAATGTTTTTTTTTTGCATTTAGTCATTTCCTCGCTGAGGTGGGATGAAAAGTTACGTGTTGCACTCGATTGCAAAGATTTTTCACCTCGTGCTCTTTTGATTCCCTCGCTAACGCTCAGGATTCTAATGTTTGAATCACTCGCTGCACTCGTGATTCAATTTTAGAATCCTTCGCTTGCTCGGTCATCAAAATTGAGCACGCGGTTAAAAATCAACTTTGCAATCTTGTATAACAAATAACTATTAATATTATAAGATTGAGGTTAATATTACAAGTAAATTGAACAAACTAAACTACCTACGCAATTATTTTTTACGTTTTAGTGCATTTATTTCAGTCAAATTTTTTGGTGTCGGTTTTTTTTGGTAAAATTTTTGTTTATCGTAAAACGATATCCCGACTACTTCGTCACACACAGTCAAAGGAATCCAAATGCTCGTGATTCCAGAAAAAATAAATTATGCTTACCTAAAAGCAATCTAACGCTTTTTAATAAAAATGTATTTTGTATGGCAGTTAAGATATACAATAAGTTGCCAGCTGATGTTAGAAATCGCTCATCTGACAAAAACTCTTTTAAAAATTCCCTATGTCGTTGGCTGCTGGAACGAGGATATTATTCGATTAATGAATTCTAAATGACAAATTGTAATGTGATATATTTTTAATTATTCTTTAATTTTTAAGGTTATTATCAAACTTATTGGTGAATATAAAGAATGTAATTGTTTAATTATTTTGCAGTTTTTATAATGAAACTTACATTATAGTCAATTTGAAAGTGGTTTTTCTAATGGTTAGAGAGAAAGAAACCTTTTTTTAAAGTTGAAAATCTTTTTTGGGATAAATAAATAAACTTTCCTACACTCACACCAATTATCTAGCCCAAGTGAAGCTTCGAAGAAACTCGTTAAATGGTTACTAGACAACGGATAAACATACTTAAAATACTTAAATACATACTTATTCTACATAGAAAACACCCAGACCCGAGACAATTTAGAAAAACAATAATTTCTAAATTGACCCGACCGGGGATCGAACCCGGGACCTCAGAGATGGCGACACCATGAAAACCGGTGTACAAACCACTCGACCAAGGAGGTCGTCAAACTATTAAAAGTATGTATAATTCAAATTGTTTTAATGATAAATATTATTAGTTGACATTAAATATTTTTGTATTATTTTAATTGTTATGATTTGATAATTACTTTCATTTATAATTAATTAAATCCCATATTGACAAATTTTTTTTCTTTATATAAGCACCATATTGACATGTATAACAATTAATTGAATTAGCAGATCTGACTTTATGCATGATTTTGCATAAAGTCGTCGACAGTGGTCGGAGTAGGTATATTGAATTAAGGTCACTGACATCAAACGTATATGTTAATATGGATACTCCTCCGAGTTTCCGGATTATTATGATAAAAATACCGAAACATCGAAATTATTACATGAAACTAGTTAAAAATGTATCAATACTCTCAACGCTATGCTGCTAGTGGCGTAGATGACCAGAATTTAATAGTAAAAAATGACTGGTGTGTAAAAACCTTGTTGTAGTAAAAGTGTTGGAGTAAAAGCCTAAGCATGTATAAAATGATATAATAATAATATTCATTTCAACACACGACATCCGGCAAACAGGGTCTTTTGTCCTCTTATCTCTATGCTCAACGCATCTGACCAATTAGAATCAAGTATCCAGGATGACTCATTGACTGTTTGTTCGAAAACAATGCGCTCGCACCGACATCCAGACCAAGTGGCTCACTCACTTATTTCGGTTCGTGGAGTGCGCTTATTTTATGTGTTGTGAATATCTTGACTTGACCCTGGCTTGTTTACTGTCTTCTGAAATCTACTTAAAACGACGAATTTGGCTTATAACTACGGACATCGATTTATTACTCTTGGATTGGGCCCATTTGAAGTTGTTTTTGTACGGGTAAGTTTTAATTATTTTCACTATTTAAGAAGGTTTTAGAACTTGGAAACAGTTAAAAAAATCACTTTATAGCAATCATCACAGCGCATGAGAGTCCGGTACGCACACCGCAGGGCTATCACCGCTTCAGTTAAAAAAAACACTTTATATGAAACAGAATTTCATTATCGACTTTACAGTTGTGTATGTATATATTGTAAATTTAAATCATTGTTTTAGGTGAGATATAAATAAATATGGCAAAGGTCAAGGCTGAAACAGTGCAAAAGTGGTTATTGCACTATCCTGAGCTACTTTACGATAACGCTAGTGGCACTATATACTGTACAAAGTGTGAAAGTTATTTGAAAGCTGTGAATAGAGGCAACATTACCAAACACATTGAAGGCGCTGTACATCAAGGAAAATTTAAGAGACCGCAAGAGGAATTTTACTTCGACCTCATTAAGTTCCTGATTCTATGCAATATTCCTTGGTCGCAAATGAAAAATCCAGCGTTCAAAGAGTTTTTTCAGAAATATATGTGCAGTACTTGTTGTTGCGTTTGTACCAATCGTAAAGTGGTTGACGAATCACAGTTACGAAAAGTTTATTTGGAGAAGTTTTATAGGAATAAAATCAATTCGATTTATGAAACTAATAAAAATGAGAAACTATGGATATCGCTGGATGAGACAACAGACATTTTTGGTCGATACATAGTCAATTTCCTAATAAAACCATTGCATCCTAGTAATAGTGCAGGCCGGCCTTATTTGATTGCTTGTAAAATGCTAACAGCAGTAAATGGACAAACAATAACACAATTTGTACTGCAATGTCTAGAAAATTTATGGCAAAACACTTTTGAAGCGAAAGTTGACAATATTTTAATGCTTTGCACTGACAGTGTAGCGTACATGCTATCTGCAGGGCGAAATTTAAAACATTACTTACCTGAAATGAAGCATGTGACATGTTTGGCGCACGCTCTTCATCGTGTAAGTGAGCAGATAAGGTCAGAATACAACGATGTTGATATTCTTATATCAAATGTTAAAAAAGTATTTTTAAAGGCTCCTAGTAGGGTAAACATTTTAAAAGAAAAATATCCTGACTTACCGTTGCCTCCGCAACCAGTCATTACCAGATGGGGTACTTGGTTACAGGCAGCATCTTACTACGCTCAACATTTAGATAAAATAAAAGAAGTTTTATCCTGCTTGAGCAGTTCTGATGCTATAGCCATACGAAACGCAAAAAACATTTTGGAAAAACAAAATTTAGAAAATGATTTAAAATATATTGAAGAAAATTACTCTATTATACTACTAGCCCTAAAAGAGTTACAAAAACAAAATTTATCTCTAGCTGATTCACTTTTAGTATTTGATCAAGTAAGGGCTACGCTTAACGAGTGCAATAATGAGAATATAAAAAATAAAATAGAATCAGTTATGGAACGAAATCCAGATTTAGATACAATTAGAGAATACAGCGAGAGTATTGAAAAAGGCGTAGCAAATAATCAGAAACTTTATTTCAAATTCGCTCCATTGACATCTACAGATGTTGAACGATCATTTTCCACTTACAAATGGATCTTAGATGTTAAAAGAAATAGCTTAAAATTAGAAAATATTGAAAAAATTATAGTTATTTATTTTAATTGTATAGAGACAGAAAATCAAAATGTAGAACTTGTAACCGATGAAGATTAAAAATAATTATTTTTAACAAAACTGTAATAATGATTATTTGTATTAACAATAAACAATTTTGTTTGCTTACATATGGTTTTTTATTTTATTACTCTATTTACCAAATTTTTGGAAACTCCGGTACATTCCGGAAGAAATGCATGTCCATGTTATGATATCATGACGCAAGTATCTAAAATCAATATACCTACTCCGACCACAATGATTAATAAAAACCTCAATGGCGAAATAGAAATTGTAAAGACAAATTGAAACACATTCTTCTTTTTAAATTTCATTTGTGTGTTTTAGAGTTTAGAGTCGACATTTATAATTTAAATATTTGCACACCTACGTTAATAAGGTAAAAATATTGTAGATCTATTATTTAACGAATGTAAAATCTTGATTGTACACAATATTTGAGCAAATAAATTATTTGATTTGATTGATTTGAATCTTTTTTGTGTAATGACGTCATGTTGATAGTAAAAGTTTATTTTTTTCTTTTTAGCGCATTTAAATAAAAGCTTGTTTTTTAAAAAGGTTTTTTACTTTCAATTTATTTCAAATATAATTAAAATTGATATTTGTCTATTTAAATAGACGAATAAAAATTTCAATCTTATTTGATGTTAAACTTTAACGTCTAAGCCTAAATAAATTAACTTGCTAGAATAACGCAGAGTTTGGGTAACATTAAATCAAGCACGGCCCCCAATGTCTCCATCAGTATATTTTTTACAGCAAAAGCTGCTAAAGTTTTATTAAATTTGATTTAGAAGTCCTAACATAAGAAAAATAAATTTTTTTATGTTTAATTCACATAATATCTAGGTAAGTTGCTTCAAGTTTAAGCACACTGACATTGTTTGGCGAAGGTACATAAACATGAGCTAGCATTGCCTCAGTGCATTATCGCATTCTGAATAGCAATATCCGTTAACAGCTGTCGACAATTGAGCGATTGAGTAGTGATGTCCACTGATGTGCAAGTGATCGGGACATTACTGCGTGTAATATAGCACCAACACCGTGACATATAGATGTAGCTCGCTTGTCGCCACCCACAGGATAGACATCTACTGGTCTAATATCAAAGGGGCATATTATTGTAAATAAAGTTAGTACCTCATTCTTCTTACAGTGTGAAGAAAGAGCAATTTCTCAAAACATCACTCCAAAAAATAGAAAAAGACATGAAATATAGACGTACTCAGTTTTAGGCCCACTGGTCTTATCATTAAAAAAATACTTTAGGCTAAAGCATACGTTTAATTTTATTTATGTAGAAAGTATTACTTGCACATCTTAATATGCACAATATTAGTAACTGAAACTTGTACAATGACGAACTTTCTGAATATAAATAATCCGAAAAATCATACGAGCTTAGCTGTTGACCACACAAAATTAAAAAAATTGGGTTCACTCAAACATCCACGATTCGAAGGACCATCATCATTACCACTGATATGACGCAGTTTGTGACGGCATCAACTCCGGAATAATCCAACGGTTTCCCATAAAGGGCCGTTGGACCCACATTGGACCCCTTCAGGAGCAATTGCGACTAATCCGTCATGGGCGGCCCATTACGGCGGCAACGGTCCTCGGCCCAATGACAATGGCGTTATGGCATATCTTTAGCTTATCTTAGTCAAATAATATTGTCATGCCGATAGGATTATGAAGGGTGTCGGGACTCATAATGGGGACTCTTTGGTTCCGATCGGCATATTAGTTATCGGTGCACAGTACAATAGGCACGACCGATTGGCTCCAATGTAAACTTTGTCGGAGGGAAATAGTAGTCATGTTTCATTGTCTTGGAAATAAATGGCCTTACTTTCGTATAGGCTGGCGTGAAGAGAGTAACTTGTTTCAGTTTATGCGAGTTTGATATTTTAGTGTCCTGTTTCAACATCACTATTGATCTATAAACGTTTCACGCAAGTATTGGGCCATAACCCACCACGCTGGCCCAACATGATGTGCTGGGTATAACGACTCCCGTTTGACTACACTTCGAGTACAACCAGAATTTTTTATTTAGTTTTGTATATTAGGTTTTTATCTGTAATGGTAGTACTAAGTTTGCGACGGCGCGCCACGCGCCGCGCAGTGAACAGACAGAGATACCGGGCACACAGCGTGACGTCACAGCCGCAAGCCTTATAAAAACAGGCCAAGGGTCCGTAGCAGCAAGTAACATCATATAAAAGTTCTTGTAGTTCGTTGTTACTTTAATCGATGTTTTAATAATAGTGTATTTTTTTTAAATTAATTAATTTATGACGTAATAAAAAAAAACTACTTACTAGATCCCGTTCAAACCAATTTTCGGTGAAACTTTGCATGGTAATGTATATCATATATATTTTTTTAGTTTTATCATTCTCTTATTTTAGAAGTTACAGGGGGGGGGGGGGAGGCACACATTTTACCACTTTGGAAGTGTCTCTCGCGCAAACTATTCAATTTAGAAAAAAAATATATTAGAAACCTCAATATCATTTTTGAAGACCTATTCACAGATACCCCACACGGATGGGTTAGATAAAATAATTTTTTTTGAGTTTCACTTCTAAGTATGGGGAACCCCCAAAATGTATGGTTTTTCGACGCAGCGCCTGCCACGACCTAGCGGCGCCGTGCGGGCTTCCACCGGATGCGCGCGGTTAGGCCGATTAGGGACCTCAGGTTGTAGCAGCGCGGGCTTCCACCGGAACTTGCTCACCTGGCCTCCGTCCTCCGGGGACGTTTGAGTCGATCCGCGGTATTCGTATATTCCGTAACCGGGCGCGTTGATTGTGGGTAATGAATCCAATTGCCAGGGGCCTCAAATCGTAGCCGTGCGGGCTTTCACCGGATTCGCTCGTCTGAGACTCCGTTCCCCTGGAACTTTCCATGTAAGGCCGTTTCCCGTTCCATAGAACCCCACTATCAATTACGAGCCGCCAACGTAGTTTTAAGAAGCTAGATAGCCATTTGTTTTAAATAAAGGGGCATGAAAGACCCGTCTGTAGTATAACCATATATCCGTGTTTGCTTGTTGCACCCCGTGGCTAAACCTTCTAACGCTGAGCTAGCTAGGAAACCTTCATAGCCCTTTCAGCGGGAGGATATGTAGGATTTGCTCTCGGTGCTAGACTGCAACGAGAGTCCGGGGTTCGACTCCCCGCCAGCAATCCATTACAAGTTGGTTGAAATAAATAAATATTAATTAAAGTTTTTACATCAGTCTTGAAAAAGTCCTTAAAAACATGTTAACTGTATTTATGCTAAAGTAACATCTATCTTTTAGATATCTTCCCTTTGTTATGCAAAACTTCTTCCAACAAATTAAAGACAGTTTTATACAAAGGACCTGAACAACGATTGTTAGTTGAACTTTTGCTGTTACGAGAATTGATTTCTCTTTTAATACTATACGTCACTAAACTTAATAAATGCAACATAATAAGTTTTTGTATTAAACTTAGCCAAAATATAGCTTTCTACCCCATATCGGTCCAATCGTTTAACCTTAAATAAAATACACAATAAAGGCATAATTATTCCAAAGAAAATAGTACCTATTGCACGAGCATATATTTATTAAACTTCCATTATTTTTAGACTACTCCTGTGGTAGTACAGTACCTACTTAGATACTGAAGATTAATGAGAATATTAACATTAATAGATACTTTATTTTTTAAATCGGAAGCTATTTATTACTTAACAATTTATTTGTATTATTATGTCTGAATGAGCCCAAAGTCTGTATAGCTCACGTTACTTATTTGTTAAATTATGGTAAAACTCCTCGATCTCTTTGTAGCGAGCATTTGGCGCACACAATAGTACGTTTCTATAATATACACCCAGACTAGCCCTCGGGCCGCCGTGGTGCTACAGCCATTCGGCTGGGCTTGGCGGCCGCCCAAACGGGTTCGAATCCCGGTCGTGGGATATTATGACGATGATAGAACAGTTTGGGAAATGAGCTGAGCCGTTAACTTAATGTGTTTCTTGTGTGTGTTGAAATGTATTGTGTTTAAAGATATTTTATAGCCGGTGGTACGCGGAGTTGACATGTATTGTGGTTCGGTTAATTTTGTAACCACGTTAAAGTACTGATAAGTTAACTCACTTGAGATGATAAAAAAATAATTATGACTAACGCCTCGGCGGCCGAGTGGTTGAACGCTCGACGCAAAACCGATGATTGATTGTTTTTAATCATGGATTTTAGGACAAGGTGGGAGAGTATCGGTTATACTTTACTCATGTTTGTCAAAGTGGTTGTATGTATCTTTAAATACGTAATTAAAAATCTGGATAAAATATACTCGAATCATCTTTCTGAATTAATAAAATAAAAACACTGCAAAGCGCTGCGCAAACGTACACACTTTCTATTGCCGACACGGGACTACACAAAAGCAGTTGCAGTGTCTGTAGCAGCAACTGAACGCACTGCAAATCGCGTTTTTCAATCGCCTAATAAATAGTTGTTTGAAGAATGAAAGATCTCAAACGAAATAACACGCCATTGAAAGGAGCTTCAACAAAACGTGTCACCAGCATTCAGGAGGTTCCCACTCCACAGAGCAGCTTCAAGCGAAATGGGCCAGTCATTTCAATAATTGATTCATTCTTTCGTGAACAAAGTCAATCGTAAATTGATAGACAAAATGTTTCCTGATGCGTTAATTCTGAATTATAATTTCTTTGTAGTAGATATTCAAAGCTTCTGCCATAATGGCCGTTTGTTAGCTTTATTTAAATTGTGGAGACTTTGCATAATCGACGTATAATGGCTTCTGTTAACATCGACTGATAGAATGGTGTCGTCATTTTTTGTCACGTAAAATGTCAAATTCGTTGGTAAAAAAGACAAAAAGCATCTGTATTTTGCTTGCCATGTACTTGTACCGAACAAGATTGTTTTTTTAGAATTTGTTCAGAAAATCCTAGCCTCGATTCTGCCTGATAAATCCACCGAAAAGATCTACATAAACAATCGATTAACAGTGAGATTTGAGCACAGGACATCTAAATTAGGTATGTAAGTATAGTCGATGGGCTGTTATATCAGGGTCATCTAGTATTTTATTATAGTCACTTTTGACAATATATAAGCAAAACATTCCACAATTATTATCCATAAATCTGTCAGTCTTGCAAGTATCAGAATACCAACCAGTTTCATTAATTTCTTTAGCTGTGTTGCGAATCACTTACATCTGTTACAATTGTTATTCGAAATGAAACAAATTGTGACAACAATACTGAAGGCTTTGAATTTTGGCCGTCTTTCATTTGTTTCCCCGTTTAAACCGCATCACAGTGAACAGAAGGAATAGTAAGGTATTTGTACTTGGTTTTCTATATTATTATTATCGCGTTTTATGTTAAGTACCTATGTATGATGTGATATTTAAGCCATTGATAGAACTACATGTATGGAATCTACGGATCTTTTTTTATTTGACATCTGTTACATTAGTACTTACCTACAGTAATACTTTGCTTTTGATTTTACTTATTTGTAACTTACCACTAACTCAAAATAATTATTGTATTGTATATATATTAAGTTTTGGACGTGTTATTTTCTGCTCAAGTGAAAATGCTCTTAACATTATTATAGTACAGCTCTTGGTGAATTGATCTATAAATTCTATTTATTGGCAGATTCAAGTGATCTACCGACAACACTGTTCTATGTTCAATCGCTAGATTGTGTAGTAACTAATTACCGGAGCTCCGATTGTTCAATCGCCTCCTACGAGGGATCGCAGATTGGATATAAATAAAGGGTTTAATTTGCAAGCCTCTGTTGAGTTCAACGATTTGTTCGCCGCCTGAGGACGGAGTGACGGCCTTTGTTTTATATTGTTAAAGAATTTTGATTTTGGCGACGGAGGTTGCTAAAACATTTTTAAGAGCTGTAACAATAAAAAGTGAAGTTCCTTTTCATTCATTAATGCATTTTGAAATGAATGGAAAGCTGTGGTCTCTAAATACAACTCCGGGTAATGGGCGTGGTAAATTATAGTATGAATTTTCGCTCTAATTAGAATCGTAATTTAGTACCTAATGATACTAAAACCAATGTAATTATTCAGCTATCATATACGCAATGGGTACAAATGTTTCATGGAACGATAGATCAGACCCGTATTCGACATCAAAAGGGGAGTACACAAAATACTCAGTGGCAAAATTGATATATCAATTAAATTTAACCGCCGACAATTTAGCGGTCAAATGAGGCGTAATGAAATGCCCTCATATTTCCGTGCCGCGGACTGCATGATTAGCAGCGGTGACGGATAGCTCAAACAGATCCGTAGGCGATTAGCCGGCCGTGTTTGCTGCACAGTGCACAGGTGCGCGCTGTGCGGTGGTGCCACATGACAGTTGACTGTGCACCAATTTTATGGAAGCTGGTTGATGGGATCGCAATGATGGAGTTATGAGTGGAGCTGTATCGTTCATGAGTTTTGTAGTTTAACGCCCTAGTTATAGCTTCATTTTGTTTTAAAAATCTGTTTTCATTTGTCTATTAGTGTTACAATGTAGAACTGTTGTACCGTTCCATGCGAAACTGCAAATACTATTCGACCTAAATGTATGGAACAGCTTATTTTTTTTGCAATTTCAAAGTTACTGCCATCCAAATAGTTTTGATTTTTGCACTTCATAGGTGAGAGGGAGCAGTTGCAGGTTAATATACCTATACCAAACACTATGTATAATTCGTAATATTTGATTATTTGCGTTAAAAATTGCTCAAATAAACTCAAAGATAACGAAATATAGGAAGTAAATTTAAACCATCCAAATAGAGAAGTAAAATTTAACTTAAATTTTGGCGATTCAAAATGCTTATTATAAAAAAAATGATTTTTGAGTTTTATTTTTATTTTTTGAAACGTTGAAAAAAATGTCTAACTCAGGCGGGAATCGAACCCGTGTCCTCCTCAATCCGGGCGGCTGCTATAAAAACATAAAGTCAAAAGCGTTGAAAAATGTCGTCGGTCTAACCAATACCTCGGTGGCGGAGTGGCCAACGCAGTCACCCGGATTGCGAAGGACGCGGGTCCGATTCCCGACTGAGGTAGACATTATTTTCAACGTTTTCTTAACTATGAATGTTGTAAAACACATGTATGATGTACTACAACTTATATCATTATCGTAGCAAGTGGGAAGGTCTGGTCCTTTCCTACCCCTCCGGGAATCGGGCGTGATTTTATCATTGACCTAGGATTTTAGACAAGAACTTTCATACAAACTATTTGCTAATATTCTGGAATGAGAGACCTAAAGTTCGCTGCAGCAGCTGCAGCGCTTAAACATTTTTATGTCGTCTAATCAACAGGCAGACATCGCAGCGCCGCAGCGCCAGATCGGTCAAAGACAACGTAGTGTGTTATAAGATGGCGTTCCAAATAGATTGTCAATAACAATAATTGAAAAAATGTCTTTTCTATTTTAATAATACGATATAACTACATAATATTGACTTGAATAACAATTAATTTCACTTAATTGACAACTGAATTATAGTGAACGTCTAGGTGTACACTTTGAAACAAAATAAAGAGATATTTTCGCCGGTCCGCACGCGCGAATGTCAAAGCCACACTAAAGCAAGGTGCCGAGTCGATTCCGCAGATGAGTGGGTGCATAGTGCGTCTTCGGATTGGCCTATCTAGTGTAACATATATATCGCTGGATTTTATATGTATGTATGTAGGTACCTTTGATTATATAAGGTAGGTACATGAGCGGCCGCCGCAGCCGCCCACGCGTGTAACTGTGAACACGATGGTTGGCATTGTTAGCACCCATTGATTGATCGCAGTTTTGTCGGCGGCGTTTGTTCATTACGGCCGCGGTGTGATTGATGACGCGTGCCTTTAAATATGACAAATGGATTCGGCGGAGGATTCCTCCTAAGCCTTTTCGGAGTCGATCCGGTTTGCTGATATTGCGCTTTTTTATTTGTAACACTTTGTGCACGATTGTACAGAGGCGTACATAATGCCTTAGGCATTCTCTGTACCGGTGAACCTTAGCGGTGATACGAAACTGCAATAATCAAAACTATCCTTAATTATAATTAAACCTATACTTACATATGAAACTAGATTATCCGCACTTTAGGCATGTAATTGGTAAAATTAATCATATGCATGTTAACATAGTAAAGTAAAGTACAGGATGTGTACCGCCCCACAGCTGGGCAAAGACCGGCATCATCGGAATCAAGGCATCATCGCTACAATGGATGGCTGTTGGCTTACTCACCACGCTTGCCTAGTGCGGGAGGTGATCACGAACCCGGGTTGTGAATCGAAATATCCGGAAACACAATTTGCCCGATCTGGGAATTGAACCCGGGATATCGAGCCGAGCGCTTGACCACTCGCCACCGGGGTGTTAACATTAACATAATAACACATTTTTTGAAAATGAAACATATTGCTACAATTACCATTAAAGATTATAATAAAAAAATTGGAAAAAAATATGTTTATTAAAATGTCACGAACAGCCAGTTTCTCAATATTTCGGATACCCGAAGTCTTCTTCCACTATCTTACTCTTTATTGTCACTTACTTTATTTTTTCGTTAACGTATAATATTATACTTTCTACCCATAAATATTTATCGAGAATGAGTTAGTTTTATGACAGCCATAAATAATTTAATATGTTTCAAGAAAGGTCTTTCCTTTCATAATTCATAATTCACTTTACTAAAAACACAAAATGTAATGAATGATTTATGACCTTATCTAATTTTTCCATATCTTATCGTTATCAACGACGATGTCAAATGCAAGGCATTTTTATATGATTTTTTCAATATGTTCTTAGTATGTTAACAAAAATAATTGGCTGATACAATAAATGATGCTATCACATCGGTTTGTAATTCTACAACTTGTAGATTAGTTTTAATACGGTTTGTGTTCCATTTATGTTTTATTTCATAATGTTTACGTAGTCACGAGCTGAAACATTGAGCCGACATTTTTCAAAGTGTAGAATAATTCGCTATACACTTCGTTCTACAGCTATGAATAACAATTCCGTTGAAACAATTTTACCGAACATACGATCATGGGTCATAACACCATTAGTTACAGCGCAACGCCAGTTTGGGCTTTCGCCAAGCGCCAAGAGATGGCGCTGTCCCTGGATACAAACGGCTGACGCGATGTGTTGCATGGGGGCTTTTTAAGATACTCCAGTGCCAAATGCGGGGCGCAGGCTGCCAAGAAACGAGCCGCTCCGATGTGTGTAGCGAATTTCTGATTGTGGAAGATTCTAATAGCTTTGGGTTTTTTTAAAGATATATAAATAGCACACTAATGACGATATTATTAATATAAAAAGATTACAATATCTACAACTAAACTTTACAGAGTGACTGATATAAATAAGTCGGTTGGTTGCACGTGGAACAGGCTAGAACAAGACCGAGTTGGACCAAGACTCACTAACCGTCTCTGTGGTCTAGTGGCTAAGCCACCGGTTTCAGACCCAGAGGTCCCGGGTTCGATTCCCAGCGGGGGGTACATCTTTGTGTGCTCGGTTTGGTTGGTGGTAGGGCTGTTAAGTCCGCCTGGCTAGCTACCACCGTCTTATCTAAGTCTGTCGCCATAACAACGATGTTTATAGCATTGTTGTGTTCCGACAGTTGGATATAAGATAGCCAGTTCCTCAGTGGTTGAGGATTCCGGGTTCGCGCGCTTCCACCTTCGGCCTTATCGTCACTTACCATCAGGTGAGATGAAGGCCAAGCGCTTACCCGTTAGAAAATAAAAAAAAGACTGGAAATGACGATGATGAAGAGAAACTGATAAATGACTGAGCTCTAACTTCAGGCGGTGTGTACCATTATGTTGACGCAGATTTTTTAATATTAATAAAGCTCGGTAACTGTATAACCGTTTTGCGTAGCTGTGAAAGAATACAACCACTCCCTCTCTTCCCTTGGGTGTCGTAAAAGGCGACTAACGGACTAAAGACTTCACATACTTCCAACAGCATAGAGCAGCGATGGGCCCACCACATGTCTCGCTGAGCACATGTGCGGTCGCTACTTGGTGAAAAGTTCACTATGGTATAGGACTGCTTTTGCTGTCCTCATTGCCTAGTCTCTGACTAACCCTCCGGGGATAGTAGTCGTGATTATATTATGTCGGTAAATATATTTTTGTAACGCCACATAATAGTATGAAATTATTTTTTATTATACAGGATGATCAATCCAAATGGGCCAGTAGGATGAAATCAAAAACTATAAGAGATGGGGAAATCAGTTTTTTGGAACCAAGGTCACAGAATAAATAATAGTACTACCAAGGTATCAATTTTTTATTTAATAAAAACTGCAATCAATTTTTTTTATTAAATTTCATACGCAATCGGGAATCAAACCTGGTTATAATTAGAGTAAAATATAAATTTAATGCCATTTTTATTAAATCTGAAATCGACGCCATTGTTCCTATGAACAGATTTCCATATCTCTTATAGTTTTTGACCTCTCCGTATGGACCCATTTGGAATCGTCGCCCTGTATATAAAACAGTTCGCGTACATGCCCTGTGTTAGCGAGATAGACGAACCTTAATAATTGTATAACTTTATTGATATTAGTTACTCTATTTAAAGAAAATTTCATATTACAATTTATTATTAATTAACCGTCTATTGATATAAGTCGTCTCAGACAAAATTGACCTAGACATCACAGTCAAACAAAATTTAAAAACTATTTTATTATTAACGTTTTAGATAGAGAAATATAATCAAAAATACAATTTTTTCAACTTACTACAAGCGACACACTGGTACATTTTAATTTTATGCTTTAGTGTCAAGCTTAAACACTAAGATCATAAGAAATCTTGTGTTCTCTCATGATAAAGTTTTTTCTTTCGAAGTGTATAAAGCGCTGTCTCGCTTTGTTTAACCAGCAAAACATTGAACGGCATTTTTTAAGCCTTACTCGATCCTAAATCCAAAGCCATTTCTTTAGGCACCTTAATTTGACTCCCGATTCACAATTACAAGGTGGAAGTCCGCTTCAGTGTTAGATGTCAAAGCTACGCAAACCAGCGATCCTCTACCAAAAACACGAGGTTTCAATCAAAGGGTTACGGCTTAAAACGAAACACGACATCCAAAGTCCCTTTTATACGCACTGTATTCGCTAAGATCCGTTTCAAAGGAGTATTGGTTGACGTGTTCTTTGATATTTGTATTGAATTTGGAGCCGTTGTTTAAATTCCTGTTAGAATGCTTTCGGTCGCCTCGAATTTGTTAGTTCTGTAGCTCCCGAAAGCTAATGTATTCGCAAAAGTTTGACAAAGCTGACTCATCGGGTAAAGTCTCCGAGGAAAAACGGGGTGTTTCTAATGGAAACAACTTTGGAATTCGTCAATAGATTATTCGGGACAAGGTGACACAGGAGGGCTTTAGAGGATTACACGACGGATTCCCTTAATTATTTGACTGAATCAGTAAATAGATTAGTGCGTGAGTTGAATTTATCTCTCCGTTGATTGGTCATTTTCTGTAGATTATTTGTGTGGGTTGGACTGATATTTTCTATTGGCATCTAACGATTATCTTTGAAGTTTTATTTATCTAAGCTAGAGCTTTAATGACAAGTATTATGAAATAAGACTTTAAACTATCGCGTTGCATTGCATTAAACGTCAAGCAGTAAGTAGATATGTACTTACTTACAAAATTAATCGTGTTTAGTCCCGTTAAAACAGTTTTAAAGTATTATGAAAGCCTTAACTTAGATAAATAAAACTATAAAAAAGATTGATAACAAGTAATTATATCACACTTTTTTTTAAAGTTTTTTTATGTTTAGTTATTTTAATTTAACATTGCTCTGCTCATGCTGCTTCATATTTGAAATGAGCGGGTTGGGAGGAAAGTGCGTAGAACAGTAGACTGCCTCAAGGCTAACACATGGGATCACTTTTATACATGTACCTAAAAAGTACTTGGGCCTAAATACCCATTTTAAAACAACAGATTCTCTTATAAATGATTCAGAGTGTAATACACGATGGCTACAGGTTCCACAAAGGCTGGGACGAGTGTTTGCCGCTTCGCCCTAACCGCCGCGGGCTAACACCTGTCTGCATGAACAGTTTAGTTTTCTGCCCATTTACAGAGCATATCAACATTTTAGTATTGTGTTTGCTGAGGGTTGTTTCAAAATATTATGTAAAAAGTTAAGACCAAAGTAGCAGAAATAGGTAAATTAAATTATTAAATTATTAATTTAATTTATTATTATTAAATTAATTGTATTGTTTATTATCACAGCAAAATGCACTATGCTTAGGCACACTGTGTTTGTTAGTTGTAGGTTTATATTTAATTTTTGTTTCTTTTTCTTTTTTAGTAAATAATAAGTTCCTTTTTACGAAATGGCTTTGTAAATCAAATAAATGTACTTATTTCTTAAGTTGCATGGCAGTACACAACACAGTTTACAGTTTACAGATGGCTTAAAAAGAAGGCGCAAGAATCTTGTTAAGCGTACTGGTATAATGTTGTAGTTTGATTGTAGACAGTTGAACGAATCAATTAATTTAGCGGTTAGCTAAAATATTTATCCTCCATCACATTAAAGGGGCTCAAGTTATTTTGCAATTTTCATCACTCATTATTAATGAAGAAATGCGATAAACATCGTTGTTAATCAATAATTATTAGATACCTGATTATTATTCGACCTTTGGGTGAGAGGATCAGGCAGAGATTCCCGAAGAACCCAAATTTAATCCTTTCAAGAATGCGCCTTGGCACCAAACCTCTTCTTCTAAGTCGAAAAGGTCTCAAAGTCCTTTGAGGCGTACGTAGCAGAGTATTCGGGTGCTATCTCGCACTCGGCTTGCACTCAGCGCGCCAAGAGCCACCTAATATCCGATTGCAGGATAATGTTGCGAGCGTCGGCCCTGCTGGGAACCGAACCCCGTTTATCTCAAAGGGGTACGTGAGGCGACTGCATTACTGCGATTGCAGGGAGTGCATACTAGGGCGCACTTTCCTGGGAGATTGTCGGCAGTGGCATTCGATACTTTATTGCAGTAAGGTTGATATAATTATAAATGTATGCTGTAACAACATAATATTAGAATCATAAAGTTCACTTTTAATTTGTATACGATTGCTGCCGGATGTCACATTATTCGAATCGCAGTTTTTTTGATGATTCACATTCTTTTTAATAACCGTGTTGCGTAGCGGTAAAAAAATACCACCACCCCCACTCTTCCGTTAGGTGTCGTAAAAATACCACCACCCCCACTCTTCCGTTAGGTGTCGTAAAAATACCACCACCCCCACTCTTCCGTTAGGTGTCGTAAAAATACCACCACCCCCACTCTTCCGTTAGGTGTCGTAAAAATACCACCACCCCCACTCTTCCGTTAGGTGTCGTAAAAATACCACCACCCCCACTCTTCCGTTAGGTGTCGTAAAAATACCACCACCCCCACTCTTCCGTTAGGTGTCGTAAAAATACCACCACCCCCACTCTTCCGTTAGGTGTCGTAAAAATACCACCACCCCCACTCTTCCGTTAGGTGTCGTAAAAAAATACCACCACCCCCACTCTTCCGTTAGGTGTCGTAAAAAAATACCACCACCCCCACTCTACCGTTAGGTGTCGTAAAAAAATACCACCACCCCCACTCTTCCGTTAGGTGTCGTAAAAATACCACCACCCCCACTCTACCGTTAGGTGTCGTAAAAAAATACCACCACCCCCACTCTTCCGTTAGGTGTCGTAAAAATACCACCACCCCCACTCTACCGTTAGGTGTCGTAAAAAATTACCACCACCCCCACTCTTCCGTTAGGTGTCGTAAAAATACCACCACCCCCACTCTACCGTTAGGTGTCGTAAAAGGCGACTAAAGGACTAAAGACTGCACATACAACCAACAGCATAAAGCGGCGATGGGCTCACCACCTATCATGCTGAGCACATGTGCAGTCGCTATTTGGTGAAAAGTGGACTATGGCAGAGGATGCTTTTATGGTCTTCATTGCCTGGTCTCTGACTAACCCTTCGGGGATGATAGTCGTGATTATATGTATGAATGTGTGTAACATTCTTTTTCTTTCTTTTCCAACCAAATAGTGAGATACATTTCAATGAGCACCTACTTGTTTACATTATTATCATTATTTTTATTTAATCTTTAATACCTACTGACTAATACTGCATTAGATAGATCATTCAAAATCCAATAATGATTAATGCTTAATTACTACTGCAAGTTAAAAAGGCATTTTCGTAAAAATAGTACATTTCAGAGTTCATAAAAAAAATATGCCTGCCCATTAACTACCCTAGTAGCACGCGCCAAGCTGCGAACTATTAAAACATTCGAAAAAAAGTTCGCTTTTAGAATAATTAGTCGTAGTCGGAATCGGCGAGTTTCGTCACTCGAAGTTTAATTAATTAGTGCAAAGAGCCTCTGGGTGTTAGTTGGAAAAGTTGTAGCTCGTTCACGCCGTGAATTATTTTTATATTAATTAAATAGATTTAAAAATATTTCTGGAAATGTATTTATGAGCAACATAATTAAACTGCTTTGTGTTAATATTCAAAACTATTTGAAACTTGAACTAAATATATTTCTTACATAAAAAATATATTTGCCCTGAAAGTTGTTACTTAAAAAAGGTTTAAGGGGGGACGTGATCGCAAAAACTGACATAAGTCTCTTATTGAACTTCAAAGCTAAATCAATCATATTGATATTTATAATTAGAACAATTCTGCTTTGAAGTTTCGGATCTAGTAATTCAATTAGAGCAATGTTTTTATTCTGCGAAATGTACAAAACCTTAGCGCGTTTGTGTTAAAAATTAAAATTTACTTTACAAAGAAGGGGGTGCCCTGCGGAATATCAATACAAATATTTTCATGTAAGAATTATTGTTTTATGTGTAAAATTAAGAAAGTTGTCCAAAAAAGGTATTTTAGGAGTCATTAGATTTATATATTGTTTAAAGAATTTGTTTCAAATTTCAATAAGGCCATGACCTTGTGCTATGATCAGGCTAACATACATAAAGTTCTTATAAGGTATTTAACTAATTCAGCGCATAATACAATTGACTTAAAAATACGTAAATTTTCATAATTGCGTGCAGGACCCCCTTAAAAAAAGTTTTATATAAAACAGAACTATGTTACAAGTATTAGATTCCCAGGTCGGACTAAGTGTGTTTCGGATGTTTCAATGCATGGCCCGGGTTTGTGATCACTACTGACCACCAACCCGCACTTGGCAAGCGTGCTGATTCAGCCAATAGCCATTAATTGTATAGTGATGCCTAGCAAGGCCTCCATTAATAAATTATATTACAATATTAATTTTTTTTTTTAATTTTAAATAATTTGTTTTTAATTTTATGTAGGCTGCACTATACTTTTTTGTTATCAAGAGTAAAATCGAAAACAAGATCAGACACAAAGTGTGAGTCGTGTTACTATATTAAAAGGAGCTAATTAAGAGAACGTAAGATACAAAGATATAAGTATAATATCTTAGTTACATCGCTTTGTTAGTTTCGCAAATATTTGATAACGAAAATAGATCTTTAAAAATTTTATTGTCATTGTCATCAGAGTAATTAATAGTGGAATTTATTGTAATCGAACCATTCCATTCACTAAATCTAGAGTCCTCGCCTGAAAATTCACAGAAGATACACTTTATTTGCGATCAATAATTCAACGTATCTTGCGTGATGGTGAAGTTTGTTCAAATTTCAATATATAATGTATGGTACGTGATAGCCCGCTTCAAAGGCGCGTTCCGTTTGCGTTAATAAGACGCGAAGTTAGCGTTTCCGTGCGCCCGCACTCCGGCGACATGCGGTTTATTTGGGAAGTTTTCGGAACTCTTAAGTACAGATTTGTTAAGTAGGTTTCTGCGAAATTTTAGGCGTGTTTGCTTTGCTTTATATATTTCTTAACTAACCTCCTTTTTAGTATAGTGGTAAGACTATCGGAATCAGCGTAATACCTATGTACCAGTTAGAATAAAACACTTTTCATACCAATCTATGCATGCGTTTCATATTTAATTATTAACTATTTAATTTTCTGACGTTTCGAACTTTAACACAGTGTCTATTATGATAATATTGAAGATCAAGAATTATAAAGATATATGAAGGATCACGATGATGAATGCTTTTAACATCAAATATAAAAATGACTGAGTCACATACACTTTTAATACCAACAAAAATAAATATAAAGATACACACGTATATTACTACGTCTCTGTTCGCGAGTCACGGTGTAACCTCCTCGTCATCTTATAATAAAGACATTGCACACAGGCGCCGTGAGTTATGGCGCTCAATAAACACGAATAGATTTACGGATATTGCCAAAAAGCTGATAAAAGCGGTATCGTGTCGGCTGCTTTACGACGCCCCGCGGATTCAGGTTTTAAGGGTTAACTATCATTTTTTGCATAAACTTTTTCCGATGCTTATGTTTATGTATGTAAAGATGTTAAGGGCTTTTAGCGAAGACTTTATACCGATTCCAAGAGAAAATCATTAATTATTTACTAATGGAACTTAATTATTAGTAATCAAATGGGAACGTAGAAGTACTTTTAAGTCGTATACATACGAGTATATACGTACATAGGTTAGTCAGACACCAGGCCATGAAGACCGCAAAAGCAGTCCACTGCCACAGTACGGCACACCAAATGATAGCTGCACATGTGCTCAGCGTGACAGGTGGTGAGCCCAGCTCTATGCTGTTGGATATACTGTTAGTCTTTCCAAACATTAAAATACGTGTATCGGATAGAAACCCTCATAGCTTAATTAATTATTTAATATCAGAGGCCCACATAAAAGTACCCTATATCGAAAATAATTACTAGAATTATAAACAAAAATTCATTGTAGAGGCTAGAAGGCAACTGGTGTTCTGCTCACTATAACAAGCTAATGCTCAAAAGCAAAAGATTCCGATACGATCTTCATTAATACTATACGAAGGTATTATGCAGGGAGTAATCTCTAGAACTACTAAACTGATTCTGAAAATACTTTCCCCAACTAAAGCTACGCACTATCAGATTAATATTTGTCGGATTTTATCCAGGGGAAACATTTTATTCCTTCGGCAATTCACGATAGACCGATCTAATCCCGTACCCAAGAACAATTGGAGCCAAGTCCGCGGACTTAACTGAGTTTTTTGAGGCTTCTTACAAATCCTTCTGACCTCTCTGACCTCTGACCTCTGACTTACGGCTACTAATTGCGTTAACCTATTTCCGGCTCTTAGAGTGTGCATTGGTATCACGCATTATGATAATTCAATCTTCTACCCCATGTTCGTTTTAAAATGAATTGAAGAATAAAAGTAATATATTTTATTATAAGAGTTCAGATCTATAATTTTATTTATTTGTTTTTTAATCCCATTGTTGGACAAAGGTGTTCCCCTAATCTTTTGATTCGACTCTATTAGCCGTCTTCTACATTAGTATGTTATAGTTACTGAAAGCGTAATTTAATTAAATCTTCTCTAATTGATTAGTTCCTACATAAAGTAGAGGAAATCAAATTATTTTAGTAAAAATGATTAAGCTATGAGAGTAATCTCACGTGAGTAAATTATACAAAAATAATTGTGTAAAGACGAAGATTCATATTATTTTTTTAGAAAACTTAATTTCGAAAAGAGTTTTATAAAGATTTGCAGAGAACAATTAACACCTAATGGTTTGTAACTATTTTTAAGAATATTAACCCTAGAGTACTAATATAAATTTACCACACTTTAATACTAATGATCGCTTGGGAGGCTACTTTTTAAATAAAACCAATTTATCACATTAGTGGTTTATTATTTTTGTATAAAAATCACATTAATTAACAGGTGAAATTCTACCTTTTTAGAAACTAAACTCTAAATTCTTCTTTAAAATCAACATTAGGCTTAAAATAAGACTTAAAACTTACAGGTATGAACATTTTTTCTTATAACATAACAGTCTTTGAACAGTCTGGTAAAAAAAAAATATATGTATATTTCTATTTTTTTGGCATCAATATTACTATTCAAGATATAAACTTTATATGGAACTAAATCTAACTTTTGGTAACATCACAATTTTGTCTACAAACTAATTTGAGTCAGCCTTTCAACTTACCATTAATACTAATGATCGCCTCCCAGGCGATGCAGTAGCTTATATTTTGAAAATGAAGCGTCCGCGCCGGGCCCGCGTTCGCTGACGTCTGCGGCGCGGTGTATACCGAATTGGCGCGAGAGCTCAATACGACTCGCGCGCGCGTTTTTTAAATAACCGGAAAAAACTAACCGCGTGCGGCCTGTCAGGCGATGATTAGTATTCTAGGGTTAAGAATAAATACCTAGGTATTTATTCTTAATATTCTTAATATCTCTGTTTTAATTATTTATACCTAGATATTAAGTACCAAAACCTTAAAACTAAGTCCTTAAAAATATTTGACCTAAAATTGTTCGGAAACATGCAGTATGGACTATGTATTAATTTTCATGGTTTCCTTGTTCCAGATTGCCTCCACCTCCAACTCTACCGGGACCCAAAGGACCGGTACAAGAAAGGCCAGACGAAGGCCTCCCTCTCCCTCCAGCACTTCCTGGGCTTCGAGTCAGGGTTCACACTCGATAAGGAGTCCAACACCATCGCCATCATCTGCCAAGATGTCACCGTGGTTCTGGCGTTCGAGACGAGGGAAAGACTGATAGCATGGCAGGTCAAGGTCGGGGGGCAATTGGGATCCTCGAAGGAGTTCCTAGTGATGATAGGAGGGGGGTCGAAGAAATTGCCCGCGGGGCCGGCAAGGCTCCACCTGCAGGGGAGGAGGTTTGCTTTGACGAGCGGGGTACCACCACGCTTGCTTGGGTTATGGGAGTTGGCCCATCTGAGGTGGGTAGTACTTTAAAGACGAATATTTTTTACGATATTTTGTGTAAAAAAAAATTAAAAGATGTAGGTAGTCAAAATTTACGACGCGTCGACACCTAGGTACTGCCTCAGGTCTGGTGGCATTAGATAAAAATATTTTTATGAAACAACATAATATGATACACTATTTAACATAATTACCTAAGCTTAGTCTAGAGATCAGTCTCATCATATCCCGTGCTTTAAAAATGTAACAAAACGTTATTAATGCTTTTTATTAACGTTTATATATACTTAAGTAACATTTTTAAACACTGAAAAAAGATGACAACCTGAGGCGGGAATCGAACTGCGTAAAACGTTATTAATGCTGCTAGAAAATTTTAATTTTACCAAAGCTGTGAAACTATTCCCTTGTGCAATAAAATTACCAGATCGGATTGAATAAAGAGATTTCTATGCGCCACTTGCGCCCCTTCTTAGATATAAAACAGAACAATAAAACGATCATTCACAGTTCTTCCATAAACTGTGCCATCTGTCTGCACTGTTTTATGTAGTTCGGTCGCCAGGGGTAACGTAATGGCTGCCGCTTCCGCTTCCGCCGCCGTCGCCATCTTGTCGACAGCACCATTTTAGTCGCGCCGCCATTTCGAGACTGCGGTTTGCCAACTGCACGGAACACCCCAAATGCGTTAATGCACTGCGGTATTCATGTAGCAATATTTTCAATTCGTAAATAGATTTGGCAATGCATTCGGTATTGAATTGTTAAATGTCTTTTTTTGTGATTTTATGATGTTAAGCTGTTCTTGTACTTTTACGTAAGAGAAAATGTTTTAGGGGAAAAATAAAACTTTTTACTAACATTTTTGAGACTTGAGTTTGAGATAGCAAAATATAAGGATAAAGAAGCTAGAGAGAGATAGAGATACAAAACAAAATAAAACATTTTTGAAGATCTAATTAATATTATTTATAATTTGAGCAATGTATACGATATATATTGGCAAATATATTTAAAATAAATATACAAATAAACGTTTTGTTTTAGTATGTCATACGAGTTATTTACTAATTTACTCAGTTGAAAACACGAATCATACATTATTTGTAACAGCACACTCCTGAAATTGTACCATTAGCGCTATTCATAGCGAATTCTAACTTGTTCGAATTTATGAGCGAAACACAAACAGGTTTTTAGTGAAGATGCAGCCGACGCGCTGCATACGAGTTAGCAAAACCACCGAGCTAACGTGCTTTAACAGCGCTGACAGATTTGGGAAACTACCGCCAGTTGGGGAAGAGAGGAGTTTACTGCTTCTGAGATTGAAATAATCACATTTTGCTGTCCAGAGAATTTAAACCAACAGCAATATAAATGGGTCACGGAAATGTGCGAAACTATGACACATATCAAAATTTGTTTTAAGGAACCATATCTTCGATTTAAAAGTAAGATAAGGGGTTTAATTTATAATAATAATTTAAAAACGGAACAAAGCAAACAGCTTGCTTTAAGCACTGCTACCAACAATAATTATGAACAAAACTTGTTGTAGTATTTAGAGATGTTTGAAGCTGTTTCATTTTTATATTGTTTACCATATACTTTAAATAAAAGTAAAAAAGCTTGTACTTGTACTTGTACTTTGTTTTTACAATTTTTGAGGTTGTTTTAACTTTTTATTTAAGCTATTTTTATTGTTTTTTATGGTTTTATTTTACTTAAACCACTTTTTTCTCTTCAGGCGTTACGGGGTGGTCGACGGTCGATTCTGCTTCGAGGGTGGCTCACTTTGTGGTAAAGGAGAAGGGCTTCATTTACTCATCACCGACCAGGCTCAAGACATCACAGATGTTTTTGACATGGCTGCTCGGGGCAATTTATCTGCACCAAGGACACCAGCATCGAGAAAAAGTGATGATCAAATTATTTCTAAAATTTCGTTATTAATTTGGTTCTTAATTATTTCATACTTTTTAATAAATCGTTCTATATTTAATCCTTTTTAACACTTAATTTATTGTTACACAGGTACAGATAGAGGAAGCAAATCTCGCCCTAACACTCGACTCTCTGACTTGAACACAGTCGATCCATCAATGCCAGATACAGCTAGTGGGTTATACGAGGAAAACTTTTTTGGTGGAGACCGTGGAGGAGTATCACCCTTTTGGCCATCTGATGAGAGGCAAGACTTTGATGAACATGATAGTAATATGAAATGTGCAAATGACATTGAAATAGGCACAATGCCATCCTGGAGTGGAGCAGATCACGTGACACTGGAAAGGTGTAACAACTGTCTGACCAAACTTGGAGTTATGTCGCGTTCATCAACAGTAGCCCTCACACCCACCACTCATTTTAACCCTGCTTGGACTATGGAAGCTGTTCCAGAAAGCAGTTCTGATAATTCGTCAAACAGTACTGAATATTTGACACCTAGAGCTATCAGAAAAAGTTTGGAAGCATGCCACTGTAAAGAAAAACCTCCACTTAGACCTCCAAAACCTGCCCACATGGAACATAAAAAACCACCGGCTCAGCTACCACCGCATGAGTGCGCATGCTCATCGAATGATATTTATTTAAATAATCCAAAAGTAGGACCTTACGAAAACTATGATGTCCCAAAAACAACACATACGGAAGTAAGCATACTACATTTTTATTTTATTAATCAGTTTAAATTTACGCACATTTATTAACTTATATATAATTATTTGTATATTTTAGGTTGACAATTCAGAGTACTATGACACTCCAAAAAGAATAAAACAATCATTAGCTGATGATCTGTTTCAAGTCACTGACAAATCAGGACCTGGTTCTTTAGTACTTAAAAAAAATTGTGGTTGTATACTTAAGTTTGGGTCTAAAAAGAAGCCTGTCGTAGTTGAATGTGACGAAAGCCTACAACCAGTTGAATGTCCTTGTCAAAAAGTTACAAACTGGGCAAATAATTTAATTAGCCTTCCTTACTGCAAAAAGAGTATTAACAGTGAAGTTAACACGGAACTCCTAACTAATAAGAAGTCGGAAGAAATGGCAATTTATGCAACAGTAGATATATCACGAAAAACTAACAGACAAAGTGGAACCACAGACAAATTGCCTATGCAAGAGCATATGAGTGACCCAGAGTACACAAATTATCAAAATATTGAACCTAAGGATGAAAAAGATTATGAAGGACCATATGCTAATTACGAAAATTTGGAATTCGCCCTTTCTTTGGAATATTACGAAAACGCTAAAGATCTTTTAAAGAAAGCAGGCGTGACGCAAAGTGAACTTGATGCATTGAGTACTAATATTAATTTAGAAAAAATTCAATTGCCTAAAAAGTATCGACTATGTGGAAAATGCGGACATTCACAAAATGAAAAGCATATCCAAAATGAAATGGTCAAAAATAAAACTGGGGAATATCTTTTAATGGAACCTTCTCCAGATAGAGGATCATGCAGTCGAGCACCAGGTCCTAACCCAGGATACACTCCCATGTCTCCCAATCCAAACTGGTCGCAAAGTCTAAAGCATCCTCTTCACAAAATGCAAAAGGTGGAAATAGAAAAATCTTTGAGCATACCTACTTTAAACGGTAGCACAAACCGTACCCAAAGTTTTGATGTTACTGGACTAGGGAATGAAGAGGTAATGCAAAAACGATCAAGTTCTGTAGATTCAGCCAGGCTCCTTGAAGATCTCAAAGAATTTGACAGTAGTATTGGAAGTCACGGAACTTCTTCATCATTGGAAACTTTAAGAAACTTAGCTATCGAAAGTAGAAGAACTTCATCACCCTGTGACAATGAAAGAGAATGCTACGAATGCTGCAAATCGTCCAGTTCCGAAAACAAAACATCAGAAGATATTTCAACGAAAGAAGTCCTTCATTTAAGAAATAAACTTATGGACAATGCTGAAGTTCAAAGATCCTCGAGTGTGCCATGTAAGTCCGGAGGCAATAGAGATTCCTCTAGCTCGAATGACTCAGGAGTATCTAGTTGCTCGATGAAACATGGTAACGGTGAATATAATGACTTTGAAATGCCGCTTACATCTGCACACTCACGGTACCAGTACATGATACATAGAAGAATGAGAGGACATGCAATTGGATGTCTCCACTCATCTCTGCCAAGGAAGTCCAAATCATCAGATCCGCTAAGAGATCTCTCGATGCAATTGCACAAAACTAATGTTCCCGCCAAGTCATCTTCTGCTGAAGCTGAGGTTCCCGTGCTGCCACCCAAGCAGTTCAAAGGTAAATTTAATTCATACACATAGGTTATAGTTTACTTTTGTTATAATGCAACATTTACCTTTTTTGTTTGCAGGGGTCATGGACACGTACAGTACGTCGAGTGGCACGTCAGATATGTCAGATTATATTGAGACTCTTTCTTTGACTTCTTCGCATTCATCTTCTGATACTAACATGGGCTTGAGGTGAGGTTAAACACAACAATTATTCTGATATATATTTTTGCAGCATCCAACAACAATGTTGCAAACCTTACGAGTATTTTATGAGTTCACTACGATATATACAAATAAATACAAATAAAATTTGATAAATGCTTACATACAACCTTAAAAATACAATGGAAAATATTTTTACTTAATAAAAGCACAATTTTCAAGGAGGCTGAGATTTTCTATGACCCCACACTAGGCACTGCCTGACTTGTGGCAGTCAAGTAAGACGTTTTCAAACGTTAAACGAAATATGAATCAGGAAATGGTTCAATCCTGGGTAAAGCGTTCTTCGCGTCAGAGCCGTGGCTTTTATTTTTTCTTGTGACTGGTGAAAACAAAAATTACATGGCAAAAGAAGGTTTAAATATGAGTCAGTCTATCTATCTATATGGAAGTGGTCATATATCCACGGCCGATAAAACAGATCAATGGCTGAAATCCAAGGATTTTGCAGCCATGGATCTGACTACAATTTAAAAATGAAGCTATTTATAAATAAATATAATTGTCATCATTTGGATTACAATACCTACTCAGGGATAAATGCAACCATGTTCTCAGGACAGTTAAGTGTAACTATTCTTAATTTAGCTAACCTTAACCTGCTCGAACCATAATTTAAAATTTTTTAAAGAACTAAGCTATAAAGTATTTGCGCAAAAGTTAGCGCCACGTCCTTCCTGACGAAGTGCTGCAGCACAACTGGTGATGGTTTGGATCAATCACGAGTCTCTTACCACGTATTCAATGAAGTAGGTAAACATAATATCGTAGCGCGATTCAACATTTGCCCACCGCGTGACATTTTATTGAACGACTACAGACACAAGAATTTTGATTATATTATAACAATGAATACATGATTTGATAGAGGCACTCTTTCCGTATTCAACAAAGTATTAATTAACGCAGTCTTATAAATGTAAAAAATATAATACACAATAACACACCGAGCGCCGCGCGTGTGACATGTAAAAAGCTAGTCAAATCACCCCATTTTTAAGTTTACGCAATTTATTCTGTAAAATATTGGCTACAATTGATGTGCTTCAGTTATTAAAGTAAACTTAGAAGTGCTAATTTAACTTAGTGTGTTGTATTTATAATTCATATTACGCTGTGACCCTTAAAATCAAGTGTCCCAGGATTGACCCAAATACTAATTGAAGAGATTATTAAATTAATAATAGATTAGCCCACTTGTAACTATTAAAAGTATCTGATTATCTATCAAAAAAACTTAGATATTGCTAGAATAGAAATATTAATCCGATGTATGGCTTATTTTCAAGATGTTTTCCCGTAAGAAAAAATAGTCTTTGGAACTTTCAAGGCTTTTTATATTGGTTTCTGAACGACGTCGATCTGTTGCTTGTTTTACAAACAAACAGTTTATCATTTGGAAACTTAATTAATTACCTGTTTTAATTTTCAGAATGAGCCGCCAGCCGACAAGCACCCTGCGCCCCCGCTCCGGCAAGGAATACCACAACATGGACCCCATCCTAACGTCCATGTACAAAAGTGGAAAAGAACTTGCCAACTATACTAATTTACCCTAAACTCATTTTTTCTGCTTAGGAGGAACTTAGGCTAGATAACGATAGTTACCAATAAGCTTGGTGTTACCCTTAAAGTGATAATTACGGTATTTGATGGACATTCTAAATCCTTACATTGAATTAATTTCATAAATATTGTGTTGGCTAACGTTTTTGAAGAGAAACTTATTAATAGATAAGCTACACCAAAAATCGGTTACCAAAGAATTCATTTTATGGATTACTCTTCTGATAGTGGCTGTAAAACATTATTAAAGTCGTTAAATATGTTGAAGCAAATGAAAATGACGGCGCAATGCGTGAGGCTTGTTTTAAAACATTTCAGAAATCGCTGGCGGCTCGTAAATTATGAATTCATATTAATATTGGTTTCCGTTAGTGCAGTTGCAATCAGTGAATGTGATTTTCGTGATGTTACTAATTGTTACTACTTGTTACTTTGACAGCGGACACCGACAATATTTTATTCCGTTTTGTTTGTAGTGCAGCACCTCTCTCCGTTTTATTGAACGATAAGACTGAAACTTTCGTACTTAGTTTTCGTGACTACAACTCTTTATTTTACAAATCGAATTTATTCTAGTCATCCAGATTGAAATGTATAGCATTTGTATGTAAAAATAAGTGTATTAGATTATTTATTACGATGTATAGATGTAAAAAGTTTGGGTATGATAAAAACAACGATAATTAGCCAGTCTGTAGTCACTAGGTTGTAAAAAACCACACACATTTTATACGAAGTTCTACAATTCAGTATTTACCGCATTGTATATTTTGTATGCTCGAGACAACCTTCGGCAATAATGTCCCCAGGGAGTGAAGGTTTAGTTAGAGAGAGTGGGAAGTGTTTGTGTAACGTTTCGTAAGTAAGCTGTAGTCCGGTGGCCAACATACACTCACAACACATATCGAGTCGTTGACTCGCCAGACCAACCCCCATCACAACGTGTGACATATCTAGTGCCAGTGATAATATTTAATATTTTTGTAACTGGGGTCGACAGAGCTCGAGACGTGTGCTAATGTTGAATGGCGGGAGAAGCATTATGCGATCATTTTTATTATTATTACGAACATAAATGTTGTTTGAAATGAAGCTAAAACAAAAATACTGGTAATGCAAGATTGAAAGTAAGGGGATTTTGTAAAAACGAAAACCAAAATACTTAATTCGTATTGCACCTGGAATAGCAAGATTACAAGAAAAATAAAGTAAAAATATTGAGATATTTTATTTACGAGAGAACTCGATATTAGAAAATTATTCGGTTTAGTCGATGCAGTTTACAGCAACCAGGCCCGAATGTCAATCATTTATTCGCAACTCAATTTATAATAAATATAAAAAGTAGAAGGAAAACTAAATATTCTCTATGTAATAAAAATGAAGTTCTTCGTAAAAAATAGTTGTTTCTAGTATTAGCAATGAATCAACTTAAACTTTTCTTCAAATTCGTTACAATACTTAAAACTACCGACAGCCCTTGCCGGATTTCGTAAAGGACTTCCGTCCCGCGGAGCCGGCCGGCCGATAGGCAAAAAATTTCCTAATTAAAAATCTCGCAAAATGCTTTTCCCTCCATCCTCGCTAATCCATTTGTTGTAAGGTCTCAACTTGGCGAGCAGCGGATGAACCAACTAGAGCGGAATGCTCCGAGATAAAATAAGAACTGTTTAAATAATTTACAGACTTTTGTTCCTCAAAGTTTTTCATTTATAATAAAGCTTCCTTTTTGGCAGGAGAAGTTAATTATGATCTTTTAATTCTAAAACGACACACACAGTTAATACAGTAACGACACATACATTTAAACACATTTTTTGCAAGTTAACATAAACTCTCTTTTTATTCTATTAAGTAAGTTAACTGTTTTAAAATTTATTGTTTCTTTTTTTTATTAGTAGATAGTGTTTTAAACGAAGCTTGACTTCATTCCATAATTTGTTATAACAATCATTAGTATAAGAAGACGGCGTGTATACATTTGTGTTATTTATTAATTTTAGTAAATGGAATTCATATTTAGTTCCTATATTTATTTGTGAATTACTTTCACGTTCATCCGCTGCCGGCCAGTCCAGTGCTGGGCGTGGGCGTGGGACGTCGTGTGCAATACGATTGTGGAGTAGTTCGGACCCGACACTTGTATCCGTAGTAATATCGCTAGTTACCTATCCAACTGTATCTCATCTTGGTACCTATGCGTACCTTCAATTATACATATTGAATAAACTTATAGTAATTTGTAAAACATCTCTTATTTGCCCACACACTAGAGTGAGTACACCGCAGTCTGTTGTAAAAGTAACAATATAGCCTTGTGTTCGATTTTCGATATAATAATTAATACAACTTGGGTTTAAAAAGGATAAGAAATTTTTTTTATTATTGGAATTTTTGCATGCACAATGCTATATAGATATAGGATAAAATATTTAATAGAAAAAAAACAACCAGTCTCAGGAGAGGCACGAATGGGATTCGAACCTATGACCTTTGGATTGCCGGTCCACTGCTCTAACCGCTGGCTTGCAGCGTAAATCACAAACTACTAGAAAAAATTCAACGAGTCTTCTAGGATTAGAAATATATAAACACATAGGTACCTATAAGTTGTCAAGAATTTTGGAAACAGGCGTGATGTATGTGTACGGCCTCACAAGTATCATGGGTAAAGTGTTTATCTACTGTTGAGACCACACTCAATTATAATTTATTCAGTATGGACAAGAGGTTCAGTCAGGCACTCTGCAGCCGTAACCACCGATAGCTTGGGTCTATCTGCTAACAGTTTATATTTTTTTATTTTAAAATATTGTATTGTTTAAAGGGAGTCCCATTATTGATTATGTTTTAATGTAACTGAGGTTTTGGAACCAACTTTAAACTTATATAAAATCTAGTATATCATCAATTTTCATTCGAAAACATCTTCATACCACCACCATCTCAGCAAGGTTACCGTGAAATTAAAGAAAACACACAAGAAAGCAAGATTCCCGTAAGCGGCTTATCCCAGGCGTTCCGGGTTTACCCTGCAGGATGGAGTCAACAAAATCGGCTTGCATGCATTAGCAGTTCAGCAGATAGACCCGTCGCCATATCTCGGCAAGTCGATCTAGCTTAGCCCTGCAGGCAGCCTAGGCTAGGCAGTGCTGACGTGCACTCGCCGGAACACAATGCATTCTTGATCTGGTTTGTATTGGAATAACCTATGCTGAGTAACATAAGTATCGGATTTCAGGATGTGATATTTTCGATGTCTAGTCAATCAAATGGTCTGCCATAAAATAAATTGACTTAAAGGATACTCTCGTTGTGTAAGATTGGTATTCTCGAATGTGATGGATTTCTAGGACGATTGTTTGGTTAACGTCTATCCTTGCGATTATTAGTCCTACGGTTAATAGCAAATATTAAGATTAAGACTATATGGTCATATATAGTCTTAATCTTGATATTTGCTTTACTAAAATGATGTTTGTGTGTATAAATGGCACTCCCTCACCTCGGCCGGATAAATCAGAAACGCCTTTAGGAGTGAAACAATTTATTAACATTTCGTTTGTCCCACAAACCTGCGCATTGTTTCACTCCCCGCAACAAAGGGAGACAATAAAGCAAAAGAATTGTAATGGTAATGCGATGCAAATACAGCGTTGGGAAGGAATTATTAAAAATTTTAAAGCGCCAACATAAAACTGGAGCGCTGAATTTATGGGCCGACTTCTGCAGTAATAAAAATGTGAAATATCCTCCAAGTGAGCTGGATGGGCTTAGCGCCGTCTCGCCGTATCTTTACGCTCAGCAGTATCATTTGGCCTATCAGCGGAATTGACGATTCGCGTTTAACCCCATTAGTGGTATAGGATTACCAAAATTAAGCGTTAAACTTTACGAAATGGCCGATAATCTCCAACAAATTAGCAAAGGTTCAAGTGGTTTTTTTACTACGAGTATATGGATGGAGTTGGGGACGAACTTGATGCATTTCACAAAATTGGATACAGTTGGCTCACGACCGCGATCAGTGGAGGAAATCTTTGCCCAGCAGTGGGACAGTGAGGGCTAATGTAATATAATAATAATAATAATAATGATGGAGTACATGCATTAAGAACGATAACTTTCTAAAATAACAATATTAGATTTTACTACGGTAACAGGTGATGGAACTAATAAGGTACCTATTTAACCATTTTTTATTGTATTAATTTATGAGAATTAAAAGTTAAAGCCGTATTATAGCGTTTTCTTTTAATATAAAGCCATAAGATAGAAAGTCGGCAACGCGCGTGTGTGGCCGCATTCCATCTGGCTACTTGTTTATTATTATTTCTTTATTTATTTACATACATTTGTAACAACAATCATGTCTATTAAAACCAATACTTTTGCTTGCCCGAACACTAACTTACACCTAAATAGACTTAACATTAAAAATGAGTGTAATTTTAGAGGTCACAACGGACAGCGTGGTGGATTATGGCAGGAAATCACTATTGTCTATTATAATTGTGTGTAATGTAGGGAAAGCTGGAGCCGAGTAGAGGGACATTTATAGGTTTAAAGCTATAGTCAAAACAATCATTTAAATAAGCTTCAAGTATTTGAAAATCGTTCAAAAACCTTTTACCTACCAACCATTTGGGACGTCTTTTAGCTGTGTATAACAATGGTTGATGTAGATAGCAAACAATTCTTGAAATTCGACACAAATTTCTGAGGTTATCCAATCGAAAGTAACAATGTAATCTGATAGCGGCGTTTACACTAGTCTATGATTCAATGGGGACTATTCGTGCTGAGAATGCGAATCGGCTGCGGTCGCGGGCCGATGGACTGATTGATGAAACAGACCTCAAGACTGTTTGTCGGAGTTTAATGGGCACACCTAGATTCAGTAAAGCTGAGAGGGTATCGTGATTTTCAATCTTGCATCTAAGATGGCCGATTGTTCTATTTCAATAAGTTTTTTAAACCATGTGTGTGAGTATTAACAGTGTCGCGTAGCGGTGAAAGAATACCCCCTCTCTTCCCTTGGGTGTTGTAAAGGCGACTAACGGACTAAAGACTGCACATACTTCCAAAAGCATAAAGTGGCGATGGGCTCACCACCTGTCACGCTGAGCACATGTGAAGTTGCTATTTGGTGAAAAGTGGACTGGCAGAGGACTGCTTTTGCTGTCATTACTGCATAGTCTCTGACCCTTATGGTTAGTCCTAGTGGTTAGTCCTTAACCATTAGGTCGCGATTATGTGTAATGTATGTTGGTTTTTTAACCATTCTATTAGTCTTTACTTCTGTTTTATGTTGTTTTGAAAAGGACGTTGAATGTTCACTGACTGATTGACGTTGTAGAATAAGGGGGAAAAGAAATGCCCTTGTTGAGTTTCTTGTCGGTGCTTCGCAGTACAAGAGTATTATTAATTTTGTGGTGCAAGGTCTCCCACCCCTTATAATAATATCGAACCAATGGAAATGATTCACGATCGTCAATATGGGTTTCGGCCAAAACGGTCAACGGGTGATCTTCTAGCGTACGTCACACATCTCTGGGGTGAGGCTATTGACAAGCGTGGCGAGTCACTGGCAGTTAGCCTTGACATAGCCAAGGCTTTTGATCGGGTCTGGCACAAAGCTCTTCTCTCCAAGCTCCCGGCATACGGTTTGCCCGCTCAGTCCGCGTAGAATCCGTGTCCTTTCGGATGGATGCGCTTCGCGGTTCATGTCAGTGAACGCTGGTGTTCCCCAAGGCTCCGTTCTATCCCCCACGCTGTTCCATCTGCATGTCAATGACATGCTTCCTCTTGGAAACATTCATTGCTATGCAGATGATAGCACAGTGCATGGGGGATATAACGGGCACCCAACGGCTGGGCGGGTAGACACCGAAATGAAGCGAGCAAATCTTGTCATTGAGCTCGATCGGGTGTTGGACCTCATTTCTTAATGGGGCTCCGATAGTCTGGTGGAGTTCAATGCCAAGAAAACACAGGTGTGCACGTTCACAGCGAAAAAGTCGCCATTCCTTCCCCTTCCCTCTCTTCAGGGTACATCTCTAGGCCTGCAGAGCAGTATTAACATGCTCGGTATGGATATCCGCTGCGATCTGAACCAAAAGAAATACATCGAAACCGTGATTAAAAATGCCTTAAGTAAACTCGGTGTCCTGAACAAGGTGCGGCGATTCTTCACGCCTGATCAGTTGTGTCTATTATACAAGACACAGGTGCGGTCTTGCGTGAAGTATTGCTCTCACCTTTGGGATGGCTCCGCGAAGTACCTTCTCGATGCCTTGGACAGATTGCAGCGCCGCGCTGTGCGCATTATCGGCAATGCGGAGGTCACTAAAACTCTCGAGCCTTTGCAATTGCGTAGAGATATTGCGTCAATCAGCGTCTTTTACCGTTTATACCATGGCAAGTGCTCTGAAGAACTCTTTGACCTCATTCTCCCTTCCTCCATAGGAGTACGCGTGTTGCTCTCCGGAGTCACCAATTTACAGTCTCTAACATTCCATCACGCACAAAGAAATTTGGTGACTCGTTTCTTTGCCGCACTTCCAAAAGATGAAATAGTCTACCAGCACACGTATTCCCTCCTACCTATGACATAGGGTCCTTCAAACGAGGCGTGAAGAAGCACTTTGTGGGCCGGCAGAGTGAGGATGACTGATGCTACGTCTCTTACGCTGCACCAGTTGTCCTCGCGCCTGGACCTCATTTCCACTTAACACCAGGTGGAGTGGGGTCATTTGCCGGGCTTAGTATAAAAAAAATAAAAAAAAAATGAAATAATGTATATAACAGTTCATTACAAAGTATTAAGTATAAAGAAAGTCATAAAACGGTTCCTACTCAGCTTGCCATACGGTCAGCGCTGATCTTCCGTTGGAACCGATGGCGTATTTACTTTCAAAATAGCTCAATAATTATTAAACTGAATAAAACTATGCGGTAACTTGACAAATAAACGACGATATTTACGTCCTACATCGTAAAAACTATGTACCTAAGTATCAACATTTTTCGCTTACCTTCTCAATCTCCTTTTACATTAAATTGATACGAGAAATGTAAACAAATAAACTGTTCAGACTTTATTAGAACTGCAGGTACACGTAAAGCGGACAAAGCAGCGGTAAACTCTACAGTGTGTCACATTGTTGCGGGCAGGTCTGACAAGTGAAGTGAAATGGGCGGCAGCGGCGCGAATTAAATGTTGTATAGGTACTCTATTATTTACGGGTAAGTTACAGCTGAAATAAACCAGTAAGTAAACATAAAATGTTGGTAGTACTAAAGGCTACAGTGATAAGATCATAAACCACCGCTGACGCTCACCCAATAAGCTTGGCTGGTCTTGGCTAGGCTTGGTGGTAAAGGATGACATCTCATCATTACAACCAGCCTTACCGTCAAGTAGCAGTGTTACTTTAGTTTAGCAAATTACTATATGAATTTCGCATAGTAGGTAATATTTATATAAGAAATACCGCTCGAAGACAGTAGTGCCCTAGGACCTGCGGCTTACTTGTCTTTGCAGCAATTTGGCAAAGCGGAAACTGCTAAACTTGCACGATTGCAAATGTAACGTGTTAGGCTATACCTCAATAAGCCAGCTAAGATAATAAACTTTAACATTATAGGGTTTTTTTAAATACTTACATAATGTTATTTTAGTTGAAACAATCCTGCTACAGAGATATTTTAGTAATTTATTTTACAGTCCAAATTACTGCTAAACTAATTTAGTTCGTAGTAGGATCAGCACAAACTAGTTTATCAGCGAAGCACGGGAAAGGCGGGGCAGTAACACAAGCGTTCTGTCACGACGCAGCCGATGGCATAATGTTACACGGAGAATATAGAAATAGAAATAAAACTTAGGACACCTAACTGTGCTGTTTATTTTACTGGCACCTGGCAAATACCACCTGAAGGATAGCGGGTATCACAGCCCATAGACGCGCGCGATACCAAAGGTTTCACACAAGTGGCTGACCCTGAAGCTGTTATGCCCTGTCGTCGTTAGCCTTTATGCGTTCCTCAGCTGGGCACAGGCGTTGGTGGGTTTTCGGGTAAATACCCTGTCATTGCCATTTTCCATTTTAGTGTAACTATTACCCTACAAATAAAAATGTCTACAAACAGAACACAGGTGCAATGTTTGCAATTAATGCGGATAACCTCAAACGGCGGAAGTATAAGAATCTGACTGGAGATTTCATATTTGAGCCGTTTGGGGTAGAGACGTTAGGACCGTGGGGTTTGGGTGCCCACCAGCTCTTTAGAGATATTTCTAATAAACTGGTGGAAGCCACCCGAGACCCCAGAGCCAGCAGCTATCTGGGTCAACACCTAAGCCTCGCCATCCAGCGCGGCAATGCGGCTAGTATTCTGGCTACTCTGCCTGATGGGATGATCTGGGTGATTTTTTTATGTATAGTTTTCTATTTACCTTTTTAAGTTGTAAAAATTTTAATTTTAATATTAGATGTTATTATTGTTTTTTCTTGTAAATAAATTATTTGCCTAAATTAAATAAATTATAAATGTAGGAGAAAAAAAAGAACACATGTTAATAACGCTTAAATATACTAAAGTAAAATTTTAAACACTGAAAAAAAAGTAAATTCCCGCCTGAGGTTGTCGTCTTTTTTCAGTGTTTAAAATAGAACACAGGTGTTATGATTTAATTTTTTTGGAATCAATGTAGTTACATAAATATAAATATATTATATACATATAATCACGACTATTACCCCCGAAAGGTTAGTCAGAGACTAGGCAATGAGGACAGCAAAAGCAGTCCTCTGCTATAGTCCACTTTTCACCAAATAGCGGCTGCACATGTGCTACAGCGATTACAATAGCGATGTTTACACTAACCATATGAATAATGATGATGATTCCACAATGAGGAAGAGCTTGACCTTCACCGTTACTCGGAAGCCTAAGTTAGTGTGGAACTGGCTATGATAGCTCTTAACAGTTATGGCATAACGCTTTACAATACCACACTGGAACACGGCAATTAAAAAGTTTCTCATCAAGGTGGTTTTGTCTAGTTTATGGGCCCTTATCCACTTTTTTCCATTAAAGTTATTTAAACTTTATTGTTTTTTAGTATACAGACTTGTAAACCAATCTCTTTCTTAATAAAAGTTACACAGCTAGCATAGTTCTGTAAGGGCGTGGTACCGGTGGCTAAGTGCGGTTACTTTGAAGCGGATGACACGTAAACGTTACAAAGTGCCCCATGTTACAGCACAAACGCCGCGGCTCATCAAATGAGCACGCCGCTTCGGATCGTGCCGACGGACGGGGAACTATTCTGTAAGATTGTTTTGCTAGCTCTATAAATTTACACATTCGAGGATTTAAATTAAAGGTTCTTGCCGGCCAAGCGTTTACATTTCTATCTTATCTCTCTAAATACTTAGTGAGTATTAAATTGAATTCAAAATTACGAAATCAAAGAGAAGCCCAATTTAAATAAGGATACCTACTTTATATCACGCTTACAAAATACAAAGCATACTTAATTTGAATGTTTCTAAAAACATCTAATTTCTCGGTTATTGTGTAGGTAGGTACCGTACTGATTGTTACTTTTTATACATATAATGTTTACATTGTACTTACACACCACATAGCTTTATCTCTACATCTAGTTAAAATGATTGTTTTAAGTTACTATGACTACATAGTGTAAGTACTAACTTTGACAGGTTGTGTGGAAAAAGGTATAACATATCGGATGGGAATTAAATCAATCATCAATGTAAGATCAGCACAGCATCCGCACAGCTGTTCGGTATTGTATGTATTGTTAGTCAATTATGTTGAATGTTGTATGCAACAACTTTTCTTTCGGTGTTTTGAAGTACCTAAGTCCTGTAATAGAAGCAGCTTGATGTTTATAGGTTGTCATGCCTTTTCGGAATTAACCATTTTCAAACCACCTGTATGTATATGTAATCACATTGTAATGGCGCCTATAACAACAGACGCAGTCGTTTTAATTTCTATTAATTATATAATTTTAGTTTCGTAAAAGGCGACTAACGGTTTAAAGACTGCACATACATCCAACAGCATAGAGCGGTGAAAGTGGACTATGGCAGAGGACTGCTTTTGCGGTCCTCATTGCCTAACCGTTCGGGGATAATAGTCGTAATTATATGTATTTATGTATCTATAAACTTTTTTACCCTGCCTGCTGGGTAAAGGGCTTTCAACATGGATTTGACATTGGGATTTTGTGACAACACTGATCCAATGTGGGTTGGTGGGTGTTAACGACTGTGACTTCGTGATAACAGCCAGACCAACGGCCTACGTAAATTCCGAAGCACGGAGGAGCTCGAGATATTTCTGTTTGTTTACAAAGCCGGTAACACAACTTAGTGAAAGTTGGTTAACTCACAAGATCGCTAAACAAACATACTCGTACCTCATCGCGAAATCGAACTTGTTGTTAATTAATTACATACATACACTACTACACTAAGGACTCTTATCCCCTAAGGGATATTCAAAGACTAGGCAAAATCAGTCCTATGCTATAGTTCATGTTTCACCGAATAACAACTGCACACGTGCTCAGCGTTATAGGAGGTAGGCCTATCAGAGTCCGTAAGTCGTCTTTTACAATATCCAAGGGAAGAGATGGGTTGGTAGTATTATTAATGAGTCGTCACCACACTGCTCTACACACAGAATTAATTATCTTATTAAACAAACAGGAACTCTTTTTATAAATATTAGTGAAGAATATAAAATCGTTAAGTCTGCGGGCATTCAAGTAGCGTATAGCGACTGCCGGACAGCGGCGCGACAAGGAGCATAAACAAAAGCATAGCATTTTGAAGTGATACGTACGAAATCCGCTAACTTTAAGCTTTAATTACTTTCGTTAGTTTAATATCATAAGGTAAACGACCTTTTCACAACAGAAGTCACACTTTCACAAAAAAATTAACCAAAGGAAACCATATTTTAAAACCACAAAACAATGAAACAAACCTGCCGCACGCAACTCCCCGCATTTACCTATTCAGTCCACGCTCTTCTTCCGTTTGTGCCAATCAGACGCGCTTGGCGATATTCCAGCCAAACGAACCGATTACCCGAGCTCGGTGCAGATTAAAAATCCCCTCAAACTACACCCCGACCTAAACTACATCTAAAGCACCCTCAACTGGTTTATCGAACGATCTGAATCGATCCTCCTAATGAATTTAATTAAGCGCCATCGAGTACTGGGCCCGGCTCCGCAGTCCGGTGGCAGTAGTATTTTGATGGAGTTAGTTGCTGCGTAACCTGCGTTCCCTTGGGTGTCGTAAAAGGCGACTAACGGACTGATGATTGCACATACTTTGTTGTATGTATGTGATGGGCTCACCACCTGTCACGCTGAGCACATATGCAGTTGCTATTTTGTGAAAAGTGGACTATGACAGAGGACTGTTTTTTTGCGGTCCTCATTGTTGTATAAATACATTGATCAAATTATTCTCTTATTTAAAATTAAATTAAGTCTCTTTTACGTAGCTACTATGGACATAACTTTTGCAAGGATAATGAAGATTGTTGAAGGCTCCCTTCTGGCCCGACTTTCGGTCTATTACTTGGAAGTTACAGATCTACCGAGAGCCAGCGGGACCGCGGCCAGCGGCGAGCTCAGACAATTATTGGGCAGTTAAAGCAGTGGCCGAGATTAGGGGCGGCTTCACTATCGCTTAGTTAATGGCTGTCAATTAATATTGCCTTTAGAGCGGAGTCAGCTGTTAAATAGTGAGCAAATCTCTGTGAACTAATGATTAGTAAGAATTAATCTTTGTACCTACAGGGTCGAAAAGTTTGAAAACAAAATGGTTTTCAATTTACATAAGTTTATGAAAAGCATTATTTACTTAATTTAGAGAAAACCGGCGAACGCAATTATATTAGGTATGTAGGTACCTTATAAAAACGTATTAAGCCGTTTCCTCCAGAAATGTTATTTCTAACAATTACTTTTCTATTGTTTTAATTTTTTGACAACGAACCATTTCAATCCAGTTTAATCCAGTTAAATCAGATGAAGCTATTAGTTATATCTTTATGATACACACATCCACTTATTCTTACTTACATTGCCCTAACATTATCTCACGAATGCAGCATCGAATAATATCTAACACCCCACACTTCTCCCCTTATGAAGATCTTGGTTGATATACTCTTAATGTCTTTATACCCAATGCATAGGGTACAGACAGCTCTCTGATACGAGTATTACTAATTCGTAGTCAATGTAGTACAATTTCAACGAGAAAGAACTTTTTTATGTATTAAGATTCAAACTATAACTTTATTGTTGAAATTTTGCATTCACAATGCTATATAGATATAAGATAAAATGTTTAATAAAAAAAAAAATCAACCAGTCTCAGGAAGCTCGAGTGGGATTCGAACCCACGACCTTTGGATTGCCGGTCCACTGCTCTAACCGCTGAGCTACCGAGACCCCAGAAGACTCGTTGAATGTTTCCTAGTAGTTTGATTTACGCTGCAAGCCAGCGATATTACGTCACTGTGAAGTCTACCCTCACATTCGAAAGAAATACTATTGCAAGTATTTAACAATCGATAAAGACGTAATTGCTTATAAATATCTTTATTGTTGAAATTTTGCATTCACAATGCTATATAGATATAGGATAAAATGTTTTCAAATTTCAAACTATAAATTATTATTACCTACTCTTCTTTCTTTTCATAATTTCCCTGATTTGTTCATAACGATCACCTATAGTAAACGTATAGTAGAAAGAAAAGAACTTAAGTAATATATTTTCTTGAAAATTAAAGCATTATATTGAATTGCGAAGGTATTCACAATTCACCAATAACTTGCGAAAACGAAGGTTGCATAACAGCGAAACAACCGACCGTCCAAAGTTCCGCAGCAGGGAAACGAAACCCTATTACTCATTCAACACTTCAAAAGTCAATATTTCCCATTTTCCATTAAAAAGCAGCCCCAATTTCATTCCTCAGCAACAAGTAGGTACTTCGGTATTCTATTTTAAGACAATCAGCAATTCAAAACAGGCGGACAGTGGCCAGCGGGACTACGCTATAAATCTTATTACCCAAACATTTAGACAATCTGAATTTGGTAAACTTAGGCTATACAGGATCCAACGCTGACATACTTCGCTAACACAACACGACAGATGATGATAACGGCGCAGTGGAAGGCTGGCAGATCGCGAAGTTTGTTAGAGCATTGAAAGGTGTGAGTAAACTTTGAAAGGGAGAATGTCCCCTGGTATCATGGCACGCATTAAAATTCATTTTTACCAAATGCCACTTTAGTATGGATCCTAGGGGAGTTAAGAAGTTTGGGGTCGAGTTTTTGTTGAAAATTTTATTAACTGTCTATATATTTTGATAGTACAAAGGTTTCTTCTTTCTTGCAAACAAATATATTATGTACGAATATTATTATGTGAACAGAAATATTACTTAATGCAGTACATATTATTTAGGTATTGAAACACTCATGCACTGATATTAGTATGAACAAAAACACACTCGTGTTTTATTAACCCTAAAAACATATAATTGAACACTTAAATATTACGAAATAACAACTTCATATTATGTCTGCCTATATAAACGCCGTCAGCACTTTAAAAGAGAGGCAAAACTATGTTCCACATTTTAATTGTTAATTGTTTGTAACATAATAATTGTAAAGATCTAGTTTAAGCTCGTAACACTTGTAGGTGAAAAGCCTGACATCTAATGAGGAAAGCGTAAGTTGCACAAAGTGACAAGGAAAAAGCCCGCAGCAGTGTAGCGCGCCCAGCCGCCGCGAAGTGGGTCGAGCTTTAATCTCCTAATAGAATTCTCTCCGACAAAAAAGAAGCTTTCTAGTCCTTGCGGCCGACAAATTGTTAGTGTATAATACTTACCCATTGTCGTAATATAGGAAACTACAATAAGTAAATAGTAGCGGCCCGCCTGCGACTGCGTCCGCAGCGACACCCCGCGCCCGACCTATTTCGAAACAAATTCTTTCATACAAACCACGTCCGGACAAACACGACACGAAAAAGAAAAATTAACCAAATCGGTGCTACCGTTCTGAAGTGAAGTGCGGGCTAACATTCGTGCCAATTGGATTTTATTTGCGATAGACTAGTTGAGTACTCGACTCTAGCCTTAGAGAAAATATGAAACTTGAAATGAAATGTTTTGTTTGTTTGTTTTCTTACAAACTACAGTAGGTAAGGCGTTAAGTCTTCAGCTGCTGACGGACGGAATAACTAATTATTTATTGTAAAAATGTTAATAACATTATTATAACTACGCGTTGGTGGTGTAACGCAATGCAGATTTACTTTATTTATTGATTTACGATATTTTTATAATATTTTTAGTAAGTAAGTATTGTCGCTGGAATAAGAGACGAAATAATATCTTCACAAAATGTATCAGGATACCTACGCGTAGTTACAATTATGACGAGATCATTTAAACGTTCCAAATGCCATACTACGACTATATTGTTATGTCAGTTTAAAACATTCAATTTTAACTCTACTAGCTGCCGCCTGTGGTTTTACGCGTGTTCATTGCTGCATGCACCAGCGACATCACATTTATTTGACCGGCACAAAAGTAGCTTATGGCACTCTCGGGCCTTCTAACAGACAAACAAATGTTCACATTTCATGAAAGTTTCAATTTCTGTTTTCTTTGCGATAATAAAGTTTCGCTCTTGTTTGTAACATTTGTATATATTCTAAAATCGCGTGTAATCAACGGAGAATTCACATATCGTGCGAAAAATATAAAAAAAACCACCCAAAAGTGTTATTTCTTTGTGCCAACAAAAAGATTTCAGCACTTGAACAATAAGAAAATCACCCATTGTCGCAAACACAAACAAAAACCTCGCGCGTCCCGATTGATTTATCGAATTACCGAATGGAGGGAGCCTTCAGGAGGTCCCAGGAGAGCCCAAGGCTGGCGTGGGGGCCGAAGGATGAACCTTTCCGCCAATTTGCATTGCGTGATGTGTTACCGACCGCGGGTAATCTTGGCTGCTGCATTGGCGGTGGCTTGGACAGTCGAGTGTCAGGAATAATAGTCATTCCTTTTTTTATATACAAATTTAATGTAATTGCTGATATTTGCACTATCTGATCAAAATTGAACAAACAATCAATAAATAGTATTGTTTTTTCTCAACTTCAATAAGTTTAGCTTTAAATTCAATGTAACATAAAATTTTAGTGTTACAAATACTAATTGATATCGGCTCATGCGTTTACCACGAAGCCTTTGAGATAATAATATTAAATAATACATAAAAATGTTACAGCATGAGCTTAAACTCGTAGTTACCAGCGATAATATACAGAGGAATAAATAATTGAGAACCTCCTCTGTGTAAACATGACATTCCATTGTTTGGAAAAAGATACATTATTATTATTTCAACGCTAGAAATACTAACATTGTTTCTTACCACAACATAATAATATACAGACTCATTAGGAGGCTCCTCCGCGAAAACATGAAAGTCTGTAAGACAATGGTTAATTATTATGATAGTGACTCTGTTAAAAACAAGGAGATGAATAATAAGGTCAGAGCTAGGAATACAAAAGTTTGCTAACCACAAAAGTATTTCACATTCTAAGTATATAACAGTTCTATTTCATAAATCTTTATAGCCCAAAACTCTTATGCAAACAGAATTCTATTGTTGTTTTTAACGTGACGCTAACCGTACGTAACTGGAAGAAATTTTAATGTATAACGGTGCTTCCACAGAGCAGATAAAAATATACACTATTTTTTTTACTTTCGTAAATATTTACGAAAGTAAACATATGTTAAGGCTGGGATTCCCGAAATTCTCGAAAATAGGGTATTTTAAATGATGGATTACTCGCAAATCACAAGTACTTAAAAGGAAAAAATATATGTTATTCCACAGTGTTTTATCTAGTCATTCCGGCCGTTAAATACTCTGTTAGTGATACTTTACTGCATCAAATAAAATTTCAAACATCCGTCTAATCGTAATTCAAATATCGTATTACTTGCATTATACTTGGTTTTTGTTAATGAAAACTATATGAAAATAATTGTATTTAAATAGGTGAGGCATTCCGGCCATTCTAAGTTAAAAATTTAAAAGAATTCTTGATTTTCAAAATTACCTACCTATTTTGCTAAGTTGATGGTCGCGAATCACGATGTGCAATCAATCAGTCCCCTACTAGTTACTGCGCTCGGGAATACTAGCCTTAACTAAGTTGAATGTTAACAAAGCTTTTTCACTGACAGAACTAACATTTTATAACCACTACTTTAGCAGTAAGCGTGCGTGGTATAAGCGCCCGCCCGCCCGTTGTACTCTGCAAACCTCGCCCGTTTTAAGGATTTACAACAAAAGATACAAATTAATACATTAAGCTACAAATGCTTTCTTTTAGAAAAAAATAAATAACAAGAAAGTATTTGTTAACGTTTGATGCAAAATGTTTGTTTAGAAATAAAATATTCACTAACACATTTATTAATAACATTTTTTAACTCCTGTGTGAAAGCACCATTATAAGACCACGCGGCTGGCTATCTCCCCCGGGTCATCCGAGTTTTGAGTCGCCCCAACACGTCCCGCAGTTTTTTACTACCTTTCCCGGGGTGAAAAACCCCAACCCTATTCTCATTCATGCCTTGACACCGACCATAACGTAGGGTAACGCTTCACATATTTCGTGGAGCAGGAGTAGACTACACACATTGTCATTGTGTTTTTCCGAAACTGAATCAAGCTCGCGACAAATTGTTATCAGAATGAAGCGCCGATGAGATTTTAAATTGGCGAAATAACGTTATTGCTGATACGGGAGAGGCGGGAATGCCTTTAATAAATGAAGTGTGAAAGTGTTAGAGGCGCAGCACGATTCCTCAATTCGAGTCATCTGATGTGAAAATACTATAAAGGAAATCTTAGTACAAGTAGAACGTCTTCTATGTTGTTGCTCTTATGTGTGCTTACATATTTTTTGATCTTGTTTAATAGATTATACATTATAAATGTTTTAAATTATTGAAAAAGTCGTGGCCTTTTAAAATGACGCCAAAGGTCAAAGAAAGTCCTTTACAAAATGTCAATCGCGCTGGGAACGTAGTTTATTCTTTTTTGTTAGTTTTAAAGTGATTTGTACACATCCTTAATGAACAAATAAATAGAGAATGAATTTCATGTATTAGCTCCATAAAATTCAAAATTATAAAATTTAAATTTCGCGTATTGTTATCATAACTCAGTACCATTATATTTTACAAACGTTTATACGCCACTTGTCTAAGCTCTTGGCTCCTTTAGAAAGTGCAATAACGCTAAAGCGTCGCTTAAAACATCAGTTACATTTCAACGTAATCGAATTAACGTAAAAAATAACATTAAAACATAACGTTGCAACGTTAGCAGACCTCATTCACCACGGCCTCGCGACAAGGGCCCACATTTTTGTTCATATTTTTGCCTACGCTTCAACAGCCTCGGGAAATTCTGCTTAACTCCATTTTAATTTTGCATCAGTTTCATTACGAGCTGCGAATGGCGCGGAATGCCATAATTAGATCTGGACGTTGCAATCTGGAGCTGGCCGTTACACGAAATGCCAAAGGCAAAATTATAACTTACACAAAGCTAATAAAAATATCCTATGTAGTTGAAAAGTTTTTCGTTTTCTCTAAGAGACTAGCGCTGAGTCTGAAATAAATATGAAAATTATATTTTTTTATTTATTCACAACAGGAAAGCGCTTTTTCTTTATATCAAAATGCTATCTGACTACAGCAATAGGAACAGTTCTGTGAAAAGCCTTATACATGTACATTTATAGGTATCTAATGATGAGAAAAAGAAGCCAGGCATACTATCCATTAGCACTATCACTAATTAAACTGAGTACAATAGTATATACCTAATGCTATAAGTCTGAAACTGGTAGTAAACCATAATAATCAACTATGATCACAGAGGCAATAAAAAGTAAAGTGTGCATCTAGATAATAAAGGAAAACTATGCGTTGACTGTACCACAAACGAATAATAACGTTGCCAAAACTATTGTCTAAGTGTAAAGCACCAACAGGCCGAGCGAACATCATACTAAAAGTGGAATCAAGAAAGCTCCCTTCGCAACATGGCAAACACAATTATTATGGCCAAAACAAGAACTCAGTCGGCATAAATGCAAAAATACATCGGCTCTTGTAAAAATGGTTCACGCCAGTGCCCGCGATACACGGCAACAATGCCGGCTGCTTGGATGGCGGCCAATTCCACATTTTTGCAGAATAACTTGTAGCTTGTAGCTCTGTAGCCGCCACTTACGAGACTCGTTCCGCAGCTGTTCGCTTCCACACTATTGTTGTTGTGCACTACACTGAATGTTTAAGTGTATACTAAACAATTCAATCAAATACAAGTAGAACAGTTTCTATAAGTTTGCCTCCGTTGCATTTTATAAGATAGTTTGGGCATGTAGAGAAGACGGATGAAAACAAGAATTACACAAGGTCAAATCGTACCACCCCTTAATCGACAAACACTTATGAAGAACGTTATGAGAGTAAATTAAACAAAGCGTGTGTTTCAGGATCGTAGCAAATAGAAAGCTGTGGCTAGGTACCCCTCCGGGATACCCGCTTGATGTATACATGCGTTTTCTGTCTGGCACAGACTATAGTTCGTTAGATTAGTTGTTAAGTCTTAACTACAAGTTAGTTAACTGATTTTTAATTAGTATTGTATTGACGTCAATATGTGCCTGTAAAGGTTTATATTGAATAAATAATTTGACTTTGACTTTGACTTTTCTACTGCTTAAGTCATTACAGTTTAATTAAAATAGTTCCACTGAACACACCTCATTTCAGAAGAATTATTCGACATCGTACCAACGCAACGGTTCCTCCTAAATATGCCGTTGTCCATGTGGAGAGGCATGTGTGGCCTGAGCGTGGCTGCAGGAGAGGTTATAGGCTGATGTGATTGATGATGATGCCAACAGCTTTTCTCTTTCACTAGCCACTGGCAGGGTATGCATCCTCCTGCATTGCGTTCTCAGGAGAACTTTCTTCCGGACCTTCAAGTTGGAATTAATAAGTTGGTGGAATGAACTCCAAGCAAAGGTGTTCTCAAAGGAGCACAGCATTTTTCAAAAATGACGCGACAAGGTGTTTACGGTAAGTGACATCTCTGACGTTCAAAGACTGCAGTAATTAATTACTACCGTCCCGCCATCAGAAACTGAAAATAGCACTTGAAAAACTTCTTGTCTTATATCGCTAAGCAAGTCTAGGCTAATGGCATATTAACTGTGCATTAAACAGCTGTCTCCCGTCGAGTAGACTGCTTTTAATGGTTTTATGTCCAGATCGTGTCTGAAACTTCTGAGTGTCTAACATAACAAGCTGCAGTGTGAGTTGCATTCAAAGTGTCGTTAAATTTCTGCTTTCAACATTTTAAGACATAATAATATAAAAGCTTTACTTGTCAACGAGGAGCTCGATGGCGCAGCGGCTAGCACGTTCCGCTTGCAATCTTGCCCGCTAAGCAATTTTCGCAATGCCAGGTCGCTGGATAGGTGACCAAATTTAAAACATTTCGAGCTCCTCCGTGCTTCGGAAGGCACGTTAAGCCGTTGGTCTCGGTCGTTGTCATAAGATGGCAGCCGTTAAAACCCACCAACCCGCATTGGGCCAGCGTGGTGGTTGGGTCATAACCAGTGGTCGGAGTAGGTATATTGATTTTAGATACTTGCGTCATGATATCATAACATGGACATGCATTTCTTCCGGAATGTACCGGAGTTTCCAAAAATTTGGTAAATAGAGTAATAAAATAAAAAACCATATGTAAGCAAACAAAATTGTTTATTGTTAATACAAAAAATCATTATTACAGTTTTATTAAAAATAATTATTTTTAATCCTCATCGGTTACAAGTTCTACATTTTGATTTTCTGTCTCTATACAATTAAAATAAATAACTATAATTTTTTCAATATTTTCTAATTTTAAGCTATTTCTTTTAACATCTAAGATCCATTTGTAAGTGGAAAATGATCGTTCAACATCTGTAGATGTCAATGGAGCGAATTTGAAATAAAGTTTCTGATTATTTGCTACGCTTTTTTCAATACTCTCGCTGTATTCTCTAATTGTATCTAAATCTGGATTTCGTTCCATAACTGATTCTATTTTATTTTTTATATTCTCATTATTGCACTCGTTAAGCGTAGCCCTTACTTGATCAAATACTAAAAGTGAATCAGCTAGAGATAAATTTTGTTTTTGTAACTCTTTTAGGGCTAGTAGTATAATAGAGTAATTTTCTTCAATATATTTTAAATCATTTTCTAAATTTTGTTTTTCCAAAATGTTTTTTGCGTTTCGTATGGCTATAGCATCAGAACTGCTCAAGCAGGATAAAACTTCTTTTATTTTATCTAAATGTTGAGCGTAGTAAGATGCTGCCTGTAACCAAGTACCCCATCTGGTAATGACTGGTTGCGGAGGCAACGGTAAGTCAGGATATTTTTCTTTTAAAATGTTTACCCTACTAGGAGCCTTTAAAAATACTTTTTTAACATTTGATATAAGAATATCAACATCGTTGTATTCTGACCTTATCTGCTCACTTACACGATGAAGAGCGTGCGCCAAACATGTCACATGCTTCATTTCAGGTAAGTAATGTTTTAAATTTCGCCCTGCAGATAGCATGTACGCTACACTGTCAGTGCAAAGCATTAAAATATTGTCAACTTTCGCTTCAAAAGTGTTTTGCCATAAATTTTCTAGACATTGCAGTACAAATTGTGTTATTGTTTGTCCATTTACTGCTGTTAGCATTTTACAAGCAATCAAATAAGGCCGGCCTGCACTATTACTAGGATGCAATGGTTTTATTAGGAAATTGACTATGTATCGACCAAAAATGTCTGTTGTCTCATCCAGCGATATCCATAGTTTCTCATTTTTATTAGTTTCATAAATCGAATTGATTTTATTCCTATAAAACTTCTCCAAATAAACTTTTCGTAACTGTGATTCGTCAACCACTTTACGATTGGTACAAACGCAACAACAAGTACTGCACATATATTTCTGAAAAAACTCTTTGAACGCTGGATTTTTCATTTGCGACCAAGGAATATTGCATAGAATCAGGAACTTAATGAGGTCGAAGTAAAATTCCTCTTGCGGTCTCTTAAATTTTCCTTGATGTACAGCGCCTTCAATGTGTTTGGTAATGTTGCCTCTATTCACAGCTTTCAAATGACTTTCACACTTTGTACAGTATATAGTGCCACTAGCGTTATCGTAAAGTAGCTCAGGATAGTGCAATAACCACTTTTGCACTGTTTCAGCCTTGACCTTTGCCATATTTATTTATATCTCACCTAAAACAATGATTTAAATTTACAATATATACATACACAACTGTAAAGTCGTTAATGAAATTCTGTTTCATATAAAGTGTTTTTTTTAACTGAAGCGGTGATAGCCCTGCGGTGTGCGTACCGGACTCTCATGCGCTGTGATGATTGCTATAAAGTGATTTTTTTAACTGTTTCCAAGTTCTAAAACCTTCTTAAATAGTGAAAATAATTAAAACTTACCCGTACAAAAACAACTTCAAATGGGCCCAATCCAAGAGTGATAAATCGATGTCCGTAGTTATAAGCCAAATTCGTCGTTTTAAGTAGATTTCAGAAGACAGTAAACAAGCCAGGGTCAAGTCAAGATATTCACAACACATAAAATAAGCGCACTCCACGAACCGAAATAAGTGAGTGAGCCACTTGGTCTGGATGTCGGTGCGAGCGCATTGTTTTCGAACAAACAGTCAATGAGTCATCCTGGATACTTGATTCTAATTGGTCAGATGCGTTGAGCATAGAGATAAGAGGACAAAAGACCCTGTTTGCCGGATGTCGTGTGTTGAAATGAATATTATTATTATATCATTTTATACATGCTTAGGCTTTTACTCCAACACTTTTACTACAACAAGGTTTTTACACACCAGTCATTTTTTACTATTAAATTCTGGTCATCTACGCCACTAGCAGCATAGCGTTGAGAGTATTGATACATTTTTAACTAGTTTCATGTAATAATTTCGATGTTTCGGTATTTTTATCATAATAATCCGGAAACTCGGAGGAGTATCCATATTAACATATACGTTTGATGTCAGTGACCTTAATTCAATATACCTACTCCGACCACTGGTCATAACCCAATATCCCTACGTGCTATTGTCCACGTGGGAAGCCTGTGCCCAGCAGTAAGACGTTTATAGGCTGATGATGATTACTTGTAAACATTAGGTAATCATTATCATAATATAGCCTTTTCGTCTAATAGCAGATGATTTATGGTGCAACATCTGATAGACATCGCTTTTGATGGCTAAATAGACCGATGCGAGAGCGGCATGATATACCACACGCCCGCCTGAATAAGTTAGCAGCAGCTGGTGCGGAGCTGCTTTGATGTCGACTCTGTCTCTTTTAAGTAAGTAATACTTATTAGTCATTTAGGAAGTGTGTTGTCAAGATGTCAAAGCTTAAGAAAAGTTTATAATTTACGGCTGTTAGTAGGCTACTAACAGCCGTAAATTATAAACTTTTCTGCTTCTGCTCAACGTAGCAGTAGCATCAGCAGTACTGTACTCGCAGAAACGTCATAGTCCTATTACTACTTACCTACTATATTTATAAATCTCTTTCCCAGGTCCATAAACAAAAGGTTGTCTGGAAGAGATCGTTTGCAGCGATTAGACGGCCTTTGCCCAAACTAGCTTTAAGATTATGTATACTTGTGTGTGTTCCTTGTTTATGTACAATAAAGTGTTCATCTATCTATCTAAATATGTTATTTGGTAACTGTATAGGTCTATATTTCATTTAGAATTTGTTAAAAAATCCTTAACTACTTAGGCCGCGAGATTTGGTCTTTTCTATATTAAAGCAGCCGAGCGACTGCCTCAATGTATACGTTTTAAGTCACTCTAATGAGAGATTAGTGCTGTTTGTTGAGGGTAGCTTTCATTGAAGGGCGGGACAGACATCCAGACTTTGTGGCGGTACCATACTTTATTTAAAATACGAGTATATTTAACGGTTTTGTGTGGTCCCGTTTGTCATTGTAAGATTGCAATCATTAAAACCCATGTACATATCACAATATAATATTATGTGGCTAATCGCGGCTTATGCATAGACGACCAACAATTAAAAGCAGTCTATGGTGCGAGCAACAGCTGTTTAATAACCTATTTAGCCTAGACTTGGCTAAGTCACTTAGCCACTTGGCAAGACAAGACTCAGGTCCAGCTGTGAAATGTTTACAGGCTGATAATCATTAACAAAGGATAATGCCCACTTTTGGGCTAGGATGGCGGCCACTAATAAAAGTGGGTTAAAATTAACACGTTCATGCGAACAACGTATACATGCGTCAAATATTGGTAGATGTGTTGTGGAATAACGTATGATTACGTCCAGTAAAAAAAATCTTTTTTTTATAAACAACGTTATTGTATGGCGACTCGGCATACTAACATCCAAGAGATGCGTTACTGTGCTACAACCTTAGATTAAAACAAAAAGGGAAGATACGGCATGCTCCTACTTGTAGTCATTCAAAATATAGTCCTACTCAATTACTTAAGCAAACACTCACACACGCACACCTATAAAGTGTAAATCGAGCGAGCGAGACAAAGCGGTAAGTTTCAACGTCAGCGCGAGGGAGTTAGCGAGTAGCGCGTTGACGCCTCGGTCGCTTCGCAACAGACGAGTACGTACGACCGATTCCGACGCCACTGCCACAGTATAAATATAAGCTAAAGCAGTACGGAAGCTCGGCCTTTTTCTTGTTTTATATACCTACGCGCCAATTGAGCGTTAGGGTTGTCCTCTTAATTTTGTAAAATTGAAAAAGTATTTGTTTAGTTAGCGCTGTATCTCAGCTAGTTAGCGCTTTTTTTGAGATAACTAGCCAAGCATAAGGGTTGTCACTTTTAATTTTTTAAAAATTAAAAACTAATATGTTAAAGATGGCGGCTACTTTCCTCATTATATTATCGGATTCATTGTCGGAAACCACACTGATCCCCTGATATCGATTTTTAAAGCAATCGGTTTAATAACTAAAAAGTTTGAAAATGGAGGCTATTTTGTTTCATACTAATAACGGAGTCGTTGACAGAAACCACACAGATCCACAGATATCGATTTTCAAAGCAAGCGGTTAAATAACTAAAATGTTCAATATGGCGGCTACTTTTTCTCATTCTAATAACGGATTCATTGTCAGAAACCACACAGATCCTCAGATATGTATTTTCATAGCAAAGTTTACTAACGATGAAGTTTCGTAGTATCAATTCTTATTATTTTTAACCATTAAAATCGCGCTCAAAAAATATACTTAAGTAAGTACGGCAAATATCACCTAAATAACCAAACGATTTATTTAAAAGAAAAAGCTTTTTATTTAGTAATAATAAATCATTCTTACCTTTCAACATCAGCAGGAAGTTTAAAAGACGAAAGCTCCGGTTTTGAAGAAGCCGAGTTCAAGCAGCCGTATACTACGCAATACACTCGCGGCATTTTTTAAAAATCGCGCGCACAGCGCACGTAATACATTTCGTCTCGACGCGATACGCGCTACTGAGAGCACTGCGATGTCCGCTTCGGGGCCCTGTTACGACGTGCGTCTGTGGGCGTGCGTCGTTTCGAGCGTTTGTACGTAGCTTCCTACTGCTTTAGCTCATATTTATACTGTGCCACTGCGGAGTAGCGTCTTTCTCTTTATCACACAGTAGAATATCCGCAATAGTGCGATGTAGCCTGTTCGCTCGGCAAATTGTGACTGAAGTGAAATTGTGCCTTTAGGCCTAATTTTGGCGGCTCACTCACGAAACGCTAATGCCATATCTTCCCTTTTTGTTTTAATCTAAGGCTACTGTTCGGAACAAAATGGCCACTTACGGCTGGCAACCTTTTTTGTAGTTTTAACTTGTATTTGACAGACGACTGTCAATGTCAGTGACACACTCACGTTGGATTTTTGGCTAGGTTAGGAACCTTGACCGCGGGGTCGCGTAGAAAAGTTTTGGTGTAATTTGATGTGTAGGGCACATAGTCAGTTAAACTCGGCGGACCGTAGGGATTAATAAACAGCAACAGTGTAGAACATAAGTTTAGTTTAAAGTCAGTGATTTGTTTGGTCGACACGCACACGTGGCGTACAATTGAACGGTGCTATGTGGTATTGTGCGTATCATCACGTATTTGTCTAGGATCAGTACTGAGGGGGTAGCCAACGGGAAGTTAGGGCCTTTCCACCACCATAGCACCAGCCCCGAAGACGCGCGGGAGCGCGGTCAACCACTACTACGCTGACAGCAGCGTGCCGAAGACAGCCGGCGCGGCGGACTGCAGCCGAGCTGAAGACGAACGAGACCGTAAGGATGTGGCACACCGTCTGCTAGTATATAAGTCGTTTAGTTTAATTATAATTTAAGTTTAGCTAGTATATCTTTAAGTCGAGAGGGTGCGGTCTACAGGTTCACCGGAACAGGACCTCTGAACCGTGCCTTCTCTGGTAGCAGAGAATCGCTATTAAGGAAGTCAGTTGATGTAGACTATCTATATTAAACAATTTTTTGGTAGCAGAGCGTGGTTTTGTCTACGGAGTCAAGTTAATTAGTTATTAGTTTTAGTTTTAAGATTGTTTGCAACCACATATTAAATTGTATTCAGAATGCAATGTTGTAATATGTAGGTTTTGTTGTGTTGATTAAGCAAGTAGGTAGCGTAAGATTGTCTCACTGCGGTCAATGTTATCATAATTAATTTGGGTTTTGTCTCGCATTTAGAATGCGTTGATTATTTCATTGCGGAAAGTCATTGCACGAATGCAATAATTGTCATACCTAACTTGCTATAATTGCATTTTGGTTACAGATTTAGAATGTATTTATTTGAGTTAGGATATAACTGTGGGTTGTATTAAATATTATGTGGATGTGTATGATAACCGCTAATTATCTATCTTTGTTGTTAAAAACTTTAATTTAGAATTAGTCTCGCTAGGATAGTGTCGACTTGTGACAACAAATAAATATTTTTGATGTTAATTTTGCATTTGTTGTGCAAACTGAATTTTAAGATTTTAGCGGTTTGCAAATAATTAAACATTTTGTTTGTTCCTTGATTGCTTGAAAACTTAATTTAGAATTTAAAGTTAAAGCATTGAAAATTGTGGTACTTTTGATTTAAAAAAAGAAAGAAAAACATTTATTGACCACACAAACAGTATAACATTAGAAAAAAGTTAAATAAAAAAATTATAACTAAAGTAGGTACACAAGTATATACACGGGACAAACAAATAAATATTTTGTGGCCAACTAGGCCCCAGCCTCAGCATAGGCTACAGCGACATTAATTGTTGCTGCAGCGCTGGTATTCTGGCGGGACCTTGAGGTCGAGACGCACGTGACAATACACGATATTAAAATAAAACAAGAAAAATAAAACAACTTACATGAAAAACCAGTTAAAAATGAAAATAAAATAAATGATCATTGTGTCAAACATAACACATAAGCTGACCTAATGACAGTGATGCCTTTGCCTGTTTACACCCTTACAACAAGGACAAGGAGTCAAGGATTAAAAAGACTATGTAGAAGTATGTCATTGTTGTGCTGAGCTAAGATATTAAATAATGCTAATTGCATTGCGTGGAAATAAAACTAAAGCATTATTTATTCTGAGGCTAATTATTATGTCTTATTTGTTTCTTTTAGGTTATGTCTCGTATCATTTTCCTTCCTTTACGCTACCCTTTAATAAACAAAACAATATTATAATATATACATTGCAAGATAAACAAAAAATGGTGCCACCCTTGTGCCAAAGACACTGGTAGAAACTGGAAACTTATCAAGTGATCAGATCAAGCAAGAAACCAGGCAATTAAATAGATGAAGCAGCCAAAGAGCAGAGCATTAAATGGGCAATATCCGCCCCGATGGTGCCGGAGCGCGACCCCCATCAAGCACATAACCTAAACGTGAAAAACCCAAAAGTTAGTCGGATCACTTTTGCACAACAATAAGGTACTTTTAAATTTGGTTTGTTGTTTTCATTTTGAAAACATATTTAAATATTGTAGGCATTTGATTCACAATATTTGTAGTTTGGTTGTCTAGCGATTGCAAAGCTGTAGACACAATATCAATATTGCAGTTATGTTACATTATAAATTGATTAACATTTTGTTTATTGTAGTTTTTTTTGGGAAATCAATTTGAGTTCCATTTATTTGTAACATTTGTTTGGTAAATGACTTGTTTACCTAGTGGCGTATGTAATAATAATATCAAGGAACATTTTTATTTTATTTTTTCTTTGGAAATCAGTTTGTTTACATAGTAAATTTGGCCTATGTATAATTAAATAACATTTTGTTTATTGTAGTTTTCTTCGGGAAACTAATTTGAGTTCCAATTATTTATAACATTTGTTTGGTAAATGATTGAGGATGAATGTTTACATAGTGGCGTATGTAGTACTAAGGAACATTTTTATTTGAATTTTTATTTTTCTTTGGAAATTCTTTGGAACCGATTAGATTTGTTTGTTCTACACAGCGGCATATGTAAAATTTGGTTGGATTATTATATAACGGTTTATACAATAATAATGGCACATTTTGTTTTGTTGCTGCCTTCATTTTTGAAAACCAATTTTAAATTTAATTAGATTAATACATTGATTTTAACTTGATTGATTTATGCATAGGGACTTAATACTTGTACATTATATTTGTTAGTGCGCCTCTTGTAGCAAACACGTATAAGTTTATTTTGTACTTATTAATTTGGTTGTGCCTACATTGTAATTGAAAGGGTATGTGTGTAGGAAATATTGTTCTGCCATATTTGTGCTATTGTTGGACATATAATCTAATTCCTCGTTATTTGTTTTTTGTTGACAACGCGTTGGCGGAGGCAGTCTTTGCAACGCAGCTGCGCTGGTTCGTGCATACGCAGGATCTGCTGTCTCGGAGGGGCTGCGATGATGACATCCTCGAGCGAGCCAGGCAGTTAAGGCAGCGGGTGTCTTCGGTTGAGACCGCCATGGTGGTTTTGTCAGAGACTGCTCCAACATCCCACAAAGAGGTATGGTTGGCATACGAAGAAGAGTTTGCCCAGATCATGGAAATAAGTGATAATGTCGTCCAGGCGGCCTGCGACATTAAAAGGCGACGGATAGGGGATGTCCAGCCATCCATACCGCCACCAAGGGGAGGGCCTGCGATGCCTGATGGGCTTCCTATCCATCAGTTAGGAAGTTTGGGTGGCGCTGTGGAAGAGGGGTCGTATGTAGACGCACATGCGCGTCAATTGTTATCACTACCTACGGTAGCTAATCGGGTGGACTTAACGACGCAGCTGTTGACGCCAGTCACAGTTGCGTGTAATGCGTTGCGACAGCTAGGGTTGCCAGTAGCCGAGTGGTCGCTCCTACTGGTACACATTGTGCTGGACAAGCTGCCAACGGACGTTCGTTCCCGGTTTGAGCGGGAAACGGCAGAGGAAGGGGGGGCTACTCTGCCGGGATTGGAGGAACTTCAAAAGTTCCTCGGCGATGAGGCGGGAGTCGTAGCGACCTCCCAGCCTGACCTGCCGCCATCAGAGGCGCAGGCTTCAATGGGACGCCAGGCGAATCCCACCGTACAGCTGCAGCCAGGACACACTACGTCGCGGCGGGCGGCGCTGACTGCAGCGGCCGGCATGGACCCGGCTTGTACACAGTGTGGCCAAACGGGTCATACTACGACGCGGTGCCAGGACCGACGAGGGCTGCGGGTAATGACGAGGCGGCGCATAGCAAGGCGCAGCGGCCTTTGCTTTGGCTATAGGCCTCAACGCCGCAGTGCATTTGGTGGACCACAGCTTTTATTATTGTTGGGTGTTCACAGGTCGTGAGCGGCTTCACCGACCACACAACAGCGGTGGCAGCGTTACACGGGCAGGGGTGCTCCAGCGCGGAGCACACACCTACCAGCGGACTGGAGGCCCAGTCATGCGCAGGCGCGCAAACCCACGCCTGCAGGTTCCCATGCTGCCGGCCCGAGTGCGATTTGGGTATCCCACTGGCGGGGGCCCCGACGGTGTCACGAAGGTGGGACCCCTCCCTGCAACTAGCTCTGTGCGCGCCAGCGTGCAGCCGCGCTCGAGCTATGCCGCAGCGGTTATCGTACCACCCGCGGTATCACACGGGCGGGGGCCTTCTTTGCAGATTTGGGACCCGAGCAGGCCATAGCTAGCCTGCCCCTTTGCGAGAGCAAAACCACGGACGGTTTTGCTCTATACTACGGCGGCCGCGGTTTGAAAGATTTAAGGAAACCTTAAATGTGAAATTTGTTTGAAAGATTTTAAATAAATCTTAGATTTGAAATTTTAATTTGTGCAACATTGTTTGGTGGCATGCTTACTGGGAGTTTGACGGGGCTAACACAAGTCACCCTCTCCTCGGTACATGCATCTATGTGAGAATGTCAATTTCGGTACGGCACATACATTGGTCTAGATCGGGCAGACCCACACTTTGTCACCTGGCCCAATTGACCTACTCTTGGGCTCGGGTGTACTAGGACGGGTCCGACTAGGCACCCAGATAGCTCTGGGTCGCTCTACACTGCTGGCAGTGCCAACTATTTTGGTCTTGTTTCTATTATGCACACAGTTTGACGACTCGACTCCGCATAGTCTAGTAGAGTCATTACGTTTGTGTACCATTTCCATAACTATGCACAAGTTTGGGAAATTGAGAAACCTCCCATGGTCTAAATGGTAGCCCATGCCCATGAGGATTGTGAAGCCTTTCAATAAGCCAGTACGTCACGGTTGACGTCTGTTGGATGTGTTACTAGGTAACGTAATTTGTAATTTTGAATATTGTTTGTTCAAAGAGCTTTATTTGTGTAGTGCTCTTTCGGTGTTTATTTTGTCACAGTGGACGTCTTCACCCGTGCAGCCGCAGACGGGGGGTCTGCCTTCGGACCGAGTCGCTCAGTCTCATCCGTTTTTGGGGGTTTCACGCAACGGGTTCTGCTGGACCTTTCTCGGTAAAACCGATCAACTGCGCAACGTTCGGGTTGTAGGTAAATTTTTTGTGTTTCTTTTGTGCCTGGCTACTAAGGCCGTCCTCTTGGGAGTTTCTTCCTTGTCCACGGAGGCCTTCGTCGTCGCGTTGGATCGTTTCGTGTCGCGTAAGGGTCTACCTTCACTTATTCGCTCCGACAATGGCACAAAATGGCAAGGGCACGGGTGTATCTAAATGATGTTTGTAATTTTTTAGAAAACAAGCTTTGGTGAATAAGACAATTTTATTTTAATTTGGCTAATTAGATTTAGTATGTTGTTGAAGGAGAATGACTTGCTCTCCTTGCTTGTAGCTAGGGCAGCATTGTAAAGTTGTTTGTTGGCGAGTATGGGACTGCGGTTCGATTTCGCGATGAGCCACAGCAGCTGTCTCTCCTTGCCCGATGGATTGAGCTAACGATCGGAGCCTTCCGATCGGGGCAGGGGTCTGTTCGGAACAAAACGGCCACTTACGGCTGGCAACCTTTTTTGTAGTTTTAATTTGTATTTGACAGACGACTGTCAATGTCAGTGACACACTCACGTTGGATTTTTGGCTAGGTTAGGAACCTTGACCGCGGGGTCGCGTAGAAAAGTTTTGGTGTAATTTTATGTGTAGGGCAGGGCACATAGTCAGTTAAACTCGGCGGACCGTAGGGATTAATAAACAGCAACAGTGTAGAACATAAGTTTAGTTTAAAGTCAGTGATTTGTTTGGTCGACACGCACACGTTGCGTACAATTGAACGGTGCTATGTGGTATTGTACGTATCATCACGTATTTGTCTGGGATCAGTATTGAGGGGGTAGCCAACGGAAAGTTAGGGCCTTTCCACCACCATAGCACCAGCCCCGAAGACGCGCGGGAGCGCGGTCAACCACTACCACGCTGACAGCAGCGTGCCGAAGACAGCCGGCGCGGCGGACTGCAGCCGAGCTGAAGACGAACTAGACCGTAAGGGTGTGGCACACCGTCTGCTAGTATGTAAGTCGTTTAGTTTAATTATAATTTAAGTTTAGTTAGTATATCTTTAAGTCGAGAGGGTGCGGTCTACAGGTTCACCGGAACAGGACCTCTGAACCGTGCCTTCTCTGGTAGCAGAGAATCGCTATTAAGGAAGTCAGTTGATGTAGACTATCTATATTAAACAGCTACAACACATCGAACTCGCAAATTTCTAGTGCTACAGTGCATCAGTTTTTTAAAGTCTTTCATGCCTCTTCCGCCCGATAACGTGTACCTACTTTGTTTGCTAACAACGTCACTGTACGTCGCCCCATCAACGAGTGTGTCATACATTCAGTAGTTCTGGGCTCGTCGCGGGGGGTGCGCTTGACCTGTTCCTGGTGACACGTAATTGCAACGAACATTCAAGCAAAATCGTGAGTGTCTTGACTGGTGAGTCTGTAGCGACCAGATTGTGACTTAAATAGCACTATCAATATGTTAAATAGACTCTGAATTGTTGCGTAGAATTTACGAGATGGTCTTTTGGATGATATATTTCTGCTGAACAATCTTGTCGACATAGAAGATCAGTTGCACAACTCTATAGAGAACTCTATTGGATTTGCCAGATTCTAGAAATGCAGAAGGTTTTCAGACACTTAACCCACAATCACGATCGCCTCCTTTGGATCCCGAGTCTGTCACTGAGGCACGTGAACAGCCACCAGACCTAGTAAGTGCGGAAAATAATTTGAGACCAGATGCACCCTCGCCATCCTTACTCACTCTCTACATCAATCACGCAGCCGCCATCGCCATCCCCAGGGATCCAGATCTCACAACTAGCGTGCAGCAGCCTTCAGAAGCTTATCCAGCCTTAAACCCTACACCAGATGCAGAGCATCGACGTCGACGTTCTATTACGTTCATCGCTATTGCATAGATTTTAATTTATAAGTTATATAAGAGCGCATATACACGTCGACATCTTTATACGTCAATGCAATGGACGCTAGTACTGATTTCATTAGCTTTATGCACAACGTAAATAGACGCCACTTTCGTTAGTATGGAAAAATGATGTGCGATACCGTATGAACCTATGATATTGACATGTTCGCGTGAATGTGTTAAAGTATTGGCTAACCCTATTACAACAATGTGTTACACAATTTTTTAAAGTATGGGAGTCAAGAGATTTAAGGACTTATAAACATTAGCTGGTTAAAAAAAAACATAAATCAAATGAAAAAATACAAAATTGTTTTTTTAATTGACACAATTGTTTCAAGTGTTGCTGTCCAAAGATATAAGGTATATTGTTTTACATAAAACAATTACTTAGCTAGTGCATGTAAGTCCTATCTCTTGACTCCCATACTTTAAAAATTTGTGTCATACATTGTTGTGATGAGGTTAGCCAATACTTTAATGTACGATCATTTTCATTAATGGCCGCATAATAAAAAAGAAATCTTGCCCAAAGCTCTATACAAAGTGGGCATTGTCCTTTAATTAGATGAAAGACAACTAATTCGAGTTATTATCGATTAGGTTGTTATTTTTGCCTTGTGGTATAGCGACTTTGCCCGTGTGGTATAAAAATACTACCCCCTCTTTTCCCTTGAATGTAGTAAAAGGCAATTAACGAACTAAAACTGTACATACATCCATAAGCATAGAGTGGCAATGGGCTCACCACCTGTCACGCTGAGCACATGTGCAGTTGTAATTTGGTGTGCCGTGGAGTATGGCAGTGGACTCTGCGGTTCCCTTTGCACAGTCTCTGACACTAACCCTTTGGGGACGGTAATCGTGAATTTATGTGGGTTGTTTATGTGTAATGTCGCACATCCGTCTTAAACAGACATTTTTGAACAGTAACTTGTTTTGATTAAAAGTGAGTTGTACTTAGTATCAGTACTTCGCTTTTATTTTCTCTGTCATTTGGAGCGTGCAACCGTGGAGCGCCCCGGAGCCCCGAGAGCCCCGGAGCCCCGGCGCGAGTCCTGCTTCATTGTGGCTGTTATTACTGCCCGCAGGCGGACCACTCGGATTATTCATTCATTATTCATTCATCCCGCTTCCGGTGAGCTGGCGCGATGCAACGCTATCTGGAATAACATACTTTTCTTGCAACAATAATAAAAATATAAGTACAGGGTGTCCCACTCAGCTAGCACGACAGGAAGTCTAGTGTTAAACAAAGACAAAGACTGTTTACTCCCAATGTGACCATTTTACAGTTCGGTGGTAATTGGTACTATTAAAATATAAATAATAATTGAAATAAGACAATTGTCCTACAAAAGGCAGTCGTTCTTTTGCTGTTTTTATTATTATTGCAACGCAAGAATTACTCAACTTATAATGTAACTAATGAAGAGTTGACTATCGCGGCAATTCTAAAAGAAATTAAATTATTTAAAATAAGTACCAATTCTAAATAGATGTTTTACAAACCTTTGGTTTAATGTTTTCATTGAATAGCTCTTTAGATATTAATTAATCAGTCTACATTCGTAACTAGTCAGGCGTATAATAAATGTCTAACCTTTTTAAATGTCTAACTTAATTAAATATTCAATCATGTTTACTATTATTAAAAGTAGGTACTAGACTTTAATCATTGCCAGTAATTGATACGTTGTACAAGTATAAAATTTAAATCATTTATTTGTATTAATTACTTTCTCACCGAAGTCGCAATAATTTCATTAAGGTAAACGCTGGTAATGTCGACAGCGCCCCAACACTCGTCAGTTTTTAAAAAAGGTTTGTTAATATTTTTCTATCAACATATGTTTAAACGTTTTTATGGCAATCTAATGCACAATTAAAATGGCAGCACTTAGTTATAAACTGCAAAGGCGTCCGACAAAAAATTTTTGATAAGTTGAGGACAGCCTTATTTGTAAATAATCTAAATTCAGCTCCTACAAGTGTAACCCGGTTGGTCAGCTTGACTTCACTTTTTATAAGAAACTATTAGCTGTTTGGTAAGTGTGATTGTTTTGTAAAATAGTTAAGTAATTTTTCTAACGATTATAACCTATAAAAAGGTCTTGATTTAATGTTACATATTATTATTTACTAATAATATGACTTAGGACTCCTTTTAATAATATATTTTAGTTTTTATATTATATTTTTAAGGTTTTTTAGTTTTAGGTTCTTTGTTCTTATATTTTTAATTCCTTAATGTATTTCCCCATTTTAGGTTACCTCTATCAAACATAGAAAAATAATAGGTGCTAACTTATTATTTGTGTGTGACATTTACTGGTTCTTCATAAACCCTGTTTGACGCAGTACTCGACAAAATTACTACTAATTTGACGGTAATTGGGACATGCTTGATAAACTGCACCTAATATCGTCACAATCAAAGTTGTTCATAATAAAGTAGTCTGTAAGTCTATGAAAACACGGTACAAAGTCAAGTGTGTTTTTGTAGAAATAGCTTTTGGAGTACTTGAAGCATTTCAGTTCAGAGCTAAGCTGTTTTGTCTTCTGTATAATCTGACACTTTATAATAAGCTTTTTATAAAGCTTTTCTTTGATATGGATTTTAAATTTATCAAGATCTAATTTCTGAATATCAAAAGAATTATTTATTTTATGAAGCCTAGTATAAGGTACTGCTAATTTGTTCTTACTTCTAGTATTTTAAATTGTGATTATCACTATTTTTTGAAAATATATCAACATTTTTATGAACATACATGAGATTTTCATAAATGTATTGTGATGCAACTGTCATTATACTTATATCCTTACATCTCTCTCTAAGAGAGTCATCAGCCTTTAGGTTATATATTGCTCGAATAGCTCTCTTCTGCAGCACAAATATAGTTTGAATGTCGGCAAATGCCGTACGACATTACACTATGAAAGTAACTGAAATAAACTAATCTAGCTGTATCAACGTCAGTTAATTGACGGATCTTCATTACAGCATAAGCCGCAGAGCTAAGTCTATTCGACAATTTAGCTATCATCATCATCATCATCATCAGCCTATAAACGTCCCACTGCTGGGCACAGGCCTCCCACGTGGTTAATAGCACGTGGGGATATTGGGCCATAACCCACCACGCTGGCCCAATGCGGGTTGGTGGGATAATGCGGGTTGGTGGGATTTAATTTAGCTATATGAGGGTTAAGTTATTCGCGTCCGTAGGTTTACCCTTGAGACCCTACACGTGACCCCAGGGTGGTGCTAAATGAGTTACACCAGCTGAGTGGTAGAGCCACGCTGCGTTGAGCCACGCTGCGTTGAAGCGCGCATTGGGTCGGCTCGCCCGGCGTAATACCACCCCCTCACGAATTTTCGGCGTGAAACAATGGCACTCTGTGCCGGACCGTTTCCGGACGAAACACAACATGTTTCGTCCGGCGAATGAGGGTTCCGGAGACCCTTCCCCCCCCCCCCCCTCACAATTGATATGGCAGCGAACTTTAATCTAGATTTACCCCAGGGGGGTACCGACACATCCAGTGTCGGAGAATCCCCCCCTGAGCGTTCTCGCTCAGGCTGCCCTACGTATTCTGGGGAGGGCAAAAGTCCGCTCGTGTCAAGCATGCCTTGAGATAGGCAGGAGAAAGGCAAGACAATTGGCACCCCCTCCTACGCTTCGCGTGGACTTCTGCAACATCAGGGGAATCCACTCTAACTTGAGCGCCGTCCATTACCACTTCGAGACGGCAAAACCGGCCTTGCTCTTCCTCACCGAGACGCAGATACCCCCCCCCCCCCCCTCCTGACATCTCGTACTTGCGCAACCCAGGATACAACCTGGAACATTTGTGCCACGAGCCGGTGTTTGTGCCTATGTCAGGGAGGATATGTGCGTCCGTCGCCTTGGCAATCTTGAAGATAGGGACCTCTCCATCTTATGGCTACACGTCGACTGCGGACGTCATCCTCGCGTCTACGCGTGCCTGTCTAGGTCCCACAGCGGTAATATCGGAACTGACCAGCTTATTGAGACCATCCAAACAGGGACAGACTCCCTTCTCCAACGGATCCCCTCGGCCGAGATTGTGGTATTAGGAGACTTCAATGCCCACCACGTCGAATGGCTTGGTTCACGCACAACTGACCACGCGGGTAGAGCCGTTCATGACTTCGCTTTGGCCTACAGTCTGTCCCAATTGGTAACAGAGCCAACACGGGTTCCAGATGTGGAGGGCCATGCACCTTCTTTATTGGACCTTCTGCTGACCTCGCACCCAGACGGCTATCAAGTTTCTGTTGATGCACCACTAAGCTCATCAGACCACTGTCTGATTCGCAGCACTGTGCCTCACAGAATCTTCATAACCGCAACCAGCGGCTAGCCGTCGAGTCTGGCATTATGGGTCGGCGGACTGGGATGGGATGCGAAGCTTCTTTGCGTCCTACCCGTAGTGGCGAGTTTGCTTCTCGCTGGATGATCCTGATGTCGCCGCTGACTCTGTTGTTGATGTGATACTGCAGGGAATGGAACTTTTCATTCCAAACTCTGTGGTTCCCATTGGCGGCAAGTCCCAACCATGGTTTGGTAGTTGCTGCAAAATGGCGTCTCGCCAAAAGCGACAACATTACCAAGCCTGGGCTAATGCGGTGTCATCAAAGGATCCAAACTCCATTGCGCTCAGAAAGAAGTACAACTTTGCCGCCAGATCTTTTAAGAAGGACATTGCCAAGGCGAAGTCATCATTCATAGGTAGAATTGGCGAGAGGCTAGTGCGTCTTCCTTCGGGGACGCGTGCGTTCTGGTCTCTCGCCAAAGCTATCTTAGGGAATTTTTGTCAGCCGTCCCTACCACCATTGCACAAGACCGATGACTGCCTAGCCTATACTGCAAAGGAGAAAGCCGATCTCTTGGGCTCTCTTTTCGCATCAAACTCGACCTTGCACGATGGGAAAAACTCTCCACCAACTATACTGCATTGCGCTTGTACAATGCCAAACGTTCAGTTCCTGCAAAGGTCAGTTCGTAAGGCTCTTTTTTTCCTTGATATCCATAAGTCGAGTGGGCCTGATGCAGTTCCACCCATTGTGCTTCGGACGTGTGCTCCTGAATTGGCACCAGTTCTAACGCACCTTTTCCGGCTCTCTTACACCACTGGCATCGTCCCGAGCTCATGGAAGACAGCCCTTGTCCACCCGATTCCAAAAAAAGACGATCGCTCAGATCCGTCCAACTTCAGGCCAATAGCTATTACCTCTTTACTCTCCAAAGTAATGGAGTCCAATATAAACCGCCAGCTCTTAGGGTACCTAGAAGAGAACCAGCTACTAAGTGATCGCCAGCATGAATTTCGTCTCGGTCGTTCAGCTGGTGATCTTTTAGAGTACCTTACTCACCGATGGGCGGAGGCAGTCGAGAGTAAAGGGGAGGCACTGGCAGTTAGCTTAGACGTAGCGAAAGCTTTTGACAGGGTATGGCACAGGGCTCTTCTCTCTAAACTTCCATCATACGGGCTTCCTGAGAAATTATGTTCATGGGTTGCCAGCTTTCTTACTAGGCGTAGCATTAGAGTCGCAGTCGACGGTTCGTGCTCCGACATGAAGCCCGTAAATGCTGGAGTCCCGCAGGGGTGTGTGTTGTCCCCTACTCTGTTTCTTCTGCATATCAATGACATGCTGCATAACAACAGCATTCATTGCTATGCAGACGACAGTACCGGGGATACGCTCTACACCGGGCGAGCTAACATTTCTCTGGAAAACGTCATCGAGAGCCGGAATAAACTTGTGACTGACACCGAGAACATGTTAAGTCATGTCTCGGATTGGGGCCGACATAACCTAGTCCACTTTAACCCCTCCAAAACACAAGTTTGCGCATTTACCGCGAAAAAACCTCCCTTCGTCGTACCTCTGAACTTTGAGGGAGCTCCCCTTGATACCAATCCGATTATTGGAATCCTTGACGTCGATATTTCGAGTGACGTTCAGTTTCGTGGTCATTTGGAAGGTAAAGCTAAATTAGCTTCGAAAAAGCTGGGTGTGCTTAATAGAGCGGGTCAGTATTTCACGCCGGCCCACCGTTTACAACTGTATAAAGCACAGGTCAGGCCGCATATGGAATACTGCTCCCATCTCTGGGCTGGAGCACCCCAATACCAACTCCTTCCATTTGACCGCATTCAACGCAGAGCTGCACGAATTGTCGGCAACGTGGTTATTCCAGGTCGGCTCGATCCACTGGCTCTTCGGAGAGACGTTGCGTCTCTCTGTATATTAGTACCGTATATATCATGGGGAGTATTCTGAGGAATTGTTCGGCTTGATCCCTGCCGCTAATTGCCTTCACCGCACTACACGCAATCGACTATCATTCCATCCACATCACCTTGATGGATGGCGGTCTACTACTGTGCGTTTTTCAAGAAATTTCTTGCCTCAAACTACAGTGTTGTGGAACCAGCTCTCGGCGGCGGTATTTCCGGACCGTTACGACTTAGGGATCTTCAAGAAACGAGCCTATTCCTTCCTTAGAGGCCGGCAACGTGCCTGCGATTCCTCTGGTTTTGCGGGTGTCCATGGGCGGCGGTGATTACTTTCCTTCAGGTGACCCGCTTGCTCGTTTGCCTCCTTCTGCTATAAAAAAAAAATGTGGACCCCACTGAAGATTGGCATCCAACGTAATGCCTAGAAACACAGTGGTGTTCACAGGATTCACATTCTTATCTTTAATTTGTACACTAGTTATTACCTGCTTAACATTAGGCAATACAAATCTTATACATTTGAGTTTTCCCTCATTTAATAGCAAGTTATTTACACTATACCAGTGAACATTCTGTGAGACCGCATTATTCACATCGTCATAATTTGGGTGTCGTCGTTACACTTTGAATAAAAGTGAAGTATCATCAGCAAACAATACTATCTCATGACTGTTTTTTACAAAATAAGGTAAGTCATTAATATAAACTAAAAACAAGAATGGACCAAGTATTGAACCCTGCGGAACTCCCATTTTTACCACTGATCTCGGAGAGCTTTTACGGTCAATGTCGACCTTCAGAATCCTGTTACTTAAGTATGAGATGAGAAGACTCAAAGAAGTATCGCTAATTCCATAGTGGTTAAATTCCTGACCAATGTTTCATGTAAAACACAATCAAAGGCCTTGGATAAATCACAAAATACAACTAGTTCATCCTGTAAATCCTCCCAGGCATCAAATATTTGAAATAAAAGCTCAACACTGGCGTCAGTTGTTGAGAGACCCCTGGTAAAACCATAATGTTTAGAATGTAAAAGTTTATTTCTATAAAAATGAATTTGAATTTGGTCTAGCATCAATTTTTCAAAAATTTTACTAAATGTGGGTAGCACAGAAATAGGTCTAAAATTAGTGGGGTCAGCAGTGCTACCTGATTTAAACAATGTAATTATTTTACTATGTTTCATTAGGTCAGGAAAAACACCACAGTCAATGCATTCATTAAATATGCAAGCTAAAACTGGAGCTATTGTCATAATTACTGATTTAGCGACGTCCACGGAATTACCCCACAGATCACTATTATTATAATTATATACAATTATACACAGATCACTAATATGATAATTTATTACAATAATATAAAATTTTAAATAAGTTAATTATTTTGCAGTTAGCGATGTCAACCGATTACAATTTCTGACACTTGTATAAACCGATTACTTTCTGACAAAATCCGGAATTTTTAGGTTTGTTTTATATAGAAACTGATAAATTTTAAAAAATACAAAATGTTTTGTGATTTCACATTGAATCAGATCACTATTTTGTCGGATGAAACAGACTTAGTTCACCACATCACCTTGCAATCTGTTTCATCGCGATAAACATGCGCTTCAGAAAGTATAGAAGGTGCTGATACTGATAAATACTTAGATTATTACTTGTCCAAAAGTGCTAAGGAATTCTGTATGCTTTTCATGGTGCCCAGACGCACTCTCATACATTCGCAGTATATTGCTGGCTACCGACTAAATCTATTGCCATTTGTTCGAAGCACTTCCGTGATCAAGACAAAATAGATTTGCGAATCGATGGCGTAGCTTCTAAATATCGTAATCACCTTCGATCAACAATACCAAATCTCTATAAACAAATTGACATTTGACTTTTAATAATAAATAAAAAAACAATCTGAAAATGTCTTAATTATATCATTAGTTAAAGACTTCTAATACATCCAATAAGAAATTAAATAATTGAAATATTTTAAAATTAAACCTTATGTTTAAAAAATTGGGTTACCTGGGTAGAATTTCATGGGAAGGCAACCCCATCCCGCTATTGCAAAATAATTGCAGTTTATATTGCGGTCTTTATCTAATCGAAGCGACGGTATTGTTTTTGCGACTCGCGTAAGTGAGACACTTACACTCGAGAGCAATGAATCCGGGTCATTTAACTTATCATATCTGAGTGTGGCCTGCAGAGGTCTCCCTCTCGCAGCAGCACGTCGACACATTGGGATCTTTTGTCCTATCACTCTGTTTCCTCAGAGAAGATGACTGCCATAAGCATGGCAATGTCTCTGAGGACTAAGAGCCTAAAATCTTCTCGTTTCGGGTAGGCCAATCCCAGGATACTCATTCTTTTCCTAGCAAGGGAGTCACAGTCACACAGTAAGTGTCGCATGGACTCAGTTTTCTCTCCACATGCCCTGCACAAACTGTCTGTTGCTAGTTACATTCTATGGAGCATTTTGTTTTGTGGCATAGTGCCCGGTCAGGGCTCCAATGATTGTTCGTGCCTGCCTTTTACTACCTCTGCACATGATTTTACTCCGTCCTAGGGCGTCTCCGCCTATGAAGATTTTGAGTGTTTCATACCGGTTAACTTTCCCATTCGGTTTATGCCTGTTTTGGATTTGGTTCTTAAAAGCCTTGTTGATGGTGCTCGGTGCCAGTGCAACGAACGGCTCAGGACCAAAAAATGGGGTCTCTGAGCCCTCCCTGGCAAATGCATCGGCCATTTCATTGCCATGGATTCCCATGTGGCCTGGTACCCAGATCAATCTCACCCTACTGTGTCCACCTAACTTGTTTATAGCTTTTGTGGTTTCAAGTACAAGGTTAGAGTCGATCCGAGGCGATATAAGCGACTTGAGTTTGTAGGTACCTCAAGAGCTGGCGTTTTGTAATGGATCCATTACTTTGGGGAGCAAAGAGATGATGGCTATTGGCCTGTTGTTGGACGGATCTGAGCGATCGTCTTTTTTGGGAATCGGGTGGACAAGAGCTGTCTTCTAAGAACTCGGGACAATGCCAGTAGTGTAAGAGAGCCGGAAAAGGCGCGTTATAACCTGCGCCAACTTAGGAACACACGTCCGAAGCACAATGGGAGGAACTGCATCAGGCCCACTCGACTTATGGATATCAAGGGAAAAAAAGAGCTTTACAAACTGTCCTTTGTAGGAACTGAACATTTGGCATTGAACTAGCGCAATGCGGTATGGTTGGTGGAGAGTTTTCCCCATAGTCCAAGGTAGAGTTTGATGCGAAAAGAGTGCCCAAGAGATCGGCTTTTTCCTTTGCAGTATGGGCTAGGCAGTCATCGGTCTTGTGCAATGGTGGTAGGGACGGCTGACAGAATTTCCCTAAGACAGCTTTGGCGAGGGACCAGAACGCGCGCGTACCCGATGAAAGACTAGCCTCTCGCCAATTCTACCTATGAATGAAGATTTCGCCTTGGCAATATCCTTCTTAAAGGACCTGGTGGCAAAGTTGTACCTCTTTCAGAGCACGCTGGTGTTTGGATCCTTAGATGACACCATATTAGTCCAGGCTTGGTAATGCAGTCGCTTTTAACGAGATGCCATTTTGCAGCAGTGACCAAACCATGGTTAGGACCTGCCGTCAATGGAAACCACAGAGTTTGTAATGAAAAGTTCCATTCCCTGCAGTATCTCATCAACAACAGAATCGGCGGCGACATCAGGATCATCCAGCGAGAAGCAAACTTGCCACGATTTTGTGAGGAAAGTGATGAAAATGTATCTAAGACGAAAGTAATGGTGATCGAGAGAGATGAAGAAATGACTGACTGTACGGTAATGATAGGTTACTCCGTGATCATAGCGTGTGCAACTGCGCCGAAATATCACGGACTCGACAACAAGCGCTAATCGTCTTCGTTTATAATGCGTACAGCCAAGGTATGGAATTCCCTGCCGGCGGGCGTCTGTGTTCCCGAGTTCATATATTCCCAACATCTTTAAAGCCCGAGTGAATAGGCTAAAACTCTCCATCGTCAGCCTCTTCTTATTCCTACGGATAAGAATATGGCCAAGAGCAAGCCAATCTTATATAAAAAATCAAAACATGGGTTTTCGTAATATTTACAGTGAAATGTAGTTGAGAAGCGTGGTGCATGTTTTCTCAAAGAAACTCAACAAGCGCCCTACGTTTTTCAATTAAGCACATTACATTATTTTGTATTATTATTTGAAGTTTTCTTTTTAAAATGAGTCTTAGTTCAAATTATTAAGGAGGATTAGGCGGTCAGAAAAAAATTCAGATGTTGCGCGGGGCCCCGTGGTTGTTGCGTGGTAATTCGTAAGCTCCATTCACATTTTTATCAAAAAGTTAATAAAATTGTTAAATCATAAAATAAATCATAAAATCTTTATTTGCATAAAACATGGTAACAAGGATGTAATTATTGGAGGATAGCAACATACATGTTTTATCGATCTGTCGATATGCAAATATTTTGTCGTCATGCTTTTGAAATTAATTATTAAATAAGTACCTATCTATAATTCTAAATTTACTAAAATAAATAATTACAATATTTACTAAGATTAGATGTTACTGTGTCATTAACAATTTATAAAATTATATAATAAAATTAAGATTTAAAACATTATTATTTATTCAGGACCAAAGCCATCGTCACAGAGAAATATTGAGAAGTCAACAATAAGTCATATTTTGATTACCAATTTTATTTAGATGTCATTCTTTTTATTTTAGATTTCCTTTCCGACAAAAGTTAATAAATTCATTTATGTCATAAAAACAATTTTTCACAAGGATTCTAAAAACAGTCTTTTTAAAGAGATTAAATGGCATATTTCTGATATCGTTGGAAAGTAAATTGTATAATCTAATACCCATACTGTAACAATTTCTTGAGAAACAGGTAGTAGCTGATGGAGGTACAACTAACTGATTGGGATATCTTGTATGAAAATTACACTGTTCACGTTTTTCTGTAAAAAAAATTAAGTTTTTCTTTATAAATGTCAGTACCTCGAGTATGTACAACGATGGTAGAGATAGAATGTTTAACTGTTTAAAGAGAGGACGGCATGATTCTAACTGTCCCGCATTGCAAATAGATCTTACACATTTTTTTTGTAAAATGAAGGCACGTTTTATATTTGTTGAGTTTCCCCACATCATAAGCCCATACCTTAGTATAGATTCTACATATCCATGGTATGCCATCAGAGCTGTTTTTAGGTTTGCTACTTTCGAAAGATGATACAGAGCGTACACAAACCTATTTATCCTCTGGCATACCATGTCAATGTGCTGTTGCCATGTTAGTCTTGAGTCTATCACTATACCAAGAAAGGTAGCGGACTTTGTCTCTGCGATAGGTTCATTGTTATGATGTATGGATAACTGTAGAGGATTAGCATTCTTATTATAAAATTGGATGAATTTAGTTTTATTCACATTTACATTTAAATTATTATCTTCTAGCCAATTAGTTATTTTTCCAATTACATTATTAATTTCATCATTATAACCAATATTAGGCTTTCTATAAATTATTACGGATATGTCGTCAGCATAGAGGGTTATAGGATATTGAGTACATTTAGGAAGGTCATTTATATATAAGATAAAGAGCAATGGGCCTAATATGCTGCCTTGAGGAACACCTGAACAGTTAACTTTACTCTCCGACCTGTACGTTACGTTTTGAGACTCATTATTCAGCTGTGAAATCTCTACAAATTGACTTCTTTCCCTTAAGTAACTTTTTAGCCAATTAAGGGCAAGGCCACGTATACCGTACAATTCAAGCTTTGTCAGAAGTGTTTTATGATTAACAAAATCAAAAGCCTTACTCATGTCAAAGAAAATGGTGGATACGGGAACCTTCTTGTCCATTTGTATCGAGATGTTTCTAATGAGGGAGTAACAAGCGAGCACAGTAGATCTACCCTTGCGAAACCCATACTGTTCTTCTCTGATTATGTTGTGTTTTTCTAGAAATGATATCAGTCTCATTTGCATAATTTTTTCAAATATCTTTGACAGTACGGGGATGAGGGCGATTGGTCTATAGTTGCTTAAGTCGTGCTTCTCTCCACGCTTATACAGTGGTCTGACAACCGAGACCTTGAGAATGCTTGGAAACTTTCCTTCTGCAAAACACTGATTCACAAAATATTCCAGTAACGGTGCCAGCTCATTAATACTAGTTTTAATTATTTTTGTACATATGTCATCAAAGCCAGTAGAATTTGTATTATTTAAAGATTTTATAGTGTCCCTTATTTCTTCTTCGTCAGTAGGATATAAAAATAAAGACATTGGATTACTATCTATTAATTTCTGTTTATTTACATTTGAGTCAAATTGACGATTAGTGGGATTAATAAAATGGTTATTAAATACCCTTGCTATTTCGGTGGGATTATTAATTTGTTTATCATAAATTTTTAAGTATTCAATATTATGTTTATTATGTAAGTTATCTTTATTTTTTATGATCTGCCAAGTTGCCAAGCACTTATTTTTTGCAGTATTAATATATTTTTCGTTTCTTAATCTTTGTGACAATTCTATGCATTGTTTTAATAATTTAGAGTAATTTCGGTATTTCAATTTATTTATATTATTAGATTTTTTATAATACGATAAACGGAGTTTCCTTTTAGTTCTACATGAAGTTTTTAAGCCTTTGGACAGCCATTTAGTTTTTATGCTAGCTTTATTTAAAATTTTAATCTTGTATGTTGGGAAACATAAGTTATATAAAAGGACTAATTCTTTATGAAATTGCGTAAAATCAGAATCTACGTCTTTGAAGTTAAAAAGGCTTTTCCATGGATAATTTGCTACGAAGTATTTGAACTTTTTGATATTATCAGCACTGTAATCTCGTCGTATTTCAAACCAGTGAACAAGCGGTGTTTTGCGAGTTTTAACAGGCACGCTCAAAAATTGTGCAGTATTATGATCTGATAAGCACAAGGCCTTAGTATTTCCGATTGCTCCCTCGATGTTGCTGGCAAAATGATCTATACATGATTTTAGTCGTGTAGGTGTGTTAATATGTAAAGTTAAATTGTAAGAATGTAATATTTCGGTTAATTCTTGTTTAGGTTTTGAAAATCCAAATCTGTCAAAAAATCGAAAAGGTAAATAAATACCTATGTGTTTATGATTTTATAAGTATTATTATTGTAAAAATCGGTCGTAATGTGCATTTAAATGAAATTTTATAGGTAACTTCAGGATTTTTTTCTTTAGAGCAAAATGTTTCCAATCGTGTTTTGGCTTTGTTCATCCCCCACACGAATACGTTATATAATACACATTGAAAATTTCAGTGCGAAATATCTAAAATATTTTGAATAACAGCAATAATAATAGATAACAGCCAATTTTTCCGTTTTAACCGCCTAAGGCCCCTTAAGTATTTTAGTGAGAGAAACATTGCAAAAAATACTTATCAAAAAGGACAAAAATATGAACTTTAAGTTCAAAGACAAAGAGTTCAAATTGGTGATGAAATTTGACGAGTTTTAGGGCATTTTGACGGTAATTGGGACATATCTGTCGACTAGTGGTACATATGGAACATTTTTTAATTGATTAAATATCTAATTTTTTGCTGTGTTCCACCGATAAAAATGCAATATTTTCTAAAAAGACGAATAAATTGTTTACCTTGCCACGCAATAATTTTTTTTGAAGTCTACTGGTTTTTACGTAGGAGGGCTGCGAATTCAACTTTTTTCAGAACCTGACGAGTAATGGGCCGTTACCTAAATTATTTTCAATGGCAAACAAACTGTAAGAAACTAGGAATCTTTTTAGCCAGTTATTTATAATAGTAGTAATAGATAAGTACCGTGTATTATTTTGTTGTTAAATAACTCATATTTTAGCACAGCTGCATGAGTCATGCGTAAATTATATAAAATCTAAAATATCAAATCAAAAATATTCATTTGGTTTAACATTAACAAAAAACTAAAAATATCAAAGACCGTATAAAATCATTTTACTGTAAAGTGGTAATAAACGTAAAATGTAACTCTCTGACCCGCATACCTACAAGAAGTCTGTTCTTACATTGTTTTTTAGCGTTGAATAACTTCGACATATCTAACCACGAATCATTATTTTGCTCCGTGGGCCTACTAATACCTCGGCGGCGGAGAGGTCCCGCAGTCGCTCGGTACGCGGAACACTACATTCCCATCTGAGGTTTCTTCGTCGTTTCTTACAACGTTCACTATCTTAAAAACATTTTTTTTTCCGACAACGATTTTTTTTATTGAGTCAACGAGTGTTTTGAATATCAAAATATCGCATCGGCAGACACAGTCCCATCCCGCTAGTTAAATATCTGTGCGGGGCGCCACTCGGCCCCGCTAATTGGGTGTGCCATAGGGAACAAAGGGCCCTCCAATACTCGCGCCCTGCAGCGCCCTGGGTGCACAGCGCCACAATAATACAACCCATGTATTGTTTGTAGTATTTGGTTTTTATTACATACTCGTAGATGGTAAGTTGAACAGTGATTGCTCATTAGTGAAAACTTCAATTTCGTGATCGTGTTAAAGGTGTGCAAATAGCTATGTTTGTAAATAAAATATTACCAAAGGTTTTTCGCTAAATTTATTAGTTTTTAAAGGAAAATACATGTTATCGAGATACGATTCTCAATTCTCTAATTTTGGTTTTTATTTTGTCGCAACACTTGTTTATTTTTTATTAATTCACATGCAAACTGCACTTCATTGTCATAATTTAAGTTTTGTCATAATAAAAATTAAAGTTCATTAATTTCAATAGCGTAGCGTATCATCATAGAGATGTATCGTTGTCCCTTTAAAATGATGATCAAATATAATCTGCACTATCAAGTTACAAATTGAAACAGGGCGAAAGAGTTTGAAATACTTATCACAGTTTAAAACAACATAACATAAAGGCGAGTTGATTCATCGTACGAAAAAAGTATTTCAAGTTATAACTTCTAATAAAGTAGGTACAACACTACATGAAATCGCGAACCGACAATAAAATTTATCGGAAACAATTATCACTGAATAAGCGAAGAAACATAACAGTCTCGTCGAACTCGCTAACTACATAACCGGTACTTTTCCTATCAGTCTTCACGAAGTTATCTCCCAGTTGGCATAACTAGCGATTTCCTTAACTGTGTTACTGTTAAAAGAGGGTACTGAGGCACCGATAGACAAATCATGAAATATAAAAAATAGCTCTTACGTCACAGTGATAAAGTCCTGCGTACTGGCAAATACTAGGCGGCAGTTACAAAGACATATTTATAAGGGTTGCTATATTTAATTTATAGAAGAGGGTCTCGGTTACAATAAATGTGGTCGTTAGTTCGGCCTCGTGCCGAGTGCAAATTAAAAGCTTTCGTTGTGATATATGGAGGACGGGAAGATTGCTTTCTTATAGTGCAGTCGGGTGCGAGGCAAGCGCTTTAGATCGATTACTGAATGTAGTCCGATAGTGTCGCAAACTGTTCTGTAGGGCCGTGGTAGTCCCTTTATTTTTGCATAGCAATGATTAAAATATTTATAAAAATTGTAACAAGAATGATGTTTTTCTAGAGCAATCTCTTACTTTAAGATAACATTGGGACCATAATTTAATAAAAGTAAAGAAAGTGCATAAAATGTTTTTACGAGAGGGTTAACTCGCTTTGACATGTAAAATGAGTGAATAATGTTGACTAAATTGGCACGGGGTGAGTTCTACCACGATAGCCTAATTGGTAGGTGCTACGGGTGTGGGTTTAAATCCTGCCCTTTACTATTTCAGCATACATATACTACGACAATTATCTATGAAGGGTTAGTCACAGGCTAGGCTATGAGGACCGCAAAAGCAGTCCACTGCCACAGTCCGGCACCAGATAGTTATAACTGCATGTGCTCAATGTGACAGGCAAGCCCATCGCCACTCTATGAGTATAAATGCTGTTCGATGTATGTGCAGTGGATCTTTGCCTTTTCGCCGAAAATTGTTTGACAGATATTCACTTGCCAACTAACGTTTCGCAAAATTTTATTTCGCCGAATAATCATTTGCCAACTTATCTTAAAGTTAATTTTGTTTTATTTCCCAACCTCACAGTTAACAACTGTACCTACGTTTGGTCTGCTTTTCATAATGACATTTTTCAAAATGCCAACTTTCAAGTAGCAGAATGATTTAGCTTGCGTATATTCATTTAGTTGTTTATTGTTTACCAAACGTTGTAATTAGTAGGGTTTCATTTAATAATTATGTAATTAAATTATGCGGTAAACGCAACTTATTTTTATGACAATGTAGGTAGGTACTGTCTTAAATTTCTAACCTATCACGTGACCTACAGTAGAACAGTATTTCTGTTGTCTAATAAAAAAATAAGCTCGAAATTCAAGACAATCGCGAAGCGCAGCGTAGCGATTGTTTTTTTCTCACCTATCACGTGACCTACGTAGGGCTGAGAACTGTTACACTGACAAAGCGTTATTCGTCTAATAGTTGTGTGCCCTAGTGAATTATTTGACAAATGATAAATGTTCCAAACGTTTTGTGTCATTATAATAATCAGCCAAATGAAACGTTGTCATACAAAAATTTGATAATTGTTAGTTAGGTATCGTAAGTAGTTAGTGAAACATCGGCAAAACGTTGGTTGGCAAGTGATAATCTGCCAAACAATTTTCAGTGTAGTCTTTGGTTATACGTTGTGCGACCTTTTGCGGCACCCAAGGGGTGGTAGTTTATTTCAACACTTTTCGAAATTGAAATAGGGTTATTTTTTTTTTATTCTATGGAGTACATAAATAATTACTGTCAAATAAAATAATTTTCATTCTTCTCTTCAAAAATTTTTCTTCGTTCAAAAAGCGACATGACAACATGGCAACATCGAACAAAATTTTAAAAAACTCATATAGCGTATCGTCTTTGTTGGCAATGGTATAGCATTGCGCCACAGCCGGGTGCTGCCTCTAACGAACCCCGGACTAACTCGATTGTAGTGCCAAAGGAGCCGGGACAAAAGGATTACGACTTTCGGCGATGGCCGCGCAAATTAGTGCCCCCCGGGGAATAAGCTACAAGCGCAGTACTCGGGTTTCGCTCACTAGTTAAAGTTTTCAGACTATTTATGTGTTGTACAGATACCAACAGGTCAACCTATAACCAAATGTCAAAGGCTTCAATTAGTTTTGAACTTTATTATTTTAGAGTTTAAGGATCAATTTCAATTAGAGAAATTTGTCAGTTTTGGGTAGTCTGACTGCCTATGGCGTGTGTACTTAATAAATAGCTACTTCACTCACTTTATTCCTATTTATGTTCGGATACTGCAAACGCAAGCTTGATCAGATGAGCCCGTGAGGTTTTGACGTAGTTCTGAACAATGAATGCCAATATCGTTACAAACATAACTGGTATCCCCAAAGGGTTAGAGACAGGCAATGAGGAGAAATCCACAAGAAAATTACAACTGCACATGTGCTCAGCATGACAGATGGTGAGCCCATCGCCGCTCTGATGCTGTTGGATGTATGTGCAGTCTTTAATCCGTTGGTCGCCTTTTATGGCACCCAACGGAAGAATACTGTTTGTAGTATTTTTTTAGTGAGCTGCTACACAAACGGATGGTTCGATAGACATGAAATAAGTAAGATAAAATGTTTACTAGAAAAAAATCAAACAGTGAAACAGTGGAAGCTCGAGTGGAATTCGAAACCACGACCTTTGGATTGCCGGTTCACTGCACATTTTTTTCTAGTAAACATTTTATCCTCGGACCTCTAAGCCACTTTCGGCAAATTTAAAAACATTATGTCATCGGCATGTGTTTGTTTACTTCTTTCTGTACTAAAATAAATAAGAATCCCCAATTTCTCGTGTTATCCCTAGTTTTAGACTTCATAAAACAGGTGGCTCTTTCTTGGGTAAATGTGTAACGCTTTATAACAAACTTCCACTAAATATTACTGAAATGCCTTTACATACATTTAAAGCCCATGTTAAGAAAACCCTCATGAGTAAAGGTTATTATAAAGTGGAAGATTATGTAAATGACAAATATGTATGGACATAGTGCATGTACGAGCATAACAGTAAATTGTATAATTTGGTAACGACATATTGTTTTGTAAATGTTGTTACTTCTATATTTACTATTATAAATCTGTGGAGTGCCCATTCATCCAAATAAAGAAGTAAATTTAAGTTTAGACGATTCAAAATGCTTATTGTAGCCGCCACGTCTGAGTGGCGATTACGCGACGTAGGGAACTGGTAGGTAGGTAGGTAGGAAGGCTTACCTGGAATGATGATGATGGGTGATCGGGCAACTGTAGGAGACGGGGCAGCGAGCTGGCGGGCGGCGATGGAGGCGATTTGTCACGGCACAGCACAAAGTCACTTTACGTTATCACAGGCACTCAGGCGTTCTCTTCACATTAGGTTCAGGAGTCACTATAATAAGGCAGATAGCAGCGCGCGTATTTTGTGGGCGTCTCGCGTTAGCTAGCAGACAGACTCGTCGCGCGCTCGGCTCACCAAGCTAGCGGCGGCGGGGTCGCGCAGCGGTGGCGCCGCGGCAGACAGGCGGACGCGGTCGTCAACAACCGCTGAGTCAACCGCCATACCGATGGCGGTACGGTTTGAAAGGCCGTCCCGGCTTTGGCGGGAACATCCTCCGGGGGCCAGGGGGGGCTCATCCACTGGGAGCCTGGCGATCCGGAATACAGGCCTCCGAAGATGTCCATTCGCGGTGTCTAGGTCTACCACCCGCACGACGCCATCCTTCCCAGGCAGGGTGCGAGCAATGCGCCCCAGTCTCCATTGGAGGGCAGGCAGGTTGTCCTCCTTGATGAGGACGAGCTCGCCAACTCGGGGAGGGGAGGATGGGGACAACCATTTGGAGCGGGTTTGGAGGGTATGAAGGTAGGACTGGGTCCACAGCGTCCAGAAGCGCTGGGAAAGAGCCTGTACCATTTGGAATCGCCTACGTGTGGAGATCGGCCTATCTTCCACGGATAGTTCGGGAAGGGCCGTTAGTGGGCGGCCTATGAGGAAATGTCCGGCTGTAAGCGGCTCAAAGTCTGATGGATCAGACGAAAGTGGGCAGAGAGGTCTAGAGTTAAGGACAGCTTCGATTCGTGCCAAAAGTGTAGAGAATTCCTCGAATGTGAGGTGCTGTTCGCCAATTACGCGATATAAAAGTTGCTTTGTTGATTTTACGTTGATCTCATGTAACGCACCGAACCATGGTCCCTTAGGGACGTTTAACAACCAAGTAATGTGCTGACCAGCGAGCTTGTGCGCAATCGTATCATTGTTCAAGGCAAGAAAGTTTTGTACTTCGATGAGCTGATTTCTAGCGCCTACATAATTTGTACCGCAGTCCGAGCGGATGAGAACCGGGGCACCGCGGCGTGCTATAAAACGCTGTAATGCCGCGAGGAACGCTTCCGTGCTGAGGTCCGAGACCGGTTCTAAATGAACCGCCTTAGTCGAGAGGCACACGAATATACAAAAGTACGCTTTTAAGAGTTTAACATTACGTAGGGTACTAGATTTAACGAGGAATGGTCCGGCAAAATCGGTCGTGACTTGACTAAATACTGGCTGAGGCGTAACTCTATCGGCTGGCAGGTCGGCCATGAAGGGCGCTTGCGGCTGGGCCCGGCATCGAAAGCATCTAATGCATTTAAAAACTCGGTGTCTAATAATACGGCGCGCGGACAATATCCAAAATTGTTGGCGTAGGATAGCGTGTAAAGTGTCAGCGCCAGGATGGCAGTGTATTTTGTGGTAGTGGTCAATGATAAGGTCTACAAGTGGGCTAGAGCTGGGAAGTATGAGCGGGTGCTGCGCGTCATATCGGATAGACGCATGGGACAGTCGTCCACCAACTCTAAGGAGCTCATCTTTAATGAGAGGTGACAGCCGCTGGAGTCTGACGGAGCAGATTTTGCCAGTTTGAAGGCGGTGGATGTCCTCCGCAAACTCATTGTGCTGGACACTGCGCACCCAGTAAAGTAGGGCCTCTCTTCGTTCACTGACGTACAAGGGGCCTGAGCGTCGCGAATCTGGGTGGTGTCTGCAGTTGTGCAGAAAGCGTTTTAGACAAGCTGTCACTCCGACGAGCTTGTCTAGTGAACTGAACCGAGTGAGCAGGTCAAAGTCAAGACCGGGCACTGTGACCAGTGACGGGACGTGTTTGGGCTTAAGGCCGGGCAGGGCGTGATGGCCCAGAGCTAAGGGCATCGCAGGCCAAGACTCACAAGGCTGTCCAAGCCACGTGGGAGACCACCATAGGTCGTGGGCTGACAGGGATTGCGCAGACATTCCTCTGCTTGCGCAATCTGCCGGGTTGAGCTCAGAAGGTACGTGTCGCCAGGTACATTCTGGTGAGCCTGAGCTGATTTTGACTACCCTGTTGGCTTCAAAGGGTTGAAGACGGTGAGGCGGCGTATTGAGCCAGGCCAGGACTATCGTACTGTCTGACCAACATATGTGTTGTTGTATACTGATATGGGCCGATAACTGAACCGACACACGGATCATGAGCTGGGAGAGTAGAGTGGCGGCCGACAACTCTAACTTGGGGATTGTGAGGCGGTTCTTCATTGGTGCGACTCGCGACTTGGCGACAATCAAGTGTACCAAAGTATCTCCAGAGGCATCGAGCTCATGGAGGTAAACAACGGCGGCAAACCCGGCTTCAGAGGCATCTGCAAACCCGTGAAGCGAGTATGCAGCTGAGCCTTTGTTTGCACAAATGTGCCGAGGGAAACGAATGCTAGCCAACAGCGGCAGATCCTCTGAGATGTGGTGCCACTCCGTTTGTACTTCAGAGGGAGTGGGCTCATCCCATTCCAGCTTCAGTAGCCACAATTGCTGAAGCAGCAGCTTTGCGCGGTAGGTGAACTCGTCTGACTGAGGGCTCCACTGTATACCCAAGACCTTAATGGACGTGGACTCTGGGTTCATGTCGAAGTCCTTGGGCATGTCGCATTGGTTGTCGGGAAATCTCTCGAGCAGCTAAGGCGAGTTAGATGTCCACTTACCGAGCCGAAAGCCGCCTAGGTCTAGCAGACTTATCAACTCGTCCTGAAGTGCTTGGGCGGATTCAACCGTGTCATGGCCACACAAGATGTCATCTACGAAGATAGACTTGCGAAGAACCTGAGCGGCTCCAGGGTAGCGATGGCCTTCATCATCAGCCAGCTGGAGCAGGGTGCGGATTGCATGATATGGGCTTGATCTTAAGCCGTACGTGACTGTATTGAGGGCGTAGGTGAGCAGAGGGTGATCTGGTGAGGACCGCCATAGTATCAGCTGATACCATATCTGGTCTGGGGCAACCAGCACATTTCTGAACATCCTCTGGATGTCAGTGCTGAAAACGACTGGATGCGTTCTGAAGGACATGATGATGTCCACAATGTCCTGTTGAAGGGCGGGGCCTGTGTGTAGGCATTCATTTATGCTGACACCATTGGAGCTTTTGCAGCTACCATCAAAAACAATGCGCAGCTTGTCCGACCCTGACTTAAATACGCCATGGTGAGGGATGTAGAAGTGAGGTTTATGGGCGAATGTATTTGGGTGACAGGGAGCCATGTGCCCTAAGTCGATGTATTCGGCCATAAAGTCGACGTATTTAGAACGCAGGGACGGGTTCGCCATTAGCTTCTTCTCAATATTGAGGAATCTGCGTAATGCGATAGGGTGAGTTTTACCTAGTTGAGGGGCGTCCTTTAGAAAGGGCAGAGCGACTGTATATCTACCTGAGGGATCGCGTGTAGTGGTAGAGCCGAAGATTTCCTCGCATTGTTCCTCCAGGGGATCATTGTGAGTGTGAGATTGAGGGAGGGGCTCCTCAGACTCCCAGAACCTTTCCAGACTCTGACGTATGTCCTGGACTGATTCAGCTGAGTCTGGTTGTGAGCTGACGACGTGAGCTGAGTTAACCTGCTGCGCCGGCTGCGCATACAAGTCCTCAATGGGTCCTATCAACGCGAAATCGAAAATCGTGCCGAAGGCTATGGGCTTGCCCGGGCCCAACGAGACCTTAGTCCCGTCCAACACCTGGCCAAGAACGTCCGACCCCAATAAGAGGTCGATCGGGGCTGGTGTGTGGTAAAGCTGGTCAGCCAATGGCACGGGTGGCTGGCCTAGTACGTGGGAAATGTTTGGTACCTTCTCCAAGGGAAGGTAGCCAGTGACGTTTTTCAAAATGTGAGCTGTGGCAGTGATTGTAGGAGTATCATTGTGAGTGGGTCGGCATACTATTGTTATTGCCGCCTTTGACTCATGTTTGTGCTGATTCCCAACTCCTGTAATTTTTAAAGAAGTGGGTTTTAATGGCAGGTTCAAAAGTCGTGCCATGCGTGACGTTATTAACGTCAGCATACTGCCACAGTCCAAAAAAGCCCTGGCTGTGTGAAGATGGCCATGCACGTCCGCGACTCTTAGTGAGACGGTTGGCAACAAAATGGGTGGGCCAGTGGGCACAGAAGGTGAGTGAGCTGATTGAGTATCAGCTGAAATTGTATGAGCTGAGTATGTATCAGCTGTGTGGGCATGGGTTGACTGGGCATGGGCTAAATCTACCTCTTCGCTAGGGTGCTCTGTGATAGTAGGGAGTCATAATTGCTGGCGGCGTTCGCGGGGCCTACCTGGCGAACCGGACCTGGGCGGGCTGGCTCTGTGAGCAGAGCTGGGTTGCGCCTGTTTGGGATGTGCGGGTTCGTGCCGCCTGCTGTTTCTGGGACGCTCCCTCGAGTGCTCTGTCAGCTGTGGTGGGGGCACATGTACAGACAACGAATGAGCTGAGTGCGTTGGGCCGTCTGGTCGATGGAGGGACGTGTGGTGGTTCGTGCTCCCACAGTTCTTGCATGCCCCCCTTGACCTGCACTCGCTCTCGTAGTGACGGCCGAGACAACGCTGGCAGCGCTCGCGTGCCTGTACAAAGTCCCAACGGCCCTGTGTGGGCTGGGCATTGTACCATCTGCACGTCATGAGCGTATGTCCCCTAGTGGCACAATAGGGGCAGTAGGACGTCGAGCGTGAGGAAGAGGACGAGGACGATGATGAGGAGCAGCTTTGCTGGTAGGCCGAGTAGACGGGGAAGGGCTGACTGCGAGCCGGGGAGGTGGATGGGCGCTGACGCATTTGCTGAGCTGGGTGGAGCGGTTGGTGAGTAGGCTGATCATAGGCGCGGTGAGGCAATGGAGCTGAGGAGCGGCCACGGTAATGGTCGGGTTGTTGCTGAGGCATCTGAGCATAAGTGCGATGGGGCGACTGTGGAGGCGCGCGGCTACGAGAAGGGCTGGGCAGGGCGTGAATGGGCTGCGGCTGGGCTATGTTGGAGAACTCTGTCTCCACACAGCGCGCGTGCTCCTCGAGGTAGGAGATGAGGTCACTCAACGTGGGCAGGGAGCTGCTAGACCCGTGTCTGCGTTCAAATAACGTGCGGAGCTCACCCTTAAGCTTTCGCACCACTATCGACACAAACACGTAGTCGTCTCCTATGGGCAGATCCAAATTACTCAGGGCACACTGGGCGGACACCAGCGGAGTGAGGAAAAGCGTGCGTATGTTTGAGCGCGTGTGGATGCTCGGCAGCCCCAGGATTATGTCGACGAAACTATCGATGAGAACCCGGCGGTTCTCGTACCGCTTGGTGAGGATGTCCATGGCCACGGCAAAATTTTCATTGGTGACCTTTAAGTGGGACACCATACTTAATGCCTCACCGCTGAGACTTGAGAACAGGTAGTGGAGCTTGACTGCGTCCGACAGGGTCGCCATGTCGTCAGTCAAACTCCTAAACAGCGCAATGAAGGAAGGCCAGTCCTCCACTTTTGAGCTGAACCTGGGCAGCGCTATCTTGGGGAGGACGGCTGTGGGCGTATTGACGCCGAAACTGGGCTGAGCACTATGGGTTGGGGACGACGTGAAAGAGGGTGAGATTTCCTCCCTCGCCACAAGTATCCCCAGGTATGCTCCGGAGGCTTTTGTGTGGTTCTCAGTGTATGTCCTCTCAACCCCCTCGTCTAAGTTCTCTTCGTCGAGAATGTTGTAGTACACTGAGTCCAGCTTCTCCTTTATGCCCTGTATCTGTGCGAAACGCACGTTAAATTCCGTTATGGAATGTTTGGTGTCGCCAGCAATGATCAGTGATCCCATCTCTAGGAGCTGATGTAAAGCTTTGGCGGCCTCCCTAAATATCGCGGCTTGTGACTTGGTCGGCATCGCGATGAATAAAAGGAGACAAAAAAAAATAATAAAAAATAAAAAAAATTAAACAAATTTAAAGGCAGTAAAAAGAACAACACCCTGTATATATTCTATAGTTGGGCTGGAGGTATTTGTTTACTAAGGTAAGGGCAAATGGGCTAAAATTAACGCAACAATAAAGAAGGCAAAACTAAGTTGGGGCGCCTTGTATATGGCCCACGGGTGGTGCAAACGCGTGTGTATGTGTATGTCTGTGTATGTATGCTTATTGAACGCGCGTACGTTACATTAGCCGACCGCAAAACAAAAGGCAAACAAAACAACAAGAACAAAAAAATTCACTTTATCCGTAGCCCACTGTTGGGCAAGGCGCTCACAGTCGGGTAGACCTGTTGCCGACACTAGCGCGAAGAATGAGTCGGTCGCAGAAAAAATAAGTAAACAAAATAAACAAATAAACAAATAATAAAAACTTAATTAAACTTAACGTGTGTAGAAGCGAAGGCGACGCACGCAAATAGCCGTAAGCGATATAAAAAAAAACTGATGAAACTAAATGAAACACACTAAGCCCATGTGGTGAGCACGCACAAAGAATGAGCCGATCGCAAAGGCAAAAATAAAAAATAAAAAAATAGATATAAAATTAACACGAGCGAAAAAATAAAGCACGCTATTTGGCACGCGTGGTGAGCATGCACGAGATCTGTGCCGATTTAACACGACACGAATATAAAAATTTCATTACAAAATAAAACGGGAAAATAAATCTCTCGTCATAATACCACACGCAACGCAATCGTTTAACTACTAATTAAGTCACCGTTAGGAGTATGAACAACGTATCGTTAGGCAAAAATCGTTTGGGTACACACACAAGCCCGCTCAGATTGCAACAACATTACAACATTGCATCACACTTTCAACGGATGCATACACGAGATCAATATCAAAGCAACATGCAGAAATAATTGCGTTAAAATAATTCGGATGTTGTGTGGTCGCGATCCTAACACAATCGATTCATAACTACCTGACGAGATTTTTATTGGGACAGGGTAACGTTATGTGAACAAATGAATGTAGAAATGATGGCACGAATTAGATATAAGATTTAGAAATAGTATAAGAATATGGGCGGAAATAATTATCTTTAGCGGACTGTATTAAAATTGAAAATTAAAAGAAAGTTAGGTACTGGTTACGGGAAGGTCGCCGGTATCTAATATTACCGGTTCGAAGATGACCAAATGTAGCCGCCACGTCTGAGTGGCGATTACGCGACGTAGGGAACTGGTAGGTAGGTAGGTAGGAAGGCTTACCTGGGATGATGATGGGTGATCGGGCAACTGTAGGAGACGGGGCAGCGAGCTGGCGGGCGGCGATGGAGGCGATTTGTCACGGCACAGCACAAAGTCACTTTACGTTATCACAGGCACTCAGGCGTTCTCTTCACATTAGGTTCAGGAGTCACTATAATAAGGCAGATAGCAGCGCGCGTATTTTGTGGGCGTCTCGCGTTAGCTAGCAGACAGACTCGTCGCGCGCTCGGCTCACCAAGCTAGCGGCGGCGGGGTCGCGCAGCGGTGGCGCCGCGGCAGACAGGCGGACGCGGTCGTCAACAACCGCTGAGTCAACCGCCATACCGATGGCGGTACGGTTTGAAAGGCCGTCCCGGCTTTGGCGGGAACACTTATTTTAAGTTTATTGATTAAAGAAATTTTTAATATCAAGGGATCGATCTAATTTAAAAAAATGTTGGAAGATCAAAAAGCGAATAAGCGCATCCCATAAAACTTTCAAATGCAATGTTTCCAAGATAAAACCTTTAAAAACATATTTAAGTTTACGAGAGAATCTAGTCACTAATGTATTGTGGCAATATAATTGGGCACCGCTCTTCCGTAATTTCCAACGTCCATTAGTGTAATGAAAATTCATAACTGGTGACTGTTTGACGGTGCGCGAGTGGGGTTTACCAATGTCAATGTTTCAAATTTAATAGTGAGTTTGTGACTTGTTCATGACAGAGTACTTATGAATTTAAAAATATCTTTGTTATCTTATTCCACAACTTAAAAGCGCGTGACTTTATGGCAAACCTGTCTCTTAGTAATTACAAAACGACTAACTTTGTTGTTAGAGTGACAGATTATGAAAATATAGTAATATTCTCATCATGTGATATAAGACCAAGAATAACCAACCAACCCATATTTTCTCTTGGGCATCGTAAAAGGCGACTAACTGAATAAAGACTGTACATACATTTAAAAAGCGGGGATGGGCTCACCACCTATCACGCCAAGCACATGTGCAGTCGTTATTTGGAGAAACGTGGAGTGTCCTCATTGCCTAATCTCTTACTAACCCTTTGAGGATTATAGTCGTGCGTGAGTCTATCTAAATACACTACACAGTAGTAGTATCCAGCAATTATGCCTATGTCTACAGATTCTCATGTGTACAGATTCTCATTTCTACAGATTCTCATGTCTACAGATTCCCATTTTAACGGATTATCATGTCTACAGATTATCATTTCTACACATTCTCATATCTACAGATTTGCATGTATACTGAATCATATTTTTACAGATTTGCATGTATACAGAATCACATTTTTACAGATTTCTAATTGTACAGATTTCCATATTCTTATTATCCCAAGTTTATGATTAGGACCTTTAAAAAATGGTTTAAAAGTGAATCAGTGGGATTGGTAATCTGTAATTGTAATGGATATCTGTAGAATTGGTAATGCGTAATGTTAGGGATTTATGAATTTGGGAACCTGTGAAAATAGGAATCAGTGAAACTGCGAATATGTTAAACTGGGAACATGTATATATAAGAATCTGTAAAACTAGGAACCTGTAGTATTAGGAATCTGTTAAACTGGGAACCTGTAGAGTTGGCAATATTTAATGGAAATCTGTAGAATTGGGAACAAACCGTATCCATCTAAACGGATTAAGAGAAGCAATAAAATTATCCCCACCTGACAATCGACCACTGAGTTTAAGACTTATTCTAACCATTATTCCACATAGGGTTGGTCGTTAAAAGTAAGCTGTTTAAGAAAATGTTTATACGAAATATCGGACGGTGCATATATCTGAATACACCAGGATCGGTTTGCAATAGCGGCACCCTCATAAAAGAAACATCACAGTTTACTGAGCGCACTGAAATAAACAAGCGCAAAGTCCTCCACTCAGACAATTGGAGACAGAAGCCAGACGAAACGAATGCCAATGCGAATGATGTCGAGACAAATCTCAAAATGAAATTCAATTGAAGGTTGGAGATATCTTTACAAGGCGACGACACACTCCGACTTAATGAAGTCCCACTGCTAAGTCCGCGTGCAATTACGTCCATTAGTATAATGAAGGATCCAATAAGTATTAGCGCCGGCAATTTACGGCCGATATCGTGAAAGACCTCGTACCTTTAAACGGGCCGGTCTTCAGGCCCTTGCTATCGGTAGAAATGAACGGGTGGTCTGTGAGATGTATTCACAGTTTTTAATTGAAGTTTCATTTCCAATTGGAGTTAATGGTCGAGCTATGTATTCAAAACAGTTTTTGTTATATACAAAAAGCATTTAAATAATCCCACCTGTACCTTTTGGCAGCCCGGACGTGATCAGGCGGATTAAATGATATCTATAACCACCATGATCTTCGTAATATTTTATGTTTTTTTGCGTTAGTAACGGTCAAGTGAGATAGGTATTGAAAGATGGGAATAAATGACTACCTCAGGCGGGAATCGAACCCGCGTTGTCCGCAATCCGGGCGGCTGCGGTGACCACTCTGCCACCGAGGCATTGGTCACAACTGTCGAGATTCATTTCAACGAGGTAGTCATTTTTTTTAACGTTTCAACACCATTTACTTATTGTGGTTGAATCCTGGTGAAAATTTTGTCAATGTTTCAACTTGCTTTGAAAGCCAAAGTTCTAAGATCATTGTAATCAAGTCATGGTTGCAATAATAATTAATGAGTATTAGCTGAAAAAAAATATGTTTGTCTTCTTTATGGCTTGGTGCCGCTGCGGTTTGCACGTTTAACCAGTGCTAAGTAAGGGAGATAATAATAAAGGAGATATTGTTTTTTTTTCAGAGATAGATAAATTAAAATTAAAAGATAAATTAACGTTTATCTTGACAGAAACTGAAAAGTCCAGTTACTTTTGCACTATTTTAATTCATTTGCCAACCCATGTACGTTCACGAACACTTAACTAATTTAATTCACATTTGATTTTACGTTAATTTCTCATTTCACGTTAATATAAAAAATAAATAAATAAAACAAAACAGCTAACATAACGCTTTCTTTTCCCGTGAAGAATTTCAATAAAAAAGTTATGCTTATAGAAGCGTTGTAATTAGCAGTTGCTTACTATTGTTAAAGTCTTAAATAATTCTTTCAGAGCTCTTCTCCACAGAGATGAACACATCAAACAGATTGGAGCATACATCTCCGCCGCTTTGTTTGGTTTAGCCCGCAGTTAGCGGCATAATTGTGACAATTTCCGTGAGCCACCCGGGTCAGGCCGCGACCTCCGAGTCGCAACAGTCGGGTGCGTCGCGTGTTTGTGTTACCAACTCGGTCTACAACTCGGCAACTCAAACGCGGGATGTGCCGCAGTATTCGTAGACTCGCGCGGACTAAGTTTACGGGCTGTGTTTTCGTTGCGAAATTATTTTTTTAATATTTTATATATAATGTTTTAAACAGTAGTTTTATATAGAAACTGTTGCTATTTTTATTTTCATTTAATCTAGATTTTTGGCAAGTCGTTCCTATGTAAGACCGTTCGGCTTTGGAATTCTTTGCCGGCGCATGTTTCCCAGCTCCTATAGTCCCGGGTCTTTTAAGCGGGGCGTGAAACGGCGTTTATGCAGGCCGTCATGAATGGGTGCGCTTGTTACCGTGCTTGTTCCACGGTGAGGAGCGCTCTCATTATTTTGGACTGCATCGGCTGCTTACCATCAGGCAGGATGTGGCAGACGAGTTACCAACAAAAAATTAAAAAAAGATTTCACGGATTACAGCTGCATTAAATTTCCTGTTTTAATAAAATACTGTTATTGTAAATATATGTGGCAGTTTTAGAACTTATTTTTTTAAATAATTTATAGTTGATTAATAAAAACATGATACTAAGAAAGGAAGCCCATAGGTGCGTCAACACGTCTAATATTATAAAAAAATCCAACAACCGGTGCCGACCAACATTATGCGAGTGAGTACATTCGCGACTATTATCCCCAAAGGGTTAGTCAGAGACTATTGAGGACCGCAGTGCAGCCTATTGCCGTTTCACCGAATTGCAACTGCACATGGGCTTACCACCTACCAAGATGAGCAATCTTGGTAGGTGGTGAGCCCATCGCCGCTTACCGCCGTTACCTAGAATTCTTTTAGTAAGCCGCTATACCGCACAGCTCAAGTAAGTGGACTAATAGAAAGTTGTCTGCCGTTCGTTTGAGTAGCGCCGATACCCGCGGGGCCAACACAAACCCAACTGCGAGTAAGTCTGTCGCGTTGGGTTTGACTTGGCATGCGGGTTACGCCGGCACCAGTGCGAACCATACTATTGGACGAAATGAACATTTTACCGTGATTTCTCTAAGTGAAGAGTCGTGTGAAAGAGAACTATACTAACTATCTGTCTTAACTATTAATCAGTTTATATGAAAAGGAAACAACTGACTTACCTCCTTACTAACTTATCAATGTCTAGTCCAAATCCTAGAAAAAAAGTGCATAGAAATTTGTTATGTACTCGTAGACAAGAAGTTAGGGCGGATTTTTCGAAAATTCTTAAGTCAGGGTTGGTCGCTAGTCTGCTATACTTCTTAAATGGTGATTCTTACAATGGTACAAAGTAAATAATCATTCTTTTGAAAATGAACTTTTAAAAGGATAATTCTTATGTTAAAACAGACAAGCGCGAAATTTAGAATTTTTACACGGGTGTGTGTGTACCTACAGGCCTACTAGGCGCACTCGATATTCTAGACTAATAAAAAATATAGAAGTTCGTCACACAAAAACTTTAAAAACGGTTGTCGTCTGAGACATGCAAAGGTAAAAATTGTTACGAGAAATTTGAAAACAGACGCAACAATGGCTCCAGCGATTGCAGACAAATCGCGGGCCTCCGCGGCCGCGGCCTCCCTTTGTTTAGCCTTAAGCTCGTTATTTTACCCTTGCGCTTAGGCGACACCTGCACGCAAGTTAACAGCTAATAGCTTCTTTCTCAATATTTAATTTATTTAGATATTTTTACTCCATACTTATTATTTTAATATTTTAGCTATTAACGTTAAAAATATACTTACTACTAAATAAACATCAATTACCACGATTGTTTGTTCGTGAATCACATCGGGACCGCTGCACTTATTTAAATAATATTAAAAAAAAACTTTCCTACACTCACACCAATTACCTAGCCCAAGAGAAGCTTCGAAGAAACTCGTTAAATGGTTACTAGACAACGGATAAACATACTTAAAATACTTAAATACATAGCTATTATATATAGAAAACACCCAGACCCGAGACAATTTAGAAAAACAATAATTTCTAAATTGACCCGACCGTAGATCGAACCCGGGACCTCAGAGATGGCGACACTATGAAAGCTGGTGTACTGTACCACTCGACCAAGGAGGTCGTCAAATTATTTATATTAATATTTGGCCAATACTTTTACTCTTGTGTTTGTTATTGTCAGGATAAGGTAGGTAGGTAAGGATAGATTTATTTTATAAATTGGTCACGGGCACGGGGCCCAGCGCAATAAGGAGTCGCGGCCGGGCCGCTAGTGCTTTGTATAAAACATCGACATAAACTTTAGTGTAACTGAAAATAAAATCAAAAATGAAATGAAAAAATGTTTATTGCAACAGTCACCAATTGACATAACATGAATGTAGCCCTGTATCTGGCATTCTCCTGCCGCCTGCACCAGCCCCCAAGGCTGGAGGTCCCCCATCTTTCGCACCAAAGAGTTTTCTTTCTCAATTTTATTTGTTCAATACAAAGAAAACGATATTATATCGACAGTTAATTCCGTTGCCGGATGATGATTTCAGCGGACCCTTTCATTTCTGAACCTTTTTTCGAACGTTTAATTAAAAAGTGTTTTATTTGAGGAAGATTTTAATAATATAATTCTGTTTTAGATCTAGCTGTAGGAATGTTGCTGAAACGCATTTATTTAGCGAAATTAAATTAAGCGGTAATATTAGCAAATTATAATAATAGTATTGAGTTGATCCAACCTTTTCGTAGGCAACGGAGGCTACGTTACACCGAATATGTTGACAAGGTACCTACACTAGAATTAACATTGTAAGACTACGATTAACATGGTGCATCCGGTTGAAGAATTATGAGATGTAGCAACGTTTGTCACACTCATCCTACACTACTAACTACTACCAATGTGTTGGTTTATTTATAAACATTACAATTTTAAAACGATTTTTTTTTATTTGCGTACGCTTACGCCAATCATCTAGCCCAAGATAAGTATTCTTTTGAAGTATTCTTTTTCTTCTATCTATCTATATAACAATATACAAAATTTTAGTAATTCATCCAAATTTATTTTATTGCCTTCAAAGTATGCTCCTTCAGAAACGATACACTTACGCCAACGAATAATCCAATCATCAAAACATTTTTAAACGCTTTTTCCGGAATTGAGTTCAGTTCTCGCCGCGAATTCTCCTTTATGTCTTCTATCGAATGGAAACGGGTGCCACGAGGTGGTAATTTAAGTTTGGAAAAAAGGAAGAAGTCGGCTGGAGCCATATGCGGTGATTATGGTGGTTGCTCGATGGTATAATGTTGAGTTTTTGTTCAAAAATTCGTTCACAATGATGGCCTTGTGCGAAGGTGCATTAATTATCGTGGTGCAAAATCCAAGAATTTTTTTCCACAAAGACCTTTTTCGTCGAATTTGCTCTCTTAATCGTCGCATGACGCTCAAAAAATATTCTTTATTTACCGTTTGACCTTGGCTAGAATTCTGAGTGCACAACACCGCGACAGTCAAAAAAAACAGTCAACATGACTTTGACTTTTAATCGACTTTGGCATGGTTTTTTCGGTTTCAGTTCAGTCGGAAGGCGCCACTCCGAAGCATGTTGACTGTTTGCATGTCAAGCTCGTAAACCCACGTCTCGTCACCAGTAACAATGCGTTGCATGAATGTTGGGTCGGAATTGACTCGTTCTAGCATGTCCTCAGCGACTCGTATGCGATTGAGTTTTTGGTGAAAATTCAGGTCTTTTGGGACTAGCCGAGCAACTTGTTTCATACCCAAGTGATTATTTAAAATGGTACGGATCGACTCGTGAGACACAAAAATTTCAGTGGCTATCTTTCTCAAACTCGAATGAGGATTTTCAGTCACCATTTCCTTTACTTTTGCGATGTTAACTTCAACTGTTGATGACGTTGCTGGCCTACCAGAGTGAAGCAAATCTTCCATCACATCTCGACCACTTTTGAACGCTTTGTACCACTCATAATCACGTGTTTTTGATAAAGTCGATTCACCGTAAGCCTTCAGTAACATTTTTAGTGACTCCGAACACGAAATTCCATTGGCGACGCAAAATTTAAGACAAACTCTTTGTTCGATGTTTTTATCCATTATGAAATTCGCAATATACACTAGGTATAAACAGCACTGTATTTAATCTAAATAACAGATGCAACTCAAACTCCGCGTCAAAATGAATAACAGTTGTGCCAATCGAAAAACAACAAAAAAAAACAAAAAAAAATTGGAATCATAAACAAATGATCCGTTCCCGAAACTTTTTTGACAGAATGTACATAAACTTAGTAAAATACCTAGACCAAAAATCAATTTAGAAAAACAGTTTTTCTCTAAATTGAGCCGACCGGGAACCGAGCCCGGGACCTCAGAGTTGGCGCAACGCCAGACACGGCGGGCGTGCTAACCACTATAGACCACGGAGGTAGTCTTATTTACTTTAAATTATTGATCGTTTAAATCTGTGCTTATTTTGGCTTTAGGTAGTGACAATGTTTCCACTTCATCTATCACATCACAACACATCTATTTAATAAAATCAATTGCCGAAAGTTTGTTTCACTTCAGAACGGCTGAATCGATTTGGTTGATTCTTTTTTTGTTGTGTTCGTAATTGCCAGGACAAGGTTTGTGTCAAAATTTTTTTTGGAAATTTGACACGGGATACAAGTTGTTCACGCGGACGAAGTTGCGGCGGCCCGCCAGTTATAATATACATTTAACTCGCAAGTCCGTCGGTCTTAATTAAAGTATGTAATAAAGCATTTAAATTAATGTAGTTAATAAGTGTGTACAGACCGTGACTGTTATCAGGAGCTCAAAAGTAGCCCATGAAATTAAATCCTCAGCCGGCTCGGCGTAATTAGTCGCGTTTTAAGACACCGTAATCGCGGCCGCGGAGGCTTCGCCGGGATTTGAATGCGAATGTCTCGGCCGCCGCGGCGCAGCGAACCCGGAATGCCTTATTAAATTAATGGGTACGGTTGCATTTGAAATTGCTTTGGTATAATGTACTCATATTGAAGAAGGTTGTCTTGTAGAACGCAGAGATCTTGGGTTATACCTAACAGGCATAGGCTATCTCAGGCTACTATCTAATGTAACCATTACCATATTAATAATATGAATTTATTATCAGCCACGAGAGAATACTTACAGAACTCGAATACACACAAAAAATAATATTTTTAAAAGTGACGTTGCACTGTTTTGTTTTATTTGCCAACACTCATGCACGTTCACGAAAACTAAACAATAAGTAATCAACCATTATTTCACATTAATATTCGACAAAACACAAATTATTGAAAATAAAACTAAACTGCAGCCATGATGGTTCAATTTCCCGCCAAGAAGTTCACGTTTTTATTTTTAAGTTGGCAAAACGTATTTTTTTATAATTAGTTCCTTAAAGGAACAGGCTAAGGTCAGAGTCCACACTGCCTAGTCATAAGTTAGTTAAAATCACATTGTTATTATTAAAAGCCTATATTTTCCCACTGCTGGGAAAGGCCCACCGTCCCCTCTTTCCACTTTTCGTGGTCTGTTGCTTGTGCTCGCCAATCCTTGAAAGGATAACACAACTAGATAGGTAAGTACTTATTTTATCTAATTATGATAGACATAACCTCCAAAACTTTGAATTGGAATATCTTGAATTGTAGACTTACTAGAGAAACCTAAAACCAAGACCATGTTGTTCATTGTTGGTTACAAACTCTATACCAACATATTTTTTTTCATTTATAGACGCTTAAAAAAAGAGTTGACAAAAGTTTGTATGGGAGTTCGCCAATGCCCTATATATAAATAAATAAAGTATACAGGTACTTTGACACGGTAAAGCTTTCTTTGTCAGGTCAAAGTGAAACGTAAAACTGACAAAAATGTCTTGTCAAAGATCTACATTTCTTTTATTTTTAATTTAACTTCTACTTTGAAACATTTGAGCTTACTCATAAAGGCAAGTCTTTCTAAACTACTAAATAATAAATAAGGAAAAGTCTACACCGTAGTAGTTAAAAATGAAACCGGATTTAAAAAAGGGGTTGGTATCCCTATTGCATCGTTTTGTTTCTAAAAGAACAAGGAATTAAGATACGCGCACCGTTAATGACGCCGCGTTTGGTATTCTGGCGGCGGCGGGCGGGCGCGGATTTGAATACAAATGCCCAAGATTTGGCCAAAAGAGTTCCACGTATTTCGTGCGGCGTCTCAGACGTATGCGATAATTGAATCTTGCAGCTTACACAGATTGGTTGATTCGCAGTTTTGGTTTCGAGCTGTCTCAACTGGTAGGCTGTTTATTGTTCAAGTACTAATAAGTTCGAGTTGACATTTTCGAGTACACGCGTACCCTCATTAGCGTTCCCGATTTCCCATTGAATTTAGCTTTCCTGCCTAGAACATCAGGTATTTTTATTAATGTTAAATATTAGTTTCTGTTTTATATTTGTCTCAGACAAGGTGGAGCGACGATCTTCGCAAGGTGCCTGGCAAGAGCTGGGTGAGAGTGGCCACGGATCGTGCTCAGTGGCGTGTTCTTGGAGAGGCATTTGTCCAGCAGTGGACAAGTATTGCTATACTTGCAAGTATAGGCTGATGATGATGATGATAATGATAATATTTGTAGAAAAAACCTTGTAAAAAGAACTCAATACACGGAATTAGTAATAAAGCGACGTGATCAGCTAACTTCCCCCAAACGTTTCCAAACCATTGAATTTCAGGCTGATTAACCCCAAAATTAGTCGAATATACGCCTGATACCTAATTTCAATTGAAACGTTTGGGCAAGTTGACTGAATTATGAAAATTCTAATTCGTCTTTGTCGAGTCTCCTATAAAACAGTAACGTCAATTAGACTACGGCCGGAATATTATTATATATTTTGATATTCAAACGGGGAAACTTGGCCGAAACAAGGGGACTTGTTAGGAATTCGGGGCTATTCCGCGAAAATCCTTTGGCGGATCTAAATAAATTTAAAAGTCTGCGGACAATCGGATTACGGAGTGCGCCTCATCGGTTCCGTCCGCCGATTATCCGGAATTCGCGACACGTTTATTCAATTAGAGTTTCAAGTATTTAGGGCGGGGTCGATCAGCTAATGGGAAAAACGTGGTCGCGCCATTTAAAAATGCAAACCGCCACCTCCTTCCAAACCGCGCCGCCCGGCGCTGCGCCGCCGCGACTACACTCTCTAGTCCATTATTTAAGGTGAATTGGGCATTTGAAGTAGGTATCCGTAAATACTTTAGCATCTTTAACAGATATTGTTTTTAGTGATAGATAAGGTATAAAGCAATGTGGATAGTTCTTTATGTCCTTTTAAACTTGTACTAATATTCCTACGATTACGAATAATGTGAAATTAAAAAGGAAAATACACTTATTAGAAATTATACAAGAAACGAAAACGATACAGATCTAGCAGAACGAAACAATACCATGAATAATAATAAAAAACAAACAAATTTTTGTGCTTTTTAAAAAAGAAAAGATGTGATATTTTAAAAAAAGTTTGTAACCACAGCTTAGTCGATTCTTTCTGGAAACGAATAACCTTGTACACGTACAGAGAAGTAACCGGGAATACAACAATGCATTTTCTTTTCTCCGTCGCATAACAGCGTCAAACGGATGTAAGACATTCTCTTAATAATATGAGTCTCTGTCTTTACCACAAAACGAGCTGAATTCTCAATTTTATGGTTTTATAAAATTTGTTGTCTAAACAAAAATATTTCAAGATGAAACAGCAATATCTAGGTATAGTTGAACAAGGTCACTTTGGAAGGATTTGTCGCGTTTCCCCAGTTGTGTTTTCATCCAAATATTAATAGATCAAAGATCATCAGACCGCCGGCGGTCGCGAAACAATTGATTTTTAATTGTGTCTGGTTTTACGATCCTCAAGGAGTTAGCGTGTCCAAAACGATTTCAAGATGAAACAGTAATATCTAGGTATAGTTGAACAAGGTCACTTTGGAAGGATTTGTCGCGTTTCCCCAGTTGTGTTTTCATCCAAATATTAATAGATCAAAGATCATCAGACCGCCGGCGGTCGCGAAACAATTGATTTTTAATTGTGTCTGGTTTTACGATCCTCAAGGAGTTAGCGTGTCCAAAACGTAATACATCGGCATCATGTACTGTAACGGCAACTAAACTAAAAAAGAAAAAAAGAGGGATTTTTTAAAATTGTGCATGTAATGTTTCTAACAATAAGTGTTGCACAACAATAACTATGCACCATACAGTTATAGCAGTGTAACATTAATCGCAGCTTGTGTTTTTAAGTTATCTTCTACTTTTAAGCCGACAGCAAAATTCACACTAGAATGCCTAGAAGACATGCCTAGAACCACGGAGCAAATATACGCTTTGTGGACATTCATTTAACAGCTACGTAAACATCTACAGTGAACAATGTCACCTGAAAAAGTTACCCTATTCGGTAGCAGTGTTTGTTCACAATTTCGTAGACCATTATTTTCATCCTTGTCAAAACATCGACAGCTTGACACGAAAACAAAATCGCGGTAGATTTTTTGCGTTTGCTCAAAGGGAATTACCAAAATAAATGCCAACCGCGCCAACCCTTCTGCGGCGTCACTGTGACAATGGCGTGACGCGGGTCGCCGCGTCACGCGTCACGCGTTATGCGTCACGTCGTCAGGCGACGACGCGCCGCATTTATCATCGACTCTTGTTATTGACATCGCCATTCACGCAGAGCCGCGTGCCGATGCTGTTGTTTTTTTTGTTGTAGTATCGATTGTTTTATTATTTTAGCTAAATACATCGACAGCTTGTTTACTGAACCGTGGCAAAAACATATCTAAAGCGGTGAGGCACTACTTTGTATCTACTTGAAAACAGCTAAACATAGTTTTGTGCTATAAATGCCTTCTTAACTGTTAAACAAAAGGACAGCACTTAAGTCGTCGTCGAAAGAAAAGACAAAACAAATACAAAACAGAAAAGTCATTGAGGATGAGGATGAGGATGAGGATTATAAATATTATTAACGGTTTCAGCACCAGCTATGTTAAGTTAAAGTATACATTTGAAATCGAGTCATCGCTACTATTGAAGTGTATTTACACCAGCTGATGCTACATCACACTACAGTGCTACGCCGTTCCGTAGCTACAGTGCTACGCCGTTTAGTAGCTACAGACCTACACCGCATCGTAGCGTAAGCAGCTACACAGTACAATGACATGTTACACAATAGGAACATAAAACATTAAAGTTAGCAACCCGACGTTGTCTATCAACCCTATCTGTGTTAACCAGAACCATGTTCACGCTTAAATAGCGAACAGACCCGAACGCAGTGGGGGTGGCGGCGGCGGGGGCAGCCATCGCCCGCGGCGCCGCGTCTTCATCATCCAGCTAAGTGACCATTAAAATTCATTTTTGGACCCCGCGTTTGCCCGCTCACTATGCAAAAATTACAAGGGAGCCGGTTCAAACGAAACGCCTGTGGTTAGGAAGTAAGTATTAATTTGGAAAGTACAAAGCCAATCGCCCGTTGCATTTGATACTTTATATGGAAAAGGAAAATGCACTTTAACTTTAACAATAGGTAGTAAATACTTCAAATAATTGCGATATGTCACTTTAGAGACAAGTTTATGTGGAATATACAAACAAAAACAAGTACAGTTTTTGGAAGCGCAGCATTTAAGGATTCAAATGTCTGGTTTTAGACCATATGCCACTTAATTGCCGAGCTAATATAACCCATCCTTATTGCCTTTGAAAATAAATATACAGAAGTAAAACCTAAAACTGAGAGAATTTACATAAAGATATGTGTGTTAAATAAGCATTCGTCTCTCACATTCTTCTAACCATTTCTATTATATTTTAATCCAAAATAATATGTTCACATCCTAAGTGAGCCCAAAGAAGATAATTTCTTATTGTCTGTATACTAATTTCCTATGTTTAAGGACCCAAATCGTCTGTTGTATTTAATCCAATTGAACATACACGTCACCGTCGTCTGCAGTAATGTTGATGAGCAAACATAATTTTGGAAAAGTGACAAGGACGGTAGTCGCACACGGATATTACCCCGAAATTACGGGGGCGGCTTCATTACCATACGTAATACCCCCGAATTATGCGGTAATAGTTTTGTTTAAGTGTCTTCGGGGGAAGGTGGAAGGAATTACGCCGGAGTGTTATGACGCAATGCCTTAACCCTTGGTTAATTATTAATCTAAAATGGGCACGCTTTGTCACCAGAAACAAATTATATATTTAATATCGTATAAGGAGCTCACTGAACATGTGTTATGAAATAATTACGTGTTTATTAAATTTCATACCAAACATCTTTGACATTATTTTTGCTGGACAGTATTAACCGTAAAGTAACTTTTTGTTTTTACTTTTGTTAGCTGACTCGGAAATCTTGTCCTGTAGAAATTAAATCAATTTATAAGTTACTAACTTTTGCCAGTAGCAAGCTACTATATTGTGTAAAAAATTACCAGTTTTGCCCATGGAATACACAGCCAGATAAGAAAAAAATTTAAATACGAGAAAATAATCTTTAACCTTTTTTCGCTCTTTATTACTCGATAACCTTTGCGTATTACCATTATATAGTTTATAATCACTGTACACACCGCTACAGTCACGTTGCCCTCAGTAACAACGTCAACATAACCTGTCCGGCACATTTCGATGTTTATTACTGGATAACCTTTTTGCGAATAACCATAAGGTTCACAATCACAGCAGTGTAGATGTCATGACAGGCATGTTGGCTCCAGTACACCTGATGCAAATGTGGCGCCCGCGGCGGCCGCGCTTGATTGCCTCGCACCATTCGCACCAGTCGCGATTGGAATTATGACATCTGCTAATGTCTTGGAAACTGCAGACACGATCCGCAATTGGACAGGGATAGCCGTAGTTAGGTATACATAATTTCAGTAGGCACATAGACGCAAAGCTGTAACATAGATTTCAAGAAATAATGAAGTTATAAACTAAATACGTTTACGAGGCGGGGGTTTAATGCAACCTGTTCAGATTGGTATCCGACGCAAAATGAACACATTTTTATACCTGACTTTTAAAGCACTCGTCTCAACTGGAAATGTCGTCGTTTACGAGTGCATAGAGATTCAATTAAAAACAGTATTTTAAACTGAAAAAAAAAACAATTAAAAATAATTTTTATCGTAATGACAACTTTAAACTCCGTCAAAAGGAATGGCAACAGCTCATTATCGCGCAAACAGTACAGCCCTCCAACTAGCCGAACAAGACGCTCCGCATAAAGGGAAGGTTAATTACAGGCGGCGCCAAATTGGACTTTAATTAGTGCAGTTAATGTGTACCTCGTTTGTTCACGGCTGCCAGTGTGTCGACGCGCGGCCGGCCTCCACTGTGGATGACAAAAAGGATTCTACATAGATACATAATACTCACGGCTATTATTCCAGAGGGGTTAGTCAGAGACCAGGCAATGAGGACCGCAAAAGCAGTTCCCTGCCACACTCCACAGCACACCAAAAGACAACTGCCTATTGGTGAACGTGGACTGAACAAAGAGCCTATCGCCGCTCTAGACTGTTGGACCTGTGTGCAGCCTTTAGCCCGTAAGTCGCCTTTTACGACGCCCAAGGGAAGAGATAAGTCGATATAATTCTATTGATGAGCCGCCACACAACGCTGTAAAGTATTCTAAATTATAAAAAAATTACGAATTTATCTACTCGGCAACACCTGAGCAAAGGCTCTATCTCACACGCTTCGACATGTGATCGAAGCGTGTACGCCGCGCCTTGTGATCTTGTGCTAAACTGTATACAACGTTCCGATGGAAATAGATAAGTATATAGTTTACATTCTTTTAAAATATAGTTTTTGTTATTAACTTTATTAATTAAAAGCTAGCTCTATCATGACATTCTCATCTCCGTTAAAGAGACCTTTAGAAGCGCTGTCACTCTTGTTAAATTAAGTAAGTTAAACGATTGTAGTGCGTAAAATAACGCCTTGATTACATAAACTTTCTTTTATTTACACAAAACGGAAAATATTACAACAAACAATAATACAAATATAACTAAAACTAAATAACTTAAAAACTAAAAACCTAAAAACGTCTTATATATAAACTAATTTGGAATTAGTGTTGTATGTTCAAAAATAAATAAATGCCCAATTTTCAGATAAAGAAAGGAAGCACTTGAGGCGCATTGACAAATAAAAATACTTAAACTCTGATCCGGAGGCTCTCGGCTCAATACGATTGCTCCCTTCTCGAGCTTAATTCGCATCCAATTCCTTTGATAAGGTGTAAATATTTAAACAACATTCAACTACCACAAAGCTTTTTCGATACAATAAACATTCCAATTTCCTACGTAAAGGGTGCCACAAATTAACACTGCCAGGACATCTCACGATGTAAAATTTGAAAACTTTTAACTTTGAGAACTGCTCATGGTGCAGTATAATTTCAGTAATAAAAAATTTCATCATCGCCGATATCCGGAGGTAGAGAGTACAATCCCAAGGTCGGGCAAAGTGTGGTGTTCGGATTTATCTTGGCACATTATTAATAACTTTTTATCATCCCGGTTGTTGTCGTAAGAGGGCAGTTGTTAAAACTCACCAACCAACCCGCATTGGGCCAGCGTGGTGGGTTATATCCCAATATCCCCACGTGCTATTGTCCACGTGGGAGGCCCATGCCCAGCAGCTGGACGTTTATAGGCTGATGATGATGATGATGATTAGAGCCTGTGGTTTAGCAGCCCATTAAAATAATACTACCGTCCCCTCTCTTCCCCTCGGGTGTCGTAGGACGACGGAAGGCGACTAATGAACTAATTACTGCATAAACAAACATCCTTAAGCATAGAGCGGCGATGGGCTCGCCACCTATCACGCTGAGCACATGTGCAGTTGTAATTTGGTGTTCCGAGGAGTATGGCAGTGGACTCTGCGGTTCCCTTTGCACAGTCTCTGACACTAACCCTTTGGGGACGGTAGTCGTGAATTTATATGTTAGCTAACACGAGTGGAGCTGGTTTCAATTGTAATAATAATAATAATAATGTGTATTTATTGAACGAAAAGGTACATTTATACAATTTTAAATGATGCTCTCCGCTTAAGTTTAAAAACTGTGTAGCAGATAACAACGCCCGCCCCCAAAGAGTATCAGAGGAAGGGCAGTATTTATACATACAGTTTACAATTAACCTTTTAAACATAACTAGGTACATTAAAAGTTTGTGTGTATGAGTGTGTGTGTGCGCGCGCGCGCGTGTGTGTGTGTGTGTGTGTGTGTGCGTGTATGTGTGTGTGTGTTCTATTGCAGATTTACTCGACGGACTTCATAAGTCCTTCTGTAATGTGAGTGGGAACTGCCAGTTTTACGGCTGCTATTTATTGCGAAAAAAGGCTCGGCCCAAATGCTCAAAATTACCTATGTAAAGTTAATTGGCTTAGTTATAGTTATGTAAGGAGGATCTGGCCTGGAATATTTAGTTAATTAAATAATGCTACATACTGTATAACTTACAATAGTTTTGGAGGCTTTTCACAGGTCATTTCATTAGCATTCATAACTAAAATATGTGTTGAATTTCTCTAACAAATTTCTGTTAATCGCAATACATTGTTTTGCTTAATTCGTCATCAGAAAAAGGCAATTCAAAATGTAATTGTCGGCTGTAATAGCCGCAAACAATTCGTTACTCGTCGAATGAATGAAAACGTTATACGAATATTGTGGTAATTAAAATAATCTTGTACTGTAATTACGGTTTAAGACGCCCCATTCATAAGAAGCGAGTGTTATTTCACGCCCGGGATTACACAATTATACATGCGACCGTGATACCGCGAAATATTTGAGCGGCTTCATAACATGATAATATTGTGTCACATTTGCTAATGTACATGATATACATTATGTTATTATATTAATTTCTTTGTTCTTATATTCTTACTAGGTAGATTATAACAATGTACTAGGACTACTATTTTCTTTTAAAAAATAAAGAAAACGTTTAATGAAAAAAGTCACGGTATTAACATTTAACATAATAACATAATGTTGTTTTTATATTGCCTATACTATTCAGAAAAGCATACTACAGACAAACTAATCGCTGCAAAGGCAACCTTGTAACGAAAACGTAAAACAGAAACTGTGGCAGCAGAAGAAAGAGGATAAAGACAAAGTTTTTATAAAGTCCGCCTGAGGCGAGGCTGTTAACAAGTGCTACTTTCAGTTTCACTATACGAGTATGAAGCCTTAGGACAATGTAACAAGTTCGGTACATTTAGCTTTACGTTTTGTTAATTAGATGTAACATAATGTATGAATAGCTGTCTTTTTTTCATGATTTCAGCATGATTCCACTAATTATAAAAGGGTGTATGTTAATTACTAAATACCTACCTACTTTTTATAAAATGCTCTCTCAAGATAAGCTAGGTACCTACTTATTATAATTACTATACTGTCTCGGTATATAGATTTTTATCAAAACATTGAACTGCGTATTAGTTCTGATCGATCCCTTTTAGAATTCAGCTCTAATGCAATTCACAGATTTTAAAAGATGCTATAACTAAGAACAGTACAAGTGACGCCCTGCAAGGGTACATCAACCTTACCAAGGAATGCTATTTTGCTATTTAACTTTTACAAAAACGCTTTATATTATTGCTGAGCGCGTGTCAGCTGTAAAGCCTTCTCTCGTTTAGCGTTTAAATATAGGCTACAATCTGTATGTATCCAGTGTAAACCACTTGGCCGGCCCCGCGAGCGCCCAGCATTTTAAATAAAACGCCTGCAACGGCGCCGTTTTTTAAAAGTGTAGTCTAGATTTTTAGTGCACCGATCCGCTTGGTACGTAACTGCAGAACAGAAAACTGAGTTTCGTTTGAAATGTAGCGGCGAACGCTCCCAAGTAAGTTTTAGTTTGTCCGCTGGACACGATTGTACTGACGCTGCTCTTTAAAATGAACACAGTGTTGGTTGCTGCTTCACTATACAATTTTAAGGTTCTTCTTTAAACTTAAGAGAGACGCTTTGTCGGTGTAGCATCCACCGTTTACCTACTGTAATGTTATTAATGTATTTCGTAAAATAGAATTTTTAATTTTAACTGAAATAAACAACCCAGATTGCTTAATAGAAAAATCAAGGCCTAGTAATCTCAGAACTATCTCTTATGATAATAAATACATTCTACCAAACGCCATAAATGTATATGAAACTAGAGTCAGCAATCATCTTGTACCCTTATATTTAAATAAACTTCCAGTAGTTTTCCAATCAATGTATATTAACAATGTTAAATTACTTAGATCTAAGTTAAAAAAGCATTACATAATGGCGAGGGATGTTAGCGGAGGTGTGGGTTGAATTTTATCAACTTAGATTACCGTTGACATCTTCTGCTAATTAATAAATTATACTAGTTACTCACCGACACTTATATAAACCCTACGAGGTTTTCGTGGTGCGGTTTTAATGTGCCTGAATTGTATTCCTTTTATTGTAAATACACTGAAAAACAAAAAAAAACATGTAAAAATTTTGGATAAACTTACAAAACATACGCTTGACAACGAAAACCGTCGTCGAATTGTTTTCGGACTAATAATTAAATTGAGTAATAAAGACCCCGTACACTCGGTCACAACCTCGTATAAACAAAAAAAAATCCTAAAGTTTCTACGTGCTGTTGTGCATGTGGGAAGGTGTTTGCCCAGCAGTGGGCTATTAATAGGCGGACGATGATCATAAGAAGCCTTTAACTTCATCATGAACTCATTTTTATTCTAACATTATTACAAATGTATAGCTAATAACTTAGATGACTGTTCATTATCTCTTATATGCCCTGTCAATTAATCTATGTGATTCAGATAACATAACGCCGATTAATTAGCAATTTGGATTAGGTCCCACAATCACGTGACCCGCATTACGAGAAATATGGTTTATTGGCTGAAGTCGATTTGCATGCGTGGCCGTCCAAAGCTGCCCAACAGTTGAGCTATTGATCGCGGCGAGCAAATAATGGGCTGTAGCGGAGGGACCGACAATTCAATTCGCCATTTGCATATTTGAGTTACACGACATAACGGCTCAAATAAATAACTCTTAACCCACAAATATTATGCGTTGCAATAGTTCTGGCCGAAATTCTTAGGGAATACATCATCCAGCTTCGTGGACTTACGAACAGATAGCATAGTAAATAAGAGCTCAAATATGGACTAAGCCGAAAATAAGATTTTAAAATTCGTGGTAGAATTCTGACTATTGTCCGACTAGATGTCGACCAGTCTCATATCCATTTCTGCCGATAAGCAGCAATTGTTTAGTGTTTGAACGATACTAGGTTTAACAAAATTACAGGGATAGGACAATCATATTACTCATTTCACATTTTTTGGGTTAAAGTCACTCGCCATTGAGACACTACAAGTGACAACTGGGTGGTGCTAAATGAGTGACACTGTCTGAGTGGTAGAGCCACACGATTGGGCCGCGGCCTGCGTCATACCACCACCACCAGCGAAGGCCCATCTCACACCTCTTCTCACCTCACAATTCCTACTCCTTCCTGAAGGCCGGCAACGCATCTGCGACTCCTATTTTTGCGGGTGTCCATTGGCGGTGGTAATTACTTCCCATCAGATGACCCGCCTAAACAAACTAATTTCATTTATACTGGCACTCTCGACCAACCGTCAAGTTATTAGTCAAACCAAACTCGCACAGGTACACAATTAAAACTAGCCGAAGCGCTTTCAAATAGGGATATAGGACAACACGTATTAGATTTGACGACGCACTAAAGACCGATAATAATAAACAATCAATCAGGGGCCCAAGTCTGCTAATTTACGAATGGCATAATTGAATCGCAATTGGATCGCATTGTAATTGTTTGACACATTTGGTATTCTCTTACTCATTTAAGAATACCAAATGTGTCAAACAATTACAATGCGATACAATTGCGATTCAATTATGCCATTCGTAAATTAGCAGACTTGGGCCCCTGTTGTTTTGCCTAGTATAGTTAAAAATTTGACTTTAGTTTAAGCTAGAAAATAGAGTCAAAATACTCATTCTAGTAGGCAAAATAAAAAATAGGCTGATTAATAATTTTGGCCAAATGTGATTTATGTAGCTAATTTTCAACAAACCGTCTGTATTTTTGCCAACTCGGTAACACAAAATTATAGTAATTCTCTGTAATATAAAATATTGTAAAAATAAAAAAACGAATAAAAAGCAAATGACGCGCGGTCTTATTTATTGCATCGGCCTTTATAAAACGCTACATTGAACACTGGCCTGCGTTTCCCGCGATTTTCAGCGTGTAAGTGTAAAGGAGCCGCAACACGTATGAGGGTAGGCGATAAATAAAGTGCGCACAAAAGGGTCCGCACGCAGGGGCGTTTAATTTTAGACGTCCTGGCGCGCACCTGAGCCCAGATTAATGGCGTGCGTGCGCTTTTTAAGGTGCGCCTTTGCAGACGATTTCATTATCCGATATTAAGTTAAGGAGGCTTTGCAGAATTTTTTCTAAAGGGTTTTTATCTTGTAACAAAATTACATTGTTGCTGTACGTTCATAGTGTTGTCTATAATCGAGTCGTGCGTGTGATAATGTGAAAAAAATTATATCGTTTTTTTATCAACTTCACAGGTAATTGTCCGTCCTCACGTTCCGTTCCGATCAAGAAGATTAACTTTTGTGACGTTAGTGTAGAGTCGAATTTAGAAAATACTGAATTGATAACTCACTGCGGATTCAGGATCGAGCTACGCATCGAGCCTTTACAGAATCGCACTGGTGTTGTGTGGAATCTCCCCCGGGCGGACGGATCAACCGGCCACTTGTTTAAAGCCAAAATCAAATCGAATTATTAATATTCCATCGGCGGCCATAATGAAACGCCGCAACAAATTGTTACTAAATGAGATTCGGTTGTTTTAATCATGAATATTTGAGCAACGAGTGCCCAATCCGTCCGCAAGCTCCCTTGGGGAATATAAATTGATATAATTGTGATTCTAAAACGTCTGAAATATTGGAATGTACAGATTCGGGTTTGTTGCCGGTTGTTACCAGTAGAATGTAAGCTCTCCAGCTATTGAGCACTCGCTGTGCTCATACATCATTGGGGCTTCAGGTTTCAGATCAGTTGACAGTTGGGGGCGGAAGGCGACATCGACGAGAAAGTAGTTTGTAGTGAGTTATCTTTCGACATCTATGATATATTACGCGTCTCAAACAGAACATGGTCAAAAGAGATAAATGTTAGGCTGTGCATAGAGTGCCACAAGCGGCATTCTAGTACGATCGGTTACGATGCCGTAATTAGGGCATCCTAGTATTTGTACTAGCACTTCCTACACTTTGGTGTAGGAAGTGCATAGAGTGCCACAAGCGGCATTGTATCGCAATCGGTTCGAGAACCGTAAAATATTTTTTATTTGGCATAATGTTCAGAAGACATAATTCAAAGGATATTTTTGTGAGGAGTTAGATTTCTATTGTCTAATAAAAAAAAATGTGCTCGAAATTCAAGACGATCGCTACCCTTTTCTAACCTATCACGTGACCTACAGGAGTAGGGCAGCTAGTTTTTCTGTTGACTAATAAAAAACTTTACGGCAGATTAGGCGGCGTCACTGATATACCGCAAAACTTATGGTCCCCGAACCGATTGATATACAGTGCCGCTGGTGGCAAATTTATTTTACTTACTTTAAAAATCACACTGCAAAAATTTATTTGTAAAGTCAAATAAAAGTAATAAAGCGTAAGTTTAAGTGTTATACGGTTGTAACGCTAAAGAAGCTGTCAAATAAGGCTGTGATTGAGGTACGCAAAGCAACGTCTAGCGCGCGTTTATTTGCAAAGGGTGGGAATTCAATAAGGTCTTTATTTGAACAGTCTCGGGCTGGATTCCAGCATTTTTCTTCGAATAACATAAAATTGTTTCGTTCCAAGAAATATATTTGCTCTAACCAACAACGTTAATATCTCGATTCCAGATAAGTTAAAGGCAGAACAATTTAGTGCAACGAAACTGAATGCAAGTCTCGAGATTCTTTTACCTTAGAGGCACAAAGTCGATAGCCCTGGTCATATAGATAAAACCCGCATGGAGCCAGCGTAGTGGGTTATGGTTTAATCTAAAAGCACCTAATGCTGTGCAGGCACCTAACTGTTGTTGTCCACGTGGGAAGGCCTGGAACAGCAGTGGGACGTTTATAGGCTGGATGATGGTGATAATAGTATAGATAAAACGACCGGAAATTGGTTATTATACTTCGGGTCTCAACCGAAGACGATTACTTATTACATGCAGCAGTACATGAGATGGTGACTATCTTCTTCACACTTTTAGATATATCCTAAAAAGAAATATCTTATTTCCGTTCCCTGCACTGGCAACCCCGCGTCACGAGACGTCATTACGTGTTTTTGTGTTTTCGGAATCACGCGCACTTTTCGTAACGAAATTAAATATGTATTTAATAAGATGGGAAAATGTTAAAAGTTCGAAGTTGAGAGACAGTGATCATTACGGTATTCTTCGTAAAGTAAAGAAAACATTTTTAATTGAAAAAACGTAGGCGTTTATCATCATCGGTGTCGGTGAATAGTGATAAATGTCGTATCAACGATATTACGACACGCAGATATTGGAACATAACGCTAATTTACCTGGAAAATTAACTATTAAGGAATGTATCATAGTAAGGAACTAAGATCATTTATCATTAAAATTATCTACCCTCATTTTTATTGGTTTTTCTTGGGTTCTATAATAATGATTGTAACAAAATTAAAAGCCATTTACAACAAGAAATATAGACACCATTGTAACAGTGTTTAACTTACTAAACATATGATGTGTCGAGGATATATAACTGCTCAACAGTGTTGATGCTTTATTTTACTCAATGACATTAAATGTCATTGATTTTACTCCATACAAGCCGTATCGAGGTTACTTACACCAATTAGACAGTGCTGAGGTTCTATTTTACTCCACGCAAGCCGTGTCAAGGTAACTTACTCCTCTTTAACAGAGTTGAGGCTCCACGCATGCCGTGTCGAGAATACTTGCTCCACTTTAACAGTGTTGAGGCTCCACGCTAGCCGTGTCGAGGATACTTACTCCACTTTAAAAGTGTTGAGGCAGCACGCAAGCCATGTCGAGGATACTTACTTCACTTTAACAGTGTTGACGCTCCACGCAAACCGTGTCGAGGATACTTACTCCACTTCAACAGTATTGAAGCGCCACGCAAGCCGTGTCAAGGATACTTACTCCACTTTAACAGTGTTGAGGCTCCATGCAAGCCGTTTCGAGGATACTTACTCCACTTTAACAGTGTTGAGGCTATATCTTACTCCAAGCAAGCTGTGTCAAAGATACTCACTCCACTTTAACAGTGCTGAGGCTATATCGATGTTGTCAATTGGTGGATACATCAAGAAAGAAAATTCCAAGGAACCCCTCTGGATTGGAAGCAAAGGAGTCGCCACGCGGTTTTCAGGTCAGACCTCAGCATTATATATACTTATTAATTGTATTAGAATAAGAATTAGACTTTCTCCGTGACACAGCGGCTACACAAGCCGTGTCGAAGATACTCACTCCACTCTACCAGAGTTGAGTGAGGCTATATTTTATTTCAAGCAAGCCGTTTCGGTAATATGTACTTAGTACATTTTAACAGTGTTGAGGCTTTATTTTATTCTACGATAGCCGTTTTATGGTTTCTAACTCCACTTGAACTGTGTTAAGGATTTTCTACTCAACATAAACCGTGAGAGGCCATACCTATTTCACCCTAACAGTTTCACGTTTCAACGTCATCCGTGGAACAAAGCAGAGTCTAAACATTGTTGAGGACGTAAGTTCGATTTCCGCCTGGGGTGGACATGTTTTCAACGTTTCGTTATCTTCGGGTTTACTTATCAATAATGATTTGGTGAAGACATCTTAAACTATGTCATTGATGTTTACAATGACTCAACCAGTAGCGGCAGAAACGAAGCTTGGCCATTCGCGCTGCTTGCAGCGCTAGCGCCTGTGCCCGTGCCAGTTGCGCCACTAAGATCTTCGATCTGTCCCAGTATATGACGGTCAGTTCGACGATAGCCTGCTTTCATTGGACACCCATGGATTCTACAATTTCTCAGAGACGAACCTCATAAAAAATAAAGGGTTACTCATAATAATGATTAACAAAAAAAATTACTTACCTACTTAAATAAATTTAAAAAAAAAATAGCAATAATGTACATAAGCCTCGAAGCTCCAAAACTAAATTAGGAAATTGTAATAATAATAATAATTATTATAATAATAAAAAAAAAATAAAAAAAATTGACACCGCTCAAACAAGACGTCTTTTTGGAAAATTTTCTTTTTATATTGCAATTTTGCTTTTTCCACCCTTTACGACAGCCAAAACTATAATATAACTAAGTAAACAATGCCACAAACATATCAAAAAAGAAATAGTGCTAAAACCAGCAACAAATTATAATATTTGATCTACACCTATTTTTATGCATTTGACATTAATGTCATCATTGTCAACAAACTACAAGCAAATGTGATAAAAATGATAACAAGATCCCAAAAACGTCTAGCGGAATCTACTAGCGCGCACCCACCACCTCCGCCCGTCGCGTCATCTCCGAGCTCATCGTTGGAGGACGACTTCGTCACTCCCACGGAGGGCAGCTCGTCGAGTGATGACGACGGGCCTACGCCGCCGCCGCCGCTACCACCACCTGCGCGACGACGAGGACGGCCACCGCTGCCGGCACGCTTGGGGCCTGTGGGGCAACCTGCTCCGCGCCCGGCCCTCGCTACCGGTGGTGTAGCGCGTCGCATGCGATGGACACAGTCTATGAATGAGAACTGCATGCGCGCCTACTACGGGGCTACAGAGGGAGGAACTAACTTGACCGCGTACCGCGATAGGATACTGCCTCTGTTTCAGTCCCTTGAACCAGCCGCCGTCGTCTCTGCACAACGACTGTCGGATCAGGTGCGGGCCATCCAGCGGCTCAAGTTGTTGGATGACTCTACGCTTGATCGACTGCGTCTGGAGGCGTTACCTATTCATACTACCTTTACTTTAGCGCGGGACTCGCATGTGGCGTTGTTGACGCAGGGGCCGACAGGCTCGGCTTCGACGACTGCCCTGACGGATCCCGCACTGGACGTAGATGATTGTATGAATACGAACGTAAGTATCCAGACTAATGAGCAATTGAGGAGGGCTTTGGAAGACGCAATTTTGCAATATCGTTCCACCGACTCTAGGCCGAGACTACCACGCTTGCCAACGAATAAACGCAATCTGGCATTAATGGGAGCCCTAAACGTTTTGCTAGTCCCCTATATGCGGACTAGCGAAACATTAGTTGATACACACTCGATTTTGTACTGCGCTGCCATAGCGGCGTGTCGCATCGCTCGTGTTAAGTTTCCGGACACTGACCGAGCACCGCGACACCCAGCTGTCCCCGCGTGGCAAAAAAGAATCGAGTGTCGTATCAACTCGTTTAGGACTCTCATTGCAAAATTAATATGCTTCAGAGGGGGCAATCATCGTCCACGAGTCATGCGTTTCGTGAACCAGGCCTTTGCTGGGACCGGGATTAGACCCCGGGACTACATAGCTTGTGTCACGGAGCGCATTGACTTTCTGAAGCAGAAAGTTTATTCGCTGGCAAGCCGTATTCGTCGCTATAGAGCGCGTGTTGATCGATATTGTCAAAATCGCCTCTTTCAAATTGACCAAAGGAAGGTGTACCGGAGTTGGGAAGGAACCGACCAATGTGTGAGCGACGGGCAGTGTCCAGATGCTACTACCATAAATAACTTTTGGCGTAGTATCTAGTCGGAACCAGTCGAACACACTGAGGGTGATTGGATTAGCGTCGTTGAGCGTGCGTGTGAATCTATCGAATCTATGGGGCCTGTGACCATTAGCCCCGAAGACGTTAGTTGTGCGATCCGTACGGCTCAGAACTGGAAAAGTCCTGGACCGGACGGGTTGCATAACTTTTGGATAAAGTGGATTAGATGCTCACACGACTGCTTAGCGACGCAATTCCAAGAAGCCCTCGAGGTCGGTTCCTTGCCAACATTTATGACAACCGGTGTCACCTTCCTGCTCCACAAGTCCGGTAGTACCACGGAACCGAAGAACTATAGACCCATCACATGCTTGCCGACGCTTTACAAGCTCCTTACATCCATTCTGAGAATTAAAATTAATTCGCACATTGTTGCGCACAATATTTTGGCTCCCACTCAGAATGGATGTAAGGTTGGGTCTCGTGGTACTAAGGAGCTCCTCCTCATCGACACGACCATTTGCCAACAAGTCCGGCGGAACAAAGGGGCTCTCTCCACCGCCTGGATTGACTATAAGAAGGCCTATGATTCGGTGCCTCATACCTGGTTGGAGAGTATCTTAGAGTTGTATAAAATTAATACAACTCTGAGATCTTTTCTAGGTTCTTGTATGAGACAGTGGACGACAGTCCTTCGTCAACCGGGTGGTGGAGACAGCCCGTCTGGTCCGCAGGACTTCGTAAGGATTAAGCGAGGCATCTTCCAGGGTGATAGTCTGAGTCCGTTGTGGTTCTGTCTAGCCCTGAATCCTCTTAGCACATTGCTAGAGGATTCAGGGCTGGGCTATCGGCTTAGGAGGCAGGGTGAAGTTATTTCGCACTTGCTGTACATGGATGACCTCAAACTATTTGCACCGAAACGTCATGAATTGGTGGCGTTGCTGAAAGTCACTGAGACTTTTAGCAGCGCCATCAACATGGGGTTCGGTGTAGACAAGTGCGCGGTCATGCACGTACAGCGGGGGAAAGTTGTAAATTCTACGAATTTACAACTTTCTGAGACGATGACTTTCAGATCTCTCTCCGAAGCCGACACCTACAAATACCTTGGTATGTCACAGTCATTGGGTATAGAGAGTGAGGGTATAAAACAGTCGGTGAAAGAACGCTTCTTTGGTCGCCTGACAAAGGTACTTAACAGTCTTTTGTCAGGAGGCAACAGGGTGCGCGCTTTCAACGGCTGGGTTATGCCCTTACTGGTATACACCTTTGGCATACTAAGGTGGACTCAGACCGAGTTAGACGCCCTGAACAGAAAGGTTCGACAGCAACTGACATCACATCGCATGCTCCACCCACGCTCGTCTGTTATGCGACTGTACATCCCGCGGAAATGGGGTGGTCGAGGTTTTTTAAATGCCAAGACCGTCCACAACCGTGAGGTGTGCAGTCTCTGAGAATATTTCCTCAACAACGAGTGTGGGATGCATCGCGATGTGGTGTCAGTTGACAGGACCTTTACGCCTCTCTCCTTAGGCAAAGAGAACTGGCGCAAGCCTCAGGTGCTGAGCACCGAGGATCGCAAGGATGTATGGAAGAGCAAGGAGCTGCACGGCCGGTTCTATCGGGCCTTAACAGGGCCCGATGTGGACCTGCTCGCGTCGGTGAACTGGCTACGATTCGGGGACCTCTTTGGGGAAACCGAAGGTTTTGTCTGTGCAATTGCGGACGAAGTTATCAAGACGAACAACTACCGGAAGTATATCCTGAAGGACGGTACGGTCGACATATGTCGAGCATGCCGCCGTCCCGGAGAGTCACTCAGGCATATTATTTCCGGTTGTTCTCATCTTGCTAACGGCGCGTACTTGCACAGACACAATCTTGTAGCCAGGATCATTCACCAGCAACTTGCTCTTCAATACGGTCTTGTGGAGTCCGAGGTGCCGTACTATAAGTACGCACCTGAGCCAGTTCTCGAAAATGGTCGTGCTTTGCTCTATTGGGACCGATCGGTTATCACGGACAGGACTATTGTTGCCAATAAGCCTGACATCGTGATAGTCGATCGGTCCCAGCGGCGGGCAGTGCTAGTCGACATCACCGTCCCACATGATGAGAACCTCGTGAAGGCTGAGAAGGACAAGCTGTGCAAGTACCTTGACTTGGCTTACGAGGTTACCGCCATGTGGGATGTTGACTCGACTATCATTGTCCCGATAGTCGTATCTGCAAACGGCCTAATAGCGAAGAGTCTCGACCAACATCTCAAGAGACTCTCGCTAGACGGCTGGATCAAGGGCCAGATACAGAAGGCGGTACTTCTTGACACGGCACGCATCGTCAGGAGGTTCCTCTCTCTGCAGCCCTAACCACCGGTAGCTTAGGCCCTGCCCCGCTGCTGGCGGCACCCTAGGTTTAGGTTTTTTATAATGTTAAATGTTTTATTTTTTATAGTAGTTTTGTTTATTATTTTTATATGGGATATTATAAAAAACCTACACTTAAGAAAATAAATAAACACGTGAATAATAATAATAACAACAATAAGCGCTGTTGGAGATAAATATGAATAAAAGTTTTAAAACTTCACTTTCTGAGCATAATAATATTAGGACACCTAATGCCTTTTTGTTTGATTCGGAAAGAAAACAAAAATCCAACGCTCTGTACAGAGTCCCGGGCTGATGCCCGGGCTGAAGTTGTGATCAACTTCGAGGTTCTTTAAACTATAGGGGGGGCGCCACTGTGCGTAGTAGTATCATCAGCTATCGAGCTGCGATCAAGCCCACCAGCACCATTCACACCGCCAAGGGACTGCCGAGGTTCCGCCGGATATCTGACAGGGAGACGTTGGAATCAGAGCTCCTGCAGTCGCTTGACCTATTTTTATGACTGAATGACAGAAAGTGTGAGCTCACTAGGGATTGTAATGTTTTACATTGGGTTCGTAAATGTAATATTCATTTTCCCGGCAAACCTATACAAAACAACTATACTTCAAAACAATGTTTAAATGATAAATGATTTTTTTTTGTAAGTGGGTTTGTACAAACACTTTTACACGTCAATCATGTTTTTTTTTTTAAACTAGATGATGTCGGCGTTTCCTATCTGACTACTCTGAGAAGAAAGACCGAAACAAACTCAGAGGTCACAGTCTCTTCTAAAGTCCAGACATAATCTTGGTCAGGTTATATGAAGACCATGTAGATCGACGTCTGAGATGGTCTTTTGAGGAAAGAACCACACAGATTGAGAGGACCTGTCCAGTCAGTGCACGCATTTGTCAGAAATCGTTCTGCTCAACTCAAGACTTAAGGAGCTAAACGATTCGACGAACAATACCAAAGAAAGGACATTTGGGTAGGCCACTTAAATTACTCAAACTGCCAGACCATGAAAAAAAAAACTAACAGAACAGAGAGAATAATAAAATAAAAAAAATAAAATTAATAAAATGACCCACATCGTCTTCACATTCACAATAAATAAAATAATATAATACTTTACAAAGTAAGCAAATGTCATTGTTTATAAAAAAATCATTAATGTTTATGTGTATATAAAAAAAAAGCAAAAAAAACATTCAAAAAGCAGAAATTGGAAGCTTGTAAGTTTGTTACTTACTATCTCAATCTATGTAGATAAAAATGAATCGCCAAATGTGTTGCTAAGCGCACAAAAACGGCTCGACTGATTTGTCTGATTCTCTTTTGTTGTGTTTAAAAAGGTCAGGAAAAGTTTACAAAAAAAAATGTATAGGATCTCACAGATTCACTTAAAATTTAAAGCAGCTTCAAAATAGTTATATTTAAAAGAATCGAACTGCCCTTAAATTATTAAATCACAGCTACTATTGTCAACAATTGATATTCAAGATGCTTATTTTTAATTAAGTATCTACTGCAATTAAAGCTGATCGGAAAAAGTTAAGGTTTAGTTTGAGGCCTCAGTTGAAATTAATGTTCTTCTGTTCGGCCTATTTGTGTTTGCGAAATTACTGGAACCGGTTCTAGAACAATTGCGCATAATATTTGAATTTTCTACAATAATTGTTTAGTTTATGTTTTGTAGCTACGCACGAAAAATAAGCTCAAATTATGACGAGTGTGTATTGAATAATAAAACTACGAGTACAAGCACCTTTTTGGAGTCATAGGGTTTGCCACAAACACTTACAAAAGCATTACTAAAAAACCGAGCAACAGAACTTGTTTTATACATAAATGTATAATAAGAGATTTAGATGAATTCAAGAATATTGACTACGGCATGCACAGCGGCCGTTGCGGTTTGAATTACCTACCTACACCAAGTTGTTTGAACAAGAGAAATTCTTAGCATTAATTGATTCAAAAACTTTTATGTATTCGCATCCTACATCCAGTCTTGTGAAAACATTATACGAATATACTTAGATACGGAGTAGGTAACTCTCCTACCATGCGTTTTCACATATTATTAGTTTATTGGCAAAGCCATAATTTGACCTTACAAACCCTTACAAACGCTAAATGCATCACGAAATCCTGACCAAGTTATAAAAAAAAACACTTACATTTAATATAAATTGAATAAAGCAGAAGGTATTGATGTGGTACAGATTAGAATTTACATCCTTGGTATACAATGTGGCCCAAACTTGTTGTCCAAGAAAAATGTTCTTCGGCCCTAAATAATATTTGTTATACCTAATTGCCTTTCAAGGCGAGCCATCCACTTCTAGATAGCCTTATCCAGGTGGCGCCAAATTATTAGTGAATCGTTGACCAGACATGGTATACCACGAGCATCTTGAGATATATGTTTACATCTCATGCAACAAAATCAGTAACATTAAATCAGTATTGTATTTGATAATATCTTGGTAGCTTTATTTGAAAAATAATAACTTGAATCTTTTCAAAGCTGATAGTTATAAAGTTATCATTTCTAACCAAAAAGTTTGAGGAAGGTTCTATGTTGTTTATACGCATAGGTCTACTTTACCTGTCATATAAGGGAAGTAATTTACTTTCCATGAATAACTGTGTTTAACACAGTTTTGTTAGTGTACACTAACTAAGATTTATTGCTCCAAATCAAAAATACAATTCAACATGGGACACAAATGTCATATTAATTAAACCATATTTCCAGGACTATCCTTAGAATCAGATCATAATCAATGATTTGTCACTTATGATTCTTACACTATATTTTCTATTGTTTCTGCTCAAAAAAGGCAGTCTATTAGTTTAATCAAAAATAATATATCAATACAAAATTATGTGATTGTGATTGAAATTACCGACTTCATTTAGACTTCAGGACCCGTGTTTAGTAACCGCTCATCAGATTGTCCAATATTTGTAAGAATCCCAGTTATTTGTTGCTGGCTGTGCCAACCTCATAAAAAGGCGGCCACAAACATTTGTTGCAGATAAAAAAAAAAAAAGATTTTAAGACAGTGGACGACATGCCGATACGGATATTTGTCTGTATTTGGAGCTCACCGTCACGTAGTCGCTCGGCATTTACCGCTTACACTGCTCACAGATCTAGTCTGGAGGTGTTTCGCAGAGTTGTTGTGGGCTGGGCTGAGTCACTTAAATGTATTTGTTATTACTGTTGGAGAATTTTGGGGGTCAAAGTTGCTCGCGTCCGTAGGTTTACCCTTGAGACCCTACACGTGATCCCTGGGTGGTGCTAAATGAGTGACACCAACTGAGTGGTAGAGCCACGCTGCGTTGCAGCACACATTGGGCCGGCTCGCCCGGCGTAATACCACCCTCTCACTAATATTCGGCGTGAAATAATGGCACTTGGTGCTGTTGTGTTTCGTCCGACCAGTGAGGGTTCCGGAGGCCCCTCCCCCCCCCCCCTCCTCCCAATTCCTATTCCTTCCTTAAACCTATTCCTCCCTTAAAGGCCGGCAACGCGTCTGCGATTCCTCTGGTTTTGCGGGTGTCCATGGGCGGCGGTGATTACTCTCCATCAGGTGACCCGCCTGCTCGTTTGCCTCCCTCTTATATATAAAAAAAAAAAAAAAAATGTTTAGGTACAAATTAGAATGAATTTGTCAATGCAGTATTTACAACAAAATAATAATACTTAATTAAATAAATAAATGAAATTGTTAAAGTCATTGTTTAGAAAACGACCAATGCATCGATAGCCATTAAATGCATCTTTTAAGGTTTAAAGGAGGCTTACGCAACTATAAAAAACTACCTACATAATTGTAAAGTTTAAATTGACATATTTTTTTATTTTTATTGTGTTAACATTACAATGCTCTGAACATCTGCATGTAATAAGTAATCGTCTTCGATTGAGACCCGAAGTATAATTAAGAATCAAACGAACTTACCTTGTGAAGTTTGATTCCAATTATGCGAGGGTCTCAACCGAAGACGATTACGTCAACCCATCCCTCCCAACCCAAAAATAAAATAAAAAATTGTAGAGGATAACACAAAATTCTCTGAAATAATGACGTCTCGTGACGCGGGGTTGCCAGTGCAGGGAACGGAAATAAGATATTTCTTTTTAGGATATATCTAATAGTGTGAAGAAGATAGCACCATCTCATGTACTGCTGCATGTAATAAGTAATCGTCTTCGGTTGAGACCCTCGCATAATTGGAATCAAACTTCACAAGGTAAGTTCGTTTGATTCTTAATTATATACTAAAACTACATACTAAATCTTCATAAAAAAAACAAAACATAATAGTTTTATAAAATGAATTTGGCAAATATATACGTGCTCACATACTTATTGTGAGTCCGCCAAGCGGTTAAAATTACAAATTACTAGTAATATTGATAGCCTGTAGTGTATTGTGTAAATACATCCTTTTAAAATAAACCACAAATGCACACTCAAATAAACACGCACACGGTAACTACAAAGCGTATATATAGGTATTCTCGTGTACGAGATGCAACCGCGTCGACCGTTCGTTAGGTTTAGATGTAGAATCGATCTATCACTGCCTAGTACAGATCTGATCATTGTCGTGACGTCGCTCCGTGAAATTGCATGTTTCAAGATAGGTTCCGTTTCACAATACTTACAGCTAGGTAAGGTTTTTTATTATAAAATACTTACTAGTTCTTTTTTACATTTTTATCTTATCTTTTTCATAAATTATTTTTTTAACAAGGAATTTAGGGGCCATTGTTTCAGCTTTAATATTGACTTAGTAAAGTATGGAAACTAAACAGCCATGTCAGATCGTTGTTATTGGTGGTTGCCGTTCGATAGCATTAGTTAGGTACACTTTACTGTGACACTAGTATTTACGACTAAATAGTACTTTGATTAAGTTTTTAAATTACCCATGCAAGTAGCAGGGAATTTATCCTTACATGATCGAACTATACCAGCCTTTTTATATAGAAACTTTTATGTACAACAAAAAGCTAAAAAGGTATTATAATAATAGAATTTAGGTCTTAAGTCTCATCAGGAATGTCAAATTCTTTTACATAGACAACGCGAAAAGTAGTCACGTTACGAAATCGCTGCTCTCAGCATACAGCAAGATACCGACAAAAAGTACACTTACAAAATGTAAGCAAATATACCGGGAAACATAAAAATTCACCTTTTAATATAAAAGATCTTTCTTTTGCGAATGCAGATGAAATATCACCAGGAAATCTGTAACAACGCCACAGTTAAACACGTCCGAAGTATGACGCAATGTTTGCATCTATATGGTCTAGTGCAACATTTCTCACTATTTGGTCGTTTGTCACTAATTAGCGCATTGATTAGGTCGTTTGTCACTATTTAGCGTACAAAACGTAAGTAACGTAAGTTATATTGGGTTTTGTCGGTTACCAAAAAGGGTCCAATACAAGTTTTACATTTTGATTGCAAATCGTGTTAAATCTCAAAGACTATGGTAACATTCGGTCTGTCACAAAAATCTTTACAGCGTACCCATGAACTTAATACAAGTAATTTTGTCCATGAGCGTACCCTGGACCCGTGGCTCAGGCAGGGACCAATTTGCTACAATCTTGGCATACTACAATGGTCGTCGGTTTTAAGTAGAAATTGAGTGAAACAAAATCACCTACTGGACTTTACCCCATCGCAGTATACTGCCGACTGTGACAATATCTCTGCAGGCACATTACAAATAATGCTGGCGACAAAAACGCCGGTAATGGCGGCAACAAAAGCGTCCGCGGTGATTTATGTCTTGCGTCGCGGCGTGTCGCGGCGTGTCGCGGCCCGGCCACTCGCATCTTGGAGCGGTATGGACGGTGTCACGCGGATCTGTCAGTTGACAACACACTTTATTCAGTGTGTGTCACTGTCATAACATAATTTCTGGAGATTCAACCGTGTTCTTTGAGTAACAAACCGTGGTTTGACTTTTTCAGAATTCATTTTTATTTAATTTATAAAGTTATGAGATAGATTATAGTCAAATATATTTTAAATATAAAGATTGAATAACTAAAAAAAATTATAAAATTCAGTACTTACTTTTCAGAGTGGTAGAGCCACGCTGCGTTGCAGCACGCATTGGGCCGGCTCGCCCGGCGTAATACCACCCTCTCACGAATATCCGGCGTGAAGTAATGACTTGGTGCTGTTGTGTTTCGTCCGGCCAGTGAGAGTTCCGGAGGCCCCTTCCCCCATCCCCTCACAATTCCTATTCCTTCCTCAGCCCCTATTCCTTCCTTAAAGGTCGGCAACGCATCTGCGACTCCTCTGGTTTTGCTGGTGTCCATGGACGGCGGTGATTGCTTTCCATCAGGTGACCCGCCAGCTCGTTTGCCCCAGTCTCACAAAAAAAACCTACAAAAACGTGATTTCCAAAGTTTCTTAAGATTGTTTTACTTAAATCAAGTATTTTAAATTATGTATAACAAGAATTTTAACTGGTTTGGTAATGTGTTCACTATTTTATATAAGCAATCGTTATAGACGTTTATTCTAGCTGGCTCATATTCTAAATACCGAAGTTAGTCATATAGTAGAGGATCCGAGTATAGAACGACCTTCACCGAGCGGTTAATGGATGAAAAGTATTTTATATCAAATTTAATGTGTTAAAAAATATATTGCGAGTAGGTTGGCTGAAAAATTTCAGTCCGGTATATGATTAATTAAATATTTAAATTTTTTTTTTTTTAAATATTGCACTTGTTTCGTTAATAGATAAATTACATAGGTACCAATCGAAAGTATGAAGCCTGTAGAATATGCAAACGTTAGGTTGACTATTTTTTTCCTGTCATAACATTGGGTAGGCAGGTGTAAACGGGCAAGTCAATATTAGCAATTTGCAACCGTCTGGTTAAATAACACCAAACCAGTGCAATTTAAAAAAAAAATATTTTTTTTAATATTAAATTAATCATTAATGGTACTGGACTGAAATTTTTCAGCCAACCCACTCGCGATATATTATTTAACATATTAAATTTGATATAAAATACTTTTCATCCATTAACCTTCTCGGTGAAGGTCGTTCTATACTCGGATCTTAGACTAATAGTTTCCTTAACTTGCGGTAGGTCAAACGCAAGGACTTGGACAGGTTATGTTAGTTGCGACTCGGACGCGAGCTTCCGGCGGCTTTCGGCGAAGTGCCAAAGCGAAACGTTTGCAATTAATGGCGTTTTCAAAATCAACAAAAATATGGTACGTGCTAAACATCGCGGTTATCAACAGATTAATATTCAATTAGGGTGAATGACCCATATACTAGCACTGCACCAGTTTATCAGCACCTCGTAAAATACTAAAAATATAAGATAATGTATATGATTTCGAAGTTGCAAGGGTAAGAAACGCGCTCAGAAAGTTTTAAATTATTGTAATAGCAACACTCTGTATAGATTGGCATGCATTTATCATGGCGCCGTATTTTTGAGAAGAAGTGAACGTTGTGTGATTTTATGTGGCCGACGCGACGACGCGCCGACTGCGGGTCGCTCTTGATATTTATTTTATAAATTAGTTAAACCGGACTATTAGGGTTCAAAATGTGTTTTTAATTGAACTTTATACTTTGATATAACTATGCAATATGGAGTACAGTTTTAAAATTGTGAATTTCTAACATAATAAACATTATTTTGTTGGCAAATAAGTGCAGTGACAATAAACAAGTTGCGGGTGTCTTGAAGTGTTGAGCCGTGCATCGCGCTCTTTCTCTCTTGCGGGGATTAGCTATCTCCGTCTCCGTCAAACAGTGTAGTCACAATAATACCTACACCGTATCTGGAATTAGTCAATATGAATTGTGCTGTTTGTATGAAGAAAACTGATGTTGGGGAGATGATTAAATGTAATGGATGCAAGTTAGGATACCATTATAGATGTGTGAACATTACCTTGTCGGCGTCTAAAGAAGAACAGCTTCGTTTAAAGCGTACTTTCAAGTGCGAGTCCTGCTCAAACATAACACAGCGTATACGGGTAACTGATGATACACCTGTACGTTGTACTGGTGCCGCCAGCATAGTAGAACAAAGGAAATCTTTTGAGGAAAATGTTTCTCAGGCGTTGCCGGTGTCATCAGACGACATAGTAGATAAAATTAGTACAGGAATCATGGCAAAAATCGGCGCTTTTGAGGCAAGGATTATAGAAGAAATTAGAGCCACTGTGGCCGTAATGGCACAGGAAAATGAAAAATTAAGGCAAGAGTTGAAAGAAGCTAATATGAAGTGTAGTTCTTATGAACAGCAAATTAAAAGTTTGAAGACTGAGATACAGATAAATAGTGAGAAAAAGGAAATCTATGACAAAGATAGTAATAACCAAAATAGGCGTTCAATAAGTGTACCAGTGTCGACAGGCCCAATGTGTACTACTACTACCCTGGCTGCTTCATCCAGCAGTGTGAATAACAGCGCGCAGCTGATGCCCGCGCTGCCGAGGCCCGAGCAGACTAACTACGCGGCAGTGGTCAAGAAAGCAGAGGGTACGAAAGTATGCGATAATAAAGGCAATGAATGGATAGAAGTTAAAACCCACAAGAGAAGTAACCCCATAAAAAGAGGGGTTAATACCTCAATTGCTTCTCTAAAAGCAGTAGAACGAAAAAAATTTTTACATGTATGGAGATTGGAAAAATGCACTACGGAGGAAAATCTAAAGGACTATATAAAACATATATTGGGAAGCGACTCTGAAATTACTATTGAAAAGTTAGTACCTAAAACTGAGCGGGACTATAGCTCGTTTAAGATTGGTGTTACATTAAGTAATTTTGAAAAGCTTTGTGACCCTGCGGTGTGGCCAGTAAATGTAGAATACAGTGAGTGGATTTGGTTTCGTCGCTCAACCAGAACAGACAAGTTGGAAAACTAGTAGATATTTTAACATTTTATATCAAAATGTTAGAGGACTTCGAACAAAGACTACACAATTTTTATCACTATTAGAATCATCAGAAGCTGATTTGTTCGCTATTACTGAAACTGGCCTAAATAAAGCTATACAAAATTCAGAATTCGTGCTCGCCGGATATCAAGTATTACGCTGTGATCGGGCAGATGGGCGCAAGCAAGGAGGCGTACTTTTAGCGGCCAAACCGCGGTTCCAGTTGCGAAGAGTTTCTATCCCAGGTGATTTCGATATAGACTGCCAAAAGTTTGAATTGATCTGCACTACTGTTCATATGCAAAATCGTTTTTTATTTACTTGTTGCGTCATTTACATTCCGCCACAGACTGATGAAAATGAATATATGTTGTTGTTTAGCATACTAGAAAAAATTTGTATTAAATATAAAACTAGATTAGTAATATTGGGAGACTTTAATATGTACTCCTGTAATAACAATATTATTAATTATTACGAATATTTCATGACTTATTGTGAATTCATTCAATGTAACTGGGTGCCTAACTGTAAGAATAGGCAATTGGACCTAGTGTTGAGCGCTAGCGGTGGTGTGTCGGTGGGTGAGGCGGACGAGGGCCTGCAGCCCGTGGACGCGTACCACCCCCCGCTCGAGGTGCGCGTCGAGCGCCCCTCGCGTCAAGCGTCAATACGTCCGTCGTGCCCGGCTCCTGTGCTAGATACCGACACATCTGTGCCTCCAACATCGCCAAATTGTCAAGTACCGATTACTCGTAAGTTTTGGAATTTTAATAAAGCTGACTTTCATCAAATTTATAGTTTATTATCTGATACGGACTGGAGTGACATGTATTATTTACATGACCTGGATGAAGTTTTAAATTTTTTTTATGATAAGATATATGGCATTTTCGACAAATGTATTCCTTTAAAAAGAAATAATACTAATAATAGTAGATATATTTATCCGGTGTGGTACACAATCGAAATTATTAGAAATATAAAACTTAAATATAAACTACATAAAAAATATAAATCGACTAAATCGCGTGGTGACTATGAGGAGTTTTCACGATGTAGGGCGAAAGTTAAAGCCGAGACTGCGCGAGCGCATGATCAGTACCGTGACCGTGTACAGGAGCACTTGGCAAGGGACCCGCGAGCATTTTGGGGTTATATAAGGTCGAGGAAGAGCAGTTCGCATCATCGTAGGATAATTAAAGACGAACGAGTACTATCAGATAACGAATGTGCAAATGAGTTCTCTCGGTTCTTCCAGTCCGTGTATGATCCGGAGCCTCCCGTGCTGAGCGTGGCGGCGGCGAGCGGATGCGCCCATGCGTCGGGCGCATGGGCGCATCTCGCGCTTATGCGCCCTGCCGATGTGCGGCGCGCGCTCTCGCGCTTGCAGCCTAAATCCTCAGCGGGGCCCGATGGTATTCCGGCATTTATATTTAGGGATTGTCGTGCAGCATTGGAGGTGCCGTTGTTACATTTATTTAACGTTAGTATTAGAGTTGCGAGGTTTCCTGATCGTTGGAAACTTACTCGGGTCGTACCTGTGCCGAAGGGTAGTGGAGGTTCGGCACCCAGTGATTATAGACCCGTGGCAGTTTTAAGCACTCCAGCTAAAGTATTCGAGTCGGCAATTCATAGTAGCATGTATCCGCAGGTGAGCGCTCTGTTGTCAGACGCGCAGCACGGCTTTCGTCCTGGGCGGGGGACAACGGGAAACTTACTTGAGCTTATGACGCATATAGTACCAACAGTGGACGCAGGTCAGCAAGTAGATGTGGCCTATTTTGATTTTAGAAAGGCATTCGACATGGTTGATAATGACGTCCTTTTGGCAAAGTTGGCTGGCGTTGGTTGCACGCCGCACACTTTGAATTTTTTTGCTAGCTATTTACGTGACCGGTGTCAGTACGTTGACTGCAGTGGACAGCTTTCCGAACCGTACTTTACAAGATCAGGTGTGAGTCAAGGAAGTAATTTAGGGCCTTTTCTCTTTATTTTGACAGTCAACGACTTACCGATGGTAGTCAACAAGTCTACACCTTTGTTGTTTGCAGATGACCTAAAATTAATTCTTAGAATAGAACGGGAGGCGGATCATGACACCTTGCAGCATGATATAACCAAGGTCGTAGAGTGGAGTTTGGAAAATAAGTTATTTTTCAATGTTGCCAAATGCTCTGTTTTATCGTTCAGTCGTGCGCGCAGTCCGTGTCATCATCAATACCACATGGATGGAGTGCCGTTGCGGCGTGTTAATGAGGTTAAGGATTTGGGCGTGTGTTTCACTAGCGATATAAACTTTAGAGGACATATAATAAATGTATGTAAAAAAGCATACCGTAATCTAGGACTGATCTTGCGGTTAGCGAACCAATTCACTAACATCCATGCTTTGAGAGTATTATACGAAGCGCTTGTAAAAAGTCATTTAGAATGCAATGCTGTCGTGTGGTCACCCCATGAAGCGAAATATAAATTGATGATGGAACGCATTCAAAACAAATTTGTTAGATTTATTTATTTAAAACAGTATGGCGTGTATCCGGGTTATCCCTTGTTATATCCAACTTTGTTTATATTAGGCATGGTAAGCTATTATAAGCTAGAAACAAGAAGGGAAGTAGCTCTCGCTACGTACATATTAAAAGTGTTGCGTGGTGAAATACACAACCCGGGCGTTTTACAAAAAGTTGGGTGGGGTGTGTCCCTGACGAGTACGTGACGCGGCGACGAATGCCGCCGCTGCTGGCGGTGCCGCGCGCGCGCACCAACCTACTGCAGCACGCCCCACTAACGCGCGCACTGCGCGTGCTTAACGCGGTGTCGGCCAGGGTTGATTTATTTCACTGTACATTTAATGAATTCACAAAGGCCGTGTATAGTGAAGTATCATTTACTTAGGGCGGATTTTTCAGTTGTCAGGTTTTGTCTGACAGTTGAAAAACCGGCCCCTAATCCAATTATTGTTTAGATTTAACTTGTAATCGTGAACTTGTATGTGGCTGCACTATTGTATTAGGTAATGAAACCTGTAATGATAGTTGTAAGTGAATAATATATAAATAAATAAATGTGATTTTCGGCCATTCTGACACATCAAGGGTAAGATTTTGCTTACGTTTATTAGTCATTCAGTAATGCGATTAAAGCACTATTTATAGATACTGGTATTTAAACACATTCTTATCGTTTTTCGCATCCTAAATTGAAATAATTATAATGTTAAGGTAAATTTTGACCGTGCCATAATTAATAGAAATGTTAAATGACTGATTAACAATAAAAAATAATACTCATTACTAAAGGATATTTTGTTTTTCAGCCCTTAAAACGTACAATTCACAGTGCTTATAATTGGGTAAGTAGGTGATATTAATTAGTGATGACTGTACTGATAAATGATGATAGGCTTGTTTTTTGATAAATTGTAATGTTGACTCAATAATAACTACAAATATTAAAAGTCTTACTTTACACAACAGGTGATTATATTTTCAACATTAATAACGCAACACATAATTTATAGAATATCGTAACATATGAAATATTTAGAGTTGAAATTTAATGGCCTCTTAAAGTGCTCATAATTGGGTCCGTCACCGTCCTCTATGATTTATATAAAAATGTCAAATAATTGAAATCTAATATTATTTTCTATTTAATAATGCGGGAGTTACTGCCTGCAAACCAAAGATGCAATTTGTTTAAAACTAAATATGACTATATGTCATAGAGCGATCAAGACAATTTTCACAGATTGTAATCCACACTTTATACATATTATTATAATTTATACGGGTAGTTATCATAACATATTAAGTCAAAATCTTTAAGTACGGTATGCATAAGTTCATAATACATAACAGTTAGAATAAATAAAAATCATACGTTTGCCTTAATGGTCGAAATACATAAAATCAAAATGCATATCTTAACAATTATGCATTTTGATACAGCGCTTTAATAGCTGGTAATATCTCTGTCCTCTGTTCTGTGCTGGGAATAGACGGATTACAAAGAAAACGTATCACCAACTTCCATTTATTGGTTTTTAGGAAATTAAATTAACTTTGAATGCACTTATAGTTAAAATACAGTACAACACAAATTATATACGCTGTGTTTATCCAGCAAATTAAATCAAAGTAAAGTTACTCGCCTAATTACACACAAAACTCAACAGCAGCTGATAAGCATAACTACAAACTTCAACTTTAATTAAACCGAGAATTTACTAACTGCTAAAAGGTTAAACGATTACGGATGTCTTGAGGAACAAATTGCGGAAACTTCATCCCCCGGCGAGTTCAAATATTAATTACGTGCGGTTATCTTTGATCGTCGCTAATTAATTGGCTAGATAAAATATTTTGCAGCGCTCAAACTCGCTAGTTTCAAGCCAAATGAGATTTTGCTTAGCATTTTAAGCGCTGAATAATTTTGCCTTTGTGACGCCTAAATCTGTTAAAAGAATATTAGTTTTATAATTGTTAAATAATAGTGGTGTGATATACTTTTAAATTGAAGCTTTAAAAATAACCAAGAATCGGAAACAGGCATGTTAGGGTGAACCTTGTATTGATACCACGAAGAAGCATTGTTTTGGATTGCTGTGTTCCTGGTTGAAGGGCCTAGTCAACACTCCACTGTAGGTACTAACAGGGCATAGTAGCAGAAAAGTTCACAACGCACGCGGATACTCTTGCCTGCTATTACGGTGGCTACTATCCATGACGCGAATTGTATGCTCGTTTTCCGATTTGACACAAAAATACCGCATAAAGAAAAGCTATTACTCTGAAATTGTCACCACTAGCTTAAAAATTTACCTATACAACGTTCACTTTTTATACTCTCTAAGTTCTTTTTAAACAGTGTACACCTTACAAATCACTGTCTATTTCTTACTATTACAAAAGACTGTTAGTTAATCTGTTCCATTACATTTAAAAGTTAAACTGCAATCTGGTCGTCTCGTCGCACGCGTTATCTGCTGCGCGGTGGACACAAGTTTTAATTGAATACACCGCGGCCGGCTAACCGCCAGATTTATCGCAAAGCGGGCTGTATCGCACTGTGACTGTACTTTTGCTCCATTTACTAATCTTTTTTTGTATTTTTGATAATTTTGATATTACGAAAGACAGGAAGATAAGAGCTGTGTGGTGGCGGTTAATTATTGTAAGAATATCCACCAGCAGAAAGCTCACCTGCAATAACGCTGACCACTAAGAACGCAGTTGTTATGTGGTGTACGTATAGACTGTGGCAGTGTACTGTATTGTGGTCCACATTGCCTAGTCTCTGACTGTCCCTTTTGGGGACAATAATAGTTTTTTTTATTTGACATGTAATGGCCATTTCGTGTACCTATACAATAAAATAATTATTATTTCAATGTCAATATTTAAAATAAGATCTTTGAATATGTTTTTAAACATATTTTGACGTAGGCAGTGTGTATTTATATTAAAATAATTGCAAACTTACTTTTTTCAGTCGTCAATAATTGATAGGAAATGGTTTATGGTCGAAGCAAAAACCATTAAGTAGAGGTTGAAAATAGTAGATTGTTATACAAGGGGCTAAAGTGACCCATTATACCAAAGCGAGGGAGTAAATAGAAACCGAGTTTTAATGGGTTTTTAGCGCCGTGTGTTACATTGTGCTTTTCACTGCGAATGCGAGAAAATAAAACAATCCAATACATTATGAATTGGTTTATTTTATTAAAAATTAACCCGTTAGTTGCTTTAACGACACCCAAGGAAAGAGAAGTGTTGTTAATATTATTTGGATGAGCCTTTCACCGCTCTATGCTGTTGGATAGTAGGTATCTGCAGTCTTTCCATCTCTTCCCTTGGGTGTCGTAAAAGACGACTAATGGATTAAAGACTGCACATACATCCAACAACATAGAGCGGCGATGGGCTCATTAAAATAATATTACCAACCCCTCACTTTTCTTCGAAATCGTAAAAGGGGACTAACGGACTAAAGACTTCACATACATCAAACCGCATAGAGCGACTGTGGGCTCATCAAAATAATACTACCAACCCCTCTCTTCTCTTCGGTGTCGTAAAAGGCGACTAATGGACTAAAGACTGCACATACATCCAACAGCATAGAGTGGCGATGGGCTCATCAAAATAATACTACCAACCCCTCCCTTCCCTTGGGTCTCGTAAAAGGCGACTAATGGACTAAAGACTGCACATACATACAACAGCATAGAACGGCGATGGGCTCATCAAAACAATACTACCAACCCCTCTCTTCCCTTGGGTGTCGTAAAAGCGACTAACGGGCTAAAGGCTCACCACCTAAGCACATGTGCAGACTGTGCAGTAGTTTCTTGCTGAAGCGTGGACTGTGTGGGCGTGGTCTGTGTTGTCCATAGATTCAAATGATTACTAATTTTACCATAAACTTTAATAATAGTTGTTGATCTAAGTAAACAGTAATAAGTCGAGTCTTTATTCATGATTATTCTACTTATGACTTAATACTTTTTCGTTTTTGTAGGCTCAATGTCATGTGACAGACAAAAATTAAAAAAAAAATTACTTTTTCCCCTAAGGCAAGAAAAGCTATTTTAGCCCCGCTCTAGAACGCTACAATGACGGTCTTTTTGAGCAAGAGGAGTGAAAAATTATTTAAAAAGTTGTGGGTTGAAAAGGAAACAGGTTTTGGATTGAAAACAGAAATAATCACTTTTTCAGCCTACGTCTAGGGCTGAAAAAGGAAACGCTCAAAATTGACCATAATCATGTAATGCTCAAAATATTTTATGAAATAATCATGTTCTAATCTAACCCAAACATAAATTGGCCGAGCATTTCCTGATAATGGCCAATATTACGATATGGCCACGAAGGAGATATGGTTAGATGGATAATACTTTTATGTTCACTTAATTGTACTACAATCTAATCTTAATAATTGTATTCACGAATCAGTATTCGACCAATACAAAAAAATAGTCAACTACAATTTCAAAACCAGCTAAAAACACAGACTAAAAAGTAATAAAATTCCAAGTGAGACTAAACAACCCGTTAAACATATTTCAAAGCGTATTCGGAACGCAGTCCGAAACGAACTAAACGTTAATGCGCCGTGTCCGAGGCGCGCCCGCACATTTTGCAGCTAAATTAATTTACTGCGCGGTTTGCGCTAAAACGCGTGTTTGTGTTATTAGCGAAACACGTTAATTATTTTGATGGTGTACTGGACAACATAGTTGAATTAAAACATTACGTAAAAGTTGTAGAGATCGAACTGGCATACAAAAATCTTGATCTCAGCCGCGTTTTTTTTTGTTGTCCGATGCTTTGAATCTATATTATTATTATGTATCTTATTATTTATTCTTATGGTTAATCCATGATTCTTATATTGTATGACATCGATAAAAGATGTAGCTATCTACTATACTTACCTATTTAATTGTGGTGCAAATTGTTTTTTTTTAAATAAATAAGTTAAATTTTTCTTTGTGATTTATAACACTAGTGATTAACGGTCGATATTATTAATAAATCTTTCTGTTGTTTTGTTACTAAAGTTAGAAATTTTTCATAATTTGTATGTAGCTTGTCTTTCTAAAGTATATAGGCAAAATCACACATAGATTAATTATTAATTTCAGCCATTTCAAAACAATATAAAACAAAAATCACAGATTTCGCAGTCCCCGCAAGAATTGGAGCATTGAAAATGAATACAAAAATTTACGAAAAAAAATTTATTTTCTTTTGAATAACACATTACAAGTCCCTTAAATTACATAACTACATTACTTACATACGAATGTATAAGGGTGTTACCAGACCAATCGATCGATCGTCGATCGACGGCATCGATCGACGTCGATCGAAGTTGATCGACTGGTCTGGTAGCTTTAATCGATCGACGGATGCCGTTCGTCTAACCCATCGATCGACGGTTGGTCTACGTTGATCGATTAACCCCGGCTATATTCCATCAGTTTCTTTCGAAATGTATTCCGAAGAGGACTCGTTGTTCTTGGCCAGTACGATGTTGCTCGTACCATTATTACGGAGACGCAAACGCAGATGAATCTGGATACGGCCGTTTTTTAAAGCCAAAGATCGTTTATTTTATCCAAATGACATTTTAAGCAGCGGTTTTTGTTTTTTTTTGCGTAGCGATTGTCATGAATTTCGTGGTTATTTTTTTTTTAAACAACAGAAAACTAGTTCTATTGAAAAATATTTTGAGGGAGGAAGGGACGGGGATGATGGAGATACGGTATGGTAACTTAGTAGAATATTTGTTTCTTTTTTCCTAATAATAACCTAAATAAGTAAATAAATAACCTAACATGACCTCAAAATAAAAATATCTTGAAAACTATGCATTTCCGCACTTTGGCTCTCCCTCCCCCTCCCCTTCCCCCCTTTTTCGGTATTGCTTAATCTAAATTCTAAAGTGCTTCCCAAGGGGTTTGAGGGAATATCATTTAGCATTTACATTATAATCAACTTTAAGCATAATCAATGAACTCTATTATTACGACTAGTATCCATAGGCACGAAATAAATTTATCAAAAAGTGAAGCGGCCGGCGCGTCTAATCATACAGCTCGATGTAATACTCAATCCATTCTACCGGTCGATTGTCGATCGATAGGTCTGGTAGACACTATCGATCGACGTCGACTAATCCATTCTACCATCGATCGATGCCGTCGATCGACGATCGATCGATTGGTCTGGTAACACCCTAACACTGCACAACTCCGAGAGTAACATTTTCTTTTCCTCTACAACTTAAGTGAAGTACATTCATCGGGTGCCAAGGCCCTTTAGACGCATAAAACCATATACGCGAAACACGCACCTTTGCCAAGGCGCCAGATAAATTTCACTTAGATTTTCGAAATTCCAACTCGAATGCACTTCTCGCCCGTATCTGCATCTTTAAACACCATTACCATGACAATAAGCTACATCACTTTTATATACGGAAATACCCGTTTTTCTACAGTTCCAAATCTAAAGGGACCGCCTACGGATCACGAACACTGCACAACACAGAGAAGAACATTTTCTTTTCTTTTACAACCTTAGTGAAATTCAATATGATTAACACATTATAAGTTGAATAATAAGTACATTTTATTGAGTTATAGGTACTTCCCTAAAATTACACAACTACATTACTTACAGTCGAATTTATAACATACGAATTATAATACTGCACAACACCGAGAACAACAATTTCTTTTCTTTTACAACCAAAGTGAAGTTCATTCATCACTTTGATTTTTAAAATTCCAACTCGAATGCACTTCTCGCCTGCATCCGCATCTTTTAGCATCATTACCATGACGATCGGTCAATAATCATAGAAGATACATCACTTATATACGAAAATACCTATTTTTTTAGAATTCCAAATCTAAAGAGACCACCTACAGGTCACGATTAGAGATGGGCATTTACCCGGTAAATACCCGACTTGTGGGTAAATACCCATTTTTACCTATTTTTACCCACCCATTTTTAATTTATACCGGGTAAAAATTAAACTCAGTTTAATTTAAAACAATTATTGAATTTGGTTATAGATACTATTACATACCGACTAAAGCATATTTTTAAGTCATTCTAAGTCTAATACTTAGTAGAGTTCTATTCATTTTCGAGCTGAGGCAAGACTTTTGTTTATTAAGATATTCAAAATGTTCATACGTTAGTTATCATTTCTAGTTCAATTTCTGTTGTAATTATATTATCATGTCTGGGACGTGCACCCTGGTATTCCTTGTTCTTTTAGGTATTTGACATACGAATTACGAAGTCAACCTATTCCCGGTTCCTTAAAAACTACTTTTTTTATAATAGATGGGCTTGCTCTTGGCCACATTCTTATCCGTAGGATTAAGAAGAATCCGACGATGGAGCGAGCTTGCCCAGAAGCAGCCTATTCACTCGGGCTTTAAAGATGTTGGGCTATATGCACTCGGGAACACAGACGCCGGCAGGGAATTCCATACCTTGGCTGTACGCATTATGAATGAAAACGAATAGCGCTTGGTGCGTATGAGTGGAATATCAAAAGGGTGGTAAGTAACCCGCTGTACGTCTGGACTCCCGATACTAGAAAGGGGACGGTGGAATGAGCTCGTGTAGCTCAAAAGCACACTCTTCAAAGTACAACCTGAAAAATCCGACAAGCACGCAACTGAGCGACGGACGATGACCGAGACTGTGAAGCTTGGTTTTCACAAGCTTATCGGCACCTATAAATTTCCTTGCTCTGAGTTCTACTGAATCGAGCGCGGCAAGTTGATATTTTGCTTAGGCCTCCCAAAGGTGGCAGCAATATTCCACGCACGACCAGACTTGTGCTTTATATAGAGTTAGAAGCTGTCCCGGCGTGAAATATCGCTTAACCTTATTTAGAACACCCAGCGTTGTCGCCGCAGTTTGAGCCTTGATTTCGATGTTGTTGCCCAAGTTGAGATTGGAGGTCAACTTCATGCCGAGGAGATCGAAGTTGTCGGTAATTTACATCTACACCCCGGAAAGTAGGAGGCAGGTTAAAAGGACTCCTTCCGTTAAACGAACTTCCTCTCCGCCGACCCTTGCGCTAGACAGATACCTCTTTGTGACCGTGCTGTCGTCTGCATACCCAACAATTCCCAGCTTGAGCAAATCGCTATTATACACAAAGAAAAGGGTAGCAGAGAGAACGAAACCCTAAGGGACCCCGGCATCGATAGCGATATCGATAGCCATGAGGTCGAAGGAACAGCCATCAATGACTACTCTGATTGACCGTTCACTTAGGAAGTCCAAAATCCGGACACGAAAATCAGCAAAGATGCCGTACGCTGGAAGCTTGCTCAGCAAGCCAGCGTGCCAGACCCGGTCAAAGGCTTTCGATATGTCAAGCGACACGGCAAGCGCTTCGCCATGCTTCTCGGTTGCCTCGCCCCCAGTAGGTCCCCAGTAGGTACTAACGTACACCAGAAGGTCCCCCGTGGAACGGCCCCGCCGAAAGCCATTTATATTGCAAGCGTCCAGGAATGAGGCCGCTCTAGTAAGAAGAGAAAGGCGGTACAGACGCGTTAGAATCGGAGACAATTCAGGCGCACAGACCCTAAGTAGTCTAGCTGGAATCCCGTCCGGGCCGCTGGCCTTATTTATTTTATTTCATAAAAATCATGTAATTCAAATGACGCTGTATAAGGTGGGTAATGTAATTATCATTCTCCCTGTTACAGCAAGCTGGCAACGTCGCACGCGCAAAATATAAGGTGACTGCTAGTGCTAGAAACAGCTAGAAACTTCAAGGGCTGGTCAGGTCAAGTGATTTAAAAATGACAAAAAAGGAAATCGTGTTTTTTCATTTTTAATCTAACACTTAACATAATAATAATTACAGTTAAAAAAGGGCCCGATCGGGGGGCCATTTTTTATCTTGTAACTCATGCTCCTGTCCCTTCGGGGAGGAGGTCTAGGAGAGGTAGGGCCTTTGGAGGCGACAATCGGCCCGCAGCAGGTGCCATTGGGCACCGATAACCTACGCTAGCGTGGTTCGGTCACCACCCTGTATGCGCCCATGCTCGTGGCAGGGATCGGGTGAACTCCTCACCTTCGACGCCACCCCCTCTCCCATCGGCTCGGCTATCCACTCCACTTATGGTGGTGCTTGGGATCCGTTGGCGCAAGGCCATCTCCCGCCTCGTGCTAGTAGGAGAGGAGGGGACTCAAGTCCCCAATAGGAAATTTTTGCCCACCTGCGCGTTGCTCCCAAACCAGAGACTGTTTTGCTTCCTACACCCTCTGTTTGCGTTTGGGGCCTTGATGGCAGCACTCGCCAGGCTCACGCCCGGTTGGACTCAGGGCTGTATTGTGTTGAGTTGGCTTGCGAGTTGGTTGGGCAACATCATTAATAATTAATATATTCATAATAATATTTTCATTTTATGCGCGTTATCGGAACCATAACATAACTTGATGCTATCGATAGTCGTTGGACTTAACTGCACCTTAAACACGCACATTTCATTTCAGTTGTAAAAGGACAATAAATTGGGTCTTATTGCACTTTGCAGACTAACGTAGGTACTTATCGCCCAGCTGACGCGAACGAGGCAACAGACGATGGCCGGCAGGCCGGCCGTCGTTGCCCGCGCGTTGTAAATAATCGTTATTTTTAATTGTTTTTGATTTCATTTTTCTTATGTTATTGCTTTAAAATAAATTTCGTACTCAAAGACTATCCAATTAAAATTCACAAAATGAATTATTTAATTAAAAATGGCAAAAACACCAATTCCTTTTTCGTCATGTTTAAAACACATGACCTGACCAGCCTTTGAAGTTTCTTGCGTTTTCTAGCAGTCCCCTTCATACCGCACGCAGCCTCTTGCCCCCCACTCCACGTGGTATTTTTCGTACGCGAACATGTTCATTCGAAGTGAATTTCAACTAGCTAGATCTGCGCCATTTTGTTGTGTTTTAGTTAAAAATAGATGTTGATTAAAGATTTAAAATATAATCAATTGTGTTTTATTTGAAATCAATATTTTATCTTCAATGGTCAAGATCGAAACTAACATCGTAGATCGTTTTAAGGATAGTATTATAGACAGTATTCAATTTTTACCCGGTGTTTAATAAAAATACCCGGTATAAATGGGTAAATACCCTTTTTTACCCTTCCTCCTAATTTTACCCAACCCAATTTTTACCCACCCGCCCATCTGTAGTCACGATGATTAAGTGGAGTTATTTCGAGCGCTTTTTTCTCGCTCTCTCGACGGTACGACGGTAAGGGACGGGTATAACAGCGAAGAGCCGCGAATAATCGCGTTTTATATTTTAAAAAATTGATATATGTAATAAATAAAAAACGATCGGTTATAATTCCTCAAGTTATCTATGAACTTCATTTTGGTAAATGACTCATAATATCAAATCTCTTATTTTAAGAATAAAACCTGGAAAAGAAGATAAAATGACACAAACATATGCAACTTTGTGAATTTATTCTATCGAGCCAACTTTATCAAATTGTGTTTTTATCGGGTGTATTTCACAGAATAAAGCCTCAACAATATTTCATAATTTTCGCAGATTTTAATTTTACTGTTTACTACTTCAAAAAGTAAATCTAAGAACGTGTTATTTTAATTATTCACTAACACCTAGCCTTAATGGGGGTTCCGCAGGGTTCGCATCTGGGACCTTCTGTTATTCGTAGTCTTTATCAACGATTTGATTGACCGCTTATCATGCCCTGCCCTCTATATTTTTAGGTCATCTGCATATGGCAGATGACCTAAAAATATTCGGGGATGTAAGTGACGAAAGTCTATGCGCTGCGCTTCAGGATGACCTGCAGACGATTAACGAATGGTGTTTATCTAATAATATGCGGCTTAACATTGATAAATGTTGTGTCATATCTTTTACTAGTAGAAAGACCAAACAAAGCCGATCATATAGCATAGACGATAAATTGCTGAACAGAAAACAAACAGTTAAAAACCTAGGCGACTTATTCGATGAACAGTTGTCATTTCGCCTTCATTATGATTACATCATAAAAAAGTCATAAGCTTTTGGGCTTCATAATAAGATCCACTAGGGATTTCAAGAATCCTAACAGCATTCTCACTTTATTTTTCAGCATAATTCGAAGTGTCTTACGGCCGAAATTAATATCCGATCCCGAGATAGAGATATGCCTATTTTGGATTTGTTACTAGGCAACTGTTGTTATTTCCCGTCATATAACAGAAATATCTAGGCAACAAATCTAAAGTAGGCCTATTTCATCTCGGGATCGGTTATTAATTTTAACCGTTAGAGTACCTACTGCTGTCCGGTATGGTCTCCTTATTAAATGATTCACATAAATAACATCGAGAGGATTCAGAGACGATGCTTGCGTTTTCTTACACATAAATTCGGTTATTAAATTCGGTTATGGGCGATCACTAAATAACTATGAGGTCAGACTTTCTAAATTTGGTGTGACTCCTTTGCATGCCCGCCGTTAAAGGTATGACTTATTGTACCTTCACAAAATAGTGCATTCATCCATTGATGCACCCGAACTGCTTTCATTACTTAACATAGATCCCGTTTTCCTAATACGTTTGATTTACTAACTTATAGAAACAATACGTCTTCTTATAACCCCGTTGTAAGAATGTATCGGACTTACAATGAATATACTCGTGGTGGCAAGAACATAGATATATTAAATATATTCAATGGAAGGTTTTTTCAATATAAAAGAATTAAATATAAATTGTATCCAGCATTGTAAAAGCCAAATGGTCCTGAACTTATCAAAATTAGAATGTAATTAATTTATAATTTATTATCGTTTAGAATTTTATTGAAATGCTATTATATTGTTATTGTGCTTAGTTTTATAAATTAAATTTTAAAATAAAGATATTTATGTGTAAATGTAATTTTACAACTTAATTTTTTGAGACCTTTTTTATTATTACTGTTCACATGCTCATTGTTTTATTATGCTGTGTACACTTTGAGTGGATTACTGTCTAGGCTAAGTCAAAAATTCAACTTATTATTCGAATATGTATGGGCTGTAACCTGTCGGTGTACCATAAAACCGATTTTAAAAAAGTTTTCGCCATTGTGTAGCTTAACTTGTTAGTTTAACTACACAATGTCAATGACAACCCTAGGACCTTTTTGTCTATTTTTTATGTCTGTTTTTACTGAAATATTTACAATTTAGTAAAAAAAGACCCCCAAAAAAAAAGTTATCAGCCAATTTTCAAAATTTAAACGCTTACAAGTGTCTCGATAAATTCTTCAACTTTTGGTATTATTTCCATCTATATCCTCCCCAAATCCTGGAAGCTGTGGCCAAAAATACGTGTCAGGCGATTTGCATCTGAAAACCATTTTCAATGGTTATAATATACTCGTGCAAGTGATGTGATGATTCATTATGCTCCTTAGCATTGTACCATTATTTGATCTTGTCGTGTCTATCCGAGCCGACAGGGCTCATGATAACTACGACGATGCAAGTTTGCCCAGATAACTGCTTTACACTCTTAAAGACGAGGAGTCACAGTAGACGCTGGCAATGCCTTCCACTCCTCAGCAGCGTACATCAAAGAAGATGACTAAGTTTCAAAAGTCATTGTCCCACGCCAACCATTAGCTATCCATTTAGCACGCACCCATTGAGCGAAGCGGTCTATTTACAGACACTCCGTCCTCAAGCATCCATTATAACTAGAAACGACAATGCGAACCGAGTATTTGCGCAATGAGTTGCAGCCCATGGGCTGCAAACGCCTGACAACAAAGCCACGCCATCTTCGCCTTAAGCTAGGTACTCACTGGCGAGCTGTAACCGCAGCCGTTGCATGTATACTGATACCAAAAACATAGTGTGTACTTTTTTCTCAAACCTGCTGCGAACGGTACGCGTGCAGCTCGCAGCAAGCCGACGATTACAAGGTACTCATTTTTTACGAGCCGATTACTAGCGTTTGGGCGATCTAATGAGCCTAAACTACAACACGCGTCCACACTAGAACCTTGTATCACGCAAGTTCCAGTTACGGCTCGCTAATGAGTACCCGGCTTTACACGATGCCTGTCATCTAGCTGAGCACATTTGTTTGTATGGAATAGCTTCTCTAGTTATAATGCCTCAACGGCCATTAGTTCGCAGTGAATGCGTCGCGCGCGCATTAAAATTCATCCCGTCTGAAGTTCCCAGACGGGATGTCCGCGACGCTGGCCTTACTGCACTCAACACTGCTTTTAAAGGGATTTATTTACAGTTTCTTTATGAGTAAGGTGTGAAAATAACACGACTGAAATGTTGGAAACTATTGTAATTAAAAGAGTTTCGCAGTTAAGGATCTATTTAATGTCCGTGTATTGTTAGTTTTGGCTGTGCTTTAAAAGGTTTCGTGCCTTGGTTCCTGGTTGTTGCCGTAAAATGACAGTCGTGAAACGCAGCAAACCGCAATCCGCTTTAGGCCAGCGTAGTGGCCTATGTCCTAATATCCCCCAGTTGCTATTGACCACGTGGTAAGGACTTTGCCCAGCTGTGGGACGATTAGGCTGATGATGATAATGCTGGGAAACGGTAACCGCAGCCCATGGATGCGCGCGACCTCGACCCGGGGCTAAGTGGTCAAATGCTCGGCTCAAACTACAGAGGTGCTGGGTTTCATTGGGTGTTTTTATAGCGATGACTGGATTTCAATGGTGGTGGCCGTTGCCCAGCAGTGGGACAGTAGGTTTACAGACTATTAACCAAGTACGAGTACGGTAATAGCTGTAACTTTGCGCTTCTATTTACACACCATGGATACTAAGTAAAGAAGTTCGAGTGGGTACTAGTAATAAGTTAAGTTGTTTAATTGACGTAAATAAATAATTAGAGAGTACATGAGCACCACTCGGTTCCGGCCCGTCTCACAACGCCCATTAGCCGTAACGAGACGAGACATTAAAATGCATAGCTTCTCGTGTCTAGTCAACTCTAGTGCTAGGTAGACACGAGCCTAGACGACTTTCATTGAAATTAAACTGTTTATACGAAACTACTCTTACGACGACTCCTTGAGACGACTAATACTCGTAATATTAAAGGATTCTGGGTGATGTGCGATTAAACCCTCGACTTATCGTCACTTAGCATCAGGTGAGATAAAGGCCAAGTGCTAACCCGTAGTTTAGAAAAAAGTATAAAGAGGTAACTTAAGAGACTTACGAGTATACTAAGTAGTTAAGGCGAGTCCTTTCGAACACTTCTCTCTCGCTCTCTCGACGTACGACGGTACGGGACAGCTATGCGATTCTCTAAGCGACACATAGACGCTAGGCGCATGGCTGTGATCTGCTGTCTCTTTCCAATTCTATGAATATGAAAGAGACAGAGTCAATTCTCAGCGTTGCGGCGGCTTTAACTTAAAGAATCGCACTGCATGCTGGTTTAACAGCGAAGCGGCGCAAATAGGCGCGTTTTGTAGGTTTTATAGGTTTTTTGCTGATATAGACTTTATAGGATTTAATGAATTAGCAGGTTCTCTGTAGTACTTTAAAATAAATATTTATATGTAAAATTTATGTCGAAAATTTAAAAAAAATGGAAGATATCATCCGTTTTAGACTTTTATTTGGCCTGTTTTCGGGGTTTTTATAATCTAGTAAAGTACATCTACTCGCGTAACAAATTAGCACATTATTTAAGCAATATCCTTTAGTGTATTATATTTTTTTTATAAGAGCGTAATTTAACAGTTAATACATAAACCATTTGATATAGCAAAACAGTTTTGCCCGCATTTACCGGTGACTCCTCCCATATAACATGTATTTTGCGTTAGTAATGGAACGCGGATGTTTAAATGTCCACAATACTACTGTGTGAAGTGAAGTACATCCGAATTGTAAAGTTTCAAAGTTCGCTTAAATTTAAAAAACGCAACACTCTTTTGTAATCATTAGAATATTGTTATTCATTAGTCATTCGAGAGATTCACTATGTCTGGATAACTCATTTGAACATCAGAGTTAAATTAGCGCATCGATATAGTTAATGCGTTGACTGCCTCTGAATGCTTTTGATTTCAAGCTTTCGAGCTGTTTACCAATTCTAAGGGACTTGATTGAAAAATGTTTTAAAACATTTTATTTATTTAGATAAAGAAACTAAACACATTCTACGTATAACATTATACATATGTCACATAGAGAATAATAAAGTTTAAATATGGCTCTTACTTATATGTGCAGCATAACATTAAAAACAACATTTAACACAATAAGTATATCTCAAAGTGGAAAAAGCTAATAAAGTGTTAACAAAATAGTTACAAACTTTAAATTACATTTTCATACAGGATAACTACAATTTTGAGTAAATGATAGAAGTCGGTGACGCTGCAGTCAATCGCAAAAGTTAAGCTGTCTTGGGGTGGTCGGTATCTAGGCAGGTACATAAATCATACACAGACCTGGTAATACTTATTTAGTAGTATATTAAATTTCGATGCCAAATAATGTTTAAAAGATATAATTAAACCTTTAAGAACTTAAACTTTGGTACACCAAATAAATAAAATAGAGAAAGGTACGTTTAAATTAAAGGTAGGTAGTTACGACTACATTACGTAAATAGTACCTACCCACCTAATACTTTAAAAAAAATAGATAAACGGTTTTATTGAAAAGAAAGATAAAGAAAATAATGTACTAAAAACTACAAAATGATTAAATGGTCCAAATAAAAAGGTCCTAGGCACCAGTCATCACACCACTCTCCTCATCACGCATTGATCACACGAAAAAGTAAAATCGTGGGGCGCGTGAAATTTTTGTCAACAACAACCGTTCATATCATTATAAATGCTGATTACACATTTATACAGCTTATGCTACGCCCTACGATTTTATTTTTACGTCTGATCAATGCCCTAGATAGAGTGATGAGGAGAGTGGTGTGATGACTGATGCCTAGGACCTTTTTAATTATTTTGTGGTTATTAGTGCATTATTTTCTTTCTCATTCTTTTCAATAAAACCGTCTAACTTAAAAATTATTTTACATTTTTTTTATTTTTAAGTTTTAGGTTTTTTTCTTTTTTTATGTTCTACTTGTAAAGCCCTTTCATTTGATACCCATATTGAGGTGGTTGAAAAAAAAATGTAATTCACCTTTTTGTGGTGGCGGCCATTTTGGATTCACAATGATACTGAATATACATAATTTACTATCATCAGAACTAAAGGTGTGTACCAAATTTCAGATCAATCGGTCAACAGGAAAGGGGCAAAATGTTAAGTACCTACCAAGTTTGACCCAACAACATAACAACTGGAGGTAGCGATGCGCATTTGTCTGGCACAGACTATAAAAGCTCGTTAGATTAGTTGTTAAGTCTTAACTATAAGTTAGTTAACTGTTTTTTTATTATTATTAGTATTGACGTCAATAAGTGCCTGTAAAGGTTTACACTGAATAAATAATTTGACTTTTGACTTTGACTTTGATCAACAACAACAACAAATAGGTCAAGCTAAATAAAACAATTTAAAAATACGACTATTTTATTTAACAAATGAATTAGCCCATCAAAGAATAAAGAAATCAGCTCCGAATAAAATGATTACGTACGTTCACGACTATGGACTATACCCAAATGGTTAGTCAGAGACTAGGCAATGTGGACCGCAGAAGCAATCGACTGCCATAGTCCGCGGCACACCAAGTTACAACTGCACATGTGCTCAGCGTGACAGGTGGTGAGCCCATCGCTCCTCTATGCTGTTGGTTGTATGTGCAGTCTTTAGACCGTTAGTCGCATTTTACGACACCCCAGGAAAGAGAGGGAGTGGTATAGTATTCTTTTAATGAGCTGCTACGCGACACAGCTCATAAAACGGCGAATAAAATGAAGGCAGTACATAGACGCATTGTGAAATTAAAATGCAGCATTCACCGCGAAGGAGCTGATAAACATATTTTAATTACTGCACCCCAACTCCAGCGTCTAAGTCGGTCGATAGTTACGGAACAGGATAAGTGAAAGGGGGCGAGCGACTTATTTGAAATTATCCTCTACTGGCGTCTGGCTGCTGGCGGGAAATAGCCGTGCCCCGTGACAGTTTTACAAAATTCAGAAACCTTGGCTGGTGTACGCACTACACTTAGTAAAGTTTCATCTACTTTGGATGAATGGTATGGGAAAACTAGCGGGTCAAACAAACAAACAATTACTTTCAGAATTATCCTACTAATATTATAAACGCCAAATTTTGTAAGTATGGATGGATATTTGTTACTCTTTCACGTAAAAACTACTGAATGGATTTGGATGAAATTCGGAATACCGATAGTTTATAACCTGGATTAACACATGGAAAACTTTTTATCCCGATATTCCCACGGAAACGTATGGATGGATGTTTGTTACTCTTTACGTAAAAACTATTGAATGGATTTGGATGAAATTAGGCATACAGATAGTTTATAACCTGTGTTTAAAACCAGCAATGAACTGCAAAACTGCAAACCTGCAATGAACAGGGTAGGAAAATAAAAGTGTCATGGCGGTACAATAGACAATGTCATTCACTTCAGTTTCGGATCGGGACACGGAAGGGTCATGGCGGAACGGTCGGCTTACGGGACGCTGGTTGAATTCTGTCGGTAGAATAGCGTCAGATCTTCAAAAATCGGTTCGAAAACCCCTCGAGAATCAGTTGCGTATGAGGTCCTGACGACAGGACCACGCGCTTGCGTTTATTGTAAACTCGATGTGATTAGTTGGGAAACTCACCACGCGTCGGCGCGTGGGATTGTGAATTGTCAGTTAATCGGCTTATATTTTACTAATCGCCTTGCAAACAGCCATCGGAGGCTCCTGTGTGTAATTGGCCGGGGTGTAACGGATGTGTGCGTGTGTGATTTGGACTGGCCTACGAGGAGTCGGCCGGTGAGGCACGCTACCACGAGGCAGGCGTCACACCTAGTGATGGGCAGTGGATAAATATCCAAAGAGTAAATACTCGGATATTTATCGAAAATGGATAAATACTCGTATTTATCCATTTTTATCTGATATTTACTCAAAATCACGGATAAATATCTTTTTAGCGGTATCCACGCACAACTTTTGTTTTTATAGGGGGCGATTGCGCTAAATATTCACAACCAAACCACATCTGAACCGCAGCCGCTCTGCTAACTTCGTATAGCGCCATAGCGTGTGTCAAACGCGATAGCACTATATAACGGCTGAGGTTCAGTTGTAGTTTGGTTAAGATTATTTAACGCGATCACCCTCCTGGACTACATTTGAGGAATGGTTAGCATTATGTGTCCGAATACCATATTATTATTTTTTTTATTATAGTTTTAGTACGGTTGCGCTATTATATTTGACCGCGATATCACCTGATGGTAAGTGACGATGCGGCCTAGGATGTAGCATACTTGCCTAGATAATGCCTGTTTACCCTTGCCTTGAAAATATCCAGGTTGTACGTGTCAGGAAACAGATCCGCAGGAAGGGAATTCCACTCCTTAGCTGTCCGCATTAAAAATGATGACGAGCAGCGCTTTGTGCGTATCAAAGTCAAAGTCAAATTATTTATTCAATGTAAACCTTTACAGGCACTTATTGACGTCAATACTAATAATAATAAAAAAACAGTTAACTAACTTATAGTTAAGACTTAATAACTAATCTAACGAGCTATTATAGTCTGTGCCAGACAAATGCGCATTGCTACCCCCAGTACCACTGCACGCCGAAACAGAATCGCGTCGAACCGAAATATAAGCCGTGGTCATAGAATGTGTAATATGATTTCCAATTATCGTATTGATACTGTGGTAAGTAATATAAATTGGAGAGTTTTTGAAGTAAAATAAAGTAGCGGCTGAAATGAGTTTTGGAAAACATTCGTACCTAACCAATAAGGTTGACATTTTTAATCATTCAAATATCTTTTTTTATAAAAACTTAAGCATAAAAAAACGTCAAAAATTAATAAGCATAAACTTGTGTGTTTTAAAATTGTTTCGTTATTCGTCTTGGTACAAGCACAGAATAACTAATACTACTACCGTACAGAAGGTTCACCCTCCAACGACCCCCACGCGAAACTGAAACCTATCTCGTGACCCGAGCGTTCATATTCCGATAAGCACAGCCGACTCGATATCGATTTGACGTCCGTCAGGAGCGCAGGGTTTACGCGCGCGCGTAGGGATTACGAGTTAAGAGGAAACACCACGCCGACGCGGCACCCAAAACTCCCATACCAAACACAGAATACGACGCCCCGCAGCCCCCTTCCAAAACCGGACCAACCCCCACCACCCCTTCAGCAACGGTTAAAGAAAGAGACCCTTCACGTCCGTATGCTTGATTCCTTTGCATTAAGTCATTTATTTAATAACCAGGAGCCTTCAAAATTAAGCGAAATCACTTCGTTTTAAGGCGTCTTCAGAAACATTAGGTAATTCGTTTAAAAAAAAAAATCAAACACAGAGACAGAAAACCTCCTCCCCCAACCGACGCTTAAATAAAAATTGGTCCACCTCTGAAGGAGGAAACAGGGGACCACGAAACGCCGCTCCCCCGCGCCCCGCATGAGAATCCCGAACGCCACGCCGACGCAGTGTTTCCTCTCAAGGCTAGATAGATCGCGCTTTAAGTTTTTTCAAACCATCTGAGACATAGAAAATAATGGTTTAAATTCTGGAAAAAAAAAACTATGTATTAGTTAAGGATCCAATCTATTCAAAGTCTCATTCAGTTACAAAATCCAATAAACATCACTCGATAAAAATAAAAATAATAATAATAATAATAAATAAGTGGTAGATTTAGATCAATCACACTCAACCACACTCACATCACCATCAATCGAACCAGACCCGCACCGACGCCACGCCCCCAACCCAACCCCCACCACCCCCACCACTCCCCATCCCCGATCCTACGGGGGCAAACCAACATCGCGTCGCGTCGCGCCGGCCATATTCACTTCCGATCCAGCCTGCCTACGCGACACGACGCGACACCGGTTCACCCCCACAGGACCAAGGACAAAAAATGACGAGGGTAGCAGAAGCCAGGCTAGGGACGCAGCATCGGCACAAGTCCAACTCGATCGACAGTGATGCGAATGCAACCGTATACGACTGATCCAAATCCACCAAATAAGATATAAAATTATTTTAAAATATAATATATATACATGCATACATATATATACACACATACAATACATTCATACACACTATACACATATATAAATACGATACTGATACTTTACATTTAATTTTTGGGTTTGTATAGGTGGTGTGTTGACAGTGTAAGGGTGAGATCTCAGTCCGCGTCTCGTTCCCCGGAGATAGAAAGGAGAAGGTGGAATCAGCTCGTGTAGTTCCTGCGCACACTCGCCGAAGTGCAATCGATAAAAAACCAAAAGGTTGGCAACCTTGCGTCGATGTTCAAGACTCTGCAGCTTGAATTCGACGAGTTTAGAGTCGCCAATGACCCTTTTAGCACGCTTCTCAATAGAATCTAAAGCGGCTAACTGATACTTGCCGGTTCTTCCCAGAGGTGGAAGCAGTATTCCATACAGGATCGGACTTGTGCTTGGTAAAGCTGAAGCAGCTGCCCCGGTGTTAAATACCGCCTTACCTTAGAAAGGATGCCAAGCTTTTTAGCTGCAGTTTTTGCCATGTGTAGTGGCTGTAGTTTAGGTTTGCAGAGATGGTCATACCTAGAATGCTAAGATGGTCAGATATCGGCACAGATATACCACGGAAAGTCGGAGCGAGTTGAAATGGACTCCGTTTGGCAGTGAATAAACACGCCTGTGTTTTGGTAGCGTTGAAGTCGACCAGTACCCCAGTCGGATCTCCGACTGGGGTGATGCTAACCTGAAGCTATCTAGCTTCTAGGGCCACGTCCAAACGTTCAACCATGGCCTCTCGACAAAGCCGAACTTCATCCCCCTTGGCCTTTGCATTTGACAAATATCTGTCCACAACAGTGCTATCGTCTGCGTACCCCAAAATTCCGTGTACCAACAGATCGTTTATGTGTAGCAAGAATAGGGTCGCAGACAGAAAAGACCCCTGAGGAACTCCGGCATCAATAGCCTGTAGATCAGACGTGCAGCCATCTAAGACTACACGTATCGATCGCTCGTTCAGAAAGTTTGAAATCCAATGGCAGAGGCCAAGGGGGATCAAATACGACGGAAGCTTGTTTATAAGGCAAGCCAAACCCTGTCAAAGGCCTTAGAGATGTCAAGAGACACTGCAAATGCCTCACCGTGTTTCTCTATAGCCTCACTCCATAGATGGTGGCATACACAAGAAGATCTCCCGTAGACCGCCCTCGGCGAAACCCAAATTGGTGGTCACTTAAGAGGTCATTGTCTTCAAGGTATGTCAGGAGTCTGTTGTTGAGTACACGCTACATAGTCTTACAGATTATGGAGGTGACTGAAATTGGTCTGTAGTTGGCAGGATTGGCTTTACTATCTTATTTCGGAACAGGTTGAACGCTCGCAAGCTTCCGAGATTTAGGAACGAGTTCAGTCTCCAGTAAGAGACGAAACGGGCGAGTTAGGATTGGAGACAACTCAGGCGCGCAGTTGCGGAGAACTATTGCTGGAAAACCATCAGGCCCACTCGCCTTATTCATGTCCAAGGTTCGCAGGATTTTTAAAACTACTTTTTGGTGTATGTGGACAGCTGGCATGGAGTAGCCGGCATGAGGTATGTTAGGACCGCCTACCAGCGAAATCACCGGATTTCGCTGAGACATCTAGACGCGAACTTTGCGCAAACAGAGAAACGAGTAAGTTCGCTTCGGCGAGCTCCGATGCCCGTAGGAACGTCAATAAATGGTATGAAATATTCTATTGCCTGGCGGATGACTTCACCTATGGCATCGGCGCTGCTCGTTGGGTCACCTGAAGAAAAGCACATTGGCCGCCAAGGATAGGATGCGAAGAAATGACGCATCTCATCCCAATCCGCTGACTTCTATCTCCACATCCGTCTTATACAACTCGGGCCATGATCGGGTGGTGAATATGTGGATACAGCTTCCATCAAGTCACGGTAATAGCTGTGGTAATAGTGTTTCTAGTGGAACTGCGTCGAGTCCTTGAAATAATTAGGCTTTCTTATTTTTGCACACGTTGCGCCCAGATCCGCGAGAGTGAGAAAAGTATAGGTATTCGGTTTGGTTACAATTATTTGCCGGCTTCGTTGCGCAATTTAGTTAGTATATTAGCAAGCTCGGGTTCCCTCGTCCCGCGTTGTCGTCGTCTCAATTTGTCATCTTAATCCGGCAAGGGTTGTCTCAGCGTAATATTGCTCGACAACTTCATCTAAGCCAGTCTTGTGTCTCGAAGGTGTACAGAAGGTTCAGGGAGACTAGCAACTTTGTCCGAAGACCAGGATCTGGAAGACAGCGTTGCACTTCTGTGAGAGATGACCGATTCATTGTCACCACTTCTCTCCGAAATCAACACCTAACCGGCGCGGCGTGGACGTCCAATGGCAGCTCAGAGAAGTTCGAGAGAGGGCTGTTAGCGAATGGACAGTGAGGCGAAGACTTAAAGAAGCGAATTTGACTCCAAGAACGCCAGCTACGGGGCCCAAATTGTCTCCAGCCCACCGAGAAGCCCGGTTTCAGTTTGCTAGCGATCACTTAGATAGGGATATGGGATATAATATAGCAATGGAGTCGAGTCCTGTTTTCGGACAAAACAAGAATGTGCCTGCATGGTTTGACTTTGACAGAGAATCTATGGAAGACCGGGGGAGCGATTTGCACAATGCAGTTTGGCGGAAACAGTGGCATAAGGGGGCGGGTCCAGTATGATGTGGTCGGGAATTTCTATAGAAGAAATAACGGATAATATTGTATTCGTACCTGGTGGTGGTCGGGGAGGGGGCCTTACTGCTGAAATATACATCAACGACATTCCGCTAGACCATGTGCTCCCGTTCGCCGAGTTTATTGGCGAACATTTCTTGCTAATGCACGATAACGCCCGCTGCCACACGGCACACCGCTGTAATGACTAGACTGTACCTGGAAGAAGTCAGAATTTCCACCTTAGACTGGCCAGCCCACAGTCCTGACTTGAATCCTATTAAACACGTGTGGGACGAGCTGAAAAGACGGGTACAAGGAAGATATCCAGCTTCGGCGACGATAGAAAATCTGAAAACTACTTTGATCGAAGAGTGGCAGGGAATTCCACAAGATTCCGTCACAAAACTCATTCGGTCAATGAGAAACCGTTTACAGGCAGTCATTAGGGCCAGGGGGTAATACAAGGTATTGAGGAGGGGATAAATTACACAGTATTCATTTAGACATCCACAACTTCAACCTTTTGCAACAATTCGCTATATTTATGTAGGAAATTTTATTAATTTTAACTTTTTTTGATATAATTTGAAAGCTTATAAAATTACCTTTCAAATGATATACCAAATTCTATAATTCATTGCATACAAATGGTAAAAACCCAACCCATTCAGTTGAATAATTTGCCGATTAATTTTGACCAAGTATTTTGGTTTATCGCTCATTTTATGAAGTTAAAAAACTCAATAGCAGTTATTTTGGTTATAATAACAAACTACCTATATTTTAATTTCAAAATTTACTTGATTTGTGAAGAAAATGGTTCATAAAATATTTATCCGTCTTTTTGGATAAATACTCGAGTAAAAACGGATATTTATGAGTATTTATCCATTTTGAGTATTTATCCGGATAAAAACCCATCACTGGTCACACCGCATCACGGCAGCTGGGCTGCGACCTTCCTTTCCTCCCCCCCCCCCCCCTCCCTGTCCTATCCTCAGGTTGCAAGGCGGTTCAACCATCGCATCATTCGGTGAGTACATAGTATTTAAGTTTAGTAGTAATTTAGTCATAAATTTTGGTAAGATTAACCGCTGCGTATCGCAGCTAGCTTTAGACCCCTGATTGGAGGCCTCAGAAGGCTCAGGGCTGCCTAAATCAACCTGAATTAACACATAGGATACTTTTTATCCCGATATTCCCACGGGAACGGGAACCACGCGGGTGAAACCGCGAGCGCCCGCTTGTGATAAATATAATAAACGGTTAGTGAATCGCACCCCAGTTCAATATTGAGCTTCCATCATTCCATGAGGCGTTGTCGTATCATCAACTGCCGAGGCTGCTGTATAGACAAAATATTAAAAATATAAACTAGAGTGTCTATATCAAGTGTTACTACTTTAACTTGATTTGATATTATCTAAAGTCAGCTATCGCTCTTGTTTTAAACCAACGCAGGAAGTTGGTGAAGTTGCGTTCCGTAATAACGCTGCGTGCTTTCATTGCGCTAATATTAGTGCCGAATTCATAGCTATACCAATCACTAGACCCGCCATTCATCTTAGAAATAAGCTGTGCTAAGTTTTATAAATTTTAATATTAGTTATTTTAATCTTAAGACTCGTTATATATACATACATACATATACGACAATAGTCATCCCAAAGGGTGAGTCAGAGACAAGGCAATGAGGACCGCAAAAGCCGTCCCCTGCAACAGTCCACGGCACACCACATAACAACTGCACATGTGTTTAGCGTGGCAGGAGGTGAGCCCATCGCCGCGCCATGCCGTTGCATGTTTGTGCTTAATAGTCGTGCTATATTAGTCGCCTTTTACAACACAAAAGGGAAGACATGGGGTTTATAAACACCACCACCACGCGGCTCTCGATAAGCATGGTATTAAACAATGCGTCGATGTGAAACTTTACAAAGAAAAACGAAGAAAATTAGGAAACTAGCATGTGGTCCTCCTACAGGCCAGAAACCGACCAAACCAGCTTTAAAAACTAGTATATTGCTTGGTCCGAGCCATGACGCTTAGCCTTTTTTAAAGAGAAGGTTTTTATCCATAAAGCAGTAAACGGGGACTATCAAACCAAATACACGTGGTGGTAATCTTCAGTGGGCACGACTTTGTTTTACTACTTTTTTGTTTGAATCTATTTTAACAAACTTTGTTCAGGATTTCAGACGATATTTCCCCTAAAAATAGTAAAGTTTCGAAAGACTTTTTCAAAACATAATACTATGAAAAAAAGCTGTGTTTTGCCTACAAGTAACACGAAGACAGTAATCACTTCATAATAATAAATAATCTGGCTCAAATAAAAAACACCCAAAAATATCGGATAATCCATCTGTTTGAAAATAACGAAGCTTCAGACTTAAGACCACCCTCTTTTTTCGTGAAGTCTCAAAATAACAAGAAAATAAAATTGTATCTCCAACTAAACGTGAAGACAAACTAGCAAATCTATTCAGAACACCTTATCTCACAAAGGCTATTAATATATGAACAATGCCTCCCATATCTCAGTTTCAGTATTTCAGAGCAAGATCCGTAACCCAGTCGATAGGGCATAAACGCCTGGCTTTACGAGCCGGCCGCAATCTCGGCGAGGCCGCAGCGACGCGCGCGACTCGCCGCAGATTTACTGGCTTTAATAACAGTACCCGGTTCGCAGCCGGCTGTGGCATAAAAACATCATATGTATAAATCGCCAAATGGTCAGTTACAAGGGAATGTTTTTGCATCGGGCAAAGGTCACTCCAAATATTTTTTGATGGCGTTAGTGCGGTAATGGGGTTCCGTTTTATTGTTATGAATGATCATTGTGACCTTTAACGGAATAGGCAAAAAGTCCATGTAGAACAACCCTTGCATTCACACACTTTTTCTTTCATAGGCCTTTTTCCACAGTAAAAAGGTCTCCGATTGTGAAGATTTTAGTAAGCAATGGTTCGGGTTGGGATTTAGAAAGTTAAAGTGCCTTCAGAATGCTGTGACGCCGGATGAGTTATCAAAACATTGGTTGTCCAGGCAGCATCAGTCTCAAACAGCATCCACTGATACCCACCAACCTGCACTGGACCAGCATGGTGGTTTGTAGCCAGATCCCTCCTTGCTATTCTGTGTTTCATGTGGAAAATATAATTCGTAGTGACGTAAAATGTCTAAGAAGAATGACGAAACAATATTTAATAACGCTAAATGCCTACAACAACAACAATGTTTGTTGTTATTTGCGTTAATAACGATCATAATAATAATACCCTAACCGTCTTATAAATAAAAATGGAAAAATGTCAAACGTCACTTTAAACCGAGGTGTAAACCTCGGTTTAAAGTGACGCTGTCTCATTTTTGTTAAAGAAGACAGATAGAGACAGCGTCAATTTAATTCTAAGTAATTTAATCAACATTTATTAATAACAGGGTAAGGTATCAAAACGTTGAAAAAAATTACTACTCTATGATGAATCGACCACCACGTCCTCAATACCTCTGAGAACCTACAACTTTTAAAATAGTGTTTTGTAAAATGACTTCCATACAAACATCCAGCGACGGGTCATCGACGTAACCTTATATCTTAAGACTTTAAGAGACGAGATAAGCGCAGTGCAGAGTGGTCGTAAAGCTGCTTTTACGGTTCATCGTCAAATGGACTTCGATTTCAATACCGATACCTATAAAAGCGACCGTTTCAAATCGAAACTGAATCTGTAGATTTATACCAGTGCCAGATCTACATTACATCAGCTTCACATACACCTTATTAATATCCAAAAGATAATATAATTTATTATTTTATTTTAAACGATATTTTTAGAGTTCAGAAGGTGTGAAATAAAACCATAAGATTGGGTGACGAGCGGCCAGGACTGGCGCGCAGAGGTAACTGTCCTTTATTCCACTTACATAGGTATACCTGTCGTATATAGATCGGATGCACAGTTAGCTTTAGTGTATACCTACTACATAGTTATATATGTGGTGCAGCGGTTCTGGGAATTTACGATGTGTGCCTACAGGCTCTTCTAAAAGTTAAGATTTAGTACTTTCAAAGTAATTATACTCAAATAGAATTGAGCTTTAAATCTAGATTCCTGTCCTATTGCGATTCGACCCAAAAAAAGTCGTTCGGGCGCAAAAGCTATTGGAGCTAATGAGTTCCAGTTTGTTCGGCGACTTCGGTAGTCGGACTTGTTACTTTGATTAAGTTAAACGCCAAAGAATTTTACAAAAGATTTATGGTTTGCTTATACAAATATTCTAAAACTTAAATAAATTTTCTTAAGAACTTAAAAATAATTTAACACGCGGTTAAAATGAGAAAATTTATCAGGACGGGTTGGTAAAAAAGATTTTTTTCCGAACGGTGCTGAAGCTGAACGATTTGGTTTTAGTAATACGGGATAGACACCCGCCAATTAGGTTATCCTGTCTGTATTTAATCTGCTATAAATACTTTTAATTAAATAATGACTGCTTGCCCAGAATTTTCAGCGTAATGTTAAATAATAAAATGTTAAGATTGGATATAGATGATTTGATCTCAGATTTTAAATTTGATTTCGTAAGTAGACCAATCTAAATAAAAGTAAAGAGCATTTTGTAATATTTTATTTTATTATGCCTACCTATTACTTGATTAACTTATTTTTTTTAAAGTCAAATGCGGCTTGTAAAGCCTACCTACTTCATAAATAAATTAATAATCATATAATAAACGGAACAATCGCCTGCAAACACAATTAATCGGCTTACGCTGCAGCCCAAACCAACCGTACGTGTATGAGGATAAAGTTGCTTTTGACTCGCGTCGCACGCTTTCGTCATAAAGCCGTGTACACACTGCCGTCGCTCAAACAGTTTGTCGTCCAATTACGACGCGCACTAGCGGCGGCGGTTCGACGGCGGGACAATGTGCCAGATGCTTTGAGCTGGAGAGACATCGACACTATTGTTTACGGAACTCCGCAATCAAAAAGGATGAGGTGCTATTTTGCTTTTGTTACTTACCGGATATCAATGATGTATGAAACACTATTGAAAGCAATGCTGTATTCAATTAATGATAGTTTTGATACATACGATTCACGATTATTATCCCCAAAGGGTTAGGCAGAGACTAATAAATGAGAAACGCAGAAGCAGTCCCCTGCCAAAGTCCGTTTGGATTTAAACAAGTAACTAAGGTAAGTATGCTTTGCGTGGCAGCAGAAATTACAATATGTGTGTCCAATATGTATGAAAACGTGCAATACCACTTCATTGTCAGTGTTTCTATTATTTCTGTAATCTAAATACTGAATTACGGACACAGTTTAATTCATGTGACTGGATTTAGTGATGTTTACAGCAGAACAAAACTTAACTTTAAATGATGAATGATTTATTAATTGTAATAACTTCAGGTATTTTGTGCGTCACGTATTTATTGCAATCAATTTATCATGTTTTAAAAGTTATATCACGTAGCGCTTTTAACGCAAATAAATAATTGTTTTATTTCTTAAATTTTATCATGTTATAATCCTAGCTAAGTTACAAAACTATACGATGTTCTATAATCTGCTTACGTGGAGGCGCCCAAGATAGGTATAAGGGCCGACACGCCTCTTATCAGGAGACGGATAGCCAGTCACAGGTGTACCTCACCTTCAGGAGACCCTCTTCACTCCAAACGACTTTGGATCTTACTCCAAATCTTCTGGAGTCGAGATTCCATTGGCCATAAACTGAGACGTGTCATTTAAAGTTACAACTTGATGGAGAGCGATTGACACAGATACGCGGGTAAGGATGTGATCGGGGGAATGTATTGCTGCTTATTTTCTTGTCAATAGTTGATGTGTTTCTGTTCAAAGATTAGGTTTATATCGAATCGGTAAGAACGTTGATTTTTAGAAAGTCTTTTTGTTTCACATTGGATAAATGTTCTGCGTTTGTTGTGTAAATGTATATTAAACGAATGGAAGTGCACTTGACGCGGTGTTTAACTAACGAGGAACATGGTCAGTATATTGGAAAGCCAATTTTTTTAAGAAAATGTGGTGTATCGTGTGTCGTCCTTATCCTTATCATGATCAGACATTATTGTGCATAAGAATAAGTTTCGATTAGTAAATAATTAGTAGTTTTAAAGAGTAGAATATGCTTTTAACATACATATCCACATACATCACGGCCGTTTCCCGGCGGGGTAAAAAGAGACCAAAGCTTGTTTAAAGAACTAAACGCTTTTCCACATGAACAAATCAAATATTAGGAAATCGGGCCACCTGGTTAGGTCAATGCGGATTAATGGTTTAAGGTAAACGATTATCATCTTACGATAACAACCGAGACCAAAATGATTAAATTTGCCACCATAAGAACGATAGAGCTCGTGATAATTCAATTTGGTCGCCCATCCGGTGTTACAGCATTGCAAGACTTGCGAACGCTCCAGCCGCCCCAAAATTTCACTTATTTCAAATGTAGGTAAAACTATAATAACAAGCCGTGTTTTTTTCCACAACAAAACTAAGTAATAGTCGTAGTCGTGGTCATTAAAAGGAACTCGGCGCTCACAAAAGTTCCAGTGAGATATACGGCCCGGAAGGAAGAAGTAAGGAACAAAGGAAGCGACACACATTATCTCCCCTTCCCCGGCACTCGGTTAAAAACCGGCAAACTAATAAAGTTAACTGTTTTTATGGCGGTACACCATAAACTGTGCAACCGTTTCCGTATCGGCGGAGACAATACGCTATCTGCATAACGACACTCGAAGGATGCCACTGGTTTGCTTGTGGTGGGGAGTCGGAGTAGGCAAGCTGAGTCAAGAACAGGTTCCAACCTTTTGATTGTTTAAACCAGTTTTTGTAATGAAGGCATTATTTTTAGTTTTTACATAATTTACTTTAAAATATCTTTTATAATGAACGTTAAGGAGGTTAAGTTAAGACGTTTTTGTCTTAAGAAGGTTGTGTTAAAAACCACCATTCCGCGTTTCAACAGAAGTGGGTTATATCCCAAAGTGGGGTGTAGATTTAGGAAAGCATGAGCCCAACTAAGAAACCATATTATGAGATTATAAATATCCCACGTGAGTTACCAATTGTGACCGAAACCGTCAGCTACAAGACGCGACAAATAACGAATAGACACACACCACGATTTGACTATTCCCGTGAATGCCGTGAGGGCGGGGCGGGCGGCGCGGGGGGAGAGGCCTATCAAAAACACATGTCCCGAATGGCGCCGCCGCCACACTTTCGGCGGGAATCTTTCAATCGTTATCTTTTATTCGGTGCTGGACCCTCGGCGATGGCGCATGGGGCAAGCTAAGAATGGCGGAAGCCCCGACGTTTGTCAAATCATAAGATTTTATGAAGAGACCTGACTCTTCATATAAATGGACGAAATCATGGTTGACATTATTTATTAAAGCTATTTGTATGACTATTTTAAGTGTAAAATACTTATCATCTAAAAAGGAATAACTCAATATACCTATATTATCTATTAAACATTCTCAGGTAATCATAAGAAAAGTATTATGCTTCTTAGGTGAAGTAACCAGTAGGTACCTATAATGGGAAATTGAACTTTAAAAAAAACGTTGTGTGGATAATGAAAAGCGTTCAGCCGTTTCGAACATAGTTGCGTGCAAAGTCTTCAGGTTGAGGCTATTTACGAGTTCATGCTTCCAGTAATAAGACGTTAATAAGTTAATGATAACAATAAAGCATCGGGCTTTACGAGTGGCGTAACTGCTTTGGTCGTATAAGCCAGCGGTGACACCAGCCGCCTCTGCCTTAGCCTCGGGCCGACTGGGATTTATGGCGGCTATGGCTACCTACGCAACTGCGCGAGATTTATGAAATGACGGTCGCCGCCGACGCGGGATCAAACTTACAGTTTTTGCGAGCCGCGCGCTGCCCTAGGCCGCGGGCACGCTGGAGGCAGGGGTTTAATGTAACACGAAAGAACATTTAAGTATAACCAGGGTCTTAGTAGCCGTTTTCAATTGATGTAGTAGTTGCAGCATCGGCGTTTAGAATTTCAGCTTGTAAAACGTTTGTAGTGTACTGAATAACACTGTTGTTGCTGATTAGTTTGTAGTCACTAGTGCAAGAATGAATATAATAGTGTTGGTGTATGCCTTGTTGGATCTTAGATGTCCTTTTTTAAACAGATAAATAAGAAAATAAATTATTTATTAAAATTAATGAAGTCTTTGTGCACTGTGAGCTACCACACATGATCGAAGTCTAAAGATGATTCTTTGAGTTTCCAATACGAATAAAAACCAATACTGTAAACAAGAGCTGGCGCCGGATATTTTTAAGAGCTTGATAGCGTTCACCAAATCTTAAATGTAGTAGCCGTTAAATATTTATAAGTCATTAATATTTTTTATAACCTGACATTGTAATATATGAAATACAACAAGGCACTTATTAGGAAATCTTAGATAGATTTGCAACTAAATAAAAACTTATATAGTATCGCAAATACTAGATCGTCCACCAGAAACCGTGTGTATCATTATGGCGTCACTTTTTTACCAGTTTTCCCGCCATCCTCGTGACAGTGACAGACGCGGGCGGGCGGCAACCAAGCGGCGACGCACTTACGAGTATGACGGCCTTCCGTATAAACGGGCGGTGGGCGCCTGTGCACCTCGATGGCACTTGTTTATCACGCACGACACAGGTGTGCGCCGGTCTGCAGGCAGATAGAAGAATCTGTAATGAACTCGCCAGACATGACATGACAGATATCTCGTTAAAACTTATCGAGCCTATATAGATCTGAATGTCTAATGTACCTACATATTATGTCTACTTGGTTGGTTCAGCAATTAAACGAATTTTCACAGTTATTCGATGGTGGATGTATTTGTCACCCAGTTTACAATTTAGTTATAATAATATTTAAATGTAGAGATGAAAACTAAAGAATAGGCTGAAATTGTGATATTGTGGGTTTTTAGATCGTCGTTACAGTACATAGTACTATAATAGGTACAAAAAGTCTAGAACAGTGTTATTTGGTGATATAAATGAATTTCAAATTACATATTACATTTAATGTAGCTTAAATTGTCATATAAAGGTTTGTTAACGCTCTTTATAGTCGTAGTGATAAACTTATCACAAAAACACTTTTTAGAACACGATTGTTTTTTATAACTGTTATAGTCCCTCTATAGCACAATAATACTATAACTGCGATCCTTTCTCTTTTAAATGATAATTCAGTGTTGTTAGGCATTTCTATCGCTCTTCTACAACAATATGACATTTTGATTCAGCGTGCAAGAACCAAAGTTTCTAATGTACCTAGATAGTCAAAGCCAAGTTAAAGAAACAATTATAGTAAAATGGTTCCGTATAAAATACATTTTACGTTAACGAAGAAATAGAGAATTATTTAAAAATGGACTACCAACTAATATATAGAATATCACTACTCATCCCGTGGGAAATGGACGGTACTGGCGTAACGGCTTGACAAAAACATTGAAATGATATCTACAAATGATTGATAGTCATTAAGCTTTATAAACTATAGAGGTAACTTCGATGTGCAAAATTGTCACACATAGACAAAAATAGTCGCCTATGTGCGCGTTACTAATATTGTTGCCAGCATTAGTGCCACTGCCTAAATATGGGAAAATGTTACACAATATCAGGACAAATACCACGTCACTACATTTCAACTCTCATTTTTGTGTCGGATGTAGAATGGTTATGACAAAAGAAAAGAAAAGTAAAAATTAATAGCAATGTACTTTGGATCAAATATCAATTAATCTTTGAGATATTTTAAACAATGTAACATGTGTAGCCATATTATAATGACTCTTATTAAATAAAACAACCCGTGGTCTAAATTGTTTCTTCCTAAGATGAATTTCAACGTAAGTTTAACTTTTAATCGCTGTTTTTAAATAAGGACCAATATGAATAACAAAGTTATTCAAGTGACAAAGATGCCTTGCTGCCTTGGTGCTTATGATTCTTCAGTACCTACTGCACAATTATACAATTTATAACATAAGTAACTCATATTAAAACATTATATTATAACGTAAGTAATGATGATAAAATAAATTCATATATCTATATGTTAAGGTGATGCCTATGCAAAGGATTGGCCAGCACAAGCAACAGATCGCGAAAAGTGGAAAGAGGGGAGGGAGGCCTTTGCCCAGCAGTGGGAAAATATAGGCTCATAATAATTATAATAATATAGTAAAATATTCGTTTTAGATTAATCACAATAATAACATTCATAGGGGATGTAGTGGTCATAAATAGATAATACCGCAGCGCGACACCAGAAAAACACGAAACTTACTAAAGATATCATATATTTTTTGCGCATGATGGGATAAAAGAATTGGTATGTAAACTCCAGTTAATACAGTTTGTAGTTAAAAGAAAATGCGTAATTGCCCACGGCCATTCCACTTCCGACAGTAGCTTGAAATCGTCACGACTTAAAAAAACTTATCGATATCTATGATGTCAACTATTTTCCTTAAAATTGCACTAAGAAGAAAAAAACTCAATTATTCTATTACGGAAAATCAGCAACTTTATCACAAAAACTCAGAGTATGAATAAGTTATAAGTATGACTCTGACGTCGTAGTAGAGCTGATTTATAAACGCCTATTTTCTGACAAGGTATTTTTATAAGTTTAATAAATAAATTTTTCACATTTATAGCACAAGAACAAGCTCAAAAGGAACCCTAATTTTATGTAATGGTGTTTGTAATCTGTCGTTACAAGTGCCATAGTAGAGTTCAGGAAGCTGGAAGTATGTTTATGAGTTAAAATTCGTAATAATTGTTTAAGTTGATGGTAGACCAAATTCAAATTCATTTTTATAGTAATAAACCTTTACATTCTAAACATTATGGTTTTACCAGGGGTCGCTCAACAACTGACGCCTGTGTTGAGCTTTTATTTCAAATATTTGATGCCTGGATTCACAGGGTGCCCTAAGGGTATTTTGTGATTTATCCAAGGCTTTCGATTGTGTTTTACATGAAACATAGGTCAGGAAGCTTAACCACTATGGAATTAGAGATACTTCTTTGAATCTTCTAATCTCATACTTAAATAACAGGATTCAGAAGGTCGACATTAACGGTAAAAGATCTCCGGTATCAGTGGTAAAAATGGGAGTTTTGCATGGTTAAATACTTGGTCCATTCTTGTTGTTGGTTTATATTAATGACTTACCTTATTTTGTAAAAAACAGTCATGAGATATTATTGTTTGCTGATGATATTTTACTTTTATTCAAAGTGAAATGACGACACCCGAATTATGACGATCTGAATAATGTCGTCTTACAGATTGTTCACTGGTTTAGTGTAAATAACTTGCTATTAAATGAGGGAAAAACCAAATGTATAAGATTTGTATTGCCCAATGTTAAGCAGGTAATAACTAGTGTACAAATTAAAGATAAGAATGTGAATCCTGTGAACACCACTGTGCTAGGCATCACGTTTGATGACAAGCTTCAGGGCTCACATATAGCTAAATTGTCGAATAGACTTAGCTCTGCGGCTTATGCAGTAATGAAGATCCGTCAATTAACTGACGTTGATACAGCTAGATTAGTTTATTTCAGTTACTTTCATAGTGTAATGTCGTACGGCATTTTACATGACATACATACATGACATTCAAACTATCTTTGTGCTGCAGAAGAGCGCTATTCGAGCAATATATAACCTAAAGGCTGGTGATTCTCGTATATTTACATTCAAACGTATATTTTACATTCAAATTATTGTTTTGTATTTTATGATATGTCGTTACCAGAGTAACGACATATCTTTTTTTTTTTTTGTGAATGTCGTTGTTTCTGTGCGCTGTGGTTTCTTGCGCCCGTTATTTGCCACAGTTAAAAAATGACGTCCTGAATGTCGTCCTGTAGGTTAAAACTTTGGACGATTCAAGGTACTTTACTAATTGAGTTTATTGAATAATTTTATTTTGAGTTTGAGTAAAAGCTCAATAATTCGAGGGGGGCATTCAAATATCGTCCTAAACCCGTATATAGTTTATCAGTAAAATTACAGTCGCACGTCATTTTCCCCGTAAGAGACGAATAATGTAATTACAAAATAATATGTTACCTCCACGATATCCTCGTATTCCCTTTGTATTATCTTCTTCTCTTCAAAACACTGAGACACTGCAGCGGCGTGAACGAATGTAAAATGAATGAATGATGAATGAATGAGTAAAGTAATGGAATCATGAATTCTTTTACAGTACAAAAAGGTACTTTAGTAGCGTTGCTGTGGCTTGTATGTCATCAAATAGAGATTGCGTTACTGTTACACCACCTGTAAAGGCCAAAATTGTCACGCCTGATACCACTACAGTTGCACTTTATCACTGAATGGAGATATAATTGCGCCACTTTTTTTGGCCTTTTATATGGCCAACGATTAGTTTTTACAAAACTTTTTATGGCCTTCTATACAACTAACATTTGCTGGTTGGGGGGGATTCTGGGTGACCGTACCAACGCGGCCAGTCTCGGATTTCGAATGCAGCTTCCGAGTTCCCGCGGAGGCAGGGTCGCACTCGCGTCAAGATCGGATGACGTTGACGCCGCAAACTCAATGTAGATGATCGCTACGGCTCACGGGCGGGCAGTTATCAATCTCAATGGGGTCTTTGTAGCAGCGACGGCAGCCGAACCGATGGGTCGAATGCGAGAAATCAAGGTTCAAACCCCATGGCTCTGTAACATTCCCAAAACAAGTATATTAGCTTTCAGGATAAGCTAATATAGTTATCCTATTTATTATAATTATCGAAATAGTGTGTCAGGATTGTAGCAAATAGAAATACAGTGGTCTCTGCCTTTGCCGCCTTTGCGCCTCTGTACCTTTCTCCGGAAAGCAGTCATAATTTATGTATGTATCGAAATAAAGTGCAACAGCGCGACTGCGGCTATCACAATGAGACTAGATAATCTGTGGCGTTCGGCACAGGCACCGTCGGTAAAGGAATATTTTATTCAGTCCACAGGCAGAGGAAGTTTCCGCAAAGCATCCGCAAAGAATCCGCGGCGCATCGAACATGTTAAGGCGCCGGCAATAGCCGATGGCCATGTTTGATTTTAGCTATTAGCGTGTCGCGTAGCGGTGAAAGAATACTACCACCTCCTGTCTACCCTTGGGTGTCGTAAAAGGCGACTAACGGACTAGAGACTGCACATAAATCCAACAGCATAGAGCGGCGATGGGCTCACCACCTGCCACGCTAAGCACATACATGTGCAGTTGCTATTTGGTGAAAAGTGGACTATGGCAGAGGACTGCTTTTACAGTCCTCATTGTCAAATCTCTGACTAACCCATCGGGGATAATAGTCGTGATTATATGTATGTACCTACAATGTTAGCATTTAGTAGATATACCAAAATGTCATCGATATACCTACTATAATAAGTTGTTGTTTGGCATAGCCACCTTTTAGAGGTCGAAAAACATTATATTTCCATTGTGTACGGTTTGTGCCGAATGAAGGGATAAAGGTAAAAATGTTTGAAGCTACTTTCACTCTTGGTTTCACTATATTTTGGTCTTTGCCATGTTCATCGTCAGTCCAACCTCAAGGCTTGTATTACAAAGGGCTTGTACCATTATTTGTAGCTCTGAACTTAAATAACAATAAATAATTAAAAACGAAATCTACAACATTGGGTATTACAAAGTAAATGTGAACATTAAAATCATCGAGGTATGTGATTTCTACACTATATAAAAAACATGTTTTGAGATAACATTTGGGTTTCGTCAGCGCCTTAAGATTTCCTCAGAGTCCACCGCCGCCGGCCCGCAGTAATCCCAGCGCTGGGCTGCACCTGCTTTTAATGTTTACGCCTCGGTATGGTGCTGATCCAATATTTAGCGGGCTCTCTCGCCGAAATAATTGTGAGACTACTTTGAATACTAATGATAGACGGCGTGCTTTATTACTATGCAGAGATAATATCAAGGAACAACTCGTCTTAATATTATTGGCCAACGTGGTGGGTTATGCTCAACTCCCATGAGCTATTGTGTATGTGGGAAGGCCTATGCCCAGCTGTGGGACGCTGGCTGACGATGATGTTTTAGTCTATATTACACTTTATAACTACGCTAGATTTAACAAGTTCTTATAATGCTATGTAAATATACACCCTTAATTTTTATTGGTTTTTATGAAATTAAGGGTGAGTTCCACCCATTAAATTGAACAACTGTCCCCAAGAAACCTATGTGCAAAATTGACAAAAAATGTCGACCTCACATACAAAACTGTCGATCGGACAGCTGACAACAATAGTAATGGGGGTTCGAATTTTTTTTGTCATTTTTGCAGATAGGTTTCTTGGGGAAATTCGTTCAGTTTCATGGGTGGAACTCACCCTTAATTTCATAAAAACCAATAAAAATTAAGGGTGTATAAGGCTGCATGACAATGAAACGAAAATCGCATTCTGAAAATGTTAAGTTCAATGTCTTAAATAAGGCTTTCGCGGACGAGCGCGTGTCACCACTTACCACCATTGTTACTGATTTTCATAACATAAGTGCTTCCCTTAACGGGGGGGACAGTCTGCGCGGAGTTGTCCCATAGAAAGTGACGTCACCCACTGTAGCGGAAATACAAAATTTCTTCCAATATCATTATATGGAGATGGGGCCACGAAACGTCCCGTCCTTCAAATTGAGCCCGGCCCGACGGAGCGATCGCGTTTGTTTATTTAGGAGCCAGGCCTAAATGAAGCGACCCGTTACAATTTTACGAAAAGCTGCTACACAAAATGTTCACTGATTTTACCTCCAAAAAGGTCGCTTGTCTGAAGACAGTGCTGGTAATGAATAATGCTCCGTGATAAGTACGCCTCATGTTGGTCTAGTGCGGCAAATGTGTGTTTAAAACGCAGACCGGAGAATACGTACATATTTGTCGTAGCACCGGCAGACATGGTGCCCGCACTACTTATTTGTTTTCATTATTTTTTTCAAAACGCCCTGATGCATTCTAAACCAATCTCTTCTTTATTGACGTTGTGTACAACGTAAGTAATAATACTAGACTTAACTAGAATTAACAGTATAACAGATAGTTTTAAAATGTAAACTTGTAACCCGCTCACAATATGACCAAAGTTAAATTAATTTTGATTTGTTTTTGTTCAAGTTTTATAGCATTAACGGATTTTTTATTTTATGCAAACTATCTATTGTTTTCTCATATTTATGCAAAATGTACACGTTTCATACATTTAACCCTAGAAGCCTAACCTACGCCTCCGAGGCGTACACGGCACCGAAAATTGTTTGTCTCTTTCTAACGGTTGAAGCTAGCGCGTCGTGCTCTTTAGCCAACTTAGTGGCCGACGGGAGCTAGCGGACAGTGCCTTTTTCGCTAGGTCCTGCCATTTTTGATCTATCGAAGTATAACACGCCTGCGAGGCGTATGTTAAAGCTTTGTGTAACTTTTGGCACAAGGTTAATATGTATATAGACTGCTCTTAAATTTTAGCTAGTCGCTAAAAGTCTGATAATTTTAATGTTTGCCATAAGAATAACTGATTTATGTTAAAAAAATTTATACATTTCCAAAAAACTTGATTTGTTTCAGTTGATTATTAAGAAATTATTTTTTTTGTTTGAAATTATGAATATTTTTTGTTTCGTTAGTAATAAATAACTGTGATAGTAGTTTTAATTGAGAACAGAGTGTTTTATTATTAGTTTATATCCCAACCTCAAATTTCCGTCAAATAATGGTAACGAAATAGGTATACTTTTGCACATAGACTACTATTTATAAGTATACGCCTCTGAAACATATGTTAAGGCTTTGTGTATCTCTTAAAATAGATTCTAGGGTTAAACCAAACACTTTTTACTAGTTTACATGCGGAACTATACATGTTTGAATACCTATAATTTATATTTAAGTACCTATGTTACGTCCGTGTAAATACCTTGGTCACAGGGACACTAAAGTGATAATAGTCTCTTTCTTTACTATAAAACCCTATCTCTTTATATGTGCAATTATTATAGAGTTTTTCCACGTCCACCTATTATGACCACCCCACCAGATGTCGATCCAAGCGCTTCCCCCGCAAACAGCAGTCATCGTAACGATTGTTTGCGAACTCAGGACTGACGGCCGCGACTCACTAATGCCGCGACTCGACAACTGGCTCAATATTTGTGGTCACGCCGACTGCTGTTATGACTTCAGATGGAGTTTGCTTTACATTGATTTATGGGGACGGGGGCCAAAGGCTCGGCAATGTCGCGGTAATTTGGCGGATACAAATATTCGAGAAAGACAAGTGTTTGCGTCGACAGAAAGCTTTCGGAAAACGATACGACCAAAAGACTATTATGGATCGTTGTTGTTAAAATAAAGAGTTAATAACAAAAATATTTTTTATTATTACTGGACTGAAACGAGGCGTGAAGTGGTACCTTGTAAGTCAGCATGCTGAGGGTGACTGATGCACTAGTTGTATTCGCGCTTGGACTTCATTTTTGCATATCATTATCATCAGGGGATGTAGGGTTATTTTCCGGGCTAAACCAAGATAGCTAGCGTAATAACATTATTATTTTAATATATTATACATATGTACACAGCAATTGCTTATTCACTATTCAAAGCTTACCTGCCGCATGTAATGTCGGCCGGCTAACACCTTCATTAGGTCAGTGGTTGTCTAGCCGATTAATTACCTACCATCACTTCGGGCACTCAGATTTGCAGACAGACACTCGATTAACTCAATTAGCTGACACTCATCGACGCCTCAGTGCGAGTATCATTCACCAATCGACCACATTTATGATAACGACAATTTTACGGTGACGCCTATGCTGTTGTTTAACTTAGCTCTCGAACACTGAAAAGTTATTTTGATTGATGCCGGAGTAGAGTCAAACGGACAGCATATGCTGACGATCTGGGCGTTACTAGGGCAGCTCAAAGCCGATGTGGTTAAACTAGCAGAGGAGTTGAAGAGAGAAGGAGTAAAAGTTGGTCTCAGAATCAGCTGAGGGAAGACAGAATTCCTACAAATGAAGCGGTATTAGGATCGAAAGGAGAATAGGACAAATCATCTTGTAAACGGTATAACTAGGCGTCAAGTTCAAGTATAAGGGATGCACTATTAGCGACACAAACACAAGACAATATCATCGTTCCCATAGTAAACGCACTGAGATGTACTGCAGCACTTCACAGAGTTCTAGTGTCCGTGTTACTATTATTTGATCAACAATGTAATCTCACTATATCTTCTCGCGCAGTAGCACGTCGACCAATTGAGATCTTTTGTGCAAACAATACATCTTTAATTCACCTTTAACCTTCACAATGTTAGTCGGCATGACATGTCATCAACCAAACTTATCACTGAAGAGCCCTGTTAAATGGCGCCCATAATTTGCTCAATGTATTCGCTCACGTCACGAAGCCCGTATCGTGATGGAATCAAGATTGCTTTTCAATCGGCTGTCAATTGGCGTTCAAACATCGATATGTTTCAGCAAAAAACGTATAACGCACTTATCAGGACCAGCGATATATATTTTGCTTCAATAAAGAGAGACATTTGCCGTTTTGACAATTTGCGAGTGCGATGGGGCGTGCGCTCTGCGAATGTTCCTTTTATTTATTCTGTAAAAGTAATAAATTACGCTCGTTATTGATTTCTTTGCGCAATTCATGGTGAATCGAAATATACACCATTCGAAGCTGTAGACTGGAATGATTTAAATTCCTTATCGTTTTTTTATTTACGAGTTAACAGACAACAAAATACGCAATTAACAATTTGACGATTGAGCTTCATTATATCATTTTCGGGCGTTATTCAGCGCGCTGGCAAATGAGGGTTGGTCATCGCACACCCAAGCTATACATGGAACATAATATCTGTATACATAATAATATAATAATTCAAGTTCCAATTATTTATTTCAGTAACTTAAAGATTCTACTTTTATGTTTTGCAAACATATATCTGTTTAATTTGATGTGTGTAGCATAATATGATAATGCACGCGAATGAAACAATAGTTAAATTTGTACTATAACCCGCGCTTTAGAAGGCACATTAAGTCGATAGTCCCGGTTATTGTCGTAGGATGACAGTCGTTAGAACTCACCAACCCGCATTGGGCCAGCGTAGTGGGTTATTATGACCCAAAATCTCCACGTGCCATTGTCCACGTGGGAGGCCTGTGCCTAGCAGTGGGACATTTATAGGCTGATGATGATATGCTATACTTAATATAATTATGCTATTAATTGATTAATATTTGCTATTAAAATATGCTATACTCACTTAACTTTAGCATAAAGTTTAAAAGTTCATTTAACATTAGCTTTTTAAAACCTAATAAATGCGAAGAGTTAATAAGCCAATGCGCGATGACCACCTGATGGTAATACATTGAGGTACAATTATAAACTAGAGAACACCGCGAAGCGAGTTTATGCGCAACTAAGGTGCAGCCGCAAGGTCCACAATCGCTTGAATCACGCGCAATCACTGCGAAAAGCACAGAAAATATTACTGTGAAAGTGCGGCCACACAGCAGTGGTGAGCGGTGTCTTCTCTACTCATACGTAGTAATAATACTCTCAATGTGGTAATAATGTTTGCGATTACGATGCACGCGGGATGCTTTGCTAAAATACTAAAGATGAAAAGCCTTTTTTTAAAGTACGCTCCATATTGCAGGATTAATCAAAGGATTAATTATAACTTTAAACAAATGCTTAATTATTTCGAGTTCTTTGTCTGTTTTTGTTATTGATATTATTGGTTGTAAATAATGATAGAAAACGGGCTTACACAAATGAAATTAATAGCTTATGAAGAAAACAACAAAACGTTAAAAAGTAATAACTACACTAATAAATAATAATCTAGCCGACAAAATGTATAGACTGATAATATGAATTGTCCACTAAAGACGTTCATTACTTCCTAAAATAAACGCTACACAGCATTATAAAATATTTAAAACAGTCGTAGTAATAATGATAGTCAAGAGAAACAAGCAGGCGGCGGCGCTTCCCGCGCAAATCGTAGCAGGGGCGTAGCGGGACGTAGCGGGACGTAGCGGGACGTAGCGGGACGTAGCGGGGCGACTATTTAATCATTACAAGAATGATATTCCGGAGATGCCGCGTCATCTAGGGATGGGGTAGTACGGGTAAGCACTGAGTCGACAAATTAATATCACAAATATAATAGTAGTCTGCAAACGGTTTTAAGGAAACAGGGGCGAACTTTGTTTTATTTACGTATTGTCTGCTGTTGCAATGAGATTATAATCTATTTATATATCTGCATACATATCTATCTATTTTTCTAATCTATATTATATTTTAACAATAAGGACCTTTAGGGACCGGGTCGCGTAGCGGTGAAAAAATACTACCGCCATCGTAGAAGGCGACTAACGGACTAAAGACTGCACATACATTAAACAGCAGAGAGCGGCGATGGGCTCACCGCCTGATACGCTAAACACATGTGCAGTCGCTATTTGGTGAAAGTGAACTATGGTAGAGGACTGCTTTTGTTTTTATCATTGCCTAGTCTCTGACTAACCCTTCGGGGATAATAGTCGTGATTAGATGTATGTGTGGATGTAACATTATGGAATAGGCCAGACGTTGTTAACGCCGTGCCGATGGCGATTTTGCGACTAAGTATTATAATAGTAAAAAAAACAACTATAGACAGATACAATTACTATAATGACTCTTTGTGTAGTGGTTATAAATTTTACAACAAAGGAACAGCAAGCTCGATTCAAAGTCAAAGGTATTTATTGCCAGTTGACTGTACACTATACATAAAGATCGTAAAAGTATTGTAAGTAAATGTTAAAAATTAATTCATTATTCTAGATTCAACAAATTCCCATCACTTCCTAAAAGCGGGTTATTCCCTTTGGCACCCGATCTCGTTGTCACCCGTGTCCTTGGCCCCCATTTTTTAGTTTTCTTGATAATGTCGATTAAAAGTCAAAAATGCTTACAAGTACCATTAGCAGGAAAAGCGTTAAACGTTTTCTGTAATAATTTGTAATTACCTTCGGTGTTGATCGAAGGTAAGGTAACTTAATCATTAGATGCCGGCAGACACCCAAAAACAATATTCACACCTTGAAGCACTTTTTAACTCGACGGTACAAGTTGAAAATAATAGAAAAAATGAGCAAAGAAACTGTAATGAAATTTATAGAAATCGGGGGCCATGGGGAATTACCCCCACAAACATATTCTATCTGTGAATATAAATTACATAATGCTTAACTGTAAGCCAAATGGAAATTCGGACAGCACAAGCGTTTAATCTAACGTGCATTTATTTAGTGCGCCAAAAATAGAGAGAGAGTTGTTCGCTCGCATTGATAGTGCTAGATGCATTTAGCGCTCAGCGCAGCCCTAGCCCATCGGTGCATGAAAAGTTGCGAACTGGAGCGAGGTTTTTTTAATTAATAGCGAGTCTGCATTACCGCGGCCGTCGTTGCTGCGAGTTTGCGACCTGTAAGCGTTGAAGTATAACTAGAGAAGACATTGCGAAACTAGTTTTTGGGCAGTGAGTAGCGGTCCATGGGCAAGAGGCTGTTAACAAAGCCCCGCCCCCTACGCACCACGCGTTGCCCGCTGTCATGGCAATTTGACTTTCTGTATGGGTTGATTCGCAGGCGTGTGTACTTTAGTTTCAATTTATCTATTTTTTATATTTTTCAGTGCACCATTGTTTTTGTAAATTTATGCTTTGTTTTTATTTTTTGTCTACTGTTTTTGTGTCATTTATAGTGTCTGTGTGTGATACGGTAACAAATAAACGACCTTACTTTACTTACTCAATATGTTTTGTATGAAATGACTGCTCTAGTTGTAAACTTAGCTCAACGCCTGTTAGCGGGCGCTAAGCACCGCACACAATGCCGCCCGCTGCGCGACCACCCTCCTTTGTTGGCTGATTATGAAAGTCCCCATTGATACTTGTTTTAGCAAATGGGAATTATTGTCTCAGGTCGACAAGCCACGACTGTTGACTGTTGAGAGCAGATTTGGCTGCGGATAAAAACTTGAAGTATTAGCTCATTTGCGGTTGCGGTCGTGAAAGCCAGGAACATTCCTACTAGATGACTTAGAATTGACTATGAATAAAAATCTGTACTTATAAACGCGTTGAGAGACGCTTTCAAGCTATCAAGATTTCCAGTAGCTTATGTATCATAAACTACTGGGTAAGACCCAAAAGATAGTTTAAAAGCCAGGGATTAAGACCCTGAAGGTCTCTGCTTAGCAGAACATGCTTATAGACTCTCGATGAGATATCGAAACACCTTCTAGATAATTCTATCATAGTTTTTTATGTACTAGTAGCCTATCAAACAAATCTGTACTGTAAAATGAAATTGCTTTGTATTACAAAATACGTTTACACATCGTCACTAACTTCAGAAGCTAGTTTACAGTACAATTTGTGAATAAAACATGGTATCGACGTAACATTTCTGTGCGCATTATTGTTCCTGCCGGATCGCGCTGGGCCCATTCCCAGTTTCCCACGCGCGGGCATCCGTCCCAGCGACCGCCGGCGCATCAATCACCCGCCCGTGGCCTCTACTGCGATAGTTGTAAGAGTGATAGTGGCTTGAACACGCCATTTACTTTAGGTGGAGAGTGTTGGGGTACCGCGAATGAATATGAAATGAGATTCCAAATAAATCAAGCTGCCATGTGCTCTAGTCCATGCGGGAGAGCCGTGTCCAGCAATGACTCGTTTATTGGCTGATGATAAGGGTCAATCCCGGGACACTTGGTTTTGAGGGTCACAGCATATAATAAATTATAATATACAACATACTAAATTAATTTAGTACTTACAAGTTTACTTAACTTATGTAGTATTGAAGCATATCAATTGAAAATAATATTTTACAGAATTAATTGTTTAAACATTCATTTGGTACTGAAAAACGGGGTGACAAGTTTTTTACATGTCACACGCGTGGCGCTCGGTGTGTTATTGTGTATTATATTTTTTACATTTATTATAATACTGCATTAATAAATACTGTGTAGAGAACGGAAAGAGTGCCTCTATCAAATCATTAATTCATTGTTTTAATATAATAAAAACCCTTGTGTCTGTACTTGTTACGGCGAAAGGCGTTCGCCGTAACAGCGACGGAATATGGGTTAGGCAGGAGGTAAGGGAATTTCTGGGGCTTACCTGGTTCGGGCTGGAGCTGGTTGGAGCTGAAGGCAGGCGCGGGGGCGCGGGCTTGAAGGCAGCAACACACAACACAGTTCACTCAGGGGCACTGGTCGTAGGCGTTTTAGGGGGAGGTGAGCTGGTGGTCCTAGCTCTAGGTCACTGCACACACACTGCACACAGATGACGGTGATCACGGGCTGAGTTCTAGGTCGCGCGCGCGCGTGGATTCTCTCTAAAAGGTCGAAGCACACTGCCGTTGCGCGGCGCCGGCGAGCACTTCGTCGAGTATAATTGTCAACTCGCTGTGATTGGCCGATCATTCGTTGCCCAGTCGTTGCACCAATATGCATCTTAATTGACCGGCGCAGAGACGGTTATCCGTCGCGCTGTGGCGCGAACATCTTCCCGGGCCCCAGAGGGTAGGAGGGGGGGGGGGGGGGGGGGGAAGGAATGGAAGTTAAAGGGGAACTACAGCCCCGATTCGTGCTGTGTTGAGTTAATGTCGAGTGGGTGTGTATATGATGAGCTGGGAGGAATGCACGTGTGTGACTGTATGAGTACAATTGTATGAGGGCTGAAAGCCTGTGTCACGAAGCACAGGGGGCGCGGGGGCGCGAAGCGCCGAAGGCGCATAGGCGCACGGGGCGCGTAAGCGCAGAGGCGTGGGGGCGCGGGGGCGCAGAGGGCGCCGGGGGCGCGTAAGCGCAAAGGGCCGCGTCAACGCAAAGGCGTGGGGGCGCGGGGGCCGCAGTCAACGCAAAGGCGTGGGGGCGCGGGGGCGCAGAAGCGCAGGGGGCGCATAAGCGCGGGGGCCGCAGTCAACGCAAAGGCGTGGGGGCGCGGGGGCCGCAGTCAACGCAAAGGCGTGGGGGCGCGGGGGCGCAGAAGCGCAGGGGGCGCATAAGCGCGGGGGCCGCAGTCAACGCAAAGGCGTGGGGGCGCGGGGGCGCAGAAGCGCAGGCGGCGTTGGGGCGCAAAAGCGCGTCTGATGTCATGCACCGTATAGGTGCGGGCTGACTACATGTGTTTGTGTGCTGAAGGCTGATGTGTGGGTGCACGTGTGTAGAAGTACTATGCTCTTGTGGTGAGCACTCACGAGATTGAGTCGATTGCCAAGGCAAGAATTAAAGGCAGAAAAAACATAAAATTAACGGAAAAAATAAAGCACGCTATTTGGCACGCGTGGTGAGCATGCACGAGATCTGAGCCGATTTAACACGACACGACCATAAAAATTTCATTACAAAATAAAACGGGGAAAACAACAATATCGTCGTCTAGACGCGGGTGTGTTATACTTAACTAAAGTTATATGTGCAATCTAATTAGTAAGAAAAAATATAACACGAATCGAACACTGTTCTTTGAACACGTTCTTAATTTATTTTTGTAGGTAGGTTAATAATATTTCGCAATGCACTTTGCAACGTCTATCGTGCAGAAAGGGTCATGTAAGGTAATGAAATTAGGAATGTTACGCGATAAGATTTAAAAATCAGAAATTAAAATTAAGTTACGTGATAACTACGAAATATGAGTAAATATTATTTTAACGGGTCGAATGACCAACATGTAATGAAATCGTTAATGGGCTGAAATAGTTATCCTATAACTTCCATTCCTTCCCCCCCCCCCTCCTACCCTCTGGGGCCCGGGAAGATGTTCGCGCCACAGCGCGACGGATAACCGTCTCTGCGCCGGTCAATTAAGATGCATATTGGTGCAACGACTGGGCAACGAATGATCGGCCAATCACAGCGAGTTGACAATTATACTCGACGAAGTGCTCGCCGGCGCCGCGCAACGGCAGTGTGCTTCGACCTTTTAGAGAGAATCCACGCGCGCGCGCGACCTAGAACTCAGCCCGTGATCACCGTCATCTGTGTGCAGTGTGTGTGCAGTGACCTAGAGCTAGGACCACCAGCTCACCTCCCCCTAAAACGCCTACGACCAGTGCCCCTGAGTGAACTGTGTTGTGTGTTGCTGCCTTCAAGCCCGCGCCCCCGCGCCTGCCTTCAGCTCCAACCAGCTCCAGCCCGAACCAGGTAAGCCCCAGAAATTTCCTTACCTCCTGCCTAACCCATATTCCGTCGCTGTTACGGCGAACGCCTTTCGCCGTAACATTTTGTGATTGGCCGATCATTCGTTGCCCAGTCGTTGCACCAATATGCATCTTAATTGACCGGCGCAGAGACGGTTATCCGTCGCGCTGTGGCGCGAACATCTTCCCGGGCCCCAGAGGGTAGGAGGGGGGAGGGAAGGAATGGAAGTTAAAGGGGAACTACAGCCCCGATTCGTGCTGTGTTGAGTTAATGTCGAGTGGGTGTGTATATGATGAGCTGGGAGGAATGCACGTGTGTGACTGTATGAGTACAATTGTATGAGGGCTGAAAGCCTGTGTCACGAAGCACAGGGGCGCGGGGGCGCGTTGCGCGGCGCCGGCGAGCACTTCGTCTAATTGTCAACTCGCTGTGATTGGCCGATCATTCGTTGCCCAGTCGTTGCACCAATATGCATCTTAATTGACCGGCGCAGAGACGGTTATCCGTCGCGCTGTGGCGCGAACATCCATATCCATAGGTCGCTGGTTCAATCCGGCTCGAAGGACCAAAATGTTACGGCGAAAGGCGTTCGCCGTAACAGCGACGGAATATGGGTTAGGCAGGAGGTAAGGGAATTTCTGGGGCTTACCTGGTTCGGGCTGGAGCTGGTTGGAGCTGAAGGCAGGCGCGGGGGCGCGGGCTTGAAGGCAGCAACACACAACACAGTTCACTCAGGGGCACTGGTCGTAGGCGTTTTAGGGGGAGGTGAGCTGGTGGTCCTAGCTCTAGGTCACTGCACACACACTGCACACAGATGACGGTGATCACGGGCTGAGTTCTAGGTCGCGCGCGCGCGTGGATTCTCTCTAAAAGGTCGAAGCACACTGCCGTTGCGCGGCGCCGGCGAGCACTTCGTCGAGTATAATTGTCAACTCGCTGTGATTGGCCGATCATTCGTTGCCCAGTCGTTGCACCAATATGCATCTTAATTGACCGGCGCAGAGACGGTTATCCGTCGCGCTGTGGCGCGAACAGTACTCGTTCAATAAAAGTGTCACGCGGTGGGTAAACGTTGAATGGCGCGACGAAATTACATTTACCTACTTCATTGAATACGAGGCAAGAGTCTTGTGATAGGTCCAACCAAACCATCGCAAGATTCGCAAGTAGTGCTGCAGCACTTCGTCAGGAAGGACGTGGCGCTAGCTTTCGAGCAAATACTTTATTTTTAGGTTCTTTCAAATTATTAAACTTTGGTTTGGTAGGTAGGTAAAGCTCGTGTCTTGTTTTGCTACTAAATTAAGAATAGTTACACTTAACTGTCCCGAAAACATGATTGCATTCATCCCAGAGTAGGTATTGGAATCAAAATTAATATTTTATTTGTAGTTATATATAAATAGCTTGTCGGTAGCGGTGAAAGAATACTACCACCCCCTATCTTCCCGTGGGAGTCGTAGAAGGCGACTGAGGGATCCACCCAGAGGATGGGCAGCAGCATCCTCTGAGATTAACACCGTCATACTGCGATCGCCAACCCGCCTGCCAAGCGTGGCGATTATGGCAACATTCCCCCCAACATGAACGACAGCACTAAACTCCGGCCCCTAGTCCCCGGCGGCCCCGCTCGCCCTAGCTACGGTAGCGGCCAAGGCAGCGACGGGGCTGGGGGTGCTAAGAATCTCCGGCAGAGACCTGGCTACCGCCAGCAACGAACTTTGGCCCTGGCAACCTGCAACACGCGTATACTGCGAACCGACGAGAAGGTTTGCGAACTGGAGGAAGAGTTGAGCAAGATACGGTGGGGCATTGTGGGATTATCTGAGGTACGGAGAGAGGGGGAGGACTCGATAATCTTGAAGTCTGGTAACTTGCTCTATTTCCGGGAGGGCGAACAACTGTCCCAGGGTGGTGTCGGGTTTATCGTCCACAGCTCTCTCGTGAACAACGTTGTTAAGACCGGAAGTGTGTCGTCGAGGGTAGCGTACCTTATACTCAGAATAACCAAACGGTATTCGTTGAAGGTAATACAGGTATACGCACCGACTACGGCACACCCCGACGATGAGGTGGAGGCTACGTATGAGGACATCTCTAGAGCCACACAAGTCTTCAAAACTCATTACACCGTTGTCATGGGAGACTTTAACGCAAACCCCCCCCTTGGCCCCTTCCCCCCCCCCCCTCCTCCCAATTCCTATTCCTTCCTTAAACCTATTCCTCCCTTAAAGGCCGGCAACGCGTCTGCGATTCCTCTGGTTTTGCGGGTGTCCATGGGCGGCGGTGATTATCCATCAGGTGACCCGCCTGCTCGTTTGCCTCCCTCTTTTATAAAAAAAAAAAAAAAAAAAAAAAAAAAAAAAAAAAAAAAAAAAAAAAAAAAAAAAAAAACTGGGCAAACGAAGCGGCGATGAGCTGAAAGTGGGACGATTTGGAGTTGGAATTCGGAACCACCGAGGCCAACTGCTGGCGGAGTTTCTAGAAAAGGAGGAACTCTTCATGATGAACTCCTTTTTTATCAAATCTGAACACCGCAAGTGGACCTGGCTAAGTCCCGATGGTGCAACAAAAAATGACATTGACTTTATCATGTCGACGAGAAAGCAAATATTCAATGATGTCTCTGTGATCAACGCGTTCAAAACTGGCAGTGGTCACCGGTTGGTAAGAGGCACATTGAACATTAACATCAAGCTTGAAAGACGTCGATTGATGAAGTCTACGCTCCGCCCTGCACCGATCCAAATCCAAAACCCCGAAAGCTTCCAGCTCGAGCTGAAAAATCGCTTCGAATGCCTGAAGGATTGCGTAGACGTGGACGATTACAACAACAGGTTTTTAAAAACTGTCCATGCGGTTGGGTCTAAATTCTTCAAAACCCGCCGTATAAGAGGACCTAAAAAGCTCTCGGACCATACTCTCAAACTGATGGAAGAGCGGCGCGTGATGGTTCTGCGTTCTTCGGACGATTCGTCTCAGCTTCGGCGGCTCAATAGGCAGATCTCGAAGTCTTTGACTCGCGACACTCGCCGATTTAATACCGACCGTATTAAAGAGGCTATCGAGCGAAACAAAGGTTCAAAAGTGTTTGCAAGAGATTTGGGTATTGGGCAGAGCCAACTGACGACGCTGAAAACCGATGACGGCAGAACTGTCACGTCCAGGTCCGAAGTTATGGGAGAGGTCGAGAAGTTCTATGGACAGCTATACACATCCACGCGGCCACCTGTACAAAGCTTAGCTACAGACCCTAGAGCTATGCTAACCCGACACTACACCGAAGATATCCCGGACATCAGCCTGTACGAGATTGGTATGGCTCTCAAGCAGCTTAAGAACAGCAAGGCATCGGGTGCTGACGGAATTACGGCTGAGCTTCTGAAAGCAGGCGGAAGACCGGTACTCGCAGCTCTTCAGAGACTATTTAATTCCGTCGTACTCGGAGGTAGAACGCCAGAAGCGTGGCATGAAAGTGTGGTTGTGTTGTTCTTTAAGAAGGGCAACAAGGCCCTACTGAGAAACTATAGACCCATATCACTTCTAAGTCACGTTTATAAGCTGTTCTCGAGAGCTAAAACTAATCGTCGGGGTAAAGCTTCAGCTGAATTTATGCGATTTTAAACTTTCTTAAACTATATAAATAGCATAAATTAAAGCTGAATAAACGTTATTTTTATGATGAATCTCAAAAATCTCATTATAGCAGTTCTAAAATAAAATAAGCCACAACTTAGTCTTGTCTTAAGAGCTTCAGCTGAGTTTATGCGATTTTAAACTTTCTACAACAGACTTTAAATTGTTAAAGTTTTAATTTTTGTCTAATCTTGAATTTGACATTTTATAAGGGAAACCGAAATATCTAACCCACATAATGCGTTACTAAAGAAAATGACAATGTGATTTTCGGCGCTTAGTTCCCGGATGTGTCGTGACGCAGGTGAGTCCACAAAGGCTGGTCGCCGTAAACCTTTGAAGGCTTGTTTGCCTTGCGCGGCCCGCATGGCGCTTTGCGCGGCGCCTGCATGCACTCTGTATTTGTTACATTGTAACGCAGACAGTACTGGGAAGGCAATAACAAAAGAGTAAGTCTTTAACTGAATTACAGGTTTTTTCTTTGATAATTCAACTGACAAACATTATCAACTCAACAATATCTGAGATACAGATAATTTGAATAAATGCCAATACGTAGGTATCTACAACAGTATTGCTCCCGTAGCGTACCTGTTACCGCCGAGATTAGCAATTGAATATTATTATTGTACTCATACTCAAATGTATCAGAAACATCAATTATTAACGATGATTTACCATAGATATTGGAATGCTTAAAAATAAACTACTAATTCGATAAACTTAAATTTACCATATTCCATCAGTCTAGTACCTAGTTGTTCAATGAAATTCATAAAAACAGAACTATTCAGCAGCTCACTTAATAAAAATGTAGGAAGCGGCGCGCCGTCGCGTCGTCCGTATGACAGTAATGGCATTCAAATAAACTTAAGAACTTTCATACATTTATGTTATTCCGCTGAAAACGTTCACTCTCCCGTTGTATTATGACACGCGATCTGAAAGTAAAATCAGTTCTCGGAAAAAACTCGAGCATAAAACATCGTACATCATTTCGGTTGCGAATGTGTTGCGTGACTAATGTCCCATTAGTATCCATTTGCGAGGATTACCGACACGAGATATCACTCAGGCTGTTACATAAACATAAAACTATTCATTTGCAATTCGTTAAAGTGTAGGAAAGAGTCGTCTGGCGCGACGCCATCGACATCGCGCTGGCGCACTGCACAGGCGCGGCGACAGGGCATCTATTGCATTTAACAATTGCTCCGAAACAACTTGCGTTTTTTTAAAATAATATTTAACGATTTTCGTGGTCTAGTATATTATATATAGTGAAACAGGAAATGTCAAAAGTCGTAATATTGAGTACAATTTGAATTGTGATAATAAAACCTTGACTTCTGATGCTGATGTTGCTGCAGCATTTGAGAGGTTTTTTACTGACATTCCAGTTTCAACTAAAAAGCCTTAATTTTCTCCCCCACTGTAGCTGAATCTGTTTTGAAGGAGAATGTTAAAGCTTTTAAAAGTAATTTTATTTTCAAAAAATTTTTACTAGAGATATATTAAAAACATTTAACACTCTCAATAGAAAGAAAACCGCTGATCTGTGGGGTAATTCTGTGGACGTCGCTCAATCTATAATTATGACAATAGCTCCAGTTTTAGTTTGCATATTTAACGAATGCGTTGACTGTGGTGTTTTTCCTGACCTAATGAAACGTAGTAAAATAATTTACATTCCATTATTTCTTAAAATTAGATTTTGATAAATTTAAAAGCAAAATAAAAGAAAAGCTTTATAAATAAGCTTTATAAAAAAGCTTAATATAAAGTGTTAGATTACACAGCCGTTTCACTGAATTGGTTACCAAATTAAAATAAAAAACACATCGAGCTCCTCTATCCGTGCTACGGAAGGCTCGTAAAGCCGTTGTCGTCAGATGCACCAACCTGCATTGGGCCAGCATGGTGGGTTATGGGACAGCGTCTCCATGTGTCATTGTCCGTGCTGGAAGGCAGTCCTGAAAGTCCTGGGGCCCTACTGTCTTCTTCGAGCAGTATTACTTTAAACTGACTATGCAACATACGTATGGGAATTCGCGTAGTGAGATTAAAGTAATAATAAGCAGACTGCTCTAAGAGTTGATGGAAAGCCACCTGAAGAAACCTGGTCCTGAGAAAAAAAACTCTTGGATTAACTTTTAAATTACTCCATCTTTATAAATTTACCTATATTCATAAAAAATAGCTTACCTTTTCTGTTTACGCTGGCACTGTGCCGCGACCCGAGATGCGAGGCCATAAAATATTCATATCCGCGCTTGACACGGGTCCTGTATTAGGAATCAATTTTTATAATGTATTAAAGGATTTGTTTCAATAAAGCGATGCCTTTATCTTATTTTGGTTTATTATTGGACAAAATAGCAAGCTTTAGTTTTTTTCACTTTATTATTAAGAGTCGCATGTGTTCCGATGCAGGGGAAATATCTCCCTTTTCTATTTTTGCAGATGTTTTTTTTTAAATTGTTTAACATAGTCATATTTTAAAACTACCCTATATTAAAGGGGTTGAGCAAAAACATGAAATAATATGTTTAGAAAATTTTATAGATTACCCGTCAAAGTTTAATCTCACTTTTAAATACGCCATTAGTTGTAGACGTCTCAGAGGAGCAGTGGGTCAAGTTCATGCTAATTGGAGCCATAGCCGGCGGCACATTAAGCTCGAATCGGGCTGCAGCTAATCTAAAAGATAATGAGCCTCTGCGGGAGGCAATTAAAATGATCGCCGCGAGCCAACTTTGGGGAGCTTCGATTTGATAAGCTTCGGTTTTGGTTATAAGTAAGTACTCCTTCATAAAAATTCAAAAATAATTAAAGTGGTTCACTTAGTTTATATTGCGATTAGGTTTTTATTCGTAATATTAGATTGTTAATAATGCTTAAATAAACTCGAGGATAACGAAACGTTAAAAATTACTTCCTCAAGTGGGAATCGAACCCGCGTGTTCCGCAATCCGGGCGGCTGCGTTGTTCACCCCGCCACCGAGGTATTGGTTAGACTTGTCGAAATTTTTCAACGCTTTTGACTTTATGTTTGTATAGCAACAGTGTTTTACCAAATCTCTTAGAATTTGCATCCTAATAGGTTTCAGGTTAATGTTTTTAAATATATTTTAGCGTTTTAAAGTAAAATTTTTAAACACTGAAAAAAGACGACAACCTCTGGCTGGAATCGAACCACGCACCTTCCGCATTCCGGGCGGCTGCCTTAACCACCTGGTTACTGAGGTCTGGTTTTCTGGTTTTCAACAGATCTCAGAGGTGAAAACTTCTAAGATTTGATGAAGCAATGTTGACTAAAAACATAAGCATCAAGCACTGACAAATTTCGATGGGTGAAAACCACCTAGACACCTCTACACATAGATATAGCTCTTATTTGCTAATTCTAGGGCCTATGTTACTACTAAGCCGTTTCGTAATACATTTTTTGAAAAAGCACTACGGAAACTGCTGTTTGGTGTCACGCCAAAGCATTCTATCTAACCAGCTCACCCTATTGCTGACTAAAGGTTTCCTTATTTACACACTCATTTGTTTTGTCCTGTGCTAACCTGATCCTTTGCCTTCCGACAAGTCTGACTATGCCATCTACTAAAGGCTTAGCAATAACAATAGTAATTTTGACATGTCGAACACAATTATGATATGTCGAAACTACCGTTGTTATCCTCTAATAGAACAGCTGAAACTGTTTAGATTAGCAGTAACCATATTGACGTCGTTCCGAATACACTTATATTTGCGTAACATCTTCCCTAACCTCGATTATTCCATGTGAATGCGTGCATAAAGCTACTAACCGTAAATAAGATGCGCAGGCGTCGGTAAATCTGCGCCAAGTGCGTACCTGCCGCGTAATGGGCTCTTCCTCAATGGCGGATGATTCAGGGCCGCAATGGAAGTGTCGTGCCGCGACAAAGACACTCGTTACGAGTAACGCGAGCCGTGGAAAATATGTTGTTTACGCGATATCAAAAACACCTATTTTATGTAGCATTTGTTGTACACAACTTTGTTTTGTAAATGGTTGTGAAAACTTGGCTCCTTTGGTTGCTACAACATAGCTCGTTCAGTTGACAAAGAATAGGAAAACACAAGGTTATCTACAGGCGCAAACAACTCCATTTTGGATGCTTTCATTACAATCAGCCTATTGATTTTAAATGAAACATTGAAGTTTATCGTTCATAACGAAATTAATGAAGCTTCTCAAATAAAATATAAACAACAAAACAAAAAAATACAAATAAACTTACCAATGTAGGTACTAACTACGTAAAAGTCCAAAAGCAAGTCAGACAAAGTAGATTGTAACATTGAAGTTAATATCTACAACATCCCATTTTAATTGCAAATATGTGCTGAAGTTAAGACCTCCGAGGCACCGGAGCCGTGTGATATCAAACGGCAACTTTGTTCAGAACTGGATTGACATTCATCAACGTTTGAAAATGTACACACGAGTACAAAACATTCACATGTAGCTTCACAGCTCTTCAACTTTACCTTGCACGACATAACGCTTATATTCGCTTAACTCAAATATTAATTTATGTTTGTTTGGAGAGATCTCCCGACCCATTTTAAAGGGAAGCGACCCGAAAATATACATGAAGAGTTTACAAACGCTTACAAAATATACTCAAACATGGCGAAACGCCTAACGAAATTATAAATCTCACTTACTGTTGATAACTCGAGTTTTATATGGAATTAAATTCAAAAGGTGTCGACAAAGACATTTGCGAATCCCTTTTAGCCGCACCGGGATTCATTTAGCTGTTTTGTGGAACTTATTAAGCATTTTAAAGCGAGTTTATTACCCAGCACTACAGAAATATTTATGATGGAATGACTTTGTTAGTAAAACGTTAATTCATTAACTATTTCAAATAAATCATTGAAATAATCCCATGTCATTAAGTATCATGAAATCGGATCATCAAATGAACATAATTCGTTTTAGTCCAATGGAAGAACCAGAACCGTCATAGGGCCAGCAGGGGGGGTTATAGCCCAATACCCCCGTGTTTGTGGCCATGTGGTAAGGCTTGTGCCCAGCAGTGGAAAGTTTATAGGCTGATTATAAAGAACCAGTTTTTTTTAAATTATTTTTTTCCACTACCATTGCTATTATACACATATTCGTACTTGGGTACAGGTATCCAACCTCATGCGGATATCACGATACGGAACTTTGTTTTTTTTAAGTCTCTGGTTCGTCCCGAGGTGGTAAAGATTAAGCTCCATTAAGTGGAAGTGATGTAATCTCGCTAGCTACCACTATCGTATCTAAGCCTGTCACTAGGAAATCGAAGTAAACTTCAGTTGTGTTTGTCCCTTCGAGCTAAGACAGCCAGTTCCTAATTGTTTAGGAATACAGAGGAAGTGCTCTTCAATCCTTAGCTTTACCGTCAATTTAGTATCAGTGAGGTGTGGCATAAAAACAATAGTTCGGTTAACATGAGCTTTAACTCCAATTTTAACTTTTGTTTAATTAAGCATGATTGATTATAAATATCACTTGGGTATTCTTATTATATTTTTTCAAAACAAAATTTCACAAGGATTACAACATGAAGTTCTTCAAGAAGATCATGATATATTAGTATGTAAATTGAAACTTTAATTTTTTTCTAGATGTCAAAAATATCCCTCCCTGCTATTCTCATAATATGCTATATTTTTCGCTGCCCGCTACCTCCAGTCGATTAAGAGCAGGCATTAAGAGAGTGGAAGATGGGGGGGTGGGGAGACTTTTAAATATCCTTCAGTGTCATCTTCCCAATGGCTTTTCCTTGGAGCTAATTTATGTCCTTGCAAAGTTGTAACCTGTTATTAAGTTGGGACGATGCCTTATCTAGTAAGACCGTCTATAAAAAAACAGTGGCGGCTTAAAGTAAGTATTGATTGAAGCTAGCTTCAAGATGTGACCTATCTTGTCAGTGACACTTTTCATATATGGAAGTACTGCAGGTTGGCGCTCGATTGTGGTTGGTTGTTTTGCGTTTTTTGTGACGAAGCCGCGGTACTTGCAGTTTGATATCCTAAAGTACATGCTTGACATGCTGAAGTTCAGTAGCCAGGTGTTGGGCGTGCACTTTGTTTTAAGCCTCCAAAGAAGATCAACCAGTTCTTACGACCTGTCAAGTGCAATATACCCCTTCGACATGCAGGCGTGTACAAACTGGACTGCGACTGTGGGCTCTCGTACATCGGGCAAACAAAGAGAAGTGTAGGAACCCGCGTAAAAGAACATATAGCCGACGTCAAGCATAGGCGCGTAAATAAGTCTGCAGTGTGTGAACAAACGCGAGGCCATTAAAATTAAAAAACATCGAAATTTCAATAGAGAGGATGGTTGAAATTTACTACCTGCCTGGGACCCCAATACGAATACGAGAGCTAAATCAATTACCGTTATACAAAGAAAGACTATTCACCGTCAGTCCGTGTTTCGCCACATCGGAACGTACAAAACATTTCATCGTACATTATATTTCTGAAATGTCGAAAGTTAATGTTAGTGACACGAGTTGACCTTCTGGCCCGCCCGCCCAGCGCGCCGGGGCGGCGAGGCGGGCGGGGCAAAAACATCAGCCGATCGCGATTAGCATAAATCTGCAGTTCGTCTTGGTTTTCGCAAAAAGTTGTAGCCGAGAAATAACAGCCATTTGCAATGCAAAACCGCGCCGTTGAGCGCACGCGTCTTGTTTTTACTATAAGCTTTTGATCGAGCAGCGCGGGTAGTTTTGATAAGGTTTAAGTAAAGCGCTTGGTATAAACAGGTGCATGGAAGGTAAATGCATTAACCGGAATGGCTTAAAATACGTGAAATACTCGTTTTTTTAGGATAGGCGAGGAACACAGAACAGTCTGTTATTCTTTATATATTCCGTGGTAAGGATATTATTATATTGTTTAGATTGTTTTTTAAGAATTCATGTACCTACACATATCATGTCACATACATAATACTTATATTATCTAAACATTTTGTCTTAATAATCAAAATCGGATAGACGTATTAATCGACGATTTTTGTTTAGATGGTAGTAATAGTAGAACGTTAAAGATTAAAGGCAAGGACATTAAAGATTAAGACGCAGATATCCTCTATCCCCACTTCACAGCCAGCTAACTCAATTAACTTTCTCGCACAAATACTATCGGTATCAGCCATCGCGTCAAACCACGCGCGCCGCCCAACTGAACAAAAGGGTCACCATCTTTCTTTTCCAACATTATAGTGATTTTGTTTTCTTAGGTTTAAGCGAGCACTACACATTGAAATGAAACTCATTTTACGGACTAACTTGCGTTCAATATTATCTATTACATAGTTTTTTATATTATCCTGACGTTTCGAACTCTTTACAGGGTCCGTTGTCACAGGGAGACGAAGTGTTGGTCGTCTCATAGTTAGAAGTTATTTGCTTACCAAGTGCGTTCAGGTTTACACAATACGAGCTATCAATATTTTTAGGTCTGGCAATGTGTTGCTGTTGGGGCTGGGATTTGATGACCTGTATGATGGGGTCCCAGGCAGGTAGTAAATTTCAACCATCCTCTCTATTGAAATTTCGATGTTTTTTAATTTTAATGGCCTCGCGTTTGTTCACACACTGCAGACTTATTTACGCGCCTATGCTTGACGTCGGCTATATGTTCTTTTACGCGGGTTCCTACACTTCTCTTTGTTTGCCCGATGTACGAGAGCCCACAGTCGCAGTCCAGTTTGTACACGCCTGCATGTCGAAGGGGTATATTGCACTTGACAGGTCGTAAGAACTGGTTGATCTTCTTTGGAGGCTTAAAACAAAGTGCACGCCCAACACCTGGCTACTGAACTTCAGCATGTCAAGCATGTACTTTAGGATATCAAACTGCAAGTACCGCGGCTTCGTCACAAAAAACGCAAAACAACCAACCACAATCGAGCGCCAACCTGCAGTACTTCCATATATGAAAAGTGTCACTGACAAGATAGGTCACATCTTGAAGCTAGCTTCAATCAATACTTACTTTAAGCCGCCACTGTTTTTTTATAGACGGTCTTACTAGATAAGGCATCGTCCCAACTTAATAACAGGTTACAACTTTGCAAGGACATAAATTAGCTCCAAGGAAAAGCCATTGGGAAGATGACACTGAAGGATATTTAAAAGTCTCCCCACCCCCCCATCTTCCACTCTCTTAATGCCTGCTCTTAATCGACTGGAGGTAGCGGGCAGCGAAAAATATAGCATATTATGAGAATAGCAGGGAGGGATATTTTTGACATCTAGAAAAAAATTAAAGTTTCAATTTACATACTAATATATCATGATCTTCTTGAAGAACTTCATGTTGTAATCCTTGTGAAATTTTGTTTTGAAAAAATATAATAAGAATACCCAAGTGATATTTATAATCAATCATGCTTAATTAAACAAAAGTTAAAATTGGAGTTAAAGCTCATGTTAACCGAACTATTGTTTTTATGCCACACCTCACTGATACTAAATTGACGGTAAAGCTAAGGATTGAAGAGCACTTCCTCTGTATTCCTAAACAATTAGGAACTGGCTGTCTTAGCTCGAAGGGACAAACACAACTGAAGTTTACTTCGATTTCCTAGTGACAGGCTTAGATACGATAGTGGTAGCTAGCGAGATTACATCACTTCCACTTAATGGAGCTTAATCTTTACCACCTCGGGACGAACCAGAGACTTAAAAAAAACAAAGTTCCGTATCGTGATATCCGCATGAGGTTGGATACCTGTACCCAAGTACGAATATGTGTATAATAGCAATGGTAGTGGAAAAAAATAATTTAAAAAAAACTGGTTCTTTATAATCAGCCTATAAACTTTCCACTGCTGGGCACAAGCCTTACCACATGGCCACAAACACGGGGGTATTGGGCTATAACCCCCCCTGCTGGCCCTATGACGGTTCTGGTTCTTCCATTGGACTAAAACGAATTATGTTCATTTGATGATCCGATTTCATGATACTTAATGACATGGGATTATTTCAATGATTTATTTGAAATAGTTAATGAATTAACGTTTTACTAACAAAGTCATTCCATCATAAATATTTCTGTAGTGCTGGGTAATAAACTCGCTTTAAAATGCTTAATAAGTTCCACAAAACAGCTAAATGAATCCCGGTGCGGCTAAAAGGGATTCGCAAATGTCTTTGTCGACACCTTTTGAATTTAATTCCATATAAAACTCGAGTTATCAACAGTAAGTGAGATTTATAATTTCGTTAGGCGTTTCGCCATGTTTGAGTATATTTTGTAAGCGTTTGTAAACTCTTCATGTATATTTTCGGGTCGCTTCCCTTTAAAATGGGTCGGGAGATCTCTCCAAACAAACATAAATTAATATTTGAGTTAAGCGAATATAAGCGTTATGTCGTGCAAGGTAAAGTTGAAGAGCTGTGAAGCTACATGTGAATGTTTTGTACTCGTGTGTACATTTTCAAACGTTGATGAATGTCAATCCAGTTCTGAACAAAGTTGCCGTTTGATATCACACGGCTCCGGTGCCTCGGAGGTCTTAACTTCAGCACATATTTGCAATTAAAATGGGATGTTGTAGATATTAACTTCAATGTTACAATCTACTTTGTCTGACTTGCTTTTGGACTTTTACGTAGTTAGTACCTACATTGGTAAGTTTATTTGTATTTTTTTGTTTTGTTGTTTATATTTTATTTGAGAAGCTTCATTAATTTCGTTATGAACGATAAACTTCAATGTTTCATTTAAAATCAATAGGCTGATTGTAATGAAAGCATCCAAAATGGAGTTGTTTGCGCCTGTAGATAACCTTGTGTTTTCCTATTCTTTGTCAACTGAACGAGCTATGTTGTAGCAACCAAAGGAGCCAAGTTTTCACAACCATTTACAAAACAAAGTTGTGTACAACAAATGCTACATAAAATAGGTGTTTTTGATATCGCGTAAACAACATATTTTCCACGGCTCGCGTTACTCGTAACGAGTGTCTTTGTCGCGGCACGACACTTCCATTGCGGCCCTGAATCATCCGCCATTGAGGAAGAGCCCATTACGCGGCAGGTACGCACTTGGCGCAGATTTACCGACGCCTGCGCATCTTATTTACGGTTAGTAGCTTTATGCACGCATTCACATGGAATAATCGAGGTTAGGGAAGATGTTACGCAAATATAAGTGTATTCGGAACGACGTCAATATGGTTACTGCTAATCTAAACAGTTTCAGCTGTTCTATTAGAGGATAACAACGGTAGTTTCGACATATCATAATTGTGTTCGACATGTCAAAATTACTATTGTTATTGCTAAGCCTTTAGTAGATGGCATAGTCAGACTTGTCGGAAGGCAAAGGATCAGGTTAGCACAGGACAAAACAAATGAGTGTGTAAATAAGGAAACCTTTAGTCAGCAATAGGGTGAGCTGGTTAGATAGAATGCTTTGGCGTGACACCAAACAGCAGTTTCCGTAGTGCTTTTTCAAAAAATGTATTACGAAACGGCTTAGTAGTAACATAGGCCCTAGAATTAGCAAATAAGAGCTATATCTATGTGTAGAGGTGTCTAGGTGGTTTTCACCCATCGAAATTTGTCAGTGCTTGATGCTTATGTTTTTAGTCAACATTGCTTCATCAAATCTTAGAAGTTTTCACCTCTGAGATCTGTTGAAAACCAGAAAACCAGACCTCAGTAACCAGGTGGTTAAGGCAGCCGCCCGGAATGCGGAAGGTGCGTGGTTCGATTCCAGCCAGAGGTTGTCGTCTTTTTTCAGTGTTTAAAAATTTTACTTTAAAACGCTAAAATATATTTAAAAACATTAACCTGAAACCTATTAGGATGCAAATTCTAAGAGATTTGGTAAAACACTGTTGCTATACAAACATAAAGTCAAAAGCGTTGAAAAATTTCGACAAGTCTAACCAATACCTCGGTGGCGGGGTGAACAACGCAGCCGCCCGGATTGCGGAACACGCGGGTTCGATTCCCACTTGAGGAAGTAATTTTTAACGTTTCGTTATCCTCGAGTTTATTTAAGCATTATTAACAATCTAATATTACGAATAAAAACCTAATCGCAATATAAACTAAGTGAACCACTTTAATTATTTTTGAATTTTTATGAAGGAGTACTTACTTATAACCAAAACCGAAGCTTATCAAATCGAAGCTCCCCAAAGTTGGCTCGCGGCGATCATTTTAATTGCCTCCCGCAGAGGCTCATTATCTTTTAGATTAGCTGCAGCCCGATTCGAGCTTAATGTGCCGCCGGCTATGGCTCCAATTAGCATGAACTTGACCCACTGCTCCTCTGAGACGTCTACAACTAATGGCGTATTTAAAAGTGAGATTAAACTTTGACGGGTAATCTATAAAATTTTCTAAACATATTATTTCATGTTTTTGCTCAACCCCTTTAATATAGGGTAGTTTTAAAATATGACTATGTTAAACAATTTAAAAAAAAACATCTGCAAAAATAGAAAAGGGAGATATTTCCCCTGCATCGGAACACATGCGACTCTTAATAATAAAGTGAAAAAAACTAAAGCTTGCTATTTTGTCCAATAATAAACCAAAATAAGATAAAGGCATCGCTTTATTGAAACAAATCCTTTAATACATTATAAAAATTGATTCCTAATACAGGACCCGTGTCAAGCGCGGATATGAATATTTTATGGCCTCGCATCTCGGGTCGCGGCACAGTGCCAGCGTAAACAGAAAAGGTAAGCTATTTTTTATGAATATAGGTAAATTTATAAAGATGGAGTAATTTAAAAGTTAATCCAAGAGTTTTTTTTCTCAGGACCAGGTTTCTTCAGGTGGCTTTCCATCAACTCTTAGAGCAGTCTGCTTATTATTACTTTAATCTCACTACGCGAATTCCCATACGTATGTTGCATAGTCAGTTTAAAGTAATACTGCTCGAAGAAGACAGTAGGGCCCCAGGACTTTCAGGACTGCCTTCCAGCACGGACAATGACACATGGAGACGCTGTCCCATAACCCACCATGCTGGCCCAATGCAGGTTGGTGCATCTGACGACAACGGCTTTACGAGCCTTCCGTAGCACGGATAGAGGAGCTCGATGTGTTTTTTATTTTAATTTGGTAACCAATTCAGTGAAACGGCTGTGTAATCTAACACTTTATATTAAGCTTTTTTATAAAGCTTATTTATAAAGCTTTTCTTTTATTTTGCTTTTAAATTTATCAAAATCTAATTTTAAGAAATAATGGAATGTAAATTATTTTACTACGTTTCATTAGGTCAGGAAAAACACCACAGTCAACGCATTCGTTAAATATGCAAACTAAAACTGGAGCTATTGTCATAATTATAGATTGAGCGACGTCCACAGAATTACCCCACAGATCAGCGGTTTTCTTTCTATTGAGAGTGTTAAATGTTTTTAATATATCTCTAGTAAAAATTTTTTGAAAATAAAATTACTTTTAAAAGCTTTAACATTCTCCTTCAAAACAGATTCAGCTACAGTGGGGGAGAAAATTAAGGCTTTTTAGTTGAAACTGGAATGTCAGTAAAAAACCTCTCAAATGCTGCAGCAACATCAGCATCAGAAGTCAAGGTTTTATTATCACAATTCAAATTGTACTCAATATTACGACTTTTGACATTTCCTGTTTCACTATATATAATATACTAGACCACGAAAATCGTTAAATATTATTTTAAAAAAACGCAAGTTGTTTCGGAGCAATTGTTAAATGCAATAGATGCCCTGTCGCCGCGCCTGTGCAGTGCGCCAGCGCGATGTCGATGGCGTCGCGCCAGACGACTCTTTCCTACACTTTAACGAATTGCAAATGAATAGTTTTATGTTTATGTAACAGCCTGAGTGATATCTCGTGTCGGTAATCCTCGCAAATGGATACTAATGGGACATTAGTCACGCAACACATTCGCAACCGAAATGATGTACGATGTTTTATGCTCGAGTTTTTTCCGAGAACTGATTTTACTTTCAGATCGCGTGTCATAATACAACGGGAGAGTGAACGTTTTCAGCGGAATAACATAAATGTATGAAAGTTCTTAAGTTTATTTGAATGCCATTACTGTCATACGGACGACGCGACGGCGCGCCGCTTCCTACATTTTTATTAAGTGAGCTGCTGAATAGTTCTGTTTTTATGAATTTCATTGAACAACTAGGTACTAGACTGATGGAATATGGTAAATTTAAGTTTATCGAATTAGTAGTTTATTTTTAAGCATTCCAATATCTATGGTAAATCATCGTTAATAATTGATGTTTCTGATACATTTGAGTATGAGTACAATAATAATATTCAATTGCTAATCTCGGCGGTAACAGGTACGCTACGGGAGCAATACTGTTGTAGATACCTACGTATTGGCATTTATTCAAATTATCTGTATCTCAGATATTGTTGAGTTGATAATGTTTGTCAGTTGAATTATCAAAGAAAAAACCTGTAATTCAGTTAAAGACTTACTCTTTTGTTATTGCCTTCCCAGTACTGTCTGCGTTACAATGTAACAAATACAGAGTGCATGCAGGCGCCGCGCAAAGCGCCATGCGGGCCGCGCAAGGCAAACAAGCCTTCAAAGGTTTACGGCGACCAGCCTTTGTGGACTCACCTGCGTCACGACACATCCGGGAACTAAGCGCCGAAAATCACATTGTCATTTTCTTTAGTAACGCATTATGTGGGTTAGATATTTCGGTTTCCCTTATAAAATGTCAAATTCAAGATTAGACAAAAATTAAAACTTTAACAATTTAAAGTCTGTTGTAGAAAGTTTAAAATCGCATAAACTCAGCTGAAGCTCTTAAGACAAGACTAAGTTGTGGCTTATTTTATTTTAGAACTGCTATAATGAGATTTTTGAGATTCATCATAAAAATAACGTTTATTCAGCTTTAATTTATGCTATTTATATAGTTTAAGAAAGTTTAAAATCGCATAAATTCAGCTGAAGCTTTTAATACCAGCCTAAATGAGGTGTAATCTTATATAAAGAAGAATGGGCAAAACGTCCTCCCCCCTCTTGTAACACTTACATCTATGCATCAAATAAAATATGTACTTGAAAAGTGAAGCATTTTATTGTATGACAGCAAATCTGTCAGGTATTGGAGAAAAAAGTTATTGAGAAGAAGAAAATTAAAATAATAAATGATAATAGATAGATAGATAATACTTTTATTATAATATAATAACACAAACATTTATAACGTTAATATAAAATTGAAGTCAAATTTTTTCCTTGAATTTAGCTATATACCCTCATTTCATTTTTTTTTCATTTTCCCATTTCTTTTTGTTTTTTTTCATTCATTCATGCGCTCGTTCATATTTGCTGTCCTTACAACAAAATACACTATTTATTTCGAAACTTACCATGTGAGAACTTACAAGCGGTGGGACGCGTTTCATACAAAAACGCCCATTCTTCTTTAGAACAACCACAATGAATTTCCCTTTATACGCCAATGACAATTTTGCAAATGAAAATACGATTAGGAACAGCGGATTTGTAAAAAGCCAAAAGTTATGCTGATTTAGCGATTGGTCAACGCCGCGTGGTGATGCTTGCGATTTCTTTTGTCATTGATATCATCTGAAATACATTTAACACTTTCATTATCATTTATTTCAGTATAAATTTGCTCCTGTGCAACGTTTTCACGTTTCGAACCCATTGCGCGCACAGGTTATTAAATACCAGCCCCAACAACACATTACCAAAAAATGTTGTAACCATTTTGCTTGAAACTGAACGCGCCTGATTTATTTATTTATCAATAAAAAGTTACATAGTCATTGTGTAAACTTGAGAATAGGAACAATTATTAACATTAATTGTTATGTACATGTCGGGACATGGCCGAACGTTGGGTCAGACACGTGGTCTTTATCGCACATATCGCTTGTAGGTACCTACCACGGAAATAATCACACAGCGAAGTAGAGAAGCAATGTGTAATTCAGGTTCAGCAATAAACTTAGGAAAATATGCGCAAGTAGCTCTAATAATTCGACATACACATAATTTGTACATGAATTACCTTTTTTTTCAGACTAAAGTCTAATTTAGCTTGTCACACGGACACACATTGTCACATGCATTAAGGACAATGAAAGTTTATGATAATACTATGACATACCGATGGAGAAAAAAAGCCTCCTCAGTTTTTGGCCAACTCTTCTACTTTGAACTCTCTGCCAAAAATCAAAACTGGTTGTAGATTCAGTGGCTTAGATTTAAATGATAAATTTTAGTTAATATTTGCTTCGTCACTAAGCGCCTTAGAATGCTTAAATTGAATAAACTATTTGAATTTGGCTTTAAATTTGACCGTAAGGAACTAAGTACCTATAAGTTAACCTGTGCTATTACCACCTTAACTTTTCTTGTAGCTAAGCTATAGTGTCAACGCGCTCCGCCAGGATCTAGAATAATGTTCTTTTAATTTTGTTCGTCCAGTAATCCGCCGCTTGGCTGCGCTGACTGAGGAATCTTTATGAGAGCATTCCCTTAGAAAGGAAACTAATAAAATACCGTGCAGCGCTAAACGTCTCCTGGAACGGGGTATGGTTTTTGAATGCAATTTTTATATTTTATTTTACTTCCATTTACTGTGCTATTTTGCGAAGTGCTCTTTTGAATTACCTGGCACTGCTCGATTACAGATTCTCGTCTTGTTTTTTGGGTGCAGTTGGTTTCAGATTAGTTGTAAATCTTTGAAATAAAATTTTCTAAATTACTTTTTAAATACCTACCTTATTACTTTTTTATATACCTTATGGTATGAGGTGGCTTCGTATGGAGATGGATAGAAGAACTTGGTAGATACATTTTCTTAGCAGTTGACTAGAAAAGAAAATATACCATTATCATGTTTATTGAAAAAAATGTATTTAGTTATTTTTTTATTGATGAAAAAATCAATATTATTTTCATGAATATTTATTAAAGTCAAATTATTAAATATTTGCATAGACTACAGTAGAAGTTATAATTTTGTCTACACGGGTAAGCACTTGATATTAACTTGACAGCGGGTACTAGCGTCCTTAGATGCGTCACGGAAAGCAAAATGGGAGTCTTGTGTCGAGTGCATGGATTTCACTCACTCAAGCAGAAAAAGCTGGAATATAATACGGAAACTGGGTGGTGGACCACAACGTGAAAAGCAGTCACCATTGATCCAAACAAGATAGCAAAAAGGATGCAGGACATTTTCAAACACACAAAATCAGAAAAGTCTTACACCAAATCTACGAGAAACACTCTATATAAATTTTTCAAAACCGCAGAATCAAATGGCCACTTTAGCAAACCATTCACCCTCTCTGAGCTGCAAATTTCGCTAAAAAGTACAAAGAGCAACAAGGCTGCTGGACCAGATGAAATATACCCCGAATTTCTGCAACATCTTGGTAAAGTTGGCAAGAACTGGCTGCTTCAGTTTTTCAATGACATTCTCGAAACTAGTGCAACTCCCGCAGCTTTCAAACTATTAAAAGTTGTCGCTCTATTGAAACCGGGGTAATGTCCAAGCGAGCCTTCTAGCTATAGGCCCATCTCACTCCTATCAGTTACCTACAAACTGCTAGAAAGAATGCTGTAGCACCGTGGATGTTAACATTCCTCCAGAACAGGCTGGCTTTAGGGGCAACAGAAGCTGCGCCGATCTGGTGTTGGGTCTATCTTCATTTATCGAAGCCGGTTATCAACGAGGCTTAAAAACTGCAGTAGCTTTCGTTGATCTCAGTGCGGCCTATGATACTGTGTGGATTGATGGTCTGCTGAGTAAAATCAGCGATATCATCCCTTGTCGCAAAACTGTTCGCCTCATTAGGGCTCTGCTCGGTTCCCACCACATAAAAATCTACCTTGGTGAAAGTTGTAGCAGATACCAACTTCTCAAAAATGGGCTCCCACAGGGATCGGTACTGGCCCCACTGTTATTTAACATCTACATTCACGATATGCCAGCAACCAGTTCTCATAAATTTGCTTATGCAGACGATCTGGCATTAGCCTTCCAGACGCGAAATTTTGAGGATGGAGAAGCTGCACCTTCAGAGGATCTCAAAATTATGGGAGATTACTACTCGCAGTGGCACCTATGCCCTAACCCATCGAAAACGGAAGTGACATCGTTCCACCTAACCAACTGCCTTGCTGATAGAAGGCTCAGAGTGGTCTTCTGTGGCGAAACTGTCAAGCTTAATTTCGCTCCTAAATACCTCGGCGTAACACTCGACCTGTCACTGACTAAGTTCCACTTAGATAACGTCAAACAAAAACTAAAACCAGACTGAACATCCTCCGACGTCTACCAGGCACAAGCTGGGGTGGGGGGTTTCCGCGTCCGTTCTCTGCATGGCTGCTCTGGCCCTTGTTTACTCGACCGCTGAGTACTGCGCGCCTGTGTGGTACCGCAGTGCTCACACAAGGTCGACATTCAGCTGCATGAAGCTATGCGTCTAATAACGCGAGTAATAAGATCAACTCCACTTCCCTGGCTCCCAGTTCTGTCTCATATCCCACCGCCTGAGTTACGTAGGTGCAGAGCAGCCGCCGATGAGTGGAATAAGTGTTTCTGGGTGAATAACTCCGACCCCATGCCAATAAGGGATACGCTGGATAACCTACCCTTCACCCGCCTTACATCTAGGTCGCCGATTTGGGCAGACGAGCGTATAAAGGGCCAGTTCAACCTTGAAGATGCGTGGAGATCAGAGTGGAGCATGTTCGACGGCATTAACTTGGAGCTAATACAAGACCCCACGCGGAAGGTTCCTGGTTTTGACGCCGTAAGAAAGATTTGGACCCGACTGAACCGGTGTAGTACCAACCACGGCAAATCCAACCATCACCTACATAAATGGGGCTTGAGGGACACGCCACACTGTGAATGTGGTCATTCGAACCAAACCCTATCACATGTAATAAATGACTGCCCCCTTCATCTTTTCCCAGGTGGTATAACCGAGCTCCACACTATGACGGATGCGGCAGAAACTTGGCTGAAGAGTCTAAAAGTAGATATATGATCCACGCAGAATCAATTTTGCCATACGCAATAATAATAACTTGATATTCACCTCACCTGATGTTAGTGATGTAAGGCCGACGGCGGGAGCGCACCGACCCGGACTACTTACACTCCTAAGGCACTGACTATCTTATCTCTAACTGTCGAAACATAATAATGCTACTTACACTCATGTTATGGCGACACATTTAGATAAGATGGTGGCAGCTAGCCAAGCGTATTAAAACAAGGCGTTATACAAACAAAACTAAGTACAAACTAAGGGGTACTTTTGGGGGTAGGTGCTAAATAAGTCGACATCAACTGTTAAAAGCTCTACACTATTTATTTAATTTATAATTACAATCTTAGTTTGCCAAGCCCAATTTTTAATGCAAATTAATAATTAGCACTTAATACCTGCTGGTAAGCGTTATCAAGACGAAAACACAACTACAACACCAAGATACACTTCTGCACTGCACTGCACTACCAACAGCATAACGATGGAGGCTGTACAAGAATCACTGGCTCAACTCCAACAAATGTTTACCCAGCGGATGGATGCCTACCAGGGAGAGCTTCATAACGCGACTCCTTCGGTCAATGTCACCAACTTGACAGCGGATTTCACAGCCTTCAGGGCGTTTATAATGACGGCTCTCCGCACACTACAAGACCAAGTTGCCCTTCTTGCTGATCAGGTGGACAGCATAGAAATGCGGAGTCGGCGGAAGATGCTGCTGATTCATGGACTGCCGGAGCAAACAAACGAGGATGCAGCTGCAGTTGTTGTTCGCGCTGTAGTCGACCGCTTAAAGCTGGCTAGTTTTTCGGCGAAGGATATAGGCCGTTGTAATCGGATGGGCCGCACATCTACAAGCGATCGACCAAGGCCTATGTTGCTGAAGCTGCGCGATGTCGACATGAGGGACAAGATGTGGCATGCAAAGACTGCGTTGAAAGGCTCCGGTATCACGATCTCCGAGTTCCTGACGAAGCCGCGGCATGACACATTTATGGCGGCGCGTCAGAAGTTTGGTGTCACACAATGTTTTACGCGCCAGGGATACATCTTCGTGGTTAGCTCTAACGGGAAGCGCAGCCGTATAAGCTCAATTGCTGAGCTCCAAAAGCTTGCAGTGGTTAATAAACCCAAGCCTGTGGCTGCTGCGGAGAGAGTACCGGAACCTGCAGTGCCAAAAACAAGGCGAGCCGGAGGCACCACTAAAAAGTGACACTGGTTGTTGCCATCTTGAGTGTTTGTGTTGTGTTGTTTTTGTTATGTAGACATTTTCTGTGGACCCGTTTTTCTCGTTGCAAGGTACTTAAGATATTTTAACTTATTTAATTACCCTCTCGATAATTTGTTGTGACTTCTTTGCAATTTTTAGTTATTATAATGACATTGACATGAGAGCAGTGTTGCCAGATCCGTAGGTCAAAACTATCCTAGATTTACTGCAAAATCATCGTGTTTTTATCGCATTCAAAAAGACAGAATTTATACGACTGGGTACTCCAAATATGGTAACATCCAACGTCACGAGCTAAAAAAAAAAAAAAAGCTCGTCACCTTGAAAAAGGACTGACTGTGGTACCTTAAATTTCGTTATTTCCAAACTGTGACTGAACGACTGATGCTAAACCAGGTTTGTCACAAAATTATCGTAGAACTGACAAAAAATATCGTGGAAAGTCGACGAATTATACAAATTATCGTGCGATACTTAATTATTATTTTTTATCGCATGCCCCTCCAAATTATCGTGGATCTACGATAATTATCGCACGCTGCATGAGAGTTTTATGACGGATTGACATAAGTCAGGTTTTCTTTTTTTTTTTTTTTGATGCGTTTTTATTTTTTTTTATTTTATTTTTTTTTTTTCATAATTAGTTTTCGCAACGGGTTCACGCGTAAATTGTCCTTGTTTATTATTATTTTTTATTTTGTATTTAAATGTCTGCTCATGTAATTTACGATTTACAAACCAGCGGGTGGAGTTAGAATTGGTTATATACTCGTATTGTTTTAAATTGATTGGGTGATTAGAATTATCTTAGTATCTATATTATTTGTGACATTATTATTGTTTTATATATTTTATATTTATTGTTATGTCAACCTCAGGTGATGATTCAAACTATCTTTCTTTATCGTGTAGTACTCGTAGTAGTGATGAAGACAGTTTTGTTAGCATCCCGTCTCTTTCCGACACACTTGAGTGTCAATTTTCTGATGTACCAAAAAACTTTAACGTCATACACATAAATGCGCAAAGTATTCCGGCTCATCATTCTGACATGCTGGCGTCACTCGATCAGAAAAATATTCATGCTGTATTAATCTCCGAGTCTTGGCTTAAACCGTGTTTACCTTCTACCTCTTATGCTCTGCCTGGATTTCATCTCATACGCAATGATCGTACTGGCTCCAGGGGTGGTGGGGTTGCTATATACCTACGTGCCCACATTCCTTTCTCCGTTATTAGCACCTCGGCACAACCACCTCCTGCTAACGCAGGCGAGCATTTGTTGGTTGAAGTTGTCCTTGCTCACAATAAAATCCTACAGCCCTTCCTTGCTTGTAAATTTTTTCACTTCATTCGAGACTCTACTCGATGATATAATTCCATCCTACAGCCACTTAATTATCATGGGTGACTTTAACACTTGCCTCCTTAGGAACGATTCTCGTACTTCTTCGCTTCAATCCATTATCGGTTCTAGTAACTTAAATATTCTCCCACTTACTGCAACACATCACTTCCCGAACTCCACTCCATCTCTTCTCGACTTGATAATAGTGTCATCTCCCCAGCATGTTGCGAAGCACGGTCAATGCTCGGCCGACGCTTTTTCGTATCATGATCTCTTATTTTTGTCCTATAAAGTTCGTCCTCCTAAAGCTAAGCCCAAAGTCATTCTTCAGCGCAATTTTAGTGGTATGGATCAAGATGCGTTTCGTGCTGACGCTTGCAATATCGACTGGTCTCCCGTAACATTGGCCCAGACCGTTGATGAGCAGGTTGGTATTTTTAATTCGCTTGTTACCAAACTGTATGACAAGCATGCACCTTTTCGAGCCGTTAAAATTAAACATCTCCCAGCACCATTGCTGACAGATGATATAAAGATGTTGATGCACAAAAAAGTCGCGTCAAAAAACAGATTTAAATTACGACCTAATGACCACAACAGGGAAAACTATGCTAAGATACGTAATTGCTGCAATAGGGCGTGTAGGGATGCGCTACGCCGCCACATCCATAATTCTGTAGAAAATGTAGACATATCAAAAGCTTGGAAATTCCTCAGGTCGCTTGGAATCGGAAAGTTAAAACATAATCCTATTTCACACAATATTAATATTGACTCATTAAATCTCCATTTCTCTTCCTCATCATGTATAAGTGATGCCGACAAAGCGACTACATTACAAAAATTGTCTACCATACCAGTTCCTAATCTTTCTCCCTTTGCTTTTGACCAATTATCGGATTGTGATGTTAAGAAGAGCTTGATGTCAATTGCTTCCAATGCGGTAGGTAATGATGGTATTAGCCGCAATATGTTAGTACCGATCATTGATATCATCCTTCCAGTCCTTACTTTCCTTTTCAACAGTTCCATCTCTAACGCTGTATTCCCTTCCTCTTGGAAAGACGCTCAAATAATTCCTTTGCCTAAAAAAGGTAACCCAAAATCATTTTCCGAATATCGACCTATTTCCATTCTTCCTTTTCTATCCAAAGTCCTTGAGCGTCTTGTCCACAATCAAATTAGCAAGTTCCTTTCTCTTAATAAACTCCTTAACCCACTCCAATCCGGTTTCCGTCCAGGCCATAGCACAGTCACTACCCTAGTCAAGATCACTGACGACATCCGCCTTGGCATGGAAAACGGCCACCTAACTGTGCTAACGTTGCTGGACTTCAGCAATGCCTTCAACACAGTTAACTTTGACATCCTTTTAGCTTTGCTGCGCTCTCTTAAGATATCTCCAACGGTAATTGAGTGGTTTCGCAGCTACTTGTACGGGCGCAGGCAGCGGGTTCGCCTTGAGGAGAAGTTCTCTTCGTGGTGTGACTCGACGGCTGGTGTCCCGCAGGGTGGCGTTTTATCTCCTCTTCTCTTTACTATGTACATCACTTCCATCTCTGAAAACCTTTCATCGTCCTACCACCTCTATGCAGACGATTTGCAGATATATTGCCAGGCACCACTGAGTAATCTCGCTGAAGCTATTGAAACTACCAATGCGGACCTGGGACGAATCGTTGAATGGAGTCGAGCCCACGGACTTAAGGTCAATCCTGGGAAAACACAGTCTATTGTGGTCGGCAGCTCTAGGTTGCTCTCCAAAGTCAACTGGGGAGACCTTCCTAAGATTGACTTTGATGGAGTGGCCATCCCCTTCAGCCAATCTGTTACAAATCTGGGTATTGTTATTGACGGATGCTTGAGTTGGGGTCCACAGCTGCAAGCTGTCAGCCGCAAGCTTTACGCGTCATCGGCAACTTTAAGAAGATTACGTAACTTTTTACCCACTGCCACTAAAATTGCGCTAGCACAATCTCTGCTGCTTCCTGTTTTAGACTATGCTGACGCCTGCTATCTTGATCTCACGGAGGACCAGCTAAATAAACTTGAGCGCCTTCAAAACCTTTGTATTCAATTCATATTTGGCTTGCGCAAGTATGATCATGTTTCTGAGTACCGCTCTAAACTCAAGTGGCTTCCTATTCGTCTTCGCCGGAATACTCACATCCTCTCCCTTCTATATAACACATTGTTTAATCCCACCTATCCTACCTATCTAAAGGAACGTTTCAGTTTCCTTTATTGTTCATCCTCGCGCTCGTTATGGACAAAGAAAATCTAACCCTTAAATTCCCTTCTCACAACACCACCTTTTACGATTGTTCCTTCACTGTTGAAGCTGTTCGTCTCTGGAACTCGCTTCCAGTGGCGATCAGACGTGCGAAATCCATACACGCATTTAAGGAGCTCGTGAAAAATTTCTACCTTTCCCGTTAACCCTTTCCTGCTCCATAGCTGTCGTTGTCCGCTACTTCCTACCTGAGACTATTATGTTTAAGTATGTATAATTATGTATTATATATTTATGTAGGTATATTTAATATATGTGTGTGTATATTTAATATATATATATTTATTAAACTCGATTATTTATTTATTTTATAATGTTAATATTCTTATTTTTTGCTTTTAATTGTGTAACTAAGTATGTTTTCAATGTTTGCACCTCCGATCTTAGAGTATATTAGTTCTCTCCATCCGACTGGTTGTCTGGCAGAAATCGCTTTAAGCGATAAGACCGCCAAATTGTAACATTGTTTTTCTTTTCTTTTCTTTTTTATGTAAATGCACTGTAAATGTTTGTGTTATTATGTTACAATAAAAGTATTATCTATCTATCTATCTATCTAAGTACTGCTGGTAATCGAACTCGGGACCTTGGGCCTGAGAATCATTTTTGTCTCGTACCAGGATACGTTTGTTTACACAGAATTCAATCACCACGGCTTATATTTCGGTTCGACGCGATTCTGTTTCGGCGTGCAGTGGTACTGGGGGTAGTGATGCGCATTTGTCTGGCACAGAATATAGCTCGTTGGATTAGTTGTTAAGAGGCCTATTACATCTCAAATGTGATTTTTGCATAAAATGCCCATTTTCGCATTTTGTAGTAATTTTGCAGTTGTATTTAACGTTTTTATCGAAATAGGATAGTAAATTTGTGCATAATATTACAAATCTCCATTCTGTGAGCATAAGTTGAATTCGGACGGCCGGTGCATCGCATTTTGTAGTAATTTTGCAGTTGTATTTATCGTTTTTATCGAAATAGGATAAAAAATTCATTATAAAATCTTTATTCCTCATGAAGTAACAATTACTCTGGTATAAATTTTGCTCAATAATATTATCGTAGATAGGAGAAATTCACAGTTAACTTATAGCGATTTTCGAAGTTTTTTGGTTTAGAATAAGTTTTTTTCCTATATAAAATCAATGATATCTAAAAATTCCGAGGCCGCTACGCATTTTTCGACTATATAAGAGATAACAATATATTTTTTTTATTTCCCTTGTTTAGAACAGTAGTTCAATCGATGAGCTCAAAAAGTGCCTTCGCGCACTTTATGAAAATCTTTCTCTGCAATTTTGGGTTTAATTAAAAAGTTAACTAAAACTTACAAAAAGCGAGGCCGCTACGCACTATTCCAATAGCTATTCTACACTATTCAATAAGTCATAATTGTTAATGTATTTTTGTTTCTGAGATCCATAACGCCAAAATTGGCCATTTTACGCAAACATCACAGTCGAGATGTAATATGTCTTAACTACAAGTAGTTAACTGATTTTTTTAAATATTATTATTAGTATTACCGTCAATAACTGCCTGTAAAGGTTTACATTGAATAAATAATTTTACTTTGACTTTGACTAGATCACGAAGGTTGTTAACATTTTTATTAAAAGAAATATATTTCTTAGAAACACTGTTTTATTATTTGTAAATGTTGTAATAATTTTTAAAATAATTATTACGCAAAGTTTGTTGCGAACAAATTGAAAAATGTTGAAAAAAAATCCACGACTTTACAATTTTGCCGGGCTGGATGAGAGCCACGGTAGCTTAATTGGAAGAGTACCTAACTTGGGATGTCAGAAGGGTGCAGATTCGAATCCTGTTCGTGGAACTTTTTCAACATTTTCCCATTGTAATGTCGTTAGTATACATGAGTCATGACGACATTTACAGCATAGATATCACCGAGCTGTGGTTCTTGTCAGCACTTTCCCCGCCCCCGCTCCCGCCCCCGCCGCACTCCGTCTTAATGTTTATCTCCTCGCAGCGGCTAAGGGCCGATTGCGGCGCGGCTATCTCTCTAATGCGTCTCGAGGAAAACTTGGTCTACCAACTTTAGAAAAGATTTAAAACCATTTGAGAAATAAATTTTCGAACATGACACATATTTATAATAATGTATGATCCACCAACTTTTTAAAACATTTAAAACCATTTGAGAATAATGTATCGTCGTATAAGGGGCATAATTATAATAATATTTAATAGTATTCTCCATATTTTTTCCTTTAATAAAGTTGTGAGCCACACACACTATACTTTATCAGTATTTTGGTGTAATATATTTTTGTCACTATTATTACACATTGTCATGGTAGGCCCAAAAGAAGATGGTGGGACAAGCTTGACTCTTACTGCAACGGCTAGACTTCAAAAGCCCTTAATTAGGAAAAATTAAAATTATAATTAAAAAACCTTTTTGAAAAACAAGCTTTTAATGCGCTAAAAAAATAAAGGTTTAAAAATAAAGATTCCGCCGTTCCGTTTAGGAGTTCCTATGGCCAGGTAGTCCAGAGGTCCAGACTCCATCATCAGACCAGCTCAATGGTACCATAACATTGCATTGTCATCGTACTTACATAAAGTATACCAAATTTCAGCTCTATCAGGTGAGGAGAACTGGTTGTAAACTCAGTTGCAAGATTTGTCAAATAAAAGCTTGTAAAAAGAAGAAAACGAAGGCTACGACTGAAAATAATAACTGAACTTATATCATTTTATGGCAAAAATGTAAAAGTCGTATTATTGATATTTATTGTTATGTTTGTAAAAGATTATTCAATTTAATAAAATTTTTGTTCTTAGTTATGGTTTTGTTTTAAGTATTTGTTTAGTTATACGTGTATATTATTAAATGTAAGTGTGAGTTTTACCGAACTAAAATTATTAAATGTAATTGTGTGCTATGGAAAAGTGGCTTCTTCTGGAGTGCTGAGTGCATTTAAAAGAATAAGTCTATTACCACAATTATCTGTCAATCAAGTGTTGGTAAATGAAATTAAGTTTTTTATTATTTTGTATAAGACTAGCGGACCGCTTGCGACGCCGTATTTCGTGACGAATTTTTGAAATTATTACATAGCCTATGTCACCCGCAGAAAGTGTAGCTTCTTGATGGTGCAAGAATTTTTCAAATCGGTCTAGTAGTTTCGGAGCCTATTCAATGCAAACAAACAAACAATGAAATCTTTCCTCTTTATAATATTAGTATAGATAATAAAATTTACATTATACATAATAATAAGATCTTACACAAGCCACCCATAAAAAAGCGATTGTACGGCCGTGTAAAAACCAAATGAATTGAAGCGTCATGCATCCGGCGCGCCTCCCCATTCATATTCACCTCATAAATCCGTCATGGGCGCCCCGGTTTCCGCGTGAGCTCTCGCACTAGAGTTACTCGTACTCGCCATTCATCTTGGATATATTTTTGACTATCCTTATCTCGGAATTTTCTTATCAATTCTTTGAGCCCCAAGAAGGTAAATCCTACTATTATTACGGCTGATTTGGATATGTACTTTACTCATTCAAGATATAAAAGAGGATCGTTTAACTCAAATTTTAATATGAGTCGAGTTAAGAGTTTAACACAACTTAACAATATTCAAGCATTATAAAAAGGAACATGCTTGCCGTTTAAATAATAAATACTTAAAGGTTATACACATATCAGTGAAGTCACAGTTCCGACACAGTGCCGGCACAGTCATTTTCATACATTCTCTATGAACGCATCCCCACTTAATTGTCAGTGTTAGTCACAGATATAGATTTATGTTAGTGCTCTAAGTGTCATTGCCGCCACCGGCAAATCACGGACGTATTCGTTTTGACAACGTTCATAGAGAATGTATGAAAGAATACTTGACACCTCAGAACAATAACTAAAGCTTGGCACTGCGCCGGTACATGGTCGGAATTGTGACTTTACTGATATGTGTAACGCAACCTTAATTGAAACCGTGTCGGGTAGCGGTCAAATAATACTACCACCCCTCTCTTCTCTTGGGTGTCGTAAAAGGCGACTAAAGAGTGCACATACATCCATAAAGCGGCGATGAGCTCAGCACCTGTCACGCTGAGCACATGTGCAGTCGCTATTTGGTAAAAAGTGGGCTATGGTAGAGGACTGCTTTGGCTGTCCTCATTGCCTAGTTTTTGACTAGCCCTTCGGGGATAATAGTCGTGATTATATTATGTATGTATGTATGTACTTTATTGAAACTAATGTAAAAGTGTGTCAGTAAATGGAAAACTATGGTCTCAGCCTACCCCTCCGGGAAAATCGGGCGTGGTTTTTGTAACTAAGTGATATAAATATGGCTTTTGGCCCATGGTTTCCTGATAACCTTTTTGTAAAAGCATCGTTTGATGGACAGCGATAATGTCCAGGTACTTAGCTAGAGGTATTCGTGTGGCGTGGACAACAGAAATTCGCGAAATGTTTACTTTGCAGCGTAAAGACCGACAAAATGTTTTCAACACTGTTTTTACGTAACCAGTAGTTTTCATTGTGGAACTTTTATAAAAAAAATCAAATAAAACAGGAAACCAATCACTAGAAGGTACACCTAGGACAAGTCTATTAGTAACTTGCAAAGTCAAAGCATTCATTAGACATAGCTTGATTCGACCTATGTTTTAACTTTTGTCTAATTTTACTTTAACATTGCTGTAAGGAATAAAACAATTATACATAATTTTATTATGTTCTTGGTAATAATAGTTTTTACGTTAGTAACCTAGATTTAGCATTCTGGTTTATTCTTCACAAAGATTAAAAATCATGATGACGTCCGCGAATGCCGCGGCTGGCCGAGCCTCACTCGCATCTAATCGCACGGCTAATTGAACTGTCCGCGCCTTCGAGCGCATTCCGACCCTTTTTAACCCCTGTCCAGCATTGTTAAGAACAAAAGTGTGGATTAAGCCTCGTTATGCTCACAATAGTTTCCGAATAGTTTCACACCGGCCCTTTGTAGCGGAGTTATTAATTTGTCCGAGCGTCGTCTCGCATTACTTCCGTCCACGGAGCCCCTTAATTTGGTCGTATTATCTTTCAACATAGTAAAAAGGGTTAGTCGGCGTTGCTAGATGACTTCACACGTCCTAATAGGATAGCCGGTTTGGTATTTAATCTCGCTAATTGAATTTGTATGGCTTAATGGTCCGATTAACCGGGAATTTGTAGGGCTGAATTTGAGCTTTGAATTATTATAGGCGACGGGTTATGAAGCGTGCCGCGCAAATTGGTGTAGCCGGAGAAACAAACAGCCGTGAGCTCGCGCGGAAAATGCGTATAGATGGGTGTGCACTTGTGGGCGCGTTCAGTGTGTGGGTTATTGTGATTAGGGCTTCTATTTTAAGTTTTGTAGTTCTAGTTTAGACTTTTGGAAGATTTTTAGATCTTTTGGGGATATGAATATAGTAATAAAAAATGTGGTAATTTGTTTGTTTTTACAATATCCTAAAAAAGTGTTTGATTCCGCAATCACCAATTATCTCAACAATTAGGTACTTTAAAATAAATATCACACCTTCTAGTGATCATCGCCTTACATCAGGATTATTTTCCATATTCTTTGTCAAAACGAAACCATGATTCAAATTCCGTAACACATGAAGCTTACATCAAAACTTTAAATAATGAAATATTGAGAAACTATTATGGGCATGAATAAAATATCACCTTATTGAATCTCAAAGTGAGCAAGCCTCATAAAATAAGAGGTATCAAGGCAAATCTGAGAGGCACTCAGCCCCTCGGAGAACCCTTGCACCGAACTGATCCCAAAAATTCCTCTGATTTATTCGCGCACCCCTCCCCTCGCTACAGTACATTCCTGGGGAGGGGAGAACTTTTCAACTAATCAAACTGTCTTAAAGACCACCTTCAGACTTAGACTGCCCCAAATTAGTGTTGTTTCTCCGCGTTCATACTTGAAACAGATACACCCTATTATGCCACAGAATAAACAAATACCTTTGCTAGTTTTGATAGCGTTGATTACTTAGACATATTTTCTTTAATTTTCTTATACTGTGGTGAGGGAAAGTGACTAGTAAATGGTGTCCGAACACTCAGAAGTTCCCCTCCCACGCAGTTTCGAGTCAAAGTTCCTAGATACGCTTTTAAGGGGCCGCAGCAGATACCTATGGTTATTTAAGCGTAGATGTGGAGGTGGGCTTAAGTGGGATTTTTGCGGAATCAACTTTCAGCTATTGGGCCGATTTAATCGAATACGAACGTGCAAAGTTTGCGATGGGTTATTGAGATAGCGCGCACCCCAGGCGATGGCAACTTTATTGTGATAGGTACTTGCAATGCTGATTATTTTATTAATGTAATCATTGTTTTTTTCTGAACAGAAACAAAGAATTCATTAGAAGATTACCATTTGAAAAATGTAAAAGAAAATAAACAAGCAGGATTCGAACCCGCACCCTTGTGACAATCCGGGTCAGGTCTTCCAAAGATTTTTAAAGCAGAAAATAAATAAATTAGTGAATTTTAACAGGTCCATTAAAATCTTCATTTCCGTAGATGTTTTATCTTTAAGTTTCGTGAAAAAAAATTTCGCGCTTATTAAAGTTTTTGATAATGTATGTTAACTTAAAAACTAACGAGATATATAAGATTAAAAATTTCGTGCCACGGTGATGAAACAAGCGTCCACGGCAATGAAAGAACTGTATTGCAAAACAAAAACGGAAGTCACGGAAATGAAACACCTAGCTTAAGCTATAAAACTAAACTGTTTTACAAGGCACGGTAATGAATTTTTTTCATTACCGTATCTTTTTTTTTATTGTCATAGCAAATTTTGGCCACAGAAACCACGGCAATGAAAACACGGCGATGAAAATCATGGTAAAAATGTAAAATAACAAAAATCTACTAGTTATTCGAAGTAATAAAGATTTCACAAAGAAAAATAAGAGATATGGCGTTACATCGAATGCTTAATCAAGAGGACAAACTTATTTTATTAAAGGAAGTTATACCTATCCACGGAATAAAAGAAAAAAATTCCAGTAACATTTATATGGAATACTTACATTTATGACGCGAAAACGCAAGCACATGTGTACGTCCTTCCACGTCGAGCACTTAGGCGGCACTAATATGCAACGTTTAGCACACAGGGGGGAGGACAAAAGTCGTTAGATAAAACAATATTCTTAAACATGTTAAGGACACGGCGATGAAAGGTTGTTCTGTGACAAATGAATTTTATTAACTATTCGTTGTATTGTTTAAATATTTGAGTAAATCTCCGTTACAAGAACATCGCAAAGTATTGACTTTAACTATTAATGTATTAAATAAAACTAGGTTTTAATGTAAATAACCAGTAGATTTTTATCAATGAGGTATAATACACATCATAGTGACGTGTGGACAAACACGGCAATGAAAGATTTCGAGGTTCAATTTATTTTTTTGTGTACCTATTAATCCCATCAATAAAATATTTAGTGCTACACATAGTTTACTATTTCACCTAACCAGAAAAAAATTATGTACCGATTTCATCGATGTCACGCAATTCACTCAAATACAAAATGCATATTATTTTCTGGTGTTGTCTAGCCACTGATTAGGCCTAAGGGGCAAAGGTGAGCAGAACATTGTGTGAATTCAAAGGTAACGTTATCGGAACATAAATATGCAAGTGGACTTTTTAATTAAGAAAACAAAATAAGTTACGATCCAAGAACATCGCAAATAATCTCATTTGGACCACTGTTAACAAAATAATATGAAAACACCCAAGTTTTTAAACTAAAATTGTTGTGACTTATTTGGATCATAGAAAATGGAATATTACAGATTTTAGACTAAGTCTCTATATAATATAAATAGTATACCAGTACAAACGAGAAAGTTTCACCACAGACACCAGCTTATTCTACCCCAACATCTACATCTCCATACGCCATCTTAAACAAATTGGAAACTCAAACAATTTCGCGCTTCAGTTTTTTTATTATAATCAGGGATGTCGTAAAACATTTTAGCGTCAGAATCGGCGGCGGCCTGCTTTATTGTGATAGTATGCAGCTGTTCCAAGCATTGGGGTATTATAACTAGAGATGACACAGCGAAGCAAGTTCTTGCGCACTGAGTTGCGGCTCATGGGCTGCAAACGCCAAACAACGAAGCCCTGCTCTCTCTGTCATCTAGCTGAGCAGCTGAGCCCATTTTTGAATGGATTAGCTGCTCTGGTTATGAGAGGCGCGCAGACGCCCGCGGTGAGCTTTAATTGAAGGGTGGTGGAACGAGCATCAGGTGGCGAGGCAGCGCCTCTCATTGTGCGGATCTAATGATTCGTGTTTTATCATAATAAAACAATATTTTGATTATATTGAAGAACGATGCGTGGTTCGATAATTGGGAGAAAAGCATTATGTGCTAATGTTATAATATTGTTATGAATGGCATAATATGAAGACGCCTAATGTCCCACTAATTAAAAACAATTGGAATATACAAAATCAATGTATTAGGCTAGATGAAAAGTATAATATTCATTATTATTTAATATTTATAATATTTTAAGACATTTTTTTTTTTATTACTTTCAGCGAAACAGAACAACAACTTACCAAACACCTATAATGTTACCAATGTTTTTCAAATAAAAGATAGTAAAAACACTGCATAATCATAGAATGGATGTACCAACTTGTAATAATTATAGTAGAGGTGGGGGTATAGGCGGGAACATTAATCGTTCACAAAATCTTTACAGGAAGCTTAGAATCAAGCCTGTCAGTTGAAATATTTTAATTTGTCAGAGCAGCGATTGGGATACCGCACCGGTTGTATGGAGATAGGGGGGAGAGGGAGAGGTACAGCACGAGCAGGTGGTCCTTAGTGGGAGGCATGTCGATCCCGATGTGCGGGTGATTGTCTGCTGCGGTGACATATTAGCTCTCGACCTGACGGCTGCCACTATGACAAATATTGTTTTTGATTAAGGTCAATTTAAAAAAAAAATTGTGACACCGACGGTAGGTCTGAAGGGCAGCTACGTTGATACCTATTTATACCGCTATTCAGTGCTTTTCTTCTTTCCCTTTCCATGAGACCTGTTTTACCTCTCTGTCGGTGGATGGTATGTTTTGAAGCACGGAATATATAAAGGTTTGAAGTGTGCAGGTAGTGCTGCTGGTGAACGAATTTTAAAATGACTTAGGTCTTAATTTGAGAATTAATATCTTTAAATATAAACCTATTTCATTTTAGTAATGCTTTTAAAGAATTTCCATAAAAACTTCTTAAACAGAAGAAATTTCAAAAAAGGTAAATTGCACAATAACAAATTATCAAAAAGATAAAATTTAACAATTTAAATATATAGTAGTAGTATAGTAATAGTATAATAGTAGTAGTATCTATATACTACTAGTAGTAGTATAGGTAATTTGCGGGGTAGTATTCTCACATCTGTAGCGTACTTTTCCCCAAGACTAAATCCACCTGTATGAATCGCCATAATGAACATTCTGAAACAATAACTGATGAACTTACTGTAAATGGTTTTAATAAAATATGGCAGCTCTCAGGCGGACCCGGGGTAAAAGCGGCTCGTCGAGTATAAGGAGCTACCCCGGGGACCTCTTGCAGCCCGATTCAACTAATAACCTGAAGCTCTTCAATGAGAGCTGAAATAACCCCGGGGCGGCAAGAGCGTATAATTATGACTACTTGAGAAAAATTTAATTATCATTAGGAACCTACTTTAATAGGTTTTAATATTAGACAAATGACTGGAAAGTAGAAGTGACGCTGTTACGGCTACGTGCAATAATAGGAAATACAATTAAACTGTAAAGTGGGTACAAGTAGCGTACACTTGTAAAAATGTATTTAAGCTCACGTTTTATCTCACAGACACACTGAAAAAGCAAAATATTAATTTATTTATCTACCTGTACCGTAGTTCAAGCATCATGGCGTAACTGGATGTATTTTTACAGAATTTGAGTAGGCATATGCACTTTTATCCTAGAAAAATAAATTACGTTAAAGTTTGTACGATAATCCTACTAATATTATAAACGCGGAAGTTTGTAAGTATGTATGGATATTTGTTACTCTTTCACGTAAAAACTACTAAATGAATTTGGATGAAATTCGGCATTCAGATAGTTTATAACCTGGATTAACACAAAGGATACTTTTTATCCCGATATTCCCACGGGAACGTATGGATAGATGTTTGTTACTCTTTCACGTAAAAACTACTGAATTGATTTGGATGAAAATCGGTATACAGATAGTTTATAACCTGGATTACCACACAGGATACTTTTTATCTCGATATTCCTACGGGAACGGGAACCACGCTGGTGAAACCACGAGCGGCCGCTTGTGTTTAGATATATTAATGAAGTGCGTGGGAAAATAGATGAGGTTCGCTAGCTTACTCGCGGGTTGCGGTAGTTAAAGCTACTTTCGTAATGCAAACTTGAAAGGTGTTTTAAGCCGTTTTTCCCTGTTATTGTCATGTAGCTGTTAAAACGCACCAGCCCACTTGCCATGGCAGTAAGTTATGACCCGAGCTCCCTATGTGCTCTTGTTCATGTGAACAGGATTTATTCTGTGACAGGGCTAACTCAAGCAATGGGCGCTTTGGTTGATATTGATGGATAGTCTCCTTGGCTATGGCTTTAAACTAAATATCGTGAAAGCAAAAGTTCACGCAAACTAACTCGCAAGCGTAGATAAAACTTTGGGTAAGTTCGAGTTTAAGTATATGGATAAAACTGGTTGGTTTTAATAGTGAGAAACTTATCGTTTTACTAGACCAACGAATTTAACTTGTTTCTAGTACAAAGTCATGACTAATGTTAGGTCGTCATCATCATCCTATAAACGTCCCACTGCTGGGCACAGGCCTCCCACGTGGACAATAGCACGATTTTAGGTACTTAATGAGTACTCAATATTTTATTGAAAAATTGTATATAATAGAATGGTTGATCTCTGTTGACCTCTGTTCTCCAGAAATCAATGTGTAACCCCATATATTTTGGATATATAATGCTTGCAACTATTTAACAGCCCCGGCTGTAATACATTCACTTTTATCATATTTCAAATAACTTTATATCACAACTGAATATAGTAACAAAAACAATGACTGTATTTTCTGAATACGACTTCAGCATCTGTGAAGTAGATAAAAATACTAGTCAGAGATGTTAATGGTGGCGTCATAAGCGGATCTCGGTGGCGGAGGGCGGCGAGACCAGCCGTGGCCTCTCGTACTTGCGGCGTAGGACGCAGCACAAGCTTTTTCCCTAGCTTGTTCTGATACATTAATATTGTCTTCTGGGGTCATGTATGCGGGGTGGAACTCGCTGCTTGCTGTTCGTGGTCCCGTGGTTCTATGCCCGTGACTCAGAAGGGATGGCACTAAGTATTTAGTGGCTAGGCCACCACTCTCCCCGTCGAGCTCTTCTAGCTGGGCGGGGAAAGGGGAGACGACTCCCACATAACCGGAGGTATTAAACATAAATGTTCGGGAATAAATTATTAATTACGTTATAAACACTTTCTTATGTGACTTACACCGAGTTTCGTGAAATTCAAGAATATAAGTGTAAGTTATCGCATCCGTCACTGCCGCGCCGAGCGCGCAACAGCACCGGCCGCGCTGACTCCACGCCGCCGCTACATTGTATTCCATTATTATTATTATTGTGATTGTGACTGTGAGGGATACGGCGAGAAAACGAGCCATGCACCTGACTTCATATGTTTCAAATGTAATAGACGCCAACGGTCCATGTATTTAACTTACTATGTATGTTTCAAATGGAGTCACGAATCAATATAAAGTTATAGAAAACTAACTTCCCGCTCTCGAACTCGTCCACGTAAACATTCATCCCCCGCTATAGTTTTGCTCATAAATAGGTTCGTTAAAATGGGGAAAATTCGGTACTTTTCCCGCGGATATTGCAAGAAATTTCTTTCATACATACCTTGTAATGAAAATTACAAACACAACGAAAAAGAAAACAGCCGAAAAGTGATGCCCCGTCATCCATGAGGCAATACGTAAAGATATAAGCAATATAAGTATAGATGGCCGAGTGGCTTACGCGTTTGGGTTACGATCTTGCGAGATAAATATCTTCCGTGTAAAGTCCGCTTCCAACTTCACTCACCGTCACTTACCATCAGGAAGGACAAAGGACAAGAGCTTTCTATATATATAACACCACAACTCTGCAAACGTCATAACTAGATGTTGATACCTTTCACTAAATATACCCTCATGTCAACCTGAAGAATTTCCATTGACACGAGTTTCTGTGGAGTGGTCTTGCCGTGAAGTGGGCATGTACACCCCACATGCACATTTATGTAAGCAACTATAACTCTTAATGCGATGCGATAAGAGTCACAAAAAACATGTCGCTGCTTTGGAAGAATAGTGTATTATTACCAAATATCACAAAATTGAGTTAGTCTCACCATTCGATGTAAAAGGATCTGTTTTGTATACTCAATAAAGATCGTATTTCATTAGCAATTATTAAGACCGTGGCGCCATGGAGAGACTGTATCTCATTGGTCAATTTTGGCCGCAATTTTTTATGAACAGCGTTGAATCGCCAGTTGCGACACGGCTTTGGTAGTAAACACTTATTTGATTTTCCGCTATAAAGTCATATTACAAGATAATACATGTTATCAATGCTCATTTATCTGGAATACCGCATTGCTTCGAGTTATGGCACTGTTTAAAAAAAATATCTGTTAGAACTTCTTCATACTTTTCATGAACAAAGTATCATTTGGGCAAACTACGTTGTTCAACAAAAAGTAAGTACGAATTAATGTATTACAATAAAATACTACCTTTTATAATAAAAAATAGGTTCAACTGTTTTTGTACAATTCAAATTAAGGCTTTATCTAAATAAAATGTTTTGTGATTGTAACAAAACTTTTTTGGTAATAATACTTTATTTATTAAACAATCTGTCATAACTTTGGTCTTGAGATAGTATTCCTGAAAAAAATCAACTTAAAAACAAAATGAATATAATTTTTAAGTCCTAATGAGCCTTTAAACATTCTATATTAGTGCCTAGTTTTCTTATTGCATACCTACTTTTTTAGAGTAATTGATCTCTAATTCTCAATTCTTGCAAATCTGTTGATCTGTTGATGTCTAAAATATGGTGGCCCATACCTGTTGTCTGAAAATGCGGGTATGAATTCTCTCGATACGTACCGTCTTTATAATACCGTCCTATCTAATTTGATCTACCTAATCTTTACTTGTTTTTATATTTTAGTGGCAAACCGTCGGACACATCAAATGTTTCGAAACATGAATGCCAAGTTGAGTTTATAGGGTAGAAGAAGCGGTAAGTATTTTTTAATACGTATTTTTATTATTAAGGGTGGATTCGACCAAACTGGAATAAGGTCTTATACCTAGATTAGTCGCCGAATTTGTAATCGTAATATGTAAACTAATCTCGGAGTAAGTCTTATTCCAGTTTGGTCGAATCCACGCCTAGTCCCATATCATCAATACATTGTATCAACTACTTTCATGTTTCAGTGGACTTAAATGCAATAAATAATAATAATATTAACACAATCACACCAATTATCTCGCTCAAAGTAAGTTTCATTAAAAACTTGTGTTCTGGAAACTAGATAACGGATTTTTTGTAAATACATACACTACATAATATACATAGTAAACACCTAAACCAAGACGAATAGACATATTCATGCACGCAAATATCTATTTCTTTCGTCCGGGAATCGTTCCACTGCACCACACAGGTCGTCAAATAAATAAATAAAAACTTTTTTTCTTTAATAAAAAATACGTATAATAATATTTTAGTTTTTGTTAAATTACAGTCAAATCAAGCAGAGGAAAGACTAGATCAAAAGGAACGCGTGATACTATCGCCTTTACCGTGTGAAAACAACAAGCATCAAGATTCAGCAGATTCGCGAAACCAGCAAGTACATGATTATTACTGTTCAGATGACAGCGTCAATGACTCGGACTACGTAAATAATACTGATAATTATTATTCTGATTCTGATCTTAGTGACTTTAACAATCAGAAAGGCACAAAACTTCAAAGAGCTAAGTTTGCCGAAAACATTGATCCAATGATTTCAATTGTAGCTAAAAATGAATGTTCAAGTCAAATTTGTATGCCCATTTCTAATCAAAACATTGTTGATTGTACGAGTAACAACCCCGTGCCAGGTCCTTCTAAATTGCACGTATCGGTCGGTGCGTAGCAGTTCATCTAGTTCGCGCACTTCTTCGAATTCCTCTAACAGTTCATCAGAGTCTAGTGATTCTTCAGATTCTAAACACGAAACGAACGTTGCTAAAACTCACCCTATGTCTTGTAAAAAAATGACTACAGATGGTAATTTTTTAGAAATATCAAATGCATTGCAAACTACTGTATCAAATGATCGAGACTTCATTCGCTAATTCAGAATAATGGATTGTTCAAGACAAATGGAAAGTCCGGTAGGTGATTCGACAGGTGACAAAAAGAGACTACAAACAAAATCGGACGTAAACGCAAGGCAAACCCTAATAACAGAAGGTCTGTTAAAGCAAAACTTTTAAGGAATCACGGCATACTAGTTCCTGAAAGACGATTGAAATCCCCATGTGGAGATAAATGCAAATTTAAATGTAATGAAAAAATTATAGATTTACAGAGAAAAATTCTATTTCAAGGCTACTGGGATATTATGAATGATTTGGAACGGCAGCGGAAATATATTATGCGACATATTTATTTCCGCAATCAACCCGAGATACTCGAACAAAGTACACAACAGTGATCGGAGAAACAATTTTGATTTTTATCTTTCAATAGAAGATAGAGTGTGCAAAGCTTTTTTCAAAGTCACTCTTGATAAAGACTGTAATCCAAAAAACCTCAAACACGGCTATTTTAGAGCAAGATCATTGAGGCAAAAACGAAAGCCACGCTCAACTTAATGATGAAAGACGGCTTAGACACACTTAGATTCAATCCCGAAAGTCATTATTGCAGAGCTGACTCCAAGCGGACATAATATTGAAGGTGGCATGAATGTGGCCGATTTATATAGAGACTATGTTGCTGAATGTAAGAGTAAATCTTTTTTACCCTTTGGTAATTATCTTGCATATTACAGTTTATTTTGTTAGAGGTTGTTGAAATCTGTGTTTTGTTTTTAGAATTTATAATGTTCGTATTTTTTGTTAAGTTGAATGAAGCTAGTTTTGTTCCATTTTGAGCTACTTTAAGCTTATATGTTTTTTTTCAGAATTTATAAAATTATTATTATTATAAGCTTTATAGGTATTTTACAAAGAAACAAAACATTCTGCTTTTTCTACTTTCTTTCTAATTTTGGTATGTTTTTTCTCTGTCATAAAACCAGTTAATACTCTTATTTTTCTACAAAAGCTGTTACATACAGTAAATATTTTTGTAAAAGAATGGCCGAATTGGAACTGTATCAATATTGATTTAAAATAAATATTGCTAAGATGTCTCAACTCACAATGTAACAGTATCAATGTCAAATACGTATGAGAATTTTGTATTATTTCAAAAAACACCACTATTATTGAAAAAAAACGTGTATTTTCTAGTATTTTTTTGTAATGAGCCAGTAATAGTCATAATTTTGTAGATGGTGCTTTGTTTTATGTCTGAGACCCAGTAGTATTTTCAATAGTTTGAATTAAGTAAGTGTTATTTACTTGAAAAGCTTTATTTAATACATACTGAAATATGTTTTCTGTGTTTTTATTCGTCTCTCATCAATATCCAAAAAATAGGGAAACAATTATAACACTTCAAACTTTCGAAAGAACTTCTATCTGTTCTCCTGGAAAATTCACTCAATTTGAGTTACAACATTATTCTCCCAAAGCAGCGATGTGTTTGGTAATAGTGGTCGTGCCTGTACGCGGGCGTGGAGCCATCTCCGACACATGTTCCGCTAAACGCCTGCTGAGTAGGGTGCACATCAATATCACTCTCTCAGGAAGTGCCTGCATGTAATGGGAACGAGGTGGTCATTTGTTTGCTGGGCCCCTTACTTTTGTCACTTTTTACAGGTTTACTGTACTTAAATAAAGTATGGTTAAATAGAAGTACAGCCTGTATAGTGTGCCACTGCTGGGCAAATGCCTTCCATCATTGGAATCAAGTCATCAATACAATAGATAGATGGGTATTGGCTTGATCACCGCGCTTGCCTAATGCAGGGGTGATCACAAACCCGCTTGGAACCCGCTTGGGGTGTAAAGTAGGGGTAGCGGGCAAACAATGTTGGACGTACCTACCAAAAGTATATTTAATTTTAAATAACATAATTTTGAAATTGATTTTGAAATGTTTTGTAGGTACACTTAAAATAAGCATACAATACAAAATGTAAGAATATAGTACATATAAAAAGCAATACCGATAAAAAAGTTTAGAGAAAATAATGTTTTTTGTTTTTGTTTTAGTTAAAACTTTAGTATTATACCATAAATATGATCCGGTGTGGCTAGGTGTGGTAAATAGTTAATACATAATGTTTTAATGTTTGCTTATCGTGGTTGTATTTTGCACAAACTCCACATAACAAAATGTTGAAATTCATAATTTTTACATGTAGTTACAAATAATTTTGCACAAGTCTGCTTCTTAAAACAATTATTTCGCTTCAACCCAGATATCATTCATATCAAACCAGATGCCGCAGTCCTAAATATCCTCATAAATCCGTGTTGGTGCGGCTCCGAGTCGCCCGGGCGCCGTGACGTTACGCCTGAGCACTGACCAGGGCCATACTCGGGCCAGGTCATACATACCCGGGCCGCGCGAGCGCAGGGATCAAACATTGATCAAAGAAGGTCCGCCTTACACCGCGGCCTCTCAATGGCCACCGGTGACCCAATTAGTTTGCGATCAACCCGATCCATCAGTTAACTACTTTGATGTACCTACTCTATTAGATGGTTGTGTGTGCGGTTCATTAGTTGAACATATTTTAAGAACAACATTTTGAAAGTATGACCAAACACAAATACTTACAAGTATATTTTTATATCACAGTTGAAAACCATCTCCGATAGATGGCACCAGTATAGTGAGTTGCATTTCACACACAACAGAACAACTTCTGTCCTGTGATTTCACACGTTGCGTTCCACAAATTTCCGTCTCACTCGAGGCCGCTGCATGAAAAACTCGGAGAGCACTCGACGCCCCGGAGCGTGAAACAAAACGGTGACAAAGGGCGCCATCGGCGACTAACCAAAATGAATACTCGAAAAGAGATTACGCCAAGTCGGTCGTGTCAACAAACTTGGCCAATTTTTCATTATTCACCCCGCGGCCGAGCGATAGTGCACCTTCTTGGTACATAATAGAGTTAATAGTGGCGTTGCGATCGTAATGATTTTTGCTGTTGTCCGCTGGAGTGGAGACAGTTTGTGAGCCAATAAGTGACAAACACGCTGAGGCTAGCTCCCGTCCCGCCTGGTATTGGACACGCATTAGGGTAATTGCCAGCGCTGGGCCATTGATGTCATTCGGATCGGTAAACACTCCATTCTGAATGAAGACGATAAAACTGAAGCTGGTAGGTATTCTTTATGTTATTTAAATACATAGATTTATCTATTTAATAAATGTCTGTTTCTATAAGGCAATACGTACATACATTAAGAGGCTTAGAGCATTAAACCAACGCTCTAAGATACGTATACTCACGACTATGATCCCCAAAGGGAGAGAGAGACTGAGACTAGGCATAAGCAACGCAAAAACAGTGCTCTACCACCCTCACGGCACACCAAAAATCAACCGCACATAGCACATCGTGCTCAGCAGCGTGATAGGGTGAGCCCATCGCCGCTTGCTGATGGGCGTATAATCAGTGTTCAGTCTGTTAGTCGCTTTATACGACACCAGTGAGCCGCTACCACAGCGCAACTCTAAAGTAATAGTAACCTGCAAATCTTGTTTTAATTTACCACAAGTTACTACTAATTTTTAACGAATCGTTAGTGTACATTTAAATTGCTGTAGTAATAGTAGAATGAATTGTAACTAAACGTCTATCACTTAATAAATTATGTTATTAATGCGATAGTATGTCCTTTTGCATGTACTTCCATCACGTAGGCACAATATCTTTACAAAACTAATTGAACGGTATGAAAGCAAGCGCTTAATATAGAACTAAATTAGTAGTTACTGCCGTCTAATAGAGCATAGACAACTTTCTGTCGCCTACCATAAATATAATGGTAAGAAATAAATATTAATGAAATAAAAAAAATATAACTTGATGTTTCCTAATTTATTTAACAGCGGTCGATGAATTTAACCTTACTTTGAGTTAAGTTCAAAGCGTGGCGCCGGCACCGTCCCGACGAACGGCACTGGCAAAGAAAATATTATTACCTTTCAGTGAACTCTCAGAAAGTATTGATAAGCGCGGCCGTAAGGCGGGTATATCGCAAATATATATATATATGAGTGCAAGGCACAGTGACACGCGGACAGTACCACAAATCTAAAATAATATGGGACATTATAATATTGCAAAATGCACTAAGTCCACTTTTGAGCGTTAGCGTTTTTTGAAACGTCTTCAAAGCTAATGGAAATTGTGACTTCCTGTATTTATTCTAATTGTGAATTCCTGGTTAAGTCCTAGTTTTAGAATAAAATGGTATAAATTGTTTTTTTTTTTAAACTGCTCTAAGTCCTTATCCGTGTAAATATCAAATTGCATTAAGTCACATTGGACCAATCACAGCTTAGCAACCATTCAAGATGGCTGTCAGTTGTTACTTCAAACCAATTCAAGTCTGTACTCTTGTTCGTGCAAAGTAAACTAAGTTTCTTTTGACAAAAAATTACTAAGTCCAAAAAATATATGTACACGTTTTTAGGATTCCGTAGCCAAATGGCAAAAAACGGAATCCTTATGGATTCGTCATGTCTGTCTGTCTGTCCGTCCGTATGTCACAGCCACTTTTTTCCGAAACTATAAAAACTATACAGTTAAAACTTGGTAAGAAGATATATTCTGTGAACCGCATTAAGATTTTCACACAAAAATAGAAAAAAAAACAATAAACTTTGGGGGTTCCCCATACTTAAAAGTGAAACTAAAAATTATTTTTTTATTAATCCCATACGTTGGTAAATCAATGGATAGGTCTTCAAAAATGATATTGAGGTTTCTAATATCATTTTTTTCTAAACTGAATAGTTTGCGCGAGAGACACTTCCAAAGTGGTAAAATGAGTCCCCCCCTGTAACTTCTAAAATAAGAGAATGATACAACTAAAAACAATAGATGTACATTACCATGCAAACTTCCACCGAAAACTGGTTTGAACGAGATCTAGTAAGTAGTTTTTTTAATAAGTCATAAATTAATTAATTTAAAAAAAATACACTATTATTAAAACATCGATCAAAGTTACAACGAACTAACGGGTGATTTTTTTACAACCTTTTTTTTCAAGTTGGCAGCACTGATATGTAATGGCGCCCAAGCGTAATCTGTCAAAGTCAAAATTGTTCATTAAACTATGCCATTTCGTCATGGAAAGACTTACAAACGAACAACGATTGCAAATCGTAGAAATTTATTACCAAAATTCGTGCTCTGTAAAAAATGTGTTTCGCTTGTTTTATGGTCGACATATTCGACCTAGTGAAACCACAATTAGAGGTGTTATTACCAAATTTTGTACCAAATTCACTTTATTGGACATTAAACCATCGACTCGCATGCGTACAGTGCGTACCGAAGAGAATATTGCATCCGTAGCAACCAGTGTCAATGAAGATCGTGAATATCCATAATTTTTAGTTTTTCTTTAAAGACGACCTTGGACGAAACGTTACCGTCAACGAGGAACGATATCGATCCATGATCCGTAACTTTTTATTGCCCAAATTGGAAGATCTGAACTTGGTTGACATGTGGTTTCAACAAGATGGCGCCACACGCCACACAGCACGTGAAACAAAAGACATTTTAAGGAATGAATTTGGTGATCAATTTATCTCTTGTTTTGGCCCTGTAAATTGGCCACCAAGATCATGCGACTTGACGCCTCTGGACTATTTTTTGTGGGGCTACGTGAAATCGTTGGTGTATATGGACAAGTCCAACACTATTGAGGCCTTACAAGACAACATAACACGTGTTATTAGTGGAACTCAGGTCGAAATACTGGAAAAAGTAATGCAAAATTGGACCTTCCGTATGGACTATTTGAAACGTAGCCGTGGTCAACATTTGCATGAAGTCATTTTTAAAAAGTAAATGGCAAGAACCAGTTTATTGATTTCAATAAAGATTTTGTATATATAACGCATTTTTAGCTGTTTTATTTCAACTTTAAAAAAAAGGCTCTTAAAAAATCACCCATTATAACAACTTTTATATGATGTTACTTGCTGCTACGGAACCCTTTATGAACGAGTCCGTCTCGCACTTGGCCGGTTTTTTTAGTAACCTAAAAGGTTACAATTTGCCAATGAGAGTAAAGAAAAGTAAAACATAACCTCTCATAAAAATTATGTGCTACTCACTTATGGTAAAAAAAAGGTTTTGTACCTAATTATTTTGACATTTTGGATTTGGTGGATTTTCATTCACACATCACGCCGGCAGAGGACACAGACTTCCATTTGCTACAACCCTGCCACACATCGCTTCGCTCACTCTCATAACATTCTTCATACATGCTCGTCGGCTTAGGCACAGAATAAATAATAGTACTACGTGCGTGCGTACGTGCTAGGGCAAGGCTGCTCAACCTTTTTAAGAGTCGGGCCTAAGAGATGATTCAAAAATCTCTGGCGGGCCACTGACTGTTCCTCTTTACTTTCATAATCGATGAGCTTTAAAAGTCTTGTGCAACAAAAAAAAATCCAAAGTGTTATGATTGTTTATTAAAAATATTATACTTTGTTACGATGTCTTGGATCTGATCGCTGATATCAACTGACATCTCCTCCACCCGTCTAGTTACAGTGTCCCGTGAAAGTGAAAGATTGTCGGCTTTAGCTCTAACTTTTTGATCATTACACACAATTCACACAACATTAAAAAATCTTCTCTAATGGCACTACCAACAGGGTACTCTTTCCCAAAATTATTATGGTTTTGCTTATAATGCCTTTTTAAATTATATTTTTTGCAACAGCTTCTGTAGTGTAGCAAAGTAGACATATGGGTTTCTGTGCCTTGCTTTCAATATCAATGTACAAGGCTTCCGCCCCATAGTTAGAATTACGAACCGATGGAATAGCGACATTCATAAGTGCTCAATTATTGTAGCCTAAATTGAATATAATGTATTAAATTTTGAATTTAATTTTTTGAATTTTGAATAAAACAATATTTGTTTGCTCATTCGTCACGGTAGGAGTCTGTCAATTTCGACGTACTTGGTTTGCTGTTAGCCATACTAAAATAATCGATTTTTTTTACTATATTTCCTGAATACCTAATAAGAAAACTTGTTGGTAATTTAGACTTAAATTAGCTAATAGAGAATAACATACTCTGAACGCCACAATAAACACTTTTTATTTCTTTTTAGTTTAAAGAAAGATAATTAAAAACACTGTTATTAAGTAAGTACCACGTTCTGTTCTCGAAGCGCAACTGCGGGCGGGGAGAGCCAATCAAATGACTACCGTACGTGAGCACGTGTTGGTCATTTATTGGCTCTGGAGTCTTATTCTTTCCGCATCACTTTTTTCAACTTCGCGGAAGTTTTAAAACTTGCTCACGCGGACCATCTAATATTCGTCTGCGGGCCACTGGCCTGGGGTTGGGGCTTGGGGGTTGGGGCCTGGGGTTGGGGCTTGGGGGTTGGGGCCTGGGGTTGGGGCTTGGGGGTTGGGGCTTGGGGTTCAGCAGCCTTGGCTTAGGGTACAGTTGATTGGGGCGGCCGATTGGAATCCTGTTCCCGCCTCGGCTCTCGTGTCGGTCTGAGGGCAATTACTGGGTGGTTTTAGTGGGTATGCCCCCCTCCTCCCGAATCCCCGCCGAGGCCGCAGGGCCTGGACGGGGAAGCGGGAGTTGGGGGGAGAGTCCCACATAACCCGGGCGGGCCCCCACGTGCGGGCCCCGGGTATGCGTAACGCATTTCCCCCAGTATAAAAAAAAAGGTACAGTTGATTGGGAGGAGAACCTGAGAACCCCAGAAGCCGGAACCCGCACGGTGGAGGCTATCCGACCGGTTCTGCAGAGGTGGGTAGACAGGACCCATGGGGGGATGTCGTATCGCCTAACCCAGCTGTTCACCGGGCATGAGTGCTTCGGCAGCTACTTGCACAGGATTGGGAGGGAAGTGACCCCGGTCTGCCATCATTGCGGAGAGGAAGAGGACACAGCTCAGCACACCCTCGAGCTGTGTAGTGCCTTCGCGCCACAGAGGCGTACGCTAGAGTTGTCGCTGGGGGGGAGGGGCACTCTAGCTCTGCCGGATGTGGTCGCCGCAATGGTGGAAAGTGCGGAGAGTTGGGCAGCGGTGGCCAGATTCGCCGATGAGTGCATGGGCCTCAAGGAGGAGGCAGAGCGCGCCCGGGAGGAGTCGGCCAACGCTGCGCCAACGAGGAGGAGGAGGGCAGGGAGGCGGCGTAGGAGGTACGCTGACCTCCATCCACCTTAGGGTGATGCCGGGTGTCTGGCGGAAGACAGGTTCCGTCCTGTCCAGCCGGACGCCCGACGTTCTTGTTCGTGTTAGTATAGGTTGTCGATAGGGTTAAGTATGTGTGTGGGCACCGGCATGGATATGTCGCCATATCACCCCAGGTGCCCACGAAATCTGTCTTAATCCGTTTTAAATGTTGGCCGCGATGGACAGCATCTGAGCTGTCCAGCGTAGAGTGTTGTTCTTTGTCTTGGTGTCGTGTAGTATAGTGTTCGTATCGTGGGTGTCCTTTCACGGACCTGATACGGGACCCCAGCGGAGGCTATGATGAGCAACGGGGCTCTCTTCTGAGGGCGTCCCCTTGTTCGGAGCGGATGCGGAAGGGGTCTGGTACCAGCAAATGTTGTGTAATGTGTTGTGTACTGTGGGTGTCCTTGGGGAGCGGCGCGGAAGCTTTATGCGAAGCCATGATGGGCAACGGGACGCCACTAAAGGCGTCCCATTGCCCGGAGCGGACGCGGGGAGCCCCGCGCCAGCATATAGGTGTGTCTGTTGTGGTTAGTGTTGTGTTGGTTGTTGCGTTGTGCGTGTCGTGGTTGTCCCATACATGTTGTTGGTAGGACTAGTGCGGGGACTCCCGGGAAGCAGTGATGAGCGGCAGGACGGCTAGACGACCACCGTTCGCGGTCGTCGTGGCGTCAGGCTGTCTCGGAGCAACCCACAATGGAGTCCCGCAATGGTAAATCTGTGGGTGTTATGTGCGCATGCCTGCGAAACCGTGGGCGTGTCCGTCTCCATGTTGTGTTGTGTCCATCAAAATTGGTGGTGTGTTGGTCCGCATGCCCGGGTAAGCCGGGCATGTCAGTCATGTGTTGTCTTGTGGTCTGCCCCCTAAATGGGCTGTTTTATTTGTAGTGCCTCGCGCGCGTAGTCGCCGTGTGTTGGTGCGTAATGGCTGCCATGCAGGGATTATAGGCCAACACACGGCGACGGGGTGGCTCTCGCGTGGTCATTGCCCTCGTGGATTAGGTCCCGTGACCGCCACCTTAGCCTTATGCTATCGGAGTTTGGTCCCCCGGTGATTAGTGGGTAGGCCCCTCCCCCTCGCCCGGCGCACCGCCGTGGAAAGGGGGACGGGAGAGTCCCACATATCCAGTCTCTCTTCTGGAGGCTGAAATCCATAAGCAAGGATTACACCGGGTAAAAAAAAAAAAAAAAGGGTTCTGTTGACGTGACCTTTAACGAGAACGTCACCGATCTGATATCTATACTGACGTCAACCCGGAGCCGGGTGAAAAGGCAAGTCAAGCTGGTAGTCAGAAAAATATAAAAAAAAATCTAAGTTGTATGATTTCAAAATTATAGGCATTTTTTTAAAAATCGCAAAATTACACACCCTGTGACAGTCTTTTTACTCCTGTTGCCACAAATCTTTACTTTTTTCAATTATTTTTTTTGCTGTGTAACCCTGAATAATGCTTCTCTAAACTGTAATCAAAATTTTGAAACCAGCTGCTCTAGCTTGCATAAAAAATAGGACTTATTTCCTAGAAAAACTTTCAAAATAAAAAATGCCTAGTTTTAACTGACTGTATTGAAAAAAAAATGTACTACGCGAGTTTGGCAAGTTATGTCAAAAGTTGGCGCATTTAGTAAAGATTCCAAAATGGTATAATACTTGGTAAATTGTAGCTGATAACATGGATAAAAAAAATTTTTTCCTGTAAAACCCAGGTTTTAACAAATTTTTCTTACCTGGTGAAAATGGCAAAACTTATTGCTTTTTACATTGGAGCCGATTCCAATGCACACACTGATTAAATTTAACTTAATTGTACCTGTGCTTGTCTATCATAAACCGATTGAAAAAACAGATTGTCCACTAAATTTAGTTTAGTTCTCTTTGTGTGTGGTATGAAATAGGCACCATTTTTTGTAAAAGTTTAAATTTTAATTGACACAAATTTTTTAATACTAAGGTTTATTTATTAAATTTACAATCATTTTTAAAATGTTTCATGAATGTACCAATACAACTATTTTTACTACAACAAATGTTCGAAATGTCTTCCTTCGGCGGCAATACAAGCCCGACATCTCTTTAAAAATGATCGAGCTATCTTTCGAGCGAATCGTCCATTATTTACGAATTCAGCTGCTTCTGCTATTCTTTGCCGTAGTTCAAATTCACTTTCAATTGGCTTTGAATACACTTTTTCTTTGACTGCTCCCCAGTAAAAAAAGTCTAATGGATTCAAGTCCGGTGAACGGGCCGGCCACGAGATTGGGCCAGACCGTCCGATCCATCTCCCGGGAAACTCTTCATCGAGATATTGTCGAACGGAGCGAGCATAGTGTGCTGGGCACCCATCTTGCTGGAACCACATTTCTCTGTAAATGTTTAATGGCACGTCTTCTAGTAAACTTGGTAGATGGTTCTGTAGAAAGTTCAAGTAGACCTCGCCATTCAACGCATCAGGCAACTCAAAAGGACCAATTATTTGACCATTTAAAATTCCGGTCCACATGTTTACTTTGAATCGGTACTGGGACCGATCCTGCCTCGTTAGATGAGGGTTTTCTACATGCCATTCATGCAAGTTATGCATGTTCATGTAGCCGTCCTTTTTGAATGTCGATTCATCAGACCATAAAATTTTCATTAAGAAAAGCGGGTCATCCCTGTACCTCTCCAATATTGTCCGGGAAAAATTTACTCGATTTTGGTAGTCCCCGGGTAGTAACGTCTGTACTCGCTGTACGTGGTATGGGTGTAATTCATGTCTTTTTAAAATACGATGGGCTGTACTTTTGGGCACTCCGGTGGTTATTTCAATAGCCCTAACTGAAGTGCTTGGGTCTTCTTCGACAGCTTCTAGCACCTCGTCTTCCATCGGGTTGGCGGGTCTTCCTCCATCATGCTCTTGATTTGGGAGGTGGCCCTCTGAGAAGAGTAAACGATGCACATTCGTAAACACTCGATGATCAGGGTAACGAGCAGCGTTTGGGTACCTTTCACGGTAAAGTCTGGCGGCAGCACTGGCATTACACCTGCATTCACCATAAATAAGGTGCATATTAGCGTATTCGCGAGTGGTATACGCAGACATCTTGGCACTAGTCACACGATAGTCCAGGAGAAAGCAAAGGTCGTCGTTGAGGGAAAATAAACAGTTCGGATCCAAATCACAAGCAATCACAAGTCCATAAACGAAGCCAAAAGTAGTTAGTACGAAATCAACACAAACGAATACGAAAACAAGTGCAGTAAACGAAGGAGCGCAACGTACTGATTTGTGATTGTGATGTGTGAGTACAAAAGGGAATACCTGGCGTCACTCTCTGTCTCGCTCGCACTTAGTAAGATGACTCTCTCCGTTTCAGTCACTTTAGCGTCCATACCTATCTCGCTCGCACTTGATAAGGTGACTCTTTCCGTCTTAGTCACTTAAGCGTCAATACCTATCTCGCTTATACTTTTTAGAATGCCTGATTCATCTCAAGTTACAATTTACGACTCTTTGGAAAATCTTGCGCCCATTAGAATAATTTTTAACCAAGTAAGAAAAATTTGTTAAAAACTGGGTTTTACAGGAAAAATTTTTTTTATCCATGTTATCAGCTACAATTTACCAAGTATTATACCATTTTGGAATCTTTACTAAATGCGCCAACTTTTGACATAACTTGCCAAACTCGCGTAGTACATTTTTTTTTCAATACAGTCAGTTAAAACTAGGCATTTTTTTATTTTGAAAGTTTTTCTAGGAAATAAGTCCTATTTTTTATGCAAGCTAGAGCAGCTGGTTTCAAAACTTTGATTACAGTTTAGAGAAGCATTATTCAGGGTTACACAGCAAAAAAAATAATTGGAAAAAGTAAAGATTTGTGGCAACAGGAGTAAAAAGACTGTCACAGGGTGTGTAATTTTGCGATTTTTAAAAAAATGCCTATAATTTTGAAATCATACAACTTAGATTTTTTTTATATTTTTCTGACAACCAGCTTGACTTGCCTTTTCACCCGGCTTCCGGTTGACGTCGAGTTTTGGGACACCCTGTATATTTTGACACTATGCTATTTCAACCTTTTATTATTATGATGAAGTTGATTCACACATACATACCATATCACGCATGCTCCCGGAGCGGCGGGCAGAGACAATAGCTTCCATATGCCACGATTATATCCTCCTTTACCTTCCATCATAAAGTTGATTCATGATTTATTTTATTTTTAATACAAGAAGAACCAACAAACAATTGTGGCGACACATTATTGTATTATTCCTAGAATGCTGATATAGCAATAGCGAGCGGACGGGAGCTCGCCCCGGCAGTCGCAGTCGCACATCGCACACCTTATCGTCAGGTTGTCGCCATTTGGTTAATATAGTGTAATTATATATATGGAGTCAGAACTATAACTTAATGTTGTGAACCTTTGTGTGAACAGTCAATAAACCAGCTCATCAGTGTACAACAGTGTAGTCATTTTATACCTTCCCATAACTGCTGCAAGTCACCATTAATATACCATACAAGCGGTAAAGTGGTGACCCCGCGTTTCCGGCGTGCGTGCGACTCACTTAGAAGACAACCTGACGGCCGAGCACGTGTTTAGAAGATGGCTTATGTAGACGCCTATAATGAGCTAGAAAAATGCGGCGAGAGCTCCAAACCAGAGCGCGAAGCATCAACAAGCAATATAGACGTCGCAATGATATCCGTGCAAGCCAGGATACCAGAATTTTGGACCGAAATGCCGAGAATGTGGTTCGCGCATTTTGAGTCAGTTATGGGACCACAGAAGCAGAGCGACAATGCGAAGTTCGAGTTGGCGATCGCGAAATTGGACCGCGACGCACTCCGTCAAGTAAGTGACTTGGTACAGTCACCACCTGCTACCGAGAAGTATAACGCAATAAAACAAAGATTGTTAACAGTGTATGAAGAAAGCGCCGAGACGCAATTTCAACGTTTAGTGAGTGATATGGATCTCGGGACTCAAAAACCATCCCAGTTATTGCGCAAGATGACAGAATTGGCCAGAAACTGTAGTATTGCAGGCGACCCATTAAAAAAACTATGGATCAACAGACTACCACCGAATGTAAGGGCAGTCCTAGCGGTCAGCAATAACACGAATTTGGAAGATTTAGCGGCCATAGCCGACAAGATATTAGAAAATTTGAGGACAGGCGAAGTAGCCTCCGTCAGCTCATCAGTGCCCGGCAGTGACAGCGCGTTAGAAATGATGAAACATATGCGAGATTTGACCATAGAGGTAAAGAGACTAAAAGAAGAAGTCAACAGCATCAGAACCGGTGCACGCAGCCAGCATCGCAATTATCATATGAATAGAGACCAGCGTCGGCAGTCGAGATCGAAGGATAGAGGATCATCAGCCACGCGGAGGACTCCAGCAAGCGCAGAGTGGCTATGCCATTATCACTACCGTTTTAGAGAGAGAGCGAGGACCTGCACAGCACCATGCAACTGGTCGCAGCAGCAACATAAGCAACAGCAGCAGCAACCTGGTCAGGGAAACTGAATCCGGTGCAGTCGTCAGCGGTGGGCGGCAGCACCGAGGTAAATCACCGTTTGTGCGTAAAAGACTACAATAGTGGTAAGTTATTTTTAATAGATACGGGCGCAAACGTCTCAGTAATACCATTATGTAAAGTAAACCGTAATAAAGTAAAGCTTAATTGTGATTATGAACTTTATGCCGCGAATGGCACCAAAATAAAAACGTATGGCATTATAACTTTAGATTTAAATTTAGGCCTACGTAGATGTTTCAAATGGAATTTTATAATATGTGACGTCAAACAACCTATTATCGGAGCAGACTTTGTAAAGAATTTTAACTTGATAATAGATTTAAGTAATAGGAAATTGATTGACGGACTGACCAAATTGAATAGAAATGTATCGGTAATAAGTAGTGTCGAGCCGACAATATCTAGCATCCACAGGGACAATCCATTCCGGGAATTGTTAGAACAATACGCCGACATTACCAAGCCAATTAATTATAGAGAGCCGAGCTGCCATGACACATACCATCACATTGAAACCGTTGGTCCGCCGGTTTACGCCAAACCGAGGCCTTTGCCCCCACACCGCTATAAGGCGGTAAGGGAAGAGTTTAGAGTCATGGAAGAGTTAGGTATTTGTAGACCGTCAAAGAGCCCGTGGGCCAGCCCACTTCACGTAGTGCCAAAGAAGGATGGCCAGCTACGACCATGCGGCGACTACAGAAGGCTCAACGCAGTGACAGTTCCGGACAGATATCCGATTCCGAGGATACACGATTTTATGTATGGCTTATCAGGTAAGTGTATTTTCACTAAATTAGACATTAATAGGGCTTATCATAACATTTCGGTTAAACCAGAAGACATAGCGAAAACAGCCATTACGACACCTTTCGGGTTGTTCGAATTTGTAAAAATGAGTTTCGGGTTACGTAATGCTGCACAAACCTTCCAGAGATGGATGAATAACACGGTTTTGCAAGGTATAGAAATTTTTAACAATAATAAAGAAAGTAAGGGAGAAAGTTCTTTTCTTTTTTGCTATATTGATGACGTCATTGTGGCAACAACTAATGACGTAACGTTGCACAAAGAACATGTAAGACAGATTTTTGAAAGGTTTGAGAAATTTGGCATAACAATCAATATAAAAAAATGTACTTTTGCCCAACCGACAGTAGAATTTTTAGGGTACGAGGTAAGCAAAGTAGGCATTCGACCCATTTCAAATAAAGTTAGCGTAATTAAGGAATTTCCAAGGCCAGAGACAGTCGAACAACTCCGTAGATTTTTGGGAATGCTAAACTTTTATAGATCGCATATAGAGCATGCAGCTGAGCACCAAGCTCTACTTAACAAATTTTTACATAAAACTAAAAAGAGGGACAAAACTAAAATAATATGGACTAAGGAATCGATCGAAGCTTTTGAGCAGTGTAAAAATAATTTAGTTAACGCCAGTGTGTTGTCTTATCCAGAAGTAGATAGTAAGTTAGCTTTAATGTGTGACGCATCTAGCACAGGCGTCGGAGCAGTGTTACAACAAAAGATGGATAACGACTGGAAGCCTTTAGGATATTTTTCGAAAGGGCTTACTACCACACAGATGAAATACTCTACTTACGATAGAGAACTTTTAGCAATATATTTGGCAATAATTCATTTTAGAAATTTAGTTGAAGGCCGTGAATTGACAGTATTTACAGATCATAAACCATTAACGTACGTTTTCGATAAAAATGGTTCAGACAGAGAAACTTCTAGACGTACGCGACAGTTACTGTATATTAGCGAATTTACAAGCGACATACAGTACGTCAGCGGAAACGACAATTGCGTTGCAGACACGTTATCCAGAACAATAGAGTCCATAGTTTGCCCTGCTGACATTAATTTCGACGAAATAGCTTTAGCACAGGAAACCGACCAGCAACTCGTGACCATACTTGCTGATAACAAGAGTAAGCAGTTATTACAAAGAATACAGTCACCATTGTGCAATAGTGTAATGTATTGTAATGTTACTGGAAGTAACATGAGACCTTACATTCCATTACAGTATAGAAAAACAGTCTTTGGTAAAGTTCACAATGTTAGTCATCCAGGAATTAGAGGTACTAGGAAAATGATTACAGGTAGATATTTTTGGCCTAACATGAATAGGGACATTAATCGATGGTGTAAAGAATGCATATCTTGTCAGAAGTCAAAAATACAACGACATACAGTTTCCGATTTAGTAAAGTATCCACCTAGCAATCGTTGGGAACATTTAAACGTGGACATAGTTGGCCCTTTAGCAACGACAAGTGAGGGGTATAGATATTTAGTAACCATGATCGATAGATGTACACGGTGGCCGGAAGCTATTCCAGTAAAAGAAATCACAGCAGAAGTTGTAAGTAAAGCAATTTACGAAAATTGGGTTTGTAGATATGGATGTCCAAAAAGAATAACAAGCGATCAAGGGAGACAATTTGAAAGTGAGCTTTACACCTCCCTTATGAAAACGCTAGGTATTCAGAAGATTCGCACTACAGCTTATCACCCACAAAGCAACGGGATGATAGAGCGATTCCACAGAACGCTGAAAGCAGCCTTAAAAGCACGTTTATTAGATTACAGTAGGTCATGGGCAGACGAATTACCAACTGTCATGTTGGGACTTCGTGCAGCCTGCAAAAGCGATAGTAATGTAAGTGCATCAGAATTAGCATTAGGACACCAGTTACGCCTGCCTGGAGATTTCTATGACAATAGTGTAAATTGTAATTTGTCTGACGAATCTAGCTATGTATATAAACTGAAGAAAGCATTAAATAGTTTACAGCCAGTATTAGATAGAAGTAGAAAAAATAGGAAAATATTCGTACATAAAGACTTGAATAGTTGTAGCCATGTTTTCGTTAGGAACGACATGGTGCAAAGACCACTAACACCACCGTATAGTGGACCGTATAAAATCATTAAAAGATTCGGGAAATCATTTCTGATTCAATTGGCAGAGCGTCAGTCAAATATTTCTATAGATCGACTTAAACCAGCATATATATTAAACGAAGAATACGATGATAGTTTGTACAAAAGTTGCGAAGATAATGTCAATATTAGTATTAAAGATAATGATTGTAATGTTGAAAAGAACCAAGTAAACTCAGATGTTAAACATAGTGAAGAAAAAGTGCTGAAACCAATATTGAGGTCAACACGCAGTGGCAGAGTTGTTAAGCAACCAGTTCGATTTTTGCTGAAATGATAATTGTGTATGTTAGTTTAATAAAAGAGTAAGTTTATGTCCATTTCGTTTAATTATCAGGTCATTCCAACGCAGTATGCTTGTTTAACAGTAATTGTAAAGTTATAAGATGGGGAATTATCAGAACAAAGATGTAATTGTGAGTGCCCAGGCTCAAATGGCAACATCCGAAAAGATACAAAACCAAGTAAATATATTTAGTATTGTTTTAATTGTCATGGTTATACTGTTTAGCATCGGATTGTTATACGCCATTCGTAAAAGTTGCATAAATCGTATAAGAAAATGGATCAATAAAGAAACAGCTAAAGTGGCGCTACCAGAGGTCATTCATATGCCTCGCAGCACCACCAGCGTAACACCTGGAAGAACAGGAGTTGTGTAAAAGTAATAAGCAACTGATACTTAATTTAGTTATTTTTTTTTTTTTGTGTGCGTTTTGTAAAACGTGTTTAGTGTTAACAGTGTCAAAGTACATGCATGGCGTTGCCGTGAGAGGTGTTGTGGGACCCAAAGGGTTGTTATTTTGTTATTGCAGAGCATGCCCTCACGACAACTACCTAAGTCATTGTCTAGTTGTAAGTTGCGGTTTTTCCTGAAACCTTTTAAGTCGGCCCTAGAAGTAGGTGTCCGCAATTTTATTGTATGTATTAAATGTGTTGATACAGTACAGTAGTGTATGTAGTATTATTTTTATAATGTTTGTGAAATCAAAATTTTAGGTTTTGTGTTTTTGTAGTTTTAATAAATTATAAGTATGTGTAACGAGTAAACAACCTAACGTAGGAAAGGAAAGTAAATAAAAACAGATATAGTATGTTAAAAATTTTATTTGAAAATTGTATCACAGTAAAAGTTACTTGACCTTAAGATGTTCTAAAAATAGAATCACATGTATTCGCCTTAAGCGTTGGCATGCGTGTCGAGTCGGGCTCGCTCGAGTATCAGCTGATAACGCCGCAACTTTGTATTGTTATCGCAGCGTAGCTTTTAGATTAACCTTGGTATATTTTTGTATGTTGTTAGAAATGTTTTAAACGGTAAACAATCAATACAAGCAATAAGTAGGTAGGACATAGGGTTTTTAAACAAAGGGCCATCTTAATTAGAGGCTTCTTTCTACATCATGCAAAGTAAATATTTTTTTTAATTTTATTTAAATATTGCCTTATCGTCACTAACCGTCAGATGAGAGATACCAATATGACCAAGCGCTTCACCGCCTAGTAATTATCAATAAAGTTTTCCTACTGTCAGCTGCCCAAGCCAAGACGACTTCTTAAGGTTAATATTTCGATATTTCCAGTGAAGTTTTTATTTAGGGTGAAGGGGTAATGGTGCCAACCCTTTGGGTCGTTTACATCGAGAGATTTATGTCAGACTTGTTTTTCTTTTATTTCGAAAGTAAATGTTTGATTACGTACAATATTTCATACAATTTGAATGACATCCATTGTTTGGTGACAGTATATTTAAGTGTTTTAGATTTTATGTGTTAAGAGGGTAAGTAGGTAGTTTAAGTACCTACCTTCTTTTTGTATTTTATATTTTAATATTAACAGGCGTGACATCAAAGGCGATTTTTTTTGTTGGAGTTAACTACATGGTCAATAGGTTTCTAATTAATATTACAGTTTGTGCATCCAGTCAGTCCATGAGGCCTAATGGTTTTCTAATGAATATTACAAACTGCGAGTAGTACTTATTACGTGGCGCAAATGTTTAATGTGGTAACTACCTAGTTGATTTTCTCAACGGAGGAACGGAATTAATTGACATTTGCATTATTCATTTCTATATCAACACACTTATGATACACATATTATCACACTTAAGAAAGTATTTTAGCTTTGACATACATGAGTAAAACGATGACGAAGACGATTTGAAACTTTAAAAACCCCGATTCAACTGGAGTAAATCTCAATGGATTGAGATGCATATCTATCATAAAGAAAGCAGAAACAAGTCTAAAGTTGATGAGATGGAGGCGAAGTGGATGAGGAGAGCAGAAAAGTTGTGGCCGTAATTGATGGCGCGGGGCAAGGGGCGGCGGGGGGGGCCGAGATTAATGAAACTGCTGCATTCATAGAAACGCTGCGAGTGGATTACTCAATTTATAATCAAGTGTGAAGGACAACTTGCGACGGTTAAGTTCGCATCTAAATGAAAGAATTGTGGTGGTGGCGTTCATAGAAGAAGCGTGCTAATTTTTTTTACTATGCAAATCATAATTGATTTAGTAAAATTTTTCAATATTTGCTTTTAAGTAATTCAGATCATCAGTATTGATAAAGAAAAATAAACACCATCCGTCTAAAAACTAAGCTGTAGTTGAATTACATACCTGTGAATAACGAATGAATAAATATTTATTTAATGTAGGTACGCTTCAAAATAGTATCATTACCAAAAGTTTCATTCGAAATAACCCAAAACAAATTTATTGTACAAATCGTCGGTCCAATAGTCAACTCGCCAAACTGCAAATTCTGCAGTTTTGACCTAACTATGCAGAAATATTCACGATTTTTAGATTTATACTGTAGCAAAATATCATATCTGTATTGCCATTAACTTCGGAAATATTAACGATATGTTTTATACCTAACTGCATTGCCTTGTAATTTCGCTAAGGTCAACTTATCTTTATCCATATTAGTCTTTTCATTGTAGTAGAATTATTTTATTGACAATTTTGTTGCAATATTTCTTTCGCCTATGTGGTAGTTTTGATTGTTTACCTCGGTAAATAAAGTATGAACAAGTTGAATAATCCCTGCAGTCAACTAGCTGAAGTGGTAGATTAGATAGTTTACCGTGGTGAGAAATAATTCAATAAATAATAATCACTTTGGTTAACTAGCCTAAGTGGCAGTTTCGATAGCTTACCTTAGAAGACATTGTTTTCTTAGTATTACTTATTGCAGAAACAACTAGCTTAAATGACAGTTTTCATAGTTTACCATGGCAGATTTAAGCAGTTTAAGAAATTAAACAACATTTTAAGCTTAAGTGGTATTTACTTATTATAATTTAGTTGTTGATGTTGTATGATTTTGGTAAATAATGAAAACAAAAAATACGTACAAGTAACATTTTTTTATAATTAGTTATGTCACTTGGCAACACTGAGTGTATGTAATCTGTGGTCTTTTTAACTGATAATATTGCTAATGGTGACAGTTTGTTCTCAGTCAGTCAGTAGTGGTTGAACTCTAATAGTGCTCAATGTTAAAATCGTAACGACGAATGATAAATTTCAAGTTACGTTTGATCAATGTTTTAATTATTATTCAGTATGGATCGACGAAGAAGAGTTTTGTCAATTATGGAAATGGTGTGCGAGAATGATTTAGTGTCAAATTATAAACAGAAAAAAAATTAAACGGGTGAGTAAAATAAGAAAGCTTTATACTATCTAACTAAATTAATGAATTTTAATAGGTAATGCATGTTGAATTAATTTTTTGCCTGGATCTACCAGATTACATAACCTGTACAAAGCATAGCTTTACTTAGTTTTAATATGGTTTTATTTATCACAGAAAATGATAAAATAAAAAAGATGCCTACATCTCACTTTGAAACGGTTCCAGCTGGTAAGTAATCTCTTAAGTTGAACTTGCTACTCTATGAAACTACGATACCGATTTTGAAAAAAAAAATCTCTGTTATAAAGTAATCTACTCCAAATTTTGACGATTTATTTGTGAATGCTAAAATGCTAATGTATTTTACTGCATAATTTCTTAGCCATTTTATATTTTTTTGTAAATAAGTGTCAAGGGTTTATTTTATTTTTACGTCATGCTTGTATGGTTGGGTCGACAGCTTTGAATTCGCTTTATTTGTCTCTTGCCACATGCATTAACACTACCCTATGTCGCATCGAACGAAATATACTTTTTAACAATGCTATTGTACCTGACATAGCAATGTGGTTATGGGTTGTCGTCTTTTTGTTGTTTCATATAATACATATTCAAGGGCCACGGAATGAATTTGTGTCGAATCTCGCCCAAGGCCCGACTTATAAACTAGGAAACACTTGAAGGAACAAAGTGGTTTTTACAGGAATACAGATGTGAGTTTAAGCTTATTAAGATAATTATGCAGTTACGCACGGGGTCCTTAGGCCAGAAGAATGCTAGAAACGCATTAGAAGTATCTAAATAAAAAAAATATTTTCTGTATCTGAAATACACTGAAAATTAATATAAGTGTAATATTCCACGAATATTAGGTAATTTTTTAAACTAGTTTTTGAACTTTACATGCAGTACTAAACGTATCTTTTTTTTCAGGTTTGAAATTGGTGAGAGTATTGAAGCTCCGACTTATTCTCCTCTGACGCCTTTAATCTATAAACAGCGCCTTGATGACTCTGTTCTTTCTTTGCCTTCACCTCTACCTCTCATGTCACCTGCAACCAATGAAATATATAATATGCTGCTTGAAACTCAAGTCGTCGACAGTGATGATTCTGTTATGGACCCACATTTTAATGACGACCAAGAAGACTCGATTGTTGACGCCTTATTTAGTGAAGATGGTTCCTACATTCCTCCAAGCACCAATTAATCTGTAAATAACGAACATGCAATAAATAAACAAAATAATATGAATACTATGCAATCAATAAGTGCTGAACAAAACGTGGAAGATTGCGAAGAGCAAGATAATGTTTCCGTTTCTTTGTTAAATTTAGAAGAGGGACTAAATGATTCTAAAGATAATGATAGTAATATACCAAAAAAAGGAAAAAAAGAGACCCTAAAAATTGGAAAGTTAATAATAACAAACAAAAAAGGCTTAAAGGAGAAAACTATTTAACTAAAAAAGAAAAAAATGCAAGCTCTACCATTAAAAGAGACAAGATGTTAATCATCCTCTAAACATCGATGTATATTATTAGTTTCAAAAGAAGAAAGAATTAAAATTTACAGTGAATTTCGTCATTTGAATACCCTACAAGATCAAAGAACATTTGTCAGAAACCACGTTATAAAGAAATAGAAATACAGAGCCACAACCCAAGGAACTTCACGACGTAAATTCACCCTTGCATACTCATTAACAGTGGATACTCTAAACATCACAGGAGGATTTGTCAAGGGATCGTTAAAAAAACTAAGCTCAGAGGGAAAAACAAAATATTTTGCAAGTGAAAATGATGTCTGATGGTTGTGGCGGACAACAAAAAAACTATCATTTTTGTTCTGTGTCTTCTTACAGTACAACAACACCCAACTCTACAGGTGATTGACTATATTTTTTTTTGAACCAGGACACACGTACATGGAATGTGTCTCCATTCATTCTAAAATAGAAGCAAAAGCGAAGAATATTCCTGTTTATACCCCAGATGGTTGGGCACAAATAATAAGCTTAGCAAGAAATAACCCTCGACCTTATGAAATCACTCATATGCAGCATGATGAATTCTTGGATTTTGGATTACAAAATCAATTTCAACACTACGTGGAAAATAAAACAAAAACTGCTCTCAATGATGCTATTTGGGTACAGTACAGAAAAAGTGATTCCACAACAATCTTCATAAAAACAAGTTACGGCCAAAAAGATTTTTGTCCACTGAAACTCAGAAAAAGAAGAGGTAAAGCGTACACAATCAAAACTGCTTATTCACAAAGAATAAATATATCAGTAAAGAAGAAGCAAGATTTAATTAATCTATGCAAAGATTTACAAATACCTAAAATTTATCATACTTTTACGAAAATCTTCCTAGTTCCGAAGTGGTTAGAGAAGCTCTTCCAGAGCCTGACTTTCAGGAGGACATAGTCAATGAAAGTGGAAAACATATCCGCACTCACCTGTACACACCTCAACACATACAAACTCCCCCATGCATCCTCGCACTCACCCGTGCACACCAATCTCTCTCTCTCTGTCTCACACACACACACACACACACACACGCGCACACCCACCCATACAGATACATACACACAAACACGGTTTTGATTATAGAATTAAGCAATTAAAATAAGGTTAAAGTGATTTTTACTTACCCGTAGATGATGATTTTCAAATTCTTGTTATCTGATCCAGACTTTCTATGATTGGGCTAGAAACTGGAAATGATGTATGTTGAAAACAGGCAAGCCATTTTTCTACTTAAAATAATTTATAGTATAGTCATAAAAATACAATTATGTTTCAGAAGATGAGTATGTACCGACGTCAAGGACATTTTTTGTTAAAGGTTTTTTGGATTTAAACACTTTATTTTTTTATTTTTTTTATTTTTTTTATTGTAAATTGGTTAGTTTATAGAGAATCACAAATAAATCATGGTAATTGCACCATAGTAAACTATCAAAACTACCACATAAGCTATTTAACCTAAATCTCTACAAAACATTTATCTAGATTGATGTCTGTGGTAAAATAGCCAAAGTGATTTATTTTCATAAATATCAATAATTTCATTATTTTAGTGGTATGCTCTTTTAGTCCTTAATCCTAGGCAGCTATACTAATTTACTTGAATTTTTCAATTAAACGCCTGATTTACAGTAACATTTTAAATACATTTTCGCGTCTCCTGAAAAGTTGTCAATGTGCAGATTGGCTAGTTTACCATTGGACCGACGAAATTATCGGTCGCAATAACACGAGTAAATAATGTCTAAAATAATGTTTGTGTAATTATCCTAATACGCACTAAACCAAATGAGCAGCCATCAATCGCGCTTAGGCTAAATGTTTGAACAGGCCGTTCGCCGGGCGCGGGCAATCACGACTTGCACGCAATTAATGCAAATGGATTATGGTTCAATCATAATTTTTGGGGTGCCGATGGCCTCGCAGCCGCCGCCGCCGCCGGTGCCGCCGGTGCCGCCGGTTCCGCTGGTGGTGGCCGTGGCAGCTTCATCGCCATATTTATAATAATATGTCGGATCGGAATACATGCATCATATTATAGTCACGACTATTATCCCCGAAGGATTAGTCAGACAGAGACTATAGGCAATGAGGATAGCAAAAGCAGTCCTCTACCATTGACCACTTTTCACCAAATAGCGACTGCACATGTGCTCAGCGTGACAGGTGGTGAGCCCATCGCCGCTCTATGTTGCTGGATGAATGTACAGTCTTTAGTCCGTTAGTCGGACTAGGTTGGTCGGAATAGGCTATTTAAAATTTTCCTTACCTAGATTAACTAAACCTTCAAAAGTTTAGTTAATCTAGCACACACACAGTGAACCGCTGTGCAGCGGCTCACTGTGCGTGTAAACATGGCTCACAAAATAACAGTTAACTATATTTTTTAATTAAACCTCCCACCAGTATTGATTTTGGCAGAGTGTTCAACAGTAAAGAACTATCAAAAAACTTATAAATAGTTTAATATGTTTTTTTTGGATCGACGTTGATTACAGTGTGATGCTTGCGTATACGTCGGTGCCATTAGCTAAACAGCTGACCGCGCGCGCATTGTTCAACTTTAATGGCTGTGACACGTTATTTAATAGATTTGGGCGCGTCCCATCCAATTTGCGGTTCCAGTTTATGTCAGTGTTTGTAATGATTCGCTTGTTAATCATAATAATAAAAGTACAGGTGCTCACCTGTATATTTATTTAATTCTGAAAATAGAAAAATACGAAACTATGCTGGATTGAATCGTTTTACGTCGATGTTAAATTTAAACCGAGAATCAATCCCGGTTGAATTTCCTAAGGTGTTTTTTTTAATGTTTATGTTCTTTCACACTCTGCAACCAACTTTATACCCACTACCGCGTGTAAACGTCCCTTTGTGCTCGCTCTCAGCACTAAACTAAAAAATAGATTAAAAATATATAAGTACACCTTATATCGAAACTACCACAATTTCTACAGTTCCATCGATAATAAGAGGCTTTCAGTCAGGATCCGATAGGTGGCGCTAACGAGTACCACAAAGAACTCCAAATGCTATTAAGCTGGCGCATTCAGCTCGCGATTGGGGCCGTCCGTACCTCACGCTGCACGGAACTATTATGTTGTCGGTCCATGCAGCTCTATGTTTACGTGAATGTTAAGAAGTTTAAATCAAAATTAAATGCTATTTTGAACCAATTACGATGATACCTACATTAATACATTAAACAGATATAAATATTGCATAATAACATAATGGTTATCAACATTACATGCACATATAAACACAAACGCAGCGCGCACACAATATTTCTTTAAATTTTTGATTAATGCTTAGCAATTTGCCCAACAACCGAGTGTGCCTAGCTGGCTGGGTTCGACAAGGCAGTTTAGTTTCCATATTGAAATCGCTCAGCATAACGCTGCAGCCGCAGCATCTGGCTCCGGCTACCCGTACCCGCCCCAGATCCGACGCCTTTCAACTTACCAACGCGCACGTCCTTAACACGTCTTCGTGATCACATCAACATCTCGTGATGGTTTTATTTAATAATAAACCTTTACGACAATGGTGTCGACAAACGACAGCGTCGTGTGTAGTAGGTTATATCAACATCAAAACGTCAAAAGGTTGAGACGTTTTACTTGTAATATCTAATCATATTAAAACTAAAACAGAAACTTATGCTCAGATTTTATGGCGTTTGAGTTTGTCAAGAAGCTCCTCAGCGGTATCTAAGTTGCAGATATCAGCGTTATCGGAGTACTAAATCTATCTATCTAAATCTCAACAAAGAACATTTTATTGGAGTTTTTCATGAAAATTCCAGATAAAAGAATTTATGTACTAATACTAAAATGCATTCCAAATAAAAGAATGATGCAAAAGAACTTTGAAAATAATTCCTAAGAATACTGTTACACAAATATCTCAACACGTTATATGTTACAAAGTCAATAAGTTCAATAAATTAGTTCGTACAAAACGTCTTACTCCTTTTGAACGGAATCTTAACAAGTAGAAACCGTAAAGCCACGTAGTGGGCAGTGTTTTGTTGCGCTAAATTCAGCAATTCCGCCGGAGTTATCGCTAACGAGGTCGGGGCCCAAAGAATTGCGAATGCCACACTCGTGTTCAAAGCCCGATGCGCGACGCGGACTCGAACCCGACAAGTAATGGAAACGTGGAGCTCTGACGTTGGTATTAAGCTTTTCTATAAAGCTGAGCGGCAAATAAGTACTTTCAGCCGGTGGTTTTTTGTAGGTCACTAACACTCTCAAGCCTTAGCAATTGCGTAGAGATATTGCGTCACTCAGCGTCTTTTACTGTTTATACCATGGCGAGTGCTCTGAAGAGCTCTTTGACCTCATCCCTCCTTCTCCCTTCCTCCATAGGAGTACGCGTGCTGCTCTCCGGAGTCACTAATTTAGTCTCTAATATTCCATCAGGCACAAAGAAATTTGGTGACTCATTTCTTTGTCGCACCTCCAAAAGATGGAATAGTCTACCAGCACACGTATTCCCTCCTACCTATGATATAGGGTCCTTCAAACGAGGCGTGAAGAAGCACTTTGTGGGCCGGCAGATGACTGTTGACTGATGCTACGTCTCTTGCTATTACAATAAAAAAAATTTAAAAACAAGAAATTTAGTTAGACTTAATGAGCTAAACTATTCAGTAGGTAGAGCTTTGAAGAACTTCAACGACTTAATGTTTTAGTCCCCAAGGTAAAGAAAAATGCCAGGTTATGACTATATTAATGTAGTTGGCGAATGATTTGGTGGTTATCTATTTTCTTATAGAAATAGGTTTGATTTCTAATAACAGCCCTTTTACATACTTACTGTGAGCCTTAACAACACAATCACAAGCCAAAAAAAAGCATTCCGTCAATTAAAAATGAACGACGCAAAAGTAGCAAGTCTGATTTACGCGCCGCGCCGCTGTACTTTGTACTGCCAATTAGATTGGCCGGGGTAATTAAAAAAACAATGCTGTTAAGATTAATCCGGCGCGCGGTTAACATGTCAGTCACGTCTCGCCTGGATTTAATTAAACCGCGTGACGAAAAACCGACTGCGAAGCCTTTTTAAAAAATCACCAAAACGCAAGAGTCGACCTCCGACCCCCGAGGCACTTTTTCAAATACTAATTGCTGCTCTAAATTTTTGGTGTTGCATTTGTGTTTGTATCAAATTTTAATTTACCACATACTAAAATGTTTTCGAGTAATATTTGCTTACGATACAAATTTGCCATAGTTAGTTTTATAACCAAGATGAGCAAAAATGCCCAAATCTTAAGAAATGTGGCCATTTTCAACACCATACAAGTTCAAATAACTATCCTAAGCCACTTCACGCCAATTGGATTAGTGAGATCATACGTCTCGCCACCTCTTTCTGGGCCGACCTCGGTGGCGTCGTCCCTCTCCAGAAACCAATTGTGTGGCTTTGTAGAGCATTTATAGCATTTAGAGCATTTGTAGAGCATTTATAGTAATTTATACAATGAAGAATACCTACATGAGGCTGCATTTCTTTTAATGAGATGGCGAAAATGAAGAGGTGAGTCCAGAAAGGTTGATCCAGAATACTCACCAAAACGATGATGTCCTAAAAAGGGATGGCATGTGTAATGATTGATGCATCTCAATTAAATCAAAGATGACATTATACAACTCTGTCTACATCTGTATTAGCGTGAGCAGCATAAACATTTTTCTTCCACTTTTTCTTTTCGAGTCAGTCCTCTAGAACCCCAAGCGGTCGCATGAGACCGCTCTCTCCCGCTTGACTTTGTACCGTGTTTTCATAGAATTACAGACTACTTTAGTATGAACAAGGTCGATTATTTCGGTTCTGTGGTACATTTTATGCATCGTGATCGCAAAATATAGTATGCTATATTTTGCGATCACGATGCCTAAATGAATGACAGAATCGAGCATAGACTATGGTCTATGCTCGATTCTGTCATTTATGACGTTGACAGTTGCGCCAGACTGTGTCGGAGTGAATTAGTCGCTGAGTTTTGTGTGCTATTTTCATTGGATTTATCTAATGTAAGTACTGTTTTTTTATTGAAAAATGATTATTGAGACTATAATGATCGTATTTAAATAATAATTTGTAAGAAATACATCGTTATTTCTACTAGATAAAGCGTGTAAAGTCCGTTAGCATGTTACCGATTTCCGAGTGATTTTTAGAAAGACAAATAAACTGTTGCAATCATCACTTTATTTTGATACCTGATGGATAGGAAATATGTCAGTTAGTATATTGTTGTTTACAGTACGACAAAATATGGTTTGATTTTAGAGTATTTTTTTTTTTGCAAAAGGCGGGAATTGTGACGTCATCACAAAAAAATTATGGCGCACCTGCTGTCATTATTTTTGACATTTAAATTCCAAGACTGAGGGGTTAAATTTTGTCTGACCTTCTTGTCAGTCTCGTCAGTCAGACCAGCTGCTACGTCAGCAGCTTTCTTGTTGGCTTCAACAAAATCGTCAATCACGCGTGAAGCCGGGCATAAGAAGCAGGTGAACAGGTGTTACAATGACTAAGAGGAGATTCCACACTCGCATTCCTTTGTGCCAATAAGAAACTCCCAATCTCAAAGGTTACAGTCGCTTTTAGAACGGAGACATCCCACAATCAAACAGCGTCGCGACATACCGAACCTTATGATTCACGTAACCGTATGTGGAATCGGAATTAATCTGGCAGCGGCCCGTGGCGCGGCCTGCCGTAATCCCGGACTCCCGGTGCCCGCAGTACGGGATCTGGGATCCGGGATCGAAGGCCGGAATTAGGCCGGGTCTGCCCGGGCCCGGGGCCGGGTGTAATCTCTCAAATTACAGTCGCGTCGTAACTTCACCGGTTAAGTCGTGCGTTAGCGAATTAAATCTTTCACTGTTGTTACTATGATATTCATGACGCTGCATAATAATACAGGTGTTTTTGTCTAACGAGAGTATTATTTTACTATTTTTATTATTGAAATTTTTCATCCACAATGCTATATAGATATGGGCTAAAATGCTTACTAGAAAAAAAACAACCAGTCTCAGGAAGCTTGAATGGGATTCGAACCCACGACCTTTGGATTGCCGGTCCACTGCTCTTTTTTACTATTTTATCGAAGCCTGTTAAATTGTTGTGTTCCGTCAAACAGGGTCAGTTCCTCAGTGGTTGTGGATTTCAAATAAAAATGTCTTTCAGCCACCTTCGGTCACAACTTCTTTTACCCTCAAGTTATTATCTATTTGTGCCTCACTTTAGATTAAGAGTTAAGTGATTCCTCGTAGTGAACTTCGTATTAATCTTAAACTTTATGGATAATAATAATCATCGCTTACCTACTCTCAACGCGTTCATTAATTCTCACCCGTTTAAAAGTCACCACTGGCACATTGCTCGTCATGCACCAGCGTTCATAATCCGGGGATCGAACCGAGAACCGCCACGTCATCGGCAGCCTCTTCATTACGCAGCTTAATTAATGGGCGGGTTAATTGCGCCGATAGACTGGTGCTCGTCTTTTAATTTGACTCTGACAGTTTCACGATGAGCAGTTATGGCGGGAGGCGGCGCTTCGGATCTGTAATTAGGAAACGACGGTTTGTTAGACACTTAACTTTAAAATGGTATCTTATTCTTATCTAATGGCTGTAGGTTATTCGGCATTTTAAACAACATACAACCCGAAGTTAGTTGTGAATACGTTGTTAGATAGTAGTTGATGAGTAATTTAAACTGCTAAGTAGCATGACAATTGTCATTATCTCATAATTCAATATAAATGTGTACTCGCGGGTCAGGAGACACCGCCGAATACAGCAGAGTAAAGAAGGTTGGGCGGGAGGTGGAAAGGAACTTACCGGGGTCCGAGCTGTAGGCAATGGATCGTGCTGGAGCTGAAGGTGGCTGGCGCTCTAGGCGCGGGCGGCGGGTTTGAGGGCGGCAACACACACACAATTCACTGAGGGCACTGGTCGTTTAGTGTTAGGGGTAGTTGAGCTGGTAGTCCTAGCTCTTGTTCGCTGCACACACTGAACACATATCTGACGTGGTCACGGGCTGAGTTCAAGGGCGCGCGACGCGTGGGTTCGCCTTGAGATCTCGAAGGGCACTGCTTTTGCGCGGGCGCCGGCAGGCGCGGGCGAACACTTCGTTCGGTATATTTGTCACTGCACTCTGATAGGCCGGCGCAGACGGCTGTTATTCGTTGCGCTGTGGCGCAAACATCTTCCCGGGCCCCAGGGGGTAGGAGGGGGAGGGGGGGGGGGGAGGAACGGAGTGACAGGAGACTACAGCCTCGATTCGTGCTGTGTCGAGTTAATGTCGAGTGGGTGTGTATATGATGAGCTGAGAGGAATGCACGTGTGTGACTGTATGAGTAAGATCGTGCACTGAGCACAGCAGCACATAGGCACAAACAACAACAAAAAAAAAGGTTGTACACTGGGCATGTTACCATGTAGACACGTAATCGTGGTCTGAGCATAGCAACAAATAGGCACAAAAACAACAACAAAAAAAGGCTGTACACTGGGCGTGCTACCATGTAGTCACGTGAGTCGTGCACTGAGCATGATAGCATATAGGCACAAAAACAACAACAAAAAAAAGCTGTACACTGGGCATGTTACCATGTAGACACGTAATCGTGGTCTGAGCATAGCAACAAATAGGCACAAAAACAACAACAAAAAAGGCTGTACACTGGGCATGCTACCATGTAGTCACGTGAGTCGTGCACTGAGCATGATAGCATATAGGCACAAAAACAACAACAAAAAAGGCTGTACACTGGGCATGTTACCATGTAGACACGTAATCGTGGTCTGAGTATAGCAACAAATAGGCACAAAAACTACAACAAAAAAGGCTGTACACTGGGCATGCTACCATGTAGTCACGTGAATCGTGCACTGAGCATGATAGCATATAGGCACAAAAACAACAACAAAAAAGGCTGTACACTGGGCATGTTACCATGTAGACACGTAATCGTGGTCTGAGCATAGCAACAAATAGGCACAAAAACAACAACAAAAAAAGGCTGTACACTGGGCATGCTACCATGTAGTCACGTGAGTCGTGCACTGAGCATGATAGCATATAGGCACAAAAAAGCGCAGGCGTGCGCGCTGTGGCGCAGCGCAATAAAAGCGACCGCGATAAAGCAAAGAAATAAAATAAAAATAAAAGGCAGACTGCATGTGTGTGTGTGTGTATGCGCTGCAGGCTGATGTGTGGGTGCACGTGTGTAGAAGTATTATGCTCTTGTGGTGAGCACGCACAAGAATGAGCCGATTGCCAAGGCAAAAATTAAAAACAGAAAAAATATATAAAATTAACACGAGCGAAAAATAAAAGCACGCTACTTGGCACGCGTGGTGAGCATGCACGAGATCTGAGCCGATTTAACACGACACGAACATAAAAATTCATTACAAAATAAAACGGGAAAATAAATCTCTCGTCATAATACCACACGCAACGTAATAAAACGGGAAACCTTCAAACCTTCTCTCGTTATAATACCCTACGTAACGTAATAATTTAACTACTAAGTTACCGAACAATGTATTATTAGACAACGATCGTATAGGTTCCTACACATAGATCTGTGATCAGACAATCGGATGCATACACGAGATCAATATCAAAACAACATGCAGAAATTATTGCGTTAAAATAATTCGGATGTTGTGTGGTCGCAATCCTAACACAAATGACTCATAACTACCTGATGAAATTTTTATTGGGACAGGGTAAAGTTATGTGAACAAATGAATTTAGAAATGATGGCACGAATTAGGGATAAGATTTAGACACAGAATAAGAATACGGGCGGAAATAATTATCTTTAGCGGACTGTATTTAAATTGAAAATTAAAATAAAGTTAGGTTCTGCGGTTATTCCGCGCTCGATTGGACCAAAATGTAATGAAATAGTTAATGGGCTGAAATAGTTATCCTATATATATATAATAGTGGACTGTATAAATAATGTGGGGCTGCATACCTAAGGTGACGTGTACCTACTGCTGCGACGGCTGCTGTGCGTGCGCGGACGCATGCAGCGGGCTGTGGGCGGGAGCCACCGCGCCGCCGATTCCGGCTGGTAGTGCTGCGTGGCGTCGTCCGGTCGGTGAAGGGACGTGTGGTGCTCGGCGTTGCCACACACTCTACAACCCTTCACCGACTTACACTCCTGTGGGTAATGTGGGCCCAGGCATTTCTGGCACCGCTCGCGCGCCTTTACAAAGTCCCACCGACCTTGTGTCGGTTGGGCATTGTAGCGGGCGCACGCTATCAATTTATGCCCCCTAGCCCTGCAGTAAGGGCAGTAAGGGGTGTTTGGGCTGGGCCCGGCCTGCACGTGCATTGTGTGTGTGTTGTGTAGTGTTGTATGGGCGTGGCACGAGTCGAGGCAAAAAATGAAATGTGTAGGGTAGGGTTTAAACTAGTGGACTGTATGGTATGTATCCGGCTCGTAGGATCAAAATGTTACGGCGAAAGGCGTTCGCAGTAACAGCGACGAAATAAAGGTTGTGGGCTGGGTGGGTATGGATAGTGAAGTACTTACAGGGATGATGAGTCACAGGAACCGGGACCCGAGCTGTAGGCAATGGATCGTGCTGGAGCTGAAGGTGGCTGGCGCTCTAGGCGCGGGCGGCGGGTTTGAGGGCGGCAACACACACACAATTCACTGAGGGCACTGGTCGTTTAGTGTTAGGGGTAGTTGAGCTGGTAGTCCTAGCTCTTGTTCGCTGCACACACTGAACACATATCTGACGTGGTCACGGGCTGAGTTCAAGGGCGCGCGACGCGTGGGTTCGCCTTGAGATCTCGAAGGGCACTGCTTTTGCGCGGGCGCCGGCAGGCGCGGGCGAACACTTCGTTCGGTATATTTGTCACTGCACTCTGATAGACCGGCGCAGAGACGGCTGTTATTCGTTGCGCTGTGGGGCAAACAAAATGTATGTCTGCAGATATTACAAAAGGGTAAGTTCTTGGCCTTATAATGGACAGTGACTCTGAGACCGGTGACGCATTATTACAGCAATCCTCAACCGCTGAAGAACTGGCTGTCTATTATATTATGCTGTTATGGCAGACTTAGAAAAGATGGTGGTAGCTACCACTGATCTCAGAACCGATGTTTCTGGACAGGTTGTTTAACCATAACACTACAAGAGGCCATTTTAGTAGAACGAACCTTTTAGGAGATATGTTATCTTTACGTCTTAGAGTAAAACGAGTATTAAAACGGTTCTCGGCATATTACCGATCTAATCGTACGCACACATCGCCACGAGCCATCGCGAAGTCTCCAAAATATTTGACGTCACAAATTGTCCCGACGAGACGAGACGCCGTAAAATGCAAACCAAATATTTCTTAACCTCCGCCAAAAGATTTGATACAGCTCCCGAAATATATTCTACGCAAAATTGAGCCACATTTGCCTATATTTAGGGTTGAGGGTTGTTGAGTGTTTGTCAATGTTTGTCTAAAAAGCACTTCTTAAAGGGTTTCTGGCAGATCAATGTCGTTGTTTGGAGATGTGAACTGTTTGCCGATTCTGTTTGCGCGCCGCCGGTTGACGCGGGTCCTAGCGGGTCCTCGGCGGGTCCTCGGCTCACAAACATCGAGTAAATAGCGTTTATTTTTTTAAACCTCATATTGATGGATAGGAATCAGCTGTTGCCATGTACTTAGGCAAAGCGGTCGTCAGCAGTGGGATTGGAATCGGTTATAGATATTTACCTAATACTTTTTTTTTTGGTTTAAAAGGATCTCCTCGTGTTGGTTCGGCGCCAAACTGGCCTTCTAATAGACAAATGTTATTTTTTTAGTGGAATGGAATTGAAAATTGAATTAAAAATTTAATTGTTATTGATTGTAGTTTTTTTTATTATGTAACATACGAACATACATGATTGACTTCTTATAAATTATTAATTGAAGTATTTTAAGATTGAAATGCATTGATTAAATTATCTATGACAAGACACGTGAAAATATATGATTTAATAAATAAATATAGCGTAAAAATATATAATTTGGTGTGCCGTGGACCATATAAGTGGACTGCCTTTTGGCTATTGTTTAGTCCCTGACTAACCTTTGGGGATAATAGCCGTGAAACTATGTAGTTATGTATATTATGTAAATATTCCTCGCTTCGAAAACGATTAATGTAAATGATGATAGTTCTGGTAAAACACTGTTTTAAATGTTTTACCAGAATTATCATACCAAAAAAAACATTTTGGTACATCTTAAACTTACACCCTGTTTATGTGTCAACACGGTCTCGCGCCGGCCAGCACGCGTTTGCTTAGGGTGTTTGCCGGATCGGCTCCAGCGCTCCACTTGTTTACGAGTTACCGTTACAGCTGTTGTTTGCCGCGCGTAATCGGCCGCTTATAGCTTTTCGATTGCCTCTAATAACATAACGCACATGACGCTTAACAATGTTGTAAATGCGAAAATTTGCAAATGTTAGGTCGCAGACGACTTCTGGCAACTTCAGCAATCTATCTTAACTTTTGCAAAAGGTAGAAGTGCTAGTATTTTTGCACTTTGGTAGACTCAGAGACTTTATTGTAATTCTTAATCAGACCAGTTCGTGCTGTATTTGTTAGTGGAAGTGCCGGATGACAATCGTTTAGCGGAAGCGGGGTCCTAGCGTTTAAACCTCAACATTCAACGCTAGACGGCGCGGCGGGCTCATTGAGGTATTATAAGTAACTAGAGACGCATCGCTGCAAATGCAGAATAATTCGCTTACAAGTGACTAGGCGTTTGCAGTACAACTCAGTGCGGAGAAGCACTTGACCCTATCTCATGTGATTTTTTTTATTTTAATGATAGGTTCACAAACTGGATCATACAGCAGTAAGGATACTGTTCCCTTCTAACTGTGAACACGTTAAGTTAAACACCTAATAATAACATTGATGAGAAGTTAAATATTAAAAAGGGAAAAAACAAATTAAGTTACAATTTGTAAAAGTGTTAAATAAATTTACTTTACATTAAGAAAATATATTTTTATAGTTTTATCCGATGCATCGAAAATGTCCAGTTCTTGACAAATGTCGTTATAGTACGCACACAAGCGGTATAATGGTGAGTGTTGAGGGCAGAGTGATGATTTGCGGTTGTGCAGTCTGCTATTGGTGTATAAATAAAGCCTCAAGGATAGAATAGATAAAGCTGAAGGTGGAAGCGCACCCATTAACTCAACTAATTATCCACTCTAACCAGATAAAAGAGTAACTAGATAAGTTAGATAAAACATCTAAATCTTCAAAGTCAACTTACGAATAAACATCCAACCCGGAGCATTACAAAGACCCCAGTGTTTCTATTCAGCCATCGCGATTAACCCAAGCGATCGCTATTCAAACAGCCATCGAATCGGGAAGACAGCAAACATGTATTCCGGCAAGTTGGCTACGGCTGGCGGCCGAGGCGTTTGCTTAGGCCTGAGCCCGGAGCCCGCAAGCCGCTCGGTTTTGTTCAGCGCCGCCACTCGGCTGAAGACACTTCGCCCGAGTTAGCGTAGTTAGGAGCCCTTTGTAGCTCTAATTGTTACAATCTGTTTGTGGGCGGGAATAAGTTTCACTCTCTTCGGGATTTCTTTGTTAGATTTCCTTTTGGTGCGTCTATTGCATTAGGTGATAAGCTCGCTAATGCTAGTCGACCGTTTATAATGTTTATACAGTATTGCGACAAGCACTACCATTTTGCGTAATAGCTACCTCAAGCCCCCTTTGCTACCTGCCTACTTCGACCTTCCGATATTCCATTTTTCGTGCATTATTGTTTTATTCTTAACATTCCGCTACGTTTACGCATTTCCGCGTTTTAAGACAGCCTGACCAGATACTAACATACTTATTTAGAATACATATTATGATTTGTTGCCATAACATCAATGTTTATAGCAATGTTGTGTTCCGACAGTTAGAGATAAGATAGCCAGTTCTTCGTAGAGGAATCCGCGTAAAGTGCGCTTCCACCTTTGGCCTTAACATCCTCTAACCTCAGGCGAGATAAATGTTGGCATTGGCTATAAACATTGATGTTATGGCAACAAATCATAATATATATTCTAAATAAGTATGTTACTATCTGGTCAGGCTGTCTTAAAACAATCCTAAAACTTATGTTTTTCTAAGAAAAAGAGTACCTAGGTACCATAAGTCAGACTATAATAACCTGTGCAAATTAGATACTTACTTTGTTTTGACGTGAAAGATGCACGAACAAAATAATTCACAAGGACAGACAGTCAGGATTTATTTTGAATGGAATCAAAAGTGCTTGTAGGTACGCGTATGATAGAGCTGTAAATACCAACAAGCAGACGGGCCCAGGGGAATACGCGAAAGCTTTCAGATTGGCCTTAGCGGGCACGGGCCGGCCGCTCCAGCCGCGTCTAGACGGCCGCACGTCACCACAGATGGAAAGCCATTACTTGGACAATAAAACTCGATAAACATACTGGCATGATTTATTTAACTAATCAATCAAGTGGTAAAAGCTTTTTTATTTCGAAGTCAATAAAGTCACCTCAGAAATCGGACTCGATGCTGCTAGTTCTAGGCACACTATAGTTAGGTAATGTGCATATCTTATGCAAGATAGTTAATAACGGTTGATTCTGTTTTTGCTTACCATCGCATTTATTACAACTCTATAATGTTATTTTTGGTCACTTGAGTCGCTGCACCAACTTAGTTAATTAGTTTTTATTGTTATAAAATAAATAGAATGAAAATAAATAAAATTTGTCAACGCGCACACCAATATCTAAACCAAAATACGGATAAATATACATAAACACCAGACCCGAAGTCAATTTAGAAAAACAGGTTTCTCTAAATTGACCCGACTGGGAATTGAACCCGAGACCTCAGAGATGGCGCGACGCCAGACCCGACGCGCCAATCACTCGACCACAGAGGTCGTCATAGTCAAAGCGTGATATAGGTAATACTAATTACCATTTTTCAGATTTAATCATACAAGTGCTAAAAAACTACCTGACAAATGCTGTGTGACAAAGTCACTCTTTAATAATTGAGGAGTGACTTTTCAAAACGGCATATTTCGGGTTTTCAGATTTTTTAATTTTATGATGCCAATCGGTATTTTGAGTGTACCCACATCATATTATGTTAAGTGTGCGGTGATAAAATACTTATTTATCTGAGAAAAATGGTCATAAAAAGTGCTTTCCGCAACAAAGTAGCTTATTTCAGGTTATTTCTTGGCCATACTAATTATGTCAACAGTATTTTTCAAAATGGCGTCTCGAACATTTTGAAGGGAAACTAGACAATACGTATCAAAAAAGCTTATCTATAGGCTAGTATCACAGGATTATTTTGGAGGTGGATAGATTGCTTTATTTTCTGAAAGTGAATCCGAACTTACATTTATATAGGATAAAATGTTTACTAGAAAAAAAACAACCAGTCTCAGGGAAGCTCGAGCCGGATTCGAACCCGTGACCTTTGGATTGCCGGTCCATTTATATACATTGGCAACACTGCATACTGGTCTATGGTAAATGAAAAACATATTAAATGGCACCGGTAATGTCAGGATCCTGACAATTCAAATTGTTAAAGTTATTTTTTGATAAACGAATATTGTTTGTCGTATAATTTAACGGTTTTTCTCGCTTAATTTGGACTTATGAACAAGCATGTGCATAATGGAAAAAACGGTGCAGGAGTTAAATTCGGGCGGAAGGAAAAGGAAATTCAAACCCAATAGTCGGACAAGGCAATCGTAAGTAGTTTTCGACAATGTATGAACGTTTGATAATGTTATCAATGTTTAATCCTACTTCCATACTTCCTATTAGGATTCATTGGGTAAAAAAAATTGTCAGCGCAAAGAAGGCAGCAAAAAATTTGGTTCTTTCAACTTTGATTTCTAGGAGTCCCGAAACAAGGCCTTTGGTGTGCGTTGGACATTGTACTTACTTTACTTGACACTCTTAATGATGGCAGCTATTGATGACCAAATAAAAAACATCGTGCTGCAAAGCTGTTCAGATGGTGCAAGTTGTTATCGTAAGATGAAGATATTAAAAACATTTCACGAAAATACTGGAAGGGTATAAGTATGTATGTGTTGAACAAATCTTTAATAAAAATAGACATGTGAAGATAAGTAATGCTTGACTTTTCCACATTTCCTTTTAAAATCTTTTAAACCGTCGATCATACATGTAATACCTACGTTCAAAAGAATCCTTAGCCCCGGGCGAGATATCGTTTAGAATAGAAGGCGCGGTGACTGGCCGGCGACGGCCTTTGAGCTCAAAGCCCGCACTGCATATCGCATCAACCGCGGCGGGATTGCCTTCTTTGGGCTGCTCTGATTCAGGAAATTTTTGCATTCACAATGCTATATAGGTAGCTATATGATGAAATGTTTACTAGTAAAAAACAATCATTCTCAGGAAAGCTCGAATGGGATTCGAACCCATGACCTTTGGATTGCCGGTCTACTGCTCTAACCGCTAAACTACCGAGACCCCAGAAGACCCGCTGAATTTTTTCTAGTAGTTTGTGATTTACGCCGTGAGCTAGCGGTATTACGTCACTATGAAGTTTACCTTCACAGTCACCCCCAAAGGTCATGGGTTCGACTTCGAATCCCATTTGAGCTTTCCTGTGACAGGTTGTATTTTTCTAGTAAACATTCCCTAACTCGTTAATATGGTTAAACTATTATAACGGTGAATACACATAAAGTGACTGCTACAATTTTTCTTTACAACTTTGGCGATTTTTCTTGTTTTAGGGTTTTTTCATTTCCAAATTGCACAGAAACGCAGTCGGGGTTTTTAGTATTTTTTAAATTACCATTTTTTAATTTATTTGTTTTTAGTTTGTATAGTAATTTGAATGAGTTTGTATAGTAACCTATGTACAAATGACACACAAATACTTTGAAGCTAAAATCCATCGAGCCGTTCGGGCTGCAGAGCGTGCCAAACATTTGAATTTGGCGAAAAAAATGCGCCATTTTGTTTTTTTATTCTGATATACCCAGTATCACTCTCACAGTAAATACAAATCTAACGACACCTCTCAAGCTAAAATCCATCGAGCCGTTCAGGCCGCAGAGCGCGCCAAACAATATGCAAACCCACAAACTTACAAACATACATATAATTATACTTTCGAAAAACATAACCCTCCTTCTGGTGCAGTCGGGTAAAAAGATTTAATTATAATAATAACCCGGGTTTGTGTCCACCAGCCCGCATTTGGCAACGGTAATGACTTTAGCCTATAGGTACCCATACATTGTGGCAGTGAGTTGATTTCAATGATGGAGGCCCAAGCCCAGCAGTGGGACATAGGCTACACTTTATAGGGTAAGTGCACCAGTAAATGAACAGTTAAGGAATTCCAGAACTTTAAAAATATAAATAACATACTTCTGGGTATCTTAGATAAAACAATAATATTGTATGGTATTCCGAATTTATTGAAGAAGAATATAATTTCTCCGTTTTTCAATGAAATTCTTATTTTTAGAGATTTTGGATAATTTACGCAAAAAAGACCCTAAAAAAACCAGTGAATGAACGAAAATCTTCAGTAAATGAACCACCTAAATTCTAATAAATGAACTACCAGCCAAATTAAGATATCTTTAAAAAATTGCTAATATCCATGGAAAATAATGTATTTCCGGTCCGAAGTGGTTAATTTATAACTTTCCTAAATAGAAATACTTTAATTTTATTACATAAATCAAGGTAAACAAAAATATTAATTAATATGTACACTTCAAAGTCCCTAAATTAGTATTGTTTTTAAATTATTAAGAAAAAAATACCAGTAATAGGCAATCAATTAATTAATTAATTAATAACTTCATTCATTTATCCTTCAGGATGTATAGTTGACCGACTAAATGCCTTTAACCGCGTGCACTCACACGTCACCCTGGGCAGTAATGTTCTAATGTCCAAATTGGAAAAGTCTTAGAAAATATAATTGATACCTTACAAAAGATTTCAAAACATAATTTTAAATATTATGGCATAGGAATAATAATAAAACAGATTTCAGTATCATATTTTTAATTAAGTGGCAGTTCAAAATCACATACTATTATATAATTACCTACCAGTGTTCATTCACTGGATTTACGTAACCAATAAACGAACGTAGTAATCAACGTTAGAGTTCATACAAACCAAAAAATATCAGTTCGAACATAGCCTCAAATACGCCAACCGCTAATTAAAGCTATGTATCTACAGAAAACGACCCAATTTGAATAGCAATAACATATAAATTTGTTAGATTTTGAAAAATCACAAGCCTCCCATGAATGAACCAGTTCATTCAGTGGATTTTACTTGTTGTTGTGGTCATATATTCGAACTCCCTAAAATTTTTAATAAATGCATCTAATTCTACAAAATCTCATGTCTATTTGATAAAGCAACCGTTCCACTATCCTGTAACATAATTTTATTTTCACTAGCACACTTAAGACGTCTACAAAGTTAATATCAAAACACTATGACTTACCCGACTCCTTATTACGGACCCCATACAAACCACAAAACACCATCGAGCGTCCGGTTTGGACCTTCACCATTTTAGAACTACAAATTTCAGGATGATTCCTGTGTGACTAGTTGACGTAAAAAAGTTTGCAATTTAAAAAAAATAGTAATTTTAGTTGAAAGACGCGGATTTCTTATTATTTAGAAAAATCAACGTTTTGTTCATTCATTGGATTGGTTCATTCACTGGTGCACTTACCCTACGTAAATAATATTTAAGATATCTAAACTAGTAGCACCTAGCCAGGCATAGTCATATCAAGCCCAATTAAATTACACCCGATGAGAGTCTAGCCAACAGTCCAACAACTTAATCGAAGAGGCATAGTTACTTCCTCCCACTTACCAAAATAACTAGATACCAATCTGAGAATTGTCAACAGCAATTAAGAGCACGCATCAAGCCATTATCTAAATATTATGTGCAGTCGTTACGCGCCGGAGTTCCGCAAAGCCAATAAGCGCCTATTTAGCGCCCGTTTAGCGCGACGATCGCTGGAAACAACGCGTTACCATTAACGGCCGAAATGTATACATAATCAAACTATCTATTGTTTTGCCAACAAGAAATTTGACTTAAGCTCCATAGAAATTGTGTGAAAATTCAAACTCTAGTAGGCAATTATAGTTATTGCTTGCTCTAATGATTGATTGTTTTGTGAAAAACAACGCACAATCGGACTAGGTATACCTTTAACAAAACGTATTTTTCAAATAATTTTAAAGTTAACATAATATTTACAGCTACGAGTAAAATGAAAAACAAAAATTACAAACAAACAAAACCCTCCAAAATGTCATACATAAAACTATTAAAATATTACTAATCCACACTCATTGTTACGTCCTACGTGATTTCCGTATCATTATCTAAATACGTTCTCTAAACAATCCTAACGAGTACGAAGCCTCGCTAACTCGCGCCGAGCCAATAACGGCGGCTTTGATGGCGATAATTGTACGCAAACAACACGTATTAATTGTGTTACCCCGCGCGCTTAGGCGGCGCTACCAGGTATGAAGTTTGTCTTCAATAACAATTACACACGGAATAGTTTGCTACTTATTAGGCGAACGGTGCGGGCGGTTAATGCGCTTCTTGTCTCTGTTTGTTAAAGCTACGAGTAAGTTATACAGGAATATTTTTTATCTGTCCACATATTTTTTTAAATTATAGAGTAACTTAATCTAGAGCTACAGATTTAATATAATTTTTTTAAGTGAAAAATAAAACTAAAATTAATCAAACATATCCAAAAAAATACCGTAAATCATGCTCAATCGACCGGGACCGCGCAATTGAACTCTGACACATTATGATACTACAGGATACCTAGGTTAGGTTACTTTTACGTTACACGTGACCTTTCGTTCGCCCGGTATCCACGAGTTATTTTTCATTGTGCCGGACTGTTGTATATTCATACTTATTAGGTGTGTACCTTTGTACAAAAAGTTATGGTTTGTACTCTTTTATCAATTAATGTCATCTTTCATTTCTTATTCTTTTATAAAGCTGTTCGGTTCTTATAAATTAAATTCTATACTTTTCTAACATTATTCTTTTAATAAGATTATTCCTTTAACACGATATCAGCACGAAGCTGCTTATTTTAAAGGAAGATAATGTCAGGGAATAGTATGAATTTTCAAGGTATTCAGATGTTAATAAACCGAGACGGTTACCCAACCTGGAAGTTCAAAATGAGGATGCTTTGGACGTCCATCAGTGGGTACGATGATTCTGATAAAACAGCGGAAGATGTGCGCTCTCGTAATGACCAGAAGGCGTTGTCAAAAATATGCCTTACGGTAGACGGAGGTGCAATTTCGCACGTGCGAAGTGCGAAAAACGCTAAGGAGGCTTGGAGTGCTTTACAAAAAGCATACGAGGATAAAGGTATGGGTCGACGGCTCTCTCTAGAGCGTAGATTATACAAATATACCTTAGCCGATTTCAAAGACATAGAATCTTATATCAACGCCATTATGAGTAGCAGTACTACTATCTCAAGATCTTGAAGATATAGGTAAGAAGATCGACGATGGATCTCTGGCTGCGATTATTCTCGGAGGATCGACATCACGGTACGAACCGCTGATAATGGCATTAGAGAATTCGAATATTGATATAACCAGTGAATTGGTTAAGGCAAAGCTATTAAACGAGCTTTCTAAGGACCCTCACCAGAACGAGGTGGCTGCGTTACGTTCAATAGGTTCTACAAGCAAGAAAAAGAAGCTTATAATCTGCTTTAAGTGTAGACAACCAGGTCACAAAAGCCCCGAATGTCCCAATAAGAAGGACAAGAAGGCTATGAACGTGTCGGGAATGGTTTGTAAGAGTACAGATTGCCATCATAATAAAAAGGTGGAACAGGCTGTTGTGAAGGAAATAGCTCTCTCTGCGCCAGCTGCAAATTATGAGAAATGGATTATTGATTCAGGTGCAACCATTCATATGACTCCGCATCGCGAGTGGTTCAGTAGTTATCGGCCAGTACAAGGTAGAACGATTACTGTAGCTAACGGACAAAAAGTGGCGGCTGTAGGTATTGGTGATGTATCCATTGATACGGATACTTTGGCGAACAGAATAGAGAATGTTGTTCATGTTCCTGATTTGAACTGTAATTTACTTTCAGTGAGAAAAGTAGTAGAGAAGGGTTTCTCTGTAGTTTTCATAAAGAAGGCAGCACTATTTATGACTCAAAGTGTGATGTAGTAGACAGTAAAAATGTTTTAGCGTATGGTTCTGTATGTGATGGGCTGTGTTACTTTAGATTTTTCAATTAAAATGTTCAATAATCTTTCAGCTAAACTTGTGCACTCTGATTGTTCCAACTTCCAGCTCTGGCATAAGAGATTAGGACATCTGTGTCGAATTGACATGGATCTACTTAAAAAAGGTCAGGCTGTCGGCGTGGAGTACACAGAGGTTGACAAGGAACCATGCATACCCTGCATAGAGAGTAAGCTGTCTAGAAAGTCTTTTAAAAGCTTAAAATACAGTAAGGCTACATCACCACTTCAATTGGTTCATACCGATGTATGTGGACCTTTTTCTACAAATTCGTTTATAGGTAGTAAGTATTTTATTATTTTTATAGATGATTATACACGTTATATTTTTGTGTATTTTATGTCTTCTAAAACTGAAGTCCAAAATAAGTTTTGTTCCTTTCATTCTCATGTTGAGAGACAGCTTGGTGGAAAACTAAAGAGTTTGCGGTCAGATAATGGAACTGAGTTCATGAATAGGGAATTGATGGATTATGTTCAGTCAGTGGGTATCGATTGGCAAACGACAGCACCTTACAGCCCTCAACAAAATGGCGTAAGTGAACGGTGTAATTGTAGCATAGTAGAGAAGGCTCGGTCACTATTGTCACATGGTTCTCTGTCTAAAGCTTTTTGGCAGGACGCAGTGGAGACAAGCGTCTACTTGAAAAATCGATCACCACACCGCGCGCTTAGTGGTAAAACACCATTTGAAATGTGGTTTAATAGAAAACCCGATCTGTCTCATCTGAAGGTTTTTGGATGCAGAGCACTTGTTCATGTTCCATCCAGTCACAGATGTAAATTGGACATGAAAGCTGAGGAACAGATTTTTGTAGGATATTCAGATGATCCTCGTACTTATTATTTCCGTAATGCGGCAAGTCCTAGACGGTTACTAAAGTCAAGAGATGTTACATTTTTTGAAAATAACTTTTCTGGACTGAAGGAAAATATCGAGGCTATAGGTACTGTGAACTCTGATATTGTCAATTTACTTTCACAGTCACCATTGCCAGCAGTTTTAAGACAAGAAGTACAACCCCCCTCTTCACCTGGGAGATGTGAGGTAGATGCTCCTAGCATAGATACTTCTTTCATTGACGCTGAGGATGCTGATATTGAAAACAATGACACAGACAATGTAGAGGTCAACAATGTCGATGATCAGCAGTCGGGTGACTCTACAGATTCCTCAATTGAATCTAGTCGATATCCTTCAAGAGTTCGCAAACCACCGGATTACTTCTCATATAATACTTTGCTAGACGATGGGTGCGATGATCCAAATAATTATCTAGCTGCGATTAACAGCGATGAGAAAGATAACTGGATTTTAGCAATGAAAGATGAGTACAATGCCTTAGTCAGAAAGGGCACATGGGTTTTGGTAGACAAGCCAAATCATAAAACGTGTATTCCTTGCAAGTGGGTCTTCAAACTGAAGCGAGATGCGAAAGGTGAAACTATTAGGTATAAAGCGTGTCTAGTAGCAAAAGGTTTTCGACAAAAAGAAGGTATCGATTACCACGAAACCTTTTCTCCGGTTGTACGCAACTCGTCGTTGCGAACCTGTTAGCGCTTGCATTACAGGAAGATTATAAGGTCCGTCATATGGATGTAGACACAGCTTTTCGGAATGGCAATTTAGAAGAAGAAATCTACATGACAGGTTTTGTAAGGAAAGGAGAAGAGTCGAAAGTGTGTTTATTGAAACGGTCACTTTATGGCTTGAAGCAGGCACCAAGAGCCTGGAATACAAAGTTAAAACAGACTTTGTCAGTTTTTGGTTTTATGCAAAACTCTGAGCCGTGTATTTTTTTAAACAATTCGGACTCCTTGGTTCTGACTGTATTATGTCGACGATCTAGTAATATTGTATAAAAATGAAACTACGTTTGACAATTTCAAATGTCAATTTGAAAAATATTTTTCATCAAAAGATCTTGGCGAAATTAATTTCTTTACGGAAATAAATATTCACCATGATAGTTACGGAATGAAGCTATCTCAGAGTACATATATTGAAAAGATGCTGAGAAGATTTAACATGCAAGATTGTAAGGGAGTTTCTACTCCATTAGTCAAGAAAAATCTTGAGCCTGGTATAGGTGAGTGTGAGTACCCTTACAGAAAGTTAATTGGCTGTCTAATGTTTTTGGCTGTAAAGACCAGGCCAGATATAGCGTACACGGTGAGCTACTTGAGTCAATTTAACTCTAAATTTGATTAGTCACATTGCAATATTGCTAAACGATGTCTACGTTATCTGAAGGCGACAAAAGATAGTGGTATTACAAGAAAGAAAAAAACTTGAGAGGTGTCAAGGGACACCCGGATGGAACGAAGTTCCTTTCGATTAATTAGTGAAGGAATTGTAATAAAATTTTATTTTTTTTAAGTTATAATAATATTTTTTTTATTATTAACAAATATAATGTTATATAAACTTAATCAGTAGGCTCAATTTTCGTAATAATTGGCTTGTGGTAACCGAAGTAGGAAACATATGTTTGGGATTCTATTTTACTTCGTAAACACAACAGCGTATAGGTTAGAACACGCACGGCTTGCTAAATACATACGTTCTGATATTGTAATATTAAAATATGATTTGAGGGGACTACGAAACATCGTTTTTCTGTGTTGTCGTGCGGCCACACGCCACGCCGCGGCTGATGGCAATCAAAAAAGCTTTGTTCCAAATGACAAGTAGATAATAAAAATAAAGTTAACAAAAAAAGTGTAAGTATTTATTTAAATGTGTGTGTACCTTTAACTGTGTTCTTAATAATATACAATAAAAAAATAAAAAAATTATGATGAACAAAAAATCAACTCGTGGTAAGATTTGATCTCAGGATCCACGGCGCTCATACGAGTGAGTCCGATGCGCGAACCACTACGCCAACCAGGCGATAAGTTGAGCGACGAAATAATGATTTACGTTTGCCGCACAGCTTACTAGCAAAAAGTGTCGTGACAACTTTTCGTAAGAATTTTTTCCGTCTAGCCCCCTTTCACAACGCGCGATAAGGAACTTCGTTCCCAAAAGGTTATACTACAACTTTGACGGGTTTTTCAGACGCAGACTGGGCAAATTGTCCAACTGATAGACGATCTTACACTGGGTTCTATTATGAACTTGCAGGCGGCCCTATTTCGTGGGAAGCTAAAAAAACAGCCCACAGTGGCTTTGTCTTCCGCTGAAACCGAATATATGGCATTGGCTACAGCAGTAAAGGATGCGTGCTTCTTAAAACGACTGATATCCGATATAACAGGTAAGTCGCTTAACATAGTTTTGTATACGGATAGTCAGAGTGCACAAAAATTAGCCATGAATCCGGTTCACCACAATAGGACAAAACATATATATGTTAAGTTCCATTTTGTCCGAGAAAAAGTGAATGATAAAACCGTTGAACTTAGGTATATGCCTCTTCCGCTTCGGCTTTTACAGTGATCGGACGTGTGCGATTTTATTTTACTAAATAAATTTTCTAAATTTTGTGTCCCTCGGACTTCGCCCTGTGTTGAGATTGACTCCGCAAAGACGTCGTTGGAGCCCCAACACCAGAAGAAATTTCGAAAAATTTTTTTCCCCGTGCGTGATTCGAACCAGGATTTCTTGGGTGAGTGGCGGCGTCTTATCCATTAGGCCAATAACGCAGAGCTCGACCGGGCCGAAATAAGCGGCCGCTAGTTACATCTAACGAGGGTGCCCCACTCCTGACTCGTCTGTTGCGCCCGTGGCAATTACTACCGCAAAGCCTGCGTTAACAACTACGAACTACTATTACTAGTAAACAAACTAGTTGGACAAATAGTCATTATAGTATAACCTACGACATAAGAAACAGAGTACCTACTTTTAGTCAAATACCGACTAATATTCACCAACATCAAGTACTATGGACAGAGAAGCCGATACGTCAGTCTGTGACGACGTAAGCGACGAGTCAAGAGGCGATGTAACCCCGCCGAACTATGTTATGGCGCGCAGCAGGAATATCACAACGGAAGACTTAAATGGCTTTAAGGAAGAGATCAAAAATATGATCTACGGACGGCCTAGCAACAAGAGATTAAAAATATCCCACCAACATTATTAGAAATCAAGCAAACAAACTCGAATATAGAAAGTGCCATAGCCTTACTTTCTGCACAAAATATAGAATTATCTAAGAAAGTAGATACCCTGGAAAATAAAGTAAAAGAGGATAAAAAATACATAACATTGCTGGAAGAAAAATTAGAAGGCATGCAGATGGGGTGGCGAAAATCTAATCTCGAGATTAAGAACGTACCTAAGAAGAATAACGAAACAAAGGAAGACTTAGTTGGAATGATTTTATGCTTATCTTCTAACATAGGAGGAAACATAAACAAAAGTGATGTCAAAGACATATACAGGGTGCGTGCAAAGAAGGATGCCGAAAATTCATCAATCATAGTAGAAACTTCATCAACAATTTTAAAAAATGATATGTTGAAATGGTGTAAAACAAAATCAAAATTATGTGCTAAACACTTGGGTTTTCGTACTTCTGAAGACACACCGGTATTCGTGTCTGAGCAGCTAACTGCGAAAGGTTCCCGCTTGCACTTTCTCGCCAGAGATCTTGCAAGATCTAAACGGTATAAATTTTGCTGGACCTCATACGGTAGAGTGTAACGAAAAACTGAAAACTCATCAATTATACAAATTAAGTCGGAAGCCCAGATACAGCATCTCATGAATCAAGACTGACTAGAGTCGAACACAGCTTTTCCTAAATTCATCCAAATAAGGCAAATTATATTTTTTATAAATTATGTAAATGTTAAGATTGTTAGATTAATTAATGCTACCTTTTATTGTTATATTTCTGTTGGCAAACATCCTCTTAAATTTTTTATTATATTTTTTATTGGGTGGCTCTGGTCGTCAATATGTAATATTATGTTATACTTTTTATGTAGGTTTAGTCAATTACTTATATCGGGACTTTTACTCATCATACTTACACTTGCATAGACATCCGTGCAGATTTACATATCTAGTCACCCATAGAATAACATAATAGACACAAAAATACACATACACATTTACTCAAGACTACATACACTTACTCACTCACAGGTACACACACATATTCGCTTTCTCATGTTAATAAATATATATATTACTATATAAGTTTAAATAACCCGGCAATTCATTGTAACTGTTATCTTACTCTAGTCTTTTTAAAACTACACGGATTTTACTTTGAAAAATATAACTTTCTGATTTACCTTATGAATTGGTTTCACGTCTTACTAAAATATTATTATTACTCATCATTTATACACACATATGCAAAACCGTGTTTAATACTTGTGGACATCATTAGAATTTTTTTTTTTTTATAAAAGATGGAGGCAAACGAGCAGGCGGGTCACCTGATGGAGAGTAATCACCGCCACCCATGGACACCCGCAAAACCATCGGACGAAACACAACAGCACCAAGTGCCATTATTTCACGCCGAATATTAGTGAGAGGGTGGTATTACACCGGGCGAGCCGGCCCAATGTGTGCTGCAACGCAGCGTGGCTCTACCACTCAGTTGGTGTCACTAATTTAGCACCACCCAGGGATCACGTGTAGGGTCTCAAGGGTAAACCTACGGATGCGAGCAACTTTGACCCCCTAAAATAAAGAATGTTATATGAACACACAAAGACTCACACTTATTTACTCCTTTCAACAAACGTTCACATATACAAGTGTACACGCATTACACTTACATATTATTATCAGCTTTCACATGCTCCAAGTCAAGACTTATTAAAATTACACGCGTATTACTTTGCTCCTCTACATAATGACTGATACTTACAAACTATAACTTAAATTGACCACATGGTATTTGCTGGTTCAGAGAGATGTGGTATTGGAGATGTAACAAATAAATTAAACATAAAAAGTAACGACTCAACGATCCTCACACAAAATATCCGGAGTGTTTACTGTAATTTGGACAACTTTCTTATCACAATTGCCCAACTATACTGCACTCCTGATATAATTACCTTAACTAAATGTTGGTTATGTAATTATAAGCCTACGCCAAATATAATAAATGATACTCCATTTGCCTCTTCTCGCTATTCGAACAAGAGTGATGGTGTAATAGTATACATAAAGGAAAATATCTAGGCAAATGTAAAAGAAATTTATATACAAGATGCTTCTTGTGTACAAATACAAATAAATAATATTACCTTTTTAGCAATTTATCGCTCTCCTTCCATTACACATGCTGATGGCTTTATTGACTCACTAAATGTACACTTAGAATCCATACAGGGACATAGAAATATCGTATTAACAGGGGATATTAATATTAACACCATACCTCGGGAAACGGAACAAAGTTTTGAACGTAGAAACAGAGCAAATTACCTTGATATGTTGGGAACACATTGCATCATGATGGGACATAATTTACCGACCAGAGAAAGCAGTACGCTTGACCATGTTATGGTAAAAATTGATTATAATACGCTAGCTCAGGTGGCAGTTCTGAACACTGCTGTGACCGACCACAATATGGTCTTGTTACATCTCTCTAGATTAAGTGGCAAGATACACTGTAAAAAAAAACCAAAACTGTAATTGATTATGATGGTGCACTGTTAAGTCTAAGAGAAAAGAACTTGGCAGATGACCTATTGGTATCGAATGACCCGAAGTACGTAACGCATAGGCTGATCCAGTGTATCACCGACTCCTTGAAGGAAAAGACTAGGATGATTTATATTCCTAAGACCAAGCGAAACCTTAAACCCTGGATAACACCTGGGATGTTAAGAAGTATTAGACACAGGTACCGATTATCACAGAGACTGAGCTTAAATCCAAAAGATGAGTTACTTGGGATAACCTACAGAATATATTGCAACTACTGCAATAACCTCATAAAAAAGTTAAAACGAAATTATGAAAGGGAGCTACTGCAAGATGCTGCCAGTGATCATAAGAGTCTCTGAAAAAACATAGCGCATATTACACAAAAGAAAAGTCAACATCTGACAACTTTAAGCTCCTTAATATCAAACACTCGCAGAAGGAGTCGGTGGATTGGGTTAATAGGTTTTTCAGTTCTATTGGGAAAAACCTCGCCGACAACATAGTCCAAACAAATGGTACGCAGCTATTAGACCCTCATTGTGCTCCTCATCTTTCTTCTTTCGTTCTCTCTGAAACAGACGTAGAGGAGATGCATAATGTCCTTATGTCCCTAAAAACTTCCAGTGCCCCTGGTTGGGATAATATCCCAACCAGTTTCCTTAAGCTTGCGAGCAGAGATTTGGTTCCAACCATATGTCATTTAGCAAATCTTTGCTTCAATAAAGGCTTGTTCCCATCACACCTAAAAGAATCCATCATTACTCCAATATATAAGGGCGGGGCGGAGATGATGTCAATAACTACAGACCAATATCTGTTCTGCCTTCCATATCCAAAATTATTGAGAAGCTCATAAACACACGACTAAAAAATTACTTAAATAAATACAACCTCTTATTAGCTTCTCAATACGGGTTTAGATCGGGCAAATCCACTGAAGACGCTGTCGAGGCACTTACATCTGTAACTGTTGATAATCTAGATAACAAAAGAAAATGTCTGACGGTCTTCCTAGATCTGAAAAAAGCATTTGACACCGTCTCTGTCCCCATCCTACTACAAAAATTGGAAAATATAGGCATCAGGGGCTGCGCTTTAGATCTTTTCGCCGACTACTTAAACAATAGAACGCAAAGGGTAAAAATAGGTGAAATAACAAGTGAGAAGACCAGCATAATCTATGGCGTTCCGCAGGGAGGTGTTCTTGGACCTACATTATTCCTCATTTACATTAACGATCTATGTAACATGAAGCTGGAGAATACCAGAACATTTTCATATGCGGACGACACAGCTGCAGTGTTTGCCGGAGGGAATTTTGACGACGTCAGTGGTGCTGCAGAGGGTGGACTAACTAAGATCGCTAAGGACTAATTTACTTACGTTAAACACCTCTAAAGCCAACTATATGTGCTTTTCTATATCAAATAGGACCCAACCTGACAGTACCTTTGATATTAGAATTCACAACAGTCACGTGCAAGACGTCCCATGTACTTGTCCATCTATAAAGAAGGTTGATATTACCAAATACCTAGGCATTATGTTGGATCAAAGATTGTCATGGCAATCAATTGGTTTCTTGCAGGCTGAGAAAGCTTATGTGGATTTTCAAAACTCTTGGACACGTTGCCTGCAAGAAACTGCTTAATCGAATCTACGACGCGCTGGCAAAATCATTGACAACATACTACATTACAATATGGGGGGGGGGGGGCCTTAAAAACTCACCTTCTACAAGCTGAAAGAGCGCAAAGAGCTCTTCTTAAGCTAATGTTTTTCAAAAAGCGTCAATTCCCAACTAGCACACTATACTCTATAACTGACTTGTAATCAGTTAGAAAGCTCTATATCCTACACACTGTTTTAAAGAAACACAAGACCTTGGAGTATAATATCTCAAATCATAAAAGGCGAAGGGGGGATAGAGTGGCTGCCACTAAACGAACACACTCTCAGTTTGCCCAGGGTCAATATGATTTTATGTCTTCATATATACTTTTCTAACATTATTCTTATAATAAGATTATTCCTTCAACACGGACAAATTAAATAAATAATGAAAAATAAATACCTAAATTTAAAAAAAAAGGAAAATTATGTCTATTTCCGTTACTGAATGATATAAAAAAATATGTGCACATATGAAAAAATCCTGTCTATATCATATTAAGTACTTTAGCTAAGTACATGTTATAGATAGTATGTACTTTAATTGTACAACGTGTTAGTGGCTGTGCGGTCAAACGTTCGGCTCGATATCCCAGGTTCAATTCCAGGGCTAAGGGTGCTTTCAAGTGTTTCGATGCTGCGCCCGGGTGTGTGATCACCTCCCGCATTCGGCAAGCGGGCGATTCAGCCAATACCCATCAACTGTAGCGATGACTTGACTTCAATGGTGGAGGCCTGTGGGGCTGTACTTAATTTACTTAATTATACAACGGGGAAGCACTTGCATTTCACCTGAATGTAAGTGACGGTTGAGCACTGTGGAAGCGCACTATTCCCGGAATCCTCAACTACTGAGCGGCTGGCTTGATTCTGACTGTTCGATAGTTGATGTTAATCAAGCTCTGATCTTACTTTGAAGGTCATAGACCAGCAGTGGGACGTTTATTATAGGGCAACGATAATGTTAATTGTAGATTTAAAATCTGGTACAACGCAGTCAATGTTCTTACCTATCTAAAAATGGGAGAAAGATTTATCATTTATTAACTTCTTCAAAAGTCTCGTAGTTTTCTCTCACTCCGGTTGGTTCACGGTAGTAAAACACTCTATAGATTGATGATGCAAAAAGTTGTTTTTCTCCGCGTTTGTCATATCGAACCGTGACAATTTATCTGCGCGGAACTGTATTCCATCGACGGCCATTCATCACGGAGTGCAGGAGCTTTTTCAATTCATTGAGGTGTTATAACTAGAGACCGCACCAGCCCGCGAAGCAAATTTTTGCGCAGCGCACTGAGTAGGTACTGCAAACGCCACTTCTAAGCTATTGCGGTGCGTTTGCATCCCAGAGTGTAACTTAGTGCGAAAAACATTGCTTCGCGGCGACTCGTCTCTGTTATAACACCTCGATGTTTCAATCGCGTCACGATCGCAGGACAATGGCAGTTTGCGCGCGCTAACTGCTGCCGTGTTTTTGTCGCCGCTGATAATCCGATACAAACGAACACATTGTTCTCGCCATGTTGGAGTCATATTGAATAATAACCTTATAAGAATTAAAATTTTAAACACTGAAAAAAGACGACAACCTCAGGCGGGAATCGTCTTTTTTCAGTGTTTAAAATTTTACTTAAGTATATTTAAAGTTAACAAAACGCTAAAATATAAAACATTAAACATTAACTTATAAGAATTGTTAAGCTTTTTGATTCGACGCAGCTCTACCTACAAAACACGAGAAGAGAGAGAGAAGCTCGATGGCGCAGCACGAAGCGCGTTCTGCTGGCGGTTAAGTAACTTTCGCATTGCCGGGTCACAGATGGGTGACCAAATTAAAAACATCTCGAGCTACTCCGTGCCATTGACCTAGAAGTATAGACAAGAACGTCCATACAAACCATTTGTTCAAATTCTGGAATGAGAGACCTAAAGTTCGCTGCAGCCGCTGCAGCGCTTAAACATTTAAATGTCGTCTAATCAACAGACAGACATCGCAGCGCCGCCGCAGCGCCCGATCGGTCAAAGACAACGTAGTGTGTATCAAGATGGCGTCTCAAATAGATTGTCAATAACATTAATTGAAAAAATATCTTTTCTATTTTTATAATACGATATAACTTCTTATTAATGACTTGAATAACAATTAATTTCACTTACTTGACAACTGAATTGTAGTAAACGTCTAGGGGGGCTATCACGCTAAATAACCTCAACCAAACCACAACCGAAACGCAGTCGTTAGACGTACTTTTATAGTGCTATCGCATTGGACACACGCGATAGCGCTATACGAAGTCGGCTGAACGGTAAAGGTTTAGTTTTGGTAATATCGTTGGTGCTTAGTGTGATTGAGGCCTAGGTGTACACTTTTAAAAGAAATAAAATTTTATTTTCGCCGCTCCGTACGCGCGAATGTCAAAGCCACACTAAAGCAAGGTGCCGAAAGGACTTCGCAGATGAGTGGAACATAGTGTGTGTTCGGAAGGGCCTATCTAGTGTAACGTATATATCGCTGCTCCGTGCATTGGATGACACAAAGCCGTTGGTTCCGGTTACCATCATAAGATGGCGGTCATGAAAGCCCACCAACCCGACGCGGATCCCATGTGAAGTTTTATTTATTGTGCCGTGGAGTGTGGTGGACGTTGGTGAGGTCCTCATTGCCTAGTCTCTGACTAACATTGGATAACAGTCGTGTATGTGTGGCTGTCCGCTGTCCCAGGCTGCGGGGTGATTTACAGCACCCGCTGCTCGTCAACATCCTGGGCCGTTTCTGGGAAGGTCGTTGATGTATGGCCTTGTTTTGATACAACTCACAATAGTATTGTTTACCGTACAAGATATACATTATATTGCTTTATGTTTGCTCAATTTAATATGTTTTAGCTCAATCATACTAGTCTACTTTTAATTTTACTATAAATAGTATGGTAATGTAAACTAATAAAGTATAGCAAGTCACTTTTCTGACCTACCCATCCACGTTTAGGGATAGGTTTAGCACGATTTCAATACAACATACGAATATTTACATTAAAACTGTTTTAATAATAAATTTTAAACATAGATTTTTTATTTACCGCGTTATGGTTAATGCCTAAGTGACCACAGGGAAAAGGAATTCCCAGGAAAGAGACGGGGACGTCTATTTCCGGCCGACACTTCGCCGGGCTCCCGCCCGGCGGAGTGTCGGCCGCGAGGAAGTGTTCGGGACGATCTCGCCTGCTATGTGTACTTTGACATGGCAGAATAAAACAGCTTTAGCCTTAGTGTCGAGCGAGTCAAGTGTGGAAACAACTGCCTCGTCACAATCGTTTAAATTTGATAACAAAACTTCCTTATCAAATCGTACCCTTAGCTAACTAATACCCACTTGCTATTGGTTGTTGAGACAATAAATTAGATCTACAACATAATATTAATTGTTTTACTCACTTCTGGACAACTCACTTCTGGACAACTCACTTTACCAGTTACATTAAATCTTGTGTAACTATGTAATTTTATCAAATATTTACTTTTATAGTCCTTATATTCCAACAAAGAAACAACGTGAGTTCGAGGTGTTTATTTTACTATTTTAGGTATATGGTAAAACTAGCAATTGTCTTGTAATTCCAAAACGTAGACATGTGTTTCATACTTGTATCTGTCATCATTAACAAATATGAGACAGCGTCAGTTTTAAACATTGTTTATTTATGTTCATCTTTTGGTTAGTATTAACAACAGGTTAGTGGCGATTGAATGTACCATTTAAGTAAGCGTCCTCCAATAGCCATTCTGTTAAAAGTAGGTGTAAACGTGTAGGCTAGCCTTCCAGCCAACGACCAGATTCAAACATTCAACTGCAACAAGAGAGGGTACCTACATTCAGGCAATAACAATTATTTGTGCTCCTTACGCTTCTTGAAATAAGTTGCGGAATAAGTTTACGTTAGAATAAAGATTCCAATGTCTTCCAAATCGCAGCTTACACTTATTTTATTCAGTAAATCAGACTTAAGGTTTGCACTCGTAAGCCTTTATTACACACATTTTAAGGATGAAATTGGACCGATCTTTCGGAAGCTGTACATAATGTTACTTTACATTCTCGACGCTCCTTACATAAGCGTATGTACCCAGAACTTATTTACAAGAGGGATTTATTCATGTATAGGTAGGACTGAAGCGACTCGAGAGGTTCGGGATTACGCGCGTATATAAATCTGAAGGCAATTTTACTGTAAGTACCTAATTATTTTATGCATAGACATTAATATTTTATCTATCAACGCACGAAATAACATTTGTGGAATTTAGTACTTAAACCTACAAATCGCAGCTAAATAACGGCTAGGTTTGATGACGATGATGATGATGATGATGATGATGATGCAATCCTGTTATCCCTCATCAGGGACATAGGGCTCGAAGAAGAGATTTCCCCTGCTGTCGATCTTGTGCGGCAACCTCCAGGTCCTTCCAGCCGACGGCTAGGTTTAAGTTAAGTAAATCACCCGTATGCGATCTAAAGTAGCCAAGTGTTCCGTGACAAAGTCAGCAAGATTCCGCTAAGCACTTTTCTACTCTTGTGTCAAATTGCAGTGTCTTTCACATGTTATCGTTTGATGTTGGGTTTCATAATACAGAAAGGACTTGTTGACTGTTCCGCAGCCTAAGTCCCTCACTTCTCCTCACTGATGCAAGGGACATCTTATTGCGTGCCCCATGTTTGGACGAGCCCCTGCCCTGCAGGCTGGCAGCTGGGTGATCACACAAGTGGTTGTTATGCATACCCACATATTAGTAGGTTACTTTCAAAAGGCCAGTTCACCAGTCTTTAAAACTTAAGTTGGCTTTAAAAAGGCAATTACATGACTTCCGTTGATAGTTATAATTATTAAAAGAAAGTAGAAATAATAGACACGAATAAAGGCAAAAGATAAATATTATCTTAATTTAAGCGACAGATAGCAAAATTCGCTATTATTTTATTTTAAGTGTTTAGCCAGTAACATGGCTAGCTTAGCGGCTTCTATTGAGCTGCAACCTACTGACATGCAATTCAGACTTTTCAATATGATCCAAATAATTTAAATTAGCTTTTAGGAAAATATAGGATACCTCTAGCAAATTATTGAAAACAGAAAAGTCAAACTGCCTTAGCATTGTTCATCAGAACATACAAAGCTTTCTGGCAAAGAATTTGAATAAAATTTATTTTTAATTTCTTTTAAAATTGACATTTTATGTATTACCGAGCATTGGCTCAAACATTATGAATTAATAACGAACTTAGAAAACTACAGTATTGTCAGTTTGTTTTGTACAAAGTCAGCCATAAGAGGCGGCTCTTTAATAATAATTTAAAAGTGAAAGAACGTATACACGTGATTGCACTATATATAGAACGAACTATAGAATTGTCATGTGTCGAACTAGATGAGGTTTTTGTAATATGTGAATTCAGACCTCCATCTGAAATTACCCACTGTTTGAGTCCGCTATGGAAGATGTTTTAAAAATCATATGTAAAAAGGTAAGAGAGTACTAGTATGATAAGATTTTGATGTTAACATTTTGAACCGATGTTCTATGTGCAGTAGATTCATAAACTTATTTAAATCATTTAATTTAGATCACGTGTTCAATGAACCAACTAGAATAACATCCATATCTGCTATTTGCTTGGACAATATTTTTGTAATTGTCTTGTTTTTGAAAAATCTATTATAAATGTTGTTAGTTCAGACCATAGCGGAAAATTAGCCACTATTGAGCACCATATTGTCTCTCCCATACAAAATATAGTGTGTAGACCAATCAGCAAAAAAGATATCAAAAAATTTAGAACCAATATTCACTTAGAACTTTCGTCTCTTACAGTATTTTTTTTTTATTGGCAACGGGTAAGCGCTTGGCCTTCATCTCACCTGATGGTAAGTGACGATAAGGCCGAAGGTGGAAGCGCGCTTCACCCGGAATCCTCAACCACTGAGGAACTGGCTATCTTATCTCAAACTGCCGGAACACAACAATGCTATAAACATCGTTGTTATGGCGACAGACTTAGATAAGATGGTGGTAGCTAGCCAGGCGGACTTAACAGCCCTACCACCAACCAAACCGAGCACACAAAGATGTACCCTCCCGCTGGGAATCGAACCCGGGACCTCTGGGTCTGAAACAGGTAGCTTAGCCACTAGACCACAGAGGCGGTATCACCTACTGATGATGCAGATAATACTTATACAAAAGTTTTTAGTTGCATTCGGGATGAATTTAACAACAAATTTAAGCAAAAAATTATTAAATTTAAAAACTCTAAAAATAATTCAGTGACTGAGCGACACAAGATATTTAAGCAATTAGAAGAAAATTGTATGAATTCTATGAGTTAAAATCTACTTCTAAAGATCCAAACTTTCTTGAATATGTTAGAAACTATTCAAAATTATTTTAAAAAGTCTGCATAAATACTAAATCACATTTTATTTTAAAAAAAATTGCACTTTCGAATAACAAAATAAAGACTACATGGAATATTATTAACCAAGAAACTGGTAAAACAAAAATTAAGGACCGTTCATATTTACTTAAAGTCGATAGTAAAATAATAGAATCAGATAGCTTAGTCGCTGGTGCATTTGAGGATTTTTTCTCTAGGATACCTATGGACATAACCAGTAATATAAGTTCTTGCTCTCATACTGCTGTCGCTCTCCTCGAGTCAAGTGTTGATAAGTGCGGTGACAGTTTTAATTTTAGACATATAAACACTGACACCATTTTAAATGCTTTTAAAACAATAAATATTAAAAATACAGAAGATCTGTAGGGTATCTCTACAAATGTTGCTCAAACAATTATTAACTCCTTAGCTCCTCAATTGGCCAATATTTTAAATAGGTGTCTTCAAGAAGGAACTTTTCCAAAGGACATAATTTTATTTGGTACTAAAATAAAAGAAAAATTAACTGCAACAGTTCATATACTTCCTTGTCCAAGAGACTAAATGCTATCATTCTGTATATTTTTTAGATTTTTAATTACCTCCGTTAAAGAATACTATATTTTGATAAGTTTTGTACGTTTCTGAACGACAGTTCTGTTTTTTTTTTAATGTTAACGAACGCAGGGTTATTAAGTAAGTATTTCTATGAGGTCTATGGTAATGTAGGAACCTCAGAACAATAACTATTGTTCTGAGGTAGAAACGATATCGTTATCACAGTTATCTTTTTCGCACTTACAGTATTTAGCAACGATACACACAACTAACACAACGAAAGCGCGGCCGGGAATCGTATGGCGGCTGACAGTCTGACATCTGTCTACGATGCGTATTGACATATAAAACGTCAGACAAGCGTCACTTTTTCATTTTTAATAACATAAAATGTCACAATCCTACTATAATGTTGCCATTTTCGAGTAAAAATCAATGTTGGATTTTAATTAATATTAAAAAAACGGAGGTTTTTAAATTAATAATACGGTCATAAAGTTGATAATAATGTATTCTTCAAGTATTTGTACATTGGCGTCAAGTTAAAAGACTTTGGAATTTAGTACCAAGCCCCATAGTAAAAAAATTATGTCCTTTTATAAAGCGTGTTAAAATCATTCCTTTTTTTAAAGCTGGTGACAAAACAACTCCTTTAACTTTTGACCAATTTCTATATTACCAGCATTTTGCAAAGTTTTTGAGAAAATTATTTACATTCAATCTAATTTTGCAAATCATAAACTTTTTCATGAAAAACAGTTTGGTTTTACTGAAGGTAGATCTACCACTGACGCTGGAGTTGCGCTTCTTAAACACATTTTTGACGCCTGGGAGGGTAAGCAAGATGCAATAGGTATTTTCTGTGATCTCTCAAAGGCATTTGATTGCGTTAGTCATGAAACTTTAGTTAATAAGTTAGAGCGTTATGGTGTCTATGGCACTGAGCCGTATTCAATCATACTTGTCGAATAGAACTCAAAAAAGTTGTTATTAATGGTGCTGTGTCTTCAGGAGCACCCATAACTATAGGCGTGCCCGAAGGGTCAATATTGGGCCCATTGCTTTTTTTGATTTACATAAATGACCTGCCCTACTTTGCTAGAAACCTTTGTGAGACTGTACTATTTGCAGATGATACGTCTTTTATTTTTAATGTTAGAAGAGGCCTTGAAATGTTGACGATGTAAATAGTGCACTTTCAAAGGTATTACATTGGTTCACTATTAATAATTTATTACTGAATTCAGCAAAAACAAAGTGTGTTAAATTTTCTTTACCTAATGTAAAACAGGTCAGTACACAAATTAAGATGAACGATTATGTAGTTGAATTAGTAGATTATACTGTGTTTGTAGGCATTCAACTGGATTAACGCTTACAATGGAACCCACATACCTATTGATACCTTGTCAGAAAGATTGAGTTCAGCTGCATACGCAGTTAAGAAAATAAGGCTTCTAACTAATGTTTGTTGGTGTATCCGTTAATAAAAATAGCAAAGTTGTATCCGAATCTTGCATAGATGTCATTTAGACGTTTCTCGCTCTATTTCGTCACTTGCTGTAATGTACGTAATATGTGGTAAATTGATTAAAACCAAATCGTTATAAACTACGCAAATCTTTTATTGTTTCCGCCCATAATCCTTCAATGTTGAGAAGGCAAGAGTAGTTTATTTTAGTTATTTTCATAGTGTGATGTTTATGGCTTACTGTTGTGGGGCTCCGCTGTTAATATTGACGATGTATTTGTTCTACAGGGCAGTCCGCGCCATATACAACCTCAAGTCTAGAGACTCACTCAAAGAAGTGTTTAAAAAAATCGATATATTAACTATTGTCTCACAATTTATTTTTGAAAACCAGGTATGTCAAAAAGTATGAAAAGACATTTGTTAAAAATTGTGATCTTCATAACTTACACACTCGTAAGAAAAATAAGCTTGCCGTCCCTAGTTTTAGACTTCATAAAACAGGTGGCTCTTTCTTAAGTAAATGTGTAACGTTTTGTAACAAACTTCCACTAAATATTACTGAAATGCATTTACATACATTTAAAGCCCATGTTGAAAAACCCTCATGAGTAAAGGTTATTATAAAGTGGAAGATTATGTAAATGACAAATATGTATGGACATAGTGCATGTACGAGCATAACATGTTAGTAATTTGTATACTGTGTAACTTGGTAACAACATTATTAATTTGTAAATGTCGTTACTTCTATATTATTATAAATCTGTGGAGTTTCTAGCGCCCGTTCTTTTCCACAGCTAAAAGACTTCCTGAATGGGTGGGGTGGGTGGGCGGGTGCCCATCCATCTATATAAATTTAGACGATTCAAAATGCTTCTTTTAAGCTTATTGAATAAAGAAATTTGTATTTTTTTGAGTTTGAGTTATTCACTATCCCTGAAGTGAATAAAGCAAATGGAGTGTGTCAAAATCGTGACAAATGGAAAGCTGATATTATGTACATTCTGTCAAAAAGTTTTGGGAACGGATGATTTGTTTATGATTCCAAATTAATTTTGTTGTTTTTTTTTTGTTGTTAGGTTGGCACAACTGTTGTCCACTTTGGCGCGGAGTTTGAGTTGCTTCTGTTATTTATATTAAATATTGTGCTGTTTTTAGTTAGTTTATATCTAGTGTGTATTGCGAATTTCATAATGGATAAAAACATCGAACAAAGAGTTTGTCTTAAATTTTGCGTCGCCAATGGAATTTCGTGTTCGGAGTCACTGAAAATGTTACAGAAGGCTTTTTTTTTTTATATACCAAGCCCGGCAAATGACCCCACTCTACCTGATGTTAAGTGGAAATGAGGTCCAGGCGCGAGGACAACTGGTGCAGCGTAAGAGACGTAGCATCAGTCATCCTCACTCTGCCGGCCCACAAAGTGCTCACGCCTCGTTTGAAGGACCCTATGTCATAGGTAGGAGGGAATACGTGTGCTGGTAGACTATTCCATCTTTTGGAAGTGCGGCAAAGAAACGAGTCACCAAATTTCTTTGTGCGTGATGATGTGCATATTGACGATCGTGAATTAGAGAGTGATCTTCTAGGTATCGAATAAGCTGTTTGTTCAATATTCGTTCTAGGATCTTACACAACACTGAAGTTACGGCTATAGGGCGGTAATTAGTCGGATCTGACCGATCTCCTTTTTTAGGGATCGGTTGCACATTAGCTTCTCTCCAAGATTCCGTTACACAACCCGAAGAGAGCGAGAGACGGTACAGACGCGTTAACACAGGGGACAACTCCGCTGCACACATTTTCAGAACTATTGCTGGGATGCCATCAGGACCGTTAGCTTTCCGGACATCGATTGACTGCAGCTCCGCACGGACATAAAACTGCCTGATTTTAATATCAGACATTGTGTGGCCACAGTGAGGAACTGAGGATGGCTGTGCATCACAGTCATCGATCCGGGAGTTAGCCGCAAAGAGTTTGGCCAGGAGATCGACCTTTTCCTGCGGCTTGTGAGCTAAAGTTCCGTCAAGACATCTCAGTGGTGGCAGCGAGGGTTGGCATAAGTTGGATTGCACGGCTTTGGCCAGACGCCAGTAGCTACGGCTGCCCGTAGGATGCGTCAGGAGCTCTTGTCCTACTCGTGCAACGCGCTGGGCATCCGCTCTAATGTAGGCCCTCTTACACGACTTGGTGGCATTATTATAGGCTGCTTTTAGCGAGCGAGTTTCGGGATCCCCATGAGCTTTGCTTCTGATCCAAGCGCGGTATGCCGTCTGTTTGCTTTCAACAGCGCTGGCACACTCGCGATTGAACCAGCGGTTGCGTCTGCCTTTGCTGATGACATAGGAGTGTGGAATATAGTATTCCATTCCTAATACTATCTCATCAGCAACGGCAGTGGCGCTAGCGGTTGGGTCCTTCTCACTAAAGCAGCGCTGCCTCCAAGGGACGGATGCAAAATACTCCCGCATACCGTCCCAGTCTGCCGACGCGTAGTGCCAAATCTGGCGTTTCGAAACCGCTGTTGACGGGCGCGATGCCAAGGGCACTGTGCTGGATATCAAGCAGTGATCCGAGGAACCTAAAGGAGCTCGAATCTCTACCCGGTATCCAGCTGGGCGACTCGTCAGCAGAAGGTCGAGTAAGGAGGGCGGATGGCCAACTATGTCTGGGATCCTGGTGGGCTGGTTCACCAGTTGCGTCAGATCATGCGTGAGAGCGAATGCGTGGGCAGTTCTACCAGCATGCTCTGTTTTGGAGGAACCTAACCACAACTCATGGTGGGCGTTGAAGTCCCCCAAAAACACCAGTTCCGCCGATGGAAACCGCTCCTGCGCATCATCTGCTACCCGACTAAGATGTTCAATTAGTCGAGTTGTCTCCATGTCGCCGTTATGGGATCGGTAGACGCAAACGTAGACACGGCAATGAGAGCCTAAGTCGACGTGTACCACTAGGAGGGAGAAGGAAGGGTCCTCCAGACAGCGCAGACGGCGACAGCAAACATCCGCCCGAACGAATAAGCAAACTCCGGCTTTGGCTTTGAAGGATTCTTCAAGCACAAAGCCGGGATAGTTCAGGTAGGTGGTGTCAGCTGGGCGGATTATTTGCGTCTCCGTCAGGAACAACATTGCTGGCCGTGCCGTCTCGAGATGGTGGTGGACGGCATTGAGGTTTGCATGGAGTCCGCAGTTGTTAGCGAACTCCACCTCAAACGGTAAGGTTGTGGTGGGGGTGTGCACCGCTTTAGTACCAGTTTTGTTGTTAGGCGCTGTCATTTTAGGAGTGGAAAGAGAGAGGCGTGAATCGAGAAAATGATGCCGCGATGCGAATGGTCAAAGTGTGGTGGCCTGTTTCCCCAGGAATTTGCCCACAGACGAGTATTATTAACCTGCCGAACGGAAGGGCCCCCGAACCCCCCCGGGAATGGCCGCCGGGACCCCACCTTCCGGTCACCAACCGGCACGACGGACCACCCCGAGATTATGCGTGGCATGGTGAGGCAGCCTCACGAGCTGGTTAGGCTCGCTTGGGCCCCTGTACTGTGCCACGGGCGGCCAGCGGGACAACCGTTTCTACGGGTCTCCCTGGTCGGCAGGTTAACGAAGTCCTCCTGGCACTGGTCTGACGGAAGCCTCCACAGACCAAATACATCGCAGCATCATCTTCTCGAGCTCTGGTTATACGCTGGCTGATCCCGAAACGCGACCGACAAGCAGTCACTTGACGGGTTTTACACCATGCGTACGGTGGTCACCAACCAGACGGGTCAAGCCCTACCACCAGTGGAGCAGATCATCGCTCGAAAGAGTCCGTTAGTCGCTTTTTACGACACCCACCGGACGGAGAGAGGGGCGGCGATTGGTATTCTTTCTCCGTCACCGCACGGATAAGAGCTTACGGTAAAGCTAAATTAGCTTCGAAAAAGCTGGGTGTGCTAAATAGAGCGGGTCAGTATTTCACGCCGGCCCACCGTTTACAACTGTATAAAGCACAGGTCAGGCCGCATATGGAATACTGCTCCCATCTCTGGGCTGGAGCACCCCAATACCAACTCCTTCCATTTGACCGCATTCAACGCAGAGCTGCTCGAGTTGTCGACGACGTTTTTATTTTAGGACGGCTCGATCCACTGGCTCTTCGGAGAGACGTTGCGTCTCTCTGTATATTGTACCGTATATATGAGGAGTGTTCTGAGGAATTGTTCGGCTTGTTCCCTGCCGCTGATTTCCTTCACCGCACTACACGCAATCGACTGTCATTCCATCCACATCACCTTGATGGATGGCGGTCTACTACTGTGCGTTTTTCAAGAAATTTCTTGCCTCGAACTACAGTGTTGTGGAACCAGCTCTCGGCGGCGGTATTTCCGGACCGTTGCGACTTAGGGATCTTCGAGAAACGAGCCTATTCCTTCCTTAAAGGCCGGCAACGCGCCTGCGATTCCTCTGGTTTTGCGGGTGTCCATGGGCGGCGGTGATTACTTTCCATCAGGTGACCCGCTTGCTCGTTTACCTTCTTCTGCTATAAAAAAAAAGGTGAATTGACTTTATCAAAAATACGTGCTTATGAGTGGTACAAAGCGTTCAAAAGCGGTCAATATGTGATGGAAGATTTGCTTCACTCTGGTATAGGCCATCAACGTCTTCAACTGAAGTTAACATCGCAAAAGTGAAAGAAATGGTGACTGAAAATCTTCATTCAAGATTGAGAGAGATAGCCGCTGATCTTTCTGTGTCTCACGGGTCGATCCCTACCATCTTAAATAATCACTTGGGTATGAAACATGTTGCCACTCGGCTAGTCCCAAAAGACCTGAATTTTCACCAAAAACTCAATCGCATACGAGTCGCTGAGGACATGCTAGAACGAGTCAATTCCGACCCAACATTCATTCAACGCATTGTTACTGGTGACGAGACGTTGGCTTACGAGTTTGACATGCAAATTAGTCAACAAGCTTCAGAGTGGCGCCTTCCGAGTGAACTGAAACCGAAAAAACCACGCTAAAGTGGATCAAAAGTCAAAGTCATGTTGACGTTTTCTTTGGCTATCGCGATGTTGTGCACTCGGAATTCTTGCCGGAAGGTCAAACGGTAAATTAAAGAATATTATTTGAGCGTTATGCGTCGTTTAAGACAGCAAATTCGACGAAAAAAGCCAAATTTGTGAAAAGAAAATTCTTGGATTTTGCACTACGATAATGCCCCTTCGCACAAGGCCATCATTGTGAACGAATTTTTGACCAAAAACTCAACGAATACCATCGATCAACCACATTATTCTACATATATGGTTCCAGCCGACTTCTTTCTTTTTCCTAAACTCAAATTACCACTTCGTGGCACCCGTTTTCATTCGGTAGAAGACATAAAGGAGAATTCGCGGCGAGAACTGAACTCAATTCCGGAAAAAGCGTTTAAAAAATGTTGTGATGATTGGACTATTCGTTGGCGTAAGTGAATCGTTTCTAAAGGAGCATACTTTGAAGGCGGTAAAATAAATTTGGATGAATAACTAAGATTTTGTGTATTATTGATCTTTTCTCAGTACTTTCTTGACAGAGTAGTATATGCGAATGCACTTTACCCGCACAAGACGCGTACAATCCTTTTGTTGACTTGTTATCTGTTGCTGCAAACAATTTCAGCTTTTAAAGTCATCTCAACGTGGCTTTAATATCTTCGCCTAAACTAATTAATACGAAGGCATGTTCACCTCCTTTAAACCTGATGCGGTGTTTCCAATATCAGCCATACGAGGACATGTTCAACTTGTTCAGCCCTGGGGCGGTATCCCCTCAGTTCCGATATTATGATCAGCTTTGTAGAGCTGAGTGCATCCTGAGAAGCGGCTCGGTGTAATTGCTGGTTTGTGGCGCGGCGACCTCTCGCCGCGGCGTTGGGGCCCGGATATTGCGTTACCAACCTCCCACTTACCGCTTTTATGGATCAAATTAGCTCCTAAAACAATAGGGTGTGAGAAACTGTAAAGTTTTGTTTACCCTGTTTTCGTAATTGCATATAATGCATAATAAAATTGAGATGAAATAAATACCTTTTTTATAAAGAATACTCTTAAGAAGCACCCTAATTGTTAATTTTAAAAAGTTGTTTTCATTGTCATTTTATAGGTAGGCTGAATAACATTGTGAGATAAAGACCAAAATCTATTTATTTTACACATTGCCGGTAGTCCAGCAGTTACTCTATACAATCCCTAGGAATTTTATACATTACCTAGGTAAAGTATGTAATGGACAATAATATGCTTAATATTTCATACATTGCCTGGACGCCCCCGGTAATCTATACATTGCCTAGGTATTGTATAGAATACCTGAATTATACAGATTGCCGGTAACATCTTCATAGAATATGTTTTACGTCAAGTCAGGTAAATATTCACAGATATACCGATTTCGACAACGAAATCAATGTCTCTGTAGTTGTCCGACTTAAATAAATAACCCTTATTCAGTTTTTCCATGATATAAAGTATTTCCGAACGGATACAGTTTTAATTATAAAACTTTCATTTTTCTCACGTAAAATGTAGTATTCGCTTTCGCTAAATAAATGACCTAATATAAATATGTTCCGCAGTATTAACTGTGTTCTTGCATAGCTAATCAGCCGCGGGCAAAGTTAAACAACCCGCGACTTGTGCAACATTAGCGCTTACAAAACATTTGCGACATGTTTGCCGGCACAAATACAAGTACGACAACGCTATTAGTTCACGTAATTACACGTACGAGTAGGTACTATAATTAGTTGGTCCACTTGAAAGTTAGTTAAAAATATTAAGGAAATAAAAATATTATTATTATGTTGAGCACACATCACAGCTGGGTATAGGCAATCCCACATGGACAATCATGTACAACCATAATAATATAACAATAACATTATATTTTCCATAATGCTTTTATTTTATACTTTTAAGCTGGCCTAACGCAGGTTGGATGGTTATGTTAACATTAACCTTATCTTTATTTCAACTTATTAAAATATTCTCACTAACGCTAACAATTAAAAATCCTCTGCTTCATTTCCCCCAATATCCTGCTTCTGTTGGTTTTGAATCACTAATACTCTGCGCCCAACATTCAGTGCCGAGATGAAAAATTCACGATTTCAATTTCACGTTTAAAACATCAAGCCTACAGTTAACATTACTTACTTTAGAAAAAATTTAGGTCGTGCTCTAAAAGTGGCGTGAACCTGTTCAAATGCGAAATGGATGCGCGTCACGGCCAGGACGCGTAAAAACTCGCGTGAGCCTGTAAAGGCCGCTTCAGAATGTAGGCCGCCCGTAGTTGTTGCTCCAGAGCAGAAGGGCACCTTCAACATGACGGCGTTTTATCTACAAGGATTTTGCAACGTTAAGTAGTATAGGGAGTAATTGTGTATGTGATCTGTGAGTTAAGTTATCATCTTTTAAAAAACTGCTCCGGCAGCGCCCCGTTGCAATCGAATACTAGGCTCACTTAAACCTATCCAGCCAGCTCATTCATTCAGGCTTATTTGTTTTATCGTGCTTATTGTGAGTTTTTGGGCGACATCAAAATTAATTGAGTACATAATTCTTCCGTGCAGTGCACAAACTTAGTTTCTGATGTTCAATGCCGTAAGCAAATCATGAAAAGACAGAGAGATGAAGGCTGGCGGTGACTGAACAATGGTTACGGTTACATTGTCAGGTATCATTATTGCATCAATGATAATGTCGAGTTCCCCTACTGCTCCCGGCCGGGTCACGGGGTCTTTGTTTTACGACAAAAGCTTTTTCGGATAAGGCTGCGAGCTGGTTTAATGGAGGGGCGCGCCGCTGCAGTTACACTTATTCATCGGCGCCGGGCCTCCCGCGTGCCGTCTCAATGTGTGGTGCTACGCCGTGCATTGGTCACTTTTCTAACACGCTAGCTTCTTGGTTTGGCTTTGTGATTTATTTATTTTGCGTATGGTTTTACGCAGCGAGTATTAAAATGCGAAAGGAGCATCGATCCACTTAGTCTGTATCTTCCTCGTCGGCGTCTTGATGTTTAATGTTTTTCTAATATGCTAAATGAAAAAAACTGTGATACAAAAATAAAGTTTCTTGGAAATCTGCTATTTATAAAACTGTGATACAAAAATAAAGTTTCTTGGAAATCTGCTATTTATCTGTTCATGCAATCACGATGATCTGAAAAAGTCACAAACAAACGTGTCCTGATCAGAAAGCCTAATTTGCAGAACGTCTATGAATGCAAACCACCTAAACGCAAAATGACTTTTTTTTATGGATTCTAATATTATTATATAGGCCGCTGAGTGATGTGCCACTCCGTGAGTCGCGCTTGCGATCAAAATTCATGATGAAGCTCGCATTCGCATGCCCTCGCACAAGCAGAGGCCGGGCTCCGCAATGCACCGACAGACATCGACTATTGAAATTTAGATTTATGCATACCACTGCCTCGTTCAACATGTTGTATTTTTTTATCACAAAAATAGTTACTGTTTTCTGAGAGATGTTTCTGTGTATTTTCTTCAATTACGCTGCTACCGCTTATCGCTTTCTATGTACCTATGCATAATACATATTGTGAAACTGACACTAGCGAAACTTTATGTCCTGAGAAAACCTGGGTTCCTTTAGGAAGTCAGCTGGGTGATAAGTACCTACGTTAGTCTGCAACCTTTTTTGTCATTTTTGTCATGTCTAATACACTTGACCTGACCAGTCATTGAAGTTTCTTGCAGTTTCTAGCAGTCGCCTTATATAAGGCAAGGCTCAAAAAGATAACATTTTTAAAAACAAAGAATATTTTTATTCTAACTTTTATCAATATTTATGACATAGCAGGGAGGGTCTTAAATATGAATAGTATCTGAAATCAATAACCAATTTACTGTCATTTAACTTTAATATTTCCTCCCCTTCAAAAGACAAGACCCTTCACGGAGCGTTGTTCGTATGCATAAGACACCAAAATCCTCAACTTGAACCATAAAATATAAATAGGCTATCGGGCGTATAAATACACACACACGTACCCGTATATCGCCGCACTTTCAATAAATATCGAGGCGCATCGCCCGCCCGCCGGGCCGGAGCGCGTAACAAATTGCGTCGTCTCGGCCCTTTTGTTGCGCGACGTGGCGCGTCGGTCGTCGCGCTGTCTCGCAGCGGCAGCGGCCGGCGCGGTGTTAATGCCGTCTGCACAATTTAGCGTGCATATTCACAAATGAAGAATAACTTGCAAGGAGATTATATGTGAGGTGTCAAGGGTACTTTTTCTAGCTTTAACGTAGCGTTAGATTGGATATTTTTTTTAAATTTAGTGTTCGGTACAAAACTGAACACGCGGGTTTTCTTTAGCTACAGTGGTCATCGGGCGCCGGGTGACCTAAACTCGGTCATCGTGTGTGTATGGCGTATGGTCATCAAAATAATTATTTATTTTATCTAGTGTCTATTTCGCCGATGTGCACTCGTCAACATTCATTGCCTTTAACATTAGTATCTTGTTACATTCGAGATTTTGTCCCTTTTGGGGAAAAGGGAGAAAATCCCAAACGCAAGCTTCAGTGGGTTGTTGTAAAATAAAACCATAAAATGTTCAACAGCTAGGCAACTAAAAACAACCTAAATTCGTTCCATAACAATAAAATAAAATTTTAAATTTTAAGTCACTTCTCTTATCTAAATTGGGGGTTAGTAACAATTTTTCTTTATATTATGTTAGGTAGTAATCATTTACATTACTCATTTTAATTTATTAGGCCGAAAATAACAAAAAAAAACTATCAGTCGAAATTGCCCCCGGGTCAATTTCAAATTAAATACCAATAAATTTTCTAATAATTTTGTCAACTGTAATTTACTGTTTATTTAATCTAAACCTTATTACAAAGCTTTTACACACCCTAAAACACAAGAAAATCCTAAGAGTCAAAAGTGACCCAGCGGGTCGATGATAATTTTAATTTTAAATAAATTTTAAAATATTGTTCCTTTTACTACCTAACCAGCCAGCTAATATTTCAGCGGTAAGAGCTATGGTCGTGGGTGGTTGGGATAAAACCAGTACCGTCCGGAGTATGTAAAGTAAATTAAAATACCCGGTCTATTAAACAAAATTAAAGTTAGCGTTTAACCAGATTAACCGTATAAAACCTAAAACTGTGGAACCTTGGGGTTATACTAAAACACAATTAAAAATTATGGGCGCCAGGATCGTATAGTCGATCCGGACCTCGGAGACGACGTTAACCAGCAACCTCATAATACAGGTCGAACTCGCAGATCCTCAAAAGGTTGATAAGTTTACCAACGCTTGTAAGTTGGATAGAGGGTATGATACTCCACTTAAAAAAATATGGTATTTAAAAGAAAATTATTGTAAGGTTAAAACAAAACTGGTAATTAAAAAAAACCGTCTACGCCTGCTACTCTAGGCGTGTTAGCTCGCCTTGCAGCAGGTGGCCGCTGGAATCTCCGACAAAACGGGTCTCGCGTCCAGGCTTTAGGGCCCAGCTCTAAATTCTGGCGGCGAGACGAGCTTCTCGAAGCACTTGGAATTATACGGACAATACGGAGTCTTAGCACTACATTCCACACTTAGGTCAGAACTGTTAAATGAATTTGGTCCCGCAGTCTGCCATCTTAAACCTGAGCTGCTACCTACCAGGTTCAGGGACTCGCTACGTAACTGGTGTGTTCCTAGCATCCCTGCGTTGTTGTACATCTATAGACTAACACTAGTTCTATACTATTTAACACCATTTTTTAATTTTAGTGTTTTTTTCACATTTCACTAGGACCCAAGGCACAACAAGGCTACTATATTCCACTAAATATTGCTAGACTATTGTTGGGTGATGGAGTATCCACTTTCTAAAGAGGTCTGACACGTCCGCCACATGGCTAAGAGCTTTGCGTCGCTTGGCGACAAGGAGTGATTCGGAAACCAACATAATCGAATTCTGAATTCTTAGTCATAGATGAGTCTAAGCTAGGGGTCAACAGAGCTCCAGGGAAACACTTAAGAACTATGATAAAGTAATATATACTTACGCGCTGTGATAAGCTTTATCTTGCACGTGGCGCGTGGCGGCCGGCGACAGGAACTGTCGATGTGAGCACGGATCCTTGTAATTATTATGTAGGGAACCTTCCTACACTCAGGTGATTAAGTTATTTAACTATTATGTATTTAATTATTAACTATTTACAATTAAAATATGTATTTACAAAATTACACTTATACCTAGACATTTACTATAACAGCACAGATAACGTTATTAACATTATTGTTATTATCAAATATTTACAATACATTTCATTAATTAATATTATAACATCATATCTACATAGCATGCGACCCAGCTTGTCGATATCGATCATCGACAACGTCTATCGACATGCGCCTCGCACTAGTGCGTTGACCAGATACATAAGCCTTTTGTTTCGCTTATGTGCGCACGCACCGGTGCAGCGGCGCCGCGTGGCGGCAGCCAGTCGAGACTCGATCACGGCGCGGAGCTCATGCTTTTATGCTTATGCTTATATATATTACCGCTTTCGCTTATATATTTAGACTGTCATACGCTTAAATATTTGGACTATATTGTGCTCGTTTTTGTGAACTATATTTCTTCCTTGTTAAACTGTTTACTGTGCTGTGCTGTGCTTTCTGTCTTGTAGTGCCTTCTGTATTGTGTGTGTATGGATTATACAACGAACCGTAAGTTGGTGTTTTTATTGACTGTGCCCTACCACACACTTCATTAATAGTTAGTAGGACTATAAATAAATTAGCGTACATTCCGTGCACCTACTTAACTATATTGGTGACCCCCTAAACACGGACACAAAACAAGATGTCGGACGATGAAGCACGCGGTGGCAACACTAGTGATGGGAAAGTGTCGACAAAACGAGAAGTGCACAACATTAACATTCGCATCCCACCATTTTGGCCTGAAGAGCCCGAAATTTGGTTCGCTCAGGTCGAAGGACAGTTCGCGATCTACCACATTACTAGAGATTCCGCGAAGTTTAATTACATAATAGGCCAGCTAGACAACCAATACTCAAGAGAAGTAAAAGACCTCATTATCAGTCCTCCAGCGGAGAATAAGTATGAGAAGCTCAAGACGGAGCTTATCAAGCGACTTACGGCTTCCAATGAAAAGAAGCTGAAGCAGTTGCTCATGCATGAGGAGCTCGGAGATCGCAAGCCCTCTCGCTTCCTCCGTCATCTGCAGAGCCTCGCCGGTCAAGACGTGCCCGACGACTTCATGAAGACCATCTGGATCAGCCGTCTTCCACATGGCATCCAGACAGTCCTCGCAGGGCAACCAGCACCAACAAGCCTTGAAGACTTGGCTGATCTAGCGGATCGAGTGAACGACCTTGCCTCATCTTCACCTAGGGTCGCGGCAATGACTGAAGCTGGTCCCAGCTCCGTCCTTAGTGACCTTACGAGGGAAATCGCTGAGCTCCGAAGGCAGTTCCAGAAGCTCGCGTCCCAGCAAGGCAACAGGCCTAGCTCTCGACCCAACCGACGCCGCAATCGATCGTCCTCCAGACAGCGGTCGCAGTCCAACCACCGGAAGCACCCGCTCTGCTGGTACCACGCTAGGTTCGGGGAGAAGGCAACCACATGCATCCGCCCATGCGACTATAAGGCGGAAAACTCAAAGGGCAGTCGGTAATGGCGGCTGACGATTGCCCATCCTCTGCTGGTCGCCTGTTTGTCACCGACCGTTCCTCGAAGACGCAGTTTCTGGTCGACACCGGTAGCGACCTCTGTGTCTTCCCTCGTTCGGTACTGCGTGATCGTCGTGCTCCAACGGGTTTTCAACTGTGCGCTGCGAATGGCTCCAGCATCTCGACATATGGATACGTACATCTTGAATTAAATTTTGGCTTACGTAGAAATTTTGTATGGCGTTTCGTAGTCGCAGATGTAACGAAGCCTATAATAGGCGTAGATTTTTTGAATTTTTATAGTTTAGTTGTAGACTGTAGAAATAAACGCCTTATTGATAGTACCACATTTGTAACTGCTGTAGCTAGTCCTGTAGTTAGTCATAGTAATCTGTACTCAGTAAAAGTCTCAACTGGCGACACTCGATTTCACAAAATTCTTAACGAGTTCCCAGAAATCACTCGACCAGCTGGTACGCATCGCACAATACTACACAACACCCAACACCACATTCGCACGACACCAGGACCTCCAGTATCTTCGTCACCTCGCCGTCTCGCCCCTGACAAGCTTAAAATTGCCAAACAAGAGTTCCAGTCCATGCTTGCTAGTGGAACAGCCAGACCTTCGGAAAGCTCTTGGTCCTCTCCTTTACATCTTGCTCCAAAAAAGGACAGTGGCTGGCGTCCGTGCGGCGACTACCGCATGTTGAATGCCCGCACTGTGCCTGACAGGTATCCAGTTAGGCATATACATGACTTTGCTCACTCGATTGCTGGATGCAGGGTCTTTAGTACCCTTGACCTTGTAAAAGCCTTTAATCAGATACCTGTCAGTCCAGACGACATTCCCAAGACTGCCATCACCACGCCGTTCGGACTCTTCGAGTTTCCATTTATGACATTTGGACTTCGAAACGCAGGTCAGACTTTCCAAAGGTTTGTAGACGAGATGACGAGGGGCCTGGATTTCGTGTACTGCTATCTCGACGATTTTCTTGTGTTCTCTAGAGACGAGCCTCAGCATGACGAGCATCTGCGTATCATCTTTGGCAGGCTAAGGGACTACGGCATGCTAGTTAACACGTCTAAGTGTGTTTTCGGGGCAGAGAAGGTAACTTTTTTAGGTTACAGTATCTCCGAACAAGGCACCCGACCACTGGACGCCAAGGCGGAAGCAATCAAGGGCTACCCTGTCCCCACCACCGTGCGACAGCTGAGAGCATTCTTGGGCATGCTCAACTTTTATAGGAGATTTCTTCCTCGCGCTGCCCAAGTCCAAGCTCCTTTGCACGCTTTACTCACAGGCTCGGTAAAAGGATCGCATCCTGTCACCTTAGCCGATGAGACCTTGGCAGCTTTTAATGCATGCAAGGAAACCCTGTCTGACGCCGCCCTATTGGCACATCCGGACTGTGCGGCAAAACTTGCCCTAGTGACGGATGCATCAGACAAGGCAATCGGCGCAGTACTGCAACAGCTGAAGGACAACGCATGGCAGCCTTTAGCGTTTTTCTCCCGGAAGCTGAGTCCTTCCCAGGTGAAATATTCGCCATATGACAGGGAGTTACTTGCCATCTACGAGGCGGTTAAACACTTTCGGCACATGCTCGAGGCCCGACACTTCGTTATCTATACTGACCATAAGCCGATCAGTTTTGCATTCCACGAAAGGAAGAAAAACTGTTCGCCAAGGCAGTATAGACATCTCGATTTTATCTCCCAGTTCACGACTGATATTCGACATATATCTGGCAAAGATAATGTCGTCGCCGATACTTTGTCGCGCATCGAAGAACTGGGAGCACCGGTAAACCTCGAGACATTAGCCGAAGGTCAAGCTACTGACCCTGAACTTCGCAAACTCCTGGATGAAGGTTCATCTCTGCGCCTTGAACAGCTACACTTACCTGGAAGTCGTGTACCCCTGTACTGCGACGTCAGTACACCGACATCCAGGCCATTCGTTCCGAATTTTTTTCGAAAACAGATGTTCGATAGCCTGCATTCCCTTAGCCACCCTGGCGCCAACGCATCGGCTAAGTTAATCGCCGAACGATTTGTTTGGCCCGGCATACGTAAGGATTGCAGGGACTCGGCGCGTGCTTGCCTATCCTGCCAGCGTGCTAAGGTGAGTCGTCATGTCACCGCTCCACTAGGCACGTACAACTTACCACGGGCGCGCTTTAAACAGGTCCATATAGACCTTGTTGGACCCCTTTCTCTTTCCTGTGGTTATCGGTATTGCTTAACGGCGGTAGATCGATTCACTCGATGGCCGGAAGTAATACCAATCACAGACATAACAGCTGAGACGGTTGCCAAGGCCTTGTTGTCAGGCTGGATATCTCGCTTCGGTTGCCCGACAGACATTATAACTGACCGTGGCCGGCAGTTCGAATCGGCCCTCTTTCAATGTCTGTCCCAAATAGCCGGATTCCAACACAAGCGGACAACAGCCTACCATCCGGCATGTAACGGCCTGGTGGAGCGATTTCATCGGCAGCTGAAAGCCGCGATCGTCTGCCATGGCAACGACAGGTGGACCGAATCCTTACCATGGGTGTTACTGGGCATAAGGACTTCGATCAAAGAAGACCTACAAGCCTCGTGTGCTGAGCTCGTGTATGGCGAGCCGTTAAGGTTACCAGGCGAATTTTTCGACGCATCTGCAACCGGTACCACAGACACCTCTAAATTTACCGCGCGTATTAGGGAGTTCGCCAAGAAACTGCAACCTGCACCTACGTCACACCATGGTAAGCCGAAAACATTTATTTTCAGGGATCTCGCCACTTGTGATCACGTTTTCCTGCGTGAAGACGCATCACGTGGCTCACCCCAACCTGCTTACTCTGGTCCACACAAAGTCGTCTCGAGAGGACACAAAGTGTTCAGAATTATTTTTAAAGGCAAGGAGGTCACGGTATCCATTGACCGAATTAAACCGGCCTTTATACTTTCTGACCAGAACAGCCACGTTGAGGAAGAACCCCCACCAGGATTTCTCAAAGACTATGTCACACGATCCGGTCGGCGGGTGAAATTTGCTGATTTGTATCGCCCTTGACGGTCTCTGGAGGGGGGTGGTGTAGGGAACCTTCCTACACTCAGGTGATTAAGTTATTTAACTATTATGTATTTAATTATTAACTATTTACAATTAAAATATGTATTTACAAAATTACACTTATACCTAGACATTTACTATAACAGCACAGATAACGTTATTAACATTATTGTTATTATCAAATATTTACAATACATTTCATTAATTAATATTATAACATCATATCTACATAGCATGCGACCCAGCTTGTCGATATCGATCATCGACAACGTCTATCGACATGCGCCTCGCACTAGTGCGTTGACCAGATACATAAGCCTTTTGTTTCGCTTATGTGCGCACGCACCGGTGCAGCGGCGCCGCGTGGCGGCAGCCAGTCGAGACTCGATCACGGCGCGGAGCTCATGCTTTTATGCTTATGCTTATATATATTACCGCTTTCGCTTATATATTTAGACTGTCATACGCTTAAATATTTGGACTATATTGTGCTCGTTTTTGTGAACTATATTTCTTCCTTGTTAAACTGTTTACTGTGCTGTGCTGTGCTTTCTATCTTGTAGTGCCTTCTGTATTGTGTGTGTATGGATTATACAACGAACCGTAAGTTGGTGTTTTTATTGACTGTGCCCTACCACACACTTCATTAATAGTTAGTAGGACTATAAATAAATTAGCGTACATTCCGTGCACCTACTTAACTATAATTACATCATCACAAATGTAGTACCGTCCTAACACTTATTCAAAAAAAAACCTTTTACTTCTCTGATATAATATTACAATAAAATCCTACTTCGTTAAAATGATTATCACAGCGTCAACAACCTCCAAAGAATGCCATCATTTTGGCCGGTGACCTTTACCGGAAGTGTCAGAAATGAAAAGGCATCCTCGAAATTTTCCTGCTAAATGTGGTAAAATCATGAGCCTTAAGTGACGAAATCAAAGTTAAGAAAAACAACCAAAACGTCAAACATGAAGCCTTCCCAATCCCAACTGGTCCTGGAAATAAAAGAATCTGTCAACAATCAAACTCCATGCATTCCAACAAAAACAAACAATGTTTAGCTATGTGCAATCCGCTTTTTACGCTTACAGTATCCATTCTGGCAACACCTGAATTCCATTTTACGCGATTCTCTCATATTCTATCTATAATAAAAATGTTTAAGGTCCTGTCATGTTTGAATTTAATTTAATTACCGAAAGTAAATATTATAAATATTAATTTATTTAGTAGCTTATAATCCGAACTGTTTCGGCTACTATTTAATTTAAGTTTTTTTATGTGAGATGAAAAGCTGACAGCCACTTCGCCCCGCTACCGCTAGGTGTCGCTACGGAGGCTGCCAGTTCGTCTTTGGCGCTATGTCAAAACAACTTGTAAACTCAAATTACGTTGATTCCTTCATATTTAAGTTTAAGTCTTGCCAAAACCGATTCCCAAAGGTGTTTTAATTGAAAACTCAATAAAAATGTGTCTAGTAATGTGTCAGCCAAAGCTACATGTCTATATTATGAAGAACTAATGGATTTCAATTCAAGCAAGCTACAATTATTTATGTTTTTGGAAACCCGCTTATTTAACAACAATGATTACAGGTAACTATTTTTCAATTATTGCGAACCTTTTTGTAGATTAGCAAAGGCAAACAGGGACCTGAATTTACAACGTAACAATATACTTTAAATACAAGTAACCCCCCCCCCCCCATCTTTCCTTGGGTGTCGTAAAAGGCGACTAACGGACTAAAGGCTGCACTACATTGTTAGATGATGCATAAAGCGGCGATGGCTCACCACCTGTATCGCTGAGCACATAATTATGCAGTCAATATTTATGAAAATAGGACTGCTTTAGCTGCCCTATTTGCCTAGTCTCTAAAATATAACCCTTGGGAATAATAGTTGTGATTATAATATGTATATATATTTATACTTTATAACAAATTTAAACGTTGAACAAATCCGTAGTTACGTAAATATACTTCTAGTTTAAAGAGTCAAACAACACGTAAATGTTTATTGGCAAAGCTGTGGCGTAAAATAAGTGGATACTTAAAAAGTTTTCATCCGACGAACACCACAAAATCAATTCCACGACGACAAAGTAAAAAGTTTACGACACGAATTAGCTGCACTCGTCCCGCAGTGCGGCTACAATGTGCCGTAATATCCGTGAGCGCGTCATTCCAGCCCCGATTACCTTTCGTTTCGGGGATTGCAACTGCCACTGACCGAATGGGAATGAAGTGACAAAGTGAACGAACGAGTGAGTGAGCTCGATTGCTCGGGACCCTTGACCGAGATCGGTCCCGCTCCGAGTGTTTCAATTTTGTTTCCCTCGCTGCTGCTTATAGGACTTGTTTCTAATGGCTGCTGCATTTTTTATATATACCCACGAAGCTTTACACATGTCTATGCGGTGGGATATACTAGTAAGCCGTAAACGATGACACAACAAAAATAAAACATCATTGGAATGACTCAGTAAAATTACTAATGTGATTATTATGTAATTACTAATTTTAATAATAATATCTAAGAGAAACTATTAAAATTAATTTGCCATTATAAATAAAACTGTGCGTTTAGTTGAGACTCACTTCCGAAATGAAGTAGATAAAGTATACTGAGATTTACTTTGCAATACCTTTGAACACAGTATAAATATAAGCTTTATACTGTGCTTTGGACGTGGGTTGCATTGTCTTGCGAATATGCTTAAATCGGCTTATCGCGGACTTTGAAGCTGTCGGAGCTTTTTGCAGCCGGACTGCTAGCAGTAGAGGGTTGCTACATTATGGCAATAGTTTTTATGTGGGTATGTAGGTTTGAGTTGACTTATTCCAAAAACATAACAACTCACTCATAGAAAAATAATCGTCAAATGGCATAATAATATAAGTAATTATGAAGATTAGCAAACTACAATTAAGACTAAACTACGCAAGAAATATAAATAAAGATAAATACCCATTTCAAGACGTATACTACGGACGGTGATCTTATCTTCTAATGAAATCTCAGCCAACCCTAGCAATGATAACTTATCTACAGTACAGGCTGTATAACAATTATACGAGTATACATCTTTGATAATATTAATATATAAAAACGCAATAATAAAAGAAAATATAATTTAAGGCCTTCTTAATGTTATGTTCAAAGTCAATATATTTATTTATTTATCAATCAACCTTTTAAACAAAAGGACATTTGAGAGCTCATCGCTCGGGGCTGTCGGACAATATCGCATGGGTCACCAGATGCTGCAAATTAAGGTCAGCGCTAGACTTGTTGACTTGGTGAATTGGCGTACGTTCTCTCACACAGTCGGAGGCAGTCGGTAGTATTCACATTAGGTGTGTACTACTAAAAACTTTCATGTTTACAAACTTGAGCGCACGTTTTAGTCCCACAGGTGGGCACATCAGACCTTCCCACTAGGAGAGCAGCTCATGTGGAGATTGGGTGCGGTTTGATGGGTTAAGCGTACACAATATTGCCCGTAAGTAAAACGTAAAGAAGCTATTTATCGAGTTTCTTGTTCGCCTCGTATCGTATCGATAACAGACTGCATTTTAATCCGGTTGTGGTAGAATTCTAACCGTTCAAAATTACTTTAGGGGATGAGCTGACTTAAAAAACAAACTCTGTTTTAATTTCAATTATTTTTAATGAAAGAGGGTCCAGCGGAAGGCCTCTACAAAGATTGTAGAGGCCGCGCCAGGTCCCCAACGCCGGCGCCGATACAGCCGTAAGTGGATTTGCGCGACCCGTCTGCGGCTCCTAATACATTTCATATTTGTCAAAACAGGATTTATTCAATTGGGCCGGCGCGGCCGCTGCCTTTGATCTGTTCGGTTCATAAAATATGGCCGCGAGAGGACGAGCTGAGTAACCAAGTATTTTTATTACATCCTAGGTATATTCGTGTTGTAACATTTGTAACACAGTAATAAAAATCTTGTTGCGGTCTCCTGTTTCTCCCTCTTCGTCCACTCGCATCAGACGAATTCCTGGTTCTATTTCTTAAAGTCGCGCGCTTATGTCGAAAACCATATTCTTTTATTAAGGCATCAAATTTTGTATTGAATAAAATAAATCATATATAGTGGCAATCAGGAAGATAATCTAAAATTGGATGAATCGCACTCCCGCAGCTGAACGAGAAACGTGTTCCATTTACTACACACTTGTAAAATAATATAATTCCATTGAAGGCGAAGGGTCCTGATTTCTAAAATCCCATTTAGCAGAAGTCCGAGCGCCACTGAGTGAGGTAATCCGATCCCGCCATCCGTGGCCGGCGCGCGGATTGGTTAATCGCTTTGCGAGGACTGCGAATAAAGCCAAATCATCTTGTTCATGTTACTAGAAAATTGCTGTTTGTTTTGTTAATGTTATTGTACACCTTAATCCACCTATACATTACAGTTTAAAAAAACATTTTGTCATATGGTATTCTAGCTTACCAGTTTGACAATCTCACAACTTCTTCCCAATACTTATTTTCCTGGGGAGTATTGTGTGAAGTCGGGTATGCTAAGTCGTGACGGAACAACCATGTGTGAGACGCTTCTCCGCCCTTTTTGAGAATTAAAGAAGGCTTACTAAGTCCTACTGTGTGGACTGACTGGGTAACATGCCAGCCAAAATTTTTACGCATTGGCCTGATCTGGTAGAATCTAGCAACCAAGCAAAGCAGGCACGCCTGGAATTCTAAGCACCATTAAGCCGAGGAAGTTGCCGGCCGACCACTTATCGGCGATATTCGCTAGCACATGATCTACGTGCACGCTGTACGTACGCGCCCGCGGCCATGGCGCGGCGGGCGGGATGGAGCGCACGCGAATATCGCCCAAAAGTGCTCGACTGTACAACACTCGTGTATGTAATGTAGCCAGTACTGAGGACAGTTCAGAATTCGGGAGTGTTTAAAAGAAAATTGTCTGTGTTAACAAAATAAATCAGTATTATTGATAAGAGGAGGATCTATTTCTTTTCTGTACATATTATGGAATCTCGATCGCTAATACTCTGAGATTATTTAACATTTCACGGTCTGCAGAGAAACTAAATCACGTAATAATATCAATTATTTAACATATAGGGGAGGTCAGCTCAGAGCGGCCATCTTAACTTTGACTTAAAAAAAATACCACTACAGAAACGATATATAAAAAAAGTATTATATAAAATGAAAGGGAACTTAATAAGCTTTCATAAAGTGGAGGCACATTTAGCAAAAACTTAAAGAGTTTATTTTAATTTGTAAATTACGAAGACTAGACAAAAAACCGCTTTGCCCTTGTTGGCGCCTAAAGCGGCCATGGGGGTAAGGGCAAAGTGGTCATGCCTAAATATTACAAGAAATTCATTTTTAAAAAACAAAAACACCTATAATAAATTTAAAAAATATATATTTAAGATGAAATTAAATACCTAGTAACCAATAAAGTTTCAAATGGAACAATCATTTCAGCCTTAATGTTTTCTTACTTAAATCTATGTACTAAAAGTTCCCCCTGCCTATTTTTTCTTTTGTAGTTGTTGGCCATCTAAAAAAATAATAGTTAAATAAAACATTCTAATCTTAATAATACAAAAACGTATATTTTTATAAGCGGCTAACTGCCCGCTTTGCCATCATCGCGGTTCACTTATTGAATACGGGCAAAGTGGTCACTTGGCCACTTTGCCCGGACCGCTTTGCCTTTTTCCACAATTTTATTTTAAAAATAAACACAGCTCACATTATTTATCTCATGTCGGAACAAATGTTACACATTCAAAGCCAATTAGATATGTAACAAAAGACGTGTAATAAAAAGATTGAATTCTAAAGAGGTTTGATCAAAACAGGTTGAACTTACCCTGGTTTTTTTTTATAAAATGCACAAATCCCTTGTACATGTCGCCGCGGCCACGCGTTTGCTCCGATCGCAACCAAACGACTGCCTGCGGTGTGGGGCGGGAAGTTAGCCATATGGCAGAAGGGCAACGTCGTGCTATCGTTTTTAGTTACCGAGAAATTGGGTATGGCCGCTTTGCCTCCTATGGCCGCATTGAGCTGACTTCCCCTACGTGAAAAAGTAACGCGTTCGTAAAGCGTGTATGTGAGAAAGTAACTTTCAATTAATAAAAAAAGATACTCTGGTATTACCTCAGTGGACTATTACACTTTGTCATTGATTCAGAAGAGTGCAAACTTTGAACCTGTGCTTCGCACTGAGAAGAACCGGCATTAAGTCAACGATCATATTTTTTTATCTTACTGAGCTCGAATACGAGCTCACTCCCCACTTGACGAACGACTATCATAGACCATGAACGCTTGCAACACCAACAGATTTCTACGAAAGCTTAAAATTCATAAACATTATGCTGTGTAATCACACTCTTCAAACCGCAACACCGCAAATGCCAAAGCTTTAGCCGCATCAGGCTACACCATCGAACTACAACGCATTGCGTAATTAGCGCAATTAGTTTGAACAACGTGATAATGAGTAACCTTCGCAGCTGGCTGTACCAATGCTGTACCAATACGGCAAACTCCGCGCAACAGAGCAAACACCCCCATACCGCCTCTGTTTATGTTATCTGTGAGTTCAGACTGAGGGCCGGGAGCTTGCAGCTAGCCTCGGATTAAGACTGCCGCGATTTATTTCAACGAGTATTTAGTACGAGCGATGTTGGTCTAGTATCGATTCTTGCACCGGATAACAAAAGACTTGGATAACATGGCAATTGTCAGATGAAGTCCGGGATTTATGCCAAATAGGGTAAGTAAAGTCAAAAAATCAATGAGTGTACTATAATATTTACAATATAGTTATATTAAAGCATCTTAAATAACAAATATAAAATTTTACATATAACATCGTTAAGGCGCATACAAAAAAAAACTTAAATAAGTACCCAAACAAAAAAGGTATAAGTAATAAGTTTCTCAATGTTAACGCAGCTGACAGATTTGGCACAACTTAAATAAATACCACCATTATTACCTAAGCCTCGTATGAGGCTTAAATGTATATTTAATCACTTCCTCAGGCCCACGACAATTAAGTAACAAAATGTTCAGCGTAACATCGACGCTAGCCAGCCTTTGTCGCGTTCATGACTTAGCCGTTATAGTTTTGCTCCAATTGGAAGTTACCACTTTAAACGGTCGTGGGGAGCGATCGGATCAAGCAACAAGTTGGCCGATCCCCTTAATATCCGCGTCTCAGACAAAGCCGGGGCGACGTGTGCTCGGGAATTTAATTAAAAACAACCCACTTCCCCCTTAACCCCTCCCCCTGCGGCCGCGAGCAGCGCCGGGGGACGCTATTAGATCATGTCGATACAACTCCTTATGCTGTTACCCATCGCGTTCTTGAAAGCCGTTAAATTACCAAATCTTGAATCAAGCTTTACCTACCTGGTATACATAGGTTATGATGATGGTGTAGAGCAAAGACCTTTTATATATAGTTATACGTAAACAAATTGCATTTTAAAATAGCGAAATTGTTTCTATGGAGTTATACATGTCGAAAGAGAAAATCTAATTATTAGCCTATTGTTACAAAAAGGTTAAAAATATATTTTGACTTTTAGTAGTTGACCAATAAGGTCATAGAATTTATGCGCTATCTCGGCCGCCATTGCTTTTTCTCTTTCAATCTTACAGAAAACATAGTACATGCTTCTCACTCATGCATATTCGGATTAGCAACATGGCAAATGTCATCACTAAATTAAAATTTATATTTACAATACTTACGAATGAAATGAAACATTTTTCTTGTCTCTTGCGGTTGCTGTATATTTTTTACAATTGCTATCAAGAAACATAGGAAGGCATTTTATCCAATTAACAAAACAATAACTTATAACAGTAGAGGATCCGAGTATACAACGACCTTCACCGAGCGGTTCATGGATGAAAAGTATTTTATATCAAATTTAATGTGTTAAAAAATATATTACGAGTGGGATGGCTGAAAAATTATTTTAAAATATTGCACTTGTTTCGATAATAGATAAATTACATAGGTACCAATCGAAAGTATGAAGCCTATAGAATATGCAAACGTTAGGTTGACTATTTTTTTCCTGTCATAACATTGGGTAGGCAGGTGTAAACAGGCAAGTCAATATTAGTAATTTGCAACCGTCTGGTTAAATAAATAAAATTTATGTTTATATAAAGATAAGCTCATTACAAACACACACACACACACACACACACACACACACACACACACCAAACTAGTGAAATGTAAAAAAAATATATATAAATCAATCATTAATGGTACTGGACTAAAATGGACTGGTACTGGAATAAAAGAAAAGTGAAGGTCGTTCTATACTCGGATCTTAGACCAAAGGTAACGATCGTGTTGACGTGACACTGACTGACGTGTGACTGAGTGAATTTCAGGCAATTACCTGAATTTGTTCTAGTCAGTACGGAGGGCAGGCAACGTATCTACACATAAAATAACAAAATATCATTTGTGTAGAGTAGCGATATATACTAAATCTTTAATTTTGTATATTTTGACAATATACGTAGCAGTGACGAAGGTTCCATACAACACGATTCCCACCGGCTTCCCTTCAGAAGTTTAGAACACAACCACTCTCTACTTGAATTGAGAAATGGCACAATCAGTAATTAAAAAAGTAAATATATAAAAGAAACATTACAAATTGCCTACACTATGGACATTAAATCAACAAAATTTGCTTTTTAACAACATATTGCTTTAAAATAAACCGCAGGCGCGATCGGCTTTTAGGCAGTTAAACTTCCATACAAAATAAACGTCATGACGTCACATAAAGGTCAAAAAACCCACCCGCGTATTAGCAGCCGGTAAGCCGTCTTTATCCGAGTTACTTGATAGAGACAGTTATACAATTTGCGTACGCGTGAGCGGGACGGAGGAATATCGCTTTCGGTTTGTGTTCTGTTGACAGATAATTTGACGTAATTGCAATTCATCATTGAATGCATGACTGTGTTTTATTAGTATTTGAATTTATTAGTTAGTTTCACCTATTATAATGATTAGTATTGTAGTTGGACTTTGTTTATTTGTGTTGTGTGTAGAAAGTAGTTACGAAGACGTACGTTCTAATTAGGTATTTGCGGTAAGTAGATATTGTAATAAGTTGAAATTACGTATTTAGAGTAAGTAGATTTGCAAAGTAATCGGTAGAATTGTAAGATGTCAGCATTAATAGCTTTAGATTCTTCCCGGCTTTTATGATAATGTCTTAGCGCACTTTGTTAGAAAGAATAGACGAATAGCTTTAGAGTATAAGTAGTAGTTTTGTTTAATTTACATCATATCATCATTTCACCACAAACTTTCAACTAACATTAATGCATGAACAGTTCACACAATATAATCTAGAATGACAGGCTGTTATTAGAAAACTACTATGTTTTTAAATAATAATATTTATTACAATAATAACGCCACGGCACTCTCTTTCAAAACGATTAATGCTTTTATAATACGAGAGTCATCACGCTTTATTCAGTGTGTTAATCGAAAATTAACATGTTTGTATATATTTCATTGTGTATCATCTTAATGTTTAACGCCTTTGCGTTATCGATCTTACGTTCAAAAAAAAAGAATCACTTGTCATTCAATCAAAAACCTGTCTAGTTTATAGATATAAAAAAAAATTTAAAAAAGATGGCAGTCGGCCATGCATTGGTTTTCTCCTTAAAAAAAAGGCGTGTGGACTCCATTTAATATTAATTAGATTAGTAAAATCAGTTGTTCATTGGTTTTGTCATCAAGGCGTGTGGATGCCAGTTCAATATTAATATAGTCATTCATTGGTATTCAAATTCAAAGGCGCGTGGACGCCATTTCATGTTAATTATAGTAGTTAAATCTTGTTACCTATTAAAATCATTGTGACAAAGTAAAGTGTTTATTTTTCATCATCTGAATCATCATCATCAATTATCAACGTCTCAAGGGTGTAAAGCGACGCTTCGAACCCGCCGTACGCGTTTCTTGAGAAAGTCATCATCAGCGTGTACGATCCTTGGCCGTCGCGATCACGGCTGGCCGAGAAAATCTACGCACAATATTTTGGTGGAACCCACGAGGGGAATCATTTTTGGGAACCCAGGACGGGAATCGTTTAAACCCAGGAAGGGATAAACAGCATTACAGGTACTGGACACGCGGTTGCTGTCCAAAGTCATTGCCGGCAAACTCGCGTCTAAGCTGCCGCCGTCAAGATTATAAGTTCAGTGTGAAATACCGAATATCAAGTCAATCTCGGAGTGTTTCAGTGTTTAAATTCAGTGTTCGTAATAATTCATCATAATTATCACCTTCATCAAAGGGTCGAGATTCGACGGGGCGTATTTATTGAAGATAAAGATACGCCATTTTGTAATTTTGTATCGCATCGCTACGCTACGCAACGGGAACACAGACAGCCGACGCAAGAGGGCGCGCGCTGCGGTTCACTCATTCTTACGGACTCATAAGTTAGTGTTATTGTGTTGTGATTGGCCAATAATTCATGTAAGTACATTCATTCTCATCAAACCAATCTCAATCGGTCTAACTTCATTCAATCTTTACGAATATTGAATCACTCATTCAGTCAATGTCACTGTCATGTCAAGTGTCTGTCAATTAAATAACTAGGTTATCTTGTTGTTTACATATTCTAAATTTATGTTTCGTTAGTTTTAAATTTGTTACAAGTGTAACTTATCTCAAGTGTTACTGTTTATTACGTGCATTAGTCAGTAGATAGTCATCATGGCTTCGCGTAGGACTAGAAATCAGTTTAGAACTCATCATAGAATGTTGTTGGATTTTGCCGCGACAATCGACGATAAGGCTGGGTCGATCTCTGCTTTAGTAGCAACAAAACACTTTAATACCTACTATAAAGATTTGGTTTTAGCCTACGAAACATTATTGGGTTTCTCAAATGACGAAGTGTCTGAATCAGACATGTCGCTGTTCGAAACACAATTCACGGAAGTCAACCAACTGTTGATAAGACTGGACCAGGCGACGTCGGAGTCAACCGCTGGTACATCCAAATCACACAAGTTCACATCAAACCAGGTAATGGCCAAATTACCACTTATAGAACTTCCCAAGTTTACAGGGAACCTCATGGACTGGGTTCCATTCTATGACTTGTTTCATTCATTAGTTCATGAACGTGATTTATCGGATGCTGAGAAGCATTATTATCTTAGATCCTCATTGTCAGGTGAAGCTCTTCACATTGTCAGACAGCTGCCGGTAGATGATAAGAATTATTCAGTGGCGCTTAATTTATTTAAGTCTAGGTATCAGAATACTAGATTACTACTTGATGCTTATATCGGTAGGATAGTAAATTTACCTATCATCACATCATCAGTCACTCACCTGCGTTCACAATTTTATGATCCTCTTCAAGAAACCCTTCAGGCGTTAGAAAAGCTAGATCAGCCTGTCAAAGAGTGGTCATATGTTATATTGTATTTAACATTACAGAAACTGCCTGTTAAGCTGCGGTCACTGTTTGAGGAACGCTACGGCACGAACCCTGATGCTTTGCCTACCATAAGTCAACTAATGGAGTTGTTGGACGAACAGTGCCGACTGCAGCTGACAGTGGCATCAGCACCTGAGCCTGTCAGGAGACCACCTCTAGCTTCACTACCAACGGTGCGTCCACCAGCTCCACGATCAAGCTAACATCGGATGACATCAGGCAAGGCATACCAGGCCAATCAGGTGATGTCATCATCAACAGATCAAGGATCATCAGCTCGTCAGGTGAGGCCTTCTTGTTCATTTTGTAGTGCCCAGGGACACTCACTTTATAGGTGCCCTGACTTTCAACAGTTGTCACGACCTAGTCTTAAGTCGTGGGCGACTAAGTCGGGACATTGCTATCGATGCTTACGGAAGCACTATGCAAGTAACTGTACTCATATGAACTGGTGTTCTCATTGTGGCTCCCAGGATCATAACTCACTCATTTGCAACGCAGATGAGAACATCGGTGCTCCCCGGCAGCAAAATCAACCTGCTGCTCGGCTGATCACCTAATGCGCAGGTGGTCGAGACACGCCAACTTCGTCAAAAGCGCGTCATGTCTCATCACCAGTGCATATCACTGGTGTGATCCAGAAAGAAGCGAACCCATCGTCAGCACATCATCATCATGAAGCTCCAACGGTGCAGTCCATGGCTCATCACCATCCAAGGCCACGAGTCGGTGACAGAGCGCATCTTGCTCAAACCATCTTTCATTCACTCAGGTTTGGGTCACGTATGAGCCCTGATAGGGCATGAGATAAGTTAACTGTTGGTGCATCTATGGGACCATCACTCCCCATAACTATTTGCCCTACTGCAATAGTAATGGTCAGGTCAGGTGATGGTCAATTTGTCAAGGTTCGGGCCCTGTTAGATACAGGAGCCTGTGTTTCAATCATCAAACAATCATTAGTTCATCATTTAAAATTGCACCAACAGGGTAATACTCGTAGTAATACTCTTTATGGAGTAGGTCATCAAGCTGTTAATACACCGGGCACTGTTGTAAAATTGGTAATCAAACCAGTAGGGGCTCAATTACCAATAGTTGGTACCCGGGCAATGGTTATGTTCACATTATCAGGAAATATTCCACCATATGATATTAAATTAAAGAATCAGTTAAAGGCATCAAATATTATTCTTGCTGATACCAACTTTGATAAAGCTCGAGATGTAGATATCATACTTGGTACAGATGTGCTCAATTATGTACTTGATGGTTCAAAGATTTCAACCAACATTCCAGGGATGGCGGCTTATGGATCATGTTTCGGTCACGTCATCATGAGAGCGATACACACTCAACAGTCACCATCGACGGTCACATCACCCGACCAGTCGGCAGGCACTTCAGTAGAAGACTATGGACTCCATGCAGTCAGACTGGAGGAAGTCTTAGAAAAGTTTTGGAAGGTGGAACAGCCCCCTTCGAAGCCAGCTGTTCATCCGGATTACTTGGAATGTGAAAGGTTGTATAATTCAAGTACTCAACGTATGCCAGATGGCAAATATTTGGTTAGGTTACCATTACTTTCAACAAGGCGACCATTGGGTGAATCAAAGGCTTTAGCCATTCAACGATTGCGATCTTTAGAAAGAAAGATGGCAAAAAATTCAGTATTCGCAAGTAAATACAAAGAATTCATGAAGGAATATGAAACTCTCGGTCATATGTCAAAATCGGACTTTCAGTTAGACTCCGAACATTTCATCATCCCTCATCATGGCATATTCAAAAAGGGAACGGATAAGATCCGTGTAGTATTCGACGGGAGTGCTCGTTCATCAACAGGAACATCACTAAACCAGTGTCTTCACACCGGTCCACCACTTCAAAATGATATTACCCAAATATTGTTAAATTTCAGACGGCATCAAATAGTCTTCACGACCGACATCAAGCAGATGTTTCGAATGACCTGGATACACCCTGAAGACAGGAAGTACCAGCTCATCTTGTGGAGAGAGGACCCGTCTGACCAAATTCAGGTATATGAGTTGAATACTAATACCTACGGCCTACGATCAAGTCCATTAATTGCAATTCGAACATTGTTACAACTCGCCGATGATTGGGAGGCTAGTCATCATGAATCATCAGCTTCAACCGTCATCAGACGAGACGGCTTCGTTGACGATATTCTCACGGGCGCAGACTCGTTATCAGAGGCTCAACACCTCAAATCAGAACTCATCGCACTAATGAAAAGCGCCAAATATGAGCTCAGGAAATGGTCATCAATTTGCAATGAATTACTGCAGGATTTGCCGCAGGAACACTGCGAGCTGCCCCATCAGTTTGATACTGACGATAAAAGCTTTATTAGGTATTCAATGGGACCCAGTATCAGACTCAATGTCATATCAGATCAATGTACCGCTAGGACAAGCAATTACTAAGCGTCATATCCTTAGTACAATAGCACGCATGTATGACCCGTGTGGATATTGTGCGCCTATTCTGTTTCGATTCTTGAATCGAATCTGAAGAAACACCTTGGTGTTTCTTCTGACACTATTTTCAGACGGAGTCAAATGGGACGAACCTGTCAGTAATAGTCAATGTCGTCAGTGGGACGAACTCATTCAAGACCTTAATTATTTGTCAAACTTGCAGATACCTAGATGTGTTGCACTGCCACAGACTGTCTCATATTCACTTCACGGATTCGGAGACGCTGCAGAGACTGGTTTTGCCGCGAACGTCTACCTCAGGACCGTGGACGCGTCAGGAAATGTCATAATACGTTTACTTATAGCTAAATCAAGAGTAGCTTCTCAGAGATCAAAGCAAACGATACCAAAACTGGAACTCAGTGCCGCTCATCTAGTGTTCAAATTATTGAATCATGTATCAGAGTCATATGACAGTTCAATTCAATTTGACAGCATCAATGCTTGGTCAGATAGCACAATCATGTTATCTTGGATAAACACAAAACCATACATGCTTCAAACATTCGAATGTAACAGAGTTCAAGACATTCAAAATTCTAAACGTTCGATGATATGGAGACATGTACGTTCCGAATTAAACCCTGCAGATGTCGCCTCACGAGGCATGGCGGCTGAAGATCTCATACATTTCAATTTATGGTGGTCCCCAGACTCGTTACTTAAGGAGGAGTGGCCTGCGTTACCAGTTACTATGCCTTACGATTTACCTGGATTCAAGAAATTGGTCAATCTTGTTACCCCTGTCGAACCATGGGAAGACGCGCTGTTATCACGTGTCAGCTCGTTCAGTAAGCTCATCAATATTACCTCATTGGTACTTAGATTTTGCCGAAATATTAGATTGCCTAAAGAAAGACGGAATCTTAACTCTACACTCTCATTAGACAAGACTCGTGAAGCAACCAGACATTGGATTAAGAAAATTCAAATGGATTCATATAAAGATGAAATTATATTAATCAAGCAAGGAAAATTGGTCTGTAAATCGCTACAGAAATTAAGTGTCTTCGTGGATGAAGATCACTTTATCCGAGTCGGCGGCCGACTACGGAAATCAACATTGCCTTACGGAGCCAGGCATCCATATTTGATACCTAAGGATCATAGGTGGGGTCAATTACTCATAGAATATTATCACAAGTCATATTGTCATGCGGCGACAAACGCGCTCATTGCTATACTGCGGCGAGAGGATTACGTCAGTCAGACGTCAAGTATCAAAGGTCATAAGAAATTGTTTAGTTTGTTTCAGGTTCAATGCTTCATCTCAGCCACCATTTATGGCAGACCTACCAGCTGATAGAGTCACGGCCGCACGACTATTTTCAGGCGTAGCGACTGACTTTGCTGGACCTTTCTTAGTCAAAAGCAGTTTACTAAGAAACGCGAAATCACTCAAAGCTTACCTGTGTGTTTTTGTATGCTTAGGTACAAAAGCTGTTCATCTCGAAGAGGTCTCTGCATTGACCATCGAGGCCTTCATCGCGTCATTCACCAGGTTTGTCAGCCGACGAGGGCTGCCTTCACTAATCAGATCGGACCGAGGTACCAATTTTACTGGTTCTAATTCGTATCTAAAGGAGATCACTCAGTTCTTGTTGGACAACCAGATTATCCTCAATGAGGAGTTCAGAAAACAGAGCATTCGCTGGGAGTTCAATCCTCCTGCATCGCCCCATATGGGGGGACTATTTGAGGCTGCAGTCAAAAGCGCAAAAAACCTCCTCAAGAGAGAGGTGGGCGATACCATTTTAACATTCGAGGAACTGTCTACTCTATTTACTAAAATAGAGTCTATACTTAATTCACGGCCTCTTGTGCCTATGTCAGAGGACCCCAGTGATTTAGAGGTTCTCATGCCAGGTCATTTCATCATAGGTCAGCCACTAGTTGCCTTGCCAGAAGCTCACTGGAAGGAAACTAAAATGTCGCGATTGTCCCGTTTTCAAGTTATTCAGAAATTGTACCAGACGATCAGTCGCGCTGGCATGTTGAGTATCTCAGTACACTACAGTCACGTAATAAATGGTATAAGCATATTAACAATATAGAGCTCAACGATTTAGTTCTTATTATTGACGAGAACTCACCCCCTCTTCACTGGCGAAAGGGTAGAGTTATTGAATTGTTTAAGGGATCAGATCACATTGTTAGATCAGTTAAATTAAGGACTCAAAGCGGAGAACTTGTAAGACCAGTGGTCAAATTGTGTAAATTACCGATACCAATAGAAAGTAATTTATGTTAACCATTGCACTTCTGTGTATATATAGTGTTTTCATTCTTAAAGTTAAGTCATGTGTATGAGTCATATTATGTGTTATTGTTACTATAAGTAGAGCGCATTAAGGACTTCAAGTATTCAGTTCATTTCCCCCTGGTGGCGGGAGGAATGTTAATCGAAAATTAACATGTTTGTATATATTTCATTGTGTATCATCTTAATGTTTAACGCCTTTGCGTTATCGATCTTACGTTCAAAAAAAAAGAATCACTTGTAATTCAATCAAAAACCTGTCTAGTTTATAGATATAAAAAAAATGTAAAAAAGATGGCAGTCGGCCATGCATTGGTTTTCTCCTTAAAAAAGGCGTGTGGACGCCATGTAATATTAATTAGATTAGTAAAATCAGTTGTTCATTGGTTTTGTCATCAAGGCGTGTGGATGCCAGTTCAATATTAATATAGTCATTCATTGGTATTCAATTTCAAAGGCGCGTTTTTTTTTTTTTTTTTTTAAAAAGAGGGAGGCAAACGAGCAGGCGGGTCACCTGATGGAAAGTAATCACCGTCGCCCATGGACACCCGCAAAACCAGAGGAATCGCAGATGCGTTGCCGGCCTTCAAGGGAGGAATAGGTTTAAGGAAGGAATAGGAATTGGGAGGGGGGCGGGGAAGGGGCCTCCGGAACCATCACTGGTCGGACGAAACACAACAGCACCAAGTGCCGTTATTTCACGTCGAATATTCGTGAGAGGGTGGTATTACGCCGGGCGAGCCGGCCCAATGCGTGCTGCAACGCAGCGTGGCTCTACCACTCAGTCAGTGTTACTCATTTAGCACCACCCAGGGATCACGTGTAGGGTCTCAAGGGTAAACCTACGGACGCGAGCAACTTTAACCCCCATCGCGCATTTAACCCCCATGAAATGGCGTGGACGCCATTTCATGTTAATTATGGTAGTTAAATCTTGTTACCTATTAAAATCAGTGTGACAAAGTAAAGTGTTTATTTTTCATCATCTGAATCATCATCATCAATTATCAACGTCTCAAGGGTGTAAAGCGACGCTTCGAACCCGCCGTACGCGTCTCTTGAGAAAGTCATCATCAGCGTGTACGATCCTTGGCCGTCGCGATCACGGCTGGCCGAGAAAATCTACGCACACAGAGTACTTACTTTATTCGATTTTCTTTAATAAACGGTGCGTACAATTTCATGTATACTTAATAACAGTAAAGATCTTAAAAAAATATTATTTTGTTAGAAATATCGATCGACACTATAACAAGTTTAGACTATTAAATCTTCTATCGCCACGCGCCATTCCACAATGCCGATTGTTAAGCGTGTTAGAATTTCTTCAAAATAAGTCAAGCATGAAAAATATTAGGCCAGTTTTCACCCGGTGATATTTGGGGAGAAAGTAGTATTAATGTGTATAAAGATTATTTGATAGATCGCTATTAACGGGTTGTCGTACATACTTATAATCACGACTTTATCCGCGAAGGGTTAGTCAGAGACTAGGCAATGAGGACAGCAAAAGCAGTCCTCAAACATAGTCCACTTTTCACCAAATAGCGATCCTGCACCTGTGCTCAGCGTGACAGGTGGTGAGCCCATCGCCGCTCTATGCTGTTGGATGGATGTGCAGTCTTTAGTCCGTTAGTCGCCTAAGGGAAGAGAGGGGTGGTGGGAGTATTCTTTCACCGCTACACGACTCGGTTATCATCGTTTGTATAGTAATTATATTATATAGTAATAAATTATGTATATTTTGCAGCACAGCTGGTTATATTATGGACACTATTATGTTAACGACCCTTTTGAAATTACTTAATTCTTATTGCACCGTTCCGCGAACTTATAAGCAACTGCACAACTCCAGGGTTAAGTGATACGTTCCCTCAAATCAAAAACGAAAACTAAGCGCACACTTCTCGGCAGTTGCCGCCCGTATAATCCCACATAAGACTGCACGTCGGCTGATGACTTGCGTCATCATTACCAGCGGCGCGTCCGGCCGTCCGGTTGTCCGCGCCGTCCGATTGTCCGCCGTCCGGTAACAAAGGTGGCTCGTTAGCTCAGACGGGGAGGCGGAAAAATGTATTGGAGTGCAATCTCCGGCCTCGGAGCTGCGGAAATGCGCGGTGCCTTTGTTCTGGCGGCCGCCGGTGCGGCCAAAATTCTTACGGCTATGAATGTTGGGCGCGGGGGCTCATTCTATTGCCGGCGCCGGGCGATGCCTCGCTGGATTTTTCGGGCGAGGTGTGCGGCCCACTCGGCCGAGGGTTATTGAGTCGTTTCATTTGCATTTTTATTTGGTGATTATACACACTTGCCTTTGTATAACCGTTATGACCTAAGTCTTTAAATCTTTTGAACCTAAAAGTGATGTATACGTAAACGTACGTCTCATTGAATCTGTTTTCTATTTTTGTAAATTATTGTTAATTTTTTTTTATGTGTCACGTCATAGTGACCACATCCTGCCTGATGGTAAGCAACCGATGCAGTCCGAAATAACGAGAGCACTCTCCACCGTGGAACAAGCACGGTAACAAGCGCACCCATTCAGTCGGCCTGCATAAATGCCGTTTCACGCCCCGTTTAAAAGACCCGGGATTATAGGAACTGGGAAACACATGCGCCGGCAGAGAATTCCAAAGCCGAATGGTCTTACAGAGGAACGTGTAACGTTGCACTTTTCTGTCATATATAAAATGTATGTATTTAACATAATAAAATCACTGTTACCTCATCTACAACAACTATTTACATTTTACGTATTTATTAATATTAGTATTTACATAATAGCATAAAACCTCATTTCATACACACTCCTTAAATATAACATAAACTACTTTCTCTTCAACCTCTTTTCAATATAACTAATCTATAGAACTCCCCATATCAATATTTATTTTTTGGTCTCCTTCACACCTCTACCATAAACCATTTTCTATCTCTCTCATTTTCATTCGCGCCACTTTTCGCGCTATATTTCTAGGGTTATAGAATTTTCGCGCTTCCGCGCAGCGTAAAGGGACTTTGTGCAAATTTCGTATTACACAAAGGCGATTTTTGATAGGTTTTCATTTTAATAATGCAAACCTATATTTTCCATGCTTAGTATGCATGTTATAATTTTTTAATTATCTTGGTAAGTTAAAATCATATTGTAGCTTAACTTTCTTGTTAAATTCGAACTTATTTTTCATGTCATGTATTCCTTCCAGATTTCTATTGGTTGATGCCTACCTATGAAATATTTATAAAATTGCATAGAATAGTTATTTGTTCGTTGAAAACAGTCGAGAAGGAATTTCGCATTTGAAATGGTACGTATTATACTTTGGTTATACTTTATCAAAGTATGTACCTATATGTTAGAGAAGCGGTTTTATCAGAGTTGTAAATAGGTTGTTAATTTTGTTATTTTCCTAATCTCCAGGCGGGCTAAGGAGGGAACTAAGAAATTACCTACTTAGACGAATTAACTAACTACGATCGACGATCTACAGATCTACATAGTCGGTATTACTACGTCTACTCTTTTCCTTTGCACCTTTGGCGGGGATTATTTAAATTGCCAGCACCTAACTACGTTTGCCCTGGTTTCGTTCGTGCTCTATCTACTCTTGCAACACCTCCAAGTAAGATTGTTCTGTGTTTCTACTGGTGTTGGTGTAAATAAGACATTTAGAGTGACTTTTTATTTTCAATTTCTTGCCATCATAATTATAATACTATTTTATTGTGACACGTCTAATTTAAAGGAGCAAAAGAATAGCGCACACGCATATATCGACACCCGATAAGAATATCATTGTAACTTTATGTTACAATGATATCCAACTATTTCATATTTGGTACCAGTAAAAAATTACAATTTTTTTGGTCCAGGAAACGTATTTCTACGACAAATAGTAGTGCTTTTGTTTTAAAGCAGATTGCATTGTAAGTGCGAAAATTTATTTGATTCAGGCATAAAATATAGTATTTTTAAATACAATGGGTGGTGAAACTGACTTTGATAATTAAATAGTGAAAACAGCATTGCAAGTTGACTTACAATGTTCTTCTTTCAAAAATGTAATATTCGTTATTGTAAAATTATGGTATTCAATCATTATACAATGCTAAACACAACTTTTATTATTTAAGCATTGGTAAAGTAACATTGTACCATATGTTACATTTTATATTTATAATGACAACACTGTCTGATTAGTTTAGTAACCGCCATTACTGTCAGAAATGCGTGCAGTGTCCGAGTGATTTTCTAGTTGTTTGGCTAAAAAATAATTTTCTAGTGAGTTACATAAGCGAAATGTCTCGTCCAGGATTTTCTGGGAATTGTGGAAAGAAGCTAGTGGATATTTGCCTTAAAAACACAGAAAAAAGAGCGGGTAAGTCAGAACTTTTGAAACATAACCTTAAAAGAAATCTTGTTTTTGTAAATTTAAATTAATAGTTTATATTTTTGCGACTACAGACTTTATTAGTAAGTTTTTTTTACAGATATAACTGACTCAAACACATTACCAGTGCATAAGGCAGAGACTTGTGCAAATGATAATATTGAGGTCTCGCATTGTTTTGATGGTTTTAATGTGTCTACTGGTAAGAACATTATTTAAATTAAGTCCACTACTGTTTCTTTTCGACCGCTTTTGTGTACACTTCACATGATAATAATTTGTTTTAGGTGCTGATTTACTTCAATTCAAGAGGAATCTACGACCTACAAATAAACAGGAATTGTGCAATCACAACTCAAACGGTAAAAGTAAACAGAGATATGTAAATGATTATTCAGCAGACACAGATTCTGATTATATGCCGTCACATTATCTAAAACAGGATCACCATTCTCGTAAGTTATCTATTCTATTGTTATAAAAATAATCATCAATCTATTTTATTAGGGTTCCGTTCCGTATCCAAAGGACAAATCGAAGCAAAATTTCTGTCAGTCTGCTGTCTCTTCGTTTGCATGTTGGGCTCGTTAGTGTAATGATTTACGGATCTGAAAATTGTATATTTTGTGTAGATTATTGATCCAGAACCGTACATGAGAAATTAAAATAGTTTTAGTGGGTCTTATGTATATATTTTTTTATTTGAAAGAATATTACCACCCCCTCTCTTCCCTTGGGTGTCGTAAAAGGCGACTAACGGACCAAAGACTGCACATACATCCAACAGCAAAGAGCGGCGATGTGCTCACCACCAGTCACGCTAAGCACATGTGTAGTCGCTATTTGGTGAAAAGTGAACAGTGGTAGAGGACTGCTTTTGCTGTCCTCATTGCCTAGTTTCTGACTAACCCTTGGGGGATATTAGTCGTGATGATATAAGTATGTATAGTATATTTTTTATTTTTTTAAACTAGGTTGTTTATTGTAACGTATTTTGAAAGGCTCACACGGTCATACGCCATAATTTTTTTGTTAATATAAGATGTACCTTACATTACAATTTATTGTAACAAACGAGAGTGTCTTAAAAGTTATATAAAATGTTTATTAAACCAGCCCTACTGTTGCATTTCAGACACTGATTCAACAGTCACCTTTAATCATCTGGAGGATGCAGAGGAAGAAATCTCCAGCTCATTCGTCAGTCGCATCTGACCTAATCGGGCCCAGAGAATAATATCTGAATCCAAATCTAAAATTTATACTAAGTTCTCAGAGCCATGTCAAGAATTACCTGTCACAAACATTGAATACTATGGTGATAAGCATTGTACGTCGATTCCTGTTCAATCTGCATGTAAAAAAGTCCCTACAAAAATAAGTCCTGGTGAAGGTGATTGCTTGCCAATTTTTGCACATTTTTTGAAGAAAAAGCTTTCTGTAAAACAAACTACAGCTAGCGCCAAAGCAGATAATCCCACGAAAACAGTCTTTCCATCCTTGCTTGCAGAGCTACAACCTGCGTTCAATAGAGACATCGTTCAGTTTGCGCAGTTAGAACCGCTCATAGGAGACGCAGTTCACGACAAAGGTGTAGAAGTTGACGCTAAAGGTGGTGACACCCTACTATCTCCGTCCCTACTCGAAGAGCCACCGGTGATGGACTCCATTGACGTCAAAGGCGAGTTCCTTCGCGTCCAGTTCCCGCCCCCAAAGTATCGTATAATTAATGCAGCTGATGCTAAAGAAGATGACACCCTTCGTGCTTCAACCCTACCCGAAAAGCTGCCTGGAATGGACTTAGCTATCGATGGAGAAACCGAGGCCTTACGTTCTCAGTCCCCGTTCAAAGAGCTGCCAGTTGACGACGCGGCTGATGCTGAAGGAAGCAAAGCTATTCGTTCTCAATATCTGACTATATAGCCCTATGTGTTAGTAAAAAGCATGGCCGTACGCGCTAAATCCCCTTCCGCAGAACAGCCTCTGATCTACGCGGCTGACGCTGAAGGAGGTGACGTCCTCCGAGCTCCAACCGTGCCCGAAGAGCTGCCGGTGATGGACACAGCTATTGATGAAGAAAGTGAGGTCATACGCGGCAAATCCCTATCCGCAGAGCAGCCTGTGATCTAGACAAAAAAGACGCATAAATGCCGAGATCAAAAATACTGACTGCCTGTTTTGATCTGCAGAAGATACTGACGTTTCCTCAATCGGACGTTTCTGCTTTTTAATATAAGCGTAAATTTCATGTTTTTAATTTCACTATTCTTGACATTGGAACCTCTGAAGGCTTTTGTTATACTTGGGATGAATGCACTGGCAAAAAAGGCCCAAATGAAATTAAATGTTGCTTATTTGATTTTATTCAAAAAGCAGCGATGAAATCCACTAGGACCTCACCAGCCCTGGCTTATCAACAATTGTATCCAATATCAGAGGCTAAATATAAAGATTTATTAAGCCTATTTAATAGCGGCGCAATTCTTGAACAATATGCTGATTTTTTCAAAAACTTGCCTAACTCTTCTGATGCAACTGATGAAAATTAAATTTTTTGCAACAATCTATTTGAAAATTAATAACATATAAGTTATTAACTGAGCTTTAAACATAAGGAACATGACTGATTATAATAATGTGCCATTTTAAATAAAACTTTAAAACTACAACAAAAATCTTTTATGTTTATATTGTTATTAAGGCTTAAAATCAGGAAATTCTTTATAATTATCATTCTTTAATTGCAGTTTACCATGATATTCATTAAAAATGTGCAAATTCCGTTATAGAAATGTATTGTAAGCGACACTTACGATGTTAAATCAATATTGATATTATTGAATCGATAACATTGTAACTTGTTCATACAATTGTTTTGTATCCCAAAGTAAAAAAAATATGCATTGTAACTGTTTAAAAATCATGGTTCTATTGTAGTTACTGAATTTTAACATATATCATGAAATAAAGCATACCGACTTAAGTAAAAATCAACCACACTTAGACAACTTTTATTGGCAGTGTACGGTAAATCTTAAAAAATGGGTTGAAAAATATTTAAAATCACCGCCCTGTAAACTTGTCAAAAATGAGTTACAATGTTATTCTAATCGGGTGTCGATATGTTCTACCGATTGTTTATTTATATTTACTTGTAGGTACCTATTTCTAATTGTTGTTATTGTCCTGTTTTTAGTTTAACAAATATATTTTATTATTTTTTCTCATAATTAGTTTTTTATTTAATCTGATCACATGTCCCTGCATATTAGCCGGGCCAGGGAACAGTGTGACAGTTGGCGCCCAACTCAGTGGCCTATTCTTTTGCTTCTTCTTACCTACGTGTGGTTTTAAATGAACATAGTATTTTTCATTGTTTGATATTCGCATTCATTGTAGTTTTCTAATTTTTGTAATATTTTTTATGATTTGAACTGATAGGCAAAGGAACAAAGTGCCATACAGCCTTACAGCATACAGCCTTGTTATTTTTGCCAATTGATTTTTTTTGTAAATTGATGTTTTTTGGTATTTGATTCCTTACTGGCAAAGGAACGAAGTTGATTACAGCCTTTGTTTTTATTTTATCTAACAAAGGTTTATGTCTTGATTTTATTTTTGAATTACATAAAAAATATTTTAGGTTAAGTTATTTTTATTGCTTTGATAGTTTGAAGTTTTTTTGTGTAATATCAATAATTTAAGGTTGTAATTTGCTTCTTTAAATATGGACTTGTCTAAGGTATATTTACATTCTTTATTAAAAGACGAACTTATTTATGAAGTGGAAATTCGCGCAGAAAGCCCCGAATTTACGGTAAATAATTTAAAAAGCCAATTAATTAAGTTATGCAGTGACATTTCACCGGACGAAATCACTGTAGGTGAATTAAGTTCAGATATTGAATTACCCTTAATTAGTAGTAAGTTGTCTGAATTGGAAACAAAGTTTAAAAGATTTTAAAAGTACGGGAAATAGGAATTTTTTAACACGCGCTAGAGCTTTGTTTTGCCATTATATATACCATATATACCATAGGATGGAGCGTATGGTTTTGATGGATGGTGATGAAGATAAGAAGACAGAGCTTCAACGAAACATGCTGTCTTTAAAGGGTAGGTTGGAAAATAAGCAGGTAGGTGATAAAGTTAACTCCCTATCTAGCGCCTCTGCCGAACCTAAAGAATCATTGCCTACATGTTCATGCTCTAGCGACGTTAATAAATGGAAGATAAGTTTTGATGGACGAGGCAACCCACTTCATTTTCTAGAAAGGGTGGAAGAGTTAGCCGAGGCTCATTTCATTTCTAAAACTAAATTATTTACTTCTGCTGTTTTTTTATTTACTGCTTTGGCATTAACTTGGTTCCGTGGTATTAAAAATCAAGTTTCATCTTGGGCTGAACTGCGTGCTCTGTTGGTTGATGAATTTGAGCCAGTTGATTATGATTATAGGCTATTAGGCGAAATTCGACCTCGTACGCAGGGTAGGGATGAACCGGTACATATTTATTTTACGGTCATGTCTTGTCTTTTCTCCAGATTAAAGAAGAATCTTAGTGAAGAAGACAAACTAGATATTTTTCTACATAACATATGCCCTTGGTTTGCGCAACATTTAGCCCTCATTGAAATAAAATCTGTACAGGAGTTGAGGAATATTTTGCGCCGGCTTGAAGCAGCTAAACAAAAATCCGACTTATTTCATGAGCCCACACGCCTAATTTTGAGTCCGGAATATTCTTACCAGACTGGCACGAATGTTAGCGCTATAGAAAGAATACATGTTGATGTTTCCTGCAGACGGTGTAAGAGCAATACTCATACTCTTAAAGAATGTAAAGAGGAGAAAATCATTAAATGTTTCAATTGTGATCTCGTAGGTTACACAATTAGAAGTTGTCCTAAATGTAACAAGCTTTCGAAATCTACTTCAAAAAACTAGTAAGCCAGAATCGAAGCCTTCAGTCTCTTAAAAGTGCTGAATGGAAAGAGTGGTTAGTCACTGTATCTAATTTTTGTAAGTACAGATCTGTTGCTTCGATTCTGTTTAAACCAGTTATAGGAGATGTTAGGCCTTATTTGAGAGTGTCGTTTTCAGATATGACTCTTTATGGTATGTTAGATTCAGGGGCAGCTGTTTCGATTCTGGGAAACGGGGCTCATCAGAAGTTTGTAAATATAGGTTATAATGTAAATAGTTGTGCTAGATTAAGTGTTGTGGTAGCAAATGGCTCAGAAAGTGAGACATTAGGTTATTTGTCATTGCCTATTTCTTATAACGGTAAGACACAAACTATAAAATTTTATGTTATTCCTTCTATTGTTTCTAATGTAATTTTTGGTGTTGATTTTTGGAAGGCTTTCGAGATAGCACCGCACATTTTTAAAGATGTTGTCTATGCCAATGAACCTTCAAATTTTTTATATCAAACAGCTAGCTTGAATAATCCTGTTCATTCTGTTCAAGCTTTCGAGACTTTGTCAATCGCTCAAAAGAAATTAGCTATTGCAACTGTAGATAATTTTTCGCTTATTTCTTTTGAAAAGGCCGGGTTAGGTAGAACTCGTCTCACGCAACATACTATTGATACTGGAGACGCGGTTCCTACTAAGTGTAGACCTTATCCTATGTCACCTGAAAAATTAAAAGAACTCAACAAGGAATTGGATCGAATGTTGGAGTTGGGAGTCGTTACTCCTAGTGAAGGTCCCTGGAACAATCCAACACTTATGGTTCCTAAGTCCGATGGCAAACTGAGATTTTGTTTGGACTGTAGAAAGTTAAATGCAGTGACCAAAGGTGATGCTTATGCTATACCGTATATTCCTCAAATCTTGGACAGTTTGAAACAGGCAAATTATCTTAGTTCGATCGATTTAAAATCAAGTTTCTGGCAAATTCCTCTTAATCCGGATTCACAGGAAAAGACAAATTTTACTGTCCCAGGTCCCTATCTACTGACCTCAATAGATAGGGTATCGCAACTGGAACTACGGGTCCGGTTGTGTTTTCAGAGGTACTACGGGGTTCCGGTTCTAGCCCCCCGCTGGTCGTGCCTTTAACCAGGCGCCTCCGGCGGGATCCGGACATGGGTTGGACTCGTAGTGGCATGTGGTTAGCTGTAGAGCTTGGGAATGTTCGTTTGTCCTGGTATTGTGTGCCAGGACTTCCAAACTCGTGCACAGCGAGCGGGGCCTAGTAGCGGTCTCTGAGGGGCCAGAAGCGAAAAGTCCTGCGGGGAACGTGAGTTTCCCTTATAGTTGGCAGCTTTGTCCGGTGGTTTTCATTGGACATTGGTGTTGACATCTCCGGTACTAGTCTGGATAACTAGTAGAGACGGCCTCCTAGATGCCGTAGGTCTCCGGTCCAGCCAGCCGCGTAGGACGTGGGAACTGGCTAGGCTCCCGGATGGGTTCCGAGAAGTGAGTGTGCTTACTACTCCGCTACCAAGGTGGACACTTGGGAGTCGACTTTAGAGTCGACGACCCTAGCAGTGGCAACTGCGAGTTGTGCCCTTCGTGCAACGAGAAGTGAGCGAGCTCGACAGCTCCGGCTACTTATCTGGACAATAGGCAGTGAACTACACGTGTTCACGGGGATACTCTCCCGAGACACTAGTCTTATGAGTACCGAATGAAGAGCGCGCTGCGGCGGGCACTAATTTGGCGTCAAGACCTAACGTTGGTGGTCTCCTGCGCGAGTGTTCTACTGGCGCAGGGACGTCTGGCACTTCTTGCATAACCTAACGGTTGGTCTCGAGGTGCCAGTACAAATAAACTTAGTGAATTAAGGAGAGGGGATGTCCCAGGTCGCGGTTTGTATAAATTTACAGTCATGCCTTTTGGACTTTGTGGCGCACCGGCTCGACAGCAAAGATTGATGGATTCTTTGTTTGGTAGTCAGTTTAATAGCGATTTAACGGATGGTTTGTGCTTTGTTTATGTTGATGATATAATTATTTGCAGTTCTAACTTTGAAACACATATAAAAATATTAAATAGAGTCTTAGAAAAATTGAAGTTAGCAAATTTAACCATCAACATGGACAAATGTAATTTTTTTCGCCAATCTTTAAAGTACCTAGGTTATGTCGTTGATCAATATGGTTTGAGGACAGATCCGGGAAAGATACAAGCTATTTTAAACTTTCCTACCCCCACCACGTCGAAAGAAGTAAAAATGTTTCTTGGAACATGCTCATGGTATCGTCGTTTCATACGTAATTTTTCGACCATAGCAGCTCCTTTAAACGCTTTAACAAGTAAAAAATGTAATTTTTTGTGGTCAGAAGACTCGGAGCGTGCATTTAATTGCTCAAAAACGCATTGGTTTCGGCACCTATCTTAGCTTGTCCGCCACTTTTCGCGCTATATTTCTAGGGTTATAGAATTTTCGCGCTTCCGCGCAGCGTAAAGGGACTTTGTGCAAATTTCGTATTACACAAAGGCGATTTTTGATAGGTTTTCATTTTAATAATGCAAACCTATATTTTCCATGCTTAGTATGCATGTTATAATTTTTTAATTATCTTGGTAAGTTAAAATCATATTGTAGCTTAACTTTCTTGTTAAATTCGAACTTATTTTTCATGTCATGTATTCCTTCCAGATTTCTATTGGTTGATGCCTACCTATGAAATATTTATAAAATTGCATAGAATAGTTCTGTGGCGTCAAGGAAAAAGGAGATAAGTACATACTCTTGAATTTTTCACTAGGGGCAAATTAAGAAAACAACTCATGTGTTTTATTAGAAAATTGTAATTTACATAATGTTGAATTTTATTAGTGGCACTTTTAGGATTTATTTAAACAATCGTAAGTGATATGAAGTTTTTACAAAAAAAAAAAAAAAACATGATTATTTTATATTTAAATAATTGACATGTCCCATTTTACCTTATCGAGAAAAAAAAACAAAAAAAGTAATTTAGTTACATATCTCGTTATTACATCACAAATTTTGCAACTGTAAACATTTAAACTGTCAACGAAATCATTTTAGAGATCGTTAAATTCTTCTAAGTCAGGGTCTACATCATGGCTGTTTGAATTGGTGTCTAATTTCTTGTAAAATTCATGGCAATCACTGTCGATCAAATGAAGAATACTAAGGAGATCTTTTTTCTTTTCCTGGCTTACAGGCAATGGTTTATCGTAACATTTCTGGGGATTTAACGGTTCACTTGCTTTGCCTCTTCTGCAAAAAGAGATATTTTTGAATTCAGTCGAGTCGCTTGTTTTAAATTGTATCACACCTGATTCGTTTTCGCCACTGTACCGAAACCATTTCACATCATGCCATATAAATTTTTCCCCAGATGAATCGACTTTCCTCAACTGCAGAGGACCCTTATACAAACTTGCAAAATCTAGAAACATATCATTTTTCATGACAATTACAGTAATATTTGGACTTGTCAATCTAACTAAATTGTACCAATCTCTAGGCAAATGTATGGACATATCAGTGTGTTTCTTTTTTCGTTCTATTTGAGCGTGAATAGAATCGCATTCCATGTGAGTATGACCAGGGGTTAAGAATTTGTGATCAATTCGCATGTCCGGTATAAGTTTGCTTATGCAAAGAAACATAGCAGCGACGTGGCTGTTTTTTTTTTGTCCACCACATGTATCCGAGTAGAATGTAATTTCTTTTATATTAGAAGGAAGTGATTTTAAAAAAAGAAACAGACAGGTACCTATCTGGTTTGCTCCACGGCCCCCATCCGCTTCATGCCACATATAGCAGAAACTTTTTTTGCTAAAGCAATCATATATGGTTAGGTTAAAGGTCCAAAGTTGCCGCTTATAAAATACGACATTAGTTTTCAAGAAGGGTGTTGGGAGACATTGTTGGAGGTCAAAACAATAAACTCTCTTCCCATCATTACAGTCCTCCTTGTCTTTCTTTTTCATTGCATAAGCTGAATCTGCTTCCAATTGATGGGCCTCAAGTTCTTGTATTAGTGTTTCTGCATCTTGCGGTAAAGCCAATTTAATTTTCATTTTGTACGAGTCACACATATTACAAGTGTCTAATGACGGTTTTTTAAAAGATAGACCCATAGTGCGAAAAACATTGCCAAAAAATGTATACGACACTGGATTGTGAGTAACCTTTTCTTTATACATTTTATACATTAGAATCAATGAAAGTCCTGATGGTAAGTATCGCCTATTTGTATGACTTCGGCTGTAGTGTGACTCATATAGGGGATACGAATTTATATGATCTTTTATTGATTGTACTACATAATCACCAAATTTATTAAATGGCACAAGCGATCCGCGTTTGTCAGGGCTTGTAAGTCCAGATACCCTCTTTGATTGTTTCTTGATAATCACCTCTATACATTTATTAGAAATCGCAAATGTTTTCACAAAACAAACTTTGCAAACTTCAATCAACTCGCCATTTACTTTTAAATGATATTTGTGGTTTATAGTTCTTGGTTTTGGCTCTCCACCAGTATTCCGAATACGTTGGGTTTTTTTTGGTGCATCTAAAATGAGGGATGATAGGTATGCAGAACGTTTATTGTAATTTCCCAATGCCCATAACTCATTAAAAAGTGTCGTTTGGATTTCTAAGCTAATTTTAGTAGAACACTTTTTACGGCAATCTGATAAGGCAGTAACTTTTCTTGCCGGAATCATTTTTCCTTTTTTTGTTTTATATGATTGGCCTTTATTTCTTTTAACCTGTATGGTCTTGCGTAAATTTTTTCCCTTTCGTTTCCTTGTTGTATTTAAAACGACATCATTATTATTTGAATTTTCTTGATGCACTTCAACCTCAGAAGAGATTGAGCTGTCTTCGGATGATAAACTTTGTTCTAATCCTGGATTGAATGTTTGATCACGTACACTGTCGTCAGAATCAAAATCAGCTGGTTCAGTTTGCTCTAAATTAAAACTTGGTCGAGGACTTTCTATATCAAGTACTGAGAGCGGCTCATTAACATTATCATTTCTGTCATCGGGTGTTATTCCTAAATCTGAGAGAGTTATAAAATCTAAAGATTCGGCAGCCTCTTTTTGTTCTTGGGTAAGCTCACTGCTAACTTCAGATGTGTTTGACAGCGTACTGATAATGTTATCCAAAGGACATCCTTCTGATACTGTAAAAAATAAATGAATAGTTTAGTAGGGACGTATTTTAAAATTTTAAAACAAACGAAAACCGCACAGCGTCAATTCCACTAATACTGCACAGTTATACCTACTGCTTACTTATACACAATAATGTTTATCATTATCTACACGCCTTTCCTCTAAAATGATCATAAAATAACACAGGTTGTAATATAATTTTAATTATCATCTAATAGTTTAGAAAGTAGGTATATTAGCCAAATAAACGAACAAAAGCCGCGCGGCGGGCGTGAGCCTCGTACGGAGACAGGTATGTTATACAGCACAGCTCCCACTACGTACTTACCCACCTATGAAAAATATTATTATGACCTGCATATTGACTAAAATAATTATAAAAAAACAGTTTCAGTTTTAAAAAGGTGCAAAACATTAACCTAAATATTTTGAACTGAGCATTTCAAATGTTTATCGGTTACCTTCAAAAAATATAAAAATACACAATACTTACGTTCTGTGGCTCTCTCTTTTAAGGCAAATGACATTATCTTATTAATTCTCTTCATATTGATGTGAATCAACACTTATAACGTGATGAAACTAATTTTAAAGACAATTTCTGTCAGAGCAACACACGACAAGTCCACGCACACGTCACAAACTGATGCAAAATATCCTTACGTACTTTAGGTATGAGTTGACTCATCTCACTATGCATAACTGCATTATTGGCGGTAAAAAGCGCGATACAGAGATATCTCGATTGAACTCTTTTTTCTTATTTATACATTTTGATGTTATGACTAGTCCCTTTTTGAACGTAGGGGTGTAAAAAAAAATATACAATTTATTGACTCATCTCCTTAATGCCGTGACACATATTAATGTTTTGAACCAATAGGTGCCAAAATAACGTTTTTTATTTTTTTTGACTCATCTCCTTTTTCCTTGACACCACAGAGTTATTTGTTCGTTGAAAACAGTCGAGAAGGAATTTCGCATTTAAAGGGTACGTATTATACTTTGGTTATACTTTATCAAAGTATGTACCTATATGTTAGAGAAGCGGTTTTATCAGAGTTGTAAATAGGTTGTTAATTTTGTTATTTTCCTAATCTCCAGGCGGGCTAAGGAGGGAACTAAGAAATTACCTACTTAGACGAATTAACTAACTACGATCGACGATCTACAGATCTACATAGTCGGTATTACTACGTCTACTCTTTTCCTTTGCACCTTTGGCGGGGATTATTTAAATGGCCAGCACCTAACTACGTTTGCCCTGGTTTCGTTCGTGCTCTATCTACTCTTGCAACACCTCCAAGTAAGATTGTTCTGTGTTTCTACTGGTGTTGGTGTAAATAAGACATTTAGAGTGACTTTTTATTTTCAATTTCTTGCTATCATAATTATAGTACTATTTTATTGTGACACGTCTAATTTTAAGGAGCAAAAGAATAGCGTACACGCATATATGTTCTACCGATTGTTTATTTATATTTACTTGTAGGTACCTATTTCTAATTGTTGTTATTGTCCTGTTTTTAGTTTAACAAATATATTTTATTATTTTTTCTCATAATTAGTTTTTTATTAAATCTGATCACATGTCCCTGCATATTAGCCGGGCCAGGGAACAGTGTGACAAACGTCTTGCCAAATTTTTTGGTACGAGTGCTGATATTCTGCACAGTATGATGGGGCAGATGCAGTATGTTATCTAGAAAGAGCAGTGAAGGCAGGCTGATTAGATATTGATGTTTTAGACAGTTTTCGTATGTATTATTTATTGCACGACGTATACCATTGAAATGAACGAATATTATAAACAAGTAAAAGAAATGGGAGCCCGACCACTTTCTTTCCAAGCTTCTAGCTCAGTTGGAAGAGGATCGCGTTCGAGTCGAGTTTTATATCAATATGGCATCGTTTATGCAAAATATAAAAAGCGACAAGAAGGATTGACAATATCTTTTAAATCATATCTAAGTTCAGAAATCTTACAGAACTAGCGACTTTAAAAACCTTATAAATACTTTAGAGAGACGTAAAACTTACTCCCAGCGCCACATAAATGTGCGGTACATTTTCTGAAGATATCCGCCAAAATAAAAGCGCGCCGCAACCAGCTCGCAAGGCGCTCGAAACAGTTCACTTAATAGTTCTAGAAGTTCTTTGAAAACGTGAGGAAAAGAACCGCTCGGTCTCGGAATAACAAAGCTGAGCGAAAGCGCCAGGATTAAAAGGTATTATCGGTCCGATCGCCGGCGACAGGCAAATTCCCTTTGTTTATATGGCACGGCTTTAAGGAGTGCCCGGTGAAGTAGTGGTTAAAAAAATACTAAGTAGCTCTTAGAAAAACTTAAAAACTTCTTAAGTGTCTAAATTGGTTAGAATAAAATTTGCAATTAAAAATGCTCACAAGCTTTTTAGCGTTACACTTTATTTAAGTGGCCGTCGATATTACACAAAGGACTTCCATCAGTTCTAAGTTGGTTCAAATAAATTTAAAGCAACAATTATGAAATCAACTATGGCTGTTGGACTTTGGCCGGCACGCGCCAAATATAGGTCCCGCTACCACGGATTAGATAATTTACAGAGATTCAACTAGAGATTTACCTAGAAACTCTGAACTGTACGTATTTTGGACACACTTATTATTTTGCGTAATGTACTTATGTGACAAAATAGACAAAAATACCCTTTCTACTTTTTCGCGGCTTCTTCTCTCTACAAGGCAAAACAATAGCAGATATTGTGACTACTGCTGGGCACAGGCCCTCCCACATGGGAAAGCACATGGGGGTATTGGGCCATAATAACCCATCGCAATGCCCCGATGCGGGTTGGTGGGGTTGGACTGCCATATATATTATATATAACAGCTTTTCTTGTGTTTTCTGCAACACGGATTAGCTCGAAATTATCCATCCTGGCTGTTAAGACAGAAATATGCAAGTAATTACAAGATCGCAAACTGAACTCCTTAGCTGCTACCAGCATAGACTTATTACCTGTGCCGCGACCAGGGCCGTCTGCAGCTGCCTGCTCGCCGCACGCGCTGCCGCCGCCGCCCTGAGCAGTGCATTATGTCCGCGCCTTTGTTACTCTCCCATTGTGGGCCGCGACCAGGGGTGCCACTGCTGCCACTGCTGGCACTGCTGACACATCTGCTACTGCTGATATTACCTGTAACTATCTATCTCATTTACGCATCTTTACAATCAATGAAGTGCTCATTGATCACGATCGCACACTTTTCTGCATTACTGAGCCAGCAAAGAAAATGTACGCTTGATGGAAGATAGCACGTTTGAATCAGTGGCACATACAAACATGTCATTTAAAAAAAATTGTGACTTTACATACATACATAATTATAATCACGACTATTATCCCCGAAGGGTTAGTCCACTTTTTACCAAATAGCGACTGCACATGTGCTCAGCGTGATAGGTGGTGAGCCCTTCGCCGCTCTATGCTGTTGGATGGATGTAACTTTCGTTGTAACAATAAATGTAATTCAATTGCAAATTATTATCTGTAAAATTACAATGTTTGGTTTCAGATAAGGTGTGCCACGTTCATATTCAATTTGCAAAACTTAATACAGTTACCACGTAAATTACTTTTTTTTCTAGAATAATTAGCGCATAGTCTTAAATACAATTCAAGATTAAGTTTTGTAATTTATGATGAATAGTGAAGTTCAAAACTACAAAAGAAAGCCGTTTTTAAAGTGTACGGCAGGCAGCCCTGGGAGCCGCGCCTGCACCCAAAAAGCTTCCGGGAACGAAACTTGGACTATTCATTTGAAAGAGTTGTGCGGAACGAGCCGCCCCGCACTGAAACGGCTGTGATAATTGGGCATTAAGACGGCCGGTAGCGTTGCATCCAATTTGTCCAGCACAAATGTCGTTGCATTCAATTAATTATGTAGGATTTTTGTACAGTAAACTATTAGCCTATATGTACCAGTGGGACACCACTGGCGTCCATCATTGCAATAATAATTGTCATCTCTCCGATTCAAGGATATTGGGTTAATTGCCACCACCATCGATTACCAAATGAGGGCAGTACATCGCAAAGTCCAAAAAGTACTTGCCTGACCCGTGACTTTACCCTGTTTCCTCCGGATATCGGATCAAACACGCAATAAGATTACCGAGGCTTTTCGGTATGAATTTAGAAATACTTACTAATAAGTAATTCATTCTGAAAGACACTATTTATTTTATCCCTTTATTACTGCTATAGTTTTTACTTCTGTAAAAACTATACAGTAGAAGCTTTACTAAAAATATCAGAAAGAAAAATCTACTAAAGTTGATTTTACAATGTACAATGACAAATTTCTACTAGAACAAGTGATTATTATAGAAGCTTAAGCTCAACCCAATTAATCGTTATCCAATAAAAACCTTTCATTTCGGTAAACGCGTATAAAATTATAAAGGGACGCTGGAACGGCATTATTGCCGAATTACCGAACAAAGGGTCCGTAATCACCTCCGTTTTATATCGGCTGCGATATGAAACACTCGTTTGGGTAACGCACCCTTCTGTCGCAGAGAACTCACACACACACACACACACACATACACACACACACACACACACATACACACACACATACACGCACTCCCGCACACGACGAGAAACCCTCCTACAATAATCCGAAGATATCATGGACGCACACAAATACAGATTTCTTTAATAAACTTTACTTGGTTTTTCTTTAAAGTGCTTGAGAATGGTTTTGCGACACATATTTCGTTGACGCTTTTCACTTTTTCAATATTTCTTCTATTTCTCAGGGGTTTGTGGTACCGCAGTATTATTGCTCAGGGTTTTGTGGCAGATACCGTAGTGTTATTTCTTCTATGAGCGTAGTCCAACTCTGGACGTTGGAGCGGACTTTGTTAATGATTTTTGGCTGAGATGATGAGGTAGACATTTCCGAGAACTTAGTGTTGTGTAAAATAGTCTACTTATATTTACTAATCAGCCAACATCTGAAATTCTCCTCTTTTCTACGCCATTTTGATCTGTCCTATGGTAGACAGATCGATTGCCTTTCGACAAGTGCCTTTGTGACTGTGTAGTCCATTCATCGAGCTGGTGGTTGACCCAGTACTCTTCGCCTTTCACGTGACTAACCTGACAACAACGGTTTAAAGTAATTCTAATATGACGTTTTCTAAGCTTCTTTACATTCCGGAATAGACTTGTGATAAGAGGTTATTTGATCACGCGTCCTTGACTCTTGTCAAGTTCCTGAGTTGGGCAAGTGCCTCGAACTCTTACACAAGTAAGAAGTGTTCGGAACAACAAAACAAATTATCCCGAGAGCTCCAGTGAGTTTGTTTTACAGCGGGCGGATTAGTCTCCGCACTTAAGCCCGAATGCGAGGAAACAAATAACCTAATCCTGTGACTTGCCCGACGTATAACTTGCGTTACTTGACAAATGTTGACTTGTGGGGGGAGCCAGAAAGTTAAGTGGCAGAATTGAGGTAAGACACTGTCAACACTAGGTATTCGAAATTAAATCTTGGCGATTAGAAGAGATCGCTTAGCGATAGAATAGTACCAAATAATGGTAGTGCAGATTATATTTGCTTTACTTCATTTCGATTAAAGATTAAATTGTGTTTATCTGAAACTGAAGCGTCCAAAAATAGAAAGTACTTAATAATCGGCCTTAAGTATGAGAAATCGTGTTTAATTTCAATAACCATTATACGCTACTGACATAATAATTATGTGCTACTTTAGTGGCGTGAGTATAACACTTTTTTGACTATGTTAAAAAACAAGGGTCAAATATTTTCAGCGTGAGTTACGTGAGACATCCTTCTCGCATTTACCAGCCGACACGTGCCAGGCAAAGCGTGGAAGCATTACCGCCGCGACAGGCCCGGCGGCGACGCTCCACACAAATGCGTTTTAAGATCGCGGCGGCGGCGTCATCTATCTTTATTCCGAGTCTGTGCTCATCAATCAATTGATTTGCGGCTGCGGATACATCAGACTATTTAATAAGTTCAATCTGAATGAGTAATGCCGATAAAGGAGTGCGATACACTGGAAATGGTTGGTGTCGCAGTGTTGCTTACACAGGGACGGGTTTCAAACCGGGGTGGAACGCACGTTAACTTAGCATCCGGCGATTTATTAATACAGAATAATTTGACTTAGAATTATTCTTTTTCGAGGATTCCGTCCGCACTCCGGTTGCTGATGGTGAGATCACTTTCATAAGAGTTTGGATTTTTTTTATATTATCGGCATGCTAATTCTGCCGTCCTAGTTATCTTTAGGCGCATTTTCTCGGAATAAGCGCGATGTTCTTTACTGCACTATTCACTAGAACGGCAGAATTATAAAGGTACCTATATGGCTGAAAACTCTTGCGATCTTCCGATTATATTATTAACAGTTATAGAAATCATCATCATCATCAGCCTATAAACGTCCCACTGCTGGGCACAGGCTTCCCACGTGGGGATATTGGGCCATAACCCACCACGCTGGCCCAATGCGGGTTGGTGGGTTTTAACGACTGCCATCTTACGACAGCAACCGGCACCAACGGCTTAACGTGCCTTCCGAAGCACGGAGGAGCTCGAGATGTTTTCAATTTGGTCACCCATCCAGCGACCCGGCATTTCATATTTTGTTAGATCAAGTTAGCCTGCTAAAAAAGCAAAGTGACATATTGAAACTGCTCGGTGCAAGGTTTCGGTATATATTAGAGTGACGGCCATAATATATCAGTAATCGCATTGGTGCGCTCTGCGAACCGTGCGGTCAGGGAAATGCCCTATAAGCTTATGGATTATCGCCAGACAGCTTGGCGGGCCGGCGGGAGTTGGCACATTTCTGAAGCCCCTACTTGAGTAAGTCACTACGTGTTATGTGTGGTAGCTCTATTACACATAACACGTTGTTGACGTGCATTGCACTTTTAGTCAAAAAAGTCAACCCACATTGTGCCGTTGACCATATTATGTGAAGGCCGGTGCCCAATAGTGGGACATTTATAGGTAATTATATATTTATGGTAAATATGATATATGAATAATTCAGCATTGCACACGCCATAACTCGAGTAGACGGCTGTTGACAGAATCGGAATACAATATTCGGCTGTCCAATCTAACAAAATGAAACAGCGCGTTTCGTCTGCGCCTCGGCCCCGTCCCGTCGCCGCCGTGGCCTGACTGCACGGAACAGTTACGTTGTAGATCCGTTTTGTTGCCGCCCAGCAATAAGGAATGAGCATAGTCAGCTTAAGCAAATTTTTTTTGACAAGACGGTGTTCAGTCGGTGCACAGATCTTGACCAGTGAACGGCTTGATGATACCCCGTGGACCCCGCCACGAGACACGTTGGGTTTCGGTTTGTATGTTTATTGGCATTTTTATGTGCGTATATTTAATTTTGCGGGCGCGATGGCGGTGCCTGCATGCTGCATCTAGGCTATATACATACCTATATAATTATGTTTATTGCATCTTCGTTCAAAACTCCATTAATTAAGAGTTTTGTTTCCGTATTGTACTCGCTCAACACCAAGGCACGGCCCAAGCTATTGCCTATAGCCCATCGGCGCATTGCGATAGCCATCCGCCCTTTATTGTGGATAATTTGTATCTATTCCATCATCGTTACCTTTTATGCGTAGGGCGTTGATGTTTACAGATGTAACAAGTTTAATATCTACATTTCACGTCCCCCCGTGTGTAGTATTTAGTATTTAACTATTATTTTTACGGCTTATATTAAAGAAATAAATACCTGATTAATGGTACCTATGTCCATCCGTGCTTCGGAAGGCACGTTAAGCCGTTGGTCCCGGTTGTTGTCGTAAGATGGCAGTCGTTAAAACCCACCAACCCGCATTGGGCCAGCGTGGTGGGTTATGGCCCAATATCCCCAAGTGCTATTGTCCACGTGGGAGCCCTGTGCCCAGCAGTGGGACGTTTATAAGCTGATGATGATGATGATGTCCATCTAATGGTCCAATCTTTCCATGTGATGCTGTCTTTGTAAGAAGGTCTCTGCCTAGCAGTGAGGTTATAGGCTGATGAATCTGAGACAGACTGGGGTTTTAAAAACACATTGTTATATTTTTCTTCATGCCAACAAAGTATGACTAACCCCAGGGTTTGGCATCATTAAGTATCGCCGGCGCTGCTGCGGGTGATTAACGCCCGCCGCCGCGACTCAGTCAGCTGCAGCACGCAGCGCACACAATTACTCACGCACGGCTGGGGAAAAATGCACTTGCTTTTATTAAAACATATAAATTACTTTTTAATCTTTCACCGCAATCATCTAGCCCAAGTTTAAACTTGTTTCTTTTGGTCAGACTTACTTATTCTTAGAAAACACCTAGATAATATAAGCTAAATATTTATACTGTGCCTAGGCACGTTTACGAGCTAGTTTAAAACCCGGGAAAGACCAGGAAATGGCGACTAACAACTCGACTATGGAAGTTGTCTAAATTTACTAACAAAATACAAAATAAATCAAGAAAAAATTCACTACTAATTTATGTGCAATTATGAATGATACACAGCTCACACCGCAGTATTACTTGATACAATGTGAGCATTGTCTCAACTCCATTGTGCCGGTGTGTCACGGCCATGCACCGTGACGCAGCCGACCGCTGCCGACGCGCCGCCGCCCCGTGACGTCACGGGACCCTCGTCACGTCACCGCCGCCGCTGCAACCCTAATGACACAATTAGCCGGGAAAGCACATTTGTATTGTATTATGCTACATTTCACGCAAGAGAAGATTATCATGAAACATTTTTTACCGACCTATTTTATGTTTACGTTTTACTATAATTTGACCGGTTCGATGGAGACTCGATATTGTGAGAGTCGCGGGAAAGAATTGCTTCGTATGGCTACTAGGAGAGAGAGATGGTGTACAAAGAGAGCGGCCTTCACTCAGCCTGTTTTGGTGATAGGTTGAAGAAGAACCGCCTATTGGGTACCTGGGCTCGATAGTTTCACAGTTATTACACAATAATTTAAAATAACCTAATGTAGCGTACTATTCCGAACCCACCAACCCGCGTTAGGCCACCTGTGCCCAGCTGTGGGACGTTTATAGGTTGATTATGGTGTACCATTCTTTGAAAAACATTTTAAATATGGGAATATAACCGTTCAGAAATTGGTTTGAGGGAAATAATACCTCTTTCATATATAGGTCACAGGAATGACCCTTTTTGACCACAAACCCCGCAAAGGGTTTAAACGGCAGACTGATAAAATTATAACGTCGAATAAACGCGAGTGGATTAGCTTCTATTTTTCATTTCAGTTCTTACCTAACTTTAAAAAATTCGATATAATAATATAATGAAGTCTCTTTCTTATGGTTAAAGCAATGCACGACCAGCCGTGTCTCCGATCCAGCTCCTCCAATGATGAATAGCAGTTCGCTTCTTGTTGAGGAGAGCATTCGCATGATTAATTGATTGGCTTCCGGGAGGGAGCCGCTATATAACGACTTACGTATTTTTGTGCTACTTTTAATTTTGTCGTGGCACCATCATAACATTGGATTTAAGCTTCTCTTATATTTTCTTTCGTTTTTAATCCTCGGTGCTTCGGAAGTTACGTTAATCCTTGGGTCCGTTTGCTGTCGTGATAAAGCTATCGTTATGATCCGCTAATCGACATTGAACATGCTTCTTTTGCATGTTACTGTTTTTTTTCTTGTAAAAGAAAAATTCCTTCTATGAAAGGTTATAATCCAATTTTTATTTTACAAGGAAAAATGAGGAAAAGAAATGCCCTTGCTGAGTTTCTTGCCAATTCGTCTCAGCAGGAAGTCTCAACGCACTACTGACCCGTTGTCTTAGGAACTAACTGATAGCGTAGTGGCATCCACAAGTGCACAATTATTGTAGCCGAGATGAATATGGTTTGAATTATAACGTTACAAACATCCTAGCAGAAAGACATAGCGACTTAGCTTTATCAACTGTACTTGATAATGGGTCGACTTGTATGAGTTGCCGAGATCAAAATGAATTGCCCTTAAGACTTTAAGCGCCATGGGGGTCACCGGGTAACCGAGAAACAATAAAATTTCAATTTTGTCCGGTTTTGTGGCCAACGTGTATGGTACGTGTAACCCTTTATCTACTGTTACCGGTGGTAGAATCACTAATTCATTTTTGCGTTTCTTTACATATTAATTCATCCTGACATTTTCGAACCCAGTGTTTCATTTCATTGCTTTGTCAATATTCAAGTAACTTAAAAAAAAACAATAAATAAACATAACAATGTTTGCAATCCCCTATCTAGAATGTGACAAAGTAAAAGTGCGTCAACCATTTCCCTCGTAGTGCGTAACTTGATTTGCGTTCACAACCAGTTAATTAATTGACAATTGAATAAAGTTATTACGGAGTGATGTTGGTGCGCTGTCACCGGTCGGTCGGTATCGCGTTACCTAACGAGGTTACTCCGCCGCGGAATACCAATGGGCGGCTGTGGACCGCTCCATGGATATAGTTTAATAAGTAGTCCAAGGGCGGCCTCTATGCGGTTTGTAATTGCATTTGTGAGGTGTTCTGTTTCCGCGTGATGCGCTCTGTTCATATTGGGGGAGCTCGGACGTCCGCGTAGCATCACAATGATACGTACTCTGATCGTAATTTAATTTTCTTATTATAACTGGCACATAAGATGACTAGTAACTGTCTAAGCACAGCTTTTATTATGTTGTTAAACAAGTGTAACCACGAGGAAAACCCATTCCTGTTGTTACCACCGCTGCTGCTGTAGAGATCGAAATAAGATGGTCGATAAAATGTCGATAAGTTTTTTCTTCTTACCTTACTTTTTTCCAATCCTGGGTTTTAATAATTAAACACGACTCATCATCATCATCATCATCAGCCTATAAACGTCCCACTGCTGGGCACAGGCCTCCCACGTTGACAATAGCACGTGGGGATAAATACGACTGCAAATTAGAAAAAAAATTATGTAAAATTTTCCCCACGAACCAAAATATTTTTTGCAATACAACACGCCCCGCACTCTGACGTATTGTCGGGTAATGTCCAACTGTGGGAACTCAGCCTTAACCAAGGCTGCACTAGGATATCCCAACTATTTATTAATAAGAGCGGACTCTACCGGGAGCTGGGAGGAACGCACAGAACTTATATGATCACTTTTAAACTTTTGTAAATCGTTCGAAACGACGCGTTACCAAAAGGCATATTAATTTATTTATAGACCATTAACAGAGTTACATGACAAATGGAAACTAAACTATTACAAAATTATAATATACATATAACTCATTATACTTAGATGGCCACGCCCCGTGCACTTAACACAAGTGTATTTAATTTTGATGGTTAAAAACTAAAATTACTATCTAAAACTATACATATGACTATAACTAAATACATAGGGCTTTTTCTTACAACGTTATAACTTTGTAAATTTTCCTTTTGAAAGCTTGTAATTCAATTTCATAGCTTGTATATCTAGGATACCTTATATTAAAAACGTTGTTTATCACTGATCCATTTTTTCCCACATGAAGGTTAGCGACAACGACATGATATTTAAAAAAAGTATGGTGCCCCGACGCTAAGACAATCCAGTGCAGAGGGATAGAGTATAGAGTAGTGTGTGTGACGGCTAGTGAGCCGTTACCACCGCCGCCCCACAAAGTGATTTTTTACGTCTCATCAGTAGTACGAATTTATATTACAGGACAGAAGGGATGCGATACGATCAACGACATTGATTATTAAAATATGCAAACCTAATTCTTCGATCACATATAAAACTAGATAAGTACACAATCCTATACTAAATCGTAGCGGAATAGTGGCCGCCGAGACATACAGGGTGTAACAAAATCAATAAGGGAACGTTTAAGGGCGGTATCTATACATCATTCTGAATACAATGACAAAATATGGGCTCCAGTTTTATAGTGATTTTTCAAAGTTATGTTTTGCAATGCACATAATGAAACATGCTGTATCTTTATTAACACGCACGCAAGCGTTAATTAAAAGATAGCTCAGTGTGCTCCGAGTTTAATGTGCATGTTCGGCTATCTTTGTGTGCGTGTAGTACAGCTGTACGGGTTTGGAAAGGGTGTATTTTTTGATGAATTTGATAATGTTTTGTTAATTATCTCGGTAACGAGCTTGTAGTTTTGGACCAAATTTGGTGATCATGCTCTGTGTGATGATAGATGCTCCTCTTAAACGTTCGCTTATTGATATTGTTAGACCCTATATACAATGCTTACATTATATTGACTTAGGTATATGTGTTTTGGTAGATTTGTAATTTTTGAAGGAACTCTTCGCTACATTTACATTTACAGCTCGCATACTACTGAACGGAATGAGTACCTAAGCACCTCGCCAAGCCTCTTTTTGTGCACACGTTTGAGCGTAGATTGTGCATTTGGTTTTTATATGACGTCATCGATGCCTAAATGACACATTTGTTTTTCGCCAACAGTCGAAGGCTTATTGCTATTCTAACACCATTTGATGCTAGGCCAGGTTAGCTCATTGTGATGTTTTATCCTCTTTGCCTAAAGGCAGTTTAGATGTTGATTATATACTTATAATGAGAAAGCAGAGGACGTCTTCTCGTTTCCTTACGAGTGTTATGTACAGGCAGGCGCTTGGCAGGGCCCTAGTGTAGCAACAGTTAACCAATGTTCCAGTTTTAGTGACAAACAACTCACTTCTGCCTACATCTAAAACGCTACCTCATCAGCTTAATCAAATGTCACGTACTAAGGTGAGATTATTAGATGTATTCAATTAGCGTTACCTTAGTCCCGCGAAAGTCTCACATTACATATGCCAAGCTTAGGTGTCTAGTGAAGTGTAATTTCACGAGCATTTCAAGACGAACGTGTTCATATCACACTTTACAAATAAGCAGTAACTCCCTAACTGAATTGTTAGACAATTAAAGAAAAGAAGCGGCAAGCATGGGTATATTACTATGCAGGTGTTACCGACCCTTCAGTTCTTTTGTTTAAGCCCTGTTCAAAACAAGGGGTATTCCTCGAAGCGCACCCAATATGAAGCGCACCCAGACCAAGCGCACCTAAACTATTCCTCCAAGCGCACCCGTTGGGTGCGCTTCAGAATAGATAATTAAAATATTAATTTTTCATTCCTCGAAGCGCACCCACGGAAAAAATTTTGAAAGAGATGTAGTAACTATCAGAAAATATCGATAACGAATAACGTACGTTTATTTTTATTGATTGATGGCAACTAACTACTACTACTCGTTCATTTCTTTTTTCCTGATAGTTAAAGGTCTCTTTTCATTTATGTCGCCCTGGTACTTTTAGATCAAAATGACTGTCATGATTCAATTTATTATTGACGTAGTAAGTTGCATAAACACCTAGTCCTAGTCTCTATCGATGGTGCGCTTCATATTGGGTGCGCTTCGAGGAATACCCCGCTGGGACTTGCCACCACAAGTTCAAAACTGTGTATCTATCTTCATTTCATTAAAAATAAACACAGACTTATTTTTCTATTTTATGAGATCATGAGATCATTTTAAATATAAGGGGCCGCTAATATATTCTGGGACGACTAGTTCTTTTTAGAATTTTGTGTTGATGTTATTTTTATGTAATTATTTTAACTTTCACATTAGCTTATTCATGCACAATTAGTATAAAATTCGTAGTATAAACTACTCTGTCAAGAAAGTACCAGGAAAAGATCAATAATACACAAAATGTTAGTTATTCATCCAAATTTATTTTATCGCCTTCAAAGTATGCTCCTTCAGAAACGATACACTTACGCCAACGAATAATACAATCATCAAAACATTTTTTAAACGCTTTTTCCGGAATTGAGTTCAGTTCTCGCCGCGAATTCTCCTTTATAATAAGAATTCGCGGTGAGAATCTCCTCCTCTATCTGTCTTCTACCGAATGAAAACGGGTGCCACGAAGTGGTAATTTGAGTTTAGGAAAAAGAAAGATTTCGACTGGAGCCATATCTGGTGAATAAGGTGGTTGCTCGATGGTATTTGTTGAGTTATTGGTCAAAAATTCGTTCACAATGATGACCTTGTGCGAAGGCGCATTATCGTGGTGCAAAATCCAAGAATTTTCTTTTTACAAAATTTGGTCTTTTTCGTCGAATTTGCTCTCTTAAACGCCGCATAACGCTCAAATAATATTCTTTATTTATCGTATGACCTTCCGGTAAGAATTTCGAGTGCACAACACCACGATAGTCAAAGAAAACGTCAACATGACTTTGATTTTTGATCGACTTTGGCGTGGTTTTTTCGGTTACGGTCCAGTCGTAAGGCGCCACTCCGAAGCTTGTTGACTAATTTGCATGTGAAACTCGTAAACCCACGTCTCGTCACCAGTAACAATGCGTTGCATGAATGTTGGGTCGGAATTGAGTCGTTCTTAGCATGTCCTCAGCGACGCTTATGCGATTGAGTTTTTGGAGAAAATTCAAGTCTTTTGGGACTAGCCGAGCGGCAACATGTTTCATACCCAAGTGATTATTTAAAATGGTACGGATCGACTCGAGAGACATAGAAAGTTCAGGGGCTATCTCTCTCAAACTTGAATGAGGATTTTCAGTCACCATTTTCTTCATTTTTGCGATGTTAACTGAAGTTAACATTGCAATCAACGTCTTCAACTGAAGTTGAAAAAATATAATATAATATATATTTTTTTATATAAAAGAAGGAGGCAAACGAGCAGGCGGGTCACCTGATGGAGAGCCATCACCGCCGCCCATGGACACCACCCGCAACACCAGAGGAATCGCAGGTGCGTTGCCGGCCTTTAAGGAAGAAATAGGCTCGTTTCTTGAAGATCCCTAAGTCGTAACGCTCCGGAAATACCGCCGCGGAGAACTGGTTCACAACACTGTAGTTCGAGTCAAGAAATTTCTTGAATAATGAAATGACAGTCGATTGCGTGTAGTGCGGTGAAGGAAATCAGCGGCAGGGATCAAGCCGAAAAATTCCTCAGAACTCTCCTCATGATACATGCGGTACAATATACAGAGAGACGTAACGTCTCTCTGAAGAGCCATATTGGGGCGCTCCAGCCTAAAGATGGGAGCAGTACTCCATATGCGGCCTGACCTGTGCTTTATGTACTTGTAAGCTTTGAGCCGGCGTCAAATACAGAGGTGCTCTATTAATCACACCCAGCTTTTTCGAAGCACCTTCAAAAAGGCAGGTAAACCATATTTTTCGCCGGTATTATTAGTTTTAGCAGGTATAACTATATTTTTCGTTGACTTTAATTTTTAATAATTTAATTGTAACGATTTTCATGCAAATACATGATATAAAACCTTGATAAAATGATAAAAATTTAGATAACAAAAATGTATTCCACCAAAAATGAATTATTGTTTAATGGTAAGTACTCCATCACGTGACCACGGACTGCCATGACAGAGTTTGACGGGTCGCGACGCGCGTGACGCGGGTCGGAGTAACGTCACGGGGCCGGCCGTCACCGACGAGACGTCACGTCACGGGCTGGAGTGCATCGGCCGTCGAGTGACGTCCCGCGCGCGACCGCCCGGCCGCCGCCCGCCCGTCGCCCACCGTCTACGACGGATCTACGGGCGTCATCCGCACCGCGCGTGAAATAAATACGTCACGAGAAAAAATAAATAGCAAAATAAATGTTTCTACAATTTGGAATCCAGGAGCAGCGACAAAGGTCTCTTTACTTTTACAGTAAGGCAGAAAAAAATAAAGTTAGTCGCAGTTTAGTATTCAGGTTTTTAGACCTTCGAATTCTCGTAAGTAGACAGTACATAAAATAATTATTAAATTTCGATTCATAAACATAGAGAATAAAATGCTCATTATAACATGACAGTCAATTGCAAACAGAGTATTAGCAGTAAAAAAATATATTTGACTTTGACTTTGAATGTAATGTCTGTCACTTTATTGAAGATCAACTTGAGTCAATTTTGCAGCTCCAACGCAAGTCAGCAAACATAAAAACAGTGTACTTAGTGTTATTGAAATGTAGGTACTTACAACATTCCGTTTCCACTGTCCGACTTCGGATAGTTGCAAATATTAAAATAGCAATGCGGTCCCTCTGACAGGTTCATTGTAATTTTTCAATTTTGATCCGCGGGGGTCGCGGGGCGTCGCGGGGTGTTGCGGGGAGTCGCGGGGAGTCGCGAGCCGGAAAGGGGTGCAATAAAAACTTGACGTTTCAATCGTATCAGCGGAGTGCCATTGTCGGCGCCATCCGCGTCACGCCCCGAGCACTACAAAGGACGCCTCGGCAGATAGCTGCGATCCAATTTCATTATTCGCCCGTAGCACGTGGCCTCATTCCCGGGAACAGACTTGAGGGATTTACTCCAACCTACGCAGGTATTATTCTGTACAATTGTAAGTGTCACTTACGACATATATAGATTCACGGCCATTGTCCTCAAAGGGTTGGTCAGTGACTAGGTATTAAGGATCGCAGAAGCAGTCGCAATAGTCCACGTTTCACCAAAATACTTCTGCACATAACGTTCTTCATACGTGCTTATCGGTTTAGGGTACTCTTGACCTGACCTTTAATATGATCGTCTTCGTCTCTCGAATTTACTTGTATAAAAATTGATTTCTTACAAATAATCGAACAAAATGCTAAATGCACAGACAACTGATGTACATTGGGTGCTAATGGCTGGAGTCAGGGAGCGTTTGTCCCAGCGGCCCTCCGTAGGGCGGCCACCCCACGCGTGACGCGGGGAGCGCATGACTTATGATAATGGACTAATAACAACTATTACAAATGGCTCCTAGTGTCAGTGATTCGTAGTAACATAACATTTTTTTTCTCCAAAAATAAATAACTAGATTATGACAGATTGAACATCTGTTTTTACGTATATGTTCTAGGAAAATCCGAAGTAGTAATAATAATGACTGATATTTATTTATAACATGAATCATTACGGGAAAGTTTACATTGAGTTTCAAGTCAAGTCAAGTCAAATTATTTATTCAATGTAAACCTTTACAGGCACTTATTGACGTCAATACTACTATAATAAAAAATCAGTTAACTAACTTATAGTTAAGACTTAACAACTAATATAACGAGCTATAGTCTCAGATGAAATAGCGATTTATTGATAATAATAAATAAAATAATATTTTATTTTTATTCATACATTACATATAATCACTATTATCACCGAACGGTTAGTCAGAGACAGGCAATGAGGACAGCTAAAGCAGTCCTCTACCATAGTCCACTTTTCACCATTAGTAGCGACTGCACATGTGCTCAGCGTGACAGGTGGCCCATCGCCGCTCTATGCTGTTGGAAGTATGTGCAGTCCGTTAGTCGCCTTTTACGACACCCAAGAGAAGAAATGAGGTGGTAGTATTGTAGTATTGTTTCACCGCTACGCGACATGGTTATTTACATACCTAGCTAGTAATTCTATTATAAATAGGTGTCCCGCTGCAGCACATAGGCCTCCCTAAATGTCTTCTTCTCTTCCACGTGTAGTGCAATCGGAGGCATACAATATGCTTCTTACCAATAAATTAATATCGCTGGCTTAAAAAAATATGTGCGTCTACTTCACAAAAATCGTTTCAATGTCGAACATGACATTCTAATCTGAGCTTTTAGAATTGCATGACGGGGTGCGGCGCATCGGCATTAATGATGAGCTCGCGGTGGATCGGCGCGCTCGGCCGCTCCATACGTAATGAGGGTAGCCGAATAGAGATGGGCGGGTGGGTAGAAATTGGGATGGATAAAATTGGGAGGAAAGGTAAAAAAGGGTTAAAATCAAATAATACCCATTTATACCGAGTATTTTTTAAAGTACCGGGTAAAAATTGAATACTGTCTATAAAATTATTAAATTATCTTTACCATCCTTAAAACGATCTACGATCTTAGTTTCGATCTTGACTATTGAAGATAAAATATTGATTACAAATAAAACACAGTTGATTATATTTTAAATTTTTAAACCACATATATTTTCAACTAAAACACCACAAAATGGCGCAGATCTAGATAGTTGAATAAATGCACTTCGAATGAACATGTGTGCGTACGAAAAACACCACGTGGAGTGGCGACGAGAGGCTGCGTGCGGTATTAAGGCGACTGCTAGAAACAGCAAGAAACTTCAAGGGCTGGTGGTCAGGTCAAGTGTTTTAAACATGACAAAAGGGAATTTGTGTTATTTTCATTTTTAATTAAATAATTCATTTTGTGAATTTTATTGGATACTCTTTGAGTATCTAATTTATTTTAAAGCAATAAATAACACGAGAAAAATAAAATGAAAAACAATTAAAAATAACGATAATTTACAACGCGCGGGCAACGGCCGGCCGGCCTACCGTCTGTTGACCCGTTCGCGTCAGCTAGGCGATAAGTACCTACGTTAGTCTGCAAAGTGCAATGAGACCCCATTAATTTAACTTTTACAAATGAATTGAAATGTGCGTATTTAAGATGCAGTTAAATCCAACGACTATCGATAGCACCAAGTTATGTTATGGCCACATTAACTGTAATTATTATTTTGATGATGATTTTGATAAAAATGAAAAAATACGAATTTCTTTTTGTCGTTTTTGTCATGTTTAAAACACTTGCCCTGACCTTGCCCTTGAAGTTTCTTGCGGTTTCTAGCAGTCACCTTATACTTTGCGCGTGCGACGTTGCCAGCTTGCAGTAAAAGGGAGAATGTTAATTACATTACCCACTTTATACAGCGTGATTTCAATTATGCGATTTTGTAAAATAAAATAAATAAGGCCAGCGGCCCGGACGGGATTCCAGCTAGACTACTTGGGGTCTGTGCGCTTGAATTGTCTCCGGTTCTAACGCGTCTGTACCGCCTTTCTCTTCTTACTAGAGCGGTTCCTCAGTCCTGGAAGCTTGTAAATGTGCAGCCAGTGCCCAAGAAGGGCGATCGTTCCTACCCCACTAACTACAGACCAATTGCCATCACCTCCATACTCTGTAAAGTTATGGAAAGTGAAATAGAAAGCTTTTGTCGTATTTAGAATCCTATGACCTCCTCAGCGACTGCCAATAAGGCTTTCGGCGGGGCCGATTCACGGGGGACTTTCTGGTGTACGTCACTCATTGCTGGGGCGAGACAACCGAGAAACATGGCGAAGCGCTTGCCGTGTCACTTGACATATCGAAAGCCTTTGACCGGGTCTGGCACGCTGGCTTGCTAAACAAGCTTCCAGCGTACGGCATCTCTGCTGATTTTTGTGTCTGGATTTTGGACTTTCAGAGTGAACGGTCAGACAGAGTAGTCATTGATGGCTATTCCTCTGACCTTATGGCTATCGATGCCAGGGTCCTTCAGAGTTCCGTTCTCTTTGCTACCCTTTTGCTTGTTGCATATTAACGATCTACTTAAGCCGGGAATTGTTGGGTATCCAACAATCTCAACTTCGGCGACAACATCGAAATCAAGGCTCAAACTGCAGCGTAAAAGCTGAGTGTTCTATATAACATATTTCACGCCGGGACAGCTTCTAACTCTAGCACAAGTCTGGTCGTGCGTGGAGTATTGCTGCCACCTTTGAGACGGCTCAACAAAATATCAACTTGCCGCGCTCAAATTGATGGAACGCAGAGCCAGGAAACTTAAAGGTGATGATAAGCTTGTGAAAACCAAGCTTCACAGTCTCGCTCACCGTCGCTCAGTTGCTTGCTTGTCGGTATTTTACAGGTTCTACTTCGAAGAGTGTGCTGTTGAGCTACATGAGATCATTCCACCGTCCCCTTTCTACCATCGGGAGTCCAGATGTACGGCAGGTTACGTACCACCCTTACTTGGTTGATATTCCACTCATACGCACCCAGCGCTATTCGTCTTTTTTTTTATTAGCAAAAGGAGGCAAACGAGCAAGCGGTTCACCTGATGGAAAGTAATAACCGCCGCCCATGGACACCCGCAAAACCAGAGGAATCACAGGCGCTTTGCCGGCCTTTAAGGAAAGAATAGGCTCGTTTCTTGAAGATCCCTAAGTCGTAACGGTCCGGAAATACCGCCGCCGAGAGCTGGTTCCACAACACTGTAGTTTGAGGCAAGAAATTACTTGAAAAACGCACAGTAGTAGACCGCCATCCATCAAGGTGATGTGGATGGAATGACAGTCGATTGCGTGTAGTGCGGTGAAGGAAATCAGCGGCAGGGATCAAGCCGAACAATTCTCAGAACACTTCCCATGATATATACGGTACAATATACAGAGAGACGCAACGTCTCTCCGAAGAGCCAGTGGATCGAGCCGTCCTGAAATAACCTCGTCGTCAACAATTCGAGCAGCTCTGCGTTGAATGCGGTCAAATGCGTACAGCCATGATATGATGATAATAACGTATGAACATTTTGAATGTCTTAACAAAAGTCGTGCCTCAGCTCGAAAATTAATAGAATTCTACTAAGTATTAAACATTCAAACTTAAAAATATGCTTTAGTCGGTATGTAACTATGTAATAGTATCTATAACCAAATTCAATAATTGGTTTAAATTAAACTGATTTTTAATTTTTACCAGGTATAAATTAAAAATGGGTGGGTAAAAATAGATAAAAATGGGTATTTACCCACAAGTATTTACTGGGTATATTCCCATCTCTGTAGCCGAATACTTACTGCTGTTAGTGCGGCAGCCGCTCGGCATGGTATCGGGTATAGTTTACTTATACTCGTATGATGCTACGGGCTGTGAAGGGGAATAACAAAACATTCCATATAATAGTTTACTTATTTGGAGTAGTTTTGTGCAGGAATTATTTAGGCTGTTGGTCTATTAAGTAAGACACGGATGAGTAAAGCACTAACAAACCCGGCGGCGACGAAAATAGTAACTAAAGCTAACGTAGGAAAGAAACTAACGATCACTCTCTGACCATCTCTGCACTCATATAATATAAAGCTGCTTATTTAAAAAAATATATTGAAACATACTCAGTCCCCCTGTGACCACGGACCCTGTAAAGGGTTCGAAACGTCAGGATAATATAAAAACTATGTAATGTTTTATTTCAATGTGTACAACACAATTATTATACTTGTAGAACGACAAATGGTTTAGTATTAAAATAAACACAACAACATATCGTAACTTATCAATCTTATCATCATCACAACGACCTCCGTAGTCGAGTGGTTAGTACGCCGGGTCTGGCGTCGCGCCATCTCTGAGGGGTTCAATTCCCGGTCGGATCAATTTAGAGAAAAACTGTTTTTCTAAATTGATTTCGGGTCTGGGTGTTATTTTTCTATGTTTATGTATATTTACCCGTTATCTTACCATAATAACGAGTTTCAAAAGAATACTCATCTTGGTATTGATAATGTGTGAGCGTAAACAAATTTATTTTTATTAAGTATTTATTTTAACAGTCGTCGTTTTCTCGTAATTTTATTTACCACAAGCCAAATATGTATCCGCACACTTCATTTCATATTCAATGTCGAGTCATAACTCGATAAATCGAAATCTCGTTTCGAGATTTCTTTCCAAAAACCAGAATTACTGCTACGTAAAACTAGATGCAGCACGTTTACACGATCGAGCAATCTTCTCATTGCGCGTACGTATTCTATGGTAGAGCTCCAATCTCGTGAACTCGTCAATGGAAAAATAGTAGGATCGTTCGCCGTTGGCCTGCACCCTGCACCAAATGCCAGCACAAGAGCCGTGCGGTGAGGCTTCACACTCAAGTGCCCCCATCGTGATCGCGGCACAAGTGCGTCGGCAGTAGCTGCTAAGTGCGTGGGCACTATCTGCCAAGTGCGTCGGCACTCGCCGCCAAGTGCGTCCGCGGCCGCGGGTTTTATTGTGCAAGTTGTTGCCGCTGTCTGTTCCGCACCGCTGGCGTCGCCCGTGCCAGCCGCACAGTCAAGGGAGACACAGTATTACATGATAAATAATTTGATTCAACAATAAAACTATAATAACCTTGAGATGGTCTCGATGCCTTCGTGGGAGACTGGTTGAAAAGCTTCAAGGATAGAGATGCGTGGAAGGGTTTGGAGGAGGCCTTTGCTCAGAAGAGGAATAAAATGGGCTTTAAAAAAACACGTCATCCTTATCTGATTGCCGCTTCCAGTGATGGCGCATTTACATTCCTTCGAGCTTTATTTTATACAAATAGTGGACACTCAAGCACAACAAAAAAATTACCTTATATTTTTATATGGAAAATTTGGTGGGAGCCGGTCTTCATCACTCGTCATAATAGCTTGATCACTCGAAAAGCAGGAGTAGGAAGTGAAATTATACCTACTTATATGAGGCAGGCAATTACCATCAGATAAAAGCTAGCTGCCATTATCATATCTCTGTTAAAGTAAAGGTTTAAAAGCGCTTGTGGCCGCAGGACGTTCGCTACTGCGCATGCACATGCACTGTAGCCTAAAACAACAAAACAAACTCGACGAGTCGACACTTCCCGCCGCGGCCGCCTCTAATGCGGTGTATTGAAATGTTCCAATACCCTTTATTGCTCTCCCTCACTCGCCGAATAAACGGTCCGATGGGCTTTATCGCCCTCTCGCTCTCGGAAACAACGTCTGCGCCAAGTTCCCAGGATATTTTCGATACATGCCCGCCGCTGAGTTATGCCCCGCTTCCTACTATGACTGCTACGCTACAACTGTGCACCGCTGTTTGTATGTACCGCTATCGAGATGGCAATTGCGGAATTTTTCAAACGACTCCTGTGAGCTGTTTCATTTAACTTGCACGTGTGCCGCGTGGGTGCCGCGCGGGTGACGCGCTAAAGAAATGTCATTTCCTCTCGAAATATGTCTGTGAGCGAGTTGGAGATTGCGATTGCTGGTAATAAAATTATTTTGTATCGTAACTCGTGTCATGTAACAAAGTGTATTTGACATCGGCCCGGAATTGCTTTGACGGATTTAAGACGATGCTGGAATTGTTATTTACAAACATTAAACTTTTATGACTTATAAGATACTAGCGGCCGCTCGCCCGCGTGGTTCCCGTTCCCGTGAGAATATCGGGATAAAAAGTATCCTATGTATTAATCCAGGTTATATATTATCTGTATATGTGTATCTGTATATGTAATTTCATCCAAATCCATTAAGTAGTTTTTACGTGAAAGAGTAACAAACATCCATCCATACTTACTAACTTTCGCGTTTATAATATTAGTAGGAGTAGGATTTCGAGTGAATTGAGATATTATAATTTGATAGTTAAATTAATGTTTGCACTGAACATTTTGCAATCGCTAATTGGTGAAAAGTGGACTATGGCAGAGAACTGCTTTAGCGGTGCTCATTGCCTAGTCTCTGACTAACCCTTCAGGGATAATAGTCGTGATCAGGGCTTTAATATACAGGTATTACATCGGTAAGTACCGGTATTTTCCATTTCGGTTCCTGGATACCATATCTCATATCGGTATCTATCTGCGACATTGCTAGTCTGTTTGTGACGTGATAATGCAGCGCACTCTGTGCCGGCCGTGCGAAATGCAGTGTTAGCCAATCCAAGCGCTTGTTATTTATCTACTTGGTATCTCCCGCTTACACTAATGAATTTGGTTACTTCGTACCGGTATTAGTACCGGTACAAGTACCTGTGTTATATCTGTATAGTACCGTTACTACTACAATCCTACTTACTGGTACTCATCGGTTAACCTGTATTATAAATACGGGTATCAAATTGATACCGCTACCTTATTTAAGTTAAAGATACCTACCGGTAATTGAAAATACCGGTATTCTAGCCCTGGTCGTGATTATAATGTAAACAATGTATTTTTGTTGATTTATTAATAAAATCACAGCTTTATAAAATGTAGGTACACATTACATTACTCATAAAAAAAATCATAAAACTACCAGAAAATTCCATAACAAAAAAAAAATTAGGAAGTTGTTTGACTCATAAATAGATTAAATATTAAAGTCAGTCTTTGTTGGGGTCTAAATATTTATATTAATATCGTGTTAAAACAGAATAAAAAAGGAAAGGAAATTAACAACAAATGTTTAGAGTATCATGATTCATGATAAAAAATACATTTGTATACATTGAAAAATCAACATGTCTGCGAGCCTTTAGATATTAAAAAAAACACAGATATCTGTGAGGCAGCGCCAGTGGCCTCTGTACCAACTTCACTGAATTTATTTAATCCCGTCAAAGGGAGGAAAAGGAGGGATATGTTTATTTTCAATTTGGAGCAACTGTGACATTACGCTAAATGTGAGCCGCCCCGCGCCCCGCAGCCCGCGCCCCGCGACGCGCCCCGTACCGCACCGCACACCGCGAATAGGCCTGTGTCACACAGTGAAAAAGTTAATACGATATCTGAGAGGTAATCCCGTCCACGGTTCAGTTGATATTATCCTTGAGGAATTGCGCCTGTTGGAGTTTATAAACAAGTGAGCTTTTCAATTTATTGTTCAGATAGATACCTTTATAATACACTTTGTTTGGCATTCGAGTTTGCCACCGAGTCGCAAAGTATCAAATTCATTTTGGCGCGGTCGCTCAATGCTTCAAAGGACCTGCATTATTTACATTTTCGCTGAAGGAAATCCAAACAGGTTGAAATACTTTGTATTAAATTACTTCGGAAAAAACTGTGTAAGTAATGAAAAAAATATCCCGGTATAATAAATTGGACTTTTCTTTGCAGATACCGGCTTTTTAAGTAATCTGCGTACTATGTCCTTTAAAATGAAAATAACTTGGGTGGTATTCTTACTTAAGACGGAGTTTCAATGTTTCCTGGCTCTACTTATATGTAGATACGGTTACGAGAATGAAAGAGCATGGCGCAGGGAATTTCGTGTAATAAATGTACTGCAGCTTTGAAAGCAAAAATTTCAACAATAGACTAAATAAAATATTTAAAGTTCACAATGTTTGGGGCTGTCCAATTTACTAAAGCGTCCACATAATAAATAAGGAATAAATAATGTCAAAAGTAATAATTGTCGAGCTTGATAAATCAACTGAAAGAACAATCCGTATTTTTTGGAGTCCTTATATAGTATCTAATTTAATAAACAATAACATAAAAATATACATCGAAATTAAATGAAAACCTTACTTAATATTTTTTATTGAAATCTGATTTGTCAATATAAATATCTCACATTAAGGTTAATTCTCAAAGCCTCCAAGAGATGGCGCTGTACATACGCTGAATCGCGCAAACGTTTCGTTTTATTGGCATGATATAAAGGCAGTGATGCATTTGTTAGTTAGTTCCTTCAAGGTGAGTGTTAATAAAGTGTAATACAAGTAAAAGTGTTTGTGAATTGTGAATCCCGACCTTAGTGAAATATACATGGTGCCGAAACCAGGGATGGACTTGGACTTGGTAATCGTGAGTGAAATGAGAACTTAAAAAATTTGAAGTGTTAAAATTAAAAAGACTTGTAAAATTTCGTGATTTAATTCATCGACTTAGAAAAATTTGCTCATTTTCAAAGACTTGTAAAATTTTGTGTTTATTTATATGGACTTAGAAAAATTTAAAAAAAAAAAAAAAAAAAAAAGGACTTGTAAAATTTTCGTGATTTATTCTATGGACTTAGAAAAATTTGCTGCGAAAAGGACTTGTAAAATTTTTGTGATTTGATCCGAAGTTTGGACTTAGAAAATTTTCGTCGAGAAAACACTTGTGAAATTTTAGTGTTTTATTCTACTACGGACTTAGAACATTAGGAAGTTATAAAAAGGGACTTGTGATTTTGTGTTTTCATGTTTTGAACTTTAACTAATTGAAGGGTATTGAACTTAAGCGTGATACATCGAACTTTAATAGGTTATCTTCGGTGGTTAACACAGTTGTTAGTCAATACAATTCATTATGGCGGATAAAAGATTGAAGTCGCAAATCGAATTTTGTTCGCGATTAGAAAAGGCAGAGAAAAACTTTAAGAAGAGTCCAAGAGTAAGAATAACTAAATCTTATTTAGAAACAAGAATACAAACGTTGCAAAGCTTATGTGAGGCTTTCAAAACTAATCATATCAAGCTCATTGAAGATTTATCCGAGGAACAAATACAAATCTTACCCTATTTTACGGAAGATAAATATGATTGGTTTGAAGAAATATATACATCATACATGTCAGATCTCCAGGATGCACTGGAGAAGTTAAAGGAGAACGTGCAGATAACCGAGATAGCTAATATGTCTACGTCTACTGAAATTCAACTTCCAAGAATACAATTGCCAAATTTTAACGGCAAATATGAGGAGTGGCAGACGTACTACGATATGTTTGTTTCACTAATACACAAGAACGAGAAATTATCAAAGGTGCAAAAACTACACTATTTGAAGAGTAGCGTTTCTGGGGAACCGGAGCAACTTTTACGGAATTTCTCGACTACTAAACAAAATTATGATGAGGCTTGGAAACAACTGACAAGACGATATGCCAACAAACGATATAACTCGAATGCAGTTTTTAAAATTTTGTTTTCTCAAAAGCAAATAAATGGAGAGTCTGCACTGGCTATAAAACAGTTGCTAGACACTACGACGTCATGCTTAACGGCTTTAAAGAATATGGAATTTAGTACGGAATCATGGGATCCTATTATCATTTATATGGTGATTTCAAGACTGGATGTGGAGTCTCATAAACAATGGGAAAATCAAATGAGCATGATGATCGACGAGACGCCTACGTGGAGTCAATTAGTAGATTTCCTAGAGGCCAGATTTAGAAGTTTGGAAATGGTTGATGCTGGCAAGAACTTACACAAACCAGTAATGCAGCCAAAGAAATCACTAGGGAAGCCAAAGACATTCCACGCAGCTATTCAAGAGGATAACCAGAAAAGCGAATTGACATGCGTCATGTGCAGCGGCAATCATTATCTCAACTTATGTAATAAATTTAGCCAAATGTCAGTGCAAGATAGACGGAACCTTGTTCAAACCAAAGGCTTATGCTTCAACTGCCTCAAATCGAGTCACGTAGTTGGAAAATGTCGCATACCGATATGCTGTAAGAAATGCAGCCGAAGACATCATACAATGTTACATTATGAAAGAGAAGGATTCACAGAAAACACAAAACAGAAACAGGAACACACACATCAACCTAGTACATCGTCAGCAGAACCAAACATAGTTGTTAATTTTTCAAAGAAGGAGCATCACAGTTTTAATGTTTTACTTGCAACAGCAGTTTTAAAGGCTCGTTCTAGTAACGGGAATAAATGTTTAATTCGGGCATTGTTAGATCAGGGCTCACAAGCTTCATTTGTGACAGAAGCTACTGTTCAATTACTTGGTCTTAAACGCACTCCTGTAAATGGTGTGGTGTCAGGTCTGGGAGAAGGGCAAATGCGTATTAAACATGTTGTCAACTTTTGTTTAGAATCGCGTCATAATCCAGAAATAAGTATCCAAGTAACTGCATATGTATTAGGTTCACTTACCTCGTTGCTTCCTTGTGACAAACTTGACGATCCTGAATGGTTTGAACTGAAAGGATTAGTATTAGCTGATCCAGATTATACGTTACCAGGAAAGATAGATGTTTTATTAGGCGCAGAAGTACATGGCGAAGTTTTGTTAAATGGCTTGATAAAACACCCCAAAGGAAATCTGATAGCACAAAATACGGTCTTTGGATGGGTTTTATCGGGAAAAATCGCTAGTAATTCTGCATCAAAAGACAACGTTACAAGTATGCATTTGAAAATCAGAGAGCCAGATGATTGGCTTAAAAAGTTTTGGGAATTAGAGGCTAAACCAGACAGTATTCAGAAAAAACTATCTAAGGAAGAAGAAACATGTGAGAATTTCTATGAAGCGACAACTACCAGAAATGATGATGGGAGATTTGTTGTAAGGTTGCCTTTTAGAGACGAAGATCCCGAAGTCCAATACGGTCAATCATTGGACAGAGCACGTAAAAGCTTAGCATTTTTGGAAAAGAGATTGGGAAGAAATCCTCAGCTTTATGAAGACTATAAAAAGGTTTTGGCAGAGTACGTGAGTTTGGACCACATGGATCTCGTCAAGGCAAATGAATTGAACAATGAAAAAGCCATATATCTTCCTCACCATGCAGTTGTTCGTGAGGACAAGGAAACAACAAAGGTACGTGTCGTTTTCAACGCATCAAGCAAAGGTAATAATGGTGTATCTTTAAATGACAATCTGTTAGTAGGTCCCAAACTTCAACAAGACTTACGACATTTAATAATGAGATGGCGAGCTCATCGCATATGTTTAATTGCAGATCTAGTTAAAATGTACAGACAGGTACGAGTGCATGACGATGATACAAATTTTCAGAGAATACTTTGGAGAGCTCATCCAGACATGCCCATCCAACATTATAAGTTACTAACGTTGACATTTGGTACGGCGTGTGCACCCTACCTTGCAGTCAAAACCCTACAGAGGCTTGCTGAAGAAGAAGAGACTAAGTTTCCAGTGGCAGTAGAAATAACAAGAAGAGACTTTTACGTTGATGATATGATGACAGGCTGTAGCACAGAAGAAGAAGCTAAAATAATCTACGAAGAAATGAACGAATTAATGAGTTCCGGAGGGTTTCAACTGCAAAAGTGGAGTAGCAATTGCAAAGAAGTACTTCAGTATATTGATAAAGGTAGACAGCGTAACAATGAAGTTCCAATAAAGATGGATGACACTCTAAAAGTACTCGGGATACAATGGAATAAAACCACCGATCATTTCGAATATACCGTCAACTTACAAGAACCAAAATATCCGATAACTAAAAGGCAAGTTCTCTCCGACATTGCTCGTCTTTACGACCCTATGGGCTGGATTGCACCAGTTGTTGTGTGTGCAAAACTTATAATACAGAAAATCTGGAAAGCACAATTAGATTGGGACGATGATTTGACAGAGGAACTGCGAGAAGAATGGCTCAATTTTCGAGAAAAATTGAAGGAAATCATGGGGATAGGAGTTCCCAGGTGGATTAAGTCGACAAATTACAGCAGATTGGAATTACATGCATTCTCAGATGCTTCTAGAGCAGCCTATGGTGCAGCCGTTTACGTTCGTGTTGTAAATGAAGATCAAAGTGTTCACGTGACGTTGGTGTCAGCAAAAACCAAAGTTGCTCCATTAGAAAAGGAAATGTCTATTCCTCGTTTAGAATTGTGTGGCGCTCATCTTGCAGCGAAATTGCTATCTGAAATCTCGCAAGTCATGAATATACTAACAGAAAATTTATACGGGTGGACTGATTCCACAATAGTGTTGGCGTGGCTTAAAGGCGGAGCAAGCAAATGGACGACCTTTGTGAGCAATAGAGTATCAGGTATACTATCAATAATGGATCACGATCAATGGCGACATGTTTCTACTGATACCAACCCCGCCGATTGTGCATCAAGAGGATTACAACCCTCTGCAATGACTACTAATACATTATGGTGGAACGGACCTGATTGGTTAAGAAAATTTAAATTAGAACTTACAGAAAAGGAAGATATAGAGACACACGAAGAAGAAAGAAAAACATCATTAATAGTGACAGAATAAAAAAGAAAAATTTGAGTGGGAAAGATTTTCTAATCTAAGAAGGATGCTAAAGGTAATATCATTTTGTAGAAGAGTATTATTGACAAAGACTAAACTTAAACAATATCCAGAATTTATTACCGTAAAAGAAATGAACCAAACATTAGAACATTGTATTAGACAAGTGCAAAGTTTAGAATTTGAAGAAGAAATTCAAATAATTAAGAAAGAAAAAGATTTGCCTAAGAAGAGTGTGCTACATACCCTTTGTCCTATTTTAGATAAAACAGGAATTTTAAGAGTAGGCGGACGCATTGATATGGCCAACGTGAGTTTTGACATGAGACATCCGATTATTATGCCTGCTAAGAATCATCTTACACAGCTTTTAGTAGCAGACGCTCACATCAAAACCCTGCACGGTGGACCACAAATCATGCTTAATTATCTGAGGTCTAAATATTGGATTGTCCGGGCTCGAGAGCAGGTAAAAAAATATTATCGGAAATGTACCGTGTGTACTAGACATGCCAAAGCTGCGAGAACTCAATTAATGGGGCAACTGCCACAAGCCAGACTTACGCCAGCTAAACCTTTTACATCTACCGGTGTTGACTACGCAGGACCTATCAACATAAGATTTTCTCCAGGTCGCGGTGCGAAATCTTTCAAGGGATATATTTGCCTCTTTGTGTGTATGACAACACGCGCAGTACATTTAGAAGCCGTTACGGATTTGACTTCGAAAGGATTTATAGCTGCTTTTAGGAGGTTTACATCAAGACGTGGCCATTGTAAGGATATTTTTAGCGACAATGGCACAAATTTCGTTGGGGCTGACAAGCAGTTGCAAGAGATGTTTGATAGAGCCAAATCTAGTTTGCCAAATGAAATTGCGGAAATGCTTACATTAGAATCAACGACGTGGCATTTCATCCCACCTCAATCACCTAACTTCGGAGGTCTATGGGAAGCAGGTGTACGCAGTGTAAAGGGTCACTTGAGAAAAGTTATCGGCGATAGTACGCTAACGTATGAGGAGCTAGCAACAGTTTTGTCACAAGTGGAAGCTTGTTTAAATTCGCGTCCTTTGTCGGTACTTAGTGATAACGTAAACGACCCACTCCCACTGACGCCAGGTCATTTTTTGGTTGGCGTACCAATACTTAATGTTAATGATGAAAACTACTCAGAATGTAATATTACAGCATTAGATAGATGGAGGATAGTACAAAAAATGGTTAATATTTTTTGGAAAAGATGGTCAAAAGAATATTTGGTTACTTTAAGTCAGAGATACAAGTGGAATTCTAAGCAAACTGAGCCAAATGTAAATGATGTAGTACTTGTGAGAGACGATAATATTCCACCTTGTAAATGGATTATGGGTATTATTGTAAATAAACACGTAGGACCTGATAATGTTACTCGTGTAGTTACTATTAAATGTAAAAACGGATTTATGAAACGCCCTCTTAGTAAAATATGTGTGTTGCCAAAGTAAATTGTATTCTCACGGTGGGCGGTTTGTTGTTAAGTTGATCAAGCAATGTTGAGTTTGATTTTAATATAGTTTTTATAGTATATTTTTGTTTTCAGCATTACTTTTCTATGTGAATTTGCACTGAAAAGTGTTCATGTTATGGTGGTGGTCTAAATGTTTAAGTTTTAATTTATGAAGGACTCGTCCTTGGTGGGCGGGATGTCCAATTTACTAAAGTGTCCACATAATAAATAAGGAATAAATAATGTCAAAAGTAATAATTGTCGAGCTTGATAAATCAACTGAAAGAACAATCCGTATTTTTTGGAGTCCTTATATAGTATCTAATTTAATAAACAATAACATAAAAATATACATCGAAATTAAATGAAAACCTTACTTAATATTTTTTATTGAAATCTGATTTGTCAATATAAATATCTCACATTAAGGTTAATTCTCAAAGCCTCCAAGAGATGGCGCTGTACATACGCTGAATCGCGCAAACGTTTCGTTTTATTGGCATGATATAAAGGCAGTGATGCATTTGTTAGTTAGTTCCTTCAAGGTGAGTGTTAATAAAGTGTAATACAAGTAAAAGTGTTTGTGAATTGTGAATCCCGACCTTAGTGAAATATACAGGGCCTTGAATATCATTATACAAATACGCACTTTGAAAGGTACGTGCTTGAAAGGTCAGAATAAAACAATACGAGTATTAAAGCAAACGCGAGGAGGACTCATAAAGTATTTTTTTACGTAGAAGGCAATGTTAAAAACGATTTTTTGCCACGCAAGGTCAGTGGATTGGAAGCCAAATTAGAACATATTGAACTCCTGCTCCAGCTGCCTCCAGCAGAGGGATATATAGGCTGCCATACGTTTATCGCTGAGGAGAGCTCACAGAGGAGCTCGATGGCGCAGCGGCTAGCGCGTTCGGCTTGCGATCTTGCTCGCTAAGCCTCTTTCGCAATGCCGGGTCACTGGATGGGTGACCAAATTTAAAAAAAACATCTTGAGCTCCTTCGTGCTTCGGAAGGCACGTTAAGCCGTTGGTCCCGGTTGTTGTCGTAAGATGACAGTCGTTAAAACCCACCAACCCGCATTGGGCCAGCGTGGTGGGTTATGGCCCAATATCCCCATGTGTGCTATTGTCCACGTGGGAGGCCTGTGCACAGTAGTGGGACGTTAATAGGCTGATGATGATGATGACGTTCATCACATCATCGTTAGGTACATCACGTAAGCTGGGTAGGCCACTACTTTCTATTTGTTGCGACCTTGGCATTCTTCTAATATATTATGCTGACTATCATTCTATAAAGTTCTTTTTACAACTTTAATTTTTATTGTAAAAAAGTCTATAATTATAACATCTTATGCACTGACTTTAAATAAAAAAAACCGGCGAAGTGCGAGTCGGACTCTCCCACCGAGGGTTCCGGAAAAAGGTATTTTTTTTTATTCTTTGTCATAAATCGAAAAATATACATCATAAATATAATTTAAAATCCGCTTAAGCTTGTGCCAATAAAGCCCTTTCATACGATACTCCACATGACACGGTTAAATTAATTCAAAATTTGGACCGCCGTTACTGGCATAAAAGCTCTGTTTTTTAATGATTTAATTACAAATGTATTGTTTTCAGATATTTCCCTATACTTGTACGATAAGATGGTAATACTTGCCAAATTTCATAGTTCTAGGTCAACGGAAAATATCCTACAAATTTTGATTCCCTTGAGAGTGTCGAAATATACGTTTTTGCGGCATAAATGGCCGTATTTTTTTTTTTACGTTAACTTAAGAGTTTGATTTGTAGACCTGACTATATCGTTTTAATTTCAACTTGATACTTTCACGCGTTCCCGAGATAAAGGGTCTTGACAGACAGACAGACGAACAACACGTTCCTGGCATAAATACCCTGTTTTTTAATAATTTCATTACAAAAGTATAATTTTCAGATTTTCCCTATACTTATAGTAAAATGGGGTAACACAAACAATGTTATGTCTTTAAATACAATTGCCAAATTTCATAGTTCTAGCTCAACGGAAAATACCCTATAAATTTAGATTCTCTTGAGTGTGTCGAAATATACGTTTTTTTGGCATAAAGACAGTGCTTTTCATGATTTAATTACAAATGTATAGTTTTCAGATTTTTCTCTATACTTGTAGTATAAGACAATAATACTTACCAAATTTCGTAGTTCTAGGTCAACGGAAAAAGCCCTATCAATTTTGATTCCCTTCAGAGTGTCGAATTAACGATTTTTTGCGGCATAAACGGCCGTATCTTTTTTATTGGATATTTTCCGTTGACCTAGAACTATGAAATTTGGGAAGTATTACCGTCTTATACTACAAGTATAGGGAAAAAAACTGAAAACTATACATTTGTAATTATGTATAGTTATCATCAAAAGAATTTTGAATTGAGTTAGGTAAGCGTGTCATGTATAAAAGGGCTCCAATAGCACAAGCTTACACAGATTTTGATTATTTTTATGATAATTTTATGATTTATGACGAAGAATGATAAAAAACCTCTTTCCGGAACCCTCGGTGGGCGAGTCCGACTCGCACTTGTCCGGTGTTTCCTTTTGAGGTACGGAACCCTAAAAACAGCGGTTCTAAGAAGTCGTCAATGCTAATTAACGTGTCTGCGTGCGGCCAGAGTATATTGCGCGCGCTGCTGGGGCGTTGTGTGGGCAATTGTTTTTGTTGTTCTGCATAAGCGGCGACGAGTTGCGCCAGACGCCTGTAACGAAGCAAGTTTCCTCGTCTGAACTTGTTGGAGCACAAGCGACTCCACTGCGACTTATGAGCTTACTCAAACGATCTTTGGTGCTGTTTTTAAGACACTGCAGTTGGTTGTTGTGGGAGAAAAGCTCTCTTCTGAATTCTAAATCAACATGGTATTACTCCTTAGCTAGTTAATAACTATTTTAAGTAGCCTTTCTGGATTCTGCCCAACTTATATAAGTTAACTTTAATATTTTTTCTGGATTTAGTACCCTTCAATAGGTAATCCTAATCCAGAGAAATTACGTGGCAATGAGGCATAAGAACTGAAGTTTCTGATTCTGCAGCGCTCGTTGTGATGCCTTCGGTGTCGTTTGCACCCATGGTCATGTGTCGGTTTCTTCACCATAAAACTTTTTCACTTTAAAACTTCTTCACCATTTTCTGTGTACGATAAGAACAACTTAATATTAAGACTTGTTTACTCTATTCCACAGTTTGTAATAAATATTTTGTATTGGTATTTGCTGCCACGCCGCCCGCCCTCAGCCCGCCCGCACTTGCTGCCAGGTACATCGGCGCTGCTGTAGTCGCCCCAAGTTCGTAGTTCTTCAACATAAACAAGCTTTATATAAAGAAAGGGCCGTGCGTCCGCCAGTGTTTCAGCGCCGCGGACTCCAATATTGTTTCTGAAACAATTACGCGCCCGTGTTTATGTTTATTGAAATATCTTCTCTTATGAAAAATTAGTCTTCGCAATAAGTTAATATTGTTATTTTGTTTTACGGCATCTAATGAAATCTTAAAGCTAATTTACTTTAAGTAATCGGTTTGGATACGATAGCAAACAAAATTTAATTTAAATACAAGTCTGTAATAAATTGGAGTTCTTAGATCTTGCCAGATAGGCAACTTTAGGAATGTGCAGCGTCACGCGTCGCCGTCAATACTTGTGAAATAGTGTAAGATCTTACTAACATAGTTATTAAGTATTACATACTAACAAATTTGTTTTATATTGTATGTATGTTAGCGTGTAAGGTATATATTGTATGGGCCTCTTTGTATCTTTACCATCCTGTAAGTACATTGTTTGTTGCCTGAAATAAAGAGATTTATTTATTTATATATTTATTTTTAATGTTTGGTCCAGCGGATGGGTGACCAAAGCAGAGTCTTCCAAGCATGCAAAACCGTTGTCCCGGTTGTAGTAAGATGTTAGTCTTAAAAAGCTACCGCGTTAGGCCAGCTCGGTAGGTTATGGTACGATTTTCCATGTCCTGATCATGCGATAAACCCTGAGCCAAGCATTATTATTATTCCCATGGCTGCTGGTGCTTATTAACAATTAAACCTACTATTTTATAACCGATGACAAGTCCTGACAGCAACGACATAAATAGACATCTTCTGTTTAACCCGGGGTTTTTATGCTCGATGTTTTGTAAAAAGACATTGCTACATGCAAACAATGGCATAAGCCGTTAATGTTTTAATTTCATACCAAAATGGAATATCTGCAATGATGGCACGCCTTCTATGCTCACTAAATAAATTACCTCTACTGTCCAAACTAATTAGCTAGGCAATATTAATAACAATCAAAATGATTAAAATTTAAATTGCGCACGAACGAAAAAAACAATAATTGAGACACAACTTAAATTAACCATTTAAACTCACAAATGAAATCACAACACAACGGCACTCCCGACTTCAATGTTTCAGGAATAATGCAGGAGCACTAGTTTACACATTGTCAAGCGAGTAGCAAGCCAAAAAAAGGATACTTACAGCTTTTTTGTTCTACTTTCCGACCGTTAAAAAAGAACTAAAGCTTAAACTTCTCCTCGTTCGAAAGTTTTATCCTAACATGACTTCTAGTAAATTAATTAATATTTCTTTGCCAGTTCATCTCAGTAGAGTAACTAAGGGTACCATTCGCGGAAAGTTTAATTTTAATCCGAAATAAGAGACTATGATCGATGCCCCCAAGCAAAGAACTTAGAAGTATTTTGATTATGTTTTGTGGAATCAAAAAATAAAAATACTTTTATAATAAATACAAAATAAGCGATAGCATACCAGATTCCATATAGACTCATTGTCATTAATATGTCATACTCGTGGCCCACCCGTTCAAAAGCATGACATGTAAATCAGCCATCATTTCACTTAACCATGTAACGTGCTTGATACTAGAAGGTGTTGCGAGTGTTATGGACTGCGGGGGCCGCTATACCTCACGGTCATAAATGCTTGTCGGTGGGGCACAAACATAAAACGATAAACCTTAATCCAAATGCTCTCACAATAAGTACTTGTTTCTACGAAGTTCGCTTAATAATATTCATCCCGGGGGCGCGGGGAGCGGGGGGTCGGCCGTAACTCAGCCGGGTTCAAACGCTGCCAACACATTATCGCTTTGTGCAAACAATAAACGTTTTATTAATGCGATGCCTTAGGATTTACTACTAAATAAATTTAGGGGTGCCGATAGTATTTTTTCTATTAGCGCAAGAGGGACACGAATTATATTCATTTTATACGAATTTTATAAGTATAATAAATAGTTTTACTGACTGGTGGCAGGATTCTAAATAGGAGTCTAGAATCCGGATAGATGGCGACGATCCTATAAACTAAATTTCGTGCCACCCATCGTCGTTGTTTTGCATTCCTGTATTCCGGTATGAAGGCACTAGACCCGCGCGTGATGCCTCGGTGCAGCAATGGTCCATCTGTTGCAGTCAGCGCTTTCCATCGGGCGGGCCGTGTTTGGCCGTCTCACACTCACTCACTCACTCACGTCTCGTCAGTAAAATTAACCCACCTATGATAATATAATAAGTGGGTTATGATCCAAACACCCCATAATTAATTATGTAGTTGTCAATGTGGAAAAGCCTGTTTATAGGCCGACCATGAGTAACATTATAGTTGTTGTGCGTATTTGTTGAGTTTCCTAGGTGTACGCGCCGCAGTCGTGAGCCAGTAGTCCCCCCTCCGCTTGTATCTTTGTTGTGTCCGGCTCGTTATAAATGATGCGGCCGCCATTTATCAGCGGGCGGTATGCGATGTTAATGAATTGCTCCAAAGTAATGCTTTCTTTACGCGGACGCTTTATCTTGAGATTATATTTGTATACTATTTTCTACATCATTTATCATAACTGTTATTTATAAAGCAGACCTCTTCTGTAATTTTGCAACAGTTAGGTATTATTGAAGTTTTTTTTTTCTGAGCCTACTTCTAGTCTACCTATTGTGCGACATACATGAGGTAAAAGTGTCCTTTTTACTCCAAATATCTTGATACTCGTAATATTTTACAAATTACTTTTTCTGTAGATAACTCTTACTTATAATATTGCTGTGAAAGCTTTATTCAAAATGTCGCTGGACCGTCGTGACGTGAAACTGTCCGTCGATCACCCTAATTTATTCCGCGACTTGCGTATAATCCTCTGGTAACAACGTGTCCGGCGGCCGCGGTACAAATGGCGGTAATTCCCGGACAAATTGCCGGACGCAGGCCGCCGCCGGGATTACGGCACGCGGGGCAAGGTGGAAGGAAAATATGGCCTAGGTGGCGCTCGAAGTTGCCCTTTCTCGTATTGGTAGTCAAGTGATTCATAAATTGAAACTTTAAAGGTAGGAAACTGTTTTGTATCTTTTCAAATGTTTGATATTTTTTTGTTAAAGCTAATCGTTTGAATTAGTGGAGTTAAACGCATCATTCATATGTATCGAAATTAAATGCGTTGCTCTATCTATACAGACTTTGTTTCGTTTGAATCTATTTTTAGGGTAATCTCAAATTAATGAATTCCTTAATAACCTGAGCTTGAAACAATCCAAAGCCAACCCTTTGAACGCAAGTTCAATATAGTGCACAAAGCCTGCAGGCCGGTTCATAAACTGGCGCCAAAACGAGGAGCGCCGCCCGTCGCACTCGTCTTGCGCCGCTCCAAATTGGGGTTTTAACGGCGTTTGACCAGTCTAGTCACGACGCATTTTAGGCAGATTACCCATCCGGTTTCTATAGACTGAAAGGCAAAGCTCTGATGCATGTGTTTAAGTCAACCGATTTCTGTATCTAAGTGTGCTTTGTGAGATGATCACAGTTGTTTTAAAACACTCATTTGTGATGTTACATAAAGTTAGAATACGGTGTCATTTTAGTAAATGATATTTAGTCTAATAGATTAAAATGCAAACCTTGTTAAGTCTAAATAAGCAAGCTCTCGCCAGACTTGGCATGTGTACAAGTTGTTGACACGTGATAAAGTATGGAGCAATAGTTTGGGTCCCAGTGACACCCCTGCGCGACGCTTTTTGCACCAGACTGCATCTTTATTACGAATAGTGCGTTCCCTCGGCGCGGAGTCGCAGGCGCCATAACTTACGCCGGGCTCGGGACACGCCTCCGGGGCTCCGGCGGTGCTTTTAGGCATATTGGGAGAAATTATCGACATTTGCTACCAATGGGGTTCTAATAGTGCAATTACGACAACATTCATGTTCACTGTTTGCATGTCAATAATAGCGTTTCTGTTCAATAATTGCGAATGAATGAATCGTGTTATATTTATGATACAGCTGTTACTTAGTTTAATAGATTTAATGATTAATTTTCATCTTTAAAAAGCGTTTTATTATTGGTTTGTCATGTTTTGAAATTAGCCCAAAATAACTATATTCTTGTAGAATAAAACTTCGTAATAAAGTTTTCGTTTTATTTTATATTCTTCTTAACTATGTTTGCTTGATTACTACAATTACTGACTGTAATTATTGGCTAAACAACAATCAAGTAAAGAATGTAGTAAAGCGTCAATACTTACGTGTAAGGAAACAAAAGTGAAGTCAATATATTTAAAAGCTCTCGCAGCGGCGCGCGGCGCGGCTCGCGCGGGCCAACGGTTTTTAGCTCGCCACACAGTTAAATTGGAGACGTGCCACTCGATTCTAGTTAACTTGATATTCATTGTGCGGCGGCGGGCAGAGCGAGATCGACCAACTTTCCTGATATCTAGTTAAAATTACTGTAATACCTACCGAGTTCGCTCGGAATGTAGATTGGCGACTCGTTTGGTTAAGTGGTTTCAACTACATCTTCTGCGCCAGAGTGTTGCCGGTTTAACCGCTGCTTTCGTTTAGCCACTATTTGAAGTTTGAAATGATCTACTTTATTTGGATGTTTGGATGATGGATTTTCGTTTTAAGTAGTTTTGGCTTATTTTAACTAACAAAGCGGTAAAGTAAGAGCGAGACTTAAAATGTTTGAGTGTGTATGTGTTAAACTTAAGAGGCCTATTACATCTCGACTGTCATTTTTGCGTAAAATGGCCAATTTTGGCGTTATGGATCTCAGAAACAAAAATACATTAACAATTATGACTTTTTGAATAGTGTAGAATAGCTATTGGAATAGTGCGTAGCGGCCTCGCTTTTAGTAAATTTTGCTTAACTTTTAAATTAAACCCAAAATTGCAGAGAAAGATTTTCATAAAGTGCGCGAAGGCACTTTTTTGAGCTCATCGTTTGAACTACTGTTCTAAAAAAGTGAAATAAAAAAATTATAATATTATCTCTTATATAGTCGAATAGTGCGTAGCGGCCTCGGAATTTTTAGATATCATTGATTTTATATAGGAAAAACATCTTATTCTATACCAAAAAACTTCGAAAATCGCTATAAGTTAACTGTGAATATCTCCTATCTACGATAATATAATTGAGTAAAATTTATACCAGAGTAATTGTTACTTCATGAGGAATAAAGATGTTATAATGAATTTATTATCCTTTTTTGATAAAAACGATAAATACAACTGCAAAATTACAACAAAATGCGATGCGCCGGCCGTTTGAATTCAACTTATGCTTACAGAATGGAGATTTGTAATATTATGCACAAATCTATTTCGATAAATACGATAAATACAACTGCAAAATTTCTACAAAATGCGAAAATGGGCATTTTACGCAAAAATCACATTCGAGATGTAATAGGCCTCTTAAGGAGACACTACTATGCTACGATTAGATACTTTTATTATGCTACGTTTTCTTTCATTAATTATAGTTGACTTCAAGCTAAGAAATCTATTAACGGAAAACTATTAATAAACGAAATGAACGTGAAAAGAGCGACTATTAATTAAGTAGATGTAGGAACGCAATGATCCGTCGCTGAAAGGCTGAGGCAAGCTACAATCAGCGGACACATTAGACACAGTCTGGTGAATGTAACGAGGAAACTTCAGTCTGCCGGAGCCGCAGTCGGCTGGTGGAAAATATCGCCGGTGCCGCGGCGCGGGCGGCCGCGAGTTATGAGAGCTGCGTCCAAAATGCGTCCAAATTGCGTCCAAATACCTCGGCGCCCGTGCGGAGCGCGGCTGCTTTTATTGTAATATCGGCCGTGTACATACGTGATTGTTTGCCCTTTGATGTTGATCACACTGAAGCACTTTTTAATTAGAAGAGTGAATTCAAAGCCGGGAAACCAAACCAAACATGTTATTGAAGTGATTCGGAGAAAATCTTCTGAAAAAACACAATTTTATTTATTTTTCCTCACAAGTGAAATGACCATGCAATGTCATACAATCGATATGAATTACCAATGCACACGCGTTTCATACGACGTTTCTCAACACACTTGTGAGGTCATGGTCATGGTCATAAATGACTATGCAATGTTGGTCATGACAATCGATATGAATTACCAATGTACATGCGTTTCATACGACGTTTCTCAACACACTTGTGAGGAAAAATAAATAAAATTGTGTTTTTTTTTTCTTTTAAATAATGGCTTCGTGCGGTCAGCACATTTAGCCATGTTAAGTAAGATATTATAGTAAATATTTTCTTTGCAAAAAGTAAAAGATAATAAGTGGTCAATCAATCAATAAATCAATAAATAAAGCTCTCAAGTGTCTGGGTTTTATAATAAGAAACAGTAAGGATTTTAAGGATAACACAACTAAAATCAGTTTATTAGTCTTTTTAGATCTAGTCTTGAATATTGCAGCGTTGTGTGGTCTCCGTACTACGAAGTTCACTCCAACAATATTGAAAGAGTGCAAAAGAGGTTTTTATATCATCTAGCTTATCACTCCAAAATGGCAAAAAACTTACCCTGAACGGTTAAAATATTTTAAAGTGTGACCTCTCTTAAAAGCCAGCGTTGACAATTTGACCTAGTTTTCCTTTTTAAACTGGTTACTGGTATTTTTGATTGTCCCCAATTGCATAATAAATTAAAATTTAATATTCCACATAAACTTCCACGTTTGTCCAGATATACCTTGTTCTCGCCTAAACTGTCAAAAAGTAACTTACAATACTCTTTCAAAAAAAAAATTTCGACATTGACATCTTTTGGTTGAAATTATCAAATTTTAAGAAAAAACTTACCGATGTTTTTCTATAAATGCACCCTCTGTTCCAAGGTCTACCGTCGCGTTTTTGGTTTATGACAGACTTTAGCTTCTGGGTCCTTTAAGTGAAATGTTATTTTTGTATACTTCATAGTAGCATGTAATAAATGTAAAATCTAAAAATATTGTATTATTTTCTTTTTGCTCATCGGCTTCCGATACTCATAATAGTATTAGTATAAGGCAACACCTAACTTAGAAAATGTTAAATGTAAGTTACTAGCATGTTAAGTGTTTGATCTTGTTGGTTGTTCCAATAAATAAATAAATCAATCAATCAAATATTTAATTTGGTCATTCGGTTGGAAACCATCTCCGCATTGGCGCGTGAGTTTGTGAGATAATAGTAAATCGTATAATATCTGGTCTGGTATATCGCAAATCCACCGCGTGTTGGCACGCGTCATGGTGCCTGCTGGTGAGTAAGAGGCTGTTCGGAGGGCTAGGACTAAGGGGACACTGGTCGATGTAACGGACGTGTGTGAGAGTGATTTAGACGAGCCTCCCGGAGTCGGCCGGCGGGGCACGCCACGGAGGCCGGCGTCACATCACGGCAGCTGGGCTGCGACCGTCCTGTTTCCTCCCTAACCCCAAGAATAACATTAAGATTAAACGCTGCGAAGCGCAGCTAGCTTCAGGCAACCCATGATAGGTGAACTGGTGGTCCATGGTTTGTCTGAAACAACTTACATTACATAAATTATTAACAAATTACAATAAAATCATAGTAAACGCTACAATTCAATATATTACATAACATAGGTAAACTATTAACAAATTATAATAAAATCATAGTCAACGATAACACAAAAAAAATATAGCATGTCAAATATTATTATTTAAGTAGTCGTTGATTATATAGTACATTTTGTTCATTAAAATTGAAATAGTTTTGATTTAAATTTATACAATGTCAGTATTTTTATATCACCAGGCAATTTATTGAAAATTTGAATAGACATGCAATAAACGTTCTTTGTAAATAACATTAATCTTTAGTCAGGTATACATAGATTTTCTCTTTTTTGCCTCTATATTCAGATTTATTCTTAGTTTGAAATATATTGCTATATTTTTTAACAAAGAAAAATCTAAAGACAGGGAAGGGGTAAAACGTTTAATGCCTTGAACAATGCTATAAGCTGTAAGCCTATCTAAGAAAAATCTAAAGACAGGGAAGGGGTAAAACGTTTAATGCCTTGAACAATGCTATAAACTGTAAGCCTATCTAAGAAGTCTCCACCACAGATTTCCCTAATACATTTCTTTTGTACCCTAAACGCTCTGAGCATGTCAACGGAGTTTCCCCATAGAATAAGCCCATACCTCAGCAATGACGACACGTAGCCGTGATATGCCATTAGAGCTGCTTCTTTAGATGCAACATTCACGATTCTATTATGAACATAAACATAACTTTCCAATTTAGATACTAATGCGTCAATATAATATTTATAAATAGTTACACTTAAAAATGTGGTTTCATTTATAATGTCTATTTGCATTTTTGGTCTGTAACATTTGGCAGATCACTAATAAAGAGCAAAAACAATAAAGATCCCAGGACACTCCCTTGTGGAACACCGCATCGGTTATAAATGTAGATGAAAACAATTTTCTGGTGTTACCGGAAGTTCTACAGATTTTAACACATTGTTGCCTAACATACAAGTAGCTGTCTATCCAAGAAAAAGCTGTTCCTCTAATACCATATTTTTCCAGCTTGGCCAATAATAATTTATGAGGGACAAATCGAACGCTTTGCTCATATCCAAGAATATAGCTATAGTACTCTAACGTACTGATAATGAACGTTAATTTATTTATTTTTAAAGGTACAATAACAGAACACAAATTGTTACATTGCAATTTATATCAAACTAACACATTTTAAATTTATATCCCAATAAAAATTGTACATATTTAATTAATTACATAATGTTACGGCGAAAGGCGTTCGCAGTAACAGCGACGTAATAAAGGTTGTGGACTGGGTAGGTATGGATAATGAAGTACTTACAGAGATGATGAGTCACAGGAACCGGGAGACGAGCTGACCACGGGCGGCGATGTAGGTTGGTTACCTGGCGCACAGTCACTTCACTTAAGGTTCAGGGTCACTATATTCACAGGCACTATCATTAAGGGCAGTCGAAAGCGATATCAGGGCGCGTATTTTCTTGGGCGTCTCGCGATCGGTAGCAGACAGACTGACGCGGGCGCGCGTCCGGTTTCACCTGCTGCGCGCCAACTTCGCGATACAACGCTAGATGGCGCTAGGCGTATCTTAATACGCTTACAAGACGTCTCGCCCGTGGCGAGTACATCCTCCGGGGCCCAGGGTGGGCTCATCCAGAGGGAGCCTGGCAATCTTGAACACAGGCCTCCGGAGGTGTCCATTGGCGGTGTCCAGATCCACCACCCGCACGACGCCATCCTTCCCAGGCAGGGTGCGAGTAATGCGCCCCAGTCTCCATTGAAGGGCAGGCAGGTTGTCCTCCTTGATGAGGACGAGCTCGCCAACTCGGGGAGGGGAGGATGGGGACAACCATTTGGAGCGGGTTTAGAGTGTGTGGAGGTAGGACTGAGTCCACAGCGTCCAGAAGCGCTGGGAAAGGGCCTGTACCATCTGGAATCGCCTACGTGTGGAAATCGGCCTATCTTCCACGGATAGTTCGGGAAGGGCCGTTGGTGGGCAGCCTATAATGAAATGTCCGGCTGTAAGCGACTCAAAGTCTGAAGGATCAGACGAAAGTGGGCAGAGAGGTCTAGAGTTAAGGACAGCTTCGATTCGAGCTAAAAGTGTGGAGAATTCCTCGAATGTGAGGTGTTGTTCGCCAATTACGCGATATAAAAGTTGCTTTGTTGATTTTACGTTGATCTCATGTAACGCACCGAACCATGGTCCCTTAGGGACGTTCAACAACCAAGTAATGTACTGACCAGCGAGCTTGTGCGCAATCGTGTCATTATTCAAGACAAGAAAGTTTTGTACTTCAATGAGCTGATTTCTAGCGCCTACATAATTTGTACCGCAGTCCGAGCGGATGAGAACCGGGGCACCGCGGCGTGCTATAAAACGCTGTAACGCCGCGAGGAACGCTTCCGTGCTGTGGTCCGAGACCGGTTCCAAATGAACCGCCTTAGTGGAGAGGCACACGAATATACAAAAGTACGCTTTTAAGAGTTTAACATTACGTAGGGTACTAGATTTAACGAGGAATGGGCCGGCAAAATCGGTCGTGACTTGACTAAATACTGGCTGAGGCGTAACTCTATCGGCTGGCAGGTCGGCCATGAAAGACGCTTGCGGCTGGGCTCGGCATCGAAAGCATCTAATGCATTTAAAGACTCGGTGTCTAATAATACGGCGCGCGGACAATATCCAAAATTGTTGGAGTAGGATAGTGTGTAAAGTGTCAGCGCCAGGGTGGCAGTGTATTTTGTGGTAGTGGTCAATGATGAGGTCTACAAGTGGGCTAGAGCTGGGAAGTATGAGCGGATGCTGCGCGTCATATCGGATAGACGCATGGGATAGTCGTCCGCCAACTCTAAGGAGCTCATCTTTAAAAAGAGGTGACAGTCGCTGGAGTCTGACGGAGCAGATTTTGCCAGTTTGAAGGCGGTGAATGTCTTCCGCAAACTCATTGTGCTGAACACTGCGCACCCAGTAAAGTAGGGCATCTCTTCGTTCACTGACGTACAAGGGGCCTGAGCGTCGCGAATCTGGGTGGTGTCTCCAGTTGTGCAGAAAGCGTTTTAGACAAGCTGTCACTCCGACGAGCTTGTCTAGTGAACTGAACCGAGTGAGCAGGTCAAAGTCAAGACCGGGCACTGTGACTAGTGACGGGACGTGTTTGGGCTTAAGGCCGGGCAGGACGTGATGGCCCAGAGCTAAGGGCATCGCAGGCCAAGACTCACAAGGCTGTCTAAGCCACGTGGGAGACCACCATAGGTCGTGGGCTGACAGGGATTGCGCAGACATCCCTCTGCTTGCGCAATCTGCCGGGTTGAGCTCGGAAGGTACGTGTCGCCAGGTACATTCTGGTGAGCCTGAGCTGATTTTGACTACCGTGTTAGCTTCAAAGGGTTGAAGACGGTGAGGCGGTGTATTGAGCCAGGCCAGGACTATCGTACTGTCTGACCAACATATGTGTTGTTGTATACTGATATGGGCGGATAACTGAACTGACACACGGATCATGAGCTGGGAGAGTAGAGTGGCGGCCGACAACTCTAACTTGGGGATTGTGAGGCGATTCTTGATTGGTGCTGTTATATCCGTGATTTGTAAAGGGTTGTGCTGACAAAGAATGCTTTGTCAGCCCTCTCTGCAACATTGTATCATTAGAATATTACGTAGTTAGAACTGGAAGACTGGCCGACCAGTCAACCGGCAACCTTTGTACAACACACTCGCGTTTAATATTAATAAATCTTTTTTAAAAACCCTTTGTGAGTTTCTCGTATAACATTGGTGGCAGCGTAAAGGGATCTTTGAAGATCCAGGGGTTCGCCTCAGTTCCGTGAAAGTGAGTCCAGTTACGCGAGTGTCTCAACAAGTGATTTCTTGAAACCGGTTGAACTCATCTCCAAAAAACGGTTACCCATCCGAACCATTTTCAGTGACCTCAACAAAACGGTCACCCATCCGAGCTGATTCCAGTGAACGCGATCTACTTCCATATCCAGTTATCAAATATACTATTTTGTGCTCATTACGATTTATCGTCAATCGACTACTACTTCCTGCTGTATCCAGAGACCTGCAACCTGGTAATCATGAGCCAGATCACCATCATCGCTACGTTCCTGTAAGTGAAAACTATTCTACATCTGTGTCTATGAAGTCAAGTGAATATAAAAGTGAAAGCGCATAAAACTAAATTCGTTTTAAGAGTTCAGTTAAGCTTAAAACATTTTTTCCATTGTTCTAAAAATAGTTATTCATTAAGTTATTAATCCTTTGTTCCAACTTTGTTTCAATCTGAGATCAGTGTAGCGTTATCGCCCGCGGTCCGCGTCCGGCGTCTTATCGCTTGTTTATATTAACGAATACCGATGCCCAAAGACGAACAAAGCATGACGCAACCGGCTAGGGAAATAGACTTAAATATCCTCTGTAAATTTATTAAGAAGTTCGATGGTAACCGAGAAAATTTAAATGCATTCATTAACAATTGCAGAAATGCAATTAATCTTGCTGCTACACAGCAGCAAGATATTCTTTTAAAATATATTATTTCGCAACTCGAGGGACGAGCAGAAACCGCTTGTTCCATAAAAGAATTCGAAACATACCAACAATTAGAGGATTTCTTAAAATCGCAATTCGGTGAACGAAAACACTACGCCGCACTGCTCTCAGACCTTCAAGCGTGTCATCAGTTGTTTAACGAAACAGTCAATCAGTTCGCGCTTCGGATAGAATCATGCCTGTCCAAATTATTAACTGAAATCAACATATCTATTCCAACTAAAAAGAAAGCCGAACTGGCAGGCCGTCTCGCTGCTATGCAAGACCTAGCTCTGCATACTTTTATTTTGGGTTTGAGCCCCAGACTGTCAACAGTAGTTTGATGCCGCGATCCAGAGACGTTAAATGACGCAATCAATTCTGCCTTGTCGGAAGAAAAAATCATTCAATCTACTCTTCGCAAGACTAATACTAGCTTTTCTCAAAATCAGTGGCGACCTAATAGACAATCGCCGAACTTCAATCATAATCGATCATTTACACAGCGTGGCACGAATTTTACTAATCAAATTAATCATGAAAATGTTATGCCTTCTACTTCCAGATATAATCCGCCAGTGTGTCGATACTGCCAAATTCCAGGGCACACAATAGAGCGTTGTCGTAAACGCGAATATAATAATAGACGCTTTAATAATAACCAAAACAATTTTAACCAAAATAATCGTCCTTCGCCTAATTTTAACTTTCAAAGTCGTAATCAGCCTATTCATGTCGTTAACTCAGAAGAACAAAGTACTGATGAAACAGACAATCATTTAAACGGGCAAGATTTCCCGTCCGGTACCGTGCGAGAAATTTAAGCGCTAAAATCGATACCAGATCTAATTCTCTAATTCATTCTATATCTAATTCTATTACTAATTCAAATCCTACCTACAAACAGGGTAACCAGCCCCAAACTTTTGGTAGAGATCTTACTAATTCAAATCCTACCTACAAACAGGGTAACCAGCCCCAAACTTTTGGTAGAGATCTTACTAATTCAAATCCTACCTACAAACAGGGTAACCAGCCCCAAACTTTTGGTAGAGATCTTACTAATTCAAATCCTACCTACAAACAGGGTAACCAGCCCCAAACTTTTGGTAGAGATCTTACTAATTCAAATCCTACCTACAAACAGGGTAACCAGCCCCAAACTTTTGGTAGAGATCTTACTAATTCAAATCCTACCTACAAACAGGGTAACCAGCCCCAAACTTTTGGTAGAGATCTTACTAATTCTAAACAGCCCACTAACAAACAGGGTAATCAGCCCCAAATTCATAGTGGTGTCAAAAAATCTATTTCCATTACTTTACCTACTAATGACAAGATATCAACGTCTGAATATTCTCTTTCTACTCCTCGCAGCATACCTGAAAAAAAAAGAGAAAGTTAGCATATACAATATTACTACAAATCCAATAAGAAAATACTTACCTTTTATCGAAGTCCAGACATCAGTATCCTCTAAGCCTTTAACACTTCTAGTCGACAGCGGAGCATCTATAAGCTTAATTCAATTATGTTCTGTAGAAAAAATGCCTAACAAAATAATAGAAAACTTTGCAACCTTTACTGGAATAGGATCAACAATTAATCCTATGCAGTCACAAGGTTCTATTCTTGTAGAATTCTATTCATTAAGTCATCAATTTCATCTCGTCGCCGGCTTAGACTTTCCATATGATGGAATCATAGGAAATGACTTTTTATCTGAATCTCACAGTAAAATTGATTTCGAAAAGGATTTACTAATAATTGATAAAGAAAAACTTAAACTTAAATTTAATGAACCCATTTATACCATTGCACCTCGAACAGAAACAATCATAGAATGTTCAGTACTAAATCCTGAAATAAAAGAAGGACTTATCATAGATCAAAATCCTAATGAATCACTCCTTATAGCCAATTGCATTGTAAAAGTAAAATCAAATCAAAGAATAAACATTTCTGTCGTCAATATTTCCGAATCGCCTTTGACCATAGGTTCCAATTTAAAGTTAAAAATATCGCCATTAGATAAAAACAACAAGTGTCAAATTATTAATACTATACATCCTTACGACAATTCAAATAACGTTGTAGACCGAACTAATCAAATTCTCGACCTTTTGCGAGTCTCTCATTTAAATCGCGAAGAAACAGATGCTTTATATGAACTCTGTTCTACATTCTCCGATATTTTTCACCGTCCTAACGAACACCTCTCATATACCGACGCTATACAACACGAAATATCTACATCTTCTTTTGATCCTATCAATACCAAATCTTATCGATTTCCTGATGTACACAAACAAGAAGTACATACCCAAATAAATAAGATGCTTGATGAAGGAATTATTAAAACTTCAATGTCACCTTGGTCTTCTCCTATATGGGTGGTACCCAAGAAGGCAGATGCTTCTGGCCAACGTAAATGGCGAGTAGTCATTGACTACCGTCGTCTAAATGATATCACAATAGGTGATTCCTATCCAATTCCCAATATATCAGAAATTTTAGATCAGTTAGGTAAATGTAAGTACTTCAGTACACTTGACCTTGCATCTGGCTTTCATCAGATTAAAATGTCTGAACGCGATGCACCTAAAACAGCCTTTTCTGTCCCACAAGGACACTTCGAATTTACTCGAATGCCATTTGGCCTTAAAAATGCACCTTCTACCTTCCAGAGGTTAATGAATTCGGCTCTTTCAGGCCTACAAGGCATACAATGCTTCGTATATCTAGACGATATCGTGATCTATTCATTCGACCTTGATTCTCACATAAAATCCCTTTCTAACGTCTTCGACAGACTCAGGCATTTTAACTTAAAGCTTCAGCCTGATAAATGTGAATTTCTTCGTAAAGAAGTATCTTACCTTGGTCACATCATAACCGATCACGGAGTAAAACCTAATCCAGAAAAGACTAAAGCCGTTCAAATGTTTCCTCAACCTAAATGTCCCAAAGACATAAAATTCTGCCTAGGCTTAGTATCCTATTATCGTCGTTTCATACCAAACCTATCCAAAATCGCTAAACCTCTTACAAACCTTTTGAAGAAAGACGTCACTTTTCATTAGCAAAACGAACACCAGTTAGCCTTTGAACAATTAAAAACTTGTTTAATTTCCGCTCCTATTTTGGCTTACCCAGATTTCGCAAAACCCTTTGTTTTAACTTGCGACGCTTCTAATTTTGCTATCTCAGCCATTCTCTCACAAGGCCCTATAGGTAATGATAGGCCTATTGCATATGCGTCACGAACTTTAAATAAAGCCGAAAGTAACTACAGCACAACTGAGAAAGAATGCCTAGCAATTATCTTTGGTACCAAAACTTTTAGACCATATCTTTATGGCCGCCGATTTACTATAGTTACTGATCACCGACCACTTAAATGGTTATTCAATCACAAGGATCCGGGATCCAAACTTATAAGGTGGCGATTAAAACTCGAAGAGTTCGATTATGAAATAGAATTTGAAAAGGGTAAAATAAATAGCAATGCCGATGCATTATCTCGATATCCAGTCAATCCTGTTCTTCCTAAAAATAATAATTATTCAAAGCCTGTTGAAAGTCCATCTCAACTTGATAATGACATTCTCAAAAATCCACAACCTGTATTAAATCCAGATGATTCTCTCCCGTTCCGTCCTATAACAATGGAGGACTTAGATATTCGCCTTCCTTCGAGTCCCCTCGATTTAGATAGTAATGACTTACCTTCTATATCTCTTCTAGATAATGACGATATTCCAATCCATGTATATGATCCTGAAAATACAATTCCTTCAATTTCCAACTTACCTCAAGAACAACAAAATCCTTCACCTTCTAATCTTGATCCTGAAACAAATAAAGAAAATCGTCATAATGACGACTATAACAATTTCTTAAAATCATTTACGAACAAAGATGTAATATTTAATACTTACATAAAGGAACATAATGAAAGTCTCCTTAAAAGTAGCTCTAAAACTATTCTAATCCCTATTTCAATTGACTTTGACGAATCAAATCCCTATGTCCAAGATATTCTCGCAACAACAGATGATCCTTCTGAAATTCTCAACGATGAGCGTGAACTTAATTCTTTCAAAAGGGTAGAAATTAAGGATAAAGTTTATTACTTCCTATTCATAAAACATTATTACTTTGACAACTGCACATATCCTGAAATATTTAAATCTCTTAAGAGTGCACGCGACGATATCTTACTTAAGGGCGAGATAAACGAAATTGCAATATCTGACTTTAAAAATCCTTTTCAACAACTTTCTTTTGTAAAAATATATGGTATGCTCATGTACCTGTTTAATAATACAAATACAACAATAAACATACATCATAACACTATTATATATCCTGTGCCAACTGAAATTTCAAAAATCATGAAAGAAAACCATGATATTCCAGTAGCAGGACATCTAGGTTCAAATAGAATGTATAATAGAATAAAAGAACGCTATTACTGGAAGAATATGCGTACAGATATTGAAAACTATGTAAAAAATTGTAAACTGTGTCAAACTAACAAACCACTTAGAAAAATCAACAGATCTCCCATGCAAATAACAACTAATTCTACACGACCATTCGAAAGAATTAGTCTCGATATCGTAGGCCCATTACCAGAAGCCGGGCTGCAGAAATTAAAATTTATACTTACTCTTCAAGACGATTTAACAAAATTTTCAATTGCCTATCCTATTTCAAATGCTACAGCAGAAGAGACATGTGAATGCTTAGTACATTTTATATCATTATTCGGCATTCCCAAATCCATATTAACTGATCAGGGTACAAATTTCACAGCCGATCTATTTAAAAGAACCTGTGAATTTTTTAAAATAAAGCAAATATGGTCTTCACCTTATCATCCCCAAACTCAAGGTGCTTTAGAACGAAGCCATTCAACTCTCAAAGAATATTTGAAATCATATGTGAACGAAAATCAAACTAATTGGCATAAATTCGTATACACAGCCATGTTGACTTATAATAGCAACATTCATACAACTACACAGTTCACTCCATATGAACTTGTCTTCGGTCATAAACCGTACATTCCGGATAGCATATTTGATTCACGTTCTGACGTCACTTACCCTGAATACATTAAAATGTTACAACATCGTTTGAAAATATCTCGCGAAAAAGCAGTCGAAAATATAAATGCTTCCAAAGAAAGGTCTAAAACCTATTATGATAAACATTCTCGACCAGTAAAGTATAAAGCAGGAGAATATGTCTATTTAAAAAATTCATTTAAGACTTCGCAAAGCCCTTTCGCCTTTATGGAAAGGTCCATATAAAATTATTAAAATTCATGGGAATAATTCCCTCACACTCCTTATAAATAGACGTCATGTAAACCATCATTACGATGAAGTCAAACCAGCTTTTGAAAACTAATTTTACTGTTTTATATAAAAAAAAAATAAGATTATACTTTTATACAAATAATTTACTTTACTTAATTATAATATTTTAGATAAAAATCATAGATTAGTTTTATTACTCTTTATTATTATTCCTTTTAGGTATTACTTACCTTTTATTACTACTTTAACCATTATCATTATTCTTATATTACAGGATGGCCGCATCATTTTGTAATGGCATCCTAGCCAGTAAAGAACATCAGTATATAGAATATATCACTAAAAGCCCTGGTATACTATTTGACCCTGTCGGCACACTGAGGATTATTAATGACTATTTTCATATTGTTATTCCCGTAGACGTTTCTTCAATAAAATCACATATAGAAAATATTAAAAATGTGTTTGATAATGTTCAATTCTATTGTCGCGAAAGTAACGAAATTGATTATTCACAATGTCAAAATATATTACAACCTCTACATGTGTTATATGATGATATTTTGCGAGATTTCGAATCAATTTCTCATATTATCTCTACTGGTATCTCTAAGAGATCTGCTTGGTTCTCTGGTGTTGGTACCGTATTTAAACACATATTTGGAACATTAGATGAAGACGATGCGAAAAGTTATGATGACGCAATCCAAGTTTTATATAATAATGACAAAAAGCTAGCAGAATCTATTACAAAGAGTATAATGGTTTCACAAACTGCAATTTCTAAAATTAATGATTCTTTACACGAAATAAATATTAATCAGGCCAAATTGAATGACGTCATCGACAATTTATCCTATTCAATTAAAAATGTATCAGATGTTATAAATGTTGTTGTTAGCTTTAAGACTAAACTTAATGTTATTTCTAATATATTGCAATCAAATTTGTTAACAATTTCCTTTAAAATTGAAGATCTTTTAAATTCAATTCTTTTTGTAAAAAGTAATATCTTACATCCGTTAATACTTACACCAAACCAAATGTATAATGATATCACTAGCAACCTAAAAATTGTGCCTAAATATAAGGACTTTCCTGTAAGTTTAGATTTAAGTAATATTCATAAGTTGATCAATGTAGCGGATCTAGTATGTTACTACTTAAATAATAAGTTAATGTTTATTGTAAAAATACCTCTTGTAAGTCTTTCAGATTATAGTGTTTATAAAAATATTCCGTTACCAACTCCACATATTAGTGATAGTCCTAATTCTTTTGTGATGATATTACCTTCTGAACAATATTTAGCTGTAAGTAGAGATAAATCCTCGTACACCTATCTCAAAGACTTTAATCATTGTAAAATTATACCTAGAGAAACTTACCTTTGTCAAATAACAGATATATACGCAGTCTTTGCTAATCCTTCATGTGAAATAGAAATAATCACAAAAGCTTTGCATTCTCTCCCAGAAAACTGTCCCGTTAAATTCATTTCTGGAGATATAGATATTTATCATAAATTAAATAATAATATTTTGTCCATACAAAACCTACAAAACTTTCTATAGAATGCAACAATGTAATCTCCGACTTCACAATATCAGGTACAGGTGTACTTAACATGCCAACAGAATGTATAGCTTTCCATAAAAATGTTAAATTAGTAAGAAATGCAAATCCTAGTATAACTATACCATATATATATTCAGAATTCAATATTATAAATGATAGCTGCTGTAATATTAACCGTTTTAAAGAAATCACAATCAACATTCCAAGTTCTAAGATTAAAACTGTAAATTTAAATTATTTAAAATCTTTTAAAGACAACTCTGATCAAATTATAGATTCTTTACAAACTTTAGAAAAACCAAACCTCTCTAATCATATTAGTTTTCCAATCTTTAGCATATTGTCATTTATTGTATGTCTAATAATATTATGTTACATAATTTTAAAATTGTCTAAAAAACGGAAATATTTATGTTATAAAAAACCTTTAGACGAACCTGAACCTGTTGCGGATATCACAATATTGCCTCGATTGCGAGTAACGTAGTTTTACGGAAACTCACCTTCTGTAAGTTTCCTCTTAAAGGGGGGGTTGTTATATCCGTGATTTGTAAAGGGTTGTGCTGACAAAGAATGCTTTGTCAGCCCTCTCTGCAACATTGTATCATTAGAATATTACGTAGTTAGAACTGGAAGACTGGCCGACCAGTCAACCGGCAACCTTTGTACAACACACTCGCGTTTAATATTAATAAATCTTTTTTAAAAACCCTTTGTGAGTTTCTCGTATAACAGTGCGACTCGCGACTTGGCGACAATCAAGTGTGCCAAGGTATCTCCGGAGGCATCGAGCTCATGGAGGTAAACAACGGCGACAAACCCGGCTTCAGAGGCATCTGCAAACCCGTGAAGCGAGTATGCAGCTGAGCCTTTGGTTGCACAAATGTGCCGAGGGAAGCGGATGCTAGACAACAGCGGCAGATCCTCTGAGATGTGGTGCCACTCCGTTTGTACTTCAGAGGGAGTGGGCTCATCCCATTCCAGCTTCAGTAGCCACAATTGCTGAAGCAGCAGCTTTGCGCGGAAGATAACGGGAGAAATCCAGCCGTTTGGGTCATAAAGTGAGGCTACGGTGCTTAAAATAGACCGCTTTGTGACATGTGTGATGGGGGGCAGAGAGATGCGGTAGGTGAACTCGTCTGACTGAGGGCTCCACTGTATACCCAAGACCTTAATGGACGTGGACTCTGGGTTCATGTCAAAGTCCTTGGGCATGTCGCATTGGTTGTCGGGAAATCTCTCGAGCAGCTTAGTCGAGTTAGATGTCCACTTACTGAGCTGAAAGCCGCCTAGGTCTAGCAGACTTATCAACTCGTCCTGGAGTGCTTGGGCGGATTCAACTGTGTCATGACCACACAAGATGTCATCAACGAAGATAGACTTGCGAAGAACCTGAGCGGCTCCAGGGTAGCGATGGCCTTCATCATCAACTAGCTGAAGCAGAGTGCGGATTGCATGGTATGGGCTTGATCTTAAGCTGTACGTGACTGTATTGAGGGCGTAGGTGAGCAGAGGGTGATCTGGTGAGGACCGCCATAGTATCAGCTGATACCGTCTCTGGTCTGGGGCAACCAGCACATTTCTGAACATTCTCTGAATGTCAGTGCTGAAAACGACTGGATGCGTTCTGAAGGACATGATGATGGCCACAATGTCCTGTTGAAGGGCGGGGCCTGTGTGTAGGCATTCATTTATGCTGACACCATTGGAGCTTTTGCAGCTACCATCAAAAACAATGCGCAGCTTGTCCGACCCTGACTTAAATACGCCATGGTGAGGGATGTAGAAGTGAGGTTTATGGGCGAATGTATTTGGGTGACAGGGAGCCATGTGCCCTAAGTCGATGTATTCGGCCATAAAGTCGACGTATTTAGAACGCAGAAACGGGTTCGCCATTAGCTTCTTCTCAATATTGAGGAATCTGCGTAATGCGATAGGGTGAGTTTCACCTAGTTGAGGGGCGTCCTTTAGAAAGGGCAGAGCGACCGTATATCTGCCTGAGGGATTGCGTGTAGTGGTAGAGCGGAAGATTTCCTCGCATTGTTCCTCCAGCGGATCATTATGAGTGTGAGATTAAGGGAGGGGCTCCTCAGATTCCCAGAACCTTTCTAGACTCTGACGTATGTCCTGGGCTGTGAGCTAACGACGTGAGCTGAGTTAACCTGCTGCGCCGGCTGCGCATACAAGTCCTCAATGGGTCCTATCAACGCGAAGTCGAAAATCGTGCCGAAGGCTATGGGCTTGCCCGGGCCCAACGAGACCTTAGTCCCGTCCAACACCTGGCCAAGAGCGTCCGACCCCAATAAGAGGTCGATCGGGGCTGGTGTTTGGTAAAGCTGGTCAGCCAATGGCACGGGTGGCTGGCCTTGTACGTAGGAAATGTTTGGTACCTTCTCTAAGGGAAGGTAGCCAGTGACGTTTTTTAAAATATGAGCTGTGGCAGTGATTGTAGGAGTATCATTGTGAGTGGGTCGGCATACTATTGTTATTGCCGCCTTTGACTCATGTTTGTGCTGATTCCCAACTCCTGTAATTTTTAAAGAAGCGGGTTTTGATGGCAGGTTCAAAAGTCGTGCTATGCGTGACGTTATTAATGTCAGCATACTGCCACAGTCCAATAAAGCTCTGGCTGTGTGAAGATGGCCATGTACGTCCGCGACTCTTAGTGAGACGGTTGGCAACAAAATGGGTGTGCCAGTGGGCACAGAAGGTGAGTGAGCTGATTCAGTAGCAGCCGAGATTGTATGAGCTGAGTATGTATCAGCTGTGTGGGCATGGGTTGACTGGGCATGGGCTAAATCTACCTCTTCGCTAGGGTGCTCCGTGATAGTTGGGAGTCATAATTGCTGGCGGCGTTCGCGGGGCTTACCTGGCGAAGCGGACCTGGGCGGGCTGGCTCTGTGAGCAGAGCTGGGTTGCACCTGTTTAGCATGTGCGGGTTCATGCCGCCTGCTGTTTCTGGGACGCTCCCTCGAGTGCTCTCTTAGCTGTGGTGGGGGTATGTGTACTGACGACGAATGAGCTGAGTGCGTTGGGTCGTCTGGTCGATGTAGGGACGTGTGGTGGTTGGAGCTCCCACGGTCCCTGCATGCCCCCCTTGACCTGCACTCGCTCTCGTAGTGAGGGCCGAGACAACGCTGGCAGCGCTCGCGTGCCTGTACAAAGTCTCAACGGCCCTGTGTTGGCTGGGCATTGTACCATCTGCACGTCATGAGCCTATGTCCCCTAGTGGTACAATAGAGACAGTAGGACGTCGAGCGTGACGAAGAGGACGAGGACGATGATGAGGAGCAGCTTTGCTGGAAGGCCGAGTAGACGGGGAAGGGCTGACTGCGAGCCGGGGAGGTGGATGGGCGGTGACGCATTTGCTGCGCTGGGCGGAAAAGCTGGTGAGTAGGCTGATCATAGGCTCGGTGAGGCGATGGAGCTGAGGAGCGGCCACGGTATAGGTCGGGTTGTTGCTGAGCCATCTGAGCACAAGTGCGATGGGGCAACTGAGGAAGCGCGCAGCTACGAGAAGGGCCGGGCTGGGGCTGAATAGGTTGAGCCATGGCTATGTTGGAGAACTCTGTCTCCACACAGCGCGCGTGCTCCTCGAGGTAGGAGATAAGGTCCCTTAACGTGGGCAGGGTGTTACTAGACCCGTGCCTGCGTTCGAATAGCGTGCGGAGCTCGCCCTTGAGCTTCCGCACCACTATTGACGCAAACACGTAGTCGTCTCGTATGGGCAGATCTAAATTGTTGAGGGCACACTGAGCCGATATGAGCGGCGTGAGGAACAGTGTGCGTATGTTCGAGCGCATATGGATGCTTGGCAGCCCCAGGATGATGTCCACAAAACTATCAATGAGAACGCGGCGGTTCTCGTACCGCTTGGTGAGGATGTCCATGGCCACGGCAAAATTTTGGGACACCATGCTTAATGCCTCACCGCTGAGGCTTGAGAAGAGATAGTGGAGCTTGACTGCTTCCGACAAGGTCGCCATGTCGTCAGTCAAACTCCTGAATAGTGCAATAAAGGAGGGCCAGTCCTCCACTTTTGAGCTGAACCTGGGCAGCGCTATCTTGGGCAGGACGGCTGTAGGCGTATTGACGCCGAAACTGGGCTGAGCGATATGGGTTGGGGACGACGTGGAAGAGGGTGAGATTTCCTCCCTAGCCATAAGTATCCCCAGGTACGCCCCGGAGGCTTTTGTGCGGTTCTCAGTGTATGTCTTCTCGGTCTTCTCGTCCAGGTCCTCCTCGTCAAGAATGCTATAATACACTGCGTCCATCCAGTCTTTCACGCCTTGTATCTGTGCGAAACGCACGTTAAACTCCAATATGGAATGTAAGGCCTTAACTGCCTCCCTAAATATCGCGGCTTGTGACTTGGTTGGCATCGCGATGAATGAAAGGAGACAAAAAAATAATAAAAAAATAAAAAAAATAAACAAATTTAAAGGCAGTAAAAAGAACAACATCCTGTATATATTCTATAGTTGGGCTGGACGTATTTGTTTACTAAGGTAAGGGCAAATGGGCTAAAATTAACGCAACAATAAAGAAAGCAAAACTAAGTTGGGGCGCCTTGTATATGGCCCACGGGTGGGCGAACGCATGTGTATGTGTATGTCTGTGTCTATTGAACGCGCGTACGTAATATTAGCCGACCGCAAAACAAACAACAAACAAAACAACAAAAGAAATCACTTCATCCGTAGCCCACTATTGGGCAAGGCGCTCACAGTCGGGCAGACCTGTAGCGGAAACTGGCGCGAAGAATGAGTCGGTCGCAAAAATAAATAAATAAATAAATAAACAAATAATAAAAAATTATTAAAAAAATTGTCCCACAAGTGAGCAAACGTGTGTATAAGCGAAGGCGACGCACGCAAATAGCCGTAAGCGATATAAAAAAAAACTGATGAAACTAAATGAAACACACTAAGCTCATGTAGTGAGCACGCACAAAGAATGAGCCGATTGCAAAGGCAAAAATTAAAAACAAAAAAAAATATATAAAATTAACACGAGCGAAAAAATAAAGCACGCTACTTGGCACGCGTGGTGAGCATGCACGAGATATGAGCCGATTTAACACGACAAGAACATAAAAAATTCATTAAAAAATAAAACGGGTAAAATAACAATACCATCTCTCGTCATAATACCATACGTAACGTAATAATTTAACTACTAATTTACCGTTAGGAGTATGAACAACGTATCATTAGGCAAAAAACAAAACAAGTTCGCTCAAATCACAACAACATTGTATGACACCATAGATCTGTGATCAGACAATCGGATGCATACACGAAATCAACATTAAAACAACGTGCAGAAATAATTGCGTTAACATAATTTTGTATGCTGCGTAGTCGTAATCCTCACACAAATGATTCACGACTACCTGACGAAATTTTTATTGGGGCAGGGTAAAGTTACGTGAACAAATGAATTTAGAAATGATGGCACGAATTAGATTATGGGCGGAAATAATTATTTTTAGCTGACTGTATGTATGTATTGAATGAGCTGATGGAACGTGAAACCAAGTTATGTTGAAATGGTAAAAGTTTACTGGTTACGGGAAGGTCGCCGGTTTTTAATATTACCGGTTCGAAGATGACCAAAATGTTACGGCGAAAGGCGTTCGCAGTAACAGCGACTTAATAAAGGTTGTGGACTGGGTAGGTATGGATAATGAAGTACTTACAGGGATGATGAGTCACAGGAACCGGGAGACGAGCTGACCACGGGCGGCGATGTAGGTTGGTTTCCTGGCGCACAGTCACTTCACTTAAGGTTTAGGGTCACTATATTCACAGGCACTATCATTAAGGGCAGTCGAAAGCGATATCAGGGCGCGTATTTTCTTTGGGCGTCTCGCGATCGGTAGCAGACAGACTGACGCGGGCGCGCGTCCGGTTTCACCTGCTGCGCGCCAACTTTGCGATACAACGCTAGATGGCGCTAGGCGTATCTTAATACGCTTACAAGACGTCTCGCCCGTGGCGAGTACACATAATTTAAACTAGATTAAAATAAAAAGTTAACAACTTTCGAACAATTTGGATAATAAAAGAACAAGAAGAAAAGCAATAAGTGAGTTCTACGAACAGATTCAAACAGAAAAAAGAGAACAATTTAAATATCACGTAACAGTGATACTTTAAATGAACTTAAGCTACAATTGAAAATGTCTGTTTAAAACATAAGTTATTACACATGCGTAAAAGCGGTGCATTTTTGACTCATTATTGTTTACACATGGTAAACTGAACAATTGAAAATTACGTACTGCACGAGTTGGTACTTTAAAGTAAAGTTCATCACAATATTCACCATTAACAATTTTATGCAAAACACAAGTCATTTGCCAAGTGAACATTTTGTTAGCCGGCCGGACGACATTTACAAAACAACATGTCGTTACCAAATTTTACAATCAGTTATAAATATAATGGATTAAGAAAAAAATAATGTAAAATATTATTATTACGTTTTGTCTTTTAAATATGCCTTGACTGTGTAATAACCTTTCCTAAGTAAACAAGATTTTACATGATTCTTTAAATTATCTAAAGGTAAATCTAGTATAGTACTTGGTATTTTATTATAATAGTGTATACCTTGCCCCAAGAAAGAGCCGATAACCTTTTGTAACCTAAACAGTGGCATTACTAGTTTTGACTTATTTCTAGTATTGAAATCAATTCAATTCGATTCAATTCAAATTATTTATTGCGGGTATACACCCATAATGTGTTAGTTACAAAATTTCTTAAAACTATGTTAGTAAAATATGTCACGGATTTAGAATAAAATATTAAAATTACAATACGGTTTTACAATCACAATTTAAATTCTAAAATGAAATAAAAATATTAAATTGGAAACAAAATACAAATGGTAATAAAAATTAAAAATACCATATTTAAATTCATGTCAACATTATAAATTTAAAACTTAAAATTAAAAATACCAAATTCAAATTCATGTCAACATTATAAATTTAAAACTTAAAACTTACGAATTCACAATATATCAAAATAAAATTTATATTATTAAATTATTAAAAGAACAATGGCAAAAAATTGTCTCGCCTTTTTGATAGCGCCCATTAATGTTATTTATACCAAACGAATTTATTGTTTTTTGCATGTTTTTACTAATATCTAAATATTCCCTTGAAAGCCGGCGTTAAATCGAGTATTATAAAAGAATATCAAAGATGTGTTTTTACTCAATCCATCAGCCATGTTGAAAATCGGGATGTGAATACAATTATTTTTTATCGAGTTAATATTCAATTGAACATTAATGATCAATCGACTTTGATTCCACCCACGAAACAGTAAGTAAGTTTCTTGTTCCCACTTTACTAATGGTGATTGGTGTCTGTAGAAGCCGCTTTAATGCCATTCAAGCATCTACCGTATTTGTATCGAGTTAAAAAAAACCAAGTACTGCATGATGTATCGATATTATAAGTATCGAATTAAATTGTAGTGAAGTCCTGCCTTATCTATCACTTTGACAGACTTGACAACTGTCACTATGTCTACCACTTGGTAACTACCAACCGGATAGAATGCTCTGCACTCTTTCTCGTTGGTGGTTGTTAAAAGTGTTTTTTCGGTTTTTGTTATCAAATTCTTTACCTGGACTGCTTTACTGACTCCGATTGATTCTTTCTTGTGACTATTGCGTGCCCAAAGGACTCTGATTTTGCTTCTGCGTAACATTGTGCTTTTCCCTACTGGACTCAAGTTTTGCCTTGTGAATTGGATTTGTTTTTCAACAATGAGTGATCGCGGGAGACAATCGTGGTCTACGCGCATATTATGTGTGAACTGTAATATATGCGTGAATACATTGCGCCGATATAAAGTCCTGACACTTAATCCAAGAGCTGCTGGCATACTCTGCAACTGGGTATACCCGCAAATCGTAAGTACCAAAGTCAAAACAGTTTTATATTAAATAAGAATAGGTATTGCTTAACTCTATTGAATAGTCCAATTACTTTTACCTATCACCCATTCAGGGTTTCTTTTAGATGCGAAGAAGTATGGGTGCAAAAAACTTCACAACTTGTAACTGCTGCCTAATATTTAATTGCGTGTTAACTATAAATATTTTAATTTCAACTAAAGTAACAACAATTACAAAGGCTTTGTTGTTACCAATGATTACAGAACATCATCATATATATTCATTTTATAAGATTATGATTATTTATGTATGCTGAGATCGTCAAATATTTTTGTCAGGTTTCAGAGGATGACCATGTCTGTGAGGCATGCAGAGATCTTGCAATGTCTGCTGTTAATGAAAACCTTCAGCAAGTTTCTGACATTGCTCAAGCTGGACCAAGTCAGCAAGGCCACTCAAGTGTGTGTCTGTTCGCGCCACAGCGCGACGGATAACCGTCTCTGCGCCGGTCAATTAAGATGCATATTGGTGCAACGACTGGCGCAACGAATGATCGGCCAATCACCGCGAGTTGACAATTATACTCGACGAACCTCCTGGACCGCGGGATGACGCGGTCGCCCACGCAGTGTGCTTCGAGCGTTCCAGGCGAACCCACGCGCGCCCGCGCAAGAATTCAGCCCGTGAGCAACCACGACTACAGTGTTTGTGAATTAAGAGCGCTTGGTACCAGCTCAACTATCCTTAACACGCCTCCGATCAGTGCCTAGTGGAGTGACTTGTGTTGTGTGTTGCTGCCTTCAAGCCCGCGCCCCCTGCGCCCCCGCGCCCGCCTTCAGCTCCAGCCAGCTCCAGCCCGAACCAGGTAAGCCCCAGATTTTCCCTTATTCCTGCCTAAGCCTTATTTCGCCGCTGTTACGGCGAATCGCCTTTCGCCGTAGCATTTTGATCCTACGAGCCGGATACATACAGTCCACTAGTTTTTAAACCCTACCGTACACATTTTACTTTTTGCCTCGACTCGTGCCGCCACCCATACACGTCTACACAACTGCACACAACACCCACACAATGCACGCCAGCCCAAACACCGCTTACTGCCCTTACTGTAGGACTAGGGGGCATAGATTAGTAGCGTGCGCTGCCTACAATGCCCAGCCGACGCAGGGCCGGTGGGACTTTGTGGTGTCGCGCGAGCGCTGTCCCCGCTGCCTCGGACCGCATTACCCGGACGAATGCAAGTCGGTGAAGGCATGCCGAGTGTGTGGCATCGCAGATCACCACACATCCCTTCACCGACCGGACGATGCCACACAGCATTACCAGCCGGAATCGGCGGCGCGGTGGCTTCCGCCCCAACTGCGGGATACTCCGGCAAAGCGACCCACCGACAGAACGCTGCATGCGTCCTCGCATGCACAGCGGTCGCATGAGGGGTCGCAGGAGTAGGTACAAGTTACCGTAGACATTCAGCCCCACATTATTAATACAGTCCACTATTATATATATATAGGATAACTATTTCAGCCCATTAACTATTTCATTACATGTTGGTCATTCGACCCGTTAAAATAATATTTACTCATACTTCGTAGTTTATTTATTTATTTTATTTATTTATTTATTTATTTATTTAGGACAACCAACAAGACAAACACAAGTACAAGCAATAATTAGTTAGAACATATGGACTTAAAACTAAGTGTCGTCTCAATTATAGGCTGCCACGGCATGCAACGTGGTTTACAGTATTTTTATTTTTTTAAAACTACTTACTACTACTTCTTACTTACAGCATCTTTATGTAGGTTAGGTATCATAAAGTATTTTTATTTAATTAATACTACTTACTTACTAGGTACTGTTTGTGGGTATCAATACTATATTCGACTATAGCAAAAAAAAAAAAAAAACATTAATTTACAGTAATAATTACTTAACTATAACTTAAAATTGAAACAGATCAACCAGGTGCCAATCCAAAAGACCGCAATATTTTGTGCTTGAATATCTGCGGCTTATCAGCAAAGACATCCATATCACAAGCCCTGCAGATCTTGTTGTATTGCCTTTGCAACCTGTTCATCGTTGCGTGGTGACCCAGATTGCTCTTGCTGCCCTGTACCGAGAAGGGGATATACCTTCCGGCACGCGCTAACTTATATGGAGCATTAAAATTTATTAAGCTCAAAAGAAACGGACTATCCACATTTCCATTTATTAACTTATGCAATGCCATAAGATCCAGCAAAAGCCTTCTCTCCCTCAAACTGTTCATTTTAAAAAAAGCCAGCTGCTTCTCGTACGAGGGCAATTCCCTCGCTTTATTAGTTTGGTACGAAAGGTGCCACAAGAATCGCTTCTGTATACGCTCCAAACGTTTAATGTGGACGTCATAATGAGGACACCAAACTTGACTGCAATACTCAATATGGGAGCGGACAAGAGATGTGTACAAAATGATTTTTGTTGCAGGCTTTTTGAATTCTTTCGCGTTCCGCAATACGAATCCCAGCATTTGGAAGCCCTTAGTCGTAATGTGGTCAATGTGTTTATGAAACCGTAATTTTTTGTCTAAAACTACGCCCAGGTCTCGAATATACTCAACCTCCTCTAAGGAGTAACCATTTATATTATAGACAGGCGGGGAAACGTTAACGCATCTTGTAAATCTCATATATTTACATTTTTCTAGGTTCAAAGACAATTTATTTTCATTGCACCACAGAGCCAGTCGGTCCAGATCCTTTTGCATTAACTGGGAGTCACTATTGTCTTTGATTTGCATGGATAGCTTCATGTCGTCTGCGTATAGAAAGCAGGTGGCATGGTTGAAAATAGACACAATGTCATTTATGAAAATGTTGAATAGCACCGGACCAAGGTGAGAACCCTGAGGGACGCCTGATGTGGACATGAAAGGCTCGGAAGAAAATCCGTTTACCACCACTCTCGCCTTTCTTTGATAAAGGTATGAAGAAAACCAAGCAAGAAGATTACCATTGACACCGAAAGATGAAAGTTTCTGAAGAAGGATGTTGTGGTCTACGGTGTCAAAGGCCTTACTGATATCTGTGTAAATGGTATCTACAGATAAACGGGAGTCAAGCGATTTAGATACATATGTCACAAATGAAATAAGATTGGTAGCCGTAGAGCGAGACGCCAAAAAACCAGATTGCTGAGGCGAAATTATATGCTTAATATGCCAAGTTAAAACGGGACACACGAGCGACTCGAAAACCTTACCAAAAACACATAGAATAGATATTGGTCTGTAGTTATGAACAGAACTAGTATCACCTGATTTAAATATAGGGACAATTCGTGCCTCTTTCCAGGCCGAAGGAAAGGTGCCAGTTTTTAATGAGATGTTGAAAATAACAGTCAGGGGCAAAGATATCGCTTCGCGACAATTGACTACGAATAGGGGAGGTATACCGTCAGGTCCCGCTCCCTTAGTCCTATCTAGACCCTTGAGCACCTTGAGTACCTCATCTTGCGAAAAGCATAGATTGGCGAGATTGCTAGTGGTAGATGTCAGGTCATTAACCAAGGTGGTCGTACCTAATCTGGAGCTAGTCTTATACACCGATGCAAAAAAGGAGGCAAAAAGATTGCAGATACCTCCACCACTGTCCGCCGAAACATCGCCAGAAGTCATGATTGAGGGATAAGTGGTACCATTACGCTTTTTAGTCTTTAAGAATGTCCAGAACAACTTAGGGTTATCGAGCAGCGATTTTTCTAAAGTGGTAATGTAATTATTGTGGCAAACGTTTATTAAATCTGCGCATCTTTTCTTAAGCACACACAAAGCCAGTTCGTCCAATGGGTTTTTATATTTGCGATACTTCAATCGTAGCTTATATTTTTCCTTTAGCAAGTGAATGAGTTCCCTTGTGTACCAAACTGGATACTTTTTTGTAAACGGTTTACCCTTTGGGACGTACTTGGTAATTGCATCCCTTATAATACTATAAAATTTGTCCACCATTACATCAACCGAGGCGCACGAAGATAGCTCACCTTCCCAAGATATCAAACTTAAATGAGTAATAATTGAATCATAGTCCGCCTTGTGAAAATTAAATCTATTGTTGGAAGCATTAGGCGCTAAACTGGGAGGACTACAACATGACAGTGTTATTTCTAGGGGAGGATGATAAGAGTCAAGGATACTTAATAGGTAGTCACTACGTACTACTCTTTCGACAGTCATGTTAGAAAGAACGAGGTCAAGAATTTTGCACTTTTCATTTAAGACGTTGTTAAATTGTGAGAGATTGTTTAGAGCGATAAAGTCTAGAAGGGTAGTGTCCAGTAAACTTTCAGTGACACGTGACGATGGTTTGTCGTTATTCCAAACAATGCTACTTAAATTAAAGTCGCCCAATATCAAAGCTTTCGCATTTGTTTCCAAGACACGGCTCGTGTTGTCAATATAATGATCTAAAATATTTTTCTGCAGGGGTGAGGGAAGATAAACGCCACATAATAATAATTTATCTAAGGTGTTACCTCTCCCGCTTATCTCTAATTCTATCCATAGGTCTTCGCAATCACTCTCCAGCTGGGGTAGCCTACGAGAACAGATATGCCTGGAAACCGCTATAAGGACCCCTCCACCAGACTTACCCCTATGGAAACCACTAGTCTCTCGGTCGCGTCTGTATACAACATACCGGTCACAAAAGAGTTCACCATCGAATATAGTATTGTTTAGCCAAGTTTCGCAGAGTACAATAACGTCGTAATCAGAGGATAATACATTTTTATAAAAATCTGTGGTCTTCGTACGAAGACCACGAACATTTTGGTAATAACAATTTAGTTTATCGTATTTTACGCCTTAATAATTGTACGCTATGCTCAACTAACAATATCAAAAGTTACGCTAATTGTTCCAAAGTCGACAGATTTCGCACAAGCACATATTCTGACGTGTCAGTTTTGCGCATATAAATACGGCCACCGCGAACCCAAACATGTTTATATTGCAGCTCCTTCGCTCGAGCGCGCGCCGATGCATGTAGATTTTTATTTTCCGGCGAAAGGTTCTCCGTGACATAAACGGCCGCAGTCGTCCCCCTGCCGGACTCAAAGCCTAGATGCCCCGCGTTTAGTCTTGCCTGAGGGTGATTCTTATTATATTTGATAGTGGCGGCTAAAAGTGTGTCCCGCGAGCGGGGGCTATTTAGCTTGATCAATATTGATCGTGGACGCAGACTATCTGGGTTTTTTTTCGCAATGCGTGAGCAATAAAAGATATCGGAATCATTAACAGGGCAGGATACGGTCTTACCTAATTGCTTGACGATAGCCAGTAGGTTTTCAGACTTCCGCTCAGGAACGCATTGGATTTCGAGGTTTGATGCACGGGAAACCTGTTCAAGCTGGTTAAAACGATTGGTGATAGCATTCAAATCGCTGCGCAGTTCTTCCTTCTCCTTCATTATGGATTCTATTTTAGATTTGCAGGATGTAATGTCGATATTCAGTTTATCAAAGGAATCGCTCATATAGTTAATTGAGTCCCTCAAGGAACCAACCTCGCCTCCAATAGCCTTCAGTTCACGGTTTAAATCACTCTTGAGTTCCCTTACGCATTCCTTTATAAATCCCCGAAGCTCCTCCTGCATGATGGTACGCAGCTCCGAGCGCGACACGCATGAACCCGAGCAGTCAGACGGCGCATGAGCGGGCGCAGGTGCGGCCGCAGGCGCGCGCGTAGGCGCGGCCGCAGGCACGCGCGCATGCGCAGCCGCGGGCGCGGGCGCGTGTGTGGGCGCAGGCGCGGATGAGGCCAGCTTTTTAGTCAGGCCCTGTTTTCCACGGCGTATGGTCACATTTGGGTCAGCGCACCTACCAGCAGATGTTGACGATTGAACTGGAGTATTTGAGTTGTCGCTTCGCGGTTTTTTATTGCGACACTCTGGGCACAACCAACTTGCTTTTACGTCAGAGGATAGCTTCTCCAACTCGATGTGCGATATGCCGACACATATACCGTGATAGACGGAGGAGCAGGTGCAGCATTCTAAGCAATCTTCATCTTCAATAGTAGACTGGCAAGCGGCGCATTGATGCATGGTCGAGCTCAGGCACAAGAATTAATTTAGTCAAAGAAAACAAAAACTAAGCTTCAGAAAGCAACAAAAAAAAATTAACACGAAAAAGAAACAAAAAAAAAAAAAAAAAAAAAACCAATACAAAAAAATAAAAAACCTAACACAAAAAAGCTGTAGCTGGAATCGATCTTGAGATTCTTGAGTCGCCAGTCCGTCGTTCAACGCGCTGCACCAAACAGGAATATTTTGAGATGGCGAAGTGTAGCCTTGTACAACAGCAGTACGTTGCTTTTGTTCACTGTGATAGTGTTGAAGGTCAAGTTCTTTTGTTCGCAGATTCAAAAGTTATATGAAATAACTTACGAATACCCACGAAGTATCACTGGATCTTGATTGTACTGTCCTGTTTTTCTAGTTTTGCATCACTTTCACCATGTTATTCCGTACAAATATTAGCTTATTGGATGGGATTTAGTCCAAGCATTATGTAGCATGTAAGCTTACTTTACCAAAGTAACTCTTTCCAACTTTTTAGAATTAAAAATACGCGAGCACTTAAAAACACGTATTCCACTTATGAAAGTTGCGCGGGTATGTTAGTTAGTTATCACGTAACTTAATTTTAATTTCTGATTTTTAAATCTTATCGCGTAACATTCCTAATTTCATTACCTTACATGACCCTTTCTGCACGATAGACGTTGCAAGGTGCATTGCGAAATATTATTAACCTACCTACAAAAATAAATTAAGAACGTGTTCAAAGAACAGTGTTCGATTCGTGTTATATTTTTTCTTACTAATTAGATTGCACATATAACTTTAGTTAAGTATAATACACCCGCGTCTAGACGACGATATTGTTGTTTTTCCCGTTTTATTTTGTAATGAAATTTTTATGGTCGTGTCGTGTTAAATCGGCTCAGATCTCGTGCATGCTCACCACGCGTGCCAAATAGCGTGCTTTATTTTTTCGCCCGTGTTAATTTTATGTTTTTTCTGCTTTTAATTCTTGCCTTGGCAATCGACTCAATCTCGTGCGTGCTCACCACAAGAGCATAGTACTTCTACACATGTGCACCCACACATCAGCCTGCAGCGCATACACACATGCAGTCTGCTTTGTATTTGCTTTTATTGCGCCTTTGCTCTTTGCGCCACAGTGCGCATTGCGCTTTTCTGTGCCTCTGTGCCAGTATGCTATCGTGCTCAGTGCACAGCCTTTTGTTGTTGTTTTTGTGCCTGTATGCTATCGTGCTCAGTGCACAGCCTTTTGTTGTTGTTTTTGTGCCTATATGCCATTGTGCTCAGTTCACGATTCAAGTGACTACATGATGGTATGCCCAGTGTACAGCCTTTTTTTTGTGCCCAGTGTACAGCCCTTTTTTTTTTTGTGCCTATTTGGTGCTGTGCTCAGTGCACGATCTTACTTAGCATGTAGTCAGCCCGCACCTATACGGTGCATGACATCAGACGCGCTTTTGCGCCCCCGCGCCCTCTGCGCCCCCGCGCCCCCACGCCTTTGCGTTGACTGCGGCCCCCGCGCTTCTGCCCCCCCGCGCCCCCACGCCTTTGCGTTGACTGCGGCCCCCGCGCTTCTGCGCCCCCGCGTCCCCACGCCTTTGCGTTGACTGCGGCCCCCCGCGCTTATGCCCCCCCTGCGCTTCTGCGCCACCGCGCCCCCACGCCTCTGCGTTGACTGCGGCCCCCCGCGCCCCCCGCGCCCCCACGCCTTTGCGTTGACTGCGGCCCCCCGCGCTTCTGCCCCCCCGCGCCCCCACGCCTTTGCGTTGACTGCGGCCACCGCGCTTCTGCGCCCCGTGCGCCTATGCGCCTTCGGCGCTTCGCGCCCCCGCGCCCCCTGTGCTTCGTGACACAGGCTTTCAGCCCTCATACAATTGTACTCATACAGTCACACACGTGCATTCCTCCCAGCTCATCATATACACACCCACTCGACACTAACTCAACACAGCACGAATCAGGGCTGTAGTTCCCCTTTAATTTCCATTCCTTCCCCCCCCCCCTCCTACCCTCTGGGGCCCGGGAAGATGTTCGCGCCACAGCGCGACGGATAACCGTCTCTGCGCCGGTCAATTAAGATGCATATTGGTGCAACGACTGGCGCAACGAATGATCGGCCAATCACCGCGAGTTGACAATTATACTCGACGAACCTCCTGGACCGCGGGATGACGCGGTCGCCCACGCAGTGTGCTTCGAGCGTTCCAGGCGAACCCACGCGCGCCCGCGCAAGAATTCAGCCCGTGAGCAACCACGACTACAGTGTTTGTGAATTAAGAGCGCTTGGTACCAGCTCAACTATCCTTAACACGCCTCCGATCAGTGCCTAGTGGAGTGACTTGTGTTGTGTGTTGCTGCCTTCAAGCCCGCGCCCCCTGCGCCCCCGCGCCCGCCTTCAGCTCCAGCCAGCTCCAGCCCGAACCAGGTAAGCCCCAGATTTTCCCTTATTCCTGCCTAAGCCTTATTTCGCCGCTGTTACGGCGAATCGCCTTTCGCCGTAGCAGTGTCTATTGTGCGGATGTTCAACTTTAAGAAGAAGGAGTGAGAGAATATTAAGAACTGATGCCTCTGAACTTCTTCAATCAATGATATCTATTATAGAAAGCAGAGTAGCACCAAGAGAGGTATGTTTTGTTTCAAATAAATGATTCTTTTATTTTTATTTCTTAATTTAAAGGTTTTGTAAATAATATTATAATTCATTAATTTGTCAACTAACGGACTAAAGACTGTAGATACATCCAGCAGCTTACAGCGGCGATGGTCTCACCACCTGTCATGCTGAAGACATGTGCAGTCGCTATTTGGTGAAAAGTGGACTATGGCAGAGGACTACTTTTGCAGTCCTCGTTGCTTAGTTTCTGACTAACCCTTCGGGGATAATAGTTGTATGTATGTATTAATTTGAAAACTATTAAAATGTTTGATTATTTACTGCATAAAAAATACAGTCAATTAATTTTTTTTTAGGTTACAGAAACTGACCGTGTATGTTATGCTTGTTGGTCTCAAGTGCAAAGAGAAGCTCGACGCAGAAGTACTGTAGATGATGCCAGAAACCAATACCCCACTATATCGCAGGCACCACAAGAGGAGCCTCAATCATCTCACATACCACCGCAAGAAGAGCCTGAAATATCTCAGCCAGTACCACAAGAGGAGGAATCTCAATCAGATGCTATAGTAACTAGTAATAATTGCATAACATTACCTAATTATAGAAGAGCAGCAAACACAAATCATCACTGTGTCTTTCCTAATTGTGGTAGTGTGTCTTTGCACAGCATAAATGATAAAATGAGAGCATTAATACTGTCCAATCATAAATATTATCTTCCAAAAGAAGCTCGTATTTGTGCAGAGCATTTGATGGGCAATATGTGGGAAACATTATTTGACTCCCAAAATAGTTACTCATCATTTACGGCTCAACAAGTGCAACACATTTTTTCATTTGTCAATGCCCACCAACAATTAGATTTTGAAAATATTGAAGACATGGATGAAAGAATGTTTGAATACTGGATAGGTCGTACAAAACAAAGTTTTAACATGATCTTGGAGGAAATACCTCGAATAAGGGAAATTCGGAGAGGTACCGTGGGGCTTGTTGCGTTTTTATTAAAACTCAGAACAGGTGATTCTGATGAAAGAATTTCCACTTTAGTAAATGTGCCAAGACGAACCTTAGAAGTCCTTATGGATAAAGTAAGGGAGGTTCTAGTGCAAGATTTTGTTCCCAGAAACCTAGGGATTAACCATATTTCCTGGGAACAGTTGTTAAGTCATAATTTATTAATACCTAGTGGACTATATGGTAATGGGAATGCCATAGTAATTTGTGACGGCACATACATTTATATACACAAAAGTGCAAACTACATGTTTCAAAAACAAACATACTCCCTGCATAAGTATAAAAATCTACTAAAACCATTTATGATTGTAGCGAGTGATGGATATATTGTTAATTGTTTTGGCCCATATAAAGCAACAACCTCAGATGCAGTAATTATGAATGATTTGTTCCGTGATGGGTCTGCTTTAAGGTCATATTTTCGAGATGATGATATATTCATACTTGATAGAGGATTTAGGGACAGCATAAGTGTTTTAGAGAGTTGTGGTGATCGAACATGTATGCCAGAATCTCTATTAGAAGGCGAACATCAATTGACAACCGCACAAGCCAATCGAAGCCGCTGTGTTACCATATGCAGATGGGTGGTAGAGGCCGTCAATGGACATTTTAAAAGAGATTTCAAATTATTACGTCAAGAATATTTCCATCGGTCTCTACCACACATGATGCAAAACTGTCAGATAGCAGCGGCTTTGTTAAATAGGTTTGGTGTTCGCTTTGAAAATAATGTAAATGCAACACAAATTCTTAATATTATAAGAGAACGAATGGCATTAGAAAACAATCTGGCAAACATGGTAGATGCCCTCAACATGAACAGACGTTCATCCAATTTTATAAATATGTGTGCTGATCAAAATAATCTTCTTTGTTTTCCTACATTAGAATACAATGATTTAATTCTCTTCGCTTTGGGGACTGTAGAATTAAATATTATATGCCTACCACTTAAGTAAAATTAGTTCTTAGCTGTGTCAAGAGATGGCGCCACTAGAAAAATTAGATGGCGCTATTAACTTTTTTCCGTGTATGCTATATAAGAAAACTTCGTGAGAATAAAAAAAACCTTTTTTCCAACATAAACTAACTGTTTCATTCACCACTCCTTTGGGTGCCTTAGTACGAGTTTGTACATGGTCCTTCCGGAGCCGGAAGTCAACCGCGATTCCGCGTTATTTGAAACTTATACTTGCGGGCAGTGGATCGCTGTCGCAAACGCAAGTAACAGGAGCCGACCAAGGCTAAGTGCAGCACCGGTCAGCTTCAGACCGTGTCATCAGTGGAAGACACTGGTCAGGTCACGGTGGGCGGCGCCCGCCCATCATCAGCGAAGCAGCATCAGCAGTTCAGAATCCTGAGGTGGAAGGGGAGTCAGGGCTTCCCTCCCTCAGGGCACATCGCATAGTGAGAAGGTGTTTATGTGCTAGTGTAAAGTGAAGTGTGAGTAAACCTGAAGTCTGGAAAACTGTAAGTACTTTCAACCTTAATTGTTAGAAGAAATTAACTTTGAAGAATTTCGCGTTGCTTCGGACTTAGAAGAATTATAAAAATATTTGGGACTTGTAAAATTTTGTGTTATTTAAAACTTAGCTTCATATTTGCATGATAGAAATTAGAACTTAGAATAATTTAAGCAAAAACGGAGGTACGGGGAATCCATGCCCGATCTCTGTCAAAGTTCATTTGTATTTTAAAAACACTTAGCATTTTTGTATACTTTTACTAATTGAATTGTTCATTAAATTAAAACACTAGCAAGTAGAAATAATATTTCAGTATTTCAATGTAAAATACTTACTTACTAAAATACAAAATATAACATAAAACATTTTTACTAAATTAGTTAGGTCTTTTTTATTACTTTAATATACCTACTTAAATACCTTTACTGAGATTATCCTTGAAATTCATTTATACCTAATCTACTACAAGAGACATAGAAACTTTGCACATTTACTTTTGTAACTTTAAACTTAAGTAATTGTATATTTTAAGCTAAATTACAAAGATGGAGAACATTATTAATTTTCAAGAAAACCTATATGAGCGCATGATTAAGGCTAAAACTAATTTTAAAAAATCGCCTAAAGAGCGCATAACTAAAGAATATGTTAGTGGTAGATTGGAAATTTTGGAACAACTTTGGTTCGAATTTTTGTCCGGACATAAAGATTTAATGAGAAACTACGCGGCTAAAGATGTTAAAGCTTCATCTTATATAACTAACGATATCTATGATAAAGCTGAAGAAATTTATCTAGAATATAAATGTGAACTAAAAACTATATGTAACAAATTTGAATCGAAAAATGTGGTTCAAACTGATGAACCCATCTCCAATTCTTCAAGGAAAACAAATGCAAACTATCCACAAATTAATATTCCTTACTTTTCTGGGAATTATCAGGAGTGGACGTCATTTAAATCTCTCTTTAAGTCTCTTGTTATAAATAACGAATATTTTGATGACGTTCAGAAACTACATTACCTAAAGGCATATTTAAGGGGGGAACCAGAACAGTTAGTCAGACATGTAGCTATAGAAGAGGGTAACTTTGATCTATGTTGGAATATTATTAATGAAAGATACAATGACAAAAAATGGATGTGCTATAACGTTTTAAAACGATTCATGAGTCAAAAAAACTTAACTACGGAATCTGGCAGTGGATTAAAGGATCTTGTCGATACTACCAATGAATGCCTTGCATCGTTGGAAAGTTTGGGTGTAAAAACTAGCGCCTGGGATGTCATTGTTATTCACATTGTAAACTTAAAGTTAGACCCGGAAACACGGCGACAGTGGGAATTCCACGTCGCCGCGAAAACAACTTCCGACGAATTGCCTACTTACCAATTATTTGCTAGTTTCCTTAAAGAACGATTTTCCGCTATTAATCGTCTTGATTCAAAAACACAGTCACTTAACAAATCTTATCAAAGTTCAAATGTAAATACGAAAATAAAAACGTTACACATTACAACAAGCTGTTGCGCTTTTTGTAAAAATGATCATAAAATTAACCAATGTACTAACTTTCACAAAGCGACGGTGGATACACGCCGCAAATTTGTATTAGATAATAAGTTGTGCTTCAACTGTTTGGGTGGCAATCACTCTGTAAAAGAATGCCACAGTAAAGTTAAGTGTCGCGTGTGCAAGCGCGCACACAACTCGCTCTTGCATCCCAGGAGCGAGAACGTAGCCGTACGTAACGATACAGACAATAGTGTTGCCTCTTCGAGTGAGACTTCGACACAACTAGTCTCATGCGTGGCGACAAGCAAGGTCATGCTCCAGCAAGTATTACTTGCGACGGCACTAGTCAGCGTAGCTTCACCAAGCGGAGAGAACGTTATACTGCGTGCCCTGATCGACCAGGGCTCGCAAGCGTCGTTCATCACCGAATCTACTGTACAGTACCTGGGACTAAAAAAGATGCCTGCCACAGGTCGGATATCAGGCTTGGGTAGCTGCGCAACGGTCGTGTCCAAAGCCGTGGTTGACATTCAATTAAAGTCTCTTCAAGATAGCAACTTTATGATAACAGTAAAGGCACATGTAATTAATAAGTGCATCACGTCCTTTCTACCAAGCAAAAAGGTAGAAGCCTTACAATGGGATGAACTACAATCCCTAAACCTAGCCGATCCAGAGTATCACACGCCAAATAGGATCGACATGCTCTTGGGCGCAGAAGTGCATGCGCAAATTATCCAAGGCGGTATAAAAAAGGGACCGCTTGGTACACCACTTGCTCAAGCAACCAGCTTAGGGTGGATCATATCCGGTGTAGTAAATGGTTCTGCCAATTCGAGGTTGAAACTAAATACGTTCCATTGTTGTGATCGCTCAGACGACGACAATAACTTCTTAAAGAAATTTTGGGAGCTTGAGACCGACATTCCAATGCCTAAGCAACGATTGTTCACAGACGAGGAACAATATTGCGAAGAGAATTTCACAAAAACAACGCGTAGAGATGCAGCCGGTCGATACATCGTTCGGCTTCCATTCAAATATGAAAATCCTCAAGTCACGTCGTCTTGAGAAATTGCAGAAAAAAGGCTGAAATCTTTGGAAAACAAATTATCCAAAGACAAACCTTTAAAAAGCAGATATACAGAGGTACTCGAAGAATACATAACCCTTAACCATATGGAACTTATTCCAGAAAATCAAATTAATAAAGAAAATGCAATTTATTTACCTCATCACGCAGTCGTAAGAGACGATAAATCAACTACAAAGGTAAGAGTCGTTTTCGACGCCTCCTGTAAAGGAAAAAACAACTTGTCACTAAATAATCAGCTGCTGGTTGGACCAACTATTCAACCAGAACTCAGACACATCATTATGAAGTGGAGAATGCCACCCATTTGTCTGTCAGCCGACATTGTCAAGATGTATCGGCAGGTGAAAACAGATGAAGAAGATAACGATTTTCAAAGAATCCTGTGGAGAAAAAATCCTAGCGACAACATACAACATTACAGACTTACCAGGGTTACGTTCGGTACAGCTTCCGCACCTTACCTGGCCGTGAGAGCACTTCAACAAGTAGCACGCGATCACGGTGACGAATATCCTGTGGGAGCTCAAAACACGTTAAATAGTTTTTATATCGATGATTTCATGTCAGGAGTACAAAGCGTAGGTGAAGGAATCAAGCTATTTACTGAAATGAATGAGCTATTAAGCAAGGCAGGATTCGAGTTACAGAAATGGAATAGTAACAATAATGAACTTATGGAAACAATGAGAGGAAAGTTAATGGACAAAGTGGTAACAAAGGGAAATAATAAGGAAATAAGGGAAGATAACTTAATGAAAATAATGGGACTTACCTTTAACCGCAGCGAAGACAACTTCCGTTTCGTCGTAAATCTCCCAACACTACAGGAACCTGTAACGAAAAGAAAAATCATATCAGATATATCACGGCTTTACGACCCACTAGGCTGGGTAGGACCTAGTATAATAGTAGCAAAAACAAATGCTCACAGAAGTTGCCAAGGCATTGGCAAACAATCAATGCGAATGGCATTTCATACCACCTCACTCTCCCAACTTTGGTGGGTTATGGGAAGCAGGGGTCAAGTCGGTGAAATATCACTTGACCCGGGTCATCGGAAACGCCACATTAACGTATGAAGAGATGGCAACCGTCCTCTCACAGATAGAGGCTTGCCTCAACTCACGCCCCCTGTCCGCTATCATGGACGACGTAGAAAACCTGACCGTTCTCACTCCCGGGCATTTCTTAATTGGAGAAGCTTTGTTGACAGTGCCGGACCAGAACTTTGAAACCGGGAACGTAAGTTCGTTGAGAAGATGGCAACATACTCAACGTGTATTTCAATCTTTTTGGAGACGATGGTCCCAAGAATATCTTACCAAATTCTTACAGCGGTATAGCCCAAAATCTATCAGTACACAAGTACCTAAGGTAGGCGACATAGTAGTCATAAAGGAGGACAAAATGCCTCCATGTCGATGGCTCTTTGGCAGAGTGATTGCCGTTCATCCTGGGTTAGACCAAATAGTTCGAGTGGTCACTGTAAAAACCAAAACGGGTTCTTTTAAACGACCCACAAGTAAATTGTGCATATTACCTATTGCCACTAATTAAGTAACAATATTCGTGTGTACTATTAATTTGTTAAATTTTAGACTTAAGGAACTTTTACGTTAACAATTTTTTCTTTTACTTTACATACAGTCCATTTATTCGGTGTAAACTTTAGACTTAAAACTTGTACTTTGTAAGGCCAAAGGTCAACTTTGCCCTTGGTGGGCGGTATGTAGAATTAAATATTATATGCCTACCACTTAAGTAAAATTAGTTCTTAGCTGTGTCAAGAGATGGCGCCACTAGAAAAATTAGATGGCGCTATTAACTTTTTTCCGTGTATGCTATATAAGAAAACTTCGTGAGAATAAAAAAAACCTTTTTTCCAACATAAACTAACTGTTTCATTCACCACTCCTTTGGGTGCCTTAGTACGAGTTTGTACAGGGACATACCAAATAAGGCAAGCTCGATCCTATTACGGTGAGGCCAAGAAAAAGAGACTAAGGAACACCCTTCGACCGCCAAGATCTGCGGCAGTGGTCCTTACTCTTCGCCCCGAAGCTGTAGAGAAGGGCGTTACCTACGAGTCTGCCATTTTAAAGGCTAGGGAGAACGTCAGGTTGAGGGAACTAAAAATCCCACCACCAAAGTTTCGGCAAACGGCCACTGGGTCACGTATCCTGAAGCTGGTGGGGGCTTCTGGAGCCCAACATGCCGATGTTTTGGCCAACAAAATAAAGGATACAATGGCTGATGTTTTCATAGTCGCTCGGCCGGTAAAGACAGCTGACCTGCGGCTGTCAGGCCTTGATGACTCCGTCTCTAAAACGGATGTGGCAACAGCCATTGCGGAGGAGACAGGATGTTCCCCCGATGCCGTTAAGACAGGGGAAATCCGGCGAGGCGTTGGTGGTAACGGCACCATTTGGGTACAGTGCCCTGTCGGTCCCGCTAAAATCATCGCGGACGCGGGCCGCCTTTACATCGGCTTCTGTTCAGCGCAGGTCCGTGTGCTGGACTCGAAGCCGAAAAGGTGCTATAGGTGCCTGGAGGGTGGGCATACTAAAAACAATTGTCAGTCTGAGATCGACCGCAGCGGGTTATGCTACCGCTGCGGTAACGCTGGACACTTCGCTGCAACTTGCTCGGCGAAGCCAAATTGTGCCGTTTGTGTCGAGGCGAAGCGCCCCGCAGGGCACAGCATGGGTAGCCGTCTCTGCACGCTTCCCCCAAAAAAGAGGACAAGGGCCGGCCGGAAATCAAAGCCAAGCCCGTCCAGCGCCCAGCAGGCGCAAGTCGGAACAATTATAGCCCCCGTTAATGTCTAGCACGCCTGTCACGAAGTTCCTCCAGGCGAACCTGAACCACTCCGGCGGTGCGCAAGATTTACTCTTGCAATCTGTCGCGGAGTGGTCCATAGACGTGGTAGTGGCTTCCGAGCCCTATTTCGTACCACCTGCTAGGCGTGACTGGGCTTCCGACACAGAGGGCACTGTTGCCATCCACTCGGCTCTTCGACCACTTGCTCCATCTTTAGTGGTCAAAGAGTCGGGGCCCGGCTTTGTGTCTGTCCAGCGAGGCGATGTCGCCATTGTAGGCGTTTACTTCTCGCCAAATAAGCCTTTCTCGGCCTTTGAGGCGTTTATGACGGAACTTGGCGCCGTCGTTAGGCGCGCTTCGCCGCTCCCAGTGGTCATCATGGGGGACCTTAACGCCAAAGCTGTGGCGTGGGGCTCTCCAACCACTGACTCTCGCGGTGATACAGTGGTGGATTGGTCAGTCGAGGTCGGTCTGGCTCTTCTCAATCGGGGGTCCGTTGACACCTGTGTGCGACACAACGGTGGATCCATTGTAGATATATCTTTTGCCACCCCTTCACTCGCCACGCGGGTCCTCGATTGGAGAGTAGTTGTTGATGCGGAGACGCTCTCTGATCATCGGTACGTAAGGTTTGACGTGCAGTCCCCGAGTCGTACTATCCGTCCTGCAAACACCAGTAGTTCTCCTTTTCCACGCTGGTCGGTCAAGAAACTCGACAGGGAGCTATTGATGGAAGCAGCGCTTGTCCAGGCTTTGTTTTCACAGCCTGTCATGGACAACGCAGATGAGGAAGCCGAATGGTTCAGGGCCGCTTACACGAACATCTGTGATGCGGCCATGCCTCGAGTTCGGCAGCAACCACCTCGCAAGGCGGTGTATTGGTGGTCTCAGACGGTGTCGGATCTCCGTGCCGATTGCATCGCGTCACAGAGGACCTCTACCCGCTCTAGAAGGAGAAGACGTCGAAACCGCACCGATGAAGATCTGCTGAAGGCTGCTTACAAATCGGCGAAGCGGGAGTTGCGAATTGCAATTTTTGACGCCAAGGCTGAAGCCAGGCAGGAAATGCTCGAGGGGCTGGCTTAACTTAGATCCCTGGGGGCGCCCGTATCGGACGGCAGTAGGCAAACTCCGCTGTCTCGGTCCTCCCATCACGGAGTCTCTCGAGCCGCAATTGCTGGATGGCATCGTCGCTGGCCTATTCCCGGTTTGCGCTGAACATGTGCCGCCCCCTATGGCCCCGCCCAGGCAACCGAGCCAAGTAGGCGAAGTTATTCCGCCCGTAACATCTGGCGAGCTGGGTGCAGCTTACCTTAAGCTGCGAAAAAAGAACACCGCCCCTGGCCCGGATGGTATCCCCGGACGGGCCTGGGTTCTCACATCCGAAGTACTGGAGGATCGCCTAAGGGAGCTGCTGGACGTGTGCCTACGTTCTGGCCGATTTCCGTGTTTGTGGAAAGCTGGCCGCCTTGTTCTTCTGAAGAAGGAGGGGCGACCTGCGGATGAGCCCTCGGCGTACAGGCCAACTGTGCTGCTGGACGAGGCGGGGAAACTTTTTGAGAGGGTCCTCGCCTCCCGCATAACATCGCACTTGTCTGCAGTGGGGCTCGACCTCTCCGACTGCCAGTACGGCTTTAGAGAGGGACGGTCCACCATTGATGCGATCAAGTACGTCAGGGGTATGTCCATGGAAGCGACAGACAAGGGGGATGTGGTGTTGGCGGTGTCCTTGGACATCGCAAACGCCTTCAACACCCTCCCCTTTGCATGCATTGAGTCGGCACTGCGCCACCACGGGTTGCCGCACTATGTCCTGCAGATTATACGCAGCTATCTGCGTGATCGTGTTGTCACCTTTTTTTTTTTTTTATTTACAAAATTAAGCTTACATCTTGTTACAAAGTAAGAAACGGTGACACATAAACCTCTAAAAGATTTTTCTGGACACCGCTGATCATCGTCTTTCTATATAAAAGTAATTAAAATACAATATACTCATGCGTGTGGGTAAGTAACTATTCCGCTCCTTTGCTCATCGACAGCAACGCATTGACAACTTGTTTAGTGGCGGTGGAAAACAAACTATTTTGTTGCCGTTTGTATTTTGTTGCCTAGTTACAGCGTGTTCCAAATTGTAGATCTAGGTGCGGAATAAACATTAATTATTATATTAATTAGTTAATACATATCTTTAATTATATTAATATATAATAATAACAATAAATATATAAGTAATTATATACATACAACACATAGATGTCTCAAAATATTACATAGGTAGGTAATTTTTTAATATTGATATTATAGTTTACTTAGGAGGTATTGTTTTAATTTAGGTTTTATATTTATAATATTTAGCTCATCTCTAAGAGATTTTGGGAGACTATTAATAAGCCGAGGAATTATGTACTTGTTTTGATTTTGTCCGTACATATTAGTAATCCGAGGAATAACTAAATTGTCATTGATCGCGCTTCGCAATTGTCTTGTATGAGTTTTCAACACCTGAAAATCTTTGTTAAAGTATTGTTCTGTGAGTAGCATATAATTCTTTCTTTCATGTACTGGCAATACTTTGCAGAACTTAAACAACTCGTTTTTATCCTTAAAATTAGTTTTCAACTTTTTAGGCACAATAGTATTAAGTATTCGTATTTGCAGTTCGTGTATGTTATCCAAATGCGATCGGTAGGTTCTCCCGTAACTGCTGAGTCCGTATTGTAATAGGGGTTCGGTTAAGGCGTTATAAAGAGACAATAATATTGGATATGGAATTCTATATTTAATTATCGAAAATTTAGCAAGTATTGCCCTTAATTTGTTGCAAACTTTATTTATATGATGAACCCATTTGAATCTATTATCTACCACGAGACCCAGATACGTTTGTTGGTTAACCTGATCGACGGTTTCAACACAGCTACAATTTCGTTTGTTAGGGTTATTATGAAGGCAGTCATGGCTGTGGGAAATGAGCCGGAGATTGCATGACGCTCTATTTTGACTTGACGATATGTACATAAAATTTGTTTTAGACATGTTACAAACTAACCCAGCGTCATGAGACCATTTTATCAGTACCGTAAAGTCCTCCTGGAGATGTCGAAGGGCTTGGTGGATATCTTTGTTGGCTGTCATTAAACAGGTGTCATCTGCAAATTGGTAGACTTTACAATGTTTAATTATGTTTGTCACATTATTCACGTACGTCAAGTAGTGCAACGGTCCGATTACAGAACCTTGGGCAGTTCCATGGGTAACGTTATGGATGTCACTTAATTCATCTCCCAGTTTAACGCAATACTTCCTGTCTTTTATGTAAGCTTTACACCATTTCAAAAGAGGACCACGAATTGCACATTCGTCGAGTCTATCTATGAGAATATCATGCTTTAAGGTATCGAACGCTTTACTGTAGTCGATAAACACTACCAAAACGTGATATTTGGCATCCAAGAGGCCATTGACGTCATCACTAAATGCTGAAAGTAATTGTGAAGTGCTTTTCTGTTGTTGAAAACCATATTGACTTTTGTTTAATATATTATTATGTTTGTAAAAATTGTGTATCTGCTTACTTATGTATTTTTCAACTATTTTATCTAGTGTGGACAATAATGTAATGGGACGATAATTTTCAAAAACTTGTTTGCTGCCTTTTTTATGTATAGGCCTAACAACCCCTATTTTTAACTCTGTAGGATATTCTCCTTTTACGATACAAGCATTTATGAGGTTAGCAACAGCACCTGACACCTTTTCCCAGATGGCTTTAATGTCCATGACTCTAATTTTATCAATTCCTGGTGCCTTGTTTGTATTCATGGCTTTAATAATTTTAGCAACGTCGCGCGGTGTAGCCTTCTGGTAGCGCATGCTAGTATTTGCGGGTGATCTATATGACGCAGTAGGTAACAAAGGACGATTGCAAACCGGTACAATATTGGAAACGCTTCTACCAAAAGAGTCAGCAAAGTTGTTTGCAATATCTGTAGTTGTGACGTTGTCACTCATAAAAGCGTTAAGAATAGTACTATCTATAGATGCTTTAATTCTCCCTGTTAACTTATTCAGTATTTGCCATAGCTTTTGTACATTATTCTTGTTATTATGAATTTCTAATTTAAGATACTTATTTTTTGCTTTTACTATAACTTTGTTAGCAAAATTTCGAGCTTGATTGTATTTTTGTTTAACAACCATATCGTCCGTATTTTTTAACCACTGCCTAAACCAATAATCTCTTGTGATACATGCCTTTTCCGTATAATTATTAATCCACATTTTATCAGGTCGCGTTTCTGATCTTTTATTTAATTTTTTTTTTAAATTTGCAGCATTATAACACTGTTCAAAAATATTTTTTATATGTGTATAAATTGTTAGTGGACATTTCATATGATTCGTCGCTTCCCAGTCAACCTTTTGTAATAAATCAGTTACTTTAGTTTTATCGATACAGGTTTTAAATTTAGGAACATCCTGTGTTGCCGACGTAAATGACGTCGGCCTGGTGCATGCAAATGCTATCGCACGGTGATCGGCCAGTACAGTTCCGAGTGCCGCGGCGTACACGTCTTGCGACTGTGACCTCGCTATTATGTGATCAATACATGACTTACATATTTTTCCTTTTCTTAGTTCGATACGTGTATAATCCGAGATCACGCTCACAAGACCGCAGCCGCTTAGCATTGTAGTGTATTTATGCTTTATAGGTGTGTCTACAGCAAGGTCAATGTTAGTATCCCCAACAATGAAAAAGTCCTCACACGTACTATACTTTTGGCAGACTTGTTGAATTTCGTGGATGAATAAGTGTTTGCTTAGATTCGGTGGGCGATAGATACCAAATAAATTAAACGTGTAGTTTGTACAAGTGGTTATTTTTGCAAATGTTCCTTCAAAGTTAGTTGATTTTAGATTACGAGCTATCATCTTGTGGGTATTTTTTAGGTAAATAATTACGCCACCCCCTTTTCTGTTGTTCCGTAGATTAGTATGCATATTATATCCATCCAAATTGAATAGGTTACTTATCGTATCGGATATGTTAGCTTCAGTTATGACAATTAAGTCTATACGAGTGTAACAGGTTAATACATAATGTTCTAGGGAGGAGAAGTTTTTTATAAGCGATCTTATATTGATATGAATGCAAACCAAATTAGTCTTAGTAGGTATTTTGTTAATGAATGCGCTGATGTTAGAGCAGTCTTTTAACTCAATAAGGTTATCCGAGTGTGCCATTATAACTTATTAGTAAAACAGTCGTACAGTTGGAGCGAAATATTTACTTATCCTGCTTAATCAACTTTGTAATATCTTCTTCACGTCTAATTATAGTAACCTCCGACTTTTCATCTTTTCGAACACGGATGATTCCTCCTTTGCACCAAATAAACTTGTAATGGATCTTCAGTTGTCGCTTAGCTTCCCACAGCAGTTTCTTGTTATAGTAGGATAAGGCTTCCCGTACATAAACTGGCTGACTGGCAATGGGCTCCTGTAGGCTTGCAATCAGGTCACTTGCTAGCAATGTGTGTTCCTTAGCAGCTAATATCCATTTTGTAGGTTCCGTTTCATTTTTAAATTTTATATTAATTGCACCCGGTTTTTCGTTCCTTCCTTGTTGGCGTTGAGAGCACTCGATGTCGCTCGACGATACTTTGAGCTTTTCTGCGATTCTAGAGACTAATGCAGGTAATATCTCTGTTTTTATGTAAGGAACATTACCAATTTCGAGATGTCGGTTTAGCTGGTTCTGTTCGTTCTCTTTCATGCGTTGCTCTAATGCTCCAACTCGTATTTCTAGGTTGTTATTTTTGTTTTGGAGTTCGGTGTTTTTTTTCTGAAGTTCCTGTATCTTGACTTTAAAGGCATCTATTGATTCGGTAATTTCATCCATCTTCTCACTTTGATATTCAAGAGCTTTAGTCATGTCGCCAAGCTCTTTGTGAATAGCTTTCTCCATTTCTTTAGAGATGTCTTTCAGCAGTTGTTTGACGTCTATTTGTACCGTTTTCGAAAGCTTTGTAGCAACATTATCTATGTCGTTTTCCTCATCCTCCTCTTCGCCGTTCGCGGGAATAAATATAGAGCTCCGTCGGGGTGCGTTTTCACGGCATTCCGGACAGGTCCATTCCAGGTTACCAGCAGCTTTCAGCGCCGCCCTTTGCTTTGTTGAAAGCTCGGAGCAGCTACTGTTCAGGTGTACAATCTTCTCGCATCGGTTACATTCCAATCCAGGGTTAGTTTTGGTGATATTTTTTCCACATTTATCGCACTTTGTCATTTTTGTGGGTAGACAGGTAACTGAATGTATGAGAACAACTGTATGCGTGCGTACCGGGTAGGCATTCGACGATGACTGTAGACCTATCTCGACCTATCTTGACAAAAGGGGTATAGTCCAGCGCAGGGAAGTGACTTGTGGGGTTCCGCAGGGGTCGGTCCTCGGGCCGCTCCTGTGGAATATAGGTTACGATTTTGTGTTGCGCGGAGCACTCTTGCGTGGCCTCAGCGTTGTCTGCTATGCGGACGACACTTTGGTCACTGCACGCGCAGACTCCTTCCAGGAGGCGTGCAGGCTGGGAGCAGCTGGAGTCACTCAGGTTGTGCGACGGATTGAGAGCCTTGGCCTCAAGGTGGCATTAAACAAGACCGAAGCGTTGTTCTTCCATGGGGCTAGAAACAACCCGCCTGCGGACGCTCACATCACCATCTCGGGTGTTCGCATTGAAGTCGGGGCCCACATGAAATACCTCGGTCTTGTGTTAGATGGGAGATGGCGCTTTGCAGAACATTTTAAGCGCCAGGCTCCCAAGTTGGTCAGTGCAGCAGCAGCTCTAGGCAGATTACTGCCCAACCTGGGCGGTCCGTCCGTCTGCGGGAGTGAGGAAGCTTTATCTCGGGGTGGTGCGGTCGATGGCACTGTATGGCGCGCCCGTGTGGGTCGACGCTCTGAACGCGACGAACGTGGCCCTATTGCGAAAACCGCAGCGGGTCATCGCGATCAGGGCAGTTCGAGCATACCGCACGGTCTCCTTTGAGGCGGCATGCGCGCTTGCAGGAACCCCGCCCTGGGATCTCGAAGCGGAGGTGTTGGCCGACGTATATGTGCGGTCCGCTCATGTATCCGTACATGAGCGGACCAGGAAGGACGGGCGATGCCCGAAGAGGTTCGCCGATGGCGGAAGCGTGCGCAGCGGGCGACGCTTCAGAAGTGGAAGACGCGGCTGGAGCAGCCGACTGCCGGCCACTGGACCATCGGAGCGATTCGGCCCGTCCTGGAGCGATGGGTCGGTCGCAAGGAGGGCCCACTCTCCTTCCGTTTGGTACAGGTCCTCTCGGGGCATGGCTGCTTCGGGAGGTACTTGTGCCGAATAGCGGGGAGAGAGCCGACGACGGTGTGCCATCAGTGCGGCGTGTCAGACGACACTGCCCTGCACACGCTGGAGGCATGCCCAGCCTGGTCGGCTGAGCGCGCGCAATTATGCGCGATTGTTGGTCCCGACCTCTCTTTGCCAGCACTGGTTTCGGCCATGCTGGCCGCTAAAAGGTCATGGGACGCGGTCCTCTCTTTCTGTGAAAACACCTTGACGCAGAAGGAGGCGGCGGAGAGGGCTAGGGAAGTGGACCCACTTTCCGACGCAATCCGCCGAAGGCGCGCTGGGAGAAGGAGGCGTGGTTTTGCCTAGCTCCTACCCCCCCCTTAGCGAACCGCGGGTGTACGGGCAGGGGGAGCCCTACACCCGCGCGTGTGGTTTGCAGATGTATCGGAGGGCAATCTGACATGCTCCAGGTTGCCCTCTGGTGAGGCTTGGCCTCAAGGTGTCCGTCCACGGTGACGGCCCGCCGACCCGGCTGCGGTAGAACCGCTATGCGAATTCCCGTGGCGTCAGGGTCTCTTTGGCGGAAGTTCGGAGCATCCCTAGGTTTTAGTGGGTAGGGCCCTTCAGGCGAGTCCCACATAACCCACCGGGCGCCCCAGTCCGGTGGGTATGCGTAAATGCATTTCCTAGGGTAAAAAAAAAAAAAAAAAAAACTCTTGCTGTCACTTTTATAAACTTAATTGACGTATCTGAAGTACGGCAGTATGCTACATGATTTCTTGTTCGATGTAAAAATCAACTAACCTAACCTTACCAAAAATCAAAATGCAATATCTTTTTTTTCCGGCTTTCTCAGATGAAAATAACTTCACATACATAATCTATAAATAACGCTGAATCTTTTGACATATTTTTTGTTAATGTGCGCTCATATTTTATATCAGACAATTTTTAGTATGGATGTTTGCCATTGTTCTATATGTAATTATTTTTAATTGAGGGTTGGGTGATAATAACGCGAGCCCGGCGGTCTTGAACTACGTGTGCACATGTGAATGTGCACCCAATGCTTAATAAATGGATTATCCATTTTACAGGTTAATGCCCTCAGAATACCGTTGGTGCTCCCACGCATCCTGTTCATCAAGGACGATGTTCTCTCTTTCTTATGATGGCGTAAAAATCATCAACATGAGCCTCCCTCCGCAAACATTTGTGACGCGCTACAGTATCGTGGGCGCCCCATCAGAACTCTGTAAACATTGTTGTATTGTATGCGTAGATCGTTGTAGGCCCGCTGCGTGTGCTTAATCCACAGGCTGCAAGTGTAGAAGCTTTGGCAGTAAGCCTTGAAAAGAGTGATCTTCACTTTCTTCGTACACCGTGCAAACCTACGGGCCAACCTATTGCAGCGAACCGTCACCGCTCTCCGCTCTCGCTCTCGATCCTTATCAACAGATAAGTCCTCCGTGACAAGGTGTCCTAAATACTTAAATTCTTCCACCATTTTAATGGGAGTTCCGTTTAAGTTTACAGGAGAGACATAATCTAATGATATTCCTTTAGCCTTAAAAACCAGCAACTCGCTCTTTCTTACATTATAAGTGAGTCCGTGCAGTGTAGCGTATGACTCACACATTCCCATCAGCTTTCGGAGGCCACTGATTGAGGGACTCAACAGGACCATATCGTCTGCGTTCCTAATATTATTTATAAAAGTTCCATCTATTGAGCAGCCGACATTAGCCCCACCGAGCTCATCAAGCAGCTGATCAATGTAGAGGTTAAAAAGGAGCGGAGATGTTAAGCCCCCCTGTCTCACCCCACACTCCAAAGTGTGTGACCCACCTGACACGGTTTTGCTGTGAGCTGTACCAAAACTTCAACATGTCAACTATCTCTCCAGGTACTTTACGGCTATAAAGTTTAGTCCATAGCTTTTCATAGCAAACAAGGTCAAAAGCTTTGGAAAGGTCGAGAAATGCCGCATACACCGGTGTCCGCCTATCCCTGTAATACTTGACCGTCTGCTTGAGCGCCAGAATAGCGCTTTCAGTTGACAATCCGCTTCTAAAACCGAATTGAGCGTCATTTAACTTTATATGGTTCTTAAGCTGGCGCTCAATCAGCCCGTCAAGCACTTTGTCAATTATAGTTGCAAGAGAAATTGGTCTGTAGCTGTTTATATCGGCTATATCGCCAGTTTTATTTTTAACCACAGGCACTACTACACTTTCCATCAGATTCCTAGGCAAATATGTATGCCTCACGCAGAATGTATACAGCATCGCAAGAACACGATAAATATGCGGGCCAGCATGCAGAAGATGCTCGACGGTGAGATCATCGTGTCCCGGAGATTTGCCTCCTGACAATCCCTTTACTGCTTTCTTTACTTCTTTAGCAGTAAAGCCAAGAGGCGAACCCGAAACAGAAGTCACACCCTCAAGCACCTCCTGCCCCCGACTAACAAGAGATTGAACTCTAAAATGATTTTTAAAAACATTTGCTATTTTCTTTGTATCTGTCTCTCCTCTAACACTTACAGGGAGCCCTACCTTAGGATTTAATTTATTTGTCTGTTTCCAAAATTTTACAAAATTCTTTTTTTTGTGTTGTTCAGCTATGTCTATTCGTATTTGATCTTTGTGATTTTGACAAAACCTTAACTTATTGATAAATATACTTTTACTTTCTCTCATTTTTTTGTAAATTGGCCCAGAAGTAGGCATGTTATGGCTTTTCCAATTAATAAAGTTAAGGCGGGCCTCTCTGTGAGCTTGCTTAACATATTTATTCCACCCCGCTATATGCAGACCCTTTCTCGACCCTCCGGACTCACGGCTACCGACCGCGGACTCCTGTAACACTTTGACAATGTCTTGGTACAACTTATCAATCACTGGCCTATGAGTCAACTCGGTACACATACTATCACAGCATTGGTTTAGTTCGGTAGGAAAATCTATACATTTTAAAGACAATGAGCATGATTACATGTATTCAATTATCTGATTTTTATTTCTCTCACCCCAAACTATTTTATTCGACATATAATTACATTTAGACTTAATTTGAGTTACGCTACAATAAAATATTACATTTTATTTCTAACGGGAAGTGGTCAGACCAGTATACATCATGGTGTATTTTAACATCAGCGACTGACAGCCATGCCGCTTCAGTAACCAAACAATGGTCGAGCCAGCGTCGACACCCATGTACATCACTAATAAATGTATAATTATCGCTTTGTCGACCAAGTTTGGCAACATCCGCACATAACCATTTTAGATCTACGCAAAAATTTAACAATTCTCTACCAAATAACTCACCCGGGTGCGCATTAAAATCACCCAACATATACACCGACTCAATATCACAGGTTTCAATCGCAGCAACAATCTCACTTAAACAGTTATTAAATTCTACAAGATTATCAAATGAGTCATTAGGCATATACACACTAAACACTAACAACTCGCAATTTGATATAGTTATCTTAATTGCTGTTATTCGATTACTTTTACACGGCACTACAGTCACTGAATCGAATGCACTTTTACGCCACAAAAGTGATACCCCTCCAAACGGCCTACCACGCAGTATACCCACCGATAAGTCAACAGCTGATTTTCCAGTAAACATGAACTCATGATGAATGTCCGCCAATAAAGGTATTTCATACGGCAACAACCAGGTTTCCTGCAGCGCAATGACATCCGAATTCTGACATAGTGATTTTACACATTCAAATGACCTTTTGATACCCTTGCAATTAAAGCTAATTAGTTTTAAACTTAGATCTTCTTTATTCATTATTGTTTGTACATTTAGCTTGAACCGTAATCTGAGCAGCATCTTTGTCATTATAATATTTGAAATTAACGTATCGCCTGAAAGCCACTCCCTCTGGCCACATATTTTCGTCCTTAAATAGCGATAATTTTCTGTACGGGATATCAAATTTATAAGCCACATATTGTTTTGGATGTCTCATTTTGACCTGGACTAGAACTACCTTTACGCTCGTTTTACTATAGATGTGCTTGACAATATCTTCTGTCGAGGCGCCTTTATCTACGTTATAAATGTAGTAGGGTATTTTTATTTCCGCGGCTTTAAAAGTTCCGGTCTGGTCCGTCTTTGCTGTGCCTTTGTTCCCAATAAATCTGTGTACATCACCTGTAAAATTGTGTACATCACCATGTTTTTAAAAAGTGTTAATATTGCAACGCACAAAAACTATAAAATTATAAATATACTGCGATGCAACAGTAAGAACACTAACTTCCTTAAAAATATTTCTCAAAGAACTTCGCGATCCCAGTCTATAAATGGTTCTTATTGCTCGTTTCTGTAAAATAAATCTAGATCTAACATCAGCCACTGTTCCCCACAAAAGGACGCCATACGACATGACACTATGAAAATCACTAAAGTAAACAGTCCTAGCAGTTGCAACATCTGTTAATTGTCTAATTTTTCTTATCGCATATGCTGCTGAACTGAGTTTTCCGGCCAAATTCGATATATGCGGATGCCATTGGAGTTTTGAGTCAAGGGTTATACCTAGGAAAACTGTCGAGTCCACCAAATCTAATTTAACACCATTCATTCTAACATCGGTTTGTTCAGTCTTGACATTTGGTAGTATAAATTTAATACATTTCGTTTTTTTAGCGTTTAGCTGTAAATTATTCGCACTAAAGCAACTGAGTACCTCTGAGAGTGCATTGTTAACATCGTCATAATTATTCTTACATCTAGTCACATTAAAAATGAGTGAAGTATCATCTGCAAACAATACAATATAACAGAAGTGTTCTACAAAGAATGGCAAGTCATTGATATATATCAAAAATAAAAAAAAGCCTAGAATTGACCCTTGTGGAACTCCCATTTTTACATGAGAACCGGATGACTTAGTTCCATTAACGTCGACAGTTTGTGTTCTAGAACTAAGATACGACTGCATCAAATTACGCGCAAGACCTTTGAGACCATAGTAATTTAACTTCATCACCAGTTTCCGGTGCTCAACGCAATAGATCTTGTACATAAACACCTCAAAAAGTGACGCTGAATAGACTCGATCCTGTCAGTGTGGTTATTATAGAAAGGCGCCCAAACGCTAGAACAATACTCTAAGGTAGTCCTAACTAATGATGTATAAAGTATGATTATTGAATTCGGGTTTTTGAATGGTTTCGATTGTCTTATTATAAATGCAAGCATTATTTTAGCTTTACTGCAAATATAGACGTAGTGTTGCTTAATGGATAAAACCGTTTCAAAAACTACACCCAGATCACGGACAACGGTTACACGATCTAAGACCATTCCATTTATATAGTATTTATATACTATTTTATGTTTCTTTTTAAAAAACTAATTGTTTGACATTTTTTACAATTAAGAGACATAATTTTTAGTGCAGCAATTTAACAAATTATCAATATCATCTTGCAGTGATTTACAGTCATTAATATTATTAATTTGCCGAAATAACTTTATGTCATTAGCTTAGGCTAAACAATTACTTATATATAAATTTAGCAAGTCGTTAGTAAAAATCAAAAACAATAAAGGTCCCAAATTTGAACCCTGTGGGATACCAGACGTAGCTAAATAATTATGGTACCGAATCATACTCATTGAGGAAATGGTAAATGATATTCCTCCAAACCCCTTAATACTCAATAAAGCTGTTTAAAACCAGCAATGAACTGCAAAACTGCAAACCTGCAAAGAACAAGGTAGGAAAATAAAAGTGTCATGGCGGTACAATAGACAATGGCATTCACTTCAGTATCGGATCGGGACACGGAAGCGTAATGGCGGAACGGTCTGCTTACGGGACGCTTGTTAAATTCTATCGGTAGAATAGCGTCACATCTTCGAAAATCGGTTAGAAAATCCCGCGAGAATTGGTTGCGTATGAGGTCCTGAGGACCACGCGCTCGCGTTTATTGTAAATTCGATGTGATCACTTGGGAAACTCACCACATGTTTCGGGCGTGAGTTGTGCGGACAAGAAAATCGGATAATATCATACTAATCGCCTTGCAAACAGCCATCGGAGGCTCCTGTGTGTAATTGGTCGGGGTGTAACGGATGTGTGCATGTGTGATTTGGACCGGCCTTCGAGGAGTCGGCAGGCGAGGCACGCCACAACGAGGCAGGCGTCACACCACGGCAGCTGGGCTGCGACCATCCTTTCCTTCCTACCCATACCACCTCCACATCCTTAGGTTGCAAGGCGGGTTAACCAACGCATCATTCGTTTAGTACATAGTAATAATTTAGTTAGTAAAACGTTAACCGCTGCGAAGCGCAGCTAGTTTCAAGCAAGCCATGATCGGTGACCTGGTGGTCCATGGTCTGTTTGAATCAAATGCTGTGGAGTTTATTGAGATCTCACACGGACTTCTTGAGAGAATTTGAAAAGTGATGTTGCACTATTTTTTTTTATTTGGCAACACTCATGCACGTTCACGAACACTTAACTGTAAATAATCCACCATTATTTCACATTAATATTCAACAAAACCCAAATTACTTACAGAAAATGAAACAAAACTGCAGACATGACGCTTCACTTTTCCGCCAAGAACAACCTTGTTGTGTATTTGTTAATCAAAGTTTTTATTATTAAAACAATGATAATAATAAGGCATGGGACAACAGCTAAATAGCCTATAGATATTAAAAATATAAATAAACTAAACAATAATGTTAAGAATTAAGGTTAAATTAATTGACAAAAAAAATAATTTAGTGATATTACTCCGTGTTTATGTATCCAAGCGAGTTTGGTTATTCATATTTAATCAAAATAGTAACAAAAATGTTTGCCTTTTTATGAAAATTCTAGTTATGAAAACTCTATGTTGACAATCTATTTTTTTGCACGCGCCAAATGTAAGGTGACTGATTACATAGCCATATCGCCAACTTCAAAATTATAATTTTAGTGTTAGAAATAATGCAAATATTTTATAATCATTAACTTAATAATAAATGTTTTTTCGTCTTAATTAGGGACACATTTATTTATTCCAAAAATGTACATGAATTTTAAGCGGCTTACAACCTCTCTGTTGTTACAAAAAAAAACTGTATTATCCGGTTAAATTGAAATTGCTCTGTTTACTCGCATATAATTTAAAGTTAGGTAGGTACTAACTTAACTTTGTAGGGATAGTTCTATTATGCACTAGTGTGTAATATTAATTTCACGTGTGTTATAGTTCGGTTTATTCCTTGAACGCATGTAATAAGGCTGACTTTACGAGCAAGTGTGTTGAAAAACTATTTATCTTTGATTTAGGTTTTTATCCAGACCAAAATATCGAATCATGAATTTTCAGAACTTACTATTTTTAAGACCACCTTACAGTCGCTGGAAATTAATTGGTCAAGGATCATAAGACCGCCGGCGGTCGCGAAACAATTGATTTTTAATTGTGTCTGGTTTTACGATATTCAAGGGGTTAAGAGGGTTTACGTATTTCTGTTTTCCATACAAACTTCCAAGTCGAAATTTTTAAAAACTAATGAGACAATTTTTGAAACTTTGCATGCTGAAGTAAAACACAAGGATCTAAATAGTTTGTTGAAAACATTTTTAAAAAAAGGGTTTTCTAGCTGAGTTATTGCGATTTAAAGTCTACTATAGAAAGTTAAAAATCGCAATAACTCAGTTAAATAAACTTTTTTTTTTAATGTTTTCAACAAACAATTTAGATCCCTGTGTTTTACTTCAGCATCCTAAGTTCCATCAAAATTGGCTCATTGGTTTTTAAAAATGTCGACTTGGAAGTTTGTATGGGAAACCGAATGGCGTAAACCCTCTTTATACCTAAATGGTTTTTAGTTTATTGTCTGCAACTGATTCTCAATTTGAATATGCACAGGATACATAGGTACCTACATATAATCACGACTATTAATTATCCCCGAAGGGTTAGTCAGAGACGTGGCAATGAGGACAGCAAAAGCAGTCCTCTACCATAGTCCACTTTTCACCAAATAGCAGTCGCTATCGCAGTGCACATGTGCTCAGCGTGATAAGTGGTGAGCTCATCACCGAACTATGCTGTTGGATGTATGTGCAGTCTTTAGTCGGATAATAGCCTTTTACAACACCCAAGGGAAGAGAAAGGGAACGTAGTATTCTTCCACCGCTAATAAAAATCAAAATAAAATTAAGTGTTTTATTTAAAAAAAAATAGTAGTTTATTTTAAGAAACATATTCCTTATTAAGTGACATTTCAAATATAATAATAAAAGCAGAATTGGTTTTAGGAATTATTGAAACAATGTTTTCTAAATGTCGGTTCTGTATTTACACTATTATATCAAGTTTCAACAACTTGAATTGTATTCGATACCGTTCATAATTCCGATTCGCGCAGAGCTTTGTCACAGTTGAGTATAACGCGGTAAGTTACAGCCGCTGGGTAGCCCACTGCTGGGTCTGTCTCAACACTCTCGGGGAACTCGCTCTCATAGATTTAACTGAACTCCGTAACTTATAGTCAAGTGTGATTGAAGAAGCTATCAGTGCCTATATTTTGTTAATACAATAATTACTAAAATTATGTAGTCACCTATATTATGATATTATTATATTTATTATCCAAAATTTTAAGCATTGTAAACAACGTTAAAGCTTCAAGATTCTAGATTCTTTAAAAATCTACTTAAATTTTTTTACTATAGGAATTTGACACCGCTGGATTCGCAAACGTGCTTCATAGTGGGACAAAATCGAGTTTCGTGTAATGAGAAAAGTTTGTTGCATTCCATAACTATCGTTTGCTTCAAACAGTTCCATACAAAAGAGATTTAAGTTGTGATCGCTGCTCTGCGATTGCTGCAGAGCGGCACATCCACAAGTCGGTAAGTTGGCCGCCATTTTTACAATCAAAGCCGTCGAGTCAGCCGCATTGGAACTTCTCGGCTGTTCCTATTGTACAAGTTATTTGGAGTAAACAATACTTACTTATGTTTGAGCTTTAAGCAATATTCTGGGCAAAAATTTTCTTTTTTTTTGTTCGTTAGTATTGTGGTCCAACGTGTTAGCCATTTGCATGATGTAGTGGATGTGATTTGAACTTTAGATTAATTAATTTTGTTCGTTGCTCTCCAACCACGGCTTTGTCTGCGTTGAACAGCAGACTATTTTTGATGTACCTTTGCTTGGTGGTAGGATTCTCTCCATAATGGAACTGGATGGAGGCCATTTTATTACCTGTCGTCGAGCAGCATTGTTTTGGGGGTATTCCTCGAAGCGCACCCAATATGAAGCGCACCCAGACCAAGCGCACCTAAACTATTCCTCCAAGCGCACCCGTTGGGTGCGCTTCAGAATAGGTAATTAAAATATTAATTTTTTATTCCTCGAAGCGCACCCACGGACAAAAATAGAGAGGAGCTTAAAAGATTCGTAATATTGATGTCGATAGAGACTAGGACTAGGTGCTTATGCAACTTACTACGTCAGTAATAAATTGAATCATGACAGTCATTTTGATCTAAAAGTACCAGCGAGACATAAATGAAAATAGGTAGATAGGCGCGTTAGCGATCTTACTTACCTTTAACTGTTAGGAAAAGAGAAATGAACGCTTAAAAGATTCGTAATATTGATGTCGATAGAGACTAGGACTAGGTGCTTAAGCAACTTACTACGTCAATAATAAATTGAACCATGACAGTCATTTTGATCTAAAAGTACCAGGGAGACATAAATGAAAAGAGGTGGATAGGCGCGTTAGCGATCTCACTTACCTTTAACTATCAGGAAAAAAGAAATGAACGAGTAGTAGTAGTTAGTTGCCATCAATCAATAAAAATAAACGTACGTTATTCGTTATCGATATTTTCTGATAGTTACTACATCTCTTTCAAAAATTTTTCCGTGGGTGCGCTTCGAGGAATGAAAAATTAATATTTTAATCATCTATTCTGAAGCGCACCCAACGGGTGCGCTTGGAGGAATAGTTTAGGTGCCCTTGTTCTGGGTGCGCTTCATATTGGGTGCGCTTCGAAGAATACCCCGTCCCAGCAACTAATACTTTGTCGAAAGTTGTCACAGAGGGGGGCCGCCCTGTGTCCTGATAGGAACCGTGTACGATCTTAATCATTGTAGAATATTGTAAGTACATTATATTTAAATAATTTTGCTACCCGCTACGTAAATAATTAAAAATCTTTTAATTTCACCAATCTTTTTAATTATATTAACCATGTCACGTAGCGGTGAAATAATACTACCACCCCTCCCTTCCCAACGGACAAAAGACTGACATACATCCAACAGCATAGAGTCGCTATTTGGTGTGCCGTGGACTATGCGGGGGACTGCTTCTGCGGTGCCCATTGCCCGCTCTCTGGCTAACCCTACGGGGATACTAGTCGTGATTATTATGTACACACATAATGTACATCCACTTTTAATTATGTACCTAATGTATGTTTTTGATTATTGTTACACCACCAACACACCAAATATCATTGCTAACACAGTAATGTATTGCCGTCTCGATAAATTAAACTAAAATAATAGGAAATACATAAACATGCAATACCGTGAAAACAAAAAGATCGCAATAAAATTTCTTCGGCTCATGAAACAACCGACGAATTTACTCGCGACGCGGCACATTAAAAAAAGCGTGTGTTAATTATTAGCCTGGCGATCACCGAAGGCGCTTCGTTTGCATTCCTACTCGCCCTGGAAGTAAGGCCACAAGTTGGGTGACAGCGGTAGCGGTAGCGGCGGCGAGGAGCGGCGCGGCGACTATGACACGTTTTATTTGGTACGTGCCTTTTTTAATGGCATTGCTATTGAATATCCCTTGAAGAATTTACAAATATTTTCTTTTATAACCTTGGACCTAATACTATTTAATAATAACTCTGTGAAAGTGTTTATTTTATTTTAAACACCCAGTGCCCATACAGAACCATATCTTTCTTACTTTGGGACTAACCTTTGTTACTCAGCACATTTATTTAGTCGAAAAGTGCAAATTTTTAAACGATCATTTTGAGAAATGCAATTTATGAGATTTGCCACCTGTGAGAAATGTACATTTTTAGGTGAATGCTAATTTTGCGAAGTGCACCTTTTGCGTCTGACCCCGGACAATTACAAACACAACAAAAAACCAAATAGATTCTAAAGTGATGTGAACATATTTTTATTTATATAAGTGTATATAATAATAATAGCATTATGCAAGCGGCTTCCGTCCCTTACTAGATACTCCAAAGCGTTAGACCCGGGTAACTGGAAAAGATAACCTGACGACACTAGGATAAGTACAAGCTATTTCCTTGGCTCGAATTAGCTGTGTCGTGGATGTCGGGAGAAGTGCCCAGGTACTTGGATGCACTTGTTATAAAGCGCGTGTGAACTAGGTCTACGTATTTAATTTGTTCTACGAGTACGGTGTCCCGGTCTACGCACTCTTGTTGTACGAGTACGGTGTCTTGATCCTAGGCTCAGGCTAGTTTGCATGACTTTAGTGAGTCGAGTACAGTTGTAATTCTGTAGGTCATGTTTGACCGACGCGCCGCCGCTGCCGCCGTGCTCGCTGCCGCTTATATCCAGTGTACGATCTAAGATAAAACAACAGCGCGCGACCGACGCGACGACGCGCGACGCTGCCGCTGCGCCGTCGCGCCTGCTGCGACGAACAAAACGATGGACCGTAATAGGACGACAAAAACGGAACGCTTCGTGGACATTGGGGTGCAGCAACGGATCGCAAGTGTGCCTATTTACCCATTTCATTTACACATTTTATTAAAAATGCAAATGTAATTTTTTTACTGTTATTATTGTATCTTAACGGGTTTTGCTCTCACACGCTATTTTCAAACATCCCATCAGGTGTCCCGCAAGGCTCAATCCTCGGCCCGCTGCTCTTTATTCTATTCATTAATGATAACAACAAATCAGTGAATGACTGTTTGCTCTTACAGCGAGATCTTGATGGGTTGCAAAACTATATTGTCTGACAAACCAACTCGACTTAAACATTTCCAAATGTAACTATATAACTTTCACTAGGTCTCAAAACGCACACCATTTTAACTACAAAATTAACTGCCACTCGCTACATCGTACTGACTACGTAAGGGATTTGGGTGTAATTCTCTACTCAAAGCTTCTTCTTGATAAACATATCGAATGTATCAGATCAAAGGCCATGAAGACGTTGGGGTTCATCTTCAGAACGACTTAGGTGCAGGACAAACACAAGCGGCGTCGGGCGCGGCGCGGGCGAGGCGCGGCCGAGGCGTATGAGCACCCCGCCCGTGACACGCCGCATGTATATGTCCCGCGCCCCGCCGCTTCTATACGATTCATATGAAATACGAATGACGCCCGCGCCTCGCCCGCGCCGCGCCCGCGCTGCGCCCGCGCGATGCAGAAGAAGTGTGCAAACGATGTCGAAAAGGCGAGGCGATAGGGCGGGCGGGCATTTTAGCATTTGGTTTCGACAAAACAACATGTCTTTATCTTCTGACGAAGTAGACTGATAAATAGTTAATATTAAAGTTTATTGTTCATATTAGTATTATTTCATACGTACCTATCGTTAAATTATATCGTTATATTTAACGAAATAAAAATTATTAAAGTATATGATTTTAAACAGAATATATATTTTTTTCCAGTTATTTTTGAACATTATGACAGTACTAGCTAGTCAATTACATTGCATACTTAAAGGTACATTATTATTAATAATATTTAATAGTTTTGAGATTTATGTGATTGTGTCCTCACAAGCGAGAGATGTTTTTTAAAGTCGATTTGTTAATGATTGTAAAAAAATTATTTCAAATTAATTTTGCTTTTTTATTTGTACACATTTATTAAAAATGTGTGTATTCCGATACTAGTATCGGAATTCCGATAATGAGGTCCAGTATCGAAAATCAGTATCGATACTGAAAACTTTCCGATATAATGTCCACCCTTATCCAGTGCGCCGCTGCCAAGTGTGGTGCGGCGCGGGCGAGGAAGCGGCGTACGAGCACCCCGCCCGCGCCTCGCCGCATGTATATGTCCCGCGCCCCGCTGCGCCGCTTTTATACGATTCATATGAAATACGAATGAGCGGGCGCCTCACCCGCGCCTCGCCCGCGCCGCGCCCGCGCCCGACGCCGCTTGTGTTTGTCCGGTGCCTAAGGATTTCAAATCAGTAAAGTCGCTTAAAATCTTGTATTGTTCTCTTGTAAGATGCCAATTAGAATACGCATGCCAATCTTGGATCCCTAACTATGAATGTTGGTCTAATACAATCGAAAAAATATAAAAGAAATTTCTGAGATTTTTAAATTATAAGTATAAGCTCAGCTCTTGTATCTACCAATTACGAAAATGACTGCCAACCCCATCACTTACTCCCCTTATCAAGGCGGAGAGAAGTGGCTGACTTATCATTTCTTCATAGCTTAATTCTAGGCAAAATTGATTTCAATTGAATCTGTCCAAGGTTAGATTACAAATACATTTCCGTACCACTGAGCGAAATTTCCTTAAACATCACATTGACTAAGGTTCGACTAATTATAGACAACTCCAAAGATGTTGACTTGTTTTGTGTGAACCAAAACTACTTCAAGAATGTAATGAACAAAACGTTATTTCCTGATACATAATAACCATTAATATTTACTTAATATAAATACTTACGAACAGATCATTATACCTAAGTACGAGCTATAATTTGGAAAAACATAATTTGTGGGTAACAAACAACACATCTTATCTTATTTTATTGTTCTTACTTTATTTATTGTAGTAAGTATTAAAATATTGATAATAATGACATCTGTTGCTTAATTTTGACATTTATTATTTTGACAATAAATACTTTTAGACTAATACATTGTTTTAGACTATAGTTTTTTTGAACCTGTATTTGTGTAGGTACCTTAACTAAGGTGGAAATGTAGTGAGACTTATATGCTCATGACATCATTGTAATACCTATGTTTCACAAATAAATATTCTGATTCTAAACAACATACATAGCATCAGACCAATTCTGTAAAATGTCATACTGTGGAAACATTGATCACTATGGTTCTCAGACGCCGGCGCCCACCCGCCGGTTGTATCCACCAACATTCAAATGACTGCACTTCACAGCGGCAATAAATACACAAGCACAAACGAACAATATTTATAAACAGCCGCGCCGCAATCGGCGGGCGTCTGTCGCCGGCCGTAAACTCCAATCGCGCGTGCACACTTATAACCATTAACGTTTTATAAGTAGAGCAATCATTCCTTACAAAAAATGTGTTCAGTTAAATGACAGCGGGCTGCGCGTGTGGCGTGAGGGCATGGCTTTGTTGTCAGACGTTTGCATCCAATGGGCCGCAAATCAGTGCGCAAAAACTTTCCTCGCGGCGCTTCCTTCAGTACCTAAATGCATAAGCCGGGCGCGGGAACAACTCCAGACGATTGGTTGGTTAGACCACAGAATAATATACACTGTTCGACTCAGCTGTCGCAGGCGGTGACGTCACGTTTGTGGCGTCCAGGAATAGAAGTCAGTCCCGCCGATCCGTCACGAGTGCGCCGGGCCATGCATCACCGGCATGGCCTGGCGTCGCTGTATATGGCTGGCATGTTTCTGAACTCCGTTTGTTTCATCCTTAATAATTAATAGTAAGTAATTGTTTAAAATTTACAAAAAGTAATAAACGAATGGTCCAATTACCGTGCGGGTAACTTTGTACCATCTACTATTTTGTAATCGGCAGGCCCATCTCGTTTGACATGGAAAATAATTAACAATTCATAATTCATAAGCATTTTTTGGTGGGTTCTGTTCTGTTTTTCAAACAAACTATAATAACGAACAACACTGGGCGGCGCAGCTACGTCTGGTCATAAAAACAAAATCGGGCCGCGCTCATAAAGCTGGGGACATTCAATTTGCACAGCTTCGCCCGGCACAGTACCCACCTACCTACTCCTACCCAGACAGATAGACGCTTACTAGATGTCGATTGAGATACACGACTCTACACTGCGTAAGATGTCACTCACCAAACCACCAAACCGCATTAGGTTACCGCGATGAGCCTGAAACCAGTACTTTATAGGTAAAAAATACCCCAGCAACCCATCTCTTGCCTTTTTTTATTTTTGATGGTGGAAAAGCGTTACGCATACCCGGGGTGATGGGGATACCCCGGGTTACGTGGGACTCTCCCCCCAACTCCCGCCTCCCCGTCCAAGCCCTGCGGCCTCGACGGGGATTCGGAAGGAGGGGGCATACCCACTAAAACCAGCAGTACATCCTCTCCAATCCGATTGAGCGGCTCGAGATCGTATAGTGACACATCACCCGAGCCGCCGGCGGTTTGCCGCTGGGGAGAGGAAATGCCCGAGGATGTTTGGGCATATCCTCACAGACGCACACTTGGCGTGCAGTGCGATCCAGAGGCCTCATCTCTGGATCGCTGGCAGTGCTACGGAGGCATGAGGTTAATTAATTAATTTATTTATTGACGACCTCCTTGGTCGAGTGGTTTGTACACCGGTTTTCATGGTGTCGCCATCTCTGAGGTCCCGGGTTCGATCCCCGGTCGGGTCAATTTAGAGAAAACTGTTTTTCTAAATTGATTTCGGGTCTGGGTGTTTTTTCTATGTTTATATATATTTATCCGTTATCTTACCATATAAACGAGTTTCACAAGAATACTCATCTTGGTCTATATAATTGGTGTGAGCGTAAACAAAATTTATTATTATTATTATTATTATTTATTTATTTATTATCAGGCAACAAAGTTACAATATAACAGGCCCATAGATACATACCTTATAAACTAACATATACATAGCTTATAAATATTTATTGTTAGTATAATAACTTAAAACTATGTTAGTAATTTACTTAGCACTGGATTGTGCTGTTTCGGTGGTGGTAGGCAATTTCCCATGGAAACGCCGGTACACTACGCCCTTCGGCCAAAAGTCCTCCTTCATAAAGTTGTCGTCCAGCTTGGCTGTTGGGACTCGCACCACAAATGCCTTAAAACTGACATTATGTCGCGACTCCAGCGGCTCCACCCTCAGAAGGAAGTTGGTCTTAGTCTTAATGTACTCAACCACATCCTGCACGGTGATGGTGTGGTGCAGGCGCGACAGGTACATCGGCGTAGTCGGCGTCGCAGCACGCAGCAGCCTGTCAGTGCGGTACCGCAACGGTTCTGATTCGGCCAGTGATGGCGTGCCCTCTTCCTTTGGACCTTGACGAAACCGTCGTTGTCTCGATCCACTTGCATGATCATCACTCACACACATCATCATCATGCTTTGATACTCTCTGAGCGTTTAAGTTGGAAGCAGCAACAGAGGCGTAGTCACGACGGCTGGGCTTCGTTTGGATGGTGACAAGCTCAGGCTCAGCTGTCACGTGTGGTACCGCTGGCGAAGGCGTGCGGCGGGTGGACGGCGGAGGCGGCGCGATGTGGGAGCGACGGCAGCGGGCTGCACGGCACGGGGGGCCGGCGACTGCGGGGCGCACCGAGCTGGCGTGCGCGCGGGGGCAACGGCTGCGTCAGCGCTGCACGGCGACGAGGTCGTCGTCGAGAATGCTGACTCGAAACTCAGCCGCGGCGCGTTGACGAATGCACCGCGCCGCGTGTTGACGTTTGAGTCATCGACAGACCTACTTACTGCGAGTGATGCGCGCAAACTATCCACTTCCTTGCGCAACTCACTCACAGAACTCTGTGATGCTTCGTACTTTAGCACCACGTCCGCCAAGCCCGCCTTTAAGGTCACAATGTCCTTCAGCAAGCAGGTTACATCGACGTGGTCGAACGTGACGGGAGGGAGCTTGTTTAGGTCCCTCGCCACAAACGCCGGCACGTCGTCAGGGTCCTTCCTTCAGCAGCGTGATTATTTCCTGCAGGCTCTTCGGTGCCCCATCACGGCGATGAGACACCATCTGGTCACTCTTGTTTACAGATGCAAACAGAAGCTTCTTGGCCGCAGATATGTCGTCCTCGCTGAAGCTGGACTTGCAGATCTGCACCGCACTTACTTCGTCCATCACGTCCAGCTTCTGTTGCAGGAAGGCGAGGAGCTCGTTAACCACCAGTTTGTCGTTCATGGTGGTGGTTCGCGCGGCGACTCGCGCCGCGTTATGTGTCTGATATACCTACGATTAAAATTAAATTGCAATCGCTGCGTCCGCACAGAACGTCGCGTACTGTGAGACTACGACGTTAAGCATGAGGTGCGCAAACTGGCGCCTCCTGACTCCCGTCCGTCTTCTACGGATGGGATTTGCATCAGCACTATTCTCGCGGTTTCACCCTTTCCAACCTATCTCTTCCCTGGGATAACCGAGAAATCATAAAAAAAAGTTTTGTTACTGCGTTATTGCTTTCCCTGCAGGTTTGTGTGCATCAATAATTCTGATATTACATCTAGGACATCCGAACAAGACTTCTTAATTTGACGAGATTATAAAAGAATTATAGGGATTTATAAAATCTAATTAATGTGTTTATGTATTGGAAAGTGACCAAACACTAGTGCCTCGCTGCGGGCGTGCGGGCGCTGGGCGTGCGGGCGGGAGGCTGTTTATTGCCCTATTAGCTTATTCCACCCCTAATCTGTATCCAAATGTAGGAATAACAAACTACTCAGCCTAAACTATGTGGTTTGGTTAAATTTCCAGCCTTTTCGCCATTTCTGAATTTTATTATGGAAACGTGTCTTGAAAAGGTAAAGTCATTTTTTTTACATAAAAGCACAAAATTACAAAGAGATTTAGACACCAGCTTCTTAACGTTAATAAATAAACAGTTGTAATATTACAATTTCTTTTTTTTTATATAAAAGAAGGAGGCAAACGAGCAGGCGGGTCACCTGATGGGGAGCAATCACCGCCGCCCATGGACACCCGCTAAATTAGAGGAATCGCGGACGCGATGCCGGTCTCTAAGGAAGGAATAGGTTTAAGGAAAGAATAGGAATTGCCGAAACTTTTACTCGCCGGACGAAACACCAAGTACCATTATTATTTCACGTTGAATATTCGTGAGAGGGTGGTATTATGCCGGGCGAGCCGGCCTGCAACGCAGCGTGGCTCTACCACTCAGATAGTGTCACTCATTTAGCACCACCCAGGGGTCACGTGTAGGTTCTCAAGGGTAAACCTACGGACGCGAGTAACTTTAACCCCCAAATATGAATTAACTTTATATATAACTACATTTATTTGAATAAGCATACATAAAACATAAACATCATGAGCGCGGTACCCACCGCTTACGTTCATTAAACCGTTTCGCGGGTCACCTGCTGTCATAAAACCTATTACCCCAAACTGCATTCCATTTGAGCGCCGTGTGTCAGACACGGATCGGCAATAACACCGAATGTCGCAGCAGGACAAACCTGAACATACCTGAATAAAGTTGAATAAACTGCTCGCCGGCGGGCGCGGGACTACTTTATTACGGCGGCAGTTTTATGGCACCGCAGAACTGTATTGAAATTTTGCAACTCCAACTACGGCCGTTTAGGGGAACCGGCCAGGTGTTTTATTGGACTCGTGTCTGAAGCTATTGCCTGCCTACTTATTTGTTATTATGGGGCTTTTAACCCCTTGAGGATCGTAAAACCAGACACAATTAAAAATCAATTGTTTCGCGACCGCCGGCGGTCTGATCATTGTCCTATTAAATACTTTGAATGGGCTTTAGGTGCGGTAACTGTTTCTCTACAGTACGAATGTCTCATTCCCACTCATACATATTTCTAAAAGGTTTTAATTACTATAATCGAACCTCTAACAGTGCGTGCGACACAATCTCTAGAGTTATTAACGAAACTTGTACTCGTAGAGTTGAAAATCTCAGTACTCGGTACCCACTGATTATTGCATTTATTTATTTAATACTAAATGCAATAATAATTGCGTAGCAAATATTAAATAATGCCCTTTATTAGGAATGGTCATCCTCTCCACCATAAAAGATGTCTTGTAAAGTAGGTAGTATGTACACGAGTAGACATTAAGAAGGTCCTTAAAATGAAATGGAGGGTACCTACATTTAAATAAACACTTCTGCCTCGGCCGGCACTCAGGCTGCAGCGACCCGCAGCTCTCAGTTCCCAGTTCAATATTTCACAAAGGATTTCAAATGTCATCGTTTACAAAATTCACTTCAAATTACTTCTTTCAGAGTGTACAATCGGCAACCAAAGTCGCTGAACACTGCGTCATTATAACTTTAATAGAAGTTGCGGTTGATTTATCACCATGGATTTTATAGTGATGTTTGACACCTAAAGCAAGCGGCCGGCGCGGATGCATAAATACAAATTCAAATTAATGGCAACATGCTTAAAAATTGACAATTAACTAACGTGTGTCGTGCTCATCATGCTTGTATCATGCCTGCATGCATGCAGCATGCTTGCTTGTATGCTGCATGCCTGCATCATGCTGCATGTTTGCTTGCATGCTGCGTGCTTGCATGCCGGGGGGTGCAGGGGGCTATAAAGATAAGTTAATGAAGAAATGATACTATTTAGGTATTACAACACGGTTTTATTCATAGAAAAGTATTTCAAGTTAACGTGACTCGACAGAAAACTACGAGAGCGCGCGCACATCAACAGCGCCACCAAGCGGAGGGCAGGAGAATTAACTTAACCTTTTTATTGGCAATTGGCTAGCTAGGGTATTGTCTACATTCTTCCAACATCCTCCCTTAGACATACTCCCATCATAGACGAACAGAATTGTAGCTTGGGTTGCGACGTGGCCTTGGTTAGTACATCAGCTACCATCAGATCTGTCTGCACGTACTTCACTTCAATTGAACCTCCAAGTATCTTGTCACGAACAAAGTGATGTCTGACATCAATGTGTTTTGTTCTGGAGCGGTAACCTTCAGTACCTGAAAGTTTAATTGAGCTTTGATTATCGCTATAAATTATCAAAGGTTTACTCTTCAGTAGTGGCCAAATATCTTCTTGAAAGTGTTTAAGCCACAAAGCTTCCTGTACACATGCTGATAGAGACATGTACTCTGCTTCCGTTGTGGACAGAGCAACAGTAGGTTGACGTCTCGAGTTCCAGCTGATTGATCCTCCCTGGAACAAGAATATGTAGCCAGTACATGAGCGCCTGTCGTCTTCTGAATTCGCCCAATCGGCGTCGCAGTATGCCATAAGTCAAAACTTCATCAGGATTTTGCTTATAGGTAAGTCTGTGATCTTGTGTGCCCTTAAGGTACCTCATGACTCTCTTTAGTGCCATCCAGTGCTGCATTTCAGGTTTGTTGTTGTATTTGCTTAACATATTAATAACAAAGCTAATGTCTGGCCTTGTAACCTGTGAAATGTACAATAAGCACCCAATTGCTTCTTGATAAGGAATGTCCAGGACGATTTTACTCTCATCTGTACTTCCTTGTAATTTTGAATTTATATCTACGGGTGTTTTCACCGGTTTGCATTCGGACATACCAAATTTATTCAATACTTCTTGAATGTAAAGTCTTTGATCTAAACAAATTATTCCCTTTTCTCTGTCTCTTTCTACATGTATTCCAATGCAGTAACATAGCTCTCCTAGATCATTCATTTTAAATGTTTTATTAAGTTCATTTTTGATGTAGTCACTTGACTGTTGTTTGTTTGTAAATAAAATCAAATCATCAACATATGTAGCAATAAACAATATGTTGTTCTCATCAACAATTTTGTGATAAATGCAAGCATCTAAGTTCGATTGCTTTAAACCCAAACCTTTCAATGTAGAGTGCAATTTTTTGTTCCACTGGCGACTTGCCTGCTTGATGCCATATAATGATTTTCGTAATAAACATACCTTCTCTCCTTTCTTAAATAGTGGGGGTTGTAACATACTCGTATATATCTCCTCCTCTATGTCGCCTTGAAGGAACGCTGAGATGGCATCCATTTGAATAATATCTAAATCCATTTTCGCAGCAAGGGCAAATAAATATCGTAAAGATGAAAATCGTACTACAGGTGAGAAAACTTCATTGTAGTCTACGCCCTTTTTTTGAGAACATCCCTTTATAACCAGTCGTGCTTTATACTTAGCGACTACTCCTTTTTCATTTACTTTAGTTTTGAAAATCCACTTACAGGGTATGGCACGCTTGTCAGGTGGTAAGTGGGTCAACTCCCATGTATCATTATCTATCAATGACTTGTACTCCTCATTCATTGCATGCCTCCATTGCTGCGCTTCAGCACTAGACAATGCTTCTTCCACAGTTTGAGGATCTGTAAACTGTGCAATACACAAAAAGTTATTACTTTGATATTTTTCTCTCTGACGGGGCCTCAGTGTGACATTTCTGCTGAAAAGCTCATTACTGTCAAACTCATCGCTTGTATCCGGGTAAAAAGTCTCGTCATTGTCATCTGTATTCATAACACAACTGTCGAATGAAGTGTCTGAGCTCGTAGGAGACAAAGTGACATTTTGTGATTGATTTGTCAAATCATTATTTGTATGCATGGTTTCCTCACTCTCCTGGTCCGAATTACCTTCGTATAAGGTATCATTTTTAGAACTGACTGGTATGGTAATAAACTGAGGCGATGGTACAGATTCCGGGGTCTCTATTTCTATCTTTTCCGGTGTTTTCGAATTTTCAACAAAAATCACATCTCTACTGATTACAGTTTGTTTAGTTTTAGAGTCATGTAGCCGGTACCCTTTTGTGTTTTCACAGTAACCTAGGAAAATCAGTTCTCGTGACTTTTTATCCCATTTCAAACGATTTTGTTTCGGTATGTGTACCATAGCCTTTGACCCGAATATTTTTAAATGTGATATATTTGGTTTCTTACCATTCCACTTTTCATATGGTGTTGCTCCATCAAGGACCCTTGTCGGTGAGCGGTTAACTAAGTAGGCTGCGGTTGCCACTGCTTCAGCCCAATATTTCTTACCCAAATTCGCATCAAAAAGCATAGCTTTGGCTCGCTCCACTAGTATTCTGTTTCTCCGTTCCGCCAGACCATTTTGCTCCGGAGTATAAGGTGTGGTTGTTTGATGTTTGATGCCAGAATCTGCTAAGAATTTTGAAAATATGTTATTACAGTATTCCTTTCCGTTGTCAGTTCTAAGTATCTTTATTTTCTTATTAGTTTCGTTTTCAACTTCATTTTTAAATCTTTCAAACAATGACTTTATATCCAACTTATCCCTTAAGAAATATACATAAATTTTTCGTGAGAAATCATCTACAAAGGTTATGAAGTATTTCGCTCCACCTGCAGATGGAGTCTCCATCGGACCACAGAGATCTGAATGTATAATTTCTAACAAGGCATTAGCTCTTGAGCCAGAGTGTGGAAACGAAAGTCTGGTTTGTTTCCCTTCACAACATGGAATACATACAGTAGTATCACTGCCTTTTGTTATTTTAACACCTTCAGTACAATTTTCTAACTTTCTAACATCGGTCAAATTTAAATGAGCCATTCTCCTATGCCATGTACCAATATCAGCCTTGCTCTCATGAGAAAAAACTGCACATGCTTTGCAAGAAGCTGTGTTTAGTTTATACATATTGTTAGTAAGCCTCGCCGTTGCAACAAGATCATTCTTTGCATTGTATATGTGACAGCCTGTTTTTGTAATCTGTACATTGCAACCATTTTTAGTTAACTGGCTAACTGATAATAAATTTGCGCTAAGGTCTGGTATAAGTAAAACATTTCTCACCTGAATGTCATGTTCAGCGTTGTTTGTAATAGTTTGGATGTTTACTTTACCTATCTGTTGCACAGAAACTGATTCATTGTTGGCCACCATTATCTTTTGGATCGGAGGAGGTTGTAAATCATACATCCAATCAGCACGCCTCGTCATATGCATTGTTGCGCCGGAATCTATGTACCATTCATCCTGATTCAATGTGCTATAAGCTGAAAAAATGGCTGAAAAAACATTATTATCGTTAGTATTTTTCTTCACAGTGCATTGGGACTTAATATGCCCATATTTGTTGCAATTAAAGCAACGGGGTCCTTTCCCTTTAGGCTTAGGCTGGCTACTTGAATTGTTTTTATTGTACTTGTGTTTTGCATGAAAGGCTGAAGACTCTGAAACTTGCACTTCTTGCAATAGTTTTGTCTTAATGAAATCGGAGGATACTTTTACTCCAGAACTCTCAATTCCCATGATCATCGGTTTATAATTTTCTGGTAAACCTGCTAGCATTAGAGTTCCTAACCACTCATCCTCTACTTTGAAATTAATGTTTCTCAACTTGTGTGCTGTACTCATGATTCTATTCACATAGTCTTCGACATTAGTACAGCTATCCAGGGAGGTGTTGATCAGATCTCTCAGTAAACCAACTTTCCTTGACAGGCCGGAGTCCTCAAAAACCTTCTGTAGTCGTTCCCATACCTCTCCAGCCGTCTTGGCACCTTCAATGTGAACATAGTTTAGAGGTTCGACTAACAAAATAATTTTCGACTTTGCCTTGACATCTTTCTTGGTATCAACTGTAACAGTACTCGGATCAACGCATTCCCACAGCTCTTCGTGCTCCAAATAAGTCCTTACGGCAAATTTCCAAGTATTATAATTGTCTCTTCCTGACAATCTTTCAATTTGTAGGTTACTTGAAGCCATGATAGTGCACGCCGGTTCAAAATTATTTTTCTCCGTAATAAAGATTGCTGCTTTTACTAAATAGGCATGGGACGGCCCATAACCTGAAGAAATGATACTATTTAGGTATTACAACACGGTTTTATTCATAGAAAAGTATTTCAAGTTAACGTGACTCGACAGAAAACTACGAGAGCGCGCGCACATCAACAGCGCCACCAAGCGGAGGGCAGGAGAATTAACTTAATCTTTTTATTGGCAATTGGCTAGCTAGGGTATTGTCTACATTCTTCCAACAGTTAAGTATGCAAAACTATAGTTCTGTTGGTTAGGTTAGGTTAGATTTTTGACAAATAAAGAAGGAGGGACGCAGGCCCCAGGACCCTTATAATGTATGAAAAACAATATTATGAGTTCAAATATTTTCTTAGTAATTACTTTAATAAAAAAAATGCATGCATACATGCATATAATCACGACTTATCCCCGAAGGGTTAGTCAGAGACTAGGCGATGAGGACCGCTACCATAGTCCACTTTACACCAAATAGCGACTGCACATGACTGTGGCATGTGACTGTGCTATTAAAAAAATTAAATTACGATAACTGTCTGTTATGAGTTCCAATAGTAGTAATAAAAAAATATGAACAAAAAAAGTATGAGGATAAAAATTAGGAAGAGTGATTATTATGAACACGAATCGGTAATAAAACAAAAAATAGAAATAGGTAATAGTTTTATGTGAGCCTATATAGACCCACTTTAGTTATTGTTACAATTGTGAGATGCGTCGCCGCGCCGCCGTCGTGTTATCAGCAGGATTTTGAGCCACGCCTACATAATGGGTGCAGCGACCGCCCAAACCTTATTTTTAAACAGTTATATTTAGCTTGACCTGTTTGTTGATGTTGTTGGGTCAAAATGTTGCCTCCTTCCTGTTGTCCGATTGATCTGAAATTTGGTACACACCTTTTTTTTCTGATGACAATACAATTGTGTATATTTAGTATCATTGTAAATTCAAAATGCCTACCTCCACAAAATGGTGGATTACATATTTTTGTTCAACCACCTCAATATGGGTGTTGGCAGGGACGCAGTGACGGCAAAGTAAAACTTCGTAGTTGTCTGAACGAATGCTTTTATTAAAGTAAATGTCGCTCCGTTGGCACAACGGTTTTATAATGAAAAGTCGTTTGAGAGACTAATATAAAAGTAGGGATGTTATACAAAGTAATCGTATAGTATAATCAATAGATACAATTGAATAGAGTATTTTCGTATATTCTAACAGTCCCCCTCGAAAATAGGATATACTTACTTTAACAAAAATAGCAAATAGCTGCTTAAAATAGACTGAGGTACTCTTTCCATACTAATAATATAACATAAAATAATATTCAACTTAATAAGTAAGTTAATGCATTCTTTGATAAATTAACATCTTATGTTATGTAGGTACATCATAAGATATTACATGTTATTAACAACATAAGTTCTGTATGTTCAATTTAATAAGTAATTTAATACATTCTTTGGTAAATTAACATCTTATGTTAAGTAGGTACATCACATGTTATTACATGTTATTAACATATTAAATTATGTATGTTCAACTTAATAAGTAATTTAATATATTCTTTGTTATATTAAAATCTTATTGTTTAAAGTTTAAGATTTTTGCACCAATTAGGAATCAAAGAATATTAGTTTATTTCTCAATTCCTGGAACTTTGTAGAGGGCATCACTTTCGAGAACATTTCAGCTTGTTGGTCTCCTGTGGAGATAATATTCAAGCTTTATTACTTTATTAGTAATTTGCTCTCTTGAGTGGTACCTCTAATTTCTATCTGTTTAGACTTTTTATGATCTGTGGGATTGTTAGCAATGCTGAAACAACCGTTATTATATTGAAATATAAATATCGGTTTTGTTATTGGGATCATAATACTATTTTAAATGTATAGTTCCTTTAATGCTTTAAACATTTCCTCCTCATTAATTTTACTTAAAAAAAACTATTTCAAATACTGATAGCTGCACAGATGTCTCGTCTATTTCAGTCTTGTACAAAGCATAGCGTACATTAAACAATCTATTACAATAAGGCAAGGTGCATCACAATATTCGTCTTAGTTCAAATCTAAGTAATTTAATGTAGAAGGAAATGATGATTTTGAAGAATTGCAATCTTTCATGGATATTTTGTTTTTGTAAAACATTTGGTAAATAAATAAATTGATCTAAAGTTATTTTGTTCTTTGTTCTTTCAATTTTAATACCTAAAAACATTTTTAATTTATTTAAATAAATCATTCATGTCAGAATCATGTCAGTTTGATTAACTCATTCACAATTTTAATAATATTGTAAGGTTTGTCAAATCACTAATCCATCAACATATAGCACTAGGTACTACACTTTGTACGTTGTTATGTATAGAATTTTTATCTAGTCAATAAAGAAATGGATCTCAGAATTATGAAAACCCATTCCTTTAAGGTCTGTCAACAAATGTCCATGTCTGATTATTGTTCAGAGATTCGATTTCACAATGTATGGCGGAAAACCATTTATCAGTATCACACTATTAAAAACACCACTGTAACATAGTGGTCAGGAATGAGAAGTATTCAAAAGAGAAATACAAATCGGGGTCAGTCATTTTTTTTATAAAATTTCGGGGTTAGATTGCTAATCTGTCTGACAATTTTGATTGACTAGTATCGTCAATTACTATTGTCTCGTCGGTTGGAATTTTGTGTTTCTTGCCTATTAGTTGTTCAGAGACCTCAACGGACTGACTAATTTTGGCGGGAATTTATATTTGATATTGCTCATCACTTTTAAATATTGGCCAAGAATTTCGAAAATTACATTTGTCAAATATTACATCTCTTGCAGGGAAAAAATTGCTTATTTTCGACATTAAACAATTTGTATCTATTTTTGCTATAACCGACAATATCGACTAGTTGTTATTTTTTTTTTTTCTTTTTTTTTATCATTTACATAGTTACTTAAGCAGAGCCAAATATTTTTAAGTGATTAATTTTAGGGTTCGTACCATGCCACATTCGTATGGTTTTTGTTTAGCAGCGCTTTAGTGGGTAGTTATTTTGTTAGATATGTAGCCGTTAAAGCGGCTTCACCCCAAAATATTTTATCTAACTTCGCACTTGCGACCATGGTTCGTACCATTTCGGTCACTGTACGATTCATGCGCACTGAGAAACCATTTTGTTGTGGAGTGTACGGAATTGTCAAATGGCAACTTATTCCCTTAGAAACACAAAACTGCTTAAATTCATTATAAATATATTCTCAACCATTTTCTCAATAAGTGTAAATTAACGAACTTCGCATTAAATAAATGTTCACTTTTTATTAACAAAATCAATAAAACATTTTAAGACTTTCACTTTAAAATTCATCAAATATGTGAAAGTATAGTGGTTAAAATGCTCAATAAAAGTAACAAAATAATGTTTGTCGTCGCCGGTAGTCGGGCTGATCGGACTGCATGAATCCAAATAAATGAAAAAAATGGTCTATTATGAACAGACTTTTTTTTTTTTGGAAAAAGATGTCGCGATATCGCGACTGATTACCTATTATGCATGACTCAGATAAAAATATGCCGTCAGTAGATTAATGTAACGAATCATTAATGTATGATCAACTAAATTTTTAAGAATTATAATTCTTTGCTTCTTTACATGTTCTAAACGTTTATGCCATAATTCAAAAGATTTCGAAGCATGAGATAATTAAATTACATACACATCACGACTATCATCCCCGAAGGGTTAGTCAGAGACTAGGCAATAAGGATAGCAAGACTGCAGTCATCTGCCATAGTCCACTTTTCACCAAATAGCGAATTTAAATAAGTTGAGAGTAAATTCATTTGAAATTCAATTTTACAAAGGTTGTTGCTACAGTATTGCATAATGCAATTTGTTATTTTTATAGATATGAACACCATTGAATCAAATAAATAGCAATAATTGGACTTGCTTGCTTGCTGCATTCGACTTACGGACAGTCAATTATGAGAAACTGGGGGGAAAATAAAACGATCCTCGAATCGTCGATTGTACCTTGAACTCCAGGTTTGTCCTGTTCCATAAGCCAAAATTGAAATTCCATTTTTAGCTACGCCAATCTTCATAGGACAGGGTAGTTTAGTATGTGAAGAAAAATAATCTCGTGAATTAACATGTAATCGGTAGCACCAGGACCTAAAAGAAAAGAAACATGATTAGTAGGATCACTTGTTTCGTTTCATAACTCACAATTTGAAATCATAAAAACAATACTGCCCTCGGTTTCCACGTGATGAACAGCGTTCGCTGTAGGTACAGTTAAAATTACTGCTGCTGCCCTCGCGTTACGAAAACTTCTTAAAAAAAACGGCAGTCCTTTTTCATGTAATTTCTACGGCCACATGCTAGCAGTACGGTTTCATAATTTTATGTATTGATTGCCACGATATTGATTACTTCTTGAAGATTGAGGGTACACATTTTTATTTTTCTTGTCTAGTCCATAATTATTACGCATAGAAAACTTCTTGTTATTGGTATGCAATTCTTTAAATTCGGTAGATATTTCGGTCTTCATCTTAACTTCATGATCTAGCAGACGAGTTTTTACGAATGCTAGGTTTAGGTGATCCTCTCCTAGCGTTTCCAGCGCCGTGATCACACCGCCATATTAGAAGGGTGAATAACAAATGTAATATTTTATCCATTTCGTCAATTTTCGCTCCAGCGGAAATTAATTAGGTAATTCTTTAGTAAAACACGTGAAATGTTGGAATAACTGACATCAGGTTGCAATTTTAGGTGAATTAATTGCTTACGTAATGCTAATTGAGTCGCCAAGCTTCTTCTTATATAAATTTTGTCAAGATCTGCCATGATTGATTTAGCAGTGGCTGACCCTTTTGCAAAATTCAAAAAGGCATAGCCCAAATCTCAACACTCGTACCTTTAGTAATCAGGTTCCGTTGAAGCCAATTTTAATCGAGGCTGTTTGGTATTTCCTCATCACTCACGTACAGCACTGGTTATTCAAATATGAATTTACTATTAAAATTGACTTATAAAAATTACTTTTGAAAATTATGGTCCCTGGGCCCATGACCTGTTGGCAGGGACGCAGTGACGGCAAAGTAAAACTTCGTAGTTGTCTGAACGAATGCCTTTATTAAAGTAAATGTCGCTCCGTTGGCACAACGGTTTTATAATGAAAAGTCGTTTGAGAGACTAATATAAAAGTAGGGATGTTACACAAAGTAATCGTATAGTATAATCAATAGATACAATTGAATAGAGTATTTTCGTATATTCCAACAATGGGTATCAAATGAAAGGGCTTGACTAGTGTAGTATACAGTACATTATAAATAAGTAACAAAGGTCCTAGGCACCAGTCACACATTAAAAATATAATTGTGTGGCGTAGTATAACCTGTTTAAATGTGTAATCATCTTTTATAATGATATGAACGGTTGACTGTTGACAGAAACTTGACGCGCCCCACGATTTTATTTTTGGTGTGACTGGTGCCATGGATTTTTTATATTATTTTGTAGCTTTTAATGCAATATGTACATCATCATTATCTTTCTTTTCAATAAAACCGTCTTAAATTTTTTTACCGGTTTTTTTAAACGGTTTTATTTAGCTTGGCCTGTTTGTTGTTGTTGGGTCCAATTTAGTACTTAAGATTTTGCTCTCTTCTTGTTAACCGAATTATCTGAAATTTGGTTTTGATAACAATACAATTATGTCTATATCTCCGGGATCAGTGGTTACAATGGGAGTTCCGCAGGGTTCAATACTTGGTCCATTCTTGTTTTTGGTTTATACTAATGACTTACATTATTTTGTAAAAGACAGTCATGAGATAGTATTGTTTGCTGATGATACTTCACTTTTATTCAAAGTGAAACGACGACACCCAAATTATGACGATGTAAATAATGCGATCTCAAAGATTGTTCACTGGTTTAGTGTAAATAAGTTGCTATTAAACGTGGGAAAAACCAAAGGTGTATGATTTGTATTGTCTTATGTTAAGCAAGTAACAACTACTGTACAAATTAAAGATAAGAATGTGAATCCTGTGGACACCACTGTGTTTCTAGGCATCACGTTAGATGCCAAGCTTCAGTGGGGCCCACATCTAGCTAAATTGTCGAATAGACATAGCTCTGCGGCATATGCAGTAATGAAGATCCGTCAGTTAACTGACGTTAATACATCTAGATTAGGTTATTTTAGTTACTTTAATAGTGTAATGTCGTACGGCATTTAACTGTGGGAAAATGCTGCCGACATTCAAATTATCTTTGTGCTGCAGAAGAGGGCTATTCGAGCAATCTATAACCTAAAGGCTGGTGATTCTCTCAGAGAGAGATTTAAGGATATACATATAATGACAGTTGCATCACAATACATTTATGAAAATTTGATTTATGTTCATATAAATATTGTTTGCAAAAAACAATGATATTCTCAATGTAAACACTAGAAGTATGAAGAAATTAGCAGTACCTTATACTAGGCTCCATAAAATAAATAATTATTTTAAGGGTCTGTGTGTAAGATTTTACAACAAAGTACAGCTACTAAATAATATTCAGAAATTAGATCTTAATAAATTTAAAATTCAAAATCAAAGAAAAGCTTTATAAAAATCTTATTAGCTTGGATCTGAAATGCTCCAAGTACTCCAACAGCTATTTCTAATTGTCTATAATTAATTGATACTTGCATTGTATAGAAGTTTTGTATTGCATCATTTATTATTTTTAAATTCATATTTTGTATTTTATGGCCTGGTAACGACACATTTTTTTTTTGTAAATGTCGTTGCTACTGTGCGCTGTGGTTTCTTGCGCCCGTTCTTTGCCATAGTTAAAAAATGACGTCCTGAATGGATAGTAGATTAAAAAAGATTTGGACGATTCAAAGTACTTATTAATTGAGTTTATTGAATAAATATATTTTAACTTTTACTTTGACTTTGATGTACATTCAGTATCATTGTAAATCCAAAATGGCCGCCCCCACAAAATTGTGGATTAAATTTTTTTGTTCTACCACCTCAATATGAGTATCTAATGAAAGGGCTTGACTAGGTAGTAGCTATACAGTAAGTACATAATATTTAAAAAAATAAAAAGCTAAAAATATAAACAAAAAATAGGTAAAAAAAAATTTAGTTAAACGGTTTTATTAAAAGAAATAGTGGATAATGTATTAAAAGCTAGAAAATAAGTAAAAAGGTCCTAGGCACCAGTCATCACTTCTATCTCCTTATCACTCTAGGGCATTGATCAGACAAAAAATAAAATCGTGGGGCATAGCATAACCTGTATAAATGTATCAGCATTTTTATAATGATAAGAAGGGTTGACAGAAATTTCACTCGCCCCACGATTTTGTTTTTCGTTTGATCAATGCCCTAGACTAGAGAGTTGAGAAGAGAGGTGTGTACATTATCTAAATCATCATTATCTTTCTTTTCAATAAAACTGTTTTACTTAAAAATATTACCTAATTAGGTAATTCTACCTATAAAGTTTCTAAAAATATAACTGAAATATTTGGTAAAGTAATGTGTACTTTATTTCTATATTAATTAATGAGGAGTTGTAACATTCATCGAGGCTTGGCTTTTGGCAGCAGATGGCCGCCGACACACTGTTCGTGATTCCGATGGATCACCGCCCTAATAACCTCTCGCCGACCCACTCGAGCTCTCGCCAGCTCATTAATGTTGCACGATGTATCGATATGTATTCAACACATTGCTTGCTGACGACTATATAAGTTGGTGCTCCGAAACAGGGCGAAATGTATTAAACAACACATACTTTCATTCTGCTAACTTTTACAACTAAAACTTAAATTATTTTGAAATTGGTGTATTGCAGTTATAAGTAAAAACTTGAGTCGCAGTCTTGCTGGTCTATGCTGTGGTGTATGCTGTAATTATTTATTTATTTGTTTGTATTGTTTTAACTTTACATTTAGAACACCTGAAAGGCTCATTGAATTCCTAAAATGCATCCAGCGTGCGCTTTAAGAATTTGATATCCCTTTTGCACATTTTATAAAAAAGTTTGTTGTCTTCACAACACCTGCGTTTTGGAGAAATACGGTGATATTTCGTTATTACATAGACATAATCACGACTACTATCCCCGAAGGGTTAGTCAGAGACTAGGCAATGAGGACTGCAAAAGCAGTCCTCTGCCATAGTCCACTTTTCACCAAATAGCGATTTCACATGTTCAGCATGACAGGTGGTGGTGCTCTATGCTGATGGATGAATGTGCGTGCAGACTTTAGTCCGTTAAGCGCCATTTACAACACCCAAGGGAACAGAGGGGGCGGGAGTATTCTTTCACCGCTACGCAACACGGTTATTAACTGTACCTACTGTATTTCGTTAGGTAATAAAAAATCTAATTCTAAATCAAAATTATAACTGCTTTATTGAGTAAACTTAAAATAAGCATTTTGAATCGTCTAAAATTAGTTTTACTATTCCATATGGATGGGTAGGTACTCGAATTCAGGACGTCTTTTAGCTGTGGTGAAAAACGGGCGCAATTGCCCCATTTAAAATTTAAATCATTTTTATTTACCACACATTGTTGCGTAAATGTGTTAAGGTGCTCGCACTCGCATTGTATTTATTCATTTACTTAAATGAATTGGCTTTCATACAAATCTCATCGTTGCTCTGTTTTAGTTTAGCAATCGTTGTTACAGTTATAAATTGTTTATATAAAACACAAGAAGCACTCATAAAGCAGATGACCCAATCATAATAGCCATCTGGCATCGTTGGCCAAACTGTAGCGCCACGTCCAGCGAATAAAGAAGCTCGCTAACGGCAAATGTATGCAAACGCGCCGCTCTGACGCCCGGCCAGCGGCCAGCGCGGCCTCGGGCCTAGGCCGCGGGCATTCGAGGATTCCGAGGCCACGGACAAGCGAGGCCACGGACAGGCGAGGCCACGGGCAGGCGAAGTCACGGGCAGGCAAGGCCACGGGCAGGTAAGGCCACGGACCGGGAGGCCAGCGAGGCCGCGCGTTACGGCTTCATCCCTAGCTCGAAACACATTTTCAATGATTTTTTTGGTAATAGAATCATATGTGTTGCCATGAATAAACGACGTGAGATCAAGTCTATTGCTTTGCGGGGACAGGAGATGTTTCGTAACGATTTTTAGTTCATCACATTGTGCTTTGACGTTCATACTACATATCTGCCCTCGTAACCTTAAATTATTCAGATTTTTCTAAAAATAATCTGGCTTATTTTTAAAACCAAAGTAACAAATTGTATTATTTTACGTGTAAGAAAAATACATTTGCCAAGCTTATCAATTTTACTGTTACTATTAGTAACTTACTAACTTTTTTAAAGACTTAAAGGTTATGTTAAGAAAATATAAGAAAACAAATAATAGTAGTAGGTTTAATAGATGTTTATGACATTAAGAAGTTGAATGAGTCGGAATTATGAACATTAGAAACAGAGTAGTTAGGAATTGTGATTGTTAAGGCGGGTCTCCTGCGACACTGTTTTGTGTTTTCTAACACCTAAAACCAAATATCTAACAAAATAAGTCAAAATATGTACGTAGGCCACGCCCAACTTTGTTAGACGTTTGATAACACGTTAGGTGTTAGAAAACACAAAACAGTGTCGCAGGAGACCCGCCTTTAGGATGAAAAATGTTAGGAAGAACATTTTCGGAGTTCCAATTATCGGAGTTGAAAATTTAGGTGAACCTTGGTGCACCCCTAAAACCTACATGTTTCCGCCGAATAAATTATTAATCGGATATTTAAACTCTAAAAATAGCTAGGCACAAATTTGCACCCGTTTTTTCTGGATTCTTAAAATATGCAACTTTTGCATTACATACATAACTATTGACAGTTTAAATTATAGTACTCGTACGTGATTTAAAAGTACGTCTGGCGGTGTTTGCGCGTGTGGTACGTGCGGGCGCGTGTTTGCGCTGAGCCAACGGCACGTGCTACGCGCTGGAGCGGGCGGGGAGCGGCGCGGGGAGCGGTGCGGGGAGCGGCGCGGGGAGCGGCGCGGGCAGGGAAGAGGGCACAGTCCTGTATTCCGGACGCGTACGCGACAATCGCTGACGTTAGGGCGACCGCCAGTGAGACTCTCATTTTTCGTTGTAGGTATTACTGTCATTCTTAGCAAAGATAAAGTAGGTATTTGTCCTACTGCTACTAGGTAAAGGCCTCCATCATTGTAATGAAGTCCGTGCAACAGCAGATGGGTATTGCTGAATCACCACGCTTGCCCATTGCATGTTGGTGGTGGTAGCACGGGCTATGCATCGGCCGTACCACACTTTTGCCTCGGCCACCGACGTGTATTAACAACAATATAAATATTATGGCATTTGATTAAATGAATGTAAGTTAAACGACTTAAAGCTTAAATGTAAAACAACGCAAAAGTTATAAAAACGTTTTAACGCTTTTGAACACATTTACATACTCAAGTACTGTATGTCTAATTTATTTACACTAATTAATTATAGTTTGAGAAGTGTGAGGAGCTCGATGGCGCAGCGGTTAGGGCGTTCTGCTGCGATCTTGCCCGCTAAGCAACTTTCGCAATGCCAGGTCGCTGGATGGGTGACCAATTTAAAAAACATCTCGAGCTCCCCCGTGCTTCGGGAGGCACGTTAAGCCGTTGGTTCCGGTTGTTGTCGTAAGATGGCAGTCGTTAAAACCCACCTTTCCGTATTGGGCCAGCGTGGTGGGTTATGGCCCAATATCCCCACGTGCTATTGTCCACGTGAGAGGCATGTGCCCAGCAGTGGGACGTTTATAGGCTGATGATGATAATATATTATAGCTTGTATGTTTTGCCATAACAACACACCAAATTAATGATTTAAATAGCACTGAAGAAGTAGAGAAACGAAGCTAATAACAAAAGATGGTGCAGTGAAAATCCTCGCAGATGAAGGTGAGATAATGCCAGAACACTACATAACGCCATTGATTTCACCGCCACCGTCTCGCAAGTTTGATATATTGGCTATGTTAGGCATTGTTACAAAGAGACAGACGGACTGTTATCTTACATTGATATATTGGCTATGTTAGGCATTGTTACAAAGAGACAGACGGACTGTTATCTTACATTGATATATTGGCTATGTTAGGTATTGTTACAAAGAAACAGACGGACTGTTATCTTACATTGATATATTGGCTATGTTAGGTATTGTTACAAAGAGACAGATGGACTGTTATCTTACATTGATATATTGGCTATGTTAGGTATTGTTACAAAGAGACAGACGGACTGTTATCTTACATTGATATATTGGCTATGTTAGGCATTGTTACAAAGAGACAGACGGACTGTTATCTTACATTGATATATTGGCTATGTTAGGCATTGTTACAAAGAGACAGACGGACTGTTATCTTACATTGATATATTGGCTATGTTAGGCATTGTTACAAATAGACAGACGGACTGTTATCTTACATTGATATATTGGATATGTTAGGCATTGTTACAAAGAGACAGACGGCCTGTTATCTAACATTGATATATTGGCTATGTTAGGCATTGTTACAAAGAGACAGACGGACTGTTATCTAACATTGATATATTGGCTATGTTAGGCATTGTTACAAAGAGACAGACGGACTGTTATCTAACATTGATATATTGGCTATGTTAGGCATTGTTACAAAGAGACAGACGGACTGTTATCTTACATTGATATATTGGCTATGTTAGGCATTGTTACAAAGAGACAGACGGACTGTTATCTTACATTGATATATTGGCTATGTTAGGCATTGTTACAAAGAGACAGACGGCCTGTTATCTAACATTGATATATTGGCTATGTTAGGCATTGTTACAAAGAGACAGACGGACTGTTATCTAACATTGATATATTGGCTATGTTAGGCATTGTTACAAAGAGACAGACGGCCTGTTATCTAACATTGATATATTGGCTATGTTAGGCATTGTTACAAAGAGACAGACGGCCTGTTATCTAACATTGCACTAAATGATTTATTGTTAATTTTATTGCCGTCCTTTTAATTATAAGTTAAAAAATGGAAAGCTTAACTCACTTATAAACGATAAATGGAAATAAATGCTCCGAACGCAGCATTCAAAGCCGCTGTAAAACTTCACACCCCCTATTCATGCACTAGCTGGAGTTAATAGCCAACCTTGGGCTGACTGGGCAAGTGTTTATAGTTCTGCTTAATAACATAACTTGCTTTTAAAAATTGATCAAAGTTTACATCACAACTTCATAATTAATTTTACTGATCATTTCTAATTTAAACATACAAATATTTAGAAATAGCACAGGCCCGTCTTGCCATGCTTAATTATTTTAATTAATCAATTATTAGCTCAATTTACTTAAAGCAGTTAAAGTTGCTTTCGTGAGATGACAATCGTTAAAACCGGATCAACCTGCATTGTGTATCGTGGTGTTGGGTGTTGTGGCATATTCCAGAGCCCAGCAGCGAGATTAAATATTATTACTGATTGGTCAAATTCAAGCTCCATTCGTATTCGACGACAATTACGTGTCAAATAAATTAATAGAAACAAATGAGTATCTAATTGGCACCGGAGCCGCAAGCAACGGCACCAAGTCACAAACTTCCCCGCTATGGACATTTAAAACCGTCGATACGCACGGAGTGCGTGCGTATCGACAGTTTTATCTGCTGTGAAATTATCTCCTCCCTTCATTACGCTTCCTTCCGCGAGGCCGATTATTGCAAAACAATATTTATTATCAAAAGAAACAACTTCTCGAGGCGCAAATTATAAAAGTTACACAAAAGAGACGGGAATCGCCGAATAATTTGGAGGGCGTGCGCGCCTGCGAGCCGGCGGCGGCTGCGGCGGCTGCGGCGGCTGACTCGCAGACAATGACTTATTATTTTTAGGCTTTCAAGCTGGCGTCCACACTAAGTAGATTCTTGTTATAGTTCAAGAGATCCTTACGGTAGCCGTAATTTGCGACAATAAACCATTTTATTTATCAAAAAAGCATTAATTCATTATCATCTGTCATACACTCGACTCTTTTAAATACCATTACTTTCGTCTTACTTACAATTATTTTCGTTACTTTTCCTTCTACTGCATACTGTTACCATCTCCTATAACTCAATCGACAACGACGCAAATAGTACCTACCTGGTCATCTGAGAGAATATACATTATTCATCTTTCAAAATTTGCAAACAACTGTCAATGTTTATTTTTCGATGCTAAACCATTCAGTGTACCACCCGTTTATCCACAAGCAAGCATTGAACTTCGTTGAGATATTTCAGAGCTGCTCGAATGTGGTAGCTCTTACTAAACTTAAAAATGAATGGAGTAATGTATGGATACATTACTCCATTCATTTTTAATTTTATCTCACAACTGCTTTAACGAAATCTCCACTCGGGAGCCGTAAGTAAACGGCGTAACATATCGGCCGCTAACAGCGCAGTATAGCTTAGTCTAGCGCAAGTGTATCTGAAGTGTAGCGCATGTGTAGCGCACAGCGCACTCAGCGCTGACCGACCCTCGAGGTTATTAATGACCGCTCGCGCGTTTTTATTGCGTCTTCATTCCCCACTTACCACTGTCTCAACACCAGACCGCAGCGAATAGCGACGCAGAACCGCTGCTGCTGCTTTAAGATGATGCTATTCGTTTGACACTGATTCAACCCATTTCAATGCCGAAAATTGATAGATATAATGTTTTTATATTTTAAAGTATGTGTTCGGAATAAAATAGTGTTTCGGAACGTGTCAATTTGTATCTATCAAATGTATGACAACTCTGTATTTGTCAGTGACAATTCACTTTTGCTTTTGGTTTGCCGTACCCGTGCCTACGGCTGGACTAATTAATTAAATTAACTTTGCAATTGGCATCCGGGCCAGCTTGATGGTTGAATTTATCTTGGTTGAGTAAGGTTTATTATGGTTGCTAAGTCTTTTTAAAAGCTTCAACTCAATATCAGTTTTATTTTAACCCCCGTTGCAAAAACACGGGGTTTAGGTTATTATAATAGAAAGACAATAGCTTCGAGGTTTTCTGTCGCAGTCTGTGCCATCGTTACTCTAAAACTTAAGAACCGATTTCAAAGCTGTCTTTGTAATCAGAAGACTCATCTTTAGGTATAGCTCTTAGTGTTTATAATGTAAGAACGGGTCGTTTGAAAGATATTCAACTTTGGAATAGCACTCCTAAAAGGAAGTAGGTCAGCCTTTAACTCTTCGATCATCTTGTTCGAAGCTTTATCTAGAAAATGACATTTTTTAATGTAGTCCCTACGCTCATCAAAGCAAGAGAAGAGACACCATCATGATCAGCTTTAGAATACTTAGTTTAAAATACCACTAAGGTTTGTATAATGTAAACTGTTGCAATAAAAGTATAATCTATCTATTTATCTAAGATGGTGGTAGTGCATTCAGGCATACGGCCGCCTGATGGTATGGTCACTGTCGTATTATAGTCGTTTGCGCTATCGTCTTTTACTCTGATCTGAGATCTGATGAATGCAATGTAAACAACATTCGAATGTCCATAACATTTTTTGGAAATAGATAATGTACTGCATGAGATGTTCTCCGGTGGCGCGGCTCAAGATTTACGGACTGGCGGCTATCAGGCTAATGCTTATATATCTCCATGGTAATGCCCCGCGCAGCGCTCGCTGCAACCCCTTTCAATCATGTCTTAGCTGGAGGTGAACTGACTGTACGGCTGGTACACTTGCGTTAAGACACAGTTTTCCTGATGGTGTTTGTGGAGTGCAAAGAAAGATCAATTGAAATAGAAATTATGTTTGATAAGGTACGTATTTTTTCACTCATAATTTTCTTTTAAACTCGTATAACGGATATACATACCTAAACATAGAAAAAACACCTAGACCTAAAATCAATTTAGAAAAACCGAGTTTCTCTAAATTGATCCGACCGGGAATTAAACGCGGGACCGCAGAGATGGTGTGACGCCAGACCTGGCATGCTAACCACTCGACTACGGAGGTCGTCAACTTAAACTACGACTCATTAAACCAATACCTACTAAACACTACTAGCAACCCTTCTCTTCTCTCAGGTGAGTGGTCGTAGAAGCGACTTACACGGACTGAAGACTGCACATACATTCAACAGCTTAAGGCGGCGGAGGGCTCACCACCTATTACGCTGAGCACGTGTGCAGTTGCTATGTACAGTGCACTGTTTGTGCGGTTCTCATTGCCTTGTCTCTGACTAACCCTTTAGGAATAATACAATGTGAGTAGGTACCTATATGAATTTCTTAGTAACTGAGCGTTTAGACTCTCAGCACTCAGAGAGTCAATTTTATTCTAAATGTGAGGAGATAATAATTGGGTATAGTATTTGAAAAAGATTCTCCCCAAACCACAATGGAGATAGCAGCTGACACGGGAAACGATAATGTACCAGCAGATAGCGTAATCAGTTGTGATATGTCGCGAGCGCCGGAATCCGCATTCCGATGGCTGGCATACCTCTCGGATGTTCGAGTGGCAACTCGTACATCCGTACGCCGGGACAGGCGGGAGCTTGGTACATACCTACTGCGGGAGTAGGTCATTGGGCTGGCGTACTTAATTCATTGTTACCTACTTACTTATTTATTTATCCAATAATACAATAGGATAGAACGCCAGTCCAGTGTATAGCGCGCCGGTTCTGGCGTCATCAACACAATTCAGACAACTTTTTTGTGATTGATTCCGGCTTGTGTTTTTTACGTAAAATAAGTTTTTATTTATGTATGTTTATCCGCTATTTAGGTAACCAATAAATCAAGTTTCATAAGAATTATTTTTATTATTAGCTTGGGCTAAATAGTTTCAGTAAAAGAGGCATTTCGTCCCATAGGCTTAAGCAAATTCATGAAGTATATTATTTAAAATGTTGTTTCGTAATAATAATATATTTTACGAGTTCTGCCCTAATTGTTACGTTGGGTTTGTTTTCGTGTGCGCAATTATTGAATGGCGTATGTGTCAGGCGGGCGGAGCTTTTCATAATGTAGGCCTGTAGCTTTACCGTAAAGAGAAAAATATATCTTTTGTTTGCCTACCGCCGTGATTACTTTTCTACGGCAAATGCAAATCCCAAAATCTCACGTAATTTCTTTTTATAAAAAATCTAATCGACCCTCTCCGTGTGCTCGGTTTTTTCCTTAGCAGTAAATCGTGTGCTATTAACCCGGCGATAAATCGCGCCTGCATCACCGCCTAACCGCCCCGCGGGACGGCGGCGCACTACACGCGTCAGACAGATGTAATCGGCCCGTTTAATGGTCCATATTCAATAGAGAAAGTTTCTCAATGACGATAACGATGTTACATTTCAAATGAAAATAGTACTGACAGGAGACTATGAAAAACCATGCGGTGAATGTGGGCGTAGTAAAACTTGACCTATAAGTAAGTAATTCTACAAATTTTAGAACCTTAAAGAAAATAATATAGATAACACAATACACTTTTAAAGGTCGGGATTTACTTCAAATTACATTGTAAAATGTGTCTATTCAGATTTTACATAAAATGTTAACAGTTGCACCGGCCGCAATAACAGGCGGCGCGTCTTCATTTCCTACAGTTCGCCGATTACTACACTACCTTACTAAATTTCTCTACACTTTTATACATTCTATAATTACAGATTACAGGTGCCGTGGTCGGTGATCCCGTGCCTAAGGAGGCTGTCAGCGTCGACGAGAATTTAAAAAGAAAACCTAACATTTTCGTAAAACCCCGTTTTAACTTTTAATACATTCATATTGACACAAGTACCTAGGTGTTGTATTTGTGTTATTCGGTGCAACCATCTAACCAACCATTTTATCCTCGAAACATTAGTGAGCGAGTTTGGACAATATTCTCACGGCGTCGTCAGATTCCAGCGATCTCGTATCTCATCGTTAGTATAAGTGACGCAGGCAAAGGGAGCGTAAACACATCATCGGGCGATCGGGCGCAGTGAGAGCGCAGTGAGGGCGCAGTGAGGGCGCAGTGAGGGCGCAGTGAGGGCGCAGTGAGGGCGCAGTGAGGGCGCAGTGAGGGCGCAGTGAGGGCGCAGTGAGGGCGCAGTGAGGGCGCAGTGAGGGCGCAGTGAGCCGCGATTAGGCGGGCCTCTTAGCGCTGGCGGCTTGCCAGGGCGCAGTTTAAGGGCACGGTAGTAGCTTGACATACTTAGGAACTTGTTAAAACAACCCACACCTTCTGATGATTCAGGTCACGCCTTACATGATATTCAATGGTAGTTGTGTTTGATCTGTGCAAATCTTTCGTGAGTCGATTTTCAGATGGTACATTTTTACTTTCTTATAGAACTTTCTCAACACTCTTTTTTAAAGTAACATTTAATTTTGTAATTAAATTAGTCTTCATACCATCGCTACAAAACTAAAGGAGGATCGAGATTCACTCCAGGATTATCAGTTATCCAAAAGCAATGATTATGATCTTCACACTCAGCCACGTACGGCTATGTAAATATTGTTATCATCCACCTTCTACCTTGCAAAGCGGTTGTCGATTTCTTAGTTTTCACTCGTGACCGTCTACGCCACGTGTAATCACGTGTATTATTAAAAATAATATACTATGTTTTCCGCAAGGTCACATACATTGTTTAGACTTTACGTTTACTGACTAGACGCCGCCCGCCGCGCCTCCCTCAGGCAGATTACTAGTTTGTTTCCAGTGTGGCGGTCGCGAGCCCCGACGGGCGGCGGCGGCGGCGGCGGCGCGGGCCGGTGCTCGTCACAAGCATTCTGCCGCACTGGGCGCACGGTGTCTAAGCTAACGTCTCCAATAGCGGGATGAGTTGTTCAAAGCGGTCGCTTCATTATGCGGCTGTTTAACCACGACCTAGCTGCCTACAATGCAATTTATGTTATACCAATAGGAAAAGAAACGCTTGTATTACTATTTTATTAACTGTTAAACAACGGTTTGTATAAGACATACATATCTACCTTTAAAGGTGTATTAATTAAAGCACATTGGGTCTAGTGTGCTCCACAATACCACTGTTCCGTCTGTTTACAGCGCCAGCATGCTGTGGGTGCCACAGGAACCGCTGAGTGTTGGTCAACCATTAACTTGTTCACAAAATTATGCATAGCTTCAGTCTGTAAACATAACGTATGCGAGATATTAGCTCGTGTCGCGTTAGCCGAGCCTTTAATGTAACGACCGGAGGTAGCCAAGAGGCTCCCGAGATCTGCCGCGCCGCGATGAACGGCCGCCCGGCGCGGCGCGTCGGCGCCGGCGCTGGCACGCCGCCAAGACACGCCACATTAGCGCTTGTATCGCCGAGCATGCCATTAGTATTAGTTACGGTGGCTTACTAAACGATTCACTTGTCGTATGACATCTTAAGTGTCGCTGTCAGTAACTAAGAAACATTAAGCTACACTTACATTAGGCTTTATGTAACAGGCGAGATACAGAAGATTGTTTTTGTTTTTTACATACTGATGTGATGTACCAGACAGTAAGCTTTACGCTATGTTTTTACGATTTTAACAAATAACTTGTCTATCTTTTTCTTTATAAGTGGTACTAACAATACTAATGATATTGCTTATAAGTGAACAGATTTAACCGAGGCGGAGATAGCTGGTCAGGCGGCCAGCCCTAGCAGATGGCATGTGGTGTCACTCGGATGGCGGCAAGCAGCCGGACCAACTGCAATACAGCGGCGCCGGCAGCGACCACTTTTAATATTAAAAATTAAAAGCGAAAAGCCTTTTTATAAAACAAGCTTTTATTTAAATGCGCTAAAAAAAAAAAACTTTTACTTTAAAACTTTAACTATTAACTTAAAACGTCATAACACAATTTATATGATATAAAAGGTTGTCGCGAGATTTAAGTAAGTAAATACTTACTCGTATTTTCTTAGATTGAAAATTTTTATAGTTAAAATCAATCACATCAAGTTACATATTTAATTTACTTGTTTTTACACATATAGTAAATCTCGCAACAACCTTTTATATCATATAAATTGTGTAATGACGTTATAAGTTAATAGTTAAAGTTTTAAAGTAAAAGTTATTTTTTCCTTTTAGCGCATTTAAATAAAAGCTTGTTTTTAAAAAAAAACTTCTTTTAAAACTACTACTACTTTTAATTTATTTATTAATTTTAGGTTATGCCTAGACACGTTTTTCATCTGTTCATCTCACTGAATACAAATATTTATGTAAACAAAACATCAGATCATACCCTGGTAACCATCTAAAAACAAGGCACTCGTCAAGACGAATGAATCGTGCCGAAACTCGATGGGGTTGCGTCGTTTCATTACAGAGTTCCTATGACCACATTCCAGCATCACCATCTGACCCTGGTTACCATTGAAAGACAAATTACTGGTCAAGACGATTCAAACGAGTCCAGACTCGACGAGGTTGTGTTGTTTCATTGCAAAGTTCCTAAGGCCACCATCCAGCTCCATCATCAGATCAGCACCATGTCATCATAATATTGCATTGTCACGCGATTTACACATGTTTGCAAAATTTCAGCTCAATCGGTAACCGGGAAGTGGATCAAAATTAAGTTGCAAAATTCCACCCGAACAAGACATACATATTACATACATACATACATTGCAAGCTAAATTAAAGCTTGTAAAATAAAACAGAACCTATATTCTAAGTAATTGGAGACGTATTAATTAAATATTTAGATGAATTCAACATAATAAGGCCAGGTAGATTTAATTGTGTCGCGAGGCGGTGAAAGAATTCTACCACCCCCTCTCTTCCCTTGGGTATCGTAAAAGGCGACTAACGGACTAAAGACTGCACATCCATCCAACAGCATAGAGCGGCGATGGGCTCACCACCTGTCACGCTGAGCACATGTGCCATCGCTATTTAGTGCGCCGTGGACTATGGCAGAGAACTGCTTTCGCGGCCCTCAATCGTCTAGTCTCTGACTAACCCTTCGTTAGTATATGTATAATATAATATGTAAGTATGTAGATTTAATGATTGTTTGATTTTTTTATAGTCAGTTATACAGTTGTGTGTGCGTATTAGTGGTTTCCCTTTACTTTATTCTGGTAAATTTATATTTTGAATTGTGTTTAGATTGTCACAACTACTACAGCATGTAAACAAAATACATTATTCGTCTGAATGTAAAGTAATACGATGAAAAACAAAAATTATAAAGAGCGAATGGAACCGTGCTGTTTTGTAGCTTTATGTGTTCAAATAAGAATTCCAGGGAATGGAGTACAAAGCTAAACAGCTTAGCCGCGGACAAAACGGGTAGCGGCGGCGGTTTAATATCGCGGGACGCACTTAAGAATCATAATACCTATTAGCCGAGTAACAGCCAGCCGGAGCGGACAGAAGGCTAGCCCGGCCCTGCGGTAAGTAACAAAACCAGAAGGGATCTTGCTGCTCCATCATCATCATCACCATCTAAAACATCTAAAAACTCAATCACCTCAATCAATGTTTGGCTTTATGTCATTCAAAATGAATAATGATATACTTAAATAAAATGAATTTTCTCGCATTTGATTCTTACTTTTATTATAGTTAGCGATAAAACATTTAAGTAGTTTTCCGATGGCACCTACTTACTCCCATGAGTTTACTCGTCGGTTCGTAAATGAATTAGTATTCCTTCTGCAACCAACTGTTCTGTGGCTCAGAATGAGCTAAGCTCGTTTGCGTCGGATAAAAATTAAATACTTGAGACTCGACGCTTTCGCTTTGAATGTGGAAATGTGGGTTTAGAGTTAGTTGAGTAAATAACGTACGTTTGTGAGTGGCAGTTTTAAGTAATTATTTTCATGTTGATGAACCACTTAATTCTCCTGCTGGTAACAGCGTGTTGAGATCTGTGTTTAATCTAAAAACTGGAACTTTTACACAGAAGCTTTGTATTCAATTATACAGGGATCGGCGCTCGAAGTGTTACTAATTAAAAATGCTGTAATTTTATGAATTTAGATTATTTTTATTCAAAAACTTCAGAATATCGTTAAAACATTTCAAATTTTAGAAAAAATACTTTTGCTCTATGTAACCACCTTTAGTGCAGATAATAGCAATGCGTCTGTTCGGGAAGGCTTCACACGCTGCTCGAACGTGGTCTGCTGCTGTAACGTGTATTGCTGAACCGTAAGTTTTTTTACAGTTCAGCAATATGTAAACAAACAACGGTCGTGTATGGTTAGAGCACAAATCAGATCATAATTTAGACCAGCTAATTGCTCCCCGAAAGCAAGATCCTGAATCAGTGGTGGTTTGGGCCGCGGTGACTGCCACAGGACGCTCACCACTTGTTTTCTTTTGATAGGCCGTAAAAATAAATCAACAAATCTACCACCCGTAGAAACCATTGGACGTCTCAACAATACTCCGCACCATCTCATAAAGCCCGTGATACCCAACGGTTTTTAAAAGACTTTCCTGGCTTCATTTCTTCACAACAATGACCATCATATTCCCCGGATTTAACATGGATTTTTTCATAAATAGTTCTTTCTGCAGGCTTGCTTGCTTAAAATATTAACTAAAAATATGAGATGGTAGAAATTTCTAAAACGGTAGAAATTGCTCTTTGCCGAGAATGGGACATAATACCACCAGACCACGTTCGTGTAGCGTGTGAAGCCTTCTCGAACAGACTCAATGCTATTATCCGCGCTAAAGGTAGTTACATCGAACAATAACATTTTTTCTTAGATATGTTATTACGATATTCTAAAGTTTTTAAATAAAAAATCTAATTTGACAAAATTACAGCATTTTTAATTGGTAACCCTTCGAGCGCCGATCCATTACCCGTCTATGGACGGGTAATGTCTATTTGGTGTAAATGTTTGCTTTGTATTTATATGGCTAATATTTTTGCGTCGTGAGAATGTAGAGAAACGGGTCGAAACGTCAAAACTCATTCCACCGTCCACTTTCTACTATCGGGATCAGACGTACGGCGGGTTACCACACTTACTTGGTTGATATTCCACTCATACGCACCAAGCGCTATTCGTCTTTATTCCTTGGCTGTATGCGCCAAGGAATGGAATTCCCTGCCGGCGTCTGTGTTCCCGAGTGCATATAGCCCTAACAACTTTAAAGCTCGAGTGAATAGGCTGCTTCTGGGCAAGCTCGCTCCATCGTCGATCTCTTCTTAATCCTGCGGATAAGAAAGAATGTGGCCAGCCCATCTACTATAAAAAAATAAAAAAACTAATGCAAACCAATGTTTAATTCCCTAGCACAAGCAACCTTTTTTTCCTTGGTATCGCTTGCTTTATTGCTACATCTTCGTAGCACATCACCGTAGCGCAACCGTAGAGAACTGAGGCCGCCGCGCCCGCCGTAGCAATCTTGGAGCAAGCGCTGCGTGCACTCGTAGCAGCGTTACTGCTATGTCTTTGCGAGGCCCGAGTCAGAATCTACTAAACTACAACAACAACCTCTAGTACAGGTATTTTAGATGCAAAAAATTAAACTAAACACGCCTTATTTATCACAGTTTGTGTGAGGCTAACCAAATATAATTTTTATTGTTTTACCTAACATTCTTTCATCATCATCATCATCACCAGCCTATAAACGTCTCAATGCTGGGCACATGCCTTCCCACGTGGATAACATGGGAAGATATTTTAATCTATAGTACGCACTTATGCCAAACGAAATAAACATCGTTATGTCTCGTTATACGGGTGTCCGGAATGTTCGTCTGTTTATTAAAACCACATTCCTCATTACTAAAGCGGCGGCAAGTTTTGAATGGATCTAGACCAAAATGATTTGTAAATTAACGCGTGTACAAAATTAAAGTCTCACCGTGCCCCAGTCGCGCACAAAGGCGCGCTTTAATGACCTCTCCACGCGGCGGGTAGTTGGGAACATTGAGGTATTATAAATAGAGACAACACGGCGAAACAATTTTTTGCGGTATGAGTTGTAGCATTTATGGGCTTCAAACGCTAAGTCACACGCACACGGTGCGTTTGCAGTCCATGGGCCGCTACTCAGTGCGCAAAAAATTGCTTCGTGGTGTCATCTCTAGTTTTAAAACCTCAATGGTTGGAAATGTGGGCGCAGTGCGCAGCGGCGCGGACGCTCGTTACGGTGCGGGCGGCGGCGCGGGGAGCGGGGGCCGATACACGATCGCGTATGCTTTATTACTATACAGCGACTCTCTCATTAGTTCAATTAATTTTAGTATTCTTTAGTACTTCCAACGTCTCATTATTGACAGGGTTGGAAGCTAAAACATAAAAAAAGTTAAATAGCTCGCGTCCTATATACTGAGTTTAGTGATAAATGTTGACAGATTAGAATTATAACACTTAAAAACGACCCAACAACCCAGCGACCAATTAAAAAATTGGTTAGGGAAACCAATTTTTTAAAACTTTCTATGTAATAAGCAGAAGACGTGTGATTCATTTTAAAAAAACCTAGTTTTTTGACGGAGACTTCATAGTTATTTGCATTTTGATAATATTTTCTTTTAATAAGGTCTACTCGGTAAAAACTCAATATTTGTCGGATTTTGATGTTGACCGTCCGGGCATATAATATTTGTATACAACTGGCAATAGAGCCGCGATTGCTCCCGCCTAGCTACATCCAGCAGCTACAGCTACAGCTGGTGCCGGCTCAGTGATACAGGCATTCCGGCCCGGCCCGCCGCAACCCGCGCTAACTACGCATACGTAAGCATTTACTACTTCATTGTACGTTATGTATTATGACATGACGATGACGACATACATAAACAGCACATACATACGTGACACCCGTTTCCCGGCGGGGTAGGCCAGTGGGCCTTCTATTTCTTTGACGATGCCACACTTCAATTGCTCCGTTATCTCGCAACATTTGTTGGTTTAGGTACTCTTGACCTGATCTTTTACGAGTACGTTCTTGATCTGGTCTTTTGCATCATTCGGAAGAGCGTAGCTGGTTTGCTCTGTGACTAGTGTACCCAATATTGATGTTATCGAGCGTTTGCAGAAATGTGCAGGGTACTGTTCTTGCCTAGAAAAGTAAGTAACCTTTTGTTATATATAACTACGACGTCTGTTGACGATTTTTATGTAAAAATGTTTAATAGTGTTTGTTGTATTTAAATATTTAATTTATTTTATTTTATATTTTTACGATAAACATTGCTATCGTACTTGTTACACAGTTTAACCTCTTAACGGGCAGAGGGATGTATATTCTCACCAAATTTTGAACTTTATACAATTGAAATAAGGTCGAAAACCAATGAAAATTTTTAACATGCTGTGACCGTTAAAGAGTTAAGCAATAAAGGAATTCTATTCTATTCTATTCTATCGAAACTTATCCGGAAAGCTGGCAACAGTAAACCGATTCAGCAGCCAATTTAAATTATTAGGCAAGTCTTGTGTTTCGAAAATTTGTTTGAACATCAACTTACAGTTCGGAGAGTCCCCAGTCGTGTGTAATTACAGCAGTTAGGCAGACGACTTCAAAAATAAGCGAGGAGCAAAGCGGCCGAGACGGTGACGTCACGGCCACTTTCTTTGAGCGCAGACGGCCGCCGCCGAGAGGGTTTATTTAAGCCGAGACAAGTTCCTGGCTGACGCGAGCCGCCCTTGACTTTTATTGGAGAGCCACGCCCGTGACAATGACGAAATTGATGTGACTTACCAAATTCCATGAAGCTGCAGCGGTGAAGAAAACTTTCTTTGACACTTTTTCACTTTGTGATCGTTAGTAGGCGAAGGATCTTTAACCGTGATTTTTCATCATTGACATTATGATGTTAACGTTCAAAGTTTAAACACTTTTAAAGCGAATTCATGCATATATTTGTTTAGTAAAGCATTCACAGTTTCGCATGGCAACATGTTAGAGCGACAGACGCGGCGATGAATATTTAGTCGAACAGAAATTAAACATTGATACCTTCTTCTTTCAGTGTAATACATTCAGCAAGTTTCGCAGGAACTTTGATGGAATTCCCTCACGTGCTCAATCCTGGAGCAGGTATATACGATGGTTATTGATAAGCGAGAAACTTGTTATTGGAGATGTATCTTTGAAATCTTACTTATTTTTTCCGTATTATTCGTAGAAGGGTTCAATAAGTCAAACTTACTAAAAATTTTGGTTGAACTATTTTTGTTTACTTTGTTTGTTTACTTTAAAGTTGAGTATTAATGTGCAATTTATACACTAGTAATTACTCGTAGTCTTATTAATTTCTTTCTTGCAATAATACATTCTAAATTATTACACTTTCGATACAGTAGGTAGTGAAAATTGTGACTATGTGAATTATCATACTACTAAATAGTAGTTACTATAAAATAGCCTATTTTTAAATCTAATTTTTATTTGAATGAATCTCTTCTACAAAATCGTTGCACACGAGTCACTAACTACAACATTAATCACCCCTTGCAAACAATCGTGCAGGGGCCGTAATTAGGCGGCGAGAGCCCGTGTGTATTATTTATTATTCGAGTAATTCCCAAATAATATCTCGTACGGAATCAGCCGGGAGATGGTCGGGAGTCGCTGCTAAATAATTCCCTGTGAGTTGTGTTCCGCCGCCCCCGCCCCCTCCCTCGATGTCGGGCACCGGAACACTAAATAGTTACAGAGTACTCTAGCTTCTACAACGATTGCAATGGAAATACTACAACAGATCACAAAGGCATCGCCAGCATCCGCCGCCTTGCTTTATTTACTTGTATTGTATTGTACTTTTTACCCTTTATTTGTGGTGTAATGCGTGATCAGTCGCAGGCTCCACTTTGAGGTACTTATAAAGAATTCCTTTTGTCACAAGCCTGCCTGGACACCGCCTGAGGCGCGGGCACTTGAGTAGGGTACTTACACGCACTCCAGCAGACATAAACTATCGTAGAAAGTGCTTTTGTTTTCTTCTGGTCTTTGTAATTGTTATTTATATCACGACTGCATAAAAGTGAGTATTTTCGAAAAAACACGTTATTTCGAGTATTAGGATTACAAAAGGCCGATTGTCGATACCAAAACTTCAGACATTGTCGAAATAAAGATACTGTCTCTGGCATTTAGTTCCGAAACCGGAGAAGCACTAGATGCCCTTGTGTAATCGCGCTAACTAGGAGGGCTCGAGGCTGGCCAGAGTAAGCAGAATTATCGCCGAGGAATCCTTTAGCGTCTGCCTCGGACACGCTATTTCCAGAGCAGGTGCTGAAATTGGAACGAGATGCTTGCTAATGTGCCGGCTGGTTGCATCTTGTAAGGCAGAGCTGTCCGCATTGTGCACACTATTTCGGGAACAACGAAGTTTCGATGCAAATAGAATACTGAATTGGTTATCCTTGCTTTAAAAGTATTGATTAGAATTTGGACTAACAGGGAAATGCTTAGGTCAAATGCCTGAACTCCTGGCGCAATCCACACAGCCATGTAAACCTATCAACGGTAATCTACTCCAACCGAAAACGTAGCACGAGCTCTATAAGCTAAATAAGCAAACTTGTATCAATTTGCTTTTTTAGTTCATAGATACTGATAACTATGTCTCGCATATTCTTGTTTAGTTTATATTCTAAGTACGAGCAAAATCTCTTTAAATGTAAGTACTTATACGAGTGTATTTAGTACTTTTAAAACTTGTAGTTATTAAATATTTGACTAGTAAGGTGGCCCCGTTTTAACGCATCACTCGCCCAAATATAACGAAAAAGAAGAACATAGACGTTCATGTACAAAAATTGTGGATATACCTGATAAAGTATTTACGCAACTCCCCAGCAGAAAGCATCCCCACTAATGTATCCATTAATGGGAGTGAATGCGATCTCGTTCAGGAAATTAATAATCCACGTCATTCATTTGCTTTTTTGCGTCCCCGTTTCGTATATTGGCGAATTTCTGCGACGGGAAATCGGTTAATGCGGCTCGGCTAGGATTTCAATCAGGACGATATTCCGACGACTAGAGCTCGTCGCTGGTCACACGTGCGCGTCACAAAAGAATCGCAAGGTCACGCGTTACGCCCTAATAAGGCCTTTATGCGGCGGCCTTATTGCTCGCCTAATGTCCACACGGACTGTTAATAAAGTCATATTAGATTTGGCGGATGACCTACTTCAGCGAGCCGAGTATTCTGCTCTGTCTATTGCTATATGAAGTACGCGCACAATGCTGACAATTTAAATAAAACAATGATCGAGGGAGGAATACGTCTCAAAATGAAATGTTTGCGTTTGAAGTTGTGGTTGTATTGTATTCTACGAGTGAGAAGCACTTCATCGCACCTGTAAGTAACAATAAGGCCTTAGATGGAAGTGCCCCTCATCCGGATTCCGCAACCACTGACGAACTGGATATCTTACGTCCATAGCATTGTTGATATATTATTATTATCTAAAGTTACAAGCGACTCCACTAAACTGAATTAGAATAAAAGTTCTACTTGCAAAGTTTCATTACCACTTTGTGTAGCACAACACGAACATAACTTTATGTATTTGTATTTGCAAAATAATAAACATTTCAACCTAATTACCTCTTCAGAGAAGGGTAACTTCACAAGGACTTTAAAGACGTCTCTGTAACAACACAATAAAGTACAAAGTGCTGTTTAGGAATATGTAAATTGGACGCTCACACATTTTGATGAGGCAGGAGAGAGCACGGCCTCTGCTGAGTAGGGCAATTTAGGCGCTTCACTCCCAACTGTACTTTAAAAAACGTTTGATTGACACAGCAGCGCTTAAATGAATCATGGAAACTTCTGGATTCAACGAGGCCGGCTCATTATTTATTTTCACATTTGGAAGATTAACCGAGACAGCCTGCAGTGGAGCTGGAGTTCCCATTCATTGTTAATGCAGCCGAAGTAGCCACTGTCAATACAATCACTAATACAATGGGCAGCCGCGGCGCTGGTTGCCCGCTCCCGCTGCCGCTCCCGCTGCCGCCCCGCCCCGCCCCCGCCAGCGCCGGGAGCAGCCGCGGCGTGTTTACTTCTAATTGAAATCTCGACTTCTTTCTCAAGCCTTTGAGACGGTCCTACCTGAGCGAATGCGATCGATTGATCTATCGCAACTCGCGAACACAGCTAACAAGTCGTAAACTTGTAAATGGACGTCTATTGATTCGCGCACAGGTTATTTAAGATGAGAATAGCATTGTATACTTATTTCATACGTTTGCTAGTTTATCCCCCTCTGCGGATCTTTGGTCTCTTTATAGAGTTCCTAAAAAGCCAAAGGCGGCCAACACCAAACTCTTATTAAAAAAAAAAATTAATATAACTTATTTGTAGACGCAATTAGAAGCAAGGATAAACATTTACTTTAGGATGTTAAGGTCCGAATATATCAAGCCGTTGCCTTTGCATTCCTTCTGAATGACACAAGCACAACTTACTGAAAAATTTTCGTAGCAATTAATGTTTTCCATGGAAAGCACACAGCCCATTTAACAAGTTGGCGGAAAATTAAGTTAAAGAAAAATGCTTTTTACGCAACTGGTGGTAACAGTGGTTAAGCCTCTTGCGAGTACGGAGTACATGAGTGTGATTATTTAAAATATCGTTTTAATTAAGCAAAGTAACGAAGCAATGTACCCGTTACTCGTCTGAAATACTAGGCTATTATGCTTCGCGCTGAGGGGCGCGTTAAGTATGCAGCCGGCCCTAACGGTGACCTCCAAGGCCAGCAGGACTCGCAGCGGGGCCCTTGCGAGCTAATTTCTCAGACGATGTAGACTACTTTAAATTAAGAGTTAGTAAATTTCAGATAGCTTGGGTCTGATATGCGGATGCTCTAAGCGCTCCAACATCTATTTGTAATTGCTTATTATAATTATTTAGAAGATTTAGTCTTTTTTAACCTTGTGGTGAAAGAATACTACCACCCCCTCTCTTCTCTTGGGTGTCGTAAAAGTATAGAGTGGCGACGGGCTCACTACCTGTCACGCTGAGCAGATTGCAGTGCAGTCGCTATTTGGTGAAAAGTGGACTATAGTAAAGGACTGCTTGCTTTCCCCATTGCCTAGTCTCTGACTAACCCTTCGGGGATAATAGTCATGATTATAATGTATGTATGTATTTAGTTTTTTTTACGTTTTATATTTTATGAAGAGGAGCTCGATGGCGCAGCGGCTAGCGCATTCGGCTTGCGATCTTGCTTGCTAAGCCACTTTCGCAATGCCGGGTCGCTGGATGGGTGACCAAATTAAAGACATCTCGAGCTCCTCCGTGCTTCGAAAGGCACGTTAAGCCGTTGGTTCCGGTTGTTGTCGTAAGATGACAGTCGTTAAAACCCACCAACCCGCATTGGCCCAGCGTGGTGGGTTATGGCCCAATATCCCCACGTGCTATTGTCCACGTGGGAGGCCTGTGCCATGTAGTAGGACGTTAATAGGCTGATGATGATTTTATGATAATTTGTACTACTTCATACTTCATGATTTGGTCACCATCCAAGCATGGTGAGATGAAAGTTAAACTTGTGACGAAAATTAAGAAATCTCCGTACGCAATTACACAGAACAGAATAAACTATTCTGTCCTGTGAGTCGCGTGTGAGGTAACCGTTTACATACCACTTAATACAGAATGACGTTTAATAAAGATAAAAAATTGATACCGAATCGTCCGACCAGATCGTAGACGTTCTCGTGAAAGTGTACCATATACCAAAAATCCTGTGTGAACAATGTTAAAAAGTAAGAAGCAAAGCAAGTGTGTCAGGATCATAGCGAATATAAAGCTGCCTACCCCTCCGGGCAGCGGGTGTTATGTATAACGAATTGATGTTATGTGCAGCTCACAGATAAGTGTAGCTCAAGCACAAATCAGATGTCCTCCTGCGCTGTCCAGGCCTACTCCAAAAGTATAGCAACGCATCCCGACTGTTGTTGTTGTTGTTGTTGGCATTCGCCCGTTCTTAATTGGAGAGACAAGTTACAAGCCAATCACCACTCCGTTCCAGCTACTCTGTCCAGGAGAATGTGCAAACGCTAAAAATAACGTATGAAAACAACGAAAATAAGAATTTAAGTTCAGTCCGATAGTCCGATAGGTGAAATATGTGAGGTTGTTTATAATTGTCCGCCGGCAGCGCAGAGCCGCCGCGTCAGCCGGAAGATTAAAGATAATTGTTCGCATTGTGATATTATAACTAGAGCAGCTATCCCATACAAAATTTATGCTCAGCGAGATGCTAGCGGGCAGCACGTGGGGCGTAGGGGGCGGGCGTGACTTAGTTGCCTGGCATTTGCATCACATGAGCCGCAACTAAATGCGCAAAAATTTGCTTCGCGATGTCTTCTCTAATACCTCAGTTCAGTGATTGTCCGACGCACACTTGCGGCCTTTTTTGAATCACCTCGCTGCAACCAATCAAGAGCTTACGAGACAAATTATAGTGAGCTTACAATAATTATGGCAGACTTAATGTCACTGTTTTTACGCTTGTTCGGTAAAAAATCTTTTACTTTTCAGCAGTTTTTTTTTAACTTATGACTGCACCACAATAATTGTAGGTACTATTAAACCTGTTGTTACTTTCTATAACGGACTTAGGTAATCCAGTGTTCGCCAGCCAAGAGGTCTTCAAACCACCATTTACTTCCTTGAAGGAGTACAATAATATGACCATAAATGTGGTTAAAAATGTTTTTATATACAAGAAATCATATGTATATGTATAATCTTCTACAAATAAGCTTTTCATAACAATAAGATCTCTTTATTTCATTAGGAAGTTGCGCGCCCCACGGCGGCTGACTCCGCACTCCTCTAACCCAATTACTGCTGGTTGCAGCATCATAGCGCTCTTATACACGAACGGCAGTTTGCCGATGACGAAGAGGCTAGCGGCTAGCTAGCTAGTCGAAGTGGCGTCAACGTGTTAACAGATGGCGTCGCTTGTAAAGTCAAAAGTCAAAATATATTTATTCAATAAACTAAATTAATAAGTACTTCGAATCGTCCAAATCTTTTTTAACCTAACACCCATTCAGGACATCATTTTTTAACTGTGGCAAAGAACGGGCGAACGAAACCACAGCGCACAGAAGCAACGACATTTACAAAAAACAATATGACGTTACCAGGTCATAAAATACAAAATATGAATTTGAATGTAAATAGTTTATTTAAATATGGTGCTGTATATAAATTAATTATAGACAAATAAAAATAGCTGTTGGAGTACTTGGAGCATTTCAGACCCAAGCTGTTTTCTCTTCTGTGTTTTGATACTAGACGACACTATAAAGTGTCAGATTACACTTTATAATAAGCTTTTTTATAAAGCTTTTCTTTGATCTTGATTTTAAATTTATCAAGATCTGATTTCTGAATATCATTTGGTACTTTGTTGTATACTCGTACACACAGCCTAGTATAAGGTACCTATTGCTAATTTGTTCTTACTTCTAGTGTTTAAATTGTAAATATCACTGATTTTTAAAAACATTTGAATATTTTTATGAACATACATGATGAGATTTTCATAAATGTATTGTGATGCAACTGTCATTATACTTATAACCTTAAATCTCTCTCTGAGAGAGACACCAGTCTTTAGGTTATATATTGCTCGAATAGCATCTTCTGCAGCACAAAGATAGTTGTCATCATCATCATAATCATACCGTGTCAGTCAACAGCTGGACATAGGCCTCTCCCAACGTATGCCACTGAGCCCGATCTTCGGCTCTTCTAGTCCAATTGCTGCCAGCCTCCTTACAAATATCGTCGCTCCACCTAGCTGGAGGGCGTCCTACGCTTGTAGATATGGAGTGCTTCAATAGTAGCCTGTTGATGGCTGCCGTCGACGTGTCCCGCGCCAGACGCTGACATGTCGACGGCTGACAGCCGGCAGGTGACGGCAACTGCAGTAACTCTGCCGTCGTGCACTTGCCGCTCGTGTGTCGCAGCCCTTAGCCACTCATCCCGTTACAGCGAGCTCGTGAAGTCGTCACTCGCGCGCTGCGTAACGCGATACGGTATTAATGCAAATTAGCGGCGTAAGTGAAAGCGTCCCGGGGCGCTCAATATTGACGCTCGCCCGGAACACTCGCTCAGAACGCTCGTTTGGAAAGCTTGCTCGGAACGCTCGCAAACAATGTTCGTGCGCATGCCTTTACGTAACAAGTGCAAGTAGGTATACGAGTCTAGCCCTCACGTAGTACTCGATGGCCGGTTATCTGCAACTCACATTAATGGAAAAAGTACCCAACTATCTCAAAGCTCGTTGGAGATCATGATTTCACTATTGAATTTAAGTTAGATTAGTTTCACTCAATGATAGTCCTTTCTTAACTGCATTCAAATCACGGACTATCACACATGCAGTCAGTATGAAAATTATGGAAGCATTGTAACAAAATCTGATAAGATCTAGATTTGTTTGGAATAAAAATGTTAACAATGTTAGGCAAATTCTTAATCACACAAACAGTACTTAGGTAAAGTTTGTTTTTATTAAATATTGAGATATAACCGACTGACTGTATGTATGAGCGAGCAAATCTAATCACTTTTAGTTTTCTTCGATATTTTGAAAAAAAATTACGAGCAGGAATCGAACCCGCACTTTTCTGACATATTTGGTAGTGTACCGAGCAAGGAACTTATAATAAGTTCCTCGGCCCCGGGGTCAAAGGAGCATTTATTCAATGTCAACACTACGTCAGCAACATCTCCGTCATATTGAAAAGCTTTACGTTACGTTCGGCTGCCATTTATAATTAAGAGTACCTTATAGTAGTGTAGTCTGATTCATGGTGATCGATGACATCCCGCTGCTATGGCCTGTGACGTCACACATCTTGCGACCCCACCGCAGCCACTAATATATTATAAGTATAAGTATGAAATATACAGTCCACTTTACTAAATATTTAATAATTTACTAAATAGTTACTTCTATATTATTTAAAAGCTGTGGAGTTTCTTGTGCCCTTTCTTCTCCACAGCTAAAAGACTTCCTGAATGGGTGGGGTGGGTGGGTGGGTTTCTATGCCTATCCATCCATCCATAAAAAAAAAATTTAGACGATTCAAAATGCTTAATTTAAGCTTACTGAATAAAGATATATTGATTTTGATTTTTTGATTTTGATTCAGCCAGGCTGCTCTACTACCACACCGAGAAGCTAGGAAGGTTGCATTCAACAGAGATACAGTGGCTCACTAGCCCATTCTGGCTGCAGTTGATTGTCCACAGCAGCGGCGTCGGCTCCCGCGGGCGCGGCCGGCGCCAGCGCGCGCTTCCTGCGCCGGACACCGGCACACGCCGTCCCAGCGCATCCAATCACATTGCTTATTTACGCGTCACAACGGCTCGGCCACGACCTCGCCGCCGGCATGCGGATACTATGTCCATTGCGTCCTTTCTATTCCCATTGACTCAGACTACCGTATTAAAATAGTCAAAGAATTCGCTCGCCGCACCGCTCTAAGCAGCAAAGTCGTGGCCGGGCCGTAACGTAAAACAGAATGGCACCCGTATGGCGACGAGTGTACATTGGTTGCCTTCTCCGACTTTGTTTAGTACGACTGTGACATGTTGAGACAGAGGTATGGTAGTGTGATACACCTACGTATTTAAAACATCGATGTACTGTTAACCCACTACCGCTAGGAAAAAAAAGAGAGTGCTTCTTTAAAAAAGTAACATCGTGTACTATCTTAGAAGTAACTATGTAGTAAATTAGCGTGTTCTGAAGGAATTTAAAAATTTTTGTACAAGAAACATGTAACCCTATTTTTAAGCCGGTTAATTTACTTTCGATGAGTTATCTAGTAACTCTTCATATATGCCGAGTCTTTCATTTTATTATAAAAGAAAAGTCTGCTATTTTTAAATTAAAGAAGTCTGAAGTTGCCCCTCACAACAAAAGTTCATATCATATTGTATGTAAATTGTTCATATTTCATTAAATCTTCTGGAAAGATCACTTTGCATATCCTTGTTGTTTTAATAAAGCTGAGTTGCCGAGACCCGCTTATTACGCCGTAACGAAGTTAGCGTCGGGCGCTGCGGTACGGCGCGCCGATCGCACGCCCACGGCGGTTTAAATAATTAGGTTGTTGTTAGAACCAACCCGCATTGGTACAGCTCGGTGGGTGATGACCTAATGTCCTAATGTGCAGCATTCCATGTCTCTTTCCCATGTCACGTCAGGCCTGTGCCCAGTGCGTTTATAGGCTGATGACAATAATTGTAAGTACTTATATATACAATTGTATCTGTTTTTTTGTTTTGTACACATACACTTAAGTTTTAGTTGTTTAAGTTTATGTCTGGAGCTGCGCCTCCCTCTTACTGGTTCCACAGAATACCAGCGCCATGGCATGTCAATGTCACGGCATATTTAGCTGAGTGACGACCATTTCGGTTGCATAATGCTTACGTTTTTCTTTATATCTATTATGTTCAATTAATTGTCATATTTATGCTCAAGCCAGCAAAAGTAGGTTAAACATTTGCAGCAATGTACCTCATTCGTGTATTTGCAGAGCCAGAGTCATAGCCGTCGTAGTACGTGTCTCGCGGAGAGTCAGGCTCTCTAAGCGCAGATTATGGCTTTGTGAGTCGCGCCAATTGCGCCGCTTGTGCCGGCGGTAAGCGCGTGGCCTACTACCTATTACACGATGCGGGTTATAGTAAAGCAATCAATTCAATAATGAATACGCCTAAAAGCACCAAATGTGATGTAAGATATGGCTACAGTTGCGAGTTGATAGATTAGTCAAATTTCAATGAAGGATCACATATTTTATATTTCTTAACCACAAAGTCCCTGACTGAAATAAAGTCTTTTGTAAAGTGCAGGAAACAGTAGTTTTTAAAAAGAACAAAACATGCTGGTATAAAATGTAGGCTTAACATGGACTGGGCGTTTAAGCCAGGCGTGCCCCCGCGCTGTCCGGCGCGTCACCGGCAGTGCCTGGCAGCGTCCGGCGGTGTCCGGCAGCGTCCGGCGGTGAGCAGTGTATGATTCGGGTGTCACAGATGCCGCCATTGATGCGTCATCGTGGACTGATTTATCGCGACGCAGTGCGGCGGAGGGCTAATTGAATCCAATCGCTTTTGTCGTCCACTCGCTATTGTTTAAAACTGTTATTTACGCCCGATTTTATGCCTTTACGCGCGATGACGTATTCGCTCGTAAATCCGATCGCTTTGAAGCGCAGGAATTTTATTTCCGAGCGTTCCATTCAAGTTTCATCAATAATGCAGAAATTACGAAACACGATGAGGTCGTAATCCACGCAAATTAGTAATCAATCGTTGTTAATGATTGCAGCTGAATTACAGCAATGAAAAGAGCCCGTTTGATTCCTCGTTTTCGATATTTATAATAACTCATTTCCGCAATTAACTGATCACATTCGAATACTCTTTTATACAATTTGCGGGTCCAGTGAACTGAAATATGTAAATTGTGGAGCTCGCGTCCGCGGCGCGGGGCGGAGCGGCGGCGCCTGCCAAATGAACCGAGCTATTTTAATTGTTGTCACTAGAACAAAGAGCTCTGTTTGCTGTTTATTTATCGTCTTAGAAACGTGTCTATAAGTCACGCGCCTCTTACGCAAATTGGGGGCGGTACCTGAGACCCGAGCGACGGGAAGAATTCTCGAGTGGCGATTAAAAGTTTACTAAATGTATTTTTGTGGCTGTATGCAGACTTTGAAGTTGTATAAGTGTATGAGAATACAAAGCCTTTTGGAGGAGAAATAAATTTTGACGATTTAGCTAGAGGAAGATCTGAAAATAGCGAAGTGTTCCGATAAATTTAAATATGTTAACAAAAGTCACACGTTAACTGTCTAAAATATTGCATTATCCTCAAACAATTAAAAGAAAGCGGGCTCCAGTTGTTGTAGTTGATAAACAACAAAATAATAATTCGTACCTATATGTAGGTAATAAGATGTGAACGCGTTGCTTTAAAAATGTTAGTAATAGAGAGCTGTTGCCAAGCCTCTTGACAGCGAGGGTTCGGCGAGATGTGAGTGCCTCGTGAGGAGGAAGTGTTGAGTTGAGGGCCTCATGTTACCGTTTCGAGGAATAGCTAAATTTTTGCAAGAATTACACGCATGAGACATAAATTACAATATAGCCTCATGGAATAATATTTAAGAACTGTATTTTAATACTAAGGCTGCTTAGTGCCACGCCTATATAGTCTCTGACTAACCCTTCGGAGATGATAGTTGTGGTTGGATGTAAAATATAAGATAAGATAAAGCCACAAAATCTACAATGCAATTAAGTATTGCGATTGATAGATTAGTCTCACCAGATGAATCGGCGCGGGGACAAAACTGCTTTGAAGGACCATAATTTGTTCCTGGCAACGCTTGTAATTGTAGAATAGTGTTAACCAACGTCGCATGACATTGTTCGCAACCCCGCTGAGCCGCACGTCTGCAGACACGACAAAGCTAGGTGCGCTACAGGATTTATATTAATTTCCCAGAGCTCCAGCAGCCACTGGCTCGAGAGCCTCTTCCAAGATAACCTGCAGCGACGCAATCCGGCGACTGATAATGCACCTGAGATATAACTAATGAATACCAAACCAACAGACCGACTTTAACGGAATGGTATTTAATCCAAAATACTTTGGAAGCACATCACAACCATAGTTCTATTTGAGATGCAACCATTTTAAAGTACTATTTTTATTACATTATTTTTGTATGTAATCAGCAGACGTGTCAGCAGGAGATGGTTCTAATATATTCCCAAAGTATCAAAGTAATCCAAGTAAGTAATGACAAGCATGTATGTACATATATTACAGGTAGCCAATAGCTTCGTCATACACACATAAATAAACTCAAGACTATGTATCCCCAAAGGGTTAGTCAAAAACCTGTCAATGAGAACCGCAGCCATGGCCACGTCTCACCGAACAACAATTACTGCACATGTACTCGGCGTGACAGGTGCTGAGCCTATCGCCTCTCTATACTGTTGGATGTAAGTAAGCGCTAACGTGCAAATCTTGCAAAGGTAGCTAGAAGTTCCGCCATAAGCCTGCAAACTATTTTGCCTACAGCGTGTCCGTCCCGCAGCCGTCATCCGATATTCCCGTGGCGCCGGGCGCCGGGTCAGCGGCATGGCGTGTGGGTGTTTGTTCCCGAAGCTGGGCAGGCCCGGATGACCTCTGTTATGAACTCCATTCCAGTTGGGAGCAGGTATTCAAATACTACATGATAACAACAACTTAACACAATAATTTGACCTGCATTATGAAGAGATCTTTTTTTTGTGTAAAATATGCTGTCCCTGGGTCAAGGGGTCCATCATTGAAATGAAGTATTCACGTTTGATGGGTATTGGCTCAATCATCACAATGCCAAATGCGGGCTGGCGATTAGTGATGTCAGGTCACAAACCCGGACTATTTATTTATTTATTTAATTAATTGGCACAACTACAGAATACAATTCAATACATTTACAACAGGTAATACAAACTAACACTTCTCACATTAGGACTGAATTCCAGTGATTGTGGCGCACAGCGTTTTCATAGAATAAGTAGTTTAACAAATGAGAATAACAAATACTTAAACTTTTAACAAACAAAGTCTAAAAAGAGCGTTAAATAACAATTTCAAAAAAAAAATATATAAAAAAAAACAATTGAAAGAAATAAGGACATAATTCTAATAATTCTATAATTCTATGCATCGAAAAAATCGAAACACACTTTACCCGACCTGGAAATTAACCCTGGCCTCCGGTTATAGGCCAAGCGCTTAGCTACTCGGCCATCGAGATGTTGTACCTTTGATATATAACTATATTTTATCATCATTGGCTTTTAGTTGATTTTTCTCTGTATTTGAGAATACAAAGCCTAATTCTACAAATGACCAAAGATGACTATCCGAATAACTGATGCTTCAACTCGTGGAAAAGTGAAGAGATTGTTAATATTATTAGACCTACAATGTTTTCTTGAGTTTTCGCGAACTAACCACAGAGAACTAGACCTAAGTAGGTACAGTATATTGCTGAGATTTACCTACTCGCGTTAATTTACATAATGTTATTTCAATTGCGTCTCATGTTTTACCTGTACAATAAAGTAAGTGACGCGTTGCTTGCTACCCACACTATAACTCACTGTGAGTTTGGGCCGTCACATCGAGGACACCATTTATTTGATTGCGGTAACTTGGCCCATTAACAATGAATGTGAGGCTAATCTATTCATTGGCGCGCTCGTTGTCTTGGGAAGGCTTTTTGCTCCCGTTTTACATTTGACGGAATCAGATAAAGATGTTAACATGTTCCTCCTTCTTACAACGGCGTCCTTTAAATAAGGTGTGAAGAGGCAATTTGCGGCACAATTCTGCATGGACTTACTTTCTACACATCTGGACTTGGCTTCCGCTTAAAATCAGGTGGAGCGAAGCCATATTCCTATTTTTTTATAAAAAAAAAGAAAGCTTTTTGTAACAGTTGATAGTCAACTTGTTATGGTAGATGTGGATTCCTCCTCAGCCTTTCGGGGTGTATTGTCCAAAGTGCTAAAATGTCATAATCAGTGTGTGCCCAATCGCAGTGTTATATTATTCATAGTAATGAATTCACTTTGCTCTATGAGCAGTTCACGTACGGACTACCACAAGCCAATGCACCTGTTTCCTAAGTTTTGACGGGAGCTTGCGATAACTGGAGATATACAATGAAACTGTTTGTTCGGGACAAGCTGCAGCGGCGGCGCGCGGCGGGCGGCGCGAGGGTGGCTGACGCGGCTGCACCGCAGGTGAACCACAGCTAGATAAACACACTATTGGAATATCTCTTAAATAAACAAGACAGATAGAATTTTAAAATAATTATTATCGGACAGAAATAGAAATTAGATAAGATGTTTTTAGTCTACAGCACGTCGGCACATTGTCTGTAAATTAAAAACTGTACTTTTTAGCCTCCTGTTTATAACCTGTATTTCTATGTTCTTATTTTGTTCTACACAATATTTTTTTTGGGAATTTAAAAAAGCTTTTCTTTTATACAATAAAATTGCGCTTTCAAGAAAACATTGTAGTTTAAATTTGAATGGAACATTACAAACGTAGTTAAGTTGAATGATGCAATTGGGTCAGCGGCGGCGGCGGCGGCTCACAGCGACTGCGACTGCGGCTACTGTACGCGATATGCTAATGCCCGTAATGAAACCCGCGCCGCAGCCATTGAGGTATTGGAACTAGAGATGACATCGCGAAGCAAGTTAACGAGCACTTGGTTGCGGCCTATGGCAGCAAAGCCAAGCCGCGTCCATCGTTGCCGGCTGTCATCTAGCTAAACACATTTTTTTTTGGATGAAATAGCTGCTCTAGTTATAATACCTCAATACGGCTAGGAGTGATGGAACCGTCAAACCACTTACTCTCAACAACAGAATGACTATTTGAATTGGTTTCTACTCGAGTGCCATCATAACTCACCAACCCGCAATGGGCCAGCAGTGAGTGGGGCATGGCCCAATCCCTCATGCGCCGTGATCCATATCGGAAGGCCGGTGCCCAGCAGTGGGACGTTCGTAGGCTGATGATGATGATGAGTTCTATTTTACTCTTACTTTTACAGCAGCATGTCGCATCGAACTACTTTTAATATAGCTAACACATGTCCGCTCTCTCTATGACCACGGACCGTGCAAAGGGTTCGAAAAGTCAAACTAAGATAATGTAATCACTTAGCAATAAGCTATAACATTTATAGATAAGAAAGCCAGTTCCTCAGTGGTTGAGGATTCCGGGTAAAGCACGCTTCTACATTCGGCCTTACCGTCATTTACCATCAGGTGAGATGAAGGCCAAGCGCTTACCTGTTGTGGGATAAAAAAAATATAGAATATTAAAGGAAAACATTTCTTACATATATAAAAAATAATAATTAAAATAGTTCAGAGAGCATAGAAAAATAAATAATATGAAATTAAACGAAGGGTGTGAAGTTAATGGGCCCTGTCTCAGCATAAGGTTCTGTGTCATTGAAACACATTGCATATTTAGCGCCTTTGCCCTTCAGCCATGCAAATAAGAGCACTGGTAACGTGATGAAATTATACACTTTGTGTACACTGTGAACAACAAGAAGTATTTACTTACTTCCACTTCCGTTAGAACTATTGGGTAATCTGTGGTGTAACGTAGGTATCCGTAAAGCTTTGTGAATTCTCATATTCATTATTTATTTGGGCAAGGCCTGTTGGGAAAACCCATCGGGCAAACTAAACACAACATGAACAAAACGGTAAATGCCCATCCCACCGAGACTTGACTCGAATGCTCCGGTAAGCAGCTCAAGATGAGTAAACTCATGGTTTGTTATTTACCTCATCATCCCACCTGATGACGGCCCGACGAGCCAAGGAGTTGATGTCGAGTTGAGTTGATGTGCATCGCCTAGGGTCATTTATGTATTTGTAACTGCTGAATAAAATTATTGCGGTGTTTTTATTAAATTAGAACGTGTTCTCGGATATATTAAACAGTGCTATCTTTAGAATACAAGGTTTTTTTAAATGGCTTCAAAGTGTTGAAACGGTTCTAAGGTTAGTAACATTTTATGAGCAATAAGTAAATATTGAAACGAAACACTTTGTACGTATGAACTTGCGTTTAAATGAAAACCATAAAAAATAAATTATAGAAAATCAGTATTTAAGTAAGTTAATCAATTAAAATTGTCTCATTTTTATGTGTAGTGCTCGCGTAAACCTTACAAAATAATAATCGAGCAATGCTTAAACTACGCCTTCACGCCATCGTATTCCTTTGAACCGTCGTTATTGCCATGCAAATGCAACATACTAACATAACTACAAGGGCGCCCGCCTCCGTCCCAGGCCGACCGTTACTGTAGTTGTGATTCATATCGTCTCGTCCCTTCACTACCTACGCTCCATGGTGGTTTATTTAAGTTGTATAAGTTAAATTATACCCCCACAATTTGTGCACGACATATTGAGGTGGCTTGATTGACGTACGAACTTGAATAAAGTACTAAGCCATGTTTTTTTTCTCTATAGTGTAAATATAAGGCATATCCAAATGATAATTACCTAAAATATCTAAAGCACTAACCAAAATCAAACGTTACATAGCATAACGACATGTGATTACACTAAAGTTTATTTCAGTTTTACAAAGTCTCGCGATAGAAAGTCAACAAATTTAATTGCTGAAGTTGCAAATAGCTCGAGAGTCCTCGCTTCGTAATCCAATAGTCAGCTTTACCAGCTTTTAGTTCGATTCGCTAGTTATGCAAAATTTTAATTGATTCGTGAATGAACTGGAGTTGTTTAAAATTAATCGTTCGTGACATTAAAGAGTTCGGCATCGTTACAACAACGCTTTCGCAATCGTCTCCAACTATTGCGATTTATTCGAGTACAATAGAGCTGCGTACCGACGCGAGACTGGAATTATCAAAGTTGACGTTCGGATTTAGTTGTCACAATGCGAATAACAACTCGCAGACCTATTGTGATTTACAGCGCGAATCATTTTAACAATTTTATTATTGTAACAGTATTGAAATGCTTTAAACAACATTGTTATTTTAAATTGCAGGTTGCAAAATGTCACTCAGCGAAATAAGGGAATATAACGACAAACAATTGAATAATAACTGAGCCGACTCTACTCTGATATTGAATGTGGTAATAGTACTAAAACCAATTGATATTTCGTGCACCTATCTAAGGAAAGGTAGCAATGCAATTGGCAGATGTAGTACAATTACGCGATGCAATTACAGCAATGGCGGCGCTGGCGTGCCGGCGCTAATTAGCCCACATGTGCCGCGACGAGTGCCGCCCCGCGACAATGGCAGGCCCCAAACAACTTTATATCTGACGAAACGGTGGCGGCATACCTACTACCAGTGCCCAGGGAACAAACAACCGCTTACTATAGAGCACGGCGGCTTTCTTCGGTAGAGATTGAGTTTGCACACAGTAATTTAAGATTAAATCTCGCCAACACGCATTAGGCCAGCGTGGCGTGTGTCGTGTGGAAAGGCAGTGGGACGTTTTTAGCCTTTTAGGCACTGAGGCTTCTGCCTACTTCTGCCGGAAGCGGGTGTGAGGTAAATATGTTTGTACGTTTATAGGCTGATGTTAATGGACAAGAGGAAAGTAAACCAAATGACAAAATAATCAAACTTATCAGACAGCCTTTCAAAAATGTGTCTAGGATGTGCTGAATTATTTGATTTACACTGTACCTACACATAGTGAAACTCCTTTCCGCCCGGGCGTTGCGGTTGCGGCGCGGTTGCAGCGCGGTTTCGGGGCGGCTGCGGGCGTCTGCGGGGCGGGCGGCAGGCGGTAATTGCGGCGATTACAGCCGAGCCAGCGGCCGCTGCGGCTTTGGTTGAGGCTCTTTTGCCTTAAAAGCTGGGAACTGGCAGTTGCATCTAATCGTGCCTTCGTAATTACATATGCTCCAGACTTACTGCACATTGTCAGTTCTTCAAAACCTACACACACACACACTGAAATGTAGGGAAATGGAAGTGGCATGTATTAAGGAAGAATCAAACCAGGACAACAATTAAAATAATCATTAAAAGTAAAAATATAGAAACTATGAAAATCATTAACAAAAAGGTGTTTACTGAGTAAATAATTATTCTTATACGTATAACTACTCGTACAAAGTCGCGGGAGAAGTGTCATTTAAACGTTGTATGTAAGTAGTTTATATTTAAAAGTATTAAGAATAAATATAAACTATTTATAAATATTTAAGTATTTATAAATACTCTTTGCCCATTTAATGTATGTAGGTACGTACTACGGTTAACAACTTAACATCAATATTAATATTTGTTCAAACACCCAGGTGCCCGCCAGCACTATTAACCCAACCCATGGAATATCCATGCTATAAGAATAGATGTTTACATTTGCATTGTCAACTATAAGTTTGCTATCGTTCGTTCTCCGCGTATGTGATGGCTGGGATAAGCCCGAGCCACCGCCTGCATTATTCCCAACCGTGTTTTACGGCCCCGCGCCGGACGGCGCTTTACGGCTGACGGGTCCATCATAAACGGGATAGTGGGGACAGGCCAGGCCTACATACTAAATCATCTCATTTGCTCTAAAATTATCATTAAAAAAACATGGCATTTGTTCCATTCATCTGGTAAATAAAAAAAAACCTTAGCGTGATTATATCCCTTCCGCGTCTTCGATTTTGCCCTCGCTCAGGTAAGACAAAGCTTATTCTTTATTTCTACTCAATAGTCAGAGGTACCCGCACCCTTTGAGCGATAAGCCTCGGGCGGGGGCGCGGGGGCGGGGGCGGGGGCGTGATTACAGCCGATAGGAACACTCGCGATGCCCTCGAGACGCCGCGAGGGTGTACTCGCCTCTAAAGAAAATACATTTGGAATTGAACATGTATTTATCATTGCGGACATCGAAGTTTCCTTTATCAATGGTATCGTGTTCATTCAAACGCGGAACATGTGAAATGTAAATAAAACGGGCACAGTGAAACAATATTTGCTAAGTGAGTAAAATAAACCTTTTTTTGCAAGCATTGTAGCCGCCGCGCCGCGCCACGGCCGCGGGTGGAACTGGGTCGGCATTCGTTCCTTTTACAACAACAAAGTTGTTTAGGAAATAATTAGATCTTAATGTTTAATGATCGAAGAGTAAAAATGTTTTCAGTGTGCGTACTTTCTCGAGTTATTTTAATATATATTTTTTAATTTGTGTGGAGCCCCGCCGGTCTTTGCCTCTTGCTGGAGTCAGGGCTTTGCTTAACCTCTTTCGAAGCCCTCAGCTGTGGTGAAACAGTTAAAGAAAGTGTTATGACGAGCTGGAATTTGAACCACGAATCTCTGGCGTGAGAGGCGGGCGCTTATCCGTTGGACCACGGCTACAGGTACCGGCGCGCTCAAAACTAGATAGACGAGTATAAATCATGCAAAATAGGTGTATGATATAGGAGCCCGGATCACTGAGCTTGCTGTACCAAACCTATTGTGCACTTACTACTAATTTATTATTAATTTAAATGAAGGACTTACCTATAATCTTCGACGAAGAAGGCCGATCATCGGCCCTAGGCTGCTGCCCCCGGCTGGTGGTGACTGCGGTCAGGGAACGTCTCCTGGCCCTTGGTGGCGAGTAGAATTGCCCTACGCTACCCGTCTACCCCTCAGAGCTCTGGTCCCCTAAGAGAGTTATTATCACGTCACCGGGTAAGAACCGCGTCCGCGCGGTCGCAGCACCTTGTCCCACTGTCCACCAGTGGGACTACACAATCACAAGTCCAACACAATAATACGGTGCAACTCAAAGTCTGCTTTGGTTCATTTATTAGTCTATAATATTGAGTTTACAATCAAATTGAAGACACGACACGCGCGTCTTTGAAGACCCGGTCGGCTCACGTCACATTTCCACCACTCGCGACAAACCGTGGTCGCGGTACGCGCCCACGCGGTAATTACTTAACCAAGATAGATTCTACTACCAAGCTGGCCCCGGTTGGTCAAGCAAAGTTAATTTAAGTATCACGGGCGAGCCGTCGCCATCTTGCCCAAGCCAAACGCAAAAGCAAAAAGTAAAAGTGAAAACGTCACTGACAGATAGATACACAGAGTTGTCATACATTTGACAGATACAAATTGACGATTTCCGTTTCACGCTTTCATTCCGAACAATAGGTGTCACAATTGCATATTTCGATAATTGTTACTATGAAAATGTGTGGCCATTCAATGCCAGAATTAGACCCTGGGTGAATTACAGAGGGTCAGTAAAACGTAGAAGCGCTATCCCGAAAGCTGGGCCCCCACCTGGTCCTGCAAAGTTTCGCGAGCGGCCCTCTGGCAAGGCGACATCAACACAATAACAATTCTATTGAATCAGTACGAAAACAAATTAACATCTTATATTAAAATGTCCGAGGCCTGAAATCGCAATTGGCCCACTCGTATACTAGCATGTTAATATCTGATCACCTGCTTGTGGCTGCGACGGAGACTTTTCTTGACAACTCGGTAAATGATGCTGAACTGGCGCTAGATGGCTGGACACTGCTGCTAGCAGTGTCTGCAATAATAATTGTACTGAGTTATTATCTCTGTTTCTGCAACCAAAGACCCCGAAAAAGCTCTCTTATTCAACTTCCACTTACCCACTCTAACTATGAACAAACTCAACTCCCGCTGGGGATCGATTTCGGAACCTTCGGATTTGACACCAGTGCCAGTGGTCTAACCGCTAGACCACAGATACGGTTAAGTGTACCGTAAAGACGAGCGCCGACGGGTGTGCTCGGCCGCACAATGCGATCAGCGCGAGTCATCAACCCAGGCCAGCGCATTAGGCGGGTGCACACATTTCACTTCATACGAGCGTCACCTTTGGATATAGTGCCAACAAAGGTTGAAGAATTAAGTTTAAAACTCCAACCTCGGATGTATTTAAAAAAAAAAGGGAATTTGGTTGCTGTTAATAATTTCAATTGTTTTGAGTCACTTTTAGTAGAAAATTACAGAACTGAGATACATACAGTAATTCAAACTGAAACATGTAAGTAATTGGCTGTTATCATAGTGTGTGTACCGACTTGACAAACTCCCGACTTTCCAGTATTTAAGCTAATAGACTGCGCCGCGCGTCCCGCCATTAATGACTGATGTCGTGTCATTTGTACCTCCTCTGCGAGCGCTATGTTGGAGCCCTCACAATATATTTAACTGCACGGGGAAAAGTTTTTATGTTGTCAGGCACCTCTTTGCAGTGCTGAACCTGCCTGTACGCCACTCAAAACTATTGTGTAACACTAGATTCTTCAAACAGTTCTGTTATTTTATGTGTCATCATCACCATCAACGGAAGGACAAAGGACAAAAAGTTATCTGGGCACAGGCCTCCCTCAAGGTTTTCTACAACAACCGCTCATGTGCTGCTCTCATCTAGCTGCTATTGTGTTGGGATGTATGTGTGTTTATGTATCTTTGGAAAAAAACTATATTAAATGGCTAGCACACCTAATTATTACGAGTTTTGACCCCTGTGCCGACTTACCCGTCCTGCATCCCACCCACTACATGTACCGAAACAGGTCCAGCACAATCATAGTAATTACTACAAAAAGTGGAGCCATCAATTTTAACTGCAAACAGACAGTACAATGGCTTCGTAAAAATATTCATATTGGGGGTAGTAAAAGCATTTCGCATGCGAGCGCTTCCGTCGCGACTCGCTGCTACGGCTGCGGCACGAGCGGCGCGGGGCGGGGAGCGGGGAGCGGGCGGGATGGAGCGAAAACATCGCGCTACAGAGCGTCTCGTAGCCGCTGTAACAGTGCTACGGAAAAGTTAAGCTAGTTTGTGATTTACGTAGAGCTACGTTTTGATGTAGGTACACTCCAAAATCTTTTGTTTTTTTGTTGTCCTCCTGTACGTGTACTGTGTTAAGCGGCCATGCGCATGTTGCATTCAGAAGCATCAGTTCTCATGTTCTTTGCCCTGTATTTTCTGTATGCCGCCGTTGTAAGTGACAGGCAAAAAAAAATTTTGGAAAAGTGCATATGAATTACGTCATCTTGAATAAAATGTATATTTTGATTTATGATGTTCTACTTAAGAGGTCTATTACATCTCGACAGTGATTTTTGCTAAAAATGGCCAATTTTGGCGTTCTTGATCTCAGAAACAAAAATACATTTACAGTTTTGACTTATTGAATAGTGTGGAATAGCTATTGGAATAGAGCGTAGCGGCCTCGGTTTTTTGTAAATTTAATTAATTTTTTAATTAAACCCAAAAATGCAAAGAAAGATTTTTATAAAATGCGCGAAGGCACTTTTTTGAGCTCCTACATTGAACTACTGTTCTAAACAAACGAAATAAAACAATTAGAATATTATCTCTTATATAGTCGTATAGTGTGTAGCGGCCTCGGAATTTTTAGATATTATTGATTTTTTAGAGAAAAAACCTTATTCTAAACCAAAAACCTTCGAAAATCGCTTTAAGTTAACTGTGAATGTCTCCTATTTACGATAATATTATTGAGCAAAATTTATACCAGAATAATTGTTACTTCATGAGGAATAAATATTTTATAATAAATTTTTTATCCTATTTTGATAAAAACGATAAATACAACTACAAAATTAGTACAAAATACAAAAATAGGCATTTTACGCAAAAATCACATTTGAGATGTAATAGGCCTCTTAAGAAGCATAGTTAGCTTTTGAGTTGTTCAACTAAATAATCACATCAATCTAGTGAGAACTATATTTTAGTAAATGTTAAAGTAAACGCGTTGATTGCGTCGCCGCCGCCGGCCGGCTAATGGAGCCCCGCTGCGGGCGGTGTCCGGCCGCCGGACGCGGAAGTCGTTAGAGAGCGCCCTCTGGCGGCCGCGCGCGCGCCGCCATGTTTCTGTGCAGCCTCGCGATGGAGGGTGGGGGAGGGAGGGGAGGGGACATCAGCCTGTACCACACACACACAGAAAAAAATTGGATTATTGTTGATAATACCATTTCTCTTAATTTTCTTTAAATCTTTTTAAAATTAATATTAATAAAAATCAATTGCGTAAATTAATGTTTTATATTTTAGCGTTTTATTAACGCTTAAATATACTTAAGTAAAATTTTAAACACTGAAAAAAGACGACAACCTCAGGCGGGAATCGAACCACGCACCTTCCGCATTCCGGGCGGCTGCCTTAACCACTTGGCTACCGAGGTCTGGCTTTCAACCGTCGAAATTTGTCAGTGCTTGATGCTTATGTTTTTAGTCAACATTGCTTCATCATATCTTAGAAGTTTTCACCTCTGAGATCCGAAAGAAATATTTTTACAAATATTTGAACATTCGGTTAAGATGAAGCTGCTTTATAGATTAATGTTTTATATTTTAGCGTTTTATTAACGCTTAAATATACTTAAGTAAAATTTTAAACACTGAAAAAAGACGACAACCTCAGGCGGGAATCGAACCACGCACCTTCCGCATTCCGGGCGGCTGCCTTAACCACTTGGCTACCGAGGTCTGGCTTTCAACCGTCGAAATTTGTCAGTGCTTGACAACAACAAATCAAGCACTGACAAATTTCGACGGTGCCAATTTAACCAAGTGGTTAAGGCAGCCGCCCGGAATGCGGAAGGTGCGTGGTTCGATTCCCGCCTGAGGTTGTCGTCTTTTTTCAGTGTTTAAAATTTTACTTAAATTGCGTAAATGTTTGTACGCGCATCATTTTAGAACGGCTGCACTCATTTGGCTAGTTATTTTCCGTTGTGTTCATAATTGATAGGACAAGGTTTTGTAAAAGAAAATGTTTTAAAAAGTACGAAAAAGTGTATTTTGGTTTTAAAACTCTCCATATTAAGTGATTGAGTGAGTGACGTAGAGTGCAGTAAGGAGGATTCAAGTAATAAAGACAGTTGAAAAATATTTAATTAGTAAATAAAATTAACAGAATTGACAGCTGGACGTTCGTTGATTGTTATACAAAGTTCGCCGGGACAGCTCGTAATATAATGATAATTATTATGATTATTTGCATTGAAGTCCCTACTGCGCTCTGGGGGGATATCGCGCTAAATAATCACAACCAAACCACAAGTGAACCGCGTCCGTTCTGCCGCCTTCGTGTAGTGCCATCGCGTGTGTCAGCTATAGCACTATTTAACGGCTGAGGTCAGGATTGAGGTTGAAGTTTGATTGACATTATTTAGCGCGATCGCACCCCAGGTCTTTCCGCATAAACTCAAGCCCTGTGGTACTACAAAGCGTGAACTAAATTCAAACCTTGCTTAAATCTCATACTGTCTTTATCTGCCTTTAACAACAGAAATAAGATATCATCAGAATTAAACCAGTTTTATCATTAGTGCACGTTTTGAAATGCGAGGTAAGAAATTTGCGCTTTTACTCAGTACGCTAATCTAATGCAGTTTGGTGAACGGAAGGAAATTGACTTATGATCAGATCTGATCGTTGCATTCCAGTTTTACTTGCGATGAAATTCCAAAAGTTATCCCTTCAACGTCAATTTCATAAAAACCTAAACTAAATATAACTATCGATAACATCGGAGACGGCGAATAGCGTTGGCTAGAGGGAGCTTTTATAGATAATGTTTACGATCAGAATGCAAGCTCGCTGTAGCATGAAGTCGATTATGCTATGGGACCGAAATAAAGTAATGCAGTAATGTTGCAGAACCATCTATTGTTTTCTATCGAGGACCTGTTAAATCGCTACTATTAAACTAAAAAAAACAGATACTATCAATAGTATTGCCATTTCCAACAGTAATGCCTATAAAACGGTATCATACATAAATACATATTATAATCCCGACTATTATCCCCGAAGTAGTCAGAAACTAGGCAATAAGGACAGCAAAAACAGTCCTCTGCCATAGTCCACTTTTCACCAAATAGCAACTGCATATCGACGCAAAAAAACCGGAACTGCTGTAAGCCACAAAATCTAAAATGTCCACCGGAGCCAAAAAACTTTTGACATTTCGGAAAAAAAATCTTAACCTACAAGTGCCATTTTTTGAACACTAATTCATTTTTCAAGCTGGTATCTAAATAAATACCTAAAATCTTCTAGAAGTTACTTTTGACCTATGTTTCTGTGGGTTACAGCATTAGCACATTTTATTTGTTACGATAAAACGCTGTAAATGAGACAGATAATTGTATGGGCGACTCGAAATCAAGTATTTTCCTATAAAGCTAAATTGCAGTAAGTAGTTATTACAATATATTTTAATAGCCTTAATTTCATTTCAACTTAAACGCTGTGTATCTAGGTATGTATTCAGCTGCATTAAAATATCATAACTGTTAAAAGTTAGAAAGGATAGTAAAATTAAGCGATGTAAGAACGAAATGACATTTATTTAATGTCTTTTTAAAATGTTTAGGATAAAAATCACCACAAATCACATTAAAAATATTAAACAGAATTCAAAAGATAACACAAGACTAAAAACAGTTAGCCATTTAGACTTCTTAAAACATAAAGAAAAACATCTTAACAAAACAATATCACTTCTAAAGTTTCACTTGAGTTTTACCTACTTAAAATCAATTTAAGCCAAACAATCATCACTTCTCGTAAGTGCGGACTACGGCACTCCCTTTCTACTCCTAAATTTTTTTGTCCGTAAATCCATAACATGTTTACTATAAAATTCAATAGCCATTATGTTCAAAACGTCGAAATTTCGTCTTTTTTAATTATCTTTCTATCTAATACTACCTATTCTGTTCTAATATCAAGTACTAATAATAATTCTTCATCATCCTAGACTTTTCCCAGGTCATTTGGTCAGCTCTCCGTATCATTTTGCAGCATTCCTCTCTATTTTGCGTCAAATCTAGACTTTCGCCCATTGTCTTCATATCCTTGTTTATTGTGCTTGTCCAAGTCGTAGGTGGGTGACCTCGGTGTCTCTTACCCTCGGCAGTGTTATTTAGCGCACTCTTAGTCATGTGCTCGACATCTCTGCGCATCACATGGCCGAACCGTCGCAGTCGACTCTCGCACATCTTCTCTTGTATTGGCGCAACCTTGAACGTGCCACGGATATATTCATTCCGAACCTTATCTATTAGCGTTACGCCCCCAGCCCACCTAAGCATTCGCATTTCTGTACATGATGTAATGCATCATAAGCTCCTGGCCAGAATTCCGCACCATACAGAAGGGCAGGTCGAATTGCTCTCTTGTAGATATTCCATTTTACTCAAACAGGCATTTGCGAGTCACAAAGTACCCCAGTCAGTGCTCTCCACTTTTGCCACCTAGCTTGAATCCTGTTTTCTATGTCTTCGTTGGTAATATAGTGGTAGTTGGTCGCTTCACTTGTTATTACGGATCCAAGGTACTTGAATTTGGAGACTTTATTATGGGGAAATTATCTATTAGTGGTGGGGATACGATCGCATTTACGCCAGAGAAATTGCAGTGCATGTATTCCGTTTTTGTTCGGCTTACTCTGTGGCCTCGGCTTTCCAAACGGTTGCTCCACAGGGATAGTTTGTTTTGCAGGTCTTTAGCAGATTCCGACACGAGTACTATATTATCGGCATACAGTAGTGTCCATGGAACAGGACGTTGCAGATCTTCAGTGACGTAAAAGCAAAAGTGGGCTAGGTGAACCCTGATGCACTCGTCTACTACGACTACGTACCCTTGTGGTTACATTGTCGTACATGTCTTTTACTATTTCAATGTACTCTTCGGGAACGTGCTGTGCTCGAAGCGCTGTCCATATAAGATATTTTGAAACTCTATCAAATGCTTTTTCTAGATCTATAAAAGTGAAGTAAAATCCTTTCCAGATGATTTATACTTTGGTAAGAGCAGTTTAATAGAGTGAATGGCATCTAAGGTTCCTACGTCTCTTGAGAAGCCACATTGGTTTGGCGTTAACTTTATAAGCTGAGATAGTATTCTAGCTATCACGGTTTCTCAGATTTTTAAGGAGTGCGAAGTTACCTTTATGGCTCTCTAGTTCCTTTCTAGTAGTCGCCTTTATTTTTATAGAAAGGTATGATATCGCTTTTTCTCCGTATGTCCGGCATTTTGCGATCTTCTTTAACTCTATTCAAAAAGTTTGCGAACCAGACTATGCCGGTGTCGAATACTTTTTTCAGAGTTCTACCGGATTTTCATCTGGCCCAGTCGACTTGTTCTTTATTCAACGAAAAACAAATTTGAGGAAGTAAAATTTGTTTTTCGTGGTGTTATTAGGTGTTATTGATTCTATTGGACCAGCTACCCTAGCTAACTCCGGCACACTATCTCGTGGGAATTCTTCGTTTAATAGTTCTGAAAAGTATTTTTGCCTGTGTTTATTTTTGTCTTTTTCTTGTGTTAGGAGCCTACCGCATTTTACCTTTTATGTGAAGCTGACGTGTGGTAGCTAACTAACTAAGCCCTTGTTGATGGGCGATCAGTTGTGCTGCTTCCTGTAGGTGTGGTATCCATTTTTTCTGTGGAATTAAGCGGAGATATGTTGTAGTCGACATGTAATAGAAGTCTAATAAAATAAACAGGTACCTTGGGGTTTTATAGAAGGTCAATGTTGCCAAAGTCAAGAACTTAAAACATGTCTGTTTTATTACTCCTTCACTTAAAGAAGGATAGCTCCTGAATCATGAGTATAATTTAAATAAATATTGTATCAATTCAAGCTCACAGTAAAGTCTTTAAAATGGTAGCATATTCATTAATCTTCACCAATCGTTTAGGTCTTAAGATCGCTCGAAACAAATCACAAATAGGTTATTACACACTTTTGCACACATTTCTAAATTTCTTAAGTAAATACTCGCTTCGGAAATAATGCGATGGTATCGTTAGCAAAGATTCTTTAAAATCTATTGCATGTTCCATTACTTCTTTAGTTTGATTATACCCACCATTTATTCCACTATCATTAGTTTTCGCTTGGCTTGCCCATCAACCATCGTTTCTAATACGAAGAGAATAAATCGTTGAGTTTCGTCCAATGTATTCAAAGTATATTTTTGACAAACTTTTCTTCGTCCTTCGCCTTCACTAATAAAATAATCGTATTGGATGGCCTTCTAATATATTTTTTTACAGCACACTGAGCTACCTAGTCTCTTCTTCTTTGGTGACTCTTATAGTCTAAAAATATAAAAAATAAACTTTAGTGTCTTTCCTCAGATGTTTCTTTCCACACTCATTTCCACACTTTTTTCTATCCATAGATTAGATTTTATTGATTTCTCTTCTACTTCAACTAATTCTCCTTTATTGTTGGCATAGGATTCACCCACTTCCTTCTTTTTCTTATTTATTTGCCGTATAGCAGTTTTTGATTTCAATGTCTTTCTTTATCTTTATCTTTGCTTTTATTATCTGCAATGTATCCACATATTATACACATTATCTTAATTTCAGTACTAATAGATATTTATATAGATTTAAATAGTGGTTCAATAAAATAATTAATACCAAATCCAGATTCGAAACATTAATGATCTAATTTTATTCTAATAACTAAAATTCGTTCCATTTACGTTTCAAAACAAAAAACGGCTCCAGTCACGCGGAGAAAATCGGTTACAGCAAACACAACACACTCTTTCGTCTGTCGCGTAGTGACCGAGTGGCGCAGTAAGCCGCCGGTTTGAGGCGTGGGCGTGAGTTTTAATGGCTGAAAATGCCAACATTCTTAAAATTTAGACTTTTTAAATTGGCGTAAACGATAATTGTCTATATTACCATGCTTGTGTGAACTGTAGTAAACCACGACGACTAACAATTTATTAACTAATATGTAATATATCTATATAATAAAATGTGGATAAACGTGGAGCGTTATTATTTTATGACAGGCAAAAACTCTGTAACCCGTACCGTTCAAAATTTCAACAGCGCTGTAACTACCAGGATAATATAATTTGCAAAAGATGAATTGGTGTCAACGAAAATGATTTCCGAATCTGCAATAAAAAAATGTTGACCTAGTTGCGGGTTACAACGTTTCCGCTTTTTTGTGTCGATATGTGCTCAGCGTGACAGGTAGTAAGCCCATCGCCACTCTATGCTGTTTGAAGTATGTGCAGTCCTTAGTCCGTTAGTCGTCTTTTACGACACCCAAGAGAAGACAGGAGGTGGTAGTATTTTTTCACCACTACGCGACATGGTTAAGCGACGCGGTAAAGCGGTATCGATACAATCAATAGTATTGAAAATATCGACACTTGGCAATACAATCGATATATTCCAGTTACTAATGCATAATTATGCCTTGCATATCCTTGACTATCTTATACTTCTGTATAAAGCCGTGCATCTGTGCAGTTTCGTGGGCTCATTCTTCTCCATAGCTAAAAAATGACGATACAAAATGCTTTGTTTTTCGCAAAATGTTTAATTAAATAAAATAATATCTATAGTCTATCGATATTGGATTGTTGCAATATGCAACACTATATGTAATGGAGCGCCGTCATCTGCCGTGCGGCGGAGCGTGTGTGACGGCGGCAGCGGCGCGGCCTGCAGCGGGATGCGCGCGCGGGGAGTTATTCGGTGACGGCCAGTGACGGCTGGCGGCCAACTAAACATTACTATTACTATTTAATAGGCCCGCGACTTACGCGTGGACTACATTATTATTGAACAAAAATCTTTAATTGCAATAAAAAAATGTATAAACTTTTCTGCTGTAATCCTGACAAGGTGTAAAAGTCTTATGAACAAACGAACATATTGTGTTCAACTATATAGCCACACTATTATAATTTACGACTCGAGAGTCACTGTTTTTTAAATGAGCGTTTAAAGTGTTCTAAACTAACTCTTCTGGGATAATAATCATGAGTATGTATGTTATGTATGTCATCCTCATCACAAGACTGTACTTTAGCAATCTGTATGCGTCACGTCTTCGGACTATAAGTCATCGAAACATTGGATTTCACGCGACTCCACGCGACGCGAACGTTGCATTATTAGTTGAAGTCATCGTCAGACTATAATAGTCCCACTGAGCTGGGTAAGTACGGGATTCCCCACATTATCAACAGCACATGGGGAGGTTGGGCTATAACCCACCGCGTGGGTGTGGCCATTCGTGCCTTCCAAAGTACCATGAATGACTAAGGTGATAATTATTATAAAGTTTTTAATAAACCTATTGAGAATATTAATACACGAACCGTAGGCTTGGAGGCACCTGAATCTATTTTTACTTGGCAGAGAGGCAAATAGTAAATATAATAAAAAGAAATAATCTGCTACTATTAATAATTGTAAAATAATGAAGCTTTTTAGATTGTGTCCCATTCAAAGCCAAAGCCACCGGCCTCTGAAGCGGAGACTAACTAAAATGCAATGAATGAATCAATCGCAGTTCATTAAAACAATTGATCGAAAAAGAAAATACGACAAAGCTGTGCAAGATTACACAAAACACAAAAGATAAAATAGTGTGCAAGAGAACAATGCCCAACAAATTTGTTTAGAATTCCAATTAATTTGTGTATATGTAATGCTTTAAGCGCGGTATCTCGTTAAAGATTTAGCCGAAGCGACTAAGCGAATACTAGTTATCGCGGGCGCCATCGACATTGTCCGAGCCTTTGAGATCCGCAGTGAGGCGGCGGATCAAAGCCGAACTAAATTATATTAATTAGATCTGAAGCGGTTGGCCCCCACCCCCTCACCCGGCGGGGATGGCGGTGCGGAACATGGCTGGGACCACCAAACACAGGCCATTATTTATTTTAACCAATAAATGAGGGCTACAATGTGACTACAATGAACAGATAAGCTTCTAACACTACTTGTTGTGTCAGAACTTGTAAACGCAAAGTTTTTACAACCAAAACATTTACAGCGATAGCTTCCTTGTGAAATAAGTGGGTAATACGAATATCTTGCTAATATTATGATAATATTAAATATTTTATAAAACATTTTGACATTTGGACTTTAAAACCATAAGTTTGGTAGTTGTATGTACTAAATCTGACGTGGACTACATTAAATTTAGTAAGCGCAGTTGGTACAGCGAGCTCAGCGATCTGGGCTCCTGTATCATACAACTTTTAAACGTATGGTTTTAAAGTTCAAATGCCAAAATGTTTTTATAAAATATTTAATTTTGTCATAATATTAACAAGATATCCGTATTACCCACCTATTTTACAAGGAAGCTATTTAAAATTAACAAATGAATGACTTACTTTATAATCTTCTCCGAAGAAGGACGTTCATCGGCCTTAGGCCGCGCTTCCGGGTGGTGGTGACTGCGGTCAGGGAACGTCTCCTGGCCGTTAATGGCGAGGAGAATTGTCCTACGCTATCCCGGCTACCCAGAGCTCTGTCCCATAAGAGAGTGATGATTGCCTCACCAGGTAGGAACCGCGTTAGCGCGGTCGCAGCACTTCGTCCCACTGTCCACCTGTGGCACTGCACCATCACAATTCAAACACAGTTATATTGTGCAACTCAAAGTTTACTTTAGTTCACATAATAGTATATAATATTGAGGTTACAATCAAATTGGAGACACGCCTCATGCCTCGTGACGGCCACTGTCGACCAATACTCGCGAACAAACTGTTGTGACCACGCGTTAATTTCAACCAAGATACATTCAACCATCAAGCTGGCCGGGATGCACATTGTAAAGTTAATTTAATTGATACGGTCAAGCCGTGGCCATTTTGTACGCCGTAAAACCAAAAAGCAAAGTGACACTGACAGTCCGGATACCGCGATGTCATACATTTGACAGATATAAAATTGACTCGTTCCGAAATGCCGAACAATAATAAACCTCAAAGTTTAGTTTAGTTTTAGTATGCTCGTAAAACAACGTGCATATCTCGTTACGATCGTTTTACACGACATAATATGTAGGTATATCATATTCCCTGCATCTCGTTGGAATACAGGCTTGCATATTAACTAATCCCAACAGTGAGTAAAGCCATCGGCATAGTGTATAGCGCGGATAGCGGCGGGCCCGCTGCGGGCGGCGCGCGGCGGCGGGCGGGCGCGGCGCGGGCGGCGGCCTGCCTCGGCTCGTAATTGAATTCGATATCTATTTGACTTGGCGTGTTTGCGAAGGCTCCGCCAGTATTACCGCGATAGTAGTTATTTCCTCCAATTATCATGAAGGTTATCCACAGATTATCCGACCCAACACATCGTGTTACTGAGCACTAATTCTGATTAAATTTCTTGTTCCGTTAGCAGCGGACGAAAAGATTTCCAATTTCAATTTAGGAAATTAGAGGTGCCACTTCGCCTGTCGCTTACAGGTCTCAAAGTGCCTCTCGCACCTACACGAGATACACCTAATGAATGGTGGGCATAACAAATCTGAATTTAGAGTAAGTGAATAAACTACCCATTTTCGATGTGACTATGCAATAGGTACGAGTAAACATTAACAAAATTTAAATTGGAGAAATGACATCCTTAGAAGAACCTAAACGCACAAACGGGCGGTGGATGGAACATAACAATTAGTAATTTGCAAGTGAAATAAGTACAAATAGGAAAAATAATATGCGCGGAATCTTATCACGACGTTTGCGTGGTTAGTAACGTATTCGCAGGCGTGCCTGCCGCGGATTCAGCAGGAACAGCGCCGCGCAATAAAAATGTATGCAAATGTATGAATGCGGCGGTTGTCTCGCCGCAGCTGCCGGCTCGCGGCGCAGGGATTGATACAAATGCGTCGACATCTTCCGTTATTAATACAATAGCAGACGAATATTATAGAATTGATGGTTAAACAAACTTACCTGAAGTGAAGTTTGACCGTAATTGTACGAGACGTTGCATCCGAAGAGATTTATATTCACAAGGTAGTCCACTCTTCAATGTACCAGGCATCCAACACATATTAAGAGCTATCTAAAAGAAATTTTATTAAAAAAAAACATAAAACGTTACCCATAGTATAGACACAGGCGCCATCTAGTGAATACCAACCGAGTGCACGAGTTTGTCACCCGCGCTGTCATCGTCATTCACTTTTAGAGCTTTTTTGCAAAATTAATTTATATGGGGCCAGCATGTAAGGGAAGGGAGGGATCTTTATATAAATCTCGTCGGATGCAACGTCTCGTACAATTACGGTCAAACTTCACTTCAGGTAAGTTTGTTTAACCATCAATTGTACTTCGACGTTGCATCCTCGAGATTTATATTCACAAGCTAGATGTTTAGAACACAAATTTTGCGAAATAATTTAAGTACCTATATTATGATTTAATTCAACTATTTATTTTATTTATTTCGGTATTTACGAGAATAACCGATTAAATATAATTAGGTAGGTACCATATTAGTACAAACCAGTATGATATATTATAATGAATGATAAGCTAGAAATTAATCAATGTAAATAGCCGCTGCAAAGGCATTATCGTCATTCTCAATGGTAAGGGGTCGATTGTAAAACCGTGCAAACACCAGAGAATTACCAGTCCATCCTGCAGTTATTGAAAGGCCTTTTCTATTTGCTGCCGAGGTGGACGTGGACGCGTGTCTTACACGTGTGTGCTGAGAATAAAGAAGTGTCAATACCGCTGTTAAATAGGGTGTTTTTAAACTAACGACTTAATGTAGAACTAGTTGCATTATGAATAGGCTTTAGGTTAGCAATAACCTTTTCGTTCTAGGTTTATCTCTGTAAACTTTAGTCATATCTAAGTAGGACAGTAATATTTTTGCAGGGCAGATGTCAATCTTATTTAGAAAAAATGGTATAAATAAACAAGGCGGTCGTCGCCCTGGAGCAGATGTTTTAATTAAATCATCCACAATGGTTTCGACATAGTTATTATTTATTTTTAAATTAGAAATTCGAAGATAACGTCTGTACTCGTTGTGCGGTTGACAATGCGAGCAGAGTTACTATTTTTTTAGTAATAAACTCCAGAGCAAGTTCCTCATTTGGATATAAATTACTAAGGTTATCGATTACAATCGTTGGATCTCACGTCTCCGAATATTTCGGATGACTAGGTTTAGTCCTGTAAATATCTTTAAAAAATCGAACAACTAAATCAGCTTCACTATAACGTTTGCCCTAAATAGCTAGAGCAGAACGATGCATATTTAATGAACTACAACCAATTTTTGCTGGTAACAGTTGACCGTAAGGAATTTTGATAGAATTGGAAGTGGGGAGTTATAGAAATCAACTTTATAAGTATCACAATAACTCCACCATTTCGTAAAAGCGACATTGTTTTGTTTTAGTGAGGATGTAGACAATGAGGAAATCATCACCTCGATGGTTTCATTACATAACGATTGTCTTTGAAATGCTTTTCTGATAATTTGTATGCTACCAGCATAAGTTTCTTGCAAAGGGGGTGCTGGGTCCTAAAAGGTGATAATAACATATCGTCACTTGGGCCGAAGTATATTGGTTGTGAGCTACTGAGCTAAGTAGGGGATACCAGGGTTGACTCGGCCGATACGATGCGATTAGTACACCAGTGGCTTCGTCGTTAATTATTTTCCTAAAGCATTTTAATATGAGCGAGAAAGGGGGAAAAGCATAAAAATAAAATATATTCCAATTTAAGGTGAATGCATCTATGTCAAAGGCATAGGGGTCTCGTTGCCATGAGACGTATTTATTGCATTTATAATTTTGGTAAGTAGCAAAGAGATCTTTAAGAGTCATTAACAAGTATGACTACTAGATATGAGTCCTCAAAGAAGGAGATTGGGGAATACATACTGGCCCTAAATAACCTTTTCGATAGTTCTCGGACTGAGAACTTTGATAATGAGTCTAGGCAATCCCTGGCGGCAGGCCTGGCTGCCTCGGAGCATTCCATGTCCATACCAGTGTGTGATCCCTCACCTCCTAAGCAGCAATGCCATGATTTGTCCAGTTTGTCCAGTTTGAATTCCAATATTTCTTCCTAAAAAGACAATAAATGTACTAAAAGTAGCACTCTAATGTTTAGTGATGAAATTGGAAAAGGGATGGGTCAATTATTAAACACTGAGGGGCAAACTGTCTTAAATTATTGTATGCCTGGTTTGACATACCATGATATAATGAAAAAATTGATTTCACATGACGTTAATAATGTAGGAACTGTTGTTATTCTAATTGGGAAAAGGGGAAATGTGAACAAAAAAGTATTAGTTAACTTTTATAAAAAATTACTTTCTTTAAATATTCCAAAAATTATAATGTTCACACTTCCTTACAGTAAAAACTTGCCACACGAAGAAAATAATTATAGATTTAAGCTTAATTTGACATTGAATACAATGGCTTTCTATGAAAAGAAAGTAGAAATAATAGACATAAATAAATTATTAGATAATAATTTTATATTGACAAAAGATAAATATTATCTTAAGCCTAATTTTAAGCGACAGATAGCAAATTCGCTATCATTTTATTTTAAGTATTTAGCCAATAACATGGCTAGCTCGGCGGTTTCTATTGAGCTGCAACATACTGACATGCCAATTCAGACTTTGGAATATGTTCCAAATAATTTAAATTAGCTTATAAGACAATAGAGGACACCTCTAGCAAATTATTGGAATTAAATTATAAGACAAAAGAAGAACTCTCTTGCAAAATGTTTGTAAACAATATGAAATTAAATCAATTTAAAAATAGCTTTAAAAAAAGCCCCGGTCAATCATTAAATTTAAAAAATGTAGAATCTATGAACATTGTTCACCAGAACATCCAAGGAATGATGGGCAAAGATTTAGAGATTGAATTGTTCATGAACTGTAATAATATTGATATTCTTTGCATTACCGAGCACTGGCTTAGAGACCATCAGTTCATGTTCAATTTTAAGAATCATTTGGTAGGAAGTTCGTTCAGTCGAGGAAATGCAATACATGGTGGCTCCTTAATTATTGTTAGTAAAAAGTTTAAATTAAAGGAACGCAAAGACATAGTGAGCCTCTCGGTAGAACGAACAATAGAAATAGCTTGTGTGGAGTTGGAGCAGTTTGTTGTGATAAGTGTATACAGACCTCCTTCAGCATTATATGATTTTTTTGAAAAGTTATGGATGAGACATTGCGTAAGGTCCGCAATGTAGGTAAAACAATAATTGTTTGCGGTTACTTTAATATAAATTTGCTAGAAAACTCCACATTGTCAACTAAAATTAAAAACTTATTTCTATCATACAATTTGAATCATTTATTTTTGGAGCCGACAAGAATAACTGCCACTTCGGCCAACTGTATTGATAACGTATATACAAATGTAAACCCACTGGGTAAGCAAATTATTAATAACCTGGACTCTGATCATTGTGGTCAAATGGTCAGTTTTCCACACCAGCGTAAGCAAGTGATGAAACAGAATATCACTGTTGTGCCAAAAACTGCAGGTCGGCTGGAACGCTTTAAAAGCAATCTAGATACAAAATTAAATTATTTAGAATACAATGACAACCCTGATGTCTTTTATAATGATTTTTTTAACATATATTGTTCAGAATTTAATAAAATTTTGTTCCAAAAAAGATCTCGGTTAGTGGTACTGTATCTTTTAATGAATGGGCTACAATTAGTATTCACAAAAGTAGGAAACGCCTTTATGAACTTTATGGTGAACGCAATTATAACACCAGCAACGACTTCAAATTATATGTTAAAAATTATTCTAAGTTATTTAAAAGAGTATGCCGATTAGCCAAGGCAAACTATCTGAGTTCTAAGATTAAGAATAGTAATGACAAAATAAAAATGACATGGAATATTATAAATAGTGAAACAGGAAAGGTCAAAAGTCGTAATAATGAGAACAATTTAAATTGTGATAATAAAACCTTGACTTCTGATGCTGATGTTGCTGCAGCATTTGAGAGGTTTTTTACTGACATTCCAGTTTCCACTACAAAAGCCTTGATTTCCTCCCCCACTGTAGCTGAATCTGTTTTGAAGGAGAATGTTAAAGAATGTGAAAGTAATTTCAGTTTTCAAAAAATTTGTGTTATAGATATATTAAAAACATTTAACACTCTTAATAAGAAGAAAACTGCTGATCTGTGGGGTAATTCCGTGGATGTCGCTAAATCAGTAATTATGACAATAGCTCCAGTTTTAGCTTGCATATTTAACGAATGCATTGACTGTGGTGTTTTTTCTGACCTAATGAAACATAGTAAAATAATTCCATTGTTTAAATCAGGTAGCACTTCTGACCCCTCTAATTTTAGACCTATTTCTGTGCTACCCACATTTAGTAAAATTTTTGAAAAGTTGATGCTAGACCAAATTCAAATTCATTTTTATAGAAATAAACTTTTACATTGTAAACAGTACGGTTTTACTAGGGGTCGCTCAACAACTGACGCCGGTGTTGAGCTTTTAATCCAAATATTCGATACCTGGGAGGAATCACAGGATGCCCTAGGGGTATTTTGTGATTTATCCAAGGCTTTCGATTGTGTTTTACATGAAACTTTGGTCAGGAAGCTTAACCACTATGGAATTAGGGATGCTGCTTTGAGCCTTTTTAATCTCATACTTGAGTAACAGGATTCAGAAGGTCGACATTAACGGTAAAAGATCTCCGGGATCAGTGGTTACAATGGGAGTTCCGCAGGGTTCAATACTAGGTCCATTCTTGTTTTTGGTTTATATTAATGACTTACCTTATTGTGTAAAAGACAGTCATGAGATAGTATTGTTTGCTGATGATACTTCACTTTTATTCAAAGTGAAACGACGACACCCAAATTATGACGATGTAAATAATGCGATCTCAAAGATTGTTCACTGGTTTAGTGTAAATAACTTGCTATTAAACGAGGGAAAAACCAAATGTGTAAGATTTGTATTGCCTAATGTTAAGCAAGTAACAACTAGTGTACAAATTAAAGATAACAGTGTGAATCCTGTGGACACCACTGTGTTTCTAGGCGTCACGTTAGATGCCGAGCTTCAGTGGGGCCCACATATAGCTAAATTATCGAATAGACTTAGCTCTGCGGCTTATGCAGTAATGAAGATCCGTCAGTTAACTGACGTTGATACATCCAGATTAGTTTATTTCAGTTACTTTCATAGTGTAATGTCGTACGGCATTTTACTGTGGGGAAATGCTGCCGACATTCAAACTATCTTTGTGCTTCAGAAGAGGGCTATTCGAGCAATCTATAACCTAAAGGCTGGCGACTCTCTCAGAGTGAGATTTAAGAATATAAATATAATGACAGTTGCATCACAATACATTTATGAAAATTTGATTTATGTTCATAAAAATACTGGAATGTTTTCAAAAAACAGTGATATTCACAATGTAAACACTAGAAGTAAAAACAAATTAGCAGTACCTTATACTAGGCTCCATAAAATAAATAATTCTTTTAGGGGTCTGTGTGTAAGATTTTACAACAAAGTACCAAATGATATTCAGAAATTAGATCTTAATAAATTTAAAATCAAAATCAAAGAAAAGCTTTATAAAAAAGCTTATTATAAAGTGTCAGATTACACAGAAGACAAAACAGCTTGGATCTGAAATGCTCCAAGCACTCCAACAGCTATTTCTAACTGTCTTTATTTAATTGATACTACATTGTACTGTAGTTTTGTATTGCATCATTTATTATTTTTTAAATTCATATTTTGTATTGACCTGGTAACGACATATTCTTTTTTTTTGTGTGTAAATGTCGTTGCTTTTGTGCGCTGTGGTTTCTTGCGCCCATTCTTTGCCACAGTTAAAAAATTATGTCCTGAATGGGTGGTAGGTTAAAAAAGATTTGGACGATTCAAAGTACTTATTAATTGAGTTTATTGAATAAATATATTTTGACTATTGACTATTGACTATTGAACAATTTTTTCGAACACAGGTGCCGACATTTGCCATTCTGTATCAATATTCATACGCCGTGACTCCTTATCCGCCTCGAAGTTATCTTTAGATTTTATGTAGGATGCAAAGACAAATATTTTGCGTTTCTTGCACCATTGCCATAGACGACAAGTGATATTATTTAAAGGAACTTATTGTACTCCACCCATTCTACTGATATTTATTTGTTCAAGAATGCGTTTTCGTTTTCCTATTGGCAATTGCAAACACATATTTTCTGAATTTAATTCAAAACCGAGAAATTTTCTAGTCTTTGTGGTTCCAAGCTACTCTTTTTGAAGTTTTTATCAAAGCCTAGATTTTGTAATAAACAAACAGTTTACATTCTTCATAAGAATGGCCAAGGCACAAGATCTAAATATATTAGAATTAAAAAAACCTCTGTTTCTAAGATTAATCCGGTAGATAGACCGGTTTCATGAGTTTCATAAAGACATAATAAAGTGCTGAACTAAGTCCAAACGGTAGGCACTAAAATTCTTACGTATTACTTTTGTATCCCAAAAATTTGAACCTTAAATACTTTTTGTAGTTTTCATCAATAGGAACTAAAGAAAAAATACGCGTCTTTGATATCAAAATTGGCCATATAACTGTCTTGGAACAATAATTTACTTGCTGTCCGCATGTCCTCCATTTTAAAGTGGTATGAGGCGACAGCTTTATTCTATGATTTTAGGTTCAAGATAAAACTGGACGATCCATCACTTTTAGGTGTTAGGAATATGGGAGAAATAAATTACTCTTTGACATCCTCTCATATGCATATTACTCCTGACTGGCACAAGTCAGATATAGCTGTGATTAACTTACTTATTTCAGCCGAAGAAAAGTTAGGAGTGATAGGTTCAGTAGCTTGCTTTACAGTTTTATTAAATGGTATTTTGTATCCCGTAACGTACTATCTGACTACCGGGTCATTTGCGATTGAAAACCATGTGTCAACAAAAAAAAAATTATACGACCAGCGTGTAAGGTTACCTTGTTTGTTACTTACGCAACATCGGTCTGTATGACGGTCTCACTGCTGTCGTGGTGTGATAGCGGGTGGACGTCCGTGCTTGCGCTGATCGCCTCGGAGGTGGATACGGGAATCTTTGCTTGCTCCCGGCCTGGCAACCCATGACCTTGTTGCTTGGATGGGTCTTGCCACTTTCCCTGCTGGGCGGCGTAGTTCTTAGTGAAGTTGACGGTCTTATGTTGTTAGTATTCCGTATTTGCAAACCAGATTTTTCAGCGGCCTTAGCAGCTTCTATCTTTTCTCCCAAATTTTCTCCAAAAGAGTGTGCGTCTCTTTTAACATCTTGTGTCACTGACAAGAATTTTTTATCAAGAGTAGGCAGGTAGTGTAAGCATTTTTCTATTCATGGTATTTTCATAATGTAAATGCAGCATAATTTGGCCAACTTCAAACAGGTATCAAAGTTGTTGCTAACAGTTCTTTTTTATTATCTTTGTTCATACCATCTATGAGTATTTCCCTAGCGTTTAGAGACCTCTTCTGGTATTTTGGGTCCCAATGGTACCGCCTTCACTTTAGAAACTCCAAGAACGTCAAGAAAATGCGACGATATTGGATTTACAACTGGCAACTCCTCTGCTGCGCTTGGATTATTACGACTAGGTAACCCTAGCGTCCTGGATGGTCTGGGTAAGATCCGGACTGTGTACTTGTGCTACGGTCATGACAGATCGTAAGTCTTTTTCAATATTAGATTTATATACGTTCGTTATTTACGGTTCTTTATTGAAATCGGAGTCACTACATACGCATACACTACGGTTTTGGGGGTCAAAGTTGCTCGCGTCCGTAGGTTTACCCTTGAGACCCTATACGTGATCCCTGGGTGGTGCTAAATGAGTGACACTGACTGAGTGGTAGAGCCACGCTGCGTTGCAGCACGCATTAGGCCGGCTCGCCCGGCGTAATACCACCCTCTCACGAATATTCGGCGTGAAATAATGGCACTTGGTGCTGTTGTGTTTCGTCCGACCAGTGAGGGTTCCGGAGGCCCCTCCCCCCCTCCTCCCATTCCTATTCCTTCCTTAAACCTATTCCTTTCTTTAAGGCCGGCAACGCGCCTGCGATTCCTCTGGTTTTGCGGGTGTCCATGGGCGGCGGTGATTACTCTCCATCAGGTGACCCGCCTGCTCGTTTGCCTCCCTCTTTTATTAAAAAAAAACAAAAAACAAAGCCTTGTGGTAGGCGAGAGGCCTCACGCAAACGAAGTCATTTGAAAGGAATGATCAAAGAATAGAATTGCCGTAATCGCGTCACAGCATAGGGTAGGTACCCGTAATATCGATCGTAATCGCGTCACGATACTAGATTTCATACTAGCACTGACCGTAATCACTTCACGGTACTACTTAAATGTTTTTTACTTTTTATTATTATTTAAAAAAGCTAAGCGTCCTAAGTATTTTTGAAAATCAATAAATAGTGAAAAAGTCGAAAAATGTGGGTAACCACAAAGGCACTAGCGAAAGTATTAATCGAAATTAAGAAGGAAACGTACTATGAAATATATTTCAATAACGTTTCTACTTTGAATGTCTTACTAAGAGGTTCTGAGTCGTATATTCGCTAACGAATCACATAGTTTTTAAAAAATCGTTTGTCTTTGTAATTTAATCATAACATCGACAAAATGTAATATTTAAAAGACTGACTGACCTGATTTACTTGGCGATCGTCGTTGACGCAGTTTTTCCACATGCGTATATTATAATGATTATCCATGCTTCCTTTTGCACATAGTTTTATGCTACACAACACTTTTAGGGTAACGATGTGCGGATGCCCGAACACGAAAAGCGAATGACGATGACAGCGCGGGTGACAAACTCGTGCACTCGGTTGGTATTCACTAGATGGCGCCTGTGTCTATACTATGGGTAACGTTTTATGTTTTTTTTAATATATTTTCTTTTAGATAGCTCTTAATATGTGTTGGATGCCTGGTACATTGAAGAGTGAACTACCTTGTGAATATAAATCACGAGGATGCAACGTCGAAGTACAATAACCGATTGACCGCGTTTGTGGTCTAGTGGCTAAGTCACCGGTGTTAAACCCAGAGGTCACGGGTTCGATTCCCGGCGGGGAGTACATCTTTGTGTACTTATTTTGGTAGGTGGTAGGGCTTATTAACCCACCTACCCGCATTGGGCCAGCGTCACAAAGTACGCGTGGTGAGTGGTGAGTTATGTCCTAATTACCCCACATCTGTTGCATGTGGGAGGCCTATCGCCTGTGACCAGCAGTAGAACGTTTATGGGCTGATGATGATGATGATGAGGGTTTGTTAAGTCCAAAGTGGTGTGTATATACCATCGGGCTCAGACCAGGGTCCCGTGCATGATTCCTAACGGGGAGTGCTAACATGACATTGTACTCGGCTTGGTACCGAACCCGGACCTGCCCCCTTACTCTTGAAACCGATCGGTATTGGTTCGGAATTTTATTGGGAAATTTCGTACTTTTAAGTTACGACACCAGCGCTAATTTGGATTCATATTGGGTGAACTAAATAGCATTGAGTTTTGTATTTTTTTCACTAAATATCCGCGCAATATGAATCCATATTAGCTCAGGTGTAGTAACTTAGGAGTACGAAACTTTACAATACCAATCTCGATCGATCGGGATCGGTTTCAAGAGTAAAGGGGCTGGACCCGTTGGTTCGGTTTTGTGTAGCCTACTGTCATACTTGACTTCTCTACTACTTCTCATACTTAACCGGAATCAAAGTTTTTACTATCGGAAACTATCCGCTTCTTAATTATATCCATGTGAAAAGTGTATCAGCATTTTTAGCTTTTGTATTACCTATGGATTCAACCCGACCCGAAAGTTGGCGAAACATGCCAACAAGCATGCTTTTGCCTAAGTTTTTTTAACATGATAAGATTTTACGACATGGTAGCTTAGTGAAAAAGCTATGCTTGCAATAACATCTTCTCAAAATTCAAATAGATTTTAATTTAATCTCCTGTGCTATAGGTTGAGCAATTCCGTCAAAATATGTGCATTGCACTAAGAAATAAAAATGGATCATAATCATTGCAAGAAAACTAAACTGTTAACAAAGTAACGCGTTAGTATTCCAATAATTACGAAAGAATAACTTGAAGAAACATATTATGGTGGCCTCCCCTTGGTTACGTAAAACATAATTTCAACTCATTACAAGAAATAACAAATTCAAATACAATACGATTGCAATATAATTTTGACGCATTCCAATCGCTCGAGCAATACAGTTGTCATGAAATAACTAGTGTTTCTCATTGCCACACCCGGCACCCGGAACCCGGCACCCGGGCGACCCGGACCGCGTACCGTGTATTACAACCGCGTTTAATAAGGAAACGTCATTCGGAATAAACGCAGGCGTAATACGAGCGGCCGCGACCCTCGTTAGGGCTCACCTGACGACCACCAAGCTCTGCCAGATATTCGGGACAGCCTCATAGGAGCCACGTCAAATGAGACCTTACGCCTTGGACACAGGCGCTAAAGGCAACGGGCTATGAGGCACCGGTTAGGCGCACTCGGCGGGAATATTAAAACGTCGGCCGTCTGCAGTAGGGTGCCTGTAATTAATGCCGGGTAAATGAGGACTGGGCCTGATGAATATTTAGATTTATTGACACCCCACACATACAGATTGGACGACGAATTAATTTGGGGCGATGTGCTCTTTGAATAAATTACCTGTTTTTATCTTGAATCTTGAGCGCGTGTATGGAATTACGAACGCATGACTCAATTACTTAAGAAAAATAAACAGAAAAAAAGTAATAGTACTACACATAAATAATTAGAAAAAGTAATTAAAGGCCAATTACAAAGAGAGTAAAAGGTAAATTAATAACATAAAACTATACATTTAGAGACAGAGCCATAAACATCAACAATAAGATGCATCTTTTTCAAGTTTATTTAAATTGTCGTTTTTAAAATGGAAACTGAAGAAAAAGTACGAAATCAATTTAAGGTAAAATTAAAACTGTCCAGACTAATACTGAAATGCAAAACTCAGCGAAACTTATAAAACCACAGTTAGCAATAGTTCTCCCGATGCAAACTATATAAAATAAGACGGCGGGAGCTGCAGCTCGCAGCTCATACATTATTTATTTTTCAGTTACGACTGTTCTAATTTGAATCTGTGTTGTAATACAATTAAGTCGTTTACAAGGCTCTGCGTTGGAATCAGTATTGAAAGAAAAGTAGTACAATACATCATCAAGTTAAAAGTAATACAAAGCAGAATGACACTAAAGGCGCGTCCTGACTGAGAGCATTCGCGGGTAATAGGCATCGAATATTCGAGTGGTGTGAACGTTGAGTCGAGCGTTACAAAGTTTACACGCGAGCACGAACTGCGGCCGGTGTAAACGATGTCGCAACGCTGTTCGCGGAAATGGCTCGCATTCGAATGTTCACGCAAACAAAACGCTCGAAAGCGAGTAATCAGATAATGAAATTAATGAGTATGTAAGTAGAAATATTACTGGCCACTTGTAAGAGTTGTAAGCAAAGAACTTCTTTGATCGTGACCTTCTTGGTCTATTGTATTATCGTGTGATTGTCAATGTCAATTTATTATAACAAAAAATATAGTGCTTTGACTATATTGAAAAAAAAATTGTGACATTTAGTATTCGAATGCTCCAAGCACGGATGTTCGACACGAACGTTCATAGTTTTCTTTTATAAAACTCTACTCTTTGATAGTTTTGCACGAAAGTGAATGTTTCGGGCAAAATTTGTTGCTCGCCGGCGATTGCTGGTTTACAAATGCTCGGGTAAGAATGCTCTCAGTGAGGACGCTCCTTTAGGAAATGATAATGTGTAGCTGAGAGTGTCACCACACCCTCTCTATTGGTAAAAGCTCCATCTCTATTCTTCTATACTAATATTATGAAGAGGAATTTGTTTGTTTGAATAGGCTCCGAAACTACTAGACCGTTTTAGAAAATTTTTTGACCATTAGGTAGCTACATTCTTCCCAAGTGACATAGGCTATATTTTATCCCGATATTCCCACGGGAACGGGTACCACGCGGGTAAAACCGCGAGGATCCGCTAGTTAATAGTAATTTGGTAGACAAGTGCACAGATACTTGCGAATGCTACTCTTCCAGTCGATCGCTACCACAGAATGTCTAAGTCTAAATCGAATAAAGAATTAATAAATTAAGAATGTTGTTACAAAAAGGGGTTAGTCGTTATACTATGTATGTATACATGTAGTTATACAATATAACAGAGTGGACGAAAAAAGTCTTATTTGTTAAACAGCTCAAAATTTTGTCAATTTTAATGAAGAATGAATGAATGAAGTTAGTAACTTCACGTTTCCTAAATGACTCGTGTCAATAAGTTAAGTCAACAGTCAGGAATAGAATGAAGAATGTACATACATACATCATTCTATTCCTTATGCCATTATGCCTCTTGCCCAGACTCTCAGGCGAGTACATAAAGAGCACGTGAGCAGCACAGCCTATGCGTCTGCGGAGCCTGGGACATCTTCAGAGAGGCGGCGCGATGGGGACTGTGGGAGGGGGGGGGGGGGCCTTAAGCCTACAGCCGCTTAAGCTCGAGGCCCCTCTGAGCACTAAGCGCGCTTTGCTCAAAATATGGCATCTATAATCTCCGCTTGTTAATAAAACTGCTGCCCTAAAGCTTGGTGACACACGCTGTTATTAAGCAGCCAGTTGGTACAACTCATCTCGTCTGTGTCTACTCTCTGAGCTGTTACTTTGTACCAAAGTACTGTAAAAGGGACAAAAAATGTGTTCAAAAAGTAAGTTAGTTTTATTGTCATTAAGTTGGTTTAACAGTTGTGAGATCCTCTTCCTCGCGTCGTTCTCCTTATTACTGAGGTTCGTAATTCCCCCGAAGAATCTGGTCTTTATATTGAGGTTCTGTAAATTAACTTCAGATTCCAGCATTTTCCTTCAGCACCACATTTCGAAGGCGTCAATACGGTTTCAATCTGCTTTCTTCCGAGTCCATGTCTCCGCTAAAACACCAGTGTTGTAATTAATTTCACATAAGTTTATTTCGTGAGATGTTATGGTCTTTCCATATTATCTGTAGTTTTAGCTGTAGTTGAGACATTGCGGTATTTGCCATCCCAATTCGCCTTCTGGCCTCATTTTCGCACGAACCCCTGTTGTTGTGAAATAGGTACTATATCTCAGGATTCTCAGGTGAGACTCAACCCGTACTAGGCCAGCGTGGGGCTATGGCCCGATCTCCCCATGTGCGATTGCCCAGCAGTACTTAGCAGCAGATGATGAGTGAGGACTCTAACCTTCTAGCATTCATGTTTGATGAAATACAGCTTTATCATCATCATTACATATTATAAAGTAAAGCCGCCGTTTTCCTGTGTCTTGGCACCGCACTATTCTCCTAAACCACGTAATGGATTTTTGTTTTTACTATAAGATAGAGCGTTAATTATTATTGAGAATGGTTTTTATTTATATTTTGTAGATATATTTGTAAATGAAGATCATCTCTCTCCATTTAATGTAAACTTGCTGAGCAGTTCAGTATCAGCCGGCTTAATAGCAATACCGGTGAAATAGCAGATAAATTGAAATCGGAATATCATTTGTTTGACATTTGCTTTGTCATTGTAAAATCCTTCGTTGTTCATAAGAACACATTATATATTTTTAAAATTGCTGAACTATGGCGGTCTTTCTAAGTTATCGTGGACGAAGGCGCGGGCGGGCCGCTAGTAAAATTATAAAAGCAAAATAAAATATTTAAAAAAATGTAAATTAAACTCTATTAAACAGTCAGTATTTTGTATTACAAGTTCGTGTAAGCAGTGACTATGAGGACAGTGGCACTGGTGTTGGTGTTGACCGTAATATGTTGTTGAAGAACTACTGCTGGGTTATTGAGAGTGCTTGTGACCGTGAATGGAGCAGCTTCATGTTATCTTATCTTTTAATGCGTTGTAATTGGAGTATCAAACAATTATCCAATTGAAATAGCAAAATAAAACATTAATTTTAAATAGTCTTAACTAATTTAGGCATGTTCCATGACGTCATAATGTTAAATTAATAATTTGTATGTGTAAAATGAAATAGCAATAAAAAAATCAGATGTACCATAAAAACTGCAATACTTACCTACCTCGTTTTTATCATCAGCCTTTAACGTCCCACAGCTGGGCACAGGCCTTCCACAGGGACAACACGTGGGGGGGGGGGGGCTTAACACGGCTTTCCGTGCCTTCAGATGCACGGAGCATGCGACCTAAATGTACAGAACAACTGATATCTTTTCGCGGCTATTGCAATTTGCAGCTCGTAGACGGTTGCATCACTCGAGCCTGCAGCTTCAGTTCTTAACTTCTTAAGTCTCGATGCCCCGCAATTTCATTGAAATTTAACTGTGCACGCATTCTGAAGTGATATTAACTTGATCCGGCTTTGTTTCGCGACACATCCCCCCTCCCCCGCCCCCGCCACGCATTCGACTCATATTAAAACCCCCGGGTGCGGCTCAAACGTGTCCGTGAGTTTTGCTTTGTGACGCGTAAACAGAATTAGCCAGCGCCGGTTACTCGCGGATTTGGCCCACAACTATACTTTTTAAACATAATGTAGTTATAACGGGACTTTAAATTTTGAACAAAGAAATGTTCACATTGAATGAAAATACGTTCACATTGAAAAATAATGTTCACAGTGAATTTTCTATAGAGCTAGCAGATGGACGTGCCATCTGTTAAATTTATTATATTATGATTAATAATTGAATAACTATAAATTCCGCGCCTAACTGTGTCAATATTGCTTCCGCGTAGATCGGGGTCAGCGCATCGCGGTCATGCAATTGTTGACAATTTTACTCAGTCAATAACTGATAAGTGATGTTATTTACGCAATAATGAAAAGTCCATTTAACCGGAGCAACACGACGTCCCGGAGCCCACCACGTCGACGACAAAATGAAGAAGAACCAATAGCGCCCACTATTGATGCAGTCTCTACTATGCAAATACAGAGCTGGCTGTCGAAAATCGAGCATTGCTTGAATGATATTTGCTCGATCTCATGTGAAGGAAAGCTAAATTCAAAACAAAAGCTTAAAATCAGCAGCATCAGCAGGAGCGTCATGGGAGGTGTGTCTCAGTTGGCTGTTCAATATCAGTCAATGAAACAAAAATATATTTCAGCACAGCATACGATTAGCAACATGAACGAGCAAAAGGGGAATACCACCCAACTAGAAGACCAACTGGAGGATCTAAAAGAGTCTATCCGCTCTGCTCCAAATGCAACAAATCAGAACACGTCTTTTACCGGAATCGTTAGGAAGAGAAACTATTCTCTTGTCCGTCCCTTCAACACCAGCAGTGTCGTTATTTATCCCCAGGATAAAGAAAAAACGAGCGAGGATACAAAGAAGCTCATTCAGACCGTAATTAAGCCATAGAGCTCAAATTACGTATCCGTGGCATGCAGAAGACCAAAGACGGAGGCATTATTATTAGCGCACAAGGGAAAGAAGACCTTGAGAAACTAAAACAGTCAGAGCAGCTCAAAACATCAGGGCTAAAGGTCGAAGGACTAAAAAAAGGAAGCCAAAAATAATTTTATTAGGAGTCCTCGCCAATAACACTGAACAAGAAGTTTTCGAATGTCTGTATAAACAGAACATCGTGGACAAGTATTCACACATACATCGAGACCAATTCCTTAGCTCTATTAGACTTAGCCACAAATCTGGTAAAAAAGATGCCTTATTTTTAACCGACTTCAAAAAAAGGAGGAGGTTCTCAATTCGGTTGTATGTTTTTTTTTATTTTTGTTACCTCAGAACTCCGTCATTTATACACTGATTTAGAAAATTTATTTTTTTATTTGAAAGGATATTTCCAGATTGGTCCCATTATTATCAAAATCCAGTTCTGATGGTGGAATCCTCAAGGAATTGATGAAACTCCTCAAATATTGTAGGCATACCTATAGCGATTTTGGTATTTTCAGCAATAAGTCAAGCATTTGCATTCAAAAAGTATCATTTGATGAAATAGAACTAATGAAAAAGACCACAGAATGCTATTGAAACTCCTCAACGATAAGTATTTCACGGGTGGCGATAAGATACCTCGATTAAGATACTTATGCGACTATGACGAAGCAAAAGGCCCCATTTTTATCAAAATCCAGTTCTGATGGTGGAATCCTCAAGGAATTGATGAAACTCCTCAAATATTGTAGGCATACCTATAGCGATTTTGGTATTTTCAGCAATAAGTCAAGCATTTGCATTCAAAAAGTATCATTTGATGAAATAGAACTAATGAAAAAGACCACAGAATGCTATTGAAACTCCTCAATGATAAGTATTTCACGGGTGGCGATAAGATATCTCGATTAAGATACTTATGCGACTATGACGAAGCAAAAGGCCCCATTTTTATCAAAATCCAGTTCTGATGGTGGAATCCTCAAGGAATTGATGGAAATCCTCAAATATTGTAGGCATACCTATAGCGATTTTGGTATTTTCAGCAATAAGTCAAGCATTTGCATTCAAAAAATATCATTTGATGAAGTAGAACTGATGAAGAAGACCACAGAATGCCACTGGAACTCCTCAATGATAAGTATTTAACGGGTGGCGATAAGATATCTCGATTAAGATACTTATGCGACTATGACGAAGCAAAAGGCCCCATTTTTATCAAAATCCAGTTCTGATGGTGGAATCCTCAAGGAATTGATGGAAATCCTCAAATATTGTAGGCATACCTATAGCGATTTTGGTATTTTCAGCAATAAGTCAAGCATTTGCATTCAAAAAATATCATTTGATGAAGTAGAACTGATGAAGAAGACCACAGAATGCCACTGGAACTCCTCAATTATAAGTATTTCACGGGTGGCGATAAGATATCTCGATTAAGATACTTATGCGACTATGACGAAGCAAAAGGTTCCATTTTTATCAAAATCCAGTTCTGATGGTGGAATCCTCACAGAATTGATGAAAATCCTCAAATATTGTAGGCATACCTATGGCGAGTTTGGTATTTTCAGCAATAAGTCAAGCATTTGCATTCAAAAAGTATCATTTGATTAAGTAGAACTGATGAAGAAGACCACAGAATGCCATTGGAACTCCTCAATGATAAGTATTTCACGAGTGGCGTTAAGATATCTCGATTAAGATAGTTAAGCGACTATGACGAAGCAAAAGAAGGCAGGTACCGGAACTCAGTACTAATGAGAGATCCTTGAGGAATTGAGGGAATTCCTCAAATATTTGGTATTTTCAGCCATGAGTCAACTTGCGCATCGGCCTGATTTTGCACATAGATAGCTGAAGGACAAATAGTAACATATGCCACTTTTTATCACCCTTTCTGAAACATTTCTATAAGGTTTTAAAAATACACTATTCACACTATTAATTCTGTCACTTTACATCTAAATTCTTCTTAACATCTTTATGCCGATGACTTACAAATTTACTCTTAGGCCTCGGCTGAGAACCTCTCAGACGCGATTGAGCAGATCATTGGTGACTTGGCTACGATCTACAACTGGAGCAAGTCAAAAACGTCCCTGTAGTTTGCCTAACAGTGAACCCTAGTAACTCACAAGTCATCATCGTAGGGGGCTCTATTTATACACCGTTCATGAGTAAATCTGGGTAACTTGCCGTCTGTTTTGGATGTAGATTTCCTACGTGATAGGCGTTTCTCGTTTTCTTCGCTTGTTGCATTTAAACTTTGCTGTCTCATACGAGCAGCACGTTTTGTTGGTTTACCATTATTCGCTTTCGATAAATAGATCAAAACAATTCACTAAAAAGCGAGAAATAAACAAAAACTTTAACAAAAGTAAAAACCGACTCCAAAAAATTTTGAGTGAAATAATAGCACTAAAACGTAAAAAAATAATTAAATAGTTTAGTTTGTTCAATTTACTTGCAATATTAACCTTTATTCTGCTTAATCTTATAATCTTAAAAATTATTTTTGGAGTCGGTTTTTACTTTTGTTAAAAAAAATTGTAATTACATAATAGAAATACCACCTGAATTGAGGCAAGTTCTAACAGCACAGGAGCGACTGTTCATTAATTGGACATCTTGCTCAGTCAGAGACTTCACACTTGTAACAAGATGTTACAAGCGTCAGCAGCATGGCCACTCCTCTAAGTATTGTCGTGAGTCAGACTCTACCTGTGGACACTGTGGATGCGTTGGACTCCATCAAGGAATGCAGCAAACGCCAAGAACCTGCCGCGTGTGCTACATGTAAACGCTTTAACAAGCCCAGCCACCACAAAACGGGAGATGAACAATGCCCAGCGAGAAAAAGTGCTGAAATTAGGTACCACAGCTCTATTGACTATGAAGAAAAGTCTACTCTTATGAACATAAATCAGTGATCAGTGACCTTCTTAAAATGTTCTTCAATTATATAATTCTAGTAGTATCTAAGCATAATTATAATCATTGTTTACAAACATACGTACTGTAACTTTAATAGCATGATAGCATTGTTATTAAGATATTATAATTTATTGTTATCTAATAAAATGTTAAGTAAGCACTCACCTACATTCACAAGACAGGTAAACTAGTTTACTTAGCTTAGGTATCATTTCGATTATTTTGCAATACTAAACTTAATTTTAAATTACCTACTTACAATAATAGCTGCACTCTTGTTATGCATTATTTTTATTATGTGGACGAATGATATCTAAAAGTTTTGATGTATTTAGACTAAGTTTTTATACAGAAATACATTATTCTTATTCGTACATTGTAAAGATTGTACATTGTAACTCGTACAGTGTAAAAAGTTAAAACCACAGATTAAGCTATTTAATGAATAAAAAAAATATTACAAAGGTTACACGTGTATAAAAGAGAAAACAAGCCACGCATATATCTCATCATTCAAATAAAAGATGGAGTTTGTTGTTTAAAAAAACTAATTAATATTATACCATACAGCAGCAGAAATAAAATGACGCTGCACAATTGCACTAACTGATCGTACCTCTCTAGGGGATCAAAAACTCCGATAGATACTTTTCTGTTTGGGCTCTATATACGCCTAAACTAGCATCTTATAATCTCTCATCCATCTGTCATCTATCTTCTTGGCACTGGAAATCTATGTGGCAGGCAAAAGAAGGAATATTTGAAAGCTAAGTTACAATTATTAGTGAGTGACATTGTACCTCGCTTATTTGGTTAGACGGTGCGGGTCGCGGCAGACAATCGACAATAGTGAGAGCTTAGCATAAAGAGCGGAGGCTCGTCAGTCACGAGCTGAGGGGTGAGGAGGGAGGGAGGTTATTGGACGATCGAGGGCATATGAGGGCCGCACTGAGGAGCAGCCGCGGAATTTATTCGCGTCTGCCTGGTTCGACGCACAGTGCAGGGGTGCACGGGACTCATAGACAAATTTCTTGGCCTCATGTGTCGTCGGCGTCGCGTCGGTGGGAGTGAAATTAATCCGGTGGTGATTTATGCCAATCAGAACCAACAGACGTAGATGTACTAAGCAGCTTACAAATTAAATAAAAAATAACAAATAAGTATTTATTTTAAATAAGGGAATTTTGTGGAGTGCTTGATGACCTTCATTGATTGATTAACTGATTAACTGAGTCCGGCGTTGCTATCTTAAGGGTACCGAAACAGAGCCTCGGCAACTACTTTTCTAACATGTCTCGGGACTTTAAATGTGACGTTGCCCTATTAATTACAAGCAATTAAAAATTGTAGGATTGTACTAATAAGCTCTTATTTCAAACCAAAATTAATTGTTTGTTTATAGTTTTGTTTGATATTTATGAATTAATAAGATACACCGTTGATTTTATTAAGTTTTGCATGCTCCGTTCCATGCCTTTCATTCCATACCTTTCACCTTTGCCCGCACCGCGCCGCCCGCCGCCAGCATGCCGCATTACCATCATAAAGGACCGGACTTTGCCATTAGCACAACTACTGCACGACTTGAACACGCCACAACTCGATACACACAGCGTTTAACGGGATCCTTCACCAAAACCTGAAGCTGAATGGCTACCACCATGCGGACTATTAACACTTAGAACGCGGTTACGACTCTCATAAGTGTATCTATCGAAGAGCAGCAGTATTCCGCATTGATGAGTCCGAATTGAATCGTGCTAGTAAAGTAAAGTACAGGCTGTGTACCGCCCCACAGCTGGGCAAAAGCCTGCATCATTGGAATCAAGCCATCGCTACTATATATGGGTATTGGCTTAAGCAGCACGCTTGCCAAATGCGGTTGATTACAAACACGAGCGATGCATCGAAACATCCCAAATCACACTTTACCCAACCTGGGAATTGTACCCAGGACCTCCGGATATGAGGCGAGCGCTGCCACGCGGCCACCAAAGCAAAAGGTACCTATAACCACAGTATCAGTATTGTAACTTCATAGTAACGGACGAAGCGCGAGCCATACCTACGCGCTCCGATCTCGGCATGCGCTCGGCATGCAACTTCATGCGGCTATCGCGAATGTGCCGCACAGTGACGAACGGACGGTGTGTTGTTTTTTAAACAGAAAGCGTGCGATTTTTTCGATTAAAATAAGTTCAAGAACCTACTTACTTAAATATGGCAAGGAGCAATTCTAGATGCTGTTTTTGGTTGCATGAAATAAGTACTTACTAGTACTTACGTTATTTGTGTCTTTTCTAATGGATAGGTATTTCGTCTTTTCCTCCAAAAAAATGCCTAGATTAATAAATAAAGTGAATAGAGTAAAGGAAAGTGATACACGAGTGAACTAGGTAATTATATGCGGTTCATGATACGGCAGGTACTTTATTTTTCATTTATTTATTTCTATGAAGATTTACAGACAAATAACATCTATAGCTAAGGTTAGTAAGTAAACATAATGCTATTAACAAATCTTCACAATTATATCAACAAAATGTTCAGTTAACTCGCTGAAAGGATAATGTTAATTTAGTTTAAAATACAGATTAAAAAGAGATTACTTATAAATTAATGAAATTACTGTTACAGTAGTAGGTTGCTGTCATGTTGTTGTACAGCGATACTAGACTGTGGCGGCCTGCATCGCCACATAATTTATTATCCTCACGTATTGGTTAAAGAGTTTGTAAGCACATTCTTAAACGCGTGCAGATCCGATAAAGATATGACACGGCATCATCCCTCCAACATCTACGTAGTTATTATTGTATAAATAGTCTTGTAAGGTTTAGATAATAAGTTAGTCACAATGTAGTCTCTTTAAATATACAACACCATATAAAGAGACGCAGTTGTTATTTACCATCGCCATGGAATCCCATCCATCATCACCAACCTCGCACACTACGCCCGATGGAACACTGGTGACCCCGCTCAAGCAATAAGCAACCTTCCAACCTACTGTTATATATCCGTACCCAGACATGGTTACGACACAGTGCATTATCACTCGACTCCAAGGGACTTACAGCTGTCTAATGTCATGTGACACCAAGGAACTCTAGAGATAAGTTACTAGATTAAGGGCCGATTTTTCAATTGTCAGATAAAACTTATTCGTGTGTTAAAGTATTACACGACCATTTTCAAATGTAATATAATGTCAAATCCTTTATTTCTTTGCAGGTTACATTTTGGGTTGGTCGCGTAATACTTTATCAGACGGATAAGTTTTATTCGAGGATGGAAAAATCAGCCCTAAGTTAACTGTCTGCTGTATTTCTTTTAACGCTATCCATTAATATGTTAACAGTAAGACCCTAGAGATAAGTTACTAGGTTAAGTTGAAATGTCTGTTCTATTTCTTTTAACACTCTAATAAAGATTGCTCCAGTTCCCACAATCCTGCCCCGATAGGGACCCACGCCGCGTCCTTTCCCTCTCCTTTCCACCAACCCTATATAATAGAACATTCCCTTTAAAATAATACATTCTGTACTCTTTTTTTTTTATGCTAAGCCCGGCAAATGACCTTACTTCACCTGATGTTAAGTGGAAATGAAGTCCAGGCGCGAGGACAACTGGTGCAGCGTAAGAGACGTAGCATCAGTCACCCTCATTCTGCCGGCCCACAAAGTGCTTCTTCACGCCTCACTCTGCATTCTACCTCGATACTACTAAGTCTTTGTAATAAATAAAAGTTTATTTTTAAAAACAACAATTTTGTTCACACCGCGTAACAAATTTGGCGCAGTCGGTAGGATCCCGCGTGATTCGTTACACAAGAAGACGACGCTACAACGTATAAAAGCACCAGCTCTGTACGGTTCCTGCAGGGATTTAAGAAGCGCCGCCGAATGCTGCTCCTGGGGTCCATCCTGTTACTTTGGTGAGTAGCCTAAATTGTTCGCTCATCCTATTTCTTTTCATACATCCTATATCGCATACTCTTTCAATATCCACGAACTCAACCGAACTCCTCTTAAACTCTTATTAACTATAGATATTTCGATGTAATTAATTTTATAATCAAATGAGTCAACAATCGATTGACAGCTCAAGCAATAGCTTGAACATCGGGACATTACTCCAATTAATACCCGACTTTAACACTGATCAGCCAGGCCATATTTATCGTTTCATCAGATGTTGTGATGCCGCATTTCAATTAGCTAACCCAGACCAAGAAGATATTTTACTAGTTTACGCGTTAAATAAAATCTCAGGAATAGGCGCGCCAGATGTTCACTCCCGGAAACACGACAATTGGGATTCTCTAAAAAGATTTTTAATTAGTAGATTTTCAAACGTCAAAACTATATCACATCAAATGTTAGAATTACAATCATCTTTCCAAAAATCAAACGAGAGTATAACGGAATACTTTCACTGTATAGACCTGTGCCGTAGTAAAATCATTGAAAAGTTAAACGCCGAAATTAGTGACGACAGCCTGCCGGATCGCAAAAAATGTGCCAAAGAAACGGCACTGTCGGTTTTTGTAAATGGTCTTAATTCTGACATGGGTAATAATTCTGACATCTTGGGGGTTAAGTTGCTCGCGTCCGTAGGTTTAACCTTGAGACCCTACACGTGACACCTGGGTGGTGCTAAATGATTGACACCAACTGAGTGGTAGAGCCACGCTGCGTTGCAGCACGCATTGGGTCGGCTCGCCCGGCGTAATACCACCCCCTCACGAATTTTCGGCGTGAAACAATGGCACTCTGTGCTGTTGTGTTTCGTCCGGCGAGTGAGGGTTCCGGAGACCCCCTCCCCCCCCCCCCTCACAATTGATATGGCAGCGAACTTTAATTTAGATTTACCCCAGGGGGGTACCGACACATCCGGTGTCGGAGAATCCCCCACTGAGCGTTCTCGCTCAGGCTGCCCTACGTATTCTGGGGAGGGCAAAAGTCCGCTCGTGCCAAGGCATGCTGCAGGCAGGAGAAAGGCAAGACAATTGGCACCCCCTCCTACGCTTCGCGTGGACTTCTGCAATATCAGGGGAATCCACTGTAACTTGAGCGCCGTCCATTACCACCTCGAGACGGCGAAACCGGCCTTGCTCTTCCTCACCGAGACGCAGATATCCCCCCCTCCTGACATCTCTTACTTGCGCTACCCGGGATACAACCTGGAACATGCATTTGTGCCACGAGCCGGTGTTTGTGCCTATGTCAGAGAGGATATGTGCGTTCGTCGCCTTGGCAATCTTGAAGATAGGGACCTCTCCATCTTATGGCTGCACGTCGACTGCGGACGTCATCCTCGCGTCTACGCGTGCCTGTATAGGTCCCACAGCGGTAACATCGGAACTGACCAACTTATCGAGACCGTCCAAACAGCGACAGACTCCCTTCTCCAACGGATCCCCTCGGCCGAGATTGTGGTATTGGGAGACTTCAATGCCCACCACGTCGAATGGCTTGGTTCACGCACAACTGACCACGCGGGTAGAGCCGTTCATGACTTCGCTTTGGCCTACAGTCTGTCCCAATTGGTAACCGAGCCAACACGGGTTCCAGATGTGAAGGGCCATGCACCTTCTTTATTGGACCTTCTGCTGACCTCGCACCCAGACGGCTATCAAGTTTCTGTTGATGCACCACTAGGCTCATCAAACCACTGTATGATTCGCAGCACTGTGCCTGTCACAGAAACTTCAAAACCGCAACCAGCGGCTAGCAGTCGAGTCTGGCATTATAGGTCAGCGGACTGGGATGGGATGCGAAGCTTCATTGCGTCCTACCCGTGGTGGCGAGTTTGCTTCTCGCTGGATGATCCTGATGTCGCCGCTGACTCTGTCGTTGATGTGATACTGCAGGGAATGGAACTTTTCATTCCAAACTCTGTGGTTCCCATTGGCGGCAAGTCCCAACCATGGTTTGGTCGTTGCTGCAAAATGGCGTCTCGCCAAAAGCGACAACATTACCAAGCCTGGGCTAATGCGGTGTCATCAAAGGATCCAAACACCAGTGCGCTCAGAAAGAAGTACAACTTTGTCGCCAGATCCTTTAAGAAGGACATTGCCAAGGCGAAGTCATCATTCATAGGTAGAATTGGTGAGAGGCTAGTGTGTCTTCCTTCGGGGACGCGTGCGTTCTGGTCTCTCGCCAAAGCTATCTTAGGGAATTTTTGTCAGCCGTCCCTACCACCATTGCACAAGACCGATGACTGCCTGGCCTATACTGCAAAGGAGAAAGCCGATCTCTTGGACTCTTTTCGCATCAAACTCGACCTTGGACGATGGGGAAAACTCTCCACCAACCATACCGCATTGCGCTTGTACAATGCCAAACGTTCAGTTCCTGCAAAGGTCAGTTCGTAAGGCTCTTTTTTCCCTTGATATCCATAAGGCGAGTGGGCCTGATGCAGTTCCACCCATTGTGCTTCGGACGTGTGCTCTTGAATTGGCACCAGTTCTAACGCGCCTTTTCCAGCTCTCTTTCACCACTGGCGTCGTCCCGAGCTCTTGGAAGACAGCCCTTGTCCACCCGATTCCAAAAAAAGGCGATCGCTCAGATCCGTCCAACTACAGGCCAATAGCTATTACCTCTTTACTCTCCAAAGTAATGGAGTCCATTATAAACCGCCAGCTCTTAGGGTACCTAGAAGAGAACCAGCTACTAAGTGATCGCCAGTAAGGTTTTCGTCGCGGTCGATCGGCTGGTGATCTTTTAGTGTACCTTACTCACCAATGGGCGGAGGCAGTCGAGAGTAAAAGGGGGGCACTGGCAGTTAGCTTGGACGTAGCGAAAGCTTTTGACAGGGTATGGCACAGGGCTCTTCTCTCTAAACTTCCATCATACGGGCTTCCTGAGAAAATGTGTTTATGGGTTGCCAGCTTTCTTACTGGGCGTAGCATCAGAGTCGCAGTCGACGGTTCGTGCTCCGACATGAAGCTCGTGAATGCTGGAGTCCCGCAGGGGTGTGTGCTGTCCCCTACTCTGTTTCTTCTGCATATCAATAACATGCTGCATAACAACAGCATTCATTGCTATGCAGACGAAAGTACTGGGGATACGCTCTACACCGGGCGAGCTAACATTTCTCTGGCAAGCGTCATCGAGAGCCGGAATAAACTTGTGTCTGACACCGAGAACATGTTAAGGCATGTTTTGGATTGGGGCCGACATAACCTAGTCCGCTTTAACCCCTTCAAAACACAAGTTTGCGCATTTACCGCGTAAAAACATCCCTTCGTCGTACCTCTGAACTTTGAGGGAGCTCCCCTTGATACCAATCCGATTATTGGAATCCTTGGCGTCGATATTTCGAGTGACGTTCAGTTTCGTGGTCATTTGGAAGGTAAAGCTAAATTAGCTTCGAAAAAGCTGGGTGTGCTTAATAGAGCGGGTCAGTATTACACGCCGGCCCACCGTTTACAACTGTATAAAGCACAGGTCAGGCCGCATATGGAATACTGCTCCCATCTCTGGGCTGGAGCACCCCAATACCAACTCCTTCCATTTGACCGCATTCAACGCAGAGCTGCTCGAATTGTCGGCGACGTGGTTATTTCAGGTCGGCTCGATCCACTGGCTCTTCGGAGAGACGTTGCGTCTCTCTGTATATTGTACCGTATATATCATGGGGAGTGTTCTGAGGAATTGTTCGGCTTGATCCCTGCCGCTAATTTCCTTCACCGCACTACACGAAACCGACTGTCATTCCATCCACATCACCTTGATGGATGGCGGTCTACTACTGTGCGATTTTCAAGAAATTTCTTGCCTCGAATTACAGTGTTGTGGAACCAGCTCTCGGCGGCGGTATTTCCGGACCGTTACGACTTAGGGATCTTCAAGAAACGAGCCTATTCCTTCCTTAAAGGCCGGCAACGCGCCTGCGATTCCTCTGGTTTTGCGGGTGTCCATGGGCGGCGGTAATTACTTTCCATCAGGTGACCCGCTTGCTCGTTTGCCTCCTTCTGCTAAAAAAAAAAAATAGGTACGATGCTGCGAACTCGTGACTTCAAAACTCTAAACGATGTCGGTCGATTTGCAATGCAAGAGAATAAGATTAGGAAAATGAATAGCGCAAGACATAGCCTCTTTAAAACTAATAACCCCAGTAGACTACCTATGAGACTAGCAGACACACCTGTATTTCGGTCAACAACATCCACTAGGGTTATACCAAATGTCAACCAAACTTCACCCCGTCCTTTCACAAGAACCGATAACACTACTAGATTCATTCCATCAGCTTATAACCCAAACAAAACTTGTAACTATTGCAAAAAAATAGGACACATGATTTCAGAGTGCCGAAAACGCGCCTACAATAACGCAACAAACCCACAGAGATCAACTACCTCCTTTAACATCCCTATCAATCATTTACACTCGATTTCAGTCAACGAAGAGGGCAATTCGTTGACGGATAACGTTGCCCCGCAACACGAAGAGATTTTAACACAGATCGAAGAATTACAGATTTCATCAGACCAGTAATTCACATTAACGATCAGAAATCTACGCGCGATATGTCTACGCAAACCGATGCATTTTCTTATCGCGACACACAAAATCAAACGAACTCAATTCCTAAATTGTCACAAAATCAATCGAACTCAATTAAAAAATCAACACAAAATCAAACGAACTCAATTCCTAAATCCTCTCAAAATCAAACCAACTCGATAATTGAAGCAATATCTAATCAAACTAATTCAAAATCAATCATCATCATTATCATCATCATTATCAGCCTACAAACGTCCCACTGCTGGGCATAGGCCTCCCACGTGGACTATAGCACGTGGGGATATTGGGCCATAACCCACCACGCTTGCCCAATGCGGGTTGGTGGGTTATAACGACTGCCATCTTACGATAACAACCGGGACCAACGGCTTAACGTGCCTTCCAAAGCACGGAGGAGCTCGACATGTTTTTTTTTAAACTTGGTCACCCATCCAGCGACTTGGCATTGCGAAAGTTACTTAGCGAGCAAGACCAAAGGTTAAACGCGCTAGCCGCTGCGCCATCGAGCTCCTCGAACAAAATCAATCAAAATCTCTAAATCAAAGAAAAACCTCAAGTCGAAATCTAAATCTAAAATAAAATCTAAAAGCCAGGCATCAAACTTAGAAACCTTTTACATCTCATCTTTAAATATCTCGCCTGACAACTTGCTACATTGCACCTTTCATGTACAAGGTATACCAGTCACGCTACTTATAGATACAGGGGCCGCCATATCGGTGATTAAAAGCGATAAATTAACATAGTCACCTCTCGACACATCGAGTGTCGTATCTATCATGGGCGTATCTGCAAAAAAAATTCCACTACAAACACTAGGCACCGCGACTATATCCCTAGATCAACTTCCGAAACACAAATTTCACGTATGTGACATTAACATCGAAGCAGACGGTATCTTAGGTAACGACTTTATGTCAAAATTCAATGTCCACATATACGTCCAGTCAAAAACAATGCGCGTCCGCGATCGAACTAACAAACTATTTTTCCTCAATGAGAAAAAGCCCTGCATACCCGACAAACAACTTATAAACGGCCGATCTGAAAAATTACCTGTGTATCGAAAAATATTGAAAACGGTCCAGTCATCATAAATAAATAAAAATTAACCAAGAATATTACCATCCCGAACGCGCTTGTATATGTGAAAGACCATAATTTTTTTATTACTTGCGTCAATTCGAGTGATAAAGATGAATACTTAGACTTTTACAGACTTAGCCAAAATTAAAAACTAAACCATTTGTAGAAACTACAGATGCGATTCCAATTACATCCGATCAGGCGATATACAATATTAACCATGAAACGACACATAGGAGACACAAAATCGATAAGCTAATAAGACGCGATCACTTAAATGAAGAAGAACGCAACTCTTTAGATAAAGTCATAAATAATTTCACGGATATATTTTACGTAGAAGGCGATCAATTATCTTTTACGAGTCACACTAAACACTCCATACCAACCGTGAAAAATGTGCCTATTAATACAAAAACATACCGATTCGCCCAAATACATCAACATGAAGTCAAAACCCAAATAAAAAAAATGTTAGAGCAAAAAATCATTCAACTCAGTGCTTCCCCGTGGAGTGCCCCGATATGGGTCGTACCAAAAAAAAGTGACGCATCTGACAAACAAAAGTGGCGCGTAGTAATAGACTACCGTAAACTCAATGACGTAACCGTGGGAGACAGTTACCCGTTACCTAATATTTTAGATATCCTAGACAAACTAGGTCATTCAATATATTTCACTACATTAGATTTAGCATCTGGTTTCCATCAAATAGAATTAAATCCAGGACGGTAACATACAAAAAACGGCTTTTAACATTTTGTATGGCCATTACGAGTTCTAACGAATGCCCTTTAGGCTTAAGAATGCTCCTGCAACATTCCAACGAGCAATGGACAACATTCTTATTGGACTACAAGGAGAGAGATGCTTCGTGTACCTCGACGATATCGTACTCTACGCGTCCAGTATTCAAGAGCATGAACAAAAATTAAACGACGTTCTAAACCACCTCAAAAAACACGGTCTGAAAATCCAACCCGACAAATGCGAGTTTATGCGCAAAGAAGTGGCGTACTTGGGTCACATAATATCTAGCGAAGATATAAAACCAAACCCTGACAAAGTCGCAGCTGTAAAAAACTTTCCTACTCCTACTTCGTGTAAAGATATAAAATCTTTCTTAGGGCTCGCCGGTTATTACCGACGATTTATCCCTAATTTTAGTAAAATAACAAAACCTTTAACAAGTCTTTTGAAAAAGGATGTTCCCTTTTTATGGTCCGACTCACAACAAAACGCATTCATTACTTGTAAAAACATTTTAACTACCCTTTACAATACCCCGATTTCAACAAAAATTATATTGACCACAGACGCATCGATGCACGCGATTGGCGCAATAATCTCACAAGGCGAAAGACCTCCCAATTGGATACGCTTCCCGTACCCTTAACCAAGCCGAATCTAATTACTCCACAATAGAACGCGAGTTACTAGCCATTGTGTGGGCCGTAAAACATTTTAGGCCATATTTATTTGGTCGAAAGTTCAAAATCATAACAGACCATAAACCACTGACGTGGCTATTCTCTATGAAAGATCCGGGTAGCCGTCTAGTCAGGTGGCGACTCAAATTAGAAGAATACGATTATGAAATAATTTATAAAGCCGGAAAACTTAACACCAACAATGACGCTCTATCGCGACCCCCAACCATTACGCACAAAACGGAACCAATCTACAATTACAATGACAAAATAAACACGCGCACATACGAAGGACAAACCAGTGATTATTTACAAATAAATTTCGAATGTTTCTCCCAAAATCAAAGTTATAACTTCAATACACCAAATCTAAAAATAACTACAGACAGACTGCTAGACGAACGACATAAAAGCATTTTAATTCCCACATCTGTTCAACCAACGGAACGAAATAGCCTATTCAATGAAGCTATAAGCACGTGCCCTCAACCAGCTCCCTTCCTCGAAAAAACTAAAGCCCTTTACCAAACGGATCTGCTCATATCAAACAAAAAACAAAACATCATTTTCGGAGTCTCACGACCCACATATTTCGATCCTTGGAATGCAGAAAGTTATTTTAAAACTTTGCAGTCGTGCCTACAAACGCACATTTTAAAAACCCTTTATGTACCAGATCTAAAAAACGACCCAACTTGTAAAATTCAAGAGAACGAACAACTACACATTACCGCATACTTAGCCGATTATTACGATTGTAAAATTACTATCTGTGGAAACACTGTTAAATATCCAGGACCTGAAGAGATACCTAATATCTTAAAAACATTTCATGACGAACCCCTCTCAGGCCACCGTGGCATAACAGAAAAAACTAGAAAAATCCGTGAAGAATTTTATTGGAAAAATATGACAAATGACATCAAAAATTACGTAGACTCATGTAGCACGTGTCAACGCAACAAAATACAGAGAAAATCCTATCAAGCCCCGATGGTTATCACATCGCAGTCCACCGAACCCTTCGAAAGAGTTTCTATGGACTTGATATCGTATTCAGACGCTAGCGACAACAACAATAAATACGTTTTGACCATACAAGACGAACTGACAAAATACGTACAAGCTTACCCAATACCTGACAAAGAAGCCATAACTGTCGCGAAACAACTCCTAGTATTTTGTCAACATTATGGCATCCCAAAACGATTTCACTCAGATCAAGGCACAGAATTTCTAAACAATTTAATGAAACAACTTATGAAATTTCTAGGATCTAACCACTCTTTTAACACCGCTTATCACCCACAAACTAACGGCGCTTTAGAATGATTTCACGCCACCCTCCGCGACCACATCGAAACGCGAACTTAGGAACTGGAATCAAATAATCCCATTAGCAGTTATGTGCCATAACACTTCAGTAAATAACTCTACTCAATACACACCACACGAACTACTCTTCGGTTATGAACGTCGTTCCTTTTATTCCATGAAAACTATCCCAGACTATACAGCATGTGATTATCTCAGAGATCTGAACGAACGACTTAGAGTCGCAAGGGATATAGCTTTACAAAACACCGCAATAATGAAAGAAAAGGCGAAAGTTAGGTATGATAGTCAAATTAAAAAAATTGCTAAATTCAATGCCGGGGACATGGTTATGTTACGAGTCCCAAATCCAAACAACTTAGAACCTAAATGGGAAGGTCCTTACCAAATAATACGCATAGGCTTTAATGAAAATTACATAATTCGCAAACCCGATAAACACCAACTAATCCATGCCAATCGATTAAGGCCTGTATGTGAACTAAGGGATAACATGAAATTACAGGGCGACAAGCGGAACCTCAAGCCTCCCTGTCCTACCCGAACCTATCTTATCCGATACTAAAAGCACCTTTTTAGATATAATTCAAAATCCTTACGTTAGTTTCATTATATGTTTTATTATAAAACTTATATTTTATATCTTCATCTATAAATTTTATAAGTATGTTAAACAATATATTAAAGATAGGTACAAAACTCAGTCAACTTCGAATGATGTTCAATTACCTCAATGTCTCCTTACAGGTACTCCACAACAACAGTTGTAGGAGGTACTCTAATAGAACCACTACCTGGAAACTCAGGACTCTATTATTAACAAGAAGGCGAACTCGTAATTTCGGAGGGATCATGGAAATTAATCGTATACAGAAATTTAGAACCACTCATGATAGCCAGAAACTCCTTGATTCGTTTAAAGAACAACTACTTCTCTACAATTGGCAGATATCCTAAATTCGAACACTCCAGAACCACGACCTCCTTTATAAACCTTAATGTTGATAAAATAAATGAACGACTTTCCGACCTAACACTCTACAACGAAAATCCACGAACCAAACGCGGCGTTATGGATGGACTTGGATACGCTTTAAAATGGCTAATAGGAACGCCCGATGCTAGAGATGCTGAATATTATGAAACTTGTATTCAAAAATTAGAAAGACAAGAACTCGAAGGCGCAGAAATACTTAACCAACAAATGCAAATAATATCTTCTACCGTGATGAACTTTAATGACACTATCGCTAAAATATCTTACGACGAACGTATTATTAAAGAAAACTTAAACAAATTACAGAGTTACTTAAATAGCACCAGTAAAATAATTAACGATCTCAGTATAAAAGAACAATTATCCGAAATATCAATTGAACTTTCAGAAGCAATTCTAACATTAGAACAAAATATAGACAACGTATTAGCAAGCATCCTTTTTGTCAAATCCGGAGACTTACATCCATCAATAATTCCCATTGATAGACTTTATCGCGAATTATTGGCCTCCAGTCATGCGCGTACCGATTACCCGTAACTAGGGCAAATACCCACAAGATACTAGACTCCGCTAAACTATCTGCATATATATATATATATATATAAATAAACTTACGTATGTCTTAGATTTTCCTCTTATAAGAAACGAGAGATTCACAATTTACCACCTACATTACATACCTATTGCTCCAGTTCCCACAATCCTGCCCCGATAGGGACCCACGCCGCGTCCTTTCCCTCTCCTTTCCACCAACCCTATATAATAGAACATCCCCTATAAAATAAGACATTCTGTACTCTACATTCTACCTCGATACTATTTCTTTGTAATAAATAAAAGTTTATTTTTAAAAACAACAATGTTGTTCTTACCGCGTAACACTACCCGAAAAGAACACGTGAGTCATTTGCAATATACACATCAACCATGGCAGTAACATTCTATTCAGCGACGAACACAACAAGATTTTCACTACACCGAGCCACACTCTTGGCTCTTACAACTCACAACTTTGGCTTCCTTTCCGGCACATCGTATCAAGAATGTTTCATGGACCAAGGCAAAGAAATAAGGTACCCAGAAAAACAATGCGAAATAGAATATACTAACGATTATTTCGTACACATTATGTTATAAATTGTGCGGCGCGTAGCGAACGCTCAAGAATTTCCGACGCAGCAGTTTTCGCCGTTTGCTCTACGCTTACGCAATGTCAAGATCACGGCATTAATGACTATGCTGCTATACGGAAAGAATTTTGTACAGAGTTGTGGATTTTGCTATAGAAATAAATAAATAAAATCCAAAGAAAACTAAGCATAATATGAATACAACGAGTATTCACCCGTTTAACCGCCTCACTTTTACCGACTGACAAAGTGGTTTGAGGTATGTTATTTATACTTACGGGAAGAGATATTTAGAAGCATTATTTTACCAGTCGATTGTTTTATTATTATATTTTATATGACAATAACGAATAAAGAGTAATTTACTTAAATGCTACTAGCTACCTCCAGTGCGAATTGATTTCTCCGGTTATCTGACAACGAGCCAAGGAATTCGCCAGTTTGAGGATAAATATGAAGCTTTTATGAAGTATATACTCAAAATGAAGATATTCGACAAGTTCAAAATATTTTGATTGTGCAATAAGATGTTACAGGTAGAATAAATAAGCACAAAAATGAACCATGTTAGGGTAACTAATGTAACAATAAGATTAGTCAATTTTAATTTAATTTTTTTGAATAGGTACGTATTTCCTTATATATTGAATGCAACGTGTCTTATCTCTACGTAAATCTTAGTCAATTCTAATTTTATTTATTTTTTATTATTTCTGATTATTAAGTCTAATAGTTTATTTAATTAATGTGTCTATTGTAAGAATAAGCGTAATTTTAAGTTGTACTTATGTCATTTAAAATTAAATTGTGTGTATAATATAATCTTGGTATAACGTGATGAAAAAAATATTAGTAAAAATATAAGGATGTTGAGAGGAATTTTATACATTATAAAGAAAAATCTAGTTATTTTATAAAATTATTCGTGTAATCGGTCGTTTTTAAAAGGTATACCTGTAATAAGTATTTTGTATATATATTTATATCGAAGACTACCAGGAAACAGCTCTCATTAGCAGCATTCAGCAAGCCAGCCAGGCTTAAGGTTCCATCGCAGCAACGTAACGCTTCCTGGATCCTCGGCATCACTCGACGGTCAAAATAAGTACCGTCGCACTCCTCCACTCGTCGCGACTCACCGCAGACATGGTAGCACACGCTCGTCTCGAGTCACGTAGACTGGAGAACGCTCGTATTGTCAACGAAGACTTGAGCACGCTCATCACGACTTAACGTGGATTAGAGCACCACTGGCATCTTCAAGCTGAAGATCTGATGGATTTTTTCCCTTTTTCTAGAGGGGGCGTACTGTGGCGGCCTGCGTCTTGGCCTTTATTATCCTCACGTATTGGTTAAAGAGTTTGTAAGTACATTCCTAAACGCGTGCAGATCCGATAAAGATATGACACGGCATCATCCCTCCAACATCTATAGCTAAGGTTAGTAAGTAAACATATGCTATTAAGAAATCTTCACAATTATATCAACAAAATGTTCAGTAAACTCGCTGAGAGGATAATGCTAATTTAGTTTAAAATACAGATAAAAAAGAGATTACTTATAAATTAATGAAATTACGTTACAGTAGTAGGTTGTTGTCATGTTGTTGTACAGCGATACTAGACTGTGGCGGCCTGCGTCGCCACATAATTTATTATCCTCATGTATTGGTTAAAGAGTTTGTAAGCACATTCTTAAACGCGTGCAGATCCGATAAAGATATGACACGGCAACATCTCTCCAACATCTACGTAGTTATTATTGTATAAATAGTCTTGTAAGGTTTAGTTAATAAGTTTGTCACAATGTAGTCTCTGTAAATATACAACACCATATAAAGAGACGCAGTCGTTATTTACCATCGCCATGGAACCATCATCACAACCTCGCATACGTCGCACAACGGACTACTAGACTATCCTTAAGATTTTTATTGTACGTACGCTTGTGTTAAAACCTCCAGCTTGTAGGTTTTTGAAAACATTATTGAATTAAACGATTGATTGATTTTGAAATTATCTTTAGACTAATAAGTGGTGATGCTATCGAACACGTTGGCGGAGAACTACTTTTAAACGTAGGGATATTGGGCCATAACCCACCACGCTGCCCAATGCGGGTTGGTGGGTTTTAACGACTGTCATATTACGACACCAACCGAGACCAACGGATTAACGTGACTTCCGAAGCACAAATGAGGTCGAGATGTTTTTAATTTGGTCACCCATCCAGTGACCCGGCGGCATTGCGAAAGTGGCTTATTATAAAGTCTTATTATTTCTTACGATTTATCGTTAATTCGTGAGTGAATATTTTTATTTGATATTTTCTACGATATTTTTATTGCATAACAGACGGTGTTCACACATTGAATTGAATAAGATTGCGTGCAATTTAAGTGCGTCCTATTTTATTCACAACGTATTTTATTTGTTTTTATAAAAAAATATGATAATTACATACGCAAAATACATTCACTAAACTAGATAGAAACTCAAAGTAGGCAGATGTAATCAAAACACTGTAGGTGGGCAGCCCTATCGCGTGCTTACGTACCGCGCGGCTGTAGGCATTTTTTTCAAAGATAGGGCCAAGTTATATTACTCTATATTATATTACCCTGCTTTAACATTGTTATAAATATTAGAATTAACATACCTACGTCTATATACACTTTTAAACTTTCGCGTTCCATTATGCACACATATATAAACGGGATTTAACGCAAAACTATTTAGTAAAGGCATCCTACGTATACCTTTTATACCCAACGATTCGACTGAATTGCACCGGCCGTGGTCACGGGCTGACTGCAGTCGCGGTGTATCGCCTCCGTTGGCGTCGAAGAGTCTTCATTCACCGTCACATTATTTAACCAACTACCGTCACACACAACACTAACGGTGTCCCTATTCCGTATACAAGCCTTATTCTGATAGTTAGCCGATTGCGAGCTAAAACGAAGTTGCGTTTTTGCAAACACTGGATTCCACGCTTTTGATACTTTGTGACCATCTTCCCGATTGAAATTGTTGGGATGTTTCTTAATTTCAATCGCTTCACGAACTACTCTTGAATAAAAGTGGCGATCTGTGGAGAGGACTTGCGTACAATGAAATTCAATCCAGTGATTTGCGCCTCTTTCAAGTAAATGTTCTGCAATGGCTGATTTGTTAGACTGGCGGTTTTTTACAGCCGCAATATGTTCCTTGACCCTCTTATGGATCGTCCGTTTTGTCTGGCCTATAAAGGAACTACCACAGCTGCAGTCTATCTTGTATACGCCTGGTGTTTGAAGTGGCAAAACATCCTTCGGAGAGCCCACAATGTTGTGGACCTTTATGCCTGGAGTGTATATTGTCGGTATTGAGTACTGACGTAATATGTGGCCGATCTTGTCCGTCACTCCCTTGACATAAGGCATGCAAGACTATCCGACTTTGGAAAAGATACGTAGATGATATCTTTAGTGTCGTTAAGGGCAGCAAGCAGGAAGTAGATCAGTGGATTAAACATCTTAACTCCTTTCACTCGAGTATGAGGTTAACATATGAGATGGAGGCAAGCAGGTCGTTGTCCTTTCTAGATGTTAAGATAACCGTGAGACCAAACGGGTCCGTAACACACTGTGTTTATCGAAAACCCTCGCACACGAATAGATACCTGCATGCTACCTCACACCACCACCCTCGACACTTGCAATCCGTGATAACGTCACTAAAGAATAGAGCATTTGACCTCTGTGACCCTGAGCATTTAGAGCGTGAGCTGGATCATGTTCAGGAGGTACTAAGGTATAATGGATATCAAGTGAATTGACAACGGAAAGAGCGGACAAAGAGGGGCAAGCATCCCGAAGTTAGCAGGCAACCGGCCTACTGCCTTATGTCAAGGGAGTGACGGACAAGATCGGCCACATATTACGTCAGTACTCAATACCGATAATATACACTCCAGGCATAAAGGTCTACAACATTGTGGGCTCTCCGAAGGATGTAAGGATGTTTTGCCACTTTAAACACCAGGCGTATACAAGATAGACTGCAGCTGCGGTAGTTCCTACATAGGCCAGACAAAACGGACGATCCATGAGAGGGTCAAGAAACATATTGCGGCTGTAAAAAACCGCCAGTCTAACAAATCAGCCATTGCAGAACATTTACTTGAAAGAGGCGCAAATCACTGGATTGAATTTCATCGTACGCAAGTCCTCTCCACAGATCGCCACTTTTATTCAAGAGTAGTTCGTGAAGCGATTGAAATTAAGAAACATCCCAACAATTTCAATCGGAAAGATGGTCGCAAAGTATCAAAAGCGTGGAATCCAGTGTTTGCAAAAACGCAACTTCGTTTTAGCTCGCAATCGGCTAACTATCAGAATAAGGCTTGTATACGGAATAAGGACACCGTTAGTGTTGTGTGTGACGGTAGTTGGTTAAATAATGTGACGGTGGATGAAGACTCTTGGACGCCAACGGAGGCGATACACCGCGACTGCAGTCAGCCCGTGACCACGGCCGGTGCAATTCGGTCGAAACGTCGGGTATAAAAGGTATGCGTAGGATGCCTTTACTAAATAGTTTTGCGTTAAATCCCGTTTATATTATGCGTGCATACCTACGTCTATTCTCCTGAGGTAGGTACCTAAATATTTTGTGACTATTGTAACATTATGTTATATAGCATGTTCTTGTCAAATAAATATAATTTTATTTCATTAAGATTAATGAATTTACTGGCTATAGAGACACGATAGCTAAACCGTTAACATGAGAAAGTAATGAAAGACGTAAATAGTGATTGTAATTTAGCATCTATAATTTAGCACATAAACTATGTTAGGTACCATTTGCCAATTGCTTTTGTGAATGTTGAAAAGCCAATTCTGTCGTCATTGCAATCCCAGCCAAGCTCACGCGTGGGTAACTGACAGGCCAGCTTTGTCTCGTTAGTTTGTTTGGTTTGGAAAAGTGTAAGTCTGTTGAGACGTGGCGCGAACCAAAAGCTGGATCCTTCATAACAACATGAAACATTGTTACTGTGTTATCTATCTAGTTATATTAGAGCTTTACGCGAACACTATACATTAAACGCTACATCACTAAGTCACGGTTTCTAGTTGATGGTCGTCTTAGCTGCTACGCTAATTATGTAAACTAGCAAACTATTTTATCTTACAGCAATATTTAAGACATCATTTTTATTGGTAGGTAATACATATTGTAAGTATATATTATTAAAGCTGATGATATTCAACCATCACAATTTGCGTAGTAAAAATTCCCGGGAAGTTTAGTGTTGTTATCACTCAGCAGCCTGCACCAGTGACGCGCGCCCCGTCGAGCTTAAGCCGGCTTCCGGCCGACGCGCGGCGCAGGCGGTCGTAAAGTATATCGACTGGCAAATGCTCCCGAAGCTTGCTCTTGTTTCAGTTATGACCTTTTTATGGACTTGCGACGCCGGAGGCTACGTCTGGTTATGCACCACTGGTCCATTGCCCAAAGATCTTAGGCTCGATTCGATTATGTGGTAGTAATGCAGACTTCTCAACAATGGTATTCGATTTATCTTTAACCTAAGGAAGTACGACCACATCTCAAAGCATAGAACTGATCTGAAATGGTTACCCATTCGTCAGCGGAGATGTTTGCGTGCCCTTACTACACTTTTCTCCTTTCTAAATTCACCAAATGCTTCTTCCTACCTTACTCCCCATTTCCAATATCTCTGCACCTCTCACGACAGGAATCTCAGGTCTTCCAATAACCTTCTCCTTTTCTCTCCTTCCCATTCTTCTGGCTTTGTTCATTCGTTCTTCTATATTCAATCCATACTCCTGTGGAACGCGCTACCTCAGGAAATCAGGATGGCTACGAGTCGTGACGCATTCAAAAAGAAAGTCCACATGCTCCTGTTTGATAAAACCATGGCAGAATCATCTCAGTAACGTCCTATCTATTATATATTATGTAGTGTATGTAGGTATATTTATATATTTGTATAATTATTTATTTATTTATGAATTTGTATATGTATGTTTATTTTTAGTATGTTATTTAATAGTTAAAAATTACTTTCACGCTCTCTTCCACTTTTTGTTACCGTAAATAAATGCACCTACCATGTTATCTCTGCACCACCCTAAGGTTGACTGGTAGAAAATGCCTTAGGCATTAAGTCCGCCATGTAATATTATAATGTTGCAAAAGTTTAAATAAATAAATAAATGTTCTAAGTAATGTTAGTTACGTCCTAAATCGTGCCTAACCCGCCAATGTCGCAACTTCAGTTGTGTTCGTATCATCGAGACATAGGCACGCGAAACACGAAGCATCCTTCCTGAAATCCTGAAATGTGTTGAATACTGCTATGGCGTGGCACCAATCAGAGTGGTGGTAGCGCGCGGCTCATTATTCAAACAATACTACCATTTAAAGAGGGCAGGATCTCGTCTAGGGTCTCAAGGGTAAACCTACGGACGCGAGTAACTTTAACCCCCAATAATGGTAGTATGCGTTTAGTGAAGAAGAGAAGCTCTACACATTGAAATGAAACACTTATTAATTATGATTATCGTTTACCGTAAGCTGTGGACGTTTCCTACACTAAAGCTACCACCCACGCGTTGCCGACCCTGTAAATACTTTGCAGCGCCCTTTTTGAGGAACTCCATAAATATACTGCAACTCTTTAAAAAATAGCGCTTGCTCGACGCTCGCCGACGCACAGTCGTTGTATTAATTGGATTGTACGTAGGTGGTCATAAATATGGCTTGATGTGCCTTGTTTAAGCAAATAATAATTATCTTTATTGAAGAAACTATTTTTACACTGTAATAAATAAAAATACAGATAACGCAAACAACACTCATGTCCAAGGGATTTCATATTAAACGCTTAAAGATGATAAAGATCAACTGCTGTTACCAAGTTATTTTTTACCAGTTTAATATTTATAATTAAATGTAATTGCTAATAGTATTTTTTATCTCTCAAGAGGGTCGCTATGGAAATGTCCTCAGACTGCCCAGGAATTGTATAGCATCACACTTCAGGGCACATTGACTTGCATTGTTCCCGCGCCTGTATTAAGAAAATTAAAACGCTGGAACCACGGCCCCGGCAACTACAACGGGCGCGCTCCAAATAAAACTACCAGTCTCTCCTCCCACCTCTCCCCCATGACCTCACAACTTCGTCAGGCATCACGAAAGAAAACTCCCGTGAGAATCGAAACAAAAGTTCCCGCCAGTTAGATCAGCTAAATTGAATTCGATGCATTTATCTCACGCAGGTCCCAGATTGCTGATGTTGTGTGTTATGATGAGGTGCCCGCCCCGGCTAACAAGCGCGTAACATCATGTGCGTTAGCGGCGGGCTTCCCACCCTTGTCAGTCATTCATTAGATCTAATCATGTTCTATCCGGAACAAAGCAATACATAAAGGAACGAGTCGCTTAGTAACAACAAGAACAGAATGGTTGCAAAGTAATATTATGACATTTTCATTAGCATTATTATCATCACCCTCGGGCACCCGCTGCTGGGCAGAGGCCTCCCCCAAGGATCTCCACCAGGACCGCTGTTGTGCTACTCGTATCGATCACTTATCGTTTTTTTATATATAGTTACCTTCTTTTACCTAGTGAACTTTAAAGTATGTTCGTGACCTTGGGAACTGATACCGTCACGTAGCTCGCAAGAGCGCGACCTCGGCGTCAGCTAATCCTCGTGATTATTGCGCGCAATTCAATGCGAACTAAATTCCTTATCATTTTCACTTGATGTGTCAAACAACAAAGAAATATGTTTTTATCGCTATCGGCTGTAACACTCCTATCTGATAAGGTCGTGATCTTGTACTCGTCGTGTTGTTTCCGCGATTGTTGTAGATTGTATTGTTCTATTATCATTGTGTTGGTATGCCAGCATGTATAGCGAGTTGTATTATAGGAAGTACCTAGGAACAATGCATATTTATAATTCGTATTTATATTCGTTAATAGATATCGCGTAGAGACAGCATGGTGGAGTTCTTCAGGTTTGAAGACACGACACGTCACACTTGCGATGACTGACCTGACTTTTCAGCGAGCCTTTGTCATCACAAAGGTTCTGTATATCCTCGGTGGCCGGTGGTGGCCGGTGGTGGCCGGTGGTGGCCGGTGGTGGCCGGTGGTGGCCGGTGCTGGTGCTCGGCCCTATATTTAGAGGTCCTGGGTTCAATTTCCTGGTCTGCCCGAACATGTGTGTGTGTCGGATTGATCGATGCATAACCCGGGTTTACCATCACGTGTGGCCAACGTGGTGACCACGTGTGGCCAGCGTGCTGATTAAGACAATGCCCATGATTTGATTTGAATGATGTCAGTCTTTTACCCAGCAATGGAACAATTATAATAATATCACTGTTTTACTTACTTTTTTGTATCTTTTTTCTTATTATTCTTGAAATCTTATTACAAGTTGATATGAAACATAGTGATATACCCCATTTTGTTTTCGAGTGGTTACTGTTTCGAAGCTATTAATGTTGAAGAAGCGGTTGCGGCCGTACATTTTATGTAATATCCTAAATAAATATTTAGCAACAAGGCGGCCGCTGCGGGCTGTGCCTACCCTGCTCCCAGCTTTAGTGCTAATTAAGGGAACCCGCCTTTTTAACAAGTCAATTTCTCTTTGTCATCCAACAATAAAGAATTTTCCGTCGACGGACGCAGTCATTAATGCCGGCGCGCTCCATCGGTCACTTTGTGTATTCCTTGACTTATCTCTCCCTTCATCGTGTTACGACGCTAATTAGGTTTGCAATAAAAGACCGTGTTCGAGCAGTTTTCATGTTTTTATTCAGAAATTCAAGTTTGTTAACGTTAGTTTATATAAATTCATTCGCTAGCGTACTTTCTAAACAACCTGCTTACAAATCCAGTCTTCGGGCCAACCGTGCCCGCCATAGCTCCCCGCAGCCGCTTGCCGCGTCACATCGCGTCACATCGCGTCGCATCGCGTCACATCGCGTCGCATCGCGTCGCATCGCGTCACATCGCGTCACATCGCGTCGCATCGCGTCACATCGCGTCGCATCGCGTCGCATCGCGTCGCATCGCGTCGCATCGCGTCGCATCGCGTAACATCGCATCGCTTGTAGTCGCGGGGAGCGTGGCCTCGCATACCCGCCGTGCCGTCTAATAAACTATGAGTTATATTTATAAATAAATCTTATTATAATACAATGGATCACCTTTGGTTGCACTGCTTATTGCTATAATGAGTTTCGTAATGACAACTACGCAACTATCGACTTACAATACGTATAAGTAGAAGTAGGAAACTTCATACTTAAAATCGTCACTCAGATAAACTCCGAATATCAAAATAATTACACCATCGTAACAAAGTAGAGACAAGAGAATCGTTGTGTAGAGATTTAAATCTAAATAGTAATATAATTTCTATAATCATATAATTTTATAATTTACACCGTTCTAAACAAGTTTATTTACAAAATTGTGAAATATATCGGCGCGTGGTCGCACGCACACCTATGTACAAAACGAGTGTTACGGTTACATGACTAGATCAGACGACACAGAACCTTGCACTGCTCGTCAGCGAATTGTTATAAATGCATTAGAAATTGGTTTTAATTATTTATTTCACCTGTCTTGTAATTCGTTTAGTTTATGAGTATTTCATAATTAACTGCGACTTATTTAAGAGGCGTTAATTTTATGTAGATATTTCAAAAGATTTTTATAATATTTGTGTATATGAATTCAGACTATGCTATGTTTCTTCGAGAACAATAAATATTCGATTCAGACGTTTGATACTAAAGGTTAATAAAATTTCTCAACTAAACTCATAGGTGTTTGAGACAGTTCATGGACGGATCTCGCGAAACAATGTTGATACTTAAACTCAACACGTGACATATAAAGTCTCACAAAATAATGTATTTAAACCAATTAATACAATAAATTCAATTATCTAAAGAATACGTCAACATTAGAAACTTAAATTAATTCCACAGGTTCAGACTTTCTATTAAGATGACAATTACTACAAAAGCCAAGAATATAGCACATATATGGACAATATTCAAATTAGGTACCTACAACTCTGTTAGGTTATAGTGTAATATTAAAATGATTGAGTTGATCATTGCATTCTTGGCGTTTAAGTAGACCATTGAGGTTAGAGACGACACCGAGAAGCAAGTTTTTAGGTTGCTGCCGGTGCACAAACGCTTGGCAACAAAGCCCATGCATTGCTGTTTTCTAGCTGAGTATGTTTGTATGGAATACCTGCTCTAGATATTTTAATACTACAATGAAGTAGACTCGAGTGATGGCCGCCCGCCGCCCTGCGCCTACGGCAGGTTGGAGTAGAGGTGCTTCTGCGCGCGCAAGCCGCCGGTGAGCCGCGGGTCCAGGTTCTGGTACTCCTTGCCGGAGCGCGGCCGCAGCGTGCTGGTCGTCTGGCGCACCACCCTGCGGGCGCACGCACAGTCACGACTATCATACTGAATATCATCAGTACTAGTAACTGGTATGAAAAAGAGTTGTTGTCAAATATGATCAGCTGGACTTACCGCATAGTGGTGGGAGTTTCAGACGAGGAATGAGATGAGCAAATCGAGAGGGTCTCGATGTAATCAGACATGTCCGAAGTGCCGCTCGACGTACTGTGTGTGTCCATTATGCCTGGAAATACAAATAATGTTAACAAGCTTCGTAAACTCCGCTTGGCATAAGAGATGTTTAGAGAATAGTTTAATATACTATAGTCTGCTAGATTCGTGGATCAAATACATTAGTTTTGTTATTTAAGTACCGTGTGTCACACATATTTAAAAAAAGTAATATTTGGAATACGGGCCAAAATAGGTAAGTGCGTTTCATGCAAGTCACCAAAAGGAATATCTAAATATACAAAAAAATTACCTTTAAGTGGCTTGACATTTAGTACAGGAACTTCTGCTTCTGCCGAAGAGGATTTAGCCGGGACTCGTATCCTTTGCAGCGTGACAAAGTCCCGCAGCGGGTCCGTGGACTTGCTGCGGCGCGGCAGCGAGGCGTGGTGCGCGGCGGCGGCGCGGCGCGCGCTGCGGTAATGCCGCCGCGTGGCCGCCGTCGTCAGCGGCAGCTCGAACTCCGCCAGCTCGCCGCCCGGCCGCAGCGAGCAGCTCGACACCCCCGAGTCGTTCGAGCTGGACGAGTCTCGGTTCCCACCGGTCTTCCCGGGAACCGACGACGACCGCTTTGCCGGCGGTAGCCCTCGACCCCGACCTTTGGAAGCTTCGGAACTGTCCGCGTCTGAATGTTTGTTATCGGCAGCACAATTGCACGGAGTCATCGTTCTGTCACCTTCGAGGGCGATATTTCGAAGTGTCTCAATAGAAGACGTGGATCCTCGACTACCGACGCTGCCTTCGAACTCTTTGACGTCTTCTAAAAATCGAGATGAATCTGCGGAACATGAACGTTTTCTATATTCTATCTTTTCCACACGTTCTCCAGATATACGAGTTTCTTTCGAGGTTTGACCGTCTTGGTTCGAGGACTGCACCTTGTCTGGTCCAGACAAGGTTGGATTACTGGCTGACTTTTCTTCCAGGAGCCTGCTTATCGGACTTTTGAGGGGATGCTTATGAGTGTGGAAAGCAAAGCCTCCTATGGGCGACATGGGTGTATAACCAGGAGGTAACGCTTTGGATTGATCAGTTTTGTTATTTTCAATAGTGTTTGGTTCCATCATCAAATAGTCATCGTGGGGACTGGCATCTCTCGGCGTTTTTACCTTGTCTGCAGTAGGTTGAAGGTGGCCGCATTTTGTACAAATATTCTTTTCATGCGCGCTGGTTACCGACGCTGGTTTTAGGTTAGCAGTAATTGCATCGAGTTCAGTTTGAGTAACGCCAGCTCGTTTCAACAAATCCTTCGCGTTTTCGTAATGTTCTAACGAAAGAGCGAAATTTAAATTTTCATAGTTAGCTAAGGGGCCATCATCTATTTCAATAGTTCGTGATTCTCTCTTCGAATCTATATTTTTTTGGCTGTCTGGAATATTATCGTTTTGGCACTCACTTGAGTGTGCTTTTCTCCTAGTTTTGCGAGTTAAGTCAATGGTGGCATACAACGCAGACCGGTCACTAGTGTTTGGTTTCGTGTTTTCTTTATTTGGCACTAAGTTGTCAGTTGATAATGTGTTTTTCCTACAATATGGTAATTTTATCCAGTTATTTGCCCAATCAGTAACTCTCTGACAAGGACAACTCGCAGGTTGTAAAATTTCATCACAATCTATGATAGTCGGTTCTACTGGCTTTTTCCCAAATTTTAGCAAACATCCACAAGGTTTTTTAAGTATTACAGATTTGGGTGTAGAACTTTTCGTTATCCTGAATAATTCATTGTTTAGACATTCTTTTAATCTTTTCGGTGTATCATAATACTCTCCTTCTACCTAAAAAGATATTATAAATTGTATGATAAAATGTATTAATGTGTAATTAGATGCTAACTCTATAATTTGAATGATTATATTGTTTATATTAAAGTAAAGTGTAAAAACAAGGAGTTGGTGACAAATCTAAACTGTGTTTTAAAGCATATTTAAATAAACTATAAAGAATTCATATAATGAGTCTATTATTAAGTTTCAGTAAACTTTATTTCACCAAGTTTTTCAAAACATCTTTTTGTAAATTAACCAAACCTATAAGCCCTGCAATAACTTTTCTGTAGAAGAAGTTACGTATCGCTAATCTTTAAAAGAATACTTATTTACTTTTGGAACTTACCCCTGCTGAGGGAAGTCTCGGTACGTCGTAATTTTCGTAAGGTCCTACTTTGGAAGATTTAATTTCCTCTATCGTTTCAATATGTGCGCAGCCACATAGTTGAGAAGGTAAGGGCATCGGCAGCTTGTGACCAAGGTTCAAGTCTAGTCTAGTAGGTTTCGGGGGTCTATCGGGTGGCCGATCCGAGCAACGGCACAAGTCTTCAGTCTTAATAGTTTTCTTAGAATTAAAGTCACAACTTTGAGAGTTTTCGTTTGGAAGAGGTTCTTTGCGTGGGGTTTCAGGTACGGCCTCCATCGTCCACGCGGGGTTGAAATGTTTGGCTCCGGGCGTCAACGCCGCCGTAGACGACCTCGAGAGCGCGCCGAGCTTCGACATGCAGCTCATGCACCTCTCCAGCGTGACGTTGCCTGACCCACTCCACGGCGTCGTGTCCGTTCCTTCTATAGTTTCATTCACGGACGCGGTGTCCGCTAAACCTAAATCTTGGAAATTCGTTCTCTCAGCTGAGGGCCAGTATGGTGAAATAGCTCCCGCGTCTTCTCTGGCACAATTGTCTTCGTACAGCCGCAAGTCCAAAGGAGGAAGGGAGCGGTCGATCGTATTTAGCTCCGATAACCTGGTGTCCGGTCGATAGGCCTTATGGGAATTTGGGCTTTCTGCGCCTACAAACAAGTAAAGCAATAATAAATCACACGCAGTCTTTACGTTTATTATTATCGTGTAGCTTTCAGCATACCTTCATTTTTCTTGTAGTTCATCGGCCTTCTTTTGGGCGAAAGCCGCCCTTGCGAGGCGAGGTCGAAGTCGCAGGCGAGCTGGTGCGCCTGATCAGTGATGAGCACGTGCAGGCCCTCGCCCTTGCCGCAGTGGGAGCCACCTTCAAAGCAGAAGCGGCCCTCAACCACGCCATACCGTCTACGAATAGAACATAAAATCCCATAGAGTCATGGCAAAAAAGAGGTAAATAACTTACAAAATGAACTTCCGCGGAAGCACACACTACTAATCTTTTCTTTTTTACATAGGAAAATACTTCGCTCCACCTAATGTTAAGTGTAAGAGAAGTCCAAATGCGATGACAGCATTGGTGAAGCACAATGGTGCCGCACTAGCCGTCCTCACCTTGGGGCAACACGGAAATGGTTCACTAAAGGAACAAGAACTCAGGAGAACATCAGGCGTCACCAAATTTCTTTGTTCGTGGCAGAACATTGTGCACGTTAAATCGGTGACACTCAAGACCTACTCTGTTGTCCTATGACGGGGAGAAGGATAGGGGAAAAAAGTTTCTCTTCACTCTTTTCTCTAAAGGCCAGCTTCGACGAGGTCCAGTAGTCGGCTACAGTAGGTTTTTGTTCACTCCTCTCTTCTAAGGATCAATAGTAGAGCGGCCTGAGGTACCTGAGGTGGCGCAGCTCCCACACGCCGAGCAGCCGCGGCGGCACGCCGGCGGTGAGCGCGGCGCGCCGCTCGTGCAGGTGCAGGCGCGCCGGGCCCGCCGGCACGCGCCGCGCGCCGCCGCTGCCCACCAACACCAGGTAGTGGCGCGGCTCGCCCAGGTGCGCAAACACCTTTACCTGCACCACACACCACGTCAAATCCTATCTAGCCCATCTACCTATACCTACCGCACACGTCAAATCCTGCACCTCCTATTTATTTATACTTATCTGGAAAATAGGCAATCTTTACGTGTTCACAGGGCCACACCCCTGAGACACTAGTCTTATGAGTACTGAATGAAAAATGCACTTCGGGGGGTTTCTAATGCGGCGTAAAAACCTAAAGAAGTTGGTTTTTAGTGTTAGGTTGGATTGGCTTATATTTTTATTCAAATAAAGCACTGACGTTCCGTTTCATGTTACAATTTAATTTTTAGGCAACCGACACCTCGATCCTCCTGCGACCTTGAACCTTGCACAAGGGTTCGTAACTTATACAGTAATAAATGAACAGAGTACTTAAACAGAAGAAAAAGTGTTTCAACTCAGTATTGCCAAAATCTTTAGAAACTGTCATATTATTTTATGAGTCATAAAGTTTTTTTAAAAAGAACTGTTTTTTACTTAACTTATAAGCTGTTTTTTTTTATAACTTCAATAGTATGAAATAGAAAATCCAAGTGGAGTACTAGGGACGCATACATTTTGGAAGATTTCCAACAACGTATTTCACATGAAGGTTTTAATTCGAACGACTGAACTACGGGAACGTGCTTTTAAACTTAGGCCAAACTCAGGGAGAAATTATTAAACCAACAGTAAATGCGTCACGTTTGGTCAAGTAACTCTGTTTGGATAGTCGTAGACCTTACCCTGAGTCTGCCTAACTATTCATTTATTTATTATTATTATTTATTATTATTTTATTAATTTATACACACAAGACAGATTGCAATTTTTTTTTCTATGTAAACACATAAAAGTAAATACTAAAAGACTGGATTGCAATCCAAAGTATTTGTGTCCTATATAAATAAAATCGTATAAAATAATAACTATATATTTTTAAATTTAAAATAACAAAAAAAAACAAATCATGATTTTATAATGTCTGGTGTGAAATAGAGGACATCCTTATGTGCTCTTATGTAAGTCGTAATTTTAGAAGAAAATTTAGTAAATATAAAAGAAGTGTGAAGCTTTTATCTTCAGCCTTCTCCTTACTTACTAGCAAATAAGATGGAAGCCAAGAGATTTCCTGTTTTCGAATAAATGTAACTTATTAAAAAATGCGATGCGTCGAAGAGTTATTGTGAAAGGGAACCCACGACAGAACCCACTGAGATACAATGTGATAAGTTTTTTTTTCTAAAACTGGTATTTACTTGGCCTTCATCTTACCTGATGTTAAGTGACGATTCATCCCGAATCCTCGACTACTAAAAACGGGGTATATTATCTCTAACTACCGGAACAAAACAATATTTCTATAAAAAATGATGATAAGGCGACATTTTTAGATAATGGAGGTAGCTAACCAAGTGGACTTAACAAGATCTACCACCATCCAAACCGAGTACAAACATGTATCCCCGCCCCGCTGGGAATCAAACCCGGGTTACAGCGGAAGTGGCTTCGATCATATGTTTCTTCGAAAACACATATATATACGTCAACGCTACCTTCTCCGCTACGATTTAGTATAGGATGGTGTATGTATGTAGTTTTTATATGTGTACGAATGGGGTGGTCTTAAACTACTAGTCTACTAAAGAATAAGATAACGCCGCTGACCTGCCACTGTATGAGCCGCTCGCGCGTGTCGAACGCGAGTATGGCGACCAGGTCGCGGCACACGAGCGCCAGCGTGTGCGAGTGCTTGTCCAGCGTAAAGCCGCTCTCGCTGGCCAGGAACTGCTGCAGCGACAGCGACGCCTTGGTCGCCGCGCCGCCCCAGCGCGCGCGCGCGTCGCGGTACACCTGCAGGTGCACGCAGTCTGCCCGCACACGCACATTGGTTAGAACATAGCTCCGTAAAGCCCCTTCTTCACATAAGCAGACGCATCCGCAGACGTCATCTTCGGATGATGACGTCTGCGGATGCGTCTGCCTATCTGAAGAGGGGGCATAAGGCAAGAGCCGATGATCGGGCTGAGGTGGCATGCATTGGGAGAAGCCTATGTCCAGCAATAGACTGGCACGGGTTGATTATGATGATGATATTCGTATTACTTCCATATTTTTTTATCATAAAGTACTACAGTATCACTACATATAATACATACAATTATAATCACGACTATTATCCCCGGAGTCAGTCAGAGATTAGGCAATGAGGACCGCAAAAGCAGTCCTCTACCATAGTCCACGGCACACCAAATAGCAAAACTGCTCGGCGTGACAGGTGGTGAGCCCATCGTATCATTAACAAGTGTAAACAGAAAAATACTGTACCGACCAGTCACAGCTGACCAGACAGTTTTTATCCTCGCTTACAATAATTTCAGAAGTGCCATCCGCACGTAAATTACATGAAATGAACAGAGTCAAATTGTTATCTAAAAACAAGGCAAATTATTGTAGCTAACGGGCACATACAAGTTGGCATTGAGACGTCGCGTAGCTCTGTGGCAAGCGGCTAGTGCGACTTTCGTAAGGTCGGGTGACTAAATTAAAATATCTCAAGCTTCCCCGTCTCGAAAGGCACTTAAAGCCGGTTGTAGACGTAAGAAGGCAGTAAATCCGTACATTGGGCCAACATGGTGTTTTGTGATCCGATTTTTCCATATATGCTATTGTTGATAATTGTGACCGCTTATGCCTAGAAATGGGATGATAATGCGGACTGTTTACTCAAACGAAACGAACACCCAAGTATAATCGAGACTTTACAAGTGTATCCCTTTGCATTAGCACTATGTCCATCGATTGCTGTGTGTCTGTGTGTCTGTGTGTGTATTAACCGTGTCGCGTAGCGGTGAAAGAATACTACCGCCCCCTCTCTTCCCTTGGGTGTCGTAAAAGGCGACTAATGGACTAAAGACTGCACATACTTCTAGCATAAAGCGGCGATGGATCACCACCTGTTACGCTGAGCATGTGTAGTCGCCATTTGGTGCAAAGTGGACTATGGTAGAGGACTGCTTTGCTGTCCTCATTGCCTAGTCTCGGACTAATCCTTCGGGGATGAGAAATAGTCGTGATTACCTACATGTATGTATGTACATTATGTATATTGCCGTATGGGGCGAGAGGGGACGATTTTAACGAAATGATAACAGATTTTGCAATAAAGGTGATTTAGTTGAGGAAAATGATAATGATATTAATAGCAAAATGTTGATTTAGAGATGTGATTTAATCATGTCAATAAAATCTACTGATTTCATCATTGTATTTGATCAAAAACACAAGAGGAATTAGCTCTGCTACTTAGCTTCAAAACACTGACCAAGTAAAGTATAAACAACCGTCTACCGTTTGTATATTATAGTCTCTGATCATGTATTGTTGATCGAAGATTACAGTAGTAACTTTCGCAATTATCTTCCGGACACAAAGTTTCGTGGGTCCACGTTATTATGGTAATGGAGTCGCCGCGGCCGCTGCGTTGCTCTCTGCTGTTTCACACACAACGTGCAGAAACCGCGAGTTCGTCCGCGTGATCACCCTCCGTATCCTGTGTCGAATTTTAAATTATTGTTTGTATTTTACCATTGAAAATGGTTATCGAATGCAAATCGCCTGAGACGGAGGATCGAGCTGGGAATAGTACCAAAAGTTGAGGAATTTATCGAGACTCGAGTAGCGTTTACATTTTGGAAAACGGCTGGTAACATTATTTGGAATTCTGAAAAATGGTTTTTTGGGGGGTGTTTGTCTACAAAATTGTAAATATTTCGAAAAAGACACAGTTTTAAGAAACAACTAAATAAAGTGGTCCTAGTTTACCCAATTATATCTCAATAATTTCTTATTATTCAACTTGTACAGTGATAATCAATTTTTTTTTTGTAACTCTTTGTATTCATTTTCAATGCTCCGATTCTTGTGGGGACCGCAAAATCTGTGGTTTTTTTTTCTGTATCTGTGTTTTTGTACAATAAAGAGTATAATTATCTTGTCTTTTGTCACAAACACAACAAAAAAACGATTTGATGAACATTTGGCGATTACATTTTATTTAAATAGAATGTTAAGGAGGTATTTTTAACTAAGTTGTTGTGTGCGAAAAGGGCGACTAAGCATTTAAAGTCACAATATATGTACACATTGGCTCCCAATAAAACAATCTATTTGTTTTGACAATAAAATGGCCCTACAACAATGGTTCCTAGTGAAACAAGTGCCCTCGCGAGCCATCGGCTGGCCTAGGCCGCGGCCCTTTGTCCCATAGGGCTATCGCGACTCAATGTGGTGCTCACAATGTGTTACCTGAACATGTGATTTATGACGCCCCCGCGCCGCCCCCGCCGCCATTTGCCACCTGTTAAACAATTTTGCTTTCCTTTCGGGGGCGGCCAGCTGGAAACTTGTATTACAGCGCCGCTTCAAGTAGTAAATGTGAAGAGAGCAAGGGTTCATTTCAGTAGTTCCTTTTTCAGCTACTTACTAAAGTAAAGGTTGCACTGCTTTCCTAATTACTTACTTCTTATCCTAACATTATATTTATATTGTTGTTTTTGCAAATTATCTTGATTATAACTGATAACATTGAGCCTTAAATGTAGAAGGGTCTCTATTTTACACCTGGTTATTTTCCATAACCCTTTTTATTGGAAATGCACATTACAAATTCTCAATTTAGACGAAGCGACGAGGTCTCTGTGAGTCCAGCCCTAGTAGATAACTCTGTAATCCTCGACTCTTTGCAACAGAAGCGAGTAAAAACTCGAAAAACTCAACAGGGCCCACAGAAAAAAGAGAAAGTTGTTAATAAGAACACAAAAGCTGCCGTTGCTCCGGTCCCTCCTTCAAGTCCTTCAAGTCATACACTTGTGAAGCCATCGGATTTGAGCAGAAGAGTTGATCAGGGTGATAACCATCCGGACGCGTGGGTAGAGGTAAGACGCAAACATAATAAAATGCGCGCTTCACTACCCGGCGTACTTCGAGGCACGGCAGTTCCTGGGTCTACTGCGCTGCGTGCTTCCGAGAGGTGGAGATACCTACACCTTTACTACCTGCAAGAGGGCACTACAGTCGAGCAGGTTCTTACCCATCTTCGCTCTATTTGCGCAAGCGAGGTATGCACGGTTGAGGAGCTGAAACCTCGAGGCCGCTACGCATCATTCAAGCTTGTTGAGAGTGTCATGTTACCTAGCAACTGGGATGAAGACATATGCATAAAACCCTGGCGGCAGAATTTTCGTGCCAAACAAACGGACAAAAGTGCATAAGTTTTCTATCTGTTATCAGAATGTTCGTGGGCTGCGTACAAAAACAAATATATTTTTTAATAACGTGGCACAATTAAGTTTGGACTTAATAGCTTTGACTGAAACTTTTTTGACGAGCTCCATATTAGACGGTGAACTCTTTCCATCGGGGTACGTGGTAGTGCGAAAGGACCGCGCGGGCGACGCCGGGTGGGGCGGAGTGCTGCTCGCAGTTCGTAACTGCTATTCTGTAAGAGAAATTACAGATATCGATGCTCAAACGTCTGATATGGAACTTATCTTTGCCATTATTAGCATGAAAAGTATAAAATTCCTATGTTGTATTGTGTATTTACCGCCAAACTATACAGATGACCAATATCTTAACGTGTTGACTTGTATTGAAAATGCAATTATTACATACTCGACTCTGAATGTATTAATATTAGGTGACTTCAATTTAAATTCTTGTAGTGTTAATGTTAAGAGTAATTTTGATTTATTTTGTGACTGTTGCGGACTACAGCAACAAAACAATATTTACAACAGCAGTGGTGGTATGGTAGATCTAGTGCTCAGTAATTTTGACCTCGATCGCATTATGGTGTCTGCTGGGGCTGAGCCTTTAGTCCCGATTGATCAGTACCACCCTCCGCTCGAAGTGACTATAAAGTCACATTGCAGTCGCCGCCGTTGCCTCCGCCTGCCCCGCGCCCGGGATCTAGTCCAGATTGGAACTGGCGTAAGGCTGACTTGCAGGGTCTATATGCAGCCTTTGTTGACATAGATTGGTCGGAATTGTTTACTATAACTGACATTAACAAAGCTGTCCAACTATATTACACCAAATTAAACAACTACATTAGTCAGTTTGTTCCGATTAAAGCTCAACGATTAAGGAATTATAAATATGTATATCCGGAATGGTACAGTCACGAGCACCAATATGTATACACTTTGACTCTTATTCCATTGTATTAAGAGTTACAATTGTTTACATATTTTTGCTCGTGACTGTACAATCGCGAAATTAAACATTGCATAAAGGAAAAATACTTCCATTTAAAACGTTATAAGGCCGAAGGAAAGCAGTTTAATAAAGAATTATTTAAATACTATAGATGGCATGTTAAAATTTTAATTGACAATGCTTATTATCAGCAGCACTTAAACTGGAAATTTGTTAAATATAGGAAGAAGGACAGACGACAAGACAATTTTTACACATATGGGGAAGTGGAGGTATCTGGGCAGCACGCAGCTAACGCGTTTGCAGACTACTTTGGTTCAGTGTTCCAAGACGAGGTGCCGTTATTGAACCCTGTCGAGGCAGCGCGGGCTGCTGACACACATAAGCGCGACTTGCATTACTGTCGATTACGTTGATGCTGCTGATTTAAAGGTGGCCGTGAAACGTCTTAAAGCGAGATCATCAGGTGGCCCCGATGGTATTCCCGTGTTCTTGGCCAGAGATTGCATATCAGCTTTTGAGGCGCCACTTCTATTCTTATACAATTTATCCTTGAGTAGGTCAGTGTATCCAGAGATTTGGAAAGTTTCTAGAGTTACTCCTGTACCCAAGGGTGAGGCTGGGAATGATATCTCATCTTATAGACCAATTGTAGTACTATCGGTTTTCGCAAAAAATTTTGAAGCAATATTAAGTGTTCGGGTCCAGAATCATCAAAGACATTTATTACATGATAGTCAACATGGATTTAGGTATGCTCGTTCAACCACTACGAATCTTGTGGCGCATGTTGATTACATAAGTACGGAAATGGATGTAGGGCGGCAGGTAGATGCCGCCTACTTTGACTTCAAAAAAGCTTTTGATTTAGTAGACAATGACATTTTGTTACAGAAATTAGCTATTTTAGGTTTTGCACCAAAACTTCTCGAGTTTTTCTCTAATTACCTTCGTAATCGGTGTCAATTTGTTAGGGTGGAGGGGTATACCTCAAAGGACTACTATACGCGTTCTGGTGTGAGTCAAGGTAGTACGTTAGGGCCAGTTCTCTTCTTGATTTTTGTGAATGACCTTCCGGAAAGAATTAGCGTATCCCAATGTCTTTTATTTGCGGATGACCTCAAACTATCATTAGGTATTAGTAGCGAATCAGATTACAATAGTCTACAAAATGATATGAAAACGCTGTATCCGAATGGAGTAGACTTAATCGACTTCCATTCAACAACACAAAATGTAAAATTATTACATTCTCGCGGAAACGTTTCACTTTAAATGTAGTATATAAGTTATTTGACGCTCCACTGGAAAGAGTAAGCGAAATTCGTAACTTAGGTTTAACATTGGACGCTAAATTAGACTTTCATAACCACATTACAACAGTATGTAAAAAAGCTAGCAAAATGCTTGGCTTTGTATTGCGAACTTCCACTCAGTTTGATGGCTTGGGTGTTGCAAGAGTGCTATACAATGCTTACATTCGCAGTAAATTAGAATATGCTGCTATAATCTGGGATCCTTGCGAAGACAAGTATACGCTTAAAGTCGAAAGGATACAACGCAAATTTGCACGCTGGCTATATAAGAAAAGGTACGGATACTATCCACACCTAAATCCTTCCCTATTTGTGACTGGCATGGTGGATTTAGACACACTTAAACTTAGACGGGTAATGCATGTTTTACAGCATTATTTAGGAATAATTCACCACAGGATCGATAGCCCGACGGTATTAGATAAGGTAGGGTTACTCGTTCCCAAACGCATGGAGTGGGATGAAGCGGGGATGGTTGAGCCGCGGCGGCGCCCTCGTCTGCTGTACTCTCCTATTACGCGTACGAGATACGCGGCCCAGGCACCCACCAACCGCGCCTTGCGGCTTGTGGGAGACATGCTTGTTCGGCGTCATGATGTGGATTTGTTTGCTGACCACTTTGGTCAGCTATGTAGCATAGTCAGTAAGTATGCGCATGATATGTTGCTGTAGTCTAATTCGTTTGTACTTGTTTTGACATTTTAATAATAAGTTGACATTTTGTAATTTTATCCGCAATGTTATCGTATTATCATTAATTCTCTATTTTTATTTTTTATTTTAAGGTCGCGACATTATTTTAATTATTGTTTGAATTTAATTCTGTTTATCTAATTGTAATACATTCTTCATGTTTTGACATTTTTACACATATTATGTAATTTTAAGTTGACATAATTGTAATACCTATCTATATTTAATATGTTTGAATCTAATTGGTAACTAAAATGTAATAATTAGTCTGCTTGCGTCTTGGCCCAAGCTGTAAGCCAGCAGACTCGCATGCTTATAAATAAATAAATAAATTACGAATGAGCGCTTCCTAACGTGTCGCCGACCATACCTACGTTACTATCGAAATTTTCATGAATCTTTGGTATTATATAATTTAATACTTATTTTTTCTTTTCTTGATTTGTCGTTACAATCAAAACTAAACAAAGTGGTAGTTTATTTATAATTTTAATCCTGTGTGGTCCAATTGTTAACAGTAATGCAGTTTATAGCGACGACATGTGTGACAACAGCCGGTCGTTACGAGGTCGTAAACCGGCGCGACACGCAGTGTCGTCGCCGCGACACTGTCGTGCTGCACTGCCGCGCTGCAGCGTGCTGCTGCTGCGTGACGTGATGTGGTGTACATTACAGATACACCACACACGACGACGAACATAAACGCCATTTGTCTCGCCTTCCGGCTCAGTCATAGACTTATTCTTTCTTTATTTTCTACACTTGGGGACATGAAGGAATTTAAGACTTTAGAAATGGTTTCTACGATCAGAATAAAGATATGCAACTATTTGATGTTGGAAACGCAGTTCGGTAATATTACAAATGATTAGAAATAGAATTACTAACACCTTTTTAACGTAGATAAGTTCGCTTTAAACTAAAGTGATGTGTGGCGCTGCATTTTAACTGGTTGTTGCTAAATCATCGCATTATACGAAGCTCTGCATGTGACCGGCTGACTGAGACACAAGTGCCGCATTAAACAATTTAATTCAATTCAATATACAACAACGTACTCTTAACTTTAAACTTAATGAAGGCATTGTGAATATTTCAATTGCAATTGCAATTAACGAAAGCGCGCGGCCGCCGATCACCCGCGGTTCGCAAACACACCATTTTAAATGCAAATTAACAAAATTGGTTTCAAATGTTGTGCAGCGCGGTCCAATTAATACATTTAAATAAAGCAGTCGTTAGAGGCCGGCGGCGCTTTAATGAGCGGCGCGTAATTGTGGCTCCGCCTTGGCCACCACCGCCGCCGCTTCAGTCGCGGCTGCCTCAGTCAAATGTCACAAAAGTGTAACAATGACTGACTAAATAACGGGTGTCTCTATATGTCTCTACTGGCCCCACTTTCCCACTGGGTACTATAGGCACGTGCCCAGGGCCCCCCGATCGATAGACGCCCCATAGTTCCTGTCATATCACCAAACTATAACCGTGATTAACAAAATTGGCCATCTCAAAATGTAGAAGGCTACCTCTTCAATCAACATAGAATTTTTAGGCACTAGCCTGTAAATGCTATTATAAAAAGTTATTTTTGTGGATATTACTTATCCGTTTATTTAATTTTTAGAACCTTAAACTTTGCTTATCTCTTGTCTATTCTGTCAAAATAGTGCTCTGCTCCTTGACAGACCTTTCATGGGGCCCCATTATCCTAATGCGGCCAGGGCCCACAATGGGTTAAAGACGGCCGTGTGTCTCTATATAAATATCAACTGAAACTTCTTTGACATTATGAAAGTTCCAACCAGCACTGCGTATCGTCGTGGCACGGATTGAGGGTTGCTTGCTATGAGTACACACAATATAGTGAATGCATGGCCACGAAAACTGCTACTTTGAGTAGGTTTGTACGTGAAACACCAACTCGAGGTTTTGTAGTATTTTGCTGATTAGTAGAAATAATTACGTCAATTACCAACTACTTACGTACAATTCCACAAACGCAAAACACCGCCTTTTTAAAAAAAAAACAATACGTGAAACACCAACTCGAGATTTTGTGAAAACAAACGTTGTTTCATAGTTTCCTGTTCATCATTGAATCAGTAGGTATAAACCAGGTTTATACGCTGTTTATTTAACAAAAACAAAAATAGCAGAACATAATAAGTGCTATTTTATAGCAAAAATAAGAGATTAACAATATAAAAATGAAATAAAAAACGTTTTTTTCGATGCTCAAGTCGGGTATCTATTTAACCGGTATCAAGCGGCTGGTTATTCGTTTCTAGCCGCGCGCTGGGTTCGGTAACTAGGTACCGGCTTACAAGCCGCTGGTTTACGACTATAGGCTGGACATAGTGATCGAAAATTCATCGATTTTTTAAAAAGCCGGTGTAAAAAGAGTAAACGGCGCAATGTGGATATAGGATTTGAGAAGCATAAAAAATATTTTAAGAAATTGAATGAAGGGCGTATTCGGCTGTTGGATTTTTTGGGAAAAGTAATTATATTAAAACTATTATGTAATTAATAATTAAAACACCCGGTTCAATTTTGTGTGAGCGCTAATTTTAATTTTGTTTTCTTTTATTTGTACTTACTTAATATAACCATAAAGTTCAATTTAATTTGTTTCATTTACTACTAGCAAATTAAAGTACGGAAAGTTGGTCGGTTACATAAAAGTTGGTGTTATGCTTAGGTGGTGTTTTGCGTAAGCGGTTTTTTGCAAGTTAGGTGTTTTGCGTAAAGGTGGTGTTTCCCGTATATGGTTTTATGAGTCTAAAGGTGTCAAAGCATTGCCGAAAGTTCGGTGCTTTGACATTTGTATAATAACGGCTGCGCTTAGCGCCCCCGGCTGCCTTCCGTCTCCCACGAGACATTTGCTATCAACCTACACCCTTCGCGCGGCGCTTAAACTGTTCTGCCGTCCAAGCAAAAAGTGCAGTAAGGGACATGTTTTCGTGAAATGAGTTAATTATAGAATCGGAATCGCCAAAACGAGCTCTACATGATGATTTGATCCTTGTAAAATAACTAATTATTGGGAACACGCAGTTTTGACAAGAGAGAACGCAGTATTGATTCTGAATAGATCAAAATTATTTGACATAAATGCAGTAAGAAACCTTACTGCACATTGGCTAACGTTATTTCCCTTGACTTCTTGCACCTATTAATCAATAATGCAGTCAGATAAGTTACTGCCTTTTCGATGTGGTATTGTCAATTAAACTCTACAAATAGTGTGCTACGTAAAAATGCAGTAATATTACACGCTGCATTCATTATTTGCAATCCGATTGTAATGGTAGTCAATAATACTAGTTTAAAATGCTGCAACATAATGCTACTTAGGAATGGAGTTGAAATCAATTTCTAGAAAACATTTATCATAACCGCTTAGAGTTCATTGCTGCAATTTTGCTAAGCACCCACCTGTTTACTATTTATTTAAATGCTAACACTCAATGCAGTAAGAAGGTTTGCTGCACTCTGAACTAGTAACAGGTGGCTACAATAAACAGACTACATACTAAAACATAATGCAGTAAAGCGTATAGTTGGTGCATTCTTGCCTAGCAAAGGGTATCTTAGGGGACCCGGGAAGGGAGGGACCCCACTATTATTTTTATTGAACTAACCCTTTTTACTATAAGTTCTTTAGTTCTTTGCTTTTAATTGTGTAACTAATTATGTTTTCAATGTTTGCACCCCCGAGCTTAGTGTGTATTAGTTATTTCCACCAGACTGGTTGTCTGGCAGAAATCGCTTTAAGCGATAAGACCGCCAAATTGTAACATTGTCTTTTTTCTTTTTTTTATGTAAATGCATTAAATGTTTGTGTTATTATGTTACAATAAAAGTATTACTTATATATCTATCTAAAATTTAGAAAATATGCTTAGTAATACATCCGATTACAAGAATGTACAGCAATAAATGCATTAATAGTCTATCTTATTACAACTTTAGTGACACTTAACACAATAATTAATTAAACAAAAAGCACAAATCGGATTTATTTTCTTTATTCATTGGATTTTATTTAAACAATAATCACTAAGGCTTTATATTAAAGGGTATGCAATAACTTTTGGCAAACATAATAATATAATATCAAACTAATCAAAAACATAAACAAAACTTGTATTCTTTGACAAAACATAAATTCGAATTTCAAACTAAAACAATATGCGCTCTATAAAAGACTTATAATTTAAGTAAGTAATTAAAACAAAAAGATTGACTGATTGTGAGTAGAATTTTAAGATTAATGATTTTAGAAATAATTTGGTTTTTATATTATGTTTTTCGTACCTACTTAAGAGTGCATTGTTTTAGTTTGAGATTCGAATTTATGTCTTGTCAAAAAATACAAGTTTTGTTTGTGTTTTTGATTGATTTGATCTTATGGTATTATCTTTGCCAAAAGTTATTCGCATACCCTTCAATAAATAGCCTAAGTAATGATTGTTGAAATAAAAGCCAATAAAAATAAATCCGATTTGTGCTTTTTGTTTAATTTATTATACAAAATAAATGTAATTATTGAGTTAAGGGTTACTAAATGTGTAATTTTATTCAAAAACATGTTACTTACTGCATTTATAGTTAGTACACATTGTTTGGGAATTGTAGTGTCGATCACATATATTATAAATGCACCAACCTGATTTTACTAGTGATAAGCGCAGTAAGTAACGCATTTACTGCATTTGTTCTTGTACATTCTTGTATTCGGATGGTAGCTTTAGTAAGCATAAAATGTTTTTTTTTTTTCATTTTATCTATTTTAAAAAACTCATAGTAGGTAATAAGGGATAGTTCAATTTAAAATCACGTAGATTCAGCTGGAAGTCATTGAGATTTGCGTAAATAATACGTATATTCTGGGATATTATAGTAAGATCTTTTTGCTTTTGTGGTAGTAGTGTAAATAGTTCTGTAGGTTTACATTTTAAAGTTAAGGCTATATATACACACTATATAATATACACTACTCACTTGGACGGCAGTGTTTTGCTGCACTGATCGCGATCGTGACCTTAATTGCATAGATTCATTACAACATTCTTAGGGGAGCACGCACACGTATTGTATTTTTATGGAATACCAGCGGTCCGCCCGCGTCTTCGTCCGCAACACCCCATATCCCGTGATAAACTTCCAAAAAGGAATAATTTAGTCCTGACAATTATTATTATTACAGCCACAACAATAAAAAAGAGTCAAAAGGCTCTCTACAGTTAATTTTTATTAAATAAGCCTCATAAAGGTGCTGTTTAAAGTAAACAGAAACACTTTTCTAAATAATTATAAAGCGAGTCTTCAGTTTAAGGTAAACTTCCCTTAGACAATATTGTTAAAACATCTTTAGATGTAAGCATATTACAGAGCATTCTAGCGCAGCCAGTTTCGAGGCCCGCTATGATGCTCTATGATCTTGCTTCTAAATATAAATAGGTTTAAGTTTATAAGGTTCAATGGGACTGGCATGTTTTCTAAAACAAAAGTCCATTCATAAAATGTAGATTAAAAAAAAAGGTAAACTTAATTGCCAACAATCAGTGCATAGCGCTTTATGCCGCGGTGGCCGGGAGCGGTACGTGTCACCGACACGTCATTGTTTGCCAGCACCCGCGCGTTGTGGACCATAAAGCATGAGTACAAGAACATTTCGTGAGCTGCGTGTAGAGACAGCGTTACAGCATTTAAAAACAAAGGTTATTATAATCAATTTACCAAACATAAACAAAGTGCTAGATTAATCATCGTACCGTGTTCTCTTAATTCATAATAGAGAGAGACGTACATGTAATAGGGCTCTGAGGGCTTAGACCCAAGATGAGCGATTTGAATTAGTAATCACCAATGAATTACAGTGGAGTTACGTTTTCTTGCACAACCACAGATTATGTAGCATGATTTGCAATCCCGAATGGTGTCCTTTGTTTATAATATCTCGAGTATTGAAAGTCCTCCACAACAGCGTTTAGAAAGAGAACAATGTAGCCAAGAGCCGCCCGGGAGCGCCCCGCGCGGCGCACGGCCCGGGCCCTGGCGCGCGGCACCTGTGGCCTGCCGATGCTTAGGTCAATGTCAAGCATTGTTGCACAAGGAATTCAACAATAATAAGAACATTAACAATTTGTGAGCACTTAATTCCAGCGGCACCTTTGCCGCTATCTTTAATTTTCTCTGCCTATAGTAATTCTGAGTATTCATGGTCCTTAAAATGAATACAAGCCCTTGTTACTCTACAAAATATCGGTTTGTTTGTACTATTGTTGTTTAAAGATAACGAAACGTTGACAAAATGTCTACCTCATCGGTATCTACATCGGTAAATGCCTCGGTGGCGGAGTGGTCAGCGCAGCTGCCCGGATTGCGGAGGACGCGGGTTCGATTCCCGCCTGAGGTAGACATTATTTTTTTCTACGTTTCAATATCTTTGAGTTTATTTGAGCGTTTTTCAACGCAAATAATCAAACATACAGGTAAGATAGTAGCCAAATGCAAGCGTCACACTACACTAAAAAAACCGTTAACAAAATTATAAGACTGTTATTGACACTACTCGTTTACCGTTCTATCTCATTTTTTTTTTATGGGTAACGGGTAAGCGCTTGGCCTTCATCTCACCTGATGGTAAGTGACGATAAGGCCGAAGGTGGAAGCGCGCGAACCCGGAATCCTCAACCACTGAGGAACTGGCTTTCTTATCTCTAACTGTCGGAACACAACTATGCTATAAACATCGTTGTTATGGCGACAGACTTAGATAAGATGGTGGTAGCTAGACAGGCGGACTTAACAACCCTACCACCAACCAAACCGAGCACACAAAGATGTACCCCCCGCTGGGAATCGAACCCGGGACCTCTGGGTCTGAAACGGGTGGCTTAGCCACTATACCACGGAGGCGGTTGATTTACATTGTGTGTGACGAAGAACAACACGTCGAAGCCTTCGAATTCCATCACTTACGTTTTAGAGTTAGTAGAGGTAATAATGTACCCCAAAAAGGTTTTCAACTGGAAATACTGGCGGTACGCAGCTTCTAGATCTGCCGTGAACTTTGATAGAACTGTGATGTGCGATATATCTCCTAATACCCAAACTACACGCCCGCCGCACGCCACCTCTGCGGCTTAGCTCTGATTATCATACACACAAGAGGCGCGTATTAATTATTGCCCTCAGACATTATTGTCCATGAATAACTAAGCAGCCTGCTGAGAGCCCAGTAATTACTCTGTAATCTATTTGTAATAAACCCGAGAATGGAGACATGGATTAAATCGTCTCAGCTCTGCATGCACTTCACTTAATTAATAACTCAACCGGTTTACCGACAACGATAAACTGCAGCGTAACTATATTAGGAAAGAAGATAATGCTTGGTGAAGTCAAACGAATGAAACGAAAGGAACTAAACGAAATGAACATTTTTGTTATCTATTTAGTGGGAAGCACATCGCCAAAATCATTATTAATTAAAAGTCATCACATCATCAACAACCTACAAACGTCTCGCTGCAATACTTTTCTCATATAAGTACCCCGGTTGGGGTTGGAGGGTTAAAAAAACCGCCATCTTAGGTACTCGTACAGAAGATATTGCATATTTGCCCATCCATTTCAGTGACCCATCTTAGCGCCATGCAATTACTCAAATTGCAACTGAAACGCGCCAGCCGCTGCACCAATCTCACCATAGAGCATGAGAGAGTCAAATGTGATGGAATGATACACAACACATCATCATCAGCCTATAAACGTCCCACTGTTGGACACAGGCCTTTCCACGTGGTCTTTCCACATTTCACACATATGGGAATTGGGCCATAAGCCATTACGCTGGCCCAATGGGGGTTGATGAGTATACATTCAATACTAAGTAGTAGTATAGAGGATACGTTTGTTTACACAGAATTCTATCGCCACGGCTTATATTTCGGTTCGACGCGATTCTGTTTCGGCGTGCAGCGGTAGTAGGGGGGTAGCGATGCGCGTTTGTCTGGCACAAACTATACCTAGTTAGTTAGTTAGATTAGTTGTTAAGTCATAACTACAAGTTAGTTAACTGATTTTTTATTATTATTAGTATTGATGGCAATAAGTGCCTGTAAAGGTTTACATTGAATAAATACTTTGACTTTGACTTTGAGTAGTCTATACCCTATTTCAATCAAAATAAAAATATTTGTCTCTGTCTTTGTCTACTACTGCTGAAAAATAACTAATAAACAGTACAGTACAGGAAAGTGTGTTTGTGTGTGCTCGCGCGCTCACCTGCGACGGGCGACAGCTTGCGCATCACGCACCAGCGCGGCTTCCACTGCAACAGACAACGCGAGTGTAGGCGCAGGCATAATAACATGTGAGTGCGGCCCCGGCGGCGGCACGCTGCAAGCGACACTACGGGCGTGCTACGGGTTTGTATGAATCTACGTGAAATTCGTTAATTTCGCAGTGCCGCACGCCGGGGCATTACTTTCATATACATTTGTAATACCCAGTGAAGTGGTGTTGCTTGCGGTTTTCAGTTAGCAGTACTTATGTAGTTTGAATATTGCATTCGCCATTAGTCTTATTATTCATTGAAACCCTACTAACCTTCTTGCCATCGCGGAACTTGACAGTGCCTTCGATGATAGTGTTGTCGTCGGCCATGGCGTCACGCCGCCGCCGCCGCGGGTTCGCCGCGTCGTTAGCGCGTCGTCAACGCGTCCCTAACGCGTCGTCACTTGAGCGCTAACGGCCATCACACTACCCACAACACTACACACCATCACATTACTTCACTCCGTCGCTGGAAACTACTGGATCATTACCTGCAACAATTAAATATAAGTTAGTATCATCATCATCATTACAGCTGTTCCGTCGGACGTAGAATGCGATGTTGTGATGATGGTAGGTTCCATGGCGATGGTAAATAAGGACTGCGTCTCTTAAAGTGATGTTGTATATTTACAGTGACTACATTGTGACTAACTTATTATCTAAACCTTACAAGACTATTTATACAGTAATACTACGTAGATGTTGGAGGGAGGATGCCGTGACATATCTTTATCGGATCTGCACGCGTTTAGGAATGTGCTTACAAACTCTTTAACCGATACGTGATGATAATAAATTATGTGGCGACTCAGGCCGCCACAGTACTCCCCCTCTTAAAAAAGGGAATGAAAAAACCATCAGGTCTTCAGCTTGGAGATGCCAGTGGTGCTCTAATCCACGTTAAGTCGTGATGAGCGTGCTCAAGTCTTCATTGACAAAACGAGCGTTCTCCGGTCTACGTGACTCGAGACGAGCGTGTGCTACCATGTCTGCTGTGAGTCGAGACGTGTGGAGTGCGACGGTACTTATTTTGACCGTCGAGTGATGCCGAGGATCCAGGAAGCGTTACGTCGCTGCGATGGAACCTTATGGCTAGCTGGCTTGCTGAATGCTGCTAAGAGAGCTGTTTCCTTGTATTTGAACAAAATACTTATTATAGGTATACCTTTTAAAAACGATCGGTCGTTTTACATTTACGTACACGAATATTTTTTATAATTCCTCTCAACATCATAATATTGTTACTAATATTATTTTTATATCACGTTATACCAAGACTTATATTATACACACAAATTAAGTGGCATAAACCAGTACAACTTTAAATTATGCATATTCTTGCAATGAACTTCAAATTACGCATTACAAGTTAATAATAAATTGAACTATTAGGCTTAATAAAATACATAATAACAAAACATAAAAATTAGAATTGACTAAGATTAAACATTAATTACATAGAGATAAGACATGTTGCATTCAATATACATACTTAATATAAGGAAATAAGTGCCTAGCTAAAATAAATATTATTAAAATTGACAAAAATCTTATTATTACATTAGTTACCCTAACATGGTTTGTGCTTATTTATTCTACTGTATTCTTATTGCACAATCAAAGCATTTTAAACTTGTTGAATATCTTCATTTTGAGTACAACTTCATTATAGCTTAATAATTATCCTCAGACTGGCGTATTCCTTGGCTCTTTGTCAGATAACCGGAGAAATCAATTCGCACTGGAGGTAGCTAGGAGCATTTAAGTGAATTACTCTTTATCCGTAATTGTCATATAAAATATAATAATATCTCCATAAAACAATCGACTGGTAAAATAATGCTTTTATAAATATCTATTCCCGTAAGTATAGATAACATACCTCAAAGCACTTTGTCAGTCGGTAAGTGAGGCGGTTAAACGGGTGAATACTCGTTGCATACATTTATTCTATTTTCCTTTGGATTTTATTTATTTACTTCTATAGAAAAATCCACAACTCTGTACAAAATTGTTTCCGTATAGCAGTATAGTCATTAATGCCGTGATCTTGAATTTGCGCAAGCGTAGAGCAAACGGCGACAAGTGCTGCGTCGGAAATTCTTGCGCGTTCGCTGCGCGCCGCACAATTTATGACATAATGTGTGCAGTTATGAAATCGTTAGTTTATTTTATTTCACATTGTTTTTTCTAGGTACCTTATTTCTTTGCCTTGGTCGATGAAACGTTGTTGATACGATGTGCCGGAAAGGAAGCCAAAGTTGTGAGTTGTAAGAGTGATGTTAAATGACGCAGTCGCAGCTCGGTGTGGCTCGGCGTAGTGATTTTATTTTGAAAATCTTGTTGCGTCCGTCGCTGAACACAATGTTACTGCCATGGTTGATGTGTAGATATTGCAAATGACTCACGTGTGCTTTTCGTGGTACTCCGTTGGAAGGTTGCTTGTTGCTTGAGCGGGGTCACCAGTGTTCCGTCACTGAATAGATGTTGTTGTATGCGAGGTAGTGATGATGGTAGGTTCCATGGCGATGGTAAATAAGGACTGCGTCTCTTAAAGTGATGTTGTATATTTACAGTGACTACATTGTGACTAACTTATTATCTAAACCTTACAAGACTATTTATACAGTAATACTACGTAGATGTTGGAGGGAGGATGCCGTGACATATCTTTATCGGATCTGCACGCGTTTAGGAATGTGCTTACAAACTCTTTAACCGATACGTGATGATAATAAATTATGTGGCGACTCAGGCCGCCACACAGCCTATAAACGTCCCACTGCTGGGCACAAGCCTCCCACGTGGACAACTCTTAGCACGTGGTGACGTGGGGATATTGGGTCATAACCCACCACGCTGGCCCAATGCGGGTTGGTGGGTTAAAATTAAGTATAACAGAACATTATAATTATAATACAAAAAAGCTGAAAAGGTACTCGCACCAAATACTTCTTGACTAACAGAACTGTAGATCTTATTATGTAAAATGGGTTAATTAAATTTATCTGTATGGCTTTGGTACATTCAGTACCCGACAAACGGAACGTCCAACCAAATGTAACTTTTACTGTTCGTTTATTTTTTATTGCTGTCACCCGATAAAATATTATGTAGCATTTATTAGTTTTTATATTGTTTTTTTTTAGAAAAAATAATCTTTATTAAACTACATTAAAAGGAGAACAAAAACAACATAACTTAATTGTACACAAAAAAAACAACAAATAAAAAAGAAAAGACTGCTCCCAAAAATTTCAACTAACTCGCCTGTTCGAGGCAAGGCATATAACCAAAAGACTGGCGGCATTGCCTCTTTGTATGGCTACACTTATCCGCTGAGCGAAAACATTGCCAGCTTTCCGGTCTCCCGTTGCTTCAAACAGGCGTGTGGATATATTTTTTAAATAACTTAGCATTTGGTCCCCATGGGCCCATCGTCACTACTCCTATTGTTTATTTGATTTTAAGTATTTAAACTCGATAGAAAGTATAAGGTATAAGGCTTCTAACTGATGTTGAGACGGAAAGATTAGTTTATTTTAGTTATTTCCATACTGTGATGTCTTATGGCTTACCTACTGTTGTGGGGCTCCGCTGCTAATATTGACGATGTATTTATTCTACAGGGCAGTCCGCGCCATATACAACCTCAAGTCTAGAGACTCACTCAAAGAAGTGTTTAAAAAAATCGATATATTAACTATTGTCTCACAATTTATTTTTGAAAACCAGGTATGTCAAAAAGTATGAAAAGACGTTTGTTAAAAATTGTGATCTTCATAACTTAAACACTCGCAGACAAAATAAGCTTGCCGTCCCTAGTTTTAGACTTCATAAAACAGGTGGCTCTTTCTTGGGGAAATGTGTAACGTTTTATAACAAACTTCCACTAAATATTACTGAAATACCTTTACACACATTTAAAGCCCATGTTAAAAAAACCCTCATGAGTAAAGGTTATTTTACAGTGGAAGATCTGTGATTGGCATCCTGGCTTCAGCCTTGTATAGGCAGATGTATCTTCAGTCCACTTTTACTATACGTGTAAGCACTGAGATATTGAAACAGTGTCTTGCAAGCATAATAGAAGTGGCTTTGATAAAAGCCGTTTGTGGTGAAATGATGATATGATGATGTAAATTAAACAAAACTTAATCGACTAAGTACTCATAATACTACTTATACTCTAAAGCTATTCGTCTATTCTTTCTTACAAAGTGCGCTAAGACATTATCATAAAAGCCGGGAAGAATCTAAAGCTATTAATGACGACATCTTACAATTCTACCGATTACTTTGCAAATCTACTTACTCTAAATACGTAATTTCAACTTATTACAATATCTACTTACCGCAAATCTAAAGCTATTAATGACGACATCTTACAATTCTACCGATTACTTTGCAAATCTACTTACTCTAAATACGTAATTTCAACTTATTACAATATCTACTTACCGCAAATACCTAATTACAACGTACGTCTTCGTAACTACTTTCTACACACAACACAAATAAACAAAGTCCAACTACAATACTAATCATTCTAATAGGTGAAACTAACTAATAAATTCAAATACTAATAAAACACAGTCATGCATTCAATGATGAATTGCAATTACGTCAAATTATCTGTCAACAGAACACAAACCGAAAACGTTATTCCTCCGTCCCGCTCACTCGTACGCAAATTGTATAACTGTCTCTATCAAGTAACTCGGATAAAGACGGCTTACCGGCTGCTAATACGCGGGTGGGTTTATTGACCTTTATGTGACGTCATGACGTTTATTTTGTACAGAAGTTTTACTGCCTAGAAGCCGATCGCGCCTGCGGCTTATTTTAAAGCAATATGTTGTTAAAAAGCAAATTTTGTTGATTTAATGTCCATAGTGTAGGCAATTTGTAATGTTTCTTTTATATATTTACTTTTTTAATTACTGATTGTGCCATTTCTCAATTCAAGTAGAAAGTGGTTGTGTTCTAAACTTCTGAAGGGAAGCCGGTGGGAATCGAGTTGTATGGAACCTTCGTCACTGCATAGTGCATGTACGAGCATAACATATTAGTATATAATTTGGTAACGACATATTGTTTTGTAAATGTCGTTACTTCTATATTATTATAAATCTGTAGAGTTTCTTGCACAGCTAAAAGACTTCCTGAATGGGTGGGGTGGGCAGGCGGGTGCCCATCCATCCAAATAAATTAAGTAAAGACGATTCAAAATGCTCATTTTAAGTTAACTGAATAAAGAAATTCTGACTTTTGACTTAACATACAGTAAAAGCTAGAAACATTTAGTTTAGTAACGTTAGCATTATAGACATTTAGAAACAGATTTTAACCGATTTTCATAAAAAAGGGGAACTAATTCTGTATGTTTCTAGCCTTAATTTTTCTTTGTACTACTGACAAAAAAGACGTAAGGCATTACATAAAATTGCATTTCAAATATATAAATATTTTAATATTAAATTGCTATGAGGAAAAATATGAACAATTATAATGTTTTCCTCTAAACAGCAACTTTAGTTGATAAGAGCAACAATCAATCAGCAACAGAGCAAGCAATCAGCAACTTCGAACAAGTTTATCTTTTCCATCTTTAAAATTAAAACACTTAACGCTGATTTAAAATCTTAAACAATTTGGACTCATTAATTGGATTTAGTTTATTATTTTTTATTTTCCTTGTGATTATGACAAGTTACAGTTTATTTTTAAGGAAAAACTGGACGGCCTGTATTTGACTGCAATGTAGAGTTTAATAACTTCGGAAAAATTAAAAAGATGAAAAATTAGAAAGTTTGTAAATCACTTTCTTTGTAATATCGGCGATGGGCTCAACACTTGCCACGCTGAGCATATGTGCAGTCGTTATTTGGTGAACAGTGAACTATGGCAGAGGACTGCTTTTGCGGTCCTCATTGCCTAGTCTCTGACTAACCCTTCAGGGATAGGATCCCTTTTTTCGACAAATATTTTTATCCTAATTTAATTCGGCATAACGAGTTAGTCATATTTTTTGGTCATTATCATATTTTGACGTAATTGTTTTTTGGCATACTATTTCGGTAAGCATAAATCTGGTTTAGACTAATGTTTTTTGTCCTTATTTTGTTTTGCATAAAGTTTATTTATTCGTCTAATAGTTGTTAGGCATATTGATCTGGTAGATTAGATAAGAGAGAAGGTGAGGTTACAGTTTCAAAATCCGCTATTATTAAGATTGGTTTTTTATCAGGATTTGACTTTGCATTATTTTTTGTTTTATTGATAGCTATTTGTAATTTGAAAAAGAAAAAGTAGGTATTAGGTATATCAAATATAACTTGGGTACAACAGTCTAATAGTAGGTTATTATGTGGCGAGGGTGGCCCCTGGGCCACCCCTAAGCCGCCAACATGTTTATTTTATAAATATGAAAAGTATTTTATTAATTGCAGATACAAAAAAATTTGTAACTTTATTTGTTCCTTTAATAATTATTATGCAAATAAAAATTATGCTTAAATATAAATATTATTAAGCATTCGGCTTTAGAATAGTATGATCAAGAATTTTATTATTATGCTTTTAGTAGTTCTCTTTAAAAAATGTGCCTAAAAAGTTATGCTTGATTAATATTGTAAAAGTATGTTATGTTCAATTATGGCATAAAATTTTATGCAAAAAAAACAGGGAACCTCAAAGACAACAATCGTGATTTTTTTAGAAAGATACATACATATAGTATGTATGTTTTTTGTAAAATACTTACATTACTTTATTTAAATATCCTTTATTATTATACTTACATGGAAGTAATGTATTAGTAGAAACAAATATTGTAAAATAGAAAGTAAATAAATAAACAAATCGGTTGCGTAGTTTTGAGGTAATCTCAAATTACTTATACATAAATAATGCTTATAATTTTTGGTATAATTTTCGATTGGCTTTAAAATGTTAACACTCTAAACTAATTAGGTATGTTACGATGGAACTTCAGCCGATTTGCCCCGTGTGATGTCTGTGAATTTGTTCAAAGGTGCTCTAACTCCACACCCACTGGTAAAACCTGACCACCAAATCTTTTGAGTGATTTTTCCGTATGTTTTTTTATTTTCTTTTACGTGACATTTTATTCAAAATAATATAATCATAGCTGGACCGCATCGTATGCCTCATTGTCCCCTGCACAAGTAAACGGAACAGACCGCAATCTTTAGAAAAGTGGGCATGCCACGTGAGTTCAACATCAGTATGTTGAAGATGATAATATCAGTATATTATCTAAATTGGTATATTCTATATCTAAATATATATTATTCATACATACGAGTACAGATTACGACCCAAAGGTTTAGTCAGAGACTAGGCAATGAGGACCGCAAAAGAAGTCCTCTACCATAGTCCACGGCACACCAAGAATTTCACGAAATCCTTGGGGAAACCACGAAATCACGGTCGATAGGAGAGTCGAATACTCTTTTTTATTACGTCTTCTTGCTTAAAAGTGTAGTGATAGTGAAAAAACTAATAGCGCTACTTTCAGAGATACGGAACGTGCTATACGGAACGGAATAGTTAACAATAGGTAAGCTGGTCTATTATATTATATATATTGAATTATAGGCTTTAAGACAATTTATCTGTACATAAATGTTACTTTCACTTTAAGTTTGATCAAATGATTTAAACTGGGATTATAAATGGAGATAGTAATGTTATCTAGCGATAGGAACACAAAAACGAAGTACTGAAACATTGTTATCAACCCAGCATATCGGTTCTACAGAAGTTGGTGATATGAATACGTAGTGCGTTGGCACTGATGAACCAATCGCGCCTGCTCCAGCGCGCCGCGGGCTCGTGTTAGCTCGGCAGTGAGAGCTAACACTTGTCTTGTCATGTGTGTTATGACGCTATATATAATAGACGCAAATATCAAAAATGGAGGATCAACACTATAAAATGTTGATTGGGGCTGAGTGTTTTACATACATTATACATTTGACGACCTCCTTGGTCGAGTGGTTTGTACACCGGTTTTCATGGTGTCACCATCTCTGAGGTCCCGGGTTCGATCCCCGGTCGGGTCAATTTAGAAATTATTGTTTTTCAAAATTTTCTCGGGTCTGGGTGTTTTCTATGTACAATAAGTATGTATTTAAGTATGTTTATCCGTTGTCTAGTAACCATTTAACTAGTTTCTTCGAAGCTTCTCTTGGGCTAGATAATTGGTGTGATTGTAGGAAAGATTTATTATTTATTTATTTATTATACATACATAGGTACATACATATAATCAAGACTATTATCCCCGAAGTTATCCCGTTAGTCAGAGACTAGGCAATGAGGACAGTTAAATTTAAAGCTGTCCTCTACCTTATTCCACTTTTCACCAAATAGCGACTGCACATGTGCTCAGCCTGAAAGGTGGTGAGCCCATCGCCACTATATGCTGTTGGATGTATGCGCAGTCGTTAGTCCGTTAGTCGATTTTTAAGACACACAAGGAAGAGAGGGGGTGAATCTTTCACCGCTACGTGACACGATTCCTGAGTGTTTTCCTTTTATTAAATTAATGAAATCAATACTAAACAAAAGCCTCCATCGTTGTGATGAAGTGTTCGCTACAGTGACAGGTGTTGGCTGAAGCACCAGCTTGCCAAATGCGTGTTGGTGGTCATAGAGCAGGGCCACGCGTCGGAAACCCGAAACACACTTTGCCCGACCTGGGATCCTGGGAATTGAACCCTGGCCCTAACATTATCGGGCCAAGCATTTGGAATCTTTGAAATTCTGTCCCCAACTTATTATATAACAACTAATAATATATGATGTTGATAACATGGAAGCATGATCCAACAGTCCTCATATCTGTTAAGCATGAGCTATAGTATGCCTGGATAACATGTCGGTGTTAATCAATTTGTAGGTATAACATGTCGTATTTGACCTATGTCGTGATATGATTCGATCTCTCAGTATTGTGCTGTATCCGTCATTACTCCATATTGTGACATCCTTGGACTTGGAGTTACACACACTTTTATATTGTAAACACCATTACGCAAATGTTCACTGACGACGTAAGAACATGCCAGTTTTAGGTGTAAGTTCCCAAACTGAATAAAATAATGTCTTCATCTCATGGGAACGACACTTTTTTGAATCAGCGATCATTGTCACAAACGACACTCGCTGATCGTTTAAGTTTTGCTTAACAATTAGTTATGTGCAATATGCCTATATAAGGACAGAATGTGGGCTTCAAATGTCAAATGAAGCCCATGTCCATATCCATTTTTTTTAGCCGACAGACCCGCTGCTCACTCTTCCGGGTACATAACTACTTTTTATGTATCTAATTGTTTCTTCGTTATCACTATTTCTAAGCATTTATTACGTTAATAATATGATTTTAGGAATAGCTATAACTTCCTTATTTAATCCATTAGAGCCATGCTGGCGTATAACAAAATGTTGAGGCTATTTATGTCTTAATTTTAAGTTACTTCAGAAAGTGCTACAACGATGGGCCCATTCTGCCCATTGTCCTTTAGTATTTTAATTGACTTATGTTGATTATTGATAAAGATTATCAGAAATTACAGATAAACAAATTAGGCATAAGCCGATTACTTTAGCATCATATACCAATCATTTCGTTTACGTCGATTACATTGATAAGTGATTATCATAATCCTCTCCTGTGTTCCCGAGGTTTCCTGGCCGTGGCGGCTGCGGCGGCCGCCCGGCGCCCGCGCCGACACCGCCGATAAGCTTCTCGTGAAACTCTTCACCGGAGCCCATCATCAGCGAAAACAAATACCAGCACTTTGCTCAAATCACTATCAAAGATATCAAGGCGGATTTGCATTGTTATTGCCGTCTTATCGGCAGCGAGTGATAGTCTCCGATCAATGTACCAGCACCAGTAATTGTAAATTGTTAATATTACGATACCGGTAAGGCACGTGCGCGTTTATAGTCAATAGAGTTATTTTTTTTAATTAACTAATTTGCATGAATGCGGATTAGGATTATCAATAGCATCACTTGAGTCTTTTGTCTGTGGCAACTATTTACAAGTAAAAATATTTTCTACATGACACGCTTATTAATAAAAAAGGTAATTGGGATCACCAGATGGTGCTGAACTTATGTCAAATTAAAACATTGCTTTTCAACCTGTCTTATCATTGCCCTCTCATCACACGGAAGCCGTTTGACGAGCGATAACTAAATCAAGTATGTACTGAATACAAACATCAAAATTAATCCATTGATATCGGTAACAACATCACCGCAATCAGTGGTATCGAAACAGTGGTCAATACAATCAAACTCAATAATTACTTGTAAAATTATAGTAATCGCATCGTATTACACTCCCAAGGCATACACATTATGTGTAACATATAACTCATTGAATTATTTATAAATCGGAACGAAATAATACTTTTGTTTACTTTTACGCGAACAGAAAATGTAAAACTTCACATACTAGTTTTTGTGTGTTGTAGGTACATTGTTTTTCGGAAGTATTTTTATCAAATTTCATTACGCTGACAACGATTTGCCGACGTATCATTTTATTTGACTGATCGGTCATCATAACTCAGAACAGTTGGTTGGTTGGCTGATGAAACATCATTCACAAATGTTGTTATAGTCGGATACTTTATTTGGCATTCTTATCTTATCTTTCTTATTATTTGGCCCTCACTCCAAACAATACTAACAATAAGTATTGGTTTGGTTAAGTTAGAACATTGACCCAAACAACTCGCGAGCCGAGCAAAGCGCGCCGCGGCAGCGGACGGCCAAGCGCAGGAACGACTCCTATTCCTAAAATTGTGATGGTTGAGAGGTGAGATCTGAGCCATTATATAATTCTGTGTAAAGTGAGAACCATAACTTTTATTTTACCTTGACGTTTCAAAACATTTTTTTATTCATTTACGGGTAAGCACTTGTTATTCATCTCAACTGATGTAAAGTGACGATAAAACTGAAGAAGAAAATCACTTCACCCGGAATCCTCAACTACTAAGGAACTAGCTATCTTATCTCTAAATTCCGGTGCATAGCATTGCTACAAACATTGTTGTTATGGCGACATAATCCAGATAAGATGGTGGTAGTTTACCAGGTAGACTTAGCAAGCCCTACCACCAACCACACCGAATATAAAGATGTACGCTTCGCTGGGCACTCGCAATCGCACCCGGGACCACTGGCTCTATCGGTCGGTGGTCTAAATCACTAGATCACATAGGCAGTAAAAACATTACATAATACATTTGTTAGGATGCTAGAGATGCATTAAGGTATGTAACCTGTTGTGATGGTTTGAATCCAAATTCCCGCTATATTTGTCGTTCCTGTATGCATTTAACTTAGCATCTGACGCTTTTCTTGAAACAACATTTTAAACTGACTTAATGTACTTAGGTGGTACAATATATTTATCATTTACGTGAATTTGTAACTCTTATGAGATAATGAAGTTCGTAAACCGAATGTGCTGCCCTGTAAAAATACAATTGACATGAATGGCGCTGCAGCCTGCAGCTAGCCGCGGCGATCTACGTAAAGCGGTCGTTGGCCGCGCCGCTCGCGTCAGTGCGAGTGCGCCGAATAAGTGAAGCCATTATTAGTCCACCTGAAGGTAATCTCTGAGCAGTGTCCAATTGGTATGTGTCTTAGTCGGTGCACTGTAACCTTACTTGCCAATATTTTCCGATCAAATCTCTGAACTGTCATCAAAATGTTTAATCATTTCCGGTTAGGAGGAACCTTTATACATTTTCAGTGTCCTATAAAACTTCAAAGATTAATATTTTTAAACCAATACTTAACAAACTTTATATGGTATTAAAAGTGAAAAGTTTGAAATCGCAAAAAATCGTAGATTTAAAATAAATATTCTCTGTATTCTCTGTCTACTCCAATGGAATGTTTCATTAGAATTTTATTGGTCTGTCAATATTTAGGTAACAATTGATGTTGGTATGTATTTGGACGCCGTAAGTATATGTTAAAATGTTGAACTGTGTCAATTTTCTTTCTTCTTTTTAGGAAGGTAAGTAAGTAAGATAATATTTAATTAATTCGGTTTATTATTTTCGTCTGTACTTTAAATTTTTGTAGTACTGTATTACTTATATTATGAAGTTGTATTGTATCCAACTGTATTGTACTTACTAAGTGTGGTGTACATTGTTTACATTTTCCCACATATTTCTATTTACCATTAGGAGATTCACACAATGTACACATTGTAGTTATTTATTAAGGAATTAACATTTGATTTTACTGCAGAATCGCGACATATACTTAATTTATTTATCTGTAGGGCAATTGCATTAGTTAGTTATTCCGCTACCGTTTGTGCTTCATTAGTTCATTACCAACTAGAAGTGTATAGCGGCTCCTTCGGGAGAGCCGGCGCGCCGTGCATGCTAAGCGGACCCCTCGCAACTCTAGTGCATACGTGGATAATGGATCAGATGCTTCAGGATCATGAATCGTAAACTTACTTCTTCTGACAGTTGAGGTTTAACATAACTAGTTATTCAGTAAAGTCCTTGCCAGTCTGGTATTTATCGAAGCTCATTGAAAAAATACACGTCAGCTTTCCGCAAAATTAATAGGGTTTCACTGCCGCACTCAGAGACGTCAATTTAACTTATAGGATTTTCGTTTCTTGGAGGTGCTTACGATTATAATTGTTAGAGAGTATTTTTACAATAAAACTGGTGAGGTGCTAAGTGATCAATGTTATTGCCGTCTATGAGTGCGGCAGTTGATGTGTCAAAGCTGTAACGACTATTGTGTAGGATTATTATACTACCTATTATACTTAACTTAATTCAAAATGTAAGCTTACATTTCTATTGTTAATTTTACAAAATTTCTTTAAGCTCAGATTAAGCATGAAAGTTAGCAATATAATTTAAAGCTTCTAAACTAGAGTGGGCTCATATACAATAGTACACTTCAGGTACGAGAAATATACTTAAAAGTTTAACACTTTTATCTAGCACAAGCAGACCGCCGGCGACTTCGTTCGCGTGGACCCCGTACCCCGGGACGAATTTTCAAAAAGACTCCCCTCCCAAGAATACTTATTGTGACGTAACATAGTAGCAACATTATTTTATTCCATCATCAATAGTTTTCTTAGCGCACGCGATGTAAGGAATTTATTTGAGTTTTAGTAAATATCCTTAATTCATCATTTCATTCATTGGATCACTAAAGACTTGAATGACAACATAGACATGGAGAGGGAACGGAGTTCGTTGGCGGTCCGATGCAACATGCTGGCCCGGAGATTTGCGCGAAGTACTGTTGAAGTCAAGATGACATTATTTAAATCAGTCATTTGACTCGTGTGGTCTCTGGGTCGACTTCACGCAGAGGGCCTATAACGCTCTTCGTGTCCAGTACAACAACGCGTGCAGGGTGCTGCTGGGGCTGCCGCGGCGATGTAGCGCGTCTGGCATGTCTGCCGAGGCCGGTGTGGACGGTTTCCGCCATTATGCGTAAACGATGCGCCTCGCTGCTGAGCCGCGTGCGCGCCAGCCCCAATGGCATCCTGTGTGCGTTGGCTGACCGGTGGGAATCCCCTCTCCTACAGTACTGGGTGTCACTTCATGTGAAAAAATAGTGTCGACCATTATTTGAATTAATATTATAACTACTAACATAGGATAAGGCAAATATTGTTACTAACAAAACATGGACTGTAAATTTTTAGTCTGTAATTAATGATTATTATTATTTTATTATAAATAGCCTGTCACCCGAAGATAGTTTAGCTTCCCAACGGTGAAAGATTTTTTAAATCGGCCGCGATGTAAGGAATTTTTTGAGTTTTAATAAGGATCCTTAATTTTAAATAGCCTACGAGTATGTCACTCGGAGATAGTGTGATTACCGATCAAATCTCTGAATAGATAATAGTTGGATTACACAGTGAGGAGGTGAGGAGGTACGATGCTTATTTGTGCTTTGGCGGGCGCGCTCCGGCAGGTCGAGTCGTCCTGGCTGCAACTGCCGCACCTGGCACACTTAAACCAATATAACCTGCAAAGCTCAAGAGCAAACATCAATCATTGGTCAGGACCAATGATTGATATTTGGCTATAGAATATTTGTCAGGCTTTATTTAAAGCAGGAAGATCGTTTTCAAGAGTTATATTTTTTTAAAGTCTACGGACCTACCTATAGCAACGTTTCCAGGTATCTCGCATAAGTTCACAACACGTACCTAGTTCACTGAGCACAACACGCACAAGTTTCCACTCGCGCGACCGGCACACACTTGGCGCGTCGTCGTGTAAAGTTTCCCGGGGTGAGGGCGCAGCCGGCGGCGGGCGCGTGGCGCGGGCGTCTCGGCGGACTGCCGCGCGCCCTGCCCGGCGCCCCGGCCGGGGGGCGGCGCGGGGGCGGCGCGGGGGCCCGGGCGCTCCCGGCGAGCCCGGACTCCACAGTCTTCGGGGAAATTTTGACGAATGACATTTTCGTAATGTTTCACTTTGAGAGGAACGCACCGCGCCTCCGAGGGTCTATGCACTCCGCTAATTGCGCTTTTAATGAATACTGATGCGTCGCCGCGGGCGGGGGGCGGGCGGTGACGAGCGACGAGCAATTTGTGTAATTGCCGAAGTTTGCGTCCGCTTCATCGACGGCGGCTCTTTGCGCGCCCGGCCGACCGCCACGCCGGTATACATTTTTTCAGCATTCCTAAACAAACACATTCTGGTGCAAGTACAATAAAGTTTTGAAAGTACCTACCCACTCCTATAAGAAAACACAAATATACAAAACACATCAGGAGGGTAACAAGCTTTAAGTAAGTCCCGGTGATAGGGTTTTGCCCATTACTATAACTTTTTAATAAATTTTCTCTGCTATGAGTCCCCGAGAATGTTCAAGTCTTTGTAAATTCTTCCATCACCAGGAATAATTATATTTGGTACTAATTATTAAAACTACATAGATTAATTCGGGTGATCAAATTTTTTTTTTCGACTAAACTAATTACTTAGCACTTAAGTGGTTCACTAACATAAACAGCAGGCGTAACTTTTATCCAACATAAAAGCTTCTTGACCAAAATATATTTTATATTATATTTGTTTACGCTCACACCATCTAGCCCAAGCTAAGTTTCTATTGAAACTCGTTAGTATAGTTTAACTAGATAACGCAACTAACAAAATTTGGTCGTATAGTTTTCGGGACAACGTTTTCGTCACTACTTAAGGTCAGACTGTTTTGGTTATATAGCTGTCATATTGACGTATATATGACGCGAAATAGGCGGAAATAATAAAACTTTTATTCGTATAGCGATCGTGTCAAGGTCGTATTAGTGGCTACTAGAAGGTAATAGTCATATTAATATCAGATATACGATAAATATTCGTATAGCAGTCGTGAAAGTGATTAAAATTAGAACCATCTTGTCGTGTAGTAATCCAATAGACGTCGTATAACTTAATAAACATTGGGAAGTAGTCATTAGCATAGCCTTTACCCGGATGCTTGCTATTACAGCGCAGTTCAGTGGGAGTGAGACAACAAAAAACAAACGAAAAACAAAATAACTGTTTACAAAGTGTCACCATCTTATGTCTGCCATATTTATTACTGAATGCTATTAACTATATTGTAGTTGGTGTTAGTAGGTAACAATATCTACTTTTCTAAGGGAAATTAAATTTCATGCCGATTGTATATACAATTTTTCACAAATTTTTAATGCTCCCTTCGAATTATTGCAAAATAAAAATAATTAATCCCATTTTATTTAAGATTTCTAGTACTTTTACAATTATACGACTTTAAGTAGTGATGATACCTATTATATGATATCTTAGGACTATAAGTCATATACTACGATTTTAATTCTTTTGTCGTCCGCCATTTTTAGGATACCGCAAAGAAGTGAAAATCCGTGGGATAAACATTTTATTGAAATCACAATATAGTGATAATTGAAGATGTTTTTAAATTCTCATTTTCATTACTGTTTTCATCATCATCGTCTTGGGTTTCAAACGAATAATCATCATTTTCATCATTTTTTTGCAAATCTGCGATGATTATTTGAGGATTACTTCTTGAACTTACTAAATTTTAAGAAAAAAAAAGATATGATAATTGACAGGTGTTAGATATTATTACGATAAGCTACCTATTTAATATTAAGTTCATTTTGTAAGTATATGTACATATGCATCCTTTTTACAAATACTATTTCTTACTACGGAACCATCTTTTAATTCTTTGACACTATTAAAAAGCTTGTATAGTCAAAGTCACAACAACGGAAAATATACAAGTTCAGTTCGTAAAAGAGTACCACATAAAATCATTAAATAATCAAAATGTTTATATAAGTAACTTATATAAGCATTTTAAACCCATAAGTTATATAAGACATATAAATCTGAATATTGGGCTTTTAAACATTATATAAAAGTCGTGTGAAGATAGTCAAAAAATCCTATAAGAGACGTGTATACAGCTGTACGTTTTATAAGAGTTAAATTTATGGACTTTATATGATTGTCATGTAGAAATCTTATTACTGACAAAAAACAGTGTTATGGTCGTCATTATAACCAGATTATGATTGTCATATAAATTACTTTTATACTACATCAAGAAAGCGTAAAGTGGTCGTAAACGAGACTAATAAACGAGTGAATGTATTTTAAAGGTCACAGCTACGATTTTTATAAGATGGTCATGTAATTTGGTTGTGTAAACGTTTATAGGACTCAATTAAATGACTAAATATTATACGACTAATCGTTCGTATTATATATTGTAACACGATTCATGGGAATTTGAGTTACATCTATATGACCTCTATATGACCAAATGTTATTTAGGCTTCATATTATATGACAATTTTGTTAGTTGGGGATAAATAAATATACATAAACATAGAAAAACACTCAGATTCGGAATCAATTCAGAAAAACTGTTTTATCTAAATTGACCCGATCGTGAATTGAACCCGGGACCTCCGAGATGGCGCGACGCCAGACCCGGCGCGCTAACCACTCGGCCACGCAGGTTGTCAAAATATATTATGTAAAAGCAATTTTTCGTAGTTATAAAACTGGCCCCGTAGTAAAAAGTTCTTAGGTGCTTATTGATAAGTTATACCTCCTACGGGATAATAAACGCTTCTCCAAAAACTAATTTTATACTATATATATATTTTTAAATCAACGCTTTTGTTATTTATTGCCTAAAGTAAAGAGTTCCGGAGTCCCCCCTACGTAAAAATCTTAACAACTTTAGTTCCACTTAATCCGAAGCAAATAATGCGCCGTGCGCACACGAGGCGCGGCGCAGTGCGCGTGCGATACAAATGTGGATAACATTAAAATATTAAGTCTTTCTTTTGGTTTGTCGTTCAAAATGCATTCTCGGGCATTAATACCTACTTATCAAATGAATAGAAGGATGGAAAAGAAATTGTTTGATTCATTTTTAGTTTTCAGTAACAACAGGCCCGAGAAGCGTGCGGGAATGGGTATTTTTGCTATTCCTTATAATTTCAGATTTGGCCATCCACGACCATGTAAAAAAACTCATCCTGTAGGTATATCAATTTAGAACAAAAATTAAAATGCAAGAATCGATTGGCCACACACTTGCAAGCGATTGAATGCATCGCCTCCGATTTCGCAGCTCATTCGTAGAAATAGGCCCCTACCACATTACAGTAGCACTTGAGCTGCGCCAGATGATGCGTAAGGTCATGGCCATAGGGGTCACGCGGCTGCCCGGCTTAGTTTGTAAGCAGACGACCCCAGGCGGAGCGCACGCGAAGGGCGCGAAGGGCGGCTCACTACATTTGCGTTGAGATTTATAGCGCGGCGCCCTCCGCAAACGCCGATTATTGATACATCACCCCGCGCGGCACGCTCTGCTCCCAAGCCCGATACACACCACATGATCACCACGTGACAACGTCATCATAATGGAAAATAAATACAGAGTTTTTCAAACGACAAGCGAAGAAGCAAAATTGCAGCTCGGCAAAATAAAGATGGCTTTATTTTCTAGTTTCGGTCTAACGGTCTTCTTTGCATTTGGACTCTGCGCCCACTAACGTCATGTAGGTACAGCAGAGCAATTTGCGTACGAAATCCAATTATAAAAGGGTACCGATTAATCAGCTAATCTTGTGCTAATGGTGTGCAAAAGTCCACATTTAAAAGTGTAAACTAATGCGATACACAAATATCAGATAAACAGTAGACAGTGAAATAGTGTGCAGAGTCCAATCATATCAAAGCATTTGTCACACGGTACAGTTGTTCGTCTGCCTTCCAGTTACGATGCGGCCACTGCTAGGTATGTACCAAAGAACGGTCAAAGATTAGTTACTGTGGTAAAGTACAGACAAAACTGTTCGTAGTAAAAATTATGATGATGATGTGCGTGAGGACTTTACTACACCAACTACTGCGTTTATACTAATGGTTGCACGAGCACGATCATTCGTAGTTGGTGGGATATGGTTTAAGTGTTACGGTACTTCTGAGTGCAACTGTGCATAATACAGCAACATTACAGTAGCATAACAGAAAATTAACAAAATAAATTGATTGTGTAAGGATGGGCGCAGTGGAGACGAGCAAAACAAAGAGTTGTGCGATTAGAACTGAATATATTAAAAGGGATTACATGTTACCTAGGCTATAGGTAGTTTATTTATACACTACACCTTCATGGAGGAAAAAAATAAAAAAATACTTGTGCACTTAAGTATATTTTATTTTATAACCTACTAACCATTACCATAATACTAACAAACAATAAATTCCTCTAACTTTTATTTCAATAAAAGAATATAGATTTTATGAATACAAGATAATATCATTACTTATAGCAATTAATAAACATTTTATGAACACAAAATATCATAACATAATAGTGATATAGTAACAATGTTTTTTTTCTTATAACACAGTAACATGACACAAATAAAATAACATACTTACTTTATGTTACATAACTTTTATTGCGATTCTTATGGACAATTTCAGGTTTTCCGTTCTTTAGAATTTTTACATAACACCCTAAATCTTCCAATACTAAATAAGGTCCATTATAAACTTTTTCAAATTTATTTCCCGTTTCGTTTTTTAATAGTAAATATTATGTAAATTTCTTGTAGGAAATAGGATTAATTTTGCTGTCGTATTTCAATTTTCTTTTTATTTTACAATTTATCAAGTTAGTTCTTGCATCTTTTTGTGCTACTTGTAGTCTATATTTTAACTCTGATGGGTAGTTGTCATAATTGTATAGAGGATCTACGACATTGCTGGTGAGATTATTTGGTAACATACATGACTTACCGAAGACCAACTCGTGCGGAGTGTACTTGGTCTCGTTGTAAACGGTGTTGTTATAGCTAAAGCACCAATACGGAAGCCAGCTGCTCCACGAACTAGCATTATTTTCAGGCTGTATTCTTAAATACGCACCTAGACTCTTGTGCGTGTTTTCGAGCGCTCCGATAGACTCATGATGGTACGCCGTAGAGGACAATTTGTTAATTTTAAGTAAGTCACATACCTGCTTCATACTCGTAGTAGTCGAGATAAACTTGGTGCCCCTATTTGTTGCTATCTCGCGAATAAAATTTTCTCTAGAATAAAATTTTCGACAAACGGTCGCGCTACTCTCTCCGAATCTTTTGCATGTAACGGATAGGCCTCTACAAATTTTGAAAGTTCGCATTGCAAGATGAGCACATAAACATAATTGTTGTTATCCCTTGGTAATGGCCCTACGATATCCAAAAACTTTTTCTAACGCATATTTTGATGTACTTGTAATTTCCATCGGCTACTTGGTGTTTACTGCATGTTTTTGCGTTTTGCATTGACTACATTTATTTACAAATTCTACTATATCTTTATCCATTCCCGGACAGTAATAGAATTTAGTAATATTATTAGACATTCGCCTAATGCCCGCGTGGCCACTTGTGGGCAATAGGTGAAAGTCATTTATAACTATACGTATGTCATCTTTACTATTTAATCTTTGGACATTTCTTAAAATACACAATCGAGGACCGGTCCATTCTTTATACCTATTTATTTATATCGCTTAGTATCCCAGCTACGAAATCTTTATTATTGTCATTCTTTATTACACAAAGTTCTTTTATATTTAATCTTTTACATAAACAAACTAAATCTCTCACCAATACGTCTCGCGTCAAAGTAAATACTTGAACTACTGGGTACGTATATAAAATGTTTTGACCTTTCCTTTATTGAACATTCTTACTCTAATTTAATATTTGTCAAATCTAATTCCGTCAAACTCGTCGGTTTTTTAATAGTATCCCCACCTCTTGGTTGATCAGACTTCGAATTATAGAAATTATTATTTACCGATGAATTTGTCGGTTGCCCTTGCAAGTCCGGTATTCGTCGCGCTTGCGCTCTTGTTACTACGTTAACGATATGCTCATTCATACTTTTTAATTCCTCTAACGTAATAATTATACGTAAAAGAGCATCCGCCGCGAAGTTTTTACTACCTTTTATGTATTCTATTTGGAAATTCTATTCCTCTAACTGTAACCTAAACTTAAGCAATCTACTCGAGGGGTCCCGCATGCCAAACAAATAAACTAGTGGTCTATGTTCTGTCTGAATTTTAAATTGTCTGCCGAATAAATTAGGTCTAAAATATTTTACACTCCATTCTATTGACAAGAGCTCTTTCTCAATGGTAGGATAGTTCATTTCGGCCTTATTCAAACTGCGACTTGCGTAGGCCATAGGCCGACCGTCACTATTACATAGTACGGAACCTACGACCATACCTGATGCGTCGGTTTGTAAAATGAATGTGTTTTCTTTTGAAAAGTTAGGATACTGTAAGACCGGTGGGGTTGCCAATGCTGTTTTCAAAATTTGGAACGAGTTTTCGCATTCTTCGGTCCACACAAACGGATCATATTTGCAACATAAATTATTAAGTGGGAATGCCTTTTCCGCAAAGTTTGAAATAAACTTGCGATAGTAATTCGCGAACGCAACGAACCGCTTTACGTCATCACTGTCTTTAGGGGTGGGATAATTTTCCAAGACTTTTGTTTTATTGGGGTCTGGCAAAATACCTCTTTCTGAAACTACGTGACCTAGGCATAGAACTTCTTTTTTCAATAATTTGCATTTGGCGGGGTTTAACTTAAGGTTGACTTTTCTCAAACGAGTGAAAATATCCATTAGGTTTATATTATGATTTTTTAAATTACGGCCTATGCAGACACGTCATCTTGGTAAATCATGCACTGCTCATAGTTTAGCCCAGACATTGCTAATGTTATCATTCTAGAGAAGGCACTAGGGCTTGTCTTAAGGCCCATGGGAAGCCTAGTCATCTGATATTGATTTTTGCTAGTGGTGAAGGCTGTATATGGTCTACTGTCTTTATGTAAGTTAAGCTGATAAAATCCTTGGTATAAATCAAGATGGGAGAAATATACCGCGCCTGACAAAGAATCTAAAATATCTGATATTTTCGGGAGGGGAAATTTATCATCCTGTATTTTTTCGTTCAGTTTGCGATAGTCAATGACTACTCGCAATTTTTTAATACCTAAAGAATCTAATTTTTTCGGTACCAGTAGCAATGGACTTGACCAAGCGCTCCTACACTCCTCTATTATCCCGTCATCTAGCATTCCTTGGATTTGTTTGTCAATTTCGGTTTTTTGTATCTGGGGTAATTGATACGGTTTTACATACCGGGGTGCTATTCGGTTTTAGTTCAATAGTTTATTTTGGACTGCATCGGCTGCTTACCATCATGCAGGATGCAGTCACTATGACGAGCCATTATAAAAAAAATTAGTTTGCTCGTACAAAGGCGTTGTACCTAATTTATCTCCGGGTAGATGAAACACATGGGGAAATTTAGCACAAATATTTTTTATGGACTTTTGTTCTTCCGTTGTCAAACCATCTAAATTTAACTGAAAAAAATTTTTTTTAACTCTTTCCGCGTTTATATTTGACTTACTAAATTGGCAAACGTAATACTCTTCTAGTTTAGACAAACATGGACTAAGATAAGGGATATTCCCGTCTTTCTGCCTAGAAATTGTGTTAGCTAAGAAAACTCCTTTTTTCTACAGATTTTCCAAATGTCGTTTTCATTTTTAATGTGTTAAACTCGTAATTTAATACAGCCTGATGCTTTACTAAAAAGTCTTGACCTAAAATTCCGTCTGTTTTGCACGGTAATTTGTCAAAAACATAAAATTTATTCTCGAAGTCAATGTCTCTTAACTTTAAATAAACATAACCATTCGAGATTACTAACCCGCCTATTCCGTTTATTTTAAATGTTTTCTAATGGAATGGAATGTGTAAACTTCTCAATCTTTCTCGTTTAATTACGGATAGCGACGCGCTGGTATCAATTAGCCAATCGTATCTTAGGTGGCCTAAAAAAGCGATAATTTATTTAGTTTAGTCACTGTACACTAATAATTATTCACGAAAAACATGATGCAACGTGTTTGGTTGCTCCGTGCGCTCGTTACCCGAAGCCGCTTCGTAGTTGTGAGTCATACTATGCACGTTTCCCGGAGCCGGCGCTAAAGTCCTACGATTATAATTCCACCTATCTCTATAAAATCGGTTTCCGCGATTTAAAAATCTCTTCGGATAACCATGATAATGCGTGTTTTGGCAGGAACGTTCTCCCGTGTACCTTCTGGAAGGCCGGCTTGAATACCGCGTCCTTATACGTCCGCCGCGGCCTGTAGTTATCCTGTTCGAATAATTATTATAATCTACGCTTATTATGGTACATGCTTACCACGTCAGCGGAAGTAGACGCTCCTGGAGCAGAGATTTCTTCATCCTGGGACACCTGGACAGCGTCCTTTAAGTTCTGGAAATCACGAGCTGCTATTATTGTGCTTAACCTACGATTTCGTAGGCCGTCCGCGAAGCGTTTAATTACGATTTTTTCATTAATAGGTCGTGTTTAATATAAAGAGGTTAATCAGTGCTCTGGGTACCTAAATGTGTGGTCCAGACGGTTCACTCGACTAACCTTCCTAAATATAGTTGCTCTCCTACCTTTTTACTTAAAACTAACGTCTAATTATAAGAAATATAAACTAACTTACATACTAGTCTTCCTCTCATCCGCCGCGCTGTTCGCGGAGGTCCCGGGGACTCGCCGGCCGCCGGCTGCAGTGGTGAACGTAGCTCGCCTCCCCGGCGACTGCTCTGGCTGCTGTGGTGGATCGCGCTCCCGCGCGTCTTCGTGGCTGGTGCTGGTAGGGGGTGGAAAGGCCCTAGGCATCCCGTCTACCCCAAGAGAGCTCTCAACCCCAGAATCATACGTACCACTTGCATAAATCACTTAGCACGGTTCACGCCACGTGTACGTGTCAACCAACAAGCCACTGATTTTAATCAGGCCGCCCTGGTTACAAACTAAACTTATGTTCTACTGTTCCATAATTCCTACGGGCCCCCCTGAATCAAAACAATGTGCCCCACATACCAAATTACACCAAAACTTTACACGACCTCGCGGTATCGGTTCCTAACCTAACCAATTTTCCAACGTGAGTGTGTGTCACTTTGACATTGACAGCCGTCTGTCAAATACAAATTAAAACTAACACAAAAGGTTGCCAGCCGTAAGTGGCCATTTTGTTCCGAACATCCCCCCGCTTCGGTCTGGAGGGCCAGCCCCAGACCGCTAGCTCAATCAATCGGGCAAGGGGAGACAGCTGCTGTGGCTCATCGCACACTCGAACCGCAGTCCCATACTCCCCAACAAACAACTTTACAATGCTGCCCTAGCTACAAGCAAGGAGAGCAAGTCATTCTCCTTCAACAACATACTAAATCTAATCAGCCAAATTAAAATAATGCTAAATTATCTTATTCACCAAAGCTTATTTTCTAAAAATTTACAAACATCATTTAGCTACACCCGTGCCCTTGCCATTTTGTGCCATTGTCGGAGCGAATAAGTGAAGGTAGACCCTTACGCGACACGAAACGATCCAACGCGACGACGAAGGCCTCCGTGGACAACGAAGAGACTCCTAAGAGGACGGCCATATTAGCCAGGCACAAAAAAAACACAAAATAATTACCTACAACCCGAGCGTTGCGCAGTTGATCGGTTTTACCGAGAAAGGTCCAGCAGAACCCGTTGCGTGCGACCCCCAAGAACGGACGACACTGAGTGACTCGGTCCGAAGGCAGACCCCCCGTCTGCGGCTGCACGGGTGAAGACGTCCACTGTGACAAAATAAACACCGAAAGAGCACTACACAAATAAAGCTCTTTGAACAAACAATATTCAAAATTACAAACTAGGTTACCTAGTAACACATCCAACAGACGTCAACCGTGACGTACTGGCCTATTGAAAGGCTTCACAATCCTCATGGGCATGGGCTACCATGTAGACCATGGGAGGTTTCTCAATTTCCCAAACTTATGCATAGTTATGGAAATGGTACACAAACATAATGACTCTAGACCAGGGATGCACAGACTACGGCCCGCGGGCCGCATGCGGCCCGCCGGTCGAATACTGGTGGCCCGCCGACAGCAGTGCCACGCTTCAAATTAATAAATTCTTTTTCAATTTGAATACATTATTATCAATTTTTCATTGTCTTTAATTACCTATACTTCTGGTGGCCCACCATCAGTTCATAATTTGCCCGAGTGGCCCCTAGTCTTAATAAGTCTGTGCATCCATGCTCTAGACTATGCGGAGTCGAGTCGTCAAACTGTGTACATAATAGAAACAAGACCAAAATAGTTGGCACTGCCAGCAGTGTAGAGCGACCCAGAGCTATCTGGGTGCCTAGTAGGACCCGTCCTAGTACCCGCCCAAGAGTAGGTCAATTGGGCCAGGTGACAAAGTGTGGGTCTGCCCGATCTAGACCAATGTATGTACCGTTATCCCTGCGGGCGAATCGGAAAAGGCTATTAACCTACAATGGTAAATTCATTACCGTTACCGAAATTAAATTCCTCACCGTAGATTATGTACCGATGTGAGCAAACAATGTGGCACAAAATTAAAATTTCAAATTTAAGATTTCTTTAAAATCTTTCATCAACTTTCAAATTTAAGGTTTCCTTAAATCTTTCAAAACGCGGCCGCCGTAGTATAAAGCAAAACCGTCCGTGGTTTTGCTCTCGCAAAGGGGCATGCTAGCTATGGCCTGCTCGGGTCCCGCATCTCCAAAGAAGGCCCCCGCCCGTGTGATACCGCGGGTGGTACGATAACCGCTGCGGCATAGCTCGAGCGCGGCTGCACGCTGGCGCGCACAGAGCTAGTTGCAGGGAGGGGTCTCTCCTTCGTGACACCGTCGGGGCCCCCGCCCGTGTGATACCCAAATCGCACTCGGGCCGGCGGCATGGGAACCTGCAGGCGCGGGTTTGCGCGCCTGCGCATGGTTTACCTTCCGGTGTGGGGGCGCCTCGCACATGACTGGGCCTCCAGTCCGCTGGTAGGTGTGTGCTCCGCGCTGGAGCACCCCTGCCCGTGTAACGCTGCCACCGCTGTTGTGTGGTCAGTGAAGCCGCTTCCGACCTGTGAACACCCAACAATAATAAAAGCTGTGGTCCACCAAATGCACTGCGGCGTTGAGGCCTATAGCCAAAGCAAAGGCCGCTGCGCCTTGCTATGCGCCGCCTCGTCATAACACGCAGCCCTCGTCGGTCCTGGCACCGCGTCGTAGTATGACCCGTTTGGCCACACTGTGTACAAGCCGGGTCCATGCCGGCCGCTGCAGTCAGCGCCACCCGCCGCGACGTAGTGTGTCCTGGCTGTGGCTGTACCGTGGGATTCGCCTGGCGTCCCATTGAAGCCGACGCCTCTGATGGCGGCAGGTCAGGCTGAGAGGTCGCTACGACCCCCGTCTCATCGCCGAGGAACTTTAAAAGTTCCTCCAATCCCGGCAGAGTAGCCCCCCCTTCCTCTGCCGTTTCCCGCTCAAACCGGGAACAAACGTCCGTTGGCAGCTTGTCCAGCACAATGTGTACCAGTAGGAGCGACCACTCGGCTACTGGCAACCCTAACTGTCGCAACGCATTACACGCAACTGTGACTGGCGTCAACAGTTGCGTCTTTAAGTCCGCCTGATTAGCTACCTTAGGTAGCGACAACAATTGACGCGCATGTGCGTCTACATACGACCCCTCTTCCACAGCGCCACCCAAACTTCCTAACTGATGGGTAGGAAGCCCATCAGGCATCGCAGGCCCTCCCATTGGTGGCGGTATGGATGGCTGGACATCCCCTATCCGTCGCCTTTTAATGTCGCAGGCCATCTGGACGACATTATCATTTATTTCCATTATTTGGTCAACATCATTTTCATATGCCGACCATACCTCCTTGTGGGATGTTGGAGCAGTCTCCGACAAAACCACCATGGCGGTCTCAACCGAAGACACCCGCTGCCTTAACTGCCTGGCTCGCTCTAGGATGTCATCATCGCAGCCCCTCCGAGACAGCAGATCCTGCGTATGCACGAACCAGCGCAGCTGCGTTGCAAAGACTGCCTCCGCCATCGCATTGTCAACAAAAAACAAATAACGAGGAATTAGATTATATGTCCAACAATAACACAAATATGGCAGAACAATATTTCCTACACACATACCCTTTTAACTACAATGTAGGCACAACCAAAATTAATAAGTACAAAATAAACTTATACGTGTTTGCTACGAGAAGCGCACTAACAAATATAATGTACAAGTATTATTATAACATAGTCCCTATGCGTAAATCCATCAATTTAAAACCAATGTAATAATCAAATTAACTTTTAAAATTGGTTTTCAAAAATGAAGGCACAAACAAAACATAATGTGCTATTATTATTGTATAAACCGTTATATAATAATCCAACCAAATTTCACATATGCCGCTGTGTAGAACAAAACAAATCTAATCGGTTCCAAAGAATTTCGAAAGAAAAATAAAAATTCAAATAAAAATGTTCCTTAATATTACATACGCCACTATGTAAACAAATCATTTAACAAACAAATGTTACAATCAATCATACATAGGCCAAACTCACTATGTAAGCAAACAGTTTATACGGTAACATAACTGCAATATTAATACACACATCAAAAGTGTCTAGGGATCAAGCATTTTTATACGGATTTCTTGAGATTGAGATGTGGCTTTGTAATAAATTTATGATTTTATAAATTAATATGGATCCTTTTTGGTGCATTTCATAATTTGAAACAGGAACTTTCAATTAATTTCTAGTAAAAGATGAAAATCAGCTGTCAATATTTTCCCTATAAAAACATACAACGCATTGAAGACATTATTAGTGCTACTGTTTCCCTACTACTGATTAAAACCAACGTTATTATGGAGCGGCGACGTCATTTAAGCAGGGAAGAAATGCTCAGAGCCGTGGGAATGATAGAAGCTGGTTCCCGGCAACGTACTGTGGCTTTAGCTCTGAATACAAGTCAGAGTGTTATCAGTCGACTTTGGACACGTTACCGAAGCACTGGTACCGTGGCTGAGCGCCATGGAGGACGGTATCGCTGCACCACACGGAGACAAGACCGATACATTCAAATCACAACTCGAAGAGCTCCAACAATAACCGCCATGATGTTAGTCGTGAGGCTTCATCACTCTTCAGGGAACTTAATTAGCGACCAAACAGTCAGAAACCGCTTGCATGAAGTGAACCTTCATTCCCGAAGACCGCTAAGGGTACCACCTATAGCAATGCACAATCGTAGGATTCGATATCAATGGGCTCTTGAACACAGAAATTGGGCAGAAGAACAATGGCGTTTCGTGTGCTTTTCTGATGAGTCTCGTTTTGGTATGAGACCGGATACAAGACGTATACGACACTGGAGAACCCCTGGACGCCAACAGCGATTAAAATCCTGCCAGGAAGTCCATCCTTATAGTGGTGGAACCATCATGGTATGGGCGGGTATTTGGATCGGCGGAAGAACTGAGTTGATTTGGATCAGAGGCAACCTCAACGCTCAAATTTATGCTGAGACGATTGTATCAGACGTCATCGTTCCTCTACAAGTGCAAATCGGTCCCTTATTTCAGTTAATGCATGATAATGCACGACCGCACACCGCAAGAGTTGTAAGACAGACTCTCGCCGCAGCTAACATCAATGTCATGCCCTGGCCTGCTCAGTCACCAGACTTGAACCCGATTGAGCATGCATGGGATATGCTACAGAGAAGAGCTCTGCCGAATATAGAGGGTATCCAGTCGCAAGAAGACCTTTTTTTGTTGTTGCAACGAACATGGGCGGCCATTCCACAGCGTGATTTGGATGAACTCATTTTGAGTATGCCAAACCGATGTTCTTGTGTTGTTAGTGTTCGCGGTAGAAACACGGATTATTAATTGTTTAAGTTACCCAATAAAATTTTAAAGAAAACTGTTATTTCAGTCTTTTTTTCGAACTTTAATGTTAGTGGTTCAAATGTCAAAAATCCCTTTATTAGGAAAATGGCAAATTTCTTTATTAATGCAAAGGTGACTTGGTTTATCGTTACTGTAGACAAACGAAAACACTTTATTTGATGAATCCTTAAAGAAAATTTTAATTAACATCAATCAGGAGAAAAGTTATTGCAAAAATATATGTTGATCCCTAGACACTTTTGATGTGTGTATGTGTCTACAGCCTTGCAATCGCTAGACAACCTAACTACAAATATTTAAATATGTTTTCAAAATGAATGAACAAACCAAATCAAAATTCCACAATTTTCAATGCTTTAAATTCCAAATTAAGTTTTTAAGCAATCAAGAAACAAACAAATGTTTAATTATTTGCAAACCGCTAGAATCTTAAAATTCAGTTTGCACAACAAATGCAACAATTAACATCAAAATATTTATTTGTTGTCACAAATTTACACTACCCTAGCGAGACTAATTCTATATTAAAGTTAGACAACAAAGCAACAATAAACTGCGACAAACAGTTTTAGGCAGTAAGTTTATTAAAGTTGTATGACAATTACACCGCCTCGGTGAGTTGATATTACTCAAATAAATTCAAAGCCAGTAAATACTGTACTGTGATATGATTTTAATACAACCAACAGTTAACCATAGTTTACCACATTCTAAATGTATACCAAACCAAGAAACATATTATGCTTACATTGCACTATTAGGCAAGTAATTATAGCAAGTTAGGTCATGACAATTGCACTTGCAATGACTTTCCGCAATTAACTTCCTACATACTCAAAGCATTCTAAATGCGAGACAAAACCCAAATTAATTATGGACTTGTTATGATCACCATGAACCATACAACAAAACCTACCTATGAACATTGCATTCTGAATACAATTTAATATCTTAACGCTAAAACTAATACTAATTACTACCTAATGCAGGTCCGTAGGTAAAACCACGCTCTTGGCTAAAATTGTTTAATATAAAGAGGTTAATCAGTGTTCTGGGTACCTAAATGTGTGGTCCAGAGGGCTCACTCGACTAACTTCCCTAAATATAGTTGCTCTGGTACCTCTTTACTTAAAACTAACGTCTAATTATAAGAAATATAAACTAACTTACATACTAGTCTTCCTCTCGTCCGCCGCGCTGTTCGCGGAGGTCCCGGGGACTCGCCGGCTGCCGGCTGCAGTGGTGAACGTAGCTCGCCTCCCCGGTGACTGCTCTGGCTGCTGTGGTGGATCGCGCTCCCGCGCGTCTTCGGGGCTGGTGCTGGTAGGGGGTGGAAAGGCCCTAGGCGTCCCGTCTACCCCAAGAGAGCTCTCAACCCCAGAATCATACGTACCACTTGCACAAATCACTTAGCACGGTTCACGCCACGTGTACGTGTCAACCAACAAGCCACTGATTTTAATCAGGCCGCCCTGGTTACAAACTAAACTTATGTTCTACTGTTCCATAATTCCTACGGGCCCCCCCGAATCATAACAATGTGCCCCACATACCAAATTACACCAAAACTTTACACGACCTCGCGGTATCGGTTCCTAACCTAACCAATTTTCCAACGTGAGTGTGTGTCACTTTGACATTGACAGCCGTCTGTCAAATACAAATTAAAACTAACACAAAAGGTTGCCAGCCGTAAGTGGCCATTTTGTTCCGAATAAATAGGTCGTAAAATATTAAAACTGTCGGTGTTTCGAACAATTCAGTAATTTGCTTACCGAAATCCGCCACAGACTTGTCATCTTGTCTTGCCACCTGTAGTTTCGTATGTATGGCGGTCGCAGCTTTTTATGGCAACAGCACCTGTCGCATATCCTTTAACAAGTCCTTGACAAACGAGTATGAGCTAGACAATTTTTTCTTTTCTCGGCGGTAGTTACGAAAACACAACAGTTGCATCCTGCTTATATTTATTCTTTAAAATTAATTAATCTAATTATTTACAAAGTATTTACCCCTTAAGTAACAGTACTTAGTGCAATAATCAACTGACATTATTTGCAACTTTGTCAATGCACTAGTGCCTTCATAATAAAGCACTGACCCGCCGGCCGCCTAAGCATCACTTTCACATCACTGCACTCAAGACCACACTGCACTGCCAAAATGACTACAGACTACCAGAACATGCACACGTCACTGGCTTCTACTATGATGAAGCGGATGGCTGCTTTTTAAGAGCAACTGAAGGCATCCCAGGAACCTGCATCCATCGACCGCCTCGCTCAAGAGTTTAGTGACTTCAAAAAGTATGTCTGTGAGATGCTGTCACTTCTACAAAAGAAGATATCTATGCTCGCCAGAGTCACCGATGAAATTGACATGCGGCACCGTAGAAAATGTCTTATTCTACATGGAATGCGTGAAGATCCTAACGAAGTTCCAAGTACAGTTGTCCAATCACTATTTAAGGACAAGTTGAAGATGGAGACTTCCTCAACATCAACTCTAAAGGCTTGCCACCGGCTGGGTGAAAGCCGGGAAGGCAGGGTACGGCCCCTTCTAATCCGATTCACTGATCATTCCATCAAAACTGCAGTTTGGAAGAAGAATACCCATCTTAAAGGTACTCGTGTTGTAATGTCCGAGTTCCTTACTCGTAGCAGGCAATCATTATTTATGGCGGCACGACAACGCTTTGGTGTAACTAATTGCTGGACCCTTGATGGCAACATTTATGTTAAGGATCTCACTGGTAAGCGGCATAAACTCGTCTCTGAAGAGGAACTTGCTCTCACTAAGGGAGCCCCAGTTCAAGCCCCCGTTGCGACTGCTGGTAGTGCTGGTGATAGCCTTGTTTCCGCCTCCGCTCTTGGCGGTGTCGGGCCCTCTAAGCATCTTAAGCGCGTAGTCAAACAGAAATAACTTATATCACTGTTTCTCACTACTTATCGTTTCCTTGATTTTATTTTTATTTTGTTTTTGAATGTTACCTTCATTTTGATTTCAACTTTGCAGTTAATTTTATATTTTAACAAGTCGGTCATCCTGTTACGGTGAAGGGCGCTCGCCGTAACAGCGACGGAATAAGGTGTGTGGACCCAGGACAGGTCTGGTTAGGTTTCGGAAATGAGGGCATGCGACTTACTTGGTAGATGATTGGTGGGGGCAAGGCAGGAGACGGGGCAGCGAGCTGGCGGGCGGCGATGTAGGCGATTTGTCACGGCACAGCACAAAGTCCTATCACCTAATCACAGGCACTATATTCACAGGCACTATCTTCACCAAGTCACTATCAATAAGGGCAGATACCAGCGCGCGTATTTTGTGGGCGTCTCGCGGTAGTTAACAGACAGACTCGTCGGCGCGGTATATCTCACGAAGCCAGCGGCTGTGGGTCGCGCAGCGGTGGCGCCGCGGCAGATAGGTGGACGCGGTCGTCAACAACCGCCTTACCGATGGCGGTATAGTTTGAATGGCCGTCCCGGCTTTGGCGGGAACATCCTCCGGGGGCCAGGGTGGGCTCATCCAATGGGAGCCTGGCGATCCGGAATACAGGCCTCCGAAGATGTCCATTCGCGGTGTCCAGGTCCACCACCCGCACGACGCCATCCTTCCCAGGCAGGGCATTTCCCATTGGAGGGCAGGCAGGTTGTCCTCCTTGATGAGGACGAGCTCGCCAACTCGGGGAGGGGAGGATGGGGACAACCATTTGGAGCGGGTTTGGAGGGTATGAAGGTAGGACTGGGTCCACAGCGTCCAGAAGCGCTGGGAAAGGGCCTGTACCATCTGGAATCGCCTACGTGTGGAGATCGGCCTATCTTCCACGGATAGTTCGGGAAGGGCCGTTAGTGAGCGGCCTGCAAGGAAATGTCCGGCTGTAAGCGGCTCAAAGTCTCAAGGATCAGACGAAAGTGGGCAGAGAGGTCTTGAGTTAAGGACCGCTTCAATTCGAGCTAAAAGTGTGGAGAATTCCTCGAATGTGAGGTGTTGTTCGCCAATTACGCGATATAAAAGTTGCTTTGTTGATTTTACGTTGATCTCATGTAACGCACCGAACCATGGTCCCTTAGGGACGTTCAACAACCAAGTAATGTGCTGACCAGAGAGCTTGTGCGCAATCGTGTCATTATTCAAGGCAAGAAAGTTTTGTACTTCGATGAGCTGATTTCTAGCGCCTACATAATTTATACCGCAGTCCGAGCGGATGAGAACCGGGGCACCGCGGCGTGCTATAAAACGCTGTAATGCCGCGAGGAACGCTTCCGTGCTGAGGTCCGAGACCGGTTCCAAATGAACCGCCTTAGTCGAGAGGCACACGAATATACAAAAGTACGCTTTTAAGAGTTTAACATTACGTAGGGTACTAGATTTAACGAGGAATGGTCCGGCGAAATCGGTCGTGACTTGACTAAATACTGGCTGAGGCGTAACTCTATCGGCTGGCAGGTCGGCCATGAAGGGCGCTTGCGGCTGGGCCCGGCATCGAAAGCATCTAATGCATTTAAAAACTCGGTGTCTAATAATACGGCGCGCGGACAATATCCAAATTGTTGGCGTAGGATAGCGTGTAAAGTGTCAGCGCCAGGGTGGCAGTGTATTTTGTGGTAGTGGTCAATGATAAGGTCTACAAGTGGGCTAGAGCTGGGAAGTATGAGCGGGTGCTGCGCGTCATATCGGATAGACGCATGGGACAGTCGTCCACCAACTCTAAGAAGCTCATCTTTAATGAGAGGTGACAGCCGCTGGAGTCTAACGGAGCAGATTTTGCCAGTTTGAAGGCGGTGGATGTCCTCTGCAAATTCATTGTGCTGAACACTGCGCACCCAGTAAAGTAGGGCCTCTCTTCGTTCACTGACGTACAAAGGGCCTGATCGTCGCGAATCTGGGTGGTGTCTGCAGTTGTGCAGAAAGCGTTTTAGACAAGCTGTCACTCCGACGAGCTTGTCTAGTGAACTGAACCGAGTGAGCAGGTCAAAGTCAAGACCGGGCACTGTGACCAGTGACGGGACGTGTTTGGGCTTAAGGCCGGGCAGGGCGTGATGGCCCAGAGCTAAGGGCATTGCAGGCCAAGACTCACAAGGCTGTCCAAGCCACATGGGAGACCACCATAGGTCGTGGGCTGACAGGGATTGCGCAGACATCCCTCTGCTTGCGCAATCTGCCGGGTTGAGCTCGGAAGGTACGTGTCGCCAGGTACATTCTGGTGAGCCTGAGCTGATTTTGACTACCCTGTTGGCTTCAAAGGGTTGAAGACGGTGAGGCGGTGTATTGAGCCAGGCCAGGACTATCGTACTGTCTGACCAACATATGTGTTGTTGTATACTGATATGGGCCGATAACTGAACTGACACACGGATCATGAGCTGGGAGAGTAGAGTGGCGGCCGACAACTCTAACTTGGGGATTGTGAGGCGATTCTTGATTGGTGCGACTCGCGACTTGGCGACAATCAAGTGTACCAAAGTATCTCCGGAGGCATCGAGCTCATGGAGGTAAACAACGGCGGCAAACCCGGCTTCAGAGGCATCTGCAAACCCGTGAAGCGAGTATGCAGCTGAGCCTTTGTTTGCACAAATGTGCCGAGGGGAGCGAATGCTAGACAACAGCGGCAGATCCTCTGAGATGTGGTGCCACTCCGTTTGCACTTCAGAGGGAGTGGGCTCATCCCATTCCAGCTTCAGTAGCCACAATTGCTGAAGCAGCAGCTTTGCGCGGAAGATAACGGGAGAAACCCAGCCGTTTGGGTCATAAAGTGAGGCTACGGTACTTAAAATAGACCGCTTTGTGACATGTGTGATGGGGGGCAGAGAGATGCGGTAGGTGAACTCGTCTGACTGAGGGCTCCACTGTATACCCAAGACCTTAATGGACGTGGACTCTGGGTTCATGTCGAAGTCCTTGGGCATGTCGCATTGGTTGTCTGGAAATCTCTCGAGCAGCTTAGGCGAGTTAGATGTCCACTTACTGAGCTGAAAGCCGCCTAGGTCTAGCAGACTTATCAACTCGTCCTGAAGTGCTTGGGCGGATTCAACTGTGTCATGACCACACAAGATGTCATCAACGAAGATAGACCTGCGAAGAACCTGAGCGGCTCCAGGGTAGCGATGGCCTTCATCATCAGCCAGCTGAAGCAGAGTGCGGATTGCATGGTACGGGCTTGATCTTAAGCCGTAGGTGACTGTATTAAGGGCGTAGGTGAGCAGAGGGTGATCTGGTGAGGACCGCCATAGTATCAGCTGATACCGTCTCTGGTCTGGGGCAACCAGCACATTTCTGAACATCCTCTGAATGTCAGTGCTGAAAACGACTGGATGCGTTCTGAAGGACATGATGATGTCCACAATGTCCTGTTGAAGGGCGGGGCCTGTGTGTAGGCATTCATTTATGCTGACACCATTGGAGCTTTTGCAGCTACCATCAAAAACAATGCGCAGCTTGTCCGACCCTGACTTAAATACGCCATGGTGAGGGATGTAGAAGTGAGGTTTATGGGCGAATGTATTTGGGTGACAGGGAGCCATGTGCCCTAAGTCGATGTATTCGGCCATAAAGTCGACGTATTTAGAATGCAGAGACGGGTTCGCCATTAGCTTCTTCTCAATATTGAGAAATCTGCGTAATGCGATAGGGTGAGTTTTACCTAGTTGAGAGGCGTCCTTTAGAAAGGGCAGAGCGACCGTATATCTGCCTGAGGGATCGCGTGTAGTGGTAGAGCGGAAGATTTCCTCGCATTGTTCCTCCAGGGGATCATTATGAGTGTGAGATTGAGGGAGGGGCTCCTCAGACTCCCAGAACCTTTCCAGACTCTGACGTATGTCCTGGGCTGATTCAGCTGAGTCTGGTTGCGCCGGCTGCGCATACAAGTCCTCAATGGGTCCTATCAACGCGAAGTCGAAAATCGTGCCGAAGGCTATGGGCTTGCCCGGGCCCAACGAGACCTTAGTCCCGTCCAACACCTGGCCAAGAACGTCCGACCCCAATAAGAGGTCGATCGGGGCTGGTGTGTGGTAAAGCTGGTCAGCCAATGGCACGGGTGGCTGGCCTAGTACGTGGGAAATGTTTGGTACCTTCTCTAAGGGAAGGTAGCCAGTGACGTTTTTTAAAATGTGAGCTGTGGCAGTGATTGTAGGAGTATCATTGTGAGTGGGTCGGCATACTATTGTTATTGCCGCCTTTGACTCATGTTTGTGCTGATTCCCAACTCCTGTAATTTTTAAAGAAGTGGGTTTTGATGGCAGGTTCAAAAGTCGTGCCATGCGTGACGTTATTAATGTCAGCATACTGCCACAGTCCAATAAAGCTCTGGCTGTGTGAAGATGGCCATGTACGTCCGCGACTCTTAGTGAGACGGTTGGCAACAAAATGGGTGTGCCAGTGGGCACAGAAGGTGAGTGAGCTGATTGAGTATCAGCTGAAATTGTATGAGCTGAGTATGTATCAGCTGTGTGGGCATGGGTTGAGTGGGCATGGGCTAAATCTACCTCTTCGCTAGGGTGCTCCGTGATAGTTGGGAGTCATAATTGCTGGCGGCGTTCGCGGGGCCTACCTGGCGAACCGGACCTGGGTGGGCTGGCTCTGTGAGCAGAGCTGGGTTGCACCTGTTTGGCATGTGCGGGTTCGTGCCGCCTGCTGTTTCTGGGACGCTCCCTCGAGTGCTCTGTCAGCTGTGGTGGGGGCACATGTACAGACGACGAATGAGCTGAGTGCGTTGGGCCGTCTGGTCGATGGAGGGACGTGTGGTGGTTCGTACTCCCACAGTTCTTGCATGCCCCCCTTGACCTGCACTCGCTCTCGTAGTGACGGCCGAGACAACGCTGGCAGCGCTCGCGTGCCTGTACAAAGTCCCAACGGCCCTGTGTTGGCTGGGCATTGTACCATCTGCACGTCATGAGCGTATGTCCCCTAGTGGCACAATAGGGACAGTAGGGCGTCGAGCGTGAGGAAGAGGACGAGGACGACGATGATGAGGAGCAGCTTTGCTGGAAGGCCGAGTAGACGGGGAAGGGCTGACTGCGAGCCGGGGAGGTGGATGGGCGGTGACGCATTTGCTGAGCTGGGTGGAGCGGTTGGTGAGTAGGCTGATCGTAGGCGCGGTGAGGCGATGGAGCTGAGGAGCGGCCACGGTAATGGTCGGATTGTTGCTGAGCCATCTGAGCATAAGTGCGATGGGGCAACTGTGGAGGCGCGCGGCTACGAGAAGGGCCGGGCAGGGCGTGAATGGGCTGCGGCTGGGCTATGTTGGAGAACTCTGTCTCCACACAGCGCGCGTGCTCCTCGAGGTAGGAGATGAGGTCACTCAACGTGGGCAGGGTGCTGCTAAACCCGTGTCTGCGTTCAAATAACGTGCGGAGCTCACCCTTAAGCTTTCGCACCACTATCGACACAAACACGTAGTCGTCTCCTATGGGCAGATCCAAATTACTAAGGGCACACTGGGCGAAAACGAGCGGAGTGAGGAAAAGTGTGCGTATGTTTGAGCGCGTGTGGATGCTCGGCAGCCCTAGGATTATGTCGACGAAACTATCGATGAGAACCCGGCGGTTCTCGTACCGCTTGGTGAGGATGTCCATGGCGACGGCAAAATTTTCATTGGTGACCTTTAAGTGGGACACCATACTTAATGCCTCACCGCTGAGACTTGAGAACAGGTAGTGGAGCTTGACTGCGTCCGACAGGGTCGCCATGTCGTCAGTCAAACTCCTAAACAGCGCAATGAAGGAAGGCCAGTCCTCCACTTTTGAGCTGAACCTGGGCAGCGCTATCTTGGGGAGGACGGCTGTGGGCGTATTGACGCCGAAACTGGGCTGAGCGCTATGGGTTGGGGACGACGTGGAAGAGGGTGAGATTTCCTCCCTCGCCACAAGTATCCCCAGGTATGCCCCGGAGGCTTTTGTGTGGTTCTCAGTGTATGTCCTATCAACCCCCTCGTCTAAGTTCTCTTCGTCGAGAATGTTGTAGTACACTGAGTCCAGCTTCTCCTTTATGCCCTGTATCTGTGCGAAACGCACGTTAAATTCCGTTATGGAATGTTTGGTGTCGAAAGCAATGATCAGTGATCCCACCTCTAGGAGCTGGTGTAAAGCTTTGGCGGCCTCTCTAAATATCGCGGCTTGTGACTTGGTCGGCATCGCGATGAATAAAAAGAGACAAAAAAAAGAATTAAAAATAAAAAAATTAAACAAATTTAAAGGCAGTAAAAAGAACAACACCCTGTATATATTCTATAGTTGGGCTGGAGGTATTTGTTTACTAAGGTAAGGGCAAATGGGCTAAAATTAACGCAACAATAAAGAAAGCAAAACTAAGTTGGGGCGCCTTGTATATGGCCTACGGGTGGGCAAACGCGTGTATGTGTATGTCTGTGTATTTTGACCGCGCGTACGCAATATTAGCCGACCGCAAAACAAACAGCAAACAAAACAACAAAGGAAATCACGTCATTCGTAGCCCACTATTGGGCAAGGCGCTCACAGTCGGACAGACCTTTAGCGGAACCTAGCGCGAAGAATGAGTCGGTCGCAGAAAAAATAAGTAAACAAAATAAACAAATAAACAAATAATAAAAACTTAATTAAAAAAAATTGGGACAATTGTGTCCCACAAGTGGGCAAACGTGTGTAGAAGCGAAGGCGTCGCACGCAAATAGCCGTAAGCGATATAAAAAAAAACTGATGAAGCTAAATGAAACACACTAAGCTCATGTGGTGAGCACGCACGAGATTTGAGCCGATTTAACACGACTAGAACATAAAAAATTCATTAAAAAATAAAACGGGAAAAACAACAATATCGTCGTCTAGACGCGGGTGTGTTATACGTAACTAAAATTATATGTGCAACCGATAAACGTAACGCAATAATTTAACTAAACTTAATTAAACTTAATGTATCATTAGACAACGATCGTATAGGTAGGTACAAGTATTACACTAGCTCGCTCAAATCACAAAAACATTGTATGACACTATAGATCTGTGACCCTGGTTCAGAATACCGGATGCATACACGAAAGCAACATAAAAACAACATGCAGAAATAATTGCGTCAAGATAATTCGGATGTTGTGTGGTCGCAATCCTACCACAAACAAATTATACCTACCTCACCAAATTTTTATTGGGGCAGGGTAAAGTTATGTGAACAAATGAATTCCGAAATGATGGCACAAAATAGATTATGGGCGGAAACGATTTTTTTTTTTTTAGTGGACTGTAATTAAAGGAGCTGATGGAACGTGAGACCAAGTTATGGTGAAATGGTAAAAGAATACTTGTTACGGGAAGGTCGCCGGCATTAATATTACCGGTTCGAAGATGACCAGAATGTTACGGCAAAGGGCGCTCGCCGTAACAGCGACGGAATAAGGTGTGTGGACCCAGGACAGGTCTGGTTAGGTTTCGGAAATGAGGGCATGCGACTTACTTGGTAGATGATTGGTGGGGGCAAGGCAGGAGACGGGGCAGCGAGCTGGCGGGCGGCGATGTAGGCGATTTGTCACGGCACAGCACAAAGTCCTATCACCTAATCACAGGCACTATATTCACAGGCACTATCTTCACCAAGTCACTATCAATAAGGGCAGATACCAGCGCGCGTATTTTGTGGGCGTCTCGCGGTAGTTAACAGACAGACTCGTCGGCGCGGTATATCTCACGAAGCCAGCGGCTGCGGGTCGCGCAGCGGTGGCGCCGCGGCAGATAGGCGGACGCGGTCGTCAACAACCGCCTTACCGATGGCGGTATAGTTTGAATGGCCGTCCCGGCTTTGGCGGGAACACATCCTTTATGTAAATTTTACGTCACTTACAATGACAAAACAAAACAATATCAAACTGTCACACTGACATTTGAGTTAGAGTTTCGAAACGTACACAGAACAGTCTACGTTCCGAAACGCCTTAAATTTCTTTTTTATTTGTTACATTTCACGTAAATATTTTGTCTGTGATATGTTTTTGTTTAGTTTTTATACAAATGACTGATTTGTAAGTACATTTTATATTCTTTGTTTTGTGTTAGTGTATCTTGTTTGTGAGCCGGCGGGTTGGTGCAGAATAGATACTGTGTCGGTGATACAGTATTAAATTATTTCTGTGCATAAGTATTTTAGATATTATTTCTTATTAAGTATATATTATGGATTTATCTTTTCATTCTTGCAACTCCGGAATATCTTATGATTCTGATGATGACTCTTTCCACGATGCCCTTTCTCTTTCTAGCATGATTGAACGTGACTTGATTGCATTTAAGAAGTTCCTTAATGTCTGCCATATTAATGCTCAAAGCATCCCGTCACATCATAGTGAACTCATGGCAACATTTTCAGGTGACTGCGTGCATGCCATTCTAGTGTCTGAAAGTTGGCTTAAACCTGATTTAGTCTCTGCTGTCTATCCCTTGCCTGGTTTTGTACTTATACGTAACGACCGACTAGGGAAGGGCGGGGGCGGTGTCGCCATCTACCTACGTAGCAATATCCCGTATAAGGTTCTTGATATGTCCCCTTCCCTTTACTCGGCCACAGCAGAGTACATTTTTCTTGAGATCATCATTAGGGGTGAGAAGGCGGTTCTCGGTGTAGTCTACTGCCCTCCCGGTGTTGACTATCATGCCGGCTTGGAAACTGCACTCGAGCCTCTCAGTACTAGCTACTCACACCACATTATCATGGGAGACCTAAACACTGATCTTCTTAATAACTCCAATTCCTCGCATAAACTCCTGAACATGATTTCCTCCCTTAATTTTTCTGTCCTTCCGCTCAGTCCCACTCATCACAATTTACATTCTCCTGACACTTGGCTTGATCTAATTATTACCTCTTGTACTGACAATGTCCTGACCCATGCACAGCATCCTGCTCCTGGTTTCTCACGTCACGACCTTTTACTTGCCAGTTATAAACTCCATACGACTAAGCAGAAACCAGTCGTGGTACCTATGCGTAATTTTTCCCGCATTGATCATGACGCTCTTAGGCATGGGGCTAGTGTTATTAACTGGTGCCCCTTGTTTGAGGCTGCCAGTGTTGATGTCAAGCTTGACTACTTGAATAGGGCTATCGTGGCGTTGTTTGATGTACATGCACCGTTAAGACAGGTCAAGCTGAAACGGCCCCCTGCACCCTGGTTTACCAAAGTTGTGCAAATGGCTATGACCAGACGCGATCGTGCTTTCCGAAAGTTCAAACGCGAGCGCTCAGACGGCAACTGGGAGTCATACAAGATTGCCAGAAACCGTTGCAATCAGATAGTGAGGGTCGCCAAACGCAGACACATACACAACAACGTTATAAATTGCTCTCCATCTGATATCTGGAAATTTTTAAAAAGTCTTGGCATTGGTAAGGCCTCAACCGATCTCCTGCCCCCCACTCTCTCTCTCGATGATCTTAACACATATTTCTCGTCTGCTACGACTCTCGACCATGCCACCAGATCAAGGACCCTCAGTCACATAGCTTCCATGCCCTCATCCATATTAGAATATTTTGTCTTCTCTTCAGTGTCCTCAGATGAACTTTGTAAGCTCATCCACTCAATCAAGTCGAACGCGACTGGCGTTGATGACATCAGCCGTACCATGATTATTACCATCCTGGATGAGATTACCCCTGCCCTTTTACACCTAGTAAATTTTTCCTTAAGTACTGGAACTTTTCCTGCTATCTGGCGTAAAGCCTATGTCTTACCCTTACCAAAAACGTCAAACCCCAGTACTTTAAACAACTTTAGGCCTATCTCCATATTACCATTTCTCTCGAAAGTCCTTGAAGCTGTAGTAAGTAAGCAAATATCCCAGCACGTGCATAAGAACTCGCTTATAACTGATTTTCAATCCGGTTTTAGACCTGCTCACAGTACATGCACTGCTCTGCTTAAAGTGACTGAGGATGTGAGGGAGGGCATGGAGCACGGTAGGGTTACTGTGTTGGTCTTTATCGACTTTTCCAACGCCTTCAACACTGTTGACCATGACCTGCTGCTAGCCATTCTATCACATTTAAAAGTCTCTTCAATAGCGTTGGAGTGGTTCTCGTCCTATCTTCGCAACCGCGAACAAGCTGTCAGAGCTGACCTGAAATTATCGAAATGGTGTAAGCTCCACACTGGTGTTCCACAAGGAGGTATCCTATCTCCCCTTCTTTTTTCCCTGTTTATCGACACTCTGATCCCCCACATTCGCTGTTCCCACCATTTGTACGCTGACGATCTGCAATTGTATCGGCATTGTCATGTTGAGGATATTGACGAGACGATAGCTGCCCTCACTGGCGACCTTCGTAATGTAAATGATTGGTCCAAACAGTACGGAGTGTCTGTTAATCCCATCAAGTGCCAAGCTATTGTAATTGGTAGTCCACGACAACTCCGCAAACTTGACCTCTCTGTTGTCACGCCAGTCTCTTTTAACGGTGTCAACATCCCCTTCAGCTCCTGTGTGAAAGACCTTGGTCTGCAGATCGACAGCACACTCAGTTGGTGTCTTCAGGTCACTGAGGTTAGCCGGAAAGTGACTGCTGCGTTACGTTCTCTCTATAGGTTCAAGAACTTTCTGCCCCTAAAAACCAAGGTTTCTCTTGTACAAACCCTTATTCTCCCGATTATTGATTACGCTGATATTTGCTATCCCGATTTAAATAAAGATCTTCTAAACAAATTGGATCGCCTTCTCAATAATTCAATTCGCTTCATCTTTGGCTTACGTAAATACGATCACATATCATCTTATCGCCTCCAGCTGAAATGGCTGACCATCCCGCAACGTCGTAAGTCCAGGATTCTCTCAACTTTATTCTCAATTTTAAACGATCCTCACTCTCCCTCTTATTTAAAAACTTGTTTCCCTTTTCTCAGCTCTTCTCATGCCCGGCACCTTCGCTCATCAAACAATCTTCTTCTTGCCACTCCCCTTCACCACTCAGGTTTCGTGGGCAATTTCTTTACGGTACAGGCCATCCGTTTATGGAACGCTCTCCCTGAAAAAGTTAGACGGGCCCCGAGCAAAATTATATTTAAGAAAAGGATATGCGATATGCTTCTCCAAGAGTCTTCATCATCCTCGTAAGAGTTTTCTATCACCGTATCTTTATTAAATCTAAGTAAGTTCATGTAGTTTATATTAAAATTGTGTAATGTTATTTATTGTATAATTATTAACCCATGTAAGTTGATTTGTGTAGTTTATTTGATAATTCACAAGATTTTGAATTGCACCGCCTACAACTCTTTCTGCCTAGCCCTAAGGTTGACTGGTAGAGAATGCCACTAGGCATTAAGTCCGCCTTTTGTACATTTTGTTTTCTTTGTGCAATAAAGAATAAATAAATAAATAAATAAAAATAAATAAATTTTAATTTAGCTGCCTGAGAGAGACGCGTTTTTATATACAAAAGATATTCGATTTATTTTTGATGTTTCGTCTAAAGTAGTTTCGTAGTACTCTATCCCTTCCATTAATTCTTTCGTATTTCTCTCAGTATCGTCCATCACCGGCAAAAGGTTTAGCGTGGTTTTTAAATCGAATTTAGCCATATTTATGAATTTGTCGTCGCTACCACTTAAGATTAAATCCGCATTTGTCTCCAATTCGAAGGGAGAGCATAAACTTTGAACCTCGGTAAATAAGTTTGAAAAGTTATCGCTGTACTCAATTATTAATTTCTTTTCTTGTTCGTCTTTAAAATCTAAAACCTTACTTATAATGTCTAAATAACGGTTATAAAGATATTTTAATTCATTGGCCTCTTTAAACTTTTTCTCTAATATTTTACCTTTACGTCTTTTTGGGCCAATTTTTATTTAATATTTCCTTATTTCACATAATTTGTTATTTAATTCTTTAATAAAATCTGCCATTCATTTACACAAAATTAACAATAGTGGTACTGATTACACATTTTACATTTTAAATTATTAAATATTAAGCTTACTTCACTAAAGTTATGTGGCTAATGTTCATAGTATACCTGTTTTTTTTTCCAATTAAGACACATGACCGATCACTTGACTTTACTTTTCATTACGCACTTTTTTCCGTACATCACTAGCACTGATTTGACGACCTCCTTGGTCGAGTGGTTTGTACACCGGTTTTCATGGTGTCACCATCTCTGAGGTCCCGCGTTCGATCCCCGGTCGGGTCAATTTAGAAATTATGGTTTTTCTAAATTGTCTCGGGTCTGGCTGTTTTCTATGTATATTGAGTATGTATTTAAGTATGTGTTTGCGCCACCGCGCAACGAATAACCGTCTCTGCGCCGGTCAATTAAAGTGCATATTGGTGCAACGAATGTGCAACGAATAATCGGCCAATCAGAGGGAGGTGACAAATATACAAGACGAACCTCTTGGACCGCAAACATCACGCGCGGTCGCCCGGCAGTGTGCTCCGAGCGTTCCAGGCGAACCCACGCGCGCGCGCGCAAGAACTCAGCCCGTGACCACTCGTCTGTTATGTGATCAGTTGTGTGTGCAGTGAAAGCGTTTCTTTCACCAGCTCAACTACCCCTAAAACGCCACCGACCAGTGCCCTGAGTGAACTGTGTTGTGTGTTGCCGCCCTCAAGCCTGCGACCTCGCGCCTAGAGTGCCAGCCGCCTTCAGCTCCAGCACGATCCTGTGATCACAGCCCGGAACCAAGTAAGCCCCCGCTATCCTATTTTACCATTTCCCTGCGTCGCATGTTGGTGCCTTAAGCGCCAACATTCATGATCCTACGAGCCGGATACATACAGTCCAATAGTTTTAAACCCTACCCTACACATTTCATTTTTTGCCTCGACTCGTGCCGCCACCCATAAACACCCACACAATGCACGCCAGCCCAAACACCCCTTACTGCCCTTACTGCGGGACTAGGGGGCACAAGCTCATCACGTGCGCCCGCTACAACGCCCAGCCGACGCAGGGCCGGTGGGATTTTGTGGTGTCGCGCGAGCGCTGTCCCCGCTGTCTCGGACCACATTACCCGGACGAATGTAAGTCGGTGAAGGCATGCAGAGTGTGTGGCATCGCCGACCACCACACGTCCCTTCACCGACCGGACGACGCCACGCAGCATTACCAGCCGGAATCGGCGGCGCGGTGGCTTCCGCCCCATCTGCGGGACACTCCGGCACAACGACCCACTGACAGCACGCTGCATGCGTCTGCGCACGCAAAACAGCCGCATGGATCGCGGCAGCAGTAAGGCCCCCTACCTTTAATACAGTCCGCTGTTATATATATATAAAATAACTACTTCAGCCCATTTTTCTATTTCCTAAATTCATTTGTTCCCGTAACTTTACGAGTTATATCTCGTGCCCTAATAAAAATTAATTAGTTGTTAGTAGTATACAAACAACACATGTGGTCAGCCCGCACCTATACGGTGCGTGACATGAGCCCACGCCTTTGCACAACACAATAAGCCCGTACAAACACCTGCAACACATACACACACACACACACACACACACACATGCAGTCTGCCTTTTATTTTTATTTTATTTTTTTTGCTTTATCGCGGTCGCTTTTATTGCGCTGTGCCACAGCGCGCACGCCTTTGCGCTTTGCGCCACCGCGCGCATTGCGCTTTTCTGTGCCTACAGGGTACCTGCCCAGCCTTTTTTGTTGTTGTTTTTGTGCCTATATGCTATCGTGCTCAGTGCACAGCCTTTTTGTTGTTGTTTTTGTGCCTATATGCTATCATGCTCAGTGCATGATTCACTACATGGTAGCATGCCCAGTGTACAGCCTTTTTTGTTGTTGTTTTTTGTGCCTATATGCTATCATGCTCAGTGGATGATTCACTACATGGTAGCATGCCCAGTGCACAGTCTTTTTTGTTGTTGTTTTTTGTGCCTAAATGCTATCATGCTCAGTGCATGATTCACTACATGGTAGCATGCCCAGTGTACAGCCTTTTTTGTTGTTGTTTTTTGTGCCTATATGCTATCATGCTCAGTACATGATTCACTACATGGTAGCATGCCCAGTGTACAGCCTTTTTTGTTGTTGTTTTTGTGCCTATATGCTATCATGCTCAGTGTACGACTCACTACATGGTAGCATGCCCAGTGTACAGCCTTTTTTGTTGTTGTTTTTGTACCTATATGCTATCATGCTCAGTGCACGACTCACTACATGGTAGCATGCCCCGTGTACAGCCTTTTTTGTTGTTATTTTTGTGCCTATTTGTTGCTGTGCTCAGTGCACGATCTTACTAATACAGTCACACACGTGCATTCCTCTCAGCTCATCATATACACACTCACTCGACATTAACTCAACACAGCACGAATCGAGGCTGTAGTCCCCCTTTAACTTCCATTCCTTCCCCCCCCCCCCCTCCTACCCTCTGGGGCCCGGGAAGATGTATGCGCCACCGCGCAACGAATAACCGTCTCTGCGCCGGTCAATTAAAGTGCATATTGGTGCAACGAATGTGCAACGAATAATCGGCCAATCAGAGGGAGGTGACAAATATACAAGACGAACCTCTTGGACCGCAAACATCACGCGCGGTCGCCCGGCAGTGTGCTCCGAGCGTTCCAGGCGAACCCACGCGCGCGCGCGCAAGAACTCAGCCCGTGACCACTCGTCTGTTATGTGATCAGTTGTGTGTGCAGTGAAAGCGTTTCTTTCACCAGCTCAACTACCCCTAAAACACCACCGACCAGTGCCCTGAGTGAACTGTGTTGTGTGTTGCCGCCCTCAAGCCTGCGACCTCGCGCCTAGAGTGCCAGCCGCCTTCAGCTCCAGCACGATCCTGTGATCACAGCCCGGAACCAAGTAAGCCCCCGCTATCCTATTTTACCATTTCCCTGCGTCGCATGTTGGTGCCTTAAGCGCCAACAGTATGTTTATCCGTTGTCTACTAACCATTTAATGAGTTTCTTCGAAGCTTCTCTTGGGCTAGATAATTGGTGTGATTGTAGGAAAGATTTATTTACTTATTTATTTTTTGCTGATTATTTTACCGTTTATAGCTTATAACACCCTCTCCTTGATCCTGGTCGGATACTCCGGGGACAGCTTCTGTATACGCACCACTCCAGCATCGCCTTCACGCTGCACCTTCTTGTTAAAGCATTTGACGCAATAGCGTACGGTGATGATAACGGCCACAAGCAGGAGAATCAAAAGAAGAGCCACCATGCTCCAAGATATTATTCCGACATGGGTCTCTATGTGGGTGACCATGTGGTTATTGTATCCTATCTGCGTGTTTACTTCGGTTGCTGCAGACTTTTGGGGTGGTTTACTATAAGGGTGACCCATTTTGAATTTTGTCTTCTTAAGTAAAATTTTAAACACTGAAAAAAGACGACAACCTCAGGCGGGAATCGAACCACGCACCTTCCGCATTCCGGGCGGCTGCCTTAACCACTTGGCTACCGAGGTGTGGCTTTCAACCGTCGAAATTTGTCAGTGCTTGATGCTTATGTTTTTAGTCAACATTGCTTCATCAAATCTTAGAAGTTTTCACCTCTGACCTTTTGTCTTCTTGACAGACAGGACGTTTGTTCTCGTTGAATCGCGAATGAATATTTTGGACTTTCATCTTCACTATAATTTAATTAGCTACCGATTTTATTGTTGAATGAAATCGCACTCCAATCTGTAAACGGCAGGGTCGCCATGTAAGGATGTGCGTAGTGGAGACGAGTAAAACAAAGAGTTGTGCGATTAGAACTGAATATATTAAAAGGGATTACATGTTACTTGAGCTATAGGTAGTATGTTTATTTATACACTACCTTGTCCTTGACGGTCCGTAATCTAATTATTTTTTAACAATGAAAGTTAGGGCATAGAGCGGATAGGGATGTGTGTCGGGTTGACGTCCACGTGGTGCACCATTTTTTTTTTTTTTTTTTTCCCGGTGTAATCCCTGCTTATGGATTCCAGCCTACAGAAGGGAGACTGGATATGTGGGACTCTCCCGTCCCCCTTTCCACGACGTAATCGCCGGGCGAGAGGGAGGGGCCTACCCACTAATCACCGGGGGTCCAAACTCCGAGAGCGTAAGGCTTGAAGTGGCGGCCACGGGACCTTATCCACTTGGGCAATGACCACGCGGAGCCACCCCGTCGCCGTGTGCTAACCTATAACCGCCGCCTGAGGCAGCTGTTACGCGCCAGCACACGGCGACTACGCGCGCGAAAGGCACAACACAAAACCCCCATAGAGAAGGAGGACGAACACAAGACCGGCCAGCATGCTCGGTTGCCCGGGCATGCTGACCAGACACACAGAACTCCACAGCACGCGCCTACGTTTCCGCGGGCGTGCACTGCAGACACACCCCCCATCAGACCTACCGGGCACCTGGGGTGGTATAATAAAATACCCATACCGGTGCCCAGTAGTCAGACCCACAACAACACACACGCAGAAGACAAAACAAGAAATCGCCCCTACTCGGCGCTGGCGCCCGGATCCGGAGGATCGTCCGCCACCTCCATGGGCCCGCTTGACCCTTCCTCTCTTGGAGGGGGGGGGGGGGGGGCTTACTCCACGGGTTCACCTTAGACCTGGTGATGGGGGGCCTGCAGGTCCTTCCCCCCAGCTGATGTTCGCTGGGGAGGCCTGCCTCCCTGCACACTGCGCAACTTGGCCTCTCTGCCACGCATTCCGCAGCCCGGTGCCCTGGTGCACTGCACCTATAGCACAGGGCGCTGCGGTCCACCTTCGACTCGCAGGTGTAGGACGTATGGCCTGCACCATAACACCTGTAACAGCGTACGGGGAGCCTGTCTAGCGCTACCACCCGTACCTGTATCCACCCGATCGTTAGGTGCCCCGCCTCCGCCAGCACCTTGGCCTGCCCCACCGGTACCCCGATCACCACGGAGTTCGTCCCCCAGGGGCCGGACCGAACCGCTCCTACGGAGACCTCCTCCTTCCTACCACCCGTTCTGGCAACAATCGTCTCCATTACCCCTTCTGGGCTCATCCCCTCGCTGAGTCCGACTAACCGGAGCTCGGCCTTGCGGACAGGCCTACGTATCTCCGCCTCCTCCACCAGCACCTCTCGAAGCTTGTTAGCTAGCGCATCGGCTTTAGACGCGCTAGTCACTCCCGGCACTTCCAATTTCCCGCCCCCCGCCGCCGTATTTCTCATACGGACGGCCTCTATGCCCAACTCGCTCAGGTCTATCGCGCCGATGGCCTTCTCCAGTACCCCCGCATAGGTCACACCCTTGGCCGCGGCTTCCGGCTTTAGGGTGATCGTGACTACTGACGAGCGCGGCGGCACGAGCCTCGCCGCGGCAGACACCCTCCCGGCCGCCCTCCTGCTTGGCGCCTCCGTACCCGTAGCGGTAGCCCGGGCAGCCGCAGTCGCGGCCTTCCTCGCCTTTCTCCACGCGGAGTTTGAGAGGCTAGTCTGCCATGTGCCAGCAGCCGCCGCCATGGAGGGGGGGGGGTTGCCCGCACCCGCGATGTTTGCCTACCCAGTGCTCCCTGTGGCAGCATCGGGTATTCCTCTCCCAGGATGGTCCCTTGGGCCCCTTCTACTGGGCGGACATAGGGGGCGTTGGAGGGTCCAGCGGCCGCCCCAGCGTAACTTGCCCCAACCCTGTCGTGCGCCAATGGCGGCCTCATTGGTAGCTCGCGTGGGAGGCGCCTCTCCAAGGCATCCAGTCTTCCCGCGAGCATGCTTCCGAGGGACTCGATGACGTCCCTCTTGAGACCCTCCATCATCTCCCCAATCGATGGGGCCGCCTCCTTGGCAACCGCCTTCGGGGCCTTCTTCCGGGGCTGTCGGGAATCGGGCTGCCTCTCGCTCAGCCGCCTGACCTCATCCTGTAGCTCTTTCACTTGAGCCTCCATCCTCATACAGTAGGCCAGAAGCTTCCTGTCTCCCATGTCCTCATCGATGACCATAAATTGTTCCAGGACGGCTGTCAATGAGCGCATCCCCTCATTTATGGCTCCGCGGCACGTCCCCTTTATGTTGGCGGATTTGTGCACCGCGGTCTCAATTTGGTCCACACTCTCCCAGGCGTACTCGAACAACTCCGGGGTGGACTTGTTCTCCACCAAGTGACGGAATGGGGCCATCCGCCTGTCCTTCATGTTCCCATACCGCTCCCGTTCTTTCTTCTCTACCAGCTGTTGGGCCGCCCTGGCTTTTCCCGAGAAAGGTCCCCCTTCTATCTCCTGACCTCGAGGTCCCCCATCCTCTCCCCAGGGGGTAATTGAATAGGTCTTGGGGACATCTAGCACCGGTCGGTATAACCCCTCGGTGTCGAACTCCTCCTCTTCCCCTTCACTCGTCGAGGTGTCAGGTTCCTACCCTCGGCCTCGCTCTCCGACGACGAAGGGTCCCCCAGCATCCTCTTGGCCTCAGCCACGCCAATGAAGGTGCCCAGTTTCTCCACCCGTTGGGCATTTTCGCAGCCTTCGAGCGAGACCCTCTTGGTCTTATTTTCCGCTGCTTCCTTTCTCAGCTCGATCTTGTCGGAGTCACTCGAGTCAATTCGTGAATCGACCAGTGTACGCTTCCGAGTCCTCTCGACAAGGTCAACAATCATTTTCTGCGGGTCATTCGCAGCTCGGACCCGCTCCCGCTCCACCTCGGCCGCCCAGTCGTAACGACTGTCGCCACTACCTCCGGGCACCGCCGGGTCCACGCCGCCCGAGCCACTAGCCCGAGCGGACGCTTTCCCGGACGCGTCCCCGGCATCTCCGCCCTTCCCGGGCCCACCACGAACTCCGCCCCCCTTGGGCAACCTCCCACCAGCACCAGTAGCAGCCGCCGCTGCAGGAGCCTGGTCCCGCGCTCCTGCAGGGCCTTCGGTAACCAATTTCTCACGTGGAGGCCCGGGTACCTCCACGCGCCGGGCGCCAGCCGGATCACATGGCACACTAACTTTCTTAGGCTTGCCTTTCATTATGTTTGGAAGTTTGAAAGGCTTGCCTACCCCTTGGTCGCTAATGGGTGGGCTGTTAGAGCCGCCCACCAACCCGTCCGAGGACGGGCGCCCGTCGCCGCGCCCCGCAACGACGGAACCTTTGCCCTAAGCGGCGCCCAGAAGGGGCGCCGAACTACCCCATCCCCGCCGTGTAACGACGCCCAGAAGGGGCGCCGTCAAAACTCCCCTCAAAGCCGCTCGAGAGTGAGCGGCGAGCGTGCGACCCAGAGTGGGCCGCACGTGGAGATCCCCCCCGCAGGTCAGAGTGACCCGCTGTGCGGTCCAGAAGGGACGCGCGTTGAAGGGGGTGCGATGCCCAGAAGGGGCACCACCTACTTTATTCGACGCCCAGAAGGGGCGCCAGGGATTTGCATAAAGCCCTTTGTCCCACGCTGAACGTGGGCCGAGAGGCCTTAACCCAGGGTGCACCACGAGGAGGTTCCCAAATTTGCACCCCCCACATGGTGCACCATGGGCAACGAGTAGCCCTAACATCTTCCGTGCGGAAGAGGATGAGCCTACACGACTAAGAACTTGGCACAGGTGGGGCTCTTTCTGGGCCCCGCAGCCCCCTGCAGGCGAGCTCCTTCTGGGCCGCAAGGGGCGACGGGGGGAATAGGGTAGACGGCGTTCCTTCTGGGAGTTGTAAATTGGGTGGGATAGGGGTAGTTCGGCATCTCTTTTGGGCGCCGTTTCAAGCGCTTTTATGTGGATGGAGGGTTTATACGAGGGTGTCACGCCAGCCCTTTGTTTGCTGTCTTCGCACTGTCACTGGTTCTGGCCAGGACGTGACAACGACCCCATTGTTGGTGTCTATGGTTATGTTGCAGTTCGGGTAGACTGGTAGCTAGGGTGGCGAGAAGGAAAACTCGATAAAACCCAGCGTACACCTTCCGACCTCCGTGATGACGTAATAGAGCTCCACGCGCATGGAGGCTTTGATCTGTGGTGACCTAAAAAGAGTCCCAGGAAAGGTTAAAAACTCCGGAGGCCACCGGTAAAACCGCTCAGTAAAGAGGTAAAAATCCGACAGTAAAGTCTTTAAAATCCGGGGATGACAACCCGTAAATTGTCAACCCCCCTTTTAATGATAATTTCCGCTAATCAGAATACGTTGTCATGTTTTCCGGCTGCCCTTGGCACTCGTCGGTACCCGGGCTGACGAGTGAGGCTCTAGAGTGCGGTAATATCTCTGAACGACTAAGATCTAGGCCTGTGAAAGACGGAGTTGTTGATGCGGCTGTAGTGGGTGTCAGCGTGGTGGATGAGGTAGACGTTTCAAGCGTGTACTCAATGGAGTATAAGGATGCGTACGCATCCGTCGAAAACTTAGTGCGAGCTGACGAATTTGACTGAAGCTGACGAAAGCAGGAATCAGTTGTCAGTTAACTCTGACTCGGAATCGGAAGTTGAGGAGATTTCGTCGTGTTTTACGGCAAAGCTCTTATTGAATGGTCGTGGTGGATCGCGTGCTGTAAGGGCCAAGACTGGAGAGAAAATGGGTTACGGTACGGCCAAGGACCATTATAAAAGGCTAGAAAACGATGCTTTAGCCTCTGAAATTGATAAAGAAGATAGGTGGAAGTCCTCACTTTTGAAGAGCAAATCATGTCCTCTTGGTAAAAAACTTCCACCTCTGCAGAGGCCAGGAAGTACCAGGAAGTAACATCGAAAGTTTGATATGAGGCGGTTATGGGTGCCGTCGACAAAGTCCGCGCAATGGTCGGCAAGTCGAAAAACATGAAGGGTTGTCAGAGAGAGGTTTACCATGAGCTAGAGGTTATCAAGAACTCGGTACATAATCTCTCCTCTTTTACGGTATCCGACGAGTCGAAGCGCCTCCGCGCGGACAATGTAAGACTGGCCCAGAAAGTCCAGATTCTAGAAGGTGAACTAAATCCCTGCGTAATGCTTTTGCCGAGTTCAACAAGGCTAACAATGGTAGTCAGCCCCCAAATAGAGGATGATGAAGCGTCAGTCCGTCCCTCGACTGTTAAGAAAAGCAGTGGTGGTAAAAGCAAAAAGGGTTCTGTTCCCCCAGCCCCCTCAAAACCCCCCACCGTAACCGTGACTGTTAGCGACTCTGCTTGCTTTTATGAGAACATACCTACGAGAACAGGTAAAGAGACATCTCATGATCTTCTGGGGTAGTCTTCTCAACGTAAGACTCGAAGGTTTAGAAGAGCGCTTATCCCTGCTGGATCTCTCCAGCCACCATTAGCAGCGGACCGGAAGAATGCAGCGGCTGGGATTACGCGACCCCTGATAGAAAACTTGGCTTCGCAGACGATCCGTAAAGTAGCTTCTTCAGCCCGAACAGGTATATGTACCTCTGAGCCGCGTCCCAGTTCCAACCGTTTTTTCCAACCGACACAAGTCGTGCCAATAGACGTACTGGAGCCCATAACTTTCAGGAAAGAGACATGAGCCGTGGTAACGCGAAAAAAAGCTAATAAAGCCAAAAAGCCTATTCAAGTGGCATCCGGATTCCCAAAGAGCCTGCCAAAGCCGAAAAAGATGGCTTCCCCAAAGTCTGCAGCAGTGATCATAACACTGCAGCAGCAGCAGGCTGTAGACAAAGGGCCACATATGTGGCAACATTTCTGAAGGCCCGCACGGCTATACAACCCAAGTAACACAACAAAGCATTTTAAGAAACGAATAGTAAATTTATGTACAACTTAAGGCCCGTATAAACTCTTATATAAGTTCACCGAGCATCTTAAGGCCTCATATTGGCATCTCAAAACCTTTATGATGCTTTACACTGTATAACGGTTGGATAATGGCATATCAAAATGCTTTTGCAAAGCCTTTAGTTGTAGTGCAAACGCAGCTATAGAGCTTTTAGCTGTGTGTGCTTTTGGATATAAAATACCATTCTTAAATAATAGATAAACGCTTAGGGCTGCTAAATGGTACAAAGTTGTACCATTATAGGACCCCTTAAATCCATTGTACAGCTTTTAGCTGTTTTTAGTGCCTTTTGTTGTATAATATCACTTTTAAGTGGTAAGCAAAAGCCTAGTACTTCTGAACAGCATAAACGTGAATCAATGTAATGCTTGCATTTTAATGATCAACTGAGTTCTGTTCTACAGCTGACAGCTCTTTAATCAAATACACGTGACTTATTGTAATGCCATACGCATTACAATGAGTCACACACGCCAGCTACTACTGTTGGCGGCATTAATTAGCTTTCAAAGGCTTACCGGGCTGCTATAGACAGACGCTATTTTGTAAATATTTTATAACCTAAAATATTATTTTTCAAAACTATTTATAAAAGCAATAAACCTATAAAACAAGGATAAAACTAATTTAATGTAGTGCCCACCAATACTTTTATGTTAATTATGCAAAATACGTTCTATACTAAAAATTCACAATTGTTTTGGTTATTCCACACATATCTTTATATAACATTTTAGATCAAAACCACAAAATATCGAAGGCGCGTGAAAATTTTCAATGAAACTTATATAGACATTTACAGTAAACTAAATTGCGCATTCATATTTGATGCCATGAAATAATAAAGAGTCAAAAAGTAACACAGTATTATAAATTTTGTTTTTAAAATCAAGCGTTTTGACATGTCTTCATCCATTATTATAATGCGAGCCAAAGTAGTTTAAATACAACGTCAATGTATTATAAACATTTGTACCGTGGTGAGAGATGTTTTTGCAATGATGTAGGGTATATTAAGTTCGAACTATGAATACTTAAATAGCTCGTCTAATGCTTTTGTAATGCACTGAACATCTTCATTATCAAAAATATTGCTAGCTTAGTGCTTTTGTATTGCGATTAGCAACTTCATTTACCATAAAAATGCTTCTTTAATGCCATTGTTACCTTTCTTGACCACAATAATGCTAATATAATGCTTCTTTAATGCAATTAAACAACTATTTGCAGCACTATATAGGGTCTAAAGCCATATAATTTGTGCCCAAATAAGCATTACAGTAGCCGTATACACGTTTGTAATGCTGCTATACAACAAAACTCAAAGTCAAAGTCAAAGTCAAATTATTTATTCAATGTAAACCTTTACAGGCACTTATTGACTTCAATACTAATAATAATAAAAAAACAGTTATCTAACTTATAGTTAAGACTTAATAACTAATCTAACGAGCTATTATAGTCTGTGCCAGACAAATGCGCATTGCTACCCCCAGTACCACTGCACGCCGAAACAGAATCGCGTCGAACTGAAATATAAGCCGTGGTCATAGAATTGTGTAATATGATTTGAATGAACTCAAAATGCCGTAACAATACAGAAATGCTGTAATGCGGCTGTTATACTGCTTTGATGTGTTACTTGGGAATTGTCTGATTTTGGTGTGGAAGAAGTGCGAACCTACGAGTGAGTGGGCTTTATGACACTGTCTCAAGCAAAGACGTCATCGCGCTAGTGGCCGCAAAGGGTGATTGTTAAACCGAGGTTAAAGCGGGAGAACTGCGCCGTGGTTCAATGGGCGATAAGTCCGTAATCGTGCGTTGCCCGATTATGGTAGCCAAAGCGGTCGTCGAAGGTAAACTTCGTATAGGTTGGAGTGTGGCCCAAGTAAGGGTTATAGATGTTTTAAATGCATGTGCATCGGCTATACAAGGCCCCTCTGTCTGGTAGACACGGACTGAACAGATATGTCCTACCGATGAGGAAAACAGGGGCATAAGGCCCAATCCTGCATCGCAGTGCCACATTGTGCAGTATGTGCGGCCGCCAAAAAGGCGTCCAATCATATTATGGGGGGGAAGAACTGTACCCTTCCCACCGTGAGGGCTAAAGCGGCCTCCTGGGGACAGGCTGATTTTAAACCGGCACAGCCGGCTGAAGAGGTGTTGATGGAGTCCTAAATCAAGTCAAGTCAAGTCAAGTCAAATTATTTATTCAGTGTAAACCTTTACAGGCACTTATTGACGTCAATACTAATAATAATAAAAAAACAGTTAACTAACTTGTAGTTAAGACTTAACAACTAACCTAACGAGCTATAATCTGTGCCAGATAAATGCGCCTCTACATGCATCTCTACCGACAGTACCACTGCAAGCCGAAACAGAATCGCGTCGATCCGAAATATAAGCCGTGGTCATAGAATTCTAAACAAACGTATCTTGGTACTTACGAGAGAAAAATGGCGGGCAAATGTCTCTCCCCTAGCGACACAAACGGCCAAAACTTATAGGTAATTTATCGTTTTTTGTGATGAAAGGTGAAGAATGATAATCATAATGAATTGTTAACTTAAGTTATCACTTTAAGGAATAAATGTGATTTCCAATTCTCGTATTTATATTGTGGTAGGTAAGTAATAGAATTTGAAAATAACTGAGTTTTTAAAGTAAAATAAAGTAACGGCTAAAATGAGTTTTGGAAAACATTATTGATAAGGTTGACATTTTTAATCATTCAAACATCTTTTTTTATAAAAACATAAGTATAAAAAAGTCAAATATTAATTTCATAAATTTGTATGTTTTAAAATTGTTTCGTTTTTCGTCTTGATACAAGCACAGAATAACTAATAGTACTACCGTACAGAAGGTTCACTCTCTAACGACTTTCACGGGAAATTGAAACTTATTGTGTGACCCGAGCGTTCTTATTTCGATAGGCAACGCTGACCCGATATCGATTTGACGTCGAGAGGGCAGGGTTTACGCGCGCGCGCAGAGATTACGAGTTAAGGTTAGATAGGTCGCGCTATGAGTTTTTTTTTTTTCAAACCATCTGAGACATAGAAAATAATGGTTTAAATTCTGGAAAAAAGTATGTATTAGTTAAGGATCTAATCTATTCAAAGTCGCATTCAGTTACAAGATCCAATGAACTTCACTCGATAGATAAAAAAAGAAATCCAAAAGTTATCCCTTTTTGTAATGTTTTTTCAATATAACTAAATTACTGATACTTTACATATAATTTTTGTACTCAACTAAAGACACAAATAATTCGCAGATAAATTAGCAGAGTGAACTATCCTAAATAAAGTCTACACATAATAGGCAATAAAACCTATAAAACGCGCCGCTTCGCTGTTATACCCGTCCGTTTCGTCGCACCGTCGAGAGAGCAAGAGAGAAGCCGCGAGAGAGAAATACCTGGCCTTAAGCGACGACGCGCGACGTGGAGCGTGCGAGCCGAGCGGCAACCTTTACTGCTATACGTCTAGGTGGCCTGCCTGGCAGGCACGCCGGTCGAACGTACCTAAACTGCGGCACCCCCTGGTACAAGTGGGGTAAATGACCCCTCATGCACATCTAGCTGGCACAGACCATAATCTACTCTACCTACCTAATCTACCACCAGTTCGGATTTTGGGAGAGCCTTCGACCGAGAAGAAGCTGGCAAGAAACAAAGGAGGCCTTACTTTTTTCTCCCTCTAAGTAACAATGTTACTTTACAGTGTCAAAGATCTAATTAAGTACAATTTATTAAACATAATTAAGTACAATTATTACGCATTAATAAAATTAATAATAATAAAATTAAATAATTTCAATATACAATTCATAATAATTGAATGAAACAATAGTTAATAATAGACTAAAAATACTAATAATAAACACTTGTACAGAGTAGACTTATTTCCAGGCATTTTTGTCTGCAACATAGTCATTGATCTTATAATAAGCTTTCGCAATTAACACACGTTTAATGTGCGTTTTGAATTTGTTGTCTGCCAATGCAGTGATGTCGTCATTTTGTTATAGAAACGAATTGAGTTGCATATAAAAGATTTACTACTTTTGCTAAGTCTGAACTTCGGAGCACACAGTTTGTCCCTGTTCCTTGTGTTATATTTGTGAACCTCATTGTTCCTGGTATATAGGTGTAGATTTTTACGAACGTACATAATATTTACAAATATGTACAAGGACGGAAAAGTAATGATATCTATATCTTTAAATAGTTCCTTTAACGAATCACGTGCTTTTAACTGATATATAAACCGAACTGCTCTTTTCTGGAGAATGAAAATTCTATTTACGTCTGCTTCTGTTCCCCATAGTAATACTTTATATGACATAACGCTATGGAAATAAGCAAAATAAACCAGCCTAGCAGTAGACTGATTTGTATCTTTTCTTATATTTTTAACAGCAAAAGCAGCCGAACTGAGTCTCTTTGCCAGACCCTCGATATGAGAACCCCACTGTAATCTAGAGTCTATCCTAATACCAAGAAAACAAGTTTCATTAACGATTTCTAAGGTTTCCAAATCTAATTCAATATTTAACTGACTGAGCCGTGTATTAGGTGGAGAAAATTTAAAAAATTTAGTTATATTAGCATTAAGTGCTAAGTTATTAACAGAAAACCATTGTGATACTCTGTTAAGTGTTTCGTTAATTTTTCCTTCTCCAACCTTTGGGTCTTTCCTATTAGAAAATATTAAAGAAGTGTCGTCAGCGAATAACGCTATTTCCGACATTTCCTTAACCATAAATGGGAGGTCATTAAGATAAACAAGAAACAGAAACGGACCGAGAATAGATCCCTGGGGTACCCCCATTTTGACTATCGAACCTCCTGATACTACATCATTTATACCTACTTTCTGATTTCGAGCAGATGAGATTTTATTAACTTTAGTGCATTACCACGAACGCCATATTGAAATAGTTTACCAACTAAAGTTGAATGATCAACACAATCAAAGGCTTTAGAGAGGTCGCAGAAAATACCTACAGTATCTTGCGAAGATTCCCAAGTGTCAAGTACATTTTTGACCAGTTTTGCTCCAGCATAATAGCTATAGTTGACCGTCCTTTCGTGAAACCAAACTGATCACTGTGTAAAATTTTATTCATTCTAAAGTGTGCATTTGTAGGGTATTTGGTGTGGTCGGTGAATAAAACGTCGTTCGATTTCTAATTAAAAAGTATTAATTTATTGGGAGCACACGCGGCTATTACATGGCGGATTATCGAGAGAGCGAGAGAGCAATAGTCATGACTTAATAAGAAGCTACGTTCGGATACATCATACATACATCTTTATATTTGTTGTATTAAACATAATCCCGGAGGGCAAAATCATGTAATTTAATTTTAACAATATTGAAAGTACCGTCTCTCGCTCTCTTCGGGTTGTGTGCCGGAATCTTGGAGAGAAGCTAATGTGCAACCGATCCCTAAAAAAGGAGATCGGTCAGATCCGTCTAATTACCGCCCTATAGCCGTAACTTCAGTGTTGTGTAAGATCCTAGAACGAAAATTAAACAAACAGCTTATTCGATACCTAGAAGATCACTCCCTAATTCACGATCGTCAATATGGGTTTCGGCCAAAACGGTCAACGGGTGCTCTTCTAGCGTACGTCACACATCTCTGGGGTGAGGCTATTGACAAGCGTGGCGAGTCACTGGCAGTTAGCCTTGACATAGCCCAGGCTTTTGATCGGGTCTGGCACAAAGCTCATCTTTGCCCTGCTGGTAAACCGCTTAGTCTATGTTAGTTCGAGCTCCCAACTAAATTATTTTTTTAAAGTATTACTTGTGTAGTTTTCTTTCAAAAATTACAAAATTATATATTACCATAGTAAAATACATAAATTGTGTGATTTTCAGTGCAATCTATAAGCGTTTTTGATTCAATTATTACAGCAAAGTGATTACGGCTTCATTCGAAATCTACCTTCTCGAATTTTGAAAGAGAGTGCTCCGCCGTGTCCGCTGCCTGCACACAGTGTTAAGTGCGATACTCGCCTGCGTCTCACCTCAGCGCGTCATCGGGCCACTTCACTGCGTCATCCGGCAAAGAGCAGAGCTCCGCAGACGCGCCTGTACTACTATCGAACTCTGAGAGGCGGGGTTCCAATAAAACAACTTTTTGGATAGACAGGATATATATTATTTATTTTACTATATACAATTTATAAAAGCGATAGATTGCCTAGCGTGTAATAATAAGATAAGTCGTGGGGAGGTTTTGGTCTGTGTTGGTTGTAAGGGGCGTTACCACTACAAATGTTTGAATGTGTTGCCACAGACCTCTTCGACCGTTAAGAACAACTGGTTATGTCCCAAATGTAACATGGTAACGAGACGTCCAAAGGGCGACGAAACACCTACCCGAAGGCATTTCGAACAGCCGGCAGCGGATGCGGATATGTCCTGCGACGACATCAGTTTAGAGTGTGTGGGCACTTCAACCAATTCCTCAGTCATCGCGGTGGCAAGCATGGCTGATATTCTTCAGGAGTTAAGAGCATTTAGAAGCGATTTTTCTACAATGAATACTAATATCCAGAACGTGACCACTGCAGTTCAGGAACTAAATAAAAAAATTAATGACATGGAGACTCGTTTTAGCACTATTATAGAGGACAGACTCATCGAAACAGAAAAAAAAGCTTGTATGATACCAAAATTAAAGTCGAATTTGGATTCCGCCAGAGAAACGATTGCTGTTCTAGAAAGTGAAAATCATAGGCGGGATCAACTGTCACGTATGAACAATGTCGAGATATCTGGGATACCTGTTGCTGCCGGTGAGAATCTCCATACACTATTGCATACCATCAGCAATATGGTAGGTTGCGCACTGGATGAGCTTGACATAGACGGCATTATGCGTGTGAGACGTTTTGAGGTGGGTGATGCGTCGTCGGCGGCGTCGGGTCCTGCGGCGGGTAACCCGCGACCCCCCGCCATTGTCGTGAAATTCGCTAAGGACAAACTCTTGGCTGCGGTTCGCTCACGACGTGGCCTCGCTACCACGGACATCAATCTCCCGGGTCCTAAACAAAATATTTATGTATCCGATCACCTCACCCCGCGAAACAAGTTACTATTGAAACAGGCTAGGCAGCTTGAGTCCGATTTGGGCTATTCTTACTTGTGGATAAGGGACTGCAAGATACTCATGAGAAAGAATGACAAATCCGGGGTCACAATTATAAGCAGTGAGTCTGACCTGTCCAAATTAAAATGACTAACTTACATTGTTTTTTCTATTGTACACACAATTCTAATATATTATTCCGTTTATTTATTGTTATCTAACTTCCATTATTGTAGTAAACAAAAGGTCGCTTTTTGTGTAAACCTAATTTCATTATGTGTCAATGAGTCCAGTGATGTGATGAGAGATTTATTATTATTTTTCTTGTGCTTTCAATATTTGAATCTAAATTATTTATTTTTTCTAAAATATTTCTTTAGTTTATTTGTACCTTTAATTAAAATTAAAAATCAGTTATTTATAATTTTATATTTAACTAAAACTAGATGAATTCCACAACAAAAAGTCTGTTATGTTACTACCAGAACGTTCGGGGCTTGCGAACAAAATCACACGATTTTCTATCACAAATAACTACATCTGACTATGATTTCATATGTATAACGGAGAGTTGGTTGACTCCCGACTTTTACGACAGAGAGTATTTCGACGGCAGGTACGCAGTATTTAGATGCGACCGCTCGCAGGCGGATAGCGGCGCGAAACGCGGTGGCGGTGTCGCGGTCGCAGTGCGCACTAACCTGCGACCCCAGCGCCGGGACTGGCCGATCCCACCGCGCGCCTCCTCAGACTGCGTTTGGCTATCTATACCTCTCAATACAAATAACAATAATTATCTAAACATCGCGTGTGTTTACATACCGCACGGTCCTAGTTATCGTAACACTTTAGAGTCCTGTTTCGCCATAGCTAGTAACATTTTTAATGACCGCTCGGATGACACTTTCTTGTTAATAGGTGACTTTAATATTACCAACGCCGTATGGATGGTTGCACTCCTAGTAAGTTATTACAGAGGAGCTGTGACAGTTCGGTTAATACTCTAAATGTCTTCCTTACATTTACTGGTCTTCAGCAATTTAACGGCATTCACAATGCTAGTAATCGAATCCTGGATTTGGTGATGAGTAACATAAGTTGCAATGTTTTTGGTTGTTCTCACCCCTTAACTCAGGAAGATTTACATCACAAATCCATAAAAATCCGTATAAATATTAATCAGTTTACTGAATTAAGACCAGCGTTAATTCATAATTATAATTTCAGTGCAGCTGATTACAGTTTAATTAATAATGAAATAAACAGTATAAATTGGACTCAACATTTAAAAAAATTTACATTAGAGGAATGTGTCTCTAAATTTTATTTAATTTTAAACAACCTCATAGCTAAGTATGTTCCAGGTAAATTCAGATCTCAAAATTCTATTCCTATATGGCACACTAAACCTTTGCGAAAACTCCTAAACGAAAAAAGAAAATTTCACAAGTTATGGAAATTATACGGAAACCCACTAGATTACCAAAATTTTAAGGTGCTAAGAAAACGAGCTGCATGCATGGAAAGAGAATGCTATAATAGTTACATAAATTATGCCGAAAATAAAATAAAAACTTTACCTAAGTATTTCTGGACGTATGTAAAAGCTATAAAAGCAAATAATAGGTTACCTGAAACTATGAGTTTTAAGGGACAAAGCAGTAATGATGGTAAACAAATTTGTAATTATTTCAGCGAACATTTCCACTCAATTTATGTAACTAGCACAGGTTATGCAGCCTATGACATAACGGATACGCCTGAAAACACTTTATTAGACATAAGCTCCATTGAGTTAACCTATAATAATTTAAATAAGTATTTAAAAAATATTAATACGAATAAAGAAGCTGGTCCAGATGGCATACATCTTCTATTCATACGAAATTGTGCCGATTTGTTAACTGCTCCTTTGTTACATTTATTTAAGCAATCATACAGTACTGGCGTTGTACCACACGAATGGAAACGTGCTTTGATAACACCGATACCTAAAGGTGCTGTTAGTCAAAACATAGTTGACTACCGACCCATTTCAAAGCTGTGTCAATTCGGCAAAATACAGGAAAAAATTGTCACTGAGCAATTACTTGGCGTTGTTAAGCGAGTTATTACACCTACTCAACATGGCTTCTGTAAGAGGCGTGGCGTGGAGAGTAATTTGTTAAATATGACAGAAATATTGTTGGAGGCAATGGATAAAAACGTTCAAGTGGATGCTATATACACAGACTTTGCCAAGTGTTTTGACAAAATCTGCCATAATACTCTCCTCACTAAACTTTGGCAGCTAGGTATTCACGGCGATCTGTTCCGTTGGATCAAATCATACATAGGAAATCGTAATCAGGCTGTCGTACTATCTGGCTATCGTTCCACATACAAATACATGACCTCAGGAGTCCCGCAAGGGTCCCACTTAGGGCCATTACTTTTTGTTTTGTATGTGAATGATATTACCAAGGCCATAAGTCACTCCAACGTGCTCATTGCAATTTTTAATATCTCTTTGACCTTAGCAATGAGTTAACTTAGTAAAAAAGCGCTGCTTAGTTCTAGCCTTGGAATAGTAAGTTTTTGCCTTAAAGGAGCGACGCGAGACTTGTAACGTTGCAGTTACATGTCACATAAATAATATATTTTTTTTAAAAACCTTACTAAACTAAAATCTTAAATCTAACAAATAACTCAAAACTATCTATATAAATAACATAACTTAAATAATTAACCTAAACATTCATCGATTGCATATTGTCAATTGTGAGATGTGAGCGAATGTACGTCGCACCGCGGTCTATTGTTCCCGTCCAGACGACCGGTTTCAAATCGCTAAGCATTCGCTCGGCACGAAGCAGTTGATCGCCGTCTGATTCAGCGACGCGGGCTCAGCGCAGGCGCATGCCACTCTTTTCTCGACACTCGCTCGCCATTGTTACAGGCTGCTGACCGTGATTGTGTTTTCTATAAATAATTGTTTTTCTTTAATTTAACACACCGCTGGTGCTTTAACACTTTAAATTCAGTGTTTCAACCCCGATAGGGTAAGTGTTGAACATTATAAACGTAGAATGTAATTATTTAGTGTAGTCATCATTTAGAGTAATTTATCATCATCATAATCACTATGCTTGTATTGTATTATTTCCCAATGTACAACCATTCTGTGTTTTTTTTATTTTAATTAGTTTTAATCGTTACCTTGCATAAACTCATCTCAAAAAGTTAGTTTAAATATCCTATTTAAACTACCTACATTGTTTTTCTTAAAAAAGATAACCGTTAAAAGTAAATGCTATTTCTATTTACTATCATTAATCATCGATTATGTAAACTCCATTCTGCTTTCATCACGTCCACCTCACCTTCTACTCATCGGTCTTCTCATGTAGCTAGCTCTCTTCCGTGAGGTGGACATATACAGCGACGAAAGCCTGGACGGTCATTAACCGGTCGCGTACGTGAATTCCAGGGTCCGAGGTTACCTTTAAGAAGACACCTACTGCCGTTCGCCTCTTCGTGTCGGTTCCTGTACGTGAGGCTCGCGCTGGACTTCCACTTCCACCTCTTCGGGCGCCGCCAGATACAGGGAAGTGCCGGGCTTCGGAGGCAAACTAGACGGGCCATTTTGACCCCATAGACCCTTAACTAGTATTCATTAAATACACCTTATTGTGTTGACTGGGTTGTTTCATTTTAAACACCCCAACGTCACACTGGCGCCTACGTGGTAATTTTTCTTATGGTCTAATTTGCTTCCGTAGTAAGTAGTAGTGTGTGTGTGTGTGTCTGTGCTTTATTATTTTTGTAAAACGTTGTTTTTTATTTGGGTTTTCTTTTTTAGTTGCAAGCAACTAGGGTGTACTTGGAAAAGTTGTAACCCTCTTCTTAACATTATAAAGTCGATTTTTGTTTTGTCAATTAATTAAATATAAGTACACTCAGTCACAAAAGTGTTACATTTTTATTATTTTTTTATTTTTATTAAGTAGTTTTTCAAACTGCTCTTGATTTTAATTTCAGGTACTAGGTACACACTAGTTGCAATCTACCCGCTTTTTATATTTACCATATTTTTTTTCTTTTGGTGATTTTTCGTTAGTGCAAAAAAAAAAAGCGTTTAATATCCTTTTATTTTGTAACAGTTTGGAGTATTTTTATTGTAGTGTTTTGCTGCTTTATTTTTTTATTGCGCAATCGTTCAACATTTACCCTATTTTTTCGAAAAAACATTTTTATTATTAAAATAAAACTAAAAAGATGTCGTATCCGATTAAATTCTTATCTCTTCAAAAAACTGAATTAGAGTATGAAGTAGGTATTAGAGGCACTACTCCTGGTAACACGGTTCAGGAGCTGCGTAAGCAAATTTGTAAGGTAGGGCCTTTGTTTCCTTCTGAGGATATCTTAGATAGTCATTTGCCGGTATCTGAAGACTTAATAGGAGTAAATGAAGTACTCCTCAAAATTCATTCAAATACGTTGTCAGGGCCTGACCAAAATTTAGTTTTGCGTTCTCAAAATTTACTTCATCATGTTTATCATCGTCTTAATCGTATAGTTTGCGATGATTCTACACGTCCTTTATACGATGAATGTGTTAGTAGGTTTAAAGAACATTTTGCTATGATTGAGTCCCTTAAAGACAGCGCGGTAGATAATTTAGCTGTTTCTACAAAGATGGATGCTTCTCAAAACAGTACTCCCCTGAATATTACTGTGCAATGTGATCGTGGCACTTCGGCCGAGATCAATAAACTTAAATATGACGGGAAAACATGTGTTCGGGCCTTTATTCAGCGCATGACAGAATTTCGCGAGGCCAGAAATATTTCAAGTGCTAGCATACTGTCGTTGGCGACTGAAATCTTTACTGGTGATGCTCTGCACTGGTTTAGAAGCATCAAAGACCAGGTTTCGGATTTCGAGAATCTTGTCGAGCTTCTTAAGCGAGATTTTGATAAGCCTGATTACGATTACAGGTTGCTTTCGGAAATTAGGTCTAGAACGCAAGGAGAAACAGAGAACATTACCGTTTATCTGTCAATTATGGCGGGGCTATTTTCTCGTTTGTCGAGGTCCCTTTCAGAAGACGATAAATTAGAAATTATCTTACATAATGTTCGTCCTGCCTATGCCAATGTTCTTGCTTCTTCATCTAGCATCGAGACCATTGCAGTTCTTAGAAATATTTGTCGCAATTTTGAGGATGTTCAAGCTCGTTTAGCTCATTTTCACGAACCTCCTAAAGTCACTTCAGACACTTTGGCTCCTGAGTTTGCTTATAGCGGTAATCCTAATAAAGTTATAAAACCGCAATTTAATAACAAACAAAATTTTAGTAATAATTATAGCTACTTTAGTAATAATAAAAGACAGTTCAATACGGACAATACTCATAAGCAGGACAGTTTTGTACATGCAGTTGATGTTGCTGACGTAAAACCTCCTTTTTGCCCAAGGTGTAAAGTTAACACTCATCATTTGCGACAATGTCAAGCTGATAAGAGTAATATTTTCTGTTTTGTTTGTGGCCGTAAAGACGTCAAGGCTCCCGATTGCCCTGACTGCGCGAAGAATAGGCCATCAACCTCAAAAAACTAACTGGGAAGAATTGTGTCGATTCTAGTGTCATTAAAACTGATAAGGATGAATGGAACTCATGGCTTAAAACTATTCGATTATATTCTCATAGTTACAGAATCGACACAATTCTTCAAAATACTCTTAAAAATGATATACGTCCTTACGTCAATATTTTAATAGATAACACTTCCATGTCTGGTCTTCTTGATTCAGGATCAGCTGTTACTATTATAGGTAATCATGCTCATAAAGCTTTACTAAAGCAAGATTTACAGTTGTTTAGTGATTGTGGGCTTACAGTTTCTGCTGCAGGTGGCCAAACACTAAAGAGCATTGGTTTTATTAATTTGCCTGTTAATTTTGAGGGCCAGTTTCATATTATTAAGGCTTTTGTCATTCCTGACGTTAACACCGACCTTATTCTTGGTGTCGACTTTTGGCGCAAATTCAAGTTATGTCCTAAATATCTTCATGCTATCAACTTAGAACGTCCCGATCATAAAGTTGTTCAAAATCCCGTAATTCAAAGTTATGATACCTTAAGCGATTCTGAGAAATCTTTGGCTGACAGTATTATCGAAAAATACAAAGAAATTTCTTCTGAATCTAATGGCTTAGGTAAAACCACACTCATCAAACACAAAATTGACACAGGTGACGCCCAACCAATCCGTCAGCGCTATTACAGGATGTCACCAGAGAAACAGCGAATTCTAATCGAACAAGTCGACGAAATGCTAGCGCTTGATGTGATTGAGCCATGTGAGAGTGCCTGGTCTTCCCCTGTATTGTTAGTTACCAAGAAGAACGGTCAACCAAGGTTCTGCCTCGATAGCCGTAAACTAAATTCAGTAACCGCACGTGATGCTTATAATTTACCCTACGTCTCCGAAATTTTGGATAACCTTCGGGACGCTCGTTTCCTGTCTAGTCTAGATTTGTATAAATCTTTTTGGCAAATTGAGATTGGTTCTCCTGAGGATAGGGATAAAACAGCATTTTATGCTCCTGGTCGAGGAACCTTTCGTTTTAAGAGAACTGCGTTCGGACTTACCAATGCTCCAGCAACTCAGCAAAGGTTAGTCGACTTACTCTTTCGTGAGTTCGATTTGCAGGTATTTGCTTATCTTGATGACATTATTATTATAAGTAAGGATTACAATAGTCACGTGACTCTCTTGCGTAGAGTTTTTGACAAGCTAAAACAGGCAAACTTGACCGTTAATTTACAAAAATGTAATTTCTTTCGCAGTCAACTTAAGTACCTGGGCTATGTTGTGGACAGTTGTGGACTACGGACCGACCCTGAAAAGGTGGAAGCGATCCTTAATTATCCGACACCTACTTGTCGGAAGGACTTAAAACGTTTCCTCGGTACAGCAACGTGGTACCGTCGTTTTGTGCCCAATTTCAGTACAATAGCAGGTCCTCTGAACAAGTTAACTTCGAACAAAAAGGGAGCACCACCTTTTCATTGGTCTCCTGATGCTGATGCTGCGTTCCAGAAGCTGAAGCAGTGTTTGGTTTCCGCTCCAGTTCTTGCCTGTCCGGATTATGATAAACCGTTTGAAGTACATACAGATGCCAGTAACTACGGAGTTGGTGCTATGCTTACGCAGACCATCGACGGTAAAGAACATCCCGTAGCTTATATGAGCAAGTCTCTTACTTCAGCGGAGAAAAACTACAGCATCACTGAGCGTGAAACCCTCGCGGTTTTAACTGCCTTGGAACATTGGAGGTGTTACCTAGAGAACGGTAAATCATTTACGGTCTATACAGACCACAGTGCTTTAAAGTGGTTTCTGTCTCTGAGTAATCCTACTGGTAGATTAGCTCGTTGGGGAGTTCGTCTGTCGTCCTTCAACTTTGAACTCAAGCATCGTCGTGGAGTCGATAACGTTATTCCAGACGCGCTTTCTAGAGCTGTTCCTGTCTCTGCCATTAACACCTCAGACTCTTACTTAACAACCAGTGATTCTTGGTACAAATTAAATTATAACGGTTGTATGAAAAAACCGCAAAATTTTCCAAACTTTCATATTAAAAATAATGTGTTGTATAGACTATCGAAAAATAAGCATGAACTTACGTCTGAGTTTTCTTGGAAAGAAGTCGTTCCTATGGAATTACGCGACGACGTGATTGACGAAAATCACAGTGAGCCTGCAGCTGGTCATCTAGGCATTTATAAAACGTATCGTCGTCTTACGTTACGTTACTTTTGGCCTGGTATGTTTCAGGATGTGATGAAGTTCGTTAGTTGTTGCACTAAATGTTTGTCATACAAGGCGCAGAACCATCAAACTCTGGGTGAAATGGGTCGGCCAAAACAATGTTCTCGCCCGTTCCAAATGTTATCCGTGGATTTAATGGGACCGCTACCAGTTAGTAGGAAACAAAATAGTTACATTTTAGTGATCACGTGCTGTTTCTCAAAATTTTGCCTCATATTTCCTATTAGAAGAGCAACGTCTGACGTAGTTATTAAACATCTGGAAGACTCGGTATTCCTCGTTCATGGCGTTCCACAAACTATATTTATGGATAACGGGAGTCAGTTCATAAGTAAGGCAACTGAGGATCTTTTCAAAAGGTATAACATACCAAATGTATATTTTACACCTAGGTACACACCTCAGGTTAATAGTGTGGAGCGTTATAACAGAACCATAATTACTTGCATTTCAACTTTTGTAGATGATGATCATAGATCGTGGGATGTTTTTATACCCAAAATACAATTTGCCATTAATAGTTCGGTCAACGAAGCAACGGGATTTACGCCATCGTTTTTAGTTTACGGCAGAGAGCTAGTCACCTGTGGTTCGCATTATATTGACCCGGATCTGGGAAGTGAGCTGTTATTTTTACCTCGAGACATTTATGCGGAAAACTTAGGTTGTATGTCTGCTATATTTGATAAGGTTCAAATAAAGTTGTGGCAAGCACATGTTAAAAATACCTCTCACTACAACCTTCGTCGGAAGCCAGCAGAGTTTGCTGTTGGTGATCTGGTCATGAAAAGGACATATTTTCTTAGTGACAAAGACAAAAGGTTTTGTAAGAAATTGGCCCCAAAATTTATTAAATGTCGTGTCATTGCTAAGAAATCTCCATTGGTTTATGATCTAGAGGACATGACAGGGAAGAATATAGGAACATGGCATATCAAGGACTTGAAATTGATAGGATTAAACAAATAAAGAATAAAGCTTTCCCTTCTAACTAATACCTAACTTATTAGTCAAGCTTGCGAATTTTATTAAAAGTAATAAAATTCTTGGTAGGCGAGGGGGATATGTAACGTTGCAGTTACATGTCACATAAATAATATATTTTTTTTAAAAACCTTACTAAACTAAAATCTTAAATCTAACAAATAACTCAAAACTATCTATATAAATAACATAACTTAAATAATTAACCTAAACATTCATCGATTGCATATTGTCAATTGTGAGATGTGAGCGAATGTACGTCGCACCGCGGTCTATTGTTCCCGTCCAGACGACCGGTTTCAAATCGCTAAGCATTCGCTCGGCACGAAGCAGTTGATCGCCGTCTGATTCAGCGACGCGGGCTCAGCGCAGGCGCATGCCACTCTTTTCTCGACACTCGCTCGCCATTGTTACAGGCTGCTGACCGTGATTGTGTTTTCTATAAATAATTGTTTTTCTTTAATTTAACACACCGCTGGTGCTTTAACACTTTAAATTCAGTGTTTCAACCCCGATAGGGTAAGTGTTGAACATTATAAACGTAGAATGTAATTATTTAGTGTAGTCATCATTTAGAGTAATTTATCATCATCATAATCACTATGCTTGTATTGTATTATTTCCCAATGTACAACCATTCTGTGTTTTTTTTATTTTAATTAGTTTTAATCGTTACCTTGCATAAACTCATCTCAAAAAGTTAGTTTAAATATCCTATTTAAACTACCTACATTGTTTTTCTTAAAAAAGATAACCGTTAAAAGTAAATGCTATTTCTATTTACTATCATTAATCATCGATTATGTAAACTCCATTCTGCTTTCATCACGTCCACCTCACCTTCTACTCATCGGTCTTCTCATGTAGCTAGCTCTCTTCCGTGAGGTGGACATATACAGCGACGAAAGCCTGGACGGTCATTAACCGGTCGCGTACGTGAATTCCAGGGTCCGAGGTTACCTTTAAGAAGACACCTACTGCCGTTCGCCTCTTCGTGTCGGTTCCTGTACGTGAGGCTCGCGCTGGACTTCCACTTCCACCTCTTCGGGCGCCGCCAGATACAGGGAAGTGCCGGGCTTCGGAGGCAAACTAGACGGGCCATTTTGACCCCATAGACCCTTAACTAGTATTCATTAAATACACCTTATTGTGTTGACTGGGTTGTTTCATTTTAAACACCCCAACGTCACAGACTTAGCACACACTAAATGAGTATGCACTTCCTTCCCATGACAAGCTCGAACATATACACAGCCACCATATGCAGTTTGCGAAGCATCATAAAAACCTTTTAGTTGCACAGCATCAGCTTTATTTATTTTTAAATTTCTTGAAACATGAATAGGCTCTATTTCACAAATATTATAGTAATATTGACCCCATTCTTTGAGTATGTGATTAGATAATTTATCATCCCAGTTAAGCTCACATTGCCACAGCATTTGCATGAAAAGTTTCCCTTTTAAAACAATAGGAGCAATAATTCCTAGCGGATCAAATAGACTTCCTATGAAGGACAACACAGACCTTTTAGTTCACACAACACTTGTAAATGGTTTTATGCAACACACCTTAAAATTATCATGCCTTACATCATAATAAATGCCCAAAGCTTTTATCAATGCATGCTCACTTGCCATTTCTTTTTCTTCAAAATGCTGCTTTTCTATAGGTATGCCTGTGAGAATGTCTGGGTGGTTAGCAGCCCATTTGTGCAATTCAAATCCTCCCTTAGCTAATAAGTTAGTAATTTGATCTCGTACCTGGATAGCTCCTGAAATACTCATGGCTCCAGCCAAGACATCATCACTGTACATACTGTTTGTGACCGCATCAGCCGCCAGTGGAAACTCATTGCCAAACCGGTAAGCTAATTCCTTCAAGCACCTCGTAGCAAAATAACTGGAGCTCTTCATGCCGTAGGTGACAGTTTGGAGCTTCAAAATTTTAATATCATCATTAGGAGATGTTTTCCATAATATATTTTGCAAAAACTTGTGACTGTCATTTAATAAATCCTGCCTAAACATAGCTTTAATGTCCGATATAAAGATATATTCATATGATCGGAACTGAACCAGTATGTCAAACAAATCTTTTTGTGACAATTGGCCATTATATAATACATCGTTTATTGATTGATTTGCATTGCCCTTTGCGCTCCCATCAAAAACGACCCTGATTTTTGTCGTCCTCTTATCGGGCCGCAATATGGCATGATGTGGCAAGAAAAAATGGCACTGAAATGGAACCTTACTATTATTAATATTATATATTTTAGCATGTCCAGAATCTACATATTCATTAATAAATCTACAATACTGCAGCTTCAGGCTGTCATCCTTTTTAAATCTATTTAACAAGTGATTAAGCCGCTGGAATGCAATATTAAATGAATCAATCAATAAACGATGTATTATATAATGGCCAATTGTCACAAAAAGATTTGTTTGACATACTGGTTCAGTTCCGATCATATGAATATATCTTTATATCGGACATTAAAGCTATGTTTAGGCAGGATTTATTAAATGACAGTCACAAGTTTTTGCAAAATATATTATGGAAAACATCTCCTAATGATGATATTAAAATTTTAAAGCTCCAAACTGTCACCTACGGCATGAAGAGCTCCAGTTATTTTGCTACGAGGTGCTTGAAGGAATTAGCTTACCGGTTTGGCAATGAGTTTCCACTGGCGGCTGATGCGGTCACAAACAGTATGTACAGTGATGATGTCTTGGCTGGAGCCATGAGTATTTCAGGAGCTATCCAGGTACGAGATCAAATTACTAACTTATTAGCTAAGGGAGGATTTGAATTGCACAAATGGGCTGCTAACCACCCAGACATTCTCACAGGCATACCTATAGAAAAGCAGCATTTTGAAGAAAAAGAAATGGCAAGTGAGCATGCATTGATAAAAGCTTTGGGCATTTATTATGATGTAAGGCATGATAATTTTAAGGTGTGTTACATAAAACCATTTACAAGTGTTGTGTGAACTAAAAGGTCTGTGTTGTCCTTCATAGGAAGTCTATTTGATCCGCTAGGAATTATTGCTCCTATTGTTTTAAAAGGGAAACTTTTCATGCAAATGCTGTGGCAATGTGAGCTTAACTGGGATGATAAATTATCTAATCACATACTCAAAGAATGGGGTCAATATTACTATAATATTTGTGAAATAGAGCCTATTCATGTTTCAAGAAATTTAAAAATAAATAAAGCTGATGCTGTGCAACTAAAAGGTTTTTATGATGCTTCGCAAACTGCATATGGTGGCTGTGTATATGTTCGAGCTTGTCATGGGAAGGAAGTGCATACTCATTTAGTGTGTGCTAAGTCTCGCGTCGCTCCTTTAAGGCAAAAACTTACTATTCCAAGGCTAGAACTAAGCAGCGCTTTTTTACTAAGTTAACTCATTGCTAAGGTCAAAGAGATATTAAAAATTGCAATGAGCACGTTGGAGTGACTTATGGCCTTGGTAATATCATTCACATACAAAACAAAAAGTAATGGCCCTAAGTGGGACCCTTGCGGGACTCCAGAGGTCATGTATTTGTATGTGGAACGATAGCCAGATAGTACGACAGCCTGACTACGATTTCCTATGTATGATTTGATCCAACGGAACAGATCGCCGTGAATACCTAGCTGCCAAAGTTTAGTGAGGAGAGTATTATGGCAGATTTTGTCAAAACACTTGGCAAAGTCTGTGTATATAGCATCCACTTGAACGTTTTTATCCATTGCCTCCAACAATATTTCTGTCATATTTAACAAATTACTCTCCACGCCACGCCTCTTACAGAAGCCATGTTGAGTAGGTGTAATAACTCGCTTAACAACGCCAAGTAATTGCTCAGTGACAATTTTTTCCTGTATTTTGCCGAATTGACACAGCTTTGAAATGGGTCGGTAGTCAACTATGTTTTGACTAACAGCACCTTTAGGTATCGGTGTTATCAAAGCACGTTTCCATTCGTGTGGTACAACGCCAGTACTGTATGATTGCTTAAATAAATGTAACAAAGGAGCAGTTAACAAATCGGCACAATTTCGTATGAATAGAAGATGTATGCCATCTGGACCAGCTTCTTTATTCGTATTAATATTTTTTAAATACTTATTTAAATTATTATAGGTTAACTCAATGGAGCTTATGTCTAATAAAGTGTTTTCAGGCGTATCCGTTATGTCATAGGCTGCATTACCTGTGCTAGTTACATAATGGGCCGCAATATGGCATGATGTGGCAAGAAAAAATGGCACTGAAATGGAACCTTACTATTATTAATATCATATATTTTAGCATGTCCAGAATCTACATATTCATTAATAAATCTACAATACTGCAGCTTCAGGCTGTCATCCTTTTTAAATCTATTTAACAAGTGATTAAGCCGCTGGAATGCAATATTAAATGAATCACCAAATTGAAGTGATTCTATTGGCTGAATAAGTGGTAAATTTACATGAAGCCTACTTTTTTCAAGAACCGTAGTCCTCTGGAAAATGTCTTCACAGACATCCTCTTGAGAAGACATAGCATCGGCATCAGCATTAGAAAGGTGAGATTGCCCGTCACTTCCTTGATTAGTGTTAGGTATTAGTGGCTTAGTTTCTATTTCCCAGAATCGTTCTATTAGCCTTGGTAAGTTTTCATGCTCCACAACAGAATGCAACGCTATACTTGTTAGTGTAGATAGGTTAGTCTGCATGCCAATTTTGCCAGCAACAATTAATCCAAGTTTTGTTTTTAGAAAAGTAGGCCCATTAGGTACTTAAATCTTTTGGGTTAGTATTACACTGAAGAAAATGTCAGCTGACAACAACGCTGAAATGGGTTCAGGCGTGTCAAAATTAGGATCCGCCAAGATAATTCCTTTCGGTATTTCTCTTTTTTTAATAAAAGTTCCTTGCTGTGGCAACGGTGAAGTTATTTTATCTACAACAGAACAAATAACATCCTGTGAATAAGTACCATCCATAGAATGGATATCAATCACAATAGCCTGAGATACTGGCTGTTCACGTGCACCCAAGGTTGTAATGTTAATGTCTTTTTAAAAGATTTTAATCTTAATTTATTCACCAAATCAGTAGTGATGAACGAGGTTTGACTCCCGCTATCAAGGATACCACGGACGGTCAAATAAGCTCCATCCGGGCAAGCTAATTGCAATTTAACAGTAGGTAACAGTACTGTGCCAGTATCACCGCTATAGTTAGCATTGTGCAAAGCAGCAGCATCAGACGTGGCCTGTTCCTCCACATAATGCAGAAGACTGTTATGCTTCTTTGCGCTACAAGTTGTACATTTCAGCTTGAATTTACATTTAGCATTTTCATGATAATTAAAGCAAGACATACAAATATTTTTATCTTTGACAAAATGCATACGGTCATTGACAGAAGCCAATTTAAACTGAGGGCAATTATATAATTTATGAAACCCTTTATTGCAAAATAAGCAGCTAATAAAATTGGAGTTGTTTTTAGGTTTATTTTTAGTGTTATTACAAGTTGCACCTAAAAATACTCGTGGCCTTTCTTTTGATTTTAAAGAAGATACCTGCCCTTGACTTTCTTCAAAGCTAGTGGCCCTACTCTCAAGAAACTTCAATAAGTCATTTACCTTGGGTAAGGTTTCCTTACTTCTCTCCATATGAAATGCTCGAGAGCTATATGCGTCCAACTTCCTGAGGAGAATAGGTAACAATAGCATGTCCCAGCTATCAACTGGTTGATCCATATTCCGGAGCGCACCTAAGTGTTGGCGTAAATGAGACACCAAGTCACGCAGATTTGCCGCCGTTCCTTTTGATACAGCAGGATAATCCATGATTGAGTTCACATGGCTGGTTATCAACAAACATGGGTTGTCATAGCGATCCTTCAGCAAGTTCAATGCTTCTTGATATGACTTATCCACCAAAGGTAAACCTTCAATGAAGGCTTCAGCTTCTTTCTTGAGGTGATTTCTTAAATAGCACAGCTTTTGCACAGGCATCAATAAATTCTCTGAACCTATAACTGCTTAAAATAGCTCCATAATAAATGGCTTGTACTTAGTCACATGTTCTCCAGTAAACGTGGGAATATCCAGACAGGGCAATATGTTTTTCATAGGCGGCGGAGTAAACTTATGCTCCTCAGTAATAGTCAATGAATTAACACGCGGAAACAAAGCATAACAGCGGTCTTCTAGCTCATCCGTTAAAAAATCTGAATCACTTATGTTTCCAGTCAGGATGTTGATTTTCAGGGTAATAGTTTTGTACTCAATTAGCGTCTTATCCAAAGCACTAAACCTGGCTTTGATAGCTTGAACCATGACTGGTGATGTGATGTTGCAGTTCGCCTCAAGATAGTTCTCAAATCTAGTAAATGCAGCCTTACACTGCCCAGCCGCAGATCTTAACCGCTTCAGTTCCGTCTCGGTTTTTGCGGATTCTTCGTCTCCGCCCGCCATGCTAATTATTTGTATGTACGCTTTTTAGGTACAAGATATTTCTTGGCGTCGTTAATAATAACACATCAATTGAAGATTGAAGTCCTTCGAAATATCTTTATTTTTACGTAAAATGATTACGAAATTTTTTGTTTTTGACGTCTTCTTGACGTATAAAATGAGACGAGTGCTCTCAGCCAATCACAGCCTCGTTCATAGACAAGCAGCGCTCGGATACTCCTTTTCTCCCGCGCAAACGCACTGTCCGGCGTCCGTGAGTGATAGCAGGTTCAAATATGGCTGCCACCGTAAGAGAAACCGATGAAGACACAGCAAACTTAGTTATAGCACAAAGTTTGCGAATTATTATACCACCGATGCACAGACAAAGAGTTTTAATGCACTGTAGGTCCGAAATATGCTGCGATCTTGCTATAACGCAAATTCCGCGGCACGATGAACGCTCGAGTTCGAAGACAATGAGCGTCGCCGATAAACCCACGAAAATCACAACTTTTGGAGTTCTACTGCACTGATTCTAATTATCGTTTACGAAGGACCACTTGTTGGGTATTTGGTGTGGTCGGTGAATTAAACGTCGTTCGATTTTTAATTAAAAAGTATTAATTTTATTGGGAGCACACGAGGCTGTTACATGGCGGATTATCGAGAGAGCGAGAGAGCAATAGTCATGACTTAATAAGAAGCTACGCTCGGATACATCATACATACATCTTTATGTTTGTTATATTAAACAGCATTCATTTGCGTATAGATTATAGATTCGAAAATTTTACTGAGTGCCGGAAGAACAGAAACCGGTCTATAGTTAGCAGCGTTAAATTTATCACCTGATTTAAAAATGGGAGTTATTTTACTATTTTTCATTAAATCTGGAAATTAACCTACTTCTTTCTTCTTATCTTTATTGTTGAAATTTTGCATTCACAATGCTTTATAGATATAGGATAAAATGTTTACTGATTTAGCTACTCGGTGTAACACGTATGTATAATTGTATTTGTGCAACAATAAAAGTATTTCCACAAGTATTTGCGTTCCACTTAATAACCATCTAATAGGTTATGGGCCCAGGAAGCCCTAGAAGTGTGGAAATACATTTTTATTTTTATTTTTTATTTTATAAACAAAACTTAGCATAATATTACAATTATTAGTGCAACAGAAACCAGAAAGGTTTATTCGTACACTAAGATCGTCTTTACAAATTTCGTACGCAACAACTTAATAAAATGATAGGTAATAAAGTGTTGTACCAAAGGCGGTAAACACAGAAAAATCAGGAAACAATAGGCTAACAATAAGCGCAATCTCACACGCACCTAGACGAGCATTGCCGACAGTGACCGAGCCGCCCGTCGCGCGATCACAAAGAAATAGATAAGCCGCAGGTTAGGTCGCCCAATTTAAAAGCGTATACAGCATGTTACAATGTAAATGTAAAGAAAAATGTAATTCAATTTATTCTCGAACAGATCATTTAAAAAACAAAAATAGGAAGGTATTACTCAGTTAATTTTGAGATGAAATATTTTTTTAGGACGTTTTTTATGTTTTTCTCGTTCAGCTCGTTAGTCAGATCAGAAGGCAACATATTTATCAAGCTTGGAATTATATAATGAAGTGTTCTTTTCCCATGGATATTATTGTAGTCTGGTAATAATAATGTTTTTGTAGTAACACTTCTGGTTACTTTGCCATGATTTCTAATATTTTTTAAACTTTCGTTGAAATAATGCTCCGTTAATAACGTAACTTTCACTTTTTCATGAATAGGTATTACCTTACAGTAGGAAAAAAGTCTGTGATAGTTATTACAATATTCTTTTTTTATTCTATATGGAACAATACATTTAAGAATACGCAACTGAAGTGAGTAAATTAGGTCAAGATTGGTTTTATTTGTACGTCCGTAGCTACTTAGTCCGTATGATATAATTGATTCAGCTAGTGATTTGTATAGTAGCGATAAGATGGGATAGGGGATTTTGTACTTTATAATATTGAATTTGGCAAGAAGAGCACGGAGTTTATCACATACTCTAATGACATGCTCAGACCAGGATAGTCGATCATCTATAACAATTCCCAGATACACTTGACTTTCTACCACATCAATGGCATCACAACTACAGTTACCGCAATTAGAGTGCAGACAGCTATGACTGTGTGCCATGAGTCGCAAATCGTTATTCCTCCTATTCTGACTAGTACTAATGTACATGAGCTTGGTTTTACTGGCATTTAACACTAGTGCGTGATCGTGTGACCATTTGGCAAGAGACGTAAAGTCAGTTTGCAATTTGTTAAGACTAGCGTTAATGTCGTTATCAGCCGCCACCAAGCAAGTGTCATCAGCATACTGGAAGACTTCACAGTACTTTATAGTGTTAATGAGATTGTTGACATACGTAATATAATGTAAAGGTCCAAGCACCGATCCCTGAGCTGTACCCTCTGCAACCCGCACTTTTTCACTAAGAACACCGTCAACCTTGACATAGTAAGCTCTGTCCTCCAGGTAACTTTTGCACCATGCCAGTAGCGGACCACGGATTCCGTTTTCTTCTAAGCTGCTTATTAGATTGTCATGCTGAAGCGTGTCAAAAGCCCTAGAATAATCTATAAATACTACGAGTACATGCTTCTTATCATTAAGATGTTTGTTAACAGAATCCGTGAAATCACCCAAGAGCTGTGTCGTATTTTTACCAGGTTGGAACCCATACTGCTTTTGTGTGATAATACTATTTTTACTTAAGAAACCATGCATTTGATTGCCTATGTATTTTTCGATAATTTTGTCAACTGTTGGCAGTATTGTTATAGGCCTGTAATTGTCATAGTCTTGATGGCTACCCTTTTTATATATCGGTCTTATGATACCGGTTTTTATTTTTTCTGGATACGAGCTACAGACGATACATGCGTTAATTAGTTTAGCTATAACCGTAACTATTTTCTCACAAATATTTTTTATATCAATTGCCCGTATACCATCAAAACCCGCTGCTTTAGAGTTATTTAATTTATCAATTATCTTCTTGACGCAACCAGGTGTAGCTTTACGTAAATACATTGAAGTAGTTTTAGAGCTTTCATATGTTGACTTATCTAATAATTTTATATTACAATTAGGTAGAATGTTCTTCACACTATTATTAAATGACTTTGCAAAGTTGTTTGCAATTTCTTTCGACTTTATAGAACTGCTCTCAAATGCCTTTAATATCGCACTATCGACTGAAGTTTTAATTTTCCCAGTCATTTGGTTTAAAATTTGCCACAAACGTCTTGGGTCACCCTTACATTCATGGATTTCGTTTTTAATATGCATATTTTTGGATTTTTTTATTATACTGTTAGCCCTATTTCTAACTTGATTGTATTTTAGTCTTAAAATTTTATTGTTGGGATCTTTTTTCCACTCGTTAAACAACTTATCTTTGTATTCACATGTTTTAATAATTTTCACGTTTATCCATTTGTTGTTAATATTTCGACTATATTTTGCATTACACTTTATTTCAATTTTAGACTGCTCATAACATTTGTTAATATTTTGATCAATAAAATCATAAATCTTTATAGGGCAAAACATATTATTGACCGGTTGCCAATCAATATTCTGTAGTAGTGTAGGCAACTTTTTATAGTCTGTTATTATTTTGCGAGTAGATATTGAAGCATCCTGTACCTGCGGCGCTATGCATGCCAGTATGATCGCACGATGGTCCGCCAGTACCGTTCCAAGCGCTGCAGTGTATAGTTCTTGTGCGCGGGATCTCGCAAAAATGTGATCTATACAGGTTTTGCTTACTTTATCATTTATACAATCAATCCTGATATAGTCTGATATCCCGCACACAAAACCACTGCTGTACAACATGTTGATGTATTTATGCTTTAAAGGATTGTTAACTTTTAAATCTATATTGACGTCTCCGAGTAAGTAAGCGTCACAGTTTTTGTCTAGGTTGGTTAATGTGTGATGCAGTTCAGTGATAAATAAGTGTTTGCTTGCATTCGGTGGCCGGTAGACATAAAAATAATTTGTTTGAACCGGCAAAAATATAACCTACTACTCCATTTACGCCACGCGGTATCGAAATTGAAAGTGAAATAAACATGTCTACAAGCAATAATACGATGGCATTATCACTAATAGAAAAGTTAACCAGCCGCGAAAACTATTCCACGTGGAAATTCGCTGTAAAAACATATCTCGAGCACGAGGAGCTCTGGGAATGTGTTGAAGGCTCTGGCTCCGTAGATCCGAAGAAGGACCTAAAAGCAAAGTCTAAAATTATTCTACTTGTTGACTCGACGAATTATGTTCATATTCAGGAAGCGAAGACTACCAATGAAGTGTGGCACAATCTGGCAAGCGCCTTCGACGACTCAGGGCTGACACGCAGAGTGGGCTTGCTCCGGGACTTTTGCACGACTAGTCTCAGTGCTTGTCAATCAGTAGAAGAGTACGTGAGCAAAATCATGAGCACTGCTCATAAACTACGCAACATCGGGTTTAAAGTAGACGATGAGTGGCTAGGTAAATACGACGTAAGGGGCTGGTTTATGATGATAAGGGTGAAAAGATGGTATGACTTTCGAAAATAGATGTATTTGTTTAAATGGTACAATACATTTGTGATTGACAATGCGATCGGAAGCCCGGCCCGCGCAACTCACTCTGAGTTGCGCGGGCCGACGAGCCTGTAGCTTGTGCTTTATATGTATGCGCGCGTGTGCGAATACACACAAAGATGCGTTCAGTAGTATAATGTCGCACCGACATGCCGCCCCTCATTGAAGCACTGCTGCTGCTGCTTCAATCTTGGTCCATTGTTGGGAGTGGACAAATCTTCGCAAATGATCTTCGTAACGTTCCTGTAGCCGTACGTATGTCTGCAACTCTCGTGACTCCATCGGTTCCTGGATACGTGTTGAGGATTCGTCCCAAGAGCCATTTCATGGGTGGAAGCTGATCATCCTTGATTAGTACAAGATCTCCTACATGTAAGGTACCATGTGAAGATTTCCATTTGTTGTTCGGCAGCTGGAGTTCGGTAATATATTCCTTGTGCCATCTAGACCAGAATTGCTGCCGCAGTTTTTCTACTCGCTGGTAGTGGTTTAACCTTTGGAGTGGTAAATCGGCGTAGTCTGGCTCTGGTATTGACGTAAGCGGTTTGCCAATAAGGAAATGACCAGGGGTAAGCGGTAATAGGTCGTGAGGATCAGAGGATATTGGGCTAATGGGTCTAGAGTTTAATATCGCTTCGATTTGTGTAAGTGTTGTATATAATTGTTCAAAAGTTAAATTTGAATTACCTATTACTCGCTTTAGATGAGTTTTTGTGGATTTAACTCCAGCTTCATGCAATCCACCGAAATGTGGAGACTGTGGAGGACTAAAACTAAATTTTATTGAACTTTGTGCAAAACTATCGGTAATACGGTCCCCCTCACTAATAAACATCTTTTTTATCTCATTATTAGCGCCGACGAAGTTAGATCCGTTATCGCTATAAATGTATGTTGGTTTGCCTCTACGGGCGATAAATCGCTTTAGCGCTGAAATATAATTCGCAGTAGACATATTACTAACGAGTTCCAAATGAATGGCCTTGGTGGTGAAACACACGAAGACACAAATGTATGACTTGATAAGCCTACAGCCTCGCCCCTCTTTGTTGGCAACCATCACTGGTCCAGCATAGTCCACTGCTGAGTATTGAAATGCATATCCGGTAAGAAATCTTTCCTTAGGTAAATTTCCCATTATAGGGGTTACTGTATTGCCGCGAAACCGATTACAAATAGTGCAATTTCGAGAAACATACCTAGCCAAATCACGACCACCTACAGTCCAATAATTTTGTCTAGTTGAATACAATAAATGTTGTGGTCCAGCATGCATTAAAATCTTATGTTCATTGGAGAATAATAATTTTGTAAATATATGATTTTTATGTAATAATATTGGGTGTACTTTATTAAAACTGTATGGTGAGTTTTTAAGACGACCACCCACTCTTATTAATTTTAAATCGGGATCAAAAAATGGATTAAGTGAAAGTAATGAATTACCACTTTTTAATGATTTATTTAATTTTAGTAAATCGTATTCAGTACTGTAACTTTCTTGTTGTGAAATAGAAATTAATTTATTTGTAGCTAAACGAAGTTCGCTAACCGTTAAATATTTGTTTGTGCATTTATTCATTTTATGTTTTGTGTTGTTTATAAATCGCAACACATATGCCATCGTTCTCGTCATACGAGAATAACTAGAAAATATATGGAAAGGGAACAATGGCCCCACGGAGTTAGTTATCATACAACTAACCTCTTGTTTTAATTCGGGCATAAATTGATTATTGTTTTTTAAATCAAATGTAGGCCACAATGATTCATCATGTTTTAGAAATTGTGGGCCGTTCCACCATTGCTCGCAGTTAACCAACACATCAACACTCATATTACGCGTCAGGTAGTCAGACGGATTTAAATTAGTAGGTACGTACTTCCAGGTATTAATATCTGTAGTGGACTGTATTTCTGCAACTCTGTTCCGTACAAAAGTTTGTAATTTGTTTGTTGGTGCGCTTAGCCAACTTAAAACAATGGTAGAATCTGACCAGTAAAAACACTGGTGTATTTGTAATCGTAATGAATTAATAACTTTATAGCTAAGTCTAGAGCCAAGAACGGCCCCACATAATTCTAATCGAGGAATTGTTTGTGATTTTAAAGGACTCACTTTATTTTTTGAACATAATAAATGTACATGAATTCTGTTATCGCTATCTATAGATCGTAAATACACACAGGCTCCGTAGACCTCCTCAGACGCGTCTGTTAACACATGTAATTGCAAATTTATAAAGTTATTGCAAGTGACGTGTCTAGGAATTTTTAGTTTATTTAATTGTGGTAAGGAATCAATGAACTGAAGCCACGCCTTTTGTGTGGCAGGCGGTACTTCGTCATCCCAAGATAGCTTACATAACCATAATTTTTGTAATGTAAGTTTTGCCATTAATATAGCGGGGCTCACAAGTCCCAATGGATCGAATAATTGAGATATCGTAGATAAAATATTTCTCTTTGTTATCTTATTGCGTGATTTTAATTGTATATAGAAACAAATATTGTCAGACCTATGATCCCAATTTATACCTTAAGTTTTTGAGATACTATTAGGACACAGATCTAAACGTTCAGTTGAAGTATTATCATTGTTTTCTATTTTGCTAATTAAATCGCGACTGTTTGAACACCATTTTCTTAACTTAAAGCAACCGGTTTTTAATTGTTCGGTAACCGATGTGTAAATGTATAATAATTGATTGAAATCTTTACCCCCTGAAATGAAATCATCAACAAAGAAATCTTTACTAATTATTTCTTGTATGAATAAATCGGTACACTCATTAGCTAATTGTTTGAGACATCGTATAGCTAGGAAAGGCGCGGACGCCGTTCCGTACGTTATTGTATTCAGTTCGTAGGCCTTTAACGGCTGACTGGGATCGTCGCGCCATAGTATTTGTTGTAAACACCGCTGTGACTCATTTATATCTACGGCGCGGTACATTTTTTCAATATCGGCAGTCAACACAAAGTTGTGCTGACGAAAACGCAGTAATATCGAAAATAAATCGTCTTGTATCGTTGGACCTACCATTTGCAGCTCGTTAAATGAATAACCAGAACTTGATTTGGCAGAACAATCGAAAACAACCCTTAACTTGGTTGTTAAGCTATGGGGGCGTTCAATGCCATGATGAGGAGCAAAGTATTTAACCTTATCGCTACTACACGACTTTGATTCCCTCATATGTCCTAGATCGATATACTCCTTTATAAAATTTGTGTATTGAATTTTTAGTTTTGAATTAATTTGTAGTTTTTTCTCTAAATGCATAAATCGTTTTTTAGCAGATTGGTATGAGTCACCCAATACACTAGTGCTCATTTTTAAAGGTATAGTCACACAAAATTTGGCACTAGGTAGGCGCGATGTGGTGTTTACAAAGAGATTTTCACAATCAATTTCTTCTTGTGACCAATTAAAATGTTTATTTGTAGTAGTAAAAATATTGTCCAATTCCCAAAACTTAGCTAATTGATCGCTTAGTATTTGAGTATCAGAATAGTTACAATATGTAGTTGGATCGGATTTAATTGAACCGCCAATAATCCAACCCAACTTAGATTTTTGTAATGTTATGTTTTGAGAGTTTAATTTTATTTGTTGTGGTTCAATCAAGTCCCAAAAAACACCATTACCAATCAAAATTTCAATGTTTGCTGGCTTATAAAAATCGGGGTCTGATAGTGATATAGATTTAGGTATTTTAATTAATTGTTTATCAATAGGGAAACTTGGTCACGGATTAGTTATTTGAGATATAATAATGCAAGTAATTGTAAATTTGTAAGTGGAGTGCATTGATTGAATGGTAATATCACAGCAATTGTTAGCTACTGATACGTTATTATTTAAGCTGTTTATAGTTGTAGTTCTACTTGTAGTAGGTAAACGCAGTTGTTTACATAAACGTTCCGTTATAAAATTGGACGTGCTCCCGGAGTCTAGCATAGCGCGTACTACCTGCTGCTTATGTTCGCTATTGTTTGCGCACACAGCGACGCGCGCCGTAGGCAGCAGACCTTGAGGCGAAACTACTGAACAAGATAACGAAACCTGTTCGTTCGATTCGTGTGCCACCTCTGCCCTCGTGACGTCATTTAATTCGAGGCAAATCAAACTATTATGTTTTTATTGCACCTTTTACATGGACCCATAATACATTTTTTTATTGTGTGACCGGGTCTTAAGCAATTTAAGCACAAATTTAATTCATTAGCCCTTTTTTCCCTATCTTTATTAGATAAATTGAGGAATGTTTTGCAATAATAGATATAGTGATCAGATTGACAAACGGGACATTTGTATTTGGCCGCGTTAGTAGAAACTAAAGTATGCGTGCCTATTGTTCCTACCTGCTTTGGATATTTATATTTATTGCTTTGTTCTAATGTTTCTAACAGTTCGGCCCTATTTCTTGTAAACTTTAGTATATCTTCAAAATCATAAGTTTTATTTTCGTGTACTGCTTTAAACTTTTCCCATTCAACCAAAGATTGTGGGTCAAACTTACTTGACAACATGTTTATTAATAAAGTGTCCCACTTGTCTGTAGGTTCACCTAAAGTGGCTAATGATCTTAAATTTTTGCCGAAACTATCGACTAATCTTTTTAAATTGAATGAAGTGTCCTTTTGTATGGGATAAACACTAAATAAAGATTTGACATGGTTGGCGATAAGCATTTTCTTGTTGTCATACCTATCGCAGATCAATTTCCATGCAACTTCATAATTGTTAGATGAAAATTCTATAGATTTAATTACTAATAGGGCACTACTCTCGAGAGACGAGCGCAAATAATGGAATTTATTTATTGGACTTAAATCAGGGTTATCGTGAATAAGAGAAATGTATGTGTCTCGAAATTCCAACCAAGAACCGTATGTACCATTGAACCTGGCCAGTTGAATTACCGGCAACTTTACATTGGCCCTCGTGTGTTGCACCACGCTGGCTGCGTCCTCCGAGTCCCTGCGAAGGCTTTGCTGCGGATTACTCGCGCTCGTGATACCTAATTTCGCCTTCGCAGATGCTACTGCTTTATAATACATTCCCTCAAAAATATCGCGTTCCTTGAATTGCTCGTCAGGATTGGATGACAAGCATTCTAATTGTTCTTGAATTTCGTTGTAAGTATCCATTAATACTTCCATCTTTGACACTCGCAATTCAAGTTCCAACTGAGTCTCGTTACTTAATGTTTTCGGCAAACTATTGATGTAATTAATGAATAACGTTAGGCGACCTTTAGAGTTACCACGTTTTTTAATGAATTCTTGTTCGGTAGTCATTATAAAATAGACTTATAAATCGTAACGTAAAATAGAAAAAAATGCAAATTACGTAGTCCTATCCAAATAAATTTATTTGTAGGTAGGTAACTACAAGTAATAAAAAAATATAATTGCGACGAAAGTTATCGTAAATTTATGATTTTTATAGAATATTATTATAGAATAGGTAATAGGTAACCTTAGTTTGGCAATAGGTAGCCTTAATAATGCGGCAATAGGTAGCCCTTTGATATTAAATTGACAAATATGTAGGGTAGAAATCGATAGGATGCAACACTTTCACAAACGGGCGACGCGATGTTAAATGTTGGTTAAGTAGAAAAAGGTTTGGAATTTTTGGAAGGTTGGATTATTGGCACAAATCTTTAAAAACAGTCTAACCAGTTCGCCACTCGCCTTAGAACAATGTTGTTCTGAAAAAGCTGCACAATGTCTCCCTTCAATAAATAGGTAAACCACTTTACTCACGTCGACACTGGATCACTCTTCTTCGACTTTTATCCGGTTGAAGGACCAATAAATACGACGTAAGGGGCTGGTTTATGATGATAAGGGTGAAAAGATGGTATGACTTTCGAAAATAGATGTATTTGTTTAAATGGTACAATACATTTGTGATTGACAATGCGATCGGAAGCAGAGTGAGTTGCGCGGGCCGACGAGCCTGTAGCTTGTGCTTTATATGTGTGCGCGCGTGTGCGAATACACACAAAGATGCGTTCAGTAGTATAATGTCGCACCGACACTAGGCACAATGCTACTCTCCGGTTTACCTGACAACTATAAACCCATGATTATGGCAATTGAGAGTTCCGGCATGGCAATAAGTGCAGACTCCGTTAAAGCGAAAATCTTACAAGATGTGAAACCAGGTCACTGCGACACAAAAGCTTTTTCAGTAAATTACAAGAAAAAAGGCTATAGCAAATTCCAATCTAAAGGACCCCGCTATTACAGTTGCAACAGATATGGTCATCTCAGTACAGAGTGCAAGTCTAAACCAAAGAAAAAACAAAGCCAAGAAAGTTTAAGCTATGCTGCTGCATTCATAGCTTCTATGAGTAATTGTGATGCCTGGTACATAGACTCTGGTGCGTCTATGCATATGACTAAACATTCTGAAATATTGCAACAAGAGACGACGCCAGTTATAAAGACAATCAAGGTTGAAAATGACAAATCTTTATTGGTGAAAAGTTCTGGTCAACTTAGTTTAGATGTCAGTGACAACAAAGGCCAGTGTAAGAAGATTTTATTAAGCAATGTGTTGTATGTGCCAGATCTGGCTACAAACTTGTTATCAGTCAGTCAGATTATAAATAATGGTGGACAAGTAAAGTTCAATAGTAAAGGCTGTGAAATAATGAATAGAAACAGTGAAATAATAGCTAGGGCAAGCTTAATCAACAATATGTACAGGCTGAACATGTACTGTGTACACCAGCGCCTGGGACACCTAAATTTTCATGATCTGGGGAAAATTGAAGAAAATTCAGACGGTGTCCAGCTATCAAAGAAGACCCCAGAAGAGAAGTGGTCAGGACAGAAACCAAATATCAATCATCTTCGAATTTTTGGCTGTGAAGCTTTAGTACATCTCCCTAAAGAAAAACGAAGAAAATGGGACTCTAAAGCACAGAAAGCTATATTCATTGGATACTGTGATAATTCAAAGGGATACAGATTTATTATTCCTCCTTCTAGAACTGTCATTAAAAGCAGAGATGATGTTTTTCTAGAATCTACAGTCAAGAGAGATTATGTCCCAGTAGATCTCAGTGCGTCAGCGGGAAAAACTGATTCAAGTGTTGGTCAAAATGAGTGCTGTAATGACACATTGAATACTACAAGTACTGAAGAAGAACCAGACACTTCGGAAAGTGAATACTTACCAGATATTGTTACTCCGCCATTGCCGCCTCCATTAAATATAACTCTGAGACCCAGAAACAAAGAAAAATTTAACAAGTATAGTCAAGAAAATCATGAAAAAGGATATCTATGTTGTTGTTGGCGCTTAAGGCACCAACATGCGGCGAGGTTAAAGGCTGAAGGCAGGAAGGCTGAAGGAAGGAATGACTTACCGGGAACAGCTGGTTGATCTGGGGCGATCGGGCGTTGCAGCGGGCTTTCGCTGGTGAGGGCGGCAGCACCACACACTTCACTTCACTGGGCACTGATCGGAGGCGTTTTTAAGGGTAGTTGGGCTGGTAAACACAGCGCTCTCAAGTCACATACACTTAACACATGGTTGTTCACGGGCTGAGTTCTTGCGCGCGCGCGCGCGTGGTGTCTCTTTGAAGGGTCGGAGCACACTGCCTTGGCGCCAGCGCCGATCCGCTTCGTCCGGTATATTTGTCACCTCGCTGTGATTGGCCGATCATTCGTTGCACATTCGTTGCACCAATATGCGCTTTAATTGACCGGCGCAGCGACGATTATCCGTTGCGCTGTGGCGCGAACATCTTCCCGGGCCCCAGAGGGTAGGAGGGGGGGGGGGGGGGAAGGAATGGAAGTTAAAGGGGAACTACCGCCCCGATTCGTGCTGTGTTGAGTTAATGTCGAGTGGGTGTGTATATGATGAGCTGAGAGGAATGCACGTGTGTGACTGTATGAGTATAATTGTATGAGGGCTGAATGCCTGTGCGCACGAAGCACAGGGGGCGTGGGGGCGCGAAGCGCCGAAGGCGCATAGGCGCACGGGGCGCGTGAGCGCAAAGGCGTGGGGGCGCGGGGGCGCAGAAGCGCAGGGGGAGCGTCAGCGCAAAGGCGTGGGGGCGCGGGGGCGCAGAAGCGCAGGCGGCGCGGGGGCGCAGAAGCGCAGGCGGCGCGGGGGCGCAGGGGGCGCGTCAACGCAAAGGCGTGGGGGCGCGGGGGCGCAGAAGCGCAGGCGGCGCGTAAACGCAAAGGCGTGGGGGCGCGGGGGCGCAGAAGCGCAGGCGGCGCGGGGGCGCAGAAGCGCAGGCGGCGCGGGGGCGCAGGGGGCGCGTCTACGCAAAGGCGTGGGGGCGCGGGGGCGCAGAAGCGCAGGCGGCGCGTCAACGCAAAGGCGTGGGGGCGCGGGGGCGCAGAAGCGCAGGGGGCGCGTAAGCGCAAAGACGGGGGGGCGCGGGGGCGCAGCTGATGTCATGCACCGTATAGGTGCGGGCTGACTACATGTGTTTGTGTGCTGCAGGCTGATGTGTGGGTGCACGTGTGTAGAAGTACTATGCTCTTGTGGTGAGCACGCACGAGATTGAGTCGATTGCCAAGGCAAGAATTAAAAGCAGAAAAAATATAAAATTAACACGAGCGAAAAAATAAAGCACGCTATTTGGCACGCGTGGTGAGCATGCACGAGATCTGAGCCGATTTAACACGACACGACCATAAAAATTTCATTACAAAATAAAACGGGAAAAACAACAATATCGTCGTCTAGACGCGGGTGTGTTATACTTAACTAAAGTTATATGTGCAATCTAATTAGTAAGTAAAAATATAACACGAATCGAACACTGTTCTTGGAACACGTTCTTAATTTATTTTTGTAGGTAGGTTAATAATATTTCGCAATGCACTTTGCAACGTCTATCGTGCAGAAAGGGTCATGTAAGGTAATGAAATTAGGAATGTTACGCGATAAAATTTAAAAATCAGAAATTAAAATTAAGTTACGTGATAACTACGAAATATGAGTAAATATTATTTTAACGGGTCGAATGACCAACATGTAATGAAATAGTTAATGGGCTGAATGTCTACGGTAACATGTACCTACTCCTGCGACCCCTCATGCGACCGCTGTGCATGCGAGGACGCATGCAGCGTTCTGTCGGTGGGTCGCTTTGCCGGAGTGTCCCGCAGCGGGGGCGGGAGCCACCGCGCCGCCGATTCCGGCTGGTAATGCTGTGTGTCGTCGTCCGGTAGGTGAAGGGACGTGTGGTGGTCTGCGATGCCACACACTCTGCATGCCTTCACCGACTTACATTACTGTGGGTAGTGTGGGCCCAGGCATTTCTGGCACTGCTCGCGCGCCTTTATAAAGTCCCACCGACCTTGTGTCGGTTGGGCATTGTAGCGGGAGCATGCTATCAATCTGTGCCCCCTAGTTCTGCAGTAAGGGCAGTAAGGGGTGTTTGGGCTGGCGTGCATTGTGTGGGTGTTGTGTGCAGTTGTGTAGGCGTGTATGGGTGGCGGCACGAGTCGAGGCAAAAAAATGAAGTGTGTAAGGTAGGGTTTAAAAACTAGTGGACTGTATGTATCCGGCTCGAAGGACCATAAATGTTGGCGCTTAAGGCACCAACATGCGGCGAGGTTAAAGGCTGAAGGCAGGAAGGCTGAAGGAAGGAATGACTTACCGGGAACAGCTGGTTGATCTGGGGCAATCGGGCGTTGCAGCGGGCTTTCGCTGGTGAGGGCGGCAGCACACACACTTCACTTCACTGGGCACTGATCGGAGGCGTTTTTAAGGGTAGTTGGGCTGGTAAACACAGCGCTCTCAAGTCACATACACTTAACACATGGTTGTTCACGGGCTGAGTTCTTGCGCGCACGCGCGCGTGGTGTCTCTTTGAAGGGTCGGAGCACACTGCCTTGGCGCCAGCGCCGATCCGCTTCGTCCGGTATATTTGTCACCTCGCTGTGATTGGCCGATCATTTGTTGCACATTCGTTGCACCAATATGCGCTTTAATTGACCGGCGCAGCGACGATTATCCGTTGCGCTGTGGCGCGAACAGTTGTAATGAAAGTTCAATGACCTCTGAGCCATTGACTTATAGTGAAGCAATCACATCAGCTGACTCTGAAAAGTGGAAAATGTCAATAAAGAATGAATTAGAATCTCATCATCAAAATGGAACCTGGACGTTAGTTGAAAAACCTCAAGATGCAAAAATCATTGGATGCAAATGGATATTCCGCATCAAGGATGAACCAACAGGTACTCGCTACAAGTCTCGACTTTGTGCAAAAGGATATGCGCAAACAGAAGGCATAGATTTTGATGAAACATTCTCTCCAACAGTAAGGTATGACTCAATTCGTTTACTGTTATCTGTGGCAGCTCAACATAATATGGAAATAATTCAATTTGATATAACAACAGCTTTTCTGTATGGTGAACTGAAGGAAAATATATTTATGAAACTACCAGAGGGACTGGACAGCAAACCAAACATGGTATGTAAACTCATTAAATCTCTTTATGGTCTTAAGCAAGCACCAAGGTGCTGGAATACTAAATTTGACTCAATTTTAAACAAGTTTGGTTTTATAAAAAGTAAAGCAGATCAATGTTTTTATATTGGACTAATCAATCATATAAAATGTTACCTTTGTCTTTATGTTGATGATGGACTGTTGCTATGTAAAGAAAAGTCAATTTTGATTAAAGTAGTAAATGATCTTAAAGCAAACTTTGACCTAAAAGTATGTTCACTTAGTAATTTTGTGGGCATGCAAATACAAAAATGTAAAAGCTACATATTTGTTCACCAAACAAAGTATGTTGAGCAATTATTAAGAAAATATAATATGTGTGATGCAAACACCAACAGTGTTCCGGCGGATCCAAATGTGAGGCTGAAAAAGGCTGCTGAAGTTCATGAGCGACCCTACCCATACAAAGAGGTGGTAGGATCACTGATCCACGCAGCAACAGTAAGCAGATCAGATATAATGTTTGCTGTCAGCCAGGTTAGTCGATACTTACATTCTTATGATCAGTCTCACTGGAACGCTGTAAAGAAGATACTGAAATACTTAAAATTAACTAAAGACTATAGATTATGCTATATGTCAAACCCAGACACCACTGATTTGGTAGGGTACAGTGATGCTGACTACGCCAATGATATTGAAACAAGACGTTCAGTAACTGGATATGTATTAATTAAAAATGGATCAGCTGTAACATGGTCAACTCAACGCCAACAGACTGTAGCCCTATCCACAACAGAGGCTGAATTTATGGCTGCATGTGCTGCTACCAAAGAAGCAGTGTGGCTAAAGCAATTGCTATGTAATATTGATGAATTTAAACAAAATTCTGTTTGTTTAAATATTGATAACCAAAGTGCTATCCATGTTATAAAACATAGTGACTTCCATATACGCTGTAAACATATAGATATTAAGTACAACTTTGTCAAAGAAAAATATAACTCTAATGTTATCAGTTTAAACTATGTACATACTAATAATCAGTATGCTGATGTATTTACTAAGGCTTTACCTAAAGATAAATTTAATATGATGAGAAATAACATAGGAGTTTTAAAATTGTTAACTTAATATTCTAATATAAAATGGTTTACTGATTAATTAATTAAGTAAAATTTTATACTTTGGATAACTTTATTCTTTTGAAGGAAGGCTTTAATTTGGAAGGAGTGTTAAACTATTGAATTGAATAATTAAATTAATAGCCTTGTGTGTTTGTACAACACTAGCGCCATCTTTTTGTCTATGAAAAACTCCCTAAGCCGTTCTCTCTGATTTAGCTACTCGGTGTAACACGTATGTATAATTGTATTTGTGCAACAATAAAAGTATTTCCACAAGTATTTGCGTTCCACTTAATAACCATCTAATAAATATTATCAATACATGTCTCTGATTGTGGTGTGATTCGAGTTGGCTGATTGAAAAAATAACCTTAGTCATAACATTTTAGCAATGAAATAAAGTTTTCCTTATCCCCAGACTCAGCAAGTAAATCTATGTTTAAATCACCATATACAACAATGGATTTATTGCAGGCAAATATCTCGTCAAGTAAATTTTCTAATTTAGTAATGAAAGACATAAATTTGCCTGAAGGCGGTCGATAAATACATACTATAAGAAAAGCGTCTATCTCTGCACTAGCTATCTCGCAAACGCGTTCAACGCAATAACTTACTATATCGTTTCGTTCATTACATTTAATGGAGTCTTTGACAAAAATTATGCAACCGCCGCCCATTGCAGAGTTTCTGTTGAACACACTAGCGACTTTACAATTATTTACTGAAAAGCACATACTTTCAGATTTCAACCAGGTTTCTGTTAAACATAATATATCTACACTATATTTGTCTAGCATTAATTCAACATGTACAATTTTGCCAGAGAAGCGATTTACATTTTGGTGAACTAAAGTAAAATTATTATTACACTTCTCCTTAGTCAACCTTACATTCTTATAAAAGAGTTTGCCTCAGTGCCTTTAGTGGTACTACTATTGGTCTTGTCATTGCACTCTATGTTGATATTATTTGCTAATAAAGTAGCTATATTATGTTTACATCGTCTAGACAGATACATATCATCTTTAGTCAAGAAAAAGTAGCTGATACATGGGATGACGTTAAGACATACACCGAACAAGGTCTGAGCTTAATCGCTGAGTGGCTAAGTTCCAACCGTCTACCACTTAACATTCAGAAAACAAAATTTATTTGCTTTGGCATTAGAAATAGTACACATCTAAACGACATTATAAACATCAAAATACATGATTGTCAGGGCCCAATCTACTACAATACTTGTACTTGCAAATCCATTGAGAAAGTCATTCAACTAAAATATTTAGGAGTTATGCTTGACAATAGACTGTCATGGTACCCTCACCTTGCATACATGAGTAACAAAATTAGAAAGCTAGTCTGGATCTTTAAAACTTTGCGACATGTGATTCCACAAGCTAATGGAAATAATCATACTTCACCAAACAGTCTGTTAAATACTATATACATAGCTCTTGCACAGTCTATTTTAACTTACTGCATGACTGTGTGGGGAGGTGCTGGTAAAACTAAATTCTTGGAGCTAGAGCGAGCGCAAAGATGTCTCTTGAAGGTAATGTATTTCAAAAAATCGCGGTTTTCAACTGAAAGACTTTACGAATTGAGTGACGTGCTTTCGGTTAGGAAGTTATATATAATGCAAAGTATCCTCAAACTACACAAATCTTTACCATATAACCCGGATATAAGGAATAAAAGAAGGAAAGATATAGCAGTCCATGCCCCAATGGTCAGGACAAAATTTGCACAAATACAATACACTGTTCAATCTGGTCACATATATAACATCGCTAACAGAGAATTATTTATTTATAACAAAACACATAACGAGACAAAAAAACTGTTAACTAAATGGCTACAAAATAAAACTTGGGAAGAGACAGAATCACTCCTCAAAGTCGTTACTTAAAACATAACACAAACACTCACACATACACCCACCCACTCGCAAACACACCCACATACACACCCCCACGCACACACACACACACACACACACGTACACACTGGTTTCTAAGAGTCATAGTTGGTAAACAATAGTTGGTAAAATAATAATGCTTTTTACTTTTCTTATTTTGCTATTTTATTAATTATACTTATCTATTCATTAGTATCATTAAGGAGGAGCGGGGTTTCTCACAACAGGCCCTTAAGCTTAAAGAGATACCCCAACCCATAGCTTTTGATGTATAATATTGTTACTGAAAATAAATAATTAAATTTTTTTTTTTTTTTTTTAAGTTTTTAATAAATAAATTGCTATCAAATAGTTGGAAGTCACCACTGTGACGACTGATTATGTGATGTAACATATTGTTAAGTTTATAAATTTTATTATGTTGCTTGTCATTCAATGACTTTGAATACGGAAACGTACTCCATGTCAGTTTCTTACAGTCTATCTGGCTTAATCTCGTAAAGCTGTCAACAATATGTTTTGTTTGCAAGGCTAAACTGTCCCCTACAAGCAGAACTATTGATGTATTACTATTTACATTTGCAGAACATACCTCTGTTATGATCTGTTGCAGCGTTGCCCCAGGCATACATTTATTTAACACAAAACCTCTTGTATGGTTATTCAAAATAGAGCCAAAGTCCTTCCCAACCTCATCAGTAAAAACTAGGGTGTGGGTAGAATTTCTTATCTCTCCGTGATATTGAGGCTGGTCAATAGCAACCTCAGGCATCGCTACAAAGGAACAGTTGAAGGTTAACTGAGAGTCCGATGTTGGGGCAGAGTGGTCAGGTGTATAAAAGTTGTCACAAGGACATGTCGAAGACTCAGACCTTCCTGTGCCGATTTCCTGCTTTTCCAATACCGGATCCCCAGTATTATAAGAGTGGTCAGCAACATAACAAGTACGCTTTTTATTTAGGGATTCAAATCGCTCAGCATTATAGTTGCACATCTCAACCATGTCATTTGCAGCAACAATCTGATAATTTAGGTGTTTATGTAACAGATTGTTTATATTGTCATACATATTTTTCAGTGACCTTTCTAAGTTATCAATTTTATTATTTAAGATATGTGAGTCGCAGTCATGTTTATCATTCCTATCAATTGTGCTATTTTTATATAATTTTAACTTATTTATTAATTGTATCCTTTATTTCATAAGTGTCATATGCATTTGTAAATGATTTTGCCTATTTACTAGTTTTTGCGTTTTAGAAATATAAATTTTAACTCTGATATATTTTTTTTTTCACACTACTGAAGTTCTGGAGCTTTTTACACGATGAATAATTATTTAAGGCTAAGTCCTTTTTACCTATCGGAATATCCAACACATTTAAACTGTCAGTTGATTCTTCAAAGTAACTTTGATTGTTAATTATAATATTTCCATGACTCTGGTGTTCGATAATGTCTGAATTACAAAACAATAACTCATCAAACAGGCTCTGAGAATGACTTAATTTTACATTATTTTCATTTTCTATCTTTAAAACAGTTTTGTGAGCTTCACATAAACTTATTTCAAGATCATTTATACGCTTTAACGGAATTTTTTTCAATGATGTTTAGTCGCCGTTTAGCAGCTGTTGCGAGCGGACGTGTTACTGTTGTTTGGGTTGTTTTAATTTAAATATTTGTTTTTGTGCGAAGCCCGGGGCTTCGCCCTGCATTTGTTTGGGACTTCGCATACCATCTTCGGAGCCCCCAGTTGTGGTGAGAAAATTTAATTTACAAATAAATTTTGTCGCCCGTGATTTGAACCACGGACCATTGGAGTGGGCGCTGAGCGACGCGACGTCTTATCCGTTGGGCTACGGGCGTTGGATGCGGGCGGGCGAAATTAGTCATCGCTTACTGCGCACGGCATTACACGAAAGTATACCGAGGCACCGTAGTGTAGCAACAATTCGACACTTTATTAGACAAGCTTCATTGTAAGACTCCAAAAAGTTAAAATTTTAAAATAAAAAATTAAGACTATAAAATATTATGGCGCCTACACCTATTTGCGCAAAATGTAGTAAAAATATTCTATCCAAGCATAGTTTTCTTAGATGCTCTCAGTGTAAACAAACTTATGACCTACTATGTGCTAATAAAGAAAAACTATTTTTTCTAATGGACAAAAACCGAAGAGACTCATGGATTTGCCCCTGTAAAAAGAACTAGCACTCCAACACTAAAAAAAACAAACATTCAACATCAGTTTACAGAGAAATCTCTTCTCCCGCTTTAAATAGGAGAGAAACTAATACGGCAAATATTACGCCTATACAAAGGAAATCGCCATTAGTAAATATTTCCACATCTGACAATATTACCCACAGAAAGTATAATGTCCCGGTAAGAAACTCTTTTGATTCCTTAACTGATGAGAGTGACCTCAAAAGTACAAATCTTCGAAATGAAACCTTAAACAGAAGTTGTCCTGAGTTAAATATTAAACTTAAATATAAACACGAATCGGAAGAGCTGAAAATTAAAATGGAACATGTCCAAATAGACCTAGAAAGTGCTCATAATGAAATAGCAAACCTAGTTTTAGAAAATGGCAATTTAAAAAAACAAATCAAAGACTATTCTCTTCAAGTAAAGCATCTTCAGAATCTTCACGTAAGAGTGTGCAAAGAAATATATTATGCAAAACAACATCTCCGAGCCAATCTGATCATGCTACAAGATACATCAACGAATCCAGTGGAATAGATCAACAAAACCAGTTGTTGCCCAGTGAGCCGTCACAAAATATTGTTACAGCGCCATCTGTGCCGGATACTATGAACTACTGTGACGAATCCATCAATATAGACCCACAATACCATTCTTTGCCCAGCATGTCTCCAGAGGACGCCTGCAATCCCAAAATTTTTATATTAGGAGACGAAACTCTGAAGGGAATTTCTGCCGAAATCATCAAATCAAGACAAGGGAAATGGAACGACGTATATGAAACCACTGCCTTTATTATGAATGGCGCATCCAGTTCTAACTTTTTATCCTATTGTGATGTTATTAAAAGGGAGTCTCATAAGAATGATGTTGTTATTCTAGGTTTTGGAAATCACGATAATGACATACATAGGCTGCACTCCAATCTGTGTATAGCTGTAGATAAGTTAAAATCTGTATCTATATTGCTTATGCCTATATGTAAAAATAGCTCCTTCAATGTAAATGTCTTAAATTATAATTTGAAACTATGGATTAGCCACTTTGATAACTGTAACCTTATTGACATTGAAAAATCATTGTTGTTGAATTATATCAATGTAAGGCATATTATTATCATAAAGATTAATATTTGCATCGATTTTAGGGACTATAAAAGCCAATTTTTAACATTTAAAAATATTAAAAAATATATTGAAAAATTGTCACTATGCTCATTACATTTTAAACAAAATCCTATCACGAATAAGAACCTAACTGAAATGAAAAAAAGGAACTATCCCTTATTATTTCAAAAAAGTTCCTGTCAATTCCAAAACAATAACTATCAGAAAAAAAAACCTAGTTAAAATGGAAAAAAGAGGAACGATCCCATATTATTTCAAAAAAAATCCTGCCAAACAAAAAATAATATCTTCTACTCAATCGTTAGATCCCGTTCATGGCAGTCCTGATGAAATAAAAAAGAAAAAAAAAATTCGAGCCTGATATAAAAAATGTTTTCTCAATTTTTCACCAAAACATCCAAGGCCTTTGCTCGAAAAGGGAATTAATGGAGATTACGTTATTGGATATGAAAATTAAACATGATATTCTGTGTTTTACAGAAACGTTTGTTAAGATGGGAGATGAAGAAAACATAGTTTTAAATAATTTTCAATTAGCAGCTTATTACTCAAGGCCTACAAAAAGAGGGGGAACGTGTATTTTAGTTAAAAGGGGAATATAACACAAAAAAATTGCCGCATTTGATAGTCTTTTGATGATTAGTCATTTCGAGTTTTTGTATCACACATCTGACTAGCTATAGCATTATTGTTGTTTGTTTGTATCGAATTCCGTCAAAGGTGAAGAGAGAATTGGAGTATTTTTTTGAAAGATTTACTTATTAATTTACAAACTTATTCGTAAATTTTCAAATAAAAAACTAATTATTGCTGGTGATCTAAATATAAATAAGCTTAAAATCAGTTCACAATCAACCCGTTTACAGGACATCTTAAAAAAATATAATTTGTTATCGCATATCACCATGCCTACCAGAGGTAATATAGGGTCTTCCAATAGACACGTCCGAACTTTGACAGTTGATAGCGGCCATCTTGTTGAAGCTACATCTGTCAAATTGGTTGTCATTTATTCATTCTGTTTTGCCAAATCATCATGGATAGCTATAGCATTCAACAACACGTGCAAATGATAAAATGGTTTTATCAAAATGAGTGTTCTGTTCGGGCAACGCACCGCGCGCTTTGCCCATTTTACGGTCGCCATAATCGTCCTACCGAGAGGACTATTCGTCGTGTGGTGGATAAATTTGAGTCCACTGGTTCGGTAAATGATCGACCAACACCCGTACGTCAACGAAACGCAAGGTCTGCCGAAAACATCGCCGCTGCCCGTGAGAGTGTGCGGAGAATCCGAGGCAGTCGTTTGCCTCGGATTCTCCTGCCCGAACAGAACACTCATTTTGATAAAACAATTTTATCATTTGCACGTGTTGTTGAATGCTATAGCTATCCATGATGATTTGGCAAAACAGAATGAATAAATGACAACCAATTTGACAGATGTAGCTTCAACAAGATGGCCGCTACCAACTGTCGAAAAAAGTTCGAACGTGCCTATTGGAAGTGTATCGATAATATAATTAGTAATATAGATTGTACGACAGGATGTACGCTTCCCCTGGGGTTATCGGATCATGATACCGGCCAAATACTAACATTCAATGTAACACAAAAAAATGAGGTCCCAAAAAAAGTTTTCATTTCAAAGAGATGTTACTCGCTGGACATTACTTCTTGTTTCAAACACCATCTGCAAATCCTTTCATTTTTTGAAGTCTATAGACACACAGAGCTCAATGCTGCCTTTGATGAGTTTTATGAACTTTTTTGTTTACTGTACAAACTTTGTTTTCCTTCCAAAAAGCTACAAGCATACCTATTATCTAAGCCACGATGGATAACAAAGGGTCTGAAACAAAGTATGAATAAAAGGTTATTGCGTTTTAGGTACTACTCAAATAAAACTGTTGTTGACAAAAACCAATACCTTAATTACAATAAACTACTGAAGAAATGTACTAACACAGCTAAAAAAATCGCTAACAAATAGCAAGAATGTATGCAGGGCTACGTGGAATATTATAAAAAGTGAGACGAACGGAACATATGCTACAGAGTATATACACAAAATAAAAGATGATAATAAGGAAATTACAGAACCTAAAGATATTGCAATGACTTTCAATAATTATTTTATCAACAATACAATTCCAATCAACAACAAATTAGAAAACACTTCAAAGAATTACTTACCGAACTCTATTTTTTTAGCACCAATAAGTGAAAATTACGTTGGAAAAGTTATAGGATCATTAAATAATACGAAGTCTAAAGGGTATGACTGTATCAGCACCCAGGTCGTTAAGCAATGCAAAGATGAAATAAGTCAGGTGTTAACATATTTGGTAAATCTCTCTTTAGAATCTGGTACCTTCCCAGAAAAACTAAAAATATCAATTGTTAAGCCTTTGCATAAAAAAGGAGATAAAACTGATATAAAAAACTATCGTCCAATAACACGAGTATCCATCTGTTCAAAGATTTTCGAGAAAATCATGTACGATCAACTGATATCATTTTTTAATAAACATGGAATAATAAAACAGAATCAGTTTGGCTTTCAAAAAAATAAGTCAACTGCGCATGCAGCCAATCATCAATTTAAGGCAATCGCTACGCTGCGCTTCGCGATTGTCTTAAATTTCTAACCTATCACATGACCTACAGGAGTAGGGCAGCTAGTATTTCTGTTGTCTAACAAAAACTTTACGGCAGCTTAGGCGGCGTCACTATTATACCGCAAAACTTACGGTTACCTAACCGATGGAGATACAGTGCCGCTTGTGGCACTCTATACACTTTCAATAATATATAATAAAATACCAGATAACATTAAAGAACTCCCAGTTAACATATTCTACAAATCATTGCGTAGATTTCTACTTGAAAAAGTATTCTATTCTATTAATGAATTTTTAACCTATAGATGAGGGGAATATTAATATCATTTTAATGAAGTCGATGCATTTATTAGTTTTTATTTATTGAATTTTTTTTTTTTATTAGTTTATACTTAGCCTGTTTTAATTTAATTGATTAATGATATTACAAATAACAAGGTATTGTAATTTAATATATACTAATTTCTTATGTAAGTAATTAACGAACGAAAATGAAAATGTTATTAAATGTAATATAATAATAATAATATAATAATGTTACATTAATTTGCATATCATGATATATATGACTAAATGGGTTTTAAGCTACTTAACATAATGTCTTGATAACATCCACATTGTAACCAGCCTATTTAATAGCAAATAAAGTATTTGTATTTGTATAATTTCCTTTTCGCTGTCATCCCGTTCTTGCAACAAGTAATGTTGAGGTCTTTTGTTGCCTTTAAATCCAATGAAGTCTGCTTTAGCTTCATCTCAACATCCTTTGCAGTTGCCTTGCGGGTCATCATCGTGATCTGAGTGATTGCCTTGACTGTAACCCCAACACAGCGATAAGGCTGCAAGAGTAATGACTAAGTATAAGTAAGTTGTTACTATTTATGTTGCAAAGATGAGTGTGATATGTAATGATTATGTATTAGTCTGTCCGTGTTGTGGTGTCAAAGAACACTGTGGCAAAGATCACCATCAACTTTACTTTAACTTAAGCTCAAGTAAAGAGAGGTACTTAGATAAGATTAAGTGTAGTAAGAATAAAATTATTTAGTAGTGATTGTAAGTGTAGCAGTAGGTATGTCTGTGGCAAACAATGTCACCATCAACTTTACATCAAGTAAGGACTAAGCCAAATCGTAGTTGAAGTGTAATGTTTTACATTAATTTGTCAGATTTGTAATGTAAATTTTACTTAAAGCTTTTAGTAGGTTTTAAACGTGTACAAGAGGAAAATAATGAAAACAATACTCCCCGGTTTTCAGGTACAGCACATCGGGGAACCAAATACTTAAAACTCTTCTTCAGTGTATGTTAATTTTGCCGGCCGATGACAGCTGGTAGTCGAAAATTACGATACGACGAAATTCAAATATTATTGCATATACACTGATGCAAACACTAGTACTTATGTTTTATCACAATAACTGGTTAATAAAAACAATTTTGTAGTTAATTAACAGCTAAATTAATTAAAAAATATTTTTAAAGTAGGAGCTAAGTTTTGACAGCTAACTGGGGCAGTGTTGCCATCCAGACCACACACACAAATGTTACGAGAGCCCATCAAAATTTTCCAGACGAACGTTAACCATTGCGTGGCTGCTCAGGACTTCTTAATCCAGCATGTCACGGAGTGGCAAATAGACGTGGCTGTCATCTCAGAGCCCTATTTTGTCCATTCCAAACACCCAAACTGGCTGTGGGACACTGAGGGATCAGTGGCTATGATGGCGACGCGTTTCCTTCCTCTCTCATTAAAGGAGAGGGGATTGGAATATGTAGTCGCGACAAGGAGGGGAGTAGCTTTTATAGGTATTTACTTTTCCCCGAACCGGCCCATGTCGGAATTTGAAGACTTCCTGAACTGCCTAAACGTGGCGGTCCAGAGGTCGCACCAATGCCGACTATAGTGACGGGGGACTTTAATTCAAAATCCTCTTCATGACATTCTCCCATTGCTGACCAGCGAGGAAGAGCTGTCGATGTCTGGGCTATTATCTCAGACTTGGCACTATCAAATCGAGAAACTTCGTATACTTGCGTGCGGCCACAGAGAATTCCCTCGATTCTATCAGGGGCAGAAAAAGGCTCCCGGCTCCGATGGGGTACACGGCAAATTATTATTGCTTGCAGCGAAGCACCTCGGAGAGCGCATAAGGAGGCTATTCACCTCTTGTTATAGCCGCTTTCCTCAGAGCTAGAAAGAAGGCAGTCTCTGCCCGTTGCAGAAGATGGGCCAACCCCTTGAGTCATCATTGGCTTACAGACCGATCGTTCTCTTGGAAGAGGTCGGTATGCTCCCGCTATGGAGCGCGTGATAGCGGCACGCATCGCGTCTCACATGTCGATCACTGGAACGGACTTATCAGCAAGTTAATATGGGTTCCGAAAAGGCAGGTCAACGTTCAATGGAGAAGGGAGAGGTCGTCATGGCGGTGTCCTTAGACATCGCCAACGCTTTTGGTACCCTTCCGCGCTCTAGCATTGAGGAGGCGCTGCGCTTTCATGAAGTTCCTCTCGTTTGAGGAAGCTGGTCAGGGACTACCTGCGAGGCCGATTAGTTGTCTTCCAAGATCGAGATGGGGTGTCCAAAAGTCACCCTATGAGAAAGAAGTTCCTCAGGATCCAGTCAAAAATAATATTCCAAAAAAGGGGGCAAAACACATTGCTTTGTGATACTCTTCTACCTCTCCTATTTTGGACTGGATCCTGCGGCACTTCTTTCGCGGGCCGAAGTCCTCTGCTATGCAGACACCCTGATAACGGCCCAGGGGGAAAATTGCTCGGAGGCAGCACGGCTGGCCACTGTCATTTCAACTTTGGTGGTGGCCAGGCTTCGGTGTCTAGGGCTGGAGGTAGTCGTTGGAAAGACAAAAGCCCGACTGTTCCATTGGCCACGTCGTGAGCTGCCTCCAGGAACTCATATAAAAGTGTATGAACACTGAATGAGTGAGGGTAAGGGCTCACATGAGATACTTGGGCCTAACACTCGATGGAAGGTGATAATTCGGAGAGCACTTCTAACAACTTGCTCCCCAACAGGTGAAAACTGGGAAGGATCCTCCCAAGCTTAGAAGGACCGAGTGCCTCATATCGCCGGCTTTACACCGGGGTTGTGAAATTGATGGCCCTTTACGTTGCCAATTTCTGGGCGGGGGCTCTATTCGCCAGAAACAAGTTTTTTTGCACCGTGCGCAAAGGATTGGGGCTGTTAAGGCCATACGGGGGTACAGAACCATCTCTGGGTCCGCAGCTTGTGATCTCGCGGGAACCCCACACCGTGGGGGTTAGAGGCGGGAGTCCAAGTCAAGTCAAGTCAAGTCAAAATAAATTTATTCAATAAACTCAATTAATAAGTACTTTGAATCGTCCAAATCTTTTTTAACCTACCACCCATTCAGGACATAATTTTTTAACTGTGGCAAAAAATGGGCGCAAGAAACCACAGCGCACAAAAGCAACGACATTTACAAACAAAAAAAGAGTATGTTGTTACCTGGTCAATACAAAATATGAATTTAAAAATTAAAAAAAATGATGCAATACAAAATTACAATACAATGTAGTATCAATTAAATAAAGACAATTAGAAATAGCTGTTGGAGTGCTTGGAGCATTTCAGATCCAAGCTGTTTTGTCTTCTGTGTAATCTGACACTTTATAATAAGCTTTTTTATAAAGCTTTTCTTTGATTTTGATTTTAAATTTATTATTATCTAATTTCTGAATATCATTTGGTACTTTGTTGTAAAATCTTACACACAGACCCCTAAAAGAATTATTTATTTTATGGAGCCTAGTATAAGGTACTGCTAATTTGTTCTTACTTCTAGTGTTTACATTGTGAATATCACTGTTTTTTGAAAACATTCCAGTATTTTTATGAACATAAATCAAATTTTCATAAATGTATTGTGATGCAACTGTCATTATATTTATATTCTTAAATCTCTCTCTGAGAGAGTCGCCAGCCTTTAGGTTATATATTGCTCGAATAGCCCTCTTCTGAAGCACAAAGATAGTTTGAATGTCGGCAGCATTTCCCCACAGTAAAATGCCGTACGACATTACACTATGAAAGTAACTGAAATAAACTAATCTAGATGTATCAACGTCAGTTAACTGACGGATCTTCATTACTGCATAAGCTGCGGAGCTAAGTCTATTCGACAATTTAGCTATATGTGGGCCCCACTGCAGCTTGGCATCTAACGTGATGCCTAGAAACACAGTGGTGTCCACAGGATTCACATTCTTATCTTTAATTTGTCCACTAGTTGTTACTTGCTTAACATTAGGCAATACAAATCTTACACATTTGGTTTTTCCCTCGTTTAAAAGCAAGTTATTTACACTAAACCAGTGAACAATCTTTGAGATCGCATTATTTACATCGTCATAATATGGGTGTCGTCGTTTCACTTTGAATAAAAGTGAAGTATCATCAGCAAACAATACTATCTCATGACTGTCTTTTACAAAATAAGGTAAGTCATTAATATAAACCAAAAACAAGAATGGACATAGTATTGAACCCTGCGGAACTCCCATTGTAACTACTGATCCCGGAGATCTTTTACCGTTAATGTCGACCTTCTGAATCCTGTTACTCAAGTATGAGATTAGAAGGCTCAAAGAAGCATCCCTAATTCCATAGTGGTTAAGCTTCCTGACCAAAGTTTCATGTAAAACACAATCGAAAGCCTTGGATAAATCACAAAATACCCCTGGGGCATCCTGTGATTCCTCCCAGGTATCAAATATTTGGTATTAAAAGCTCAACACCGGCGTCAGTTGTTGAGCGACCCTTAGTAAAACCATACTGTTTACAATGTAAAAGTTTATTTCTATGAAAATGAATTTGAATTTGGTCTAGCATCAACTTTTCAAAAATTTTACTAAATGTGGGTAGCACAGAAATAGAGGAGTCAGAAGTGCTGCCTGATTTAAAAAATGGAATTATTTTACTATGTTTCATTAGATCAGGAAAAACACCATAGTCAATGCCTTCGTTAAATATGCAAGCTAAAACTGGAGCTATTGTCATAATTACTGATTTAGCGACATCCACGGAATTACCCCACAGATCAGCAGTTTTCTTTTTATTGAGAGTGTTAAATGTTTTTAATATATCTATAACACAAATTTTTTGAAAACTGAAATTACTTTCACAATCTTTAACGTTCTCCTTCAAAATAGATTCAGCTACAGTGGGGGAGGAAATCAAGGTTTTTGTAGTTAAACTGGAATGTCAGTAAAAAACCTCTCAAATGCTGCAGCAACATCAGCATCAGAAGTCAAGGTTTTATTATCACAATTTAAATTGTACTCATTATTACGACTTTTGACCTTTCCTGTTTCACTATTTATAATATTCCATGTCATTTTTATTTTGTCATTACTATTATTAATCTTTCAACTCTACACAAGCTATTTCTATTGTTCGTTCAACCGAGGGGCTCACTATGTCTTTGCGTTCCTTTGATTTAAACTTTTTACTAACAATAATTAAGGAGCCACCATGTATTGCATATCCTCGGCTGAACGAACTTCCTACCAAATGATTCTTAAAATTGAACATGAACTGATGGTCTCTAAGCCAGTGCTCGGTAATGCAAAGAATATCGATATTATTACAGTTCATGAACAATTCAATCTCTAAATCTTTGCCCATCATTCCTTGGATGTTTTGGTGAACAATGTTCATAGATTTCTTAAGATCTTCATTTTTTAAATTTAAAGATTGACCGGGGCTTTTTATAAAGCTATATTTACATTTATTTCATTTCATTTTATTTACAAACATTTTGCAAGAGAGTTCCTCTTTTGTCTTATAATTTAATTCCAATAATTTGCTAGAGGTGTCCGCTATTGTCTTATAAGCTAATTTAAATTATTTGGAACATATTCCAAAGTCTGAATCCTACTGCTGGGCACAGGCCTCCCACGTGAACAATAGCACGTGGGGATATTTGGCCATAACCCACCACGCTGGCCCAATGCGGGTTGGTGGGTTATACCATTACCATTTAGTAAGCAAAGATCGGTAGAAGGACTAATAGAGACTAATAATAATAATAATAATAAACTGTCAACTTGGCTGACGTAAAATTTTTATCGCTTCGTTATTTTTGCACAATTTTATTGGAAAAAACTAATTATAAAATGTATTTCATCACCAATCCACCAAGAAAAAAAATAGAATTATATGGCAAGCTGCAACAAACCAGGACCGACACCAAAAATAATAGTCATGGAAATACCATTTGACAACCACGGACCTGGACAACAAGACAATATGAAAAACTGAAATGCTGACAAGAAGCCGGGCACGAGTAAAAAACACACGACCGTCATCTTCGGGTTCGTCGCTCAGCTCCGCCTCGCAGCCGCCGGGACCTGCCCCAGCTGCGAGTCCAGAGATTCCGGTAGCTGCAGTTGCGTCCAGTTCGAGCGACGAATACTTCTCGCCGTCGACGACACCACCACCTGCTCGTCGGCGCGGACGAGGCCGACCTCCGACCAGCTTGGGACCTCGAGGCTCACCGGCCTCTGACAGGGTCCCCGCTATCGGTGGAAGTGTGCAGCGCATGCGATGGACGCAATCCATTAACGAAAATGTCATGCGCTCATACTTTGGGGCTACAGAGGGGGGAACTAACCTGACTGCGTACCGTGGTCGGATGCTCTCTCTGTTTCAGGTACTTGAGCCAGCTGTCAACGTTTCAGCGCAACGACTATCGGATCAGGTGCGGGTCATCCAGCGTAACCGTATGTTGGATGACGCCGTACTTGATAGACTACGTCAAGAATCGCGGAATAGCCGTGTCTCACCTGCTTCGCCACCGGCCGCGGTGCAAATACAACGTGTTTCATCGCGACCTGACCTTGTTGGTGAAGATGATGATGACGGGGTTATATCCGTGAGTACCCAATGCAATGAGCGATTGAGGAGCGCTTTGGAAGATGCTTTCCGAGAGTATCGCTCCACACCGCCGGGGCTTAGACCCCGTCTACCTCGTTTGCCCATGCATAATAGAAATAGGGCGCTGGTGTGTGCTCTAGATTCGCAACTAACAAATTGTTTTGATAGCAGCGAAGACCTCGCTGATACTCACTCGATCTTGTACTGTGCGGCTGCAGCAGCATGTCGTGTAGCTCATGTCAAATTTCCTAGCAGTGGCAGAGCTACACGACCAGCTGTACCAGCTTGGCAGTGCAGGATCGAGCGTCGTATCGGTGAGGCTAGAGCACTCATCGGCAAACTCATCTGCTTCAGGGAGGGCAACACTCTCCGTAGAGTATTGCGCTTTGTGAGGCGGGCATTCTCGGGGACTGATATTAGTCCTCGGGATTATCTGACCCGCGTTACAGAGCGTATCGACTTCCTGAAGCAGAAAATCTATGCATGGGCAAACCGCATACGTCGATACAAGCGGCGAGTGGAGCGATATACTCAGAATCGCATATTGCAGAGCAATGAGAGGTGGGTTTATAGGGCTTGGGAGAGACCGGACCAAGATGAAACTGCTACGCACCTACCGGATGATGATGCCATGTGTTCATTCTGGCGCAGCATCTGGTCGGTGCCTGTCAATCACACAGAGGGTGATTGGACTCGGGTGGTCGAGCGCGCGTGCGATCTGATACCAGAAATATGTAGCTCGTGTAGTCCGTCCGTTGCCTAACTGGAAATCTCCAGGGCTGGACGGGCTGCACAATTTCTGGATCAAATGGTTCACGGGATCGCACGCTCGCTTGGCATCTCAATTCCAGTCTGCCTTAGAGTCTGGGTCGCTGCCCCAGTTCCTAACCACAGGAATAACCCACCTGCTCCATAAATCAGGTAGTGCTGCGGAACCTAAAAATTATAGACCGATCACGTGTTTACCGACGGTCTATAAAGTTCTTACATCCATTTTGAGAGCAAAGATTTCCCATCATATAGAAAGGTATTCGATAATGTCTTCCTCTCAGAATGGATGGAGGAACGGGTCCCGTGGTACTAAGGAGCTGCTCCTCATCGACATAGCCATTAGCCAACAGGTTCGACGTTCCCGAAAGGATCTGTCGACATGTTGGATAGATTATAAGAAAGCCTATGACTCGGTGCCACATACGTGGCTCATGAGGGTGCTGGAGCTGTATAAAGTTGATGCAGTTCTACGCACCTTCCTGATGTCATGTATGAGGCAGTGGAGGACGGTTCTTCGCTATCCAGGATGCCGACAGATCCAGGTGAACAGCGACCCGATAAGGATCGAGCGTGGCATATTTCAGGGCGACAGTCTGAGTCCACTGTGGTTTTGTCTGGCCCTTAACCCTCTCAGTACACTCCTGGAGGGTTCGGGTCAAGGCTACCGGTTCAGAAGAGGTGGTCAGGTCATATCGCACCTCCTTTACATGGATGACTTGAAACTCTTTGCTCCTAACGACTTGCAACTGATGAAGCTACTGAAGGTAACCGAAACCTTCAGTGGCGCCATCAGGATGGAATTTGGTTTGGACAAATGTGTGGTCATGCATGTCAAGCGAGGAGAGATTATGGAATCCGTGGGGACCCAACTCTCGGATTCCATACAACTTAGATCCCTCTCCTCAACCGAAACTTACAAGTATTTGGGTATGTCGGAAGCGTTAGGTATCAATGCTGGTGACGTGAAACAATCGTTGAACGAGCGCTTCTTTGGCCGCCTGAACAAAGTACTTAACAGTCTTTTATCAGGCGGAAACAAGGTGCGCGCCTTCAACGGTTGGGTCATGCCAGTTTTGATGTACTCTTTCGGCATACTTAAGTGGACTCAGACGGAACTTGACGCCCTGGATAGGAGGGTACGCTCACTGCTTACCGCAAATCGGATGCATCACCCACGGTCATCGGTTATGAGGCTGTATATCCCGCGGAAGTGCGGGGGTCGTGGCTTTTTAAATGCTAAGACCCTACACAACCGCGAGATATGTAGCCTTAGGGAATATTTCCTCGAGGCCGACGTGGGTATGCATCGAGATGTGGTGGCGGTGGACAAGGGCCTTACCACGCTCTCCTTGGCTAACGAGAACTGGCGCGAACCTGTGGTATTAGATACTAACGACCGTAGGGAGGTATGGCAGAGCAAGGAGCTTCACGGACGCTTTTATCGGGTCCTACATGGGCCCGATGTAGACTTCCTAGCGTCCGTAGCCTGGCTGCGTTTTGGTGACCTCTTTGGGGAAACCGAAGGTTTTGTCTGTGCGATTATGGATGAAGTTATGATGACGAACAACTACCGGAAATACATTGTGAAGGACGGTACGGTTGACATACGTCGGGCATGTCACCGGCCCGGGGAATCCATCCGCCACATTATTTCCGGTAGTTCTAGTCTAGCTAACGGAGACTATTTGCACAGGCACAACCTTGTAGCCAGGATTATCCACCAGCAACTTGCTGTTCAAGACAATCTTGTGGAATCGGAAGTACCGTACTATAGGTATATGCCCGACCCAGTTCTCGAAAATGGCAATTACACATTGTATTGGGATCGGTCTATCATCACTGACAGGACTATTGTTGCCAATAAGCCTGACATAGTGGTGATAGACCGACTAGAGCATCGCGTTGTTGTTGTTTATTGTTGATATAACAGTCCCTCATGACGAGAACCTCGTGAAGGCTGAGAAAGATAAACAAACTAAGTATCTTGACTTGGCTCGCGAGGTTGTCGACATGTGGGATGTGAACACAGCAGTCATTGTGCCGATAGTCGTGACGGCCAATGGCATAATTGCCAAGAGCCTCGACCAACACCTAAAGAGGCTCTCGTTGGGCAGCTGGATCAAGGGCTTGATCCAGAAAGCAGTACTTTTGGACACGGCGCGCATAGTTAGGAGGTTCCTCTCTCAGGAGCCCTGACCACCGGTAGCTTGGACCCTGTTCCCGATACCGGTTGGCTACTATCTTTTATATTTTTAAATGTTTTTTGTATTTTTATAGAAATATTTAAAAATGTAAATAGTATGTATATAAATGAATAAATGGAATAATAATAATATCTTTGTTTAAATACGCTTACATCTATAGTTTACAAAGAGCTCCTAACTAATAAATCGAAAGTAGATTAAATTCTGTTGCCTGAGCTAGGTAAACCCTATTTTTCAGGCGAATGTGGGCTTAGTCTAAGTTTAATATAAATCGAAACATAAATGAATATAACAGGTTCCTTATACGCTAAATTACAATCTAATATAAAGACATAAATAAAATAATAATAAGTTATTTTTTTAAATAAGCTTTTAAGTTTTACACAGAAATAAATAAAACAAAATTACCTAACAACGGTCATTAACCCCTCCGTATCGTCGTAGGTCAATTTTTGTAGTTCTTCCTGTACAACCTTTCTGCAGCTGATAGTGTTTAATGGATAAATATAACACTTAGCATTAATCCTGTTGTACAGAAAGGGTCATAAGAAAATAAAGAACCTCGATGAGAAAGCGCATTTTGTACCTTTGAGATAAGTGCAAACCATGTCCTTCCTCCTTTTATAAGTAATTTCAGTGCTGTAAGGAAGAGCCGTGTCCTGTTTTAGTATCGTGCTTTTTATAAATAATTGCCGAACTGTTAAAACTTTACAGGATTCATATAAAAGATGAGTAGGATATAGATAAGGACGGAAAGTGGACACCTTTAGGATTGCTCTTTTGACTCTTTCGACAGTTAATAACAAGGACTTATACGTACCACCCCATGCAGTGATGCAGTAAGTTAGTATCGACTGACATAAGGCCACGTAAACTTGCATTTTTAATTTGGTATCTGCAATCGAACGAAGTTTTTTAAATACAAACATAAGCTTACGCATTCTGTTACTTAAAGCTTCAATATGATAACGGAATGACAGATTCTCGTCAATAATTACCCCAAGATACTTTATATTGCGAGTACTAGAAATGGTAGGGCAATTGTTGCAAGACATGTTTGTGTATAAATTACAGCCATCATGAGTATACAAAGGTGTTCTTGTTGTAGAAGTTCATTTGCGCATCGAGAATGTGATATATTTAGTTTTATCTGCATTTAGTGTAATTAAATGTTGATTAAGCCGGTTATTTACAACATTGAAGCCATTTTGTGCAATTTCGTAAGCCTCGAGCTCCGTCGCTGCAGAAAAAAGTAGAGCAGTTTCATCGGCGTACGATAATATTTTACCGCCGTTTAGTTGAAGGTTGCAGAGGTCATTAATGTAAATTAAAAATAAGGTAGGCCCAATTATACTTCCTTGTGGGACACCAAAGGAAGTGTTGCACCTGTCAGCGCTGATCACATTGCTTATTTTAACGATTGGCTACGATCACTTAAATAACTTGTAAACAACTTCAGTTGTTTATCTCTTATACCTATTGTTTCAAGCTTATTCAATAGGATGGGTATCGAAACTGTATCAAAAGCTTTTGCAAGATCTAGGAATATACCTATTGTTTTATTGCCTTTATCAAGCTCTTGTGCGATATAGTTAGTTAACTAATGAACTCATCCGTTGATAAATTAGCTCTAAAACCAAATTGATTGTTTGACAAGAGCGAATTATTTTCCAAAAAATGTACTAATCTGTTGTTTATAATTTTTTCTAAAATTTTTGATATGGAGGAAAGTATCGATATAGGGCCTATAATTTGAAATTTGTTCTTTACTACCCGATTTATATACGGGAACAACAACAGCTTTTTTCAAACAATTGGGAAAAACTCCTTCGGTGAGACAAAGTTGAAAAATATACGTTAGAGGCAGGAGCAGGATATGTTTGAACTGTTTTAGCGTTTTGTTAGAGATGTTATCCCAGCCAACAGCACAGTCATCTTTCAAACTCATAATAATTCTTTCTACTTCTGAGGAGTCTGTGGCTAATAAAACAAAAGATTTTACATGAGAGCTACACTGATTAAAACTTTTTGAAGTCCTGGGGAAGATAGGTTGTGTCTGAAAGCGCCCTGCTAAAGTTTTACCTACATTGACAAAGAAATTATTTGTACTTTTAGCAGATAAAAGCGGTGTAGGTTGTGTTTGTAATAAACTCGATGTCGATTCATGTCGCTTAGACGTGTAGGTAACATTTTTAATGAATTTCCAGACCTTTTTACTGTTTTTTCCTGCCTGCTCCAGTTTATTTTTGTTTCAAAATGTTATTACAGAAGTTCCGATATCGTTTATATGTTATTTGTAAGAATGAATTTTCTAAGTTAGATTTAGCTTTAAAATGAAGTTTATCTCTATGTCTCATACAGCGAATTAGGCCAGGAGTTATCCAAGGTTTGATATTCTAATTTCTTCTGCTAGTATTGTTTGATATGGCTTGTTGCACATTCTTAATTAAGTATGTCAACGCGGTGTCAGCGTCAGCAGAACTATAAACTGGTTCGAGGTCAATGTTACATAAATCGTCTTCGAGTTTAATTATATTTAATTTAGACTTAAGCTGCGTGCGTTGATGCCTAGGTGGTTTTAGACTTATGGTTAGTATAGCTGCTATATGGTCGGTTACAGCTGAGTTAGTCGCTAAGGTAACTGTAGGTAAGTGGGTTTTAAGCATAATGTGATCTAAGCAGGAGCCGCTTTGGTGGGTTGGGATCAAATGTGCAGGTAGAAGACCATGGAAGGAGCACAGGTTAAGATACTCGTGAGCAGATGTTTCACAGTTTTCGGGCATAATGTTTATATTTACGTCACCTATTAATGCTACTGTTACGGCGAAAGGCGTTCGCAGTAACAGCGTTTATTCGTGTAGGTAGGTCAACTTTGCAACGACTGTCGTGCAGAAAAGATTTTGTATGGAGATGAAATTATAAATGTTAGGAAGTGAAATAGATATAATTATGAAACATTATTTTTAGCGGACTGTAAATAATTAATCAAAGTTAAGGGCTGATTCGGGGCTGATTATGGTCGAAAGACCATGAAATTTAGAGGTATTCCGTGCTCGATAGGACCAAAAATGTTACGGCGAAAGGCGTTCGCAGTAACAGCGGCGAAATAAAAGATGTGGGTTGGGTAGGTTATGGATAGTGAAGTACTTACAGGGATGATGAGTCACAGGAACCCGGGGGGCGAGCTGACCACGGGCGGCGAGATAGGTTGGTTCCTGGCGCACAGTCACTACACTAAACAGTTCACTAGGGGCACTGGTTAAGGGCGTTTAGGTCGAGCTCTTCACTTTAGGTTCAGGAGTCACTATATATAATAAGGCAGATAGCAGCGCGCGTATTTTGTGGACGTCTCGCGTTAGCTAGCAGACAGACTGGTCGCGCGCGCGGCTCACCAAGCTAGCGGCGGCGGCTCGCGCAGCGGTGGCGCCGCGGCAGAGAGGCGGACGCGGTCGTCAACAACCGCTGAGTCCGTCCCGGCTTTGGCGGGAACATCCTCCGGGGGCCAGGGGGGGCTCATCCACTGGGAGCCTGGCGATCCGGAATACAGGCCTCCGAAGATGTCCGTTCGCGGTGTCCAGGTCTACCACCCGCACGACGCCATCCTTCCCAGGCAGGGTGCGAGCAATGCGCCCCAGTCTCCATTGGAGGGCAGGCAGGTTGTCCTCCTTGATGAGGACGAGCTCGCCAACTCGGGGAGGGGAGGATGGGGACAACCATTTGGAGCGGGTTTGGAGGGTATGAAGGTAGGACTGGGTCCACAGCGTCCAGAAGCGCTGGGAAAGGGCCTGTACCATTTGGAATCGCCTACGTGTGGACATTGGCCTATCTTCCACGGATAGTTCGGGAAGGGCCGTTAGTGGGCGGCCTATGAGGAAATGTCCGGCTGTAAGCGGCTCAAAGTCTGATGGATCAGACGAAAGTGGGCAGAGAGGTCTAGAGTTAAGGACAGCTTCGATTCGTGCCAAAAGTGTAGAGAATTCCTCGAATGTGAGGTGCTGTTCGCCAATTACGCGATATAAAAGTTGCTTTGTTGATTTTACGTTGATCTCATGTAACGCACCGAACCATGGTCCCTTAGGGACGTTTAACAACCAAGTAATGTGCTGACCAGCGAGCTTGTGCGCAATCGTATCATTGTTCAAGGCAAGAAAGTTTTGTACTTCGAGGAGCTGATTTCTAGCGCCTACATAATTTGTACCGCAGTCCGAGCGGATGAAACCGGGGCACCGCGGCGTGCTATAAAACGCTGTAATGCCGCGAGGAACGCTTCCGTGCTGAGGTCCGAGACCGGTTCTAAATGAACCGCCTTAGTCGAGAGGCACACGAATATACAAAAGTACGCTTTTAAGAGTTTAACATTACCTAGGGTACTAGATTTAACGAGGAATGGTCCGGCAAAATCGGTCGTGACTTGACTAAATACTGGCTGAGGCGTAACTCTATCGGCTGGCAGGTCGGCCATGAAGGGCGCTTGCGGCTGGGCCCGGCATCGAAAGCATCTAATGCATTTAAAAACTCGGTGTCTAATAATACGGCGCGCGGACAATATCCAAAATTGTTGGCGTAGGATAGCGTGTAAAGTGTCAGCGCCAGGATGGCAGTGTATTTTGTGGTAGTGGTCAATGATAAGGTATACAAGTGGGCTAGAGCTGGGAAGTATGAGCGGGTGCTGCGCGTCATATCGGATAGACGCATGGGACAGTCGTCCACCAACTCTAAGGAGCTCATCTTTAATGAGAGGTGACAGCCGCTGGAGTCTGACGGAGCAGATTTTGCCAGTTTGAAGGCGGTGGATGTCTTCCGCAAACTCATTGTGCTGGACACTGCGCACCCAGTAAAGTAGGGCCTCTCTTCGTTCACTGACGTACAAGGGGCCTGAGCGTCGCGAATCTGGGTGGTGTCTGCAGTTGTGCAGAAAGCGTTTTAGACAAGCTGTCACTCCGACGAGCTTGTCTAGTGAACTGAACCGAGTGAGCAGGTCAAAGTCAAGACCGGGCACTGTGACCAGTGACGGGACGTGTTTGGGCTTAAGGCCGGGCAGGGCGTGATGGCCCAGAGCTAAGGGCATCGCAGGCCAAGACTCACAAGGCTGTCCAAGCCACGTGGGAGACCACCATAGGTCGTGGGCTGACAGGGATTGCGCAGACATTCCTCTGCTTGCGCAATCTGCCGGGTTGAGCTCAGAAGGTACGTGTCGCCAGGTACATTCTGGTGAGCCTGAGCTGATTTTGACTACCCTGTTGGCTTCAAAGGGTTGAAGACGGTGAGGCGGTGTATTAAGCCAGGCCAGGACTATCGTACTGTCTGACCAACATATGTGTTGTTGTATACTGATATGGGCCGATAACTGAACCGACACACGGATCATGAGCTGGGAGAGTAGAGTGGCGGCCGACAACTCTAACTTGGGGATTGTGAGGCGATTCTTGATTGGTGCGACTCGCGACTTGGCGACAATCAAGTGTACCAAAGTATCTCCGGAGGCATTGAGCTCATGGAGGTAAACAACGGCGGCAAACCCGGCTTCAGAGGCATCTGCAAACCCGTGAAGCGAGTATGCAGCTGAGCCTTTGCTTGCACAAACGTGCCGAGGGAAGCGAATGCTAGACAACAGCGGCAGATCTTCTGAGATGTGGTGCCACTCCGTTTGCACTTCAGAGGGAGTGGGCTCATCCCATTCCAGCTTCAGTAGCCACAATTGCTGAAGCAGCAGCTTTGCGCGGAAGATAACGGGGGAAACCCAACCGTTTGGGTCAAAAAGTGAGGCTACGGTGCTTAAAATAGACCGCTTTGTGACATGTGTGATGGGGGGCAGAGAGATGCGGTAGGTGAACTCGTCTGACTGAGGGCTCCACTGTATACCCAAGACCTTAATGGACGTGGACTCTGGGTTCATGTCGAAGTCCTTGGGCATGTCGCATTGGTTGTCGGGAAATCTCTCGAGCAGCTTAGGCGAGTTAGATGTCCACTTACTGAGCTGAAAGCCGCCTAGGTCTAGCAGACTTATCAACTCGTCCTGAAGTGCTTGGGCGGATTCAACCGTGTCATGACCACACAAGATGTCATCAACGAAGATAGACTTGCGAAGAACCTGAGCGGCTCCAGGGTAGCGATGGCCTTCATCATCAGCCAGCTGGAGCAGGGTGCGGATTGCATGATATGGGCTTGATCTTAAGCCGTACGTGACTGTATTGAGGGCGTAGGTGAGCAGAGGGTGATCTGGTGAGGACCGCCATAGTATCAGCTGATACCGTCTCTGATCTGGGGCAACCAGCACATTTCTGAACATCCTCTGGATGTCAGTGCTGAAAACGACTGGATGCGTTCTGAAGGACATGATGATGTCCACAATGTCCTGTTGAAGGGCGGGGCCTGTGTGTAGGCATTCATTTATGCTGACACCATTGGAGCTTTTGCAGCTACCATCAAAAACAATGCGCAGCTTGTCCGACCCTGACTTAAATACGCCATGGTGAGGGATGTAGAAGTGAGGTTTATGGGCGAATGTATTTGGGTGACAGGGAGCCATGTGCCCTAAGTCGATGTATTCGGCCATAAAGTCGACGTATTTAGAACGCAGGGACGGGTTCGCCATTAGCTTCTTCTCAATATTGAGGAATCTGCGTAATGCGATAGGGTGAGTTTTGCCTAGTTGAGGGGCGTCCTTTAGAAAGGGCAGAGCGACCGTATATCTGCCTGAGGGATCGCGTGTAGTGGTAGAGCGGAAGATTTCCTCGCACTGTTCCTCCAGGGGATCATTATGAGTGTGAGATTGAAGGAGGGGCTCCTCAGACTCCCAGAACCTTTCCAGACTCTGACGTATGTCCTGGGCTGATTCAGCTGAGTCTGGTTGTGAGCTGACGACGTGAGCTGAGTTAACCTGCTGCGCCGGCTGCGCATACAAGTCCTCAATGGGTCCTATCAACGCGAAGTCGAAAATCGTGCCGAAGGCTATGGGCTTGCCCGGGCCCAACGAGACCTTAGTCCCGTCCAACACTTGACCAAGAACGTCCGACCCCAATAAGAGGTCGATCGGGGCTGGTGTGTGGTAAAGCTGGTCAGCCAATGGCACGGGTGGCTGGCCTAGTACGTGGGAAATGTTTGGTACCTTCTCTAAGGGAAGGTAGCCAGTGACGTTTTTTAAAATGTGAGCTGTGGCAGTAATTGTAGGAGTATCATTGTGAGTGGGTCGGCATACTATTGTTATTGCCGCCTTTGACTCATGTTTGTGCTGATTCCCAACTCCTGTAATTTTTAAAGAAGTGGGTTTTGATGGCAGGTTCAAAAGTCGTGCCATGCGTGACGTTATTAACGTCAGCATACTGCCACAGTCTAATAAAGCTCTGGCTGTGTGAAGATGGCCATGTACGTCCGCGACTCTTAGTGAGACGGTTGGCAACAAAATGGGTGTGCCAGTGGGCACAGAAGGTGAGTGAGCTGATTGAGTATCAGCTGAAATTGTATGAGCTGAGTATGTATCAGCTGTGTGGGCATGGGTTGACTGGGCATGGGCTAAATTTACCTCTTCGCTAGGGTGCTCTGTGATAGTTGGGAGTCATAATTGCTGGCGGCGTTCGCGGGGCCTACCTGGCGAACCGGACCTAGGCGGGCTGGCTCTGTGAGCAGAGCTGGGTTGCGCCTGTTTGGCATGTGCGGGTTCGTGCCGCCTGCTGTTTCTGGGACGCTCCCTCGAGTGCTCTGTCAGCTGTGGTGGGGGCACATGTACAGACGACGAATGAGCTGAGTGCGTTGGGCCGTCTGGTCGATGGAGGGACGTGTGGTGGTTCGTACTCCCACAGTTCTTGCATGCCCCCCTTGACCTGCACTCGCTCTCGTAGTGACGGCCGAGACAACGCTGGCAGCGCTCGCGTGCCTGTACAAAGTCCCAACGGCCCTGTGTTGGCTGGGCATTGTACCATCTGCACGTCATGAGCGTATGTCCCCTAGTGGCACAATAGGGACAGTAGGACGTCGAGCGTGAGGAAGAGGACGAGGACGATGATGAGGAGCAGCTTTGCTGGAAGGCCGAGTATACGGGGAAGGGCTGACTGCGAGCCGGGGAGGTGGATGGGCGGTGACTCATTTGTTGCGCTGGGCGGAACGGTTGGTGAGTAGGCTGCTCATGGGCGCGGTGAGGCGATGGAGCTGAGGAACGGCCACGGTAATGGTCGGGTTGTTGCTGAGCCATCTGAGCATAAGTGCGATGGGGCAACTGAGGAGGCGCGCGGCTACGAGAAGGGCCGGGCTGGGGCTGAATGGGTTGAGCCATGGCTATGTTGGAGAACTCTGTCTCCACACAGCGCGCGTGCTCCTCGAGGTAGGAGATAAGGTCCCTTAACGTGGGCAGGGTGTTACTAGACCCGTGCCTGCGTTCAAATAGCGTGCGGAGCTCGCCCTTGAGCTTCCGCACCACTATTGACACAAACACGTAATCGTCTCCTATGGGCAAGTCTAAATTGTTGAGGGCACACTGAGCCGATATGAGCGGCGTGAGGAACAGTGTGCGGATGTTCGAGCGCGTATGGATGCTTGGCAGCCCCAGGATGATGTCCACAAAACTATCAATGAGAACCCGGCGGTTCTCGTACCGCTTGGTGAGGATGTCCATGGCCACGGCAAAATTTTCATTGGTGACCTTTAAGTGGGACACCATACTTAATGCCTCACCGCTGAGACATGAGAATAGGTAGTGGAGCTTGACTGCGTCCGACAGGGTCGCCATGTCGTCAGTCAGACTCCTAAACAGCGCAATGAAGGGAGGCCAGTCCTCCACTTTTGAGCTGAACCTGGGCAGCGCTATCTTGGGGAGGACGGCTGTGGGCGTATTGACGCCGAAACTGGGCTGAGCGCTATGGGTTGGGGATGACGTGGAAGAGGGTAAGATTTCCTCCCTAGCCACAAGAATCCCAATGTACGCCCCGGAGGCTTTTGTGTGGTTCTCAGTGTATGCCTTCTCGGTCTTCTCGTCCAGGTCCTCCTCGTCAAGAATGCTATAATACACTGAGTCCAGCTTCTCCTTTATGCCCTGTATCTGTGCGAAACGCACGTTGAATTCCGTTATGGAATGTTTGGTGTCGCCAGCAATGATCAGTGATCCCATCTCTAGGAGCTGGTGTAAAGCTTTGGCGGCCTCCCTAAATATCGCGGCTTGTGACTTGGTCGGCATCGCGATGAATAAAAGGAGACAAAAAAAATAATAAAAAATAAAAAATTAAACAAATTTAAAGGCAGTAAAAAGAACAACACCCTGTATATATTCTATAGTTGGGCTGGAGGTATTTGTTTACTAAGGTAAGGGCAAATGGGCTAAAATTAACGCAACAATAAAGAAAGCAAAACTAAGTTGGGGCGCCTTGTATATGGCCTACGGGTCGGCAAACGCGTGTATGTGTAGGTATGTCTGTGTATATGTATGTATGCTTATTGAACGCGCGTACGTAACATTAGCCGACCGCAAGCAAAAAACAAACAAAAACAACAAAAACAAAAAGAATCACGTTATCCGTAGCCCACTGTTGGGCAAGGCGCTCACAATCGGGCAGACCTGTTGCCGACACTGGCGCGAAGAATGAGTTAGTCGCAAACAAAAAAAAATAAAAATAAACTAATAATAAAAACTTAATTAAACTTAACGTGTGTAGAAGCGAAGGCGACGCACGCAAATAGCCGTAAGCGATATAAAAAAAACTGATGAAACTAAATGAAACACACTAAGCTCATGTGGTGAGCACGCACCAAGAATGAGCCGATCGCAAAGGCAAAAATTAAAAATAAAAAAATAGATATAAAATTAACACGAGCGAAAAAATAAAGCACGCTATTTGGCACGCGTGGTGAGCATGCACGAGATCTGAGCCGATTTAACACGACAAGAACATAAAAAATTCCTTAAAAAATAAAACGGGAAAAACAACAATATCGTCGTCTAGACGCGGGTGTGTTATTACGTAACCAAAGTTATATGTGCAACCGAAAAACGTAAAACGCAAACGTAACGCAATAATTTAACTACTAAACCTAACGCATCATTAGTACAAGTAATACACAATTAGTACACTAGCTCGCTCAAATCACAAAGACATTGTATGACACCATAAAATCAACATCAACAACATAAACACTAAACTTGTTAGCGTAAATTAACTAGGAGTTAGCACGAATCGGATACTGGTACGAACTTTTATTTGGAACACGATACCCGAAACACGAATTTTTATTCGTGTAGGTAGGTCAACTTTGCAACGACTGTCGTGCAGAAAAGATTTTGTATGGAGATGAAATTATAAATGTTAGGAAGTGAAATAGATATAATTATGAAACATTATTTTTAGCGGACTGTAAATAATTAATCAAAGTTAAGGGCTGATTCGGGGCTGATTATGGTCGAAAGACCATGAAATTTAGAGGTATTCCGTGCTCGATAGGACCAAAAATGTTACGGCGAAAGGCGTTCGCAGTAACAGCGGCGAAATAAAAGATGTGGGTTGGGTAGGTTATGGATAGTGAAGTACTTACAGGGATGATGAGTCACAGGAACCCGGGGGGCGAGCTGACCACGGGCGGCGAGATAGGTTGGTTCCTGGCGCACAGACACTACACTAAACAGTTCACTAGGGGCACTGGTTAAGGGCGTTTAGGTCGAGCTCTTCACTTTAGGTTCAGGAGTCACTATAATAAGGCAGATAGCAGCACGCGTATTTTGTGGACGTCTCGCGTTAGCTAGCAGACAGACTGGTCGCGCGCGCGGCTCACCAAGCTAGCGGCGGTGGCTCGCGCAGCGGTGGCGCCGCGGCAGACAGGCGGACGCGGTCGTCAACAACCGCTGAGTCCGTCCCGGCTTTGGCGGGAACAGCTACGGTTCTGAAAGATGATAGTTCTTTTAATAGCTCATTTAATGACGCAATAAAACAGTCTATGTTCCGAAAACAGGGGGGTCTATATAAAGCAAGTACTGCAGTGTCTGCACCAATTTTGATTAAAAGACTATTGCAGTCTTGTAGGCTAGTGTCCTCAACAGAAATCTTTAATAGTGTATTTCTTGCATATACTACCACCCCATCATTTTGGTTATAATTAACTTTGCTACTGAAAATATTGTAACCCGATTTCATAGGTAAACCGCCACTGTGTTTAGCCAACCAACACTTGGTTAGTATAATTACGTCACACTTAATATTTAATCTTTGAACGAAACAGCTAAATTTATCTATGTTCTTATAAATACTACGAATATTTTGGGTCAGAATGGTTAGTGCATTGTTTGCATAGTGTGAAAGATGTTGTTTGCAATTTTCGACATCACATGCTTTTGACTCTGATACGGAGAAGTTATCTAAATCGTAAATTAAATTATTAGTCATATTAACAAAGATCAAAATTAGGATATACTGGACGGCGCTCTTAGGCGCCTTCATAATCGATAGAGTTAATATATCTTTGTTCGGCCATTTTTTTGGCAGGACAATCAATATCACCTGTTTTATGATTGCTCGGCTTCTTAAATTGTAGACAAGTCGCACATTTAGCAGGTTCGGCTTTCTTCATGCAATCGGTCATCGAGTGACCTAGGTCTCCGCAGTGGCTAAATGAATGAGTTGACGCTCTACACGACTTGGCCGCGTGACCATACTGTTGGCACCTAAAACATCTAGTGACCAAAGTAAAGTCTCTCACAGGGCAAGATGACCAATTCACAAAAACTCGATCTAAAGATATAAGGGCCTTACGTATAACAGCTGGAACCTCTATGACGTAATTACAAGTCAACGAGTCTTTTTTGCCTGATTTGTGGCTAAGCTTAATAGAGGTCAAAAAGTTATCGCAAGTTGTGCCCTGCAATTTATCGGCCAAATTTTGTTCGTAAATGCACTTGAAAACCTCTTGCTCCTGCATAGATGTAGGTACTCCGATTACAACGATGCGAGGTCTGCGCTTATGTGGCTCATCTATTGTCAAGCCCGAGGTGGTAAGCTGTACCGACTGCTTTAACTTTTCAACGTCATCCTTCGTGTCCGTGCTTATTATGACCCCGCCGTTTCTAGTTTTACGTAATCCACGGACATGCAGCTTCATTACTTCAGGGTTGATAATTTGCTGGACCAGGGCTTTTGTGTCTTCGCTTGATTTTGATTTATCGTTTGGATAAATTGCTTTATTATTAATTATTAATTATCTTTTTTCACCATATCAGCGAATGACGGGTTAGCCGTGACTGTGGACTCCATTAAATATTGTTGTTATTATCATTCATTATCATCATATCATTATTTCAACATAGATCGTGGGTAGTCTACAGTTAAACACGTATATTTGTGATACACATTTAAAATTTTATTTAAAAATACTAATTTTAATATATAATAATCAATCTTTACAAATAATGTGTCATTAAGACTTAAATTACCTGCTGCAGTTATAATTTTCATGTTGTGATAACTTAAAACACATTATCCACTACTCACTGTTGGCACCATAACTATGGAGGAAATTAAGGGAACTATGGAAGCACTGGCGGAGATGGTTCAGACACGGATGACTGCTTTTGAAGATGAGCTCAAGCGGATCCCTACTTCGAGAGCTGAGACAGTCTCAACTTTGTCAGCCGACTTCCAGACGTTCCGGACTCTCATCATGACCACTATGGCGGCTCTTCAGAGACAGGTTGACATCTTGGCTGCAGAGTGTGATGCATTGGAGATGAGAAGTAGGAGCAAGATGCTTCTACTACACGGTGTCACTCAGAAGCCAAATGAAGATCCGCTTACTGTTGTAACGGACATAGTGCGGGAACATCTGTCACTTCCTAATCTGCAGCCAGAGGACCTCAGTCAGGCTCATCGTATGGGAGTTTCGTCTTCTGATCGTCCGCGCCCCATGCTCATTAAGTTTAGGAGCCGTCAAGACCGTGATGCTGCAGGGGCTGCAAAGGTTGGCCTCAAAGGTTGTGGCATTACCCTCTCAGAATTCCTAACCAAGCGTCGGCATAAGCTCTTCTTGGAATGTCGTGATAAACTTGGAATTGCGAATTGCTGGACTCGTGACGGGCGTATCATGGCAATTGGATTGGATGGTAAGCGGCAGGTGATTACTTGTCTTGCCGACTTAGACAAGTTATTGACTACCTTGCCTGCTAAACGCAAGAATACCGATGCTGTGCACTCCAGGAATCAGCCTCCAATGTCTCCAATCGTCAAGCAGATAACCTCAAGACGACAGAAAGCAGCGGCTATACCGAAGAAAAAGTGAGCACTATCTATAACAATTGTTTCCGCTTTGCTTCCAGTATGTAGTACTGCTTTTTTGCTTTGGTTTTGTCATAATGATAAATAATTTTTGTGTTTGTTGCTTCTGCTGTAATTTGTCATGGTTATACTTAGTGGCGGGCGCTTCGGCTTCGAAGTAACATTGTTACAATTATAGGTATTCACCACAATCTCTTCACTTCCACCTTCACGTTTTCTTTTTTGTTTTTCCGTCATAATTAATTATCTTAATGCAGTTAATATTGCGATTACCCAGTATCTATACTAATATTACTATTTTATTTAAGGGTACCATACAATATTTTTACGAAATGTAACAGCTGACATTGACGTGAATCTATGACTGACGTTTTAGTAAAAAAGTGTGTTTTGCGTTCCGTTCTACGAATGGGTTTTATTAAGTTTTAAATATTAAGTATTGAATTGCCAGGGAAGAATAGGGATTGAAAATTTTTGTTCTTTTTTGTTAGTTTAATACTCCCTGCTGTTTTTATGCGCCCCGCCTTGCTGCTTGAATTGCTTTTTTATTTTTGTGCTTTGTAGTGTTTTGTTTTTATTTTAATTGCTTTTTTTTATTTTGTGTTTTGATATTATTACTTTTATTGTGATTTTTATTAATAACTAGCTGCCGGTGGGTAATTAACACTGTGTAGATACTTAATTTTATTTTGGTTTTATCTTTAAATTTTATATTTATATCTTAATGAACATCTCTATTAATTCTAATATATTCCACTCCTGCTCTTCACAATCCAGCCTCGAGGACAGTTCTCTGAGTGACACATCTGCAACCCTTAATGAAGTTTTGCATGATACCTTCGCCAATGTGTCGAAGTCTTTAAATATTGTTCACCTTAATGCACAGAGCATCCCGGCACATTATGCTGAGTTGCTTTTATACTTGAATGACAATCACATAGACGCGATATTAATTTCCGAGACTTGGCTACATCCCTCACTTTCATCTACATCTTACTCGCTTTCTGGTTTTAATTTGATCCGCAACGATCGTGGCAGCTCTGCTCATGGAGGTGTAGCTATTTATCTCCGTTCTCACTTCTCTTATTCGATTATTAGTCAATCACCTCAACCACCTCCTTCGAACACCGCCGAACATCTTTTCCTTGAGATAATTTTTCCCCACTGTAAGATTCTTCTGGGTGTCTGTTATAGTCCATCGTCCAAAATAGATTTTTTTCAATCATTTGAGCTTCTTCTCGAAGACTTTTCCCCGCATTATAGTCACTCCATCATTATGGGCGATTTTAATACCTGTCTGTTGAAAAACGACTCTCGTAGTCACAAGCTTCGTTCACTTATAAACTCTTGCAATATGCACATTCTCCCACTTGCTGCGACGCATAACTTTCCTAATTGTACTCCTACTCTTCTCGACCTTATAATGGTGTCATCTCCTGACCATGTTGTTAAGCATGGTCAGGTAGCTGCAACTCCTTTCTCCTACCATGATCTAATCTATCTTTCATATCGCATACGTCCCCCTAAGCGCAAGGCTTCGATCCAGTTGTTGCGTAATTTTAATAGAATGAATATTGATCGCCTACGTGAAGACGCGCGTGCAATGAACTGGTCGGCGATTGATGATCTTGATAGCGTTGATGACCAAGTGGGCTTATTCAACTCGCTACTTATTTCTCTCCTGGATACTCACGCCCCTGTGCGGCCCGTGCGAGTTAAGCATGTTCCTGCGCCATGGCTTACTAAGGATATCCACAAATTAATGGAAAGGAAATATCGTGCCAAAACAAAATTTAAAAAAAATCCTACTGACAAAAACCGGGATGTGTTTAGGGAAATCAGGAATCGCTGTAATACTATGATTAGGGACACTCAGAGACGCCACATTCACAAATCAGTCGAAAATGGAGATTCCTCCAATGTCTGGCGTTATCTCAAAAAACTAGGAGTTGGCAAATCTAAGACTAAACCTTCCCTACCTTCAAATGTTGACATTAACACATTAAACACTTATTTCTCCTCTTCGGCACCAATGGATGGTAGCATTAAGATTCATACTCTCAAAACTCTTTCTTCTTTGTCAACTCCATCTCATTCACCGTTTCATTTTTCGCAATTTACCGAGTGTGACGTTGAGAAGAGTGTACTTGCTGTTACCTCCAACGCTGTTGGTAGTGACAGCATCAGTCGTAGTATGATCGTCCCTCTCATTGATATCCTTACTCCCGTTATTACCAAACTCCTTAATAAATCCATCTCGTCTTCTGTCTTTCCTCAGGTCTGGAAGGAAGCTAACATTATCCCTCTTCCTAAAAAACCTAAACCAGATTCTTATTCGGATTTTCGACCTATTTCTTTACTACCCTTTCTTTCCAAAGTCCTCGAAAAGCTGGTTCATCAACAGCTCAGTAGATTCCTTTCCTGTAACAACCTTTCCAACTCATTCCAATCTGGTTTTCGACCCGGTCATAGTACGACTACCGCGCTAGCCAGAGTCACGGATGATGTGCGTATAGGCATGGAAAATCGAGAACTTACTGTACTGACGCTGCTGGATTTCAGCAACGCGTTTAACACCGTCGACTTTGATATCTTGCTGGCTATGCTGCACTCTCTCAATGTATCTCCACCGGTGATTGCGTGGTTTCGTAGTTACCTGTTTGGACGACGGCAGCGCATTAGTATTGAAGACAATTTTTCGTCATGGTGCGACACTGCTGCTGGCGTCCCACAGGGTGGCGTTCTGTCTCCTCTCCTATTTTCTATATTTATAAATTCTATCACGCTACCTCTTTCTTCTTCCTATCATATGTATGCAGACGATCTTCAAATCTACACTCGGGCTCCTGTTGAGAGGTTGTCCGAAGCCATTAACACGACCAATGATGACCTGGAACACATCTCGAGTTGGAGTCGACGTCATGGTTTGCAGGTAAACCCCAGTAAAACCCAAGCAATTATAATTGGTAGCCACTGGTATCTGTCTAGAGTTAACTCTAACGCTTTGCCACCGATTGTTTTCAATGGAGTACAGATACCATTACAAAATGTAGTAAAGAATCTCGGTATCTGGATCGATAACCGTCTGTCCTGGGACCATCAGGTTCAGGAGGTTAGCAAGAGGGTATTTAGGGCCTATGGCTCAGTCAAGCGGTGGAAAAATCTGTTGCCAACCAAAACTAAAATATTACTTGCGCAGTCCCTTCTTCTTCCTCTACTGGATTATGCCGACGCGTGTTACCCTGACCTCAGCGTTGTCCTATGTAATAAACTTGAGCGTCTGCAGAACCTTTGTATCCGCTTCATTTATGGCTTACGTAAATACGACCATATTTCTTATTACCGATCTCAACTTCACTGGCTATCTATCTCCCGAAGACGAGACTGCCACGCGTTGTCCCTCCTCTACTCCATCCTTTTTCATCCACATTCACCTCGCTATCTAAAAAACCATTTTGTCTTTCGCTCTTCTACTCTTGTCCGTGACCTTCGTTCCTCTAGTTGCCTGTCCCTTAATGTTCCTCCTCATTCCACTGACTTCGTAGCCAAGTCTTTTACTGTGCATGCTATCCACCTATGGAACTCCCTGCCAGAGAGTATCAGGCGGGCGAAGACTCGGGACTCTTTTAACCGACAAACCAAAGAGTACTTCCTCAGGCTGGACTCTTCATCCTAACCTTATACATTGACCTATCACTATGTAATGTATCTCCTCCATATTTAGTCCATTTAGTCTTTTTCTATAGTTTTCTGATATTCATCAAATCTATATTTTATTAACATAGTATTTTCCTCCTTATACGTACTGTGCACTAGCCCGTGATTGTTTCTTCAACTATATGGTTTCTTTTGCCCAAAGGTTGCCTGGTAGAAAATGCTACCCTAGCATTAAGGCCGCCTTTTGTCATACTGTTTTTCTTTGTATTGTTTTAAATTGTTTTTATAGTGCAATAAAGTATTTTTCATTTCATTTCATTTCCTGGATGCTTCGTTTTAATTCATAAAGACGTTCTGATAGGTCTTGGTTTTCACTGAGCGCCTGAAGGTTTGCTTGTACAAGAATAGTATTTTGCTTTAAAGACTGATACTTGACAGCCATTTGGGAAGTTCCATGTCACATTCATCAAATTTCGCAAACAACTGTCCATGTTTATATTAAACAGCCATGGTGACGCTAAATATCCCTTTCTATCATCCTTTTTGATGTTAAACCACTCAGTGTACGGTACGACCCGTTTATCCTCACGCAAGCACTGGAATCCTCGTAAAGATTTCAGTGCTCGAATGAGGTAGCCGCTTAGTTCCTACATTGATGGTACCGAGTCCGACCATAGTTAATTCCTTACCACTTTATCATAACCTTTCCAAGATCCACAAAAGGGCAGCAGACCTTTTGACCTTTGACCAAATGTTTCTCAGCTATGGTTTTCAAGAAAAAGACCTGATTCTATTAATTTTCAAAATCCTGCTTGTGCATTCCATATTTTCTCATCGGTTTCTTTCACAACCCTTTCGATCAAAGCTTTCGCATAAAATTTCAAGACAGTGCTGAGAAGATTAATGCCCCAGTAGTTTTTACAGTCAACCTGTGAACCTTTTCCTTGTTTAGTTTCCCCTTGTTTAGCACATGAATGATGATGAATAAACGGTACAGCTGAAGTTACTACGACGCCATGTCCATCCTTCAGTATCTCAACTGACACCCTATCATATTCTGCAACCTTTCCTGACTTCATACTTTATCTTTTATCACAGTAGGTACATTTATATCTGAAGTAGGCAGTAGTAGTAGTACATATTTGCCTCCTCCCTCAAATAAATTTTGGTTTATTCCATATTATCTTTAATATACATTATTCACCATTTACTAAACTTCAGTCTGGTCTCTGACAGAGCTAAAATCGAAACCTTTAACGAAAAGATTTCCAGAAAACCTTAATATTACCTAGTTTAGAAATGCTTCGACAACCTTTTATCTATCTTTCTGATAAACTTTCTTTCTTTTCACTAATTCTTTAACTAGCCTTTTCAAACTCATTCTTAGCTGCATCCACCCCTATAAACGTAGCTTTCTGGTTATCTGGTTATCCCTTAGAGCTAACCAATCGAACTACAATTATGATGAATTTTTTTATTAAATTGTTGTAGATACAATTACACAAATAATGATGATAAAAGATACAGAACCTGCATCTTCTGGAAACCACCAAAAAGGTCATTGTTCATTCTGTTCTTTAAAAAAATATAATAAAATAACTGCATGAAATGAAAAAATATTTTTGCCTCAAGCATACAGGTATGGTGGTATTTTCTGATCGTTAAATCATCCTTTAAGATACCAAATAATTAGGTACCTACTTACTTATCATTAATTTTTTTTAAATATTATTATAACCATTTTTTAAAATAAAAACTAATTACTCATAAAACTAAGTCCTTACCTATTTATTTACTACACTGAAAACGTGCTCAATTTTCGGTCTGAGGTGAGACTGAAACTTGATTAGAATCGTGTATTTACTACATATGACGTAATTTAAGCTTCTTACTCCGTTTTTCAAAATTATTTGTAAAAATTTTGCTTTTCTTCCGAATTTCCGAAATTGACGGAGTTAGTTCAATAAGCAATTTCCGAAACTGAAATCAAGCGAAATTGCACACCCTAGTCACTACTACGCACGAACAACGTGTAACTTGATTTATTAATTTAATATTTTTCGCACAAAAAATTAACTATAGTTCTACTTTATTAAGTCAAGCAGAAATTATTAGTGCCAAGTGCAAAAAAGTTAAGGGAGAAGTGAACTTCCCTAACTAATTTGTTTGTATGTAGTGAGATACAAAGGCGTTACTTTTTGACCGTGTTCAATCAAAGAGGTCATTACGAAGAGGCGTAAATATACTTATGATACGACCAATTGCAGGCAAGAAAACGATTGTAGAAAAGCTCGAAAAACCCGAAAACCCGGTTTTTGATTTTCCAAACCCAGGTTTTCTTGCGACCCTGAAGACCCGAAATACCCGGGTTTTTTTCTCAGGCGTGTTTCCTCTGGCGGGCCGCTGTTAGGGTGAACTCTAGTGATTGTCAAAAAGGCAGTCTTAGATCACCTCGGCAGCAAGTAAAGGATGTACTATGGTTTTTAGTGAGTGTGCCCCTTGCGAAAACTGGGGGGAGAGCCCCACATAACCACCGCGTCTCCCAGGACGCGGTGGTACGCAATGAGTTTTCCGTAGTTAAAAAAGGAGGATGTAAGCTATTCACATGGACTTAATACATACTGTTTTTTGCTCAGTGACACACACTTGTCAGTGAAAAATGTTTATTTAGCAAAACTTGGAATGGAAAGGATTAATGTGATTTGTGACAGGTGCGATCTGAAAGATGATAGTGACAAGAATTAAGAAAGGAATGCTCCGGTTGTATGGTCACTTAGAAAGGATGAGCGAAAGTCGAATCACGAAAGAGATAGAAGTATTTGTGCGCATGTGGAAGGAACGATTGCGCAAGGACATCCCAGAAAAACCTGCGCGGACCAGTTAGGGATTTTGATAAAAAGGATGGTGTACGCAGAGACAAAAACCAGCGGGCGTGCATGAAAAGGTTGATGGATTTGAATGAAGCAAAAAAAGTGTGTAAGGACCGTAGCAGTTGGCGGTCCATAGTCTGTGCCTACCCCTATCGGAAACGGGCGTGAGTTTATGTACTATGTGTGTGTGTACTGTGTACTAGGCCTTCAGAGTCGGTCCTTTTAAAGTCGATGAAAATTCCTGATAATGCGGAAGTTCTTTATTTTTATTTAATTTGTATTGCGCTTTTTAACCCACAAAAATTGAAAGGAAATTGCATATCCTCTTCCTAATCCTTACTATTTAATAGGAATTTTATAGGAAGAAATAGGTACTTTTACCACTCTGCTACGTCTAGATAAATTCCTGTGGTGTTCAAGTGTCCTGCCTGTCCTTTTCACTGAGCATTCAAAAGTTAAATATTGAGTTCATGGCTAGAAAAAGTATTGTCAAAACTTTCGTAACTTTGTTTGTTCGTTCGTAAATTCACAATTTCTTCTCCGCATCCTCATCCTCACCATTTTTAAAATTCTCTTCTCTTTCGCATCCTCTCAATCCATTTCCAACACTTCCTTTTCCACATCATCGATTCCTCGCCAACCTTGGTATATACCTGCATTTCTATTTTAATGGAACTTCAGCATTATTAGTAGGTGACATCGCCCAGTATGATAGCATTGACATCGCTCGGGATAGAACATGGCATCACAAGCTGATCATTTATTTATTTATTTATTTATTTATTAGACATACCAACAGTGTACATATTACATACAGCGTGAAAATAATAACTCAAACTCAAATTCTTATTTGCGAAATATGGGTAAGTACAAACATTTAGGTTTTATGGCTAAGTAATAGAGCGACCATATCCAACCAATGATGGTGTGCAAATTTTAAAAATACAAACGGTAGAAATAGTTTTATAAATAAATAAAAGAATGTTGTACAAAATTAATAAAATTGAATTAAAATGTTATAAACAATCAGTTAATATAAGGCCATGGTCTGATATGTATACCTATTATAGGTATATACAGCAAATGTAAATCTATGTTGAAATAAGAAATTCTTTACAGCGATATAAAGCGAGATTAAAATAAACAAAATTTAAAATTAAAAAATATAAACAGTAGCAATAACAACAAAACCAAATAACAAAGATAAAACATTTTAGACCGTGGGGGGTCCCTATGCAAGTAGTTTCAGCACCTTTTTCTTAAAGGTGGGCAAAGAATCATGGAATATATCTGGATCATCCACCCTACCATTAATCGTGTTATATTCAGTGCAAATTCTTCTTAGTGGAGAATAACTTCCAACATTAGTTTTCATCAATGGCGTTGAGAATAACCTGACTATAGCATGTCGTGATAACTTATAGGGTATGTTCAAACTAATGCGCTCAAGAATATTGGGGTATTTAATTTTGTAGTTTACTACCTTGTGCAAAAAATCCAAATCGTATATAATTCGGCGAGTACGCAATTACTGCATATTAAAGGATTCGGGACGTTGGTCGTAAGTGCATCGATTAGAGATACGGCTCGAAACATAGGCCAAGTGCCTTGTGAATGCGCGTTGAATGCTTTCAACCCGCTGCGAATGAACACATCATACAGGGCTCCAGACAATACAACAATATTCCAGGTGACTTCTCACCAGAGAATTAAATAGCATGATTCTGGTATTTGCATTAAGAAAATGTCTGGTGTTACGCTTTAAGAATCCAAGCATTCGAGCGGCTTTATTGGCAATCACATCAATGTGCGACACGAACCGCAGCCTACTGTCCATAATAACGCCAAGGTCTGTGATTTCATTTACTTGGGCCAGTGTTATACCTTCCACCATGTATGTTGACTTAATTGGCGCTTTCTTTTTAGTGAACTTAATATGCTTACATTTGCTAACATTTAACTCCACAAGTCGTCCTGAAGAAGTTGGGAATCACGGAGTGAAGAAACGATTTTATAAATTTTCATGTCATCTACGAATAGTAGACAATTACAATTTTTAATAACTGAGGTTATATCGTTCACAAAAATTAAAAAGAGAACAGGTCCAAGGTGAGACCCCTGCGGCACTCCCGTTACAGCGTGATAAGGCAATGACTCATATCCGTTAACAGACACTACCTGAAGTCTTTTTGCCAAATACGTCTGGAACCAATGAAGAAGGGATCCCTGTATGCCAATGTGCTCTAATTTTTTAAGTATAGAATAGAATAGAATAGAATAGAATTTTTATTTGCTTAAGTAGTCTGGTATGGCAGACCCTAAATAATAGAGCTCAATAAAATTATTTAAAGCAGCCAAGTTGCATATCCGCATGAATTTATGTGATTTGTTAATGTTTCCGTATCTCCTGATAGCCCATCTCTCGACTTACAGGCTTGCGACAATTTACAGTAACTTCATTATAACTAAGAGTGCAATTTAATTATTACATTTTAAAAATAAGTGGGTGGTATTTTTATATGTGCATTCACGAAAACATATAGGTACATATTGATATTATAACTGGTAAAATTGATATAAAAAGAAATAAGATTTTATTTTGCCTAAAGTAGACCTAAATAATAGGCGGTCGGAAGTTTAATTGGTATTGATGTTCATATATAAAAACATGATAAAGATCAACAATACAATTATTATTATCATAAATCAACTAACATTATTATCAACCCATCATGTACTATGTTGTTACAAGCAAAAATATTGCACATTTAATATTGTTTAGAACGCATTTAGACAAAACATAACATTAATATAAATACAACCATTTAAAATAAACATTACTTATAGAGCCAGAACGTCGCTGATATTAAGTTTGTGCGCAACATCACTTCTATGTCATTTGTGTTTATAGAAAAATATAACTTTATTACACAGATAATTAGAATAAATAGCGATAACAAGATTTATCGGTAGATTAAAAGGTAGCTATCAACATTCTTATTGATCAACGTAGCAATAATACCGGCGGGTAGATGGTTACAGCGATCTCAGTTGGAACTAAATGGAGGCGATAAGATAAAGCTGAAGGGCATGAAAATGCCTGGATGTCGAGTTGACATCCATTCGCAGCCAGTACGCGGCTGGACGATGGCGATGCTGCTGTCGAGAGTCTTGTTCTTAGTGTTGGTGTGTTGGGGGGCCCAAGGGGCGCGCGGCGACCGCTACCACCCCGAGCGGCCGGCGGGGGCGGCGGCGGGTGGGACGCGCACCGGCGCGCAGCCCGCCGCCGCCGAGCGCACCGCCGCCTACTGGGTGGACGAGGCGCACGCCGCCATTAAGAAGCGGCAAGCGCGCTGGCCGTCGGACGCGCGCGCGCGCAACGTGGTGATGTTCCTGGGCGACGGCATGTCGGTGCCCACGCTGGCCACCGCGCGCACGCTGCTGGGCCAGCGCGAGGGCCGTCCCGGCGAGGAGGAAGAGCTCTCCTTTGAAGATTTTCCCACCGTAGGCCTCTCCAAGGTAAGACTCCTGACATTAGTGACGATTACGTCAACGTTTATGCAGTACTCAAACATGCGTCTCTATTGCAGACGTACTGTGTTGACCAACAAATCGCCGACTCTGCGTGCACCGCCACCGCGTACCTGTGCGGCGTGAAGAACAACTACGGCACGCTGGGCGTGACGGCGGCGGTCCCGCGCCGCGACTGCGCCGCGTCCGCCGTCGCCGCCAACCGGCTGCACTCCATAGCCGCGTGGGCCCTCGAGGACGGCAGGGATGCTGGTACAGAATTGTCAATCTAAACAATATACCGTAAACGACAAACATGTCACAGAATCATAGATTGCAGAATTTTTAGCGATGAAAAGCAGAGCTTGGTTTTAAATAAATTATCATAAGCATCAATAAATAGTGAAGCTTTGCGGTTTAGGAAAAAAGAATATTAAATTAGTTTTCTTTTTCTGTCAGCAATTGAGATAAAGCAATTAAGTATTTAAAAAATCGTTTTGTTACTGACACGGTAAAAATGATTTTACAATAAAAACCTATCAGTTTATACATACATATAATCACGACTATTATCCCCGAAGGATTAGTCGGAGACCAGGCAATGAAGACCGTAAAAGCAGTCCTCTGCCATAGTCTACTTTTCACCAAATAGCGACTGCGGTAACCTATCATAAATTCGAAACTTTCTTAAACGAATTTCAATTGTTCGAAAACGGTATGACGAAGTTTTAAATAGATAGTTGCTTTTACATAATTTTGTTAATCCATAAACTTATCATAAATACGTTTCATTTTCTAGAAAAACTATTAGCCGATTATCAAAACTACTTTTTTTCTTTTGGAAGATGTTTTGCTTACAATAACTTTCATATGTAGAGGTATTAAAATTCGAAGTAACTTTTTCTATCTAATAATATCATACCCAGATTATCTTTTTTTTTGTTTTCATATATTTTATTGTTAGGTTAATAAACTAAAATGTACAACAAAAGTCAGTGACAGAAACAAATAGCGGCAAAACCGACTCCACGTAGTCTTGTCTGCCCTACGCTAGAGTGTAATTTAAGCCCGCGTAGGCGCAGAGGGGCGAGGCGGCCCGCGAGCTGAGGAGCAGGTGGGTTTAACGCTCGCCGCCGTCGCAGAGGCTGGCCGGCGGAGCCGGCCAGCAAGCCGAAGCTGCGGTGCATGCTTGGATGATGCAGCATCATGCTGCATGCTTGGATGATGCTGCATGCTTGCTTGCATGCTGCATGCTTGGTTGCTTGGTGCATGCTTGCTTGCATGCTGCAAGCTTATTTGCATGCTGTAGCTTGCTTGCATGCTCTATGCTTGCTTGCTGCATGCTTGCCTGCATGCTGCATGCTTGCTTGCATGCTGCATGCTTGCTTGCCAGCTGCATGCTTACTTGCATGCTTCATGCTTGTTTGCATGCTTAAACGTTACTACGATTACAAGTTGTTCGATGATATAATGAATTTCAATTATTTGAAATGTTGTATTTTTATAATATTGGAAACGTGTTTCTGGAAAACGAATCATCTAGCATTAATAGCTTCGGCTAAACGTTGAGTGGGATTTTATAACATAAAAATTTTGAAAAAAATAACAATCTATAATCGGCATTTCAAAACTTTGTCAATTGTATTTTCGGTAAAAAGAAAATTATGAAAAACAAAAAATTACAAAACGTTTTCGGCCAAATAAAATTCGTACAAGAAAATCTCGAATTTATGATAGGTAACCCGCGACTGCACATGGTCTCAGCGTGACAGGTGGTGAGCCCATCGGTTATACCAGTTATTCATGAATTATTTATACTTATGATAAGCTATGCAATGTCACATTGAACATGGAAAGGACAAATCCTGATAAAGTAGTACAAAGAGAACAATTCTGCTTTCACAATCAGTACACTGAAGGTAGCGGGTTTAATGTAGCTAGTTGCGAGCAGCATGAGACCGCTTGTGGTGGTGATCTTTTGAGGCCTTTGTTCAACTATGGACGTCCTTCAGCTGATGATGATGATCATAAAACTGTCATATTTCCGCGAACTTCCAATCAAATTAACCCCAATTCCAGGCATCGTTACCACAACGCGGATCACGCACGCGTCGCCCGCCGGCGCTTATGCCAGATCCGCTAACCGCAACTGGGAGAACGATGCCAAGGTGGCGGAGGACGGCCATTCCGCCGACGCCTGTGCAGACATCGCGCACCAGCTCGTGCACGAACAGCCCGGCAAGAGCTTCAAGGTAAGCTAATAAACTATTAAAACTAGGAACGCAACGCAACTAATAACACTGTCAGCACTTTAAGGTATGCTAATTAGGCGTAAAGCAATACTGACAAGTGTACATCACACGTTGTTCATAAAGCAAAACGCACTTCTACTTTCAAGCTAAGGTTTGATTGTTTAAAATAAACTACCTATGTTTTTGGTGGTGGTACTCAATGCCCATCATCCTCCTAATTCGCTTCTTCCAAGCAACGTCAGTAGGAGCTCTCCTGGCTCAGGTGGGTGAGGCACCGCTGAGAAGGAGGTTGGTATGGGGAGTTCTCGGTGGCTAATCGGTGCGGAGAGCAGCGCGAATGGCCTGGCCTTAAAACCTGAAACCCACTAACAAAAAAAATATTTTCAAGTGTGCTGACGAGGCTCTATTTTCTTAAACATCTGTAAGTAATGTAAAAAAATGTATTGCAAATCACTAATTTTATAGAACACAATACAACTTATTGACGTATATTTAGGTTTAATTTGATATAATGTGAGAGACACAGCATTATTTACAATTGAATTATTAATATAAGCAAGTACAAGTTAAAAGTTTACAATAACAAAAGGGCAATTAATGTTACACAACATTTAAAAAATCTAGGAAAGTACGATAGCAATACAACAAAGATTAGAATACTAAAATTGCAAAAAAGTCGAAAGTAATGGCATTATCACCATTACATTACAGGTCATCCTGGGCGGCGGCAGACGGGAATTCCGACCAAACACTACAGTCGATGAAGAAGGAACTAGAGCAAATAGGTTGGATAATCGGGATTTAATTCAGGAATGGCAAGATGATAAAATAGAGCGAAACTTGAGCTACGCCTACACGTGGAACAGAGATCAGTTGATGTCACATATGGAGTCTCCACCCGAGTACCTTCTGGGACTTTTTGAGGGCAATCATTTGCAGTATCACTTGCAAGCTAACAACGCCACGGAGCCCACGCTTACAGAGTTGACGGAGATTGCTATACGGTCACTAAGCCGCAACGAAAAAGGCTTCTTCTTGTTTGTGGAGAGTGGTCGCATCGACCACGCCCACCACGACAATCTCGTGCACCTGGCGCTGGACGAGACCATCGAGCTGAGCGCGGCCGTGGCGCGCGCCGCCGCGCTGCTGCCCGAGGAGGACTCGCTGCTGGTGGTGACGGCCGACCACGCGCACGTCATGGCCTTCAACGGGTACACGCGGCGCGGCAGTGACATCCTCGGCCCTTCAGATGACCTGGATCTTGATGATGTTCCCTACATGACGCTTTCATACACTAACGGTCCAGGTGCACGAGTTCAGGAAAATGGCAATCGCACAAATGTGCTTGAAGAAGCAGACTATGGTAAGTAATGTAATCAGGTAAATTTATAAATTGTAGAGTATTCCAAACCGACGATCATGTATGCGGAACGTTATGAGAGTAAGTGAAGCAAAGGATGTGGGTCAGGAAGAGGGATAACTTTTTTTTCGACTAATTCTTTTTGTTCTTTTTGATGTTAGTTTTGTTTCTTGTTGTTCTTATTTAATTTGGCATAATAGAGTTAAGCATATTTTTTTGTTATTAAGTATAATATTTTGACGTAACTATTTTTAGCATACTATTTCAGTAAGCTTAATTATGGTACAGGCCCTAGTTTTGATTAGCATAAAGTTATAAGGCATATTGTTTATTCGTCTTATCGTTATTATGCATAAAGATCTGATAGATTAGATAGGACAGAAGAAGTGGTTATAGTTTCAAAATCCGCTATAATTTAGATTGGTTTTTATCAGGAAAATTTAGACTTTGCATCATTTTTTATTTTATTGATAGCTACTTGAATCTGAAAAACAAAAAGTAGGAATTCCAACTTTTTGTTTTGTACCATAGTGTAATAGTAGGTTAGGCGGGGCGGGGGTGGCCCTTGGGCCACCCTTGAAAGCCGCCAACATGACATGAAATAAACACATTTACAAAAAGTATTTATTTAAATGCAAACACAAAAATTCCATAACTTACTTTCTCCCTATAAAAAAGTGCCTATAAAATTATACCAAATTAACTATTATTAGGATTAGTAAAAGTATGCCAAGTTAAATTTTGACATCAAAATCATCTTTGTTCCCCTAAAAGAGAAAATTTTCTATATCTAAGATGTTAATGGCTAAGTAACTTAAAGAAAGATCGCGGACAGTCAGACAACTTTTTTAAGACATTATTACCCCAAGAGCGCCCTCTGTCTACCTAGTAGCGTAAATCAAAAGGGAGCATGAGAACGCATCGGTTGAAATTGCAAGTCATTTAATCACGATTCGGTTAGATGGCGCTGTTTTACACCCGGGCTATGCATCGAAAAATCCGAAAACAGACATTGCCTAGACCTGAGAAGTACACCATTTTTATAGCAGAATTAAATGTTTGTTTTGTTTTTGCCATATTTAATAATGTATGGTTTTATATTTTTTTTCTAACCAATTACTTATTTTCAGTGACCACAACCACAATGCATTGGAAAGTTGTGGTCTTTGACTACATGCGGGGAAGGAGGTTTAAGGGTGTATTGCTAAAAATACTATAATTTTAGGTAAACTGAACTGGACAACACACGTGGAGGTGCCATTAGAAGACGAAACGCACGGCGGCGACGACGTGGCGGTGTTCGCGCGCGGGCCGCAGCACGCCATGTTCTCGGGGCTGTACGAGCAGAGCCAGCTGCCGCACCTCATGGCGTACGCCGGCTGCTTCGGCGCCGCCGCCGCCGGCCAGCCGCACTGCAGCGCCGCCGCCGCGCCGCCCGCGCCGCTGGCCGCCGCGCTGGCGCTTGCCATCGCGCACCTGCTGCGCTACTACTTATAACACCTCAACTGTATGAACAGCGTTAGCTCAGTAGTACAGCTCGTTAGTCAGTTGTATTACGTATTAGGGTGAAAATATGTTAAAGGCTCTCTTAACTCTTAGCTGTGATGAATTAGAAATCTAGCATCGTACATTATGTAAAGAATTCTACAAGATTTTTCTACTAGTATGTAGTTCGATTTATCATATTTAGTGTTAAGCTGGATTAAGTAATTTATATGCTATAAAATAATATATATATTTTTTTAATTGTTTTTATTACTTTTGTGTATAGTTATTGTTTTTGTTTTAACCTTCTCGTTGCGTATACTATAACTTCTATATGGTTGGGGCCGCGTGTGTAGCAGCTAAATAATACAATGCTACCAACCCCTCTCTTCCCTTGGGTGTCGGGTGTCGTAAAAGGCGACTAACGGAATAAAAACAGCATAAACATCCAGCAGCTTAGAGCGGCGATGGGCTCACCACGCCTGCTTCTGCGGTACTCATTGTCTAGTATGTGTCTCACCCTTTGGGGATAATAGTGGTGAACATCTCATGCTCCTCCGTGCTTCGGAAGGCAGGTTAAGCCGTTGGTCCAGATTGTTGTCATAAGATGACATAGTCGTTAAAACCCACTTACCCGCATTGGGCCAGTGTGGTGGGTTATGGTATATTATGATAAATGTTCCCGACGGGTGTAGTCGCCGAACAGTTTAGCCGTTGTGCTTTGATGTGGACTGTAGGTTCTTCAATAAAACTCGGTTCTTGATTAGTGCTTCTTAATTTTTCTAGGTAGGGTCCGGAGAGCTTACAAATTCTGCTCTGACCGGCCGTGACTTAAACACACTAAGGGTTGGCAACTAGCAGCCTTGTGGGACAGCTGCCGGCTCATGTGGGCAGTTTTACGTTTTACCTTAACTAACTACCCACATGAACCGTCGTAATTTGTGCAGCTGTCCCTTTCGTTCGGACCTCTCTTTTTATCTTAAATTTATTACCTACCCTGCGGTATCACTCGTAATCTGGATACCCTACATATATTTATTTTCCTAATTACATTGATATTCCTAACAATAGAAACCTATAATTACGAAACCTAATCTCTTACTTTCCTAACTTTAATTACCTTAGAGAGGCGTAAGGCCCCTGGCCTGGGCACGTATACCTGGCCCTTACTTTTGTCAAAACCATTACCTTTTTAATAACTTTAACCTTTTGTTTAAATGAAACGCAAAAAAATAATTATTTATTATCAAAAAACCTTTACACATATGAGACTTAATCTACTTATGCAAATACATATACCTAAATTTAGCCGTATTATATCTACACAGATAAAAAGGATTTCTCAAAGCAAGAAAAAAAGTTTTCTTGACATATTACGTTATTTTAAGGAAAATTGTCTTAATACAAGTAATGTTTATTCATTTTTAGATATTGGCAGTCTTAAAACAAAAGATATATTTTCTTGTTGCATTTTTACAATCAAGAAAAAATATTTTCAATGAAGAATAAGTAAAATTAATCTAAGAAGTTCAAATGTTATTGCTTTAATACAATGAAATACTTATTTCAAACTGAAAGTTTTTTTATCACAATGATACAATTCATTAGATGAAGAAAACATTATCTTGAATCATATCTTAAACAAATTTAAAAAAATATCTCTTGAACTAATGACATCTAATCTTGTTTTGAGTAAACATTCTGGTTTGCTACAAAATATTATAGTACATTGTTTCAATTAAATAAAATATTGAAAAAAGATAAAAATATTTTAACTCAGTAACTAGTTATCTTTACCAATAATAGTTTTTTTGATATGTCAACCCACGCTTACCTAACGATATTGTGAGTGTGCGCGCCATGCAAAGCAAGTTTAAAACTGTTTGTACTGTTTGAGATTAGGCCTGTGGCTGCCAGATGAAAAATTAGTGGACAAAGTGACGACAACAATGACGCCCTAGATGGCGCTGTACTGATTCCTGCATCGCGCTATGGTTTCGTTTCATCAATAGTATAAGTACGGATCTGTTTTTTTTTTAACGTATCGAATCTTGCATTGCACTGAGGTTCCTTCCAAGTATATTTGGATCATTCTAGGTCTGTTAAGTTACTGAGTATTCTTTCAGTACTCTCAAAAGTCTCAAATAGAGGACAGGTGTTTCCTGCAAGAATATTTTTTGTAAAATAAAAACTAATAAGTACTAGAGATGGGTCGTACTTGTCAAATCGTGTACCAGGGCTTCCAAGTACGCCCCTTTTAAAATACCAGGGCCAAAAACCAGGTATAACGTACTTGAAAGTATTTACCAGATTACCAGTGCATGGCAATGCATGCATTGAAAATTAGTTCGTAACGTCCTGATTACCTATAAGGTAGAGGTACACAATCGCGATTGTGATTCATAAAACTTTAGGGACTTACAAGTTCAAGTTTAAACTAAATTAATAAGTTTTATATTATTATAATTTTGTTGATATTGAAATGAAACTTTTCCTTCCTACTTAAATAAAACAGGCTTAGGACTGTCAGCTAGGAAAAATACTAATAATTTAGTTAGCTGGCGTAGTTAAAACGCCTTCTATTACCTACCTACCTACTCTAAAAATATTACTATTATACACTTACTTATTATACTTAGAAACTATATTTACAAGATATTTACAAAAATCTCCTAGTCCAAATGCCATTAAAATGCAAATAACTGCCTATTGGGAAGAATTGCATGTAGGTCAATCACGCGGTCACGGTCAGTGAAAGAAACAAACTAAACAAAAAAAAGATGATGCACGTGCCGAAAAAACAAATCATAAAAAGACGCACGAATCGCACGATAATCAATTCTATATGTATGTCGTTATGGTATCAGTATTGGAGTCGCTGTTATTCTAGTTCTATCTCGCTCTCGGCTCGGGCGCATCTCCCGGTCGGATGCGACGAGACTCGAGTCGAGACGACCGGGACGCGGCCGGCCGGCATGGCGGCAGGGCGGCGGGCGTCCCAACCCCGCGACAGTAGCCCGCGTAAAAAATACTTTGAAGGTATCACATGCGTTATTAGTCTTTATGGTAACAGCGTTATGGATCATAATCAATTTAGCAAAACCAAATACTTTAAAGGCTTGCGAGTACTTCATTGAGCTAATCCATTATAGACTTTATTAATAAAGCCATAAAGATAATAACACATTGCCTCGACTGTCTAGTAAATACACACATCAAAAGTGTCTAGGGATCAAGCATTTTTATGCGGATTTCTTGAGATTGAGATGTGGCTTTGTAATAAATTTATGATTTTATAAATTTATATGGATCCTTTTTGGTGCATTTCATAATTTGAAACAGGAACTTTCAATCAATTTCTAGTAAAAGATGAAAATCAGCTGTCAATATTTTCCCTATAAAAACATACAACGCATTGAAGACATTATTAGTGCTACTGTTTCCCTACTACTGATTAAAACCAACGTTATTATGGAGCGGCGACGTCATTTAAGCAGGGAAGAAATGCTCAGAGCCGTGGGAATGATAGAAGCTGGTTCCCGGCAACGTACTGTGGCTTTAGCTCTGAATACAAGTCAGAGTGTTATCAGTCGACTTTGGACACGTTACCGAAGCACTGGTACCGTGGCTGAGCGCCATGGAGGACGGTATCGCTGCACCACACGGAGACAAGACCGATACATTCAAATCACAACTCGAAGAGCTCCAACAATAACCGCCATGAAGTTAGCCATGAGGCTTCATCACTCTTCAGGGAACTTAATTAGCGACCAAACAGTCAGAAACCGCTTGCATGAAGTGAACCTTCATTCCCGAAGACCGCTAAGGGTACCACCTATAGCAATGCACAATCGTAGGATTCGATATCAATGGGCTCTTGAACACAGAAATTGGGCAGAAGAACAATGGCGTTTCGTGTGCTTGTCTGATGAGTCTCGTTTTGGTATGAGACCGGATACAAGACGTATACGACACTGGAGAACCCCTGGACGCCAACAGCGATTAAAATCCTGCCAGGAAGTCCATTCTTATAGTGGTGGAACCATCATGGTATGGGCGGGTATTTGGATCGGCGGAAGAACTGAGTTGATTTGGATCAGAGGCAACCTCAACGCTCAAATTTATGCTGAGACGATTGTATCAGACGTCATCGTTCCTCTACAAGTGCAAATCGGTCCCTTATTTCAGTTAATGCATGATAATGCACGACCGCACACCGCAGGAGTTGTAAGACAGACTCTCGCCGCAGCTAACATCAATGTCATGCCCTGGCCTGCTCAGTCGCCAGACTTGAACCCGATTGAGCATGCATGGGATATGCTACAGAGAAGAGCTCTGCCGAATATGGAGGGTATCCAGTCGCAAGAAGACCTTTTTTTGTTGTTGCAACGAACATGGGCGGCCATTCCACAGCGTGATTTGGATGAACTCATTTTGAGTATGCCGAACCGATGTTCTTGTGTTGTTAGTGTTCGCGGTAGAAACACGGATTATTAATTGTTTAAGTTACCCAATAAAATTTTAAAGATAACTGTTATTTCAGTCTTTTTTTCGAACTTTAATGTTAGTGGTTCAAATGTCAAAAATCCCTTTATTAGGAAAATGGCAAATTTCTTTATTAATGCAAAGGTGACTTGGTTTATCGTTACTGTAGACAAACGAAAACACTTTATTTGATGAATCCTTAAAGAAAATTTTAATTAATATCAATCAGGAGAAAAGTTATTGCAAAAATATATGTTGATCCCTAGACACTTTTGATGTGTGTACTTTGAAAGTCTTGCAAGTATTTCGGGCTCGTACCTGGTCGGCGTACTTGGAAGCAAATACCTGGTCTTAAAACCTGGTCGCGTAAATACGCACCATCCCTAATAAGTACTGACATTTAAATGCATTTAAGACTCTTTATTGCAAGGAATGAAGGAATATTTTTCCCGAAACAAGAAAACTTTTTCCATAATGAAGGTAGCATTAATTGAAATTTAAAATATTAGTTATTGGTCTAAGGATATAATTTTCTCAAATTAAAATAAACTTATCTGAATTGAAATCAATATTTTCTTGAAATTAAAATACATCCTAAGCTTGCATCAAGAGAATTATCAACTTACATTAAGAATACTTATAATTCTTGGTTAAAGATGTATTATTTTAAATCAATCAAGAATTGTTTTATTTCAAGATTATTTCAAATATCAGTTTAAAATTATTATTTTTTTAATGTAAGAAAATATATGTTTCAATATATATGAGGCAACCATAATCTTGGTTTAATGCAATTTGCTTTCATGCAAGATTATTTTACTTATTCGAAGAATACCGTTTTTTCTGTGTAACTATATAATATTATAAAGTCGAGACTTCTGTCCGTAACAATAAACAAGAGCAAAAATGTGCATTAACTAAAAAAACTATTTATTAAAAGATTTAATGAATACTACACAAATAACCGTATTACATTAAGCACCTCACGACTACTTTACTAAATATACTCGTTGATTGGAAGACAAGTTACATATCGACGGTCCCGCAGAACAAACTCTTATGGAAATATAGGACGATATTAAGTTTGTTATTGATTTGTATTTAGCATCATACTGTAACCTCTCCTCCTCTCTATATAAATTTTGCTACACCTATCTATAAATTCTCTATACCTAAATCTAAACCTAAATCTAATGCCTTTCACACCTATATGCCTAGCTACCTTATAATACATACACACATCCTCGCCGCTTTCACCTTAACTTAACTTATTATCTAATTCTTAAAACTAATTAACCTAATTTATCTACAATCTAATGGTTGTGTTTGGAGTTTTTGTTTAGTGCGTATTGTTTGTATGATGATGAAACCTTAGCATAGCTTAATTCTATTTGCAGTGAATTTCAGTCAAGCAATGTAATATTATAATAACTACTATTTTGGCCAGATCGTCTAGTGAACCCTCCGTTGTTAACCGCATTTAAGTAACTCAAGTTCTTTCGTGAAAGTTTAGTAATTGGCTTATCCCTGTGTTAAATTATTTTCTCCTGACCTAATTACCTACCAGTCTATAAATCCTAACATAAATATGTGTAGCCTAGCAATGACTCCGTCTGAACTGTGACCTAAATCCTTCACTGCAGCTGCGGGGAAGATTTGTAACCACTCAAAGGTAATCAGATGATAGCTTAGCTTGTAGGTATTATTATTTATTATCAGTAGCATGATACATAAGAAGCCTGGTGCAATTTATATAAAGGTCTTGTGGAATTATAAGAGTCTTGTGGAAATATAAAAGTCTTGTGGAAATATAAGAGTCTTGTGGAAGTTTAAAAGTCTTGTGGAAATATAAAAGTCTTGTGGAAGTTTAAAAGTCTTGTGGAAATATAAGAGTCTTGTGGAAGTTTATGAGCTCCAACCGCCGCTCCATAGCGTGCCATTACATCTCATTGTTTAATTATGGCCCCGTCCACTTTGGCTTTAACATTAATTATTAGCTTGTAGCTTTAATTCTTTCAAACTGAGAATTTACATCTCTTCTCAAAATCTAATTTCATTTTACATTATGAACTATGTGTTAGCAATTTAAATTCTTATTATTCCACATAAATCAATAGAGTTTATCTCAAGGCTTGCTATCATCCAAATATCCTTTTCACGTTAAGAACTTAATTATTCAATGCAATAACTTATATTCAGTTCCGTAAAGGGTGGATAATTTAATCAAACGCCACTTCAGGCGGTGGCTAAAGTAGAATGCTATTAATACAGGTAAAACTACTTTTATTTACTCTTAGTATTTATTATACAGGTCTTGTAAAGTTCCAATATAACTACATTGGATTGGCTGCATTGGCAGATTATCACATCTTAAGTTTATCAAAGGATGTTTAATTCATTCAATATCCTTGACTTTAGGAAGTGAACTTAAATAGAATACTATCATTAGTTAGTATACTCCTAGTAGGCAGTAAATTAGGTAGTTAATTATCCCTGTTAATCATTAAATCAATTACATTCAGAAGCTATCTTTTACTCACTTTAATAAGTATAAATTAGACTGTACTAGGTATTAGTCTGATTGATTAGATTGTTCCCATCAAATATTTCTATGTTTCATATTATTAGAAGTAAGCACTTACATATCTTAAGAGGTCTCTGACCATTAAGGTGAATTCAAATGGTATTAATGGATCATTATCAGGCTAATTAGCAGGTTGTCACAATCAATTATTTCTATGTTTAGGATAATTAGAAGCTCATAGCTTGCAATGTCTTCCTTCAACGAATTAACCTAGGTTCTAAACTGGTTTTAGTTGTTCAGTTTCAGCTTATATTTTACCAATAGGTATCGGATGTATAATTTTTTAATACTTTGAAGAGTGTAGCTATTTAAGGCCGTATTGTACCTCAGGGAAAGCCAAAAAATGCCTGTTTGGTCATTTCAGTATTAGAAATCAAACATCACAGTACGGCTAAGCTTATTTGCTATAACTTTTGGTATTTTTCTTGTAATAGGAAACCAGTCTAGACTTTTAGGTATTCCAAGTAATGACGGTACAATATTATCATACTTCTGTTAATTATTTAAAATGAATAATTAATTGGTAACAACTTTAGGAAAACAATTAGAATTTTATCGCCCTGCGGTAACAGATTACTTGCCTAGCTAGGACCCACATCACTTCATCATAATTTTATTTAGCGCCGTAACTTAATTATCCCTACCTTATTAGTCTGAATTAATAACTAACCATATATATATCCGCCTACCTATAGATTCCTACAACTTTCCTCACTTGAAAATGCCTATATTTTGTCGAACTAACAGTCCCTTTTTTGTGTACCTTGCAATCTAGGCCAAGCCTCATTTAATTTAAATTCGTGGTGTGTTGTGAGAGTCGCATTGCCCCTGAAAGCAACTAACTCCTAAATGTTCTATCAGTCGAGCCAGTATACTCAGTGTGTTATTTTCCTATCACTACACTGTATGTACGGAGGTAGACTCGAAATTGGACTGGGTCATACGGGTCTACCTCCAGCTAAATGGTGTCTGACCTATCTTCAACTTTCACTAGGGAGACAACTGTCTCTCCCCCATTACTCCGTCGAAGATAGTGTATTGTTTAGCGTAATGATGTAAAACGCCGATCTTATTAAATACAATCAAAGATCATCCAGACCGAAGTCTGTTGAAAGGTACATAGGTTTTCGTTGCCACCGTTACGCGTTTCCGCCGATGTACCCCGGAATACTTCATTCCTTTAACGGATTCGAGTTGCGATCGCAATAGTTTTACTTTATTAATCACTTTCAATTTCACAAATCTTAATTAATATCGCAGCTCGAATATCACTTAGCGCACTATCAAAGCTCGGACGCTATTTTTCCCGTTTGAGTAGTACCGCACTCTTAAGTTGGACCGCACCGCCAACGTCCCAAAATTGAATGCCCGCTAATTTTCCGCCCTTTTCCCAAGCATCTTAACTTTCGCGCCATGCGCGCCTAACATACGCCCGCGCGAGTCCGCTTTTCTTCCCTTCAACCAATCGCTAGCTGTTTCCCCGATGCCCCTCGCCTTCGCGTCGCGCCACGTGGAGCTATCATCCGACCTCTCTTTCTGTCTTTTTCTCAACCTCTCGCTCGCTCATTGCCGCTTTCGCCGCGCAATTCTAAAATTTTTCCATAATCTAACCAAATCTCGTCCGACAGCCAATATTTCATCTTTGAATATCTAAATGTAGCCTTCTATTAACAATTCCCTCTTAATAATCCTCCACTTAAGCCAATAATCCTATATTTTGGGAAATTATCAAAAGTTCCGTATTCCGACCATAGATGGCGTCCGCCCGTAGGTGAACCACTTTCCCGACCCCAGAGCAGTCCCCGCGAAATTCAAAATAAAATAAAGTCCTAGTCAACCTAGCAACCTTACGCGAAGCCCAAGTAAATGACTTCCGCTAGACGGCGCCTATGTTGCAAGGGACGCGCAGAGCAGTCCCCGCGAAATTCAAAATAAAGAAGTCAAACTAGCAACCTTATGCGAAGCTCAAGTAAATAACTCACACAAGACGGCGCCTATGTCGCAAGGAGCACACAGAGCAGTCCCCGCGAAGTTCAAACTAAAGATAAAGCGCTAGACCACGGACCATTATTCTGAACTAGTTTATTATTCCCTTTTTCATGCTTATTATATTAATGGTGCTACGCATTAATATTTATGTTAGTGCTACTCCCACACATTCCTTACTAACGGACGGATACCATTCATTCTGTACCGTTACAATACTAGCTACATGGGAGTGTAATTATTTTTTACAAAACTTTTTTATTTTATGAAATAACCAAACGATAATACATCACCTTAACTGAAATCTATTCCAACAAACAAAAGCGTATCGACATGTATGAATGAATGAATGAATGAATAATAACTTTATTGGTATATACTTAACACATATACAAGGTTATACAAAATAAAACATAAAAAACAAAAATAAATGGCGCCGACTCAGATTTTTTTTGTTGCAACCAAGGCCACAACACTGATATTCTGCCGAAACCCGGGGAGGAGCGCGTACCGTGCCCTGCGTTTATTATACTACTGTATTAAATCTAAATATGGAAGTATTTATGAATAATCTTTTTTTTTTGTTTTTACATAATGTGAATAGTGTTAGTACGGTACTTCCTTTATTAAAAAAGCCAATAAAAAAATTAATAAATAATACTTAATAATAAAAACAAAGACAACCAAATGCAATGCCAAAAATACTAAAAGTAAATAAAAAACAAATAAACAGATAAATTAATAAACAGTAGCTACTAAGTGGATTTTTGGATGTAAAGTAAATGAGCCTTATAAGCACGTTTAAATAGATATTTAGTTCCTGTATCTCGCAGTGGGGGAGGTTTTTATTTTATTTTTTTATTTTTGATTTATTTCAAAATCCACAGCTCTTAATCTAATTTTAACAAACTTATATTCTAGAAACATAAAGCAAATAACGGATTTTACATATATTTGTAAAAATATTAAGTAAGAGGAGACATACATTGTTCAACCTTAAGCTAGGTATTTCACTAATATATAAAACACATAAATATGGATACAATATAAAGATAATTATACATAAATACATAATTTTTAATAGGTACCTATATATTAAATACAAAAAGTAATTTATTTTATTTTATATATATTTTTTATTTTATTTTACATCCATTTGCCTTTAACAATTTTACGTTGGGGTAGAAAGTAAATTGCCAATGTCATTTTTGAAAGATTTCAGTGAGGAACAAAATAAATCCAATGATGAAAATCTATCATTATATGTTTTCTGAAGACGATTAATAACAGAATTTTGAGCATAATTGCTCCGTACAAACTTGGTGCTAAAAAGTTTTGTATGTCTAGTTCGGGTAGATGGAACACACAAATGTAATGCCTTGGACAAAAGGTCGGCGCTGTCTATTTCACTGTTACATATTTTATAAAGAAATAACATGTCGATAAGGCAACGTCTATTTTCAAGCGTCAACAGGTGGTAGTAATTACATGAATCCCTGTACTCGGAACGTTCACGATGATCTCGATAGCATAGATGTTTAAGGAACTTGAACTGTATTTTCTCTATATTTTGGGAATGTATGAGATACCGTGGGTTCCAGATACTACTGCAATACTCTAGAACGCTCCGCACATATGTATAATAAAGTATTTTTAAACATTGTATATCAGAAAAATGTCTACTCACTCGCAAAATGAATCCTAGGTTTCGAAATGCTTTGGCTGTAATATTATCAATATGATCTTTAAAAGTTAATTTTGAATCCAGTAAAATACCTAAATCACGAACTTGTTTTGTTTCTGTTAGTGATGAACCATTAATACTATAACTAAACTTAATAGGTTTCCTTTTACGAGTGAAAGACATGCATGAACATTTACTTACATTAATATTTATTCTATTTACGGTGTAATAAGTATTTAATCTATTTAAATCTTCTTGTAAATCATAGCAGTCTTGTATTTTGTTTATTCTCATATAAATTTTTATATCATCGGCATACATTAAAAATTTTGCAAACTTAAAACATTTTGAGATGTCATACAGATAACAAGCATAGAGCAAGGGTCCAAGTATGGACCCCTGCGGAACGCCCGATACAACCGTTATATAATTAGAACAAAAGCCTGCCACTACCACCGCCTGACTCCTGTTACGTAAATAAGATTGAAACCACCTGTGTAGATTCCCTCTTATGCCAAGTTCCCATAGTTTTCTGAGAAGTAAGACATGATCCACACGGTCAAAGGCTTTTTCAAAGTCCGTGTAGATCACATCTACTTGAGAAGCACCGTCCATACCGTTCAAAACATCATCCGTAAATATAGCCAAGTTAGTATTTGTGGATCGGGCTTTAAAGAAACCATGTTGCTCTGGTGGTATCAAGTTTGAGACAATTGGGTACAAATGATTATGTACCACACGTTCTAATAATTTGCTGAGAACGTTTAGTATAGATATAGGTCGGTAATTCTGTACTAGAGATTGGCTGCCTTTTTTAGGAATCGGAACAATATGAGCAGTTTTCCATATTGTAGGAAAGTAACCAGAGCTGAGACATCTATTAAAAATTAATGCAATTGGTAAAGCTAAGGACTTAGCACTAAAACAGAAGAAGGCCGAAGAAATGCAATCACTACCCGCTCCTTTTCTTATATCAATCTTTTTCAATAATTTATAAATGTAGGTGGATGTAATTTCTATTTTATGTATCAGATTATTAGATGACACGCCGCTACTAAGGGTAACAGGGTAGTGAGATGCAGGTTCTTGAAAGTTTTTCCGGAAAAAATCGTTAAATGCATTGCAGATATCATGCTCATTATTGAAAGTTTTGTCATCATATGACATAGAATTAGGGAAATTAGATTTGTTCTTTTTTTGAGATTTACAGTACGACCAAAAAGCCTTCGGATTAGTTTTAATTTCTTCCTGTGATTTTTTTATATAGTAATCATAGCAAGAGTCTTGCATATCTTTCATTCTACGTCTCAGTTGAGAGAATTCTTGGTAATCTAGTGGATTCCTATACCGCTTCCAATTGCTATGAAGTCTTGCCTTTTCCTTAATTAGGTTGATCAGAGCTCTACTGTACCATACAGGATACGAACGGGAACCAGATATGTGTATTTTGGGAACATATTTATCTATAACCGAATTTAAAATATTGTAAAAAGTTGCTACCACCGTTTCCAAATCCTCCATATTTGTTATAAAAGACCAGTCCTGATTTAATAAGTCATTATTAATTTCATCAAAATTACCTTTTTTGTAGTTATATTGAACTCGTGGCTTAGGTTTAATAGGAGAATTAAAAATATCAGTAGTAAGCATAACTAAAGATGGATGATATTTATCTTCATTTACTAAAGGAAAATCAGAACGTTGAAGCTCAAGGGAAAAGTTTGAAAAAATAAGATCTAGCGTACCGTCATGATGATTTTTTGTCATATTATATTGATTTAGTCCGATATACGAGGTTAAATTTAAAAATTCTGTTGAACAATCTTGTAACTCTACAGATCCCTCCTTTATAATGCGTGGCTCGTCAGAACTCCAATTGATACAAGGTAAATTAAAATCACCAGCAAGTAGGATGAGGTCATTTGGATTAGCGGAGGAAACAAGACTCAAAGTATCCATAAATTGTTTAAGTCGAAGGGCAGTACTGTTATTTGGAGGTATATATACAACTGCTAAGTGCAGATCGTTAGAGCAACCGAGTGATTGTCCCGATATCGTTAACCAAAGGCATTCCAAGTCAGAACTTTGCCATTCCAATCGAACTCGGACCTGAAGGTGCGGAGCACAAAGTGCCATCACTCCACCACCCAGAGCCCCACGATCGCGACGATATATGTTGTACCTATTGTCACACAATTCGCTATCCAGTATTCCCTCGCACAACCACGTCTCTGTGAATAACGCTATGTCGTAGTCAGATAAAAGCATGTTCTTATGGAAAGTATGTGTTTTTGTTCGTAACCCCCTGACATTTTGATAAAAAAAATCTAGTTTGTTTTGTTTTACAGTATTCATAAAATCATGATATAAAAGTAATGGTACTGTTGGAACGAAACATTTATAATTAAAGGCTCAAATAAATTACTTGCTCCAGACGTAAGGTAAATAAATAACATTGGCTTTGGCTTGAAGGACATAAAATGATATTGGTATCCGCATCCGCACTGGTAGCGAAAATACTGATAATAATTAATAAAATAGAAATATAAAAATAAATAGACATAAAAACATAAATATAATATTTTGAAGTATGTAATGAACACGTTTATATAAACTTTCTGCGTGTGTGCGTTACATTGGAATAAAGTAAGTAATGGTAAGAAAAATACATTTCGACAATAATTATTATTACAGCTTGAAAACCAGCATCTTAAGCAATCTTTTCTAGATCTGAGGCCGAGGAAATATGTATTGGGGGGGAGGTATCGTTCCTGCGCATAAAAATTCAGCAGTTTTTTGTCCATACATATTTATATTGTAATTCTTTCGCCTTTGATTTACATGCAACAATTAAAGCTTTATTTTCTACTGTCAGATGTTCATTTATATAAATATATCCATTTTCCCCTCCAAAACCCACCTCATTGGCAGATATATTGCGTCGCTTACGACCAGCAGCGATTATCTTGTCTCTGAGAGCACGATCCCTAAGGCGAAGTACTATGGCACGTCCTTTCTTAGCACTGGCAGCACGACGAGGCTGAACACGGTGAGCAAATTCGATATCTACTGATTCAACACTGGCACCTATGTAGTTCAAAACCTTTTTTGCGACATCTATGGTGACCTCGTCCTTATTCTCTGGTACTCCAACAATTTCGACATTCTGCAAGCGAGCCCATTGTTGTTGTCGTGAGTTATCCTCTTCTATCTTCTTAACCCGCGATTCGTATGACTTTAAGTCACGCTTTAAGTTGACATTCTCTTCTTTAAGGATTTTCATATCGGTGATAATAATACTCTGAGCCTTTTTTAAGTCCTTATTTTCTTTCCTTAGGTCTTCAAAAATATTATTAAAATAATTTAATGACGTTTGGAACTCCGATAATTGTTTTTTAATGCTGGTGATATCCTCAGAAAAAAGTTCAGTAAAAGTTTCTCTAATAAGTTTTTTTTAAATCAGTTGGTTCAAGCTTGTCGCACCCCGTGGCCTTCCTTGCCGTTTTACGTTTTGTGATATTATTATTCGAAGTCGAACACTCCGTCTCCGGTAACACAGGATCCTCCGAGTTTGTATGAGCCGGATTTTGATCGGAGCGCAAGGGAGTATTTGTATTGTCAGATTTTGGCTGTTTAGAAAGGCACTCTGTACATTTCCAAGTACGCTTATTATCCTGCGTCATTGCATTAAACCTGCTGGACGTTATTCCTGCGCATTGCAAGTCATATTTCTGTTTGCAACTAGGGCAGGTTAAACAATTTTTCGTTTGTATCATTATATTACAACCACCACAAAAAGCCATTATTAAAATATAAACAATTAATATAAAAATTTCAGTAGCGTAGTTTAAATGAGGAAGCAGTGTTAAAGCGGGCTGTGCAGCGCTCCGCATGCGATAGCAGCCGTAGGTAGTTATTTATATTACACAGGCAGCGAGTCACACAGATCAAGGTCAGACACACGGCACTGGCAGCGAGTGAACTGATGCAGTTGCAGTTATTCGTGCGGCGTTAAATATTTGCTAATAACTCACTACGCAGGCAACTTCCAGACTTGATAGTTACACAATTTGATGTCCAGGCAATTTGGTTTAACACAGTATATGACACAATAAGAACCAACAACTTTTCACTACACTTTTGAATATAAATTTACGGAGCGCGGTTAAAACGATGTGTCTCCTCTGACGGCGCGCGCGCGCAACTGATAGATTATTCCAACACTTAGTAGCATTATATTTGAAGCTGCCACGGAAAGCAGCAGTTTTATGTACAGGTATTGATAGAGGGTTGGTGCACTGTCTAACCCTGCAATTGGTAGAATAACGCCAAGCAAGCTTATCAAATAGGTATTTAGGGTGTTGCTTCGTAATTATGTCAAAAAGCATGCAAGCCAAGTAAAGCTTTTGGCGCTCCTTCATTTTCAGAATGTTAAATTTATTCATATAAGGCGTTACATATGTTTTGGGAGGGATAGCAAAACAATACCTCGCGCACGCATTCTGGACTCGTTGAATAAGTCGCTGAGACCTTCCCAGGACACATGGGCCATATACAGTAATACAATAATTGAATTTAGAGAGCACTAAGCTATCGCACAGATTAACGCGAAGGTCAAGAGATATAAAGTCTCGTATTCTATATCTCTTTCCATTCAGTTCTATGCCTGTTTTGGATGTGGTCCTTGAAGGCTTTGTTGATGGTACTCGATGCTAGTGCCACAAACGGCTCAGGACCTATATATGGGGTCCCTGAGCCCTCCCTAGCAGGTGCATCGGCCATTTCATTGCCTTGGATTCCCATGTGGTACGTTAAAATCAACTGACCCAGATCAACCTCTTCCTGTTGTGCCTACCTAGCTTGTTTAAGGCTTTCGTGGTCTCAAGCACAAGGCTGGAGTAGATTCGAGGCGATATAAGTGACTTGGGCGCGGCTTGGCTGTCGCTCAGGATGAAACTGTTACGCTTCTTGGGAGCGAGTTCTAGATTCTTTTTAACGCACAGGAGAATTGCGAAAGTTTCTGCCTGAAAAAGAAGCGAACTTTTCCATACTGTGACTGTGCTTAAAGTCATTGCTAAAGATACCTGCTCCAGTGCCTGACTCCATTTTGGATCCGTCGGTGTACCAGATCAGGCTGTCTTTCTCTGGAGACGGTGGTCGGTGTCCCGAGTTGGGACATGTATACTGAATTTAGCTTTTTATGACTCTGTCTCTTTCATATCGCAGTCTTGCGCGCAGAGTCTATGTGTCGCTTAGAGAATCGCATAGCTGAAACTATATATTTTGGAAAACACTAAGTATCGCGTCAGAAATGTGGTGTGCGTTGAGATCACTAATCTATATTGTACGTGATCTGATTCAAGAATATTGTACCGTATCGCTGATGTTTATTGAATTATCATTGATCGGTAGTTTTTAACAAACTAATGTACTTGTAAAAGTTTTATGAATAAAATTATTAGAGGTACATAAATTTATATTAGAAAAATTCAACTTACTTAACTAAATCCTTATCACTTAATTAATAGGCACTCACTCTTTTAGAACAAGGTAAACTGACTGAGTCATCTAAATTTATTAAAAAGAAACTTATAAGTACCTATATTGCATCAAAATCCGATATCGATTCGATGCGTTCTGAAACTATATAGTGGAAAAAACACGATATTGCATGAATTTTTAATAGTCCGTAGAAATGGTCGATACCGATATCACCGATATTAAATATATGTTAGCTATAGTTTAGGAATCCGATATCAAATATCGATATATAGTTTCGAATATATTACCCACCACTAGTTGAAATGCACTATCGCGACAAAGTTCACAATTATCGCAACGTCGTCGCGGAGTTTTTTATGATGTGGCCAAGCTTTATCGCGACAACGGAACATGAAGTTTTTACCGCGACAACGGAACAAGAATTTTACCGCGATAGTGTGGCCGTAGCATAACGCGATGATGCAACGCGTTATTATGACGAAGTGTTTGGCCAGACGTGTCGCGATAACGCGAATCTTCGCACTAGCACGATAGTGTGGCCGTAGCATAAGGGTCAATATTATTTTAGATTGAGGGATGAATTATATTAGACCGGGCTGTGCACGGGGCGTGCCGTATGCGTGGCCTGGACGGGGAACTGATTTGAGACGTTGCATACATTTTGTATTAGTATTATACATTTTGGCTTAGGGCCCTGACGCGAGCATGACGCTTCGATTCGCTTCGACTTTTTCGCGTCGCGCGCCGACGGCGACGCCGCCCGCGCCCGCGCTCTTCCCCGCGCTCGCCCTACACGTGCTTAGAAGTCTGATTTTATTAAAATAATAAGAATTCGTGGATAAAAACGACACAAATTATGAATAGTGTTTTGTTACACCATAATAATCAAAAACACTTAAACTCTAATAACTTGCACTTTCTTTTGTGGCTTTTACAGGGTTTTGTAATAAAAAAATGAAATATCTATAAATGTCGTGGATGAATTCGACACAAAATATTTTGAACAACAGATATCAGTACTCTAAAACGCGTAACACCTATTTAACCTATTGTAATATTCTTTCAGAGCTAGTTGGGCGACGTGATAAGTACTGGTTAAATATCAGGATTTTCGTGGACAGAAATGACACAAATTGCCTATGTACATCAGTTACTACTTCGTTAATATCATGACACTAAAATTTTCATCTCTAATATTCTTTTCGTCCATTACTGATCGAAGCGACAAATACCTAAATTTCTACCTATGCAAGTACCTAGGATGACATAAACTAATATATTGTTGTGGTTGAGCAAAAGGTCCGGAAACTATACACAAACAACTTTAATATTTTTGAAACCTCAAAACCTAGCGCTATCGGTCTATATTTACGTTTTTGGCGGGAACACGGAGCAAGCGGCGCACGTCCTTCCACTATAAGCACTTAAGGCGATTAGATCCCTCAATTTCCGAAAATTGTGCATTTTTTAAAGCCTGCTCCTCATTAATAACTGGCCAGAAAAAGTTGAAAAAAATATATGTGAAACATCTGTTCAATAACTTGAGGTGGTACAGTGGTTTTTTCTTTATGTCTTTTTATTGTATATTTAAAAAAAAACTACTAGACAGCGTTTTTTGACTTAAATTCCCTACTCCTCCTAAACGACTATGATATATGTAACTATTCTTATACTGACAAATTGAGAATCCTACAATCTTTAAATACAACATTAATTTTGTGAATCGAACAACATTTTAATTCAAAAATTACGAAAAACAGGAATTCCGAACGTTTAGTTGCAGAGCTGCGCGGGCGTGGGCCGCCCGCAGTCGTCCGCTGGGGTTCAGACGGGAAGGCTGTGTCACTCGCTACCAGATTTTTACGGACGATAAAACGTGTTTTCTCTTTGTCTGTGTGCGTTGAGACTGTATATTTTTGGATCAGTGTGCTTAGAGAGTAGTGCAGTCAGACGAGACGATTGTGTTGTGGTGTGTGCCTCGCGCGTGGACACTAATTATGAACCATAATCTTATAAATAATAATTTTAAGTTTATGTCGCTTATAGACGTTTGACGAAATTTAATTGTACTTGTATATCTAGATCAAAATGCTTCGAAAAAGTCAATCGAAGAAACAAGCACCTTAATACAGATTATTTATGATAAAAAGTTTACTGAATTTTTGGATCGAGTTGCCTAAATTTAAAGAAACTAACACTGTGGGGGTCTAAGAGGTTGTTAAATAAAGGTTTAATAACATTTTAGCTGCCATAGTATCAGAACCAAAGCGGGGGGAGGGGGGCTTAGGAATTATTAGGGGTAATTAGGAAGTTAGGTTAATATGTTGACCAAAAACGCGTGAGCCGAGCGAGCGTACCGAGCGTGCCGCGGGAGCGGTCGGCGAAGCGCCAGAAACGACGTTCTTGGAAATTTCCATATTTTTAAAAAATTAACATAACTTAAACACTACTTGTCTGCGGCAGGAGAGGTAAGTGGGGGGGGGGTACTCCTCCCTCTTCCCCTCCCCTTCCACCTCCAATTTAGGCGACTCGATTCAAGTTTTACCAAAAAACATAACCCCAAAATACAAAAATTAACATAATTTAAAAACTACTTGTTTGCGGCAGGGGGGGTAAGTGGGGCGATACTCCTCACCCTTCCCCCTATTCCCCCCTCGCCACCCCTAATCCAGGTGACTCGATTCAAAAGTTTCACCCTGAATTTTAATTTACGTGTTTCTCTTATGAAATGATTATCATACATACATTTTTCCCTTTTCCTGTACGGATGGGCAGAGACCACAGATTTCCATTTGCTACGATCTAGACATACACATTCTGCCTATCGTACTGTCATCAGACCTTTCATACACGCTTGTCGGTTAGTGGTGATTTGACCTGGCCTTCCTTTAGGACTTCTCCGACTTGGTCCTTATAAGTTCGCCAAGGTCTGCCGTTGCAGATTTGCCCAATTTGTTCATTCACACTTTTTTTTTATTGGAGACTGATTGCGCATTTGTCTTCGATTTTACTTGATGGAAAGTGATAATGAGGACGAAGATGGAGCACGCGCAGTCAGTAAATGCCTGTTTACTCTGGCCTTAAAGACGCCCAAGTTGTAGCGTTCAGGGAAAACAGACGCAGGGAGGTCATTCCACATCTTAGCTGTCCTAATAAGGAAACTAGAAGCAAATCGCTTCGTCCGGGCGGGTGGAATATCTACAACATAGGGATGAAAGCCCTCCCTCCATCTAGTAGTCCGAGGATGGAACGGGAAAGGAGGTATGAGGTTATGTAACTCCTGAGCACACTCTCCAAAATGTAACCTGTAGAAGACCGATAAGCAGGCCACTTTGCGCCGGTGTTCCAGACGACTTAAAAGTCTGTTATCGACCAGCTCATCGTCACCAATCAGCCTCCTGGCTCGGCGCTCTATAGAATCCAGGGCAGCCAGCTGGTGCTTTGCAGATCCATCCCAAAGATGAGAGCAGTACTCCATGCACGATCGGACCTGAGCTTGGTAAAGAGTAAGAAGCTGTCTCGGGGTAAAGTACCGTCTCGTTTTGGCTTTATTTTCTATAGAGCGGCCGAAATTGAGGTCCGGTGACTAAGCCAAGAAGATTTAAATGGTCGCCAATATCCACAGGTACATTCCGAAAAGTCGGAGTCAGGTTGAATGGACTCCGCTTGGCGCTAAATAAACACGCTTGCGTTTTGGTAGCGTTAAACTTGACCAAATTGGCCTCGCCCCGTTCGGAGACTTCTTGGAGGACCAAGTCAATACGCTCGACCAAATCCACTCTCAGGGCATGAGTTTCGTCCTTGGTAGCTCGTGCATTGGAAAGTATCTGTCCACAACTGTGCTGTCATCTGCATACCCAATAATACCGGGTTTCATCAAATCATTTATGTGCAGCAGGAAAAGCGTCGCAGACAGAACGGACCTGTACCCCGGCATCTATTGCCATTACATCGAAAGATTGGCCATCGAAGACCATTCGAATCGATCGTTCCCTCAAAAAATCATGTATCCAAATTCACATACCAACGGGGATCCCATAACTTGGAAGTTTGTTAAGTAAACTCGCATGCCAGACCATATCAAAAGCCTTAGAAATGTCTAAAGGCACGGCAAAGGCTTCACCGTGCTTTTCAATAGCTTCACTCCACAGATGTGTTGCATAGATTAGTAGATCTCCCGTAGACCGCCCCGGACGAAATCCGAATTGTAGGTCGTTATGGAGATCGTTCATTTCTAGGTATGCAAGGAGCTTGTTGTTCAAAACACGTTCCAAACATTTACAAAGTAAGGACGTGATGGCGATAGGTCGATAGTTTGTAAGGTCAGATCAGCTACCTTTTTTCAGAACCGGTTGCACATAAGCAGACTTTCAAGCTCTAGGAACAAGGCCAGCCTTTAAAGAGAGTCGAAATAGGCGTGTTAAAACTGGAGACAGCTCAGGCGCGCAAGTCCGCAGAACAATTGCTGGAATGCCGTCTGGCCCACTGGCTTTGTTTACATCTAAAGTGCGAAGTGTCTTAAGTACCTCTTTGTACTCTTACCTCTGTACCTCTTTTTGGTAAATGCGGACACTCATTTTAGATATCCTTTCAGTCAATCTTTTTTCATCAATTCTTTTCTAAATGTGCAAACCATCTCAACCTCACTACATCTTCTTCCACACCACATTAGTGTCGTAATCAGAATAAAATAAAAATAAAATCTAAAAAAGTTGACGACGACGTGTCAAAATGTAAATTTTTAATTGAATATATCCCGGTAATGCGACGCTTCAGACATTAAGTATATTTTTGGCTTCTATTTAAGTAAGTATAGAAATAATCAAATAGCACAGAATTGATCGTGGGCTTCTCTTTAAAAAAAATATGCGACCGGTCAGAATGCCAGAATTGTCAAATAATAACATACTACGCTTGCTCCAATCAAACTAATTCAACTTTAGATTATAATTACTTACGTACACCGACATCTTAAGCTACATTTTAGAAGTACCTCGTTAGTTTCATCAATTCAAACTCAAGTAATAGGCAGTAATGTATGGAGTGCGCTTATGTACATTCTACGCCCGTGTATTCTTTGACCGGTGTTTTCGTGCGGGATGCGTTATTGGCGCGCGGGGCGGTGAGCTCAAACGTCCAAGGTCGTTGAAGACTCTAATCGCCTTAAGGCTGATACACACCAAAAAGTGTCGCAGACGTGCTGCATTGCGACTGCGTGCGTCATGATTTGTAATATTAGGATTTGTAAGTAGTAAGTAAGTTCTAAGCGAATGAGAGAGAAGCTAGGGTTGATTCAGGCAAAAATATAATCGATATCCTTAAAGTCACTGAAATGAAAGGACTTTCTGAGACACATGCATTTTTACTTCCCAGTTATTAAACTGGGTAGATAAGATTACATAATTGGCTTGTGATAATACTTATTAAAGTATCCAACAACTTAAATAGCCGATAGTTTTTGTTGTACGAGGGAAATTACACTGAAAAATGTTGTTGGGACAGCTACCGAAATGATAAAAATGAGGCTTCGCAATTTTTTTTTCTAATTAACTGCAAGTCTGGTTGAGAATTATTTACTGCCCCATATAGGTAACTACCTCATCTACCAAGAAAAAAATTTAAAACTGTATAGTAACGTTCTACAAATACAAATAATACAAATAATTTATTTCTCAGAACTTTTTTACATAACAACTAAATAAAAATAAGGAATTTTCACTTTCTATTCTCACATTATGCAACAATACAGGAGATGTGACCTGTAGGTCTCACACGAGGAAGCCCTGTGTCGTGGGAACCCACTAATTTTACAGTTTGCGTGCGACAGATGAAAACCTAAAAATATTTATTAACTATACAAAAATAAAAAGATGAATACTAGAGGTAGGTAGTGAAGTGTTGGTTGTTTATGTGTGTATGTGTGTGTGTGTGTGTGTGTGTGTGTGTGGGGGGGGGGGGGGGGGGGGTGTGTGTATGTGAGTGTGTGTGTGTGTGCTCCTGTTTTTTTTCTCTTGTGGGCTTAACTGTGCCCCATGAAACAAAAACGTAGAGTGAGTAATATGGGGTGTTTATATTATTTATTTTAGTTTTCTTAAAAGGTTTTCTGTTTGGTGGTAGCCCATGGAAAGCAACAGAGAAGAGATTAGCGTCTTGGCTTGCTTTACGGATAGTGATTTTAGGTCAAGTTGTTTTGCCATCCTATTGTAGACATGTGGTAGCATATACATAGGTAGTCGCTGCGCGAATGAGGTTTGTACAGAGATTGTTGGTGCTTTGAATACTCTTTTTTGTGACAAATTAGAGTATTCAGATGAGTTCAATACCTTGCGATGCACTCTGATACAGGCCTTCAAGATGACCAGTCACGAGCACCAATATGTATACACTTTGACTCTTATTCCATTGTATTAAGAGTAACAATTGTTTACATATTTTTGCTCGTGACTGTACATCTAGCGAACACTTAAAACCTGTGCCTCCGTGTATAGTGCACCGGTAGGGTAGAGGAAAGGTTTACTGAACATTGTTTTTAAAACAGCACGCTGAGCTCTTTCCAGGATCACATGGCTGTGACACCCAACCGTCCCCACACCGAGATACAGTAGCTGAGGAGAGATTCCCCCAGACTTGTGTACACGAGATACGAGATAGAGAGTCTCAGAGTCAGCAGAACTCTTGAGCAGCTTCATCACATAAATAAGCTTCCGGGTTCGAGCAGCAGTTTCCTCTATGTGTTTTTTGAACGAGAGATTTTCGTCCACGACTACTCCCAGATATCTTAAGTGCGACGTCCTATCGATGATTTGGCAAGAGCAATTGCAGTGGTCACATTCAGAATGTAGGCGGAGTATTGAGAAAGAACAAAGAGCTGACGACTTTGTCTTGTGGAAACATATCGACGCAAAAAAGCGGAACTGCTGTAACCCACAAAATGTAAAATCCCCACCAGAGCCAAAAAACTTTTGACATTTTAGAAAAAAAATCATATCTTCTTTATTATTAAACCTACAAGTGCCATTTTTTTTACACTAATTTATTTTTCGAGCTGTTATCTAAATAAATACCTAAAATCTTGTAGAAGTTACTTTTGACATATGTTTCTTTGGGTTACAGCATTAGCACATTTTTTTTTGTTACGATAAAACGCTGTAAATGAAACAGATAATTATATGGGTGACTCGAAATCAAGTATTTTCCTATAAAGCCAAATTGCAGTAAGCACACACTGCAATTTGGCTACAATATATTTCAATAGCCTTAATTTTGACTTAAACGCTGTATATCTATGTATTCAGGTGCATTAAAATATCATAACTGTTAAAAGTTAGAAAGGATAGTAAAATTAAGCGATGTAAGTATGAAATGACATTTATTTAATGTCTTTTTAAAATGTTTAGGATAAAAATAACTACAAATCACATTGAAAATATTAAACAGAATTCAAAAGATAACACAAGACTAACAACAGTTAGCCATTTAGACTTATTAAAACATAAAGAAAAACAGCTTTAACAAAACAATATCACTTCTAAAGTTTCACTTGAGTTGTACCTACTTAAAATCAAGCAAAACAATCACCACTTCCCGTAAATGCGAACTACGGTACTCCCTTTCTAGTCTTAAATTTTTTGGTCCGTAAATCCATAATATGTTTACTATAAAATTCAATAGCCATTATGTTCAAAACGTCGAAATTTTGTTTTTTATAATTATCTTTCTTTCTAATACTACCTATTATGTTCTAATATCGAGTACTAATAAATATAATAATAATCTAATCTAATCCTAGCCTTTTCCTAGGTCATTTGGTCGGCTCTCCGTATCATTTTGCACCATTCCTATTTATATTTATATTTTGCGTAAAATCTAGACTTACGCCCATTGTCTTCATATCTTTATTCATTGTGCTTGTCCAAGTCGTTAGGTGGGCGACCTTGGTGTCTCTTACCCTCGGCAGTGTTATTTAGCGCACTCTTAGTCATGTGCTCGACATCTCTGCGCATCACATGCCCGAACCATCGCAGTCGACTCTCGCACATCTTCTCTTGTATTGGCGTAACTTTGAACGTGCCACGGATAATATATTCATTCCGAACCTTATCTATTAACGTTACGCCCCCAGCCCACCTAAGCATTTGGATTTCTGTACAATGCATCATAAGCTTGCGAATTGGCCAGTATTCCGCACCACTGGCGTAAGGCAGACTTTCAGAGCCTGTACGCGGCGTTAAGTGGTTTGGATTGGTCGGAGTTGTTTATTTTAAAAGATATTGACACAGCAGTAGATTTTTTCTACACTAATCTATATGATTGTGTTAGCCAGTACGTTCCGGCTAAAACCCGCCATATGCGGGACCATAAGTACGTATATCCAAAATGGTATAACGCATATATTATAAATAATATTCGTCAAAAGTATTACCATTTAAAACGGTTTAAGGCTGACGGTAATGGAATTAGTAGAGAATTATTTAAATATTATAGATGGCATGTTAAAAATTTAATTGACAATGCGTATAAGCAGCACTTACATTTGACACAAGGAAAAATTGTTGACGATCCGGCTAAATTTTGGGAATTTATAAAAGATAAGAAGAATGACAGGCGATGTATGGATGTTTATTCGTTTGGTGACGTTGAAGTTGTGGGGCAGGCAGCTGCTGATGCTTTTGCAAACTATTTTAGTTCCGTGTTTCAAAAGGAGGTGCCTTTGTTGAATCCTTTAGAGGCGGCACAAGCCGTGAGCTCGCATGCTGATGCCACTTTGATTTCTATCAGCAAAGTAGACAGATCCGATTTGAAAATGGCGGTGAGGCGGCTCAAACCAAGATCGTCGGGAGGTCCCGATGGCATTCCCGTCTTTTTAGCTAAGGACTGTATATCTTCGCTCGAGGATCCTCTCCTGTATCTCTTTAATCTGTCGCTGGCCCACTCACGGTATCCGGAGTTTTGGAAAGTATCTAGGGTCACTCCGGTTCCTAAAGGTGACCCTAGCAATAACGTTTCAGCTTTTAGGCCCATTGCGGTGCTACCGGTCTTTGCAAAGATATTTGAGACAGTGTTGTGTTCGCGAATTAATGAACAAATTAGAAATCTTCTACATGACAGCCAACATGGTTTTAGGAACGCACGGTCAACTATTACAAATCTTGTGACGCATATTGACTACATTTATTCTGAGTTGGATGCTGGTCGGCAGGTGGATACCGCCTACTTTGACTTTAAAAAGGCTTTCGACCTGGTTGATAATGATGTCCTGCTACGTAAATTGGCGGTATTAGGATTTTCACCAAGGCTGCTCGAGCTTTTTTCAAATTATCTTCGCGATCGACGTCAATATGTTAGAGTTGGGGGATTTGCCTCAAAAGACTACTACACGAGATCCCGAGTGAGTCAGGGAAGTACCTTGGGTCCATTGCTTTTCCTGATCTTCATCGACGACCTACCCAAAAGCATTAGTGTCTCTAAGTGTCTGCTCTTTGCCGATGACCTTAAATTGAGCCTAGGTGTTGATAATCCATCAGATTGCGATGCTTTGCAAAGGGATATCGACGCGATGAGGGACTGGAGTAGTACAAACCGTCTTCCATTTAATAGCAGTAAATGTAAAATTATTACTTTCACGCGTAAACGCTGCCCACTTAACATAGTTTATAATTTATCTGACGCTCCTCTCGAACGGGTTAGTGACATACGGGACTTAGGATTACAATTGGACTCAAAACTTGACTTTCACAACCATGTGACGACAATATGTAAAAAGGCTAACAAAATGCTGGGCTTTGTTATGCGCACTTCATCGCAGTTCGACAATTTGGGTGTTGCAATGGTGCTTTACAATGCCTATATACGAAGTAAACTTGAGTATGGTGCAATAATTTGGGATCCCTACGAAGACCAATATATTGTTATGTTAGAAAGAGTACAACGAAAATTTGCACGCTGAATTTACAAGAAAAAGTATGGATACTATCCTTACCACCATATATCCATCTTCATTTGTAGCTGGTATGGTCGAGTTGGAGACCCTCAAACTCAGAAGAGTAATGCAGATCATCATGCACTATCTGTCAATTATTCACCACAGAATAGATTGTATACATGTATTGGATAGGGTGCGATTGCTTGCTCCGAAACGGTTGGGGCGGGATGATGGGGGGACGGTTGCGCCGCGGCGGCGGCCCCGCCTTCTATGGTGGCCTCAGACGCGCACTACATTTGCGGCGCACGCACCTACTATTCGTGCATTACGCCTCATTGGGGATATGATCGCCCATGACTATGATATCGACATATTTGCCGACCACCTTAGACAGTTACTTAGGAAAGCCCAATCATTTGTAGATAAACTTTATTAATAGTAAGACTAAAATGATATCTGGATACTGACATTTAATATTTGACCTTATTTTATATTTTATTTATTCTAATTTTGGTTTTTTGTAATTTATTGGTAATTATTGTATTGTGACATTGTATTTTGACTTTTATTTTCCTTTCTTTTATTATAATTTGACATTGTTTTATATTTCAATAATTATTTTAATTTGGAATGTGCTTGACTCTTTGTGTGATTATTGGTAGCTATTGTATTATGTTGTGACATTGTATTTTGACTTTATGACATTCACATTTTTAACTTTTTTTATATTATTTTCCTAATGTATAACATGTTTACTTGTTTGATTATATTTCGGTGATAGATTCTAATTTTAAACTCGACTAGGTTCGTTTGTAATTAGCTTGCTGACGTTTTGGTCTACACTGTAAGTCAGCAAGTACACCTTTTCTTTAAATAAATAAATAAATAAAATAAATAAATAAATAAAATGCAGAAGGGCAGGTCGAACTGCTCTCTTGTGGATATACCATTTTACTCGAACAGGCATTCGCGAGTCACAAAGTACCCCAGTCAGTGCTCTCCACTTTTGCCACCTTGCTTGAATCCTGCTTGAATCCTGTTTTCTATGTCTTCGTTGGTACTCGCTTTACTTGTTATACGGATCCAAGGTACTTGAATTTGGAAACTTTATTAAGGGGAAATTATCTATTAGTGGTGGGGATACGATCGCATTTACGCCAGAGAAATTGCAGTGCATATATTCCGTTTTTGTTCGGCTTACTCTGAGGCCTCGGCTTTCCAAACGGTTGCTCCACAGGGCTAGTTTGTTTTGCAGGTCTTCAGCAGATTCCAACACAAGTACTACAGTTTTTTTTTTTTTTTTTGTGCTCTCTGCTCCGACGTTATCAGAGCCTATTGTAGACCTAATTCTCATTCATACCAGTTCTCGCATTAATTCTTCTCGCACTTTCATACCGCATACTTCACAGCCTTACATCTCCTTTCATTCTTGTTCGGGTGGGACTCCCGTTAGACTCCCTACTTCTCTAATCTAGGGCTTTATCGCCTCATTACCATCTTTATTGGTTACATTTTCTTAAAACTAATAGGGAAATAATTTTTTCAACGGAGCGTTTTGCTCGGTACCTAAACTTTTTTCTTTTTAGCTTATATCTATATCCATTTTACTTATTATATATACGAGTACTACATTATCGGCATATAGTAGTGTCCATGGAACAGGACGTTGCAGATCTTCAGTAACGTAATTCATGACCGTATTAAGCAAAAGTGGGCTTAGTTGAACCCTGATGCATTCGTCTACTACGACTACGTACCCTTGTGGTTACATTGTCGTACATGTCTTTTACTATATCAATGTACTGTTCGGGAACGTGCTGTGCTCGAAGCGCTGTCCATATAAGAACTTTTGAAACTCTATCATATGCTTTTTCTAGATCTATAAAAGTGAAGTGAAATCCTTTCCAAATGATTTATATATTTTTGTAAGAGCATTTTAATAGAGTGAATGGCTGATTCTTCGTTTAATAGTTCTGCAAAGGATTTTTGCCAGTGTTTATTTATGTCTTATTCTTGTGTTAGGAGCCTACCGCATTTTACCTTTTATGTGAAGCTGACGTGTGGTAGCTAACTGGCTAAGCCCTTGTTGTAGGACGATCAGTTGTGCTGCTTTCTGTAGGTGTGGTATCCATTTTTTCTGTGGAATTCAGCGGAGATGTGTTGTAGTCAACATGTAACAACCGTCTTATAAAATAAACAGGTACCTTGGGATTTTATAGAGGGTCAATGTCGCCAAAGTCAAGAACTTAAAACATGTCTGTTTTCTTACTCCTTCACTTAAGAAGGATAGCTCCTGAAACATGAGTATAACTTAAATAAATATGGTATCAATTCAAGCTCACAGTAAAGTCTTTAAAATGGTACCATTTTCATTAATCTTCACCAATCGTTTAGGTCTTAAGATCGCTCGAAACAAATCACAAATAGGTTATAACACACTTTTGCACACATTTCTAAATTTATTCTTCTGCTTTCTAATTTTTTAATATTCCCCCGAGGACTGCGACCTGCCATGGATTTATACACTGAGGATATCATCTTGTGAGTGTTAAATGAGACAACAGAAGCATGACACCTGGTCTGATATGACCCCCGTTTGCTAAAGTTTATTCGTTTTCCACCTACTAGCTTTGCTACTATACTATTGTAACGCTCAGCAGTATTACTGTCGATGTCGTGTATCAAGCTAGGGGCGTGCGATGCCAGATTGGACATCAAAAGACAAATTCGGGACCAAAGTGTGCCAGTATAAAATTCTGTAGACTGTGATTCCCCCTTAATAACATTACAGAAAATGGTCTTACATCTGCTGTGGTCATCGAAGGCATGTAAGTGTGCTAAAAGTAGGTCATTATACAAGAATTCAATGTTGCATCGTCGCTCTGATTCTGATTCTGCTGTATGTGCCTTTATGATCGTTCGAACAGTTTTTCTTAGGATCATTATTTTTTTTAGAGTTATTACTTTACGATGTTGCAGTATAAATTTGGTATCTGTCTGAAGAGCTGTAAGTTTGTTACACATGTTACGAAGCAGGTGATTGCGGCATTCAACGGTAACATTAGAATATGGTCGACTTTTTAGCAGTTGTGCATGTGTACTAGAATCCCCGTCTGATACCATTCTCCCATAAATTAAATTATGCATCTCTATGGAGCACTTAAAGCCTTCAACGAGGATTGTGGACTCCATTGCTGTAGATGGTCCGTTGTAATTCTTGTAGCATTTGTGTTCTTTTGCTATTTTATTTGCTTTTTCTGCCTGTGCACATATAGAGCAATATTTATTTTTCACACCTAAAAACAACACCTCTCCCGACTTTTTGACGATTATAGCAGCAGCAACGGACAGTGCCGAGTAATTCTTTTTATATGTTCTCTTACACCAGCACCCATCTACAATTACGTCAATTATTGGTATGCTGTTTTCATCTACACGTCCTTCAGCTATTGCCATTTCCCTTTCTTTTTTTGCCGCTGCATTCATAGATTCAACTGAACTTTTTTCCCAATAAGTTGATAGCTCACAATGGCATGCTCTTTATGTTTTCGGTGTCATGATAGGTAAATTCAAGGCTGCAGAAAGCTCTTGAAGTTGGGAGTGCCCACACCCTATGGCTATTGTTCCTGCAACTGCACAGTTGTTTATATTTATTTCTCCTGGAGGATCGTTTTCTATGTAAAAAATATCTCTGCACATATCACACTTTAACGTAAATTTAGAATTGAGTCCAACTTGTCATTCTCCTACAATTTTAACGCAACCCAAACCACAGTTCATAGATCCATGTTCAGAGATTTCTTGCAGTCTTGAATAGAAATAAGGTATATCAATTATACGCCGACCATCAACGGACGAGCCTGGTAATTTTTGTGGCGAACTCTGAAAAAGAAATTACCGTTTATGTATGTTAATTGTGCAATATATACCTAATAGGTAAACAATGAAATGTTGACTTTGTAATAAGTTTATTTTTATTTATTTATTTTCTTTTTATTTGAGAAACAAACAATCATACAAAATTATTTAAAATGGAACACAGTATAACACACAAATCAGTATATTTCCCACAATTACATTGAACAGACATGTCTTACAACAATAATATAGTCTCACACACTAACACAAACACACAAACATTAATAAATCTAACATCAAACTTTAATACCAAAATCTATAATAATAAAATATTTTTTTTAAGGAAAACCAAGAGCTAGTAAGCAGTCAATAACCGAAAATCATTACTAAATACATATGCATACCGCTGGGTGTTCTACCGACTCTTGTGCAGGTATTGGATCTTTGCCTTGTGTTTCTGAGACACTCAATGACTTTGAAGACTGGTCTGGTTCTGAAGGTATTTCTGCCTGAAAATTCAAAGAATATGAAGTTTCAAGGTATGTGGTACGCGCACGCCGACGCGTCTTACGTCTGCGATGGGCGGGACAAGCAGTAATGCGGCGCGAACGGGGGGCGCCAAGAAGGCGCGACCGGCGTGCGCGTCAGGCGACCGCGACCAGCGGAGGGAACAGAACGAGTTCGCGAGTATTAAATTTTGTTGAATTTTCCGCGATACTATCCCCTTCTCTGGTCGCGGTCGCCTGACGCGCACGTCGCCGATCGCGCCAACATTGCGCCCCACGTTACGCAACAAGCGCAATCTGATCGCCACCGCCGCGTGCAGACGCTGCACAGGACGCCGGCCGCGGCCAATCAGAGAACCCATCGATGTGAACACGTCGCTACAAGTTCGTACACAACAATTGATCGCCACCGCGCATGCCAACGCGGACGCGAGCTGAACGCGTTGGTTTGGCCTAGGCTTTAGTCAACTTTTACACATCTGCGGGATAGACAAACTGACATATGTGCGATTTGCAACTAGGTACCTACGTGTAGGTAGTTGTTTGTCGATCATCTTGAATACAAACATTTTAAGCGCTTCACTGTGTACCTAGGTATGTATATACTTAATTAAGGTTTATTTTATATGTAGGTACCTGAATCGAGTTTACAAGTATTCTTTGTGAAAATGTTTTACAATGACTGTCGTTGTCTTCCTTTGCTGATGCTTTGTTTCTAGCTAGTCTGAAATAATGTGGAAATTGTCAATAGGTAGGTACTGTTATTATTTTGTTTTTTCTTTGTTTAATAAACAAACAAAAACTTTGACTTTATAATTTTTTTTTTACTGTATTAGAATACATGTTTGATAGGTAGGTACTTACATTACTGCATGCATTTTTAAAGCTTTCTCAGCTTCTTTTTTCTTCGATTGACTTTTTCGAGGCATTTTGATCTAGATAATTATACAATTAAATTTCGTCAACGTCTATAAGCAACATAAACTTTAAATTATCATGAATAAGGTTTATAATTAGCGTCCACGCGCGAGGCACATATCACAACACAATCGTCTCGTCTGACTGCACTACTCTGTAAGCACACCAATCCAAAAATCTACAGTCTCAACGCACACAGACAAAGAAAAAATACGTAAAAATGTGGTAGCGAGTGACACAGCCTCCCCGTCTGAATCCCAGCGGACGACTGCGGCCCGCGCCCGCGCAGACCACCCTCTGCATCTAAACGTTCAGAATTCCTGTTTTTCGTTACTTTTGAAATAAAATGTTGTTCGATTTAAAAAATTAATGTTGTATTTAAAGAATAAAGGATTCTTAATTTGTCAGTATAAGAATAGTTACATATAACATAGTCGTTTAGGAGAAGTAGGGAATGTAAGTCAAAAATCGATGTCACGTAGTTTTTTTTTAAATAAACAATATAAAGACTTAAAGAAAAAACCAATGTACCAAATAAAGTCCTTGAACAGATGTTTCACATATATTTTTTTCAACTTTATCTGGCCAGCCATTAATGAGGAGTAGGCTTTACAAAATGCACAATTTTCGGAAATTGAGGGATCTAATCGCCTTAAGACACTTGACCAAAACGAGGCACGGTTTCGAAGTAAACATCTTTTGCTCTGTGGCGTTCCGGAGAAACCTGGTGAGAGTTTGTTGTCTATTGCTGCAACACTACTTCACAAGCACCTAGGCACCATGGATGCAACATCATCTTCCATCAAATCATGTTACCGGCTAGGAACCTCAAGAGAGGGACGTTCTCGTCCTGTGGTTGTGCGCTTTGCTGACCGTGCTTTGCGTTCTACCGTATGGAAGAGTAAGACCAAGCTAAAGGGCACTTCTTTAGTTTTGAGAGAATTCCTAACCAAGACACGTGAAGCAGTGTTCTACGCTGCCCGGGCTCACTTTGGAATATCTAATGTATGGACAAGTGATGGAAATATTTCCATTAAAACTCCGAATGGAAAACGACTACGAGTCTGTTGCGAGCAAGAGCTGGCTGCGGCTGTGAACCAGTTCCCTGCAAAGGCATCCACCAGCGAAGGAATGGCTGCGGGCGGTCCGTCGGCGTCCATCTCCAGGCCGATTCAAACTAGATCCAAGCGCAATGTTAAGGCCGCGAAATAGTGAGTTACATTGTTTGTTATAAATGCTTTCTTGCTTAGTGCTTAGTATCTTTAATATCCTTTAACATCTAAATAGCTTGCTGTTTGACTGCCTTTTAGATGCTGGCCTTGTATTGTATCTCTGTTTCGGTTTCGGTCGAGTATGTTTTAGTAACATACCTATTGGCTTACTAGTCACCTATCGCTTATTAATAATTTGCACTAATGTAAAGTAAAACTATATTAATTTATTATTTCGCATTAATTTCACAATAGACAAACTACCAATGTTTTGATTTAGTCAGCTGTCATGTCAACGTCATTTCGTGATCATTTCACTACAGACAGCGTTGTTCCTGCTATGTTCAATTTACGCTACGATTGTTCACTTTGCAATAAAATTTTCTGATTTGTTGCTTTGCCCTGTTCCTTGACACAATTATTTTTGATACTTTTGCTAGGCTTGATGATACATAGTAATATTTTTTGATAATGATTTTTTAATGATTTTTTTAAGTCGGATTCTTTTTGTATAACTTAACTGATACTTTATTGTTTTTGCCTATTAAGTTGTAGTGTTTTTATCTTATAACACATTATCTGTTTATTTTTGATTTTTTTTGTGTCAACTGATTGTTAACATTTTAACCGGCAGAATGTATTTATAAATTGTAAATTACTGTTATGAATTCGATATTTTAAATAGAATTTGTGTGTGTGTGTGTGTGTATTAAATATAATTTATTTTATTATTTTATATTAAATATATAGGTATATTTTTATGTCTGATTGTAGCAATTATGATTCTGCGGACGATGCTAACTCTTCGTACTACTCTCTTGACGTCTCCTCTGTGGATTTGGATGATATTGGCACTCTCCTTGCGCGCGAACTTAGCTCCTTTCCTGACAGCCTAAAGATTTGCCACATCAACGCCCAGAGTATTCCATGCCATTACACAGACCTTCTGAACACCTTTTCTACGAACACTGCTCAGGCTGTTCTGGTTTCCGAAAGCTGGCTCAAACCCTGCCTAAATTCAGTGTCCTACCATCTTCCTGGTTATGAACTTTTACGCAACGACCGTGTGGGCAAGGGTGGCGGTGGGGTTGCCATTTACCTATCGAATGGCATCCTCTATAAGCTGTTGGCTTCTTCCTCATCCAGGTATGGCTGTATGGAATACTTAGTTCTTGAACTGAACATCAAAAGTACGAAAGTGCTTCTAGGTGTCGTTTACTGCCCCCCCCCCCCTATTTCTTATCTCTCCGAATTGGAATCTCTCTTGGAAACATATTCTACGGCTTACGAACATCGCATAATCATGGGGGATTTTAATACGGACCTATTAAAAAAGGATAGCCACTCGCATCAGTTCCAATCCTTGGTCGCGTCTGTGAATCTTTCCATTCTACCCCTTGGTCCTACACATCACAACCTCAACACAGACGATTAATGGAAACCCCCTAAGAATAGGCCCACGTTCGTGCGCATGCGTAATTTCTCAAAGTTAAACGTTGAGAAACTTGAAGAGGACGCGAATGCCATCGATTGATCGCCGATTTTTAGTGCGGATTCTGTAAATGGCATGTTAACCTCCTTTAACGCCACGGTTCTGGGGTTGTTTGACGCTCACGCTCCCATTAGGAGTGTCAGGCTTAGGCGGCCACCCGCTCCTTGGATTACTCCCCTAGTGCGTATCGCGATGAAGAGACGCAACAGAGCTTTTCGTATCTACAAGCGATGCCGAACTGATTTTAACTGGGAGTCTTTCAAACATGCCAGAAACAGATGCAACCAGATGATTAGAGAAGCCAAGCGCCGTTACATTCACCAAAATCTATCTATTTCTAATCCTGCTGACATGTGGAAATTTCTTAATTCCCTTGGTATTGGCAAGACCCCTGTACGTCATTCACCTTCCTTTCCTTTAGATGATCTCAATCGCCATTTCTTATCTTCCAAATCCCTTTCTGATACTGTAAAATTTCTCACTATATCTAGAATTACTTCCTCTGCTCCGTTATTAACTCATCTTTTCTCTTTCACTCCTCTGACAGAGGATGAACTACGCAAAATAATAGTGTCTATCAAGTCCAAGGCGATGCAATTTGACAACATAAGTAGGGCGATAATCACTCCAGTACTTTCTTGTTTCCTTCCTATACTAACCTTTATTTTCAATCATTCCCTTTCCACCGGTGTTTTTCCTGCCGTTTGGCGCAGTGCCTTCACCATTCCACTTCCCAAAGTATCCAACCCCAGCTCTCTCAGTCAATTTAGACCCATCTCTATTTTATCATTCCTCTCTAAGGTTCTTGAAGCTGCTATTCACAAACAACTTTCCTCTTTTGTCTTTCGTAACAATATTCTCTCTTCTTTTCAATCTGGGTTCCGGCCTGGACACAGTACAACTACTGCTCTTCTCAAAGTTATCGAAGACATACGCGATGGGATGGAGAATTCACGTCTTACTGTGTTAGTTTTAATTGATTTCTCTAACGCATTCAACGCAGTGGACCATGATATTCTCCTCTCTCTCCTCTCTCTTTATGGCTGCTCCTCCACCGCACTTCTATGGTTTACCTCTTATCTTCGGGGGCGCCAACAAGCGGTGCGAGTCAGCCAGTTGGTCTCCAACTGGTCGGACTTGTCTGCTGGTGTACCCCAGGGCGGTGTGATCTCACCTCTTCTCTTCTCCTTGTTTATTAATTCTCTTACATCTATTATTTCCTCCTCTTATTATCTGTACGCTGACGACCTGCAGTTATATGCACAGAGTGATCTGCGCAACCTCGACAACGCTATAGCACTCCTTAACCAAAATCTGAATAGGATACGTGGATGGTCGGATAGTTTTGGGATATTTGTTAACCCAGACAAGTGTCAGGCCATAAATATTGGCAGTTCTCGCCAGCTCTCACGACTCAATTTGAGTTCTACTCCGGCTCTGACATATAATGGCGTTGCAATCCCATATGCTACATCTGTGAGGAACCTTGGGCTTGTCCTTGACTGCAGCTTGGGTTGGGAGGGTCAAATCCAAAATATTAGTCGTAAAGTACATGGGACTCTCGGCGCACTTTACAAACTACGAAACTTCATACCACCCAGCACTAGAGTTATGCTCGTACGAGCTCTTGTTCATCCACTTCTTGATTATGCTGATGTTTGTTTGTCCGATATTAATCAAATCTTTCTCAACAAATTGGATCGTCTTCTTAACAGTGCTATACGCTTTGTCTTCGGTCTACGTAAATACGACCACATCTCTGACTTCCGAAACCAACTTGAGTGGCTACCCATTCGTGAGCGTAGGAACTTAAGATTGGTTTGCCTTCTTTTTAATATCCTTTTTGATCCACGCGTCCCGGTTTATCTTAAATCTCGTTTTCAATTCTTGGGTGCTTCACACCAACGCCATCTTCGCTCCAGCACTAATCTGGTACTCCAAACTCCTTCTCATAGCTCTAATTTTGTTTCTAACCCTTTCACTCTCACGGCTATTCGACTCTGGAATGCACTGCCTTTTAACGTGAGAGATGCTTCTAACAAGGTTGCCTGCAAGAGTTTAGCGCGTGAGTACTTTCTAAAATCCGCCCAACAGTTTTAAACTGATTTACAGCATAAGTTACTAGTGTTTATATTTATCTTATATAGTGTAATATGTATTTGTATAGTTATATATATTTTGTGTATAATGTATGTATGTATATTTAGGCTAGTTAAGTTAAGTGTTTCTTTTTTTTCCTTATTTAAATTGTTATTCTCGGAATTTTAATGTCACCGCCTACAACGATTTATGTACATCTTCTCTGATTGACTGTTAGAGAATGCCTTATGGCATTAAGTCCGCCGTTTGTTGTATTTTTGGCAATAAAGTTTAAATAAAATAAAATAAAAATAGTTTAAAAATATGAAAATAAACTTTAGCGTCTTTCCTCAGATGTTTCTTTCCACACTCATTTCAACACTTTTTTATATCCATAGATTAGATTTTATTGATTTCTCTTCTACTTTAACTAATTCTCCTTTATTGTTGGCATAAGATTGACGAACTTCCTTCTTTTGCCAGTTTTTGTTTTTTTTAATTTTAATGTCTTTCTTTATCTTTTTCCTTTCTTTTATTATCTGCAATGAAAATAAAATAATAAAAAATTGGTTGCCTGTAAAGTCGGTATACGGGCGAAAGTTTTACGTGACAACGACTTTGAGTGGTAAAATAATTTTAATGTGAATATTCATTCGTATAGTAGGAAGAAGGATGAAATAATAGTAACAATTTAAAACATTTATTTATACAAAGAATTATATGGAAGGGACGCGTGCCTTTCACTTTTTATGTCTGTCTCTCTCGCTCTTAGGCGGGCTAACCATGCCCGAGTGGAAGGGACGCGTGCCTCTCACTCGCTCTCATTGTGAGCGCATAACGTGAGCGGAGCGTAACGCAGTTTCTTGAAGTGTCACTCGGCAAACCAATTTATAAGACGTAGTCACGTCAATAATATATACTTTATTCTCTTTAAAATTATAAAAATTATTTAAATTCGTCAAAAAAAAATTGTATGTCAAAAGCTTAGGTCAAAAGTCAAACTAATTTATCAAAGGTATCAAAATCTAATACATTTTTAAAAATCTAGTTACCTAGGGAGCAATTCGTGTCACTGCCAAGCAGCTTTGTCATTAAATAAATTGTCAAAACTATAATACGCTTTTTGGGACAATTTACATTTTATGAATTTTTTAAATTTATTAAATTTGTTACCTCAGTTGGCAATGTATTATACATGCGAATACAATTTCCCGCAAATGAATTAGTTATTTTGTGGAGCCTATAATTGGGAGTAGCCAGTTTATCCTTATTTCTTAAGTTCAAATTATGTCTATCACTATTCTTCACAAACCTACTTTTATTCTTATGGGTATACAATAAATTTTCATAAATATACTGTGAGTACACTGTAAGAATACCGATTTCTTTAAATTTGTCTCTTAATGACTCCCGAGACTTCATACCATAGATAGTCCGGACAGCCCTTTTCTGCAACACAAAAATACATTCAATGTCGGCAGCGTTACCCCACAGTAGTATGCCATATGTCATAACACTGTGGAAGTAGCTGAAATAGACTAGACGCGCTGTTTTAATGTCTGTGAATTGCCTGATCTTTTTTACGGCATAGGCTGCAGAACTCAGTCTGCCTGAAACTTTCCCGATGTGAGGCCCCCATTGTAATTTGGAATCTAACGTTATGCCCAGAAAGGCAGTCTCATTGACCAATTCTATTTCATTGTCCTTAACCTTAACACTGGTTTTAACAAACCTTACATTAGGTAGAGTAAATCTAACACATTTGGTTTTATTTCCGTTTAACAGTAAATTATTAGTATTAAATCAGTGGACTACTCTAGAGAGGGCATTGTTTACGTCGTCAAGCTTGCGTTGTCCACGTTTAACTTTAAATATTAAAGACGTATCATCAGCAAACAAAACTATCTCGTGATCGTCTCTTATTAAGTGAGGGAGATCATTTATGTAAACTAGAAACAGAAAAGGACCCAAAATTGAGCCTTGCGGCACCCCCATTGTAATAGCAGAACCAGGTGACTGTTTACCATTTATTACTACTTTCTGGATTCTATTACTAAGGTAAGATGAGATAAAATCCAAGGCCGTCCCACGGATTCCATAATGATCAAGCTTCCTAATTAACGTCTGATGCTGGACGCAATCAAATGCTTTAGATAAGTCACAGAATACACCATAGGCATCATATGACTCATTCCAGGCTTCATAAATACTCTCTAATAACTTAATTCCAGCATCAGTAGTGGACCGACCGCGGGTGAAACCGAATTATTTAGCATGCAATAGTTTATTTACGTTAAAGTGAGCTAGCATTTGATTGAGCATAATTTTTTCAAATATCTTACTAAAGGTGGGGCAGTACAGGAATAGGGCGGAAATTCGAGGGATCTGAGGTACTGCCCGATTTAAACAGAGGGGTTAATTTACTAGATTTCATTAAATCAGGAAACACACTACAATCAACACAATTATTAAATATAATTACCAGTTCAGGAGCGACTATCTCGATTAAAGAGTTAACTAAATGTACAGAAATGTCCCAGAGGTCAGCTGTTTTCTTAATATTCAAAGATTTAAAAGCTTTTACGATGGTGTGTATATTAACTTTACTGAATTGAAATATAACATTACAACAAGGAACGTTTGCTTTTAACAGAGATTCTGCAATGGGGGTAGAAGAGCCCAGGGTTCTGGTTAAATCTACGGCAATTCGCGAGAAAAATGATTCATATTCGTTAGCGACTTTAACGTCTGCTGTGATTATTTTGCCATTTATGTTAAGTTTATAATTATTTTCATTTGATTTTACTTTGCCACTTTCCGCATTAATAATTTTCCAAGTTGATTTAACTTTATCTACACTATTACGAATTTTATCACTTATGTATTTAGATTTAGCCGATAGACATTCTGCTTTAAACGTTTTTGAGAAAGATTTAACATAATTTAGAAATTCCTCTGTTCTATTAAGCTGTCTCTCTGAGTACAACTCATACAGTTTTCGTCTACTTTTGTGTATACTCTCAGTGGCCCATTCACTGAAAGTAGGACTATCACCAATCGTGACCTCCTTGGACTTGAATATCGAGTTGAACTCGTTATAGAAACAATCAAAAAATAATTCATACATTGCATTGGGATGCAAGTTGGTGTCTAAGATTGGAGTTTTGTCGCAGAGTCCAACTCTTATTCGTTCCAAGCGGTCAATAGTTACCGGTCTACATATTATTTTACGTTTTTTAGTTTTTTCCTTAACGATTTTGAAGGATGCTAATTGCCCACAATGGTCTGAATCTAGCTTACTTAGAATACTCTTAGTTTCTGGCAACATATCGCTATATATATTATCTAGCCACGTAGCTGTAGAATCACAGTATCTCGTAGGCCCCAAAAATAAGTTTGTGAGGTTATATGATTTAAATAAATTCAAGATATCATACGTCGTTGGCAAATTAATAAGTATATCAACATTAAAATCGCCGCATACTATTATATATTTATTAGATTTTGCAAGTTTGCTTAAGGCTTTGTCCATAACTTCCTCAAATTCACAAAAGGATGAGCGTCCACGTTTATAAACGCATAGTACTATGAATTGCTCCATTTCTACGCAAGACAGTTCGGCTATACACTCTACAGAGAGAGACACAACGTCTTTCCGTTCTTTAAATTTCAATTTGTTATGTAACAAGATCAACGACCCCCCATGCGCTGTGTTGACCCTGCAGAATGCACTAGCAACTCGGTGATTACTGAAACTGAACATGCGTTCACCCCACTTACGCCAATGTTCTGTAATACACAAGATATCAATATTATCTGAACTCATGAACAGTTCCAACTCTAACTCTTTGCCCTGTGTTAAACAATAAATATTTTGATGCACCAGGTTGATAATATTTACATTTTTTGACTTTGATGGTTTTGGAGGGCATTTTTTATTATAATCACTGTTAGAAATTAAATTCAAATTAATTAATTCATACATGCTAGAGGACATTTCCTCTGTTGTCTTAAGGTCTAATTTAAATTACTTGGAACGGATTCCAAAGTCCTAACACTAAAACTATTCTGTTCAAATAAAGCAGTTGCGTCAGCCAAATTTTTGGCTGTTGTAGTAAAAAAATAGAATAGCACACCTGCTATTTGTCTTTTACAATTACTTGGTAGATAATAACTACCAGGACATTGATTTGTATACACACTGTATAATCTGTCCGGACTTCTATCTTTATACATATTGTATGTAGTTCTGTGTTTCAGAACAGAATTAATGTCAATCACATTAAATTTGTTATTGCATTTACTAATTAAATATGAATGTGAGTTAATCTTATATCTAAAAGAGTTTTCCACGTCTGGCACTCTTTTTATAAAGGGAAGTGTAAACATTACCAATTGTTTAACATCTAAATTCATAAGTTTTTCACAGTACTGGGATAATTTATGTTTATTTATATTTCCCCTGTTTGCACAAAAAATAATTACTTTGCTGTTCGATTCAAATTTATATACTAGTATCTTTTGCATTATTTCACTTAAAGAAGCACCTGGAAAACAATTGTTAATAATTGAGTAGCAATTTGAATTAAATTGTTTTGACAAAAGTGAGCCGAGATTTGTGCCAATATCGTCACTAAATACAATCAATTTAGACAAACTGTCCCTATTTACACTGTCACACAATTTCCCAATTAATGGTGAGGGAGAACAAGTTGTAAGAGGAGGCTCAGGCTCCAAGGAAACCGGTTCACACTGTACCTCCACCGACTGTGAGGTACTTGAACAGTTGCACGAATGATTATTTATAAAAGGATTAAGGCCCCCAGTGTTGTAATTTGATGTTTTAAGCACCTTATCTATACTTAACTCGCACTTATTGAAGTCCTTAAGGGACAGCTCATATTTTTTAGTTACATATTGGAGTTCAAATTGCAAACTTTGGATTTTTGACTCTAAGTGGTGTGGTGTGTAGGTGTAATATTTTAAATGATTTTGTTTAAGCTCTAACATAGATAATTAAGCTTGTTCTCTTAATTTTAAATTAGATTAAACATTTTTGCACTTCTTAATTAAGGTTTTGTGATATTTTAATTGTTTTTTTGACTTATTGATAAATTTATAAATTTTTAGGTATTTTTTTAGTTTATTCCTGCTGCAAAACAAAACTGACTTGTCTGGTTTGTATGAATTGTCACCTGTTAGGTCTATAGTAGACAAGTCTAGGTTCAGAACAGTTGCAGAAGGAATCAACTGCGGGGACCACTCATTAGCTCGTTATACAAATTATCAGTTTCACGGGCAGAGACTTGTTGGGCACTTTCTTCCAGGTCTAAGATCTGTTCCTGGGCACTCTGTAGCTCATGTTCTAGCATGGTAGTTCTCCTCAGGGTCTTCTCGTATTCATCACTGCACTCGTGGAATCTGGATACCACCAACTGGAGATGGTCCCGCTCCGCCACAATATCATCATACCCAATATGGAGCCTAGATAGCTCATATTTAAGTTTCTTCGTGTACTCTAACGCGTGCATTAACACTAGTTCACTGTCCTCTCTTTCTTTTTCAAGTTGTGCACAGAGTTTCGTTTTAGCTTTGAGTTCCTGCAACGCCAGACGAAGTTTGGGCTCCTCTGCCTGGCGCAGCAATGCAGTACGACTACGGGTATTCATATTATTTGCAGATAATGCAATAAAAATCACAGTTTCTTAACAAAGAGCATATTTAGAAAATTGAGGTTCGATATCGGGACCCGTACTAGGCTGGCGGTGTCACATACCGTTCGACCAACGTGAGAGTCGAAGTGGACGACAACATTAGCGATGTATTGATGTATACGTTATGTAGGTAGGTCCAAAGTCCACCTCAAATATTTATTGATTGTTATCTCCGATCATCTAAACACTGGTCAAAGATTGTTATTGTCAATTATTGTAATGTATTCACCACAGTTTTTCACTAACGAAGTCTTAAACACTAATTTAGTGTTACAGTTTATTAAAACAAAAGTTCAATATTGTGATATTTTGTAAATTGTTTGCACTTTTTATTTAGACAACTGGTTCATAGTGTCACTTGGTCATTTTGATTTCAAATCTTTTTTCAAGGTTTCTCACTATTGAATCTCATCACAAACACTTGTGCCGCAGAGTCACTTAGTTACATACACTTTAAGCACTTTTTTACTACTTATTTCATGTGTTAGATATTTTTAATTAGAAATATACTACAGAGCTAATGTTTACATCGCCGTCTACGCCTACCCTCTCCGTGTATCGACATATTATACACATTATCTTAATTTCAGTACTAATAGATATTTATGTAGATTAAAATAGTAGTCCAATAAAATCATTAATACCAAATCCAGATTCGAAACATTAATGATCTAATTTTATTCTAATAACTAAAATTCGTTCCATTTACGTTTCAAAACGGCACACTCTTTCGTCTGTCGCGTAGTGACCGAGTGGCGCAGTAAGCCGCCGGTTTGAGGCGTGGGCGTGGGTTTTAATGGCGGTAAATTCACATGAAAGTGTCAAAATTCTACAAATTTAGACTTTTTAAATTGGCGAATGCTTATGTGAACTGTAGTAAACCACGACGACTAACAATTTCTTAACTAATAAATGTAGTAAACGTGGAGCGTTATTATTTTATGATAGGCAAAAACGCTGTAACCCGTACCGTTCAAAATTTCAACAGCGCTGTAACTACCAGGATAATATAATTTGCAAAAGATGAATTGGTGTAAATGAAAATGATAAAAAAGCTGTTTTTTTATGCTATTTACAGCACACGTTTATGTGATCCCTCCAAAAATAGGGGTAAATTAAAACGCTGTACAAAATTTTCTACTGGTCGTAGAGACATAGGAGTCAAACCATTCAACGCAGAATATTTTTCTATTACTGAATCTACAATAAAAAAAAATTGACCATGTTGCGGGTTACAACGTTTCCGCTTTTTTGCGTCGATATGTATTTTGTTTTAGATGCATAAAGTGTTAGCAAATTTCTGTGGAGCCAGCTCTTAAGAATATCCATTCCCAGTTTCGCCTTCTTGAACGCACCAGCCCATGATTCATCATGAAACACGGCCACTCTGTCATCGGCGTAACAAACGACTTCGACATCCTGAGGCAGTACGTTGTGAACATCGTTCAGAAAAAGAGTGAACAGGGTTGGACCCAAAACACTGCCCTGCGGTACACCAAAGCGTATTGGAAGCTCGTCACTAATGATCTCACCCAATCTAGTGGATTGTCGTCTACCAGACAGATAGCTCCGGAACCATTCCAGTGGCAGGCCTCTTATACCAATGTTGCCTAGCTTTTTTACCAGTAGTTACACCGGAACGGTATCAAAAGCCTTTGCCAGGTCTAGAAACACGCCAATGCATTTACGGTTTTTATCCAATTTATCAGCGACGAATTCCACTAAAGTAGTCACAGCATCTTCTGTTGATCACCCATGTCGAAAGCCGAATTGCCTATTGGAAAGCAGTTTGTGTTCCTCAAAGTAACTGTTTGCGCCACAGCGCAACGGCCATTCAAAGCATACCGCCAGCTGTAAGGTGGTTGACTCAGCGGTTGTTGACGGCCGCGTCCGCCTGTCTGCCGCTGCGCCACCGCTGCGCGACCCGCCGCCGCTAGCTTCGTGAGCCGACCGCGCGACTCGTCTGTCTGCTAGCTAACGCGAGACGCCCACAAAATACGCGCGCTGGTATCTGCCCTTATTGATAGTGACTCGGTGAAGATAGTGCCTGTGAATATAGTGCCTGTGATTAGGTGATAGGACTTTGTGCTGTGCCGTGACAAATCGCCTACATCACCGCCCGCCAGCTCGCTGCCCCGTCTCCTGCCTTGCCCCCACCAATCATCTACCAAGTAAGTCGCATGCCCTCATTTCCGAAACCTAACCAGACCTGTCCTGGGTCCACACACCTTATTCCGTCGCTGTTACGGCGAGCGCCCTTCGAGCCGGATGAGAACTGGGGCACCGCGGCGTGCTATAAAACGCTGTAATGCCGCGAGGAACGCTTCCGTGCTGAGGTCCGAGACCGGTTCCAAATGAACCGCCCTAGTCGAGAGGCACACGAATATACAAAAGTACGCTTTTAAGAGTTTAACATTACCTAGGGTACTAGATTTAACGAGGAATGGTCCGGCAAAATCGGTCGTGACTTGACTAAATACTGGCTGAGGCGTAACTCTATCGGCTGGCAGGTCGGCCATGAAGGGCGCTTGCGTCTGGGCCCGGCATCGAAAGCATCTAATGCATTTAAAGACTCGGTGTCTAATAATACGGCGCGCGGACAATATCCAAAATTGTTGGCGTAGGATTGCGTGTAAGGTGTCAGCGCCAGGGTGGCAGTGTATTTTGTGGTAGTGGTCAATGATCAGGTCTACAAGTAGGCTAGAGCTGGGAAGTATGAGCGGATGCTGCGCGTCATATCGGATAGACGCATGGGACAGTCGTCCACCAACTCTAAGGAGCTCATCTTTAATGAGAGGTGACAGCCGCTGGAGTCTGACGGAGCAGATTTTGCCAGTTTGAAGGCGGTGGATGTCCTCTGCATACTCATTGTGCTGAACACTGCGCACCCAGTAAAGTAGGGCCTCTCTTCGTTCACTGACGTACAAGGGGCCCGAGCGTCGCGAATCTGGGTGGTGTCTGCAGTTGTGCAGAAAGCGTTTTAGACAAGCTGTCACTCCGACGAGCTTGTCTAGTGAACTGAACCGAGTGAGCAGGTCAAAGTCGAGACCGGGCACTGTGACCAGTGACGGGACGTGTTTGGGCTTAAGGCCGGGCAGGGCGTGATGGCCCAGAGCTAAGGGCATCGCAGGCCAAGACTCACAAGGCTGTCCAAGCCACGTGGGAGACCACCATAGGTCGTGGGCTGACAGGGATTGCGCAGACATCCCTCTGCTTGCGCAATCTGCCGGGTTGAGCTCGGAAGGTACGTGTCGCCAGGTACATTCTGGTGAGCCTGAGCTGATTTTGACTACCCTGTTGGCTTCAAAGGGTTGAAGACGGTGAGGCGGTGTATTGAGCCAGGCCAGGACTATCGTACTGTCTGACCAACATATGTGTTGTTGTATACTGATATGAGCCGATAACTGAACTGACACACGGATCATGAGCTGGGAGAGTAGAGTGGCGGCCGACAACTCTAACTTGGGGATTGTGAGGCGATTCTTGATTGGTGCGACTGGCGACTTAGCGACAATCAAGTGTACCAAAGTATCTCCGGAGGCATCGAGCTCATGGAGGTAAACAACGGCGGCAAACCCGGCTTCAGAGGCATCTGCAAACCCGTGAAGCGAGTATGCAGCTGAGCTTTTGTTTGCACAAATGTGCCGAGGGAAGCGAATGCTAGACAACAGCGGCAGATCCTCTGAGATGTGGTGCCACTCCGTTTGTACTTCAGAGGGAGTGGGCTCATCCCATTCCAGCTTCAGTAGCCATAATTGCTGAAGCAGCAGCTTTGCGCGGAAGATAACGGGAGAAACCCAGCCGTTTGGGTCATAAAGTGAGGCTACTGTGCATAAAATAGACCGCTTTGTGACATGTGTGATGGGGGGTAGAGAGATGCGGTAGGTGAACTCGTCTGACTGAGGGCTCCACTGTATACCCAAGACCTTAATGGACGTGGACTCTGGGTTCATGTCGAAGTCCTTGGGCATGTCGCATTGGTTGTCGGGAAATCTCTCGAGCAGCTTAGGCGAGTTAGATGTCCACTTACTGAGCTGAAAGCCGCCTAGGTCTAGCAGACTTATCAACTCGTCCTGAAGTGCTTGGGCGGATTCAACCGTGTCATGACCACACAAGATGTCATCAACGAAGATAGACTTGCGAAGAACCTGAGCGGCTCCAGGGTAGCGATGGCCTTCATCATCAGCCAGCTGAAGCAGAGTGCGGATTGCATGGTATGGGCTTGATCTTAAGCCGTAGGTGACTGTATTGAGGGCGTAGGTGAGCAGAGGGTGATCTGGTGAGGACCGCCATAGTATCAGCTGATACCGTCTCTGGTCTGGGGCAACCAGCACATTTCTAAACATCCTCTGGATGTCAGTGCTGAAAACGACTGGATGCGTTCTGAAGGACATGATGATGTCCACAATGTCCTGTTGAAGGGCGGGGCCTGTGTGTAGGCATTCATTTATGCTGACACCATTGGAGCTTTTGCAGCTACCATCAAAAACAATGCGCAGCTTGTCCGACCCTGACTTAAATACGCCATGGTGAGGGATGTAGAAGTGAGGTTTATGGGCGAATGTATTTGGGTGACAGGGAGCCATGTGCCCTAAGTCGATGTATTCGGCCATGAAGTCGACGTATTTAGAACGCAGAGACGGGTTCGCCATTAGCTTCTTCTCAATATTGAGAAATCTGCGTAATGCGATAGGGTGAGTTTTACCTATTTGAGGGGCGTCCTTTAGAAAGGGCAGAGCGACCGTATATCTGCCTGAGGGATCGCGTGTAGTGGTAGAGCGGAAGATTTCCTCGCATTGTTCCTCCAGGGGATCATTATGAGTGTGAGATTGAGGGAGGGGCTCCTCAGACTCCCAGAACCTTTCCAGACTCTGACGTATGTCCTGGGCTGATTCAGCTGAGTCTGGTTGTGAGCTGACGACGTGAGCTGAGTTAACCTACTGCGCCGGCTGCGCATACAAGTCCTCAATGGGTCCTATCAACGCGAAGTCGAAAATCGTGCCGAAGGCTATGGGCTTGCCCGGGCCCAACGAGACCTTAGTCCCGTCCAACACCTGGCCAAGAACGTCCGACCCCAATAAGAGGTCGATCGGGGCTGGTGTGTGGTAAAGCTGGTCAGCCAATGGCACGGGTGGCTGGCCTAGTACGTGGGAAATGTTTGGTACCTTCTCTAAGGGAAGGTAGCCAGTGACGTTTTTTAAAATGTGAGCTGTGGCAGTGATTGTAGGAGTATCATTGTGAGTGGGTCGGCATACTATTGTTATTGCCGCCTTTGACTCATGTTTGTGCTGATTCCCAACTCCTGTAATTTTTAAAGAAGTGGGTTTTGATGGCAGGTTCAAAAGTCGTGCCATGCGTGACGTTATTAATGTCAGCATACTGCCACAGTCCAATAAAGCTCTAGCTGTGTGAAGATGGCCATGTACGTCCGCGACTCTTAGTGAGACGGTTGGCAACAAAATGGGTGTGCCAGTGGGCACAGAAGGTGAGTGAGCTGATTGAGTATCAGCTGAAATTGTATGAGCTGAGTATGTATCAGCTGTGTGGGCATGGGTTGACTGGGCATGGGCTAAATTTACCTCTTCGCTAGGGTGCTCTGTGATAGTTGGGAGTCATAATTGCTGGCGGCGTTCGCGGGGCCTACCTGGCGAACCGGACCTGGGCGGGCTGGCTCTGTGAGCAGAGCTGGGTCGCACCTGTTTAGCCTGTGCGGGTTCGTGCCGCCTGCTGTGTCTGGGACGCTCCCTCGAGTGCTCTGTCAGCTGTGGTGGGGGTACATGTACAGACGACGAATGAGCTGAGTGCGTTGGGCCGTCTGGTCGATGGAGGGACGTGTGGTGGTTTGTGCTCCCACAGTTCTTGCATGCCCCCCTTGACCTGCACTCGCTCTCGTAGTGACGGCCGAGACAACGCTGGCAGCGCTCGCGTGCCTGTACAAAGTCCCAACGGCCCTGTGTTGGCTGGGCATTGTACCATCTGCACGTCATGAGCGTATGTCCCCTAGTGGCACAATAGGGACAGTAGGACGTCGAGCGTGAGGAAGAGGACGAGGACGATGATGAGAAGCAGCTTTGCTGGAAGGCCGAGTAGACGGGGAAGGGCTGACTGCGAGCCGGGGAGGTGGATGGGCGGTGACGCATTTGCTGCGCTGGGCGTGACGATTGGTGAGTAGGCTGATCGTAGGCGCGGTGAGGCGATGGAGCTGAGGAGCGGCCACGGTAATGGTCGGGTTGTTGCTGAGCCATCTGAGCATAAGTGCGATAGGGCAACTGTGGAGGCGGCTAGGCTACGAGAAGGGCCGGGCAGGGCGTGAATGGGCTGCGGCTGGGCTATGTTGGAGAACTCTGTCTCCACACAGCGCGCGTGCTCCTCGAGGTAGGAGATGAGGTCACTCAACGTGGGCAGGGTGCTGCTAGACCCGTGTCTGCGTTCAAATAACGTGCGGAGCTCACCCTTAAGCTTTCGCACCACTATCGACACAAACACGTAGTCGTCTCCTATGGGCAGATCCAAATTACTAAGTGCACACTGGGCGGACACCAGCGGAGTGAGGAAAAGTGTGCGTATGTTAGAGCGCGTGTGGATGCTCGGCAGCCCCAGGATTATGTCGACGAAACTATCGATGAGAACCCGGCGGTTCTCGTACCGCTTGGTAAGGATGTCCATGGCCACGGCAAAATTTTCATTGGTGACCTTTAGGTGGGACACCATGCTTAATGCCTCACCGCTGAGACTTGAGAAGAGATAGTGGAGCTTGACTGCTTCCGACAAGGTCGCCCTGTCGTCAGTCAAACTCCTGAACAGTGCAATAAAGGAAGGCCAGTCCTCCACCTTTGAGCTGAACCTGGGCAGCGCTATCTTGGGGAGGACGGCTGTAGGCGTATTGACGCCGAGACTGGGCTGAGCGTTATGGGTTGGGAACGACGTGGAAGAGGGTAAGATTTCCTCCCTAGCCACAAGTATCCCCAGGTATGCCCCGGAGGCTTTTGTGTGGTTCTCAGTGTATGTCCTCTCAACCCCCTCGTCTAAGTTCTCCTCGTCAAGAATGCTGTAATATACTGAATCCAGCTTCTCCTTAATACCCTGTACCTGTGCGAAACGCACGTTAAATTCCGTTATGGAATGTTTGGTGTCGCCAGCAATGATCCGTGACCCCACCTCTAGGAGTTGGTGTATTGCTTTGGCGGCCTCTCTAAAAATCGCGGCTTGTGACTTGGTCGGCATCGCGATGAATAAACGGAGACAAGAAAAAATAAAAAAAATAAAAAAAAATTAACAAATTTAAAGGCAGTAAAAAGAACAACACCCTGTATATATTCTATAGTTGGGCTGGATGTATTTGTTTACTAAGGTAAGGGCAAATGGGCTAAAATTAACGCAACAATAAAGAGAGCAAAACTAAGTTGGGACGCCTTGTATATGGCCTATGAGTGGGCAAACGCGTGTGTGTGTATGTGTATGTCTGTGTCTCTATTGAACGCGCGTACGTAACATTAGCCGACCGCAAAACAAAAAACAAACGAAACAACAAAAAAATCACGTCATCCGTAGCCCACTATTGGGCAAGGCGCTCACAGTCGAGCAGACCTGTAGCGGAAACTAGCGCAAAGAATGAGTCGGTCGCAAAAAAATAAATAAAAATAAACAAATAATGAAAACTTAATTAAAAAAAATAAAATTGGGACACTCTGTCTGTGTCCCACAAGTGGGTAAACGTGTGTAGAAGTGAAGGCGACGCACGCAAATAGCCGTAAGCGATATAAAAAAAAAACTGATGAAGCTAAATGAAACACACTGAGCTCATGTGGTGAGCACGCACAAAAATGAGCCGATTGCAAAGGCAAAAATTAAAAACAAAAAAATATATATAAAATTAACACGAGCGAAAAAATAAAGCACGCTTCTCGGCACGCGTGGTGAGCATGCACGCGATTTGAGCCGCTTACAGCCGGACACTTCTTTATAGGCCGCCCACTAACGGCCCTTCCCGAACTATCCGTGGAAGATAGGCCGATCTCCACAAGCGCTTCTGGACGCTGTGGACCCAGTCCTACCTTCATACCCTTCAAACCCGCTCCAAATGGTTGTCCCCATCCTCCCCTCCCCGAGTTGGCGAGCTCGTCCTCATCAAGGAGGACAACCTGCCTGCCCTCCAATGGAGACTGGGGCGCATTGCTCGCACCCTGCCTGGGAAGGATGGCGTCGTGCGGGTGGTAGACCTGGACTCCGCGAATGGACATCTTCGGAGGCCTGTATTCCGGATCGCCAGGCTCCCATTGGATGTGCCCACCCTGGGCCCCGGGAAGATGTTTGCGCCACAGCGCAACGGCCATTCAAAGCATACCGCCAGCTGTAAGGTGGTTGACTCAGCGGTTGTTGACGGCCGCGTCCGCCTGTCTGCCGCGGCGCCACCGCTGCGCGACCCGCCGCCACTAGTTTCGTGAGCCGACCGCGCGACTTGTCTGTCTGCTAGCTAACGCGAGACGCCCACAAAATACGCGCGCTGGTATCTGCCCTTATTGATAGTGACTCGGTGAAGATAGTGCCTGTGAATATAGTGCATGTGATTAGGTGATAGGACTTTGTGCTGTGCCGTGACAAATCGCCTACATCGGCGCCCGCCAGCTCGCTGCCCCGTCTCCTGCCTTGCCCCCACCAATCATCTACCAAGTAAGTCGCATGCCCTCATTTCCGAAACCTAACCAGACCTGTCCTGGGTCCACACACCTTATTCCGTCGCTGTTACGGCGAGCGCCCTTCGCCGTAACAGTAACTCTGCAGTCGTTTGTTAACAATTTTCTCTAATATCTTAGAAAATATAGGTAAAAGAGAAATTGGTCTATAGTCTTCAGGGCACTTTTGGAACAACTTTTGTGGATAGGCACAACTATAGCCTTTTTCGAATTGGAAGGGAAGGAGCCCGTACTTATGCTTAAGTTTAAGGCTCAATAATTTTATTTTTAATGGATTTCATAAGCACCGGAGATAAGCCATCAGTGCCAGCAGCACTGTCGTTTTTTAGCTGCATTATTTCAATGCGATTAACTTCAAACATATCAGTGGGTTGCAAAAAGAACGAACAATGGTTTGGAGACCCCATACTGCATTATTTTAGTAAATGCTCCTGTGTGTATTGTTTTTGTGTGAGTAATTGGTTTACCAGACGCTCACCGACGTTTGCAAAGTATTCGTTGCAGTAATTTGCCGATTCATGAGCAGACCCCCCTGTGGCCTTGGCGAGCTCACTGGCAGAATTACTTTTCATTTTTGCATTGCTTATTGTTCGGCCTTCCATAGTCCTTTCGGATTGTTTTTGATTTTAGCGAGTTCTGCAACGTAGGAGGTCCCTGAGGTAATTCCTATATCTTTTATATATTTGTTCCTTTACACTATCAGTCGGATTCTTTCTGCAGTCGAGGTGGAGCCTATCTTTATGCCTAGTGCACCTCAGAAGGCCAGGAGTCATCCACGGTCTTAAGATGCATTTAGAATGGCTGATTACTTTTTTAGTAATATGTCTGTCTGCAGTTGCTGAAATTATTCTTCCCAAGTTTTCAGAAGCAGCGTCTATGTGTTGACATGACGTCACAGATGACCAATCTGTTTTTTTAAGGTCATCAGCTATCGCACTGTAGTCAAACTTGAGCCTTTGACGAGTAAGCGGTTTTGGCTTAGTATAAGCCATATCAAGCATGCAAATTCTGTGGTCAGTAATATTACTGAATATTACTGACCACAGAATTATTATTATTATATCAGTATGAACAACAATGTCTGCGCATTCAGCCGACTGAGCCTTAACAAATATGTGGTCTATGCATGCATTTATTCTAGTGGGACGCGTGATGGCAGGCAACATGTTAAACTCAGCAAGAACATTAAGATACTGCAACGTGTCCTGATCAGCGTGATCTAGTATGTTTATGTTTAAATCACCTGCTAGTATTAGCGTTGTCAAAATATTTAAGAGTAGAGCTGAGTGATTCTAAGAAGACATTATGTAAAAATAATGGGGAGCGATAAACTGCTAGGATAGTGCCAACCATCGGAACATCAATGGCCAGGCGTTCTGCTTCGGAGATGTGTAGTTCATGGGCAGGCATTTCGATATTTTTGGGTATAAACAGTGACACCACCGCATCTATTCAAATCGTTTTGGGTGTGGAATACGTCGTATCCTGGTATCTGTCCGACAAGGGGAGAACATTGCAGCCAGCATTCTGTTAGGATAATTATGTCAAAAGGTATTGCAAGTATTTCCAAGGCCATTAAGAACAAGTCAAAGTGGCGGTTAATGCTACGAATATTCAAAGTAAGAATTTTGAGTCCGTATGAGGTATGAATTACTTCTCTGCAATCCTCCAGCAGATTTTAAGATCGTGACAGGGTATGGCAAAAGCTTCGTCAATTTCATTAACAATGTCTATATTAATTGACATGTCAGGGCGGCAGGTCTATGAGATTTATTGCGGACAATACCGCTGGAGACGAAGATTGATCGTAAGAGACAACATGAATGAAGCTAAAATTGTACAATTTGCTGGGCAACAGACGGGTAATAAAAAAACTATCGTGTACCAATAATAGTGTGAGTTCACAAATGATATGACTCGAGGATAGGCCAGTGTGACTGAATGATGGTGTGGTTGTGTTGAAGAGGGTGAGTTTATGTTTTTGTGTGAGTGTGGACAAGATTGAAATAGGTAATCTAGTATCAAAAATGTAAGCAGTGTAACAGGACATTATACTAAGGTATGGAACATGTGGTTGGAAGTGATAAATCAAGTTAGTATGTTTGTTGCCGTTTTTACGTGCGATTCCGTGGAACCTCGCCAGTGTCCTCCCCGACTTTCTCATTGAGCTCTTGAGGTGACCGTATAGGAATGGGTGGAGCCTTCTCTGCTTTGCGAATGTAAAAAATGCCGTTGAGAATCCAGCAATAGCTGAAGCCGTGCTGTCTGATACGGATTCGTGAATCCCGAAATAAGCTGCGGTTGCTTTTGCTTAGCCTTTCGTATAACGAGATCTTGGTCGCGGCTTCCAGTCTATTTTATTGGCTTTCGTGTTTTTAGGAAAACGAGGCCCTACCTTGCAGATGCCGTCAATTTCAACATCCGACAGTTCCACTTCAAATTTATTTGAGGTTAAGGTGACGATATGCTGTAGGTTTTCATGCTCCAGCTCAGCCATATCATGAATTTCTAATTCATTTCTCATGCTTGCTTGCTCCTGCAGAGATATGACATTGGAGTTCCTGGACTGTGCAGTTCAGTTCCGCTATCTTCTTGTCCTTATGTCCCACTAAGCTTTCATAGTCGGTGAGCTTCTGTAGTAAGGACGAAATGTCGGCTAATTGTGTCTTAAGGTCTTGAACTTCGGCTCTTAAAAGACCGATTACAGGGCCTTGCTCCTTTAGTTCTGCAATCCCCATGCACAACTGTCGGATCTCGCTGAGCACCGCCGAGTCACTCCCAGCCAACTCACAGGTAGGGCTCACATTTCGGGAGCCCGAAGCATGTTCACGTTGTTGCTTTCAGCTTTTGTAAATGTGTTGTTAAGTTCTTCGTTTATGCTCCGTGCTGAAGTCCCGGAGTTATCGCGTTTAGGCAGTTTAGCTAAGCACATTGGACAGATCCAGTTGAGTTTATGTTCGTCTGAGAATTTCTGAAATGCTTTAAAAGTTATGGTGAGGCATTCAAGGTCGAAAGAATGTTTGTAGTTTATGCACTCTATATAGTTTAAAGATTTTATCGGCTTTTCGCAAGCGTTGCAGGATGTAGACATGTTGACTGTGAGCCGGATCGCGTTGTTAGTAAAAATTTGAATTAATAAAAATTTGAATTAAAGCTTAGCTGTGTGACTGTTGAGCCGGATCGCGTCACGGTTGATTGAAGCGAAACTTGCCAATTGCGCACGAGGAGGTCCGAAGCGATGATGTCACGCGGCCCGATACGCTGGCTGTGGGTTGTCGTTGGTCAGGTCCACTCGAAAAATAACGGCGATTAGCGGAGATTTTTTGCTTGTTTCTTCAAATATCCTAAGCTGTCTATTGAAGAAGTGGCACCATCTTTTAGGCACTGATCTCGGCTATCGAACGGTACAACTTTTATGTTTGAATATACACTTTTAACTTAGAATTTAGGATAAAATAACAGGAGCAAACCGAAAGTGGTCTGTCGGTAACAAGAAGCGTACGCCGATCCAACCTGTCTGTCAATCTGCACTACCGATGTCATCCATGCCGCGTAAAATTTGCTGATTGATTATAGTGATGATAAAAATGTAATGTCTCTAAATCAAACAAAATATATTGAATATTTGGCTGCAAAATATGATCAAGAAAATACTAAGTTATATGGTACTCCAATGGAAACAAATTTAAAATTGGACCAAGCTATAGAAGTGGATGAAAGTATAAAATATAGAAATGTAATAGGTGAAATATTGTATATTAGTACAGGCACAAGGCCAGATGTAGCATACAGTGTAAATTGTTTAAGTAGATATTATCAAAGTTGTTACAATCGAACACGTTACAAATATGCAATGAGAGTTAAAATATCTGTATAAGACGAAGGATTTAAAGTACTACGATAATGTAGACACTGAAACATTGGATTGTATGGTAGATTCTGATTGTGCAGGAGATAATGAGGATCGGAAGTCAACGTCAGGTTTGGAAACTTTTTTTTTTGGATAGCACATAAACAAAATACAGTTGTATTCGCGGGTCAGAAGACACCGCCAAATACAGCAGAGTAAAGAAAGGCAGAGTAAAGAAGGTGGATAGGTCGGAAGGCTTACCTGGGATGATGAGGCAGGAGACGGGAGGCGAGCTGGCGGGCGGCGATGTAGGAGATTTGATGGTCGCGTCACAGCACACAGTGCTTTCACCTAATCACAGGCACTATCTTCACAGAGTCACTATCAATAAGCAGTCCACGGCAATATCAGGGCGCGTATATCTGTGGGCTTCTCGCGGTCGCTAGCAGACAGACTGACTCGGGCGCGCGTCCGGTTTCACCTGCCGCGCGCCAACTTCGCGATACAACGCTAGATGGCGCTAGGCGTATCTTAATACGCTTACAACAAGACGTCTCGCCCGTGGCGAGTACAACAGTAGTAACTAAATGTTCAACTTTTGCAGAATATATTGCTATGTCAGAGGAAGTAACAGAAGTACTTTTTATCAGAAACTGATAAGTGAATCATTTGATGTTAAATTTTGTGAACCAATAAAAATGTATGAAGATAATTCAGGTGCAAGATTTGTTTAGTACCTAAGTATATCTAGGATTAATTTTAATTATTGTTGTAAAAGATTATGATTATTAATTTAAGGAGGTGTGTTAAAATTTACAGTAAAAGTTATATTCCTAATACACGTAGCGCCATCTAGTATTTCAGAAGCGCAAGCTGTCACCTTTTATTTCGTGTTTTGCTGTGGCATCTTACTATATTTCATGTCTATCTTTTTGGTATGGTAACACTTCCAAACCAACACATCAGCAGTTTAAAGGAATGATATTTTATTTATTTATTTTTTATTTATTTATTTATATTCAGGCAACGCAGGCCCATAGATAAATACCTTACAGACTAACATACATATTATTTATATTATTAAACCTTATCACTATTTTACACGTAGACACGGCGACGTGTGACGCAACGCGGTGTCCGGTAGCCGTCCACGGAACCGCCGGAACAGGACACCTTTCGGCCAAAACTCCTCTTTTAAAAAGGCCGATAGATGGTCGGTCGGTACTCTCACCACAAATGAATTAAAATTCACATTGTGGCGGGACTCCAACCGCTCGACCCTTAGAGTGAGTTTTCTCTTGATCCGTATGTACTCTACGATCTCCTCTGCCTTCGTAGAATAATGGAGTCGGGACACGTACAGCAGCGTCGTCGGTATAGCTGGACGTAGCAGGTGGTTCGGTCCGGTCGGTGCAACACCGCATAGGTTGCGACAGGTGGGCTTCCTCTTCTTCCTTTCCACTGTGGTAAAGCCCTCCTCGTCACGATGGTGAACCTGCGGTGCCGCAGGAGTAGCTCCATGGATGACTCCCTGGCTACTTTTCTTTCTCTCTTGAGGCGTTCGCCGCTCAGGTTGCGGAGCGGCGGCGGCAGCGGCGCCGAAAGGTCGGCTGGCGGCCGCAGCTGCGTAGGCACGTTGAGGTGTTGACGTGCAAACGCGTGACGTCCCCACCGGGGTGGAGGGGCGGGCGGCGGGGCGCGGGACATCGCGCGCAGTGACAGCGGCCGGTGACGCATCCGCATGCGCCGACTCGAAACTGCAGACGGATGCGTTTTGCGCCCCGCGACGAGTGTTGACATTAGAGGCCTCGGGTGACCTACTTACCGAAGCAGTGTTGCTTAATAACACTACTTGGGCACGCAACTCACTTATGGTGTTGTTTGAGACTTCTAATTTCTCCACTACCTCAGCCAGGCTCGCTTTTAGGAAGTTGATGTCCTTCAGCAGCCTGGTGACATCGACGTGGTCGAATGTGACGGGGGGCAGCTTGTGAAGCTCCTTCGCCACGAACGAAGGCACGTCGTCCGGGTCGGTCTCCTTCAGCAGGCTGATGATGTCCTGGAGACTCCTTTCTGTTCCATCCCTCCGTCGAGATGGCATCTGGCTGGTTTTGCCGACGGTCTGGTAGAGCAGCGCCTTGCCACTGCAAATGTCGTCCTCCTTGAAGTTGGATTTGCATATCTGCAGGATGCTGACCTCGTCCATGGTGTCGATGGCGTTTTGAATAAACGCCAACAGCTCGTTGGCTATGAGTTGGGAACTCATAGTCAAAACACGTGCAGCGGCTATTGCCGCGCTTATCGCGAATTAAAAATTCTTACTGCACAATGGAGCGCGTCCGTTTCCGAGCGCGCATCGCACTGCCGACTGATATAAATCAACTTACATCCTTAACTTTAATTATGGTTTTAAAATGGCTATCGCAACGTGTTTTAGCTGGTTTGTAGAATTTATTAACTTTATTAAAGCCTTTTGCTGTAATAAGGCATTTACATAATATTTTATCAAACTATTAACCCTATAATAATTTTAAAGAAATCAATTTTATTGTACATAATATAAAAGCTGTACTGTATATAGCTTTTATTGTACATAATATAAAAGCTGTACTGTATACAACCACTACCACTTCTTTAGACTTATAGTTCTATACTGTATTATTATTATTTTTTTTATTTTTTTTTATTTATTTAGGAACGAACAGTTACATATTTTTAAATAAGTCTACGAACAAATTATTAACTATAAACCTAAAGTTCCCTAAATTATACATTTATATTATATGAGGCAAACTTACTTACAATAAAATAGTAACAGGCAATACTTATATAATCTTAACTGAAAAACTCAAAATCAACAATACTAAATTACTAATGGACTACGCGCGCAGCAAGCCCAGGGCCCCAATTCTCATTTTTCGAGATGTAGTCTCGAATTGAGTCCTGATCTCGATCTCCATCTCGATAATCTCGATAATTATAAATGATGTAAAAGAGAATCCATAGAGTACGTCTTAAAACTCTAAGCTTGATAATAGATTCTTAAAGAGTTATAGCTGTTTTCTGAGATAATTCAAAACTCAAATTAATCCAGTTTTATAAGACCCTACATCAAAACCTTAAACCAGCTTTTTCCTTTATAAGTTAGACAATGAAGAGCATTAAAAATCCCTTTGCTGTAAATACGGCGAATTGTAAATAATTATACAGAAAACTGACAAAAACCGGAATCTAGTAAAGCGTTGGCGACAAATTTCAAAGGTCCCGTATACCTAGAATACAGAAGAAGCGCTGAAAAATATAGCAGCAATTTGTAATAAACGATTTCCAGATATTTTGCCATATGGTTCTAGAAGAATTTTGCGTTCACCTCGACAAATAAATGTAAAACTCTTTGAGCAAGGTGAACATTAGCATAATGGTATTTTACATCAATTAGAAATAATAATACTAGATTATAACTGTATTGCGGGGTAAGGGCGGAGAGGTACTGATCGCTTTACCTCGGCGAGCCAGCCGCAGCCGCTCATCGCCCTAATAGGTACATGGGATTTTATGAATAAATTCATAACTCGCGTTTCGGCTGTTTTACAACGTAATAATGTATGTATATGACAGATAATGTATTACACGTTTAATTCCGTTTAATATTATTATTTCTAAGTAGATAACTAGGCAATTAACATAATAAAATTCCTACCTGTTAGACCTACCTACCGTTTTCCTATTTTATATATTGTACCCTAAAACGCAGGAATATCAAGCTATAAAATATATTTCTGGAAGACGTTTATACAGCCAAAACCTTACTGATATCTCTCTTCCAGCCACAAAACATAAACCTATTAACAGAATATATTTAGCCTTTGAACAGCTTGTGGCTTTAAAATAAATGTTTTCAAGATTTAAGACTGTTGAGTTAAGTTAGAATAATTTGACGCCAATAATTAAGTCATGGATTAAGAAATCCCATTTTTACATAAGTTGGGTTCCTGATTTGCTCTAAATCTACTTAATTCTATTCTACTAGTTATTTTAAGTAACTAATATTAATTAGAAACCCAAATATTGGGTAAATAATCGCAAAGATCATGTAACCTAAAATTACTTTTTTCACTTTTTTTCAAATTTCACATGAACTTTTTTTTCGAGCGCTTTAAAATTTTGACTAAAATGGATATAATACTTTACCAGTATACTGATCCCCGCATCCATCTTACTATTATTATAGATAAAAACTAACAAACACCCAACAAAATTTATTACAATTGCACTGAGTCACAAGTTTTTTGTTAGACATATTTATTTGCGAACACGTAGCTTTTTTATAAACTTTAATAATCCATTCTTCGTTGAAATAAACTAATATAAGATAATTATTATACTAAAACCTGCATTAAAGATGTTACATGGCAAAACAATAGAGTAAAGGCATAGTAATAAGCCATTAACCAGCCTCAGTACAGCTATTAATCAGCTCTTGTAAAGAGCTTAATTAACCTTTCTAAGGAATAAAGCTGTTTAATGGTCCTCTTTCGCACTTAAAAAAGCTGTATAAGCGCTTAACCATTACTTTAAACAGCATCTGAAACCAGCTTAAAGAATCGGATAAATCTGTTTATCAGCTCTTTTACAGCTAGTTTGTGTTGATTTGGTGTGGACTCTGTGGTTGTAAATGTGCAAATAGTTATATTATTGTACACAAAAAGTGTTTTCCAGAAGTTTGCCTTCTTTTATTTCAACACCTTCCTTAAAGGCCGCCAACACGTCTGCGATTCCTTAGGTTTTGTGGGTGTCCATAGGCGGCGGTGATTGCTCTCCATCAGGTGACCCACTCGCCTGCTTGTTTGCCTCCTTCTAATATGAAAATATAATAAAGCTTATATACACTCGAAGATAACGAAACGTTGAAAATTATACAACATACATCAGCATCGGCTTATAAACGTCCTACTGCTGGGCACAGGTCTCCCACGTGAACCAAAGCACGTGGAGACATTGGGCCGTAACCAATGACCTTTTATATATAGACTAGTTACACCTGAACGAATTGCATTTAAAAATGGCGAAATTGTTTCTATGACGTAATCACGTCGAAAGGGAAAGAAAATAAATGAAATCATATCATAAGCCTATTGTAAAAAGAGATAAACATATATTTTAACTTTTGTATACTCTTTAAGATAGTTGAATAATGAGCTTCTTGAATTTATGCGCCATCTCGGCCGCCATTGTTTTCTCTCTTTCACTCTTACAGAAACGTCTCTCTCTTACATAGTACACGTGTCTCACTCATGCATATCGAATTGGCAACAGGGCAAAATGTTCTCACCAATGATATTATGTCCTCACTAAATGAAAATTTATATTTTAAATTTATTTTTACAATAATTACGAGTGAAATAAAAAAAAATCTTGTTTCTTATGGTTGCAGTATAATTTTTACAATTTCTGTATACAGAAAGGCCTTTTATCCAAATAACAACACAAAAACTTATAACGGTAACGATCGTATTGACGTGATAATGACTCACATGTGACTGAGTGAGGTTCAGGCAATTTGGTCACCCATCCAACGATCGGCATTGCCAAAGTTGCTAGCCGCTGCGGCATCCTCGGCAACATACAAACATAGATTCACGACTATTGTCCCCAAAGGGTGAGACACAGACTAGACAATGAGGACCGCAGAAGCAGGCCATTGCCATAGTCCACGGCACACCCGACGCCCGACACCCGACACCCGACACCCGACGCCCGACGCCCGACATCCGACACCCGACGCCCGGCATCCGACACCCGACACCCGACAGCCGGCACCCGACACCCGACACCCGACAACCGACCCCCGACACCCGACCCCCGACACCCGACACCCGACCCCCGACACCCGACACCCGACACCCGACACCCGACACCCGACACCCGACGCCCGACGCCTGACACCCGACACCCGACACCCGTCAATAACCATACCATACTCAAGAACTTTCTTTGAGACCATAGAGAGCCTTTTGCAATTTGTAAACTTTATTGTCTCCAGTTTCATAATAACCTTTCGGTTGATTTATATAAACTTCTGACTTCATATTACCATTTAAAAAAGCTGTCTCGACATCCAATTGTTCAATAAATACATTATTTTTGCAACTGTATGACAATAAAAGTTTCAATATTTGCATTTTTCTACTGTTGAGTAAACATTTTCAAAGTATTCCTTTTGCTGGAATCCTCTTACAACTAATCTAGCTTTATAGACATTATTGCCTCTATAACCTTTTATCTTTACGCCTATCAACAATTTGCCAAGTATAATTTTTATTTAAGCTATGTAATCCAAAATTCATTGCTATTTTCCATTGTTTATTATCATGGGAGTTCGTCGCCTCCTCAAATGTATTTGGTACATTTGCATCAAATTAGTTTACATTGTTAAAACTGGATTACCATACCTGGAAACTGAGGTTATTTTTCTTTTTGGCGTTCCTACGGTACATGGTTGTCTCTCATCTAAATTACTATTATTAACCAGATCCTTAATAGCTTTATTAGAATTTGTCTCAACGGCATCTACAAATTTTTCATCGCTCTCATACTCGATTTTAAACGTTTCATTCGACACATTTGAAGTTAGATCAATGTCGTCATCTTTGGTCGCCTCTTAACATGGTCAACTGTGTTTATAAATTGTCTCCGCAAAATAAATAATTTAAGTGTTAATAACGCTATATATCCTTCTTATCTAATTAAAATAGTGTAGTTTAGTGTTCCGTCCATCAAACAATCATAACAGTTACATCGAATACAGTGTGATCAACAAGAATTGAATCATAAATGTTATAACCTGAGTAGAAGCCGGCACGGTCGCCATTACGTTCATCGCGCAGAGTTCCACATTAGCCCAGGCGAATCTCACGGTTACGCGCAGCACGTAAGTACCAAAATCGTGCGCGCTCCTCGACTCGTGACGTCTGCCGCGTTCTCGCGCATGCGCAGTGCAATACACCAAAGATTAAGCAACACAGACAGGCAACTCGCTTATAACACCGCTGAGAGGTTATTGTGTACTTAATTTATAACTACTGTATAATGAAGTGCTACGGTTGCCTAAAACATACAAACGAGCTAAAATCTATAAAATGCACTTCGGATGCGTGTAACAAAACTTTTTGCGACCTATGTATCAAGCTTGATTGCATCCCTAAAGAGCGTCATAATGTTTGGAAATGTCCTGACTGTTGTGCAATGGCTCGAAAAGGTGGAAATAATAGCTCGACTCCAGTTCGACTCACTACTGACGCCCAAAACGTTACTTTGAGGAAAAAGTCTGGGCCTCCATCATCTACTGATACTGCTTGCTCGGAAATAAAAGAGCTCACGGACGAACTCCGTCTTCTCACCAAGGAAATATCCTCGTTAAAGCAACGATTGGAGGTAGCCACTGATTCTCTTACGCGTTGCCACGATCGCCTAGATGAACTGGATGGTATCGTTGCTACAAACGAGTCTCGACTACAAGCTGTGGAGGAGAGTACCAAGGAAGTTCAGGTTCTAAGGTCAACAGTCACTCAACTGCAAAAGGAGTTAAACTCCCAAGCTCAAGCACATCTTAATAACGAGATTGAAATTTCCGGAATCCCAGAAACTCAAAACGAAAACTTGGATCACTGTTTTCTTTTAGTATCTCGTAAATTGGGTGTTAATCTAGAGGACGTGGACATAGATTGGGTCTCCCGTGTCGGCCCTCGCAAATCAGCAACACCCAGCAGTGACAGCGCTCCGCGACCTATTGTGGCACGTCTGCTGCGTAAATCGAAGCGCGATCATGTTCTTCGAGCATCGAAAGCCAGAAGAACCTTGACCAGTGCCGATTTTGAGATCCCTGGTCCTGCTTGTAAAGTTTACTTTAACGAACGATTAACTAAGGAGAACCGACTTTTATTTCGTGATGCTCGTGCAAAAGCTAAGTCAAATGGATATGCTTTCTGTTGGTGCTCCCAAGGCTCAATTTATGTACGCCAGAGGGAAGGGAAAAAAGCAATGCAGATTTCCTCCCGTGAAGATCTCAAGAGTATTATTGGAAGAATCCAAGAAGAAGTTTTAAGAACCGAAGATGAACAGAATATATAGGACAGCGTTTTGAAAGCTTGCTTACCACAACTTAATAATAATTGTTGGTAAATTAACTCTATGCGTTGAAACAACCGGGTGTTCAATTTTTGTTATTTTTATAGTTTTATTAATTTTAATTGTCTTTTTAAACCACATAATATGTTATATTTTTATTTTCATTTTATTTCGTCTTTTTATATATATAATACTAAAAATACGACAGCTCTTAAATTCAATATTCATACAAAAAGTATATTTTTACAAAATCCGCGCTAAACTATTAGTTGCACTTACTTCTTTTCTAATCAAGAGACGCACACTCACCTTATTAATTTATCACTGCACCTTAATTCAAAAATATAAAAGAGATTATAGAACATTTAATAACTGACTTAGACTCTTTGGATATTGTGTGTCTCGACGTAAATGAACCGGAGAAATGTGCAACTTTTTTATCAGACAAAAAATTTAAAGTTATAACTTTAAACATCAGGAGCCTAAATAAAAACTTTGATACGTTTTTAACTACGTTAACTCGACTCAATCTAAAATACGATGTAATTGTTCTAACTGAATGCTGGATTACTGAATCTACCATTATTCCGAAGATTCCGCACTACTCAGAATACGCAACAAGTAAAATTATAAATCACAGCGGCGGAGTAGTAATCTACGTCAGGGATATCTGGAGTGCTGCAGTCTCAGAGCCGAACATAGATGATGCAAATTGCTTGCAGTTTGACATATCACAAGTAGCTACGATTCTAGGCATTTATCGATCACCTTCATTCACTAATACTGATAAGTTTTTATCGTCACTTGATTGTATACTGTCGTCATGCAAATACGAGAACAACCTTTTCTTAGTCGGCGATATTAATATTGATATAATTTCAACCACTGATACTGGGTCTGGTCAAGATTATCTCTGCCTATTAGCTGAACATGACTTGAAACCGGCAATAACTATCCCTACTAGGAAAATGGCTTGCCTCGATCACATATATGTAAAATCTTCGCTGTCCCTGATTGGTTTAGTTTGCTCCTCAGACATAACTGACCATGATTTAGTGATGGCAGGAATGTCTCTTGCCAAGTCAAAATTATGTAAGCCTTGTGTAAATACCACAAAAAGAGATATAGAGGCTATGATAAAAGAGCTTAAAACTATTAATTGGCAAGAACTTTTCAAATGTGAAGACGCTAACGTTTTAGTAGACATTTTCACCTCAACTATTAACACAATTTTGATCAACCATACACAAACTTCGCTAAAGAAACGGTCTCAACGTATATTGAAACCCTGGATTACTCCGGGTTTAATCAGATGCATGCGACATAGAGACCGTTTACACATTTTATCCAGACGTAACCCAGAAAATCAGCTGACGCGACTAGTGTACACACGTTACCGAAACTTCTGCAACCGTCTTTTACGAAACCTAAAACATCAGTATCAATCTAAAGAACTGGATGAAAATAAAAATAATCCAAAGAAGTTGTGGAAATCCATCAAAAATATTTGTTATCTTTCAACCGATAAAAAAGAACCCCGAGAACTTCTTACTATTGATGGTTCAGTTAATTCAGCAGAATCTTTAAATGTCTGTAACTCCCACTTCTCAACAATAGGTAAAAAACTTGCTGATGGTATACTTACTGGTCTCAACGCTACCCAAGAAAGCTTAGCCGCTAATACCAAGTGTAAAAAACATCTACTTAACTCTTTCTTTATGGAGCCTACCGACGTTTCTGAAGTTAATGCTCTTATAAATGACCTACACATTGACAAAGCCCCGGGCATAGACGGCTTAACCAATCTTTTGCTAAAACATTTAAAAGAATTTGTTGTTGAACCTCTGACCTTAATTTTTAATACAAGTTTAGCCACAGGAATTTTTCCAGACGCCTGGAAAATAGCTTCTGTTATTCCCATTTACAAAGCAGGCTCCCGTGATTCACCTGACAATTATCGCCCCATATCACTTTTGAATATATTCGCCAAGCTCCTTGAAAAGATTGTCAACAAGCGCCTTATTAAATACATTGAACCTCATTGCCTTTTATCAGATAATCAATTCGGTTTTCGTCAAAAGAAGTCGACTGATGGGGCAGTTTCTCTTGTGGTTAATACAACGGCTGAACATCTTGACCGTAACGATAAATGCATTGGTGTATTCTTAGATCTTGCCAAGGCGTTTGATACTGTTTCCGCCCCGATACTTCTAAAGAAACTAGAACACTTGGGTATCCGTGGCATCTCCCTTGCATGGTTCGAAAGCTATCTGCAGGGGCGTCAACAATGTGTTAGCGTTGGCGGCTTTTCCAGTGTACTTAATTCTGTTGATTATGGCGTGCCTCAAGGAAGTATTCTCGGCCCAACTCTTTTTATTATTTATATGAATGGTATCCACGACCTTAGCCTCAGACATGCTGACATAATATGTTATGCTGATGATACGTCAATTTTATTTCACGGTGCTTCTTGGGAAGAAACTCTAACATGCGCCGAAGAAGGAATGTCAATAGTAAGTAAATGGCTTCAAAGAAATCTTTTAACAATAAATCCCAATAAATCTAAATTCATCTGTTTTCATAAAACACTAGCCTCAGCACCTTCAAACTCTTTAGTATCCCTTCAATCCACATTTGCCAGGATGCCACTTTCTGTAACTGCCATCATATTCAAAGGTGTGATCAAATAAGATACCTTGGTGTTATTCTGGACGAAAATCTAAATTTTAAGGCCCATGTTAGTAATTTGTCAGGGAGGGTTCGCAAAACCATTCATATAATGAGGAGACTCCGTAACGTAGCAAACTTCAAACTGCTCAGATCTGTCTATCGGGCTTTATGTGAATCTCTCATTTCTTACTGCATAATGAGCTGGGGTGGTTGCTCAAAGAGTACAATGATTACAATTGAAAGAGCCCAAAGATCAGTTTTAAAAACAATGTTGTTTAAACCATACAGGTATCCAACGGTAGATTTGTATAAGGACATCCCCTCTCCTTAATTCACTAAGTTTATTTGTACTGGCACCTCGAGACCAACCGTTAGGTTATGCAAGAAGTGCCAGACGTCCCTGCGCCAGTAGAACACTCGCGCAGGAGACCACCAACGTTAGGTCTTGACGCCAAATTAGTGCCCGCCGCAGCGCGCTCTTCATTCGGTACTCATAAGACTAGTGTCTCGGGAGAGTATCCCCGTGAACACGTGTAGTTCACTGCCTATTGTCCAGATAGGTAGCCGGAGCTGTCGAGCTCGCTCACTTCTCGTTGCACGAAGGGCACAACTCGCAGTTGCCACTGCTAGGGTCGTCGACTCTAAAGTCGACTCCCAAGTGTCCACCTTGGTAGCGGAGTAGTAAGCACACTCACTTCTCGGAACCCATCCGGGAGCCTAGCCAGTTCCCACGTCCTACGCGGCTGGCTGGACCGGAGACCTACGGCATCTAGGAGGCCGTCTCTACTAGTTATCCAGACTAGTACCGGAGATGTCAACACCAATGTCCAATGAAAACCACCGGACAAAGCTGCCAACTATAAGGGAAACTCACGTTCCCCGCAGGACTTTTCGCTTCTGGCCCCTCAGAGACCGCTACTAGGCCCCGCTCGCTGTGCACGAGTTTGGAAGCCCTGGCACACAATACCAGGACAAACGAACATTCCCAAGCTCTACAGCTAACCACATGCCACTACGAGTCCAACCCATGTCCGGATCCCGCCGGAGGCGCCTGGTTAAAGGCACGACCAGCGGGGGGCTAGAACCGGAACCCCGTAGTACCTCTGAAAACACAACCGGACCCGTAGTTCCAGTTGCGATACCCTATCTATTGAGGTCGGTAGATAGGGACAGTACAGTCTTAACCGTTCGACAGTTATTTGTTCTAAAATCAACTATTTTTACTCATAAAATAACTCTTCAATCAGAAAACTACAGCCAATTGCTATTGAAGAGAATATTTAAAGTACCAGTTCACCCAGTTAATACCTCTTTCGCCCAACGTTTTCCTCCTTTTATTAATCGCACGATTTACAACAAGGTTGTTTCTTTTTGTAATATTAAATCTGCTTCAGTTTATGACGCCAAAAGAGTCGTAGCAAAATGGCTCTCAACTCTTACTTACGATTCCACAGAAAAATTATTTGTAAAGCTGTCATAATTCCAAATTACTAAATTTATTTTTATTTTATATAAATTTCAAAAACTAATACTTTATTTGATATATATCATTTTTATTTTATTAATATATTATATACATATTCATTAATATTCATTTTTTTTTTTTTGTATGTTGGGTTTATATAATATAACTTAATAAACTTAATTGTATGTAACTTAAGGATAAGATGAGGCTATTCTTCTTGTTAAACGTACAGGCATCAACGTAACAAAATTTTTTTTTAGTGTTGATGTCACAGTTAAACTGCTGATATATCTTTACGACAAAGTAGGATGTAATTTGCTATAAGGTATACTGTATAATCTTGTATTATCCTATTTTTGTTGAAATAAACATTTTTCATTTTTTTCATTTTTTTCATGTCTAAATCTATATATTTTTCTCTTTGATTATCAAGTTTTTTAAACATATTAATTGAGTATTTTCTTTCACCACCTCTACATGTCTAGCATTAATTATTTTGTTATTTAATTAATTAATTTATTTATTTATACTTTATTGCACAAAATCAAGTACAAATGGCGGACTTAATGCTAAAAACATTCTCTACCAGTCAACCAGTAAAAAGAGTTAGAAAAAGAAGATAGACGGCGCAAAAAAAGATACCTACTAAATATATATCATTTATGTAACATACCTACACATAATATAATTATAGATAATATACTAAATAAACTACACAAATCATATGGGCGCTGATGATGTTATAGACTTAGGTTAAAATAATGCTCGCGAGTCATTCGCTTAAAAGATTGTATGTTGTTAGCTTGGCGAATCTTGAGGGGAAGAGCGTTCCAAAGACGAATTGAGGTAACGGTGAAGGAGTCGGAAACGAAGTTGGAATGATGTAGAGGAGTTTCTAAAAGAAGGTTATTGGAAGAACGAAGATTGAGTGAATGAGAAGACCCAAGGAATTGAAATTTAGACTTAAGGTAATGTGGAGTACGTGGATGAAAAGAATATTGAACAGCATACAGACCAGTCTATGGTTTCTACGTTCGCGGATGGGAAGCCATTTCAGTTGTTTCCGGTAACTGGAGATGTGATCATATTTGCGAAGACCATAGATGAATCTAATGCAGCTGTTTAGGAGACGTTCTAATTTGTTAATGAGGTCTTGATTGGCATCAGATAAACAAACATCTGCATAATCAATGGCAGGCAGCACGAGAGCTTGAGCTAACATGATCTTGGTACAGGACGGGAGAAAGTTTTTAAATCTGTAAAGGGATCGTAGAGTACCAATGACACGGCGAGAGATTTCACCAATCTGTTTATGCCACTTCATGGAGCTATCTATGAAAAGTCCCAAGTTCTTAACTTCAGGCTGAAACGGTATGACGTTTCCACCATACCATAAGGGAGTAGTCGCCGCATTGTCCAATTTACATAATTGACGAGAACTTCCAATGATGATCGCCTGACACTTGTTTGGGATCACATCAATACCAAAATTAGAAGACATTTACAAATAGTGTCAAGGTCGAGGTTCAGCCGCGCAATGGCTTGGTTCAAGTTAGTGACATCCCCCTGAACATAGAGCTGTAGGTCGTCTGCATACAGATGGTAAGAGCACCTTAGATGGGATGTTATAGAATTAATAAAAATAGAGAAGAGTAGAGGAGAAAGAATACCGCCTTGTGGAACGCCAGCGACCAGGTCACACCAGTCGGAGAGAGATTTGTCCACACGGACGGCCTGTTGACGTCCACGAAGATAAGAAGAAAACCAATCTAGCACCGAGGCTGAGAATCTCAATTTTGAAGTGATGGCGAGGAGGATATCGTGATCAACAGCATTGAAGGCGTTAGAAAAGTCAATTAAAACCAATACCGTCAATCGAGACTCCTCCATCCCGTCGCGAATGTTCTCCGCCACTTTAAGTAGGGCTGTGGTAGTACTATGTCCAGGCCTGAACCAAGATTGATACGAGCAGAGATGATTATTAACATATATGAAGGAGGACAGCTGTTTGTGTACGACAGCTTCTAAGATTTTGGAGAGGAAGGGCAGGATGGATATTGGTCTAAATTGAGTTAAGGTGTTGGGATTTGAGGTTTTTGGGAAAGGAATTGTGTAAGCTTTACGCCAACAAGCAGAAAATATGCCACAGGAGAGGGAGTAATTTAACATTTGAGTGATAACGGGAAGGACACTCTCCAATACATGCACCACCATAGTACGACTGATATCATCACATCCCACAGCCCTAGACCTAATAGCAAAAATAGTTTTGCAAATCTCATCCTCGGTTACAGTGGTGAAACAAAATTGAGGGTCAGCAGGATTAGAAGCAGAAGATAAAGCGGAAATAGTGGCGTTTTTAATTGAAGAAGGGAGAACATTAACGGAAGTGAAATGCTTGTTAAAATCATTTAGGGGAAAAATAGTTTTTTGCTGAGTCTGGGCTTTACCAATACCAAGGGTACGGAGAAATTTCCAAGTATGGGCAGGGGTCGAATCAAAAATATGGGAATGAATATAGCGACGTTTAGCGGACCTCACCATCTGGTTGCAGCGATTTCTAGCAGTTTTGAAGGCGTCCCAGTTAAAATCGGTTCGGCACTTTTTAAATGTTTGAAATGCTTTGTTACGCCTTCTCATTGCGATACGCACTAAAGGTGTTATCCAGGGCGCAGGGGGTCGTTTCAAGCGCACGTCCTTCAGCGTCCTTCTAGCGAGGTGTCGCGAAGTTGGCGCGCGTCAGGAGTGGGAATCCGACGCGCGCGCGCGCCCTCTCAGTCTGTCTGCTAGCTACCGCGAGACGCCCAAAGATATACGCGCGCTGGTATCTGCCCTTACTGACCGCCCTTACTGAATTAACTATTACATATAGTGACCCTGTGATGATAGTGCCTGTGATTAGGTGAAAGAACTGTGTGTTGTGACGCGACCATCGAATCGCCTACATCGCCGCCCGCCAGCTCGCCTCCCGTCACCTGCCTCATCATCCCAGGTAAGCCATACGACCTATCCACCTTCTTTACTCTGCCTTTCTTTACTCTGCTGTATTTGGCGGTGTCTTCTGACCCGCAAATACATTTTGGTCATTCGAACCGGTAATATTAAAAACCGGCGACCTTCCCGTAACCAGTAAACTTTTACCATTTCACCATAACTTGGTTTCACGTTCCATCAGCTCATTCAATTACAGTCCGCTAAAAATAATTATTTCCGCCCATAATCTAATTCGTGCCATCATTTCTAAATTCATTTGTTCACGTAACTTTACCCTGCCCCAATAAAAATTTCGTCAGGTAGTCGTAAATCATTTGTGTGAGGATTACGACTACGCAACATACAAAATTATTTTAACGCAATTATTTCTGCACGTTGTTTTATGTTGATTTCGTGTATGCATCCCATTGTCTGATCATAGATCTATGGTGTCATACAATATTGTTGTGATTTGAGCGAACTAGTGTATCTATACGATTGTTGTCTAATGATACTTTGTTCGGTAAATTAGTAGTTAAATTATTACGTTACGTTTGCGTTACGTTTATCAGCACATATAATTCTTGTTACGTATAACACACTCGCATATAGTTAATAAATGCCGTATTTGTATGGTGACTGGTATTATGACGAGAGATAGTGTTGTTATTTTTCCCGTTTTATTTTTTAATGAATTTTTTATGTTCTTGTCGTGTTAAATCGGCTCAGATCTCGTGCATGCTCACCACGCGTGCCAAGTAGCGTGCTTTATTTTTTCGGTCGTGTTAATTTTATATTTTTTTTTGTTTTTAATTTTTGCCTTTGCAATCGGCTCATTCTTTGTGCGTGCTCACCACATGAGCTTAATGTGTTTCATTTAGTTTCATCAGTTTTTTTTTATATCGCTTACGGCTATTTGCGTGCGTCGCCTTCGCTTCTACACACGTTTGCCCACTTGTGGGACACAGACAGAGTGTCCCAATTTTTTTTTATTAAGTTTTATTATTTCTTTTTTTTTCTTTTTTTTGCGACCGACTCATTCTTTGCGCTAGTTTCTACAGGTCTGCCCGACTGTGAGCGCCTTGCCCAATAGTGGGCTACGGATGACGTGATTTTTTTGTTGTTTTGTTTGTTTTTTGTTTTGCGGTCGGCTAATATTACGTACGCGCATTCAATAGACACAGACATACACATACACATGCGTTTGCCCACCCGTGGGCCATATACAAGGCGTCCCAACTTAGTTTTGCTTTCTTTATTGCTGCGTTAATTTTAGCCCATTTGCCCTTACCTTAGTAAACAAATACGTCCAGCCCAACTATAGAATATACAGGGTGTTGTTCTTTTTACTGCCTTTAAATTTGTTTATTTTTTTTTTTTTTTTTTTGTTTCCTTTTATTCATCGCGATGCCGACCAAGTCACAAGCCGCAATATTTAGGGAGGCCGCCAAAGCTATACACCAGCTCCTAGAGGTGGGATCAAGGATCATTGCTGGCGACACCAAACATTCCATAACGGAATTAACGTGCGTTTCGCACAGATACAGGGCGTAAAGGACAAGCTGGACTCAGTGTACTACAGCATTCTCGACGAGGAGAACTTGGACGAGGGGATTGAGAGGACATACACTGAGAACCACATAAAAGCCTCCGGAGCGTACCTGGGGATACTTATGGCTAGGGAGGAAATCTCAACCTCTTCCACGTCATCCCCAACCCATAGCGCTCAGCCCAGTTTCGGCGTCAATACGCCCACAGCCGTCCTCCCCAAGATAGCGCTGCCCAGGTTCAGCTCAAAAGTGGAGGACTGGCCTTCCTTCATTGCGCTGTTTAGGAGTCTGACTGACGACATGGCGACCCTGTCGGACGCAGTCAAGCTCCACTACCTATTCTCAAGTCTCAGCGGTGAGGCATTAAGTATGGTGTCCCACTTAAAGGTCACCAATGAGAATTTTGTTGTGGCCATGGACATCCTCACCAAGCGGTACGAGAACCGCCGGGTTCTCATTGATAGTTTTGTGGACATCATCCTAGGGCTGCCAAGCATCCATACGCGTTCGAACATCCGCACACTGTTCCTCACGCCGCTCATATCAGCTCAGTGTGCCCTCAACAATTTAGATCTGCCAATAGGAGACGACTACGTGTTTGTGTCAATAGTGGTGCGGAAGCTCAAGGGCGAGCTCCGCACGCTAGTTGAACGCAGGCGCGGGTCTAGTAACACCCTGCCCACGTTAAGGGACCTTATCTCCTACCTCGAGGAGCACGCGCGCTGTGTGGAGACAGAGTTCTCCAACATAGCCATGGCTCAAACCATTCAGCCCCAGCCCGGCCCTTCTCGTAGCCGCGCGCCTCCTCAGTTGCCCCATCGCATTTATGCTCAGAAGGCTCAGCAACAACCCGACCATTACCGTGGCCGCTCCTCAGCTCCATCGCCTCACCGCGCCTATGATCAGCCTACTCACCAACCGTTCCGCCCAGCGCAGCAAATGCGTCACCGCCCATCCACTTCCCCGGCTCGCAGTCAGCCCTTCCCCGTCTACTCGGCCTTCCATCAAAGCTGCTCCTCATCATCGTCCTCGTCCTCTTCCTCACGCTCGACGTCTTACTGTCCCTATTGTGCCACTAGGGGACATAGGCTCATGACGTGCAGATGGTACAATGCCCAGCCAACACAGGGCCGTTGGGACTTTGTACAGGCACGCGAGCGCTGCCAGCGTTGTCTCGGCCGTCACTACGAGAGCGAGTGCAGGTCAAGGGGGGCATGCAAGGACTGTGGAAGCTCGAACCACCACACGTCCCTCCATCGACCAGACGGCCCAACGCACTCAGCTCATTCGTCGTCTGTACATGTACCCCCACCACAGCTGACAGAGCACTCGAGGGAGCGTCCCAGACACAGCAGGTGGCACGAACCCGCACAGGCTAAACAGGTGCAACTTAGCTCTGCTCACAGAGCCAGCCCGCCCAGGTCCGGTTTGCCAGGTAGGCCCCGCGAACGCCGCCAGAAATTATGACTCCCAACTATCACGGAGCACCCTAGCGAAGAGGTAGATTTAGCCCATGCCTAGTCAACCCATGCCCACACAGCTGATACATACTCAGCTCATACAATTTCGGCTGATACTCAATCAGCTCATTCACCTTCTGTGCCCACTGGCACACCCATTTTGTTGCCAACCGTCTCACTATGAGTCGCGGACGTACATGGCCATCTTCACACAGCCAGAGCTTTATTGGACTGTGGCAGTATGCTGACATTAATAACGTCACGCATGGCACGACTTTTGAACCTGCCATCAAAACCCACTTCTTTAAAAATTACAGGAGTTGGGAATCAGCACAAACATGAGTCAAAGGCGGCAATAACAATAGTATGCCGACCCACTCACAATGATACTCCTACAATCACTGCCACAGCTCATATTTTAAAAAACGTCACTGGCTACCTTCCCTTAGAGAAGGTACCAAACATTTCCCACGTACTAGGCCAGCCACCCATGCCATTGGCTGACCAGCTTTACCACACACCAGCCCCGATCGACCTCTTATTGGGGTCGGACGTTCTTGGCCAGGTGTTGGACGGGACGAAGGTCTCGTTGGGCCCGGGCAAGCCCATAGCCTTCGGCACGATTTTCGACTTCGCGTTGATAGGACCCATTGAGGACTTGTATGCGCAGCCGGCGCAGCAGGTTAACTCAGCTTACGTCGTTAGCTCACAACCAGACTCAGCTGAATCAGCCCAGGACATACGTCAGAGTCTGGAAAGGTTCTGGGAGTCTGAAGAGCCCCTCCCTCAGTCTCACACTCATAATGATCCCCTCGAGGAACAATGCGAGGAAATCTTCCGCTCTACCACTACACGCGATCCCTCAGGCAGATATACGGTCGCTTTGCCCTTTCTAAAGGACGCCCCTCAACTAGGTAAAACTCACCTTATCGCATTACGCAGATTCCTCAATATTGAGAAGAAGCTAATGGCGAACCCGTCTCTGCGTTCTAAATACGTCGACTTTATGGCCGAATACATCGACTTAGGGCACATGGCTCTCTGTCACCTAAATACATTCGCCCATAAACCTCACTTCTACATCCCTCACCATGGCGTATTTAAGTCAGGGTCGGACAAGCTGCGCATTGTTTTTGATGGTAGCTGTAAAAGCTCCAATGGTGTCAGCATAAATGAATGTCTACACACAGGCCCCGCCCTTCAACAGGACATTGTGGACATCATCATGTCCTTCAGAACGCATCCAGTTGTTTTCAGCACTGACATCCAGAGGATGTTCAGAAATGTGCTGGTTGCCCCAGACCATAGACGGTATCAGCTGATACTATGGCGATCCTCACCAGATCACCCTCTGCTCACCTACGCCCTCAATACAGTCACGTACGGCTTAAGATCAAGCCCATACCATGCAATCCGCACTCTGCTTCAGCTAGCTGATGATGAAGGCCATCGCTACCCTGGAGCCGCTCAGGTTCTTTGCAAGTCTATCTTCGTTGATGACATCTTGTGTGGTCATGACACTGTTGAATCCGCAGAAGCACTCCAGGACGAGTTGATAAGTCTGCTAGACCTAGGCGGCTTTCAGCTCAGTAAGTGGACATCTAACTCGCCTAAGCTGCTCGAGAGATTTCCCGACAACCAAAGCGACATGCCCAAGGACTTCGACATGAACCCAGAGTCCACGTCCATTAAGGTCTTGGGTATACAGTGGAGCCCTCAGTCAGACGAGTTCACCTACCGCATCTCTCTGCCCCCCATCACACATGTCACAAAGCGGTCTATTTTAAGCACAGTAGCCTCACTTTATGACCCAAACGGCTGGGTTTCTCCCGTTATCTTCCGCGCAAAACTGCTGTTTCAGCAATTGTGGCTACTGAAGCTGGAATGGGATGAGCCCACTCCCTCTGAAGTACAAACGGAGTGGCACCACACCTCAGAGGATCTGCCGCTGTTGTCTAGCATTCGCTTCCCTCGGCACGTTTGTGCAAACAAAGGCTCAGCTGCATACTCGCTTCACGGGTTTGCAGATGCCTCTGAAGCCGGGTTTGCCGCCGTTGTTTACCTCCATGAGCTCGATGCCTCCGGAGATACTTTGGTACACTTGATTGTCGCTAAGTCGCGAGTCGCACCAATCAAGAATCGCCTCACAATCCCCAAGTTAGAGTTGTCGGCCGCCACCCTACTCTCCCAGCTCATGATCCGTGTGTCAGTTTAGTTATCCGCCCATATCAGTATACAACAACACATATGTTGGTCAGACAGTACGATAGTTCTGGCCTGGCTCAATACACCGCCTCACCGTCTTCAACCCTTTGAAGCTAACAGGGTAGTCAAAATCAGCTCAGGCTCACCAGAATGTACATGGCGACACGTACCTTCCGAGCTCAACCCGGCAGATTGCGCAAGCAGAGGAATGTCTGCGCAATCCCTGTCAGCCCACGACCTATGGTGGTCTCCCACGTGGCTTGGACAGCCTTGTGAGTCTTGGCCTGCGATGCCCTTAGCTCTGGGCCATCACGCCCTGCCCGGCCTTAAGCCCAAACACGTCCCGTCACTAGTCACACTGCCCGGTCTTGACTTTGACCTGCTCACTCGGTTCAGTTCACTAGACAAGCTCGTCGGAGTGACAGCTAGTCTAAAACGCTTTCTGCACAACTGCAGACACCACCCAGACTCGCGACGCTCAGGCCCCTTGTACGTCAGTGAACGAAGAGATGCCCTACTTTACTGGGTGCGCAGTGTTCAGCACAATGAGTTTGCGGAAGACATTCACCACCTTCAAACTGGCAAAATCTGCTCCGTCAGACTCCAGCGACTGTCACCCCTTATTAAAGATGAGCTCCTTAGAGTTGGTGGACGACAACCCATGCGTCTATCCGATATGACGCGCAGCATCCGCTCATACTTCCCAGCTCTAGCCCACTTGTAGACCTCATCATTGACCACTACCACAAAATTCACTGCCACCCTGGCGCTGACACTTTACACGCTATCCTACGCCAACAATTTTGGATATTGTCCGCGCGCCGTATTATTAGACACCGAGTCTTTAAATGCATTAGATGCTTTCGATGCCGGGCCCAGCCGCAAGCGCCCTTCATGGCCGACCTGCCAGCCGATAGAGTTACGCCTCAGCCAGTATTTAGTCAAGTCACGACCGATTTTGCCGGCCCATTCCTCGTTAAATCTAGTACCCTACGTAATGTTAAACTCTTAAAAGCGTACTTTTGTATATTCGTGTGCCTCTCGACTAAGGCGGTTCATTTAGAACCGGTCTCGGACCTCAGCACGGAAGCGTTCCTCGCGGCATTACAGCGTTTTATAGCACGCCGCGGTGCCCCGGTTCTCATCCGCTCGGACTGCGGTACAAATTATGTAGGCGCTAGAAATCAGCTCATTGAAGTACAAAACTTTCTTGCCTTGAATAATGACACGATTGCGCACAAGCTCGCTGGTCAGCACATTACTTGGTTGTTGAACGTCCCTAAGGGACTATGGTTCGGTGCGTTACATGAGATCAACGTAAAATCAACAAAGCAACTTTTATATCGCGTAATTGGCGAACAACACCTCACATTCGAGGAATTCTCCACACTTTTAGCTCGAATTGAAGCGGTCCTTAACTCAAGACCTCTCTGCCCACTTTCGTCTGATCCTTCAGACTTTGAGCCGCTTACAGCCGGACATTTCAATATAGGCCGCCCACTAACGGCCCTTCCCGAACTATCCGTTGAAGATAGGCCGATTTCCACACGTAGGCGATTCCAGATGGTACAGGCCCTTTCCCAGCGCTTCTGGACGCTGTGGACCCAGTCCTACCTCCACACACTCCAAACCCGCTCCAAATGGTTGTCCCCATCCTCCCCTCCCTGAGTTGGCGAGCTCGTCCTCATCAAGGAGGACAACCTGCCTGCCTAACAATGGAGACTGGGGCACATTACTCGCACCCTGCCTGGTAAGGATGGCGTCGTGCGGGTGGTGGACCTGGACACCGCCAATGGACACCTCCGGAGGCCTGTGTTCTAGATTGCCAGGCTCCCACTGTATGAGCCCACCCTGGGCCCCGGAGGATGTACTCGCCACGGGCGAGACGTATCGTTATAAGCGTATTAAAATACGCCTGGCGCCACCTAGCAAGGTGTCGCGAAGTTGGCGCGCGTCAGGAGTGGGAATCCGACGCGCACGCGCGCCCTCTCAGTCTGTCTGCTAGCTACCGCGAGACGCCTAAAGATATACCCGCGCTGGTATCTGCTCTTACTGACCGCCCTTACTGAATTCACTATTACATATAGTGACCCTGTGATGATAGTGCCTGTGATTAGGTGAAAGAACTGTGTGTTGTGACGCGACCATCAAATCGCCTACATCGCCGCTCGCCAGCTCGCCTCCCGTCTCCTGCCTCATCATCCCAGGTAAGCCTTACGACCTATCCACCTTCTTTACTCTGCTGTATTTGGCGGGGTCTTCTGACCCGCGAATACAAACATTAAAAGCTAAAACCATATCATCAACAGTGGTGGCGTTAAAGACGGGCGACCAATCAATAGACTGTGCGTCGTCCTTAAGCTTCTCTACGTCCATTTTTGCATACATACGAATACGGACCACTGCAGGCTTTGATTTTGGAGGCTTAGCCTTATACCCAAGAAATAGTAAATCGTGTCTGGAGAAGCCAGGAGCAGGCAGCTGACCATACTTGATGGTATTGTCTTGAGAGGATATTATTATGTGGTCGATTCGCGTATCCGGTGTGGTTATATTGTGATGAGTGGCATCAAGAGGCATAAAAGTAAGGTTAGCTGAATGCACCACCGATCGTAATCTAGATGACTGAGGATAATCCCTCAACAGGTCAGTATTAAAATCACCCATGATTACATGATGAGTGTAATCCGTGCCAATCGAGTCTAATAAGGATTCTAAGTCAGAAATGTAATCTATAGAAGGTGGGCAGTATATAACGCCAAGAACGACCTTTGTAGCTTTTAAAGTAATTTCTAAAAGTAAGAATTCCATACAGCCATGGCGAGAAGAAGATGAGGCAAGAAATTTAAAAGGAATGTTGTTAGATAGATAAATAGCAACTCCTTCACCACCTTTACCGACACGGTCATTACGGATAAGCTCATACTCCGGAACACTAAATGACGCGGAACATACATTTGGCTTAAGCCAGCTCTCAGACACCAGGACCGCATGTACACAATCAGAACTAAAAGTGTCTAATAATTCGGAATAATGCGACGGTATGCTTTGAGCATTAATGTGGCAGACATTAAAACTGTCTCTTATGTTATAGAACTCTTTCCTCAACAAACTATTCAAGGTAGAATTGTCATAAAGACTTTGATCGGGCGAATGGAAAGACAAGTCAGAGTCACTAACTGACATAAAACTGTCATCATCAGACATCATCAGAGCAATAAATAAAAATATAAATATAAAATAAATATAAAATACAGAACAAAATAAATAATGTAGAACAAATCATTAAAATACTACTCTTGCTAAAAAGCTATAAGGTATCTAGCACTTCCTACCGGCCGAAAGGTTTACAAAAAAAAACTTATAAACAAAGCTTATCGATTAATGTTAAAAACCTTTTTTTAAAAACGTTTAAAAACAGACTATTTACAGCACAGCAAAAATAAAAGTAAGGTAAGTTTAGTCCTTAGAAAAAAATTCAAAAAAGGTGGTGCCAAGACGCTAATTCTGTTACAGTACTTAGACTGCACTTTAAATAAATAAGGTTAAACTGGCTGTCAGGATCTAACTCCTTGGTCTAGCATGTTGACATGACATTGACACATATCAACAACACGAAAAACTGACTGCCAGGTAAACAAAACAAACAAAATGTGAAAAAGTTAAATCGTGTGACAAAAAATTAATAAAATCGGTTTTACCCGCCCAAGCAGTTTAAAGACAAATAGAAAAGTGGGTACCTATCTATATCTATTAAGTTATTGTGGGCTCGAAATTGATAACATATCATAGCAGCAATGCTAATTAATCGAATCGCAAAGCCAAGGACCACACTACACACTTTGACCATTAAATTTAATCAAAGACAACACATTAATGCAACATAAAATCGGAGTGTACCACAATTATTACAATAGCGATCAAGGTGCTGCGAAGTTACTTGGAGCTATTAACAGTGCGCCTAGATCTTGTCGAAGCCATAACTGGCTTTGATGAACCGGGCGCCGCCTTTTTAGCTGCACTCTCCTCCACGCTGCTGACGGACCCTGGATGAAGTGCAATCAGGCTATTTAATAGATGTAATACGCTGCCGTGACCCATCTGGAGCCTTTACATGTACGCTCCCGTCCAACGTCCATACGTTGGTCATGCCAAAGTGTCTCCGAGCAGCCTGAAAGAGGGCCTGACGAGTCCTTGTAAGGAATTCGGCCAGGACTAAATTAGAGCCCTTTAACTTCGTCTTGTTTCTCCAGACGCTACGGCGCATACCTGTATCGGTGAAGCGAATGACCAAGGGGCGAACACGGCCGTTATTGAATGGCCCTAGCCGGTGGCAATCCTTTATTGAGTTGCTTGAGAGTTCTTTCATGCCAAGGTGCCTGCTTAATAAGGATACTGCTGTTGCCCGCAAGTCTTCATCGGCCTTCTCAGGAAAACCGCTTAGAAGTAGAAACTTCCTTCTGTGTCTTAGTTCCGCTGATTCGGTAGACCGCAACAGCCCATCGATTTGCTGCCTTAGATTGGATAGAATGTCCCAGACTAAGCTCTTAAACTTCATGAACTCTGCGAAGAGCCCAGCTATGACCTGTTTTGGACAAGGAGCTTTCAGCTGCGCCTCAAAGTCATCCATCCACTGCATTAGTTTCTTCTCCAGTGACATCTGAGTATTAAGGACAGCCGCAGTCTCAGTCATTGTAACTTCTTTGTGTGTCAAACTTGCAGATAGAAGTGTAACGGTAGGTCAGTGCAAATACAATGTATATACACATCAGACAGTGATGCCTTTAATACTTAATAATAATTTACTATTAATGAAGCGATTAAACACTATTTCACTCACTAAAACAGTTTCTTTTTATTTTTAAATTAAATAAATTAGTGGAGATGATGTTGTTAATTTTACTACTACCGCCGAAAAAAAGCTGACTGTCCAAAATTTAATAGAACTCTACAACCATTTTCATTATAACCCACTATAACCCCTTGTTGGCTTTTATCATCCCATAAACTTCTTCTTAAAACTTAAGGAACCCTGACAAAGACTCTACTCCCATAAATTTTTAAATGCCCTACATTAGGTTTTATTCTGAAAAATATTTCATACGGAGTTTCATTTTAAACTGTGTTTGCAATTGTTAGATTTTTTAAGTAAGCTGCTGTTTTTATTGCTTCTGACTAATACCTTCTATGAATTTTAGCTTCTCTCATTAAACACCTACCTATATCCATAGCTCTCCGTCCAACTCCGTTTAATTCGTGGACGTAGGGTGGACATGGCAACAACTCTATACCCTTTTGCCGTATACAATCATAAATGTCCTTATTTAAATATTCCTTACCATTTTTACACTGAAATTTTTAAACCCTTTTGTTAAATTAATTTTCTACTGAATTTACAAATTCTTTAAAGCAACTAGCAGTTTCAGATTTACTTTTAATACAAAATATTTTTGTACATTTACTATAGTCATTTATAAATGTTAAAATATATTTTCTCCTCCATAACCAGCAGTGCGATTGCGTAAGGTTGGTAATCGTATTAGTTTGACAGTTCATATCGTATTCCATCGGTTGCAATTTGTATGGAATGACATTATTATGATATAATATGAACTGTCAAATGAATACGATTGTCTTTACGCAATCGCACTGCGGTTGTGTTGTGTAGTCCATTCAAACCAGTATCAATTAATTCCAAAATTTCATTAGTCTTTTCCTATTATTTTCAAAAGGTACATATACATTTTACTTTTAATACAATTTGAAAATTTCATTAGTATTTTTATTGAAATTGTATGATTACTACTTGGCGAAACATGTTGCTGGAGTATTGCAGCCGTTAGTTGGGAACACAACGTCATTCGTGAAAGAATCTTACCATTTCAGGGATATTTTGAAGGGCATAAGGTTTTTTTATTTTTTTTTAAATAATCATCTGCTCCCCGCTTTTTTGCAGGATTTTATGTTCGGTTTTTGTCTTTCTTTTTTTCTTTGCAAGGGCTTTTTAATATACTGGAGCTTCATGAGCTCTTTTTTTCTATCTCTTTTTTATCTTTAAATTCTTTTTTTTTTGCTTTATTACAATATTTTCTTATTCTAATATATTTTCTGTCCTTCTTTTATTTTACAATTTCACTTAACTATATTTAATTACATGTTTTCTTATTTTCGAATAATTCCATTACTTTTTATATTTATTACCTATTTTCTTACTAACTAATACATTTCCTTGTACTTATGTTACATTTTCCTACATACATTTCTTTCAATACATGATTATTTATTACATTTTCGTTAAAATACCTTCTTCTTTCCTTCTCTTATTTAAAACATGTATATTTTCCATTTACTTTTATTCTTCTTAATTTCCGGAATCATTTTACATCCTGCCACGTGTGTGGTCTTGCTTTTCCTTATACTATCTTATCTACAGGTCCTTATTTCTCCTGCTAACTATTTCCACAATTTTCTTGGTATACTCAATAAATACTTTTCTTTCTTTTTTGTTGCTAATTATTTCCTTCAAGGTGTCTTTACTAAGTGTGGTGTCAATTTTGTGTTGCAGAGTGTACCTATCGTGCATGTGTATTGGGCATTCTAGTAGGATGTGGAAGATGTCCTCGTCCGCCGCCGGGTCACAGGCACACGAGGGGCTGTCCCTTCGCTTAAATCTGTGCAGGAATGCACAAAATCCCCCGTGGCCCGTCAAGACCTGCGAGGCCAAGCGGTCGATGGACATCTTCCCCACCACACTGTGTGCTTCCACCCCGTTCGGAAAAAAGACCTTGGTGGTCGCGGCTGTGGCTTCAGTTTTATACCTGCAGTCCCACTGTTCGATCGTTTCCGCCCGTATATGACGTTTAACGAACGAGATGGGACCGCAGTCATAGTCCACTCTGGTGTTAGGTTGGAGGGCGGCATCCTTCGCCAGTTCATCTGCTCTCTCGTTCCCTTTCACTCCGACGTGAGCCCGTATCCAGTATAGAGAGACTAGCTGTTGGTTGTCTCTCAGGGTCTCCAGGTTGCCCTGCATCGCCTTCGTGATCGGGTGCGAGGAGTCTGGATCAAGTAGCGACTGGAGAGCCGACCTCGAGTCGTTTAGGATATTTGAATTGCTTGCCAATAACAATTTCGGTCGCTTGGAGGATGGCGTATAACTCGGCCTGGAAAACTGTACAGTATGGCTCCAACTTGTACTTCCGGGTACACGTCTCTGCCGTCCCCTCCCAACAGGTGAGGGCGGCTCCGACTTTCCCCTCCAGTTTGCTGCCATCTGTATATATCTTAAGGGCATAAGGTTGGAACCTGGCGATATTATGGTGAGTTTCGACGTGGAGTCGCTTTTTACAAATATCCTTTTGAAGGATTGCCTGGAGATAATAAAGGGTAAACTTTACGATAAAGAGCTGCCGAAGGAATATATTGTTCTAATTGAAAATTGCCTTCATGAGAATTACCTCATCTTCAGAGACCAGTTCCATCTACAGATCGATGGTGTTGCAATGACCAGCCCACTCGCCCCTGTTTTTGCAAATCTGTGGATGGAGCACGTTGAAGACATAGCATTAGCAACTGGACCCCAAATTGTGAAACTGTGGAGGAGGTACGTAGATGATGTTTTTTGCATTATCAGCGGAGGCCAGCAAGAGGTTGAACAATATATAGTACACCTAAATTCAATCCACCCAAAAGTAAAGTTTACCTATGAAATAGAGAGGGACAGATCTTTGGCTTTCCTTGACGTGCAGATAAAGGTAAGATATGATGGTACTTTATCACACTCTGTGTACCGCAAACCCACTCACACGGACAGGTACCTACACGCCTCTTCTCATCATCATCCTCGGCATCTTCAGTCTGTGATGACCTCACTAACCAACAGAGCTCAAAACTTGTGTGACCCTGAACATCTTCAGGCAGAGCTTGCTCACGTTAAGGAGGTACTAAAACGTAACGGATACAAGATGTCACAGAAAAGGAAAAAGCAGAATGGAAAGAAAAATCGTCTAGAAGTGAGTCGCCAGGCAGCGTTTTTACCTTACATAAAAGGCGTAACGGACAAAATTGGAACAGTACTAAGGAACTTCCCCATTAAGACTGTATATAAGATAAGATAAGATAATTTATTGCTGTATAAAAACTTAGCCTAGATACAAAAGACTTATGTTAAGAAATTAGGATTAGTGTATATTATAATAATATGTAATACCTAAGCTAAGCAAACAATATTGCCTGTGTATTAGGTATCTATGTATAAAAGTAGGTTAGTGCTTTTTAGATAATAAAACATTTACACAATAGCTAAACTCTAAAATATACGGAATTAGAAAGTACAATTATAATATTAAATATTGCTCTACTTAATCAACATTTTTCTCACTCGGTGTTCACGATTACGTAATAACTAATAGTAAGTTCTCTGTGTCATCATATGTTTTACCTTTTAACCACTCTTGTACGGTTTTTAGTACATTTTACTTTGGTCATGGGGTAAATACATAGAGACAACTTTATTCTGTTATACAAAAAATTACCCAGGTGACAGAAGAATCTGTGAGAGTTTGATCTTCTTAATGGTTCAGTAGAGCATACAATATCTGCACGTCTTCGGCTGGTTTCGAGCGCAGGGTCATAGAGCATTATTGAGTGCTTTTTAGTAATTGTTAGTAAAATAAACAGCTGGCGTACAGATAGGACATCGCATTTAGTAAGGAGCTCTGCCGTCGGGAAGCGTATTGGTCGGAAAGTGCTGACTTTTAGAACTGCTCTCTGTGCTCTTTCTAAGTTTATCATAATAGTTTTGTGTGCACCGCCCCATGATGTAATACAGTATACAAATAATGACTGACAAAGTGTTAGATATATTGATTTTAGTAGACTAGCACATGCAATGTGACGAAGATTTTTAAAGACATAGATTAACTTTCTAACTCTAGATGTAAGTGCTTCAATAAGTGGTTTAAATTTTAAATACTTATCAATTATTACCCCTAGGTATTTAATATTGTCAGTGTTGCTGAGCTTAGGGCAGAAGCAAGTGTCAGGCGAGTCCTTGCACAGATGGGCTGTTATTGAATGTGAGTTTGGGATAGGTTGGGATAGTGAATTATAGGAAAAAGTCAAATATTTTGTTTTATCTATGTTAAGTGTCAGTAAGTTACTTCTAAGCCACTGAGTGACTGTATTAAATCCAGATTGAGCTAGTTCGTACGCCTCACTCCAAGTGTCCGCGCTGAAGAGCAGAGCTGTGTCGTCGGCGTAAGATATTATTTTTCCGCTTTTAGAAAGGGGAAGGAGGCATAAGTCGTTAATGTATGCGAGAAATAGCAAGGGTCCTATTATGCTCCCTTTTATATACTCGTTATGCCAAATATCTAACAAATTGCGATCGCCTAAAGACGTCATACCTTTACAAACACCGTATGTTTATAAATTCGATTGTAGCTGTGGTAGTATGTATATTGAACAGACTAAGCGAACTATCGCAGAACGTGTCAAGGAACACATCGCAGCTGTCAAAAATCGAGAAAAAGACAAATCGGCGATTGCTAAACACCTGCTGGAAGCTGGAGTTAATCACTGGATGGAGTTACATGATCCAAAAATCCTCTCCATCGATCGTTATTATCATAGCAGGATAGTACGTGAAGCGATTAAGATCAAGAAGTATAAAAATTTCAATCGCGAGGACGGGTTTAAATTATCATCAGCATGGAATCCAGTGATTGGCAAATGTAAACCGCAACGTCTGTCTATAACAAGAAACTCCGATACTGTTAGTGTAGTGTGCCAGAGTCGTGTTACTGACGATTCATTGCACTGTGACAATTTAAGTGAACGTGTGAGGGTGGATGAAGAAACAAATACCCGCCCGAGCGGAAGACGCCGCGCACCGCCAGTTCGCTTGTGACCACGGCCGCAGCATCGCGACTGAAACGTCAAGCAGTAAGTAGATATGTACTTACTTACAAAATGAATCGTGTTAGGTAATGTTAAAACCGTTTTAATGCGAGTTAATCCGTAAAAAAGTGTTTAATTTCAATGTTTAGTGTTAAGCGAGCACTCAGAAAACAATATTATTTGATTTGATTAGATTAGATTTGATTTGGTTTACCCATTTAGTGTGAAAAGGGGTACAGATGGAGCTCCACAAAACCTTGCCTCCCTTCTCGGGGTAGGGTATCCATAAGGTGGATAGGTAATATGTATGCGCAGTTAGAGGTTGAGTCGATTTGGTTGCTCGGCGGTTACTTGTATAAAATGTGTCATTTTGAGTGCAAGTGTTTACTGCTAAAGGATCATACTATTAGGCGTACGTACACCACAGCCACTAGAAATTACCTAGGTATGTTACGTAGTAAAACACTCATAATGCGTGTTTTTGTTTTTACAACTAATTATGCAGAATAATGTCAATATTACGTCTAATCCTTCAAAAAGGACTGTTTTGGAGATCCATGATGTTAACACAGGAAAAAAAACACCGTGAGAAAACCGCCAGAGAAAAGAAGTGTCTTTGTCTTATTGGCGCCTTTTTTTCACTATCTGGGCGCGACAAAATCTCATTGGTCAGTTGCGTCGTCCGCGCCAAGCGAATCCGTTGTCACATGGAGTGATAAAGTCGTAAAGGTAAATATGCCCTTTAACGGATTAGATTTCTGGAGTGACAAAGACACATCTAGCACACTTGTGCCTAATTTATGATTACATTTTTTTTGTCCGTGCGGTGACGGAGAAAGAATACCAATCGCCGCCCCTCTCTCCGTCCAGTGGGTGTCGTAAGAAGCGACTAACGGACTCTTTCGAGCGATGATCTGCTCCACTGGTGGTAGGGCTTGACCCGTCTGGTTGGTGACCACCGTACGCATGGTGTAAAACCCGTCAAGTGACTGCTTGTCGGTCGCGTTTCGGGATCAGCCAGCGTATAACCAGAGCTCGAGAGGATGATGCTGCGATGTATTTGGTCTGTGGAGGCTTCCGTGAAACCAGCGCCAGGAGGACTTCGTTAACCTGCCGTAGTCTTGTGCCTGCTCGGTCATCTCAAAGATCGCTCCGTACTAGTACATTAAAGGCAATGTACTAGTTCACTCTAATAGTACTATTAGTTCATTTAGTACACTGATTTATTTGATGATAAATATTCAGTCACGGATGTACTATGAGAGTTTATTAAGTTATTAAATAGTTTTATTGCGTAAATATACCACAAATTACTTAAGACTAAATAATTAGATAGGTAAAAAAGGTAAATTGGTGTCATATACAACAAAGCATAATAAAATATAATAAAAATTTGATTTCCCTTCATACTTGGCAGGCTTACGTACGTAGGACTGTCTTTTCAAAGAATGAATCGTAATATTATGCTAACCGCACCTACGACATTATTATCTTTTAAATTGTGCAAACACCACATTCTCACTAAAGATGCTCCCTTGTAATGTAAACGCTCTCGGCTCTACCGTTCCGATTCCGATGCACACCATCGAGACCTCGGACCAAATCGAGACCGAGAGAGCCGAGACTGCCAAACGGAACATCTCGTTCCTGTCCGACTGAGTGTACTAAATGAACGAAGACCGAATAAGCACGCGGAATAGTTCGTTCTAGTTCAGTGCTAGGAAGCAATTATTTTAGTTCTTTAGTACATGTACTACACAAGCCTAACCTGCCGACCAGGGAGACCCGTAGAAACGGTTATCCCGCTGGCCGCCCGTGGCACAGTACAGGGGCCCAAGCGAGCCTAACCAGCTCGTGAGGCTGCCTCACCATGCCAGGCATAATCTCGGGGTGGTCCGTCGTGCCGGTTGGTGACCGGAAGGTGGGGTCCCGGCGGCCATTCCCGGGGGGGTTCGGGGGCCCTTCTGTTCGGCAGGTTAATAATACTCGTCTGTGGGCAAATTCCTGGGGAAACAGGCCACCACACTTTGACCATTCGCATCGTGGCATCATTTTCTCGATTCACGCCTCTCTCTTTCCACTCCTAAAATGACAGCGCCTAACAACAAAACTGGTACTACAGCGGTGCACACCCCCACCACAACCTTACTGTTTGAGGTGGAGTTCGCTAACATCCGCGGACTCCATGCAAACCTCAATGCCGTCCACCATCATCTTGAGACGGCACGGCCAGCAATGTTGTTCCTGACGGAGACGCAAATAATCCGCCCAGCTGACACCACCTACCTGAACTATCCCGGCTTTGTGCTTGAAGAATCCTTCAAAGCCAAAGCCGGAGTTTGCTTATTCGTTCGGGCGGATGTTTGCTGTCGCCGTCTGCGCTGTCTGGAGGACCCTTCCTTCTCCCTCCTAGTGGTACACGTCGATTTAGGCTCTCATTGCCGTGTCTACGTCTGCGTCTACCGATCCCATAACGGCGACATGGAGACAACTCGACTAATTGAACATCTTAGTCGGGTAGCAGATGATGCGCAGGAGCGGTTTCCATCGGCGGAACTGGTGTTTTTGGGGGACTTCAACGCCCACCATGAGTTATGGTTAGGTTCCTCCAAAACAGACCATGCTGGTAGAACTGCCCACGCATTCGCTTTCACGCATGACCTAACGCAACTGGTGAACCAGCCCACCAGGTTCCCAGACATAGTTGGCCATGCGCCCTCCTTACTCGACCTTCTGCTGACGAGTCGCCCAGCTGGATACCGGGTGAAGATTCGAGCTCCTTTAGGTTCCTCGGATCACTGCTTGATATCCAGCACAGTGCCCTTGGCATCGCGCCCGCCAACAGCGGTTTCGAAACGCCAGATTTGGCACTACGCGTCGGCAGACTGGGACGGGATGCGGGAATATTTTGCATCCGTCCCTTGGAGGCAGCGCTGCTTTAGTGGGAAGGACCCGACCGCCAGCGCCACTGCCGTTGCAGATGAGATAGTATTAGGAATGGAATACTATATTCCACACTCCTATGTCATCAGCAAAGGCAGACGCAACCGCTGGTTCAATCGCGAGTGTGCCAGCGCTGTTGAGAGCAAACAGACGGCATACCGCGCTTGGATCAGAGGTAAAGCTCATGGGGCTCCCGAAACTCGCTCGCTAAAAGCAGCCTATAATAATGCCACCAAGTCGTGTAAGAAGGCCTACATTAGAGCGGATGCCCAGCGCGTTGCACGAGTAGGCCAAGAACTCCTGACGCATCCTACGGGCAGCCGTAGCTACTGGCGTCTGGCCAAAGCCGTGCAATCCAACTTCTGCCAACCCTCGCTGCCACCACTGAGATGACTTGACGGAACTTTAGCTCACAAGCCGCAGGAAAAGGTCGATCTCCTGGCCAAACTCTTTGCGGCTAACTCCCGGATCGATGACTGTGATGCACAGCCACCCTCAATTCCTCACTGTGGCCACACAATGTCTGATATTAAAATCAGGCAGTGTGATGTCCGTGCGGAAATGCAGTCAATCGATGTCCGGAAAGCTAACGGTCCTGATGGCATCCCAGCAATAGTCCTGAAAATGTGTGCAGCGGAGTTGTCCCCTGTGTTAACGCGTCTGTACCGTCTCTCGCTCTCTTCGGGTTGTGTGCCGGAATCTTGGAGAGAAGCTAATGTGCAACCGATCCCTAAAAAAGGAGATCGGTCAGATCCGACTAATTACCGCCCTATAGCCGTAACTTCAGTGTTGTGTAAGATCCTAGAACGAATATTGAACAAACAGCTTATTCGATACCTAGAAGATCACTCCCTAATTCACGATCGTCAATATGGGTTTCGGCCAAAACGGTCAACGGGTGATCTTCTAGCGTACGTCACACATCTCTGGGGTGAGGCTATTGACAAGCGTGGCGAGTCACTGGCAGTTAGCCTTGACATAGCCAAGGCTTTTGATCGGGTCTGGCACAAAGCTCTTCTCTCCAAGCTCCCGGCATACGGTTTGCCCGCTCAGTTCTGTACCTGGATTGCCAGCTTCCTGCATGAGCGTAGAATCCGTGTCCTTTCGGATGGATGCGCTTCGCGGTTCATGTCAGTGAACGCTGGTGTTCCTCAAGGCTCCGTTCTATCCCGCACGCTGTTCCTTCTGCATATCAATAACATGCTTCCTCTTGGAAACATTCATTGCTATGCAGATGATAGCACAGTGCATGGGGGATATAACGGGCACCCAACGGCTGGGCGGGTAGACACCGAAATGAAGCGAGCAAATCTTGTCATTGAGCTCGATCGGATGTTGGACCTCATTTCTAAATGGGGCTCCGATAATCTGGTGGAGTTCAATGCCAAAAAAACACAGGTGTGCGCGTTCACAGCGAAAAAGTCGCCATTCCTTCCCCTTCCCTCTCTTCAGGGTACATCTCTAGGCCTGCAGAGCAGTATTAACATGCTCGGTATGGATATCCGCTGCGATCTGAACCAAAAGGACTACATCGAAACCGTGATTAAAACCGGTGTCCTGAACAAGGTGCGGCGATTCTTCACGCCTGATCAGTTGTGTCTATTATACAAGACACAGGTGCGGTCTTGCGTGGAGTATTGCTCTCACCTTTGGGACGGCTCCGCAAAGTACCTTCTCGATGCCTTGGACAGATTGCAGTGCCGCGCTGTGCGCATTATCGGCAATGCAGAGGTCACTAAAACTCTCGAGCCTTTGCAATTGCGTAGAGATATTGCGTCACTCAGCGTCTTTTACCGTTTATACCATGGCGAGTGCTCTGAAGAACTCTTTGACCTCATCCCTCCTTCTCCCTTCCTCCATAGGAGTACGCGTACTGCTCTGCGGAGTCACCAATTTACAGTCTCTAACATTCCATCTCGCACAAAGAAATTTGGTGACTCGTTTCTTTGCCGCACTTCCAAAAGATGGAATAGTCTACCAGCACACGTATTCCCTCCTACCTATGACATAGGGTCCTTCAAACGAGGCGTGAAGAAGCACTTTGTGGGCCGGCAGAGTGAGGATGACTGATGCTACGTCTCTTACGCTGCACCAGTTGTCCTCGCGCCTGGACCTCATTTCCACTTAACATCAGGTGGAGTGGGGTCATTTGCCGGGCTTAGAATAAAAAAATAAAAAAAAACATAATTGGAGGGACAAAGCCGTTTAAATAGTTGTGACCTTGTCTGTCCAATATGTTTATGATTTTATTTATAAATCATAAACATTTTGGATAGAAAAAGTCACAACTGTATAAATTCACTCTCACAAAATACAAATTCACTGTAAAAGCGATGAACTTTGATTCGTTCTTTAATATATGTCGGCGAAACGATAAAAGAACGCTGATTTGACTACTTCCGAGGCACAGCACGTGTTTACCGCATCGACCGTTGGCGCTAGAGTGGGGCGGACACGTGCTCACGGAACGTCGGAGCCGGCTTCACCAGGCGGAAGGCACTTTAATCTAGACTTGCGTTCGGTGCACACGCACAGCTCCAGACGAATCGTTGCCTCGCTAGTTTTAATCGTTAATTTGTTTAGTTTGGTTTCTGTAAAATTCAAAAGTGGTTTTGTGAAATTAAAATCAATCGTGTTAAAACGTTGTGTAATTTAACGACCCGATTCCCTAATCGTACTAGGTTACCGCCATGTCTGAGTCGCAAGGGAACGCTCAAGAGAGTTCTTTTCCGACATCAGAAGTTGGATACGGGACCCAGGAACGCTCTGGTGGCGGTGTCATGAGTGAACAAAACGTGAATAATCCTGATCGTGCGGCCGGTGTCGCGAGTGCGGGCCATAGTGAAAGTGTCGGCGCAGGCGAGGCTGCCACGTTGTTGCAATTGTTGCGTGGGCTTGCGAATGGTATGGCTAGCGGCTTTTCGGCGCCTACTCCAGTGGTGCTTATCAAATTCGACCCTGACGATCCTGAGGCCGACATCGAAGGCTGGTGTAGTATAACTGAGATGATTATAAAACAAAAGGATATCAAAGGTACCGACTTATTATTACCGCTTATGCAGGCTTTGCGTGGACGAGCAGCCACGTGCCTAACTAAGATTCAACCTGATTGTTTAACGTGGGAAAATGTGAAAACCACTCTAATCGCAAAGTTTGCAAAGCCCTTACTTATCCAAGATTATTTTGAACGCGTCATCAAATTTAAAGTACAAGATAAAGAAACCGCCGCTGACGCTGGAATGCGTCTTTGGCATATGATTGAATCTATTCCTAAGATCGAATTTAATGACGAGGTGATTACGGGTTTTGCTGTGTCTATTTTGTCAAACTCTCAACAGAGCTTAATACGCGAATTAAATGCTCATACCATAACCTCAAAAACACAGTTATGCCGCATATTACGTGGAGTAACATTGAAGCGACAAAATGATGATACAACTACCTATATTGAAAATAAACGCCCCCGATTTAGTAACCAGCACTCGGTTACTTCTAATTTTAATGGCACATGCTATCGCTGTGGTGACATAGGTCACAAAATCATTACTTGTCCTAAAAATCCTGATGCAAGTTCCCAGGTGTACAAAAATAAACCAGTGACATCGACGGCAGCGCCCTTACGCTACGAAGAGAGGCGCCCCGTGACGTGCTACGCCTGTGGAAAGCAGGGGCACGTAGCCAGCGCCTGCGCGGCTGCTGCCGCCCTCCGGGAGACCAAACAAGGCCCAACGAAAGAGGTCAAACTCTGCGGCAAGCGGGCGGTTACTGGTGAGCTGCAAGTTGCAGGTAAGAGTTGTCGTTTTCTTTTTGACTCTGGATCCGAGTGTTCTCTGATAAAATGTGGTCTTGCAGAAAAATTAAATGAGGCAACCCTGAATGATACTGTGGTATTAGTGGGTATAGGTAACTCTGACATAAAGTGCACTAAGCAATTAAGGAGTCTTATTAACGTTCAAGGATTAACTTTGAAAGTCTTATTTCACATTGTCGATGACTCCGCCCTAATCGAACCCATCCTTCTCGGCCGCGATATTATTGACATGGGGGTGTATGTAGAGCTTGGTGCAAATGGCGTCAATTTCTTTAAAGTTCCCTTTTATCATTACTTTGTTCATATTCTGAGAATTTTGTGGAGGGTACCCCAACAAAGCGCGTCACTACAGGAGAAATGACAATAGATCTGATTGACCCTAATAAAATTGTTCAACGCCGACCATACAGGTTATCGGCTAGTGAACGACAAGTAGTGAAGGATAAGGCTTCAGAGTTACTAGATGCCGGTGTCACTCGCGAGAGCAACTCTCCTTTCTCCAGCCCCATCTTGTTGGTAAAGAAAAAGGACGGTAGCGACCGCATGGTGGTAGATTATAGGGAGCTTAACTCAAATACGCGCAGCGATAACTTTCCATTGCCCCGGATTAGTGACCAAATTGATAGGCTACATGGTGCTAAATACTTTACGTCACTTGATATGACATCTGGATTCCACTGTATTGCTGTAGAGTCGACTTCTGTTGAACGTACAGCGTTCGTTACTCCTGACGGACAATTTGAGTACGTTGCCATGCCTTTCGGACTCAAAAATGCGCCATCTGTTTTCCAAAGATCCATTCAAAATGCATTGAAAGAGTGTGGCTTTGCCCTTATTTACATCGACTATGTCTGTATTCCATCAACAACGATAGAGCAAGGATTGGAACGTCTCAAATTGACTCTCGATGCACTTGCGCGGGCTGGGTTCTCTTTAAACTTGAAAAAGTGTAAATTTCTTAAACAAGAAATCTCTTACTTAGGCTATGAGATAAAATCTGGATCTATCAAGCCCAATCCTAATAAAGTGCAAGCTTTAGTAGAGATCCCGGCACCTCGCACGGCTTCTCAAGTTCGTCAGTTTATTGGTCTCGCGTCTTATTTTAGGCAGTTTATTCCTAATTTCTCATTACTTATGGCTCCATTATATCCACTTACGCAACATAAAGGTAACATCAGTTGGACTAAACAGCATAGCGAAATACATAGGCGCGTTGTAGAAATCCTGACGTCGGAACCGGTACTGGCTATATTCAATCCGGATAAAGATATAGAGCTGCATACTGATGCAAGTGCGCAAGGCTACGGTGCAATCTTAATCCAACGGTATGGGCGCGCGTTTTGTATAGAAAAGTCCAACGTAATAAGAGATCAGTATGGCTACCTATTGTGCCTCGGTCTTTGGTGTGGTCCCTTATAAGCCATGTACACTCGTCTATAAAACATCTCGGTTATGACAAGACTTTAGACAAATTGTTTGATCTATATTGGTTTCCTGGTATGGCAAAGGCTGTCAAAAAGTTTATAGAGAGCTTGTAAAGGAACTTCAGGTGCTCAACCTATTCAGTTGCATTCTATACCTAAAGTATCTGTTCCGTGGCACACCATCCATATTGATTTGAGCAGAAAACTAAGCGGAAAAAGTTCTAAAAAGGAGTATGTAAGCGTTATTATTGATGCTTTTACTAAATATGTGCTATTACGGTTGACGACGAGCTTGGATGCTAGCAGCGCCATAGACTCATTAAAGGAGGCTATTAATTTGTTTGGTACCCCTAAACGCGTTATAGCTGACCAAGGTCGTTGCTATATAAGTAGCAGTTTTCGAAATTTTTGTTCTGAAAATAATATAGAGCTTCACGTTATTGCGGTTGGGGCGAGTAGAGCGAATGGGCAGGTCGAAAGAGTTATGCAAACACTTAAAAACCTACTCACTATTACTGAGAATAGTTCAGACAGCGTGTGGAGAGACGAACTAGGTGCAATACAGTTAGCATTAAATAGCACCAGGTGTCGGGTCACCGGTTATTCCCCAACTGAGCTTATGTTCGGTATTAAATCACAACCTTTAGGAATTTCTAGTATAGCCTTCCCTGATGAGAATTCTGAGTGTAGAGCTGACCTTAGTAAGATCCGTAGCGACGCCTCAACTAACATAGAACTTGTAGCAAAATCGGACACGAAGCGTTTTAATAAAGGTAGAGCACAAATAAAGCCATTTAAAACTGGTGATTACGTGTTTCTTAAGTGTTGCGAATGAAATCAGACGAAATTGGATAGGAAGTTTAGGGGTCCCTTTAAAGTTATCGGAGTCTTAGAGAACGACCGCTATGAACTGCAACCTGTAGACGGCTCTAAGAGAAAGTACAAATACCCCCATGAAAGCTTACGCAAGATACCTGTAGGGCGAGAAGGGCTAACAGAAATGGCGGAAGTACTTTGTGATCAAGCTTTAGAGCAGGATGATGACGTGTCGGCGGATAGTGATAGTGCAAGTGAAATGGAGATTGATCATTGTACTGTGGGCGACACTGTGGTGCAAGTGCACCGTGAGATGGAGAGTGGAGCGGTGGTCGAGGAACCAGCTGGCTCAGTGAATGGTGGTGAAGTAGTGAGTAGTGGTGAAGGTACGTTAAGTAGCATCTCGCTGCTGGCCGCAAGCCGCTGGCCTGCCACTCGCTACACGCGTGTCGGTCCCCAGCGCGTGGCGCGGAGCTGTGGCGAGTGCTAGCTTGATACCTGTTTTGTCTTCTTGAGAGTTATAATGAGATGACTAAGATGAGATATGATGAGAGTTTCGAATTATGAAGTTTTGTATGCTATGTATTGACCAGCTTAGCCTCGAGTTGCGATTGATTCTTAAATGAAAGTGATGATAAAGCTTGGTTTCTCTGTTTACAGATGAGTAACGCACGAGGACGTGCGTGCGTCAGGAAGGCCGTGTCGGCGAAACGATAAAAGAACGCTGATTTGACTACTTCCGAGGCACAGCACGTGTTTACCGCATCGACCGTTGGCGCTAGAGTGGGGCGGACACGTGCTCACGGAACGTCGGAGCCGGCTTCACCAGGCGGAAGGCACTTTAATCTAGACTTGCGTTCGGTGCACACGCACAGCTCCAGACGAATCGTTGCCTCGCTAGTTTTAATCGTTAATTTGTTTAGTTTGGTTTCTGTAAAATTCAAAAGTGGTTTTGTGAAATTAAAATCAATCGTGTTAAAACGTTGTGTAATTTAACGACCCGATTCCCTAATCGTACTAGGTTACCGCCATGTCTGAGTCGCAAGGGAACGCTCAAGAGAGTTCTTTTCCGACATATAAGTTGTTATCTGATGATGTAAATTTGAACCTAAGCAAAGATGTTGATGAAAAAACTTTTAAGATTACCGACAAGAAAGCGATTTTTATTAAAGATTCAGAGACATACCAATACAAGAACAGCTATAAATCAGAAAGTGGCAAAGAAGCAAAAAATCATACAGAAATTAAAATAATTAGAGTGAATGATTTAAAAAGAGAATTATTTTCGCTAAGTTTAGGATATCTTTATTTTTGGATTATTTTTAAGTGTTATTCCAAAGAATTTTGCTAGTGAATAATATATATATGATTGCAAAAAGTTCCTAAACATGACTTGATTAATAAGAAAAAACAAGATTTATGCAAAAAATCTAATTGTTTTTATTCCAAAACCATCCTAAATGTGAGCTCAAATATGGTCGTAACTACAAAATAATTTAGATTTTGGAACAACAAAGGCAAAATTGTACCCCTCCCTTTAAAAAAATACTAATAAAAAAAACTAAACATTATTTTTTTTTATAACAACATGTTTAAAATAAATATAGTGTATAGTTTATTTCATACAAAGAAGAATTACTTTAAAGTAATATAAAAGAAGTAATACCATACTGATTGCCAAAAAAATCTTAAAATTGTTCTCCTGTAAAATTGCAAATGTGCAATTTCTGCCCTTGTTCCACCGAAGGTGCGATTAATGTTCATGCATAAATGTTTTTACAATAGCGATTATTAAACATAACATTTATTGGCAGTCATACATATAGAATACCAAAATTTTAACATTTAGAATATCACAATAACACAAGACGCAAATAATCCGCCCAGCTGACACCACCTACCTGAACTATCCCGGCTTTGTGCTTGAAGAATCCTTCAAAGCCAAAGCCAGAGTTTGCTTATTCATTCGGGCGGATGTTTGCTGTCGCCGTCTACGCTTTCTGGAGGACCCTTCCTTCCCGTCCTAGTGGTACACGTCGACTTAGGCTCTCTTTGCCGTGTCTGCGTCTGCGTCTACCGATCCCATAACGGCGCCATGGAGACAACTCGACTTATTAAACATCTTAGTCGGGTAGCAGATAATGCGCAGGAGCGGTTTCCATCGGCGGAATTGGTGTTTTTGGGGGACTTCAACGCCCACCATGAGTTGTGGTTAGGTTTTATTTTATTTTATTTTTATTTTATTTTATTCAGAACAACAAACAATTACAAAATGTTGCTAAAATCTAATTATTAAATAGAAAGATACTTACTAATTATGTAACCAACAACATTGTTCGCAGAGTAATAATGTAGTGTAAATAACAAAGAAAATGCCTACTACTGATAAACCTACTACAAAATAAATACTATCAAATAACTAACTTTGATACAAGTCCCAGTAATTTACAATATGTATCTTATACTGAAAACATCTCACATTTAGACAAAAACAGCTATCTTTGTTGGTATAATAAAAGGAATATCTAGTGATACCTTCACAAAGAGAAAATATTATAATTAAACTAAGTATATCGCACGCAAGTACACGTCTGCTTCTTTTACCACTACTTATACTATCAGACATCATTAAATAAATAAAACATACCTAACTTAAACTTATTTGCAATTTTGAATGGATAGGTACTATTTTTAAACTGGCTAAGAGACATCTTAAATTGATCAATATCAGCAAAATGTATGTTACTTGAGTACATAATACGTCTTTGCGGTGCGCGTTGGCCCGCTATTTGTCCTACAAAATCTGGGTGCAAATACACCGTGTGTACGAGTGTCACGAATGCGTTGAGAGCGACTAGGTAACTGCAAGTAAATGTGGCTGGTTAACTGTGTGCAATCAAACTGATTACCGAGGATTTTGTACAATACTACTTGGTCCAAGAATATTCTTCTGGACTCTTATGTTAAAAGCGAAAATTTTTTTAGTAGATTATTATACGAACATCTTGAATGGAAACATTCAAAATGAACAGAACGAACAAATTTCTTTTGAACCATCTCAAGTTTATTGATATATTTTTTAAAATAGGGACTCCACACTATTGAGGCGTATTCTAGCTGTGATCTGATTAGTGATTTGTAAAGTGTTAAGTAAGTTGATGACTTTATAAAGTTATTTTTACATGTTCTCATAACAAACCCATAGAATTGATAAGCTTTATTTATAATAATACTAATATGTGTGTCTAGATGCAATTTAGAATCCAATAAGATACCCAAATCCTTAATAGTTTTTACCTTTTGTAATTTAGTGCCAAGAAGTTCGTAGTGGAAATTAAGTACATTGACTTTTTTTGTAAAAGTAATTATTTTACATTTAGTTATGTTTAAATGCAATTTATTCTCAATGCAATATTGAGAAAGCCGGTCCAGATCTTCCTGAAATGCCATACAATCCCTTACAGTCTCGACGCTTCGATATATTTTAAGGTCGTCTGCGTATAAAAGGTATTGCGTGTTCTTGAAGCATCTCCCTATGTCGTTAATAAAGAGAACAAATAGTAAAGGACCCAGAATGGAGCCTTGAGGGACTCCTGAAGTTGCAATTATTTCTTTTGTAGAAGTATAACCATTCACGACCACAAATTGGGATCTATTAAAAACATAGGAACAGAACCAACGCCATAGACTACCGCGAATACCATTGTATGCAATTTTTTTTAACAGTAAAACATGATCCACCTTATCAAAGGCCTTGCAAAAATCTGTATAAACAGCATCTGTTTGAAGTCCCAGATCCATATTCTCAAATAAAAAAGTAGTATAGAGTATAAGGTTAGTAACAGTGGAGCAATGTTTTACAAAATGTTGTTCGGGCATTATAACGCGATGAAGCTTGGGATATATAGAATTATGGACTAATCTTTCCAAGACCTTTGAGAAGGTGGAAAGCAATGAAATTGGCCGGTAGTTATTTACCTCATTTTTCAGACCACTCTTATAAACGGGCACAATGTTAGCAGTTTTCCAACAACGAGGAACAGTTCCTTCCTTCATACTACGGTTGTATAAATAAAATAGTGGATTACTAATAGACTCAGCAACCCGCTTGACAAAAAAGGGAGGGATTTTATCGGGGCCAGGACCTTTAGCAACATCCAACAACTTTAACTCGGTAATTATAGCATCCTCAAGAAAAAATAAATCTGATACGACTTCACAGTCATCTGACATGGTTAACGTGTCAGGTTGCTGTGACTCATTTAAGTTATTTTTTTCATATACTGAGGCAAAAAAGTTAGAAAACAAATTGCAGATTTGTTTAGGACTAGACACCTCATCGCCTCCATAATGCACCTTACTAGGAATGCCAGATCTTTTTTTATTACGATTTACATATGACCAAAATAGTTTCATATCTTTCTTAATACCGTTTTCTATAGATGTAATATAAGAATTAAAGCATTTAGATGAGAGTTTCTTAAATCTTTTTCTATATAAACAAAATTGTTCATAATGAAAAATATTTTTATATTTTTTCATTTTGTCCAAGCGCGTTGCTTTGATTTAAATATGTGAATCAAAGGGCGCGAAAACCAGACGGGAAAGTCGTTGGATTTACCAGGCCGCAGCGGAATATGCTCCCTTATGATACTATACAAGTTATCATAAAAGAGGTAAGTGGCTGATTCTAGAGAAAGCCCTTGAAATTTATTCTTCCAGTCGATATTACGGATGGCATTATTTATGTCTGTATAATTACCCTCTACAAAACGAAATTTAAGCATAGAACGTCTAGGCATAGAATCAGAGTCTATATTAATTGATAGAATTGCGTTAAATGGAGGATGGTATGGATCGACTGGAACTAAGGAACTGGTTGACGGCTCGCATAAAGATGTTACGTCGTCTGTTAAAAATAAGTCAAGTATACGGTCCTTACTATTTAGTATAAAATTGCATTGTTTACAATTAGTAATAGATAAAAAGTTAAATAAAAGTAAACTAGTGGGATTAACGTAATCATTCATGTTGGGAATATTTGATTTAGATAACTCATCATCCCACCGGATATGCGGGAAATTAAAATCACCGAAGATATAGACATGCCTTACCTCGCGCAATAATATTTCTTTATGTAAAGAGTCAAAAAAATTCTCATAAACACTTAGCGCTTGATTGGGTGGTATATATAAGCCACATACTAAGTTATAGTCCTTCGTAGCACTGCAATAAAGTTTTAATAACACGTACTCGACACTCACTGTAAGCAAATCATTATTCATATTATTATTACAACCGGAATATAAGGAGCATCGGAAAGATCTTAACTCCCGGCGTACACCAATTAAAACACCCCCACCGTCTGACTTACCACAGGCTTCACGATTCCTGTCACAACGAAACACTGTGTAGCGGGAGTCCATAAGTTCACTATCAGAAATAGTCGGTATCAACCATGTTTCAGAAAGTATGATTATGTCATAACACTCTGCTAGTATATTATTGTACAATGTATTGATTTTTGTACGCAATCCTCGGCAATTCTGATAGTAAATGCTTAAATTATTAGCCATTTCTAATAAATAATAAATATGACAAATAAACATACATGAAAGTAGTTGAAATAACCAACCACAACGCAATCACTTTTAATTTTAGAAACACACTGATAAATATTAGTCCTGAGTGACAATACGTACTCAAACACGTTTCTCGTTTTAGATAAATGTACACATACTCGTACATCCAAATAATCAATTTGTATACCATTGAATAGTATTGACTTATAAAAGTTAAACGTTCATTGATACGCGTTAGCCATAAGTAACATCTCGTACACAAAAATAATTTACGTATTTAATTAATGATATATAAACAGGTGAATAATTTGCATTTCTTAAAATTATAATGATTTTTAGATATCAAAAGTTCACTTACACATGTTGGCCATAAGAGATAACTCGCGCCCAAATTCATCACACTTTTACAAATAATTACCACGTACATTATACTGAGTAAAACTAGAAAAACCAGCACTAGTATCCAGGGAAGCATATTGCATAATTTATAGTAAAAATAATGTTTTACAGATATTTTTGTATAAAGCAGGTTAATGCAGGTATATAAATAATAAAAAACAATACCGACCAGTAAGCCGCAACATTTAACTCGTAAACATGTTACAGAGTAATGAAGTAAGCAGAGCGCACAAGCAACGGCGAAACAAATAACGCATAGATTAAAAACAGTTATTATTAAAAAAGCACTAAGCGCTTCTAGCGAATTTGGAATAACACTTTTCGTATTAGGGAACCGAAGAGAGTGACTTAATTTTACATAGTTCTTCTTCTGAACGGATGGCAAGAACAGGAGATGTATCCTTTGCTCTGACGAGTATAGTGCCATTCTTGATCCACACGTACCGCTATCCTTTGGCATAAGCTGCATCTCTAACCTGGCGAAATATTCTTTTGTTGTGCACCGTCAGGTGTTCGTTGATGTAGACATTTCGTGGTGTCCCAGGAATTTCAAGTTTATCTGACGTTATGCCCTTCATAAGTCGTACAGCAGATATAAATTGTCACGTTTAATTTGGCTGCAGAATTTCGCCACAATATTTCTTGGTCTTGAGCTTTTTGGGTCCATCTGAGCAACACGATGAATTGCTACAATATCTTGATTAGATAGCGGACAATTAACGACCTTGGAAATCTTTTCCACTATTGTGACTAAGTTTTCACCGCGCTTTTCCGGCATATTGCTTATTTCTATATTGCAGTTACGCGATTTTTGTTCTAAGTCCGCCAGTTGAAATTGCAGCTTCGTCATTATCTCGGCTGATTGGGAAGATTTAACTTGTTGTTCGACCTGTGTGAGTCGTGCACTAATTAATTGAGTTCTCTTGTTAAGCTCACCATATTCTTCACTTAAAAAAATAATGGATTGCTCCATATCTTTAAACTCAGTTAAAATCAAAGATAGTTTCTCATCTTGTCTGGCAAACCAGGTTTCGAGTTGTTTGTTCATGCTTGCTTGAAAAAGTTGAAAATCATTCCGGAGATCATAATCGGTATCTCGTTGTGTACCCTTCCTCTCAGTCACATAAGAGGGTGACGATTGCACTTCCACAAGAGAATTGTCCACACTCATGTCTCCTCTTCCAACTTGTTCTTCAGTTTGACTGACAAAAGTACGATTGAGTTTGCTCATATTGACAAAATCTAAGACGCTGCTGTGTCAAAGCTACTCTGTGCAGATTGCGAAACCAGCTTAGAGCGAGAGAGCGTGCGAAGTGAATACGCGGGAGTCGACTGATAGCTATTCTTCACACTCGCACTTAGGGAATCGCGCACGACACCAAATAAATACAGATCAACACAACTGACTATCACAGTAGCGCACGGCAGAATCGGAAAATAGGTTCCTCCAAAACAGACCATGCTGGTAGAACTGCCCACGCATTCGCTCTCACGCATGCCCTGCCGCAACTGGTGAACCAGCCCACCAGGATCCCAGACATAGTTGGCCATGCGCCCTCCTTAATCGACCTTCTGCTGACGAGTCGCCAAGCTGAATACCGGGTGGAGATTCGAGCTCCTTTAGGTTCCTCGGATCACTGCTTCATATCCAGCACAGTGTAACGTTATAAACGTATAGCTATTAAATACATATATAAATTTTTTATTTATAAGTAAACAAACGTAGATTATCTTATCCTAATTAACTTAATTCTAAATGTTACTTTGAACTAAATTACTTATCTAATAACTACAAAGAAATGAAGTCTTAATAGTTTTGATAACTGCAAAACAAACGTATTTTATTTCATATGGTTTAGTTGTTGCGCGCACGGTACCCTGAAATGCCTTTTGTATTTTTATATTTGATGTAAGTAGGTAAGTTAAAATTTACTTGCGCGCGACCAGCTCACATCGTCTCATACGCCTGAGAGCCAGCGATAACACCGGACTTTGCTTTTGTCGTCGCTATCAATTTTATTAAAACACGTTTTTTTATAAATATTTAATAGGTCACGTATTTGACCAAAGCTATTATTTATAAAGTATCCAGCCTAATCGTCATTCCACGATAATTGTGCTACTTATTCCCCGTTAGGGAAAGTGTTGAACTGTTTTTAAAATTAGAGTAGTTATTAGCTAGTAAGTATTTAGATGTGTGTTAATCCTTTGTTTTAGCCTTCGCTCGCTTATGCAGTGCGCGTTGATGGCATTACTAAGCGTGCGAAGGTTTTTTTATAATTTCAAATCAAAGATTTAAACATGTAACGGTGATTTTCAAAATTGTTAAAACAAGTAACCTTTAATGGGTGACCGTCATTGTATAATGTTAATTTTTAGTTGTGCAACTCGTTTGCTAATTGCTATTTGTTTCCTTGTCTGTCGGGAAGACTTCTAGAGGTTGTTAATTATTTAATTCCTGTTGAGACAGGTATTAATACGGTCGATCTCTTATTTAGTTTAACTTTAAATTACGGAGAGTTAGCAAATGTTTTACATGTAACCTCGACCGGGACTCGAACCCGCACATATGTAATTTGCTTTTAATTTATTTAATTATTATTGAGACCGGTACTACTACGGTCGATCTCGTATTTAGTTTAATTTTAAATTACTGGATGGGAACCAAATGTTTTAAAAGTACCCGCACTTAAATAATTTAATTTTAATTTGCTTTTTCTGGAACATGATTTAGTTGTTAGCGCTTCTCGCAATGCTTTTTAGCTAGGTTTTAGATTTCATAGTTATGTGCACTCCGGTCTGATTGTGATCGCTTCCCACCTCACACTACAGTCTCTTCTCATCTGACTTTTTCGGATTGGCTTGGGGTGAGGTGGCTATCGCAATCGGCGGCTGCTGGTCAAACCGGCTCACGCTGCGTTGTGTTCCAGGGTTCTACGCTTGGATTGGAGTTCTACGCTTGGACTGAAGTTCCACGTTCTACGTACGGAGTTCTACGTTCGGAGTTTAGAAGATTTCTACGCGACCGTCTTCGCATTTCGATGCGGCCGCCATTTTGTGAACACACCACGCAGCTCGCAGCTCCTATATAGCGACGCGCCTCCCAACACCTCGGCGCTTCCCCAAGCTAAATCAGGGACGAGAACAAACTACCCAGCTAGGCCTTTACGTACCCCACGCCCTGTTACCAAGTAAAATAAATTTGTATGACCGTAAGAGTGGTATCATTTCACATACCCCTACGTCACAACAGTGCCCTTGGCATCGCGCCCTCCAACAGCGGTTTCGAAACGCCAGATTTGGCACTACGCGTCGGCAGACTAGGACGGTATGCGGGAGTATTTTGCATCCGTCCCTTGGAGGCAGCGCTGCTTCAGTGGGAAGGACCCGACCGCTAGTGCCACTGTTGGGTCGATAGCTCAATTAAAGAGTGGACTGTATTTTATAGGTTTAATAGTTACAATAATGTAATTCGTGTGCCCGTACAAAGTATGATCGCCCGGTGCCTATGCGGTCGTGAAGCAAAGTGGCGTTGCGCGGCGGGCTTGTCCCACCATCGCCGCGCCGCCGCCGCGCCGTTCGCGCGCCGCGCCGTGTGCTGTCGTGCGCCGCCGCTCGCGCGCCGGCGACATGCTCCCCGGGTTGAAGTGGGAAGCGAAGAGATGACTTCAAGAAGATGGTAGAGGGCAGATGCAGTTGAAGGCTCGCCGCATTGTGCCCTTCTTCGTTTTGACCTCGGCTACCCGCGTGACGCCGTCCACACCAGGATACGTCTTCGTCACTCGCCCCAAGCACCACATCAGTGGTGGCGTGGTCCGATCTTTGACGAGGACGAGTGACCCGTCTTTGACCTCGCCTGTGGAGGAGTACCATTTTGTTTTGTTCTACAGCAGAGAAATATACTCGTTAGTAAATCGCCTCCAGAAGTGCTGCACGATGTACTGCGTTCTTCTCCATCTGTCCAGGCGGGAGATATTGTTGCTGGTCACCTGTGGGTTGGGTACAGTTAAAAGCGGTCGTCCAATTAAGAAGTGAGCGGGAGTAAGAGCCGAAAAATCATGAGGATCTGAAGAGAGCGGAGTGAGTGGGCGAGAATTGAGTACTGCCTCTATTTGGGAAAGACAAGTTGTCATTTCCTCGTAGGTAAAATGAGTAAGATGAAGAAGTCTTTTAAGATGATGTTTACAAGATTTTACAGCTGCCTCTGCTAATGAGTTAAAATGGGGAGAATAGGCAGGGGTGAAAATAAATTCAATGCCCTCCTGCGCTATCGCAGTTGCAACGTTTGACGAACGTAAGAACCTACGCATTTCATTTGATGCGCCAACAAAGTTTGTCCCATTATCGGACGTGATGCTCGAGGCTTGCCCCGACGCGCCACGAACCGATTGAGTGCGGCCACGTAAGATTCAGACGTGAGGTCCGTAACAAGCTATAAATGAACAGCTTTCACTGCGGAGCAAACAAAGATGCACAAGTATAATTTTATAAGTTTACACCCGCGCCCCTTTCGATCAGCTATGAGTACTGGCCCTGCATAGTCAACATAACAGTTTTGAAACGGAAAGTCAAGATATGTCCTTGAACTAGGAAGCTGTCCCATAATAGGCTGCACGCTTTGAGCTCTGTGCCTGAAACAGGTAACACATTTGTTTACGGTGACCTTGGATAGGTTTCTGCCTTTAAGAGGCCAATAAGTTTGGCGTATGCTAGCCAAAAGAAGCTGGGGACCGGCGTGTAAAAGGGTTTTATGTTGCATTTGAAATATAAGTTTTGTTAAGACATGTTTACTACAAATTAAAATGGGATGTTTTATATTAAAACCATATGGCGAATTATCAAGCCTCCCGCCCACGCGAATGAGGTCATTGTCGTCTAAAAAGTTGATAAAGAAATTAATCGATTTTTGCGCGGCAATGTCTTTTTATTTTTAAGAATTTCATATTCCTGTGGGAACATGGCAAGTTGAGCGCAATGTAAAATGTAATTAAATGAATTTTGCAACTCCATTGTTGAGAGATTGCCACACAATTTATTATTTTAATTTTTTTAGTTAAATAAATATATTTTTATGTAAGCGACTACTATTTTTAATTTTGTAAAACTAGAGTACTTTTCTATCAAACTTTGCACTACGGAATGGTTATCAAGCGGAAAGCAGCTACTACTAATGCTACAAGCACTACCGTTACTAATCAAATGCGTAACTACTTCAGATTGATCCCGTTTCACGTCGTTGGGCATTTTAGGCCATTCATTTTCGTTGCATAATAAAAATGAAGGCCCAGACCACCATAATGGCGTATGGCCAATAATGTCGGCCCTAAGACCACGTGAAACGAGATCTGCTGGGTTGTCTTTCGACGGTACGTAGCTCCAGGTATGACCACAGGTACTCTCTTGAATTTCATGAATCCTATTGCGCACAAAGGGTTTTAATTGAGTAGTTGGAGTAGCTAGCCATCCTAAGACGATGGTTGAGTCACACCAGAACCTACATGTATTGATACGCAAACTAAGGGATTCTTAAACCTTAGTACACAGTCTTGCTCCTAACAAGGCTCCGCAAAGTTCGTGCCATGGAATTGTTGTTGGCTTAATCGGCGCCACACGGTTCCTAGACGCCAGCAGCCGCACGCATATCGAACCTGCGCTGTCGCTTGATCGCACGTATAGACATGCTCCGCACGCTTTTTCGAAAGCATCTGTAAATATATGAATTTCGTGAGTAGTAGCACTTGGACAAAAGACCCACCGAGGAATAGACAATGAATTTAGACTAACTAAAATGTTTTCAAATGTTGACCATATGTTTTGAATATCTAGCGAAACTGTTTGATCCCAGTCATACTTTTCGATCCATAATCGCTGCATAATAAGTTTTGCCTCTACGATGCATGGACCAATGAGACCAAGAGGATCAAATACTTGACTTAACACGGATAAAATACGACGTATTGTAATATGTTTAGAACATTTAGTAATATTAATGGTATAGGTTAGCGAGTCAATGTCGCAAATCCAATTCAAACCTAACGTTTTAGATAATGTACCCGGACCCTGCTCAGCAAAAACTAAGTTGTTACTCGGTTCGTTGGTGGAACAAGTGCTTATTTAAGCTAGAATTTCTGGACTATTAGAGTGCCACTTGCGTAAATTAAATTTGGCCGAAGAAAGAATTTTTTGTACCTGCTGGGATAGTTCTAAGGTTTCCTCTATCGTGTTACCACCATTTAAAAAATCGTCTCAGTAAAAGTCACGTAAAATAGCAGACTTGACCCGGTCGTCGTCAGTCTCATTAACTAAAGTACTTAAGCATTTAGTTGCTAAGTATGGAGCGGAAGCAGTACCATACGTAACCGTATTGAGAGTGTAGGTATTTAGCGGGTCTTTGGGGTCGACACGAAAAATAATTTTTTGAAGAGGTCGTTGTGTAAATGACATATCGATGGCCCGGTAAAATTTTTCAATATCGGCTGAAACGACGTACCTGTGTTGACGAAAACGAATTAAAATTGATAGAAGATCGTTCTGAACAACAGGTCCTACCATTTGAAGGTCGTTCAGCGACATACCCGAAGTGGTGGGGGCCGCAGCGTCAAACACGACCCGAAGTTTGGAGGTTGTACTAGATTCGCGAATAACACCATGATGTGGAATAAAATATTGAGCTTGGGAATTATTTGATGAACAAGAAGGTTCAATAACCTTTGACATGTGTCCTAATTGTTCATATTCGCGCATAAATTCTAGGTATTTATTTTTAAAAAGAGGTTCCCGTTGGAACCGACGTTCTAGGGATATAAAACGATTTTTAGCGGCACTATAAGAATGTCCTAGGATACTAGGATCCTTTTTAAGAGGCATAGTGACCACAAAACGACCATCGTCTTTACGAATGGTATTTTGAGCAAAGAGTTGCTCGCAAGTTTTTTCTTCTAAAGATAAAGCATGTTGTATTGAAACATTGTCGAGCTCCCAAAATTTAGTAAGGTCGGGAAAAGAATTCGTAAAATTGCATGACTGAGAAGAGGTAAAATCGGTATGACGAGAAACACAACCCGACACTAACCAGCCGAGTTTGGTTTCGCATAATTTGGGTAGATTTTTACCTAAGTCTATTGAATTGGTACCTATGACGTTCCAAAAGACTTCGGCCCCTACCAGGATGTCAACGACCGACGGAATATTAAAGAACGGGTCAGCTAACTTAAGTCCTGAAGGGATAGGAACGTGGTTTATATTTATGAAAGAAGACGGCAAGACCTTAGTTATCTCAGGCAAGATATGACACTCGATGTCCGTTACGTACGCACAGCTCAAAGACTCGATTGTAAGATTGCAAGACTGTGTACTAGTGGATGAGTGATTATTGATACCTGTGACCTTGGTGCTCGTACCGCGTCGCGACAAACCCAGTTTGTCACACAAACTCAAAGTAACGAAGTTGGCCGTACTACCGTTGTCCAGCAGTAGCCGAGCCGTTTGCTTCTTACCCGCAGCGCTCACCACTTTCACCAGTGCTGTGGACAGTAAAATATTCGCAGAAGTAGCGAGCTGCATGGAATTGGTAGATAAAGCGATCGTATCAGATGTGGAAGGCAGGGGGTTAACAAGAGGCTTAGGGTCATTTGATTCTAAGTGTAAAAGCGTGTTATGTTTGTATTTGCAATATTTACAATGTGTCAACTTGCATTGTTTGACACCATGACCCAAGCGCAAGCAGTTTAAACAAACTTTAAGATCCTTGGCCTTTTGTATACGATTATGAATTAATAATTTTCTAAAAGATTGACATGTAAATAAAGAATGAGATTGGGAGCAAAGCGTACAAATTATTGAATTTATTTTATAACGATTTAAAGATTTATTATTATTATTTAATTTTTCGTTATTTAAAAGATTATTATTTGATGTATAATGACTATTGTTTAAGGCCACTATTGAGTTATTAGACAGACTATTGTAGTTCGATTCCATTGAATCTAATAAGTCAGCTTTCCTGCTTATGAAAGTGCAAAATTGTGACAAAGTGGGATCCTCAGTCAAACTATTGCGATACTCCTCCCAATGACGACTTGTAATTATGTCTAATTTCTTAGCCATCATAAAAATTAGAAGAGTATCTCAATGCTTGGTAGGCTGATTTAAGGTTGTGAGCGCCCTTATGTTTTTATTTGTGATGTTAACATGGTTACGAAGAGAAATACTGGATTCCTTTGATATGGGTTGAACATCAAAAAGTGCCTGAATATGGTTATTAATTAAAAGACGGTTGTTGTTAAAGCGCTCACATAATAAGTCCCATGCAATTTTGTAATTATCCCCTTTAAAATCTATATTTTTAATAATTAAAGCAGCCGAACCCTGGAGTGAAGCTCTTAAATAATGAAATTTATTTATTTCGTCTAAATGATAAATGATTTTATTTTCACCTCCTGAGATCTTAAAAAAATTAAAAAGCCTGGCATTGCATAAGGGAATGGGTGCTGACGGTATACCACCCAAGTTTGTTGTTGAATGTGCCGGGGCTCTTAGTCACCCCCTTACCATTATCTTTAACAAATCTTTCGCCAGTGGTGTCTTCCCTGAATTATGGAAGGAAGCTCGTATTGTTCCCATACACAAGTCTGGTGATGCATCCGTAGTTTTAAATTACAGACCAATTTCAATATTACCGGTGTTTGGAAAAGTACTTGAGTCGCTGTTCTGTCATTTATTAAATTGGCATACAAAAAATATTATACATACCGCGCAGCATGGCTTCTTTTCTGGCCGTTCTACAGCTACCAATCTCATGTCATTCCTGTCTGAAGTCACAGATTCTGTAGACTCGCGCAACTGTGTAGATGTCATCTACACAGATTTTAGCAAGGCCTTCGACAAAGTAGATCATCAAATTCTTTTATATAAGCTATCTCGTTATGGTGTTGCCACAAATCTTTTATCATGGTGCAAATCTTATCTTACCGGTCGTATATCAAAAGTAGTACTAAATGGCTTTAATTCGGAACCATTCTTGTCAAAATCAGGCGTGCCTCAGGGTTCCCACATCGGCCCAATATTTTTTAACATTTTCATTAATGACATCGTAGTTGCTTTCAAGCATTCAAAAATACTCTTATACGCCGATGATCTAAAAATTATGCGGCCTATTGTTAGCACAAATGACACGGTATTGCTTCAGGAGGATTTGGATAGGTTCTCTGAGTGGTGCAAAGTAAACCACATGATTTTGAATATCGACAAATGCCGTTATATTAGGTTCACAAGAAAACTGTCTACGCCAAGTACTATATACAAAATTAACAACGCTGCACTTGAAGAAGTTAAAGTTATTAAGGATCTTGGGGTCTATCTGGATGTCAAGCTACAGTTCAACACTCACATTGACAAAATAGTCACCAAAAGCTTCAGGACACTAGGCTTTGTTTTAAGGAACACAAAAGATTTTAAAAACCCCTTAGCTATTATAACAATTTATAACAGTCTTGTAAGGTCTCTGCTTGAATACTGTAGTGTTATTTGGTCACCTGTATACGATGTTCACATTAAACGATTGGAGAGTGTGCAGAAAAGATTTCTTTGGCATCTTTCATTCCGAGCGCACCTTGCTAAAACTCTTGCAACATATGAGGGTCGTCTTAAACACTACAATATTGAAAGCCTCAAAAACAGAAGATTGCTCCTTGATGTCATGTGTCTATATAAGTTGATGAATGGTAGCCTTGATTGCTCCGATCTCCTTGAAAAAATCAAACTTAATACACCCAAAAAACTACCTCGTATTAGCAGATTCAATATTTTTGTGCCTAAGTCCGTGAGGAGCAATCTGGGTCGCCATTCTACATTAAATAGGATCCAAAGACAATATAACACTCTTTCTCGGCCAAATAATTTGGAAGTGTTGGATATTTTTAATGACAGTGCTCACAGGTTCCGAAAAGTTATTAGAAATAGTTACGTAAGTCCCCTTTAAACTTCAAATAATATAAAAGTAATTATAAAATACAATAGAGTAGTTTTAGATTTAGTTTTGAATCTTGTAAGTATACATATTTAGTTTAGTTAAATTCATTACTATTAGTCCACATCGCATGCCGTGGCTGTCTTTAATTAAAAACTGTACTTAGATTAAGTTTGGAATTCACCCTATACCTATTGTTAGACTGTTGGTACATGTTTTTGTTGACTGCCCAATAAATAAATAAATAAATAAATAAGTGGGTTTGTACACACGGCAGCACATCACGCTATCCATTATACATATCTATAACTACGTTGCGGTATGGAGTGTTAGAAAGAAAGTGTCTTCAATTTAATTGGTGGAATTCTCTAGTTTATCAAAATTCCCGAATGGCGAATACAGGCGAATATGTCAAAAACTATCGGCCAATAGTAATTATTCACGGGGGTTGGCCACGCCCCCTGCGCGGCCGCCACCGGGCCGGAATTTTTCTTCTGGCAGTCCAGTCACACGTCACGGCAGCGACGCTCGCGTTTTGTAAACACCATCTCTAAGTCTGTGGTAAACACAAAAATGGCACCTACTTTAAGTAGGGTGGAGAGAGAGCAAATAATTGCTCTAAGACAAAGTGGATGCCGAGTCAAACATATATGTGACCAAACTGGAGTAACGGTGAGTAATTTAACCTACTACAAAATATGATTTGTTAGATGTTTGATGTTAGGTGTTAGAAAAGACAAAACAGTGCCGCAGGAGACCCGGCTTAGGAGTGTTAGATTAATGTTTATTTGTAAACAAAAATGGCGGTTAACTTAACTCGTAACTTTCATCTAAATAGGTTCTGCTTTTTTATTTAGTTTCATGCTTTATTAGAGGAAGAAATTTTACTGTTTATTTGTAAACAAAAATGGCGGTTAACATAACTCGTAACTTTTATCTAAATAGGTTATCATGATATTTTATTTAGTTTCATGATAAATTAGAGGAAGAAATTTTACTAAGGGATGAATTATATAAAAGCGGGCCGTGCACGGGGCGCGTCCGGGCTCCGTCCGGGCTCGGATGGCGCACTGATTTGAGACGTTGCATACATTTTGTATCGAGCAGTTCTTATTAAACTGTGCATTCCATGATCCGTGTCCCGTCCGGGGCACGACGCCCCGTGCACGGCCCGCTCTAATATAATTCATCCCTAAACCTGTAATTTTTAGTTTGACTGCTTGTAATGGCGGCTCCACATTATTAGTGCCGACACATAATAAATAATAAAGTGCCGTGACGCTCCGTAAACAGGCGTGAACGTGAATGTGGACGGTTTTCTTGGGGTTCACGCGCGTTCACGCCTGTTCCCCGATCTGATCGGGGACGGGGAACAGGCGTGATCGCGCGCGTACTATTTTGTCCCGCGACAAAGGGTTCTCGCGGCGTTCACGCGTACAAATCCACATTCACGGCCCCGTACTAGTTTACCAAAGAGGAAATTAATCGGTTTACTCCAGACTATACTTCGATCGGTTACGATACGATGTATTTCAGTCATCTACCATCTTCTTTTTTTTTCTCTACGTCCATTTCGCGGCGGGTTTCACGAACGATTGTGAGCATCCCGTGAATCTGGAGGGCACGACTTGTGACTTAAAGCCTGTATATACTTTGATTAGTGATTAGTGCTGGTGACGAGTGCAAGTGCTTAGTGATTAGGAGTAAACACGTGTGGACTGGGCTGCGTTCTGTCGCTTCACTCGAGCGCACTCCGGCGCGCGCTCTAACCTTTCCGTGGCTTGGTGAAATTTTACTCTGATGGCTGTCAGAGCGTAGTTTCATCGGTTCTGTGCTAGTATATGTGTTCTGTGGTTCTGTGGCTCAGAGCGCAGCAACCAAACAACCATCAAATCGGATGGTTATTTTCACTCTAACAGCTATTTGACGTTTATATCATTTAAAAAGTGTCAAAGTTTGCAATTTATGTCAAAACGTCTCGAAAAATTCCGCCTGTTGTTTGGTTGTTTTGTATTGTTTTACTTTTTAATAATTCTGTTATATTATATGGTATAAAAGTGGAAAAAATGGAGACAGAAGAATGTTTTCTCGTACAGGACAGGAATACTTCAGAAGAGGTTATAAAAACAACTTGATTGTTCCGTGGCCTGGTTGCAACTCAAACGAGTTAAACTTTAACCAAACAACTACACTACACCCAAAACGACGGAACGCACTCCAGCGATTGATTAGTGCGAGTGGTTAATATAGTTAATTAAAGTAGCCCGCATAGTAAAGTGATATGTGGGTTCTAAAGTTTCTTTCATTATTTCTTGCAATTGCAAGTGCGCTTCTTGACGTGCGTACTAAACACAGCCACTTGACAAAATGGACACTACTCGCACTACACATCCTGCACTAATCACTCGCAACTAATCACCTGCACTTGCACTGTCGCACTTATCAATGTGAATACAGGCCTTAATGTGGAGCCGCCATAATGGATTTTGTGAGAATGCGGATTTTTCATTCTTCTTTAACCGTAAAGTGTAGTAATACGAGAAATAGTTAGCCATAAAATTATAATTTTGTAAGGTAATCAATGTTTTTACACGGGACGAACAAACTAACACCAACTTGTGCTGTTGTTTTATTTGATAGTAGGTGTTACCAATGGTGTATTAAAACAAACCCTAATTGACGTTTTCTTTCAGCGAAAAACGGTATATTTTTGGCTTCGCCGATGGGAAAAGTCTGGGTCCTTAGAAGCTCACCACCGTCAGCACTACGAGAGGGCCACGACGTCTGAGGAGGACGCGGCCATAGTTGATTCACACTCTGCTGATCCCTTTTTGAGCACAAGAGTGTCTTCTTCTAATTATAGCGTGAGTATATCATAACAATTACCTACCTTGTTTAAACTCTATTGAAATTAACACCTATTAAACAAAAGTGGGATTTAACTTGCTATTCTTTCTACCATTGACTTGGAAGTACTAGAATTGTTAAGAGGGTTTACGCATTTCGGTTTCCCATACAAACTTCCAAGTCGAAGTTTTTAAAAACCATTAATCCAATTTTGATGAAACTTTGTATGCTAAAGTAAAACACAGGGATCTAAATAGTTTGTTGAAAACATTTTAAAACAACGTTCATTTAGCTGAGTTATTGCGATTTAAAGTCTACTCTAGAAAGTTTAAAATCGCAATAACTCACTTAAATAAACGTTTTTTAAAAATGTTTTTAACAAACTATTCAGATCCCTGAATTTTACTTTAGCATGCAAAGTTTTATTAAAATTGGCTAAGTGGTTTTTAAATATTTCAGCTTGGAAATTTGTATAGGAAACCGAAATGCGTAAACCCTCTTAAATCAATGTTTCCAAAAAAAAAAAAAACCTCCAACATTTGGGAAAGTTGTGAAGTGCCAGCTATTTATTGCATAATCATAATAATCATTTGGGGGGTCCCAATTGCATGTTTACTACCTATATATCCTTTAAAAAAGTTAAAAAAATTAAATTGATTAATTACTATGTATAGACATGGTTTGTATAGTAGGATGATCCGAAGAATATATTTTTATCAAATATTTGGCTTTGGATACATTTAACTACCTATAATATTAACTACATGCAGTAAAATAATTCAATCAGTGTTTCCAATACCTATTATTTTAAGCCAGGTTACAGATTGTGTGCCAAATTTCATGTGAATACATATTCAGCCTTTTTAACCAACCATAAAATATTTTACATTTTTAATAGAAATATAATTTTAGAGACCGTTGTATATTTTATGTCTACAATAAAAAAGAAACATTGACATAAATTGGGTGAAATCACTAAAAAGTCACACACAATCCTAAAGTTGGTCCTCTGATTCCTGATTAAGTTTTTAAATTTAACATATTTACTGTATAGTTAAAATCTTTAGTTTAATGAATTTACTTTACTTTTTTCTTTGTTTTAGGTTTCCATGGACACTATCCGGAGAAGATTAAAAGAGGCCGGGAAGAAATGCAGCAGACCTGCGAAAAAAATTCAATTATATGAACATCATAAAGAGGCAAGAGTTAGCTTTTGCTTAGAATTTTACAACTTTGACTGGGATAATGATATATTTTTTTTGTGCGCTGCAATATTAACTCATTTGCTAAACACAGTGACGTACACAATTTCAGTACTAGAAATAAGTCAAAACTTATGATGCCCCTGTTCAGGTTACAGAAGGTTCTCGGCTCTTTCTTGGGGCAAGGTATTCACTATTATAATAAAATACCAAGTACTGTACTAGAATTACCTTTAGATAAGTTTAAAAATCATATAAAATCTTATTTACTTAAGAAAGGTTATTATACAGTTAAGGAAGAAGAAGACAAAACAGCCTGGTAATGATAAAATAATCACATTATATTTTCTTAAGTCCATTTTCTTTGTAACTAGCTCATACCCTGGTATGATAGCCTTTATCAGCAGTGTCTTACAGACAAGAGGTACCTACTCAAAACTTATGTTGCGTAAAACGTTGCCTAAATGTTTTCTTGCTTGCTTCATTGGAGTTGCTCGAGTGTGTCATGCTCTCTCAAAGTGTCTCTGCGGTGGTGGCATGCGCGTCGGGTCGTTGCGTTCCCTAAAACATGGTTGAGCGAAGCGATGGCTGATTCACATGTCATACTCGTGAACGGGTGCCGCCTGTGGAGGCTGGTCTGCTCTTGCTAACTTATTTTTATTATTAGTATATTAGTAGTTATAGTCTTACTTCTTTTTTCTGTACTGTAAGACATTGATTATTTTATATTGATGAATACCTGAACTTTTTATTTTTATTAATATATTTTTTATTTTTATGTCCTTGTAGTTGTTTTATGTTTTTATTATTGTAATGGAAAGTGCCCTTCTATGATAGGGAGGGCATTTTTCAATTCTAATTGACGCTGTAAAAGAAAGGGAGAAAGGAAATGCCCTTGCTGAGTTTCTTGCCGGTTCTTCTCATTACAAGGCTCCCGCCCCATAGTTAGACTTACGAACCGATGGCATAAATGACATTCATAAGTGCTGTAACCTAAACATGGCCTAACCTGAATAAATGATATTGAATCTTGAAGTTATGTTATGGAATTGTGATAATGAACCCTTGTTTTGAAGTCTGTTGAAAAGGCCCAGTCAAATTGTAATGTTCTAAGAAAATAAACTCTTGCCTCTCATTTTATCCCTTAGCCGGCATTTGACGTAATAAGACGTATTTTTAATTTAATAATTACTTTGAAGTATTATAATTAAGTTTATAACCCTAGAGTTACTTTAGATTTGGATGGTTTATTTAAAGAAATTTTATAAATGTTTTCGTTCTATCATTTAATTGTTGGAGAATGTTCAGCTTATTGCTCTGTTTCTTAATTTCTTTTCCATGTATTTGTTATCAGAATAATAATGTGATAGTTTGAACCTTTGATATTATATTAGCTATAAGTATCGATCAAATTCGGGGTAATTAATCACCCTGAATACCTATTTGTGTAATTTATTTAGAGTAGTAAGTTTATTAAAGTTCCTACTATTTTATTGGTTAATAAATCAGGGAGTTTAAATATATTGAAGATTATAATCAATAAATGTTTATTTGTGTTAGTTTATTGTTTTTATTTTTCTAAGTTTAAGTTCGAAACTCGATAAGAGCCTTATTACAATATTTTGACAGTTATTCGTTGACTATTGAACATTTAAAAGATAATAGAAAATCAAAGACCGCGTTGTAAAATTTCTTCTTCTTTATCGAGTGGCTGGTGAGGCCTGGTGTCAGAGTTTTTACAAGCCGCCATTTAGGTCTCTGACTTGACTTGTTGCTATATTTACTACAGCAACTGTGACCAACGGCTTTACGTGCCTTCCGAAGCACGACCAGACCAGAACAAGTATACAAAGATATGTTCCGCTGAATATCGAACCCAGTCCTCCGGGTACCTATGTAAGCAGACTTACTAACATTCAACCACGGAAAAGTCTGTAAAATTAATAAAGCTACAAGTATGCTCTTAGTAATTATCATTATATCAACACTTTTTGGGACATAACAATTAACCCCACGTGCTATTGTCCACGTGGGAGGCCTGTGCCCATCAGTGGGACGTTTATTTGCTGATGATGAACAATTAACCCATTGAGCATCGTAAAACCAGATACAATTGAAAATCAATTGTTTCGTGACCGCCGGCGGTCTTATGATCCTTGACCTATTATAGTGTTTTCTTACTTTTTGCATGTTTCATGTTTTGCAGAACTCACACGGCTATTAATAATATTTCCCACATTCACACAAATTACTTAGCTTAAAGTAAGCACTGTAAGGCTTGTGATATGGATACTAGGTAACGGATACACTTACATAAACAATACGTAGATAATATAGATATAAATACATATAAACACCGACTCGGTTCAAATTACTTGGTAAAAAATTACCATGTTCATCACACAAACATTTGCTCGTACCAGGATTTGAACCCGGGACCTTTGGGGTTGGAAGGCAGGATCTCTGCCAACGGGCCACAGATCGGTCTTCGCTTGTGCTTGAGTCACTATGTTTCACTTTATTTATTTTATAAAACATTATGGCCTCAGAGTATCATTTGGTCTTTTATACTTATACCCCAGTAATCACCACCTAACTGTCAAAATAATTTTCGAATTTCTTATCAATTTCTATTCTCTTAATTTTATTATGTTGTTTTAAAGCTGGCCACTGACGATCAGTTTTGCGCGTCAGTCCAGGCGTAAAACTGTGGCGTCACTCCAAGTGGTTTTACGCCAAACAGATTTCCCCACTCACTGGCGTCACTCCGGCTCGTCGGTTCTCGACCGGCCGGTACAATCAATTTTGAACTTTATAGCTTGGTTCTAAGGATCAATATTCATTGGAGAAATTCGAACTGACGCGATTGGAGTGACTATCAGTCGATCACACACGGTCAGGTGAGAGTAGCCTACTCTTGAAACAGAAATGCATTAATCAATTTCCAATCATAAATCTAAAATATGTCAAATGGCACTTTTGTAAGCGACAATAGCGCCGCCACATTGGAATTAAATTGCGTGGAAATTGATTGAACAAATTATTATCGAGATGACGTTCCGGAATTATCTTTACTTATCCCAATATCGATACATATTATTCGCATTGGAATTGTATTAAGATTGAGTTTGCGTTCGAGAGTAACCCCCCAGGGGCCCAAGTCTGCTAATTTACGAATGGCATAATTGAATCGCAATTGGATCGCATTGTAATTGTTTGACACATTTAGTATTCTCTTACTCATTTAAGAATACCAAATGTGTCGAACAATTACAATGCGATTAAATTATGCCATTCGTAAATTAGCAGACTTGGGCCCCAGTTTGGCGCGACGCGCCGCCGCCGGCTTGGATTATGGTAGCCACGGAAAATTCCGTCTCGCGCCGTCAGTTAAAACTCTTTAGTGACGATTCGACATTCACGATCAAATTTTGGACTGACGTCAGTTCAACTAATGGGAAAAACTGATCTTCAATTTCTGCGATCTAGCAGTCAAAACATGTATATATAATGAGGTAGAGTCGATCGCTATAGGGCAAGTCACACAGACAAGAGAAAATTCTTTCATTACATATTTATTAAACGTTAGGAATCTCCCCTAAATTAAATCCTCACCACGAATTTAAATTTTTAAATTTGTTGTCTCAAAAGTTTTCTTATTAGACGATATGATTCGCGCAGAGCGCTGTAGGGTTTCTCACCTTGTGTTCCACTTGTCCCAGGTTAAATTCCAGGTCGGGTTAATTCCTAATGTTGGTTTTCTAAACTCCGAGATACCCAGCGTCTCTACCAACACAAGGGTGTTAAATTCCTTTTTGTCTGGCGCATATACAGTAGGTTATAAACCACATCGCAATACGAGCGAGAATTCTCTAAATTCAGTTAAAGAGTGTGTTACGCTATTTTAATACGAGCGAGAATTCTCTAAATTCAGTTATAGCGTGTATTACGCTATTTTACATATGAGTATGTTACTCGTTATCAATTTTAAGATTCATCGCAAATGCAAAAATCTATTTAAGCTACTTCCCAATGTTTTTTTATTTCAACGCGTCGCTTTATTTTTAGTTCCTCATACCGAATAACTAGACAGAATCAGTGTTACCTAATACCACAATCCCAGGAATTATGAAAATACTAGAAAAAATTCGGACCGAGAATCGAGAATGTAGGTGGGATTCGAAACCGCGTCCCTCGCTTTCCGGGCAAGTGCGCTGACCACTACGCCACCGCGGCCGGCACAAAGATCGTCGAAATTCTTCTAGTGATTTTACTTACGTCCCAAGCCGACGTCATCACAACAATCTACCCTAACACCCGATAGAAACACTTTTGCAAATATTTCTATCAGATAAGTTGACATTTTGCTATGTAGGTATATTTCATAATTTAATTTAACATTAAAAATGTTACTTTTTATTTATGAAAATCCAGAATTAGTTAAATGCCCTAGTGCCTACATCGGCAAGGCATCACAAAAATTATTTCCGAGGTAATGAAGATATTATTATTACACTACTTATAATAAAAAATAGATATGAAAATATGGCTAAGATTTTTATTTTTCCATTCCATTAAGTAACGCTTTTAGGAATAAATGAGTCCAAAGTTATTCTAATATTAATAACTAAGATTAATCCTCAAACATTGTTTCATTTTCGCGATTCCTCTACAGAGCGTGATACACACATGCAAAATAACGTATAACGTATGTGTGCGGCGGCAATGCAGCACGACTCATTTGACGTGGGACTGATATAGGCTATTTATCTCTTTCGCACGATTCTCTCTGTTCAACTTTTGAAGCGCTCAAGGTCAAAGTGTGGTAGCCTGATGTGCTGGCGTGTGTACAAACACTTTTACACGTCAATCATGTTTTTTTTTTAAACTAGATGAGGTCGGCGTTTCCTATCTGACTACTCTGAGAAGAAAGACCGAAACAAACTCAGAGGTCACAGTCTCTTCTAAAGTCCAGACATAATCTTGGTCAGGTTATATGAAGACCATGTAGATCGACGTCTGAGATGGTCTTTTGAGGAAAGAACCACACAGATTGAGAGGACCTGTCCAGTCAGTGCACGCATTTGTCAGAAATCGTTCAGCTCAACTCAAGACTTAAGGAGCTAAACGATTCGACGAACAATACCAAAGAATGGACATTTGGGTAGGCCACCTAAATTACTCAAACTGCCAGACCATGAAAAAAAAAACTAACAGAACAGAGAGAATAATAAAATAAAAAAAATAAAATTAATAAAATGACCCACATCGTCTTCACATTCACAATAAATAAAATAATATAATACTTTCCATGCAAGCATTATCGTGAATTAATGATATGAATGTATCACGAAACTCCAGCCAGTACTGATAGCTGCCATCGAAAGTGGGTAAATTAATTTTGGGTAAGCGAACAAAACTATTTTTATATTGTGCATCTGAGTTATCGTGTTCGGAGCTAGATACGGAACCTGCGCCCTTGGAAGCCCCGAGTATGCTGCGCGCGAGTGCCACCAGCTCGTAGTACTGGGACTCAAACTCCTCTCGCTCAGCAAAGGCGGTGGCCGACTCCTCCGCCAATACCTCGATGTCGGTCTGTAACGCATCAAATTCATCGTACAGGTTTTCAAATTTTTTAAAGCGCTCAGCTAAGTCTAAGCGTTGCAACTGTGAAAGGCTTTGAACATTGTTAATAATTTTAAGGTAGTTGCCAAATATTGTAAGCTTCGATTTCATTGAGCTGCGCTTTTTAAATAGTGTTTTAAGTTCAGCCATTATTAAGTTGTAAATAATTATCAATCGAATGCAAATGAGCTATGTCAGTAGCAAAATACGCTGATGAATTAAGGAATGCGCATAAAAAAGGGTCGATTCCATAACAGTGCGCGCGAGCAGGTAAAGATCCTTTGTTAACCGATGGCCGGCGAACAAAAGGATGGCTCGATTCGATACTAAGTACCTACGCGCCTCCGGTTGCGAAACGTGCCGACCGCGTGCGTGCAATCAGCTAGGACTGATTAATAATATGATGTGCGATTTGTAAATATGGCTATATGCAATGAAATGAAGGATTTTAAGGGCCAAATTGGAAAAAAAGAAAAAGATGACGGATATATGATTTACAAATCGGCAAAAAATTGGATTAAATTCGGACTGGAAAGCAATTAATTGGAACGAACTCACTGTTTAACTGTATTATACTCCCATGTAATAAGGTGACATCTGCTTCCTCGACGACGCAGGTGTACAATCTATGCTATTAGATTGTATTCGTCTTTGTAATATATAAATATAAATATCGGCTCGCAGCTGACTCAATTCCGTCTTTCTCCCGCGACGGTTGGTGAGCGTACTCCCACCACCCCGCGCCCCGCGGCTTGTGTCACCCGAGACGACAGATTATATACGTAATAGCATAGACAAAGGTGTGTGTATATGTTTGTACAAGTATAAGAAAACTTCGCATACACTACATCCCTTCCCTTTTATGATTTTAAAAGAAACACATCACCCAATGACTTAAAATGTATTAATTATTACTTTAGTCGCTTGGGACCATAACACAGCCTTATACCTAATAGAAATCTTAGATACCTAAGAATTTATCTATTTGGTAATATTCATTTTTTTTCCTTCGTCCACTACTTTTTACTGTCCTTCTACTTTTTAAATTAAACTATATTATTTGAAACCTGTTGTTCCGTTTCATCATTACGAAGTTCAATATCACCATTCTTCTTTTTTTTCCTACAGTATGATTATTATACTATTTGTCATATTTTATTCTAATACACCCTTGCTACAACACTTATTTCAAAATTTATAGCAAGTCTTTTCGCATCTGCGTAGGTACTCCTTCCTTTTTCTTTAAAATTACTTTATCTTTATCTCTTGTTTCTACCTCCTCTGGTTTTGTCTCAAAGTTTGATTTGTAAATATCGAATGATATTTGTACTTGGTGTTGTATGATAAATAAGATAATAATAAAAGAATTATCCATTTAATCTAGAATTACTTTTTAGCTACTTATTATACTCTAAAATAATTATTACAACTACAATGTTATCCACCTTGCCATATACTTTCATTACTTGCAAGTACACAATGTACAGTCACGAGCAAAACATGCAAACAATTGTCTTAATACAATAGAATAAAAGTCAAAGTGCATACATATTGATGCTTGTGACTGTACCTGATACAGAGCAGAGGGTACTCTTCTAATGCACTAATGCAGGTATTGCATACTTATATCTTTTAATTTAAATTTTACTATTTATGAGTACTTTTTTTTTTATAGCATTTTTGTTATGTTTTTACCTTGAACACTTTAATTCTAAATGTATTCTAGTAATTTAATGTCTTGCTCGCAATTTAACACAAACCTCCCAATTGTGCAATTCTCGAAATGTAATATTAATTGTCTGTTAATTGTTATTGTTATGTAAAGATTGTATTCTGTCAGATGTGCTTCATAAACAAATAAATTAATAAATATCTCATTTCAATACCACTCTCGAAATTTAATGCCAATCTCACAATTTGATGCCACTTGCAACTTAATACCAATCTCGCAATTTAATACCAATCTCGCAATTGAATGCAAACGCAATTTAATGCCAATGTCGCACCTCAATGCCGACCACGCAATTTAATGCAAACGCAATTTAATGCCACCGTCGCAACTTATTGCCGACCCGCAATTTAATGCAATCGCAATTTAATGCCACCGTCGCAACTTAATGCCGACCCGCAATTTAATGCAATCGCAATTTAATGCCACCGTCGCAACTTAATGCCGACCCGCAATTTAATGCAATCGCAATTTAATGCCACCGTCGCAACTTAATGCCGACCTCGCAATTTAATGCCAATGTCGCAACTGAATGCCGACCTCACAATATAATGCAAACCACGCAATTTGATGCAAATCTCGCAATCTCATTCAAACCACTCAATTTGATGCAAATTTCGCAATATAATGCCAATCTCACAATTTTGTGGAAATCTCGTAATTTTAATGCAAAACACGCAATTTAATTCAAAACTTGCAGTCCAATGCAGACCACTTAATTTAATGCAAACCACTTCATATAATGCAAATATCGCAATCTACTGCAAAACAATGCACTTTAATTTTAATCTCGCAATCTAATGCAAACCACTCAATTTAATGCCAATATTACCATCTAATGCAAACCACTCAAATTAATGCATCTCTCAAACATCTCGCTATAAAACCAGACCACACCGGGAAACAACCAGGCAAACACGGGCACAGCTTACTCCGTCACAGCTTACGTTCGTAATAGCACTGGTTCACACTTCTCTTGGCACCTGACAAGAATACAGAACCGGCGCTGACCGCGCCTATGCTAAATTAATCAAATTATTTATTTTATCAAAACGTTGTACATGGGTTCAGAACAATCTAACCAGACAAATAAGTAAATTACATTAATTTTAAAGTCCGATATAGTAAGACTTTTAAATGCTATTCACAAAGTCAACAATAACCACAAACAAAATGTAAGTAGTAACAAGAACTACTGAGATGGAATCATGTACTCTCCGTATTACTAATATTATAAATGGTAGGCTATTACATTCCTCGCCCCAGATAGTTTCACAATAATAATTGCAACCAAGTATTTTCAAGAAGCTACTTAAACGATCAAAAGTTATTATTGCCAAGCAATAGGGATATTATTACTAAGTCCTAAATTATGAATAATTAAGAATTAGTGAATAAACAAATAGCTTAACGGGAGTCTATTGCACAGATACTCGTACACTGACGATATCGGTAATCTCATACATTTTTTCCAGGGTAGACGAACGGCTGTCAAAATAAAATGACCAACTAGAATAAGGAAAAGTATATAGTAGTAGTGCTTCTGTATCGCACATGCAAACTACAATGAAGCAATAGATTAACGCGAATAGAATGAGCGATCAACCAACTACTGATCATGCCATTATTCGTCTTTGACTACGTAAATAAAGAAGCCTCCGTATTATAAGTTCACCGGCCAGCACTGGTCGGGTCAATATAAAAGTATATAATATTTTACACGCCACGAAATCTTCTCCAATGAGTTCCGATCCGAACCTGTATTGTGAAAGGTAAAGAGACAATAACCGTTATTTCATTTGTTTCAGTGTTGTACTGAATATTAATTACCGTTGTACTGAATACAATGTTGAACTGAATATTAATTAACATTTTAATTATATTATTTTATTTTATATGGCAGCCCGCTCGCGATTCGCTCGCGTGATCCCCCTGTACTCCTTGACGAACCTCCAAAAACCTCCTTCACACAATTCCCGTCCCGACAATCACAAACACAACAAAACAGAATCCCAAATAAGCGCAGCCGCTCCGAAGCGACGCGCCAACAAACACCCGTGGCAACTGATTCCATTTACTTAGATTTTTTTTTTTTAAATTAATACTAAATATCTTTTTCCTTTTTTTTTAATTTGAATAAATGTTGAAATATTTCCACGAGAAGAAGACGAACCCGCACTCTTCTAACATTCCTGGTCAGGTGTAATAACAGCTATGCATTCGTGGCTGTCCAGATCGCGCAAATTTATATTGAAATTCTATTGTTAATCGTAATGATCCTTGACCGGTTAAGTTACTAGTAGACCCAACAGACGTTATCCTGTCCAAATCACAATGACAACTCAACCGACAGGAAAAAGATAAATGTTGCGTAGAAGAAGTAAGAAAACCGTTAATAGCTTTTTAGCAACTAATTAATATTTAATACCTATAGTGCACGACGTCTAATGCAAACAAGCAACAAAGCAAGGGACACACGTAACATAAAAATTTTTTTTTTTTTTTCCTCACTGTTTAAATCTTTCCCTGAGCTCTCATAAACGTTTCAAGATCAAAATCAGTTTTTTTTTTTTTTTTTTTTTGAGTAAAACTAACATCAATTCATATGTAATTATTTAGGATTTTGTTTTGCTTTAAAAGCCAATGAAACAAAAATATGACATTATTTTACTTGCGTATGAACAAAGTGGAGGCGGAGATGTTGTTTCTTTTTATGCTCATCCTACTCAGCTAGCTATGGTACATGTATCTATCTTATATGGTATGTACGCCCTAAGTATGCCAAGTGTACCATGAAATAGTACACTAAAAATTAAAAAGAAAACATCAAATAATAAATTCCAAACAAAACAAAGAATGCATTCCATTTTCCTATAAGTAAGGCGTATGGTGAAGATCCAATCTTTTTTTTATCGTTTTGCGCATGGCGAAAGTTTGAACAAATTGAGAATAAAGTTATGAATACAACAATTAAAATTAGAAAAACACAATGCGCACAACTAACCATTTGGTAAAAAAACATCTTTAATCAATGTCAACAAGGACGTCATCAATCTCCGACCATATCATTTCTTACATTTTTATTAGTAAAGATCAGTTACTAATTAGGCAAGTTATGATATAATTGTTTTTCATATTCTCAAAACTTCACTACAAAATAAAACACTTCAACAGTAATATGTTAAGCTCTGAAAAACAAATTGTCAATAATTGATTGTTCACATGCATTCAAGCTTTACTATTTCCTTCCATGAATAAATTACAAATTGTGAAGTTCATGCATGGAAGCTTTACTTTTTCCGATAACCTAAAAACTTTCAAGGTTAAAATACCGCAGCATCTGCATCTGTTAAACCATCAAGTGGAAATCATAAATTTTAATACAAACCATAAAAGTCAGCAAACACTAAACACCCACAACAACAATTACCTTTCAACAAAACATAGGTAGCCATTGACTATATTAATCAAAGTAGTGACTATATTAATTAAAGTCATCTTGCACAATTTCGTATGCAAAACACAAGCTACTTTCAACAAATTCAATTTATTTATTTTTTTCTCCCACGAATCTAAATAGGTAAGGTAGCTATATAAATAAATCTTTAATGTTATTTACAATTTGCATCGGTATTATTATTATATTTTAAAATATTAATGTAAGTACCAATGTCACATTCATGGCACATAGCTGTACAACAGCACCAGTTACCTAGTTATTTTTTCCTTTTGAATTACACTGTTTTGGATAAGTAGGTACTTTTAATAATACGTATTACTCACAGTTTATCTCGTCGCCATGTACAATCTATGCTATTAGATTGTATTCGTCTTTGTAATATATAAATATAAATATCGGCTCGCAGCTGACTCAATTCCGTCTTTCTCCCGCGACGGTTGGTGAGCGTACTCCCACCACCCCGCGCCCCGCGGCTTGTGTCACCCGAGACGACAGATTATATACGTAATAGCATAGACAAAGGTGTGTGTATATGTTTGTACAAGTATAAGAAAACTTCGCATACACTACAGCAGGCTGTGGCGACGATCCCACGTTGGCACGGTCAAAGTTCACGCGGTTAACCGCGCTGCTCGGACGTGAAGACGAATTTACTTGCAGATGATACTGGTAGTACTCTCGGCGAGATTAATTGAACAATCAAACAAACTTACCAAGTGCAGTTCGATTGAAATTATGCTCCTTGTTGTCTCGTCCGAAGATGATGGAAATACTACTTGTTAGTATCGAGTCTTAGCACTCGCCGACGCCACATAAGTTTAAAGTATCTGAAAATAAAATATTTCCGAACGCAGCCGCACGTCACTAGACTAGCCCGCGTTTTGAACTGTCATTTAGTTTTAAGTTGTGTATTTATTTATGAAACTGATTCTACAACCCCAGGGAATAGGTATCAAACCTGTGAGGGTAGGTGGGACTCATCATCTTCGGACGAGACAACAAGGAGCATAATTTCAATCGAACTGCACTTGGTAAGTTTGTTTGATTGTTCAATTATGCTCCTTGTTGTCTCGTCCTCTATGATGGAAATACTACTTGTTAGATGTTCAAAGTTCTGTTGTAGAATTATAAAGTTTATTATTGTTAACAAATATATCCCAGATATTATGTTTCAACAGCATAATCAGTCTTACACTCCTTAAAGATAATTGGTAATTTCCAAGAGAATCTTATTAAACAAAAAAAACAAACTTAAATGTGTCCTCAGCCTTAAATAAATCTTTGGTATGATTATAGCAATATACTTTTAATATTATTATTACAATATAATCGCTTCAGCGAAATTATTATTTAAAATCGGACGGTTGTAAAACTTTTCAAAGTTGTCGATGAGTCAGTCCAACCAGCCGTTCTATGTATCTCATCAATGCTAACGCCTTTCATAATGGCAGCTGATGTCGTAGCGTGCCTGGTACTATGAGTAGAAAAAATGGAAGTATCGATCCCTCTTGCAGCCAGGACCGTCAATCCAACGGTTGAGTGTACTGACCAATCCGCCAATTGTGGTTTCTTGATAGATATAAATAAATTAGGACATTTTCCTAATTTCAGAGGTAATTAAATAAAACAATTGGCTGATGACGATTAGGTGCTGAGGTCTTAATTATTATTATTTTTTTTTTTTTTATAGTAACAATTTTATTATCAATTATTTTAATCTGGTCAGTAACAATAGAAACTAGGGCTTTGTAATCTTTGCCCTGTAGGTAAAGTTAATAAAGTAACTGTGTTTAATGAACATTAATGTAAGTTGTTTGAGTCATTGTAATTTGACTCTAAAAAATTAAGCACTATAGAAACATTCCAGGTATACTTATATTTGAGTTTACTTGATCGTAGGCGAAAGAACCCTTTAAATAAAATTTTAATCTTTTCGTCTGCTCCCACCTGCGGCCCTATCACACTAGTGGTGAAATGACCTTATGCAATTCAAGGTGCCATAAGATGCACCACTGTGGAACTTATTTGTGAGATAAGTAATTATGTCTGTCATCTGTGCTTTAGTAGCATTTAGTTGTTTGGGGTATCAGTAAGAAAACCAAATACAAAGTAAGTATTGCTTATAGGTGTTACTTGATATGGAAGATATCATTATTTCAGCTGCCTGTACGTCGTACGTTTAAGAATGCCTACCGGACAATCTCCCTGCCAGTAGTGATAGGTTGCGGTGTAGAGGGTGTGGTGAGTTGGAATTACATAAAACCAGTAAGTTATTACTTGGTTCAAATACAATGGGTTCTGTCACCAATAGTTTTTTGAATAAGGGAAACCAAGGTTGGGTGTCCCAGAAGAGAACTACAAGGATCCCTGTTGCTTCATTGGACACGATTATTTCTATACATTTTAAAATCATAGAAAATGGTGGAAAAGCATAAAATAAACCCCTTTGCAAGACATTGTAAAGGCATCCACTTTATAAGCTGAAGGATCTGGATGCCATGAAACAAATTTCCTGCATTTTGTGTTTGTTCTAATTGCAAATAAATCTATGACAGGGTTACCAAATGCTTGTACTATTTTATTAAAATTATTAATATTTAATTCCCATTCTGTATGACCTAACTGTTTTCTAGATTCAAAATCTGTTACTTTGTTGTCCTTTGTGTTAATGTATGATGTATGATGCAAATACAAAAATATTCCTCTCTTCACACCACTGCCAAATAGCTTTTGCAATCACATGTAAGTAAGAGTACTGTATGCCACCAAAGCGGTTTATATATGGTATAGCTGTGGTATTGTCACTTCGTAATAATATTTCACAATTTGAAGAATTATTAGCAAGGCTTTTGATAGAAGCTTTTATTTCTAAAGTATTAAAGTGAATTGTTGATTCTTTTCCTCTCCATACACCACTGGCTGTATGTTTGTCACAAGAAGCACCCCACCCCGATAGTGAGACATCTGTATTTATTTCTAGAATATATTTATATTTTCTTAACTAAGAAATTGATTTAGGCAAGTACATGTTTTGTCCACCATTCAAGATCTGGATAGCAATGTTTGGGCAAGGAAGTAAATGCTTCATAATTATTATTTTTTTTTAAAAGAGCTAAATATTTATGTCTTTTTAGTGCTTTAGTATACAGTAACCCATATTGATTAGCTGGACAAACATACACTAGAGTTCCCAGAACTTTTGACAAAAAACCTGATGGAAGAGGTACTTAAAAATTTGAGCGCCGTGGTGGTCACCTGTAACTGACAAACAATTAAATTTCTATTGTGTCTGGTTTCGTGGCAGGCAACGTGTTAAGGCATCTTTTATTTTTATCAGAATCGATTGAAATAGTCATGGTGTTTGTATTAAACAATAGGCTAAGAAACTTACATTCCTTTGATGGAATAAGTTGACATAATTATTTTTATTGATGATGAAGCCTAACTGAGTAAGCAGACCTATGGTCTGGTTAACACTATTAAGACACTCAATATGATCACTACCAATATACTGCTAGCTACAAGCATCGATATACTGTACTTACAGGCTGTATACCAAGGGTTTAATTACGTGAACATGTATGGAGCCGTGCAAAGGCCAAATGGAAGAATGTTAAATTGATATATTTTTCCATCAAATTTAAACCTTAGATATTTTCTGTAATCTGCATTAATGTTACACATGTAATAAGAATCCATTTTGTCAATTGTTGCCATAATACAGTCTTTCATAAGACTTTGAGTTGTAGTAATAAAACTATTAAATTTCTTTATGTTTAAAATAAATCTATACTCTCCATTTGGTTTCTATACCAAGAAAATAGGTGAACAAAATTGTCCATCTGTTTCATGACATATTTTGTCTATAACATGTGACTGAATTAGTTTATTAATTTCAATTTGAACTTGACAGAATTCTACTTGTAAATGAGTTATTCATAGGCAAGTAAGATTGAAATGGTATCTCACTAAAAGGGATTTCATACCCAGATACCCATTTCAGAATAGTAGGATCACTGGTTATTTTCTTCCAATTGTTTATAAAAAAAGGAAGTCTGCATACCTGAACTTCTAACTTTGCAGCTTCGTAGCTTTGCAGGTTGGTTGGATCTCGCTCCTGTCCCTGTCCGGGCACTTGGACGAGGAGGGCCCCTCCAGTTTAAAGATTTGGTTTTATTTGGGGGTTTTTGAATGAAGCTTGTGTTCTTCAGGTCTTTAACAGATTTTTGAACAGCCTTTGTAACCTAGATCTTTTCAGAAAGGTTACTTAAAAAAAATGCATCTGCTCCCCCTGTGAGGGAATCTTTCATATCTTTATTAATAGATCAAATATCATGAGACCGCCGGCAGTCGCGAAACAATTGATTTTCAATTGTGTCTGGTTTTATGGTGCTCAAGGGGTTAATGACGGTTGGTATTAGCGACCTTCTACGATTTGTATCTATGTGCACAGCGTCACACAGTATTTTGGCAGCATCATTGATGTGTTTAATTATTTAATTAATAATTTCAATTCCGTCACCTTTTAGGAGAAATAAATGGAGTGATTGGCCCAGGGATGTTAGTGCAGCAACCATCTGTTTTTGCCTGTCAGCAATTATCAAATCTCTTTTCTTAACCAGGTCAGAGACAGCCAGGTATTTCAGGGTTGAGCTTTGGGAGCAACATTGGGATATTTTCATATGGGATGTATTTTTTCATAAGTTCTGGTTTAATTTCTTTTTGCAATCCTTTTGTGAGAATAGGAGTCTAGCTCTGTGCAATTTCATCATGAGCAATTGGTCCCTTAAGCACCTCCTCAATTTCCCCCAAAGCAAATAACAATTCTACGTCTATGGCAGGTGTCTCGGTCTCCGGGTCTGTACACTGGGTTTTTTCCACAGGTAAGGCCTCTACTACACTGTGTTGGCACGGGCAGTGCCTCCTCCTCCACAGAACTTGAAGTAGTAGCCGGATCCAGGGCCATCATTGACACATTAGGAATGTCAGACATAGTCATGCAGATCTAGGCCCAAATGGCAAAGCAAACTGCAGTAAATGTAAGACCCTGATATTCCTTGCGAATACCCAGGGTGGTAAAAACTCGGCTTTGCAGTAAGTACGAGTTATTGTGCCCGTTTTAAGTTTTGAATGTTTCAACACCGCCTCATCCCAAAGATGGGCCTGAGTGCACATTTCAAAACCCAGAATTTCATTTTTATTTTTCACGTCTCTTTCTTTTACTCATAATAACAGTTTATTTATCATAATTAAACTGACTAAAACTATTAAAAAGATTATTTCACAAAAAAGTAAGAGAAAAAAGTGGCGCCGGTACAGTGACATAAAAAACGAATGACAGTTCAAAACGCGGGCTAGTCTAGTGACGTGCGGCTGCGTTCGGAAATATTTTATTTTCAGATACTTTAAACTTATGTGGCGTCGGCGAGTGCTAAGACTCGATACTAACAAGTAGTATTTCCATCATAGAGGACGAGACAACAAGGAGCATAATTTAAAAGGACCATTTGTCGATAGCTCAAATAAAGAGTGGACTGTATTTTATAGGTTTAATAGTTACAATAATGTAATTCGTGTGCCCGTACAAAGTATGATCGCCCGGTGCCTATGCGGTCGTGAAGCGGCGTTGCGCGGCGGGCTTGTCCCACCATCGCCGCGCCGCCGCCGCGCCGTTCGCGCGCCGCGCCGTGTGCTGTCGTGCGCCGCCGCTCGTGCGCCGACAGCCACTGCTGTTGCTGATGGAATACTATATTCCACACTCCTATGTCATCAGCAAAGGCAGGCGCAACCGCTGGTTCAATCGCGAGTGTGCCAGCGCTGTTGAGAGAAAACAGACGGCATACCGCGCTTGGATCAGAGGTAAAGCTCATGGGGATCCCGAAACTCGCTCGCTAAAAGCAGCCTATAGTAATGCCACCAAGTCGTGTAAAAAGGCCTACATTAGAGCGGATGCCCAGCGCGTTGCACGAGTAGGCCAAGAACTCCTGACGCATCCTACAGGCAGCCGTAGCTACTGGCTGTTATGTCGGTCTTTGGGTCTTCTTAATGATACAATAGTCTTCAGGTCCACATCATTTATTTGTCACAATTTAGGTAATTACATTACAGGTAAGTTTAGCGTCCGTGATCGGCCGCTCAGAGACGAGTAATAAATATGGCGGCTCTGTAGGGATGTACCACTATGCACAATCTATATAGTGATGTACCTAACATCCCCCTTCTTAGTTCTTATTACAATGTTAATAGAGTTTAAGTTACTACAATTTTTTATTAGTCTATTTCCTCAATCCACCTTTTAGGCGGTCTTACAACACGACCAGAACGAGTTACAGTTACTGCACATGGGTCTTCTCAGGGTCTCACCTCATCCCTCTCCTGCGATGAGCTGGACTGCATGGGAGGGTGGTCACTGTCAATACAATTAAACTTTTGTCTCAGGTGAACCCTATTACGCCTATACCTAACGTTATTGACATCTTCTATAATATATATATTTTTTTTTATTTTTTTATTGTGGCACGCCATAATGGCTTCACTCTGCCTGATGAAAAGCAGCCAGTGAAGCCCAAGAAGTGAAAGCGTTCGTCACAGCGCTACCACGCTATGCCGAACGCTCTCACTATGGCGGCCTGCATAAATGCTTTTTCACGCCCCGCTTAAATAACCCGGGAGAGAAAGAGGAAGGAAACACGTGTGCGGGAAGCGCATTCCACATACGGGCAGTTCGGCAAAAGAACGATTGTCCAAACTTTTTAGTACGTGTCTTGATGGTCAGCACGGTATGAGGAGAGGGAGGGATGAGGTCAAAGAGCTCCTCAGAGCATTCACCGTGGTAAAGGCGGTGGAAAGCACTAAGGGAAGCAATGTCCCTACGTAGCTGTAACGGCTCCAGACTGGTCGTAACGTCATCGTAACCGATAATACGGACAGCACGTCTTTGCAACCTGTCAAGAGCTTCGAGCAAGTTCTTGGCGGATCCGTCCCAAAGATGAGAGCAATACTCCACGCAGGAGCGCACCTGAGTCTTATACAAAAGACAACGTTGCTCCGGCGTGAAGAACCGCTTCACCTTGTTCAGGATTCCGAGTTTACGTGAGGCTGTGGTTATAATGCTCTCAATATAGCTCTTCGGGTTGAGGTCGCTGTGTATGTCCATACCTAAGAGACTGAGACCAGTCTGGATGGCTAATAGGTTGCTCTGGAAGGAGGGTTGGGGGAGAAATGCGGACTTTTTAGCACTGACAGCGCAGACCTGTGTTTTTTAGGCATTGAACTGGACCAGGTTATCAGAGCCCCATTTATAATATGACCTATTATTACCTAATCTTTGTTTTATTACTGCATGTTCCCAGTTACTTACAGGATTTCTCTTAAAATAAACATGATCGTTCGTGTGTAACAATGACAATGGCTTAACGTTTCTGTTAAAGTATTTAGACTTTTGTAGATCACTTTTTCTACAGATTTTTTATAAGCTTTGAATTTTACAATTTTTTTTTTTTTTTTTTTTTTATAGCAGAAGGAGGCAAACGAGCAAGCGGGTCACCTGATGGAAAGTAATCACCGCCGCCCATGGACACCCGCAAAACCAGAGGAATCGCAGGCACGTTGCCGGCCTTTAAGGAAGGAATAGGCTCGTTTCTTGAAGATCCCTAAGTCGTAACGGTCCGGAAATACCGCCGCCGAGAGCTGGTTCCACAACACTGTAGTTCGAGGCAAGAAATTTCTTGAAAAACGCACAGTAGTAGACCGCCATCCATCAAGGCGATGTGGATAGAATGACAGTCGATTGCGTGTAGTGCGGTGAAGGAAATTAGCGGCAGGGATCAAGCCGAACAATTCCTCAGAACACTCCCCATGATATATACGGTACAATATACAGAGAGACGCAACGTCTCTCCGAAGAGCCAGTGGATCGAGCCGACCTGAGATTACCACGTCGCCGACAATTCGAGCAGCTCTGCGTTGAATGCCGTCAAATGGAAGGAGTTGGTATTGGGGTGCTCCAGCCCAGAGATGGGAGCAGTATTCCATATGCGGCCTGACCTGTGCTTTATACAGTTGTAAACGGTGGGCCGGCGTGAAATACTGACCCGCTCTATTAAGCACACCCAGCTTTTTCGAAGCTAATTTAGCTTTACCTTCCAAATGACCACGAAACTGAACGTCACTCGAAATATCGACGCCAAGGATTCCAATAATCGGATTGGTATCAAGGGGAGCTCCCTCAAAGTTCAGAGGTACGACGAAGGGATGTTTTTTCGCGGTAAATGCGCAAACTTGTGTTTTGGAGGGGTTAAAGCGGACTAGGTTATGTCGGCCCCAATCCGAGACATGACTTAACATGTTCTCGGTGTCAGTCACAAGTTTATTCCGGCTCTCGATGACGCTTTCCAGAGAAATATTAGCTCGCCCGGTGTAGAGCGTATCCCCAGTACTGTCATCCGCATAGCAATGAATGCTGTTGTTATGCAGCATGTCATTGATATGCAGAAGAAACAAAGTAGGGGACAACACACACCCCTGCGGGACTCCAGCATTCACGGGCTTCATGTCGGAGCACGAACCATCGACTGCGACTCTGATGCTACGCCCAGTAAGAAAGCTGGCAACCCATGAACACAATTTCTCAGGAAGCCCGTATGATTGAAGTTTAGAGAAAAGAGCCCTGTGCCATACCCTGTCAAAAGCTTTCGCTACGTCCAAGCTAACTGCCAGTGCCTCCCCTTTACTCTCGACTGCCTCCGCCCATCGGTGAGTAAGGTACACTAAAAGATCACCAGCCGATCGACCGCGACGAAAACCATACTGGCGATCACTTAGTAGCTGGTTCTCTTCTACCTTAAGAGCTGGCGGTTTATAATGGACTCCATTACTTTGGAGAGTAAAGAGGTAATAGCTATTGGCCTGTAGTTAGACGGATCTAAGCGATCGCCTTTTTTTGGAATCGGGTGCACAAGGGCTGTCTTCCAAGAGCTCGGGACGACGCCAGTGGTGTAAGAGAGCTGGAAAAGGCGCGTCAGAACTGGTGCCAATTCAGGAGCACACGTCCGAAGCACAATGGGTGGAACTGCATCTGGCCCACTCGCCTTATGGCTATCAAGGGAAAAAAGAGCCTTACGAACTGACCTTTGCAGGAACTGAACGTTTGGCATTGTACAAGCGCAATGCGGTATGGTTGGTGGAGAGTTTTCCCCGTCGTCCAAGGTCGAGTTTGATGCGAAAAGAGAGCCCAAGAGATCGGCTTTCTCCTTTGCAGTATAGGCCAGGCAGTCATCGGTCTTGTGCAATGGTGGTAGGGACGGCTGACAAAAATTCCCTAAGATAGCTTTGGCGAGAGACCAGAACGCACGCGTCCCCGAAGGAAGACGCACTAGCCTCTCGCCAATTCTACCTATGAATGATGACTTCGCCTTGGCGATGTCCTTCTTAAAGGATCTGGCGGCAAAGTTGTACTTCTTTCTGAGCGCACTGGTGTTTGGATCCTTTGATGACACCGCATTAGCCCAGGCTTGGTAATGCTGTCGCTTTTGGCGAGACGCCATTTTGCAGCAACGACCAAACCATGGTTGGGACTTGCCGCCAATGGGAACCACAGAGTTTGGAATGAAAAGTTTCATTCCCTGCAGTATCACATCAACGACAGAGTCAGCGGCGACATCAGGATCATCCAGCGAGAAGCAAACTCGCCACCACGGGTAGGACGCAAAGAAGCTTCGCATCCCATCCCAGTCCGCCGACCTATAATGCCAGACTCGACGGCTAGCCGCTGGTTGCGGTTTTGAAGTTTCTGTGAGAGGCACAGTGCTGCGAATCAGACAGTGGTCTGATGAGCCTAGTGGTGCATCAACAGAAACTTGATAGCCGTCTGGGTGCGAGGTCAGCAGAAGGTCCAATAAAGAAGGTGCATGGCCCTCCACATCTGGAACCCGTGTTGGCTCGGTTACCAATTGGGACAGACTGTAGGCCAAAGCGAAGTCATGAACGGCTCTACCCGCGTGGTCAGTTGTGCGTGAACCAAGCCATTCGACGTGGTTGGCATTGAAGTCTCCCAATACCACAATCTCGGCCGAGGGGATCCGTTGGAGAAGGGAGTCTGTCGCTGTTTGGACGGTCTCGATGAGTTGGTCAGTTCCGATGTTCCCGCTGTGGGACCTATACAGGCACGCGTAGACGCGAGGATGACGTCCGCAGTCGACGTGCAGCCATAAGATGGAGAGGTCCCTATCTTCAAGATTGCCAAGGCGACGAACGCACATATCCTCCCTGACATAGGCACAAACACCGGCTCGTGGCACAAATGCATGTTCCAGGTTGTATCCCGGGTAGCGCAAGTACGAGATGTCAGGAGGGGGGGATATCTGCGTCTCGGTGAGGAAGAGCAAGGCCGGTTTCGCCGTCTCGAGGTGGTAATGGACGGCGCTCAAATTAGAGTGGATTCCCCTGATATTGCAGAAGTCCACGCGAAGCGTAGGAGGGGGTGCCAATTGTCCCGCCTTTCTCCTGCCTGCAGCATGCCTTGGCACGGGCGAACTTTTGCCCTCCCCATAATACGTAGGGCAGCCTGAGCGAGAACGCTCAGGGGGGGATTCTCCGACACTGGATGTGTCGGTACCCCCCTGGGGCGAGCCGACCCAATCCGTGCTGCAACGCAGCGTGGCTCTACCACTCAGTTGGTGTCACTCATTTAGCACCACCCAGGGGTCACGTGTAGGGTCTCAAGGGTAAACCTACGGACGCGAGCAACTTAACCCCCATTTTTTTTCAACCCCAATTTTAGGTGTTAACTTTTTTAATGACACAGGAATATTATCTCTTAGACTTCTAGACATTAACAATTGAGCTGGAGACGAAAAATTATTTTTTGGAGTATTTCTATAATGTATCAATGCTATGTATGGATCCGTTCCTGTCTCCTTACATTTCTTCAACATATTTTTGACAATTTTGACTGAACTTTCTGCCTGCCCATTTGACTGTGGATGATATGGATCAGTTACAATATGTTCTATGTCCAACTCATAAACAAAATTTTTGAATTCTAAAGATTGGAATGGCGGTCCGCCATCTGACACTAAAGACATAGGTATTCCATGACGGGCAAAAATGGACTTTAAGTTAGTGATCACATTGGTAGATCGACTATCTTTGTTTAACAAAGCAATTTCAATAAATTTGGAATAGTAATCTGTCACAATTAAATAAGTTAAACTATCAAAATACATTAAATCAATACCTACTTGTTGCCATGGATATTTAGTTATTTCAAAATTAATTAATGTTTCTTTCTGATTGCTAGGTTTGAATTTGGCACACACAAGACATTGTTCTATTAAGTTTTTAAATCAACTGACATATTAGGCCAATATAAAGATTCTCTAGCTAATTTTAAACATTTGTTTATACCTTGGTGACCTTTGTGAATTTTTTCTAGCATTTCTTTGTACATAGACTGTGGTACTATCAATTTAGGCCCTTTAAAAATTAAATTTTTAATTACTTGTATTTCACCTTGTATGTTCCTTTGCTACTTGGCCATCCGTCGTAATAATATTTTTTTAACAATTGCAATGATTCATCATTTTTGGTAGCTTGACATATTTACTTATTATATTCTTGGCTTATTGCTAAATTAGAGTACATAAGGTTGACATGACATGACATTTCAGACTCAGTTTTGGGTCCATAATGTTCCTTGATGGCTGCCCTAGACAATGTGTCTGAAATGTACATTTTTTGCCTGGTACATGTATAACATTCAAATCATATTTTTCTAACGTTAACATCATGCGTTGTAATCTAGACGGGACATCATGCAATAGTTTATTAAATAAATATACTAATGGCTTATGATCTGTATGTACAGTGACTCTATGACCATATACATATTGGTGGAACTTTTCACATCCAAATTGTATAGCTAACAGCTCTTTTTCAATTTGAGCATACCTTTCTTGCGTAGGAGTCAAAGTTTTTGAACTATATGCAATAGGTTTATTGCATTGCAATATCACTGCACCTAACGCTGACTTTGATGAATCTACTGACAAAACTAATGGTTTGTTAGGACTATAATGTGCTAAAACTAGTGACTGGGTGATCTCATGTTTGAGACTGTTCAGACATTTGTCATGATTTTCATCCCATACCCAGACAGTATTTTTTTTTAAAGACTCTTCAATATTTGAGTTTTTTCTGACAAATCACTAATGAAAGGACCTAGATAGTTAATCATACCTAGAATTCTTTGTAATTCTTTGACATTTCTAGGTGTGGGCATGTCAATGATAGCTCTGACTTTTTCTTGATCAACCCTAGCACCATCTTTATTAAAAACATAGCCTAAAAAGCAAACTTCTGAGACTGAGATTTTACATTTTGGCTTATTAAATTTTAGGTTGACTTGACGAGCTCTTTCCATGACTTTACGTAGCCTTTCATCATGAAGTGACTGCGTGCTTCCATAGACAAGCAAATCATCTATGAAAATTAAAACTCCTTCTATGTCACCGAACAAAATTCATCATGACTCTTTGAAAGATTTCTGATGATGCATTTATGCCATACGGTAATCTTAAGTATTTGTATCTACCAAAAGGTGTTTGAAAGGTACATAAGTCTGAACTGGACTCGTCTAATCTTAGCATCCAAAAACCAGAAAATGCATCAAGATGCTAGAAATATGCTGCACCTTGAAGCTGAGACCTAATTTCATCAATTGACTTGAGTGGATAGTGTTCCCTCATTATATTTTTATTTAAATTTCTAGGATCTAGACAAATTCGTAACTGACCTGATGCTTTGACTGTGACCACAACAGAATTTACCCATTCTGTTGGCTTAGTAACCTTCTGAATGACCTTCATTTCCTCCATGCAATCCAACTCCTCGCGTAGTTTATCCATCAGAGCGAATGGAACTTTCCTTGGAGGATCAATGCATCATGATTTAGCTTTATGCTACATAATGGAGGTAGATACCCAAGACCCTGAAATAAGTCATTATACTTTGTAAGAATTTGTTTACAATAATTTTGATTACTTATTGAAAATACTCGTTTGATTATACCTAATTTTTCACAAGTTGGTAAGCCTAAAACTGTTGGACAACTTATATTTGCAATAATAAATAAAATGTTTTCACTATTTCTGTTATGACTAAACTGACAGTTTAAATGACGTTGACCTGAAATTGGTATTTCTTTACCTCCAAAACCTGTTACATTCACACGACACATAATTAATATATTGAACATATTTAAACTGTTAAATGTGTCTATCGACATAATGTTTACATCTGCACCTGAATCTAAAATACAATTAATTGTTTTACCTGCAATATTTATGTTTATATTCCATGAATGTTTCGAATAAGTGTTATTTGTTGGATTACATCTACTTGTGTTGTTACTAGACTCTAAGCATGCAAAATCAAAGAATTTAAAATTGTTTGTATTTGACAAAGTTGACATATTACACGACTTACGACTTATTTTTTGACAAGTGTTACCCGTGTACTTTTTATTCTCTTGCGGGACAGAACTCTCATAGCATTTAGCCTTTGCATTGAGATTATCGAGATCTGACTGACTTACTCCTGCCTGCTGACTGACAAATTTTTGACTCGTGTTACCTGTGTGCTTTTTGTTTTGACTGACTTGACTGACTGACTGATTAGTGTTCCTATTGTGTGACTGACTGTTGTTTGACTGACCCTTATGTGACTGACGATGACTATTATGACTGGACTGATTTTTCTTATGACTTTGACCTGACTGACTGTTGTGTAATGTGTACCTGTTGTTTGACTGACTCTTATGTGACCGACGATGACAATTATAGTTATGACTCGACTGACTTAGGTTAAGACTTTGACCTGACTGACTGTGACTGGACTGGCTACTTATAGTGCCTATAAAATAATTACTATTATTGTCTGATTCAAAACTGTTCATGGAAGTAAACGACTCTAAATGCCATAAATTTTTATTTTTAAAACAAAATTTAGCAAAATGACCAATATTGTTACATGACCTGCACTGTATTCCTGCAGCGGGACACTTGAAACGATGAAACTGCCCACAGCGACCACACGATGACTTTCCAGGCTGCCTGCTCGGGCTTGGAGTCTTCTTGTTAGCCCAAGTTGACGCCTGACCTGACCTGTTCCTACTCGGTGTTCGCTGTCGACTAGAACTGCGACCTCGCCTGACGAACATGACATTTTCACTGGTGGTGCTTTCTTTTACCATTTTTTCGGCATCATGCTGAGCGACTATCAGTGTCTTTGCCAGCTCTCTCATCCTTTGATAAGTCAGATTAGGTTCCTGCAACAATCTCTGCCTGACATGTGCATACTCCAAATTGAGGTTAGCAATGAAAATATCCCTGATGAGCGACTCCTTAAGGGTTCCGAATTCACATTCTTTGCTTTTATTCTCAAGATCTGTCAGAAATTCATCGATACTTTCGGATTTTTCCTGCCTCCGAGTGAAAAATGTGTATCTACACATTGTGACATTTTTACGTGGCTTAAAATAATTGTCGATTTTTTTTTTAATCTGTGCAAGCGTGCTGACATTAATTTAGATGTTAAATGCATTGAATATTTCTATACCTTTAGCCCCAATGTGGTGAAGTAAAATAGCAATTTTCCTCTTCTCTTCGGTTTTATCCAGACCTGTTGCCAGAAGATATAGCTCTAGCTGCTGCCACCAACTTTTCTATGCTTCGGCATTATTTGTGGAATTGTCTGATGAAATTTTCAGACATCCCAGCGACATTTGCATACGCTGCACGTGATCTACACCAACAGCACTCATCATATTTTACTTACGTACTTTTACTTCTGACACCATGTTATGTCGGTCTTTGGGTCTTCTTAATGATACAATAGTCTTCAAGAACACATCATTTATTTGTCACAATTTAGGTAATTACATTACCGGTAAGTTTAGCGTCCGTGATCGGCCGCTCAGAGACGAGTAATAAATATGGCGGCTCTGTAGGGATGTACCACTATGCACAGTCTATATAGTGATGTACCTAACACTGGCGTCCGGCCAAAGCCGTGCAATCCAACTTCTGCCAACCCTCGCTGCCACCACTGAGATGTCCTGACGGAGCTTTAGCTCACAAACCGCAGGAAAAGATCGATCTCCTAGCCAAACTGTTTGCGGCTTACTCCCGGATCGATGACTGTAATCCACAGCCACCCTCAATTCCTCACTGTGGCCACACAATGTCTGATATTAAAATCAGGCAGTGTGATGTACGTGCGGAGCTGCAGTCTATCGATGTCCGGAAAGCTAACGGTCCTGATGGCATCCCAGCAATAGTCCTGAAAATGTGTAGGCGGAGCTGTCCCCTGTTCTAACGCGTCTGTATCGTCTCTCGCTCTCTTCGGGTTGTGTGCCGGAATCTTGGAGAGAAGCTAATGTGCAACCGATCCCTATAAAAGGAGATCGGTCAGATCCGACTAATTACCATAGGGTGGTAATAACAACAACACTGAAGTTAAAGCCGTAACTTCAGTGTTGTGAAAGATCCTAGAACGAATATTGAACAAACAGCTTATTCGATACCTAGAAGATCACTCTCTAATTCACGATCGTCAATATGGGTTTCGGCCAAAACGGTCAACTGGTGATCTTCTAGCGTACGTCACACATCTCTGGGGTGAGGCTATTGACAAACGTGGCGAGTCACTGGCAGTTAGCCTTGACATAGCCAAGGCTTTTGATCGGGTCTGGCATAAAGCTCTTCTCTCCAAGCTCTCCAAGCTCAGTTCTGTACCTGGATTGCTAGCTTCCTGCATGAGCGTAGAATCCGTGTCCTTTCGGATGGATGCGCTTCGCAGTTCATGTCAGTGAACGCTGGTGTTCCTCAAGGCTCCGTTCTATCCCCCACGCTGTCCCTTCTGCATATCAATGACATGCTTCCTCTTGGAAACATTCATTGCTATGCAGATGATAGCACAGTGCATGGGGGATATAACGGGCACCCAACGGCTGGGCGGGTAGACACCGAAATGAAGCGAGCAAATCTTGTCATTGAGCTCGATCGGGTGTTGGACCTTATTTCTAAATGGGGCTCCAATAATCTGGTGGAGTTCAATGCCAAGAAAACACAGGTGTGCACGTTCACAGCAAAAAAGTCGCCATTCCTTCCCCTTCCCTCTCTTCAGGGTACATTTCTAAGCCTGCAGAGCAGTATTAACATGCTCGGTATGGATATCCGCTGCGATCTGAACCAAAAGGACTACATCGAAACCGTGACTAAAAATGCCTCACGTAAACTCGGTGTTCTGAACAAGGTGTGGCGATTCTTAGTATTTTTCGTAGAAATTAGTATTATGAAAATTAGACTCAAATTTTCATAATACTAATTTAAATTCAAAACATTAAAATTAATTAATCAACCTTAAACTTAAAATTTTCATTAATAAAAACTAAACCTGTGAAAACATTAAATAATTAAAAATTAACATCTTAAAGAATTAAAATAAAAACTTAAATATAATTAACAAAATTTCAACATATAAAACTAAATTCATCGACTTAATTAACTTATTAAACTAAATTAAACTAACTAACAAAATTTTAAATAAAGCTACAAAAATATCATAAAAAATTAAAATTAAAACTTAGATACTTACAATAAAATAGAATATTATCATTAAAGTTTATTCACGAAAATTTTAACCAACTTATTAAACTAAATTAACTAAAACACAATTAATACTATAAAAACACCTTTTAAAAATTCAAATCAAACTTAAATAACCTTAACTTACTGATATAATACAACTTTACTAAAAACTACAAATTAACTATATCGAAATACGACTAAAAACCTAAAATGAAATCCTAAGATAATTCAACTTAATTATTCTAAAACCTTAAAAAATAAGAAAAATTCCTTACTTCTTTCTTCCTCTTCACCCTCTATCTTTTCTATTCTATGTGCCCTGCAATTTATTAGAAGTGGATCTAGTCCACTTAAATTAAAATATAAACTTAGGACTTTTTAGTCCATTCAAAAACTTTGGCACTAAATATTCAAAATTTCCGTTTTCCTTAAATTTCCCTAAACCAAATCCCAATTCCCCAATTAAGCCTTTATCCCAAACTGACCTCAAAATACCCCTTTTCGCCATTTGTCCTCCATTAAGTGGAAGAAATCGCTGCTTTTGTACTATCCCGTTATTGGACCCCCATAGGGAAATATCGATAGCTATACTGAACCCATTAACGGATCCGTTTGCCCAAAACAGCCCTAAGCAAAATAAATTGAAAAAAAAAAGTCTAATAGTCTACCTATCACGTGGCCTACAGGAATAGGGCAGCTAGTTTTCTGTTGTCTAATAAAAAAATAACCTCTAAATTCAAGACAATCGCTACGCTGCGCTTCGCGATTGTCATAAATTTCTATCCTATGACGTGACCTACCAGAAGTAGGGCAGCTAGTATTTTTGTTCTCTAATAAAAAAAATAACCTCGAAATTCAAGACAATCGCTACGCTGCGCTTTGCGATTGTCCTGAATTTCTAACCTATCACGTGACCTACACGAGTACGGCAGCTAGTATTTCTGTTGTCTAATAAAAAAAAATAACCTCGAAATTCAAGACAATCGCTACGATGCGCTTCATCCATTATGCGTTTCGTATTTATGATAAATAAAATTTAGACGAATAGCAATTATGTTCTTTACCTTTAATGCTGGTTAAAATTATGGTAAGACAATTATAGTAAGTTAAAATTATGCTGATGAAACCATTATAGGTTTATAACACTCTACTTATCATAATTTTTGCGAAATAAAATTATACTGAAACTGTTATGCCAAACAACATTATGACGAAAGAGATTACTCGTATATAGGGAAAAAGTAAGTTTTTGACATTGTGTGTTTGCCTTTAATAAAATACTTTTCGTACTTGAAATAAACATGTTGGCGGCTCAACGGTGGCTCAAGGGCCCAAGGACCACCTCCGCCGCACCCTAACCTACTTATACACTATGGTACCCAAGTTATATTGATATACCTAATATCTACTTTTTGTTTCTCAGATTCAAATAGCTATCAATCAATCAATACCTTCTGTCTTGTCTAATCTACTAGACTATTTTATGCCTAATAACTATTAGACGAATAAACAATCGGCTTTAAAACTTTATGCAAATCAAAATTAGGGCAAACACATTAGCCTAAACCATATTTTTATACTTACTGAAATAGTATGCCAAAAAGCAATTATGTCAAAATATTTTATGACAATAAAGATATGCTTAACTCGTTATGCCAAATTAAATTAGGACAAAAATAGTCGATAAAAAGGGATCCCACGAGATCTCGGTGAAAAAAGAGCTCCACCGCTGCAGAGGCCAGAGAAGTAACATCGGAAGTTTCCTATGAGGCCGCTATGGGTGCCATCGGCAAAGTCTGCGCAGTGGTCGGCAAAGTCGAATAACATGAAGGGTTGTCAGAGGGAGGTTAACGATGAGCTAGAGTTTGTCAAGAACTCGGTAGGTACACAATCTCTCCTCTTTGACGGTATCCGATTAGTCAAGACGACTCCGCGCAGATAATGTAAGACTGACCCAGAAAGTCCAGATTCTAGAAGGTGAACTGAACTCCCTGCGTAATGCTATTGCCGAGTTCGACAAGGCTAACAAGGGCAGTCAGCTCCAAAAAAAGGACGACGAAGCGTCACTTCGTCCCTTAACGGTTAAGAAAAACAGTGGTGGTAAAAGCAAAAAGGGTTCTGTTCCCCCAGCCCCCTCAAATGCGTAAATTACTGAATAATCGTGACGAGGATTTAGCCGAAGGTGGTTTTAGAGCCGGCTGAAGAGGTGTTGATAGAGTGCTAAATGTTAAGAGGGCCCATCAAAATTTTCCTGACGAACGTTAACCATTGCGTGACTACTCAGGACCTCTTAATCCAACATGTCACTGAGTGGCATATAGACGTGGCTTTTTCTCAGAGCCCTATTTTGTCCCTTCCGAGCACCTCAACTGGCTGGGGGACACTGAAGGATCAGTGGCTATCATGGCACTGGCCTTCGTGGCGCGTTTCCTTCCTCTCTCATTAAAGGAGAGGGTATTGAGATATGTATTTGCGACAAGGGGGGAAATAGCATTTATAGGTATTTACTTATTCCCGACCCGGCCCATGTCGGAATTTGAAAACTTTCTGAACTGCCTAAATGTCCAGATGGTCGTACTAATGCCGACTAAAAGTGATTGGGGACTTTAATTCGAAATCCTCTTCATGGGATTCTCCTCGGAGAGCGCATATGGCGGCTATTCACCTCTTGTTTCCAGAATAGCCGCATTCCTCAGACCTGGTAAGAAGGCAGGCTCTGCCTGTTGCAGAAGATGGGCAAACCCCCGGAGTCCCCATCGGCTTACCGACCGATCGTTCCCTTGAAAGAAGCCGGTAAGCTCATGGAGCGCGTGATAGCAGTGTGCTGCTATCGCGTCTCACATTTTGACCACTGGACCGAACTTATCAGCAAGTCAATATGGGTTCCGAAAAGACAGGTCAACGTTTAATGGAGAAGGGAAAGGTCGTCATAGTTACGCCCGAGCTTTACCCTAAGCCACTCGCGTTCACTCGCGCCTTACTTGTCAGTGGTTGTCAACCTTAGCATAGTTTTACAATGCGTTGCGCACTGTGTGGTGAAGATTTTCGTGACGGTGTTCAATGTAGCTCCTGCCGGAAACACTTCGACTTTAACTGCGCTGAAACAACGGAATCTAAATTTCGACGTTTAGGATCTGAGAAGCGTGCCAGTTGGAAGTGTTCTTCATGCAGGCAGATTTCGCCGTCTGTAGCATCTGCATCTACGTCGTCAAATAATACTCAATCCGAAGTATCCCTAGAAGCTATAATGGCTAAGCTCAATACTATGTCCTCGAAACTGGAATCTTTGCCTGCTCTTATAGAAGACGTGAAAGGAATCAAGGCCGATGTATCCAAATTGCAAGAATCCTACAAAGGAACTTTGAAAAGAATTCATGATTTCGACGTTAAAATTGTAAAGATTGACGCCCGTGTCTCGTCGTTGGAAACCTCATCTCACGACCTAAATGATATGAAATCTCAGCTATCCGCGTACCAGCGCAATGAGATTGTCAGAGACCAGTGGTCTAGGCTTAACAATATCGAGATTAAGGGAGTACCCATTAAGAAGTCTGAGAACCTATACGAAATTATTGATAAGATAGGCACCTTCATTAAGTATAAGGTTGCTAAGCACCAAATCAATTATATAAGCAGAATACCCTCATTTGGCAACAACAAAGACAAGTCAATTGTCGTCAGTTTCCTGAACAGATATGTTAAAGAGGACTTCATTGCTTCAGCACGTTTAGTGAAGACAATTACTCTCATTGATATTGGGTATTCCAGCGATAGTAACCAGCGCATATTTATTAATGATCACTTATCCCCGGATTATAAGAAATTACTGAATAAAGCTAAACAGTTAGCAAAAGAAAGAAATTATCAATATGTCTGGGTTAAGTTCTCCAAAATCCATATACGTAAGAACGATACTTCGCATATTATTACTGTGAATTTGGAGTCGGATTTAAACAAAATTACATAATCTGTGTGTCACTTAGTTATTGTAGTTCATCAATGCTTATATTACAATTTCCGAGGCCATTTTTTAAGTTGCTTTTTTGTTTAATGTTGAAATATTCTCTATGGGATCAATGTTGCTGTTTGCATATCAATGTCGCACTTACACTGTGCGGAGGGTTGAGAAGCGCTGCGCCCAATAACTTGTTGCTAACGTGCCTACTATTTTTTTGCCGCATTCCAAAGTACGCCCGGCCGATCGGCGCCGGCGTTCCAATCACAGTTAGTACTAAGCCGAATCTATTTATCTTGCTCGCACTGCTTATTTTGTCACTTGCGTGCCCTCCGTCTTGCTGCACTCTATCTATAGTTATAGCTAACCACATGTCGCATAAATCTGTGCGGTGGACTAGCAATTCACTAATTTTAATCATTGCATTGAAGATAAACACCGGACGGTTGATGCATCAAATGATTTATATTTTGTTACTGAAAACAACAATTCGTATTCTACAAATTATTATGATCAGAGTGGATAGTTTGTTAAAGTATAGATCTACTTTAATACATTCTCATGGTATTTATATAATTTTAAATAGGTTTTTATGCTTTTTATTATACGCGATAGGGTCAATGAGTTCAATGTGTGTTTGCAATGAATATGAAACCGTGTACTACGAACATTCTGGATTATGTTTGTTGTGTTTATGTATACGCTATTTATACATTTTTACAATATTTGTGTGTTGTGGTAATTTACTAACAATTTGGTTCTTTTTAACCAGTTTATCGTATTCCATTCAAAATGCATAAAAACGCTTTGATCTGTTACTACCAGAATGTTCGTGGGTTACGTACAAAAACAAGTACATTCCGTCGCAATTTACTTTTGAACGATTTTGATATTATAGCACTGACTGAAACTTGGTTGTTGGAGTGTATATCAGATTGCGAACTCTTTGACGATAGGTATACTGTTTTGCGGCGAGATCGAAAGTATGAACTCACGGCCCAGTCGATGGGTGGAGGTGTCCTTCTAGCAGTTCGCAAGGAATTTCGTGTGTCTGCCCGGCCTGAATGGAACTCATCAGCTGAGGACTTATGGATATCAATCCAAATTGGCAGAAAAAGGTTGCACTTATGTGTTGTCTATTTATGCAATCAAAGTTTGGGTTTATCCTTCTCTCAGCAATTGGTTAATTTTTTATTAAACCTAAGGGATTGCGTGACAAATAACCCATCCGATAGCTTCCTTGTGATGGGTGACTTCAACATGAGTTCAATTTCTTGGTGTAAACCTGATGTTATTTATAATTATTGTAACCCTATTCATGTGGTAGGCTCAAATGAGACCGACTTTATTGATGAATTGAACTTGGTCGATTTGCACCAATATAATCACATAACTAATGTATACGGACGAATTTTAGACCTAATATTATGTAACTTCGATGTTAACGTGAGCGAAAATTCCAACCCATTGGTACCATTGGATCCACATCACAGGGCGTTAACTGTGTTGGTAAATACTAACGAAAATAAAGAGCTTAAGGCTGCGCCTCGTATCAAGTATTGCTTTAACCGCACTAATTTTGAAGAGTTTAATAGTGGGCTCATTAGTATTGATTGGGAACTTAACCTGCGAGACAAACCGTTGGACGACGCTGTCAGTTATTTTTATAGTGTTTTGGAACGGTTGCGTAATCAACATGTTCCGTTTAGATATGTTGGAAAATCCATGTTTCCACCCTGGTACTCCTCTGCTCTTATTAAGGTTCTTAAAGAAAAGTACAAGTACTTTTGTAAATTTAAACGATATGGAATGACTGCTGATAAGAACTGTATTGACTTCTTGCATAAACGAGCCGAGTTACTGGAAGCAAAGTGCTACGATTTGTATTTATCAAACGTGGAAAACTCAATTAGGTATAATCCAAAATACTTCTGGACACACTTTAAGTCACTTTCGAAAAATGGTTCGATTCCCAACACCTTATCATATAATAGCAAAACATCCAGTTCTGGCCCCGAAATCTGTAATCTTTTTGCTGACTATTTTAACTCAACTTTTTTAAATTCCAACTCTGATTCTCAACCAATTGGTTCTGCATACCCTCCATCGACGCTTGCGGACGGTGACATCCATACTGTCAATATCACCAGCTCCTTAATAAAATCCAAATTGTCAAAACTGGACTCTTCTAAATCAGCTGGTCCGGATTATATTCCACCTATATTGCTTATTAAATGCGCGGATAGCATATCGCTTCCTCTTGAAATTCTTTTCACTAGATCCATTGACGAAGGATATGTGCCCAAACTGTGGAAAAAAGCGTTTGTATCACCCATTCATAAGAGAGGACCGAAAAACATCGTCTCGAATTATAGACCCATCTCTAAGCTTTGTGTTATAGCGAAAGTTTTAGAGAAAATAATTTATGAGCACTTGAATGCATCTTTAAGTAGTTCTTTTCCACCGTCTCAACATGGGTTTTTGAGGGGACGATCCACCGTCACCAATTTGGCACTTTTAAACGAATTTGTTACTGATTCTATGGATGATGGAGGACAGATGGATGTAATCTACACTGACTATACCAAAGCCTTCGATAGAATAGACCATCGCATCCTTATTACTAAATTGCAATTTGCTGGAATTAGAGGTGATTTGTTACGATGGTTCTCTTCATATATCGATAATCGTTCACAGGCAGTTGTCCTAGGTAATTTTATGTCTCAGTGGATGAGCGTTCCAAGTGGTGTACCTCAGGGTTCATTATTAGGGCCATTGCTTTTTTTGATCTTTGTCTCTGACATAGATAGTTGTTTTCTAAATTCATGTTTATTAGGTTTTGCCGACGATATGAAATTTTTTAGGAATATTAATTCTATTAATGATTGTCAGCTCCTTCAGAGTGATCTCGCTCGACTTGACGATTATTGTTCTCGGAACAAACTTGACCTTAACGTTAGTAAATGTTCAGTAATGACATTCACCCGCAAAAAATGGCCGCTTGTATATGACTATTCAATTAAAGGTCAATTATTGGGTCGTGTAGCGGAAGTGAGGGACTTGGGAGTCATACACGACTCAAAATTGTTATTCCGCGATCATATATCATCTATCGTGGGTAGGGCTTCCAGATCTCTCGGCTTTGTAATGCGGTCATCAAAGGATTTTAAATCCTTAAAAACATTAAAAATATTGTATGCTACTTATGTGCGCTGTCATTTGGACTACGCTTCTCAAATATGGAATCCCAGATACGCTGTTTATGTTGAGCGCCTTGAGAAAATACAGCGAAAGTTCTTACGTTATCTAAATTATCGATCCAGGGTCAAACTTAGCAGTTACCTTGATCTTTGTCGTCAGCATCACTTCTTACCCCTTTCATACCGACGCGAAATTGCAGATTTAATTTTCCTATACAAAATAGTTACTTCGTCGATCGACTGTCCGGGACTACTGGAAAAAATCTTGTTCTATATACCAACTAGATCCTTTCGCAGCAGCTCTCTCTTCTATCTTCCTAAAGTTTGTACCAATTATCGTCAAAACTGTTTTATTTACAGAGCAACTAAAACCTTTAATGACAAGTGTAAAGACAGCAATTTCAACATTGATCTTTTTAATACCAGCTTACCGTCATTGAGAAGGCAACTTAGTAAAGGCTTCTTCATAAATTAAATTATTTAGTATGTAAGTAAGGGTAAAAAAAAAACTATGCAATTTTTTTTTTTGTATTAGATTAAATAAAAATATAAATAAATATAGTGCACATGGGTTAGTACCCGAAATTTACTGATGTGCTTGTAGTTAGCTTTAACGTTAAGCATTTGTACAACTGTGCTTTGGTGCAAGTATTGCTCCTTTGTTATTCAAGTCGTTTCTAACAGTGGAGACTTTTTAATGACTTTTCTGTTTTACCTATAAGTTTGTAGCTATTCATTTATTGCATAAGTCGATAGTCTTCCTAAGATAATAAATAAATAAATAAAAATAAATAAATAGCGGTGTCGTTAGACATCGCCAACGCTTTTGAGAAGGCGCTGCGCTTTTATAGAGTGCCTCTCTATTTGAGGAAGCTGGGCAGGGACTACCTGCGAGGCCGGATAGTCGTCTTCCTAGATCGAGATGGGGTGCCCAAAATTCACCCTACGAGACGAGGAGTACCACAAGGCAGTGTGTTTGGCCCCCTTCTTTGTAATATTGGTTTTGGGTGGATCTTACGAAGGGCACTTCTTTCGCGGGCCAAAGTCCTCTGCTGTGCAGACTACACCCTGATAACGGCCCGCGGGGAAAATTGCGCGGAGGCAGCAAGGCTGGCCACTGTCGTTTCTACTTTGATGGTGGCCTGGCTTCGATGTCTAGAGCTGGAGGTAGCCGTTGGAAAGACAGAGGCCCTACTTGTTCCATGGGCCGCGTCGTGGTCCGCCTCCAGGAACTCATATAGAAGTGGATGAACACCGAGTGAGGGTAGGGGCTCACATGAGATACTTGGGTCTAACACTCGATGGAAGGTGGCAATTCGGAGAGCACTTCCAATAACTTGTTCCCCTACTAATGAAAACGGCCTCAGCGCTTGGAAGGATCTTCCCGAATTTAGGAGGACCGAGTGCCTCATGTCGCCGGATCTAAACCGGGGTTGTGAAATCGATGGCCCTTTACGAGGCCAATATCTGGGCCGTGGCTTTATCCGCCAGAAACAAGGTTTTTTTTTGAGCCGTACGTAAAGGATCGTGGCGGTAAGGGCCATATGAGGATACAGAATAATCTCTGGGTCCGCAGCTTGTTGCCTTACGGGAACCCCACCGTGGGAGTTAGAGGCGGGAGTCGTCGGTGAACGCCAGGAGAACGGAGGCAAAGGCGCGTGGCGAATGTCTTTGCCTAGAGGAGGCAACGAGAGCTCGTTAGCTAGTGCGTGAAGCTATTCGAGCGATGATCGGAGTCCATGCAGAACCCCCGCTATGAAGTCCGCACGCTCATGGCACTCCCACCACACTTAAAAGAGTGACTGGAGCAAAAGCATGGGGCCCTTACATTCTGACTCACACGGGTACTATCCGGACATGGGTGCTTCGGGCAGTAGGTACCTCTTTAAAATTTCGAGGAGGGAGCCAACCCCCGAATGCCACGTGTGTGGAGCTGAGCAGGATACCGAACACACCCTAGCGGTGTTTGGAGCGTAGGCTACCAAGCGTCACACCCTGACCAGATTTATGGGGACTGACCTCTCCCTGTCCACAGTAGTGAAGGCCATGCTGGATAGTGAGAGGTCATGGACAGCCATAGCTTCCTTTTGCGAAACGGTGGTTTTGCACAAAGAAGCTGCGGAGAGGGTGCACGAGGAAGACATTTAAACTTTAGTATTCAAACTATATTTGTGCTGCAGAAGAAGGCTATTCGAGCAATATATAACCTACAGGCTGGTGACTCTCTCAAAGAGAGATTTAAGGATATAAGTATAATGACAGTTGCATCACAATACATTTATGAAAATCTGATGTATGTTTAGAAAAATATTGAAATGCTTTTTCAGTGACTCATATTATTACTACGACATTGTGACGTAGAGGAGAAAAATGTAAAAAAAAATGTTTAAATAAAAACTTAGAATGGAAAGGTTGATTTATGACAGGTGCGGTCTGAAAGATGATAGTGACAAAAATTGAGAAAGGAATGCTCCGAAGGTATGGTCACTTAGAGAGGATGAGCAAAAGTCTAATCACGAAAGAGATAGAAGTATTGTGCGCATGTGGAAGGAACGTTTGCAACAAGGACGTCCCGGAAAAACCTACGCGGACCAGTTAGGGATTTTGATAAAAAGGATGGTGTACGCAGTGACAAAAACCGGCGGGCGTGCATGGAAACTTTGATGGATTTGAATGAAGCGAAAGAAGTGTGCAAGGACCGTAGCAGATGGCGATCCGTAGTTTCTGCCTACCCCTAAGGGAAACGGGCGTGAGCTTATGTATGTATGTGTGTGTACTGTGTGCTTGGCCTTCAAAGTCGGTCCATTTTAAGTCGATAAAAATTCTTCATAATTAGGAAATTCTTCATTTTTATTTAATGTTTACCCGTTTGACCTAATCCTCAAAAATCAAATGTACTCTTCTTAATCCTTACTGTTTTAATAGGAATTTTATGGGAAGAAACAGGTACTTTTACCACTCTGCTACATCGAGATAAATACCTGTAATGGTCAAGTATCCTGTCTGTCCTTTTCACGTAGTGTTCGAAAGTTAAATATTGAGTTGACGAGTAGAAAAGTATTGTCAAAACTTTCGTAACTTTGTTTGTACTCAGTAATTCAAAATTTCTTCTACGCATCCTCATCCTCACAATCTATAAAATTCTCTTCTCTTTCACATCCTCTCCATCTATTTCCAACACTTCCTCTTCCACATCATCGATTCCTCGCCAACCTTGGTATAGAATAAAATGTTTACTAGAAAAAAACCACCAGTCCAACCAACCAACCAGTTGGATTGCCGGTCCACTGCTCTAACCGCTAAGCTACCGAGACCCCAGAAGACTCGTTAAATTTTTTTTGATAAATTCGTAATTGCTTATAAATACATTTATTATTGAAATTTTGCATTCCCAATGCTATAAAAATATAGGATAAAATGTTTACTAGAAAAAAACAACCAGTCTCAGGAAAGCTCGAACGGGATTCGAACCCGCGACCATTGGATTGCCGGTCCACTGCTCTAACCGCTAAGCTACCGAGATCCCAGAAGACTCGTTGAATTTTTTCTAGTAGTTGATACGCTGCAAGCCAGCGGTATTACGTCACTGTGAAGTCTACCCTCACATTCGAATCCCGTTCGAGCTTACCTGGGACTGGTTGTTTTTTTCTAGTAAACATTTTATCTTATATGTATATAGCATTGTGAATGCAAAATTTCAATAAAAAAACCTTGCATTTCTATTTTAATGGAACTTCAGAATTATTAGTAGGTGACATCGCCCGGTATGATAATGATAGTATTGACATCGCTCGGGACAGAACATGGCATCACAACTGATAACAGAGCTCAATAAAATTATTAAAAGCGGCCAAGTTGGCTATGCATGGATATGTGTGATTTGTTATTGTTTTGGTATCTCCTAGCCATAGCCCATCTCTCGACTTATAGGCTTGCGACAATTTAACTTCATTATAATTATGTGATTGTGCAATTTTATTTTTTCATTTCCTAAATAAGTGGGTTCTATTTTTTTATATGCATTCACGAAAACATATAGACAAGTACATATTGATATTGTAACTGATGAAATAAATAAATAAATAAATAAATAAATTTTCCTACACTCACACCAATAGTCTAGCCCAAGAAAAGCTTCGAAGAAACTCGTTAAATGGTTACTAGACAACGGATAAACATACTTAAATACATACTTAACATACATAGAAAACACCCAGACCCGAGACAATTTAGAAAAACAATAATTTCTAAATTGACCCGACCGGGGATCGAACCACTCGACCAAGGAGGTCGTCACTATTGATAAAAAATGAGATTTTATTTTGCCTAAAGTAGACCTAAATAATAAGCGGTCGGAAGTTTAGATCCGATCCACATTACAATTATTATTATCAAAAGAAAGACCACAAAGATCCACATTACAATTATTATTATCATAAATCAAATCACATTATTTTATCAAATCACATTGTTATCAAAAAAAAGGGTCCTTCAAACGAGGCGTGAAGAAGCACTTTGTGGGCCGGCAGAGTGAGGGTGACTGATGCTACGTCTCTTACGCTGCACCAGTTGTCCTCGCGCCTGGACTTCATTTCCACTTAACATCAGGTGGAGTGGGGTCATTTGCCGGGCTTAGCATAAAAAAAAACCAGTCATGTACTATGTTGTCACAAGCGAAAATATTGCACGTTTGGTGATGTTTAGAACGCATTTTAACCAGCAAGCCAAAACATAATATGCAAACATTTAAAAAAAAGGTTTAGTTAGCTGAGTTATTGCGATTTAAAGTCCACTATAGAAAGTTTAAAATCCCATTAACTCAGCTATTTAAACGTTTTTTAAAAATGTTTTCAACAAACTATTTAGATGCCTGTGTTTTAGTTTAGCATGCAAAGGTTCATCAAAATTGGCTTATTGGTTTTTAAATGTTTCGACTTGGAAGTTTGTATGGGAAACCGAAATGCGTAAACCCTCTTAAGCGTTTTGAGGAAAATATAACTTTATTACACAGATAATTAGAATAAATAGCGATAAAATGACTTATCTGTAGATTAAAAGGTAGCTATCAACATTCTTAATGATCAACGTAGCAATAACACCGGCGGGTAGATGGTTACAGCGATCTCAGTTTGAACTAAATGGAAGCGATAAGATAAAGCGGAAGGACATAAAAATGCCTGGATGTCGAGGTGACATCCATTCGCAGCCAGTGCGCGGCTGGACGATGGCGATGCTGCTGTCGAGAGTCTTGTTCTTAGTGTTGGTGTGTTGGGGGACTCAAGGGGCGCGCGGCGACCGCTACCACCCCGAGCGGCCGGCGGGGGCGGCGGCGGGTGGGACGCGCACCGGCGCGCAGCCCGCCGCCGCCGAGCGCACCGCCGCCTACTGGGTGGACGAGGCGCACGCCGCCATTAAGAAGCGGCAAGCGCGCTGGCCGTCGGACGCGCGCGCGCGCAACGTGGTGATGTTCTTGGGCGACGGCATGTCGGTGCCCACGCTGGCCGCCGCGCGCACGCTGCTGGGCCAGCGCGAGGGACGCACCGGCGAGGAGGAAGAGCTCTTCTTTGAAGACTTCCCCACCGTAGGCCTCTCCAAGGTAAGACTCCTGACATTAGTGATGATTACGTCAACACTTATGCAGTACTCAAATACGTGTCTCCATTGCAGACGTATTGTGTTGACCAACAAATCGCCGACTCTGCGTGCACCGCCACCGCGTACCTGTGCGGCGTGAAGAACAACTACGGCACGCTGGGCGTGACGGCGGCGGTCCCGCGCCGCGACTGCGCCGCGTCCGCCGTCGCCGCCAACCGGCTGCACTCCATAGCCGCGTGGGCCCTCGAGGACGGCAGGGATGCTGGTACAGAATTGTCAATCTAAACAATATAGCGTACACGACAAACATGTCACAGAATCATAGATTGCAGATTTTTTAGCGTTGAAAAGCAGAGCTTGGTTTTAAATAAATCATCATCATCATCAATCAATAGGGCTAGTGAAGCTTTGCGGTTTAGGAAAAAAGAATATTAAATTAGTTTTCTTTTTCTGTCAGCAATTGAGATAAAGCAATTAAGTATTTAAAAAATCGTCTTGATACTGACACGGTAAAAATGGTTTTGCAACAAAAACCTATCAGTTTATACATACATATTATTGATTGCGCTGTTTGGTTTCTTCGACAATAAATTAAAAGTAAAAACCTTTTTATTTAAATGCGATAAAAAGAAAAAAATAAAGTTTTACTATCAACTTATAACGTCATTACACAATTTATATTACATAAAAAGGTTGTCGCGAGATTTAAGTACTTACGTTTTCTAAGATTGAAATTTTAATATTTAGTTAAAATCAAGCACATCGATTTATTTAATTTACTTCTTTATTTACACATATTAGTATGTAAATCTCGCGACAACCTTTGTGTATTGACGTTTTGAAGTAAAAGTTAATTTTTTTTCTTTTTATCCCATTTAAATAAAAGCTTGTTTTTTTAAAAGGTTTTATACTTTTTATTTATTTTTTACTTTTTAGTAATCCTTGGACACGTTTTTCATCTGTTCATCTCACTGAATACAAATATTTATACATACAAAATTCATTCACATCCACCAAACCACCACCACTCACCACCCATCAAAAACGGTCCACCCATTAAGACGAATAAAACTCGACGCGGTTGTGTCGCTTAAGTACTGATTTGCTATGGCCACCTTCCAGCTCCATTATCAGACCCTGGTTACCATCTAGCACCAAAGTACTCGTCAAGACGAATCAAACGAGCCCATACTCGATGGGGTTATGTTGTTTAATTACTAAGTTCCTATGTCCATCTTCCAACTCCATCATCAGACCCTGGTTACCATTTAGCACCAAAGTACTCGTCAAGACGAATCAAACGAGCCCCTACTCGATGGTGTTATGTTGTTTAATTACTGAGTTTCTATGGCCATCTTCCAACTCCATCATCAGACCCTGTTTACCATCTTGCACCAAAGTACTCGTCAAGATGAATCAAACAAGCCGAGACTCGATGGGGTTGCGTCGTTTCTTTACTGAGTTCCTAGGACCACCTTCCAGCTCCATCATCAGACCATACCCTGGTAACCATCTAAAAACAAAGTACTTGTCAACACAAATCAAACGAGCCCATACTCGATGGGGTTATGTTGTTTAATTACCGAGTTCCTATGGCCATCTTCCAACTCCATCATCAGACCCTGTTCAAAATCAAAAAATTAAATCAAAAATCATCAGAACATACATACATACATACATTGTAAGTTTAATAAAAGCTTGTAAAAAGGCTCCTTGCATTAGGTTGTAACAAGTTTACTTTAAACTTGAGTACATTAAAAAAGTATAAAAAATATAAAAATTAAATGTTGCTAGTTTGGGAGCTCAGAACGCAATGCCTCACCACTGCACCTATGCAGTGTTGCTGACGTCACGAAGCGTTCATTGGTTCTCAAACCACTTTGGTCGTTGGTTCTCAAGATCTTCCCCCTTTCTCGAAATCTTCAGACTTTCGAGGATTTACAGTTGAAGGTCCATTTCCCATTGACGATAGTGTGAGTGACGTTGTTGTAGAAGATGCAGCCAATGCTGACGTTGTAGGTACAGATGGATCAATTGCTTAAGATCTTAAAGTAGATGCTGCTGGATCAACTGTTGCAGACTCTGGTGTCGTTGATGCTGCTGGATCAATTGTTACAGACTCTGGTGTCGTTGAAGCTGATTTGATATCGAGTAAACAGCAGAGGGTATGAACAGCTCTGCGAATGATGCCCTTTGAAGTGTAGACATCAGCGACTCTTGTTACTCCATCGGATCCAGGATATAATTTGCTTATCTGTGCCATACGCCATTTTAACGGTAGTACATAAGGCTCTAAGGCTTAATTTATTTATTTTTTATGCTAAGCCTAGCAAATGACCCCACTCCACCTGATGTTAAGTGGAAATGAAGTCAAGGAGCGAGGACAACTGGTGCAGCGTAAGAGACGTAGCATCAGTCACCCTCACTCTGCCGGCCCACAAAGTGCTTCTTCACGCCTCGTTTGAAGGACCCCATGTCACAGGTAGGAGGGAATACGTGTGCTGGCAGACCATTCCATCTTTTGGAAGTGCGACAAAGAAACGGGTCACCAAATTTCTTTGTGCGTGATGGAATGTTAGAGACTGTAAATTGGTGACTCCGGAGAGCAGCACGCGTACTCCTATGGAGGAAGGGAGAAGGAGGGATGAGGTCAAAGAGTTCTTCAGAGCACTCGCCATGGTATAAACGGTAAAAGACGCTGAGTGACGCAATATCTCTACGCAATTGCAAAGGCTCGAGAGTTTTAGTGACCTCCGCATTGCCGATAATGCGCACAGCGCGGCGCTGCAATCTGTCCAAGGCATCAAGAAGATACTTTGCGGAGCCGTCCCAAAGGTGAGAGCAATACTCCACGCAAGACCGCACCTGTGTCTTGTATAATAGACACAACTGATCAGGCGTGAAGAATCGCCGCACCTTGTTCAGGACACCGGTTTTAATCACGGTTTCGATGTAGTCCTTTTGGTTCAGATCGCAGCGGATATCCATACCGAGCATGTTAATACTGCTCTGCAGGCCTAGAGATGTACCCTGAAGAGAAGGAAGAGGAAGGAATGGCGACTTTTTCGCTGTGAACGCGCACACCTGTGTTTTCTTGGCATTGAACTCCACCAGATTATCGGAGCCCCATTTAGAAATGAGGTCCAACACCCGATCGAGCTCAATGACAAGATTTGCTCGCTTCATTTCGGTGTCTACCAGCCCAGCCGTTGGGTGCCCGTTATATCCCCCATGCACTGTGCTATCATCTGCATAGCAATGAATGTTTCCAAGAGGAAGCATGTCATTGATATGCAGAAGGAACAGCGTGGGGGATAGAACGGAGCCTTGAGGAACACCAACGTTCACTGACATGAACTGCGAAGCGCATCCATCCGAAAGGACACGGATTCTACGCTCATGCAGGAAGCTAGCAATCCAGGTACAGAACTGAGCTTGGAGAGCTTGGAGAGAAGAGCTTTATGCCAGACCCGATCAAAAGCCTTGGCTATGTCAAGGCTAACTGCCAGTGACTCGCCACGTTTGTCAATAGCCTCACCCCAGAGATGTGTGACGTACGCTAGAAGATCACCCGTTGACCGTTTTGGCCGAAACCCATATTGACGATCGTGAATTAGGGAGTGATCTTCTAGGTATCGAATAAGCTGTTTGTTCAATATTCGTTCTAGGATCTTACACAACACTGAAGTTACGGCTATAGGGCGGTAATTAGTCGGATCTGACCGATCTCCTTTTTTAGGGTTCGGTTGCACATTAGCTTCTCTCCAAGATTCCGGCACACAACCCGAAGAGAGCGAGAGACGGTACAGACGCGTTAACACAGGGGACAACTCCGCTGCACACATTTTCAGGACTATTGCTGGGATGCCATCAGGACCGTTAGCTTTCCGGACATCGATTGACTGCAGCTCCGCACGGACATCACACTGCCTGATTTTAATATCAGACATTGTGTGGCCACAGTGAGGAATTGAGGGTGGCTGTGCATTACAGTCATCGATCCGGGAGTTAGCTGCAAAGAGTTTGGCCAGGAGATCGACCTTTTCCTGCGGCTTGTGAGCTAAAGTTCCGTCAGGACATCTCAGTGGTGGCAGCGAGGGTTGGCAGAAGTTGGATTGCACGGCTTTGGCCAGACGCCAGTAGCTACGGCTGCCCGTAGGATGCGTCAGGAGTTCTTGGCCTACTGGTGCAACGCGCTGGGCATCCGCTCTAATGTAGGCCCTCTTACACGACTTGGTGGCATTATTATAGGCTGCTTTTAGCGAGCGAGTTTCGAGATCCCAATGAGCTTTACCACTGATCCAAGCGTGGTATGCCGTCTGTTTGCTCTCAACAGCGCTGGCACACTCGCGATTGAACCAGCGGTTGCGTCTGCCTTTGCTGATGACATAGGAGTGTGGAATATAGTATTCCATTCCTAATACTATCTCATCAGCAACGGCAGTGGCGCTAGCGGTCGGGTCTTTTCCACTAAAGCAGCGCTGCCCCCAAGGGACGGATGCAAAATACTCCCGCATCCCGTCCCAGTCTGCCGACGCGTAGTGCCAAATCTGGCGTTTCGAAACCGCTGTTGGCGGGCGCGATGCCAAGGGCACTGTGCTGGATATCAAGCAGTGATCCGAGGAACCTAAAGGAGCTCGAATCTCCACCCGGTATCCAGCAGGGCGACTCGTCAGCAGAAGGTCGAGTAAAGAGGGCGCATGGCCAACTATGTCTGGGAACCTGGTGGGCTGGTTCACCAGTTGCGTCAGGTCATGCGTGAGAGCGAATGCGTGGGCAGTTCTACCAGCATGGTATGTTTTGGAGGAACCTAACCACAACTCATGGTGGGCGTTGAAGTCCCCCAAAAACACCAGTTCCGCCGATGGAAACCGCTCCTGCGCATCATCTGCTACCCGACTAAGATGTTCAATTAGTCGAGTTGTCTCCATGTCGCCGTTATGGGATCGGTAGACGCAGACGTAGACACGGCAATGAGAGCCTAAGTCGACGTGTACCACTAGGAGGGAGAAGGAAGGGTCCTCCAGACAGCGCAGACGGCGACAGCAAACATCCGCCCGAACGAATAAGCAAACTCCGGCTTTGGCTTTGAAGGATTCTTTAAGCACAAAGCCGGGATAGTTCAGGTAGGTGGTGTCAGCTGGGCGGATTATTTGCGTCTCCGTCAGGAACAATATTGCTGGCCGTGCCGTCGCAAGATGGTGGTGGACGGCATTGAGGTTTGCATGGAGTCTGCGGATGTTAGCGAACTCCACCTCAAACGGTAAGGTTGTGGTGGGGGTGTGCACCGCTGTAGTACCAGTTTTGTTGTTAGGCGCTGTCATTTTAGGAGTGGAAAGAGAGAGGCGTGAATCGAGAAAATGATGCCGCGATGCGAATGGTCAAAGTGTGGTGGCCTGTTTCCCCAGAAATTTGCCCACAGACGAGTATTATTAACCTGCCGAACGGAAGGGCCCCCCCACCCCCGGGAATGGCCGCCGGGACCCCACCTTCCGGTCACCAACCGGCACGACGGACCACCCCGAGATTATGCTTGGCATGGTGAGGCAGCCTCACGAGCTGGTTAGGCTCGCTTGGGCCCCTGTACTGTGCCACGGGCGGCCAGCGGGACAACCGTTTCTACGGGTCTCCCTGGTCGGCAGGTTAACGAAGTCCTCCTGGCACTGGTTTGACGGAAGCCTCCACAGACCAAATACATCGCAGCATCATCCTCTCGAGCTCTGGTTATACGCTGGCTGATCCCGAAACGCGACCGACAAGCAGTCACTTGACGGGTTTTACACCATGCGTACGGTGGTCACCAACCAGGTCAAGCCCTACCACCAGTGGAGCAGATCATCGCTCGAAAGAGTCCGTTAGTCGCTTCTTACGACACCCACCGGACGGAGAGAGGGGCGGCGATTGGTATTCTTTCTCCGTCACCGCACGGATAATGACCACTAGATCACCCTCTTGAAGTTGTCGTTGAGCAAGACGCCACTTGAGTTTTGTTGTAGCTTGCTTAAGTACTCGTTTTGCCAGCGGTCCCAAAAATGTAGCCGAATCTTCTCCAGACATCGATAACGGTTGAGTCGGTTGAAGTTAATTTCCAATAAATTCTCTGAAGGCGACGTTAGTAATCGGCCAATCAGGAAGTGCGCCGGAGTTAAGGAATTAAGGTCATTTGGATCCGAAGATAGAGGTGTTATGGGTCTGGAATTAAGGATTGCCTCAATTTGTGCAAATAACGTCGACAATTCTTCAAATGTTAAATGTTTATCCCGTAATATCTTAGTCGTGTGATACTTCGCGGACTTAACGTCTGCTTCCCAAAGTCCACCAAAGTGGGGAAAATAAGCAGGGGAAAATTTAAATTCGGTGCCTTCATTGGCCGCAAAACCGGATATGTATTTATTGTTTTTCTTTAGAAAGGTTGTGATAACGTTATTTGCGCCAGCAAAATTCGTACCGATATCGCAATATAGCTCTAAGGGCTTTCATCTACGGGATATATACCGTCTTAAAAAAAGAATGAAAGCTTCAGAAGTGAGATCGCTTGCCACTTCAAGGTGCAACGCTTTTGTGGTAAAACAAATGAATAAGTACATATAACACTTTGAGATATTACATCCGCGCGACCCTTACGGTCAGTAATATAAAAAAGCCCGGCGAAATCCACACCATTAACCTGGAATGGGAGAGTAGGAGTAACTCGACTAGCAGGTAAGTTGCCCGTTATAGGTTGGCAACACTTAACCTTCATTATCTTACATAATTTGCAAGTATTGACAGTACTTTTAGCTAATATTCTGCCTCGTATAGGCCAAAAATTGTTTCTTATTTCGCTTAATAAAATCTGACACAATGTAACAGTTTTTTGTGATGATAGTTAAATAAGTAGTAATTTTGTGTAATTGTGATTTATATCTAATAGAATTAGATGTTTTCTTTTCTAAGTTTCAGCGGAATTTTGAATACGGCCGCCCACGCGAAGAATGCCATCTTTATCAACAAATGGACTCAACGACAACACATGAGATCTCGCTGATAAGGATTTATTTGTCTTCGTAGGCTTCTTGTAGAGCTTTTCATGCTTCTATGGCAGTTTTTGCATTTCTGATATGCGTTATAGCTGAGCCATCGACTGTCAAGCATATCTTAGCTAGTGCTCCACTGTCCTTTTTAGATTTAACCAATTCAGTGGTAGTATCTCCAGCAGGATACCCATTTACTATGCACCAAAAGTCCTCATGTACTAAATAATTACGCATTTTAAATTTCCATGCTGAATATTCCTGTCTACTTGGGGGGTGAAGTGAGGGTATTGACGATGATGGAGATCCGTACGGCATATAATCACCGCATCCACTACTTGCCATTTCCGGAAAAAAAATCTAAAAAAACAAACACGTTGACTTTGAAAATACTTCTCTACAACCAGATTTATTGTAATTCCACTAGCTTCTTCGTGCTGATAACGCTTTTGTTAGAAAAAGTAGTTGAAAGAATCTTCCTGTTTAGAAACATTTATTTAAAGTGACATTACAAACAGAACCTATTAAACATATTCAAATAATACATTTACTCAATAGAGGTTTTAATCGCATATTCTAACAACGTGTTTAGTGTATACTTAGTGAGTCGGAAACTGTATTTCAACGTCAGAAATCTACACAAACACTCAGCAAACACTTCCAAATAGAGGTATCAATGATCACAATCAATTCTTTAACCAAAACTGCACCAGGCATGGCAATTGGTTGGCCAAATCACTATATCGTTGTAAACAATGGTACATATTATTTATACTATTTTTTAGTGATGAAACTGGGATGAAAATGGGTTACGTAATAAATGTGAATTAGCGATTTTATCAAAATTTAAAATTGGGACAAGTAAAACAGCTGTCAATCAAATTAACTCCTACTGTGTGCTCCTACGGTGTACTACGTAAAGTAACACTTTCCAGGCATCGTGACCACCACGCGGATCACGCACGCGTCGCCCGCCGGCGCTTATGCCAGATCCGCCAACCGCGACTGGGAAAACGACGCCAAGGTGGCGGAGGACGGCCATCGCGCCGACGCCTGCGCCGACATCGCGCACCAGCTCGTGCACGAACAGCCTGGCAAGAGCTTCAAGGTAAGTTAATAAAGCTAGGAGCAACTAATAAATAACACTATCAGCACTTCAAGGTATGCTAATTAGGCGTAAAGCAAAGTGCAACTAACAAAACTGACAAGTGTACCTTGAAGTGCTTCCCTGACACGCTGTTCATAAAGTAAAACGCACTTTTACTTTCAAGCTAAAGTTTGATTAATTAAAATAAACTATGTTTTTGGTGGTGGTACTCAATACCCTTCATCCTCCTAATTCGCTTTTTATAAGCAACGTCCGTTAATAATATAACCCACTAATAAAAAATTACTTTGCAGTGTCCCGAAGACGCTCTATTTTTTATACATCTGTAACATAAATAAAATAAATGTAAATAACTAATTTTATAGAACACAACACAATTTAATTACGAATGCTTAGGTCTAATTTGATATTATGTGAGAAACACAACATTATTTACAATGAATTATTAATAGAAGCAAAGACAAGTTAAAAGTTTACAATAACAAAAGGGCAATTAATGTTACACAACATTTAAACAATGTAGGAAGGTACGATAGCAATACAAAGTAGAGTAGAATACTAAAAAGGCAAAAAAATCGAAAATAATGGCATTATCACCATTACATTACAGGTCATCCTGGGCGGCGGCAGACGGGAATTCCGACCAAACACTACAGTCGATGAAGAAGGAACTAGAGCAAATAGGTTGGACAATCGGGATTTAATTCAGGAATGGCAAGATGATAAAATAGAGCGAAACTTGAGCTACGCCTACACATGGAACAGAGATCAGTTAATGTCACATATGGAGTCTCCCCCCGAGTACCTTCTGGGACTTTTTGAGGGCAATCATTTGCAGTATCACTTGCAAGCTAACAACGCCACGGAGCCCACGCTTACAGAGTTGACGGAGATTGCTATACGGTCACTGAGCCGCAACGAAAAAGGCTTTTTCTTGTTTGTGGAGAGTGGTCGCATCGACCACGCCCACCACGACAATCTCGTGCACCTGGCGCTGGACGAGACCATCGAGCTGAGCGCGGCCGTGGCGCGCGCCGCCGCGCTGCTGCCCGAGGAGGACTCGCTGCTGGTGGTGACGGCCGACCACGCGCACGTCATGGCCTTCAACGGGTACACGCGGCGCGGCAGTGACATCCTCGGCCCTTCAGATGACCTGGATCTTGATGATGTTCCCTACATGACGCTTTCATACACTAACGGTCCAGGTGCACGAGTCCAGGAAGATGGAAATCGCACAAATGTGCTTAAAGAAGCAGACTATGGTGAGAAATTTAATTAAGTAAATTATAAAGTAAGTGTAATTATAAAGAGGCCCAACCTCATAATGTGACGTTGACCATGTGGCAACTCTTGTGCTCAGCAGTGCACGTTCATAGGCGGATGATAATTTGAATTATAAAATATTACAATTTAAAAAAAAAATTGGGTATTCTAAGCCGACGAGCATGTATGAGGAACGTTATGAGAGTAAGTGAAGCAAAGGACGTGTGTTAGGACCGTAGAAAATAGAAAGCTGTGGTCTTTTGTTACCCCTCCGGGAAGGCGAGTCGTGGGTACGTGTGTGTTTGTATCGTGTTTCTCAGATGTTCTTCTTTATATTGTCAGCCTCATTTCGTTAAGCGAAATAATTATTTCAAAATTTCAGTAAGACTTAGATTCTCAACTGGTTTGCACCGCATAAACTATGGGTAACATCTCTCACATATTTTAATTTTCGTTTATTTTATTCAGAACAACAAACAGTTACATAATGTTGCTAAAATCTAATTTATATATAAAAAAATACTTACCAGTTATGTAACCAACAACATTGTTCGCAAAGTAAATAATTTAGTGTAAATAACAAATAAAATGCCTACTGCTGATAAACCTACTACAAAAAAAATACTATCATATAACTTACTTTGATACAAGTCCCAGTAATTTACATTAAGTATCTTATACTGAAAGCATCTCACATTTAGACAAAAACAGTTGAAATCTTTGTTGGTATAATAAAAGGAATATCTAGTAATAAATAAATAAATAATAAAATCTTTATTGAATAACTTATTTTACAACATATCAAGAATACTAAACATACTATTAGTGACAATAATACACAAGTGCCTGAACTAGGTTTATCCTGTTTTCCAGGCAAAAATACCTTCACAAAGAGAAAATATTATAATTAAACTAAGTATATCGCACGCAAGTACATGCCTGCTTCTTTTACCACTACTTGTATTATCAAACATCATATAAATAAATAAGACATACTAACTTAAACTTATTCGCAATTTTGAATGGATACTATTTTAAACTGGCTAAGAGACATCTTAAATTGATCAATATGAGCAAAATTTATGTTACTTGAGTACATAATACGTCTTAGCGGTGCGCGTTGGCCCGCTATTGTCCTACAAAATCTGGGTGCAAATTCGCCGTGTGTACAAGTGTCACGAATGCGTTGAGAGCGACCAGGTAACTGCAAGTAAATGTGGTTGGTTATCTGTGTGCAATCAAACTGATTGCCGAAGATTTTGTACAATACTACTTGGTCCAAAAATATTCTTCTGGACTCTAATGTCAAAAGCGAATTTTTTTTTAGTAGATTATTATACGAATATCTTGAATGGAAACATTAAAAATGAACAGAACGAACAAATATTTGTAGATATGTAGGAAGAAAGTCTCTCTAAGCTTGTAAATACGACGCCCCTAATATGTTGATCCGTGCAATCGTATGTGCTCAAGTAGAATGTGCCCACTATCGTCACCTCCTGACTGGAAATTCTAACTTAATAAGAAATGCCAGTATCAGACACTTGCCAACTGACACTTCGCCTTCAAGCCCGTCAAGGCTCTAAGAAACACAGGTAAGAAACACACTACCGATTCGAGAAAATAACCCGAGAAGCTTGAAAACGTCAAGTGGCTTTAGCTATGCCTTATCGTTGTTCCCCAAAAAACTACTCCTAAGCGGCTTCGTCCTCGCCGTGACCTCGAAGAGCCCTCACCCCTCAGCCTACCCAAGCTCCGTGGGCCCGCAACTAAATCCCATGTCTTTGAAGCAAGGCATCAAAATCAGTCTTTGTTTAGGGAGTAACGTTCCGTCTCCATCGTTCATACCCACGTTTTAGGTCACGGCTCGTAAAGACATCAATGGCAAAGGTACTTCTATAATTTCTCCTTCGTGATGGTGTCGAGGACTAATTAACATTGTCCAGGATTACCTGTGTTTGACTATTTAGTAATTCAATGAGAGATTGTCGTTTTTTATTTAATTTATATTCATTCACATGTGACACCGTGAATCGTATTAGAAACTTTCTACCGTTCAGGACGAAGGTAATGCCTGCTCAGACTTTAATATTTCCATTAGTGGATTATGGTGACGTGTGCTATTTTATTATGATCTTAGTGCTGACTTCATCTGCTAACCCTTGCCCCACTTTTCTTGTTTCTAAATTGTCCTCAAAGCCCCAAACTAACTAAAATAAAACAATAATACAGCCTGTATGTATACTGTAGGTATAATGAACCCGGGAAGGGGTACACTATGTTTATTGCAGAATTAATATTTGTTTTGTTTATGCTCTAATTAATTTGTTTACATAATATTTTTCTAACCTATTTGTTATTTTATCTATCTCATTATAATTTCATTTTCGTAGTCAACTTTCAATTGCACATGTTACGTCAGCAACAAGAGTAAGCCCCTTCGTACACAAGGCTACGCAAATCTCCGATACTCGACGATTTTAGTCTCCAAGCGATTCCCGCTATACAAATCCATTGAGGTTCGTACACAAATCGCGTCTCCGACATTTGTCTCGCGACTCGCGTCGCTCCAGTCGCGCGCTACCTGCCAGTCGAGGTATTCGCTACTTAAGAGGCCTATTACATCTGGAATGTGATTTTTGCGTAAAATGCCCATTTTTCCATTTCGTAGTACTTTTTCAGTTGTATTTATCGTGTTTATCGAAATAGGATAATAAATTTGTGCATAATATTATAAATCTCCAATCTGTGAGCATAAGTTGAATTTGGACGGCCGGCGCATCGCATTTTGTAGTAATTTTGCAGTTGTATTTATCGTTTTTATCGAAATAGGATATAAAATTCATTATAAAATCTTTATTCCTCATGAAGTAACAATTACTCTGGTATAAATTTTGCTCAATAATATTATCGTAGATAGGAGAAATTCACAGTTAACTTATAGCAACTTTCGAAGTTTTTTGGTTTAGAATAAGATTTTTTTCCTATATAAATGTATTTTTGTTTCTGAGATCCATAACGCCAAAATTGGCCATTTTACGCAAAAATCACGGTCGAGATGTAATAGGCCTCTTAAGTCGCGGCGATTTCCAAGATGGCAGAGCTATCATTAAATATTAAATGTGTTGCTGAGGTGGAGAAATATCCTTGCATATATATACAACATTAGTATCGGAGATTTGCGTAGCCTTGTGTACGAAGGGCCTAAGAGTATGCTTAGTACCTTATACTCGTACATACACTATACACATACATCACTACCGTTTCCTGGAAAGGGGCAGAGAGCACAGCTTTCCATTTACTTTTGTTTGTTTAATATTATATTGATAAAATAACTACAATTTTAGGTAAACTGAACTGGACAACCCACGTGGAGGTGCCATTGGAATGGGAGACGCACGGCGGCGACGACGTGGCGGTGTTCGCGCGCGGGCCGCAGCACGCCATGTTCTCGGGGCTGTACGAGCAGAGCCAGCTGCCGCACCTCATGGCGTACGCCGGCTGCTTCGGCGCCGCCGCCGCCGGCCAGCCGCACTGCAGCGCCGCCGCCGCGCCGCCCGCGCCGCTGGCCGCCGCGCTGGCGCTTGCCATCGCGCACCTGCTGCGCTACTACTTATAACACCTCAACTGTATGAACAGCGTTAGCTCAGTAGTACAGCTCGTTAGTCAGTTGTATTACGTATTAGGGTAATATGTTAAAGGCTCTCTTAACTCTTAGCTGTGATGAATTAGAAATCTAGCATCGTACATTATGTAAAGAATTCTACAAGGTTTTTCTACTAGTATGTAGTTCGATTTTTAATATTTAGTGTTAAACTGGATTAAATAATTTATGTGCTATAAATTATAAAATTTTTAATTGTTCTATGTTACTTTTGGGTATGGTTATTGTTTTTGTTTGAATCTTCTCGTTACGTATACTCTCTCCATTACGTATCTATCTAACCGCCTCGGTGGTCCAATGGCTAAGCCACACCGGTCTCAGACCCAGAGGTACTTAACGGGTTTGATTCCCAGCTTGGAGTACATCTTTGTGTACTCGGTTTGGTTCAATTCAATTCAATTCAAAATATATTTATTCAATAAACTCAATTAATAAGTACTTTGAATCGTCCAAATCTTTTTAACCTACCACCCATTCAAGACGTCATTTTTTAACTGTGGCAAAGAACGGGCGCAAGAAACCACAGCGCACAGAAGCAACGACATTTACAAAAAAAAAAAAGAATATGTCGTTACCAGGTCATAAAATACAAAATATGAATTTAAAAAATAATAAAATAAGCAATACAAAACTACAATACAATTTAAGTATCAAATAATAATAGACAATTAGAAATAGCTGTTGGAGTAATTGGAGCATTTCAGATCCAAGCTGTTTTGTCTTCTGTGTAATCTGACACTTGATAATAAGCTTTTTTATAAAGCTTTTCTTTGATTTTGATTTTAAATTTATTAAGATCTAATTTCTGAATATCATTTGGCACTTTGTTGTAAAATCTTACACACAGACCCTTAAAAGAATTATTTATTTTATGGAGCCTAGTATAAGGTACTGCTAATTTTTTCTTACTTCTAGTGTTCACATTGTGAATATCACTGTTTTTTGAAAATATTACAATATTTTTATGAACATAAATCAAATTTTCATATATGTATTATGATGCAACAGTCATTATATTTATATCCTTAAATCTCTCTCTGAGAGAGTCACCAGCCTTTAGGTTATAGATAGCTCGAATAGCCCTCTTCTGCAGCACAAAGATAGTTTGAATGTCGGCAGCATTTCCCCACAGTAAAATGCCGTACGACATTACACTATGAAAGTAACTGAAATAAACTAATCTAGATGTATCAACGTCAGTTAACTGACGGATCTTCATTACTGTATAAGCCGCAGAGCTAAGTCTATTCGATAATTTAGCTATATGTGGGCCCCACTGAAGCTCGGCATCTAACGTGACGCCTAGAAACACAGTGGTGTCCACAGGATTCACACTGTTATCTTTAATTTGTACACTAGTTGTTACTTGCTTAACATTAGGCAATACAAATCTTACACATTTGGTTTTTCCCTCGTTTAATAGCAAGTTATTTACACTAAACCAGTGAACAATCTTTGAGATCGCATTATTCTCATCGTCATAATTTGTGTGTCGTCGTTTCACTTTGAATAAAAGTGAAGTATCATCAGCAAATAATACTATCTCATGACTGTCTTTTACAAAATAAGGTTATTCATTAATATAAACCAAAAACAAGAATGGACCAAGTATTGAACCCTGCGGAACTCCCATTGTAACCACTGATCCCAGAGATCTTTTACCGTTAATGTCGACCTTCTGAATCCTGTTACTCAAGTATGAGATTAGAAGGCTCAAAGAAGCATCCCTAATTCCATAGTGATTAAGCTTCCTGAGCAAAGTTTCATGTAAAACACAATCGAAAGCCTTGGATAAATCACAAAATACCCCTAGGGCATCCTGTGATTCCTCCCACGTATCAAATATTTGGATTAAAAGCTCAACACCGGCGTCAGTTTTTGAGCGACCCCTAGTAAAACCATACTGTTTACAATGTAAAAGTTTATTTCTATGAAAATGAATTTGAATTTGGTCTAGCATCAACTTTTCAAAAATTTTACTAAATGTGGGTAGCACAGAAATAGGTCTAAAATTAGAGGGGTCAGAAGTGCTACCTGATTTAAACAATGGAATTATTTTACTATGTTTCATTAGGTCAGGAAAAACACCACAGTCAATGCATTCGTTAAATATGGAAGCTAAAACTGGAGCTATTGTCATAATTACTGATTTAGCGACATCCACGGAATTACTCCACAGATCAGCAGTTTTCTTTTTATTGAGAGTGTTAAATGTTTTTAATATATCTATAACACAAATTTTTTGAAAACTGAAATTACTTGCACAATCTTTAACATTCTCCTTCAAAACAGATTCAGCTACAGTGGGGGAGGAAATCAAGGCTTTTGTAGTTGAAACTGGAATGTCAGTAAAAAACCTCTCAAATGCTGCAGCAACATCAGCATCAGAAGTCAAGGTTTTATTATCACAATTTAAATTGTTCTCATTATTACGACTTTTGACCTTTCCTGTTTCACTATTTATAATATTCCATGTCATTTTTATTTTGTCATTACTATTCTTAATCTTAGAACTCAGATAGTTTGCCTAGGCTAATCGGCATACTCTTTTAATATAATTTGAAGTTGTTGCTGGTGTTATAGTTGCGTTCACCATAAAGTTCATAAATGCGTTTCCTACTTTTGTGAATACCAATTGTAGCCCATTCATTAAAAGATACAGTACCACTAACCGAGATCTTTTTTGAAACAAAAGATTTATTAAATTCTGAACAATACATGTTAAAAAAATCATTATAAAAGACATCAGGGTTATCATTGTTTTCTAAATAGTTTAATTTTGTATCTTATTAAAGCGCTCCAGCCGACCTGCAGTTTTTGGCACAACAGTGATATTCTTTTTCATCACTTGCTTACGCTGGTGTGGAAAACTCACCATTTGGCCACAATGATCAGAGTCCAGGTTATTAATAATTTGCTTAGCCAGTGGTTTTACATTTCTATATATGTTATCAATACAGGTGGCCGAAGTGGCAGTTATTCTTGTGGGCTCCAAAAATAAATGATTCAAATTGTATGATAGAAATAATTTTTTAATTTTAATTGACAATGTGGAGTTTTCTAGCAAATTTATATTAAAGTCATCGCAAACTATTATTGTTTTACCTACATTGCGGACTTTACGCAATATCTCATCCATAACTTTTTCAAAAAAATCATATAATGCTGAAGGAGGTCTGTATATACTTAACACAACAAACTGCTCCAACTCCACACAAACTATTTCTATTGTTCGCTCAACCGAGAGGCTCACTGTGTCTTTGCGTTCCTTTAATTTAAACTTTTTATTAACAATAATTAAGGAGCCACCATGTATTGCATTTCCTCGACTGAACGAACTTCCTACCAAATGATTCTTAAAATTGAACATGAACTGATGGTCTCTAAGCCAGTGCTCGGTAATGCAAAGAATTTCGATATTATTACAGTTCATGAACAATTCAATCTCTAAATCTTTGCCCATCATTCCTTGAATGTTCTGGTGAACAATGTTCATAGATTCTTTTAATGACTGACCGGGGCTTTTTATAAAGCTATTTTTACATTGATTTAATTTCATTTTATTTACAAACATTTTGCAAGAGAGTTGCTCTTTTGTCTTATAATTTAATTCCAATAATTTGCTAGAGGTGTCTTCTATTGTCTTATAAGCTAATTTAAATTATTTGGAACATATTCCAAAGTCTGAATTGGCATGTCAGTATGTTGCAGTTCAATAGAAGCCGCTGAGCTAGCCATGTTATTGGCTAAATATTTAAAATAAAATGATAGCGAATTTGCTATCTGTCGCTTAAAATAAGTCTTAAGATAATATTTATCTTTTGTCAATATAAAATTATTATCTAATAATTCATTTATGTCTATTATTTCTACTTTCTTTTCATAGAAAGCCATTGTATTCAATGCCAAATTAAGCTTAAATCTAGAATTATTTTCTTCGTGTGGCAAGTTTTTACTGTAAGGAAGTGTGAACATTATAATTTTTTGGATTTTTAAAGAAAGTAATTTTTCATAAAAGTTAACTAATACTTTTTTGTTCACATTTCCCCTCTTCCCAATTAAAATAATAACAGTTGGTGTCTCCGTTTTACTGGAGGGCGGGTAAGTAAATGCTAGGCGCAGTGGACTGTATGAGCGGGGGCGGTTATCACATATATAAATATATAGAAAGGGGCAGTTTAAACGAAGGAAGCCAAGGGCGGCGGTTACGGCCTTCAAGTGTTCCCCTGAGCGAAATAAGCAGCAACACTAACCTGGTAATCGGCGTCTTCAGCACCCAGGATTCTGGCAGCTAGCTACGGCGGCGGTGTGTGGCACGGACTCGCGCGGGCGGAGAGCGGTTAGCGGCGATGGCGGCGGCGGTGTTCGCGGCGGCGATGAAAAGCGAACAAGCGGGAGCGGGCGTTCAGCTCAGCGGTGAATTCGCAACTGTCAGATGACAGTCAGAGGAATGCTGGGGCGCGCCGAGAATCGCTTGTGCGGACGGTACACCGATAACCATTTATGGTGCTACTACCCTCCCACACAAGGAAACAAATAAAAGCGCGCAAACAACAGTTCCTACATTAATAAGGTCATGTGAAATCAATTTTTGCATTATATTATGGTACGTCAAACCAGGCATACAATAATTTAGGACAGTTGTTGGTAGGGCTGTTAAGTCCGCCTGGCTGTCTACCACCATCTAATCTAAGTCTGTCGCCATAACAACGATACGAGCAGGCGGGTCACCTGATGGTTCCGACAGTTTGAAATAAGATAGCCAGTTCCTCAGTGGTTGAGGATTCCGAGTGAAGCGCGCTTTCACCTTCGGCCTTATCGTCACTAACCATGAGGTAGGAAGAAGGGCAAGTACCCCTTTGCAGTTCACCTTTTATATAACCAAATTAGCGCTGGTGTCGTAACTTAAAAATACGAAAATTCACAATACCATTCCGATCCAATAGCGATCGGTTTCAAGAGTAACGGGGCAGGTAAGAGAGCTGTGTATGACATGCCTACATACGAGGCAGAGGAACGAACAAACATTTTTTTTATTTCCGGAGCTCCTAGATACTTATTGATGTAGGTATTATGACAAAGTGTCGTAAATAATCAAACGTTATACGTATACTTATTTAAAATTGGTATTTTCTAAATATAAAACTACTTGTATAGCGTATACTATAATTTTAGTATACATAAATTATTTTTAATATGTATTAGTAAAAAGTATTAGTTTATTTGATTCCGGCATTAACTTGTCACACCAAAATTTTGTTATAACCGGTCATACCGCCAAAAGCAGTATTATTGGTTTCAATTTGTCACAAGTTGATTTATTTCTATTAGGACACATTGTACGTTTGCAGCTATTGGTTACACTGCAAATCTGTTCCTATTCGTCATCCCGTCAAACAGTTCTAACTGGTCACAAGGAGGATACCTAAACAAATTTCACTACCAGTGAAATGTGTGGTACAACAAAATTTTGGTACAAACACAACATAAAATGCTAAGTATTTATTAATAATGTATTTATTTTAATCTTAACAAACTATAAATATATTCTATCCTTCGTAAACAAACTCTCATTCATAGATTTAAAACAAATCATTATGTGTTGTGTTTCTTTAAATGCCATATCTTATTTAAACACTCGTAAACTGTAACTTTATCATTAATACTATCTTCTTACCAATATGTTTATTTTATATCGTTTTAAGAGATTTGTTTTCGATCTGTTCTTCGCTAAGTTATGATATTTAATTTGTAAGTATATGTATTGTTGTAACGTAACGTATTAAACTTTATACAATATAATATCATGCTGTATACTGAAAAGCTTGCGTAGGCGTAGTTCGTCGTCGTCGTTCAAAAGTTCGAGTTCACTAATTGTTAAACAAACGTCAGATAGGCCATTGAATGTTTCATGTCAAGCAATAATGGGCGTTTTTCTGACAGCCCAAATTAAAAAGTAAAAATTAGTTCAAAAACACCCGATAGATGTCGTTTTATAAAAGCTGGCCACCAGCCGTACGTACCTAAGGGCTGTAATAAATTCTACACTTTTACTTGTCTACCAAAAGAATAAAAAAATAGTAAGTCCTTACCTATTAATATTCAGGACATCCAGAACCTATTTCTATTTTGGAATAGAATAAATATTACGCAGCCATACACGTGCTCTTCATGAACCCGCCTTTTACCATGCGCCATACTAATCCATGCTAAGCGCCATCTATGAAGTCATTTACGAACCAATTTCTTTTTTTTTTTGATCTCGGAAAATCGCCCACTGTGATAGAAAGTTCGAAGCCGGACGTGGAAAAGAAAAACATCGATGTATCAGCAAATGTCATGTGTCAACCAGTTGTCTCATGTGTCAGCAAATGTCATGCGTCAAACAGCTGTTGACTTTATTGATTTTCAAATGATTACCTACGTATATTTTTCGAAGTCTCCAAATAGTGGTGCATATTCCTTTCAGGTGTAGGAAAGACGTTTTATAATTAATGTAGATTTAGGAAAGGAGGAGAAAAATATTTTATTATCCTTATTAGAAGGGAATGCGGATAGATTTGCGTTTTCTAATGAGCAGCTAGGAAGATCGGCGATTGTTCCGGTAGACATTAAAACTATTGATGATGGACCAGTACATTGTCATCCTTATCAGGTTTCATCAGTTCAGCGTGAGATTATTGATAAACAAGTAGGAGAATTGTTGAAGTCAGGGGTGATTAGGGAATCAACGAGTTCCTGCGCAGCACCAGTAGTATTAGTTAAGAATCCTGATTTTTCGTGGCGTTTCTGCATTGATTATCGGAAGCTAAATAAAAAGATCTGTAGAGATAATTATCCTATTCCGCGGTCAGATGATGTTATCGATAGTTTAGATGGAGCGCAGTTTTTCGCAGAGTTTGATCTGAATTCTGGATATTGGCAGACACAGATTACGGAAGGAAAACAAAAGACAGCATTTATTACCTCTACAGGGTTATACGAGTTTAACGTAGTTCCGTTTGGGTTAGCTACGAGTCAGGCAGTATTTCACCGTATGATGGATAAGGTTTTAGGTGATTTAAAGTTTAAAGAGGTCTTAGTATATGTTTATAATGTATATGTCTATGGTAGAACGTTTGAGGAGTTTATGAGTGTTTTAAGTAATGTTTAGGATTACCGTGTTGCAAATATGATAATGTACGCAGGCATTGACTGTAATCTGTTTGTGTAGGTACCTATTGAAATAAATAAACTTTTACTTATCCTATAAAGGTGTAAGGGCCGTCTTGATTTTACTTTAAATATTAAAAGTTATTTGAGTTTGGAAAGTCATATACAAACTAGGCTAGTAGGCTACACTGAATAGTGCGGCTTAGTATTAAAATTTGCGCTTTTATCTGCTCGACTGAGCGAAGCGCGGCGCGAGACGACACAATCGCGATGTGCGCTGCGCCATCAATCCGCGTCACCGCGACAATACACCTGTCGATGCCCCCACCCCCTGCACTCCACCGCACTCCCCCGCACCCCACCGCACTCGGGCCGGAGAGCGCAGAATTGTCCGAGCAAGACTTAACGACCTCAAGCTGATTGATCGTTTCTTCATGTACACTGATCTAATTTTATTTTTTATAATATATGGTCGTATAGCCAGGCGATTCGTTTCCGAACAATCTAAACAAATACTCAAATCGATAAGTTTTTTCAAATTTTATTTGATAAAAAGTAGTTTAATAAGTAAGTGACATTTAATCATTGCCCATCTCACGGTAATGGTGTTTCAATAAAGAAGTTAAATATTTTAGAAGTGAAATACGTTATTGCATTAAATATTTATTTATTCAAACCGGTCAATATTGATCAGTAGTATGACACGCGTGCTTGCCGGCGCCGAAGCAGCCGGCGTACGCCATGAGGTGCGGCAGCTGGCTCTGCTCGTACAGCCCCGAGAACATGGCGTGCTGCGGCCCGCGCGCGAACACCGCCACGTCGTCGCCGCCGTGCGTCTCCGAGTCGAGCGGCACCTCGGCGGGGTAGCGGAACTCCAGATCGGCTGCGACACAAACACAAACACGTCTATTCCACTAACTAGTGTGACTTTAACAGACACTATGTTACATAACGGACAGGGCTATGACTCGTAGTGTTAAGGTGTGGTTAAGTTATTTGTTCCTGTACAACGTCTGCTCCAGCTTCGTCTCACCTAATGGGCTATTGACCAAACAGAGCATTGTACTAACGGAACATGAGATTTGTGATTTTTGGACCTTATAAAATGGACAGTTCTTTTTTTTACCAAATAATAAATACTACACTAGGCCCAAATAACATTGCGACCTCAGCATGATAGGAGATTGGTGATAGATTTTCACTATCTAGTACATTTGGAACATACCGTAGTTTTGCTTAGTGATGTCCTCGCGGACGCCATGCGCGGCGTGCGGGCGGAAGCCCGGCCCGTTGGTGTAAGAGAGCGTCATATAGGGCACGCCGTCGTCGCCGCGCTGGTCGGACGGGCCCAGCACGTCGCCGCCGCGCCGCGTGTACCCGTTGAAGGCCATGACGTGCGCGTGGTCGGCCGTCACCACCAGCAGCGAGTCCTCCTCGGGCAGCAGCGCGGCGGCGCGCGCCACGGCCGCGCTCAGCTCGATGGTCTCGTCTAGCGCAAGGTGCGGGTAGTTGTCGTGGTGGGCGTGGTCGATGCGCCCGCCCTCCACGAACAAGAAGAAACCATTTTCGTTGCGGCTCAAGGATCGAATTGCCATCTCGGTGAGTTCGGCTAGCGTAGGCTCGGTCGTCTCATCCGCTTGCATGTGGTACTGCATGTGACTGCTCTCGAACAGCCCGAGCAAATAGTCGGGTGGTGACGACGCCTGGCCCATCAGCTGCTGGCGGTTCCACACGTACGAGTAGCTCACATTGCGTGATTCCTTGTCCCGCTTCCAATCTTCTATAAGATTTCGCCCGTCCAGTCTTTTCCCAGGAGATCCTTCCTCGTCGAAAATATCGTTTGGAATAAACTCTCGTCTGCCACCTCCCAAAATAACCTAGTTAAACAGAATGGTCAGAGCTGTTGTTTATAGGTACGATGGGATTTTTTTGTCATTTTATGTGATGTAGTAACAACATAACATCTAACTAACTTTGAATTGATTCCCCGGGTAGGAGTGTACGAGCTGGTGCGCGATGTCCGCCTGCGCCCCTTCGCCCCCGTCGATTTCGCCTGGGCCCCCGCACGCCTCCGCCACGTCCGCGTCGCTTTCCCAGTCGCGCTCGGCCGTGTGCGCGTACGCACCCGCAGGCGATGCGTGCGTCACCCGCGTAGTCGTCACTATCCCTAATAATGACACTTATTAACAAACATTTCTCAAATTCAATGTTCTGACTACTTAAATGTCTATTACCTACATGACAACGGTATTATAAAATTATGAATGGTTTTTTTCTGTTATCTCATTTGTTACTGATAATAATGTTGCTGATAGATGGAACTATTTATCTCTATGACTGATACCAGTTTTATTTCTTATATTAGATTAATTATTTGATGCTATAATTGATAACAGATTTGCTATTTTGAGACACAGTTAAAATATACAATAACGCAAATGTTCTTTTTGCCTTTCAATGGTGAACCATGGACCGTACGGGTCTGTCAGTCACAAGAACCGGGCATATCCCGAATAATAATTATGAACAATAGTAGGTACCCGCGTCCTTGCCGGCGGCCAGCGCCCAGGCGGCAATGGAGTGTAGCTGCTGGGCGGGCGCGGCCGCGGCGCGGCAGGCGCGGCGCGGCACCGCCGGCGTCACGCCGATGGTGCCGCGGTTGGCCTTGGCGCCGCACAGGTACGCCGACGCCGTGCACGCCGAGTCGGCGATCTGCGCGTCCACGCAGTACGTCTGCGAGGGGAAAAGTGATCATGTCACTGCTACTGTAATCTAAGTTGCGGTTTTTTTTGAGTCAGTGATAATTATGGTAAGGCTCTAAGATTTCTGGAGCTGTGTGGTGGCGACTCATTATTAAAATAATACTACCAACCCATTTCTTCTCATGGGTGACGTGAAAGGCGACTAACCAACAAAAGGCTACACATATATCCAACAGCATAGAGTGGCGACGACCTCACCACTTGTTACTTGGTGAAACGTGGACTGTGGCAGAGGACCGGTTATCATTGCTTAGACTCTAACTAACTCTTCGGTTATAATAGTCGTGAGTGTATGTATGTCTAAGGTTTCTTTACTTCCTATCTTGATTCTTAGTTATCATGTCCAAAGAGGACTAAGACTAACTTTAGCTAGTCCGACAGTAGGGAAACGTTCGAAGGCTAGGCGCGCCTCCTCGCCGGGGCGGCCCTGGCGCTGGCCCAGCAGCGTGCGCGCGGCGGCCAGCGTGGGCACCGACATGCCGTCGCCCAGGAACATCACCACGTTGCGCGCGCGCCCGCCGCGACCACGCGTCCGCTCGCGTTCCTCGATGGCCGCGCGCGCCTCCCGCTGCCAGTACGATGGCTCCCATTCTGCTTCATTCACCCCATGCGGTAACGGTGTTTCATCCTGCCAAAAGCGATGGTAAACATCACTTCCTACAAAAAATAATACCGTTATCACGTGACACAGGTCTCAAGTGTTTCCTTAGACTATAAATACACATTATATTACAAATAAGTTACCGAAAGATGGATGCGCTATAGCAATAACTAACAGAAATATATGCAACATGTCGCTAACGAGCCTCTCGCTGAAACTGAGAGCAGATCACTGATCTAAAGGTACCGCAGCTTCCGCAGAGCGTGATTCTTATCGAAGCTCAATGTCGAAGTGCTGTCAGATAACATGTATCTGTATCGCATTAATATGATTAGCATGAATCGATAACAAAATCGTTTCGTCAATTGTCTAAATAACGTAGGTATTAAGAAAAACCGCCGCTTCGCCGCTTGTTAACCGCCTCTGTGGTCTAGTGGCTAAGCCACTGGTTTTAGACCCAGAGGTCCCGGGTTCGATTCCCAGCGGGGGGCACATCTTTGTGTGCTCGGTTTGGTTGATGGTAGGGCTGTTAAGTCCGCCTGGCTAGCTACCACCATCTTATCTACGTCTGTCGCCATAACAACGATGTTTATAGCATTGTTGTGTTCCGGCAGTTTGAGATAAGATAGCCAGTTCCTCAGTGGTTGAGGATTCCAGGTGAAGCGCGCTTCCACCTTCGGCCTTATCGTCACTTACCATCAGGTGAGATGAAGGCCAAGAGTTTACCCGTTGTATATATATATAAAAAAAGACAATAGTTAATGTTTTGAACATAGGTCACACTAAAAGTTTCCGGAACTGGCCACTTACTTATGCAATATTTAAAAAGTAATTACAACATTTGAAAATGGAACACCTTGGCTGTAGAATTCAGTTTGTTTCATCTGACTATCGATTGCTTTTACACCGTGGCGCCATTTTTAAAATTGCGTGTCTACATTAACATGGGTTTAACTCGGGAATATTTTCGTAGTATGATCTTCTACGATTTTAAGTGTAATTTGACAGCTTAACAGAACATCGCTCGGCTTTAATCTGCTTTTGGCGATGAAGCACCATGCAAGACGACTATTTATAGCTGGCTTGCAGAATTCAAGCGCGGTCGTGTCAATCTCAGTGACGAATCTCGCGATGGTCGCCCGTCCACCGCTGTGTACAACAAAAACATCGATGCTGTGCGCCGTATGATTGAAATACACTGTTAAAAATTATTACATAAAAGTTAGGGCCACTCTCGTAGCCCTAACTTTTATGTAAAACTACATGTCCATGTAGTTTTCAAAGTCGGATGTAAATTTACATCTCAACTTTTTACATAAAATGTAAAGAACGTTTATGTAATTCCAATTATGTAAATTTACATAAACTAATTTACATGGGAATATTATCACATAAATTTATGTAATGTGATATTGCATAACAATTATGTAATAATATTTCACATAAAAAAATGTAATTTGTAATTACATACAAGTATGTAAATTAATTTTACATAAGAATTCTGTAATGTCATTTTACATAAACTTATTTAGTTTGTTATTACATAAAATTATGTAATGTAATTTTACATAAGTAACGTGTGATGTAATTTTACATAATAATAATAATAATAAATAATAAATCTTTTCTACAATCACACCAATTATCTAGCCCAAGATAAGCTTCGAAGAAACTCGTTAAATGGTTACTAGACAACGGATAAACATACTTAAAATACTTAAATACATACTTATTATACATAGAAAACACCCAGACCCGAGACAATTTAGAAAACAATAATTTCTAAATTGACCCGACCGGGGATCGAACCCGGGACCTCAGAGATGGCGACACCATGAAAACCGGTGTACAAACCACTCGACCAAGGAGGTCGTCAATACAAAAAAACATAAAATATGTGATATGAATTTACAGATAAATTATGTGATAGAATTTCCCTAAACTTTATGTAATAAAATTACATCATAACATGTAGCTTTACATGATATGCAAGTAAATCTACGGTAAACTGTGTAATTTTTATTACATACGTCTTCGTACATTTACATAAAACGTTGTTAAATCTACATAAACACCGGATTTGGTTTACATAAACTTCAGTAGATTTACATAATATGTAGGTAAATCTACATAAAAATAAATAAATAAATAAATCAATTTATTTTCTCTCCACAATAGGTACTTAAGTACTCTTAACTAGATGGTTACAATATATTACATCAGACCTGCATTGTGAGAGACTGGTGCCTGATATTGGTATCAAAAAGAACCTGTGACACAGGTCACCAGGGCCCTCTTGCTTAACATTTAGATAAAATCTCGTATACGAAAATTAATACTATAGCAACAATTTATACTAGAGCGAATTGCTGTATTGTGTAAGTGCGTGCGTGCGTGTATTTGTGTGTATGTGTGTGAGTGAGTGAGTGAGTGAGTGCGAGTTCGTCACTTGGTTAGTTTATCAAACGGAAAAAACACAGTTATTGGTGACAATAAGATCCTAGCGAAGAATATGAAGCAGATTCTCTGTAGTCTGGTAAGATAGACTTTTAAGATATTTAGAAACTGTAGATTTGCAAGAAGACTTAGTAAGCGGATAAATGTTCAAAATTTTATTAAGTTTATTATAAAGGTGATGTTGCCGCTCTGCTTGCCTGACTGTTTTAATTTATAAATAAAAATCTTTTACAACATACCAATTAATATTTTATTTGACACTCAACTTGACATTAAAATAACAAAAAAAACAAGAAGATGAAAATATTAGAAAAAGTATAAATAATAGAAAAAGTATTTAATGCGTCCGCAACACGGCCACCCCCGGTGTCAAAAGACACGAACTAAATTTGGCAGATAACAAGAAAAAACAAAAAGAAATTAAAGGCCTAACATTTAATTTATTTACGGTAGGGGGGCGGACTCGTTGGGCAAAATAAGGACCAGCCTCTTAATGTGACGCTTAAGAGTTCCGGCACCCGTGGCGACTTCTACCGTGCGAATTATGCCATCGTGGCCCGGGAAAACTTTACTGACTCGTCCCCGTGGCCACGCTCCACGTGGCAGGTTTCCGTCCACCACGAGCACAAGATCGCCAACTTGAAGCGGTCGCGCTGGGCTTACACTAGTACGAGGAACTAACATCGGCAAATATTCTTTAACCCAGCGCGACCAGAAATGATCCGCGAGCCGAAGTCCCTTTTTCCACCGAACCCGCCGAATCAGGTCGTCGTCAGTGACTTCCGCAGCCACAGAGTAGGGTGACGACTGATTTAAAATGAAGTGAAATGGCGTAATAGCCTCAGGGCTGCTGGGGTCGACCCCGACGTGAGTCAGCGGGCGCGAGTTTACCAAAGCCTCTGCTTCTGCCAATAAAGTACTCAACACTTCTTCTTTGGGCGATCTTTGATGGAGTGTTGCCTGGAGTGCCGTCTTAACAGTTCGTACCAACCGCTCCCAAGCCCCACCCATGAAAGGGGCTGCCGGGGTGATAAACTTCCACTTGATACCCCTCTCGGCTGTAAAATCTGCCAAAGATTCGGCTAAAATCCGGTTTGCTCCTACAAATGCGGTTCCATTGTCGCTGTAGATTACAGCAGGGACACCACGCCTGGCGATAAATCTTCTCAGAGCTATAATAGCGCAGTCCGCTGATAAGTCTGTCACTAACTCCAAGTGAACGGCGCGCACTGTGAGGCACGTAAATAGCGCGACGTACCTCTTTTCTGAGTGGCGTCCGACGGCAACCGAAAGAGGCCCAAAATAATCTAGGCCGACGCAGCTGAATGGTTTCGTGTGGTGATTTAGTCTTTCTGGTGGTAAGTCTCCAACTGGTTGTGCCTGCGGCTTTCCTTTTCGGAACTTGCATATCAAGCAGGTGGTAGCAATAGACCGTACAGCAGGTCTGAGTCCCAGGATGTAGTATTTTTGCTTCAGTTCATTTACTACAAGCTCGTTAAACCCATGGGCTGCGCGGCGATGGTGGTGGGCAATTACCAATTAAACCGTTTTGTCTTTCCCATCCAAGACGACTGGTTTGTTAGAGACTTCGACGTTTCCAGCAGTAAAAATACGTCCAGAAATGCACAAAAGACCGGAACGTTCGTCTATCTCGATCGCCAGGCGCTTCAGACGGCTCTGATTCGGCAGTGGAGTCCCTTGAAGAACGTTGGCGTATTCTTGTCCAAATGAATTTAGCTGGGAGCGGAGGAGAAGGCGACACCTGGCCTTTTCCAGTTCTTCTGGGCTGAACGTAGGAAGCAGTAGCAGCTGAAGGGAGGGCGGGCGCCCAGGGGGTATAACGGCGGATAAGGAAGAACGACCTCGGCTAGGAGATATGCTAGATTTAAAAGTGCTTGCACAACGTAAAACACGTGCTGTGGCTCGCAGAAGGCGTAACCAGCTACTAAACCGACTCACATCTGCGACTACCGGAGAAGGTAAGACCGGCAAATTCAAAGCGTTGCAAACAACCGATTCGACAAGCGAGCAAGAAACACCGCGCTTCATTTCCTCAATGATAGGAGCAGGCGTACTAGATGGTTCACAGGGCCAATCACTTTGGGGTTGATTAAGAAAGGACGGTCCTAAGAACCATCTAGAGGAGGTCTCTAATCTGCGAGTGACCCTAGTTGCGTCGTCGGCAACATTTAGCGCAGAAGGAACGTACCTCCAATTGGGAACTTCTGTTATTTCCGCGATTTCTCCTAGCCTGTGTGCCACAAAGGTTTTGTATGCTCGCGCATCACTTCGAAGCCATTTTAGCACTGTAAGGCTGTCGGACCAGAAAAATACTTTTTCCGCTTTTCGATCGTGTGCCTCTATGATATAAGCCGCAAAACGGGCTGCGATCAAAGCAGCCTGCAATTCAAGTCGAGGGATCGATACGGGCTTGAGTGGAGCCAACCGGGCCTTGCCTCCTATGAGACTAAGCATCACGTGACCATCGGTACATTCAAATCGCCAATATGCGACACAAGCATAAGCTAATTCGCTTGCATCGGCGAACACGTGAAGTTGTGCCTTGTGAGCCAATTTTGACTTCAGGTAATTTCGCGGGACGCTTTCAGATAAGAGCCTGGATATGTCCTGAAACCAGTTGATCCATTCGGAAATAAGACTGGGAGGCAGCTCATCGTCCCAATCGATCCCCAACCTCCATGTACGTTGGAAGATGACGCGGCCCTTGATCACGACGGGAGTTAAAAGACCAAGGGGGTCGTATACCCGCATAAGGTGAGCCAGTACTGAACGCTTCGTCAATTTTTTAGGAAATTCGTTTAAACTGTCACGGATGTAGCGAAGCGTATCAGTACTGATGTCCCATATGACTCCTAAAATACGAACGACTACAGAGGGGGAGCTAGGAGCACATAGCTCTGGCGGTAGAGCAGAGAGGGCTTCCTTGGAGTTTGACACCCAAGATCGCATCTCCAGAGAAGCCTGCGCGTGCACATGCACAATATCAGCCGCCAAGCGTGCAGCGTCCTCAGTAGAGTCAATGCTCCCTAAGTAGTCATCCATATAATGATTTTTAATTATGGCTTCTGCTGCCTTCGGAAATAAAGCTCGGTGCTCCTTTGCATTTCGATTTTTTAAATATATAGCCGTAAAAGGGCTAGAGGTGGCACCGAACATCATGGAACTCATTCTGTACTCTTGAATAGGTTTAGATGGGTCAGAGCGCCACAAGAATCGTTGCGCGTCACGATCCACAAGGCGAATTTTTGTCTGCGGAAACATCTCCCTGATGTCACCGTTTAAGGCGACTCGTCCCTCCCTAAACCTCATAAACATGGCGAGTAGAGGCTGAAGGAGATCCGGGCCGGGTAAAAGTAGAGAGTTCAGACTGACTCCCGAACACTTTGCAGCAGCATCATGAACCACTCGGAGCTTTTTCTTTTGCGGATGGATCACGCCAAAGTGAGGTAGATACCAAACCACGCCGGGGCCTACAGGTTTGTTAGGACAAAGTTCCGCATAACCTTTCTGAATCATTGCGTTTATGTTATTCCGGTAAGCCACAGCGTAGGTTTCGTCCCTTTCCATTTTTCTCTCTAAGCTCAAGAGACGCGAGCGTGCCAGAGCATAGCTTCCAGGTACGGCTTGGATATCCGGATTCCAGATTAACCCAGTTTCGAATCTGCCACATGGAAGTCTGCGCGTGGTTTTCTCTAACGTTTGAATCGCGTGCTCATCCATAAGAGAGAGGTAGGGCTTTTTAGAAATACCTATCGAATCCACTTGAAAGTACTCCCGGAGCTGAGCATCTAAAGACTTATCGCAAGACTCTACGCCAGATTCGTCAACTGAGCAGTGATTCACAAACTCCGTTGGAAATGAACCACCCTTAAGTGAACCGTAGAGGACCCAGCCAAGAGAAGTGAGAACAGCTATAGGTTGAGCACGCGTACCTCGTCGGATGCTATGAGAAACAGTCAGCTCTGCAAGGTAAGACAGCTGACTAATATCGCTCTTAGCTATAGATTAGCGCTTAAGACCTAGGTTAGGCATGGTTCTGACGTTTCTAAGCTGATAAGATTCGGTAGAATATCGTCCCTTTACCGTGACGTCGACAAAACTAACGTGCGTCTCAGTTGTCATGCCACCAACTCCGTCTACCCTAATCGTGCTCTTACGACCCTCCACGCCAATGATTTCGGCAACCGCCGCATCTAACAGTGTGACGGTAGACCCGTCATCGAGAAGGGCATAAGTGTCGTAATTGCCCTTGGGACCTGAGAGAGTGACAGGCACTACCTTCAGCAGTGGTCGGTTATCAGTTGCAGACCAGTTGTGAGCGACCACGACAGGAGCATCAGAAGAAGACGATGATGTGGAAGTGGAAGGTGAAACTTCCTCTTCCCCGATATGAGCTACTTCTACTCTAGGTATGGGTTTATGTAAGAGAGTGTGATGACTATGCGGATACCTACAGTTTCTCTCTTTACAGGAAAATTTTCTGCAATGTTTATATTGATGGGAGCCCTTCTGAAGACACTTACTACACACTTTCTTTTCATAAGCCCAATCCCGTCTCGTATCTACAGGGAGAGCCTGGAAATCCTTACATTCCCTAACGTAGTGAGCTTTGGAACAAAAGAGACAATAAGGAGACACGTTCTTATTAACCTTTAAGTCTACATTGGCGTGGTAATTAGAAGCAGTCATATCTTGATCCCCTGCGTGACTTATGTGACTAACGGCGGTACTATGACAAGATACTTTCGTACCTGACCTAATAGACTCTAAATGAACGCCGTATTTAGTTCTTAAGTGCGCCTCGTGCATAAGGAAATCTGCCAAAATTTCCAGCCTAAACTTACGCTGCTCAGAATCCGCGTGCGCTGCGTAGTCAGCCCAGCGGGTTCTGAGCAGTGGCGTCATCTTCAGCAGAATTTCGTTTGTCAGCTCTGGCGAAGCTAAATATTCCGGACAGTTTAATAACCTTACTACCTGAAGACAGTTCGTAACCTTCAAAGCAAAAGTATTAAGCTCCTTAGCGTTCTCTAGGCTAGAAAGCTTAGGAAGATTACGAACTGTCCAAATTTCAGCCAGAATTATTTGCTCTGGGCGCGCAAACCCGATTTCCAGCGCGTGAACAACTTCTTGGGGGTCCCGCGCGGCAGCCAGAAGGACGACAACCGCATCGCGGGCGGCGCCGCGCAGAGCCGCATTTAGGCGCGCTAGGTTTTCCGTTGGGGAAAACGAGGCACTGGTCTCGTCATATATCCGTTTAAAGACGAGCCAGTCCGTAGGACGACCGTCAAAAAAAGGGAGTTGACTGACCTTTGAACTTCTAGTGGCTGTACTAGCCGCGGCCACGGCAACTTGGGCAACGGCCTCCGCAAGTTGTAAAACGTCTGATTTACTACTAGTCTTATTAAACGTGTTATAATATGGTGTGTTGTGAGTACCTAAACTAAAGTGTGGTGCATAAGGGGAGGCCGTTGCAGGCGGCGCCGGCTGCGGGGATGTGGCAGCTATATGGCGTGCGCTGTAGGCGGCCTCGCGCCTGCTGGGCGCAGGCGGTAAAGTTGCACCGCACAAGGTAGGCTGAGTCGTAGCGAACGACACCGGCTGCACAGATGTGGCAGCTATAGGGCGCCGACTATAAACGACATCAGACTTTGGTACGGACTCTCGAGCACAACTGGACACAAAAAAATCTAAATTAGACATTTGTATAGTATCAGGCCCGCGTGGCGCACTAATAGCGTTGCACGGGGCGAATGGCGGCGGGGGCCCCTGGTTATAAGTCGTTGCAGCGCCGTGGAAAGCGTCATAGTGCTCCGCTGTAGGTGGCGGTAGCGGCGCCGGCAATATAGGCCGCAACGAGAGTGGCTCATAAGAAGCCTGAAGGGGTCCTGGCGAACAGGGCGCCGCTGTAGGGATAACGTCTAACGACACCGCGCGAGCCTCCGCGGCTGCGGTGTGCGTTGTAGTATCATCAATCTGTAAATAAGGTATGTTACACTCTTCTTGACAAGGGGGAGGGCTAACTACCGCTGCATCTAGCCATCTGTCTATTGACGAGTGACGAGACTGTGAGTGGTTGCTAGATAATGTGGCAATTTGAGCTTCTAGCTCCTTTTCTGAAGCTACGCGTTCCGCTGCAGCGATTTTTGCAGCGCGGGCGGCTGCTTGTGCCTCACGGGCGGCCTCACGGGCGGCTTCTTGTTCGGCGAGGGAGCGCTCAATTTCTGCCAAGCGTCTCGCATGCTCTGCTTCTAATGCGAGTTTCTGCGCAGCTCGAGTAGAAGACGACACAGAATTAGCCGTAGAGCCGGCCTCAACTGGGGCGGTCGAGCGAGCCGTAGAGGCAGCCTTTGTCTTTGAACGAGTGTTCATTTTTTGTAAGTAAAAGAAGTTTATAGATAATTGGGCGTACTTACGGTTTTACAAATTCTTCTGACACCAAATGTTGCCGCTCTGCTTGCCTGACTGTTTTAATTTATAAATAAAAATCTTTTACAACATACCAATTAATATTTTATTTGACACTCAACTTGACATTAAAATAACAAAAAAAACAAGAAGATGAAAATATTAGAAAAAGTATAAATAATAGAAAAAGTATTTAATGCGTCCGCAACAGGTGAGGACCCAGAAGACAAAAGAAATTGTGAGAGGTGGCTGTATTAAAGGAGAATGCCCACTCTCCATAGTTGTTTTGGCTAGAAGTGCCCACTATCAAATGAGTGCGTAATTAATAATATTTATTGTCTTTATAATATTGAAAAAAGAATGAACTCATGGTGAGTTCGTATTTTTAAATAAAAAAATGTTTTTGGTGAAAATATTTATTGCAAAAATACAATACCAGTACATATTATTAGATATTACAACCACTGTTTTTATCATAATAAGTAAGCATTCTTGTTGTAGACCAATTAGAACAGCATTAAAACAACATTTGCAAAGGTCAATAATAGCAATGTTATGTAAATCGTATAATCATAAAATAATCAATAATAATTTAAGTTGGCTATAGTAATAAGTATTATTCATTAAGTTCAGCATCATCATAAACTATTAAAACTTCATCCAAGAATTGGGCAGGTGGATAAATATTACCCTGATGCCGTGCCCACCCTAAATACCATATAACTGTCATAACGTGGGCACAGCAGCCCACCGTTCGACGACCAACAATGCAGTTACAGCAATATTGTTTTAGTCCCGCACGACCAGACTCATTGGCATTTATTAATATATATACAAAATAAGTTTTACGACTTACATGCCGACTCGCAATTTTCGCCCTCATCAAAGAATAGTTGTGGCCGAAGTTAGTTCCTTCCAGCACGCTCCTACTACGATCATGGCAAACCTCTATACGGTAACAACCATTAAATCTAATATGCTCACCATAGTAAGAGCGTGCTTGTTTGATTTGATATGTCCCACAAGCGATTAATATTAAGTCACTATGTGTCAATGTAGGGAATTCACTTACATTTTGTGAGTCGACATTTATATTTTGAAAATCTGTTCTAACCCTATTCAAATTATTTTGTATGACATAATCAGATAGGTCATTATTTTTATGCATGTTTTCTCTGACTACTCCCAGTATTTGAACTGCATCTTCCCTATCCCTTATTCTTACGTGGTATTTATTTATTAGTGCAGCAGCTATAGCAAAGTCTATCTGGACATGCTTTGATGCCCTGTTAAAATAGTTTTGCCGAAATATTTTAAAAGAAGATTTAAATATGCCATTTACTACCTCAACTACCCAACGACATAAAGTGACGGCTCTAGATCTGTTTGCATCGCTTGTGGTAAGTTGTGTTTGACCATGATGTGGTGAAAGGGGCACATGTACTTGGTATCCACAGTTTTCTTACAATGCCAATGAGTCTCTAAAACCCCTATCCAAAATGAAAACATCTCCAGCTTGGAAATACTGTCGAAAAGGACTGTTTGGATATCCAAACTTTTGATTTATTATATCTGCATCGGTAGTGGTCGCCGGATAGGGACCCAGTACATCAATGATGTAACCGTCAGTAGCCACAATCAAAAAAGGCTTTATCAAATTGCGAAACTTATGTAATGAGTATGTCTTTTTTTGATATAAGTAATTAGAACTTTTTTCTATATATATGTATGTCCCAACAGCTATAATAATTGGTCTTGTATTGTTATGTCCATATAAACCATTTGGTATAATAAGATTTCTTTGTGTAATTTCATCTCTAGATATATGATTTATACCAAGATTGTTTGGCACAAAATCTTGATAAAGGCGATCACGTGCTCCATTCATCAAGCGCTCCAGTGTGCTTCTTGGCACTTCTAACAATTTTGACAAGCGTTCATCGCTGTCTCCTGTTCTTAATTTTATCAAATAAGCAGCCAATGCTAATGGTCTCCTGTGCATGCTTGATAGTCGGGGAACATTTAATAAAATGTTTTCAAATTGTTCATGGGTAAAACCCAAATAATAATGTAGTATGTTTTCAGGCATACTGTGGATATTCTCAAAGTCTAAATGCTTGAACATATTATCTTTCAATAAAGAAGCAAACTCTTCAACTTGTTCTGCTGTGAATGTTTTAATAGGATCTTCTATTGATTCCATGAGTAAATCCCACAAGTTACTTCTCAAATGATAGTGACATATTCTACAGTCTGATGGTACATAAAAATTATAATCGCAGAACAATCTTACCCGCAGCGATGATGGAACTGTAAGTCGATTTGAATTTAAACAGTTGGGATAAAAGCACCGGCTTTGAGTACTTGCTGCTCGAATGTAGTTGGGCAACAGTAATAAACTATTAGGTGACACAGCCACACTTTCTTGTTCTGGTTGAACCACAATGTCAACACCTGGTTCCGAAGAATGTTCCACGGTCTGTCTCACTACAGTTGATCGGGCTGCTGCTCTCTCAGCCCTTCTCCAACAATTATGACAAATACGCCCTGATCTTGGCAACTGTAACAATGAAATAAAATATAAATATAATAATTTGAATATTTAAATTCTTATTCTGTATTATAGTTAGTCACTTAGAATAGAAAACTAGTGCATGGACTTACTTCACGTGGTGCAAATTCTCGTGCAATCATATTTCTGATTCGGTCCTCACGAGGTATACCCATGGTTAAAGAATGAAATCTTATTCTCAACAGTGACCTGCCACAGCCGATGCAGACATGAGTATGGCCAACAGTATGAGCACTTTGTTGTTGGCTTGTTGTTCCACGAATCTCATTCCAAGCTGCAGTCCAACATAAATGGCACACCAAACTGTCACTCGAAACTTGCATCTACAAATATATTGAAAAGATAAGAAACATAATTATGTTTATACACCTTTTATTGACATAATATTAGGCAGTGTATAAACCTACCTGCTGTGATCTCACCCTCACCCATTGTTGTATAAGACACCGTACTTCTGCTATTTCTAAGGGATGCCTTCGCATTCTTGATATATTTAAGCCGCAATTTATACAGCGTAAACATACTCCTGATAAGCTTTCTGATGTACGAGTAGAACTCGGTCCAGATCCAGTAGGGATGCCGGGGTCGTCATTATTGATAGATCTCATGTCCAAGTTCGCGCTGGGGTCGTCGTGAGGAACGGGATCGGTATTTATGTTCGGGCCAAGGTCGTCAGGGTTGAAAGAAGTATCGGAGTCCATTTTCAAAGCTAATTCGTTGGTTTTCAAAACAAATTCACAAAATAGGTAGTAGCAACAACGAGAACGTAAACAGCACAGATCAATTGTCATCCGATATTCCGACCCGATCTGTCAAAAAACGATAGTTCAAATGTTGCCATTTCTCAAGTTAAAAACAGATTAATCGTTAATTGATAAAAGGAATATGTAGTACTTTATAAATAGTTTGGTTGAAAGAACCAATAATATATCTATTTTTTTTTCTTATTCCTATCATAATGGTTTGAATAAAGGAGTTGTAAACGATTAAACGCACATCTAAGAATTAATGATGATGAATGGATGCGTCATAATTTGTAATCGATTAACTTGTAAAGTAGATATGACCTAGTAGATATGGCAACATAACACCTCCCTGTCAAGAGCCGTAAAAAACAAACAACATAAAAAATAATTTGTACTTTTTATTTTGGAAAAATAATTCCTTACTTTTGACGAGTAATTAATAATTTTAAAAATTATCATATAATAAACCTTAAATTTTCAACAAAATAAATGATTTGGGCCGTGTCAGCCAAAAGTGGGCATTGTCCTTTGCGTGTCACACATATTTTGTGTTTCCTTCTTTTGTGTTTATGTAACTCAGGATCATAATACAAAAGTGACTGCTGCCTGAGAATCGTTTGAAGCACGAAAATTTTCCTGATAGACTTCTGTCTATCAGGAAAATTTTCGTGCTTCAAACGACCTTCTGGTCCCAACTGTTGTATAGGTCATCAGTAGGGTGTCTGAAAGGGAGACCCGCTGCAACTTTTAAAATAGCTCTCTGTGCCCTCTCTGCCTCAATAAGATGAGATTTGGCAATGCCTCCCCATATAGTAACACAATACTCCACAAGAGACTGGCACAGAGCGTAGTATACCATCTTAATGACTTGACGGTCTGCCACATGTCTAAGAGACCTAAAGACATAAATTAGTTTTCTTAATCTGGGTACTAACAATTCAATGTGAGGCTTAAAGGCAAGTGTTTGATCAATGACGATACCGAGGTACCCAATCTTATCAGTTCTTTGTACACTCAGACAGGAACACAAGGGCGCATCGGGCAAACATTCGTGGTCGGTTATGAGAAAGTCAGATGGGGGTATCTGGTTTTCTCTTAAAGCAAACGCTGTATACTTTGTCTTACTGACATTTAAGGTTAGCGCGTTTCCTTTTAGCTATTCACTCACTGCGGTAAACCCACTCTGAGCACTAGCAAAAACGTCAGCCCAGTTTACTCCACTGAAAAAAAGCATAGTCATGTGTCGAGTCGCGGCCCAGTTAACATCGTTTTTACTTGCTCTCGATAATTGCGATAATCTCAACAAATTACTGTTTCTTGAAAAACCAATACATATTTTAGTGTAGCCCACTTTCCTAACTTTTCGGGTGTGTTTTCGGATTGACTGTATCCATTTTGTGTTGTGAATTACAAGCAAAAACATTTAGATATATTTTTGCTAATCATAACTCAAGTCAGCTGTTTCCTGTCAAGTGTTCGTCAGTTAAAACTCAAGGACGACCGGTTTCAGTAGGTCAGTGCTCCTAGCAGTGTTGAATCGGCGCTATTGCACTCGCTCCATCACCGTCTCGATACGTATCGCGCTATCTTCGTCGCGCCCTGCAACTGCTGCATGCGTGTGCGTCTGCCGCCACTACCGTCTACGCATCTCTGGCCGCGCTGTTTCTCAAAGTTTTATCCAATTTTTCAACTCCAAACAAAATGATGAAATGCGCAAGTTGCAAAACCGAGGCTAGAGATATGGCCCAGTGTAGTATTTGCATGAAGCGTTTTGATTTCAATTGTGCGGGCGTTTCGGAGAGTGGTTACAGGCGGCTGGGCGACCGGAAATCAACATGGAAATGCCCTGGGTGCAAAAGTGGTTTGTCGTCGAAGCCAACAACATCTGTAGCCGTTTCACCGCCGGGACCACATAGTCCGGATAGCGAAATGATTATGACCGAAATCAAGAAACTATCCCAACAAATCACGGCTCTATCAACTTTGGCGCAGGATATAAAGTCTATCAAGGAGGATATACAGCAGTTGAAGAACTCGGTTGAATATGCTCATGAGTCATCGAAGATCTGCATTGAAAAAATTTCTAATTTGGAACAGAGATTGGATAATGTTGAGAGCTCTCAGGAAAATATTACATTACAGAATCAAAGGATTTCGGAGTTGGAAGAATTGATCAGGTTGAAGGATCAAGCGGATCGCTTAAACAATGCAGAAGTTAAAGGAGTTCCCTTCAAAGACTCTGAAAACTAATTTGATGTAGTGTCTAAACTTGGAACTGCTATTGGCTGCAAGGTAGAAAAACCAGAGATTAATTACATTGTTCGAGTGCCAACGCGTAATAATCAAAAAAATAAAAATATTATTGTTTCTTTTAACAATAGATACCTAAAAGAAAATTTTGTAGCTTGCTCTAGAGCTTTTAAAGGCCTTTCAACAGCTGATATTGAGTTCAATTCCGATACAAAGATATTTATTAATGATCATTTAACTTTGGAAAATAAAATACTATTGAATAAAACTAAAAAAATAGCATGAGAACAAGATTATTCTTTCATATGGGTTAAAAACTGCAAATTTTTTCTAAGAAAAAATCCAACTTCGCACATAAAAATTATAAAATCGGAGCTGGACCTAAAGAAGCTTTAATATATTTTTGGTCATACGAACATACTTATAATATTTACATAATAATTGTTATTTACTTTAATCTTAAAAACTACTTCAATGTACTGGTAACATTAGCTTTCATTTACATATTATTAATTATAGGGATTTTAAAATGTTTGAGAAACACAGGTTTGTGCAACTTTGCCATTTTTCAAGTAAAGATCTGGCGAACGATTGTTTTGTCTGCCGAGTCTAGTGTCGGCCGGACCACCGTTCGCCACTCACGTTATGCGTACTTAGGCTCTTTATTAATTTTTTTTATATAGTTCAAATTTTACGCGTATTTTTTACACTGTTGTTTTTATTGTATTGCGTTGTATTTTTAATTTTAATTATCCTTTACTGTGCATATGGTTCCTTAGTTGTAGTTATACGTGTGCGTGGTGTAGTATAGGCCTGGATAGAAGGTACATAAAGATATTATTGGTTCCATCACTTAATTTTATACTACTGCTTACACATCTCAATTTGATTAGTTCCCAATAAATATATATTACCAGAATGTAAGGGGCTTGCGCACGAAAACAAGCACATTCTATAGAAATATTCAGTGTAACTCTTATGACATTGTAGTAATTACCGAAACCTGGCTAACGGATAGTATTCTTAATAGTGAACTTTTTGATAATAGATACTTGGTGTGGAGACGCGATAGAAATTATGCAATTACGGGTCAAGCGTTGGGCGGTGGGGTGTTGGTAGCTATTAAACGTGAGCTGACGGTGGCCGGACAAAATGAGTGGTGTTCGTCGGCTGAGGATGTCTGGATAACTATCAGTATGCGCGCTTACAAATTGCATCTATGCTGTGTTTATATTTGTATGCAAGGTATGGGTAACTCAATAACAACACAACTTGAAAATTTTTCTAACAGGTGCACCGACATCATTTTGAATCGCCCTGATGATCACTTTTTACTATTGGGCGATTTTAATATGTCAAATATAGTCTGGCTTCCAGCTTCTGATGGGGCTAGTCTTATACCTACGAATATTATAGGCACACACCAAATTATCTTTTTTGATAATATTAATTCATGTAATCTTTTACAGTATAATTACGTTCAAAAAGCAGGTAATAGAATATTATATTTATTTTTCTGTGACATTAGCCTACAAGTTTCAAATAATCCCGACTCCTTAGTACCTATTGATACCCATCACCCGGCAATTAGCATAGCGTTAAAAACACAAAAAGATATACCTTAAAAATCAGCTCCCCGTATTACTTACCTATATAGAAAAGGAGATTATGATTCTATGTGTAAAAAGCTTGACGGAGTTGATTGGGTGCACTTTTTCTCGGCGCTTTCATTGGAGGACTGCACAACTAAGTTTTATAGTTTACTCAACACACTTCGAGATGAATATGTTCCAATGAAAAGAGGCTCTTTTGGGCACAAATATCCAATATGGTATTGTTCCCGCCAAAGCCGGGACGGACTCAGCGGTTGTTGACGACCGCGTCCGCCTGTCTGCCGCGGCGCCACCGCTGCGCGAGCCGCCGCCGCTAGCTTGGTGAGCCGCGCGCGCGACGAGTCTGTTTGCTAGCTAATGCGAGACGCACACAAATTACGCGCGCTGGTATCTACCCTTATTATAGTGACTCCTGAACCTAAAGTGAAGAGCTCGACCTAAACGCCCTTAACCAGTGCCCCTAGTGAACTGTTTAGTGAAGTGACTGTGCGCCAGGAACCAACCTACATCGCCGCCCCTCAAGCCTCGCCGCCCGTGGTCAGCTCGCACGACGGTTCCTGACTCATCATCCCTGTAAGTACATCCTTCCTTCAGCCTTCCTGCCTTCAGCCCGTTAACTCCGCCGCATGTTGGTGCCTTAAGCGCCAACAGGTATAATACTGCACTTGTTAAGCTCATAAAAGAAAAACACAAATACCATAAAAAATATATTAAATACAAAAACTATTCTGACCATTTATCTTTTGTAATATTGAGAAACCGTGTAAAATGTTTAGAAGAGGAATGTTATAAGAAGTATATTAAAACTGTTGAAAATAACATCAAGAGTAATCCTAAAGCTTTTTGGACGTTTGTGAAAAACAAAAGAACATCTAACTTACTACCTTCAACGATGACATAAAATAACTACTCTTCGAGTTATGGTGAGGAAATCTGTAACCTCTTTGCCGAGTACTTTCATTCGACCTTTCAGTCTTCTATTTTCCAACCATCCTTGTTGATCGAGCCACATAATACACCTGCTGATCTCAGTTTCATTGAAGTTGACGAGGACCTTCTGCTTAAACTTTTAAAACAGCTCGATGTAACTAAAACCGCAGGCCCCGACAATGTGTCTCCCATACTTATTGTCAACTGTGCAAGCAGTTTAGTGGCACCACTGGCATTCCTGTTTCGGTACTCCTTTGACTCAGGATATGTACCCTCTGTCTGGAAATCGTATCTTATCACCCCGATACATAAAAAGGGTTCTAAAGACCTCATTGAGCATTATAGGCCAATATCGAAACTCTGCATTTTTGCATTAATACTTGAGAAAATTGTATATCAACAAGTTTACTTATCTTTGCGACATGTCTTTCTCGATTCGCAACACGGGTTTCTAAGTGGTAGGTCTACTACCACCAACTTACTACTTTGTCAGGATATAATCACCAAACACATGTCTTCACAGGCACAAGTAGATGTCGTGTATACTGACTATAGTAAATGTTTCGACAGAATCGATCACAAATTACTACTGCACAAGCTTCAAATGGTCGGTATACGCGGCAATCTCTTCAGGTGGTTCAGTTCATACGTTGAGAATCGCTGTATGACTGTTGCGCTAAATGGTTACACCTCATCAACACTATTTATACCATCAGGAGTGCCACAAGGGTCACTCTTAGGCCCTTTATTATTTGTTATTTTTATAAATGACATAAACACATGTTTTGTTAATAGTAAAATCTTACTCTATGCGGATGACATGAAAATACTTTTTCCAATATAGACTAGGTCTGATTGTATACAACTTCAGGACGACCTAGATAGATTTCATGCTTACTGCCTAACTAACAAGCTTGATCTCAATATTTCCAAATGTTCCATTAGTACCTTCAGCAGAAAAGTAAATATCGTCACTTTTGATTACTCTATAAATAACCAATCACTGAACAGACTTAGCGTTATGAGAGACCTGGGGGTGGTATTTGATTCTAAACTTCTCTTCGATAGCCATATCGATTTAATTGTTACAAAAGCTAGAAAAAGCCTTGGTTTCGTCATGCTCATGTCATCAGAGTTCCATGACATCAAGACTGTAAAAATGTTATACTGTGCCTTCGTGAGGAGCCACCTAGAATATGCCTCCCAAGTGTGGAACCCTCAATATAACAATTATATCTTGCGCCTAGAATCTATACAAAAGAGGTTTCTTCGTCATTTGCAGTACAAGTGCCGTAGATTTTTCCGGACCTATACTCAAAGATGTAAGTTTCCACGTATTACCCTTACATAAGCGACGAGAAATGTCTGACGTAGCGTTTGTTTTGAATATTTTTCAAGGTCATATAGACTCCCCGGAATTATTGAGTCAATTTAATATAAATGCACCAAAGAAAACAACACGACACACAAACTTAATTAATGTACCATTTGCATCTACCAATTATCGTAAGAACTCATTTGTTGTTAGAGCATCAAATCTTTTTAATAATTTAACCAGTAGTATGGAATTTGATTTATTTTGCACAACTTTAACAAAATTCAAAAAAACGTATAATAATAACTATTTCGAAAGAAACAATAATTAATTAGTCCTTTTGTATCATGTTGTACATTTGACACTTAACTTTTTCATTACTATTATTTATCTTAAACATATGTGAAAACTTGTAATTGGCTTTATTTTATTTAGTTATAGTTATTAAAACTTTGTATTAGCTGTAAGTTTTCCTCCAAATTGTAAAATAAAAAATAAAAATAAAATAAGTATCATCGGCATATGAGATGACCTTTCCGCCGCCAAGTTGGAGCCTACACAGGTCATTAATATAGACAAGGAATAATGTAGGCCCGAGTATGCTGCCTTGCGAAACACCGTATGTTACATTAGATTCATCGCTTGTCCAATGGTTGATCTTAACCCTTTGTTTCCTATTTTTAAGATAGCTCTCAAATAATTTTAATGGTAGGCCTCTCACACCTATTTTTTCTAGTTTCGTCAAGAGTAGCGGGATCGAGACCGTGTCGAACGCCTTTGCAAGGTCGAGAAATACTGTTATGCATTTCTTTCTCTCATCCAACTTCTCCACTATAGAGTCAACGAGCTCATGAACAGCGTCACTAGTTGCCTTTCCTCGTCGAAAACCGTACTGGGATGATGAAATCAACTTTTTTGACTCCAAGAATGAATTTAATTGCTGATAGGTGGGCAGGATAGAGATTGGCCTGAAATTTTCGACACGATCTGTTTCACCTGATTTATGTATCGGTTTAATAAGCGCTACCTTGAGAGCAGAAGGGAAGACTCCAGTATCTATAGCGAGGTTGCAGATATGCGTAATGACGGGGGTAAGTATGAGTGCGTAAAAAATGTGTGTTTTGTTAACATAAATTTAAGTAGATTTACATAATAAGTAGGTAAAGCTACATAAAAATGTGTGTTTTGATAACATAAATTTACGTAGATTTACTCAATACATAAGTAAATCTACACAAAATTATGTATTTTGTTTACATAAACTTAAGTAGATTTACATAATAAGTAGGTAAAGCTACATAAAAATGTGTGTTTTGTTAACATAAATTTACGTAGATTCACTCAATACATAGGTAAATCTACACAAAATTATGTATTTTGTTTACTTAAACTTAAGTAGATTTACATAATGTGTAGATAAATCTACATAAAAATGTGTATTTTTTATTACCTACTGTTATGTAGTTATACATTAACGTAATGTAAATCTAGATAAAAATATCTGTATTTTGACATACGTTTATGTAATATTTATTAAATACTTGGTATGTAAATCTACATAATAATGTAAGATATCACATGTATTCATGTAAATATCATTACATAAATTTATGTAATATTCTACGCTCTTGGGGGAATTTTACAGAATATTGTATGTGAAAATAAACAGTTTATGTGAAATTCAATAATTTGTTGGTGATATAAATCACATACAAAATAGGGAAAATTCCCTAATATGAATGGAAAAACCCACTATTTATATGTGAGTGTACCTATAATAGCGGTAAATTCACATTCAAACAGTAATATTCATTCTACCAGTAAATTACAGGCATTTTGGTCCCATTCCATGGGCTTTCAGCATTACTATAATTTAAGGTGATTTTTAGTATTTTATACTAATTGCCCATAGGATCGATATGCCTGTAATTTACTGGTTGAACAAATATTAATTACAGTTTGGTTGTGAATATACCAACAGTGTAGGTTCTTCTTCTAACTAACTTCTTCTAACAAGAACTGAAAGAAGAGATGCAACAGTTGTCCACTGAACTAATGAGCACACAAAATGAACTAGAAAATACCATTTGCGAAAACAATAGTCTTAAAAGAACTATAGAAAAACTTTCACAAGAGATCTATGTGCTTAAAAATATATGTCAGAGTCCCTCATCTACTAACAGCAAACCTGCAAGCGCCATAAAATCTAAAAAACAATTTTTGAACAAAAATGATAATCAGGCGAAGTGTGCTCCAATACAAATTTCAACGCCTATATGTAACAAGCACGCCATTCATAGTTTAGGAATAACATGTGGCACTTCTTCCACTGACAAAGAAACAGAGCTAAAATACGTCATAGTTGACTTACGAGAAAAGTTATTGAAGGCTAACAAGGAAGTTGAGGCATTAAAAAAACAAATTGATAGGATAGAATCAAGACTTCGATATTCCGATTTTAACCTTCTCCAACATAGAGTTACCAAGCACAATAAAAAAACACAGAAGACACACATTGGCGAATCAACAGTAAGAATTTACGGCGGTCAACAAAGTGTGGGCCTTGCTTCAAGCCTAACAAACCTAAGAAGAAATACTAACTACACAAACTATAAAGTGTTCAGTCAAACTAAACCTAATGCACTCACAACAGATGTACTTACAGATTGCTACAATAATACGCCTAATGCATCAGATATACTCATAGTGAATGTTGGTGAAAATGATAAGAACCCTAAACATGTATTATCTGAATTACGCTCTTTCATAAATAACTTTAAGAACCATACTGTTATAGTGATAGGTGTCAAATTTAATCCATTTATAAATGAAGTTTTTTTAAATAATGAAATTGATAATTTATGTAAACTCTTTGAGCATACACATTTTTTAAAACATAGAACGTATTCTCTTGAAGGCATTTGTAAGAATATTAATTTTATTATAGACTGCAGAGATATGATATGACCGTAAATATCTGGATGTAAAAGTGATTAAAAACATTGTTTTACGTAAAAAGACCAACACAATAATTGTTAATAATAAACTTTACACAAAGGGTACAATTCCATACTTTTTTAAAATAATGTCTTTAGAAAAAATAAAAAAGGGCAAGACTATTGCTTTGGCTTCGGCAAGGAGGGGCACCATCCCTTTTTATTTTCAAAGGCTCAAAAAATCAGACGACTTTTTTCGTTCCTCAAAATAATACTGAGCTTGATTCAGGACTGTGTCACTTGAGCAATAATTTATATGATTTCAGAATATTTCACCAGAATACTCAAGGTCTTCTGAGTAAATTGGATGCTCTCGAAATATGCATTGACGAGTTCGCAAGTAACGGCATGTATTTGGACGTTTTATGTTTCTCTGAGACTTTTATAAAGCAATTATCGGAAAACAATGCCATATTGAAGAATTTCAAGTTGGCTTCATCTTTTAGTAGGATAAATAAAAGTCGAGGCGGTGTCTGTATTTTTGTACGCGAATCTATAGACTTTAAACCACTTCCAATTTGCAAGGATTTATCAATTGAGAAAAGTTTTGAATGTTGTGGCATTCTCCTTCCATCGCAAAAATGCAGCGTTTTGTGTCTGTACAGGATTCCAAATTACAGTAACCTTTCTTTATTTTTTGCTCAATTGGAATTGCTCCTCCATAAACTGTCAATAAAAGGAAATAAAATTGTGCTTGCTGGTGATCTAAATGTTAATACGTTGAGACAAGACTGTACGTCATGAAATCTGGTAAGCTTATTGCATAATTTTAATTTACAATTGCACATTACAGATCCTACGCGATTACAATCATGCATATACCATTTTGTTAGCAATATAAAAGATGCTAAGGGTGAAGTCCATAGCACTTATCTCTCTGATCATAATACCAGCCAAACCCTCACATTCAAAAGCACTAAGCACAAACCTATTCCAAAATTCTGGTACAAACGAGTAAGAGATTTAAGTTTTATTAATGAAAATAAATTTATTGATTGCATAAGTAGTTTATCATGGCAGGATGTGATGAATGACGATAACCTAAACTCAGCATTTAAAAGGTTTCATGATGACTTGGGTCTGTTTTATGATCAGTGCTTTCCAGAAAAGCGTGTAAAAGTTAACTGTCACTTATCACGACCAAAATGGATCACGAAAGGCATTAGGATGTCATGTATAACAAAACGAAAACTAAGGTCTAATTATTATAGAACGGGATCTGAAAACGCCAAATCAGCTTTTAAAACATACAGTAAAATATTACGTAAGTGTATATTTACGTCGCGAAAAAATATTAACGCTAATTTTGTTAAAAAAGCTAAAAATAAATGTAAAGCATCATGGGATGTCATCAAGGATAAATCAGACTGCGTAAGGAAGATTGATGAAATAGAATCAGTGCATGTTAACAGACTAGAAGTAAGGGACCCTAATGCTGTGGCTGAAGTATTTAACAAATTTTTCGTCAACGTGTCAAACTCCTCAAGTCACACAAACGGCTTTCAGGATTTTAAAAATATAGGCATAGATAACCAGACATTTAGTATCTTTTTGAAACCCTGCACTGAAATAGAAGTAAAAAATATTATAAAATCCCTAAATAACACAAAATCAGTGGGAGTTGATAATCTTTCTACTCACATCCTAAAATTGTGTGTTGAATACTTATCACCTGTGATTGCTTATTTAATTAATTTATCATTTGCACAAGGCCTACTTCCTGAACCTATCAAACTCTCTATTGTAAAACCTCTACATAAAAAGAACGACAAAAAAGAGGTTAACAATTACAGACCTATAACTCTCGTGTCTATTCTTTCAAAGATTTTTGAAAGAGCTATGAAAGACAGGCTATTACACTATATGGAAAAGCACAATATCATAACTAACGAACAAAATGGCTTTCAAAAAATAAATGTACGACTTTAGCTGGATATAGATTAATGAGTAAAATAACAAGTTATATTGATGATAGGGTACCAGTTACTGTGATATTCTTTGATTTAAGTAAGGCTTTTGATCTTGTTAACCACAAAAACCTCCTTGTTAAATGTGAAAGATACGGTATTAGAGGACTTGCGCTTGACTGGATAAAAAGTTACCTTGCCGACAGGAAGCAATGTGTACAAGTAACGAAACTTGACGAAAACAATGAGGCTATTGAGTACAGATCTTCATTTCTTTCTAACGCATCAGGAGTTCCACAAGGAAGCGTCCTGGGACCGCTGCTATTTCTTTTATATATCAATGACTTGCCGAGGATCACTCAGTTCGACACTATCCTTTTCGCTGATGACATTTCCTTAGTGGTGCCATATCATGATAAAACAATGCCATATGAGACTATTATAAATGAAGCAATTCAAAATATAAATAATTGGTTACAGAATAATAATCTTTTAATTAATGCCACAAAGTCTAATTATATTCAATTTTTAAACTATAAATCAAAAAGTTATGATCTAAACTTACACTGCCATGGACAGGTACTGAATGAAGTTAGTGAAGCAAGATTTTTGGGCTTTATTGTGGACCGTCATTGCAACTGGAAGTCTCACATAGAAAATATTTGTAACAGGTTGAGTCGATTCGTGTTCGCCCTCTATCGCCTTAAAAATACAGCCAATGAAAATACTGCTCTTCTAGTATACCACGGTTATGTATCGTCATTAATATGATACGGTATTATCTTGTGGGGAAACTCCACTGACATAAGTAAAGTTTTTCTAGTTCAGAAAAAATGTGTGCGTGCAATAAACGGGGTTGGTCCTCGCGATAGTTGTAAACCCTTGTTTAAAAAATTTAAGCTACTAACTGTAACATCATTATATATACTTGAAATAGGAAATTTTATAAGAAAAAACATGAATCTTTTTAAAACAAGCATTCAAAATAAACGTTTACGTCCGAGGGATTCATGTAAATTAGATTTACCTGCTTGTAAAAGTGCTCTGCATAATAATAATTGCTTTATCATGCCCATAAGAATTTATAACAAAATGCCATTTGAAATAAGACAGCTACCGACACCACTATTTTTACATAAACTAGAGAAATGGCTAGTTGAAAAATGTTATTACAATTTAAAAGAATATTTCGAATGCAATAATTTTTAACACAGATAATATAGCATGTAACATGCAATATAAATATAGAATATATAATTATAATTAATAAATGAGTATCTTGTAATTTGCCTAATGAATTAATGATATAAATTTTATGTGAAATATTCTTAAATATTTTATTGTAATGTACTTAGTTATAATTAATTCTTTTAATTTTGTTTTTGTTAATTATTTTGGTATTGTTAATTTTAATTTTAGTTGTTTTTTGGGCTGTTTTAGATAAATTATTAATTAATGTGAACAGATTTTGTATGCCGACGTTTCGGTAGAACACGCATGTACCTTAATAACTTAAGAACATTGTATACCGTGTCTCTATGCAAATAAATATATTTCTATTTCTATTTCTAAAAACTTCCCATTTCTAGAACGCTTTCATTTACAATATATTTAAATGAAATTATGAAATTATTTATTTGCGTATGAATGGGATACATGGGGGAGATGTTGTTAAAGTTGTTACATTTTTACGCTTATCCCATTCAGCCAACCACGGTAGCATGCAAAAAAATAGGGATATTAAAATTAAAATTAATGCAATACAATTAAAATTGAAAACAATACAATACAATAAAAATTAAATTCATAAATGGAAATAACCTAAAACAAATAAATTAATAAAATAAAAACACAACCAAAGAAGCCACTTTGAGGCTGTATGGTGCAGCTCCTCTGCCTTATTTGTTCAAGAGTTCAAGGACAAACAAAAAGACTAATGGTTTTCCTAAGTTTAAAACAGAAAAGAAAAGTCATACAGAGAGAGCCTTAAACTAAAAAAAATAATACCTAATTAGATGCATTAAATGTCAAACCCTAATTAATAATAGAATTATATATCAAGTCAAAAATAAAATCACAGTCGTTATACAATTTAAATTATAAAATAGAATGTCAATGCGCACATTAAATCATTAGACAATTTGGTACAACAACGAAAACGAATATCAATGCAAAGAACCTAAGGCATCACAACACAAGGTACACGAATTGCAGCATTTGTGTTTTAGATATTCTTAACCTACTTATTATATTTTTTAACCTACCACCCATTCAGGACATCATTTTTTAACTGTGGCAAAGAACGGGTGCAAGAAACCACAGCGCACAGAAGCAACGACATTTACAAAATATATATATATTATATGTCGTTACCAGGTCACAAAATACAAAATATGAATTTGAATGTAAATAGTTTAATTAAATATGGTGCTCTATATAAATTAATTATAGGCAATTAGAAATAGCTGTTGGAGTAGGTACTTGGAGCATTTCAGACCCAAGCTGTTTTGTCTTCTGTATAATCCGACACTTTATAATAAGCTTTTTTATAAAGCTTTTCTTTGATTTTGATTTTAAATTTATCAAGATCTAATTTCTGAATATCATTTGGTACTTTGTTGTATAATCGTACACACAGACCCTTAAAAGAATTATTTATTTTATGGAGCCTAGTATAAGGCACTGCTAATTTGTTCTTACTTCTAGTATTTAATTTGTGAATATCACTGTTTTTTGAAAACATTTCAATATTTTTATGAACATACACAAGATTTTCATAAATATATTGTGATGCAACTGTCATTATACTTATATCCTTAAATCTCTCTCTGAGAGAGTCACCAGCCTGTAGGTTATATATTGCTCGAATAGCCCTCTTCTGCAGCACAAAGATAGTTTGAATGTCGGCAGCATTTCCCCACAGTAAAATGGCGTACGACATTACACTATGAAAGTAACTGAAATAAACTAATCTAGCTGTATCAACGTCAGTTAACTGACGGATCTTCATTACTGCATAAGCCGCGGAGCTAAGTCTATTCGACAATTTAGCTATATGTGGGCCCCACTGAAGCTTGGCATCCAACGTGATGCCTAGAAACACAGTGGTGTCCACAGGATTCACATTCTTATCTTTAATTTGTACACTAGTTATTACCTGCTTAACATTAGGCAATACAAATCTTACACATTTGGTTTTTCCCTTGTTTAATAGCAAGTTATTAACACTAAACCAGTGAACAATCTTTGAGACCGCATTATTTACATCGTCATAATTTGGGTGTCGTCGTTTCACTTTGAATAAAAGTGAAGTATCATCAGCAAACAATACTATCTCATGACTGTCTTTTACAAAATAAGGTAAGTCATTAATATAAACCAAAAACAAGAATGGACCAAGTATTGAACCCTGCGGAACTCCCATTTTAACCACTGATCCCGGAGATCTTTGGTATGCTGTACGAGCTGTACTTTTTGCCGCTATTTTGGTTAACTTATAAAGAGCATAAGCAAATCTATTTATTTTATTGCATTTTATTGCTATCTGCAGCTTCCAGTCTAACTTGTCATCGACATCTATGCCCAAAAACTTTGTTACATTAGTATTTTTAAGGCTAAGTCCCTGATAATTTATATTTAATGCCTGATGCAATATGTTATTAAAATTAATAAAATAAGTTTGTCAATATTGATTTTTAAATTATTATTCTTAAGCCAATTTATTATTATATTTATTGTATTATTGATTTCATTAGTATGTCTATTTAATGTAATTTTTTTTCAGTTGTCACTATAATGGAAATATCGTCAGCAAATAAGATGCAGCCATGGTTTATCAATTCGGGAAGATTATTTATGTAGATCAGGAAAAGAAGAGGGCCCAGCACGCTTCCTTGTGGGACACCATATCTATTTTCCCTAAGATCAGACTGGTATTTTTGTGTCATATTTTTCGAATCAAGCTTTACAACTTCGACGGCCTGCATCCTATTGTGTAGATATGTTTTAATCCAGCTTAGAGCTGGGCCTCTGATCTCATAATGTTCAAGTTTTGCCAGTAGTTGACTGTGTGCAACAAAATCGAAGGCCCGTGACATATCAAGGAAAAGGACTGTTGTGTATTTCTTGTCATTTATTGATGTTAGGACCTCATTCACTAAGTTAAATATTGCCTGAGTTGTTGATTTGTTCTTTTGAAATCCAAATTGATCTTGTTTGAGAACCCTATATTTTTCAAAAAATGACATAAGTTTGGCGAATACAACTTTTTCATATACCTTTGACATTATCGGTATTAATGTAATGGGCCTATAATTGTCTACAATTGTTTTTTTGTCCTTCTTATACATAGGCTTGACCAACGACCGCTTTAGCCTGTCAGGAAAGGTTCCAGAGGACATTGATGAATTTATTAAATATGTTAGAACTGGAGCTAATTCTTCGCTGCATGCCTTGAGGACTTGCGTACATATATGGTCATAACCTTCTGAATTAGTGTTATTCAGAGATTTGATTATTTTTCTAATAAAGTATTCATCAATAGGAGACAGATATATAGAATTACATAAAATATCCTTGGGTGATTCATTTTTTAAATTAGCATTAGATTTATGAGTTAAATTAATAAAATGGTTGTTAAATATGTTGGCAATTTGCATTGGGCTACTAATAATTTGATTGTTGTATTCAATAGAATCTATATGGTTACTGTACTCTGGTTTGGTATTTGTCTCGGCCTGTATTATTTTCCAAGTTGCTTTACAAGTATTTTTATTTTTTAGGATGTATTTATTGTTTGATTGCTTTTTGGCTTGTAATATACATTTTTTTTAATAATTTAGAGTAGGTTCTGTATTTTTTTTTATTTGTGAGAGTTTTCCTTTTGTAATGGTTTATTCTATTAGTAGCACAACTCTTTTTTATCCCTTTTGAGATCCAATGCAAGCTCGATTTAGGATTTAATGTCACCCTACAAACAGGAAAGCACAATTTATATAACAGACAGAACCAATCATGAAATAAATTAAATGCTTCATTAGGATCATTCTCACTGTAAACCTCTGTAAAAGAGAGACTTGCCAAATAATTTTTAAACTTTAAAATATTCTCTTCAGAGTAACATCTCTTAAATGTGTGTATTTGTTTAACTGTTTTAGGCTTTGTTTTAGTTTCAAAACTTAATATCTGTGCCGTATTATGGTCTGATAAACATAATAGGAGGATAGTGCCCGTTGCACCTCTCACATTACTAAATATGTGATCGATGCACGATAGACCTCTTGTTGGCTGAGATATGTGTTGAACCAGATTATAATTGCTTAACATATCTAAGAGACGCCTGGTTACATTATTATTTAATACAGTGTTAATGTTTATGTCCCCTGCTATAACTATCCTATGTATATGGTGCTTGTGCAGATATTTGCTTATTAACTGTTCTAATTTGTCTAGAAATAATTCAAGGTGTCTTTTTTTTGTAGCTGTAGAGCTGCGGTATACACAGATAACTATAATATTACATGCTTGGATTAAAATGGAACAGCATTCGAAGTGAAAATTAGCTGAAAGGTTATCAAAAATGCATACTTTTTTATAGGCTATTCCTTTTTTAATCATTATGCATGTACCACCTCTTTTTTTATTTCTCCCATAGTGTGCTGCAAGTTCATAATTTTGAACGCAAATGTTTTTTTCTTCGCCATTTTCAATAAAAGTTTCTGTGAAACATAGCACATCAGGATATAAATTAGCATCTAGTTCTGTGAGCGTTATCTCGATAAGCTCTTTTTTGGAGAGCAAGCCTTAAATATTTTGGTGTAGGATAACAAAGTTATAACCGTTTTTAGGGACGAAAACAATCAGGGTTTCCCTTCGGTGTTAATGTACTGTGTTCTGACAATTTACTCCTAGAAAAATAGTAAGGTATTGTACCTGTCTTATAAACATTTGTTGTAGCAATAGTATTCATTAAATTATTTTTGTCACAATTTATGTATTTCGAGGTATTTCTCAATTTTAGACCGTTTTTTACATAATCATTTACATATTTTAAATAATCAATTTCAATATTAATTTTTAGGCTAATTTTCTTTTTTAGGGATGTCATGTTTTGGTAGTTATTCAATGTTTGTTTGTCTATATCGATAAAAGTACAATTATTATAATTTCGAATAAGTAAATTAATTTTTGCATTTAATTTGGGTACATTCAATTGATAATTATAGGGTTTCACCATACTAGTAATACTGTAGTTGTTATTCCATTTTCCGAATCGAGATTTAATTAGTTCTTCCGCCAGGCCGCGCACCTGTTGATCGCCGATTATGTAGATATTGTGTTTACTTATCTTGTCCTCTGAGGCATCTACATCTAGTGAGTGGTTGAGCGGGGGACTCGGGGATCCCATCACATGACTCGGTGAGATAGGTGTTGTACTAATAGAGACGTTTCCTAAGTTTCTTTGATTTCTACCAAAAGGCGTTGTACATATTTCCCGGAGTGAATTGGTTTCAATGCCGTCTTGTGCGAAGGTTGTGAGGTTCTTCTTAGAGTAACATTTTTTTTTTGCTTAAATTACAGATTTGTGTTAGATATTTATTTGCTGTTTCGTGATTATGTAACTTTTTTTTCAGATCATTATTTTCCATTAAGATATTTTCAATTTCATTTTCGGCTATTAATAGTTTTTCTTTAAGTTCTTTGTTCTGGTTTTCTAAATATATTAAGTATAAACAAACATAGCAGGTATATTTTCCAAATAGGTTAAATAATATGTATATAGGTACAAGATAGGTATGTAACTTAAACTTATTTAATCATATAATACTAAAATAATCGAACACAAAAATTATTCTAATGAAATGTCCTAATATTGAACAAAATAATCAAACATAATTATAATTTCAATATAATAGGTAACTGTTTAAATCACAATACAACATCAGATTAACTTAGAAAAAATGCTGTCAATCATGATAATAGCGGTAAATTCACATTCAAACAGTAATATTCAGTCTACCAGTTAATTACATTCATTTTGGTCCCATTCTATAGGCTTTCAGCATTACTATAATTTAAGGTGATTTTTAGTATTTTATACTAATTTCCCATAGGATCGATATGCCTGTAATTTACTGGTTGAACAAATATTGATTACAGTTTGGTTGTGAATATACCAACAGTGTAGGTTCATCTTAGTAGTAAATAAATTGGGCATTCTGGCTCACAAAGTTGTGTCCTCACCGCTCGCCGTGCTCGCTTCGTCGTCGCTCCGCGACGACGTTCGCACACAACTATTGTGCGCCAGAACGCCCAATTTTTACTACTGTCGTAGATAACAAACAAAAGCATTAAATATAGAACCGTTATTATTTTTTAGTCATTTTGTTGTAACCTTTGAAACAATGCAGTCAATTTTATTATGAGATTTGTTAAACAAAAAAATCATTGAAATTGGAATGCATCTGTCCTACGTCATCAAACGCTCCAAAACGACATGGTACCTTATTACCAAATACTATTCGCTGTATTGTTTGCGGACCGTCGAATTGCGGAAAGACCAACTTAGTGATTAGTTTATTACTTCATAAAGATGGTCCACGTTTCCGTAACTTGTACGTTTATTCAAAATCATTACCTATACCAACCTAAGTATATATACCTAGAAAAAACTTTGAATTTGGTAGCAGGCACGTCGTACAACAAATATAATTATAATAGTGAAATTCTAAGTCCGCATGAAGCTTTACCAAACTCAATCATTGTTTTCGATGATGTTGCTTGTGAAAATCAAAACAACATTCGTGATTATTTTGCTATGGGGCGTCATAAAATCATAGACTGTTTCTTCATAAATCAAACATATACCAAGATCTCAAAACAGCTCGTGAGAGATAATTCAAACCTTATTATATTATTTAAGCAAGATGACATCAACTTAAAGCATGTTTATGACGAACATGTTGGGTCTGATATGACATGGCCTCAATTCCGCGAAATGTGCTCAACAGTTTGGAGTGAACCCTTCAGTTATGTTGTAATTAATAAGGACTGTAAGCGAAATAAAGGTTGCTATAGAATGAAGTTTGACACTTTTATAGTTATTAACTAATATTCATAAGTGAATGTTCTAATATATCTGGATCATGTTCACTTTTGATTTGGAACGGAATACTTACATACTAAAATGGAAAGAAATTTAAAAGAACAAATTGTAAAATCTGCAGCAGCTGTGAAAAGAAAGGTTAAAATGATAAAAGATCTAAAAAATTCAAATAATATGACTCTGGGTACAATACTTAAACCCATTGTGGATCCTCTAAACTAAATCAATTGGCAAACAAAAGTGATACAACTTTTCACAACGAAGAATCAGTTCAAACCCCAATGAAAAAGAAAATAAAGTACAGTGATGCTGAAGTATCGTATTCGTCTAACGATAACATTCAAGAAAGTTTTAGTGAAGAAGAAAACTCAGCTGATGATTTTTATGACAAAACTGATCAAACTTTTACTGTTTACCACCTGATGAACATAATATCAGTGATGACTCGTTTAAATCACCCGAATCATCGCCAAGCATGAAAAATCGATCTTTATCATAGTCACTATCATCTGAAGTATTTAAAGATGTGCCTTTTGGAATAAGAACTGAACGGGATAAGTTAATGTTAGGGAAAGCCCGCGTTTATGATCAGGCTCGTATCTTTAAGATTGGAAATCGCACTCTGAAGAAGACGCCTGGTATAATGGAATTATTATTTAAAAAAACACCAAATATAGATATAATCACAGACGAGGATATGCAAAATTATAAAGTAATTCTAATAGATACCAACGCACACAGACGTAATTTTGATCCAAATAAACCTATAAACAGTAACAAAGGCTTCAAATACATGAGTATTATTAAACCCTTATTCAAATTTCCTAGAAAAGTAACTACAAGTACTGAAAGCATCCCAAAAGGGGAAGGTATAAATATTTTTTAAAAAGTTAAAAAGAATACCGATTTGGTTTATTGGGATGATCCAAATGAATTAGTGGAACGACTAAAATTACTGCTTGCATCACGCGAAGCAGGCAACACTGGCCTAAACAGTGAGATTATAGCAATCATCGAAGAACTGTTTGAAGCTGGTATTATAAACGTGAAATATAAAAGGCATGTATTGAGAAAATTAAGCAGTTTAATAGCAGTGAACAACCCATAAAGACTGCAATGAATATAGATAAATTTGGACATCACGTTCATAAGCGTTTAAGATATTCTGAATTTATGAATACTCTTGACTACACGTTAGCAAAATCAGAGACTGGAGATTACGATTTGCAATCCTCAAGATTAAAAGGTTTGTTACCTCCACAAAATGATGATGAAGCTGTAAATAAAGCTCATTTAGATAAAGAAATTGAAGACTTGAAAAAATAATTGAAAAAAGTTCTTAACGACGTTAGAGTTTATCTTAAAAACTTAGAAAAAGTTACTTCTAATAATATGAGTACTTTGTATTATACAAAAACGGAAATCGATTTTCTGATTAATACTAAGACAACCAAAAATGAGTAAACAAAACATAGTAGATGAGCTTCATAGATCTGCTAGAAGAAATTTTTTACGACGATGCACGATTATAAAAGGAATATATGATTTATGGCAAGCAGATCTTATAGATGTACAAAAATATTCATCCTTTAATAAAGTACATATTAGTTGTTATTGACACTTTATCTAAGTATGTTTGGGTAAAGCCCTTAAAATCAAAAGAGAAAGTCTGTGTTACTTTTGCGATGCAACGTAACTAGCAGAGTCTACTCAAACACCAAAAAATTTGCAAACTGATTTAGGTAAGGAGTTTTACAATGATAGCTTTAAACAACTGATGAAGAAATATAAAATTAATCATTATTCGACCTACTCTGTAAAGAAAGCAGCTATTGTTGAACGTGTGATAAGAACTCTAAAAAGTCGTCTTTTTAAACTTTTTAGTTTATGTGGTCGATATGAATGGTTAGGGAAAAATTTAAACTCAGTAGTACAATGCTATAATAAAACCATTTATCGCATAACCAAATTTAAACCAGTCGATGTTAACAACAGAAACCAGATGTTGGTAAGAACCAACATAATTAAATCCCAAAAGCACAGTACTTTGAAAAGACCTAAGTTTCGTGTTGGTGATCATGTTCGTATTAGTAAATATAAAGGCGATTTTTACAAAGGTTATACCCCTAACTGGTCTACTGATATATTTACTATCACAAAAATCAATCATACAAACCCACCAACTTATCACATAGAAGACAGAAAAAACCACAGTATTTTAGGTTCATTTTATGAATATGAATAACAAAGAACTATGTTTCCAGACTTATATCTCATAGAAAAAGTTTTAAAAAGATAAGGAAACAGGCTTTTTGTAAAATGGTTAGGTCTAAGTAATGAAGAAAACAGTTGGGTAGAAAAAAATGCATTAGTGATGTAATATAAATAAAGAACGCAATACCCGCTCAATTATTTTGTGAGTATCAATGAAGGAAGGAAGTGGTATCATTAACAGTTTAATTAATAATTTACCTTTTGAATTACATTTACCTGGTTATCAATTTTGCGGTCCTGGAACTAAACTTCAAAAACGGTTACAAAAAGGCAATCGAGGTGTAAACAAATTGGATGAAGCTTGTATGCACCACGACATTGCATACATCAATAGTGATTTGGATGTACGTCATAAAGCTGATTTAGATCTTTTGAATATGGCTAAGAAAAGATTGAAATCAAAAGACGCTGGGAAAGGAGAAAAGGTTGCCTCGTGGATAGTTAAAAATGCAATTAAGGCAAAGCTTAAAGCTGGTGGTGGAGCACGTTCTTTCATGTCTATCGTGAAAAAACTACAATCTCAAGTAAAGAAATTGAAATCCAAAAGCAATAATTCAGCTATTAAGTATGCATATGCTGCTGCCAAAAAACTATTTATGAACAAAAGAGGTATACGCCTGCCACGCTGTATTCCCATTCCTAAAAGTGGTGGGTTTTTATCTTTGATACCAATCTTCGCTGGATTGTCAGCTTTGGGTTCATTAGCAGGAGGTGCAGCAGGTATAGCAAAGGCCGTGAATGATGCCAAAGCTGCTCAGAGAAGTCTTCAAGAGTCTGAACGCCATAACAAGATGATGGAAGCGGTTGCTCTTGGGAAAGGATTGTATATTAGACCTCATAAAAAAGGGGCAGGTTTATATTTAAATAATTCAAAAAACTAGTGGAACGGCTACCCAGGCGAGCATTAACAAATTTGGATATTTTAGAACACGCATGTGACATTCCGTATTTCCGTGGTGTTTTTATGAGAGATACTTTACCTTCAAAACCAAGAAAAAATGAGTGTGCTATAATTAATTTGGACAGTTCTGTGAATCCTGGAACTCATTGGGTAGCCTACGTTAAGAAAAACAATAACTCTGAATATTTTGATAGTTTTGGTAATTTAAAACCTCCGCTAGAATTACAAAAATATTTAAAAAATATTCCTATAAATTATAATTATACACAACATCAAACTTTTGGCACATTAAATTGTGGACATCTTTGCTTAAAATTTTTAAAGGAATATTGGAAACACCATTTAAATACAGAATAGTAAATATATTTCTCAGTATAAAAATGTCTTTCACTGTGTCGATAACTGGTCGAGGAGCCTTTATGGCAACTAGCTATTCCCCAACCTTAGACTTATGTGGAGAATATGAATGTGGACTACTTTACTTTTCTACGTTTAATTCAATCCCAAATGTAGACGAGAGAAATAATAAGTTTTATTATGGTACCAACGAAGTTGTTGAAATTCCTGAAGGTTCATATGAACTTCAAGACATCTGTGATTATTTAAAAGCAAATATAAAAAATTGTGTTTTTAATTTAACTTGTAATAATAACACACTTAAGACCAATTTTTTCTGTACAAAGGATGTGCACTTTGAAAATGATAATTCGCTTGGAAAAACTTTGGGTTTTGGTATGGAAACGGTGAAGGCTAATATAAGTAGCAAGTCACAGTATCCTGTTAGTATTTTATCAACAACCATCGTCCGCATCGAATGCGACGCAGTAAGCGGATCATTTGTAAACGGAAAAACAAGTCACATAATCTACGAATTTGTGCCTAACGTACCACCTGGTTATCGAATTATTGAAATACCTAAGAATATAATATATTTTCCAGTTAACCAAAACTCAATCAGTGCATTAAACATAAGATTGTTAGACGCTGAAAATAAGCAAATCAATTTACGTGGCGAAGAAGTACAACTATATTTGCACTTTAGAAAAAGATGCTAAATTTTAATAAAACCCATTTACCATCCGGGACTCAAGTCAGTTCAAAAAGAGCACTTTTAAAAGTAGCACCTCTTAAATTCAAAAAGAAGTTAACCAAAGAAAATAAAGAGTTACTAAAGTTAATAGGCTTAATAAAATGAATATTTTAAATATATCTCAACCATCGTCACACTATAAAAGCATTGAAAGTTTCGAATATCATTCATATAAACCATACGTGACAAGTTTCAACAAGAATGATGAAATAGGTATACCTATTAACCAACAAGATTTGTATGTGTTGCCTTCCCTCAGCACTTTGTATATTGAGGGCAAAGTACATGTTCATGATAGCACTACTAAAGCAAAAGTATCCATTGTGCATTTTATAAATAACGCAGCATTATTTCTATTTCAAGATATACGATACGAACTAAATGGAGTTGAAATAGACAAAATAAAAAATGTTGGCCTTACGACCACCTTAAAATCATATCTTTCGCTAAACGAAAACGAATCAAAATCTGCAAATGTTTGGGGTTGGTCTACTATTGGTACGACCAATAATGGAGTTTTTTCCGCTTCAATACCTTTAAACAAAATATTGGGGTTTGCAGAAGACTATGAAAAAATAATTATTAACTGTAAACACGAATTAGTTTTATTAAGAAGCAGCACTAATATTAATGCATTAAAGTTAAATAAAAATGAAATTATCGATAACCTTGAAATAAGTAAAATAGTTTGGAGAGTTCCGCATGTAAAAGTATCAGATCGTGAAAGGATTACTTTGTTAAAACATTTAGAAAAAGATCGTTCTGTTACCTTAGCGTTCCGAAATTGGGATTTATATGAATACCCGTTATTACCAAAAACACGCAAACATACATGGTCAATTAAAACTTCAACGCATATAGAAAAACCACGTTATGTAATTATTGTATTTCAAACCAATCGTAAAAATCAGGCGGACATGTCAATGGCTGAATTTGACCACTGCAATGTTAGGGACGTAAAAGTTTTTTGAATTCTTCATATTACCCTTACGAAAATTTGAACGTCAGCTTTACGGAAAACAAGTATTACTTATTATATGAGCAATATGCTAGATTTCAACAGACTTATCACGGACGCCGAGCAGAACCGTTGGTTACTTTAAAAGAATTTAAAGAGATCGCTCCACTATTTGTAATTGATTGTTCTCGACAACACGAGGCATTAAAGGGGTCAATAGATGTAAGAGTTGAAATTGAAACTGAAAAAGAGATACCTGATTAGACAGCTGCATATTGTCTTATATTAAACAACTGTATATTCGAGTACAAGCCTTTAAGCAACATTGTGAACAAGTTATCATGAAAATTAATACAATTATCGTGGATGTACAAGGATTTAAAAACCTAAACAATAAGTTTCTGGTAAAGGAATTAGCTATAGCCACTGAGGAATATACCCATATTTTTTTAATAAAACCACCTTACCTTACCCGTTTACCGCTCTTACTGATAAAGAAAAGCAAAGTGTTTGGTGGATTGAACGAAACAGAGGATTTCGATGGAGCGAAGGGTACATAGATTATAGGGAATTTCGAAGAATTATCAAACCGTATTTAAAAGATCGTACAATTTTAGTTAAAGGTAAAGAAAAGATTACATGGATACAAGAATTATGTGATCATAACAACGTGTTAGACATAAGTAATTTAGGGCTTACTAATTTACAAACTCTTTCTGAATTGTATTGTAAAGATGTTTTCGTATATAACTGTTTTACTCATAGGAAAACATGTGCATTAAAAAATGTACTGTGTATTAAAAAATGGTGTTTACAAAATAAAGTGATCTTATAATTTTGTAATAATTATAGTTTTATTTAGGTTTTAATCATTGAATTTTATAGAACTAGGCATTAGAATAGAACTTTTTATTTTTATGTGACTGTTAAAAGTATTTTTTTGTTTTTTATAATGTAAGTATGTGCTTTAATACCTATTAGTTATTTTTTATTAAACATAAATTTAAATTGAATGCTGTGTTTTCTTTATTAAACTACGAGTATAATCAATATAACCGAGAGCAATAAAATAAAAAAAACGTTATTACTATTATTTAATTTTATTTAAGTTTATTATAACGCTTATTGCTAAATTTACAAAAAATTTAACAAGTTTCAATAACATTTAAAAATATATACGTTAAATTTATTTATATACTAAAAAGAAAATTCCCCTCAAAATAAGATTTTATACAATCAAAATATTTTATATATTTAAATGTGTCTCTGGAGGTTTACACGTAAATATGGAAATTACGCTTGAAACCTTTTGAGAACTTTAATTTACAAATAAATCTGCGCCATATAGCCTCACTAGAAGTTATAGCTATAACCGCACAATTTTTTTGAAATGTTACTAATAACTCCTTCTGTCTGATCCATAATTGGATCAACATCATCCTCCACAACATATTGTGCGCACAACAGCTTCTCTGGAACAGGCACTCTTGATTGTAAGTCAATAACTTGAATTTTGATTAAATAGCGACCCTTTTTCGGCGCGCTTTTCAATACAAAGGAATTTTGTTTGTTGTGAAAGTGTCTTAGAAAACATCTTTTCTTTTGATGTCTATGTTTTAAATTCTTTATCTCCGGCTCCGGGTTCTGAGGTCTGAATCCATAGTGAAAGGGACCCGCTTCGTCAATTCCCTCATGTTGGCCTTGTGTGTATTGATTCAGTACTCGATCTTGGTGTTCCTCGTCAGGCAGAATGTAGACCGGTGAAGTGGGTGGAGTATCCTGAAATAAAATAAAATAATATAAAACACTTACAAATATAAATTATGTCCATCATCTTTAAATGAAAATTCCACTTACCATGATAATAACTTTTTATTTAGAACAAAAAAATAAAAACAATTGAGACAATGCAACTGCTGCTGACAACGTTCTGTCTATTAATGTAAATGAATTACATGACAAACCACGCTTTATTTATCTAGTTTACTACAACCGATAATATGTGTGCGTCGGTGTAAGTTGCTTCGTTGCATGTTTAAACATGCAAAAAACTAACCGCTGACTAGGTGTTATTTTCAACAACATGACACGTAATTATTGTGAAACGTGTGCGAATAGCATCAAATGACTTCCCATCATAATCAGCATTATATTGTCGACATGTAATGACTTGATTAAATCATACAGTTCGGTACAATCTTTATTAGAATTTGATAACAACTTAAAAAATATAAAATGTGGTGCGGTTAAAATTGGTTTAAAAAAGTCTTATGCTTTTGTATACCTAGTCCTCGTAGAGGTTACATTATATGATAATTCTTTAATTGAAATTTTACTCAGCTTTCATATTTATTACACCTAATTATGAAATAATGTAATGTAAGGTAATTGCATAAAATAGTAATTTTAGGCACATCATCAAATAAAACCATTAATTCAAAGTAATAAAAGTAATTAGTAATAAACTAAACAAGTAGGTAAGTACTTTTAGTTTGTATAATAATTGTGCTTTGTAATAGTGAAGGAAAAAAATACTCGGGCTAAGTATAAATAAAACATAAAAATTCACTTTATTGTTTATTCACGAATTAAGTAACAACAGTTTTTATAAAGAGTGTATGGATAGGTACATACTAAAATGAAAGTAACACATCAAATTGATTGTAAACAATACAAAACTTTTTTTGTATATTATATTACAACAACATTTATTCAGTAACTTAAGAAAAAAACAATTATTAGACATAAACTTAAATAAAACATACAAAAATGCACTTCATTGTTATTTACAGTTTTAGTTTCAACAATATAAAGTGTAATCCATACAAAAATGAAAATTACACATCAAATTGATTGTAAACAAATATTTATTTTTAAATTTAAATCAAACTTAACACCAATTAATTAACTTAACATATTATATAGCTGATTAAAGGTCTTAGATTATTTAACTTTTTTAAAACTACCTATCAGATTAAAATTAATCTTAAAAATCTATGTTTATATTTTAAATTTATCGATGACAGTAAAACATTAAATTGATAGTATAAAACGTTAAAGTTTTAGTGATTTAATCTAGATATAAACCATCATACATTATTATCACCTATGGTAAAAACTATCTATTGCAGGATAGTGTATTATATTGTAATAGAATAATGTCCCCACGATATCGTTGACACGTTATCACCTAAAATAAAACGTTTATCATCTTTTCTCGACAATGCCACTTTATACTGTTCTCTTGTAAAAATTTTATACTTTATGGTTTTGAATAGAACGTTTTTACCTTTAAGATCTGTTCCTGTTGAAAGAACATTTACGTAATCAGAAAATTTTAAGTTTTTAGTTACAGGTTTTTTGATTCCTTTTGCTTTTTTAACCTCATTATCAATTGTTTTAATACTGTACAGTTTGGATCGCAATCCTACAAATTCCAAGAGAAGTTTACCACCTAGTTCGTCTTTGAACAAACCAGGGACTTTTTTGTTCCTTGGAATAATGCTAAAGCAGATAATACTAGAATAATTACTAGTGTCAAAATAACTCAAAAAGTGGTCTTTCAAATCGCGATAGAAGTCATCCGTTTGAATGGAGTATAACAAACTATCAGTATCTGTTTAACATAAAGACAGTTTTTCGTTGTAATATTTTTTCATAACAGAATAATTAAAATCGTACATATGGCTTTTTGATATCTCTAAAACTGAAAACCCTATGTATATTGGTTTGTTCAATATTACTTTTTCTCGTTTTAATTGAATAGCTACAAAGTTTTCATCAAACACTGCTACGCTATGGAAGTTAGGGCGAGCTATCAGTTGTTCGGCGGAATAGTACTTGTTTGTTTTATTGCGATCGTCATGCCATGCATTAACAAGTTTTACATCGACTTTGCGCTCTATATCTTCTAATGTTTTTCCAAAAATACTGTTATTTAACAATTTAAAAAAGTCTTGCTCAAAAGCAGAGTTAGATTTTTGTCTTAACTCCGTATTTAAATCAATATATGGTTTTAAGAACTGACTCTGCTTAAATGTTATTGCTCTGCGAATTCGTTTAAGGCGTAATCCATGATTCAAACACATTTTCAAATGAACGTAATGTATGACATATTCATATTTATCGAATAAATTAGGTATCAGTTTTTTTATGTTTCGAACCCGGTGGAACAAAATTTTGGGCGCAAAATGGAAGGTCATTGTGTAAGTCATGTAAACTCTCTGGGTATTCTAAATCTACTTCTAAGATGTATCCATATTCATTTTCATTAGGAATGCTCAGTATGTTAAGCTGACTACATTCCTCCTCATCAAGTAATCTAAAGTCCGCATAGGGCAAATAGCTACACATAGCGTAACCATATAAGTTATTACAGTCCAAGTACATTAAATAACTATTAGATTGAGATGAATCAAAATCAGGCTGATATTTGTTATTTGATTGAGCATACCTTTTTGAACATAAACAAATGCCTCCTCGAATACCCTTTTGTATCATACGAATTATTTCCAAGTCAGATAAAAGTTCCAACTTTATTTTAGTTTTTAAAAGCATTGCATCGAAGCTTAGGCTTGGTGCTGTAATATAAAAAGCCGGATCTAAATCATAATTTTTTTTGCAAGTTAAGCGGAACTTTTCGAATATATCGGCTAATAATAAAACATCATTTTTTACATATAAATCTGTATACTCTCCTAAATTTTGTATGTCAAAAGTTTTCCATACGGTTAAGGCATGTTGGTAATCAGTTAAGCTAATTGATTCACTCGTAAGACTACTGTAAAATTTTTCTATCGGCGGCAAACTAGTTTCTTCATATACCTCCCAAGCAGACATTTATTCATATGGATATATACCCTTGCGACGCAACAATGAACATTTTCGTTCACTATCGCAATTTTTACGTAAATGTATAAAGTCATTAGGGTTAAGACTTTTAGCTAACTGGTCTAAGCTTGTCCCTAAAAATTTAAAAGAATCGACAAAACGTACTGCAACGAAAGTTTTATCTGAAAGTGGAATAAACTTAGTAAAAGAAATATAATTTTCTTTGCTTTTCGGAATAACTTTGATTGAGCCTGATATTGTGTTTAATTCCCGAATAAACAAATGGCAATCGTAACCCGATAAATTATGAAAGAAAATGGGGATAAATTTAGGAATCTGAAATTTAAGATTACAGTATGAATGAGCTGCGCCTCTGTAAACACCTGTGAAGTGACAGTGATCTCTCACTTTATCTACGACTAATAAATTTGAACATAAATAACAATAGTCTGCGCGATCAAAAGCACGCGAGTCAATATTACTAAAAATTATAGGCACTGGATTCTCTGAAGCCGACTGAATAATATCATAAATTCTTTTCACGTCTTTCTGTAAATAAGTAACAAATTTGAATGCACAATCAGGACCGCGATACTTTACTAGGCGGTTTAGAGAGCTATCATAATTACAAACAATATAATACGCAAACGCAGCGGGAATGTGCCGTTAAATGTTAGCTGTGTGTTTACTTTGACTTTCAACGCACGGTTGTAATAATGTTTCAAAGTCTGCATATATTACATAAGGTATGAGTTGCTTACAATGAAAATTTTTAAATTGAACCAAAGTACCTTTTTCGGGCAAAATAGTTGCAACTCCACCGCAACAGTGATTTTTATATTTTAGATTAGACTTAAAAAACAACAAGCAATCATCACAAAAATAAAGCTTACTGTGATGTTTAGTCACTTGACTTCTTAATAGTTTAGGAAAGTTTTTTATGAGACAGTAATGAGACTTAGAACCATTCTGAACTAAAAGCATATTAATATGATTTTTTTTTCGTAAAATGGTTTTATACAACGGCCCAGTAATATTACTTTTACTATCCAAACCATAGATATTTACACTTATGTTTTTATTATTTTTTTCAAATGTTTTTATGTCATTATTTGCAACTGGAAACGACATATTAATTAAGTTTAATACTGTACTAAAGTGGGGATAAGATGATACTCGACAAGCATTCTTTTTAACTGGGTACAAAGCCGCCATCACAACCCAAGCAAAACAATATTAATCATCATTTTTTATATTTACACAAGCTTGTTTTGAGTAAATTTTTTTTGGTAATTTTAGATATGATGATCCTCTTAATGGCGTATATTTGTTAATATTAGTTTCGAGGTATAAAATATCCAACATAGACCATCCACTCCCCTTTTCCTGAAATTCGTCTACCTTTTAAAAATAATTTCAGAAATGTTATTTAGTAGATCATTAAAACTGTAGTTTAAATGTAAAGAAATGTTTGCAGTTGTAAATGATTTAGTTTCCGTAGAATCATCTTTAGGTAAAATTACTTTAACAAAAAGTTCAAAGTTTACTTTTATATTTATATGATTAGATAAAGCTGAATGAAGTATTGTTTGTAACTTTGAGGCAATGCAATGCAGAAGTGCGTGGGCGAAGTAGCAGCTACTTCGCTGCCGTCAGCCAGACGCTCGCGCTCTGCCCGTATGCGATAAGACGCTATGCGACAACGAAACGCGGAACTTATTTTTTCAATGCCACTATCGAGACTTACTGCACTATTACTTTTATGTTTACTTGGTATTGACTCTTGAGAAATCGAACAATAGATAGATTTACCCATAGTTGAGTGGTTATTAGTTCTGCGGTTGATTAAGCTAAGTTAAAAAAAGAAAATATAGTTTTAGAATTTATATTATCTAGATTAACCATTACATTAGTTAAGTATAAGTACAATAAAGTTTTTACAATGTAGTGAAAAAAAAAAAAGGGTGAATCGATGGATGAACCTATTGGCTGCCAACCTTGTTACCGTAGTACATCGCCTCTTTTGAGAATCTCTTCTTCGCTTCGGCGCACAATTTCTTCAACTCTTTCCACAGCGGATCGTCTGGTGAGACCCGCAAGCGAAGATTAGCAATCCACTTGTCCGAGCGTTCACGAGAGCCGAGATTAATGATGTCTTCGGTATTATATATTTTGACATCAAAAAATATGTTACCATCAGGCACCAATTCCACCTGACGTAACACCCCGCCCGCGACTCTCCGAGACAACGACGACCACCAGGGGCTGCTGGAGGAGCGCTTAGGCTGCTCAGACTCGTCGTCGGAGCCAAATAGGTCGGACAGCACAGAAGCCGAGCCGTTTGTTTTTGCAGTAGACTTCCTGAAACAATTGTATTTATAAATTGTTACCGCCAATTCATGAAATCTATTTTTAGCACAGTAACTAACTCTTTATCGTAGAATTTTTAAATAACTAGCGGTCGCTCGCGGTTTCACCCGCGTGGTTCCCGTTCCCGTGGGAATATCGGGATAAAAAGTATCCTATGTGTTAATCCAGGTTATAAACTATCTGTGTGCCGAATTTCATCCAAATCCATTCAGTAGTTTTTACGTGCAGAAGTAAAAAACATACACACTCACAAACTTTCGCCTTTATAATATTAGTGTGATTGTTTAAAACCAAAGACGATATATTATCTTATTCGTCTATGCTAAAACTTAAAAACGTTATACATACCCACTTGACTTCTTTTTCGCAGGCTCTTTTTTTGGTTTCGCCGATTTTTTCGCCTTCTTCGGAGGACTGTAAAAAGAAAAGAAAGAACATAAATTATAAACATAATAAACTTTCCTACACTCACACCAATTATCTAGCCCAAGAGAAGCTTCGTTATGAAACTCGTTAAATGGTTACTTGACAACGGATAAACATACTTAAAATACTTAAATATATACTTATTATAGGTACATAGAAAACACCTAAACCCGAGAAAATATAGAAAAACAATAATTTCTAAAATTGACCCGACCGGGGATCGAACCCGGGACCTCAGAGATGGCGACACCATGAAAACTGGTGTACATACCACTCAACCAAGGAGGTCGTCAAAATAAGAAAATAAAAATAAAGTATTTAAAAATAAGGCAATTATGGCGACATAGTACCAAAGTCTTGAGATATGCATAGCAAATAATTACCTAGAGTCTTCTTCAAAGTCAGATGACTGTTCACGGTCTGAGTCTAGGACAGCTGCGGCGGCGAGCCGTTTCTTGTACTCGTGTTCAGACCTGTAGAGACACGAACGGAAAATAAATTATAGGTCTGTATGTGAACCATCGTACAATCATTGTAAATAATACCAATAAATAAATATATTATAATAAAATGAAAAAAAAAAACAGTAAAATATTATTGACTCACGAACATTATGTCGACGCACTTGATGAGAAGAACAATGGTGACGGAAATAACACTGCAGGCAGCAATAGGTAGACGTGCTTGATGACAAGTCGATCGTAATTGATTTAATGTATTTTATGGAAACTTTATTTATACAAAAACTTGGCAAATACAGATACACGAAAAATGTGTGCAATTATGCACACATTCGTAGATATCTAAATCAGCAATAACGTGTGACCAACAATCACTTCATCGAATTACAAATTATGAAGTAATTAAAATAAAGTGTCATCAAAATATAAATTATAAAACCAGTTACGTGTAGTAATAAGCTTAGGTAAGTAGCAGTGCTAAGTTCGATTCCCAAAAAAAACTTAGGTAGGTGTACCTACTTACTCATAAAAGTCCAAATAATAATATTAGTAAGTAGGTACATGTAATATTATTGTACTATGTTTTGTGTATGTACTTGTACTGTGTGTTATGTTTTAGCATAGAATTGAATATATTGACGTGACGACCTCCGTGGTCGAGTGGTTAGCGCGCCGGGTTTGGCGTCGCGCCATGTCTGGGTTCAATTCCCGGTCGGGTCAGTTTGGAAAAACTGTTTTTCAAAATTGATTTCGGGTCTTGGTGTTTTTCTATGTTTATGTATATTTATAAAAAAAAAATTACATCTTTGCACTTGCTATTTTACTTCTAAATGATGGAACACAACAATGCAGATAACATTGTTGCTATGCGCAAGACCTAGGTAAGATTGACTACCATCTAACTACTAAGTTAGCCAGGCGGACTTAGAACAAACTATACCACCAACCAAACCGAACACAACATTGTGCCCTGGGAATCGAAACCGGGACCTCTGGGTCTGAGACCACAGCGGCTGTTATTAATTGAATATATTATTTAACAATATTTAAAAAATAATAATTAATAAATAAAACCTTGCATTGAATTGAGAACCTCCTTTTTTTATCAAGTTGGTTACAAGTTATTCCCACAGAGCTGATGCTTTGTTTGCACCTATGTAAAAATAGCAAGTTAATCATTATCGTTCTCATGAAATTACACCGTCGTCATTTTATAAAGCGCATTAATCGCAACGTCCACCGCAAGCTATGAAACGGCTGTGAACTATGAATGGCTATGTTATTTTGCGTGCTATACTGAGCGAAGTAAGCTAAGCTCGCAGTGTACTTAATACTTTGTATCAGTAAGAAATAAAATAAAATTTTAGTCTTCAGTGGTCGTCAACGACGATGGTTGACATTTGCATACATGGTTCGGAAACCGGGATACATCTGTTTTAAAAAATTATAGACAGTTTTGTAGAACTTTTTTGCTTCACAATGAAGGATACATTGATACGTTGTTACTTGACGATTGTGATAACAAGTGATAAATCTTCTGAAAAGTGTAATCAGGTGAGTGTTTTTTCTTAATTTTAATAACACATTCAAAAATATCGCGACCTTTGTAAGCTCCGTCAACCAACAATTAAATAACTATGTAATATAAATTTGGTTACCATTAAATTTGATTTAACAGTTAGGTATAACAAAAAAACAGTTCGTAGATCAGAATTTTAAGAACCTCCTTCTTAAAACTGAGCATTTTTGTTTTCCAACGATGGGATGCATTGTAACTTGAAAGAAAAAATAAGACTATTGGTATACTGTATTACGTACTTTAAGGCTGATTTGTCGTGTAAGAGTCAAGTGCCCAACATTGTCTGGGATACATAAGTACATTATGTAGGGCGCCTTTACAATTCCCGACGAAGGGAGGCACTTTAACTTTGAAAGAAATAACAGTGTTGAGTACTTCGTAGTTGCTTTGTTGTGAAAAGCCATGTGCCTCGCAAGTCCAGGATACACCTCAGTTTTAAGAAAATCTTAAAGTCTGTTTTGTAGGGCTCATTTCACGTTTCCCGACAAAGGGATGCATTGTAACTTGAACGAAATAATACTTAAAACTATTTAAAAAACACTATAGTGTTACGTAACCTACTTCAAGTCTGATTTGTCGTGTAAGAGTCAAGTGCCCGGCATTGTCTGGGATACATAAGAACATTATGTAGGACGCCTTCACAATTCCCGACGAAGGGATGCACTTTAGCTTTGAAAGAAATAACAGTATTGAGTACTTCGTAGTTGCTATGTTGTGAAAAGCCATGTGCCTCGCAAGTCCAGGATACATCTCAGTTTTAAACAAAACTTTAAGTCTGTTTTGTAGGGCTCATTTCACGTTTCTCGACAAAGGGATGCATTGTAACTTGAAGGAAATAATACTTAAAACTATTTAAAAATACTATAGTGTTACGTAACCTACTTTAAGTCTGATTTGTCGTCTAAGAGTCAAGTGCTCAGCATTGTCTGGGATACATAAGTACATTATGTAGGACGTCTTCACAATTCCCGACGAAGGGATGCACTTTAACTTTGGAGGAAAAGATACAGTTACCGATACCTGTTTTTTTCTTTTTAATTTATTTTATTATCGAATATTTAGTCTTAAAGTAAATTTGCTCTGAGCTTGAATGATTTACCTTGCATAAATAAAACGTTTTAGGTATATTTGATCCGTTATTGGCACTAAAATATGAATTGTAAAAGAAGTATTTAGAAATTAATATTAAAACTATAAAAATTTATAAGGAGTAATAAAATGTCGCGCTATTTTTAACTACATATTTCTTAAATCTTTTTTTGATTTACTGCGGTTCGAAGTTTGTGATGGTAAATTATGTTTTATCTCGTCGTAATATAATTAGGTTTGAGTTTCCTTAAAAACTGTTTTGGAACCTTGATCTATAAAATCCCGAATGTTTTGATTTTTACAAGTTACATTTAATATTTTAAGTAATTTGTTGAAATCTGTGAAACACTGCAATCAATTTAATTATAAAATTTGTTAAACAAAAAAATCATTGAAATTGGAATGCATCTGTCCTACGTCATCAAACGTTCCAAAACGCCATGGTACCTTATATCAAATACTATTCGCTGTATTGTTTGCGGCCCATCGAATTGCGGAAAGATCAACTTAGTGATTAGTTTATTACTTCATAAAGATGGTTTACGTTTTTGTAACTTGTACGTTAATTCAAAATCTTTTTATACCAACCTAAACATATACTTCTAGAAAAAAAACTTTAAACATGGTAAGTAATACTTTTGTTTGTTATCTACGACAGTAGTAAAAATTGGGCGTTCTGGCGCACAATAGTTGTGTGCGAACGTCGTCGCGGAGCGACGACGAAGCGAGCACGGCGAGCGGTGAGGACACAACTTTGTGAGCCAGAATGCCCAATTTATTTACTACTCATCTTCTAACTAAAAACTTCTCATTTCTAGAACGCTTTACTTTACAATATTCTGTTAACTATGAATAATTTAATTATTTAAATGAAACCATTAAGTATAAACATACATACCAGGTATATTGTCAAAATAGGTTAAATAATATGTATATAGGTACAAGATAGGTATGTAACTTAAACTTATTTAATCATGTAATACTAAAATAAGCGAACACAAATATTATTTTAATAAAATGTCCTAATATTAAAGAAAATAATCAAACATAATTATAATAGCAATATAATGACTGTTTAATTCACAATACAACATCAGATTAACTTAGAAAGAATGCTGTCAATCATAATAATAGCGGTAAATTCACATTCAAACAGTAATATTCATTCTACCAGTAAATTACAGGCATTTTGGTCCCATTCTATGGGCTTTCAGCATTACTATAATTTAAGGTGATTTTTAGTATTTTATACTAATTGCCCATAGGATCGATATGCCTGTAATTTACTGGTTGAACAAATATTGATTACAGTTTGGTTGTGAATATACCAACAGTGTAGGTAACTAAAAACTTCCCATTTCTAGAACGCTTTTATTTACAATATTCCGTTAATTATGAATAATTAAAATGAAAACAATTAAGTATGAACAAACATAGCAGGTATATGCCAAAATAGGATATATGTAGGTACAAGATAGGTATGTAACTTAAACTTATTATCATGTAATACTAAAATAATCGAACACAAAATTTATTCTAATGAAATGTCCGAATATTGAAGAAAATAATCAAACATAATTAGAATAGCAATATTATAACTGTTTCACAATACAAAATCAGATAAACTTACAAAGAATGCTGTTAATCATACAATTGACAACAATGACAGCAAATAACATACAGAACTATCGAAAACGCAAATTTAAGCATAAGAAGAATAGTGATATGTATAGTACTACAAAGTAGCAGCTGCCACTGACAGGTATGCTGATGACTAACTGTATAAAGGATATCATCTTCATACGTTTTTGGTCCAAATGTGAAAGGGCAAAAAAGTGCTGCACCTATTCGGATAGAACTTGTTCCTCTTAGCGTTTTATTAGTGCACCAAAGCTGTAGCACTATAGGTACTGTACTTGCTGGTTTTATTCGAGTTTAAAAGGCGTTACTTTCATACATATTCTGATAAATGAATTTACTACAAAAACTATCTTGCCATGTTTTTTTGATTTTTGTAAACCAAAATAACAACAGAACTTATCGTTATACAATATACACCCACAAAAAATACCGCTGGTGCATACACAATAGATGTAATCTTAAAACTTGATATATAATCATAAGATACCTACACAATGTTTATGTTTTCTTAGAATCTCCCCAAACACAAAGTATAGGTCCATGACCCCCTTTTAAAAAAATGTATGAAAAGACTTTTGAACCTAAATCAAACCAAGTACTTACAGCGGTGCTACAGCTTTGGTGCCCTAACACGAAATGCTTAAAGGGACAAGTTCTATTGGAAAACAGTACGTTTATTGTTTGGCCGGCCTTTTCAAATTTGGACCAAAATGGATAATGTCCTTTATTAGCTTGATTTCGCTGTTGTTCTGATTTGAGCTTGGCATAATGCACAATTAAATATTTCCCTAATTTGCGACATCTTATTTTTACAAGGGCTATCCCACTGAGTAGCTGCAAGGCGACCTATTCTGCTATATTAAAAAGCAACCACTTGGTTCCACAATGTTCGGCTTGCCAACGCTCGGGATGCTGTGAAATAGTGAACAAATATTTAAGAGATGATTTAGTCATCTACCTACGGCAACGGGCAAGATAACAACTTTTGCGAAAGAGGCATTCTGCAAAAAGGATATTTATCGAAAGAGATACAACGAGAAAGAGAAAACTTGTAGCAAAACTTACGAGGCATGAAGAGGAAGTACGGTTTCTTTTATAATTAGCAAGTTTTGTTGTAAGAAAAATTTGGTTATTTTTGAAGATTTATTAGAATTTTTATTTAATATAAGTATGTAAGAAGAAAACAAACTTAATTTTTGGATAAAAAAAAAAGAAATCGAAAAGGCTTGCCAACGCTCGAGATTCTGTGAAACAGGGCATAATGCATAATTAAATATCTACCTAATTAGCGACGTCTTATTTTTAAGAGTCGACTTTAAGGTGCCCCTAGAAGGGACGGGACGGAGACGGGATCTAGAAAGGACGAAAAAAGGGGCAACTTGCCGCAAAACTTAGAGGCATGAAGAGGAAGTACGGTTTCTTTTGTAATTAGCAAGTTTTGTTGTAAGAATAATTGTATTATTTTTGAAGATTTATGCGAAATTTTATTTATTATAAGTATGTGAGAAGAAAACAAACATAATTTTTGGATTTTTAAAAAAGATAGCGATAAAATGTAATTTCTCAAGAAGATAGCGGAAAACAGTTTGGTTTAATTAATTATGCTAATAAATGTAAAAAAAAGTTTCTCATAAGTACTTGCATTTTCTTTAAGTCAATAGCGATAAAAATGTAATTACTCAACAAGTTTGGTTTAATCGATTATTTCTTAATAGGAATGATGCTATAGAAAATGTATGAGAAACTGTTTTTACTCTTATTTGCATAGTATAATACACCTAACTGGTTTTTTTTAAGAAATTACATTGCTATCGCTATCTTTTTCAAAAAATCTAAAATTAGTTTCGTTACGTAGTACCTAACCCCAGCATACTCACCAAAGAATCCCGCTTTTTCATGTTTGCCAAAAATAGTGCCCGAAATAGTAGCATATAATAGAAATAGTGATAAAAAAAGTACCAGTCCGTTAAGTGAGTATGCTGGAGAGAGATTTTTTCTTCTTCTTCTCTCTTTCTCGCGAAAACTGAAGAAGCTACAGACACAATTTATATCTCAATAAAACAGTGCCTTCAATGAATGCACGAAATAGAGAAACACGAGCTCCTGTGTTTGATGATGATTTAAATAACAATATTATTAACTACGTAGTAGATAATCCACGAGATTCGACGAAATTAGTGACACGATTAGTGGCACGATTACAAAAAAAACACTTTAAATCTTTTAAGAACCTACACAAACGCTGCACTTCGAACAACTTCTTTGAATACAAAATGTTGTACTTATTTTGTACCTACTTACAAATAAACATAATTTTGGTTTTATTCAATTAAAGTATAGTTTTATTACTTTTAGGTTATTAACAGTTTCCTTAAAATCAGTAAAATTATCTAAAATTATCTAAGCTCATATTAAATGTATGCGAGTGTTAAATGTGAAAATATGGATATTTCTCGAAGTTATTGATGTCATTTTACTCAGGTAACGTACTTTCGTACATTTAGCACTATTTTGGGCACAATTTTTCATACATGAAATAGCGGAAATTTTTGGTGAGTATGCTGAGATTAGGTACGTGTTTAGTTTCCCCTTCAAATCTTCAAAAATTCAATTTGTCAAAAAAACTTAATCTTTATAGAAATCTGCATACGAGTGGTGTAAAACAATGTACAAAGTTTTTCCTATAGTATGAGGTGTATAGGCATTAAACTGTAGTAAATCGTTGTATTTACATAGCAATAATTTTGTTTGAGAAAGATCAGTACTTTGACATAGCCCTAGCTGAAGGTTATATTCAAATCTGTAAATGGTTCACAAGTACCAATAAAAATAGGATTCTCATAGTCTTGAAAAAATAAGTGACAAATTTAAAAAAAGTACAATCTTTGTCCTTTATCACGTTTGTACAAGATGTAATCACCTACTGCATATTTTAATCCTTTGTAATATTTAAATGTTTTGTGAAGTAAGTGTATTTCTTGCCTCTACATTATTCGCATAAAGTACCTAGTGACAAAACTTGTAGCGAAATATTTGCTTCAGTTAGACCTAGTGTGTTATGAGCAGTGGTCGGAGTAGGTATATTGAATTAAGGTCACTGACATCAAACGTATATGTTAATATGGATACTCCTCCGAGTTTCCGGATTATTATGATAAAAATACCGAAACATCGAAATTATTACATGAAACTAGTTAAAAATGTATCAATACTCTCAACGCTATGCTGCTAGTGGCGTAGATGACCAGAATTTAATAGTAAAAAATGACTGGTGTGTAAAAACCTTGTTGTAGTAAAAGTGTTGGAGTAAAAGCCTAAGCATGTATAAAATAATATAATAATAATATTCATTTCAACACACGACATCCGGCAAACAGGGTCTTTTGTCCTCTTATCTCTATGCTCAACGCATCTGACCAATTAGAATCAAGTATCCAGGATGACTCATTGACTGTTTGTTCGAAAACAATGCGCTCGCACCGACATCCAGACCAAGTGGCTCACTCACTTATTTCGGTTCGTGGAGTGCGCTTATTTTATGTGTTGTGAATATCTTGACTTGACCCTGGCTTGTTTACTGTCTTCTGAAATCTACTTAAAACGACGAATTTGGCTTATAACTACGGACATCGATTTATTACTCTTGGATTGGGCCCATTTGAAGTTGTTTTTGTACGGGTAAGTTTTAATTATTTTCACTATTTAAGAAGGTTTTAGAACTTGGAAACAGTTAAAAAAATCACTTTATAGCAATCATCACAGCGCATGAGAGTCCGGTACGCACACCGCAGGGCTATCACCGCTTCAGTTAAAAAAAACACTTTACATGAAACAGAATTTCATTATCGACTTTACAGTTGTGTATGTATATATTGTAAATTTAAATCATTGTTTTAGGTGAGATATAAATAAATATGGCAAAGGTCAAGGCTGAAACAGTGCAAAAGTGGTTATTGCACTATCCTGAGCTACTTTACGATAACGCTAGTGGCACTATATACTGTACAAAGTGTGAAAGTCATTTGAAAGCTGTGAATAGAGGCAACATTACCAAACACATTGAAGGCGCTGTACATCAAGGAAAATTTAAGAGACCGCAAGAGGAATTTTACTTCGACCTCATTAAGTTCCTGATTCTATGCAATATTCCTTGGTCGCAAATGAAAAATCCAGCGTTCAAAGAGTTTTTTCAGAAATATATGTGCAGTACTTGTTGTTGCGTTTGTACCAATCGTAAAGTGGTTGACGAATCACAGTTACGAAAAGTTTATTTGGAGAAGTTTTATAGGAATAAAATCAATTCGATTTATGAAACTAATAAAAATGAGAAACTATGGATATCGCTGGATGAGACAACAGACATTTTTGGTCGATACATAGTCAATTTCCTAATAAAACCATTGCATCCTAGTAATAGTGCAGGCCGGCCTTATTTGATTGCTTGTAAAATGCTAACAGCAGTAAATGGACAAACAATAACACAATTTGTACTGCAATGTCTAGAAAATTTATGGCAAAACACTTTTGAAGCGAAAGTTGACAATATTTTAATGCTTTGCACTGACAGTGTAGCGTACATGCTATCTGCAGGGCGAAATTTAAAACATTACTTACCTGAAATGAAGCATGTGACATGTTTGGCGCACGCTCTTCATCGTGTAAGTGAGCAGATAAGGTCAGAATACAACGATGTTGATATTCTTATATCAAATGTTAAAAAAGTATTTTTAAAGGCTCCTAGTAGGGTAAACATTTTAAAAGAAAAATATCCTGACTTACCGTTGCCTCCGCAACCAGTCATTACCAGATGGGGTACTTGGTTACAGGCAGCATCTTACTACGCTCAACATTTAGATAAAATAAAAGAAGTTTTATCCTGCTTGAGCAGTTCTGATGCTATAGCCATACGAAACGCAAAAAACATTTTGGAAAAACAAAATTTAGAAAATGATTTAAAATATATTGAAGAAAATTACTCTATTATACTACTAGCCCTAAAAGAGTTACAAAAACAAAATTTATCTCTAGCTGATTCACTTTTAGTATTTGATCAAGTAAGGGCTACGCTTAACGAGTGCAATAATGAGAATATAAAAAATAAAATAGAATCAGTTATGGAACGAAATCCAGATTTAGATACAATTAGAGAATACAGCGAGAGTATTGAAAAAAGCGTAGCAAATAATCAGAAACTTTATTTCAAATTCGCTCCATTGACATCTACAGATGTTGAACGATCATTTTCCACTTACAAATGGATCTTAGATGTTAAAAGAAATAGCTTAAAATTAGAAAATATTGAAAAAATTATAGTTATTTATTTTAATTGTATAGAGACAGAAAATCAAAATGTAGAACTTGTAACCGATGAGGATTAAAAATAATTATTTTTAATAAAACTGTAATAATGATTATTTGTATTAACAATAAACAATTTTGTTTGCTTACATATGGTTTTTTATTTTATTACTCTATTTACCAAATTTTTGGAAACTCCGGTACATTCCGGAAGAAATGCATGTCCATGTTATGATATCATGACGCAAGTATCTAAAATCAATATACCTACTCCGACCACTGGTTATGAGCCACAATCGTAGAATTGAATCGTGTTCCTTTTCCTAAATATCCTTGATACAATTGATGGCGATATGTCAAAAAGATTTAGAAATATTGATAAAATTGGGCAAGTGCCGTACAATATTAAAAAAAAATCTATGTTTACTTTCAAATCGAAGTGTCCATGAATAAATCCATGAGATCGAAGTGACCATGAATTCTCGTCAATTGGCCATAGTGCAACATAAAATGGTGTTTAGGTCTTAACGGAACACCAGGAAAAAGTTCTTTTCTAAGCGTCAGATATTCTTTTGATAAAGATGTTATTATAGCTGTTTGATCAATTGAAATCTCATAAGCGCAAACAAGCATTGCTATCTCGCGCAAAATTGTAATCATTTTCCACAATGGATTATCCACATCTACATTTTCACACAAAAAATTTGGGAAGTCATACCGTTGGCGGTTTTGTGGAAAATTTCAATGTAACCCATTATTGTAGATTTTGTTTATTAGAAAAGGTAAATTTTGAAAAAGATCCTACTCTACTAGGTAAAACTAGAAATCATCAAGAGTACTGCAGGGACGTAGAAATGGCTAAAGCTCTCAATTCCACTAACTGTCCCACTGAACAATTGCCACATTCCCGCGGTGTAAAACGAGATTCTGTGTTCAATGTGCTACAATATTTCCATGTCATTAAAGGGTTACCTCCCTGTATAGGCCACGATCTATTTGAAGGAGTTGTGCAGTATGATCTACCACTTATAATAAATTGCTTTATCAATAGAAACTACTTTTCTGTAGATTTTTTAAATCTTAATACTGAAAAATTTCTAAGAAAGGAAGAAATTGCCATACCTAGTTATTCAAAAGGATGTAAAAAACTGAAAGGCCAAGCGCTTCAAAATTGGTATTTTCATAAGTACATTACGATCATTTTGTGTGAAAATGTAGATGTGGATAATCCATTGTGGAAAATGATTATAATTCGATTAAAGTTAAAAGAGATCCATATATTACTTTATCAAGACTTTCAATAAAAACTCCACTAGTTTCCAAAATTTTAATATCGTCAATTAAGCTTTTAAATATTTTTCCTTACACAACAACACTAATTGTATATTATCTACTTTAGATCTGTTATGAGGTAAGAGATTTGCAAAAGTCATGTAAACTCCTAACATTTTGTGTTTAGTTTTAGAAGATCCCAAAGGATTGCAAATTTCGAACGCATCTTGAAATAATATTATTTTCAACGTGTCATTATTGTTGAAAAAATTATCTTGCGAACACCTTGAACCACAAGTTATATCTCTCAGCAAACCATTAACTTTATTATATCTCTCAGCAAACCATTAACTTTATCGTACGGGGTATTAAACTGTTCAACAAAAGACTTATTCTGAAACATAGACTGTATAGTTTCTAATATTGAAACATACTGAAAATTGCAAATTTTATGGAAATTGTTTCTACCTAATTTTATTGTAACGGAAAAGACTACTGGCAAATATTCCCTGTACTTTGCAATGTGTATCTGCTAGTCAAAGCCTTACGCCAAGTACATTTCATACTCTCAGTATAGTGCATGTTGAAAACATCCCGTTCTAATCTGTTTACAGAGTCAGGAAAATCATTAAAAGTATATAAACACATATCTTTAATATTTTTAAGAACATTTTCATGTATGTCTGCAAAACTTTCAACTAAGCTGAATATTGCATCTTGTGACAGTAAATTTTTTGATTCCAATTTGACCAAAACGAGTAATAGTTCTTTTATATGGAAAAGCTGAGATTCTGATTTAAACTGAGTAGGATCTATACATAATTCGTCCGGATTCAATCAATCAATCAATATATCAAAAGTTTATTGCAAACTAAGTGTACAAAATGGTGACAATAAAAAAGAAATGCTTAAAACTTAGTTACCGTTTGGGTATTGCAAATTCGAGGACGCTTATAAACTTAGTTATTAAATTTTATATAAAAATGAGACAAACATTATTATGCAATATTAGAGCACATAGTCGACCTGACGTACAATCATATTAGGTAGGTACACTTATAAATTTCACAAGCTACTAAAAAATATGTAATTAATTTACTATTCAGCTAATTACGAATGTAGATATTCATTCAAGGAATAGTAGCATTCAGCGGTTAAATGAGACTTTAAAGTTTTTGTTTTGTTCGTTTTTAATATACTCTGGTAATTTATTAAAAATATTGACTGACATGTAGTAAGGGCTGGTATTTAGCATTTTAATTCTAGATGGTGGTAGGTATAATCTGTTTCTAAGCCTAGTATTAATTTTATGCGTATCTTTTACCTTAGTGAAGCTCTGAATATTTTTAAATGTAAACATACATATATCGTATATGTATATACATGGTAGGGTAAATTAAATTTTTTGAAGTAAGGTTTACAAGATTGGGTATTTTCAATTTGGGCTATTATTCTCACACATTTTTTTTTGCATTATGAAGAGATCGTTTATGTTTGTGCTGTTCCCCCACAACATTATTCCGTATTTTAGTTGGGAATAGGCGTACGCGTAATAGGCTGATATTGCGGCTTCTTTGTTCGTGCTGTGTACTAATTCAAAGAGCGCGTAAGTAAATTTCGATAATTTTGATTTAATGTGCTGTATATGGTTTTTCCAGTTTAGGTGAGAGTCTATTATTATACCTAGAAGATTAAATATGCCTACGGATTCTATTTTTTTATTTTCAAAATTAATGTCAATATCTAAAGGAGCTTTGTTGTAAGGTCTGAACTGTATCATTTTGGTTTTTAAGTAATTAAATTTTAAGGTTGTGGTGCTGCAGCCATGTCGAGACATTTTCGATAGTTTCTTTAAGTAATGTATTGGCTCTGGTTGTATTTTCGCACTCTATCGCGCTTAGGAAAGAACGCATGAGTTTGATGGACTCTCTAGACATTTACGATTCTAAACTAAAAGAAAGTAGACAGGTGTATGATCGAGATACCAAACAACTACAATCTGACATACAGAGATTGCATGAGTCTCTTGATACTTTAAATAAAAAAATTGGTTGCCTGTAAAGTCGGTTTTACGGGCGAAGATTTTACGTGACAACGTCTTTTTCTCGGTAGAATATTTATTGATATGAATATAATTAAATTGCACAATAGGAACAAGGAATTGAATGAAAATAAGAATTGCACAAATTTTAACTATAGAAATATATATATATATATATTTTTTTTTTTTTTTTTTTTTTTTTTATTTTTTTTTTTTTTTTTTTTTTTTTTTTTTTTTTTTTTTTTTTTGTTTTGTTTTATTTTGTTTACTAAAACATTGTACATGTAAACTTAAACTTAACTATTTAGTGGGAGAGAGACGCAAGGCATTCGGCGGGCCTCTCTCTCGTTCGGTGACTCATCGTTACGTTCCCGACGAGCGTTACACTTTTTCATAAGTGTCTCCCAGCTAACCTAATTTAAGACGTTGTCACGTCAAAAATACTAGTCGTCGCAAAAAGAAATTGAAGAACACATTAAGTCTGCCACAGAGTTAGTAGATCTGTGCAAGTACAATGCAGAACGATATGACTCTCTTTTGAACAATCAACTAGTTGGTCAAGTAGATTTGTTGCCATCCGTAACACCCATAAAGAGTGTCATAAATGGTATCCCAGTGGTACCCTGTGCTACATTTGCTAATAATAATAATATATCGAGTGATAGAAAGTTAATAAAACGCAACCTACCTTTACACAAAGATTCTTCTGTTGAAGGAATGTCTAGAAAAACTCTTATCTTTTCTGACAAGATAGGTCAGGGCCTGGGTCCGCAGCTTAAATCTAAACTCAGCCACGAGCTTATAAACTTTTGCAATCCAGGCCAAACATTCGCTAATTTAGTAAGTACATTAAGCAAGCAGGAGTTGAATCATTCAACAAATGCTCTAATACTGTGTGGTGATAGTCTCACAATAAAAAAGCGTGACCTTTTAAAAAGCACAAAGAGTTTAATTGATATACAATCTAAAACTCATTGTAAAATAATAGTTTGTGCCTTTCCCTATGCCTGTAACTTATCGTGGAAACAAAACAAACAGATCTTTGATTTGAACTTACTTTTGTATAACTCCACTTATCGTCACAGTGACAGTATTGTATTTTTTGATACAAATAAATTTATATCTAGTTTTAAGTTGACTACTGATTCTATGTATTTAATATAAAAAGACAGGCTACAGATAGCATCATTGCTAGCATATAATTGAACAATCAAACAAACTTACCAAGTGCAGTTCGATTGAAATTATGCTCCTTGTTGTCTCGTCCTCTATGATGGAAATACTACTTGTTAGTATCGAGTCTTAGCACTCGCCGACGCCACATAAGTTTAAAGTATCTGAAAATAAAATATTTCCGAACGCAGCCGCACGTCACTAGACTAGCCCGCGTTTTGAACTGTCATTTAGTTTTAAGTTGTGTATTTATTTATGAAACTGATTCTACAACCCCAGGGAATAGGTATCAAACCTGTGAGGGTGGGTGGGACTCATCATCTTCGGACGAGACAACAAGGAGCATAATTTCAATCGAACTGCACTTGGTAAGTTTGTTTGATTGTTCAATTATGCTCCTTGTTGTCTCGTCCTCTATGATGGAAATACTACTTGTTAGATGTTCAAAGTTCTGTTGTAGAATCATAAAGTTTATTATTGTTAACAAATATATCCCAGATATTATGTTTCAACAGCATAATCAGTCTTACACTCCTTAAAGATAATTGGTAATTTCCAAGAGAATCTTATTAAATAAAAAAAACAAACTTAAATGTGTCCTCAGCCTTAAATAAATCTTTGGTATGATTATAGCAATATACTTTTAATATTATTATTACAATATAATCGCTTCAGCGAAATTATTATTTAAAATCGGACGGTTGTAAAACTTTGCAAAGTTGTCGATGAGTCAGTCCAACCAGCCGTTCTATGTATCTCATCAATGCTAACGCCTTTCATAATGGCAGCTGATGTCGTAGCGTGCCTGGTACTATGGGTAGAAAAAATGTAAGTATCGATCCCTCTTGCAGCCAGGACCGTCAATCCAACGGTTGAGTGTACTGACCGATACCGCCAAATGTGGTTTCTTGATAGATATAAATAAATTAGGACATTTTCCTAATTTCAGAGGTAATTCTTTTATAATTATTTAAACAAATGGCTGATGACGATTAGGTGCTGAGGTCTTAATTTTTTTTTTTTTTTTTTTATAGTAACCAAGTTATTATCAATTATTTTTATCTGGTCAGTAACAATAGAAACTAGGGCTTTGTAATCTTTGCCCTGTAGGTAAAGTTAATAAAGTAACTGTGTTTAATGAACATTAATGTAAGTTGTTTGAGTCATTGTAATTTGACTCTAAAAAATTAAGCACTATAGAAACATTCCAGGTATACTTATATTTGAGTTTACTTGATCGTAGGCGAAAGAACCCTTTAAATAAAATTTTAATCTTTTAGTCTGCTCCCACCTGCGGCCCTATCACACTAGTGGCAGCGAGGACCTTATGCAATTCAAGGTGCCATAAGATGCACCACTGTGGAACTTATTTGTGAGATAAGTAATTATGTCTGTCATCTGTGCTTTAGTAGCATTTAGTTGTTTGGTGTGGCAGTAAGAAAACCAAATACAAAGTAAGTATTGCTTATAGGTGTTACTTGATATGGAAGATATCGTTATTTCAGCTGCCTGTACGTCGATGCCAGGCTTTAAGAATGCCTACCGGACAATCTCCCTGCCAGTAGTGATAGGTTGCGGTGTGGAAGGTGTGGTGAGTTGGAATTACATAAAACCAGTAAGTTATTACTTGGTTCAAATACAATGGGTTCTGTCACCAATAGTTTTTTGAATAAGAGAAACCAAGGTTGGGTGTCCCAGAAGAGAACTACAAGGATCCGTGTTGCTTCATTGGACACGATTATTTCTATACATTTTAAAATCATAGAAAATGGTGGAAAAGCATAAAATAAACCCCTTTGCAAGACATTGTAAAGGCATCCACTTTATAAGCTGAAGGATCTGGATGCCATGAAACAAATTTCCTGCATTTTATGTTTGTTCTAAATGCAAATAAATCTATGACAGGGTTACCAAATGCTTGTACTATTTTATTAAAATTATTAATATTTAATTCCCATTCTGTATGACCTAACTGTTTTCTAGATTCAAAATCTGTTACTTTGTTGTCCTTTGTGTTAATGTATGATGTATGATGCAAATACAAAATTATTCCTCTCTTCACACCACTGCCAAATAGCTTTTGCAATCACATGTAAGTGAGAGTACTGTATGCCACCAAAGCGGTTTATATATGGTATAGCTGTGGTATTGTCACTTCGTGATAATATTTCACAATTTGAAGAATTATTAGCAAGGCTTTTAAGACCACACATAGTAGCTTTTATTTCTAAAGTATTAAAGTGAATTGTTGATTCTTTTCCTCTCCATACACCACTGGCTGTATGTTTGTCACAAGAAGCACCCCACCCCGATAGTGAGACATCTGTATTTATTTCTAGAATATATTTATATTTTCTTATCTAAGAAATTGATTTAGGCAAGTACATGTTTTATCCACCATTCAAGATCTGGATAGCAATGTTTGGGCAAGGAAGTAAATGCTTCATAATTATTATTATTTTTTAAAAGAGCTAAATATTTATGTCTTTTTAGTGCTTCAGTATACAGTAACCCATATTGATTAGCTGGACAAACAGACACTAGAGTTCCCAGAACTTTTGACAAAAAACCTGATGGAAGAGGTACTTAAAAATTTGAGCGCCGTGGTGGTCACCTGTGACTGACAAACAATTAAATTTCTATTGTGTCTGGTTTCGTGGCAGGCAACGTGTTAAGGCATCTTTTATTTTTATCAGAATCAATTGAAATAGTAATGGTGTTTGTATTAAACAATAGGCTAAGAAACTTACATTCCTTTGATGGAATAAGTTGACATAATTATTTTTATTGATGATGAAGCCTAACTGAGTAAGCAGACCTATGGTCTGGTTAACACTATTAAGACACTCAATATGATCACTACCAATATACTGCTAACTACAAGCATCGATATACTGTACTTACAGGCTGTACACCTCTAAGTTTTGTTATGGGTTTAATTATGTGAACATGTATGAAGCCGTGCAAAGGCCAAATGGAAGAATGTTAAATTGATATATTTTTCCATCAAATAAAAACCTTAGATATTTTCTGTAATCTGCATTAATGTTACACATGTAATAAGAATCCATTTTGTCAATTGTTGCCATAATACAGTCTTTCATAAGACTTTGAGTTGTAGTAATAAAACTATTAAATTTCTTTATGTTTAAAATAAATCTATACTCTCCATTTGGTTTCTATACCAAGAAAATAGGTGAACAAAATTGTCCATCTGTTTCATGACATATTTTGTCTATAACATGTGACTGAATAAGTTTATTAATTTCAATTTGAACTTGACAGAATTCTACTTGTAAATGAGTTATTCATAGGCAAGTAAGATTGAAATGGTATCTCACTAAAAGGGATTTCATACCCAGATACCCATTTCAGAATAGTAGGATCACTGGTTATTTTCTTCCAATTATTTATAAAAAAAAAGGAAGTCTGCATACCTGAACTTCTAACTTTGCAGCTTCGTAGCTTTGCAGGTTGGTTGGATCTCGCTCCTGTCCCTGTCCGGGCACTTGGACAAGGAGGGCCCCTCCAGTTTAAAGATTTGGTTTTATTTGGGGGTTTTTGAATGAAGCTTGTGTTCTTCAGGTCTTTAACAGATTTTTGAACAGCCTTTGTAACCTAGATCTTTTCAGAAAGGTTACTTAAAAAAAATGCATCTGCTCCCCCTGTGAGGGAATCTTTCATATCTTTATTAATAGATCAAATATCATGAGACCGCCGGCAGTCGCGAAACAATTGATTTTCAATTGTGTCTGGTTTTATGATGCTAAAGGGGTTAATGACGGTTGGTATTAGCAACCTTCTACGATTTGTATCTATGTGCACAGCGTTACACAGTATTTTGGCAGCATCATTGATGTGTTTAATTATTTAATTAATAATTTCAATTCTGTCACCTTTTAGGAGAAATAAATGGAGTGATTGGCCCAGGGCTGATAGTGCAGCAACCATCTGTTTTTGCCTGTCAGCAATTATCAAATCTCTTTTCTTAACCAGGTCAGAGACAGCCAGGTATTTCAGGGTTGAGCTTTGGGAGCAACGTTGGGATATTTTCATATGGGATGTATTTTTTCATAAGTTCTGGTTTAATTTCTTTTTGCAATCCTTTTGTGAGAATAGGAGTCTACCTCTGTGCAATTTCATCATGAGCAATTGGTCCCTTAAGCACCTCCTCAATTTCCCCCAAAGCAAATAACAATTCTACGTCTATGGCAGGTGTCTCGGTCTCCGGGTCTGTACACTGGGTTTTTTCCACAGGTAAGGCCTCTACTACACTGTATTGGCACGGGCAGTGCCTCCTCCTCCACAGAACTTGAAGTAGTAGCCGGATCCAGGGCCATCATTGACACATTAGGAATATCAGACATAGTCATGCAGATCTAGGCCCAAATGGCAAAGCAAACTGCAGTAAACGTAAGACCCTGATATTCCTTGCGAATACCCAGGGTGGTAAAAACTCGGCTTTGCAGTAAGTACGAGTTATTGTGCCCGTTTTAAGTTTTGAATGTTTCAACACCGCCTCATCCCAAAGATGGGCGTGAGTGCACATTTCAAAACCCAGAATTTCATTTTTATTTTTCACGTCTCTTTCTTTTACTCATAATAACAGTTTATTTATCATAATTAAACTGACTAAAACTATTAAAAAGATCATTTCACAAAAAAGTAAGAGAAAAAAGTGGCGCCGGTACAGTGACATAAAAAACGAATGACAGTTCAAAACGCGGGCTAGTCTAGTGACGTGCGGCTGCGTTCGGAAATATTTTATTTTCAGATACTTTAAACTTATGTGGCGTCGGCGAGTGCTAAGACTCGATACTAACAAGTAGTATTTCCATCATAGAGGACGAGACAACAAGGAGCATAATTTAAAAGACACAGTTATAAGTAGTATAACAATGTCGACACAAAATTATCGCACTGTTAGTATTTCTACTAATGTAAATTTAGTTGATAAGTCTTGCACAACCTCTAGTTTAAACTAAGAGGTAAGACAAAAGCCAGCCCTATCCAAATTAAAATAGTTCATCAAAACATGCAGGGCCTGGCCGGCAAAGAGTTAGAAATTGAACTTTTTTTATTACATGAAGATATAAACATTTTATGTATAACTGAGCACTGGCTTAAAGATTATCAGTTAATTTTTAATATTAAAAACTTTCAGCTTTCCAGTGCTTTTACTAGAGCAAATGCAATTTGCGGCGGATCCTTAATATTTGTTAATTACAGTAAACATAAGATTACGGAACGAAAAGATGTAGTTTCCCTTTCTATTGAACGCGTTATTGAGCTGTCATGTGTCGAGTTAGAGAAATTTATAATTGTTTGTGTATATCGACCTCCTTTTGGTAATTTTAGTGTCTTTGAAGCCACTATGGGAGATGTAATTAAGAAGATTTGTAAATCTAAAAAGAAAATAGTAATTTGTGGGGATTTCAATGTAAATTTATTAGACAGTCATTCAACTAGTGTAAGATTAATCTCGTTGTTTAAATCATTTGATTTGGTTTACCAATTTAGAGAACCGACTAGAATTACAGCAACCACTGCAACCTGCTTAGACAATTTTTTTTGTAACTTTGCTCCTGAGTCTAAGTTCATACTAACTAATTTATCTTCAGATCACTGTGGGCAAAAAATTGCTTTTACTGAATATGGACACCCTAACTCAGAAGAAATATCTTGTAGGCCAGTGACAGAGAAACGGGTTAAAATTTTCAAGCATAACATAACTGCTAAACTTGCATGTTTACCATTTATACAGGAATATCCAGATGCTCTTTACAAGCATTTTTTTGATCTTATAAACGGTGAATTTAATAAAACTTTCTCTATTAAAAAGTTTAAAATTAATATTTCAATGAAATTTAGGGATTGGGCTACAGCTGGTTTGCATAAAAGTAGGGCTAAGTTGTGTGACTTATATGAGCAGAAAAAATATAATAATAGTCCAAGTTTTCTAGAGTATATCAAAAAGTATTCGAAAACTTTTAGGAAGGCTTGTGCATGTGCCAAGTCATTATTTATTAGTGAAAAAATTAAAAAGTCTGATAACAATATAAAGGCAACATGGAACTGCATAAACCGCGAAACTGGTAAAATAAAGCCACGTGATACTAAGTTTTTTTTAAGAATAGTCAATAGCTTTTTAAGTGAAGACAATAAAGTTGCTGATGCTTTTGAACAGTTTTTTACAAATATACCAATTGCCACAACTATGTTACTCAACTCTTCACCAAGTAATGCAGAAATTCTGCTAAAAAAGTATGTACCCATGTGTAATGAAGTGTTCAAATTTAAACACGTAAACTGTAAAGACGTACTAAAATCCTTTAAATCTTTAAAAATAAAAAACACTTGTGATTTGTGGGATATTTCAACAAAAATTATTAATAATATTATCGAGTCCATTGCGCCTTTTCTTGTAGTCATATTCAATAGCTGTGTTGACGAAGGAGTTTTCCCAGATCTCATGAAGCATAGCAAAGTTCTGCCACTTTTCAAATCGGGTTGTAAAGATGACCCGAGCAATTTCAGGCCTATTTCGATTTTACCTACTCTTAGTAAAGTTTTTGAAAAACTTATTTTAGATCAACTCGGCTCCCACTTCGCTATAAACCACCTTTTTCACAGTGAACAGTATGGTTTTACCAAGGGAAGGTCTACTACTGATGCTGGTGTAGCTCTGCTAAAACACATATTTGAGGCTTGGGAGGGATCGCAGAATGCTTTTGGAGTGTTTTGTGATCTCTCCAAGGCTTTTGATTGCGTTGAATACAACACCCTTTTAATAAAGCTAAAACACTATGGAGTGCACTCTGATGCCTTGAAATTGATTCAATCATATCTTAGCGGCAGAATCCAAAAAGTTAGCGTGAACGGATCCATATCATCCGGATCTTCTGTGCTAATGGGGGTCCCACAAGGGTCAATATTAGGTCCATTTTTATTCTTAATTTATATTAATGATTTACCATTTTATGCGGAAAACTTTTGCAATATTGTTTTGTTTGCTGACGATACATCTTTGATATTTAAGACTGATCGAAATAAAAATACACACATCAAAAGTGTCTAGGGATCAAGCATTTTTATGCGGATTTCTTGAGATTGAGATGTGGCTTTGTAATAAATTTATGATTTTATAAATTTATATGGATCTTTTGTGGTGCTTTTAATAATTTGAAACAGGAACTTTCAATCAATTTCTAGTAAAAGATGAAAATCAGCTGTCAATATTTTCCCTATTAAAACATACAACGAATTGAAGACATTATTAGTGCTACTGTTTCCCTACTACTGATTAAAACCAACGTTATTATGGAGCGGCGACGTCATTTAAGCAGGGAAGAAATGCTCAGAGCCGTGGGAATGATAGAAGCTGGTTCCCGGCAACGTACTGTGGCTTTAGCTCTGAATTCAAGTCAGAGTGTTATCAGTCGACTTTGGACACGTTACCGAAGCACTGGTTCCGTGGCTGAGCGCCATGGAGGACGGTATCGCTGCACCACACGGAGACAAGACCGATACATTCAAATCACAACTCGAAGAGCTCCAACAATAACCGCCATGATGTTAGCCGTGAGGCTTCATCACTCTTCAGGGAACTTAATTAGCGACCAAACAGTCAGAAACCGCTTGCATGAAGTGAACCTTCATTCCCGAAGACCGCTAAGGGTACCACCTATAGCAATGCACAATCGTAGGATTCGATATCAATGGGCTCTTGAACACAGAAATTGGGCAGAAGAACAATGGCGTTTCGTGTGCTTTTCTGATGAGTCTCGTTTTGGTATGAGACCGGATACAAGACGTATACGACACTGGAGAACCCCTGGACGCCAACAGCGATTAAAATCCTGCCAGGAAGTCCATCCTTATAGTGGTGGAACCATCATGGTATGGGCGGGTATTTGGATCGGCGGAAGAACTGAGTTGATTTGGATCAGAGGCAACCTCAACGCTCAAATTTATGCTGAGACGATTGTATCAGACGTCATCGTTCCTCTACAAGTGCAAATCGGTCCCTTATTTCAGTTAATGCATGATAATGCACGACCGCACACCGCAAGAGTTGTAAGACAGACTCTCGCCGCAGCTAACATCAATGTCATGCCCTGGCCTGCTCAGTCGCCAGACTTGAACCGATTGAGCATGCATGGGATATGCTACAGAGAAGAGCTCTGCCGAATATGGAGGGTATCCAGTCGCAAGAAGACCTTTTTTTGTTGTTGCAACGAACATGGGCGGCCATTCCACAGCGTGATTTGGATGAACTCATTTTGAGTATGCTAAACCGATGTTCTTGTGTTGTTAGTGTTCGCGGTAGAAACACGGATTATTAATCGTTTAAGTTACCCAATAAAATTTTAAAGAAAACTGTTATTTCAGTCTTTTTTTCGAACTTTAATGTTAGTGGTTCAAATGTCAAAAATCCCTTTATTAGGAAAATGGCAAATTTCTTTATTAATGCAAAGGTGACTTGGTTTATCGTTACTGTAGACAAACGAAAACACTTTATTTGATGAATCCTTAAAGAAAATTTTAATTAATATCATTCAGGAGAAAAGTTATTGCAAAAATATATGTTGATCCCTAGACACTTTTGATGTGTGTAGTTTTGATGACATCAACAGTGCCCTGACAGATGTGTTGAATAGGTTTACTACTAATAATCTTCAATTAAACGCGAAGAAAACCAAATGTATAAATTTTACTCTACCTAACGTAAAGAATATTATAGGAAATAAAATTAAACTGAATGGTGAACTGTTGGACCTTGTTGATTCAACAGTTTTCTTAGGTATTACCTTAGATTCAAAAATACAGTGGTACCCTCATATTAGCACCCTTGCGGGGAGACTTAGTTCAGCTGCTTACGCTGTTAGGAAAATTAGGCATTTTACAGACGTGGAAACTGCTCGATTAGTCTATTTTAGTTACTTTCACAGTGTTATGTCCTATGGTATACTACTTTGGGGTAAAGCAGCAGATATAGAAACCATTTTCATTTTACAGAAAAGAGCAATAAGGTCCATATATAACCTAGGATCACGTGACTCCCTTATGGAGCTGTTTAAAGAAATAAATATTCTTACAGTTGCATCACAATTTATTTATAACTGTATTGTTTACGTGCGTCAAAACATTACTCATTTCAAAAAAAATTGCGATATACACAAACTAAATACTAGAAATAAGTATAAACTTGTAATTCCTAAATTTCGACTTCAGAAAGTTTATGGATCATTTATGGGACAAAGTGTCATAATTTACAATAAAATCCCGAACGATGTTATAATTTTGCCCTTTGACAAATTTAAGACACATGTTAAGGACAGACTTTTAGAAAAGGGCTATTACACTGTAAGCGATTACATCAATGACAAAAATGCATGGAATTAACATTCCTCTAGTTTCGCATAGGTACATTGTTCTAATGCGTTCATAGTGCCCGAGTAAAACTTGTAGATTCACTTTTGTTTTTATCTTTTATTTTATATAATTGTTTTATGACTATTGACTGTATAATTTGGTAACGACATATTGTTTTGTAAATGTCGTTACCTCTATATTATTATAAAGCTGTGGAGTTTGTTGTGCCCGTTCTTCTCCACAGCTAAAAGACTTCTTGATTGGGGGGGGCGGGTGGGTGGGTTCCTGTGCCTATCCATCCATCCATACAAAAAAAAAATTTAGACGATTCAAAACGCTTAATTTAAGCTTACTGAATAAAGTTATTTTGATTATGGTTATGATTATTGATTATCAAAATCGATATATCATCCGCAAACAAAATCGGCAAGGTTACATCATTTTTAACTATGTTAGGTAAATCGTTTATGTAAATAAGAAAAAGTACACAGCCAAGGACACTTCCCTGCGGTATTGAATGTGTTAATATTTTTTCGCTGGATACTACTGATTGAATTTTGTTGTTTTTGTTATCATAGCTTTCTATCTGCACTTTTTGTTTCCTGTTTTGTAAGTAGGATTTGAACCAGGAGTAGCCAGGGCCACGTATGCCCGATCCATACAATTCATACAACAATATGTTGTAGTCTATACTTTCATACGCTTTTGTCATGTCCAGTAACAAGCCCAAACTATATTTTTTTTCATTTATATGTTTAAGAGCTCTTTGGATATATTGATAAACAGCTAGTGTTGTTGATTTAGTTTTCCTAAAACCGTTTTGATGTTCGTCTAGGATATTATTTTTTTCTAAAAATACATACAGTCGGTTACACATGGCTTTTTCGAAAACTTTAGAGAAGCTGGGTAGTAATGCTATCGGTCTATAGTTATTTGGTGAGGTGGTGTCATCTTTTTTGGGTATTGGTTTTATTATCGCTATTTTTAATAAGTCCGGGAAAGCGCCATGTTCAAAACTTTGGTTTATTAGAAATGATAATGGTTTAGATAATTCATCGGCGCATTGTTTTATCAATGATGGTAGGATTTCGTCTACACCTGTGCTATGTTTATGTTTTAGAGATATAATAATCTTTTTTACTTCTTTTTGATCAACGGGGCCTAGATACAGTGAGCATATTGGTGAGTTTATAACACGGTGGACGTCAGATATTAAATTTGCGTCTTTAATGTTATCGGTGTTTGGAAATGTCTCATTAAATATTTCACAAATAGTTATAGGACAATCAACAATTTTTTCATCTATTTTTAATTTTATATTCTTGTACAACCTGTAACTAGTTTTCCCAGTTTTGTCATTTATAATTTTCCACATTGTTTTGTATTTATTATCAGATTTTTTTATCTGTCTTGTATATTCCATTTTTTCGAGATTCGCACACTTTTTTTTAGTATTTTACTGTACTGTTGGTAGTACTTTTTTATTACATTGCTATTTGTTTCGTTTAGTAAAGTTCTTAATATTCTTTTATGTTCACACGATTTTTGTAAACTTTTTGTTAACCATCCTTTTTTTGGTTTATTTTTTAATCTTATATTTCTTTTGGTACGAATTTATTTAAAAGTTTTTGTATAATTAAGTGAAATGTTGTATAATTTTCATTGATATTATTTGTTTCATTGAAAACCTGACTCCAATCGATATTTTTTAATGAATTATTAATACACTGCATTTTTGAGTTGGTATAGATTCTTTTTTTAACTTTCCACGGTTTTTTATTAAATATAGGTAGATTTTCTAAGTGAAGTTTTACATTTACTGATTTGTGATCTGAAAGACCAAAATCCTTTACATAGGTTTGTTTTACAAAAGGTTTATAATTAGTAAAAATCAAATCTATACATGTTGCGGTTTTCTCAGTTACACGGGTTGGTTCTTTAATAATTTGTTTAAAGTTTGATGATCTCATAAAATCGATAAAGTTTTGCTGTCTTCTATTTTTAGTATTTAATATATCTATGTTAAAATCACCACCAATGATTACATATTTGTTTTTGTCGTTTCTATTTAATTTATTTAGTACTTTAGTAGTTTGTTCATAAAATATATCTATATGGCGTTCTGCTCTATATAAACCTATAATAATTGTATTTAATTGTTGTAATTCTATAGCGCTTAATTCTATAATAAACTCTTTTGAAAACTTAACAATATCTTCTCTTACAATGTATTATAAATTTTCCTTAACTATTATACATACCCCACCTAATCTATGTTGTTCTCTACATAATAAGTTCAGAAAGTGAAATTACATCAATATTAGAACTTGACAAAAATTGCTCAACTAGAGGTAACTTATTCCCTATACTTTGTATATTTTGGATGTAATTGTAAAGTTCTTATCGAAATGCGTTGCTTTGTGGTTTTCGTGTTTCTTCTCCAGGTGTCGGTGTTAGTTGTTCATTTTTGTTTGTTGCTTTTGAAATTTCGTTGATTAAAGGAGTATGTGTTGCCGGATCTTCATATGGCTGCCCGTTTACAAACAACTTGTTGTTTTTTATCACAGCATGGTAACCGTTACGTCGGGCCTCTTGCAATTTCTGTTTAAGTACATTTTTTCTCGTAGCTTTTCTCCAGACAAAAATGTGCTAATACCTAAACCCGAATTTTTAAAGTATGCAGAATTCTCAATTATATACTTGCAAATCTTTTACTAATAAATTCAATTTCTAAGGGTCTGCGATTTCCTCTTTTTCCTATGCGTTTTATTTCTGCTATGTATGGATTGGTGTCTATATCCATAATATCTGCAAAAACTTTGTTGACTTTCTCGTACAGGTCATACGCATTTTCATTTTGATACTCTGGCAATCCGTATAGAACTATTTTCTTTTTTGTGTTATCAAGGTTTTCCAAACAAAATTCAATACTTTTTATTTTTGATTCAATTGTGTTTATTTTTTCATTTATTTCTTTTTGTTCTTTTATTATATTATGAGAAGTTTCAGCCGAATCTTTTTGTAGTTTATTAATCGCGTTCAATAAATTCATTTGTATGGCTTCTTTCATGTCAATGAGAATTGTGTCTTTCATTTTAGACAGCTTTTTGTCCAAGAGTTGACTGAATTTATCCAAAGAGATGACATCTTCATTAATGTTTTGGTTTGGTGTGGTTAAGCTATTATTGAGGATTTCAGTATTACCGGTAATATCGTCAATAACTTGTTCTATAAAACTTTCATTTTGGGAAGTTACACGCTTCATTCTTTGTGTGATGTTAGAGACAGTAATATCATCATGTTCGATATTTGGAGGCTGGGGTCTTATTGGTGTATTTGAATTATTTTGTTTAGGCATTTTGCAAATGCAGGCTTGACATTTCCATTTATTTCTACGCTCTATAGTCATAATATTGTAGAATCGCTTTTCCGTCACATTTGCGCAATCAAGATCGTAGTACTCCTTGCAAAGTGAACAAATTAAAAATTGTCTACTTGGTATTATTTGTTTACATCCAGCACACAATGCCATCTTACTAGAGTTATGTGAAGTACTCCCGGATTATCAATAGTATTTCTTGCTACTCTGTGCTTTGCGCATATAAAGTAGTTTGGGTTCAATTCCATAGATGACGCTAGTAGTGGTAACAAAATGATGATGACAATTGAATATTGAATAATAAAGTGAAATTAGGTTATAATGTTTAATCTTCCGGATATTTAATCACTTTTCCCAGTTGTAGGACAGTTTTCAGCGTATTTTCAAAATTAGAATTGTATCTTTGTGGTACATAATCAAGATTGTTTTCAGTTGAAGTATCCATCCGTGAAAAATGATAACGATACACATGACTTTTCAATGATGTTCAACTATTAAATGTTTTTGGACATTCTGCAGATTGAGGACAAGGAACACTTTTTGCCAATGCTATATCATGTAGTGCTTTATGGTGTTTTACATTGCGTGAAAGGATTCGTTTGTTACATATAACACTTTGTACAAATGATGTATCGCAATTATTGTCATTATTAGTTGTTTTAAGCTTAAAGCTTCCTGACGTATGTAACCTAAAGTTATGACTTCTAAATTACTCATAAGTTTCATAAACTCTTTTGCAACTAGATAAGGCACACACGTATTTAACATTCTTGCAAAATCTGTGACTTTTTAATTGTACATTATAGCTAGAAACATAAGAATTTTTTTACTACAATAACTACAAGTAAATACCATGATGGCAAAGCTCAACTTTTCTTGATTTCAAATGTACTTAATTAATTTCTTAATTTTGTGATTAAGGACAATACCTTTGAGAGAATGCTACCTCTTATGAGCTGCTTAGTTGTCTTCGTTACTTTACTTCCTTCTGTAGGGTTTATTTTAAAAATATATCGCTGTATGAACTCCAGAACACTTTGTACTTCTTGAGGGTAAGCCAAATTGAACACGTAGTACGCAGCACACAACAATTTCAAAGCATCACTAAAATTTGAGACTTCGCTGATGATTTGTAGTTCAACTACTAAATAGTAGATTTCATCAGTATCTGCGAAAATGGATACAAGTTAATGTTAAAAAATGTGCAAAATTTCAAATAACAAAGTTACTAGTTTAATTAAAATGAGACCCAAAAATCAAAACAGCGGGTCTCGAACCCGAAAATAAAAAAAAAAAAAGTATATATAAAAACCACATCTCCGATATTAGTTGAAATAATGCTTGGTGATGGAGTTTTCGATAATCGGCATAAATCTGATTTTGTCAATTCCTGTAAATGTAATAAACACTTAATAACACACACATAAACACATGATGGCAACAATGTTAATGTATTTTGTATAATTAATTAATTAAAATTTATTTTGTAAAATTTTGCATGTCTATGTCTATGGCAGAATATGTGAGCCTATAAAAATATGATCAGCTAATTGTAACCAACCATATTCTTAGCAAATAAGTAATTCTAAATAATTCTATTCTATTCATAGTTAAGAAAAAGTATAAAAAAACGGCCAAGAGCTAGTCGAGTTCACACAATCAAGGTATTTTTTTAAAATTTTTAGTAACTATAATCGTATCGTCAATAAAACTAAAAGTCTCCTATGTAAATTAATACTTAAGTTAATAATAACATACCTGAGTTAAGTTTTGGAGAATACAGGGTACTGTCTTCTTTGAAATAGGTCCCAACTAGTTTTAAAAATTTTGGCAGGTCATCATCCTTTTCGTCAGCCGCTGGAGTGATTTTGACAATTTTTTGAATTTTTTCAATTGCCTTCGTAATTTTTTCCTGAAATGTGCTCATGCACTTTGAGGTGTTAATGCAACACAGCCTTTCGAGGTATTTTAGTTTTGGGTTCCATTAGTATAGGCCATTCTACAATAACAGCTGATATGGTCGGGGTTGTGTTAAGAAATTGTCTTGTACGTGAATATGTGACCTCCATGAAATGATCTACAGTTTCTTCATCTCTTTCTTTAATGGTTGCATATGTTGCAAGCCACGACTGTTTATCACGTAGACTCTCTGCAGTTTCTTCTTTTGGTATAGCTGGCTCCCAATCTTTACAAATTAAATTTTTTATATGTTTAATCTTTTTCTTAGAGGTTGTAATATTTCTTGCTGACTTGTTTGGTCTCTGAAGATAATGTATTCTTTCCTCAATCTTCTTAAACACAGCACTGTAGCCGGATCCAATCAGTGCTTTGGTAACGTCATCTCTATCATATAAACACGGGTACCGTTCACATAATTCTTGAGCTATTACTCTATACATTGATCTAGTAGGATGAGGGATATCATGGATCAACTCCTGTGCCACATCCTGACAAGTCTATTCAGATCTACATTTTCTATAGGCGAATCTCCAATGAGCTTAGTCAACAATGAATTTGATACTTTATCATAAGGGATGATGAATGCAGTATTAACGACGAGGATTTTGACGACCTCCTTGGTCGAGTGGTTTGTACACCGGTTTTCATGGTGTCGCCATCTCTGAGGTCCCGGGTTCGAACCCCGGTCGGGTCAATTTAGAAATTATTGTTTTCTAAATTGTCTCGGGTCTGGGTGTTTTCTATGTATAATAAGTATGTATTTAAGTATTTTAAGTATGTTTATCCGTTGTCTAGTAACCATTTACCGAGTTTCTTCGAAGCTTCTCTTGGGCTAGATAATTGGTGTGATTGTAGGAAAGATTTATTTATTTATTTATTATTTATTAACATCAGAACTGCCGCTGTAACTTTTGACAGATGATGGTGACCCTGGGAAATTGCCGCCTAAAGGGTTCGTGCTGCAACTATCGATGGAATGCCTCCTTTCTGTGTATGTATATTCAACTCCGATAAGGGATGGGCTTTCCTTATATTCTGATAAAGCTTCGTTTTCGTCGATTTTAAAAAGACCTTGTTTCCTTTAATTCCTTTAGCATTGGCTGCAAGAAAAGAAAACAGTAAACATGTGCATTTTTATTTTTTTCAAGAACTACTACTTGCATAGGTTAACAATGCTACTAAAGAAAAGGTACTTTCACGAAGTATTATTATTATCTGGCCAAACTTTGTAAAAAATATTTTTATTTTAAAATTATACCGAATACTACTCTGCTGCTTTTTTATAAGTACGGGCCCGTTAAAGTAGAGCGACAACAAAACCGCTTTGCCAAATTCGTGCACAGAACATTATACTCTTTAATATACTTATAAGAAGGAAGAAACAGTATATTCTAAAAAGTGCTATAATAAAGCACATCACTTTTTACAATATACTGTTGCTTGTACGAATTTAACAAAGAAGGAGTTTTGTTCTCCCTTTACGCTCATGTTACTGTAATTTCAAATATTCCAAGATCTTCACGATTCACGACAACGTTAACCTCAGAATTTTATTTAAGTACCTACTACAATAATGATTACAATTTGTGTACTCGCCACGGGCGACACGTCTTGTAAGCGTATTAAGATACGCCTAGCGTCATCTAGCGTTGTATCGCGAAGTTGGCGCGCGGAGTGTGAAACCGGACGCGCGCCCGCGTCACTCTGCAAGCTAGCTACCGCGCGCGCACGCAACAGCCTGACCGTGAAAGTATATAGTGACCCTGAACCTTAAGTGAAGAGAAAGCCTGAATGCCTATGGTTTAGTGAAGTGACTGTGCGCCAGGAAACCAACCTACATCGCCGCCCGTGGTCAGCTCGTCTCCCGGTTCCTGTGACTCATCATCCCTGTAAGTACTTCATTATCCATACCTACCCAGTCCACAACCTTTATTACGTCGCTGTTACTGCGAACGCCTTTCGCCGTAACAATTTGCATGCACCTTTCTTTGTCATGTTTTTCGAATTTCTATATTTTCAGAAAGGGTATTCATAAAAATAGCCATTCTGAAATACGTTACACACTATATTCATCTAAGTACACAGCAAATCAATATTATTATTTTTATTTTTATTAACCTATAATCTTAAATTAAAACAAACAATTACCCTTTTTGTTTTAATCTAAGCCTATAATATATTTATTTGAGTCACATAATTTTAATTAATAATACATAATATGTAGGTAGGTATATCTACATAATCTGATAAACTGTTCTATTTTCTAGCTAAAAAAAAGTTGACTCTAATCACTACTAGTTTGCTAAAATTTTACCCTTTTCCAATAACTGCTCGATAGACAGATCATTGATGCATACAGCCTTTTTTTCTGCGCAGTCCACAGACCACACTTTTAAAAATGGCATTTGATTCTGGTCTGTCAAACAAAACAACAAAAGTGTGAACCGGAGGCAAATCATTACCAAATCAAGCCAGGTTTGATGATTATTTAATTTTCAAAATCTAGTGGCTTTAAGTGATTTTAAGGAGTTTAATAAAAATCTACAAAAAACTTATTAGATTAATTACTTATTAGGCTGGCCCACGGCTGGCCTTAGGGATGATTTATATTAGAGCGGGTCGTGCAAGGGGTGTGTCCCGAGCACGGCCCGCTCTAATATAAATACAAAATGTATGCAACGTCTCAAATCAGTGGCGCCGTCCGGGCCCGGACGGGGCACGCTCCGTGCACGACCCGCTCTAATATAAAGCATCCCACAAACATCTCTGAATTCATAACCTGAATGCGTATTATTCATTAATAAATCCCAGAATTCCTGGCTTTAAGAATGAATAATACGCATTCAGATTATGAATTCAGAGATGTAGGTATAAGGCAAGCTATAGGGTCAGAGTGTTGCCTATTAAGTGCCATTTTACCTATTTTGGTAAGTACTCCTACTTATAAGATTTTGTTAAATCTCAAAATTGTAAGAAAAAGATTGTATACTTTCAAGTAAATAAGTACTTACCTATACATAGGTAAGTAAAGAAAACTAACTATGCAGACCATACCTACTCTGGGTCCGGTTGTCAATACCTACAATGCAAAAAACCTACACGTTGCAAATAATCCATATCTCATATTCCCTACTTCGTATTAAAACTAAATCGCGTAATGACATACATAGTAGCGAAATGCCTACTTTTTCAAACGATGGCGCAGCGGTTAGCGCGTTCGGCTTGCGATCTTGCCCGATAAGCAACTTTCGCAATGCCGGGTCGCTGGATGGGTGACCAAATTTAAAACATCTTGAGGTCCTCCGTAGTAATGGGTAATAACGGGTTTTACGCGTACCGAAACTGAAACTATGTATTGGTTTTCGATAACGGTTTCAAAACTATTTATTTTTGAAACTATTTATCGGAGATGTTGTACGGTATTGCCAATCTAACAGCACCGAAATAACTAGTTTATTGATACGGTGTTGGTAAATTCATGATACCTGTTTATCGGATGTTTTAGATAAGTTATGGAATATTATGTAGGTAGACATTAGTTTTTTCCAAGTAAATCCAAATAACACTTGAGTTCGCGCGAGACATTTTTTGAATACACTCGTCACGAAAGCAAGAGGAATAATGAGAAAAAAGCGCTGCGGTCAAAGGTCATAAAAATACTTAAACAAATCTATTTTAAATAGATCATCCTAAGGTCTAAATTTGTTATGCAAAACTGCTAATCTAATTTTGAGACATTTAATATCTATAACTTTAATCCCCACACATAAGGAGCTTAAAATAATTATTTAGATGTTGTGCGTATTGGTCGGTTATGCGCGGTAATACCTACGCGACTTTGCCAAACCTACGCGATTGCACTATTTATGGTTTAAATCGACCATCGCTATGTCCTCCGTGCTTCGAAAAGCACGCTAAGCCGTTGGTTCCGGTTGTTGTCGTAAGATGGCAGTCGTTAAAACCCACCAACCCGAATTGGGCCAACGTGGTGGGTCATGTTATGGCCTAATATTCCCACGTGCTATTAATAACGTGGGAGGCCTGTGCCCAGCAGTGGGACGTTTATAGGCTGACGATGATGATGATGATGACTTCACTCAAGCAATAGAATATTACAGTTTTACAGTTTTTACAGAATATGATAAGAAAAAGCAGGCTTTATTTCAACTTAAATATGTGTGATATAGTGAATTACACTATCAGCACGTACTCAATAGTACGTGATAATTAAGGTCTTCCTGATTGACAAGGCGTCCTTCCTCTAGTCACGTATAGATGTGATGTTAATTAGTATTTAAGATGATACACTAGAGGATAAAAGAGAATTGATTCAACGCAAGACATTGTTTCATTTCGGGTCTCCGTCCCAACGCCATTACATGGCGACCGTGACAGGACGGAAAAGTTCCCGTTACCAAATATACAAGAAATTATTGACTCACTTTCGGGATGCTTATACTATTCTCATTTAGACCTCAGTTCTAGTTATTACCAGCTAGGGTTATCACCAGAATGTAGGAAATTCACTTCTTTTACAGCTGATAAGCAATATCAACTGAAAAGATTACCTATGGGTCTCAAAACGAGTCCTAGCGTATTTTCTAAACTTATGTCTATGGCTCTATCGGGTTTAAATCACGAGATATGTTTTCTATATCTCGATGACGTAATAGTTTTCGGGAAAAGCCTATCGCAGCATAATACAAATTTAATGAGTGTATTTGAGAGGTTTAGGTCAGTTAATTTAAAACTAAACCCTTGTAAGTGCGAATTTTTGAGGAAAGAAATTAATTATTTAGGGCATGTTATTACGCCAAACGGGGTGTTGCCAGACAACAGTAAAATCGAGGTCTTGGAAAAGTTCCCAGTACCTAAAAATGTAAATGAGATTCGTCGTTTTGTGGCTTTTGCGAACTTTTATAGAAAATTCATAAAAAACTTTGCCACAATAGTGTACCCACTAAACCGTCTTTGTAAGAAACATGTCGAGTTTCAGTGGACGGAAGAATGTGACGTGGCATTTCAGACCTTAAAAAAGTCACTTAGTTCATTTCCTGTCTTAGATTATCCAGATTTTGGAAAAGATAATGTTTTCCGGTTGCAAACCGATGCGTCAGGGGTAGCCTTGGGGGCTGTATTATCAAAGGGAAATAATAAGCCCGTAGCTTATGCAAGCAGACAATTAAACAGTTCAGAAATAAACTACCCAACCATTCATAAAGAGTTATTAGGGGTAGTGTGGGCTATAAAACATTTTCGACCATATTTATACGGACGAAAATTTAAAGTATTAACAGATCATAGACCATTGGTTCATTTATTTAGCATAAAAGATCCTAGTAGCCGTTTAACTAAGTTTAGACTTTGTTTAGAAGAATATGATTTCGATATTGAATACATAAAAGGTTCCGAAAATGTAACGGCAGATGCCTTATCGAGAGTCATTATAACATCAGACGAGTTAAAAAATCTAAATTCAAATTTTTTGGGGGTAGTAACCCGTTCAATGAAAAGAACCATAGAGCAAAATAATGAACCCGCTACCTCTGGAAGTAGCAGGGTTGAGCCCCCTGTTGATCATAGGCAACCAAGAGTGTTAGATATTATGCAGAAATCACAAAATGATGTAAGGTTAGATATTTGTTCGTATGAAAACTTCGTGAAGTTGAGGAAAAAGAAAAGATACGTCTCACAGACGGGTGATATGTTATTTAGTGACTCTACTATTTACATAAATCAGGAATCTCTACTAACGGAGGCGCGCCGAGACGCAACGATAGGAGAACTGAGTGCATTATGTAAAAAAATATAATATTGTAGAAGTCGTTGTGATTAAAAATGGGTTTAATAAAAAGTTTATTAAAATTTTGACCCAAACTTTCATGAAACATAAAGAATTACCGCGGTTATGTATTATTAATAACCAAGTTGAACATGTTACAAATAAAGACTTGATACGTGTTATACTAAATGATTATCATTTATTGCCGACAAGTGGTCATGTAGGCATAAATAAAATGACTAAGAATATTCGAAAAAAATATTTTTGGAGTAATATGCAAAAAGACATAACTGAATATGTGACTCGCTGTAAAGATTGCCAAAAGCAGAAATTTTGTAATAAAAATAATAAAGAGAAAATGGTAATACCCACTACAGCATCTACTTCTTTTGAAAAATTATATTTAGATATTGTGGGGCCGTTGGAGGTCGATAATTTGGGTAATAAATACATATTAACAATACAATGCGAATTGACAAAGTTTGTAGAAGCTTACCCAATACTTGATAAGTCAGCTGAAACTGTTGCTAGGGTTTTTACTGAAAATTTTATTTTACGATATGGTACTCCCAGGGTTATTGCGACTGACTGTGGAACGGAATTTATTAATTCCACGTTAGAAACAGTATGTAAATTGCTAAATATTGATAAGTTAAATTCAACACCCTATCATCATGAGAGTATAGGTTCGCTAGAAAACTGGCACAAACATCTCGGATGTTACTTGAGAATACAAACACAGAATCAGTCGGCAAATTGGAGTACCTGGATACCATATTGGTGCTTTGCTTATAATAATTCTGTAAATACTAGTACCAAATACTCCCCTTATGAACTAGTTTTTGGGAAAACATGTAACGTACCTAGTAATTTAGTTAGTAAAGTTGATCCCTTATATGTATACGACAATTATCCATCGGAGTTAAAATTTAGATTGCAAAAAGCTCATAATGATGCCAGGAACAACTTATTAATATCAAAACAAAGTAGAAAAACTAATTATGATTTAGATTGTAAGGAAGTACACTACAAAAAAGGTGATCTACTCTTGTATAAGAATGAAAATTATAATAAATTGAATGACTTGTATTTAGGTCCATTTGAAGTTTTAGAAGAGCTAGGTACTAATGTAAAAATATTAAAGAATAATAAAGAATATATAGTTCATAAGAATAGGACTAAGATATTTAGAAAATAAGAGTTTACTTTTCAGGGAAGGGATGCCTAGCCTTTTCAGGGGAGGTGTGATATAGTGAATTACACTATCAGCACGTACTCAATAGTACGTGATAATTAAGGTCTTCCTGATTGACAAGGCGTCCTTCCTCTAGTCACGTATAGATGTGATGTTAATTAGTATTTAAGATGATACACTAGAGGATAAAAGAGAATTGATTCAACGCAAGACATTGTTTCATTTCGGGTCTCCGTCCCAACGCCATTACATATGAAATTGGTTGATTTTGTTAAATAATGATATTCATGTAATTAAATACATACCTACATATTTACCTTTCTAACCTTGAAAAATTTTAAAGATCGTTTCATTTGTGCAGAACTAAATGGCGGCTAAAAGTTCTTAGCTGCTTTATAGTCATAGATTTATCGATAATTGCCAGAATTATTTTTTGAGACAGGAAGTTATCAACATTTACGTAGCTATAAAGCAGTAAGTATTAATTTCTATAGGAGGCAACTATAGGTATGCTGCGAGTGAGACTCACTGCAGTGCCGCTCAAATACAGTCCGACCTATAGGTACTAACTATCTTATCTGTTAGTTAAAAAATGTACACATCTTACCAAATTCACGTTGTTCTGGCCAAAGCACGTATTTAAACTGCCCTGCCCGCCCTGATGTGCTGGTAGGTAACAGTGGAGCCAGCATCCGACTTCACTCACGGAGACTCGCTAAGTCACTGGCTGTGTTGTCTGGCTGGCTGGCTTGGCTGTGCGTTTGCCGCTAGAGATGTGCGCATCAATGCATCTTTCGTTCAGCACCGTTCTGACTGTATCTGTAGTTCAATTTAGTTCGCCGTGTCAACAACATCTTATCAACCTATCAAAAGAGAAACAAATTTCCTCAACTGGTTTTTTTAAGAATATTACATAGAGGTCACGTAACTTTCTCAATTTCCCACTACGTATTCGGTCACACAAATGAGATGATAAAATACAACTAACTAACTACCTATTTTCAAATTCTCGCTCGAGCGAAATGTAAACAAATAAAGTTTACTATTAAAAATTTGCAGTAAGTCGAGCATTTTTTTATATTACCAAGCACAGTGAGTACACTTACTGCAAAAGTTCTTATTCAGAGTCTCTCGGCAATACTACAGTATGATCTATATCATATCTATACCACTAATATGTTAAGTTATTTACTGTTTAAAAAATGGACATGACCCGAGCAAATAAACACTAAGAAGATATACTGTTTTGATCTTAAGCAGTTTTCCAAAATTGACTAAACGAGCGGTCTAGTCTTCGATCAACAATACCAACTAGATATCACGTCGGCGCTAAAAATGTGTCTCGGTAAATAACAGCACACTTGAGAAGTGAGCGTTTATTTTGTTTAGTTTGCTTGAAACACGGCCAATGTAAACACGTTCACAACGCCGCAATGTGTATTTAAAAGTTGCATAAATAATGCCCGAGAAAGCAATTTAACGGCCGGAGTATCTTACTTTCGCTATGGTGCCATGGTTGTAATTAGGTTGAACTTAAAACTGTTTGATAACTTTTGTAACTGAGCTTTGATTTTGTACGTGACGCGTTATCTAGTTGGTATTGTTGATCGAAGGGTCTAGTCTTAAAAACAGTATGCTGCTATAATGTTATTTTGTTTAGCACATGTCATAATCATCGCTTTCTGGTTACATAAAATACAGACAGTGAGATGCGATACTGCATGTATGCTCATAAAAATGTATACTAATATTTTTTATTAGTACCTACTTTACGTACCTACCTTTAATATTCCGCCCTCAATAGCATAATTACAGTAAGTATTGCCGTTCCGCATACAGCCATAAAACGTGGACAGTTTTTGAAAGTGCAAGGCGCATCCAACAGGCAGGAGGCAGGTGGCGCTAGTGACACGATTAAGATCGGCTCCGTGCTAATTAATAGAATTAAAAATATTTAAGTGCAAGAAACGTTTTAAAAGAGTGTGTTGAGTGAAGATCTGTGTCTATTGAACTACCACTAGTGTTATCTCAGCGAAATCATACTGGACTATTGTGATATCTACACCCAAAGGACAGAACAAACAGTGCGTATCAATAAACAATACCTATTAAGTTTTCCCAAATTATAAACATTAAAATAAACTTGTAGGATACAAAAGGAAACAATTTATAAATTATATTATACACAGTGAGTTGAACAAATTGGACTACAACAAAAATAGTCATTATTCGTGAACGTTAATTTTTAAAATTTGACACTATGTAAACGAACACAATCAGCTGTGATGCATGACGTCGTCAATAATCATTAGAAAGTGCACCGTATACCGCATCGCATCACTAGATGTCACCACGTGCTATGAGAAAAATAGATTAATCAAGCTGTTGGACGTAATCTAACGAAATAGCACAAGCACAAAACTAATAGCACATAAAGTCTAACTGTAACTGTATCCACGCGCCACTAGAGGGCAGTGTAAAAATCTATACAAAGACAAAACATAACATAAAAATGGACAACTCACAGGAAAATATAACACAACGACGCCGTTTGCAAAGATCCGAATCTGTTGACAGATCAAGATTTCACGATTCCAGCCTAAATAGTACTGTGAATGACACTTCTATCTTAGATACGACTATGAAAAGCCTGCCAAATTTGTCATTATTAGACGACACTACAACTACTGAATTAAAGTTACAAGTAGAAGAATTGAATTTAAAGTTAAACTCAGCAGATCAAGAAATAGATAATTTAATCTTGGAAAACAGTAAAATGAAAATGGAATTAGACAAATATCAAAAATTAATTGAAATTTATAAAAAAATTGTTCCAAATATTGGAAATATTAGCTCTCCTGTTATATTGAGTAGAGGGCCGAAATCAACTTCATCGACTCCGGCACGCTGCCGTATATTTGACCCCCGTAGCGATCTGCATATACCTAAATATAACAACAGTTACTCAGAGCCTTCTATTGATGTAAAGATAAGTAGTGCACAAGGGACGACGACGTCTCAGGAGTTACCTGCTACTCAGTCACAAACCACAAAACCACAAATACACCAAAAAAATCAAACTACATCAATAGATAACATTGCATCAACAAGCACTCATCAGAAGACTGTCACGATTACGTCATCATCGGTAACTACCCCGCCCTCACTGACTACGCCAGATGACGCGGCTGCGCGGAAGAAAACCTTATTTATTCTAGGCGACCAGCAAATAAGCGGTTTAGCTCAAATCCTAACTAAGACTAGGTCTAATAAGTGGAATGACTACCAAGTTACATCATTTGTAAAACCGAATGCATTGTGCTCAGAAGTCCTATCTTATTGTGACATATTGAAAGAAAAAATATGTAAAGACGACAGAGTTATCCTTGCGGTTGGTGCTAATGAGACAAATCCATTTTTATTAATAAAACATTTAAATATAGCCTTACACAAACTTCAAAATATAAAGGTCTATGTCATTGGAGTTTTAAAAAGTCAATATATTCAGGAATTAAAATTAAATGAGTACATTTCGTCGGTCACAAAAACATATACAAACTGTAAATACTTACAATGTACAAACTATCGATTGCAGTATTATTCTCTTTTAGATATCGCAAAAAAAATTAATTTTACAATTGACGTCGAGGATTATGAAAATACTTTTTTAAACACAAACAAAATCAAACAATTTATAAATAAAATAAATGATACGGGTAAAGAAAAATTAATTAAAGGCACTATTCCATACTATTTTAACAAACAAAAAAATAAACAAAAAGTGACAAAAAATACTAATAACAATATCAATATTATACAATTAAATAACTCACCAAGTCAGCCCAAGAAAGGCACCATTCCATTTTACTTTGTTACAAAAACAAAACCACAAACACATCACTTTTTTCGTCGAAACACCAACCTCTAAGTTAAATGTATTACACCAAAATATCGCAGGACTCCTAAATAAGATTGATTCACTGCACTTAACTTTGTTACTATTACGGCAGCAAAGTAATTTGCAAATTGATATTATTTGTCTATCGGAAACATTTGTCACGTGTGGTTGTGAGAAAAACATTGTTCTGACTAACTACAAGCTAGCAGCCCACTTCTCCAGACAAAAAGAAAAGCGTGGAGGTACCTGCATATTAGTGCAAAAGAAACTTGACTTTAAACTAATAGATCTAACTAAGGAAATCGCATGCAAAAACAATTTCGAATGTTGTGGTATAGAATTGATAACGTATAACATTGTAATTATATGTATCTACAGAATACCAAAAAGTAACACGTCAGTATTTTTCAGTAAATTAGAATGTTTACTACATAAATTAACACAAAATAAATATAAAAAGATTGTTTTAACCGGGGATTGGAATATAGACATATTAAAAAATAATCCACTAAGTCGAGAACTGACAAGCTTACTAAATAATTATAATATAGATATTCATATTACAAAACCAACCAGAAACCAGTCATGTATAGATCAGATAGCAAGCAATATTCCGAAGGTTAATTCTGATGTGCACTATCTATGTCTATCCGATCATGAGACTGGACAAACTTTATCAATTCCAGTAAAGGCTCAAAAATACCATTCTTTTTGGTTTGAGTTTAAACGCGATTTTAGTATGCAGAACATAAATAAGTTTGTCACGTGTATATCCGCTTTGAGTTTTTCTGAAGTTTACAAGCAGGATAAAGTGGAGGCATGTTTTGATACTTTTCATGACACATATAAACTATTCTTTGACTTATGCTTTCCAGTGATAAAGGTAAAAATGACGAACAGTGGACTAAAGGGGAGATGGTTGACTAAGGGAATAAAAAAATCAAGTATTATAAAGAGAAGACTATATATAAAGTATAAATTTACAGGGGGTAATAAAAAGTTAAATAAAACAAAATATAAAAAATACTCCAATATTTTAAAAAAATGTATAAATAAATCCCAAAGAATACAAAACAATAGGTATTTGAAGTCTAACATAAATAAGTGCAAAGCGACATGGAATATAATAAATGATAAAATTAATAATAAACCTTCACCCAATAATATTGACATAATAAATTTTAATAATATGACATATACAGATCCTAAAAATATTGCTGACATTTTTAATGAATTCTATTTAAACGTCACCAAAAGCAAAACATTCAAAAAGTCTGGTGTAAAGCATTTTGTGAAAGAAAATCAGTATTCAATTTTTCTATGTCCTACTGATGAACAGGAAGTATACAAGTTGTTGGTGTCACTTAATAACAAAAAATCGGTGGGATACGACGATATCAATACCGCGTCTTTAAAAGCATGTGCGGCACACATTTGTAAGCCATTAAGCTACATGATAAATTTATCTTTTGCAACGGGAGAGTTTCCAAGTAAACTGAAACTTTCTGTCATCAAACCGCTTTTTAAGAAAGGTGATGCTAAAGATGTCAATAACTTTAGACCGGTTACGCTCATACCCATTCTATCAAAAATTTTCGAAAAAGCCATGTTAAAACGTATTAACGATTTTTTTGAGAAACATCGTATTCTAAATCAGCAACAATTTGGCTTCCGGAAAGGCAGATCAACACAATTAGCTTGCTTTGATTTAGTGAAAGCTATAACAGAAAGCCTTAATGACAAAACTCCGATTGTAGCAATATTTTTAGATATGAGCAAGGCTTTCGATTTTGTGGAGCACACCATTTTGTTAGATAAGCTGAATAAATATGGTATTAGGGGGGTAGCACACGATTGGATCAGCAGCTATCTCAAAGCTAGGAATCAATGTGTAGAAGTGTCAAAAATAACGACTGATAAGAAGATACCAACAAAAACTAACTCTAGATCAGACTATAAAGAAAACTGCTGTGGTGTACCCCAGGGAAGCATCCTGGGACCACTTTTGTTCTTGAGTTACATAAATGACATTCCTGCTGCAACATCTGAAAAAACCATTATATTCGCGGATGATACTACCCTTATCATTAAAGATAAAGACAATGATAAATTAAGAGATAAAATAACTAAATGTATCCATGACATAAATAATTGGTTAAATGATAATAATTTAATTATAAATATACAAAAAACGAAAATGATACAATTTAGGACGTACAAACAAAATGACATCAAATTGGACATAACTTACAACAATGAACGTATTTGTGCAGTAGAAACAACTGACTTTTTAGGCTTTACAATTGACCAACACTGTAACTGGAAGGCGCATATTGACAAAGTGTGTTCTAAATTAAATAGGTTTGTATATGCACTCAGGCGCTTAAGGCAAACAGTGTCTATGGAAGCAGCTATTAGTGCATACTATGGATATGTCTCGTCAGTACTAAGCTACGGATTACTACTATGGGGTAACTCAGTCAACACTTTGCTAGTTTTTAGGCTACAAAAAAAATGTATAAGGGCTATATGTAATGCTTGGAGTACTGAAAGTTGTAAACCTCTATTTCAAGATTTAAAAGTACTCCCACTCGCCTGCATGTATATTAAAGTTATATGCATATTTGTAAGGCAGAACTCAGGTTACTTTCCCAAACACTCTGATGTGCTAATGCGACACACGAGACATAGGGATAGATTATTTCTCCCGAAATGTAAGCTCGAGATGTTTAAACGAAATGCCTATGTTCAGGCGATAATAATATTTAATAAGCTGCCTGATGAGATAAAACAGTTGCCGTATTATATGTTTAAAAATAAGTTAACAGCTTGGCTATTAGAGCATTGTTTCTATACAATTAAAGAATATTTAAATTATAAATAGACTTATTAAACTGGACATAATGTAACACACTATTAATATGTAGTAATTGTATTTTATTTAATGACTTGTTTTTGTATTGATTTGTATTAATTTTCATAGATAATTTTAGACTTTTAGTTAGGATATTTTTTGACATTTTATTTTTATCGTGATATTTTTGACTTATTAATTAACCTTATTGACATTTTTAACCTCTTTATTAAAGTTTGAATTTTTGCAATTAAGGTATTAAGTTACGTACAGAGATATATTATCTGTGGTTATGATTGACTTCGACTTTGAAAAATTGACATTTGCATGCTGTTTTATAATGGCTAAACATGTGCACATTGTAAATTTTGTACCAACCGTAAATTACCGTGTTTTTGGCAAATAAATGATTATCTTATCTTATCTAACGATTTAAATCTCTGGCTACAACAAATTAATATTACCTACTGTTTTTGTTGATATTAGTTCGTTCAATGCAATTGCGTGGACATCCCTAATTGCCTGTGTTGAGCGACAATGGAAAGAACGCGGGTTGCGGGGCGCCGTCACACTGACCTTATGACAAATATACTTCACGAAGTTACGGTGTAAGTTATGCCGTGGCCAGACTATCGCGATAAATTTCTTATTCCGTTGTCGCGATGAGCTTGGCCACATCAAAAAAAAACTTCGCGACAAAATCCTATTCTAGTAGGGTAAGTGCACCAGTAAATGAACAGTTAAGAAATTCAAGAACTTTAAAAATATAAATAATCCTAGATAAAACAATATTATTGTAAAGTATTCCGAATTTGTTGAAGAAGAATATAATTTCTCCGTTTTTGAATGAAACTCTTACTTTTAGAGATTTTGGATAATTTATGCAAAAATCAAAATCAAAGAAAAGCTTTATAAAAAAGCTTATTATAAAGTGTCAGATTACACAGATGACAAAACAGCTTCGGTCTGAAATGCTCTAAGTACAAGTAAGTATAATTAGTTTATATGAAGTACCATTTACATAATTTACATTCAAATTCATATTTTGGATTTCATGACCTGGTAACGACATTTATTTTTTTGTAAATGTCGGTGCTTCTGTGCGCTGTGGTTTCTTGACACAGTTAAAAAATGACGTCCTGAATGGGTGGTTGGGTAAAAAAAGATTTGGACGATTCTAAGTACTTTATTTATTTATTTATTTATTTATTTAAGGACAACCAACAAGACAAACACAAATACAAGTAATAATGAGGTAGAACATAATATGGACTTAGCTAAGTGTCGTCTCAATTAGAGGCTGCCACGGCACGCAACGTGGATAACAGTTTTTTAAATAAAAATTACTACTTACTTACTACTATTGTTTGTGGGTATCAATACTATATTCGATTCGAATGAGATATAAAAATTTAATTACAAATTAAATAACAATAATCTACTGTAATTAACTACTGTACTTATTAATTGAGTTTATTGAATAAATATATTTTGACTTTGACTTTGAAGTGGTTTATTTATAACTTTCCTAAAGAGAAATACTTTAATTTTATTATATAAGTCAAGGTATATTATAAAAAAAATAGTATGTACACTTTCACAGTCCCGAAATTAGTATTGTTTTTAAATGATTAATAGCAATAACATATTTTGAAAAATCACAAGCCTCCTATGAATGTACCACATGTTCATTCACTGGATTTTGCTTGTTTTCGTGGTCATATATTCTGTAGTTAAACAATCCCATAGTTAAACAATTTTGGCTTACAGTTTTTCTTCTTATTTCCTTCGTCCTTCTTGTAGGCCCGTGTAGCACTATTTTCCTGATATTTTGTAGACTTCAACTAGCGATTTCGCGGCGCGGACTTGTGACGTCCTGTCACGGTCGCCATGTAATGGCGTTGGGACGGAGACCCGAAATGAAACAATGTCTTGCGTTGAATCAATTCTCCTTTATCCTCTAGTGTATCATCTTAAATACTAATTAACATCACATCTATACGTGACTAGAGGAAGGACGCCTTGTCAATCAGGAAGACCTTAATTATCACGTACTATTGAGTACGTGCTGATAGTGTAATTCACTATATCACAATTCGAACTCCCTAAAATTTTTAATAATTCATGAAGTTCTACAAAATCTCATGTCTATTAGATGAAGCAACCGTTCTACTGTCCTGTGACATAATTTTATTTTCACTAGCACACATATAATGTCTACAAAGTTAATATCAAACACTATGACTTACCTGACTCCTTATTACGGACCCCATACAAACCACAAAACACCATCGAGCGTCCGGTTAGGACCTTCTCCACTTTAGGATACTACGGACTCAGGATGATTCCTGTGTGACTAGTTAACGTAAAAAGTGTTGCAATTTAAAAAAAATTGTGAGTTTAATTGTAAAGCGCGGATTTCTTATTACTTAGAAAAATCGACGTTTTGTTCATTCATTGGATTGGTTCATTCTCTGGTGCACTTACCCTATACCGCACGAACTTTATCGCGATAAAATTTTTCGATGTGCGGCAATTTACCGACAGCGGCGCGTTAGCGTGATGTTGTATTGCGATAACGAGAAGTGTTTGACCCAATGATATGTCATTGGTTTGACCAGACATATTGCGACAACGCGAATCTTCGAATCGCGATACCTAAGTATGGCCACGGCATAAGTAGTGCCAAACTTAAATTTCTAGCTCGCTCTGCAAGTTGCGACGCGTCGACGCACGACAGTTACCAACATTATAATTAGAGCTTTATAATATTTATACAATAACGGAACGTGTTATACCTAACTAAGTGCAAACGTTAATACCTATTGCGTTCGAGTTAGGACTTTTCGTTAGTATTTTAAACGTCGTTTATTTGTAATTACATGCATAATTATAATAATTAGTAAGTGTAGTACTGTAACATTGATCTCAAAAATCACCAATCACACTAATATTATAAAGGCGAAAATTTGTGAGTGTGTATGTTTGTTACTCTTTCACGTAAAAACTGCTGAATGGATTTGGAAGAAATTCGGCATACTGATAGTTTATAACCTGGATGAACACATAGGATACTTTTTATCCCGATATTCCCACGGGAACTGGAACCACGCGGGTGAAACCGCGAGCGGCCGCTAGTAGAACATAAATTGCCCTACTCCTGTAGGTCACGTGATAGGTTAGAAACTTAAGACAATCGCGAAGCGCAGCATAGCGGTTGTCTTGAAAAGCAAATTGAACTGAAATAAATGGAGTTTAAATAGGCTTGCCAGGTGTCCGGCTATTGTAGTACTATTATTTATCCTGTGGTCTAAGTACCTAACTAAGTAGGTGAATGACGAACCTGTGTGCGTGCTATAATTGAGTTCCGGGAATTTCGAGACTTCGACCCGAAACATGGGGTTTCGTTAATATTTGTTATTTTTACCAGATGTCTAAAGAGTTGGGTAGGTACCACGTACTCGTAATTACCACTAACTAAAAGATGCTCGACTGGTGATCTTCTAGTTTAGGTAGGTACCTACTTCTAGTGTAACAACTTGCTTTCTTGCATGTCGGTAAGCTATTACAACTTGAGTAGATGTATATGTTACATAGTATGTTATGTAATGTAAACTGTAACCTGCAAGGACAATTATGTAGGAAAGTGAAAGATAGGTTCAATTTAAAATCAAATTTTTATATATTTACAAATTGCTTACTTTAATAAACTTTCCGTGAGAATATCTGGATAAAAAGTATCCTATGTGTTAATCCAGGTTATAAACTATCTGTTTGCCGAATTTCATCCAAATCCATTCAGTAGTTTTAACGTGAAGAAGTAACAAACATACATACTCACAAACTTTCGCCTTTATAATATTAGTGTGATGTGATTATTATTTTTACTACTACTACCTACTTATACATCTTACGATTTTATTTTATATTCTCGTGGTAGTATTACGTATTAGCAGTTACTCCATTAAGTAAGTAAGTACCTATCTACCAACCTAAATTCATTTCAAATTCAATTTGTTGACGCTCCACACCAACTATCTAGCTAGACCAAGATGAGTATTTTTTCAAACTCGTTAATAAGGTAAGACAACGGATAAATATACATAAACATAGACAAAATACCCAGACCGGAAATCAGTTTCGAAAAACAGTCTTTCTCTAAATTGACCCGACCGGGAATTGAACCCGGGACCTCAGAGTTGGCGTGACGCCAGACCCGCCGGCGTGCTAATTACTTAACCACGGAGGTCGGTCGTCAACCTAGTTAGGTGCAAGCATAAGTTAGGTGAAGACCACGCTTAATAGTACATTATGATATAACGACACCCGATTAGAATAACATTGTAACTCATTTTTGACAAGTTTACAGGGCGGTGATTTTAAATATTTTTCAACCCATTTTTTAAGATTTACCGTACACTGCCAATAAAAGTTGTCTAAGTGTGGTTGATTTTTACTTAAGTCGGTATGCTTTATTTCATGATATATGTTAAAATTCAGTAACTACAATAGAACCATGATTTTTAAACAGTTACAATGCATATTTTTTTTACTTTGGGATACAAAACAATTGTATGAACAAGTTACAATGTTATCGATTCAATAATATCAATATTGATTTAACATCGTAAGTGTCGCTTACAATACATTTCTATAACGGAATTTGCACATTTTTAATGAATATCATGGTAAACTGCAATTAAAGAATGATAATTATAAAGAATTTCCTGATTTTAAGCCTTAATAACAATATAAACATAAAAGATTTTTGTTGTAGTTTTAAAGTTTTATTTAAAATGGCACATTATTATAATCAGTCATGTTCCTTATGTTTAAAGCTCAGTTAATAACTTATATGTTATTAATTTTCAAATAGATTGTTGCAAAAAATTTAATTTTCATCAGTTGCATCAGAAGAGTTAGGCAAGTTTTTGAAAAAATCAGCATATTGTTCAAGAATTGCGCCGCTATTAAATAGGCTTAATAAATCTTTATATTTAGCCTCTGATATTGGATACAATTGTTGATAAGCCAGGGCTGGTGAGGTCCTAGTGGATTTCACCGCTGCTTTTTGAATAAAATCAAATAAGCAACATTCAATTTCATTTGGGCCTTTTTTGCCAGTGCATTCATCCCAAGTATAACAAAAGCCTTCAGAGGTTCCAATGTCAAGAATAGTGAAATTAAAAACATGAAATTTACGCTTATATTAAAAAGCAGAAACGTCCGATTGAGGAAACGTCAGTATCTTCTGCAGATCAAAACAGGCAGTCAGTATTTTTGATCTCGGCATTTATGCTTCTTTTTTGTCTAGATCACAGGCTGCTCTGCGGATAGGGATTTGCCGCGTATGACCTCACTTTCTTCATCAATAGCTGTGTCCATCACCGGCAGCTCTTCGGGCACGGTTGGAGCTCGGAGGACGTCACCTCCTTCAGCGTCAGCCGCGTAGATCAGAGGCTGTTCTGCGGAAGGGGATTTAGCGCGTACGGCCATGCTTTTTACTAACACATAGGGCTATATAGTCAGATATTGAGAACGAATAGCTTTGCTTCCTTCAGCATCAGCCGCGTCGTCAACTGGCAGCTCTTTGAACGGGGACTGAGAACGTAAGGCCTCGGTTTCTCCATCGATAGCTAAGTCCATTCCAGGCAGCTTTTCGGGTAGGGTTGAAGCACGAAGGGTGTCATCTTCTTTAGCATCAGCTGCATTAATTATACGATACTTTGGGGGCGGGAACTGGACGCGAAGGAACTCGCCTTTGACGTCAATGGAGTCCATCACCGGTGGCTCTTCGAGTAGGGACGGAGATAGTAGGGTGTCACCACCTTTAGCGTCAACTTCTACACCTTTGTCGTGAACTGCGTCTCCTATGAGCGGTTCTAACTGCGCAAACTGAACGATGTCTCTATTGAACGCAGGTTGTAGCTCTGCAAGCAAGGATGGAAAGACTGCTTTCGTGGGATTATCTGCTTTGGTGCTAGCTGTAGTTTGTTTTACAGAAAGCTTTTTCTTCAAAAAATGTGCAAAAATTGGCAAGCAATCACCTTCACCAGGACTTATTTTTGTAGGGACTTTTTTACATGCAGATTGAACAGGAATCGACGTACAATGCTTATCACCATAGTATTCAATGTTTGTGGCAGGTAATTCTTGACATGGCTCTGAGAACTTAGTATAAATTTTAGATTTGGATTCAGATATTATTCTCTGGGCCCGATTAGGTCAGATGCGACTGACGAATGAGCTGGAGATTTCTTCCTCTGCATCCTCCAGATGATTAAAGGTGACTGTTGAATCAGTGTCTGAAATGCAACAGTAGGGCTGGTTTAATAAACATTTTATATAACTTTTAAGACACTCTCGTTTGTTACAATAAATTGTAATGTAAGGTACATCTTATATTAACAAAAAAATTATGGCGTATGACCGTGTGAGCCTTTCAAAATACGTTACAATAAACAACCTAGTTTAAAAAAATAAAAAATATACTATACATACTTATATCATCACGACTAATATCCCCCAAGGGTTAGTCAGAAACTAGGCAATGAGGACAGCAAAAGCAGTCCTCTACCACTGTTCACTTTTCACCAAATAGCGACTACACATGTGCTTAGCGTGACTGGTGGTGAGCACATCGCCGCTCTTTGCTGTTGGATGTATGTGCAGTCTTTGGTCCGTTAGTCGCGTTTTACGACACCCAAGGGAAGAGAGGGGGTGGTAATATTCTTTCAAATAAAAAAATATATACATAAGACCCACTAAAACTATTTTAATTTCTCATGTACGGTTCTGGATCAATAATCTACACAAAATATACAATTTTCAGATCCGTAAATCATTACACTAACGAGCCCAACATGCAAACGAAGAGACAGCAGACTGACAGAAATTTTGCTTCGATTTGTCCTTTGGATACGGAACGGAACCCTAATAAAATAGATTGATGATTATTTTTATAACAATAGAATAGATAACTTACGAGAATGGTGATCCTGTTTTAGATAATGTGACGGCATATAATCAGAATCTGTGTCTGCTGAATAATCATTTACATATCTCTGTTTACTTTTACCGTTTGAGTTGTGATTGCACAATTCCTGTTTATTTGTAGGTCGTAGATTCCTCTTGAATTGAAGTAAATCAGCACCTAAAACAAATTATTATCATGTGAAGTGTACACAAAAGCGGTCGAAAAGAAACAGTAGTGGACTTAATTTAAATAATGTTCTTACCAGTAGACACATTAAAACCATCAAAACAATGCGAGACCTCAATATTATCATTTGCACAAGTCTCTGCCTTATGCACTGGTAATGTGTTTGAGTCAGTTATATCTGTAAAAAAAACTTACTAATAAAGTCTGTAGTCGCAAAAATATAAACTATTAATTTAAATTTACAAAAACAAGATTTCTTTTAAGGTTATGTTTCAAAAGTTCTGACTTACCCGCTCTTTTTTCTGTGTTTTTAAGGCAAATATCCACTAGCTTCTTTCCACAATTCCCAGAAAATCCTGGACGAGACATTTCGCTTATGTAACTCACTAGAAAATTATTTTTTAGCCAAACAACTAGAAAATCACTCGGACACTGCACGCATTTCTGACAGTAATGGCGGTTACTAAACTAATCAGACAGTGTTGTCATTATAAATATAAAATGTAACATATGGTACAATGTTACTTTACCAATGCTTAAATAATAAAAGTTGTGTTTAGCATTGTATAATGATTGAATACCATAATTTTACAATAACGAATATTACATTTTTGAAAGAAGAACATTGTAAGTCAACTTGCAATGCTGTTTTCACTATTTAATTATCAAAGTCAGTTTCACCACCCATTGTATTTAAAAATACTATATTTTATGCCTGAATCAAATAAATTTTCGCACTTACAATGCAATCTGCTTTAAAACAAAAGCACTACTATTTGTCGTAGAAATACGTTTCCTGGACCAAAAAAATTGTAATTTTTTACTGGTACCAAATATGAAATAGTTGGATATCATTGTAACATAAAGTTACAATGATATTCTTATCGGGTGTCGATAAGTGCGGTAAGTCGAAAATTACAGCAGAGGCGATATTGCTAGCCCGAGCAGAGGCTGTAATTATCAAAGCGCACGTATGTCATACGACGTTTTATAACATATTTGCGAGGAAAACACATTTTCTGAAAATGACTGCGTGTTTTTAATGTTTTTCTAGTGTATAAATCTTTGGTAAGCCAACATGTATTTTTCTTTCGACTTAGATGGTAATAGGCTGTCAATAACATTTTGTACTTTACATATTATTTCCGGTGGTGTAGACTGTAAATTTAGTTCTTCATTACTAAAACTAGACATATTTATTTTTAAACTTTCAAGGTAAAAGGCGACTAACGGACTAAACAATTAACAACTAAAGACTGCACATACCTCCAATAGCATAGAGCGGCAATGGACTCATCAAAATAATACTACCAACCCCTTTCTTTTCTTGGGTGTCGTAAAAGGCGACTAACGTACTAAAGTCTGCACATACATCAAATAGCATAGAGCGGCGATGGGCTCATCAATATATTACTACAAACCCCTCTCTTCCCTTCGGTGTCGTGAAAGGCGACTAACGGACCAAAGACTGCACATACATCCAACAGCATAGAGCGGCGATGGGCTCATCAAAATAATACTACCAACCCCTCTCTTCTCTTGGGTGTAGTAAAAGGTGACTAACGGACTAAAGACTGCACATACATCTAACAACATAGAGCGGCGATGGGCTCATCAAAATAATACTACCAACCCCTCTTTTCCCTTGGGTGTCGTAAAAGCGACTAACGGGCTAAAGGCTCCCTATGTTGTCCACAGATTCAAACGATTAGCAACTAATTTTTAAATTACATTACCGCACTAGTGTGTAGCTTACATTACGATGCTGAAATCGGTGTAATAAGAGCCACTTAACGAGCAAATGTGTTATAAATATACAAACAATAGTCAATCATACTGGCGTGGTGGCCAAGAAGCAAGCGTGATTTATAATATGATAGTGTTAACGTACGGCGATAGATGGCGCTGTTTGACACAATTCAATAGTTATGTAAAAATTCTAATTAGTTTTGTATTTTACTACTTCAACTTGTGACATTAAATAAAACTTTTGAATAATCCTTATTATTTATGTTAATTTACACATCTCGTAAATATTATTCGTTCTGACGGATGTATAATTACAAAACAATGGTAAAAGTCACAAAAATACATAAAATTACATAAAACTTTAGATTATTCCATAATATTTACATAAATCAGAGGTATTTTTCATTTTGAGAGATGTATAATTACAATCATAATTTTAAATTACACAAAATAACTGTATAATCAAAATGAAACACTTTTTACAGATTAACTCGCGTTTATTAACTACATATTTTATTTTTATCCTGACGTTTGGACGTGGACACAGGGAGACTGAGATGTTGGTCGTCTCATAATTTGGTTATTTCCAGTCCGTACTGGATCACATTAAACGCGAGTTAATACGTAAAACGTGTTTCATTTCAATGTGTAGTGTTCGCGTAAACTTCACAATAATCTTTTTTATTTATGTGAATTTACACATCTCGGAGGTATTTTTCATTTTGAGAGATAGAAAATTACAAACATAGTTTAAAATTACATAAAATTACTGTAAATACACTTAAATTAAAAATTAAATAAATTTATTTATTTTTCTCTCCACAAACTACAATACACAATGTGCTTAACCTATATAATCTAATTAAAAATTTGTGGGAGACTGGAGTCTAAACTAGGCAGAAGTCTGCCGGTCTTCTAGAAACCAGGCCTCCGACCCTCGAAATACATTGATTCATCTTTTAAGGTACAACATTGCATTTAAATAATACATTTAGAAGAGAAGTACTACAAAATAAACAAAATGTAATTAAATGTGCATGTGCGTGTATGTGTGTGTGTGCGTGTGTGTGCGTGTGTGTGGGTGTGTGTGTGTGTGTGTGTGTGTGTTGTGTGTGTATAGGTATTATTGTATTTTAACTGGCATTTTACCTTATTAATACTTCTGTCTGGTCGTATGTTTGTTTCAATAGCCACATAGTTTCTATCTCTTTGCATTCTAATTTAGATTTAGGGTGGATGTATAATATTTTATTAAGATGATTATACATTTTTTTCAAAAGAACTTTTTGGCGAAAGTAGTGCGAACTGACTCAATGTTACACACCGTATGTTGTCTTCTCGATAGTGTACAATTAGATGAGGATCCTACCAAAGAGTGTTGTTTGAGAATGCTCATCAGAATAAATATTTGCCTAACGGTCAGTACTTCAGCCTCACGATATAGAGCTGTAGTTGCAAAGAGCCTGGGTTTAAAAAGGCAAACCTTCAGAACTACTCTCTGGGCTCTTTCCAGATCGATCAACTTAGTTTTGTCTGCACCGCCCCAAGAGGTTATGCAGTATGATAAGACTGATTGAGCTAAGGCTGTGTACACTGATTTCATTGTTTTACCATCCGTTACACGTCTTAGTTGTTTAAATACAAATACAAACTTCCTAAGTCTTTGTGATATGTTATGGATGTGCTCAGAAAAAGATAGATTTTGATCAATAGTTATACCAAGATATTTGTAACTATTGGTTTTGTTTATAGCTGGACAGTTGCAACTTTTTGATGTTGAAAAAGAGCATTTATGAGCATAAATTTTGAAGTTCCCAGACAGATTCAAATTGCGGATGGAAAAACATACATACACCGTTTTCTCAGCATTTAAAGTGAGACTGTTAACGCTAAGCCATTGAGACACTATGTTAAAGCCATTCTGTGCCAATGCGAAAACGTCTTCCCAGGTGGCTCCAGAGAAAGGTAGTGCCGTATCATCTGCGTAAGAGGTTATTTTACAATTTTTGATGTTGAATTGGCACAGATCATTTATGTAGCATAAAAATAGAGTCGGCCCAGTTACACTTCCCTCCACAAAATGCAACTAGCAACAGACAACCTGTGCAGGGCATGTGGAGAGGAAACGGAGTCTATGCAACACCTACTGTGTGACTGTGACTCTTTTGCCAGGAAAATAATGAATCTTCTGGGATCGGCCTACCCCAAACCAGAAGATTTTAGGCTCTTCGCCCTCAAGGACATTGCCAAGCTTATGGCAATTATCTTCACTGAGGAGGCAGAGTGATAGGAAGGGGTGGCACAAAAGATCCCAATGGGTCGACGTGCTACTGCGAGAGGGAGACCTCTGCAGACCCCACTAGATAAGATAAGAAGATAAGATACACTTCCCTGCGGAATGCCGTAGTTGATTGGTTGTTCACTACTCACGCAATCACCAATCTTCACATTTTGAGTACGGTTGGATAAATAGTCCTCAAAGAGCCTTAGCTGAGTACCGCGAATACCTAATTTTTCGAGCTTACTCAAAAGGACAGATGATGAGACAGTATCAAACGCCTTTTTAAGTTCTAAGAATATAGTCAGGCACTTTTTACTGTTATCTAACTCCTTTGCTAAGTGCTCTACAAAGTTATGAACAGCCTCATCTGTCGATCTGCCCCTTTGGAAGCGAAATTGAGTGTCAGTAAGAAGGTTTTTCGATTCAAGGTAGTTTACAAGCTGCGTATTTATAACGCGTTCAAAGACCTTAGAAAAATACGTTAAGATAGATATAGGACGGTAGTTATTGATAGAATCCTTCTTGCCCGCCTTGTGGATGGGAAGTACGGTGGATCTCTTAAGTGCACTTGGGAAGAGCCCGGTATTCAAACAGCGGTTTATCAGGTCTGTAAGCGGTGGAGCAATTATTTTTATGTTGTCTCTTAGAACTTTTACAGGAATGGAGTCATAACCAGGAGCACAGTCAATTTTTAAATTCAGGATTATTGTTTCTACTTCTTCTGTTGTCACATCTACCAAAACGAAAGATTTCAACACTGCTTTGCTACTTGTCATGTCAAGCTGTTCTGATGACATTCCGTTATTTAAAACAGCCTCCGCAAGATCCCTTCCTATATTGGCAAAAAAGTGATTCACGCTATTTATTGAATCCTGGATGTTATCATTAATATTCAATAATTCACGTGGGTAAGTGTTATGTTTTGCCAGATTTGCAACAGATTTTATAGTTTTCCATAACTTTTTATTGTTGTTTTTAGCTTTAAGCAGCTCTTCTTTGTCATATTGTCTCTTAATTTTTCTAATTAAACTATTGCAAAAATTTCTGTACCTTTTATATGTTAACTTTAATATGTCGTTATTGGGATGATTCCTTAATTTTTTAGGCATTTTATCCCTGGTTTTTATACATCGCAGTAAGCCAGTAGTCATCCAAGGTTTAATTTTTAATTTACTTCTACTAGGTTTAAAAGTGATTGTGTTATATGATACTACATCAGAGATCATGTTAATAAACAAATTCATGGCCACATTCAGATCATTTTCAGCATATACAGCACCAAAATCAATTTTCGAACAGTCCTGTCTTATGGCTTCATAATTGTATCTTTGTGATAGAGTTTGGATGTGATTATGATTTAAACATTTATTTTGAAGACAAAATAAGACCGCCTCGTGGTCGGTCAGGGTAGTTCTTAAAACAAACGTGTAGCTCAGTAAAACACGGTGGTCTATATACAGCGATTATCACTGTGTCCAAGCCGACCTTTAACACTAAACAATTAGCCTCAGAGAAAACCGGTTCCTCAACTACGCAATTAAGTTGTTGTTTTATGTAAATAACCACCCCGTCATTTTTATTATAATTTTTGTTAGTTTGGAAATAATTGTAACCACCCAAACCAGGCATAGTGACACCAGCCGCCAACCAGCACTCCGACAACACTATTATATCACAATCCATGTTTATGCGGGCAAGCAATACTTCTAAGCCACAAAAGTTACGGTTAATGCTTCTAATATTTTGTTAAAGTATTTTCAAATATAAATTTGGTTTTACAATATACATTTCACATTCCTCAGGATCACAGTTTACCGGTGCAGATACAGTAAACTTGTATAAGGTGTTCATAAGGTCATTTATGTTGGCCATTCTCGAATTAGTTTATATTCGGCACAATTAAAGGGATCGTAGGTGAGGTTAAGTAGGCAAAAAGATATCTGTATTTTTAGCGTAACTGTAATAATAATATGTGGGAGAGATAGGATGCCAGTCTCAATATGTATCGATGTTTGAGTATTAAGATGCAATTGTAAATATGTGTCTTTGTGTGTGGTTGTGTTAGAACATTTATTTTGTGTTTTAAGTGAGAAAGTAATGTGTTGTATAACTTTAGAATTTATACAATATACTATTTCGAAACAAAATACCAAATAAAAAAATATAAATACATGCAATATTAAAGTGATCTTGCAAATCACGTTACAGTGAGATATCAAAGTACTAAAGAGATTAAAAAGGAGACGAACCATATTTGATAGTCATTTCGATTGAAGTCTTGCCAGATCTTCTTCTGAATCCACTCGGATGAGAGAGCCGCCTTCAGTCTTGCGGATAAAGATTTTTCCATGCGCAGTCCAGCAGAAGCGATAGTTGTTCGCATTTGCAAATTTCCTGGCTTCTGCGTATATTTTTCTAGCACGATGTGTTAATCTCTCAGAGACATACACTGGATTTGTAGGGCACTCAATCTCCAAATGAGCTGTGTTTAGCTTATTCTTGTTATTTTTATTAAATAATCTAGTAGCTTTTAATAAGTCTTCCTTCTTCAATACACTATTAAACTCAATAACTATAGATTTGTTCTTTTCTGAGTTTATTCTATAAATATCACGGAGATCAGAGGTCTCAATAGAAATGCTAAGTGCTTCTCCGAGTTTTTGTGCTATAATTGCTAGTTCTCGCTTAGTCTCTGAGCTTTTGACTGGAACATTGCGAAGTGCTATGCTGCTGGAGCAGTTGCTTCTTTCCATCATTTCAATTTTGGTTTCCAATGTTTGTATGTATTTGCGGTTGTTTAATTTTTCGGATTCCAGCATATCAATTCTTTTAATCATTTCTTCGTATTAAAGAGAAATAAAATCGATAGCCTGGCTTGTGTCTTTGTTTTGGTCCTTAATTTCATTTATAGTGCCAAGAATAGTAGCAAAGTTTTTATCTTGTTCAGCTTTCCAGTTTGCAAACATAGCCATCATTTCCTTCTTAAATTCTCTGACATCTTCCTCGGTACGTTTGCGCTTACGCACGGCGATTGTCTCCGTTGCGGATGAGTCATATTCACTCGTACTAGCTGCGGTCGCAATCTTGTTCGGATCGCCGTCCGATGCAGTCGCACTCGTACCCACTAGCGTGGGGGGTGGGGAGCGATGTAAAGGCATTCTCGACGGCTGCAATCCCACCGCACGGCGCACACGCAGAGATCGGTGTCGTAGTAAAACGTGTAGCACTCGTAGTCATAGCACAGAAGTGTCGTAGCACGATTCCGGAATGCAGGTAATAGATTCGTCAAACCACGTTGTCGCCTCGGTAGCCAAACCGTCGCAGGCCTCCGGTCACGTCACCACGCAGCCCCAGTTCAAATCCAAGAACTTAATTAAATTTAAATTTAATATTTGTAGCCCTCTTCGCGCGTTATATGCACACGTCCACTCTCAAACACGTCCGAGGGGGGAAGGGATTTAACAGTTTAGTATTTATATAAAAATACCTATCATATTTGTATTTTTACTATTTGAACTTGTGAAATTATATAAAACTTTAGAATAATCCTTATTATTTTTATGAATTTACACATCTTGGATATTTTCATTTTGAGAGATGTAAAATCACAAACATAGTTTAAAATTACATAACATAATTGTAAATACACTAAACAGTTTATTATTTATGTAAAAATACCGGTCAGTTTTGTGTTTTTACTGTTTAAAGTTGGAAGTTACATAAAACTTTGAAATAATCCTTATTATTTATGGAAATTTATACAAATTGCAGACATTTTTCAATATGAAGGATGTACAATCACAAAATATTGATAAAAACTAAGTAAAATACAAAATAGCTAACATAAGGAGGTACAAAAAAACAATCGAAAATGTAGTTTACCATACTGTTCCGTGAAATCACAGAATCTAACCTGTTTTTACAGTAACCTGTGAATATACTTAATAAATAGGTAAAATGTAAATATGATATAGGGTAAAAACAACTTTTAACATGTAATAATGTAATTAAAATGTAAAAAATACATAAAATTCTGTGAAACTATAGGTAAAATTTTTATTACCTCAAGAGTCGGTAAATTTACTTTTTTTTATGTAAAATCAGTATACGTTCATCTGTAAATTGTCACAAAAAATGTATTATTACCGAATTTATGTAAATGTACGCCACTTTTAGTATTACTTCCATCACAACATTTGGGGGTTAAGTTGCTCGCGTCCGTAGGTTTACCCTTGAGACCCTACACGGGTGGGACCCTACCCTACTACTTGGGACCACACCCTGGGTGGTGCTAAATGAGTGACACCAACTGAGTGGTAGAGCCACGCTGCGTTGCAGCACGCATTGGGTCGGCTCGCCCGGCGTAATACCATCCCCTCACGAATTTTCGGCGTGAAACAATGGCACTCTGTGCTGTTGTGTTTCGTCCGGCGAGTGAGGGTTCCGGAGACCCTCCCCCCCCCCCCTCACAATTGATATGGCAGCGAACTTTAATCTAGATTTACCGAGAGGGGTACCGACACATCCAGTGTCGGAGAATCCCCCCCTGAGCGTTCTCGCTCAGGCTGCCCTATGTATTCTGGGGAGGGCAAAATTCCGCTCGTGTCAAGCATGCCTTGACACAGGCAGGAGAAAGGCAAGACAATTGGCACCCCCTCCTACGCTTCGCGTGGACTTCTGCAACATCAGGGGAATCCACTCTAACTTGAGCGCCGTCCATTACCACTTCGAGACGGCAAAACCGGCCTTGCTCTTCCTCACCGAGACGCAGATATCCCCCCCTCCTGACATCTCGTACTTGCGCAACATGCATTTGTGCCACGAGCCGGTGTTTGTGCCTATGTGAGGGAGGATATGTGCGTTCGTCGCCTTGGCAATCTTGAAGATAGGGACCTCTCCATCTTATGGCTGCACGTCGACTGCGGACGTCATCCTCGCGTCTACGCGTGCCTGTATAGGTCCCACAGCGGTAACATCGGAACTGACCAACTTATCGAGACCGTCCAAACAGCGACAGACTCCCTTCTCCAACGGATCCCCTCGGCCGAGGTTATGGTATTGGGAGACTTCAATGCCCACCACGTCGAATTGCTTGGTTCACGCACAACTGACCACGCGGGTAGAGCCGTTCATGACTTCGCTTTGGCCTACAGTCTGTCCGAATTGGTAACCGAGCCAACACGGGTTCCAGATGTGGAGGGCCATGCACCTTCTTTATTGGACCTTCTGCTGACCTCGCACCCAGACGGCTATCAAGTTTCTGTTGATGCACCACTAGGCTCATCAGACCACTGTCTGATTCGCAGCACTGTGCCTCTCACAGAAACTTCAAACCCGCAACCAGCGGCTAGCCGTCGAGTCTGGCATTATAGGTCAGCGGACTGGGATGGGATGCGAAGTTTCTCTGCGTCCTACCCGTGGTGGCGAGTTTGCTTCTCGCTGGAAGATCCTGATGTCGCCGCTGACTCTGTCGTTGATGTGATACTTCAGGGAATGGAACTTTTCATTCCTAACTCTGTGGTTCCCATTGGCGGCAAGTCCCAACCATGGTTTGGTCGTTCCTGAAAAATGGCGTCTCGCCAAAAGCGACAACACTACCAAGCCTGGGCTAATGCGGTGTCATCAAAGGATCCAAACACCAGTGCGCTCAGAAAGAAGTACAACTTTGCCGCCAGATCCTTTAAGAAGGACATTGCCAAGGCGAAGTCATCATTCACAGGTAGAATTGGCGAGAGGCTAGTGCGACTTCCTTTGGGGACGCGTGCGTTCTGGTCTCTCGCCAAAGCTATCTTAGGGAATTTTTGTCAGCCGTCCCTACCACCATTGCACAAGACCGATGACCAGCTGATGCAGTTCCACCCATTGTGCTTCAGACGTGTGCTCCTGAATTGGCACCAGTTCTAACGCGCCTTTTCCAGCTCTCTTTCACCACTGGCGTCGTCCCGAGCTCTTAGAAGACAGCCCTTGTCCACCCGATTCCAAAAAAAGGCGATCGCTCAGATCCGTCCAACTACAGGCCAAGAGCTATTACCTCTTTACTCTCCAAAGTAATGGAGTCTATTATAAACCGCCAGCTCTTAAGGTACCTAGAAGAGAACCAGCTACTAAGTGATCGCCAGTATGGTTTTCGCCGCGGTCGATCGGCTGGTGATCTTTTAGTGTACCTTACTCACCGATGGGCGGATTCAGTCGAGAGTAAGGGGGAGGCACTGGTAGTTAGCTTGGATGTAGCGAAAGCTTTTGACAGGGTATGGCACAGGGCTCTTCTCTCTAAACTTCCATCATACGGGCTTCCTGAGAAATTGTGTTCATGGGTTGCCAGCTTTCTTACTGGGCGTACCATCAGAGTCGCAGTCGACGGTTCGTGCTCCGACATGAAGCCCGTGAATGCTGGAGTCCCGCAGGGGTGTGTGTTGTCCCCTACTCTGGTTTCTTCTGCATATCAATGACATGCTGCATAACAACAGCATTCATTGCTATGCAGACCTCTACACCGGGCGAACTAACATGTCTCTGGAATGCGTCATCGAGAGCCGGAATAATCTCGTGACTGACACCGAGAACATGTTAAGTCATGTCTCGGATTGGAGCCGACATAACCTAGTCCGCTTTAACCCCTCCAAAACACAAGTTTGCGCATTTACCGCGTAAAAACATCCCTTCGTCGTACCTCTGAACTTTGAGGGAGCTCCCCTTGATACCAATCCGATTATTGGAATCCTTGGCGTCGATATTTCGAGTGACGTTCAGTTTCGTGGTCATTTGGAAAGTAAAGCTAAATTAGCTTCGAAAAAGCTGGGTGTGCTTAATAGAGCGGGACAGTATTTCACGCCGGCCCACCGTTTACAACTGTATAAAGCACAGGTCAGGCCGCATATGGAATACTGCTCCCATCTCTGGGCTGGAGCACCCCAATACCAACTCCTTCCATTTGACCGCATTCAACGCAGAGCTGCTCGAACTGTCGGCGACGTGGTTATTTCAGGTCGGCTCGATCCACTGGCTCTTTGGAGAGACGTTGCGTCTCTCTGTATATTGTACCGTATATATCATGGGGAGTGTTCTGAGGAATTGTTCGGCTTGATCCCTGCCGCTAATTTCCTTCACCGCACTACACGCAATCGACTGTCATTCCATCCACATCACCTTGATGGATGGCGGTCTACTACTGTGCGATTTTCAAGAAATTTCTTGCCTCGAATTACAGTGTTGTGGAACCAGCTCTCGGCGGCGGTATTTCCGGACCGTTACGACTTAGGGATCTTCAAGAAACGAGCCTATTCCTTCCTTAAAGGCCGGCAACGCGCCAGCGATTCCTCTGGTTTTGCGGGTGTCCATGGGCGGCGGTGATTACTTTCCATCAGGTGACCCGCTTGCTCGTTTGCCTCCTTCTGCTATAAAAAAAAAAAAAACGACATGTGAAATCACAGATACAAATAATACATTTTACAGATTTTATGTAATCAAAACCCAATTATCATGTGAAAACTCATATTTTATGTAATAATTTAATAAAATAACATAATTTCTGTAAAATTTTCGTAAACTATGTGAAATTTACGAAATTTGTGTGAAATTACCGAAAATTATGTAAATCTACTGATTTTCTGTAGTTTTCCCAATTATTTTTGTTAAATTTACAGATTTATGTAAAATTTTCGCTTGTAAAATCACATTTTTTCTAACAGTGTAGACAGGCATGTGACCTACCATGAGATTCGCGCATCCTTAGACATAGGCATGAGTCAAATACAATCAATCCTACACAAACATTTGGGTGTGAGAAAGCTGTGCTCACGGTGGATCCCACACAATTTGACCGAGGCTCAAAAAACGAACCGCGTCACTTGGTGCAGTGCCATGCTTAACAGATTCATCGAAGGTGCGTCAAATTTGGTGTGGGACATAGTAACAGGTGACGAAACATGGATTTATTGCTACGATCCCAAAACAAAGCAGCAATCGAGTGTATGGGTCTTTCAAGATGAGCCGAAACCAACTAAAGCGGCGCGCGTGAAAAGTGCATCTAAGCGGATAATTTCTTCTATTTTTAATAAAACTGGACACGTTACTGTTGCTTTAGTTTGGAGAATCATCGTACCGTAAATAGGGACTGGTACCAGACCATTTATTTGCCGGAAATTATTGACGAACCCCGTAAAAATAACCGTAAACGCCGTGTCATCTTGCACCACGACAGTGCTAGTTCCCACACGGCCAGACAGACTACGAATTTATGATGGTGAAAAAGGTAGAACTTGTGAGCCATCCTGCATACAATCCCGACCTGGCACCTTGTGACTTTTTTCTGTTCCTAAAAACTAAGAACCAATTACGCGGTCAACGATTTTCATCACCAGAAGAAGCTGTCGAACAATATGAAAAACACGTTTCTGGGGTCACAAAGGAAGAGTGGCACAAAATTTTTCAAAATTGGTTTAATCGAATGAAAAAGTGCATTTACGCAAAGGGAGAATATTTTGAGAAACAATAAATTCATTTATAGTATTTTTTTCTTATTTATTCCGGAAACTTATAGTGCGCCCCAGAAATTTTTCATTGGTTTTCGTCCTTAACTCAATCGAATAAAGTTCAAAATATGGTGGTAATAATTATATATCGCACTGCCTTATTAAGAATTAAACTGTTGTTGTTATGTAGATATGTATACATATATTACTTACCATATACGTCAAAAGTGTATGTCAAAGCTACCACTATTCTGCATTCTGCTACCATTTAGTATGCGATTGTGTATTTATTTATTTTATTTTATTTATTTATTTATTTAGGACAACCAACAAGACAAACACAAGTACAAGCAATAATTAGTTAGAACATATGGACTTAAAACTAAGTGTCGTCTCAATTATAGGCTGCCACGGCATGCAACGTGGTTTACAGTATTTTTATTTTTTTTTAAACTACTTACTACTACTTCTTACTTACAGCATCTTTATGTAGGTTAGGTATCATAAAGTATTTTTATTTAATTAATACTACTTACTTACTTACTAGGTACTGTTTGTGGGTATCAATACTATATTCGACTATAGCAAAAAAAAAAAAAAAACATTAATTTACAGTAATAATTACTTAACTATAACTTAAAATTGAAACAGATCAACCAGGTGCCAATCCAAAAGACCGCAATATTTTGTGCTTGAATATCTGCGGCTTATCAGCAAAGACATCCATATCACAAGCCCTGCAGATCTTGTTGTATTGCCTTTGCAACCTGTTCATCGTTGCGTGGTGACCCAGATTGCTCTTGCTGCCCTGTACCGAGAAGGGGATATACCTTCCGGCACGCGCTAACTTATATGGAGCATTAAAATTTATTAAGCTCAAAAGAAACGGACTATCCACATTTCCATTTATTAACTTATGCAATGCCATAAGATCCAGCAAAAGCCTTCTCTCCCTCAAACTGTTCATTTTAAAAAAAGCCAGCTGCTTCTCGTACGAGGGCAATTCCCTCGCTTTATTAGTTTGGTACGAAAGGTGCCACAAGAATCGCTTCTGTATACGCTCCAAACGTTTAATGTGGACGTCATAATGAGGACACCAAACTTGACTGCAATACTCAATATGGGAACGGACAAGAGATGTGTACAAAATGATTTTTGTTGCAGGCTTTTTGAATTCTTTCGCGTTCCGCAATACGAATCCCAGCATTTGGAAGCCCTTAGTCGTAATGTGGTCAATGTGTTTATGAAACCGTAATTTTTTGTCTAAAACTACGCCCAGGTCTCGAATATACTCAACCTCCTCTAAGGAGTAACCATTTATATTATAGACGGGCGGGGAAACGTTAACGCATCTTGTAAATCTCATATATTTACATTTTTCTAGGTTCAAAGACAATTTATTTTCATTGCACCACAGAGCCAGTCGGTCCAGATCCTTTTGCATTAACTGGGAGTCACTATTGTCTTTGATTTGCATGGATAGCTTCATGTCGTCTGCGTATAGAAAGCAGGTGGCATGGTTGAAAATAGACACAATGTCATTTATGAAAATGTTGAATAGCACCGGACCAAGGTGAGAACCCTGAGGGACGCCTGATGTGGACATGAAAGGCTCGGAAGAAAATCCGTTTACCACCACTCTCGCCTTTCTTTGATTAAGGTATGAAGAAAACCAAGCAAGAAGATTACCATTGACACCGAAAGATGAAAGTTTCTGAAGAAGGATGTTGTGGTCTACGGTGTCAAAGGCCTTACTGATATCTGTGTAAATGGTATCTACAGATAAACGGGAGTCAAGCGATTTAGATACATATGTCACAAATGAAATAAGATTGGTAGCCGTAGAGCGAGACGCCAAAAAACCAGATTGCTGAGGCGAAATTATATGCTTAATATGCCAGGATAAAACGGGACACACGAGCGACTCGAAAACCTTACCAAAAACACATAGAATAGATATTGGTCTGTAGTTATGAACAGAACTAGTATCACCTGATTTAAATATAGGGACAATTCGTGCCTCTTTCCAGGCCGAAGGAAAGGTGCCAGTTTTTAATGAGATGTTGAAAATAACAGTCAGGGGCAAAGATATCGCTTCGCGACAATTGACTACGAATAGGGGAGGTATACCGTCAGGTCCCGCTCCCTTAGTCCTATCTAGACCCTTGAGCACCTTGAGTACCTCATCTTGCGAAAAGCATAGATTGGCGAGATTGCTAGTGGTAGATGTCAGGTCATTAACCAAGGTGGTCGTACCTAGTCTGGAGCTAGTCTTATACACCGATGCAAAAAAGGAGGCAAAAAGATTGCAGATACCTCCACCACTGTCCGCCGAAACATCGCCAGAAGTCATGATTGAGGGATAAGTGGTACCATTACGCTTTTTAGTCTTTAAGAATGTCCAGAACAACTTAGGGTTATCGAGCAGCGATTTTTCTAAAGTGGTAATGTAATTATTGTGGCAAACGTTTATTAAATCTGCGCATCTTTTCTTAAGCACACACAAAGCCAGTTCGTCCAACGGGTTTTTATATTTGCGATACTTCAATCGTAGCTTATATTTTTCCTTTAGCAAGTGAATGAGTTCCCTTGTGTACCAAACTGGATACTTTTTTGTAAACGGTTTACCCTTTGGGACGTACTTGGTAATTGCATCCCTTATAATACTATAAAATTTGTCCACCATTACATCAACCGAGGCGCACGAAGATAGCTCACCTTCCCAAGATATCAAACTTAAATGAGTAATAATTGAATCATAGTCCGCCTTGTGAAAATTAAATCTATTGTTGGAAGCATTAGGCGCTAAACTGGGAGGACTACAACATGACAGTGTTATTTCTAGGGGAGGATGGTAAGAGTCAAGGATACTTAATAGGTAGTCACTACGTACTACTCTTTCGACAGTCATGTTAGAAAGAACGAGGTCAAGAATTTTGCACTTTTCATTTAAGACGTTGTTAAATTGTGAGAGATTGTTTAGAGCGATAAAGTCTAGAAGGATAGTGTCCAGTAAACTTTCAGTGACATGTGACGATGGTTTGTCGTTATTCCAAACAATGCTACTTAAATTAAAGTCGCCCAATATCAAAGCTTTCGCATTTGTTTCCAAGACACGGCTCGTGTTGTCAATATAATGATCTAAAATATTTTTCTGCAGGGGTGAGGGAAGATAAACGCCACATAATAATAATTTATCTAAGGTGTTACCTCTCCCGCTTATCTCTAACTCTATCCATAGGTCTTCGCAATCACTCTCCAGCTGGGGTAGCCTACGAGAACAGATATGCCTGGAAACCGCTATAAGGACCCCTCCACCAGACTTACCCCTATGGAAACCACTAGTCTCTCGGTCGCGTCTGTATACAACATACCGGTCACAAAGAGTTCACCATCGAATATAGTATTGTTTAGCCAAGTTTCGCAGAGTACAATAACGTCGTAATCAGAGGATAATACATTTTTATAAAAATCTGTGGTCTTCGTACGAAGACCACGAACATTTTGGTAATAACAATTTAGTTTATCGTATTTTACGGCTTAATAATTGTACGCTATGCTCAACTAACAATATCAAAAGTTACGCTAATTGTTCCAAAGTCGACAGATTTCGCACAAGCACATATTCTGACGTGTCAGTTTTGCGCATATAAATACGGCCACCGCGAACCCAAACATGTTTATATTGCAGCTCCTTCGCTCGAGCGCGCGCCGATGCATGTAGATTTTTATTTTCCGGCGAAAGGTTCCCCGTGACATAAACGGCCGCAGTCGTCCCCCTGCCGGACTCAAAGCCCAGATGCCCCGCGTTTAGTCTTGCCTGAGGGTGATTCTTATTATATTTGATAGTGGCGGCTAAAAGTGTGTCCCGCGAGCGGGGGCTATTTAGCTTGATCAATATTGATCGTGGACGCAGACTATCTGGGTTTTTTTTCGCAATGCGTGAGCAATAAAAGATATCGGAATCATTAACAGGGCAGGATACGGTCTTACCTAATTGCTTGACGATAGCCAGTAGGTTTTCAGACTTCCGCTCAGGAACGCATTGGATTTCGAGGTTTGATGCACGGGAAACCTGTTCAAGCTGGTTAAAACGATTGGTGATAGCATTCAAATCGCTGCGCAGTTCTTCCTTCTCCTTCATTATGGATTCTATTTTAGATTTGCAGGATGTAATGTCGATATTCAGTTTATCAAAGGAATCGCTCATATAGTTAATTGAGTCCTTCAAGGAACTAACCTCGCCTCCAATAGCCTTCAGTTCACGGTTTAAATCACTCTTGAGTTCCCTTACGCATTCCTTTATAAATCCCCGAAGCTCCTCCTGCATGATGGTACGCAGCTCCGAGCGCGACACGCACGAACCCGAGCAGTCAGACGGCGCATGAGCGGGCGCAGGTGCGGCCGCAGGCGCGCGCGTAGGCGCGGCCGCAGGCACGCGCGCATGCGCAGCCGCGGGCGCGGGCGCGTGTGTGGGCGCAGGCGCGGATGAGGCCAGCTTTTTAGTCAGGCCCTGTTTTCCACGGCGTATGGTCACATTTGGGTCAGCGCACTTACCAGCAGATGTTGACGATTGAACTGGAGTATTTGAGTTGTCGCTTCGCGGTTTTTTATTGCGACACTCTGGGCACAACCAACTTGCTTTTACGTCAGAGGATAGCTTCTCCAACTCGATGTGCGATATGCCGACACATATACCGTGATAGACGGAGGAGCAGGTGCAGCATTCTAAGCAATCTTCATCTTCAATAGTAGACTGGCAAGCGGCGCATTGATGCATGGTCGAGCTCAGGCACAAGAATTAATTTAGGCAAAGAAAACAAAAACTAAGCTTCAGAAAGCAACAAAAAAAAAATTAACACGAAAAAGAAACAAAAAAAATAAAAAAATAAAAATAAAAAACCTAACACAAGAAAGCTGTAGCTGGAATCGATCTTGAGATTCTTGAGTCGCCAGTCCGTCGTTCAACGCGCTGCACCAAACAGGAATATTTTGAGATGGCGAAATGTAGCCTTGTACAACAGCAGTACGTTGCTTTTGTTCACTGTGACAGTGTTGAAGGTCAAGTTCTTTTGTTCGCAGATTCAAAAGTTATATGAAATAACTTACGAATACCCACGAAGTATCACTGGATCTTGATTGTACTGTCCTGTTTTTCTAGTTTTGTATCACTTTCACCATGTTATTCCGTACAAATATTAGCTTATTGGATGGGATTTAGTCCAAGCATTATGTAGCATGTAAGCTTACTTTACTAAAGTAACTCTTTCCAACTTTTTAGAATTAAAAATACGCGAGCACTTAAAAACACGTATTCCACTTATGAAAGTTGCGCGGGTGTGATGTATTTAGTTTTTATACGAGATCTAAAGATTGAATGTGCGATTTCGGTCGGCGGTCACGGTGACGCAGTTGAAACTACTTTTACTCAGTGATAGTAAAGAGTTTTACCTGTTTCTTGTTGACACGTATGAATTGGCATTGTGGCGCTGACTGTACGCCGTGTAACGGTTTGCCGATGTGCTGAATCGTGCTAACTCCGTTCGCCCTTACAGACATTTATTCACGCTTTTTTTAACACTATGATTATGCGAATCATTGTGTTAAAAAAGCGTCAACATCATGCATTATCGGATAAATAATTATAAACTCCTGATAAACAAGAAGCCGTGCCTAGACAGACTCGTCGAGATGAGTGCGGGGAACAAGACTGTTGTGATTCAATCTACGATACAGCGTTAATGAGACGAGGAGATTAACAAGCTAAGCCTCCGCTGGCCGAGGTCCATGAGAGTCCATGAAGGTCCACAACGCAACGAGCGGGGGGGGGGGGGCGTCTTGGAGTCGAGCTTGTTTGTAATTGATTAGCTCGGTGTATGCTCGTTTGTTATTAAGGTGAACGCAAAGGTTCTATTGTATTTGATTGTTTGCTGCATTTGCTAGATTTTAACTGTTACATAATCTAGTTTTCTTTTTTGTATTTACGATCTCGCTAGGGTCGTCATTCGCCTCTGAGTTAGTTGATGATCACCTACAATACTAAAATAAAAATAATAAAACATTGCATTGCGCCCTGTCGTGTGATGCCAACACAGTGCACAACTCAGTACAAGCGGCGCGTGCTGCACACATAATTTACCTCAATTTGAAAAGAATGTTATATAATCTTTCCATTTAGTTTAATCAATGTTTGTTGACGGCGGACTAAAGTTTATAATAATTAAATTTTATAAGTTAAATTATTGTAATTATGTTTTGTAAGTTAGTTATATAGTAGGTAATGATTTGTCATATGTTTCTTAAGTTTAGTAGGTATAGTAATGACTTGTTCTATTTAATAATAGTTATGTTAACGACAGCCACGCATCGATGCCGGGTCCATATTGGGTTGCATAAATTAAAGAGGGATATTTTAGGGCTGCATAACGTTTTTTGTCATTCTCTTCGTTTCGCATAACGTTCATTCAGTATTCTGAATGAACGTTATGCGAAAATCAATAGGCATACTTTATTTCCTCATAACTTGTTTTATAATATTGATAAATCAGCATCAAATGTTCATGCTTAGATGTTTTTACAATAACTATTACTAATCATAACATTTAATTTGAGACAATCGCTACGCTGCGACGACCTACAGGAGTAGGGCAGCTAGTATTTCTGTTGTCTAATAAAAAAATTACCTCGAAATTAAGGCAATCGCTTTATCCATTATGCGTTTCGTATTTTATGATAAATTAAATTTAGACATAATAGCAATTATGTTATTTACATTTATGCTGATTAATATTATGATAAAGAAAATTATAGTAAGTTAAAATTATGCCAATAAAACTATTATGGCAAACTACATTATGACGAAAGAGATTATGAGACCGATAGGGCTCCCATCGACGTTAGTATTTCTACTAATGTAAATTTAGTTGACAAGTCTTGCACAACCTGTAGTTTAAACTGAGAGGTAAGACAAAAGCCAGCTCTATTCAAATTAAAATTGTTCATCAAAACATGCAGGGCCTGGCCGGCAAAGCGTTAGAAATTGAACTTTTTTTTATTATGTGAAGATATTAACATTTTTATGTATAACTGAGCACTAGCTTAAAGATTATCAGTTAATTTTTAATATTCAAAAACTTGCTTTTACTTGAACAAATGCAATTCGCGGCGGATTCTTAATATTTGTTAATTACTGCAAACATGAGATTATGGAACGAAAGGATGTAGTTTCCCTTTCTGTTGAATGCGTATTGAGCTGTCATGTGTCGAGTTTGAGAAATTTATTATTGTTTGAGTATATTGACATCCTTCTGGTAATTTTAGCGTCTTTGAAGCCACTATGGAAGAAGTAATTAAGAAGAATTGTAAATCTAAAAGGAAAATAGTAATTTGTGGGGAATTCTTAGAGCATTCAAGTTGATTGAATGCTCTAAGGGGGATTTTAATGTAAATTTATTAGACAGTCATACAACTGGTGTAAGATTAATCTCGTTATTTAAATCATTTGATTTGGATTACCAATTTAGAGAACCGACTAGAATTACAACAACCACTGCAACCTGCTTAGACAATTTTTTTTGTAATAACTGTGCTCCTGAGTCTAAGTCCATACTAACTAATTTATCTTCAGATCACTGTGGGCAAAAAATTACTTTAACTGAATATGGACACCCTAACTCAGAAGAAATTAATATCTTGTAGGCCAGTGACAGAGAAGCTCGTTAAAATTTTCAAGAATAATGTAACTGCAAAACTTGCATGTTTACCATTTATACAGGAAAATCCAGATGCTCTTTACAAGCATTTTTTTGATCGTATTAACGGTGAAATTGTATGACTTTATGAACAAAAAAAATATAATAATAATAAGTTTTCTAGAGTATATCAAAAAGTATTCGAAAACTTTTAGGAAGGCTTCTGCATGTGCCAAAATTTTTGTTGTACTCTTTTTGTGTAATTAAGTAAATAAATAAATGTGTAAATAACTGAAATTAACTAAAACTTTGTATCGGTGTATGCAATATATTAAAATTAATCTTATTATTACTTACTATTATAGATGTAAATATAATGTAATAGAATTTCTTTATTGCTTAGTTAGACTGTCTAACAAGTTCTTATAATAATTAAATAGTATCAACAGTTTGCTTGTGATCGGGCATGCAATGTACAGAAATATACTTCTAATACTGTACTAATGGAAATTAATGATTATAATTAATGTTGTGCAGTGAAAAAAAATTAAAAGTACCTAGGTAGTAAATTTTATACCTGTAGATGTTGATGGTTGCAAATTAGATAGAATTTTCTGCATAGGTTTCTGTTCAACAAATGTGTACTTTGTGCTTGATGATTTCAGGTCTCAACTGAAATAAATTTAAAACACATTTTGATATTTCCATGTTTTATTTATGAAATTGATGGATTTTTCTATAACATATCAACTATTATATTAGCTTATTACTATCAAACTATAAAAATATTTATATGCAGAAAATAATACAAACAAACCAACCTGACATATTTAATGTTGGAATAGCAATTTTACTGAGTTTGTTGTTATGGCCAAGATATTGTTTAGCAAAGTGTGAACGACACACAGGGCGATACTTGTATATGCGTTCATTCTCCAAACCCAAGATATCGGAGCCAATTGCATACAACCACGTATTAAATCGGTCCTTGTCATGTTCTGGTTTAGGAAAACCATGAAGAACTGGTTGAGAACCTAGAACAAAATGTATAGGTCAATAAAGTGTTATTACAATTCGTATCGAATTTACTGAATTTAATCAATTATGATCATTATGGTTTCTTTTAAAATCTGGGTTATAGAATAGACAAAAGTAAAAGTAAACCATCCTATCCCAAACCGTTTCAATAAAAGTTGCCTATAACTTGACAGCATAAAATATTGTGGTGGTGAAACAAGGACGAAAGGGATTCTTTTAAAATCTGGGTTATAGAATAGACAAAAGTAAAAGTAAACCATCCTATCCCAAACTGTTTCAATAAAAGTTGCCTATATCTTGACAGCATAAAATATTGTGGCGGTGGAACAAGGACGAAATGAAGATTATAAATTAAACAACGTACCTCCACTTTTTTTACCTCCAGGAACACAACAATGTTTGACTGATGACATGATGATCAACAATCAACTCAACAGCAGAAAGTTTCACTCACAAGTTCACTGCAAAAACTTTACAAAAGTCCTATCTTAGTTCGTGGTTGTCGCAAGTATGTACAGAGAAAATTACTTCTGGTGACAAGAGTCGGTTCTTCTTAGGAGCTATGCTCAACTCAACGAATAAAACAGCCAAACACAGAAATAAATATTACGAAAATTATCGAAGCCAGCACAAGTAGCGGTGACAACAACAGGTAGCGATATCTACGTATTTTAAAGAATGATGGCGAGTCCCATACAACATTTTGTACAAAAAAACCAAAACATATAGAGAGTTTGAAACTTTATGCAATTGAAAGATAATCTTACGTATATTCCATTAAAATATTTTTAAAACCCGGGAATATCAAAATATTCACAATAAACAAAAACTAATTAGTATAGTGTAATTCCATTGCCTACAAAAAAAGCTGTCAAAATACGTGCCGTTCGTTCTTTAAGGTTCTTCTTTTCTCTTTGGTTTTTCGGCTTGTTTGTTTGTTGAATGAAAACTGCAAAGATAAATAAAACTTAAAAAACATACATATATATACATACACACATATATATATATATATATATATATATATATATATATATTTATTATATATATTTATATTTATATATATATATATATATACATACATACATACAATATGTTGCATATATATATATACATATATATACAACATATTGTACTTAATTAACTTGTTCGTTTGTTGTTTGGTATTTTATAGCAATTTGTATTGCATGTGGTGTGAAGTCGTAGGCTTTTCATGTTATCGTTGCTAAAAATAGGCCGATGCCTGAGAACTTATTCACCAAATTATTCGTCACTTAACCTTAACTCATGAGAAATAGGTACACAGATGTGGGGCCCAGGGTCAGAGTGGCCCTTGATAAGAGATCTCGATAATTCCAAAAAACGTAGAATCGAACAGAGTCGATATAATTTTAAACAGATTTTCCGTCGTATCACGAGCTCAAGGCAACAACAGAAAAGCAAGCTCTTGATTACTAGAGTACCTTCCAATCAAGAGAAGCAAGAAACAAGTTCAACAGTCGCGGATGGATGGAATGCAGATAGACAGACACTACTAACACTATCAAAGACTGAACTCGAAAGCTCTAGGCTAGTTTTCTGTATATAGGTTGGCAATCCAGCAAGAGCGAAGTTCTTTTTGTGTACACACGGCATCAGATTAACCTACCCTAAATTGGGTTTTGACCTCATTTCAATTGTATAAAGTTTAAAATAATGTGGTGGGAATATAATATCCCACTGCCTGTTAATTGCAATTAGGTACATGTTACTTAGAAAACTAAAAATCAGGTAATAGTTGTAGTACTGAAACACAACATTTTATTTAATTTCTTTATTCATTTTCTAAAAATACATTAGAAACATGTAGAGCTGTTGAGCTGAGCTGATGCAAAATGTTATTCTCATACCTTTTTTTTTTTCCCCGGGGAACTCGTTACGAGTACCGGGGCCTTGAAGAGGCACCCGGTTATGTGGGACTCGCCCGTCCGCCTTTCCACACCCACTGACAAGGAGAGAGGCTCCATGTCAGCTGCCAGGCTAAGCCTGGCTGGGAGGGCGAGACGGAGGGGAATACCCACTAAACCCCTGGGGGCCCACAATCCGAAGCTGAAAGCTGAGGTGGATGTCGCGGTACATACCACTGGGGATTAACCCGCGACGGTCACCCCGTCGCCCGTGTGCCAACCTGTGACCGCAAGCGGTCACGCGCCGACACACGCGCGACTTCGCGCACGGCACAACACAATCAAGCGTGCCCACCCTCTAATTGGCACGCAATCCCCCAAAATACATATACAAAACAACACATGACAAAACAGGAGAAGACACCTCGAACAGACACGTTGGTCCTCCGACCCTTGGGCTTTGGGGAGGTATGGTCACATACCCATGCCAAAGCCCATCCCCACTCGCACTTGCTTCCGCAAGCGCCCCACCACAAATAGGCAACACTACAAAACCGCACAGGACACCACAAAAATACACACAACAGACAGCGCGGCCTTCCACCAGCCCGCCTTATCCTCCTCGAAAACCCGGACCCGGACTCAGACCCAGAAACCGCCCACGAATCTGGCTCCGACTCGGACCCCTAGCCCCACCGACGCCACTCCACCAACCCTCGACCTCGGCAACCGACACCCGACCCCCAGAACTCGGAGGCAGAATCCACCGAAAGTCCGCGGCGTGGGGAAAGCAGCTTTCCCGGCGGTTTTCCCGTGGCTTTCACGGGCCCACAGAGGTACGCTCCAGGTGCGACCCGCTACTAACTACGGTAATAACTCGCGGGTACTCGTCCGCACGGTCTCCACACCGTGACCCGGGTTCGGCTGGCCCTCTTCGAGCCCGACACCCGACTCCCGATACCCGAGGCCGTATCCTACAGAAGGAACAAAATCCCACCAAAGGACGGCGCTAAGAGCGCCGCCGAGACCACCGGGCGACACACACAACTACAACAAACAAACAATCAGCTACAGCACACACAAACTACACAGAAAAACAAAGACGCGCGGCCTTCCTCCAGCCCGCCTTACCCTCCCAGGCAGCCCGGACCCCGGCCCAGACTCAGACTCCGCCCACGAGTCTGAATCCGACCCGGACTCCGATCGACCCCCCCACAAACAAAAACCCCACCAGCCCACAACCTTGGCGCTCGACCCTCGGGCCGTGGCCCAGAGCGATATCCCCCGCGATATCCCCCGAGTGACCCCCCGGCTATGGTGCGGGTGGTTTTCGCGACGGTTCCCCCGGACACTTCGCAGCGGGCCTGGCGAGGACCCGCTACTCGTCACAGAGGTGGCCGACGGTACTCTCCCACCGGGACCCACCAAACTCCGGGCCCCGAGTTTGTCCGAGTTTGTCCCCCGAGCCCGACACCCGACCCTCAACCCCCAAGGTCATGTCCCACCAAAGCTATCCCACCAAGGACGGCGCTCAGAAGGAGCGCCGCCGAAACTGTTATCCTCAAAGCCGCTCAGAAGGAGCGGCGAGCGTTTCAAGTGCGTGCCTACTCCGGGCCGCACGCCCGCATAAGGAGCTACGGGCACGCGTCCCGGAGCGGGCACGCACTTGACGGTGCAGGCCCAGAAGGGGCACTGCCTAGAGATTCGGCGCCCAGAAGGGGCGCCAGGGATTGGCATAGGGCCCCTTGCCCCACGCTGAACGTGGGCCGAGAGGCCTTACCCCAGGGTGCACCCCGAGGAGGTTCCCAAATTTGCACCCCTTATTCTCATACCTAGCCCATCCCAAGTACCCAAACAACAGTCATCACATGGGCACAACAACCCAAAGTTCGGCGACCAACAATGCAATTATTGCAACTATATTCTAAAATGCCACTTCGCCCAGATGAGTGATTTACAATAATAATGTGTAATAAATCTTTCTTCCTACATGCCGAGAATGTATTTTGACTCTTAATAATTAAGAATCAAACGAACTTACCTTGTGAAGTTTGATTCCAATTATGCGAGGGTCTCAACCGAAGACGATTACTTATTACATTCAGCAGTACATGAGATGGTGCTATCTTCTTCACACTTTTAGATATATCCTAAAAAGAAATATCTTATTTCCGTTCCCTGCACTGGCAACTCCGCGTCACGAGACGAAATTATTTCAGAGAATTTTGCTCGGACCAAAAATATTTAGTCCGAGGAATTTTGTGTTATCCTCCACAATTTTTTATTTTATTTTTTGGGTTGGGAGGGATGGGTTGACGTAATCGTCTTCGGTTGAGACCCTCGCATAATTGGAATCAAACTTAACAAGGTAAGTTCGTTTGATTCTTAATTATACTTCGGGTCTCAACCGAAGACGATTACTTATTACATGCAGATGTTCAGAGCATTGTAATGTTAACTAACACAATAAAAATAAAAAATTATGTCAATTTAAACTTTTCAATATGTAGGTAGTTTTTTATAGGTGCATAAGCCTTCTTTAAACCTTAAAAGATGCATTTAATAGCTATCGATGCATTGTTCGTTTTCTAAACAATGACTTTAACAATATCATTTATTTATTTGATTATGTATTATTATTTTGTTGTGTAAATACTGCTGTAACTACATGTATGTACATATGTATGCGGTGTAACGGAAGACAGTCCGATATCGACCGGTATTATGTAAACACGCGCTAACTATAATAAATTATTTTTTCTGATTCGGAGTCCGAGTTTCCTTTGTCACCCTATGAACTAATAGTAACAGTCTGAAGTAATATCCTTTAAAGTGGTGACCTTCCAACGTTTTTAGTGCCGTGTCGAAGATTTCTGTATTCGGTCTCAAGTTCCGGTGTATAAACATTTTTTTTAAAGAAGTGAAGATATGGAGTCAGTAACAAACTCGTCGGCTACAGGGACTGCGCAATTCTCCGAGTTGGGTCAAGTGACTGTGTCGTCCCGCATTCCAGATTTTTGGGAGGACCAGCCGCGCACGTGGTTCATCCAAATAGAATCCGTGCTCTTTAACCAAAAATTAGCTGATGTTGCCAAATTTCATCTGGTGGTCTCCAAGTTAGGAAAACAGGTGATTCAGCAAATCACAGATCTCCTGGAAAAGCCACCTGAGCAAGGAAAGTATGAGACCCTCAAGTCAACCCTGCTGGCCATCTATGAGGAATCGGAGTCACGCCAAATCCAAAAACTGATAGGTGAAATGGATTTGGGTGACCAGAAGCCATCTCAACTCCTCCGGCGTATGAGAGAGCTAGCGAGGGACAAGATCAACAACGACACCTTGAATATTCTTTGGCAAAATCATTTGCCTGCATCAGTACGTGCTGTCCTAGTGGTCACGGATACCAAGGACCTCAAGACCTTGGCGACCGTCGCGGATAAGGTGATGGAGTCAGTTCGGCCGATCACTGTGGCCGAGGTGGAAACTTCTTCAGGGCAACGCCTCAATAATCGCGGAAATAGCGAAGATTAACAAGCGGCTCGATAAGATGTCATTCCAAAGAAGATCCAGGACGCCAGCCCGTGGGAAAAGTCAAGCACGTTTCCGTTCGCATAGTCAGCGCGGCGGCGGCGCCCCGCAGCGTGCCGCACCGCGTGAGAATTGGTTGTGTTTTTACCATTTTAGGTTCAAGGACAACGCACGCAGGTGCATTCAGCCATGTGCCTGGAAAGGCGCACCCCCTTCAGGATCGACGGCCCATCATCCGGAAAACTAAGCGCCATGCAGCATGTAGCGGTGGAAAGCTGCATAGGTATCGCCAGTCATCGCTTGTGTGTTACAGATAAGTTTAGTGGTTTAAGATTTTTAGTTGTCACCGGTGCCAATGTGTCTGTTTTGTCGCGAAATAAAGTGCACATAAAATCTATCAATAAACAGTGCTCGGATTATAGTTTATATGCGGCAAACGGTACGCCAATTAAAACATACGGTGTTAAGACTTTAAATTTAAATTTAGGCTTAAGGAGAGATTTTCAATGGACTTTCATTATCGCGGAAGTTAAGCCGCCCATCCTGGGCGCAGATTTTCTTTCATATTATAAGATATTAGTTGATGTTTATGCATGCAGATTAATTGACGACTTAACTAAGATAAATGTGTCGGCCTCTATTGTTTGCAGTAAGGAACAATCATTTAAAACGATAGACGAGTGTCATCCATTTTATGACATTTTGGCTAAATACCCTGATATCACTAAACCCGTATCTTTTAAGGAACCGCCTAAGCATTCTGTTTTTCACTATATTGAAACTAGTGGCGCGCCCGTGCACGCGAAAGCAAGACCGCTCCCACCTCACCGATACGCTAAAGTTAAAGAAGAGTTTAGGGTTATGCAGCAGTTAGGGATTTGTAGACCGTCGAAAAGTGCCTGGGCAAGTCCTCTACACGTTGTGCCCAAGAAAGAAGGGCAGTTGCGACCATGTGGCGATTATAGAGCGCTTAATGCTATCACCAAGCCGGATAGGTATCCGATACCGAGACTGCACGACTTTACATACTTATTAGAGGGTAAAAGTGTATTCACTCGGTTAGATATTAATCGCGCGTATCATTTTATAATGGTCGCACCTGACAATGTAGAGAAGACTGCCATAATAACACCCTTCGGCTTGTACGAATTTCCGCGTATGACGTTCGGTTTGCGCAACGCTGCGCAAACTTTTCAGCGGTTTATGAATCACACGGTTTTAGAGGGGTTAGATTTTGTTTATTGTTATATTGATGACCTATTGATTGCAAGTTCTGATAGGGTTTCGCATAAAAAACATTTAAACTTAATTTTCGAGCGGTTGAACAAATTTGGTTTGACTATAAACTTGAATAAATGCTCGTTCGGATAAAGTAAAGTAGATTTTTTAGGGTTTGAAGTTTTGGTTGAGGGTATTCGTCCTCTGAAGGACAAAGTCGATGCTATTTCTAGTTTCCCTAGGCCCGAAACTGTTGACCAACTACGACGATTTTTGGGTATGGTTAATTTTTATAGATTACACTTACCCAACGCCGTAGAACATCAAATGGAATTAAACAAGTTTTTGCAGTCTTCTAAGAAAAAAGATAAAACTAAAATTAATTGGACAGAAAAGTCGAACGAGTCATTTATTCAATGCAAAATTAGTTTATAGCGAGCGGTTACGTTATCGTACCCTAAACCCGATATTCCGTTCGCTCTTATGACGGACGCGTCGAATACGAGCGTGGGCGCAGTCTTGCAACAGCGTGGTGACAATGCTTGGATGCCACTAGGATACTTTTCCAGGAAAATGACACCTGCACAGCAGAAATATAGCACTTACGACAGGGAGTTATTAGCAATCTACCTTGCCGTTAAGTATTTTCGCAATATGATAGAGGGTCAAAACTTGGTAATTTACACGGACCACAAACCCTTAACTTTCGCTTTTTCGAAAATCGGTAGTGATAGTGAATTACCAAGGCGCATTAGACAATTACTTTTCATTAGCGAGTTCACTACGAACATTATCCACGTTGTTGGGGACAACAATGTAGTAGCGGACGCGTTATCACGTATCGAGGCCGTGAGCTGCTCGACGGAATTAGATTACTCAGCTATAAGCGATGCGCAAGCAAGCGATGAGACTTTGACCAACTTGCGAAACGATTCGAGTAATAAATGGGATTTAAAAAAAATATTGTTGCCCGGTTGGTGCGAGATGTCCACTGATAAAGCCAGGCAGGTAAGGCCTGGCTTTATCAGTGGACATCTCGCGCGACCGGAAGCGTTTAGGCGGAGAGCTTTCGAATACGTTCACAATCTCAGTCACCCGAGAATCCGTTCCTCGCGTAAGCTTTTACAGGATAGATTCTTTTGGAATAATATGAACCGAGATGTGGGAAGGTGGGCGAAAAATTGTATATCATGCCAACGTGCTAAGGTCCATAGACACGTTAAGTCGTCGCTAGGCAAGTTCCCGGGAGCAGATCGTTTTTCTCATATTCATTGCGATTTGGTCGGCCCTCTCCCGATTTCCTTACAGGACTATAGGTACCTAGTTACTATAATAGATCGGCAAACAGGTTGGCCAGAAGCGTTCCCGGTGAAGGACATTTCGGCTGAAACTGTGTCGAAGGTCATACTGGAAGGATGGGTTTCGCGATTTGGCTGCCCTGTTCAGCTCACGAGTGATCAGGGTAGACAATTCGAGAGCAACATTTTTCAGCAGTTAATGAGGTATTTATGAAATGAAATGAAATGAAATGAAATGAAATGAAATGAAATGAAATGTATTTATTAGAACACACACAGTAACATAATTACAATTGTCATAATTATATTAGACAAAAAGTTCGAAAAAAAAAAAAATGTGTCCTAAAGGGACTCCACTCAGCATTTGTTGCAGTGAGCAAGTCACTACAACGCTGATCTTCCGTGGAGACCGCAGTTGTGCGAATGTGCGCGACGACGCGCTGTACATAATATATTTTTATCTCATACATAATATACTTTTATCTCATTTATAAAACATTCGTATGACCAAATGCCAGTCTCAAAACTGTATGTAAAAAAAATAATACACTATTAACTTTATTTAGGATTAACTTTGTAACACTCGTTATATATTTGTATTGGTATTCCAACAATTCAGTTAAATAAAACTAAGCTAAGTTTAAACTTAAACCCAATCCGACAGCTTACATATTATCAGTTGTCTGCAAATTCAAAAAATATCTCTTAGCATTAACCTTAAAAGAACCCACCGAAACAGAATTACGGAGTGGTGGTGGTAAATTGTTCCAACACTTCGTTGCAGCATAACGAAAACTGCCACGGAAAGCAGCCGTCCTGTGTTGGGAGCCGATCAGACGTATTGCAAATCTTATATGCGATTTAGAGAAATTTAGTTTCTCATATAGATACGGTGGTTGTTTATTTTTGATAATACCAAATAAAAAAGAGGAAAAATGTAAAAAACGTCTGCTTGACATATTCAACATACGGCTATCATTCAAAAATGGTGTGATATGTGCTCTACGTGGTACTGGAAAGCAAAACCGTACGCAGGCATTCTGAATTCGCTGCAAAAGTTTCTTGGAGCGACCTAAAAGACATTCACCAAACACAGTGTCAACGTAATTTAATTTTGATAAGACTAGTGCTTCACAAAGTTTGATACGAAATTCAATAGACAGGTAATCGCGCATACGGTACAGTACTGAGAGTCTGTAGAAGCAATTACGAGCAGTTTGCAGAACGTATTTTTCGAATCGAAGTGACTCATCCATCAAAAGACCCAAATTTCGAACCTCGGTAACATGCTCTAATGGAGCTCCACGCACAAATACCTGTGGGTTGAAACTCATTATTCTGTGTCTATGAGCTTTAGTAGCAAATACTAAATAATTTGACTTTAGGGCATTTATAACTAGACTATTTGCACTACACCAATTAGCTATGCTGTCCAGGTCCTTGCTTAACCTATGAACAGCAGTTTTCGTTTCATTAGGATTAAAAGAAATGTAAATTTGGACGTCATCTGCATAAAGGTGAAACTTGCAAAAATTAATACATGAAGCTATTTCAGCGATATATAATATAAAAAGTAGAGGTCCAAGGATAGAACCTTGAGGCACCCCTCTATTTACTGGTAGAATATCTGATATAGATGTTTTTCCATTTGTATTAAGTATTTCTACAGCCTGAAACCGCTTATCAAGGTAGGAGGAAAACCATTTGATTGCCATATCGTCAAAACCATAAAACGACAACCTGGACAACAAAAGCGAAGTATTTATTGTATCGAATGCACGGGACAAATCCAACAGTGCCAGTAAGGTAATTTGCTTTTTATCTTGTGCAGCTAAAATATCATCAATTATATCAATTAAAGTAGTAGCCGTACTGTGTCCCTTCCTAAACCCGGATTGCCTTTTAGGTAATATCTTGTTCTGCTCTAAATAATCAACTAATTGTGAACATATTGTTTTTTCAATGATTTTAGATAAAAATGGTAAAATATTAATAGGGCGTAGATCTTTACAACCAGCAGGGTTATTATTTTTAGGCAATGGACGTACTAGAGAGATTTTCCACGAATCAGGGAATGTTCCAGTGAGAATAGAGGTATTAACTATAGCTGTAATTAAACTGAGTGTATGTGGGAGTGTCAGTAACATCATATCTTTGGAAATACCGTCTATGCCCTTTGCATTAGTTTTAATTGATTTTAAAATCTTAAGAACTGCACCCTCATTAGTAGGCTGCATATGAAAGACTGCAGAGCTGAATCTATGAAATTCATAGTATGTTAAATCAGACAAGCTTACGACATTGCTACCAGGTATAGAGTAAACAAAGTGATCATTAATAAGATTAGGATCAAGCAAACTAGAAGGAAGTTCCGCGGTTTTAGCTTTAAAATTAACAACATTCTGCTTAATATTTTTCCATAGCAGACGTGGCTCATTAATATTTGCATTAATATAGTTCTGGAAATAAGCAGTTTTTTTAGTATATAAAGCTTTATTTACAACTGACTTCAATTCCTTATAATATTTTTTATGGTGCTCACAATTCGTTTTACGACTACGTATATATGCCTCATCGCGCAACCTCATCATCTCTCTCACATTATAAGTTACCCAAGGATAAGAATGTTCCCTAATGAATACCTTTTTGATAGTAGCATGCCTATCGTACAATTGAATTATGTGGAAGGTCAACTTTTCGACCATTTCGTTAACATTATGACAAATAATGTTGTCCCAATCAATATAACCAAGGTCCTCATTAAATAGATCAAAATCTATATCTTTGAGTGGTCTATAAGTAATCCACTTAGGTGGCTGCTTAAGTTTTTTTAAATGTAAATTACATGTTACAAGTGCGTGACTACTAAGTTCAGGAATATGATTTATCTGCACATTTATTAACTGGGTATTTGAACAAATCAAATCTATTAAAGTCTCACTATGGTCAGTAAAGTGTGTTGGCTTATAGACATGTTGAGTAAGGCCCACACAGTCTAAAAAATCAAACAACTTTTTTGTGTTTGTGGCTTCACTATGCAACATATTAACGTTAAAATCGCCCAATAGAACAATGTGATCAAATCCCGAAAAAGAGGTAACCGATTCATTAAGGGCATCAATAAAGGTATCTAAGTCTAACCAAGGCGGACGATATGCAGTACACCAATGAGAATTTCCCTAAATCTAGTTGTACTAATAATACTAAGGCACCTATACAAACTTATGATAAAAAAAATCAATAATAGTGAAACACAGAATAGCTTAGGAGGAGCGGATAATGCAAATCCGCTCAGCCGCACTACGCGTAGCGGCCGATTAGTAAAAAAGCCCGTACGTTTTAATTTGTAGCTAATAGTAGGTCAGATGCAATGAGATTTAATCAAGAATTTTATCGAATATTTTCATTACATTTTTTCCTCGTGTCTAGTACATACGTATTATTAAAAAAATGGGTAACAATTTTAACAAAGAAGAAGTAAATAATACAAACAATATTGCGCAAGTTAAAGAGCAAATTAGAATAGCCACCATACAATCCTACGTTGGTTGGGCTATCGTGATTATTCTCGTCGTGACTATAATAATTTATTGTGGCTGTCGTCTCGGAGTAACAAAAATACAAAAGTGGTTATTGAAGCAAGTTGGAAATATCCAAGAGCAAGCATTGGGCATGGCGCACGCTGCCCGGGAAAGTTTTCGCAAACCGCGGGAGACGCCCAACAAGCCACCCGCGAAGATATAAATTTTTTAAATGTTAATTTATTATCTCTTGATTAAATCTCAAGTGCAACGAGTAGTGTTACCAGAGGTATAGTGCCGGTTATGTATATTTTTTTTCTCTATGTTTTATTACGTATATAAAAATGTAATCTGTATTAATAATGTAGGTTTCTGTATTCTGTAAGTTTGTAAAAAGCGAATATCGTTTTCTAAATTTACAATGTTAAAGTTGATTTTGCTTCCAAATGTATAAATAATGTTTTATCTAATGTCTATTTTTATCGACACATACCTGTTATTGAGCAAATGAATGACACAGTAATCTAATACCAGTGCATACTGTAATTTTAAATTAATATGTTATTTACTTTGTGTTTGTATTTCGTAGATTCAGCAAACTTGTGAGAACTGTATTCGTGTAAATAAAAATGTTGTAACTTATATGTATAGTGATGGATTGATTACTTTGAATTTTATTAGACTACATTTGATGATTTTGTACCAAAAAATTTTTTTTGGGGGGGAATATTGTAACTACATGTATGTACATATGTATGCGGTGTAACGGAAGACAGTCCGATATCGACCGGTATTATGTAAACACGCGCTAACTATAATAAATTAATTTTTCTGATTCGGAGTCCGAGTTTCCTTTGTCACCCTATGAACTAATAGTAACAGTCTGAAGTAATATCCTCTAAACTGCGTTGACAAATTCATTCTGATTTGTACCTAAACATTTCTCCAACAGTAATAACAAATACATTTAAGTGACTCAGCCCACAACAACTCTGCGAAACACCTCCAGACTAGATCTGTGAGCAGTGTGAGCAGTAAATGCCGAGCGACTACGTGACTATGAGCTCCAAATACAGGCAAATATCGGTATCGGCATGTCGTCCACTATCTTGGAATCCTTTTTTTTTTTTTCTGCAACAAACGTTTGTGACCGCCTTTATAAGAGGTTGGCACAGCCAGCAACAAATAACTGGGATTCTTACAAATATTGGACAATCTGATGAGGGGTTGCCAAACGCGGGTCCTAAAGTCTAAATGAAGTAGGTAATTTCAATCACAATCACATAATTTTGTATTGATATATTATTTTTGATTAAACTAATAGACTGCGTTTTTTGAGCAGTAACAATAGAAAATATAGTGTAAGAATCATAAGTGACAAATCAATGATTATGATCTGATTCTAAGAATAGTCCTGGAAATATGGTTTAATTAACATGACATTTGTGTCCCATGTTGAATTGTATTTTTGATATGGAGCAATAAATCTTAGTTAGTGTACACTAAACAAAACTGTGTTAAACACAGTCATTCATGTAAAGTAAATTACTTCTCTTAGATGACAGGTAAAGTGGACCTATGCGTATTTAAACAACATAGAACCTTCCTCAAACTTTATGGTTAGAAATGATAACTTTATAACTATCAGCTTTGAAAAGATTCAAGTTATTATTTTTCGAATAAAGCTACCAAGCTATTATCAAATACAGTACTGATTTAATGTTATTGATTTTGTTGCAAAAGATGTAAACATATATCGCAAGATGCTCGTGGTATACCATGTCTGGTCAACGATTCACTAATAATTTGGCGCCACCTGGATAAGGCTATCTAGATGTGGCTGGCTCGCCTTAAAGGAAATTAGGTATAACAAATATTATTTAAGGCCGAAGAACATTTTTTCTTCGACAACAAGTTTGGGCCACATTGTATACCAAGGATGTAAATTCTAATCAGTACCACAACAATACCTTCTGCTTTAGCCAATTTAAATTAAATTTAAGTGTTTTTTTTTTGCTTGGTCTGGATTTCGTGATGCATTCTGCATTTGTAAGGGTTTGTAAGGTCAAATTATGGCTTTGCCAATGAACTAATAATAAGTGAAAATGCATGGTAGGAGAGTTACCTACTCCGTATCTAAGTCTAACCGTATAATGTTTTCACAAGACTGGATGTAGGATGCGAAAATAAAAAAGTTTCTGAATCAATTAATGCTAAGAACTTCTCTTGTTCAAACAACTTGGTGAAGGTAGGTAATTCAAACCGCAACGGCCGTTGCGCATGCCGTAGTCAATATTCCTGAATTCATCTGAATCCCTTATTATACATTTATATATAAAAACAAGTTCTGTTGCTCGGTTTTTTAGTAATGCTTTTGTAAGTGTTTGTGACAAACCCTATGACTCCAAAAAGGTGCTTGTACTTGTAGTTTTATTATTCAATACATACTCGTCATAGTTTGAGCTTATTTTTCGTGCGTAGGTACAAAGCATAAACTAGACAATTATTGTAGAAAATTCAAATATTATGCTCAATTGTTCTAGAACCAGTTCCAGTAATTTTGCAAACACAAATAGGCCGAACAGAAGAACATTAATTTCAACTGAGGCCTCAAACTAAACCGTTTTTTTTTATAATAAGCCCGGCAAATGACCCCACTCCAACTGATGTTAAGTGGAAATGAGGTCCAGGCGCGAGGACAACTGGTGCAACGTAAGAGACGTAGCATCAGTCATCCTCACTCTGCCGGCCCACAAAGTGCTTCTTTGCGCCTCGTTTGAAGGACCCTATGTCATAGGTAGGAGGGAATACGTGTGCTGGCAGACTATTACACACAGACTGGCAGACTATTGTACACTTATCGTCACAGTGACAGTATTGTATTTTTTGATACAAATAAATTTATATCTAGTTTTAAGTTGACTACTGATTCTATGTATTTAATATACAAAGACAGGCTACAGATAGCATCATTGCTAGCATATAATTTAAAAGACACAGTTATAAGTAGTATAACAATGTCGACCCAAAATTATCGCACTGTTAGTATTTCTACTAATGTAAATTAAGTTGATAAGTCTTGCACAACCTCTAGTTTAAACTAAGAGGTAAGACAAAAGCCAGCCCTATCCAAATTAAAATAGTTCATCAAAACATGCAGGGCCTGGCCGGCAAAGAGTTAGAAATTTAACTTTTTTTATTACATGAAGATATAAACATTTTATGTATAACTGAGCACTGGCTTAAAGATTATCAGTTAATTTTTAATATTAAAAACTTTCAGCTTTCCAGTGCTTTTACTAGAACAAATGCAATTCGCGGCGGATCCTTAATATTTGTTAATTACAGTAAACATAAGATTACGGAACGAAAGGATGTAGTTTCCCTTTCTATTGAACGCGTTATTGAGCTGTCATGTGTCGAGTTAGAGAAATTTATAATTGTTTGTGTATATCGACCTCCTTCTGGTAATTTTAGTGTCTTTGAAGCCACTATGGAAGATGTAATTAAGAAGATTTGTAAATCTAAAAAGAAAATAGTAATTTGTGGGGATTTCAATGTAAATTTATTAGACAGTCATTCAACTAGTGTAAGAGTAATCTCGTTGTTTAAATCATTTGATTTGGATTACCAATTTAGAGAACCGACTAGAATTACAGCAACCACTGCAACCTGCTTAGACAATTTTTTTTGTAACTTTGCTCCTGAGTCTAAGTTCATACTAACTAATTTATCTTTAGATCACTGTGGGCAAAAATAGCTTTTACTGAATATGGACACCCTAACTCAGAAGAAATATCTTTTAGGCCAGTGACAGAGAAACGGGTTAAAATTTTCAAGCATAACATAACTGCTAAACTTGCATGTTTACCATTTATACAGGAAAATCCAGATGCTCTTTACAAGCATTTTTTTGATCTTATAAACGGTGAATTTAATAAAACTTTTTCTATTAAAAAGTTTAAAACTAATATTTCAATGAAATTTAGGGATTGGGCTACAGCTGGTTTGCATAAAAGTAGGGCTAAGTTGTATGACTTATATGAGCAGAAAAAATATAATAATAGTCCAAGTTTTCTAGAGTATATCAAAAAGTATTCGAAAACTTTTAGGAAGGCTTGTGCATGTGCCAAGTCATTATTTATTAGTGAAAAAATTAAAAAGTCTGATAACAAAATAAAGGCACCATGGAACTGCATAAACCGCGAAACTGGTAAAATAAAGCCACGTGATACTAAGTTTTCTTTAAGAATAGGCAATAGCTTTTTAAGTGAAGACAATAAAGTTGCTGATGCTTTTGAACAGTTTTTTACAAATATACCAATTGCCACAACTATGTTAATCAACTCTTCACCAAGTAATGCAGAAATTCTGCTAAAAAAGTATGTACCCATGTGTAATGAAGTGTTCAAATTTAAACACGTAATCTGTAAAGACGTACTTAAATCCTTTAAATCTTTAAAAATAAAAAACACTTGTGATTTGTGGGATATTTCAACAAAAATTATTAATAATATTATCGAGTCCATTGCGCCTTTTCTTGTAGTCATATTCAATAGCTGTGTTGACGAAGGAGTTTTCCCAGATCTCATGAAGCATAGCAAAGTTCTGCCACTTTTCAAATCGGGTTGTAAAGATGACCCGAGCAATTTCAGGCCTATTTCGATTTTACCTACTCTTAGTAAAGTTTTTGAAAAACTTATTTTAGATCAACTCGGCTCCCACTTCGCTATAAACCACCTTTTTCACAGTGAACAGTATGGTTTTACCAAGGGAAGGTCTACTACTGATGCTGGTGTAGCTCTGCTAAAACACATATTTGAGGCTTGGGAGGGATCGCAGAATGCTTTTGGAGTGTTTTGTGATCTCTCCAAGGCTTTTGATTGCGTTGAATACAACACCCTTTTAATAAAGCTAAAACACTATGGAGTGCACTCTGATGCCTTGAAATTGATTCAATCTTATCTTAGCGGCAGAATCCAAAAAGTTAGCGTGAACGGATCCATATCATCCGGATTCTCTGTGCTAATGGGGGTCCCACAAGGGTCAATACTAGGTCCATTTTTATTCTTAATCTATATTAATGATTTACCATTTTATGCGGAAAACTTTTGCAATATTGTTTTGTTTGCTGACGATACATCTTTGATATTTAAGACTGATCGAAATAAAAATAGTTTTGATGACATCAACAGTGCCCTAACAGATGTGTTGAATTGGTTTACTACTAATAATCTTCAATTAAACGCGAAGAAAACCAAATGTATAAATTTTACTCTACCTAACGTAAAGAATATTATAGGAAATAAAATTAAACTGAATGGTGAACTGTTGGACCTTGTTGATTCAACAGTTTTCTTAGGTATTACCTTAGATTCAAAAATACAGTGGTACCCTCATATTAGCACCCTTGCGGGGAGACTTAGTTCAGCTGCTTATGCTGTTAGGAAAATTAGGCATTTTACAGACGTGGAAACTGCTCGATTAGTCTATTTTAGTTACTTTCACAGTGTTATGTCCTATGGTATACTACTTTGGGGTAAAGCAGCAGATATAGAAACCATTTTCATTTTACAGAAAAGAGCAATAAGGTCCATATATAACCTAGGATCACGTGACTCCCTTATGGAGCTGTTTAAAGAAATAAATATTCTTACAGTTGCATCACAGTTTATTTATAACTGTATTGTTTACGTGCGTCAAAACATTACTCATTTCAAAAAAAATTGCGATATACACAAACTAAATACTAGAAATAAGTATAAACTTGTAATTCCTAAATTTCGACTTCAGAAAGTTTATGGATCATTTATGGGACAAAGTGTCATAATTTACAATAAAATCCCGAACGATGTTATAATTTTGCCCTTTGACAAATTTAGGACACATGTTAAGGACAGACTTTTAGAAAAGGGCTATTACACTGTAAGCGATTACATCAATGACAAAAATGCATGGAATTAACATTCCTCTAGTTTCGCATACATTGTTCTAATGCGTTCATAGTGCCCGAGTAAAACTTGTAGATTCACTTTTGTTTTTATCTTTTATTTTATATAATTGTTTTATGACTATTGACTGTATAATTTGGTAACGACATATTGTTTTGTAAATGTCGTTACCTCTATATTATTATAAAGCTGTGGAGTTTGTTATGCCCGTTCTTCTCCACAGTTAAAAGACTTCCTGAATGGGTGGGGTGGGTGGGTGGGTTCCTGTGCCTATCCATCCATCCATATAAAAAAAAAAAAAATTGACGATTCAAAACGCTTAATTTAAGCTTACTGAATAAAGTTATTTTGATTTTGATTCCATCTTTTGGAAGTGCGGCAAAGAAACGAGTCACCAAGTTTCTTTGTGCGTGATGGAATGTTAGAGACTGTAAATTGGTGACTCCGGAGAGCAGCACGCGTACTCCTATGGAGGAAGGGAGAAGGAGGGATGAGGTCAAAGAGTTCTTCAGAGCACTCGCCATGGTATAAACGGTAAAAGACGCTGAGTGACGCAATATTTCTACGCAATTGCAAAGGCTCGAGAGTTTTAGTGACCTCCGCATTGCCGATAATAGTCCAATCAACGAGGACATTTGTTGTATGGAGACTTCCGAAAAATTCCTCTGCCTCTGAAATTTGGCATGTGTTGAAGTTAGGTAATACAGATTACAGATGTACAATAATCCAACAAAATTTGTTACGAGAAGTTAGGTATTTTTACCAAAACATACAGATTACAGATGTACAATAATCCAACAAAATTTGTTACGAGAAGTTAGGTATTTTTACCAAAACATGAAAATCGCTTATAACTCTTTGTGAATAATTCCTCAGGCTGAATTTCTTTCTGTATACGTACTATGTACTAGTTAGAATAAGTGTGTCAAAGAATCCAACTTTTTTTCCATGTCAGAGAACCCCAAATTTTAACTTTCAACATTTTCCACTATAACTTCCACTGAAAAAATGCTCCGTCCATTTTTATTTTTTAATACGTTTTTATATCATTCAATACACAGCTTTGTTTAGTAATCCAATAAATTTTCCATTTCAAACATGTTTTTTTGATTTTTGCTTAATAACGTATTGAGAAAAATTGCTCCGTCCATTTTTGTAACTTTAATAGTCATATTATTTTATATTTAAACAGATTTATCAATAATCCAACAAATTTTCGATTGATTACTACTTTTTACGAAATTATTATGTTCGCTGATTTATCTTAACCGCTCGAAGCTGCTTTGCCCGCACTTGCCATACAATTTTTTATCTTATACGCACATCACAGAGAATATACACAACGGTGTACAACACGGGGAGCTAAGAAATTAGCTTTTAAAGGGAATATTTATTACCTAATGCGTTTCAAATAAACGTTTGATACTTGTACTATATGCAAAAAAGGTCAACAAGTAGGTAGGTACGTATAATAATGTTTAGAAAGACACCTACTACCTAAAGAGATTAAAGGGTTGACCTTCACTTGACGGCTGGCTCGGAGCTGCTTTGCCACGCACTATTGTTTGGTGTCCAGCCACCGTTATTATGCCGCATCCACACGCTTGGCAAACCTCAACTAACCGTCATAAATTCAAACGTGTATATAGAACGATTGGCTTGGTTTGCGTAGGTTTGCAAGCGCTTGTAGCGTCATGCGTCATGTGTCGGTTTTTGGTCACAAATCAAAGGGTATTTTCCGCAAGCGCTTGCGAAGCGTCCACACGTTTGTGCGTACTCAAAGTATTCACAGACGATCAAACTTGGTTGGGGCCGGACCACCAACATGGTGCGCTCCGAACTAACCATATTCGGTCGTGTGGCGCACGATCCGCCGGATATTATTATTATTAGTATCGGTACGGCTGGATCGGAGCGCTTGCACATCGAACGCGGTGCGTTCCGAACCGATTCGATCGTGTGGACTGCGGCGCACAGAACTATTTGTCGGTCTAGTCGCTTTTGTGCAACCGTGTACGCGCAACACGTCGCGACGTGTTCTCAGACATAGATTCGGTTCGGAGCAACGCCAAGAAGACATCAGATGCACGCAATCAAGCCTTTCAAATACTTTTAGAAAAATGAAGAAATATTATCCCCTTGCGACTATTACACAAAATCCAACAATTCAATGAATGCTTCGGAACTCATTCGAAGACATATACCAAAATCTTTCTCATCGAGATCTTTAATGAAATTCATATGACCGTACTGTTGTCTGTTTCTGAGATAAAAATTTTGCCTTTACTTTCACCTTTTCCTTTTGTTATTTAGTGGCGATGTAGCAACGATAGTTGCCACAACTAATGCAATTTTGGCCTGCTTTTTTATAGAATAGGCGGCATGTCGAGACGTGTTCTGCCCCCTTGTCATAATTACAGTAAGTCGTGTTACTGGTGCTACGACTTTTTTTACAGTACCGTGATCCTGAAATCAAGACCTACATGCCACTACCTTTTTACTTTTTTTATCACAATTATTGACAAAAATAGGATTAGCCTAACCACAGTAAGTGTTATGAAGATTCAACCGTTCGTTAAAACAAGGCCAGTAAGTAGACTTACTGTATTAAAACTGCGATTTATTTCATTTTTCCCTAAAATATTTGCAGTAACTAAAGTCACTGTATTGTCATTATTCAAAATATGGTATTTCCGCTACCATATTCACAGTAATTACCTATAGCTTTTATGATATTAAAGGGGCTACCAAACAACCGACTGTTGTAAACCGACGTTTACAACAGCCGTTTACAACAGTGTGGTAGGTTGTTTTCAACGAAATATCGGTTGACCTTTCCACGACCTTTGTTTGCGGGCGCGCGGTAAAAACCGCTGTGTTGCCACTACCTTAATAAAACACCATTACACACAAACCGCTATCTTCAACCTACATACAACTGGAAAAAGCCAAGTTCGTATATATTAATGTACGCGGTATAGCGCGGTATTTTTTACATCTTTAAAAGCTCATATCTAGCTAATAATGATATAAATTTAATCGCGTTTTTTTTTCAGCAAATTGATCAATTTTTTTTTTTTAATTGCCTTCACTACTTAGGTATATCAAGGAAGGGATGCCAATAGCGCTATTTAAATTCGCAAATAAAACAAAAAATGTCAAATATGCTAAATTTTACGATAATGCTTTACATCCTGCTGTAGCCTAAATTTTACTCTTAAAAATACTAATAAAGCAGGATCCTGCTAAAAATGTCAACACTGTGGACTGTGGCAAACCAAGTGGAAGCTTGTTTACAATAAGTTGTAAACGAGCCTCCCGCCAAGGTGACCTGATGGAAAAGGCTTGTTTACAACAGTCTGGTACAGGCTACGTTAAGACATACATACATGGATCTCACAACTTTTTACGGTAGAAGAACTAAGTTGCGAGTGAGACTTGGTTTTTTACAAGTATGTTTTTGATGGCATCTCATTTCTTTTTGTAGATAGTACTACTTTTTTTCCTTACCGGTAAGGTGCGTTGGGGTAAGTTCGGACGGTTTTTAGTTGTATTCGGAAGATGTTGGCAAAATCTATTTTTCTCGAGAGTTACATTAGTTAGCACAATAAATTAAAGTGAAAATTTATTGTTAATAAACAGGATACAAGATAGAATGTGTTTTATACAGTTATAAACGAAACACCTACTATTTTTCTGGTGTTTAAAATACGAATAGAATTTCAAAACTTTGGGAAAGATCGGACGTTCAAGGGGAAAGACCGAACACCTTCTAAAATCGCCATTATGGCTTAAAACACAGAGTTTATAGAAAGAATATATCCGTTCTTATTCGTCCTACAAGATTCTCTTTAAAAAAATTTATATTGTTAAAAATGTCACGTGGAACAGTAAAGTACAGTTGTTTAAGTATTATTTTTGTTTCGGGCATCCGATCCTACCCCACTATACCAAATCTCAAATTGCAGTGGCTCTCAAACTTTCGTGTTCGGAACTTTTCGAATTCCAGATTGATGATTGGATAGGTAATACTTAAATGTGTTGGATATATAAATATACCTTATAACTTATTGCTGATCTAACTTGTATTAAAGTGCTTATTTATATTACTAATCAGTCTTAGCTATCTGTATGATATAGATAGTCTACATCAATGACTTCCCTGCTACCAGGCTATTTCTAGCCAACTTAAAACTAACGTCTAATTCTAAGAAATATCAACTAACTTACGTACTATGAAGACGGTGGCTGCGCGTCCCGACGCCGCTACGCCTCGGTTCAGATCGGCCGCAGTCCGCCGCGCCGGCTGGCTTCGGGCTGCTGTGGTGGTGGTGGTAGCTCGCCTCCCCGGCGACTGCTCTGGCTGCTGTGGTGGGTGGAAGGCCCTAAGCGTCCCGTCGCCTACCCCTCAGTACTGATAAACCCAAGACAGATACACACCACCGTTGCACAATGCCACTTAGCACGGTTCACGCCACGTGTACGCGTCAAAAAATAAATCACTGATACTAATTTATTAACACTGTTTCACTGCACTTAATTACTATGGTCCGCCGAATTGAATGATCATGTGCCCTACACATCAAAATTACCAATACAAAGTCAATATTCTCTACGTGACCCCGCGGCCAAGGTTCCTAACCTAATTCCAATGTGAAAGTGTGTCACACTGACATTGACAGTCGTCTGTCAATTACAAATTAAAACTATAAAGAAGGTTGCCAGCCGTAAGTAGCCAGTCTGTTCCAAACAGACCCCTGCCCCGATCGGAAGGCTCCGATCGTTAGCTCAATCCATCGGGCATTCACCTTCAACAACATAATAAATCTAATTAGCCAAATTAAAATAGTGCTAAATTATCTTATTCACCAAAGCTTATTTTCTAAAAATTTACAAACATCAGTTAAATAGACCCGTGCCCTTGCCATTTTGTGCCATTGTCGGAGCGAATAAGTGAAGGTAGACCCTTACGCGACACGAAACGATCCAACGCGACGACGAAGGCCTCCGTGGACAACGAAGAAACTCCCAAGAGGACGGCCTTAGTAGCCAGGCACAAAAAAAACACAAAATATTAACCTACAACTCGGGCGTTGCGAAGGTTGGTCGGTTTTACCGAGAAAACCCGTTGCGTGCGATTCCCAAGAACGGACGAGACTGAGTGACTCGGTCCGAAGGCAGACCCCCCGTCTGCGGCTGCACGGGTGAAGACGTCCACTGTGACAAAATAAACACCGAAAGAGCACTACACAAATAAAGCTCTTTGAACAAACAATATTCAAAATTACAAACTAGGTTACCTAGTAACACATCCAACAGACGTCAACCGTGACGTACTGGCCTATTGAAAGGCTTCACAATCCTCATGGGCATGGGCTACCATGTAGACCATGGGAGGTTTCTCAATTTTCCAAACTTGTGCATAGTTATGGAAATGGTACACAAACGCAATGACTCTAGACTAGACTATGCGGAGTCGAGTCGTCAAACTGTGTACATAATAGAAACACGACCAAAATAGTTGGCACTGCCAGCAGTGTAGAGCGACCCAGAGCTATCTGGGTGCCTAGTAGGACCCGTCCTAGTACACCCGAGCCCAAGAGTAGGTCAATTGGGCCAGGTGACAAAGTGTGGGTCTGCCCGATCTAGACCAATGTCTGTGCCGTTATCCCTGCGGGCGAATTTCATTACCGTTACCGAAATTGACATTCTCACACAGATGCATGTACCGAGGAGAGGGTGGCTTGTGTTAGCCCCGTCAAACTCCCGGTAAACATGCCACCAAACAATGTCGCACAAAATTAAAATTTCAAATTTAAGATTTCTTTAAAATCTTTCAAACGGCCGCCGTAGTAGAAAGCAAAACCGTCCGTGGTTTTGCTCTCGCAAAGGGGGCAGGCTAGCTATGGCCTGCCCGGGTCTCCCATTTCCAAAGAAGGCCCCCAAGTGTGATACCGCGGGTGGTACGATAACCGCTGCGGCATAGCTCGGTTGCGGCTGCACGCTGGCGCGCACAGAGCTAGTTGCAGGGAGGGGTCCCTCCTTCGTGACACCGTCGGGGCCCCCGCCCGTGTGATACCCGAATCGCACATGGGCCGGCGGCATGGTAACCTGCAGGCGCGGGTTTGCGCGCCTGCGCATGGTTCACTGGGCCTCCAGTCCGCTGGTAGGTGTGTGCTCCGCGCTGGAGCACCCCTGCCCGTGTAATGCTGCCACCGCTGTTGAGTGGTCGGTGAAGCCGCTCTCGATCTGTTGACACACAACAATAATAAATGGAGTGGTCCACCAAATGCACTGCGGCGTTGAGGCCTATAGCCAAAGCAAAGGCCGCTGCGCCTTGCTATGCGCCGCCTCGTCATTACACGCAGCCCTCGTCGGTCCTGGCACCGCGTCGTAGTGTGGCCCTTTTGGCCACAGTGAGTACAAGCCGGGTCCATGCCGGCTGCTGTAGTCAGCGCCGCCCGCCGCGACGTAGTGTGTCCTGGCTGCGGCTGTACCGTGGGATTCGCCTGGCGTCCCATTGAAGCCTGCGCCTCTGATGGCGGCAGGTCAGGCTGGGAGGTCGCTACGACCCCCGTCTCATCGCCGAGGAACTTTAAAAGTTCCTCCAATCCCGGCAGAGTAGCCCCCCCTTCCTCTGCCGTTTCCCGCTCAAACCGGGAACGAACGTCCGTTGGCAGCTTGTCCAGCACAAAGTGTACCAGTAGGAGCGACCACTCGGCTACTGGCAACCCTAACTGTCGCAAAGCATTACACGCAACTGTGACTGGCGTCAACAGTTGCGTCTTTAAGTCCGCCTGATTAGCTACCCTAGGTAGCGACAATAATTGACGCGCATGTGCGTCTACATACGACCCCTCTTCCACAGCGCCACCCAAACTTCCTAACTGATGGGTAGGAAGCCCATCAGGCATCGCAGGCCCTCCCATTGGTGGCGGTGTGGATCGCTGGACATCCCCCATCCGTCGCCTTTTAATGTCGCAGGCTGCCTGGACGACATTATCATTTATGTCCATGATTTGGTCAAAATCATCCTCGTATGCCGACCATACCTTTTTATGGGATGTTGGGGCAGTCTCCGACAAAACCACCATGGCGGTCTCAACCGAAGACACCCGCTGCCTTAACTGCCTGGCTCGCTCGAGGATGACATCATCGCAGCCCCTCCGAGACAGCAGATCCTGCGTATGCATGAACCAGCGCAGCTGCGTTGCAAAGACTGCCTCCGCCATCGCGTTGTCAACAAAAAACAAATAACGAGGAATTAGATTCTATGTCCAACAATAGCACAAAGACAGGGCAATGTTCCCTACTAATGTAGCCTTTTAATTACAATGTAGCCACAACCAAAATTAATAAGTACATAAAAAAACTTAAACTGGTTTGCAACAAGAAGCGCACTAACAAATAATGTGCAATTATTATTATTACATAGTCCTTATGCATAAATAAACCAATTTAAACCAATGTAATAATCGGATTAAATTTGATTTTCAAAAATGAAGGCACAAACAAAACAAAATGTGCTATTATTATTGTATAAACCGTTAAATAATAATCCAACCAAATTTCACATATGCCGCTGTGTAGAACAAAACAAATCTAATCGGTTCCAAAGAAATTTAAATAAAATAAAAATGTTCCTTAGTACTACATACGCCACTATGTAAACATTCATCCTCAATCATTTACCAAACAAATGTTACAAATTAATGGAACTCATATTAATGAAACTAAATTATTTTCAAAGAAAGAAACAACTTATGGGAACAAAATAAATGTTACATAGCCGCCATGTAAACAAGCAATAATCTGCAATATTAATATATGTGTCTACAGCTTTGCAATCGCTAGACAACCAAACTACAAATATTGTGAATCAAATGCCTACAATATTTAAATATGTTTTCAAAATGAAACTACAAACCAAATCAAAGTACCACAATTTTCAATGCTTTAACTTTAAATTCTAAATTTAGTTTTCAAACAATCAAGGAACAAACAAAATGTTTAATTATTTGCAAACCGCTAGAATCTTAAAATTCAGTTTGCACAACAAATGCAATATTAACATCAAAAATATTTATTTGTTGTCACAAGTCGACACTACCCCAGCGAGACTAATTCTAAATTAGGTTTTTAACAACAAAGAAAGATAATTAGCGGTTATCATACTCATCCACATAATATTTAATACAACCCACAGTTATATCCTAACTCAAATTAATACATTCTAAATGTGTAACCAAAATGCAATTATAGCAAGTTAGGTATGACAATTATTGCATTCTTGCAATGACTTTCCGCAATGAAATAATCCACGCATTCTAAATGCGAGACAAAACCCAAATTAATTATTGTTACACTACTTGCTATAATCAACAAAACAAAACCTACATATTACAACATTGCATTCTGAATACAATTTAATATGCGGTTGCAAACAATCTTAGTCTTTTTCTGAGTGGTAGAGCCACGCTGCGTTGCAGCACACATTGGGCCGGCTCGCCCGGCGTAATACCACCCTCTCACTAATATTCGGCGTGAAATAATGGCACTTGGTGCTGTTGTGTTTCGTCCGACCAGTGAGGGTTCCGGAGGCCCTTTCCCCCCCCCCCCCCCCCCCTCCTCCCAATTCCTATTCCTTCCTTAAACCTATTCCTCCCTTAAAGGCCGGCAACGCGTCTGCGATTCCTCTGGTTTTGCGGGTGTCCATGGGCGGCGGTGATTACTCTCCATCAGGTGACCCGCCTGCTCGTTTGCCTCCCTCTTTTATAAAGAAAAAAAAAAAAATCTTAACACTAAAACTAATAACTAATTACTTGAGGTCCGTAGACAAAACGGGTTGTTGTACATTCGCCACAAAGTTGATTTGCCACGTTTTTGTAACTCCATACATTGAAAGTTAATTCGCCACAGGTAGGTAATCGTTATTGTACATTCACCACAAGTCTTCCTAGTACATCATTTTTGCTTAAAGTACCGGTAGCAAGGAAAGTTCGTTTTGAGCGCTCGAAATGAAAGGTTATTCTAAAACTATTGATGTAATCAATCAATCAAAATATCTTTATTCAGTAAGCCTAAAATAAGCATTTTGAATCGTCTAAATTTTTTTTTCATGAATTGATGGATAGGCGTAGGAAGTATATAGATAACCTACGAAAAATAATTAGAACTAAGTAACCATAAACTAACAGAAAATATCAATAACGAATAACGTACGTTTATTTTTAGAGTATCTACCTCTTTTCATTTATGTCATCCTGGTACTTTTAGCACAGAATAAGTAATAGTACTACCGTACTTTTAGTTCAAAGAAACTGTCATGATTCAATTTACTATTGACATAGTAAGTTGCAGCACCTAGTCCTACTCGTTTATTTCTTTTTTCCTGATAGTTAAAGGTAAGTAAGGTCGCTAAGGCGCCTATTTACCCCTTTTCATTTATTTATGTCTCCCTGGTACTTTTAGATCAGCATGACTGTCATGATTCAATTTATTATTGACGTAGTAAGTTGCATAAGCACCTAGACCTAGTTTCTATCGACATCAATATTACGAATCTTTTAAGGTCCTCTCTATTTTTTACGGTAGGTGCGCTTCGAGGAATAAAAATATAATATTTTAATTACCTATTCTGAAGCGCAGCCAACGGGTGCGCTTGGAGGAATAGTTTAGGTGCGCTTGATCTGGTGCGCTTCAAAATGGGTGCGCTTCGAGGAATACCTTAAGCTTTGGTGAGCATGGTGTAAGTATTTTTTATAATTACTTACTATTGTTTTGTACTATCTAAAAAATAATAAATAACGTTTATACTTCACTTATTGTTTGATTTTTCTGCTGTCTGTATCGAAAATAAAAGTGTGGCGAATCAACTTTACAAAAATAGAACTGTGGCGAATGTACACATACTTTTTTCTGTGGCAAATCAACTTTGTGGCGAATGTACAACAACCCGACAAAACCACGCTCTACCAAAAATTGTATGATATAGATAGTCTACATCAATGACTTCCCTGCTACCAGGCTATTTCTAGCCAACTTAAAACTAACGTCTAATTCTAAGAAATATCAACTAACTTACGTACTATGAAGATGGTGGCTGCGCGTCCCGACGCCGCTACGCCTCGGTTCAGATCGGCCGCAGTCCGCCGCGCCGGCTGGCTTCGGGCTGCTGTGGTGGTGGTGGTAGCTCGCCTCCCCGGCGACTGCTCTGGCTGCTGTGGTGGGTGGAAGGCCCTAAGCGTCCCGTCGCCTACCCCTCAGTACTGATAAACCCAAGACAGATACACACCACCGTTGCTCCAAAGAAGGCTGCCAGCCGTAAGTGGCCAGTCTGTTCCGAACACTATCAGTGTTAGCTATTGAAGTTTGACAACCACATGCATTTTCACTTCAGTTTAAAATCCGATTATTTTAGTCCGCACTTCACCTGTTAATATCTGCTTAGGGAAAGACCGGATCTCAGCTTACAACCCTATTTACCCCATTTTAAACAGATATATCAAAAGACACCACACACACCACATATCTTGATTACTCAAAGATTTAATATTTGCAAAAATAGCTAATACTCACCAAGAAAACCAGCAAAATGATGCCTGGGGTAAATCCGGATCTTATAAATTATCCTGTATGGTGACACTTCCAGTAAAACACGCATAACTCTTAACTGATGCGTCGGAATGACTAACATGGACTGGGACGCAGGGCAAAACAAAATAGCGTTTCACGCTTTCTTGCCAGATTACAAAAAAACTCCTAATTCGGAATGTATTTAACAAATACGGTCTTCCCCCACTTCAGAACTTATCCCAACGCACCTTACCTTTACTATACTTATCTTCTACTTCTTGAATACTAACACCGGATATTCCATTATTTATAGTATACATAACAATATACACGTACACTGATTCATTCACTGCAAATGTAACTTTGTAATCCTATATATTTATATGGGATGGGCCGTGCACGGCCCTCTCTAATATGATTCATCCCTTAATTGATTGGTGTTTTTTATAAATTTAGAATTTTCTCCCTGTCTTTTGTGTATGTTGCTTATCTGGCTACTATGGCCCTAAAAGTTATTTGATTAGGTAATATGGGGTTTTCTTAGATGGTTTATTTCATTCATATTTTTACAACAATATCACGTAATCCAAATTGTCAGTCGTGATACTCATGATCTTATGCGTATTGTAAAATAATAGCAAATATTTTTTTTACAGTAAAACCAAATTAGGCATTATAGGCAGAAACTCATTTTCGCGGTCTGTTTTTATAGTCTATGATTTGCGTTAAAAAAAATGGCGGCGATATGGTTTCGTGCTGGTAGATGTTGGAAGTTAAAACGAAGTTAAAACGCGGCGGGTGTGATGAGGGCGGCGGCGGCGGCGTGGGGGGGGCGCTCGCGCAGCGGCCGGCGGAGCCACATGAGGCGGCGTTGCCGTTATGTACTATTTGTGCAAGGAACGGTGTTTAACCCTTTACCGCATGAATTATTAAATAGAGGGATTTTTTTAAAATATTTATTAGGCATTGTTCACACCAAACGGGTTGTCCGCCGCGGACTATGAGTATACTCACTGTCAGCCCCAGTGTGAACGTGAACTCAGTCTGCTGTATGCGTTCACACCAAGCCTTCAAAACGCTATAGCGTACTGCGTGGCGTGGCCACTGACGATCAGTTTTTCTCGTCAGTTGAACTGATGTCAGTCAAAAATTTGACCGTAAGTGGCTTCTTTTCTGCTTATATAGTTTTATGTGCTAAAACGCTGTTACGTTCGGCTACGTCGCCAATCCGCGTCCGCCGTGCATATAGACGCGTAGTTAAAAAATCGGCCTCCGAGAGTCAGCGACTACGCACTACGTAATAGCGTACACCTATAGTTCATTTTCGGTGTGAACGAGAAGTTAAATATATATGGAAACACGATAAACTGCGTAACACGCGCTCACAGTCCGCGGCGGATAGATAATCTGTTTGGTCTGAACAATGCCTAATTGAATCGAACAGTAAAAAATATTTCTTTTAAAAGCTAATTTCTTAGCGCCCCGTTGTACAACGTTGTGTATTCTCTGTGCCGTGCCTGTAGGATAAAAAATTGCCTGGCAAGTGCGGGCAAAGCAGCTCCGAGCGGTCAAGATAATTCAGCGAACATAATAATTTCGTAAAAAATAGTAATCGTTCGAAAATTTGTTGAATTATTGATAAATCTGATTAAATATAAAATAATGTGACTATTAAAGGTATAAAAATGGACGGAGCAATTTTTCACAATACGTAATTAAGCAAAAACCAAAAAAATATGTTTGAAATGGAAAATTTATTGGATTATTAAACAAAGCGGTGTATTTAATGATATAAAAACATATTGAAAAATAAAAATGGACAGAGCATTTTTTCAGTGAAAGTTATAGTGGAAAATGTTGAAAGTTAAAATTTGGGGTTCTCTGAAATGGAAAAAATGTTGGATTCTTTGACACACTTATTCTAACTAGTACATACGTACGTATAGAGAAAGAATTTCAGCCTGAGGAAATATTCACAGAGAGTTATAAGCGATTTTCATGTTTGGTAAAAATACCTAACTTCTCGTAACAAATTTTGTTGGATTATTGTACATCTGTAATCTGTATTACCAAACTTCATCACCTGCCAAATTTCAGAGGCAGAGGAATTTTTCGGGTTGAAAAGCCCCGTTGATTGGGCTATAATGCGCACAGCGCAGCGCTGCAATCTGTCCAAGGCATCGAGAAGGTACTTTGCGGAGCCGTCCCAAAGGTTTTTTATCCGTGCGGTGACGTAGAATATCCGTGCGGTGACGGAGAAAGAATAGCAATCGCCGCCCCTCTCTCCGTCCGGTGGGTGTCGTAAGAAGCGACTAACGGACTCTTTCGAGCGATGATCTGCTCCACTGGTGGTAGGGCTTGACCCGTCTGGTTGGTGACCACCGTACGCATGGTGTAAAACCCGTCAAGTGACTGCTTGTCGGTCGCGTTTCGGGATCAGCCAGCGTATAACCAGAGCTCGAGAGGATGATGCTGCGATGCATTTGGTCTGTGGAGGCTTCCGTCAAACCAGTGCCAGGAGGACTTCGTTAACCTGCCGACCAGGGAGACCCGTAGAAACGGTTGTCCCGCTGGCCGCCCGTGGCACAGTACAGGAGCCCAAGCGAGCCTAACCAGCTCGTGAGGCTGCCTCACCATGCCAAGCATAATCTCGGGGTGGTCCGTCGTGCCGGTTGGTGACCGGAAGGTGGGGTCCCGGCGGCCATTCCCGGGGGGGTTCGGGGGCCCTTCCGTTCGGCAGGTTAATAATACTCGTCTGTGGGCAAATTCCTGGGGAAACGGGCCACCACACTTTGACCATTCGCATCGCGGCATCATTTTCTCGATTCACGCCTCTCTCTTTCCACTTCTAAAATGACAGCGCCTAACAACAAAACTGGTTCTACAGCGGTGCACACCCCCACCACAACCTTACCGTTTGAGGTGGAGTTCGCTAACATCCGCGGACTCCATGCAAACCTCAATGCCGTCCACCACCATCTTGAGACGGCACGGCCAGCAGTGTTGTTCCTGACGGAGACGCAAATAATCCGCCCAGCTGACACCACCTACCTGAACTATCCCGGCTTTGTGCTTAAAGAATCCTTCAAAGTCAAAGCCGGAGTTTGCTTATTCGTTCGGGCGGATTTTTGCTGTCGCCGTCTGCGCTGTCTGGAGGACCCTTCCTTCTCCCTCCTAGTGGTACACGTCGCTACGTCTGCGTCTACCGATCCCATAACGGCGACATGGAGACAACTCGACTAATTGAACATCTTAGTCGGGTAGCAGATGATGCGCAGGAGCGGTTTCCATCGGCGGAACTGGTGTTTTTGGGGGACTTCAACGCCCACCATGAGTTGTGGTTAGGTTCCTCCAAAACAGACCATGCTGGTAGAACTGCCCACGCATTCGCTCTCACGCATGACCTGACGCAACTGGTGAACCAGCCCACCAGGATCCCAGACATAGTTGGCCATGCGCCCTCCTTACTCGACCTTCTGCTGACGAGTCGCCCAGCTGGATACCGGGTGGAGATTCGAGCTCCTTTAGGTTCCTCGGATCACTGCTTGATATCCAACACAGTGCCCTTGGCATCGCGCCCGCCAACAGCGGTTTCGAAACGCCAGATTTGGCACTACGCGTCAGCAGACTGGGACGGGATGCGGGAGTATTTTGCATCCGTCCCTTGGAGGCAGCGCTGCTTTAGTGGGAAAGACCCGACCGCTAGCGCCACTGCCGTTGCTGATGAGATAGTATTAGGAATGGAATACTATATTCCACACTCCTATGTCATCAGCAAAGGCAGACGCAACCGCTGGTTCAATCGCGAGTGTGCCAGCGCTGTTGAAAGCACACAGACGGCATACCGCGCTTGGATCAGAGGTAAAGCTCATGGGGCTCCCGAAACTCGCTCGCTAAAAGCAGCCTATAATAATGCCACCAAGTCGTGTAAGAGGGCCTACATTAGAGCGGATGCCCAGCGCGTTGCACGAGTAGGCCAAGAACTCCTGACGCATCCTACGGGCAGCCGTAGCTACTGGCGTCTGGCCAAAGCCGTGCAATCCAACTTCTGCCAACCCTCGCTGCCACCACTGAGATGTCTTGACGGAACTTTAGCTCACAAGCCGCAGGAAAAGGTCGATCTCCTGGCCAAACTCTTTGCGGCTAACTCCCGGATCGATGACTGTGATGCACAGCCACCCTCAATTCCTCACTGTGGCCACACAATGTCTGATATTAAAATCAGGCAGTGTGATGTCCGTGCGGAACTGCAGTCAATCGATGTCCGGAAAGCTAACGGTCCTGATGGCATCCCAGCAATAGTCCTGAAAATGTGTGCAGCGGAGTTGTCCCCTGTGTTAACGCGTCTGTACCGTCTCTCGCTCTCTTCGGGTTGTGTGCCGGAATCTTGGAGAGAAGCTAATGTGCAACCAAACCGAAGAAGATCACTCCCTAATTCACGATCGTCAATATGGGTTTCTGCCAAAACGGTCAACGGGTGATCTTCTAGCGTACGTCACACATCTCTGGGGTGAGGCAATTGACAAACGTGGCGAGTCACTGGCAGTTAGCCTTGACATAGCCAAGGCTTTTGATCGGGTCTGGCACAAAGCTCTTCTCTCCAAGCTCCCGGCATACGGTTTGCCCGCTCAGTTCTGTACCTGGATTGCCAGCTTCCTGCATGAGCGTAGAATCCGTGTCCTTTCGGATAGATGCGCTGTGTCAGTGAACGCTGGTGTTCCTCAAGGCTCCGTTCTATCCCCCACGCTGTTCCTTCTGCGTATCAATGACATGCTTCCTCTTGGAAACATTCATTGCTATGCAGATGATAGCACAGTGCATGGGGGATATAACGGGCACCCAACGGCTGGGCTGGTAGACACCGAAATGAAGCGAGCAAATCTTGTCATTGAGCTCGATCGGATGTTGGACCTCATTTCTAAATGGGGCTCCGATAATCTGGTGGAGTTCAATGCCAAGAAAACACAGGTGTGCGCGTTCACAGCGAAAAAGTCGCCATTCCTTCCCCTTCCCTTTCTTCAGGGTACATCTCTAGGCCTGCAGAGCAGTATTAACATGCTCGGTATGGATATCCGCTGCGATCTGAACCAAAAGGACTACATCGAAACCGTGATTAAAAATACCTCACGTAAACTCGGTGTCCTGAACAAGGTGCGGCGATTCTTCACGCCTGATCAGTTGTGTCTATTATACAAGACACAGGTGCGGTCTTGCGTGGAGTATTGCTCTCACCTTTGGGACGGCTCCGCAAAGTACCTTCTCGATGCCTTGGACAGATTGCAGCGCCGCGCTGTGCGCATTTTCGGCAATGCAGAGGTCACTAAAACTCTCGAGCCTTTCCAATTGCGTCGAGATATTGCGTCACTCAGCGTCTTTTACCGTTTATACCATGGCGAGTGCTCTGAAGAACTCTTTGACCTCATCCCTCCTTCTCCCTTCCTCCATAGGAGTACGCGTGCTGCTCTGCGGAGTCACCAATTTACAGTCTCTAACATTCCATCTCGCACAAAGAAATTTGGTGACTCGTTTCTTTGCCGCACTTCCAAAAGATGGAATAGTCTACCAGCACACGTATTCCCTCCTACCTATGACATAGGGTCCTTCAAACGAGGCGTGAAGAAGCACTTTGTGGGCCGGCAGAGTGAGGATGACTGATGCTACGTCTCTTACGCTGCACCAGTTGTCCTCGCGCCTGGACCTCATTTCCACTTAACATCAGGTGGAGTGGGGTCATTTGCCGGGCTTAGTATAAAAAAAAAAAAAAAGGTGAGAGCAATACTCCACGCAAGACCGCACCTGTGTCAAGACACAGCCTGATCACGCCTGATCAGTTGTGTCTATTATACAAGTATAATAGACACAACTGATCTGGCGTGAAGAATCGCCGCACCTTGTTCAGGACACCGAGTTTACGTGAGGCATTTTTAATCACGGTTTCGATGTAGTCCTTTTGGTTCAGATCGCAGCGGATATCCGAGCATGTTAATACTGCTCTGCAGGCCTAGAGATGTACCCTGAAGAGAGGGAAGGGGACGGAATGGCGACTTTTTCGCTGTGAACGCGCACACCTGTGTTTTTTTGGCATTGAACTCCACCAGATTATCGGAGCCCCATTTAGAAATGAGGTCCAACATCCGATCGAGCTCAATGACAAGATTTGCTCGCTTCATTTCGGTGTCTACCCGCCTAGCCGTTGGGTGCCCGTTATATCCCCCATGCACTGTGCTATCATCTGCATAGCAATGAATGTTTCCAAGAGGAAGCATGTCATTGATATGCAAAAGGAACAGCATGGGGGATAGAACGGAGCCTTGAGGAACACCAGCGTTCACTGATATGAACCGCGAAGCGCATCCATCCGAAAGGACACGGATTCTACGCTCATGCAGGAAGCTAGCAATCCAGGTACAGAACTGAGCGGGCAAACCGTATGCCGGGAGCTTGGAGAGAAGAGCTTTGTGCCAGACCCGATCAAAAGCCTTGGCTATGTCAAGGCTAACTGCCAGTGACTCGCCACGTTTGTCAATTGCCTCACCCCAGAGATGTGTGACGTACGCTAGAAGATCACCCGTTGACCGTTTTGGCCGAAACCCATATTGACGATCGTGAATTAGGGAGTGATCTTCTAGGTATCGAATAAGCTGTTTGTTCAATATTCGTTCTAGGATCTTACACAACACTGAAGTTACGGCTATAGGGCGGTAATTAGTCGGATCTGACCGATCTCCTTTTTTAGGGATCGGTTGCACATTAGCTTCTCTCCAAGATTCCGGCACACAACCCGAAGAGAGCGAGAGACGGTACAGACGCGTTAACACAGGGGACAACTCCGCTGCACACATTTTCAGGACTATTGCTGGGATGCCATCAGGACCGTTAGCTTTCCGGACATCGATTGACTGCAGTTCCGCACGGACATCACACTGCCTGATTTTAATATCGGACATTGTGTGGCCACAGTGAGGAACTGAGGGTGGTTGTGCATCACAGTCATCGATCCGGGAGTTAGCCGCAAAGAGTTTGGCCAGGAGATCGACCTTTTCCTGCGGCTTGTGAGCTAAAGTTCCGTCAAGACATCTCAGTGGTGGCAGCGAGGGTTGGCAGAAGTTGGATTGCACGGCTTTGGCCAGACGCCAGTAGCTACGGCTGCCCGTAGGATGCGTCAAGAGTTCTTGGCCTACTCGTGCAACGCGCTGGGCATCCGCTCTAACGTAGGCCCTCTTACACGACTTGGTGGCATTATTATAGGCTGCTTTTAGCGAGCGAGTTTCGGGATCCCCATGAGCTTTACCTCTGATCCAAGCGCGGTATGCCGTCTGTTTGCTCTCAACAGCGCTGGCACACTCGCGATTGAACCAGCGGTTGCGTCTGCCTTTGCTGATGACATAGGAGTGTGGAATATAGTATTCCATTCCTAATACTATCTCATCAGCAACGGCAGTGGCGCTAGCGGTCGGGTCCTTTCCACTAAAGCAGCGCTGCCTCCAAGGGACGGATGCAAAATACTCCCGCATACCGTCCCAGTCTGCCAACGCGTAGTGCCAAATCTGGCGTTTCGAAACCGCTGTTGGCGGGCGCGATGCCAAGGGCACTGTGCTGGATATCAAGCAGTGATCCGAGGAACCTAAAGGAGCTCGAATCTCCACCCGGTATCCAGCTGGGCGACTCGTCAGCAGAAGGTCGAGTAAGGAGGGCGCATGGCCAACTATGTCTGGGATCCTGGTGGGCTGGTTCACCAGTTGCGTCAGATCATGCGTGAGAGCGAATGCGTGGGCAGTTCTACCAGCATGGTCTGTTTTGGAGGAACCTAACCACAACTCATGGTGGGCGTTGAAGTCCCCCAAAAACACCAGTTCCGCCGATGGAAACCGCTCCTGCGCATCATCTGCTACCCGACTAAGATGTTCAATTAGTCGAGTTGTCTCCATGTCGCCGTTATGGGATCGGTAGACGCAGACGTAGCGACGTGTACCAATAGGAGGGAGAAGGAAGGGTCCTCCAGACAGCGCAGACGGCGACAGCAAACATCCGCCCGAACGAATAAGTAAACTCCGGCTTTGGCTGGAAGGATTCTTCAAGCACAAAGCCGGGATAGTTCAGGTAGGTAGTGTCAGCTGGGCGGATTATTTGCGTCTCCTGCAGGAACAAGATTGCTGGCCGTGCCGTCGCAAGATGGTGGTGGACGGCATTGAGGTTTGCATGGAGTCCGCGGATGTTAGCGAACTTCACCTCAAACGGTAAGGTTGTGGTGGGGGTGTGCACCGCTGTAGTACCAGTTTGTTGTTAGGCGCTGTCATTTTAGGAGTGTAAAGAGAGAGCCGTGAATCGAGAAAATGATGCCGCGATGCAAATGGTCAAAGTGTGGTGGCCTGTTTCAACAGGAATTTGCCCACAGAGGAGTATTATTAACCTGCCGAACGGAAGGGCCCCCGAACCCCCCCGGGAATGGCCGCCGGGACCCCACCTTCCGGTCACCAACCGGCACGACGGACCACCCCGAGATTATGCGTGGCATGGTGAGGCAGCCTCACGAGCTGGTTAGGCTCGCTTGGGCCCCTGTACTGTGCCACGGGCGGCCAGCGGGACAATCGTTTCTACAGGTCTCCCTGGTCGGCAGGTTAACGAAGTCCTCCTGGCACTGGTTTGACGGAAGCCTCCACAGACCAAATGCATCGCAGCATCATCCTCTCGAGCTCTGGTTATACGCTGGCTGATCCCGAAACGCGACCGACAAGCAGTCACTTGACGGGTTTTACACCATGCGTACGGTGGTCACCAACCAGACGGGTCAAGCCCTACCACCAGTGGAGCAGATCATCGCTCGAAAGAGTCCGTTAGTCGCTTCTTACGACACCCACCGGACGGAGAGAGAAACCTTAACTTTTTCCGATCAGCTTTAATTGCAGTAGATACTCAATTAAAAATAAGCATCTTGAATATCAATTGATGACAATAGTAGTTGTGATTTAATAATTTAAGGGCAGTTCGATTTTTTTAAATATAATTATTTCGAAGCTGCTTTAAATTTTAAGTGAATCTGTGAGATCCTTTACTTTTTTTTTTGTGTAAACTTTTCCTGACCTTTATAAACACAACAAAAGAGAATCAGACAAATCAGTCGAGCCGTTTTCGTGCGCTTAGCAACACATTTGGCGATTCATTTTTATCTACATAGATTGAGATAGTAAGTAACAGACATTGTTTTGGGGTATAGTTGTTTTGTATAGGTTTGCCGAGAAAATGAATATTACATTAACGAATACAATGTAAAACATTACGATCCCTAGTGAGCTCACGCTTTCTGTCATTCAGTCATAAAAATAGGTCAAGCGAGTGCAGGAGCTCTGATTGCAACGTCTCCCAGTCAGATATCCGGTGGAACCTCGGCAGTCCCTCGGCGGTGTGAATGGTGCTGGTGGGCTTGATCGCAGCTCGATAGTTGATGATACTACTACGCGCAGTGGCGCCCCCCTAGAGTTTAAAGAACCTAGAAGTTGATCACAACTTCAGCCCGGGCGTCAGCCTGGGACCCTGTACAGAGCGTTGGATTTTTGTTTTCTCTCCGAATCAAACTTGGTTATGGCATTAGGGGTCCTAATATTATTATGCTCAAAATGTGAAAAAAAAAAGAAAAAGGTAATAATGTACATAAGCCTCGAAGCTCTCTACAGTGTTGTGGAACCAGCTCTCGGCGGCGGTATTTCCGGACCGTTACGACTTAGGGATCTTCAAGAAACGAGCCTATTCCTTCCTTAAAGGCCGGCAACGCGCCTGCGATTCCTCTGGTTTTGCGGGTGTCCATGGGCGGCGGTGATTACTTTCCATCAGGTGACCCGCTTGCTCGTTTGCCTCCTTCTGCTATAAAAAAAAAAAAAAAAGTGAAGTTTTAAAATTTTTATACATATTTACCTCCAACAGAGCTTATTATTATTATTATTATTTCAATTTCCTAATTTAGTTTTGGAGCTTCGAGGCTTATGTACATTATTACCTTTTTCTTTTTTTTTTCATTTATTTAAGTAGGTAAGTAAGTACTTATTATTATTCTTTTTTATTTTTTTTTAGTTATTATTATGAGTAACCCTATATTTTTTATGAGGTTCTTCTCTGAGAAATTGTAGAACCTATGGGTGTCCAATAATCGTCGGACTGACCGTCATATACGGGGACAGATCGAAGATCTTAGTGGCGCAGCTGGCACGAGCACAGGCGCTAGCGCTGCAAGCAGCGCGAATGGCCAAGCTTCGTTTCACCGCTACTGGTTGAGTCATTGTAAACATCAATAACATAGTTTAAGATGTCTTCACCAAATCATTATTGATAAGTAAACCCGAAGATAACGAAACGTTGAAAACATGTCCACCTCAGGTGGAAATCGAACCCACGTCCTCAACTCTGCTTTGTTCCACGGAGGACGTGGAAACGTGAAACTGTTAGGGTGAAATAGGTATGGCCTCTCACGGTTTATGTGGAATAGAAAATTCTCAACACAGTTCAAGTGGAGTTAGAAACCATGAAACGGCTAGCGTGGAGTAAAATAACGCTTTATTGATATATCAACACTGTTAAAATGTACTAAGTACATATTCCCCAAACGACTTGCGTGCAATAAAATATAGCCTCACTCAACCCTGGTAGAGTGGAGTAAGTATCTTCGACACGGCTTGTGTAGCCGCTATGTCGCGGAGTAAGACTAATTATTATTCTAATACAATTAATAAGTATAAATAACGCTGAGGTCTGACCTGAATACCGCGTGGCGACTCCTTTGCTTCCAATCCAGAGGGGCTTCTTGGAATTTTCTTTCTCGATGTATTCACTAATTAACAACATCAATATGTGTTTCATAGTTGTTAGTAATAAGAGGGTAGACATAAGTTCGGTAGGGGAGACGGCTCTTAGCCGCTGTACGAGAGTCTGAAATAGATTGCTAACTAGTGAACTCACGTTTTATTCTCAGCCCCATTCCCCGTAATAACAGTGGCGCAGTCCGAATTTTACGCTTTTATTACCTTTAAGCAACATAAACGATGTCGGTTGGAGTATTAAAGCCGTTTAATTTCGTTACGAAAAGTACGTGTGATTCCGATAACACAAAAACACGTAATGACGTCTCGTGACGCGGGGTTGCCAGTGCAGGGAACGGAAATAAGATATTTCTTTTTAGGATATAATCTAAAAGTGTGAAGAAGATAGCACCATCTCATGTACTGCTGCATGTAATAAGTAATCGTCTTCGGTTGAGACCCGAAGTATAATGTTAGATTTTCAGTATCACGTTCTATAGTTAAATAGTTAAACATTAATATAGTTAAACATATTATGTTCATTTGGGGTAGTTTTTCATAATCTGGCAATTCAAGACACACTTCAGTTATGTAAGAACCATTTTAGCCTAGCCTTGACATGATCACTATAATAAGAGGCCGCTTGTTGTATTTGATAAGTAACTAAAGAAAGTAATTATTAGTTCCTCATACGTTAATCTGGGAAAAATAACACATTTTCCTAAAAAGCTGTAATGCTTAAAAAATTAGCTGACCGTCTATTTAGATTCAATGAGCTTACTACATCTGCCTGTTTATTAGGCAGCTCAATTCTTTCCACAACTACATTAAAAATATTTTGAGCATCACTCCTGTCTTTTAATCTCATAGATAGCAAATCTATTACAATAAAGCTGCAGCTATTTTAAAGTCTTGCATGAGATGTAGCAGGGCTTTATTATTATATTCATGCCTGATAGTTTAAAGTCCCTTTTCAGGTGCCCAATAACTACTTCTACTGGCCATCTGCAAATAGTGACACAGCGGCTTTGATTTGCTTCTTTGCTTGTTCTGTTGTTAACTGATTGTTACCCTGAATTAAAGAGGCTGGCATAATAATATGTTTCTTAACCACATTGTCCCAGTAATGGTATAGTCCCTAAAACCTAGGTAAATAATTTTCTCCGAAAACGTTTCTTACTGGGCTATTTTCATCATTAAAAAGGGACAACGTCATGATCTCATCATCTGAAGTACCTAATAGCTTTAAATGGTCCCAACAAACCGTCCACAATATACCCATCACATAACTACCATCATAGGCGTAGGTAAGTTTCTAATTCTATAATTACGTAATTAATTACGGAATGAAATTAAGAGTCTTTTTGAAGGTACAAAGACAAGACATGACAGGCACAGACAGATGACAGTTGTTTTTTTGATGGCTCCAACTTACTGTGTAGTGTAAAAAATGCGTTTCGTTCACAGACGTATAATAAATTACAAAATTAAATAACTCATCTTCCCCGGGTTCTAAAAATATAATTCTTGCTAGAAGTTACTGTTCTGAAGAACAGGATTTAAAACATAAATATGAATATCATTTTCTCTAAATTATTTTTTTTATGTACAAATCTCGCCATCATTCTTTAATAATTGTTACGGAGTTGACAGCTTAGAATTAAAAACATTTCTAAAAAAAATATTTTAATTTTATTAACCATTGATTTTTTATGAGTTGAGAGGTTTAATAAAACAACTTATAAATAAAACAACTACGACTATTTCCTAACATAAAACTATACGTTATAATAGTTAATAAGATAACTAATTATTATGTTTTGACACGAAAAGATCAAAATAAAACACTTTTTTCAGGTAACTTCGCATTTGTAGAGAAAACCTTAACACTAATTAGTTTAAACAAAACCTAGAAATTTAAATGTGCGATAATAAGTAAGCACTTTGCATTCATAAATAACTACTATACTAGTAGATTTCAAATTTGTATGGCTGGTAGAGCATCACTAGCAACATCTAGCGTAATAGCAGATGTACTTTTTCTGTATCATAGCTGCCATCCATATGTGATAGTGGGAGGAATGCTATTATAATACGGAAAAATTTAAAAGCACTCAATAGAATGCAATATTGTAACAGTTGAGTGGCTTCATAATTTTATCGACTTACACTCACTGCTGACCCTAAAAATTTGTACTAAGATTGTACCGTCTGAGTCCGCTTTACTCAATAGACAATGACGGCGCGTGAGAGCGAATCTTTTATTTTACTGTGAGCTTTTACATTAATTTTAGTACGTATATATTATAGCTGAGAGTTTGATTTCCGACTCAGGTAATATTCTGTATCTGACTCTATAGTTTGTGAGGCTAAAATGTGCAAGCAATATCTATCGTCTTACAAAAATCCTTTAACTATAACTAACACAAAACATATATAGTCCTCCTCATCGATTTCGACGACGGCGACCCTGACTATAATAATTATAAGTAAATAGCCAGGGTCATCTGCGCGTGAAATTATTTAAAGTGAGCTAACGATTGCGCTGGTGTAAGTCCACTCTCTCGTCCCGCCCTCTGTAGTCCAATGGTCCGGAGAACCGGTACGATCGGCAGAGATTGGGATGCAGCGAAAAGGCCAGGCTACATGAATTCTAGCAAACGCCCTTGAGGTTCTTCGCATTACCTTTTTGCAACGTTGGTCAAGAAATGTGCCATAACGATGCAGATGTGATCGGGGATCTTCCGATAGCTACTCTACAGATAGTCGTAGATGCAGCCCCCTTCCGTGGTTTACCGGAGTGTGGCCGCTGTGACTACAGCTTCTTCACTAGGGAAGAGATTATGGAGGTTAAATAGCGCGAACACTCCATTACACTTCAACACAAAACATACGCAGTATATATAAGAATTTTAACAACTTTAGTGTTTTTAAGCAAAGATTAGCCATAAATTGTGACGTCTTTGTTGTAACCGAATGTTGGCTTGGTAAACATAGTAATTTACCAGAAATACCAGTAACGCTGTTGTTGCGTAACACCTGTAATAAGATCGCATTTTAAAAACTACACATACATCAAACAGCATAGAGCTGCGATGGGCCACTACTTGTCACGCTGAGCACATGTGCAGTCGCTATTTGGTGAAAAGTGGACTATGGTAGTATGCTTTATTTGCTGTCCTCATTGCTTAGTCTCTGACTTACCCTTCGGGGATAATAATCGTGATTACGTATGTATGCTTTATGGACTCTCACCGCACTTATTGTGGCCCGACACCGATATTTGTTTAGGTGGTTAGTTTCCTAGTTCTCAAACAGGCTTACTACTTACTGTAAAGTAACAAAAAACTTTTCAACCTATCATTTTAAAATCTACAAAAATGTTTAGTAACAATAGTCGGTATAGTACTCTCGATCTTAGTAGGCACGTAGGTAGCCAACAAGAGTCGGATTTAACAGAGATTATGAAGGCCTAAAATACATAGTTATATTTATCTGGGACTTAAGATTCCCTGGCTGATTGTGTCTGACAATCCAACTATCACGCAGGTAGACTCGTGGAACAAAGGTACCTAGTGTACAGCAACACGCCGCAGCCGTCACGGGCGCGGCGGCACGTGCGCACGGCCACGCGTCATGCCGTCGCGCCCACGCGTCTTGCCGCCGCGCCCACGCACTGCCCTCGGGCGAACAGATTACCCTAGCCGCCGCGTCGTCAATCAGACCGATTTCACGTGGACAGGACCAGATATACTGAAACACATAATATGCGTAGATAATAAACATTGATATCAATCTCTCTAATTAGTATTGACAACCACTAGAGATTATACAAGCATAACAAGATATTTCTTTTCTAGTTCATTAGTTGCACATGGTATTTATAGTTTTAATGATGCCATTTTGACGAACGATTTGGTCACTTTAAACAATAAATACTGTCGTCACCTTACTAAATGATTTGGGCGAATCCTGGGTGAAGCGATCTTCGCGTCAGAGCAAATGGCATTTTATTTTTCTCGTAACTGGTGAAAACAAAAATTACATGGCAAAGGAAGGTTTAAAAACGAGTCAATCTATCAATAAGGCACGGTAATAAAGCACAGAAATTAATTGTCATAGTATATATTGTGGTCAGATCCACGGCCGATAAAACAGATCCATGGCTTAAATCCACGGATTTTACAGCCATGAGATCCATGGACGATAATTTGAAAATGCTGCATTTTCAAATTATCGTATTTATAAATAACAATAAGTAAAATCGTATTAATATTGATTTCAATACCTACTCAGGGATCAATGCAACCATGTTCTCGGGACAATTAATTGTATCTATTTTTGATTTAGTGGCAAAACAACGGTGAATATCCTCTGCAATCTCATTGTGCTGAACAATGCGTACCCAGTAAAGTAGGGCCTCCCTTCGTTCACTGACGGACAAGAGGCCTGAGCGTCGCAAGTCTGGGTTGTGTTTTCAGTTGTGCAGAAAACGTCTTGGACAAGCTGTCACTCCGACGAGCTTGTCTAGTGAGCTGAACCGAGTGAGCAGATCAAAGTCCAGACCGGGTACTGTGACCAGTGACGGGATGTGTTTGGGCTTAAGGCCTGGTAGGGCGTGATGGCCCAGAGCTGAAGGCATCGCAGGCCAAGACTCACAAGGCTGTCTAAGCCACGTGGGAGACCACCATAGGTAGTGAGCTGACAGAGATTGCGCAGACATCCCTCTGCTTGCGCAATCTGCTGGGTTGAGCTCGGAAGGTACGTGTCGCCAGGTACATTCTGGTGAGCTTGAGCTGATTTTAACCACCCTGTTGGCTTCAAAGGGTTGAAGACGGTGAGGCGGTGTATTGAGCCAGGCCAGGATTATCGTACTGTCTGACCAACATAGATAGATAGATAGATAGACAATACTTTTATTGTAACATAACACAAACATTTACATTAGACATAAAAGAGCAAAAATACAAAGTTACAATGTGGCGGTCTTATCGCTTAAAAGCGATTTCTGCCAGACAACCAGTCGGATGGAGAGAACTTATACACTCCTATGTTCGGAGGTGCAAACATTCGAAACATGGTTACAAAATTAAATGCAAAAATAAGTAATTAAGTAAAATAACATTACTTATAAAATAAATAAATAATAAGGTGTAATAAATATGTGTATATTTATACATATACATACTTAAACATAATAGTCTCAGGTAGGAAGTAGCGGACAACGACAGCTATGCAGCAGGATAGGGTTAAAGGGAAAGGTAGAAATTCTTCACGAGCTCCTTGAATGCGTGAATGGTTTTAGCTCGCCTGATCGCAACTGGAAGCGAGTTCCAGAGACGAACAGCTTCAACAGTAAAGGAGCAATCGTAAAAGGTGGTGTTGTGAAAAGGAGTTTTAAGGGCTAGATTTTCTGATGACCGTAACGAGCGCGAGTTCGAACAATAAAGGAAACTGAAGCGTTCCTTTAGATACAAAGGATACTTGGGATTGAACAATATGTTATATAGAAGGGAGAGGATGTGAGTATTTTTGTATACTGATATGGGCTGATAACTGAACTGACACACGGATCATGAGCTGAGAGAGTAGGGCGGCGGCCGACAACTCTAACTTAGGGATAGTAAGGCGATTCTTGATCGGTGCGACTCGCGACTTGGCGACAATCAATTAGTGTACGAAGGTATCTCCGGTGGCATCGATCTCATGGAGATAAACGACCGCGGCAAACCTGGCTTCAGAGGCGTCTGCGAACCCGTGAAGCGAGTATGCAGCTGAGCCTTTGTTTGCACAAATGTGCCGAGGGAAGCGAATGCTAGACAATAGCGGCAGATCCTCTGAGATGTGGTGCCACTCTGTTTGTACTTCAGAGGGATTGGGCTCATCCCATTCCAGCTTCAGTAGCTACAATAACTGAAGGAGCAGCTTTGCGTGGAAGACAACGGGAGAAACCCAGCCGTTTAGGTCATAAAGTGAGGCTACGGTGCTTAAAATGGACCGCTTTGTGACATGTGTGATGGAGGGCAGAGAGATACGGTAGGTGAACTCGTCTGACTGAGGGCTCCACTGTATACCCATGACTTTAATGGACGTGGAGTCTGGGTTCATGTCGAAGTCCTTGGGCATGTCGCATTGGTTGTCGGGGAATCTCTCGAGCAGCTTAGGTGAGTTAGATGTCCATTTACTGAGCTGAAAGCCGCCTAAGGCTAGTAGACTTATTAACTCGTCCTGGAGTGCTTGGGCAGATTCAACTGTGTCATCGTTTGATAACATCTTGTGTCAACCACACAAGATGTCATCAACGAAGATAGACTTGCGAAGAACCTGGGCGGCCTCAGGGTAGCGATGACCTTCATCATCAGCTAGCTGAAGCAGAGCAGAGTGCGGATTGCATGGTATGGGCTTGATCTTAAGCCGTAGGTGACAGAATTGAGAGCGTAGGTAAACAGCGGTTGGTCTGGTGAGGAACGCCACAGTATGAGCTGATACCGTCTCTGGTCTGGGGCTACCAGCACATTTCTAAACATCCTCTGGATGTCAATGCTAAAAACGACTAGGTGCGTTCTGAAGGACATGATGATGTCAACAATGTCCTGTTGAAGAGCGGGGCCTGTATGTAGGCATTCATTTATGCTGACACCATTAGAGCTTTTACAGTTACCATCAAAGACAATGCGCAGCTTGTCCGACCCTGACTTAAATATATAAGTATATAAAAGTGAGGTTTATGGGCGAATGTATTTGGGTGCCAGGGAGCCATGTGCCCTAAGTCGATGTTTTCGGCCATAAAGTTGACGTATTTGGAACGCAGAGACGGGTTCGCCATTAGCTTTTTCTCAATATTGTGGAATCTGCGTAATGCGATAGGGTAAGTTTTACCCAGTTGTACGTCCAGGGCGTCCTATAGAGAGGGCAGAGATACTGTATATCTGCCTGAAGAATCACGTGTGGTGGTAGAGCGGAAGATTTCCTCGCATTGTTCCTCCAGGGGATCAGTATCAGTGTGAGGTTGAGGTAGGGGTTCTTCAAACTCCCAGAACCTTTCCAGACTCTGACGTATGTCCTGGGCTAATTCAGCTGAGTCTGGTGGTGAGCTGACGACGTGAGCTGAGTTAGCCTGTTGCGCCGGCTGCGCATATAAGTCCTCAATGGGTCCTATCAACGCGAAGTCGAAAGTCGTGCCGAAGGCTATGGGCTTGCCCGGGCCCAACGAGACCTTAGTCCCGTCCAACACCTGACCAAGAACGTCTGACCCTAACAAGAGGTCGATCGGGGCTAGTGTGTGGTAGAGCTGATCAGCCAATGGTACGGGTGGCTGGCCTAGTATGTGGGAAATGTTTGGTACCTTCTCTAAGAGAAGGTAGCCAGTGACATACTTTAAAATATGAGCTGTGGCAGTAATTGTAGGAGTATCATTGTGAATGGGTCGGCATACTATTGTTATTGCCGCTTTTGACTCATGTTTGTGCTGATTCCCAACTCCTGTAATTTTTAAGAAAGTGGGTTTTGATGGCAAGTTCAAAAGTCGTACCATGCGTGAAGTTATTAATCTCAGCATACTGCCACAGTCCAATAAAGCTCTGGCTGTATGAAGGTGGCCATGTACTTCCGCGACTCTTAGTGAGACGGTTGGCAACAAAATGGGTGTGCCAGTGGGTACAGAAGGTGGGTGAGCTGATTGAGTAGCAGCCGAGAGTGTATGAGCTGAGTATGCTTAGAGCGTAAGCTTAGAGGTATGCCTCTTAGTGACTTTGTTGAAATGTTTAATAAAGATAATGTACATTAAATAATGTTGTGTTGATAAAACATTATGTTTAAGTCTTTTTTATTGATTCAATTATATGTAATTGTAACCTATTTCAGTTATAATAAAGATGTGTTTATAAAACATATGTATAATTGTTTTTATTGATTCAATAACATGTAATTGTAACTGTTAAGGAGGGGAGAGGAAATAATGTGGACTGTATTATTATGTGCAAAGTAAAGCGTGTATTGTTAAAATATAATAAAAAACAGGAAATAATAACAAAATCAAACATACCAACCAAGACGTCAGCACCGAACAGAAATTGACAAACCTTATGTCCAACCGAAAAAGATAATAAAAAATACAAACTACTGAAAAGTATTTAGTCGGCAACATCTCTCCCTCTCTTTCAAAATGAAAAAAAAAATTAAAAGAAATAGAGGGAGATGTCCTTTATACGGGAAGTCGCACCAGCTTTTTACAGGGGCGGCGAAGGACTCCTCCTGCAGTGGCAACCTCGGCTACTCTCACTAGCCCATCTGCGCCGGGAAATACTCGGGTTATACGGCCACGTGGCCACGTTCCGCGAGGTAAGTTACCATCGACCACAAGCACGAGGTCACCTACAGCAAGAGTCAGTCCGTCGCCTGTCCTGTCACCTCGCCTAGGTGTCAGAGTTGGGAGGTATTCTCTAACCCATCGGTTCCAGAATAAATCTGTAAGCCTTAATGAGTTACGCCAGGAAGTCCGACCCCATAAATCCTGCGGCTCTGTCTTACCGTAATGATTAGCCGTGGATGCTGTGCCGATGAGGAAGTGAAACGGCGTTAGTGCCTCTTCGTCACTTGAGTCAGCCGGAACGTAGGTTAAGTGCCTTGAGTTGACCACAGCTTCAGCTTCCAACAAAAGAGTCGTCAAAACGGGTTCTTTTGGGTATCGCTCTTGCAAGGTTACTTTTAAAGCAGACTTTACTGAACGCACGAACCGCTCCCAAGCACCACCCATTGACGGTGCCGACGGTGGTATGAAGATCCACTCGATGTTTTGGTTAGTTGCAAACTCTTGAACTGCAGGGCCGTAGAGTTCTCGCATGAATTTGGCAGCACCGACGAACGCAGTCCCGTTGTCTGACCAGATCTGTTGAGGACTTCCACGACGGGCCGTAAATCGACGTAGGGCCATCAACGCTGCGTCCATTGAGAGGTCATGGACTACCTCTAAATGTATAGCCCGCATTGTGAGACAGGTGTACAAAGCTACCCACCGCTTTTCGTGTCTTCTACCAACAGTTATCTGCACTGGACCGAAGTAGTCAAGGCCGACGAAAGTGAATGGTCGGCGATGATGGGCGAGTCGAACCGCTGGGAGGTTTCCAACAGGTGGGTTCAAAGGAATAGCTTTGCTTATCTTACAGTATTCGCAGGCATGTGCTGCTGCTCTGACTGCACTTCTCAGCTTTAAAATCCAGAACTGCTGCCGGAGTTCGTTGACAACAGTCTCGTTATTGCCATGAGCAAAGCGCCGGTGGTAATGGTGAATCAAAAGTTTAACTGCTGGGTGGCTTCCATCAAGAACAATAGAGAAATTGGTAGCCTCAGTAGCTTCTGCAACTGCTTCGATGCGACCCGATAACGTCATTAAACCATCGCTTCCGAGAATAACATGAAGCTTTTGTAACTTGCTGTGGCGTGGCAATGGCTCTCCTAGTTGAAGCGCAGCTAACTCATCAGGGAACGAATTATTTTGGCATTTGATCAAAATATGCAGCTGGGCTAGGCGTAAATCTTCCGCAGTAAGAGGCGTAAGCTGGGCGACAGAAGTTCTTAGCCTAGCGGCAGGCGTGTGCGATGTTGAGGCATTAGCACTCGCTCTACATCTCAAACGCCTGATGTACTGATGTGCACGCGCCGTCGACCGTAAGAAACGCAACCATTGGCTGAAGCGGGACGGATCCGCCGAAACGGGATGGACGGGAATGGTGCCTACTTGAATGAGATATAAATGAATTTTAGCACTTGGTTTCAGCTCATCTTTGTTGAGGCTAGTGTTATGTGGCTCAACTGGCCATTCACATTGAGGTGATTTCAAAAACTCAGGTCCTTCAATCCACCGACTATTGTTAAGGTCAGCGTCTGACTTTTGCCTAGTGGCGTCATCTGCGACATTCAATGCTGTGGGCACCCACCTCCACATATCTACAGTTGAAAGCTCTAGGATGTCTGCTAACCTATGTGCAACGAAAGGCAAAAACGAACGCGCGTCGCTGCGAAGCCATCCTAGAACATTCTTAGAGTCTGTCCATAGAAATCGCCTAGAGGGTTTAAACTTATGAGCGTCGCAGATAGACGTCGCTAGACGAGCTGCTATCGTGGCTGCCTGCAATTCGAGGCGAGAAATGGTGACAGCAGTTAGAGGCGCTACTCGGGACTTGCTACATATAAACGAAAGCTGCACGGTTCCATCAGCAAGTACCAGACGCCAGTAAGCGACAGCGACATACGCGTGCTCACTTGCGTCACAGAATACGTGCAGCTCCCGCTCTATTAGATGAGCTTGGTTGAGAGCATGAGCCTCTCTCAGGTACCAGCGTGGTACTCGGAGGTCAACCGATTCAGATATGTCCGCAAGCCAAGCTTTCCATTTGGTGCTTAGGTCCTGAGGAAGTTCCTGGTCCCAATCAATTCCTCTGCGCCAAACTACTTGGAAGATAATGCGTGCTTTTATGGTAATGGGAGCTAGTATACCTAGCGGGTCGAAAACCTGCATCAAACTAGAAAGCGCGTGACGTTGTGTGATTTTATGAGGCAAAGCTAGCGACGTTTTTAGGGCGGCCGCGTTAAAACCTAACTCATCAGTCGACGGATACCATATTAGACCCAACGTACGCACACTTTGCGGGAAATGACCAATATCTACGCCTATGCTACCAGAATCTAGTCTTAAATTTGTTGATATAAGAGTGAGTGCATCGGGTTCGTTAGAGACCCACCCGCGAACTTCAAAGTGCGCTCACTCTTGCACCTCTACGATGTCTCTAGCTAATTTCGCAGCTTCATCTGGCCCTTCCAAACTGCCAATGAAATCATCCATATATGTATCTTGGATAATTGCATGGGCAGCCTCAGGATCTTTACACTCTTCGGTGTTTTTGTTTTTTAGATAGAGTGCTGTAAACGGGCTAGAAGCAGCACCAAATATCATTGATGACACTCTAAATGTCGAAAGAGGCAAGTCGGGAGAATCACGCCATAGAAACCGCTGCGCATCCCTGTCTTCGGGCCTGACCTTGACCTGTGGAAACATTTCTTTTATGTCAGATCATGCCGATCTTACCCTCTCGAAAACGAAAAATAATATTTAAAAAAGAAGGCAATAAGTCAGGGCCGGTCAACAAAAGGGAATGACTCCCTGAGAGCGGGCTGCGGCGTCATGAACCACTCGCAGCTTACCTGGCTTGTTGGAGTTCACAACCCCAAAATGAGGTAGGTACCACACCCTTGGCGAATCAGAAGAGATGTCACATGGCTCGGCATAACCTTTGTCTATCATAGCGTGTATATTTTCGCGATACTGTTTGGCGTAAGCGGCGTCTTTACTAAAGCGCTTTTCCAGACCATTAAAACGCGAAAACGCTAGCTGGTAATTATCTGGAATGGCAGTGTCATCTGATCGCCATAATAAGCCGACCTCAAACTGTCCACCTGGTAACCGACGAGCAGTGTCTTCGAGAATTTTCGAGGCGCGCTCGTCTGCGGCAGAACGGACTCGTTGCTTGACAATACCAATCGACTCCAACTTAAAGTTGTCCTTAATAAGACCCTCAATCTCCGAAAAATCATCTGATATCACGCTATGATTGACAAAAATCACCGGTTTAGTCCTACTGAAAGTAAAGCCAAATACAGCCCAACCTAAAGGCGTTAAACAAGCAGATGGTTGTCTTTTTGAACCTTGGCGCACCTCTCGTGGTCAGCAGATTCCAGTTATCGATTCCAATTATCAATTTTGGTTCAGCGTTTTCATACGTGATATTAGTTAACGAAAGATACCTAATATCGTCTGGGCTGACTGACTGGCGTGCAATACCTAGCGCCGATACAGACCGTGCTCTATATATTTTATGTTGTTTGGATTCGTGCAATCCTTTAATACAAAAATCTACATACTCGACTTCGGTTAATTTAGATAGACCACCCATACACTCGACTCTAATTTGTGCCTTAGGGTCGACTAAGCCTATCTGAACTGATACCTCATCGTCAATAAAAGTGCTAGACGAGCCGTCGTGCAATAGAGCATAAGTATTTATAGAGCCCTTAGGTCCGCTTACAGTAACAGCGACGACTTTCAAAAAAACTTTGAGCGGCCCGTTTGAAATAGTGTGAGCTACAATCTCGCTTTTGGACTCTACCGTCATAGTCGAACAACTAAGTTCAGGTTCGATTCTGTTCGAGAACGTTTCAGTAGTTGTATGGGAATGAACTGACTCAAAGTTATGCAACAATTTATGATGTTTGTATTTGCAGCCTTCCACATTACATAACGTCTTTGGATTACACGACCTATAGCGATGCGAACCTTTTTTTAAACATCTGTTACAAACTTTTTGGTCGCGGGCCCAATTCAATCTAGCCATAAAGTCAAGATGAATAAATTTATCGCAGTTGTCAATCATGTGACTTTGTTGACAATATAAACAACAATTTGACTTATTTTGTTGTGATTGTGAATAAGAATGATTTTTATTTTCAGCCGACTTATTACCTGAATGAAAATTATTATGAATTAGAATTATTTTATTTGCTAAGAATATGGTTGGTTACAATTAGCTGGTCATATTTTTATAGGCTCACATATTCTGCCATGTAGACATGCAAAATTTTACAAAATAAATATTAATTAATTAATTTTACAAAAAACATTAACATTGTTGTCATCATTATTATAGTATCAAATAGTATTATTAGTATTGTATCATTATAATCATTTTTATCAATTATTCAATTGTATTGGGTACTACTTAAATAATTACAATTTATTTACTTACTTCTATTTTTAAAAATTACATTAATACGTTATTTTTTACAATGTAACACATTGAATAAACTATATTTATGTCAAATCTATTTACTTATCCTTAATAAAATCGGACACTGAATAATAACACTTCTGGACTAAGAACTTATACATCTGTTTTCTAAAGGCGCTCAAATTAAGTTTTTTAAAATTATCTGGAAGGCTATTATAGAGTCTTATTGCCATACAGTAGGAGTTACTACTGTGAACTTTTAACCTTTGATCAGGTATGTACAGAGTATTGTCCCGTTGAGGTCTTCTAATTCTATGAATAACTTTACTTTGCTTTACAAATAACTGTGGGTGTTTATGGACAAGTTGGCAGATTTCGAATAAGTACAGTGATGGCAAGGTTAGTATATTTTCCTTTATGAACAAAGGTTTACAGCTTTCATCATATTTGGCACCACATAACGCTCTGATGCACTTTTTTTGAGCTATAAAAACTCTGTCCACCTCCACTGAATTTCCCCATAGTACTATTCCATATCTTATATTTGATGAAACAAACGCATGGTAAGATGAGAGAGCCGCTTCTTTAGTTGCAACTTTTCTAAGTCGATAAATTACATATACGTATCTATTTATTTTGTTAACTAATTGTTCAACATGCGCTTTCCAATTACAGTATTTATCAACTGTAATTCCTAAGAAGGTAAAATCATCAAGTACTTCTATTGCATTATCGTGTAACTTAACGTTTACTTGCATCGATGTGCTATTATAAGTTTGGAATTCTACGATTTTTGTTTTTGATAAATTTAATTTTAAATTATTATTTTCTAACCACAGTACAACAGAAGTTAACGTTTCATATATTTTATTATTAATTGTATTCTTGTCATTTGTTTTAATTAATATAGTAGCATCATCAGCAAACAGCAAACACTCTTGATTTATGTCACTGGGTAAGTTATTAATGTAGCATAAAAATAGTAAAGGGCCAAGTACGCTGCCCTGTGGTACTCCGTAATTATTTTCACGATAAGACGATCTGAACGTTTGCATAAAATAAGCTCTATGACGCTTTGTAGTTTTCATTGTTTCCACACATTGCTGTCTGCCCTGAAGGAAACTTCTAATCCAGTCATTTGTTTTACCCCTAATGCCAAAGAGCTGTAGTTTTTGTAAAAGAATTTCATGACAAACCAGATCAAAAGCCCTAGTCATGTTCAAAAATATAGAAAATACCCGGAAGCCCTTGTCCAAATTTTCAGTGACCCACTTTATGAGAGAGAAGCAGGCCAAACCAGTAGAGCTCTCCTTTCTAAAACCAAACTGTTTCTCACTCAAAATATTGCAAGTGGCCATAAATGAAGATACTCTAGAATATACTACCTTCTCTATAATTTTCGAAAGTATAGAATTTAAAGCTATAGGCCTATAATTATTAAAATTGTTTTTTAGACCCTTTTTATATATAGGCTTAACTATAGAATACTTCAGACGCGATGGAAAATGTCCCTCATTAAAAGAGAGGTTAATTATGTGAGAGAGGGGGAGTGATAAGAATTCTGCACAGAGCTTCAGCATTTTGGTATTTACTCCATCATATCCAGTTGAGTTCGTATTACGAAGGGAATGAATTACTCGAAAAATCTCTACCGGATCAGTAGGACGTAAAAACATGGTCTTCGGATTACTTTCCATCGTTTTTGTAGCTGAACTGTAATTGATAGAGTTCCTTTTGGTATTTGCAAGACCAATAAAAAAATCATTGAATGAGTCCGCAATCTGCTGTGGGCAAGTTAACGTTTTACCATCTTCCAGGCACATTTCATTAATCTCCACGTCTTGATGCTTACATCGAAAGTTAGAGTTTATAACTTCCCATGAAGCTTTGCATTGATTTTGTGCTTTTTTTATATATTTAAAATTATGAATTTTTTGAGCTAATAATAAACTTTTTTTTAGTATTTTATTATATGAATTATATTGATTTTTATTTAATCGTTTATCTGCTTTACTAAATCTGTATCGTAAATATAGTTGTCTTTTATTAATACAGCATTTCTTAAGGCCTTTAGTCATCCATTTATTATGCATGCGTCTACTCACCTGCTTTACTAGAACAATAGGAAAACAAAGATTAAAAAACAGAGTTAAGTGGTCGTGAAATATGTTAAACGCCTTTTCCGTATTCTCCTGCGAGCAAACATCATTAAATGATAGAGATGACATACATGCAATAAATTTATTTATATTATATTTAGAGTAACATCTTTTTTCTATAAACCATGATGGTATGTTGCAGTTTTTGCTATCTAATTCAACATCGACAGTCAGAGTCTGCGCCGTCTCGTGATCAGACAATCCTAAATAGTGTATGTTAGAACGAGTGTTAGACATGTCACTACATATTAGATCTAAGCAAGATGATTGTCTTGTAGGTTTCAAGATGTGATGATGAAAATTAAAGTTTGCAAATAGTGAAGTCAGCTCTTTAGATTTTTTGTCATGTTTTAAAATATTAAATGAACTGAAGCTTTGAACTCACTACGTTAACCTGAAACATTTTTGAGCTATGTGGCTGACTTGACGAGTTGGCTTCCCTAATAACGCCAAACTTGAATTCCGTAATGACTTCCTCAGCTAAAAGGTCAGCTAGCAACTCTAATTTCGTTCCTACAATCGGGTTGAAGCGGGACTTTGCGTAATCTTTCCAGCGTGCTCGCATTGCAGGAGTCAATTTCAGAAGCAACGAGTTATAAAGCTCCGGTGACTCTAAATAAGACTTATTATTAAGAAATTTCATAACTGAAATGCAACTGCGGCCGGCAAAGAAATGCAAGTCCTTGCCCTCAAAATTAACTTTAGGCAAAGCTCGCACAGCGGCGACCTCCTGGAGGACGATGAGCTCCGGTCTACCAAACTGAAGTTCGAGAACAGATATAATCTCGCCTGGGTTATGCGCTGTAGAAAGTAAGGCACCGACGGCCTCTCGTGCCGGGCCGTACAGCGCCGCATTAACCCGTGATAAGTTGTCCATTGGAGAATAAGACGCCATAGACGCGTCGTGGGATCTTTTGAAAGCAAGCCAGTCTAGGGTTTTACCATCAAAAACAGGCAGGCGACTCTCCATTTTACCTCTAGATAAACTTTGTATGGCTTGAGCCAAGCGATTAAAATCAGAATCATTCTGGTTGCTAGAAATATTAGTAGGTAGGGTACGTACGCACGTAGAGTCTTGAACGTCACCTGTAGGTCCGCAACAGGGCCTGGGCGGTGTCGGATCAAGCGCTAGGCGACTAGGCCCAGCAGTGGGATCGCATGTGACACCGCGGCTGGCGAACGCAGGAACTCGACAGTTAAACGCAGCGACCGGAAGAGTCGGGCTGCCGGGACGCACGATAACAGGGGCGTCCGCAGTAGTAGCGGCGACAGGCCGCACTTCTATGAGCGCCCTCGTAGGAACCGCAAGTATGGGGCTACCGGGACGCACGGTTTCCGGGGCGTCCACAGTGGTAGCACCGCGGGTTTCTACAAAAACGCATTCATTAGAAGGTGTCATAGTCTCCAACCACTCTACAACGTTACCTCTACTTAGGCGGCTACTGCCGCGATGGCTGTTGGCGCGACTGCTGCCGCAGTGACTACTGCCTTCAGCCACCATTTGAGCTATTTCTGCGCGCATTTCCATTTCTAACGCCCTACGCTCCGCCTCAACCACTTTAGATGCTCGTTCGCGTTCCACCTCAGCAGCTTTGGCTTCTACCTCAGCAGCTTTGGCTTCCACTTCAGCAATTTTTCGAGCATATAAGGCCTCAATATTGAGCGAGCGTGCGTGAATAGTACTGGACGACTTGAATGTTCCTGAAATAGACCAGTCTTCCGCCGCATGGACGGACCTGATGGGGTCGAGTACGAGGGCGGGCGGCGGAGTCTCAATATCGTCGGGCATGCCGGAGTCCGGCAGCGGAGCCTCGCCCGCACTCGACTCTAACGCTTTACTTTGCAATCTAGTTAGCATACTAGTTACTTTCAAACAAACAATAAAATATAGTTTTCGGAATAGAAAATAATTGAAAGAAAATTTATAGGGAAATTATTTTCAGAAAATGAAAATTTTGAAAGTAAAATTTACCGAGCGAAAAGGACCAATGTTAAGGAGGGGAGAGGAAATAATGTGGACTGTATTATTATGTGCAAAGTAAAGCGTGTATTGATAAAATATAATAAAAAACAGGAAATAATAACAAAATCAAACATACCAACCAAGACGTCAGCACCGAACAGAAATTGACAAACCTTATGTCCAACCGAAAAAGATAATAAAAAATACAAACTACTGAAAAGTATTTAGGCGGCAACAGTAACCTATTTAAGTTTTTAAGAAATTATTAATATATATGTTGAAATTTACCTTGGTACTTTCATTAACACCTTTGAAATAAATAAAAACAAGTAAATGTAACAAAATATTTATTTCATATACTCACAAACCCATATCTGATTTATTCGTAATTAAGATATGACGCAAGAAAGTGCTCCATTCTATATTATCACAAATACCATGGTCTAAGGTGTGGTAATATTTTTTATCTTTGTTGCTGTAAGAGTACTTCCGACAGTTCAGAGAATTGAATATTTTCTTTGTTATGTTGTAAAAAAGCTGACGAGTTTTCTTGTGATGATCGTCATTGGTTGACTTCGTGTAATATTTCACACGACTATCTGATACATCAATCAATCAATCAGATCAATCGGACCATATTCACACGAATATGGTCCGATTGATCAAGTTTTCAATCTTCTTCAAATCATACACTTCAAACTTAATGAGAGAACTTTTACAAGGGAAAACATAAAAACAAAGGAGTGTTTGGACATCCAATCATTTACAATTGAGTTTATCTTAGAGCTGTGCGCTGTTGACGTCATAGATTTAAACTTAATAGTAATATCTATCTATCGAGCAGAAAGAGAAATAGAAACCCTTTTTTTACCAAATGCAGGCTTTATTAGACCATACTCGTATATCTAAACATTCCAAAAAAAAATCCACAAGCGCTTTAAGAAATTTAATAATCCTAGAGATTATGACGTCTACTCATGTCTGCGTGCTAGAGCCAAACGATTGTTAGATCAATGTTACAAAGGGTATGTGTCATTGACAGAGGAAGCTATTCATCAAAATATTAAGTGTTTTTGGAACTTTGTAAATAGCAAAAGAGGTGGAATATATTCTGTACCTCAAACTATGACTCTCGACAGTGTTACTGCGTCTGATGGTAAGGGGGTGAGTGCCTTATTCGCGAAGTATTTTGGGTCTGTATATACAAAACCCGTCTCACTAAAGGTACCTCAGAACAATGCATACTGTATAAGCAGTTATTCACTGTCTGTCATAGTTACTTCGGAGGATGAGGTTAAACGTGGACTTAAGCGACTTGATCCTGCAAAGGGCGCGGGAGCCGATGGCATCCCTACATCTTTCTATGTGAAGTGTGCCAATGAGCTCAGCTTGCCCCTAACTTCATTATTTAATTTATCTATGAGTTCGGGAACTTTCCCGGCCCAATGGAAGCGTGCTCATGTCATTCCCATTCATAAGTCGGGTCCAGCCTCTGATTGCAGAAACTATAGGCCAATTAGTATTCTGTCATGCCCAGCCAAGCTTTTTGAATCCATCGTGTATAAACATATTTATCAACATGTCAAACCTATGCTTTCTCTAAGCCAACATGGATTCATGAAGAACAGATCTACCACAAGTAACTTGCTAGAGTATAAAAGCTATATTTGTGAGACTTTAGATCGTGGAGGTCAGGTGGACTCCGTATATACGGATTTCCGTAAGGCGTTTGACAAGGTTAACCACTCTCTTCTTTCTCAAAAGTTGTCGGAAGCTGGGTTCATGCTTCATGGTTCTGTTCTTAAATGGGTAGAATCATATCTGGCGAATAGGAGTCAGCTAGTTGCTGTCAAGGGTTTTTTGTCTGAGCCTATTCTAGTCACGTCTGGAGTGCCACAGGGTTCTCACCTTGGTCCTCTTTTCTTTGTTATTTTCATCAATGACCTTGCCGATAGGCTGCCCTGTCATTGCCTTCTGTATGCTGATGACCTTAAGGTATTTTCCGCTATAAAGAGCATGCAATTTTGCGAAGATCTTCAAAGAGACCTTGATGTTATTTCGGATTGGTGTAAATTCAACGACATGTCTCTAAATGTCGATAAATGTTGCATTATCTCCTTTACAAAAAAACGCAATAGAATGGATTTTGTTTAAAGCATTGATGAGCAGGCTCTCAGACGTAGAACTTCTGTGAGGGACCTTGGTATTATTTTTGACGATAAGATGACTTTTAGGAGGCAATGAAAGTGTTGGGATTCCTGGTTGGAACCACAAGGAATTTCAAGAATTTTAAAAGCCTTATTTTGCTTTACAGTTCTTTGGTTCGTAGCAAAATTGAATATGGTTCAGTCATTTGGTAACCTAACTATGCCATCCATTCCAAACACCGCACGTTAATAATCAAACCGTCACTAACCAAAAAACTCCAATTTTCAGAAAGAGCACTTAAAGTTCCGATATTTCAAACCTTTGCAAAACTGTATTAAATAAATACATTTGTTGTATTTTTTATTCAATTTAACTAATTCATGGTTTACCTAAAAAATTCAATTATTAGTCTTAATATCTAAGACATTTACTAAAATATTTTAATTTTATTGTCAAGATAGTTTCACTTTTCCTCGTAATTCGACATAGTGTCAGTTTTTAATTATAACATGTAGGTTTATGTACTATTATTTTAAAGTAAAGCGTCACTTTGGCCCTATATTTGTAAAAACTGTGAGAATTAAATGAAATTTAATTAAAACCTACCATATAGAAAACAGAGGTTTTAATAATCATAAAGTTTTATGAGTATTTAGCATACAAAGAGGTAATTACTTCTTAAGAATGAGATGCTTTTATAATAATCAGAAGGCACTCTTCATTGTCTTTTTTAAATTATACTCAATGTCTTTAAAATTATCTTATATTTTTTATACTAAGCCCGGCAAATGATCCACTCCACCTGAAGTTATGTGGAAGTGAAGTCCAGGCGCGAGGACAACTGGTGCAGCATCAGTCACCCTCACTATGCCGGCCAGAAGGGAATACGTGTGCTGGCAGACTATTCCATCTTTTGGAGGTGCGACAAAGAAACGAGAACGAGTCACCAAATTTCTTTGTGCGTGGTAGAATATTAGATACTGTGAATTGGTGACTCCGGACAGCAGCACGCGTGTGGGCTTCTCCCACATTAGTCAAATAATATATTATATACTTATATTTTATATAACATAAAATATTATATAATATCAATTTCATAATTTGTACTTTATTTCATATAGTTATTATATACATAAAATAAACCTTTACTATATTTACATATTTACATTAACATACTATTTTATTATCTTATAACATTTACTTATTTACACATTTCCATACAAATAAAAAACTCGTCCGGCATTATTCAGTACCAGCTGATTGCCGTCCCATGGAATGGAGTCGCGCACACACCGAGCGAACCTATTGTTCTATAATCTGGTCGGCGCACGCGCAGACCGCGTGCCGCCTCGATAACCATTCAGAATCTATGCTTAACGCCATACGCACGTTCGATTGCCTCCCGCTATTTTCCGACGCGCTCGCTTGTAACTGCTTGCTTATATATTTATGTGCTTCACTATTCTGCTTGTGCTTAATTGAATATCTATCTGCTGTGCTCTGTACTCCTTCTGTCTGTGTCTGTGCTAAGTAAACGTGTCGTGACTGTCAAGTGCTGGACTTATTATTTCACCGCCCACAAAACAGCTAAGTACCCTAGCATAGACACTTATTATTTAGCGATACACTCATACACGCTAAAGTGGTGACCCCGTACGAACATTTTTATTATCAAAAATGAGTGACAGCAGTGATACCGCCACCTCACAAAAGCGCGGGGACGACAACGTCACCCGCCGAGCAAAAAAACCGGAGCGCGTTTCCACTGTCGAGTCGTTCGATTTTAAACCACATAATTTGAAGGTTCCAACATTTTCGCCGGACGACCCAGAAATTTGGTTCGCACTTTTAGAAGGGCAGTTTGAGGCTTACGGCATAAGAGACGATGCAGCTAAATTTACCAGCGTCATCACTAACCTGGACATGACCCATGCCAAAGCCGTAAAAGATATAATCGTTGATCCTCCACCTAGTCAGCGTTATAAGACGATTAAAAATGAATTGATCAAGCGACTGACCGCCTCCCACGACAAGAAGGTCAGGCAGCTCTTGACCCATGAGGAGCTTGGAAACCGGAAGGCATCACAATTTCTCCGGCATTTGCAAGATCTGGCCGGACCTAATGTGCCGAAGGAGTTCATCCAATCCATCTGGACCAGTCGCCTCCCTCAAAACATCCAGACGGTGCTCGCTTCCCAGCCTTCACATTCCCTGCAGCAGCTCGCCGACCTAGCAGATCGCATCCAGGAGATTACCGCACCTGTACAAGTCGCGGAAACATCATCCGGCAGCGGCACAACATTCGGCAGCAACTGTATTGCGAGCGAGATAAGCGAGCTTCGACAGATGGTGAAGCGCCTTGAGGCCAAACTTGACGAGCGCACTCGATCTTCGCGCAACTTCAACCGCTCTAGGTCTCACCAGCGTCGTGCTTCGTCGCGTTCAGGGTCAAGATCGTCTTCTTGCTACCGCCGGTACCTCATCTGCTGGTACCACTCAAAGTTCGGGACCGATGCAAAGAAATGCGTGAAGCCATGCGACTATGGCAAGTCGTCGTCGTCGGGAAACGCCGCAGGCAGTCGGTAATGGCGGCTGACGACTGCCCCACTTCACCAGGTCGCCTCTTCGTCACCGACCGCGTTACGAAAACACTATTTTTGGTCGACACAGGTAGCGACCTTTGTGTCTTCCCACGCAGCCAGCTACGAGAGCGCCGCGCAGCTACGAGCTACCAACTCACCGCTGCCAATGGGTCTACGATCTCCACCTACGGATTTGTACATTTTGATCTAGACTTTGGTTTACGCCGCATATATCCTTGGCGTTTTGTGGTAGCTGACGTCACTAAGCCCATTATAGGTGTAGATTTTTTATGTAATTATAATATAATTGTGGACTGTAAATGTAAAAAGCTCATAGATAACACTACAACTGTATCTGTTCCAGCTTCTCTGGCTTATAATTGTAATAACGTTCTTTCTGTGAAGGTTCTGGCTGGCGAATCGCATTATCACCAATTACTGTCGCGTGAGTTTTCAGAAATTACGCGACCAGCTGGTACTCAACGTACTATACCGCACAATACACTCCACCACATCCGCACTACATCAGGTCCTCCAGTGTCATCAGCACCCAGGTGCTTGGCTCCAGACAAGCTCAAAATCGCGAAGGTTGAGTTCGATGCCATGTTAGCTAATGGCACAGCTAGACCTTCTGAGAGCTCCTGGTCGTCCCCACTTCACCTGGCGCCGAAAAAGGACAACGGCTGGCGCCCCTGCGGCGACTACAGGCAACTCAACGCCCGGACCTTGCCAGACAGGTACCCAATCCGTCATATTCATGACTTTACGCATAACATCACGGGCTGCAAGGTCTTCAGTACGATTGACCTTGAAAAAGCGTACAATTAAATACCTGTCTTTGCCGAGGATATACCGAAGACCGCGATCACCACGCCCTTCGGAATGTTCGAGTTTCCTTTTATGACGTTTGGCCTGCGTAATGCAGGCCAAACATTTCAACGGTTTATCGACGAGGTGACACGCGGGCTTGATTTTGTCTACTGCTACTTAGATGATATTCTGATATTCAGCCGTGACCATCAGCAGCACGAAGACCACCTCAGGCAGGTATTTACCAGGCTCCGGCACTATGGCTTGGTCATCAACGTGTCTAAGTGCGTTTTTGGGGCTCCCGAGGTAACTTTTCTAGGTTATCGCATCTCGGAGAGCGGAACCAAACCACTGGATGAAAAAGTCCAAGCCATACGCGAGTTCCCCCCACCCAAGGACGTCAGGTCGCTCAGGCGATTTTTGGGCATGGCCAATTTTTATAGGCGTTTTTTGCCTAATGCCGCCCTAATCCAAGCGCCTCTAAACGCCTTGCTCATGGGGACAGTAAAGGGGTCCACACCAATCACCCTAGCCGGTGATGCTCTGAAGGCTTTCTCAGAGACCAAAGAAAGCCTCTCCAACGCAGCTCTTTTGGCACATCCGGATTGCCGAGCCAAGCTGGCGTTGGTTACAGATGCATCAGACCTTGCTATTGGTGCCGTTCTCCAACAGCTAAAGGACGACGTGTGGGAACCCTTAGCGTTTTTCTCCCGGAAGCTCAGCCCGTCCCAACAAAAGTACTCACCGTACGATCGTGAGCTTCTTGCGATCTACGAGGCAATAAAGTACTTCCGTTACATGCTTGAGGCGAGGCATTTCACGATCTATACGGATCACAAGCCGATTAGTTTCGCCTTCTGTGAACAGAAGCAAAACTGTTCGCCTCGACAGTTCCGACATCTGGACTATATATCCCAGTTCACGACCGACATAAGGCACATTGCTGGCAAAGACAATGTCGTAGCCGACACCTTATCTCGCGTCGATGAGGTGGGCGCTCCAGTATGTCTCACCAGCCTCGCCCAAGCCCAAGAGACTGACGCTGAATTGGCCCAGTATCTCTCTGACGCCTCAACATCACTCCGTCTTAAAAAGATGAACTTTCCTGGAAGTCGGACGCCTTTGTACTGCGACGTCAGCACACCGACTCCCAGACCATTCGTCACCACAAGCTTTCGTAGGCAGGTGTTTCAAAGCCTACACTCACTAAGCCATCCCGGTGCCGCAGCCACCGCACAACTCATTGCGGAAAGGTTTGTTTGGCCTGGAGTACGGAAAGACTGCCGCGAATGGGCTCGATCGTGCTTATCGTGTCAACGTGCGAAGGTCAGTCGTCATGTATCCGCTCCCTTGGGTACTTTCGACTTGCCTCGCTCCCGTTTTCATAACGTTAATATTGACCTCGTCGGCCCCTTACCGGTCTGTCAAGGCTACAGATACTGTCTGACAGCTGTTGACCGCTTCACACGATGGCCCGAGGTCATGCCGTTGCCCGACATACGCGCGGAAACAGTCGCAAAGGCATTAATCGCTGGGTGGATATCTCGTTTTGGTTGCCCGACAGATATTGTGACAGACCGCGGCGCGCAGTTTGAGTCCGCACTGTTCCAATATCTAGCAAAGACCATCGGATTCAACCACAAACGCACAACAGCCTATCATCCGGCGTGCAACGGACTTGTTGAGCGGTTTCATCGCCAGCTCAAGGCCTCCATCACCTGCCACGCTCAGCAAAATTGGATCGAGGTACTACCTTTTGTATTGTTAGGGATACGCAGCGCCTACAAAGACGACCTTCAGTCGTCTTCAGCTGAATTGCTGTATGGTGAGCCTTTAAGGCTCCCCGGCGAATTTTTCAATCCGATCACACCCTGTACTACTGACATGTCAGACTTTACAGCGCGCTTACGCTCGTTCGCTGAGACCCTCAAGCCAGTTCCAGCTTCTCGCCACAGCAAACAAAGCGTTTTCGTATTCAAGGAACTAGCCACTAGCGAACACGTCTTCCTCCGTGAGGATGCTTCGCGTGTGACCTTTCAACCAGCATATTCTGGCCCTCACAAGGTGTTGGAGAGAAGTAACAAGGTTTTTAAACTCCTGATCAAAGGAAAACCTGTCACAGTGAGTATCGACCGTCTAAAGCCTGCATTCACACTTACAAACGAGGAGGACCTACGTAACACTCACACTTACACACCTCCAAACACTCACACTTACACACCTCCAAACACCCACACTCATACACCTCTAAACACACTCACAAACATGCCTTCATCAGTTCAATCTCACAAAACAACTCGTTCTGGGAGACATGTTCGGTTCCCGGACTATTATCGACCCTAACCAGATCTCTGGGGGGGAGTGATGTGGGCTTCTCCCACATTAGTCAAATAATATATTATATACTTATATTTTATATAACATAAAATATTATATAATATCAATTTCATAATTTGTACTTTATTTCATATAGTTATTATATACATAAAATAAACCTTTACTATATTTACATATTTACATTAACATACTATTTTATTATCTTATAACATTTACTTATTTACACATTTCCATACAAATAAAAAACTCGTCCGGCATTATTCAGTACCAGCTGATTGCCGTCCCATGGAATGGAGTCGCGCACACACCGAGCGAACCTATTGTTCTATAATCTGGTCGGCGCACGCGCAGACCGCGTGCCGCCTCGATAACCATTCAGAATCTATGCTTAACGCCATACGCACGTTCGATTGCCTCCCGCTATTTTCCGACGCGCTCGCTTGTAACTGCTTGCTTATATATTTATGTGCTTCACTATTCTGCTTGTGCTTAATTGAATATCTATCTGCAGTGCTCTGTACTCCTTCTGTCTGTGTCTGTGCTAAGTAAACGTGTCGTGACTGTCAAGTGCTGGACTTATTATTTCACCGCCCACAAAACAGCTAAGTACCCTAGCATAGACACTTATTATTTAGCGATACACTCATACACGCTAAACGCGTACTTCTATATAGGAAGTGAGCTAGAAGGAGAGATGAGGTCAAAGAGTTCTTCAGAGCACTTGCCATGGTATAAACTTAAAAGACGCTGAGTGACTCAATATCTCTACGCAAAAGGCTCGATAGTGTTTTTGACCTCTGTATTGCCGATAATGCGCACAACGCGGCGCTGCAATCTGCCTCCTTAGACATCGAGAAGGTACTTTGCGAAACCGTCCCAAAGGTGAGAGCAATACTCCACACAAGACCGCACCTGTGTCTTGTAAAATAGACACAACTGGTCAGGCGTGAAGAATCGCCGCACCTTAGGACACCGAGTTTACGTGAGGCATTTTTAACAGTTTCGATGTAGTACTTTTGGTTCATGGTCGTCGCAGCGGATATCCATACCGAGCATGTAATATGCTCTGCCGGCCTAGAGAAATGTACCCTGAAGTGAGGGAAGGGGACGGAATGGCGACTTTTTCGCTGTGAACGCGCACACCTGTGTTTTCTTGGCATTGAACTCCACCAGATTATCGGAACCCCATTTAACCCCATTTCATCCCCCATTTTATCAACACCCGATCGAGCTCAATGAAAAGATTTGCTTGCTTCATTTCGGTGTCTACCCACCCAGCCGTTGGGTGACCATTATATCCCCCATGCACTTTGTTATCATCTGCATAGCATTCCTTATGTCAATAAACATTAATTATGTTTCCAAAAGGAAGCATGTCATTGATATGCAGAACGAACAACGTGGGGGATAGAATGTAGCCTTGAAGAACACCAGCGTTCACTGACATGAACCGCGAAGAGCATCCAACCGAATGGACACGGATTCTACGCTCATGCAGGAAGCCAGCGATCCAGGTACAGAACTGAGCGGGCAAACCGTATGCCGGGAGCTTGGAGAGAAGAGCTTTGTGCCAAACCCGATGAAAAGCCTTGGCTATGTCAAGGCTAACGGCCAGTGACTCGCGACGCAGATAGATCACCAGTTAATCGTTTTGGGCGAAACCCATATTGACGGTCGTGAATCAGAAAGTGACCCTCTACGTATCGAATAAGCCGTTTGTTCAATATTCGTTCTAGGATCTTGCAGATGAATGAAGTTACGGCTATAAGGCAGTAATTAGTCGGATCTGACCGATCTCCTTTTTAGGGATCGGTTGCATATTAGCTTCTCTCCAAGATTCCGGCACACAACCCGAAGAGAGCGAGAGACGGTACAGACGCGTTAACACAGGGGACAACTCTGCTGCACACATTTTCAGGACTATTGCTGGGATGCCATCAGGATCGTTAGCTTTCCCTACATCGATTGACTGCAGCCCCGCACGGACATCACACTGCCTGATTTTAATATGAGACATCATCCACCCTCAATTCCTCACTGTGGCCACAGTGAGGAATTGAGGGTGGCTGTACATTACAGTCATCGATTCGGGAGTTAGCCGCAAAGAGCAGCCTTGAGTTTCTTCAGTTATTTCTTCTATTTCTGCAGGTTTCTCAGCAGCTGTTTCTTTTCATTTCAGTTTCATTCATCTTGGCTATAATTCTTTTTTATTTATGTCCTTGGATTACTTAGTGGCATATAGTAACTGTTATCTATTACAATTAAAATTTTTGTTTTAATACATTAGTCGTCTTTATAATGTTCCTACAAATATGTAAAAATTACGGAAATACTGTCACTTTACGTTTATATACATTTTTCGTCTAAAATAAATATCATAACTACCTTATAGTTTAAAGAAATGCGTCTTTATGCAAAAAATAACACTATTCCTCACAGAATTCACTACCAAACCACGCCTATCACGTTACTAATGAAAAAATGAAGATGTTCCTGTCAATGTCATCAGCTATCTCCACCAAACGTCATAACGACACTAGTGACATCTGCCGATCCTTTTGAGCTATCGCTGCGAGAGTTTTTGCATTATGCTCATTTAGAAGCGCGGAAATAGATGGCGTTGGTAGTTGAAATTTGCCAAATTTCGTTTAGTGACGGTTTGATTATTAACGTGCGACACATTGAAAACGTACAGAAGAAATTCTTAAGGTTACTTTGCTACAATTTATTTATTTATTTATTTATAATTACTTAGATCTATCATTACAGGTTTTCTTTTTGTTGTTACCCAATGCGATAGTGCAGCTACTATTACAACATGATTATTATTATTATTAACCACTTATATAATTACGATACCATTAATATTATTAATAAGTACAAATTGTTTTAAAATATACAATAACACAACAATAAAACATTTCACACAACAATACAGACATTAACTTTCATAACAAATCACAAACAAGGCAACCCTCGTGAATTCGGTCAGAGCACAAGAGAAAAGATCAACCTCCTCAGCTATAAGGTTGAGAATGCGGAGCGCGCGCATCAGCGGCGCCTCGTTCAGCCGCGTTGGTGCGGCCGCGCGGCACCGCCAGCAGCGGCGGCCGGCGGCGGCGCCGTACGCACCCGTCGGGCACACACAGCGCCACTCTACACAATATATCCTCATTCTGAATTTTACCTCTAATAATTTTGAAGATATATGCGACCATAGCTAGATTTCTCCTAACTCTTAATTCATTATACCCAATTATCCCTAACACAAATAATGTTGGATACATCAGGGGGTAAAATGGGTACACACCGTACAGTCTCAAATACAAATATCTAACAAATTTGTTCTGAATTTGTTCCACCATTTTCACATTTTTTTTTTCATAAGGAGCCCAAATCGTTGCGTTGCACTCCAAATTACTCCTAACCAATGCGTTATATAATGTAATAATAGCCTTTAAGTTAGTGAAACTATTAACCATGCGGAGCACAAATCCTAGATTTCTGTAAGCCTTTTTACAGCAAGTGACTATGTGATCACGAAATGTTAGATTTTGGGTTAGTTTGACTCCTAGATCCTTGACCTCTGACACTCTTACAATCGCGGTCCCGTCGATGTTGTAGTCACGAAGTACTGGCGTGTGTGCTCGAGTGAAGGTTATAGTGACACACTTCTGAGTGTTAAACTGTAACAAGTTTTCTTTGCTCCAGGTTACCACCCTGTCTATGTCTCGTTGTAGCCTTTGACAGTCACTTTGGTTTTTAATGGCTAGGGACAGCTTCAGGTCATCAGCGAACAATAAACATTTCGCATCCTGTACCACCCTAGGCAAATCATTTACAAGTAAAATAAACTGTAAAGGCCCGAGATTACTCCCCTGACTTACGCCAGAACGAGTAAAGTATGGTCGAGATCTTTCTCCTGCATATTCAACGTACTGTTGCCTGTCTCTCATGTAACTTGCAAAAAAATTAAGCAAGTGAGGAGTGCAACCGATTGCCGCCAACTTGTTCAGCAGTACGTCATTATCGATCAGGTCGAATGCTTTTTAATAGTCGAAGTATGCGGCATCAGCTTGCCCACCCCCGTCAACCACAGGTACAATGTCCGCCATGTAACTAAGGAGATTGCTAGTGGTACTCCTCCCAGGGCGAAAACCGTGCTGTGCGTTAGAAAGTTGCGCGCTCACCTGCATGAGTAGACTTGAATGAATTGCAGATTCAAAAACCTTTGCAGGTGTTGAGAGCACAGCAACAGGTCTATACCCTTCTACCTTCGTTCCCAACCTTCCCTTCAGTACTGGCACTACTCGAGTGGTTTTCCACCTTTCCGGAAATACTGCAGTTTTCTGGCATTGGTTGTAGATGTACAGCAACGGTTCAGCCAATACCGAACGACAGTCTCTAAAGATATAAGGCGGGATGCCATCCGGTCCAACTGACCTTTTCGGCTTAAGCTGTTAAAGCGCCCGCTGCACGTCCACAAGTGTTAGATGTTCCAGGTGAACCCGAGCCGCCCCATTCCCGCCGCCTGCATGCGCCATTGCAGCACTCACGTTCAATTCCGCCCGCTTTGTACTGTAAACTGAGCTGAAATATTCAGAAAACTGCTTGGCACATTGTTGACTGTTTAAAATCATCCCGTCCTTTAAAATTCGATGTGGACTTCTACTACCTCTTTTCGAATTCACAAAGTTCCAAAAAGATTTGGGATCACTGTGCAATTGACTTTGTACCCGGTCCTGATAATGCTTAAGTGCAATGGCAATCATACTTTTGATCTTTGATCTGCACTGTGCAATTGCCTCATAATGTAGTCTTGCCCCAGTAATTTTATATTGTTTGTGAAGACGAGCTTTAATTTTTATATGGTAAATTATGTCCCTACTGTACCATTCCGGATAACTTTGCCTTAGAGTAACACCAGTTCGGTTTTTCCTCGCAACACAGCTATCGAACACTGCATTAATAGTGTCATAGAAATAATTTAAACTACTCTCTAAATCTAATTCATACATTGGAAACCATTGTATGGCAGCTAGTGACGAATACAGCAATATCAAGTCAGCCCTATTGAAATTCCATCCCTCCAATGTATGTGTGCTGTTATCGGATGTCGATGACGGGATGGGTGGGCACGGGCGCACAGCCGGACTTACCAACACTTCCAGCGGCGGGTGGTGCGCGTCCACGGGCACGAGCGGTTCCCCCGCCGCGCGCACGCTCACACTCTCGCCCTCCACAAATGTACTCAACACTAAATCCAATTGTCGATTCTTGCAATTACCTATTCTGTTACTCTGACCGAACCCACAGTAAGCCACAAAATATTCATAATAATTATTTATGATTGAGGAACAAGAAAACAAATTGAAGTCTCCTATTACCACTATTTCACTAAACTTGTTACAATATTGTTCTATAATTTTAAACAATGCCATATATTCGTTATCATGACTGTTAGGTGGAATATAGACTACGCACAATAAAAATAAAAATCGACTGTGTTTGTAAACACTAGCACACACCAGTTCAAATACGTGATCATCTATGTTTACGTCGCACGATATTCGCCGCAGTTCCAAGCGCGGTGTGGCCACAAGAAGCGCGCCGCCTTGTTTCCGCCCGTCCGCGCGGTCGCAGCGTAAAATGGTATAGCTGGGTGGTATTATTTCTGCGTCGTTTATGGAAACGTTACAGTCTGTCTCCGTAATGGCAAACAAATCCGAGCTAGAGGACGAAACACCTAAACAGAACTCATCTAGTTTCGTTCTGAGTCCTCTTACGTTTTGGTAATAAATATTAATTTTATTCTTTGTTTTTGGACTTTTTTTTTATACTAAGCCCGGCAAATGACCCCACTCCACCTGATGTTAAGTGGAAATGAGGTCCAGGCGCGAGGACAACTGGTGCAGCGTAAGAGACGTAGCATCAGTCATCCTCACTCTGCCGGCCCACAAAGTGCTTCTTCACGCCTCGTTTGAAGGACCCTATGTCATAGGTAGGAGGGAATACGTGTGCTGGCAGACTATTCCATCTTTTGGAAGTGCGGCAAAGAAACGAGTCACCAAATTTCTTTGTGCGAGATGGAATGTTAGAGACTGTAAATTGGTGACTCCGGAGAGCAGCACGCGTACTCCTATGGAGGAAGGGAGAAGGAGGGATGAGGTCAAAGAGTTCTTCAGAGCACTCGACTTAGTGGTGGGTCTACGAAACCACACCCATTCACTGAATTCAATGTTCACAGGCCAGTTTTCTGATTGACACAGTTTATGAAAGTTACTTTCAGGCACCCCAATAATGAAAGAAGCATAATCCCTCTCAGTTTTATGCTTTATTCTATCCACTTTAACTGTTATTTCTTCGCCACATATATTTTTTACATGTTTTTCCATACTTTCTGATGTTGTGTTTTTTTGGAGCCGCCATACATGTAAATGTTTTTTCCTCTCTGTCCCTTGAATTTCTGTTGTGCTCGAGTTTCCTCCCTTTTTAACCACAGTGTTTGGATATTTATTTTTCTTCCTATTGACGACTGTTCAATTGCTTTCTTCTCCCTCGGGTTCCATCTTTTTACTACCAATAACTTCTAACGAATTTTGTGATCTGTTGTTTTTATTTTGAACAACTTTTTCGTTTACAATCAAGGTTGATGATTTAGTGGCCACACATGCCTCTTGTTGGGTTGGGAGTGGGACTACCTGCTCTAAGTTTTGTTTCACTGCACTGACAAATGACAACACAGGTTGTTGAGAGCTTTGTGACCTTTCAATGTTGCTGACAATTACATCTTTTTTGTAATTATCGGCTTGTAACTGTTCATTTTTCTCAATTAATCAACAAACTTAACCTTGGTCGTAGTTTCTCAGGATACCATGAGAGATTGAGGAAATTCAGATGACCGACCTAGAGACTCGACGTTCCCAACAGGACTTGATAACACTGCACAAAATTTTACATTCTATCTTAGACGCTCCCAGTCTCTTGAAACTATTAAAAATTTACTTTAAATTTAACCATAGGCGCTCTTTCCCAATTTTTGCTATTCCAACTTACAAGAATAATATATCGTTCTTTAGTCCCATTGCACGGATGTGTCGTAATATGAACGCACTGTCCTTCAGATGTGCCTATGTTGACATTTTCGACAGCAATGCCAACTCCTTCAAGAAAGCCATTAGGTCTGTCCTCAGCCTTACTTCTAACTCTAATAATGGTGATTGTTAATTATTAAAAACATTGTTAATGTAACTATTTTGGTTTTTAATATTATTTAATTTAATTTAAATTTAAGTACTGTTTGATTCTGATTTCTGATTTATGATTTTATTAATGTTATTTATTTATTTTTTCCCCTTTCAATAATTACTCTGTAAATTTAATTTTAAAATAATGTGATTTTAGTGTATATAATAATTGAACGTAGTGTGCATGATCAATGTAACTGTAGCCAGTCTGTGCATACACATTTAAGGGTATCAATCTAGCACAAAAATGTTTTAATTGATGTTCTAATTGCCTTTTCGATTGATGTCTGTTGTTATGCCTTATTAAATAAATAAATTCCGTTAATAAAATAATTATTATAGCAGGTGACATAAACATTGATATTACAAGGAACACAAACTTAGCGCGCAGATATAAAATCTTTTAAAATCTTACGGTTTACGCTGCTAAGTAAAAGAGCCTACACGAGAGACTCAAAATAGTTCATTTTGCATAGACCAGTTCACTGTCTCACTCAATTTAAAAATGGAAAGGTTTGTACAAAAAAATCACCTATCAGACCATCACACTCTGATTGGCCGAATACAATTGGAAAGCAAATTGAGTTAAAATACAGCTCCATACAAAACCAGTAAAAGAATGTTCAATCTGAGAAATATGGAAACTTTCAAAATACATTTTAAACAAATAAATTGGTCAAATATTTTATCCATAAACATTGATTCAAATACAAATTACAATATATTTAAATACGAAATAAATTCCCTATTAGACACGTATATTGCAATAAAGAAAGTCGTGATTAAAAATAGAAAAAAGACTAAATGGATTACCAAAGGAATAAAAGAATGCTGTTACCATAAACGTATATTACGTTACCTTACATCTCTATATAAAAGTAAAAACCTGAAAACTTACGCCAAATCGTATAATAATATTCTTAAAAAGATAATTGCAAAAGAAAAAAGAAAATCTTACATAATGCAAATATAACTTTGAATAGCGAAAATAAGAATGTCACATCACCAACAACAGTAGCGAATATATTTCAAAACTACTCCTAAGTGTTAGTTCAAACCAAACTAGTTCAGCCTCATACCACCATGTTCGTGTATCAGGTGCTGTAACAAAATCTGTGTACTTGGGTGAGGTTAAGGAGTCTGATGTGAGGAAAGCCATATTATCTCTAAAGCGAAAGAACACATGCGGGCATGTCGAAATCCCAGCTAGTCTACTGGTATACTGCGTTAAAGAGTGATATGTATGGAGAAGGGAACACAAGTTAAACGGCCGTTAGTTAGTTACACAGTAGTTAATTAATAGTCAACCGGCCGGTGGTCGCAGCTCACCGAAGTTATTCATAACTACCTACATAACACTCCTCCCATATAATATATTTAAAAGTTACATACAATTTTTAAAAACATTGCTTATAATTTACTCTCGGCAAGGTCCGTAACTGCATGCTCCCTGCCCCCCTTGTATTCGCATTCGTGTTCGCTAGCGGTGTTGCTGGTAAGTCAGGGCAGGGTACAGGTAAACCCTGACCCTCTCCTCGGTGGGGGGGGTGTAACCGATGAACCTCCGGTGATCGGTTGAAAAGATGCTGAAGCCTCCACTGGGTACTCAAGGACTTGAGGAAGACTCGCCGCTCCACTATCCTCATCATCATCATCAATATGTGAACCGTGATGTTTTATAATCTGATTAATATGCCTCTTCACTGTGGCTTTTGAGTTTAAGTCCTCAATCACGTATAACATCTTGCCGAGACGTTTAACAATAATTCCCGTAACCCAATGATATTTATTTTTATTTACAAACATTTTGAATCATAATCTCCTGGTACAAAATGTGTTCTAGGAGTACCGCCAGCATATTTATTCTGCAAGTACTGTTCATTTTGAACTTTATGAGTTATCTTGGATAATGAGGGTGAGTTTTTATTACGTAGAAGTAAGTCCAATCTAGATTTGAGTTGTCGACCAAAACTAACTCCGCGGGCGAACGTCCCGTAGTAGAAATAATAAAATAGTTTTAATTCCTTTTTTCACGACCTTGACATAACTCTCCGCCTGACCATTGCTTGCAGGATGATAGACGGGCGAAGTTTTATGTTTTATTCCATTCAAATCACAAAAAAAATTAAAATCCCCCGATGTAAAAGATGTGCCATTGTCACTTACTATACTATCTGGAATACCAAATCGCGATATAAATTCACAGATTTTTTCGACAACTTGTGTAGTCGTGGTATTGTTTGTAACATTATAACACTCGACCCATTTGGAATATGCATCTACTATGACTAAGTACATACGGTTATAATACGGCCCCAAAAAATCGATATGAATTCTTTGGAAAGGTTGTGAGGGGTATTTCCACGATGCTAGGGGTACGCGGGGGAGGGGGGGGGGAGACGGACGCAACTTGGAACAAATTTCACACCTTGCGATTAGTTCCTCGATACATTTATCAATGCCTGGGAACCAGAACCTCGATCGAGCCTCCGCCTTACTTTTGACTATACCTAGATGTGAGCTATGCAATTCTGAAAGTAATCTAGGTCTAACATTTGACGGAATTACTATTTTATGGCCCTTCATTAAACAACCATTTTCAAAAGCTAATTGAAATCTGCATTGATGATAAGGTCTAATATTAAAATCATTAACTTTGCGCGGTCAACCATTTTGAACATACAAAATCACTTCGCTCAACACCGCGTCTTCCATAGTTCGTCGCTGCAACTCGTTAATAGTAACCGGCAGGCTTCCCGCCGTAACAAAATTAATATAAAGCGAATCACACACTACGCAGATACGGTAATATGTTATCTGCATATAAAACTTATTTATCTGAAAGCATCACACACTAAACAGATACGATAATATACGAGACGATACATTCACTCGGAATCCTTCACACTGATGCCGATACGGCAGATGTTATCTGCAGATATATTTGTATACGCAGATAATAATCTTACCATCTGTCGGTATATGTCGGTGCTCACAGATACTGTACGATAAAATATAAACTATCTGCGCTTTGTGTGTTGGTTCATATGATTTATATAGAGAGCGATATTGAAATATATCTGCTCAGAAACAGATATCTTACCGTATCTGCGTAGTGTGTGATTAGCTTAAGTTGCTCGATCTATGAACGCGGCGGCTGGCGGCAATGGCACTGTCGGCGGCGGCAGCGCTGCCGCTGCGCCGGCGCGCGTGTCCCACGCCCGAGTGCGGCGCGCGATTACCTTAGTGCAAATATCGCCGCATGAATGAGGTCCGCGCGGCTCGCCCGTTTCGGCCGACTGGGTCGCTTCTAATTCTAATGTCGCTCGGCACAGGTAGTCCGCGCTATTGTTCGAACTTCGCACATATTCTATTGTGTAATTTTATGCAGATAAAAATATTGCGTATCGTTGCAACCTATTTGCTGTTACCTCAGGAATGCCGCGATTTAACCTAAAAATGGAAAGTAACGGTTTATGATCGGTGCGTAGTACGAATGGTTCAGACCTGCCGTACAAGTATTGGTGGAATCTTTTAACTCCAAAAATGATTGCTGTCGCCTCCTTTTGAATTTGCGCATATTTTTTTCTCAGCTGCGTTTAAGGTTCGAGACGCAAATGAAATAGGCCGCTCTTTACCGTCTGCCTCGATCTGAGATAATACAGCACCTAAACCGTTCGGTGACGCATCGACAGTTAATATGATTTTTGCGCATGGATTAAAATGAGCGAGAACCTGTTCCGAGGCTAAACATATTTTTATTAAATTGAAAGCATTATCGTGTGCCAACGACCATGACCATTTTGCTCCCTTTTTCAACAATTCAAACAACGGACTTAAAATAGATGAAGCACCTTTAATAAAACTTCGATAGTAGTTAATTAATCCTAAAAATGAAAGAAAGAAAAGAAAGAAGAAAGAAAAATCATTTATTGGCACACACTACAAACTTACATGTATGTAAAATAAAGAGTAATAAAATAAACAAAAATACGATACTCACAATGACAATACAAAACAAAAACAAAGTGTGGCCAACTAGGCCCCAACCTCAGCACGTGCTACAGCGACATAAAGGCGCTGCAACGCTGGTATTCTGGAGGGGCCTAATCGGTGGCGTGTCCACAAAACAATGATACACCAACAATATTAAAAAGCTAAAAAAAAAACAAAAAAAAAACAGTAACAATAAAAAAAATAAAACACTAAACTTTAAACACTACTCGGCACTTTCTTGGCTGTATGGTTTGCCTTCTTGTGCTTAAAATAGTAGGTACAGCTATCAAAAAATCAAAACAAAAGTTTGCATTGCACTATGGATTGTTGCTTGTTAAGCTTTGGATTAGCTTGCTCGTCTTAGACATCAAACACGGCCCATAAACTGTGTCGCAATAGTTCAACCGTGACAATATCAGTGCTTCGCACAGTGTGACCCGCAGTTCCTCACTTAGATAAGGCCTAATCTTGTATAAAAGCTTTAGTCTGTAAAAACAATTGCGTGAGCACTCGGCTACATGATTCTCGAAGGTTATGTGTTCATCCAATATCAAACCCAGATTCCTAACACTGTCTACTCGTTCAATTTTTTCTCCATTTATGCAAACATTTAGAGGCGTATTGCTAAAGCGACCAATATCTCTTCTTGTGCCAATTAACATTAACATAGACTTTTTTAGATTGAGGACTAGGCAGTTTGACCTGCACCAAGTAGAAATTCGTGTTAAGTCCTCGTTTACCTTTGTTACAGCAAAAGCATGATCTTTGTGTGTAAGGGGAAGATGCAATTGCAGATCATCTGCATATAAGTGATATTGGCAGTGACGGATGACTTTCGCGACATCAGCGCTGTACAGGATGTAGAGGATTGGCCCTAAAATGGACCCTTGAGGCACCCCACGAGTCACAGGAAGTTGGGCTGAACACAGTCTTGAGCCATCTGCTTTGTCCAACTCAACATACTGTTGTCTGTTTCCCAGGTAACTATGAAACCATTTTATCGAATTGGTATCGACTCCATAATAAGCTAGTTTTAACAATACTGACTGAATGGGTTTTCTCCTGTGCCTATCCATCCATCCATATAAAAAAAAATTTAGACGATTCAAAACGCTTATTTTAAGCTTACTGAATAAAGTTATTTTGATTTTGATTTTTTGATTTTGAATAAGAGGTCCACATTTATAGAGTCAAATGCCCGCGAGAAGTCAAGCAGCAATAAAATATTTAGGTTCCCCTGATCTTGAGCAGCTAGTAACTGATCCCAACATCTGCGAGGGCAGTTGCTGTGCTGTGGCCTTTGCGGAATCCCGATTGTTGTTGAGGGAGCATGCTGTTTGCCTCAAGGTAGTCTGTCAGTTGCTCACACACAATTTTCTCTAACACCTTTGAGACACAAGGAAGTAGGCTAATAGGACGGAGGTCGTTTTTAGTGGCCGGGTTAGTCTTCTTTGGCAAAGGTCTAACTAAAGCGACCTTCCAGCTGTCTGGAAAAGTGCATTCTGCTATTGATCGGTTGACCATTGTGGTTATAGCTTTTAATGTTTGTGGCAATGTCAACATAATCATTTCGAGGGACAAACCATCGCTGCCTTGGGCATTCGATTTACACCCTTTAATGGTATTTAATACTTTATCTTCTGACACTATTTGTAGAGAAAACGTTGAAGAGCTATGTCTATGGTACTCATAATATGTTAGCTGAGATATTGGCACACATTTTTCTCCTGGGATGTCTAGAAAATGCGCATTTATCAGATTTGGGTCATTGAAAGTAGGTGGAAGCTCTGCACCTCTCTTACTACTACCAATTACATTTTTTTTTAAATTCTGCCATAATTTTTTGGTATTATTTTTGTTCTTATTAATGTGTCTGTCAAAAAAGCATATCTTCTCCCTTTTAATAGCTTCCACAACAAGGTATTTCATATTCTTATAGCAAGCTTTAAAAGCCTCCGACTTGTGTAGCTTGAATTTCATATGATAATCATCTCTGATCTGCATCATCGTCTTAACGGAATCAGTGATCCATGGATGTGGTGGATGTTTAAATTTTTGAGTTTTAATTGGAGCATGCAGGTTAAATAATTTAATCAGACAAGTGGTAAAAGCCTCCACAAGGATGTTGATGTCACTTATTTTATAAAAATAATCCCAATTAATAGCATCAAGATCATGATTGAACTGGTCTGTGATCATGATTCTGATCATGATTGAAATGAATGTAATTGTTCCCGCCAAAGCCGGAATGGCCTTTCAAACCGTACCGCCATCGGTATGGCGGTTGACTCAGCGGTTGTTGACGACCGCGTCCGCCTGTCTGCCGCGGCGCCACCGCTGCGCGACCCCGCCGCCGCTAGCTGGGTGAGCCGCGCGCGCGACCAGTCTGTCTGCTAGCTAACGCGAGACGCCCACAAAATACGCGCGCTGGTATCCTGAACCCAATGTGAAGAGAACGCCTGAGTGCCTGTGATAACGTAAAGTGACTTTGTGCTGTGCCGTGACAAATCGCCTACATCGCCGCCCGCCAGCTCGCTGCCCCGTCTCCTACAGTTGCCCGATCACCCATCATCATCCCAGGTAAGCCTTCCCACCTACCTACCTACCAGTTCCCTACGTCGCGTAATCGCCACTCAGACGTGGCGACTACATTCTGGTCCATCGAGCACGGAATACCTCTAAATTTCATGGTCTTTCGACCATAATCAGCCCCGAATCAGCCCTTAACTTTGATTAATTATTTACAGTCCGCTAAAAATAATATTTCATAATTATATCTATTTCACTTCCTAACATTTATAATTTCATCTCCATACAAAATCTTTTCTGCACGACAGTCGTTGCAAAGTTGACCTACCTACACGAATAAAAATTCGTGTTTCGGGTATCGTGTTCCAAATAAAAGTTCGTACCAGTATCCGATTCGTGCTAACTCCTAGTTAATTTACGCTAACAAGTTTAGTGTTTATGTTGTTGATGTTGATTTTATGGTGTCATACAATGTCTTTGTGATTTGAGCGAGCTAGTGTACTAATTGTGTAATACTTGTACATACCTATAAGATCGTTGTCTAATGATACATTAGGTTTAGTAGTTAAATTATTGCGTTACGTCTGCGTTTTACGTTTTTTGGTTGCACATATAACTTTGGTTATGTATAACACACCCGCGTCTAGACGACTATATTGTTGTTATTCCCGTTTTATTTTTTAAGGAATTTTTTATGTTCTTGTCGTGTTAAATCGGCTCAGATCTCCCAACCTTTTTAATTAAGTTTTTATTATTAGTTTATTTTTATTTTTTTTGTTTGCGACGGACTCATTCTTCGCGCCAGTGTCGGCAACAGGTCTGCCCGATTGTGAGCGCCTTGCCCAACAGTGGGCTACGGATAACGTGATTCTTTTTGTTTTGTTGTTTTGTTTGCCTTTTGCTTGCGGTCGGCTAATGTTACGTACGCGCGTTCAATAAGCATACATACATATACACAGACATACCTACACATACACACGCGTTTGCACCACCCGTGGGCCATATACAAGGCGCCCCAACTTAGTTTTGCCTTCTTTATTGTTGCGTTAATTTTAGCCCATTTGCCCTTACCTTAGTAAACAAATACCTCCAGCCCAACTATAGAATATATGCAGGGTGTTGTTCTTTTTACTGCCTTTAAATTTGTTAAAATTTTTATTTTTTATTATTTTTTTTGTCTCCTTTTATTCATCGCGATGCCGACCAAGTCACAAGCCGCAATATTTAGGGAGGCCGCCAAAGCTTTACACCAGCTCCTAGAGATGGGATCACTGATCATTGCTGGCGACACCAAACATTCCATAACGGAATTCAACGTGCGTTTCGCACAGATACAGGGCATAAAGGAGAAGCTGGACTCAGTGTATTATAGCATTCTTGACGAGGAGGACCTGGACGAGAAGACCGAGAAGGCATACACTGAGAACCACACAAAAGCCTCCGGGGCGTACATTGGGATTCTTGTGGCTAGGGAGGAAATCTTACCCTCTTCCACGTCATCCCCAACCCATAGCGCTCAGCCCAGTTTCGGCGTCAATACGCCCACAGCCGTCCTCCCCAAGATAGCGCTGCCCAGGTTCAGCTCAAAAGTGGAGGACTGGCCTTCCTTCATTGCGCTGTTTAGGAGTCTGACTGACGACATGGCGACCCTGTCGGACGCAGTCAAGCTCCACTACCTATTCTCATGTCTCAGCGGTGAGGCATTGAGTATGGTGTCCCACTTAAAGGTCACCAATGAAAATTTTGCCGTGGCCATGGACATCCTCACCAAGCGGTACGAGAACCGCCGGGTTCTCATTGATAGTTTTGTGGACATCATCCTGGGGCTGCCAAGCATCCATACGCGCTCGAACATCCGCACACTGTTCCTCACGCCGCTCATATCGGCTCAGTGTGCCCTCAACAATTTAGATTTGCCCATAGGAGACGATTACGTGTTTGTGTCAATAGTGGTGCGGAAGCTCAAGGGCGAGCTCCGCACGCTATTTGAACGCAGGCACGGGTCTAGTAACACCCTGCCCACGTTAAGGGACCTTATCTCCTACCTCGAGGAGCACGCGCGCTGTGTGGAGACAGAGTTCTCCAACATAGCCATGGCTCAACCCATTCAGCCCCAGCCCGGCCCTTCTCGTAGCCGCGCGCCTCCTCAGTTTCCCCATCGCACTTATGCTCAGATGGCTCAGCCACAACCCGACCATTACCGTGGCCGTTCCTCAGCTCCATCGCCTCACCGCGCCCATGAGCAGCCTACTCACCAACCGTTCCGCCCAGCGCAACAAATGCGTCACCGCCCATCCACCTCCCCGGCTCGCAGTCAGCCCTTCCCCGTATACTCGGCCTTCCAGCAAAGCTGCTCCTCATCATCGTCCTCGTCCTCTTCCTCACGCTCGACGTCCTACTGTCCCTATTGTGCCACTAGGGGACATACGCTCATGACGTGCAGATGGTACAATGCCCAGCCAACACAGGGCCGTTGGGACTTTGTACAGGCACGCGAGCGCTGCCACCGTTGTCTCGGCCGTCACTACGAGAGCGAGTGCAGGTCAAGGGGGGCATGCAAGAACTGTGGGAGTACGAACCACCACACGTCCCTCCATCGACCAGACGGCCCAACGCACTCAGCTCATTCGTCGTCTGTACATGTGCCCCCACCACAGCTGACATAGCACTCGAGGGAGCGTCCCAGAAACAGCAGGCGGCACGAACCCGCACATGCCAAACAGGCGCAACCCAGCTCTGCTCACAGAGCCAGCCCGCCCAGGTCCGGTTTGCCAGGTAGGCCCCGCGAACGCCGCCAGCAATTATGACTCCCTACTATCACAGAGCACCCTAGCGAAGAGGTTGATTTAGCCCATGCCCAGTCAACCCATGCCCACACAGCTGATACATACTCAGCTCATACAATTTCAGCTGATACTCAATCAGCTCACTCACCTTCTGTGCCCACTGGCACACCCATTTTGTTGCCAACCGTCTCACTAAGAGTCGCGGACGTACATGGCCATCTTCACACAGCCAGAGCTTTATTGGACTGTGGCAGTATGCTGACGTTAATAACGTCACGCATGGCACGACTTTTGAACCTGCCATCAAAACCCACTTCTTTAAAAATTACAGGAGTTGGGAATCAGCACAAACATGAGTCAAAGGCGGCAATAACAATAGTATGCCGACCCACTCACAATGATACTCCTACAATTACTGCCACAGCTCACATTTTAAAAAACGTCACTGGCTACCTTCCCTTAGAGAAGGTACCAAACATTTCCCACGTACTAGGCCAGCCACCCGTGCCATTGGCTGACCAGCTTTACCACACACCAGCCCCGATCGACCTCTTATTGGGGTCGGGCGATCTTGGTCAAGTGTTGGACGGGACTAAGGTCTCGTTGGGCCCGGGCAAGCCCATAGCCTTCGGCACGATTTTCGACTTCGCGTTGATAGGACCCATTGAGGACTTGTATGCGCAGCCGGCGCAGCAGGTTAACTCAGCTCACGTCGTCAGCTCACAACCAGACTCAGCTGAATCAGCCCAGGACATACGTCAGAGTCTGGAAAGGTTCTGGGAGTCTGAGGAGCCCCTCCCTCAATCTCACACTCATAATGATCCCCTGGAGGAACAATGCGAGGAAATCTTCCGCTCTACCACTACACGCGATCCCTCAGGCAGATATACGGTCGCTCTGCCCTTTCTAAAGGACGCCCCTCAACTAGGCAAAACTCACCCTATCGCATTACGCAGATTCCTCAATATTGAGAAGAAGCTAATGGCGAACCCGTCTCTGCGTTCTAAATACGTCGACTTTATGGCCGAATACATCGACTTAGGGCACATGGCTCCCTGTCACCCAAATACATTCGCCCATAAACCTCACTTCTACATCCCTCACCATGGCGTATTTAAGTCAGGGTCGGACAAGCTGCGCATTGTTTTTGATGGTAGCTGCAAAAGCTCCAATGGTGTCAGCATAAATGAATGCCTACACACAGGCCCCGCCCTTCAACAGGACATTGTGGACATCATCATGTCCTTCAGAACGCATCCAGTCGTTTTCAGCACTGACATCCAGAGTACGAGGGGCGTTCAAAATATTCTCGGTATGTGGATAAAAACAAACAAGTACGAAAAGTTTGATATTTTTATTTTTAAATATACTCCCCCCCTATGTTCATACACTTATAAGATCGATCAATTATTTTTTTTAATCCCTCATAAAAATATGTTTTATCTTTGGTGTAAAAATGCTCCTCCACGGCCGTCTTCAACGCTTCATCGTCAGAAAATTTATTTCCACGCAGATCCTTTTTAAGATTGGGGAACAAAAAGAAGTCGCTTGGGGCTAAGTCCGGACTATAGGGTGGATGAGTAACAGTTTCAAACCCACATTCAACAATAGCTGCCTTGGCAATATGAGCAGTATGGACAGGGGCGTTGTCATGCAGAAGCAGAACACCTTTGGTTAACTTTCCTCGCCTCTTTTCTTTGATCGCATCTCTTAATTGACGTATAACGTTAGCGTAGTACTGCCCTGTGATATTTACACCTTTTTCTTTATAATCGATAAGCAAAACTCCTTCACAATCCCAAAATATTGTGGCCATGACCTTGCCAGCTGACGGGATTACCTTGAACTTCTTGGGATGAGCTGAACCCTTAATGTGCCACTGCATGGACTCCTGTTTGCTCTCTGGGTCATAATGATGAACCCAGGTTTCATCTCCAGTAACTATTTTTTGCAGCACCTCATCGGGATTTTCACCACACAGGTCGATAAAATCTGAACAGCAAGCCACACGCATATCCTTTTGAAGAAGCGTCAGCATTCGCGGAACCCATCTTGCACTTACTTTTGACATATTAAGATGGTCATGTATAATGTCATGTACGGTACCAATAGAGAGATTGGTTACTTGAGCTATAGATTTTACCTTCACTCGGCCGTCTTCCAATATAAGTTTTTCCACTTTATCAATATTTTCTTGTGAGGTAGCCACTACAGGCCGGCCAGGTCTAGGGTCATCTTCAATACTCTCCCTTCCACGCTTAAATTCGCTTGACCATTTTTGAATAGTAGATAAAGAAACACAATCCATTTCCTCTTTTATGGTTTTTTGATTTTTACCCTGTTTTGTCAAGAATTTTATGACGGATCGGTGCTCTAATTTCGTTAAAATTGTTAATTCGCTCATGGTGTTCATGTTTGTTCGGCAATTGCAGAAAAACAAAAGAACATCTCGGTTCCAATTTTACTTTTTTTTAATGTCAATGGATGAATCTTAGCGGCCAGTAACAAATATATATATAAAAGAGGTTGTAACGTATCAATACCGAGAATATTTTGAACGCCCCTCGTATGTTCAGAAATGTGCTGGTTGCCCCAGACCAGAGACGGTATCAGCTGATACTATGGCGGTCCTCATCAGATCACCCTCTGCTCACCTACGCCCTCAATACAGTCACGTACGGCTTAAGATCAAGCCCATATCATGCAATCCGCACCCTTCTCCAGCTGGCTGATGATGAAGGCCATCGCTACCCTGGAGCCGCTCAGGTTCTTCGCAAGTCTATCTTCGTTGATGACATCTTGTGTGGCCATGACACGGTTGAATCCGCCCAAGCACTTCAGGACGAGTTGATAAGTCTGCTAGACCTAGGCGGCTTTCAGCTCAGTAAGTGGACATCTAACTCGCCTAAGCTGCTCGAGAGATTTCCCGACAACCAATGCGACATGCCCAAGGACTTCGACATGAACCCAGAGTCCACGTCCATTAAGGTCTTGGGTATACAGTGGAGCCCTCAGTCAGACGAGTTCACCTACCACATCTCTCTGCCCCCCATCACACATGTCACAAAGCGGTCTATTTTAAGCACCGTAGCCTCACTTTATGACCCAAACGGCTGGGTTTCGCCCGTTATCTTCCGCGCAAAGCTGCTGCTTCAGCAATTGTGGCTACTGAAGCTGGAATGGGATGAGCCCACTCCCTCTGAAGTACAAACGGAGTGGCACCACATCTCAGAGGATCTGCCGCTGTTGGCTAGCATTCGTTTCCCTCGGCACATTTGTGCAAACAAAGGCTCAGCTGCATACTCGCTTCACGAGTTTGCAGATGCCTCTGAAGCCGGGTTTGCCGCCGTTGTTTACCTCCATGAGCTCGATGCCTCCGGAGATACTTTGGTACACTTGATTGTCGCCAAGTCGCGAGTCGCACCAATCAAGAACCGCCTCACAATCCCCAAGTTAGAGTTGTCGGCCGCCACTCTACTCTCCCAGCTCATGATTCGTGTGTCGGTTCAGTTATCGGCCCATATCAGTATACAACAACACATATGTTGGTCAGACAGTACGATAGTCCTGGCCTGGCTCAATACACCGCCTCACCGTCTTCAACCCTTTGAAGCCAACAGGGTAGTCAAAATCAGCTCAGGCTCACCAGAATGTACCTGGCGACACGTACCTTCTGAGCTCAACCCGGCAGATTGCGCAAGCAGAGGAATGTCTGCGCAATCCCTGTCAGCCCACGACCTATGGTGGTCTCCCACGTGGCTTGGACAGCCTTGTGAGTCTTGGCCTGCGATGCCCTTAGCTCTGGGCCATCACGCCCTACCCGGCCTTAAGCCCAAACACGTCCCGTCACTGGTCACAGTGCCCGGTCTTGACTTTGACCTGCTCACTCGGTTCAGTTCACTAGACAAGCTCGTCGGAGTGACAGCTTGTCTAAAACGCTTTCTGCACAACTGCAAACACCACCCAGATTCGCGACGCTCAGGCCCCTTGTACGTCAGTGAACGAAGAGAGGCCCTACTTTACTGGGTGCGCAATGTCCAGCACAATGAGTTTGCGGAGGACATCCACCGCCTTCAAACTGGCAAAATCTGCTCCGTCAGACTCCAGCGGCTGTCACCTCTCATTAAAGATGAGCTCCTTAGAGTTGGTGGACGACTGTCCCATGCGTCTATCCGATATGACGCGCAGCACCCGCTCATACTTCCCAGCTCTAGCCCACTTGTAGACCTTATCATTGACCACTACCACAAAATACACTGCCATCCTGGCGCTGACACTTTACACGCTATCCTACGCCAACAATTTTGGATATTGTCCGCGCGCCGTATTATTAGACACCGAGTTTTTAAATGCATTAGATGCTTTCGATGCCGGGCCCAGCCGCAAGCGCCCTTCATGGCCGACCTGCCAGCCGATAGAGTTACGCCTCAGCCAGTATTTAGTCAAGTCACGACCGATTTTGCCGGACCATTCCTCGTTAAATCTAGTACCCTACGTAATGTTAAACTCTTAAAAGCGTACTTTTGTATATTCGTGTGCCTCTCGACTAAGGCGGTTCATTTAGAACCGGTCTCGGACCTCAGCACGGAAGCGTTCCTCGCGGCATTACAGCGTTTTATAGCACGCCGCGGTGCCCCGGTTCTCATCCGCTCGGACTGCGGTACAAATTATGTAGGCGCTAGAAATCAGCTCATCGAAGTACAAAACTTTCTTGCCTTGAACAATGATACGATTGCGCACAAGCTCGCTGGTCAGCACATTACTTGGTTGTTAAACGTCCCTAAGGGACCATGTTTCGGTGCGTTACATGAGATCAACGTAAAATCAACAAAGCAACTTTTATATCGCGTAATTGGCGAACAGCACCTCACATTCGAGGAATTCTCTACACTTTTGGCACGAATCGAAGCTGTCCTTAACTCTAGACCTCTCTGCCCACTTTCGTCTGATCCATCAGACTTTGAGCCGCTTACAGCCGGATATTTCCTCATAGGCCGCCCACTAACGGCCCTTCCCGAACTATCCGTGGAAGATAGGCCGATCTCCACACGTAGGCGATTCCAAATGGTACAGGCTCTTTCCCAGCGCTTCTGGACGCTGTGGACCCAGTCCTACCTTCATACCCTCCAAACCCGCTCCAAATGGTTGTCCCCATCCTCCCCTCCCCGAGTTGGCGAGCTCGTCCTCATCAAGGAGGACAACCTGCCTGCCCTCCAATGGAGACTGGGGCGCATTGCTCGCACCCTGCCTGGGAAGGATGGCGTCGTGCGGGTGGTAGACCTGGACACCGCGAATGGACATCTTCGGAGGCCTGTATTCCGGATCGCCAGGCTCCCAGTGGATGAGCCCCCCCTGGCCCCCGGAGGATGTTCCCGCCAAAGCCGGGACGGCCTTTCAAACCGTACCGCCATCGGTATGGCGGTTGACTCAGCGGTTGTTGACGACCGCGTCCGCCTGTCTGCCGCGGCGCCACCGCTGCGCGACCCCCGCCACCGCTAGCTGGGTGAGCCGCGCGCGCGACCAGTCTGTCTGCTAGCTAACGCGAGACGCCCACAAAATACGCGCGCTGGTATCCTGAACCCAATGTGAAGAGAACGCCTGAGTGCCTGTGATAACGTAAAGTGACTTTGTGCTGTGCCGTGACAAATCGCCTACATCGCCGCCCGCCAGCTCGCTGCCCCGTCTCCTACAGTTGCCCGATCACCCATCATCATCCCAGGTAAGCCTTCCCACCTACCTACCTACCAGTTCCCTACGTCGCGTAATCGCCACTCAGACGTGGCGACTACAGTAATTGATTTAAATTTTTCGGTGTCGGTGACTTTAATATTGTATTTACTTTATTCTGCGATTTCTTTAATCCCTGTTTACTGATATCATAGCCAAGATAATTAATCTCGTCTTGAAAGAAGGAACATTTGTCTTTATGTAACGTCAGGCCGGCGTAGCGTAGTCGCTCCAAGACAGTGTGGTGTCTCCGTTTCACTGGAGGGCGGGTAAATAATGCTAGGCGCAGTGGACTGTATGAGCGGGGGCGGTTATCACATATATAAATAAATATAAGGGGCAGTTTGAACGAAGGAAGCCAAGGGCGGCGGTTACGGCCTTCAAGTGTTCCCCTGCGTGAACTAAGCAGCAACACTGACCTGGTAATCGGCGTCTTCAGCACCCTGGATTTTATTATCCTATTTCGATAAAAAACGATTAATACAAATGCAAAATTACAACAAAATGCGAAAATGGGAATTTTACGCAAAAATCACAGTCGAGATGTAATAGGCCTCTTAACGATTCATTAGTAAATCAATTGAGAGCTGACGCTCGAAGATTGTATCTCGGAAACGGTTAAAGATATCGCTCTGGGACCCAGCGCAATCGATTCAAAAGCGGGTTTTTTTTTAAGGTTTAAAGACGACTTAGACGAACTAGCCCAGCGAGGGCCAAAACCAGACCAGTTTTGAGTGAGCCAGAACTCCCGAATACCTACTACTAAGTCATGATCATAATCTATGCAGTCGACTTTATAGTTATTTTTTTTACAAGTATCGTTGTGGAGTAGATCAACTCACTCAAAGTTATTTTCTATGTAATATAACAAATCAGATAATTTGTACACAACTATCGTATTTTATTTTTAAGCTTGTAATCATTTAAGTGAAATACTTAGATCATAAATCATAATCATAAACGTTAATAGAGAAAAAAGATTAGATAGTTAAATAAAACCAAGTGACACACCGACACTGTGTGCGCTCTGCCATTCGCCGCCATGCTCTTGGTTCTGCTGCTGCTGCCCGCGCTGGCCGCCGCCGGCGACCGCTACCACGACACGCGGCGCGAGCCGGCGCATCCGGCGCATCCGCCGCGCGAGCCGGCGCGGCACGACACGCGAGCCGCGGAGCAGAGCGCGGAGTACTGGGCAGCCGAAGCCAGCGCCAGCATTCGCGAGCGCGAGCGGACGCGTGGTCACGGCGGGCGCGCGCGCAACGTGGTGATGTTCCTGGGCGACGGCATGTCGGTGCCCACGCTGGCCGCCGCGCGCACGCTGCTGGGCCAGCGCCAGGGCCGCCCCGGCGAGGAGGCTCAGTTGTCGTTCGAAGCATTCCCCACGGCAGGACTTGTCAAGGTGAGTAAATTATACTAATATTAAGTTCTTCTTGTTTTTATTGAATACTAGCAGCCCGCGCGACATCGGCCTGTGACGAAATTCCAAATATTTTTTATACCGAAACCTTGTCCTGACATATACAAACAAAAAAATATTTTACCAAATATGTGCAGCCGTTCTCAAACGATGCCCAAACATACATTTGTCTTGTGAATAGCTTATACGCATTTTTAGTGTCTGCGCTGTAGAAAAAGACAGTAAGGTCTAACTAACATTTTAATTTTTTTTTCTTCAATCCTCAATTTTAATTTAATTAAAAACAGTGGTTTTTTTGACTCAATTTGTAGTGTATTTTGTTGCCTATCAAATAAAACGAATCTACTTACATTTGTATTACATTTAATGTAATAATAGTGCACTTAGAACACCACCTGCCAGCACATCTCTCACACCTATCTACAACAGCACTATTCGCATCGGAACTACACTATGTCACAGCTGTCCGATATTGTGTCTGCACAGAAGAGCTTGGAGGAGTGCTTCACCAAGAAGATGCAGCACCTTGAAGCGCAGATCAAGAACGCAGGACCGAGCAAGGAAACTGTAGCTTAGGTTGCTGAAGATTTCCGCACCTTCAGGGAGCTCGTGTTTAGCATGCTCGGGTTGCTCCGGAGGCAGATTAATGAGTGCTCTACTCAGATTGATGCCATTGAAACCAGACACCGCCGTAAAGCCTTGATTTTCCTGGGTATAACCGAAGCCGAGAAGGAGGACTGTCAGGACCTTATTCTGGGCATCCTCCAATCTAAATTAGTTCTCAAAGATACCACAAAGGCCTCCATAGTGGTCTGTCTGTCACAGATTGGGGACTACCAGCGGCAGTGAGCGTGATCAGCAGCGGCCCGTTCTTGTTAGGTTTTCACAATATGACGTGAGGGCCGCAGTGTGGAGGGCGAAAACCAGCTTGAAGGGGACCAACTTCTCGGTGAAGGAGTTTCTCACAAGATCGAGGCAAACTGTTTTCAATAAGGCTCGACTACATTTCGGTGTTCGGACTTGCTGGACGCAGGATGGAGTCATCTTGATCAAGACTTCTGACGGAAGGCACCATAAAGTTGTCTCGAGTGAAGACCTGGAGTCCATCATTGCTGGGTATCCTGGTACGACGTCGGCAGCCGCCTTGACTCGTAGCGTTAAACCTGCCAATAAGAACAAGTAACCTTTTTATTTTTGTTCTCATGTTACATTTTGGTAGAGTAATTGAATGATTTAAAGTGTTTTATACTGTAATAAGCTATCCACTTACCATTTTAAGTCCTCGTCAAGTGTTTTATGTTATAGTACTAGTTAGTAATTATCCTTTTTTTTCCCGCAACACAAGAGATAAAAAATTCAATATCGTGGCTAGATTAGTAACAAATTGTTTTACATTATTGCGTTCTTGTTTTCTCGCTCTGCTAATCTACATTTATCACTAAGATTACTCTGTTGTTGAACCTTGTTTTTATTGTTTAGATTTGTTAGAAAAAAAGTCCTTTCTTTCTTTGCTCATTCAATTCAGTACCTAGGTAGGTAATATTTTTCTCTAAATGATTGATTCAGTTCGACTGACATTGACATGACAGACTGATGACTAACGGCCTATTTAAACGTCTCTCTTTGATCTGTACTTCACAGTTCACAGATTTTAGTGCCTTTGCTTATTTCAACGTATTGAAATCTCTTAGGTTGTATTGTACAACTTTAGATTTAAAGCCTAATTCGCACTTTTGCTACTAATTTTATTATTAATCAAATCAAATTATGTATTTGCCAAACCAAGTTTACTTATGTGGAATATAACTTATGCGTGACCAATTTGTTTAGCGTGAATATTCGTTCTTGCTGTTAATTGTTCCCCTTACTTTTGATCCCCTTGTTTTTATTATTGTTATTATTCTTCATCACAGTTGATGTAAGGCTGGCGGGTGGTGTGGTGATACGTTTAAGGCGTAAAAAACGACGCACAGTTTACTTTATTTAATTTTTATTATTATTCTCGTATTTTTTTATTTTCTTATGTCTAGGTTTTTTATAATATTCCATATAAAAATAATAAACAAAACTACTATAAAAAATAAAAATTTAACATTATAAAAAACCTAAACCTAGGGTGCCACCGGCAGCGGGGCAGGGCCCAAGCTAACGGTGGTTAGGTCTGCAGAGAGAGGAACCTCCTGACGATGCGTGCCGTGTCAAGAAGTACCGCCTTCTGTATCTGGCCCTTGATCCAGCCGTCTAGCGAGAGTCTCTTGAGATGTTGGTCGAGACTCTTTGCTATTAGGCCGTTTGCAGATACGACTATCGGGACAATGATAGTCGAGTCAACATCCCACATGGCGGTAACCTCGTAAGCCAAGTCAAGGTACTTGCTCAATTTGTCCTTCTCAGCCTTTACGAGGTTCTCATCATGTGGAACGGTGATGTCGACTAGCACTGCCCGCCGCTGGGACCGATCGACTAGGACAGGACTATTTTTGCCAATAAGCCTGACATCGTGATAGTTGATCGGTCCCAATAGAGCAAAGCACGACCATTTTCGAGATCTGGCTCATATTATTTTTTTTTATTTTTTTATCTACCTATATTTATTTATTAATATGTTATTTGACGATTGCTCTTATTATTCTGCTAATGAATCAGTATCAGCTTCTAGTGATGAAAGCTTTTGTTCCGCTACCGACACCCTCGGTGACTTTCTGAGTCAAACATTTGGTAATTCTTCAAATCTTCTAAACGTGTGTCATATCAACGCCCAAAGTGTACCAAGTCATCACAGTGAATTGCTCGATGTGTTCTCTTGTCGAAATATACATGTCGTTTTAGTTTCTGAAACTTGGTTAAAACCACATCTTCTGTCCACTGCCTTCTCCCTTCCTGACTTTACTCTTATTCGAAATGATCGCGTTGCGAGGGGTGGAGGTGGCGTGGCCATCTATCTTCGCAACGCTATCTCCTATAAAATTGTTGCTTCTTCTAGACCTGACTCTCATGCTGAGTACCTGTTTCTGGAGATTGGCCCAGGGAGCGCTAAAGCTATTCTTGGTGTCGTCTACTGTCCCCCCTCTGTTGACTATTTCACTGATTTTGAATCCTCCTAGTACCTAACTCCCCTCGGTCCTGTAAACTGCGTCACATCATCGAGTCAGCCAGCCTTCATGTCTTACCTTTACAACCAACTCACCGGAACATTGCTGGTGACGACACTTGGCTTGACTTGATCCTCACCTCAAATCCAGCCCTTGTCCCGTCATTTGGTCAACATATAGCTCTTGGTTTTTCCCATCACGACCTAATTTTCCTCTCCTATAAACTCAAGCCACCAAAACCTATCCCTAAGGTACTGTATAGGCGTATCTTTGCCCATATTGACGTTGATAAGATGCAGAGCGAAGTGTCTGAGACCAACTGGGATGCCCTGGTTCAAGCGTCCTCTGTCGACGAGAAGGTTCATATACTTAACGATACTGTGACTGCCATATACGATCGCTATGCACCTGTAAGGAAGATCAGGGTAAAGCGGCCACCGGTGCCTTGGATGACAAAAGGCATTCAAATGGCAATGAGGCGTAGGGACCGGGCATTCCGTAGGTTTAAACGTAATCGTATGGATGATAATTGGAACTCTTTTAAGCCTGCTAGGAATCGGTGTAACCAGATGATACGTACGTACGTACGGCAAACGCTAAACGTCGCCATATTCTCAACAACATCTCTTCTTCTTCTTCTGCTGATATCTGGAAGTTTCTTGGAACTCTCGGGATTGGCAAATCGCAAAATTTAGACCTGCCAAAATCGATTAATCTGAATGATTTAAATCTCTTTACTATACTGCCACATCTAAACTAGATCCTATGTCTATCAATCGCACCGTTGTTTCTATAGCAGGTCTAACGCGTCCCAATATAGCCCCGTTTTGCTTTTCTCCAGTCACTCAGGCAGAGATCAAAAAAATTATCCTTTCCATCCAATGCTGTGAGCTGTGATAACATCAGTCGACGTATGATAGTTACACTATACTGGATCATCTTCTCCCTGCTATCACCCATATCATTAATTCCTCTCTTAGCTCTGCAGTTTTCCCCACCCTATGCGCAAAGCCTACGTCCGTCCTCTTCCTAAAGTTCCAAATCCAACGCTCCCTAATCATTTTCGACCAATATCCATTCTTCCCTTTATGTCCAAGGTGCTCGAGGCCGCTGTCCACAAGCAATTCTCCCAATTTGTATATCACAATTCTCTCCTTGAACCTTTGCAATCTAGGTTCAGGCCGGGGCACAGCACCGTTACCGCCCTCCTTAAAGTGACTGGCGATATTAGGGCAGGAGTAGAGGACGGCAAAGTAACCAGCCTGGTGACTTCTCCAATGCTTTTAATACCGTCAGTCACAACATCCTTCTTTCCATACTGTCCCATCTTATGGTCTCTGACGAAGTGGTGGAATGGTTTTCATCGTATCTTCGGGAACGTCAGCAGTCGGTCCAATCAGGAGAATCATCTTCAACCTGGTGTAAATTAGAAACTGGCGTTCCTCAAGGCGGCATTCTTTCTCCCCTTCTGTTCTCAATTTTTATTAATTTCATCACTCACAAGCTTCAGTGTTCGTATCATCTCTACGCCGACGACCTGCAATTATATGCCCAGGCAAATGTGAATGGGCTGAATGATGCCATTGATGCTCTAAATAAAGACTTAAACAGCATCAATCCTGGTCCGACGAGTTTGGGGTAGCTGTCAACCCTGCAAAATGCCAAGCTGATAGGGAGTCCGCGGATGATGTCAAGAATTAATTTCAGCGGACTTCATCCCATTATTTTCGACAGCACTCCAATACCTATCATTGATAATGTAAAGGATCTGGGTTTGCTTGTCGACTCGAGGTTGAACTGGCAGGCTCAGGTGACGAATGTTTGTCGAAAAGTCACTGGAATACTACCTTACCTTTATCGCCTCAAGAACTTTTTGCCTGTTAGCGTCAAGGCTATGCTAGTACAGACCTTAATCTTTCCTATCGTCGACTATGGTGATGTGTGCTACCTCGACCTGAATGCAGATCTACTCAATAAGCTCGACCGTCTCCTAAATAACTGCATTCGATTCGTCTTTAACCTTCGTAAATATGATCATGTGTCCGCATGCCGAACGCAGCTTAAATGGTTACCCATTCGGCTGCGTAGAAGTATGCGGGCCTTGACCACTTTATTTTCCGTATTATGCTCTCCTAATTCTCCTTCGTATCTTTCCTCACACTTTCAATGCCTATGAAAAAACACTTCGTTCTTCTTCTAATCGCCTTCTAAACTGTCCCTCTCACCACTCCGACATCGTTCACTCTTCCTTCTTTGTCAAACCTCTTCTACTTTGGAATTCTCTCCCTATAAATATTAGAATGTCAGTCGGTACGCGTTCAAAACCAAATTGCGCAGCTATCTTACCGAACAAGCTGATACTCCACATTAGTAATCGTTTATTAATTATATGTATGATATTTATATATTTACTAACTATTTATATATTATAGAGTGTATATTATGTATCTACGGTGTAAATATGTATAAGATGTATATGAGTAGGTAATTATTGGGCATCCTGGAACACTTTTTTTTTCACTCCATTGATCTCACTGCCGTTCGAGCAATGTCGTAAAAAAGTGTTCCAGGATGCCCAATAATCATTTATGAAATGTTGTGCAGACTTACGGAATATTGTAGGTTTTCCATATTGAGTCACCAAAATTCACTGTTTTTATCACTATGATACACTATTAGCTAACCAAAACCTAAATTTGGATTACGCACAGTAGCTACCACTATGAAATTTTTCATTTTCGTCTAGGCTGGTGGCACCTAACAGCAAGTTTTTGTCGTGATCTGGTAATGGAATATGATTTTTCAATTTTTCCCAGTGGCTGATGCTAAGGAATAAAATCTAGGCCGATTGCTCATGCCTGTCGCCCAGTGGCTGGTGGCATCCAGATATTATTCCATTAAAAGTATCTAGGCCGATTGCTCATGCCTGTCGCCCAAGGGCTGGTGGCATCCAGATACAATTATTCCGTTGAAAAGTATCTAGGCCGATTGCTCATGCCTGTCGCCCAGGGGCTGGTGGCATCCAAATACTTATCAGCGTAATAAATAGCATAGGTAAATCGATCATTCATACCCGATAACAGATGTTAACAAAAAATTTTACGTATAGGCTGGTAGCCCCTAGACAGCAAAATGATGATTTCATTGCGAAGCCAGTGAGTGATGGGTGGTCACCCATCTATCCAGGATTCCGGTTTGTTTAGCCAAAACTTTCACATCACTTGCACTAGGTACATGCACCGTACACTAACAGCGTGGGAATGGTTTATGTTACTCTGTAGTACCTGTGAACCATGAACGATGCAAAGTCAGCTTCTTCGTACACGCGTGTGTGTCCATACTTGTGTTACGTTGTTAAAAATAGATGACTATAGGAATGTCAATTGTAATACTTATGATATAAAGAACCAATTACATCTACAAAGTAAAACTAGTTTTATGCAGTAAATGTAATAAATTGTAATTTAAGCATTTAAGTACATTGACGTACATAGTAACAAGAAGTCAGGGGAACTTGAAAATTGCATTTATGCAAATTTGATGTACAAGCTCTATCCTATGGTTCCATTTGTGTTTTTTATCATTAAATTGTATTATTAACAAAAGCGATTTAGTTAATTATAAGTAAATACATATTGGACAACATCACACACCTACATACTCAAATCCCAAAGTTAGTAGCTTCACTTGTGTAATGGAAATCAGAAACACCAAACAAAAAAAAAAAAAACACACTTATATTTGGGTGCGGTAATCGAACTCGCGACGCGACCCTTGCGTAATACGCAGATTCTATTCGGACGATAGCCGACCTACACTATACACGATACTTTTACTTAGATAATAAAACAAATGAATGAGTTCTAAAATCGCGAATCAATGGGATGGCTTTTATTGATTAAAATTAAATTTAAAATTATAACATGCACTAGTGTGCATATTATACATGTTGCACACTACAATAATTGTCAACTTTACAAAAACAAAACTTAAGTAACGAAAGCAAACACTAAAAAAAAAAAAAAAACATCCTTTGCCCAAATAGTACTCAATACTTAATAGCACCGGGAATCGAATCTATTGATGGTATAGGCCACCGGCCGCTATGCTACTTGGTAATACATTATAAGTGAAGGCAATAAAGATGTGTACACAACAGTGTTACAATAATGCAATGACTTTTTTTAATGTTGTACTTTTTTGTATTTATAGTTTTACACCTTTATCAAATCAACTAGCTGTACCCGTGACATCGTTTGCGTAGAATTAATTTGGAATAAATAATGTAGATAATTATTACTAAATATATGTGGTGCCATAGTAAATACTGATTTAATAACAAGTTGTAGAGTACCAAAATTTTATAATCGAGAAGAAACTTATAACATCGTATATATCATTTATTTATTTACTGATATATGTACACCAATAACATTAATTATTTATTCAAGTACAAATCTTAGCGATAGCATCACAATTGTGAACTCTGCCTTACAGGTATGTTTATCGTCAATATGTGTGCATCGAATTCTCAGATTCGAATGAAATATCATGTAACATGAAACTTTTGTTTTTCATTTATAATTTTTTGCAAACGTTTCAGAAAAAGTTGAGATTCTAAACTGTTTTATTTAATATTAATTTGTATGGTTATTAAATACCCTTTACGACGCTAAGCCATTGTAGGTTAAGGTATGCTTTGTAATATTTTTGCCTCAAGGTTTACGATATATGTAAAATTCCCTATTTAATCTTCAGTAAATCTAAATGCGGTTCATATCTTTTGTCGACTCCGTGCCATCTTGATAATTCTGACCGGGAAACAAGTGACAACAAGTGCGCCGAAATTGCTGCCCGTCGCTAGCCAGCCACAGCCACCGCCAGCCGCCAATAGCCACCGCCCGCTCGCCCTAGCCAGCTGCTGCGCTACTCACCGAAGTCCCGCTAGCACCACGAAGATCCGCGCAATTGCAATTATGTTCGTAAGTTTTTAAACTGTCTCGGATAATTTTTATTATTTTAATTTTAGCATTACAATGCTATACTTATGTAGTTAGACCCCGCCTCGGTTGCTCCTACTACGCTAAACGAGACTTACCGGCCTCGGTAGCTTAGTGGTCAGAGTATTGGACCGGTAATCCAAAGGTCGTGGGTTCGATTTCCACTCGAGCTTCCTGAGACTGGTTGATTTTTTCTAGTAAAATTTTATCTTGTCTCGGATAAATTTAACTAATTATTATCCCGTGTATGCATACTTAATTATATTTTCATTTGGCTTTCAGGTCGGACACTGAGTACAAGCGCCCCAAGGAGACCAAGAACAAGAAGCAGTTTGCCAACCACTTCCTCTCGGACAACGACGAAGGATCAACGACTTCTAGTAAAAAGTATGTGTTCGAAAAATATATATATTTTTTTTTTTTTTTTAATTCTATTGTTGCTGTACTCACGGTGGCAGATCAACCTACCCAAAACTGCCAATTTCTACAATCAATTTTGAACTTTATTATCTGGTTATAAGGATACATATACATAGGTACATTTACGTAAAAACGTGTTTCTTTTGAAATCGTTGATAGTTTTAAAAACTTATGAAGATTAGTTTCAGCAGTTGAACACAGTTCCCCTATATAGAGTACTTATTTGTTTTTATTTTTTATTTCTAGTATCAAGAAAAAAGAAACAAAATTGCCAGTGAAGAGGAAGCTACCGAAAAAGATATCGTCTTCAACGAAGAAATCGACCGGGTGGCAGCTGGATTCAGACAGTGAAGACGAAACGGCTGCCCAGCACGCGGCTAAACAAGGAACCCTAACGTCCTCGCTGTCGCGCCGGGTGGCGGACGGCGTGCTGCGGCGCACCGCTGACTTGGATGGCGACGTATTTATAGACCTCAAAGTCTACAACGTAAGGGACATCCTACCGGTAGAGCCTAAAGACCGATGGGAACACGCGGTTGTCTCTTTAAAGTTTCAATGTGACTCGGAATGCTCCCAAATGGTTCAGCTAACAGAGGTCATAAAGGACTGTAAGCGGCAGTTCACCAGCGAGGGCAAATTTTTTAAAACTACTTAGTTTTAATACTTATACTTATACTTATAATTTTAAACTACTAAGTTTAAGTCGTTTTTAATATTAGTTTTTCTTTTTACTTTTTTAAAATTAAGACAGATTTAGTGTTAGTTTTGTTAACTTTTTAATTTTGTAATTAGGTATCATAAGATTTAAAACTAATAAATAAAATAAATAAAATAAAAAAAAAAAAATCTTCGAGAGTAAACCTCATTAATTAGTATTAATTACAATTCTTACTTACCTACTAATGCTGTCACTAAAAACATAGGTAGGTAAAATACGTTTTAAATACAGATGCTTACTATCTTATCTACATAATTAAACTAGCAGCCTCCAACAGCATAGCCTCTTAGCAGTTTAGTTTAATTGTTTGTTTGTAATAAAATATTGAGTTTCTGAAACCGACATGGCAAAGAGAACAGTTTATTGCACAGTTTGTGACATATCTATTAAAAGTAGCGCTTTCTCAGCCCATTTACGAAGTACAATACACAAAAATAATAATTCTATTGAAGTAAGTAGTGGCATTGAAAAAGTAAGTAGTGCATTCCGCAGTCGGATTGCATCGTATCGGGTGCGGCCGGGCTCGGGGGGAGACGGTGACGTCAGCGATCGCAGCACGTGCCCGCCAGCTGTGTTTTTACGCGGGCTCCGATCTCGTGTGCAGGAGTTGCTATCTGCGCGACAAGCTACCTATCATTCTATTAAAGTCAATTTTGAATTTTTTGCTGATTTTGCTTTACTTAACAGCACAAGTGAAATAAAATCATTCGCAACTGAAAACGTGATATTTCATCAGAATTATTGTTTTAGTGAAATATATTCGAACGCAGTCGATACTATTGTAACAAAGATTGACGAATTTCAAGAAAGAGATAGTGGTTGGGCTTTTATAAGCAATTTATACTTAGAAGTCAATATTAACAAATATAACCCATTGAGGGCTGGTCAGTTTATAGAATTACCGAAATGTTTAAAATCGAGACACGCATGCATAAATATTCGAAATAATGATGCGTTCTGTTTTTTGTGGAGTGTAATGGCTGCGTTATTTCCCGTAAGCAATAATGCCCATCGCATATCATCGTATCCGCGCTACGAAAAAATTCTCAATACTGATAATATGACTTTTCCTGTAGGGTTTTTGGACATTCGAACCTTTGAGAAAAATAATCCTAAAATTAGCATAAACGTGTATGGTCTAGCAAACAAGTCACAGATTGTCGGTCCTCTGTACAAAACAGAACGTAGAAAAAAACACCATATCAATTTACTACTATTAGAAAAGGGTAATTTTAAACATTATTGTTTAATAAAAAATTTAAATAAATTATTAAGATCCCAGTTAACAAAACATCATTCAAAAATATATTTTTGTGACGACTGTATGATATTTTTTAATAAAATGGAAACATTTGATGCTCACATTTGTAGCGGTGTTCGGACTGTGCTACCGGATCAAGGAACCGTAATACAATTTAACCATTTCGAAAGAATGCAAGATATGCCGTTCGTTATTTATGCGGATTTCGAATCTTTATTAGAACCTAAATCGAGTGGTGACGGGCTAGATTCAAAAAATACAATTGTGTTAGAAAAACATTTGCCAGCCGCTTTTGCGTATTATATTGTCTGTTCGTATGATAGCTCTCGCAATAAATACGTATCGTATCGTGGAAAAGATTGCGTTGAAAAATTCATAGAATTTCTCAAAAAAGACGTAAAAGAAATAAACAAAACTTTAAAAAAAACCATTCCAATAACGTTATTATCAGCTGAAGAGCAAGAAAATTTCGATAAATGTAAAAATTGTTTCCTCTGTGATCAGTTATTATTGGACGATAAAGTCAAAGATCATTGTCATTTGACAGGCAAATATCGAGGTGCGGCACATTCTTACTGTAATCTACAGTTTTGTTTACCTAAATTTGTTCCCGTATTTTTTCACAATTTAAGCGGGTATGACAGCCATTTATTTATTCGACAACTAGGAGATACCCCGGGGGGAATAAAAGTCATTGCCAAAAACAAAGAAAATTATATATCTTTCACGAAGTTTTTTCATATGAAACTTCAGGAATATTTTCCAGTTAGATTTGTAGATTCATTTAAATTTTTAGGTACCAGTTTAGGAAAACTTGTAGGTAACTTGACTAGTAATGACTTTGCGCATTTGTCTTATTTTTTCCCAAATAAAGAGCACTTTGATCTAATAAAACGCAAAGGCGTGTATCCCTATGAACACATGACGAATTGGAGTTGTTATGATGAAGATGTGTTACCGCCGCGAGAATGTTTTTATAGTACTTTGACCAATGACACCATTTCTGAATCGGATTATTATCACGCTCAACATGTTTGGAAAACGTTTCATTTGAAAAATCTCGGTGAATACACCGACTTATACCTTAAAACAGATGTAATTTTACTAGCAGATGTATTTGAGAATTTTCGTCTAACTTGTAAAAATAATTATAGGTTAGATCCTGCATTTTACATGACCGCTCCAGGACTAAGTTTCGACGCAATGTTACTTAAAACTAAAGTGAAATTACAACTTATTGAAAACCTAGAAATCGTACGTATGCTTCAAAAGGGCATTCGTGGTGGGGTATGCTTATGCTCCACTAGGTATTCCAAAGCGAATAACAAATATTTGTCAAATTATAATCCGTCCATCTCCGATAACTATTTATTTTACATTGATTGTAATAATTTATATGGGTATGCAATGTGTTCATACTTGCCCTATTCTGATTTTGAGTTAATCAGTCAAACGGAAATAGATAAACTTAATATTCTCCAAGTACCCAATGACTCGAAGTATGGGTATATTTTAGAAGTTGATTTGGAATATCCGGAATACTTACATGAGTTGCACAATGACCTTCCTTTTTGTCCTCAGAAGTTTACACCACCCGGATCAAAATATCCCAAATTGATACCTAATTTGTACGATAAATTTAATTATGTAATACATTACGTACATTTAAAAACGTGCTTACAACACGGTTTAGTATTAAAACGTATTCACCGAGTAATCAAATTTAAACAAAGTCCTTTTTTAAAACCATATATAGATTTAAACACAGAGTTACGTCAAAAGGCTAAATCTACATTTGAACAGGATTTCTTTAAATTATTAAATAACAGCATTTTTGGGAAAACATTAGAAGATACTGAAAAAAGACTCAACGTTCATCTGGTTAATCAGTGGAATGACACCAGAAATAAAACAAAAAAATGTTACACAGCCGAACAATTGATATCGAGGCCTAATTTCCATAGTTCCACGGTTTTTACGGAAAATTTTGTAGCAGTGCAAATGAAACCAGAGTTAATTACTTTGGATAAACCTATCTATATAGGATTCGCTGTTCTGGAAATATCTAAAAATCATATGTATGATTTCCACTACTCCACAATGAAACCTTTTTATGGTTCTCGTTTAAAATTATGTTATACGGACACTGACAGTTTTTTGTATAGTATAGAGACACCTGACATATATAACGATATAAATTTAAGTTTCAGTCGTACTTCGATACTAGCAATTATACTAAAAATAATCAGTATAATATTGTATGTCGAAACAAAAAGATTCCTGGGTTATTTAAGGACGAGCTAGGCGGGCAACTTATTGTTGAATTTGTAGGACTGCGATCGAAGTTATATTGCGTGAAAACTGAAAATAACGAGTTAAAAAAAGCAAAAGGAGTAAAGAGACCTGTAGTCAAAACTCTTACTTTTAAAGATTTTAATAAAGTGTTATTGCACAATAAGTTGATAAAGAAAAAGAATGTTGTGTTTAAGTCTCTGAAACACGAAATTTTTACTCAATCTGTTAACAAAGTTGCCTTATCTTCAAATGATGACAAACGAATTATACTTAAAGATAAAATATCCACTTTGTCATGGGGGCATAAATCTAGTTTGTTCTAGAAAAAAAAGAAGATTTTCTAAAAGCGGTTGGAAAAGATTGCCCGGCCGCATTTACTTACTGATGCTATTGTTACACGATTAGCTATATGCTATATGCTTCATAGTTTGCATGTTGTTTTTGAATGTAAAACCTACAAGACTTATGTATAGTTATTGCGATTTCATAACAAAAACCACCTTTATTTTATTAAAAGATTTTTAATTTGTATAATATTATTACATGAGTTAATGAAATTTAATATTATTACATTGTATCTAATATTTTGTATCATAGTAAATACTTTTATAAATGTATTCAGTGTATTATTTAGTAAGATAAGCTTTTTATAAATAAATATACTTATTTTCAGTAATACAAAAATTGTATTATTTCAAATATCACCATGACGTTTCCACTGTAAATTAACTACAATTAAGTATCCTACATTCTCTCTGCCTAAATATTAATGTTATTACCGTAGGTTATAATACTTTCAATAACGTAAAACCTCAGATGCGGTGCCCGAACAAGTTCAAACATGTTCATTGACACTATGTCACGTTATGCAAATCTGTAATTTGAATGCATACATCTTCCTAGATATTTGTTTTTTTACTTATTATATATTTTTCAATAATATGATACCCGGTGCCAGCAGAACAAGTCTATACATGTTCATTCCCACGATTGCTGCTATATTACGTTTTGCAATTCAGTAATTTTGATGCATACGACAGTAGTTCCCTTCCACAGTCCAGTCAGTAGCACTTCGTTAGCCGATCTATACACAACCGAGCAACTGCCGCCCGCTGTTTAGTACCTACCTACCTTATTGCACTTCAGAATTTATTCTTTGTAAGTATTACTACCTAATATTAAGCATTTAATATTATTTATATGTTGTATAGTTTATGTTAATCAATAAATGTTTCTAATTTTTCGCAGATCATGGAAGATTCTCAAGACATATGTGGAACCTATTCTCCATCCATATACGCACAAGATCCTAATTTCTGTAGCCCTACCGAAGGCCTCGGTAAATATGTACAAGAAGCATTGGCAAAAAAAGCAGCTCTTAAGAAGAAACAAAAAAGAGATGCAGCACGAAGAAACTGTAGAGATGTGGCGTCGACTTCATATGTAATCACCAAGGATCAAAAAAAAGGAAAACGGCTGATACAAATTCAAGTAGTGGACTTGGAGAACGAAGCTGCTGCATACTCAAGATCTTCAGCAGAAACTACACAGTGCAGTGAAAATGACAATGACAATGGTTGTGTGATACTTAGTGCGCAATATGTGATGCGAGACTCTATAGATGAGATAATGGACCTCACTGAAAACTTAATAAAAAAGATTTCCAGGAAAATTACTAGTGATGATTATTTTTAGTAATTGTTACTTTATTGTTAAACTATTAAAATTTTAAAGTTATAAATTTTTAAGGTAAATCTTAGTTTGTTATTTGAAATAAATAAGTCTTAGTGGTAATCTGTAGAAAACATATAATTAAGTAAGAAGTACTTGATTTATTGTAAAATTATTAAGTAAAAAGAAAATAGTAAAAAAATCTATGTGTAAAATATTCAACAAAAGATATGTAGTAAGTAAAATACTTCTATTATATTTAATTGGTAAACCTTAGTTAAAGAATTTCAAATAAATAAATAAGTCTTAGTGATGAGTTTGTATAAAACATAATTATGTAATAATTACTTGAAGCTAAGTTTAATGTTAAATAAAAAAAAAAACAAATTAGTATATATATATATATTTTTTTTTTTTTTTTTTAATGTAACGAACTGTTGTAACATTGTTAGATTTTAATGTGGTTTTAATTAAATGATATTTTAAGATACTGAAGTTGTTTTATTATTTTACTATGTGAGGGAATTATTAAAACTGAAAGACTTTTTTATTTAACTTCTATTTATTTAAATATCTGACATCGATACATTATTTTCTATAATCCATTTTCTAATGCATATAACATTTCTTAATGCACAATACTTTATATGGTTGAAACAATTGAATGAAAACATATCTTTACAGTAAAGTTTACTTAGAGTTTCTAAATTAGGTATACCTTTATCACTTATATCTAAAACATTTTCATGTCCACATAATTCTCGCACCCATTTAATTTTTTCTTCTCCTTTTACTATGATCTTGCGTTCTTTGAAGTAAGGTTTAATGAGTCTTTTAAATTCTCTGTAGTCAATATGTCCCTCACTCCATCGGTATCCTCGGTTTCTTTCTATCCACCAAACATGTTTCCTTTCTTCGAGAGTAAGTGTAGAAAATGGATATGGAGGTTTAATTAAAAATATTTGAGTGTGTTCTGATGTGCCTATAACTAATTCCTTGATAATGAATTCATTTTTCTCATTTTTAAAACCTTGCACATCCACTATTATAACATCTTTATTCATGATAGTTTTTTAACGATGTTACTCAGAGGCTTATATTCAAATATGCAGTCGTTCAGTATAAGACAATATGCGGCGGTCTGATCAGGTATCTCTTGATCTGTTTCTATTTCAACCCGAACGTCAATTGATCCCTTTAGCGTTTCGTGTTGGCGAGAACAGTCAATAACAAATAAAGGAGCGATATCTTTGAACTCTTTCAAACTCAACAACGGCTCTGGTCGACGACCATGATAAGACTGCTGAAATCTTGCATACTGTTCGTATATTAATGAAAACTTGTTGTCAGCAAAATTAATATTCATTCCTTCATAAGGGTAATATGATGAATTTAAAAATACTTTGACATCACGAATAAAGCAATGATCGAACTCTGCCATAGACTGTGTCACATTATGTTTACGGTTAGTTTGTAAAGCAATTACTACAAATCGTGGTTTTTCAATCTGAGATGAGGTTTTTATAGACCAAGCGTGTTTACGTGTTGTGGGTAGTAATGGATACTCATACAAGTCCCAATTACGAAATGCTACTGTAATGGGACGATCTTTTTCTAAATGCTTTAATAAATTAATTCTTTCGCGGTCTGAAACTTTAATGTGAGGAACTCGCCAAACAATTTTACTTATTGTTATATCCTCCACAACTTCATCGGTATTTAGTTTCAAAGCATTGAGATTTGTGTTGCTTCTCAATAATACTAACTCATGTTTACAGTTAATTATGATTTTTTCATAATCTTCTGCAAAACCCAATATTTTGTTTAGAGGAATTGATGCAGAAAATACTCCATTGCTGACATTGGTCGTACCTGTAGGTGACCAGCCCCAAACCTTTGCACATTTCGATTCATTTTCATTCAAGGAAAGATAAGATTTTATAGTTGTAGAAATCCCTGTATTTTTTACCTTATCTATTTCTACACCATTTAATTCATATCGAATATCTTGAAAAAGAAATAAAGCTGGATTATTAACAAAATGCACACTTGTCACTTTTTCTTGTTGTTTAGTAGTACTGTTAAACTTATACACATTGACTCTGCCCTCAATGTACAAACTGCTGAGTGCAGGCAACACATACAAATCTTGCTGATTAATAGGTATTCGAATTTCATCGTTCTTGTTAAAACTTGTTACATATGGTTTATACGAATGATATTCGAAACTTTCGATGCTGTTATCGTACGATGCCGGTTGAGTTATATTTAAAATATTCATTTTAACAAACCCAGTAGTTTTAAAAATTCCTTATTGCTTTTGGTTAGCTTCTTCTTTAAACGAAGCGGTGTTCTTTTCTGAGAGGATCTTTTGGAACTGACTTGAACAGTAGACGTAGATGGGGTTTTATTGAAATTTAACATTTTTTTCTAAAGTGTAAATACAGCTGTACTTCTTCACCGCGTAAGTTGATCTGCTTATTTTCAGCGTCTAGCAACCTTATGTTAATAGAGTTGATTGAACTTTGATTGACGGGAAAATAAATTAAGTTTTTAGGTATTTCGATGATTCTATAACCTGGTGGTACGTTAGGAACAAATTCGTAAATAATATGACTTGCTTTCCCGTTCACAAATGACCCGCTGATTACATCACATTCGATTCGCACTACAGTTGTTGATAAAATGCTGACGGGATACCGAGACTCGGTGCTTATATTAGCTGTTATTGTATCCATACCAAAACCTAAAATTTTACCAAGAGAATCATTTTTATCGAAATACACATTTTCAGAACAGTAAATACATGTTTTTAATGTATTATTATTGCAAGTCAATTTTAGCGCAGCGTCCTTAATGTTACTTTTCAAAAAGTCACAAATATCTTGAAGTTCGTAGGATCCTTCAGGTATTTCGATAATTCTATCACTGCCATAGTAAAATTTATTATTTCTTTCATCTATGTTCGGGATAGAATTAAAAGTTGAAAAATATAAGAGTCCACACTCATATTCTCCGCGTAATTGCAAGGTTGGCGAGTAATTTGTTATTAAAGATTCTCCTCTGCCAGTTATTGACACAGTGAAAGACATTTTTGTACTGATAAGTTTTTTTATTTCATTATCAATATAAATGTTTTTTCCAATAGTCTCTTAAAAAATTTAAACAAAGGTGACCACAGTTTATAGTTCCAAACTTTTGATACTGAACATAATTATAATTTATAGACATGTACCTTAAATAATTTATCAACTCTAACGGTGGCTTTAGATTGCCAAAACTATCAAAATATTCACAGTCGTCATTATGCTTAACGTAGGCTACCCAATGGGTTCCGGGATTATCAGAACTATCTAAATTTATTATAGCACACTCGATCTTTCTTGGTTTTGAAGGCAGTGCATCTCTCATAAAAACTCCTCGAAAGTGTGGAATATCAGTAGCATGCTCCAATATATCGAAATTAGTGAGAGGGCGTCTGGGTAGCCGTTTCATTAGTTTTTTGAAGGATTTAGATATAAACCAGCTCCTTTTTTATGAGGCTTGATATACAGTCCTTTTCCTAGAGCTACAGCTTCCATCATCTTGTTATGTCGTTCAGATTCTTGAAGATTTTTCTGAGCAGCCTTGTAATCATTGACAGCCTTTGCTATACCTGCTGCACCACCAGCAAGTGAACCTAGAGCTGACAATCCAGCGAAAATTGGAATAAGAGGTAAGAAACCCCCACTTTTTGGTATAGGAATACACCGCGGCAAGCGTATTCCTTTTTTATTAGTAAACAGTTTTTTTGCAGCTGCATATGCATATTTTATAGCTGTGTGATTGTCTTTAGATTTTAATTTTTTAATTTTATTTTGGATTTTTTTAACACCAGTCATAAATGAACTTACTCCAGCCCCAGCTTTGAGTTTTGCTTTCATAGTTTTCTTTACTATCCATGAAGCAACCTTTTCTCCTTTTCCAGCATCTCTCGATTGCAATCTTTTCTTAGCCATATTCAAAAGTTCTAAATCGGCGTTATGTCGAACGTGTAAATCACTGTTGTTGTATGCGATATCGTGATACATGCAAGCTTCATCCAATTTGTTTATGCCCCGGTCGCCCCTCAGTAACCGTTTCTTAAGTTTTGTTCCGGGACCACAAAATTGATAACCAGGTAAATGTAACTCAAACGGTATATTATTTATTATGTCGTTAATAATACCACTTCCTTCCTTCATCGATGTTTATCAAGTGACCGTATCAAATATTAATTCTTAATTTATATTATAACACCAATGCATTTTTATCAATCCAACTGTTTTCGTCATCACTGAGACCTAACCATTTAACAAAAAGTTTGTTTCCTTTTCTTTTTATAACCTTTTCAATGAGATATAGATCTGGAAATTTTGTTCTCTGTAATTCATAACCGTAAAAAGATCCTAAAATTCTCTGCCTATGGTTATCTTCTAAGTGGTAAGTTACTGGAGTTGTATGATTGACTTTAATAACATTAAATATTTCTGATGACCAGTTTGGGGTATAACCTTTATAAAAATCCCCTTTGTATTTACTTATACGAACATGATCTCCAACTCGCAACTTTAATTTATGGTTCATCTTGTTACTTTGTGATTTAATAATGTTAGATCTGACAACTATTTGGTTTCCTTTATTAACCTCAATTGGCTTAAATTTTGTTATTCGATGTCTAGTGTTATTATAGCATTGGACTACGTGTTTCAAATTTTTTTGCATCCATTGATATTGACCACATAAGCTAAATAGCTTGTAAAGGTGACCTTTTAGTGTTCTTATTACTCTTTCGACAATTGATGCTTTTTTTATAGAGTAAGTGGAATAATGATTAATGCTATACTTTACCATCAACTGTTTAAAGGTATCATTATAAAATTCCTTGCCTAAATCTGTTTGTAAATTTTTAGGCTTTCGAGATGAATTAGATAATATATTTAGCATTGCTTTTGTAACACAACTTTTATCTTTTGATTTCAAAGGATTAACCCATACATATTTCGATAAAGTATCAATTACTACTAAAACATATTTATATCCTTTATTAAAATGTGAATACTTCTGAAAATCCATAAGGTCAGCTTGCCATAAATCATCTATTCCTTTTATGATTGTATATCGACGCGGGAAATTTCTTCTTGCTGCTTTGTGTAGTTCATTGACGATGTCTTTTTTACTCATTTTTATTTTTTTGGTTTATCAAAAAATCAATCTCTGTTTTAGTATAATATAAATCACTCAAACGATTTGAAGTCACCTTATCCAAGCTATTTAGGTATTTCTTAACATCAAGATAAACTGTTTTTATTTCGTTTCTTAGGTCTTGAACTGTTTTATCTAAATAGGCTTTATTTACTGCTTCGTCGTCTTCGTCTGGAGAGGTTAAACCTTTCAATTTTGATGATTTCAAATCGTAGTGTCCTGTATCTGACTTCACCAATGTATCGCTGAAGGTATCAATGTATTCCGCTAATCGTAGACGCTTATGAACATGATGACCAAATTTGTCAATGTTCATTGCTGCACTGATGCGTTATTCAAAGTGAACCATTTCCCTGTCAAACGTTCTTTATATTTCATATTCTTGATTATTCCTGCTTCCCACAGTTCTTCCATAATTGCGATAATTTCATTATCTAAACCGGTGTTACCTGCATCTCGTGACGCAAACAGCAATTTTAATCGATCTACCAACTCATTCGGATCGTCCCAATAAACAAGGTCTGTATTTTTCTTAACTTTTTTTAAAAGATTAATACCTTTTCCCTGTGAAAGGCTTTCCATGCTAGTAGTCACATTTTTAGAGAATTTAAATAGTGGTTTGATAATATTCATATATTTATACCCTTTATTGCTGTTTATTGGTTTGGTTGGTTCAAAATTACGCCTATGGGCATTGGTGTCTATTAGTAGTAGTTTATATTTATCTAAATCATCTTCTGTGATTACATCTACATTTGGTTTCTTTTTAAACAATAGCTCTTTTAAACCAAGAGTTTTTTTATAAACACGGTTTCCAACTTTCAAAGTGCTGTCATTGTCATAAACACGAGATTTTCCGAGCATTAGTTTACCTCTGTCATGTCTGATTCCAAAAGGTATATCATTCATTACTTCAGATGATGTTGACCAAGACAAAGACTGATTTTTATAGCTTGGTGACGATTGTAGAGATTTAAACGATCCATCACTCACATTATGGTCTTGAGTAGTTGTTACAGTAAGGGTTTTGTTAGATTTTTCATATAACTCCTGATCTGGCTCATCTTCTTCACTGCTAGGTTCACTAAATTGTTCAATAGAAGAATAGGACTCCTCGCTTACATTTTTTTTAATCTTTTTAAAACTGGGAGTATCATTCTTTTCTTCCACATTGTGTTTTCCATCATTTTTACTTGTTAACAAATTAAGAGGGTCAACTATAGGTTTGAATATGGTTTCCAAGGTCATATTGCTTGTATTTTTTGCATCCTTGATCATATCTACTTTTCTCTTTACAGCTGTTGCTGATTTTACTAATTGTTTTTTTAGATCTATTTCCATGTTTTTTTTTTTTATGAAGTTTCCTTTCAACTCCAAATCACAAAAGAAAGTGATTTATAAATAAAATTACAACGGCTTATGTATATTAATCTACCACAATGAACGTATCAAATGTCATTCTATAACATCCTTTATTTCGTTCACAATCCTTATTTATTACAATATAATTGTACGGCTTTCTCCAAACAGTTGAGCACATTACACGGAATTGAGACCATGACATGTCAGACATTACATGTTCTTCATAAACGTGTTTTAAATTTATATCGTCTTGCTTGAATAATATTATTAGGTTTGCATTGTCCCTTACAAGTTGTTTAGGTATTTTTGTATAGGTTTGATTTATATAAAAACAATCTATATTTTTATGACGTCCCATAGCAAAATAATCTCGGATGTGGTTTTGGTTTTCACAAGCAACGTCGTCAAATATGATAATTGAGTTAGCCAAAGCTTCGTGTGGACTTAAAATTTCACTGTTATCATTGTATTTGTTAAAAGATGTACCTGCTACCATATCTAATACCTTTTCTAAAAATATGTATTTAGGCTGATATAAAGATTTTGAATATACATAAAGATTATGAAAACGAGGACCGTCACAATGTAATAATAGACTAATTACTAAGTTGGTCTTTCCACAATTGGAAGGACCACAAACAATACAACGTATACTATTCGGCAACAAATTACCATGTCGTTTTAGTTCATTCGATAGCGGAGGACATATGCATTCTATTTTTAACGATTGTTTTTGTTTGACGAATTTCATAATCAGCTGCTTGCACTTGACCACAGAGTTCGAAGGAATTTAACAAAATGATTTTATAACATAGCGCCAAAACATTTAAACTCTTGAGGTGGGTGGTCGAATAAATTATAAATAGCAAACTTCAGTTCATTGGTATCCAAGAATCGATTTGAAGTGAGTAATGCTTTTTTTTTTTTTTTTTGCACTGTATTATATTGCTAAGGTAAAGCTACTAAGTAAAAAAAAAAAAAATATGTTATCGGGTATGAATGATCGATTTACCTATGCTATTTATTACGCTGATAAGTATTTGGATGCCACCAGCCCCTGGGCGACAGGCATGAGCAATCGGCCTAGATACTTTTCAACGGAATAATTGTATCTGGATGCCACCAGCCCTTGGGCGACAGGCATGAGCAATCGGCCTAGATACTTTTAATGGAATAATATCTGGATGCCACCAGCCACTGGGCGACAGGCATGAGCAATCGGCCTAGATTTTATTCCTTAGCATCAGCCACTGGGAAAAATTGAAAAATCATATTCCATTACCAGATCACGACAAAAACTTGCTGTTAGGTGCCACCAGCCTAGACGAAAATGAAAAATTTCATAGTGGTAGCTACTGTGCGTAATCCAAATTTAGGTTTTGGTTAGCTAATAGTGTATCATAGTGATAAAAACAGTGAATTTTGGTGACTCAATATGGAAAACCTACAATATTCCGTAAGTCTGCACAACATTTCATAAATGATTATTGGGCATCCTGGAACACTTTTTTACGACATTGCTCGAACGGCAGTGAGATCAATGGAGTGAAAAAAAAAAGTGTTCCAGGATGCCCAATAATTACCTACTTATATGTATCTGAGTTTTATATAATGTTTATAGTATAATTATGTATGAAATTTACCATATTTTCATTTTAGTTGTGCACCCTACCACTTATTTCTCTGCACCACCCTATGGTTGACTGGGAGAAAATGCCTAAGGCATTAAGTCCGCCTCTGTACAGTTGTGCATAAAGTATTAAATAAATAAATAAATAATATGCTGTATTCAAAAGTACAAACAATTGGATTAATATTGTTTCAGACCTATTGTTTGAATGCACAAATCGCCGATTCCGCATGTACGGCAACCGCTTACCTTTGCGGAGTGAAGGGCAACCGCGGCACGATAGGCGTGACCGGCGCCGTGCCGCGCTACGACTGCGACGCCTCCACGCCGGCCGCCGCGCGCGCCTCCTCCATCGCCGCCTGGGCGCTCGCTGACGGCAGAGACGCAGGTACATCACTAGCTAACCCCAAGGGATACAGCTACTACTCAAAATTGGAAACCCTAAGTTAGCCTAATTCTATAAAATGATCATCCCTATTGGGTTACAGGCGTAGTGACGACGACGCGCATCACGCACGCGTCACCGGCCGGCGCGTACGCCTCTGTCGCCAACCGCCACTGGGAGAACGACTTCACCGTCGTCGACGAGGGCCACGACACAGCGCGCTGCCCCGATATCGCGCACCAGCTCGTCAACATGCACCCTGGGAATCAGTTCAAAGTGGGTTCGAGTACTTAACCACGTGTTAATAATTTGACTAGCTATTTGTGTGTGACAACAGATTAATAATTATTTTAAATACCTAATTGCAGGTAATACTGGGCGGGGGACGCCGAGAATTTTTGCCAATCGATCATATCGATGAAGAAGGTTCACCTGGTAGGAGAACTGATAACCGTAATTTGATTGAAGAATGGCAAGCTGATAAGCGGTCCCAAAACGTTAGCTACGCATACGTTTGGAACAAGGAACAGCTTACTAGTGCTTCATCTTCTCAACCTGAATATTTGTTAGGCCTATTCGAAAGCGATCACCTTCAGTATCATTTAGAAGCTGACAACACCACGGAGCCCACGCTCGAAGAGTTGACCGAGATTGCGATTCGATCCTTGAGCCGCAACGAAAATGGTTTCTTCTTGTTCGTGGAGGGCGGGCGCATCGACCACGCCCACCACGACAACTACCCGCACCTGGCGCTGGACGAGACCATCGAGCTGAGCGCGGCCGTGGCGCGCGCCGCCGCGCTGCTGCCCGAGGAGGACTCGCTGCTGGTGGTGACGGCCGACCACGCGCACGTCATGGCCTTCAACGGGTACACGGAGCGTGGTGGCGACATCTTGGGGCCGTCTGATGATCGCGACGTAAATGACGTACCTTACATGACGTTATCATACACGAATGGCCCTGGTGCTCGTCTACAATCCAACGGCATTCGTCCGAATGTACTTAATGATTCAAATTATGGTAACAATTATTGTTATTTCTAAAAGTTAAAACTGTTTTAACGGGACTAAACACTATTAATTTTGTAAGTAAGTACATATCTACTTATTGCTTGACGTTTCGCGATGCTGCGGCCGTGGTCACAACGTACGATGGTGGATGAAGAAACAAATACCCGCCCGAGCCGACGACGCCGCGCACCGCCAGTTCGCTTGTGACCACGGCCGCAGCATCGCGGCCGAAACGTCAAGCAGTAAGTAGATATGTACTTACTTACAAAATTAATCGTGTTTAGTCCCGTTAAAACAGTTTTAATGCAATGCAACGCGATAGTTTAAAGTCTTATTTCTAAAAGTTATTTTTATCCTTGATTTAATAATATATTTTGGATTATCCACAGAAAAAGCTAATGCTACAGCGTCTTTGTTATTAAAATTCTGCTACTTTTTGACGCAAACTCTATTGTTTGTAGGTGCATCGCAATGGCGCACGCACGCAGACGTTCCGCTAAGCTCGGAGACGCATGGCGGCGACGACGTGGCGGTGTTCGCGCGCGGGCCGCAGCACGCCATGTTCTCGGGGCTGTACGAGCAGAGCCAGCTGCCGCACCTCATGGCGTACGCCGGCTGCTTCGGCGCCGCCGCCGCCGGCCAGCCGCACTGCAGCGCCGCCGCCGCGCCGCCCGCGCCGCTGGCCGCCGCGCTGGCGCTTGCCATCGCGCACCTGCTGCGCAATATACAGATCTAGACCACAGTATAAAATAATAGTATTAAAAGCACTACTATATATATTTGATTTTAAGCAACGATTTCTTTTAAGGCTTATGTAATTTATTTTGTAAATATTGTATTTTTAGGAACAAGCTCGGAAAATACTTAAAAAAACAAATTAATTTATTCTTTAAATGTAATTAATGAAATAACAATCAGAACTTAACTTAACACAATTATTTTACTAACAATTTGATACTGAAAAGATTGCACGCTCACACTAATTAAATCACTTTAAATAACACTACCCACATTAAAAATATAAAAAGACACACAACGCAATAAAACTAAATGACAGCTACGATACCAGATAGCCACTCGGGCAGAGATCCGTCCGCGCCGAGTTCCAGAGAGAAAGTGAGCTCTCTGGTTTGCGTGGACGCTATTTATAATGGCTGGCCGTAGTAGGGATGGTATTAGGAAGTTTTTTTCTTATAGTATATATTAATTTATAAATATTAAATCATAAAAAGAAAAATAGTTAAATAAATTAAAAATAATGGATTGATATTTTTTTATTTTATTACAAGTTGTAAAGAAAATTCGAACACTGTTGGAAAAATAGCATCTTTTTTCATAGAAATCCCGACAAACTATTCCTTTCCACCTGATGTTAATTGAAAATGGAGTCAATCGCAAATACAATCGGACCCCATATCATAGAAAGAAGAGAGTACATGACGACTAGAGAAGACTATTCCATCTTTTGGAAGCGGTGGAATATTGGTCTGTGAATCAGTGACCCGCAAACACAGACCACATAACCCATAGACGCCGCTTTCAGCAAGTTTTACTAAAATATGCAATCGGCAAATTTCAGGGGGGCGCGAGGGTGTAACTCTGGATGTGATTGGATATCTAAAGGTCAAAATAGTGACACTTAACAGACCATTATCAAATGTATTCGAATTAGTAATGTGGTAGGAGTCGATATTAATATCGATGGACTTTTTTCGTACTTGATGATTAATATGACGGTGTTAATAAGTTAATTAAACAACTCTTCTTATTTAATACTAACTTTTATATCAAAACTCGTTAAGATAGGTATTATATTTTGTCAATCAAACTGTTTGCCATAAACAATTTCGGAGTAGTTTGAAAAAATAAATATGTAATGGCCGGTTTTTCAAAAGTCAGACAAAACTTATTTGGTGGTTAGAGTTAATACAACCATTTTGAAAATGTTTTGTCATAATATCATTGTTTTACAAGACATTTTCAGATTGTTCTCGTAATATTTTATCAGATGGATAAGTTTTATCCGAGGATTGAAAAATTGGCCCTTAGTAGACTATATTCCTTATTTCGTTTCGAGGATCGATTTTGAACAGCTTCCTGCGATAACTTTCGATGGCATAGTAAAACCTTACTCGAAATCCGTCCGAAACCTCGGTGTTGTTTTTGACCAGAACCTTTCGTGGAGACCCCAGGTAGATGCCGTTAGAAAGAAGGTTTTCGGTGCATATAGCTCGCTTTCTGCCGACCACTTCCAAAATAACTTTAGCAGAATCACTAATGCTGTCTATTATCGACTACGGTGATGTTTGCTACACTGATTTGTCCAAAGAATAGCTTGATAAAATGGAGCGTCTGCAGAATGTTTGTATTAGATTCATCTTCAACCTCCGTAAATTTGATCACGTGTCTCACTTCCGCTCTAAACTGAACTGGCTCCCAATTCGCCGACGCAGGGACTTACACGCTCTTACGCTCCTTTATTCTATACTTTTCCTACCAACTTCTCCGCCTTATCTTAGATAGATAGATAGATGAACACTTTATTGCACATACACAAGGAACACACACATTACATAATCTTAGAGCTAGTATGGACAAAGGCGGTCTTATCGCTAAAAGCGATCTCTTCCAGACAACCTTTGGTTTATGGAACCTGGGAAAGAGGATAGAGGAAGTGCGCAAGTACTAATTAATAAATTAATAAACAAATTAACCTAATATATAAATTAATTAATAAACATACATTCTTATATAATTACTTACACATACTTATACGTAATACGTAATATAAAATAATATGTATATACATATTCAAATAAAATAAACAAATAAAAAAAAATAAGAAAAAAGATTACTAAAACCTATAACATGTTACGAGCAGATGACTTAGCTAAAAGGTGTTTATGCAGTCTAGATTTAACCCCTCAGTCTTGGAAATTATATGTCAAAAATAATGACAGCAGGTGCGCCATAATTTTTTTGAATTACGGATGACGTCACAAATGCTCCCTTATACAAAAAAACATATTACTCTACAATCAAACCATATTTTGTCGTTCTGTAAACGACAATGTACTAACTGATATATTTCCTATCCATCAGGTATCAAAATAAAGTGAAATCATGCAACAATTAATTAGTAATTCACGTTCAATATTTGGAAACAATGTTGCGGGCTGGATAACAAGAAATAAATGAAAGCTCAAACGATATCAAAACAACAAGGGCCTTTGCTATCTAATTATGTAAACAGTTTCAAGAGGACTACTTGTTTTTTTACAATAACATCACATGCAACTCGACGCGACGGAACATAAAAAAAGCTAGTGATGTTCCTTCACCTTTTGTAATTTTATCGATAGTATCTATAGTTATTATTTTTGTAAGGGGTTTAGTATGAGTAAATTAAAATACGACATCATTCAATATTTTGTTTTATTTTCAATAAAAAAAAACTATCATTCAATACTTTGTTTTATTTTTAATAAAAAATAGTAAAATTAACAGTTTTATAAAGAAGTAACGACATTTACAAAGAATATGATTGATTGACCAGTCAGTCATCCGTGAATCCTCGCCTAAGGTACTCGCGCGATGCGCTACGCGTCTTGTAGTATTACCTGTAAAATTAAACAGCTTTATAAAGAAGTAACGACATTTACAAACCAATATGATTGATTGACCAGTCAGTCATCCGTGAATCTTTGGCTAAGGTACTCGCGCGTCTGCGGTACGCGCCTTGTACTGTTACCTAAATGTAAAGTTCAGTATATATTGACTGTCGTGCATAACTAACACAACTTCTTCGACCCGATACTCACTCCAGACAGATAGCAGACACGATCTTTCTGATAAAAAGAATAAAATGAACATATATGTATTTATTAATAAAGCCCTTTGCTAAAAGTCTGTTCTTACATGAGACTTAAATTTGTCAAAGGGCAAAATTAAAACATCATTCAAGATTTTAGAAAGACAAGAAAATGTTATAGGAAAAATGTTTACTAGAAAAAAATCAACCAGTCTCAGGAAGCTCGAATGGGATTCGAACCCATTACCAACAGCAGACACGATCCTTCTGATAAAAAAAATTAGAATAAACATATATGTATTAATTAATAAAGCCCTCTGCTAAAAGTCTGTCCTTTGGGACTTAAATTTGTCAAAGGGCAAAATTATATAACATCATTCAAGACTTTGGGAAGAAAAAAAAATGTAATAGGAAAAATGTTTATTAATGTTTAGAATAGAAAAAGGAAAAATGTTTACTAGAAAAAAATCAAGCAGTCTCAGAACCAGTCTTCGAATGGGATTCGAACCCACGACCTTTGGATTGCCGATCCCTCATTCATAAATAATGAACCTTTCACTCTGATTTGACAAAATACTTTTAATAATATCTCGAATGGGATTCGAACCCATGACCTATGAAACTCGAATGGGATTTGAACCCATGACCTATGAAGCTCGTATGGGATTCGAACCCATGACCTTTGGATTCACCCGTAATCATAAAAATCTTTCACTCAAGAATACTATCCACAATAGTTATTTATGAATAATTGGGAAGCATGAAACAAAAAAAGCATAACAATGCAAGAAAATAAAAGCATGACGATGGTGCTGTATGGTATACGAATAATTGAAAAAAACATTACAATGGTGCTGAAGCATGAAAGAAAAAAAAGCATTAGAATGGTGTTGTATGGTATGACTTAAAACAGTTCTTTATACACAGTGGCACGTTACAGGATTCGCAGGCATATGGTGTTTTCTGTGCCTTTCGGCCCTCGCGAAGGCAAACAATGCAACGCTTTCTAAAGCTCCGGTTTTGTGCTGAACTGGCTTCTGTCGATTCCATTAAAACGGCCCAATGTGTAGAAATAACGTGTCTGTTAGGTAGTTCGTGTGTAGACCTACTGCTGGAACCAGCATACCTACGGCTTTGCGGACAATGTGAAAGATGATTTGTGAGGATGGAATCTACAAGCTGAAGGCGGAAAGCTAAATGATCCTGGTGTTTTTGTGTGGATGACTGTAGAAGAGTGCGAGAGTTAAGTATAGAAACATTAATGAGGCGTTTAAAAAGTTTCATGTACCATTTGGCACAACGTTTCCTTTCTAATAAATAAGGCTCAAGCATCTGGTCTTTCATATCTACTCCCCCCATGAATTTATTATAATCTAAAACTACTTGTGGTTTAAAAGGTACTGGCCGTGATGCTAATCGAGATGAAACTATAGGCAAGGCAGCAGTTGCAGCATGACAAGTAGAAATCATAGTAATACGTTTCTTATCATGCCATGCTGTCACTGCGACATCGCCGCAATGTCTGGCAATAAACTGTCCCTTTTTAAGCGGAGCCTTAGTTACTACAATGGGAACGTCTCTACGGTTAGCTCTCAAAGTACCGACGCAGTCGGTACCATTGAGCTTTAAAAATCTAGCTAATAGGGGTGAATTATACCAATTATCCATAAATAATCTATACCCTTTGTTCAGTAGGGGACCCATGAGCTTCTTCACAACAGCTGTACTTTTAAGTTCACCGGGTGACTGATCTAAATCTGTACTAGATTGTTTCCCGGCGTAAACAATAAATGACCACATGTAACCAGTAGTACTCTCGCACAACTCAAATGTTTTGATACCAAACTTAGAAGCTTTGTTCTGAATATACTGTTTGAAATTCAATCTTCCTTTCCAAAGGGTTAAACTCTCATCTATGCTAATATCTTTACTTAAAATATAATTAGACTGAAAACATGAATTTAAATGTGTAATGATTGGTCTCAAACGGTGTAGTCGATCAGAGCTTCCATCAGCGCTAGTGTTGGATGGATTTGAATTGTTAAAAGCGGGGTCACAATCTATAAAATGTAATGCTCTAGTTAACATTTCGTATCTCCTCCGTGTGAAATTGCGGGTAAAAACTTCCGTTTTTAAAAGGGGATCGACAGAAAAACAACTAGTAATAGTTGGCATTTTGACGATCCCCACCATCATCCAGAACGAAAAGAGACACAAAATTTCGCTAATATTAGTAGGGACCCATTCAGACTGAAAGGCGGCAGAAACAATTTTAGTGGCATACACGTTCGTTTCAGTCACAATAAGGCCTAAGATGTCATCGCTCCAATAGGAACGAAAAGCATCATATGGCGAATTGAAGACTTGGACTGAACCTGTACGCTCTGGTCTAAAACTTTCCTCTCGCCCCCGAAAGGACTCCATAGGAGACCATTCAAAGTTACCGATCGATCCATCATTAGCGTCAAGAAATTCGTCTTCATTTTCACTGTCGCTAGCATTCTCTCCCTCTTGCATTCTCATCTGTACTTGTCGTCTACTCAACACATCCGTCGCCAAACTCATCAACTCATTGGGAACTTCCTCGTCATTCATCCAAATTTCATTCAGTGGATGTCCTACCTCCCACCGAACCTGACTCACCCTACTACGGCCCTGGTTCGGATACCCACGCCCACGTACACTACCACGCACACCCCTAACACCACCTCTTCGTCCACCTCTTCGCCCACTCATTCGTCTTATTTCACGTCCGCGCTCCTCAGGGGACACATACAAATCGTGGGTATCCGGGGCTAAAAAACCGTCGTCCTCGTCAGCAGCGTCAGCATCAAGCGGCGCGCCACTCTCGTCGTAGACCCGCAGGACCACACCACGCACGCTGTAAAAATAAATAGTATTATTAAAAGTATAAGGAAGGCCTGTGCCTGGGAATTAAATGACGAGGATTACATATATTCAATATACGGTCATATCGTAAAGATAAGGAAAATGACATATTTGTACCTATTTATCCCTAAAGAATATCAGCAGAAATGTAACTTACTTGTCCGCCGAAGACGAAGCGTTGAAATGTATAGGCGACCGGGACCTGTTGAGGTCTAGAGGCGCTTCTTCTTCTTCTATAAATACCTAAAACACAAAACAAATGTGAATTAAATTATTATCATTACAACCCAATACAACAATACCGTATACTTTACACAATAATGAATGCATTACCATTACCGGCAACTACTCGGGCAACCAATCGGGACTGCGCGCAGGAGACGTGAGAGGAGAGTAGGGTGGAGCCACCGGTGAACGATCGGGATTGATCTAAAACACACAAAAAACAAGTACTGCAACCCATAAGCTATAAATACAGCATCTCACCGAGAACCAAAATAAACGCATTACCAATGGCGGCGGGCTCTCCCAGCGTTCCGGCGAGTCTGACCGATGGACCCCTCGATTACTCGCTTCATCCTTAAACATAAAAAATGACATAAAAAAACATCCCAATGGAATAACCGCCATCACCATGATTGGAAACTGACACAAGTGCTTGACTATCCACACAATATGTAGTAGTAAATGAAGTAATATATCAAGCAAGAATAAATAAGTAACCAGTACCATAAGACAAATAAATTATAAGGCAAACCCACCTCCTCAACATCGAATTCGAAGTCACTCTCTCTCTCATTGCTATCCTCATCATCATACATATAAAAGATGGAGGAAGTCTTCAGGCGGCTCCTCATTGACTCGCCAATTTGTCATGCTATAAACAAAAAAGAGACAACTATCGTTATAGTACTTATAAAGCTACCAAATAATTAAAAATTAATTGTAAAATCAATTATAATTATTTTTAATTTTTTGTTATTTGACAAGCTATACAACAAAAAAGAGACAACTACCATCGTTATAGCACTTAAATAAAGCTACTAAATAATTAAAAATTAATTCTAAAATCGTTTATATTTTTAATTATTTTGTACCCTTTTTATTTATTATAAGTTTTTTTTCTATAATGTACTGTACTACTAGTCAAGCTCTTTCATTTGATACCCATATTAAGGTAGTTAAACAAAAAAATGTAATCTACAATTTTGTGGAGGCGACCATTTTAAGTTTTTTTCTTCTATAATGTACTGTATACTACTAGTCAAGCCTTTTCATTTTATACCCATATTGAGGTGGTTAAACAAAAAAAATATAATCTACAATTTTGTAAAGGCGGCCATTTTAAGTTTTTTTTTGGTAATGTACTGTATACTACTAGTCAAGCCCTTTCAATTAATACCCATATTGAGGTGGTTAAACAAAAAATAATGTAATCCACAATTTTGTGAAGGCGGCCATTTTAAGTATTTTTTTTCTATAATATACTGTATACTACTAGTCAAGCCCTTTCATTTGATACCCATATTGAGGTGGTTAAACAAAAAAATGTAATCCACAATTTTGTGGAGGCGGCCATTTTGGATTTACAATGATACTGAATATACATAATTGTATTGTCATCAGAACTAAAGGTGTGTACCAAATTTCAGATCAATTGGTCAGGTCAGGTCCAGGAGGCAAAATTTTTAAGTACTAAACTTTACAATTAATAAAACTATAGTATTATCTTCTTTTTATTCTATGTGGACAGTAAATCCATTGGATCTACGACACACTCGTCAAAACTGCATATTGGTCAAGCGATGCCAAACTCTTATTTTTACTGTCTACTCGTCAAAATCTTATTTCTGCGTACTCGTCAAAACTGCATATTGGTCTAACTTATAGAATCTTCGATTAGAGTTAAAACCTCTTTGCTTTAAATTCCCTCGTTTTTTACTTAAAACTGGCCACATATAATAAATTAAGCTAATGCTATAGTTTTATTTATTGAAATATTTCAACTCTAATCGACTATTCTAAAAATTAGACCAATAAGCAATTTCAGCGAGTATGCAGAAATAAAAACTTGACGAGTAGACAAGAAGTGTTATTTTGTTTTAATACACACATTATGCTAATATTATTATTAATAATAATAATAATAATAAATCCTTATTTGCATAAAACATGGTATTAAAAGATGTTACAAAATTTAATGTGCATAGACATGAATTGCGAACTAATATTGCATGCAAATTTTTTAACATTTATGTAAAAACTAATTAATTAAATAAAATCATTGTAACGATCACAATCCATTATTTGTTATTGTTATCTAAACAGAAAAAATCCTTTAGATCATAGAAATTATTCTCATGTAACCAACTATAAAGATTCTTTTTGAATAAGTATGTGTAATATTTTATATATATTGTTTTATTTCTTGAAATATTTCATCTCTAATCGACTATTCTAATTAGACCAACATCCAGTTTTGACGAGTACGCAGAAATAAGGACTTGACGTGTAAACAGTAAAAATAAGAGTTTGGCATTGTTTGACCAATATACAGTTTTGATGAGTGTGTCATAGGTCTTAATTTGACCCAACATCAACAATATTCAACAAAAACAACAACAAACATGCTAAAAATCCAACATCCAGTTTTGACGAGTACACAGAAATAAGGACTTGACGAGTAGACAGTAAAAATAAGAGTTTAGCATCGCATGACCAATATACAGTTTTGATGAGTGTGTCATAGATCTCAATTTGACCCAACATCAACAACATTCAACAAAAAAAACAACAAACATGCTAAAAACCGTTTATAAATAATAAAGTTATCATGTAAGAGTAAATATGAAATCATTACAATTTACCATTACACTATCGATAAAAACAAATTTTATCGTAAAACTGCCGACGCGCTACCGATCATAGCGTCTCCCTAGGCAATACGACAGACAATCGTGTTTTCGGTATCGGCTAGCGGCAAACTATCTACTTAGCCCCATACAAATAAAGACCAATATGGCTCGCGCTGATGGAACGTAATTGTGCGTACACTCGTACAATGTCAAGTACTACAATTTTCATTGTAGTAAAACTGTATAAATAGTTGTTATTTATTGTGTAAACGTGTTTCAAATTACTTTTTATAATGTTCTTGTAGTATTTGCCAACAAACATTGTAACAATTCACTCGGAAATTAGAAAAAAGCTAACGGGTTTCACCGGTTTCAACGTGTTTTATTTAGTAGTTATAACGATGTATTTCTTACAACTTATTATCTCAATAGGATCATTATAGTCTCAATAATCATTTTCTAATAAGAAACAGTACTTACATTCAATAAATCCAATAGAAATATCACTTTATTCACAGCCACTGATTAACTCTGTCACAGAAATTGGCGCAACTGTCAACGTCGAAAATGACAGAATCGAGCATAGACTACGCAATGTGTTGCTATCTCGATACGTAAAATTTACCAGAGAACCGAAATAATCGAACTTGTTTATACACAAGTAGTCTATAAGTCTGTGAAAACATGAAACAATGTTAAGTGGAGACCGCGGTCTCATGCGACCCCTTGGGGTTTGACGGAATGGCGCGATTTTTAGGTGCGGTCTCATGCGACCGCTTGGGGCCTGAGGGGTTAAACAAGGACAGGGACTTGGAGTGACGGATTTCAGGTGGTAAGTTGTTCCAAAGGAATATAGCCTGGACAGTAAAAGAATCCTTATAGTATCCTGACCGTGTAAATGGAGCCTTTAGCACGTTATCCGATTTGGACCGAAGAGCACAATTGTGATCTTCCCCGAGAAACCGAAAACATTCTTTAAGGTAGGAAGGAGTACGAGGATCATACAGCACGTTAAAAACAAGAGTGAGGATATGTTCCTCACGGCGCAACCTTATCGGTAGCCATTCAAGCCTTTGCCTGAATTCAGACACATGGTCGAACTTACGCAATCCGTAGATAAATCTGATACATAGATTTTGCAGGCGTTGCAGCTTATTAAGCAGGTCTTCGTTCAAATCCACTAGGCAGACATCGCCATAATCTAAGATCGGTAGAAGGAGATATTGCGCAAGCTCGACCTTGGTTCTCACAGGAAGCAAGTTTCTCCACCTTCTAAGTGACCCGGAGGCAGCGAACACTTTTTGACTCATCTCAAACACTTGAGGAGACCAGGAAAGAGTGCAGTCGAAGAGGACACCAAGATTTTTAACAGTGTTACTATATGTTAATGAGACACCATTGAACATCAGTGTGGGGATAGAAATCTTGTCCAATTTAGCAATCTGCTTATAGCCCCCAATGATGATGGCCTGCGATTTGTTGGGGTTGACCGTTAAGCCATGGGTTCGACTCCATTCATGAATAGAGGCAAGGTCATCATTGAGGTCGGCTATCATGCTCGCAATATCGTCGACGGAGGACTGCGAATAGATTTGCAGGTCGTCAGCATACAAGTGGAATTTACATGAGAGGAGTGGAGTCAGAAAATTGATAAATATCGAAAAAAGGAAAGGAGAAAGGACACCGACCTGGGGTACACCGGCTCAGTCATCGCTGGCACATGACAGTTTGTCATTAGCACGCACACACTGCCGCCGCCCAAAAAGGTACCAGCGAAACCACCCCAGTACCGAGTCTGACACCAGGAGAGACTTAAGCATTGCCAAAAGAATATCGAAGTCAACAGTATTAAAAGCATTTGAAAAGTCCAAAAGAACAAGTGCTGTGAACCGTTCATTCGACATTCCCAGACGTATGTCATCGGATACTTTAGTCAGTGCGGTATTCGTATTATGCCACGGGCGGAAGCCGGATTGGAGAGGACTAAGGAAATTATGTGAATTAACAAAGGCACTGATTTGGTGAAGGACAAGACGCTCAAGGATTTTAGAAAGAAAGGGAAGAATGGAAATGGGGGTTAAAGTTGCTCGCGTCCGTAGGTTTACCCTTGAGACCCTACACGTGATCCCTGGGAGGTGCTAAATGAGTAACACTGACTGAGTGGTAGAGCCACGCTGCGTTGCAGCACGCATTGGGCCGGCTCGCCCGGCGTAATACCACCCTCTCACGAATATTCGGCGTGAAATAACGGCACTTGGTGCTGTTGTGTTTCGTCCGACCAGTGAGGGTTCCGGAGGCCCCTTCCCCCCCTCCCAATTCCTATTCCTTCCTTAAACCTATTCGTCCCTTAAAGGCCGGCAACGCATCTGCGATTCCTCTGGTTTTGCGGGTGTCCATGGGCGGCGGTGATTACTTTCCATCAGGTGACTAGCCTGCTCGTTTGCCTCCCTCTTTTATAAAAAAAAAATGGGTCTAAAAGGAGACGGTAAAGAAGGGTTCGAAGTTTTAGGGATGGGTACGACCACTGCCTGGCGCCAGCAGTTAGGGAAACTGCCTGTGTTGAGCGAGAAGTTGAAAACGTGACAAAGAATAGGCACAAGGACTTCAAATCCCAACAGAATCATCCTTCGGCTAATCCCATCAATGCCTTCAGCATTGGATTTGACTGCCCGGATATTATTTTCAACTTCGCGCTCAGAGACCGACCGAAAGGAGAGTCTGATCCATTAAGCAATATGGAAAAGATAAACCTTAAAGAGTTCAATATGAATATTACTAAAATACTAAATTATAAATGATTGACTACTATACATACTACTCTGTGTAAAAAGTATCGGGAATATGTCAATAAAAAGACCCGCGTAAAAGAGTTCGTTTTAATTTTTTTACTGCATGTTGGTAGCACTGTACTGATTTAGCGCGCGAAATTTGAGTGGGATCTGTCATTTACTTTGTTTAAAACTGCACTTTTTGTTGGTTATAGTTTTGAGTCCTCGGCGATTTTTACAATGGAAAATATTGTTGAACAAAGAGTGTGCCTTAAATTTTGTGTTTCGAATGATATTTCATGTAGAGAATCGCTCAAAATGTTGCAAAAAACCTACGGCGAATCTTGTATATCAAAAACAAGGGCATATGAATGGTACAAGGCTTTTAAAGAAGGCCGAGACGTAGTAGTAGACTTGCCTCGTTCTGGTAGACCTTCAACCGCTACGACCAAAGAAAACATCGACAGAATCAAGAAGCTAGTGCTCGAAAATCGACGTATGAGTTTGAGAGAGTTGGCTAGTGAGGTGAACATATCTTTTAAGTCCGTCCACAACATTCTCATTGACATTTTAGGCATGAAACGCGTCGCCGCTCGATTAGTTCCAAAGGAGCTCAATTTTGTTCAAAAAGCGCAGCGAATACATGTTGCTGAAGACATGGTTTTCCGAGCTTCTTCGGATCTTACTTTTATGAAACGTATAATAACTGGCGACGAGACATGGGTTTATGAGTACGACATGCAAACAAGCCAACAGTCTTCAGAATGGCGTCTCGAAAACGAGCCGAAACCCAAAAAACCGCGGCAAAGTCGCTCCAAAATCAAAGTCAAAGTCAAAATATATTTATTCAATAAACTCAATTAATAAGTACTTTGAATCGTCCAAATCTTTTTTAACGTACCACCCATTCAGGACATATTTTTTTAACTGTGGCAAAGAATGGGCGCAAGAAACCACAGCGCACAAAAGCAACGACATTTACAAACAAAAAAAAAGAGTATGTCGTTACCAGGTCAATACAAAATATGAATTTAAAAATTAAAAAAAATGATGCAATACAAAATTACAATACATACAATGTAGTATCATTTAAATAAAGACAATTAGAAATAGCTGTTGGAGTGCTTGGAGCATTTCAGATCCAAGCTGTATTGTCTTCTGTGTAATCTGACACTTTATAATAAGCTTTTTTATAAAGCTTTTCTTTGATTTTGATTTTAAATTTATTAAGATCTAATTTCTGAATATCATTTGGTACTTTGTTGTAAAATCTTACACACAGACCCCTAAAAGAATTATTTATTTTATGGAGCCTATTATAAGGTACTCCTAATTTGTTCTTACTTCTAGTGTTTACATTGTGAATATCACTGTTTTTTGAAAACATTCCAGTATTTTTATGAACATAAATCAAATTTTCATAAATGTATTGTGATGCAACTGTCATTATATTTATATTCTTAAATCTCTCTCTGAGAGAGTCGCCAGCCTTTAGGTTATAGATTGCTCGAATAGCCCTCTTCTGAAGCACAAAGATAGTTTGAATGTCGGCAGCATTTCCCCACAGTAAAATGCCGTACGACATTACACTATGAAAGTAACTGAAATAAACTAATCTGGATGTATCAACGTCAGTTAACTGACGGATCTTCATTACTGCATAAGCCGCAGAGCTAAGTCTATTCGACAATTTAGCTATATGTGGGCCCCACTGAAGCTTGGCATCTAACGTGATGCCTAGAAACACAGTGGTGTCCACAGGATTCACATTCTTATCTTTAATTTGTACACTAGTTGTTACTTGCTTAACATTAGGCAATACAAATCTTACACATTTGGTTTTTCCCTCGTTTAATAGCAAGTTATTTACACTAAACCAGTGAACAATCTTTGAGATCGCATTATCCACATCGTCATAATTTGGGTGTCGTCGTTTCACTTTGAATAAAAGTGAAGTATCATCAGCAAACAATACTATCTCATGACTGTCTTTTACAAAATAAGGTAAGTCATTAATATAAACCAAAAACAAGAATGGACCTAGTATTGAACCCTGCGGAACTCCCATTGTAACCACTGATCCCGGAGATCTTTTACCGTTAATGTCGACCTTCTGAATCCTGTTACTCAAGTATGAGATTAGAAGGCTCAAAGAAGCATCCCTAATTCCATAGTGGTTAAGCTTCCTGACCAGAGTTTCATGTAAAACACAATCGAAAGCCTTGGATAAATCACAAAATACCCCTAGGGCATCCTGTGATTCCTCCCAGGTATCAAATATTTGGATTAAAAGCTCAACACCGGCGTCAGTTGTTGAGCGACCCCTAGTAAAACCATACTGTTTACAATGTAAAAGTTTATTTCTATGAAAATGAATTTGAATTTGGTCTAGCATCAACTTTTCAAAAATTTTACTAAATGTGGGTAGCACAGAAATAGGTCTAAAATTAGAGGGGTCAGAAGTGCTACCTGATTTAAACAATGGAATTAATTTGCTATGTTTCATTAGGTCAGGAAAAACACCACAGTCAATGCATTCGTTAAATATGCAAGCTAAAACTGGAGCTATTGTCATAATTACTGATTTAGCGACATCCACGGAATTACCCCACAGATCAGCAGTTTTCTTTTTATTGAGAGTATTAAATGTTTTTAATATATCTATAACACAATTTTTTTGAAAACTGAAATTACTTTCACAATCTTTAACATTCTCCTTCAAAACAGATTCAGCTACAGTGGGAGAGGAAATCAAGGTTTTTGTAGTTGAAACTGGAATGTCAGTAAAAAACCTCTCAAATGCTGCAGCAACATCAGCATCAGAAGTCAAGGTTTTATTATCACAATTTAAATTGTACTCATTATTACGACTTCTGACCTTTCCTGTTTCACTATTTATAATATTCCATGTCATTTTTATTTTGTCATTACTATTCTTAATCTTAGAACTCAGATAGTTTGCCTTGGCTAATCGGCATACTCTTTTAAATAACTTTGAATAATTTTTAACATATAATTTGAAGTCGTCGCTGGTGTTATAGTTGCGTTCAGCATAAAGTTCATAAAGGCGTTTCCTACTTTTGTGAATACCAATTGTAGCCCATTCATTAAAAGATGCAGTACCACTAACCGAGATCTTTTTTGGAACTAAAGATTTTTAAATTCTGAACAATATATGTTAAAAAAATCATTATAAAAGACATTAGGGTTGTCATTGTATTCTAAATAATTTAATTTTGTATCTAGATTGCTTTTAAAGCGTTCCAACCGACCTGCAGTTTTTGGCACAACAGTGATATTCTTTTTCATCACTTGCTTACGCTGGTGTGGAAAGCTGACCATTTGGCCACAATGATCAGAGTCCAGGTTATTAATAATTTGCTTAGCCAGTGGTTTTACATTTGTATATATGTTATCAATACAGGTGGCCGAAGTGGCAGTTATTCTTGTCGGCTCCAAAAATAAATTATTCAAATTGTATGATAGAAATAAGTTTTTAATTTTAGTTGACAATGTGGAGTTTTCTAGCAAATTTATATTAAAATCACCGCAAACAAATATTGTTTTACCTACATTGTGGACCTTACGCAATGTCTCATCCATAACTTTTTCAAAAAGATCATACAATGCTGAAGGAGGTCTGTATACACTTATCACAACAAACTGCTCCAACTCCACACAAGCTATTTCTATTGTTCGCTCAACCGAGAGGCTCACTATGTCTTTGCGTTCTTTTAATTTAAACTTTTTACTAACAATAATTAAGGAGCCACCATGTATTGCATTTCCTCGACTGAACGAACTTCCTACCAAATTATTCTTAAAATTGAACATGAACTGATGGTCTCTAAGCCAGTGCTCGGTAATGCAAAGAATATCAATATTATTACAGTTCATGAACAATTCAATCTCTAAATCTTTGCCCATCATTCCTTGGATGTTCTGGTGAACAATGTTCAAAGATTCTACATTTTTTAAATTTATTGATTGACCGGGGCTTTTTATAAAGCTATTTTTACATTGATTTAATTTCATTTTATTTGCAAACATTTTGCAAGAGAGTTCCTCTTTTGTCTTATAATTTAATTCCAATAATTTGCTAGAGGTGTCCTCTATTGTCTTATAATCTAATTTAAATTATTTGGAACATATTCCAAAGTCTGAATTGGCATGTCAGTATGTTGCAGCTCAATAGAAGCCGCTGAGCTAGCCATGTTATTGGCTAAATACTTAAAATAAAATGATAGCGAATTTGCTATCTGTCGCTTAAAATAAGTCTTAAGATAATATTTATCTTTTGTCAATATAAAATTATTATCTAATAATTTATTTATGTCTATTAATTCTACTTTCTTTTCATAGAAAGCCATTGTATTCAATGTCAAATTAAGCTTAAATCTATAATTATTTTCTTCGTGTGGCAAGTTTTTACTGTAAGGAAGTGTGAACATTATAATTTTTGGAATATTTAAAGAAAGTAATTTTTCATAAAAGTTAACTAATACTTTTTTGTTCACATTTCCCCTTTTCCCAATTAAAATAATAACATCAGACATTAAAATAATCAAGGTGATGCTGTCAGTTTTTTTTGACTACCGTGGTGTGGTTCACTCCGAATTCCTTCCAGAGGGAGAAACAGTGAATAAAGAATATTATTTAGGCGTCATAAAGCGTTTGCGTGAGAGTATCCGCCGAAAACGTCCAGATTTGTGGCAACACAACTCATGGATGCTGCACCATGATAATGCACCATTACACACAGCCATTATTGTGAAAGAGTTTTTAGCGAAAAATTCAACAAAAGTTCTCGACCAAGCACCGTATTCTCCTGATATGGCTCCGTCTGACTTTTTTCTATTTCCCAAGTTAAAATTACCACTTCGAGGAAAACGTTTTGAGGCGATAGAAGCCATAAAAGAAAATTCGCTGAATGAGCTGAAGGCCATACCGCAAGTAGCTTACGAAAAATGTTTGGAGGACTGGGTGAAGCGGTGGAGATGTTGTATTGCAAGCAATGGTGCTTACTTTGAAGGCGATAAATTAAATTTAGATAAATAATTTGTATTTTTTGTTTTATTGAACAATTCCCGATACTTAGTACACATAATGTATATTAAATACACTAATTATGGTTATAATAATATTATTACCTAAACATAAGAACTGGTAGCTATACAGTTAACATATTATTACAGTGTCACCAACCGCACTGATGCCCCACGTTGGGCGCCACTGTTATATTTGAGATTTTGTCCCTTTGGGGAAAAGGAAGAAAATCCCAAACGCAAGCTTTAGTGGGTTGTTATCAAATAAAACCATAAAATGTTTTACAGCTAGGCAGTATATTGTAAAAGAACACACACCCTTAAACTTTGTTCAACAACAATAAACTAAAATTATAAATTTTATTTCAATACTATTATTCAAAAGAGGGGGTTAGTCACAATTTTTCCTTATAATATGTTAGGTACTAATCATTTACGTTACTCATTTTTATTTATTAAGCCGAAATAACCAAAAAAAAAACTATCAGTCGAAATAGACCCTAGGGTCAATCTCAAATGAAAGTCCAACAAACTTTCTAATAATTTTGCCAACTATAATTTACTGTTTAAAGTAATCTAAACCTTATTACCAAGCTATATCACCCCCCTAAAACACAATAAAATCCTAAGAGTCAAAATGTAACAGTGGCGCACTCAACGTGTGTTTTGGTTAGGGATAGTAGTTATGTCTAATGCTGTAACTAAAAAGCCAGAACACCGATAGCGTTCTAGAACCGTGGGGATTATTACTTTTAAGAAAAACCGTCACGCGTGCAGTGGCACGGATTCCTCCCATTTTTTTTTAATAACGAATTTTTATTCGTTCTTTTTTTAATATTGTGTCAATGTGAAATTGTTATTATTTTAACGTCCTTAACACTAATTTTATTTTAATACCAGTGATATTATATAATTTTTTATATATAGAAGTGTTAATTTTATAATTATTGTACTCAGCTGAACTAGATTATTATTTTATGACACAATAGGTTATGACACAATTTATATTGGAATATAAATGTTTTATTAATTTTTATTTTTTCTAATACAAGCGTTAATTGTGGTGTTAGTGTATTCCTATAATTAAAATATTATTTGAACGATATTGACTGAGATTGAGTTAAATACCATTATTTATGAGTATTATTATTGTAATACTGTGTTTGCTGCGGTTACTGTTTTCTATGGATTAGGATATTAAAATTATATAAAATTGAAAGCACCTAGTGAGAAAGCCAGCTCATATTTAAGTAGTTTTTTTAAATTTTAAAATGCCACGCCTAATATATTTTTTTTTTGACTAGCATCAATTTAAATTACTTTTTACATTGCAATAAATACCTTTAAAATGCTAATACTATTAAATTTACTTTGCATTTTACGATTTCTTGTTTGTAGGGTGAGTTGAAAACCTCCGTTGTGGTGTTTTTGTTTGTTGTTAGGGGTTGAAAAGTGACGATGGAGGGCTGTATATGCCTTGAAGTCACTCTATTTCAGCGCTAGTGGCTGTATATGCCACAGTGCTGGAATCCCTTGTGGTGTTTGGTTTCTTGTGAAAGGGGTTAATGGTGACGATGGAGGGCTGTATATGCCTTGAAGTTACCGCTGTTTTATGGAGGCTGTATATGCCACAGTGCTAGAAGCCCTTTCAAGGGAGCTTGTTGTTTAAAATTTTATGTGGTTTTTGACGTTTATCTACAAATAGGAAAGTCTCGACTTTTGGCGTGGTAACACCGTTCTTTTGTTAAGCTGGAGAGTTTTTTTCGATTAAAATAAGATCAAGTACCTACTTACTTAATATAGCAAGGAGCAATTCTAGATGCTGTTTTTGGTTGCATGAATTAAGTACTTACTAGTAGGTAAAATGGTGGTCTCCGTCGCTTTACTAGTCTAAAGGTCAAAATCCCTTGCACACCGGGCTGTCTATTTGGTACGGGCACGTACCCGGGCGATCGGTGCGCTTCTTACGAAAATCGCTGCAAACTGGTAAAGCGACGGTCACCCCGACCGTACGTTATTTGTGTCTTTTCTAATGGATAGGTATTTCGCGCAAACTCATATTTTTTTTTATAGCAGAAGGAGGCAAACGAGCAAGCGGGTCACCTGATGGAAAGTAATCACCGCCACCCATGGACACCCGCAAAACCAGAGGAATCGCAGACGCGTTGCCGGCCTTTAAGGAAGGAATAGGCTCGTTTCTTGAAGATCACTAAGTCGTAACGGTCCAAAAATACCGCCGCCGAGAGCTGGTTCCACAACACTGTAGATCGCGGCAAGAAATTTCTTGAAAAACGCACAGTAGTAGACCGCCATCCATCAAGGTGATGTGGATGGAATGACAGTCGATTGCGTGTAGTGCGGTGAAGGAAATCAGCGGCAGGGATCAAGCCGAACAATTCCTCAGAACACTCCTCATGATATATACGGTACAATATACAGAGAGACGCAACGTCTCTCCGTAGAGCCAGTGGATCGAGCTGACCTGAAATATCCACGTCGTTGATAATTCGAGCAGCTCTGCGTTGGATGCGGTCAAATGGAAGGAGTTGGTATTGGGGTGCTCCAGCCCAGAGATGGGAGCAGTATTCCATATGCGGCCTGACCTGTGCTTTATACAGTTGTAAGCGGTGGGCCGGCGTGAAATACTGACTCGCTCTATTAAGCACACCCAGTTTTTTCGAAGCTAATTTAGCTTTACCTTCCAAATGACCACGAAACTGAACGTCACTTGAAATATCGACGCCAAGGATTCCAGTAGTCAGATTGGTATCAAGGGGAGCTCCCTCAAAGTTCAGAGGTACGACGAAGGGATGTTTTTTTGCGGTAAATGCGCAAACTTGTGTTTTTGAGGGGTTAAAGTGGACTAGGTTATGTCGGCCCCAATTCGAGACATGACTTAACATGTTCTCGGTGTCAGTCACAAGTTTATTCCGGCTCTCGATGACGCTTTCCAGAGAAATATTAGCTCGCCCGGTGTAGAGCGTAGCCCCAGTACTATCGTCTGCATAGCAATGAATGCTGTTGTTATGCAACATGTCATTGATATGCAGAAGAAACATAGTAGGGGACAACACACACCCCTGCGGGACTCCAGCATTCACGGGCTTCATGTCGGAGCACGAACCGTCGACGCGACTCTGATGCTACGCCCAGTAAGGAAGCTGGCAACCCATGAACACAATTTCTCAGGAAGCCCGTATGATGGAAGTTTAGAAAGAAGAGCCCTGTGCCATACCTTGTCAAAGGCTTTCGCTACGTCCAAACTAACTGCTAGTGCCTCCCCTTTACTCTCGACTGCCTCCTCCCATCGGTGAGTAAGGTACACTAAAAGATCACCAGCCGAACGACCGCGACGAAAACCATACTGGCGATCACTTAGTAGCTGGTTCTCCTCTAGGTACCCCAAGAGCTGGCGGTTTATAATGGACTCCATTACTTTGGAGAGTAAAGAGGTTATAGCTATTGGCCTGTAGTTGGACGGATCTGAGCGATCGCATTTTTTTGAGATCGGGTGGACAAGGGCTGTCTTTCAAGAGCTCGGGACGACGCCAGTGGTGAAAGAGAGCTGGAAAAGGCGCGTTAGAACTGGTGCCAATTCAGGAGCACACGTCCGAAGCACAATGGGTGGAACTGCATCAGGCCCACTCGACTTATGGATATCAAGGGAAAAAAGAGCCTTACGAACTGACCTTTGCAGGAACTGATCGTTTGGCATTGTACAAGCGCAATGCGGTATAGTTGGTGGAGAGTTTTCCCCGTCGTCCAAGGTCGAGTTTGATGCGAAAAGAGAGCCCAAGAGATCGGCTTTCTCCTTTGCAGTGTAGGGCAGGCAGTCATCTGTCTTGTGCAATGGTGGTAGGGACGGCTTACATAAATTCCCTAAGATAGCTTTGGCGAGAGACCAGAACGCACGCGTCCCCGAAGGAAGACGCACTAGCCTCTCGCCGATTCTACCTATGAATGATGACTTCGCCTTGGCAATGTCTTTCTTAAAAGACCTGGCGGCAAAATTGTACTTCTGTTTGAGCGCACTAGTGTTTGGTTCCTTTGATGACACTGCATTAGCCCAGGCTTGGTAATATTGACGCTTTTGGCGAGACGCCATTTTGCAGCAACGACCAAACCATGGTTGGGACTTGCCGCTAATGGGAACCACAGAGTTTGGAATGAAAAGTTCCATTCCCTGCAGTATCACATCAACAACAGAGTCAGCGGCGACATCAGGATCATCCAGCGAGAAGCAAACTCGCCACCACGGGTAGGACGCAAAGAAACTTCGCATCCCATCCCAGTCCGCCGACCTATAATGCCAGACTCGACGGCTAGCCGCTGGTTGCGGTTTTGAAGTTTCTGTGAGAGGCACAGTGCTGCGAATCAGACAGTGGTCTGATGAGCCTAGTGGTGCATCAACAGAAACTTGATAGCCGTCTGGGTGCAAGGTCAGCAGAAGGTCCAATAAAGAAGGTGCATGGCCCTCCACATCTGGAACCCGTGTTGGCTCGGTTACCAATTGGGACAGACTATAGGCCAAAGCGAAGTTATGAACGGCTCTACCCGCGTGGTCAGTTGTGCGTGAACCAAGCCATTCGACGTGGTGGGCATTGAAGTCTCCCAATACCACAATCTCGGCCGAGGGGATCCGTTGAAGAAGGGAGTCTGTCGCTGTTTGGACGGTCTCGATAAGTTGGTCAGTTCCGTAGTTACCGCTGTGGGACCTATACAGGCACGCGTAGACGCGATGATGACGTCCGCAGTCGACGTGTAGCCATAAGATGGAGAGGTCCCTATCTTCAAGATTGCCAAGGCGACGGACGCACATATCCTCCCTGACATAGGCACAAACACCGGCTCGTGGCACAAATGAATGTTCCAGGTTGTATCCTGGGTAGCGCAAGTAAGAGATGTCAGGAGGGGGGGATATCTGCGTCTCGGTGAGGAAGAGCAAGGCCGGTTTCTCCGTCTCGAGGTGGTAATGGACGGCGCTCAAGTTAGAGTGGATTCCCCCGATGTTGCAGAAGTCCAGAAGTGAGGATGACTGATGCTACGTCTCTTACGCTGCACCAGTTGTCCTCGCGCCTGGACCTCATTTCCACTTAACATCAGGTGGAGTGGGGTCATTTGCCGGGCTTAGTATAAAAAAATATAAAAATAAAAAAAAGTCCACGCGAAGCGTAGGAGGGGGTGCCAATTGTCTCGCCTTTCTTCTGCCTGCAGCATGCCTTGACACGAGCGAACTTTTGCCCTCCCCAGAATACGTAGGGCAGCCTGAGCGAGAACGCTCAGGGGGGGATTCTCCGACACTGGATGTGTCGGTACCCCCCTGGGGTAAATCTAGATTAAAGTTCGCTGCCATACCAATTGTGAGGGGGGGGGGGAAGGGTCTCCGGAACCCTCACTCGCCGGACGAAACACAACAGCACAGAGTGCCATTGCCATATACTTTGATCCGTACTTGATGCGCGTGTGACGTCGGTGGATCAGCACTTACTGGTTACAACATACTGGTCTTCGAATTGACCAACATTTGTTGATCCATCAACGGTCGAAAAAGATTTACTATAATCTATACTAATATTATAAAGCTGAAGAGTTTGTTTGTTTGCTTGAACGCGCTAATCTCAGGAACTACTGGTCCGAATTAAAAAAATATTTTAGTGTTAGATAGCTTATTTATCGAAGAAGGCTATATGCTATATATCATCACGCTAAGACCAATAAGAGCAGAGCACCAATTAAGAATGTTTCAAAATCAGAATAATGTTTTGCTTTTACCTTGTAATGAGCAGTGGTTGCATAACCTAACGTGTGTAGTGTCTGATCTTGAAATTGTAGGTGGCGAGGTTGGTGCGGATGCGCAACGACGTGCAAGGTGTCTGATGGAGGGGTACAAGCCGTTAAAGACGAAGGGATCGCCAATAAAATTGCGTATCATTTTGAAAGACGACATGCCAGTTTCCCAACGACCAAGACGTTTAGCATTGAAAGAACAATTGGAGGTTATTCAACAAATAGATAGTTGGATGCAAGAAGGTATTATTAGGGTAAGCCACTCTGAATATTCAAGTCCTTTAGTATTCTAGTAGTATTATAGTCTTTATGTCCGCCCGATTGGCTACCTTAGGTAGCGACAACAATAAGCGCGCGTGTGCGTCTACCAATGACCTCTCTTCCACTTCGCCACCCAAACTTCCTACCTGATGTGTAGGAAGCCTATCAGGTATCCTGGGCCCTCCCATTGGTGGCGGTGTGGATGGCTAGACATCCCCTATCCGTCGCCTTTTAATGTCGCAAGCCGCCTGGACGACATTATCATTGATCTCCATGATTTGGTCAAACTTTTCCTCGTATGCCGACCATACCTCTTTGTGGGATGTTGGAGCAGTCTCCGACAAAACCACCATGGCGGTCTCAACCGAAGACACCCGCTGCCTTAACTGCCTGGCTCGCTCGAGGATGTCATCATCGCAGCCCCTCCGAGACAGCAGATCCTGCGTATGCACGAACCAGCGCAGCTGCGTTGCAAAGACTGCCTCCGCCATCGCGTTGTCAACAAAAAACAAATAACGAGGAATTAGATTCTATGTCCAACAATAGCACAAAGATAGGGCAATGTTCCCTACTAATGTAGCCTTTTAATTACAATGTAGCCACAACCAAAATTAATAAGTACATAAAAAAACATAAACTGGTTTGCAACAAGAAGCGCACTAACAAATAATGTGCAATTATTATTATTACATAGTCCCTATGCATAAATCAACCAATTTAAACCAATGTAATAATCAAATTAAATTTTAAAATTGGTTTTCAAAAATGAAGGCACATACAAAACAAAATGTGCTATTATTATTGTATAAACCGTTATATAATAATCCAACCAAATTTCACATATGCCGCTGTGTAGAACAAAACAAATCTATTCGGTTCCAAGGAACCAGAGTAAACAAAATGAATGTTTAACTAAAATAACACAATGATGAACCAGTAACTCAAGCTTGAACTGATTTCCAAAGAAAATAAAATAAAATAAAAATGTTCCTTAGTACTACATACGCCACTATGTAAACATTCATCCTCAATCATTTACCAAACAAATGTTACAAATAATTGGAACTCATATTAGTTTCCCGAAGAAAACTACAATAAACGAAATGTTATTTATTTATACATAGGCCAAATTTACTATGTAAACAAACAATTTATAATGTAACATAACTGCAATATTGTGAATCAAATGCCTACAATATTGAAATATGTTTTCAAAATGAAACAACAAACCAAATCAAAATTCCACAATTTTCAATGCTTTAAATTCCAAATTAAGTTTTTAAGCATGTTACGAGTGCAAGCCTCGTCCACGTCACAGCTACGTCACGCATGCATCATGTGCAGTCCAATCGCGGGTGGCTCGATTGAGCAATAGTGACCAAAAAGTGCTTAGTGAACAGTTTTACTCATGAGAAACTTTTGGACATATTCTCGGTCTCTTTTAGCTTCAATCACGGAAGTATACGGACGTAGTCCTAAGGTCTGATCATCGAGATCAAATTAGCTGTAATCATTTATTTTAATAAATATAATTATAATTAAAAGTATATTTTTTAAAATCCTACCCGACGGCTCAATTCCGTAATTGGCGCAGTCGGTAGGATAGTCGAGTCAGTGCGCGTTATCTCAATTCGATCCGCCTGATAGTCGTTTCGTCGACGCGTCGACTATCTCTACGAATCTACGCGAAGCAGTCGTCGGACGGACAAGAAGAATCAACTTCAAGGACGGCGCTAATCCAGAAATCGATGGCCCACCACTATCACGTCGTGCAGAGTATCCTGCTCCTGTGAGTCATAGTAAATAAGTACGCATTCCTATTGGTTACCAGTGGCCCCTTTCCTGTCTCCCGTAGAGTGTTATTAGTAAGTTAGATAGGTAGTTTTTATAAGAAGTACATTTAGTTTTCAAGATTTTCTATCTTAGGAGAGATAGAGATATTGGGCCGAATCAGCGGCGCAGTATCAGACGTAAATGACAAACGAACAGCAACAGTTTGTTCCTGCCCCGGACATGACAGACCGAATTTGGAAAGCCCTAAGATTGGTACCTGAGTTTGATGGAAATTCTAACGTTTTAATTAGATTTTTAAATATATGTGACCAACTTATCTTAACTTATGTCAATCCAGCCCCGGGAAATGAGTTAAATAACTCCGCCTTAATTAATGGCATTTTAAACAAAATCACCGGGCCTGCTGCTAAAACGCTAGCAACAAATGGCATTCCCCAGGACTGGAATGGTATCAGAAATGCTCTAATTAACAGTTTTTCAGATCACAGAGACGAATCCGCCTTATACACGGATATGTCTATGTTATCGCAAGGTTCCGATACACCGCAAATATTTTTATTTTATTAATATAGCCAGTTTAATTACTCACCTCTTAGTTCAAATGACTCACCCGCGACTTCCAGACAATTTGGTTATACATTCCCAAATCGTCAATTTAGACCTTTTAATTATCCCGCAATGCAACAAAACATGTTCCCAAATAGCTTTGCCCCGAATAGTAACTTTCCTATGAACAGTTTTAGGCCTACTCAAGGACCTCAAAACTTTATACGCCAGCAAGGTCCTTCAAGGACTCAACATATGATGAGAGCCCTACCACGTTCAAATATGTCTACAGGTTTTAGGATTCCACCTCGAAATAATAACCTACAAAATTACCAAAATTTTCCTACGCCTATGAGCGGTGTTAGTCATCCCGTCGCACGCGTATTGCCGCCTACTCAGCAGAATATACGCCCACAAATTAACTTTAACGAACATTTCGTTGACCCTGAAACCTATTATTGCGACTCTTACCTTGACTTTGACCAACAAGCATACTTACCAGAGCCTGAAATGCAATATCAGACTGAGGAGGTGACCGGAACAGCCGACCAAAACGAACAAGTAAATTTTTCTTCGACCCCGGATCAGACATCCCCAGAATAGAGTTACATCTCCAAGATCAAAGACAACTGCCATTTATTCAAATTTCTAATCCCCCATTAAAGCTACTCATAGACACTGGTGCTAACAAATCGTTTATTAGCCCCGAAGCGGCAGATTTTTTTTTTCAAACTATGAATTTAAATATGACCCATTCGTTGTTTCTAACATTCACGCAACGACTAAAAATGACTTTTCGGTGACAATTCCCTGTTTTCCCGAATTTAATGACAATAATCCCATAAAACTTTTTATATACCGTTTTCACGAATATTTCGATGGTTTGATTGGCCTTGATCTCCTAGAGCAGTGGCAATCTAAGATTGACCTCAGCTCTCACGTATTAAAAACGCAACATGCAGAAAATCCAATTCTCATGCATAAATCCGGTAGCATAAACTTATTCGAAACCATTATTCTTTAATACATTACTCAGTTATAACTCAGTTTATCAAAGTTCCAACCAACATTTCTGAAGGCGATATTTCAGTAGAGTCCCATACAATATGCGGTTGTTATATTACCGATTGTTTTTCGTTAGCCCAGAACGGTCAAGCCTACATAGAGATTTTAAATCCATCCCAAAATGATGTTATTTTTACCTTAACAAAACCTTTGCAAGTGCATATCTTTAACGAACAGACTGACTTACATATTACAATGAACCGTATGACTCATGACGCCGAGCGTTTCCGAGAAGTTTTGTCGCGGTTGCGAACGGATCATATGAACGCTGAGGAGAAAGCCAATTTACTTGCATTGTGTAAAGAATATTGCGACATATTTCACCTTGACGACGAACCCTTGACATTCACTAACAAAATTAAACACCGAATTACAACGACTGACGAAATTCCCGTTCATAGCAAAACATACCGATACCCATTCGTACACCGACAAGAAGTTCAGTTACAAATTAAAAAAATGCTCGACCAAGGTATCATACGACCTTCAACATCAGCCTGGAGCGCGCCTATCTGGATCGTACCTAAAAAAGCGGATGCCTCCGGTAAAACTAAATGGAGATTAGTAGTTGACTTCTGGAAACTTAATGAAAAGACAGTTGACGATAAATATCCGATTCCCAACTTGACTGACATACTAGACAAACTCGGGAAATGCCAATATTTTACGACTTTAGACCTCGCTAGTGGCTTTTACCAGATAGAAATGCACCCCGATGACATTCACAAGACAGGTTTTAGTGTTGCAGACGGTCAAGGACACTTTGAATTCTTGAGAATGCCTATGGGTCTCAAAAACAGTCCATCTACGTTCCAGCGCGTTATAGATAATGTGCTGAGAGGCCTACAGAACGTTATTTGCGTAGTCTACTTAGACGATATTCTAGTATTTTCGACTTCACTTCAAGAACATATGATAAACCTCCATAAAATCTTCGATAGGCTTCGAGACTCTAATTTCAAAGTACAAATGGACAAGTCAGAGTTCCTAAAACACGAAACTCCATACTTAGGACATATTATTACTCCACAAGGAGTAAAATCCAACCCTGATAAAATAACAGCTATTCTAAAATACCCCATCCCGAAAACTCCTTAGCAAATAAAGGGATTCTTAGGACTCATTGGCTATTACAGACGATTTATTCCCGATTTCGCCCGTTTGACTAAACCCCTTACAGCGTATCTCAAAAAAGGTTCTAAAATTTTACTGACCCCTGACTATGTACAATGCTTTGAACATTGCAAGAGTCTTCTAGTAAATGATCCGATACTTCAATATCCTGTCCTCACTAAAGACTTTATTCTTACTACAGACGCCTCAAACGTCGCCCTAGGAGCCATTTTATCGCAGGGTTCCATAGGTTCTGATAGACCAGTCGCTTACGCCTCCAGAACTCTAAATGATAGTGAAATGAATTACTCCACAATCGAAAAAGAATTGCTCGCGATAGTGTGGGCAACGAAATACTTCAGACCCTACTTATTTGGCCGCAAATTCAAAATTATCACTGACCACAAACCACTTCAGTGGCTTCTCAATTTAAGAGAACCGAACTCTCGACTGACAAGGTGGCGATTAAAATTGGCAGAATATAATTTCACCATCATTTATAAAAAAGGCAAGGCAAATACCAACGCAGACGCATTGTCTCGCGTTGAAATTCATAATGAAGAGTTGGACTCTGTAGTAGTTAACATTAGTGACTCCTCATCTTCTACAATTACCGCTCCTAATGACAGGCCCCTCATTAGCCAGTCTTCTACTGATACAGCACCTAGTATGAGGCCTCTTAGCAGCCCACTTCCTGAAAATTATTATGACTTACCTGACTTCGAAGAACAAACAGACCACACCAGCGTTGAACATCCTATACTCGAATTACCAGTTTCAGAAGACCCCTTAAATAAATTTAAAAGACAGTTGATCATAAAAATTAATACTAATCCTTGTAAAGCAAAACCAAAAATGACCGTTCCTTTCGAAACGTTTAGAAAGACAGTAGTTCAAATTTCGGAGACAAGCCTAGAACAAGACATTATATTGGTCATGAAAAATCACATCGACCCTAAACTACGTACAGCAATTTTGGTACAACCTCTCAATAAAATGTATGATATTGTGCCAATCCTACAAAAAACTTTTAAAAATGCTGCAGTCAACTTAGTTCTTGTCAAAAAAGAGATTCAAGACATTTGCGATTACCTAAACCAACAAGATATTATATCCAAGTACCACGAAGGAAAAACTAACCACAGAGGCATAAACAAAACGCACTTAGCTCTATCCCAACGTTATTTTTGGCCCAAATTAAAGGACAGTATAACTAAATACATAAATCAATGTGACATATGTAACCGTGCTAAATACGATCGTGATCCGATTCAACCCAAGTTCCAAATTGTACCCCCACCACACAAACCATATCAGATAGCTCATGTAGACGTACTTACTATTGAACAGGATAAATATCTTACAATCATAGACTCCTTTTCGAAATACGCACAAGTGTATCTACTACCAGATTGCACTGCCCCGAACATAATTAAAGCTCTTTTAACGTTTTCCACTCACCATGGACTTCCAATATGTATAGTTTCAGACCAAGGTACAGAATTTGTTTATCAAGTCGTAAATGAATTTTTGAAATTACATAAAGTGCAACATCATAAAATAGCGGCTCATGCCCCTAACGAAAACGGCATGATTGAACGTTTTCATAGTACTTTTCTAGAACACATTCGATTACTAAAACTACAACACAAAAATGAGCCTGTACAAAATCTAATCCCATACGCAATTATTGCCTATAATAGTTCTATACACAGCCTAACTAAATGCCGACCATTCGACCTCATAACTGGACATTTTGATCCCAGAAACCCGACAGACTTACATTTATCTGAACGTCTTTTACAACAATACTTACAAGAACATCGGAGTAAAATGAACACAGTGTATAGTTATACACGACTCGTCATACGCTGAACGTACAGCGATTATGGAGCGGCGTAACTTAGAACGTGAACCTGAAACTCAATATAGCCAAGACCAGACAGTTTACATTAAAAACCCAGCCGCTAACAGACAGAAAACTGCACCTCGTTATACACAGGACAAAGTAGTTACGGATTTGCCTATTCATATTTATACGTCCAGGAAACGAGGCCCAGTTGCTAAAACTAGACTAAAAAGGGACAAGAAAAATAAAGACGTGACATTGTTACAGGACACTCCTGCTCATGGCGGACCTCGACCAAGTACAAGCAGGTCCACTGACCCTGAACACGATCCGACTTGACGACCTGTCTGACGGACCTGGAATTCTCCCTTTTAAACTTGGTTCAACTAAAATTGTTTCACACGATCATACCTTTCTCCAAGAAATTGACTTAGACAGAATCCAACAACAGATTGACTTACTACAGACCCAGTTAACCGATTTAGCTAATAGATTATCTAATAAAAACTTCTCGTCTTTCAAATATCAAATATGGCACCTATTCGGTAAACTTAACAAAACTTCACTCGAGTTAGAGACGTTCGAACCCAAAAGATTTAAAAGAGGTCTTCTTAACCCTCTAGGAACCTTTGTTAAGAGTATATCTGGTAACCTTGACAATGATGACGCTCTGAGATTTGAAAACGCCCTTAAAATATTACAGAACAACGATAGAGAGCTTTCTGCTAGTTTCAATAAGCATATTAGTTTATACAAAGAGATGACTCTCCAACAAACTCAAATATTAAATAATATCAGTATCAATCAGAGGAAATTAGAAAAAGCAATCATTTTAATTAGTAATACATCTGTAAATGATAAAGAACAAATCTACCAGTATTCTCAAATTTCTCAACTTTTCAGTATAGTTACTGAAAATATTCAGGAACTTTCATTTGAAATACAAAAATTAGGTAACGTCGTAGCTTTTAGTCGCACAAATGTAATGCACCATTCTATTTTATCTATAGACGATTTAAGAAATATGCTTAGCCAGCTTAAACAACTTTATAATCCTGGCTCGTTATTAAATTTAGATGTTAGGTATTATTACGATTTAATTTCTCTAGGTTCTTACTTTATCGATAAGAAAATTGTAATTGTCCTGAAGTTTCCTATATTATCCCTCGCAACTTATGATTTATATAGACTTTGTCCCGTTCCCAATAAAAACTCCGATATTATCCTTCCACCATTCCCATACTTGGCATCCAATGCTCAGGAATTCGCGTACATGGAGGCTGAATGCCCGAAGATAGACACCTGGTACATCTGCAAGCAGCAACTTAGCCATCAAATTAGAACGCACAGTGACTGCGTCTTCAACCTCATCTATCATCAAGATACAAGAGATTGCCATCCTACATCTATTACGCTCCTGAAAGAAGCCCTCCTAGAACTCGACAGTCAGCACTACATCTTATCACTGCCCAACGAAATCAGAGTACAAATATCATGCGCACAAGAAAACTACCACCTGTTAAAAGGAAGCTACTTAGCAACAATTCCAAGAAATTGCAGTATTCGAACACCTGAGTTCACAATCGTTAACAATGATGACAAATTTCGCGGACAACCCATTGAAATCATGACATTTCCACACTCAATCCCGATGTCAGAAAATTCGAAGAAGCAGCTGCCGCATTATAATTTCACAACGATTGACTTGAATAAGTTGCACAATATACAACATCAAGTACTTATGGACCCACCTGTCGAAGTTAACTCCGTGGACGTATCCAGTCTCTATCACACGACGATACCTACCTACGTCATCGTACTGTTAAGTACACTTGCACTCGTTAGTCTGGCTTACTACCTGAGAAAGCGAGAGAATCGAACCCAATTCATCAATCCACATCCTCAAGACATTGAAATGACTTCGGCAGTATCTACAGCATCCATTGACGAAAGAAAAGCCGCAACTTTTGCTCTTAACACCACACAACACCACGTCACAGCTACGTCACGCATGCATCATGTGCAGTCCAATCGCGGGTGGCTCGATTGAGCAATAGTGACCAAAAAGTGCTTAGTGAACAGTTTTACTCATGAGAAACTTTTGGACATATTCTCGGTCTCTTTTAGCTTCAATCACGGAAGTATACGGACGTAGTCCTAAGGTCTGATCATCGAGATCAAATTAGCTGTAATCATTTATTTTAATAAATATAATTATAATTAAAAGTATATTTTTTAAAAATCCTACCCGACGGCTCAATTCCGTAATTAGCATCAAGAAACAAACAAATGTTTAATTATTTGCAAACCGCTACAATCTTAAAATTCAGTTTGCACAACAAATACAACAACCAAAATCAAAACATTTATTTGTTGTCACAAATTTACACTACCCTAGCGAGACTAATTCTAAATTAAAGTTAGACAACAAAGCAACAATAAACTGCCACAAACAGTTTTAATCCGTAAGTACATTAAAGTTGTCTGACAATTACACCGCCCCGGTGAGTAGATAGTACTCAAATAATTCAAAGCAAGTAAATACTGTACTGTGATATGATTTTAATCCAACCAACAGTTAACCATAGTTAACCACATTCTAAATGTATACCAAACCAAGAAACATATGCTTACCTTGCACTATTAAGCAAGTAATTACATTCCAAATGTATAATCAAAAACCAAATGTTTACATTGCACTATGATATTTATGTGACTATTTTTTTGTAATTATAGCAAGTTAGATTTGACAACACTTTCCGCAGTGGAATAATCTTACACAATTAAACACATTCTAAATGCGGGACAACGGATCCAAGATAATTACCATTACACTGACCGCAGTGAGAAAATCTTACACTAGGTGCCTACTTGCTATGATCACACAATAATCACACAAAGAAAACTACATATTACATTGCATTCTAAATGCGATTTAATTCAATTTAATATGCGGTTACAAACAATCTTAACACAAACCTATTCTAAGTATTTGGTTGGTACAACTAACCAACGTTAAAACTAATAACTAATTAATTGAGGTCCGTAGGTAAAACTACGCTCTGCTACCAAAAAATTGTTTGAAATAGATAGTCTATATCTGCCCTGCTACCAGGCTATTTCTAGCCAACTTAAATTTATACTAAATTATAATGTATATAAACTAACTTACGTACTATGAAGACGGTGGCTGCGCGTCCCGACGCCGCTACGCCTCGTTTCAGCTCGGCCGCAGTCCGCCGCGCCGGCTGGCTTCGGGCTGCTGTGGTGGTGGTGGTAGCTCGCCTCCCCGGCGACTGTCTCTGGCTGCTGCTGTGGTATGGAAAGGCCCTAGGCGTCCCGTCTACCCTTCAGCGCTGAACCCAGACAAATACATACCACTTGCACCAATCACTTAGCCCGCCACGACACGTGTGCGACAAAATCACTGATTTTACCTAGCCCGCCCTGGTACTAATTTAGCTAATGTGCCCCCCACTGTTTCACAATTTATTTATATGACTAGTTTAACTATATGTGCCCTACATATCACCAAATTATCAATTGAATTACACGACCGCGCGACATCGGTTCCTAACCTAACCATAAGTTCAACGTGAGTGTGTGTCACATTGACACTGACAGTCGTCTGTTACTATATTTTAAAAACCACAGCGGGGGCGCACGAATTGGCCGTTTTGTTCGATACAAGTATAATAACAACATTCTCTAAAAACTGCTGGCCAAGTATAACTGAATAAGACAAAGAATTCTTTGGTACGACATAAAACAAAACATTTGCAAAACGGCTGTTATCAACGCACACTGAGGTATACAAGCGTCCCAAAGCTTGAACTTTCGCAGCACCAAGTCCTCACGGACACCGTATTACATTCGTCATAAGCTTGTTCAGGCAAAGCGTTGCACACAGAGTCTATGCGTATTAAGTTAATGTCGCTCCCGGAATCTATAAGCGCTTCGAACAATTTATCACACATGTTACGCAAGCCTAGTATAGGTATATTGCTGACATGCGCTGCCCTCATTACGGTGCATAACAACTGCTAACACGTGTCGCTGACGCTGCGCATGCTGCCGCCGCCGCCCCGCGCCGCCCTGCGTGCCTCACCTCATCGTGTCGTTTTGCAAGACATTCTTTACCTAACATCGGTCGAGTCTCGTCTTCTATTTTATAACTTAAGTTGAATATTGTAATTTCCTTTTTTATTAAATTGTATTAAATAAAATCATTTTTTTTACATCCTACGTTGCGACCATATATTTTTGGCGCAGTCGGTAGGATAATCGTAGAGTAGATTTCTAATATCGAGTCACCGCGATTATCCCGAATCTATCAATCAAGGAGAATCCAGACATAGATTCTGTAAAAGAAGTGATGCTGTAAGTAATTTGAATCTTTCAAATCCTTGCTCACCTTACCTTATATTTTTCCTACCTTTCCTTGACTTTTCCAGGGTCTGGTTATTCCTAGTTCCTATTTTACTATTTTATTTCTTTTTACTGCATTTTACTTTCTGTGTAAATTTATCGTATTTTCTGTGTGTACTTTAATCGCCAAGATTTTTCATCCGAAGAGTTCACGCGAGAGTAGCTCACGAAGTAGGCAATCTAGTAGGTCGTCTAGTAGGTATAGCAATATAGACGAGAGTAGAAATTTAGAACAAATAATGGCTCATGACGATATTGACGTAATTTACAAGTCGCTTAGGCTAGTACCGGAGTTCGACGGAAACCCGCACGTTCTGACGCGCTTCATTAATTTATGTGACCGGTTAGTGATTACACATTTTAATGTAGCCGATGGGCATGAGTTATCAAACCTAGCCCTTATAAACGGCATACTTAATAAAGTCACAGGGCCCGCAGCCAGATTGATAAATTCGTCAGGTATTCCTGATAACTGGAACGGAATACGTAACGCATTGATTAACAACTTCGCTGACCATCGCGACGAGACCGCTCTTTATAGTGATTTGTCTATGCAAACTCAAGGCTCCAGTTCCCCTCAGGAATTTTACGAGCGCTGCCAAAATTTATACAGTACGATAATGACATATATCTCGCTTCACGAGGCTGTCGTTACTACAATCGAGGCTAAACGAGCTCTTTATCAAAAACTTACACTACAATCCTATTTACGCGGTTTAAAAGACCCCTTAGGATCCAGAATCCGTTGCATGCGGCCCGAGACAATGGAAAAGGCTCTTGAGTTCGTTCAAGAGGAGTTAAACACGCTATATTTGCAGCAACGTAACGAAGGTCCGAGCCGTAAAGACTGGGTACAGCCAGCATCCGGTTCGAATTTTAATTTACCTCTAAATAACTTTGCTCAGAGAATGCCTAACTTTGGATTGCCTGGTCCTTCCAGACAACTAAATTATAATAATCAGTCTTTGCCAAAGCAACAGTCAGTGCCACTTCAACCTTATCAAGGTTGGAAGCCGAATATGCCTCAGATGCAGCTTCCTCGTGGTCCTACTAGAACGCAACAAATGTTCCGAGCGCCACCTCCAAATTATAACGTGCAGAATAACGCTTTTAGGGTTCCCCAACGACCTCAGCCTCAGCAACCGTATAATTTTGGCAATCCGCGACCCATGAGTGGTGTGAGTCATTTCGTACCCAAGCCCTTACCCCCATCTGGGCACGACTGGCGGAAATTTGGCAACCCGCCGCCTACCAACTACTTTAAAACTCGCGAGATTAATTTTAATAATTTAGAATACGATTACAATCCATACTATGAATGCGACTATGATTATTCCGATTACTATCAAGATTACTCTTATGAACTATATCCCGATTACTATCACGATTATGAGCAGGGTCAAGGTCCCGAGACCACGCAAGTAGAAGAAGTAGAACAGACTCCAACCTCATCCGGAGAGGAAAATTTTCCGAAAGTTCCGAAATCAAACATACGAAAATAGAGGTTAACTTTCAAATTCAGAGACAACTCGGTTACATACAAATTAGCGACCCTCCTCTTAAATTTTTACTCGACACGGGAGCTAATCAATCTTTTATCAGCCCACAGGCTGTAGAAAAATACTTTAACAAAGTACCGCTAAATTATGAACCTTTTCAAGTTACTAATGTGCACGCCACTAGTAAAAACGATTACTCTATTACACTACCATGTTTCAAAGAGTTTAAAGAGACGGACGATCTTAACCTATTTATCTATGACTTTCATAATTTCTTTGATGGCTTATTAGGACTAGACCTTCTTGACAAATGGGATTCTAATATAGATTTAAAACATAGATCACTAGTAACTCGTAATGCGGAGATCCCTATAGAGATGTATGATTCCCGCAACGCAAATTTATATGAGGAAATTATTCCTGCTAGTTCTTCTAAACTGGTCCGCTTGCCTGTAAATAGTAAAGACGGAGATGTATTAGTTACAAGTCAAATAATTTGCAACTGCCTAATTTCTGAATGTTTAACTGAAGTAAAGGATAACCGTGGTTGGGTAGAAATTACCAATAACTCATCTAATGACATCATCTTTTCTATGGACCGCCCCGTAGTAGCCGAATTATTTAATGTTGAATCCGAACGTGTTGAGATTTTATCAGATCGCGCTAAAGCAGTATTGTCACGTCTACGTACCGAACACCTAAACGCAGAAGAGCTTGCTAATTTGGAAGCTGTATGCGCAAACTACGCGGATGTGTTTTATCTCGAGGGAGAATCTTTGACATTCACCAACAAGATAAAACATAACATAAGAACGACTGATGAAATCCCAGTACATACTAAAAGCTACCGATATCCCTACGTCCACCGACAAGAAGTTCGCGACCAGGTCGAAAAAATGCTTCAACAGAACATTATAAGACCTTCTGATTCTGCATGGAGCTCACCTATCTGGGTAGTGCCCAAAAAGGCTGATGCCTCAGGCAAAGTTAAATGGCGTCTTGTCGTGGACTTCAGGAAAGTAAACGAGAAAACGGTTGATGATAAATACCCGATTCCAAATATCACTGATGTACTGGACAAACTTGGCAAGTGCCAGTATTTTACAACTCTTGATCTGGCTAGTGGCTTCTACCAGGTGGAGATGAATCCCTCAGATATTCACAAAACCGCATTCAATGTCGAGAACGGACATTATGAGTTTTTGAGGATGCCGATGGGATTAAAAAATTCTCCATCAACCTTTCAAAGGGTGATGGACAATGTCTTGAGAGGCCTCCAGAACGAGATATGCCTAGTATATCTTGATGATATCATAATCTTTAGTACGTCACTGCAGGAGCACATTCTAAATTTGGAGAAAGTGTTCCAAAAATTGCGAGAGTCCAACTTCAAGATTCAGATGGACAAATCTGAGTTCTTGAAGCTGGAAACTGAATTTTTGGGTCATGTTATCTGTAAAGATGGCGTAAAGCCAAATCCTAACAAGATAATTGCAATACAAAAGTATCCGCTGCCTAAAACTGCAACTGAGATCAAACGTTTTCTCGGGTTACTGGGATATTACCGAAAGTTTATCCCAAACTTTGCCAAACTTACTAAACCATTAACCCATTGCTTAAAGAAAGGCTACAAAATTACACTAGATCAAGGCTATATAGATTGTTTCGAACACTGCAAAACGTTATTATTAAATGATCCAATTCTCCAGTATCCTGATTTTTCACGCGAGTTTCTGTTAACAACTGACGCTTCAAACGTCGCTATTGGCGCTGTATTGTCGCAAGGTTCAGTAGGAGCAGACAAACCTATAGCTTATGCATCTCGTACATTGAATACTAGCGAACTCAACTATAGTACAATAGAAAAAGAGCTTCTGGCCATCGTTTGGGCCTGCAAGTACTTCAGACCATACCTTTTCGGCCGTAAATTCAAGATAATCACAGATCATAAACCACTCCAGTGGATTATGAATTTAAAAGAACCTAATTCGCGTCTTACACGCTGGCGTCTTAAACTCTCTGAATATGATTACACAGTAGTATACAAACAAGGTAAATGCAATACGAATGCAGATGCCCTGTCGCGTATCGAACTAAATAATGATGAAATTAGCTCTATAGTAGTAAATCCGTCGGAACAAGATCCATCTCTTGATGAATCTAGAACAATCACAGCTATAGACGATGCAGACGAATCTAGAACTCTCACCGTTCACACTAATGAGGAAAATCCAATTTTAGAAATACCTATTACAGACGAGCCTCTAAATAAATTCACGAAACAGATAATTTTTAATGTAGTGGGCGATATCAAGAGTAGACCTATTGTAACAAAGCCGTTTGAAACACATACGCGACTAAGTATCCAATTATCAGAATCCAATCTCGAAGACGATGTCATCAGTGCTATAAAAGAGTACGTTCATCCAAAAATCAAGACAGGGCTACTGATAAATCCTCCTCAAGCCATGTACCAGATAGTACCAATAATTCAATCAACATTTAAAAATTCGGCAATGAATCTTTTGATCACTAAGCGAGAGCTAGAAAATGTTAGGGAATATTTAAAGCAGCAAGACATAATTAATAAGTACCACGATGGTAAAACAAACCATCGCGGTATAAATGAATGTTACCTAGCGCTATCTTTTAAATACTATTGGCCTAAAATGCGAGATCACATCTCCAAATTTATTAATGAGTGCACGGTTTGCGGTCAAGCTAAGTACGATCGCAACCCTATAAAGCAACAATTTAAATTAGTTCCTCCCGCTAGTAAACCATTCGAATTAGTTCATTTAGATTTACTTACTATTCAGAGCGAAAAATTTCTAACCATAGTTGATTCCTTTTCTAAGTATGCACAAGCCTATTATCTAAGAGACGGGACAGCGCTAAGTGTAGTTCAGGCGTTGTTAAAATATTGCACTCATCACGGCATTCCGATTACGCTAGTATCCGATAATGGACCCGAATTTAATAATCAGTTATTCGCAGAATTTATAAGGCTACACAAGGTCCAGCATCACAAGATCGCTCCACATACTCCTAACGAGAATGGAATCGTTGAGAGATTCCACTCTACAATATTGGAACATCTTCGCATTTTAAAAATAGATAAGAAAACCGAATCAGTAATTAACCTCATGCCTTACGCACTCTTAGCTTATAATAGTACGATACATACTTTCACTAAATGTAAACCATTAGAAGTTATTACAGGTCACTTCGACCCCCGTGATCCTTTCGATATAGACCTATCAACGCATTTACTGCAACAGTATATAACAGAGCATAAAAATAAGATGAATTGTGCCTACGGGTTGATACATGAATCTTGTTCTAGTTTACGAAAGAATATAATTGACAATCGTAATAAGGATCGGGAGCCAGAATCTGAATATGCCAACGAGCAACAAATCTTTATTAAAAATCCCTTCGCATCTCGCCAGAAACTAGCCCCTCGCTATACTCAGGATACAGTTATGGCGAATCTCCCAATACACATTTACACGCGAAAAAAACGAGGCCCTATTGCAAAATCCCGGTTAAAGAGATTACCTAAAAGTGCCTGCTTGTTGCAGGATCCTTCTGGCACTTCACATTCTTCTGCAGACAACCCTAGCGCAGGAGATAAAACTTGAACCTCTCGACAATGGACCCGGAGTCTTACCATTTAGATTGGGCCCCGCTAACATCGTGTCTAGCTATCACTCATTCTTACAGTCTATAGATCTTCAAAACATATGGGATAAAATTCATTCAATTACGTCTCAGTTAGATAGTGTAAGCCCTGAACTTAATAATAAGACATCTTCTTTGTTTGAGCCTCATATTCACTATCTTAAAGAAAAGCTCGTTACTCTATCTGAACAGCTGCAAACGTTTAGAACAAATCGCGTAAAAAGAGGACTCGTAGATGGTCTAGGCTCAGTAGTAAAAAGTATAACGGGTAACCTTGACTATACCGACGCGATTCACTATAACACTGTCATAAAAAACCTTCAGGATAAAGAAAATCAGTTAATCACTGAATTTAATAGTCATGTTAGTCTTACGAAAGAATGGTCATCTCAATATTCTAAAATAATCAATAGTATAGTAAATAATCAAAATAAGATAGAATCTCTGTTAAATAAGATAAGGCAAAGCGTAGCTACTAATGACAATGATCTAGTTAAGTACGCCCATTTAGCTCAGGTTCTTCTCATCTTAAGTGACAACATGGATTCAGTCTCTTTAGAAATAGGAAAGTTACAAAATATATTAGCTTTTATTAGAAGTTCAACCATACATCATTCTATTATAAGCCCGCCTTTGATTGAGACCATGCTTAGTAAATTACGAGAACTATACGGTAGAGATAACATTATCGATCTTGATACTAGAGAGTACTATGACGTCATAAAGCTAGGCGCATACTACTCGGGAAATAGTATTATAATAGTATTTAAATTCCCTATCATCTTACCTTCATCTTACGATTTATTTAAATTATCTATAATACCTAATAAGTATAATGAAATCCTGAGTCCCGTAACTCCTTTCCTTGCCATCCATTTGAAAGACTTCAAGTACATAGAGGCAGAATGCCCGAAGACTAGTAAAGGGTATCTATGTGAAGAAACACAGAATCTGCAGGGCCAGACTTCGCAAGATTGCATTCACACGCTGATAACCACACAACAGAGAACACCTATCTGCAAACCAGTAACAGTATCACTGCAACATCCAGCATTCGAAGAACTCGACGACAAACATTATACGGCCAGCTTCCCGTATCCCACGAGAGTACATCTTTCCTGTGGTCAAGATCTCCACCAAACGTTCCAAGGCAGCTATCTTATAATGATCCCACAAGGATGCTACGTAGAAACGCCAGAGTTTCTAATATCAAACATCAAAGATCGCCTAAGAGGCCAAGTTGTAAAACTTATGGACATGCCTGAAGAAAATAGGCCGCAATCTCATATGGATCCAGAATTCAAGCTGAACTCCATCAATCTAAGTCATCTTCATGCAGCAAATACCAAAATCTCTCTGCAAACACCCATCACGCCAGTACAAGATCAAGATTACAGCCTCTATCATACAACGATTCCAATGTATGTCTTAGTGTTTAGTGTAAGCACACTAGCTATTGGTGTAATCTACCGCAAGTATCGCCTAAAGCACATAAAGATCAAGACAGACATCTCCCAAGATGAGGCCTTCCCCGAACTTCAAGGAGTCTATGCTATTCCTGGTCCAGCAAGATCTGTCAAGAAACAGCCTCCAGCTCAATTTACGACAAGCGTCTTCAATAATCGCTGTTCTACGGGTGGAGGTGTTACGCAAGCCTAGTATAGGTATATTGCTGACATGCGCTGCCCTCATTACGGTGCATAACAACTGCTAACACGTGTCGCTGACGCTGCGCATGCTGCCGCCGCCGCCCCGCGCCGCCCTGCGTGCCTCACCTCATCGTGTCGTTTTGCAAGACATTCTTTACCTAACATCGGTCGAGTCTCGTCTTCTATTTTATAACTTAAGTTGAATATTGTAATTTCCTTTTTTATTAAATTGTATTAAATAAAATCATTTTTTTTACATCCTACGTTGCGACCATATATTTTTCACAAACTTATGTTTTTGATAGGTCTATGTCTATGTCGATCCGCTATTTTGTTATTTACGTTCATTGACATTGACATGTCGTTCTCCTTCTCAGTGCAACCAGCTTCATTCTCGCTATTCAGTTCGTTCCGTTCTTTCGGTTCATTTGCAGTGCTACCATTCCGCAAAAATGAACAACAACGCTCCGATTCGTCGACTTCAGAGTGAACATTGACGCACATCGCTTTCGCACCAGTGCTGCCAACATCACGTCGCCACTTCGTACCGCTCGTTCCTGTTGCTATCTCGCTCATTCTTCTGGTATCAACTCCGCTGTTTTGCCATTTGAATTTTCCGCCATTTTCACTGCGGTTGGTGGTATTGCAATCTCTTGCTAGATGACCGAATGAGTTGCACCGGAAACACTTCGTGCCATCTTGCTTGTTCGGACATACTGCCGACTTATGACTCGTATCACCACAGTTGTAACAATTTTTCAGCTGCTGAACCGATTGATTATGACTTTTATACTGTCCTTGTACGTAATTTTGCGGTCTAGGTAATCTATGAGTAGAAGTATGATCCCTCTTCGTCTTGTTTTTTATCTCTTCATAGATCCGCAATTTTTCTTTGAGATAGTTGTAGGACGTCACCCCATATAGCATCATTTTATTTATCTCTGCATCGACAATGCCATCTACGATGTACTTGATAGCGACGTAATCGGGCATTTTGCCGCGTTTTCCCAACTCCTTCATCACCAACATATAATCGAGGCACCCTTCGTCATGCCTTTTCCTCCTAGCACTCATCATCTCGTGAATTGTTTTGATGTCCACGCTGTCGGGAAACTCCTTGGCGACCGCGCCTTTTAAATCTTCTCATGATTTAAATGGTCTTTCCGCCTTCAGCCATAACGATGCGGTGCCTGTGAGTGACCGCCGTGCGACAAGTAGTTTTTGTAGCGGTGACCAGCCGAAAATCTCGGCGTTATCCTCTACATCTTGGATCCATCTGGTGACGGAGTAGGTTTTATCTTGCCCACTAAACTGGAGAATCAGCTCTGACATCATATGTAGGGGTTCTGAGTACTGCCGTTGCCCGCCATTTTGTACATTGGCCACGTGCGCGTCGACAAAGTCTTCCTGTCTGCTCTTTCGTCGTTCTTTGCTGTTTTTTGGCATAATGCTCCGCCTGCTGCTCTTCTCACTATCTTCGTCGTTAGCGTCTAGTTGTCGTCTTTCCCTCTCTGCAGCCCCACGGTACGCCACTTGCCACGTGCTCGGCAACACCTCTTTTCTCTGCAACTCGAATCTTGAATTTTCGATCTATCCCGGACGAGCCCCCAAAATTGTGGGAAAAGAAAATCCAAAATTCTGGCAGCTTTCTTTATTTTTTTTTTCACACGTCCACATAAGTTGTAACGTAATCACATCTTTTTGCATTGTAGCAAAGAAGGTATAGAATAGTATGGTTTATTTTTATACCTAGAAAGAACTAAAATAGGGTTCCACATAATTCTAAAAGCAGTCTATTAGGTCACGATAAATATCTAGACGAAAAATGTTAGTTAGTAAGGGTTTTGAATCATCTTATTAATTAATTTTTTTAAGGTAGGTAGATATGCGTTGTTGCACAAACGTTAACAGAACAGACTCTTAATAACCTCCTCGCCTTGTGACCGAGTGGCATAGCGATCTAACCGATGCCTGAAGATCTGGGATACGATTCATAGGTTGGGCAGTATACGTCTCAGTTTTGGGTATGACTAGGCCTGGTTTATTGGCTCACGTTCGAGGCGTGGCGATTAAGACAATGTCTATCAATAGGGCGGCGACTTAGATAAGATTTTAGAAGCCTTTGCCATCGGTACAGGACGTTGTAGAAATTGGTTGAGCTATTGTGTTACTTTATTCCTATTTGTATAGAATAACCTCATAATATTTAATGAACAATTAAACTTATAAAGTATCATGGTCACTTACATTATGATAATTATAATTAATAGGAGAAAGTGTTTACTTGCTCCTCCATAAATGAAACGGAACCTCTGTGTTGTTAAAACCACCTTACTTTTGAGAAAAAAAAATATCTTTTTTTTCCCATTTATATTTAACTAATTCAATTACAATTAAAACTTTGCAAACATTACATAATGGTTATGAGTGGTGAACAGGCGCCCTATTTACCTTACAAAGACATTACAGTATACTTATTTATTAAGTAAATCATTTGTAAGCATTGTAATAGTAGCCTAAAGCCTTACTTACTTTATTAGAATATCACAGTACACAATGAAATAAGCTTGTTTTCTTATGATTAGTTAACCTCATTTGATACATTGCTTTTTTATGCTAGAGTTACTTTTAACTCTTCTTTGTGTGGAAAATCTTTGTGTTTTTTGCTATGCGGGAACGGACACGTACTAAGCGTTTAAAGTTTTTCAGTCACACACTTTGGACAATGAATGAGAATGGTGTCAGTCGAGGGGAAGGACTGTTTAATGAGGATGGGATACCCAGGTTAGAGGGTATGGGAGAGCCCAGGTTAGAGGGCTTAGGTGAGCCCAGGTTAGAGGGCCAAGGAATGCTCAGGTTTGAAAGCCAGGAAACGCCCAGGTCAGAGGGCAGAGGAGGGAGTCTCATACTTCCTACTATGGATAAGGGAATAGATGGAAGGAAAGGAATGGACTCTACCGGATTGACAAAGGGGAGTGACAAAGGGATGTCGAGTTCATTACGGAATAGGAGAAGGCGAAGCGTACTGACTGAATCTGATAGTTCGATGGATGAACGGGACAGGAGGAGGCAATGCAAGAAGCGGTCACGGGATGCGGATCGTCGATCGAGGCGCAGAAGATACCGAAGCGACAGTTCGAGCGATGGTGAGTAACAATCGGTTTCTAAAAGGAAAAGGAGCAATAAGAAATCTAATCCTAACGATATGTTTGATAACTTTATAGCGATTTTGCAGAACGTCAGGGGTTCAGATAGGCCTAAATTATCATTTAACGTAAACGTGATACCAGAGTTCGATCCCATGAGTAAGGAGCAAACTGTTTTAGTTTGGATAACCAAAATAGAAGAGTGTGCTGAAATATATGGCTGGGACGAAAAAGAGATAATACATTATGCCCTACCTAAGTTGACTGGGGTAGCAAAAACGTGGTACCAAGGTTTACCTTCTCTTTTATTTTCTTGGACAGAGTGGAAGAAAAAATTAATAGAATCGTTTCCTTGCCGTGAGGACTACGCTGAACTCTTGACGGAAATGCTAGTTAAGCGTGTTAAGTATGGTGAATCATTGGAGCACTATTATTACGCGAAGTTAAATTTGCTTAACAGGTGTAAAATTTACAAAAAGCAGGCTGTCGATTGTATTTTGTATGGTGTCGATGATCGCGCTATAAAAGTAGGAGCCCAAGCAGCCCAATTTAGCGAACCTGAGCAAATACTCAAATATTTCAGGACAGTAAAGGTAGGACAAAGTAGGGAATATCAAGATATAGGCAATAGAAATAGATATGACCGTAAGAGTGGTGCTAGTAGTACACCAAATCGTTCTTGGTACTCAAAACCTGTAACAGCTAATTCAAATATTCGTTGTTTTAATTGTAATGAGATTGGTCATCCTAGTTTTAAATGCAACAAGCCCATGATAAAATGTACTGTGTGTGACAGATCAGGATATCAAGCCTCTAGTTGTTATAGAAACAAGGCAAACTATGATTTGGGTAAGAACGAGACTCTAACAAAGGATAGGATCGAAAAACAGGTGTCTAGACTAGTAGCAACCGATACTACTAGTGACAAATACGTGTTTGATATAAAAAATAATGGTGGTACAGTACCATGTCACGTAGATTTGGGGAGCCAATGCTCTCTAATTATACTTACTGAAGCTAGGGAACTTGGGCTGAACATTGGGTCATCTTCTAATCTTCCTGTACTTAGAGGTATAGGTGCTAATTTAATCAATCCTCTGGGTGTAGTTCAAAATCAAAATCAAAATCAAAATAACTTTATTCAGTAAGCTTAAATTAAGCGTTTTGAATCGTCAAATTTTTTTTTTTATATGGATGGATGGATAGGCACAGGAACCCACCCACCCACCCTACCCATTCAGGAAGTCTTTTAGCTGTGGAGAAGAACGGGCACAACAAACTCCACAGCTTTATAATAATACAGAGATAACGACATTTACAAAACAATATGTCGTTACCAAATTATACAGTCAATAGTCATAAAACAATTATATAAAATAAAAGATAAAAACAAAAGTGAATCTACAAGTTTTACTCGGGCACTATGAACGCATTAGAACAATGTATGCGAAACTAGAGGAATGTTAATTCCATGCATTTTTGTCATTGATGTAATCGCTTACAGTGTAATAGCCCTTTCCTAAAAGTCTGTCCTTAACGTCTAGTTAGTGCTAATGTTGAGGTGCAAGGAATCGAAAAGAAAATAGATATCTATGTCGTTGATGATTACGTTTTAAGCAACCCCGTCCTTTTAGGACATTCTTTTACCGAAATGCCAGATATAATGATTACGAAAACTCAGTCTAAAGTTATTTTTAAAAAGATAGACGACACGAAAATTCATTTATTAGCTAAAGAAGATACCACTATTCCTAAAAATTCAGTCGTTGCGGTATCTATTAAAGCTGATCCAGTATTTGACGGAAACGTTTATGTGCGCGGTTCACTTAGAGGCATAGCAGGCAATGAATATTATTTATTCTCGGGAAATTATAAAATCATACACGGATTTAGCTCTTTGGTCGTCTATAATGCATCTCAAGTTGACTTAACTATTTCTAAGGATTGTTTATTGACTCGATCGATTGATGTTAAGAATTTAGATCCTACCCAGATTTTGAATTGCTGTTGTCTGTCTTTGGTACTGATAGTGCTGATGATTTAATAAAATGTAGAGAAAACTTAAATGATAACGAAAATATGGCTCTGCAGAATTTACTTAATAAATATCAGCATTGTTTCTCTAAAAATCTTGAGGATCTTGGGTTCACTGACGTGACGGAAATGGTTATAGAGCTAGAGGATACCGAACCCGTCGTGTACAAACCATATCGTTTGTCTCACGTGGAAAGATCACTGGTTAGTAACATGATCCAGGACATGATAGATAGTGGAATAGCTAGAGAGTCTTCATCACCATACGCCAGTCCAATTGTGTTAGTACAGAAAAAGACTGGTGAGAAACGTCTATGCGTCGACTATCGAGCTCTCAATAGAAAAACAAAAAAAGATCACTACCCCCTCCCTCGTATTGATGATCAGCTTGATCAACTCGCAGGTAATAAACTGTCTTCTCTTGATTTAGCCTCAGGCTACTATCAAATTCCAATAGCTGAGAGTTCTAAATCAAAAACTGCTTTTGTCACACCCGACGGGCAGTTTGAGTACAATCGCATGCCGTTTGGTCTGGTCAACGCACCGTCAGTTTTTCAAAGGACGATCCATAAGATCCTCCACGATGCAAAAATCAAGTACACAATCGTTTATATGGACGACGTTCTGATCCCTTGTAGAGACGTAAAAGAAGGTTTAGCCAGGTTGGAGGAAGTTTTGTGTCTCCTAGAACAGGGTGGTTAGAACTTTAAAACTTAATAAATGCAATTTTTTTGTGGACACTATCGACTTTTTGGGGTTTGAGGTGAATTCGACAGGCATTAGACCGGGTAGTAGGAAAACCAATGCGATTTCTAAGTTCCCAACCCGTAAGAGACGTAGCATCAGTCATCCTCACTCTGCCGGCCCACAAAGTGCTTCTTCACGCGCTCGTTTGAAAGACCCTATGTCATAGGTAGGAGGGAATACGTGTGCTGGTAGACTATTCCATCTTTTGGAAGTGCGGCAAAGAAACGAGTCACCAAATTTCTTTGTGCGTGATGGAATGGCTTCATTGACTGATCTTTTAAAAAAAGATGTAACTTGGGTTTGGGGCAGTAAACAAGATGAAATATTTCAATTAGTAAAATCCTTGTTAACACAGCATCCGTTATTGGCCCTATACGAACCGACCGCAGAAACTCAATTACATACTGATGCATGTCAAGACAGTCTTGCGGGTATCCTCTTGCAGAGTGACTCTACCGGCACGTTCCATCCTATATCATATTTTAGTCGCAAAACATCTGTTGACGAACGAAAGCTACACTCGTATGAACTAGAAACTCTGGCAGTGGTAGCTTCTTTAAATAGGTTTAGAGTTTACTTGCTAGGAATACCATTTACGATTTATAGTGACTGTAACGCTCTAAGATCCACATTCGTCAAACGCGACTTGATTCCGCGAGTTGCGCGTTGGTGGGTCCAGCTACAAGAGTTTGACTGCACCATAGAGTATCGGCCAGGTTCTCGAATGGCACACAACGACGCATTAAGCCGAGCTCCGGTAGAGCCCCCTGTACCTGAAACCCATATTTTAGACGTCTTACCTATTGAAAATCTAGATCATGACTGGATCACCACAGTTCAGGGCGCGGATGAGGAAGTCCTAAAAATTAAGGACATACTTGACGATGAAAATGTGGATACGGTCATGGATGTCCACAAAAATTATAAATTAAAAAACGGACGTGTCTATCGCATAGTTGGGGATGAGATCAAGTGGCTTGTTCCAAAAGCGGTGCGTTGGCAAATTCTAAAAAAGAATCATGATGATATCGGGCATTATGGTTTCGACAAGACCTTGCAGCGAATTCGACAACATTACTGGTTTCCTAAAATGCGTCGCTTTGTCAAAAAGTATGTTCAGTCTTGTCTAGAATGCGCTCATCATAAAACTCCTGGCGGCAAACGGGAGGGTGAGCTGCATCCTATCGAGAAAATCAGTGTACCATTTCATACAGTGCATGCGGACCATTTAGGACCTTTCATTAAAAGTAAGAGAGGGAACTGTTACCTGCTAGTCCTGGTTGATAGCTTCACAAAATACATTAATATAACAGCTGTCAAAAATACTAAATCTATTACAAGTATTCGAGTTCTAAAGGAGCATATTAGTTATTTCGGTGTACCGACTCGCCTAATAACTGACAAAGGAACAAGCTTTACCAGTAAGACTTTTAAAGAATTCACTACATTAAACGGAATAAAGCATATTATTAACGCCGTGGCCACACCAAGATATAACGGTCAAGTTGAGCGTTTTAATCGCACTATTTTAGACGCTCTCTCCACTTGTACTCATAACAAAGATGATAGATGTTGGGATGATTATATCTGTGACATCCAGATAGGCATTAATACCACGATCCACAAAACGACCCAAAAAAGTCCATCAGAGCTTTTATTTGGTTTTAATATCACTAGTAGAACGGAAGGTATTTTAAATCCAATCATCTTTGACACAACCAAAGTAATTAATCCTGAGGAATTAAATAATGTAAGAGATAAAGCAAGCGAAAATATTAAAGTACAACAACAAAAAGACACAGTCAGATTTAATAGGCGTAGGATACCTGGAAAAAAGTACAATGAAGGAGATTTGGTACGCGTCGAAAGACAAATGCCCCACGATGGCAAATCTCAAAAGTTAGTCATCAAATACCAAGGTCCATATCGAGTAATGAAAGTGCTTCCCAATGAAAGATACTGTTACGTTGTAAATTCAGGGCCCTGTCTGCCTTTACTAATCTACAGAAGGGGTTCGCAATGGTTGAATAGTGCTTACCTGAAATCATTGTTTTTGAATGATCAGATGTCCAAAAAACATTAGTCCTTGTAGCTTGTTTGAATTAAATCCATTTTTCTTGACATTAAAGACATGGAGCCTTGGCTGACACATTACAAGACACACTTTTCTTGCATTTTCAATTAAAACATATTTCTAAATCAGTTTTAGCAAGACTTTGCGTTGGATTTGAAGAAAATTAAGTTCCTTTGTTTACGTTTTGTATTTGACATAACACCATAGACAAAATGACAGCCACCGTAGCGACGCCTAGCGGTAGCGGGGCGAAGTGGCTGTCAGCTTTTAAGTTTCACATAAAAGATGCAATTCTAAAACTAGCCGAAACAGTTCCAATAATTAATTACATAATAAATTAATATGTATAATAATTACTTTAAATAATTAAATTTAATTCAAGCAAATCCGGAAATAGAACTATTTTTTCTATAAGGACTTTTATCTAGAACATTAAAGATAAGTAAACGCGCACAGATAAAATCTCCCAGCGCGTAAGTATCCCAATATCATTGTTTAAGTATAATAAGCCGTCATCCTAGGAAAGCAAATCGATATTTCATGGTGTCTGAATCCTGCCTTGTCGCCAGGCGACGCAAGGCTCTTGGCCATGTGGCAGACGTGTCAAACCCCTTTATTAAGTGGATATTGCATCATCCAACAACAGTCTGGCATTGTTAAGTTATGTTTATTGGAATATCGTAGCCGTGTAGTGCCTTGGGTACTAGTTAAATGTGAAACAACACTAAAATTAAAACATGGTGTTAAATGTTAGTGTTGGAGTGTGAGTTTATAGTTGTGCTACAGCGTTGGGAAGCTTTTGATAACCCATGGCGCTGCGAGTCCCTGATTATGATAGGTTGCAGCCCCAGATACACAGATAGCAGACTGCGGGACCCTAATTTATGTAACAGATCTGAACTAGGCGTGTAGTGTTATAAATAGGCCCCGTGTTGATAATTTCAGATACTTCGAGAGGCCCGTCTCGCCGCCAGGATTTAGAGCTGGGCCCTAAAGCCTGGACGCGAGACCTGCTTCGTCGGGGTACCAGCGGCCACCTGCTGCCAGTCGAGCTGTCGCCGCCTAGCGGATGAACAGGCGTTGACGGTTTTTGTACCCCCTACTCTGGGTTTAATTGTTCTTTATTCAGGAACATATTTTTACATTAGGGTTTCGAAACCTTAACCTAGTATTTTCTTTTATATCCAACTACACCAAGCGTTGGTGAAGTTGTGAAACATTTGAGGATCTGCGAGTTCGACTTGTGCGAAGTTGTATGGTGACATCGTCTCCAGATTCGGGTCTACATTAGGACCCTGGCGCCCTTTAATATTAATTTTATATCGGTGTAACCCCACGGTTCTCTAGTATATCGGCTTTAAACGTGTGAGAGTTTTGATACGGTTAAACGGATTAGAACATTTGATTTAATATTTTTATAGACGGAGTAATTTAATTTTAATTTCAACTTCATACTCCGAACGTATTGGCTTTATCCCGACCCCCCACGACCATAGCTCATCCCACTGAAATATTAGCTGGCTGGTTAGGCAGTAGTAGGAATAGTATTATAAAATTTATTTGAAATTAAAATTATCACCGACCCGCTTGGTCACTTTTGACTCTTAGGATTGAAGTGTGTTTTAGGGGGGTGATATAGCTTGGTAATCAGGTTTAGAGTACTTTAAACAGTAAATTATAGTTGGCAAAATTAACAGAAAGTTTGTTAGACTTTCATTTGAGATTGACCCTAGGGTCAATTTCGACTGATAGTTCTTTTTCGTTATTTTCGGCTCAATAAATTAAAAGGAGTAACGTAGATGATTAGTACCTAACCTAATATAAGAAAAAATTGTGACTAACCCCCTCTTTTAAATAATAAGAGTGAAATAAAATTTATAATTTTATTTTATTGTTGTTGGACTAAATTTTAGTGTGCTCTTTTACAATATACTGCCTAGCTGTTGAACATTTTATGGTTTTATTTGATAACATCCCACTGACGCTTGCGTTTGGGATTTTCTTCCTTTTCCCCAAAAGGGACAAAATCTCAAATGTAACAGTGGCGCCCAACGTGTGTTTTGGTTAGGGATAGTGGTTATGTCTTATGCTGTAACTAAAAAGCCAGAATACCGATAGCGTTCTAGAACCGTGGGGATTATTACTTTTAAGAAAAACCGTCACGCGTGCATTGGCACGGATTCCTCCCATTTTATTTTAATAAATAATTTTTATTCGTTATTATTTTAAAATATTGTATCAATAGTGATTTTTTTTTATGTGTATACAAGTGTTAATTATTTAATTATTGTACTCAGCTGAACTAGATTATTATTTTATGACACAATAGGTTATAGTTGACACAATTTTTATTTGAAAATAAGTGTTTTTTTTTAATGCAAGTGTTTATAGTATTGTTTGCGCCACAGCGCAACGGCCATTCAAAGCATACCGCCAGCTGTAAGGTGGTTGACTCAGCGGTTGTTGACGGCCGCGTCCGCCTGTCTGCCGCGGCGCCACCGCTGCGCGACCCGCGGCCGCTAGCTTCGTGAGCCGACCGCGCGACTCGTCTGTCTGCTAGCTAACGCGAGACGCCCACAAAATACGCGCGTTGGTATCTGCCCTTATTGATAGTGACTCGGTGAAGATAGTGCCTGTGAATATAGTGCCTGTGATTAGGTGATACGACTTTGTGCTGTGCCGTGACAAATCGCCTACATCGCCGCCCGCCAGCTCGCTGCCCCGTCTCCTGCCTTGCCCCCACCAATCATCTACCAAGTAAGTCGCATGCCCTCATTTCCAAAACCTAACCAGACCTGTCCTGGGTCCACACACCTTATTCCGTCGCTGTTACGGCGAGCGCCCTTCGCCGTAACAAGTATTATTATTATAATACTGTGTTTGTGGTGGTTTACTACTATTTTCTGTGGATTGTAACTGTATACTTAGGTTGAAACTGCCTATTGAGGAAGCCAGCTTATATTTTAGTAGTTTTTTTTAAATCCAAAATGGAACGCCCAATTTCGTTTAATTTGCTTCATAAAGACGAGCTTACGTATGAGGTGGAGATTCGAGACGCAGCACCGGCGACAACAGTAGAGGGATTACGAGTTCAGATTAGGGAACTTAGTAAACTAGTTTTCTCAGACGATATCGTAAAGACTACTCGGGATCCTAAAGTAGAATTACAAATTATTAAAGCCAAATTGGCAGAGATCGCCGAAGTAATAGGAAAAGATCCTTCAAATTTTAAAAAATTTAACCGTATAAAGTCTTTAAGTTCCCACCTTTTTGATAGCTTGGGCAGGGTAACTCCCCCTCCTGAACTTGATTCCGTATATCAGACTATTGACAAAGAGCTTAACGGTTATTTGTCAAAAGTTGATAATATTAACGTGAGTTTTCATGCGTCGTTTACATCGGCACCAGAGACACCGAACGTGCTTGAAGTTGAACCTACTCCTGAAGTCGTGTATTATAGTAAGAAGGATGTAACAGTCAGATCTCTCGACTGTAAATTTAATGGTACCGGTTGCGTGAAAGCTTTCATAGAGCGTCTCGAAGAACTTTGCGAAACTAGGGGTATAAGCGAAACTTCGTTACATAAATCAGCTCTGGACTTGTTTTCTGATGGTGCTTTGTTGTGGTACCGTGGTATAAAAGCGTCGGTTGGTAGTTGGTCGGAACTTAAAAGACATTTACTCACAGCGTTCGCTCCGCCCGACTACGATATGCGTCTCATTTCAGAAATTACTAATAGGACTCAGGGGCAAACTGAATTGTCCTGTATTTACATAGCGGTCATGGAGAACCTCTTCAATAGGCTCTCTCATAGAGTAGCGGAACCTGAGCGTTTGGCACGGATTAAGTTCAACATGCGGTCGGAATACGCGACGGCGTTGTCAATGTTGGCGGTTAATACCCTGGAGGAATTAAAGGAGAAGTGTAGGCAACTCGAGCTAGGTTTTGTTAGCAAGGCACAGTTCCGCGAACCGCCGAAACCTACCGCTTCTTTTGTTGCACCAGACTTGGCTTACCAAGCTCCGAGGGGTTCTTTGAGAATCGAGGCCGTGCAAGCTGATCCTGCTATGTATTGTGTTCGTTGTAGGGTAAGGAGCCACTCATTATCTACTTGCAAATCCACAGAAGTAGTTTGTTTTCGTTGCGGTAAGAAGGGTGTGAGGACACCTTCGTGCCCCAACTGCAATAAAAGAGCAGTCGGGACTAAAGGTCAATCCTGTCAGAACTGCAATTCAAAAAATTAATTTCCCGGAACTACAGCCATAATTTTATTAAGTCCGATTGGGACAACTATTTAAAATGGTTACAAGTTTTTTTAAACTCTTTAAGAGTAGATTCAGTACGTTATAAGACTAGGGAGGATGGTCGGCCGCATTTAACCGTTTCTATATATAATGCGGATTATTACGGTTTACTTGACTCGGGTTCATGCATTTTAATATTGGGTTCCGATGTTGGCCAACAGTTCATAAAAGCTGGTGCAACCTTACACTATGATGGGTGCTTGGGCAACATCGTAACAGCCAATGACTCGCGTGCAACCGTGAAGGGTTATTTATATTTACCAGTTACTCTTATGGGAGTGACTCAAGTTATTAAATTTTATATAATTCCTGATATCACCACACCGTTAATTTTTGGCGTTGATTTTTGGAAGGCTTTTAATTTAGCTCCTGATTTTTTTAATAAATTGCCTTTTAAGTATTTTCAAAACTCTAAACACCGTACTTGCGTATCGGAGGTTAGGCATTTGCAGCCGTTTGATGAATTAACACCCGTTCAGAGGTTGAAAGCGGAGTCATTAATAAATGAATTTAAGAAGGTGTCTTTTGAGGTTAAAGGGTTAGGTCGTACCCAACTGTTGCGTCATAAGATAGACACGGGTGATGTTTCTCCTATCAAACAGCGGTATTATCCACTATCACCTGAACGCCTTAAGGAACTTAACCGCCAGCTGGATGAGATGTTAGAGATGGGAGTAGTTGAGCCTAGCAATAGCGCGTGGAATAACCCAGTCCTATTAGCTCCTAAACCAAACGGAGAATGGCGATTTTGACTTGACAGCCGAAAATTAAATGCAGTCAGCAAACAAGATGCTTATCCGCTTCCCTACGTTTCTCACATCTTAGATCAGTTGCGTGACGCTCGATACCTTTCGTCAATTGATTTAAAATCTGCATTTTGGCAAATTGAGCTTGACTCCGCTTCATCTAAGGAAAAAACCACATTCACGGTTCCCGGACGAGGTCTTTTCCATTTTAAGGTTATGTGCTTTGGGTTGACGGGGGCACCAGCCACCTAGCAACGGTTAATGGACATACCGTTTGGTCCTGAGTTTAATAATAAAGTGTTTGTTTACTTGGATGACATTATAATATGCTCATCGACATTCGAGGAACACATTTCGCTTCTTAAAAGGGTTTTAGAAAAGTTACGACAGGCTAAGTTAACGATTAACTTACAAAAATCCTGTTTCTTTCGTCGGGAGTTAAAATATCTAGGTTACAGGGTAGATGAACATGGTTTACACACTGATCCGTCGAAAGTTCAGTCAATAGTCAACTTTCCCACACCTACCACCCGGAAGGAGGTGAAAATGTTCCTTGGAACAGCGTCGTATTATAGACGTTTCATTAAAAATTTCAGTTCTATAGCGGCACCTTTAAATGCACTTACGAGTACTAGCAAAAAAGCCCCGCCTTTTAAGTGGACTGCTGAGGCAGAAACCGCGTTTACTACTTTAAAAACAGCGTTGGTCTCTGCCCCAGTATTGGCTTGCCCGATTTTTCCCAGCCATTTGAGATTCATTGTGACGCATCCAGTTTTGGGATAGCGGGCACTCTGACTCAGTTTATAAAGGGAGAGGAGCATCCAATAGCATATTGTAGTCGTTCACTGAATTCGGCCGAACGCAATTATTCGGCGACGGAGCGAGAGGCCCTAGCGGTGGTTTTTGCTGTAGAACACTTTCGTCCTTATGTGGAGGGAGGTCCTGCGTTTAAGGTGATAACCGACCACTTGAGTCTGAAGTGGTTCTTTAATTTAACCAATTCTACGGGTCGATTAGCTCGTTGGGGTTGTCGGTTATCGCCTTACAACTTTGTTATTGAGCACCGCAAGGGCAAGGACAACGTAGTTCCAGATGCACTATCGCGTGCCGTTCCGGTGCTCGAAATAAAGGTGCCTGACGCAGACACTTGGTTCCAAAAGTTGTGGGACAAGTGTGTTAGTACTCCTAGGTCGTGTCCTAACTTTATTATTAGAGACAATAACAATAAACTTTTTCGTTTTTCAAAAAATAAATTCGGTGTGGCGAGTGATTATGATTGGAAACAAGTAGTACCGGAGGGAAATCGTCTGGAACTTTTAAAGAATCACCATAGTGGTGAATTATCTCCACATTTTGGAGTATTTAAAACTTATAAACGACTTGGATTACGTTACTACTGGCCTAACATGTATAAGGATGAAACTAACTACGTGGGGAAATGTGATACGTGCGCCGCATATAAACACTCACAATTGCCAACCCCTGGTCTCTTAGGTAGCGCGAAAGACTGCTCTAAACCGTTTGAAAAAAAATTGGTTGCCTGAAAAGTCGGTATACGGGCGAAAGTTTTACGTGACAACGACTTTGAGTGGTAAAATAATTTTAATGTGAATATTCATTCGTATAGTAGAAAGAAGGATGAAATAATATGGAAGGGACGCGTGCCTTTCACTTTTTATGTCTGTCTCTCTCGCTCTTAGGCGGGCTAACCATGCCCGAGTGGAAGGGACGCGTGCTTCTCACTCGCTCTCATTGTGAGCGCATAACGTGAGCGGAGCGTAACGCAGTTTCTTGAAGTGTCACCCGGCAAACCAATTTATAAGACGTTGTCACGTCAACAATAAGTTTTGACCTCGTTGGTCCCTTGCCACGGTCTAGAACGGGCTTCACATATCTCTTTGTGGTCGTATGCTGTTTTACGAAATATTGTTTGCTCTTTCCTTTACGAAGAGCTGTTGGTAAGGCTATAGCGCAGAAACTTGAAGATGGCGTTTTCTTGGTTCACGGCATACCCCGTACGGTGATAGCGGGACAACGGAACGCAGTTCACGGGCAATGAAATTAAATCTTTGTTGGAGAGGTACAAGGTACCTCAGGTTCACTTTACACCTCGCTATTGCCCCAGCGTGAACACAGTTGAACGTTATAACCGTACGATTATGACCGCCGTATCAATTCTTGTGGAGGATGACCATAGATCGTGGGATATTAATATTTCGAAAATTCAGTATGCAATAAACACTTCCACTAATGAAGTAACACGTTTTACCCCATTTTTCCTAGTACATAAAAAATTACATAATAAATTAATATGTATAATAATTACTTTAAATAATTAAATTTAATTCAAGCAAATCCGGAAATAGAACTATTTTTTCTATAAGGACTTTTATCTAGAACATTCGAACGGGAGATGTATTTTTTATATGGATATTGTCTCTGCCCGTAGGGGTTACCAGAGAGGAAACTAATACTCCCTAATATTTAGACAGGGTATTAACTCGAGTGGAATTGATTTCCAAATTTAAAAAAGGACGAAATTCAGATTGCTAAACGTTTTTAAGAGGAGCTTGATGTTTGTGGTTGTGTTTTTGCGCATTGGAAAGTTTCGACTTTTGGCGTGGTATCACAGTTCTTTTGTTAAGCTGGAGTTTTGTTTTTGTTTCTTTTTATTTTAAATTTGGAGATTAGACACCATATTGAATGGTTCCAATCTCCGGACCGCTGGTTAGGCAGCGTGATGATAGTCCTGAGGAAGGTGGCCATTTATTGGCGGGCGTATAGGCTGCTTTGAGGGAATACGTTTTTTTTTTGTAGGATTTATTTAGGGGCGGTTAGCCAAACTTTTATGTGGTGGTGAATATTTGTTGGTTTGGGTTGTGGATTTTTTTTTTTTGGTTTACGGCTGCCCAGCCGTCTAAGAAGTTTACTGGGCATTTCTTTAAATATGTGCTTATTGGTAGGAGTATTTAGATGTTTGTGTATTGAGGAGGTATCGTTTGTTAGGAAGGGTAGACTTGGACGTGTAGACGATTCTTACATGTATTTATTATTTTATAGCTCTTTGGGTTTCGTCTTTTCCATGTTTGTAAATGGATCAGACCTAACCTGTAGAACATATATAGACGTTTGGTGTATATATTTATTATTTTGTGCCTCTCTGGGCTTCGTCTTTTCCATATTGCTTAATGGATCAGACTTACCCAGTGGGATAACTGTAGGTCTATTTCAGTATCATGTATAGTTAAATAAGCCATTCACCCCAGCGGATTAGTGACTGGTACCAAAAGCCTTAACGCGAGGCGTCAGTGCGGCTGGTGACACTGTAATAATAGGTTAATTGTATAGCCACCAGTTTTTATGTCTATGTAATAATATAATTATAACCATAATTAGTGTATTTAATATATATAAAGTAGTCAATCATTTATAATCTAGTATTTTGTTAATATCCATATTGAACTCCTTATGGTTTGTCTTTTCCATATTGCTTAATGGATCAGACTCACTTTGTGAGTCTATTGTGGTGACTTTGCAGTAACCAGTATTGTTAAAAAATTAAGCCATACACCCCAGCGGATCAGTGACTGGTACCAAAAGCCTTAACGGGAGGCAACAGTGCGGTTGGTGACACTGTGATAATTACTGATAATATGTTAACTGCATAGCCACCAAGTTTTTAGATTTATGTAAGAGTATATTATAATTGATATTATTATATTTATTATGTACATTAGTTTATATTCATATAGAAGTTTGTATATTTATTGGGATATACAAAATATATATATATGGGATATTTGTATATTTAAATATATATGTATATGAAGAATTGTCGTACACAAGTCTGCGTTTTGTTGTTTTTTTTACTGTCATAGCATATTGTATAGCTATTTACAGGAAAGTTTTAAGTTATTGTGTAGTGCAGCTACACGGGTAGGTTTTCTTTTGGTGGTTTGTGCTTGCTTGGTTGTTTGACGTGTAGTGTGACGCTGGAGGGCCAGCGTCGAGATTTGCCCTGGTCGGTCAAATCTCTGGTGGTTGGGGAGGTACTGTTACGTTGTAAATTCAGGGCCCTGTCTGCCTTTACTAATCTACAGAAGGGGTTCGCAATGGTTGAATAGTGCTTACCTGAAATCATTGTTTTTGAATGATCAGATGTCCAAAAAACATTAGTCCTTGTAGCTTGTTTGAATTAAATCCATTTTTCTTGACATTAAAGACATGGAGCCTTGGCTGACACATTACAAGACACACTTTTCTTGCATTTTCAATTAAAACATATTTCTAAATCAGTTTTAGCAAGACTTTGCGTTGGATTTGAAGAAAATTAAGTTCCTTTGTTTACGTTTTGTATTTGACATAACACCATAGACAAAATGACAGCCACCGTAGCGACGCCTAGCGGTAGCGGGGCGAAGTGGCTGTCAGCTTTTAAGTTTCACATAAAAGATGCAATTCTAAAACTAGCCGAAACAGTTCCAATAATTAATTACATAATAAATTAATATGTATAATAATTACTTTAAATAATTAAATTTAATTCAAGCAAATCCGGAAATAGAACTATTTTTTCTATAAGGACTTTTATCTAGAACATTCGAACGGGAGATGTATTTTTTATATGGATATTGTCTCTGCCCGTAGGGGTTACCAGAGAGGAAACTAATACTCCCTAATATTTAGACAGGGTATTAACTCGAGTGGAATTGATTTCCAAATTTAAAAAAGGACGAAATTCAGATTGCTAAACGTTAACTTGTCTCTAGTTCAAGTAGTTTTCTAATTGACAGATTCTTTCAAGGTCAGAACGAGAGATGAAAACGTCATATTTGACGTTTTGATAGTATGAAGGAAAATTCTAAAGGAACTGCGTAGTTAAATATTACCCGACTTTGAGAGTAGATTTCATAAGATGGCATTTCGGTTTGAGTGTTTCCGGTGAAGAGGAGTGCCGGGTCTGAAGACGTCGAAACGATTTCAATCTCTGGCGTGACGTGGTGTGATGTGTTGAGATCAATTCACAAAGGTAGGCATGAGTCGTAGTCACCTTTTGTTTTAATCTGAGGTCGCCATAAGGTAGTGGATTTGAGGCGTCATTAGCTTATGAGAATATAGTCAACAAATGTGTGGTTTATTTATAGGGATCCGTGCCCGAAACGAAGTTCCGGTCGCTGGCAGCCACGCGCACAGATAAAATCTCCCAGCGCGTAAGTATCCCAATATCATTGTTTAAGTATAATAAGCCGTCATCCTAGGAAAGCAAATCGATATTTCATGGTGTCTGAATCCTGCCTTGTCGCCAGGCGACGCAAGGCTCTTGGCCATGTGGCGGACGTGTCAAACCCCTTTATTAAGTGGATATTGCATCATCCAACAACAGTCTGGCATTGTTTAGTTATGTTTATTGGAATATCGTAGCCGTGTAGTGCCTTGGGTACTAGTTAAATGTGAAACAACACTAAAATTAAAACATGGTGTTAAATGTTAGTGTTGGAGTGTGAGTTTATAGTTGTGCTACAGCGTTGGGAAGCTTTTGATAACCCATGGCGCTGCGAGTCCCTGATTATGATAGGTTGCAGCCCCAGATACACAGATAGCAGACTGCGGGACCCTAATTTATGTAACAGATCTGAACTAGGCGTGTAGTGTTATAAATAGGCCCCGTGTTGATAATTTCAGATACTTTGAGAGGCCCGTCTCGCCGCCAGGATTTAGAGCTGGGCCCTAAAGCCTGGACGCGAGACCTGCTTCGTCGGGGTACCAGCGGCCACCTGCTGCCAGTCGAGCTGTCGCCGCCTAGCGGATGAACAGGCGTTGACGGTTTTTGTACCCCCTACTCTGGGTTTAATTGTTCTTTATTCAGGAACATATTTTTACATTAGGGTTTCGAAACCTTAACCTAGTATTTTCTTTTATATCCAACTACACCAAGCGTTGGTGAAGTTGTGAAACATTTGAGGATCTGCGAGTTCGACCTGTGCGAAGTTGTATGGTGACATCGTCTCCAGATTCGGGTCTACATTAGGACCCTGGCGCCCTTTAATATTAATTTTATATCGGTGTAACCCCACGGTTCTCTAGTATATCGGCTTTAAACGTGTGAGAGTTTTGATACGGTTAAACGGATTAGAACATTTGATTTAAAAGGAGTAACGTAGATGATTAGTACCTAACCTAATATAAGAAAAAATTGTGACTAACCCCCTCTTTTAAATAATAAGAGTGAAATAAAATTTATAATTTTATTTTATTGTTGTTGGACTAAATTTTAGTGTGTTCTTTTACAATATACTGCCTAGCTGTTGAACATTTTATGGTTTTATTTGATAACATCCCACTGACGCTTGCGTTTGGGATTTTCTTCCTTTTCCCCAAAAGGGTCAAAATCTCAAATGTAACAATACCTTGTTGAGGATACTCCAATGACACGCAAACATAATCGGCGCTATGAAGCTGTAGTGGCTGTTGATAAAATGCAACCATGGTTGACCTTTAGTAGAGATTTTGAGAGTTTTGAAGAAATCAGTCGTAGTAGTGATAGTGAAAATGAAGTAGAAAAATAATTTGATCATTGGATTATACTCAGAAATATCACCTTTTAATGATTCAGTTGATTTATATATATTTTATTATTTTTTAGATAGTTTTAAGAATAAATTACACTTACCGTTGATTATTTTCATTATTAATTGCGATTTGATTGTGTTAATACGTCGCGTTATCTAATTTTGTAATATGAAAAAGAGAAGTAAAAGTTGTTTATCGTCCTGAGCAAGATAATGTTGTAACATTTTAGACCATATGAATCAAAAAGAATTAACAATGTCCTTGATAATTATTATACTCTGAAATAAATTGTACATGAACAAGTTTTATACGCCTTAGTATGTTACCGTTATATTATTAAATGTATGTTATAAACCGTTAAACCGTAATTCATAGTAGTAATTGTTGCATAATATGGAATAATTGATATGATGGAAGAAATATTTAAATAGCTTAAAAGTATTTTTGTGTAAAAATAAAATAGAAAATTAAAACAAAAAAATGTAAAAGCGTGAGGACACGCTTCGAGCAGGATCGCCGAGCTGTTAGCTTTTATCGGGCAACACTGGTATTCAACACATTCGATCTGTCAATCATTCGAGTACTCAAACGTCACTTTGACACTCGCCGTCACCAGCGGACGATCGGCTCAGCAATTCGGCATTCTTGCTCGAGACGGCCACGCGAACGGCTGCAAAGCGAGATCAGTGGTTTTTCCTGGATTGCAGTTTAGATGTAAGTACTGGATTATTGTAATTATGAGATGTGCTGATCGTTATGTGGATTTGCGGTAAAGGAAATATAAGTGTGGAATTTATGATGACTAGTCTTATTTAAAAATCCCTTCTATTCTGAATCGTTGCCAACATACCGAAAGTTTATAATTGCAGACCTTCGTTACCTACACTTACTCTACTTCAATTTGATGGTCAAATTGAAAATTGGCCAACATTTTACGACACATTTGTTTCGCTAGTCCATAATCGTAACTTTGATGAGATTGATAAATTCCACTATCTTTTGTCATGTATGAAGGGTCCAGCTCTGAATATGGTAAGAAACCTTCCTATCACTGCCAGTTATTATGCTGTAGTATGGCAAAGTTCAGTAGTTAAATACCAAAATAAAAGGGAATATCTACCTATATTTAGACAAAATGCTGAGTTTCACACCATTGACTAAAGATACTATAGTTAATTTAACATCGTTTATTGAAAGGTTTGATCACTATTTTAAGGCAATTCATGCTTTAGATTTAAAAAAATTGGATGACTATTTATTCTGTCATATTGCGTTACGTGGCCTTGATAGTCATACGAGAAAACTTTTCGAGGAAGGTCGTGATCAGCAAGAACTGCCGACATTCTCGGAATTAATACTATTTGTAAACAAACAAATAAAAGTGTTCGAGCATACTTTTCCAACTACTAGCTACTGGTCTACGGGTAATCAATAAAATGAAGTGAATTTTCAAAAAATCGTCACTAATAATAATAATTGAGTAAACTCTTTACCACTTTTTCAACCGCCTCTGTGGTCTAGTGGCTAAGCCACCGGTTTTAGACCCAGAGGTCCCGGGTTCGATTCCCAGCGGGGGGCACATCGTTGTGTGCTCGGTTTTGGATTTGGTTGGTGGTATGGCTGTTAAGTCCGCCTGGCTAGCTACCACCATCTTACCTAAGTCTGTCGCCATAACAACGATGTTTATAGCATTGTTGTGTTCCGACAGTTTGAGATAAGATAGCCAGTTCCTCAGTGGTTGAGGATTTCGGGTGAAGCGCGCTTCCACCTTCGGCCTTATCGTCACTTACCAGCAGGTGAGATGAAGGCCAAGCGCTTACCCGTTGCCAAATTTAAAAAAAACCACAAAGGTACAGTCGACCAAATTGAATCATGACCCACCTTAAGGTCATTTTCCTACAGTCATTCTAATACGAGTAGGTTGAAATTAGCTTGAACATACATTACATGTAACGCATGTAACGAACCTGTTATCATTTTATAAGACACTGACAGCTGACAAGGCAAATATGAAAACCATCATGCGACGTTGCCGATTAGTGCAATTGACCATATTGTGCTGTGTTGTGCGGCGATAAGCGCTCTTGCCGTTCCGCTGTCGGTGACGGTGAGCGACTGAACCTAAGAACAATATTTAGTTATTGTTCTGAGGACTGAACAAACGGCGATGAGTTGACTTGAATTCATCCATATACCTGTCAAATCTCATTCAATACATTTATTTGTTAAAGAGTAAAGACATTTACACAAACATACTCACTTTCGTAATAATAGTGTAATCGTAATAGTAGTTAGTGGCCTAGTGGGTATGAATACGTTTAAAACGTTTTTTACCGAATATTACCGTATTTTAGCGGGGTAATTTTACCGCTTTACAACCCCAGTCTGTAACGGGCCCAGTTACTTTATAAAATCACATTTGGAACATGTCGTGGTCACTATATAATAAAATAGTAAAGTTGAAGAATTATAAACTTTATTAAACACTTGACCGTCATTAGAAGCTTATAATATTGAGATAGGCATAATAATATCCGTTTCCCGTCGTATTTTCCTTCTCTTTCTTCCGGTATATCGCTGTCTCTCTCGCTCATCCCACTCAGTGGCGTCACCAGGTGGCTCGGTGGGGGAACCAGGAGATTTCACACCCGTGCCCATTTGTTCATCATTGGCGTGAAATTTCCCGTCGGCGTAACTTGTGCACTACATAGTGATCAAGTTTCAAGATCAAGAAATAGAATTATTTTTATTTAAACTGCAACACAGTTCTCGTGAGTTTCTACAATACACGTGAGTACTTAGAATAGTTTCTTAACTAAACGGTGTTACCGTTCGCTGAATTTATAATTTAAACTTATCTGGTATATCAAACTTTTTATTTTACCCGCAAGAGATGTAGATACACCTTTTCTTTTAAGATAAGAAAGCATTCGAGTAAAGATAGTATTTTTTAAAAGCGTTTTTTGTGTTTATTACGTGGTATCTACCCTCCAGGCACTTTTTCTTTTTATTTTAGATAAGAAACCGATAATTGGTGCTTACATTAGATAATGAGAAAAATGAATTGTAGCTAAGCGGCTATAGCTAGTCCTTCTAACAATCCCGATCGCATCGGCGAAGGTTGAGTTCGAGTTAGTCGTCATCGTTCAAAGAAGCATGGTCATCGTACCTACCCGCCTTTCATGACGATAACGACAATGTGTCTGCTTTATCGGACGTTAGAGGAAATCTTACAACGATTGTTACACCTCGCAGGTGTTACCAATACTGACTAAAACAGTTAACAATTTAAGTATTCCGTGTAGTGATCTAGATTTGATTTTTTGATTTTAAAAGTAAACTAAAAGAGCCAGCTAGGCCTTAAGCACCAATATTCTGATAAATCTTGTGCACCAATGACTTTTGTTATTTTAAAACTAAAAAGATATTTTTAATAATTGTCTGCGCAGTTTACTAGTTGGTCGCAAACATCTGATGCCTCTCTTAAAGGTCTTATTTTCAGTGGTGATTAGGTTGTAGACTGAAACTTTAAATATACGAAAAGAGAATAGGTACTCATAAAAATGTAAAAGACCCTCTAATGCTTGCTACTTTGAATAAAATTCTACCTTCAAACACACATTTGTTTAATTCTGAACAGATAACAATTGCATTAGAAAAAAAAAAAAATTGTCCTGTTAGAAAACTTTTTGGCCAGTTATTAAATCCGGTACTGGGAATGCCTCGCAAGCAAAACCTGTACTAACAACCTTTACCTTTCGCAAGGGCAAACTTCTTATAGTGTAACCATCGCGTTGTTCTTCTGGTCCATGGGACAGACACGCACAGCATGCTGTGAACCGCCCTCGCAGGGCGCTTACCAAAATTAATGTCCTCCGCAAGGACATACTTATGGCAGCCACGAACATATCGTGGCTATAATCTGCCCGCCCTCGCAGGGCGCTTACCAAAGTCAATGGTTATTACATGAGTGTTCACGGTTCTGCGAGAAGATGCATATATCGATACCTTTGGGTTCATTTGGCGTATAAACCAAAACCCGACTTTTCGGGAGAGCAGAAAAACAGTTTTTTTTTTAAATAAAAAATCGTAACTTTTTTGTTTTTGAAGTTATAAAATAATGACAAAAAGGTAAGATTCTTAGAATTAGGGAATGAAGAAGGCTAAATCATCAAAACATATCTATCGTCCTTAGTTTCGAAGTTAGCCTTGGATTTACGTCAAAAAAAAATAGTTTATGGTTTATACAACCTACAAAAATTTACCTAAAAGTAACTGTGTACGTCGTTATATCAAACTGATACATTTTAAATCACATTTACTGACGTAAAAACCCATAGATGTAGATTTTTTTGTATTAAAAGCCAGTTATAATAATATAAAACAATTGAATTCTAACTATTAAAAACAATCCTCTTATTCCCAAAATATATAAGAACTTAATTATAATAAGCCTCATGCCTAAATTATGATCGATTCAAATAAAATAAAACTACCTGAATACGAAATCAATATTTATTCTTATGATAATGGCATACTGACTGTTAAAACAATTTAACAAAAAATTACATCTCAAATTGAAAATTAAATTTAAAAAAAATCAACATTGTTAGATAAACTAAAACAAAAGTCAATATTAAACTTAATAATTCAAACTTCTAGTTAGTTAAAGTAATTAGGCATTACTCAACCTAATAGCATTATAATAACATTGTATTTTTTATATTATGAACACAAAAATATTGAAATTCACCGCAAAGAAAATTGAGTTATTCAGAATAAGTACAATAATTTAAAGCAACATAGGTAGTATATTTGGGTTATTCGCATAATGACTAATTACGTACACGCTTAACGACATACACGCATTTTGACTTACACGCATATTGACTTACACGCATTTTTACTTACACGCATATTGACATACACGCATTTTGACTTACACGCTTATTGACTTACACGCATTTTTACTTACACGCATATTGACATACACGCATTTTGACTTACACGCATATTGACTTACACGCATTTTTACTTGAGTTATTCAGAATACAATAATTTAAAGGAACATAGGTAGTATATTTTTATTAAAGAATAATTTGCGAACGAATGTTAAATGAAATTACGTTAATGCGAACCGTTATTTTTTATAAGTATTCGAATGTTTTCGTTTACTAAAATTAGTCTAAAAAATTCTACACCTGAAAAAATGCAATTTTTTTTTATAAAGTGCACTCGAAGACATAATCCATAACCTTTTCATATGAACTTTTGCTTACACTTTGTTCAGGTACTATCTTCTTCTCGATTTTTCTTTACCTCTACCTTTACCTTTGCCGTTATTGCCAGATTGTTGAACCAATTTAACCTTATCAGTGGGCGTATCTTCTTTCATGGAATATTTTATGTAAATCTCATGGGGATTCTTTATCTTTAAGGTAACAGATCTGATGTTTTGAAATTTTAGGTTTTTAGACGTTTCATTTGTAAACATTTCAGCAGTTATTTCATTCCAATTAAGAAAATCCGAATACTCCATTACATTTACATGATAAGGCTTAGGGTTTTTTCTTTCAGCCTCGATGTAAGACGGCCATTGTGTTTAATTGCAGACAATGATTTTTTTTAACTTCACGTTTAATAATTGCGTGAACGGAGTCCACGGGCATGTATGTGTGCCAGGCAAAAGGTAATTTATCTGAATCACCTCTAGATACGTTGACTTCAGTAGTTGAGAACAGTTAAGACAGTCCTATTTTTATTTTGACCCGACAAGAGTCACAATAAAACAGTATATTTTTTATACCTCTTTCATTCAAAGTGCTTCTTGCAATGAACATGGTTTTTACATCAATACGATAATGAATATTTGGATTTACAACGTCTAATTTAAACGATATATACGTAATACGTTTGACATGTTATGGCGTAAAAACCATATACGATTAACGACGAATTGTACGCCCGGAGTGATATAAATTATGGTCATTACATCATAACAATACTACAAAAAATAATCATTCGGCTTTTACATTGATAATTTGCCTTTTGTAAGACGTTATAATCAAAATTTTCCGGGTCGTATAAACATTTTTTTTGCGAATTTCTTTATTTCCTATAAACAGATCGATAGAGAAAAAAAATCTGAGAAAAATGGTATATATAACTCAATTTGGCCAAAATGGTTTATACGCCAAATGAACCCAAAGGTATCGATATGTTAATATAATGCTAAATGTACCTTATTTAATTTAATTTGATTCTGAATAATATGTTTCATTATTGTAATTGGTATTTAACCGTTTTAATCAAATTTAATATAAATGTCCTCCGCAAGGGCATGCTTATGCGGTTACGCCAGCACGAACCATATCGTAGCTATAAACCGCCCTCGCAGGGCGCTTACCAAAATCAATGGTAATATTACTTGAGTGTTTGCGGTTTTTGCGAGAAGATGCATGTATGTTAATGTAATGCTAAATGTCCCTTATTTTATTTGAATTTAAATAATACGTTTAATTGTTGTAAATGGTTATGTAACCGTTTTTGATTAAATTAAATAATAAATGTCCTCCGCAAGGACAGGCTTATGCCAGCCACAAACCACATTGTGGCTATGAACCGCTCTCGCAGGGCGCTTACCAAAAACAATGTCCTCCGTAAGGACATGCTTATGCCAGCCACGAACCACATTGTGGCTATGGACCGCCCTCGCAGGGCGCTTACCAAAAACAATGTATTCCGCAAGGAAATGCTTATGCCAGCCACAAACCACATCGTGGCTATGAACCGCCCTCGCAGGGCGCTAACCAAAATCAATGTCCTCCGTAAGGACATGCTTATGCCAGCCACGAACCACATCATGGCTATGAACCGCCCTCGCACGGCGCTTAACAAAAACAATGTCCTCCGCAAGGACATACTTATGCCAGCCACGAGCCACATCGTAGCTATAATATAAACAACGGAGGCTGTTCTTACTTTCGATCCCCAGGATCATAGGCTTGGCAGCTCTATCAATCAGGACAAAAACGTCCATCTTCTCTGCTAACAGAGGTAACAAAAGACGTAGTCAATTTGCACTTTATTGACACCGTTGGGACTAAATAGGTGCTCCAAGTTTTCTATCATAACACAAAGGTATAGAATACCGTTTTATCTGAAGCCATCGCTCAAGGTTCCAAACGTTACAATCGACAGTTGTTACACGCTTGTATCGGACAAAATGTCTGCAATGCTGACACAGATGAGAAACAGGTTTCTAGAAACAGTAAGTTTTTTTTTCCAAACTTCGTTTTAACCCAGTTCTTAGTACCAAAGAGCACTCAAGAAAGGTCACTCCGTCCAATTTTTAACCTGAAGTCGTTAAATTATTATATGAATTCCGGACTGTGTACGGCTAAGAGACGAGATGTACAAATTACTTTTCTCAGACCTAGGTACTACCATCTGACTATAGCCAAATCCCACAATGGTTTCTTCGTCTGTTCTACAAAGGCGAATTACTAAAAATTATATGCCTTCCATTTGAGATAAGCACGGCAATGTTTTCTTAGACTATTATCTTAAAGACATAAAGACCAGATGGTTCTGTCCAGACATGCCAACATTGTAATAGAAACACTTACTTATTTCGGTGTCCACATAAACTTCAAAAAGTCTGTTTGACCGCCCTCGCAGGGCGCTTACCAAAATCAATGTCTTCCGCAAGGACATACTAGGATACATGGAGGAAACATAAGCGTCCATACATACCTACATATACTCACAACTGTTATCCCCGAAGGGTTAGTCAGAGACCAGGCAATGAGGACCGCAAAAGCAGTCCTCTGCCATAGTCTACGTTTCACCAAATGATAACTGCACATGTACGTGACAAGTGATGAGCCTATCGCCGCTCTATACTGTTGGATGTATGTGCAATCTATGGTGCGTTAGTCGCCTTTTACAATACCTAAGAGAAGAAATTGGGCGGTAAAATACACTCTACCTTACGATGTAGTTAAATGTATTGGTAGCTAAAAATTATCAGAAACACCAATACACACCAACATTCTTTTTGACAACCGTTGCTTCAGGATTAGGGGGTCACAACTCAACAATTCTGCCCTATCGGGAAGGTGGAGTACATCCGAACAAAAGCTGCACTGCAATCAAAAAGAAAAGCGGGCTGTTCTGTCTTAGAATTACAAGCATCGAACACGAAGCCTGCGACAATTTTATTTTAATCCTCCAAATTGCCAACCAACAAATGACCACCAACCAAATTGTGGTCAAAATTCATTACATTCCAAAGAAATAGAACAGCCATGCAGATGAACTGTCTCGACATAGCCAAGCTCTAGAGTGGCATCTACTGCCAGAATTCACACAAACGATATTCGCGAAGTGGGCCTGGCCAGTAATTCACCTGTTTGTATCCAAGAACGCTCGAGTAGTGGGTAAACTATGCAGATTTATCTCAATGATTACGAAGCGATGTTTCACAATGCTTTCAGCCTGAAGTAGAACGCTTCCCTCTGGCTTGGAAATTCGCACCACCTTCCCTCATCCCCCGGGTGCTAGCACACCTCAACAGGAATTTATCTGATTGTGGTACCCCTTGCTGCCTCATTCACAGTATGGAATTCGAAACGTAGACGCCTGGTAGTCATAACCGCAGGCCTGCCAACCCCCAAGGTTCAAGACATCACGTTGAAATTTGGTGTGCTTAAATGATATATCGTTATGGAACCACAAGCAAATTTTCCTACTCAAGCGTCCGGTTATTATAAAACCATATGAGCACTTGTGCTTAGTCCAGTAGTACAGGAAGGGCGTTAGCAGCAGTAGCGGCGCCACACGCGGAACGCGTACCAAATGGGTCCAGTCAGTCCAGTTTTTGGCAGATTTACACTTAATATTTTAAATCTTTCTAACAATACTATACACTACCATAAATTGTCGTTTCTACTTTATGCAGCGCACAATTGTATGGAAATCTTAGTGACGAGGTAATAGTTAAACATGTTTTAAAATCAATCTCAATTAAACATTTAAAAACAACAAAACCTCCTTTTTCCAGGTTTTAGTAATATTAGTCTGTAGACCTTTGTAATGTATTTCAAACCTAGAATCAACTAGATTTCAAACAGTTCGTAACACTGCAATATTATTGTCGCATAGCTCCTTTGTTACCTTGCTGTGGACACCAAACATTATTTTGTTCAGGACAATGCAGTAATATTATGGCGACAGTTTGGGTCAAAAACTGACTGTAGGGACTACAGACAAACAAGCTAGAAATTGCTACTAGTTAAAAGGATCCATAAATATTGTACAAAATGGCTAAACTAATTTATTTAAAACTTCGAGTGGTTCACCTGTCACCTGTTTCAAGCACTGTGATAGCTAGATGGATATTACAGCCACACCTGGTTGTGTTTTGCTCCGCTGTAGCATCTACAAACTAGATTGATATGATTTACCCATTGAGGATATACTAACTATTGGTAATTGGAGATTAGTTACCTAATACTTTTCACAAGGTTTATTGTCGTGAAATATTGATTCAGGCGTCACGAAGTTTTTCATTTTTTATTTTTACCCTGTAAAGTGATTGAAATCAAATAGTAAACAATATTTATTTCCTAATAATAATGTTCGTTTACATGGTTTACAAGCTAAATTATTTGATTGTTCATCAATGACTGGCCAATTATTTTCTTACATGACTTAAATTGTAAATAATTAGTACTTAATTAAATCTCTTACTATAACTTTTTGTTTAAACCATAATCATATGATTAACTCTCTCGCACTTATTGTTTAATTTTTTTTCTCACATTGGCGTTTTCACCAGGCGATAACAAACAGGTCTCAATATTATAAGCTTCTAATGACGGTCAAGTGTTTATTAGGCGCGTTTTACCTGAAATAAAACGCATATTAAATACTTACCTCATTAGAAGCTTAGTTTTTATTTCCGCCTGGTGCTTAATGCATATTTCGACGCAATGATGAACAAATGGGCACGGGTGTGAAATCTCCTGGTTCCCCCACTGATCCACGCCACTGAGTGGGATAAGCGAGAGAGACAGCGATATACCGGAAGAAAGAGAAGGAAAATACGACGGGAAACGGATATGCCTATCTCAATATTATAAGCTTCTAATGAGGTAAGTATTTAATATGCGTTTTATTTCAGGTAAAACGCGTCTATTTTATTAATATCATCAATAGGTTTTATTAAGTTTAAAAAAATGGCATTCACTTGGTAAACTGAAAAACTAGAAAATAACTTTATAAATAAATTGTGGGTTTGAGCTTCATGTTGGGTAAACCAATTGGAGACAATTCTGGCAGTATGCACTGGACAGTTATCATGAACGTAGGAGAATACTGGCACTGCACGCGGGTAAACTGTTCGCAAAGTCGGTAACATTGATTCTTCCAATAAATCGACATAGTTCTTAGCATTTTGACGAGGATAAATTTGAACAAGTTTGCCTACACTTCCAGCATCCATCCAGGCCTACATGTTAGCTGAAATTCGGCCAGATAATTGGTTGGGCACTATGTGATCCTCTGTGTATCAAGTGTTATTGTAACGCCACAAAGTTAAGCGACCATATTGAGAAGAGCAAAACGATTTTTCGTCTGTAAAGATGGTGTTTGTCCAGTCGAAGTCTAAGTAATTACGTGCAAAATTTAATCTCTCAATTTTGTGTCATCCGTTAAGTGAGCTTTATTAGCATAATGCATAATGCCTGTAATGCAGCCCAGTGCGGTGCAAATTATTTCTTATTGTTTGTAGACATACGTCGTAACGTGCCGCAAAATACCGGGTATCAGTAAAAGGATGTTCTTCGTAATGGTGTTGCATTTCCGTTCTCTGTTGGTTCGTGATCCGACGAACGCTATGATTATATCGTCGTCTGTCTTCAAGGGTACCATCTTCAGCGTGCCTTCTGATCCAGGTTCTGACTGTGTGCCGACTTATATTGAACTCTCGTGATATATCCCGAATGCTGGAGCCTTGTTCACTGAGCACTACTATTCGAGCTTTTTGTTCTGCCAAATTGTCATTATACGATTTGTTTTAATTCAATCAAATTCAATTCAATTAATGTTTCAATTTTTTCAGACAGACTACAACTTGACATCAGACGCAACGTCACTTTATTTTTAAAACTAAAATACCTTTTCTCCGTAGTGAAAAGAGTTTGGATTATGTATGAATGACATCTTATTAGAAATTCAAAATAAGACTGCTTTGTCTAAAGCATATCTAGTGCAGTGATAACAAAGGTTAAAATTGCATACATCTCTGACCCGTAATGACGCATTTTTATTCATATTTAAAACGTACTAAGTGCAACATGAATAAAAGCGAAGAAACCTAACTACATTTATGATTTTAAAGGAATGATCGGCGAAGTGGGTCATGATTCAGTTGGTTCGACTGTACAGTTTGACAACAATAATAAATATTATACATTCGTTGTTTCGTCCTTTGAGATTAGGTAACACTTGTAGTAACACGTATCGTGTCGCCTTTCATCCACTAAGTTAAAAGCAAAAAAAAAACAATTTTTTGTAGGGTAGTTGTCGTTTTCCTCTGCGCCTCGATTGTACGACCGCTCATTCGCGTTTTTGTGCTTCGCCAATCACCACGATTTTTCCCCTTTAACATACTCATTGAGTGTTACGATGCCTAAACGAGTTTATAGTGACGACGATAGTGATTATTGTATAGAAAGAAAATGAGAAAGAAAGAAAAACGTTTGCGCATAGAAAGCAGCAGTTTGTCGGCGTGGGACGCGCCGCCGCCGCAGCCTGTATCGTTACGATCTGAAGCTAATTCAGTGTGTTACTTAATCAAAACGATTCAAATATGTTAATTAATTGTGTGCATTATCATGGGAGTGCTACCGTTATACTTATTTAAGAAAAAATAGTATGTGTTGCTGTAAGGACTAGTACATCTAAAAGAAAGGTATACAACTATACTTATCTGAAAATAGTGTGTATAGTTTAAAAGGACTATTACCGTATTTTGCCGAGATAAGAATTAAAATTATTTTAATTTGTGTTGTGTACATCTAAAAGGGATGTTGCCTTCACGTTATTTAAAACCGTTACTTTAATTAGTGATGTGCACATTCAGAAGGAATGTTTACTTTTCTGAAATTAGTGTGTATAGTTTAAAAGGACTATTACCGTATTTTGACAAGATAAGAATTAAAATAATTAAATTAGTGATGATTCAGAAGGAATGTTTTCTTCACTTTTTATACTTTATGTTTAAAAACGATTGTGGATTAAATAAATTTTCACCTTAGGTGAATAAAATAAAACAATGAACATTCGACCTTGTTCAATAAGGCGAAAACGAAATGCAGCCTGAGGCAGACTGGGGACCGATTCTCTTAGAGGAGCCTGGACCAGGCCCGTCTATTTCAGCTACGCAAGAAGCCGAAGCCACTTCCATTCACTCGATGCAAGTAGAACCGCCTCCAAATGTTGTGACTGTTCGTCCAGAACTTGACAAAGGGATACTGAACCTCTTGGGACAAAGCCCTAAGAGAAAAAGCTAGAGCCAGAGAAAAAGGCAGCTTTATCTGAGCAGCTTTATCTGGCAGCTTAAACGCTAATCAAGAAAGACAAAGCGTTAGAATATAAGTAAGCTCAACTGGCGGCTGCGATTTCCTACATTGGAGGCTCTTTGACCAAGTTGCTTTCATTGGAACATAGAGACCAAGCTGTCATAAAGTTCTTGATTGAAACTAGTCATCAGCTATGCGATACACAGCATTATGAGTCTATGACGAGAAGGAGTTTCATATGTTCAACAATAAAGAAAGATTTTAAGGATCAGCTGTATACCAAATAAACTCCAAACCAGCCTCTAAACCAGAGGCCTCCACTTTCGGTAGCCAGGCAAACGGGACTTGCGAGGCGGTCGGAACTGGCACCTCCAGCTGCACCGGCACCACGCCCGCGGCAGCGGCAGCCGCCGCGATCGCCGCGGCGCTTTCAGAAGCCCGGCCCTCGTCGCTGGATCCGGTACATTCTGCAGGTATGCTGTTCTATTTTTACGATAGTTTGCGAATAATAACCGACGATCCGGTTATTTTTTGCTGGGTAAAAGGTTATAAAATACCCTTTTTTTAAACGTATTTCTCAGTTACACGAACCACGCTTACTTTCATTATCTTATAATACAGAGTGGCCATATTTTGAATTAACCGATTCAGACGCCACTTCTCCTTGCCAACCTTGTGAAGGTCAGTTTCTGTCTAGTTATTTTCTGATCAAGAAACCCAACGGCACAAATAGGTTTATATTAAATCTAATAAGCATGTTACGACTGCACACTTTAAAATTAAACATTTAAGAACAACAATGAAACTAATTTCAAAGGATAGCTTCAGGGCTACCCTGAATTTATAGGATGCTTATTTTTTAGTAGGTATTCACCCTAGTCATAAAAAATATTTGCGAATCCGATTTGAAGAAATTCATTACTTTAATTTGGTCCTAACGCAGCACCGTTTGTTTTTACGAAATTGTTATTAAAACCAGTTATGTGTCTTCTTCGGTCGTTGGGCTATTTATCAACGATCTATTAAAAGGATATCTGCGCTCTTGCTAGAGATTATAAAAACTGTCTCGATAATGTCTTGGTAACAAGAAAATTTTTAGAATCTTTAGGTTTCATTATTAATGACAAAAAGAGCTGTACAGTCCTTAATACAGTCTGCAAAATCTTGGTTTTTTTAAATAGATACGACAAAATTTCAAATAAGTTTAACCAATGACAAAAGAAACATAATCAAAAAAGTGTTACAACATTTTAAAATTAAAGAACGATGTAAAATTAGGCACTTCGCACGAGTAGTAGAACTTCTCACTGCATCTTGCCCCGCCGTCTAATATGGTTGGTTATACACCAAACAAATGGAAACGTGTAAATATCTTGCAATTTATAATACGATTATCTACGATAGTTACATGTTGTTACCACCGTATTTGAAAGACGATTTTTCTTGGTATTTAAAATCTATTGGAAGGGTGGATAATCTTATCAGGCAAGATAATTACTGCTTAGAATTTCTTTTTCTGATGCAAGCAAGAAAAGGGGGGGGGCCGGCAGGTGCTGTGGGGACTGCTAGTGGTCAGTTGAGTATTGTAGAATCAGTTGAGCACATAAACTATTCAGAACTCTTAGCTTCCAAACAATTGCTAGAAACTTTAAAAATTGTCAAATTTTGTTACGTATTGATAATATAACTGCTATTTCTTATATAAACCGTATGGGCGGAGTTCGGTTCCCACACCTTACTGAAATAACTAAGAGGTTGTAGCTTTGGTGCGAAATCCGAAAAATATTCGTTTTCGCTTCGTGCTCGTACACCAGCTCAAAAGATAATGTAATAGCAAATGCAGAGTCACGAAAATTACATCCTGACACTGAAGGGGAGTTGATAGATAATGCTTTTAATAAAATAGTAAGAGTTCTATTCTCTTTATTATTATCTTTTATTTTACATATTCGCGCCATTCGCTGTTTTACTAAAAGTATTAAGAAAAATAATAACGGATCACGCAGAAGGCATTGTTGTTGTTCCAAGTTCTTCTCTGTTGGGAGTTGGTACAATTTGTGCCCAGCGATAACGTGTTAATGTCGGTTTCCAACAGCCTACCCAAGCGGACACTGATTGCAGGAAGGTTATTACGAACGGCATTACTGAAGAGGAGTGTACACACGCCAGCACATCAGCCTACCACACTTTGACCTTGAGCGCTTCAAAAGTTGAACAGAGAGAATCGTGCGAAAGAGATAAGTAGCCTATATCAGTCCCACGTCAAATGAGTCGTGCTGCATTGCCGCCGCACACATACGTTATACGTTATTTTGCATGTGTGTATCACGCTCTGTAGAGGAATCGCGAAAATGAAACAATTTTGGAGGATTAATCTTAGTTATTAATATTAGAATAACTTTGGACTCATTTATTCCTAAAAGCGTTACTTAATGGAATGGAAAAATAAAAATCTTAGCCATATTTTCATATCTATTTTTTATTATAGTGTAATAATAATATCTTCATTACCTCGGAAATAATTTTTGTGATGCCTTGCCGATGTAGGCACTAGGGCATTTAACTAATTCTGGATTTTCATAAATAAAAAGTAACATTTTTAATGTTAAATTAAATTATGAAATATACCTACATAGCAAAATGTCAACTTATCTGATAGAAATATTTGCAAAAGTGTTTCTATCGGGTGTTAGGGTAGATTGTTGTGATGACGTCGGCTTGGGACGTAAGTAAAATCACTAGAAGAATTTCGACCATCTTTGTGCCGGCCGCGGTGGCGTAGTGGTCAGCGCACTTGCCCGGAAAGCGAGGGACGCGGTTTCGAATCCCGCCTACATTCTCGATTCTCGGTCCGTATTTTTTCTAGTATTTTCATAATTCCTGGGATTGTGGTTTAGGTAACACTGATTCTGTCTAGTTATTCGGTATGAGGAACTAAAAAATAAAGCGACGCGTTGAAATAAAAAAACATTGGGAAGTAGCTTATATAGATTTTTGCATTTGCGATGAATCTTAAAATTGATAACGAATAACATACTCATATGTAAAATAGCGTAATACACGCTATAACTGAATTTAGAGAATTCTCGCTTGTATTAAAATAGCGTAACACACTCTTTAACTGAATTTAGAGAATTCTCGCTCGTATTGCGATGTGTTTTTTAACCTACTGTATATGCGCCAGACAACAAGGAATTTAACACCCTTGTGTTGGTAGAGACGCTGGGTATCTCGGAGTTTAGAAAACCAACATTAGGAATTGACCCGACCTGGAATTTAACCTGGGACAAGTGGAACACAAGGTGAGAAACCCTACAGCGCTCTGCGCGAATCATATCGTCTAATAAGAAAACTTTTGAGACAACAAATTTAAATTCGTGGTGAGGATTTAATTTAGGGGAGATTCCTAACGTTTAATAAATATGTAATGAAAGAATTTTCTCTTGTCTGTGTGACTTGCCCTATAGCGATCGACTCTACCTCATTATCTATACATGTTTTGACTGCTAGATCGCAGAAATTGACGATCAGTTTTTCCCATTAGTTGAACTGACGTCAGTCCAAAATTTGATCGTGAATGTCGAATCGTCACTAAAGAGTTTTAACTGACGGCGCGAGACGGAATTTTCCGTGGCTACCATAATCCAAGCCGGCGGCGGCGCGTCGCGCAAAACTGGGGCCCAAGTCTGCTAATTTACGAATGGCATAATTTAATCGCATTGTAATTGTTTGACACATTTGGTATTCTTAAATGAGTAAGAGAATACCAAATGTGTCAAACAATTACAATGCGATCCAATTGCGATTCAATTATGCCATTCGTAAATTAGCAGACTTGGGCCTCTGGGGGGTTACTCTCGAACGCAAACTCAATCTTAATACAATTCCAATGCGATTAATATGTATCGATATTGGGATAAGTAAAGATAATTCCGGAACGTCATCTCGATAATAATTTGTTCAATCAATTTCCACGCAATTTAATTCCAATGTGGCGGCGCTATTGTCGCTTACAAAAGTGCCATTTGACATATTTTAGATTTATGATTGGAAATTGATTAATGCATTTCTGTTTCAAGAGTAGGCTACTCTCACCTGACCGTGTGTGATCGACTGATCGTCACTCCAATCGCGTCAGTTCGAATTTCTCCAATGAATATTGATCCTTAGAACCAAGCAATAAAGTTCAAAATTGATTGTACCGGCCGGTCGAGAACCGACGAGCCGGAGTGACGCCAGTGAGTGGGGAAATCTGTTTGGCGTAAAACCACTTGGAGTGACGCCACAGTTTTACGCCTAGACTGACGCGCAAAACTGATCGTCAGTGGCCAGCTTTAAAACAACAATAAAATTAAGAGAATAGAAATTGATAAGAAATTCGAAAATTATTTTGACAGTTAGGTGGTGATTACTGGGGTATAAGTATAAAAGACCAAATGATACTCTGAGGCCATAATGTTTTATAAAATAAATAAAGTGAAACATAGTGACTCAAGCACAAGTGAAGACCGATGTGGCCCGTTGGCAGAGATCCTGCCTTCCAACCCCAAAGGTCCCGGGTTGAAATCCTGGTACGAACAAATGTTTGTGTGATGAACATGGTAATTTTTTACCAAGTAATTTGAACCGAGTCGGTGTTTATATGTATTTATATCTATATTATCTACGTATTATATATGTAAGTGTATCCGTTACCTAGTATACATATCACAAGTCTTACAGTGCTTACTTTAAGCTAAGTAATTTGTGTGAATGTGGGAAATATTATTAATAGCCGTGTGAATTCTGCAAAACATGAAACATGCAAAAAGTAAGGAAACACTATAATAGGTCAAGGATCATAAGACCGCCGGCGGTCACGAAACAATTGATTTTCAATTGTGTCTGGTTTTACGATGCTAAAGGGGTTAATTGTTCATTTAGGGGGTTAAGTTGCTCGCGTCCGTAGGTTTACCCTTGAGACCCTACACGTGACCCCTGGGTGGTGCTAAATGAGTGACACCAACTGAGTGGTAGAGCCACGCTGCGTTGCAGCACGCATTGGGTCGGCTCGCCCGGCGTAATACCACCCCCTCACGAATTTTCGGCGTGAAACAATGGCACTCTGTGCTGTTGTGTTTCGTCCGGCGAGTGAGGGTTCCGGAGACCCCTCCCCCCCCCCTCACAATTGATATGGCAGCGAACTGTAATCTAGATTTACCCCAGGGGGGTACCGACACATCCAGTGTCGGAGAATCCCCCCCTGAGCGTTCTCGCTCAGGCTGCCCTACGTATTCTGGGGAGGGCAAAAGTTCGCCCGTGCCAAGGCATGCTGCAGGCAGGAGAAAGGCGGGACAATTGGCACCCCCTCCTACGCTTCGCGTGGACTTCTGCAATATCAGGGGAATCCACTCTAATTTGAGCGCCGTCCATTACCACCTCGAGACGGCGAAACCGGCCTTGCTCTTCCTCACCGAGACGCAGATATCCCCCCCTCCTGACATCTCGTACTTGCGCTACCCGGGATACAACCTGAAACATGCATTTGTGCCACGAGCCGGTGTTTGTGCCTATGTCAGGGAGGATATGTGCGTTCGTCGCCTTGGCAATCTTGAAGATAGGGACCTCTCCATCTTATGGCTGCACGTCGACTGCGGACGTCATCCTCGCGTCTACGCGTGCCTGTATAGGTCCCACAGCGGTAACATCGGAACTGACCAACTCATCGAGACCGTCCAAACAGCGACAGACTCCCTTCTCCAACGAATCCCCTCGGCCGAGATTGTGGTATTGGGAGACTTCAATGCCCACCACGTCGAATGGCTTGGTTCACGCACAACTGACCACGCGGGTAGAGCCGTTCATGACTTCGCTTTGGCCTACAGTCTGTCCCAATTGGTAACCGAGCCAACACGGGTTCCAGATGTGGAGGGCCATGCACCTTCTTTATTGGACCTTCTGCTGACCTCGCACCCAGACGGCTATCAAGTTTCTGTTGATGCACCACTAGGCTCATCAGACCACTGTCTGATTCGCAGCACTGTGCCTCTCACAGAAACTTCAAAACCGCAACCAGCGGCTAGCCGTCGAGTCTGGCATTATAGGTCGGCGGACTGGGATGGGATGCGAAGCTTCTTTGCGTCCTACCCGTGGTGGCGAGTTTGCTTCTCGCTGGATGATCCTGATGTCGCCGCTGACTCTGTCGTTGATGTGATACTGCAGGGAATGGAACTTTTCATTCCAAACTCTGTGGTTCCCATTGGCGGCAAGTCCCAACCATGGTTTGGTCGTTGCTGCAAAATGGCGTCTCGCCAAAAGCGACAGCATTACCAAGCCTGGGCTAATGCGGTGTCATCAAAGGATCCAAACACCAGTGCGCTCAGAAAGAAGTACAACTTTGCCGCCAGATCCTTTAAGAAGGACATCGCCAAGGCGAAGTCATCATTCATAGGTAGAATTGGCGAGAGGCTAGTGCGTCTTCCTTCGGGGACGCGTGCGTTCTGGTCTCTCGCCAAAGGTATCTTAGGGAATTTTTGTCAGCCGTCCCTACCACCATTGCACAAGACCGATGACTGCCTGGCCTATACTGCAAAGGAGAAAGCCGATCTCTTGGGCTCTCTTTTCGCATCAAACTCGACCTTGGACGATGGGGAAAACTCTCCACCAACCATACCGCATTGCGCTTGTACAATGCCAAACGTTCAGTTCCTGCAAACTTCAGTTCGTAAGGCTCTTTTTTCCCTTGATATCCATAAGGCGAGTGGGCCAGATGCAGTTCCACCCATTGTGCTTCGGACGTGTGCTCCTGAATTGGCACCAGTTCTAACGCGCCTTTTCCAGCTCTCTTACACCACTGGCGTCGTCCCGAGCTCTTGGAAGACAGCCCTTGTGCACCCGATTCCAAAAAAAGGCGATCGCTCAGATCCGTCTAACTACAGGCCAATAGCTATTACCTCTTTACTCTCCAAAGTAATGGAGTCCATTATAAACCGCCAGCTCTTAACGTACCTAGAAGAGAACCAGCTACTAAGTGATCGCCAGTATGGTTTTCGTCGCGGTCGATCGGCTGGTGATCTTTTAGTGTACCTTACTCACCGATGGGCGGAGGCAGTCGAGAGTAAAGGGGAGGCACTGGCAGTTAGCTTGGACGTAGCGAAAGCTTTTGACAGGGTATGGCACAGGGCTCTTTTCTCTAAACTTCCATCATACGGGCTTCCTGAGAAATTGTGTTCATGGGTTGCCAGCTTTCTTACTGGGCGTAGCATCAGAGTCGCAGTCGACGGTTCGTGCTCCGACATGAAGCCCGTGAATGCTGGAGTCCCGCAGGGGTGTGTGTTGTCCCCTACTTTGTTTCTTCTGCATATCAATGACATGCTGCATAACAACAGCATTCATTGCTATGCGGATGACAGTACTGGGGATACGCTCTACACCGGGCGAGCTAATATTTCTCTGGAAAGCGTCATCGAGAGCCGGAATAAACTTGTGACTGACACTGAGAACATGTTAAGTCATGTCTCGGATTGGGGCCGACATAACCTAGTCCGCTTTAACCCCTTCAAAACACAAGTTTGCGCATTTACCGCGAAAAAACATCCCTTCGTCGTACCTCTGAACTTTGAGGGAGCTCCCCTTGATACCAATCCGATTATTGGAATCCTTGGCGTCGATATTTCGAGTGACGTTCAGTTTCGTGGTCATTTGGAAGGTAAAGCTAAATTAGCTTCGAAAAAGCTGGGTGTGCTTAATAGAGCGGGTCAGTATTTCACGCCGGCCCACCGTTTACAACTGTATAAAGCACAGGTCAGGCCGCATATGGAATACTGCTCCCATCTCTGGGCTGGAGCACCCCAATACCAACTCCTTCCATTTGACCGCATTCAACGCAGAGCTGCTCGAATTGTCGGCGACGTGGTTATTTCAGGTCGGCTCGATCCACTGGCTCTTCTTAGAGACGTTGCGTCTCTCTGTATATTGTACCGTATATATCATGGGGAGTGTTCTGAGGAATTGTTCGGCTTGATCCCTGCCGCTAATTTCCTTCACCGCACTACACGCAATCGACTGTCATTCCATCCACATCGCCTTGATGGATGGCGGTCTACTACTGTGCGTTTTTCAAGAAATTTCTTGCCTCGAACTACAGTATTGTGGAACCAGCTCTCGGCGGCGGTATTTCCGGACCGTTACGACTTAGGGATCTTCAAGAAACGAGCCTATTCTTTCCTTAAAGGCCGGCAACGCGCCTGCGATTCCTCTGGTTTTGCGGGTGTCCATGGGCGGCGGTGATTACTTTCCATCAGGTGACCCGCTTGCTCGTTTGCCTCCTTCTGCTATTAAAAAAAAAAAAAAAATATCAGCAAATAAACGTCCCACTGATGGGCACAGGCCTCCCACGTGGACAATAATTTGTTATGTCCCAAAAAGTGTTGATATAATGATAATTACTTAGAGCATACTTGTAGCTTTATTAATTTTACAGACTTATCCGTGGTTGAATGTTAGTAAGTCTGCTTACATAGGTACCCGGAGGACTGGGTTCGATTTTCAGCGGAACACATCTTAGTATACTTGTTCCGGTCTGGTCGTGCTTCGGAAGGCACGTAAAGCCGTTGGTCACAGTTGCTGTCGTAAATATAGCAACAAGTCAAGTCAGAGACCTAAATGGCGGCTTGTAAAAACTCTGACACCAGGCCTCACCAGCCACTCGATAAAGAAGAAGAAGAAATTTTACAATGCGGTGTTTGATTTTCTATTATCTTTTAAATGTTCAATAGTCAACGAATAACTGTCAAAATATTAGTTTCGAACTTAAACTTAGAAAAATAAAAATAATAAACTAACACAAATAAACATTTATTGATTATAATCTTCAATATATTTAAACTCTCTGATTTATTAACCAATAAAATAGTAGGAACTTTAATAAACTTACTACTCTAAATAAATTACACAAATAGGTATTCAGGGTGATTAATTACCCCGAATTTGATCGATACTTATAGCTAATATAATATCAAAGGTTCAACCTATCACATTATTATTCTGATAACAAATACATGGAAAAGAAATTAAGAAACAGAGCAATAAGCTGAACATTCTCCAACAATTAAATGATAGAACGAAAACATTCATAAAATTTCTTTAAATAAACCATCCAAATCTAAAGTAACTCTAGGGTTATAAACTTAATTATAATACTTCAAAGTAATTATTAAATTAAAAATACGTCTTATTACGTCAAATGCCGGCTAAGGGAAAAAATGAGAGGCAAGAGTTTATTTTCTTAGAACATTACAATTTGACTGGGCGTTTTTAACAGACTTCAAAACAAGGGTTCATTATCACAATTCCATAACATAACTTCAAGATTCAATATCATTTATTCAGGTTAGGCCATGTTTAGGTTACAGCACTTATGAATGTCATTTATGCCATCGGTTCGTAAGTCTAACTATGGGGCGGGAGCCTTGTAATAAGAAGAACCGGCAAGAAACTCAGCAAGGGCATTTCCTTTCTCCCTTTCTTTTACAGCGTCAATTAGAATTGAAAAATGCCCTACCTATCATAGAAGGGCACTTTCCATTACAATAATAAAAACATAAAACAACTACAAGGATATAAAAATAAAAAATATATTAATAAAAATAAAAAGTTCAGGTATTCATCAATATAAAATAATCAATGTTATCAATGTCTTACAGTACAGAAAAAAAAAAGTAAGACTATAACTACTAATATACTAATAATAAAAATAAGTTAGCAAGAGCAGACCAGCCTCCACAGGCGGCACCCGTTCACGAGTATGACATGTGAATCAGCCATCGCTTCGCTCAACCATGTTTTAGGGAACGCAACGACCCGACGCGCATGCCACCACCGCAGAGACACTTTGAGAGAGCATGACACACTCGAGCAACTCCAATGAAGCAAGCAAGAAAACATTTAGGCAACGTTTTACGCAACATAAGTTTAGAGTAGGTACCTCTTGTCTGTAAGACACTGCTGATAAAGGCTATCATACCAGGATATGAGCTAGTTACAAAGAAAATGGACTTAAGAAAATATAATGTGATTATTTTATCATTACCAGGCTGTTTTGTCTTCTTCTTCCTTAACTGTATAATAACCTTTCTTAAGTAAATAAGATTTTATATGATTTTTAAACTTATCTAAAGGTAATTCTAGTACAGTACTTGGTATTTTATTATAATAGTGAATACCTTGCCCCAAGAAAGAGCCGATAACCTTCTGTAACCTGAACAGGGGCATCATAAGTTTTGACTTATTTCTAGTACTGAAATTGTGTACGTCACTGTGTTTAGCGAATGAGTTAATATTGCAGCGCACAAAAAAAATTGAGATGCAGCTGTAAGAACACCAACTTCTTTAAAAATATCTCTTAGAGAAGTTCGTGAGCTTAGTCTATAGATGGTTCTATTGCCCGTTTCTGTAAAATAAATATAGTTTCAACATCAGCCGCTGTTCCCCACAGTAGGGCGCCATATGACATGACACTGTGAAAATAACTAAAGTAAACCTTTTAGCAGTTTCAACGTCGGTTAACTGCCTAATTTTTCTAATGGCGTAAGCAGCAGAACTGAGTTTGCCGGCCAATTTCGATACATGAGGATTCCATTGAAGTTTTGAGTCAAGGGTTATCCCTAGAAAAACAGCCGAACCTATAATAATAATAATAATAAATTCTTTATTTGCATAAAAACATTGTATACATTGGTGGTAATAAAAAAAAATCAATAGCACAATCATGTTTTACCGAAATAAAATGGCACGCAAATATTCATATTTATACATAATTCATTGCAATTTACTTAACTATATAGAGTATAATACTCAATTCATTCCAAATAAATAATAATTCTATTCTTTTCTATCATAATCATTATTACATCAAGCATCAATTTTACTTATACAACTAATTCTTAATATTAAAAAATTCATTTAGATTGTAAATTGTATGTGACAGTAACCAGTTGCGCAAGGCTTTCTTAAATGAATATATGTTTAAAGATTTAAAGTTGTTAGGTACATTGTTATAAATCTTGGAACACATGGTTAAACAGCTTTTGCTATATTGCATTGTTTTAGGAGTGTCACTTAGTACTAATCTGTTCGGATTTCTACGGTTTCTAGGATAAATTTGACAGGCTTTCTTAAAGAGGCTACCATTTTGCTGCACAAATACACATATTTCGTAAATATATAAAGATGTCAAAGTAAGTAAGCCAAGTCTTGCAAACAATGGACGGCAAGATGTGAGCGGAGGAACACCGCATATTGCTCTTACACATTTTTTCTGGGCAATAAAAGCTCTATCGATATGAGTACCATTACCCCACATTACTAGCCCATAGCGCAGTATGGATCCTACATAAGCATGATAGGTTGTAATGGCAGTTTTAACATTCGTTACAGTCCTAACCTGTTTTAGGGCATATACAAATTTATTGATTCTGTTACAGACATTATCTATGTGTGTTTTCCAATTTGTCTGCTGATCTATAGTCAGTCCAAGAAATTTAGTATATTTTACTTCGTCGATTTTAGTATTTTTATAATGAATGTGTAATTGTTTAGGTTTAGCATTTCTTTGATTATTAAATTGTATATAATTAGTTTTAATTAAATTAATTTTAAGATTGTGCATGTCAAGCCATTTTATTAATTTGTTAATAGTATTATTTATATCATTTTCATGATCAATTATTGAATTATTATTATATTTATCGGATGTCACTACAATTGAGATGTCATCTGCAAACATAATGCATTTATGACTTGTTATGTTAGTGATCTCATTAATATATAAGAGAAATAATATTGGACCTAGCACGCTTCCCTGTGGTACACCGTATTCATTGGTTTTAAACTCTGACGAGTACGGTATAACTTCCCTATTTCTGTTTAACTTGTTTATAACGACAGATTGTTGCCTGTTGCTCAGATAGGATTTAATCCATTCATAAGCCGGTCCCCTAATACCAACTGATTCTATTTTTTGTAACAGCAATTTATGTGAAACGCAATCAAATGCCTTGGACAGATCAATAAATAAAGCAGTTGTTAAGTTTTTGGCATTGACATTTGATATTATCTTCCCAACTAGTTCATGCACAGCCAACGTCGTGGATTTGTTCTTTTGGAAGCCATATTGGTCTTTATCTAGTACATGAAATTTGTTACAAAAGTCAATAAGTCTCTTGTACATGCATTTTTCAACCACTTTTGAAAATATCGATAGCAGTGCAATAGGACGATAACTATCCAAATCCTCGGTGTTACCTTTTTTAAATAGTGGTTTTATTATAGATCGTTTAAGCACCTCCGGGAATATACCCAACGAAAAAGATACATTCACAAGATGTGTCAAAATAATCAAGATTTCATCAACACATTTTTTAACAATCTTTGTAGAGATTTCATCAAACCCTTCAGAGGCTGTATTTTTTAGCGACAATACTTCTTTTTTCACTTCATCTTTAGTTAACGGTATTAAGAAAATGGAATTTAATAACTGTCGCTTAGACGTATCTTTTTTTGGATAATCAGTATTAGTTTTGCATACATTAATGAAATGATCATTAAATGCGGCGGATATACTTAAAGGGTCAGTCAATATTGATTTATTCATTTTAATTTTTTCTATTTCATTATTATTACAAAAGTGTGCATTAAGTTCATTTTTAACAATGGTCCATGAAGCTTTACATTTATTGTTACTCTTACAGATAAACTTAATATTAGAGTTTCTTTTTGAGTTATAAATACATCTCTTTAATATCTTTGAGTATTTTGTGTACTTGGATTTGTTCGCTTCCGTTTTGTTAAGATAATATTTATAACGATAATTCCGCTTATTTTTACAGCTCAATTTCAACCCATCTGTTATCCAATTTTGTCTTTTAGTAGAAGCATTCAGATTAATTTTAAGTTTTGGAAAACATAGTGTGTAGAAAAGGCATATCAACTCATGGAATTTTTCAAACCCTTTATTTAAATCAGTCTCTTCGTAGATATCCGACCACGAGAGGCTTTTCAAACAGTCTTTGAATTTTAGGATGTTTTCTTCATTGTAGTCTCTTTTATATATAAAGTAAGACAGAGGTTTCATGTTTTTGTATTTTACTGGAAAGCTTAGAAGTTGGGCTGTTTCATGATCAGAAAGATGAAGAGGTAATACTAATGCCGTTGCATTTTTAATATTACTTAGTATATGGTCGATACAAGATGACATTCTCGTTGGTTCATTAATATGAAACATTAAGTTGTAGTTATATGCTAAATCCTGTAGGTTTTCTGTTATTTGTCCTTTGAGTAAAGTGTTTATATTGAAATCACCCGCTATAACTATATTTATTTTATATTTATATTTCTTAAATATGTCATGTAGAACACATTCAAGTTTGCTTATAAAAATATTGGGATCGGATGCAGGTGTTCTATAGAGGCAGACTATAATTAGTTTATTTGTAAGTATCTCTATACCGCAACATTCAAAAGTTAATTCTGTTGAGTAGTTTTTTAAATAAGTTAGATCCTTGCAAAAAAGACCTTTTTTTGCTAAAATACAGGTGCCGCCTCTTTTTTTATTTCTAGAGAAAGAAGATATCATCTGATAATTGTTAATATTAACGTAATTTTCGTGTCCTGACTTTAAGAAAGTTTCCGTTAAACATATTACATCAGGCTGATTACCTCCATCCGTTAATTCTAAAATTGTTAAGTCTAGTATTTCTTTTTTTGACATGATACTTGCAATATTTTGATGAAGTACTTTAAAATTATTCGATGTCAAAGATTTAGAACCGTTAGTCGCGAAAAAACTGTTTCTTGTTGTTAAAATCTAATGAGACATTTGATGGGGAACACTGTAACAATGGAACATCAGAAGCTTTCGATTTATTTTTTGGTTTTAAATTGAAATAAAAAGGTATAGTCCCTTTTTTTGGTGACTCTGTGGCTACAGATTTTTTAATTCTCGAGATGTTATTATTTGTCAACTCGAGTACATTTTTAATGGTCAGAAATTGCATTTTATATTCATTATAATCAACACATAAATTAATTTTATTACACATAATATTTATAAAATAAGATTCATTTCCGAATTCGTAACTATTAAGATTTATGAAATTACATTTATCAAAGTGTTTTAACCATATTTCCATAGTTTTGTACAGATAATATTCATTAAAGTACGGGTTACAATTTATTGGTACAACATAGACAGATGATGATTTGGTTAACATATTAATTGCTATGCAAAGATTCGAATGGAACCTGTGCAGATCCCTGTCATGGGAACCAAAGCCCAAGATCACAATATCATCCTGCGATAAATTTAAAGCAATTTTTTCACAATACGGCAACATTTCAGAGCTTGATGCGCCCGAGAGTATTGTCGCATAGGTCCTGTAGTTGTCGTTCCATTTTCCCGACCTGGATCGTGATATACTTGCAGACAAACCTCTTAGTTGCTCATCTCCTAATATGTAAATGGTATGTGCCTTTTTGTTTAATGTACCACTTTTGTAATTCTCCAGCGCGCTATGTTCTGTTCCCGTTGAAGTTATAGTTGACGAATGATTTAGTAAGTTAGCGATGCCTGATGTTGTTGTGCTTGAATTATTTAACTTTTGTTGGAGGTCATAAATTTGTTTATTCAAGCCATCTATTTCCAATGTTGCGCTCAATAAAGACTGCTTCAGTTCTGAGATTTTTGTTTGGAGGTGTATGAAGTTATTTGTTTGTTTCCTTTTTCCCTCTGACATTGGAACCTTCGAAGGGGTTATAATGTTAGAAGATTGTAATATGCGTTCATTGTTATGGGTATCGTCATTTTTTAAAGGGACTTTGCAGAGTCTTTTTAGTAATTGTATCTCTTTGGTCAACTTTGTGATAGACTTTTTTTGAGCGTTGTTTTCTAAGATTGTATTTTCCAGTTCTGATTCAGTAGAAATTAAATTTATTTTTAGTTGATTTATTTCTTCACGTAGTTCGTATTCGGTGATTGTGTCATTTAATAATGTGTGCTCAGCGCTTCTCGATATTCTTTCGGTAGCTAAGTAAGAGTCATCGGATAATATGTCATCCTCTGGCATGGTTTGAGAATCGTAAGGACTATCAGTACTTATGGACTGTGATGGACTAGTACTCTTCTGCTGCACAACGTTTGCTGGCGAGGACTGCACGTTCATTAAAGTCTTTGTAGCTTTTTGGCGCCTTGTCATTACATTGCTTTGTTCTGTAGTGATTGCAGATCCAACTCGTACATGTATACAAGTAGAACATTTCCAGTTTAGCTTTTTATCCTTGTCCATGATACGATACAATTTTTCTGATAAACCGATACAGTCAAACTCATATCTGTTTTTGCATTTCGAGCATTGAATAGTGTCTCTTATAGTGGATGATGACTTACATTTACAGCAAACTACCAATGTTGATACCTTGCGGCCGCTTATTTTAGCTTTCTGATTTGGAGCGGAAGATGACATTATGTTATGAAATATTTCAATTTAAATTTTAAATTAAAATATTTGTTACAAAAAGTGAAATAATTTTTACGGGGTTTGAACCGTCGACCTCCAGGAACAATGCGTGGCTTCGCCAGCCGCTGCGCCACCGGTGCTTGTAAATCGATGACGAATTTAATCTTCCTACTATCTGCGTCTCAATTTAAACCAACTGTTAATAGATGTCGACACTTGTTCAAAGGTTTGTGATTAATGACAAGTAAGGTAGTGTCTCAATAGATGGCGTTAAATAGCAATTTTCATCAAGTATAGACCCACGCATATCAAAAGAAGGTTGACAATGCCATAGCACGTAATCACTTTTAAATAAAGTCAACCGTCCGGGATGACAAAATTATCTAAATTTAAGCACTCAGTTTCGATTACTCAATTCACTTGACTGCATTGGGTCGCATTTTGCACAAAAATCACTACAAAAGTTTTATTTTGACACAATACTGGATGAAATGAAGTTATAAGTCACTTTGTTTTAAACACCACACAGTTCCAATTTTACGCAATTAATGTTCGTAAGATGTTGAAGATAACACTTGTACACAGTATTTGGGCCGTATGACACACGAGATTTATAAATATTCTAACTGTTATCAACTTATAATATTTTTAAATGTTAAAATAATACGGAGCCAATGTTTACTTTTAACTGACAGCTGTCATTTCTACTGTCCTACCAAATCTAATTTATCACTGTTTATCCTTAGATCAGTTTGTTCGGTCTTAACATTTGGTAGTGTAAAATTAATGCATTTGGTTTTTTTAGCATTTAACTGTAAATTATTAACAGTAAACCAACTGAGTACTTCTGAAAGAGCATTGTTAATATCGTCATAATTTTTCTTAGACCTAGTCACATTAAAAATGAGTGAAGTATCATCTGCAAACAATACAATATCACAGAAGTTTTCTACAAAGAATGGAAGGTCATTAATATATATCAAAAGTAAGAAAGGGATTGACCCTTGTGGAACTCCCATTTTTACTTGAGAACCAGATTAGTTAGTTCCATTGACATAGACAGTTTGTGTTCTAGAACTGAGATAAGACTTTATCAAATCAAGCGCAAAACCTTTGAGACCATAGTAATTTAACTACATCACCAATGTCCGGTGCTCAACGCAATCGAAAGCCTTGGACAGGTCACAGAAAACTCCAAGAGCGTTATGAGACTCCTCCCAGGCATCAAATATATGTTTTACTAGAGCAACACCTGCATCAGTAGTGGAACGACCCTTAGTAAAACCGACTTGCTTACTACCTATGTAAAAGATTATTTAAAATAAAGTATTCCACTAACTGTTTGAGAATAATTTTTCATAAATCTTACTTGCTGGTAGTATTGAAATTGGTCAATAGTTACTGGGGTCCTCTTTATTTCCCGTTTTCCCTTTTTTCGTCAACAAAAATAACTATATCATTATCCCAGTCAAAGTTGTAAAATTCTAAGCAAAAGCTAACTCTTGCCTCTTTATGATGTTCATATAATTGAATTTTTTTCGCAGGTCTGCTGCATTTCTTCCCGGCCTCTTTTAATCTTCTCCGGATAGTGTCCATGGAAACCTAAAACAAAGAAAAAAGTAAAGTAAATTCATTAAACTAAAGATTTTAACTATACAGTAAATATGTTAAATTTAAAAACTTAATCAGGAATCAGAGGACCAACTTTAGGATTGTGTGTGACTTTTTAGTGATTTCACCCAATTTATGTCAATGTTTCTTTTTTATTGTAGACATAAAATATCCAACGGTCTCTAAAATTATATTTCTATTAAAAATGTAAAATATTTTATGGTTGGTTAAAAAGGCTGAATATGTATTCACATGAAATTTGGCACACAGTCTGTAACCTGGCTTAAAATAATAGGTATTGGAAACACTGATTGAATTATTTTACTGCATGTAGTTAATATTATAGGTAGTTAAATGTATCCAAAGCCAAATATTTGATAAAAATATATTCTTCGGATCATCCTACTATACAAACCATGTCTATACATAGTAATTAATCAATTTAATTTTTTAAACTTTTTTAAAGGATATATAGGTAGTAAACATGCAATTGGGACCCCCCAATTGATTATTATGATTATGCAATAAATAGCTGGCACTTCACAACTTTCCCAAATGTTGGAGGTTTTTATTAATGGAAACATTGGTTTAAGAGGGTTTACGCTTTTCGGTTTCCTATACAAATGTCCAAGCTGAAATATTTAAAAACCACTTAGCCAATTTTAATAAAACTTTGCATGCTTAAGTAAAATTCAGGGATCTGAATAGTTTGTTAAAAACATTTTTAATAAACGTTTATTTAAGTGAGTTATTGCGATTTTAAACTTTCTATAGTAGACTTTAAATCGCAATAACTCAGCTAAATGAACGTTTTTTTAAAATGTTTTCAACAAACTATTTAGATTCCTGTGTTTTACTTTAGCATACAAAGTTTCATCAAAATTGGATTAATGGTTTTTAAAAACTTCGACTTGGAAGTTTGTATGGGAAACCGAAATGCGTAAACCCTCTTAACAATTCTAGTACTTACTTAGTTGTTTTTGTTTAGAAAAATATACTTATTCAAACTTTATTTAAATCTAGCCATAGCTTCTGTTATCAAGATATTTAAAAAAAAAATATTCAACATTATCACCCTACTACAAACCATGTTCAATATAACTTTACAGTCATAGTAAATAATAAATTGAATTCTTTACTTAATTTATTTGTAAAGATATTTAAAACGTGTTTAAAAGGATCTTAATAAATTATTAAGATTATGCAATAACTACTCATTGTCAAAAAGTCATTCTCAAGAAGTGCGAAGGCATTTGAGCTTATTATTTTAATAATTTAACTAAAACCTTCATCAAAAAATTCATCAAATACACATGCAGTAAGTGGTTTTTTGGTCAGCCAAGTCAATGGTAGAAAGAATAGCAAGTTAAATCCCACTTTTGTTTAATAGGTGTTAATTTCAATAGAGTTTAAACAAGGTAGGTAATTGTTATGATATACTCACTCTATAATTAGAAGAAGACACTCTTGTGCTCAAAAAGGGATCAGCAGAGTGTGAAGCAACTATGGCGTCCTCCTCAGACGTCGTGGCCCTCTCGTAGTGCTGACGGTGGTGAGCTTCTAGGGACCCAGACTCTTCCCATCGGCGAAGCCAAAAATATACCGTTTTTCGCTGAAAGAAAACGTCAATTAGGGTTTGTTTTAATACACCATTGGTAACATCTACTATCAAATAAAACAACAGCACAAGTTGGCGTTAGTTTGTTCGTCCTGTGTAAAAACATTGATTACCTTACAAAATTATAATTTTATGGCTAACTATTTTTCATATTACTACACTTTACGGTTAAAGAAGAATGAAAAATCCACATTGTCACAAAATCCGTTAGGGCGGCTCCACATTAAGGCCTGTATTCACTTTGATAAGTGCGACAGTGCAAGTGCAGGTGATTAGTTGCGAGTGATTAGTGCAGGATGTGTAGTGCGAGTAGTGTCCATTTTGTCAAGTGGCTGTGTTTAGTACGCACGTCAAGAAGCGCACTTGCAATTGCAAGAAATAATGAAAGAAACTTTAGAACCCACGTATCACTTTACTACGCGGGCTACTTTAATTAACTATATTAACCACTCGCACTAATCAATCGCTGGAGTGCGTTCCGTCGTTTTGGGTGTAGTGTAGTTGTTTGGTTAAAGTTTAACTCGTTTGAGTTGCAACCAGGCCACGGAACAATCAAGTTGTTTTATAACCTCTTCTGAAGTATTCCTGTCCAGTACGAGAAAACATTCTTCTGTCTCCATTTTTTCCACTTCTATACCATATATAACAGAATTATTAAAAAGTAAAACAATACGAAACAACCAAACAACAGGCGGAATTTTTCGAGACGTTTTGACATAAATTGCAAACTTTGACACTTTTTAAATGATATAAACGTCAAATAGCTGTCACGAGTGAAAATAACCATCCGATTTGATGGTTGTTTGGTTGCTGCGCTCTGAGCCACAGAACCACAGAACACATATACTAGCACAGAACCGATGAAACTACGCTCTGACAGCCATCAGAGTAAAATTTCACCAAGCCACGGAACGGTTAGAGCGCGCGCCAGAGTGCGCTCGAGTGAAGCGACAGAACGCAGCCCAGTCCACACGTGTTTACTCCTAATCACTAAGCACTTGCACTCGTCACCAGCACTAATCACTAATCAAAGTATATACAGGCTTTAAGTGCCGTGAATTCACGCGCGAATTCACGGCACAAGTCGTGCCCTCCAGATTCACGGGATGCTCACAATCGTTCGTGAAACCCGCCGCGAAATGGACGTAGAGAAAAAAAAAAAGAAGATGGTAGATGACTGAAATACATCGTATCGTAACTGATCGAAGTATAGTCTGAAGTAAACTGATTAATTTCCTCTTTGGTAAACTACAAACTAGTACGGGGCCGTGAATGTGGATTTGTACGCGTGAACGCCGCGAGAACCCTTTGTCGCGGGACAAAATAGTACGCGCGCGATCACGCCTGTTCCCCGTCCCCGATCAGATCGGGGAACAGGCGTGAACCCCAAGAAAACCGCCCACATTCACGTTCACGCCTGTTTACGGAGCGTCACGGCACTTTATTATTTATTATGTGTCGGCACTAATAATGTGGAGCCGCCATTACAAGCAGTCAAACTAAAAATTACAGGTTTATGGATGAATTATATTAGAGCGGGCCGTGGACGGGGCGTCGTGCCCCGGACGGGACACGGATCATGCAATGCACAGTTTAATAAGAACTGCTTGATACAAAATGTATGCAACGTCTCAAATCAGTGCGCCATCCGAGCCCGGACGGAGCCCGGACGCGCCCCGTGCACGGCCCGCTTTAATATAATTCATCCCTTAGTAAAATTTCTTCCTCTAATTTATCATGAAACTAAATAAAAAATCATGATAACCTATTTAGATAAAAGTTACGAGTTATGTTAACCGCCATTTTTGTTTACAAATAAACATTAATCTAACACTGCTAAGCCGGGTCTCCCTGCGGCACTGTTTTGTCTTTTCTAACACCTAACATCAAACATCTAACAAATCATATTTTGTAGTAGGTTATTATGAAAATAAATTACTCACCGTTACTCCAGTTTGGTCACATATATGTTTGACTCGGCATCCACTTCGTCTTAGAGCAATTATTTGCTCTCTCTCCACCCTACTTAAAGTAGGTGCCATTTTTGTGTTTACCACAGACTTAGAGATGGTGTTTACAAAACGCGATCGTCGCTGCCGTGACGTGTGACTGGACTGAACTGACTGACTAAAATTCCGGCCCGGTGGCGGCTGCGCAGGGGGCGTGGCCAACCCCCGTGAATAATTACTATTGGCCGATAGTTTTTGACATATTCGCCTGTATTCGCCATTCGGGAATTTTGATAAACTAGAGAATTCCACCAATTAAATTGAAGACACTTTCTTTCTAACTCTCCATACCGCAACGTAGTTATAGATATGTATAATGGATAGCGTGATGTGCTGCCGTGGGTACCACCATCATCCTTAAATATCATGATAGCTTCTCTGTCTTATAATTCAATAAAACGATATGATGTTGCAATCCCTTGCTAGGTAAGCTTTTATAAAGATCACAGTGTGGATCTATACGAGGCGCCAACTCCGCAAGTAATTTATTTCTAAACAAAGCTTTTCTATTCGAGCTTACAATATGGTTCATTAATCAGCCATCGTTTTGCTCTATCTCTGATCTTAGGATCAAGATTAGGGTCTGATGACCGTATCACAAAACTATTCAAAGGATTCTACAGACTTCGTCCTTCAGCCCCAAAATATGATATATCTTGAGACCTATTACTAGTCTTAAATTTCCTATCAAAATATCATCCCAATACCGCTTTAAATCTAGAACAGCTAACTTAAAAAGTTACATTTCTTATACTTGTAACAGCACACAGGGTGCACATAAATAATCAGCTTAGCATTTTTATTAAGATACAGAACATTATTAAGACTTCTTGTCTAGGTTCAATACAGCCTCATCTGAATATTCCCTTTTACAGAGAACTTTCAGAAGTATGTCCAGCGGAAGCATTAATGACATACATTGAGAGGACGAAAACTGTAAGAAACAGCGAAAATAATCCTTTTATGTTTCAAAAGACCTCAAAGCAGTATCTTCTAATACTGTTAGTAGATGGATAAAAGATACTTTATTAGCTAGCGGAGTTGACACTTCTTTATTTTCTACTCACTCCACCATGAGGCATGCTACTACCTCAGCTGCACATAGAGCAGGCGTCAGTATCGATACTATTCGCAAAACTGCTAGGTGGAGTGCTAACTCTTCTGTTTTTGCAAAACACTACCATAGAAACATCCAACCTGAACCAGACTTTGCCATGTCCATTGTCAGAGATTGATGTTAATCATAATTTTTAAATAAGATTTGATTACAATATATTATAAACCTATAGGTTTATTTAGGTTTTGTTTTTTGATTATATTTATTAAATATACCTAATTATTGATTTACAAGGAAAAAGACGTTTTAATATTTCACTATCTTTCAAAATCTACAAGTGTTACCTAATCTCAAAGGACGAAACAACGAATGTATAATTAGTGATTAAACGAACTTACCTGAAGTGATGTTCTATCACAATTATACGAGTTGCTTCGTCCGAAGAGATTAGGTCCCTCCCTCCCTAGATATCCCCTTTGCGTGAAATATTAGGCTCAGGGCTTTCAACTATATGAGCGGTCGTACAATCGAGGCGCAGAGAAAAACGACAACTACCCTACAAAAAATTGTTTTTTTTTTTGCTTTTAACTTAGCGGATGAAAGGCGACACGATACGTGTTACTACAAGTGTTACCTAATCTCTTCGGACGAAGTAACTCGTATAATTGTGATAGAACATCACTTCAGGTAAGTTCGTTTAATCACTAATTCTCGTTTTAATCAGCCATTGTCTAAAATGAGCTTTACTACGTCACGAAATGAATTTAATAAAAATAAAATAGCTTGTATGCACTGTTGTTCTAATAATCACATGATATACCGTTGTGATCAGTTTCGTAAACTGTCTTTTGAAGAAAGGGTTAACGCCTTATACTTGTGTAAAAATTGTTTGAAAATCGGTCATGATTTCTATAATTGCAAAAGTAATATGACGTGCGGGGTTTGTTTGTTACCACATCATCACCTATTGCATCGCGATTTGGGTGTCCCTGCGCCGGTCGTGCCTACGCAGCCGTTTCGCTCGAACGGGTTCTTCTCCGGCGCACTCCGTGAGTGTAGTGAATGCCGTTTGCGAAAATCTTCATTCCGTGAATGAAAATGCTAATTATGGGGTAGTGTTGGGAACGACGCGTACGAATATTATAGATGTTACTGGTCAGTATCAAGACTGCCGTGCTGTTCTTGATTCTGGCGCGCAGAGCTCTTTTAGATTGTGCTCAACGTTTGGGTTTAAACCGTAATAAGTGTCCGTTCACCGTAGCAGGGCTGGGTGGCGATTTAGTCAAAAATTATGGTATTATAACATGCGAAATAAAGCCGTGCAAGGATAAGGTTCCGTCTTTCTCGGTTGATATGGACGTCGTTGCTAAGGTATCGTCGGAAATGCCAATTGTCTCCTTTCCGAATTAAGTTGTCAGTGAATATCCATGTTTTGATTTAGCTGATCCTTGGTTTTACAAAAGGTCGTCTGTAGACATTTTGTTAGGTAATGATATTGTGTCAGAATTAATTAAAGATAAACCGATTAACTTAAAATCAAACATTCCAAATATTATTGAAACTGTTTTTGGTTTTGTCGTCAGCGGAAAATTATACTACGACAACCAATTAACTTTACATAATTTTCATTTGTCCTTAGAACAGTGTATTGACATAACGTTACGTAATTTTTGGGAAGTTGAGGAACCGCCGAGTAAATCTGTACTGAGCCCACTCGATCAGTTGGCCGAGGATATATTTATAGATAGATGGTGCCGATGTTGTTTGTGCCCGAGCCGCCACCACTTGGTGACTCACGGACTGCTGCAGTGCGTAGATTGTTGACAACGGAACGCAAGCTCGCTCGCACTCCCGGGCTATAGCAAACTTATAATGACTTCATGCTAGAATACGAGAGCCTTGACCACATGGAATTATACACGGGCAGTGAGCCGAGTAAATACTTGATTCTGCATCACGGTGTACTACGCCCGAGCAGTACGTCAACTCCTTTACGCGTAGTTTTTGATGGGTCAGCAAAAACTAGTACAAATGTATCACTTAATGACATACAACTTACTGGGCCCAACTTATACCGCGACATGAGTGACATAAAAATAAATTTTAGATTATTTCAATATTGCTTTGCTAGTGACATTTTTAAAATGTATAGGGCGATCTTAATACATGACAACGATCGTAAATATCAACATATACTTTATAGGTCATCTACAGACAAACCCACATATAAACTAAAAACTATCACTTACGGCCTTAGCAACTCAACTTTTCTTGCCATACGTACACTATTACAATTAGCAAGCGACGAAGGCCAACGTTTCCCTTTATCTGCTCGCGTAATCCGTGAAGGTGTTTACATTTTATGGTTATGTGAGACGTTCTGACAAGCTTGCATGTTGCAAGATGAGTTAATCAACTTATTAGGTAGCGGTGGCTTTTTATTAAAAAAAATGGCCAAGCAACTGCGAAGATCTTCTTGGACGTATTCCTGTAGAACATCGCGAAGAGAAAGTTTCTTTCAATAAAGATCATAACGATATCTCTATAAAACTACTAGGTTCACAGTGGACTCCGTTGAATGATACTTTTGGTTTTTCCGTGAATAAAAGTGACACTGTAACCACGAAAAGATCAGTCTTAAAAATTTTAGCTTCAATTTATGACCTTATTGGTTTTATTTCTCCCTGCACTTTTGTAGCCAAATGTATTCTTCAAGATCTATGGAAATTAGGTATTGGATAGGATGAACAGCTGCCCAAAGACGTCTGTGATCAGTGGCTGAGTTTTATTTCTGAACTCCCGCTTTTATCGGAGTTGCAAATAGAGCGTCATGCATTGCTTCCTGGTCAGGCTGAATGCGAGTTGGTAGGAATTTGCGACGCATCGTCTCGTGGTTATGCTGCTTGCGTATACGTAATTTCTCGAAGCGACGGCTTAGTTAAATCACGACTTCTTCTAGCCAAGTCAAAGGTGAAGCCCATAACTATTCCGAGGCTGGAGCTTATGGCGGCTGTTCTTTTAAGTAAACAGATAAAGTACGTGTGTGAAACCTTGTCCCGCGTTAAAATCATTCGCGTTACAGCCCTTACAGACTCCTCAATTGTGCTCGCGTGGCTACAGACTGAAGCCTACAAGCTTAAAACTTTTGTATGTAACCGTGTTACACAAATAATTGATTTTATACCGCCCCCTTCATGGTGTCATGTCAAAAGCGAAAACAATATCGCAGACATTAGTTCTCGTGGAGCTACGCCAGCAAAATTGCTTGCCTTTAGTACTCGTTGGCTAGAGGGCCCTGAGTGGCTGTGTGATGATAGAGTTAAATGGTCTATATCCACATTTTTTAATAAAAGGAAACTGATATTCCAGAGTTAAAACTAAACGTTAACTCATTTAATCTTTTCCGTCAACATGAAACATTGTTTGAAATCAAGAGTGAGTTCTGTGATAGACTTTTTAATCAGTTTTCGTCATTTACTAAAATAAAGGACCATTGCTCGAATTTTAACATTATTTCGTAATAAAAAAAGTGTAGTAAATATTGAAAGTAATTCCAATCTAACGACATATGAGTTGAATGAGTCTCATGATAGTTTAATAAAACTAGTTCAAGGCGCTTACTTTGAAACGGAAATAACAACTATCTCAAAAGACTCTACATATATTCCTTCGTTATGGAAACTTGCACCTTTCCCGGACGATCGTGGCTTTCTCAGGGTAGGAGGTCGTATCCATCACTCAAATTTACCTTTAAATGCTAAACATCCATTATTGTTACCTAAAAAGTGTAGGTTCACATTTCCTTTAATAGATTATTTACATAAAAAATATTTACATGCGGGACCACGTACAGTCGAACCAACTGAATCATGACCCACTTCGCCGATCATTCCTTTAAAATCATAAATGTAGTTAGGTTTCTTCGCTTTTATTCATGTTGCACTTAGTACGTTTTAAATATGAATAAAAATGCGTCATTACGGGTCAGAGATGTATGCAATTTTAACCTTTGTTATCACTGCACTAGATATGCTTTAGACAAAGCAGTCTTAATTTGAATTTCTATTAAGATGTCATTCATACATAATCCAAACTCTTTTCACTACGGAGAAAAGGTATTTTAGTTTTAAAAATAAAGTGACGTTGCGTCTGATGTCAAGTTGTAGTCTGTCTGAAAAAATTGAAACAATAATTGAATTCAATTTGATTGAATTAAAACAAATCGTATAATGACAATTTGGCAGAACAAAAAGCTCGAATAGTAGTGCTCAGTGAACAAGGCTCCAGCATTCGGGATATATCACGAGAGTTCAATATAAGTCGGCACACAGTCAGAACCTGGATCAGAAGGCACGCTGAAGATGGTACCCTTGAAGACAGACGACGATATAATCATAGCGTTCGTCGGATCACGAACCAACAGAGAACGGAAATGCAACACCATTACGAAGAACATCCTTTTACTGATACCCGGTATTTTGCGGCACGTTACGACGTATGTCTACAAACAATAAGAAATAATTTGCACCGCACTGGGCTGCATTACAGGCATTATGTATTATGCTAAGAAAGCTCACTTAACGGATGCACACAAAATTGAGAGATTAAATTTTGCACGTAATTACTTAGACTTCGACTGGACAAACACCATCTTTACAGACGAAAAATCGTTTTGCTCTTCTCAATATGGTCGCTTAACTTTGTGGCGTTACAATAACACTTGATACACAGAGGATCACATAGTGCCCAACCAATTATCTGGCCGAATTTCAGCTAACATGTAGGCCTGGATGGATGCTGGAAGTGTAGGCAAACTTGTTCAAATTTATCCTCGTCAAAATGCTAAGAACTATGTCGATTTATTGGAAGAATCAATGTTACCGACTTTGCGAACAGTTTACCCGCGTGCAGTGCCAGTATTCTCCTACGTTCATGATAACTGTCCAGTGCATACTGCCAGAATTGTCTCCAATTGGTTTACCCAACATGAAGCTCAAACCCACAATTTATTTATAAAGTTATTTTCTAGTTTTTCAGTTTACCAAGTGAATGCCATTTTTTTAAACTTAATATAACCTATTAATGATATTAATAAAATAAAGTTTATAATTCTTCAACTTTACTATTTTATTATATAGTGACCACGACATGTTCCAAATGTGATTTTATAAAGTAACTGGGCCCGTTACAGACTGGGGTTGTAAAGCGGTAAAATTACCCCGCTAAAATACGGTAATATTCGGTAAAAAACGTTTTAAACGTATTCATACCCACTAGGCCACTAACTACTATTACGATTACACTATTATTACGAAAGTGAGTATGTTTGTGTAAATGTCTTTACTCTATAACAAATAAATGTATTGAATGAGATTTGACAGATATATGGATGAATTCAAGTCAACTGATCGCCTTTGTTCAGTCCTCAGAACAATAACTAAATATTGTTCTTAGGTTCAGTCGCTCACCGTCACCGACAGCGGAACGGCAAGAACGCTTATCGCCGCACAACACAGCACAATATGGTCAATTGCACTAATCGGCAACGTCGCATGATGGTTTTCATATTTGCCTTGTCAGCTGTCAGTGTCTTATAAAATGATAACAGGTTCGTTACATGCGTTACATGTAATGTATGTTCAAGCTAATTTCAACCTACTCGTATTAGAATGACTGTAGGAAAATGACCTTAAGGTGGGTCATGATTCAATTTGGTCGACACATTACAAAATATTAAATACCAAAATTATTGGATACTATCCGCTCGTAGAGTTATTCGTTCCATACTTTCAAAATTTAGGACCTGTTTTAAATGTAGCCCTCCGTTACTTCAACTAAAAATGGGAGATTTACCCGCAACGCGGTTGATGCCAAATAAAGTTTTTGAGTATGTTGGAGTAGACCTAGGGGGCATTTTTTTTAATAAAGAAAGCTAGCGTCGTAACGCGAAAGTAGGAAAAGCTTACTTAGCGCTTTTTGTATGTTTTTCTACAAAGACGGTCATTTAGAAGTTCTATCTTCTCTAACAGCTGATTGTTTTTTGGCTACATTGGATAGGTTCGTAGATCGTCGTGGCTTATGCGCATGCCTTTATTCGGATTGCGGCACGAATTTCGTTGCTTCCAATAAACACTTAACGGAAGAACAGAGGTTTCTATCGGATGCAGGTAACCGTAATGAAGTCTTCAACGGATGCGCTCACCGTCAGATTGATTGGAGATTTAATCCACCCAGTGATCCTCACATGGGCGGACTCTGGGAGGCTGGAAATAAACCTTTAACATTCGAGGAACTTACTACAATTTTCTGTAAGATAGAGGCTATAATGAATTCGCGCCCATTAGGAGTATTGCCGGCTAGTGACAACCCAAACGACTTTAACGTTTTAACTGCAGGACATTTTCTTGTAGGCAAGAGTTTGACTGCTGTACCGGAATACAATTTTATGGACGTTTCAACTAACCATTTGTCACGTTGGCAATATTTACAACATTACTCTTAACTGTTTTGGAGAAAATGGAGCCAAATGGTTCACTTCTTCACCTAATTTGAAGGTCGGAGATTTAGTTTTGATTAAAGACGATCAAGCCCATCCGTGTAATTGGCCACTGGATTGAAAATGTTCATCCTGGTTTAGATGGAATTGTTCGAAAAGTAACTCTACGCTCTAAGAAACATGTCTTTCAAAGACCAGCTACCAAGCTGAGCCTTTTACTATTTCTTAACTAATTTTCGTTATTCATTTATGACTCATGTCGTGACAATGAGCTTTTGTTAGTAGGTAACGTTTACTTATGTTCTTTTTTTGCATATAATTTTCTTATACTGGAAAGCCTCATGATGCTTTCGGTGGGGAGTGTTCAATATCCGCCTTAGCGATTATTTATACTATAGCAAAAAACCTCTTTGCCAAAGCTGGCTGGATTTGGAGAGCATCTTTTATCTTCTGACACCGTGTCAGTTGGCGTTTTTCTTTTGTTCTGATAAAAAAAACTGTCTTAATCGGCTGCTGAAAATATCGTGCATGTGACGTTCATCGCAAACTATCTATTATTCTTTTAAAATAACGCGTGTGACGTTCACCGCAAAAGTATAGAAAACTTTTCTACACAAAACCGAACCAAGAACTGCAGAACGAGCCTCAGATCGCGTCTACACAGAAAGCTGGTGGAGGTAAGTGTTTTTTGCCATATTATGGGTAGTTGCCAAGGCAGATTACAATACCGAAAGCATTGTGTGATTTAATAGATTGATTCCAACACCTAAGTATACAGTCCACTCTTTAAATTATTACCGTGGTACTTTGTAGCCACAAGGTGTATTCAGTTGTTGTGATGGAATTAAAGTAGTGAGTGACTTTAAGACATAAGCGGTAAAATATATGTAAGTTAGAATTGTAACGTGACTGTACTGGTAAAGAAACTAAAAATTTAATTTTAGTGTGGCCATCTCCCAAACCTGATACCGATCCATCGACAGGTGTACGCTTGAGACATAACATTTGAACAGTTTCCTCTGTAATGAAGGATGCTTGAGATCCTTGATCAATCAATGCTTTAATGACACGCTTTAAACCATTGCTAGAATTTACTAGGGATGCGCCGATCCGATCCGATCCTTTGAAAGATCGGATCGGCAAGCATACGATCCAGCGATTTTCGGATCGGTTAGAGGTCACACGATTTTTTGCCGGATCGATCCAAAACTTGAAAGATCGGATCGCTTGGATACTACGCATAAAAAAGCGGTATTTAAAAAAAAATTGGGTCATACTTAGGTTAATTTCTTTAGCAAAATAATTAGGTATTTATTTAAAGAAATTATAGTTAATTTAAGCGTCTCACAACAATCGACTGCAACTAAATTATTTAGAGGGTCATTATCATTAAGCTTCGGTCATCTAAACACCAGACACACAACCAGCGCTCTCAAAGTGTCACCTCGAACTAACTTTCCGACCAAGAGGGAGCATTAGATTGCTATCAGTTATTTTTATTAAAAATTTAAAATATCTTCGTCTAAATCCGGTACCTATTGTTGTGATGACTTTGAGTATCAAAACTAGTTGTGATTAATCGAAAACGAAATTGTGTAAAATAATTGGAAACTCCTTTTCGAACGCATTTTATATGCGATTGTGCATCTAGTACGCAGATGACCGAAGTCAATAAGGTAAAGAATAATAATCGTATTTGCCACTGTAAGACTTGGCATAAAGAGCAGTTAACAATAAATTAGAAGAAGTTGATTTCAGTTCGCTATTTGGCACAAACGACAACAAAGGATTACTATCCTGTTAGTTGTCGTAAACCAAACAACATTCAATCGTTAGTAACTGATTTAAGGTCTTCTCACAGTCTATGCGAATATTAACTTATTAGACCCATCAACACATGAATAATGAAATTACTCATGTCATCATGTGCCATCAATGCGCGACCCAGGAGTGACAGGTGCAGCTGTGCAACAACTAGGCGCGCTGGTATAAACAGATTGGTCAGTCTTTGCGACATGCGAGTTCGTATTGAAGCGGGTAGTTTGGAATCAATTTTCCTAACATACAATAATAAGTATAAAGTCTGTTAAACCTTCAACAGTCAATAAAGGCGTAGTATTTTAAGAACATGTACTTCCCCCTACCAAAGTATTCCAAATCATATCATCGGAACCGGATAAAAATATTAATAAAATAAATAATTTAAAGTAACTTTCTCACTCACACTATTATCTATCCCAAGCGTCGCGCGCGCGTCGTGTAGACGAACGCACGCAGTGGCGTGCCTAGTGCTTCAGATTGGGGCAAGCCACGAAACCTGAAGTTCCTAATCTTGCTACCTAGGTACAATGTTGGTGCCCATTTGTGACACTAGCCACATTTTTAACTCAAATCGTCATAGGCCGTGGCATTCCAAACGTTCTTGTCGTTGGTAAAAAAAACAGGCTATTACCTTCTATTACATCTTGAATGTGATTTTTGTGAATTTTATTTTAGCCAATTTAGGCGTTCTTTATCTCAGAAACAAAAATATATTAACAGTATTTACTTATTAAATAGTGTAGAATAACTATTGGCATAGTACGTAGCGGCCTCGCTTTTGGTAAATTTCGCTTAACTTTTATTTAAACTCAAAATTGCAGAGAAAGATTTTCATAAATTGCGCGAGGGCACTTTTTTGAGCTCCTGGATTGAACTAAACAAATGAAACAAAAAAAATGAAACAAAACCAAAAAAACTTCGAAAATCGCGTTAAGTTAACTGTGAATTTCTCTTAACTACGATAATATTATTGAGTAAAATTTAGTATAATTGTTCCTTCATGAGGAATAAAAATGTTATAATGAATTTATTATCCTATTTTGATGAAAACTATAAATACAACTAAGTACAAAATTACAACAAAATGCGATGCGCCGGCCGTCCGAACTCAGCTTATTCTCGCAGAGTGGAGATTCGTAATATAACGCATGCATTTATTATCCTATTTCGATAAAAACGATAAATACAACTAGAAAATTACTACAAAATGCGAAAATGGGCATTTTGCGCGGGAATCACAGTCGATATGTAGGCCTCTACACTTAATTTATTAATTATTACTTAATTATTAGAATGGAAGCAACGAACAATCCAAAGAGTTTTTTACATAGACCTATTATAATTAATGCCCTAGATGACTTTTAATAGTTTGCGAAATATATAAATCCTGTGTGATGTTCAAAGAATTTATTTACCTCTGCCTTTCGTATGCCAATCATCAACACGTTTAAGTACTCATTTGTTTGCAACCCATCACATGCCCAACACATCTTAGTTCGTCACAGAGACCAATAAAGCGACGAACTGAACTCGGAACACATTTTTTTAACACAAATTACGAAAACACTTGTTACTTATAAACAATCCCTCAAATAAAGTGAAGTGTGACAATAACAAAGAATAAAAAATGGCTGGCTGTTGCCTGTGGCTGCTGCACAGCACAATCGCGTATTAACGCTCGCCTCTGATTGGTTCGCCCGAGCTCGAGCTGTCGTCGGTCGCCTCTGATTGGTTCGCCCGCCTTTAAGTTGCACGTGATTCGGTAGAAATAAAGCCTGATTTGGAGAAGGCCTTACTTGCGAACTTCATAACGCAAGCTGGCTTTGACGAAGAGTATGAATTTCTCATAGAATCTATACATACTTAGGCTGTATTATGTTTATAGAGTAGCAATTTTGTTAAAGTTAGAAGAGAGCGGATATACTTTAAATCCGAAGCCCGGTTGCAAGCCAACTTGTGCGAGAGAGATGTAAAGCGTCGCACGATTTATAAGCAGCTTTATGCGATTTGTTTGGTGATTCTTAATATTAGAAACTTATAAAATTGATAACTTGAATGCTGATGAAAGAAAATTAACAATGGTTAAAAAATATTAAGTGATTTTAATAATTGCGTTTTACCAGTAGTGATATTGAGTTTTTGTTAGGGCAAGCCGGGCTTTTCGGCTTGTATGAAGGTACCGCCTCTGAACGCACGTAGTAAATACGATACCTACTCCACGCTGCGTAGTGCTTATCGTTAACTACCTACCGGCGTGTAATAAAAATGGACGAAGAAGACGTTAGTGATTCTGCTGTTATTGATAATTGTGAGCGAACATTACGTGAGTTTTCAGACCCAAATATGAGCGAGTCGTGTGTAACGAATGAAACTAGCACGGAAAAATCGGTAACAAATACGAAGCGGGTGCGGGAAAGTGAAGGAAGTAGCGAGGAAGGTTTTATATCAGTTACCAGCCGAAAAGACTAATCCGAAGTGAGTCTGTTGATAATAATACTAGCCATAGTGGAAAAAATATTAATAGTTTAGATGTATATGAATTAACCTTATCTTCTGTACAACCCCTGCCAAAACAAATGGCCTTAGCCAGGTTTTTGACAGATGAGAATATCTTAAACGTGATAAGAATAAAGTATAAAAGTGCATTTAAACTCTCAATACAGTTTGCTGATAAGATTCAAGCGGAAAAACTCATTACAAATAAAAATTTAAATGAAAAAGGACATAAGGGCACAGTTTACCGAGCAAGGTAACTTGTCATATGGCATTATTAGAGGTGTTAACTTAGATTTAAGTGAACAAGAGTTAATTAAGGAGTTAGAATCTTCTTGTCATATCGTCTCGGTTAGAAGGTTAAAGAGGCTAAACAGTGACGGTACTTGGATCGACAGTGAAACAGTCAGATTGTGTTTCGAAAGTACTTGTGCACCTCGTTTTATATACATTTATAAGTGCAGATTTGAAATAGAAAAATACGTTTTCCCAGTTACTCAGTGCTCTAATTGTTGGAAATATGGTCATGTAAAGAAGTTTTGCAAGTTGAATAAGATTATATGCCCTAAATGTGGTGGTGAACATATCAACTGTGAAATAGAAGTATTTAAGTGTTCAAATTGTGGGGGTGCTCATATGGCACTTGACAAAAAAGTCCTATCTTTAGTAAAGAAAAGAAAATTCGTTCTCTAATGAGTGATCAAAATGTGACATACAAAAGAGCACTAGATATCTATTTACAGAATCAAAAAACAATTGAAATTTCTTTTGATGATTTTCATAGGGAAACAAGTCCTATAATTAGTACGAATAAAACTTACAGTAGTGTTGTAAGAGCAACCGCAGTTATTCACAAAAGCAGAAGTAACGATTCAGAAACAATGAGAAAGCAAGAAACTTTCGAAGTTCAGCCTAAAAATAAAGAAAAGAAAAAGAAGTCAAAATTTTCGAAAAATCAACCGCAAGAGTATGACCCGAGCACGGAAGGTGAAGAAATTTCAAATAGTGAAAAAGAAGACAGTTCACCTGCAGACATGTTACATAGAAAAGAAGAGAGAAAATTCGACTTTTGGATATTTATTTTAAAGATAAAGAGAATTATTATATCTGAAGGAAGATTTGAAGATAAATTAATTTTGATTCTGAAGGTTGTATTTGAGGAACTTAAGATATATGTTGAAAATGTTTTGACTGGTGTAAGTTTATCTGAACAACTTTTTAACTTCTTTAATGGATAAGGACAACTATTTAAAATTATTTCAATGGAATTCACAAAGTTTGATACCTAAACAAACAGATTTTGATTCATTGTTATATCAGGAAAAAGTACATATAGCTGTTATTTCAGAAACATGGTTGGACACAGATAAGAATCTCTATTTTAGTGGTTACAATATTTATAGAAAAGATAGGTTTGATGGGTATGGAGGAGTAGCGATTATCGTACATAAATCAATAAAAGCACTTGTTTGTCCTGTTCATGGTATTAACTCTGGCATAGAAGTATTACATGTAAAAATATTAAATGTTAAAGTTTTAGAAAATATTATTGCTATTTATTGCCCGTCTTCAGTTCGTACTCAACAATCGGACTGGGATAGAATTTTTAGTCTAGTTAATTCAAAAATATTGATATTAGGTGATTTCAACGGGCATCATACTAATTGGTCTTATAAAACTGATCAAAGAGACATACAGATATTGGATTCAGCTTTTGAGAATGACTTAATGTCGCTAAATAACGGTCAAGCCACAAGAATTAAATTAGTTAACGGCCAGTTACAAAAGTCTTCTCCTGATATAACTTTCGCGTCATCAGACATTTGTGTTAATTTCGAATGGCAAGTTATTAATGAAAATTTGGGCAGTGACCATCTAATAATTAAATTGAAGTTCAAATCAATTAGTGATGATAGAGATATCATTAAAAGACGAAATCTTAAGAAAGCTGACTGGGCTGGTTTCCGTGACCAATTAGCGAATGCTTTTTCAAGTTCTGATTTTACCAATTGTCATTCTAATAATATTCAAGGGCTCTATGATAAGTTTCAAAATCAGATATTAATATCAGCTCAGGAAAATATTCCCTTTATAAAAGTTTGTACAAATCCAGTGAGTTCATTTAAACCTAAGGAATATTGGAGTCCCATGTTGTCAAAAGCAGTAGCTGAGAGAAGACTTGCTTTAAAATTTTTTAGAAGAAATCCCACACCTTTCAATTTTCAAAAATTAGAAGCAAAAATTAAAGAATGTAAAAACTTATTACAAAAAGCAAAATCTAACAGCTGGAAAAAGTTTTGTACCGGATTTAGCGAATCTATGTCTGTTACGGATATGTGGAAAAAAATGCGCTGGTATAAAGGGTTTCGCCAATCTAACTTTGCTGTATCTGAAGACAAACAAACCGAGTTGTTAAGGTCACTTACTCCAGATTCTGTTATTAATTGTCCACCTAAATTTAAATCAAATAATGAGTTATTGCAATCAGTGTTCACGTTACAAGAATTGGAGAATTGCATAAAGAAGAAAGACACCTCAGCAGGGCCTGATGGAATTACATATTCCATGATTTTTAATCTGCCTCAAACTGGAAAAGATTATTTAATTAATTAATATAATGCCATATTTAATCTTAATGTAGTACCAAATCAGTGGCGTACAATTTTAATTGTACCAATTCCTAAAGCCAGTGGTGACTATTCAGAATGTGAACCTAAAGTTAGACCAATTTCGCTAATTACTTGTTTGTGTAAAATCTTCCACAATATGCTGTGTAAGAGGATCGAGTGGTATGTTGAAAAGCAGAAAATATTATCCCCTTGCACAACGGGTTTCAGAAGAACACAATCATGTTTGGATTCACTAGCACGACTCGTTTCCTATATACAGTTAGGTTTCTCTAAAAACAGGCTGACGTGGACATGTTTTTAGAGAAACCTAACTGTATATAGGAAACGAGTCGTGCTAGTGAATCCAAACATGATTGTGTTCTTCTGAAACCCGTTGTGCAAGGGGATAATATTTTCTGCTTTTCAACATACCACTCGATCCTCTTACACAGCATATTGTGGAAGATTTTACACAAACAAGTAATTAGCGAAATTGGTCTAACTTTAGGTTCACATTCTGAATAGTCACCACTGGCTTTAGGAATTGGTACAATTAAAATTGTACGCCACTGATTTGGTACTACATTAAGATTAAATATGGCATTATATTAATTAATTAAATAATCTTTTCCAGTTTGAGGCAGATTAAAAATCATGGAATATGTAATTCCATCAGGCCCTGCTGAGGTGTCTTTCTTCTTTATGCAATTCTCCAATTCTTGTAACGTGAACACTGATTGCAATAACTCATTATTTGATTTAAATTTAGGTGGACAATTAATAACAGAATCTGGAGTAAGTGACCTTAACAACTCGGTTTGTTTGTCTTCAGATACAGCAAAGTTAGATTGGCGAAACCCTTTATACCAGCGCATTTTTTTCCACATATCCGTAACAGACATAGATTCGCTAAATCCGGTACAAAACTTTTTCCAGCTGTTAGATTTTGCTTTTTGTAATAAGTTTTTACATTCTTTAATTTTTGCTTCTAATTTTTGAAAATTGAAAGGTGTGGGATTTCTTCTAAAAAATTTTAAAGCAAGTCTTCTCTCAGCTACTGCTTTTGACAACATGGGACTCCAATATTCCTTAGGTTTAAATGAACTCACTGGATTTGTACAAACTTTTATAAAGGGAATATTTTCCTGAGCTGATATTAATATCTGATTTTGAAACTTATCATAGAGCCCTTGAATATTATTAGATTGACAATTGGTAAAATCAGAACTTGAAAAAGCATTCGCTAATTGGTCACGGAAACCAGCCCAGTCAGCTTTCTTAAGATTTCGTCTTTTAATGATATCTCTATCATCACTAATTGATTTGAACTTCAATTTAATTATTAGATGGTCACTGCCCAAATTTTCATTAATAACTTGCCATTCGAAATTAACACAAATGTCTGATGACGCGAAAGTTATATCAGGAGAAGACTTTTGTAACTGGCCGTTAACTAATTTAATTCTTGTGGCTTGACCGTTATTTAGCGACATTAAGTCATTCTCAAAAGCTGAATCCAATATCTGTATGTCTCTTTGATCAGTTTTATAAGACCAATTAGTATGATGCCCGTTGAAATCACCTAATATCAATATTTTTGAATTAACTAGACTAAAAAAATGACATTTAATATAAAATATAAAGATTCTATTATTGATCAAATAAATGAAACAAAATTTCTTGGCTTAACAATCGACAAAGATTTAAACTGGAGTTTACACATAGAACACGTTTGCCAAAGAATAAATAAATTTGTCTATGCACTAAAGCGTCTTCGAAATATTACCGATATGAACACGGTGTTGTCGACCTATCATGCATACGTGATATCTGTACTTCGTTATGGTCTCATAGTGTGGGGTAACGGTTCTGCGATACAGAGAGCGTTTATTGCACAAAAGAAGTGCTTAAGAGCAATAACAGGCAATATGCCACGTGACTCATGTAAACCATTATTTAAAGAACTTAGTTTGTTGCCACTACCATGTTTGTACATTTATGAAGCTTGTGTCTTTGTAAAACAAAATCCTCAATATTTTGTTAAAGCAATTGAGTTATATCCAAGAACTGTTCGGAATGTCGGAAGACTTGTATTAGATGAAATACCTAAAACAGAAAAATACAATAGGAGTTGTCTGTGTATGTGTGTTAGAATATTTAATAAATTACCGAATGACATTCAAGTACTAAATGTAAGATTATTTAAGACAAAATTATATAAATGGCTAAATAATTATAATTTCTATAGTATAAAAGAGTTTCTTGACATGTAATATAATAATTAATGTAATTTAAATAGAATGTAATTTGTAATTTTTAATAATGTAATGTATCTGTAATAATAATGTAATTATTATGTATTTGCATCAATGATATTATATAAAACAAGAAACAGATATGTCACTACGCGGCTTGAGTTGATAACTCAACTGTTTATAATATCATAAATTTGCATGCTATCTTTGGCAAAACACGCTGTACCCTTTAATATTGTTATAACTTGAATACCGTGTTTTAAGGCAAATAAATGTTTTCTATTCTATTCTATTCTATTCTATTCTATTCTATTCTATTCTAAAAATTCTATCCCAGTCCGATTGTTGAGTACGAACTGAAGACGGGCAATAAATAGCAATAATATTTTCTAAAACTTTAACATTTAATATTTTTACATGTAATACTTCTATGCCAGAGTTAATACCATGAACAGGACAAACAAGTGCTTTTATTGATTTATGTACGATAATCGCTACTCCTCCATACCCATCAAACCTATCTTTTCTATAAATATTGTAACCACTAAAATAGAGATTCTTATCTGTGTCCAACCATGTTTCTGAAATAACAGCTATATGTACTTTTTCCTGATATAACAATGAATCAAAATCTGTTTGTTTAGGTATCAAACTTTGTGAATTCCATTGAAATAATTTTAAATAGTTGTCCTTATCCATTAAAGAAGTTAAAAAGTTGTTCAGATAAACTTACACCAGTCAAAACATTTTCAACATATATCTTAAGTTCCTCAAATACAACCTTCAGAATCAAAATTAATTTATCTTCAAATCTTCCTTCAGATATAATAATTCTCTTTATCTTTAAAATAAATATCCAAAAGTCGAATTTTCTCTCTTCTTTTCTATGTAACATGTCTGCAGGTGAACTGTCTTCTTTTTCACTATTTGAAATTTCTTCACCTTCCGTGCTCGGGTCATACTCTTGCGGTTGATTTTTCGAAAATTTTGACTTCTTTTTCTTTTCTTTATTTTTAGGCTGAACTTCGAAAGTTTCTTGCTTTCTCATTGTTTCTGAATCGTTACTTCTGCTTTTGTGAATAACTGCGGTTGCTCTTACAACACTACTGTAAGTTTTATTCGTACTAATTATAGGACTTGTTTCCCTATGAAAATCATCAAAAGAAATTTCAATTGTTTTTTGATTCTGTAAATAGATATCTAGTGCTCTTTTGTATGTCACATTTTGATCACTCATTAGAGAACGAATTTTCTTTTCTTTACTAAAGATAGGACTTTTTTGTCAAGTGCCATATGAGCACCCCCACAATTTGAACACTTAAATACTTCTATTTCACAGTTGATATGTTCACCACCACATTTAGGGCATATAATCTTATTCAACTTGCAAAACTTCTTTACATGACCATATTTCCAACAATTAGAGCACTGAGTAACTGGGAAAACGTATTTTTCTATTTCAAATCTGCACTTATAAATGTATATAAAACGAGGTGCACAAGTACTTTCGAAACACAATCTGACTGTTTCACTGTCGATCCAAGTACCGTCACTGTTTAGCCTCTTTAACCTTCTAACCGAGACGATATGACAAGAAGATTCTAACTCCTTAATTAACTCTTGTTCACTTAAATCTAAGTTAACACCTCTAATAATGCCATATGACAAGTTACCTTGCTCGGTAAACTGTGCCCTTATGTCCTTTTTCATTTAAATTTTTATTTGTAATGAGTTTTTCCGCTTGAATCTTATCAGCAAACTGTATTGAGAGTTTAAATGCACTTTTATACTTTATTCTTATCACGTTTAAGATATTCTCATCTGTCAAAAACCTGGCTAAGGCCATTTGTTTTGGCAGGGGTTGTACAGAAGATAAGGTTAATTCATATACATCTAAACTATTAATATTTTTTCCACTATGGCTAGTATTATTATCAACAGACTCACTTCGGATTAGTCTTTTCGGCTGGTAACTGATATAAAACCTTCCTCGCTACTTCCTTCACTTTCCCGCACCCGCTTCGTATTTGTTACCGATTTTTCCGTGCTAGTTTCATTCGTTACACACGACTCGCTCATATATTGAGAATGCCTATAACGATATTCTAGTAGAAAAAGTAGTTAAGGTACTGGATGAACTAGGAGTGGGTAGTAATATCTGTAAGTACCTATGGTCATTTTTAAGCAATAGGCAGTTGATGATTAAAAATCAAATGGGTCACACATCGTGTGGTGATCATGTTATAAGGTGCACAGGCAGAGGTCTGGCCCAAGGAGATTCTTTATCCCCACTACTATTTAACATCGCTACTTACCAAATTTGTCGTCGTATAAGAGATGTTTGTGTAGCACAATACGCAGATGATTTTGTCTTCTATTTGAGCCATAAAGATTTAATTGTTTGTAAAGATAAGTTACAAATGGCATTAAACGATACGGTTATTATGTTAGAAGAAATTGGTCTTCGAATATCTGCAGTTAAGACAACTTGTTGTGTTTTTAGCAGGGGATATAAAAGAAGGGAATTAGAACTAGTAATAGCTAATAATAGAGTGTTGGTGGTTGATAATGTCAGATACCTGGGTTTGTGGCTGGATAAAAATCTAAGGTGGAATAAACACATCAATGAAACTGCTGAGAAAACTACAAATTTTTTAAATTTATTAAAGGTTTTGGCTGGTCCTGGTTGGGGCGTGCATCCAAAACACTTACTCATTTTATATATATCTTTGATTCGCAGTAGGCTTGATTATGGTTGTTTTATGTTGTAATGGCGTTGGGACGGAGACCCGAAATGAAACAATGTCTTGCGTTGAATCAATTTTCTTTATCCTCTAGTGTATCATCTTAAATACTAATTAACATCACATCTATACGTGACTAGAGGAAGGACGCCTTGTAAATCAGGAAGACCTTAATTATCACGTACTATTGAGTACGTGCTGATAGTGTAATTCACTATATCACACCTCCCCTGAAAAGGCTAGGCATCCCTTCCCTGAAAAGTAAACTCTTATTTTCTAAATATCTTAGTCCTATTCTTATGAACTATATATTCTTTATTATTCTTTAATATTTTTACATTAGTACCTAGCTCTTCTAAAACTTCAAATGGACCTAAATACAAGTCTTTCAATTTATTATAATTTTCATTCTTATACAAGAGTAGATCACCTTTTTTGTAGTGTACTTCCTTACAATCTAAATCATAATTAGTTTTTCTACTTTGTTTTGATATTAATAAGTTGTTCCTGGCATCATTATGAGCTTTTTGCAATCTAAATTTTAACTCCGATGGATAATTGTCGTATACATATAAGGGATCAACTTTACTAACTAAATTACTAGGTACGTTACATGTTTTCCCAAAAACTAGTTCATAAGGGGAGTATTTGGTACTAGTATTTACAGAATTATTATAAGCAAAGCACCAATATGGTATCCAGGTACTCCAATTTGCCGACTGATTCTGTGTTTGTATTCTCAAGTAACATCCGAGATGTTTGTGCCAGTTTTCTAGCGAACCTATACTCTCATGATGATAGGGTGTTGAATTTAACTCATCAATATTTAGCAATTTACATACTGTTTCTAACGTGGAATTAATAAATTCCGTTCCACAGTCAGTCGCAATAACCCTGGGAGTACCATATCGTAAAATAAAATTTTCAGTAAAAACCCTAGCAACAGTTTCAGCTGACTTATCAAGTATTGGGTAAGCTTCTACAAACTTTGTCAATTCGCATTGTATTGTTAATATGTATTTATTACCCAAATTATCGACCTCCAACGGCCCCACAATATCTAAATATAATTTTTCAAAAGAAGTAGATGCTGTAGTGGTTATTACCATTTTCTCTTTATTATTTTTATTACAAAATTTCTGCTTTTGGCAATCTTTACAGCGAGTCACATATTCAGTTATGTCTTTTTGCATATTACTCCAAAAATATTTTTTTCGAATATTCTTAGTCATTTTATTTATGCCTACATGACCACTTGTCGGCAATAAATGATAATCATTTAGTATAACACGTATCAAGTCTTTATTTGTAACATGTTCAACTTGGTTATTAATAATACATAACCGCGGTAATTCTTTATGTTTCATGAAAGTTTGGGTCAAAATTTTAATAAACTTTTTATTAAACCCATTTTTAATCACAACGACTTCTACAATATTATATTTTTTACATAATGCACTCAGTTCTCCTATCGTTGCGTCTCGGCGCGCCTCCGTTAGTAGAGATTCCTGATTTATGTAAATAGTAGAGTCACTAAATAACATATCACCCGTCTGTGAGACGTATCTTTTCTTTTTCCTCAACTTCACGAAGTTTTCATACGAACAAATATCTAACCTTACATCATTTTGTGATTTCTGCATAATATCTACCACTCTTGGTTGCCTATGATCAACAGGGGGCTCAACCCTGCTACTTCCAGAGGTAGCGGGTTCATTATTTTGCTCCATGGTTCTTTTCATTGAACGGGTTACTACCCCCAAAAAATTTGAATTTAGATTTTTTAACTCGTCTGATGTTATAATGACTCTCGATAAGGCATCTGCCGTTACATTTTCGGAACCTTTTATGTATTCAATATCGAAATCATATTCTTCTAAACAAAGTCTAAACTTAGTTAAACGGCTACTAGGATCTTTTATGCTAAATAAATGAACCAATGGTCTATGATCTGTTAATACTTTAAATTTTCGTCCGTATAAATATGGTCGAAAATGTTTTATAGCCCACACTACCCCTAATAACTCTTTATGAATGGTTGGGTAGTTTATTTCTGAACTGTTTAATTGTCTGCTTGCATAAGCTACGGGCTTATTATTTCCCTTTGATAATACAGCCCCCAAGGCTACCCCTGACGCATCGGTTTGCAACCGGAAAACATTATCTTTTCCAAAATCTGGATAATCTAAGACAGGAAATGAACTAAGTGACTTTTTTAAGGTCTGAAATGCCACGTCACATTCTTCCGTCCACTGAAACTCGACATGTTTCTTACAAAGACGGTTTAGTGGGTACACTATTGTGGCAAAGTTTTTTATGAATTTTCTATAAAAGTTCGCAAAAGCCACAAAACGACGAATCTCATTTACATTTTTAGGTACTGGGAACTTTTCCAAGACCTCGATTTTACTGTTGTCTGGCAACACCCCGTTTGGCGTAATAACATGCCCTAAATAATTAATTTCTTTCCTCAAAAATTCGCACTTACAAGGGTTTAGTTTTAAATTAACTGACCTAAACCTCTCAAATACACTCATTAAATTTGTATTATGCTGCGATAGGCTTTTCCCGAAAACTATTACGTCATCGAGATATAGAAAACATATCTCGTGATTTAAACCCGATAGAGCCATAGACATAAGTTTAGAAAATACGCTAGGACTCGTTTTGAGACCCATAGGTAATCTTTTCAGTTGATATTGCTTATCAGCTGTAAAAGAAGTGAATTTCCTACATTCTGGTGATAACCCTAGCTGGTAATAACTAGAACTGAGGTCTAAATGAGAATAGTATAAGCATCCCGAAAGTGAGTCAATAATTTCTTGTATATTTGGTAACGGGAACTTTTCGTCTACTATTTTTTTATTTAAAAGTCTATAATCTATTACGATTCTCCACTTTTTTTCACCGCTACTGTCAGCTTTTTTCGGAAGTAATAATAATGGAGAAGACCATTCGCTGGTACACTCTTCGATAATATCTTCTTCTAACAATTTACCTACCTGTTTTATTAACTCAGCCTTCTGAGCGTGCGGTATTCTATACGGTTTGACATAAACAGGAGACGCGTCATTTTGCAGTTTAATGTTGTACTCGTATAAGTTTGTAACGGATAGCTTATCACCCGGCATATGAAAGATATCTGCATATTTTGCACATATTTTCTCAATAGACCGTCTCTCTTCATCACCAAGATATGTTTTTAATTTAAGAAAATCGAATAGTTGTTTAACCCTCTCGACAGATTTTCCCTTTTCCGTATCAAAAGAGCATACGAAATAATCCGAGTATTTTCTAATTTTCGGGCTAAAGTTATTTAATTTTACATCTTCTTCCCGTGTGTTTAAAAATCGCACCGGAATCTTTTTCCCGTCTCCTACTACCACGGCGCCTGCTACAAATACGCCTGCAATAACTTCCTCCGCTAAAATGACACATTCGCCCTTTATCTCTGACGAAACATATTTTACGACCTCACATCTCCCTGGAATAGTCGTTATTATGTTTTTACCTAAGCCTAATTCTAGACTTATCTTATCCTGTAATGTAACCAGCTTATTTTCATAGTTAATTTTACAACTATATTTTAATAAAAAATCTTCTCCTAAAATTCCATCATTTTTACAGTGGAAGTTGCTAAACACATAAAACTTATGCCTAAAATTATAATTGTTAACACATAAGTCTAGATAAACATAACCTATTGATACTAAATCCCCACATACTCCTTTAATCTTAATTTCATCCCTTACTAGCTTTGCGTCGCGGGACACACTACGGAGTTTATTTAACCAATCTAACTTTAAAATTGAAATGCTTGCTCCTGTGTCTACTAATAGAGAAATTTGAGTTTGACTACAAGTAAAACAAACGTAATTACCACTACCATAACTACAAATATCTACCTCAGCGCTATTCAGAACGAAAAAAATCATCGCTATGATGTTCGTTCTGACGTATACTCTGACGTTCACTTTCGTTCTCGTCATTAGACTGTTCTGCTGAGTCAACTAAGAAATGTACATTCCTACGTTTATTATGAGGTGACGTAACCCTGGTGTTGCGCTGACCCTGAAACCTATTCGAGTTATAGTAGGCACGACCCCGACCTTGCTGACTCGTCGCGTTGTTGTTACGTGACTTATTATATTGTTGATGATAGTTTTTATTTATCTTTTCAAATCGCTGGTTCGAAACATAGTTAACATAATCGTTTATTGGTGGTTTCACTACCGAGTCTTCTTGTTCTAAGGCTATAGTTATTGCCTGCCTAACTGTGCTTACGGACCTAGACGTAACTATAATGCTTGTACGAGCATTGTTTAGGCCGTCAGCGAAACGCTTGATAGCCATTTTTTCATTAATCGGCTTTAATAAATTATATGCCGACTCGTCTCCATTAGCCTGTGCTGTACTTAAATCGTTGGACATTTTTTCGATTTCACTACCAAACACTTCTATGGTCTTGTGTCCTTGCCTACATCGTAGCATTCGGTCTAAAATGGCTGTGTATGATTTAATCGGAATTAAAACATTTTTTATATCTTTTATTAGGTCTGCCACAGACACATAAGACTTATTAATTTTTGTTTTAGCACTGCTAGAAAGACGAGTTTTTAAAACAAAATTGATTAACAGAGGCTGGTCCTCGTTTCTAAGGGTACTACTATAATACTCTATTCCGTCTATTAGTTGGTTAATTTGCGTTTCGTCGCAATCTACTACTGGGAGGAGCGTGAGCGCGACTTTTAGATCGAACGTGGCCATGGTTGTGATCGTTTCTGAATGATGCGGGTTAACGAGTGACTCGATTTCCTCAAAATTACATAAAAACTTTGACGATATTGCTTTTGTTATTTGTAATTCTACAGCATCTATCCCTTTTTTACATAAGTCTGCAGATATTAGTTCAAAAATATTTTTAATTTCCTTTGCTCTTAAAAACTTATTCTGCCCCTGAGCGGAATAACGTTTGTCCTTACTTAATTTAATAATAGAGTCTCTAATAGCCTTAAGCTCACTCAAGAGTTCTGACAGGTTTGCCATGAACACACTTTAGAAAAAAAAAAATCACTCACACACACACATAGATTCTTGGTAGCATAGTTATATTAATTCGTGCTGGCTTACACGTTCTGTGCTGGTCCAATTGCCCGTCGAACCGCTCTGCGTTCTACCTCTTCTAATAGTCGTGCGTTGAAGTAACGTAGCAGCCTAAGTACTATATAGCCCGCTAGTACAACGACGATGGTCAGTAAAAAGATCTCTGAAAGTTGCATCCCAACGGCCAAGGGAGTTGATGCTGCCGCCGATTGAGTTGGTGATTGACTGACAATAATATTGTCTTTAGATTGTGGGTTTCCCATAGTTAAACAATTTTGGCTTACAGTTTTTCTTCTTATTTCCTTCGTCCTTCTTGTAGGCCCGTGTAGCACTATTTTCCTGATATTTTGTAGACTTCAACTAGCGATTTCGCGGCGCGGACTTGTGACAGTCCTGTCACGGTCGCCATGTAATGGCGTTGGGACGGAGACCCGAAATGAAACAATGTCTTGCGTTGAATCAGTTCTCCTTTATCCTCTAGTGTATCATCTTAAATACTAATTAACATCACATCTATACGTGACTAGAGGAAGGACGCCTTGTCAATCAGGAAGACCTTAATTATCACGTACTATTGAGTACGTGCTGATAGTGTAATTCACTATATCACAATGTACGATAATAGCTCAAAAACACAACTATTTAAATTGGACAGAATACAAAATCAGGCTTTACGTATAATCGGTGGTTTTATTAGAAGTACGCCCATCCATGCGATGGAGAGTGAGTTATGTGTCCAGCCTTTGTTTGTAAGAAGATTATACTTAGCGTATAAATATTGTATAAAAAGCATGTCAGATAACAATACAGTTAAAGTACTGAGCGAACTGAGTGCTGTTATTAATGAAAGATGTTGGCAACCAAAAAAAGAACTCTTACTTGTGACTGCGTATAATGAATATAAACACCATAATATCCATAATTCGGATTCATTAGAAATGTTTAAAATGTGTATTTGGACCTCATATATAAATGTAAAGACAATTATTATAGATTACTTAGAATGTATTAAAAAACCTAAAATTCACTATATAACCGACGCTTTAAGAGTGGAAGTAATAATGGAATTATATGAGAAGTATTCAGGTTGGTTGCAAATTTTTACTGATGGTTCCAAAGGTACCTTGGGTTCAGGCGCTGCATATTGTGATGTTAAAGGGGGATCAGCTATGTTTAAATCCACCGCAGAAGTTTCTATTATGACTATGGAGCTATTGGCAATCTCAGAAGCTTTAAAATATATTGATAGGTTAAAAGAGCATAATTTTGTTGTACTCACGGATAGCAAAAGTGCCTTACAGCATTTAGCTCGATGCGCTTCTGGGCACAGCAGAGGTGTACCGATAGCTTATGACATCTTAAATAAAATCTACCAATTGAATTGTCGCAATATTAGCCTTAGATTGCAATGGATTCCGTCCCACATAGGATTAAGAGGAAATGAAGAGGCTGATAAGTTGGCTAAATTAGCGGTGTATGAAGGTTTAGAATCAGTAATTTTACCATTTTATTCGGAAATCTTAAATAAATTTAAATTAAAAAGTTTGCAAAAATTTAAAGAATATTTTGATGATAGAAGTAAAGAAAAAGGGATCTGGTATAAAACTATCCAAGGTCAGCCTCTGAAGATTCCGTGGTTTACCAATATTAATTATTCTAATAGGCAATTCATAGTAACGGCTCTCAGACTTCGTTCAGGACATTACCCATCTAAAAAATACGGTTTTCTTATGAAAAAATTGGATTCGCCTAACTGTGAAATCTGTGGTACTGTTGACGATGTCCAGCATATGCTATTAGATTGTACTAAAAATCGTCTGACGAATAGGCCTGGTCTGCCGGTAACTGTGAACGGTACTAGTGATCCGGAAGATATTGCAAATAAATTTAAAAACAGTTTTATTGTAAAATCACCGTTGGGACCGTCATTGTTACCATTATCTGGGAGAGTTAATGATAAACATGTTAATATCAGAATAACGGCCAGCGAGGTAATGAGGGCAGTAAAATCAATTTCGAAAGGAAAATCTCCTGGACATAATGGATTGAGTGTAGAACATGTGCAGTACGCTGGTCCTCATATTTATAGGGTTTTAGCTATGCTTTACAGTCTTTGCTTGTCTCATTCATACCTCCCCGCCGACATGATGAGGACTGTGGTGGTCCCAGTGGTGAAAAACAAGGCCAGTGACTTGTCAGACTTGTCTAACTATAGGCCAATCTCTCTTGCCACAATAGTTGCTAAGGTGTTTGACAGCATACTTAGTGCACAATTAAATAGTTATCTGCACTTAAATGACAGACAATTTGGGTTTCGACCGGGACTGTCTACGGAAAGTGCGATATTGTGTATGAAGAGTGCTGTCAAATACTACACTGCTAGAAAAACACCTGTCTACGCCTGTTTCCTCGACCTCTCGAAGGCCTTCGACCTTGTGTCATATGACATACTGTGGAAGAAAATGAGAGAATCCCATATGCCGGATGAACTTATAAATATCTTTCAGTATTGGTACGCGAATCAAGATAATAACGTTAAGTGGGCGGGCAAGATGTCGGATCCGTACAGGCTAGAATGTGGAGTGAGACAGGGGGGGTTGTCATCTCCTACCATTTTTAGCCTCTACGTTAACGGTCTGATTGAGGCGCTCAGCAGGCAACATATAGGTTGTCACATAGACGGCGTATGTTTTAATAACATCAGCTACGCGGACGATATGGTGCTGCTGAGCGCCTCGGTCTGTGGACTAAGAAAGCTGATGAGGATATGCGAGGTCTATGCGGCTGATCATGGTCTGCTGTACAATAGCAAAAAGAGTCAGTGTATGGTCTTTCAGAGTGGCTCACAGAATGTGACTGAAATGCCACCGGTATTACTAAACGGAACGCCGGTAACGAGGGTAAATCAGTTTAGATATTTAGGTCACTTAGTGACGCCCGCGCTGAAGGATGATGCTGATATGGAGCGGGAGCGGAGGGCGCTGTCGGTCAGGGCGAATATGGTAATTCGTAGGTTTGCGAGATGTTCCACTGGGGTAAAGATTACTCTCTTTCGAGCTTACTGCACCTCTTTTTACACGTGCAGCCTGTGGACTGACTACACGCAGAAGACCTACAGCGCCCTTCGAGTCCAGTTCAATAATGCGTTCAGAATGCTGTTGGGTCTCCCCCGGTTTTGCAGTGCGTCTACAATGTTCGCAGAAGCGCGTGTAGATTGTTTTCACACCACTATGCGCAAACGAGCTGCCTCGATGGTGCGGCGTGTGAGAGGGAGCTCCAACAGTATGCTGGCCGCACTTGCTGACAGGCTCGACAATCCCTACATTAACCATTGTTGCAAACTGCACATTTCGCACTGTAGTTGGACTGTCTGAACCTTTGTATATTATATAATAACTGACATGATATGATATGACATGAATTAATTTAATTATAATGGAATGTATGTATTAAGTATAGAATTTTCGGAATAATAAAGTAATTAATAATTGTATGAATCATATGTACCTAACCTTATAATTTTGAATAATGTGACTGACAATGTATTAATATGTGAAATGTGATGAGTCTTGTTACTTGAATAAATGATTTTATTTATTTATTATTATAAATACAGTAGTGATAGGGAGTCGTTGATGCGGAAATATAACATAAATAAATTTGAGGTAGGAATATTTCAATCTATACTGGCAGGCCCGCAATCGGCGGCGTTCAAAGACCTTATCTTTTATTATTTAAAACAATGATTCCTTAATTTTTTTGTTATTTGTAAAGGTTAGGATACGATGGGGCTGACATACCTATAATGAATGGGTAAAAGCCTCTAAACAAATAAAGATATTAAAAAAAAAAAAAAAAATTATCCCAAGTAAAGTGTCTTTTCTGAAACCTGTTTGATGATAAAACTAGATAACAGATAAACATATGTCTACATAGAAACACCCAGGTCAAAAATCAATATAGAAAGACTGTTATTCCTTAATGGACCAACCAGTTGTTGGACCAGGGACCTCAAAGGCGGAGTGCATGGGCCTCAAAGAGGAGGCCGAGCGCGAGCGGGAGGAATCCGCCAACGCTGCGCCAATGAGGAGGAGGAGGGCTGGGAGGCGGCGTCGGAGGCACGCCGACCTCAATCCACCATAGGGTGATGCCGGGCGTCCGGCGGAAGACAGGTTCCGTCCTGTCCAGCCGGACGCCCGATGTTTTATGTTTTGTGTTAGCATAGGTTGTTGTTAGGTTTTAGTATGTATGTGTGGGCACTGGCATGGATATGTCGCCATATCACCCCAAGTGCCCACAAAATCCGTTTTCAATGTTGGGCGCGATGGACAGCATTGTCTGTGCTGTCCAGCGTAGAGTGTTGTGTATTGTTTTGGGTCGTGTAGTTTAGTGTTTGTATTGTGGGTTGTCCTTTACGGACCTGGTGCGTGGCCTCACGCGGACGCCATGATGAGCCACGGGGCGCTCTTCCGAGGGCGTCCCCTGGCTCGGAGAGGACACGGTGGGGGTCACGCACCAGTAAATGTGCGAGTCATTGTGGATGTCTTTTGGGGAGCTGGCACGGAGGCTTTATGCAGAAGCCATGATGAGCGACGAAGCGTCCCCCCAAATGGGGGCGGGTTGCTCGGAGCGGATGCGGGGAGCTCCGCGCCAGCAAATAGGGTCTGTGCTGTGTTGCGTTGTGTTTTCTGTCATTGTGTTTTTCGTTGTGGTCGTTCGTATTTTTAAGTGTTTTTGTAGGACTGGTGCGAGACTCCGGGAAGCGGTGATGAGCGGCGGGACGACTAGATGACCAATTGGTTGAGGTCGTCGTGTCTCCCGCTGATTCGGAGCGACCACAAACGGAGTCCTGCACTGGTAAATCGTGGTTGTCCTGTGCGCATGCCTGCGACGACGTGGGCATGTTCTCGTCATGTGTTGTGTCGTGTCCTGCGAAATTGGGTTGTGTTGTGTCCGCATGCCCGGGAAAGCCGGGCATGTCTGTCCGTGTTTTTTGTGTCTGCCCTCTAAATGGGCTGGTTCGTGTTGTGCCGCGTGCGCGTAGTCGCCGTGTGTTGGCGCGTAACGGCTGCTACGCAGTGGTTATAGGCCAACACACGGCGACGGGGTGGCACCGCGAGGTAACACCCCCGTGGTCAAGTACCGTGGCCGCCACCTCAAGCCTTATGCTTTCGGAGTTTGGTCCCCCGGTGATTAGTGGGTAGGCCCCTCCCTCTCGCCCGACGATTACGTCGTGGAAAGGGGGACGGGAGAGGCCCACATATCCAGTCTCCCTTCTGGAGGCTGGAATCCATAAGCAGGGATTACACCGGGTAAAGAAAAAAAAAAAAAAAAGGGACCTCAAAGGTGGCGACGCCAGAACCAGCGTGTTTACCACTCGACCACGGATGTCGTCATACTTAACTTCTGACTACTTCATGATTTAAATTTTGACGTGACAACGTCTTATAAATTGGTTTGCCGGGTGACACTTCAAGAAACTGCGTTACGCTCCGCTCACGTTATGCGCTCACAATGAGAGCGAGTGAGAGGCACGCGTCCCTTCCACTCGGGCATGGTTAGCCCGCCTAAGAGCGAGAGAGACAGACATAAAAAGTGAAAGGCACGCGTCCCTTCCATATTATTTCATCCTTCTTCCTACTATACGAATGAATATTCACATTAAAATTATTTTACCACTCAAAGTCGTTGTCACGTAAAACTTTCGCCCGTATACCGACTTTACAGGCAACCAATTTTTAAAATCAATATTTTAACCAATCATTGTCTTTATATGATAATTGTTTACTAGAAAGAAACCAACCAGTCTCAGAAAAGCTCAAACGGGACTCGAACCCGTGACCATTGGATTGCCGGTCCACTGCTCTAAAATTGTGAATGCAAAAATGTCAATAATAAAAACATTGTATTTATATTTGTACGTGAGATCGTAAGAAAGTAAAGGTGTCTATTGAGTCATCTTTAACAAGCACCAATAATAATTTTAAATGTATTTTGAAAACATGCTCTCTCAGTTGGTCTCAAAGGTATGTATATTAAAAAGGTATGTAGTTTTATTTTATTTTAACACCTGTAGCGTTGTATTACTATACACATAATAAAACCGTCATTTTTTACTTAAAGCTACTTAAAATTAAACTAAAGTATATACTAAATTAATAATAAATCCTACTGTAACAAATGGCTATAAACTAAACATTATTTATTAACACCGATCACATAATTGATGATAAGTTCATCTTTTATCGATATTATCGATCGGCTACTATCGACTGGACCGTCGCCCTATTTCATGCTTGTGTTGGCGGCACCGGACGCAACGCCGCCGCCACCGCCGCGCCAGCTAACTGCGCCTGCGGCCTGCGTTTTGTTGCCGTTTTCGCTTGGAACCGAGCAGTCGATTTCAAACTACGTCTTAACTTCGCATACCTATTAATTTATCGAACACCACAATTGTATTTGCACTACAGTTAAACTCAGTGTGTGTTTTCTCCCCCGCTTATTGGGTAAGTGTGAACAATATAATTAATTAAGTAGTTGTAAGTAGGTAGATGATTTTCGTAGGCTAGTTCATACATGATTGCATCAGCCGCTTAGTACGGCGCATTACGGCAAGTGAATTATGGCTTAAAGTAATATTGTGTTTTGATTTTGAATGGCTTTAGGTTTCCATCTTGTTATTTGCGCTATAGCTTAAATTATTAATTTGCACTTCCAGCTTCGCACAAACTTGCGCTTATAGCACGGCCGTTAGCATTTGTATAAATATCCGTGCATACCGTTCATTTAGTTTTTTAATTATTTCATTTAGTGTTAGTGTTCTTTTTCTCCGTTCCGGTCTCTGTATGCCGTGTCACAGACACACAATTTGTTTTATTGCAATCCTAGGTCGAACTGTTAGGTGGCATATATGGGACCATATAGTTTTGTTGTATGTGTCCTAATAGGGTACGATTGTTATAGGGTCCGCTGTACGGGCTGTGAGCTGCATTACATTCCTACATACAACACCGCTGGACCACCAGGGCCGCTTCACCACCAGGGCAGTACCACCCTACATAGCAGTTTATCATCAGCACCACTGAACAAGGCTAAGACTTACTCACGCCCTATCGTACAACTACTGAACCAAAAAATAGAAATTGTAACGTTACGTTAGTTAATAATAATTCATGTATTATATACCCTTTTATTGGCGAGCGTTGGAACTTTTTATTTAAATTACCCACTAAATTCCAACGTCACACACCGTCGTATTGGAAAAGAAAGGAAAGTTTGTCAAAATAAAATCATTCAAATATCACTGATTTGTTATTCGAATATAAATCCTCAAGTAATATTCGATTTATTCGAATGTTATGCCAATTTTCTGTCTTGTCGTTAAGGCTAGACAATTCAATAAGAGGCAACTTTTAACGTTGCATGTCATTGGGCTGATATATTATCAAACCGACTACGCATCATATCTATACGTTCAGACTGTGACATAAAAGATTTACTTTTAATGCAAAATTCAAAATAACTAATGAAAGATTGAATAGCTTACTCATACTAGAAAATGTCATGAAATTATGTGGAATTTACATAAGGCACTTTAGTCAAAACCACGGAGGTAACTAGAGAATTTTAAATTCGTGTAAAATTGCAGGCTGTACAGTACAGGCACGAGTAGTTTAATAACTTGAAGTAACAAATTATAACTTTCATTAGTACTTTGTTACTGTGAATGTCCTAACTTAATACAACGTAGACAGCATTTCAATCTTAGTCATGTTATGTTACTAAGAACACTGATCAGCACACAGCACTGGAATATGGCGTTTATAAAAATTAAGCTTTGTTTAACTGAGGTAAGTAATGCTTTAGGTATCAGTCGTAACAAATCGGATTTAATAGAAAATCTGACATACCTTTTACTAAATGAGACTCGGTCACCCTGATACAAACCGTTTCTTTTTGGCAAGTACCCATTTGCAGGTTGTAATTATACTTCGGGTCTCAACCGAAGACGATTACTTATTACATGCAGCAGTACATGAGATGGTGCTATCTTCTTCACACTTTTAGATATATCCTAAAAATAAATATCTTATTTCCGTTCCCTGCACTGGCAACCCCGCGTCACGAGACGTCATTACGTGTTTTTGTGTTATCGGAATCACACGTACTTTTCGTAACGAAATTAAATTTGTATTTAATAAGATGGAAAAATGTTAATGTTTGAAGTTGAGAGACAGTGATCATTATGGTATTCTTCGTAAAGTAAAGAAATCATTATTAATTCAAAAAACGTAAACGTTTATCATCATCGGTGTCGGTGAATAGTGATAAATGTCGTATCAACGATATTACGACACGCAGGTATTGGAACATAACGCTAATTTACCTGGAAAATTAACTATTAAGGAATGTATCATAGTTGTAAGGAACTAAGATCATTTATCATTAAAATTATCTACCATCATTTTTATTGGTTTTTCTTGGGTTCTATAATAATGATTGTAACAAAATTAAAAGCCATTTACAACAAGAAATTCTTTAAATACTAAACACTCACTTAGACACCACTGTTACAGTGTTTAACTTACTAAACGTATGATGTGTCGGGGAGATATAACTGCTCAACTGTGTTGATGCTTTATTTTACTCAATGACACTGATTGTCCTTGATTTTACTCCATACAAGCCGTATCGAGGTTACTTACACCAATTAGACAGTGCTGAGTTTCTATTTTACTCCACGCAAGTCGTGGCAAGGTAACTTTCTCCACTTTAACAGAGTTGAGGCTCCACGCATGCCGTGTCGAGGATACTTACTCCACTTTAACAGTGTTGAGGCTCCACGCTAGCCGTGTCGAGGATACTTACTCCACTTTTACAGTGTTGAGGCTGCACGCAAGCCGTGTGGAGGATACTTACTTCACTTTAACAATGTTGAGGCTCCACGCAAACCGTGTCGATGATACTAACTCCACTTCAACAGTGTCGAGGCTCCACGCAAGCCGTGTCAAGGATACCAACTCCACTTTAACAGTGTTGAGGCTCCACGCAAGCCGTTTTGAGGATACTTACTTCACTTTAACAGTGTTGAGGCTATATCTTACTCCAAGCAAGCCGTGTCGAAGATACTCACTCCACTTTAACAGTGTTGAGGCTATGTTGTTGTTGTCAATTGAAATCAAGAAAGAAAATTCCAAGGAGCCTCTCTGGATTGGAAGCAAAGGAGTCGCCAAGCGGTTTTCAGGTCAGACCTCAGGATTATATATACTTATTAATTGTATTAGAATAATAATTAGACTTACTCCGCTACATAGCGGCTACACAAGCCGTGTCGAAGAAACTCACTCCACTCTACCAGGGTTGAGTGAGGCTATATTTTATTTCACGCAAGCCGTTTTGGGAATATGTACTTAGTACATTTTAACAGTGTTGAGGCTTTATTTTACTCTACGCTAGCCGTTTCATGGTTTCTAACTCCACTTGAACTGTGTTGAGGATTTTTTACTTCACATAAACCGTGAGAGGCCATACCTATTTCACCCTAACAGTTTCACGTTTCCACGACCTCTGACCTCTTAACACTCTCAATAAAAAGAAAACTGCTGATCTGTGGGGTAATTCCGTGGACGTCGCTAAATCTATAATTATGACAATAGCTCCAGTTTTAGCTTGCATATTTAATGAATGCATTGACTGTGGTGTTTTTCCTGACCTCATGAAATATAGTAAAATAATTCCATTATTTAAATCAGGTAGCACTTCTGACCCCTCTAACTTTAGACCTATTTCTGTGCTACCCACATTTAGTAAAATTTTTGAAAAGTTAATGCTAGATCAAATGCAAATTCATTTTTATAAAAATAAACTTTTACATTGTAAACAATATGGTTTTACTAGGGGTCGCTCTACAACTGACGCCGGTGTTGAGCTTTTAATCCAAATATTTGATACCTGGGAGGAATCACAGGATGCCCTAGGGGTATTTTGTGATTTATCCAAGGCTTTTGATTGTGTTTTACATGAAACTTTGGTCAGGAAGCTTAACCACTATGGAATTAGGAATGCTTCTTTGAGCCTTCTGATCTCATACTTGAGTAACAGGATTCAAAAGGTCGACATTAACGGTAAAAGATCTCCGGGATCAGTGGTTAAAATGGGAGTTCCGCAGGGTTCAATACTTGGTCCATTCTTGTTTTTGGTTTATATTAATGACTTACCTTATTTTGTAAAAGACAGTCATGAGATAGTATTGTTTGCTGATGATACTTCACTTTTATTCAAAGTGAAACGACGACACCCAAATTATGACGATGTGAATAATGCGGTGTCAAAGATTGTTCACTGGTTTAGTGTTAATAACTTGCTATTAAACGAGGGAAAAACCAAATGTGTAAGATTTGTATTGCCTAATGTTAAGCAGGTAATAACTAGTGTACAAATTAAAGATAAAAATGTGAATCCTGTGGACACCACTGTGTTTCTAGGCATCACGTTGGATGCCAAGCTTCAGTGGGGCCCACATATAGCTAAATTGTCGAATAGACTTAGCTCTGCGGCTTATGCAGTAATGAAGATCCGTCAGTTAACTGACGTTGATATAGCTAGATTAGTTTATTTCAGTTACTTTCATAGTGTAATGTCGTACGCCATTTTACTGTGGGGAAATGCTGCCGACATTCAAACTATCTTTGTGCTGCAGAAGAGGGCTATTCGAGCAATATATAACCTACAGGCTGGTGACTCTCTCAGAGAGAGATTTAACGATATAAGTATAATGACAGTTGCATCACAATATATTTATGAAAATCTTGTGTATGTTCATAAAAATATTGAAATGTTTTCAAAAAACAGTGATATTCACAAATTAAATACTAGAAGTAAGAACAAATTAGCAGTGCCTTATACTAGGCTCCATAAAATAAATAATTCTTTTAAGGGTCTGTGTGTACGATTATACAACAAAGTACCAAATGATATTCAGAAATTAGATCTTGATAAATTTAAAATCAAAATCAAAGAAAAGCTTTATAAAAAAGCTTATTATAAAGTGTCGGATTATACAGAAGACAAAACAGCTTGGGTCTGAAATGCTCCAAGTACCTACTCCAACAGCTATTTCTTATTGCCTATAATTAATTTATATAGAGCACCATATTTAATTAAACTATTTACATTCAAATTCATATTTTGTATTTTGTGACCTGGTAACGACATATAATATATATATATTTTGTAAATGTCGTTGCTTCTGTGCGCTGTGGTTTCTTGCGCCCGTTCTTTGCCACAGTTAAAAAATGATGTCCTGAATGGGTGGTAGGTTAAAAAATATTTGGACGTTTCAAAGTACTTATTAATTAAGTTTATTGAATAAATATATTTTGACTATTGACTATTGACTATTTGACTATTGTGGAACAAAGCAGAGTCTCAACATTGTTGAGGACGTGGGTTCGATTCCCACCTGAGGTGGACATGTTTTCAACGTTTCGTTATCTTCGGGTTTACTTATCAATAATTATTTGGTGAAGGCATCTTAAACTATGTCACTGATGTTTACAATGACTCAACCAGTAGCGGCAGAAACGAAGCTTGGCCATTCGCGCTGCTTGCAGCGCTAGTGCCTGTGATGATAATGCCCGTGCCAGCTGCGCCACTAAGATCTTCGATCTGTCCCCGTATATGACGGTCAGTCCGACGATAGCCTGCTTTCATTGGACACCCATAGATTCTACAATTTCTCAGAGAAGAACCTCATAAAAAATAAAGGGTTACTCATATTAATAAAAAAAAATTAAGAAAAAAGTACTTACCTACTTAAATTAACAAAAAAAAAATAATAATAATAATAAAATTAAAAAAATGGTAATTATGTACATAAGCCTCGAAGCTCCAAAACTAAATTAGGAAATCGAAATAAGAATAATAATAACAATAAGCTCTGTTGGAGGTAAATATCAATAAAAGTTTTAAAACTTCACTTTCTGAGCATAATAATATTGATACCCCTAATGCCATAACCAAGTTTGATTCGGAAAGAAAACAAAAATCCAACGCTCTGTACAGGGTCCCGGGCTGATGCCCAGGCTGATGCCCGGGCTGAAGTTGTGATCAACTTCGAGGTTCTTTAAACTCTCGGGGGGCGCCACTGCGCGTAGTAGTATCATCAGCTATTGAGCTACGATCAAGCCCACCAGCACCATTCACACCGCCGAGGGACTGCCGAGGTTCCGCCGGATATCTGACAGGGAGACTCTGTTAAAGTGGAGGGAGGGAGTCAGAGCTCCCTATTTTTATGACTGAATGACAGAAAGTGTGAGCTCACTAGGGATCGTAATGTTTTACATTGGATTTGCAAACCTATACAAAACAACTATACCCCAAAACAATGTCTGTTACTTACTATTTCAATCTATGTAGATGAAAATGAATCGCCAAATGTGTTGCTATGCGCACGAAAACGGCTTAAATGATTCGTCTGATTCTCTTTTGTTGTGTTTATAAAGGTCAGGAAAAGTTTACAAAAAAAAAAAATGTAAAGGATCTCACAGATTCACTTAAAATTTAAAGCAGCTTCAAAATAATTATATTTAAAAGTATCGAACTGCCCTTAAATTATTAAATCACAACTACTATTGTCAACAATTGATATTCAAGATGCTTATTTTTAATTAAGTACTGCAATTAAAGCTGATCGGAAAAAGTTAAGGTTTAGCTTGAGGTTGAAATTAATGTTCTTCTGTTCGGCCTATTTGTGTTTGCGAAATTACTGGAAACGGTTCTAGAACAATTGCGCATAATATTTGAATTTTCTACAATAATTGTTTAGTTTATGTTTTGTACCTACGCACGAAAAATAAGCTAAAACTATGACGAGTGTGTATTGAATAATAAAACTACGAGTACAAGCACCTTTTTGGAGTCATAGGGTTTGTCACAAACACTTACAAAAGCATTTTTAAAAACCCGAGCAACAGAACTTGTTTTTATACACAAATGTATATTAAGGGATTTAGATGAATTCAGGAATATTGACTACGGCATGCACAGCGGCCGTTGCGGTTTGAATTATCTACCTACACCAAGTTGTTTGAATAAAAGAAGTTCTTAATTGATTCAGAAACTTTTTTGTATTCGCATCCTACATCCAGTCTTGTGAACACATTATACGGATATAGTTAGATACGGAGTAAGTAACTCTCCTACCATGCATTTTGATATATTATTAGTTCATTGGCAAAGCCATAATTTGACCTTACAAAACCTTACAAACGCAGAATGCATAACGAAATCCTGACCAAGCTATTAAAAAAAAAAAAAAAAAAAAACCACTTACTTTTAATATAAATTGAATAAAGGTATTGATGTGGTTAGATTAGAATTTACATCCATAATATACGATGTGGCCCAAACTTGTTGTCCAAGAAAAAATGTTCTTCGGCCCTAAATAATATTTGTTATATCTTATTTCCTTTCAAGGCGAGCCATCCACTTCTAGATTGCCTTATCCAGGTGGCGCCAAATTATTAGTGAATCGCTGACCAGACATGGAAAAATAATAACTTAAATCTTTTCAAAGCTGATAGTTATAAAGTTATCATTTCTAACCAAAAAGTTTGAGGAAGGTTCTATGTTGTTTAAATACGCATAGGTCCACCCACCATACCTGTCATCTAAGGGAAGTAATTTACTTTACATGAATGACTGTGTTTAACACAGATTTGTTTAGTGTACACTATCTCAGATTTATTGCTCCAAATCAAAAATACAATTCAACATGGGACACAAATGTCATGTTAATTAAACCATATTTCCAGGACTATCCTTAGAATCAGATCATAATCATTGATTTGTCACTTATGATTCTTACACTATATTTTCTATTATTTCTGCTAAAAAAACGCAGTCTATTAGTTTAATCAAAAATAATATATCAATACAAAATTATGTGGTTGTGATTGAAATTACTGACTTCATTTAGACTTCAGGCCCCGATTTTAGCAACCGCTCATCAGATTGTCCAATATTTGTAAGAATCCCAGTTATTTGTTGCTGGCTGTGCCAACCTTATAAAAAGGCGGTCACAAACATTTGTTGCAAAAAAAAAAGAAAAAAAAAAGTAATCGTAGACTGTAGCCAGCTCGGACCAGATATTAGGTCCGAGGTAGACAGTGACGTGAAAGAGGATTCCAAGACAGTGGACGAGTGGACGACATGCCGATACCGATATTTGTCTGTATTTGGAGCTCACAGTCACGTAGTCGCTCGGCATTTGCTGCTCACACTGCTCATAGATCTAGTCTGGAGGTGTTTCGCAGAGTTGTTGTGGGCTGAGTCACTTAAATGTATTTGTTAATACTGTTGGAGAAATGTTTAGGTACAAATCAGAATGAATTTTTCAATGCAGTATTTACACAACAAAATAATAATACATAATCAAATAAATAAATGAAATTGTTAAAGTCATTGTTTAGAAAACGACCAATGCATCGATAGCCATTAAATGCATCTTTTAAGGTTTCAAGGAGGCTTATGCACCTATAAAAAACTACCTACATAATTGTAAAGTTTAAATTGACATAATTTTTTATTTTTATTGTGTTAACATTACAATGCTCTGAACATCTGCATGTAATAAGTAATCGTCTTCGGTTGAGACCCGAAGTATAATTAAGAATCAAACGAACTTACCTTGTGAAGTTTGATTCCAATTATGCGAGGGTCTCAACCGAAGACGATTACGTCAACCCATCCCTCCCAACCCAAAAAAAAAGAAAATAAAAAATTGTGGAGGATAACACAAAATTCTCTGAAATAATGACGTCTCGTGACGCGGGGTTGCCAGTGCATTGAACGGAAATAAGATATTTCTTTTTAGGATATATCTAAAAGTGTGAAGAAGATAGCACCATCTCATGTACTGCTGCATGTAATAAGTAATCGTCTTCGGTCGAGACCCTCGCATAATTGGAATCAAACTTCACAAGGTAAGTTCGTTTGATTCTTAAGTATACTCTGCTAGGCTAGACACTTTATCGCTTGTATATTCCATAAAAAGAACCAAATCGTCGTAATGCCTGGTCTCATTTCGTTATTTCTTCTTCATTCAATCATATATCTGTGAAAGCGATCGACTAGATCGACTAAACTTGTTTACTAGTCTTGCTATCGGCAAAAGCTAATGAATGAATAGACATGGAGCGTTTGCCACTTATTTAGCGGGGCTGTTTGTAGGTATCAGTACGACCATCGGTGTGAAATGGAGGTAAAAAATGGTAAAGGAAAACATTTGCAGCTGTTTAAAAAGACGTCATCATATCTTGCATCACTGTCTTCATAAACTTGTGGAACACAGGCACCAGTATTATGACACAATCCATCAGAACCTGCCCGTTCCTGACTTGCCAACGTTCCTGGTTTGCGTTGGGTAGCTTCTGTATACACTTCCTTTATTTATTGATTAATACATTACAGTGAAAACGATGCACAATTTAAATATAGGACACCAATTGCATACTTCTCGCTCACAGAATGCCAAACTAATTATCTACTTTTGAATGTGATGCGCGTTGATTCTCATCATCTCAGGGTGGTGGCACTCCACACAGGTTTTGTGTATAGCAATAACAGCTGAAATAGGTAGACCCTCCGCCTAAAGTACCAGGATCCAGCGATCAGACACGTTCTGAATCACCAGGCTGATGCTCATGACGCTATATTGTGTTTCTAGAACTCAGGAAAAACAAAAATAATGTTAGAGACAAATTAATAGCATGGATTATCATGTGAGATGTAACGTTAATTACACAAGATATAAAGTACACAGAACTGTCAGCTAGCAACATATTTATTTGCTCAGTGCTAGCAACAATGATCCTTTTTTCATTAACTGTCAAATGTGTAATGTCAGAGTATGCTCGTATTTGGCGGCGTATTGCAGAAAAAACCACTAACCTCCCGAAGCCGACATCATATTAATTTAAGTAGGCACGATCGAAGAGTAGCCTCGACCAAGTGCAATGCGTGTAAATGATTTGTATGTGCACCATCGAAGGGTAGGCTCGACCACGTGCTATGCGTGTAAATGATTATGTATGTGCATCGTCAATCTATTAAAATGATTCTGTCACAATACCGAATTAACCTTGCAATTTATTAAGTAGTGAATTTGTTGTTTATTTTTTTTGTATCAATAAGGTGGAAAAATTTCACTATATTTTCTGAAGAATATTTGATTTGTATTTAGATTTAATTTAAATAAAAACAATTTTTCTTGGATGCCTTCTAATAATGTGAGCTGTTTGAGTCAGTTTCTAAATCAAATATTACTTGGATTTTCATAAAACTAATGTACACATAAGTACTTGTATTTATTACCAAAGGTAATTAACACTAACTGCTAAAGTAAGTTTATTACAATTTTTAACAATTAATTAGTAAAATCATCACTTTTTAAAAGTTGGGTGGTTTTACACCCGTTATAGTCTTAGTGAGTTAGGTAATTCGTTATAGCTCTTAAGGGTTAAGGCCGCAAGTAGAAGTGCGGAAAGTGTGCCCGAGATAACCCTAAACGGTGCTACTATTGAAAGGGTCTTCAGTTTCAAATATCTCGGCCACATTGTACTGATGACCTTAAAGATAATGTAGATATTGAGAGGGAGCGTAGACCTCTGGCGGTCAGAGGCAACATGCTGATCCGTAGATTCTTTCACATTGTCAGTATTTCTACACGTGGAATCTATGGCTTGCTATGGATCTATCTAAGTTAGGCCATAAAGCCGCTAGATGCCCTACGGGTTCAATACAATAATTTCTTCAGGATGATGTTAGGACTGCCCCGTTTCTACAGTGCGTCGGGAATGTTTGCTGAATATGAAGCAGATGGTTTTGGTGCAATCATCCGCAAAGAGTAGCATCCCGTATTCGCAGAATCAGGGACAGTCCGAACGCCATCCTAAATGCTGTTGCTGTTAGGCGGGACTCGCCAATGTGGAAAAGTTTTGTGCGGAGAGTGATTGGTAATCACCGCCCCAACTAATTTTAAATAATGAACTCAAATAATTAATACTAACATCTAGTTCTATCAGATTGTAAACTAACACCATGAGTGTACGCTAACATAGTTTATAAGCATCCACTGATACGATAGAAAATGTGTCCAAATAATTAAAATACTAACATAGCTTTTAAGTTATTTACTAACAATATTGTAATATATATGTTAGTCTATAAGGTATATGTTATATGGGCCATAGAAGCCTGAAATAAAGTTTTCTATTCTATTCTGTTCTATTATGTATACTAACACCTTTATATGGATCTCGGTCTGAAATAAATTATTTTTATTTTTATTTTATTTATTTTATTTGTTGATATTGTTAGTTACAAATAATATTAGTTAAGTTGTTTATAAAGAAAATCATAAATTATTTGTAATATTGAATATGTACAGGTTATCGTTCTAAAATGTTTTTTGAACATATTTTTTACAGTCTGATGGTAGAAGTGCTCTTTTCACAGCGGCGCTGGCGGCGCACCGGCGGCGCTGCAGTGCGGCTGGCCGGCGGCGGCGGCGCCGAAGCAGCCGGCGTACGCCATGAGGTGCGGCAGCTGGCTCTGCTCGTACAGCCCCGAGAACATGGCGTGCTGCGGCCCGCGCGCGAACACCGCCACGTCGTCGCCGCCGTGCGTTTCCGATTCGAGCGGAACTTCTGCGTGCGTGCGCCATTGCAGATCCCCTACAATAGACCATTAAAAATATTGTAACATAATAATGTAGATTTGTCGAATAGAATCTCGTAAAGTTCTAAAATGTAATGTAAAAGAAATAAGGTATTTAAATTACCAAAATTTTTGTCGTTGAGAACGTTCGGTCGAACGCCATTACTTTGTACACGAGCACCAGGTCCATTAGTGTAAGATAACGTCATGTAGCGAACATCATTGCTATCTCTATCTCCGGAGCGACCGAGGATATCGCCGCCGCGACGCCGGTACCCGTTGAAGGCCATGACGTGCGCGTGGTCGGCCGTCACCACCAGCAGCGAGTCCTCCTCGGGCAGCAGCGCGGCGGCGCGCGCCACGGCCGCGCTCAGCTCGATGGTCTCGTCCAGCGCCAGGTGCGGGTAGTTGTCGTGGTGCGCGTGGTCAATTCGCCCGCCTTCCACAAACAAGAAGAAACCTTTTCCGTTGCGGCTCAGGGATCGGATAGCAATCTCCGTCAACTCTTTGAGCGAAGGTTCCGTGACGTTATCAGCTTCCAAGTGATACTGTAAATGATTGCCCTCGAAGAGTCCTAGAAGGTACTCAGGTGGAGACTCCACGTGTGACATTAACTGATCTCGGTTCCAAGCGTAGGCATAACTCAAATTCCGCTCTCTTTTATCATCTTGCCATTCTTGAATAAGATTCCTGTCATCAGTTCTTCTACCTCTAGTTCCCTCTTCATCTCTTGTAGTATTTGGAAGGAAGTTACGCCTTCCACCTCCCAATATAACCTACAGCAAATAAATATTATATTATTATAATTTTAAGAATATATTACATGTGTAATTAAATACCTGCAAGCTTTTTATAATCATAATAATATTAATTATATTCGAATATACCTTAAACTGTTTCCCGGGCAGCATGTGGACCAGCTGGTGCGCGATGTCGGGGCAGCGGTCGGTATCGTGGCCGGCCTCGCCCACCAGCCCGTCGTGCTCCCAGTTGCGATTGGCGCTTTTGGCGTAGGCGCCGGCAGGGGACGCGTGTGTAATTCGAGTCGTCGTTACGATGCCTGTATTCCACGAATTGCTTAGATCAATAAAAGTCAAATAGTTCAAAATATGTGCGGTTTGTCCTCTCAAAAGTTAGGTATTTACCTACGTCCCTGCCGTCTTCGAGAGCCCACGCAGCGATCGAGTCTAGGCGGTTGGATGGCTCCGTGGACGCGTCGCAGTCGTGGCGCGGCACCGCCGCCGTCACGCCTAGCGTACCGTAGTTGTTCTTCACTCCGCACAGGTACGCGGTCGCCGTGCACGCCGAGTCGGGGATTTGTTGGTTTACGCAATATGTCTGAAATTATATATATAATTTTATATACAGTTACATAATAACATAGACGTGAGAAGCGCTCGAGCTCTATTACCTTTGAAAGGCCTGCGGTAGGAAAGGTCTCAAAGGACAGATTAGCCTCCTCGCCGGTGCGTCCCTCGCGCTGGCCCAGCAGCGTGCGCGCGGCGGCCAGCGTGGGCACCGACATGCCGTCGCCCAGGAACATCACCACGTTGCGCGCGCGCGCGTCCGACGGCCAGCGCGCTTGCCGCTTCTTAATGGCGGCGTGCGCCTCGTCCACCCAGTAGGCGGCGGTGCGCTCGGCGGCGGCGGGCTGCGCGCCGGTGCGCGCGTCGGCGTCGGGGCCCAGCTCGGGGTGGTAGCGGTCGGCGCGCGCAGCGGGCGTCACACAACTCACGCACCACACCAACATCAACGTCGTCGCCCCTATCGGCAGGAACATGGTGTTACTGAATGTGTAGAGTGAATGTTGCTCGCTCGAATGGTGAATGCAAATAATTACTCTAACTATCCTTTTTATGCTTTCGGTTCAAACTTATCTAATCGAAACCATGTACGTATAGAGAATTATAGAATGTAAATTAATTTAAATTAATTATTATCATTAGATAACACGGTTTCCTATGATTGTCACTGCGTGATTTTCAGTTCTTGATCATCAAACAAGCATTCGGTAAGCCTAATGTAACGCGGTTACTCCAACCGTGATACTGACACTGAGGCTTTGCCTTAATTGAAAGTCAAAGTCAAAATGTATTTATTCAATATACTTTATTAATAGGCACTTTGAATCATCCTAAACATCTTTTTAACCTACCACCCAATCATGACCTATTTTTTTAGCTGTGGAAAACATTGGGCCAAATAACCACAGCAGCCTCTTTATACAGAGGTAACGACTTAAAAATGCCCCTAGAATCAACTATGTATGTTGTATTTCCAAACAGAGTACAAACGCTAGTGCCATGTAAGGTATTAAAAGAATGGGGTTTAAATTATGTCCGTAGCTGTTTTTCATCGCTCATTGAGAAAGTCCGGAAGATTTTGGACACTGGGAGAGAGAAGATAAAAATGTCTTATGTATACGACACACTCAGACCGATAAAATTGTATTAAAAACTTCACTGGTTTCATTGAAAGCGAACACCATTCCCAATGAGAGGGAGAGAAGCAAGCGTTACTAATACATTCCGTTAGTAGCTTGATGTAGTCCGCCTGATTAAGCTATCATTATTTTATTAATATAAGTCTGTCGACATAACAAAAATATCAATTGGTAACTTTCCGTGTATTAAGACGACCTTCCAAGCACTCTGTACGGGATCTGTACATGAACTGATAGAAATGATGGGATAAAGTTTGTTGAACATAGATTTTATTGATATATAAAATTACACTTCAAATGCTATTGATATGATAATGATCAATGAGTACACGACGTGATTGCTTAATAAATAAATGAAAAGGGTTATACTTTAGCTTGGAGATTAGCTTCAGTATCCTTTTGTAGATAGAAGTATTTAAATGATAAGTCTGAGAGTTGCTTTAAACTGTTATTATAACTGGTCACAATAAATAGCAACAAATGCAACAATACTAGAGAAATACGAAAATGGTAAGAGAGAGCACGCGTCACATATGGTATCTGGTTACTAGCGTACTGAATATAATTAAATGTAATAAATAAAATGTGCAAATTGCATATATGCAAGTTGCTGAGCTGTTCTTTGAGTAACACCGAACATGCTCCCGCGCGCCTGATTAATAACAAGACAGTGATCTGTAATATTAGTTGATTAAGAAATTAATTTTAGTTAAACTTATAACTAAAAAGCGATTACATAAAGGCACTATTGGTAACTTATATAACGTAATAGAGTAGAGTTTTATTTATTTATAAAAGACAACCAACAAAACAATGACATAATTTACAATATTTTGCACATTCATTATACACATTTTTTTAGTGACGTCTTAGTTACAGGTTGCTGCGACATGCGTTTATTTCATACTATACTTACTTAACTTATACTTAATCCAAATCAAAACAATCAAGCAAGATGAAAAATGAAGTCAACGGCAACCGTCCTAGCCCTACGATTAATAAGAGTCTTGGGATCGAGTATCACTCACTAGTGCGGTTGTCATCATGAAACAAAGTCCATGGGCAAGGTTTACCAGTAGGGTGAGGATAGCCTTATTAAAAACTTCAGAATTACTGAAAATGTAGATGTTTTTACCTTTAGAAATCTTATTGTAAAGAACTTGCATACGGTTTATTGAAGAAAAGTGCCCCAAATTACTTTTATACACTTTGATATTAAAAAAAGTATATTTAGATGAACGTGGTAGGTTGCGAGGAGTGTTAAATCTAATTTTATACAAAAGTTCAGAGTAATCCAGATGATAATTAACTAGTCTATGCAAAAATTTTAAATCGGTGATTTCAACGCTAAAAATATTGAGTTTAAAATATTTTTAGCGTTGTTTATATGATGGAAATTCTCTTGCCTTATGACTCTGAAAAGCTAAATGCCAAAGAAATCTTTTATTTACAGATTCAACTCTTTTTTTATGTCATACATTGGTGTCCACACTGGGCTACAATATTCTAGAATCGACCTGACAAGACAATTAAAAACACAAATTTTACTTAGTGGTGATTTAAACTCCGCAACACAAATCCAAGCAACCTAAAACTTCTATTAACAATATTGTTTACGTGAACATTGAACCTTAGTCTATTGTCAATAATGACTCCCAAATCACGGATCTCATCAACCTCCCTCAAAACATGGTCGCACAGTTTATATTAAGAAAAATACGGAGATTTTTTCCTTGAAAAATGCATAAAAGTAGCATTTATTAGAGTTTAATTTTATTGTTGTCGCACCATGAAGCTAAACGATACATGTCTTCCTGCAACAACCCAGTTAAAGCTCCGAGCCTGCAGGTTATAAAGGCCAACAGCAGAGTTGTAAAAAGCAGGGGATAGTAACCCTAGAATTGCTATCCCCCCCTTAATGAAATGTCAGATAATGCGAATAATGTGTTGTCATGCGGTCCGGCTGACCCCCGGCGCTTGCAAGTACCCGGGCTTGCAGGTGTTCAATTTGTTACCGAAGACTGCCTTGAGGTAGGCGACCAGGCCTCAAGAAACAGTAATGTCTCTGGAAGAGTTAGGAGTGTGCCCTTGAAGGGTAGAGGTGGTGCGGAGCAAAGCTGTGAAGGAGATGGCAGGCCCAGCAGGGGTGATGGTAAAGAGGTGTCTCAGATGAGTGCAGGGAGGAACTTAAGGTTGTCTGCAAGAGATAGGGTACTTAGCGTGTCGCCGACGCGCTTGGAGCTGTCTGGCGTGAATTCTAGGTCGCGCAGTCGCAGCAGGAGAAGGAGTGGCGGTGTTGCAAATGTGACTAATGAGGAGGAAACGGTGTTTCTGTCGGCCGGAGAGGAGAGCAATTTGTCGGATACTTCGGTGGCCACTATGTTGGGTGAAGAATCCCGTAAAAGGAGCCGGGTATTATTATCATCATCATCAGAGTCCGATCGAGACTCTTTTTTTTGCTCGGCTCCTAATGTGCTTGCATCTCGTAGAGGTAGAGGGAGGCCCATTACCACAGGAGAGTTTGAAATTGAAATTGAAAAACGTTTATTGACATCACACAACAAGCACACAAATGAACATTTTATAAAACAAAAAAATAAAAAATTAAGAAATAAAAAAATAAAAAAAACAGTACATTGCGCCCAGTTGTGTGATGACAACACTGTGCACATCTCAGTATAAGCAGCAAGCTGGGCCTGCTGCACTGGTATTCTGCTGTACACAGTAGTGACATCACGGTACGACACATGAGAATAAAAAAATTATTTACATACAAATTACTACGTTTACTAACATAAAACAAAAAACAATAATAATAATAACACTAATCAAACTGACAGTTACAAAACGGGCATACAAAGAAACAATCATCAACATCGAAACGCAACACAGACCGGAAATTTGGAACGAAGTGACTGACAGTGACAGACACTGACAGTGACACTGACAAACAACAAAACAACAAGTTAACAAAAATTCATTAAACAGAAATATGGCGCACAGTTTCAATTTTTCTAATAATTTTACCTATAAATAAAACAAAAACAAGCTTTAAATGCATAGTGGCTAAACAGATAAAAAAAAAATTGGTTGCCTGTAAAGTCGGTATACGGGCGAAAGTTTTACGTGACAACGACTTTGAGTGGTAAAATAATTTTAATGTGAATATTCATTCGTATAGTAGGAAGAAGGATCTAACCAACCATGCCATGCTCTTAGGCGGGCTAACCATGCCCGAGTGGAAGGGACGCGTGCCTCTCACTCGCTCTCATTGTGAGCGCATAACGTGAGCGGAGCGTAACGCAGTTTCTTGAAGTGTCATCCGGCAAACCAATTTATAAGACGTTGTCACGTCAAAACAATAAGATTAAAAACAAAGCAAAAAAACATATCAGTTTAGCACAATTAAATTAACTACGACAGGATTCACATTACGGGACAAACAAACAAATGCCGGCTTATGGTTACCTACACTCATCCGTTTGACGAAATTACTAGGTATATTTACTATGTTGCACCATTTTGTTTCCCTCACTACGACTTACGTACTTTCGTACAAAATGAGAAAAACAAACAGTGCAAATATGTGACTCGCCTTCAGCGTGAGGTCAGAGTGTCGATTTAAAATATCTGTAAACATAATGTTTTACTTTACAGTGTGCACACACAGCAAATTATACAGTGAAAACAAAACCGCCTCAATGACCAGCATGTAAACCAAACCAGTAAGTACCAGGATATGAGGAGGGTTGGGGGAGAAAATTCAATTACTAGACTATGACATATTTTGTGATTTAATTAAATATGCCTTTAGTGCTCTACTAAAAGTATTACCTGTTTTCAGTGTGCGTATGGGAGGCGGCAAGTTATTCCAACACTTGGAGGCTGAGTACTTAAAAGAGCCTCGAAATGCAGCCGACCTGTGCTTGGGAGTCTGAATCATATAAGAAGCTGCTCTGGTGCGATATGAGTTACTATCCTTTGCCCAATTTAGTTTGTTGTATAGATATTCAGGTAATTTTGTTTTTACAATGTCAAAGAGCAGAGTAGCAAAGTGTAGCTTTCTACGAGAGAACATTTTTAAAAGATTGGAGTCATTTAAAAATGGGGTGATGTGTGCTCTAGGTGGAATGGAGAAACAGAAACGTGCGCATGCATTTTGTACACGTTGCAACAGTTGCTTAGTCCTTGCGAGCAGACAGGGGCCAAAAACAGTGTCTGCGTAATTTAATTTTGAAAGGACCAGTGACTCACACAATCTGACTCTTAGGTCCTCTCTGAAAAAGGGTCGAAATTTGTATAAAAGCTTAAGGCGATAAAAGCAATTTCGAACAGCTTCTGAAGTGTACTTTTCAAAGCGCAAATTGGACTCGAAGATCACTCCTAGATTTCTCGCCTCTGTAACCATCTCAACCAGCTGGTTAGCAATGGAAATTTTAGGGTGACACTCCAAGATACTGGAAACCTATTTACCCGACCCAAGGATCATGTATTTGGTCTTACCTGGATTCAGCACCAAGCCATTACGGTGTGACCATTCAGATAGACTGAGTAAATCATCATTAATTTTGTTCACTGAGCTAGTTGTATCACTGGGATAGAAAATCATATACATCTGAACGTCATCAGCGTATAGGTGGTACTGACAATGTTTTATGCTTTTAGATATATCTGCAGTGAACAAAATAAATAGAATCGGACCCAATATTGATCCCTGCGGGACACCTCTGGATAAGGACCTGCAGTGCGAATAAGAAACTGAACCATTGTCCTCCTTAACCTCAACAATTTGTGAGCGGTTCTGCAAATAGTTGTGGAACCAGAGAACAGTGGCAACATCAAAACCATAATACGCTAGCTTGGAAAGGAGTAGTGGGACATCCAAACAGTCAAAGGCACGGTAGTAATCAAGGAGAACCAGAAGTGTACCCATGCCCCTATCCTGTGCAGATAGAACATCATCCACTACATTAAGAAGTGCTGTGGATGTTTTGTGACGTTTCTTCCGGAAGCCCGACTGAACCTGGGGAAGCAAAGAGTTTGATTCCAAGTACTTAACCATCTGTTTACATTTGGTCCAATCGAGCACGGAATACCTCTAAATTTCATGGTCTTTCGACCATAATCAGCCCCGAATCAGCCCTTAACTTTGATTAATTATTTACAGTCCGCTAAAAATAATGTTTCATAATTATATCTATTTCACTTCCTAACATTTATAATTTCATCTCCATACAAAATCTTTTCTGCACGACAGTCGTTGCAAAGTTGACCTACCTACACGAATAAAAATTCGTGTTTCGGGTATCGTGTTCCAAATAAAAGTTCGTACCAGTATCCGATTCGTGCTAACTCCTAGTTAATTTACGCTAACAAGTTTAGTGTTTATGTTGTTGATGTTGATTTTATGGTGTCATACAATGTCTTTGTGATTTGAGCGAGCTAGTGTACTAATTGTGTATTACTTGTACTAATGATGCGTTAGGTTTAGTAGTTAAATTATTGCATTACGTTTGCGTTTTACGTTTTTCGGTTGCACATATAACTTTGGTTACGTAATAACACACCCGCGTCTAGACGACGATATTGTTGTTTTTCCCGTTTTATTTTTTAAGGAATTTTTTATGTTCTTGTCGTGTTAAATCGGCTCAGATCTCGTGTGTGCTCACCACGCGTGCCAAATAGCGTGCTTTATTTTTTCGCTCGTGTTAATTTTATATCTATTTTTTTATTTTTTATTTTTGCCTTTGCGATCGGCTCATTCTTGGTGCGTGCTCACCACATGAGCTTAGTGTGTTTCATTTAGTTTCATCAGTTTTTTTTATATCGCTTACGGCTATTTGCGTGCGTCGCCTTCGCTTCTACACACGTTAAGTTTAATTAAGTTTTTATTATTAGTTTATTTTTATTTTTTTTTGTTTGCGACTGACTCATTCTTCGCGCCAGTGTCGGCAACAGGTCTGCCCGATTGTGAGCGCCTTGCCCAACAGTGGGCTACGGGTAACGTGATTCTTTTTGTTTTTGTTGTTTTTGTTTGTTTTTTGCTTGCGGTCGGCTAATGTTACGTACGCGCGTTCAATAAGCATACATACATATACACAGACATACCTACACATACACGCGTTTGCCCACCCGTAGGCCATATACAAGGCGCCCCAACTTAGTTTTGCTTTCTTTATTGTTGCGTTAATTTTAGCACATTTGCCCTTACCTTAGTAAACAAATACCTCCAGCCCAACTATAGAATATATACAGGGTGTTGTTCTTTTTACTGCCTTTAAATTTGTTTAATTTTTTATTTTTTATTATTTTTTTGTCTCCTTTTATTCATCGCGATGCCGACCAAGTCACAAGCCGCGATATTTAGGGAGGCCGCCAAAGCTTTACACCAGCTCCTAGAGATGGGATCACTGATCATTGCTGGCGACACCAAACATTCCATAACGGAATTCAACGTGCGTTTCGCACAGATACAGGGCATAAAGGAGAAGCTGGACTCAGTGTATTATAGCATTCTTGACGAGGAGGACCTGGACGAGAAGACCGAGAAGGCATACACTGAGAACCACACAAAAGCCTCCGGGGCGTACATTGGGATTCTTGTGGCTAGGGAGGAAATCTTACCCTCTTCCACGTCATCCCCAACCCATAGCGCTCAGCCCAGTTTCGGCGTCAATACGCCCACAGCCGTCCTCCCCAAGATAGCGCTGCCCAGGTTCAGCTCAAAAGTGGAGGACTGGCCTTCCTTCATTGCGCTGTTTAGGAGTCTGACTGACGACATGGCGACCCTGTCGGACGCAGTCAAGCTCCACTACCTATTCTCATGTCTCAGCGGTGAGGCATTAAGTATGGTGTCCCACTTAAAGGTCACCAATGAAAATTTTGCCGTGGCCATGGACATCCTCACCAAGCGGTACGAGAACCGCCGGGTTCTCATTGATAGTTTTGTGGACATCATCCTGGGGCTGCCAAGCATCCATACGCGCTCAAACATCCGCACACTGTTCCTCACGCCGCTCATATCGGCTCAGTGTGCCCTCAACAATTTAGACTTGCCCATAGGAGACGATTACGTGTTTGTGTCAATAGTGGTGCGGAAGCTCAAGGGCGAGCTCCGCACGCTATTTGAACGCAGGCACGGGTCTAGTAACACCCTGCCCACGTTAAGGGACCTTATCTCCTACCTCGAGGAGCACGCGCGCTGTGTGGAGACAGAGTTCTCCAACATAGCCATGGCTCAACCCATTCAGCCCCAGCCCGGCCCTTCTCGTAGCCGCGCGCCTCCTCAGTTGCCCCATCGCACTTATGCTCAGATGGCTCAGCAACAACCCGACCATTACCGTGGCCGTTCCTCAGCTCCATCGCCTCACCGCGCCCATGAGCAGCCTACTCACCAACCGTTCCGCCCAGCGCAGCAAATGCGTCACCGCCCATCCACCTCCCCGGCTCGCAGTCAGCCCTTCCCCGTCTACTCGGCCTACCAGCAAAGCTGCTCCTCATCATCGTCATCGTCCTCTTCCTCACGCTCGACGCCCTACTGTCCCTATTGTGCCATTAGGGGACATACGCTCATGACGTGCAGATGGTACAATGCCCAGCCAACACAGGGCCGTTGGGACTTCGTACAGGCACGCGAGCGCTGCCAGCGTTGTCTCGGCCGTCACTACGAGAGCGATTGCAGGTCAAGGGGGGCATGCAAGAACTGTGGGAGTACGAACCACCACACGTCCCTCCATCGACCAGACGGCCCAACGCACTCAGCTCATTCGTCGTCTGTACATGTGCCCCCACCACAGCTGACAGAGCACTCGAGGGAGCGTCCCAGAAACAGCAGGCGGCACGAACCCGCACATGCCAAACAGGCGCAACCCAGCTCTGCTCACAGAGCCAGCCCGCCCAGGTCCGGTTCGCCAGGTAGGCCCCGCGAACGCCGCCAGCAATTATGACTCCCTACTATCACAGAGCACCCTAGCGAAGAGGTAGATTTAGCCCATGCCCAGTCAACCCATGCCCACACAGCTGATACATACTCAGCTCATACAATTTCATCTAAAACTCAATCAGCTCACTCACCTTCTGTGCCCACTGGCACACCCATTTTGTTGCCAACCGTCTCACTAAGAGTCGCGGACGTACATGGCCATCTTCACACAGCCAGGGCTTTATTGGACTGTGGCAGTATGCTGACGTTAATAACGTCACGCATGGCACGACTTTTGAACCTGCCATTAAAACCCACTTCTTTAAAAATTACAGGAGTTGGGAATCAGCACAAACATGAGTCAAAGGCGGCAATAACAATAGTATGCCGACCCACTCACAATGATACTCCTACAATTACTGCCACAGCTCACATTTTAAAAAACGTCACTGGCTACCTTCCCTTAGAGAAGGTACCAAACATTTCCCACGTACTAGGCCAGCCACCCGTGCCATTGGCTGACCAGCTTTACCACACACCAGCCCCGATCGACCTCTTATTGGGGTCGGACGTTCTTGGCCAGGTGTTGGACGGGACTAAGGTCTCGTTGGGCCCGGGCAAGCCCATAGCCTTCGGCACGATTTTCGACTTCGCGTTGATAGGACCCATTGAGGACTTGTATGCGCAGCCGGCGCAGCAGGTTAACTCAGCTCACGTCGTCAGCTCACAACCAGACTTAGCTGAATCAGCCCAGGACATACGTCAGAGTCTGGAAAGGTTCTGGGAGTCTGAGGAGCCCCTCCCTCAATCTCACACTCATAATGATCCCCTGGAGGAACAATGCGAGGAAATCTTCCGCTCTACCACTACACGCGACCCCTCAGGCAGATATACGGTCGCTCTGCCCTTTCTAAAGGACGCCCCTCAACTAGGCAAAACTCACCCTATCGCATTACGCAGATTCCTCAATATTGAGAAGAAGCTAATGGCGAACCCGTCTCTGCGTTCTAAATACGTCGACTTTATGGCCGAATACATCGACTTAGGGCACATGGCTCCCTGTCACCCAAATACATTCGCCCATAAACCTCACTTCTACATCCCTCACCATGGCGTATTTAAGTCAGGGTCGGACAAGCTGCGCATTGTTTTTGATGGTAGCTGCAAAAGCTCCAATGGTGTTAGCATAAATGAATGCCTACACACAGGCCCCGCCCTTCAACAGGACATTGTGGACATCATCATGTCCTTCAGAACGCATCCAGTCGTTTTCAGCACTGACATCCAGAGGATGTTCAGAAATGTGCTGGTTGCCCCAGACCAGAGACGGTATCAGCTGATACTATGGCGGTCCTCACCAGATCACCCTCTGCTCACCTACGCCCTCAATACAGTCACGTACGGCTTAAGATCAAGCCCATATCATGCAATCCGCACCCTGCTCCAGCTGGCTGATGATGAAGGCCATCGCTACCCTGGAGCCGCTCAGGTTCTTCGCAAGTCTATCTTCGTTGATGACATCTTGTGTGGCCATGACACGGTTGAATCCGCCCAAGCACTTCAGGACGAGTTGATAAGTCTGCTAGACCTAGGCGGCTTTCAGCTCAGTAAGTGGACATCTAACTCGCCTAAGCTGCTCGAGAGATTTCCCGACAACCAATGCGACATGCCCAAGGACTTCGACATGAACCCAGAGTCCACGTCCATTAAGGTCTTGGGTATACAGTGGAGCCCTCAGTCAGACGAGTTCACCTACCGCATCTCTCTGCCCCCCATCACACATGTCACAAAGCGGTCTATTTTAAGCACCGTAGCCTCACTTTATGACCCAAATGGCTGGGTTTCGCCCGTTATCTTCCGCGCAAAGCTGCTGCTTCAGCAATTGTGGCTACTGAAGCTGGAATGGGATGAGCCCACTCCCTCTGAAGTACAAACGGAGTGGCACCACATCTCAGAGGATCTGCCGCTGTTGGCTAGCATTCGTTTCCCTCGCCACATTTGTGCAAACAAAGGCTCAGCTGCATACTCGCTTCACGGGTTTGCAGATGCCTCTGAAGCCGGGTTTGCCGCCGTTGTTTACCACCATGAGCTCGATGCCTCCGGAGATACTTTAGTACACTTGATTGTCGCCAAGTCGCGAGTCGCACCAATCAAGAACCGCCTCACAATCCCCAAGTTAGAGTTGTCGGCCGCCACCCTACTCTCCCAGCTCATGATCCGTGTGTCGGTTCAGTTATCGGCCCATTCAGTATACAACAACACATATGTTGGTCAGACAGTACGATAGTCCTGGCCTGGCTCAATACACCGCCTCACCGTCTTCAACCCTTTGAAGCCAACAGGGTAGTCAAAATCAGCTCAGGCTCACCAGAATGTACCTGGCGACACGTACCTTCTGAGCTCAACCCGGCAGATTGCGCAAGCAGAGGAATGTCTGCGCAATCCCTGTCAGCCCACGACCTATGGTGGTCTCCCACGTGGCTTGGACAGCCTTGTGAGTCTTGGCCTGCGATGCCCTTAGCTCTGGGCCATCACGCCCTGCCCGGCCTTAAGCCCAAACACGTCCCGTCACTGGTCACAGTGCCCGGTCTTGACTTTGACCTGCTCACTCGGTTCAGTTCACTAGACAAGCTCGTCGGAGTGACAGCTTGTCTAAAACGCTTTCTGCACAACTGCAGACACCACCCAGATTCGCGACGCTCAGGCCCCTTGTACGTCAGTGAACGAAGAGAGGCCCTACTTTACTGGGTGCGCAGTGTCCAGCACAATGAGTTTGCAGAGGACATCCACCGCCTTCAAACTGGCAAAATCTGCTCCGTCAGACTCCAGCGGCTGTCACCTCTCATTAAAGATGAGCTCCTTAGAGTTGGTGGACGACTGTCCCATGCGTCTATCCGATATGACGCGCAGCACCCGCTCATACTTCCCAGCTCTAGCCCACTTGTAGACCTTATCATTGACCACTACCACAAAATACACTGCCATCCTGGCCCTGACACTTTACACGCTTTCCTACGCCAACAATTTTGGATATTGTCCGCGCGCCGTATTATTAGACACCGAGTTTTTAAATGCATTAGATGCTTTCGATGCCGGGCCCAGCCGCAAGCGCCCTTCATGGCCGACCTGCCAGCCGATAGAGTTACGCCTCAGCCAGTATTTAGTCAAGTCACGACCGATTTTGCCGGACCATTCCTCGTTAAATCTAGTACCCTACGTAATGTTAAACTCTTAAAAGCGTACTTTTGTATATTCGTGTGCCTCTCGACTAAGGCGGTTCATTTAGAACCGGTCTCGGACCTCAGCACGGAAGCGTTCCTCGCGGCATTACAGCGTTTTATAGCACGCCGCGGTGCCCCGGTTCTCATCCGCTCGGACTGCGGTACAAATTATGTAGGCGCTAGAAATCAGCTCATCGAAGTACAAAACTTTCTTGCCTTGAACAATGATACGATTGCGCACAAGCTCGCTGGTCAGCACATTACTTGGTTGTTAAACGTCCCTAAGGGACCATGGTTCGGTGCGTTACATGAGATCAACGTAAAATCAACAAAGCAACTTTTATATCGCGTAATTGGCGAACAGCACCTCACATTCGAGGAATTCTCTACACTTTTGGCACGAATCGAAGCTGTCCTTAACTCTAGACCTCTCTGCCCACTTTCGTCTGATCCCTCAGACTTTGAGCCGCTTACAGCCGGACATTTCCTCATAGGCCGCCCACTAACGGCCCTTCCCGAACTATCCGTGGAAGATAGGCCGATCTCCACACGTAGGCGATTCCAAATGGTACAGGCCCTTTCCCAGCGCTTCTGGACGCTGTGGACCCAGTCCTACCTTCATACCCTCCAAACCCGCTCCAAATGGTTGTCCCCATCCTCCCCTCCCCGAGTTGGCGAGCTCGTCCTCATCAAGGAGGACAACCTGCCTGCCCTCCAATGGAGACTGGGGCGCATTGCTCGCACCCTGCCTGGGAAGGATGGCGTCGTGCGGGTGGTAGACCTGGACACCGCGAACGGACATCTTCGGAGGCCTGTATTCCGGATCGCCAGGCTCCCAGTGGATGAGCCCCCCCTGGCCCCCGGAGGATGTTCCCGCCAAAGCCGGGACGGACTCAGCGGTTGTTGACGACCGCGTCCGCCTGTCTGCCGCGGCGCCACCGCTGCGCGAGCCGCCGCCGCTAGCTTGGTGAGCCGCGCGCGCGACCAGTCTTCTGCTAGCTAACGCGAGACGCCCACAAAATACGCGCGCTGCTATCTGCCTTATTATAGTGACTCCTGAACCTAAAGTGAAGAGCTCGACCTAAACGCCCTTAACCAGTGTCCCTAGTGAACTGTTTAGTGTAGTGACTGTGCGCCAGGAACCAACCTACATCGCCGCCCGCAAGCCTCGCCGCCCGTGGTCAGCTCGCACGACGGTTCCTGACTCATCATCCCTGTAAGTACATCCTTCCTTCAGCCTACCTACCTACCTACCAGTTCCCTACGTCGCGTAGTCGCCACGTCTGAGTGGCGACTACAGTCTCCAAAAAACTTTGTAATAATTTGGTTTTACTATCATTACTGTTTGTGATGTCAACATTAAAATCTCCTAACAGGACAAAATAGCTATGCCGAGCAAGCGCACAGACTGATTGGGACAGGGCATCAATAAAGACGTTCATGTCCATCCATGGTGGCCTATAGGCAGTACCAATCGCAACTTGAAAGGAGTTTAACTTAAGGCTGAGCCACATCTGCTCCACAGTGGGGGAGTCAGGAAAAGCATAAATGGATTTTACATCAAAAACGCATAAATTCCCTTTTTGATGTAAAATCCAACGCCACCTCCCCGACCACCGCGAACCGCAGCAGGTCGGGGGCGGTGCCGCAGGCGATAACCGGGCACAGAAGGGGCGCGTCCGTTCTCACCGATTTTAAGCCAGGTCTCATTAATTGCCATTATGTCTACACCTAATCTATCCATCATGGAAATAAACTCATCTTGTTTTCAACCCAATGAACCAGCATTAAACAAACCAACTTTTAGAAACTTATTATATACCATTTAAAAAACCATTGATATTTATCAATTCTGTAATGACATGTAACCTATTTAATTTTGTATTGTTTATAAAACTGTGCAAGTTCAACATACAGGTATCACAAGAACGATATGCACACGAATGTAAATATTTAGTGGTAGTTATATGAATAAAGATATCTGTAATTAGGGCACAGACAGGCAAATAGATTACTGTTACATATTTATGTACCTCCATAGATGTAAAATATAAATTTATAAAGTCCGTCTCAAATAGCTTTGTACTTATTATAAGAATATAATTGTGTATTGTCGTTTTAAATGTACTGTAATTAAAAATAAAAAGTTATGTTTTATTTGTTTTGCAGAAACAACTGTGAATATATTAAACCCTACCACGAAAATTTCATTACCAAAAAAGATGTGCCTTACAATAAGACCAAATAAAAACAAGAGATATGAAATATAAAAACGTACTAAGTAAATTGTTAAAATACAAGCAACAAGTCAACTCTTTAAGCTACCGAATACCCGATCAACGTCCGCAACCGATCGGAGATGGTAAACTGAAGAACCCTCGGCCTGGCGAGCGTAAACGCGACCCCGCTTGGTCCATGTGTACCTCCACTGGAGCTTGCGACACTCTTCGCGGACCCGATGGAAGAGCTGTCGGTTCGGGCGGGTCAGTCGCTCGTTGAGGAAGACGCGGCCGCCCGCCGCGGAGGTGAGAGTGCGGCGCACGCGCGCGTTTTGTGGGTTTGGCCAAGGCCAAGAATGATCTTGTAGAGGCAAGGAGACGGGAACTCGAGCTGGAGGCAGAATTGGAGTGTGTAGGGGTCAGTCGCCAGCTGCGTGAATAGAGGGCTAATAGGCTAAAGGCTATTGACGACAACCAGAATATTAGTCAGCGGGAGACGGCTGATATTATTGGTAAGCAGGTAGAGGAGGACTGCGCGCATATTTTTAAGATTGCTACAACATCTGGTAATCTTAAGGGGACGTATATAAAGTCCCTAAAACAGATTGCTGCATCTTTTCAGTCTAATTTTCAGAGGCTTCGCAGCCATACCCTCTCGGAGGAGACTTCGGCGCTCAAAGCGGAAAACCGCCGCTTGAGTGAGGAAGTACGAGGGTTGCAGGAGAAGATGGTCGCTCTTGAGGCGACCATTGATGGTTTAAAGCAACAGCGGACGGACACTAACATCTCGACACCCGCTGTTGCTCAACATGGTGTTCCGGATAATGTGTCGGATATGGATGCAGCAAGGGAACCGCTTCCTTGCACGGTTGTTTTAGACCAGCCACTTGCTCTGCGGGTGGGTAAGAAGCGGAATACTGCTGTGTCTTCTGTTGTGGAACTGTCCCATCCTCATAATGTGGACCAGACAATTATGAGTGAGGTAATGCGTCAGGTGGGCTTTATGCTATCCACCAGATTGGAGTCCATTGAAGCTAGGCTACCGCGAGAGCCGTTGTTACGTCCACCATTGGCGGCGGACAGAAAGAAGGCTGCTACTTTTGCAGCAGTTGCCGGAGGTCTGCTGGCTGATTCGGCGGCTGGTATAAAGGTGAAGGCTTACGCTGGAGTGACAAAGGCTAAAGGTAAGACGACAAAAACTGCCCAAGTTAACATTGCTGGTGCACCGGTTGTTGATTTATATGCGGATCCAGCTCCCTCTACTTCGAGAGCGTCAAGGGCTCCTGATGGGGAGTGGACCATGGTTACAGGTAGCCGCAAGTCGGCTAGGCGAAAACAGGCGCAGTCGCAGTCGCTGCGGCAGCAGCAACAACAGCAGTCGCAGGGGCAGCAAAGCCAGACGCAGCAGCACAGTGAGTCGCAGCAGCAGCGTCGGTCGCAGCGGCAGCGGCGGAGGCGGAAAAATCCAAGACTGCAGGTTCCGCGCACATCAGCAGTTGTGGTTACACTACAACCGGAAGCTGCGGAGCGAGGGGCCACTTACGCTAGTATACTCCGGAAAGCCAGGGAATCGGTAGTGCCTGCCGATATCGGGATCGGGCATATCCGTTTTCGGCAGGCAGTAACGGGTGCCCGGATTCTGCGTCTTCCGACAACGGCGACCGAAGAGCAAGCAGAGCAGCTGGCGGACAGAATCAGGGTTGCATTAGGTGACGACGTGAGAGTCTATAGACCGGAGAAGCGGATTGATCTGCGTCTAACGGGTATTGACGACTCCATAGATCCGGTGGACATACAGACTGCGGTTGCCAGGCAGAGCGGTTGTTCCGTAGAGTCAGTGCGGGTTGCTGGGGCTAGAGCCGGTCCTGGTGGCATGAGCACGCTACATGTCCAGTGTCCAGTGGCCGCCGCAAAAGTGATTCTAGATGCAGGGCGGGTTTACGTTGGTTGAGGGTTTGTTCTGGTGCAAGCCCTTGAGAAACGGCCTCTGCAGTGTTACCGCTGCTTGGCGAGAGGACACACCCGAGTGTTGTGTACGGCCGAGATTGACCGCAGCGAGTTGTGCTTCCGCTGCGGTAAGGCTGGCCACAGATCCACAACGTGTTCGGCACCACATCACTGTCCAGTCTGTGCGGAGGCCAATAGGCCAGCGGATCAGATTGCGGGGAGCAAGTATTGTTCCCCGCCCAGAAGGAGAAGAGCAGCTGCACCGGCAGCGGCTGCGGTTTCTGCGAGCGCCCAGTAAGCGCCAACTGGTGTTGCTGGTCGACCGTCGCCCTTTACACGGTGGGTGATCAGCAGAATGGACAGGGAGATGCTGGTTGAGGCGGTCATTGTGCAAGTTTGGTTTTCGCCGCCAGCGACGTTGTTGGCCAATGCGGAAATTGGTGCACAATGGTTTGCTGGGGCCATGACTGAGATTTGTGATGCAGCCATGCCTCGTGTGAGACGTAGACCACCTAGGAAGTTGGTCTATTGGTGGTCACAGGATTTAGCCGCCCTCAGGGATGAGTGTGTCGTTGCGCGTCGGGCGTATACGAACCAGCGTCGCGTCGCCTTCTTCGCAACGAGCAGTTAGAGGTGGAGCTACATGCAGCATACAAAGAGGTGAAATTGCGGATGAAGGTAGCAATTTGTCAAGCGAAGCAGAGTTCTCGCGAGGAAATGCTCGAGGACCTAAACCGGGATCCGTGGGGCCGTCCGTACCGTTCTGTTCGTGGAAAACTACGCAGTGTAGGGCCACCACTTACAGAATAGATATAGCCGGCCCTGTTGGATTCGGTAGTTCATGCCCTGTTTCCTGAACAGGTGGACTTCGAGCCGCCAAGAATGTCGGTTTTTCAATATCCCCAATCAAATGACCACATTCCACCTGTGACGTCGGGCGAATTGGGGGCGGCATTCTTGAGGCTCCGAGCCAAAAAGAAGGCGCCTGGCCCAGACGGTGTTCCAGGACGTGTCTGGGCTATTGCTGAGGAAGAGGTGAAAGAAAATTTCCGCGGTCTTCTTGACCTCTGCTTGTCGTCCGGTGAATTCCCGACCATCTGGAAAACCGGACGACTTGTATTGCTGAAAAAGGATGGGCGTCCGTTGGACTCCCCTTCTGCCTATCGGCCTATAATCCTTTTGGATGAGGCCGGAGCAGACCGAATGGAGGACTGTCGCCTCAAAGGCGGCCGGGAGAAGGGCAAGGAAGGCTGCGGCCGCGGCTGGCCGGCCCCCACCGGCGGAAGGCGAAAAGCCGAAGAGGACGAAGGGAGCGAGGCCCCCCCCAAACTGGAGCTGCCAAGGTCGTCCGCAGTCGTGGTCAAACTGGGGCCAGAGGCGGCGGCGAGAGGGCTTACCATTGGCTCGGTGATGGAGGGTGCCATGGCGGCCATTGACTTGGAGAAGGAGTTTGGATTGCGGGGCATCCAAATGCGGCAGGCTGCAGCAGGGGGAAGGTTGCTGGAAATCCCGGGGGATTCCAGCGGTCCTATGGCCGACGCGCTGGCCGAACGGCTCAGTAAGGCTGTGCCGGAGGGCGTAGCGGTGCGCAGGCCGTGCCGCACAGCAGATATCCGGTTGGTGGGCCTCAGCCCGGAAATGGCAGAGGGGGAGTGGGGGATCGCGGACTGGATCGCACAGGGTGCGCTCTGCGATGCCGGACGGGTGGCCGTGGGGCCGATGAGAACCGGACCGTCGGGCCGGGTATCTGTGGTGGTCAGGCTCCCGGTCGCGGCTGCGAAGCGGATGGCGGAGGCCAAAAGTGTCCGGATTGGTGGATTGGAGGTGCGGGTCGAGGTCCTGGATGGGGGCCCCACGAGGTGTTTCAGGTGTTACGGTGTGGGCCATCTGAGCTACGCTTGTAGCTCGGAGGCCAGCTGTGGCACCCTATGCTTCCGGTGTGGTGCCCCCGGGCACAAGGTGGTCGAATGCGGCGCAGAAAGGGCGGTCTGTGGTGTGTGCAGGGAGGCAGGGCTCCCGCACGAGCACCACATGGGGGGGAGGACTTGTCGTCCTCCTAGGACGAGGGCGAAGTGGGCCCCTTGGCCGCGGGCACCCCCCGCGGCCAGGGAGGACAAATCGCCAATGGAGGTGACGGACTCGCTGGTGAGGGCGAGGGCCGGGCAACCGGCGGAGTCGGGGGAGTCGCTGGGGAGGGCGACGGCCGGGCAACCGGCGGAGGAGGGGGAGTCGCCGGTGAGGGCGAGTGCCGGGCAACCGGCGGAGCCCTCGACCCTCCGAGGGCGGCGGTATAACGCCGCCCTCCTCCCGTAAGATCTGGGACCGATTCGTGCCCCTGCGCCTCGGCACAGACGCGAGTTGGTGGTGTTCGCCTCACGTGTGGGGCCGCGGTCCCACACAGGGAAGAAGCGGAGGGGGGGGTTGAGGGAAACCTCCTCCCCCCCTAGGAGGGCCGCGGCCTAGTGTTGAGGAGCACTAGGCTGCATTGCACCAGCCCTCCTCCCGTTTGGGAGCAGCCTGAACCTACCAGGCTGCTCCGTAGGGGCAGGGGACCCAGGTAAAGCTGGGTCCGTGGCGTTGCGGCGTCCGCGGTGCGTATTAACACGGTACCGCGGCGCCGCGCTGCGCTAGGATGGAAGGTGTCGGTTCTTTTACCGGGTCGGGCCTGTATGTCCTTACTCACCCGTTTCCCCCACGGGGGGGCGGGTGGGGACATATGGGTTCCAGCCCCGGACAGTGCATGGGGTTCTCACTCTCCTCTCGAGGCCCCATGCCAGTGCAGAGAAGCATTTTCTCCGACTAAAACAAAGAAAAAAAAAAAAAAAAAAGTTGCCCTGTGGACATCGACCGCAGCGGACTTTGCTTCCGCTGCGGCGTCCCGGGGCACAAGCAAGTGGACTGCGCGCAAGTCGTGCCGCACTGCGCGATCTGCGCGGACGCGGGCAAGCCAGCTGCCCACGTGATGGGGTCCAGGAAATGTGTCCCCCCTGTTAAAAGGGCGCGGGATCACAGACCCCAGGCGCGCTCGTCAGCGCAGGACGTGCCCCTAAGAAGGGCCCCAACTGAGGAGGTGGAAATGCGGGAGGCAGACGCCCCGCAAATCCCGGCTCCCCTCTCGACAGAGCCTCCAGTCTCTAACCCCAATGCCTCTCTGGTGAGAGGCACAGGGAGAGACCCGGGGGAAGATCTGGAGGAAATGGAGGAGGACTTTGAGGTAGAAGCAGACTGCGACGACGCGTCCTCGGACGAAAATGCTTGGGGTTTGGCTGAGGCTCAGGCCCATTGGGACCAGCTGCAGGAGGAGGCGCGCGAAAACAACACGTTTTGCGACAAGACTGTGCCACTTTCGGCGGAGGAACTAGCCAAGGAAAAGGTCACGAAGGAATAATTCATAATAATTTAATTCATAATTCTTTATTTGCATCAAACACGGTATTTAAGATGGTAATTATACAATAAAAGTACAGTCGTGTTTCACCAAATTACAACTGGCATGCAAATATAATAATTGACAATTACCTTTTATTATGTGTAATAATCAAATTTAAACATTTTATTTAAAATGATAAATAAGTAATATTAATTACTAAAAACAATAAAATAAATTAATAATTCAAAAAATAATAATAATAATAATGAAATCAAAATAAAAATTAAATTAAATAAATAACAACTAATTTTAATTACATGTCAAAAAATTCCTTGAGATTATAAAATTCATGTTCAATTAACCATTTATACAACTTTGTCTTAAATAATTTTATATTACATTGTTTCATATCATTAGGTACTTTATTATATATTTCAATGCACATAACCAAAAAACTCTTGTCATACTGTCTTAATCTTTTACTTTGTTCAATTACCAATCTGTTTGGATTTCTTTTATTTCGTGGGTAAATATCACATGCTTTCTTAAATGACTGAAGTGATTGTTTTACATACACACAAATCTCATATACGAGTATATAAAGTGACGTAAGTGTTAACAATCCAAGCCTCCTAAATAATGACCTACAAGATGAATATGGTGCAATGCCGTACAATGCTCGAATGCACTTCTTCTGACAAATAAAGGTTCTACTGACATTGGTACTGTTACCCCACATTATTATGCCATATCGTAACATTGAACCTACATATGCATGATAAGCATTGAGTGCTGTGCTGAGATTGGTAAGTTGTTTAACCTGCTTGAGAGCGTATACAAATTTATTAACCCTGTCACAAATACTATCAATTTGTGACTTCCAATTAATGCTTCGGTCTATTATTAATCCTAAAAACTTTGTCTGTTCCAACTTTTCTATAATTGTGTCATTGTAATGAATATTCATGTCAAAATCATTGTTATTAAAATTTATATAATTAGTTTTAGATACATTAATTTTTAAGTTGTTCATTTCCAACCACTTTATTATGTTTGTTACAGTATTATTAATGTCATTTTCATGCTGTTTAATTGTATTATTCTTTCTACTTGATGTCACAACAATTGATATATCATCCGCATACAGAACACACTTATGTGATGTTGCGATAGTAATGTCATTAATATATATATAAGGAAAAGTATTGGACCCAATACACTTCCCTGTGGAACACCGTATAGATTCGTTCTGTAGTCAGATGAGAATGACTTGATTTCGTTTTTTTTACTAACTTGTGTAATTTGCACACACTGCTTTCTGTTGGCTAGGTAACTAATCATCCAATCTAGAACTATACCTCTGATGCCAATTGCTTCCAGTTTTTTCAGCAAAAGGTCATGCGAAACATAATCAAAAGCCTTCGATAAGTCAAAGAACAGTGCAGTAGTAAAATGTTTCATGTTGAGATTTGTTAAAATTGACTTTAGTAGTGAACATACCGCAAGCGACGTCGACTTATTTTTTTGAAAACCGTATTGTTCTTTAGTTATGATGTCGTATTTATTGCAGTATTCCATTAGTCTTTTTTGCATACATTTTTCAAATACTTTCGCTAAAATTGGAATCAATGTAATTGGACGATAATTATTGATGTCATTTTTGCTCCCTTTTTTATACAAGGGTTTTACAATCGACATCTTTAAAGGTTCGGGAAATGTTCCAGAGGAAAAAGACAAATTGATCAGATATGTAATAGTAGGCAATATTAAATTAATAGTAGCTTTTATTATTTTGGTTGATATATCATCATATCCTTCAGAATTTGTGTTGTTTAACAACATAACTTCCCTTCTAACTTCATCTTCCGACAAAGGTACTAAAAACATTGAGTTTGCTTGCGTTTGATATCTATTAACATAGTTTTGTGATAGAGAATTTGTAATATTAATAAAATTATCGTTAAAGGCTGTGGCTATGCTTACAGGATCTGTTAATATTTTGTTTTTATACTTTATGTCAATTATATTATTATCAGTTTTTACATTGTTTAATTCATTTTTGATAACGGACCAAGAAGCTTTACATTTATTTCTACTCATATTAATCAATTTCATGTTTACATTTTTCTTTGAATTAATAATACATTTTTTTAATAATTTGGAATATTTGTAATACTTATTTTTGTTAACTTCTGTTTTATCTTTGTAGTAATTGTACCTGAGAGTTCGTTTAGTTCTACAGCTCAATTTTACCCCTTGACTTATCCATTTTTGTTTTATTGTACTCATTGTATTAATTTTTATTTTTACAATAGGGAAACACAGTTTATATAACAAACATATTAAGTCATAAAAATTTTCGAAAGCTTTGTCAAACGTAGGCTCCACATAAATATCAGACCAAGAGAGATTTTGTAGACACTGTTTAAATTTGTCTATGTTTTCATCATTATAATCCCGTCTAAAAATGAGATAAAAGGTAGGCATATATTTTTTTGATTTTACGGGAAAGCTTAATGTCTGTGCTGTATCGTGGTCAGAGAGATAAAGTGGTAATACATTAGCAGTTGCATTTTTTATATTGCTTACCACGTGATCTATACATGACTGTTTTCTTGTGGGTTCGTTAATATGAATCGTTAAATTGTAATTCAGAGCTAGATCTTTTAAGTGTACCGACGCTGCACTACTTTTCAAAGTATTTATATTAAAATCACCAGTTATAACAATTTTCGTCTTTTTGTATTTTTTTTGTAGTTTCATGTAATACATTATCCAATTTATTTAAAAAGATGTTCGGGTCTGATAAAGGTGTTCTGTAGACACATATAATAACCAATTTGTTAGATGAAATTTCTATTCCACAGCACTCAAATGACTTTGGTGTTGCATGGTTTCTCAGATATGTTAACTCTTTGCATATCAATCTTTTTTTTATCAATATGCAAGTACCACCCCTTTGCTGTTTTCTACAAAAATTGGAGACCATCTTATAGTTGTTAATTTTTAGGTAATTTTCATATCCAGACTTCAAAAATGTTTCTGACAAGCATATTACATCTGGTTCAGTATTGGAATCCTGTAACTCTTGCAGCGTGATTTCTAATATTTCCTTTTTTGACAAAATACTGGCAATATTTTGGTGTAGAATTCTAAATATTTTTTGGCTTGCATAAGAATTTTGTTCAGGTCTATGCTCGAAAAAACTTATTTTTTTTTATTACAGGGAAGAAATATGGTATAGTACCTTTTTTGGCCTCATATATTATTTTATTGGTTATTACTGTTGAGCCTTTACTTCTACATTCATTTGTGCTATTTCGAGCAAAGTAATATGGAATTGTACCTTTTTTCAACTTATAAGTATTTCCTATTAACCTTTGATTTGAATTACTACAATCACGTCTAATATGTTTCATAATTTCTTTGCAATCCAAATATTTATGACTATAGTCAATGCAATCAATTCTATAATTAATGGATTTACAAGTGTCATATGTTTTATAATTTGAATTACAATTTACATAATAACAGTTATTAAATTTGTTACATAAATGTTCAATACTTTTATTTAACATATCTGTATTTAAATATTTATTTTGAAAGACCTTTGTTACAATAACAGTATTATTATTAAAACGTTTTACCAGAAATTTCAATTCAGACAAGACCTTCTTTGGATTGCAATCATTTTCACCTACACATACCAAAAGTTTGTCCGTTTTACCTAGAGTCATATCATGACAATCCTTTAACACTTCTTCAGTAGGCGCATGAGGTTTGATAAATGCTGTTATTTTATATTTTTCATATGTACTATTTTTTCTTGTATGTAACAGGGCTGAAGCCAGTCCGACGCATTGTTGAGCACCAAAGATTAATATTTTACCAAATTCTTTTTCATCTCTCATTTTGAATGAATTTCCTTCTTTTGACTTATTGTAAATATTACCCTTGTGTAGCTTATTCTTTACTGTTTCAATTTGATTATTTAAATATTCAATTTCTTTGTTTGCGTTCATAAGTTCCTTTTGTAATTATACAATTTTTTCTTGAAGACATAAGAAATCGGTGTTTTTGATCTCCAGAGAGCCACGCCTATCATGGGATATACTCGTCGATGTTCTACTTGACATGGGCGTAAGGTGTCTGTCAGGATTGTGAATAGATCGCTTCTTTTTTATATTGGGAGTTTTCTTATGACATGAGGGAGCCTGGCAGATATCCTTCAACACATTAATTTCGTTGGTTAATTTACATCTTTTTCTTTTTAGCTCGTTATTTTCCAGTATTGTATTGTCTAATTCATGTTGCGTGCTCAGGAGTTCTGATTTGAGTCGATTTAGGTCGTCTTTTAGTTCAAGCATTGTGATATTATCAACTGTAGTACATTCGACGCTTCTAGATAATATTTCTGTTGATAAAAATGACTCATTGAAGCTGCTATTCCGTGTAAGTATTTGCGAATCGCTGCTATGGGAATCAATACTGGTCTGAGATGAGACTTTATAATCCATACTTTTGAACTGTACTATCTCTGGCGAAGCAACAGCAGATTTATCCGGACTACGCATTACTGTTAGACAGTGTGATTCAATATCATGCGTCGCAGAAAGCAATGCAGTAATAGGTGTGCCCTGTTGCGGTGAAGAGAGCGACGTGCTCGGTACCGGTGAGACGTTAGTATTAAGCGGTGATTTTAAAATTGTACGCTTTTTTCTCATAGTGATGTTATGTTCATTAGAACTAGAAGTGGGTGTAGATTTGTCCTTCATCTTTAGTTCACATATTTTGCATTTCCAGTTGTTCCTTGTAACTGGGTCTTTCAGGCGGAACAATTTCTCAGAATAGCCAATGCAATCGTATTCAAAATGGTTTTTACATATTGAACACAGAACTGTATTTTTTTGGTCAACTTTAGTTTTACATTTGTGGCATACGACTAGTGACATCTTGCGGCCGCTGTTTGTAGTTTTAAAGCTCTTAGTAATAGTGGACATGTCTTTTTATTCAATATTTTTCTATGTCTGCGCTGATAGCACTTATAGATAAACAATATTATATGTAAAATTTTATTACACAAAAAGACTTTTGTGAAACTTGAGGTTTGAACTCGGATCTTCGGAGATTTGAGTCAAACAATTTTATTAATACAAAAAGACTCTTGAGAAACGCAGGGTTTGAACTCGGATCCCTTGTGATTTGAGACGGGGTATAGCTCAACGGGACCAGTTCAACATTAATTCTTGTGGCGAAATTGATGTAGTTACTCTGCCAAGGAAATATTTTTTACAAAAACTGGTTTCGTATGAATGAAGGTCGTTGCACTTCTAGTCAGCTGTTACTCGTTTTTATTTAAAGTTGCAACGGTCTCAATGTATCACTTTTTCACTTATTTCACTTTTAACACCGTTTTTTTAAAGGATTATGACTGAATTCCCACTTTTGTGTGACACTGTTTTTTTAATTGTTGATTATTTAAAATAATATTTTGTATTTCTTCAATTTCACAGTATCTATTTTCTACGTGATTTTTGTTGCTAATATGTTTACTGATTGTTTTGCAAACACTATCACTTAAAATTTGTGGCCGAACAAACTTATTTATTAGGTTTTACAGCAAAAATAACAACAATTACTATTTATTCAAAGTTAATAAAGTTAATAAAACACGGATACGATCTGATCGTGTGGACGGTGGCGCCCTCCTCCGGAAAAGGCCATTCTTAAGAAGAGGAAGGATGATATGGTGATGAGAGCCACCATTGAAGAGTTTGAGGATTTTCAGACGGGACCAACCCCGTTAACCAGTACAGAGAAGCGCCAGCTGACTGATGCCCGAATTGACATGGCGCTGCACATGAAGATCCCTTTTATTGCCACAGAGGAATGCTCTTCGGCCGTACGGATGACTGAGCTTGGCAATCTCTGCGTCGATGCCATCCGCGAAGTTAGTCAGAAGTCCACAAATCTGAAAGGTGGCTTCACTAAGAAGCTAAACTTGGCGGCGGATTCGTTGACGAGAATTATCCACAACGTATGCGACGTTGTGGATAATTCGAACTAATACTGATGAGATACAGCGGCTTGCTCACGAGAATGCGAGAATGCACGAAGAATTAAATAAAGTGAGGGTTGAGATGCAGGCTCTCCGCAAATCCATCGAGGATAAAGGGAGTCCCTCTACTAACCAGCCGCGACAGGTTCCGGATGATATCCGGAGCATTACAGAAGAGATCACGCGCTCCGTGATGGTTTCTCTGGGTGGTATGCTTAATACCCGCCTGGAGTCGTTAGAAAAGCGGCTTCCACCGCTCCCGAAGATTCGTCCGCCACTTGCGGCAGACCAAAATAAGGTAGATGCAGACCGCCGAAAAGAAGAGGCAGCATTTCCAAGGCTGAGCCAGAGTCAAAGACTGACTCCAACTCCGAGGAGAGAGATGTCTGCCGAACTCGCGGCTAAGATAGCTGCGATCGGCGGACACTCGGAGTTCCGAGACGAGGAGGCTGCTCCAGCATCGCAACCTGCCCCTATTCCCGCCCCCACTCCTGAGACATGGACGGCTGTGGTTAAGAAGGGGAAGAAGAGTAAGGTGGCTCCTGTAGTGGCGCAGTCACCGCCGGTGGCAAAGAGTGCCGTGCCTGCTAAGCCACCCAAGAAGGTGCATTTGACACCACCTAAGACGTCGGCGGTTGTCATCACGCTGAAGCCTGAGGCCGTCGCGACGGGAACAACATATGCGGATGCCATCATGACAGCCAAACGTGCCATCAATATTGATGAACTTGGCATTGAGGGAGTGAAGATGCGCTCGTCAGCAACTGGTGCTCGCCTTTTCGCGATATCGAAGGACAGTGGTGAGAAAGCCGACAAATTCGCCGAGAAGCTAGGCGAAGTTCTTAGTGAGGTGGCGATAATATCCCGGCCTGTCAAGCTCGTTGAGCTGCTGGTGTCGGGCATGGATGGCTGTACCAGCACAGCGGAAATCGCGACGGCGCTGGCGGAGAGAGGAGGGTGCTCTGTAGGGACCGTCAAGGTCGGGGCGGTATTGAGTCGTGCCAACGGAAACAGCTCTGTCATTGTTAGGTGTCCAATCGAGGCCGCAAAGGAATTGGCAAAATTAAAACAAGTCCGTGTAGGGTGGAATTTTGTCAAAATTGAGGTCTTGAGTATCCGCCCTATGCGGTGCTTTAGGTGCATGGGTACAGGCCATGCACGGTCGAGGTGTCCATCTAAAATTGACCGCTCCGAACTCTGTTTCCGGTGCGGCCGCGAGGGGCATAGACGTACTGAGTGTACCGCGGACCCTAGGTGCGCGGTATGTTTTGATCTAAAGAGACCACATGGTCATATGATGGGAGGTAGGAGCTGCGCGCCTCCTACCACTAGAGGCACAGATATTTCTGGTATTCAGGTCGCAATGAGGACTTCTAGGCCAGTCGTACAGGCTTCTCACGATGATGAGGAGGAGGTGGTGGTAATTGAAGACAACATGTCGTCGTAGTCTGTCACCACCCGTCGTCGATCTTGTTGTGTTGAGAATTGTCTCCAAACCTGGTTCAGCGTTCGGCGGATAGTTCGGTGAGGCCATACCGGCCGAACCGATGTTAATATTAGAAGTTCTGAAGGGAAGACGGTGAGGCTACACCGGCCCCTTAGTGCGCCGGTATTGCACGGCCGACCCGTAAATATTTAGTGTGGAGTTCGCGTCTTCTAATGAGGTCAGTTCTTTTACTGTCTGCTTGACCATAGTGGAGCCCTGGGATACCCGGTATGGTCAAATTGCAGTTGAGGAAGCGTCGCTGGGGTTTTGGAGGGTAGGCCGTTCGTCTCATCTCTTTCGGGAGATGTTACAAACGGAGAGTCCCTTACCCGTGCGCATAAGAGGTGTCAGTGCCTGCGTGCGGGGTCACGACATAAAGATTTCCCCAGTTGTTACCAAAAAAAAAAAAAAAAAAAAAGGTTTTTTTAAGGGTTGACTTGGTCGTAAAGTTTTATTAGGGCAAATGTTTCCTTTATGTGGTTTTTTGTAGAACTATGGTATTTCCTCGCATAGGAAAAGCGTAGGATAGATGGAAAATGGGCGATTTCTCTAACATGATCAGAGCTAAATGGCAAATTAGGGGGGTTTTAAGGATCAATTTTGGATAGGGGAGTTTTTGGGGATATTAGGACTTTTTAGGGAACATAGGGAAAAACGAAAATTTTAAAATGTAGTGCCAAAAATTTTTGAGTGGACATAGAGTCCTAATTTATATATTAATTTAAGTGGACATAAGGTCCACTTCTAATGAATTGCAGGGCGCTTAGTAAGGAAGAAAAGAGAAAGGAAGGGGAAGAAGGAAATAAGATTAGAAGGGAAGAGAAATTTTGGGGATTTGGTGAGGGACGGTTATTTTTAAGCTTCTTATTTTGATTTAGGTGCCTTATTCGTATTTAGATTTTAATAGAAGAGTATTTTCGAACTTCTTTAATTTTAGATATTTTAAATAAATTTTTAATATTAAGTTATAATGTAGTTTTACTTATTAATTTTTTAAATGTAATTACTTTGTGAAAGGATTAAATTGTTTAGAAATTATTTAATAAATGGTTTTTTGCCGATTTATTTATTTAATAATTTAGAGAGGTGAATTCGTTAATTTTATCTAAAAGTTTTGTTGTGGGCTTGGTTATTTTTAATTAACAATCATGTTTAAATTTTATTAAGTTTTGTTTAAGTTTATTTATTAATTTTTATTTTTATGTTATCGTATGAGTATTTAAATTTTTGTTATTTAAGTATGCACTTTTATGTTAGTTTTGGTGTTTCAAAGGGTTTATTGGTTATTTTAATTTTGTTTGTTTATTGTTTTAAAAGAGAATATATAATTAAATTTCGTTATTTATACACTTAATTTTTAGTTTATAGTTGTTTAAATGGTTTTAGATATGCATTTAGTTTAATTTATATATTTATTTGGTAGATTTATTAGTTATTTGATTTAGGGTTTAATAATTTATTTAGTATAGCTACACAACAATTGTTTAAAATTTTGAATTTTGAAGTCTAGTTGCCATAATCGGTTTGGTTCTGCAAACGCAGAACCATAGACTTGATGCGGGGGCACTCGCGGCCATTCGTGGCGTTATGTCCGGAGTCGACCCTGGTGCCCATGCGCTGATTGTGTGCTGCACAGTTGTAGCATTTAGCCTTCTCTGTTTTGTTTGGGCACTCAGCGAACTGGTGTCCCGGGCTAGCGCAATGGGCACAGGGTTTCCTCTCCGCCTTACATTTGGCCTTCGTGTGCCCAAACTGCAGGCACTGATGGCACTGTACAAAGCGGCTGAAGTCCTCAACGTGGACCCTACTATGGTCCACGTTGAGCTTCCCGAGAGCGAGGATGGTTTTCCGCATCTCGGGGGTTACCTCTACAACCGCGTTGTACAGCGCCGGGTTCCTGTTGGTCGTTAGGAAGCAAATGCGGGAGATGCCAACGTCGTTTTGCGTCACAAGGACCTCCACTAGCTCGTCGCGGGTCACGTCTTTAGAGACTCCCTTCAGTATGAGCAGTGGTGGTCGTTGCTTCGCCTTTTCGGCGACGAAATTAAGACTCTGCGTATGACGGGCTATCGTCTCCTCGCATTGCTCCCTACGTTCAAATTCGACTCTCAGTTTCGAATTGGGGATAGGAAGAATTTTGACCGGAGCATACTTATGTTTCCGGAAGGATATCTCCTTTTTCCAAAGAGACATCACTTCCGGGGGTTTTAAGGTACAGTCGTAGGAGCTGACTATAATGGCAGGGTGGGTTTGTGGTGTTGGGGGCACTGGCTTAGCAGTAACGCTAGCATAAGTTGGAATTTTGGGTGCGGTTGGTGCGGCTTGGACTTCGGACATGGAGCTATGGGCCAGCGGATGTTGTTGCTGGTCCTTTAGGGCGGCCGTCAGCATATTGCCGGAGAGGCGCACGAGGTCCTCGAGTCTCTCCCCCTGTCTCAGAAGCTCATCGACCTTCTGAGAGACCTCGCGTCGGACCTCGGTTGCCATCTCATTTTGGACGCTGAGGACCGCGTCCATGCCGTTGTCCAATTTATGGCTAAGCTCCCTGACACTTTGGTCGCTTAGATGTTCGGTGGGCAAGCACAAAGGGGGAAGCAGCTCCAGGCAGTTCTCTATCTCGTTGGCTGCATCCACAATGAGCTCTTTGTGCGCTTTAATGACGGATTTCCCGGCAGTCACCGCCCTCCTGATTTGGAAGCAGAGATGGCCGACCACCTCCATAAACGTCGGCACATCTCGCACCTTCTCCTGCCTCTGAGTTATCAGGATGGGCGTGGCACTCCGCTCAGGTGGTCCGTCACGAGATTGGCGACGATCAGCAGATGCCATTTCGAGTTAGGTTAGGGTTAGGTTAGGGTTAGGTTAGGTTTTTAAAATTGATTTTATAAAGAATTTTGTTATAAAAAATTTGCCGAAAAGTTGTTTTTTGTATGTTTTTAAGTTAAAATTATAATATCTGAAAGTTTTAAAATGATTTGAAATTTTGATTTTTTGGTCGAAAATTTTCTCTTTTTGAGATTTTTTTTGTTTTTGAAGGAATTTTGAAAATTTTTGCGGAAGTAGTCTCTATAATTTTAAAAAAGCTTATATTGTGAGTTTGGTATATTTGGGGTATTTCCTTAGAGGAAATTTAAGAGTTGGGTTAGGTTAGGTTAGGTTGGGGTGCAAAGGAGAACGCGTACTGGCGTACAACCCCACAATGTTCGTGATTTGGTACCATATTTGCATAGTTGGTTCCTTAATTTTTTCTCATTATTTTCCAGTAAATGTTATATTTTTAGAAGTCCGCGGTAAAGAAAAATCGTAAAGCGAAATAATAATACTAAAAGTAATAACGAAACGCATTTCAACAAGCAGATACTATACGCAAAACAGAAATCTGCTGTCAGAGTTGCCTGGCATAAAAAAATCAATTTATCGATTTTGAAATCGATTCTCAAATAGCTAATTAAGTCTTATTATTGTTAATCTAGTTTCGATTAAAAACTTATTTGTGCAACTATTTTAGAGCTTAGACCTATAAAATTACAGACTTTTTATCTTAAAATAGTTGATTATTTACTGTTGATATTTATAATTTATATTATTTTTAAGATTGATTGTCTTATCGATTTGTTTCACGTAAAAAGACGAATGAAACTACTTGCAACACTTTCAATGTCAATCATTGAATTCATTGAGCTTTTGGTCAACGTAATCTTTAAAGTGTGTTTATAAGTGTGTACCTACTAAAGGTTCCTTCCTACCCACAGACAATTACCTATTTGCGAAAAGCCGCTTTGTGAATGTGATAATGAAATGAACACAAACAATATTATGTTGTGCTTGCGCAGTACTTTTAAATGCACTTTCGTGATAGTTTTACTGTCTGATTGGGTGATACATTACCATCACAATGTCGAGTATGCAATGCATTTCGATTGGATCGCGGGCGGCATTTACTGACGAACGAGAATCTAGCTTTAGTCGACACTATTCGGTTTTGGTCATATCTCTGATCGGTAAGTCGTACATAGTACGAAATATGTCGTCAACCATTTTAGACATCTAACATATTTGGTGCAGCAATGCACCTCTGTATCTGTTACTACTAATATTCTACTATTTTGTTGATCAATTAATAAACTTCATCCATGCTCTTATTGTTTTAGGCAACACCTTCTGATTATATTTGTCATGCTTCCTGGGAATTAGCAATCCATTCTATTGCATCTGAAAGTAAAACTACAAGGCATGTTGGCCATCGCCATGACGTGTTGTATGTGGACGTTCTATTTTAAGAATGAGCAGACGAAGTGTTGTCTTTCAAGAGCCAAATGAAGAGGAACAAAGGATGACTAACATAATTTCGAATTGGATTAGACCACGAGAGGTAACACCTTACATATATTTACTTATTGACTACCTGCGTGGTGGAGTAATATGTACACTGGTTTTCGTGGTGATACATACTCTGAGTTCCTGGGTTTGAATCCCAGTAGGGGCAAATGTTTCTATGACGAATACGAGCATTTGTACCTGAAGCCATGACTATTTACCTATATAATAATCCTACTAAATACATATATATACCATACATTCCGAATCCCATCGGCTTCCCCATAAGAAATCCCACTCCAGGGATCCACCATGCAGATGTTAATAATTATGTCAGTAATTAGTACCACCAATGATCTGATTTGTAAATTCTGGGCCGGCTTATCTTCGCCGTATTTCCCCAAACACATCCCTCGCCACTGTTATTACTACTATCACAACTGCATTTTTACCCATTGGCCTAGTATAACATATCACAAGCCTTACAGTGCTTACTTTGGGGCTAGGCCACTGACCTACCTAAACTATCAATTTGTTACCTGAGACACCCAAGGTAGTAAATATTTAGGTCAGCATTCTTGTATTATAGAGAGGTCAGCGGGCTAGGCTAATTGGTGTAAGATTAAAAAATATTTACTTTACACTCTGTTACTTTTGTAATTTAATTGTGATTGTTTATTTCAGCTTTCTTCAGAAAATGAAGCTTGTGTTCCTTGCTGGCTCCGAGCTCAAAGAGCTTCACGTAGAAGTGGACAGCCAGAGTTTTAACTGCATTGTGGGGCGCTACGAACTGTTGGGTGCTGCTCACTGATTTGCTTGCCATGAAGGCATGACTAGACCGGCTCCACTTTTCGATGATGTTATTTTAAGAGTGCCCTTAATTACTTTATAATTTAATATTAAATATGTGACCAAACTAAATTATTGTTTTATTTCCTCTGAGCAAATGCTAATATGGAAAAACATTACTCGTCTGTGTGTATGTATAATTGTGAAACTTCCCTGTAGAAAGACCAGTCGAGTTTCTGATTTATTTAAAATGTTTTCATCATATTTTTTAGTATTATATTATATTGTTTGCCTTTGATTAAGTAATTTATTAGTAGTATCTACGGGAAGATCCTCGATAGTAAGTACTGTAAATATAAGTAAGTATGCAGTCTGAGCAGTACCTAGTAGACTAATATTCCTATCTCAGAGACAATTATTTTAACCACTAGCTTCCGCCCGCGGTTTCACCTGCGTGATTCGCGTTCCTATAGGAATATCGGCATAAAAAGTTGCCTATGCTATGTTACTCTCCGTTCTTTTAAAGATCAAGTCAATTGGTTGCTTAGTTAGGGCGTAAAAGAAGGACAAACAAGTCACATTCGCATTTATAATAATAAATATGTAGGAAAGGAGATGATTTCAACTTAATGTTGGTATAGGTAGGTAGGTACCTAGTCTAAAGTTGAGACCTCTAAAGTGGGAAGGTGTATACCTACTTCTATTGTTTACATCTATGACTTTCATCATGTTTTAAGTATTTTGCTGTTATTTACCAAAACACAGATGGGTACTTATGTCTTTTTGTGTTTTAAATAACCAAGCACAAAGATCTGAATAATCACAGTCGCAGCAGTTCCTGATAAGTATCCTATCCTATCTATCTATCTTCTAGAATCTAGAACTAGGGCTAACAGTACATAGGTACTTACTTACTTAATTAATATTGAAATGCACTACATATTACGTACCTACCTACCTATTTTAGTTCGATTCACGATTGATCTATAAATCAATCAACAGTACATTTTCAGATTAATTATTTATTTTGTTACCTACTGTCAGAATCATTGTCCGTCCGTCCCTCCCTGTCATTTAACTGTCAATGTCAATCAAATACAGGGAAAAACCTAACCTTAAAAATTATCGAAATACAAGTATAACTTTTAAACCCCAACTTTCAAAATTCTGTTAATTTTTATAGTAATTCTCAATAATATAATCTACCAAATGTGTAAGTCTCATTGCCAAACATGAAAATTGTAGGCCTGTACAAATTCTCCATAGTACCCTGCCATTGTCCTTTGGGAACCTCCTCGTGGTGCACCCTGGGGTAAGGCCTCTCGGCCCACGTTCAGCGTGGGACAAGGGGCCTTATGCAAATCCCTGGCGTCCCTTCTGGGCGCCGAATAAAGTAGGCAGTGCCCCTTCTGGGCCTGCACCTCCAAGTGCGTGCCCACTCTGGGTCGCACTCTCGCCGCTCACTCCCGAGCGGCTTTGAGGGGAGTTTTGACGGCGCCCCTTCTGGGCGTCGTTACACGGGGTGGGCTGGGGTAGTCCGGCGCCCCTTCTGGGCGCCGTTTCAATGGGGGGGAGGGGACGCAAAGGTCTCGTCGTTGGGGCTCGCGGCGACGGACGCCCGTCTTTGTCGGACGGGTCGGTGGGCGGCGATACAGCCCACCCACCTAGCGGCCACTGGGGGGGGGGGGGGGGAATTGGGGGGGGGGGGGGGAATTCGGCGCGAACGCCAGCGCCAAGGCCAGCTCTGGTCCCTTCAGGCTGCAACGACCCGCCCGGGCGTGCGGGAAGCGGCGGTAGGGACCAACTGGCGGTGGACGGGAATAGGTCCTTTAAAGCCCGGGAGGCCACCCGTATAAACCAACGTCACCAGAGACGCTAAAAGGGGGGATGGTAAACCCGTATTTCCACCTATATCGTATGGAAATGTCAGGGATCAACGATATAGATTTGCGCTGCGATCCGGCTAGCGCCCGGCGCTCACCGATACCCGGGTCGGTGAGTGATAAATTTGTTACCGACGACCCCGCTGAGACGGCAGACCAGGTCTCAGTTGGTGGTGTTGTTACTGGTGCTGACGTTGTCGAGTCCGTAAAGGACGGTGAGATTTCTGGGTCCGTAAAGGACGGGATTGAAGAGGGTACTATTTTTGGAGGCGATGACAAGCCCAAAATTGTCAAACCTAAGAGTAGTGTTCGGCGCTCTGAGTTGGAACTGCTGGTGGCAGGTTGCTCCACTCTTCCTGAGGGGGGTAAAAGGTTGCCGGTTGTGAGGTTGGAGAGGAGTGTGATGAAGGAGAACACGAGGGAAAAGGGGGAAGACGATGGGAGGACGACAGGGAAGAAGAGGCATGCGGCGGCACAGGCCGCGAAGGCTGCCCCGGCGAAAAATGGAGATTCGGAGTTGTTCAGGAGGCCCGGTTCGGATTCGGGTAGCCTGATGTCAATTACACACGCTAGTGGGGTATACTCTGACGACAAGGGTGATATCGTTTTTGCCACACCCTCTGTTTCCGACATGGAGGCTCCGACCAAAGGTAGCCGCAAAAGACCATATGTTGGGTCTGAATCAGACAGCGACCTTTCGGAGGTTTCGGCGGCAACGCCGAAAGTTTTCACCGCTAAAAAAGGAGGGCGGGCCCCTACCAAGGGCACGCAGGCCGGCCTCTCCAGAGCCAAACTACAACTCCGGCAGATGGAGGAAGATGCGGTCATGAAACAATCGCGGGCCAACATAGACGCTTGGCGTAAATCGGCTTCACCCCCTAAGGCAAAGACCAAGGGATCGGCAAAGGGCTCTGCAAAAGTGGCACCCCCTAGACAACACAATTTATCTGCCTACACTAGCCAGAAAGAGGTGAGGGCCGCCCTTGACGGTATAACAACAGTGGTTAAGAAGAGCGGCCACTTAAAGGGGACTTCCATGAAGCAGATTTATGACCTCTTGGAGGTGATCGAGTGTGGGGTGGCTAACCTTTCCACCACCAATATCGACGATGAGACGAGGCGCCTTCGCGCTGATAACGATCGTCTGTCCCAAAAGCTGGACATTGTTGAGTCAGAGCTGAAGGCTCTCCGGCGAGCTTTTTCTGAGCGGTGTCCTGCGCAGTCTGCATCGCGCCCTCCGAAGCCTCCGGCCCACGAGAGCAAAGAACCTGGGCGGCCTCCGACGGATTCCGAAATTCTGGAGGAATTTCAGGCAAACATGTTGCGGTCGGTGGGCAACATGATGAATGCCCGCTTCGAGGGCCTAGAGGCAAGGCTCCTTCCAGCAACGTCGTATCGCCCGCCGGACTCAAGAAAGGAGACAGACCCGCCTGCCAAGCATGACACGGCGGCCAAAAAGGCGAAAACCAAAAAGCCTCAACCGGCGGAAGCAATTCAGGAGTCAACATCCCGGCCGAGCTCCCGCCAAGCGACCGACAAGTCTCTGGTGGCAGCGACGAATCCCTGGGCCAACCCACAGCCCAGCACAAGCAGGATCGACTTGGACTCTCAAGAGTACCCTTCACCGTCGGAGTGGACCATGGTGTCCAAAAAAAAGGGGAAGAAAAAGTCAAACCCTCCCCCAGCCCAAAAGAAGAACACTCCCAAAGCCGCCCCTACAGCAGCAAAAAAGGGACCAATGCTCTCCCTCCCGAAGTCATCTGCAGTAGTGGTGACTATTCTACCAGAAGCTCTGCAAAGGGGAGAGACTTACGCTGCGGTGATTGCGAAAGCAAAGGCCTCGGTGAACCTCGGTATCGACGGGGTCAGGATCAAGGCCGCTGCTACGGGGGCCCGAATTTTTGAGATTCCTGGTGCGTCCAGTGGCCCAAAGGCGGAGAATCTTGCCGCAAAGCTAAAAGTAGTGCTTGCTGATGTGGCCAAGGTTGTGAAGCCTACCCGCTGCGTGGACATGAGGGTGACTGGACTGGATGACTCGGTCCAGCCCCTGGAGGTGGCAGAGGCTATTGCCGATAAGGGGGGATGCGCTGTGGACGACGTGAAGGCAGGCGCAATCAGCTTTGGATCAGGCGGGGTTGGCTCCGTCCTGGTCAAGTGCCCGGTGGCAGCGGCCAAGGCGGTGGTGGGAGCTGGGAGGCTCTTAGTAGGCTGGAGTTCGGCCCGGGTGGTAGTGCTTGACCCGATGCCCATGCGCTGTTACAAGTGCATGTGCATCGGGCACACGCGCCAGCGCTGTCCCCTGGAGGCAGACAGAACTGAGGCCTGTTATCGTTGCGGAGAATCAGGTCATAAGGCCTCTGGTTGCACGGCAGACCCTAAGTGCTCGGTGTGCACAGCGGCGAAAAAGCCAGCTGGCCATTACATGGGGGGTAGGAACTGTCTCCCCCCTACCATCAAACCAAAGGTGGCCCCCAAACAAGGAGGTCCCTCGTTGTCGGCAGGCGTAAGGCCCCAGGAGGTGGAAATGTTAGAGCCCAATGCCTAGTACACCTATGTTAAAACTCCTACAAGGTAACCTAAATCATTCCGCTGCGGCTCAAAATCTGCTAGTGCAGCATATAGCGGAATGGGGGGTCCACGCGGCTGTTTTTGCGGAGCCGTATTTTGTCCCGCCCCTCCCCAACTGGGTTGACGATACAGCCGGGTCCGTCGCGGTAACAGTTCCGTCTGGTGCTGGTCACTCCCCCCCTCTCTCGATTCGTGAAAGAGGGCCGGGCTACGTGGCCGCCGTTTGGGGTGATCTCATACTCCTCGGGGTATATTTCTCCCCCAACAAAAGTCTAGCCGAGCTTGAGGCGTTTTTGGAGGTCCTCTGCTCAGTGGTACGCAGAATGTCCCCCTTACAGACCATCGTAATGGGAGACTTTAACTCCAAGTCCACCATGTGGGGCTCCCGTGCAACCGATCCGAAGGGCCTTGCGGTCGAACTGTGGGCAGTCGCGTCAGGCTTAACATTAGCCAACAGAGGCAGCGTCTGCACGTGCGTGCGGCGGTCCGGGGGGTCGATTGTAGACCTCACCTTCACTACCCCTGCGATAGCTGCACGCATAACCAACTGGCGAGTGCTCGAGGAGGCTGAGACCCTCAGCGACCACCGCTATATAGCGTTTGGCGTCTCCCCCTCGAGCGGCGTAGATGCGTCGACCCGTCAACAAGGACGCACCCAGTTCCCGCGTTGGGCGATGACCCATTTGGACGCGGACCTGGCAGAAGAGGCGGCTATGGTGGCCACCTGGTGCGCTACCTCTGAGAGTGAGCTGGGCGTAGACGAGAGGGCAGTTCGTCTCCGTGGTACCCTGACGTCTATCTGCGACGCTGCCATGCCTCGAGCCGGACGTTTTTCGCGACGGAGGCAGGTATACTGGTGGTCGGATGATCTCGCGGCCCTTCGTACAGCCAGCAACCGTGCCCGCCGTGCTTTCCAACGATGCCGTCGGCGTCGCCACACGGATGCGGAAGAGGAGCTTCTCTACGGAGCCTACAGGGAGGCTAGGAAGGCCCTAAAAGTGGCGATTTACGCTGCCAAGGAGAGCGCACGAGAGGAGCTCCTCGCTGGATTGGACCGCGACCCGTGGGGCCGGCCATACCGGATGGTGCGTGGAAAGCTCCAGCACCAGGCGCCCCCCACGGAGTCTTTCGAGCCTGTTCTGCTCAGGAGAGTGGTGGAGGGCTTATTTCCCATCCAGGGCTCCTTCTCACCGCCTATAATGTCTGCGCCTGAAGCTGTCCGAGCAATTGTGCCTGACGAAGTTCCTGAGGTCTCCGAGGTAGAAATCGAGGGTGCCACTAATCGCCTGGCCACCAACAAGTCGCCAGGGCCGGACGGGGTACCGGGTAGAGTGCTGAGGCTTATTGCTGCCCACCTCAGCGATCGCTTGAGGGAGCTTTTCTTCGCGTGCCTGCAGCGTGGCGAGTTTCCTGCCGCCTGGAAGCGTGGACGTTTGGTCCTTTTAAGGAAGGAGGGTCGGCCCCCCGATTCCCCTGCGGCCTATAGACCTATTGTCCTCCTGGATGAGGCGGGGAAGCTGCTTGAGAGAGTCATTGCTGCCCGCATCATCCAGCATCTCGAGGACGCCGGGTCCAATATCTCGGACCGTCAATACGGCTTTCGTCGGGGCCGGTCTACAGTGGACGCACTGCTAGCTCTAAAGCGGCTGTCTCATGCAGCGACGGAGCAAGGGGAGAGGGTGATCGCGGTGTCTTTGGACATCGCGAATGCATTCGGCACCCTCCCCCATGCATGCATAGAGGAGGCGCTCCGCTTTCATGGGGTGCCCCTTTACCTGCGCCGGACCGTGGCGAACTATCTCCAAGACAGGGCGGTGCAGTACCTGGACCACAATGGTGAGCTGTGCAGTAGGTCGATGACCTGTGGAGTTCCACAGGGGTCCGTTTTAGGGCCCCTGCTCTGGAATCTAGGCTTTGACTGGCTGTTGCGAGGGGACATGCTGCCTAGATCGGAGTTGATCGTCTATGCGGACGACACTCTTGTGGTTGTTCGAGGAAGCGATTGGGCGGATGTGGCAAGGCGTACTAGTGTGGCGGCGTCCTTGGTGGTAGACCGTATACGCCTGTTAGGCCTCAAAGTAGCTTCCTCAAAGACGGAGGCGCTGGCTCTGCATGGTCCACGGGGAAAACCCCCGCCTACTTTGACCGTACTGGTAGATGGAGTGACTGTCAGGGTAGGGGCCCATATGCACTATTTGGGCCTCACACTAGACAGTCGCTGGCAATTCGAGGAGCATTTCCGTAGGTTGTCTCCCCGTCTTCTGAACGCTGCAGCAGCGCTGGGGCGTCTCCTCCCTAATTTGGGCGGGCCAAGCGCGTCCTGCCGGCGACTATACGCGAGGGTCATTGGCAGTATGGCGCTGTACGGTGCCCCTGTTTGGGAGGAGGCGCTCATGAGAAGCGCAAAGAATCGGGCACTCCTGCGTCGACCCCAGCGGGTTATGGCGCAACGTGCTGTGAGGGCGTACAGGACAGTATCTTAGGCTGCTGCCTGCGTGCTTGCTGGTACTCCCCCGTGGGAGTTAGAGGCGGACGTGCTAGCAAGCACTTATAGGCTTCGAAGGCTGGCAATGGAGCGCGCTGAGCGTCCCGCCGCTGCCGAGTTAGTGGCTGCCCGACGCGATGCGGAAAATGAGCTTCTCGCGAGGTGGTCAGGCAGTCTTGTGGAGCCAGTATATGGTACCCGCACCTTGGAGGCATTGCGCCCGGTTCTGGTGGATTGGTGCGCGCGGAGGCACGGAGCTCTCACCTTCCGCCTTGTGCAGGTCTTGACCGGACATGGCTGTTTCGGTCACTACCTGCACAAGGTGGCGAGGCGTGAGGCGAACCCGTCCTGCCACGAGTGTGGCGCTGATGATGACACCGCGCAGCACACCCTTGAGGTGTGCGGTGCGTGGTCCTCTCAGCGCCATACTCTGGTGGGGGCGATTGGCGGGGACCTCTCGCTGCCCGGCGTGGTGCAAGCCATGCTAAGTGGCGACAGGTCCTGGCGTGCCGTAGCCTCCTTTTGTGAAACAGTCGTTTTACATAAGGAGGCAGCGGAGCGGGCCCGGGAGGACGATGTCCTCGCAGACCCGCTTCGCCGTAGACGTCGCGGAAGAAGGAGGCGGCAGTTTGACCGCCTCCTCCTTCCGCCGTGAGATTGCGGTTGGTTGGGGGTGGGACCCTGGCCGAGCACGGTCTCACTGACGTTTGGATGCGCCCAGACTTTCCCGGGCGTATTCCCTCTGGCGGTTAAAGCCGGATGAACCGTGGAGCATGCCAAACCGGCGGGCCCACATCATCTTGGCGGCGTGTGGGAGAGTACTTTGGGTTTTAGTGGGTATGTCCCCTGTCTCCCTGCATCCTGTCGAGCCTTCGGGCTAGGGAGGGTGTGGGAGACAGTCGTGGGAAGAGTCGAGCAGAGTCTCCCTGGCCCCTGCGCTCCGTTGAGACACTTCGGTGGCTGGGCGTGGCGCGGGGGGCTTGCCACATATCCCCCGGGCTTCCCACGAGCCCGGTAGGAATGCGTAAACAGCATTTCCCAAAGTATAATAAAAAAAAAAAAAAAAAAAAAAAAAAAAAAAAAAAAAAAAAAAGGTTAGGTTAGGTTAGGTTAGGTTGGGTTAGGTTAGGTTAGGTTGGGGTGCAAATTTGGGAACCTCCTCGTGGTGCACCCTGGGGTAAGGCCTCTCGGCCCACGTTCAGCGTGGGACAAGAGGCTTTATGCTAATCCCTGGCGTCCCTTCTGGGCGCCGAATAAAGTAGGTGGTGCCCCTTCTGGGCATCGCACCCCCTTCAACGCGCGTCCCTTCTGGACCGCACAGCGGGTCACTCGGACCTGCGGGGGGGATCTCCACGTGCGGCCCACTCTGGGTCGCACGCTCGCCGCTCACTCCCGAGCGGCTTTGAGGGGAGTTTTGACGGCGCCCCTTCTGGGCGTCGTCACACGGGGGGGGGTTTGGGGTAGTCGGCGCCCCTTCTGGGCGTCGATACACGGGGGGGTTCGGGGTAGTCCGGCGCCCCTTCTGGGCGCCGCTTCAGCGCAAAGGTTCCGTCGTTGCGGGGCGCGGCGACGGGCGCCCGTTCGTTCTCGAACGGGTTGGTGGGCGGCGAACAGCCCACCCCCTAGCGACCAAAAGGGATGGCAAACCTTTCATTTCCGAACAATATGAAAGGTCAGCCTATGGAAATGAGTTTGCCATGTGATCCGGCTGGCGCCCGGCGCGTGGAGGTACCCGGGCCTCCACGTGAGAAATCTATTACCGAAGACTGCCCTGAGGTAGGCGACCAGGCCTCAGGTGCCAGTAATGCCCCTGGAAGGCGTGGGGAGGGAGAGCCCGAGGAGGGCGGAGGTACGGGTGAAAACCCAAGTGGCGGCGGCAGCCGAAAAAGGCCGCACATTGAGGGCGTCGACTCCGATGACAGCTCCGGTTGTGAGTCGACCGCTTCCAACAGGGCAAAGATAGGGACGGCCCGTAGGGGAAGGAAGGGGGCGTCTGGGAAGCCCATCACTCCCAGGCCTGCCCGTAACGAAGACATGGAGGACGGCTGCTCACTGCCTGAGTTCGAGCGCGACCCAACATGGGGGAACGTGACCGCTGATGAGGAGTGGAGCTACCACCAGCAGATCGTGGAGAACCGCGAGACCCTTGCGAGGTTTCGTGCGAAGGAGCCAGCCTTCCCCGGGGCTCGCAACTTTGACCTGGAGTGTCTCGAGCAGGTCTTGCCGGAGGCGCTTGCGGACCTGCGGAAGACCTACGACGGAAATCGAGCCAAGCGTGCCGCGAAACGCGCAGCCAAGGCGGAGGCAAAGAAGACCCCAAAGGTCCTCAGCAAAAAGGAGGAGGCGGCCAGGAGGGCCATCGAGGAACAGATCCCCTGGTCGGCGGATCTTACAGGCCTATCTGATGAGGAGGTACAGGAGAGGGGGCGGTTGTGCACGCAGGCGATCCGCGAGGTGTCCGAGAAGTCGGGACGCCTCGATGGGGCGTGCCAACGCACTCTTAGCGACGCCGCGGACAGTATGCAGCGCGTTATGTCCAATTTGGCATCGCGCTGCCACTCGGACGACACGGAGAGGCTTTCCGCTGCAAACGCAAAGCTGCTCGAGGAGGTGGAGGCGCTACGGCAGGAGGTGGCTGCCCTGAAGAGGGAGGTTAGCGGGAGAGGCTCGTCCCCCCGTGCGGAGAATGCCCCTGCTCCTCCTTCCGAACCCCCGACCGACATGGCCCAAGTTATGAGCGCAATGCTGGAGCTGAAGAGCTCGCTCTGCTCCTCTCTTGCGGCCGTGAATTCCCGGCTTGACGGGCTAGAGGCGAGAGCGCTCAGCGCCTCAATACCGAAGAGGGCACTTCCCATTGTTGCTAGGCGATCGGGAGTCACAGTGGAGGAGTTCCCACCCCTCCCCGCGCCAGCGAACAGGCCGATCTCGGCTGACCAGAGGAAAGTCCGTCTTCCCAGGATGGGACCATCGGCCAACCCCTTTCTTTCCCCCCCCCAGCAGACCACCAGCTGGACCTCAACGCCCCCTGTCGGCGAAGAGGCATGGGCGACGGTTACTCGCCGGCGACGAAGGAAGGGCCAGACGGCTGCGGCAGCGGCTGCGATTATGAGTCGCCCTCCTGCCCCTGGAGGAGCGCCTCCCACCCTGCCTGCTCCGGCAGCTCTGGGCAAGGCGAAAAAGAAGAGAAGGCGGCTCAAACGCCCCCGATCAACAGCGGTGGTCCTAAAGTTGACCCCAGAGGCAGTCGAGCGTGGGGTGACGTACGCCGACACCATAAAGATGGCGATGGGCGCAATATCGCTGGTCGAACTCGGGATCGAGTCAGGCGGGCTCAGGTCGCGTACGTCCCAGGCTGGAGCTCGGCTCCTGGAAATCCCAGGCGCCAATAGCGGGGAGATAGCCGACCGCCTGGCCTCACGGCTCAAGGAGGTTGTCCAGGATGTAGCGACGGTCGCCAGACCCGAGAAATGCGCAGAGGTGCGCTTGTCGGGCCTCGACGACGTCGCCACGGTAGAGGATATTGCGGCGGCCGTGTCCACCAGGGGTGGATGCCCGGTAGACCGGGTTAAGGTGGGGGTATTGCGAGCCGGTCCTAACGGCTCGTTCTCGTGTCCGGTACGCTGCCCGATAAAGGCGGCCCAGAAACTCCTGACAGCGAAGAGGTTGCCTGTGTGCTGGTCGATGCCGCTGGTGACCCTGCTTGACCCGCGCCCACTGCGCTGTTTCAAGTGCATGGGCGTGGGTCATGCCAGAGTCAGATGCCCCGTGGACGTTGACCGCAGCGGAATCTGTTTTCGCTGCGGCCTCCCGGGGCACAAAATGGTGGACTGCACACAGATTGTGCCGCACTGCGCAATCTGCGCAGACGAGGGTAAGCCGGCGGCCCATGTGATGGGCAGTAGGAAATGCATCCCCCCTGTAAAAAGGGCGCGGGATGTCATGCCTAGAATGCGCGCACCTGCGCAAGACGAGCCGCAACGACGGGCCGCAGTGAACGAGGTCGAGATGCAGGAGGCAGCTGCCCCGCAGATCCCGACCCCCCCTTTAGCCGGACCTTCAACCTCTAACCCCAATGCCTCTCCGGCGAGAGGCACAGGGAGAGACTTGGGGGAGGATTTAGAGGAGCTGCAGGACTTCGAGGAGCTGGATGCCCTCGAGGATGAGCGGGACTGCGATGACGCTTCCTCGGACGAAACCGTCCGGTCGCGCTCCCCCCCCCGGAGGAAACGTCCGCCTCGTAGAGTCGGAAGGTTCCGTCCTTCCGACTCCGAGTCGTACGATACCGGCGATCTGTCCGGACTGGACTTTTAGGTCCAGATACCGGAGGTTGAGGCCCCAGGGGCTGCGGCAACGCCCACATGTTGCCTTGATCGAGGGACGACAGGTCCCACCGGCCATGGGGGTTGGGGCGGAGATTGTCCACATGGTCCCGCCCCGGCACTCGCCTGCTGCCGGGCAAGAGGGCATGACTGGTAGGTTTTAGTGGGTATGCCCCCCTCCTCCCGAATCCCCGCCGAGGCCGCAGGGCCTGGACGGGGAAGCGGGAGTTGGGGGGAGAGTCCCACATAACCCGGGCGGGCCCCCACGTGAGGGCCCCGGGTATGCGTAACGCATTTCCCCCAGTTTAAAAAAAAAAAAAAAAAAAAAAAAAAAAAAAAAAAAAAAAAAAAAAAAAAAAAAAAAAAAAAAAAAAAAAAGGTTAGGTTAGGTTGGGGTGCAAATTTGGGAACCTCCTCGTGGTGCACCCTGGGGTAAGGCCTCTCGGCCCACGTTCAGCGTGGGACAAGGGGCCTTATGCTAATCCCTGGCGTCCCTTCTGGGCGCCGAATAACGTAGGTGGTGCCCCTTCTGGGCATCGCACCCCCCCTTCAACGCGCGTCCCTTCTGGACCGCACAGCGGGTCACTCTGACCTGCGGGGGGGATCTCCACGTGCGGCCCACTCTGGGTCGCACGCTCGCCGCTCACTCCTGAGCGGCTTTGAGGGGAGTTTTGACGGCGCCCCTTCTGGGCGTCGTCACATGGGGGGGGTTTTTTGGGGTAGTCGGCGCCCCTTCTGGGCGTCGATACACGGGGGGGTTTGGGGTAGTCCGGCGCCCCTTCTGGGCGCCGTTTCAGCGCAAAGGTTCCGTCGTTGCGGGGCGCGGCGACGGGCGCCCGTTCGTTCTCGGACGGGTTGGTGGGCGGCGAACAGCCCACCCATTAGCGACCAAAAGGGATGGGAAACCTTCATTTCCAAACAATATGGAAAGTCAGGAAATGAAGGATAGTTTGCGCTGCGATCCGGCTAGCGCCCGGCGCATGGGGGTACCCGGGCCCCCATGTGTTAAATGGACTACCGAAGACTGCCCTGAGGTAGGCGACCAGGCCTCAGGTGTCGGTGATGCTCCTGGAAGGCGTGGGGAGGGAGAGCCCGAGGAGGGCGGAGGTACGGGTGAAAACCCAAGTGGCGGCGGCAGCCGTAAAAGGCCGCACATTGAGGGTGTCGACTCCGACGACAGCTCCGGTTGTGAGTCGACCGCTTCCAACAGGGCGAAGATAGGGACGGCCCGTAGGGGAAGGAAGGGAACGGCTGGGAAGAACACCACTCCCAGACCGATCCGTAAAGCGGGTTATGGGGACCGCACGGTGTCCGACTTCGAGCGCGATCCGGAGTGGGGTGATACCACTGCCGACGACGAGTACGCCTACGCGACTTTCGCTCGTGACATGCGGGAATTCGTGGAGAACAACGAACACGAGATGCCCGATTTGTCCTCCACGATAAATCTCCCGACACAGCTGGAGGAGTATCGGGAGAGAAATAAGAAGAAGCGAGCCGATCGCGCGGTTAAACGTGCCGCCAAAGCGGTCAAAAAGAAGGAGGCAAGGGAGGCCCGCAAGGCCTCTAACAAAATGGAGGAGGCGACCAGAAGGGCTATCGAGGAGCAAATTCCATGGTCGGCGGCTCCCAATGGCCTAACGGCTGAGGACGTGCGGGAAAGGGGGCAGCTGTGCGCACAGGCAATCCACGAGGTGTCCATGAGGTCAGGACGCCTCGAAGGAGCCAGCCAACGGACCCTCAGCAGCTCTGCGGAAAACTTGCAGCGCGTGGTGTCTAATTTGGCATCGCGCTGCAATACTGAGGAGTCGGAGGCGCTATCCCTAGCGAACGCGAGGCTGAAGGAGGAAGTGGCGGCGCTTCGAAAGGAAGTAGCCGCCCTGAAGAGGGAGGTTGGCGGGAGAGACTCGTCCCCCCGGGCTGAGAATGCCCCTGCCCCTCCTTCTGAACCCCGGACAGAGATGGCCCAGTTTATGAGCGCGATCAAGGACATGCAGAGTTCCTTTTGCGCCTCTCTTGCGGCCATGAGCGCACGGCTGGACGGACTGGAGGCAAGGGCTTTCCGCGCCTCACCACAGGAGAGGGCACGTCCGCCTCCGGGCAGGCGAGCGAGAGTAAGGGTGGAGGAGTTCCCACCCCTCTCTGCACCAGCAACAAGGCGGACCTCTGACGTGAGGAATGTCCGAGTTCCCAACCCCTTCACGTCAACGCCCCAGCGGAACACCAGCTGGACCTCTTTGCCCCCTGGAGGCGAAGAGACTGCGGCGTCGGGTACTCCCCGGCGAAGGAGGGGCCGAACGTTTGCGGCAGCGGCTGCGACCACTGGTCACCCACCGGCCCTGGAGGGAGCGCTTCCGCTCCAGCGTGCAAAGGCGGCTCCGGGTGGGACAAAGAAGAGGAGAGGACGACGGCTAAAGCGCCCCCGCACTGCGGCGGTGATGGTGAAGTTGACCCCGGAGGCGGTCGAGCGTGGGGTAACCTACGCCGACATGATCGGGCGGGCAAAGCGCGCGATTCCGCTGGCCGAACTCGGCATCGAGTCCGGGCTCAGGTCGCGCATCTCCCAGACTGGAGCCCGGCTCTTTGAGGTCCCAGGGGCTGATAGCGCGAGGACGGCGGACCAGCTGGCCGAGCGGCTGAGAGAGGTCCTCCAAGGGGAAGCAACGGTCGTCAGGCCCGAAAAATGCGCAGAGGTGCGCTTATCGGGCTTTGACGACGTTGTCACAGCGGAGGACATAGCGGAGGCTGTGGCTGCCAAAGGCGGATGCCCGATCGATCGGGTTAAGGTGGGGACTCTGCGAGCCGGCCCCAACGGGTCTTTCTCAGCTCCGGTGCGCTGCCCTATTGCGGCGGCCCAGAGCATATTGAGGGCGAAGAGGTTGCCCGTGGGTTGGTCGGCGCCAGTGGTGACTTTGCTTGATCCACGCCCGCTGCGCTGCTTCAGGTGCATGGGCGTGGGTCACGCTAGGCTGAGGTGCCCTGTGGACGTTGACCGCAGCGGAGCCTGTTTTCGCTGCGGCCTCCCGGGGCACAAAATGGTGGACTGCACGCAGGTGGTGCCACACTGCGCGGTATGTGCAGACGCGGGAAAACCGGCGGCCCACGTTATGGGAAGCAGGAAATGCGCCCCCCCTGTAAAAAGGCCGCGGGACGCCAAACCTGGTGCGCGTCCATCTGCGCAGGCCGTGACGCAACGGCGACCAGAAACCGTGGACGAAGTGGAGATGCTGGAGGCAGATGCCTCGCAGACTCCGACTCCCCCTCTAGCTGGTCCTTTGACCCCCAACCCCAATGCCTCCCCGGAGAGAGGTACAGGGAGAGGCTTGGGGGAGGACTATGAGGATATGACGGCGACCGACGACGACGCGCCCTCGGACGAGACCGTCAGGTCGCGCTCCCCCCGGAAGAAGCGCCCGCCCCGGAGAGTCGGGAGGTTCCGTCCCTCCGACTCCGAATCCGTCGATTCCGGCGAATATTTCGACGACTTCTAGGCCTGATGGCCGAAGGTTGAGTCCCATGGGGCTGCGGCGGCAGCTTATGTCGCTTTGAGCGAGGGACTACTGGTCCCACCGGCCATGGGGGTTGGGGCGGCGATTGTCAACATGGTCCCGCCCCGGCACTCGCTTGCTGCCGGGCACGAGGGCATGACTGGGTGGTTTTAGTGGGTATGCCCCCCTCCTCCCGAATCCCCGCCGAGGCCGCAGGGCCTGGACGGGGAAGCGGGAGTTGGGGGGAGAGTCCCACATAACCCGGGCGGGCCCCCACGTGAGGGCCCCGGGTATGCGTAACGCATTTCCCCCAGGATAATCAAAAAAAAAAAAAAAAAAAAAAAAAAAAAAAAAAAAAAAAAAAAAAAAAAAAAAAAAAAAAAAAAAAAAAAAAAAAAAAAAAAAAAAAAAAAAAAAAAGGTTAGGTTAGGTTAGGTTAGGTTAGGTTAGGTTAGGTTAGGTTAGGTTAGGTTAGGTTAGGTTAGGTTAGGTTAGGTTAGGTTAGGTCAGGTTAGGTTAGGTTAGGTTAGGTTAGGTTAGGTTAGGTTAGGTTGAGTGCCGTTTGGCCTGTCGGAGGGAGTACCCGCGCTCGTTGTTGTAAAAAAATCGCTCCTGCGGGAAACGATTTTAAAAATAGAAGAAAAAATATATTGGGGGGTTAAAAATACTGTTAAATAGTGGGAAATCCGGAGGCACCTTTTGGTGGCCTTTTTGTGTTTTTTGAGTTGATAGTTCGATTTTTGTTTCCGTTTTTTGTTCAAAATTCAACCTTCTTCGACGACTTAACAGTTGTCGGGATACATGTTTTTTTGGTCATTTTTTGTTTTTGTTGCCATTTGGGCATTTTTGGCGCCTCGCAAGGGGTTTTGGGTGTCCGGGTAGGTGGGCCCATACCCCTCAAGGTTTTGTTGTTTGTTTTTGGTTTTGTCCATTTTTTGAGTTTTAGTAGAATTTTTACATAAAAATTCTACTAAGAAAAATTGAGAAGGCGATCACGCTTTGCCGTTTTCATACATTTTGTATGGGGTTGCGCCGCACTTCTTCTCGGGTCTGACTTACCTGCTGCTTCTTCTCGGTGGGGTGGGGTCAGATTCTGGGTCGAAGTTGCTGGTTGCTTTCGTGTGTACATTCCTGTTGATAATTAGGTTAAGATTAGACATAGGGTTAGTGATAGGTGTAGATAGACAAATGTAAATAGATAAGTGTAAACATAAGGTGTTATATAGTATAATTAAGGTGTAAATTCGAAAATCGCCAGTGAGAATGTCTGGTGGGAACGGGAAAAGGAGAAAGGGTAGCAAGGGGTTGGAAGCTGGAGGACCTGCTGGACCTGGCCTCAAGCCTCCCTTCGACATGAAGGCTTTCGAAGAGTTGCGCAGCTCTGCAGCGGACATGAAATATGTCTTGCAGGAGAATGAGAATTTGAGGGTGAAGATGGCGGAGGCGGCGGTGACGATGGAGAAAGTACCGGAGAGGTTGCGCCTTAAATATGAGGAGGAGCTCGAGAGGCAAGAGCAAGAGCATGAGGATTTCAGGCAGCAAATTCTGGAACAGTGCAAAAATATGAAGATCGTGGCTGCCGACGCAGACCAGACTTTTAAAGAGAATAGGGCTCTGAAAGAGCAGCTGGAGCAAGTCCAGGCGGAGGCAAGCCGGCTCTCGGAGGAGAACCTGGTGTTGAAGGAGCAGCTGGAGCAAATCCAGGACAGGCCTTCCCCCCCTTCCCCGTTGCCGGGGTCGGAGCAGGGGCCGATTCCTGCGCCTGCTCTCACGAGGGAGGACCTCAGGGGAGTGTTGGGTGAAATGGAGAGGGTAATGATGGAGGGGATGACACAAGTGCTGGGCAGGATGATGGAGGAAAAGCTAGAGGAGTTCAGGGCTCGCCTCCCGCGGGATCTGAGTCAGGCGGTTGGGACGGCGGCTGTGATAGCTGCTGCTGCTGACGATGTGGTGGCTGAGGCTGGTGTGGTAGAGTGCGGCCAGAGCGAGGAGGGCTCGCGCCTCTCGTCGAGGCCAGATGAGGATAGACGGGGAGGTGGGGATTTCCCCCCCCTGCCCCGCCAAAGGGTGACTTACCTGAGTCCGGAGGTTGTTCCTGTGGGTCCTGGCCGTGGTCGGGGTCCGGCGGGTCCTCGTCTTGAGCGGGATGGATCGCCGTCGCTCGCCGCTGCTGCGTCGGTCCCGGCGAACGACTGGGTCAAGGTGGGGGCGACGAAGAGGAGGAAATCTGAAAGGAAAGAAGAGAGTGTGGAATCAGTGGTGCGGGTGGCACAGCAGGGGCCTCTCAGTGGCGAGGTAGCGCGCACTGGTCTGACCCCCCCTGTCTCAGCCGAGAAGCCCTACCGGCTGGTAGTACCGAGATCGTCGGCGATAACGTTGTGTCTCAGGCCCGAAGCTGTCGCCAGGGGCGTCACCTACGCCATGGTCTTAAATAAGGCCTACAGCGAGGTGCCGCTGGCGAGCGTCGGGCTTGAGACGGTCAGAGTCAGACACACGGCCTCGGGGGGCCGAATGATTGAAGTCGCTGGAACATCCAGCGGTCCACAAGCGGATGCCCTTGCGGCCAAATTGGTGGAGGCTCTGAAGGAGGAGGCGGTCATAGCCAGGCCGGTTAGAATGGCTGACCTGAGGGTGACCGGCCTCGACGAGAGTATGTCGAGTGAGGGAGTAGTGACGGCTGTGGCCGAAAAGATGGGAATTCCGACGAGCTCGATCACGGCAAGGCCCGTACGGATGGGGGAATGGGGATCTGGCTCGGTGGTGGTGAGGTGCCCCATCGCGGCGGCGAAGGCCCTTGCTGAAGAAGGACATCTGGTGGTGGGGTACTCCTCGCTCCAAGTGGCGGCCATGGAGCCGGCCCCCACCAGATGTTACGTGTGCATGTGCCTCGGGCACACTAGGATGGGGTGTCCTGGAAAAGAGGATAGGAGTGGCCTTTGCTACAGGTGTGGCAAAGAGGGCCACAGGATTGGAGAATGCACCGCAGAGAAGCCGACGTGCCACGTCTGCGGTACGCACAACAGGGGTAGTGACCACATAATGGGGTCCTGGGGTTGCCGACCCCCCACGGTCAGGGGCGTGTCCCCCACATGGCGGGGTCAGCCTGGAGGTCGGTCTCAAGACATTGAGCCCATGGAGTGCGCAGCTGGGTCTCATCCTGGTACGACCACCTAAAAAGGAGAAAAAGGGAATTAATGTAAATAGGGGCACTTACCTGGTCCGTCGGGGGCGTAGTCGATGCTGGGCTGCTGCTTCCTGGCGCGACCTGGAAAAGAAAGAAAGTTGTAAATATTGTGTAAAGTGGGTCATGGGCCATCTGTTTCCGTACAGTGGCCTTGTAAATTGTTGTAGTTAGGTTTTAGTCGTAGTATAGTTTTAGGAACTAATTATTGTCGAGTGTTCACCAATAAATTGTTGTAAATATTATCATAGGTTAGTTTTAGGGTTTTTATATAAAAATTAAAAAAAGAGAAGAGCAAAAACAGATTAGTTTTTAAGGATGTATAGTTTGTAGTGTTTACATGTCACAGCTGCGTGTGAATACTGCATGCTGAGTGAAGTCGTTTGGGTGGGGGACTCTACCCCCCTCACCCCCCCTAGATCGTGCCCAAGGGGCGCTAGGTTGCGTGGCCCCTTCTGGGCCGCACAGCCTTTAGTGATGTCCTCCTTCTGAGGTATCTTGTTGTCGCGTCGCGTTGCGCCCGTGTGGCTGCGCGCGCCGGCCCCTGGGTCGGCGCGCGCAGCCACACGGGCAGCCGGGTGAGCCCCGCGGTTTTAATTCCCTAGGGACAGGTACCGTGGCCTCTCCTGATTCGGTTGATGTCCTCCAGGGTTTAGTGGGTATCCCCCTCCGTCTCACCCCTTCCAGCCTTGGGGTAGTAGCCAAGGCAGCCGACTGGGGACAATGGCGTCCCCGTATAGTTGGTGGGAGGTGGAAAGGCGGACGGGCGAGTCCCACATAACCCGGGCCCCTTCTGGGTCCGGGTATGCATCAAGCATTCCCTGGGTCAAAAAAAAAAAAAAAAAAAAGGTTAGGTTAGGTTAGGTTAGGTTAGGTTAGGTTAGGTTGAGTGCCGTTTGGCCTGTCGGAGAGAGTACCCGCGTCACTCGTTGCCAAAAAATCGCTCCCGCGGAAACTCGTTTTAAAAATAGATAGCAAAAATCTACGGTAAATTAAAAATACTGTTAATTATCAGGAAGGCCGGAGGTATCTTTTAAGAACCTCTCTTGGTTTTTAGTGTAAATACTTCGATTTGTTTTTCCACTTTTTGTTCTTCGGGTCATTTATATCTGGATGATATAACTATATCGTCCATATAATTGCACCCAAAAATTTGGTCGTTTTTTGTTTTGTCCGCCATTCAGGCATTTTTGGGGCCTCGCTAGGGGTTCCGGGGTGTCTGGGTAGGTGGGCCCATACCCCCCAGGTATTTGTGGTTTATTTTTGTTTTGGTCCATTTTTCGATTTTTGGTGGAATTTTCTCACAAAAATTCCACTGAGAAAATCTTAGAAAGCGATCACGCTTGACCGATTTCGGAAATTTTGTATGGGCTTGCAGACCACTTCTTCTTGGGTCCGACTTACCTTCTGCTTCTTCTCGGGCTAGGGGGGGGTCGGAATTCGAAGTTGAAGCTGGGTGTAGATATCGTTGTATATTATTAGAGCATAAGTTAGGAATAAGTTTAGGCATAAGTTTAGCCATAAGTGTAAATATATAAGTTGTATATTAGTGTACATTTTGCGAGTTATTGTCGGTGGCCACTATGGCTCCGAAAAAGAAAAAAGGTGGTGGTTCTGGCAAGCCTAACCGCGTGTCGTCGAGAACGGGATCAGAGAGGTCGCGATCGGAGGTAGAGAAGGGGGACTCCGGGTCGGAGTACTCGTCTTGCTCGGGCGATGAGACGTCCGTAAAGAGGTCTACCAGGTCGGGGAAAGCGGGTAAAACCGCCTCGGCTGAAAAGACAAGGGGTGCCTCCTTGGGTCACTTGAGCCCATCTGGAGAAGAGAAGGCCCCGGGTAAGGCCCCGCGCAAGAGGGTGCTCGCCCAAGTCGAGTCATCGGAGGAGCACGCTGAGAGTGCTGCCAAGCGTGGTGGCAAGAGCGGCTCATCTAAAGGGAAATTGATAATATCATTCGCTGGGACCTCGATAGGGTTGGCGGGGGCCAAAAAAGACTACTCTGAGGGCCGTGAGAAGGACCTGCTAGAGTGTGATGACTCTGCCTCTATTAACTTTTTGGAGGAGCAGAAAGAGTCGGGCAATGAGTCTGAGGTTGAATCTGACCCGGAGAGCGTTCGTGGAGTGGAGTCTGTACCTGGTGCAGGAGATGGAATGTCGGAGCAGTTCCGTAGGGGTCACGGTCTTACTCCAAGCGCTGGGCAGCTCCGCACGGCTCTGGGGAAAAAGGAGGAAGCTGCAATAGCGGCTGTGCGTATGCAGTCGAAGGAGGCAATGCTGACGAAGGGAAAGGCCAGCATTGCCCTGATCAACGAAATGGCCAAAAAGTCTGGCAACCTTAAGGGGGATATCTGGAAGCAGATTAACGCCGGCACGGCTCAGTTGGCTGAAATGGTACAGGAGCTGGAATGCTTGCCTGAAGCAGAGGAGGTTCGTCGGCTAAATGCTGACAACAGGAGGCTATCAGAGCAAGTGAACCTTCTGCGGGCGGAAATGGCTGCGTTCAAAATGGCCTTTGAGGAGAACAACAGGGAGCGGAACGAGCATGGCGGCAAGGCCAAGGCCAAGCCCTCCTCCCGTCTGCTCCCCAAGCCTGCTCAGGCCCAGCCATTGTTGGAGGAAGTTAGGGGTATAGTTGGGGGTATGGTGGGGGAAATCCAGAGGGAGATGATGAGCCAGCTGATCCAGGTATTGGGGAATATGATGGATGCCAAACTAGATGGGATCAGGGCCCGCCTCCCCCCGGAGCCGAGCTACAGGCCACCGCTGGCACACGAGGTGAGGGCGGCCAGGGGCGCCGCTGCTGCTGCTGCTGCCGTCGCTGCTGAGGCCGAGGCCGCATCTGCCGCATCTGTGGGGGAAATCAGTTACATGGAGGACTCGTACCTCCCGCCTGCGTTGTATCAGGACGTCCCAAATGTGGTGGACGATGAGAACTTCCCTCCCTTAAATCGTACTTACCGTGGTCCTGGTGCGGCTGCTGGTCCTGGTCGTAGTCGTGGTCCGGGTCCTCGTCCTAGTCGCGTCCCGTCGCCGTCGCTCGCTGCCGCTGCGCTGGTCCCGACGAATGAATGGGTTGAGGTGGCGAAGAAACCTGGGAAAGGAAAAAAGAAAAATAAGGTGTCAGCTTCTCAGCCGGCACAGCGGGGTCCCGTCAATGGCGTGAAACCGCACACTAGTCAGAACCCCACTGTCTCGACAGAGAAGAAGACGGTTAAGTTGACGGTCCCGAGGTCGTCGGCCATAACCCTGCGTCTCAAGCCAGAGGCTGTGGCCAGAGGAGTCACCTACACGATGGTCATTCAAAAAGCCATTCGTGAGTGTCCGTTGGCGAGTGTCGGGCTTGAGGCGATCAAGATCGGAGAAACGGCCTCGGGTGGTCGTAAATTCGAGATTGCTGGCGCTACCAATGGTCCAAAGGCGGATGCTTTGGCAGCCAAGCTCGCGGAGGCCCTAAAAGAGGAGGCGGATGTCGCCAGACCTGTAAAGATGGCCGAGCTGAAAGTGGTGGGCCTGGATGAGGCCATCTCTGGTGAGGATGTTGTGGCGGCCATGGCTGACAAGGCAGGGATCCCTACGAGTTCCCTCTCAGCAAAGTCCATCCAAGTGAGGGAGTGGGGAGCAAGGTCGGTGGTGGTGAGGTGTCCCATCCCGGCTGCAAAGCTTCTGGTGGAAGGGGCTCGCCTCGTAGTGGGATATTCTTCGCTCCAAATAATTGCCCTAGAGCCGACCCCTACGAGGTGCTTTAAATGCATGGGCATAGGGCACACCCAGCACCTGTGCCCGAGTAAAGTGAACAGGAGTGCCCTATGCTACAAGTGCGGCGGGGAGGGCCACAAAGCGGCGGAGTGCACCGTGGAAAAGGCCAAATGCCATATATGCGAGGAACTTAAACTGGGGAGCAACCATGTTATGGGATCGAGGTTTTGCCGCCCACCCACGGTCAAGAGTGCCTCCCCTTCATGGCGGAGCCAGTCCAAGGTGCCAGCTCAGCGTAATGAGCCCATGGAGGTATCGCAAACGGGACCCTAATGCCAGCACACCCATTAACGATAGTCCAGGCGAACCTGAACCATTCCGTCGCTGCGCAGAATCTGCTGATCCAGCAGATGACGGAATGGCAGGTTGGGGTGGCAATTGTGGCCGAGCCCTATTCGGTTCCCTCGGGGCCGAACTGGATATCGGACACGTCGGGGCTAGTGCTGGTGACCACGCCCGCCAACAGCTCGACCTCCATCTCCCTTAGGGAAAGGGGACCGGGGTTCGTCGCCGTCGAATGGGGTGAAATGGCCCTGGTGGGGGTATATTTCTCCCCCAACCGACCCCGCAGAGAGTTCGAGGACTTCCTCGATGGCCTTAACGGCGTGCTGAGACGGCTGTCCCCGCGGCAAATTGTGTTCGCGGGAGACTTTAATGCCAAAGCCACTGAGTGGGGCTGCCCCCGGACCTGCCCTAGGGGGGAGGCGCTGGTTGAGTTTGCCATTGGGGCGGGTCTGGTCCTCCTTAATGTGGGTAGTGTCAGCACCTGCGTGCGGCAGCAGGGAGAGTCAATTGTTGACCTCTCCTTTGCCACCCCCGCAGTCGCTTCACGCGTTTCAGAATGGAGGGTAATGGAGGGGGAGGAGTCACTATCGGACCACCGTTATGTGTGGCTCCGTATCTCTCCCATCCCCCTGGCTGACCTCCGCCCGGAGACGGGGGTGCGCACACAGCGTTTTAGGAGGTGGGCTCTAACCTGCCTTGATAAGGACAAGGCGGATGAGGCGGCGTTGGTGGAGTCCTGGTCCCCGGACCCTTCGCCCTCAATGAGTGTGGACGCGCAGGCCAGACGGTTTAGGGGATGCCTGGTGCGCATCTCGGATGCATGCATGCCCAGGGCCAGGGACCGTCCACAGCAGCGGGCCGTCTATTGGTGGTCGCAGGAGATTGCGGCCCTCCGCTCCGACTGCATCCTGACCAGGCGTGCCCTTCAACACTGCCGCCGTAGGCGACACACGCCGGAGGAGGTAGCCAGTCTGTGGGCTGAGTACAGGACGGCGAGGAAGGAGCTCCAGATGGAGATACTGAGGGCCAAATCTGTCGCCTGGGGCGAATTCCTGGCGGAGTTGGACCGGGATCCTTGGGGAAGGCCGTATCGCGCCATTAGGAGGAAATACCGCTCCTCGGCGCCCCCCACAGAGTCCTTCCGCCCAGAGCTCCTGGGCCGCATTGTTGAGGGCCTATTCCCCACCCGGGAGTTTGTGGCGGCTCCCTTTGTTCCGCCTGAGGTGGTGGAGGCAAGGAGTGTGGAATCCATCCCTCAGGTCTCCGCTGAGGAACTGGAGGTTGCCATGGTCCGCCTCCGACTGAGGAAGAAGGCGCCGGGACCGGACGGTGTCCACTCAAAGGTGCTGGCCATCGCCCTGGGCCATCTCGGCCCAAGGCTTTTAGGCCTTATGAATAGCTGCCTCAGACAGGGCAAATTCCCAGGCATCTGGAAGCAGGGGAGGTTGTGCCTGCTCAAAAAGGACGGACGACCTGCGGACCAGCCATCGGGGTACAGACCGATCGTCTTGCTCGACGAGGTTGGCAAATTATTTGAGCGGGTAATCGCCAACCGAGTCCTTGAGCACCTGGACGTCGACGGGCCAAATATCGAGGACTCCCAGTACGGGTTCCGTCGAGGCAGGTCCACCGTTGACGCGGTGTTGGCCCTGAAAAGGGCCACAGATGAGGCTTCTGGCAGGGGGGAGAGGGTGTTGGCTGTATCGCTGGACATAGCGAATGCCTTCAACTCCCTCCCCTTCAACTGTATCAACCAGGCCCTGATGTTCCACAGGGTTCCCTGGCATCTGCGGCGGGTCCTCGCAGACTACCTGCGGGACAGGTGTATCCTGTACAGGCAGGACGGCGAGGAGCGTATATGCGCTCGTGGCATGGCCTGCGGTGTTCCACAGGGGTCGGTCCTCGGACCGCTCCTGTGGAACGTGGGATATAACTGGGTCCTGAGGGGGGTCTCCCTCCCCAGGACGGGTGTCCTGTGTTATGCAGACGACACCCTGGTCATCGCGAGAAGCGATGACTACCGGGACGTGGTGCGGCTTGCATCCATTGCTGCCACTCTGACCGTATCGAGAATACGGCTGTTGGGAATGGAGGTGGCCTTGGGCAAAACCGAGGCCATGATATTCTACCCCCCTGGTGGAAAGCCCACAAGAGGGGCATATGTTTGTGTGGACGGGGTAAATGTCAGGGTTCAGTACCAAATGAGGTACCTCGGTCTGACCCTAGATAGTAGGTGGACATTTACCCCGCACTTTGTGGAGTTGGTTCCCAGGGTGATGAAAGCCGCCATGGCGCTGGCGCGCTTATTACCAAACATTGGGGGTCCCAGGGTCGGCTGCCGTCGGCTGTATGCCGGCGTTCTTCGCAGCATGGTCCTATATGGGGCTCCCGTTTGGTCAGACGCGCTTTCGCGTAAGAATGTGGCCCTCATCCGCAGACCACAGAAGGTGGCTGCGGTGAGGATAATTCGGGGATATCGGTCGGTCTCCTTTGCGGCGGCCACCGCCCTAGCGGGCTTGGTTCCGTGGGAACTCGAGGCCAAGGTACTCACCGAGGTCTTCGAGTTCCGCACGGAGAGGCGCGCTGATGGAGAGCGTCCGGCGTTTGAGGAGGTGCAGAGGGCCAGGGGCGACGCCTATGAGATGGCTGTATACCTCTGGGAGGAACAGCTGGAATCCCCTGAATGGGGAGTCAGGACTGTGGAGGCTATTCGACCACTCCTTCGGGAATGGATTGACAGGGAGTTTGGAGGCCTCTCCTACCACTTGTCGCAGATACTTACCGGGCACGGTTGCTTCGGTAAGTATCTGCACAGGATTGGCAGAGAAGAGACGCCTGTGTGCCATGAGTGCGGGCACGCTGAGGACTCGGCGCAGCACACATTGGAGGTGTGCAGTGGTTTTGCCTCACAACGGCGCACGCTTGAGTTGGAACTGGGCGGGAGAGGTAGTCTTTCTCTCCCGGACGTCGTTTCCGCTATGCTAGAGGGTGAGAGACAGTGGAGAGCGGTCGCGGAGTTCGCCAGTGTGGTCATGGGCCTAAAAGAGGAGGCCGAGCGAGCCCGTGAGGAGGCAGCTAATGCTGCTCCTTGTAGAAGACCGAGAGGGGGAAGAAGACGGAGGAGAGACGCCGATCTCCTTCCGCCGTAACTTGACTTACCTGGTTGTCCTGGGTGTAGACTGTGCTGGGTTCCATCCTGGTGCAGTACCTGTAAAAAAGGGAAAATAGATTAGTGGTTGTAAATATGGTGTATAGGATCCTTACCTGGGTCGTTGTGGGTGCAGTCTGCGTCGGGCTCCATCCTGGCGTTGACCTGTAAATGTGTACATTTTAGTTGTAGTTGTAGTTATAAGTCTAGTCTATAAGTCTTGTAGCTATAAGTCATGTCTATTATTGTCGATGTTCACCAATCAAATTGTTGTTTATATTAGCATAGGGTTTATTTTATTATTTTATATAAAAAACAGAAAAACGAGAAAACCAAAAAAAGTATAAAAACAAAACACAAAAAAAGTAGCATAGGTGTATATTATTGTAAATTGTTGTTGTAAATTGTTGTTATTGTAAATTGTTGTATTGTTGTAAAAACCATATGTCTTGTACATAGATGGGCTGTTGTGCTGAGTGTAAATATATATGTAAATATATTTACAACTTTGTTGGTGGTTTGTCGGTGGTTGGAGGCGGGTGTGTTTCCCTTCACACCCCTCCCCCACTTAAGTCGTGCCCTTTGGGCGTTGGGCTGCATGGTCCCCTTGGGCTGTGTGGTCTATTGAGGTGTCCTCCTTCTGAGGTTCCTAGTCGTCGCGACGCGCTGTGCCCGTGTAACTGCGCGCGCCAGCCCTGGCTCTGCCTCCGGCTGGTGCGCGCAGTTGCACGGGCGCCGGGTGAATCCCGCGGTTCAATTCCCCCAGGGACAGGCCCCGCGGCTCACCTGTATTCGGAGTTTGGTCCCCCAGGGGTTTAGTGGGTATTCCCCTCCGTCTCACCCCTTCCAGCCTGGAGCTTAGCTCTGGCAGCCGACTGGGGACAATGGCGTCCCCATACAGTTGGTGGGAGGTGGAAAGGCGGACGGGCGAGCCCCACATAACCCGGGGCCCCTTCAGGGCCCTTGGTATGCGGTAACGCATTCCTCTGGGCAATAAAAAAAAAAAAAAAAAAAAAAAAAAAAAAAGGTTAGGTTAGGTTAGGTTAGGTTAGGTTAGGTTAGGTTAGGTTAGGTTAGGTTAGGTTAGGTTAGGTTAGGTTAGGTTAGGTTAGGTTAAATATGTCAAGGCCCTCTCTGAGGAAACTGTTTCGCGCGGGGGAGTGGTGCTAGCAGTGTCACTAGACATTGCTAATGCCTTTAACACCCTCCCCTTCGAGTGCATTGAGGACGCGCTTCGCCATCACGAGGTCCCGGAGTACTTGACCCGACTTGTCCACAGTTACCTCCGGGGTAGATTTGTAGTCTTTGTTGACGGAAAAGGCCGAATCCAACATAGGCCTGTCATGTGCGGTGTTCCGCAGGGGTCAGTCCTTGGCCCACTCCTGTGGAACATCGGGTATGACTGGGTGCTGCGCGGTGCACTGTTGCGTGGCCTGAGTGTGGTGTGTTACGCTGACGACACGCTGGTCACTGCCCGCGCAGACACCTTCAGGGAGGCTGCTCTTCTGGGCGCAGTGGGAGTTACCCAAGTGGTGCGTCGTATCGAGGCACTGGGGCTAAAGGTGGCCTTAAATAAGACGGAGGCCCTGTATTTTCACGGGGCCAGAAACAAACCGCCTGCAAACGCGCATATCACCATATCAAGTGTGCGTATTGAAATAGGTACCACCATCAAATACCTGGGCCTAGTGCTCGACGGCAGATGGCGATTTCACGAGCACTTCGAACAGCTCGCGCCAAGGCTTGTGGGAGCGGCGGGTGCTCTCGGCAGACTTTTGCCAAATCTGGGCGGTCCGTCCGCCAGCGTGCGCAGACTATACGCTGGAGTTGTGCGATCGATGGCCCTGTATGGCGCCCCAGTGTGGGTCGATGCTCTGGACGCTCGAAACAGGGCCCTGCTGCGCAAACCGCAGCGGGTCATAGCACTCAGAGCGGTGCGAGCATACCGCACGGTGTCGTACGAGGCGGCCTGTGTCCTGGCAGGAGCACCGCCATGGGACCTTGAGGCTGAAGTCCTAGCCTCGGTCTACGAGCAGTCTGCGCGGGCTCGGGGGCGAGGAGGTCAGCCAATGCCCGTGGAGGTACGCCGATGGCGCAAGCTTGCGCAACAGACGACGCTGCGCAAATGGTGGGACAGGCTCGAGGAGCCTAGCGCCGGCCACTGGACCATCGGTGCAATTCGGCCCGTCCTCAAAAGATGGGTTGATCGAAAGGAAGGGTCGCTCTCTTTCCGGTTAGTGCAGGTCCTCTCGGGGCATGGCTGCTTCGGGAGGTACCTGTGCCACATAGCCGGAAGAGAGCCGACAATGGAGTGCCACCGGTGTGGTGCGACGGAAGACACGGCCTTGCACACACTGGAGGCGTGCTCTGGGTGGGCGCAAGAGCGCGCGCAATTATGCGCTGTAGTAGGACCGGATATCTCCCTGCCGGCATTGGTTGAGGCCATGCTGGCAAATAGAACATCCTGGGGGGCGGTCCTCTCCTTCTGTGAACAAGTCATGTCACAAAAGGAGGAGGCAGAGCGCGCCAGAGAGAACGACCCTGAGTCCGGGGCCATTCGCCGGAGGCGAGCAGGGAGGAGGAGGCGGGAATTTGCCCAGCTCCTTCCTCCCTAAAACAGGGAAGGGCTAAAGGATTTCTTTGGTGCCGGTTTAGTCGTGTTCGTTCGTTGTTTGTGGGTTAGGTTTCGTGGTTGTGTCCGCATGTACCAGGGAGGCTGGGCGTGTCAGTTGGTGTGAACAACACCAGCTGACATGCCCAGCTGGCAAAACAGTGCTGGACATGTCAGTCTGTGTTGTTTCTAGGTTTTGTTGTCGTTTGTGTCCGCATGTACCAGGGAGGCTGGGCGTGTCAGGTGGTGTGAATAACACCTGCTGACATGCCCAGCCGGCAAATTAGTGCTGGACATGTCAGTCTTTCTTGTTGTTTTTTTTTTTTTTTTTTTTTAGGTCAGTGTTGTTGTGTTTGGGTTCTAAACCGGAGAAGTTGGAAGAGCGTCTGCAACTAACTAAAGTCCGGTTCTGTCCGGCTCTGCAGGACCTCTTCAATGAACCGCGGGTGTACGGGCATGGGGAGCCCTACACCCGCATGTGTGGTTCAAAGTTGTATCGGAGGGCTGCCTGAAATGCTCCAGGTCGCCCTCTGGTGAGGCTAGGCCTCAAGGCGTCCGTCGGGGAAATGGGGGGGAAATGACGGCCCGCAGACTCGAGCCGCGGTAGAACCACCAGCTGACTTCCCGTAGCTCTAGAGTCGCGACAGCGGAAGTTCGGAGCATCCCACGGTTTTAGTCGGTAGTGCCCCTCAGGCGAGCCCGACATAACCCATCGAGCGCCCCAGTTCGGTGGGTATGCGTAAAGGCATTTCCGTGGGTCAAAAAAAAAAAAAAAAAAAAAAAAAAAAAGGTTAGGTTAGGTTAGGTTAGGTTAGGTTAGGTTAGGTTAGGTTAGGTTGAGTGCCATTTGGCCTGTCAGAGGGAGTACCCGCGTCAAATGTTGTAAAAAAATCGCTCCTGCGGAAAGTGAAATTAAAAATAGAAGGAAAAAATCAGGACGATATTAAAAATACGGATAAATAGCGTAAAATCCGGAGGTATCTTTTGGGGTCTTCTTCGGATTTCCAAGTTGAAAACTTCTTCTTTTGTTTTGAGTTTTTGTTCTTCGGGTCACTTATATCTGGATGACATTATAAGGTCATCCATATAATTGGCCCCAAAAATTTGGTCGTTTTTTGTTTTGGTCGCTATTCGGGCATTTTTGGCGCCTCGCAGGGGGTTCCGGGGTGTCCGGGTAGGCGGGCCCATAACCCTTCAGGTTCCGTGTTAAATTTTAATTTTTTAGTTGTTTTGGATTTTTTAGAAATTTTCTAAACAAAATTTCTACTAAAATTCGTCAAGAAGGCGATCACCCTTGACCATTTTCGTACTTTTTGTATAGGGTTACGCCGCACTTCTTCTCGGGTCTGTCTTTCATTTCACTTCTTCCGGTGGGGTGGGGGCAGATTCTGGGTCGAAGTGTTGGGGGGTGTTTTTGTTGTAAATAAATAGATTAAGAGTAGACATAAGGTTAGTTGTAAGTGTAAATATATAGTGTATATAAATTAGTCGGGTAATATTGTACATTTGCGAGTTTGTGTCGGAGGCTATTATGGCTTCGGGTAGAAGGAGAAAAGATGGTGGCTCTGGACGTGGGAAGCCGGAAGATGAGGTCGGACGGAAAACCCTCTCCGATCGTCTCTGGGATGCCCGAATGGTGATGAAAGGCATGGAGTCTCCGGAGATGCTTGAGGCAATGCATTCCGAGAGCAGGGACTTGTGCAAGCGATTGAGGGGCATTATTGAGGAGGTGGTTGTTGGAGTGGAGCAGGATGGTGGACTTTCGAGGCGTTCGTGTGATGCTTTGGGAAATTGCTTAGTGAAGATGTCCTATGCGACGGAGGCGCTGAAGATAAAGGCTATCGTTGACGATACTGAGTTCGACCGCATCTCGGGGGAGAATGAGAGGTTGAAGGTTCAGCTGGAGGAGGCGTCGGAGGCGCTGAAGGAAGGGTCCCGTGAAGGGGATACGTCGTTACGCCAGCTCTCGTCGGAGAACGAGAGTTTGAGGGCGCAGTTGGAGAAGCTGGGCAAAAAGTCCCGGAGTCAGGCTTCCGAGGCATGCCAGCTTCTGGAGGAGAATGTGACGTTGAAGGGGGAGCTGGAGCGAGTCCGGGCGGAGGTAGGCCGGCTCTCGGAGGAGAGCCAGGCTTTGAAGGGGCAGGCACTGGTTTTCACGAGGGAAGACCTTAAGGGAGTGCTTGGAGAGATGGAGAGAGGCATCATGGGTGAGATGACCCAGGTGCTCGGTAAGATGATGAATGAGAAGCTGGATGGGGTCAGGGCTCGCCTCCCGCGGGAGTTGAGTCAGGCGGTTGGGCCGGCTGCTGGTGCCGATGCTACTGCTGGTGAAGTTGTGGCTGAGGCTGGCGTGATGGAGGGCAGCCTGAGCGAGGAGGGCTCGTGCCTCTCGCTGAGGCTAGATGAGGATAGACGGGGAGGCGGTGGGGATTTCCCCCCCCTGCCCCGCCCGAGAGTGACTCACCGGAGTCCTGAGGTTGCTTCGGCTGGTTCTGGCCATGGTCGAGGTCTGGCGGGTGCCCGTCCTGGGCGCGATGTGTCGCCGTCGCTCGCCGCTGCTGCGTCGGTCCCGGCGAATGACTGGGTCGAGGTGGGGGCGACGAAGAGGAGAAGGTCTGGGAAAAAAGAAGAAGATGTTCGGGTGGCACAGCAGGGGCCTCCCAGTGGCGAGGTAGCGCGCACTGGTTTGACCCCCCCTGTCTCAACCGAGAAGCCCTTCCGGCTAGAAGTCCCGAAATCATCGGTGATCACGTTGTGCCTCAGGCCCGAAGCTATCGCCAGGGGCGTCACTTACGCCATGGTCCTCGAGAAGGCCCAAAGCGAGGTGCCGCTGGCGAGCGTCGGGCTAGAGGCTGTTAGAGTCAGGCACACGGCCTCGGGGGGCCGAATGTTTGAAGTCGCCGGAGTGTCCAGCGGCCCAAAGGCGGAGGCCCTTGCGGCCAAATTGTCGGAAGCACTAAAGGAGGAGGTGGTCATTGCCAGGCCAGTTAGGATGGCTGACCTGAGGGTGACCGGCCTCAACGAAAGTGTAACGAGTGTTGTGATAGTGGAGGCTGTTGCCGCAAAAATGGGGATACCGACGAGCTCAGTCTCAGCGGGGCCCATACGGGGAGGGGAATGGGGTTCCGGTACGGTAGTGGTGAGGTGCCCTATCGCTGCGGCGAAGGCCCTGGCTGAAGAGGGACATCTGGTGGTGGGATACTCCTCGCTACAGGTGACGGCCATGGAGCCGGCCCCCACCAGATGCTACGGATGCATGTGCCTCGGGCACACTAGGCTGAGGTGTCCCAAAAAGGAGGACAGGAGTGGCCTGTGCTACAGATGTGGCAAGGAGGGCCACAGGTTCGGAGAGTGCACCGTCGCAAAACCGAAGTGTCACGTCTGTGGTACTTACGGCAGAGAGTGTGACCACATAATGGGGTCCTGGGCTTGCCGCCCCCCCACGGTCAGGGGCGTACCCCCTACATGGCGGAGTCAGCCTGGTGGGAGATCGCAAGACGTTGAGCCCATGGAGGTTGCATCTGGGTCCCATCCTGGTGCGGCTACCTAAAAAAGGGGGAAAAAGGGAGTTTAATGTAAATAGTGTACTTACCGGGTCCGTCGGGAGCGTAGTCTGCGCTGGGCTCCATCCTGGCGTGATCTGGAAAGGAAGTATATATAGCGGTGTACATTGATGTACATAATAGTTGTTAGGTTTATAGTTTTTAAGTTGTATATTTTAGCTTAGGTTTTTATAGAAAATTGGAAAAACATGTCGGGGAAAAAAGATTAGTATTAGTTGTATATTTTTGTATCATAGTTGTATTGTGTATTTTGTATAGTCGTAAGTGTGTGTGTACATGTCGCCGTGCGCATGTACATGTACGTTGAGGATGTATGAATGAGGTTGTCTTAATGAGGTCGGATGTATGTGTGTGATGAATGAGTATAAGTCGTGCCCTATGGGCGGAAGCCTTAGCAGTGCTCCTTCTGAGCCACCTTGTCGTCGCGTCGCGTTTGCGCCCGTGTGGCTGCGAGCGCCGGCCCTTGGGCCGGCGCTCGCAGACACACGGGCAGCCGGGGGAGATCCGCGGTCTTATGCCCAAGGGTAGGTAACGTGGCCTCCCCTGATCGGATTGTCGTCCTCCAGGGTTTTAGTGGGTATCCCCCTCTGTCTCACCCTTTCCAGCCTCGGGATTAGCCCTTGGCAGCCGATGGGGGCGAAGATGTCCCCATTAAGTCGGTGGAAGGGGGAAGGCAGACGGGCGAGTCCCACATAACCCGGGCCCCTTCAGGGCTCGGGTATGCATCAAGCATTTCCCTGGGAAACAAAAAAAAAAAAAAAAAAAAGGTTAGGTTAGGTTAGGTTAGGTTAGGTTAGGTTAGGTTAGGTTAGGTTAGGTTAGGTTAGGTTAGGTTAGGTTGAGTGCCGTTTGGCCTTTCAGAGGGAGTACCCGCGTCACTCGTTGTGAAAAATTCGCTCTTGCGGAAATCGTTTTTAAAAATAGTTAGAAAAAATCTACAGCAAATTAAAAATAACGATAAATCGCGTAAAATCCGGAGGTATCTTTTGGGGTCTTCTTCGGATTTCCAAGTCGAAAAATTCTTCTTTTGTTTTGAGTTTTTGTTCTTCGGGTCACTTATATCTGGATGACATTATAAGGTCATCCATATAATTGACCCCAAAAATTTCGTTGTTTTTTGTTTTTGCCGCTGCTCGGGCATTTTTGGGGCCTCGCTAGGGGTTCCGGGGTGTCTGGGTAGGTGGGCCCATACCCCTCTGGGTTCTGAAGTTAGTTTTTGTTTTTGTCGTTTTTTAAAATTTTGGCGAATATTTCTCACAAAATTTCTACTGAGAAATTTACAGAAGGCGATCACCCTTGACCGATTCCATACATTTGGTACGGGGTTACGCCGCACTTCTGCTCGGGTCTGACTTACCTGCCGCTTCTTCTCGGTGGGGTGGGGGCAGATTCTGGGTCGAAGTTGCTGGTCGTTTTCTGGTGTACATTTCTGTAAATAAATAGGTTAAGATTAGACATAGGGTTAGTAATTAGTGTAAATAGATAAGTGTATATAGATAAGTGTATACATAAGGTGTAATATATTATTATAGTCAAGGTGTAAATTTATGAATAGCGCTGGTGACAATGGGGAAAGGGAAAAATAAAAAGGGTCGCAAGGGGCCGGGATCTGATAGAGACTGGTCGGGGTCTAGCGCAGAGTCGCGCAGCCCTGAATCGGAGCGTGAGTCGGAGTGTGGCGGGGGATATGCATCCTGCGATAGCCAAGAGGGGGCCGTGAAGGTCAAGGGAGCCACTAAGGTGGTGGGTAAAAAGGTGCCGCTGCCGCCGGTGCCGTTATTTGGGACGGAGAGTAACCCGGTGGACTCTTCGGTTCCTCAGGATGGGGAAAGGGGTCCCAGGAAAAGGCCGATTACTCAAGTGGAGGAGGAGGCTGATGGGGAGATTGCAAGGGCGATCCGCCAAGTCCCCAAGAAGGCGAACCTAGAGAAGGGTACTGGACAGGTGCGTCTCTCGTACCCCACCAGGAGTGTGGAGAGGGCGGGGACCTCGAGGGGTCTGGCTGATGCGAAGAGGGCCATACAGGTAGGCAATGAGGCAGACCGATACAGGGTTGATGAGGAGGGCCCTATTCATGGTGGTAGGGTCTCGGAGGAAATGGAGGAAACAGAGGAGGTAGATTTGGTATCGGACTCGTTCGAGGAGGAGGAGCATAACGGTCAGAGGAGGGGGGCGAAGTTCCTCAAGGATAATGAGGAACAGGGACAGGGGTCAAGGAGCAAGAAGAGAAGGGAGGATGAAGCCAGAGAGGCTGCTTCTGCACTCGTGAGGGGGGAAATAATAGACCAAGCGATAGTCAGTATCGACCTAATAGAGGAATTGGTGGGGAAGTCCGGTAATATCAAGGGGACAACTTGGGGACAAATAAATGCCTGCACGGCGCAGCTTAAGGTCGCGCTCGAAGCGATGAGAGGGCCTCAGGACGAGGAAATACGCCTGCTGGCGGAGGACAACAGGAGGTTGGAGAAGATGATGGAGCAGTTGAAGCGGGAGATGGCCTCGTGTAGGGTGGAGTATGAGGAAGCGAATAGGAGGTGGAGTGAGCCGGGGTTCGGGGAGACCGGATCCTCCCCCTCTTGCCCTCTCCCTGCGCCCGTCTCCGTTTCGCAGGCGGCCGTGGCTCCCGAGGGGAGGGACGAGGGGAGAGAGACGAGGGAGATGTTAGAGCGGATGGAGGTGAGGCTCAACAACAACATCATGTGGGCCGTAAAGGAAATGGGAAAGGAAATGGGAAGCGAGATCTGGGAAATGCTCGATGCTAGATTGGAGAAAGTCGGGGATCGCCCTCTCCCTGAGCCGAGCCATAGGCCAAGGCCTCCGTTGGCCCATGATAGGAGGGCGATCAGTGATGCTGCCGCCGCTGCCGCCGCTGGTGTCGCTGCCGTCAAGGCTGCTGCTGCCGCCGCTAATGTGGGCAATGTCGCGGGTATGGAGGAGTACGCGGAGGACTCTTACCTTGCGGAGATGTATGATGAGGAGACAATCCGCGCGGGCCGGGAGAGCTACCCCCCCCTGCCCCAACCTAGAGGAATTAAAAGATCTTACCTGGCTGCCGCTGCTGGTACGGGTCCTGCTGGTAGTCGTCCGGGTCCTCGTCCGGGCCGTGATCCGTCGCCGTCGCTCGCCGCCGCTGCCGCAGTCCCGGCGAATGAGTGGTCCCAGATGGTGAGCAGGAAAGCTGGAAAGAAAAAGAGGAGAGAAGATCAACTGAGGGCGGCTCAGCCGGCACAGCAGGGACCCACCGGTGGCGTGAAACCGCACACCGGCTCGACCCCTCCTGTCTCGACCACAAAGCCGTACACGGTGAAGGTCCCAAGGTCGTCGGTGCTTCTCATGAGGCTCGAGCCTGAGGCTGTGGCCAGGGGTATCACCTACGAGGGGACATTAGAGAAGGTGATCAAGGACGTACCGCTGGCTAGCGTTGGGATCGTGGGGGGAGTTAAGATTACTCGCATGGTCTCGGGGGGCCGCAAGATAGAGGTCCCTGGCTCCACCAGCGGACCGTTGGCGGATGCCCTGAAGGACAAGATGACGGAGGTCCTCAGAGGAGTGGCGGTTGTCAGCCGGGCTGAAAGGACGGCAGAATTGAGGGTGCACGGGATAACCGATGGAGTATCCAAGGAGGCCATAGTGGCGGCCTTGGCCAGCAAGGCCGAGATCCCCGAGAGCTCCTTCTCGGTGGGGATCATCAGGGAGAAACTATGGGGGACCAAGACGGCGGTGGTGAAGTGCCCCATCCCCGCTGCGAAGACCCTAGCGGAGGGGGGCACTCTCATGGTGGGCTGGGCCTCGCTCCAGCTGGAAGCCCTGGAGCCCCTCCCGACGAGGTGCTACCGGTGTATGTGCTTCGGGCATACCCGGTATTTGTGTCCGTCTAAGATAGACAGGGGGGCCCTCTGCTACAGGTGTGGCAAGGAGGGCCACAAGATTGAGGGGTGCACCGCGGAGGAGACCAAGTGTCATGTCTGCGAGGAGTACAAGCTGGTGAGCAGGCATGTCATGGGGTCCAGGGTCTGCAGCCCCCCCACGGTCAAGGGCGTATCCCCCACATGGCGGAGTCAGCATGGAGGTCGGTCGAGCCAGCCAGAGTCGGTTGAGCCCATGGAGTGCGCCACTGGGTCCCACCCTGGTGCAGCTCACTGAAAAGGAAAGGGGATTATTATATAAATAAAATAGTAGGGTACTTGCCTGGTCCGTCCGGGGCGTAGTCGTTGCTGGGCTGCTTCCTGGCGCGACCTGGAAGGGAAAAGGGGAAAGTTAGGCTAAGTGCATAGTGGTGTACATTTGTATATAGTGGGGTAATGGGTGCACTGATTCTCAGTGATCTGTAAATACTAGTGGTTAAGTTATTATAATAAGGGTAGTTTCTAAGGTAAATTTTTGTAGATGTTCACCAATAACACTGTTGTAGATATTAACATAGGTAGTATAGGGTTTTATATAAAAAATTAAAAAAAAAGAAGAACAAAAATAGATTAGTTTTAGGATGTATAGTTTATAGGATTAAGAGTGTAAATATGATGTCGTTGCGTGAGTGCGTGCACGCTGGGTTGGATTGTATGCGGGTGTGGGACTCTACCCCCCCACCCCCCCTTAGGTTGTGCCCAAGGGGCGCTAGGTTGCGTGGCCCCTTCTGGGCCGCGTAGCCTTTAGTGATGTCCTCCTTCTGAGGTATCTTGTTGTCGCGTCGCGTTGCGCCCGTGTGACTGCGCGCGCCGGCCCCTGGGTTGGCGCGCGCAGCCACACGGGCAGCCGGGTGAGCCCCGCGGTTTTAATTCCCTAGGGACAGGTACCGTGGCCTCTCCTGATTCGGTTGATGTCCTCCAGGGTTTAGTGGGTATCCCCCTCTGTCTCACCCCTCCCAGCCTTGGGGTAGTAGCCAAGGCAGCCGACTGGGGACAATGGCGTCCCCGTATAGTTGGTGGGAGGTGGAAAGGCGGACGGGCGAGTCCCACATAACCCGGGCCCCTTCTGGGTCCGGGTATGCATCAAGCATTCCCTGGGTCAAAAAAAAAAAAAAAAAAAAAAAAAAAAAAAAAAAAAAAAAAAAAAAAAAAAAAAAAAAAAAGGTTAGGTTAGGTTAGGTTAGGTTAGGTTAGGTTAGGTTAGGTTAGGTTAGGTTAGGTTAGGTTAGGTTAGGTTAGGTTAGGTTAGGTTGGGGTGCGAAGTTGGGTGACCTCCACGTGGTGCACCCTGGAAACGGGCAGCTTCAACATCCTCCCCTCCGGGGGAGGGTGCTTTGAGACTGGCCGGCTAACAACCCAGCACAGGCAGGACCCCTTCTGGGCCTGCACCCCCCTTCAACGCGCGTCCCCTCTGGACCGCACAGCGGGTCACTCGGACCTGCGGGGGGGGATCTCCACGTGCGTGCCCGCTCTGGGCCGCACACTCGCCGCTCCTTCTGAGCGGCTTTGAGGGGAGTTTTGACGGCGCCCCTTCTGGGCGTTGTTACACGGGGGGGAACGGGGTAGTCCGGCGCCCCTTCTGGGCGTCGTTTCAATGGGGGGGGGGGAAGCAAAGGCTTCGTCGTTGGGAAACGCGGCGACGGGCGCCCGTCTTCGGATGGGTTGGTGGGCGGCGTTACAGCCCACCCGCTAGCGCCATGGGGGGGAAAGGGGAGCACCCCGAAAGGGGTGTACCAGGGGCCTCACGCCAGCCCCTGAGCATCGTAGTCCCCGACCTGTGCGGCAATGATCCCACTCGAGGCGTCTGTGGGGGAGCTGTGCAGGGAGGGGGGCGAGGGCCTGCCTTAACCGGCCGGCCGCGACAAGGGTAGTCTCAAAAAGCACCCCGGGAGAAAACCCGTTACCAACCAGCTGATACCGCCCGACCTCAGCTGTATGTAGGGTAGCCTGCGCACTGGGGGCCTCTGCGCGGGTGGTCAAATTTTGCCCCCCACTCGTGGGAATCAAATGGAAAAGAAATTAACCCTTACTTTTGACGCCACGGCAGGGCCTTGTACTAGGCCTGCCGTGGGTGGTGGGCCTGACGACGGGCGGAAGGGTCGGAGGAGCGGATCAGCCAGTTCTGGCGGGTCGAGCAGGAGAGGGGCTGCAAAGCCGAAACTGCCCAAGGGAGACGGGTCCGAGAAGGACGGAGTTCATGCCGGGGACGCGACCGGTGAAGCGAAGGAGAGGGCTAATGGCTCTCCCTTCGTGGAACCGGCGGTGCCCGGTTCTGAGGTCGATGGGAGGCTACCGGTGAGGGTAGGGTCCGAGAAGGACGGTGAACATGCCGGGGACGCGACCGGGGAAACGAAGGCGGGGGCTAATGGCTCCCCCTTCGCGGAACCGGCGGTGCCCGGTTCTGGTGTAGGCGTGAGGGTAGGGTCCGAGAAGGACGTAGAACATGCCGGGGACGCGACCGGGGAAACGAAGGTGGGGGCTAATGGCTCCCCCTTCGCGGAACCGGCGGTGCCCGGTCCTAGTGGACGGAGGAAGCCCAAGACCGGACCCAGGGGGAGGTCGAGGGCGCGTCGCGGACGCAGTCGCGGTCGGCAGCTGGACAGCGATGACGACGGGCACACCACGTGCTCGGGAACGTTGGGGCGCGACTCCGACGAATTTGAGGGCTCGGAATTCGAGTTCTCCGGTCGGTCAGCGATGGACGAGTGGGCCACGGAGGAAATGGTGGCTGCTGCCAGGAACCACTGGGCGCACGTCGTGGACCCCTTTGGTCCCCTCCGGAGCGTGGGGGTGAGCCGAAAGCGGGTCCGTAACAAGACCGACACGGACCCGTCGGAGGCTGAGGATACGCTGTCCGCGCCCTCGAAGATGTCGACCGCAAGACGTGGGCGTTCTGCCGCCGGGTCCCGGGTCGGGATGACGAGGGCGCGCCGCCGCCTGAAGCGCAAGCAGTCGGAGGTGGAAGTGGTGGAGGCGCAGACGGTGGTCGACAGGGTCCGGGAGACCGGTGGCCTGTCCCCGCCCCCTGTCATGAGGTCGCAGGAGGGACGGCCTGCGTTGCTGGCCTCGCCGAGGGCTCCTGAGCCGATGCATGCGGAGGTGGTGGAGAAGCCCCAAGAGGGGGACTACCTCGCCCAAATCACTGCCGCACTCGATGGCATCACCGATCTGGTGAGCAAGTGCGGCAACATCAAGGGCACCATAATGAAGGCGGCGTATGAGCACGTCCGGACGGCCTCCATAGCGGCCGAAAAGATGGCGGAGACGACGCTCGACGAGGAGACGAGGCGTCTCCGCGACGAAAATGACCGGCTCAAGGGGAGGATGGCGAGCCTCGAGAGCCAGGTCGCGGCCCTGCGGCGCACCTCCATCGACCGGTCGCCGCGTAGCACCCGGGCAAGATCCCCAATTCTGGGACGCCCGGCGCCACCACCGCAGGTCAGGGACATGGCGCTCCTGGAGGAGTTCCAGGCCCGCATCGTTGCCCAGCTGGGCAATATGATCAACGCCCGCATCGAGGGGCTAGAGGGCAGACTGCTCCCGGCCGTGCCCCTGCGTCCGCCACTAGCTGCGGACACCAGGAGGGAGGAGACCCCGCCGGCCCGACCGGCCCCGCCGGCCCGACCGGACCCGCCGTTGGCGGCCAAGCCGGCCAAGAAGGCCCCGCCAGGCAAGAAGCCGCCGGCGAAGAAGCCACCCACCAAGGCGGCAGCTGAGGAGGTCAACCCCACGGGGAACCCCTATGAGGACCCCAGGCCGGGACCCAGCAATGCCCCGGATCCCCCCCCGGCGGAGACACCGTGGTCGACGGTGGCAAGACGCGGCCGGAAGAAGGCCCCGCCCGCCCCCCCGCCTGCGAAGACGGCCAAGGCAGCGGCCCAGTCGGCGAAGAGGAAGAGGCGCCCCCTCATCCCACCGAGGACGGCAGCGGTCGTTCTGACGCTGCTCCCGGAGGCCGCGGGCCTGGGCATGACCTACGCCCAGGTCATCGCGAGGGCCAAGGCAGCAGTCAGCCTCACCGAGTTGGGGATTGAGGGGGGGATGCGCATCCGGGACGCCGCGACCGGCGCCCGGATGTTCGAGGTCTCCGGGGAAGAGAGGGCGGAGAAGGCCGACGCGCTGGCGGCTCGACTGCGGGTGGAGCTGCAGGGGATCGCCAGGGTGGCACGCCCCTGTAAGCTGGCGGACCTCAGGGTGGTCGGGCTGGACGACTCCGTCCAGCCGACGGAGGTGGCGGCAGCTCTGGCCGAGGCGGGGGGCTGCTCGGTTGACGAGGTTCGCGCGGGGGCGGTGGCGATGAGGCCGGGTGGAACCGGCTCCTGCCTCGCCAGGGTCCCGGTGGCGGCGGCCAAAAAGGTCCTGGGGGTGGGGAAGCTCCTCGTCGGGTGGAGCGCGGCTGGAGTGGAGGCTCTTGAGTCGATGCCCATGCACTGCTACAAGTGCATGAGCATCGGCCACACGAGGCTGCGATGCCCGCTGGAGGTGGACCGCACGGGGTCCTGTTACAGGTGCGGGGCCAGCGGGCATAAAGTGGCGGAGTGCGCGGCGAAGGCGGCGCGGTGCGCGGTGTGCGAGGCGGCTGGGCGGCCGCATGGGCATCACATGGGGGGCAGGAACTGCCGCCCGCCCATCGTCCGGCCCAAACGGGATGCCCCGGGAAGAGCCCGGATGGAAGAGGGAGCCCCCACCACCACCGGGGACATGGAAGTCGAGGGAGAGGTTGCGCGAGGACATCCTGGCGCCTCCTCTCCTGCGCAGGCGGAGGGGGGGTCGAGGGCGGCGACGTAGCGTCGCCCTCTTCCCCCCCCTTGGGAGGGCCGCGGCCTAGTGTAGAGGAGCACTAGGCTGCATTGCACAAGCCCTCCACCCGCTTGGGGAGCAGTCGGACTTACCGGACTGCTCCCCCCTGGCGCAGGGGACCCAGGTGCAACTGGGTCCGTGGCGTGTGGCGCCCAGCGGGGCGTAGTAACTCGGAACCGCGGCGCCACTATACGCTCCAGACGGTAAGTGTCGGTTCTTTTACCGGGTCGGGCCCGTATGTCCTTACTCACCCGTTTTCCCCCACGGGGGGGCGGGTGGGGACATATGGGTTCCAGCCCCGGACAGTGCATGGGGTGTCTCACTCTCCTCTCGAGGCCTCATGCCAGTGCAGAGAAGCATTTTCTCCGACTAAAACAAAGAAAAAGGTTAGGTTAGGTTAGGTTAGGTTAGGTTAGGTTGGGGTGCAAATTTGGGAACCTCCTCGTGGTGCACCCTGGGGTAAGGCCTCTCGGCCCACGTTCAGCGTGGGACAAGGGGCTTTATGCTAATCCCTGGCGTCCCTTCTGGGCGTCGAATAAAGTAGGTGGTGCCCCTTCTGGGCATCGCACCCCCTTCAACGCGCGTCCCTTCTGGACCGCACAGCGGGTCACTCTGACCTGCGGGGGGGATCTCCACGTGCGGCCCACTCTGGGTCGCACGCTCGCCGCTCACTCTTGAGCGGCTTTGAGGGGAGTTTTGACGGCGCCCCTTCTGGGCGTCGTCACACGGGGGGGGTTTTGGGGTAGTCGGCGCCCCTTCTGGGCGTCGATACACGGGGGGTTTGGGGTAGTTCGGCGCCCCTTCTGGGCGCCGTTTCACTGCAAAGGTGCCGTCGTTGCGGGGCGCGGCGACGGGCGCCCATCTTCGGATGGGTTGGTGGGCGGCAGACAGCCCACCCCCTAGCGACCAAAAAAGGGGATGGAAACCCTCATTTCCGATTTAATATGAAAAAGTCGAAAATGAAGGAATCTTTGCGATGCGATCCGGCTAGCGCCCGGCGCATGGGGGTACCCGGGCCCCCATGTGTTAAATTGGATACCGAAGGCCATGCAGGGGTTCGAGACCAGGCTCCTGCAGTGGCGAATGTTACTGGTGCTCTGGGGAGGGAGTTGCCCAGGAGGGGCAGGAGTAGTGGTGGGCCCGGGAAGGGCGGAGATGCCGGGGACGCGTCCGGTGAAGCGTCCGCTCGGGCTAATGGCTCGGGCGGCGCGGAACCGGCGGTGCCCGGTGGTAGTGGCGCCAGTCGTTCCGACTGGGCGGCCGAGGTGGCGCAGGAGAGTGGTAGCGACTCGGAGACGACGCGGATGGTTCTGGACCTCGTGGACGACTCGAGGAAACGCACACTGGCGGTTGCGCGGATGGACTCCACCAGTAGTGGGTCCACTGGGACCGGTGGAGGAGGCAGGGCCAAAAAAGCCTCCAAGAAGCCCCCCAAAAATATGGGCGATGAGGAGAAGAATGAGCGATACGACGAGATCCAGGGCACTATAAGTGCGATGTCGAGGAAGGAGGTGCAGGAGAAGGTCGCCGACAGCACGCAGTCTCTGCTCTGGATGATGACTGAGAGGGCCGAATCCTCCCCTGCGGCGAGAAAGTTGTTAGGCCAGGGATTGGAGGACCTCATGACCGCTATGGCGGGTGCGAAAGAGCTTGTGAGAAGGCCCATAGCCGAGGAGAGGGTCGAACTCCTCCTCCTGGAGAACGGGAAGCTCCGTCGAGAAGTAGAGTCGCTGCGAGCGGAGGTAACGGCCGTGAGGGAGGCGCAATTGGCGCCCAGGCCGGCCCGCAGCGGGACGGAGGACGCTCCTATGAAGAAGGATGAGGCGACGCAGGTCAACATAAGGGCCCTGCTGCCCCTCGACGGAGAGGCCGTCCATAAAACAAAGGACGCGGCGACGCAGGCCGCCGCTGGGGATGTGCCGCCTTGCGGTGGAATGGAGGACACCCCCTCAATGCAGGGGATGCTAGAGGCCCTTAAAAGGGAAGTGCTGGAGTCGCTGGGAGGGCGGCTGACCAGCATTGAGAGGCGCCTCCCAGCCGAGCCTCCAAGGAGGCCTCCGTTGGCGAACGACAGAAAAGCGGCGGGGGCAAGCTACGCCGGGGCGGTTGCCGGACTCCATGGCACCCCCGGCGCCCCCCCGAAGGAGATGGTTGCGCCGCCAGCGCAATGGACCAGGGCCGCCCCAAAAGCGTCGAGGCGTAGGGCCAGGAGGGCCGGAGCCGATCAGGCCCCGCTACTGGAAGGAGGAGAACGGAGGAGGGTTAAGGGAGCGAGGCCCCCCCCCCCCAAACTGGAGCTGCCGCGGGCGTCTACCGTCACGGTGACGCTGAAGCCGGAGGCAGCGGCGAAGGGCCTCACATACGCCTCGGTAATGCGTGGGGCTATGGCGCGAGTCAATCTCGAGGGGATCGGGATGGGCACCGTGCGGATGCGGCAGACCGCGGCCGGAGGACGTGGGATGGAGATCCCGGGCGACGCCAGCGGCGCCCTGGCGGATGCCCTGGCGGACCAGCTTCGAGGAGTCATGCCGGAGGGAGTGGTGGTAGCCAGGCCACGCCGGATGGCAGAAATCCGGCTTATAGGCCTCAGCCCGGACCTGGAGGACCCTGAGGAGACTATCAGGGCGACGATTGTGGCGCAGGGGCACTGCGCGGCAGAACAGGTGACCGTGAGGCCCATGCGGGTCGGTTCGTCGGGTCGCTGCTCCGTTATAGTTCAGCTTCCGGTCGCAGCGGCGAAGCCCCTGGTGGAGACCGAATATGTCAGCTGCGGTTGGGCAAGGGTGCGGGTCGAGCTCCTGGGAAGGCGCCCCCTACGTTGTTATGTGTGCTACGGTATTGGCCACATGAGCTACTCATGTGGCTCAGGAGCCAGCCGTAGCGCACTATGCTTCCGGTGCGGCGCACCGGAGCACAAGGCGGCCACGTGTGAGGCGGCGAGGGCGGCGTGCGCGGTGTGCAGGGAGGCTGGGCTCCCGCACGCACACCACATGGGAGGGAGGTCTTGTCGTCCTCCGACGACGAGACCGAAGTGGGCTCCCTGGCCGCGGGCCCCGCCTGCGGCGAGGGAGGGTGCGATGGAGGTGGAGGCGGCGGAGTCGACGGCAGTGCCGGACGAGGCCGGGCAACCGGCGGAGGGAGGGTCGAGGGCGGCGGTATAACGCCGCCCTCCTCCCACAAGATTGGGGCCGGCCTGCGCTCCTGCGCTCTGACGCGGGCGATCACAGGTCGGTGGCGTTCCCTGTGTGGGACCGCGGCCTCACAAGTGGGGCCGCGGTCCCACACAGGGAAGAAGCGGAGGGGGGGGACGAGGGAAACCTCCTCCCCCCCTAGGAGGGCCGCGGCCTGGTGTTGAGGAGCACTAGGCCGCATTGCACGCGCCCTCCTCCCGTTTGGGAGCAGCCTGAACCTACCAGGCTGCTCCGTAGGAGAAGGGGACCCAGGTAAAGCTGGGTCCGTGGCGTTGCGGCGTCCGCGGGGCGTAGTAACACGGTACCGCGGCGCCGCGTTGCGCATTGAAGGAAGGTGTCGGTTCTTTTACCGGGTCGGGCCCGTATGTCCTTACTCACCCGTTCCCCCCACGGGGGGTCGGGTGGGGACATATGGGTTCCAGCCCCGGACAGTGCATGGGGTTCTCACCTTCCTCTTGAGGCCTCATGCCAGTGCAGAGAAGCATTTTCTCCGACTAAAACAAAGAAAAAAAAGGTTAGGTTAGGTTAGGTTAGGTTAGGTTAGGTTAGGTTAGGTTAGGTTAGGTTAGGTTAGGTTAGGTTAGGTTGAGTGCCTTCTGGCCAGTCATAGAGGGTACCCGCGCACATTGTTGGCAAAAAATCGCTCCCGGGAAAACGCATTTTAAAAATAGTTAGCAAAAATCTGGAGAAGAATAAAAATACTGTTAATTTGTGTAAATTCCGGAGGTATCTTTTAGGGGTATCTCTTGGTTTCTTGTGTAAATATTTCTTTTTGTTTTTGGGTTTTTTCTTCTTCGGGACACTTATATCCAGACGATATTGTTATATCGTCCATATAATTGTCCCAAGAAATCTGGTCGTTTTTTGTTTTCGCCGCCATTCAGGCATCTTTAGGGCCTCGCTAGGGGTTCCGGGGTGTCTGGGTAGGTGGGCCCATATCCCTTGTCGTTTCCTTTTTGTTTTTTAATTTTGTCGTTTTCTGGAATTTTTGCGAATATTTTTCGTAAAATTTCCACTACAAATTTTCGAGAAAGCGATCACCCTTGACCGTTTTCTCGAAATTTGTACTGGGGTTACGAACGAGTTCTTCTTCGGTCTGATTTACCTTTCACTTCTTCCCGGTCTGTGGGGGGGGTCGGATCCGAAGTCGAACTCGGGGTGTATTATATTTGTATATTTTAGCATAGGGTAAGTAGAAATAGGTGTAAATATAATTTGTTAGTTATTAGGTGTAAATTATTTGTAAACTTTGTGAATAAATCAGTTGTAAATTTTGTGTATATAACTTGTTGATACCTGGTGTGTTTTTGGGAAGTTTTTCCCAAAATAGTTGGCGCTGCTGAGCGCCAACTATGCCTAATACGGCGAAGAGAGGCGGCTCTGGCCGCACGTCAAGGGCGTCCGCGAGAGGCGGTTCTGCCCGTGGTTCGAGAGGGTCGACGAGGGAAAGGTCGCGCTCTAAGGAGAGGCGCCCCTCGGGGTCGGACAAAGGGAGCTATGCTTCCTGCTCGGAGCACGAAGCGCCGCTCTCACGGAGGAGAGAGGGGAAACCGGGATTTGCCCGCCCGGCCGCTGTGGGGGAGCATAAGAAGGCCCCTAAGAGGGGAATAGTCGATGAGGCGAACGTGCTGAGGGGGGAGCGAGCGCTCCCATCCCCCAAGAAGCGGGTTGCCGCGGAGAGAGCCGGGCCTAGTGGTTCCGCTAGATCGACGGAAGGGCCGAGGAAGCCATTCAAGGGGACGTCGATGGGCGTGGCTGGCGCGATGAGGCGGATGAGGAAATTTGACGAGAGGCGCGCAATGTGCGAGTCGGATGGCGAGGGCCCAATTTATGGCAACGACTATCGATACATGGACGAGTTCAGCGGTATGTCTGCTGCAGATTCGGATGCCGATCTGCAGTACACGGAGGAAGACGACAGCGAGAACGAGATAGGGCTGCGGCCCAATAGTGTGAACGCGCTGAAGAGGGCCATGTTTAAGGGCGAGGAAAGGAGGACGGGGGCATTGGAGCCCGGCAGGGTCCAGGAGGGGGAAGAGGTTGTGGTCAGTGAGGCCGCAAACGAGCCCCCTAGAGGAGATATGGTGGTGAGGGCGTTGGCCAGTGTCGCCAACATAAAGGCGTTGGTGAAGAAGTCTGGCAACGTCAAGGGGACCATTGTGGGGGAAATCAACGCTAGCGTTACGGAGCTGTCGAGCCTGATCGAGGCGTTGGGTGCGCCTCGTGATGAGCTCATGAGGAAGATGTCTGAGGACAATGCCAAAATGAGGGCGGAACTGGCTCAGATGAGGAGCCAGATGGAAGTGTACGCCAAGGCGCTCGAGGGGAGCAAGGGAAGCGAGGAAGGGAGGAGTGCCGTCTCGGAGAGTGTCGTCAAAGAGATGATGGGGGGGATGATGAAGGCGATGGGGAAGGAGCTCGCGGAGCAAATGACGAGGATCATGGGGATCGTGGACGCGAGGCTCGAGGGGTTGAGGGCGCGCCTCCCCCCGGAACCGACCTACAGACCCCCGCTGGCGCACGAGGTGAGAGCGGCCAAGGGAGCTGCTGCTGCTGCGGCTGCTGCTGCAGCCGCTGAGATGGAGTGTACGGGGGAGTACGTCGAGGACTCCTACTTACCGTCGTCGGGATATGAGGAGATGGGGCTGGGGAGCTTCCCCCCACTGCCTAGACCTGGGGTAAGAAGGACCTACCGGGGGGCTGCTGCTGGTCCTGGCCGCGGTCGTAGTCCTGGGGGTCCTGGTCGCGTGCCGTCGCCGTCGCTGGCCTGTGCCAGTGGAGCCGCGGCGAATGACTGGACGGAAGTGGGGTCCAAAAAGAAGGCTGCGAAGAAAAAGAAAGGGGGAGTAGTGTCGCAGTCGGCACAGAAGGAGCCTGCCGGTGGTGCGAAGGCGCACCCGGGACCGGCCCCTCCTACCCCGACGAAAAAGCCCCATAAGTTGGTGGCCCCGAGGTCGGCAGCGGTCCTGCTGAAGCTCAGGCCAGAGGCTATTGCCCGAGGCGTTACCTACGTCGAGGCTATTGAGAGGGCTCAGAGGGAGGTGCCTCTGGCAAGTGTTGGGCTGGAATCGGTCAGGACCAGGAACACGGCCTCGGGAGGCCGATTGTTCGAGGTGACCGGTGCGGACAGTGGCTCGAAGGCGGACGCCTTTGCGGCAAAACTGGAGGAGGCGTTGGGCGAAGACGTGGAGGTGGCCAGGCCATTCAGATCGGCTGAGTTGAGGGTGGTTGGTCTGAGCGAGGCCACCTCCAGGGAGAGTGTTGTGGCGGCCATGGCCAACAGAATGGGAATCCCGGCGAGCTCTATCCTGGCGGGGCCTAAACGGATGAAGGTTTGGGGACTTGGAACCATGTTGGTTAAGTGTCCCATTGCTGCGGCAAAGACACTGGTTGATGGGGGTCGTCTGGTAGTGGGTTATGACTCGCTCCTGGTGGAGGTTCTGGAGCAAACCCCTACCAGATGCTACGTATGCATGTGCTTTGGGCACAATAGGTTCGTTTGCCCTAGGAAGCACGACGTGAGTGGCCGGTGCTACAAATGTGGCGAGGAGGGCCACAAGATTGAGGAATGCTCGGTGGAAGTGGCGAAGTGCTACATTTGTGGAGTACACAAGCTGGATAGCAGCCATGTCATGGGGTCCAGGTTGTGTCGTCCTCCGACGGTCAGGGGCACTCTCCCCACATGGAGTCGGCGAGGCCAGGCGCAGAGTGGAGAGCCCGTAGTTCCCATGGAGTAGCCTGAAAAGGGAAAGAGTAAATTTGTAAATAAATAAATGTAAATAGTGTACTTACCGGGTCCGTCGGGGGGTAGTCTGCGCTGGGCTCCATCCTGGCGAGATCTGAAAAGGAAATGTATAGCGGTGTATAATATGTCTGTACATACTAGTTGTTAAGTTTTTAGTGTTAGGTTGTATATTTTTAGCTTAGGGTTTTATAGAAAATTGAAAAACAAGTCGGGAAAAAAAAAGTTTAGTCATAGTTGTATATTTTGTATTATAGTGTGTTGTGTATTTGTGTTGTGTATTTGTAATATAGTTGTAAGTGTGCGTGTACATGTGCGTGTGTACATGTGTGCTGAGGTCGTATGTATGAGGTCGTATGAATGAGGTCGGATGTATGTATGGGATGTATGAATCTAAGTCGTGCCTGATAGGCGGAAGGCTACGCAGCCCCTTCAGGGCTGCGTAGCCTTGGTGGTGTGCTCCTTCTGAGCCAACTTGTTGTCGCGTCGCGTTTGCTGCTTCGGCAGCCTGGGGAGATCCGCGGTCTTATGCCCAAGGGTAGGTAACGTGGCCTCCCCTGATCGGATTGTCGTCCTCCAGGGTTTTAGTGGGTATCCCCCTCTGTCTCACCCTTTCCAGCCTTGGGATTAGCCCTTGGCAGCCGATGGGGGCGATGATGTCCCCATTAAGTCGGTGGAGGGGGGAAGGCAGACGGGCGAGTCCCACATAACCCGGGCCCCTTCAGGGCCTGGGTATGCATCAAGCATTTCCCTGGGAAACAAAAAAAAAAAAAAAAAGGTTAGGTTAGGTTAGGTTAGGTTGGGGTGCAAATTTGGGAACCTCCTCGTGGTGCACCCTGGGGTAAGGCCTCTCGGCCCACGTTCATCGTGGGACAAGGGGCCTTATGCAAATCCCTGGCGTCCCTTCTGGGCGCCGAATAACGTAGGTGGTGCCCCTTCTGGGCATCGCACCCCCTTCAACGCGCGTCCCTTCTGGACCGCACAGCGGGTCACTCTGACCTGCGGGGGGGATCTCCACGTGCGGCCCACTCTGGGTCGCACGCTCGCCGCTCACTCTTGAGCGGCTTTGAGGGGAGCTTTGACGGCGCCCCTTCTGGGCGTCGTTACACGGGGGGGAATGGGGTAGTCCGGCGTCCCTTCTGGGCGCCGTTTCAATGGGGGGGAATGGGGAACACCGCGAAAGCGGTGTACCAGGGGCGTCACGCCAGCCCCTGAGCGTCGTAGCCCTGAACTGGCGCGCAACAACCCTCACTCGAGGCGTCTGTGAGGTAGTGGGTCAGGGAGGGGGTCGAGGGCTTGCCTTCGCCGGCCGGCCGCGACAAGGAAAAGTCTATAACACCCGGGAGAAAACCCAGTAAAACCCTGTCGGTCCACCCGAAGCCGGCAGTATGTAGGGTTCCCCGCATATAGGGCCACTGTGCGGGGTGACTTTTGAATTGTTCCTATACTCGTGGGATTAAAACTATGATGAACCGAAACAAAAATCTTTTTGACGATAAGGAGAAGTCGGCAGGGCCTTGTACAAGGCCTGTCGTGGTTGACGATAGGAGGGGCAGCAAAGCCCAAAAAGGCGCTTCAAGCGTCGCAGTTGGTAAAAGGGTACTCCGCCAACGCGTAGTGGAGTATGATATCGAGGGCGAAGTGGCAGAAGATCCGCCACTAAGCGACTCAGGTGGAGACGACGATTTTTCTCCTGCCATGGAGAGCCTGGTCGTTAGTCCTTTAGCAGCTAGAGACAATTTGCCTGGTCCATCTTTAGGTGAAAAGTCTCATGCTACAGTTGAGGAAGTTGACTCGGATGATGACGAGCCAATAGTTCCAGCCGGAACACCTATGGCTAAGAAAAATGCAGCGCCTTTCAAAATATCATTTAGGCCTGCATCCAATGTTGAACCTGAACACAGGATTGAGGAGGAGTTGAGCCGGCAACACCTTGACGAGTTACTTGCCGATGCCGAGAAAGTTCGGGAAAGCATGGGTGAACAAGTGGCCGCTTCCCACGACAACAGTTCCCCCACTAGTGTCGCTAGTGGTATGAGCGAGGAGCAAAGGCTTTACCGCGAGGCAGTCGGTGAGGATGCCGTTCGCAAATCCAAAGAAGACTGGGAAAAGGGCCGTGCTTTGAGGGAGCGTAGGCGTTCCGAGGAAGAGACCTACGAGCAGAGGAAGGCTCGTATATGCCAGGGCAAAGTCCCAGCGGCGGGAACGCCAGGCGGGCTTAGCAAGGAGGACATCCAGGAGCGTGGCATAATCCACATCCAGGAGATACGGGACGTGGCCCTCAAGTCCAAACACCTAAAGGGCACCTGTCTCAAGGAGATTAATGAAAAGACGAGCTCCTTGTTACGGATTATTGGCAATCTGTACGACAGGACGGACACGGAAGAGGTTCGCTGGCTCAAGGCCGAGAACGAGCGTGTCTTGAGAGATAAGCTGGTGATGCAGATGGAGCTTGAGACGTTGCAAAGGGCGCAGGCGCGGTCACAACCACCACAACAAACAACTTTACCACCTGACAACCCCCTGCCGCAGCCAGTGGAACAACCTGCTGCACCCTCTGCTCCTCCATCGGCTTTGGAGATGCAGCTGCAAGAGATGTGGCATATGCTGGACGGAATGTGGAACCGTCTGGCAGCAATTGAAAAGCGTCTCCCACAGCCTGAAGTACGCCCTACCACAAAGGCGGCCAGGCAGAGAGTGGCAACTCGCAAGCGAGCTGAAGAAGAGACCCAGCCTACAGCTCCAGCTGGAACAGATGCTGGTCCCTCGACATCGGACCTGACCCTACCTCCAATTCAGGAGGAACAAGGAGAATGGGAGACCGTGTCGAAAAAGAAGGCGAAGAAGGCTCGACAAAAAGAGAGGAGACAGGCTGCCGCTGCAACAACATCGGCAGCACCTACCATCCAAAGGCAGCCAGCACCAAATAAACCGGCTTCTTCTAAGCCTACTGCGCCAGCGCCTTCACAGGCAGCGCCGACTCAGGCCAAAAAGAAAAAGACCGGGCAAAAGTCGAAGAAGGTCAAACTGACGCCTCCTCGGACGACGGCTGTAGTGCTGAATTTGCAGCCGGAAGCCAAAGAACGAGGCGTCACGTATGCCCAAGCCATCTTACGAGCCCGACAATCCATCAACATCCAGGATCTCGGGCTATCGACTGTCCGTATGAAGACCTCAGCTACCGGGGCCAAGATCTTAGAAATCCCTGGAGCTGCGAGTGGTCCTAAAGCGGATCAACTAGCCGAGAGGCTCAAGTCCGTTCTCGCGGACTGTGCGTACATATCCAGACCCCAGAAAGTTGCTACTCTTCGCATCTCGGGGCTGGATGTGTCAGTGGCGAAGCAGGATGTCGCCGCTGCGCTGTCATCAGCATGCGGCAGTCCCTCCGGACAAATCAAAATCGGGGAAATAAGGGGAGGCCCGAGAGACGCGTTCTCCACGATCGTGAAATGTCCCATGGCCTCAGCAAACAAACTGATAAAGATTGGAAGGATTGCGGTCGGGTGGTGTCCCGCTCAGATCACGGCCCTCAGCTCACTCCCTATGCGGTGTTACCGCTGCATGGGCGTAGGCCATACCCGGACGAGATGCCCATCGAGAGTGGATAGAACCGGGCTATGCTTTAAGTGTAGCCGGTCTGGACACAAAGCGGCACAGTGCTCCAGCACTGAACTTAAATGCGCCATATGCGCAGACGAAGGACGACATCACACCCACATGATGGGTAGCGTAAAGTGTTGCCCAACCTCCTTTAGGGGCAGACCCCTCGAGGAGAGAGTGAGGAGGCCTAGAAAGGCCCGAGAGGAAACTGAAGCGGCTGGGGGTGGGTCTACAACAGGACAACAACAGTCGTCTCAGCAAACGTCTCCTTCCATGGAGAGTCCGGAGAGGAGGGGAACTGATTCCCCGGAGCTAGGCGAACTTCCATCTATAGCCTAGCTCCCTCACACTTCGACTGGTGGGCGCGTCAACGCCCAGGTTTTGACGAGGGTGCAACATGCACAATTCGCCATAGGCACGGCTGTGGACGATTCTCTAGAAGAATACCCGGGGCCGTGCCGCAGGGCGGGCAGTCGAAGTGTTCCTGAGTTTTAGTGGGTATTGCCTTCTGCTGAGTCCCACATAACCCGCGGGTAAACCTAGAACCGCGGGTATGCGTAAAGGCATTTCTCAGGACAAACAAAAAAAAAAAAAAAAAAAAAAAAAAAAAGGTTAGGTTAGGTTAGGTTAGGTTAGGTTAGGTTAGGTTAGGTTGGGGTGCAAATTTGGGAACCTCCTCGTGGTGCACCCTGGGGTAAGGCCTCTCGGCCCACGTTCAGCGTGGGACAAGGGGCTTTATGCTAATCCCTGGCGTCCCTTCTGGGCGCCGAATAAAGTAGGTGGTGCCCCTTCTGGGCATCGCACCCCCTTCAACGCGCGTCCCTTCTGGACCGCACAGCGGGTCGCTCTGACCTGCGGGGGGGATCTCCACGTGCGGCCCACTCTGGGTCGCACGCTCGCCGCTCACTCCTGAGCGGCTTTGAGGGGAGTTTTGACGGCGCCCCTTCTGGGCGTCGTCACACGGGGGGGGGTTTGGGGTAGTCGGCGCCCCTTCTGGGCGTCGATACACGGGGGGGTTTGGGGTAGTCCGGCGCCCCTTCTGGGCGCCGTTTCAGCGCAAAGGTTCCGTCGTTGCGGGGCGCGGCGACGGGCGCCCGTTCGTTCTCGAACGGGTTGGTGGGCGGCGAACAGCCCACCCACTAGCGACCAAAAAAGGTGTGGGCAAGCCTTTCAAACTCCTGATCATGAAAGGTTTGCATAAGAAGACGGTTCTGCCATGCGGTCCGGCTGGCGCCCGGCGCACGAAGCTATCCGGGGCTTCGTGTGACAAATTGGTTACCGAAGACCCTACAGAGGTTCCAGGCCAGGCTTCTGTAGTGGTAAATACTACTGGTGCTGGTAGTGGGGCGTTGCCCAGGAGGGGCAGGAGTAGTGGTGGGCCCGGGAAGGGCGGAGATGCCGGGGACGCGTCCGGTGAAGCGTCCGCTCGGGCTAATGGCTCGGGCGGCGTGGAACCGGCGGTGCCCGGTGGTGGTGGCGCCGGTCGTTCCGACCGGGTGGCCGAGGTGACGCGGAGGAGTGGCCGCGGAACGGAGGGTCCTACACCCATGGACGACCTGGAAGGCTCCATAATGATCGTGGACCTCGTCGAGGAGACGCGCAAGCGCACATCGGCGGTAGCTCGGGCTGATGCGAGTAGCGATTCCGCCGAGGGCGCTCCCGCTGCGAAGAGAGATGCCTGCGTAGCTGGGGAGTCGGAGGAAAAGGATAGGAATGAGAGAATGAGGGAATGCAGGAAGAAGCTCAAGGGGTGGGCGCCCATGAAATTGCTGCAGAAGGCGTACGAATGTGCCGCACACGTTGACGACGTTATTGTGCAATCGCGTAATAGCGTCAAAAGGGCCATTCGCGAGGAGGCCAGAGACCAACTGATGACCGTGTTGAGCGCTTTGGAGGAGACGGTGAGTTGGATCCGAGGTGTGGATGAGGCATGGCGGAGCTGGGGCGAAATTGCCGTCAAGGAGAATGGGGAACTGAGTCAGAGGGTGGAGGAGCTGGAAGCGGCCGCACGGACACCCCCTCCCCCCCCCCCACCTCAGACAGGCGTGGAGGGAAAGCTGGAGGCCCTAAAGAAGGAGCTTCTCGGGCGCCTCGACAACATCGAGAGGCGCCTCCCAGCCGAGCACCCCAGGAGGCCGCCGCTTGCGGGCGATGCGGCGAGGGCAGGAAAAAGTTACGCCGGGGTGGTCGCCGGACCCCATGGCGCCCCCGCTGCCCCTGCGCCGCCTGGGCAATGGGAGACCGTCGCCACGAAGGCGGAAAAACGAAGGGCCAGAAGGGCCAAGGCTGCGGCCGGCCGGGCCCCGCCTGCAGGAGACAAGGAGTCGAGGGGGACGCGGAGGGCAAGGCCCCCCCCCCGGTTGGAGCTACCGCAGTCGTCCGCGGTCTCTGTGACGTTGGGTCCGGAGGCGGTTAAGAGGGGCCTTACCTACCGCACGGTGTTGGAGGGAGCCATGGCGGGAATCAACTTGGAGGAGCTTGGGCTGCGGGGTGTCCGAGTGCGGCAGTCCGCCGCCGGGGGACGGCTGTTGGAAATCCCTGGCGAGTCCAGCGGCCCCGTCGCTGACACCCTGGCAGAACGAATCAGCAATGTGGTGCCGGAGGGGGTAGAGGTCCGCAGGCCGTGCCGAATGGCCGAAGTCCGGCTGGTCGGTCTCACCCCGGAAATGGCGGACGGTGCTAAGCGCATCGCGGAGGCGATTGCGGCCGCGACGAATTGCGCTGCCGAGCGGGTGACGGTGGGTCAGTTGCGGACCGGGCCGGCTGGCCTGTGCTCCGCGGTGGTCCGGCTCCCGGTCGCGGCGGCGAGTTATCTGGAGCGGGCCGGCCATGTGGTAATTGGGTGGGTGAGACTGCAGGTCGTGGTCCTGGACAGGGGCCCCACTCGTTGTTACAGGTGTTACGGTGTGGGCCACCTGAGCTACGCCTGCAGCTCGGAGGCCAGCCGTGGCACCCTGTGTTTTAGGTGCGGGGCCCCTGGGCACAGGGCCGCCGAGTGTGAGGCCGAGAAGGCTTGTTGCGGTGTGTGCAGGGAGGCTGGGCTCCCACACGAGCACCATATGGGTGGGAGAACCTGCCGTCCCCCAGTGACGAGATTGAAGTGGGCCCCATATCCGCGGGCACCACCTGCGGCTGGGGAGGGCGTAGCGCCCACTGTGACGACGGACTCGCCGGCTAGGCTGGGCGAGCCCGACAATCGGCAATCTGCCGACGAAGGGGGACCGTGGTCCCCCCCCGAGCCTCGCGGCTCAGAAGACCGGCCTCGGCTCCCGCGTGCTGGCGCGGGTAGCATGGAAGCCGTAGACGCTCCCAGCGCGTAAAGGCGTGCCCTGATGGGCGAAAGGTTGTGTGGTCCCTTCAGGGCTGCGCAGCCTCTAGTGGTGTCCTCCTTCTGAGGCATCTTGTTGTCGCGTGTCGCGATGCGCCCGTGTGACTGCGCGCGCCGGCCTTCGGGTCGGTGCGCGCAGCCACACGGGCAGCCGGGTGAGCCCCGCGGTTCAATTCCCCAGGGACAGGCAACGCGGCCTCACCTGATTCGGTAGATGTCCTCCAGGGTTTAGTGGGTATCCCCCTCCGTCTCACCCCTTCTAGCCTCGGGGTTAGCCCTTGGCAGCCGACTGGGGACAATGGCGTCCCCGTATAGTTGGTGGGAGGTGGAAAGGCGGACGGGCGAGTCCCACATAACCCGGGTCCCTTCTGGGCCCGGGTATGCATCAAGCATTCCCTGGGAAAAAAAAAAAAAAAAAAAAAAAAAAAAAAAAAAAAAAAAAAAAAGGTTAGGTTAGGTTAGGTTAGGTTAGGTTAGGTTAGGTTAGGTTAGGTTAGGTTAGGTTAGGTTAGGTTAGGTTAGGTTAGGTTAGGTTGGGGTGGGGTGCAAATTTGGGAACCTCCTCGTGGTGCACCCTGGGGTAAGGCCTCTCGGCCCGCGTTCAGCGTGGGACAAGGGGCCTTATGCTAATCCCTGGCGTCCCTTCTGGGCGCCGAATAACGTAGGTGGTGCCCCTTCTGGGCATCGCACCCCCTTCAACGCGCGTCCCTTCTGGACCGCACAGCGGGTCACTCGGACCTGCGGGGGGGATCTCCACGTGCGGCCCACTCTGGGTCGCACGCTCGCCGCTCACTCTCGAGCGGCTTTGAGGGGAGTTTTGACGGCGCCCCTTCTGGGCGTCGTTACACGGGGGGGATGGGGTAGTCCGGCGCCCCTTCTGGGCGCCGTTTCATCGCAAAGGCTTCGTCGTTGGGAAACGTGGCGACGGGCGCCCGTCTTCGGATGGGTTGGTGGGCGGCGATACAGCCCACCCGCTAGCGACCATGGGGGGGAATGGGGAGCACCCTGAAAGGGGTGTACCAGGGGCCTCACGCCAGCCCCTGAGCATCGTAATCCCCGAACCGGCAGCGATGAGCCCACTCGAGGCGTCTGTGGGGGAGCTGCGGGGGAGGGGACCGAGGGCCTGCCTTCACCGGCCGGCCACGACAAGGGTAGTCTATAAAAGCACCCCGGGAGAAAACCCGTCACCAACCTCCTGACACTTCCCGACCTCAGGAGTAGATAGGGTAGCCTGCGTATCGGGGGCCTCTGCGCGGGTGGTCCTTTAGTTGCCCCCTACTCGTGGGATCAATTATGGATGCACTAAAACAAAAATCTTTTGACGAATCGGTGAAGTCGGCAGGGCCTTGTACAAGGCCTGTCGTGGAACAACATAACGCGGGCGTAACTGACTCGAACTTCGAGTCCAGTGGCATTAGGCCCAGTAGAGGAAAAGGCAGAGACGAAGCCGGCGAAAGGACGCTGAGATCGTCGGCTAGGGGGCGAGTTTTAAGCGTGTCTTTGACGCGTATTGAACTGGCAGGTAATCGCGCGCGCAGTCGAAGCAAAAGTGTCGATCGACGGCGCGCTGCTGACACACCGCAAGTGGTGGACACGGTTTTCTTGTCGGCTGGGGAGGAGTCCGATTCCTCGGTGACCACCTTAACGGATAGATCTGGAGGTAAAAGGGGCCGGGTAACCCTGTCTTCTGAGTCAGACAACGACTCGGCTTGCTCAGTTCAAAAGAAGTCTTCTTCCCGCAAGGGTCGTGGAAGACCCCCAACAACCGGGGAGTTTGTAGGGCTAGCCAAGGCCAAGAATGCGCTGGTCGAGGCCACAAGAAGAGAGATGGAGCTGGAGGCTGAAATCGAAATGGCAGATCAGTCTCGTCAGCTAAATCAAACTAGGGCCGCTAGGTTGAAGGCTATTGACTCTGACCCAAACATCGGTCAAGAGGCGACCACCGAAATCGTTGGGAAACAGGTGGAGGAGGACTGTGCCGCGATAATTAAAATCGCTAAAACGTCGGGAAACTTGAAGGGCACATACATAAAGACCCTGAAGGACATTGCCGCGTCCTATCAGGCAAATTTTGAGAGACTGCGTAACCATACCCTGTCGGACGAGACCACTGCACTTAGGGCAGACAATCAGCGCCTCAGTGCGGAAGTCCGACAGATGAAGGAGAAGATGGCCCTCTTGGAGGCGACCGTCGAAAGCTTAAAGCAGCAATCGGCAGCCACGGTCACTTTGGCCACGGTCACTTCGGCCCCGGTTGCTGCAATTCATCGAGATGCTTCTGAGCATCCCTCTGATATTGACATGGCGTGGGAATCGCCTCCCTGTCCGGAACCTTCGGAACAGCCCCTCGCTCAGCGAGTTGATAGGCGAAAAACCGCAAAACCCAATGCCAGGGCTGAACAACATGCCCCTGTCCCGAATATAGACCAATCGATGATGAGCGAGGTGATGCGCCAGGTGGGATCCTTGCTCTCTACTCGGCTCGAGTCTATTGAGGCGCGGCTTCCTAAGGAGCCAGGGTTGCGTCCGCCGCTTGCGGCTGACGCCAAAAATAAGGCGAAGAAGACGTTTGCGTCTGTGACGAAGGCTTCTGTGCCCCCTGTCAAGGCGCATAAGGGAAAGCCAACTCAGCCCGCTCCATCAACATCTAAAGCGGGGCCTTCTGAAACAAGCGCGAACCCTAAAAAGGGCAAAAAAGGAGCTAAGACCGCTCCTGCATCTGCCTCTTCAGCACCTGGTGCCAAGGCAGCACCAGCCCCAAAGCAATCCACCTCACAGACACCTGAGGAGGAGGGGTGGACAAAGGTGAACGGCGGCCGAAAGGCAAGGAGGAAGGCTGCTTCTCAGCTACAGCCCAAGGAGAAGCCAAAGGCGAAGCCTAAAAAGAAGCCTAAACTACAGGCTCCACGCACTCAGGCGGTAGTCATTACCGTCCAACCCGAGGCTAAGGAAAGGGGTGTCACGTACGCAAGTATTCTGCTCAAGGCCCGGGAGTGCGTGAACCCGGAGGACCTCGGAATGGAAAGCATTCGATTCCGGCAGGCGGTGACAGGTGCTCGCATCCTGCACCTCCCGAGTACGGCAACAGTTGAGCAGGCTGATCAGTTCGCAGGCATGCTTAGGGACGCTCTAGGGGAGGCCGTCAAAGTCTCTCGGCCCACCAAGCGCATAGATCTGCGTATATCGTATATTGAGGACTCTACAACCCCCTCAAACATCCAGGAGGCGGTCGCCAAAGCCGGAAACTGCTCTACAGAATCGGTCAGGGTTGGTGAAATTAGGCGTGGTCCAGGTGGTATGGGCACAATATTTGTGCAGTGTCCTGTGGCCGCCGCCAAGGTGATACTCGATGCCGGTAGGGTCAAGGTTGGCTGGGGGTTCGTTCAGGTGCGGGCTCTAGACACACGGCCGCTACGTTGTTACCGGTGTCTGGAAAAGGGGCACACCCGTGCGCGGTGCACGGGTCAGATTGACCGCAGCGGGCTATGCTACCGCTGCGGTAAGGCTGGCCACACAGCCGCGTCATGCTCGGCCAAGCACCATTGCCCCGTCTGCGCAGAGGCCAAACGGCCTGCAGACCACATCGTTGGGAGCAAGTCCTGCACCCCACCAAGAAGTAGAAGAGCGAGGGCGACCGCTAAAAAAGCGGCAGCCCCCCCGTCTTCTGCGAGCGCCCAGCATGCGCCACTAGAGGTCCCTACAGAGATCAACAATGTCTAACACGCCTACAAAGATTCTCCAGGTCAATCTCAACCACGCGGCTGGTGCGCAAGACCTTTTTGTCCAGGCATTGGCCGAAATGGCAATTGAGATTGCGGTGGCCTCCGAGCCTTATTATATACCCTCGCGGAGTAATTGGGCTGCGGATATGGATGGGGTGGTAGCGGTGGTCGGTGGTTCGGCGCCTACATCGCTATTTTCAACCTTTGAGAGGGGATCGGGTTTCGTAGGAGTGAAATGGGGGGAGGTAATCCTGTTCGGGGTGTACTTCTCCCCCAATAGAACTTTGGCGGAATTTGAATTGTTTTTGGGTTGTCTTGGTGCTGCTGTCGGGCGAGCCTCACCCTCAAAGGTGATGGTGTTAGGCGACTTCAACGCCAAATCCACGATGTGGGGTTGTCCTTCTTCTAACCCAAGGGGCGATGCTGTAGAGGAGTGGGCCGTTTCATCTGGCCTTTGCCTTCTTAATCGGGGCAACGCGAATACCTGTGTCCGCCTTCAGGGCGGATCCATAGTGGACCTGTCATTCGCCTCCCCTGCCATCGCCTCGAGAGTGTCCGGTTGGACGGTCCTGGAAAGGGTGGAGACTTTGTCAGATCATCTTTACATCCGATTTGACATCTCCACCCCCCAGGCAGCTGCTAGAGTTCGTTCTTCTTCCCAAAATGTGCCCTTTCCGCGTTGGGCCATATCAAAGATGGACCGAGAACTTTTGGTCGAAGCGGCCATAGTACAGTCGTGGTTTATGCCAGCAAGTCGACTGGCCCAAGCTGACGATGGCGCGCAATGTCTCGATGGTGCAATGACTGAGGTCTGCGATGCTGCAATGCCTAGAGTCAAGCGGCGTTCGCCTAAACGAGAGGTTTATTGGTGGTCAGAAGAAGTAGCAGACCTACGCGAAGACTGCATTGTGGCGCGGTACGCATACTTGCGGCAACGTAGAAAGCGTAGGCGGGACGTGGCTCTGGAGCTAGTACTCCATGCGGCCTACAAAGAGGCCAAAAAGGCAATAGGAATTGCGATTTGCGAGGCCAAAGACCGGGCCAGAGAGGAGATGCTCGATGAGTTAAATCGTGATCCGTGGGGGCGCCCGTATCGCTCGATACGTGGAAAACTGCGAAATATCGGGCCCCCCTTGACTGAATCACTCGAGCCAGCTTTGCTGGAGTCTATCGTGGCCTCCCTCTTTCCGGAGCGTGCTGAATTTGTGCCTCCCAGGATGGAGCCCCCACTGACTATCTCTGATGCTGACGTCAACATACCATCGGTGACGGCTGGTGAGATGGGGGCTGCATTTTTGAGGTTGAAGGCCAAAAAGACTGCACCTGGACCTGATGGCATCCCGGGTCGTGCATGGGTTGTCGCAGAGGAGGTAATGGAGGAGCAACTTCGTCGGCTGCTCGATGTTTGCCTCTCGTCGGGACAATTCCCCACTAAGTGGAAGACCGGGCGATTGGTTTTACTAAAAAAGGAGGGACGTCCCATGGACTCACCGTCGGCCTACCGGCCCATAGTACTCTTAGATGAGGCCGGAAAGTTGTTTGAGCGTGTTCTCTCAAACCGCATTGTTCGCCATCTTAATGCGGTTGGCCCAGACTTAGCGCCGTGCCAATATGGGTTTAGAGAGGGGCGTTCCACGGTAGACGCAATTTTAAATGTAAAGGCGCTTTCGAAACGAGCTACAGCGCAAGGAGACGTAGTATTGGCGGTGTCCTTGGATATCGCCAATGCATTCAACACGCTCCCCTTTGAGTGCATTGGGCAAGCGCTCCGATTTCACGGAGTGCCCCCCTACATTTTGCGCATCATTAACAACTACCTCAGGGGGAGGCGTGTTGTGTATCAGGGTCGTGATGGTTCCGTCCATAGTAGATTGGTGTCGTGCGGTGTCCCACAGGGGTCGGTTCTCGGACCGCTCCTGTGGAACATCGGTTACGACTACGCACTGAGAGGAGCCTTGCTGAGAGGTTTGAGCGTGGTATGCTACGCAGATGATACGCTCGTGACGGCCCGTGCCGGTGATTTCCGCGAGGCAACTAGGTTGGCCACTGCGGGGGTGTCCCTCATGGTCCGCAGGATTAGATCTCTGGGGCTTAGTGTCGCCCTTGAAAAAACAGAGGCTCTGTTCTTTTACGGAGCTCGGAGAAGGCCTCCCCCGGACGCCCATTTAGTCATCAGTGGCGTCCGGATCGAAATAAGTCAGTGTATGCGCTACCTCGGCCTTACACTTGACAGTAAGTGGGACTTCGGCGAGCATTTCACTCGACAGTCGCCGAAACTAGTGAAAGCCGCGGCTGCTCTTGGCAGCTTGCTACCAAATTTAGGTGGTCCAAGCGGCAGTGCGAGGAGGCTGTACACGTCAGTTGTACGGTCCATGGCCCTATATGGGGCACCGGTGTGGATGGACGCCCTGACAGCCAAGAACAAAGATCTGCTTCGTAGACCTCAGCGGGTCATGGCTATCAGGGTAATTCGTGGCTATCGCACAATTTCGTTTGAGGCGGCCACTCTGTTGGCGGGTACCCCTCCGTGGGACCTGGAGGCGGACGTTCTAACCGCAGTCTATGAGCGGGTAGCAGAAGCCAGGAACTTGGGAAACAGACCCATGCCTGAGCAGGTGACGAGATGGAGAACGCGCGCACAAACATCCGCGACGCGTCTCTGGGAGGAGAGACTACAATCTCCGAAAGCAGGTCTGATGACCGTCGCGGCGATTAGACCCATTTTTCAAGAATGGGTGTGTCGCAAGGAGGGGTCTCTCACGTTCCGGATGACACAGGTATTAACTGGTCACGGTTGCTTCGGCAACTACCTGTGTAAGATCGGACGTGAGCAGACCACAATTTGCCATCAGTGCGGTGCAGCTGACGACACCGTGCCGCATACACTGATGACGTGTAGGGAGTTGGAACAGCCGCGCCAAGACCTGCGGGCTGTAATCGGCAATGACCTGTCACTAGAGGCCATAGTCAAGGCTATGGTCTCCAACAAAAGGTCATGGGATGCCGTCGCCTCCTTCTGCGAAGCTACCATCACTCGCAAGGAGGTGGACGAACGTGCGAGGGAAGACGATCCCTTGTCCGGCGCTTCACGCCGCCGGCGCACTGGTAGAAGACGACGCGTGCACGGCCAACTGCACCCGTCCTAGCCCTGACGCGGGGGAGGGAATCGGAGCATCCCACTAGCCCCCCCGCCAGGCCTCTCTGTGGGGAAAACGGCAACACCTACCTCTTTCATCTTGAGGTTTGGTAGTTGCCGTCCGAGCAAGTCCAAGGACTTGCAAGGTGTGTCCGAAAGGACCCCGCCGCTGATTCGCGGACTACTACGACCGATGGTAACCGGGTCTCAGCCTATGCGGAAGACGGAGAGTGCCCGGGAGTTTTAGTGGGTAAACCCTCCTCATCTACCATCTCAGAGGAGGGGAGTCCCACATAACCACCGCGTTGCCCCGGCGCGGTGGTATGCGTAACGCATTTCTCCCGGGGAAACAAAAAAAAAAAAAAAAAAAAAAAAAAAAAGGTTAGGTTGGGGTGCAAATTTGGGAACCTCCTCGTGGTGCACCCTGGGGTAAGGCCTCTCGGCCCACGTTCAGCGTGGGACAAGGGGCCTTACGCTAATCCCTGGCGCCCCTTCTGGGCGTCGAATAAAGTAGGTGGTGCCCCTTCTGGGCCCACAGCCTCCCCTTGCCCCTTCTGGGCCTGTGGGGGGTAAATTGGTGGCGCCCTTATGGGCGTCGTCCGGCGTTGCGAAAAAGAAGATGGAAAACTTCACAAACCCCCGAATACCTTCCGCCCCCCGCGGCGTATGTGAGGCCTTAGGGACGTTGTCCCGGTAGGTATTCGAAGAGTCTCGGGATAGGAAAGCCTTAAAACCCTGAAGCCCTTGCAGTATTAAGGGCCGACAGCAGAGTCGTTAAAAGCAGGGGACGGCAACCCTTAAATTGCCACCCCCCCTTCGTATGAATGTCAGACAACGTGGATAAGTTGTCATGCGATGCGGCTGACGCCCGCCGCTTACCGGTATCCGGGCCGGTAAGTGTGAAATCTGCTACCGAAGGCTGTGCAGGGGTAGGCAACCAGGCCCCTGCGTCCAGCAATGCTTCTGGAAGGGGAGGACGAGGGCCCTTGAAGGGCGGTAAAGAGAGGTCAGAGAGCTCCTCTCGCTCTCAGCTGAGAGTGGGCATGGCGAGCTCTGATAGGAAAAGAGGTGAGGAGGCCCCTGCAACAACATCTGCAGCAGGGTCCGCGGCCAGGTCAATAAAAGAAAAGAGTGCGACTGGGCTCACAGGAGCAGTCGGCGGTGTGGCGACGAGGTCTAATCGATGCGCAGCAATACGCGAGAAGGAAGATGAGAGACCCAAAAGGGTTACACGCAGGGGCGCGAAGGTCGGTGCCAAGGAAGAAGAGGAGAAGGAAAAGGAGTCTGGGGATGTAAGTGACGCCTCTACCGCATCGCGGAAGAGCAACAACGAGCGTCAAAAAGCCTGTCCACTTCCACCACCGGATAAATCAGACTCTGATGACCACTTTTCCGACGCAAATCCTATGTCTCCAATAGCGATAGATCTGGATAACGCCCGCCGAGGACGAGGACGTCCCCCGACTACAGCGGAGTTTGTAGGCCTAGCGAAAGCAAAAGCTGAGTACGCTCAAGCCCGTAGGGACGAGCTTCAACTGGAGGCTGAGGAGGAAGCTGCGCGCATGTGCTCGCAAGCTCGAGAGTACAGGGCCATCCGTGTTAGGGAAAGAGCTGCCTGCACGGATGAGAAGGAGGCCGAAGAACTGGCCGCTGTGGACTACAGCAAGCGCTGCGTCGAGGCGAGCGACATCGTCGCGTTCGTCGCCAAGAGGTCGAAAAATCTCAAGGGAACATTCCAGCGCTCCCTAAACGACGCTGCTGAGGTCGTGAAATCGGCTTCGGAGGAATACCGTCGTCTCCCTACCATCGACGAGAACAGGCGGCTTCACGAAGAAAATGCCCGTCTGCAAGCAGATAACATCCGTCTGCACTCGGAGATCGACGAGCTTAAAAAGGAAATGGCTAGTCTCAAGGCCGCCTTTGAGCAGATCCAACGGGATCGGAGCGTTCCCTCCGTCGCCCCCGTTGAATCAGACGTGACAACGTTGAACGACCCACCGTTCACTATGTCTCCGCTGCCGCAGCGTCTAACTGCGAGGCGAAAAACGTTGGAGACTGCACGGGGTGACTGCCGGTCCCGCAGTCCTCCACCAAGACCGGGCGATAACACCATTCTGCAGGCGGTCATGCAGCAAGTAGGCGCAATGCTCGATGCTCGCTTGGGGCCGGTGAATCCCATGCAACCCCCTCCGGTAGAGCCTGTTCAGCGTCCGCAGACCGCTGATACCCGCGGAAAGGTTAAGGCGAAGGCGGGGGCCAAAAACCTGCCAATAGAGCCCCCAGGGAGAGCGAAGGCCAGAATGGTTCCCGCCGCCAAACAGAGGAGAGACAAGGCGCCCATAAAGGCGCCATCTCAGACGGGAGCCAAAGCCAAAACAGCGGGTCCCCGACATACTGCTCAGAACAGCTCATCGTCTACAAGGCCACCGGTAGCTGCGCTGGTGCAGCCCGAGGAGGGCTGGACTACGGTCACCAAAAGGCGCCGGAAGCGGAAGAAGGGGCCTGCGGCTAAGACAACCCCTGCGGAAAAACAGGGTGCCACTCGTCAAACCAAGACTGCCAATGCTAAGCCAAAACCAAAAGGCAAGACAAAGCTACGCCCCCCACGAACAGCCGCGGTTATACTTACGCTGCGGCCTGAGGCGAAGCAGGGAGGCATGACGTATGCCTTGGCCTTGCTGAAGGCCAGAGACAAGGTTAAGCTGGCAGAACTGAACATCCCCCACCCAAAGTTCAGGCAGACGGCGACTGGAGCGCGCATTCTGGAACTTTCAGGCTCTGCTAGTGCGCAAAACGCAGATGTCCTAGCCGATAAGATGAGGGCCGAGATGTCGGACGTCTTTACTGTTGCCAGACCGTCAAAGTGCGCCGACCTCCGAATTTCGGGGATGGATGACTCGGTGACGAGGGAGGATGTGGTAGCCGCGATCGCGGAAAGCACCGGTTGTACCCCGGACAGTGTCAGAACGGGTCAGATTAGGGGAGGTGTAGGAGGCACGGGCACTATATGGGTCAAGTGTCCAGTGGCGGCTGCCAACAAAATACTGGAAGCAGGCCGACTTTTTGTAGGATATAGCGCGGCTCAGGTCCGCGCCCTAGACCCAAGGCCAAAAAAGTGCTTCCGGTGCATGGAAGGGGGGCACACTAGGGCAACATGCACGGCTCTGATTGACCGCAGCGAACTCTGCTTCCGCTGCGGTAAGGCTGGCCACAAAGCCGCGGTCTGCGTGGAAAGGCCGCACTGCCCTATTTGTGCGGAGGCCAAGCGGCCGCACGGGCACTGCATGGGGACGAGATTGTGCGTCGCCCCCAAGCCTAAGAAGAAGAGAAGGGCAGCTGGCGGTTCCACACCGAAGCCAGGGCCTACAGGCGTGCAGCAGACGCCATCGGGGGAAGAAGCGCAAACCCTTAATGGATAGTACACCCCTACAGCGTTACTTCCTCCAGGCAAATTTGAACCACTCCGCCGGAGCGCAGGATCTCTTTATGCAATCCATGGCGGAGTGGTCCATTGACGTGGGAGTGGCTGCAGAGCCCTACTTTATCCCACCACGACCAAATTGGGCTGCTGATACGGCGGGGACCGTTGCCATTATGACGGCGGTCAAATCATCTTCGCCTTCCTTAGTGGTCAAAGAGTCGGGACCAGGGTTCGTCGCAGCAAAATGGGGGGAGATTGTCGTCGTGGCTGTATATTTCTCCCCCAACAAACCGCTTGCTGCCTTCGAGGCCTTTATGGCTCAACTGGGCGCGGTCGTAAGCCGGGCCTTGCCATCGCAGGTGCTGGTGTTAGGAGACCTCAATGCAAAGGCTGTCGCTTGGGGCTCCCCCACCACAGACCCCCGCGGGAATGTGGTGGTCGATTGGGCGGTGGAATCTGGCTTGGCAGTTATCAACCAGGGTACGGTAAACACGTGCGTCCGTCACCAAGGCGGCTCGATTGTCGATGTTACATTCGCCACGTCAGCTGTCGCAGAGCGTACCACAGGGTGGAGAGTCCTGCAAGACGTGGAAACGCTCTCGGACCACCTTTACATCAGGTTCGAGATTTCTACACCTGGGTACCGCCAACATCACTATAATGGCGGCAGTATATCCGCCTTTCCCCGCTGGTCTATTAAGAGGTTGGATAGGGAGTTACTCATGGAGGCCGCAATTGTCCAACTGTGGTTCTCCCAACCAGTGGGGCAGAGTGCTGAGGAAGAGGCCGTCTGGTTCCAGGAGGCCATGTCGCGAATATGCGATGCCGCCATGCCGCGCGTGAGGCGCCCGCCGCCAAAGAAAGCGGTCTACTGGTGGTGTGAGGAGGTTGCGAATCTTCGGAGTGAGTCCATTGCCGCGCAAAGGGCCTATACGAGGCAGCGTAGGAGGCGCATAAGAGATTTCCAGCTCGAAGACCTGCTGAAGGCTGCCCACAAGGCAGCTAAGAGGGAGCTCCAGCTAGCCATCTGCCGCGCAAAAGCGCAAGGAAGGGAAGAGATGCTCGAGGGGCTCAACCAAGACCCCTGGGGGCGCCCTTACCGAACGGCGCGGGCAAAACTCCGCAGCCTGGGTCCCCCCATCACGGAATCGCTCGAGCCTCAAGTACTGGGTTGCGTTGTGGCAAGCCTTTTCCCAGAAAGGACGGAGTTTAGGCCGCCTCCAATGGCCCCGCCTCGCCGACATAACATCATAGTCGATGAGCAGATTCCCCCCATAACTACCGATGAACTGGGTGCAGCCTATCTCAGGCTGCGGAGCAAAAACGCCGCTCCAGGACCTGACGGCATTCCCGGCCGTGTCTGGGTCCTCACCTCGGAGTTATTGGAAGAGCGGTTTAGGCAAGTTCTAAACGTGTGCCTGTGTACCGGTCAGTTCCCTTCCCTCTGGAAGAAGGGTCGGCTGGTTCTCTTGAAGAAGGAGGGGCGGCCAGTAGATTCTCCATCTGCCTACCGGCCGATAGTGCTGCTCGACGAAGCAGGAAAGCTCTTCGAGCGTGTCCTGGCACGACGTATAGTTGAGCGCCTTGTGACTGTTGGCCCTGACCTGGCTGACTGCCAATATGGATTCAGAGAGGGTCGATCCACCATCGACGCAATTAAATATGTCAAGGCCCTCTCTGAGGAAACTGTTTCGCGCGGGGGAGTGGTGCTAGCAGTGTCACTAGACATTGCTAATGCCTTTAACACCCTCCCCTTCGAGTGCATTGAGGACGCGCTTCGCCATCACGAGGTCCCGGAGTACTTGACCCGACTTGTCCACAGTTACCTCCGGGGTAGATTTGTAGTCTTTGTTGACGGAAAAGGCCGAATCCAACATAGGCCTGTCATGTGCGGTGTTCCGCAGGGGTCAGTCCTTGGCCCACTCCTGTGGAACATCGGGTATGACTGGGTGCTGCGCGGTGCACTGTTGCGTGGCCTGAGTGTGGTGTGTTACGCTGACGACACGCTGGTCACTGCCCGCGCAGACACCTTCAGGGAGGCTGCTCTTCTGGGCGCAGTGGGAGTTACCCAAGTGGTGCGTCGTATCGAGGCACTGGGGCTAAAGGTGGCCTTAAATAAGACGGAGGCCCTGTATTTTCACGGGGCCAGAAACAAACCGCCTGCAAACGCGCATATCACCATATCAAGTGTGCGTATTGAAATAGGTACCACCATCAAATACCTGGGCCTAGTGCTCGACGGCAGATGGCGATTTCACGAGCACTTCGAACAGCTCGCGCCAAGGCTTGTGGGAGCGGCGGGTGCTCTCGGCAGACTTTTGCCAAATCTGGGCGGTCCGTCCGCCAGCGTGCGCAGACTATACGCTGGAGTTGTGCGATCGATGGCCCTGTATGGCGCCCCAGTGTGGGTCGATGCTCTGGACGCTCGAAACAGGGCCCTGCTGCGCAAACCGCAGCGGGTCATAGCACTCAGAGCGGTGCGAGCATACCGCACGGTGTCGTACGAGGCGGCCTGTGTCCTGGCAGGAGCACCGCCATGGGACCTTGAGGCTGAAGTCCTAGCCTCGGTCTACGAGCAGTCTGCGCGGGCTCGGGGGCGAGGAGGTCAGCCAATGCCCGTGGAGGTACGCCGATGGCGCAAGCTTGCGCAACAGACGACGCTGCGCAAATGGTGGGACAGGCTCGAGGAGCCTAGCGCCGGCCACTGGACCATCGGTGCAATTCGGCCCGTCCTCAAAAGATGGGTTGATCGAAAGGAAGGGTCGCTCTCTTTCCGGTTAGTGCAGGTCCTCTCGGGGCATGGCTGCTTCGGGAGGTACCTGTGCCACATAGCCGGAAGAGAGCCGACAATGGAGTGCCACCGGTGTGGTGCGACGGAAGACACGGCCTTGCACACACTGGAGGCGTGCTCTGGGTGGGCGCAAGAGCGCGCGCAATTATGCGCTGTAGTAGGACCGGATATCTCCCTGCCGGCATTGGTTGAGGCCATGCTGGCAAATAGAACATCCTGGGGGGCGGTCCTCTCCTTCTGTGAACAAGTCATGTCACAAAAGGAGGAGGCAGAGCGCGCCAGAGAGAACGACCCTGAGTCCGGGGCCATTCGCCGGAGGCGAGCAGGGAGGAGGAGGCGGGAATTTGCCCAGCTCCTTCCTCCCTAAAACAGGGAAGGGCTAAAGGATTTCTTTGGTGCCGGTTTAGTCGTGTTCGTTCGTTGTTTGTGGGTTAGGTTTCGTGGTTGTGTCCGCATGTACCAGGGAGGCTGGGCGTGTCAGTTGGTGTGAACAACACCAGCTGACATGCCCAGCTGGCAAAACAGTGCTGGACATGTCAGTCTGTGTTGTTTCTAGGTTTTGTTGTCGTTTGTGTCCGCATGTACCAGGGAGGCTGGGCGTGTCAGGTGGTGTGAATAACACCTGCTGACATGCCCAGCCGGCAAATTAGTGCTGGACATGTCAGTCTTTCTTGTTGTTTTTTTTTTTTTTTTTTTTTTTTTTTTTTTTTTTTTTTTTTTTTTTTTTTTTTTTTTTTTTTTTTTTTTTTTTTTTTTTTTTTTTTTTTTTTTAGGTCAGTGTTGTTGTGTTTGGGTTCTAAACCGGAGAAGTTGGAAGAGCGTCTGCAACTAACTAAAGTCCGGTTCTGTCCGGCTCTGCAGGACCTCTTCAATGAACCGCGGGTGTACGGGCATGGGGAGCCCTACACCCGCATGTGTGGTTCAAAGTTGTATCGGAGGGCTGCCTGAAATGCTCCAAATGTCGCCCTCTGGTGAGGCTAGGCCTCAAGGCGTCCGTCGGGGAAATGGGGGGGAAATGACGGCCCGCAGACTCGAGCCGCGGTAGAACCACCAGCTGACTTCCCGTAGCTCTAGAGTCGCGACAGCGGAAGTTCGGAGCATCCCACGGTTTTAGTCGGTAGTGCCCCTCAGGCGAGCCCGACATAACCCATCGAGCGCCCCAGTTCGGTGGGTATGCGTAAAGGCATTTCCGTGGGTCAAAAAAAAAAAAAAAAAAAAAAAAAAAAAAAAAAAAAAAAAAAAAAAGGTTAGGTTAGGTTAGGTTAGGTTGGGGTGCAAATTTGGGAACCTCCTCGTGGTGCACCCTGGGGTAAGGCCTCTCAGCCCACGTTCAGCGTGGGACAAGAGGCCTTATGCAAATCCCTGGCGCCCCTTCTGGGCGTCGAATAACGTAGGCGGTGCCCCTTCAGGGCATCGCACCCCCTTCAACGCGCGTCCCTTCTGGACCGCATAGCGGGTCACTCTGACCTGCGGGGGGGATCTCCACGTGCGTGCCCACTCTGGGCCGCACGCTCGCCGCTCACTCTAGAGCGGCTTTGAGGGGAGTTTTGACGGCGCCCCTTCTGGGCGTCGTTACACGGGGTGGGTTCGGGCTAGTTCAGCGCCCCTTCTGGGCGCTGTTTCGAGCAAAGGTGCCGTCGTTGCGGGGCGCGGCGACGGGCGCCCGTTTTCGGACGGGTTGGTGGGCGGCTCCAACAGCCCACCCCCTAGCGACCAAGGGGATGGAAACCTTTTATTTCCGAAACATTATGGAAAGTTCGAAAATAAAAGGGAATTTGCGATGTGATCCGGCTAGCGCCCGGCGCATGGGGGTACCCGGGCCCCCATGTGTGAAATTGACTACCGAAGACTGCCCTGAGGTAGGCGACCAGGCCTCAGGTGCCAGTAATGCCCCTGGAAGAGGAGGACGAGGGCCCTTGAAGGGCGGTGTGAGGACGAGGAGCGCCTCTCGGACAAAAGTCCCGAGGGTTGACCTAACGAGCTCCGATAGGAAGGTGTGCGAAGCGGCCCTTGCTCCATCTAAAAGGGCCGTCTTCGAGTCTGTGGCTGGCAGACGTCTATCGTCTGCGTTCGATGCGGTAGAGATAGAGAAGGGGGCTGATGGCGAAGACCGTGCCACGCCCGCTTCTGATGTTCCTGCTAGAGCCGTTGGGCTGTCCTGGGCTGACAAACAAATCTGCCAGGCGGCCGCTGCTGGGTCAGTGGCAATTCTGCCCACTAAGGACAAGGGCGTGGCTGGCGATGTCTTATCGCCGAGAGTCACTCGGGGCGCCATCAGGCGCGAAAATGAGAAACCGAATACCGTGGGAGCTCCGCCGCCGACGTCCTTGGCGGACTCCGACGACGATGGTCGTGACTCGCTGTACTCCGAGGCATTGGAGACAGTGACGGCAGAAGAGTGGCCCATTAGGGGACGTTCCCCGAAGACCGGGCGTCACTTTAATGCCCTGGCCGCTGCTCGCAGCGACCTTGAGCTCGCTCGTCGTAAGCGGCGGGAGGAGCTCCAGCTCGATGCGGAGCAGGAGATTGCGCTGATGATGCGCGAGTCCCGAGAACGGGCATCAGCTCGGGACGAGGAAAGGGCCGCTTGTCGGGACGGGACACATGCTGACAAGCTGATAGCAGCCGATTGTTCCAAAAGGTGCGCCGACGCAGGAGACATAGTGTCATTCGTCGCCCAAAACTCGGGCAATTTAAAGGGCACTTTTCAGCGGTCGCTGAATGAGGCGGTGGAAATGTTCCGCGGGGCCTCAGAGGTGTTCCGCGGACTCCCAGGCGCAGAAGAAAATGTCGCCCTGCGTGAGATTAATGTCGGCCTTCATGCCGACAATCGCGCGCTGCGGGAATTAGCCGGCGGTCTAGAGGCCGATAATACACGCTTGCATGCGCGAATGGAGTTACTGCAGAAAGAGGTTGAGGAACTTAAGGCTTCACTCTCTACCATCCAGCGGGAAAGAATATCACCTGTTTCCCACGTTGAGGAAGCCTCCCCTGTACCACTGCCCCCCCGCGCTGCATCACCTCCATTGCTGCAGTGCGTAACGACAAAGTTGCCTGAACGTAGCACAGAGATTACACCTAAAGCGGCTCGGCATGAACATCCAATGCCGACGCCAGCCAGTAATGAATCTGTGATGCAGATGGTCCTGGAGAAGGTGGGCCTGATGCTCGACGCTCGGTTGGGTCCCCCTGCATCGGTTTCCGATGACCTATCTCAGGGACAGCCCACGGTGAACAAAAAGGCTGCCCGTAAACAGAAGGCGCCTGCAGACGGCCCTCGAGCAAGTCGCACGAAAGCCAAAACTGCTCCTGCAGATCACCCTGTCAAGGGCATGGACAGAGAGAAGGCGCCCCTCAAAACTAAGACCGGACAAGGGAAAGGGAAAGGCAAACAACATCTGGCCTCTCTCCCTAAAACCTCTGCCGTCCAGCCGTTGGACCCCGTGCTCCCTCAACACCAACCCACAGAGGAGGGATGGACAACGGTTGTGAAAAAGCGCAAGGGCAAGTGGAAGGGTGCCAAGGAGGCTCCCCTGAACCAAGGGCAAAAGAAGGCTGCTAAACCACCTGCAGCCACTCCAGCCCAAGTAAAGAGAAAGAGGCAGAAGAACACCCTCCGCCCACCTAGATCTGCGGCGGTGCTTCTAACTCTTCGGCCCGAAGCGGAGCAAAAGGGAATTACATACGCTGATGCAATCCGCAAGACAAGGGAGCATGTCAAGCTAGTTGAGCTGAACATCCCAGCTCCAAAAATTAGGGCGACAGCGACAGGGTCACGACTCCTCGAGCTGGGCGGAGCTTCAGGCGCTCTTAATGCCGATACGCTGGCGGAGAAGATCAGGGGCACAATGGCCGATGTCTTCGTTGTCACTCGGCCGGTCAAAACAGCCGATCTACGGCTATTTATGTTGGACGACTCCGTCACTAGGGCGGATGTTACCTCGGCAATAGCGGAGAAGGCCGAATGCTCTCCGGATGTCGTTAAGACAGGGGTGATACGGCGCGGCCCAGGGGGCATGGGCACCATTTGGGTGCAGTGCCCAGTCGGTCCCGCGAGAAGGCTTGTCGATGCGGGTCGCCTGTACGTCGGCTTTGGTGTAGCACAAGTTCGTGCACTGGATTCCAAGCCGAAACGTTGTTACAGGTGCCTTGAGGGGGGGCACATAAGGCTCAACTGCCAGAACCAGATTGACCGCAGCGGATTGTGCTACCGCTGCGGTAAGGCTGGACACTTTGCCGCCACTTGTTCGGCGAAGCCAAACTGCGCCGTTTGTGCCGACGCTAAGCGCCCTGCGGGGCACAGTATGGGGAGCCGCTTGTGCACTCTCCCACCCAAAAAGAAGACGAGGGCCGGTCGCAAACCTGACCCGGTACTATCGTCGAGCGTCCAGCAAGCGCCAGGAGAAATAGACAGCCCCATCAATGTCTAGCACGCCCAAAACGACTTTTATACAGGCGAACCTGAACCACTCCGCCGGTGCGCAGGACTTGCTCATGCAATCCGTAGCGGAGCGGTCCATAGACATAGTAGTGGCTTCCGAGCCCTACTTTGTACCACCTTCTAGGCTAGATTGGGCAGTAGATACTGAGGGCACAGTGACCATACATTCGCCTCTCAGACCACATTCACCATCTTGCGTGGTCAAAGAGTCCGGTCCTGGCTTCGTTGCGGTTCGACGAGGAGAAACCGTCATCATTGGCGTTTACTTCTCTCCGAACAGGCCTCTGAGTGACTTCGAAGCATACATGGCCGAATTGGGTGGAGTTGTAAATCGTGCTTCGCCTTTTTCTGTGATGGTGATTGGGGACCTTAACGCGAAGGCGACAGCTTGGGGCTCTCCTGCCACCGACTCTCGTGGCGAAGTTGTTGTGGATTGGTCAGTCGAGGCTGGCCTTTCACTTTTAAACCGGGGGTCCGTCGACACCTGTGTGCGACATAATGGAGGGTCAATCGTGGATGTTTCCTTTGCCACGCCCTCAGTGGCCGCGCGGGTCTCCGGTTGGAGAGTAGTGGTCGGGGTGGAGACGTTGTCTGACCATAGATACGTCATGTTCAGCGTGCAATCTGTCGGAAACGCTAACCGCACTACCCACTCCAATGGTCTTTCGCCCTTCCCTAGATGGTCTGTCAAGAAGCTGGACAAAGACCTTTTAGAAGAAGCAGCATTAGTTCAATGCTGGTTTTCTCAGCCGGTCATGGGCAATGTTGATGAGGAGGCAGAATGGTTTAAGGCCGCATACACCAAGATCTGTGATGCGGCCATGCCCCGCGTTCGGCGCCATCCACCACGTAGAGCTGTATATTGGTGGTCGCAGGAGGTGGAGGATCTTCGTGCCGATTCCATCGCGGCACAAAGAGCCTACACTCGGGCTAGAAGGTTGAGACGGCGCAACCTTCAGGAGGAAGATGTTTTGAAGGCCGCCTACAAGGAGGCCAAATTACAACTTAGGCTTGCTATTCTCAACGCAAAGGCGCAAGCACGACGAGAAATGCTTGAGGGGCTCAATCTAGATCCCTGGGGGCGCCCGTATCGAACGGCAAGGGGGAAACTCCGCTGTATCGGCCCCCCCATTACTGAGTCCCTCGAGCCACAGGTTTTGGAAAATGTCATTTCCTGCCTGTTTCCGGAGTGTCCTGAGCACGTGCCGCCATCTATGGCCCCGCCCAGGCAACCGGATCAGGTGAACGATTCAACCCCGCCCATAACAACTGGCGAGCTGGGCGCTGCATATCTTCGGTTGCGGAAAAAGAACACCGCACCCGGCCCGGACGGTATTCCCGGACGGGCTTGGACCCTTACCTCCGATCTTCTGGAGGACCGCTTCAGGGAGCTGTTAGATCTGTGCCTGCGCTCCGGTCGTTTTCCGACCTTGTGGAAGACCGGCCGCCTAGTGCTTCTCAAGAAAGAAGGTCGACCGGTGGAAGAGCCATCAGCGTATAGACCTATAGTACTGTTGGACGAGGCGGGGAAACTCTTTGAGAGGGTCCTCGCCTCACGCATAACATCGCACTTGTCCACAGTAGGGCCGGACCTCTCAGACTGCCAGTACGGCTTTAGAGAGGGAAGGTCCACTATAGATGCTATCAAACGAGTCAAGGCGTTGTCCGAGGAGGCAACTGAAAAAGGGGATGTGGTGTTGGCGGTGTCACTAGACATTGCCAACGCGTTCAACACCCTCCCCTTTACATGTATAGAGGCGGCGCTGCGCCATCATGGTATGCCTTACTACATACTCCAAATCATCCGGAGCTATCTTCGAGATAGGAATGTGACGTACCAGGACAGTACGGGAACGGTCCAGCGGAAATTTGTTTCGTGCGGTGTCCCACAGGGGTCGGTCCTCGGGCCGCTCCTGTGGAACATCGGCTACGATTTCGTCTTGCGCGGTGCTCTATTGCGTGGCCTAAACGTCGTATGCTACGCAGATGACACCTTGGTTACAGCACGCGCGGATTCGTACCGAAAGGCGATAAGGTTGGGCACGGTGGGAGTCACACATGTCGTACGTAGTATTGAGAGCCTTGGTCTCAAGGTTGCGTTAAATAAGACTGAGGCCATTTTTCTTCATGGGGCGAGGAACAAGCCGCCTGCGGACACCTATCTTACCATCACGGGTGTCCGCGTCGAGATCGGATCGGCCATGAAGTACCTCGGTCTTGTCTTGGACGGAAGATGGCGCTTTTCGGAGCATTTCAAGCGCCAGGCTCCGAAGTTGGTCAGCGCAGCTGCAGCCTTGGGCAGATTATTGCCAAATTTGGGCGGACCTTCTGCTGGAGTGCGGAAATTGTATCTTGGGGTGGTGCGGTCGATGGCACTGTACGGCGCGCCCGTGTGGGTCGACGCCCTGAACGCGACGAATAGGGCCCTACTGCGGAAACCGCAGCGGGTCATCGCGATCAGGGCAGTTCGAGCATACCGCACGGTGTCCTTCGAGGCGGTATGCGCGCTGGCAGGAACCCCACCCTGGGATTTGGAGGCAGAGGTCCTTGCTGAAGTATACGAGCAGTCAGCACGTGTACGGAGGCAAGGAGGCCGGGCAATGCCTGAGGAGGTGCGCCGATGGCGTAAGCGTGCGCAGAGGGCGACGCTGCTCAAGTGGCGGGAACGGTTGGAACAGCCGACTGCCGGCCACTGGACCATCGGAGCGATCCGGCCCGTCTTGGAGCGATGGGTCGGTCGCAAGGGGGGCTCACTCTCCTTCCGCTTGGTACAGGTCCTCTCGGGGCATGGCTGCTTCGGGAGGTACCTGTGCCGAATAGCGGGGAGAGAGCCGACGACGGTGTGCCATCAGTGCGGCGTGTCAGATGACACTGCCCTGCACACGCTGGAGGCATGCCCAGCCTGGTCGGCTGAGCGCGCGCAATTATGCGCGATCGTTGGTCCCGACCTCTCTTTGCCAGCACTGGTTTCGGCCATGCTGGCCGCTAAAAGGTCATGGGACGCGGTCCTGTCCTTTTGTGAGACCACCATGACGCAGAAGGAGGCGGCGGAGAGGGCTAGGGAAGTGGATCCGCTTTCCGACGCAATCCGCCGAAGGCGTACTGGGAGAAGGAGGCGTGGTTTTGCCCAGCTCCTACCCCCCCCTTAGCGAACCGCGGGTGTACGGGCAGGGGGAGCCCTACATCCGCGCGTGAGGTTCGCAGTAGTGTCGGAGGGCAACCTGATATGCTCCAGGTTGCCCTCTGGTGAGGCTTGGCCTCAAGGTGTCCGTCCGCGGTGACGGCCCGCCGATCCGGCTACGGTAGAATCGCTAGGCGAATTCCCGCGGCGTCAGGGTCTCTTTGGCGGAAGTTCTGAGCATCCCACGGTTTTAGTCGGTAGTGCCCTTCAGGCGAGCCCGACATAACCCACCGAGCGCCCCAGTTCGGTGGGTATGCGTAAAGGCATTTCCGTGGGTCAAAAAAAAAAAAAAAAAAAAAAAAGGTTAGGTTAGGTTAGGTTAGGTTAGGTTAGGTTAGGTTAGGTTAGGTTAGGTTGGGGTGCAAATTTGGGAACCTCCTCGTGGTGCACCCTGGGGTAAGGCCTCTCGGCCCACGTTCAGCGTGGGACAAGGGGCCTTATGCTAATCCCTGGCGTCCCTTCTGGGCGCCGAATAACGTAGGTGGTGCCCCTTCTGGGCATCGCACCCCCTTCAACGCGCGTCCCTTCTGGACCGCATAGCGGGTCACTCTGACCTGCGGGGGGGATCTCCATGTGCGTGCCCACTCTGGGCCGCACGCTCGCCGCTCACTCTGAGCGGCTTTGAGTGGAGCTTTTCCGGCACCCCTTCTGGGTGCCGCGCCATGCAAAGGCTTCGTCGTTGGGGCACGCGGCGACGGGCGCCCGTCTTCAGGACGGGTTGGTGGGCGGCTATACAGCCCACCCGCTAGCGACCATGGGGGGGAAAGGGGAGCACCCCGAAAGGGGTGTACCAGGGGCCTCACGCCAGCCCCTGAGCATCGTAATCCCTGAACCGCAGCGATGAGCCCACTCGAGGCGTCTGTGGGGGAGCTGTTGGGGAGGGGACCGAGGGCCTGCCTTAACCGGCCGGCCACGTCAGGCAAGACTCTAAAACCCGGGAGAAAACCTGTTACAAACCTCCAGATACCACCCGACCTCTGGAGTACTTAGGGTAGCCCGCGTACAGGGGCCTCTGCGCGGGTGGTCTTCCTTTGCCCCATACTCGTGGGAACAGTATGGATGAACAAATACCCAATTTTTCTGACGCCACTCCCGAGCCTTGTACAAGGTACGGAGTGGGTGGTGGGGCTAGCGACAGCCGGAAGAGGTCGCGGACCGCCGAGGACGTCGACTCCGATAACCTTTCGGGGTATGAGTCGACAACCTCAAACCCGCCAAAGATCGGCACCGGGCGGAGAGGTCGTGGTAGCACGTCTGGGTGTAACACCCTACCCAGACCTGCTTTTGAGAGGGAGGAGCGTCGTCGGAGTGTCGATGACGAGCTAGACGCGGACCTCGAGGCGGAGCTGCTAGCGTACGAGGAGCTCCGGGACCAAATCGACCCCGAGCTAAACGAGAGCCGGTACCGAGCGGCCGTTGTGCTGCTCCTAGAAAAGAGGGGAGAGGCGCGCAGGAGGCAGGCGGAGCGAAACGCCGCTCGCAATTTCAAGGTGGTGGAGCAGCGTTCGGTGCCCAAACCGGTGGAGACGCAAATCCCGTGGAGCGCGGAGCCCTCGGGCCTTACCGCCGACGAAGTGCAGGAGCGGGGCCTGGCAAGTGCGCAGGCGATACGCGAGGTGGTCCGGAAGTCCGGACACCTCAAGGGGACGTGCCAGCGCACGCTCAATAACGCAGCGGACACGCTGCAGCGCGCGCTGGCCAACCTGGCATCTCGGTGCAGGTCGGAGGAGCTGGAACGCATGTCCATCGCGAACTCCAGGCTCCAGAAAGAGGTGGAAGTGCTGCGGGCAGAGTTGGCGGCCCTCAGGAGTGAGGTTAGGGCGTCCTCCCCTCGCGTGGAGACTGCACACGCTCCCCCACCCCAGAGTGAAATGAGCGCCGTTTCGGGCGCTATGACTGAGCTGAAGAGTTTGCTCCTCAGCTCAGTCGGGGCGCTGAACGCCCGTTTGGACGGGTTGGAGGCGGGTAGAGCTGCCCCCACGCCCGAGAGGACACGCCCGCCCCTGGCTGCGCAACGACCTTCAGTGGAGGAGTTCCCACCCCTCCCTGCGCCAGCGTCGGGTACACCGCCGAGGGATTGGAACCCCTTTAACTCGCCACCCCCTAGAGAGGAGACGCGGCCCACGCTCTCTCGCCGTCAGCGAAGACGAGGCCAAACGGCCGCTGCAACAACACCTGCAGCGGCGACAAGTGGCACAACACCTGCCACTGGAGGAGCACCCGCCCAACATGCTGCCCCAGCAGCCCCGGGCAGGCCTAGAACGAGGCGCAGGCGGCTGAGGAAGCCCCGCACAGCGGCGGTGGTCCTCCAGCTGACGTCGGAGGCGGTCGAGCGCGGCGTAACATACGTCGCGCTAATCAAGCGGGCGAAGGACGCCATTTCGATGGCCGACGTCGGGATTGAGTCGGGGCTCACGACTCGAGTATCGATGACCGGAGCCCGCTTGTTTGAGGTCTCGGGTGCGGGCAGCGGAGGTCGGGCAGCTGAGGCCGCTGACCGCTTTGCCGAACGGCTTCGTGCGGTCGTACAGGACGACGCGACGGTCGGCAGGCCCGAAAAATCCGCGGACATCCGCGTGTCGGGCCTCGACGACAGCGTGTCCGCTGAGGACGTGGCAAAAGTCGTGTCGGAGAGGGGGGGCTGCACTGTTGGGCAGGTCAAGGTGGGAGCACCGCGACCGGGCCCCGGGGGCTCCAAATCGTTGCTGGTGCGCTGCCCGATTGCGGCGGCCCAGAAGGTGGTGGCGGCGAAAAAGCTGCTGGTGGGCTGGCTGGCAGCCCCGGTGACCCTTCTCGACCTGCGACCCATGCGCTGCTTCAAGTGCATGGGCGTAGGTCACACCAGGGCGCGTTGTCCCTCGGACGTTGACCGCAGCGAGGTGTGCTTCCGCTGTGGCCTCCCGGGGCACAAAGCAGCGGAGTGCTCTGTGCGAGTGCCGCATTGCGCGGTGTGCGCGGCCAGAGGGCGGCCTTCGGGCCACGTAATGGGGAGCCGAGCGTGCGTCCCCCCTCGAAGGAGGGAGCGGGACAGCTCCACAGCGCGCACGACAGCGCAGATCCACGCGCCAGGACGGACCACGGAGGAAGTCGAGATGGAGGTCTCGACGCACCCTTCCCCAGTTCCCTCTAACCCCAATGCCTCTCCGGCGAGAGGTACAGGGAGAGGCCAAGGGGAAGAACTGGAGCAAGCGGAAGAGGTGGGGGCGGACGATGCGTCGTCGTCGGATTCGACGATCCGGCCGTCCCAAATGCCGGCGCGCAGGCAGTCCTTGGAGTCGGAGGTGTACGACTCGGACTAGCCGTAGGCCACATAAAAGCCCGAGAGGAAAGCCTGAGGGGTAGTGGCGCCACGTAAAAGCCCGAGAGGAGAAGCCTGAGGGGTAGTGGCAGCACTCGGTGGAGTCCCTGGTTGGGGGCGCCACCGACTGCAGAGGGAAAAGGGGTTTCCGTGCGAGGTGCATGGATTCCCCTTTTAGGGAGTTATCTCTCGTTTGGGGTGCAAATTTGGGAACCTCCTCGTGGTGCACCCTGGGGTAAGGCCTCTCGGCCCACGTTCAGCGTGGGACAAGGGGCCTTATGCTAATCCCTGGCGTCCCTTCTGGGCGCCGAATAAAGTAGGTGGTGCCCCTTCTGGGCATCGCACCCCCTTCAACGCGCGTCCCTTCTGGACCGCACAGCGGGTCGCTCTGACCTGCGGGGGGGATCTCCACGTGCGGCCCACTCTGGGTCGCACGCTCGCCGCTCACTCCTGAGCGGCTTTGAGGGGAGTTTTGACGGCGCCCCCTTCTGGGCGTCGTCACACGGGGGGGGTTTGGGGTAGTCGGCGCCCCTTCTGGGCGTCGTTACACGGGGGGGAATGGGGTAGTCCGGCGCCCCTTCTGGGCGCCGTTTTAGCGCAAAGGTTCCGTCGTTGCGGGGCGCGGCGACGGGCGCCCGTTCGCTCTCGGACGGGTTGGTGGGCGGCGAACAGCCCACCCATTAGCGACCAAAGGGGATGGCAAACCTTTCTATTTCCAACCATTATGAAAGGTCTGCCTAAGAGTGTTGTTTTGCCATGTGATCCGGCTGGCGCCCGGCGCGTGGAGGTACCCGGGCCTCCACGTGAGAAATTGGTTACCGAAGACTGCCCTGAGGTAGGCGACCAGGCCTCAGGTGCCAGTAATGCCCCTGGAAGGCGTGGGGAGGGAGAGCCCGCGGAAGGCGGAGGAACGGGTGGAAACCCAAGCGGCGGCGGCAGCCGGAAAAGGCCGCACAACGAGAATGTCGACTCCGACGACGGCTCCGGTCGTGAGTCGACGATCTCCAAGCCGAAGATCGGCACGGCGCGGAGAGGTCGAGCAGGCACGTCTGGGGCGAACACCTCCCCCAGACCCGGAACCTCATGGTCCTACGTGGAGAAGGAGGTCCGGATGCAGGAGCTCCGGGAGTTAGACGCCCAGCTGGACGCAGAGCGGGGTGACGAGGTGCTCGATGACGACCTCGCCGAAGAGCTGCACGAATACGAGGAGGCGCGGGACGAGGTCGACATCTACGACACGATGGGCTACCGCATAGCTGTGGAGCAGCTCCGCACCAAAACGCGGGAGATGCGCGAAGTGCAGGCCCAGCGCAACGCCGTTCGCGTTACAGAGGCGCCGCCGGAGGCCCCCCCACCGGCCCCTAAACCAAAACAGAGGGAGATCCCCTGGACCGCGGCCCCTAATGGCCCGTCAGCCGAAGAGGTCCAGGAGATGGGCCTGACGTGTGCGCGGGCGATCCGAGAGGTTTCTAGAAAGTCTAGAAACCTCAAGGGAACCTGCCAGCGCACCCTCAACACCGCCGCGGACGCCCTGCAGCGCGCGCTGTCTAACTTAGCGTCGCGCTGCCAATCAGACGAGGCAGAGAGGTTGTCCCTCGCTAACGCCAGGCTCCAGAAGGAGGTGGAGCTTCTGAGGGCAGAGCTCGCAGCCCTGAAGAGCGAGGTAAGGGCTTCTCCTCGTCCGGAGACTGCCCCCGCTCCTCAACCTCGGGCCCCCGCTCCTCAACCTCGGGAGACCGGGACGGACGCTGTAGCGGGCGCCGTGACTGAGCTGAGGATTCTGTTCCTCAGCTCAATCAGTGAGCTCCATTCCCGTCTTGACGGGATGGAGGCGAGGACGACGGCCGGCATGCCGCCCCAAAGGGTGCGCCCGCCCCCAGCGATGCGGGGATCGAGGGCGGAGGTGTTCCCGCCTCTCCCGGCGCCAGCGACGAGGCCGACATTGCCGGCAAACCCTGCCTTGCCACCCCGGCACGTAAGCTGGGCCCCTGTACCCCCGGTAGGGGAGACGCCGACGCCTGGCTCCCGCCGCCGGCGAAGGAGAGGTCCGCGAAGGACCACGGGAACGGACGTAAATCGCCCACAGACCGCCCGAGGAGGACCCCCCGCCCAGTCTGCTCCTGCAGCTCCGGGCAGGACACAGAGGAGGAGGCGGCTTAAGCGGCCGCGCTCGACTGCAGTTGTCGTCCAACTGACAGCGGAGGCTGTCGAGCGCGGCGAGACTTACGCCGCGGTTATAAAGCGGGCAAAAGACGCCATCTCGTTGGCCGATTGTGGAGTCGTGTCCGGGCTCAGGACGAGGGTAGCCATGACTGGCGCCCGTCTGTTCCAAGTCCCGGGCGCAGACAGTGGGGAGGCCGCGGACCGCCTGGCGACGCGGCTGAGGGAAGTGGTAGGCGATGTGGCGACAGTCGTCAGGCCCGAAAAGTGTGCGGCTATTCGCATTTCGGGCCTTGACGACTCTATCAGTGCGGAGGATGTGGCGGTGGCCGTTTCCGCGAAGGGAGGCTGCTCGCTGGAGCAGGCGAGGGTAGGAGCGCTGCGACTTGGCCCCGGCGGCTCCTCCTCGGCGTTGGTACGCTGCCCCATAAAGGCGGCACAGAAGCTGGTGGCGGCTGGGAAGCTGCTGGTGGGCTGGGTGGCAGCCCCCATCACACTCCTCGACTCGCGCCCATTACGCTGCTTCAAGTGTATGGGCGTGGGTCACACCCGAGCGCGGTGCGGTTCGGAAGTTGACCGCGGTGGAATTTGCTTCCGCTGCGGCCTTCCGGGCCACAAAATGGCGGAATGCGTGCAGACGGCGCCACACTGCGCGGTATGCGCGGACAGAGGTCGGCCCCCGGGCCATATCATGGGAGGCAGGTCATGCGCCCCCCCTTCTTTCAGAAGAGAGAGGGCCAATGAGCCCGCAGCGCTAGCTGCAGCGCAGACGGTGGCGGAAAATCCGACAATCGAGGAGGCCGAGATGCTGGAGGCAGACGCCCCGCTCTCGGCGCAACCTTCCCCGACCTCTAACCCCAATGCCTCTCCGGCGAGAGGTACAGGGAGAGGCTTGGTGGATGAGCAGGTGGAGGTTGAGGATGTGGAGGCTGACGACTCGTCGGACTCGATGATCCGGCCGTCCCAAACGCAGCGGAGGCAGTCCTCGGAGTCGGTAGTGTACTCGGACTAGCCTGGCCACGTAAAAGCCCGAGAGGGAAAGCCTGAGGGGTAGTGGCGGCCACGTAAAAGCCCGAGAGGTGTAAGCCTGAGGGGTAGTGGCAGCACTCGGTGGAGTCCCTGATGGGGGGCGCCACCGACTGCAGAGGGAAAAGGGGAGTCTATGTGTAGTGCATAGACTCCCCTTTTGAGGGAGTTATCTCCTTTTAGGGGTGCGAAGTTGGGTGACCTCCACGTGGTGCACCCTGGAAACGGGCAGCCTCAAACGTCCTCCTCCTAGTGAGGAGGGTGTGTTGAGGCTGGCCGGCTAACAACCCAGCACAGGCAGGACCCCTTCTGGGCCTGTACCCCCTTCAACGCGCGTCCCCTCTGGACCGCACAGCGGGTCACTCGGACCTGCGGGGGGGATCTCCACGTGCGGCCCACTCTGGGTCGCACGCTCGCCGCTCCTTCTGAGCGGCTTTGAGGGGAGCTTTGGCGGCGCCCCTTCTGGGCGCCGGTACACGGGGGGGAATGGGGTAGTTGGCGCCCCTTCTGGGCGTCTTTCAGGCAAAGGTGCCATCGTTGCGGGGCGCGGCGATGGGCGTCCGTTCTAGGACGGGTTGGTGGGCGGCTAACAGCCCACCCCCTAGCGACCAAAAAGGGTAGGCAAGCCTTTCAACTTCCGACAATATGAAAGGTCTGTCAAAGCGAGAACGAGTGCCATGTGATCCGGCTGGCGCCCGGCGCACGGAGCTATCCGGGGCTCCGTGTGAGAAGTTGGTTACCGAAGGCCCTGCAGGAGTTCGAGACCAGGCTCCTGCAGTGGCGAATGTTACTGGTGCTCGGGGGGGAGGGGAATTGCCCAGGAGGGGCGGTGGACGTGTGAGGTCCGGTAAGGACGGAGAGGCCGGGGACGCGTCCGGCGAAGCGTCCGCTCGGGCTAATGGCTCGGGCGGCGTGGAGCCGGCGGTGCCCGGTGGCAGTGGCGTCAGTCATGTCGATCTCGACTGGGCGGCCGAGTTGGCGCGAAGGAAGGGTCGCAATACTGCGAAAGACCCGAAGGTCGCGGAAACGGCGATGGATGTTGTGGACGAGTCGCGGAAGCGTCGTATGAGCGACGAATCTGACAAGGCCGGCAGTGGCAAGACGGGAGGCAGGCCCAAGAAGGTTGCTCCTGGTTCCGGAGGTAGCTCGGATGGGGGCTCTCCCGCCCAAAAGAAGAGTACGCCCCTGTCCCCTAGTGGGGCGGAGCGGAAAGGTCTGGTGCAGGAGATTGTGGGACAAATCGGTGGGCTCCGGGAGGAGATGGCCGGGTGGTCTCGGGCCCAGATGATCAGGAGGGTGGATGAGACCGCCCAGGGCCTCATCAAGGAGATCGGCCACTCCAGCGTGAAGAGGCACATCCGGGAGGGAGTGATCGGGGCGGCGATAACCCTGATGGCGTGCGCGAGGGGCTCCCTGAAAAAGGAGGAGGCGCTGGAGGAGAGGCGCGGTAAGAGGTGCGCCGAACTGGAGGCGGAGGTGAAGACGCTCAGGCGGGAGGTTGCGACGCTGAGGGACGCTGTGCGGTCCCCCCCTCCTCCGACCAGCGTGGAGGGCCTGTTGGACGCCCTGAGGAGAGACGTGCTGGAGTCGCTGGGAGGGCGCCTCGATAATATCGAGAGGCGCCTCCCAGCCGAGCACCCCAGGAGGCCGCCGTTGGCGAGTGATGGGGGGAGCTATGCCGGGGCGGCCGCTGCAGCCCATAGCGCCCCCCGGGCCCCCTCGAAGGATCCGGCCGCGGGACCGGTACCCGCCCGAGAGGAGTGGCGAACCGTCGCCTCTAAGAAGGACAGGGCGAGGGCCAAGAGGGCTGAGGCCGCAGCCGGCCGAGCCCCGCAGGAGGGAGGAGCTGAGACGATGCGGGAGAAGGGCAGGTCCCGCCCCCCCAGGGTGAGGCTAGAGCCGCCGAAATCCCCAGCAGTCACCGTGACGCTAAAGCCGGAGGCCTTAGCCAGGGGGCTAACGTACGCCACGGTGATGGGGGCGGCGATAAAGGAGGCAAACCTGGGAGAGCTCGACCTGGACTGCATCCGGGTGCAGGTGAGCGCGGCGGGGGGGCGCAAATTGGAGCTTCCGGGGGCGTCCGGCAGCCAGGCCGATGTGGTGGCGGACCGGCTAAGGAAGGCCGTGCCGGATGACGTGGTGGTGGCCAGGCCGTACCGGCAAGCGGAGGTGCGGCTGGTGGGCCTCAACCCAGATATGGAGGACGGGCCGGGGGAGGTGGCGCGGGCGATCGCGGCCGCGACCACATGCAGGCCCGAACAGGTGCACGTGGGGCCGATCCGAACCGGCCCATCGGGACGGAGCGCCGCCGTGGTCCGGCTCCCCATCGAGGCGGCAAAGGCTCTGGTGGAGCATGAGGTGGTCGCTTTCGACTGGGCGTGGGCGCGGGTGGAGGCCCTAGAGAGGCGCCCCCAGAGATGTTTTAGGTGCTACGGTGTGGGCCACCTCAGTTACGCCTGCGAGGCGGAGGCCAACCGTGGCACCTTATGTTTTAGGTGTGGTGCCCCCGGGCACAAGGCTGCCGAGTGCCGGGCGGAGAGGGCGACGTGCTGTGTGTGCAGGGAGGCTGGGCTCCCTGACAATCACCATATGGGGGGGAGGAGGTGCTGCCCTCCAACAACGAGGGCGAAGGGGGTCCCATGGCTGAGAGCCACACCGCCCGAGGGGAGGAAGGGCGTTGCGCCCACGGAGTCGCTGGTGAGGGCGACGGTGGATGAGGCGGAGTCGCCGGGGTGGGCGACGGTGGATGATGCCGAGTCAACGGAGGGGAGGATGTCTGCGCTCGACTAGGGCGACGACGACGGACGGGGCCGGGCAACCGGCGGCGGTAGGGTCGAGGGTGGCGGCAACGCTGCTCTCCTCCCAGGAGCCTTATGGCTCAGCTGGCCCTTGGGCGCGGGCTCCACCCGCGGCCAAGGAGGGCGTCACGCCCACAGAGACGGCGGACTCGCCGGCTAGGCCGGGCGAGCCCGACAAACGGCAATTCGCCGAAGGGGGGCCTTAGTCCCCCCCGAGCCTCATGGCTCAGATGGCCAGCTTGGACTCCTGCGCCCCGGCGCAGGCTGTTCCCGGCTGATACTCCCTGCGCGCTCGCAGGGAAGCAGCGGAGGGGGGGACGAGGGAAACCTCCTCCCCCCCCCGAGGAGGGCCGCGGCCTAGCGGAGGAGCGCTAGGCTGCATTGCACGCCCTCCTCCCGGACGGGGGAGCGGACTGTATCTGCCAGTCTGCTCCCGGTGGTGCAGGGGACCCAGGTCTAACTGGGTCCGCAGCGTGTGGCGCCCAGCGGGGCGTAGTAACTCGGAACCGCGGCGCCACTATACGCTCCTGTGGGCAGATGACGGTTCTTTTACCAGGTCGGGCCTGTATGTCCTTACTCACCCGTTTCCCCTACGGGGGGCGGGTGGGGACATATGGGTTCCAGCCCTGGTCAGTGCATGGGGTTCTCACTCTCCTCTCGAGGCCTCATGCCAGTGCATAATGGGGTCCTGGGTTTGCCGCCCCCCCACGGTCAGGGGCGTATCCCCCACATGGCGGAGGCAGCCGGGAGGTCGATCTGTGGAGCCCATGGAGTGCGCGACTGGGTCCCATCCTGGTGCGGCTACCTGAAAAGGGAAAAGGGGAGCTATGTAAATAGAGTAGGGACTTACCTGGTCCGTCCTGGGTGTGTTCTGTGCTGGGCTCCGTCCTGGTACAGATATCTGTAAAAAGAAAAATAGGTTAGTAAATAGGTTGGTGAGTGGTAGATGGGCTTACCTGTTCCGTGTGGGTGCAGCGAGTGTCGGGTTCTGTTCCGGCGCGAATCGGTGAATTGATGTACATTGTTTGTAAATTGGGGTTGTCGAGTCCGCTACTTTGGTGGGCTTGTAAATATATTAGTTGTTAAGATTTTATTATTGTTGTAGGTTAAGCTTAATTATTGTGGATGTTCTATTGTCGTGTTGTACAAATTAGCATAGGAATTTTTTATAAAAAAACATAAAAACGAGAAGCCCAAAAAAAGTAGAAAACAAAAAACAACTAAAAATTAGTTTAGGTGTATATTTTGTAAATGGAGTTGATGGTGTGGATTTAAATCCACGTGTTTTGAGTGAGTGGAGAGGGTTTACTCCTCCCTCCCTCCTCTAGATGTGCCCTATGGGCCTTGGGTTGCATGGCCCCCGTGGGCTGTGTGGCTTATTGAGGTGTCCTCCTTCTGAGGTACTTGTTGTCGCGTCGTCGCGTTGCGCCCGTGTGACTGCGCGCGCCGGCCCTCGGGTCGGCGCGCGCAGCCACACGGGCAGCCGGGTGAGCCCCGCGGTTTAATTCCCCAGGGACAGGCACCGTGGCCTCACCTGATTCGGTAGATGTCCTCCAGGGTTTAGTGGGTATCCCCCTCCGTCTCACCCCTTCCAGCCTTGGGGTAGTAGCCAAGGCAGCCGACTGGGGACAATGGCGTCCCCGCATAGTTGGTGGGAGGTGGAAAGGCGGACGGGCGAGTCCCACATAACCCGGGCCCCTTCTGGGTCTGGGTATGCATCAAGCATTCCCTGGGAAAAAAAAAAAAAAAAAAAAAAAAAAAAAAAAAAAAAAAGGTTAGGTTAGGTTAGGTTAGGTTAGGTTAGGTTAGGTTAGGTTAGGTTAGGTTAGGTTAGGTTAGGTTAGGTTAGGTTAGGTTAGGTTAGGTTAGGTTAGGTTAGGTTAGGTTAGGTTAGGTTAGGTTAGGTTAGGTTAGGTTAGGTTAGGTTGGGGTGCAAATTTGGGAACCTCCTCGTGGTGCACCCTGGGGTAAGGCCTCTCGGCCCACGTTCAGCGTGGGACAAGGGGCTTTATGCTAATCCCTGGCGTCCCTTCTGGGCGTCGAATAAAGTAGGTGGTGCCCCTTCTGGGCATCGCACCCCCTTCAACGCGCGTCCCTTCTGGACCGCACAGCGGGTCACTCGGACCTGCGGGGGGGATCTCCACGTGCGGCCCACTCTGGGTCGCACGCTCGCCGCTCACTCCTGAGCGGCTTTGAGGGGAGTTTTGACGGCGCCCCTTCTGGGCGTCGTCACACGGGGGGGGTTTGGGGTAGTCGGCGCCCCTTCTGGGCGTCGATACACGGGGGGGTTTGGGGTAGTTCGGCGCCCCTTCTGGGCGCCGTTTCACTGCAAAGGTGCCGTCGTTGCGGGGCGCGGCGACGGGCGCCCATCTTCGGATGGGTTGGTGGGCGGCAGACAGCCCACCCCCTAGCGACCAAAACGGGGGATGGAAACCTTTATTTCCGAAACAACATGAAAGGTTCGGAAATAAGGGATAATTTGCGATGCGATCCGGCTAGCGCCCGGCGCATGGGGGTACCCGGGCCCCCATGTGTTAAATTGGATACCGAAGGCCATGCAGGGGTTCGAGACCAGGCTCCTGCAGTGGCGAATATTACTGGTGCTCGGAGCGGGGAGTTGCCCAGGGGGGGCGGAGTTCGTGGTGGGCCCGGGAAGGGCGGAGATGCCGGGGACGCGTCCGGTGAAGCGTCCGCCCGGGCTAATGGCTCGGGCGGCGTGGAACCGGCGGTGCCCGGAGGTAGTGGCGACAGTCGCTATGACTGGGCGGCCGAGGTGGAGCGGGAGCGGGTCCGAGCCGCGGCTGCTGCGGGGTGTGCGCCCATGCAAGGCGTGGAAGAGGAGACGCGCAAGCGGGCGCTGAGGGATCCGCAGGTGAACTCTACGAGCAGTGGTGGGTCCGGCAAATCGGGCAAGAGCAAGGCGAAGGGCAAGGCCAGAAAGGTCGTCCGGGAGAAATCGCCCAGCGACGACGAGCTCGAAAAAACGCTGCAGGAGCTCGAGCGAGAGTACGGCGGTACCTCCTTGCCGAAGGAGAAGGCCGAAAAGGGCGCCAAAAAGAGAGATGCCAGGGGGCAGAAGGAGAGAGGGCGCGTCCGAGTGGCTGCAAAGGACTGGCCGCTCTCCGCGGCGTTCAGGGAGGATGGTTCCGACAAGACCATCAAGGAGGTGATGGACACCCTGAGAGAGAAGACGTTGGACGAGGTGGTGACGGCGGCGTACGA